>JAULJL010000022.1:19873806-25251766 GCA_030761205.1 Fremontodendron californicum | reverse complement strand
TAAAACCCTAAACCCTAAACCCTAAACCCTAAACCCTAAAACCCTAAACCCTAAACCCTAAACCCTAACCCTAAACCCTAAACCCTAAACCCTAAACCCTAAACCCTAAACCCTAAACCCTAAACCCTAAACCCTAAACCCTAAACCCTAAACCCTAAACCCCTAAACCCTAAACCCTAAACCCTAAACCCTAAACCCTAAACCCTAAACCCTAAACCCTAACCCTAAACCCTAAACCCTAAACCCTAAACCCTAACCCTAAACCCTAAACCCTAAACCCTAAACCCTAAACCCTAAACCCTAAACCCTAAACCCTAAACCCTAAACCCTAAACCCTAAACCCTAAACCCTAAACCCTAAACCCTAAACCCTAAACCCTAAACCCTAAACCCTAAACCCTAAACCCTAAACCCTAAACCCTAAACCCTAAACCCTAAACCCTAAACCCTAAACCCTAAACCCTAAACCCTAAACCCTAAACCCTAAACCCTAAACCCTAAACCCTAAACCCTAAACCCTAAACCCTAAACCCTAAACCCTAAACCCTAACCCCTAACCCCTAACCCCTAACCCCTAACCCCTAACCCCTAACCCCTAACCCCTAACCCCTAACCCCTAACCCCTAACCCCTAACCCCTAACCCCTAACCCCTAACCCCTAACCCCTAACCCCTAACCCCTAACCCCTAACCCCTAACCCCTAACCCCTAACCCCTAACCCCTAAACCCTAAACCCTAAACCCTAAACCCTAAACCCTAAACCCTAAACCCTAAACCCTAAACCCTAAACCCTAAACCCTAAACCCTAAACCCTAAACCCTAAACCCTAAACCCTAAACCCTAAACCCTAAACCCTAAACCCTAAACCCTAAACCCTAAACCCTAAACCCTAAACCCTAAACCCTAAACCCCAAACCCCAAACCCCAAACCCCAAACCCCAAACCCCAAACCCCAAACCCCAAACCCCAAACCCCAAACCCCAAACCCCAAACCCCAACCCCCAACCCCAACCCCCACCCCCACCCCAACCCCCAACCCCCAACCCCCAACCCCCAACCCCCAACCCCCAACCCCCAACCCCCAACCCCCAACCCCCAACCCCCAACCCCCAACCCCCAACCCCAAACCCCAAACCCCAAACCCCAAACCCCAAACCCCAAACCCCAAACCCCAAACCCCAAACCCCAAACCCCAAACCCCAAACCCCAAACCCCAACCAAACCCCAAACCCCAAACCCCAAACCCCAAACCCCAAACCCCAAACCCCAAACCCCAAACCCTGAACCCTGAACCCTGAACCCTGAACCCTGAACCCTGAACCCTGAACCCTGAACCCTGAACCCTGAACCCTGAACCCTGAACCCTGAACCCTGAACCCTGAACCCTGAACCCTGAACCCTGAACCCTGAACCCTGAACCCTGAACCCTGAACCCTGAACCCTGAACCCTGAACCCTGAACCCTGAACCCTGAACCCTGAACCCTGAACCCTGAACCCTGAACCCTGAACCCTGAACCCTGAACCCTGAACCCTGAACCCTGAACCCTGAACCCTGAACCCTGAACCCTGAACCCTGAACCCTGAACCCTGAACCCTGAACCCTGAACCCTGAACCCTGAACCCTGAACCCTGAACCCTGAACCCTGAACCCTGAACCCTGAACCCTGAACCCTGAACCCTAAACCCTGAACCCTGAACCCTGAACCCTGAACCCTAACCCTAAACCCTAAACCCACCAATTTCGTATGAAAGAACATTGTTTTGGCTAGCAATTCAAAATCGACAAATATATTAGATAGATATATTACAATTACATAGATATTACATAATTGTAATATATCTATCTAAATGTAATATATTTATGTAATTGAAATGCACTTACACATTAGATATATTACAATACATGTAATTACATATATATTACATATGTATATTACAATTACTGAAAACATTAAATATTACATATAGGGCGGGTTTGGTTCTGTGAATCTTTCATTGCCGTTGCTACTAGGATTCCCCCTTACAAGATGACGAAGTCACATTCCCGTGAATCTTACATGCATGTGTTTGGTTGACCGTCCCTTCATTTAAGATGATCATGTTTGGTTGGCAGGAATGTAACATTCCGAAATTCTCACATTACTAAAATACCCTTGCCTTTCTACAAGCAAGTAGTACATGCAGTGATCCAAAGACCTCCCTTTGTCCCTCCATGATAATCAAGACAAACTAGTGCTGGCTTTAAAATTTTCAGTTTTATCAATTCATAATCTACTATTTAAGTATTAACAAAATGAAAACTACTATTTAAGTCTCAAAATAATGCTACAATTCTTAAATTATCAAGCATACACAACAAAATTATACGCAAATACATTGACCAACAAAAAAATTTACCCTACATAAGTTGTCCAAATTTACAAGGAAATTAAAATCATTTGCCAATATACAAAATAAGCAAAGTTGTGCAAACTCCAATAAAAAATCCCATAATTAATCCTTTATTATAATGAGAAGAATGAGATGCATAATTGCTACTGCACATATTATTTGAATTTTTTTTAAGTATTTCTTCATGTTGTTCCGTCACATTTAAGTTCCAATACTCTACAAATGCAGTTTCTGCATCCTTTTGATCCTTATACATATTGTGATAGGCACCCCGATAACCCAAGACTTGCACTTTAGCTTCATCCCAAGTATTATAAATACCTGGTATATGCCCGTCGAAAACAATATAATACTTTCCAATCATTTTTAAAAAACCTAAAAACATAAAGTAATTATCAACATAATTTTCAAAACATTTAAAAACAACAACAATTATGTGCTAGATTCTATGCATATCTATAGCATAGAAAATATGAAATTCAAAAGCTACAACTAGGTTTATATGTTTGATATGCTCAAATGAAGTTGACTTTGGCACATCAGGCCAAAGCAGAGATTAGACCAAAACTATATGAGAAAAAGAAAGATGTTGTGTATGAACCAAATTGTCACATCTCATATCCTGGAGTGTGACTGGCCAGAGACAAGTATATACCCTTGCCTCCGAAGCCTTAACCATTCATCTACCTAACAAAATTTCGGCATGACCTCGCCCGATAAGGGGAGTTTACCGAACCTGCAAAACATGCAACACAATAATAATAACACATGACATCCCGGTTAGGACACCTCCAACTACGGAGTAACCAAGATGCCCCGCAGCAGACGCACAAAGTGAACCACAATGCATATATTTATATACAATACCAAAAATATATACAACAATCTCGGTCTCCGATCGGATAACTGCATGACACATAATGCAACATACTTAGACTGTGCATGGTCCTCCATCAAGTAACAGATCACCTCGTCAAAATGACATGTCATGCTCACCGAGTAGCGTCACGAACTAAGCCGACAGGGTGGATGAGGGACCGGGTCGATCAGTATCTGAAAAAGAAAAATAACTAAAGAGCGAGTCATGAAGACCTAGTGAGCAAATGCAAGTTATATTAACTAATATAACCTGGATGTTTCTATCCAACATCACAAACAACTATAACATCCGGTAGGGTCCGTAGACTCCTACAAATCGGTTGGGCTCGAAAGCTCCTACAAAACCGGTAGGGCACAATAGAAGCCTACAAATTCGATAGGGCACAATGGAAGCTTATAAATCTGGTATAACTTAACATTACAATAAACTTGCATCACATAGCAATTAAATAAGCATACTTGCAAAGAACAATATGGCGCCATACGGTCGACCATTTATACAACAATCCCGGATTATTACATAATCATCACTTGTCCATTCCTTAGACCTTTTTTCTCACGTCTTTACGAACTTGATATCATAAGATAATTCTTCATCATACATTCATACAATCACAGTCAGTATGTCATAACATAAACTAATGATCCTACATCTATCGCTACACGTTTACTCACAGTGCGCTAAGCGAAAGAAATTGGATTCTCGTGCTCTGGGGCTCTTCCAACCACGGACTTAGCTAATTCGCGCTCCTAGTACATAAACAATATATTTAAGTAATATTTGACATAGATAGTATTTCTAATATCTAAGTAGTATTAGATATAATTCTATGTAATATATTAAAACATTATCATAGTTAGATTACAATTAAATAGATATATTATAACGACATAGAATTACAATTATATACATATATTACAGTTACATAGATATATTACAATTATAATATGTAATTCTAATGTTTTAAGTAATATGTTTATCTAATTTTAATATATCTATTTAATTGTAAATCTGTGTAGTTGTAATATATCTATGTAATATATTAATGTAATATTACATGTATTTTTATAAATCTATGTAATGGTAATATATCTATGTAATATGTATGTGATTGTAATATATATGTAATTGTAATATATCTATTTAATTGTAAATCTATGTAGTTGTAATATATTAATGTAATATTACATGTATTGTTATATATCTATGTAATTGTAATATATCTATATAATATATATGTGATTGTAATATATATGTAATTGTAATATATCTAATTGTAGTTGTAATATATTACAGTTACATAGATACATTAGAATTACATAGATATATTAGAATTACATTGATATATTTCAATTACATAGATACATTACAATTATATAGATATATTACAATTACATAGATACATTACATAGATATGTTGCAATTACATAGATATATTACTATTACATAGATATATTACTGTTACATAGATATATAACAATTACATAGATATATTACAATTACATAAATATATTCTAATACATTAAAATTACATAGATATATTAAAATTAGATAGATACAATTGAATTACAATGTATTACGTAGATACATTAGAATTACATAGGTACATTACAATTACTTAGATATATTTCAATTACATAGATATATTACAATTACACAAATATATCATAATTACATAGATATATTACAATTACACAAATATATCATAATTACATAGATATATTACAATTACATATATATGTAATACACAAATATATTACATGATTACAATTTGAGATATAATTCTAATGTATTCTAATACATATATCTATATAATTGTAATATATCTATGTATATATCTATGTAACTGTAATATATTTGTATAATTATAATATACCTATGTAATTGTAATGTATCTATGTAATTCTAATATATCTATGTAATTGTAATAGATATATAAAATCTAAACATTAGAACTACATAGATATATTGCAATTACATAGATACATTAGAATTACATAAATATATTACAATTATATAGATATATTACAATTACATATATTATCTATATAACTATATCTATGTAATATATATGTATATTAGAATATATTACAATTACATAAATAAATTTTATTTGTGCAAATGTAATGTATTTATATAATTGTAATATATCTATCTAATGTAATTTATCTATGTAATTGTAAGATATATATGTATTTGTTATATTAATATATATTACAATTATTGCAATATTTATAATTACCTAAATATATTACAATTACATATGTTACATAAATATAATTAATTCTAATATATTACAATTGTAATTTTAATGTATATGTAATATGTAATTCTAATATATTACAGTTACATATTACTATATATGTAATATATCTATAATAATTGTAATATATCTATGTTATTGTAATGTATCATTGTAATTATAATATATCTATATAATTGTAATTATAATATATCTATGTAATTGTAATATAAATATGTAATTGCAATATATCTATATAATTCTAATACATTTATGTAATTATAATATATCTATATAATTCTAATGCATTTATGTAATTGTAATATATTTATGTAATTGTAATATATCTATATAATTCTAATACATTTATGTAATTGTAATATATCTATGTAATTGTAATATATCTAAGTAATTCTAATATATCTATATAATATATTAATTGTAATATATTTATGTATACATTATCAAATATATCTATGTAATTCTAATTGTAATATATCTATGTAATTTTATTGTATCTATGTAATTATAATATATGTAATTGTAAAATATGTAATATATCTATGCAATTATAATATATAAATAATATATTTATATATATATGACATTAGATATATAACAACGGGCGAGCTTGGTTCGGTGAATATTTTATTACAGGCCGTAATCTTACATTCAATCATGAGATTATCATATTTGGTTCACTAACATTCCGCAAGCTCGGTAATATGATATTAGCTACAGTGTCAAAATTGGGTCATATTGGGTGTAATGTCATACCCTCCTCTCTCGGAGGTTATGTTACATTACGCGCATAATATAACATTTTTGCCACTTTTGCCCTTAATAACATAATGAAATAACACCCTCAATGCCACGACATTGTTTTAGCCGACAGTCACTCTTCCTCTGGTCTCAATTTCTACCTAGATCGTTGCCTCTAGATCTCAACTTCTCCCGAATTGTTGCCTCTCCCATTCAAAATCCAAGTATGATTTCATTTTGAAATCTTTGATTTATTTTATTTTAGGTTATTGATTTTGTGTTTGCATGTCAGATTGAAGATTTAGGGTTTTAATTCTTTTTTAATGTCTGGGGTTTCAAATATTGGGGGTTTAGGTTTAGAGTTTTTGGATAGCCTAATTATTTGGGGATTGGAAAGATTTAGAGTGACAAAGCAAATCCTAGTGCTTCTTAGAGGTTTTAGTTTTAGGGCTTTCTTTTCTTAGGGGTTTAGGGATAGCATAAAATGATGAATTATTGATTTTTTTTGACACTTTGATTGAGTATAACTATAAATAAATTGGTTTTCACTAGAGTTGCTGCTCTAAGATTACATGTGAAATAATGCTTACCAGGAAGCAGAAAATGAAGAAAGCAAAGAAAGTCTTGATCATGTCTTTGGTAGCCTATTGAAACAAGGTTAGATTTTGTTATTTTGTATTCTAGGCTGCTCATCTCTCAAGACTAACTTACCATTTATAGGCCATTGGCAAAGGACAATAAAGTGATTTTTATATATTCTCATATACTTTTGCATGATCCTATTGTTGATTATCAACTGACCAACAACAAAGACTAAACAAATAAAGTTCGTGAGGAAAAGATTGAAAATGGATAAATTCTGAAAGAGGTTAGATAGACTCTGAGACCCCCACAACAAGTTTAGGTTGGCTCTTTCCAGGCCTAAAGTCAACTTGAAACAATTGCCCATTTTGTGCTTATCAAAGAAATTGTCTAGTATTACTTTTTTTGTTTCTATTTGTGTAAGACCCTCGTAAGACAGAGATCAACTCGGGTCTTTTTAAACGATTCATAGACGGTGGATCAAGTTTATGTATGCTTGTAGACAAAGTATACTACCATCGGATCTTATTGTTATATTAATAATTTTTAGAGTAAGGGGTTTAATCGACTATTTGAGAGATTTAGCCCTAAAGTGACCACGAGTCAGGAATTGCAACCGGGACAATGTAAAGCCCATAAAATTTAGTATTTTAACTTCACATAGTGTTAAAATGTGATATATTACTGATCAGGATTATTGGATAAAATCTAATCGGTCAAAAATCGATAAAATATGAACCAGGGGTATTTTTGTCATTTTACCCAAAATTTTATTTTTGGTTCGTATATGGTACCAATAGACTCTGGGATCATAGATGATCAAAATATGATGCTTAGATTGAAAATTTGACATTTTTTTTTACTCAAAAAGTTAAGTGGAAAACGGATACGCCTTTAGTTAACTTAAAGGAGTGAAAATCCGAAACTGGTCGCTGGAAGGTCCGAAAAAGGTTTTAAGTGAATAAATGGATTCATATGGATATAAAATGATGTTAGAAAGCTGTTGATGAAATCAGAATGAGAATCGGAGCTAAAATCGAAAAAAAAGTCTTAATGTTGACCCGTAAATGTCTGGGGCCCCAATTTGATGTTCGGGATATCGAAAAATTACAAAAAATTTCATACTAGTGTAAAATGTATTTTAAACATATCCGTTCTGAGACAAGTGAAAAATGAGCTTTCGAACGTAAAAATTTCATGTGGGCCCCATTTAAGCACTAAAAGATAATAAAAAATGGGCTAAAGGGGTATTTTTGTCATTTGGCTTGGTAAATGGCCATAAAAATGAGCCAAGAAACCCCTTAATCTGCCGTGACCTTCACTTTTCATGCCTTAAGAGTTGCTTCTTCTTCAACCTAGAGAAACCTAACCAAAGTGAAGAAAACTCCAAAACCAAAAGCTTGTAAGCTTGATCTTTTGATTTTTACTCATCACCAAGCCAACAAAACACATATTTCTACTATCTAGAAGGTAAGGATTACTTATTTGGTGTTAGTTTTTCAAGAAATCAAGAGAAACTATATGTTTCTCTTTATGACCATTTTTACCTTAGATGGTTTCCAACATAGTCACCACCTTAAACCATCACCATGGGTAGTCTTAAATCAACCTCTACATCCATTATTTGGGGTTGGTTGAGTGAAAAAGTGGCTTGAAGTTGGAAATCTAAGCTTGGCCGAATTCACCATGTTGGCCAACCACCTTGTGCCGCCATTTCCACCACCATCTGAGGCCACCGTTAGCTTTGCTAAGCTCGAGGGAGCAACTTTCTATTTGATCGTTGCTCCGGATTTTCATCTGAGCTAGGTGTAAAAATTATAAAGTTTAAATAGCTAAGCTGTAGATTTTTAGATAGTAGCAAATTAGTTACAATTTGGATATTGTGAATGTTTCCAAATTTATAAAATATTTATGAAATTATTGTTTATGTACTAGGAGCGCGAATTAGCTAAGTCCGTGGTTGGAAGAGCCCCAGAGCACGAGAATCCAATTTCTTTCGCTTAGCGCACTGTGAGTAAACGTGTAGCGATAGATGTAGGATCATTAGTTTATGTTATGACATACTGACTGTGATTGTATGAA
Source organism: Fremontodendron californicum (assembly GCA_030761205.1). NCBI lineage: Eukaryota > Viridiplantae > Streptophyta > Magnoliopsida > Malvales > Malvaceae > Fremontodendron > Fremontodendron californicum. Next base: position 25,242,827 of record JAULJL010000022.1, on the reverse strand, counting down.
TGTATGATGAAGAATTATCTTATGATATCAAGTTCGTAAAGACGTGAGAAAAAAGGTCTAAGGAATGGACAAGTGATGATTATGTAATAATCCAGGATTGTCGTATAAATGGTCGACCGTATGGCGCCATATTGTTCTTTGCAAGTATGCTTATTTAATTGCTATGTGATGCAAGTTTATTGTAATGTTAAGTTATACCAGATTTATAAGCTTCCATTGTGCCCTATCGAATTTGTAGGCTGTTATTGTGCCCTACCGGTTTTGTAGGAGCTTTCGAGCCCAACCGATTTGTAGGAGTCTACGGACCCTACCGGATGTTATAGTTGTTTGTGATGTTGGATAGAAACATCCAGGTTATATTAGTTAATATAACTTGCATTTGCTCACTAGGTCTTCATGACTCGCTCTTTAGTTATTTTTCTTTTTCAGATACTGATCGACCCGGTCCCTCATCCACCCTGTCGGCTTAGTTCGTGACGCTACTCGGTGAGCATGACATGTCATTTTGACGAGGTGATCTGTTACTTGATGGAGGACCATGCACAGTCTAAGTATGTTGCATTATGTGTCATGCAGTTATCCGATCGGAGACCGAGATTGTTGTATATATTTTTGGTATTGTATATAAATATATGCATTGTGGTTCACTTTGTGCGTCTGCTGCGGGGCATCTCTGTTACTCCGTAGTTGGAGGTGTCCTAACCGGGATGTCATGTGTTATTATTATTGTGTTGCATGTTTTGCAGGTTCGGTAAACTCCCCTTATCGGGCGAGGTCATGCCGAAATTTTGTTAGGTAGATGAATGGTTAAGGCTTCGGAGGCAAGGGTATATACTTGTCTCTGGCCAGTCACACTCCAGGATATGGGATGTGACAATTTGGTTCATACACAACATCTTTCTTTTTCTCATATAGTTTTGGTCTAATCTCTGCTTTGGCCTGATGTGCCAAAGTCAACTTCATTTGAGCATATCAAACATATAAACCTAGTTGTAGCTTTTGAATTTCATATTTTCTATGCTATAGATATGCATAGAATCTAGCACATAATTGTTGTTGTTTTTAAATGTTTTGAAAATTATGTTGATAATTACTTTATGTTTTTAGGTTTTTTAAAAATGATTGGAAAGTATTATATTGTTTTCGACGGGCATATACCAGGTATTTATAATACTTGGGATGAAGCTAAAGTGCAAGTCTTGGGTTATCGGGGTGCCTATCACAATATGTATAAGGATCAAAAGGATGCAGAAACTGCATTTGTAGAGTATTGGAACTTAAATGTGACGGAACAACATGAAGAAATACTTAAAAAAAATTCAAATAATATGTGCAGTAGCAATTATGCATCTCATTCTTCTCATTATAATAAAGGATTAATTATGGGATTTTTTATTGGAGTTTGCACAACTTTGCTTATTTTGTATATTGGCAAATGATTTTAATTTCCTTGTAAATTTGGACAACTTATGTAGGGTAAATTTTTTTGTTGGTCAATGTATTTGCGTATAATTTTGTTGTGTATGCTTGATAATTTAAGAATTGTAGCATTATTTTGAGACTTAAATAGTAGTTTTCGTTTTGTTAATACTTAAATAGTAGATTATGAATTGATGAAACTGAAAATTTTAAAGCCAGCACTAGTTTGTCTTGATTATCATGGAGGGACAAAGGGAGGGCTTTGGATCACTGCATGTACTACTTGCTTGTAGAAAGGCAAGGGTATTTTAGTAATGTGAGAATTTCGGAATGTTACATTCCTGCCAACCAAACATGATCATCTTAAATGAAGGGACGGTCAACCAAACACATGCATGTAAGATTCACGGGAATGTGACTTCGTCATCTCGTAAGGGGGAATCCTAGTAGCAACGGCAATGAAAGATTCACAGAACCAAACCCGCCCTATATGTAATATTTAATGTTTTCAGTAATTGTAATATATATATGTAATATATATGTAATTACATGTATTGTAATATATCTAATGTGTAAGTGCATTTCAATTACATAAATATATTACATTTAGATAGATATATTACAATTATGTAATATCTATGTAATTGTAATATATCTATCTAATATATTTGTCGATTTTGAATTGCTAGCCAAAACAATGTTCTTTCATACGAAATTGGTGACAAACTACCTTTGGCAGTTTGCCAGCACGTAGATCACAAAAAGTTATATGGATTAAAAAAAAACGTTTCAAACGGACAACCGAGCGCAAGGTTATAGCCTTTCAAAGTAGAGGGTGTTCAGGTCAGTTTAGAATTGATAGCCAAAACGATGTCTTTTCAGACGAAATCGATGACAAACCGCCTTTGGCGGTTTGCCAGCACATAGATCACAAAAAGTTATATGGATTAAAAAAAAATTGTCTCAAAGGGACAACCGAGCGTAAGGTTATAGCCTTTCAAAGTAGAGGGTGTTCGGCCGGTTTAGAATCGATAGCCAAAATGATATTTTTTCAAACGAAATGGGTGATAAACCTCCTTCGACAGTTTGCCAGCACGTAGATCAAAAAAATTTATACGAATTCAGAAAAAAAATCTTCTCAAACGAACAACCGAGTGCAAGGTTATAGCTTTTCAATGTAGAGGGTGTTCAGGTCGGTTTAGAATTGATAGCCAACGCGATGTTTTTCAGACAAAATCAGTGACAAACCATCTTCGACAGTTTGCCAGCACGTAGTTCATAAAAGGTTATATGGATTTTTAAAAAAAATCATCTCAAACGGACAACCGAGCGCAAGGTTATAGCCTTTCAAAGTAGAGGGTGTTCAGGTTGGTTAAGAATTGATAGCCAAATCAGTGTTTTTTCAGACAAAATCGATGACAAACTGCCTTTGACAGTTTGCCAGTGTGTAGATCACAAAAAGTTATATGGATTCACACAAAAAAATATCTCAAACGGACAACCGAGCGCAAGGTTATAGCCTTTCAAAGTAGAGGGTGTTCAGGTCGGTTTAGAATTGCTAGCCAAAACGATATTTTTCAGACAAAATCGGTGTCAAATGGCCTTCGGCTATTTGCCACCGTATAGATCACAAAAAGCTATATGGATTCAAAAAAAATATTGTCTCAAACATACAACCGAGTACAAGGTTATATAGCCTTTCAAAGTAGAGGATGTTCAAGTCGGTTTAGAATTGATAGCCAAAATGATGTTTTTTCAGACGAAATCGGTGACAAACCTCTTTCGGCAGTTTGGCAGTGTGTAGATCACATTAAGTTATATGGATTCAAAATAATCATCTCAAATAGACAACCGAGCGCAAGGTTGTAGCCTTTCAAAGTAGAGGGTGTTCATGTCGGTTAAGAATTGCTAGCCAAAAGGATGTTTTTTCAGACGAAATCAGTGACAAACAGCCGTCAGTTCTTTACCATTGTGAAGATCACGAAAGTTATATGGATTCAAAAGAAAACCGGCTCAAACGGACAACCGAGCGCAAGGTTATAACCTTTCAAAGTATAGGGTGTTCAGGCCGGTTTAGAATTGATAGCCAAAATGATGTTCTTTTAGATGAAATCGATGACAAACCGCCTTCGGTAGTTTGCCAGTGCATAGATCCCAAAAAGTTATATGGATTCAAAAAAAATCATCTCAAATGGACAACCGAGCATAAGCTTATAGCCTTTCAAAAATAAAGGGTGTTCAGGTCGATCTAGAATTGATAGTCAAAACGACGTTTTTTCAAAAGAAATCGATGACAAACCACCTTTGGCTGTTCCCCAGGGCGTAGATCACAAGAAAGTTGTATGGATTCAAAAAAAAAATCATCTCAAACGGACAACCGAGCGTAAGCTTGTAGCCTTTCAATGTAGAAGGTGTTCAGGTCGATTTAGAATTAATAGCCAAAATGAATCCGCCTTTGGCGGTTTTCCAGTGCGTAGATCACAAAAAGTTATATGGATTCAAAAAAAAAATCAACTCAAACGGACAACCGAGCACAAGGTTATAGCCTTTCAAAGTAGAGGATGTTCAGGTCGGTTTAGAATTGCTAGCCAAAATCGTTTTTTTCAGACGAAATCGGTGACAAACTATTTTTGGCAGTTTTTCAGTGCGTAGATCACAAAAAGTTATATGGATTCAATAAAAAAATAGTCTCAAATTGACAACCGAGTGTAAGGTTATAGCCTTTCAAAGTAGAGGGTGTTCATGTCGGTTTAGAATTGCTAGCCAAAATGATGTTTTTTTGAGACGAAATCGGTGACAAACCGCCTTCGGCATTTTGGCAGCGCTTAGATCACAAAAAGTTATATGGATTCAAAAAAAAAATCATCTCAAACGGACAACCGAGCGCAAAGTTATAGCCATTCAAAGTAGAGGGTGTTCATGTCAGTTTAGAATTGATAGCCAAAACGATGTTTTTTCAGATGAAATCGAGGACAAACCGCTTACGGCAGTTTTCTAGTGTGTAGATCAAAAAAAGTTATATGGATTCAAAAAAAAAAATCATCTCAAACGGATAACCGAGCGCAATGTTATAGCCTTTCAAAATAGATTGTGTTCAGATCGATTTAGAATTGTTAGCCAAAATAATGTTTTTTCAAACAAAATGGGTGACAAACCACCTACGGCAGTTTGCCAGCACGTAGATCATAAAAAGATATATGAATTGAAAAAAAAAAAAAAATCATCTCAAACGAAACCTTCTTGTTTTGTTTGTTATTGGTAAAAAAAAACATGGAGAAATGAAACGCATGCAAGAAGAATGGCACGATTAGAAGTTACATACGTGAAAGGATAAGCTTTTAAGCGGAAAAGAATTCGCTCCACCAAACCTGAACAATCCTTGAAGGAATATTGGTGGCAAGGAAATCAGTGAAGAAGCAAGAAACAAGGTTTTGAAATTAATGCCGATGGAGGAGTAACAAGAGGGAAGAAAACAAAGTAGTCATAAAATAACTTGAATAATATAAGGGAAAATACAGATCATGTATCGTTAATCACTAAGCAGTTAGTTTTGTTTATTGTAAGAGATGCTTACCTATTAAATCACTCGAGTCTCTACGACTACGACCATAGGTTGGCTTGGCTTAAGAAAAGAAATCAACATGTTGAATTCAAGGTGTGTATATGCTGTCATTTTATTTAAAAATTTTAAAATAAATATAAATAATTTTATTTTTAATGAAATGATATCATATGATTTAATGATTGTGTATAAATTTATACATTATAAACACATCAAATATAAATCATTTTTATTAAATTATATTATTTATAGCTTCTAAAACAACTAGCATTATTTATAACAAGGGAAATATTAACCGGTGTCTAGTGACACTTGGTTAAAGTGATATATATAAAAATAAAAGCGTATTTAATGTATTACTTTTTTTTTAATTCAGTACAAATAATGTATTAAATGTAAAATACTTTTCTAAAATAATAAAAAAGTAATCCTTATAATCAGTGTCTATAGACACCGATTAAGCGAACCCTTATAACAAAACAAAAAACAAAAGAAAGCTTTTGTATACACACATTTATTGCACGCAATTTGTGCACATATATTTTAGGGAAAAGTATTTTTACTTAACTCCCGAATATATTCACTTATCTTCCTAAGATTTGACATAAAATACGCTAATTCTTCAAAAATATTATTTCTAGGTTAATTTTAAATAAAAAATAAATATATCTTTTATTAATTATTAATTTTTTTATTTTTTTTATGTTTTTTTCCATTTTTTTTACTCAACTTTTTTAACTACAAAATTATCTTTAATTACTATCAAGTTAAATTCTAATTAAATTATTTTCGAATTCAAGTATACATTTAAATATTTTAAACTTATGCCAACGTGGATTGGTTCAGTTGGTTGAGTACTCATTAGCATCTTGACAAGTATCAGAGTTCGAGTCTCACCAGCAGTTCTACTTGATGGATGATCTGTAAGTATACCACTGTTAGCCCTCATTGAGACCTATGACGTGCCCTAACCCTGAACTGAGTAGCCTCCCCTCATCTAAACTTTTTTGTACCAAAAAAATATTTTAAACTTGCCTTTAATTCAATTATATATTAACTTTGATATTAATATATTATGTTATTATTATTTAAAGATAAATCAATTGCCCTTATTTAAAAAAGTTTAATGATAAAAAAATTGATTAAAACAAAAAATTATAACTAGATAGAAAAAAATTAAAAAAATGATCTTATTTTTAATATTTAAGTAAAGTTTGAATAAAAATTAATTTGATTAACAGAATGCTAATATAGTTATTTTTTTAACAGATAAAATGTGTTTTTTAAAGTAATAGGGGTAAGTTTATTTTCAATAAAATCTCATGAAAGATAATCATATACTTTTTTATTCTCCTTTCTTCTTATTTTTTCATTTTTTTTCTTTAACCAATTTTATTATCACTAAATTTTTTAAAAAATGGTAATTAATTAATTAAATACAAATATTTTAATAAATTCATTTCAAAAGTTAATATATAATTATAATTTAAAATATTTAATATGCACTTGAATTAGAATTTAATATAATAGTAATTAAAGATAATTTTAAGATTAAATAAATTTTTATTATTTTGTAGTTCAAAAAAGTTTTGAGTTCAAGAAAGAATGAAAACAAAAAACAAAAAAAAATAAAAAATAAAAAATAAAAATAAATGATTAATAATTAACAAAGGATATATTTATTTTTTTATTTAAAATTAACCTAGAAATAATATCTTATGGGGTTAAAGTATTTTTTGTCAAATTTTAGGATGATAAATGAGTGTTTTTCAAATTTGAGGGGAGTAAATATATTTTATAGGGTAAATTTGAAAAACATACCATCAACAATCCAATAACTGTTAAATGGTATAATTAGTAAGAATTATTTGAAAAAGAGAACTGAAAAAATAAAAAATTGTTAAGAAAGAAATTATAAAGATAAAATTACCTTTGATAAAAATAAAATTAAAAATTAAAAAAAAAAACATCCTTCTCCATTTTCCTTTTATTTTTTAATTAAAAAATAATATTTTTTGAAAATAAATTTTTTTAATTTTAAAATTTAAATATTTAAATATTTTCATTTTTTAATTTACTTTTTTAATTAAAAAATTTTAAATAATAAAAATTAAATTTTTAATTTTTTAAAATTTTAAAAAATAAATATTTAAATATTTTATTTTTTTAAATTAACAATTTTAAAAAAATAATATTTTCTTAATAGGAGGAAAAAGGAAAAAAGAGATTTTTTCATTAATGTCAATTTGTCTTTACAATATCATTCCTAACAATTTTTAACTTCTTTATTTCGCTCTTTCAAATAACTCTTACTCATTACACCATTTAATAATTATCAAAAATAAAACACTATTATTCTAAGAATTTTATTAACAAGTGCCTTAACAATATTTTTTAAAATTATTAGATATAATAATATTTTCAATCAATATATTAAAAATAATAAATAAAATTATCAATTTTTATATTTAATACAAATTATTTTTATAAATAATATATTAATTAACAAGATTGTCCTTTGACACTAGTTAGCAAAACCCTGTTACTAAAACAAAGGAGGAAATAAACCGAACATAGCAGACTAGTGTTCTGTGGTGTCTGAACTCTGAAGGATGACGGAGTAGACTTTAAGTTTAGATAAATTTATCTGGTTTATGTTGGAACAAACCCAAACCATCGCACATTTTATTATTGAATTACAATTTTAAAAAAAAAAAAAAAAAAAAAGGAAAAATGGCGACGGTTCTGTCGATCCACGATCGACGAATATTGACGGCGGTGAACAGTGGAGCATCGAGTCTCTCTTTCGTAGGATCCGGGTTCATTGTGCTTTGCTACTCCCTCTTCAAGGAACTTTGCAAGCTCTCCTTCAATACCTTTCCCTCTCTGTAATCTTTCTTCCTTTCTTTTTTTTTTTTTTCTTTCTAAATTTCCAGAATATTAGTAGTAGTAGACTAGTTACGACTTACAACTCGTAGTAGTTAGTACATTTTCATTGTTTTGTTTAACAAGCATATTGGAAACATGTAGATGAAGATTCAAGATCCAATTTATCTATGTAATGCACTTGAATTAGGAATTTATGAAACTTGTCTTGTTCCACTATTGCACTGTTACTTTACTTTGCAATATTTCTGTAAACTAAAACCTCTGAATGCGGACTGCAATTCCTTCCTTCCTTCCTTTTTCTCTTTCTTTACAACTCTCCCATTTCTCTCTTTAACATGCTTTTCAGGACATGCTTTGCGGTTTCTTTAACATGGTCAGGTATGCTTCCTCCGCCTGCAAACAATTTCTCATGCATCTCTTCTACGAACTGGGGAATTCCCATGTACAAAAATAAAATTATATTTATACATCTTTTTTCCATGCAGAGAACTCTCAAAAGGTTTCTTTGTCATGCTCATGGCTACACCACGCATTTCTTCTTCCTCTGGACTACTACTATTGCTTTTTCTCTTCATCCAACTCAACTGCTGTTAGACATAAAACTGATGTTGAAGATTTGGAGGCCATCTTTCACTTGTTTGTTTGGGGTATGACCTTATATGTTTCTCTCACAATTTTTCATTTCTTCTTCATCATCTTACAAACTCTTTATCCCTCTTGCAATGCTCATGTTTTCCTATTTCTATATTTCTACTCTATATTTCTACAATGGTGCTTCACACTTGCCATGTTCTTTTATTCGTCCTTTTCCCCCTTTAATACTTTTAACCAGATTTTTATATGGGACTTCAATTACTTCCTGCAGGAACTTCACTGGTTATGACTGTCATACGTTCTATTGGTAATGACCACACGTATTTGGGTGCATGGTGTTGGGCAGCACAAACAGGTCGCACTGAAAAGGCAAGTGAAAAGTAGCATGGTGTGGCAGATTGCCCATTTAGATTTTAGTCTTTATGTTACTAGATTTCAACTTTTCCTTCAACCACTTGGTTTCTGTAATGCTTTCATGTTTTCTTGCCCTGTTATTTTACCTTTCTGAATGTAGCTTTTGAGTTGCTGTGTCGCGAAAATCATGTATTGCATATTCTATTTTACATATTAATTGAGCATAAAAGTGATGAGATTAACAAGAAAGTTTTGACCTATACTTATCCTGTGCTCAATGTAGCACAATTTCTTTTGTAGAATTTTCTGATGTGATTGGTATATCTATGCAGGCAGTTAACTTTATAACATTTTATGTCCCACCATGGGGTGCTTCTTTACAACGGTTTTACATACTTTCAAGTGATACGCATGTTGAACAATGCCACCCGTGTACGTTAACAATTATCTGTATCTATCTTCATAATTTAAGCTGATATACGTTTGTGCAACTTTTGAGGCCATGTGTGTGCTATCTTTGGAAATTTTACATGGCAGTTGGCATGTCAGATCGTGCATACCAGTTTGATTCAAGGACAGACACGAAGGTAATTCTTCTTGCACCAGAGCATATGGTACACTTAAAGTTAAAGATATAAAACTTACGAAAAGTTGATAAGAGTGTGCTCAAACGAAGCTTTGCTATTTTTGTTGCTTTGACTGCATAAACGCCCCGTAATCCATGTATTTATGCTGTTTTCTACCATTTATGTTCCAGTGTAGTCCTCATTTGTTTCTATGAATCTGATGATTATATGTCTTCCATTTCCTAAAGAAAAGTCATGCCTGTTGTTTTTTGGTTTCTTTTGCTTCTAGAAAGAAATTTCTTATTATACGGAAACCAGATCCCTTGATGACATACTTGCCCATTGCTATCTATTTCAGACTGCTATGTAAGTAAAGCTCCACCTTTTCAGGTTTCATCCCTGGTTTGAAACAGAGTCAGACTTAGCTGTTTCCTTCTTTCATGGTTATTTACTGTTTCGGAGATTTCCCTGTCAAAGCTGTAGGAATGTAGTCATTCATTGCAATTAGCTTGTTTCTGCTGCTTTCCTCTGCTGCCATTAATAATTGTTAATTTAAATTAAGCTTTTGAAAAGAAATCTATGGCAGTTGAATGAAGCTAGTTATTCTCTTAATCTTTTGCCATTTGATTTCCTTTTCCCATAGGCTTTGAACCGGTGGGGATACTATCCACTGATCCTAATAGGATCATGGGCATTTGGCACAATCAATCGCATCCATGATTTTATTGAGCCAGGCTACAAGATCTTTTGGCTCTCATTTCTTGATGTTGGGACAGCTGCACTTAATTGTAATTGCGTAGGAAATTGAACTGCCATCTTTTGCTTGACTCTGAATTGTGTTTGTTAGTATGGGAATTAAGTCTCAATGGCAAAACAAGTTTTTTACACTGCATATTATGAGCAAGATTGAGAATGATCAGTTTAAAAGGAATTGCTTTGATTCCACTACGGAAACCAACCCAGGTTTCCAGTTGATATCTTGGGTGAAAATTTTTCCTTGGTTGTTATCTAAATTATTATTGATGAATCAAGATATGCCCATATCTGAATCTTTCTTTTCTATTTATTTTTGGCCGAAATTTTGGGTGGATAAATGAAATGCATCATTTTAATGGGTTAAGCAAATTATGTAACATTGAAAGGGCCATAGTGAAAACAGATATCCCGTTTTAATGGGTTAAGCAAATTATGTAACATTGATAGGGCCATAGTGAAAATCTTTGAAGGGAGAGGGGGAAACAGATATCCTTCATCTCCAATGCATCTATCCAGGCCCCAAATGCATGATTGTATGTTGTTCAGAAGTGGGAAAATCTTCAAGAGATTGATATCTTAAAGGATGGGAACCAAATTTTATTATCTATAACTTGTTTGATCCTCTTAAGTGTGGTATAAATAATGAAGTGCTTGTTCTTTGTTATTAAGCTTCTTTGAGAAACTGATTTCATTACGGCTGTCTATTTATTTTAGGGCCTTTTCAACTCGATAGCATATGGTTTGAATGCTTCAGTAAGGCGGGCAATTTATGAAAGACTGGAAATGTAAGTAGCAAGTTTTGAATTTCTTATATTTCTTCAGAAACTATACATTCATTGATAGGATCCATCAGGACTTTTCGTTATATATTATTTTGACCACTCAATACATTGAACTTAGTCACATAGTTAGAGTTCTGTGCCATTGGCTGCAGTTTTTTCACTGGTGAAGTAGCGACGTGGTGTTGGAAATCACGTTGTCAAAATTTTCTCTTGGTTTATGAATAAATTATGATGAAGAAGATGTGAGACCACATAGCAGGCGAACTTTAAAAATGAAATGATATTGACATCACTTCTGGGTTCTAAAACAGCAGATATCTGCTAGGAAATATGATCGAAAGCTATGATTTTTTTTTGGGGTCTTAGTTTGTTTAATTTTTGGTATTGCTGCTGTTGCAGTTGTTATTTTCAGTAATGTGAAAGGTTGAGTGCTTGTGTCCTTTACCAGGTGGGCAGAGATGGTTCCGTAACAGCTGTTCAAGGTATAGAAACCAACAGCAACAGAGTGAATTGATCTCCCTGAAAATAGCAGGCAGTTGGAGTTGGACATTGTCCATACTTACTAAAACCTAAAGCTTTATCACATTTTTGCCGATATTCATTCGTTTGAAATGATGAGACTCCAATGGATCCGGGCATCCAAAGTGAAAGTTATTGGATCATTCCTTTCCAGCAAAGGGAGTTTGATCTATGAGGATCATGGTGGACTGGACTCTCCTTGAGCAGCCTTCACAAGACTGATGTTTTGTGGATAGCAGCATCTGTATTTTTGAAGTAGTGGATACATACATACAGCAAGTCCACGGGCACAAATGGGATGCTATGATGCACCATATTTAGCTAGCTGTAGGAAAAGCTGAAGTAGTCTTTAGTGGTTCATTTGCTGTTGATTGATTAACAATTGTTGTTTAGGGTTGATGAAGTTGTGGGTTTTGTATAACATATGATTTGTTTCCGTCTAGTATAAAATTGTTTCAGTGTGTGCTCAGTGGAAAGCCTGGCATTCAAATTTGTAGGAGTACTAGTCTAAGTCTAGTTAACAAGGCTTTAATAATACCTAATAAATGTTGTATTCATGTATTGGTAGACATCAAGGAGGAAAGTATTTTGAGTGGAGGGCTGCCTCTCGCATAGGCATACTAATTGGTAGATAGTTGATTGATCCGAGACTGAGACTGAGACCGAGAGAGAGCCAACAGCCAACAGCCAAGGCAAGAAGAAGAAGATTATCTAGGACTTGTAGTAGTAATAGTACTAATAAATATTGATTATTACTTACTAGCATCAGCCGGGTATGTGGTGGAAGGAAACGGCGGAGGCATGATCATGATCATGAACATAGAACATAGAACATAGAACATGGGAAGGGAAAAAGGAAATGAAGAAATACTATCAAAATGCTACTACTAGAAGACTAGGAACGAAGGAAGGAATGAAATGAGCACTCAGCAGCAAAGCGAGCAGTACGGTGGAACTCTTGAAATAAAAAAGTAAAAAATAATAATAATATTAAATTGTTTGGCTAATTAAGAAGAAAAGAAACACCAAAAGGGCAAAACCAATGTGATTAATTAATCATTGAATAGAAGAAGACGGGGAATTCAGAATTGAAAGGGCCAGGGCCAGAGCCAGAGGAGATTATGAATTACTAGAATTAGCAACCATTTATTTAAGTATATCTCTCTCTCTCTCTCTCTCTCTCTTGACTCAATCAAACTGCTCAAGACTCAATTCTCTTTTCTGGGTTCTGATGAAGAAGCTCCGCTGGGCAATGGACGGGGACTTGTGGGAATTGGACGCCTCCACTCCCCGGACCCTTGAAGGAGGCGCTCGTGCAGTCCCAGGAAAGGCTCTACCGCTGGGTGTGTCAAGAGGCACCAGACTTTCCAGGCCCAAGCAGATCGACTTCATGCAGCGCTTCATGGCCGCCCCTTTTCTTCCCTCCTACTCCAATCACCTTGGCCTCACTCTTCAGCGAGTCTTCACCATTCCTTTTACTGACAATTGGTTTGCTATTTTGCTTGCCCAGTTCAACCTGCGCAAGTTTATGTCCTCTTTCCAGGGGAGTGGAGACCTCAAATCCATTGGGAGCCTTCTTCTTGACAAGTCCTTGTATGCTCTTGGCTTCTCTTCTGAGCTCTTATTAACCCCTGATGACACTCTGCTTTTTAGCTCTGATTCCTATTATGCTCACAACACCCCTCCCAGAAAGAAAGCAGTTTTCCATCATAAGGCAAGTGCTGTTTTCCCTTTTCTCGGATTAATTATTTCCTGTTATTATAATACATATATGCTTCGCTTCTATGGTAGTCTGTCTAATCTTTTATTGTTTGGTCATTGGCAGTTTCCACATCATAATTTGACGATGGATGTTGCTTGGCCTGCTCTCTTTGTGGACAAAAAGACCGGTAATTACTGGGATGTCCCCTTCTCCATGGCACTTGATTTGGCTTCTCTTCCTTCGGATTCTGGTTCAAGTTATCATCTGTGCTTGCACCATAATCAGGGGTCACCAAAGCAATTTCAAGGTGATCCCATGGCTCAACCCCCCGCTTCTCTACTTCCTGGTTTTTCTGCTAAATCTGCCTTTTCTTACAAGAAGAATGTTGACATTTGGAGAAGTAAAGCTCAGAAACTGAAGATGGTTCAACCTTATGACATATTCCTTTCAGATCCCCACGTTTCAGCATCAGGAATCATTGGTAAGATATAACAAAAGTACCCTGTCGACTCCCTCAATCGTTGGTAACCCAGATGTTTATGGTGGAGGGGGATTTTTTTTCCATGTGCTATACTTATCACTTCATCTTAGTTGATAATAATTCATATTGTCAATCCATTTGTTGCAAAGTTATAGCAGTTATTGTAATATACAATTGACATCCTTCTTTAGCACTATAATTGTTGTTCAATTCATGAGTGATTCCATATTTATGACTGCAGCTCTTGTGAAATACCAAAAAAGTTCCTTGTTTTATATGTGTAGGTGCTGCTTTGACTGCGACTTTTGGGGAAAGCTCAGTCAGATTATGTGAAGATACTGAAGATATTAAATACTTATCATTTCATAATCCAACTCTAAAATCTTCCCTTCTAGGAGATATATTTGCATCCATGTCATTTACAGCCCAGCATGGGAAGTTCCAACGGCTGTTTTCTGATCTTACAAGATTTCATGTTCGCCTTGATTTTCCTTCTGGTTCTAAATTTCTTTCAGGTGCCACACAATTAGCTCAAGATCTTTTGAATTCACACCAGCCTAGTTCAGAAGCAGTTAAAATGATCTGCCCAACTGCCACCCTTTCCCTTCAGCAGCAGGTATGTCTTTTGAAATATTTCTTGGCCATACTGAATTAGGATGTTAACAAGAATGGCAGTTGAAGCCAATGTAGTTGTGCTGCAAATTTTTTTTTTTACTATTTGGGTGATAAGACTATCCACTGCTCCGCATAGCTTTGGATGCCATTGGTTGTCCCGGGAATTTCTGACTGTTTGTTGATGTGAACCGGGGATTTCCAATATTGATTTCTGAATGGTGCCACCAATGTTCTTAGGCATTTTATGGCTCCTGATTCATAGCTGTCAACAAGTTTCTATTTGGGACATACCGAAAAATTCTTTATTTGTATTTTACAGATTGCTGGACCTTTCAGTTTTAGAGTTGATTCAGGAGTTGTAATTGATTTCAAGAACAAAGGTTGGCACATACATACAGACGAACCAGTTTTTGCCATTGAATATGCATTGCAGGTCCTTGGTTCTGCAAAGGCTGTTGCTTGGTATTCCCCAAAGCATCAAGAATTTATGGTGGAGCTTCGTTTTTTTGAGACATAAACCTTATGCCCTTGGGTATGTTTAGAAACTCCATTATTGTATCTTCTAGTTCCTTTGTTCATCTGAAGGATGTTTCTCACGTTTTCAAATGTTGTACTTCGGGTGGTTATTTAAGAAATAAAGCTATTCAAGCACAAAAAGAAAAATCTTGAATTTGATCGGAAAAACCTTCCTTTTTACATGGGCAAATTACCTTTTAGAATTCAAGACCAAATCATTACTGCTTTTTGCTTGGATGGAACTCTTATATTTTGACTAACTGCAAGAAAGTTTGGTGCTATGTCCAGTTGGGAGGGATGGTAGGCATGATTACTCAAATTCTGTTACCACCTGATCTAGTACAACTTCAAGGTGCTCTCCATATATATATATATATATATATATATATATATATATATATATATATATTGCATTTTGTGGTCAACTCAGCTTATTTATATATTGAACTAGTCATGTCATCTAGCAACCTATTTGCTTAAGAAATAATCTAGTTTCTCTAGAAAACTGTATGGATTGGAGCCTGGTCTAAAATTCAGCTCTTACCGGGTTGAATTGAGTTGATGTCACAATGGATTTATACATTTCTTTTGTTTGGATAACTTTTAAGGCTGGCAATAGTAAGGGAATGGTTAAGGTGATTCAGTGAGAATTCCAAAAGTATGTAAACCGAAGTTGCTGCTTCAAGAGCAGGAAATCAAGTTCTTCCCCTGCTTCAATTCAAATACAACTTAATTCATTTGGAAATTGTGAAGAAACCAGTCATTTGAATTTCGAGCTGATTCTCTTGCTGAGCAAAAGAAAGAAACCATGGTGGTTTGACATTTTATCACCAACAAACGGAAAATCAGGTAAATGACTACCTAAGCCCTACATCTAAAATAAAGACTGCAAGCAAAAATGTCAAAAGGCATGCTGCTATCATATTATGCTAATTAATTAAGTCCCCTTTGTGATTATTTGGAGCTGTTGGCAAGTTATACCAGGATTCAATAGAATGGAACTTTAAGTTGACTGATACCCACCCCAATAAAACATAATTAACTAGGATAATCTCAATCCATTTCTTTGCTAAATAATAATTATTCAATTTTTGAGGGTGTGAGCGAAATTAATAAAAGGGAAGCTTACATTTGCTGAAAGTATGATGCCTACCAAAGCTAGTTTGTGTTGTGGGGCAACCTATGGGAAGCAGCAGTAAGTGTTGTTCGCTATATTTGACATGTATGACAGCAACAAGACAAAACCCCATGTGGTGGGGCAGACAAGGCATAGCTCTTTACGATCTCAACTCGAGTTGCCAAAATCTTTGGGGCAATATATATTAATATTGATGAAGGCTGGCTCAGTTTCAAAGCCTCATTTGTTCACAAATTGATGAAGTTAAATGATACGGATGGAAAATGAATTATAAATCCATGATCGCTGCCTGGAAGTCTAAGTTGAAGAATATTGAACAAATTTTTGAAGAAACATATGTATATATATATTATTCTCAGGATCAACAATTACCATTTCAATGACATCAAAACGGAATAATATTGTCTTCACAGGATCTGGCACTCGATCATTACGCGATGCATTAACAAAAGCTGAGAAATCATGCTTAATTTCCAATAAACTTTTAATTTTGCTGCTTCTCTCACTCTCATATTAGTTTCACTAATTAAATCTTTCTCACACTCCCAATGAATCTAGCTAGGCCAGCTTTTTAGCTTCAAGTTCTGGGTTAATTCATCACTGTCCTCTTTATCCTTAGGGAGTGAGACTCGAGATTAGCAAATTAATGATAATTCAAGTATGAAGAAGCTGTAAATAATGATGATGACGATCGGATCATTGGAGTTGTAGCTTTTCGGGTTTATGTGCATGCTCGTCTCTAGCTAAGTCAATATCAGCTACTGAATTGCTCTAACAATGCCTTTGCTTATAATAAACATGCAGGTCTTGGCAAGCAAAACCAAGATTTAGATGGTCCTAGAATATGGGAATTGTTTGACAGAATTGTAAGGGACTTGAATTTCTAGGGTTCCTTCTCCAATAATATTAAATTAGTTACATTGCTTAACTGCTTTTGTATCACAGGCATCCAAAGGGAAGCTTTCTGAAGCTGAAGGAAAGAAGTTCTTCCAGCAGTTAATTGATGGTGTTGGTTACTGTCACGACAAAGGTGTTTTCCACAGGGATCTTAAGGTCGTTTCATGTCCTCTAAACATCTTATGATATGTTAAAGCAAATAAATAAATAAATAAATAAATGTTATAAATCATAACAATACATGTTATATATATATATATATATATATATATATATATGAATTTGTCTTCCTTTTCTCTTCTTTCCATAATGTTAATCTGCTAAAATCTACTCAGCTCGAAAATGTTCTTATTGATGCAAAAGGGAACATAAAGATATCTGATTTTGGCCTCAGTGCATCGCCTCAACATATTAGGGTAAAGTGCTCTTCTTGTAAACAAGAATTCATGAAAAAATATTTTGTTCTATTTTTAAATTCAAATTGAAATATCAGGAGGATGGCTTACTGCATACAACATGTGGAAGTCCTAACTATGTGGCGTCATCTCAGACATATGGTCATGTGGCGTCATCTTATATGTAATTCTCACCGGATATCTCCCTTTCGATGATAGAAATCTTGCAGTTCTGTATCAGAAGGTATTTGAGGGCTACATTTGGTGCTTTCTCTGACATTTTTAATAATTTCGTTCTTATCAACTCCAATGTCTAATCCTCTAGTGAGATTTCAGATTTTCAAAGGGGATACTCAGATTCCTAAATGGTTATCATCTGGTGCTCGGAACATGATAAGAAGGATTCTTGATCCAAATCCTGATACCAGGATAACAATGCATGGCAGGTATCAAAGATGATGAATGGTTCAAGCAAGATTATACTCCTGCAGTACCTGATGATGAGGAAGAAGATATATACATTGATGATGAAGCCTTCTCAATGTATGAAGTGGTATGAGCTCCCAAATTTGGAACATAACTAATATATAGAAGCATTATTTTGATGAAGGCATCTGATGGAACTAGGAGTCCTGAATCGCCCACTCTCATTAATGCTTTTCTTTTGATAGGAATGTCCTCATGCCTAGAGTAGACCTTTCTGGTTTCTTTGAGAAGGAGGTAAGAGCAAAATTAAGGTCGCCTTGTTAGTTAGTGTAATTTTTATGCAGCAAGCAATAGTCCCTATTTTAGCACTCCAATTCACAAAATTTCCAGAATAGCTGACTGATTGCAAAGCTATGCACAGGATGTCTCTGAAAGGAAGATCAGATTTACATCCAATCATTCTGCTAAAGATTTGCTTGCAAGGATCCAAGATATTGCGACAGAGATGGGATTTGGAGTCCCAATGAAAAACGGAAGGGTTAGTACTTTGTATAGTTGCTTAATGCTTTAGTTTTTTCCAATACTGCTAAATGTTAGTGTTTATATGATATGCTAAAACACACACAGAGACCTGCATTTGGATAGTAACATACTTGCAGGAGATTTGGTATGCTTCATAATAATGGCAACATATAGTGCTAAACTTTGTGTGCTCCTTTATTTTAGTTGAAAGCAATTACACAAGAACACCGATGCCAGAAATGTGTTGGCAGCCTTTCAGTTGTAGCTGAGGTAATTCTTTTGTTAAATTTGGAGCAAATTTGTTGTCAATTTTGACTCACTCAAAATGTATGTTTTCAGTAATTTATAACATAGAAACTTGCACAACCAACCAACCTCCAGCCCCCGTATTGATCCTTATGAACCTGGAGCAGCAGTTGGTCCATTAAGTTAACTAATTGAAAGTGTTTGGTAAAAATATGTTATGTCAGGTGTTTGAGATAAGTCGGTCCTTGTATGTGGTGAATTAAGAAAATCATATGGTGATTCTACAGTTTATAGAGAGGTGCACTATTTCTTTCCCGCTTTCCTTCACTCAATCCAATTCTCTCATCATCTTATTATTCTCAGTTCAGTTTTAATTGAAATATATATATATATATATATATATATATATATATATATATGATAATTGCAGTTATGCACAAAGCTATCAAATGACTTAGGCGTTCCTCAGGGTCAGGGCCAAGGCCAAGGGCTGGTGTCCACAGAAGCTTGATGGACTGGTTGTTGGTTGGCTCAAGGATCTTAGATCTGACCCTATTTATGGTACAGATAATATAGTTATGTAGATGATGCTTTTTCTTTTTCTTTTTTTGTTGTTTTCAAACTAAAAGTACACCCATAAGCAGCACATGATATGTTGAGGAAGCAGCCAGCAATTTAGGGTTTTTATGTACTACAGACAGCGCATTCTTTCCACTATGTTCATATATATATATATATATATATATATATATATATATATATATATATCAATATCATATAGCCATGGGGAAATAAATATGTTTTATTGATTATTGAATATAATAAAATCACACATTTAGTTAAACTCGGCATATTTATTTCCCTTGCTGAAGAAATAAAGAATGGACATTAGCTCCCAAGGCCAAGGGGAATGAACAGTGGGGAAATTTCTCCAATCACACATTTAACCAATAGATACCAAGTATCTGTAGACAAAAACTAATTACAACTTTCTTCAAATTTGAGGATGGTTTTAATTTATTTATAATAATAATAATAATAATAAGATGAACTGAATTTTGTGCATAAAAAGACCTTCATGAAATTAGCTTAAACAAAACCAGTTTCTCATGAAACGCAAATTTAGCATTGAAAATTTGGGATGCTTATTTATACTGAAAGCAAATTGTCCAATTTCTTATTAAGACATAAATTAGAAGGCTTTTCTTTCAAAAAAAGTAGAAAAACAAGGTTTGGCTCAGGCTTACCTTCACACATCTGCCATCACCCACCATGCACTAATCGGCAAAACAAAAAAAAAAACACTATTTGCTATTGCCTAATGCCTATGTAACTCCAGTGTCGGACACAATAGTCATAGCAAGCAAAGCAATGGCCATGATTTGCAGATAGGCAGGCCTATGTAACTCCCTACAGCTACAGGTTGCATATCCTGCAAAGATTGCATTGTTCTCTAATCTATCATGTTTGAAGCGTTTGTCTCAGATTTCTTCTTGGCAGTCTTACAATTCATAGTTTGTTATTCCGCTTTTAGTCATAATATTATGAAATCACGAATAATTTCATAACAGGGGTTGCTTATACAATACATAGTCTCAGTATCATTTACATTTATGCAATCATATATATATATAGGGCTTCTTTTCCTCCTTTCTCGAAATATTACAATTCTAGAGTAATCAAAAGTTGGAGTATGTATGCTGTATAGTATATACATTACAACCGCGTGATTTACATGGCATAGAATCAGTAGATAATGATTAAAGCTTACCAACAATCAATCAAATCTAATTTGCAAGCCTGTCACCAAATTCTTTACTATATACCTGAATCAAGCCGCTGTTGTCTGCTATTTGGAGCTTGTCATTCAGCATGGTCTTGTATTGGACATCTTTGTCCTCAAAATTACGCATAAATTCAACCTGTATATATTAACAGAACCACACTTACAAAGAAAACAAACAACAGCCATAAACCAAGTTATGCCATTCAGTAAAACATCATCCAATTAGTTCAACAAGAACACCAGTAAACCAAGATCTTAAATACCATGACAACTCCAGCAGCTTCCAAGAAAAATATTCTCTGTGAAAGTTAGCATGGAAAAGGCTAGGAAATTATCAAAATTCAGTGCATATTAAACCCAAATGTCTAGCAATCATAAGTACCTCGAAACTAATGATAACATTAAAAATAAAATAACCACCACCGCCCCCTACAACAGACACACATAAAAGGAAAATTAAAAAAAAAAAAAAGCAGGCTAGGATAGCAGAACAGGAAATAAAAGTTCTTACTACTTTGCATTTTACCTGTTTTTGGAACAAATCAAATTCATCAGTACTTAGAGAACCATCACTGTTTGAATCAAGGAGCTGCATCATCTCTCGGGCATCTTCCCCTGATGCACCAAGCTCTTCCATAACTTCCATTAGTTCTTCAATGCTAATCTTACCATCACCATTCTTGTCAAGAAGGCGGAATACTTCATCTCTCTGACCAAACTCAAGACCTTTATGATTTGTGGATGGAAAATCTTTAAGCCGCAGTGCTGCAAGTTCAGCTGCTGCAATCATTATGGCCTTAAGTCTCTTTGCCTGAGAATAAACAAATAGCCAAATACTTTAAATAAAAGTTAAAAGAAAAAGAAGCATTAATTATACTGTTTCCTGGCTGAGTCACTAATGTAGATTAAAGACTGATCTCAATCAAATAACAGACTGCAGACCTCTTCTGGATCAGTTAGACCACCCTTGTACAATGAATGGGATGCAGTTCCACCTGTGGCCAACATGTCCATTTCAGTAGTGCGTATTTGTATTTCCATAAGTGGTCTAGTCATTCCATTGTCACTCACATCAACTGCCATATGTAAGCTCTTATACCCATTTGCTTTGGGCCTCGCAATATAGTCTTTTGTTCTATGAGGCATTTCTTTCCATAGTGATCTAACGATTTCACATGTCCTGTAGCATGCTCTTTCACCTACTTGTGACATGTCTACACCAGACCTAGGATTCAATATGACTCGTAATCCTAGAACATCGTTTACTTCTTCTGGCTTACGGCCATCTCTCAAGAGCTTCTTCATTGTGCTGTAACGGCTTTTGTAGCGGCCCTTAACAGAGACATCATCAATCATGTCAGCTAAGATAGGATCGGCTTTTAAAGATTGGAGCAGCTGTTCCTTGTATATGTCAATTAGAGACTTATTTCCAGTTTTGTGGCTTCGTAGCCATGTATCGACATAGAGGTATGAATAAGGAAAGAGATAGCGAAAGGAGAGATCCTCAAGCTCCAGCGACAAGTAGTTGGTTCCCACAGCATGAGCTAAGGGGGAATATATCTTCAAAACCTCAAGAGAAAGCATTTGTTGTTGATATCTTGGGAGGTAATCAAGATGCCTCATCATATCAAGCTTGAGAGCGAGGTCCAAAATGAGAGCCCTGATGTCATAGTAAGTAAGGCAGAATTTTCTAAGGGCGGCCGCACTATCATCATCCAAAACTTCGACTTTGGAAGGGATATTCTTCAAGCGCAAGCTTTCATGCAAAAGATGGGCAGTACCAGTACCAATACGATCTCTGACTTGATAGATGGAAATGGCACCTGCCTCCAGAACTTGGATGAGTAGACCAGCTGAAATAACTTCTGCATCCATCTGCAATCAATTTGCAAGTTGCAAGACTTACGCTAAGATTTTTTGTAAGGGTGAATTGCCAGAAGCCATTTTCAAGCGTGAAGAAGTAAAACATATAGACAATACATATATCATGTGAATGCAACATGCTTAATTTTGCTAATTTTGCCAATTAAGCAGAAGATTTTGCATGTAACATGGCATATGAAAAATGTTGTAGAGCTTCTTAATTAGAGGGAAAGTTTAGATTTTTTTTTTTTTTTATTAAAAAGAAAAAAAATGTATTTGGTTAGAGCCTTACTAGAGGAGACTGGAGAGGGAGTGAAAACCTCATTTGAGTCCATATATATAAATAAATATATATTTATGGAATCAACAAATAGAAGAATAGTAGTAGTAGTAGTAGTAATAAAGCAGCAACAAATTTCACAAAGAAATAGTATCTATATTTGGATGGAATAAGAAAAGAGAGAAGAGAGTAGGAGCAGGTACCTGGAGATGGGCGAGAAGGAGAGCGAGAGACAAGGCCTTAGACAGAGGAGGGCGGCCATCGGGAGCGAGAGGCAAGGCCTGCAAGATGGGGATGGAGAGCTTGAGAGACTTGAAGAGCAAGCGAGAGGAGCTGCTGGACAAGACGTTGATCTCCTGGGTGAGCTGGTTGAAGGCTCCCACCAGCTCCACCACCATCTTCCCTCCCGTCTGTTCCAGCGCCGTCGCCGTACCATTGGATGCCGCCACTGATGCTCCAGCTCTGCACACTAATGCCCGCCGTTTCTGCGTTGGAATAGATGATGATGAGAGTGGTAATAATTGGGATTTTGAGTGGCATTCTCCCAACCTGAATTTGGGGATCAGCGCCTCCACCGATCTTATCGCCACCATGTTTTTGGAGATTGATTGATTATTGCATCATCCCATGAAAACTTCTTCCCCCTCCCAATCCCAATCCCAATTAAATTAAATTAAATTCATCTTCTTCTTTTTCTTTTTTGTTAATATATTTCTGACTGTGTCTGTGTGTGGCTGATATTCATATTCATATGTGGTTGAGCGGAGCTGAGGTTGTCGGAATTTGGTAGTTTTATTTTGGTCAAATTACGGTATTAGTCCTCTACTATAGTCAAAATGAGAATTTAATCCTTCTACTTTAATTTGAAAATTTTTGATACATTTATTTTTCGAGATTTTGAATTTCAGTCTAATTTTAAACGGTGTCAAATTTTCATTGTTACTGTGGCGTTAACCATGCTGACGTGGTGAGCTTAGTCAGCAAATTTTTTTTTGAAACTGATGACGTGGATTTTTTTTTCACGTGACTTATTAACTTGAATGATCAAATGATGTAAATAGTCCCTGTACTTATATCAAAATATGAATTTAGTCTCTCTACAATGATTTAAAAAAAAAAATTTGGTACCTCAATTTTTCCGGATTTCAAATTTTGGTCTAATCTTAAGGTTCATTTATTTTATAAAAATCAGCTCTGAAAAATCATTTAAAAAAAAAATATTTTAAATAATATTATTATTAAAATATTATTTTATTAATATAAATATTAAAAAGAGTAATATTTATTCATAAAATATTAAAAATATTTATACTATTAAAAATTAAAACAGTAACATTTACTTGGTTTATAAGTTATGCTCAAATAATATCAACAAACAAAAAAATCAATCAAACCTCAAATATTAAAAGAGATAATAATTTCAAAGACAAAATTAACAAAAAAATTATAAGAAGACTTTGGAAGTCTCGGGAAGCAAACAACAAAACCTTAAGATTAAAAAAAGCTCTCACCTCACCTCTCCATTTTTTCTGGCACCCATAAATTGTTATCAATCTTTTTTATACCAATAGGACTTAAAACCATCTTTGCTTTAGATTGTATTTAACTTAATTTTGTTTTTTTTGTTTGCTTTTGTAGGCCTCAAAGAAAGACAACCCCTCCTCATTCCTCCAAGCTAGCAAAGTCTGGAGGTGGCAAGCAAAAAAATGTCATTTTCTTTACTATATGTTTCCTTGATTATATTTTTAACATGAGTTATTTTCTGCTTTTTAGAGTTAGATAAGAAGTGGGTTTTTAATTTTTTTTTTTTTTGTAATAACAGAGGTGGAGAAAGAGAAAGCAAAAAGAGATGGTGAAAAATATGGTGTTATTTGACCAGACTACCTATGACAAGCTTCTCTCTAAAGCTCATCACTCCCTTTATTCTCTCTGATTGTTTGAGAATACTTTTCATTTTTACCCATTTTTATGTTTGATTCGACATAATAAATTATTATATTAATAAAAACAATTTTATTTCATTTTAATTCAAAAAATATTTAAAATGTTTAAATAATTTTTTTTAATATTTTAATTTTAAATATTTCTACCATTATTATTATTAAACTAAACATAAATATTTTTATATTTTAAAAATAAATATAATATTAACAAAAACAATATATTTTAATATTTTAATAATGTGAATCTTTTTAATTTTTTTTAATATTTTAAAGATTGGACCAAATTTTGAAATCCCAAAAATACAGGTATTAAAATTTTTTCAAATAATTGTAGAGGGGCTAAATTCGTATCTTAATATAAGTACAGGGACTAATTACATCATTTGATCATCCAAGTTAGTAAGCCACGAGAAAAAAAATCAACGTCATCAGTTGTCAAAAAATTTTGCTGACTAGGCTCATCACGTCAGTATGGTCAATGCCACATCGGCATACTTAATGGTAAAAATTTGACACCGTTTAAAATTGGACTGAAATTCAAAATCTCGAAAAGTAGAGATATTAAAATTTTTCGAATTAAAGTAAAAACACTAAATCCGTATTTTGATTATAGTAGAGAGACTAATACCACAATTTGACCTTTTGTTTTGACCGTCAATTGATTAGGTAGTACTTTCCAGTTACCAGATTGGACTGGACAACGGATATTTCAAAACTGGGCCAGGCTCAACTTAAGCCCAAATGCCCCACCTATATGTCCTCCTAATCCTAAAGTTGAAGAAAAACTACAACAAATTAAAAAACAAACAAAGCCCTTGCCTTTGCCTTTGCCTCTGTCTCTGCCTCTGCTCAACTCAATTATTCATTCATTCATTGTTTTGTTATGTTATGTTATATGTTCAGATCCAAAACCCTACCTCTTTTACGTTATTTCTTAGTAAAAGTAGTGTGTTTTATTTTGCTTTTTCTTCTTCGGCCTTTGCCCAATGTCCCTTGGGCCATGCTGGATTCCCTCCGCAACCTTAATCTATACTATAATAATAACTATTAATTAAGTCGGACCATTAGTTACTACTGTGTCTGTTACCTTGGTTTGATGAACAGAACAGGCATGTCCTCCAGAGGCAGAGGCAGTCAGGCAGAGGCCTCATTTCTCGTCTCAACCAGCACAGCACAGTCAAGTATCAAGTATCAAGCCATCGTCATCATCCTCTTTCATCTCTTAACTAGGACTAGGACTAGGACTAGGACTAGGACTAGGACTAGGACTAGGACTAGGAGACTCTTCAGCTCCGATGCCTTTCCTTGGTGGATGGCTCCCAGATCCTCCAACAGCTATCATGACTCCCAACTCCAAGCGCACTGGGATCATTTCATTGCTGCTCTTTGGGACAACTGGGGTGGTAGCCTGCTATGCTTCCCATTCGCCATTACCATCCTCTGGGTTCATCACAATATCGTCTCTCAGTTCAAGACTGTTGAAAAACAAGGAATCTTTTCTCTCCAGCTATTCTACTCCTTTTCTTTGCTTCCCTATCTCTACTGTATATAGGATGCATTCCATTTCTTTTAATTATTCTCATTACCTTCATCATGTTCTACTGGTCAGAGGGATGCTCCTGGAAAGGTTTGTATAGCTAGTTTTGATTTGCAAAGCCTTAAGCATATTATAGAATACTTAATGTACTGGAAAATTTGTGGCATGCAGCATTATTTTGATTTAATGTGCCTGTTCTTTCCTTTTTTTGGGGGGGGTATATCTAGAGAACCGCTAGACCTTGGGCTACACAATAGGTAATAGCCTTGTACTTGAGGCTCCAGGGTGGAAGTCCCAAGTACTAACTGTTAGGATGTCCTCTTGGGGGCATCTGCATGTTCTTTCTACTTTAGAAGTTTATTATTTTGCGTTGTTTATTGCACTGATGTGGTTGGATGATGAGATATATAGTTTTCTCTGGGAGAAATTCAATTATTTGCTGCTTTTCTATTTATATATATTTCCTTTCTCTTGTTAATAGAAATATTCTAACTGCTAGATGTGCTTGTGGATGCTTTTTTGTATTGTGTCCAGTCAAGATGATAACTCCTTAAGCTTTAACGAGACAAATATCTTGAACTCTACCATACATTCACCATTGAAATTGCAAGTAGAGCATCTTTTTAGGTGTTTAAGAATAAATGAAAAGAGAGTTGGATAAGTGATCAATTATTCTCTATGCATGCCTGTATGGATTCCTTGTTATAGCTTAGGCATATGTATTTGTGAGGCCGATATTATATTGCTTCCTTGAGGGACCCTTCCTTCAGCCATTTTCATTTGATTGATTTGTTCTTATAACATGATTTGGTTTTTCCCTGCACCTCTCTTTCCATTCTGACTTTCTGAGGATCACTTGATAGACCCTTCAGTGATGCTTTTCACTAAAGCATTTATTTTTTTCTGAACTAATAACTTTATCATTGAAAACAAATCATTGGGCCTAAATTAAATTCTTCCTTGCAGGATTCTTTCTTTAACCATGTTGTTGAAATGATTGATTCATTTTTCTAATGTGATTTTGTTCTGCATATTTCTTCTTTTTCCATACACCAATATTTCTATTTTAAGCATCACTTGATAGACTCTTCGCTAATGTTTTTGACTAAAGTAATTAATTGTGGGGAAAAAATAATTTTGCAAACTCTGTAGTTGATTACTTCTCAGTCCTATTAACAAGTCATTGATCAATGGTGGGAAGCATGCAGAACTTGTTTTTGGAAGTTCAAATTGATGTTTTTGGCTTTACTGTGATTTTGCATGGAGCCGGGTGAAGGACATTAATGCGTTGTCAACCTGTTGTCCATGTTTGTTTTTTTCTTTTTGTCTCCACACATGATATGTGACTGGTTTAGCTTTTGGTTGTTATTGGAAAAGGAATAAAGGATAACTCCCTTGTAATCATGTCATTACCATTCAGAGTGCCCTAGAATTATAAACTTATAATTGACAATCAATTATTATTATGTAGGTATTTAAAGGAAAAAAGATGTCTGGGCACATGGGTGGGAAGCAGAGAACGGTGAAAAATGTGTGGGTATACAAGGTAGATCCTGCAAGGAATTTGATGTGGGTGAAAGGCCAGGTATGGTTTTCTTATTTTGAGTGCTTAAGTTTTTGAATGGAAAATCAGGAGGCTATAGCCTTTGCAAAAGAGTTGCAAGCTTCAAATGTTTATCATTAAAAATAAGGACTAACCCCTTCAACAGTAGTTTGTGTATGCTTTGATGTTGACCTAACTTTTTGGGTGTATACGGAATAGGAACTAACTAGGAAGATGTTGTTAGGTTGTGTCTTAGTTATATGGTAGCAGAAGGCTGCAGCTGGAATGTAATGTAATATGATTATTATTGAGTTGAAGTGGATGTATGAATTTTGAAGTAATTGAGCATGGGATTGATTGAATGATAATTATGTGGGAGTGGATCCAAATAAATGTAAGGAAACTTGAAATTTTGCATTTAGATATAGTTATTGATAGTTTAGTTTCTTGTCTTGTCTTGGGCATGGGCATGGGCCTTTCTTTCCATACTACCAACTACTAGTCTTACTTGGTAAGTAAGTATTAAAGACTACCAATTTAGTTATTTAATAGATAGTAAAGAAAACAGTGTACACCACCATGGCATGGCACCAGTCAGTCAACCATCCAACACCATAACCAATCCATCCAATACCATAACCAATGACCAAAGTAGTACCAAACCTCTTTTCTGTACTGTACTTCACTGCACAAATAAGTTGGTGTTTTCCGACAGCAAACAAAACAAAACACTTTTAACCCCAACCACTGTTTCTCCTAGGAAGACTGGGGTCTTCTGGCAAAATGAACCCGAAAACCCGCCCAGGAAAACCCGAACCCGAACCCGCCCAAACTCGATTTGACCAAAAAGTCAAAAACCCGAACCCGAAAAAGCCCAAACCCGAATGGGCCCGAACCCGAATGGACCCGAAACCGAATGGGCCCGAACCCGAATGGACCCGAACCCGAATGGACCCGAACCCGAATGGGCCCGAACCCGAATGAGCCCGAACCCGAATGAACCCGAACCCGAATGGACCCGAACCCGAGACCGGCCCGAACCGAACCCGAATTTAATACTAAAAATAAAAATAAACAAATTGCAATTTTTTTTTTTTACAAAGCAATAACTTTAATTATTAATTTTATTCTAATTTTTTTTAATAATTTAATTAAAATTTAAAATTTAATATATTATATATATATATATGATGAAATAATAATTTTATCAAAAAGTAAATTATATTTTGTATTTATAAGTTATAACTTTAACGTCTCATATCATGATGAATTTACAATCTAAATATTTTAAATTCTTGAAAATTTTAAAGATGTGAAAAAAAATTTGACAATAATTCAATTAATCTATAAGGGTAAAAAAATTGACAATAATTCAATTATTTTGGCCTTTTGGGTTATACTTAGACCTGCTCACGGGCCGGGCCTGGGCAGGATATTTTGTGTTCCGGGCCGTCCCGGCCCGGAACAGTAATTTTTATTATAATATTATTTTATTTAATTTTAATTATAAAAAATTAAAAAATTAAAAAAATTATTTTTTTATTCCAATGAACAGTGTTTCGGGCCTAAACGGGCGGGCCGGGCCGACCCAGGGTTAGGCCTGGGCAGAGAAAATAAAAAAAAACTGGGCCGCGGCCCGACCCATAAGCAGCTCTAGTTATACTTATGCGGTTAGGGTGGGTTTAATTGGATTATGGCTTTTATGTGATTTTATTTTAGCGGGTGGATTTAATGGGGTTTTGGGTTTTATGGCCTTTTGATTTTGGGTATATTTATTATATATTAATAAATAATCATATTAATTATATATTTATTACGTATAATTTAAATATAAATTATATTTTTTAGTACTACTTTATAATTTATACTTTATACTGATGAAAAAAATATAAGTACTCGATATATATATATATATATCTTGACTATAAGCATAAATTTTTTGCATTTTATAAGTATATAAACGAATAGATGAAGGCCAGGATTTATTTTTAAAAGTTTTTTATTTTATAGTGAATATAAATTATAATGTATTTATATTTTGAAATTCGAGCTCATCAAATCAATTATTTTAAATATCAATATATTAATTTATAATATATCATATTTTTTATAATAAATTATTTCAAAATTTGATTTTATATAACAAATTAATTTCTTATTCTTTTGGTGCTAACAAATATTAATTTTAAAAAATAAATATAATTAAAAATATCATATAATAGCAAAAGTATAAAAATAAAAATAAAAATAAATTAATAATTTGTTTTTAGATATAAATATTTAAATTACGTAAAAATGATTACATCTAATATAAAATAAAATAATGTAAAACATACCCGTACCCAGATCGAACCCGAACCCAGACCGAACCCGAACCCGAATGGGCCCGAACCCGAATGAGCCCGAACCCGAATGGGCCCGAACCCGAATGGGCCCGAACCCGAATGAGCCCGAACCCGAATGAGCCCGAACCCGAATGGACCCGAACCCGAATGAGCCCGAACCCGGATGGACCCGAACCCGAATGAGCCCGAACCCGAATAAACCCGAACCCGAATGAACCCGACCCGAAGCCGCCCAATTGCCACCTCTAGTCTTCATTCTGCACTCTGGGAATTTAATTTTTATATTCTTCGCCCTTCTACCTAAAAACCAACTCCAACGCCAATGCAAAGGGCATCAAGCCGGGGCTGCGGCGCCCCTCAGCGGGGTCTCCTCCACAACCTCTGTCGCAGAGCCAGTTACCGACGGCCAAATGCGTCCTGAACAACCATCAGGGCCTATTCTGTCCCATCTGCCTTGAAGTGTTCAACGAGTCCCCTCCTCCTCACCAGCGCCTCATCTGCCTCAAATGCCCCTCCATTTCTCACCTCTCCTGCTCCTCCTCTTCCCCGCAATCCTCCTTGCTCCAACCCTTATTTCTCCTTCTTCAATGTCATTTCCAACAACCCCAATAGGAAACCTATGTCAACGCCCTATCATCATGGAGGATCTAACGACGACCACCACGACAAGAAGAGGGTTATTGACAAGGAGGCGGCTAAAGTGCTTATAGCTGCTGCTAATATTGTGGCTGCCTCCATGAGCAAAGCAGCGGCCGTTGCTAGAGTGGAGGTTGAGCGGAGGCTACTTTGGCAAAGAAGAGGGCCAAAGAGGCTCTCGAGAGACTCGCCTTCTTGGCCCGTAAGGACAATGATAGACTTAAACCATCCGTCGTAGGCTTGCCCCAATCTAAAGCTGATGCTGCTGCTGTTGCTATTGCTGACCCCAAAACCAACTCTTTATCTCTTCCTTCTCTTCCTGAAAATGGAAATAATGGTTTGTATTCTGTTCCTCCTGCCAATGCTCCCTTTCCAATTCCCAAGTTGCAGCGTCAACATAGCGCTCATGGTATGCCTAGTTGATCATTGGCCGTTAATTGTTTGTTTTTGTTGGGTTCCTTTTTTTCCCTTTATCCTTCTGTTCAAGGAATCATGTGGCAAGTCTTTGTAGAGATGATTTAGGAAGGGAATAGCCTGTTTTTCTGTACTCAGCTTTTTGTTTTCATTCTTATGTAGCTTTCTGTACAGCCCTGTATGGATTTTCATTAAGGCCATTTGTTTCTCTTCATTTGCTTCCTTGCCATCTTTTTCTTTAAATTCGCCTTAATCCCTTCTCCTTATGCCAAAACCAAACTTTCTGAACTCCCTGCTTTACTTTTTGTTTTTGCAAATTAAGCTTATATGAGCATTTGGATTATTTAACAAGTAGTTAAACGCAGAAATAAAAATTATTTCAGTCTACACAAGACATGATTAAGTGTCAAAAATCTTCTTAGATAGTTTACGTCCTTGATGCGTCCATCAAGTAAATGCATCATGATAGCATATCTGGTATTAACCCTGGAATAAGTTGGCCACGACTGGATCTTTGATTGTTAACTTACCATTATCGTAAATCTTATTGAGTTTTATTGCTAAGGATTTGTTATTGTTTTGCAAGCTTTGTTACAAAGGTATCTACTTCTAATTCTAAATGTTTGCCATTATCCTTTTGCTGGGTTTCTTTCTGTTCCTTGTGGATCTGGGTTTTACCTTTATGCATTGGAGAATAGAGGGAGAGGAGGAAGAAGAATAAGAAAAAAGAGGAAGAAGCATTCAATACCCTACCCCCCCCCCCTCCTTCTATTTATCCTTTTCTGCAATCTTTTGTGGAAAACTGTCTATATAATTATTGTCATTTAGTAGTAATTGCTGAAGAGGAAATTAGTGTCTAAAGCAATTCCTGAATCAATAGGATTATATTGCCTAATGGATTAAAGATTTTCTGGGGCTTTAATTTTGTTGCTCTTGCAAAAGCTAGATAGTGAACTTTTTGGTGGTAATGGGCAAGGCCATTTCCAAATGAGATTACAGGGCAGGGACATGCTGATTTTAATAATTGTTATGGCATGAGGGTCACCATGTGCCTAATGTTCACGGGGCATAGTTGGAGATGTGTTTGCTTTTCAAAGTTACATGACGAGACCGTAGACCAGAGACAGGAAAAATGGTTGCAACTTTTCAGAGTATGATGAACTTCCTAGTTGTGTTGGCGAATGCCTTGGACATTGAGGGAGTGTGAAGGCGTATTTGATAACTAGTTTGTATCTCTTCTTTTTTTTTTTTTTTTCTTTCTTTGGAATGAATTTCTGCCTTCAAAAATGAATTTTGCATTGTATGGGAACTATAACATAAATATACCAAAACAGGCAGGCATATTACATAGGATTTAAAAGATGTGTGAGCCTATGCAATGTTAGGTGGGGTAACAAACAATGGATCAATGGCCTACCTCTTGCCCTCTTTGCATGACTGTATGTTTAATTGGATTGAGGTTACCATTCAATCATCATGTGCAAAGGGCCAAGAATTAACTCCTTACAGTTTACTGCCGGAAGCCAAGGAAGAAAGGTGCACCCAGAGCCTGCCAACCACGTCTGTCCCTGGAGAAATGGACCTGATGTGAATTAACTCTCACTCCTGAATTAAAGAAAGATCTTCAATTACTGAAGCTGATCTGCCCTTTGCTGTCCCTTATTTTCTTTAATTTCGTTTGGTGGTGCTAACTTGGATCTTCAAAACTGAAATGATATCTGTTGTAACATATCCGATGGTCGATTGTCATATCATAAATTTATGTTTGAAACTAATGAGCCTATCAAGATAATTGAATTGATTTTCACTAGAATTTTTTCTCTGGGGGATTATTGTTTTAGAAGCTTGTTTGTTTAGGATGTTAAATGTTTCCTGTCTTTCCATGGAACCCAATTCTTGACTTTGACGACTTGTGTTTGTATTTGGTACAGTTGAGGGGTGCCATTGATCCCAAGAGACACTACAAGAAGGAATCAAAATCCAAGGCACTGCCTAAGTATTTCCAGGCAAGTTTACTACTATAGTGTACTAAACTGATAGCATAGTGCATGATACTTGAAACATGATGAGACTTTCTAATATTTTTGTTTTCCTTTATGTTGTATGGGTCCTAATTGGTTGATCCGTTATATGTTTTAACTCTTTTTGACAATCAAAACAGGTAGGCATTGTGGTAGAATCTGTGACGAAGAAGGAGAGGAGAGGAGAGGAAGCCAAACCTTGCAGATGAGCTTCTTTTTGATCCAGCTGTCAAGCAGTACAGATGAGATATCCAATCAATATCTTCCTTCTAAAGTCATTCCGTTTCCAGTTAGAAGCTGGATAGCATCATAGAATACCTAGTTACATGTTTGAACAAGAGTTTGGCCTAGAAAACACTATTTGATTCCCTGTTTGGAGAAAGAAAACAATGTTCTCAAAATAGATGTTAGAACTCAGAATTGGGGAAGTACTAGTGTGGGGAAGCCTTGAATGATATCCAGGGTAATCTGCAATTCAAAGAAAGGAGAAATACCACGTTTCAACTTTTTCATATTGAAAAGATTCTTTGCTATCATTTTGTTATGTTTTTTTTTATTATATATATTTATATTATTATTATTTTGGTTTCAGAATGCCTCTGCACAATAGTGCTGCACTTTTCATTAACATGTGTCAACATTTTTGGGGAAGCGCAAGGTTGGGGAGATTGAAGAACGGAATCGACCAACTGGAAATGAGAATTGGAAGATAAAAGGTGATAAAACATTTAAGCGGGCAAAGCAATGAAGGCAATGATGTTTCCTAACTATATTTTAACTTGGAATTTTGACCTTTGTGAATTACAGGATTTGAAAGAAAGTTTATCTGTCAAATGTCCCAAGCAACAATTGGAAGTATGGAGTTGTTGGAAGTGTCGTACATGCACATCAATGGCTGTTCAGGTTAAAATTGTGGGCTCCGAATTAATTGGGATACCCCCTATTATTGATTCTTCATTCTATAGATTATATTTAGCATTTTGTAAGTGGAACAGCTCTTTACACTAAAATGCAAAGGAGCCTGTATCATGTATCAACCTTTTATCTAGCAAATCCTGTTTAAAAGAAAGACTAGCTTACAGTACAACCTTAACTGTTTGATGTTTAGTGAGAATTTCTGGAAATGGTGCAAAAATATAGAGAGCAAGGTCTACCCAAGGTCAAGGTGAATGCAGAGTATTCCAATTTTGTAGCAATGTCGGTTGAACGTTGGATGGATTTAGCACGCTTAATTTGCTTATTAAAATCATAGACTAACAATTCCTTCCAAACGGCTGTCCCTTGCGTGTTAATCGACAACCAAAAACCAATAAATAAAAAAATAAATCTACTTCAAAAGGGTAATACTTATATTAATTAACCATTCTTTTCTACCCCTACCATTTTAGAAGCCAAAAAGAAGAGTGCAGGCTTGTTTGGTGCGGAAGAAAATGTTTAAAGTGCTTAGTTAAAGAAGGTGGTGAGAACTGCAGTGCCTAATTATAATAACAGCAGAAAAGGATGAGGGTGGTGCTACTCGCATATGTACCAACTAATGTAGAAGAAGGTGAATGTATGTACTACGATACCGAATATACATACATACATACAAAACTAAGTGCCCCATTTATTCTTGGCCAAAAAAATTGAAAGAAAGTAAATGCATCCACAACCACAATTATTTCCCCTTGTTTTAATGTTATATTTATATATATGTTTCCATGAATTAATTATGAATCCTGCTTCTGCCTGCATGCCCCAGACTAGACTAGACTAGACTAGAAGAGTCTCATGGCAAGGGTTCTTGTGAATCTCCCAAACGAGACAAATGAAGATATGCATCAGTCCCTGTCGACAAACAATTGAGAGAATTATTTTGATGCGTTAATTTAGCTTAGCTGGATAAAACCCAAAAAGTGAATTAAATCTTATGGAAGAAAAAATAAATCAGCATGCAACAAGTTAGGAATAGTAGAAATATAAATATTTTGAGGTACAAACCAAATTAATAATGCAACTATACTATACTAGATTGTAAGCAACACAAAGTAAGTCATCTATTGCTGTTTAGGATAACTCAACATATACAACAACAAAAGCCACACAAATATTATCATGTATGTATTCCCAAGAAATTCTTCGATTTCTTTCGGAAGCAGATGATTATTCATCCGCTTCTCACGTTCTATGTATGTATGTATCTACAAAGATATATATGTCAGTTTGAAATCTAGTTATCTGCTTTTATGAACAACCTCAGAGTCAGACATGCGTCTCAAAAACTGTATCACATTCATTGCAGCTAGAGGTGCAATTAACACAGCAGAGACAAACCAATAGACTTCAACCCTCTTAAAGAGGGGCAACAAACTCTCGCTCAAGCCTTAGATTGTTGCTAATTTCTATGAATTTTGAGGATTTTGAGATTTACAAAACCTGCCATCTTTAAGAATGCAAAACTACTCTCTCTTACCGTTTATTCAGACTGCAACCATGTAAGAAAGTAATATATATATATATATATATATTGTATAAAAGTATAATACAGGGAAATCTCAAATTTCAAAAGTAGTTAATTCAGGGTAAAATGCTTCATCAAACTCTCTTTGGTAAAATGCTTCATCAAACTCTCTTTGCATAAAATTAACTATTAGTTATGAGGTAATTCCCCGTTTGCAACATGAATGAAACTAGGACCTTCTAGTAGTTCCTTCCTATTTTATAATTGCATTTTCTTTACATCTACGTTATCACGTTTAATATACTGTTTTTAACATGGAAACACTCTCAGTCTCAGATTGAAGCAAAGCACCTTGTTATTTCACTGTTACGGAAAAATGAAAGTTTTGTTGCATCATACAATACAGTTCAAATTTGTAGACTGAAAACTTTCTAGAGTGAGCTCGTCATTCGATGGCACCTAAAACTATATATCGGCAAGAAAATGTTCATGCATAAGCAAACATACATGTGATGTCAACCAAATGCTAGCTTACAAGCAAAACAGTTCGATTGTCGAGACCTCAGAGCTTGACTTTAATGTCACAAGCAATTTAAGTGTTTAACATAGCAAACAGAACTCACCATATCCTTCCATGGAGATAACTTGAAGATCCCCTCCAAAATACCGAGCATACAAGCGGCTTATCGGTAGCCCATAACCATATCCTGCCATTGTTATTGTATCAGCTGTTCCCAGATCTGAGTACTCATCCAAGGGGTTTTTGGCAGTACTGTAAAGGTATGTGAAAATTTTGGGAAGACCACTTCTTGGTATGCCACCCCCCTCATCTGAGACCTATATTGTCAGTTAGACCAAGTTATGTTGTTAGACAAAGAGTGAAATCACATATGTATATGTTTGATGGTACATTTTAAAAACTTAAAATCCCCATGCACCCCCGGCAGAAAAAAGATGGAAATAGTTGCTAGAAATTCTATGGATAACATCAAGCATGACAAACTACCTTTATAGTTACATCCTCAATTCCCTCAGCAACTATTATTCGAACAGGTGATGCAACTTTATCCGAATCCATAGAGCGCTCTTGGACAGCACGCAAGGAATTTTTCACCAACTCAAATACCATAAGATGCAAGTGAGTTGGAACGTACCTGTTATGCAAGAAAACAGATGATACATGGGACAGAAAGCAAATGACTGAACTAAAGACACATAATGGCTCAAGAGAATCCATAATTGAAAGAGTAGTCAAAATAAAAGAGATGAAACTAAAATGGAGCAAACTGAACCAAAGTGAGATAAAATCAACTTACGGGAATGTAAAACTGGGATCACCATAGATATTAATATCAGGTGCACTTCCATATTCTCGCAAACAAATAGCACGAGCATCCTCACTAGCATTCTGTGCCACCTCCACTGGAGACATTTTTGTATGTATATAGCCCACACAATGTGGAGGAGGGTTAGGGTTATGCAACTCCACATGCTGCCCTGGTTTCACCAAAATTTAAACATGCAGACAGTGTTTAATTAAACCCAGCTCCAAGAAACAGTAAAAAAAAAATGCAATAATGAAAAATATTTACCAGGAGGTGTGTTGATTCAAGAAAACAATAGATTATCACACTAAAACCAATGAAGTTGAAACTAACCAATAAGCATGCGAATTCCAATTCTTGACATGTAAAATCGATCTAGAAACTGATGAATCTCATCAAGATCCTCATAAACAATCTTTGGACCCATGCCTTTCTTCAACTGTTGAACCCCCAAAGCCATCATAGGGACCACATTGTTGTGTCTCACCTTGATAGCCTTGATCATTTGTGTAAATTCCTTCTCATCATTTGTATCCTTGATCTCAGGAAAAGATCTTAGGTCGCGGAAGGAATCCAAATACCAGTCTCGCACCTAGGAATGACAAAGTAAATGAGTTATCTCACTCCCTATCTTCAAAATTAAGGACTTGATCCACATCTTGTAAACCATCTCTTAATTCAAAACGAACTCCCCCACCCCACCCCCAGAGCAAGGAATGCCAGTGTCAAAATGTTCACAGAAGCGAAAGCAAACAATTTCTTAGATTTTAAGTGAAATTAAGCTGATGTTAGGTTCTATTGCAAGAATATGCATCCAAGATGAGGTCGGATTGTAAGATGAGAGCCGGTCGAAAGCAGAGCAGCATGCAGAAATGAAATCAGAATGTTCTCCGCTAAACACTGTTTAAGCAACATATATGTCTAAAAAATGATGGCCTCAAGAAATAAATCAGGGAATAAAGAATTAGTCCATTAGAGGCCCTAAAAAGTCAGGAGTTAGCAGCAAAGCAAAGCAGGCATATGCATGTACGGAAACGTATGTAAAGGGCATGGAAGACCGTGCAACAAATAACTTGAAAATCAGAAGGCAGAGAGAGACAGCACAGGAAGAATGTACATATACAGTGAAAATGAATTAGTACTAATTATTTAATTAAAGGTTAAGATGCACTCTGCAGAATCACGTATTTAAAGGAGAAAAAGAAAAAGAAAAGCTAGTCAAGTAGAAGTTGTGATAAATACCCATTTTTGGCAAAATGAAAAATCAAAAGTTGACACCAAAAATAAAGCAGTGGGTTGTAGAAAATAGCAGCAAGACATAAAATTGAAAGAAACCTTCAAAACAGCAGGCTTCTCAGAAAGGCCATAAGGGAGGGTCTCAAGCTCAATAGCTCTCCGGGCAATCCTAATGGGGAGCTCCTTGTGGAGAAAGTGACCCGAAATCAACAAGTTTCGGTCAGTGGGCTTGGAGCCAAACTCCATCATGTACCTCAAGCTCACCCCTGTCTGCTTCATGTAACACCATTTCTGCACCTCCTCTATTATGCTCTTGGAAAAAGACTCGCACGCCTTCTTAGCCGCCATCACCTTCCTTGTACACCCACGATTATAATTCAGCTACAGCTTCCAAACCTTGTGTAGGAAATGCCAAACTAACATAGAGGATTGAAGATTATGCAAAATCAAAAACACCCAAGGAAGGAGAAGCTTCAACAGAAAATTGAATTTAATTGGATAACGATAACGTCTGATAAAATACTTAATTTAAAACCCCCAAAAAAAAAGGCATTTACCCATACCCTGTGAAAACTGAAAACCTCTGTTCCTCTGGTAAATGGTGAGCGGTGGTGACTCAATCGATTAAAAGCTTTAATTTCTGTGGGCTTAAGTTAACACAAACACATGGAAAAGGTGAGATTTATACGGAGTATTTTTATTTATTTTTGTTGTTTTTAACAAGAAAAATACATATATATTATATTTATGTGCACTTTGGTTGAATATTGATTTGGATTGGCTGTGGACAGAGCCCGCTGTTTAAGTTGGTTTGTTTAAAATAGAACCAACCAAAGCAAAAAAGAAAAACTACCTAGTACTAGAAATAATCATTATTATTAATAACAGTATAACTCCAAGCCAAAGCAAGACCAAACCAAAACCAATCAGAATATGTCTGTCTCCACATTTTCATTTGTTTCTCCGTTCCCCTTTTTGTTTTTCTTAGTGATTGCCTGCCTATGATCTTAATCTAATGAAGCTTTTTCGTTGTTGTGTTACTCTTGAAAGAAACTGATGCTAAAGCTCTTTTTGACGTTACTTGTTAGTAACGGTGTTCTTCTTGTTCTTTGGGAAATTGAGCTTTTATATTACTAGACTAGATTCAAGATGAGCAAAAAGTGTTGCCAAATTGTTTCATTTTCTGTAATTTCTAAATATGCAAAACGGAATCTTGAAGCAGGAAAGTTTCATTTTCATCATCACTAAAAAAGGGAATGCAAAAACATGTATGGTATGACATGAATTAAGTTTTGGAACTAGTACGTGTTTGATTTTAATTTTGGAGGATTCAAAGTTTCATTATTTCCAAATTTATATATTATACTAGTACAAAACGTGCATTTTTAACAAGGAAGGAAAAAGGATCCGTCGGTGTCACCAAAGCAATGTTTGGCAAAAACTAAAAGAGGGGAAACTTGGAGGAGTAAATTAATTAGTAAGTAGGCAGCCAAGCCCAGGCAGCAAATTTTACAGCCTTGGTAATGTGATCGGAAAGTGAGCGCATGAAGCAGGAAAAGGCAATTTTGCTTTGCTAGAGCTAGATTAGATTAGATACCAAAAAAGAATCCAATAGAAATGAATATTATATATATATATATATATGTAGCAGTGTGTGGTGTGGGTGGAATCCTAGGGTAGCCATGCACTGATTAATATGGAATAATGTCCTTACTCCTTTCCTTTCCTTTGCCACAAGCTCACTTTTTCTTCTACTTATCCTGTTGGTTGTTCATTACAAAAGGGTAAAGTGAAAATACATCCACTCCCCGATCGAGATTGAAATTCGAAAATGAATAAGACCCAGACTCAACTCAACTCAATTCAACTCGATCCACCGATCGGCTACCTTTGCTTTGTATTGTATTGTATTGTATTGTATTGACCCCTTTAACTACTCTTGGCTCTTGCTTTGTATTGTAGTGCCTACCAATCAATTCCCAATTACTCTCTTGCTTGATTCTGAAACTGAAAGCATCAATCACCTGTTAAACCATCCAAGTCCAGGAATGCAGTTATGCAGCAGCACCCATCTCTCTCTGCCTACTAAAGTAAAGACCAGTAAAAGAGTCTAAATTAATTCATTAATTAATTAATATAACCTTTTGGCGCTGGGATTTCTTTCTAGGAAAACAAAACATCATCAATATTATCTATCATTCATCAAACTTTCATTTCAAAAGAAAATTGTCCATTTAATGCTGCTCCAAAACTTTACTGGACAATTCATTTATTTATTTATTTTAATTCCATATTAACTTTAATTATTGTTACTAATTACTATTAAACAATTAGTTACTTTTGATTTTCATATTTTCAAAAAACAGTTGAACGAACGGAATTAAATATAAGATTTTGTTAATTAATATCTTAACAACCGTCTTTAAAATTATCATATCAAAAAAATATCTTTTTCTAATGCATTAGAACTATCACATTAATTATCAATTACTTTATTTAATATAAAATATTATTATTATAAATAATAGACTAACTACTCTTAAAAAATGTCTTAAAATATTCATTAACGAAACACTTAAATATGTATATTAATATAACATAATTTAGTAATTTAGGAAAGGAATAATTTGTATTAGGAATTAGAAAAAGAAAAATAATTAGTATACTATTTATTACTACTCAATTATATACCTACTGTACTGAGTATATATGTATTATACTATACAAATCCTAAAAAAATAAACTAAAATGAAAATGAAAATATTAATTAATTATTATTACCATTTACCAGACTTAACCTGGCAGACAGCGATTCTCTCTCTCTCTCTCTCTCGTTACAGAACAGAACAGAACAGTTCAGTTCAGTTCCACGCTTTGTTTGTTGTTTTCTTTCTCGTTAGTTAGTTAGTTAGTTAGTTAGTATTCTCATGTTCTTTCATTTTTGTCTCTGCAACCCTAAATTTCTCAATTTCATTCTCTTTCTATAATTAAAACAAAAAGGCTGCCTGAGAGTGAGTGGTTAGGGTTTAGAATTTTGGGAAAGGGGGGTTTGAATGCCGAGTAGAATTTTGGTAAAGGGAAATCGAAATTGAAGAATCTGCGGACGACATGGCCACCACGGAGTTGCAGATGAGCCCTCAGTTGGAGCAGATTCATGGTGAAATTCGCGATCATTTCCGTGCTCTTGCGTATGTCTTTTCCTCTTTTCATCTTTCTCACGCAACTTTTACCAACTAGCTTACTAGTAAAAAGGTTTAGGCAATGAAGGATTATTATGTATCTGCAAATCAAAACAACCAAATCTCTTTTTCTGTTTGCATTTGGGTCTACCAGCTCTTCTCTTCTCAGCTCAACTCAACTCAACTCAACTATATCTTTCACACCATGTTTCTTAATTCCAAATTATGCATCCCATTTCTAAATCTCATATTTTTGTTCTCTCTTTTATGATAATTTCACCATCCATGAAAGCCTGGCAAATACACGAGAAGTTCTAACACCTTCAATTACAATGTTGTTCTCTGATTTCATATCCACACCTCCTCAACTTGCAAGTCTTAGAGTTAACTTTTCTTTTTTTCTTTATCCAAAAGAGACAAGGTTTCAATTTTATTGTTTAGAGTTGTCCTTCCAGCGCCTAAATTGATAATGTTTATAAAACTATGATGCATTTCTTTCAGAAATGGCTTTCAGAGGCTGGACAAGGTCAAAGATTCCAGTAGGCAAAGCAAACAGTTGGAAGAGCTTACTGCCAAGATGAGGGAATGTAAAAGGTATGCCATATCTTTTATGTTTTTCGCATAAAGTTAATAATAAATGAGATATCTGATATTCTTCTCAGTTATATATTTTTAAATTCAATGAGTTGTTGCAGATTAATCAAGGAGTTTGATCGTGAAACTAAAGATGAGGAAAGCAGAAATCCTCCTGAAGTGAATAAGCAACTCAATGATGAGAAGCAGTCTATGGTAAGTTCCTTTTTGAACCTTACATTTCCTAACTATTGGCAACAAAAAGCATATGCATGATGGTGTTTTAGTAGCATGGAAGTCAGCAAATGCTTTTCGGGGATCACATCTTAAAATGGACAAATGGGGAAGTAGAATGCCCTGTTGGAGCCAGATAAAATGGGTAGTCATAGTGGTTTATTGTGGAAAAATTATCTCCCTTTAATATATTTCTTTTTACATTATAGCTTATGATCTTTTCTTTTTTCTTTTGCAGATCAAAGAACTGAATTCCTATGTGGCATTGAGAAAAACGTAAGTTTGCTTATTTTGAAGGGAATAGTGGTGAATTTTAAGTTTGCCTTCTGGAGTTCAATTTTTGGTTTAGAATAATGCTAGTTGAATTGTGAAGTTCAGAGAATAAATCAGTCTGAAAATTGGCCCTCCTAATAGAACCAATATCTGAGTAGTAGAATTCAGCCCATAAAATCCAATGAGATTGGCTTTTTTGATGTAATTTTCATGGCCTTTTGTGTATAACTGCAGATACATGAATACCCTTGGTAACAAGAAAATTGAACTCTTTGATATGGGAGCTGGAGTCAGTGAACCTACAGCAGATGATAATGTTAAAGTGGCATCATGTGAGATATTACTTCTTTTCACCCTCCATTGATTTTTTATTTATATAGCATGTTTACTTGGGATCAAAGACTCTTAGTTATGAAAATAATGGGTATGCTTTTGTCACCTGCTATTGGGGTTTCTTTAATGTTATATATATGTAAATACATTCTATACCAAGTGTCTCGTATAAATTATAATTATAATTATGCTGATTTTGGATTTTATCATGCTATATGCATTTTTAATCAACTCCAGCCTAGAAACTGGGATGTGAAGTCTTCTTAAAATGTTAGATGGTAGACTAACAGGTTTGGGAACGATGCTGCGAAGCATTCATGAATTTGGATGCTACAGCATAATCAATCTAATCCATGATATTGACCGAAATGATGAAGTTATAACAACAGAATCTCAAAATAGAGGGTTATCTTGTACTTTTTTATTAAATTATCTTAGTACTGCATGGCCCTATGCCGCAGCAATGTCAAATCAAGAGCTCGTTGATCATGGGATGAAGACAATGGATGAGACTGATCAGGTCATTGAACGCTCAAAAAAGGTAAACAGCTCTTTGTACAATTGTACATGCCTCAGCTTAGTTGTTGCTTTCTTCTTTTGTTTTCTTAGCTTTGAGATTCACAGGTTGTTGAACAAACAATTGAAGTAGGAACTCAAACTGCTGTTACTCTAAAGGGCCAAGTAAGTCTAATTAAGTGGTCTTATTTTTTTTTCTTTTTTTTTCAAGCTGTTGCATTGCATATACTGATAGAAAGTTATACAGACTGAACAAATGGGCCGTATTGTAAATGAGCTGGATACAATTCAGTTCTCAATTAAGAAGGCATCCCAGCTGGTGAAGGAGATTGGTAGACAGGTTAGTTGATTGTAAGCATTTTAAATTAAACTTTTGCTCCATTTGACCATTTTTCTGCCATATTTAAATATTTTTCTTCTCCCTCCAGGTGGCTACTGATAAATGCATCATGCTATTTCTATTTCTTATCGTATGCGGTGTTATAGCCATCATAGTTGTGAAGGTATTCTTTTCACTTATTGATTTTAAATTTTGTAGCCTGTTAAAATTACCAACTTATTGTGCT
Organism: Fremontodendron californicum; assembly: GCA_030761205.1. Lineage (NCBI taxonomy): Eukaryota > Viridiplantae > Streptophyta > Magnoliopsida > Malvales > Malvaceae > Fremontodendron > Fremontodendron californicum. The sequence continues at coordinate 25,199,405 of JAULJL010000022.1, read as the reverse complement.
GGAAGTTGTGAGGTATGTTTTGGTGTATATTTTGAACATGAAGCTTTTGAAAAAAAAGATTTGTGGGGACTTGACTTCCAGGTTTGTTTACCCTAAACACATTCAACTAATCTACCGTCTCTTTTGTGGTATGGCAAGATAGAAGTGAGAAATGTTTCCCACAACAAATTACGTTTAAATAGTTGCAGTAAACCTAAGCCATGCAGTAATTGTGTTCTTTTAAATACATTAAGAGATAGATTCACATGCATTCTGTGCTTAACAATGCTTGTCATAGTAGTGTGCAAAATTTCCATTTTCTAATTGCAATGTGGAAAATTTCAGATTGTGAATCCAAACAACAAAGATATCAGAGATATTCCGGGATTGGCACCTCCAGCACCTTCAAGGAGATTGTTATATCTAAGGCACCCGCAATAAAGGGTCATCATTTCAAACAAGGGAGTGGTTTCTGCTTATGCTTATGCTTGAGTGGAAGGGAGTGGGAGTCTTGGGAAGGTGCTGTTTGAGGGATGTATCGGTTTTTCTTTCTTTTTGTCAATTTTTATCATCGATTCTTGCCTGAGATGTGCATATTCGGTTGTGGTGTTGTGGGTGTAAATCATGAGGGAGCAGTTATTGAATTATTTTGAACGAGATGCCATTGGATAAAACTCTGAAGATTGTTGTAGTGTTAGAAATAACAAACTCAACTCTGAAGTGAATTCCATATATGTACATGTCCTTTGACTTTGAGGAGATGATTTCTATTTTTAAAAATATACATGTATGAATTTCCTTACCTTGATTTAGAAGGGCATGCAAACCCTTCTTAATTGGACAATTGAAGCATTATCTCAACCAAAAATGTTATCTGGGTCAGCCTAGCTAGAAGGCATGGAAGGTAATTTATGCCTTTAGTTTTCTTCTTGCTTTTCCACGGGAGTTTTTAATCATGCAGGGCAGGCTGCATGGGCATACTTTTTTTTAGAAGGAAAAGAAAGAGAGAGAACGGTTCAAGTACATAAGAATACTACTATCAACTTAATGACACAATAATGATAATAATAATAATAATAATAATAATAATAATAATACTGCAACCATTTGTGGATCCAAAAAGAAAGAGTCCAGTATCACTGTCACTAAGTGAAGGTCAAAGAAAGAATGTAATTCTATCCAAATAAGCGTCAGCTGCTATATTACGGTAAGCTCATCTCATATCACCCAATTATGGGTCCAGAGCTACCATTTACTCAATCTTTGCATGCATGAATGTTACAAAATCAAAGTAATTACAATAAAATCGCTCTTTGTTTAAGTGTGAAACATCAATCCCTTTCAAAAGAATTTATCTCCCTTCAACTTAGAAGGCAGGCAGGGCCCATGTTAACTGGCTCCATTTTGAATTTCCTTTTTTGTCCAAATAATATGCTCTCCATCATTCATGCTGTGCACTAGAGCAGAGCCCCATCACTCATGCAGTATGGTTGCTGAGTTGTGAACGTCCGATATGCGATAGCCTTGATGACAGTAGAGGCGCTTCTTCATCATTCAATTCCGAGCCATTGAACTTCCCTCCACTGCTTCCTCCATTGGTTTCACTACTGCTATTGGGAGTGAATATGTCTGATGACTTCTTCTCCAACTTCCAATCCTGTATTAACGAGATATAAGAGATCATGAATGTGAGAAGCCATACAGATTCTCTCTTTCTAACCTTATAAAGAGTGAGTTAATATTTATGTTCATTCTAGAAGTTGGACATCATCTCAATATTGAACCGACACTTTATATTACTTTGCAAGTTTGTTTACTAGTATTATCTTTGCAAGCTTGTTTATTAGGTAAAAAAATTTCAGAGAGAAAGTTCTAGTCCCAAGTAATAAAACATTATGTTGACAAGATTGTGATATCAAAGATGTTGAGAAGACTAACCTTTGTGAGTCTCTCTGGAATACTATCCGAAGGTAGCTGAGAAGCACGACCATCCTTAACCTTTATGTAATTATACATGACAACACCACAGAGAGCTGGATAAAGAACAAAAAGAGTTTGTATTAAATTAATTTCTATAAATAAAAATAAAAATAAAAAAAGGAAAAAGGAAAAAAATGTAAAGGCATGATACCGAGTGAAGTACCTATTGCATAACCAATTATATTGAGCCCGGTTATGGTAGACTCTGGAAAAACCACGGTGGAAAGGGCAATTAGTATCCAGTCTTTTAGAACACCAGCAACCCTCATGGTGACAGCTCCAGTTCTTCCAATTACTAAGAATATGGACAAGTTCAGAGCCAGAGCACAAAGAGCATTGGAGAAGAAGATCCAGAAATTGAACTGTATCTGTGAAACTGCCATCCCAGGCTTCTCCAGTAAACACCAAGGCACAAAAAGAAACACAAAACTGCAAAAAAGGAAAAAAAAAGATCACACATTGGCCCATTGTTGTCTAAACAGTATGATAAAACATCACTTGACCAATATATTCCACATATATCCAAAATTAAAGATTATATATAAGGGATGTCAGTCATGTGACAACGCCGGTCTCCTGACAATAAGAAATGAAAAAGAAGGGGGGGGTTACTTATAATTAGTTTACCTGCATGGTGCAATATAGTATAAGCTGGTAATTGGATTTAGAGTCAAGCCCTTCTTTTGCAGGAGGACTTGAGTTAAGACCAGCCTAAGAGCTTCTGCAAAGATGCCTGTAACCTGATAAACTGTGCCAACTATATTAAAATGAATTTCCCCATATGAGGAAATGACAACTCCAACGCTGACCAGCACCATGTTTAAGAACACATCGCACCTTGGTTTGTCAGTGCCACACATAACACCCACGGAAAATGTTGCCACTGGCACTGTAACGTCGAAACACAAACAGCCAGTCATTAGAATTAGAGAGTGACTTCGTGCAATGTAATTAAATAATGCACTTTGTTTCCACATACTTAGAGCTTTGAGCATCTGGATAAAAGCCACAGATATATGCAAATAGGCAGTGTTACCAAACCTGTATTTGACAACAGGTAAAAAAAAGTATGCTTAGAACATGCAAAACACTATCCACAAAGGGAAGAAATAAAACAAAGCTGTCAAAATTCTGTACAAAAAGGTACACAACAAGCTCTATATCCTAAGCAATTTGCAGAAACCCTTAGGAAACTCAATAGCATAAATGCATGAGCTTAAAACTAATCATCTGGGTTTATTGGATTCAAAGTTAACTTCGAATTTTAACAAATTCAAGTCAACCAAACTACTTTGGGTGCAGTAACTCCTTAACAAATCGTAGCAAAGCCAAGCAGACAGATCCATTGTGGAACAATAATATACTAAAAACAATAAAAACAGTCTGAATATTCACAAAGGAAAGGGGGATGCGCTATGATACAAACTACTTACTGCATGATCAATACCTAGCAACAAGTTAATCAGTAATGCTCAGCATGGTTTTCAAGCAGTATGCTTGTGCTTGTTGCCAAAAGAAATGACTAATTACACAGGACAAACCATGACATCTTAATGAGGAAAACGCTAAGACACACACCAAACAAGAAGTTCAGTCATAACACAGTTAAGTGCTTACCAAAGACTTGATGCAAAGAAGGCACTTATAGGTATTACACATGTTGCATATCTGCAACACCATGAATATTTGTTTAAGAAAGAGAAGATGGATCCTGTAGCAATGAACTAATTGAGAATAATCATTGCAATTTTGGATAAAGAAATGCACTTACATTTCAAATGTCATTTTGACAGGAGCTACAACCTGCATGTTGAGATCGAAGGAGAAGAAAAATTATTACCAAGCTAAGCACAAAAATGGAAAATAAAGCTTGCAAAGAAATATGATAATAGTGGTCTCAATTTTTTTTTATATTTTGCTTCTGTAGAACATACACACTGAAAAACAAGGGCCTTTTTAGTCCAGTTGAATACAATGAGAGGCTACTACCTTTGGGAAATGAGGATAATGTCATCAACAACACTTTTTTAGTTTTTTATTGTGGCAAACTTCTCATTCCTATAGTTATTAGCATATAAGGGTGAGATGAAAGATGTGAAATAGTCTGTTGTTATGCATTCACCAGTTTAGTATGAAGGCATTCCTTAGGATACTTAGCATTATTAGAAGAAAAGGAAGAATAGATGGAGGGGGGGAAATGAAGAGGAGAGAGAAATTGGATTTAGTTGGAAGTCATACCTTGAAAACACGGATGAGAAAAAACGCAACAAGTCCAGAGAATGCCATGTGAATCATTGTCAACGTTATAGGAAATGGAAAATTGAAGTATTTGGGAGATAGAACCCACTGCAATAAAGCAGAGACAGTGAATTGAATGGTTCCTTCCCAAAAATGAAAAATAACATTCATAGATTGTTTTACAGACTTGCAGCCTAACCATTAGAACAGATGTTTTAATAAAGCTTGGGCTTTTGTTGCATGATATTATTGAAATCAGCTAAAAACAGAGATGAGCAAAGAAAGCAAAATGCAGAATGTAATGTAATGTGAGAGAAATGAACAAAGACATTGACATATAATGAAATGAAATGGAAAGGAAAGGAAAATGGAGGAAGGGGGGATGTTACCTTGTTGTACAATATAACTCCGGAAGAAAGCAAAATGTAGATGAATAGGTAGAGATAAGTCAATACAAGCGGCTTGCTTATCATTATCGCGGCTTCCCTTTCCTTGCACTAAATATCAGATGCAGTCTAACACACAGGAGATAAAAAATAAAATAAAATACAATTTTATTTTATGGCAAATGGAAAACAAAAAACAAGATAAGAGAGAAGTTTAGCGGTGTAATAAATCAGAAAGCAGTGCAATTATATGAGACGTCCAACCCAACTAGTAGACTGACCTGAAAATGACAAATAGAAAAGTGTGCTGTGAAAGAAAAGGAAAATGGCGGAGGCAGAGATCCGTTTCTGATCTACTTCTTCTTTTTTTATGTTTTTAATGTAAAGAATACAAATATGAAGGGAAAGAAGGCGGAGATAGTTACCGCCAGATGCATCGGCTGCAAATCTGAAAGGGAAAAAAAAAAAAGAAGCTAATTTGGGAAGATGAGAGAGAGGGAATTAGGTTAGGAAAGGCGGTGTTTGTGTTTGGAGGATGAAAAATGAGAAGAAGAAGAAGAAGAAGAAGAAGAAGAGGACTGAGGAAGGCGGAAGGAAGGGAGGGGTGGACTGGGTTTAGGGTCGGGTCGGGGTGGGGTGGGTTTTGTTTTGTTGGAAGATTCCCGTTGAATTATTAATCAATAATTAAGAAAAAATATTAAGAACTGCATCCGGGATCACTAACTAATACTAATCTAATACTAATATAATATAATACTAATCTAATACTAATAGAATAGAAAATACTAATATAATAGAAAGAAAAGAACTGTCTTTTCTGTATACTTTTCCCGGTTTCGTTGCTATCGCGGGTTTTACGCAATCGATCGGATCATATAGATATCCCTTCAACATACAGTATCGATATCGATAATATAGATTGATATATCCTAATTTTTAATTAAATCGGTATAGACAGTTTTTTAATTTCGTTTCGATTTTGATATCGATCGTACTAATTTATATCGATAAATACGTATCAGTTGATACAAAATTTTAATTTATTTAATTTATTTAAAAAATTTACTTATTTAATTTTTTAAATCAATTTTAATTTTTTTATTATTAATATTTTAATTTTTTTCATAATTATATTTAAAAATAAAATATATTCATTAAACAAATTAATGTTTAAGCCAAATTAATGTTTGCAGGCCGGGCCAAAAGGGGTGACTCCTCTTCACATATCAGAAATGTAAATGTGTACTTTCCCCAATGCCACAAACACAAGGAAATACTACTAAAAAGAAAGAAAGAATAAGAAACTTGAGAAAATATAAATTATATATAATTAAACAAATTTTATCTTATCTGTAAAAAAAGAAAGGCATCTACTTTCTTTTCTTCTTTTTTCCTTTCAAAGATTATTTATTTTATTTTTTCAAAGAGCATAGATTCTGATTTTTCATCTAAAAAAAAAAGTTAGAATAATTATCCTATACTAAATAGTAAATAGCGGCAAGAGAGGAAAAGATATTTTGGCTAACTCAACTCAACTGTTGCTTCCTCCAAAGTCCAAAAGCAAAGCAAAGCAAAGATCGAGTTTACTCTCAGCGGCAGTTGCGGGAGGTGATAAAGCATGGCATCGTCAATGTCCCTTTCCTTGTCTTCTTCTCTGGTTTCGTCTCCTCTGGCACGCCCTGGAAGCAACTCCAAGAAGAAGAGCAAGCCCCATCCTCCAAACTCCATCCTTTTTCCATCTGCAGTCGCTGCTGCTGCTGTACCGTCTTCTATTTCTGATAAGAAGAGGCAGAGGCACTGGAAGGAAGGAGAGTACCCTGCCCTATCACACGATTTTATTCCTGCCTCTTCCAAGAAAACCCCCCTCAGGAATCTCAAGAAGAAACTCGACCGCAAGAATGCCGCCAAGGCCTGGGTCTGCACCGTCACCGAAACCTTGTCCGATTGCATCCTCAAGAAGCAGTGGCTTCAAGCTCTCCAGGTTACTCTCTTCTTCTTCTTCTTCTTCTTCGACCTCTGGCTGTGCCTAAGTTCTAACGGAACAATGTATTATAACTTTTTCACTTGATTCTTGTTAGTTTACAGATGCTAAATTTTTGCTCTTGCTTACAAATGCTGGTATTTGAAAAATATTTAATTTTGTGGATAAAAACAGTTCCCTTTTAGCATTCGTAGCCGTAGGATTCTTTCTTGTGATAAGAAACAAGCGGATATGGTTGCGTTCTTCTTGTGTGAGTGTGATTGTGGCCAATTTTAATATTCAGGTATTTGAGATGCTAAGAGATCAACCCTTTTATCAACCAAAAGAAGGCACCTATATGAAACTACTTGTTCTTCTTGGAAAATCTGGACAACCCCACCGTGCCCGTCAGCTTTTTGATGAAATGGTTGAAGAAGGATGTGAACCTACTCCCGAGCTTTACACAGCTTTACTCGCAGCTTATTGTCGAAGCAATCTCATTGACGATGCCTTCTCAACTCTTAACCAAATGAAAAGCCTTCCTTGTTGTCAGCCTGATGTCTTCACCTACAGTACCTTAATTAAGGTGTGTGTTGATGCCTCGCGATTTGACTTGGTTGAGTCGCTGTATGGGGAAATGGATGAGCGGTTGATAACTCCAAATACAGTTACCCAGAACATAGTGTTAAGTGGATATGGTAAGGCCGGGAAATTTGACCTGATGGAGAAAGTGCTATCTGGCATGTTGGAGAGCTCAGCAAGCAAACCTGATGTATGGACAATGAACATCATCCTCAGTGTGTTTGGTAACAAAGGTCAGATTGATATGATGGAGAGATGGTATGAGAAATTCCGTAATTTTGGAATTGAGCCAGAAACACGCACTTTCAATATCTTGATTGGTGCTTATGGGAAGAAAAGAATGTATGATAAAATGTCATCCGTGATGGAATACATGCGTAAGCTTCAATTTCCATGGACAACCTCTACTTACAACAATGTCATTGAGGCATTTGCTGATGTCGGGGACGCAAAACAGATGGAATACACATTTGATCAAATGCGTGCTGAAGGGATGAAAGCAGACACCAAGACCTTTTGCTGCCTTATTAATGGATATGCCAATGCTGATCTCTTTCATAAAGTTATTAGCAGTGTTCAGTTGGCTGCCAAGTTTGAGATACCTGAAAATACCTCATTTTATAATGCCGTAATATCTGCATGTGCAAAGGCAGAAGATTTGATTGAGATGGAGAGAGTTTTTAAACGAATGAAAGATAAGCAATGCCAACCAAATGCGTTGACCTTCTCCATCATGGTGGAGGCATATAGAAAGGAAGGTATGAATGACAAGATCTATGATTTAGAGCAACTAAAACAGGAGTTGCTTAATAATGGTTGTCTACCTCAGTAGTCCACTTTAATGAAACCAATAACAGTGCAACTGCTTCTGCTGTCTTTCTCCCACGACCACATTGGAGAAGCATAACTGTTTTTTTATTGTGACTGCGATCTTCATGAATTGAGTCATTGATTGATCAGCTGCTGCATTTGCTTTCTAGAATGGATGGCTGATTACTGCCTCTCCTCTTAGATTTTCTGTGACTGAAATCTTTTGGGCTCATTGATGTTTTGATGGAAGCTTGCAGGTATCTTTATTTTATGTACAAAGTTGTCGCAATTAGAGGTAACTATTGGCTGTAGGGGGTAGTTCAGTTACTTCAAAATGTCAGCGTTGACTTTTGTGAAATCTCAAAGATGTATTTCTTCTTTTTGTTGAATGTCATGTGCTGTGGGAAGAGGTTTTTTTTTTTTTGTTTTGGATAAGTGAGATTGTTTTACCCAAGTATACAATGATGATGACTTCTATTGGTTATATACAGAAGACCAAACATAATTCTGTTTATGAGTTTGACTAAGTTATTGTATTCTTATCCACTTTGCTAGTTTGTCCAAATATCAGTTGAAATTACCTGATCTTTTGAGTTGCCAGAATAGATGTCTTGCAACTATTGTTAAAATACTATATAATGATATATCTCCTTGACAGACTTGAAGCTGCCTTTGGGTAGGGTATCCTTAATTCCTTATGTTCTTTCTCAATACCGTCAAATTATTTTTGGTTAACAACCTAATACATCTACAGCACAATAATGTACTTCTTACTTCAACTAATCCGTCTCTGGCTTTTGTATCTGATGACTGCTTTTGCTGCCGTCCTATATGCCTCAGTGCAATGCTGGTGCACTTGTTTAAATCTAAGGTTACTTGTACAAAAGGCTTGACAGGATTTCTAATAGCATAACATGAAAGAGGAAAGGACTAGGCGACTGCTGAAATTACTTTGCCCTTAGATGTTGGATTTAGTGTTTGAATTATGGAGAAAGGGTTGTGAACATTACTGATGATACTTGTTGGCTCATCAATTTGAAACAGTAACTCGTTATAGAAGAGAGGGACTGAGGTTGGAATGAACCCCAAAAGGGTATCTAAGGTGTTGGGTTTCCCTGGATGACGTAGTATAAAGAACCATGACTCTCCGTTGGATGCAGATGGTTAATATAGGATAATATCATACAGACCGTGATACGCAGATATAAAGGGGTTTGTTTGTTTGTGTAATAAAATTGTTAAAAAATGTTCAACTCAAAGAAGGTGATAGATACGTCATCTGAGGGATTGGAAACATGTTAAAAAATGGTGATACGTACGTTAGCGGAGCAGGGAAAACAAGTCTTTCTGGAAGGTATTATTGAAGGGGAGATTAGAATTTGTGGGTACCCAAAGGCTCAAGTCAAGATACATTTGCAAGGGTATCATCAGGTTAGTGTGAGCAAAATGATATACACTCTCCTCCTCTGTTGCATTGAATTGATTCAAAAACCATGAATGTACAATCTGATGCTGCATTTGATTATTGATATTTAATTCTACAAAAAAACTTTCCTATTGGTTCTCCTAATGAATTTGTTAATAAAGTCAATGAAAGACATATAGAGGTCGATGGGGTTAAAGATTCTTTAGTAGGCATGGCAATGGCATAGGTGCAGGAGTGAATGGGTTATCAACTGAGCACCGAAAAAGGGTGACTATAGCTTAGCTGTGGAGTGTGGAGCTTGTCGCCAATCCATCATCTATCATACTTTAGGTTTAGATGCAATGCAAGAGCGGCTGCTCTCATTACTCATTACAATTGCAGCCAAGTCCAACCATATAATGTAATCAGGGATTTGTTTTTCTACTACTGCCTCCTCCTCCTAATGACTTTAATAATATAAATAAATATAAACATGGAGCTTTGCTGCAATCATCTCATCATCGCCATGGAATTAGCTAAAATACGTGATCTTTGAAGCAAATTTTAAAACGTCAAATTCAACTATACAATAATTCAGCATTTCAAGTATCTTAGTATTTAATCAAATATAATAATACTTATAATAATACACATTAGTTCTTCCTTGTTCCTCCCCCCTTACAATGTCCAAAAACAATAACAAAAGAAGACAAATACCCTTTCCATTTAAAAAAGTTTGGTCCAGACAGAGCAGCAGAGCAGATAGATACCCTTTCAATGTATGCCACCTTGTTGTGCTTGTAGACTTGCTTGTTTGTTTGTTTGTTTGATTGTTTCTACTTTCAACTCCATTTTCAAGTAATGATGATTGATTGATACATAAGACGCATCGCTTCGCTTTGGATTTTACCTGATTTGGAGGCTCCTGTCTTTGAATGTAACGGATCATTACCTTCCAGCTTTCCTGCTACATATCCACCTCTCTCTGTCTCTTAACTCTCTGCATGTTTTGAACCCTTTGGTTCATCCCATACAATACAATACAATGGCCCAAGTGATGGGTTCAGATGAGATACAATCTGTGAGAATTGAGTTAGCAGAGATTGAAAGGAGCATCACAAGTCAGGCGTCAACTTTACGTACACTGACTTCTGATGATGATGATGATGCTGATGAATATGAGTCGCAGTGGGCCGCAGTTCAGAGACTACCAACGTTTGAACGGATTACTACGGCTCTGTTTGATGACAAAGTGGAGGACGGAAAGGCAGACACTGGGAATATCAGAGGAAAGCGACTTGTTAATGTCACCAAACTTGGACCTGATGAGCGGCATTTGTTCATGGAGAAGCTCATAAAACACATTCAAAATGATAACCTGCTTATGTTGCAAAAACTTAGACACAGAATAGACAGGTAACTCTTTTTTTTTTTTTTTTCCTTCTGTCCTCTCTCTCATTTATAGCAGCACTATAGCTACCTATCTCAGTTAAAACTTAAAAGTAACTTGCCTATGGCATTGATGAATTAATTCTCTAATCTGATTCATGATTGAATATGTTTAATTTGCAGGGCTGGAGTACAGTTGCCTACTGTGGAAGTGAGGTATAAAACTCTGTGTGTTCAAGCAGAGTGCCAGTTGGTCCATGGCAAACCTCTTCCCACACTCTGGAATGCCACAAAAGGCGTCTTTTCTGTAAGTTCCAGGCAGCTCATTAATTGCATACATTCCCTAAGTTACTACAGATTTGTAGCTCACCATTAATTTTGAGCATCTAAAATCCTAGAGTTTACAAATTTTAGCTTTTGCCATATGTAGTAATCCTATAATTAAATCTTGAGATGGCCCAAGCATTCATTCATATTGTAAGTATCAATCTGTGTTGTCCTGCTCTTATTTGTTGAAATCATAAATAATTGACTACCATATATTTTTACTGTACATTTATGGCCATCTGAGTCTATATATTATCGCCTTCCCTACACTAGTAAGGACCCTCAAGGCTTAATTTCTGTTTAATGTTGTGGTAATGGGCAAACTTTAGGTTGTTGAGCTTGTTTGTAAGTTATAATCAAACCTTTGGTAATTCACTTGTGTTTTCTCAAGTCTAAACTCTACATCTTGACTTTACAATTTTCAATTTGTTATTGTGGTAGTTCAGTTTGCTAGTTGCTAATTTATTTATGATTTCTACTGTTGTGACAGGGTTTAGCCAATCTATTAGGTTCAAAACAAGAGGCCAAGATAAGCATCCTAAAAGATGTCAGCGGCATCATAAAACCTGGAAGGTAGACCAATGAAATATTTATTTAATAATAAGATGAAGTGGGGGAGGAAAATTTCTATTCTTCTCCCTTCTAAGTACTTCTAGTGGATCTCTATTTTATTTTTATTTTCATTTTACATCAAACAAGAGAAGAGAATAAAACCATTTTTTATATATTGGGACTAGGTTGACTAAACTTCTGTTTGGATTCCATTCCATCTAGGATGACTTTATTGCTTGGCCCTCCAGGATGTGGCAAAAGTACATTATTGCTCGCGCTTGCTGGGAAACTAAGTCAATCTCTCAAGGTGACATCAATGTCTTATTCGAAATATTTTACTCCCAAGGCCAATACTATCATTTCATTAACTTTTTTATCTTAAAATTTCAATATTAGCACAATTATTGATGCAGTTTTGGGTCAAGTAAAAGTTTATGGAAAACTAAAGCAAAAGGAAACATTACTGCACCATCACTCCATTATTCCTGCTATTTGGACTGATGTTTGGTTTAGAGTATTTGGCTGTCTAGTGTATATGCATAGACTTTATTCAGTGGTTCTGAGTTCTATCACATTCACATCTCAGCTGAATAGTTGTCGATAGTTTTCCTTGGACACATTTTCAGTAAAAATCTTATCATCCTTCACTTTGCAAATATAATTGGGTTGGCTATGAGATTTATGGTTGGACTTACTATATATTTTTTTATTACTTCTTTTCCTGAAACCATATTTGTTTGTTAGTCTTGGTTTATTGTCTTTCACTGGTTTTTCTATTATTTTTTTCCTAAGGGTGGGATATGAAACACCATATGAAGTTGCAAGCCACAACTTACTGCAGCTTGATTTCTTAACTGCTAAGCTATCACATGCTTATTATCTTTTTCTTCTCTTTTCTTCTGTAAAAGGTTTCAGGGGAAATAACTTACAATGGTTATGGACTGGATGAGTTTAATCCTCAAAAAACCTCAACTTACATTAGCCAATATGATCTGCATACTCCAGAGATGACAGTGAGGGAAACACTTGATTTTTCTGCACGCTTTCAGGGTATAGGAAGCAGAGCTGGTAAGTGCCCAATATAAGTGGTGATTTTGATCTAACTTACTGTTTGTCTAATTTCTAATCAGTTGTATGCTTATAAAGAAATCATGAAGGAAGTCAGCCGAAGAGAGAAGCAGGCAGGGATAGTTCCAAATCCTGATGTAGATGCTTACATGAAGGTTTCTGTTTAGCTTTCTATTTTATTTTCAATGCTCAAATGGAAGTGCTCTTCCATTTTGATATACTTTGTGCAGATAGAATACTGATAAATCAGAAAGCTTTTGTACCTTCCAATTAAACCAATAGAGTATCTTAATCCTTAGTAAAAAGCGCAAGACTCTAATTTTGTGTATATGATGCATTATGAAATTGACAGCCTTTTATCATTTTTTAACCTGGTGTAACTAACTGTATGAACCATTGAAGTTGAGTCCAATTTTCTTTCCTTTGATACATTTATATTCATGACAACAATGGAATAATGAATGATTGTGATGTTCTTTTAACTATTGAAATAAATTCCTTAAAGATTTTATTACATAACCTTCATTCTTTTGCATAATGTTCTGTAGACCATTGATCCAGCTGTTATCTGAAATTGTTTCTTACAGGCTATATCAGTTGAAGCTATGGAAACTACCCTTCAAACAGATTATATTCTGAAGGTAATCACATGTTTTCTTTTACTGGAAAGAATACCTTACTGATTTGTTTAGTAATACCTTCTTGAAACATGGATTCACGTGGGCATTTTTTCCTTGAAAAAAAAAACTTATTTTCAGATTCTTGGACTTGACATCTGTGCTGACACAATGGTTGGTGATGCCATAAGAAGAGGTATCTCAGGTGGTGAAAAGAAGAGATTGACAACAGGTAGTGTATGTTTGAGGGTAATTTGTGTCATTTGGTCGCGTCTTGGCAAGAAATGTTTGGAGAATGTAGCGCGTTAAAATGTCCAGGGATTGGGTTGAATAGGATCAATTTTCTTTTAAGTGCAGGAGAGATGATTGTGGGTCCGACAAAAGCTTTATTCATGGATGAAATATCAAATGGCCTTGATAGTTCTACCAGTTTCCAGATTGTATCCTGCCTTCAGCATTTGGTGCATACTACCGATGCTACTGCATTGATTTCACTTCTTCAACCTGCACCGGAGACCTTTGATCTCTTTGATGATGTTATTCTGATGGCAGAAGGGAAAGTTGTGTATCATGGCCCACGCACTTATATTTGCGAATTCTTTGAGAATTGTGGGTTTAGGTGCCTGGAAAGAAAAGGAATTGCTGACTTCCTTCAGGAGGTATTATGCCTGTGACTGTGAGGCTCATAGTTGTCTGGTCTGGTCTCCATGTCTTCATTGGTTTCTTAAATGGTTATACTTTTTTTTATCTATCTACTCCAGGTAATCTCTAGAAAAGATCAAGCTCAGTACTGGTACCATAAGGAACAACCTTACAGCTATGTTTCTGTTGACCAGTTCATCCAAAAGTTCAAAGGATGTAAAATTGGCCTCAGTCTAGATAAGGAGCTCTCAGAGCCATTTGAAAAGACTCAAAGCCGCAGAGATTCTCTATCCTTTAAAACATACTCGCTAAGTAATTGGGAACTGTTTAAAGCTTGCTCAATGAGGGAATTCCTTCTAATGAAGAGGAATTCTTTTATGTATGTGTTTAAGTCTATACAGGTAATTGACAATCATGTTTGTATTAGACTTTCATCATCTATGATCAACTTTAATATTTATCCTTCAGAGCCTGAAAGCATTATTGTTGGATTATTTTTCTCTGCAGCTTGTCATAGTTGCTTCAATGACTTTGACCGTTTTCCTGCGCACTGAAATGGCTGTTGACATCGTCCATGCAAATTATTATATGGGTTCTTTATTTTTTACTCTCATTATACTACTTGTTGACGGATTTCCAGAATTGAGCATGACCATATCAAGACTTGAAGTTTTCTACAAACAGAGAGAGTTGTGCTTCTATCCTGCGTGGGCTTATGCAATTCCTGCAGCAATCCTAAAATTTCCACTTTCATTCTTGGAGTCCTTTTTATTGACTTCTCTCACCTATTATAGCATCGGTTACAGCCCTGAGGTTGGAAGGTGAGTTCCATATATGGAAACTTTCATTAGTTCTATATTTGTTGGATTTGAGTTCAAGTGTCAGATGTGTGTTATTTGTTATACTTTTAGTGACTTATCCCTTATACATGTCATTTTAGCAGTATATATATATATATATATATATATATATATATGTATGTATCCATTCGACAGGGGTACATTAGGAAAAATGAATAACTAATGTAGATAGGAAGGAGAAAAGAAAGATGGGAAGATAAAGGTTAGTCTTCAGCATGCATCCCAAACTAACTGAGAGATCTGCTCAGTCTGATTTTTGTAATTGTAGAAATATACATGTATGCATAATGCAATATAAAATTTTGGGGTTCTATTCTATTCTGTTCATGAGTTATGCCCCTTTGACTGCAAGCTCTGAATTAATACTTTCTTGGATGCTGCTGCACCCATAAACAATAAAATAGCTTTAAGTCTGGTTAGGGAAAAGCTGAAGTGATAAATGGGATATATACATCTGGTGCTAGAACAGAATAGACCAACTCCTGAATCTCCTATGTTGATGTGGTAATCAACTTTCAGGCTTGATGCCTTTAACCATCCAGCTCTTAGCATTATCCGAAGCACACCAATGAACTTCTTAATTATGTTTTTATATTAAACACATATGGATTAAATCAAGAATGAATTAACTCCTGCCTGCATTGACAGTTCACTCTTCAAAGTACTGAATTTATAAATTTTGAATTTGATTGATATATATATATATATATATATATGTGTGTTTGTGTGTGTGTGTGTGTGTGTATCTCATTTTGAAGTATATTATATTTGTTCCTATTAGGTTCCTTCGCCAGTTCCTTGTATGCTTTGGTGTGCACCTAGCAGGAATGTCCATGTTCCGTTTAATTGCCTCATTGTCCCAAACTATAGTTGCTTCTACAACTGCTGGCGCTCTTGTACTATTGCTTATTACATCCTTTGGTGGCTTCATTGTCCCAAAACGTAACATCATTAACTGCTCTCCACCAATTTATGTGAACTTCATTTGCTTAGATAAATGCCGAGTGTTTTTCTTTCATTTTTTCCCCCTTATATGGTTGCAGCATCCATTCCTTCTTGGTTAAAATGGGGATTTTGGCTAAATCCGATGTCATATGGGGAGATAGGCTTGACCTTGAATGAACTTCTTGCTCCTCGGTGGGAAAAGGTAATACTGACTACTCAATAAATTGCAGAAGCAATTTTGGCGTGGTTGCTTCTGTGGAGCTGATTACATTGCTTCCTCTTCAACATTTTTCTTTTCAATTTCTTTCGTGAAGGCATTAGTAGCTACTTGCAAATGCTGCTTTTTCTTTTTAAGTTTTTGGCGAAAACTGGGGTTGGGGGAAGGGAAGGGAGGGGAGTGATACATTATATTTATGGGGGTATAAGTCACTTTGATGGTATTATGAATGAACCAAAGGATTTGGCATTTAGTCATCATCTTTGCTCATTTATCATTAAGAACATTTTTGCTTTCCAAGAAAACTTTTCCTTGAAAAGTTTCTTCTTAAATCTTTGTTTGGACTTAGGCAGAAGCTGAGAACAAGAGAAACAAGTGTTAACATGCAAAGTGGCAAAAGTCTAGTTCCTTTAATAGGATTTTTGAAGTTTTTTTTTTTTTTGTCTGCTGCTTATCTTTAATGATTCTGATCGATTAGAGCCTCCATCAATTATTCATTCATTAGGCAGTAATCACTAATCATATATTGGTTCTTAACTTTCTTTAATTTTGTTTATAGGTTAAGTTTGGAAACACAACCGTTGGACGACAAACTCTAGAAAGTCGTGGATTGAACTTTGATAGCTACTTTTACTGGTTATCAATTGCAGCTTTATTTGGATTAACAGTGCTTTTCAATGTTATTTTTACCTTGGCTCTGACTTTCTTGAAGCGTAAGTTTATTATCTTGAACTGCTGGGGAGGTTCTCTTTAAAAGGTATGTTTTGTGCTAATCCATATATTGATATAGTTCAGCTCCAGGAAAGTCTCGTGCTATAGTTTCTTTTGAAAAATACGCTCAACTACAAGGACTAGAAGATAGCGGAGATAGTATACACAAAGAAAGCAAAATCAGTGTTGACAATCCAAGTATTGCAGGATCTAGAAAAGGTGAGAACATTGAATACCGATATTCCTGTTGTCCATACTTGATGCTCCTCTTTAACATCAAATGTGTTCTATTTCACGGTTATTGCAGATTTTACAGGAAAAATGGTTTTGCCTTTCGAGCCCCTAACTGTGGCATTCCAGGATGTGCAGTACTATGTGAATATCCCTTTGGTAACCGACAATCCTACAGCTAGATTTACTCTTAACTCCAATGTAGTTTTAAATACTTGTTTTTTGGGTTTCTGGTCTCACTATTTTTAATTTGGCTCAGGGTTTTAAGCAGAAAAAGGTGCAGCTTCTCTCCGATATTACTGGCGCATTCAGGCCTGGTATTTTAACAGCATTGATGGGTGTCACTGGAGCAGGTAAAACAACTCTTATGGATGTTCTTTCTGGAAGAAAAACTGGGGGTACAATTGAAGGAGAGATTAGAATTGGAGGGTACCTGAAGGTTCAAGATACATTTGCCAGGGTATCAGGCTACTGTGAGCAAACTGATATACATTCTCCCCAGATCACTGTAGAAGAATCACTAATGTATTCTGCTTGGCTGCGTCTTCCATCTCATATTGATTCAAAAACTAAAGCTGTATGACACCTAACTTTCTTGGTCTAATGATTTATTTTTTGATCTTGCAAACTTGGAACTTGATAATTTGGTCAAAAATTTCCTTCAGGACTTTATAAATGAAGTACTTGAAACTATAGAGCTTGATGAAATTAAAGATTCTTTAGTAGGCATACCTGGAGTGAACGGGTTATCTACTGAGCAGCGTAAAAGACTGACCATAGCCGTTGAGCTTGTTGCCAATCCATCCATCATGTTTATGGATGAACCCACTTCAGGTTTAGATGCAAGAGCAGCAGCAATTGTTATGAGAGCAGTGAAGAATGTAGTTGAAACAGGAAGAACTGTTGTTTGCACTATCCACCAACCTAGTATTCATATCTTTGAGGCATTTGATGAGGTAGAGTCATTTTATTTTATTGTAAAATGGGATCTAAGTACTTCCACCTTTTTCTAAAGAGGAGGTTCCAAGTTTTCCACTGTACTATCCAAAAGGGACTAAAAAAAAAAGAGCCCTCACTTTTGTGTTCCTCTCATGGCATGGCAGTTGATTTTAATGAAAACTGGAGGGCGCATTATCTATTCTGGACCGCTGGGTCAGCACTCCAGTCGAGTTATTGACTACTTTCAGGTCAGCTTAATTACTTCAGAATTATGAATAATATATATGATGGTTCCCATTATTATCTGAATCTGATACAGACAGAACAGAAGTACTCTTCTGAGACATTCCTTGTCTGTTACTAATGCTGTAGAACATCCCTGGAGTGCCCAAGATTAAAGACAACTATAATCCAGCGACATGGATGTTAGAAGTTACTTCTAAATCTGTTGCAGGGGCTGAAACTGGCGTAGATTTTGCCGATATTTATAAGAGCTCCACTTTGTTTAGGTAAGTACATAAATGGTATTGCTAGGCTTCATTGGCTTTCATTTGCTGACCTATAGTTGCATTTTGCTTTTAAAATTTACTTGAGAAGTCTTGTTCTAAGTAAAACTTTTTTTTCTTTTTCCTATATGTAACATTATGAGCTAATATTGAATAGTGATTAGCCAAAAATGTATATATCTTGTAAAATTAGATATTCACTTTACAGGAGGAAATTATATTTAATTTTTGAGTAGAGCATGTAATGTAATGTAAGGTAAGGTAAGGTAACTCTTTTGGCCTTCTTACTATAGGGAAAATATGGAGTTGGTTAAGCAACTGAGTTCACCACCTCCTGGTTCAAAAGACTTGCAATTTCCTACTCGCTTTCCTCAGAATGGTTGGGAGCAGTTCAAAGCATGCCTGTGGAAACAGCACTTGTCTTATTGGAGAAGTCCTTCATACAATTTGTCGCGCTTTTTTCACTCCTTTGCCTCATCTCTTCTGTTTGGCATACTCTTCTGGCAGCGAGGAAACAAAATGTTAGCACTCAGTAAACACAATCTTTTTCATGTTGGCAGAAACCCAAAAACTACCAACTTCATAATTGAAAATCTTTTTAATCTCTACGGCAAAGGTGTTGTATATCTAAATGGTTCATGATAATTATTAATAGTTGGAGGAGGAGGAGGAGAAGCCATTAATTCCATCTGAAAAAGACTGATGTGGTATCCCCTTTCTTCTTGTTTTCTGATTTTATTTATAGAGATAACCAACAAGACCTGTTCAATGCACTTGGGGTGATGTATTCAGCACTATTCTTCTTCGGCATAAACAGTTGCTCCACAATTCTACCATTCATTTCAATGCAGCGAACAGTTTTATACCGGGAAATGTTTGCAGGAATGTACTCTTGGTGGGCGTACTCATTCGCACAGGTTTAAACAATTCCCTCAAAATTGATTCAATTATATATAATTCTGTCTAGCATTTCAAGATATATATATATATATATATATATATATACTTGATTTTTTGTTTTGTTTTTCCTAATGACAATTGGGTTTTGATTTTGTAGGTCATAATTGAGATCCCATACTTGCTTACTCTTGCGCTTCTATATGTGATGATCACATCTCCTATGATTGGTTACTACTGGTCAGCCTATAAAATATTCTGGTCATTTTACACCATGTATTGTTCACTGCTATGCTTCACCTACTTAGGGATGATGATAGTGTCATTGACGCCCAACATTCTAGTGGCTTTCATTGTCGCCTCATCTGCTAACTCCGTCATGAATTTGTTCTCTGGCTTTTTTATGCCGAAAACAGTAAGCTTCGAAATTCTCAATCTATATATACTAGTAATTATTCCTTGAAATGCAAGCATGTCAAACCTGGTCAAATTCTCATATATATGCATGAAAATGATAGGAATTATGTATTATGTTTCATTCTATGACTGCAGAAAATGGCGAATTGGTTGGTATGGCTATATTATTTATCCCCAACGTCTTGGTCACTGAATGCATGTTCACCTCGCAGTATGGAGATATTGGTAAAGAAATACAGGTTTTTGGAGAAACTATGGCGGTTTCTACTTTCTTACAAGATTATTTTGGTTATCATCATAAGTTTTTAGGTGTTGTTGCCGCTGTTCTCATCATCTTCCCTGTCGTGTTGGCTTCTCTTTTTGCTTATTTTATTGGAAAATTAAATTTCCAAAGGAGGTAAATTAAAGCTCTGCCTCTGCTGCTATCTGTATAAAAAGTTGTTCCAATAATATTTGTAAGCTTAGCTAAGCTAGTGAACTTTATAAGCTTACCCTACTACCACCTTAGAGAGCTCCATCGCGTATCAATTAGACTTTGATATATATGTAGCGAGTAGTTACAGAGTTTGCACTCCATCGTAAGCGCACACATGTTTCTGGAACACTATGCTGTGCTTAAGTAATATATTTTATGGGACAAAGATAAAAAGGAAGATGGATCTTCAATTTAAGAAAATTTTGAGTGGTCTTCCTAGAAGAACATGCAATGCAATCTAGTTTCCTTGGGGCATATATGTATATGAGTTAAAATTAGAAAGAAAAGAACGTTTATACTTGAAGCATTATTACTGCTTAGTACATGTATATTTAATTTGCTTCGGCTTAACTTTTTTTCACTGATAATTTTAAGGATGAGTCTGGTTTAAATTTTCATATGTACCATGATCAGGAATTGAAAACATAAATAAAGGTAAGGGGGAAAAAGAAAGGTAGAAAAAGGAGAAAGAAGTTGTTGTCTGTCTACTTTGTTTTAATCTTTTGACAAGTCAAAACTTCAGTTTACTTCTATGTTCTAGTTCTAGGATAATATATTGGGACAAATAAATGAATTGAGCCTGTTAGAGGCTTTATCAAATTGCTCTAAGATTTTTTCTAGTCATACTATACTGACTTGTAAATACTAATAAAAGAATAATTGTTTGATCTTCAAAGAAAGTGTGGACTCTATAAGATTAATATATAGGTCTATCCAACTTCTGATCTTTTATGAGCAATCAAAACAGATTAACTTGTAGCAGTGGAACTAAAAGGACATTCCATTTTATTGTATTATCTTCTGCTCAATTATCATTACCATATTATAAATTTTCTGTCTACAATTTTATTAGTATTATCTATCTGCTACTCAAGCCACATATATCTTGAATATCTGACTTAATTTTCTCTTCTGTGGATTTATCCTAAAGTTATAAGTAAAAGGTATATCAGTTTCAACTTTCAACTAATCTTAAAGCAATTTGCATCCAATTTAATTAACCTTCTTTCTTCAATACTCAATAGGTGCTACTTGAAGAGGGAATTGGCTTGGAAACAGATTAGGTAGAAGAAGTTGTATCACTACTACTAATATATATTTTATAGGCTTTATTTATTTATAATGCAAAAAAACCTCCCTAATACACTATACAGAGACAGACAGGTTTTACATTTGCTTATGAAAATAAATTCAACTCAGTATGTCTCTCTTCACTTAAGTCTTATGCTGCTTCTACAACCTACACCATCATAGAGGCCCAGAGGCAGCAAGTATGGCCCCACGGTCTTCTAAAATTCACTTCCAAGGGCTACCACAATATGCTAAGCCTAAGCTTCACAACAAATACGCCCCAATCACTTTCAACACTTGGACACTCGTTAAAGCGGACAAGTTTCATTAAGCTACGAGGAAGACAAGACAACAAACAATCTTGACTTTGACCAACAAGGCTAACAGAGTTGAACATTCCTTCAAGTTGCAAATTCTATACAATAAAGTAGAGGTTCAAACTTCCAACAATTACACAACATGTTGTTGCAGCTCTGCTACCAATTTATTCATTTTTTATGTTATTCTCTTTGAACAGCAATGACATTAACAAACAACTGTGAGAGTACATATTCCCATTGCTATTTCACTCATTATCTCTCCTATATATAAATCTAATGAAATTTCAAAAGAACACATGAAAACCAACAAATATGAACGAAATTGTAAGAAGAGCCCAATGACATTAATATAAATTCCAAAAGAAATGACAAAATTCACAACATAAAATAAAAAGACTAGGAGATGTGCAACTCTAAGGCGTCAACTTCAGAGATTAAGATACCAATGCCATAGGAAGTAAAGTGAAGTGAAACGGAAGAGAAAGAAGAGAGTGATGGGTACCTCTGCTCTGCTCTGCTCTGCGTGCTGCTGTAACATGGAATGTAAGAGATGGAAAGGTTGGGTTTTGGGTTTGGAGCCAGCCCTTGAATTTGAATGAAAGAGGAGAGAAGAGGAGTATTTTAGGATTGTTGGAAAAGAGAAAGGAAGTCGGTGGCTGAGATTTGATTTTCTTTGTGAAATTGATTTCACCCTTTTTTATTTTATTTTAGGATTTTTGCTCTTTTCAGTTTTCATGAATTGTTTTTCTCTTCTTAAAATTAAAAAGGAAAAATAAATTACTTTATATCCGAAACTTCTTCTTCTTTTTAATCAAATTAATTTTCATAAAATAAATAATTGAAAATACGAAAAATAATTTATCAAAACTAATTTTAGTAAAACAAATGCAGGCAGGCAGCTGTCTATTGCTGTATTACCTTTTTGTTTCCCTTGACTTGCTTGAGTTTCCTTATTCTTTCATTTGTGAAAATGCAATAATTAGATGAAATTTTGGTCTTCTTTTTGGAACACATCTTTCATTTTTCTTTCTCCCTCCTCGGCTCTTTCCTTCTATCAAAATAACATTGAGTCTAAAAGAAAATCAAAATTCTTTTGCAACTCACTTACTAGATGCATGATGTGTCTCAAGACATTATTCCAATAGTTAAAAAGTCAGAACTAGTCATAATGAAGGATTAGGGATTCCGGAGAGCTTAATAAAATCATTGTCCATTTCAATTTATGACATTCTTCCAATACAAATTGTACACCCTGAGTTTTCTTATAGCAATTAGCAAACATTAATTAGTTACAAAGTATTAGCAACCGCGTGGACAATCACCTCTGCTTCCACTATGCAGATATCCTTCACTAGGCAGCCAGCGCCCGTATGATAGAAATACGGCAAAGAAACAAATTTTGCCCACCCATTTTCTTGGCTTGACCCACTAAACCAGTGACTAACTGCAAGACAAAGCATAATTTTAATTTCTGTTTTTTTTTTTTTTTTTTTTTTGAGGATGTTTGATGAATGTTTTTTAACAGATAATTTGAGGTTTTATACCTTTTCCAGCAATGTGCCTGCTCTGCTGTTGATCCAGGATACGCAAAGTGAACTCTGCAAATATTTTAGAAGCAGGTGCTATAAGAGTGGCTGAATCTGCCAAAGCCAAATACATGGAGATATGAGTGCCTGATCCATGTCGTCTTCCTTTCGGATAAAGCTGTATTTTCCTGCATCAGGAAGGTGAAAATTGAACCTGAGGCTCTGGAATATATATATATATATATATATATCTCAGAATTGGAGAAGAAAAAGTATGATGATATTTAATAATAATGGATACCATTTGTGATCGCCAGCAAAAAATTCTTGTGATTCCTGGTATTCTGAATTTAATTTGGAAAAGTTTTCAATCTTCCAAACATGCTTGGAACTGATGGCATCTTTTATCATTGATAAGCATTCTCCTTTCCCTGAGCTCATTTCCTTGGTAACAAACACTTCAGCTCCAAATACACAAGTGTCGTCCAGTAGGTATCCGTTGGAAACATCATTAAACGCTCTAATTGGGATGAACTGATCAAATCCCCATTCATGCTTTAATCTGTGAAAGCGCCTCTCTTTTTCCTTGGCATCTAGGCATATATATGACAATAAGAATTAAAATTAAATTAATTTCACATCTTCTTCATCTATGTATATATATTATTACATATTCTAAAGTTGAATACTGCTCTGCAAATAAAGCTGCATGGAATGGAATTAATACCTTGAACTATCAAGTAGTTGTCCTTGCTCTGATCAAGCAAGAAAACCCGGAAAATGGCGTGGACCTCCCAACTATGACGCAAGAGAGAAGTAACATCAGCAAAAACCAAGTAGAGAGAAAGATGCTCTTTCACATTTCTGCTTTTGTTTCCATTTGGGTACAAGACCAGTTTCCTGTGAGCACACAAAAATATATCCCCATATATAAAAACAACAGCTTGCTAATGCTAACTATACCTTATAAACATATAGTACTAATTAAAAAGTAATTAATTATAATACCATTTGTATCCACCAGCTTCGAACTCTCCAGATTCATATTTTTCTATGCCATTCTTTGTAAGTAATGAAAATGACTGTATCTTTAGTATGTAATGACTCGGTGCTGCTTCCGATATAGATCTTGCAACTTCTGCAATGAATTAATAGACGAGTAATAATAATAATAAGGGCATGCATAAGGACATAAAATATGAGCAGAAATTAGGAAAACAGTACTGAACCAGACATTGCATGCAGAAAATAAATCATAGACAAACATATTTAAGGATAGCTACCGTCTAGGTTATTGGAGACGGGATTAGCCATGGAGACAATTTTTTGGGTACAAATTCTTAGACGCAACAACCTAGTAGGATCAAATATATATGGTTTGCTATATATATATATATATATATATATATATATATATATATATGTAGAATAATTAAGGAGAGTCGGAAAGTGATTCCAAAAGTAAATTTGTTTTTTGGAGGATTCGACTCTTATCCTTTGCTTAGAGAGGATTGTTGTGGTAAATCAACAAGCATCCTTTCTCTGCTTGCTGAAGAAAGATGGCGAGCATCAAGTAAATTTAATGGTTTTCAAAACGAAAGAAGCAATTTTCAAGTAAAAGTTTTTAAAGAATATACCATGTACCTTTCCCTTGCAGGCTCTGCAATCCATTGAAATGAGAATAGAGCAATACGCTCCTTGAAAATTCTTCCATGTCTGAGGATCACCTTTTTTTTTTTTTTTCATTTCTTTTTCTAGGAGGGTCTGCCAAACAAGTAAATTTAATGGTTATTTAAATTAATAAAATGAAATCAATGATCTTTTCATTAACAAAATTGAAAATACTAACTTAATCTTTAATTGACTATACTAGAATACATCATTGCAACCGTACGTGTACGTAGGAGTACAATCTGCCAGAGCCTTTGTCCATGGTCTAAGCTTTAAGGCTACCCCAAAGTAGGGAACGAATAATTGAGATTCTTGAGCTCCATGAGCACTCAAACATACGCCCATTTGGCGGACACCCAAAGCCCAAAGCTCAAAGCCCTTTTTTACTGCTCTGCTTCTCAGGCTGATATTTTGTTTTGTTACTATCTTGGGCTTGCGTCGTTAAAGAAAATAAAACATGGGCATATAATTTCTTTTTACTAGGAAAAAGAAATATGCATGATTCAGTTGCATTGCATAGGCTTTCTTTCAGACATTCTCCTCCTCTTGAGTCTTGATTTCTTAATCTCTTAGTTGAAATTAGTTAGATTCTCGAAAATGTAAGTATGAAACTTTTTTTTTTGTGTGGTTAGGTTCCTTGTAGTAGCCATAAAGAAAGGAAAAAGAGAACTAAAAACCCCATGCTTTTAGAGCAAGTTTATGGGATTGTTTGCTTACAAGTTATTTCTCAAAATGTAATCATCAGGCTGGCATAACACAACATAATTGACCAGACGAGCTTTTAGAGAATTAAAGTTGATTGTTGGACTATGATCATTGAGTAATGTAGTAAGTACTGCATTATTGGACTATGATATGAAGGTTAAAATGGCAAAGCCTAGTTATGAGTTATGACCCAAAGAAGAAAAACAGGGTTCAAAGCCAAATTAAAATGAAGGCCTTATTATTATTTATAGTTATAGGATCTCCATGCTTATTCTCTCTCTGTCTTCCTCTGATTTTTGCCAACATCCATATATAGCATTCAAGCAGGTATTGCAACTAAAACCCAATGGTTATTGATGCTGCTAAACAAGATTGAAATTCATATCAAATATCCCCGTCCGTTTTTCTTTGTTCTATATATATATATATATATATATATATATATATATACTTCTTTAACATGATATTAACATGGTGAAGCTAAAGCCTGTTGTTGTCCACATGACTATGACTCTATGAGTTAGTTTAAGACAATTCGATGACTGAGCTTATAAGTTATAAGTTGTAACAGACAAAAAGAACATCAGATGGATTAAAACTTATACACGTGTTCGAAGTACATTTTACTTGATGTTGATGATAAACATGGCCAATCCCAACAAAGCTCCACGGTGTTCCAGCGACAACCTGATCATTTCACCAACTATGAAACTGCCAACATTTTGCAACTCCAAATCCAAATCCAATTACAATTTTCAGCATCAACTCAACAAATATCATATCACGATTCTTCACGACTTAGCTTAAACAGACGGAGTTGCAGAAAGGATGAGCTTGGGGACTCCCTCAACTCAAACATACGGTGAGCCATGGTACTGGGACAACCGCTACGCCCACGAATCAGCTCCCTTTGATTGGTACCAAAAATACCCTGCCTTAGCTCCCCTTATCCACCTTTATGTCCCCCACCGCCATCAATGTTAGAACTTATATAAGAAAGTCCCACATCGGTGGGAGCAACGAAGGAGTTCCTCCTTGAAGGCTATATAAAGAGCCTTAAGGAGAAGTATTAAAATCATCCCAAGAATTATCTCTTCCTCTCTTGTATACTTTCTTATATTCTTTGTGAGGTTGTTCTCTCCTAGTATTTAGAGAGAGGTGTTGTAATATTTTCTCATAGTGAAATTCTTCTAGTCTTGCCCCGTGGTTTTTCCCTTTATTCATTGAGGGTTTTCCACGTTAAATTTTGTGTGTTCAGTTCCTATTTTCTCATCTCTTATTTTAGTTGTGAGACACTATTCCGTCACTCTGGTACCTAACAGTGGTATCAGAGCCATTGGTTCGTGGTCCTTATTCCGCTGCAGTGAAAGTGTTGGTTCTTAGTATGCTCTGTGGTTGCAGTATTGTCTGATCTTCCACATCAGAAAAGAATTATTCTTGTTGCTGGAAATAAAGTGTGGTAGTGTGAAAGTGTCTAGGGAAGTTCTGGCTAGGAAAGACTTGGTATTTAAGTGTGTCTATCAGTGACCCACCTCTCTTTCCTGGGAACCTACCTGGTGCACTATTCACGGGCTACGGTCACTGTTCCAGTATACGGGCTATTCAATTGTACTGTACTATTCACAGATACGGTTACTATTCATACGTGTGGTTGTATACTTTTGCAGTAATTGTTAACGTATACTGGATTTGTTCTAGTGTACGACATACGTACAATACTGTTCACGTATACGGTACTATTCACGGTGAAATAGTGTAACTCGCTTCAGTTCGTGTACAACCATGGCAGCAAAATTCGAGATAGAGAAGTTCAGTGGGAGAAATTTCTCCTTGTGGAAATTGAAGATAAGAGCAATTTTGAGGAAGGATAATTGTCTAGAAGCAATTGAAAGTAGACCCACAGAAATGACTGATGAAAAGTGGAAAGAGAAGGATGACAATGCTGTTGCCAATCTGCACCTAGCAATGGCGGATTCAGTTTTGTCAAGTGTTGCAGAGAAGAAGACTGCAAAGGAGATTTGGGATGTTCTAAACAAATTGTACGAGGTGAAGTCACTTCACACCAGAATATTCTTGAAGAGGAAACTCTACACTCTTCGAATGAGTGAATCCACGTCGGTAACGGATCACATCAACACTCTGAATACGCTATTTGCTCAACTCACAGCATCAGATTTCAAAATAGCGGAAAATGAACGTGCGGAACTTCTACTTCAAAGTTTACCAGATTCGTATGATCAACTCATCATCAACATCACAAATAACAATGTTAGTGACTCTCTTCACTTTGATGATGTTGCCGGTGCTATTCTTGAAGAAGAATCCAGGCGCAAGAATAAGGAGGAAAGGTCAGAAAATTCAAAGCAAGCAGAGGCTTTAACGGTGATGAGAGGCAGATCAACAGAACGTGGCTCCAGTGGGAGTCAGAATCATGGTAGATCAAAATCTCGAAGAAGGAAGAATCTTAAATGCTACAATTGTGGCATGAGAGGGCACTCGAAGAAGGAGTGTTGGCATAATAAGAAGGGTGGAGAAAAGAATTCTGAAACATCAACCTCCCAAGGTTGTGTTGCAAGTACCTCAGATGATGGAGAAATCTTGTATAGTGAAGCAGCGACTAGTTCTAAAGGCGGAAAGAAACTCAATGATGTCTGGATAATGGATTCAGGTGCGACATGGCACATGACTCCACACCGAGATTGGTTTTGCACTTATGAACCTATTTCGGAAGGATCTGTGTTCATGGGAAATGATCACGCCTTAGATATTGCTGGAGTCGGTACCGTCAGATTAAAAATGCATGATGGTACTGTTCGCAAAATTCAAGGGGTACGACATGTGAAGGGCTTAAAGAAGAACTTATTGTCAATTGGACAATTGGATGACCTCGGGTGCAAGATCCACACTGAATGTGGAATATTGAAAGTAGTGAAAGGAAACCTTGTGGTGATGAAAGCAGAGAAGATCACAAGCAATCTATACATGCTTTTGGGAGAGACGTTGCAAGAGGCAGATGCATCAGTTGCAGCAGCCAGCCAAGAAGAAACGACGATGATGTGGCATCGCAGATTAGGCCATATGTCAGAGCGAGGCTTGAAAGTCCTTGCAAAACGCAATCTCCTGCCCGGGCTCAAGATGGTCAATTTACCTTTCTGTGAGCACTGTGTGATAAGCAAGCAGCATAGATTGAAGTTTGCTAAAGTAACTACAAGAAGCAAACACATACTGGACTTAATCCATTCTGATGTGTGGGAGTCACCAGAAATATCCCTGGGTGGAGCAAAGTATTTTGTATCATTCATTGATGACTATTCCAGGAGATTATGGGTGTACCCAATCAAGAAGAAGTCAGATGTGTTTCCAGTATTCAAGGAGTTCAAAGCACAAGTAGAGCTTGAAACTGGGAAAAGAATCAAGTGCTTGAGGACAGACAATGGAGGAGAATATGTAGACGGTAACTTTCTAGCATTCTGTAAGAAATAGGGTATTATGAGACAATTCACGGTTGCACATACGCCTCAACAGAATGGTGTAGCAGAGCGGATGAACAGAACTCTCCTAGATAGAACAAGAGCCATGCTGAGAACAGCGGGATTGGCCAAATCTTTCTGGGCAGAAGCAGTCAAAACCACCTGTTATGTGATAAATCGATCACCATCAACGGCGATTGGTTTGAAGACGCCTATGGAGATGTGGAAAGGAAAGCCAGCTGATTATTCTTCTCTACATGTGTTTGGATGTCCTGTGTACGTGATGTACAACTCCCAAGAAAGAACAAAGCTGGATCCAAAATCCAGAAAATGTATATTCTTGGGTTATGCTGACGGTGTTAAGGGGTATCGCCTGTGGGATCCCACTGCCCGCAAGGTTGTTGTCAGCAGAGATGTAGTTTTTGCAGAAAATGAACTGCAAAGTGAGCAAACAAATGACAACACTTCAAAAGAGACTGCTACAGTGCAGATGGATAGAAATTCTCAAGAAGATGATTCTTCTGAAGCAGAACCAGAGCATGAGGTACCAGAACCAGTTGAGTCCGAGGCTGTAGAAGTTCGACGGTCAACTCGTGAGAGAAGGCCTCCAAATTGGCACACGGAGTATGTTACGGAGAGCAATGTTGCATACTGTCTTTTAACAGAGGATGGAGAGCCATCAACTTTTCATGAAGCTACTAGTAGCCCAGATGCTTCTCTGTGGATGACAGCAATGCAGGAAGAAATTGAAGCTCTTCACAAGAACGAGACATGGGAACTGGTGGAATTACCACGTGGCAGAAAAGCCATTGGTAACAAATGGGTCTACAAGATCAAGCGGGATAGCAATGATCAAGTAGAAAGATATCGTGCTAGATTGGTTGTAAAAGGATATGCTCAGAAAGAAGGTATTGACTTCAACGAGATATTTTCTCCAGTTGTCAGACTTACTACTATCAGAGTAGTGTTGGCTATGTGTGCTGCATTTGATTTACATCTTGAACAACTAGATGTAAAGACGGCTTTTCTACATGGAGAGCTTGAAGAAGAAATTTATATGCTCCAACCAGAAGGTTTTGTTGAAACAGGCAAAGAGAACTTGGTTTGCAGGTTGACCAAATCTCTGTACGGTCTAAAGCAGGCGCCCAGATGTTGGTACAAGAGATTTGATTCTTTCATAATTAGCCTTGAATACAACAGACTGAGTTCAGACCATTGTACGTACTACAAGAGGTTTGATGATAATGATTTCATTATTTTGCTGTTGTATGTGGATTACATGTTGGTGGTAGGCCCCAACAAAGATCGAATCCAAGATTTGAAGGCACAGTTGGCTAGGGAGTTCGATATGAAGGACTTGGGACCCGCAAACAAGATTTTAGGGATGCAAATTCACCGAGACAGAAAAGACAGGAAAATTTGGCTTTCTCAAAAGAATTATCTGAGGAAGGTCTTGCGACGCTTCAACATGCAAGACTGTAAGCCAATATCTACCCCACTTCCTGTCAATTGTAAATTATCCTCAGGTATGAGTCCTAGCAATGAAGCAGAGAGGATGGAAATGTCTCAAGTACCGTATGCATCAGCGGTGGGAAGCCTTATGTATGCTATGATATGTACAAGACCAGACATTGCACAAGCAGTGGGAGCGGTCAGTCGATTTATGGCAGATCCTGGTAGAGAGCATTGGAATGTTGTTAAGAGGATCCTTAGATACATTAAAGGAACCTCAGATGTTGCATTATGTTTTGGAGGATCAGAACTTGTTGTCAGGGGTTATGTTGATTCAGATTTTGCAGGTGATCTTAATAAAAGGAAATCCACTACTGGCTATGTGTTCACACTTGCAGGAGGAGCGGTAAGCTGGTTATCTAAGTTACAGACTGTTGTAGCTTTGTCTACTACAGAAGCTGAGTACATGGCAGCTACCCAAGCATGCAAGGAAGCAATATGGATACAAAGGTTAATGGAAGAACTCGGGCACAAGCAGCAGAAGATTATTGTGTATTGTGACAGTCAGAGTGCCTTGCACATTGCAAGGAATCCAGCCTTTCATTCCAGGACAAAGCATATAGGTATACAGTATCACTTTGTTCGAGAAGTAGTAGAAGAAGGAAGTGTGGATATGCAAAAGATTCACACCAAAGACAACCTAGCAGATGTTATGACAAAGCCAATCAACACTGACAAGTTTATTTGGTGTCGATCCTCCTATGGTCTATCAGAAACGTAAGCAACATGGAATGGCAAGACAGAAAGAGTGGTGTGAAGATATGATTGGTTTAATCAAATCTTCAAGTGGGAGAATTGTTAGAACTTATATAAGAAAGTCCCACATCGGTGGGAGCAACGAAGGAGTTCCTCCTTGAAGGCTATATAAAGAGCCTTAAGGAGAAGTATTAAAATCATCCCAAGAATTATCTCTTCCTCTCTTGTATACTTTCTTATATTCTTTGTGAGGTTGTTCTCTCCTAGTATTTAGAGAGAGGTGTTGTAATATTTTCTCATAGTGAAATTCTTCTAGTCTTGCCCCGTGGTTTTTCCCTTTATTCATTGAGGGTTTTCCACGTTAAATTTTGTGTGTTCAGTTCCTATTTTCTCATCTCTTATTTTAGTTGTGAGACACTATTCCGTCACTCTGGTACCTAACAATCAACGCATTCTCGTTGTCGGCTGCGGCAACTCAGGTACCAGCTCCTCAAAATCAAATGCATACCCTTTTCAGATCTCTCATTTTTATGTAACAAAACTTCACATTTTGCAGTGTTTAGTGAAGACATGGTGAACGATGGATACGAGGATGTTGTCAACGTTGATATATCCTCTGTGGTCATCGAAGCTATGCAAACTAAGTACTCCAATCGTCAACAGCTAAAATGTATCCTTATAGAATGACTTCATGTTGCAATTTAAAAACACAAAACAAGGAAATGAAATGAAATGTTTTTTACATGTTCTTCTTGTTATTTCTTTAATGATTTTGCAGATATTCAATTAGATGTACGAGATATGAGCCCATTTCAAGCTGGCTCCTTTGATGCAGTTATTGATAAAGGTGCCATTTCGTTTTGTTAATTTGTTAATTTAATGATGGTTGGCTTTAAAATTTTACTGATTTTCATTTGAAATGGTGTTTTAGGGACTCTTGATTCTATCTTGGTGAGTGTTATAAATTGTAGCTCTTCTTCTGTCAGATCTGATTTGATAATAAGCTGATGGGAAATCTTTTGTCTGCAGTGTGGAAATAATTCTCGACAGAATGCTGCTCAAATGTTTGAGGAAGTCTGGAGGTATAATAAACCTTAAAAGTTACTAGAATTGTCTACAAATTTTCTTTTATGGGTTTTCTTGATCCGTTCACCATATATTGAAGCAGTTGATAACAAACTATAGGGTCCTCAAGGATAAAGGAGTCTATATTCTGGTAACTATACTCGCCTTCTATTCCTTTGCATAGAAATGTGTTCTGTTCATGTGGCATTTCTTCCTTTCTGCAGTTCAATTAAAAACCTTTTTCTTAAGCATGGCAGTTCAATTAAAAACCTTATATTAAGGCATGGATTTGTTTGAGTTATTCACGTTTCCTGCTTTCAATGCAATGTGTGTTTGCAGTTAATTTTCTGCTTCCCTAACTGTTCTTGTAAGTGCTGCAGATAACGTATGGAGCTCATGTATATCGTCTTGGCTTGCTGAATGAGTCATGCATGTGGAGCATAAAACTGCATGTGATAGGTTGATTGAATTCCCATTCTGGTTATTATGTTGTTTATACCGTACATTTCTCACTTGTGTAGTAGTGTAAGAGATTATTTTTTCAAGTTTTGATTCAGAGTAATTTGCCTGTTTGCCATTATCATTTTGCTACGGGGCATAGGAGGTATTAAGTATTAACTACTGACAGCTGGATGATAAGAGTTGAGACCATCTTGCCTAGGATTCGTATTTGCTTTTTTCAATCACTTGTAGACTATCGAGTGTATAAAGGAATTCCTTTTGATATATAAGGAGACCGGTGGGCATTGGGTTTCACAATGGGAGGTAACCATCTCCCATCCCATAATCTCCACATTTCTTCCCAAGGTTTGAACTTGAGACCTCAAATTGAAAATCTCAGGTGCAAACTGCTGATAATCACAAGATTTGTAGAGCTTATTAAGTAATGTTGTTGATGCTTAAACAAATAATGGCACACAATTATTTAGTTGATCTAAATGAGAGTGACATTTGAATTACCTAGTTAACAATTAAGATGCAGAAGATCACATTTTTCCCTCACCCTTCCTTTGAAATGAATGTTATCAAAGAAAGAACAGCCACGAGTTGGGAAAGACAAAAAGACAGAAGTGCTATGTTTATTTTATTCACTTGACATAAGTAGAACAACAAATTTTTTGAGTTATCTTACTTTACTGCCTGAAAGCTTGAGACTACAAATGTCAACCAACCTAACCACAGCATAAAACACACCAGAATAAGAACAGAATCCATGAGATTAACGGATCTTGAAGCCTAGAAAACTAGTTTCATCCTCCATATATAGCAGCCTGGCATGGATGATGTGCTTTTAATCTAGTTAAAGTAGTAATGCCAAATCATTTTTAGATGCTGCTTTTAATCTAGTTATCTACCATGCAGCGAAATTTGTATCAGAAGGAAGTTCTGAATAGCCAACAAGGGAATTGACAAACCCTCTTCCATTGGAGGAGAGTGGGAGCTCAGTAGAAGATGTACTTGGAAAGAACTCTGACGTTCATTATATTTATGTTTGTGCCAAGGTTGGGAAAAGAATTTTCTTCTCAACACTTTTCTTTCTTTATACTCCCGCGGCTAAAGTCAGAACTGATTTGGCTAAAAACTCTTGGTTTAAAAAAAAAAAAAAAGACGAAGAAGAAAGAAATTGTGGTTTTAGTGCATCTAGGTGTTGTTTACTTTGTTTATGATTTTATTCTCAAGTATTTGCTTTTATTTATTTTCCAAAGGAAGTAAAGGCCAAGGAAGAAGTGGCAGCTGATTGAAGAAGAGGATGATATTGAGGCTTTTGCAGTACGTACAGTTGTTTTTTGCTATACGTGATTGTAGCTTTAGTTCTGTGGTGTTTTGTATCAAATTTAATCAGGCCGTAACATTCAGAGAATTTGTAATAACTGAATCAATTACAGCAGTTTTTGATTGGTTTAAGCTGCTGCCTCCCCTCTTGCCACGAACCAAAATAAACGTTTGAACCTTGGTTTTGAAAAGGAAAATGGATGATAGTTTCAGGGAGGGAATTTGAACTTCAGAACTCATCTTCTGAAGAGGGGTGTGTTCAACGGCGGACCGCCGTGAGAGCCAGGGGGGCCTTGGCCCCCCCAAGAATTTTGAAAATTTTTAAATATATATATATATATTTATATGTATTTATATATTAAATAAAATAAAATTAACTCTCTCAAAATAAAATTTATATTTATTTAGTGTTTTATTTTTGTTTACAACTTAATTTTATGCATTATAATTTTAGAAAGTTAAAATTATATTGTTATTTTTTTTTATTTTATCCACTAATTATTATTCATAACTCTTCAAATTAATTGATTTGTTATATATATTAAGTCATAATAATATGAACTTAAATTAATTTTCTAAATGTTAGCTTTCTCAACAAGACTTCAACAAAATATTGTAAACTGTAAAGTCATATTTTTTTTCTTTTACTGAATGTTACTGTTACCCCCTGTAGCTTTTCTTCTTCTATTTTTTAGCTTCAAATTCAATCAATTTTGTTTGTAACTTGATGCTTGTCGTTTAAGTCATCAAGTTTAAAAATTAAGATCATGCTAAGATTTTCAAAAATCTTCTTTTATTAGTTAGTAGTTATTCTAACTTTTATCTTCATTTTTAAAATTTCTATTATAAATCTAATTTTTCTGTCACTGTCGACTTCTTTACAAAGCAAAAATAATAAGATTCTTGTTAAGATTGTTATTTTATTTTTTAAAATATATGTTTATATGATTTTATTGTTTATATGCATGAATAATGTTAAAACTTTTGTAATTAGTCAAAAATTTGATTTTTTTAATTAATTTTTGTTATAGTATAATATTATATTGATTTGCCTTAATTATTTATGACATACCTCAAATGAAATATATATAGATTTAATTTTTTAATTGGCTCCCCCAAAATCAAATGTCAAGATCCGCCACTGGGTGTGTTAATACCGATTAGGTTCTACTTTGATTATATATGTCTTATTATATACAGTCTTAATTCCTTGTTGTGTGATCCTAAAACACTTGAGTGGTTTCCTTAGTTGATTATGGAAACTTGGAAAGCTGGAGAGTATATGATGCATTGCCTTTCATCTTGTTTCTCAAGTAGGAAGTAGGAACCTTATTTATGGTGGTGAGATTATTTTGCCATTCCCAGCCGCAGCCTGTGCATGCTTCTCCTTGGAAAGTGATTGTGCTCTGCAGTTTTTTGCATTTTACAAAGAGGGTGGATTTTAATTGCTGGTTGTTGCTGGCGTATTAGCCAAGTTTATGACTGAAAAATCACTGATTTAGGCTGGGCAGGGTTCAGTACTTCATATATATATATATATATATATATATATGTATATATTCTGATAGAAGAAGATACCAACACAATTTTTCAAAACTAGAGTGATTCCTTTCACAGTTGTAGATTCTTTTTATTATTACAAGAAGTGAGGACATCTAACTCTAAGCATTAAGAATTAGACAATTGGCTTCCTCATAATTAGTTTAGTGTTGCCAAATGCCAATACAATACATCATTTTTTTGTAGTTTCTTTCTTAATTGCTTGTTTAATTTGGATTAATAATAATGAGTTTATATATAATTATCCAAGTAGTAATTATTAGTCATGAGGTAATCTCCCATTATCCCACTCCCATAGGATCATAGGAGTTAGAATATATATTTTTTTTTTTTGGATAAGCAAAGTTTTTATTTATCCAAAAGCAGCATGCACTGCTACATCAATACAACCAGCATAGCTGGCAAATAAATGTACTATTTTACAATGTCTTCTTTACATAGCTAAGAACCAATTATGCTATCAGTGAGCTTTTTAACCCCCATGCAACATGCAAATCTCTATTAACAGTATCATCCTTTATGGTTTTCATCCCCCCTAGTCTATAGCTAACCTCCTCCTTGATTTTCTCAAGCATTTGCATACATTGCTGAGATTGTTTACCAAACCTGCGGTTATTCCTCTCCCTCCATACATGATATATGAGAGCATTCCAAGCAATTCGAAGCACTGTAGCAATAAGAGATTTACCCTTTAGCTTCCTCTTTGCCCATTGAAATTCAAAGTCCCAGCTTCTGATGACTCTATGAAGCTTACATAGGTGCAGAATCTCCCTCCATACTGCCTTAGAATACTCACACTCAAAGAATAAATGGTCTCGAGTCTCCATTTGTTGATTGCACATATCACAAGTTCCATTCCCCATTCCATCAATCGATCTTTTGTAGGGAGCTTGTTCTGAATTGCCATCCATGATATTTGGGAATGCCTTGGAATATGGTAGGCATACCATACCAATCTATCCCAATCCACCTTTGGCTGCCTTGGCCTGATTTGCTGCCACACTTTAGCCACTGAAAACCTGTCCCCAGGAAATTTCCAAACTAATCTTCCATTATTCTGATAGGTAAATTGAGCTGCTAATGGTCTCAATTGTAGGAGTTTCCTCCAAATCCAGCTACTTCCCTGGGTGATTGGGAACTGCCAGAATGAGGTGCCTTTTAGAACATAGTTGTGGATCCAAGCAATCCACCATGAACCTGCCTTAAAAAGCAATGTCCATATTATCTGCATTATGCTTGCCCTGTTCCAAGAACCTAGATCCTTCAGGCCAAGTCCCCCTTCTGATCTTGGACAACAAATTTTCTACCAGCTCACCCTTGCTCCTCTGGCTTCTGCATCTTTCCCTAACCAATAGAATCGAGAACAGAGTTGATTAATTCTAGAGAGCACTGCCTTAGGAAGAATAAAGATTCTACACCAATAGTTTTGTATATTGAACAAAACTGATTGAATAAGCTGAAATCTTCCAGCATAGGATAGAAACTTTGATGTCCAGTGAGTGATCCTAGCAGTAATCTTTGAGATAAGTGGGACACAGTCTTTTTCTGTCAGCTTCTTTGTTACTAAAGGAACCCCCAAATACCTCACTGGCAGCTCTCCTAGCTTGAAGCCTGTCACCCCCTGGATTTCCTAAAGCTGAGCTCTACTGATTCCAGAAGAATAAAGTTCACTTTTGGCACAGTTGAGCTGCAAACCAGAAAGTTTATAAAAACTTTCCAGGATATCCTGCACTCCTTGAACACTTAGAGAGAGGAGGGAGGAAAGAGAGAGAGAAGGGAGGAAGAGAGAGAAAAAAAGAAATGAGAAAAAAAGAAGGGGTTTTATAACCCCTGGAACGGGTCGCGGTGACCCGCGGGTCGACCCGGGGTCCGCGCACCCGACCCGCTTCAGGTAAAAAAAAAAAAGAACCGGACCCGGCCCAACGCCAGACCAGGCCCTGGGCCCAGCAGCCCAGGCCTGATTTTGGGCCAGGGAAGAAAGAAGGAAAAAAAAGAAAAAATTTTAAAAAAATAATAAAAAAAGGGAAAAAAACTTAAAATAAAAAAAAGGGAAAAAAGGAAAATATAAAATAATAGAAAAAGAAGGAAAAAATTAAATAAGAAAAAAAAATTAAGTAAAATAAAAAAATAATAATAATGATGATATAAAAAAAAGGGAAATTAGAAAGAAAAAAAAAACAAAAAGAAAAAAAAGATTCACGATTATCGATTTTGACGTTTTGATTTTTTTTTGAATTTTTGACATTTTTCAGGTGTTCGAGAAAGAACAAAGAATTTTACGAAGATCAAGTTCAGCATTCTAATTTTTGGATTCTCGATATTTTTCAGGTATGATTTTAATTTCCTTATTTATTTTTATTTTTATTTATATTACTATTTTTATTTATTTATTCTTGTTCAGCATTCGACATATTTTTATTGTTCAGTTTCGATTTAAAAATTATAAAATAATAAATCTTCTAATTATTACATGTCTTTTAAATTATTTTCGGTAAATAAAATTCTCTAAAAACGGATTTCTTTCTCGGGATGGTCGGAGCATCAATCGTTCTTTGAAATGGTCCGAGTAAGAATAGTAATCGAAATACTATCGAAAATATCGGAGTGATTCGAGAATTATTCTTACATAGATAATTTCTTTTATTTCGGAAATAATTATTAAAAGCATTTTAATTTACTTTTCAAAAAGAAAAAAGGTTTTAAGAAATATGAATTACCGACGACGGAATTCGAAGGACGTCACGGTAGTGATTCCTAAGATATCTTGAGGTGAGAGAATTTCGTTAAATATCACCACGAGTGGTGGGAGTATTTAGCGACATGCTCAATACAAAAATTTATAAAAAAATGGAAATAATAAAAATGAATAAATAGTGAATGTTATCTGCTCGATATGTCGCCATGCTCGTGTTTTTAACATTATGATTTGCATTTTTAATCTTATAGTTCGGTATTTAATCATACGTCTTATATGCTAAGTCGTGTGCATCCGATATTTAAATATTCGCATCATACGCATTTAAATAAAAAAAAAATGGATGTAAATTGTCGACGACGGAATTCGAAGGATATCACGGTTGTGATTCTTAAGATATCTCGAGGTGAGAAGATCTCGTTAAATACCACCAAGAGTGTTGGGAATATTTAATGAGTATTTTCGATAACAAATTTATGTTCACTTTCGTTTTAAAAAATAATAATAATAATAGTTCCAAAAATTCAAAAAATGATAAACATGTTTTTTTTTAAATAAAATAAAAATAAAAGAGATTTATTTTTAAATAGCGATGTCAAGTCCATTAAATCGAGATTTAAGATAACACGTGATTAAATGGTACCGTTTTCTAAACGGGCGTTGCGGGGGTGCTAATCCTTCCCCGCACGTAACCGACTCCCGAACCCAATTATGTTTTACTCTCTGGTTCAAAGCGCGGACTTCGAAATTGGTTTTACAAAATGTTTTAATTAATTTTAAAATATTTTACTAAAACCGATTTTAATAGATGGCCAATCACACCTAGCAAAAAAGATTGGTGGCGACTCCATTTGTGTTTTCAAAAACGTCTTAGCGGACGAAAAACCGTTATGACATATATATAATATATTAAATTTTAAATTTTAATTAAATTATTAAAAAAATAGAATAAAATTAATAATTAAAGTTATTGCTTTGTAAAAAAAAATTAATTGCAATTTGATTATTTTTATTTTTAGTATTAAATTCGGGTTCGGGTTCGGGCCGGTCTCGGGTTCGGGTCCATTCGGGTTCGGGCTCATTCGGGTTCGGGTCCATTCGGGTTCGGGCCCATTCGGGTTCGGGCTTTTTCGGGTTCGGGTTTTTGACTTTTTGGTCAAATCGGGTTTGGGCAGGTTCGGGTTCGGGTTTTTCTGGGCGGGTTTTCGGGTTCGGGTTCATTTTGCCACCTCTAGTTAAAATTAGAAAGAAAAGAACGTTTATACTTGAAGCATTATTACTACTTAGTACAGTATATTTAATTTGCTTCGGCTTAACTTTTTTTCACTGATAATTTTAAGAATGAGTCTGGTTTATTTAAGATTTTAGTCTCAAAAAATACTCCTAACCTTGGTTGATAAGGAAAATCTAAACTTGGGTAAACTATCTCATCATTTATATTTTTATTATATCTTTATTAAATATGATGATGAGGGGGTAAGCTTTAACTAAAAGCTTTAGTAACTTGTAAGGCATTTAAAATCTTCCAAGCAATAGACTCCTTCAAAGCAAAAGCAGCCATGTTCTTTCATTTCTTGTGCAGAAGAAAAACAAATTTTTTTCCCATTTTTAGATCAAATACTGAAATGCTGTCTATCTATAGTATCAAAGCATATATACTAGCAAAGTGCATCAAGCTAAACCCCAAAGAGCTACTACCAAGTGGATCGTAGTCTCTTTCTTTTGGCTGGCAAAAGCAGAGACAGCAGAAACAAAGGGTAACCCCATTGCATTATTTTCATATGTACCATGATCAGGAATTGAAAACATAAATAAAGGTAAGGGGGAAAAAGAATGGTAGAAAAAGGAGAAAAAAGTTGTAATCTTTTGACAAGTCAAAACTTCAGTTTACTTCTATGTTCTAGTTCTAGGATAATATATTGGGACAAATAAATGAATTGAGCCTATTAGAGGCTTTATCAAATTGCTCTAAGATTTTTTCTAGTCATACTATACTGACTTGTAAATACTAATAAAAGAATAATTGTTTGATCTTCAAAGAAAGTGTGGACTCTATAAGATTAATGTATAGGTCTATCCAACTTCTGATCTTTTATGAGCAATCAAAACAGATTAAGTTGTAGCAGTGGAACTAAAAGGACATTCCATTTTATTGTATTATCTTCTGCTCAATTATCATTACCATATTATAAATTTTCTGTCTACAATTTTATTAGT
Source organism: Fremontodendron californicum (assembly GCA_030761205.1). Classification (NCBI taxonomy): domain Eukaryota; kingdom Viridiplantae; phylum Streptophyta; class Magnoliopsida; order Malvales; family Malvaceae; genus Fremontodendron; species Fremontodendron californicum. The sequence goes on along the minus strand of JAULJL010000022.1, from coordinate 25,158,991 downwards.
ATTATCTATCTGCTACTCAAGCCACATATATCTTGAATATCTGACTTAATTTTCTCTTCTGTGGATTTATCCTGAAGTTATAAGTAAAAGGTATATCAGTTTCAACTTTCAACTAATCTTAGGGAATTGCATCCAATTTAATTAACCTTCTTTCTTCAATACTCAATAGGTGCTACTTGAAGAGGGAATTGGCTTGGAAACAGATTAGGTAGAAGAAGTTGTATCACTACTACTAATATATATTTTATAGGCTTTATTTATTTATAATGCAAAAAAACCTCCCTAATACACTATACAGAGACAGACAGGTTTTACATTTGCTTATGAAAATAAATTCAACTCAGTATGTCTCTCTTCACTTAAGTCTTATGCTGCTTCTACAACCTACACCATCATAGAGGCCCAGAGGCAGCAAGTATGGCCCCACGGTCTTCTAAAATTCACTTCCAAGGGCTACCACAATATGCTAAGCCTAAGCTTCACAACAAATACGCCCCAATCACTTTCAACACTTGGACACTCGTTAAAGCGGACAAGTTTCATTAAGCTACGAGGAAGACAAGACAACAAACAATCTTGACTTTGACCAACAAGGCTAACAGAGTTGAACATTCCTTCAAGTTGCAAATTCTATACAATAAAGTAGAGGTTCAAACTTCCAACAATTACACAACATGTTGTTGCAGCTCTGCTACCAATTTATTCATTTTTTATGTTATTCTCTTTGAACAGCAATGACATTAACAAACAACTGTGAGAGTACATATTCCCATTGCTATTTCACTCATTATCTCTCCTATATATAAATCTAATGAAATTTCAAAAGAACACATGAAAACCAACAAATATGAACGAAATTGTAAGAAGAGCCCAATGACATTAATATAAATTCCAAAAGAAATGACAAAATTCACAACATAAAATAAAAAGACTAGGAGATGTGCAACTCTAAGGCGTCAACTTCAGAGATTAAGATACCAATGCCATAGGAAGTAAAGTGAAGTGAAACGGAAGAGAAAGAAGAGAGTGATGGGTACCTCTGCTCTGCTCTGCTCTGCGTGCTGCTGTAACATGGAATGTAAGAGATGGAAAGGTTGGGTTTTGGGTTTGGAGCCAGCCCTTGAATTTGAATGAAAGAGGAGAGAAGAGGAGTATTTTAGGATTGTTGGAAAAGAGAAAGGAAGTCGGTGGCTGAGATTTGATTTTCTTTGTGAAATTGATTTCACCCTTTTTTATTTTATTTTAGGATTTTTGCTCTTTTCAGTTTTCATGAATTGTTTTTCTCTTCTTAAAATTAAAAAGGAAAAATAAATTACTTTATATCCGAAACTTCTTCTTCTTTTTAATCAAATTAATTTTCATAAAATAAATAATTGAAAATACGAAAAATAATTTATCAAAACTAATTTTAGTAAAACAAATGCAGGCAGGCAGCTGTCTATTGCTGTATTACCTTTTTGTTTCCCTTGACTTGCTTGAGTTTCCTTATTCTTTCATTTGTGAAAATGCAATAATTAGATGAAATTTTGGTCTTCTTTTTGGAACACATCTTTCATTTTTCTTTCTCCCTCCTCGGCTCTTTCCTTCTATCAAAATAACATTGAGTCTAAAAGAAAATCAAAATTCTTTTGCAACTCACTTACTAGATGCATGATGTGTCTCAAGACATTATTCCAATAGTTAAAAAGTCAGAACTAGTCATAATGAAGGATTAGGGATTCCGGAGAGCTTAATAAAATCATTGTCCATTTCAATTTATGACATTCTTCCAATACAAATTGTACACCCTGAGTTTTCTTATAGCAATTAGCAAACATTAATTAGTTACAAAGTATTAGCAACCGCGTGGACAATCACCTCTGCTTCCACTATGCAGATATCCTTCACTAGGCAGCCAGCGCCCGTATGATAGAAATACGGCAAAGAAACAAATTTTGCCCACCCATTTTCTTGGCTTGACCCACTAAACCAGTGACTAACTGCAAGACAAAGCATAATTTTAATTTCTGTTTTTTTTTTTTTTTTTTTTTTGAGGATGTTTGATGAATGTTTTTTAACAGATAATTTGAGGTTTTATACCTTTTCCAGCAATGTGCCTGCTCTGCTGTTGATCCAGGATACGCAAAGTGAACTCTGCAAATATTTTAGAAGCAGGTGCTATAAGAGTGGCTGAATCTGCCAAAGCCAAATACATGGAGATATGAGTGCCTGATCCATGTCGTCTTCCTTTCGGATAAAGCTGTATTTTCCTGCATCAGGAAGGTGAAAATTGAACCTGAGGCTCTGGAATATATATATATATATATATATATCTCAGAATTGGAGAAGAAAAAGTATGATGATATTTAATAATAATGGATACCATTTGTGATCGCCAGCAAAAAATTCTTGTGATTCCTGGTATTCTGAATTTAATTTGGAAAAGTTTTCAATCTTCCAAACATGCTTGGAACTGATGGCATCTTTTATCATTGATAAGCATTCTCCTTTCCCTGAGCTCATTTCCTTGGTAACAAACACTTCAGCTCCAAATACACAAGTGTCGTCCAGTAGGTATCCGTTGGAAACATCATTAAACGCTCTAATTGGGATGAACTGATCAAATCCCCATTCATGCTTTAATCTGTGAAAGCGCCTCTCTTTTTCCTTGGCATCTAGGCATATATATGACAATAAGAATTAAAATTAAATTAATTTCACATCTTCTTCATCTATGTATATATATTATTACATATTCTAAAGTTGAATACTGCTCTGCAAATAAAGCTGCATGGAATGGAATTAATACCTTGAACTATCAAGTAGTTGTCCTTGCTCTGATCAAGCAAGAAAACCCGGAAAATGGCGTGGACCTCCCAACTATGACGCAAGAGAGAAGTAACATCAGCAAAAACCAAGTAGAGAGAAAGATGCTCTTTCACATTTCTGCTTTTGTTTCCATTTGGGTACAAGACCAGTTTCCTGTGAGCACACAAAAATATATCCCCATATATAAAAACAACAGCTTGCTAATGCTAACTATACCTTATAAACATATAGTACTAATTAAAAAGTAATTAATTATAATACCATTTGTATCCACCAGCTTCGAACTCTCCAGATTCATATTTTTCTATGCCATTCTTTGTAAGTAATGAAAATGACTGTATCTTTAGTATGTAATGACTCGGTGCTGCTTCCGATATAGATCTTGCAACTTCTGCAATGAATTAATAGACGAGTAATAATAATAATAAGGGCATGCATAAGGACATAAAATATGAGCAGAAATTAGGAAAACAGTACTGAACCAGACATTGCATGCAGAAAATAAATCATAGACAAACATATTTAAGGATAGCTACCGTCTAGGTTATTGGAGACGGGATTAGCCATGGAGACAATTTTTTGGGTACAAATTCTTAGACACAACCTAGTAGGATCAAATATATATGGTTTGCTATATATATATATATATATATATATATATATATATGTATGTAGAATAATTAAGGAGAGTCAGAAAGTGATCCCAAAAGTAAATTTGTTTTTTGGAGGATTCGACTCTTATCCTTTGCTTAGAGAGGATTGTTGTGGTAAATCAACAAGCATCTTTTCTCTGCTTGCTGAAGAAAGATGGCAAGCATCAAGTAAATTTAATGGTTTTCAAAACGAAAGAAGCAATTTTCAAGTAAAAGTTTTTAAAGAATATACCATATACCTTTCCCTTGCAGGCTCTGCAATCCATGGAAATGAGAATAGAGCAATACGCTCCTTGAAAATTCTTCCATGTCTAAGGATCACATTTTTTTATTTTTTTTTCATTTCTTTTTCTAGGAGGGTCTTCCAAACAAGCAAGCCCTATTGGCCTCCACCAATCACCCACCAGACGAGGGTGAGCGTGGCTTATTTAGCCAACCGGTGTTTGTTGTCATCCACATCGATCCTTCACTCATTTTAGTGCAAAAAACTAATATGCAGTTGGATTGCAATGGCTGAATTAGATTAGTTATATTTCATCAATGAGAACGTCAAAGTCCCACTGGGTTATTTAAATTAATAAAATGAAATCAATGATCTTTTCATTAACAAAATTGAAAATACTAACTTTATTTCTCAAAATGTAATCATCAGGCTGGCATAACACAACATAATTGACCATGATCATGGAGTAGTGTAGTAAGTACTGCATTATTGGACTATGATATGAAGGTTCAAATGCCAAAGCCTAGTTATGAGTTATGACCCAAAGAAGAAAAACAGGGTTCAAAGCCAAATTAAAATAAAGGCCTTATTATTATTTATAGTTATAGGATCTCCATGCTTATTCTCTCTCTGTCTTCCTCTGATTTTTGCCAACATCCATATATAGCATTCAAGCAGGTATTGCAACTAAAACCCAATGGTTATTGATGCTGCTAAACAAGATTGAAATTCATATCAAATATCCCCGTCCGTTTTTCTTTGTTCTATATATATATATATATATATATATATATATATATATACTTCTTTAACATGATATTAACATGGTGAAGCTAAAGCCTGTTGTTGTCCACATGACTATGACTCTATGAGTTAGTTTAAGACAATTCGATGACTGAGCTTATAAGTTATAAGTTGTAACAGACAAAAAGAACATCAGATGGATTAAAACTTATACACGTGTTCGAAGTACATTTTACTTGATGTTGATGATAAACATGGCCAATCCCAACAAAGCTCCACGGTGTTCCAGCGACAACCTGATCATTTCACCAACTATGAAACTGCCAACATTTTGCAACTCCAAATCCAAATCCAATTACAATTTTCAGCATCAACTCAACAAATATCATATCACGATTCTTCACGACTTAGCTTAAACAGACGGAGTTGCAGAAAGGATGAGCTTGGGGACTCCCTCAACTCAAACATACGGTGAGCCATGGTACTGGGACAACCGCTACGCCCACGAATCAGCTCCCTTTGATTGGTACCAAAAATACCCTGCCTTAGCTCCCCTTATCCACCTTTATGTCCCCCACCGCCATCAACGCATTCTCGTTGTCGGCTGCGGCAACTCAGGTACCAGCTCCTCAAAATCAAATGCATACCCTTTTCAGATCTCTCATTTTTATGTAACAAAACTTCACATTTTGCAGTGTTTAGTGAAGACATGGTGAACGATGGATACGAGGATGTTGTCAACGTTGATATGTCCTCTGTGGTCATCGAAGCTATGCAAACTAAGTACTCCAATCGTCAACAGCTAAAATGTATCCTTATAGAATGACTTCATGTTGCAATTTAAAAACACAAAACAAGGAAATGAAATGAAATGTTTTTTACATGTTCTTCTTGTTATTTCTTTAATGATTTTGCAGATATTCAATTAGATGTACGAGATATGAGCCCATTTCAAGCTGGCTCCTTTGATGCAGTTATTGATAAAGGTGCCATTTCGTTTTGTTAATTTGTTAATTTAATGATGGTTGGCTTTAAAATTTTACTGATTTTCATTTGAAATGGTGTTTTAGGGACTCTTGATTCTATCTTGGTGAGTGTTATAAATTGTAGCTCTTCTTCTGTCAGATCTGATTTGATAATAAGCTGATGGGAAATCTTTTGTCTGCAGTGTGGAAATAATTCTCGACAGAATGCTGCTCAAATGTTTGAGGAAGTCTGGAGGTATAATAAACCTTAAAAGTTACTAGAATTGTCTACAAATTTTCTTTTATGGGTTTTCTTGATCCGTTCACCATATATTGAAGCAGTTGATAACAAACTATAGGGTCCTCAAGGATAAAGGAGTCTATATTCTGGTAACTATACTCGCCTTCTATTCCTTTGCATAGAAATGTGTTCTGTTCATGTGGCATTTCTTCCTTTCTGCAGTTCAATTAAAAACCTTTTTCTTAAGCATGGCAGTTCAATTAAAAACCTTATATTAAGGCATGGATTTGTTTGAGTTATTCACGTTTCCTGCTTTCAATGCAATGTGTGTTTGCAGTTAATTTTCTGCTTCCCTAACTGTTCTTGTAAGTGCTGCAGATAACGTATGGAGCTCCTGTATATCGTCTTGGCTTGCTGAATGAGTCATGCATGTGGAGCATAAAACTGCATGTGATAGGTTGATTGAATTCCCATTCTGGTTATTATGTTGTTTATACCGTACATTTCTCACTTGTGTAGTAGTGTAAGAGATTATTTTTTCAAGTTTTGATTCAGAGTAATTTGCCTGTTTGCCATTATCATTTTGCTACGGGGCATAGGAGGTATTAAGTATTAACTACTGACAGCTGGATGATAAGAGTTGAGACCATCTTGCCTAGGATTCGTATTTGCTTTTTTCAATCACTTGTAGACTATCGAGTGTATAAAGGAATTCCTTTTGATATATAAGGAGACCGGTGGGCATTGGGTTTCACAATGGGAGGTAACCATCTCCCATCCCATAATCTCCACATTTCTTCCCAAGGTTTGAACTTGAGACCTCAAATTGAAAATCTCAGGTGCAAACTGCTGATAATCACAAGATTTGTAGAGCTTATTAAGTAATGTTGTCGATGCTTAAACAAATAATGGCACAAATGGCACACAATTATTTAGTTGATCTAAATGAGAGTGACATTTGAATTACCTAGTTAACAATTAAGATGCAGAAGATCACATTTTTCCCTCACCCTTCCTTTGAAATGAATGTTATCAAAGAAAGAACAGCCACGAGTTGGGAAAGACAAAAAGACAGAAGTGCTATGTTTATTTTATTCACTTGACATAAGTAGAACAACAAATTTTTTGAGTTATCTTACTTTACTGCCTGAAAGCTGGAGACTACAAATGTCAACCAACCTAACCACAGCATAAAACACACCAGAATAAGAACAGAATCCATGAGATTAACGGATCTTGAAGCCTAGAAAACTAGTTTCATCCTCCATATATAGCAGCCTGGCATGGATGATGTGCTTTTAATCTAGTTAAAGTAGTAATGCCAAATCATTTTTAGATGCTGCTTTTAATCTAGTTATCTACCATGCAGCGAAATTTGTATCAGAAGGAAGTTCTGAACAGCCAACAAGGGAATTGACAAACCCTCTTCCATTGGAGGAGAGTGGGAGCTCAGTAGAAGATGTACTTGGAAAGAACTCTGACGTTCATTATATTTATGTTTGTGCCAAGGTTGGGAAAAGAATTTTCTTCTCAACACTTTTCTTTCTTTATACTCCCGCGGCTAAAGTCAGAACTGATTTGGCTAAAAACTCTTGGTTTAAAAAAAAAAAAAAAAAAAAAAAAGACGAAGAAGAAAGAAATTGTGGTTTTAGTGCATCTAGGTGTTGTTTACTTTGTTTATGATTTTATTCTCAAGTATTTGCTTTTATTTATTTTCCAAAGGAAGTAAAGGCCAAGGAAGAAGTGGCAGCTGATTGAAGAAGAGGATGATATTGAGGCTTTTGCAGTACGTACAGTTGTTTTTGCTATACGTGATTGTAACTTTAGTTCTGTGGTGTTTTGTATCAAATTTAATCAGGCCGTAACATTCAGAGAATTTGTAATAACTGAACCAATTACAGCAGTTTTTGATTGGTTTAAGCTGCTGCCTCCCCTCTTGCCATGAAGCAAAATAAACGTTTGAACCTTGGTTTTGAAAAGGAAAATGGATGATAGTTTCAGGGAGGGGATTTGAACTTCAGAACTCATCTTTTGAAGAGGGGTGTGTTAGTACCGATTAGGTTCTACTTTGATTATATATGTCTTAATTCCTTGTTGTGTGATCCTAAAGCACTTGAGTGGTTTCCTTAGTTGATTATGGAAACTTGGAAAGCTGGACAGATATGATGCATTGCCTTTCATCTTGTTTCTCAAGTAGGAAGTAGGAACCTTATTTATGGTGGTGAGATTATTTTGCCATTCCCAGCCGCAGCCTGTGCATGCTTCTCCTTGGAAAGTGATTGTGCTCTGCAGTTTTTTGCATTTTTCACGTGTAATGGCAAACTGCTATCAACTGTATCTGGTGATTAAACCAGGGAAATTTTCCACCTTACATTTACAAAGAGGGTGGATTTTAATTGCTGGTTGTTGCTGGCGTATTAGCCAAGTTTATGACTGAAAAATCACTGATTTGGGCTGGGCAGGGTTCAGTACTTCATATATATATATATATATATGTATATATTCTGATAGAAGAAGATACCAACACAATTTTTCAAAACTAGAGTGATTCCTTTCACAGTTGTAGATTCTTTTTATTATTACAAGAAGTGAGGACATCTAACTCTAAGCATTAAGAATTAGACAATTGGCTTCCTCATAATTAGTTTAGTGTTGCCAAATGCCAATACAATACATCATTTTTTTGTAGTTTCTTTCTTAATTGCTTGTTTAATTTGGATTAATAATAATGAGTTTATATATAATTATCCAAGTAGTAATTATTAGTCATGAGGTAATCTCCCATTATCCCACTCCCATAGGATCATAGGAGTTAGAATATATTGCTGCCATGCCATCACTACAATTTTCAGGATATTAATTAATTTGGTAAAAGATGAAGCCATGGAGGGATTCCTGAATCCTGAGAGAATGACATTGCTATTATTATTATTATTATTATTATTATTATTATTGTGTAATCAAATCTCATAGATGAGATAGCTGGGTTGATGGGGGCAGCCAGCCAGCACTCGCAGCAACCATATAATCCTTTCCCACAATTTTCTCTCACTGTCAAATTTATTATTGCCATGTGAATGTAATTTAATTTGTGCAGCAGAAATTCATGTTACCATGTCAAAATGGAATTTCAAGTCTGGGGTTGGCTCCATTCCATTTCCTATTAACATCTTTATAATTCTCACCTTACCCAATTTATCATATCTTCATTTACAATTTTTCAACATCATCTAGCTTTTCAAATATCAATTAAAAAAAACAACCAAACCTTTTTTATTTAAATTAAACCAAGGTAACTAAAAAAATGATGTTCTAAGTTTTATTATTAATTAATATTATGTTTTCTTTGTTGACAAAATTATTAGTTAATTAATTAATTAATATATATCTCCCAAATCATCTCCTCCTCCCTTGGCTTTTATTAAGGGATGCAATTGAATTGGATATATTTTCTTTCTTAATAACTGAAAACATAAATAAATATTTAACATACATAAATTGGATACCTATTGCTTTGTTAGACAAAATTATTAGTTAAATAATTAATATATATCTCCCAAATCATTTCCTCCTTCCTTGGCTTTTATTCAGGGATGCAATTGAATTGGATATATTTTCTTTCTTAAAAACTGAAAACATAAATAAATATTTAACATACATAAATTGGATACTTATTTATTTGTTGACAAAATTATTAGTTAATTAATTAATATATATATATATCTCCCAAATCATCTCCTCTTTCTTTGGCTTTTATTAAGGGATGCAATTGAATTGGATATATTTTATTTTTTAAAAACTGAAAACATAAATAATTATTTAACATACATAAATTGGATACTTATTTCTTTGTTGACAAAATTATTAGTTAATTAATTAATATATATATCTCCCAAATCATCTCCTCCTCCTTTGGCTTTTATTAAGGGATGCAATTGAATTGGATATATTTTATTTTTAAAAAACTGAAAACATAAATAATTATTTAACATACATAAATTGGATACTTATTTCTTTGTTGACAAAATTATTAGTTAATTAATTAATATATATCTCCCAAATCATCTCCTCCTCCCTTGGCTTTTATTCAAGGATGCAATTAAATTGGATATATTTTCTTTCTTAAAAATTAAAAACATAAATAAATATTTAACATACATAAATTGGATACTTATTTCTTTATTGACAAAATTATTAGTTAATTAATTAATATATATCTCCCAAATCATCTCCTCCTCCTTTCTTGGTTTTTATTCAGGGATGCAATTGAATTTGATATATTTTCTTTCTTAAAAACTGAAAACATACATAAATTGGATACTTATTTTATTTCCCAAAATTGGATACCTTCTCCTTTCCGATCCTTCCTTTACTTTACCCCCCAAACTCTTCTGACTATTTTCCTTTTCTCCTCTCCTCTCTTTTAAGCCGATCTTAAATAAATAAATTTGTATTTGTATTTATTCCTTTTTTTTTTTAATTTGTTTGTATTCTCGCTAAATTTTGTTGATATAGTGTTTGAATTCATTTTATCTAAAATTGAATATAATCGAATTTAGTTTATTTAATTAAATAAATTTATTTATAAATCTAAATATATTCATATCATATAATTGAATATGTTCACAAATAATTAAAAAATTATTATAAACATAACAAATTTAAATAAATAAAAAATAATTAATAAATAAATAAATAATATAATATTTAAATATATTATTATTATTATATTTTAGTATATTTAAATAATAAACTATGTTTTAAACAATTTTTTAAACGAATCATAAACCAATTTATTTATGAATATATAGATAAACAATTTTATAAACGAATGATAAATCAATTTATTTATGAATATATAGAAATTAAATCGTTTAATAGATGAATTTTAAAATTTTATTTAATTTAATTTTGTTTATTTAGCATGATAAAGAAACATAAATAAATAAAAATCGAACCTATTTATAATCTGTTCGAACTGTTCGTTTACAGCCAACTCTCCTCTTTTACGCTTTTTATTATCAGTGGAATTCACGCGCTTCTCTCCCTCTTCCTCTTCCTCTTCTTATTTTTCCTCTTCTTTCTTTGTCGATTTCTGTTTTTCTTTATTAAGCTCCATAATATATATTAAAAAAAAGCCTCTTCATTTTCGATTATTGTTGAAAGTTTCTTTCTTTTCTTTGTTTTGTTTAATAAGGCTTTCGGCTTTGGGTTGTTGTTGAAATCTCTTGAAGAACCCTTTCTCTCTCCCTCTTTCTTGGTTTTTGGTACGGTATACGTAAGCAGAGGAGAGCTTATGTGATGAAGTCTGGGGTTTATTTGGAGATTTTTGTTCGCTGATTAATAATGGCTCAAGGCAGAAGATACTTCCCCAATCAACAATTAGGTCTCTTTTTCCCAATTTCCCTTTCCAAATATGTGATTTCAATGCCATTTTAATCATTCAAGTTCCTTCTTGTTTCCGTAAAGAAAGCTTCTTTTGACTGAAACCGAGTTGCCTGAGTTTATTTAGTGAACACGTTCGAGCTTATTCAAGTTAACACATTTAATAAATTACTATGATGAATAATTTAGAAAGAAAAAAACTAGCGTCGCCCTCACGTGTATTATTATTATTATTTTTTTTTATCGAATTTGAATGCTAAAAGGCGGAATGAATATTCATCATCTATGTCCTTTGTGCTTTACATGCTTTATTTTTATTTTTTTTCAAACAACTGATTTATTTCTTTATTTCCTTCAATTGGTCTTCAGTTCCTAGTATTCATTCCAATGAATTTCTGTAATGTTTTGCATATTTGCTTTAGATGGTTTACCTTATCTGACTGTTTGCATGTTTTAGATATTTAATAATTTATTTGTCCCGTGAAATTTGGCAGACCTTCAGCAGATATTGCAGGAAGCACAACATCGTTGGCTTCGTCCTGTTGAAGTTTGTGAAATACTTCGCAACTACCCCAAGTTTCGTTTATCAGACAAGCCACCCACTAAGCCTCCAGGTGAGGTCTTCACTAGCTTCTTTTATGCCCATATCTTCTTATTGTACAATACATATTCTGCCACATTTGTTTCAATATTTAATCCTCCTTTTCTCTGCTATGCTCTATATAATTTTACTTTAATCTTTTCCTTAATGTGCAAAATTATCTCTTGTTAAATTACTACTATTCTTTCATGAATTTTATGCTGCTACATGTAAATAGTGACTGAAAATTCGTTTTCAGCTGGATCTTTGTACCTGTTTGATCGGAAAACAATTCGATACTTTCGTAAAGATGGTCACGATTGGAGGAAGAAGAAGGATGGAAAAACTATCAAAGAAGCTCATGAAAAGTTGAAGGTAAGTTTTTGTTTTCGCAGATTGGTCCTAAGCAATGCAGCTAGAATGCACAAGGCTGTAGTTCATTTTTGCTGGACCATCTAAGATGTTACTGTTTGGTTGCATTGGCTGTGGCAGAAATTAAACGAATGTGAAGAATGGTTATGAAATCTGTGACTCTGCAAATTTTCTAATTTCAAGCATTAAATGCAAAAAGATAACTTTGGGTTGTCTAATTCCTATCCATAACTCCAACCTTTTAACTTAAGAATTTAAATTCCCCAAAAATTCGCCTGTTAAGTGTTTGCTGTTGATTTGACTTTGAATTAATAATGATATAAAAAGCACAACGTTAGATAAATTGTTTATTTTTTTCTATATGTGTGTGAACATCCTCGATGATGTGCTTTCTGTTCTATAGATTAGTATAGTGCTATTATTAACACGGAAGTGGATGAGCTTTTACAAGCTCCTGTTCTTGAACCTCTATATTATGGAATTAAGAGGTAAACAATTTTTACAAAAACCTAAAACCTTAAAAGTTGATTAAATTGTGCCTTCACATCCCTGAGCCTATATTCTTACATTTACCACATTAATTTCTAAGGACATCTATTATTTCAAAGTTTATTTTTGTAGATTTCCATGAAAAAGTTACTTGTTCATGTAACTTTTTAAGTAACTTGTTCTCTAATTGACTTTTTTAGATTGGAAGTGTGGATGTTCTTCATTGTTACTATGCACACGGTCAGTTTAATGAGAATTTTCAGCGACGTTGCTACTGGATGCTTGACAGGTGAGTGGTTTTCTGAGTCTATACACCTCCAAAACATTTTTTCAGCAACATTGTTATTGGATTCTCTTGTTTCTGTTTCACCTGTTTTCTCTTGTTTTCTAGCTCTTGTAGAGGTAACATCCTTCGATTTATTCCTTTAGAATATATATTTGGGTAATCCTTTACTGATAATTACTTCCTCTATTCTTCAATGGTTTATTTTCTTTTGTTACCATTCTATTTTCAGGCAGTTGGAGCATATTGTTTTTGTTCATTACAGAGAAGTAAAAGAGGTATCCACTTAATCTCTCTCTCTTTCTCTCTCTCTTCCTAGGGATTAAGTTAAAATGAACACTTTGCAAAGAATTTTATGACCTGTGTCCACGAGAAATGCTCTTTAGGGTGCAAATATTTTGGAGTATCCATGTTTTAACTCTGAGATTTAAATTGACTTTGGTTTGAATTTTTTTAAATGTCACATGTTCATTCTATATGATATGATGGATTCATTCTCTGCAGGGGTACAGATCTGGAATCTCCCGTTTACTAGCAGACCCAGGATCACGGAGTGAAAGCCTGCAAACTGGTTCAGGTCCTTCCCTAGCACATGAAAATTCAGCCGCTGCTACAATTCAGACATCTCACACATTGACAAGCAGAATTGATTGGAATGGGAAAACATTATCTTCTGAACTTGAGGATGTTGACTCTGGGGATTATGCAGGTGCCTGTTCTCCTGTCCAACCTATATATGGTTCCATATCTTGTACTGCTTCAGTCGAGCCTGAAGTTGCTGGTAAGGTCAAATACACATTGGAATCTACGATATGTTGTTATCAACTTTAAAATAATAATTGAACATGAAATAACAAAAATAATCATGCACCCTAAAACTCAGGTCTTTAGTACTTTATTTTAGCAACCTTTAGTATCCTCTAAGATCTTTGCTGATCGTCCTCTATTTTTCAGGTTTTCCAGAATCAGGAAGGAATCCTCCTGGTTCATGGTTTACAGAATCTAATTCTAATCATGGCACTGGGTCTGGGTCATGTTTCTGGCCTGGCATCCATCAGTCGGTCACAAATACCATTAGCATGCCAGACCAAAAACTCTATGTTGAACGGCCTACTGCAGCTGACTTTATAACTCATAAGGAAGCACAGGTGAGACTGCATGATGTCTCAGATGTTGTAACATGTGGAGATAAGTTAATCAATGATGTAGATGTCCAAGCAGTTGGAGAATCTCCACAGAAACTAATCCAGGTCTGTTACTCCCAGTATACAAGACATCTGCATTTGTAGTCTGCATAGTTCTTAATAGCATTGGCTCTTAGAACTCAGAGCTATACATGGTGTATGCTTTATAGAAGTATGCAATTTTTTTTTGAAGTTGTATAGCTTTTCAGCTCCAGTTTTAATACTAGTAAACGCAAATGAATAATATAATACTGTTCTTCTGGGGTCATTTAACTTTAGCCATCATTTTATCACCTAGTGACACTTGTATGATGTCCTAGGATCAATCCATTTCCCTTATATGTTTTTCCAGGTATGTTGAAAATTTATCAAGTGATAGTTGACCTCCTGCAGGTGCTACAGGAGTATGATTTCAATTTGATAGGTCTGCAGTCTCATAATTATTCTAGTCCTCAAAAGGTAGTCTCCTCTTCCACGCAAATTGGGAATGAACCCAAAGACAGTGGTCCAAATAATGATGAACTAGGAGAGCTGAAAAAACTTGATAGCTTTGGAAGATGGATGGATAAAGAAATTGGCGGAGATTGTGATGATTCCTTGATGGCTTCTGACTCTGCCAATTATTGGAATACACTTGACACTGAGACTGATGACAAGGAAGTATCCAGTTTATCACACCATATGCAGTTGGATATCGATTCCTTGGGTCCTTCTCTTTCTCAGGAACAGTTATTTAGCATTGTTGATTTCTCACCTGACTGGGCTTATTCAGGTGTTGAAACAAAGGTATATATTTAGCTCAGAAAAATTATTTGCATGTAATATTTTGTGCAAGCATTTACCATTTGTTTTCATGAAATCATACTTATCCGTAATTGTTTTAGGTTTTACTCATCGGAAATTTTTTGCGAAACAAGGAGTTTCCTAGTGCTGCTAAATGGGGCTGTATGTTTGGCGAAATTGAAGTTTCTGCTGAGGTTTTGACTAACAATGTTATCCGTTGTCAAGTTCCTTCTCATGCACCTGGGCGTGTTCCATTTTACATCACCTGCAGCAACAGGTTGGCGTGCAGTGAGGTAAGAGAGTTTGAATATCGTGAAAAGCCACCTGGATTTTCTTTTATCACGGCTGTTAAAAGTACAGCAAAAGAGGAAATGCACCTGCAAGTTCGTTTAGCAAAATTGTTACATATTGGCCCGGGTAGAAAGTGGTTGGATTGCTCTGTTGAGGAATGTGATAAATGTAGGTTGAAAAATAGCATATGTTTGATGGGAATAACAAGTGCTAATGATTGTATACAATCTAAAGAGGGATTGATACTGAATTTGCTAAAGGAAAGACTTTGTGAGTGGTTGCTATACAAAGTTCATGAAGATGGTAAAGGTCCACATATTCTGGATGACAAAGGTCAAGGAGTTATACACTTGGCTGCTTCTCTTGGCTATGAGTGGGCAATGGGCCCTATAGTTGCTGCAGGGATAAGTCCTAATTTTAGAGATGCACGAGGAAGAACAGCGCTTCACTGGGCATCATACTTTGGAAGGTCAAGGCTCTTGCAATTTCTTTTATATATCTAATTCATGTCAACAATCCCCGTATATTCTATTTTGATGAATTCATATTAGTTTTAAAAGTTTAAGTTTCAAATCAATTACATATAACTACCCTTGGATTACCTCAGGTCGAAAAAAGAAACAGAACGGTTTTGATGGCTTTGTACCAATGGTCATTCTTTTTTTTTTTTTTTTTTTTCTCATACCCTTTCTCCAGAGAGGAAACTGTCATCGAGCTTATTAAACTGGATGCATCTCCTGGTGCTGTTGATGATCCCACACCAAATTTCCCTGGTGGAATAACTGCAGCTGATTTAGCATCAAGTAGAGGGCACAAAGGAATAGCTGGATACCTGGCTGAAGCTGATTTGATCACCCATCTTTCTTCATTGACTGTTCACCAAAATGTGGTAGACAATGATGCTGCAACTACAGCAGCACAAGAGGCCATTGAGACTGTTTCTCAAGTTGCTCCATCTAATGGGGCATTAGATGAGCATTGCTCATTGAAAGGGTCCCTTGCTGCTGTTAGAAAATCAGTTAATGCAGCTGCTCTAATTCAAGCTGCTTTTCGGGATCGTTCATCCCATTATAGACAATTGACTAAAGGCAATGATGATATGTCTGAAGTTTCGCTTGAACTAGGTATTCTTGGGTCTTTGAACAGGCTTCAAAAGATGAGTCATTTTGGAGACTATTTGCACACTGCAGCTTCAAAGATCCAACAGAAGTATCGTGGCTGGAAGGGAAGGAAGGAGTTTTTGAAGATAAGAAATCGAATTGTGAAAATTCAGGTACTTTACATCAATCATTTTATTTTATATTAGGTAGGCTAGTGGAAAGTTTCAAAGAAGCTCTTACTCAAGAGTCAGAGAGACTGCAAATGTATCTCTTATGGTCTCCGGATTTATAGTAGTATTTCAGAAATTCATTTTGCTAATTAATTATTTTGCTTTCAGGCTCATGTGAGGGGACATCAAGTTCGTAAACAATATAAAAAGGTTGTTTGGTCTGTTAGTATAGTTGAAAAGGTAATCCTACGATGGAGGCGTAAAGGTGCTGGTCTACGAGGATTTCGTGTGCAAAAAGCAATTGAAAATGCAGTAGCAGAGACAGAGATAGGCGATGAATATGAATTTTTACAAGTTGGTCGACAACAGAAAGTTGATGGAATTGAGAAAGCTCTAGCAAGAGTTAAGTCAATGGCTCGAGATCAAGAAGCGCGTGAGCAGTACATGAGGCTAACTACAAAATTTGGAGAATCAAAGGTAAGGTAAATTTGATGAATGGAAATTCTATTCTGTTTGAAGTTTGTGGCTGAATGTGTGTCGTCTTGGTGAACTGAACAGGTTAGTGACAGAGGAAGCAGTGATAGCAGGCAGCCGCAGCAGCAATGTAAAGTGGAATAGAGTGCATATATAGCTTAGCTGCTCTTCGCTCTTCATCTTATTTATGTTACTTTTATTTAAAGCAAAGCAAAGTTTATTAGGAATTCTTTTTAATTATTTTTACTCGAATCCAGTTCACTGCAATCAGTGGATTAGTAAAGAATGTACTCGTGTCTTTTTGTTTTCTTTTTAATTCCTTTCATTTTTATTTTTATTTTTTCCATATCCTTTTTCTTCCCACCAAGTCCAACTCAACAACAATTGTAAAGAATGTACTCGTGTCTTTTTGTTACATGATAACAAATATAAAAAAGATAAGTTTGGGTTGAGAAATACAAACATAAACCTGAACTTCCTTTAAAAAAAAAAAAAAAAAACCCAATCTACATTTAATGAACCATTCTCCTGTCCTGTTAGATCAAGAAAACTTGAGAAAATAGGTTTAAAAGAAAGTTAAAGGGGTCAAAACTGTGTACTGACATCAGCTCAATCCTTGATGCAAAATGTTCACAAGCATCACTTTTTTACAATTTTTATCACATTATTATTGGTCAAAGTTTGAATTATATACTTTATCCAAAAAGAAAAGAAAAAAAAAGTTTGAATTATAATTTGATGATGAGAGTAACTTTGGAATAAGATAACCTTGTTTTGTTTGGCATTATGCCTTAGTCTGTTATTTATCAGGCATGCAATTTCTCAAGCACAGCTCCTTGAGTCCATTCCATGCACAATTACACATTTTCATAGGCAAGGCAACATTTATATTTCCAAAAGCCTAATTATTGCCGGAAAGAAGAAAAAGGGTTGGTGAGTGTGAGTGAGTGAGATTTCAGACACAAAGTCTGAACACGTTGCTCATCAACATAATGCTTAATACACGCCTCTTTTGCTGCAAATTACTATCTGAACACAGTATCTATCTAATACCATTCAACAAATGCTGCCCGATTCTAATTGCTCAAATAAAATTTGAGTGCACTGGAATTTCAGGGTCACCACACCAGAGAAGAGATTCCTGTTAATCGGTTGCTTTACATTTGCAAAATTTTCATTCTCTACTCTAGACCCACTTTTCAAGTGTTCTTTTTTGTTCGAAAACTTCAGGTGGTTTGCCTTCCAAGCACTAAACGAAATGAAACATAAGAAAGAAGAAGAAGAAAAAGTAGCAGTATTATGAGATTATCATGTAAATAAATGCTCCCAGCACCAAGGCAAATGCATGCAAATTTGTCCATAAAGCAAACTTCTGCCCTCCTCCTAGATCTCCAATGCTACCCGCAGCTGAAATTAAGCAGAGTAATGTAAAAACAGGATTTAGTACTCTGACTCTGACTCTGATAGATAGATAGATATGTGATATGTCGTTCACTGGGATCCCTCGAAGTTAAAAGTTAAAACATTAATCTACACTACAGTCTTGAATATATAACAATTAGTTTAGTAGTATTGTAATTTGTAATTCTTACCACACTGTCTGGTAGCATTCATAGAAGTAGAGCAGAGGCACATCATCCCTCCAGTCTCAGTATCGTAGCCGCAAGTACCACCGGATCGAGTGCACCGTTCACATCCAGTGTCCGGCACTGAATAAGACAATTTGATCCCATAAACCCAATCCAGGGGTCCAACACCCTTCAAATTATCCGTATTAATCACACTAGTATAATGCGTGCAGTCCAAGATGTTCATGCTCATATACTTCACCGTGTCATACCCAGTAAAACAACACGGTGGAGAACTATTAGTATTACTCAGCGTATGAAAAATCCTGAAAGCATTGCACGCACCATAAAGCTCATCACATGAATGACCTGAAAAGTTGAAGCAAAGATTCTTGTAGTGGTTGAGTACTGGAGAGTCGATGGAGCAATTTAGTAAAGCGAAAACAGTGTCCGAAGTTGGAGGGATTATAACGGATTGAATATCCGTCATGACAAAGTCATGGTGAGGTTGTAGTATGGAGCATGTGGACATGGCTGGATCGTATACCACCATGTTTTTCTTCTGGTAGTCGATAGATTCGACCTTGTAGCGGCCAGAAGTGGTTATAAAGAAGAGGTCATTGGTGCAATTCAGCATTTGCCGGTATTGCGGCGCACCGCAACCGTCGTCGACGCCAAATGGGTAGTTTATGGCAATGCTGCCGCAGAAGGTGCGGCAAAGGTTGGCAGTGAGGACAGGTGGTAGGAAATGAAAAATAAAGGCTAAAGCTATAATTAGCGTAAAGATAAGGTGGTGTTTTGGAGGATGCTGCATTTGTTATGCTATCTAAAGCTAAGAAGAAGAATGGTAAGAAAGAGTTAGAAGAAAGTATATAGTGGGGAAGGTTTTGGTGATGAAAGAGGTAAACAAACAAGTGTAAAGAAGAAGCAGAGGTTGTTATGTTACTTACGTGATTATATTATAGATTAGGGGTACACCCGAGGCCGAGATTTACTGCATAAGTGAGGACAACTTTTTGACTGTTAGGGTGGAGGTGGGAACCACAAGTTTGAAAAAGGAGTGAGTATTTCGGATTGTAATTTGCAGATTGCAGTGCATATCTTGCTTTTTCAAACATTATTATGAGTGGAGCAAAGCAATGATCTGGCTGCCTGGCATCCAATTGAGGCCATTATCGAGGAGAAGGAGAAAGCAAAAGATCCGGCGCGTGAGAGATAGGGGCCACACGGACTAAGCTCCACCAGTTTGCATGCATATCCTGGACCTGAAGAAATATATATATATATATATATATATATTAGAATTAATGTTACATTAAAATATTATTATGCACTCTGACAAGACAAGACAAGGCAGCCGAAAGTATTTTCAAACTGATCAAATGCGTTTAAATTTAAGATATAGGATTCTAGTTTAAAGTATTTCATTGAAAACAAATTCCTATCTATCTCATTCAAACATTAAAAATTAATAATAATATATAAACGCTAATTAAATGAAAGCCTCAATCCTCTTGTGTATCGTAGCTTATTTCATTTTCTGTTGTTACCCCTTTTAAGTTTTAACTAAAATTGAATCAAAAAACAGACAAAAGGAATACTGCCTGCCTGCCTGTCGGGTAATGATAATGCTTGACCCGCATATGAGAGTTCCCTGTTTCCACCGAAAATGAAAAGATCTGCTCAGATGTCAACCAGCGTTTGTAGTCCAACGGTTAGGATAATTGCCTTCCAAGCAATAGACCCGGGTTCGACTCCCGGCAAACGCAGAATAAAATTTTTACATTTTCATTTTAGGGAATGCCTTAGACAACTTTATTTAACTAAGCGGTGCTTACATAGTAAAACTTGCAAGACAACGATAAAAGATACACTGCTAGTACACATATTTTAAGCTACAAGCACAAAAGCATAAGTTAATTAATATAGTCCTGGACATGTACTA
This sequence comes from Fremontodendron californicum, assembly GCA_030761205.1. Classification (NCBI taxonomy): domain Eukaryota; kingdom Viridiplantae; phylum Streptophyta; class Magnoliopsida; order Malvales; family Malvaceae; genus Fremontodendron; species Fremontodendron californicum. The sequence goes on along the minus strand of JAULJL010000022.1, from coordinate 25,138,733 downwards.
TATGTTTGCCTTGCCTTCTTCGATCATATTGGATACTTGGAAAATGGAAATACAATTAGTCTTGGGACCATCAGACACGAGTGAAGCGCAGGTATTCCATCCCGGATGGAAGTTTTTTAGTCTCAAAACCTTGAGGGAACATTTCTTTGGCTTCCTCGTTGGTCACAGAAGGAGAAATCACCACAGGATCACCTGGTTTCCAGTTCGCTGGTGTCGCAACCTTGTACTTTGATGCCTTCTGCAGGGAGTCCAAGGCCCTCAACACTTCATCCATGTTGCGCCCAGTGGTTGATGGATAAAGAAAGCTCAGCTTGATCTACATCAACATCAACATCCAAAGCTTTTATATAATTTGTTACCACTAATCAATGGATTTTATTTAATTACGGGTTCCTTTTTTTCCTCCATGTCTTCATTTTGATTTGCATTAGTTATATTAATTATATATTAAGCTAAAGCTACGTATAAAACAACATAACACTGATCACCTTGTTATCAGAGTCCACGATATGCAGAGCTCGAGATGGGAGCTGGTTCCCTGAAGAGTCTTTGGCATCTGGGTCCATCATGTTAAGTTGCTTGATGATCTCTCTCGTGGGATCTGCCACGATTGGGTATGTCACCTTGCACCCGGGCTGCCATTGCCATGCAACCAATTAACACATGCATGCACAGAGTAACAAAGAAACAGGTCAAATTTATAAGTGGATATATAAAAGCCATAGAAACTCAAGAAAAAATTATGGCAAATGTGCAATAATTAAAAAGGTTACAGTGTAGGCTTCAACGTCTTTGATCCACTCCTTGTGCGACTGCACATCGTCGCAAGAGAAACCCAGAAGCTTTACCCCTCGTTTTTCAAACTCCGGCAGGTAAGCCGCCATCTCGCCAAGTTCCGTAGTGCATACTGGTGTGAAATCACCTGCATGCAAAAACATAACATAACCCAACCAACCCAAAATATATAAAATAAATTACTACTAACATCTAATTATATATAAATATATTTCAAGAAAATTACAAAGAGAATTTATAAAGAACAAATTAAAAAAGCGTACCAGGATGAGAGAAAATGATGGTCCAGCTATTGTTAAAATAGTCATGAAGCTTGATTTTTCCGTGGGTGGTTTCAACTTCAAGGTTGGGCACAGTGTCTCCAATGGTGATGCCAGGCATTTTTCTTTTTTTTCAGATTAATAGTAAAAAGGAAGACTGCAACTCTTGGATTTGTTTCAGTTTCTTCTCTTGGTGTGGAAAGTGGTAGGAGAGAAGAATGTTTATAGAAGGTCAAGGTTGGTGCATGAAGACAACGTGGCGTGAGTGTAGCGACGGTATTGAATTTGATATCACTATTCTTCTCCCACGTGGCCACGTCTGCTTTTTTGGTTTTCTGGTTATAAATTTGTTTTTTATTAAGGATAATTTTTTAAATTTTACTAAATAAATGCTCGTACTTTGCTGTAAATATATTGTCGAATTTAAATTTATGCTTTATAAAAAATTTGAAAAAAAAAATAAAAATAATTTAAAATAAGGTTTGTTAACGAGTGCCCTTAAGACACTTTTTAAGATTATTTAATATATTATTTATAGTAATAATATGTAGAAGGAGAAAATTTGTAACCAATTACAAATTGCCACGTGTCAATTGAAATTTTTTTAATTAAGAAATTTTCAATTAAATTATACATTACCATGTGAAATTGATAATATCATATTATAATTAATTATTTTATAATTAATTAAATATGTACACATGGTTTGACCAATCAAATTGCAAGGATTCATGGGTTATCCAATCAAATTTCACCCATGTGTCATAATTATTTTACCTCTAATTAAATTAAATTAATTAAGAGATAAATAATAAATTTTTATCTCTAATTAAATTAAATTAATTAAGAGATAAATAAATATTTTATCTCTAATTTAATTAATTAATTAAGTGATAAAAAATAAATATTTTATCTCTAATTTAATTAATTAATTAAGGGATAAATAATAAAGTTTTATCTCTAATTAAATTAAATTAATTAAGAGATAAATAAATATTTTATCTCTTATTTAATTAATTAATTAAGTGATAAAAAATAAATATTTTATCTCTAATTAAATTAAATTAATTAAGAGATAAATAAATATTTTATCTCTTATTTAATTAATTAATTAAGTGATAAAAAATAAATATTTTATCTCTAATTAAATTAAATTAATTAAGAGATAAATAAGAAGATATTATCTCTAATTAAATTAATTAAGAGATAAATAAAGAGGATGAGTTCTTTTAAAACTCTCTTTCACCTGGCTAGCTACCACTATAAATAGAGACCTCCTCTTAACACAAATTCACAATTCAGAAAGCCTGAAGAGAAGAAGATTTTGAAGAGCCAAATCCTCTCAAAATTCTTAAGAAGAAATTAGAGAAATTCTAAGAACGCGGTGCTTGTTCTTGAGAATTCTCTAAGAAGCTGCTCTCCGATCTTGTTCATCAAAGGAAAGGAGATAATTCCTGTTTTTCAAGACCAAGTCTAGAAGACCCTTGAAGCAGATCTCACCGATTCAAAATCAAGTCGTGAAGACCCTTGAATCAAAGTTTTACTGAAGAAAATAATCAAAGGATTTCTTTCTTTAAGAATATTCAGAGATTGTAACCTCAAAGTTTGATTAATAAAATTATTTATTTGACTCCAAATTTTCCTTGTCATATTTTTGACATAAAATTTGTGTGTACAAATTTTGGCACGCCCGGTGGGACAATCTCTGCCTTTCATCTCTTTTCTCCAAAACTCAAGTTATCAAGTTGCAATGGCTCCCAAGAAGAACCTTGCTAACAAACCAACTCTCAAGCCTGCTCGAGCTAATCCTGCAGTCTACCCCACTTCATCATCAAGCGTTGATATCCCTACTCATCCTTATGGCACTAGGAGGAAGACCAAAGCTCTTACTGAATTGTATGAGCAAACTTTTCCAGTGCTCAATCAAAACCCTCTCTATGACACTTCTTCTCCAATTCAAAACTTAGAAGAAGTTTCCGCTGGACAAGTTGATTCTCCTCGAGGATCAAGTGCAAGTCGCCAGTTAACATATAAAGGACAAGATAGCTACTCCAGCAACAAGCCTATTCCATCCTCTGCTCCAAAATCAAGTTCTGGAGTAATGGCTGTCATGACAACTGGCACCACATCATTGGAAGAACAAGTTGCACTTCTGGCAAAATCTGTTGAAATCCTTTCAGCAAGTATCAAAGAGAAGGATAACCAGATCGCTTCCATGATGGACAAGATCGCCGGTCTCACTGGAAAAAGGAACGAAGCTTCAAACCAGAATTGGCAATCAATCTTTCAAGATGATGGTGAGAACTCTGGCAAGGAAGTTGCTAAGGATTCTGAAGAAAAGATCAATGAACTCGTCACTACCAGTCAGCTCAAGGATCTTATCAAAGAGGCTATCAAAGATCAAGTTGAAAGCATCACTCAACCTTCATATACATATGCAAAACCATATTCTCAAAGGATCGATCACCTGAGGATGCCTGGGAACTATCAACCCCCAAAGTTTCAGCAGTTCGATGGAAAAGGAAATCCACGCCAACATGTTGCACATTTCGTGGAAACTTGCAATAATGCTGGTACCTATGGGGATCTCATGGTGAAGCAGTTCGTTCGCTCCTTAAAAAGCAACGCCTTTGATTGGTATACTGATCTTGAGCCTGGGACGATTGACAGCTGGGAACAACTTGAGCGTGAATTCCTTAATCGATTCTACAGCACTCGTCGCTTAGTCAGCATGATCGAACTCACAAGCTCACGTCAATGGAAGGATGAGCCAGTCATTGATTACATTCACAGATGGAGAAATCTGAGCCTTAACTGCAAAGAAAGACTGTCTGAGTCTTCTGCCCTTGACATGTGCATCCAAGGCATGAATTGGGGCTTGCGTTACATTCTTCAAGGCATCAAGCCTAAGACCTTTGAAGAATTAGCCACTCGTGCTCATGATATGGAGTTGAGTATGACAGCTGCTGGAAATCAAGAACCTCCGGTGCAAGAGCCAAAGAAAGCCAAGGAAAAACAAGATACCCGCAAAGGGGGCAAAACCTTTACCAACAAGGGAGAAAGCAAACAGTCCATGGCCGTGACTACTGATGCACCCAAAAGAGTGTATCTTATTTAACCTTGCACTAAAAAGATCAATTGTAAGTATAATGATTAGCAAGGGTCGAGTCCTCAGGGATTGGGTTTTAATCTATGAGTTATTAGTTTATAACTTACGTTCAAAGAAAACAATAAAAGAAAAGGGGTTTTTGAAGCCAGATTTAAACTAAAGTAAATAATAAGAATAAGATGCAAGGCGGTATAACCAGCCAATAAAAATATATATACTAAATTAGGCGGTATAACCAGCCAATATATATACTAAATTAGGCGGTATAACCAGCCAATAAAAATAAAACAAAGTTAATATACAAATTAGGCGGTATAACCAGCCAATAAAAATAAATATAAAAAATAAGCAAACTAGAAAAGTAAGAAAACAAGTAAGTAAGAAGAATCAAATATGAAAAATATGGTTAAGGTTTCATTCTCCACCACTAGACATCATTAAGAATCAATTTCAGATCTATCAATACCAACCAACTATCAAAGTTAACAACCGTAGATAACAACAAGCTCTGTTATCCCAATCTTTCCTTAATTTGTCGTTAAATAGAACAAGCTCTCTATTTAATCTCTAACCATTAAACAACCTAGAATAAGCTCTCTAAATTCAATTTAATGGCAGCTTTATGATGAGAAAGATAGGTTGATCTAAGCAACAAACACATAAGCTCGGATTGTTCAACTTAGGTTATGTTCCACTTTGCAATTATTGAAAACTTGACCATAATCATTAATCACAAATTGCCACTTATGAATAGGAAATCAAGACAATTACACGGATCAAGACTCCTAAACTAGCAATAGATAATTATCAAGATCTATCTAGTTGTACACCTAAATAAATCAAGACAACATCATGAACAATTCTTGTAGAAGAACATAAGCAACTTTGATAGAAAATTAATGATAGATAGAATCTGAAAATCAATCACAAAACGTGTCTAGGGCTTTGAAATCACCCTTAACCAAATAGAAGTTTAGCCTAGCATAGGCATCATAAACATAAACATAAAATTAAAGAGAATCTAAGAAGGAAATAAAAGAAAGAAAGAAGAAGAAGAAGAATATTAATTATCCAACCTCTTGCTCTTTCTAAAGAAAAAGAAAACTAGAGAAAAGAAAGAAGAAGAAAACTTAGAGAATTTTGTTAAAATGGCTAATATCCTACCAATCTCCAATATATCCCTTACAATCATCCAAGGCCCTCTATTTATACACATTTTGGAGGGCTAAATGACAAGAGACAAGCTTTACAAATTTCAAAGGTAGGTATATGACGATTTTGATCAGCCAACTTGTTGGTCGATTTCGTCAATATTGGAGGCCTGATCTGATCACATGGTCTTCTAGACAAAGGTTGCCCTATCAGTTACGAAACCATAGCCGTTGGAATCAGCTCATTTGCTGATGTGGTTAAGCAGATATGGGCAAAATACGAAAACATGTCAGCACAGACGTCATTGCACATCAGCCAACTTGATGGTCGATTTCTTCAATATTGGAGGCCTGATCTGATCACATGGTCTTCTAGACAAAGGTTCCCCTATCAGTTACGGAACCATAGCCTTTGGAATCAGCTCATTTGCTGATGTGGATAAGAAGATATGGGCATAATACGAAAACATGTCAGCACAGACGTCATTGCACATCAGCCAACTTGATGGTCGATTTCGCTAGGGAAAACGACTCCGTTTTAAGAAGTGTAAAACATGAAAAAGATAGATATGCCTCTTAGCTTTGCATGGCTACAAATTTCAGCCTTATTGCTTCAGTGAAACTCGAGATATAGCTGATATGGCAAAAGGTGTCGGAACTGAAACTGAACTGGATTTGCCCTTAATTCTAGTAATCTGAAATCACTCAAAGAAACTTGTGAAAAACACCAAAATACATAAAAATATAAAAGATCATAAACACAATTAGACTAAACAATAATAACTCGTATTTGACACAAAACATTAATAAAACATAACTAAAAACTATATAATTATACGAGTTATCACACCCCCACACTTAGATTGTTGCTAGTCCCTAGCAACGACTCAATAAAAATAAAATAAGAAAATCTAATCTAATCCATTTTCGTAGGAAATCACGGTGGCACTTAGCATGTGACACAAGCCTTTAAACCCCTAGGTGTCCCTAGTGGACGAGTTTAGTCTCGTGAGGGTTTACTAGAACGATACCCACAAACATTGAAAAACTAAAATATAAATAAACTGCATATACTAAAAATATTTACTCCTAATCCTTTCAATACAAATTGGAGACAATATTTGAACAAGTCTTATAAACTAATCAATAGCTTAAAGAATTTCACAAAAAATCATGCTTGAATGTAAATTGTTTGAGTTAAGCCAATATTAGCATAACATATCTCAATCAAAATATTGCATGTTCAAATTTAATCTCAACTTCTCACATGGGATACCCTCATGATTTTCACTCTTTAAAGTAGTGGTGAAGTGTTTACACTCAATCAATCTCATGAAAACAGTTCTACCATATTCTTGCTTGTCCACCTATTCTCCACTATTTAGATCATACAACTTCATGAATCAAGAGGTCTTTAATCAAGGTTGTAATGGGGCCAAGGGGTTTGTAATGTGGTTGAAGAACAAAAGGATAAAGATATCACAAAGGTTCCAAAGAGTTCATAAAGTTTAGAGATATAAAAAGATCATACAAAGAAACTTCTCAAAACTCTTTACAAGTACATAGTCACCTAGGCCGGATATTCATGTTGGGCCTTTTCTTCATTCTAAACGACTTTGTAACATCTTTTTCTTTTTCCACAAATTCAAGAGATGATTCATATTTTTTTATTTTTTTTACATAGGAATGTATTTGCCAGTATTCCATTTCTTTTTCTCTGGACTTTTCTTTTCTTTTCCCCCCACACTTATTTCTTGTTTCTAACCCAAATTTTTAACTAAAAATATCCCTTGTCTTTGCAACTTGTCTGAAAACATGCTAATTCATCTTTGGAACAAAGGTAAAGATATAAGTATATTTAGGTTAGGGACAAGTTATGGTTACCAAAGAGATAGCTTATTCAATGTAGGCTCAAATTGGTTCACTAAGGGTGTGTTCTCTTGGAACATCAATAAGGGATGGCTGTTTGGCCCTGGCTAAAAATCCTAATGCCTCTATCATATTCATGTTGTCACATGTATCAATATAGTCTCAAACGGTTTAAAGCAAGTTCTAGAGAATCATGTAATCATAAGAGCACTCAAGAAAGAAATTAGATTGATTTGTATAATGCATCAATCATTATAGGCTCAAAAACTCACAAGGATGATTATACAAGTCAGATTAAGTCTAAACATGCTTCTTTCTCAATCAACATATTATATTAACATTGGCTCATAAAAAGGTTGACATCAAGCTCAATTCTCATGAAAATCTTCTCACTAATAAATCTGTTTTAGACTTATGCAATTCATATCTCATCATTGTATTAAAAAGGAACTAAAACACACTAAAAAAAAAAATAATAATAATAATAAAGACTCAAAAAAAAAAAAATAGTAGACAAAAATAAAAGAAATCCTAAATCATTCCCCCCCACACTTAATTCTTACATTGTCCTCAATGTAAGTCTATTAACTCAAATCAAAGAATCATGTGTAAGAGAAAAGAACTAATAACATAAGAATAGGAACAACTAAGACTCAAAACAAAACAAACTCATGCAACCTAAATAATCCTAAAATACTAAACAAAAATTAACAAGTAAACATAAAAAGATTAAAATCAAACTGACAAGGTATGTCTCAAGTCTCCCTTACTCAGACCTTGTTCAGAATGAATACTTCTAAATTGCTTAAAACACAACAAACTCTTTTTTTTTTTTTTTTGAAAAGAAGAAATCAAACTGACAAGGTATGTCTCAAGTCTCCCTTACTCAGACCTTGTTCAGAATGAATACTTCTTAAATTTTTTTTTTTTATTATTAAATTAGCAAAATATGTCCCTTACCCCCTACTAAAATATGACATTGTCCCCAATGTCAAATTTTAAAGGTAGAATTTAGGAGATATTACCTGCAGAGGTTGCTAACCACTTATTATAACTGAGACACAACAAGCAAAATGTTAGATAATGTCACAAAGACAAAGTGCAATCCACTCCTTGCTCGTCCATATCTCTTTTTCTTTTTCCGAGCGTTTGCGAAACAACCGTAGCAGATAAACACTCATAAGCTTGGAGCTTTTTGAGTAAATCTTCAATGGTTGTAGCAGAAATTATGGTTCTCCTTGCCTCTGAAAACATGAATCCATTATCCACAGCATTATCTAAATATGAAAGCAAATTACTAAAATAACCATTAATATTAAGCAAACCAATGGGTTTCTTATTTGTGACCAAAGATGACCAAGAAGCCACGCAAGCTATTTCTTCCAATGTACCCAGACCTCCTGGTAAAGCAATGAATGCATCGGCAGAATGGTACATGATTGTTATCCGTTCAGGGACACTCCAGACTTGTATTTCCTTACCCACGGTAGGTCCACAAAAACTTGTGAATAGTTTTGGCACGATTCCTAGAACTGGACTTCCTCCGGCGTGTGCTGCTGTAGCGACTGCTCCCATTAAACCCGTACTACCGCCTCCATAAATCAAGTGGATCTTTTGTTGGGCAAGTATTACTCCAACTCTTATGGCTTCATCAGCGAATATGTTATTTTTCCCTGGATAAGCACCTCCAAAGACACAAATTTTTTTAATGCGCTGGGATGAAGTACTTTCCATTTTTTTTTTTTTCGAGTGCCTGAAAGAGAATGAGTACATGGTGTAATATATAGAGGACTGAGTTGTGAATCAGACAAGAGTAATAATATCGCCGAAAGTGTATCTGACCTGTCAGAAGAAAATGTTAACCTAACAAAAGATTTTTGCGTGATTTCAGGAAGAAAATCAAAAAGAGAAGAAAAAATCAACCGTAAAAGACAAATAAAAAAAACGAGAATAATTACACAAATCGAACAACACGTAAATTAAAACAAAATAAAGTTATTGCAAATCAAACCAAAAGCTGAGAAGTCATTTATTGTAGTTGTGATTGTGGCTCACATCTTCCTCTGGTTTTACGTCCAGAAACGGCTTAAACGCCTTCTATGAGTCGAGGATATGCTTCCCATCCAGTTTTCTTACAAGCTGGCAAACAGGGTCTTTTAACATCAGATTCCCAAGATGTTGCCATTCCCTTTGGAATTGCGGCCATAAATCAAGAATTTCTCTTTGTACGTCTCCACTAGGATGCGTCTCAAGAGAAAGTTGGATATTACCCAAATTCTCCTTACTCAGTCCATCCTTAATGAATTCAATTTTATCATCTCGATTAGAGGACGGAATCCCAATAGAACGACATTTACCGTTACACGTCCATCGTGCACATTTGTGGCAATTTGAACTCATGCGCTTTGCTCGTCGTTTCTTTGCAAAAGTGCTTCTACCTGTACCTGGTAAATGCAAAACAGGAAGATATTCATCTTCACGTACCTTGGCTTCAATTATCCAACGTATGTCGTCAGGAATCCCTTTTTGCATAAGCATTCTTAATCTTTCAAGTCGAACTTGGTAAAGCTTCAGTAAAATATTTCGAGGAAAAGGAGGAAATCGTTTCTGCAATCTTGTGAGAATATCATCCATCCTGAAAAAAAAAGAATGAAAAAAAATTGAAAGAGAAATTGGAAGAGAAATTTATATACAATATCAGTTTTGTGGGTAGCTGATGGAACCGATTTAAATAATCACGGAGTACCGTTATCCGCCATTTAACCGGGGTTAAAAAAAAAAAAAAAAAAAAAAAAAAAATTTATATTTACATCTAGTTATTTTCAAAACAAGGATCAGAAAGAAAAACAACATAAAAAGACTCAAAAACAAAACACTGTAAATAAAATCCTAAATTCTTCCCCCCACACATAATTTTTACATTGTCCTCAATGTAATGCTATTATCCCCCAATGCAAGAATTATATGTAAGAGAAAAGAACTATTAAACAAAAGAAAAGAAAAACAATAAAAGATAGAATGATGGAGAGTAAGGAATATGCAAATCTGATATAATAGATGCTCTCCATCCTTTTGGGTTGCCTCTCCAAGAAGCGCTTGGTTTATTGTCCTCAGCTTGACTTAGACCCATGCCATTATTATTCAACATACTTTGGCTCAAAAAGTGGAAACTCCTCCACATCTTGTATTGGAAAGTTCTCATAGTAAGGCTTCAATCTATGACCATTCACTTTGAATGCCTTATCTGTTTTCGGGCTTTGGATTTCAACTGCACCATGAGTAAATACATTAGTAATAACAAAAGGTCCAACCCAACGAGAACGTAACTTACCTGGATATAACTTAAGGCGTGAATGGAAGAGAAGAACTTTTTGTCCAACAACAAATTCTTTTCTTGATATCATCTTGTCATGGAATGCCTTAGTTTTTTCCTTGTAAATCCTAGAATTCTGATAGGCATCATTCCTTATCTCCTCTAATTCTTGTAGGTCAAGTTTTCTTTTCTTTCCTATCTCATCCATCTCCATGTTGCATTGTTTGATAGCCCAATATGATTTATGTTCCAATTCAACCGGAAGATGACAAGGCTTACCATAAACAAGTCGATAAGGAGACATACCAATGGGTGTCTTATATGCTGTCCTATAAGCCCAAAGTGCATCATCAAGTCGTGAACTCCAATCCTTCCTATTTGGATTAACTGTCTTTTCAAGGATGGACTTAACTTCTCGGTTTGACACTTCAGCTTGCCCACTAGTTTGAGGATGATATGAGGTGGAGACCTTGTGTGTGATGTTATACTTCCTCAAAAGTGCTTCCATAGTCCTATTGCAAAAGTGAGTACCTCTATCGCTGATTATAGCCTTTGGCGTTCCAAACCTAGCAAAGATGTTAGTCTTGACAAAATCTGAAACAACTTTAGAGTCATTAGTCCTAGTGGATTTTGCTTCCACCCACTTTGAAACATAATCAACGGCAAGTAAAATATAAAGATTACCAAAAGAAGGAGGAAAAGGTCCCATGAAATCCATGCCCCATACATCAAAAATTTCAACAATAAGTATTGGAGTTTGAGGCATTTGATTTCTAGCACCTAAGTTACCAGTTCTTTGGCAACGATCACATGACTTGCAAAATAGGTATGCATCTTTGAATATGGTAGGCCAATAAAATCCAGAATCAAGAACTTTCATGGCTGTTCTTTTGGATCCAAAGTGTCCTCCACATGCATAAGAGTGACAAAAGGTGAGAATAGATTGAAATTCAGTTTCGAGTACACACCTTCTTATAATCTGATCGGAGCAATGCTTCCAAAGGTAAGGATCATCCCATATGTAGTATTTGGCATCACTCTTGATCTTATTTCTTTGAGCTTGTGTCAACTCTTGTGGCAACTTCTTGGTAACTAAGTAATTAACAATATCAGCATACCAAGGAGTTGTTGTTCTTATAAAAAGAAGTTGCTCATCCGGAAAGTTCTCATTCAAGGGTAGTGCATCATCTTCATGAACTAAACGGCTAAGATGGTCCGCAACCAAGTTGTCACTACCTCTCTTATCTTTTATCTCCAAATCAAACTCTTGTAAGAGAAGTATCCATCTGATCAACCTTGGTTTGGCCTCCTTCTTAGTGAGTAAGTACCTAAGGGCTGCATGGTCAGAAAATACAATTACTTTAGTACCAATTAAATAAGATCGAAATTTTTCTAAAGCAAATACAACAGCCAAAAGTTCTTTTTCAGTAGTGGAATAGTTCAATTGAGCATCATTAAGAGTTCGTGAGGCATAATAAATGGCATGTGAGGCTTTGCCAACCCGTTGGCCCAAAACAGCTCCAATGGCATAGTCACTAGCATCACACATGATTTCAAAAGGTATATTCCAATCTGGTGGTTGCATGATAGGAGCTGATGTCAAGAGTCCCTTCAATGTTTCAAACGCCTCTTTGCATTTATCATCAAAGTGGAAAACCACATCTTTTTGTAGTAGCTTGCAAAGAGGTAATGTGATCTTTGAGAAGTCTTTGATAAATCTCCTATAGAAACCTGCATGTCCAAGAAAAGAACGAACCTCTCTCACATTTGTGGGAGGTGGTAAAGAATGCATAATATCTATTTTAGATTTATCAACCTCCATCCCTCTAGAAGAAATAACATGACCCAAAACTATTCCTTGTTCTACCATAAAGTGACATTTTTCCCAATTCAAAACAAGGTTAGTTTCCATGCATCTTTCAAGTACAAGTGTAAGGTTCTCTAGACATCTATCAAAAGAATCACCATAGACACTAAAATCATCCATAAACACTTCTATGATGTTCTCTACATAATCTGAAAATATGCTAACCATACACCTTTGGAATGTAGCTGGTGCATTACAAAGACCAAATGGCATACGCCGGTATGCAAAAGTACCAAATGGACATGTGAATGTTGTTTTCTCTTGGTCCTCCGGAGCAATGGCTATTTGATTATAACCTGAAAAACCATCAAGAAAACAATAATGAGAATGGCCAGCTAACCTTTCAAGCATTTGATCAATAAAAGGTAAAGGAAAGTGGTCTTTGCGAGTTGTGGAATTAAGTTTACGATAATCAATACAAACTCGCCATCCTGTTTGAATCCTAGTAGGAACAAGTTCATTCTCATTATTTGTTACCACCGTTACACCTGATTTCTTTGGAACCACTTGGACTGGGCTCACCCATTTGCTATCCGAGATAGGATAGATCACTCCAACATCTAGGAGCTTCAGTATCTCCTTTTTCACAACCTCCATCATAGGAGGGTTCAATCTCCTTTGTGCTTCTCTTGTTGGTTTAGACCCTTCCTCTAACAAAATCCTGTGCATGCACATGGATGGGCTTATTCCCTTGATATCGGCAATTGTCCAACCAATTGCTGTTTTATGCTCTCTAAGCACCCGGATAAGTCGCTCTTCTTGCAAAGGTGTGAGCTCTTTGGCAATGATGACAGGTAGTGTGTCCTTTTCCCCTAAGAACAAATATTTCAAGTGGTTCGGTAGTGGTTTCAACTCTAAAGTTGGTGCCTGCAAAATGGAAGGTAGAAGTTTCTCATTAGATAAAGGCAAATCCATAAATGAAACATCAAACCTTGCATCTTTAGGTTGCAGCGAGTGTAAAGATTCTAGTGCCCCTTCCACCTGGTCACTCAAGGCTAGTTTAGCATTCCCCATTCCGAGATGGTTGCTAAGGACTATTTCTACACTATCTTCACCATCTAGCTCATAAGCTTGCTGCACTAGTGAGTCAATTATATCAATATTAAAAACAGAATGCACATCACTAGGATATCTCATGGCCTCAAAAATGTTAAAGCGAATTATTTCACCATCAAATTCCATAGTTAAAGTGCCATCATGTACATCTATTTTAGTTCTTGCTGTTTTCAAGAATGGTCTCCCTAATAGAATAGGTGTGGGATTAGAAGACATCTCATCTTCCATCTCAATAACATAAAAGTCAGCGGGAAAAACCAATTCATTAACCTGTACAAGAACGTCTTCTACAACTCCTCTTGGATAAGTGTTAGAACGGTCAGCAAGTTGTATTATAACACCGGTTTCCTCTAATGGTCCTAGATTCAATGAAGCATAAATTGAATATGGCATGACATTAATAGATGCCCCTAGATCTAGCATAGCACGCTCAAACCTGGTGTTGCCTATCTTACAAGGAATGGTAAACATACCTGGATCCTTGCATTTAGGTGGGAGTTTCTTTTGAAGAACAGCTGACACATTCTCCCCTACACTTACCTTTTCATTCCATTTCAACTTCCGTTTAGATGTGCACAACTCTTTTAGGAACTTGGCATATCTTGGCACTTGCTTGATAGCATCTAGTAAAGGAATGTTCACCTCTACTTTCCGGAAGGTTTCCAAAATTTCCTTCTCTTGCTCCTCCTTCTTGGACTTTGCTAACCTGCTAGGAAAAGGTGGAGGAGTTATATAAGAAGGAAAGGATGGTTTAGGAATTACCTTTTTTAGTGGCTCGTTGGGATGTGAAGAGGATGCCATGGTATTGTTCTCCCCTTGAGCACTATCATTTTGTGGTTTCTCTAGCTGTTTCCCACTTCTTAAATTTATAGCATTGGCATTCTCTCTTGGATTCACTATGGTTTGGGAAGGTAATTTCCCAGAATCCCTTGCTTGCATTTGACTCATGGTTGTTGCCAATTGCCCTATTTGAGTCTCCAAATTTCGAATACTTGTCTTTGTTTCCTGTTGAAATTGAATTGTATTAGTAGAAAGAGCTTTAACAAGATCTTCAAGAGAAGTACCTGAATTTTGGGTGGGTGGTAGTTGTTGTCGGGTTTGGTATGGTTGTTGCACTCTTTGCTGAAAACCCGGTGGCCTGTGGTCAAATGGTGGAGGAATAGTTTGTGATTGGTTCCCTCCATAATTGAAGTTTGGATGATCCCTCCATCCTGGATTGTAAGTGTTTGAGTAGGGATCATATTTCCTTGATTGGTTCTGAAATCCACCCATGGCATTCACATGTTCATTGGTATCCTCTTGAAGTGTTGGACACATATCAGTTTGGTGCCCTATGTTTGAACATATACCACAAGCCTTTATTTGTTGTATTTTACCTACAGCCAATTGTTGAACAAGAGAAGTCAGTTTATCAAATTTTTGTTCAAGGGATGATATACTTACCTCATTAACTCTCTTGGGTTGTGGTGGTGGATCTTGTCTCATTGAGAACTGTTGAGAATTGGCTGCCATATTGGAGATTAATGTTCTAGCAGCCCTGGGAGTCTTATCAACTAGAGCTCCCCCACTAGCGGCATCTATCATACTTCTCTCCATGGGCATGAGACCTTCATAGAAGTATTGGATGAGAAGTTGTTCACTTATCTGATGGTGTGGACATGATGCACAAAGTTTCTTGAACCTCTCCCAATATTCATATAAGGACTCTCCGTTGTATTGCCGAATCCCACATATCTCTTTCCTAATGTTGGCAGCCTTAGATGCTGGGAAATACCTTTCCAAGAATGCTTTCTTCAAATCATTCCATGTAGTGATGGTCCCGGATGGTAGATAGTAGAGCCATTCCTTTGCTGAATCAGCTAGAGAGAATGGGAAGGCTCTCAACTTAACTTGCTCTTCCGTGACCCCTGTTGGTCTCATGCTTGAGCAAACTACATGGAATTCCTTGAGGTGCTTATTTGGATCCTCTCCTGCAAAACCATGAAAAGTTGGGAGAAGATGAATCAAACCAGATTTTAATTCAAAAGCTACCTCAAGATTAGCATATTCAATGCATAATGGTTGTTGACCCAAGTCCGGAGCGGCTAGCTCCTTGAGAGTTCGGTTGTCAGCTGCTGCCATCTCTCCTTGCTTCTCTTGGATGTTTTGGATCAACTCCTCAATTGGTTGTTGGTGAGAAGTTATAAATTCCCGAATTTTCCTAAGTCGTAAGTCTTCTTCGGGGGCTTGGAACATTCACTAATAAAAAAAAAATAAGAAAGTAAATAATTAGAACAGAAAATAAGAATAAACCAATAAACTAATAAACTAAAGAAAGCAATCCCCGGCAACGGCGCCAAAAACTTGATGCACCCAAAAGAGTGTATCTTATTTAACCTTGCACTAAAAAGATCAATTGTAAGTATAATGATTAGCAAGGGTCGAGTCCTCAGGGATTGGGTTTTAATCTATGAGTTATTAGTTTATAACTTACGTTCAAAGAAAACAATAAAAGAAAAGGGGTTTTTGAAGCCAGATTTAAACTAAAGTAAATAATAAGAATAAGATGCAAGGCGGTATAACCAGCCAATAAAAATATATATACTAAATTAGGCGGTATAACCAGCCAATATATATACTAAATTAGGCGGTATAACCAGCCAATAAAAATAAAACAAAGTTAATATACAAATTAGGCGGTATAACCAGCCAATAAAAATAAATATAAAAAATAAGCAAACTAGAAAAGTAAGAAAACAAGTAAGTAAGAAGAATCAAATATGAAAAATATGGTTAAGGTTTCATTCTCCACCACTAGACATCATTAAGAATCAATTTCAGATCTATCAATACCAACCAACTATCAAAGTTAACAACCGTAGATAACAACAAGCTCTGTTATCCCAATCTTTCCTTAATTTGTCGTTAAATAGAACAAGCTCTCTATTTAATCTCTAACCATTAAACAACCTAGAATAAGCTCTCTAAATTCAATTTAATGGCAGCTTTATGATGAGAAAGATAGGTTGATCTAAGCAACAAACACATAAGCTCGGATTGTTCAACTTAGGTTATGTTCCACTTTGCAATTATTGAAAACTTGACCATAATCATTAATCACAAATTGCCACTTATGAATAGGAAATCAAGACAATTACACGGATCAAGACTCCTAAACTAGCAATAGATAATTATCAAGATCTATCTAGTTGTACACCTAAATAAATCAAGACAACATCATGAACAATTCTTGTAGAAGAACATAAGCAACTTTGATAGAAAATTAATGATAGATAGAATCTGAAAATCAATCACAAAACGTGTCTAGGGCTTTGAAATCACCCTTAACCAAATAGAAGTTTAGCCTAGCATAGGCATCATAAACATAAACATAAAATTAAAGAGAATCTAAGAAGGAAATAAAAGAAAGAAAGAAGAAGAAGAAGAATATTAATTATCCAACCTCTTGCTCTTTCTAAAGAAAAAGAAAACTAGAGAAAAGAAAGAAGAAGAAAACTTAGAGAATTTTGTTAAAATGGCTAATATCCTACCAATCTCCAATATATCCCTTACAATCATCCAAGGCCCTCTATTTATACACATTTTGGAGGGCTAAATGACAAGAGACAAGCTTTACAAATTTCAAAGGTAGGTATATGACGATTTTGATCAGCCAACTTGTTGGTCGATTTCGTCAATATTGGAGGCCTGATCTGATCACATGGTCTTCTAGACAAAGGTTGCCCTATCAGTTACGAAACCATAGCCGTTGGAATCAGCTCATTTGCTGATGTGGTTAAGCAGATATGGGCAAAATACGAAAACATGTCAGCACAGACGTCATTGCACATCAGCCAACTTGATGGTCGATTTCTTCAATATTGGAGGCCTGATCTGATCACATGGTCTTCTAGACAAAGGTTCCCCTATCAGTTACGGAACCATAGCCTTTGGAATCAGCTCATTTGCTGATGTGGATAAGAAGATATGGGCATAATACGAAAACATGTCAGCACAGACGTCATTGCACATCAGCCAACTTGATGGTCGATTTCGCTAGGGAAAACGACTCCGTTTTAAGAAGTGTAAAACATGAAAAAGATAGATATGCCTCTTAGCTTTGCATGGCTACAAATTTCAGCCTTATTGCTTCAGTGAAACTCGAGATATAGCTGATATGGCAAAAGGTGTCGGAACTGAAACTGAACTGGATTTGCCCTTAATTCTAGTAATCTGAAATCACTCAAAGAAACTTGTGAAAAACACCAAAATACATAAAAATATAAAAGATCATAAACACAATTAGACTAAACAATAATAACTCGTATTTGACACAAAACATTAATAAAACATAACTAAAAACTATATAATTATACGAGTTATCAACTACCAAGCCTCTTAAGATATCTCCCAAGTCAAAACAATCTCATGAGACGAAATCTTTTCCTATCCAAGACAAAGGTAAAGGCAAGATCACTTTGAAGGAGAGGCAAGAAAAGAAGTATCCTTTTCCTGATTCTGATGTTTCAAGCATTCTTGAAGAACTTTTAAAGACTAAGCTGATTCAGTTGCCAGAAATGAAGCGACCTGAAGAAGCTGATAAAGTAGAAGACTCCAATTATTGCAAGTACCATCGCTTGATTAGCCATCCTCTGGAGAAGTGCTTTATTTTGAAGGATAGAATTATGCGACTCTATGAAGAAGGGAAAATCGAGTTTGAAGAAGAAACGATGTCGTCAAATTTGGCATCAGTCAATACGGTTTCTCAATCCAATTTGCTGGATAGAACCATAAAATTTGGCTCTTTTGATCCTATCATACTGGCTCCAAGTACAAGTACGATAGTGGATCTTCAGGGAAGTGGGGGCAACTATTTGCTTCAAAGACAAAATCAAGATCACGATGGTTGGACTCTAGTCACACGCCGAAAAAACAAAAAGAAGAATCTTCCAAAAGTTGTGAAAGTGCCTACAAGAACTAAGATGGTCAAACAACCATCTAAATTTCCAAAGCCTAATGTGCCTCAAGAAGCAAAAATGCCATCTCGGAGTAAAAATTCAGTAGGGAGGAAGTCAAGGAGGCAAATCACTTTAAACGAATTCATGTCAATTCAGCTTAGAAATGAAGATTTGGTTTTCATGACTTGTTACCATAACGGTGGCAATGAAAACAACACAGACTCAGTAGCATTTGAAGTTGATGAGCATTCTTGTGCTACGAAAATTAACTTTTCTGATGAGGATCTATTGCTAGGATCAACCCCTCATAATCGGCCGTTGTTCGTCGTAGGATATACTCGGG
Source organism: Fremontodendron californicum (assembly GCA_030761205.1). NCBI lineage: Eukaryota > Viridiplantae > Streptophyta > Magnoliopsida > Malvales > Malvaceae > Fremontodendron > Fremontodendron californicum. The sequence goes on along the minus strand of JAULJL010000022.1, from coordinate 25,120,033 downwards.
AACAGAAGATCAATAGAATCTTGATCGATGATGGTTCTGCTGTCAACATACTCCCGTTGATGACAATGAAAGAATTGGGAGTTCCTTTGGATGAATTGATGCAAAGCCGCTTGATGATCCAAGGATTCAACCAAGGGGGACAAAGAGCTCTTGGAAAACTTAGACTTCAACTTTTCATTGGAGATATGGAGTCAAGTCCACTTTTCCATGTAATCGATGCCAAAACGACGTACAACATGTTGTTAGGACGACCGTGGATACATCAAAATGGTGTAGTCTTCTCAACTCTGCACCAATGTCTCAAGTATTGCAGAAACGGTCAAGTCAAGACGATCCTTGCAGACGCTAAGCCATTTACTATAGCAGAAGCACATTTCGCAGATGCAAAGTTTTATCTCAAAGATACATTTATTGAAGAAGTAATGTCCAACCCGATGCAAGAATTAAAGCAAAAGGGAAAGAATTTGGCTTCTTCCACAATCGGAGAAGATGAAATTGCTCAAGGTTTAAAAGATATGACTCTTCCCCTTACTAAATTGGAAGAATCAAGAGGCCTTATACCTCCACTGCAAGGATTTGTTAGGCCAATAGAAGAACCTCTTTGTGAACATCAAGATCTTCCTACTCATCGAGCTAAAGATTTTGATCCTAACGCTTATAGGTTGCTTGTCAAAGCTGGGTATAAACAAGAGGATGTCATAAAATTGGCTCACGAGACAAAAGAGCCTAGCAAAGAAAAGCCGCAAAGTTCATTCAAGATCCGACAGGTCTGGCAAAAGAAGATTGATCACATCGGAACTTCTAGAGAGGGGCTTGGGTATTCTCCATTAAAATTGAAGATTCATAAACAAACTTCGAGGTACATAAATGTGGAGGAAGTTCCCGAGGAGCAAGAAGATGCAGTGAAGCCACCAGGACTTTCAGTGTTTGATCGCTTGGGGGCACGCTCAACACGATGTTCAGTGTTTGATCGTTTGAGCATTCAATCATCACGAAGGTCAGTTTTTGAACGAATGGGAGAAAAATGCAGTGAAGTTTCTGTAAGTAAACCAATTTCCATTCAGTCAAGGCTTGGAAGTCCGTACTCTAAAGAAGTTAACTGTGGCCGAAAAAGAAAATCTTCCACTTTAAAGGAATCAAGAGATTTTCACAGCAAAATTCCTTCTCGAATGAAAAGGCAAAGCGAATGGAAGGTAACTATTGGTGAAGTTTTAAAGGCTAGAAAGCACACAGTGGTTATAACCAAATCAGTCTCATCCTCAGAGGAAGAAGAACTTGAAGAAACAGAAATCTTTACTTCTAACCATGTATCTGTAAAGGAAACTGGTGAAAAATCTCAAGAGGAAGAAGCCCAAGAAGCCCCTTCATCTTTTGAAGAAGGAAATCAAGCTACTATTGATGAACTAAAGGAGGTTAACATCAGTACTAGTGAAGATCCACGACCGGTCTTTATTAATGCTTGCTTACCACCAGAAGAAGAAAAAGCCTATCTTGATCTTTTGATAGAGTATCGAGATATCTTTGCTTGGACTTACAAAGAGATGCCGGGACTTGATCAAAAAGTAGCTATGCATCATCTGGCTGTCAAGAAAAGTGTCCGACCTATCAAACAAGCTCAACGACGCTTCCATCCTGACTTGATCCCTCAAATTGAAGCTGAGGTCAATAAGCTCATCAAAGCTGGCTTTATTAGAGAAGTCAAGTATCCCACTTGGATCTCAAATATTGTTCCAGTGAGAAAGAAAAATGGTCAACTTCGAGTTTGTGTAGATTTTCGAGACTTGAACAATGCTTGCCCAAAGGACGACCTTCCTCTCCCTATAACAGAAATAATGGTTGATGCTACAACTGGCCATGAAGCTTTGTCCTTTATGGATGGATCGTCTGGTTATAATCAAATTCGCATGGCTCCAAGAGATGAAGAACTTACCGTATTTCGAACTCCAAAAGGTATATACTGTTACAAAGTTATGCCGTTTGGATTAAAGAATGCAGGTGCTACTTATCAAAGAGCAATGCAAAAGATCTTTGATGATATGCTTCACAAGAATGTCGAGTGTTATGTTGATGACTTGGTAGTGAAGTCAAAGGAAAAATCCAATCATCTTGCTGATCTTCGCCAAGTGTTTGAAAGATTGCGTAGATACCAATTGAAGATGAATCCGCTCAAGTGTGCGTTCGGAGTATCCTCGGACAAATTTTTAGGGTTCATCGTACGACATCGTGGGATTGAGATCGATCAATCAAAAATAGATGCAATCATGAAAATGCCTGAACCGCGCAATCTGCATGAACTTAAAAGTCTGCAAGGAAGATTGGCATATATCCGACGTTTCATCTCAAACTTGGCTGGTCGATGTCAACCATTTAGCCGGCTAATGAAGAAGGATGTCCCTTTTGTCTGGGATGAGGCCTGCAGTAATGTTTTTAAGAGTATTAAGACCTTTTTGTTACAACCACCTATTCTGAAGGCACCTATACCAGGACAGCCGTTAATCCTTTATATTGCTGCACAAGAACGTTCCTTAGGAGCTTTGTTGGCACAAGAGAATGATGAAGGAAAAGAAACTGCACTCTACTATCTTAGTAGAACTCTCAATGGCGCTGAATTAAATTATTCTCCCATCGAAAAGGCTTGCTTGTCATTGATGTTTGCAGTTAAAAAGCTGAGGCATTATTTGCAAGCTCATTCTGTTCGTTTGATTTCGCGAGCAGATCCCCTCAAATATCTCATGTCCAAGTCTGTGCTCAGTAGAAGATTGGTAAAATAGGCTCTTTTGCTACAAGAGTTCGATATTACTTATATTCCACAAAAGGCCGTTAAAGGGCAAGCACTTGCCAATTTCCTTGCAAACCATCTGATTCCAGATGATTGGGAATTCTCTGAAGATCTCCCAGATGAAGATGTTCTTTTCATCGAAATTCCCAGGCCATGGAAACTATTCTTCGATGGGGCTGCTCGTCAAGATGGAGCTGGAGCAGGTGTTGTCTTTGTCACTTCAGAAGGAGATGTATTGCCTTATGCATTTACTCTCACTGAAAATTGTTCCAACAATGTAGCAGAATACCAAGCTCTGATCATTGGATTGGAAATGGCAGTGGATATGAAAATCACTCAACTTAAAGTGTTTGGGGATTCCAAATTGGTCATCAACCAACTTCTTTCACTTTATGAAGTTAAGAAGCCTGACCTCTTACCATATGTCGACTATGCGAAGAAAATTTTGGAATGGTTTGACAATGTAAGCTTAGAACATGTACCAAGAAGAGAGAACAAGCAAGCAGATTCTCTAGCTAATCTAGCATCAGCTCTTGCCATGTCGAGTGTAGAAGTAAAAGTCCCTCTTTGCAAACGATGGATTTTGCCTCCAATTGATTTTAAAGATAATAATACGGAATCCAATGTTGTTTCAGTTTGCGAAGTTGAAAAAGAAGATTGGAGACAACCATTGATTGATTATTTAGAGCATGGGAGGCTACCCAATGATCCAAGGCATAAAACAGAAGTGAAACGTCGAGCTCCTCGATTTATTTACTTCAAGGGTACGCTCTATCGCCGCTCTTTTGATGGTGTCTTCCTTCGATGTTTAGGAGAAGATGAAGTATCCAAAACCTTACAAGAAGCTCATTCAGGAATTTGTGGTGCACACCAGTCTGGAGCTAAATTGCACTTTCAGATAAAAAGAATGGGATACTACTGGCCAACAATGGTAAAGGATAGTATGGACTACTCCAAAAAATGTCAAGCTTGTCAGTTTCATGCAAACTTCATCCATCAACCTCCTGAACCATTACATCCGACAGTCACATCTTGGCCTTTCGATGCTTGGGGACTTGATTTGGTAGGACCACTACCTAAGAGTTCACTAGGGCATATGTATATACTTGCCGCTACAGATTACTTTTCAAAGTGGGCAGAAGTGGCACCTTACAGGGAAGCAAAAAAAGAAACTGTTGCAACTTTTATCAGAACAAACATCATTTATCGGTATGGCGTACCTTGTCACATCATAACTGATAATGGGAAGCAGTTTGACATGAGCAAGTTATGTGCACAGTTTGACTTCAAGCAGTACAAGTCTTCAATGTACCATGCTCCAGCAAACGGATTAGCAGAAGCTTTTAACAAGACTTTGTGCAATCTTCTCAAGAAAGTTGTTAACCGTTCAAAGAAAGATTGGCATGAAAGGATAGGAGAAGCTCTGTGGGCTTATCGAACTACATATCGCACACCAACTCAAGCCACTCCATATGCACTTGTTTATGGTGTGGAAGCTGTTCTACCACTTGAGCGACAAATTCCGTCATTAAGGATTGCAATCCAGGAAGATCTTTCTAGTGAAGACAATGTACGCTTACGTTTGGAAGAATTAGAAGCGCTGGATGAGAAAAGGTTGGAAGCCCAACAACGCTTGGAGTGCTATCAAGCTCGACTATCCAAAGCTTTTAATAAGAAAGTCAAGCAGCGATCTTTCCAAGTTGGAGATTTAGTCCTTGCTGTAAGAAGACCCATAAATACTTCACATCGTATTGGCAACAAGTTCCTTTCAAAATGGGATGGACCATACGTTGTTCGAGAAGTTTATACCAATGGTGCCTATAAGATCGTTGATCAAGATGGTGTCAAAGTCGGACCGATCAATGGAAAGTTTTTGAAGCGTTACTATGCTTAAAGAAGATATTGCTCCTAAGCAAGAGCTTAAATTGTCGTATGTTGCTCCTAAGCAAGAGCTTAAACTGTCGTATGTTGCTCCTAAGCAAGAGCTTAAACTGTTGTATGTTGCTCCTAAGCACGAGCTTAAACTGCACAATTCAAAAAAAAAAAAAAAAAAAGGCCCGCTATGTTGAAAATCCTTTCTAGGACAACTTAGGCAAAAGTTAGGGCACAAAAAAAAATGATGAACTACGTTATGACTTGATCCTTCAAATTCAAGGGTACGTAGGCAGCTTGGTTTCATTGCCAAGTTCAGTCCAAACAAAAAAAAAAAATTTGATTCAAATATTATCTTTCGTTCACTTGAAAATATCATGATAATTCTCCATTCAAATTTCATGATTCAAATTATTTTTCAAGTAAAACAAATCTTTTGCAAATTAAAGATCTTTGGGAATTTAATTTGTAGTCCATGCATGATGCAAAAATGTTTTAGAAAGTGCAAAAGAAAGATGAAATATGGAGAAAAAGAAATTTAACTTTATTTCAAACTTGAAAAAGAACTTACAATAAAATAAAAAATAAAAAAAACTAGCAAGCCTAAGAACTAATATAAATTTCAAAAAAAAAAGTTACATCAAAAGGGATTCAGGGCTTCCATTTGAAATTCTTCAAGTCGTCTCGAGAGGCTTCCAACATATTTCGCAACAAATCTAAGTTTTTGGCTTCATCCTCAGTAAGGGTAGTAATAGACTCAACATAATTCATCTCTTCACGAATCTTGGAGGTGTCGGTTCTTCTTCTTTTCAGTTTGTCTTCAGTTTCTTGGAGCAAAGATTCAAGTCTATGTTTTTTGCGTTGCAAAGTAATGAACTCTTGCTCTACATCTGCCAAGTTCGACTGCAGGGTGTTAAGGTTCTCAACAGTCTTATGTTCAAGTAACATTGAATCTTTAAGTCGAATTTCAAGTGCTTGAAGTCTTTCGATTCTATCCTTGGATGAAGAAATGGAAGATTCAAGCTCATTAAATTTCTGGACTTGTGTAAAGTAGTCTTTCACCATGCCTTTCAATAAGGATGAATCAACGGACTTGATTGCTTCTATTGCATCAAAGATCTTGTGAACATCACCACTAAGTGAAGAAACCCGATCAAAAGAAGCGCGAATAATCCTTGGTTGAATGCTTTCCCACAAAATAGTTGCAAGCTTCAACTGGCTATCGGATATCACTTTTTCAGCACTAAACTTAGAAAATTCTGGAAGGGCGAGATGACTAGCTTCAACATGAGGGCCTGTGGGAGTCTTCACTATAGGAGAAGTATTATTAACAATCACATTAGGGCAAGCATCTTCTTGGTTGGGACGGTACTTGAAACATTATTCTTGATTTTAGCTGCAAGTTTGTTGAACTCATGCGAACTAGAAACTGAAGCTTCACTTTTGGCGGGGGATATATCACCTTGAAAGGATTTCCTTGGCCTGGTTCGCTTCCAATGTCTTTCATGATCACTCTCATCAATTGAATCTTCAACGATCGCATTATGCTTCCCTTCGATGACTTTCGGTAAAACCCTTTGTCCTTCATCAACTAATGACACTGATCGAGGAACTTCTTGTGAAGTCTTCACATGCTCCTCTGTTAAATCTATGGTGGACGAGACTTTGGCTTTATTGGATTTGTCTTGCGAAATCTCTAAAGACTTTTTCTTAACATCCTTTGGAGGTTTTCTTCTCTTTGACGGTGATGTACGGATACTTGAAACCAAAACATCAATAGAATGCTCAAGATATGGCTCATGAACTTTCGACCACCATTCTATGTATCTTGCGGTTGCATGATCATTAGGATTTAGAGAACGAGCTGGAGAGATCAATCTGGACTTTGTATGAGAACGAGTGCAAATTCTCCAAAACCTACATAAATCATCCACAGATCCAGAACGAATGTCTTCCTTAAGAGCTCCGGGAATATCCTGACAAAACCCAAATTGTCTCCCAAATCGATGAGGACTGTAAGGTTCTACAATGATGGCTTGGTTACATCGGGCAGGCAAATAGCTCGAACGAACATTAACAAGGTAGCCATGATTGATCTTACTAAGAGTGTCATCATCAACAATCACTTCATCCCTATTTCTGGGATATAAGTTAGCATTCCACACTATGCCACTATGAATTAACTTGCGGGCGTCATAATCCTCAAAGTATTTGGCTCCACCTTCTCCTGAAAACTTGCTCATCAAAGGCCCATATACATCATCTGGATTTTGAAAGTGAGTCCGAAAGTAATAACTTAGCCACCCATAAATATAGTGAATTGGAAAACACGCATCTGAAGAGCCCGCTTGAGCAGAAAGTGTAATTCGGTTTAGTCCATGGTAAATATTGGCTAACACCGGGACCGCGAGATTAACAGTTCTCCTAATCGCCATCAGGCTGGCTATCTTAAATGTCTCTGGCCGAACAAATTCTGAATCTTTACTTGGAAAAACGAAAACACAAATCCAACAAGAAAGGAAGGCAGCTAAATAAGTGTCTGTTGTTAAACTGTCTTTGATTCCAAGTGTAGTGAATGCTCCATCTCCTGCCATTCCCCGACCTTGGTATTTCCGAAGAATTCCAGTAGGGTTATGTGTAGCTTTTGGACGAACAAGTTTCTTTGCTTTTCGAGCAGGTGGTTTGGTGTAACGCAATTTCCATTGAAACCAAAAATTGATCCAATCCTCAATAGACACCTTATCCTCCTTGCCTTGCTTCAAAAGATGGAATGCAGCAAATAGATATTCACAACATCTCGGGATGAATCTTCCCTTGTTATCAAAGCCAGTCAATTCGGCAGCACAAGGAATGACTTCATCATAAAATATGCCGTGAATAGGTAAACCGCCTAGTCTATGCAGATCCCATAAGGATATGGAAGCTTCCCCAGTAGCAAGGTGGAGAGTGTTGGTAGCCAGGCACCAAGCTTCACAAAAAGCGCGAATGACGTCCTTGTTGTGATCATAAGTGTATAATGATGCATAAACAGCATCATATATACTAACAGTCGTTAAATTTTTGTTGAAGTGGTACAACACATCTTCAGTCCATTCCCAATACTTTGGTATGTAACCAAACTCTCCAAAAATCTTGAAGGAAAATCCCCAATATGATCTTTCGGAAATGATACGGCTTCCCAACGTGTCAAACTTCTCATGATTAGAAGTATTGACGTGAAGACTAGACTGAAGAGATCTCGCCTTTGGAGAAGATTGTGAAGTTGGAGAAAGTTCTATCGACCAATCTTCTAGAGTGGCAGGAAAATCAAATGATTTCCAAGCGGACTTATATCTACCCGATATGGGCTTGTCGGTGGAGAGATATAATCCTTATTTTATGTCTTCGTCTTCCTTGGAAAGAATCACAAGATAATCTTTGTGATCTTTGAAGTACACCATGATGATTCTACAAAAACAAAAACAAAAAAAAAAAATGTCAAAGTAGGTAGAGAATTAAATATATATATATATATATCTCTTAGTAAAAAAAAAAAAAAAAGTCATGAAGTCAAAATAAAGAATAAAAAAAATTTCTTTATTCACCTAGATACGAATCAAAGTGGCATTAAAGTGTTAACGTGTCATTCAGAAAATAATGTATAGCTTTAATGTAATAAGGCTTCATGATGGCAAGACAAGTGGCGCATGAGAGACTTGGTGTGGTGTCTTGCTACAAAGAATGAAATAAAACATGCAAGACAAACGTGTCAACATGCAAGACTTGGTATGATGTCAAAGTGGGATTTGTTTATGGTAAAATAAAACATGCAAGACAAACGTGTCAACATCATGTAATTTACAAGTAATAAAGCCATGAATAAATATGAATAGGTGACAAGTGAAAGAATATTTATCTATGGCTTTATAAAAGATCAAGGTGTCCTGGTGGCAAGCAATCAAAAAAAAAATTTTTGTGGTATGCATGGCAATGATAATATGGGGCCAAGGTAAGCAACACGTACAAAAGTGGAAAGGAAACCTGATTTGAAAGCTGAACACAGAAATTTTTTTAACAAAAGAAAGGAAAGAGGCATTTACTTCTTTTCCATTACGATTTTTTTTGGCAATCAAAATCACCTTCATTGGAATAATAGACATGCAACAGATACCTGCGTCGGTGAAGAAAGTGGTGCAGAACCTTAAAGAAATTGTTGATAATAACTGTACGGACTTGGAGATCTACGCCGTCCTTAGAGACTGCAATATGAACCCTAACGATGCCGTTCAACGCCTCCTCTCTCAATATACTTTTTCATGAGGTGAAAAGCAGACGTGAAAGAAGAAAATAGATGAAAGAGACTCAAGAACTAAAAGCTTGGGTACATCTAATCGTGGTGTTAGAGGTGGCAGCGAACATTCTTTCGGGTGGAATGGATCAATACAGATCAGCTCCAACGAGCTTGGTAAAGCTGCATATGGGAAAGATAATGGTTCAGTTGCTTCTATTTCCTATTTTGCTCCTTCCACATTATGTGCAACCAGACAAACTTGGAATGTGCAGCCTTCCCCTCAAAGCAATTCTTTTAATGCTGATAATAGAAGACAATCAATAGAAACAGGCGACAACAGATAAACCAGTGAATTAACAAATGCGGAAAAAAAAAATGCTAATACGGCATCACCTTCACGCGTCTCAGATGTTCAGTGACGAGAATCCAAACGCGTGTTCGATTATGTGAGAAAAGCAGAGACACCGAATAAAAAAAAAAAAAAGACAAAAAAGAACTCACCTGTTAAGCTCTCTAACGTTGGGAACCTTCGATATGCAAAAGCGGGTAGAGAGGTTATGCTTTTATAGGGGAAGTAATCTAAGTCAGATGCAATACGAATGGCATAAGACTTTCTCTAAGGTTAGGTCTTTTTGTTCATCTAGGATAACAGTTCTTTTGTTATTCAGTAAAGAAGAAACTGGACTCTGGGAATCCTAATTAGACTATGAATTAAAGTCAATTTGATAAAGGATTTACTTTGTTAAATTACACAGCCAAAGTCGGTTGTTGCCAATTATACAAGAAATTGTTTTGGTTGTCCATAGGACAGTTGATAAATCAAGGATTTGAATTATTGATAAACTTTGACTTTCAAGACTTGTCCACTTGCTACACTAAAAAAAAAAAAAATCGTGTACGTAACCAAGTCTTGAGGAGGCATTTGTAGAAGGAGAAAATTTGTAACCAATTACAAATTGCCACGTGTCAATTGAAATTCTTTTAATTAAGAAATTTTCAATTAAATTATACATTACCATGTGAAATTGATAATATCATATTATAATTAATTATTTTATAATTAATTAAATATGTACACATGGTTTGACCAATCAAATTGCAAGGATTCATGGGTTATCCAATCAAATTTCACCCATGTGTCATAATTATTTTACCTCTAATTAAATTAAATTAATTAAGAGATAAATAATAAATTTTTATCTCTAATTAAATTAAATTAATTAAGAGATAAATAATAAATTTTTATCTCTAATTAAATTAAATTAATTAAGAGATAAATAAATATTTTATCTCTAATTTAATTAATTAATTAAGTGATAAAAAATAAATATTTTATCTCTAATTTAATTAATTAATTAAGGGATAAATAATAAAGTTTTATCTCTAATTAAATTAAATTAATTAATAGATAAATAAATATTTTATCTCTTATTTAATTAATTAATTAAGTGATAAAAAATAAATATTTTATCTCTAATTAAATTAAATTAATTAAGAGATAAATAAGAAGATATTATCTCTAATTAAATTAATTAAGAGATAAATAAGGAGGATGAGTTCTTTTAAAACTCTCTTTCACCTGGCTAGCTACCACTATAAATAGAGACCTCCTCTTAACACAAATTCACAATTCAGAAAGCCTGAAGAGAAGAAGATTTTGAAGAGCCAAATCCTCTCAAAATTCTTAAGAAGAAATTAGAGAAATTATAAGAACGCGGTGCTTGTTCTTGAGAATTCTCTAAGAAGCTGCTCTCCGATCTTGTTCATCAAAGGAAAGGAGATAATTCCTGTTTTTCAAGACCAAGTCTAGAAGACCCTTGAAGCAGATCTCACCGATTCAAAATCAAGTCGTGAAGACCCTTGAATCAAAGTTTTACTGAAGAAAAGAATCAAAGGATTTCTTTCTTTAAGAATATTCAGAGATTGTAACCTCAAAGTTTGATTAATAAAATTATTTATTTGACTCCAAATTTTCCTTGTCATATTTTTGACATAAAATTTGTGTGTACATAATATTATATTAAATGCAAAAATTGATAATTTTATTTATCATTTTCAATGCATTGATTGAAGATATTATTATATTTAGTAACCTTAAAAAGTGCCCTTAAGGCACTCATTAGCAAAATCCTTTAAAATAATCTTTATATGGCACCTTGTATAAAATTGAGAGTTATTTGAATATGATCAATTATATTTGGTGATTTCAGACACAATATAACTATACGATACGAACATAACATGAAAAAAATAATTAAAACTCGACATGACATGAACACAATACAAATACATAAACGTATCAATATCTATACAAAATGAATTATTAACGTGTCAAAATTTATCTAAATATATAATATCTTGAATACATTATGATGACATACGACACAAAATTGAGAGTTATTTGAATAGTGTCAATTAGACTTGGCAATTTCGAACACAACATGAAAAAAATAATTAAAACACGACATAAAAAATAATATGAATACGACACAAATGCACGAACTTAGTCCGCCTCCCACAGTTTCCACACCTAAGCTAGCTCCAGTCCCAGTTGCCCACTCAGTGCATCCTAATGGTGTGGTGGCACAGATGGGCCAAAAGCAAGTTGCCCAGGGTGCACAACAACAGGGGCAACAAATGAGGCAGTTACCTCAACAGCAAGGACAAATAATAGGGCAGCTGCAGGGTTCAATGGTAGTGCAGGCTTCTGACCACCAGGGGTGACAACCACCAAGTTCACAAATGGGACAGCCCATACAACAGCCCGGGCAGTTTATTCCACTGCAAAATCAGCCACAGATAATGCAGCATCCAAATCAGCAAATGATGTCTCAAATGGGGCAGCAAATGCCTCAACAGCCAAGTCAGCATTTACCACAGCAGCCAGGGCAGCTGATGCCCCAACAGGCCATTCATCAGATGCCTCAACAGCTAGGGCAGCAAACAATGCAACATCAAAACTCACAAATGGCACAACCCCAAGGACTTCAATATGCACATCAGCATTTGCAGTATATGGCATATCAACAAAGCGTGCTTCCACAGGGTCGACAAAGTTCTCAGCAGTCGGCTCAACATGGTGCACAGGGTCAGCAATATAATCTAGAAGATTATAAGGAAGCAGTTCCCAAAAGGGAGGATGTTGATTTTCAACTAGGGAACCAAACTGGGCTTTCTTCTTCCCAGTTTCAACAGATGGCGACGTCATCTTCTCAGAATGTCTCTGCTGGAACTAATGTGGTTCAGATGCCACAGACAGGCTTATATTTGGGTCAAGCTCAGCAGTTTACTATGCAACAGCCAACCTCTATGGCCCATTCACAGCAAACTGGGACAGATTTGATTCACCAGCAGCAGGGTCATAGGTTTCAGAATCAGATGGGCCCATCCATTGTGCAGTCTAATATGCCTCCTCCAGGTTTAAACACCGGTTATGAAGATAATCTACATGGCATGGCTGGAAATGATTACTACTTTAATGGTGGCAAAGATGGGCCAATTATGGGTCCCCATCTCTCATTCCACCACGTCCACGTGGTCTTGGACGTAACTTTGGAGCTGTTGCATTCCATGGAGATAAATCTCAGAATGAAAGGGACTGGGTTTTGAGTCAGTTTCGAAGTGACTGAGCCCTAATATCTGTTTTTGCTGCTTATGTTGGTGCCCGCTTCCGATAGTGTGATGATGCGGATAATGACTTATGATGATGATCTTGTTTGGAATGGTGAAACTGAAAATCATAATCAAAGCTGCTGACTTAATGGTATGCAATGCAAGGCTGCAGATTCTGCAGAAGCCCATTATTGTTATTGTTATTATTATTATTATTATTATTAATACCAATACCAAAGGAACCTTCCGCTTAGTTTCATTCACGACTCTTAAAAGTGTTGTTGACTAAAGTACGACGATGACAGTTTGCCAAATGGGTAGATTTTTCTTTCTTTCTTTCTTTCTTTTGTTGGCCAAAGAGCCAAATGGATAGTCTAGAATTTCATCGTCGATTCAAACTTGGTATTCATATGCTTTTTTATTTGTCCTACAAATTACAATCAAAAACAGAATTGATGTTGTATGCCTATGGCATGGCTTAACAATAAGAAAAACATCTACCATCAGAAACCTAAGTAAAGTATTTTATTTTATTTGATGTTCAGTTCAAGAAAAAGAAAGCTTGTTAGAAGAAAATCATTATTGGAACTAGCAATAATAAAAATAAATCATAAATGCATGGATCATATGCTTTGCTTAGCTTAGCTATACCAACCTTGCTGATTTAGTCAAATACTTACTTGCCTGCTAAGAAATGAGAAGCACCAACAAAATTACCATACCATACCATACCCATACTAGCTAGCTTAGGTATGTATCTATATATCAAATCCAAGTATTAGGGTAAATGGTCATTTCCTTTGAGTATGAGAAATTTTGATAAATTAAGGGTGAGGGAACTCAAATTAAATCAAAATGCCTTAAATTTATTCTTTATAATAATAGGAAAAATAAAAACAAAAAAAAGGGAGGGGCAGTCTCGATATTAACGATTCCAATCGGGACCATTGTCGTCAATCCATTTCTCTGGTTAAGTTTTTAACCCACACCAAAACCGCCCTTTTCATCTTTCCTATAGAATTTCCTTTCCTTTCCTTTCTTTTTATAATAATATATTTTCAAAATTTATATTTAATAGGGTTAGGGTTTCTCTTCGAAGAAAATGTTGCAGAAAACCCCTTTTCTCTCTCAATAAATTGCAGGAGTTTTCTCTGGAACGACTTTCCAGGTCAACCATGGCTTGATTTTTTTGATTTCCCGGTAAATTTCTCTCTTCATACCCACCCCTTTTACTTTTATCCTTGACGATGATTTGCTTTGATTGATCTTCACCCTTTTTACCATAACTGGACACCTGAAAACTTCAAATTATTCATTTAAATCCTGATTTGCAGCTGGGTTTTGTGGTATTCGTTTTTGTGCTTATTATTGTTTTACTGAGTTGCTTTTTATGGGATGCGTGTATTTCTAGGGGTATTTGATTCTTTATGTGTTTGTTGAGTTGTTTTGAAATTGCTCCAACTAATTTCAGAATTTAAATTGTTGTTTCGGGGATTTTTAAGAGTTGCTGATTTATGACGCGTTTCCCCTCTTTTCCTTTCCCTCTCTGGTTCCAAATCTAATTGCTGAATGGAATCGGCTTCGGTTTATGCCATTGCTTGCTTTTTCATTTGTTTTCTTCACCTGAAATGTTTTCTTTTCTTTTCCTAACCCAGGGGTTTTGAGAGGTGTTGGTTTGACCAACCAAAACGGAAGCCTATTTCTTGAGCATGTGATTTCTTATAGGATTCCCTTTGGATTATTTTATCATCTATTTTTCTTGACTCTTTTATTAAGGGATTGTTGCTTGATATGTGATACTGACATAAATATGGTTGTTGTTTTTTTCTTCTCATGTAAAGTATGAGCAGGGAAAAGGGTTTTACTTGAGATTTGTTAATTAATAATAGGCTTGTTCATTTTTAATTTCTCTTGTTTGAACTAGTAACATTAAAATCCCTGGTGGGCTTTGTCTGAGCAGTAGTGGATGCGTAGAATTTATGCTTTCTACTTCTACAGGGGTGGCATTCTTGGAATGGATATGTTTAGTGTTTCTGAACATCGAAATGCAGAAACAAACCTGGTATATTTTCTTAGTAATTGAAGACTGTTGCTATTTGGTATATTAGTTGAGTTTAAAAAATATTTATTTTGATGGTTTGCCTGGGCTTGTCTTATGTATTCATTTGCTTATTGTTATTATTCTTGTAGTTCCTGTAGATGAGTGTTATACTATTATCAATGGCATTTGGTGTATTGAATTTCAGATTCAAGTTTCTCAGCTAAACCCACATAGGACAGGTCCACTTCTTGAAACTATGTACCAGGAAGGAGCCCCTGAGTTTGTTATTGATCAGGGAATGTACTACCCTACTGCAACCAACTATGGATATTATTGTACAGGTAATTTAAATGCCTTAAGTGTAACTTACATGGCTGATACTTTAGAATCTCAAGTGTACGCTGTTGATCGCATTTGGACAGGTTTTGAATCACCCGTTGAATGGGAGGACCACCAGAATATTTTTAGTGCAGATGGTCCAGATGTCCAATATGCGGTGGGTAAACTAATCTTCTTACTCTATAATAGATAAATTAGCTTAGTCAGAGATGTGCATCCAAGGTAAGTTGCTTCTTAATAATTTATCATTTCAAAATTTGCTTAGGCCTGCTTTCTCTTCTTCAGGGTGCCCAAACTGAAACTTTGCCTTATGCATATTACACACCTAGCTATGGATATGCACAGTCTCTATACAACCCATACAATCCTTACATACCTGGTGCTGTGATGGGTGACGGCCCATTTATAGGGGCACAACAATATTACACTGTTCCTACTTATCAAAATCCTGTATCTCCAACTGCGTATCCTGTTGCCATTCAACCAGATGGCATTCCAAATAGTTCAACAGACTCTTTGTTAGATACTCGTACATCAATTGTTAATAGACCTGATGGAAGAGGAATTAAACACAACCTTGCTTCAGCATCTGCAGCCTTTTCTAGAAACTCTTCAAAGTCTGCTCCATATCAGACAGATTCCTTGACCAGGGTGTCGGGTGGACAAAGCAAGCATTCCGCAATCCATGGAAACATTCCTGATAGTTCTGGTCCTGCTTCAGCACGCTCTCATCAGGTATATTTACTTAGTTTCTTATTTAAACTTACATTAAATTGGACTTTCTTGGCTTCTGGTGGAAATGCTATAGCTTGGCACCAAATACCATATTTGAAGGTTCTCATGTATGAATTATCTTTGTAGGGTAGAAATCTTCCTGTCAGTAATGCCTTTTCTGACTATGGATTAAGTGCTCCTGGACGTGGTGTACTGGATAAGTTTCGACCTAAGATCCATGTTGGCAGGGTTTTGAATGATGCGCATGGATTCCCGGATACATTGGGTGAACAGAATCGAGGCCCTAGAACAAACAGATTAAAAAACCAACTCATGGTTAAAGCCTACACAAGTAAAGCAGAAAGTAGTGATGCTGAAGGAAACATCATAATCTATACTAACCAATATAACAAGGATGATTTTCCAATTGATTATGTTGATGCAAAGTTTTTTGTAATAAAATCATATAGTGAGGATGATGTACACAAGAGCATGAAATACAATGTTTGGTCCTCTACACCCCATGGGAACAAGAAACTGGAGAGTGCTTTTGAAGATGCACAGAAAATAGCTGTAGGGAAACCAAGTGGCTGCCCGATCTTCCTGTTCTTTTCTGTGAGTTTTATACCTGTTTGGCTATTAAGGGACTTGTATTAACTTTATACCTTCCTAAATTTTTGTTAAATAGAAGTGGTCTATGTGATTTCTGATATTCATTAACTACTCCAATGTGGTACTTTGTCCACACAGGTTAATGCCAGTGGACAGTTTTGTGGTGTTGCGGAGATGATTGGCCCAGTTGACTTCCAGAAGGATATGGATTTTTGGCAGCAAGATAAGTGGAGTGGAAGCTTCCCTGTCAAGTGGCACATCATTAAAGATGTTCCGAATAGCCATTTGAGACACATCATATTAGAGAACAATGAAAACAAGCCAGTGACTAATAGTAGGGATACACAAGAGGTAGGTTAAGAGGTTTAGCTTACTTCTAATTGAAGGCAAAAAATGAACATGAAAACTGGTTAACTATTCTTTCAAAGTTTATTTCTCCTGGGTCCCTCCTGACATGAAAATCTGGACTTAATAATTTTGATTGTTTACTCCAGGATTATGATCTTGATAGGATCTTCATGTTGTTATTTTGTTTCTTATAAATTGTTTCCTCGAGTGCAGATAATGTACAAGCAAGGTATGCAGATGCTGAAAGTATTCAAAAATCACACAATGAGGACCTCTTTACTCGATGACTTTATGTACTACGAAAATCGTCAGAGAATAATGCAGGAAGAGAAAGCCAGACTGCTAATTAGAGGCTTTGAGAGCACAGTCCTAGCACCTTCATTGGATCCTGCCAATAAGCTAAACTATGTTGAGCTACTTCTGAATGAAAATGAGAGAACTACCAAGCAAAGTGATCCTGACATAACTAATGCAGATTCTGATATAACTAATGCAAGAACGATGAACAAAAATGTGGAGCGAATTGCAGTTGAAGCCAAAGATGATGCATCTACTTTAAAGATTGGTTCGCTCACCATAAATCCAAAGCAGGATGAGTCTAAAACCTCTACAGATGCTGCTATGAATACTGATGCTGTTGAGGTGGTAACTGTAGGATCAGTGCCTGTAAAAGTCAATGGATTTACTGAATCTTCTGGTTTTCTAACTGTTGGTACTATTCCTCTTAATCCCAAGACCTTACAGCTTGATGGAGGAGGTGTTTCTGGTAAAAAGGGTACTAATCGCGCCGAGTCTTATGATTAACTGGGGCTTATTTTTCGGCCGGCTGGAACATACTCAAACCTGGTAGTTGTGGTGTGCAGTCTTGACTTGTAAACCTGAGTGTATCATCATAGTCATTGTTACAGGATGGTTAATCGAAATACTTGTTCAGGTCAGCTTTTGCTGCCCCCCTCCCTCCCTTTCTTCCGTCTTTACATACCCAAGCTGGTTTTCAATCCATGGATACTCACTCTATTGTTATACTGACAGAAAGTGTTTTAGTTTTTATGAGAGGGGGGAGGGGGTGCTTGCTTTAGTTTCTGAAATTAAGTGGGAATACAGTGTAATCTTTTATTCTCTTTTTCTTTTGCAAGATACCATTTGCAGTCTTTCCCTTTTTGAATTTAAATGTATACTCTTTTTTTGTTTTTAATTCAAAATTGTTGACTTGATTTTGGGAGCTTTATTGGATGATGGTTCTTACAATTTCAATTGAATTTTTTTATTTTTTGGTATATATCTTACATTTGAAACATCATACCTAAATCAATCAATCTCAATATAATCATATTGTGAAAGATATGTCAATAATTATAATTAAAGCACAATTTTCTTTTCCAATGTTATTTATAACTATAAATGAATACAATTATAAATTTGCATTTTTTGCCACTTGCCACCAATTTTACCTCTAAATTAAAAATAAAAGTATCACCTAATTGACTTTATTCATTTTCACATCAAACAAAATGCTATACCATCCATCCTATTTTCTTTCTTCATCCTTTTTTTCATGTTCTAAAATGATGACAACAAAATTTACCAGTTAATTTGTTTCAACATACTTAACCTCCATTTGATTAATGTTTCTTTTATTCTTTTAATAAAAAAAATAAAAAACAAATTAAAAATAGAGATAAACAGTAAAAAAATAAAAAATAAAAGTACCTTAATTTATTTGGAAACAAATTCAAGTTGATTTTCTTCTGAATTTTTTTTAAGTTGATTTATAGCAACAATGATAATAAACACTTCAAAATTTGTAAAATGTTTTTCTGTTTGTTCTTCTTTTTTTTTTTTTTTTTTTTTTTTTCTTTCTGGTGAAGTGCATAATTTGTAGTTAACTTTTAATAAGGAATATGGATATATATATATAAGTTTGATTATTAATAGGAAAAACTATATCATATGGCAAACAATTTATTACTATTTAGTTTGGTCCGACTTAATTCCAAGATAATTAAGAGAGGTTTCGGATAATTTTTTTTTTTTAACATAGACCAACGTAAAGGCATGTTATTAGATTATGACACCGTGAATGAAAACAAATAAGTGAAAAATTTTAAAAATATGAAAAAAATAGATAAAAAAAATTATTTAATTATTTATATTGATTTTTTAAATGAAAAAAACGGAGAAAACAAAATAAAGATGGGTTTTTAAATTTTTTTTTCAAAAAATTAAATCATTGATAGAATTGTATATTATTTTTATTTTTATAATTTAATTTTTTTATCAACCTCATCATTTTGACATTGATTTAGTAATAAATTGTTTTATATAGATAATATAGATGAAAAAAATATTATTTTATTCACTGTTAATAAAATATTTAAATTTTATAAATAAAATTAATAAAAAAAATCTTTAAAATATATTTTAAGAAATAAATATACTCTGACAATCTCTTAACCTTCCCTATCAATGTCTCAAACACAAACTTAAATGAAATTTCGCAAACTCTTTTCCTTTTGGAAAAAAAAAAGAAAATTTATTTATGTAATTTTGATTTGCCTGCTTTTTCATTTTGCACTATTTAATATATTTATGTAATGTAATGTTGACGAAACAGTTTTATTTTACATTTCCACATTCTCTTCCTTGGAAAAAACCGTCCGCTTCTCTTGCTGTACAGTGCAATCGGTCAAAGGTTTCGCCTCTCCCCGAAAACCCTAATTCCATCCAAATCAATACCCTGAAATATGGCTTTTCTTGGACGACCTTCATCACTCTCAATTTGCATTACTCAAACCGAATAATCAGGCTGGAGAGGAACCGTTTCGATCATCGCCATGTTTGAAGCTCACGTAAGCTTCTTTTCTTTTTCCTTCTATTATATTTCTTACATGAGAGAATTAGTATTTCGTGTACTGAGTTTATATAGCTTCAGAATTTTTTGGAAGCTTATAAATTTTGTCAATAGATTGTTATAGTTTGGTAAGTATGTGTTAACAATTTAGATTGGAGGAACCTAATCTAAGGGTTTTTTCTTAATTTTTTTTGTAACCGTTGTAAAGTAGAATACGAAATGAGTTGCGAGGTTATCATCACTTAGGGCATAATAGCAGTGTAGATGATAAGAGAAGAGTGACGAAACTATACTTAAATTAGGCGGGTTTTTCGGTAGGAATGTTTGTTTCTAAATGATATCAAGGTATGTGGGCCAATTAATATGGTTAGTTTTATGTGGATGTTTGGTTTCAATTTGTTGTCTGCATTCGTGTATTCAATCATCATATTTGCTTGAGATTTTTAGTTTTGTTTGTAACCCTTGCACCTTTGAGCATATATATTTTTTTCTCATGTTATTACTTATAATTGTGCTTTTAGACAATTAATCATTTGTGCAACTATCACGTGTTTGCACATTTCTTTAAGGCTTCTGAATTTGTGCATATTGTTCTATGTTTCTAGGTTCTGCATTTGCTTCGAAGATACTTGGGGGAGTATGTTCATGGTCTCTCATTAGAGACTCTAAGAATCAGTGTTTGGAAAGGTTTCTTCAGAAATACTCTTTGTTCTTGCGTGCTTTTCTTACTGATCTTTTTACCCATCTGTTTGAGCCACAATTGTTAAATGACGGCTTCTTATAAAAGCGATTTGGGGAGTGAAACATGATGGCATCTTTTTTACAAATTTTCCTTCTTCCTACAGGTGATGTTGTCCTCAAAGATTTAAAATTGAAGGCAGAGGCACTAAACTCTTTAAATCTTCCAGTTACTGTCAAAGCTGGTTTTGTGGGCACCGTAACTTTGAAGGTAGCTATTTTCATTGTTAGTATTTGTTTTATTTTCTGTTAGGTTTATCTTCTGGCACTTTTGCCACTGGAAGGTCTTGGAAAAATAAATCCTTTTTTTTTTAAAATATTACTTTTAAATATGCTTCGACATATAGTGATTATGTTCTAATTATTTGTTTTCTTATTGATTTTTGAAATTTTATATTGTAGGTTCCTTGGAAAAGTTTAGGTAAAGAGCCTGTAATTGTTCTCATTGATCGTGTATTTGTTCTTGCTCACCCAGCTCCTGATGGCCGGACTCTTAAGGTAGGATAATATTTTATTTGATGGATGGGATTTCTTTTTAAGTTTCATATTATCAGGTAATATCTTTTCTATTTTTATTTGAGATCTTATTTCAATGTTGTGCAGGAGGATGATAGGGAAAAACTTTTTGAAGCTAAAATTCAACAAATTGAGGTGAATCTTTTGTGTTCATATATAATTAAAATACACTCATGTAGCTTATAGCATCTTGTGCATAATATCATTCTGCATCCTCCAAGTATAATCTTGTTGAGAAAATTACCAATAAGGCAATAACATTTTTCCCATGTCAAGTTCATGATTCTATAAATTTGTCATCAACAGGAGTCCTTAATGTACTGATGTTTTTCATATCTAATGCCTAAAGCATTCAAGATTTTGTTGACACTTGGATATCAGAGGCCTCATCTTCTCCTCTGTCTCTGACCCTCTCCACATCTATTCTGGATTTACTCGTACTTATTTATTAATGGTGGTGGCTCTTTTGGAGACGACTAGTGGTTACTTTTTCTGTTCTTATACCAAGCCCTTTCAATTATTTTCCTTTTTTTAATATCTACATTGCTGTACAGAGATATGTTACAGGAGCTATTATTTGTAGCGCATTAGATATTTCTTAAATCAACTTTGTAGACAACAGTTTTGAGAATATTGTATGTTTCATTATAAACTTTTGCTGTGTTGTTGAGTTGAACATTTGTTAATCCTTTTGTATTAAAGATAAATAATGAGATTGTTAGTACTTTATTCTTATTTCCATGTTACTCGGACTCGGGTGTGAGTGTCGGACACGGGTATGTGTCCGACACAGGCATGTTCAATTTTTTTCAAGATTTCCATGTATTTGGAGGGTCCTTGGAAGATCATTTTCCCATACCCATGTCCCGATATGTGTCGGACACGGGTACTTCAATAAAATGAAGAGTCGGAGCAACATAGTCTTATTTCTCTTAACACAACATTTTCATAAATTGAAGGGAACCTGAACTAATTATCCTAAACTTGCATGGTTGTGCACTCAAAATGTTTTATTGCATTTCTAGTTATGCATGCATGCATGTGGACATAATTATTTTAAATTTATTCTATCTCCTGCAGGAGGCAGAATCTGCAACTCTTGAAGCGATATCTGGGTCAAAGCTGGTAAGTGTATGTCTTTGGATGCTAGACACATTTTACTTTCTCTGAATGCTGTTTTATTTTGTTTTGTTTTTATTATTAAATAAGGTACTCTGAAATTCATTTTTTTTATCAGGCTATTGCCTATTTCACTTCTCGCTAATATACTTTTATTTTCTTCCGGGTGAAATGTTGATGGACGACTTTTGTATGTTAACTGTTTACATGTATATCTTTCATATTTCCTTTATGTAGTTTGTGTTAGTTTGATTAATTCGATAATGCTTTCTGGTTTATGCATCTCAGCTTATGTATCTTGGAGAAAATATGGTGCTTTTTGCAAATTATAGTGACTCATTGCTAGCTCTTTTCTTTCCCCCTTCTGTTTGAGTTGTGTATGCAGCCTCCTTCTGGAAATTCGTGGCTTGGTTCTCTGATTGCTACAATTATTGGAAATCTGAAGATATCTATCAGCAATGTACATATCAGATATGAGGATTGCATCAGGTGGTGGTCATGTGCTACTTTTGATGTTTTCACTTCTCTGTCTGTTTTTGGTTTTGTAGTTTTCTTAAGCTTTGTAAACTAAGATAGTTTTACCTTCTAATCTCTCCGTTACATATTTATCTTTGTCTTCCTTTACTGACCAGTTTGCTTTGCTATTAATGGACTGTAATCTTGTAGTAATCCAGGCCATCCATTTGCTTCTGGTGTTACCCTGGCTAAGCTTGCTGCTGTTACTATGGATGAGCAAGGAAATGAGACCTTTGATACCAGTGGTGCTCTGGATAAGTTGCGTAAGGTCAGCGCTGTTTTTTTCCTGCCATATTAACTTATGCTACTGTCCTTTAGAAACAGTTGAGAAGGGTATTAGTAGTTTCATAAAACACGTTAATGGTTAAACACTATGGTTGTTTCTTGAAATAGAGGGTATTGCATCCAAATAGAGTGTGGCATCAGGTCGCATTTCAATATTTTGGAATAGTGATTATTCTGTATTTCTGTTTGGTGGCATTGTTTCTCTTTGTTTTAAAGCTAATAAATTTATTCTTGGAATTTCTCAAGAAAAGATGACATTTGTGTTTGAATAAACAAAATTCCAGTTTGATAAATGGGAATCTGCTTTTCAAGTCATGATGGTAAAAAGTTCCCTTTCTGATGTTTCAACTTTTTTGTTGTATGTTTGCTTAGGAATTTACCTTGAATTCAAAGAGGTTGCAACAAATATATGAATCAATTAATCTATGATCTGGGCTCCTTGAAGTTGTGAGGTTAAATGCATTTTTATGATTATTTAATATCAGAGAATATAGTTTTCATAAGGATCGTACGAGTCTTCTTGAATGTGGACTTTAATTATCCATCATAGCAACTGAATTTCATCAGTAAATTTTGGGGTTAGACAAACATGAGATGATGAGAATTTATTTTTCTTTTCTTTTCATTGAATTCTTGCAACTCAATACAAAAACATGATCTGTAATTTGGATATATACCATACTTGGAGAGGATGAATTGTCAAACTAGGATGTGAAAATGGCTGGCATAGTTTAAACAATTCCACATGCATGCCAAAACTGAAGATTTATTTTAACAAATGTTTGTCACATTTAATGAATGAGAGAAGATGGTGGGCCCATACTCCTTTTGAACTTTTAAGTTTTTGCTGCTTTCCCTTTTAGGTTTAGCCTTTGTGAATGGTTTGTCATAATTGCTACTGCTGTTTTTTGTTTTTGAATGACAAGCAAAATTATTGTGCTAATGCTTGTGAAGTTTGTGCACAGTCTTTGCAACTGGAGAGGCTTGCTATGTATCATGATTCAGATAACCTGCCTTGGAAGATGGATAAGAAATGGGAAGATCTTAGTCCCAAAGAATGGATTGAGGTTTGGCTCCTATGTGGAATCATAATCTCATTCACTTCCATAGTTCCATAATTTTTATTGTGGTAGTGTGATGAAGGTTAATTGAAACATTACGCTAAATTTTAAATGTCCCTTTTCCTTTCTAAATTGTTGTTTATCCAGGTATTTGAAGATGGTATAAATGAACCTGCTGCTGACTGTGAAGTGGTGTCTAAGTGGGCTATGAATCACAATTACTTGGTGTCACCAATCAATGGAGTACTTAAGTATCATCGTCTTGGAAATCAAGAAAGAAATGATCCAGATATTCCTTTTGAGAAGGCTTCTTTTGTCTTAAGTGATGTCTCCTTAACTATTACTGAGGTTCCTATACTTTTTTTCCATATATATTTTTAATTTCTCCATTTTTTTTTTGTTTTCTATAGAATAAGATATATTTAAAGTTCAGTTTTCTTTGCATTGCCTACCAAGAAACAATGAGAAAGGGAAAGGCTTCTTCTATTTGAGTCTTGAAATTGACCTGTTTCCCCCCTTTTACAGGCACAATATCATGATTGGATAAAACTTTTAGAAGTTATTTCAAGACATAGGACATATGTTGAAGTTTCCCATTTAAGACCTGTGGTGCCAGTTTCGAAGGAGTCTTATTTCTTGTGGTGGCGCTATGCAGCTCAGGCTGCACTTCAACAGAGGAAAATGTGGTACAGACAGTACTCTTTTGTAAATATTTTAATTTGATAATTACTCATAAGAGTACTTCTTGTTTGGTAATCTGAAGAATTACACTTTAATTCAACATTTTTTCCGAGATCAGTTGTCTCTTTGCCATCTGCTGTATGAGTAAATGTTTCCCCCCTTAAAATGTATCATTATTTCAGCTATCGATTCTCGTGGGATCGAATTTGGCATATGTGCAAGCTTCGTCGGCATTACATTCACTTGTATGCCAGTTTGTTACAACAGTCATCAAGTGTTGACAAGTCAGAAGTTAGAGACATTGAGAAAGATCTTGACTCAAAAGTAATTCTCCTATGGAGGTAAGAAGATTTAGCTTTGCCTTAACTCTCCGCTCCCCCTCTTTGAAATGAAGTAAAACTTGGTCATTGCTGGGACAAAGATATGCATGCTGGACATCCCAATCTTTAACGAGTTCTGGAAAAACATGGCTTAGTTGAGTTGATGTATTGTTTAAGTAATTATTGCACAAATTTATTTATGCTCCGGTGGCAATTAGATAGGGTATCTTACTATGAGCAATCGTAATCATGCATTGCTGAAGTAATTACTGCACAAAGTTATCAGTCTTGCAGGCTGATAACTTTTATGTTTGTTTTAGGTAAAATTAGTTTTCAAAGTCCTGTATCAACCTCAACTTGCTATTTGGTGTATGATGTAAGTAGTAACCATCACTGCCAATGAGAAAACATCCTTAAGTTCCGACTGCTTTTGTGCTTGCTACATGAAGTTCTTGCCATTTAGCTGTATTTATGCATCTGTATCTCTTTGAAATTGGAAAGATTTTTGTCTGAATAATTTTAAGAAATTAGATGATAGTGAAACCCGTAGTCATGTTTTCTGCTGTGAAGCATGGACACAGCTCCACCCATTATGTACCAGTACATGTCCTACTATAATATGGATATGCATTTGGCATGGTCGGACATGTGTTATATGCCTCCAGATACACCAGGAAAGTTGTTAAAAAATTATTTTAGACTGGGACAGATATGGCCAGTCAGTCAAGCTACGGAACCTGCCATGGTTTACTAAAGAGAGAGAGAGAGAGAGAGAGAGATACACTATTATGAGTGTTTTCTCTTGGTCATAATTTTTCTTTATGTTCAAATACTTGCTAGGATTAGAAATTGTTGGATTACTTTGTTTTGTTCCATTTATATGATAATTTTTTATTCAAATACGTTGCTCCCGGTATATATATGCAAATCTGTTATTAGAAGTGATCAAGGATATTAATGTACAATTCATAGTTTAACAAAAAAAAATTCTTCACTCCGATCTAATGTTCAACATTTTCCATTTCTACTTGGATCAATTAGGTTACTTGCTCATGCCAAGGTTGAATCTGTAAAGTCAAAGGAAGCAGCTGAACAGAGAAGGCTTCAGAAGAAAAGTTGGTTTTCATTGAGATGGTATGTGGAAATGTAAAAAGATTACCTTGGCTTTGTTATTGAGTTTTGTTATGATTTTGTTTTTAGTTTTTCCACCAAACATTAACTTTTGCAAATTCTATTCACCTTTAATCTCAGGCGTACACAATCTGATGATGCGTCTGATGGGGATGCTTTGGATGGATCGCAGTTAACGGAGGAAAGGATGAGTAAAGAAGAATGGCAGGCAATCAATAAGTTACTCAGTTACCAGCCAGCTGAGGACTTGATGTCACATTCAGGGAAAGACTTGCAGAACATGATCCGTTTTTTGGTAACTGTATCTATTAGTCAAGCTGCTGCGAGGATCATCAATATAAACCAGACGGAGATTGTTTGTGGTAGATTTGAACAACTTCATGTGTCAGCAAATTTTAAACATCGCAGTACCCATTGCGATGTAAGGTTAAGATTCTATGGTGTGTCAGCCCCTGAAGGTTCACTTGCTCAGGTTTGTTTGAGTACCATGTTTTGAGCTGTTTCTTTCTGACAGGTCCTTAGTTGATGATAACTAAAGATTTCCAATTAAGATGAATACCAGAGAGGAGTTTATAAGCATATCAGTCTGCTTTTTTTTTTTTTGAGATAGCAAGTATGTTTTTAACTAGTTTATTTTCGGATTGATATTGTAATATACTTCTTTGTGTCCGTTTTTTCCCTTCAGAAAGTTAACTCATTTTTATTTAATAGATTCAGACTGTATGCTGTTGCCAGATTGAAGCCATGTGTATATATATATGTATGTATGTATATTGCCTGATGTTGGTCTTTTTCTGCAGAGTGTCTGCAGTGAGCAAAAGGTGAATGCATTAACTGCTAGTTTTGTCCGCTCACCGGTAGGAGAGAATGTTGATTGGAGGTTGTCGGCTATAATTTCCCCCTGCCATGTAACGGTAATTTCTTTGATCCTAGAAGGAAAAGGTGATGGCTGGGTGTGCATCAATTTATACATGGGCACTCATCCTGACTTGTGTTTTGTGTCTTGTACAATAGATAGTATCTTGCAGATTCGTTAACTATGATAATGCTTTTTTAATGATCTCCAACATTGGCTACAAGCCTTTTCAGTTAGGAGGGCAACAACTAATATGAGGTAGTAATAATCCTTATAGATTCATAAAATCTCTCAATCTTGGTTTGAGGAAAGACAAAATGTGGCAACGAAAAGGTTAGTCCCTGACTGACTTATGAAATTTCTAGCTGACTGCTGGCTGAGGAGTGACATAGTTTGTATTCAAATCCCAGTGGAGGTAATGGAGCATACTTGGTATCTCCACTAGATCTTGTGAGGCCTTCTCTGGAAGTCCTTAACACCCTAAGGCATATAAATGACATTCTAATTCATGATGAAACTATCAAGTTCCTGGTCTAATTTGTTGTGTGCTTCTGGATCAGATTGATTGTTAATCTGGATAATATTGATTGGCTAACTTCTTCATATATGAAAATCTCTATGGAGAGGCATTGTTTCTAGCTGTAAAATTGACATTGTTGCCTTTTAGTTTAAGATATGAGCTTGGGGTGGTTAAATTTGTTGTCATTTTTTTCGCTCCCTCTGATGTTTATATTGTAGTATTTTGCCTCTTCCTGGTGATTAGACAATTTATTGCCTTTTGAGATAATCCATTATTTGCACTATAATTGTGAATGCATTTGGCAAGTGGTCCTTTATTTACTTTCTCTACCCTCTTTTAGTTAGTTTTATCATCTCTTAGCAGATTAGGCCTGATAAATTCTTATGGCTTTTTGCAGGTTTTGAAGGAAAGTTGTGATCGCTTTTTTGAGTTTGTGAAGAGGAGTAATGCAGTTAGTCCAACTGTTGCTTTGGAAACTGCTACTGCATTGCAGGTAATGACATTAATTGAACTAGAATTTGACACACCCACTATGTGGATGAAAGAAAAAAATATGAGAAAAAATAGGTGAAGGAAAAGAAGTTACATTAACTATAAAAATAATGGGTATTTTTTCAATTGAATGTTTGAATATTTTCTAAACAAAATTAATCAAAAATATTTAAATTTAATATTAAATTACATTTATATCTTTTATTATATATTTACTATGATATAATATGGGTTTTGTGTCAATTCACCTAGTTGGTGTCACTTGACTCAATGACACCAAACTCAGTCAGTCACTTTGTTAATAGTATATATGAGCATAGAAACAACCTCTATTATCCTTTGTACTGATCATTATTTGAAACCAATGGTAGACGAAGATCGAAAAAGTGACTCGTCGAGCACAGGAGCAGTTTCAAACAGTGTTAGAGGAACAAAGCAGGTTAAATGCTTGTTTCTACTTTCAATTGTGTTCTTCATATCTAATTTTTTGATCATTTTAATATTAGTGCATTTTTGTCACTTGCTATTATGTTTTACGCTTTCTATCTAATTTGATATACCAATTGGAAGATGTACAATGGGCAATTGGGCATAAGACAAGTGATGCATTCTAGTGAAAAGGGCTTGAAGTCAAGAAACATGTCTATGAAATGATTGTTTATCAAGGATGCATAGCTGTGGACGAGTAATAGATGAAACACATTATGAATGTTGGCATCAGTCAGTTGTTGGTTGCATAAATTAAGACAGAATGAGATGAAGTTAGCTAAACTATATCTGGCACATGGACAGGGTTGGCTTTTTATGTAAATCATGTCTGTATAGGTGATGTTCTTCGGGGATTTCTTTGCCATTATATAATCTAGACGCAAGTCAGGCTAAATTTCATATGATTGAAGTGAAAACAAACATTGATGCATGGTTTGGTATCGTTGCATGGACCTGGTATCTATTGAAAATTTTTGGGCATTTAAAGTGGCATGAAGCCACGTCAGTGTAAGTTCAGAGCTTGACAAAAGAAGATATGTTAGTTCAGGTTCAAAAGAGAAAACAATATTAAACTAGCTTTTCAATGAAAAGGAAGCTAACTAGATGTTGTGCAGTTATAATTATTACTCTAAAACAGGTTGATGTTTTAATATCCCAAAAAATTGAAAATTGAAAAAGAATAGAATAAGAAGTAAGTCCGCATTGTCCTTTTTTATGCATACCTTTTCTATTTTTCCTCCTTGATGAGTCTGGATTAACATTTGATATTTTTCCTGCAAACCTTGAGATGTAGGACAATTCTTTCTTAAATTTTTTATTATTTATTGTCATGAAGGGTAAGTAATCGAGTTTATGTTTCGGACCAATGCATGCTTTATTAGTTTGTTAAGTCATGTTGTCTTGAACTTTAGATATGCTTATGTGGAGCATAAAATTTATATATGGTAGGATTCAAATTGTTACCTTGGGAGATAACTTTGGGTAACTATTGCTATGCTGGATTTGAATTTTTTTGCTTCTTTTTCCTTGTTTTCAGCAAAGAGAAAAGCATGATAATTTTTCTAAGATTATTTACTTTTCTGCTTTGTTTCTCAGATTTGCTCTGGACATTGATCTTGATGCTCCAAAAGTTAGGATTCCTCTAAGGACAAGTGGCTCTTCCAAATGTGACAGCCATTTTCTTTTGGATTTTGGTCATTTTACATTACATACCGTGGTATGTGTATTAACTATTGATCTCTCAAATTGCCATTAATTAAATTTCTTTGCTTAAATAATTAATCATCATGGCAGGAGAGGCAGTCTGATGAACAGAGGCAGAATATCTATTCTCATTTCTACATATCTGGAAGGGATATTACAGCTTTTTTTACAGATTGTGGTTCTGATTGCCAGAACTGCACTTTGGTCAAACCAAATTCTAGTAATCAATCAATGGTGATGTCTCCTGGGTTGGAGAAGGTTGGCAATTTCCATTCTCTTATTGATAGGTGTGGAATGGCAGTGGTTGTTGATCAGGTATGATATATATTTTTTTTAGTTGTTATGCAACAAGTAACACCTATACTAGATGAATTTCATATTGAAATTCTAGAAGGAGAACTCACATCAGTTATGCTTGTGTATTGGTACTGCAGATTAAAGTTCCTCACCCGAGTTACCCATCAACTCGTGTGTCTGTTAAAGTGCCAAATCTTGGCATTCACTTTTCACCAGCGAGATACTGCAGACTTATGGAATTGTTGGACATATTATATGTTGCTATGGATCCCTGTGTTCAGCCTGGTGTTGTTGATTTCCAAGCTGGACTGACTCCTTGGAGTGCTGCAGATCTTGCCACTGATGCTAAAATCCTAGTTTGGCGGGTTGGCTATTAACTTCATTGTAGAAGCTAATTCTATAGTTGCTACTTGCCGCCCATATGCATCTGATTTTAACCCTTATTAACTTTGTTGTTTCAGGGTATTGGAAACTCTGTTGCTTCATGGCAGCCCTGTTTTGTTGTATTATCTGGATTCTATCTTTATGTCTTGGAATCTGAAAAATCTCAGAACCACCAGCGTTACTTGAGGTTTGGGGCTTTCCTTGTCTCTTTGCCTTTATTCGTTGGCTAGTTGGTTGTTAATCTCTAGGATAATTAGTAGCCTTGCGGCCTCAATCTTTTTGAATTTTCACTGGTTTTCCCTTTTTATTTGATAGTCCCTATGGCATTTTTAGGAACTCTTAATCTAAATTTTAATTTGGGAATCCTGCAGCATGGCTGGAAGACAGATGCATGAGGTTCCATCCGCAAATATTGGTGGGTCTCCATTTTGTATTGCTGTGAGTCCTAGAGGGATGGATACTCAGAAGGTGAGTCATTTGGTCTTGTAACCAAAGTAATGTTTGGTCGCTAGATGTTTCATTAAACTGAACCAGAATAATCCTAACCTCTCAGTTATAGCTGGTTGTCGAAAGTATTTTGTTTTATTCTGATTCTTGAAATCTTTTTATTAACACACTCATGTTAAGTTGTGATTGCTTTGACTGATAAATAAAATGTGCTAGATAAAATGTGCTAGCCTGACCATTCATGGTTACCTGCGAAATATTACCTTATTTTATTTTTCAGATAAATACCATTCTAATTACTAGTTATTAACCTCACAGATTCACAGTTATCTATAGTAAGTACATTCTGAAACGTTTTGCAAGCTATCTCCCTTTCTTTTATCATTTTTCATGAAATTCAAAAGTTTTAATATAATGGTATTTATTACCATTTTTTTTCTTTTTACCTTAAACCTTAAGTATTGAACCTGATAGCGAGAATTGGCAAAGATAAAGAACTAGTTCAGAATGAGTGATCGAAATAGATTGGAAATGATATAAACGAGAAAAGAAGGGGGTTAGAGTTTGATGCTACTGTCTTTTCTTGAAAAAAGTTCATTGTATGTTGTCATTATACAGCACTTAAGAATTTTAGGTCTATTTCTTTCTTTTTGGTTGTCAATAAATAGTTTCTTCAATAATTAGCATGTCTTTGGGTGGTAAAGATTAATTTATATGCAGTATATACAGGAAATAGATGTTCAAAGTTCAGTAATCAGTATTTAAGAAAAATTAAACAATGAAGACCAAAGGAAGTACCAGCATATATCATAAGATTACTAAGTGTGCTTCATAAAAGGAGACTGTGCAATGTGTACTCATCATTATAGGAGGGGAGTCTTATATTAAATATTTACAATATATGAGGTAAAATTATTTATTCAATATATAAGTTAAGCTTAATAGTTTTGATGCTTTTACAAACCAAATAGAATTGGTATTTAGTTATCAATATGGAAAAGTTTAGCTTGCAATTTTTTTATTTTGATAGGTAAAACAAAACCACTAAGAGGTACCATGCTTGAATTATGTCAAGCATACTATTATACCTATGCTTTATGTTCTAGTGCTTTTGCACGGACTTGAATATTTGTTTTCTTTCCTTATTGCAAACATGAATGTCTTTTCCAGGCTTTGGAGTCTTCAGGTACTTGGGTTATTGAATTCCGAGGGGAGGAAGAGAAGACCACTTGGTTGAGAGGACTTATACAAGCCACATATCAAGCTTCTGTATGATGATGATATTAGCTTTCGTTTTCATTTTTTGCGTTTATTTATTTTTTATATATGCTTATTACTTGACTTCCTATTCATGTAGGCTCCTCCATCTGTTAATATACTTGGAGAAACAAGTGATGGTATAAGTGAATCTGATGATCCTCAAACAAGAAATTCAAAAGCTGCTGACCTTGTTATTAATGGGGCAGTTGTGGAGACAAAGTTATGCATATATGGAAAGGTTAGTGGTTGTACAATTTCTTAAATACTTGATGGTTATGTGATGAGTTCTGGCCAGAACTAACTTTTAGGTACTTAGCCAATGTCTTTGTTGTAATGTCTGTTATAATATTTACTGATTGAGCAATCATACTTTTATACCATTTTGCAGACAGGAGAGGGTGTCGCAGAGAAACTAGAAGAGCAACTGATTCTTGAGGTTCTTGCTAGTGGTGGAAAGGTTTGTGACTTTCTGTTGCTATTTGGTGATATTTTATGGTGATATAACGTAAACCAATTTGGAATTGTTAATAAGAACAATCGCTGAGATATTTTAAACTGGAGTCCAACTCAATTTTTTTGAATTTGTTCCTTTATTTTAAAAACCCTTTTTCTTATCGATTTTCCAGTTCTTCATTATGGTATATATGGGTAGCATCAAAATATCCGAGAAAATTAGGTTTATTCTATTATTATCTAGGGTGATCTTTGAATTGTACTGATGATTGAAGAACCCAGCCTACTTTCGGATATGGTATAGATGGAACTTAATGGAGTAAAATATCCTGCAAATTAATTTACAATAATTTAGAGGAGACCCTTCTTTTGGTATGTGAAGCTAGAAACAGTAGCAGTAAACATCCTGTTATCTTGCTTGTAACTCTTACTGAGATGGGAGGTGCAGATGACATCTATATCTGAACCCTTTTGTTCTTGGGATCTCTGTCATACTGATGCTGTTATTAAATCGTGGTAGAATTGCAGTGGAACCATTTTTTTTTTAATTTTAAACTCTGATGTAGATATTTTGTATGCCTCATTGGTGATTTATTGCTTACCATCATACTGGAAGTTTATTCCCGAGGACTTGAAAAGGGGCTATAGTCTAATTTTTTTCCTACTAATTTCTAATTTGGAATATGCTTTTCTGGTTCTCCCTTGTACGCCTGGAGTAGGGATATTTATCTTGT
The DNA here is from genome assembly GCA_030761205.1 of Fremontodendron californicum. Taxonomy (NCBI): domain Eukaryota; kingdom Viridiplantae; phylum Streptophyta; class Magnoliopsida; order Malvales; family Malvaceae; genus Fremontodendron; species Fremontodendron californicum. The sequence goes on along the minus strand of JAULJL010000022.1, from coordinate 25,087,093 downwards.
ATATAAAACAAGTTTTCTTGATACAACATTTGCACATACTATTTAAGCAAAACAATTGTAAAATTCTGTCTCATCCAATCATTTTAGAGTTGAATGACATCTCCTTTGCTTGTGATAGAGTTGTTCAAGTTGTGGTTGCTGGTTCAGTCCCACTTAGGCATCAGTGTTCTTCTTCCCCTTAATGATTGAATACGAAGAAACAAAAACTGAATGTGCTTTTGAATATTGTCCTTAATGAGGTGCTTATATGCATTGTCAAATTCCATTCATGGGACTGGAAAGAGATATTTTTGTATGATTTCTTGTATACAAATCTAGTCAGGTCAAAAAGCACTATAACATTAAAACTAGATGTTTTCAGTAAATGAAATACCATTAATCTCCAAACGGGGAGTTAGCTTTCTGTGTGCCCCAAAAATAGATCTTGGTCTGGGCGAATGGCCAGCTGGTTATTTCTTTCAACATTCTCAAATAAATATACTGATGTATTTTTTATGCCGTAAAAATAAATATATTTCAGCGTTCTCAAGCAAATAGAAGATATCGTGCCTGTGCTTTCTTTATGATTTATTTTATTGAGAGTGGGTCTGTCTGCATGCCTGTTGGAATTCCCAGCAGAATTACCAACTTGCTCGTTTTTTATGTTTATTTTTTACTACTGTAATTTGTTCTCTCACTAAAGTGTTTAAGATCTTTTAATTTTCTTTTTTTCAATCCTAAATAGTTATATTTAGTTCCAGTGAATTACCTATTGGTCTATTTGTTGCTATTACCTATTCAGCAATATCTTTTAACAGGTGAAAATGATTAGTTGGGGGAGTGACCTAATGTTGAAGACAAAGCTTCATTCTTTGAAAATTAAGGATGAGCTTCAAGGTCGTCTGTCAGGCAATCCACAGTACTTAGCCTGCTCTGTGCTGAAAAATGACAGTTCACTTCAATCCCGTCAAACTTGTGATTCGCATGGAAATGAGATGTCTGGGGTGCACCCCGATGACGTTGATACTTTTAAGGATGCTCTGCCTGAATTTATGTATCTTACAGATTCTGATGCTCTTTCACAATATATGGATACAAAGGATGCTTCTGGATTTGAGTCTTGTGAAGTGTTAATTCATGAAAAAGATTTGGTACAAGGAAAAGAACTATCTGGAGAGATATTTTATGAAGCTCAAGGTGGTGATGATTTGGATTTTGTATCCGTTACTTTCTCAAAGAGGGGTTCTGGTTCACCTGTTTATGATGGTATAGACACACAGGTATTTACAATGAGCATCATTGACATCCAGTTGAATTTCCTTCATTGAACTTGAGTGATTTTCGCAGCTAATTGGTTCAATTGAAATTTTCAGATGAGTATTCGCATGTCCAAGCTGGAGTTCTTTTGCAACAGACCCACTCTAGTCGCTTTGATTGGTTTTGGCTTTGATCTAGGCTCTATGAGTTATGCAGCAAGTGTTACAGCTGCAAATGAAGCTCTGGATGATAAATCTTTGACGAAAAAAGAAAAGGCTGAAGAAAGTGGTCGTATTGAAGGATTGCTGGGGTATGGTAAAGCTCGTGTTGTATTTTATTTGAACATGAATGTTGATAGTGTCACTGTGTTTCTTAACAAGGAGGATGGATCTCAGCTGGCAATGTTTGTGCAAGAAAGTTTCCTGTTAGATCTCAAGGTGAAGAGAAGCATCTTGTTAATCTCCCAATAATGCTTTGTTTCTTCTGGTTTCTCTTTTACAATATGAATTCAATTCTCATATTTTATTTTGTTTTTGTTACATTTATAAACTCTGGTCAGCTCAACTGTTGTTTTAAATTTCTTCTGCATATGTGACATTGGATTTGGTTCCTAATATTCTATTTTCTGACTTGATTTTTTTAAATTTTCCTGTTAAGGTCCATCCGTCATCCCTTTCAATTGAAGGCAAATTAGGAAATTTGAGACTTCGGGATATGTCATTGGGACCAGATAACTGCTTAGGTTGGCTATGTGATATACGTAATCCAGGGGTTGAATCCCTTATAAAGGTACACTGTTATGTACACTGATATATGTTTACTGGCATATGAGGCATTTAGATTACTTTCGATTGTATACATGTTTGCTTATTTCACATTTTTCCTTTTTCCAGTTCAAATTAAATTCTTTCAGTGCTGGAGATGATGATTATGAAGGGTATGATTACAGCTTGTGTGGGCGACTTTCTGCTGTTCGAATTGTTTTTCTCTATAGGTTTGTTCAGGAGGTATGCTGGGATACAGTTTGAATTATCTGCAGTTTTAGTATCGGCATCATCATATTATGGTTAATATTTTAACAATTGAAGTTTGCTTATTCACAAATAGCCAACATTTATAATTTTTGAGTTCCAGTAGTCTAGGTGTTCACTTATTCATAAGCTATTCCTACTTTATCTTGTTCTTATCACAATGTTTGATATTCTGCATCTATAAATGACTGGAAACTTGGTTCTGCAGATAACAGTTTATTTCATGGAGCTTGCCACCCCACATACAGAAGAAGTAATAAAACTTGTTGATAAAGTTGGCGATTTTGAGTGGTTAATTCAGAAATCTGAAATTGATGGGACTGCTGCTTTGAAGCTGGATCTCACACTCGATACTCCGATAATTATAGTTCCAAGAAATTCAATGAGCAAAGAGTACGTTTAATACTCCATTAGCTCTTTTTATTTAGTACTCATTTGGTTGACCAATAAATCTGTTTTCTTGGAAATATCTTCCAAAGTTCTGCATTAATCAGTTTCAACATTGTATAGTAAAAACTTGAAAGGTCAAGAACTGTTTTCCTCAGATCCATTTACTTTATGCTAGGATGTTAGCAATTCATATGAGCATGAATTTATCCGGTTTATATATAACTATCTATTTTTTGTCAATATGATCCATGTTTTCTAGAACTGTGGGTAGCTTTTGAATAATGTTTCAACTTTCAATTGGCGCTGTAACCAGTGTTATTAAAACCGGACCCGGTGGCTTGTCCGGTCTGGTGCATGTCAGAGAACTGGATTTTTCCGAACTGGTAGAAAACCGGTTGAACCGGTAAAAAACCGGGAAAAACTCGAAAAAAACCGGTTTTACACTTATTTTTTAAAAAAATCTTATTGTATGTGATGAGATTTGAACCTTTAACCCCTTGAATCTATATTAAAGATCATACCATTTAGCCAAATTAATATTTACTATATTTAATATTTAAATTTCTTTTTGTTAATACAACCGGCCGGTTGGACTGGTAATCGGAGGTCTCACCGGTTTGACTCCGATTTGGTTTTTTCAACATTGGCTGTAACATTGTTTGACTTGCACATTTCTAGGTTTGCATATTGTATCCTATGCATCCCCCCCCCCCTCTCATAATATCATGTCACCTCTATTCGAAAAGTTCTCTTTCTGTTTGTTTCATAGGTCTGAGTTTGAATGTCATTAGCCCTTTTTGGTGTTCCTTTTTCCTCCTCTACTTATTCTTCATAGACTTACAATACTGGAATAGAAGACTTCATTTTTATTTGGTCACTTTTAGTAGAAATTGAACTTTCCAAGATTTTTGTATTATTATATAGTGTGAACATTAGTAATTTATTTTCTTCTTGCAGCTTCATTCAACTCGATGTGGGTGTGCTAAAGGTCACAAATGAAATAAGTTGGCATGGATTTCCTGAAAAAGATACTTCAGCTGTTCATCTTGATATTCTTCATGCTGAGGTACATTGCTTATGTTCATATAGTACCACAAATTTGAGTGTTAAGCTATGGTTAAAATTGTCTTAAATTTGCAGATTCTTGGAGTAAACATGTCTGTGGGAATCGATGGTTGTATTGGTAAATCACTGATTCGTGAAGGCAGAGGACTTGATGTTTACGTTCGACGGAGTTTGAGGGATGTTTTTAGAAAAGTGCCAACATTTGCTTTGGAAGTTAAGGTGCTCTTTAAACTTGAAATGTTTTGATGTGCTATACCTAGATCTTTTCTTCTGTTTCTTTTTGTTAAAGTATTATAGTGGCTGCACCCTTTTGTTAGATTGGTGTGCTGGGTAATATAACATGCATGCTGGTTAATTGTTTCCTTCATACTGAAAACTGTGGAACTATAAGTCTTTTTACCCTGTAGCAATTTGTAGTTTTTCCCTTAATGATGAACACAAAACTTTGCACACTGGGCCAAATCCAAGTTCTTGCTGTTGATACTTGTATACAGTTACCTTGTGAAAAACGCATTGGTGCCTGTATTCATATTAGATGGTAGTGTGAAATCTTCAAATTGAAGTAGCCAACCCAATCACGAATCTTTTATTAAGTCATTATATGAATGCAAAATAAGCTGTCTCAAACTGCCAAACTGGTTTTCATTATAGCACAACTAAGAGCTATAAGTGAAAATGGACAGTTCACAGTCATTTTCTTTTAGAACTCTTTTTCCCAATATTTTGCAATGCCGTCTATATCTGGTGGCCAGCCTTACACTAATGGAGGCTACATTATTTCAAATTTTATTTCATTATATCTTGTCAAATATCAGGGGTGTATCCCTTGCTCTATTTTTCATAATTTTAAACTCTTAATAGTATTTAATTTCATTTCTTTAAGTTATACTATTTCTTGATTGTTTGATGAATTTGACTTTCTTGGATTGGAGTACCTTGCTGGTGATTCCTTTTGAGGTTCCTTTTTAGTAGTTATAATTCTTCAGTTAATTCCTTTTGATGTTCTTCTTTGCAGGTTGATTTTTTGCATGGTGTAATGTCTGATAAAGAATATGATGTTATTCTGAATTGTATAATCATGAATTTAAATGAAGCCCCAAAGCTCCCTCCAAGTTTCCGTGGCAGCAAATCTGGTTCTAAAGATACAATGAGGCTACTGGTTGATAAGGTCAACATGAATAGTCAGATGCTTCTATCACGTAGTGTAACCATTGTGGCAGTTGAAGTCAATTATGCATTGTTGGAGTTGTGTAATGGCATTCATGAGGAATCACCTTTAGCTCGTATAGCTGTGAGTATTGATTTTTACTAATTATTATTGTTATTGTTATTGTTTCTTTTCGTGGCTAGATATTTTGTTTGCTTATCTATGCTCTTGGCTAAGCATGTATTGTTTGTAAATAAGCAAAAAGCCAATAGCCTTAATTGGATATTTTTTATTAATTGAATGTTGTATGCCTTCAGTTACTCATACTCTTTCTTGCTTTTTTTAGCTAGAAGGTCTTTGGGTATCATACCGGATGACTTCATTGTCAGAAACAGATTTGTATGTGACTATTCCCACTTTTTCTATTTTGGATATCCGCTCCAATACGAAGCCTGAAATGCGCCTCATGCTTGGATCTTCTGCTGATGCTTCCAAACAAGCTTCCGTTGGAAACTTTCCGTACTTCTTAAACAAGAGCAGCTCTAGCAGAGTGAATTCTGAAGCTGGTTTTGATCTGGATGTACCAATTTCAACAATGTTCTTGATGGATTACAGATGGCGGTTGTCCTCCCAATCATTTGTGCTTCGAGTTCAGCAGCCTCGAGTACTTGTTGTGCCAGATTTCCTTCTTGCTTTGGGTGAGTTTTTTGTGCCAGCATTGGGGGCAATAACTGGAAGGGAAGAAACAATGGACCCAAAGAATGATCCAATAAGTAAAAACAATAGCATCGTGCTTTCTGATAGTATTTATAAACAAAATGAAGATGTTGTGCACTTGTCACCGAGTAGACGGTTGGTTGCTGATACCCATGGCATTGATGAGTATACATATGATGGTTGTGGAAAGACTATCTTTTTAAGTGAAGAGAATAATGCGAAGGAACCGCACTCTGCAAGATTTCGTCCTATTCTGATCATTGGACGTGGTAAGAGGTTGCGATTTGTCAACGTAAAAATTGAGGTATTTGCACTTCTGCCACTTTTGTGTTTTATTAGATGTCATTCACCTGCTTTGCGTAAAAGAAAACATTAATGAAAAATGGAAGGGACATGAACTTGGAATATTTCTAAGTACAAGTGTTTGTATGACTGTTTTGTATTGCTTTTTTGTCATCATAGAAAATAGCTAACCACATAATTATTCTGAACAATGTACATTGCATTTCACAACTAATCCTAAATGATCACACTAAAATAGTAATAGTACCAGTTAATGGTCAATTCCTGTGAGACAGGAATATTTATGGGCATTGACAAATTGGTCTTGGCTTTCATTCCTGATTTGCTTATTTGATTGACATACCTCTAAAGTATGAAATTTATAAATTTTACATACTGAAAATATGGTTTGGCTTCAAGAATATGATGTTCTAACAGTGTTGTAACACAGAATAATGTTCTCACTCCGTCTCTCTCACGTGCACAAACACATTCTTATGGCTTTTGTCTTATGGTTGAGTTATTCTGTGAATGGTGTCACACTCTGTAAAGAGCAAAGTTTATACGTGATGTTTGTGTTAATGGGGTACTTGATGGTCATGATTGAGAATCGCTGTCATATGTAATTTTCTGTATTTTAAAGCTTCTCGATTGTAAATGCTATCTTTTTCACTTTTTGATTTTTTTCAAAATTTCTTCATTCATCAGAATGGTTCGCTTTTGAGAAAGTATACGTACTTGAGCAATGATAGCAGCTACTCAGTCTTACCAGAAGATGATGTTGACATATTGTTGATGGATAATTTAAGTTCCGATGATGACAAGAAGATTGTAGAAAATATGGAGTTAATAAACACTCCAAAGGCTTCTTCATATTTACAAGACAACCCGAATGTTGTGCAGAGTTTCACTTTTGAAGCACAGGTAGGTATAATTCCATTAAAAGTTGCCTACATTAAATAATCCTTTAAGGTGGATGTTTTTTTTTTTTTTTAAAAAAAACTTTAGTTGTTGGCTTTTCGCATTAAAGCATATATTGTTTGCTTTTCGCATTAAAGCATATATTGTTTGCTTGTATTGAGATTTTCCTGCTCTGATTCCACTCTGCTACCAGCACATACTTCCCCACCCCCTGCCCCTCTTTTAAAACTATGAACTTTATGTTTCTTTTATTTGGTTTTATGGTAGTTTTTCTCTTCTTTAAAGCGAATAATTAAATAAATAAGTTTTGCTCTAGAATATTCTCAAGGGATCGCTGCAGTCTTAACTTCATGCTCTTGAACTTTTTGTAATGTATTAGCATGATTATTTGTGCTTGTTTTGGTTTCACTCTGTAAAGTGAATGTTATAACAACATTGGTTTGTTCCTTTGGAACATGGTTTTGGAACATCGTTGTATCTTATTAATATTCTTGCTATGCAGTTAACTATTGAAATGAAGCAATTTATAGGAAAGATTTTCAATAATTGGCATCTGCATACATCTCATATTGTTTTGTCTACCCTCTGCTGCAAGCATTCTTCTATTGGCTTTTTTAACTGTTGCTACAGAATTTGAATGTGCTCTTTTTCAGAATCCTGTCTCTCCAACGCTGCGAAATGAAATAGATTGTTAGGAAACTAAATGAAGCAAATACTAACTTGATGAAATAGGCCTCCGCTTTGGATGAGATATGCATTCTTACAATGTTGTAAACTGCTCTTCCTTAGAAAGAGTAGCAGTGGCTTACAGAAAGCTCCTTGCTTGCTTATGCATATGGAGCTGAGTTGACCAAATGTCGATATGTCTATATTTGTGAAGGTTTCCATTTATAGCCCACTGGCAGTATGGGCTTGTGGTCTACCTAGCTTTAACATTGGGCTTTGTTTAGAGACCTTATTAATTGTCCTTGCTGTTGCTAGAGCTCTCAGCATAATGATTGTTGCACTATGCATGCATTAGTATTATCAAGCAGTTGCCAAATAGGGATCCACAAGTGTAGATTCCTTGGTTTGACATGTTGGAAAACGTTTATAGTTGAATTGTATTTTTTTGTTTGATGTGGTTATATTACTTGGCTAATTAGGATCCATCTCTCATCATTCTTGAACTTTAATTTTCCTTGTTTGGCAGTACCTGATTAAAATTACTTACCTGTGATTAGGTTGTTTCTCCAGAGTTCACATTCTTTGATGGTACCAAGTCTTACCTGGATGATTCATCCTATGGTGAAAAGCTTTTGCGTGCAAAAATGGATTTGAACTTCATGTAAGAGTAGCATTAGATATCGTTTCAATATTTTTGTATCTTCTCATGGTTATTTTCATTTTGCTGGTGCATGCTAAGAGGCAACAAATGATTTCTCAAATGGGATTTTATTTTCTGCTGTTTAGTATGAAATAATGGTGGGAGGAAAGATAAAGTTGGAGCATCCATCTTATTTGGTTGGAAGTTGGAAAAAAAATTGACATAAAAGATGGTTGTAGTGAAGATTATGTATATTGTTGCCAGAGGATCTAAACCACCCAAGATGTGCTCTCTCTCTCTCTTTCTCTCTCAAAATATATATGTGTGTCTGTGCACATCAGATTGGCAGATTAGGGTATGTGTGTATGTGACTAGCCCATAATATGTGTATGCGTGTCTTGATTTACCCATGTATGGAATATGGATGGTGGGAAATGGTTGGAATATATGTATGCCAATTTTTCTTATGTAGAAGAATATGTAACCTGGAAGTCAAAGCATGCATTATGTCTGTGTATGTACTAATTTCCTTCTGTCAAGGAACATTAATCTGGAAGTCAATTAGTACACAATGATGTACTTACTCTTTATATTGACGTTCGTTTGGTAAGTATAGTTCAGTTAACAGAAATACCTGCTCTTTGCTAATTTTTTTATTAAGCTGACAAGACCCTTCTTTCAGTTTCAATTTTATGCTAACTTAAAAGAAAAGTAAATATTACAGTATTACTTATTTTTCTTTAACAGAACTTATCAGTGCAAGTTGTGTACAATGTCTTGCGTGGAACTAGTAAGATACTTGACTGATGATATGTCCTATTGACATGAATGTTGTTATGTTGTTCAGGAATTTCTATTCTATTGGTTTTTGTTAGTCTCTATATTAGTGTTAGCATTCTCTGTCTATATATATTTTTTCCCTTTTATTTTACCAAATGTTCTGTTTTATTTCATATATGGCTTTTGAACATATCCTTTTGCTATTTTAATGAAAATCAAGCAGTTGGTGAGAATAATGTAAATGTGTTTTCTTTATCTTTTTGTGTATTTATCTTATGAACAGGTATGCATCAAAGGAAAATGATACCTGGATTCGTGCCATGGTGAAGGATCTGACCGTTGAGGCTGGTTCTGGTCTTATCATTCTGGATCCTCTGGATATTTCGGGGGGATATACTTCCATTAAAGAGAAAACAAACATGTCTCTGATGTTAACCGATATTTGTATTCATCTTTCATTAGCTGCAATTTCTCTTCTACTTAACCTTCTGAACCAAGCAGCTGCAGCGTTACAATTTGGAAATGCAATTCCTCTGGCTCCCTGCATTAATTTCGACAGAATTTGGGTGTCACCTAAAGGTTTTCTTCAATATAGTTGAAGTAGTGTGATGCTTTATCTTACTATGTTTTTTTTTTATTTTTTTATTTTTTTATAACTTTTTTTTGGTTTTCTCTTTCCATCTTGTTTTATTATGTCTGCAGAGAATGGATCTCATAACAATCTTACTATTTGGAGGCCACAAGCTCCAACAAACTATGTTATATTGGGAGATTGTGTGACATCTAGGTAAAGCATGATTTCCCATGTTCAATTATGGTTAAAGACTTTGAGGTTTAGGGTTCTTTGTTTATCTTTTCTTCCATACTAGAATTCATTTTAGGATGGTAATTTTGGTTAATCATCTATTAAACTATAAATTAAAACTGAGTCCTGGTTGTGTTGTTGACACCTCTCTTTATGGGATTGATGTATGGGCATTTTCTGAGGATGAGTTGGATATTGAATGGGCTGTGTCTTAGTTTGTTTTTAGGCTGAATATCTGTCTTTGGGTCTTTTGTTTTTGGGCATTTCTGGGGAAATGGTTGTTGATCGAGATAGATTATGACTGGGAAATGGGGCTAGGAAGGTGTCTTTGAAGTGAGTATTTTTTCTTCTTTTTGATATTTTAAGATGGAAATGCTTGATAGTTCTAGTATTATTTTAGTAGGAGCCTTATGTTCAGTAGAATTTCAAGATTTGGAACCAGTATTTGTCATCTCTTTGAAATTGATGCACTTTTATGTTTCTGTTCACTCTTTTCTTTGTTCCTTTTATAAATTTGTTCTTTGGCTCTTTTTACTTGTGCACTTTGTTCTGGCTAATGCTCCTTGCACTGAGTTTACTTTTTGAAGGAGGATATTATCTGCCTGTCCTAAATGTAAATGGTGTTTTTCATGTAATTACTTTTGAATCAGCAAAATTTACATTTTTTTTCATCAATATCTCATTCTTTTACTATTAATATGCTTTTCCGTCAATTGTTCTCCAGGCCAATTCCTCCTTCACAGGCTGTACTAGCAGTAAGTAATACATATGGGCGTGTGCGGAAGCCAGTGGGTTTTAATCTTATTGGCTTTCTCACTCATGTCCTTGGATTGGAAGGAGTGGATGGCCATTCTGATGTTGACAGTGATTGTTCCCTTTGGATGCCAGTTCCGCCCCCAGGGTATACTTCAATGGGTTGTGTAGCAAATATAGGGAAACATCCACCACCGAATCATGCTGTTTATTGCATGCGCTCTGACCTTGTAACATCTACAACTTATTCAGAATGCATGCTGACTGCACCATCAAATCAGCGTTTTACTTCTGGATTTAGCATCTGGCATTTGGACAATGTTCTTGGATCATTTTATGCCCATTCTTCAACTGCATGCCCTTCCAAAGAAAATAGTTCTGACCTGAGTCATCTTCTACTCTGGAATTCAGTTTGGTCCTACGCATCTCTTAAGGAATCTGTTCTTGGGTTTGCTGTGGACAATGATCATTCCAGTCAGCAAACAAGTAACCAGAGTGCTAGTTCATCTGGGTGGGACATTCTCAGGTCAATTTCAAAAGCAACTAGTTGTTACGTGTCAACCCCTCACTTTGAGAGAATGTGGTGGGACATGGGCAGTGACCTTCGTAGACCAGTGTCAATTTGGCGGCCTATTTCACGTCATGGTTATGCCATAGTGGGTGATTGCATAACGGAAGGGTTAGTTCTTTTTATCTTGGAATGTTTCTTTGTCAAACTCTTATCATTATAGGTATTTTTTTCTCTTTATGAGTTTCTATTAACATTTGGCATCGTCTTTTTTTCCTTTTCAGCTTAGAACCACCTGCTCTGGGCATAATTTTTAAGTCTGATGATCCAGAAATCTCTGCAAAGCCTGTGCAATTTACTAAAGTTGCCCATATTACAGGGAAAGGTTTTGATGAAGTCTTCTTCTGGTACCCAATTGCCCCCCCTGGTTATGCTTCTTTGGGGTGTGTAGTTTCCAGAACAGATGAAGCCCCGTGCATGGATTTTTTTTGCTGCCCGAGGATGGATCTGGTCAACCCAGCCAACATTCTTGAAGTGCCAATTTCCAGATCTTCAAGCTCAAAGGCATACCAGTGCTGGAGCATTTGGAAAGTTGAAAATCAGGTTAAGATAATGCTCATTAAATAGTCCATGATTGTCACTTTGAATTTTTGGGTTCTCTAAGATAAGGTCATTTTTTAATATGAAACAAATAAGTTTATTAAAAAGTATGCTTTTTTATGTAAGCTCAGGTCTGTTATAATCTTTTTAGTCTATGGCTCTTTATTGTCTGAATTTTTTACTGGGAAGAAAAGACAGATAATAATGTTTAGCTTCCTGTTTTTCTGTAGGCTTGTACTTTTCTTGCATGCTCTGATATAAAAAAGCCATCAACAAGGTTGGCTTACACTATTGGTGATTATGTGAAGCCGAAAACACGGGAAAATGTAACTGCTGAGATTAAACTAAGATACTTCTCTCTAACTGTTTTAGACAGCCTACATGGAATGGTATGTTTTCTGAAATATATATATATATATATATATATATATATATAATCTGGACCTTTTGACATGATATTGCCTTCTCTTTATGATGTATTTGTACCCTTTCAGATGACACCGCTATTTGACATGACTATTGCCAACATCAAGTTGGCGACACATGGTCGGCTGGAGGCTATGAATGCAGTCCTCATTTCATCTATTACTGCTTCAACCTTTAATACGCAGCTAGAAGCATGGGAACCCTTGGTGGAGCCATTTGATGGCATATTCAAGTTAGTTTCTGCCTCATTCTAGTTACTATTTGCCACTATGAAAAATACAGTACATCAGCTTGTAATGAATTTGGTGTCCTTTGTTAAATATTATTAATCTTTTTTTTTTTTTCAAGGTTTGAAACATATGATACCAATGTGAATTCACCATCAAGACTTGGGAAGAGGATGCGCATTTCTGCTACCAACATTGTGAATATAAATGTCAGTGCAGCAAATCTTGATACTTTAGTAGAGACCATTCTTTCATGGAGACGACAGTTAGAACTTGAACAGAAAACGACCAAGCTGATTGAGGTCAATTGGAATTTGCACCTCGATTTTGGTTTAAGAAGATGCTGAGTTGATTTCTATACTGAGTATGTGCCTTCAAATATCTAACTAGTTATTCTTTCTCAGGAGGCTGGTGCTCATTCTGGACAGGAAGATCTGGCCTCTTCTGCCCTGGATGAAGAGGATTTACAAACTGTGATGGTAGAGAATAAACTTGGGAATGATCTGTTCCTGAAAAGGATTGAGCAGAATTCAAACGTGGTGGTTGACCAACTTCATCATGGTGACTGTGCTTCAGTTTGGGTTCCACCTGCTAGGTTCTCGGACAGGTTAAATGTTGCAGAGGAATCTAGGGAAGCACGCTATTGTGTTGCTGTGCAGATTCTTGTTGCCAAGGTTCTATTATGATTGAAGCTTTTGCAACATATGTTCCTTTCATTTTTCTTTGTAGCCAGTATATGTTCATTTATTATTTGATTGCTTCTAAACAAAAATATGACTTGTTAATGTCTGGCAGGATTTACCTATAATCGATGATGGTAATAGCCATAACTTCTTTTGTGCTTTGCGCCTTGTCATTGATAGTCAAGCAACAGATCAGCAAAAACTTTTCCCTCAGAGTGCAAGGACAAAATGTGTGAAGCCCTTAGTTTCAGACATGGAGTACCCAAATAAAGGCATTGCAAAGTGGAATGAACTTTTCATATTTGAAGTTCCTCGTAAGGTCTGTTGTGTATTTAACAATTTTGTTCTTTTTCTTTTTGTTGTTTTTGCTTCTTTACTGTTAAAAGTAGGCACTATTTAATTTGTGGATCTTCAGTACAAATAGCTAATATATTCATATTGCTCTGAAAGTAAGATAAGTTAATCAAGAGTAGTAAAAAGTTCCATCATAGTAAACTGTCATGTTATGATAAGCACAATTAAGCGAAAGCTGTGATGCTGATCTGGAAAGCAATAGCTCTTGTTTTCCAAATTGCTAAGGAATTTCTGCATGTGCTGTCACAGGGGGTTGCTAAATTGGAGGTGGAGGTAACAAACCTTTCAGCAAAAGCTGGAAAAGGTATGTTTTATTGGTGCATCAACTTGAGTTAAAATGGGAATTCACATAAAACTAGATATTGAAAGTTTTTCTGGTTTTTGTTGCTTGTGATGCTAAATCTGTGTGCCTCTTATACTTCTATGAGTTGATGTTCGTTGCATTCAATTTCATGGATCTTGGGTAATAAGAACTCTATTTATATAGCCATAGAAATTTCTATGATGAGTTTTTGCTATTCATTACAGTGTGGTTCACTTGTTATTCTTCTCTTTCATTTGTTCTCCACTATGTATTAATTTGTTATTTATTGATTTAGTTTTTTCTCGTGATCTCTTCTAAGTGAATAATATTCTTTTAGAGTTTTTATTTTTATTTTTTATATACATAAAATATTCTCTTATTTTGCTCAAGTCATCCTCTTTACTCAAACTTGAACATGTATATGTTTGCTACAGTCTCTTCATTTTGTAATTTAATAAATCAGGTGAAGTTGTTGGTGCGCTTTCTTTTCCTGTTGGACATGGTGCCAATATTTTAAAGAAGGTATCTTCAGCAAGGATTCTGTCTCAACTAAATGATATTCAGAATATTGAATCATATCCATTGAGGAGAAAGGCGAGTTACTCTTTTCTGCGTCTTTGGTCCAATGATTTCACTTTTCTTTGTTTCAATGGAATTTAGTATCTGTCATTTATTTACTGTCCTCTTTTACTGGTTCAGTCCAACAATGTTGAAGATATGCATGACCATGGATACCTCTCTGTTTCCACTTCTTATTTTGAGAGGATTACAACTGCAAATTTTCAAAGAGATGCAAAAGGCAAGGATGCTTCTCATAAGGATATAGGTTTCTGGGTTGGGCTTGGAAAAGAGGGTTCATGGGAGAGCATTCGTTCACTGCTTCCGTTGTCAGTAGTTCCCAAATCTTTACAAAGCGAATTTATTGCAATGGAAGTTGTCATGAAAAATGGAAAGAAGCATGCTATTTTCAGGGGTCTTGCAACAGTTGTAAATGATTCTGATATTAATTTGGATATTTCAGTATGTGATGCATCAATGATTCAGGATTCAGGATCAAGCAGTCATAACGTAGTGGTAGAAGAAATTTTTGAGAATCAGCGCTATCAACCAATTTTTGGTTGGGGCAATAAGTGGTCTGGCTTTCAAGGTAATGATCCCGGGCTCTGGAGCACCAAAGACTTCTCATATTCATCAAAGGTTAGTGATTTTGCATACTAACTGTTTCCATATTCTTGGGATTTATTTCTTGCATAACCGTCAATACGTATTTGTCTCTTCACTTTCTCTCTCTATTCTGCTTTCTTGACATTATGTATTCTTACTCCACCTTTATCTTGAAGGATTTTTTTGAACCTCCCCTTCCCAACGGGTGGCAATGGATATCAACATGGACTATCGATAAATCCCAATTTGTTGATGAAGACGGCTGGGCTTATGGTCCTGACTATCAAAGTCTGAGATGGCCCCCAACTTCTTCAAAGTCACATATTAAATCTGGTCATGATGTTCGCAGGAGGCGTTGGATCCGAACAAGACAACAAATTGCTGAGCAAGGCAAAAGTTGCATAAAGAGTGACTTCACTACCATAAGCCCTGGATGTTCTACTGTTTTACCATGGGGAAGTACATTTAAAGAATCTGATCAGTGTTTACGTGTTCGTCCTTGTGTTGATTATCCTCAGCCCCCATACACTTGGGGTCATACCATTGTTGTCGCTGTCGGTTCTAGTTTTGCAAGTGGAAAGGACCAGACTTTCTTAGATCAAGGTTCACCATATAGACAAAATACTTTGCCACAAAGAAGCAAAATGCCCAATTTTGCTCTTAAGTTAAGTCAACTTGAGAAGAAGGATGTACTTCTTTGTTGTTGCCCTACTGTTGGAAGCAGACAAATTTGGCTCAGTGTAGGTGCAGATGCATTGGCCCTTCATACGGAGCTCAATCAACCTGTTTATGATTGGAAGGTCTCTGTTAATTCTCCTTTGAAGTTGGAAAATCGACTATCCTGTCCAGCTGCATTCACAATATGGGAAAAAGCAAAAGAAGGCAACTATATTGAGCGAGAGCATGGTATGATATTTTCACGCAAGAGTGCTCATATATATTCAGTGGACATCCAAAGACATATATATCTTACATTTCGTGTACAGGGTGGTTGGGTTCTGGAAAAGGTAATGGGTTTAACTTTAATCTGACAATGCATTGTTTTTCCTCATCTGCAAGCAAAAGTGTATTAAAGCTTTGTGGTGAATGCATTATTATTTGCAGGACCCAGTTCTTATTCTGGATCTTTCTTCCAATGCTCACATTTCATCTTTCTGGATGTTCCACCAGCAAAGTAAAAGGTTGTGGTTCCATTTTTTTTCATGGGTGGTCGCCTCTAAAAATTTTCGTTCCTACATCTCTTGTGATTTGTCAGCATGAGAGGATACTGCATAACTTTCTACATATTTCCTGTGCTGCTTACATGCAATATTTGGGTCCTTTTTCCCTTAATTCAAATGCTAATGATATGAATGAGGTTTAATATAAACTGGACTTAAACTTCCTTCAGAAATTTCATTCTGGGTTGCCAGATTTTTTCCCTCACAACATATGCTTATTCTTAAGCAATATAGATTTTAAACACAGAACACCTATTTTAAAGGACAAGGTATCAGAATGTATGCTATTGTTCAACTATATTTACTGTTTTGATATATAGATCAACATTTAATTTTCACTACATCCTTTTAAAAAAAAAATCATAGTTCCAGATTAGTATAGAGATTCTGCATAAATAATTGAGTTTGATGCTTTCCACATTTATATATTTCCCCCTGCTAAATTAGTTTAAGATTTTTTCTTAATAGGTGTAAGTGTGCTGTTGTGACTCGTGATCTTAAATATGTAAGAACCCATGTCTGATTTTTGCTTTTTGATCCTCTTAATTTGATGCCCCCATTCTTCACTGACATGTGTAGTTGGCAACTTGTTAAGAAAAGAAATGGAAGGAAATGATACATTATTTCTGTCATGTTTGTTTCTCCTTAATAATGGTCAGTTCCAAGTGTGCAGAACATAAGTGAATGGTGTCAAATTTGATGCCACAGTTCTCTATATCTTTTCTCGACAATAGATTCATAAGATAAGTGAAAGGATTATGTACATGATTCTTGATTATGTATGTTCCTTCATGATCAAGTTTGGTGGAATTTATTTACTGAAAAAAGGAACTTGGGTGAAAATTTCACTGTAAAGTGATAAATTAGTCACTAATTGTGTGAATAGTTTTAGGCTTAGTGCGTTATTTTAAGTTTTCTTTTTTTATTTTCTTGTGAAAAAAAATAAATTATGGCTTATGTTTTCCATGATCTTATCACATGGTTTTGCAGGAGATTGCGTGTGAGCATTGAACGTGATATGGGGGGAACCAGTGCTGCACCGAAAACAATAAGGTTTTTTGTTCCATATTGGATTATTAATGATTCATCTCTGCATCTAGCTTATCAAGTGGTTGAAATTGAAGGTTCAGATAGTGCAGACACGGATTCACGCTCACTATCTAGAGCAGTTAAATCTGCAAGAACAGTTTTGAGGACCCCTTCGTCCTCGATAGAAAGGAGACATTCTGGTATGAGGAGAAACATCCAAGTACTTGAAGCTATTGAGGACACCAGTCCGATAGCTAGTATGCTTTCCCCACAAGACTCTGCCGGTCGTAGTGGTGTTATGTTGTTTCCATCGCAAAAAGATACATACGTGTCTCCACGGGTTGGCATTGCTGTGGCTATTCGTGATTCTGAAATCTACAGTCCTGGCATTTCTCTTTTTGAGCTTGAAAAGAAGGTAATATGTTAGTGGGTGAAGATGTCTACATGCTTATGAATCTTGTTTCTTTTTTTTCTCTTTTGTTGGCATGGTGGAAAGGGGTAATGCTTCTGATAAATTGTTTGGTGATGTTTCAAACATCTGTGATGCTAACTGAAATGTAACTTCTGTTCCAGGAACGTGTTGCTGTAGAAGCATTCAATTCAGATGGGTCCTACTATAAGCTTTCAGCTCTAGTGAATATGACCTCAGACAGAACAAAGGTGGAAAACTAGTCTTTAAAAGATTGTTGATGCTTTATATTTTATTGTGGTTCTTGTTTCCGTTCTCTTGTAATAAGACTATAGTAGTTTTATTCTTTTATTTCTTATACATTGTTTCCCTCATTGGTCTTTTTTTTTTCCTTTCTTTCTTTTGTAATAGTGTTTTCTACTTCTGGAAGTTATCTCTAGCCATCCTTGTAAACTTTGGCCTTCATTGTGATTCATACCTTAATTGACATTTTTGTAGTCTATGCCATCTTTCTTTTTCCCTCTATGGCATAGGATAAAATTGCCAGTAGGCATTGAGACCATTGCAGCCTTGATCTTAGAAACAGTTATTGCCTTATGTGTTACTTGTTTCTGCTTATTTCTATTAAACAAGTCGCCATCCGGTTAGTGGCCTGCTTGGTCCTCAGAGATTGATATTGCAATCTTCTTATGCTTGCTTACTTATTATCATCAATGTACCATGATAGACTCTTCCTATAAATAACAACCAAAATTTTGCTGCAACATACTCAGGCAAATAGATTACGTAGCGGTAGGTTGGAGATAGTGGACTTTCCGTGTGAAATTTCTTGTACACCAGACTAATAAACATTATTGCTTATGTACATAATGCCATGCAGTTTAAGAAAGCTATTCAAGATGGTGGGATCTTCTTTAGGGAAATACTGCTTTATTTCTGTATTGGTATTTTCTGACCTTTTAAATCTGGGTCAGACTATGTTCTTAACTGTAGATTATCTGAGTAACCTATAGGATTTGTAAGCGATCACTATTCAGCCGGGTACCACTAGTATTGAATCAGAATGTAAAGGATGTTATAATGATTCAAGACAAGGAAGCCCTGTGTCCTGGCATATGCTTAAAAAGCTACAACTTATATGTAAGACTGAGGCTCCCACCGCACCGGAGGGTGCGTTTATGACTGGACCCTTAGGGGTCCAGTCAATAAAAAGGCACCCCCAGTGTGGTGGGGGTGCCTCACACCATGCTCCCAAAGGGAGTCTGAATAAGGGGAAATTTAGGTTTTGAAGCAGTCGAGCATATAAAATAGTTTATTGATATTTATTTATAGATTTTTTAGTCAGTTAGTAACTACTAAAAATGATTGATGTTCAGGTCATTCATCTTCAGCCGTACATGCTTTTTGTCAATAGGGTTGGTTTTAGTCTTTGCCTGCAGCAGAGTGATTCTCAGACAGTGGAATGGATCCATCCCACCGATCCTCCAAAACCCTTTGGATGGCAGAGTTCTTCAAAAGTTGAGCTGTTGAAGGTCAGTGTAAATCAGTCATACCAATGATTCAATATATTTCCATGCATATATTATTATTATTATATCCTATTTAACTAATTGGACTTCTTTTTATTTCAGTTGCGTGTAGATGGATACAAGTGGAGTACACCTTTTAGTGTTTCTAGTGAAGGTGTGATGCGTGTTTGTTTGAAAAATGACAATGGAAGCGATCAGTTATTTTTTAAGGTTGAAGTTAGGAGTGGAACAAAAAGCTCCCGCTACGAAGTTATCTTCCGCCCTAATTCCTCATCAAGTCCTTACAGGTTACATGTTACACCTGTGTATATACTTTTAAAACTTCCTTAAATACTTAGAGAATAGTTAATGGAGTAGGGGATTTTGTTTTTTCTCTTTACTGTTTACCGTTTACTTGTCCTGTTTCCCAGGCATACAAGGGTGGCAATTTGGTGTTTGAGTTGGGTTCTGGTTGGGTCAGTTCGGGTTGAGTCATTTTGGGGTTGGATTATGGTATGGTCATCTTGATTTTGGGTCACTTTGGATTTCAAATTGCTCGGTTTTGGGTTGTTCACTTTTTAAAATTATTTCAAATAGAGTTCAAGTTCTGGTCATTTGTTTAAATGATTTGTATTATAGTATATTGTTAAGCATCCAACCTAAAACCAATTGGCAATAAATGGAGATACCCAACTTGAATATATGACCACATGAAACCCAAGACTTAACAGATGTGGTAAAACACCACTTGACACTCCCCCTCGCATGTACCTCAACAAGGGTCTACACGTGGACAACCTCGCATGGGGTAATAGGTAGGAAGAACAGATTGGGCTTTGATAACATGTTAAACATCCAACTTAAAACCAATTATCAATAAGTGGAGAGACCCCACTTGAATATAAGACCACAAAAAAACCCAAGAAACAAGGGGATAACACCACTTAACATATATATTATTTCTTAATTAAGTTGAAGTTTAAAACGAGAAAAGAATAAAAGTTATGCTCAATTGAAGTTTTGGATTATTTAGGACCATTCAGGCCTGTGTTGCTTCTAGCTCAGGTTATTCAAGTTCAGGTCATTGGCTATTAGTGGGGTTGGATCAGGTCAGGTTTTGGGCGTGTTCGGCTGATATTTCAGCTCGAGTTAGATTTTTCCTGTTCTACATGCATATATCCCCTTTGTTGAATTCCCTTTTGTGTCTCTTTTATCTTCTCTTTCATTTGTAATATTATTATCTTCTGGGAACAGGATTGAAAATCGTTCCATTTTTTTACCACTTCGCTGCCGGCAAGTGGATGGTACCAGTGATTCATGGCACTTTCTTCTTCCCAACACTGCTGTTTCTTTCTTATGGGAAGATCTTGGTCGACAGCATTTGTTGGAAATCCTTGCAGATGGGTCTGACCCATCAAGGTCAGAAAAGTACAACATTGATGAGATTTTCGATCACCAGCCCATTGATGTGACAGGACCTGCCAGAGCTTTACGGATTACCATCCTAAAAGAAGAAAAAGTAAATGTTGTTAAGATCAGTGACTGGATGCCTGAAAATGAGTCTACAGCAAACATCGGCCAAAGGATTCCATCCTCGTTATCTGATTTCTCTAGAAATGAGTCTCATCAACAGCAATTGCAGTCTAGCTCAGAATGTGAGTTTCATTTTATTGTCGAGCTTGCTGAGCTTGGGGTGTCCATTATTGACCATACACCTGAGGAGATATTATACCTGTCAGTGCAAAATCTTCATTTGGCATGTTCAACTGGCTTGGGCTCTGGGTTTAGCAGGTATGTCTGCTTTTAATAAATTCTGCAATGCTGCAATAAAGGAAGATTTATGTTATCACAACAAAAATTTTCTTGTCCCACAAAGAATTGCTCCATTTCTACCAACAACAAAAAAAATCTGTAAATTTTTTATTTGAACCAGTCATAACATGCCGTTGGTAAACAATTAAACTTGGTTTTATTCATGAAATCATTGCGTATTATTGGTTGCTCTGCCTTTGTTGGCAGTTCCATTTCAAGTGATAAACTGTCTATTAACTCATTGTGGATTTTCCTTGATCCATTCAATTTTCATAGGATTACTTATCGCAAGTACAATCATGTATATATTACACAGTTACATGTGTTTTTCTTATGCATAAATTCATTGTATGTGCAAGTTGAGCACTAAAAAGTTCTAAACTTGCTCGTGTACATGAAATAATAGGGGGTACTACACCTTTTTTTCCCCTTCTCGCCTCAAAGAAGGCTCTGAATTTGTGAATGTAAGCCTTAGATTTAGCACAACTCTGCTTTGTCGCACACTATTTAGCAGAGAACCTAATAAACTGTCTACTTATTATGTAGGCAGAATAGATGTCCAAAATTGTAGTTTCTTGTACCAAAACTTTTCCCTGTTGTCGAACTATTTGTGATTGTTTACGGATTATTTTTTTATTTCAGGTTCAAATTAAGAATGAGAGGAATTCAAATGGATAACCAATTGCCATTAACTCCAACACCAGTTCTCTTCAGGCCACAGAAAACTGGGCAGGAGACGGATTATATTTTGAAATTTTCTGTGACTCTACAGACAAATGGATCACTGGATCTATGTGTCTATCCATATATAGGTCTCCATGTGAGCATGGTATATCTCAATGTCTTGAGCAGAGTTTCTTATTTTTTCCTATCTTAGTCACTCATATAGTCGTATTCATTTTGATTGGCTTATGACCAGGGGCCTGATAATTCTGCATTTTTGATAAACATTCATGAACCTATTATATGGCGCATTCATGAGATGATGCAGCAGGTCAATCTCAGTAGGTTATATGATACTAAAGCTACAGCCGTGTCAGTTGATCCAATCATTCAAATTGGGTATGTGCTTCAATTTACATATTCGAAATGTGCTGTGCTCTGTATTTGATTGCTTCAGGGTTATCACTTGTATTTAACCGGAAATACAGGGTTCTCAACATCTCAGAAGTTCGACTGAAAGTGTCAATGACTATGTCACCTAGCCAACGGCCCAGGGGAGTACTTGGTTTTTGGGCATCCCTAATGACCGCATTAGGAAACACTGAGAATATGACTGTAAGTTTTACGTTTAATCCCTTTTTGTTCCTCGTTTGTAGATCATTCTGTAGTTTGACCTTCAATTCTCTGGCTGGATCTGAAAAGCCACTTATGTAAGGATATGGAAGCTAGAATAACATGCAGAAAGGTTCTATAACTTGCTGTAATAAATATCTGTTAAGAGTCATGTTCTCCAAATACAGATCTCAAAGTTGCAGTAAACATGTTTATAGATTCATTTATTTTGGTAATTACAAGGGTTTGGTTGCGTAAGACTGAACTGTGACACTCTATGAACTACTATGTTTCCATTAATTAAGTACTATTCTATGGATGAAGTAGCACTGGCAATCTTTGAGCTATATATATCTCAAGATTTTCTAAACTAACTTTCATGAGCTATTCATGGTTGTTTATGCACATTGTGATACAACTGTTGAATAACAGGTCAAAATAAATCAAAGATTTCATGAGAATGTGTGCATGAGGCAGAGTACTATGATTAGTAATGCTATTTCAAACATCAAAAAGGATCTTCTTGGTCAACCGCTTCAATTGCTCTCAGGCCTTGATATATTGGGCAACGCAAGTAGTGCTCTTGGACATATGAGTAAAGGAGTGGCTGCTTTATCAATGGATAAGAAATTCATTCAAAGCCGACAGAGACAGGTATGTTACAAACCCAAAATTTGGATTACTAAGCATACACTGTTCCCAAGGTTGTGCTCATTTGTCCGTATTGCACTAATTATTTGCAAAATGTTTTCTTGCTCATTTATGTGTATCATGGGTCTGCAAATAACTGTATAAAGCTTTGATGGCGCTTGATCTATTTGAAAGGTGTGTGTAATAACCCTAAACCCTGAAAGATGGGTGACACGTTTGTAATAACTGTTGAATAACTGACAAAAGGGATGTGTCTATATATCTTGCTAATATGATTTGGTTGAGAGTGAATAAGTGAATTTTGAATGGGGTGATTTACCCTCTTGTAAAATTAGCTTTAGCAATAGTGTTTGATTTCATTTTGTACCTAGATAGTTGAATGATTGATTGAAAATAAAAGCGTAAGTTAATGATTGATTAATAAAACCCCTATTTCCTTGGTATGCATTCTTTAATTTCCTTTTTATGATTTATTTGCCTGCACCCTTGAAGCATGTCTAACAGTGGTGGAATTGATAAATGTTTAGAACAGAACAGAATTTTCCAGTCAAAAAACGATCTCTTGTAGGATGTGTTATAAGGTGTAATGTGCAGTAAGGGTAATATTGTCTTCTGCACCTTAATAACTCTGTAGAATAACTACAAGAGGTGACCATATGTTTAGGAAGCACTGATTAGTTGAGTGAACCTTTTTTTCTCTTTCTCCTGCTTATGCTGTTGTTACAGACATGCTGTGCTAATGGTCTATTAAAGCCAATAGTCATCCAATAGGCCTCTTCTTGGGTAATACTTATCTGGTGCTGTGCAGTTAACCATCCGGGAACATTCACATTCACATTCACTTTTTCTTTTCAATTTGCTTTTTCCGTCAGGAGAGCAAGGGTGTAGAGGACTTAGGTGGTGTTATTAGAGAAGGGGGTGGAGCACTAGCAAAAGGCCTGTTCAGAGGAGTTACTGGCATATTAACGAAGCCTCTTGAAGGTGCAAAAACTTCGGGTGTTGAGGGTTTTGTTCAGGGTGTTGGAAAAGGCATAATAGGTGCAGCTGCGCAGCCTGTGAGTGGGGTTCTGGATCTTTTGTCAAAAACTACTGAAGGTGCAAATGCTATGAGAATGAAGATAGCATCTGCTATAGCTTCAGATGAACAGCTCCTCCGCAGGAGGCTGCCTCGTGTAGTTAGTGGTGATAATTTGCTTCGACCATATGATGAGTGCAAAGCACAAGGACAGGTACTTTATTTTTTGTATCCTCTTCTCAGTATATTTGGCTCTGAATACATTAAGTAAAAGGGTAAGTGGGAAGAGACCCTTTTTCTAATATAATTTTGGCATTTACTTGTCTGTGTTTTATTTATGTTTGAAAAATCGGTTGATTATCACCTGCTTATGTTATGAGTAAAACTCTTTTAACATACTGGCATTTGTGTTCATCTTGAAGGTAATATTGCAATTGGCGCAGTCAGGTTCTTTCTTTGGCCAGGTTGATCTATTCAAAGTACGCGGAAAATTTGCATTATCAGATGCATATGAAGATCATTTCTTGCTACCAAAGGGAAACATTATTATGGTTACTCATCGAAGAGTAATATTATTGCAAGTAGGTCAACTAACTTTGTTGGAAAGATTTTATGGTTTAACTGCTGCCTTTTTTTTTCTTTTTTTTTTTTTGTTATTACTGAAGCTGGAGGTCAAACTAAAGGATCACTTTGCATTTTGTCTTTTTCAGCAAACCTCTAATATGACTCAGAGGAAATTCAACCCGATGAGGGATCCATGTTCAGTATTGTGGGATGTACTGTGGGATGATCTGGCAACCATGGAGTTGACTCAGGGAAAGAAAGACCAATTGAAAGCTCCACCTTCACGGCTCATACTCTATCTAAAGGCTAGACCAACAGATACAAAAGAACAAGTTCGTGTCATTAAATGCAGCCGAGATACTCAGCAGGCTCTTGAAGTTTACTCTTCAATTGAACGAGCAATGAACACATATGGACGAAACATTTCAAAGGTTAGTTTCCAGATGATTTTTTTTTTTTATTCGTTTATATACACCATTGGTTTTTGCACTGTATGTTTCATACTTTGACATTATTTTGCTATTTTCAAGTAGATTTTTCAAAGTTTGATCATAAAGTGCTAGGATTTTTTGTTTTAATTCACAATAATATAAGCCTAGATGTTTTTCTGGCATTTACATATTCAGTATGGATATTGAAAACTTGAAGTGGATGCAACATAGATTGGAGTGTCTCTAAGCATGGCCTTGGATCATCCTTGTTAAGATTTAAGGGTTGTTGTTGTTGTCCTAAAAGGTTCTTTTAATGATTCAGGAGCTGCTGAAGAAGAAAGTTACTAAACCATATTCACCAGTTACTGATGGCACTGCTGTTGAAATGATTTCAAAAGAAGGGGCTTGCACCTGGTCTCCTCAACAGGTGCCTATGACATCAAGTTTTGGCAGCAGCAGCAGCAGCAACAACTAACTAACTTGGGAATCAGTGCTAATAATGTATTGAGATTGAATGAGAGCATCGGCTGAGTGCTACCTCTTC
Organism: Fremontodendron californicum; assembly: GCA_030761205.1. NCBI lineage: Eukaryota > Viridiplantae > Streptophyta > Magnoliopsida > Malvales > Malvaceae > Fremontodendron > Fremontodendron californicum. The sequence continues at coordinate 25,061,936 of JAULJL010000022.1, read as the reverse complement.
CGCTACAGATTTGGCTTGCTTGCTTGCAGTTGTAAAGGTATTATTAAAAAAATGGTTAGTGGAGTTATATTTGCAAAGCCAAAGCCCCTTTTAGAAATAAGGGTGCTCCTGCTGCCCTGCCCCAAGCCATCCATCTAAATTTCAAAGTAAGCCTGGGAACATTTGAATGCTTATTTATTACCTCGGACATGCTTGAATATAAATAATTTTAAATAGATATATTTCTTCATAGAAAGCCTATGTTAGTTTTAAATATCTCATATAATATAATCAATTCATCAGGCGCTTCCTCAAATGTATAAACATTTTTGTACATTCACCATTTACATAACAAAGCTTGTTTTCTGGCTCATAATCATCATAAATATAATTCTTGGCAGTAACCAACTTAGAAAACATTTTAATCTCTTTTTTTTTTTTTTTTTTTTTTTTATATATCTCTTTGTGTGAAGCTGCTGGTAAGCCAATCATTCAATTGAACAATAAACTCCTCCACCTTTTTATTTATGTTAACAAAAGAAAATAACTTTTGTAGCTAGCCTTAGCCAAATTCATACCACATAAATTTTATTAATGTTTACTTAATTCATACCACATGTCACATTATTTTTTATTTTATTTTTTATGAATCATTTTTCATTAATTTATGATATGAAATTGATACCAAGCTAAGCTTTATATGGAAGCAAAATGAAATTCCTAAACCAAGCCAAAAACGAATATTTTCTATTTCTTCTAACAAACAAATATATATATATATATATATATATATATTATTGTATATAACAAAAAATCAACTACTCAAGCCCCCATTAATGGGTCTTTGTTCACTGCAAAAAATGGATTTATATCTTTGATCACATGGTTCTCTAAAAGGTAGTTTGGTTAGTGTCCTTACTCCCCTCCTTGTAGAAGAAGCATTTGGTATTTTTAGGGTTGGGTATTCGAGAGATTCATGGTTCAAAGTCTGACTATAGGGTTAGAAATGAATAATGTTATTGTTGGTTTTATTGTCTGTTGGAAAGTGTAGCCACATGATTGGTACAGAATAATCTCATATGACATATCCTTCCTTAGCAGCAACTTGTTTTGCCTACCACCATTTTCTGGGGTTTTTATTTTCTTCCAAATATATATATATATATATATATATATATATATATATATATATAATAAGGGATAAAAACAATTCCTTGCTGCATCTGACTAAGAACGATGAAGCCACCAACCAAGTTAATCAAAACTTGGTTCTATCAGAGTTGCCAGAGATGATGAGTCCATTAACTTGTTTGGGCAGCTTCTAACAAGCTAATCAACAACAGTTGGAACCGCATCTTAAAAGTCTGATCACAATCAACGGTAGCAAATCGATGATTACAGAAATTTGAGGGAGCCCAAATTGAGAAAAGACAATAAATAATTAAATATTATTATTACTCATAAGTCTTCCTTCCAAAGGCCGCAGCGCAGTCTAAAGCAGGGGGTTTGATTTAATTTAATACAATTTTCAGAGACAAAAAACAAAACACAAGAGTGAACCAAGCTTGGCCAGAAGAAAGGCATACCTTCTGTCAAGGAACCTATCGAATTCGCCCGCGGATGCGTTGAAGTACTCTTTTTCACTCAGCAATTTCTCAAGGGGTTTCGCTTCAGGATCTGAAGAGAACGATGTCGTTATAATCGGCGGCGGACCCGGCGGCTACGTGGCGGCTATCAAGGCCGCACAGCTTGGTCTCAAGACAACCTGTATCGAGAAGCGTGGCACCCTTGGTGGTACTTGCCTCAACGTTGGCTGCATCCCTTCTAAGGTATGCTCTGCGGTTTCATTTTTGGATCTATTTTTTTTTTTTTTCATCTATGGTTGCTCAATCGACTCTGATTATAAATCTTTAGTAAGATTTAGACATGTTTGAATGGGTTTCTATGTTTTTCTTTTGTTTTAATGTTGTGAAGTCCTGAATTATATGATGAAAATGTATATAAAACTGATCCTGGTATTCAAGTGGTTGTCTCATTTTCTGTTCTGAATACCCTTTATAAAACCGTGATTGGGTGTTATATTTCTAATGTTGAAAATGGCATTTGTTAAATGTATCTCTTGGGCATTTCTGTTTTGTCAAAATGAAGAGAAAACAAATGTTTTCTTTTATTATTTTTAAAAAAAAAAAAAAAAAAAAAAACTCATCTTTACCATTCTCTTTAATATAATCAGTGTTGAAAATACCTACTTGATTAATATATGACTTCATATTTCAGTCTTAAGATGAACTTTATTAGTTGCCTTCCTAGTTCCTAAATGCTACTTATCACATTAGAGTTTTTATCTTTCTAATGTTGCTTTTTTTACATTCAGGCACTTCTTCATTCCTCCCACATGTACCATGAAGCTAAGCATTCATTCGCTGGCCATGGTGTGAAAGTTTCTTCTGTTGAGGTTGATTTGCCCGCAATGATGGCCCAAAAGGACAAAGCTGTTTCTAATCTTACCCGTGGTATTGAAGGTCTATTCAAGAAGAACAAGGTAACCTATGTCAAAGGCTATGGCAAGTTCATTTCTCCCTCTGAAGTTTCTGTAGACACTCTTGAAGGTGGGAGCTCTGTTGTAAAAGGCAAGAATATCATAATTGCCACTGGTTCTGATGTCAAATCTTTACCGGGTATCACCATTGATGAGAATAGAATTGTGTCATCGACTGGAGCATTGGCTTTGTCAGAAGTTCCTAAGAAACTCATAGTCATTGGGGCAGGCTACATTGGACTTGAGATGGGTTCAGTCTGGGGCCGACTGGGCTCAGAGGTTACTGTTGTTGAGTTTGCCCCAGATATCGTTCCGACAATGGATGCAGAAATCCGCAAGCAATTCCAACGTGCACTTGAGAAGCAGAAGATGAAATTCATGCTCAAAACTAAGGTAGTAGGAGTTGATACTACTGGAAATGGTGTGAAGTTGACAGTTGAACCAGCTGCTGGTGGAGAGCAGACCACACTTGAAGCTGATGTTGTTCTTGTCTCTGCTGGTAGAGTTCCATTAACGGCTGGACTTGGCTTGGACAAGATAGGAGTGGAAACTGATAAGGCAGGACGAATTTTAGTCGATGAAAGATTTGTTACGAATGTGCCAGGTGTTTATGCCATTGGAGATGTAATTCCAGGGCCTATGTTAGCCCACAAAGCAGAAGAGGATGGTGTTGCTTGTGTGGAGTTTATAGCTGGTAAACATGGCCATGTCGATTATGACAAGGTCCCTGGAGTTGTCTACACTCATCCTGAGGTTGCATCAGTTGGGAAGACTGAGGAGCAGGTTAAGGCACTTGGTGTTGATTACCGTGTCGGGAAGTTCCCTTTCTTGGCAAATAGCCGAGCCAAGGCTATTGATGATGCTGAAGGAATAGTCAAGATTTTGGCTGAGAAGGAATCAGACAAAATTCTGGGAGTCCATATCATGGCACCCAATGCTGGAGAGCTCATCCATGAAGCAGTCCTTGCCATTAATTATGATGCATCAAGTGAGGACATTGCACGCGTGTGCCATGCACATCCTACAATGAGTGAGGCATTGAAGGAAGCCGCAATGGCCACCTATGACAAGCCAATTCACATCTAGAGATCTAGATATCATGTGTTAATCTTCTTTCTAATTTTTGTTTGAGAATTTTCAAGATGATTCACCACATACTGTTCATTTTCTTGTTTGTCCTTGCTTGAATAGAGATTTGCTATTCATTGTTCTCTATTGTCTGAATGGCATAATAACATCAGCATGTTCAGTCATCTGTTTGATCTTCGATGTACAATTTAATAACAGCTTAATACGTTGAAGCAGATTTCATGCTATGGTGCTTCACTGTTATACATATCTTGGAGGGGTTCGTTGAGTTAGTATTTTGTTGGTCAGTATACATAGTTCGTTATGAAAGTGTAAAAGCACCTGTTTATACAGGCAAGACATGCAAGATTGCAAGTTACAATGCGCTGTATGATTTATTTTACCATCCTTGGAAGCTTAAAGAATTGAGTCCGGTGCTTAAATTGTGCCATATATAAACAAATAAGAAAGCCCAAGGATGGGTTTTCTAAATAATTGAACAATTTTGTAGGATAAGAGTGGCATTGGCACGTGGTACTTAGTGCACTGCCATTTTATACTAGCAAACATTATTATGTAATACATGCAACCTTGCATGTATTAACAAATAAGCTAATTTACGCTTGTAACCTTGCATGTAATACAATACATGCAAGAGCAGTGCATTAACAAATCTAATTGATAGAGGGAAAGAAGCGGCACCCCAAAAAGATTTCATATAACTTGCATTTTAAACACAAAAGATGAGTTAGAAATGTAATTGCAAAAGGGCCTTTCTCTCCTAATTATGGGAACTAAGGCCCCCTGCTCTATTCTCAACAACTCTGGGTCTTTCATGCTGCACAGCTTCGGCATGATGCAATAAAAAGCAACTTAAGAATGTATATAGTCATGGATCCTCCCGCATGTCTGGTCTCCTCCTAGCCTGTAGAGTAAGCCTTGCATCTCTCTCCCTCTCAAATTCCCGATAATCAGCCCGCTGCAAGAAAGAAACCTTATCCAGATACTGGTTTGAGCTCTTCTTGTAAGCATCCAACTCTTCCTCCATACCCTTATTTTCTTCTTTGTATTCTCCCCAATCTTTTTTCGTCTTGTCAAGCACGCTGAGCTTTGCCTTCTTCTTGATTTGTTCAAGAACAACATCTACCGCAGAAGGTGCAAGAGCTTTTGTCTTTTCAGCTGCCTCTTTCGAATCAGCATCAACGCGCTTTTTTATTTCAATTTCTTGACCAGCAAAGTCTCGAACCTCAGTGATCTGCAAAAGGAAAGATCGAATGTAAGAACATTGCTCAGGCATGGAGTTGGCTCATCAATAGACCACAAAGGCATTCCTATCCACTTGGAGTTTCAAGTTTATCAGTTGGCTGCATCCAAAAGTATTAATTGACCAAAGTGCTTAGAAGACAAAGGACATACGTAATCATCTGGATTGCTCAGGTATTGAAACATAGCTCATCATATTTCAAACATTTCTTTAAAGACAATTTTGAAGCTAAGTCAGAAGCTAGCAATGGCAGAAAGTAAGAGGTCCATACTTGCATGCTCCAATAAACCATGCAATTGCATGGCTAAGACATTTTCTAGTTGGTAGCTACTAGCTATAACTTTTTTCTAAACAAGAGTAGAAGAAGGCTGTGCTTACCTCAATTTTCCCTCTATTTGAGGCAGCCGCTGCAGCAGCTGCAGCATCCTTCACTGCTGAGAGGGCAGCAGCTGCAAGCTTCTTTGCCTCATCACTGATGCTGTTCTGCATCACAGTAGGTTCCTTCAGCGATTTATCTTTATTAAGGGCTTCAGTTTTCTTTGGTGGCATGCCCAGATCCACCATCCAACTCTATTTAAGTATAGTCTAATCTAGTCTAGTCTAGGGAAAAAGAGTTCAATTATAACCATTACCGACTGGGGCAACAAAGACGAAAAGAAAAACAACATACATTGGACGTCTTCTGAGAAAATGTAGTATCCAAAGTTGAATTATGCTCGTTTAAAACTGATTTGAGAGTAGCATTAGATATTCCTTTATCTACTTGCCCCAACGGAGCCTTCACCTCAGTCTGTCTGTCTTGCCCAGGAGATCCTGCAGCCTTTGGTGGTCTCAATTGCAGATACTTCATCCAATTCTACGAAACAAAATCAAGGCAAACAATTACTAGACAACCATCATCTAATAATTAGTTGCATTAAAAATGCAGAGCATAAGAAAATTCTCACATTGGAAGCTTTGGGTGAAATATTATTTGTGGCTGAAGTTTTATTGCTTGAAAATTGTCTGAGAGCATTCTTAGGTATTCCCTTATTCATCTGCTCCCACATTGCTTCCACTCGTGCTTTCGCCTCTATCATAATGAAAAAAATAAAATAAAAAAAATAAAAAAAGAACAATCAATTCATACCCTTTGCTTCACACAGCAGTTAGATGTTTTAAAATGATAAACATGGCTCGTATCAAAGCACAAAACAGGGTTAATGAGCAAATGATAGTAACTCACCAGTATCTTCACGCTTGGGCTCTGAATTCAAAACCTTAGCATCTTCTTTCACAGATTCATTCAATGTTCCCTCTTTTTCATTTACATTACCTGAAACACCAGAGAGGAAAAAGGTAAAAGTTTTTTTTTTTTAATATAGGAAAACAGAAAATGGCGAAGACCCATAAAGCAAAATTCTTTAATATATAAACTATTGCGATTAGTCTCTTTGAATCCAACAAAATTACATGCATCTAATCCAATACAAATTTCCTCCTTTCCACACATGAAAATATAAATAAAAAAACCCCAGTTAAAAAAAGAAAGAAACCCAGTTAAATTGGAAGTAATTAAAAGAATAGCATAAAAAAAGATCTTTCTTTTTCTTGTTCTAAGTAACCAAAGACTTAACTTTAGTGGGCAAAATAGAGCCTTCAAAAACTCAAAGAGAGAGAGAGAGAGAGAGAGTAGAATAGGGCACCTGAGTCGTGGAGGCCGTTAGAGGTTGTAGCCATTGGAGAGGGAAAAAGCTATATAGTATTATTTCCTTTGAAACCGGACTTTGGGTTGTGTTGGGAGGAGAGATAATCTAATATCTTTATGTGAAAAATCAGCTGAAAGACGCTGTTTGGGTGGCATCAAAATGGAAGGAAAAGGAATCGGTGACTGAAAACCCAACCCTCATGACAAAGAGAAGAGAGAGTACAAATGACTTACGACCGTGACAAGGAAATTGAAAGAATTACCCGCTGGCTGCTCCTGCTGCCACTGCTAGAAGACGGAAACGGCGGCGCTTCAATCCTTGCTCTATATCTTTTCATCTATTATTATTATTATATATATATATATATTAATATTTTATGTAATCATATCATAAATATGATAATAACTAGTGTATTTTTTTCATGTCCAAAATTGTACGCTTCAAACACTGTAGATTTTTATACTATATATGTATATGTTCGGGCCAAATGCATTATATATATAATTGATATTGTTTTTAAACTGTATATTATATATATTTCCACAAATGATGTAGACAGACATACCATGATGTCGTTTACTAAAATGGTATGAATAATCTGTGTTCATGGTTTATGCATGTGGAAATTAAAGCTTAAAAAAGCTTTGATCTGCATGCTTTTTTTGGAAGTGAGAGTCGTTTTCAGTTATATTCTGGATGGATATTCATCTCATATATTTGTGAACAAACTTCCAATTTCATTGTGAGAGTCCTAATTTCCATATACTTATCTAACCATATATGCATATATATATATATATATATAATATTGTATTTTACCAAGTGATGAAAGTGATAAACTCTAATTCAATCCTAATTTTAAAAGTTAATGATATGAAGCGAGTTGATCTAACCCAATTGCTTTTCGTAGGAAAGGAAAAGGAGTAAGCATTGATCAAATTAGTTTGGACCGTTCATTTGGCGGGATGGGATGGGATCCAAACGTTCACAAACTCATACACTCTCTATTCTCTCTTTCTTTACCTTATCTCAGTATTATTATTATTTCATCCACCAGAACAGAGAAACAGAAACGAATAAGAAAAACAAAAAGAAAAAAGTAATGGCTTCTTTGGCTCAACAATTCACAGGCCTAAGATGTCCACCACTCTCTTCTTCTCGCTTTGCGGTGAAACCAAAGCAAACCCAGAAAGTGGGTGCTTTTTCTTCTCCGATAGTGTCAGCTGTTGCTATCTCAGCAAATGCACAGACCAAAGACAGGCTTGAACTCAAAACGATGTTCGAGGAAGCCTACGAACGCTGTCGTAATGCTCCCATGGAAGGTGTTTCATTCACTCTTGATGATTTTCAAACTTCTCTTGAAAAATATGACTTTGATTCCGAGCTTGGAACCAAGGTTTGATTTTTTTTTTTTCCCTTCTTCTTTTCATTTGGTTCTTTCATTTAATTCGAAGTTCAAAATTTATCCGTATTATCTTGGATTAAGAATTGTTTGAATTATTATGTGAATTGGGTAATTTATTTTATTGACCATTTATTTGAAATTTGTATTTCAAGTTTGAGTCTATCTATTATCTTGAGAGTAGGAAATAGGTAAGAGTGAGATTTTGTTAATGCATGAACTCAGATGAGTTGTTTTATGTCGAAATTATGATTGGTTGGATTTCGGGTTTATATACTTTTATATTTTTTTGGAACTTGTATTTTTGTATTTCCTTTTCTCATTGTTGCGATGTTAGCTGTGAAGAAGAGTAATTGAGCGTTTTTACTTGTGCATGATTTTTTATAATACCGATAGAAAAATGTATACTATTTTCAGGTAAAAGGAACAGTTTTCTGCACTGATAACAATGGGGCATTGGTTGACATTACTGCAAAATCTTCAGCATATCTACCAGTCCAAGAGGCCAGCATTTACAAAATTAAACATGTAGAAGAAGCAGGTATATTTCCTGGTTTAAGGGGGGAATTTGTGATTATTGGTGAAATTGAGGCAGATGATAGCTTAGTCTTGAGCTTAAGGGCCATCCAATATGAGCTTGCCTGGGAAAGATGCAGGCAGCTTCAAGCTGAGGATGTTGTTGTGAAGGGCAAGGTGCGTATTTTCTGCCAACCCCAATTGTATCTGCTTTTATAATAATGTAGAAACTCTTATGGGGAAAACGGTATCTTTTGCCTGGAGCTTCCCGTAAAATTGTATACTTTTTTCATGCATTCTCACTCACTGCTCTTTGACTAACTGATATATATATATATATATATATATATATATATATATATATATATATATATATATGTAGGTTGTTGGTGCAAACAAGGGTGGAGTAGTGGCATTGGTGGAGGGTCTTCGGTGTTTTGTTCCTTTCTCGCAGATATCATCGGTTGGTTCTATCATCCCAACTGCATCTTTTTGACACTCTATAATTTGCTATAGTATGTTACTATGTTGCTCCGACTCTTCATTTTTCTTGAAGTACCCGTGTCCGACGCATATCCGGACATGGGTATGGGGATATGAGCCTCCAAAAATCCTCCAAATACATGGAAAAATTTAGAAAAAATTGAACATACTCGTGTCGAACACATACCCGTATCCAACGCTCACATCCGAGTTCGAGTAAGATAGGTATGTTACCTACCGTTCTGTATTCAAAATCTAATTTTCTGTTTTATGAATCTTTCATCATAACTTGAGTGACATAGTTATGCCACTTTCTCCTGAATTGCATTTTAGCCCAACTAGCTCTGTATGAAATTTGAAGTAAATTATTGTTTCATGTCTCGTCAGAAATGTGCTGCAGAAGAGCTTTTAGAGAAGGAGCTCCCATTGAAGTTTGTTGAGGTTGATGAGGAACAGTCCAGGCTTGTCCTCAGTAACCGCAAGGCCATGGCTGACAGCCAGGCACAGCTAGGAATTGGATCAGTTGTCCTTGGAAGTGTTCAGAGCCTGAAACCATATGGTGCATTTATTGATATTGGTGGAATTAATGGTCTTCTTCATGTCAGTCAAATCAGTCATGATCGTGTTTCAGATATTGCTACAGTTCTTCAACCTGGTGACACTCTGAAGGTGACTTTATGTTATCTCAAGTTAATTCTCGCTTCTGCTTCTTAGAAATGTATTTTAAAGACCGTGTCAAATATATGATGTAGGTCATGATATTGAGCCATGACCGTGAAAGAGGCCGAGTAAGTCTTTCTACAAAGAAATTAGAGCCTACTCCTGGAGACATGATTCGCAATCCAACACTTGTTTTTGAGAAGGTAGTTTCCAATAATGGTCTCTTATCCTCTTTTGGAATTGCATTTTAAATTAATCCTTGTGTTGGATGTTGGCCATACTTTGTTTTTGTGCTGCATTTACCATCCATATTTATGTTGCTTATGGCTTTTCCTTTACCTTTACCTTTTCTAACAGGCTGAAGAGATGGCTCAGACATTCAGGCAGAGAATCGCTCAGGCAGAAGCTATGGCTCGTGCAGACATGCTTAGATTCCAGCCTGAGGTACAAATTTTAGTTACTAGGGTCCACTAATTCTAGAAAAGATTGGCGTTAGATTAGTGTCTCCCTGCTTAACTTGACCCTTTGTGATTAATTTTGCAGAGTGGCTTAACGCTCAGCTCTGATGGTATATTGGGTCCCCTTACATCAGACTTGCCAGCAGACGGTTTGGACCTCAATGATGTTCCTGAAGCAGTAGATTCTTAATTTATATGCATAGCCCTGGCCTAAAGCAACCACTTTATAATTGTTTTTCCTAATTTTTTGCCGCACTCCTGCCTGTAATTTTTACATTATTTACTTTGTAAAATTGGTTCAATTGCTTTCCTGAAGTAACTAACCAGCATGCGGAAGAAGGCCGTACAGTCCTGGTTTGAAGGAGGATCAAAGGGCCTCACAATTCCAGCTTTTCATACCCAAAATAAAAGGTGTTTTAGCATATCATGATTGATACACATTTGCTGTTTCAAGTTATACAGTGCTTACATCCAAAGCTGCGGGTCACATTGATGGATCATGAATCACTGCAAATCCAACAGACAAAAAGTAAAACCAAAAAATTTCATATACATGCAGAAACATATAAGTATACGAGAATGGTTGATTTCACTAGCCCTTTCTTCTACTACACTAACACAGCCTAGCTTACTCCTTTGTTGCTCTTCTTGCCTTTCTTTTGCTTCTGTTTCAATTGAGTAAGACCAGCAGCTGTGATCTTCACATTGCCAATAATTGCAGCAAATAGCTCAGGATCTGTGCATGCTTTCATCAATTCCTTCTCTCTGTTGCTTGCTTCAGGCATGTGGCTAAACAGATTCATGGCAGTCTTTGCAGCTATAGAAGAATATCAAAGGATTAAAAAAAAGAAAAAGGTAAACATGCTTTGGACTCGACACTAAAATCTTATTAAAAACTAGTAAAATTTCATTGGCACCAGTAGTTAAGTATCAGTGAAAAGAATAAAATCCTTAATCCTAGCAACAACATTACACAATTCAAAATGATGATGATGATATAATTTCAACATTGTAAACTAAAGAATTCTGATACCTTTTCCTTTCTTTGCAGTGCCCGGAATTATCTTTACGCGGTATTTATATGATTGCACTGCACTATAAGGACCACAAACAGGCACAGCATATAAGAGAATGTCACCAGGCAGAGGATTCCCTGTCAAGTAATCCACATCATTTAATCTCCCTTTCTCTTCTTCACCTATCTCATGTACATCGTCTTCCTCCATCGCCACCTTGTCCAACTCATTATTATCATCCATACCTGCACGGCGATCATCCCCAACTCCATTTGCAAGACCATGCAAACTATCACCAGGATGTTCAGGACAATCCCGTGAAAGGTGACCTACCCTTTTGCATTTATAACATATTTTTGGGGCATTTTGAGGACCTGCAAATTTTAAAACAAGTGAATTTTACGGCCCCATAACAGGATTCTCTACTTTGATTTACTAGAAATTTGAACAATATCTTTGTTGCCACCAATATTTCAGGAAAGAACATACCACTAGCATCAGGTTTTTGGTTGCTGCTGGTTGTAGCGTTTCCATCATCTAACTCTCCGTCATTCTTGTTACCTTTACCAGAAGACTGCAATTCATAAAAATGATCAGTTTAAGTCTAGAAAATGATGCCTAAACTATAACCAGTTGAATATGAGGCCTGAAGACCCCCCCCCTTCTTCTCTCCAAAAAAAAGAAAAAATAAAAAAGAGAGAAGTTTACAAGGTTTATAAATATTTTAAGGGTGGAAGAAATAATCTATTTGGCCTGCAAGACGATACGGCAGAATATTCAAGTTGGTGTACTCACAGCCAGTAATGCCATCCGAATGCTCCTCTCTTCCTCATCCTGATCAGCATACTTCTCCTTTATTTTCTTGAGTTTGCCTCTCTGCCCGCGGCTTATTTTTCCACCACCTGGTTTCTTATTTTGCACATTATTTTCAGGTACATTAACAGCATTATCATTCCCTTCTGCCTTCTCATTTCCCTTCTCAATGTTAGCATTGGAAGCAGTACTGCTTGGCCCTTTCTTCAGCTTTCTTCTTTCAGCTTTTGAAATATTAGGCTTATCCCTAACTGTAGCGTTCTTCTCTTCATGGTGATCTTCCTCTGCCAAATCATTTTGAGATGTTTCCAGAACAGAATTTTTACCCAAGAGAGTAGTAGATCCAAGCACTAGAGTGCGATCAAGGAGATCCTCAAGTTGGGGACTGACAGAAGCAATACCACTGTCAACAATGTCAGATATGTTTGAGTTATCAACATCATTCAAGCCAGTAATGCCTTCAGCCGCTAATTCAGGCACATCAATTGCTTCACCACCTTTCTCTGATTCTGACTCGGAATTTTCTATGCGAGGACCACTTTCTTCAACATCATTTATCCCTTCCTCCTCGCCCCTCACCCTCCTTTCATTTAAATGTGATCCTAAGGAGCTCTCATCCAAGCGAAACAATAACCCGAATCCCATTATAAGAGGATGTGGAGGAAGAAAGTTCTTCTTCCCACGTATCATGAAACTCCCAACAGTAAGATATTCCCCTGTAGGAGCAGTTTTACTGACCTGGTGGGGATAAACCCACCAAGCACTGGTAACAATCTTTGAATCCCATGCTTGGCTGTGACAAACCTATTTCACAAAAATGAACTTTTGGCTTCATGTATTGTATTCTATTCATCCTAGAAATACACAAAAAAGGAAGTAAATTAATAAAGGACATGGGAAGATTATTTACTGTGAAACATCCTGCTTGGTTTAAAGTGAGAGGTGGTACTGGCTGCTCAGGCCTGTGATTCTTGATTATTGTACTAGAAGCCCCATGCAAATCTGCATGGACATACCTGTTTCATTATGCAAATGACTATTAAAGTTCGAATTCTACATTATAAACCATGTTCGAAAACTAATAAATAGAAAAATGCTGAAACAATTAAGGAATGCTCATTTCTCCAAGAAAGAAGCAAAATGAAATCTAAATTAAGAGCGAAAAACTCTTCCTCAACTCATGTCCCCCACTTCAGCAACTTTTAATAAAACTCGGAGAAAGGAAACAATTGTCTTAAAAATACGCTACCAGATAATTCATTTTCATGGTGAACTCTATTGCTTAGCACTTTGGACCAAGAACATCCAGGTGAAACTTAAAATGCAATAGCTTGGAAAGAACAAAATGAACAAAAATGTAAACCATTAAAAAACCACTTACAGATCCCCTTTTGACATATATCTCTTCACAATCATCTCATTCTGTTGAGCATCACGTCCACTGATAACTAAATAGTTTTCGCTGCTGATAAACCAATTAAATTTCTCAAACCAATGAACTTTGCGCATATGTGAAATTGCTGCCACAGTTTTTTCCTGCAATACATTAACAATGAACTCAGCAAGCTAAAACAAAGGACAATAAAAATGATCAGAATCATACAACCATAAGGAGCCAATTTGAAGTCTGTCAGAGTTGGGGCAGGTCCAAAGCCCTAAGTGAAGAGGCTGCTGAAAAGTGTTTCCTTACTTTTTTTCTACCAATCAAAGTTAAAATGTACTTTTAGTTGACACAACAGAAATAAGCATCTGAACAGTTAAAGCTACCTGCGAGAGCTGAAGACGAGTCTTTCTCTCAGCTGCCTTAAAAGCCTTCTCATGTGCTGTGATAGTCTTTTCCTGTTTACTCTCTTGCTTTTTCTTCATTTCATACCACCGTCGAGCATTGGCATGAGCTGAAAGTGCCAAATCAACTTCAACCTTTTCAAATTGGAAAACAGTGATAGCAACTCAGATAATTAGTGTGCAGTTTTTCGGAGTTAAATCATTTATATTTATACATACAGGAATTTATGCGGATGTAGAGAACCCACTCAAAGGAGGGAAAAGTAAAGATAAGGAAAAAGATGGTTATGATTAAGATAATAAAACATCAGAGTTGACAATACCTAAGCCTTCAATTTAGTCGAACAGAATAACAAATGATTGGGGTGATGCAATTATTGTTTATGTTCCCCAAGTCATCTAAGTTTTTCAAATTAATTCACAAATATATGCCACATAAGAACTGAAAATTGTCAATATTGAGCAAAATCAGGTAAATGGACGCAGGTTTCTTCAGAAGCAGATCAATATGTGCATGGGAATTAATGTAAGAAGCATAAGTACGCATTACAGATACATATATTTATAGGGATGGGGCACTGGCAAGGGAACCTAAATTTAAACTGAAAGAGCACCTTATTCACTGGGAGTGTCTTTTCATCATCATCCATTTCATCAAGATTGTTGCACAGTAGTAATGTCATGCAATTCCTATCAAGATGGAGCTTGTCGATTAGGCCAGCCACAGGATTTCCAGATTTCTTCTCTTCCTTTACCATACGAGCAAGATCCTCCCAATTCATACCCTTTGCAAGAGCTACACGAACAGCTAATATGGCAGCATCCACATCTTCTAGGTTGTACTCTATCAATTCTGCCATTCGGACACTATTATCAACTTCTTTCTTCAGCACATGAACACGATTTTCCTATTGCAAAACATGACTTGCATTAACATGACAATAAACAAACACAAAACACCATTGATTATCAGCTCAAGGATAGACATGCAATCAAGGTCATAAAGCAACATATTTTGGGAATTATATCACAAACCTGATCCAAGCGAATCTTGTTTAATTTCTGACTGGCAGAGCTCTCCTTGGTCTTTTGCTGTTGCTCAGCCCTTTGGCTCTCAATTTTGCTGTAGAACTCATCCAAAGCTGCATCAAATGTTTCAAAATTCACATACTCCCTTGACTTGAATTGGTTCAATAAAATAGGGCAGAATTCATCATATATCTGCAAAGAACAACCAGAGAACAATTAACAAGAACACCATACTATAACAAGTGATTGATGTTGAAGCAGGAAATTCAACGTCATAGCTTCAGTCATTTATTTTCAGGATGAATTATCAACTCAGTTTAACAAGTGATAATAATACAACAGCAACCTGGCTAGTAGTTCCTTCAGATGGGGAGCCATCCTTTCCTGGATTCTTTTTCTGCATTAAAATGTATCCTTCAGGAACCTTGTCACCTGATATAACATCCTGTAGCCAGTCCTCAAATTTTACAACAGCTTGGGCCAGAATTTGAATTTTATCATCATCTAACTTGTTATCTTTAGTAACTTTTGTATTTGGAACAAGGCCAGCACCTAGAATGATATGCTCAGACAGTGCAGGACCATAACCCAATGCCTCCCCAAGAACATTCTTCAACGTAGCTTGTTTAGCACGAGTATTATCACTGGCACTTTTGTTTGACTCAGATGGTTTCCCACCCTTGTGACTGCCCTGCTTTTCTTTTTCTTTTTCTTTATCTTTTGGTGCAGGCAAATTATTCCCAGCTTCATTAGCCTTAGTAGCTTCATTCTCATCAGGTTCACTAGAAGAAGTGAGGGCTGCCTGCAGCTTTGAAATGGTAGTACGCTCAAAAAGCCGGCAGATCTCAGTAGGATAACGATGGCGCGACATGATTGCAAACCCTTTGTCATCATCCCTGCCATGGAAGAAGTTGTACAATTCCTTTATCAAACTAGTTGGCTTAGCTACAAGCTAGCAAACATCCAAACCATGAATTTCAAAGAGGAAGAAAATGCAAGATAAAATAAACATCACTAGGCGTGCTGCCATTCTTAATGCAATCACAAATAGGTGAAAGTAAAGAGGAAAGAGAAACGTAATAACAGAAGAGCTACCTATGCGAACGAAGAAGAGTCAAGACAGTAAATTCAGAATCAGTGAGGAGAATGTTTCCTTGGGCATACAATTCCAATATTACATAATGCGCATTAGCACCTAAACCAAATTGGAAAAGAATTATCTGCCCACAAAAGCTTATAGAAATTAGAAAAAAATGCAAAATCAGAAACAAAATCAAGAAATCAAAGCAGGTAACAAGAAAAAAAAAAAAAAAAAAGATACCCTATCATAACCGAGCTGCCGAACGTCTTCAAGCCTTCTCGTTCGAATATGCCTTCTTAATTTAAGAGTAAAGCCAGAAGGGGTGTTGCTCTTATCCCTATAAACATTTGACAACAATTTAGTTAATTTTCTTTTCTTTTCTTTATGCTACTACTTTGTAAGCACATTCAAAAGAATAAAAAAAGAAGCAGAAGAAACAGACCGAACATAAGCAGTGGTATGTAAACGGACGCCGCTCTCCATTAACAACAAAACCTTCTCGCTTTCTCCCGACTCCGTCATGCCGCTGCTATTCATCAGCTTGAATATATACGTCTACAAACGTAAACCACCACAATTAATCGCCAGATTTTAGAAAATTTGTTCTTTTTTTTTTAATAGAAGGAAACGGGAAAACGAATAAAAACCTTGGGAGAGAGATCGTAGACGTTGGAACAGCGCATGCCGATCAATCTTCGCAAGCACTTGACTTCGGCGGCCACATCGGCCGTGTTCATGCGAACCTTCACCATTCTTCCTCCTTTTTTTTTCTTCTGATAATCCCCTTACTTTGGGAGCGTTAGGGTCTGTTTATCAAAATACTGCTCTCTCTGGAAAAATTTGGGAACCTCAACCTGGAGTTGGGGTGGAGGCAGAAGCAGGCAACGCCGCTCTTGGGCCATTTTAGCATAATTCCAACTATGGTTTCATTGATTGGGCTATAAATGTTTAGGCAAATCGACCCAAGGCCTCAAGTCTCATCTCAAGCTCAAGGACCTTTCCTTTTATCTTTCTAACAAAAACAAAAAACATTTTTCCTCTAATAATTATGCTAAGTTATGTAATAATTAATAAATTATTTTTTTAACTTCATTTTTTATACACTGAAAAACATATTAGAATTCGTTTTTTATACATTGAGAACGAAATTTTTTACAATTAAATTTTTTAACTTCATAAGTGTGATTTAAAAATTGTCATGTTTTATTAGTTTTTTTATTTTTTAATATATCATAAGGTGTATATGTCATTTTGTTAATCCTGTTTGTGAAATTTAAAAAATAACCCTCTACTAAAATACTTAAAAATAATTATTGTTTAGCTATTTGAGTAACAAAATTTTCCATATATTCAATAATTTTAGTCATTATTAAATTAATTAAATTTTATCCAATAAAGTTGTTAGATATAAAACAAAATTTCATGATTGAAACTTGAAATACTTAATAATTTTATTAATAAAAAATACGTAAGAGAAACATGTTTATTTCACTTATTAGTTATTAATCGATACATAAAACAAATTTTTTAATAAAAATTATATTAAAGATTCTCAAACTCAATTAAAATACCTTTTTTTAATAAATTCATTTATGTTTTCTAATTTATTATATAGGATTAAAGCTAATTATTATTATATATAAAATGTTGATAATAATAATAATCATAAATTAACGCCATTACCATTAACATTACTATTACCATTACAAACAAGATTTGTAACCTCTCTAATGATACTCTGAACCAAAGCAGGAGAAAAGGGAGGAATAGGATCAAACATTGGCAACCATGACAAAATACCCAAGCAATCATTCTCCTTTTAAATAGCGTATATAACTATAATATATTGGGGGGGAAAAAAGGGAAATTACTCACAACACAACAGAAAAGACCAGACCAGACCAGACCCAGACAATGTTTATGTTTATTCATTTACAAAATGATGATACAAGAATAGTTTCTTTTTTTTTTTTTTTTTTTGTTACTTTGGCCCAGTGCCTACATTAAGAACACACACTGCAGATATCTCCTGATCTACACTACACGCCTGATCTTCAAGAGTTCATAAATATTGCTCCTGCCTCCTGCATGTTTGTTTAAACCTTCACAGAAATGAAGACAAGAGAAGAGAATACACACTGCAGATATCTCCACCTTTGTAAATTTCAACTAAACAAGCAGGCTTAACAGGACAGCTATTTATCTATACACTGTTATCCCAGCACTCATTAATTCTCCATAAGTCTTGCCTCCTTGCTTGCAGCTCTGAAAAGCACTAGGAGATTCTCATCTCCAACTTTTTTAATATAATAAAATTGCCATAACAGCAGAGCCTGGCTTTGTGTAGGACTGGAATCCACAGGGTACATCAACTCAAATCAAAACCAGCATCTGCATTTATAGAATACAGCAATTTGGCTTCCAGTTGCTCTTTGCTGCACCATAAGCACACATTACGTGGAAATTTAATCATATTGCCATAAAGGGCAAAGTAAATATGTAAATAAATGACCATGGTTATGATGAGCAGCTTTGTATCAGATTTTGGGTGGTAACAAGGCAAGATGAAGCTAGTACAGGCAGAATGACTAAAATGGTAACAAGGCAAGATGAAGCTTGTACAATTGAAATAGGTGCAAATAAGTAAAATTGATAACGGTGTTAATGAAAAATCGTTAAAATGCTGATGTGAACTCGTAAAATCTAACAGAATTAATGACTTGGAATAAAATATGACTTGAAATATATCTAAATCTGTTAGATTTTACAAGTCCACATCAACATTTTAACAGTTTTTCATTAACACCGTTATCAATTTTACTTATTTGCACCTATTTCAATTGTACAAGAACTAAATTACTCACCTTTATAGTACAGGGACTAATTTACTCTTTTCACTACATTACAGGGACTATATGGGTACTTAAACCCTAAGCATCCCTCATGTTAAAAACCTTGGAAGTGTGAATTATCACCACCATAAACAGCAATTCAATTTTCATGCCAAGAAATCGACTAAAACTTCTCATCTCAAAGTCTAATAAGCTATTAAAAGAGAGAGACAAACCTTCTATAAGGAGGAAGCTTTAGAAGGTTCATACAAGTAGCTGATGTCGGTAATCGGTCCAACTCTTCTTCAGAGGCAATACCAGCAGCTCTGCAAAAGAGTCAACATCAAAATCTTTAATTTCTGATTAGAAAAGAAGAGAAGAAAAAAAAAGTACAGAGGTGGGAAAAGAGAAATAAGTACTGTCCTATTGCGCTAATGTTCCTGTCAGCTACCTGACTAATAAGTTATCATATTTCCAGAGTACATTTGGTACAATTATTACCTTTGTATGCAAAATAAAGGTTCAAGATATTTGAATCCCAGCAGCGGTCCTCGGGAACACCCAGTCACAAACCTAAAAAGAACCTCATCTAGTTATTATCCTCTCTCATGTTCATTATTTTTGAAGCTAATAATTGAAGTATGCAACACACAGATGATGTAACTCACTTCAAAAATTTCTTTTGATTTTCCAGTGAAAAGCTTTTAAGGACTTCCCATAACATATCGATGACATAGTGCTCCTGTCAAACAAAGAAGTGAAAATAAGCTGCTGAAAGCAAATACAAACAACTGACTCTTGATAATAATGTCAGATAAGGCAACAAGTCAATTCAGTAGCAATTTGCACTCCAGTCATTTCAACTGGAATAAAAATAGGAAAAGTCAAAGCACACTTGTGGCATAACAACTCATCTAATCCAACAAAAAGGAGATGAGGAAAGGGTAAAAAACTTACACCATGATAACCACCCGCATAATTGGTGTGGCATCGGAGGTCATCAACATCCAAGCTGTCAAGTGAACCCGATATCAGAAGCTGCAAAATAGATTTCAAGGATTTAAGTAGAGCTCAAAATGACATTAAGCAGGTGCACTCATGATGAAGATTTACACTTTGAAAGATAAGCACATGTTTATCCAGGGTGAATGCAATAATACTTTCAAGATCTTAAACCATCACGGAAAGGTGTTAAGAATTGAAGTCAAGCCGCTTACACATACAAAGTATAATTAAATCAAAATCAATGCTAATGTTAGGAAATGTGAACAATGTTTAAAGGCATTTTGGCACGACAGAATTGCAAATCTCGAGCAAAAACTGCAGTTCACAAGGCATAACAATTTGAAGGTTCATTAACTTTTGGGATAAAAGGCAATCTTGCCACTAGACTTTGATTTGATTGAATTTTTCTGAAGGTTGAATTTTATCACTATACTTTAATTTGATTGAATTTTGCCACCGTACTTTTATTTCTGATGATTTTTGGACAAAGTTAACAGAAACTGTTCAGTCCTTTTTTTTCTAACAGTAAAAATATATGGTATGTAAATTATGGAAAAAAAATTACAATAGCGGGAAAATTACCTCTAATCAAAACAACAGGAAGACGTAAGAAAAAACATGGTTTTTTTTTTCAAAGCAAAGAAGAATAGAAAGAAGTAATTGCCTCTCTGCCTTCTGATATCTTAGAGATTTCTAATTTTCATGTTTAATTATTTCATTCTAAATTCATAATTGACTTTTAATTTAATCTATTACCATCAAATTTAAAAAATGGTTTATGAATTTTTTTTTATCACAACTTTAAGCTAATATGTTAGATATATAGCCTAAAAATATTTTTCATGCTAAGCTCTTGAGTGACTTGAAATTTAACCCAATATTTAATATTAACATGAAAGGAAAGAAAATAAGGGATGTCAAGAGGTATATTTAGTATTTCCTCTTTTTTTTTTTTTTTTTTGCACAAATTACGTTTTTTACGTTTGCTTACAAAGAGAATTAGTGACATAAGAGCAAATAACTTAAAATTAGAATTTTTTTTTAAAAATCATTTTAAATTTAATATTTGGAAAAAAATTATTTTAGTATAAAATTCCATAAAAACAAATAATAATTTACTCCTACATGGCACTCCACATGTACACTTTTATTGCATTTGGAATATCCATATCATATTTATTGTTTTATTCAAAAGTTATTTTAAATATATTAACAGAATATTCTATGAAATATTTTATTTCCGTTAGCTTTGGCCCAAAAATGAAAATACGTTGGCAAAAGTCAAACTTCACATATAATACAGTGGCAAAATTGCACTTTATCCCTTAACTTTTTAAGTGAAAAGGAATTCCGGCAAACTCTATCTATCATGTTTAAATAGGCAGATAATGACCTCAAAGTAAAATTAGGAAACTATTGCCCGCAAAGTGAATACAAGTTGTGAGATTTTAAAGTAGATCACAATACCTGCAATTCATGTTCATTGAACATATCAATCCAATCTTTCTGTATAAGCTGCTGAAATCCCCTCTGGAAATGAGAACTTTGTTGACGTATCTGCAATGACACCATTTCATTGTGTCACCATCATGCAAAGTATAAGACAGATGCATTTAACTAATTTGAAATGAAGAATCTCACTACCTGAAAATTCAAACGGTGGTTAGATACAAGGTGAATAAATGTGATGACATTCTCATTAGTAACACGTATGTTTTTGCCTCCTGGAAGCAGCTCCTCTTCTGTTTGCTCTCCATATTCATTATTCACAATTACAAAGTAGAGCTCCAACTCTGAAATGTCACCTTTATAATGCTGAAAGTCATAGCAAAGAAGGTGGGAATTAGAAGGCTAGAGCCTTAACATGTAGAACACGTGAAAGGATGACTATGCAAATAAAGTCAACAATTTTTCCAGGAATTATGAAAGCAAGAGATATAGAAGGGAAAAGGTCAAGAAAAATCACCTTTAAGAAAATAAGGTGGCGATATAATTCTTGGTCCAAGGATGGCAAGTCATTTAAATAATTGTACCTAATCAATTGAAAGGAGAAATATGCATGTATTAGAAGTATCTCTACAGTACAATTGAAAAAGAGTTCTTCCGGAGAGGAGGAAACCATTCAAAGCCTTACTTTTGTTTCAATTTGCTCAAGAAGAATGTTGCAAATGGTATATCCACAAGAATCCCTTCAAACATGGCCTACAAGAAAGGTAACATTATGCCTCATCAATAAGCCCTGTAGATAAAGCCGAGATAGCATACAGGCGAATTAAATATTAGATACAGATACAGCATTGCACTAAATAGATTAGGCTTCTGTAATAGAATGACATACCTTTGCAAGAAGTGTTCCCAAGAAATGGAAAAATTGGAGGTGTTGTTCATGTATCATTCCTGATCCAGGATTTGGGTATAGGAGGTGATCAGCTGTTTCCTGGGTAAGCATGCCAAGTAGTATGTCAAAAAAAACATGTGTTATAAGAAAAAACAATACATAACAAGTGAGACAAGTTAACATATACAACAAAATGGATCTCTACTAGTGAGAACCAAAGTTGACTTTAAATGAAAAACGAGAAAAGATAATGAACTTTCCATAACAGCCATGCTAGTCTGACAAGACAACTAGTAGCAGAGAGTATGATATCCTCTATCTGAACCTACATCTTTATACCAAGTTCAGATTCCAACCAGTGTTAAATCCATCTTTATTATTTAAATATTCCATTGAAACAGAGCATCTCTTTGTCTACAAATCAAGCCAAGCACATTCTTATTATTTAAAAATATATATATTTTGATTAAGAAAATCTGATTATTCTTTATCTTTCCCTTGTTCAGCAAGAATTGAATACTGATATTCTCTCTCAAACTGTTCGATCAAAAGAAGCATGCCATCTTAAATCCTAACATCACGGGAGAAAGGTAAGGAAGCCACTACTGGCATCTTTACCATAATTGAAAAAAAAAAAAAAATCTGTGGATACGTCCCAACCAGCTTATTAAGAAACCACTCGTGTATATAAAAAGATGAAAAGGAGTAAGCAGTAGCAAAGATTAAAACCTTAAATAACCCATACTGCACATCAAATGCAGCTCGAGTAATATTCTCCATAAAATCTTTGAAAATTCCACCACCATCAATACCAGCCTCCTCCGCTCCAAATTCATTGACAAATGTTACACGAATCTGTAGGGAAGCAAATGAAAATGATTATATCATTGTTGGACAGTGTCAAGGGGGAAGAGACCAGATTCTGCAAAGCTATCAAAGATAATAAAGTTTTCATATGTGAGAAGACTTAAGTAAAGCATACCAGTCCTCTAAGATCCTCTTCAGAAAACGCACTCATCTGATTATAAGCATCTTCCAATATGTGATCCCTTCGTATTCTGAATCGATTTCTGGTAAAAACACCATGAGCCCCTTGTCTCTGCCTAACTGATGCTAGTTGTGACTGGTAGATGGAGTTATAAAAAGGAGATACAAAGCAAATAGAAAATTAAATATCAGTGAAGAAGAATCCAAATGTTAGACTAATTTTCCCACGTAACTCCCCAACCTCTCAGTTCAAGGAATTCAGATAAAGATAGTCATATCAACACCTTGATCGTATTCTTCAAGATACAACAGTTTCCAACTAAAGATTAGAAGCAAAATTTGCTAATTACTCACTTACAGCGAATATTTTAACTCTGCTAGTGAATGGAATCAAGAAAGGTGCTTGCTTCAATATGTCATGTGCTTTTGTGCCTTCCATTACAGCCTGCTAGGGAAAATCGAGATCAGAACAAACAAGCTGCATCAAAAGAATTGATACTTGGAAGTTAAAGCTGCAATTGAGAAGCTATTACCTGAGAAATAAAATAGTCATTTACACCATCAGCATGAAAGTCACTTGGGGGAGTAAACTGCCGCCGGTTATTCCAATCTTGCAACTGTAAGAGCAGTTTTAAACAAAAAAAATATCAGAAAGGCGAAAAAGAGCATAATGTTTTCCTACATGCCATTATTCTATTTATATTATTGATCACAACCCAGATAATTTGTAATATAATGCACAAGACAAAATGTCAACAAATGGGAAGTCAGAAATTCAACAAATTAACCAGGCATCTACCTGGGATAGGAGCTCAGAGGCTACATTACCAACCCTATTTTGAATAGCTTCAACAGGGTGCCGCTTATGAGCAGAAGTGTTGGGGATAGATTTCCCAGAACTAGGGTGAGCTGAAGGATTCACCCATAGGAGCTGCCACAAAGCCTGTATTGAGGAGGAAAACAGAAGAATTATATGAATGTTGGTTAGACCATTAAGCAAGATTTCCCTGCACTAGCAATTCCATGGTAGTCATAAGTATCATGGTTGTCACCAATGCCATCATACAGTCGATGGATATCCATAAATCATGTCCTTAATCTAAAGAAAGTTCAGTGAATACAATATATTTTTCTGAATCAAAAGTAAAAATTGCTTCACGGTTTAAATAATAGTTTCTTGAACTACAGTTTTACAATGAAGTCACCTGTCTCAGAATGACAATTAGGCATCTGACATCCTTCAAAGAAAGTGGCTTCTCCTGCTCATAAAACTCCTCATTATCAACTATCATAAGCATGTGCCTAATCAACCACAAAGAAGCCAGACTAGTCAGTCATCAATTTGAAAACACCATTTAGCATTTATAAAAACAAGTTAAGGATGAAACACATAACACGAATTGCATAAATTTTTTCAGCCAGAAATCAACCAATCATCTTACTTGTACACTGGACAGAAAACAGACAGAGGTAGCAGCCAACCAGGTGCATCTCCCAAGAGATATGAAAATCGCTCAGGCAAGGATGACCACTTTTGATTTTGATGACATCGCTTCATAAAATTCCAAAGCACTGGAACAAGTTCAGTTCTATATGCCAGGACAGTCATGATTCTCTCTAGAGGTAAAGTATTGAATGTAACATGCAGAAAAGCACAAGCAGCAGCAACAGTTGCCACCTCCTTATCATCTGGTCCTTCATTATGTGAACCACGGATGGTGGAAAGCCCTCCAAATAACACATTAGTCTGCTCAGAAGAATCAAAGTTTGAACCCTTTCTTTGATATTGAAAAGAAAACACCAATTTCATGAGGATAGCCAAAATCATTTTCAAACTAAAAGAAAGTGTCAAGACTGCCTACCAATTGCAGAAGAAAGCGTGAATCAATAGCATTGGTTATCTGCTGTTCCAAATTATTATCCAAAACTATTTCCACTATTTCATCACCTATGATCATATCATCCTCCCCAACTGTAGAACCTGAAGCCAATATTTATGTATGTGAATTAAATGAACCAATTTAGAGAGGAATTGGTGTGCAAAAAATCAAGTCATAGTTGCTGTACCATAACCAAATTTATAATTTTCTTGTTGAGAATGCTAGGGGAAAAAAACCTCCATTGGCATAGAAAAGGAGGAAAGAGAGAGAAAAGGATGGCATATCAAGAGGCAAGACATACTTTCTCTGCTTGAGGATTTTATAGGAGGAAGAGCTTCCAACAAGAATGTTGTAACGGCTGCAAGGTCTATGGCCTGCTCAAAATAATAAAATAAAATAAAAAAACAGCAATAAGAAACTAGCTTCAAAACCTAATTAAATTAAAAATTGAAATTTTTTTAATACAAGAAGCAGCTTTAATGCAAACATAAAAGTAGATAACCACATTTAATGCAAGCATAAACACAGCTTTAATGGAAATACTAAGATTGTGACTTGAAAGAATTATCAGAAGGAAGGGAAGCTATTTGGGTCCAATATCTCAACTATATACTTGCATTTACATATGCACATATTCATCGCATTCAATCACAAAAAGAGGAAAATATTGTTCAAAAGCAATGCATGTAGGATGACCACATTTATCAGTTATCACTAATGATATCAGAAAAGCTCATAGCAGAAAAATATCTGGTTCAATTAAAACAAAAATCAGCTTTATACCATTTCAAATGAGCAGTCAGGCTGAGATAAAGCAGCACCCGCTGTTTCTAAAATATTACCAAGGAGGCAGGCATAACCAGGACACTCATTCGATATATCAGTGGGAAGTAAATTAGCATGGTTTTGCACGCACAACGCCATCTGATTAGTGTAGTATTGGGTCAAGCTCCGAGAAGAAAAAACCTAAGTAGTAAAACATCATAAAATTATAATCCGCAAAAAACATAAACTGAAAACAAATATGTTCCAACAAAAAATTTGCTATTAATAAGATTTGGGAGTTTCACAGCATAAAAACAAGCTATTAGCAATATGTACAGCTAGTTTGCAGAAAAGTTAAAGTAGAAACAACCAAGTAGAATAGAAAGAATATGCTTTAAAGTTTTTCAGCACCACATACTACCACTACCAAGATTCAATTAAGCTCAAAGAAACAACTCATAAAGTCACAAACAAGTAAGATATAGAAGAAATTTACCTCTTTTAAGTATGGAAAAAGTTGCCATAAGAAAGGGATTGTAAGAATCTGGGGTAAGAAACTCCACTGTGGATCCACATTTGAGCAAATACATGGACTCTGACCAACATGAGAAATCATAAGAGCAAGCACACGCTCCAATTGAGATATTTTCCCAAATGAACCTCTAGCATTTATATTTTCCTGCACCACAAAATTAAGGTAGTGTCAGAAAAGCAGAAAGCAATTACTAAATTACAAGTTTTAAGATGCACAATTACAGAGATAGGGATATCAAAATGGCTACATAAAGATTATATCCATTAAAACAAAACAAAACCTAAAAGTGTACCTTTACTGTTAGAATAACTTCTCTAAACAGAGAGAATACATTTCTTTGCATGAGATAACCAACTGTCTTACAAGCCCATGGCAGTTTAGGATCTAATAACAAAAGCAATGCTTGAAGCAAGATGGTTGTTGATGCACTAGACTCCTCTGAAGTCATCAACAGTTGATCTTTCAATTGATTTCTATCCAATAAAAATAAAGTAATATTAGCTTTGGAAACAACTGAAAGATACACACAGAATATGAGTATATTAAATTCTACCAGACATCAGAACGCAAGACACTAACAATGAGAAAGGGGGGAAGAGAAAGACAGAGAGAGAGAGATGGGTGTGCATGACAATATATATCATCAAGATCAGGCATTCATCTTTTACCCCTTGTTTCTGTTTCTATTTTAGATCCCTGAGATTCTAAAGAACATCTAAAAGCTGCTTAAACATATAAAAGAACACATGCTCCATCATGTGATGCAAAAATAAAAGGAAAGAAATAAGACAATACCCAGCTGATTAAAGAAGGTTTGAGGCACTAACCTGTTCTGATGTAAAGCCTGAATACAAGCAAATGAGAGTCGCTTCAATCTGTAGGCAACCAAAGAATGATTGGGTGAAAGTGAATAGTCCACACCTGCAAAGAGTCCCACGGCATCCCCTGTTGCATAATTATATGCAAAAGTTAGAGAAAGAAAGAAAGATAAACACTACCATAATAATATGCAAAACACAAAAATACAAACATACATACATATATATATATATACACACGCAAACGCATAACAACTTATCCTTAATACAACTATTCAAGAAGGGATTCTAATAAAAATACCACTATCTCGAACAAAATTCTGAAGTAATCGGCAAGTCTCAACAAGAACTGAAAAATCATTTAAATTCCGCGCATTAAAGAAGAAAAGTAGCTGGCGGAGAAACTCTGAGTCTGGACCAAAACAATGCCTGCATAAACAGAGACAACCTGAACAAAATCAGAAAATCACATGATAGAATAAGTAATTTAGAAAAGCAATAAAACAAACCCAAAAAAATTGCGTTTCAATTCACTGTATTGATATTAAACGGGTCTCATTAAACTCGAAAAACCTTAAAGACACTAAGATGTCCAAATTTACCTGTCTACGTTTTGGCAGTGCTTCCCATAGCTTTCGTAGAACTGCTCTCGGACCTTGGCATGCTCAGCTTCCACTACCTTTCTCCCTCTGAAGTATTTCTGTAGCTAGTAATTAGTCAACACTTTGCAAAATGAAGGCCAGCAAGTTCTTAAAGACAAATCCAGACAACCATTTTATTCAGCCTAAATTGCCTAATAGAAAAATATAGCTAAATGATTCTCATATACCACCTAAGCCAACGCACAATTCAGTCAAGTGGTGAGCATTTGATGTTGTTAATCATAAAGCAGATACAACTAAGAATCAAGAGAAATGACTAAGAACCCAAAAACATGCATCTTCAGACACAAGGTCACTGCAAAGTAAAAGCTTAAAATTAACAACGTAGGGTTGTGATTTAAATAAAAACTTATTTATTGCATGGCCTTGCTAGCTTGGAGGATAGTTCAACATGTTAATGATGTACAGACTATTTAGTTCAGTTGGACCGTTTAAACCTGATCATTTAAAAAATTCAAACTTAAGGTTGAAGATAATAAGTTTGAATTTAGAAAATAAAATCATATTGGAGTATATGGTTTTTTGAGGTGTTCGAAGACGAGGAAAGTCATTCACCTATTGACCTATTGGGAAGCAAAAGCAAAGTTTAGTCTTTGATATTTATCCACTAGTCAGTCACAAACTCACAATAACACAACCATTTTTCTTCAACAAATTTAGAACATTTCAGTACATGTTAAAGCACATATCTTCCCAAGTAAAACTTGACGATTACTCTATCCCCTCTCTCAAGAATCAATAACATCAAGTAAGGTCTTACCATTTAAATAACAACATGCATCAAATGCCTTGCCATTGAATCTGTTTCCTAATATAAGGCAGTTACACGGAAAACATTCCCTAGAAAACCATATCAGTTAACTGTATTATTTGCCTTTCCCCTCTATCACATTCTAGAGCCTAATGACTACATCCACCTAAAATTGACCCCCAAATTACATCTACAGCACAACAGAAGAACCTATACACAATAGTAAACCAGTGCAACATATCCAATGTAACCAATTCTGTCCCACTCCAAACAAACCTACAAAATTTGGAAGAAAAAAAAAACAACATGGAAGCATTGTTACTCGCAGCTGTCCATTGCTACTTGTATTAAAATTAAACACGCATGGAAAAATTTACAAGAGAT
The DNA here is from genome assembly GCA_030761205.1 of Fremontodendron californicum. NCBI lineage: Eukaryota > Viridiplantae > Streptophyta > Magnoliopsida > Malvales > Malvaceae > Fremontodendron > Fremontodendron californicum. The sequence goes on along the minus strand of JAULJL010000022.1, from coordinate 25,033,199 downwards.
TACTTTTCAGCAAAAAAAAAAAACAAAGTTCTTCGACCATTAACGAAAGAAAAATGGTAGAAACTATTAAAGCGAAAAAAAGGGATAAATTGAAATTAAGAGGAACAAAAGCAAACCTGAATCTTGAGAGCTGCGGAATTCTGCCGCCGCAACCAGAGGCGGCGATTCCGCTCCGATCGCGTTTGTTCTAGAAGTTTCTGCCTATCTCTCTCCTTTGAGCTCCGACCACCCAAATCAACTCGTTTCCGACTGGTCGGATCACCGGTGAAGAACATTCTCGAAACTGACCGCCTTCACTAAAAACCTAAATACGGTAACCAATCAATATCCGAACGAGCAAATTCAAGGTTTTCCTTTGATTCGATCAATAAAGAGTTGCCCTAAAAAATGTTTTTGTCAGATTCAAATAAAGAGATCGGTGAGGTAAAAGCAAAAAAAAAGAGAGACGTTTGGTGTTTGGATGGATGGAGAGAAAATTGGAGAAATTTATAAAGTAAAAGATTAACGAGGAAGGAAGAAAAGTTGGGAGAAAATTCTGGCGCTTTGATTCCTTGGACTGTGAAGTGGGAAAGTTAATACCAAAAAATACGTCGTGAATAATTGAAAGAAAATGTAGAAACCTACTACGTCCCGTTTCGTTCATAAAATGAAACCTCAAAACGTCATCGCTTTGCTCTTGAATATGTGCTTCAGAAAAAAAGAACAATATACTAAGATATATATATATTTTTATATAATATGTGATTCAAAGAAAAACAATAATTTTTTTTATAATAACTAAAATTTTAAGGGGGTATTTTTTTAAAAGTAAAATATATATATATATATGTATATTGTGCTTATACTAATTGTTAAAAATTCTTCAAATATAAAATATTGTTATGGTTAGCCAAAGAGTCGAACAATATATAGTATTTGGTAAAAGAATATAAAATAAAATAGTTGTATAAATTAATTTTAATTTAAGTTTAAGTGGGATTAATAATGTTTTCCTACTGTAGCAGAGCAGACCTACATGTTTAAGTGGTTTCTTGACCATTCTTAATTAACAGATTGCTAATTAACAAAGGATAGGCTGCTTAATTTCATAGGGACTTGAAGTGGATGGGATGGGATTAGAGATGGCAAAACCCGATCCGATCGATGGATTTCGAACCGATCCGATCCGAATGGAGAGGTTTTTTTTTTTTGAACAATGGAGGCGGAGCGGGGCGGTGCGGTTTTTTTTTGTTTGAAAGGCGGGGATGGAGCAGTTGTGGTAATTGTCTGCTCCGCACCGCCCCGCCCCGAATACTGAAATTACAATTTTACCCTTACATATTTAGCTTTTAAATGAATAATAAAATAATATAATCAAACTTATTATTTTTGTTTTTATTTTTAAAAACTTAAACCTAATACTTTTTTCTGTTCCTATATTAGAAACATGTTTATATTTAATTTATATTTAAATTTTTTTAAAATGCTTTATTATTTTAAAAAAATAAAAATAATTAATAAATATCAAATGGGGCGGAGCGGGGCGGTTATGGATGTAACCGACATCCATGGAGGTGGTAGTGGTATTGAAATTTCAACATCCATGGCGGAGCGGGGCGGGGCAGAGCAATACTATCGCGGGGCGGGGGCGGATACTGCAAAATCCGACCCCGCCCCGCTCCATTGCCATCCTTAGATGGGATGGGTTCTGTCACTCAAAGCATGAAATGAAATCACAGATTTAGGGTTAGTTTAGTATTATTATTGAAAAAAAATTGGATTGAGTGAAAAAGTGTGGTTTAAAAACTTCATAGGGACTTGAAATGGATGGAATGGGATGGGTTCTGTCACTCAAAGCATGAAAAGAAATCACAGATTTAGGGCTAGTTTAGTATTGTTGTTGAAAAAAATTTGGATTGAAAAAAGTTTTGGTTGAAAAAAGTGTGTTTAAAAAGCGTGGTGAAAAAGTATTGTAAGAAATTGAAATGTCAAAAAAAAATATGTTTAAAATAATAAAAGTATAGAGATGTGAGGATAATAAAGTTATTTTATTCAAAAGCCAGCTTTTAAAGCTCAAAAGCCAGCTTTTAAAGGTCAAAAGCTATATTTTTTGGCTTTTTAGTTTGGCTTTTTTAAACCATGGTTTCAACAGCAGAAACCAATTTTTTTTATCTGTTTAACATTACGTTTGCGGTGAAAAACAACTTTTGACCTCAAAAACTATGCCAGAAGCAATGCTAAACGAGGCCTTAATAATATATATTTTTCTTTGGATATTTGCATTCTCTAAATGTATCTGATAGGATAGGATGGAATAGGAGAGGATATTCTTCAGCTCTGCCTGTACTTACATGTATAAGAGAGTTGCAACCTGGAATGAGGAACTTCATTGCGCAATAATTAAGCAGACTTTAGGGGAAGGCTTTAATATCCACCATATTACGTATAACCAGAGCCTAGAATTATTGCATTTATATATATATATATATATATGCCAAATTTGGAGGCAGAGAAACAACAGGCAATTCAGTCAGCTTCAAGCAACAAGTATGGAGGTGCTTGGCTACATCAATCATCAAGCTTCAAGTGTTGTATGAAAATGTTTGGCACTAATGCAATTAAATAGAAACAAAGAAGAAGAAATGAAAAAAAAAAAAATTACAGACAAACACTTTCAAAAAGATTTTTTTTTTTAAGATAATAATTTTCCTTCTATGACATAAATAGACTTTTGAAGACATTATCCTCAATATATAATGTCTATCGAAGAAATTTAAGATTGCATTTTAATAATTTTTTGAACATTCATAAACTCTGAATTAGAAAACGAGAGTGAAAAAAAGAAAAAAATGATTCTTTTAGATATTGAATAAAAATTTGTGTCAAATAAATGTTAATGAAAAAATTTATAAGTCTTAATTGGTGTTAGAAACATCATTTTATGATTAAACAGGTATTTGGTGAAAAACCATCACTTTTGAAATGAAGCTTTATGTCAAACAGACATATTTTTTGAATTTCCAAAATGAGTCTGACCAATTGCATTGAAACGTCTTAGATAAATTTTCACTCAGAATGCAAATTTCTGTGGGGCATTCAAACCTTATTGCATATAGAACAAAATTCTTGCAGGGTATTGGCATTCGAATGCCTCCAGGGCATCCTAATGCCTTAGGAAAATTTTGTGATAGACTGCATTTTAAGTTTATTATTCAAATCTTCTTCAATAGTACTTATTTTCATTCTAAAAATTTATAAGTCTGGTGATTTTAAAACTTAACTTTAAAAACACTTTAGAAATCAATTTTTTGATAATATTGTCTAAAAACGATAGAAAAGTACTTCTACAACTCTTAACTTTAAAAACACTTTAGAAATCAATTTTTTGATAATATTGTCTAAAAACGATAGAAAAGTACTTCTACAACTCTATATTGTCTAAAAGATCATATAAAGATTAAAACTTCAACAACTAGTGAAGATGTCAACTCCCTAGTAATCTTTTATACAATTGTCTAAAAATCATAAGAGTTCTTATCAACCTCAAGAACCAATGTCTTGCATTAAAAATTTGGTGAGTGGGGACTTTAATATACACGCATAGAACATTTGACATAATGTCTGGGCTGGCCTAATTTTTATGAATTAACCCATTAATTAAACCCAACTAGTATACTGAATTAGTGGGTCTGGCCTAATTCATCTGGGCTTTGAACTGAATTATTTATAACAAGCCCAGAAAGAATGGAAAGAAGAATAAAATAACTTAAAAAATTAAGGATGGGAGTGGAACTGCATGGAACACTTAAATAAGGAATTTTTTTTTTTTTGCCAAAGGAAAAAAAAAAGGTTTTGAGCTCATAGTTTGAATTGAAAATTCTATGACCAGACTGAATAATTAAGACCATCTTTCAATGTCAAAAGCAATTAGGTTTTGCTGCAAATTAGCATTTGTAATTTAATTAATAATTTTAAGTGTTTGGTAGTTCCAATTCAGTGAGTCAATGAGATTAATCATCTTCGCAAAACGTTATCTAAATGCAACATTAATGCTTGTAGAGCTGACTTTTTTGCCTCAATCCACTTCATTTTTTTGGGTAAAATTTGCTTAGTTGACCTGACTTTGTATCTTTTACTTGCTTAATTAATTAATTAATTAATTTGCTTTGCTTTTATTTTTTCATCTTATGAGTAAAACTTTGTTTCTGACTTGATCACCTTGTTCAAAACTTTTGGCAGAGTAGAACATGGAATTTTAATTGCTATATATTTTCTCAATAACGAGGACTTTTCTTTTTTTGTTCAAAAAAATTTTAGGCACGCTTTAATCATTCATGTTGAAGTTAGATCATTGTTATCCAAGTAATATTTAATTTTTTTTTGCTTTCTTTGTTGACAAACTATAGCTGAGATGCATGCACGAGTGGTATTCATGTTTTATCTGTGTCCAAAGTTTTAATACACTTAAAATAGGTGTTAAAATTTTATGTGGTTCAATCATAAAACGGCATTCACAATCAGATAAAAATGTCTTTAATCGGGATCCAAATAGTTCCTAAAAAAAAGCATGATAGCTTAAGTTGCTTAATATAAATTTTTGGTCTGCTAGTGTTTGGATTAATTATAAAACTTGTCTGCAAACAATCACTAAAAAGAACACAATATTGGGCAGTAGCAGCCACATTTGATGGTGTACTTTGGGGGGTTAAAATAATGGTAGCTTAGATAGTAAGTTGTTTCATTAGGGTTTGTTTTTATTATTATATGAATAAAATAATAGAATGCAATATACCCTATGTTCAACTTTGGATGGAATTAATCAAATTATAAATATAATGTTGGGCTTTAACCAACCGAATTGTCTCAAATGCCGAGGATTGAACAACAAAGTATATATGTTTCAATCTTTGCTTTCCACTTTGGATTGGTAAATGGCTGAGTTCAAAGTATGAAACCGGCGCATATACGCACGACCCAATTATTTGGGTGGTCAATCACCGGCGCAGTTAGGCTAACCAGTAACCAGGGTCAATGTGCACAAACACTTGTTTTTCTTTCTTTATTTTCTTCCTTGATTAGAAAAAATCAAAGGAAAACAGTCCAATTGTGTAATAAAATAACACAAATCTTAGTTCAGTTGAATCCAAAGTTTAGTTTAGTTGATTTATACAATCACCTTTAAGAGGTGACATCATGCAGATCTGAGATTCGAATCCCAACATTTACAATTCCTTCCTTTATTTCCAAATTGCTAATTATGAATATTTTTGGTGCAAATTCGAAGTTGCATGAGTATATATAAAATTGACCCAAATTTGGTACAGATTAATATATTTGTATTCAAAGAAGATGAATTATGACACATTCTGAAATCGATGGAAATCAAGTAAGAATTGACACCTTTACTTCTGATCATTATAAATAAATGAATATCGTTTCAACATTTTGTTTGTTTCATAAATCATAACTCAGTTGACTGTATTTAATAGTATAAGTAATCTTAGTTTTCATGAGTTCAAAACTTTCAACTTGATTCAACCTTTAAACCAAACTGGGGAAGGTTTAGTCTACATTATGTCAAAAAGATTATGGAATTTTACTTGCCCAAAACGTAGAAATCAAAATTTTGTAATCCTCTTGAAATGAAGTTAGTGGGTTTTTGTAACATTTCTTCAAGCATTAATTATCAAATGTAACATCATCAAATCTGACAAACGCCATGACTAAATGAATTTTAACATCACTTAATTATCAATCAAACTAGCTAGGAATCAAGGGAGAAAAAAAGGTGGTTAATTATGAATTAATTGGGAATTAATTGTTGACCAACATATAATTAGGAAGTAATCTTAGTTATTAAAATAAACCCAAATGTAGAAAAAACAAAGCATTTAAAAGAAATCCAAATGTAGAAAAAACAAAGCATTTAAAAGAAATCCAAAATTGCAAGTCCTTTTCCAGCTTGGACTTGATAAAAGAGGAGCCATTGAATGTGGACTAGGGTACTTGAGTTTCTTCCTTTCTTAGTCATATCTCTAACCTTAATCCATGCCCTAAACATCACAATCTTAAGTTCCCTCTTATTTCTTCTTTATTTATATATATATATATATACTGTATAGTTACATCTCCATTATCGATCGTATGTCAACTTCATCATCGTCCTTGTATAATCATACAAGTATTATCCTAATTTTTAGTTTAATTTTGATTATCCCATATGATAGGTCTCCCGTTAGACATATGTCCTAAATGACTCGATGAAATGATGATTTCGATGGTGATATAATGTGGTCAATTTTCCACATATGGGCGGTTAAACTAATAGATTCTCGTATATCTCACTGCTTTGATCCTCCCTCTAACCTTAAGACGTGATTAGCAAAAATGGTCACATTTCCAGCAAAAAGTGACAGATCCCATATTATATATATGCTGATTTGATTATTTCAACCAATAACAAGTTGACATGTGTCCATGTTAACTTGCACTTTGCCTACTTATAATGGGGATGGTTAACTGTAAAAAGAACTCTCTAGTCTGTCTTTAGCTAGCAATAGCATTAGATAATTGGATCCCTTATCCAATGAAATTAAGCATCAAATTATTATGAAATGAATTAGATACATATATACATACATATATTGGAATTGGATGATCACCTTATCTCCTCTTGAAAGGTCACCTACCCTTAAAGTGGGGATTTGGTCCCCCGCTGTTACAATCGCTAATCCAAACGTGTCAACATAACACGTGGTGCTGCCACATCATCCACCGTATCTGATCTCCTAGCCTTGCACGGTTGAACCTGTAGTGTGAAACTCTGAAAATGAAATTATACACCAGCTTGGATTTGATCACCAAATTTCCTTCATTTAAACAATTAATCAATTCCAGATATCACCTTAAACTAAGTAAAGTTTACTATATATGATCATATTAGACCAGCTGCTTGCCTAGTTGTGCAGCAACAAGCTAGCTTTCTTTAGATGTTCTCATTATAATTAATGTTTTATATATAAACTGATCATCAAAAATTTATTCTTGTAGAGTTAGAAACCAACATAGTTACGTATACTTCAATATAAATGGGAAACAAAGACAAATTGTTTAATCTTAAAACTTAAAAGCCTTTTATTAATGCAGGCGTGCATCTTAGAGATGAGACATTGGTGCTCGTCTTTTTCTTTGCTGCTTTGGCGGCTTTTTTAATTCCATTCCATTATAATCTTAATTAGCTAAAAAATATTGAAAGCATGCATCTTGACATTTACTAGGATTAGTTTAATGGCTTGTTTGGATCCCCTTTTTTATCAGGTTCCTTAAACGTTTTCCCACGAGATTTGTGTGTGTTTCTTTTGCAAATTATATTCTTTTTAGAAAACCCACAGCAAAAAAAGGAAAAAAAAAAATACACAAGTAATTATTAGTTTACTGACTCTCTCCTCTAATCAATATTTAATTTTCTTACTAGTTAAAATATTGTTGTTAAATTTCTTCCATGGGAATCAGCCAATCAAAGCCTGATCCAAGAGAGAGGAAAGTTATTAACTTATATTGTTATGATGAAACATAGAAGATATATATAGAACTGTTTCTTTAATGGCAAAAAACTGGAAAGTAACTTAAACTTAATTATCAACATCTACAGGGGTAACAACACAATCATTTTCCTTTATTACTCAATAGTTTTATCAGACGATTTTTAGAGTAATTACGCTAGCCAAGGGTCAACATTTTCTCCTATGGCTGCTTGCTATATATATAGCTAGGTTTAGCTAATATAATTAGTATATAATTATATCTTATATATATATATATATATTTAGGAGTCGATTAATTTCTGAATTTTTATGGCATCATATCTAAGTATATTTTTCGATCGACGACCAGCTTCTAAATTTTCCTACTTAATGGTTTGGTGATTTGACAACTATTATGAAAGATACAATGGATTGATATAAGTTCAAAGCCTTAATTTTCAGCTGGTAATACAACTGTCTAAACTATTCTTTTTTTTTTTTTTTTTTGAGAATTATACCGTCGTCAAACAATGATAAAATTTTTATACCTAACATATACTTCTTGTGGGAAAAATAAAAATAAAAATATATACACATGCCTCAAAAGAGTCAAAGAAATAGAGAGAACTAAGACAAAACATAAGTTTGAGTCAAATTAAGAGGCTTCAGATTGAGAAGAATAATTAGAGAACAAAATTAATTAAAAATCAAAATATTAATTAATTAAAGTTTAATGGTAATTAACAATGGGATCAGAGAGATTAAGTCATTCCTGTATATGGACATGAACACACAGTCCAATTAGAATTGTTAGCTCAACCCCATACGCCCAGAAAACCCGGGCTAGCTTTTTGACAAAAAGACCTGGAAAACAATGGATGGTTGTCACTCTCAAGAACTCAGTTTCATTGCTCTTCTACTTGATTAATATTCTTCAATTCTTTCGCAGTTACCAGCTTTCCATGACATTGATTAATTAATTAGTTTATCTTGCAACAAAGTAAAAGAAATTATTGTTTAAAATTGAGGTTTTGAAACAAATTTTGACTTTCCCAAACTTACTTTCAACCATTCACTAAACTGATTTTGCTTTAATTAGGTTCTTGAAATCCAAATTTTAGGTCTGGTCTATCACTTCATGAAAGTTGGGGTATCTATGCACTTGGAAATGTAAATTTTGTCAGCATTGCTAAGTCACAAATGGATCTAGTTAAGGTAGTGTGTGTGTGTGTATATATATATATATATATATATATATATATATATATATATATATATATTATAGCTAGGCATGATAAAGACCCTTTTTTTCTGGCTTTTTTCTGGCTTGCATAGTCATCAGTCACCATTAAAAGAAAAAAGAGAAGAAATTATGGAGTTCAAATTCTACAAACATTCTGAGCTTTTGGGTTGAAAATTTGATTAAGCTTAATTATGACCCACTTAAAGTCTCTAGTTGCTCAAAAAAAAAAAAAAAAAAGAAAAAAAAAAAAAAGGAAAAGGCTGCATGCAAGAATTGCAGCGCACCAAATCATGATTTGTCAATAGGCTACCAGTTATGACTATATATCTTAATTTCCATGTCAACATTTCATTTTGCTTATTACAACTACTTTTATTTTTTTTATATTTAATTTTTATTTACGGATATCATCATACTGACATCGTATTTACTCATTGAAATTGGGTTCTCACTTGTTTCATATCAAAAGAAATTGTTGGCACCCTAACTACAGACTAGGCTTTAATCAGGTATAATAGATTAATCCAAACAATTTTTTGTGACTTAAAGCACTTTACATATATAATAGAAAAAAAAAAGAGAGGGTAGCTTTGAAATTACTTTATGAGTTCGTTTTTATGCACTGTTGATGTATAAACTCTATACACTGACAGTAGTCATATATTGATACCTCATTAAAAAGCTAACTCCTAACCCTAACCTTTAACCCTAACTCCTAACCCGACAGGTGGTATCATAGGATACATTGACAGTGTATAGCCCTATACACTGACAGTGTATCAAATATTAATCCTTACTTTATTATCACAAATTCAATGTCTTGACGTTTAGGATAATAATGATTATATTTTTTTATACATAAAATTGTCAGAGATTGAATCTAATTATTGAAATTGAGAGTTTAAGGGGAACGTGTCCAAGGGAACTGAAATTGTTCTTCTATTTGTTCTTTTTGCTAAGCTTTTCCTCTTGGTGGGGGGGGGGGGGGGGTGTTAAGCAATTAAAGTATTAATTAATAATTAACAAAACCTTTAAGCTCTTGGAATCTCTCTACATGCACCTCCATTTTTTTCAAGAAATAAATCCCTTTTCACACTTAGTACATTCTCAATCCATTCTTTTAATTATCTTTCCTTTTGCCTCATAATTTCTTCTTTAACTATCAGTGATTACAACTTGGAAAACAGGGATTATATATAATATATATGAGCCAAGCTTTCCACATATATATATATATATATCTATTAATTTTGTAAGAGGATCCCAAATTAAAGTTAAATATATATATATATATATATATATATATACTCGATCCATAGGATAGCATTATTTCTTTAGTAATATTTATAATGAAAAAAGGCACCAATTAATATTTCTTTCTTTAGTGAGGAATGATGCTTGCTATGCTAATGCTATACATCACTAAAAATTATTATCATCTAAAATTGTTTAAGCCTTAAGGATTGGTAAAGAAGTTGCTACGAAGGGTAGAATGATTTGCTGAGCAATGAGGGATGGTTAATTAGAACTTAGAATTTGTAGGCACTCACCATTATTCTATATAGAAACTATATTTGGCAATAATGTTGGTTTTAATCATATGGATCAGACTATATATATTTAGAAAACATTTTAATAATGCCGGTTGATTTCGACAGAGCCCATATATATATATAGTTGCATAAAGGTTAACTTAATTAAAAGAAATTAGTTTTTCCCCATAATATAAATATGTTAGCTTTGAATAGAAATAATTAAGTTTTATGTTTGATTGATTCTTTTTAATAAAAAATCAACCAAATTAAATGTATATAAATTATTTTTATAATCAATATAAATTGCATAATTAACTTACAAAATTATTTGTGGGAAAATCAATTTGATTCATTGGCGTGAATAAAATCACTTGAACCGAAATTGTTCAATAGTTCCACAATTTAGATTCTTACGAAAAATATGCAGAGATATTTCAAAGAATATTTTTTTCTTGTCTTCTATCAGACTTGTGCTAATTACATGGATAGAGTGAAGTTATATTTTCCTTCTTTTTTTTTTTTTTTGTTATAATTTGTTAGATGTCATAACTCAAAAATATTTGAATAACTTTGACATCTAATAGAATTTGGAGGCAAAAATGCAAGCTACCATTAACAGTTGTTTCACTTGAATTGGGTTCATCCATTATGAACAGATTCGACTTCAAAAATTCCAACAAAATGAAATCACATACACTAAGTATTTGATAGCATATATTCGTACATCTCAATAAGATTAAAGAACTAAAGTAAAGTAAAGGGCATATTCCTCTCTTTCTCTTATAAAATAATGTAAAAAAACTCAAAAGAATTAGCTTAACTTAATAATTTGTAGAAATATAGATGTAGGGCCGCATTGGTATCATTAATTAAAGATTAATTGAAGTTGGCTTTACATCTAAAAATGGATATTTGAAGATTGTAATTATTAGGTGGGTCCTATATATAAGCTTTGAGATTTTTTTTTTTTTTTAGTTTTTGTGTTTCTTGGGTGGCTTGGTTCTCTTTATTTGGCTTTATAGAGTAGTAGAAGTAGATGCAAACAAACTAATAATTATGAAGCATAAGAATATATAACACCGTCCAAAATTTCCTTAAAAAAAAAAAAAAAAAAAAAAAAAAATTGGAAAAACAAAAAGATATGTCCCCTACAATAAGAGACAAAACATTGGATACTCTTGACTTTGAGTTATATATATAGGAGGATCTAAACTAAAGCATGCATAATTTCATAAGCAACATAAACTTTTTTTCTCTCTTATATTTTGTTTTAGGCTATAATTAACACGTGATGATCATTTCTTGAATATTTTTGTCTTTAATTAGATGTTAATTTATCTACAACTTTTCTTTTAAGAGAATGAGTTCATGCATCTAATCTGAAAAACTAAAATTAATTGATAATATTTGAAATGATGAAGATATACTCTCTCTTTTAGATTTATGTTTTATATTTAGTGATTGTGTTTCTCTAGCTAATGAAATCATATGAATAAGAAACTAATTAAAAAGAATTCAAAATGACAAAACGAAAACCCATTAATTAATTAACATGTGAAATTAATTTGGCTTTTTGTTCAAAGGCTGCTATGCTATGCTAAATGCTTCATTTCTGTTATATATCTTTGGCCTTATTTTCATAAGGTTTATTAAATTTGAAAAGATTTTATTAATTAACGAGTGTTTTTAGAATAACATTTGTTAATTAAAGTTAGTTAAGTTACTATTTATAATAATATTTTATATTAAATGTAATAATTAATAATTATTTTGATGAATTTTAATATATTAAAAATTATAACTTATTTAATATGATAATTTTAAAGAATGAGTTGTTAGCAAAAACCCAATTTGCAAAGGTGAAGAAGCAGAGCAGTGCATCCAATTACTTGAAGAAAGAGTAGTAAATAGTGATTTGAATTAGAAAATTTTGGTGGTCTGTCTCTCTTAGTAAATGTATTCAAGTAATATTATATGAAGATAAATTAATGATCATTAATTTTTGAAGATTATTTTTCTACTAAAATATACTTACTTTAAATATTACTGCTAATTTATTGGGTAATAAATAACAGTGGTGAGTCCCCCCATATTTAGGAATTTAGGACCCCTAACCATACTGAGTTCAAATACCACCAATAAAAAAAAAAACATTTCTATATAATAATAAAATAAAAGAAAAAAAAAACATTTCTATATAATAATAAAATAAAAGGAAAAAAAAAAACACGTGAAATTTTCTTTTAGTGGCATTTATATATATCTTTCGTCCATGGTCAACCTCAATACCTCATTCAGATAATTCACTTAAAATTGTAATCGAATTTTCATTAATTAAATTAATTTTTCATTTTTATTTTTGTTAATTAAATCAAATTATTTAAAAAATAAATTTTAATCGATTAAAATATTTTAGTTAATTTGATCGGTTAACCAAATTAATCGACTTTAATTATTCTATAATTAATAAATTAAAATTAAATAGATTACATCTTAAAATTGTAATTTTTCATAATTCAAATAAGTATAATTATTCAACAAATATTCAAATGACAAACACAAGTAAAAAGTGCATTCATAATAAGTTAAAATTTAACAATAATAAAACTTAAAACATCTAATAAAGATATTAAAAATATAATTTATTTTTATATATTTCAGATAATTTGATTATTTTCGAATAACTGAACTAAATTAATCAATAATCGAAAAACTTCTAAAATCTTTAACCATAACCGATCGAATAATTTAATAACTGTCCAAATAATTGAATTAATTTAAATTTTGATCAATTAATTCAATTTTAACCAAGAACATCCCTAATCACCTCACTGCAAATCAAGCACCCTTGTATTTAATTTGATATATAGTTTTGGGGCTAACATTTAATTAATTCAATAATTTAATGAAGCTTTTTTCTTACTTTGTGTGCTGGGCACTTAAAGCATTGAATTAATTCGGCTCATATATATGAATTTTACAAAATTAAGTTAAATAAGTTTAGAGACTAGATATTTTATTAGGGAAATTAAATAAGAGAAGCACTATACCAAAGATCTTAATGTTCTTAGTGTCATTCAAATTCTACTATATATTATTTGAGACTTGTGCACTGAAAAAAAAAATTCAAAACAAAAGAGTTATTTGAGTTGATAAGAAGAGGAGATGATCCTTTTTTTTTAGCTTCAACTACAAGAATAAAATTTTGAATATATCAAATTAATGTGAGAGCATGCAGTTTTAAAATTGTTTAAAGAGAGAATCAGGTCTAGACAAAATTTAGAAATATCCTTAAATAATCATTTTATTAAAAAAAAAAAAAAAAAAGCTAATTTTTATTTGAAGGCTATGGCAAATATTGTTGGTAATTTGTGTGGTTGAAGAGAAGAGACCAGAGATGAGATGAGAGAGCTAATGAAACCGAATCCAAATCTTTTGTCCTCATTTTTTTGTCTTTCTCTGTGCCCACTCTCGCAATAAACCGTGCATCTGTTTTTTTTTTTTTTGTACCTGTTCGTTTTTAATGTTTTATCTAATAAAAAAATCAATTTCGCTTGAAAAAAAAAAAACAAAAAAAACGAATATAAAGACAATGCAAATAAAGGAGATGATGTCGTGAAATTCATCTATTCGATCACCGGTAAAATATCAATCGGCCGTATTTGTATTTTGTAGTTCTCGTTAAACAGTTAAAAACAAACGAACAAGAAAACGACATTGAAAAAATGAACCTAGGACTCGTTACGAGAGCGAAGACAAGATAGGGGTATAGAATTTCTATTGAATGAAACCAAGAGTACGTAGTGAGGCATACAATGCTCGATTGCTTGCCCTGGAATAGCACCAACTTCAGGGTATTCGAAATATAGCAATATAGCAATTAGAATAATTAAAGTATGAAATGGGGCTATAGACTGTAGAGCCACAGCCACAGCCACAGCCGCCTAAGCAATATAGCAATTAGCAACAGCACCAGCAACAATTAATTATAAAGATAATAATATATAATAACATTTAATTTTAATTCAACTATGAATAAATATTAATAATTCTTAAAAAATGATTTATATATATATATATAGAGAGAGAGAGAGACATCGAATTCGAAATTCATACTCCAATTTTTTATTTATTTGCCTATTCCCAATGTATATATGAACTAAAGTCTGAAATGGAATGGAGAGTTTGCACTTTGTTCTTCCCCTAAATTTTATAGTTGCCAAAATTGCAAACTTGAATGAATAAAAAAAAAGATAACTTGTTTGGAAGAGAAGAAAATAAAAAAAGAAATAAAAGAAAAGAAAACGATTCCCACGGAACTCATAAAATTATAAATTACTTTAGTGGCACACAGAGAAAAAATAAGAAAGTCAAAGCGTCAAACTTCAAAGCCCTGCTGCTATTTGCTAACTATAATTACTGTCAAGCTTAACTGCTTAAGTGTTTAATTAAGGAATTAAACCCAAGTTCCTATTGCGGCTCTCTCTCTCACACACACACACACATGCTTACCAATCTCCATCTATAAAATAAAACCCCACTTCTCTATCTTCCGTATATTAATCCAACTGATCTCTCTCTATTTCTTTATTTCTCTTTCTCTTTTCTCTCTGCCTCAAAAGATATATATCTCTATATCAAAAAACTTTTGTCTTTCAAATTTCAATCAATCAGATTCTCCATTTAAGGGGGGGAAAAAATGGATGTTAAAGCAAGGGGTTGTGGCGCAAACGTTCAAAGTGAATTAGAGGATGATCAGATGGAGTTGAGAAGAGGTCCTTGGACTGTTGAAGAAGACTTTAAGCTCATCAATTACATTGCTACTCATGGCGAAGGTCGATGGAACTCTCTTGCTAGCTGTGCAGGTAAATAAATACTATTAATATGTCATCATATATATTGCCCCCCCCCCCTTTTTTTTTTTGTTGATTTGGGTGATATTAACATGTGGCCTAGGAGAGAGCTTTGCCATAGCCCATAGTACAACAAGTTGGCAAGTTGATTTCAACTTTGTTTCGGGTCTTGTTTTCATCTTCATATGTCCTTTCCTGATGAGCTTTTCATTTTATGACATGAAAGGCGCCCTTTCATCGCCATAAACAAAAGTGCAAAGTTCCTGCTTTCCTTTCTCTCTCTCTCTCTTCTCTCTTTTTCTAAGTTCTAACAAAAGTGCAAAGTTTCTGTTGAGAAAAAAAAATCTTGGGGTTTGCTCATTCTTTCTTCTTTTTCTCCAATTATTTGCTTGATCTTGAGGATTTGATCTGTATATAAGAAATGTCAAGTTGAAAAGTAAAAGATGGAAAAGCTACTGCATATTTAGAGAATTTGTGGCTTTGAATGTGAGGTTATTAGATGATGTCCGTATAGGAGAACTCAATCATGAAAGTTTTTAAGCAAAAGCTACAACTCATGAAAAAAAAAAAAGTATAGGAGAAAATGCCCTTTCTTTTTCCCCAAACATTTGTTTTTTCAAAATAACTTTACCAAGAGCTATACACTAAACAGAATTTCAATGAAACAGGTCTCAAACGGACAGGAAAAAGCTGCAGATTAAGATGGTTGAATTATCTCCGCCCCGAAGTTCGACGTGGGAACATCACTCTTGAGGAACAACTTTTGATTCTTGAACTTCACTCTCGTTGGGGAAACCGGTAAATGTTTTAACCTGAACTCTCTCGATCAGTTTATGATGTTTTTTTTATAACTCAATTTACAGAAATTTTTATGTTCTATCCTAATTTTTGTTTTTTGTGAACGATATATTACAGATGGTCCAAAATCGCCCAACACTTGCCTGGAAGAACCGACAATGAGATTAAGAACTATTGGAGAACTCGTGTCCAAAAACATGCGAAACAACTTAAATGTGACGTGAACAGCAAGCAATTCAAAGACACCATGCGTTACCTATGGATGCCTAGGTTAGTTGAAAGAATTCAAGCTGCTGCTGCTTCCACAACCACCTCCACCTCCACGACCGCTGTTGCTGTTGCGGCTGCCGCAGCCACCTCCACGACCGCTGTTACTGCGGCCTCCACCACCTCCGCTTCCGTCACCATGACGGCCGGTAACGTGAGTACGGGGCGAATGGTCTTGCCACAAGTAACCCCAAGTTACACCCCAGAGAATTCTAGCACTGCAGCCTCATCGGACTCTTTTGGGACTCAAGTTTCACCGGTTTCAGATTTGACTGATTACTATTACAGCAACATCTCGATTAATAACCCTAATATTCCGAACTATTTCGAAGCTACCCAAGTTGGTTACTCTGAGTCCTCCTCCTTAATAAGTCTATCTGGTAATTACTACAACCATGGCATAGATTTTCAGTCCTTGGAGTTGGAGCAGAACAACCCCTGGCTAGATGGTGGCGATGCATCAGACAGTTTCTTGAACGCTGAGGATATTTTGTTCTTACAGCAGCAGTTCAACTTTAATATGTGAAAATTATTTTCAAATATATACTAATAAATGGGGGAAACTGAAACTCGTTTGTATAAGGAAAGAAGAAAGGAAAGAGAGAAGAGGATATAGTGAGAGTTAGAGTAAATTTACACAAAAAAAGGAAAATAAGAATAATATTTTAGAACACATAGAATTTGTCTAATTGTGGATCACTTTAGTTTGTATTTTGTTCCTTTTTCTTTCTATTTTTATTTGGAGAGGGGGAGAGAACTTGTAATAATGTTTTTAATTTAATCCCATTCATTGATATTGACTTAATTGATTTTCTCCTTCTTTTGATTAATTTTAAAATTTTCTTTTTGAGTTTATAGAAGCATGCATGTTTTAGAAAATAAGTTAAATAATGGATAGATGTGAAAAATTGGTTCCACCAAATACATACATATATATATATATATATATATATATATATTTTAAGAGTTATACTAGAATATTTCTCTCGGATTTGAATTATTTAAAATAATTTTAATTATATTAAATAGTAATTATTTATTTAAATATTTTAATACATATTTATATTTTTAATATAAAAATTAAATATTTGAAATTACATCTTTCTCACAAATAAAAATATTTATTTCTACATCAATTTTAAATGAAAAAATAAAATTATAAAATTTAACTTTCTCTAAAATCAAGTAACAAATTCATCAAAAAAATAAAACTTAAATCAATTTTTTTTACCAATCAGATTTCACTTTCTTCGATTGTTAGAGTCCAAACCGACCAATTACTTTTGCTGATATTTTTTTTTTATTCTCAACAAATAAAATATAATTATAAAATCTTTTTTCACATAAATTTTTTATTAATAATTATTTATTATAATAATAGTAGATAATAATTATTTTTAGTTAATTGGTTCATTTTGTAATTCTTTCAAAAAAAAAATCTTTTGATTACATGTTTTTCAAGAAAAAAAATATTTCCTTTCTTCACTAATAATTATTTATTATTATGATAATAAATAATAAATAATTTTAGTTTATTAGTTAATTTTGTAATTCTTCAAAATAAATTTGGTCATAAATAGGGATGGTAGAGGATCGGATATCTGCAATTTTTTAAATATCGAAATCTGAATCCGCTTAATTTAATTTAATTTATCCAAAATCCAAATCTGTTTATTATTCGTATACTATCCGAATTCGCATTCAATTTAAAGAGCAATATCCGCCGAAAATCCGAATCCGCTAAATATCTAAATTTATTGAATTATTTTTTTAAATAAAAATGTAAAATTATATAAGAACTAAATATATGTAAATAGAGCGGATAACAGATTTGGATATATGACATCTGAATCAAATTAAAACGGATTCAGATAACGGCTACCTAAAGATTCATATCCGAATCTGCTACTGATCGTAAATTCAATATCCAAATTCGCAATATCCGAATCCGAAAAAAAAAATCGAATCACAAAAACTAAAAAAAAAATCCTTATTAATAATTATTTAGATTCTTTTAATAACTATAAATTATAAATATTTTTAATTGAATAATTCATTTTATAATTTTCTTAAAACATTAAAAAAAAATTATCATTGTCTGATTTTGCTACAGTATCCCTTATAGTATAGATTATATAATTAGAATTAGAATTTGCATTATATTTATATTCTTCTTTCTACTTTTGAGACTTTGTAGTTGTCCATGGGGCTTGAACCATATAGCTTCTTCTAGATTACAAAAAAAAAAAGGCAAAGCTTAAGCTTAATTATCAATAAAATAAATAAAAAATGTTGGGGAGACGTGGCGGCATCCCATTCATCCGTTTACGCGTTAAGTTGGTCATCGAGAGACTTTTGGACATTCAAACAATCATCTTATCTTTGTTTAAAGTGAAAACCAAAAAAATAATAAAAGTACAATTGCAATTTGCAAACTCCATTAACTAGTTTTTCTACTTTTGTTTTGTTTTTTTTTGTTTTGGTTCTTGGCCTTCGTACGGACATAGTATTTTGCTTCATCCCGTTTATAACCGTACACAAGGTTTCACTTTCTTATTAGTGTGGTTAAAGTAAATCCCATTTACACATTTTGATTAGGAAAATATTTACCTTACGGTCCGTAATTCTCTTTGTGAATATGAATATTTCTTCACCATCCATCTTTTTTATTCCATTGGTTTGTATATTTTTTTTTCCCTCCAAGCTATTAATTTTTGGCTCAGCCCTATCTTTAGGGGTGTTCACTATTCAGTTTTAATCGAATTAATCGATTAAATTTTTTTCGGTTCGGTTAATCGAACAAAATTCGGTTCGGTTATCGGTTAATGCTTTTGAAATATTTCGATTATCGGTTAATTCGGTTCGGTTAAGAGAAAATAACCGAATTACACGAATTAACCTAAATATTCTTTGTTTCGAGACTTATGTAATGTTCATTATGTTTTATCATGCTTTTTTAGTTGTTTAGTATGTTTAGTTGTTTAGTATGTTTGATATTTGGATTTATAATAGTTTTATTATGCTTTGCTTTTGAATTTTGGTTGATTGGATTGATTATTTGGATATAAAATCATGTATTAAAATAGATTGCAAAATAAATTAGGTTTTATTTCGATTAATTCGAAAACCGACCGAATTAACCGAAATAATTTCGGTTCGGTTAATTCATCGTTTTAACATTTCGGTTCGATTAACGGTTAATGAAAAAATAAATTCTTTTAATTCGGTTAATGGTAATTCGATTCGGTTATTAACTGAATTAACCGTTTGAACACCACTACCTGCTTTGTCCGTCAATTCCACTTGGAATCACGGACTGTGATGATAGTGAAGTCCTATTAGAAGTGAAATGCTAAGCCTTGCCCATTTTAATTTACTGTTAAAATATTTATAATATTTTATTTTAATATTTTTACATTTTATGATTAAATTAAAAAATAATTCTTTAATAATAAAACATATTTACAAATCGAATCAAATTTAAACTTAGAAATTTTATCTAGATTCCAATTCGAAACGAGTTTGACTAGTCACTCGATCTATGAATAATATAGTTTTGATTAGAGGTGGCAAATGAACCCGAATCCGAAAACCCGCCCAGGAAAACCCGAACCCGAACCCGCCTAAACCCGATTTGACCAAAAAGTCAAAAACCCGAACCCGAAAAAGCCCGAACTCGAATGGGCCCGAACCCGAATGGACCCGAACACGAATGGGCCCGAACCCGAATGGGCCCGAACCCGAATGAGCCCGAACCCGAATGGACCCGAACCCGAGACCGGCCCGAACCCGAACCCGAATTTAATACTAAAAATAAAAATAAACAAATTGCAATTTTTTTTTTTACAAAGCAATAACTTTAATTATTAATTTTATTCTAATTTTTTTTAATAATTTAATTAAAATTTAAAATTTAATATATTATATATATATGATGAAATAATAATTTTATCAAAAAGTAAATTATATTTTGTACTTATAAGTTATAACTTTAACGTCTCATATCATGATGAATTTATAATCTAAATATTTTAAATTCTTAAAAATTTTAAAGATGTGAAAAAAGTTTGACAATAATTCAATTAATCTATAAGGGTAAAAAAATTGACAATAATTCAATTATATTGGCCTTTTGGGTTATACTTAGACCTGCTCACGGGTCGGGCAGCCCGCCCGGCCCGTAGCGGGCCGGGCTTGGGCAGGATATTTTGTGTTCCGGGCCGGCCCGGCCCGAAACAGTAATTTTTATTATAATAATATTATTTTATTTAATTTTAATTATAAAAAAATAAAAAAAAATTATTTTTTTTTATTCCAATGAACAGTGTTTCGGGCCTAAACGGGCGGGCCGGGCCGACCCAGGGCCAGGCCTGGGCAGAGAAAATAAAAAAAACTGGGCCGCGGCCCGGCCCATAAGCAGCTCTAGTTATACTTATGCGGTTAGGTTAGGGTGGGTTTAATTGGATTATGGCTTTCATGTGATTTTATTTTAGCGGGTGGATTTAATGGGGTTTTGGGTTTTATGGCCTTTTGGTTTTTGGTATATTTATTATATATTAATAAATAATCATATTAATTATATATTTATTACGTATAATTTAAATATAAATTATATTTTTTAGTACTACTTTATAATTTATACTTTATACTGATGAAAAAAATATAAGTACTCGATATATATATATATCTTGACTATAAGCATAAATTTTTTGCATTTTATAAGTATATAAACGAATAGATGAAGGCCAGGATTTATTTTTAAAAGTTTTTTATTTTATAGTGAATATAAATTATAATGTATTTATATTTTGAAATTCGAGCTCATCAAATCAATTATTTTAAATATCAATATATTAATTTATAATATATCATATTTTTTATAATAAATTATTTCAAAATTTGATTTTATATAACAAATTAATTTCTTATTCTTTTGGTGCTAACAAATATTAATTTTAAAAAATAAATATAATTAAAAATATCATATAATAGCAAAAGTATAAAAATAAAAATAATAATAAATTAATAATTTATTTTTAGATATAAATATTTAAATTACGTAAAAATGATTACATCTAATATAAAATAAAATAATGTAAAACATACCCGTACCCAGATCGAACCCGAACCCAGACCGAACCCGAACCCGAATGGGCCCGAACCCGAATGAGCCCGAACCCGAATGGGCCCGAACCCGAATGGGCCCGAACCCGAATGGGCCCGAACCCGAATGAGCCCGAACCCGAATGAGCCCGAACCCGAATGGACCCGAACCCGAATGAGCCCGAACCCGAATGGACCCGAACCCGAATGAGCCCGAACCCGGATGGACCCGAACCCGAATGAGCCCGAACCCGAATGAGCCCGAACCCGAATAAACCCGAACCCGAATGAACCCGACCCGAACCCGCCCGAACCCGCCCAATTGCCACCTCTAGTTTTGATAAGAGTAAAAAAAAATTAATTTTTTTTTTTTTACTTTTTATATTTATAATGCAAAAATTGTAAGTGGTGACAACAACCATCCCAAGTGTGAATATTAAATTATTTATTTATTTATTTAAAAATAAAAGTAAAAACAAGAAAGGCTTATGAATAATTATATTATTGATACAATTTACTTACTATTTAAATACTCACATAGTCTCGTGGCACCCAAAAATTGTGCCTCATTTCTTTCTCATTTTTTTTCTTGACTTTAAGCAAATATCATTGTATGTTCATTTTTCTAGATTTATCAGTCTTTTTAAAACCAATAAAACTTAAAACCAACTTTGCTTTAAATTGTATCTAACTTAATTTTTTTTTTTTTTAATTTGCTTTTGTAGGTCCCAAAAAAATACAGCCCCTCCTCATTCCTTCAAGCCAGCAAAGTTTGGAGGTGACAAGCAAAAAAAGAAGGTTATTTTCTTTACTATGTTTCCTTTACTATATTTTTAACGGGAGTTATTTTTTACTTTTTAGAGTTAGATAAAAAATGAGTTTTTGATTTTTTTTTTCTTTATTGTAATAACAGAGGTGGAGAAAGAAAAAACAAAAGGAGAGGGTGAAAAACATGATGTTATTTGATCAGAATACCTATGACAAGTTTCTCTTCGAAGCTCATCAATCATTTTATTCTCTCTGATTATTTGAGATTATTTTTCATTTTTATCTCTTTTTATGTTTGATTCGACACAATAAATTATTATATTAATAAAAACAATTTTATTTAATTTTAATTCAAAAAATATTTAAAATGTTTAAATAAAAAATCTTTCAATATTTTAATTTTAAATATTTCTATCTTTAATATTATTAAACTAAACATAAATATTAATATTAACAAAAACAATATATTTTAATATTTTAATAATGTGAATATTTTTAATTATTTTTTAATATTTTGAAGATTGGACCAAAATTTGAAATCTCAAAAATACAGGTATCAAAGTTTTTTCAAATCATTGTAGAGGGTCTAAATTCGTATTTTGATATAAGTACAGAGACTAATTACATCATTTGATCATTCAAGTTAATAAGCCACGTGAAAAAAAAAATCTACGTCATCAGTTTTCAAAAAAATTTGCTGACTAAGCTCACCACGTCAGCATGGTCAACTCCACGTCAGCATGGTCAACGCCACGTCAGCATACTTAACGGTGAAAATTTGACACTGTTTAAAATTGGATTGAAATTCAAAATATCGAAAATAAAGGTACCAAATTTCTTCGAATTAAAGTAGAGAGACTAAATTCATATTTTAATTATAGTACAGGGACTAATATCATAATTTGATTTAAAGTAATAAATTCATTTAAAAAAAAAAAGGAAGTGGCACGTGCGAGGATAATGAGAAGGTGAAGCACGTGATGGAATAGTGTAGAGAGGAGAGGATGGCGGCTGGGAATTCTTTGTAGGCCGCATGCCAATGAAAGAAGCCACCGATGTGGTCCCATACGAGTATTGTGTTAAAATGACGACACGTTTTTTTTAAGTAATTAAAATATAGCATTAGTAGTATCAAATGGATCGGACTTATGGATCGGATCGAATTGCGATCTAAATTTTTTTTATTCAAATTCAAATCTAAATTGGTTTGTATCAGTTCGTCAACACTAATTATTGTTTATAATAATAATAATAAATTAAAAAAATATTTTTTATTAATATTTATATATTTTATAATTAAATTTTAAAAATTAATTTTTAATAAATAAATATAATTTGAGCCAAATCGACTCGAATTACAATAATTCATATTCAAATCTAATTTAATACAAATTAAATTTATCAAATCAAACGAATTATCCGATAATGAATAGGTCTATTATCAAATATGTCTACTATCAAATATGTTTTGTCCATCTATGCTGTTTTACTTCCTGTTCCTTCCTCGGACTCCGTTCCCATCCCAGCTCCAAAGACAAAGCTGAAAGCACTTACTTTAACAGCCGCAAGTACCCTTGAAACAGCCCTCTGCAACAATTCCACGTCATACCTACCTTACCTCCCTAATTTTTTTTTTTCCTTTTCTTTATGTGTCATTTTCATTCCCAACATAAAAAACTCCAAAGTATGATTTCTACTTTTGAAAATCAAAATAGTTAAAATTATGTACATACATGGCTTCTCAACACTTGATTACTTAAGTTGATGAAAGTACTATTGCCACTTTGTAAATTATTTTTCGTGTTATTTTTTTGTGTTTATATAATTTTTTATTATAATTATATTTAAAATATTATATATTTTATATAAATTTTAGTATAATAATAATTTATATTATATAAATTTTAATATATTTATATATTTGTAACATATTTATATTATATTTTAATTATTTTTTTATATCATCATATTTATTATTTATATTGTGTTTAAAATTAACGGAAAGACCAAAAGACCAAAAGATTACATGCAATCGCGAAGTAATGCAAAGACCAAAAGACCAAGGAAAGAAAACTACAACACAACTGGACTCCACAATAGAGCTAGCACATACCTTGGAGCCACGTTTAGGTTTTTTTTCCTTAATCCCTAATCCCTACTTCAAATAAACTTTTCAAAAGCTGAATCTTTTATTCTTTTTCTTTCTTTCTTTCTAATGATGATGATGATGGACAGATGGAGTAATACACATTCCACAATGTTTGTGCAGTGAAAATGTCTGGGTCCTGATAGTTCCACGTGGAGATTTAAGTGGTATGTAATGCTACCACGTGGATGGGACCTAGTAATATTATGTGGGTCCCACATGAGATGAATTTCCTTGTTAGCTGCTTAATGTATACTGGACGGTTACTGTTCGGAAAGCTACCTTACAAATTACAACAATAATATTGCACTTAAATTTCGATATCGCGAAAATTAAATGTTAAATATATAATTATAATATTTTTAAAATAAAAAATAATAATTAAATAAAAAAATAAACTAATATTTTACAAATGATAAAAGAGAACTGTCATAACAATTTAGAGTTATAAACAATTTATAAAATCAACTTAAAAGATAATTCTAAGTGAAATAAATTTTTTCCTAAATTAAATCATAATGACAAACTATGTAAAATATAGAATGAATTGAGACACGACACGAACACAATATAAAAAAAATAATTAAAACACAACATGAAAAATTTGATAAGAATACACGAACGTGTAAAAATTTATATAAATTTATAATACTTTATATAAATTATTAACGTGTAAAAATTTATATAAATTTATAATACTTTGAAAAAAAAAACACGAATACGTCAGAAACACACAAATTTTTCTCTAAATCGAATCACTATGACAAATCATGCAAAATATGTCATGAATTGAGATACGACACGAACACACAATTTTTTCTCTAAATTGAATCACAATGAAAAACTATGTAAAATATTAGATGAATTGAAATACGACACGAACATAACATAGGGAAAAAAAACACAACATGGAAAATAACATGAACACGAACACAAAAATGAAAAAATAATTAAAACACAACACAAAAAATAACATGAATACGACACGAATATACGAATGTCTAAAAAAATATATAAAACGAATTATTAACGTGTAAAAATTTATATAAATTTATAATACTTTAAAGAAAAAAAACGAAAACGAACACGTCACGAACACAAAATAGAAAAAATAACATAACACGAAAAATAACACAAACACGAATCCACGAACATTTAAAAATATACATAAAACGAATTATTAATGTGTAAAAATTTATATAAATTTATAATATTTTAAACACAAATACATAAATTTTTTTATATTTTTTTTCCTACCTTCCTTCCTATCAATTTTTTGTTTCTCCCCTCATCAACCAAAAAAAAATGGGATCCATAAAAAAAAAAAAAAAGGCTTGACACGTGGATAGATTCAAAATTGTGCAAAAATTATAAAATTTATTGGATGGATCTTTCATTCTTTTCTTGGAGGGCTGGGCTGGTTGCCCCCAATTCTGTATTTGCTGTGCATGTGAAATGTGAGTTTCTTTATTTTTCTTTAGTGGGGTAGGAGCGGGTCAACAGAAAGAAAAGTCTTCCTCCCACCATCTTACATTTTCCTTTCACGAAGAAATTATATATGTCACAAATGATGGCTTTGATTTAATTTCGATTTCCATCTGGTCATTCATTTTGCTTTGCAAATTCTAACGTTCTATGCTTTTGTATTATATATATAAAAGTATATAATAGACTCTTTCAATTTTTTATGACACAATCTGAAGTATCTCAAATTTTATCTATATCAATTTCTTTTTCGAGCAAAATTAAGGATATACTCTTTTATATCGATTTGATATATCTATATTTTACTTTTAAAATATTTTTCATAAATATCAAAACATGATTGACAAACAAAAAAAAATTCATTCGTTATCGACTAAACTAATTCTAATCCACTCTTTTAATCTAATTACACCATAAATAAATAAAAAATCCAATAGAGTAAATAGTCAACTATTGGCGACAGCCATTTTAATGTGTAGCCTAGAGGTCTCAAAAAGAGTCGATCTTTAATTACCAACTTCAAAATATTCATTTTGAGAGTAGACAAAAAAAAGAAGAAGAAAAAACTAAGCTTTTGTTAGCCTTATTGTAAAGGGCGAGCCTAGCTATAGATTGCGGCCCCTCCTTCCACTGCCTCAGTAGTCAGTATAGTTCATTTAAAGTGGCAGGACTAGAATGAAACTTGGAAGCTCAATTTAAGACAAAATTGATTAGGGGATTCAAATATATTTGCTACATAATGTTCCTTTTCCCTTCTTTCTTATTTTTCAGTTGCGTGAAGTTTCGTTTTAAAAGCAATCCTTTTCAACTACTCCTCTAAACCTCCTAGATATAGCCATAACAATTTGATGGAGTTTCAACCAAAAGTTATGAATGAATTAATTAATGTCAATATCTTTCAATTTCAATAGCTAGCTAGCTTCCTTATATATATTGCCAAAAATGAAAAATGTGTACAAGATCTTTCCATATTATTGTATATATAGAAGATTTGAGGATGAGGAAAAGGATTATATCATAAACCTTGTTCTAACTAGTTAACATATATAAGATCGATTCTTAGTAAGATAAAGCAGCCTAGTTGATTGACTACAAAACGTGTTTAAAAAAATAATTAAATAATTAAACACCAAGAAAAACATGGGTCAAACAAGCAACTCAACTGATATTTTAATCTATATTTATGCTGAGTAATGATTTAGTAGCAAGCAACTGGTGGACTACACCAAGTTAATCATAGTTTAGTATACATCCATTTGAAAACGATGTACTTCAACTTGAAAAATTTGACTCCAATTTCTTTCAAAATTAATCTAGAAAAACAAAAAAGAGATAAAGAAAGGGGAATTTATCTTAATAGTTTAGCTTATCTTCATCTGCATATTGCATTAGGTTTTTAGCTTTTCACCTAACCATTTTGCATTTCTAATTTCCACCTCCACGTGTTTGTTACACAATTTGGTCTTTTTCCATAATCCTCCATATCAATAATGGAGACTGGAGCCATATCACTAAAATCATTTATTAAGAGTTTGGAGGCCCAATTTTACTGAAATGGGCTAAAAAATTATTAAGAAAATGCCCAAATATAATCTAGACATGGCTGACTAGAATTAGGCCCATATTTGCAATCCTCCAATCCAAAAGTTTAAGTTGAATATTAAAAGTTGGCAACTCTGTCAGGATTTTGGAATGGACCACCAAGATCTTTACCATTGAATTGAAGGTTTAGAACTTTAGAATAAAGTGATATGGGGCAGCTGCCCTATCCCAAGCCTACCTTTGAATCTGAGTCAGATTTTCATTTCTTTTGGAATTGGATGGTTCAAAAACACCCCAACTTATAGCAACAAAAAGTAGTACAAAGAGAAAGGAGAAGAGAGGGAGACCTTTTTTTTTTTTTTTGGGTTTTATTTTCTTAATCAAAAGCATTGATGATAGATAAAATTAAAATAAAAATGGCTTGACAATTGACTTTTTATCGGAATCGGAGCGTGTTGACCACTTTTACATCTACCGTGTGAGACTCGTTTTGCCCATCCATCCATAAAATTAAACTATTCACGACAAAACTTAAGAGTGTCGCACACGTTTCGTGCGTGCGAGATCCGACCTACACAAAAAACCGGAGATATTGCTCTCGCACGTGCCAACGAAAAGCATAACAAAAATCTTTCCTTCAAAATATCCCCCCCATCCAAGATTATTTTTTCCCTATCATTTTCTTTTTCTTTTTTTCAAAAAAAAGAAAAAAATAGAAAACGGCTGTTATTTTTATCCAATAAAAAATTTCCACGTTTTAAATGTACGTATAAAGAAAGATACGTATTTGTTTTGCTTCTACGGTACTTTTGGTTTTGGCTACGATTTTGTAGAGGCTTGAGATGAAAAAGGGGGGACCACACACATTACACTTTCTTCATTTCCTCGCATTTGTTTAAGACTAGAAGATGGGGGGACCCCCCGCCGACCAACCTGATCCATTCATAGTTGCAATTATTGTTAAGACTGTTTTACCCTTTCATTATTATTTATAATTTACTTTAAAAAAAAAAAAAAAAAAACAACAAAACAATCAGAACAAAACAACTTTCTCAATTTTTTTTTCCTTTCATAATCGAAAAAATACGTTTCATTCATTCTATCAAAATTGAAAAGCCAATATACCCAAAAATCTCCCTACATTCCCATCACCAAGTTAAACAAAATATTATTTGCTTTATGAAATCCCATGTTGATTTTTAAAATAAATAATCATAAATACTTGCCAATTTAAAATTAATTTTCATCTAATATAAAAAAGATTAAATTTCTTAATTTGTGGCAAATAAAACCCATTTTTTTTACCCCTTATTCAATCATTTATTTTCACGTAGATTTTGTTCTCCTAATATAACAGCAATAATATTAAATTCAACAATACAATTTTAAAACTAAATCTGAATAGAATATGTAATTCTAGTAATGAATTTTATAAATATCCAAAAAATAAATTCTTTTCAAAACGATGATTTAGAAATTGTTGTACAAAGATTCCTCTCCTCTTGTCCGATCGGCTATCGTCATCCTCAGACTAATAATATCTCAAATTTTCCCATTTTTTTACAACAAAAAAAAAAAAAAAAAAAGAAAAGAAAAATCAAACATGACGCTGAAAACAATCTCATCGTTCCCAAGGGTTTTCTGGTAAATTCATACCAACAATATCCAGAAGGCCTTTCACGTGCAGGGACCAAACTGTAATTACATCCACCAAGCTTCACCTTTTTTCTGTCTATAAATACCAATGAATGCCTTCCTTTCCCCTTCTCCAAATCTATCAAACACTCTCTCTCTAAGTCCTATATCCACATTCAACTGTAAGTATTCATTTCTAAATTTCGTTTCCATTTTTAGCTTTTTAGTCTATTATTAAATTATATTCCCATTTTTTTTTAGCTTTAGGCTTCTCTTTGTTTCTCTGTTCTTCAATTTTTAAGATTAACAGAGCTGTGTATATACATATTCCCATAGATATATAGAAATTTGATTCTTGAATTTACAGAAAAGAAAAAAAAAAAATGAAGTCTAGCACTTGTATTGGAATCTCCAGCATGAAACCTTGCTGTAGAATCCTAATTAGTTATAAAAGCTCTTCCATTTTCGGGTTTTTTCCCCCGAAAATGAACCGTTCAGGTATCCGTAATTTGTCGAAATCACTTTCTAAGGCAGTTGATCGCCGTAGATTCCACTCTAATAAACATAGTAAGTCACAGATTGTAGGTTATAAGTGTGTTGTTGATCCGAACTGTAGGGCTTTTAGTGTGTCCGATTCGAGTTGGGGTCAGTCTAGGGTATTTATGGGTAGCTTTCGTGTCGATAAAGGTAGACGACCTAGGGGTGTTTTAGTAATTCCCAAAGTAGCTTCAGATTTTAGGAACCACTCAACATCCGTTGATCCTCATGTTAATGAGAAGAACTTCGAGAGGATTTACATTCAAAGTGGGTTGAATGTGAAGCCTTTGGTGATTGAGAGGGTTGAGACAGGTAATGGATTAGTTAAAGAGGATAATACTGGAATAGATGTTAATGAGTCAGGTGTAAATACAGATAATATAAAGGGTTTGAATTTGACTGAGCCTAGGATTGAGAGAGAGGTGTCTGAGATTGAGAAAGAGGCATGGAATATACTACGTGGTGCTGTGGTGAACTATTGTGGAAATCCGGTGGGGACCATAGCTGCTAATGATCCGGCAGACAAGCAGCCATTGAACTATGATCAGATATTTATCCGCGACTTTGTACCTTCAGCGCTTTCTTTCCTGCTAAATGGAGAGGGGGAGATTGTGAAGAATTTTCTTCTTCACACATTGCAGTTACAGGTACTTATGATCTTTATACCTAAACATTTCTTTTACATTTTAATTAGAATATCAATGCGCTTTTTGCTCATTGCTGGAAACTTAAACACCTTATGTAAACTGATTGGTTTTAATGATGTCTAATGTAACTTTATGATTATGATAGTACAACTGATTTCAGAATTTATAGAAGTTAAAAAGATGTTTTATAAACAATATGCTACATTTAGTCCATAGAAGAACATGAATTGGTATTTGCATGCCACAATGATGCCATAGAAGAGCAAATTAGGAAGTGCCGATCATAACTCACTTGATGCCACTTTGCATTTATATTTTTGCATTTCATAGAGCACCAGGGAATTTCATCATCAGATAATATCAAAGGAGCCT
Organism: Fremontodendron californicum; assembly: GCA_030761205.1. NCBI lineage: Eukaryota > Viridiplantae > Streptophyta > Magnoliopsida > Malvales > Malvaceae > Fremontodendron > Fremontodendron californicum. The sequence continues at coordinate 25,002,766 of JAULJL010000022.1, read as the reverse complement.
CATTACTTTAACTGGTCAATTAACTTCTGGTTATTAGGGTGATATATTGATGGGCTCTCGTATTCTTTTTGGGCATTGGCTGTTCGTTGATGATGTTTTTGTTGGTTTTAGAGTTGGGAGAAGACTGTGGACTGCTATAGCCCCGGGCAAGGATTGATGCCAGCAAGTTTTAAAGTTAGAACAGCCCCTCTTGATGGAAGCTCTGAAGCATTTGAAGAGGTTTTAGATCCTGATTTTGGTGAATCAGCCATTGGTCGTGTTGCCCCTGTTGATTCTGGTAGGATAGTATGACGTTTAGTCACTGAAGCATTTATTGATAATTACTTCTTTAACATCGAATATCGTCAAAATATTTCATCGTCGGTGTTGATTCTCTAACTATCATATTATCAGTGTTGGGATTGTGCTAATTCTCTGATTTTGGTGTTAATTCACAGGGTTGTGGTGGATTATCTTGTTGAGAGCTTATGGAAAGATCACTGGTGACTATGCATTACAAGAGAGGGTGGATGTTCAAACAGGCATAAGACTGATCCTAAATTTGTGTTTAACTGACGGGTTCGACATGTTTCCTTCGCTGTTGGTCACTGATGGCTCCTGTATGATTGATAGACGAATGGGTATTCATGGCCACCCTCTTGAAATTCAAGTAAGCTGGAATACTTTTTATTACATATATATTAAACATTTCACTTGTCTATTTGTCATAACCCTAACAACCCTGATCTTGTAGGCCTTATTCTATTCTGCTCTGCGTTGCTCCCGTGAGATGCTCACTGTGAATGATGCAACCAAGAATTTGGTAGCTGCCATAAACAACCGACTCAGTGCACTCTCATTTCACATCAGAGAGTATTACTGGGTTGATATGAAGAAAATCAATGAGATATACCGTTACAAGACAGAGGAATATTCTACAGATGCCATCAACAAGTTCAATATCTATCCAGATCAGATTCCTTCATGGCTAGTAGATTGGATTCCTGATGAAGGTGGCTATTTCATTGGCAATTTACAGCCTGCTCATATGGATTTTAGGTTTTTCACTCTTGGAAATCTTTGGGCCATTGTTTCTTCGTTGGGAACCTCAAAACAGAACAAGGATGTTTTGAATTTGATTGAGGCAAAATGGGACGATCTTGTGGCTAACATGCCTCTTAAGATTATTTACCCTGCTCTGGAGTCTGACGAATGGCGGATCATCACTGGAAGTGACCCAAAGAATACGTGAGGCTCTTTTCATTGCATTCTGTGTTTCTCTAACTTTTCCATAAACATAGCAAATTGGTGATTGGTGATGACTCTTGTCTTGTTTGCAGCCCATGGTCTTATCACAATGGTGGATCTTGGCCAACGCTCCTGTGGCAGGTAAAGCTTATAGTTTGATTGAAATATGTGTACTTTGAAATCTTTTATAATTGTAATGATCTTGAATCCTGTAATTATACAACTTAATGAATTGGCTTTTTGTCATTTCAGTTTACATTGGCCTGTATAAAAATGGGGAAACCAGAATTAGCAGAAAGAGCAGTTAGTTTGGCAGAGGAAAGGCTGTCAGTGGATGAATGGCCTGAATACTATGACACAAGAAGTGGAAGGTTCATAGGCAAGCAATCCCGGCTCTTCCAGACATGGACAGTTGCTGGTTTCCTTGCCTCAAAGATGCTGTTGCAGAATCCGGAGAAGGCATCCCTTTTGTTCTGGGAGGAGGACTACGAGCTTCTTGAGACATGTGTTTGTGGGCTTAGCAAAACTGGTCAAAGGAAGTGCTCACGCCTTGCTCCTAGATCTGAAAGTCGTGGGCAGTAATGACAGTTTCTTAATAAGGCTAGCAAGAATGGGAAAATAATAATGGTTTAGATGAACACTCTAGTGCTGAATGAGACATGGAAGTGACTACAACTAAGCCAAAGAATAGAGTTTAGCAATTTTCAGAATATTCCGACTTCTAACAGCCATCATTCATGTAAAAGTACTTGTTTGTTGTGTCAATTCATTGACTGACTTTGAATTATTTGGCTCAGTTTTTGGTGAGCTTTTAACATATTTGTAAGGTTCTAAGCCTGAATAATTGTAACATATGAATTCAGTATTGCATTATATAACATTACATGACAGCTTCTTTGTTTTATGCTGTGAACTTGTATTTGATTTCTTTAGCTAATTTAAGTTGTTGCCTTGAGTCTTCCCAGCGAGGAAAGAACCAAGGTTTTGTCGACAAATTGAGGGTATTTTTGTTGATATATTCAGGCAGTCAGTGTTGCGTAAAAGCATGACTGCGGCCATGGGAGACCTAGCTCGACTCTTATATGATTTTAATTTCTGATGACTACCTTCATCTTATCAGCAAAACGCAAGAAATCAACACCACGCCACATATGACACTTCTTCCTCATATAACTTATCATTAGCCAATAGAAAGAAAGGGCCCTTTGGGATTGTGATTAGGAGCTCAATTGTGCTGCAAGAATGCCCCAAATTTGAGTCCAAACATGCAAATTAGCCCAATTACCCCCCTGTCAAACCACTCAAAAGCCCACAGTACTGAAACCTGAAATGTCCCTAAAAAGTAATTTCTTCACATTCAATCATCCATCCCTGTAATAGTAACAAAAGGAAGAAGAAAAAAAAAAAACCCATTAAACTAGCCATTCAAAAGCTATATATATGTAGTATATTGTCACTTTTTATACATGGGTTCCACGCGTTACAGAAACCTATCCTACTGACCACCCTGCATCCATATCTACACATTTGATTTGAACTCTAAAACTCAACATCAAATCTTCAGGACTAAACTTTAATGCATTATTTACCTTTTTCCTGTGGGAAATGGCTTAGTGCATATCGAACACGTACAGAACAAAAGTGGACCATTGGCAATTTCCTAAAAGTGAACGGTCTAATCCAAAACTACAACAATAATGATAAGCTCTTCATTTTCTGTCTGGTTTTATTTTGTTGCATTCCTGTCTGTTGGATTTTGACATAAAACCAGTACTTGTCTTATTTCCTCATCCAAGTTTTAAAGTTGGAGGCTTGGAGCCATAATAAAAGCAGATTTTGTTCTCAGGACCATTAGCTAAGGTCAATCCTGCAAAATAATCAGGACCATAATAAGGATTATTGTTCATAGGTTTGTTTTATTTATAATACTAACTTTAGGCATTCAGCTAATCAGCCATAAAAGCAAATTTTCTCATTCCTCGATTCCGGTTTCTTCAATTACTTTTACTAGAGTATATTTACAAGGCATCCTCAGAATTATAACTGGACAAAAGAATGCCAAAGCTTGGAGAACTTTTCACTGATGACTAAACTACACTAATATAACATAAACCATTTTCCCATCCGAAATAACAAGTATACGACTACATTTTTTTTTTTTCTTCCTGTAAACAAAAACTATGGGAAATGGGAAGGATTACAGCCAAAATTTCCCCCCATCAGGAGCAGCGAAGGATGTAACTTGTAAAGTCATCAAGCAACCTATTCATCTATACTGTGCTTTTTGAAAAGGTCAAGGCGGGTATCCCCAAGTCGAAGAGAATATGAAGCTTTCTTGTATTCACCCCAAGTAAAAGGCCTGTACAGTAAAGGTTTGTGGGGTGTGACCAATTCTGCAGGAGCAGTAACCCAAGCATGGAGTGGTGGTGCACCAAAATAAGCCATTGACATTCTAGACTCGTAGGAATTGGTCAAGGCTCTGTGCCTCACGCTCATGAACCTCCCATTGGTCATTGCCTTCAATATAATAAAATAATACCAAAATGCAGATGTATTAGTTTATGGTGCTGTAGCTCACAGCCTCACAGTAAGAAACTGTTCACCTACTATTTTCTTACTTTTTAACATTTCAACTTCATAAAGGAATGTCTCTCACTCCCAACTTTAATTACAAACCATTTTGGATTAGCTAGCTAGCTGCCTTTTCTGTCTCAAATTGGTTTGTGACGACACTTGCTCATTTTTCTTTAAAAAAGAAAGAAATCGAACCTAAACGTGCCAACAGTTAATACTCTTCTGTTTTTGTTCCCACAATTCTGAAATGTCACCCAAATATTGTTTTCTAGAGAAAAGGAAAAAGAAGAGATATTGGCAACCGTTAGCAAACTTTCTGGATTTTCAAAGTTGCTGGTAAGAAATATAACTGGTAATACAGCCTAACCAACTGGCAACCAGAAACTTTTCAGTTCCATTTGTTCTCAACCGCAAGTTAGTCATCTATTACTCAAAGCCCCTAATGTTCATTGGATAGAAACTGATATGTGGGGGTCCCTTTTATAGGGTGATCAATCCAAAGCAAAGCTGCAGTGATTCCCAACGCATATATCAGTTTCTATCAAATCCAATTCAACCTTTTTCTTTCTTTGAGGCCTAAGAAGTTGTTATGATTACCATGAGAGAGAAGAGAAATGGACCAACCTGTAAAACATCACCCACATTAACACAAAAGGCGGTGGGGTCAGGGGGGACGGGGACCCACACCCCATCACCCAGAGAAATTTGCAGGCCACCCACATCGTTGGATCTCAGGATGGTCAATATCTGAGGGTCGGAATGCTCCCCAAACCCAACCTTGCTGCTGCAGCTGTGAGCATGAAATGAAGAGGGCGACGTTTCCCTATCCTTGCAGAGAATGGGTGGATAGTGATTGAGCCTGAGAAGGGAGTCACTTTCAACGTCCCTGATCATCCTACTAAACACGGATGAATCATGGACCCACAATTCCTCTGCCATCTGATCCAAGATCTGACATGCCAATCCCCTAACTGCTTGTATGTAACCACTCACAGCAGAGCTGTCACCATACACAACACACAATCATCATCACACATCAGAAAAACGAGTAACCAGAGTTACGTTGTAGGCTTATTATAAAAAACTTTACCCATTTTCTTAGCTTTGCTTTTTTCAGTTTTTCTTTTTGTGTTTACTTCTTTGCTTCATCATCAAGCAAAGATAAGTCAAATTTTTTTTTTTTTTCGTGTTTATTTTAGAAGAAGAAGAAGAAGAAAAAACCCTCCTTTCAATTCCCTTTGATTTGATTTGACCTTCTCTGAAGCAGGCAGCAGCCCTCTTTACTCTCTGCCTTGTCATTCTGATTTCCAATCTTTTATGTCATGGTACTTTCCTTTTACAACACACATTTCTTCAAAGAAGGTGATGTTTTTAATACGCGGCCTGCTTGGGCCCGTAGAACAGGGCCTGACAGCAAACAAAGGGAAGTGTTTCTGACATGATATCCCACCTTGTAGGGTAGGAGAAGAGACGAGAGGAGAACTATATCCCATGTGAATTGAAGGTATTCTAAAACTCACGTGTATTCATTATTTTGAATCTCTCTTTTGGTTCCTAGTTCCTATATATTCATCCAATGAAAAAATATTGTTTATGTTTTAGTGGATGATGATTTTCTATATGTTTCCTATTTATGTAGAATTAAGCTTATAAACTTCATTCATTCTTGTCTTAATAACGTTTGGTTTTCTGGCTAAATAAAGAAAAACAATCAAGTTGAACCGACAAATTAAGATGACACTGACTCCATAAAATTATCTCAGTTAGGAAACAAAATTTCAGTTTCACCAAATAGTCTGAAAGAATAATAGTAAAAAAAAAAAACGATGCAACAACTTGGCTATGCAGCAGATTTCTTTCTGCAAATTTGTCAACCAGATACCAACCCTATCCAAATCAAAATTGCTTAATTTCATAGTAAAAGAAAGGGAAACTACTGGTAGGCTTTTTTTTTGGTGAACGTATGTATAGTAAGTAGTAAACATTTATTTGGGGACTTTTGAAAGGCCACAACATCAGCAAAATAATAGTAATCATTGCCATTCAAAGTAAGGATAGTTGGAGAGTTGAATGCGATGGGATACAGAAAAGAAAATATACAACTCATTCTAAAGCTCTCGTCATGGATTCATCAAACGGAACAAATCAGTAGGAAAACATGCTGGCAAAGAGCTAGCTAGCAACTAAGCATGGCCCAAATTCATACCAAAATAAAAATATATAGCAACTTCACCTCGGCAAATTTTAAATATATCTGTCAATATATAGCTTATTCATATACTAGTATTTTTTTTTATTTCTCTTTTAACCTATCTATCATCTGGCCGCCATTCAAGAAAAGGGCAAACAACTAAAGATGCACCATTTGAAGTAATAAAAAAAAAATTGAAGGAAAATAAAGTACCTGAACTTTTTGGGGTCATTGGAGATGGCATTGGATCTCTGAGAAATGGATAGAGGGTTGGTATCAAGCAGAAGATATTCAACTTCTCCAATATCACCATTGAAGCCAATGTTCTTGCAACCATAACCAAAAGGAGCGGCAGGTCCAGCTCTTTGTTTCTCAGAAAGTGGCTTTGTAAAGAAGTTGAGACCTTCTTCTTCCATTTGGGCAATGATATCCTCAGAGACTCCATGGTTGATCACCTGAAAGAAACCATACTCTTCACAGGCTTTAACAATGAGGTTTGACACCTCTGATCTCTCAGCTGAAAGGTCGATGACAGGAAGCTCAATGGGTTGAACCTTTTCAGCCCGAATTGAGTTTGGTGAAGCTACCACCATATCTCTTCTCTTTGGAGTTCCAACAACACCAAGAACAAGAGAACAAATGAAAAAAAATAAAGACCAAACGGATTCTGATATACTATATATTTATAATATAACTATATAAGGGATATTTGTATGTGAGAAAGGAGAGGAGTAAAAAAAAGACTGCAAAATAAAAGGCTGATGGCAATGGATTGGAGAGGAGTAAGAAAGAAGATATAAAGGGCAAAAGGTGTGTCTTAAAAGAAAAGTGAAGGGATTTAATAAAGGATTAATATTCGATGTAATGTCAATCAATAGGTTATATATTATTAATGTATTTTATAATGTCACATATTCGAATAGAGGTTAATGATTAGTATTAATGATTAAAAATTAAAATTAAGAATTAATGATTATGAGTTATAAATTATGATTAAAGATTAATTTTTTAATAAAATACTAATATAAAATTTATTATTAATATATAAATTTTATATAATAAAAGCGCATAAAAAACGAACTTTTTAATAAAATCTTTTCTTCTTAATGATTCAGGGGAATCGAAGACTTTTGGGTAAAGTACAACTATCCAAGTTAGAAGCGCCAAATTTATGTTTCAGAAGAAAAAAACGTTGACTTGCTCTTTTATTCCTCTTTTTTATCCATCCTTTTTTGACTTAATAAATGTTACTTTAGACACTCTTTATTAATACTAACTTTTGTTAATAATTTAATATATATTTTCTGGTTGAGAAATGTTAATCATTGTTTAATGATATTAGTTAAAGAAATTATTTAATAGATGTCTATAATAATCAGTTAAAAATTATTTATTTATTATTTCAGAAGTTTTTTTATATTTAATATATTATTTTTACTAAATTAAAAAAAAAAACACATTTATTACACTTTTTTTTAAATATCATATTAATTAGTGTCACTAGTTAAAATGATATATACATAAAAAAATATATGAATTTGTATTTGATACACTGACAGTGTATAATTTCATATACTGTCAGTAAACAAGATAATGTCACCTCATTAAAAAAATTTAAAAATAAATATAAATTATTTTATTTCTAATGAAGTGGCATAATCTTATTCACTGACAGTGTATAAAGTTATACTCTGTCAGTGTATCAAATATTAATCCAAAATATATTGAGTTCAAAAAAAATCGTTGTCTATAGGCATCAACTAATAATTATTTATTTATCATTTAAAAAAATCGTATTTAATACACTATTTTATTGAATTAAAAAAAAATAATGCATTCATTATATATATATTTTTTATAAATACTATCTTAATTAGTATCACTGTATACTAATTAATTTTTTTAAATATAACTAATAATTTTTTTCTTAAATTTAATATAAAAAATTTCTAAATTTATAATTAAATAATTTTTACCTAATATGTATAGACTTCAATTAAGGAAACCCTGTCTAATTTGTGGACTCATAGAGTCATATACTCTATCCCATAGCATTGAGTGTTGACATCAGCCACAGCCCCTGGAGGCCCAAATTAAGTTTTGCTGAGGCACTCAGATTTCAATGCTAGCATTCAACTCCCACGTGTTTTTTCTTCTTTTATTTATTATTATTATTATTATTATTATTATTATTATTATGGAGTAATTATGTTTTAAGGTTTTTGCACATCTCTATGCCACCTACCCACTGGACAATCAAGATTTACTTGCACACTCACCCAACACTAACACCACACAAAAAGAAAATTAAAATATTATATTATATTATATAAAAAATCATACAAATTTATTAAAATTTATATAATATAATTATTAACATATCAAAATTTTTATAAATATATAATATTTTAAATTTAATTATAATATAAATATAAAATATTAATATACAAATAATCAAATCTACTTACATAATCAAACTACTAAGCTTAAACAAAAGGATGCAGAAAGAAGAAGCCCCATGTTCTGGTTTTACTTAATCCATTTTTAGGGTTATTTTATTCTCTCTTTCATTACTTTGTCCATGGCACAGACAACTTCATATTATTGTTGGCCAAAACTTATATATAATTAATTTTCTGCTGTCGAAATTTGGTGTCTAATAATGAAGTTAAAGGTTAAGATATCACCCAAACTGCTTCTAATATTAGTATATTTGGGAAATTAAAAATAGTTGCTGACCCCTTAGCCTAAACAAGTATATATATATATATATATATATATAGGGTTCCCATTCCCATGTAATTCACAGTCTCTTACTTCAATGGAAAATTTGGCAAACACCAACTTATTTTGAATAATAAAATAAGCATTTTGTTAACAAGTTTTTTTAGCGTATTTTTTAAGTTTATTAAATATAATAATATTTTTAATTAATGTATTAAAAATCATTAATAAAGTTGTCAGTTTTGACATTTAATACAATTTATTATTAAAAATAATATATTAATTAATCTTAAAAATGTTCTAATAATACTTGTTAACAAAATCCATAAAAGAAAGCAAGTGAAATAGAGAGTGAGGTTTCCCTCTTTCTTTCCCAACCCATTTGTATTGTATTTGTAGCCCCTTTCATTAATAGGCCACTCCTCTGTAACCTCATTTACTCCCCCTCTTCACTAATTAAAGAAAACTGGCTCACATTATTAATTGATTCAAAAACAAATATTAAATTGGTAACTTTCAAAACCAATTGTAATTAAATATTATGCTATTAATAAAGTGGTTGATTAAATTTAATGTCATTGAATCAAATGACGTCGATTCAATTAATGAAATGATATAAAATTTGAATTAAAATTATAGTACATTTATAAAATTAATTTTATTTTCTTAAATTATTCACACATGTAAAAAAAATTACTCACTACTTTCATAATTAGGTAACTTTTTCCCTTTTATTATTTTATTATTATTTTTCTTTCACTCACATAATAAGTGTGTTAAAATCTAGTATATAAAAATTCAGGACTCTTCCATTATTTTTAGGTTTGGTTGTTTTGCGAAAAGCGATTTTTGCATTTTTTGTTGTTGTTTATTTTGCGAAAAATAATTCAATCACTAAAAAAAAAAAATTCGAGTCAACAAAAAATTAACACATTTTTTGAAGCGTTGAAATTTTTTGAAAACTTGAATGCTTAAATTAAAACATTCGAAGGCAATCATATAAAAGCAAGGGCATTTGAATGTCACATATTTTTCGTATAATCATTCAAATGATAAAAAAGATCAAAGTTTTTTAAAAAATTAAAGTCGAACCAGACTCTCTCAGTAAAGATATATTTACAATTCGATTTAAATTATGGATTTAATTTTGATGCACTGACAGTGTATAACTTCATACACTGTCAATGAACCAGATGATGACAACTCATTAAAAATAAAATAATTTATATTTATTTTAAAAATTTATTAATGAAGTGGCATCATCTGATTCATTGACAGTGTATGAAATTATACACTGTCAGTATATCAAATACAAACCCTTAAATTATTGGTACCTATGAGTTTTATGAATGCATGGACAAAATTTTAGATAACTTTCAATGTCGTAATTAATTGAGAGTTTGAAGTAATTAAAATGAAAAGGTCGAACCAAAACCAAACTCAGAATTGCATTTTTATTGATTTATTGCAGTGGTGGCCCATTTCAAGCCCAATTAAGTGTTGTACTTTGTAGCAGCCCAAAGGTCCAACCCACCGATAACACATTAGACATATCCCTCTTTTCTTAATCCCATAAAAATATTTACCCTTCCCCTTAAAAAAAAATTACATTGATCGAATTGATATAATGAGTTAATTTACTTCAATTTAGTGATGGATTGATAAAAATAAATAAATTATATAATAAAAATTTATATTAATAAATTTATAATGATAAATTAATAATCAATGAAGTCACGTTATCTTTCTTCTCTCTCCTACTTTAGACAGTTTTTAACATTTCTTTTTAGTTTGTTTAATTATCTTTTTTTTTTTTATTCAACTTGACAATAAACCCAATAATTAAAAAATTTTTAAAAGGGAAAAGAATATTCATTGGAAATCATCTTATAATTTTTTATACTATTACTATCAGATATTTATTAAATGTAGTTAATCAATTAGAAGAAACTTGTTATAATAATTGGACGTTAGCTGAGGAGAGTTTTCAAAGTCTTTTTCAGAATGAAACCTCTAGAAAATGATTTAGTATATGGGTGGAATAAATCAGGTTATCTTGTAGCTAATCAATCAAATACTATGTTTTAGTATCAAAGTAATTAATAAAGTTAGAATGCAAATCAGCCTATTAAATAACCAACTACATATATTATAAATATATAAGTATATTAATATTATTACATGGGAAAAACCTTGAATAAAATTAAGTTATTTATTTCCATTTTCCGCCTTATGTTTCGTCATGCATGTTAATTAGTGCATAGAAAGAATACGTACGTATAGTTTAATAGTTTTAAAATTTTGTAAAGCAAATTTATATAAAATCCTCGTAAAAGCAAATTTGTTTTGTTAATATATATATAGAGAGAGAGAAAGGAGAGATGCACTTACACTAGTGTAAAATTAAATTAGTTTTACATATTTTCGTAACTTTTTATATGATTTATATTTGTTTGATCCGACCATCGTATTTTATATTCTATTCATGTAGATCATGCACGTCGAGTTTTGAGTAAATTAAAAATGTCTAACTATTTGTTCGATGAAAAAAAATTTCAACTGTTAAATATATATTGAAAAGATAGAATTCTTGATCGATATGATAGAGATATCGGATCGATTCAAAACGTTACGTGCATGATGACTACAATTATATTGTTAAATCCAACGGTCAGATTAAACAAATATAAATCATATAAAGATTTACGGAAGTATGTAAAATTAATTTAGTTTTACACTAATATAAGTGAATCCCTCTTCTTTTTATATATATATATATATATATATTTTTTTTTTTTTTTTTGAGGTAGAGGGACTCCAATTATTGGGATGGCTATGGTGGATTGTGGGTCCTTAGACTTAAAACGAATTAAGGCAGACAAACTCGGATCACATATGCAAATTAAGCTGGCATTCTCTTAGTAGTTACTACTTTGACTACACCAATTCTCTATCAAAACGTTTTTAAATTATTAATAAATTCCATCTTCTTAATTGGTCATGTTCAAAATTGAAAGCTTCATCAAGTGGAATTTATTCATATGATTATGATTATGAATGAATCATGGAAAAGAAAAACCTAACAATTAATCAAATAATTAATTGTTGATTGTGATTTGTGGGCTTGTACATTAATGTTTTTGCTTCTACTCAAACTCAAAGGATTTTTGGGCAACCCAGATCCAGATTATCCTTGGCCCAATCAACTACATCTATTTAAGCCTTATTTGTTACTATTACTTTCACAAGGGTCAAGGTCAAAGTCCATAAAAATCCGATTGGAAGTCAAATTCTGTCAAATAGTTCCATTCATTTAGATTGATCGATTTAATTATAATTTTTTATATGTTAAATATATGTTATTTATATTAAATACAATAAATATTTAATATATATATATGCATTTGATTTAATTTAATGATATGATATGATTTTTAATATATAGCTAAAAGTTTAAATATTTAAATATCATCACTTAAAAAAATATATATATATATAATCGATTTTTTACTAGTTTAATCTGATTTTTTATATGTTTTTTTTACTGATTTAAACGATTATTTTTTTTATTGATTGGATAAAATCTTAATTTCATCAAATATATCATATCGAAAATACTTTCAAATCTCAGTTAAATTGATCCGATCCAGTTTTTTCAACTATGTATCTGATTGTCGTTGGAATTTGTTTCTACTTTCTAGCTAGTTTCTATTCAAAAAAATCAAAATCCTATGTGGTGTTTGTTGTACCGAAGAAAATGGAAAAAGAAGCCAAGTAAACTAACCAGGATAAAAATGATACCCTCATGGTATCAATTCGTCGAAGATGTAATGATTTTGATAGCGAAGCATACCCTATTTTCAATTCCTTGTCAAAATCAAAGCCAATATTGGAGTATATAATTTGGGTTTTTCTTTTAGTTTTTTCATTTGGGCAATTATTGAGAGGTCATTTTATCAACTACGAATCCTCTCCTTTTTCAAGTGTCATGAAAAGAATGATTTGGAAATAATAATAATAATAATAATAATAACTAATGAATGAGCCATGTTAGTATGTTACACAAAGATGGTAAAAAGTTTGAAAAACAAATGGGCCCAATGTTTGGAATACCTAACAAAAAAAGAGCTGAAATAGGATATACAATAGAAATCATGAAGCTGCTGCCTTCAAATCTCAATTCAAGCTTTAGCTTTTATGTTGTCGCATTTCCCAAAATTCGATCCGATCCATGAATTTTGAATTGTGATCCGATCCAAATTGAGAGTTTTTTTAACAATGGAGGCGGAGCGGGACGGTGCGGTTTTTTTCGTTTGAAAGGCGGGGATGGAACAATTATGATAATTGCCTGCTCCCACCGTCCTGTCTCGAATACTGAAATTACAATTTTACCCTTAAATATTTAGCTTTTAAAAGAATAATAAAATAATATAATTAAACTTATTATTTTTCTTTTTCTTTTTAAAAACCTAAACCTAATACTCTATTTTTTTTTCTTCCTAGATTAGAAACATGTTTATATTGAAATTATATTTAATTTTTTTTACAATGCTTTATTATTTGAAAAAAATAAAAATAATTAATAAATATCAAATGAGATGGAGTGGGGCGGGACGGTTATGAATGTAACCGACATCCATAAAAATTATAATGTAATTGAAATTTTAACATTTACGATGAAACAAAACGAGACGGGAAACGACACAGAATAGTGCTATGGCAGGGCGGGATTTCGCCCCTAACTCACTGCCAGAAAACATTGAGAAGTAAATAAGTGGCTGAGCCTTAGCCTGAGACAAGTTAAAAGCCTTAGCTTTCCAATGCCCACTTGTGGGACACAATCATTTTGTGCTAGAAAACTCATCCCCCCCTTTTCTCTGCTAAAAAAATTCTAAACTAAGCCTAACAATATAATAATTACTAAGTACTATCCAATTTGAGAAACTCTTTGCTAAATTCTCTTTCGAAGTTGTGATTTAATTAAATTGGTTCATTCAATTATTTATTTCTATAAAGTAATAATCAATAAATTTAAATTTTAAATTTTAACATTTGTAATTTTTTTTATAAAAAAAACTTGTTCCTAAGCAATTAAGAATAGAAATTTCGTGAATAATAGTCCTTAACAATCTTCTTTTGAACGTGATTTTATGAGTTTTATTTATTTATTTATTATTTTTTATCTAACAATATGTACTGATTACTGATGTTGAAAAGAAGTTAAACCAATTGTTTATAGGATGGGTTGCTTTTCAATGGTCCCATTATAAAAGCAACAGAGGTTGCCTCAGTAGAAATGAGTAGAGGTGGCAAAATGAACCCGAACCCGAAAATCCGCCCAGGAAAACCCGAATCCGAACCCGCCCAAACCCGATTTGACCAAAAAGTCAAAAACCCGAACCCGAAAAAGCCCGAACCCGAATGGGCCCGAACCCGAATGGACCCGAACCCGAATGGGCCCGAACCCGAATGGACCCGAACCCGAATGGACCCGAACCCGAATGGGCCGAACCCGAATGAGCCCGAACCCGAATGAGCCCGAACCCGAATGGACCCGAACCCGAGACCGGCCCGAACCCGAACCCGAATTTAATACTAAAAATAAAAATAAACAAATTGCAATTATTTTTTTTTTACAAAGCAATAACTTTAATTATTAATTTTATTCTAATTTTTTTAATAATTTAATTAAAATTTAAAATTTAATATATTATATATATATGATGAAATAATAATTTTATCAAAAAGTAAATTATATTTTGTACTTATAAGTTATAACTTTAACGTCTCATATCATGATGAATTTACAATCTAAATATTTTAAATTCTTGAAAATTTTAAAGATGTGAAAAAAAAAATTGACAATAATTCAATTAATCTATAAGGGTAAAAAAATTGACAATAATTCAATTATTTTGGCCTTTTGGGTTATACTTAGACCTGCTCACGGGCTGGGCCTGGGCAGGATATTTTGTGTTCCGGGCCGGCCCAGCCCGGAACAGTAATTTTTATTATAATATTATTTTATTTAATTTTAATTATAAAAAAATAAAAAAATAAAAATTATTTTTTTATTCGAATGAACAGTGTTTCGGGCCTAAACGGGCGGGCCGGGCCGGCCCAGGGCCAGGCCTGGGCAGAGAAAATAAAAAAAAACTGGGCCGCGGCCCGGCCCATAAGCAGCTCTAGTTATACTTATGCGGTTAGGTTAGGGTGGGTTTAATTGGATTATGGCTTTCATGTGATTTTATTTTAGCGGGTGGATTTAATGGGGTTTTGGGTTTTATGGCATTTTGGTTTTGGGTATATTTATTATATATTAATAAATAATCATATTAATTATATATTTATTACGTATAATTTAAATATAAATTATATTTTTTAGTACTACTTTATAATTTATACTTTATACTGATGAAAAAAATATAAGTACTCGATATATATATATATATATATATCTTGACTATAAGCATAAATTTTTTGCATTTTATAAGTATATAAACGAATAGATGAAGGCCAGGATTTATTTTTAAAAGTTTTTTATTTTATAGTGAATATAAATTATAATGTATTTATATTTTGAAATTCGAGCTCATCAAATCAATTATTTTAAATATCAATATATTAATTTATAATATATCATATTTTTTATAATAAATTATTTCAAAATTTGATTTTATATAACAAATTAATTTCTTATTCTTTTGGTGCTAACAAATATTAATTTTAAAAAATAAATATAATTAAAAATATCATATAATAGCAAAACCCGAACCCGAACCCAAACCGAACCCGAACCCGAACCCGAATGGGCCCGAACCCGAATGACCCCGAACCCGAATGGGCCCGAACCCGAATGGGCCCGAACCCGAATGAGCCCGAACCCGAATGAGCCCGAACCCGGATGGGCCCGAACCCGGATGGACCCGAACCCGAATGAGCCCAAACCCGAATGAACCCGAACCCGAATGAACCCGACCCGAACCCGCCCGAACCCGCCCAATTGCCACCTCTAGAAATGAGCTATAGTCTCACTTCAGCCCCATTTCATCATGGATACCTTATGTCCTTTCGTTTTGTACACAAGTAATATTGAGTTACATATTCCATCTCATTTTATCTTAAGAATGAAATACCAAACCTTCAAATTGTAAAAGTCTTAAACTTTAAATATTAAAGTGTCTCCAAATTAATCCTTTATGTAAGAGGTGGGATGGTTATATTAAAGAATTTTACTTTTTTTTTTTTTACTTAAAATCCACAACAGGTTGCTTTAATTTTCAAAATAGGGTATCAGTAATCACCTTTAAGATGTGACATCCAACAATTTAAAGTTTAAAATTCAGTATCTGCAATTCCTTCCCTTATCTTCAGACTACGATTTTCTTTGTATAAAAAAAAAAAACTCCAAAACAGGACAAAATGTTATTTTAAAAAGTTTCATTTGCCATGTTCGGAATAACAACAACGAAAAATCATCAGCGAGACTTGAAACCATACATTTCATATATATATATATATATATATATATATATATATATATATATATATATATATATATATATATATATACAGTGGCGGAGCCAGGACCCCAGATCAGCGGGGGGCATCCCATGAAAAATAGTGGGACCCATGAAAAAAAATATAATTTTTTTTTTTAGTTCAAAGCAAATTTTTAATTGAGTAGGATCACAATTTGGTAAAAAGAGTGGGCATTACATCTATAACTCATATAGCAATTTAAGTTGAGGGGGTCTCAATTTAGGATCACACACTAAGAATACCTTTGTATAGAAAATAAAATAAACATATTGAGGATCACAATTTAAGTTGAGGGGGGTCTCAATTTGACAAAGAGAATGAGCACTACATTAATACTACATTTATAACTAAAAAAAAAAAATTTGATATATATATATATATATATATATATATCGAGAAAAACAAACTCAACCAATTGAGCCAACCCCTTAACTTTAAAGAATTTTACTTGCAAGAATTGAAAAATCTTTAATTAATTTATGCCCATATATATATATATGCATGCATTTGAAATTAACCATGATGTCTAAAAGTTCCAAGTTGAAAATAGTAGTATTACTACTAACTTTCTTTTTGGGTGTGGTGGGGGAGTTCAAAATATAACAATGAAACATCTATTCGGATTTGTGGGTTTTTTCTCCTCAGTTTTCCGTATGTTTGGGTCGAATTTATACGTATTGTTATTTCAAAACCATACAAAATAATTTCAGGTCCATGTCAAGTCTACATCTTTGCTTAATCTTATATATACCTTCATATATGTTTTCACGTCCCTTTCAAAATTTTGCATGTTAGATTAACATCATAGTTGGGGACAGATGTTGCATCATAATATTCTCTTCAGATAGGGCTGGGCTGATATTTATTTTATTTATTTATTTTTCAAAAATACTTGAAGTGATAGGTTTGGTAAACCAAGTCATTATTGGATCGAGCCAAACTGCCTATCAAAAGTTATTTGATGATGCTGACATATTTCCAATGTAGTATATAGGAATCTCGAGAGTTAATTATGTGAAGTTGAAATGTGAAAAAAGAAGAGTAATAAATTAAACCTACCTATTGCTTCATTCGTAATTATTCATCATTTTAATTAGCTTCTAAGTTACCATATCCTCCTCAAATTGTTTGTTACCATGCATTTAGGTTTTGTGTGATGTCAATTTTGAGTTTTCTAAATTATAAAACATGAATTAGGGGTCAATTTGTAAGATGTCAATCAGAGTTTGATTATCATGAAAAAACTTCATGATAAAATTATGAATACACTAAATCAATATGAAAGAATATATCTTTAAGATCGTTAAAAAAAAACCCAAAAAAAAGTTTAGAGATACTCAAATTGTATTATAAAAAAATTAAAATTAAAAAGTTTTGTAAACATTGCATATGAATTAAAACAGCTATGGTTTTTGATAAGAGTTAAGAGAGAGGGAGTGAGAGACACCGGACACGTTATCCAAACATATATTTGTGTGGTATATGGCTGGCTGAGTGCACAGTTTAAATCACTTTGGATTCCTTTGAAGGCTTGACCAAGATTATATATAACACTTGGTTAAGGTTTTTCAAATAAGCATTTGCATATAAAATATGTATTAAAAATAGCAATCTACATTCCCAAGAGTTCTCCCCTTTCTTTCTTTCTTTTTTTTTTTTTTTTTTCTTTTTTGCTTGGACACAAGAGTTCTCTTTAATCAGGATAAGTAGAGTCTAAAAGTAGTTTTTGAAATGGCATGAACTATGAGTTAAGGCCCTCTCTGTCAAAGTGGGTTTTCTAAAGTATATGTATATGCTTTTTGTACTGATTATAATAACTCATCAGCAATCTCACAAAATGAAGTTTTAACTGTCCTTGGGCTTATAAGTTATATGCCGAATTGAGTACTCCAGTCTTTCACTTCAATCCCACTTGTTTGCATTAAAGAAGAAAGTGAATTAAAGAGATAGGCATAAAATTAAAGGAAATCAATTAAGTCTGTTTTCTCTTTCCTTTTTTTGGGTTCCTTTTGTGTGAATAAATTTTTTTATTTATTTATATATATATAAAAGAGATCTTAGTATAATAATTTTGAAAGAGATTATAAATATTGAAATTCGGATACAACCTTTTGAAATTGTTATAAATAACTTTCTTTGATAACAACAAAAAAAAAATGTTTGGCAGAGAGACAGAGTGAAAGAAAAAAAGATAGAGAAAAACTCCAATAATACAGTGGATATATATGTATGTTAGTAAGTTGTACATTTAACAACAGAGCAGTCACGAGGAGAAACTCTTACACACAACAAGATCTGAGAGAATATTTATTCTCTCACTTCTTAGCCCAACAACATATAAAACAACGAAACTGATGCCTGCAACAAAGCATATTTCTGCACACACATAATAACAATTGATATTGATGGCCTTAACAGAATAAGAAAAGTGAAAGCTTTTAGTGTTTAATATTACAATTTACAAAAATACAAACATAAATACTTCAATTGAACCAGTACTATTTATTACAAATTAACAAACTCTACCTCAAACATGGATTTCACCATTTCTTTCCTAAATTTTACATGTTATATCAGGTAGGAAAAAGGCAATCCCAGAATAGGATTTTGATCAGGTCGTCCAAATTTTTGAGGAGAGAAGGCTAATTCAAACAGCTCAGGAGGGATAGACAAGGAAGGAGAAGAAGAGTTGGGCGGGAATGGGGTAGAAAAATACGCAAACTCTATATCAGAATCTTGTGATATAGAGTTTACAAGGAAAACAAACACAAAAACAAGAAACAATGGACGGGGTCTTACAAGGTCAAGAAAAGGTCTTACAAGGTCAAGAAGATAAATAAAATAAAATAAAAGAAGAAATAAAAATGAAGAACAAAAAAAAAAAAGCTCAGGTAGGATAGCACCAAATTAAGATGAACAAGCCTCTGTCAGATAGGAGCTGCTGCGGACACCAAATTGGAATTCACCAATGATTTCATTCCTAAACAGTACTTGCTTCACCTTAATCATACTCCCATGCATCAATACTAGCTGACCTGCATGACATACAGGACTAGATTACAGAAGGAATGAATCAAGAGTTACTGAAAAAGAGAATATATATATATATATATATATTGATTAAAGACAAATTGAATCAATTCTTTGTAAATACATATGAATTCTGCAGATTTAAGTTAATCAGCAGCAACAAAAAAGAAGAAGAAGAGCTTGACAGTGAGAAATTATTTTATTTCAATCATGAAATGTTTGAACCTGCTGAAAGTGCAAAAGAATATGATACATAGGCCTTTATGAACATGAGAAGAAATGATGACAGCCCAGAGAAAAAAAAAAGATCAGAACTTTGACATTCTATAAAAAGGCTTCTTTCTTCATACCGTGTGGAAGCTTGTGCTTTGCTTTCTCCTCTGAGAGCTTTTCTTTTTCCTCCATATTTTGGTTTTTCTAGAGAAAGACAGCTAATGAGAATTATAAGCACAGGGGAAAGGTGAAAGTCTGTTTGTAAGAGAAAAGTGAGAGATGGGGTTAGGCTTTATAAAGCCAGAAGGGGTGACTGAGAAAGTGGGGAAAATGAAGAGATTTCATGGGCAGCCCATGGACCTGAAAGCAACATGTCCAGACCCAAAATAAAATGAAAAAGGTGGTTCAGTTCAATACATGTTTAGACTAATGAGAATCTGTATGTTTTGATTAAAAAAACAGAGGTGTTTTTTCCAAATATTTTAAAACTTTTCAGTAGAGGAAAAATTATATATACACGTAACAATCACATAAATTTTATACAAATACATACAACATAATTACTAAATTAAAAAATATATATTTTTTTAAAAAAAATAGTGTATATATCTATAATATATATATATATATATATATGTATGTGTATATAACATTGTTTTGAACGATTAAAAAATAAGGGTGAGTCGATAAGCCAAATTACATAAACTGCGGTTTGTGCTTCGGGTCAGGACCATACTACCCTCACAGTTTCCATAGTCCAAGTGGCAGCTTGAGGTCCATCGGTCAATTTATTGACTTGCCATTGTTGCCAATAATTTCCACGACCATGTCCATACATATGTATTTATGTTTACTAATGTCGTACGACACTCTTGCAAACAACCTTCCAATTACTACATGTTAAAAACCACATAATTTATTTAACTCTAATTCCTTATACTCCTACATATATATATATATATATATATGTAGTACTAACTATATTTTATGTTCTTTGTTTGGCTACAAAGTACATTCAATGTATGTGTAAATTAAACCCTCTCCCTTTTGGTTGTGTTTGGACGGCTTTTTTTTTTTTTTAATATTTGAGACATGAATTAAATTCTAGTCATTAAAACTAAAAATTCAATATTTTATCAATAAATCACATGATTCTTGATGTGTTTGGACGGTTTCAACATCTGTATTTTTATCAATTTATATTATACCATCTCAAAGGAAAAGGATTATATACATATAAAAATATAACTGATTTTTTTACATTTACATTTTAACCTAATAAAAGAAGCCATCTTAATTATTCTTTTTTTTTTAATGTCATCACAAAACAATTATATATGTAATTATGTGTGCATATTTCTTATATATGTACAAAAAATTGTCCTATTTCAAATCATCTCTTCTATTATTGCCTAGTAGGTAGTTTCTTAATATTTTATATCAACAAATGGTTAATTTTTTCCATTAATATTTACATACATATATGCATATGTTGATCTAGGAATCGCTAAGAAGACTATATATATATATATATATATATGTTATATATATATATGTTGAGAACCAATTAAGCAGTGATCGAGGACACGACTGATTAGTGAATAGTAAGAAGAGTTTAGCGGGTTAATTTAATTTGTTATACAAGCATTTTCCACCAAAGCCTTTGTCTTCAACATATATCTTCTTGCATGCGAAACAGCTATGAGTAAAGCAGATAGTGTATAATATTTTTGGGGACTTTTAAACATAATTTTCTGCTAACGAAAGGCCATGGTTTTCGCTTTGAAAATTGAAAGGAACAAGCTAAATGAACAAATCCAAGATATAGCTATGGAGCCTCGAGGTATAGGGCGTGCGAGCAAAGGAGGCATTGGCACATCACAGTCTCCCAAGATATATATGGTCAAAATAATGCGAAATTAATCACCTTCCCCGATTCCTTGGCCTGCGTTCTTCATTAATTAATACTGTATTTTTCGCATGGATCCTCTCCATTTCCTCACTTTCTAGCATATTCTTCCACAGTCAACACTAAATCACACACAAACTTACAACTCTTATTAATTTCATGGTCCAAAAATTAAAGAGTACTTTTAATAGTATCTTATTGTTAACAAAATCTACGAAGAAACCCTCGAAGTTTCCATCACACCACGGTCAATGTTACTTCAATATAATTTTATATAATTTCCTCGTTTCCTTTTGGGTTTTTCTTTTACCACCGGCAAAAATCTTACAGTACATAAAGTTATATGCATTGACTTGCTTGATATATATGATCAAACCAAATCGCATTTAAAGCAAAATATTATTGAAACCCAATAACTTGAAACAAATTAATTTTGTTGGAGGATGGTTACAACATTTTGAATAAAAAGCTTAATTCTGTTGTCGTCAGGTGATAGAATTTTTAGCATCGGATAGTGGTATTTGAATAGATGATGACATTAATGGCTTATGGCTTTGTCTCACATTTTTTGTTTACAAAAAACAAAGCTGAGTGCCATATATTACATACACCCCCGTAAGCTAAATATAAATATGAAATATATTAGGCGGCCATGCACGAGGGTAGCGGCAGGCTGATCAGAGCTTCCACTTTGGCTTTTGAAGTAGATATGTATATATTTGACCAATATCAGTTGATCCATATGGCTGCTGCTCATTTCCTGACTCAAGGGATTGTCACGGGCTCAGACTTAAGCCGAGCAAACGTGCGGCCTTAGGCTCGGATATGTTGCCTCGACAAGCCTAAGTTCAGCCTTGAACAACCGAAAGTTGGCTGAGTTGCTAGAATGCTAAAGAGCTAGAGAGCTAGAGAGTTTGGGGAAGAATGCTTTGTATTACTCAACCAAGTTGTTTACAAAGAATGGGATACAAATGAGGGGTGGGGGAAGCCCCTTTTATAGACAAGTTCCCCCTTACAAGTGTGGCTAACAAAATCGGACTAGAAGCTTCCCTTAGTGTGATCCAGCTAAGGCTGCCAGCTAAGGCCGCCCCTTAGTGTGATCCAGCTAAGGCTGCCAGCTAAGGCCGCCCCTAGGGTGATCCAGCTAAGGCCGCCCCTAGGGCCTTCCAGAAGCTTCCGTTGCGGGAATTGTCCCTTGGGTCCTCTTGCTGGCTTGCCTCGGACTCGAACTCGCGCCCTTATTCGGGGAATTGTCTAAGTCCGTGGCACTGCGCTCTGGCGGTCCGTGACATTCTCCCCCACTCATTCTAGCAACGCCCTCGTTGCTAGGGGAATGTCGTGCTCGCTCCGCTTGAGTACGCCGATTCCGTCTCCTTCGTCGCGGACCATTCTTGGCTCGTTCTGGCCTTGTTGCCTTGCCAATACTCTCATGGTCTCCACGGTTGCCCTCGGTGCGAAGATCACTGGAACATTCTCTCAAACTTTCCTTTGTCCCTTCGCACTGTCGACGTATCCCCCGTCGCTTCCTTCGAGTTGTCTGCTGCGCACTCCCTCGGGAGGGGCCAGGCTGCTCGCTAGGACTAGTGCTACGGCACTCCGTCGCCTCCTTCGCGTCCCCATCACTTGGTGCCCGAGAGGTCACTACCTCACGGCACACTCGCACAGCACCCAGCCTCATCACTCGCTGTTGCTGTTCTCGGTCGCTATTCTCACAATCGGACTGCTCCTCAGCCAGAACTATGGCTGACAGCTTCTTACGCACGGGGCACTCCCTAACCCGGTGCGGACCGTCGCACATGAAGCAGCTCAAGGGCTTGGCCTCCTTGCCCTTGTCCTTGGCAACTCCCTCGGACTTGGTGTTGCGATAGCGAGGCCTCTCTTCAACCTCGTCCTCTGATGAGGAGCTGCTACTCTCGTCTCTACGCTTGGGAGACTCGGTGCGCCCGAACTCGACCAGAGATTCAGCCACCGCTATAGCACGACTCAAGTCTTGCACGCCTCGTCGCTGCAACTCGGTCTTTGCCCACGGCTTCAGTCCATCCATGAAGGAGAATAATGCCTCCCTCTCACTTATGTCCGGGATCATAAGCAACAGCTCCGAGAACTCTTGACAATAGTCTCGGACTTTACCCCTTTGAGTGAGCCGGCGAAGCTGCCCTCGAGCTTCCTCTTCCGCATACTCCGGCTTAAACTGTTGGCTTAGTTCCCTCACAAACTCGTCCCATGTGGTGATCGGACGCTCCCCACGTCGCACGCCATCACACCTGCGGCGCCACCACAATAGAGCAATATCGACTAAGTACATCGAGGCAGTACTTACCTTGGTAGCATCGTCATCGATGCCCGTTGCTCGGAAATATTGCTCCATGACCCATAAGAAATTGTCCACATCCTTGGCTGCTCTAGTCCCCCGGAACTCCTTGGGCTTGGGAACCTCTACTCGATGCCTTGACGCTATCGGAAGCATGCCACCAACCATGGCTGCTTTGCAAGTCGAGAGCTCCCCCTTGAGCTCTTTCATTTCCTTGCACAAGGCCTCGACCATGGCCTCTAAGGCATCGTTCCGTTGGGCTAGGGAGTCTATGGATTCGTTGAGGGCAGCTTGCATCCCTTCCCTGAGCTCTTCTCTCCCCGAGTCTAGCTCGTCGATGCGCCCCTCAGCATCCTCGACCCTGTCCACGACCCCAGCCACGGTCAGCTCCACCTTGGCTAGGCGGGTCTCCATAGACGACAACACGTCCCTCGAACTTCCTCTCGATGCTCCCTTTTTGCCCTTGGCAACAGCGCGGGTCTCATCCCCTTGCTGGCTCAACACGTCGGACTGAGAAGCCATCGATCAACTAGCACACTCGAGCAAACCTTGGCTCTGATACCACTTGTCACGGGCTCAGACTTAAGCCGAGCAAACGTGCGGCCTTAGGCTCGGATATGTTGCCTCGACAAGCCTAAGTTCAGCCTTGAACAACCGAAAGTTGGCTGAGTTGCTAGAATGCTAAAGAGCTAGAGAGCTAGAGAGTTTGGGGAAGAATGCTTTGTATTACTCAACCAAGTTGTTTACAAAGAATGGGATACAAATGAGGGGTGGGGGAAGCCCCTTTTATAGACAAGTTCCCCCTTACAAGTGTGGCTAACAAAATCGGACTAGAAGCTTCCCTTAGTGTGATCCAGCTAAGGCTGCCAGCTAAGGCCGCCCCTTAGTGTGATCCAGCTAAGGCTGCCAGCTAAGGCCGCCCCTAGGGTGATCCAGCTAAGGCCGCCCCTAGGGCCTTCCAGAAGCTTCCGTTGCGGGAATTGTCCCTTGGGTCCTCTTGCTGGCTTGCCTCGGACTCGAACTCGCGCCCTTATTCGGGGAATTGTCTAAGTCCGTGGCACTGCGCTCTGGCGGTCCGTGACAGGATGGCCAGCCATTCCATTGCATGCGGTCCAGCTAGCTCTAGCCTCTAGGCCTCTAGCTGTAGCCCCTTTTGGGTCTTTCCTTGTACTGCTGCTTTTAGCCCCATATCATGCCCATACCATTTCTTCGCTCTAAAGTCTAGCCATAATCCATTATAGATGTAGCCTTAAATTGATATTTATTGGAATCACTTCCCGTTCTATCTTGGAGTAAACGTTTTATAATACATATGGAATCAAAGGTTTGAAAAAGATTAGTACCTAATACTGCCGTGCATGTAAGATTAGAATATATATAAGAGAGAGTAAAAAAAGGAGAGTTTTTAGCCGTGCATGTAAGATTAGAATCAAGCCCCTTTTCACCATCAAATGTCATGCAAAACTAGATAAATAGAATCATTGAATTACCATTGGACTTGAAGCTGTTGCACTACTAGCTAGCTAGCAGCAAATTGTTTTGCGCATATAGCAGATTGGGGAAGTTGATGTGACACGTGAGACCCTGAATCTGTTGAATAAGAAACCACATGTTTGGACCAGGAATATTTCACTGAAGTACTAGGAGACATCCATCACTTGAAATAAAATCATTAGAGCGATGCAAATCATGCAGCTGCTGCAGCTGCATGATCAAAGCTTCAAAGCAGTACTCCTTTGATGCCGGAATGACTTTGGTAATAAGACTACATAACCAAGTCAGGGAACCAATAATGTTGAAGATAGAGATAAAAGGGTGTTTGAGATTTGAATTCCATCCGTACATGTCTCAAATTAAGAAGAAAAAAAAAAAGATTTTCCCTCTGCATGTGAGTCCAAAATGGAGCTGTGCTGTTCTGTTCTGGTATTTTGGAGAAGCCCATTTGGGAGAAGAAAGGGAACAAAACCCTGCAAAGATTCTTGCAAGCAAAATAGTGATTAATTTTTGAAAAATCTTGGTGCTTGCTTGGTGGTCCACCTACAGTTTCCCAGGTAAAATGGTGACAGCCAATTTCTTGTCTTTTTTTTTGTAATTCACTTTCTTTCTGCAGTCTCCTTCATTGATGACTAATTGTGCAAAATAATTGCAATTGGGTACATGTCATCTCTAAGACAATGAAACAACTTTAAAAAATTTGATGAAACCTGAAAATTACACTCCTCTAACCCAATTTCCCTGTAATTTAGAAGAAGAAAAACAGATGGAAATTTAAATTTGTAAGTGAAACCATAGGTAAAAGTGTATCAAAATTGATGGAAGCAAAAGCCTCAGAGATTGATTTGTTACTGATCATAAGTTTACTTTTATTTTGCTCCGATTCTTATTTTTTTAAAAGTATTTATATCTAACATTCGTGTTTAACGCATATTCAGATATAGATATAAGAATATATCGTCCAAAAACCTTCCAAATACATTGAAATCTTGAAAAAAATAAACATACCCATAGCAAATATATAATCATATCTGATATTCAGACTGAAATCCGAATAACATATAAGTTAAAAGAGAAATGATCTGATTCTGAAACTGGGGAAGAAAGGCCCACAAAAAATCACTCATTTCATTTTGCAGATTGACCATGACTTTTCATTGTAATTAGGGCCACACCCAGTTAATTGACTATTATCCACTTTACATACTGACAAAAACACTCATTGAAAAATACATGGCGCTGAAAAAGTCACCTGTGTTGAGGTTGACTATAATAAGAGAGAAGAAAAAAATGAACTCTTTGTTGATTGTGGACCATTCACTGCTTCATAAGTCATAACCCTTTGTTGATTGCTTGAAAGTTGTACAAATCCCAAATTCAGAAAAATTGCATAATTGTCTGTTGAGACTTGAGATGTAAGTAAGGGCAGATAAAGTTTTTCAACTTCAAATGCAGATGGCTAGGTCGGGCCAGCCTGGTCCAATTGGGGCCAATGCTCTCATCTATAAATGTAATCCCAATCCCCAACAACATGGTAGGCTTGTGGGTTTTAATTTCTTATTTGGGCTGCACCTATTATTTGATATTTCGCTTTTTTTTTTTGGATAAGTAAGTGTTTTATTTATCCAGAAAGCAGTTAAACTGCTACATCCAACATCATGTGCAACATGTACTTAAGCTATACATACTTAAACAATACTTGAACAAAACTTAAGACCACTAATCAATCAGGGAACAATAGCAACATACTTCAGCAATACTTAAAGCTATTCCAGAATGGACAAAGATCCTAGGAAAAAAGTGACAGTCCCCAATCTGCATCCAATCTTCGGTTCACTTCATCAGGACTAATGTTCTTGAGCCCCAACAATCGCATTCTGATGATCTCTTTTATCTGCTCAATGATCGCTCCTTGTGTGGATTGAAGGCGATTAAAACACCTATTATTTCTCTCCCTCCAGATCGAGTAAAGAAAGGCACTCCATGATAAACGCAAAATAACAGAAATAAGAGTTTTTCCTCTGATTCTGTTTACTGCCCATTGCAGCTCTGCTTGCCAGCTCCTTATGCTTCTATGAAGTTGACATAAGCATAGTATATGCCCCCAGATTTCCTTTGAATAGGCACATTCAAAAAATATATGATTCCGGGTTTCTTGCTCAGTTTGACATAGCTCACATTTGCCATCCACCTCCATGCCCCATGACATCAATCTGTTCTTTGTAGGCAGTTTGTCCAATATAGCCATCCAAGCTACCAGTGCATGTTTAGGAATATGAAATGGAAACCAGATCAATTTATCCCACTCCACCTTGTCCTGCCTAGGCCTGAGATCATTCCAGACTTTAGCCACCATAAATCTGTTCCCAGGGAACTTCCAAGTTAGAGCACCATTCTGGTTGGAGGTGAACCTCAAAGCCAAAGCCCTCAGCTGAAGCATTTTACGCCATGTCCAGCTGCTTCCTGGGGAAGGTTGAACCTGCCACACTGTTCTTCCTTTCAGCACATAGGCATGAAGCCAGGAAATCCACAATGAACCTGCCTGAGAGAGAAGTGCCCATAGGTGCTGAATAATGCAAGCCTTATTCCATATTCCCAAGTCTTTTAATCCAAGACCCCCCTCTGACTTTGGACAGCAAATGGTACTCCATTTGACTCTTGCTCCCTTAGCTGAGTCATCTCTTCCTTTCCAGAAGAACCTGCTGCATAATTGATTAATTCTTTTAAGAACAGCCTTAGGCAATACAAAGTGCCTGCACCAAAAATTGGACACATTAAAAAGAACAGATTGAATGAGCTGAAGCCTTCCTGCATAGGATAACATGCGTGCTGCCCAGCCATTGATTCTCTGAGTAATTCTATCGATCAAAGGAGAACAATCCTTTTCAGAGAGTCTTCTTGTGACCAAAGGGATCCCAAGGTACCTAACAGGTAGTTTGCCAAGTTTAAACCCTGTCAACTCTTGCATCTCAAGTAGAGTGGTCCTACTAACACCAGAGGAGAAGACTTCACTCTTGGAAGGGTTTAATTGCAAACCAGAAATGGTATAAAAGTAATGGAGAATACCCTGTATGCCCACAACAGAATCCAAGTTACCCTTTGCAAAAATCAGCAGATCATCTGCAAAGCACAGGTGAGTAAGCTTGATTCTGTGACATTTAGGATGGTAGCTGTAAACTCCATGAAGAGCCCCTGCATCCAGAAGTCTGGATAAAACATTCATAGCAATGACAAAAAGATAAGGAGAGAGAGGGTCTCCCTGCCTTAACCCCTTTGCTCCTTCAAAGTACCCTACTAATCCTCCATTAAGAGAAATTGAGAACTTTGGGGAAGTGATGCATGCCTTGATCCATCCTATGAACTTATCAGGCAATCCATAAACTGATAAAACAGTGAGAATGAAGTCCCAATTTAATGAATCAAAAGCTTTTTGGAGATCAATTTTCATTGCAAAACGGGGGGATAAGGTTGCTCTTCCATACCCTTTGACCAGTTCCTGAGCCATGAGAATATTATCTGAGATGCTTCTCCCTGGTATGAAGGCACTCTGATTGCTGGAGATCATAGTAGGAAGGAGTGGAGTGAGCCTGGCAGTGATGATCCTGGTAATACATTTATAAATGACAGAGCAGCATGAAATAGGCCTGAAGTCCTTCATATGATTAGGATTCTGGAATTTTGGGACAAGAGCAATACATGTAGAGTTAAAGACTGATATCCTGCTCCCTGATTGAAAGAAGGATAAGATTGCTGCAGTGACATCCTCTTCCACAATAGGCCAAGCAGTTTTAAAAAACTGTGCAGTGTATCCATCTGGCCCTGGGGCTTTGTCCCCATTCTGCTCAAACATGGCTTTTTTCACCTCCTCTTTTGTAACAGCCTTAGCTAAATTGTCCTTAGCTTCAGCAGGCAAGGCAGGCTGAATAAGTTCAGTAAGAAGCTCCCTAGGGCAGTCTGTGACCTGTTTGTCCTCAGTCCCAATCAACTTCTGAAAGAACCTTACAGCCTCCTTTGAAATTTGGCCGAAATCTTCCAACTTCCTTCCCTCATCATCATAGAGGACTCTGATGGATTGCTTGCTATGCTTTGCTGACACCATTTTATGGAAATAATGAGTGTTCTGATCCCCCTCCTGCAGCCATTTTATCCTTGATTTCTGCCTGTAATAACTTTCCTCAGCCTTTTGGAGTTCCATCAATTCTGCATAGAGTCTTCTTTCTGTTTCAACAAGAGTATTAGATGGCCTTTGATGCAGATTGATCATCTGCATGCTCTCCAATTCTTGCCTTTTATCTTGAACCTTCCCTGAAATGTTGCCATATATGGCCAGGTTAAATGCCCTCAGTACTGCCTTTAATCTCTTCAATTTGTGGAATAGAGTGGTCATAGGATTGCCAATGAAAGGCTCTTGCCAAGAGTTTTCCACAATGTTCAGGAACTCTGGATTCCTAGTCCAGAAATTAAAAAACCTAAATGGCTTTGGGGGAGAATGAGCAGTCAAGTTCATCTTTATGTATGCTAGGCAGTGATCAGAAACCATTGGAGCCAAAAACTCAACAAATGAGTGAGCAAACTGTGTATGCCAGCAATCATTCACCAAAACCCTATCAAGCTTTTTAGCCAAGTAAGCATCAGTTTGGTGGTTGGACCAAGTGAATGCTGGTCGAGTACTGGTATGATCAAACACTGATAGCTGTGTCAAGCAGTCCTGAAAATCCTTCATATCAGAGGTAAGCATGTAGGAGCCATTGAAATCTGAGCTTTCCTGTGGTCTTGCTATAACATTGAAATCTCCAGCCAAAAGCCAAGGAGAGCCATCAATTCTGCCTTGAATGTCCTGAAGATGGTGCCAAAGCCTTCTTCTACTTATGCCTTCATTGCTTCCATAAATTGCTGTAATGTAGAACCTGGTAGAATTATAAGTGGTGCAGCATGTAATGCTCTGATCAGATGTTGCAATAAGATCAACCTGCATCTGATTTCTCCATAGGAACCATATTCTCCCATTATAAGCTTCTAAGTAGTTGTGATGTAGCTTCCATCCCTGAAAGAGCCTATCTACTATAGCTGGCATGTTTTGTTGTTTCACTCTTGTTTCCAGTAAGCAAACAAGGTCTGCCTTCAGGCAGTTTATTCTCTGTATAATACTTTTCTGCTTTTGAGGGTTGTTTAGCCCCCTAGTATTCCACACTATAAAATTCATGAAAGTTGAGGGGGGGTCACTCCAGAGGTAGGTAAAACTGCCTTACCTCTTTTCCCCTTGTCAATGGGCCCTTTCTTCTTATTCTTCAAGGCTTTCATCAAGTCTGCAACTCCTGCTGCTGCTGCCCTTTGCTTCTTAGGAGAGTTTGGAAGGATTTCCACCAATTGTTCCTCCTCTCTCCATTGCTCAGAGCCACTAGTTTGTCCAGGGTCTACATTTGTCCTCTCTGAGTCACTCAGGATGTCAAATCTGTTTTGGGAACCAGCTAATACTGACTTATTGCTTTTCTGTATGCTTCTGCTTCCTCTCCCTTTGCTGCCCTCATTAACTTCTGTTTCCTTCATACTTGCCTCTTTCTGTTCTTGAGCCATAGGCAGGGCACTGCTTTCAACTTCTACGCTGCTTGTAGCCTGTGCATCATGTTTTGACAGTTCTGCTTTAGGCCCCTCCTTTGGAATCCAAACTTTGGTAGCCCCTACAGGCTGTTTGGTGCAATTTCTGTCTGTATGCCCAAACAAATTGCAATGCTTGCATTTTGGAGGGTACCAAGGGATATCCACAACAACATTTGCAATAGTACCATCACATAACTCAACATTAATAATAGTGCCATCACATAACTCAACATTCGCCTTTCACTACACCTTTCCTTCTTTCTGAAAAAATTTCACCTCCTTTTCAACTCCCAACACAAAAAATAATTTCTTGCAAGGTTTCACTCTTTTAATATTATATATATATATATATTTTCAAGTGTGCCAAAAAATAGACAATTTGATAATCGATAACTATTATTTTTCATTTATCAATAAAGTGAGTTTTTGTCTTCAAAATTTAAATTTAAATTATTTACGTTCACCAAAAATATAAAAATAAAGTAACCAAAAAATTCTGTCATTGAACTAAAATCAATTTTACATAGTTATATATATTTAGTTATTTAGCCGGGAGTAGGCCAGCAGTAGGGATTGAAACTTGAAGGTGGAACATATATATGCGGAAAACCAACATCGAGTACCTTGTTCGATGAAAATTTGTAACTAATTTGAGAAATTGGGAAAGAAGGAATTTTGCAGAAAATTAATCATCCAAAAGATAGGTGAGAGTACTAATGCCAGTTTGTATTACTGATCAATGAATTTTTATTGCTGTTTCTTTGGGGAAAGATTTTGTTGTAAGTTATATGCATGGTTTTAAGAACTTATCCTGCTATATATATATATATATATATATATATATATATATATATATATATATTAGCTGTTTCTATCCCTAAAGTAAACAATCTCAATATGCATAAAATATGTTATGCTTGACATGCAGGAAAAGACAGAAGATGTTGAGGAGAAAAGGCTTCATCAAGAATGGATTAATGGAAAATGGGTCACTCCTTCCAGGCTATGGCGGCTGGCAGACATTGAAAAGAAGAATAGTTAATTGATAATAGCAATTGTTTGATTTCTCTTGATATGAATATCATTGAAAAAGGGATATCCTTATGAAGAATTGTTTGATAACAGCAAAATCATAGCCATGCCCAAAAGTAGAAGCTAATTTTTGAGACTTCTGAAAAGGAGCCATCCCTACGGGAAAGATGCTGATTACAAAATCATGATGGCTGAGAGTTTTTCTTTTCCCTGGATAGGCTGCATATGGCTGAGAGTTTTTGGATAACTCGTCCTAAAACTCTTGGTTATCTCACAGATGCTGATCACAAAATCATCATTTCAACAAATATCCTTTTGGAATTCAAACTTGTAAAAGATTTCAATAACTTAACTGTTTTTTTAGCAAGCAGATTTAGGATAATTTTCTCTTCCAAGTTTAAGCTAGCAGCTGCATTTTTGACAAACTTTTTATCTCTGAGATTCCGTTAGTGATTGGAAGAGAAGATGGAATCCAGGAATTGGCCAATTTTCAAGCATATTCTCATCCACAAGCCTTTTTCAACATATTAATTCTTCCCTTTTCTCTACCTTTCTTAACCAAGTGATTTTAATTACCTTCCACAAATTGTACATCTATAAATAGATCATAACATATTCTTCGGGTCACTAAAATAATTCCACAAAAACAAATGGGGACTGTTAAAAACATGACAATTGGAAAAGAAAAGAAAAAGAAATATACAGATTAAGAAAATTTTAACATGCAAGTAAAGCTTTCTTTCTTTGCAGTACTACTACTTTCCCTCCTTCACTTCCTGATGTGCTAATTCCTTCACCTCCTCTTGAAACACAGACACCGGGAACGACCTGGACAAGCCAACCAGAGTCTTGAACGTAATTGATGATGCAGAAGGAGATTGATCGACGTAGATTTCAGTTAAAGTGACCCAAATCAAGAACTCCTTGGCTTTGACACCAGTCAGATTCTTGATCTTTTTTGGCTCGAAATAAGCTGTAATTTCAGTGTCATAGCTGATAACAACATCCTCAAACTTGTGCAAGTCCCTCTTCTTTTTATGTCGGAGCCAGACAAAGCCAGTATCTTTAACGTACCCACATTCCTGTATGTCTTGAAAAGTTAGCAAGCCATTTGGCAACCCTTTTTCTTCTAACAACGACGAAAACTTTTCTCTGCATGTTTCATCGCCATAATAAACTTCAGCTTTGGCCTTCATTTCCTTGCTTACCCGAGACATCTTTCGCTTTCACCTTCGTTGCGGTGTTTTTGGTTTTCTAGAGCAAGCAAAGGGTTGGAGGGGGTTTTTGAGGTGGAGGGTCTACTCAAATTTGACCGACGCCAGCAAATTCGGTTAATAGTGTGCGAATAATATGTTTACAGCAAACGTGAGTTTTTTAATTAATTTGTTTACTTAATTTGTAATACTACTTTTTTTTTTTTTTTAAAGACCAAAGTCATGACAACCATAACTTCCTTTATAAAAACATACCTATAAAAGTGTTGATGTGTATGGGATCTATTTAGGTATCATTTATTTTAAATAATTCAATAGTTTATTTTGATTTATTTAATCAAAGATTATGATTTTAATAAATATTTATTATTTTATGGTAGAAAAATTGTATGGGATCTTCAAAACCCATCTGGTTAAAAAGATTTGAAAAAGATATGTAAAACCCAATTAAAAAACTTGTTGGGAACTGAAAGGATTAACATGATGGCACAATTTGAGACTGATAAAATAAAAGAATGCAAAAGTTATACTTGTCAATGGATAAATGTTGATTTTTTTTTTTTTGTTGATAAATAATGAGTATTATTATTCAAGAGCAGCAAGCTGCTATGAACTGAAATAGTTATGTTTTTGGGATAAATGTCAAAATTTGGAATGAACTGATTGATAAAATTTGGAGTACAGATGAGTAGAAAAGTTTATCCTAAAAAATAAGCAAAACCTGCTCACAAGAAAGAATAAAATATTACAAAGCATACAGAGAGATCAACTCTTTTTCTACTTCATGCGTACAGGATGGTAAAAATTATTAAACTTGTTATGAATTAATATTACAATCTTTTATAGTAATTTATATTACATTATTTTATATAAATAGTTATGTTTCGTGGAATGCAATTGAATGTAGTCACATTAAATGAATCGACTAATTATCTTTAAAGAAATTATATTTGATCGCACCCATAGACAGATAGAGAAATGTGGTAATTTTGTGGACAACAAGTCCAAAACTATTAGTGTATATCAATATCAATTTCAATTAAAATTTTATTATATTTTGCATATAGTTTCAATTTTCAATGCTTTTATTTTCTCTTACTCAATCCAATACCAATTTTATTTGTTTGAATTCATGTATTTATATTTCAACTTGTAAGAAAATTATACTTTTTCATTGCAACAGAGGTGTGCTAATTATATTAGAACATATTAAATTATTAATTGATAAAAATAAAATATAAAAAATAATTTTTTATATTTTCTGAATGAATTTCCTCACAATAACAATGGAATTTCGTTGAAATAATTTAAACTAAAAATAAAATTATTTTGATTTTAAGCATATAGCTTCGTATCGTATTTTTGTAAGCATATGTAATGAATAGAAATCCTCTGTCCTTAAATCCTGTCTCCATTCATGTCTCAATCCCAAAGTAACGGCCGAGACTCCTACTTAGGTAGCCACCCTTGTGGGATCTAATAATATTGGACACGACACGATTACACAACATGAAAAAAATAATTAAAAACACGACACGAAAAAAATAATACGAACACGACACGAATACGCAAATGTCTCAAAATCTATATAATACGAATTATTAACGTATCAAAATTTATATAAATATAAAATACCTTAAATACGATTATGACACAATAAAATACATGAACACGATATAAATACACGAATTATCAGATTTTTGTGGCCTTGGTGTAACGCACCCTGGACCTGGACATAGGTATACATATTTGCTTTCTTTTTCTTGTGGGCTTTTTTTTATGTATTTTATATCCTTCACTAATTGGCTTAATTATCGGAAAAAAAAAAGCCCATTTAGAATTAGTTATATTTTCTTGGATGCCTAGTGGACCCCTTAACAAGTTTGTACTGCTATTTCATCGAACCCACCGGAAAAAACTGGAAAGCTTTTTCAGATAACCAAATTTTAGCTTTCTAGCAGATCGCTAATCAATCCGTAATAAAATTCCTCAAACTACCATCTTCTCCTTTCACATAATTAGCTTTACCATATAATTCCTTAAAACCCCAAAAAAATGACAAAAAAGGCTTTTTATTTGTCTCAGAAATGGCAGTTTCAATTCCTATCTCCAAATTTATTCACCTGGTAAGCAAAATTTAGTTCTTTTATTTTTTTGGTTTTCTCGATTGAGTTATGAATTTGAAAGATGGGTTTTTTCCCTGATGAAGTTATTCTTCAAATTCTTGCAAGATTGCCTGTAAAGTCCCTTCTTAAAACAAAAACTGTTTGCAAACTTTGGTATAGATTAGCAGCAGACAAGTATTTTATAAGACTTTATAATGAGGTGTCAGCTAAGAACCCAATGGTCCTGATTGAGATTTCGAATTCAACAGAATCGAAATCAAGCTTGATTTGTGTTGATAATTTGAGGGGTGTCTCTGAAGTTTCGTTGGATTTCTTGAAAGATAGAGTCAAGGTTAGAGCTTCATGTAATGGCTTATTGTGTTGCTCTAGCATTCCTGATAAGGGTGTTTACTACGTTTGTAACCCTATGACTAGAGAGTTTAAGTTGCTTCCTAAGAGTAGAGAGAGGCCTGTCACGCGGTTTTATCCTGATGGTGAAGCCACGCTTGTTGGTTTAGCATGTGATTTGTCAAGGAATAAGTTTAATGTTGTGTTAGCAGGGCATCATCGTACGTTTGGTCATAGATCTGATGGGACTTTCATATGTTTGATATTTGATTCGGATTCGAATAAGTGGAGGAAGTTTGTTTCGCTTCAAGAAGATCATTTCACCCATATGAACAAGAACCAAGTTGTATTTGTTAATGGTGCCCTTCATTGGTTGACTGGTAGTTGTTCCTATATACTTGCACTTGATCTTGATTATGAGGTTTGGAGGAAGATTTCATTGCCTGATGAAGTGAGTTATGGGACTGGGAATAGAGTTTATTTGTTGGATTCCAATGGGTGCTTATCTTTGATTCAGATTTCAGATGCATGGATGAAGATTTGGGTAATGAAAGACTATGAGAGAGAACTATGGCATATGGTGGATAGGGTGAGTCTTAGATGCATTAGGGGATTAGTACCTGGCATTTTCCCTATCACTAAAACTGATGAATATATTTTTTTGGTAACCCACAAGCAGGTTTTAGTATACCATCAGAGGAGTAGAGTGTGGAAGGAGATGTACTCTGTGAAGAACAGTGCTACCCTCCCATTGTGGTTCTCAGCACATGCATTTCGGAGCACAATCTTCCCTTCTGATTAAGGTGTGGTCAACATATAAATGAACTGTTATTGTACATAAATAACCCATTTCAAACATTGTGACTTATTACATTTGGGATTTTTAAACTCTTTCTTTATCATTTAAAATTTATTGTATGCAATTATTCATATGATCGACTCTTATTAAGCTGAGTATGCTTGTGGTTCTGAAATTTGTATATTTGTTGGCAAAAGTTATGGTCATAAGTTATTCATTATAACCTTTATGCAGCATTCAGCTAACTGCTGGTAGTGGGACAATTAATGACATGGTTCTGAGTGTTTGAAGCATGTTAATTGCATTTTGGCTGACCATCACTAGTAATCAAAGCTTGGTTAATTGTAATATTTGATGAAATCATACCATCTCAGTTTAACCCAACAAAGATAAATGCCTACATTCTATCCTAGAAAAGTATCGTTTTCACCTTTGTTTCCTCATCCAGGTTTCACTGCCTTGAAAACCTGTTCCAGAATTGTTTACTTGTTCGAATGCTAGAACGTTTTCTTCTCCATAAAACAAAATCAGATCACATATCACCAGTGATTCTTATCCTTTTAGTCATTTTTGTACCTTTTTTTAGAGTTGATATGAGGTCAAAAGTTGTGCATGTTACTTTGTTCCCTCTTCTCCAACATCTTGAAGCTTGAATGAAAATGAAGTGGGTATGTTATGAAGTGATGCCTTTAGCTTTCTGCATTTCATTCATACATGTTCAGAAGGAATAATAAAGTTGAACAAGTGTTTCTCATTAAGTTGAGCATCTCAAAAAGGATTACCAGTTAGTAACTCACAGTTCATCTCTGGCTCCAACACTAGAGTTCATACACTTGCTCCCAGAATCACAAATTTTTGCAACCTCCCAGGCCCCTGCCTTGCCTTCTTTTAAGATATCAAATAGGGTTAGATAAGGAGATGAGATCAATCACCTCTCATGCTCGAGGCTAAATCACTTCATTGTCGGAGTGAAACTCGGGAATAGACATGTCCAATGGTTGGGCTACTCGCCCAAACCTGAAGGTCCGTCCGATATTTAGGAGGCTTTGGACAAAAATTTTAGGCTCGAAAAATGGGCTTGGGCAAAATAATAAGCTCATTTTCTAAACGGGCCAGGCCTTGGATAGAAAATTTTAGGTCCGAGCTCGGCCCGGCCCTGCCCGAATTGTATATTATTTTTTATTTTTATAGGCAAACAGAGATCAAACCAATAAGAAAATCTAATCGACAGAGTGAAAACTGATAGTATTAAGTTCACAATTTACAACTTAAAACCCTTTGCTCCTATACATACAACTATCTACCCCTCTGCTGTGTATCAAGATACAGATAACAGATGCAGGCCGCAATCCTTGTACCGTAGCACTGGCCAAGATTGTGTATCTAAGCAACGATTCTACCATCAGCAGTTCCAACTCTACCAAGGGCTTGTCAGTGTTCTTCTCAAGCATTGTCTTTTACCTCCCCATGGTCGTCGATTCAGTGTCTCTAACATCTGATTTTTCTGCATTTCCATCACTTCTCCCTGTTTCCTCTACAATTCTTGGTTCATTTCTTTAAGTTTTGCAACTTCAGCTTCAAGTTCCAACGTATCAGTGCATTATACAACTTTTTACACTCTGCTTGGTAGGCTTAAAAGAGTTCACTTGAAAATTTTGGGCGGACCGGGTCGGATTTGGGTATTCATTTAGTAATTTGGATCGGGATTGATCACAAAAAATTATTCATATTTCGGATTAGGTCGGACCTGGGTAGACAAAAAAATGCACTGATATTCCGTTAGGCCCGGCCCGAACCCGATCTGGCCCGACCCATGGATAGGTCTACTCGGGACTAATTCTCTTCAATTTCTTTTTTTTTTTTTTTCCTCTCTACGTTTTGTGTTAGTTGCTTCTCTTAGGTGGTTAACTTTGACAAAAAGCCTGCCAACAATCCAAAAGCGGGAGCAAAGATCTAGCTAGCAAAGTTGGGTTTTACACTTTTACTTGATCCTTCAAATAGAGCCAGAGGCGTGTGTCACGGGCTCAGACTTAAGCCGAGCAAACGTGCGGCCTTAGGCTCGGATTTGTTGCCTTGACAAGCCTAAGTTCAGCCTTGAACAACCGAAAGGGTGCTTGAACTAGAAAGCTTTGAAATGCCTCAGTTGGCTGAGTTGCAAGAATGCTAGAATGCTAAAGAGATTGAGGAAGAATGCTTTGTATTCTCTACAAAGTTGTGTGTACAAATGAGGGGTGGGGAAGCCCCTTTTATAGACAAGTTCCCCTTACATCTATGGCTAGAAAATATGCCACTTGTATGGCTGGTAAATTCGGACTAGAAGCTTCCCTTAGTGTGATCCAGCTAAGGCTGCCTGATCCAGCTAAGGCAGCCTCTAGTGTGATCCAGCTAAGGCTGCCTGATCCAGCTAAGGCAGCCTCTAGTGTCTTCTAGATGCTTCTGTTGTGGGAACCGCCCCTTGGTGACCCTTGCTGCCTTGCCTCGGACTCGAACCCGCGCCCTTATGCTGGGAATTGCCTAAGTCCGTGGTACTGTTCTCGGGTGGTCTTGGGCGGTCCGTGACATTCTCCCCCACCTGATCGAGCGACGCCCTCGTCGCATTCTCCGAGTGGAACTGGTCGATCTTGTCTTTGAATTGCCATAGTGCCTCGGCCAGTTCCCAGCTAGCCTCGCTATCGGGTAGGCCCTTCCATTGCACTAAGTACTCGTGCCTTGGCCTATAATTTTGTTGTCGAACGACTCGATCGGCCAAGATGCACTGGACTTCTTTATCGTAGGAGGCCCTGACTCCTACTGGTGCTCGGTGAGATTCCCCTCGTGATGGATCGTCTCGGTCTTCATGAAACGGTTTAAGCATACTTACATGGAAAACCGGATGCACTTTGAGTTTCGAGGGGAGCTCAAGCTTGTAGGCCACCTTGCCTACTCGTTTAAGAACTCTGAAAGGGCCCTCGTAACGGCGCACAAGTCCTTTGTGTTGCCTGCCTTTGGTGCGTAGCACCAAGTGTAGTTTTGCTAGCACTAAGTCCCCGACTTGGTGCTGCATGTCCCGACGTTTGCGATCAGCCCACTTCTTCGATCGTTTGGCTGCCTTGTGCAAACAGGCTCGGGCTAGATCGGCTTGCTCCTGCCAAGCCTTGGCAAACTTGTATGCTGCCGGGTTGGGTCCCTTATAAGCGGCTGCAATGGTGCTGGGCGTTTGCGGCTGCTGCCCAGTCACGATCTCAAAGGGACTTTGATTCGTGGCCTCGCTCCGTTGTAAGTTGTATGAAAATTGGGCCACGTCTAGCAGCTTCGGCCAGTCCCGTTGAGTGGCACTGACATAGTGCCTAAGGTAGACCTCAAGTAGTGCATTCACCCTCTCAGTTTGCCCGTCGGTTTGAGGGTGAAGAGCAGTCGAGAAGTTCAAGTCCGATCCTAACAACTTGAACAGCTCGGTCCAAAAACGCCCCGTGAACCGGGCATCCCGATCACTTATGATTGTTTGTGGCACGCCCCAATACTTGACCACATTTTTGAGGAACAATCGGGCGGCTTCCTCTGCTGGACACGTCTTTGATGCCGGGATAAAGGTTCCATACTTAGAGAACCTATCTACCACGACCATGATGCTCCCGTATCCATCAGCATTGGGTAGTCCGACAATAAAGTCCGTGGAGACGCTCTCCCATGGGCGCTCCGGTACTGGTAATGGCTCTAAGAGACCGGCTGGTGACTTAGGCTCGACCTTGTCTTGTTGACAGACAATGCAGGTCTTCACATAAGCCTCGATGTCGTCCCGCATACGAGGCCAGTAGTATCGGTCCTCTACTAAGGCTAGGGTGCGGTGCACACCCGGGTGGCCAGCCCACCTTGAGTCATGGCACTCTTGCATGACTTCCTTGCGTAATTTCCCGAATTGCGGCACATAAAGTCGGTTTCCCTTGGTGTAGAGAAGGTCAGCCTCGAGCCAAAACCTTCTTGTCTTCCCTTCCTTGGCGTATTCCATGATGGTCTTCGCTGTCGGATCATGAGGCAGGCCTTCCTTGATGCGCGGCACCAAGGAGCCTTCAGGTCGACTGATGGTGGCAAGCTCCATTTTTCGGCTAAGCGCATCGGCCACCAAGTTAGCCTTTCCAGGCTTATACTCCATCGAAAAGTCGAACTCAGCAAGAAAGTCTTGCCATCGGGCTTGCTTTGGTGACAACTTCTTCTGAGTTTGAAAGTAGCTCGTGGCTACGTTGTCAGTCTTGACCACGAATCTAGACCCCAACAAGTAATGTCGCCAAGTCCGGAGGCAGTGCACCACTGCAGTCATCTCTTTCTCTTGGACCGTGTAGCGGCGCTCGGTCTCATTGAGCTTCCGACTCTCGAAGGCAATCGGATGATTATCTTGCATTAGGACACCACCTATTGCAAAGTCCGATGCATCCGTATGAACTTCATACGGCTTGGTGTAGTCCGGAAGAGTAAGCACGGGCTCTTCCGTGACAGCATGCTTCAATTTGTCAAAGGCTTGTTGGCATCCTCGGTTCCACTCCCACACTCGACCTTTCTTGAGCATGTCCGTCAAGGGTGTGGTGATGCTCGAATAGCCTTTGATGAAGCGGCGGTAGTAGTTGACCAACCCAAGGAATGATCTTAGCTCGGTGACCTTGGTTGGCGGCTCCCAATCTAAAATGGCCCGGACCTTGCTCTTGTCCATGCGGATCTTGTTACCTCCGACTATGTGGCCTAGAAAGGGCACCTCTTGTTGCGCGAATGAGCACTTCTCCTTCTTGACATAAAGCTCATTCTCTTTAAGGACTTGGAACACTTCCTGCAAGTGCTTCACATGCTCCTCGAGTGTCCGGCTATAAATGACAATGTCGTCAAGGTAGACTACAACAAAGCGGTCTAGAAATGGTTGTAGTACCTTGTTCATGAGGGTGCAAAACGTAGCTGGAGCATTCGTAAGTCCGAAAGGCATGACAAGGAACTCGTACGATCCATAACGAGTGACGCAAGCTGTTTTTTGTTCATCCCCCTCGGCTATGCGCACTTGGTAGTAGCCCGATCTTAAATCAAGCTTGGTGAACCATCTTGCTCCGCCAAGCTGATCGAACAAGTCGGCAATGAGTGGGATCGGGTACTTGTTCTTGACCGTTAACTTGTTGAGTGCTCTATAGTCGATGCATAGACGCAAGGACCCATCATGCTTTCGCTGGAAAAGAACCGGGGCACCAAACGGGGCCTTTGACGGCCTGATGTATCCAGCATCAATAAGCTCCTTGAGCTGTTTGCGCAACTCCTCGAGTTCGGGTGGTGCCATCCGGTAAGGAGCCTTGGCTGGCGGCAGTGCATTGGGCACCAGCTCGATTTTGTGATCCACCTCCCGCTTGGGTGGAAGCTTCTTGGGCAGCTCCGCGGGCATGACATCCTTGAAGTCTTGGAGCACTTCAAGCACTTCCAAGGGTGTCTCGGCCTTGGACTCCAAAGGCTGGTCGGACTCCTCGAACTTGAGGGCAGCAAGATAGGTGTCTTGGTCCTTCTTTAGACCCTTGGCCAGCTGGATGGCCGATAGCATCTTGGTTCCAGTCCCCGACTCTCGTTTGATTGGCACAATGCATTGGCAACGAGGATCCAATATGCAAAGGCAGTCGGCAAAAGGCACAATTAGTGCATTGATGTGATCAAGGAAGTCTAAGCCAATTACAAGTTCGTAATCATCGAGAGGAATTACCTCGATAGTGGCCTTCCCCTTCCATTGCCCGAGTTGAAGCTCGACTCCTTGTGCTACTCCAACGGTTGGCACTTCCTTGGAGTTGACAGTCTTGATCCATCCAGCCCCTTTCTCTAGCTTGAGCCCAAGCTTCTTGGCTGCTCCCTCGGACATGAATAAGTCGGATGCGCCCGTGTCTACTAACGCGTTCATCCGCTTGCCAGCAACGTCGATGTCCACGAACATCAAACCCCTTTGCTTTCGGCCACGCTTGGCCTGAATCGAACTAAGCATCATCGAGCCAAGCCTTAGAGTTTCTCTTTCCGGTTCATCAGCCTCCTTGGCTATAGCGGACAGCTTGGCTCTCTTGGGGCAGTCCCGCACCCTGTGCGGGCCTTCACACAAGAAACAGGCTAAGGGCTCTCGATCCTTCTTGTCCCCGTCCTTGGCAGACTTCCATTTCCCGATCATGGGCTTGACATAACCTCCTTTGGGCGGACGATCATTCTCTCCCCCACCTTTGCCCTTGCCCTTGGGCTTGGAGGACTCAGGCTTGTCGAACCTCTTGAACTCAACCAAGGATTCGGCAACAGTCATGGCTCGGGTCAGGTCTTGGACGCCCCTTCGTTGTAGCTCTTGCTTGGCCCAAGGCTTGAGTCCGTCCATGAAAGAAAAGAGAGCCTCCCTCTCACTAAGGTCCGAAATTTGAAGCATAAGTTCCGAGAACTCTCGGACATACTCGCGCACATCGCCGTGCTGAGTTAGCCTCCTTAGTTTGGCCCGCGCCTCATCTTCGGCATACTCGGGGTAGAATTGTTGCCTAAACTCCCTTTGGAACTCTTCCCACGTTCTAATGGTAGCCACCCCACGCCTTGCATCGTCGGACCTGCGACGCCACCACAACAAGGCAATATCAACTAAGTACATAGAGGCGGTGTTTACCTTGGTAGCATCGTCATCGATGCCCGTTGCTCGGAAATATTGCTCTATGCCCCATAAGAAGTTGTCCACATCTTTGGCGGCTCTAGTCCCTCGGAATTCCTTGGGCTTGGGAACCTCCACTCGATGTCTTGGTGCTACCGCAAGCATGCCACCCCCAATGGCTGCCTTGCAAGTCGAGAGCTCCCCCTTGAGCTCTTCCATTTCCTTCCGTAAGGCCTCGACCATGGCCTCTAAGGCATCATTTCGTTGGGCTAGTGAGTCCATGGATTCGTTGAGGGCGGCTTGCATCCCATCCTTGAGCTCTTCTCTCCCCGAGTCTAGCTCATCGATGCGCCCCTCAGCATCCTCGACCCTGTCCAAGACCCCAGCCACGGTCATCTCCACCTTGGCTAGGCGGGTCTCCATAGACGACAACACGTCCCTCGAACTCCCTCGCGTTGCTCCCTTTTTGCCCTTGGCAACAGCACGGGTCTCGTCCCCTTGCTGGCTCAACACGTCGGATTGAGATGCCATTGATCGACTAGCACACTCGAGCAAACCTTGGCTCTGATACCACTTGTCACGGGCTCAGACTTAAGCCGAGCAAACGTGCGGCCTTAGGCTCGGATTTGTTGCCTTGACAAGCCTAAGTTCAGCCTTGAACAACCGAAAGGGTGCTTGAACTAGAAAGCTTTGAAATGCCTCAGTTGGCTGAGTTGCAAGAATGCTAGAATGCTAAAGAGATTGAGGAAGAATGCTTTGTATTCTCTACAAAGTTGTGTGTACAAATGAGGGGTGGGGAAGCCCCTTTTATAGACAAGTTCCCCTTACATCTATGGCTAGAAAATATGCCACTTGTATGGCTGGTAAATTCGGACTAGAAGCTTCCCTTAGTGTGATCCAGCTAAGGCTGCCTGATCCAGCTAAGGCAGCCTCTAGTGTGATCCAGCTAAGGCTGCCTGATCCAGCTAAGGCAGCCTCTAGTGTCTTCTAGATGCTTCTGTTGTGGGAACCGCCCCTTGGTGACCCTTGCTGCCTTGCCTCGGACTCGAACCCGCGCCCTTATGCTGGGAATTGCCTAAGTCCGTGGTACTGTTCTCGGGTGGTCTTGGGCGGTCCGTGACACGTGAACGTGGTGGTTCTTTCCTTTCTATTTCTAGGGCCGATAAAAGTAAAAAAAAAATTCGGCCTAGCGATGCATTTGGCTTCATCATCAACAAATTAAACATCAATTATTATTTATCCAAAAAAAAAAAATCAATTATTTGTCACAACATTGGCTAATGTTAGTCACCCTTTGGCCTTTGCTAAATTCATGGTTTGTTAATAGCAGCTTGAATTTAATGGTGTTGAACTTTATTCACTTGTTGTGGCTGAAGTTGGGTATTATTCACTATCAAGGGTAAACTATGCTTATTTATTTTACATTAATTCTACACCGCCAATTTTCAATCATTCTCAATCGCGT
The DNA here is from genome assembly GCA_030761205.1 of Fremontodendron californicum. Taxonomy (NCBI): domain Eukaryota; kingdom Viridiplantae; phylum Streptophyta; class Magnoliopsida; order Malvales; family Malvaceae; genus Fremontodendron; species Fremontodendron californicum. Next base: position 24,958,389 of record JAULJL010000022.1, on the reverse strand, counting down.
TAAGATTAGGTTTCTATTAGAAAAAAAAAAATATATATATATATATATATATATATATATATAGGTGTGTATCAGCTTATTTTATGTTTTAAAAAGAATGTCTATATTCTATAATTTGTTTAAGTTGTTGAAATATTTTTAAGGCTTCATTTGGTGGTTTGATGTTTTTCTTTTTAGTTTTTTCAACAAGAGATAAATAAAAAAAAGAGTAATCAAACATAACATAAATGATCTCTTTATTTAAAAAATCAAATTTAAATCTCAACATTTTTCCAAATTATATTGATAAAAAAGAAAAAATATTCGATAATTATCACTAATATATTTCTCAAATTTCATTTAGTTTTTTCCTTAAAAAAAAAGCACTACACACACATGAGCCTAGCATGCCAAATCTGTTAATTGTTTTCTTTAATCACAAATAATAATAAATAAATAAAAAGCCAAAAACCTTCTTTAAAAAAAATGATAAAAGCCTAAAAGGCTAGGCTAAAATAGTAACCTTAACCGGGAACAAGATATTCGAGGGCAGAACTAAACCAAAGGTCAGCAACCAAACAGGCCCAACAACAACATCCAATCTTGGTCTTAGGATCAGAAGAAAACAACTTTCGTTTAGAGCTTCGTGTGTTTAAGACCGTCTTTCTGCAGTCCCCCAAAATCTGTCTGTTTTTTTTTGTCATCTCCAAGAAGATACCTTTTTATTTTTTAAAAACCTTCCCTTCAATTTAACCCTCCCCTTGTTTTCAATTAGTGAAAAAAAAAGATTAGACAAACCAAATTTTAGCTTACAGTATTAAGAAAAAAAGAATATCACACTTTATTGACCCCCTTTTTTTTTTATTTTTATGTTCATTTATTTATTTCTCATTTTTAGGGCTTTTATTATTTCTGTTTATTGGGTATCTTTCATTTTTCTTCTCCATAGTGACTGCACTTCCCCTGGTTCAAGGTGATTTTTCATTTGCCTACCCTTTTTTGTATTAAATGTCAAGTCTTTGTTTTTGCAGGATTTGACTATCTGGGTATTCTTTCTTTCTTTTATTTTCAACTTATATTTTCTTCTTGTGGATTAGACAGACCTATATATATACATATATTTATATATATATTTCCTTCTTGCTGTTATGAAATTTCTGGGTTTTGGTTCCCAAATGGGTTTTCTTTGTTATTCTTCCTTGTTATAGCTGACAGTTTGACAGAGGCATGTAAATTGTTTTGTCTATGTTATTGAATTAGCTTGTTTAGTAACATATTGATGGAAATTTGACTGTTATTACTGGGAATAAAGTAAAAGAAACTAATTTTACTCATTTCTTGTGGAAATTGCAAGCAATGTTTGGTTTTCTTTCTAGGAAATAATTTCCTTCTGATATATTTATGATTTTTTGTTTAAGCCTGGTTTATACTGTTGTGAAAATTGTAAGATAGTTGTCATTCACCAAACTTTTGTGCAATACGTACTCGTGCGTGGTAATAGATTATGATCCTCTCAATAGAGGATTTTCTTTGGTAGTTTATCAATTGGTAAAATCAAACCTCTGTTGCTTCTTTTTCTGCTTGGTATCAAGTGACTTGTTTACCTGGTGTTGGGTGGCAACATCAAACCTGATGAATACTTAGTGCATGCACTTTATTGTATATATGTTTTGGTATACCCTGACCCAAGTTCTAATAAGTATAAATTCTTAGGTTTTTTTAGTATGCCTCCAAAATATATTGGCTAACTGTATTCATTCTTTGGTGACAGGTGAAATTTTTTATTTAGAGGAGGGTTTTTTCATGTCAAAACTATCTTCCACGGTTCCCTTGATAGACTAGGGATGGCTTAAAGTAATTTCCTTTCTTAAGAAGCTACAACAATAGATATAGTTTCATGGCTCGGAAAGGTAACCAGCAGAAAAATGGGAAAAGAAGGGGTTCAGAAGCAGTTCATCCAGTCCCCGGTGCAAAAGGAAGAGGAAAAGAAAGTGAGGTGAAGGTTTTTTCTGGAGAGGAACTACCAAATGGTAATCCTCCTGGCAGTCCTTCAACAGAGAGCGTTAGCAAAGGTCATCATGCAGGGATTGAGAATAAATATAGGCAGAATTCTGAGAAATCTGTGAGAACAGAGAAGCATGGAGATGCAGCTGAGAGTCTTGGCCAATCAATATCTTCTGGGAGTAATTCAGGGGTTTGCATTGAAAATGCACCTTCAAAGGAAGCTTCAAGTGGAAGGGAACAAAATGAAATATCACCTGATGGGAACCTTAATCTGAAACACAAAAAAGGAGTTTGGGGCTGCTTGCTGAATGGTTTTCATCCTAAAGATGCCATGGATAATGTAGAGTTTTCAGATAATTTGGTGGTAAGAAATGTGAGAGCATCAGCTGTATCCACCTTGAAGGTGATAAGCCAGTGGCTGGAGAGGCAGAGGCCAAATTTCGTTTCCCTAACAACTAAGATATATAGTGCTCAAGATCGTGTCAAAGTAAAGTTTGAGAGATTATATCCCATTGTGTTGAAATGGCTCATGCATTTTGGAAATATAATGCTTCTTCTGTCAATAGTCTGGTTGGACTGTACTCTTAGGGGCATTGATTCCTTCCTGCGCATGGGTACAACATCTCTTTTTTCAGTTATATGGTGCAGTATTTTCTCAGTGATTGCCATGGTTGGGATGGTGAAGTTTCTTATGGTGTTGGTAAGACTGGTTCCATCTCATCTTTTTTTTTTTCCTAAGGTTTTTTTCCCCCCCATGGGATCGTGATGCCTCAATTTGCATGTTGAGGATTTCTTGATTATTTGATTTCGTTGAGGAATTTCTTGGGCTATTGATTGCTAAGTTTGTGTAATTTTTTCAAAACGATTTATTGAATCTTTTTAGGAATTTCTTGAGCTATTGACAAATTATGCATTCTTATTACTTGTGTAAATGTTGATTACTCAGGCCATAGCTGCTCTGACAGCAGTTTTTGTTGGGTTTACTCTCACAATGTTGGTAGTAGCTGTTTTTGGAACTATTTTCCTGTGGCTTTATGGAAGTTTCTGGACAACACTTCTTGTGATCTTCCTTGGAGGTGATTATTTTTTCCTTTTCTGATTGGATTAGATCTATTTACAAATTTATTCCGTCAAACTTATGGATTTCTAATTTTGCTATTATTCAGGATTGGCATTTTCATTTAGCCATGAGCGTCTTGCATTATTGATTACCACTATATATTCTGTATATTGTGCTTGGATGTATGCTGGATGGCTCGGTTTGCTTTTGGCTCTAAATCTATCATTTATCTCAAGTGATGCGTTGATCTACTACCTAAAGAACAACATAAATCAGCAAGCAAGACCTGATGGAAACCCTGAACAAACCAATGGAATGCATAGTCATCCAGGCTTCTTCAATGATGAATCAGTGCATGCTTCATTCTCTGAAAATGTCCCTGGGTTTTCAGCAGATCGTGGTCCTGGGGTAGCTTCAACTAGTGGGATCGATACTGAGATAACTTCTGAAGATGAAGTTGATCGATTGTTGAACTGCACTGATCACTATTCTGCATTTGGTTTGTCACGATATCAGAATGTTGATGTTAATGTACTGAAGCGAGAATATAGAAAAAAGGTACATCCTATGTTTATTTCACACTATTTGTATGACCATACATCATATTTCCACTTGTGATGGTCACTCATTCTGAATATTTCTCAAATTTTCTGGAGCTTTATTGGCCAAATGTATCTAGTCAATGGGGTAAAATCTGAGTGAGCTTCTATGAAAGTTCTTTTGGATCAGCTTACATTTGATATCCACTGTTTATTATTGTTTTCCAATTGTTTAACTAAAAATAGGAACAAGATGTCTATGGTATTGAAATTTGAAGACTGTTTGCTAGGCAATGCTGGTCCATCCTGATAAGAATATGGGCAATGAAAAGGCTGCAGAAGCTTTTAAAAAGCTTCAAAATGCATATGAGGTAATCTCTTGGTTTATTATGTTCCCCCCCCCCCCCCCCCTCGTGGTTTGATAGTTCCTTTCTGATAATAATATAATTTCATTTATAGGTCTTACTTGATTCCTTCAAGCGAAAAGCATATGATGATGAACTTAGGAGGGAGGAGCTGCTAAACTATTTCCGTAGGTTTCAAAATGCTTCTCAAAAGGTTTGAACATACATCCTGCAAGTTTTCACTTGAATATAAAGGAAGAATATCATGTTCAAGTTGCTTGTAGAGTCTGGTTTGTATAATCAGCTTTGATTTTCCCCCGCATTCTCATTTGTAATTATTCCAGTTATGCATTCCCAGCAGAAAGCTCATGGTTATCTTAATTATGCACATTTCCAAGTCATTCATTTGGTGCATCTGTACTGGAGTTTATGACTTTTTGTTGTCTCATTGAACTATGTCATTTTCTTAGCTGTATCAGAGGGTTTTCACTTGTCAGATGTCTGTGAAACCTTACAGTAGTTTTATATTGCTTTATTTATTTTAAGTTTTTTATTTACTGTTAGTGGTCATTTGAGTTAGAGTTTTGACAGGTACTAATGTTGTAGTAAAATGTTTCTGCTGATTATTGCCACAGAATGGCTGTCTTAAGCATTTCATTTACATCCATTTTCTTTAAGAATGTAGATCATGTTTGCATGGCAAGTATTTTCTGAAGTGGATGGAAGTTTCTTACATGAAGTTCCGTAAAATCTTTTTCTCAGTAGGTATATCAATCTTTGCATCTTATTGACCTTTTATTGCAATTCATTGTGCAGAATGGCGGGCATGGTTTTTTTTCCTCTAGATTTGCACGGTCAGAGGCTGATGGGGAGGAACCATTTGGAGAATGTAGGCGAATTGCCTGCAAAAAATGCGGTAACTTTCATGTCTGGGTACAGACCAAGAAATCAAAATCTCATGCAAGATGGTGTCAGGTATTTCCTTTCCTCCTAAAACATGTATCGTTTTAACTTTTCCTTTTGTTTATGACTTTGACAATTAGCATATTGTCATCAAGCATGAGAGACCCAAATTTCTATTACATGGTGTTCCTAACAAGAAATTAATTTTGTTTTTGGAACTTATCTTGCCTAAGGAATGCAAAGATTTTCATCAAGCAAAAGATGGAGATGGATGGGTTGAACAATCTTCGGAGCCCTTTTTTTTCGGGTTTTTGCAGAAGGTATGCACTGTCCACCTCTCATTACACTCTGATACTTTTATGTTTTGCTATTTCCTTGATTTGACATATAATTGATAATACGATCTCTAAAAATGCAGTTGAAAAAGAAGAGGTATGGGGATTGCTTTTAAAATATTTACCCCAGTTAGTTTAAGGTCAAGTTGTGTTTGAGTTGATATTCTTAAGATTTGGTTCTGCATTTTTACTTAAAAGTTATTTCGTTATTGGTTTAGGTGGATGCTCCCTCTGCCTATGTCTGTGCTGATAGCAAGATATATGATGCTACTGAATGGTATATTTGTCAGGTAAAGTGATGTTTACTTAGTATTTATCAAGTTAATCTGCCATCCGTCATGAATGCATTTCTAAGGAGATTTCAAACATCTCTTGATCAAGTTTAACAGGATCTAGCGCTCTCTTTCTAGTTATATGTACAAAAGTTAAGGTGATCTTTGGTTGTTACAAATGAACTTTTCAAAGTATATACTGGAAGAAGTTTGACCCAAAATACTTATGGAAAACTGTTAATACGAAGACATCTGGAGTTGAATACATGTTAAAATGGGTTTTGCGCAGAACTTTCGCAAGTCGTACCTACTTGTCTTTCCTAATGCTCTAAGGAGAGGGAAACTCATCATTCCACTTTGACATTCATATCTGTCTTTTATGAAACTGTATTATTTAATCTCTTCAAACGTTGAAATCGGCTTTTGATATGATCCGATTCATGCATTTGGTGTCAAGAAATGTGTCTGACTTTCATGTGACACCCACGTGGACACCCTTGCAATCTGCATCCATGTCTTGACTCACACTTACAATGTCTGTAATTGAGGATAGAACACTCAATACTGCTGGATTTTGTTGCAGGGAATGAGATGTCCACCTAACACGCATAAGCCAAGTTTTCATGTGAACACTAGTGTGACATCCAAGCATAGTACCGGCGGCAGCAAGGGATCGAATTCAGGACAGAGAGGTGGCAGGATACCAACGCCTAATCCGGAAGAAACCATGACAGAGGAAGAATTCTTCGAGTGGTTACAGAATGCAGTACAAGGAGGCAAGTTTGACAATTTTAGTGGTAGCACTTCTGCTGAGAATCCATTTGCCAAAGCGGGAAGTGGCTCGAAGAGTAGTGGTAGCAATACGACTGGTGGTAGCGGAAACAAGAGAAAGAAAAAAGGTAAGAAACAATGGTGATCAATCATCATGATTTGTAACCCCAGATTCTCTTGAGAGAGAAAAGCAATTTTTGGCCTTAAAAAAGTGTTTGTTTCCAGAAAACTTTGAATCCAAGTTGAACTTAATTCTCGGGCAAGAATGAGTAGAAGCCCCGTGAGCATATATCATGCAGAATTTGTATAGCATTTTATCTTCTTAGTCTCCTCAAATAATTAATCTTCCTGGTGACAGCATTACCAAATATTTACAGTGGCCTACTTGCGCATTCTTTTTCATGTCTGTATTTCTATTAAGCTAAAACTAAATGGCAAAGACAGATACTCTAGAACTGGTTTCATTCGAGTTCAATTTTTTCAAATTCATGCCTGCCAATGCAATCAATTGCCACACATGATGCTGGGAAGATAATTCAGGACAGTTATCTTCTTCTTTTTTCTAAAGGAAGGCAATTGGAAGGATGTGAACTACGAACGATGTAATCAAAAATGAGATTCACACATCTCATCTTTGTGAAGATTGGAGAACTTGGCAAGAGTGATAATAAATAAATGGGCTTTCAGATGTCTAGCTCTTGATCAAGTAAAGCTAAATTACGGTCCAATCTAAGCCCACTGAAGTGGTATGGGCATTGGGTAGTAAACTAAGCAGATTCAACCCATTGGTTAGTAGCAGCCAGCTAAACATCAAAAGAAATGGCTCAATCCATTCTTTTTTTATCCATAATTCCACATATTAAAGAGATATATCCTTTGTCTCTGCACTTTTTCAATTCCTGCAATGGAGTCACTCCTACACTCTTCTGCAAAAGTTGTTGCTCCCAGGCTACCAAAACTGAAAATCAGAAGTGGGTTCTTTGGAAGCCAAAACTCTTTCTTGAAATTACCGCAAGAGAACTCTTACCTTGGTCGTAGAAAGCTTTTAATTGTCGAGGCAAGGAAGAACAAGAACAATGATAATAAGCAAGACACTCATAGTTTCATCCCCAAACCAGATGAGACCACTGGGTTTTTCCCTGAAGCTGTGCTTCTCAAAGAGGTCTCTTTTCTTTTTCTCCTTTTATATTTTCTTTCTTTGTGTTCTTGTAATTCTGCAATATCTATAGGGGTTACATTTCTGAGTCTACTAAAGATAGAATTTTTTATGGCTTAATAGGAGCAAAAGGGCAAGGCTTTCTTATTGAGAACTGCCATCGTTTTCATGTACTATTATTTTTTGTGTTTCATGAGAGAAAATTTAGCTGCTTAATCTTTTTCATGGAATTTGGGATGTGGCTTTTCTCTTTGAATTGCAGAAGAAAGTTCAGGAAGATGGTAGACTTCTCCCGGAGTTTGCTGATGATGAAGAACGTAGGTCAACTATGGTCATCAAGTTTGTCTAATTCACTTTTATATTTCTGATAAATAAATTGTGTTTTACTCATTAAAAATTGTTTGTAAAATTTGCAGAAGAGTTGTATGAATCTCTCAACCTTCAGCTGCAAAGCACATTGAACGTTGAACGCAGTAAGCCTGCTTCTTGTAGTTACTTTGTAGTTTGTGCTAGTATAGTAGGATTAAACATAAAGAAACTTATGATTGGTTTCTTGAAGAATTTATTATTCTATCATAATCATCAAGCTTTTGATTCGGTTTTCACAATTATAGTCTATTTTCTCTGCTGCTTACCTTTTAAAAGCAAGAAATATTATACTGGAATATGAACATCTTAAAGTGGGGCATTTCTTGGATAGTTGAATGATTTGAGAAAACTCATGTTTTTATTAGCCTATGTAATATCAAAGTTGCATTTAGGTCTAATTTCAGTCAAATATGGAGAAGCAAACTTTTTATCATGATTCATTAGTCTCCTTGTTTATACAGTGCGACACTATGAGGTTATCTATTTAGTTCATGAGAAGCATGCTGAAGTGGTTGACAGTGTCAATGAGAAAGTTCAAGGTAACCTTTCCCCATCCCATATATCTGTTCTTTCTTTTTTATTTTTTCCAAGTAAATTGTATGCTTATTGTTCTTTTTTTATTTTTTATTTTGGGCTATTAGCATCCTTTCATTGAATATCCGACATATTCCTTTAGACATGTTTACAGAGTGGGTATAAGAAGATGTAATCAACTTTAGAATTTTATCAATTTTGAAAAATGAGATAAAATAGTCAAGATAATGGGTAAAATTAATAGCTGTCTTTCTCCAAAATGCTCCTTGTGATTGCATATTCATGTAGAACTTAACTAGAATAATCTCCAAAAAAAAAAAAAAAGAAGGAATAATTCCTTTCATGAACCTGCTGTAAGTTTCTTATATTATGTCTATGAAATGCTTGCTGCAGATTTCTTGAGGGAGAAGAGAGGCAGGTTATGGAGATTGAATGATTGGGGTCTTCGAAGACTAGCATACAAGATAAAGAAGGCTAAGAATGCCCACTACATCTTGATGAACTTTGAGTTGGAAGCTAGATGGATTAATGACTTTAAAACCATGTTAGACGAAGATGAAAGAGTCATTCGGCATCTGGTGATAAAAAGAGACGAGGCAATCACCGAGGATTGTCCGCCTCCACCTGAGTGGCACACTTTTCGTGCAGGTGCAGATGATCATGATGAAGATGAAGATGAAGATGATGAAGATTATGATTATGATGAGGTGTATGAAGTTGAAGATAATGAAGACCTTGGTGAGGATGATGATTACATAGAAGATTCGAAAAATAAATCAGCTAGTGTGGGTAATACAGGTAGAAGAAATCTTAAAACTGAGAAAGTTGCTACATAGGTAACTTTCTTCTGAACATCTCTTTGTATTCAGGTTTGAGAGCTATTCTTGGAAGGTTTGTATTGTATGTTTCTGAATTTTCATGACTATTAAGTATTAAATGAAGAAATTTATTATATTGATATGAACAATGGAAATCATGTACAAACCTCAAGAGCCACACTTAGTTGGCACACTTTTTAATGGAAGTTCCTCTTGACTTCTAACCCATGGAGAATGAGTTGTCCTAAGTATGGGTGTAATCGAGCTGAGCCGAGCTCAAGCTTTAAGAAGCTCGAGCTCGATTCGAAATTCGAGGTTCGAGGTTCGAAACTCTACTTGATCGAATTTCATTTTTAAAGCTCGAGTTCGACTCGATAATGAACGAGGCGAATTCGAGTTTTTTTCGAGCTGAATCTGAGTAGTTTGCGAGCACAGGTGTCTCGTTTACACCCTTAGACTTAAGGGTCAAATGTTGCAAACAAAAAGCTGTGGCAATTGCTGAATGCTTAGTACGCATAAAGTTGGTCAAAATCATGCAGTCATAGAATGGATTTTCATCTTCAAAGTATGCAAGCAAAAATTGCAGTATTAAACTATATTTGTCTCAACAGGCATAGAAACATGAACAATTCAGTAGGATTGCCATGCGGCTATAACATCATCTTATTGATGGGTAAATCTGTTGGTTGATTAAATTGTAATATAATTCAATGGAGGAAACATTTTAAGATTCAAATTTTATGGGACTTTCATCTTTTATGATGAGAATGCAGCATTCTCCACTCCTCATTTAGTGGCTGAGAAATAACACCTTGAATGTTAAATCCTTCCTTCCACCACCATTAATAGAAAATTTTGAGGTTAATATGAATTTAATATGTGACCGTATCTGTTACATGATGGTATTTAAGGATATTTAACAATTTGAATAAATAGTAATGCCAACTTAATTAGAGGGAACCAAAATTGAATGAAAAAAAAGCAAAAGAAAGATGGGAATTCATTGATTTATGTTGGAAGAAGGGTCATTTCTTTCTTTATAGCATTAGCTAGTAAAAAAGACCCATTTTCCATTTAAAAAAATGATGTAAAATTCGTGACATTTATCCTGCCTGGAATTCTTATCTATGAAATCTTTCCCTGTTTTCCATAAAACAAAAAATGGAAAAAAAACCCTCCAAAGTTTAGTGCTTATCAAGTGGAATTGTGGATTTAATTACCAAAATGAGAGGATAATGTATATACATAAATTATATGTCCTTTTACATTCTTAGAGCAGCATTTTTCCAAATTAAACTTTGTTAATACAGATGGATCATAAATCATAATCATAATCTAAAAAAAGACAGATTGGATTTTATTCTTTTTCAATCCTTAGAAGAAGGAAAATAAACGAGGCTTGTAAGCCCCTGAGTCTTCATGCAAAAACAATGGCCATTTAATAACGCCATTAAACCAAACTCCACCGAATCCTCCTCCTGAGTCAGTAACAGATAAAACATCAATACCCCACCTGGCAATTTTGAGGTTTGACCAAGCACTCCCATTTGCCACGTTACAAAGTTGCAACCCTTTCAGCCTTGATTCTTGTATATATAAGAGCAATACCTGTAAGTAGACATGCATCACTTTTTCAATAGCAAAAGTAGTCAAGTACTCAGACAATCAAAGCCATGGCACCTTCCTTTTCATTTGCAGCCATTGTTGTCGTTTATTCCCTGGTTTTCTCCCTCCTTCCTTCTTCATATTCTGCAGATTATAGAAACCTCTCGGTTCCGAAATCCGATGTGAATTTGTTAGAGTTTCCTTTGAATCTAGAATATTTAGAGGCTGAGTTTTTCTTGTACGGTGCTTTGGGTCATGGCTTGGATAAAGTTGCTCCAAATTTAACCATGGGAGGTCCACCTCCCATTGGTGCCAAAAAGGCCAATCTTGATGCATTGACCAAAGATGTAATCCTACAATTTGCTTTCCAAGAAGTTGGACACTTGAAGTATGTGTCTTCTCTGATAATATACTCTTCTTTCAAATTTTGTCTATACTTGTTTCTTTGTTTGACAGTTTCTGAATTCTGATAGAACTTCACTCTTGATGCAGGGCAATTAAGAAGACAGTGAAGGGATTTCCAAGGCCACAACTTGATTTGAGTGCATCATCATTTGCGAAAGTAATAGATCATGCATTTGGGAAGCCATTGGTGCCCCCTTTTGACCCTTATGCCAATAGCATCAACTACCTGATTGCTTCCTACTTAATTCCTTATGTTGGACTCACTGGATATGTTGGTGCAAACCCAAAACTCCAGGGTGCTATTTCAAAGAGGGTAAGCCCCATTTAATTATCCCCAAGAAAACAATTGTTTGCAGTTTTAAAGTTTGATTCTTTTATATATGTGCATGGATGTGGGTTTTTTCAGCTGGTTGCAGGCCTCCTAGGCGTAGAGTCTGGCCAAGATGCTGTTATCCGAGGATTGTTATATGAGAAGGCACTGAAGAAGGTTAGTCCATATAAGATAATTGTTGCAGAATTCACAAATCGCATTTCACAACTAAGGAACCGGCTGGGACATGCTGGGAGGAAAGATGAAGGCCTTATTGTTCCCAAACATTGGGGTGCTGAAGGCAAAGTCGTAGGCAATGTGCTTGCTGGAGATGAATTTTCAGTTGCATTTGATAGGACCCCAGAAGAGATTTTAAGGATTGTATATGGAAGTGGCAATGAAAGCATCCCTGGAGGGTTCTATCCCAAGGGAGCTAATGGCCGTATTGCCAGGTCTCATTTACACAGTAGTTCTCGCTGAGTAGTTTCGTCTGATTGTTTTACTTTGCTTAAGAACTAGTGCAAATAATTTGTACTTTCTATTTTTTTTTTTTTTTTATCATAAATGATTTGAATTAGAGAGTTAATTTTCTCCTGTTTATCAATCAAAATTCAAACGCCAAGACTCATTTACAGTATAACTATACCTGAATGTAAATTAAAGACTGTGTATCCTTCTACAATCCATGAATAAATTAAAATCACGTTAAACAACAATTCAGCAGGAGGAATTGTCCCCTAAATTGAACAAATCTTTATTCTGAAACAGACATTTCGTTTCTCCACTAATCAGTTCAACCATAGGCAAACCAAATCGAGTCCAGCTAAGGGATTTTAAGGCATTAGCATTTGTGTCTTGTAAAGATGTTTACTACGGTTTCCATGAATCAGAGCCAGTTTTAGCCAAGTGGCCTTGGTATTGGTAAAAAAGTATGGGTTTTTAAGATACACGATCAGTGCTTGATAACAATGATGGATGCTTATCTGCAACAATCCAGTGATTCAAAATGCATATTAACTTTCAGGCTTCTCTGATTATTAAACATATAAACCCAACAAGGGTTGGCAACAAATACATTCAGTCACTTAACACAAGCATATAGTATATTATAAGGAAGATCTTTTATCCACACTGAATACAAAATTGGATTTCTGGCTCAATCGAAAGAATTCCTTTCCTCTATTTATATATTCTTTTCCACTCTTTCCTCTATTACCGTTTACAAATAAATCTCAACAAAAAATAAATAAAGGGTTTACTTCCAGATAACTAGCTAGATGAGTATGTATTATGTCAATTTATATCAATTAATTTGTAGAGTAGATACTCATTTTTCTCACCCATTAACTAGAAGAATATCATCCAAGAACCGAATTGGTCCCAAATGACCTAAGCTGTTAAACAAACATTGGACTAACACATTCCAGGTTGCTATATTGGGACATTTCCCTTCATTTATCATCTTATTAAGGTGACTGATGGCCTCTTCTATACCAATCCAATTACAGAGGCCCCATAGAAGACTGGTGTGTGAAATTATGTCCGGATGCCATTCACCTCCAGAGCGAATGCGATCCAAAATTAGGGCAGCGATCTTCACTTTACCCCGCTTACAGTAGGTAAAGATCATTATGTTATATGTGATTGCATCAGGTTTTATACCTCGAGCTTGCATTTTCCCAATAAGTTGCAGAGCTTCCTCTAGCATACCAGCATGACAAAATCCAAACAAAATGGTATTGTAAGTGACTAAATTCCATTCTATCTCTTTTTCTTCAATCTCCCTCACAAGTCCAAATGCTTCTTCTAGTTTATTTACTTTGAAGAGACCGTCCAGTAGCTCATTATATGTTATGATGTTAGGCGCACAACCATAATGCCCCATTTGATCCAGTACTTTTATTGCCCATTCAACTCTTCCACTACTACATAAACCTTTGATAAACGCATTGAAAGTAACCGTATTAGGAGAACAGTTTTCCAACACCATCTTCTCTATAAGAGAATGAGCTTGATCAAACATGCCATGACGACAAAGGACATCCACCATTGCTGGTGTTTACCACAACGTTGGGATGACAACCATTAGTTATCATTTTGTTCCATGTTTCAGATGCGCCAATCAAGTCACCGGCCTTAGCAAATCCATTAATAAGAGAGCTATACGAGGTCACGTTTGGAGAGCAGCCATTTTCCTCCATCTGACAGGAAATAGATACAGCCTCACCCACCTTTCCATTTAAGCAGAGACCATGTACTACAGTGTTATAGACAACCACATTTGCTTCAAGTCCTTCTCTCATCATCTGGTTCCAGAGTTCAAAAGCTTCATGCACCCTTTTTGCTATGAAATACCCCTTTATCAAAGAAGAAAAAGTGTAGATATTGGGGCTGCATCCTCTCACAAACATCTTGGCGAAAACAGCAAGCGACAACTCAACATTTCCCACACTTGAAAGGGAATTGATAATCATCGAGTACGTACTAACATCAGGGTCTAATCCCTCCACCAACATTTCATCTAACAAATCAAATGCCTCCTTAAGCTTGTATTCCCCACAAAACCAACTTATCAACGCATTATAAACACTCACATACGATCTAAATCTCATTGCAAGCTCCCTTGCTTCTTCAATCTTACCAAGCTTACACATTGAAGAAATTATGGTAGTATAGCTCATAGCATCAGGAGAATACCCCACACTTGCCATTTCGTTTAGCAACTTGCAAGCACCATCTATCTTATTATTCATACACAATGCTTTCAAAAGAATATTATAAGTATGCAAAATCGGCTCCAAACCATCTCTCTTCATATTACCATATATAGGATGAATCATCGAAAACCTATTTTCACTAAGCAATGCATCCAAAACATGGTTATAAATCTTAACCGTTGGTTCGCAGCCAAATTCCTTTATCCTATAAAACATTTTCAAAGCTTGTTCACCTAACCCCTTTTGGTGATAAGAATCAATCACAATTACAAACAAGTCCTCACTACAGCTAATTCCTTCTAACTTCATCTGTTGTAAAAGATATTGAATACCATCTATTTCAGATTCAATTGCAAGCTTATGGATCATGCATTGGTATGTTTGTAGGGTGTGTTTAAAGGAATTTGAATTGGCTATGGACTTGAAATACTGTAAAGCTAAAGAAACGTTGGGTTCTTGTTTTAATGCGTTAAGTACTTGGGATTCTTCGAGTTGGTTTTGGTTTTGTTCAGTTTGGGATTCTTTGTTGGGTTTTAAGAGTGGGTTTGTGTTTAAAATAAATGGGATTGAAGGTTTCTTAACTTTCAGCAATAGAGAACGTCCTTCTTTCAAGTGCATAATTAAAACTAAAGCTCAAAACTTCACTGCTTGAATCTGGAAACTAAAATTCCAAAAGGTTGACTTACCTTAAACTTCAGGGGACAACCTAATTTGAAGGGTTTTGGTTCGGAACTGCAAAAGACTCGAACTGAAGAAGACAAGGACGCAGTTGCCGAGAACAAGAACTCAAAAACTCATAACAAAATGATCTAATAAGACGCCGTATTTTATTTCTCGAACGGCACTGATATGGATCTTTTTGTAATTTAGAAAAAACAAAGGGGAAGTACTGGAATTTACTAAAACTATGGGGGGTTATAAAGAATTAATTAAAATGAAACAAATCGAGTTGGCTGTCTCGAAGTAAATTCTCAGTCGCAGAACAGAAGAAAAAGGGTGTCTCGTATTCTCCGATCTTCTGGGTAAATCTTTGTTTTCGTTTTTTTAATTAAAATTTTCTTATGTTTGTAACAGTCTGCTTTCATAATCAAAAACCCACTTTTTTTTAATGTTTTTTAAATGTATTTTCTTGTTTGTTTTTGAATAATTTCTCGATGCTTAGATCTATTACCATCCCTACGTTTCAATTATCTTGGATATGAAAATCTCTTAATCTTTCTTATTTTCTTTCATATTAATTACTTGAAATTTTGGAATTCTGATAATATCAGTGCTGTCCTTTGATCAAAGCTCCAAAATTTGAAAGATGCTACCTTTTCTGTTATTTGGTCATTGGAATAGTAAAGCTTAACTTTTTCTCCCACCATGGCCGTGAATTTTATTATTTAGTTATCACGGTCACTTCTTGAGCAATCCCAGTTATTGGATAGTATCATCTGCCATAGCCAAAGGAGGGATTGACCTGTAATACGATAAATTTCAATGAGATAAATGCTTTGTAAATCTGTTTTCACATCAGGTAATGCTGAATTGATCTTTTAGATTAGCATATGGTAAGGACCTTATGATTGTTTCTTCGGGTTGCTTTTGAAGACCTTGTTTCCTGTTGTAGAGAAAACCTTCTCTGTCAAATTGTGACATTGGATGCTTGGGTTTTATGTTACTATGCTGTGTTTTTTTTAAAGTATTTTGCTTGTGCTTTGTTACGTAATTCACCTTCTGATATGGGTTCTGCTATTTCTCTTTGTTTTTTTTAAAAACTATGGAATCGAGAGAATCAGTGGTTTGTATGAAATTCATAGATAATTGATTTCTCTTTTTTGTTTTCAGAAATTATGGCTGGACATAGTGATTCGAGTTCATCTGAGAAGAAATCAAGTGAAGTTATGAAAGATGTACCAACTTTTAGTGCGGAGAATTTGCAAAATAACATGAAAGTTATATATTACAGGTTTGTTTTTCACATTTAGAAAGATGCTAAATTCTGTCTTGATGCCAATATCTAAGCATTGTTTTCATTTGCAGCCGAACATTTTTGTCGATCATTGGAGGGGTTATTGCTGGAATTTTAGGGTTCACAGGCTTTATGGGTTTTATCTTGTATTTTTTTGTCATGGCAATTACTTCAATTGTACTCATAGCAAAGGCAAAGTTCTCAGTTCATTCTTATTTCGATAGCTGGAACCGGATTATACTCGATGGATTCACGGGTGGGCTTATGGTAAGCTTCTTTATGTTTTGAGTTTTACTATTCCATATAAATATTCTAGTTGATGAATCAAAATTTTCGACTTTGCTTTGGTTATTCTTCTTTTATTCTTTAATAAATTCATCGGCTTATACTGTTATTGTATTTTTGCAGTCATTCGTGCTATTCTGGACGTATCCTTTCTTTAAATTGAGAAACTTTCTAGCAGTGATTCACAGACACACCACAACACTCGGTGCGGAACCTTGTTAAATCATATAAACTGCCTGTTTTGTTTATTGAGATGAATGTCACTGTTTAGGTGTAAACGAGATACCTATGCTCACAAGCTATTCGAGTTCGGCTTGGAAAAAACTCGAATTTGGTACTGTTATTATAGAGCAGAGCTCGAGTTATCGAGCGAGCCGAGTTCGAGTATTCTAATATCTGACTCGAGTAGCTCGCGAACCTCATTGAGTTTTTTTTTTTTTTAAATATATACTTTTATTATTTTTATCTAGTATTGAAAAAAAATATCATTGGAACTCGAGGTTGAGTGAATTTGGAGTTGAGTATGGGAATCGGGTTCGTTTTTTTTTTTACTAAGGAAACGAGCCTAATCGAACGAGCTCGAATAGTTTGGTTTTTATCTCGAATCGAGCTCAAGTTTTAAAAATAAAACTCGATTGATCTCCAACCATAAATTTCGAATCGAGTTCGAACTTCTTATTATTTGAGTTCGATTCGGCTCAATTACATTGTAGTATCTACGATTTAGATATGTTTTATCTAAATTACTTAATTAAGTAATAACGCAGCCAAGTTGGTCGGACTTGGCCCAGCAATCTTAAGAGTAAAAATTCTTTGGCTTTCGATTTATTTATTGTTAGACCTATTTTGTCTATTGCAACTTTCTTTAACATAAAATAGATTTGCCTATGACATTGTGCATATATTCTGAAGAAGCATCTGCTACATCTCGCCTGGAAGAGAAGCTGTGTTGTTGTCCTTGAGATATTGCTGCTGCCCTGGCTGTGACATAATTCTTGTTTCTTGGTGATTTGCAAGCGGATTCTATAGTTTTGTACCCATTCATAAACCATTATGATTAAAAACCTTTTAATTCCTTTCTATTTCTTTAATTCCTAGATTCAATCAACCTTGGAGTAAAAAGCTTGTAACGAATATTAATTTAATAAGAATAAAAGATGAATGTAATGCAAGCCAATGTGAGTTGCTTTAGACATGGTAATGAATCATGTAGTCACTATATTGTTTGTATTAGTGGAAAACAATAATAGAGAACAAAAATAACAACCTCAAATCTGAGGTTTTATACTGACTTTACATCTTTTCCTTCTACAACAGATGTTCTATATTCTGAAACTCCGCATGATCGATGTCGACGACGACGACTTCTCTGCACTTTTACGTTTCAATTGTGAAGGTAAAGTCAAAAAGTCTGCAGCAGTCGGGCAATACTCCTCCAATCACAGTGATGAACAAGGCTGTGGTGGCAGCCTTCTAGTATTTCTATTATTTCTAATTCTCACACCTGCAAATTTCAATATAATGAAGGCTGTCTGGATCAGATATTCGAACTTCATATATTATTCTTGCTATTTGCTATTTTTGTGTCTCAGTGATAGAATCGATCTAAAGAAATATAACTCTTACCAACATCTGAGGGATTCTGAGGAACACAAACGATAACGAGTATAAAATGCTTGAGATTACAATAGCAGTAATCAAGCTGTGTATAAGGCGCTTGTCGTCTTTGCTTGGCACAAAAGCTGATTTCAGTATATTTGTTAAGTCAAAGAGTCTGTAAGATATCTGCAGACAAGAAAAAAAATGTCAGCTCATGAATAATGAGTGATATTTGAAGTTTCAAAGATGACACCATTTTACTTACTGCAAGGTATATGGAAGTTGTAAGCATGAAATTCAACATCGGGTAATCTGGGATCAGAGAAAGCAGCAGCTTAGGCTGACCGTCTGCAACTCCTGATCTGCATATTGATTGGATATTGTGTTAAAGAAAAATAAACAAATAAATAAATGCAGGTGCGCCTGTATCCTATGCTATAATTTAAAAGTTTGAATTATCATATCCTATGTTACTCGGACTAGGATGTGAGTGTCAAATACGCGTATGTGTCCGACACGGGTATATTCAATTTTTTCCAAGTTTTTCCATTTATTTATAAGGTCATATTCCATACCCATATCCGAATATGTGTCGGACACGAGTATCAAACAAGAATACTTCAAAAAAATGAAGAGTCGGAGCAACATAGATCATATCAACATTTTGCAAACAGTTGAAGAACCAAGGATTCCCATGTTGTCAACTTCGACTTACCTTAGCCAGATGTGGATCTGCGAGATGTAGGTCTCCAGTGTAATCTTTCCAAGCCATCTGGAAAACAAAAGATGAATATCAGACAAATATTAGTTCGTCCTTATTGGTCTTCAGAAAGTAAAAAAATATAACAAGAGATGAATTAAAGGTCACTTACGCAAAAAGGGTTAAACTGTAGCTTCGGAAGGACTGGGTGACATTTCTTAAGCATATATACACACTGATCAAAACAAGTAACAAGACTTGAGTAAAAGCCAAAATGTTCAGATATGTCAAATACTCAAATATCAACATAAGTAACATGAGACCTACGTTATAGGGATCCATGAGGTATAAGGATGGTACTTATTGTAAGTGATCTTGTCAAGCTTGTATATGTACTCAAACCAGAAAAATCCCACCTACAAGTTTTATTAGAACTTCATGAATAAGAGATGGAAATTCTAGGAAACAGAATGTAAGTCAAAAGGTGTATTTATGATACCGTCAGGGCTATTATCGCTACAGCCATTTTAATTGATACTCGCCGCTTCACCTCTGTTTCCTCAAGTTTTTCAATCCACCGTTCAACCTGCAACAGTAAATCGCCAGTATCAAGCTATCAACTCCAGAAGGAAAATACTAATGCAGAAGCAAGCTAGCTTGTAAGTCAGTCTCATTATTCCTAAATAAATTGCATTAACTAATAGCAAGAAGATACAAGAAAAAGATGGAAAATAATTGCATCAGAACTTACAGTTGGATGGTAATATGCATATATCATTCCAATAATCCAAATGTAACGATCAAGGCCTGAGCGGAAATGCCACTCATGCAAGCGGGGAATCTTTGGCTTTGCAGGATCAGTATATCCTGCAATGGTTTTTTATTTTTTTTTCCATCAATATGACCGAAAATAGTTTATATAGAAATTATACTTTGGAGAGTTGCCCACCAAGAAAAAAGGTAAATGGGCTCCAGAGAAGCTCAAATACTCCAGGCACTTCCCAGACTAGGATAACCACCAAGAAGCAGGCAATGATTTTTAGAGCAATGACTGACCCATTCTCATTGTACTTGTTCAGAATACCAAGTGCCCCATAAACCATAAGAGTGAACAGAGTATGCATGGGGCATATATAGTACAGCATATAACTATTATTGAGGACGACACAGCAAAAAAATACCAAGAAATTGAGCCGCCACATCATCTGTTCAGCAAAAATACTCAAGGTTGGAACATGGAAGAAATTATCATAAGGTTATATAATCTTCAGTTTAGGGGAACTCATACCTGTGCAAACCTAGCAAGACTGAAATCTTTGCGCACATAATAATATGAGAAGTTCCCAAATCCAGTCATCCACACATAAGCAGCGATGAAAATTCGAATAGCATTATAAATCTCTGTTGCTGCAAAGTAATGGTACATCAAAAATAAAACCTGTAAAATAAAAGGGGGAAAAAAGTAAGAGTAAGACTACCAATCCGGTGTAGCAATGCTTGAACACTTGAAGCATAAGCAGCATCAGCCAAAAGAGTTTTTACTTTTTATGCAATCCAACACATATTCTATCATAATAAGTAGACAACAATATTTTGAGAAGAAGATTTAGCAGATTTACTACATCATGTCAAAGAATCACAAACCTGCATCCAACCTTTCCACTCCTCAGTTTGATGTCTGTTCAAATAAAGTATAGATTTCCCTGAAAATGGTGACTTATCATGGTGTATCTTGAATGAAGTTATTGCCGAAACTATGATGAGAAGGAAGTAGAGGAACAAGAAAAGATCCCTATTGTAATTCTGCATAGACAGATGATGAATGAGAAAACTTAATTAGCAAGCAATAACAATGATTTAGACAATACTTATTGCAGTGAATTTTGAAATGCATAGCTTGCTACAATATTTTATAAGAAGAATAGAGTATTCAGTAGTTGATAACTTCAATTAAAATTCATTTTTAACTTTTCACAAGTTTTAACTTTTCACAAGTTCAGCATTTCCTCCTACAATTTAAAATCTATTTAGCCACAAGATTATAATAAGGAAGTGTCCTATGAATTATCATAATAAAGTAATCATCTTCACCTTGTTCGAAGAGGCAAACACATCAGTGCGGTCACATATGTAATAGTATGCCAAAAGAACACCGAATTCAGATCTATAAGAAGATAAACACAAAAATAATTGAAAAAAGAGAGCAAGTTAGATTACATACTATTAATTCTCAGAAAGAAATGCTTCACATATTATATTAATCAACAAATTAAAATTCACTTACATAGCTCGAAGTGTCAACCGATTCTCAACCAAGAAAGTCTCATCCATCATAAGAAACCTTAACAGAAACAAAGCATAGAAATGAAGTAACTGAACAAAACCGAAAGAAATGAGAGGAAAACAAAATCAACGGCTGCGATGACAAACTTGAGAATTGGAGACAATGAAGATGTTGAAGACCGAGCTTTAGGAGAAACTGATTGAAGACCTCCGTCTTCCAATAAAACCGCTCTATCATCCTCTTTAACGGCACCATTTCCGATTTCAACTAAATTCACATCAGAGTGCCTACTAACAGAAATACGAAAAACAGTAACTATTAATTTTTCACCAATAAATTACGTTAATTGTAATCGCATTACAAAGAAAAATGTAAAATTTAGAGCTTACGCTTTGGATGCGAGTGCTTTTTTCTTGTACTCCAAATATTCTGCATAGATCCAAGCTGAAATCACCGGAAATATACCGAGAAAAAACGACACCTGGAAAAAGAATTCAAAAAATAAGAATTTATTTTTCAAAAAAAAGTTCAAAATGCAAGATCCGAGAGCAGCGGAGAATGCTGAAATGAGTAAAACGCACCTGACCGGGAGTGATCGGGCGGACGATCGTCATTATTTGGCAACTTTCACCAAAAGAAAAACAAAATGAAAAGTGAAGTTAAGTTAAGTTAAGTTAAGCCGCCAAAACGAGGCGCATTTGAGCGTAAACAGTTGAGTTTTATATATATATATATATAAAAAAAAAAAAAACAGATCTGATAGAAATCTGGTTTTCTTTCTAGCGAGTGAAAGGAAAGAAAAAAAAAATGATAAGACGACGAAGCGAAGAACACGGAGAGATGGATTTGATTCGAACCTAAATAAATAAGGAGTGTAAAGAACAAAAATAAGTAAAAAATAATTAATTAATTAAAACGAAGTGAAAGAAAATGTGAGGAAACAGAGTTGAGGGTTGCGAGACCTGTGTTTTTCTTTATTTTTATAAATTATAAATAAAAATGAAAGTGTTGGATCATGCTTAAAGTTTAATTTAAAAAAGAAAACGATTTGTTTTCTTAGCCGTTAGATGTTGAATGGAGAAGGGGGAAGGAAACCTCATGTTTTGAGTGTCAATTTATAGTCATGATGATGTTAATCAAAGTTAGTATATTTTAGAAGTAAACCAACTTTAATTAATTTATTAATTATTATTATCAAAAGTTTTGATAATAATAAATTAATAGTAGTAGTAGTTGATCAATTCAAAAATTTGTTGTTGACACAAAAATAGAATAATTTACACGTGACGTGTCACTGAATTTTTAATGGATGAGCTGTCGGCAAAATTGTGAAGGACCGACATTAATTCAGGAGTTATTTATGGCTGCCGTTATCTATTCCCTTCATCACCCCATAGCCCATAACATGGGGATTTTAACAGTGGGCCTTAGCCCTTGGCTCCTTGGGCTCCATAGTTTTTAATCAACTTTTAATTCTTTTGTCCCTTGCTTATTTATTATAAACCAATTTGCCCGGCTTTGCATTCGGTTCTGGAATTAATATGAACACAAAAGTAATTTTCAGTTATAATAATTAATTTGTTTTTAAAATGAATTATTCGATGCATATATAACCGGCCAAGAGACAAAAAAGAAAATTATACACGAAAATTTCGTAAATTTTCAAGAAAAATGGTTGGTGAAACAATGACAAAGCAGAAAACAAAGTGACAAGAAAAATCCAAAGGTCTGCAGCTCTATATTGTCTTTCTCTCTCTCCCTACTCGAAGTGTTGAAGTGACAATAACAAAGTAATCGAAGCAGGCATTGTTCCCAATCAGTAACGTATCGGTGGACGTACCGTTTTTATTTTGGTATTGGTACATATCGATATCGATATGTTTTGGCGTACCGTTTCGGATTTACCGGTATTTTTTAAATATTTTTTCATATATCTATATGTATAATCTATTTTCAAGTTTTTCAATAAAATATATATTATATACACATGCAAATATACATCCATTATATGCATATATATATATATATATATATTTTTATATAAATATAAATTTTAAATGTTTAATATCTAAAATTTTTAAATATCAAATAGATAAAATAAATATAAAAAAATATATAATAAATTATTATTAATTATGTCCAATAACTTAATTTAATGAACATATATATATTTTAAATATAATTATGAAAAAAAAAAAATGATCATGACACAAAAAATATTGAAATTGGTGTAAAAATTCAAATAAGTGAATTTTTAAATTTAAAAAAAATCAAAATCTTGTACGGACCGGTACAGGCCGGTATGGAGTGGTACGGGCCGATACCAAAACCGGAATGGAACGAGACTGATATCTTTTCGGTTTACCTTAAAAACTGTACGTACCGGCCGATACGAATGGTATCGATAACCTTGATTGTTCCTCGATTTGTGGAGTTTCTTGACAAGCATAATCAGCCTCAATTACAGGTGTGCATTACTAAGATTTGCTTTAACATCCTTCCGTTCAAGTTATGCAAAGTTTATTCACTGAATCATTTGGGCTTTTGATTTTCATGATCTTTACTTTAAGGCAGTAAGGGCATTGACTAATATTGCAACTGGTACATCTGAGCACACGCATGTTGTTATTGAAAATGGTGCTGTACCCAAATTTGTGCAACTTATTCCCATTAACAAAGTTGTCTAACTGTTGTTTTTTAACAGATACTTGGTGAAACAAGGTTGTATCAAGCCACTTTGCCATCTACTAGTCTGCACTGATCGGAGGATTTGACAGTATGTCTTGAGGGTCTAGATAATATTCTAAAGATTGGTGAGGCAGACGAAGAAGCAGGCAATAGTGTGGTAAATATCTAATACTGAAATGATTGAAGAATGTGATGGTTTGGACAAAATTGAGAATCTGCAGAGCCATGACAACAATGAGAAGGCAGTGAAGATCTATGTTACTCGGATTCGGATGTATCGGATACAGATATGTGTCAGACATAAGTATATTCAATTTTTTCCACGATTTTCATGTATTTGAAAGATCCTTAATGGATCATATCCCCATACTAAGTCCAAATATGTGTCGGACACAAGTGTCGGACACAAATACTTTAAAAAAATGAAAAATCGGAACAACATAGGTAAAAATTTTAGAGAGGTATTGGTTAGAACACAGAGATTAGAGATTGGGTTCATAGTTGGCAGGACCTGTTCAAGGCCCACTAGCCCAGTTGAACCAGAATCAGATAGATCAAACTTGTATGATCTTAAAGCTTACTATCGAGTGTCTGTCCAGCCCATTTTCACAAAAATACAGGGCCCTTCCGTCCTTACTTCTCCAACCAATTGCCAATTTGCTTCTTTTTTTTCCCCTTCTAAATATATATCAAATAATTTAGATCAATCAATTGAAAATTGCAACAAGACATCGTCATCATCATAAAGTGATCATGCAAAAATCATATGCCATTCAACAATCATTCAACACAAGAATTTTTAAGGAAGAACCTGACTAGAAAAAAACATTGCTATCATCCTGAAAGATGGGGGTGTTCTCAAAAAGTCTACAATTTAATCTAACATCATAAAATTACACAAATTCTAAACCAGCTTTTCCCAATAGTTTTCCTTTTTTTTTTCTTCCAGAAAACATAACTATGCATTACCAGATTGAACATGTAACTCCTAATAGTACTGAACCATGATGATACAACCAAAAATAGAATGCACAGCATAACGCATCCTATCATTCTTTCTATAAAGAAAGAAAGAAATAGATATGGCTTTTGAGAGAGAGAGATTGACCTATGTGGCAATGTCTTCACTGGTCAGTCCCCAAACCAAGAAGAGGCCAGCCCTATCGCTTCGAGGGTCTCTCATCGTCCTCTCCACCATCATCATTATCGTCGTCGTCGTCGTCATCAGAATCATCTTTGTCCGACCTCTTCCTCTTAGGTGGAGCTTCAATCTTTCCACCGGCCTCATCATCATCATCATCTTCATCCTCTTCCTCAACATCCTCTTCTGGTTCGAAATCACTAGCATCTTCCTCGTCTTCAGCACGAGCTACAGGCCGGACAAGGTATTCTGTTCCCATGTCCTCCTACAAAACAGGTAAAAACAATGACAACAACAAAATTAACAAACCTATTTTCCACAGATTTTCCTAGTTGCCAAACATGGAAGTTAAAATATGATGTTCAACAAATATAAAAATAAAAAAAAAGTACAATAGATGAAACGTTTTTAAAAGACAGGTGTCATAAATTACTACAGCGAATCATACCAAAGGAAAAGTGGGTCAAAGACTACGACAATTGATTGCTAGAAGATTGAACCTACATTTCCTATCAAGTGCAAGGAAAGGAATCACCACTTCTCTTACTTTATGGGATGAAGGTACATAAAATAATTCCACCGGGACAACCCAAAAACCCAACCAAAACAAAGAACAAAATCCAGATGAATTCACAAAACTACTGAAAACTTGCTTGAAAATTTTTTGCTTTTATTACGAAACAGAATTTACTGGTTTTTAAAGTCCTGTCTTTGGATAAAAACTAAGGAGATCCTGCAGCTGGATAAACAACTGAGAAACAAGAGAATAAAAAATCGAAATATAAGCCTAGATCTAAAGCTTCTAAGATTAAAAAAAAAAACGATTCTTTTATACAAAAATGAAAAGAATCAAAACATAGGGAAAAAAATATGGTGTATTTTGTACTTTATATAGCGCCTGGAATCCAACAAACAAGACGCTTGCAAGTCAGAATTTAAAAGCTTTAAATTATCCAGGCACGACGGAGCGACTCTTGATTTTGGATTGTGAAATCGGCCATCAGCTGTAGTACCTAAGCTAAATCAATAGTATATGTTTTTAGATCTGTGGAGTTATGGTGATTAAATAATTGTGATTATTAGCGATACAGTTAATGGAGCAAAAGCCGCCAGTTATATTCTCCTTTCCTCCACATAGAACTGGAAAAATAGATCTGAGAGGATAACTTAAGAAACACCAAATATCCTTCCAAAAATTGTACAAGACATGAAAAATTAAGCTTGATTTTTAAATAATCACAAAAAGGACTCCCAAGATTTTAGGCTTAACCTCATATTGGTGAGAGAATCAAATGATTAACAAACAAATAAGTACGAAAAACACCGGATCTGAACAGTTTCAGCTGAAAAAGGCTTCAAAATACAAAATTTTGAAATATTCACGATAACTAACTCGAATTAAAGTATATTAGAAGAATTTACCTCCTCTTCACCTTCCTCATCGTCATCGCTGTCGTCGTCGTCGTCGTCGTCGCCGTCGTCATCGTCGTCTTCATCATCGTCGTCCTCGTCGTCATCCTCATCGTCATCAACTGGCTGCACTGGAGGACCACCGGAAGAGTGAATAACCTGCACTTCATCATCATCATCCTCTTCTTCTCCGTCTTCATCGTCATCATCTTCGCCGTCATCATCATCATCATCGTCGTCGTCCTCTTCTTCTTCCTCTTCGCCGCCTTCTACTTCACTTTCTTCTTCACCGTCCGCCTCTTCCTCTTTCATAACCCTAATTCCCTTTTCCTCTTCAAATTCCCTCTCTTCTTCCATCAACTTCATCTTTAGAAAAACCACGAACGAAAACTTCTCTCTTTTTCTCAGAAAAAAAAAATCAGAAATTTGGAAGAGAGAGAGAGAGAGACGAAGCTGGTTTGCTCTCTCTACCAGTAGCTTCTGTAACTGCGATCTCAGCCGTTGAAATGAGGATTCACGCGGATTGATGACGTGGAAAGAGATCAACGGTTTAAATGATAGAATATGTAATTTTCGTCGTAATTACTAATTAGACCATTGCGGCGCGCCCTTAACCGCTTTTCTTCATCAGCTGCTTGTTAATGTTACGTTCGAGGAACGAGTTGGGGGAATCTAGGGTAAAGGTTTTTTCTTTTCTTTTTTTTTTTTTTCAAAAATATTTCAATTACAAAGTTAAGCCGGCCCATTAAATTTAAACCCCTCATTCAAAGGCCGAGTCTATAATTTGGAAATGTTCACTTAAGGGCCCAAATTCACTTTGTATTTTGCAATGAATTTTTCATAAAAATATTTGTCTAGCGAATTAATGGGGAAATCAAATTATAAGTCTTCTTAAATTATTATGGGTTGAACTTGAGGTTTAATTAAAATAATTCACTCACTTTTTTAAAAAGTGAATTATTACAATGTTGAATTCGATTTTCAGTGTTCGTAAATTTCTTTTTTTATCTCCTTAGATTCTGATTTTTCTTATACCAAAAAATAAATTGTTATGATTTAGGAACGTCTAAAATGAAAAACAAAATTTTTTATTGCACCATGGAATGTGCTATACTTTATTATTTGTCACACTTATTTACATCCTCTTTCTTAATACTTTTCAAATATGGCTTTGGCTATTAAATGGTTAAAGTGGGTAATTTATGGATTTAACTATTGAAGGAATTCCTCCTTTTTATTACGATCATGTACTAATGTATTTATATATTTTGTCCAATATTTATGTTATATCATACTGTGTGGCAAATGCTTTTATGTTTTAAAAAGTAGGGAAAAAAACCAAAATTCAAACATAAGGGTCAAAAATGTATCAATTAGTTAATCTCACATTTTAGTTATTAAACCTTTGACAATATTTTCTTTTTGTTAGATCTTGTACTTTACAGGAAGTAGTGTACAATGTTGAATTTTTAAATATGGAATTTTCTTATATTGAAAAATGAAATTTAAAAAACAAAATTTGATACGTAACTGGTATATTAATTAAGTATATATAAAAAATGAGATAAAGATTAAAAAAGGGTTTATTATCTAAATTAATAAGTAATGAATTTATAAGTTTGACTAAAGAAAACTATCTAATTTTATCCACATTGTCAATGGCCTAATTCTTTACCTCAAAAGTTAAAACAACAGACGCAAATGGTACTTGAGTTTGAATCCAAATTCTCTGCCCCATTCTCGTAACGAGTTATAGATTTTTTTTGTTATCTTCGTATCTATTCGTTAATATTTGACCCAATTTTTTATCTAATAAACAAATCGATTTCGCTTGAAAAATATATATATATACAAAGATTATACAAATAAAGGAGATGGTATCGTGAAATTTGCCTATTTGATCATGATAAAATATCAATCGATCGTATTTGTATTTCGTAGCTTCCGTTAAACAATTAAAAACAAACGAGAAAGAAAGCAACACAAAAAAAAGATTTGCGACTCGTTACAAGAGTGGAGACACGGATAGAGATAGGGAAATGAGAGCAGAGGATTTCTATTCGGGTTTGGCTTAAAATTGCAAACCATGTAAACAAGGTTGTGTTTGGTAGGTAGAAAAGTGAAAAAATGATAGGAAAATAAATAAAATTTAAGTGTGTTTGATTGAAGAGAAAAGTGAGAGAAAATAAAAAATAATTATTTGTTACTTTATGCATAAAAATTAATTATTTCAAATTGAAATAATAAAAGGAGAGAAAACGAAAGACACATGAATAAAATGATTATTTATTATTTTTTTAATTTTAACTTACAAAAAGTATAATCATAAAATAATATAATTTTTATTTTTTTTCTCTCAACTTTATCAAATAATAAATGGAATGAAAAAAACATATATATTTTTTTATCTTTTCATATTTCACTCTTTTTAATTTTCTATTCACTTAACCAAACAAATCTTAAAAGTAGGGTATTATAATATAAGGGTAATTCCTGCTTTAACAAAATTTCTCCCATAGTTTCTACTTTCTAGCTTGAGGAAATGTAATGTAAATGTAAATGAAATTAAAATTGATGGCTCTTCCAATTTACCAAATATCTGGACTCTATAAAGTTTGAAAATGATGGGGGTTTGTTTGGCATTGGCATGTAGCTTTCAAAGTCTTAGCCAAGAAGGCAACTAAACACCAGAAAAATGCCAACACGAAAACACCTCACCTCAGTTTTAAATGACTATTTAAGTTCCATTTGGTTTAAAATATTGCTTGTTTTAGACTTTGAGATTGTTAATATATTAATTATAATTATAGATATTATAGATTACGATACGATATATTAAGGATTACGATATAATTATTATATGATATATTAGAGATTACGATATGATATTAATTATTTTATTTTTTCTAAATTTGTCAGAACAATTTATATATAAGACAGTACTGTACAAATTTATACACAATTTAAAATATTAACAATGTAATCTTTTGCGGGTTTTTTTCGTGAATATAAGTCATCATGATTGAACCACGTATTTTTTCGTATTCTTGTGATTTTGTCTTTTCTTTTATTTTTTTTTTCTATCCACACACAATTAAAAATAGATGAACCCATTCCCTTGTAATATAGGTGATGATATAGAATTATTGAAAACGATAATCATCAATGAAATTAGCAACCCATTGCGTTTATTTATTTTTAATAACAAAATTTTGAAAAATAAAAAGTTACTAATGGTAAGAAAAAGATCTTGAAATCTTGAAGTATTTTATTCAAGTTTCATTGTATGCGAGTTTTTGTTTAATTTTATGTTGATTTCATTCAATTATATATTTATTAATTTATTAATTTGTTTAATTTATTTAATAATTTTTTATATTATAATTTCTATATGTTCTTGTCATTTTATAAAAAAAAATTTGTATCAAAAACATTAATAATTTTTTCAAGGAAATTAATAACGTACTTGAATTTTAATTTGTCATGAAGATTAGGCTCATTTCTATTATTTAGATAGTTGCCAACATGACAATAATCGTGTTTTTCTTTTTTTGTTGATCATAGAAGAAAATCGGACTCTTGTGGTAACCAAAATATTAATTTATAATTATCAATGTTCGTATAATTTATTAGTAAAACTAAAAAAATTTGTGTAACCAATTTTTTTTTTGGATAAGTAGATTTCCATTTATAAAAAAAAAAAAAACAGCAGTGCTGCTACATGTTACAAAGCTAGTTTAGTCTAGCTAAACAAATCAGAAAATCGATGTCTTTAGACAAACATGTCTGCATTTAACCTCCAAGAATTACATAAGAACGTATTAACTGAATCTCTTTTAATCTTCCTAAGGTCACTTAACCTGGTCGAGATCATGTCTCTCACTTGTTCAGTGAGGTGCTCCTCCTTTTGCTCAGTTGAGTTGAGCAAACGATTGTTTCTTTCCTTCCAAACTAGGTAGATAACTGCGTTCCAAGCTAGCCTCAATATCGTTGTGATTAGAGCTTTACCTTTGAGGTTGACAGTGGCCCATTGAAGCTCTACATTCCAACATGCAACCTGCCTTTTTAACCTACAAAGTACCATCACTCTCTGCCATATCTGTTTCGAGTAGGAGCAAGTGAAGAATATATGATCCCTGGTTTCCCTCTCTTGTTTGCACAGCAAACATTTGTCATCCATTGCCATTCCCCAGGAGATAAGCCTATCCTTTGTGGCCAATCTATTTAGGATTGCCATCCAGGAGAGCATAGAATGCCGAGGAATATTAAAATTACACCATACCAACTTATACCAAGCCACTTTCCCAGCTGAAGGTCTGATCTTGTTCCACACTGCTGACACTTGGTACTTTCCCTCAGGGAAATGCCATTTGCAGCTTCCATCAGCAGTTGTAAGAACTATTCTGGCAGCCACCTCTCTCAATTGCATGATCTTCCTCCAATTCCAACTGCTCCCACTCTGGATAGAGATGTGCCATGGATCTCTATCCTTCAACACATAAGTCTTGATCCAGGCTATCCATAGGGAGCCTGCTTCAATCAGTACAGCCCAAAAATTCCTTAGAATACATGCCTGATTCCAAGTGACAATGTCCTTTACACCAAGTCCCCCTTCTGATTTTGGCAGGCAAATAGACTTCCAGCTAACTTTAGCTCCCTTAGCTTGGCCTTCCTTCCCTTTCCATAAGAAACTTGAACATATCTGCATCAACTTCCTTATGCACTGCGTGGGCAGAACAAAATGTCTGCACCAGAAGTTCTGCAGGTGAAACAGAACTGATTGGATAAGCTGAAGCCTTCCAGCATAAGACAAGAACTTTGTTGCCCATCCTCTAACCCTTGCTGTCACCTTCTCCAAAAGTGGCTCACAGTCCTTCATGGTTAATCTTCTAGTGACTAATGGTACCCCCAGGTATCTGACAGGCGGTGTGCCTGTTTTGAACCCTGTGGACTCTCTGATGAGCCTTAATTCTTCTCTGTCAATTCCTGTGGAGAAGAACTCACTTTTGGTGCTATTAAGTTGGAGCCCTGAGTAGATGTAGAATTGACTTAGCACTAGCTTAATACCCTTCACTGAATCAAGATTGCCCTTGGCAAAGATTAGTAGATCATCAGCAAAACTCAGGTGAGTTAAATGAAGCTTTTTGCACTTTGGATGATAAGAGAAGACCCCATACTGTGCTGCTGAGTCCAGCAACTTGGACACGACATTGATAGCAATCACAAAGAGGTAGGGGGAAAGGGGATCACCTTGCCTGACTCCTCTTGCCCCCTTAAAGAAGCCCATAAGTCCTCCATTAACAGATATAGAGAAGTAGCTGGTGGATAGGCAACTTTCAATCCAATCTAGGAACTGCTGAGGGACCTGCATTGCCTTCAATACTGCAGTGATGAATTCCCAGCTGATAGTATCAAATGCCTTCTGCAAATCCACTTTTATGGTACATCTTGGGGACAGAGTATTCCTACTATAGCCTCTGACTAACTCTTGAGCAAGCAGGATATTGTCTGTGATACTCCTGCCTGGAATGAAGGCACTCTGATTGGGACAGATCACCAATGGAAGACTGCTCTTTAGTCTGTTAGTCAGAATCTTGCTGATGCATTTGTAAAAGACTGTGCAACAGGAAATTGGTCTGAAATCTCTCATTGTGCTTGGATTAGGGCATTTTGGAATGAGAGCCACACTAGTTGAATTGAAGGATTTGTGCATCACTCCTGTCCTGAAAAAGAACATTGCAGCCTCTGTGACATCCTCACCAACAACTTGCCAAGCTGTTTTGAAGAAGTGAGCTGTGAATCCATCTGGCCCTGGACTCTTGTCACTATGAATCGAAAACATTGCTTCTTTTATCTCTGCAGGAGTTACCCTTTTAACCAGTTCAGCTTGATGCTCTTCAGTGATGGAAGTCTGAAGAAGTTCAGCAAGCAAATCCTGATTACAGCCCTTGACCATATGGTCTTTGGATCCCAACAAGTTCTGGAAGTAAGAGACAGCTTCTGCAGCAATCTGATCAAAGTTTTCAAGTCTGTTTCCTTGTGCATCCGTCAAAGAATGAATGGTATTTTTGCTCAACTTTGCCCTTACCATCCTATGGAAGAAGCCTGTGTTTTGGTCTCCTTCCTTTAGCCATTGAATTCTAGATTTCTGCTTGTAAAAGCTTTCCTCATCTTTGAGAAGATTATTGAAATCCCTGGAAAGGATATCTTTCTTTGCTGCTAGTTCAACATCTGCAGGCTTCCTTAGTAGTTGGAGCTGCATTTCTGCTAATTCCCTTCTTTTGGCTTGTACCTTCTCAGTAATAGCTCCATACTTCTTGAAATTGAAATTCTTGAGCTTCTGCTTCACTCTCTTCAATTT
The DNA here is from genome assembly GCA_030761205.1 of Fremontodendron californicum. Taxonomy (NCBI): domain Eukaryota; kingdom Viridiplantae; phylum Streptophyta; class Magnoliopsida; order Malvales; family Malvaceae; genus Fremontodendron; species Fremontodendron californicum. The sequence continues at coordinate 24,925,846 of JAULJL010000022.1, read as the reverse complement.
GATATGCAAATTGGACATAGGATCGCCTCTGGTAGGTTCCTGCCATGAGCTCTCAACTATATCCATGAACTCTGTATCCCTAGTCCAGTAATTGAAAAACTTGAATGGTTTGGGAGGGGGGTGATTCTCCAAGCTGGTTTTGATTAGTGCAGCACAGTGATCAGAGGTTTCAGGTGCAATAAATTCCACATAGGAATGTGGGAAAGAGATGAGCCATTGATCATTGATCATGACCCTATCAAGCTTCTTGGCAAGATGATTCTCTTGATGATTTGACCAGGTAAAGATTGGACCAACAAATTGGTGATCCATCAATGCATTCTGTTCAATGCAAAGTTGGAAATCTTTCATATCTGAGGTACTGGGTTGGGATCCATTAAAGCATGAGCTTTCTGATGGATGAGCTACCACATTATAATCTCCTGCCAAAATCCATGGCGCACCTTGAGTAGTTCCACTGAGGGAATGCAAGTGTGACCAAAGCAATTTCCTTCTGCTTCCTTCATTACTTCCATAAATGGCAGTCAAATAAAACCTCAGAGAGTTCAATTTAATCTGGCATGTGATGGACTGTTCTGTTGAGTCCTTCATATCTACATCCAGATGAACCTTACTAAGAATCCAAATTCTTCCATTTGAAGCTTCAGAGTAGTTATGATGGAGATTTCATCCCTTAAAATGCATGTCAACAATCTTCTGCACTTTAGGTAGCTTTACTCTAGTCTCAATAAGACAGACGTGTAACCAATTTTATATTTATGTTAGATGTTAAAATTAAAAAAAAAATTATAGAAGTTAAATTTTTAATTTTAATAATCAAATTCAATCACAAACGGATATCAAATAAAAAAAAGTTAGATAATATTTGGTAACAGATGATAAATGGCTAAAACCTGACAATTTTATTTTAACTATAACCTCTGGATTTTGAAGAAAAAAAAATCCAAAATATAAAATTCCTTAAATTTTGTTTTTAAGCAAATTAATTTCACGTTTTTATACGTGTATCAGCAGCGTGGCTCAGTGGTTGCGTCTTTCTTATCACTACTGTTTAAAACTGAAAAAACAAACAAAAACAGATAATTTTAAATGAGATTAAATTCCAAATTTCCAATGTACATTTCTGTCGGTCTTAGTTTCTTTTTTTTCTTTTTTATTATTATTATTATTATATATAGGTATCGAGAATATATGGAAAATATCCCACTAACAAATGTCTTATATCCAACCTTATGGTTAAGCTAGAAGAGACCAGGCTTCCGCGATATAAGAACAAAGCCCCTTCTCCCTCGGCAGGAAAACAGAGGTAGATGTGCCCCATGTGGTATCCGTCAGTTTTCCGGTGGCTGGACTTCGAATTCTCTCTTCCATCGTCGGTTTTCCGGTGGCCGGACTTCAACTTGTCGTATTTGACCAGTGGTTGGAGCTTGCAGAGTTTCAGGTGGCTGGATTTTTCCATCCTGGATGATGTGTTGTGGACTTTTGTCACAGTTTTGGAATCCTTAGCTTTAGTTGCTATGCTCTGTTTCTTCTTTCTTTTCTGTGGATGTACGCTTTGATTCTTCAACACCACCAAAAAATTTTGTACATAAGCCATCGGCTTAAGTTTTCTGGTTAGTAATTAGCATTTATAATCTGAATTACACGGTTTGAATTTGTTCTTCTTTGTTCTTGACTTTTCTTTGGATTGAGATCATGACAGTTTCTTACTATTATTTTCTGTCTTGGTTACTTAAAATCGTAGCTTATTTAATAATTGAAAAGTTTTCTCAAACATTTCATCCATAAAAATCTGATGAGGGGAAGAAGAAAGGGTCTGGGTTCATTCTCTTTTTGCAATAATTCAGGGTATAAATACAAATTTGATTCACGTGATCGATTTTTTTTCATTAAATTAAATTGATCAATTTTTTTTTTATTAAATTGAAGTCACACTTTCACGTTACGAGGTATTATCCGTTTTGATTCTCCAAAACCGATTTTCCTACCCTATGTATTTGGAAAGTTGAATAGTGTTCTTACAATTGTTGAATAGTGTTCTTACAATTTTTGTACATGTCTTACACCTTTTAGCCACTGCTAAATTATCCTCCTCTTTGCTTTACAATTTTGTTGGTTCAGAACAGCCTTTTTTTTTTCTAAAACTTTGATGCTTTTGTTATATTGCTTTTAGTTAGAAAGGGTGTTAGAAAATAATTTCACTCACATGATAAATTTAATAAATCAAGATAAATATTTAATTATTTAATTTATATGGGTGACATTATCTAAAAGTTGAACTATTCAACTTACAATGGAGATAGAGATGACAGCACACTATCTTAGTTTTCAATAAAAATAAGGGTTTTTGATGGTAGGAATAAACTCTGATTAGTTATTAAATATGGTTCATAGTCTAATTTATATATTGCATATGAAATCATTTTAAGGTAATTGTAATAAAATAGAAATAGATTAGAAGATATATTTTAAAAGTAAGGGAGTGTTTCTTTGTATGTATGGAGTAAGATTATTTCTTGAACAGCTATGTCCGGAAGTAGGTTTATTCCTATTTGATTTACATTAATCTTGTCTGGTCATATCTCCCATTCCTTATTTTACAAGGCAAAAGGATAAGAAGAGTCTGGGAATATTGATATTGGACCAGCAATTTCCATTTAATCATCTTTCCATTTTAACAATCAAGAACAACCAAAGATTTCTATTGGACCATTTATCATGATAAAAAATGAAAAAAAACAAAAACAAAAACAAAAACAAAACAAAGAAAACATGATCTTTATCTTGTTCTTATCATTTTATTGATTACTCCATTAAACTATGGCTCCAGCCCCATTAATTATGCTTAAAAATCAATCAGATGCTCGACCAATAACGAATTAACCCAAAAACCTATAATTGTAGATTGCACAAAAGAAAGATCGTGAACAACTTTATTCCTATCTGTAAATGGTGATTTGTTAACGAATTCAATGATTACGGGAGTTTATTCAAATTTGTTGCGGAAGGGACAAGAACACGATATGATGCTGGTAAATGGGGTTAATTTGCTTCCTCCTTTTCAGCTTTTAGAATTTAATTTGCACTTTTCTAAGAAATCATGGCTGATATATATATATATATATATATATATATAGAGAGAGAGAGAGAGAGAGAGAACCGAAAGCTAGAAGGCTTGTATCCGAATATTTGGCTTAATTATTATTACAGTGACTTGAAAAACATACCATTTGCCAAGATATCAAAGCTAGAAGGCTTGTATCCGAATATTTGGCTTAATTATATGGTACATGATCATATAATTTTGATTGTTTTCAAAATAAAAATAAAAAGCTAGAGGATCTCTCTTTAATTATTCCAAATATGATTGTTTTGATTGGTTTATCCAAGTAAAAAAATTGATATGATTGTCATTGACAAATGTTTAAGATAGAGTTGATGCCCATGTAAAACTAATGACATATAATTTTTATTTCATTTAATAACCATGGAAGAGGATAATTTGACAAAATGAGGAAAAAGAGAAGAAATGACTATTTTCTATGTAAACTTTACTATAGATAAAATTTAAAATGTTTTAGTGGTGTAAACTAACTCGCTCTGTTTTAGTCAAGATTGAAAAAACCGGACCGAAGGTTGAATCGATTTGACACTTTAAATAAAAATTTAAAAATATTTTTAATGTTAAATAAAAATTAAATATAGTAAATAGTAAATAATAAATAATAAATAAAAATAAATATTTAACTTAGTGTTATGGTCTTTTATATATTTCTAAGAGGTTATGGGTTTAAATCTCATCAATTACAAAAAATAGTTTTGAAAAAAATAATTAAAAAATGATTTTTTCCGATTTTTTACCCATTTTTTCTTTTTTTTATCGGTTTTTTACCGGTTGAATTGATTTTTGACCGATTCGATCAAATTCGATTTTATTACACCTACCGGACCGGATAGACAATTGATTTTCGATTCAACCGATCTGATTGACCGATCCGATCCGGTCCGATTTTTTATTAACTGGTTTTAGTCCTGCCTGCCTACCCATTAGGCATTAGGACATAACAAAATTGCCTCGTATCCTCTTTGCTTTGACTAAAAATTGTCAATAAAAGCATATGAGCTTTTGGATCAATTAAAAAAAAGGTCAGATGTATGTATTTCCCGTTTCATGAACGAATTTGAATCCCTCTTTTCCAGAATATCAAAAAAAGAAAAAAAGTTGGCAATGAAAGGGTGCTTGCAGAAAGTTATGGTCCAGAAAGAAAAGCTTTCCATAGCTCACCTCAATGTAAATTACTACCCGATCCAAATACGGAAATGTTAATCAATGACAGGTAATATTTATAAAAGAAAAATGTAATCAAAATATTTTTTAATTCAGTAAAAATAATTTATTAAATATGTAAAAAAAATTAAAATAATAATAAATAATTTTTAACTGATATCTATAAAAACCTGTTAATCGGACTTACAAAATATTTGTAAGAATTAAATGTCTAATGTGTCATAATTTAGGTATCTTATCCTGATTTTTTGCATTAAATGCAGATATTCAAATTAGGATCTTAGTAAATCTTCATAGGTTTTTTTTGCCTTATTTTGGCCAATATATGTTTTTTTTACCTTTCAGAAAATCCATTCTCGAGCCTATAAATACCTTTGTACCAAACCCATTTTGTATACAAGTGATTTGAGGTTTCAAACAAACCAAAAACAATTTTCCTATTACCTTACAAGTTCCCAAACACCCAAATATGACCAAAATCATCTCTTTAGTTACACTTATGGCTGTATTTTCCTTCACTTTTTTCCCTGTAAGCTACTCAGCCAACAACCTGATAGAAACAACTTGCAAACAAACTCCTTTTTTCGATCTCTGCGTCTCAACTTTGCAATCAGACCCTCGGAGTTCTACTGCAGATGTTGCAGGGCTTGCTCACATAGCAGCTGATAGTGTCAATGCTAAAGCCAAGACAACATTGGTTCTGATTACAGGGTTGCTTACAACTGGCCCAGATCCTAACTTGCAGAAGCTCTTGGAAGGCTGTGGTGATAAATATAACACCATTGTCGCGGCTGATATTCCAGTAGCCATTGAAGCAATTGTCAAAGGGAACCCAAAATTTGCTGTTGATAGTGCAACTGATGCTGCAAATGAAGCTCAGGGTTGTGAAAATAGCTTTACAAACCCACCCAAGTCACCAATCTCTGATTACAACAAGGCTGTGCATGATCTTTCTCTTGTGCTTCAATCCATTGCCAAATTATTACTCTGAGGCTGATCAAGTCGTTTTGCAAAATATCATACTGATAATTATTGATGTTTAGTTCTCTTTGGTTTTTGCTATCAAATGATCTTCAATAAAATGCATTTCTGAATTATCTGATGGTTTTTTTGTTTGTTTACTGTGAAGTAGGCCACACAAAAAATCGATGTAATTAGCTTTTTACTTTAGCAAGGATGGAAAAGAAAGATTGGTAACAGAAAGTTATGGTCCCTTTAGAAAAAGGTTGCCGCTTTGGTTCTCAGGCTATCATCAGCAAAGTGCCAATTGCTGCAAACTCTATCTAAAGAAACAACTAACATCACTATATATATATATATATATATATATATCTTGCAACTTCAGTTAAAATATATCTATATTGGACTATAAATTAAATGCCTGAGGAACTGTTTATTTTATTCTTTTTTTTTTTCATCAAATACTCATACCATTTTAAGGCCTGATTGACTCCCTCCTTATCTAGTACCAACAAAACAAGCCAATTCTTGAAATTCAGAGTAATCCTTATCTTATTTTCCTAAGAACTTTGAAACATTTGGAAGAATTGATTCATTTCCTTTGAAAAGTTACAAAATAGAATACATGAAATATTAAGGTTAATCAGTTACACATGGTTTGATGATGCCTTGGCTGGCTGGCTGGCATTACAATTCAAAAGCACCAGAAATGAGATTAATCTGGCATAAAGAAAAAAGAAAAAAAGGTGATTCCGTGATATAAATGTTCATTAATGTGCCTTACTAGTCACTGGTGTAGGCAGCCTTGTCATTGAATTGGTTTAACTACAGAAAATATCGAACCAGATAACACACGGATTTACAATATCCTGTGTGCTTGGATGTCAACAACAAAAAAAAACAGAAGTAAAATATATAGTATCTCTCTTTCAATTGATTTATCTTATTGGAAGTATTGATTTTCCCCAAGTTTTTTTTTTTAAAAAATAATTATGAGAAAATTCTAATAATTTATGTTACCCGGATTTGGGATGAGTGTCAAATTCGAATATGTATTCTCATAATAAAAGAAGAAAACAATCATTGATTTTAAAAATATGGAGTTTTATGTACTCTTTTATAACAACTTAGATATCAATTATTTAGACCTTTAAACTTTTTTCTAGTGGATATAGAGCACTAGCCGAAGCACGTATCTATTATTTTAGGGCATAAATGATTGCAGTCATGGCTATAACATGTGGCATAAGGCACATACAACACTGAACAAATACAGAAAAGAGTGAATTACTAAAACTCCCTATAAAAGGTCTAGTCATCTAGCGACTAGCAGGTATTTTAGCGTAATTAAACTTCTCTAAACTCTTGCCAATTAGGATAAGCATAAACGGATCTTTTTTGGTCCAGAAAAGATGAAGAAGAGTTTGATATCCTTCATCATCTTTCTTTTTCAAACTTTTCATCCTTTTCTGGGCTATGCATGGGCTGATATGGCTTTGGGCCTTGTCAAGTTTTAAGTAAATGATTGGCAGACTGAAAAAAGCTGCAAGAGTGTATGGATTATTTTCTTAATCTAAAGTTCTAAACTATAGATTTTAATAGAGGTGGCAAAATGAATCCGAATTTCAAATCACGTCCAAAAAAATTCGAATTCGTCTAAATTAGATTTGATTAAAAAGTCAAAAACTCAAACCCGAACCCGAAATGGCCCGAGCCCGAAAGAGCCCGAACCTGAAAAGATCCGAAGCCGAAAAAATCCGAACCCGAAAAACCAGAACCCGAAAATACCCGAGCCCGACCCGAACCTGAATTTAATACTAAAAATAAAAATTATCAAATTATAATTAAATAATTTTTTTATAAAGCAGGAATTTTATTTATCAATTTTATTCTAATATCTTTTTTAATAATTTAATTTAATTTAATTAAAATTTAATTTATATTATATATATGATAAAATAATACTTTTATCAAAAATAAAATTATATTTTGTACTTATAACTTTAATGTCCCATATCTTGATGAATCCACTATCTAAAAATTTTAAACTCATGAAAATTTTAGAAATTTAAATTTTTTTGACATAAAATATTACTTGTCTTTTATTTATGTTATTTTAAGAGCACCCTTATAATAGTATAATAGTATTTTTTATATATTAAAATTAATTAATAGCAATTCATTTATTTTAACTCATCTCTAGTATAATAGTATTTCTTATATTAAAAAATAGATAAAAACTATTTTTTTAAAAAAATGTGTTGCTTTTTGCAACATATATATAGTTTTCTTAGGCATATTATTAAATTAAGTCATCAACATCATATTCATTTGTCCAAACCCGGACCGATCCGAAATATAAGCCTCAAATTCTGCTCAAACTCGCTCATATTTGTAAATGGATAGTTCAAGCCCGTTTAGGCCTCAAAATTGAATGTCAGGGTTCGTCCCTAAAATTCTCTTATTTTGTAGTGAATATAAATTATAATGTATTTACATGTTGAAATTCGAGTTCATCAAATCAATTATTTTAAATATTAATATGTTTAATTTATAATATATCATATTTTTTATAATAAATTATTTTAAAATTTTATTTTATATAAAAAATTAATTTTATATTCTTTTGATGCTAATAAATATTGATTTTAATAAATAAATATAATTAAAAATATCATATTATAATAAAAGATTATTTTTAAAAATAATAATAAAATAATTTTTAAAAGTAAATATTTAAATGATGTAAAAATGATTACATCTAACATAAAATAAAAATGATGTAAAACAAATCCGAACCCGAACAGACCCGAACCCGAACGAGTCCGAACCCGAATGAGCCCTCCCCGAATCCACCCGAACCCGTCCAATTGCCACCTCTAGATTTTAGAAACAAAAAGAATTTTTTAAAAAAAAGTAAAATCTAAAAGCCTAGTGAGTGAGTGTTGAATGCTTTGGGATGGGACTCAATTGCTCTAATAGTTTCTAAAATTCAGATTGTGATCTCCTGAATAATCACATCTGGTCATGAATGGTGTTTTTGTTCATCTTTTTTTTTTTTTGTTGGTCTTACAAATCCCATTGACTCCTGAGCATGATTGGAATCAATGCCAAATCTAATGCTTTCTTTGGTTGGAATGGCAATTATGGATGAAGCTTTCAGTGTTGCAATTAAAACGTGGCTAGCTCACAAGATTAAACAAACAAGCACATGTGAATCCATATGACGTGAAGGAGCAATTCCTTGACATGCGGATCCACCATTAATTCTTCTTAAAGATTTTGAGAAATAAAATATAACATGTAATCTTCAATAAAAAAAAAAGATCAAGGTCCGACATCTGCATTGGTCGCAAACAGCAGGCTGTGAGTAAAAAAAAACATGATTCAGGATTTGATCTTAAGTCATAAAGTTCATTAGAAAACTCTACTTCAGTTGCAAGAGACCAGCCTTATAGCAAAAGATAGCAACAAAAGCCATTAAATTGCCTCATCCGTTACCCTAGGGGTGGCAATGGCATAGCCTAGCCATGCCATCTGATAAATATATTCAGACTCACAAGTTAACTTGAAGTTCGAGTCAGATCATCCAGCAAGAACATTAATATTATACTTTTATTTTTTAAATCACATGATTTCCTACAGCATACTTTAATGAACATGTATCAGGAAAAAGAAGAAGAAAAAAAAATGGTTGCATAAATTATGCCTTGCTATCTGGGGAGAACTTTGAATTCTGAGTTCCATAAAGAGATATTTATAGAGAATACACATAATCTGCCAAGTAAGTTGCTGTGGCTGCAGGCTAATCATTGAGAACCATGGCCACCAAAATTTACATGGTAATTTAACTCACTCCCCCCAAACTTCAAATAGCATTCAAGGGACAAATTACCAGGAAAATTAAACAAACTCCAGAGATTTGAAGGCTGTGAATAGAATACAAAACATTGTCCAGCGAAATGGCTTTAATGGGAACACCAAGGATTTGTCTCTATAGCCACATGTAGAACCTTTATTCTATCCAGAAAATCTTCTCAGCTTTTCCTGATCATCTAAACCTGCAAGCTGCTCAACTAAACTGCAGAAGTGAAAGCAGATGAGAAATCAGTTTCACAAGACTACCATGCTTCTTTTATCTTAATTCTTAAAATGCAATATAGTGTTGTTTTGCTGCTATAACTGTTACATACTGGGGAGATCCAGAATCCGGTCGATTTTGAATGCTTGCAGATGGATTCCCAAAGAAGTGAACTGAAATTAGACCTCCCTCCACTGCTCCTGCTGGCAAACGAGATCCTTGGAAACTTGTCGGTGTACCTTTGGATGGCATTCCTGCATGAAAAAAGCAAACAAATTTTAGTCCATATTCAGAGCTTGGAAACAGATGTCAGTAATCACTCGTAATACTAATTTGCATAAATAATTCAACTGGCTCTTGCAAGATTATTGATGGAATTAAAAGCACCATAGTAATTAGCAAAAACAAAGAATCCTGAAAAATCAAATTCCACAAATGATGAAAAAAGATCAAGCACCTTTTACAAGCAATCCTAAAGAAATGAAGCCAGAAACCATCAAAAGGGCAAAAATCAAGTATGGTGCTAAAACCAAAACACCATAAATAATACATACTCCACTTTTTAAAGCAGGCAAGCCAAGGATTTGCATACTTTAAAGATAATCAACGTTCATGAGAAGATTGTACAGTTAAACTAGCACAAACCTGCAAGATAGTGAATCTAAAATCCAAATAAAGAAATATTACCTTGAAAGATTATGACAAGACAAAAAATGATCGTAAACACCATGGCAAACATATTGCTGTTAGAAGATGTTCCCTTAGCAGCCTTTATCTTCTTCAAGGCTTTCATCCGCTCAATTCTCGCACGCTTCAATCTGGCAAGTTCTGCTAACTCCCTAATTAACTTCTGGTCAGCCGCATCCAATGATGGAGCTCTTGGAGGTCTAGGAGGTTTAGGAGGTTTTTTATTACTCAAACTTTTACGTTTCTCCTTCACTAATTTATTCTCCTTGGCATCTTTACTGTCTTGTCCCTCAATATTCATGCTTGCCATTGCCTGCACATTCTCCATATAAACCCTACCAGAATTTGAAGCATCATCAGACAAAGATAGGCTATCATCCGACCCCTCGGCAAAACTGGCTTTAACCCTAGCAAGCAGCAATTGTGCCTTCTTTTTAATGCCTGAAAGAGGGCTGCTGCTATAATCTTCTTCTTCTTCTTCTTCACTAACAGTTACTCCATTTTCAAGGTCAAGTTCTAAATCTTTATCTCTAGGAGCCATCCAATCCATCACAACCCACTGACACAATCTTAGTCTATTTTATTTGATCAGCTTTTCCCAATGATCAAAGCGCCAACCTTTGGGAATGCCAAGCAAAAATTCAACGTCAAGAATCAGCCAATTACGAAAAATTGCCTCCCACAAAGATACATTTATAAACTTTAACTTGAAGATGCAAAGATGGCAACTTTCCAGCTTTAAACTCACAAAAATAGGTTCAATAAATGAAATTTAACTTGGTATATACGCCTGTGTTTCTTTCTTCTCAAATAAAGAGCAACAATCCAGCATGCAATAAAAAGCAACATTATTTCTCTTTTCCTTTTCTGTTAGGCTTATTAGCCAGAACCCCCTCAATATCAAACCTCCGGACAGAATAGAAAATTTCAATCACAAAATCCTAAAATGCCCACAAAAAAACCAATCCAAGCTTGAAATTAGAAAAAAAGAAGAAGAAGAAGAAGAAGAAGAAGAAGAAGAATCAAAAGCCTCGGAAACAGAGTAAAACGGCAAAGCTTTGATTCATACAAAAGCAAGAAAAATGAAAAAACCATTCAAACCCAGAAAATATACCCATCAAAACCCCACATTCATCAATACCCAACAAAGAAAAAAAAAAGCTTCCTTCAGATAAAAAGAAATACCTTGCAAAGAAAGCAAGAAGATCCCAGATCCGATGCTAAGGGGAAAGCCCACAAAAGAAGTTTGAAACAAGTGATAGGGGCTTTGCTTAATTCATCTGCAAAAACTCATTAATATATATAACTAGATTGACAGATAAGCGTTGCTTAATTCATCATACGAAAACTCATAATATTGAAGTTTAACAGCTTTGATTCAAAAAAAAAAAAAAGAGAGAGAGAGAGAGAGAGCGTAATAAGAGAGAAGGTGAGGAGGGAACTTGAAAAGTACTATAAGTGGAAATTAAACAGACAAGACATTGTGTAAAATGTAACAAATTTCAAACTTCTCCCTCTAAAACCAAACAGAGAAAGGAGCTACAACCAATGTTTTCCTTGTTTGTTTTATTTCTTTGGTTTTGTTTTGTTTTAAACATAAACTGTCAATGAAACCGCACCGACACATGGCATTGGCAGTCCCCATTGGTGGACGCCACCTTTATTTTCCTCTTTATTTCTGTTTTGTTACCATCAATGCTTTTTATTTTTCTATTTTTGTCCCCCTCTTCTTTTCTTTCCTATTTTTTTATTTTATGTAAATTTAGTACTAGTAGTAACGAATTATTATGGTAATTCTATTTTAGATCAATCAAGATCAAGAAGTTATTTCCAATAACTGAATATAATAGGTGCAATAAAGTATGTTCATTAATAATTAATAATTTATGTTTAATTTTTGGGAAAAAATTTAAACTTGATATTCATTAAATAAGAAAATATTTTGTTATAGTTATTTTTCAAGAACCCAATAAACTATTTTAACATTTTTTTTTGGGGTACAAAAGAAATCGCAACATTTTAGTCTTGATAAATATGATCACTTAAATAATATTTTTTTTATATTAGAAAGAGAGATTTGAATTTTTTTTTTTAAATATAAAAAAAAAATACATAAATCATTGAATCAAAAGTGCAAACTTTAAGAATGATTTGATAATGTGGAAATCAAAAAAAGACGTATGATCTCAAATTTTGTGATTGGCTAAGAAATGCATAGGGAGTTGTGTTTGCTTGTATAAGCTTTTTCGGTTTTTCCTCATAGACAAATATATATATATATATATATATATATATATGAGGAAAGAAAATAAAAATCTCTTCAAAAATGTGCTGAAATATGCAAAACAAGCCAAGAGCAGTAACTCAAGTAGATAGGCAAAACGAAACAGCAACCCAAGACAAAAGGTAAAACAAGCCCTGCTTTGCTATCTTATTTCGATTCTCCATTTTTTTTTTTTTTAAGCATTTCTGTTCAAACCTTCAAATTATGAAAAACTTTAATAATAAAAAAAAAAAAAGCAACCATTTTAAATACTCAAATCCGAGACTCACTTAGAGTTGAAATAAATAAGACAGCTGCTTTTTGCAGGAAGAAGGTAAGAAAAGCTAAAATCAGAGAAACCCAGTGGAATTGATTGCTAATTTTATTAGCTGAACTCCAATGAGACCCTGCACTCGATCTCCATTCATGGGTGATGGGCCAAAACCAGAAGTAAGAGTGTGAGGCTTTGTTATAATGGTAAAGACAAATATGGTTCATAGTTGAGCTGCTGCTGCTGGATCAGAATGGGTATATGCTGCTGTCCACTCCACTCCACACACATTTACATTAGATCTGACAATTCGTGTATCCGTATTGTATTCGTATATTTTGTCGTTTTATAATCGTGTTTAAGATATTTTATATTTATATAAAATTTGATACGTTAGTAATTCATATTATATAGATTTTAAGACATTCGTGTATTCGTGTCGTGTTCGTGTTATTTTTTTGAGTCGTGTCATATTTTTTTTTTCAATGTCGTGTTCGTATTCGTGTTGTGTAATTTTGTCGTGTCTAATCGTATCGTGTTTGTGTTCGTGTTGTGTAATCGTATCAGTCACACAGAAAATGAAGAATAATGTGTCTGATTAATTGCAGCTGAGACTGAGTTCAATGCTTTCTAGTTTAGTTGGGAAGCTTTAATTTGAAACTGAGTTCAATGCTTTCAAGTTTAGTTCGGAAGCTTAAATTTGTTTTGGACTTTGGACCCATTTGCCTAAACATTATCAGGTATCATGTTTAGTAAAATTTAACTCTATCAATTATCTAGTATAGGTTTTTAGTCTAATCTATAAATTGTATGTGAAATCATCTCAATTTTAGTTTCAAAATTGGAAGACAAAAGAAGAGCAATGATAAAGAAGAAGAAAAAACCTCAAATTCGAAGACTATTCTCTTTAAGAAAGGTGAATCAAAAGCTCATGATACTTATTTTCGAAAAGTTGAATGAAATATATGAAATTATAGATATGTTAGACATAATTTGCTAAGTAAGTTCATATCTATGCCCTACCATGTGCATGGGATCCTCCTGCATAATTAGGATATATGGGTGATATGCATGCATGCATGCATTCATATAGATTTTTTTTTTTTTTATTTGAAAAAGAAGACCCAAACTCATTTTCTTAATAGAAAACACATATATTTATCAATGACAAGTGTTTTAGTTCGCGTTCAAATGGATTTGAAGTAAAAGGTCTATGTAAGATTCAAACCTGAACTTCAAACAAGCCTACAATCACGTTATAAATATCCTAAAAGTGTAAGAATAACATTAGGGCTCATATGGTAATAGCTAGTTTGAGACATTATTAAAAACAATTAAAATTATGGTTAATTGAGATCATAATCTTACACCTTAGTGCTAGACTTGCTTAAAAGTCGGGTTACACGTCCAAATCCTAAGACTCGTCCGATATTTGAAAAGATTTGAATAAAAATATTGGACCCGAAAAAAGAGTTTGGATAAAAAATGAGGGCTGTTTAAAAAACGAGCCAGGCATAGAGCATGGCATTTTTTCTTAGACTTGACTTGGTCCATTTTACTATTACTAATATAGATTTTTAAGAGGGATCGATCCCTATATGTATAAATTTGGACGGGGTTTTTGTGAGCTTGAATAGTGTTTTTACATGTTCAAGTCCAGTTTGGGAAAAAAATTTGTCTGTATTTCAAACCGTGTCAAATCTAAACATAAAATATTTATTAATATGAGACCTAAGCTCGGCTCGAATTGATCCATGTATAAATTATCTATTTAGTGCTAATTTGTGACATGTACAATTAAACCTTTTTGAAAGTAATAATAGAACTCAAAAGTAATATTAGTTCACATTAAAAGCAAGAAAGATTGCTAGAAAATATTAGTAGAAGTTTATTCCGAAAAATCATAAGGGCAAATTATATGGGTTGTCCTTTTAAAGTTCAAATCAAAATGGGGGCGGCAGAGGTTGAGATAATTTTAATGGTTCAAAGGCACGTGGGCTTGGATCTTTTAAATCCACTATGGTCCATCAAAAAGACGAGCAACTAATTTTCAGTAATTTATTTTGTGCACTAAACGAGAAATGAGTCACTCGGGTCACCATCGGCCCTTCATCGGTGGAACCTCTACCATTTATTTAAAGTTCACTCACCACCCAGCACCAGCAGCACCCTTGTTGAATGGGTCCCTGACTGGTAGACTTGTTCAACAGCCGAATTATCCGTCAAAGTTTGAAAGTCCCCTTGTATTTAGAAGTGAGCATTCGGTCAGTTCGATTTTAAAATTTTAAAAAACCGATTAAACCAACTAAACCTATAAAACCGACCGAATCAACCGTCTAAAACCGAAAAATCGAAACCGTCTAAAAATCGAAAAATTTTATTTTGGCAGGAGGTCGAATCAAGATTGTTTACTGTTCAAAAGCATATACAAAAAACAATCAAATTTTATTGAAATTTGTTTGTTCCTTGAACACACTGTTGAGGGCAATCAAATTTTATTCGATTGGAGTAGAGACATCATAAGGTATCTTCACATGTAAAGTTGAAGATGTTTTTATAGCAGAAGGAATAGTTTAAAAACAGACTAAAATTTAAGAATAGCAGCACCACTTGACGGCTTTGAAGCAAAAACATAGAGACCAATGTCATTCTTGTTGATCACGCCTCTCTCAATCCTAGATTGGTAGAATTGTTCCTGATTCAGAATCAAAATGTTAATAATGCTTGCTTCTGTGCCTTTAAAATGCGAGCAATAATTAACTATGTTACTCGGACTCAGATGTAAGTGTCGAGTACGAGTATGTGTCTGACACGGGTGTATTCATTTCTTTCTAAGTTTTTTCATATATTTGGAGGGTCATATCTCTATACCCATATCCGAATATGCGTCGGACACAAGTGTCGGACATGGGTACTGCAAGAAAAATGAAGAGTCGGAGCAACATAGATAATTAAGGCTGACAAGGTTATACCTTCAGATTGAGGATGAACTGGGGTACGATACTCTCTTTAACCAAGGCCACTGCACAACCACCCCATCCAGCTCCAGTAAGCCTTGCTCCTAGAGCACCAGTATCGCGGCAGACTTTCACCAGTTCCTCCAACTCTGGGCAGCTAGTTATACAAACAAGGAATGATAAGTGATGGTTGGTAACTAACACAACATGTGAACTTGCCATCAAAAGAAAATACCTATGTTACTCGGACTCAGGGGTAAGTGTCGGATATGGGTATGTGTCCGACACTGATTTACTCAATTTTTTCTAAGTTTTTCCATATATTTGGAGGATCATACCCCCATACCCTTGTCCGAATATGTGTCGGACATGGGTGTCAAACACGAGTACTTCAGAGAAAGTGAAGAGTCGGAGTAACATAGGAAAATACAATCAAAGTACATTGAAAATCTCCTCCATGCTGTAAAAACATATAAAATCCCGAAATCAAAAGCAATAAACAGCGCCATTTGTCACGGAAACAAGCCCACAGATTTTGCTATAATCATGTAGAAATGATGTAATAGTAATAGTAGATAAAGTTCTCTTGTAATTATTGCTTTGCAAGACCAAAAGTCACGCCAGAGAGTGGACAGTAAAACAACAAAGGAGATTAGGAGAGAGTAATACGTAAGAAAAGGCTCCACTCAGCTTCAATGGAAAACGATAAAAGGGATAGCAAATCATGTTTTTAATGAGGTTTCAGTTATGATCTTAGGGAGCAGTTTGACAGAATCTATGCACATTCTAATAGTTTACCTGCATTCGTAGAGAACACTACAGCTGTAGTGGCTTTCATTCATAAGATCGCCAAGCTTCTTGAGCTTTTCCTCCTCACTACACAATGAATTATAACCATCAAGTATTAAAACGAGTTTAGTTTTCAAACTTAACAATTCAGAAATTAATTTGCAAAGGAGAAAGATAAATTTTCAGCCCTTTTTAACAATCATAGATATTCAACTGTTGCACAAGAAATCCAATCAATATCAAAACTGTAGTTCCCAACAAAATTAACTGACGTTCAATCTTCAGGCGCATGAATATAGCTCCATTGCAAAAGTAAAAGAACACCATAGGGAAATATCAAGGAGTAGTATCCCTTAAAAAATTTATGAGAATTTGTGAAAAACCATAGCTAATAATCAAAAGTCACCTTACGCTTGATGCCACAGTATCCTTAAACACATGAACCCGCTTGGCTTCAGAGTACACGTGAGCAGCTCTCTGGAAATTAGGGATCAAGTGATAATTGAAAACCATAACATAAGCCAATAAATCAAAATATTACTTGCTAATGATGACAAACCGTACAAAAATGATTCAAAGACCTGGCGCAATTCAATAAAATTTCACATAAGGATTGATTCACTTTCTAAGGAACATTTGGTACTAGTCCCAGTAAGTGAACCAATAGCAGAGGGAGTGTAATGTGAGTACAGACCGACCATAATACACAACAGTCTAAGTAAAATGTGGAGACATAGGCTCCAAGAATGAAAAAAGCAATTCTTTGTGCGTTTCTCGAATCTACAAATTAAAAATAAATGATATGGAATAAAAGTACGAGCAATATAAAAAAAAAAAAACATAAATCATTATTAATTTTGATATTAATTCGAAAGAAATTTCTATTCAATTTCAACCAAAAGAAAAGTACCTGATGCAACTTGAAGTGCTTGGCTGCTTTTAGCACATCCAAAGAAGTTGGGTTATTGCCCAAGATTGATGGAAGATTCTCCTTGGTGATTTTCTCAACTTCTTCAGCTGCATATGGCTCCTCCTTTAAAAATTCCTGCAGCACAAAGGTAAAATTATAGTTTGACATAATAGAAGACAAAGATTTATAACATAAAACAAAAAATAAACACCATAATATCATGGAGGCCAAAATTAAATGATAGAAACCTTGACAGCAAGAACAGGATCATTAGAACCACGACCACTGGCAAATTGAACACATAACCCTTCAACATCAGAAAGAGTTTTGACTTTGGATATTGCCACTTGTGGCTTCATTCCCAACTTTATACCAAGCACAATCTGAAATTCAAAAAGACAGAAAAAGAATGCACATTGTGAGTACCCCCTAAAATAAAGATAATAGAAATGCCCACGATGCAAGAGACCCTCAAAGCTGCATTTTCAATTCCCTCCCTTTTCCCCCTCCTCCTCCTCCTCCTCTCTCTCTCTCTCTTCCAACACACACATTCTTGCACGTAAAAACAGGGAAATATAACTTACAGCAGCCAGTCGACATTCAACAACTCTGTTATTATAATGTATAGCAGCTGTAACAGCTTTTTGAGATTCTGCCAATGAATGGGCTATCACAAATGTACCCCCAACAGGGAGTTGCACATCAGTTGCACGAATAGGATTGAAATCTATTAGCTCAGCAAACCCAGTTTTGGCCATCACGGAGATTGCCTGTCATAAAAAAACAGGGTAATATGTGACAGAGAAATTTTCAATAATCACAAATTAAATTTAAATCATAATATAGTTCGGTAGCATGTTTAACATCACCACAACTCAGGAAAATCATATAAAATCATGAGTAGGTAGCAAAAAGTGTAACCTGGTCCATCCCACCAGACTGTGTACCAATGTGCCGTTCGCAATCACAAGTAACTTGGGCAATTTCTTTCTGTTAAATGAACAGATGTTAGTATTTCAGAATTTGACTAGTGATTACCAAAGTGAAGATAGCATACCTTTGGAAAGTTAACACCAAAGGCAGCCATAATAGCGACTGTAGATGAACAAACAAAAGCTGCAGAGCTTGATAGACCAGAACCTAGAATAAAAATGTAAGATAAAGAGTCAATTTTTTTTCTATAAAAGAAAACTACCTCCATATGAAGCTAAAATTTTATTCAATCAGCATCGGAGACTTAGTCTACATGTAAGTGATGTAAAAAAAAACCTGTAGGAACTGTTCCGTCAATAAGTACATCAAGACCAACCGGCAAACCAACATCCACTCCTTTTGACTTGGCATATTCATAATAACCTTTATACCTAGAGAACATGGACAATACCAGCATCACCATTTTGAGGGGATTCATGGCAACATAAAATTAGTCAACATATATGCCACTTTAAAGAGAACTTGCATATTTGTTTAAAAGGATAAAAATACCAATAGTTTGTAATAACTGCAACTTCAAATTAGAAAGCATATATAGGGAGCAAATGAATTCAATATCTCACCCACAAATGAAATAGTGGCCCCATCTATGATTCTTCAAGTCAATTTCCTGCACAATAAACAATGTCAGGTATGTTTACTAAAATTCAGAGCAATCCTTAAGACAAAAGACCGATAGAGAGAAGAAAAGCAGCATTTGCATGTTGCAGGAACTAATGCAATCAGGAAATGGAAATTTAATATATAAACTGCCAAAGAAACAATTGGCAAGTTATATAAGCAATTCAATTAATTATAAATGGAAGAAAACCACAAGGTTAACACATTGATAAAGAAAGGAGAAGTCATAAACCTGGTTAGGATCAGCAGGATAAGTACAGATAGTGTACTTATCATTGACATTAGCAATTCGTAGAAGCTTTTCAGCCTCCCCTTGGTCGTGCTTTCGGATTGCCACAATCGTGTCTTGCCGGATTGCCATAGGCAACACTGAGTATCCTTCATAGTCAATGTGTTCTCCAATCAAGTTCACTCTCCCTGCACATAAATAGCCATTAAACCAACGAATTCAAGAATCATCAATGTTCACAATTAAAACAGCCAACCCACAAAGACCTCCGTAAGAGAAAGTGAACACTCCCTATTTTTCCGTTTTAATTGCTTGTTTCGATTAGTCGACACAGATTATTTTTCTCAAAATGTTTGTCAGCAACCAATCAGAAAATTCTCTAAAGTCTAGTTCGAATTTAACCTTTTCTAAACATGCAAAAAAAAAAATATAATCAAGGAAAAAAGAGAAGAAAGGCTGACATTAAATCATTGAGAGATTTAATTTAAAAAAAAAAAAATCGTTTTTCGCATATTGTTAAGCCAAACAAACAGAGAAAAGCAGACCTGGAGATCGAGCGAAGACATCGGGAGGGTGACCGAAGACTTGGAGAAACTTGGACTTCAATTTATCGAATCGAAGCTGAGCTTCTTCCAGCTGAGATCCTTCACCGTACACCGGTTGAAGTGAAGAGTAAATCGGAATCGGAAGCTCTTCGTGCTTCGCCATTGCTCCCTCTCTGTCTCTTTCTCTTGATCACCGCAGCTTTATTGTTTGAGTGATTGGTTCCTCTACGTCTACGCTCTACCGCTCCAAATAAATAAAACGGAAACAGAAAAAAAGAAATCTAAACTTCATGTTACGTGGCACATATAAAATTCAACAAAAGGAATAAAAAAAAAGGCACTCTTTTATAAGCCTTTGCTCTATTTGGAATTTTGGATTAGATATATTAGAATTGGTAAACCTATTATAGGTGGCTTTTTTTTTTAAGATTTGAAAAAAATAGTTATTATAAATTTTTTTTAGGTAAAAGTTAGTAGTTTGTTTAAGCATAATTATCCTGTACATTGACGGTGAATTTTTTAAATTTCACAAGCGGAGTTTACACTCTTTTGTAACTTTTTATACGATTTATATTTGTACAAATTGATCGTCGGATTTAACAATATAATCGTACTCGTCATGCACGTAAAGTTTTGAACCGATTCGATATCCCTATCATATCGATTGAGAATATTATTTTTTAATATATATTTAACGCTCGAAAGTTTTTTACATCGGAACAAATAGTTAAACATTTTTAATTTACACGAAACTCGACATGCATGATCTTCTCGAATAGAACGCAAAATACGACGGTCGGATTAAAAAAATATAAATCGTATGAAAAATTACGAAAGCATGTAAATTTCGCTTGTGGAATTAAAAATATCCACCGTCAGTGTATAGGATGATAATCCTTTGTTTAATACGATAAAAAATATCTTCAGATTTTATTTGATTTAATCTCTTTTCTTTTGATTTTAAAGATATATTTTATCACATAAGTTCGCTACATTAAAAAAAATTTATTCTCGAAATACTTCCACAAAGATTAAGCATGTTACCAACTTGGTATATATATAGAAATGATGATAACAAGAGAGAGGAGTGTTACAATTTTTTGATACATAAGAGCAAAATAAGTTTTGCTAAATCATACAAGACCTAGGCCTTCAACAATCTTCTAACATACAATGCATTACTTGCAAATGAGGTTGCTCTAAACACGTAAGCCCTCAATTGATTTGCTTAGCCAAAGAAACAAGTAAATCTGCACATCTATTGGCTTCTCTATAAACATGCAATACCTTACAATGTCGATCTTTGAAAACAAATTGTTTGCACTCCAAAATTATCTGACTTAGTGGATCTTAATCTTGTAATGGTTGAATGACTTTATTAACAGCCAACATAGAATCAAACTCCACAATCACCTTTCTGTAGTCCCTGTTCCAAGCTAATTTCAAATTTGTTACAATAGCATATAACTCTGCTTTCAAGACCAAGCTCTACCAAGCTGTAATACAAAATCAAACCTCCACATTCCTTGACTATCTCGACAGATCCCTTCAGCTGTAAGATCTCTTAGATTAGTCATTACAGCCCATTAACATTAACTTTCACAAACTCCATCTGATGGTTTTATGCCATGCAATGAAACATTGTTGCTTTAATCTTTTGATACCAACCATCACCTTGTGTTTCATATAGTTGTTTATGTCATTAACAACAATGTTAACATTATTATCAAGCCATTGAAAATCAATCTCAAAGATATATTTGTTACGCAATTTTCAAATATGCCAGCATATAAAATTAAAATAAGTAGGCCAAAGTACCTCATTTTCCATCACTAGTACATTTTTCCTATCAAGATTAAAATTCAACCATTCATGTAAAGGGAGAGAGCAAAAGTAATCAAAAATGTCTTCCATGCAACCACTTTTCACACAAAGTTATAGAATCTGGACAATTCCGTATCAAGTGAAAAATATCTTCTACAAAATGATCGCAACATTTATTATTATCTGTTAAACCTCTTCTAACACAAGCCTCTCGAATCAACAACGTATTGCAAAATTTACCGAGAACATTCCATTTGAAGAGTTAATCCAACTAAGTTGGTTTTTTTGGCCCTGAATTGGGGAGCCTAGAAAACTCAAAAGAGTCCAAGATTGAAGTGTATATAACGTAAAGCCGAACCCATTGAGCCCAATCGCATATACCTGCCCTGCCCCCTTCAAAACTCCATCTCCAACCAAAGTTTTCTGCACTTCGCCTTTCGCTTCGGTCTGGTTTTTCTTCTTTCTACTTGTTTAGTTTAGTAGTAATATTTTCTTTTTCTCTCCCAACACTGCACTTGCATTGCCTCCCTTATTTCTATTTCTCTGCAAAATTCAAATTCAGGGCTTCAACTTTCAGCTAACACTCAGCAAAGCTGGATAGGCACAGAGGAGACCGCTATGGTAACAGCAACAGCAACAGCAACAACAACAATCAAGACTCTTACTACAATAACAACAATCACAACCTTCACCCGCGAGGCCCCTCGCTTTTCTCTGACGCGTCTCCTATGAACCGCTATAACAACAACGACACCAATAGTAATTTCAACGACAATTTCGATAACCAAGATTCCTACCACCACCGTCGGCGTAGCCCTAGCAACTTCCTTGGCAGTGGAGGAGGAGGAGGAGGAGGTGGGCATCGTCCGTTCGATAGTCCTCCTCGTCAGCATCACAACAGCGGTGGCGGAGGAGGAGGTTTTCGGCCAATTGGAGGTGGTGGCGGCGGCGACGGAGGGTTTCGGCTTATGGCTGGTGGTTTTGAGGGTAATTATCCACCCCCTCCACCGCATCCTCCGCAGCAAACTCATACGGGAAAGAAACGCGCTTTTCCATTCTCTCGCCGTGGAGGTGGTTCTCCCAACAGAGGTCCGTTTTATTGCTTACAATTTTTGTTGTTGAAGTTATTATATATGTTTTTCAATTGTAATTTTTCACTTATCTACTGCTTTCACTAATTAAATAATTCGACAATTCGAAGGATTTTAGGGGATTTCCTTAGCATTTTACTCCAATTTGGTGAATTTTCATTTTAAAGTAAATTTACAAACTGCTCATTATTTACTTTAATTTTTTGTTCCTTGGCTGCATGGATGGTTTTAGCTACAGATTATTCTATATTGAATTGGCCATAACTTTGCTTTTAATATTCGAATTTTACCTTCATTTACTAACTTTTGACCATTGTAATTGCATTTTCAGACCATTACTTACATATCTTATAGACTGATTATCCTTTATTTTTTTGCTTTGTCCAGATCGATTTGGTGGCGCTGGGGGCAATTTTGCCAAACTTTTTGTTGGATCTGTACCAAGGACAGCCACGGAAGAGGATGTAAGTCAGTTCATTATTGCGTAATATTTTGAAACTATCATACTCTTGTTTGTACTCTCCTTTTTGCTACCAGTAATTCACTTATCTTCATCTGATGGATGTCGGTTCCATATATTGAATAAATACCATTTTAAGCATTAATATCATGTAATCTTATTACTATTTGTTCTTTTGTATTTTGGACCTTTTGGTATTATTTCTTAAACAATGATTATTTATTCCTCTTTTGTCAGATTCGACACTTATTTGAAGAACATGGAAATGTGATAGAGGTTGCTTTAATCAAAGATAAAAAAACTGGACAACCACAAGGTATGTATGAATGTTGTTTCATTGTTAGATATTTGTTATTATACCTATCTTATTTCAGGTCTGCTGAGAGGCTGATAGGAGCAAACTTAAGCTCATCTTCATCTCAGTTTGTTTTTGATACAAGTTTCGCGCTTGTTGGTTTTGGTTGCCACCTCCTTTTTTTTTTTTTTTTTATGATGCTCCTGTCAAACAAGGAGAGAAATGTAAACACGCTAAAAGCTGGTTTATGTATAGAAAAAGTAGGGAACTTGTACCACGAATAGAACCTATTCTTGAAACAATGGATTCTGTTGTGGGGGCATTAGCCAACAATATATATATATCTATCAGGATGTGCCACTGTTGTACTATATAAAAACAATAAATTCTATGAATTTGCTGTTGAATGGTGTATATCATATTGTTATTTGGAGGATTTCTGTGGTTGATTGTTATCTTGGAGAATCTGGTAATTCTTAAGATGGGTTTGGAATGTCTGTGGACCGGTTTTATGTTGACGAGATGGATTTAAAGTTGGATGTTTATCTGATATGGATGGTAAATTGGTAATTCAATTCTATGTGTTGAAAGTTCCTTGGTTCTATGCTTCATAGTACTTACTTGGAGCATTACAAGCATCATACTTTGTGGGATTGATATATTTGCATGGCAATCGGTTGGTTGGTGGCTCTTTGTCTATTTGGGCAAGTTGGTTGAATTACTTTTTATAATAGGTTGGATGGCCTGCCTATATTGGTGGCCGGCTCATGTTTTCGTATCGGCTTATATGCTTATAATATTGCGAAAAATTCTTTGGGATTTTTCTTTTTTACAATAAAAATTAGTTGGTAATGCTGCTGTATTTTGTGACTACAACCTGGTGTAGCAGTTCATAGCATTGGTTGTTTAATCAGCAAATTTGTGTTTGTTCTCCAGGCTGGCTTTATGGTTACACGTTCTTTTTTTTTGTTTTTTTTTTAAAATTTCCATAAATGTATGCGATATTAATAATTGGTTGCATAGTTTTAACCCATTGATGTTTATTTTATTCTATCTATTATGTCCTGTTGGAAATCTAAAGGCTATCCTGAGCAGATTTTGGATGCTTCTTGGTGTTTATTGTTTATATTTCTCAGTGTTGATTGCATCTGTATAGCTTGCCTCTTGTGTTAGAGAGTGTGAATGCTGATGGATTTCTCTTTATGAGGGAGCTCATTTTGTTATCATGGTTTGGATGCTGTTTTGAAATGTGGAAGTTTTAATGTACATGGAACAATGAATGTGTTTAGGTTTAATATTGAGGGCTTTTGACTGTTTCCTGGAAATTGCTGCTTCAGTTGAACAGTGGATGCTACAGTACGGTTTTATAATTCTTTGCTCCATGAATCGAGTCTGTGATGACTTGTGTGATGTGTTGGTGCTTTTTGCCTTTGTTAATGGTGTACTTTATGGATTTATTGTGGCAAAGGGGTGATGTGAGCTGTTAACTTTTACTTTCATGGCACTAATCTTGTCCCCTATATATTTGGTGTGTCTTTTATGAGCATAGTTGTATACATGAACAAGCTATGCTTGTTGTACACATTAGCAGACCAATCAATTAGAGTGGTTTATTGCCATCAAACTTGGAGGTTCAGATTCTAGAATTGTATAGCATAGTTAGCTGAATTTGTGGTTCCCTCCTTTCAGATGGCTTTGTGAAACATTTTCGTTCCTGCTTGTGGCTAGCCACTGCAATATAGCATTGAGGGCAACTTTTGACGGAAATGCCTCATCGGATTCTCCTCTTTTATCTTATTGTGTTTCCAGCCATGTTACTCAGTCATTTTCTGTCCATTTATGATTTTTTTACCTTGTCTTTGATTTACTATTCATTGTTGCGGTTAGCCAAGACAGATGTGGTTGTACATTCTTGAGAGAGAACAACGGTCTATTCTCATGGGAATTATTCATAGATTATTGTATTTTCAGCCATGTTTCTCAGTCATTCTCTGTCCATTTATCATTTTTGTACCTTGTCTATGATTTACTATTCATTGTTGCGGTTAGCCAAGACAGATGTAAGTTGTACATTCTTGAGAGAGAACTACAGTCCATTCTCATGGAATTATTCGTAGATTTGGTCAGAGTTTCATTTTGTTTTATGGGATATTGGTGAGGAGTTGATGTTTTCTCTGAATCTATATATTCATAGATGCTTGGTAAAGTGAGTGCTTCAATAATTCTGTCTTGGTATGATTAGACGGGTTTTACATACTTCTGGTTTATATGTGCAATAACCTTATTAATTTATTTCAACTCCAAAGCAGCAGCACAACTATGAATTTTGGGTAGAATTATTGAAATTGGCACTTGATTTCTAGTGCTTGTAACGTGAGAATTTTATGCTTGATGAACCAATTTGATTCTTGAGAAGTGTGTGCAGACGCTGGAATCCCAAATTCCTTTTGTTTGGTATGAATATTTCTACTGCAAGTATGCAACTGATGGTCTCTAGGTTAATTTGTTACTTCCATACTTGAATGAGTTAATAGTGTATGAGATGGATGTCTTATTTGCACAGCAAGCTTAGTGCTGTTCATTATCTCTTATCTTAGCCTTCATATGTTATTTGCTTAACTAGATTGCTAGAAAATATATGGTGAGAGATTTTTTTGAATAGAATGGAGCAGGAAGAAAGGATGAGGGGGAGGCCTAAAATGCTTGTTCTTTGGTTCTAGGGTCATCAAAGCCTAGAGTTTTTTTGTGCTTGGTGCTTGTGCTATGCACATTGTTTATCTCATCTGGGGCTCGTCAGGAGAGAAAGAATGTAGCTTGGCATATTGTCACGTGTTCTTAATGTCAGTGACAAATAGTTGTTTTTGTAGAGTTTTGACTCTCTGTGTACTTGTGCGTGGTGCTGATGCCTCTATGTTATTTATTTGGGGCTGATTGGGAGAGAGGTAGAGTTAAGATTTGAATATTCTTATGTGTTGTAAACTTGTAATGTTAATCACTAGCAGTTCTTTTTGGAGTGTATGACTTGGTTGTGTGTGTGTCTGTTTGGCTCCCTCTTTGGGAAAAGGTAAAGAGAGGAAATATAAGATGATATCTGGGCGCTTGCCTTGCCAGTTTTCTTTGTTGTTCGATAAACTCCTTTCTCCATGTGCCCCTAGAGTTCTGCTTGTAAGCATAATGATGCTTATTTTCATGGAAAATTGATGCTGTTCAACTTCCAGCTTATTAGAAACTATTTCTTTCTGTTTTCACTTCTCTCTCTTTTTGACTCCCACTTTTCTGATGGGGTAATTCTGTAAGTTCTTTGGTTTTATCTGGATTTACTGCATGGATTTAAAATGTGGTGACCGGCAAGATTGTGCTTATGGGTCTTTGTGTTGAGGGTAGCAAACCATTGGTTGATTAGTTGCACGGTTGAAAGCTTTTTTCTATGTAGATTTGTAGCATTTCTTGTCACAATAATAGGATGTTGAGATGATGCTATTTACTGCAAGAAGTAATTATGCCCTGTTGTTCATATTGGTCTTGATATCTGTAAATATTGTCCACATATAAAAATAACTTTTCTGGGGTTACAGTGTGCTTAATCGTGCTGTCTTCTCTTAAATGAATTATATTTTATTGAAGGCACATTATGATTTACTAACATACTTATTCTAAAGAACTGTCAGGCAGATAATCCTTCTGCTTTTATGTTACATACTATCTAGTTCTAATATGTTCTGTTAAGGATTTATGTGGCAGGGATGTATCCTGTAAATCAATATATTTGTGGCATGTACTCTGCCTTGTTTGAGATATGGATAATTCTTATTGTTTTGTGTTATTTGTGTTATTTGTGCTAAATGAAAATAGATCTATTTATATTAAGAGTCTTGTCTTCCAGTTGTGGATATTTTATGGTAATATAGATGTTTTGGGTCTTTTTTTCCCTTTCTAGTTACATTCATATGCATCTGTAACAGCATATCTCCATGACATGTATTTTACTGTCGCTTGATTTTTTATGTGCCTGCCTATCTGCACCATTTTTGGGGGTGCAAGTGATCTAACAAAATCAGAATTAAAACTCTCTGGTTGTGCAGGATGTTGTTTTATAAAATATGCAATCTTAGAAGAAGCCGATAGGGCTATTAGAGCCTTACACAATCAACATAGTCTGCCTGGGGTGAGGTCTTTTGCCCCTTCTATTTTTTGTTTACGTATATAACTAAAATGGTTTTACATTATCTTATAACTGAAATTGTTTTACATTCTCTTTCGCATATTCACAGGGAGTGGGTCCTATCCAAGTCAGATACGCTGATGGGGAACGAGAACGCCTTGGTAATTATTTTACATATTTGTAGGATTTTGAAGCTTGATCTGTAATTACTTGTGAATATGTGTCAATAGAAGATCTTTTTGGTTGTTAGATGCAGTATATTCTTTTTTAATGTCCAGCCTTAAAGAATGTGATGTCCATGGCACTCACTTTTACTGACACTTGTGGTTTTTGAATTTAGGTGCTGCATGCCCTTATTTACCGTGATTTTTTTCATGGCCTTTAATTTCAGAATGGAGGGGCATGTATCCCTTTGTTGGTACAGGCATAGGTGTCAAATAGCACCTTTTCAAAAGCCTAGACATGTGTTTGTGCACATTCTCTCATGTATTGCACAGTCCAAGCATATTTGTGTCTATTGTTGAATTCATGTCTCATAATTGAAACTCCAAAAGATTGAAGAAAATGAACATTAAATAGGAAAGAATGCAATAGACACATGATTAGAAACAGTATGGTTTCCTGTGTGAGCATTAGTAGGAGAATGATTTAAATGCTTAGTTAAATTGTCCCAGATTTGAAGAATAAAGCACTCCATTGACAGAAATCTCTAGATTTATCTGTACCTTCTACTTTCTTATATTGTGGTGGATGCAGGGGAGGGGGGAGATTGTCCTTCATTCTGCATGATGGTGCATGCTTATGCTTCTTATCCATATATCATCTAATTTCTCCATAACAGATTTTGTTTCCTTACTGACAGGTGCAGTTGAGTACAAATTGTTTGTTGGGTCGCTGAACAAACAAGCTACTGAAATGGATGTTCAGGAAGTATGTCATATGAGTATTTTATTTTGTTTAATCATGCTGTCTATTTCTGAGGCTTTTATTATTCTGGTGTGAAAGAAATTCTTTCTAATGACCTTTTGTAGTATCACTTCAATTGTCACATATGTCTCTTTTTTTCTTCTTATTATGCAGAACTTATGTATGTTGGCATTATTTACTAGTTTGTTTTAGTTTAATTTTTTTTGTAGATTATACATGCTGCCAAACTAGTAATTGCTGCTTCCTTGGCAGGTTTTTTCTCGATTTGGTCGAGTTGAAGATGTTTACCTCATGCGTGATGAATTAAAGCAGAGTCGTGGTGTGTCCTTGAGTTCTATTTATATGACCATCTCGGATTTGATGAATGTTTTCTGTTTTTGTTTCTTTTGTTACATTATATTATCAAAAATTGTATCTTTTAGATAGTTTCTGTTTAGTTCTCAGATGTTTATGTAAAATTACTTTCATTACGTTTTCTCTTTTCATTTCTCAAGTATATATTATTTTCATTTTGAAGGATGTGGATTTGTTAAATACTCCGATAGAGAAATGGCATTAGCAGCTATAGATGCTCTCAATGGAATTTATACAATGAGAGTAAGCATCGTTATTTCTTAATGTTCTGTTTACTGATTATATTACCAAAGGGTACCTATTGATTAACTATTTTCTACTAGGATTGTGATCAACCATTAACTGTCCGTTTTGCTGATCCTAAGAGGCCCCGGCAAGGAGCTGGAGACTCAAGGTTTTCCCTAAGACATGTTATGCATTTCTTTATGTGTAAACTTGTACATTGAAAACTGGGATGTGAACGGGAAAGGGTCATGCTATATGTGTTTCTTTGTTGAAGGACACTTTTTTACCTTTCATTGTGGATGAAAGTTGATTGTGTATCTGTTTGTTGATTCATCTGTTGGCCTCTTGCCTATGTTATACATTGATTGAATTAGCTATAGGTTGTTTTTAACTTGCTTTCCTTTCCAGGGGTGGTGCTCCTGCATTTGGAGGTCCAGGTTTTGGTCCTCGTTTCCAAGCACCAGGGCCTAGGTACCCTCAACCTGGTTAACATGTTCTGGTGAAGTCTAATGCTTTAAGGATTTCGTTTGGCTTATTTTTCTGAACTTCTGTTTTCATGTTAACCATTGCAGACCAGCACCCAACTTTGGTGACGCGATGGTGGATCGTGTTCCACCTACTGCCTGGCACCCTATGAGTCCTCAGAATATGGGAATAACTTCTAATCCTGGCATTCGGAGTATGGGGAGTCAGTTGCTCCCTAGGTCTGCTGACCTAGCAGTACCTTTAAATCTGGTAAGAATACTTGTTTATGGCACATTGTTAATTTTTACAATGAAACTGTGTTAATCAGCAATATCCTTCTTTGATGGCATGTGGGAACATGTTTTGTGGATGGAAACTTTTAAGTCATTGTTGTAGTTTGAACAGTATACCTGTTGACTGTAAGAAACTATTTTTAGGGTTGATTTCTAAATTTTTATTTTTATGGTTAAGCTGGAAAATTTGTTTTTCCTTTCAATCAAAGCAAAGATTCTTTAATAAAAAGTGTAAATAACCTAATTATATTAACTGTCATTTGGGTACTCTGTCAATTGGAACCTGAAAGCTATGAATTGGTGGTCATACTTTTCTTCATTTTTATTCTATTAGGTCTTTTATGCTAGGCCTTTTGTAAGGTTTTCAGTTATCAACTTCATGTTGTGTGGAAATGTTCTTATTTATAATTTTATTTTACATGCAAACTCTTGCTTACTATGCTTGTGAAAACACTAGGGTGGTCCTTTTGCTGGCCCTTCAGAGGGTTCTCTTCCTGGCCTTGCAGTTTCATCTTCGTCTACTTCACTACAGGTTTGTGAAAATTGTATGTATTTTGATGCTTTCGTAATCTTCATGTTCCAGATTGAATTAGGTTTGTTTCATTTCAGGGATTTAATCAACCTTCATCACAAGTTCCAACAGTTGGTCAGCAAATTTCACCTTTACAGAAGCCTCTTCAATCACCTCAGCATCTACCTTCTTCCTTTCAACTACACCCTCTAGCACCTGTATCATACTCGCAGACACAAATTGCGCATGTTGATCAGCTACAAGTTCGTCTTCCTGCTATTCATACACCCTTCAGTCAAGCTCTTCCCTCACAACATTTTGTTGGTTTGAATCATACTCGCAGCCAGTTGCCTGCTTCTCGGCCTCAGGTTCAGCAGAATGCTTCATCTGCTGCAGTGCTACAAAACCCTTTGAGTGTCAACTTACCACCCAATTTACAACCCAGTTCTGTGCCCACTACTGCAAATCAACAACAGTTGCCTGTTCCTATGCAGCTGCAACTGCTTCAACCACTTCAGCAATCCCCTTCTCAGCTAGCTCAGATGTTGTCTCAGCAAACACAAACTCTGCAAGCTAACTTTCAATCATCTCAGCAGGCATTTTCTCAGCTGCAGCAACAATTGCAGCTGATGCAACCTTCAAATCAAAATATGACATTGCAGCAGAATTCACAGGCTTCTAAACAGCAGGTATGTGGCCACAGGAGTTTTGATATTTTTGCAGAGGTAAATTGGGGCTTACCAAGTCATTTTTAGGGGGAAAAAAAGGATCCATTTAATAATTTCAGTTCAAAAAATTCTTCAGAAAATTTTATTAAGTTTCTAAAAATATTCTTCTGCAATAAAAATTAAGGATTTCATATTCCTGGCATTTCATTGGATCCTAACTCTCCTCCATGTGCATCTGACATCTTGATATCAACATGCCTTTCACATTGTTAGTACCTGAACTGCTATCTTCCC
Source organism: Fremontodendron californicum (assembly GCA_030761205.1). Taxonomy (NCBI): domain Eukaryota; kingdom Viridiplantae; phylum Streptophyta; class Magnoliopsida; order Malvales; family Malvaceae; genus Fremontodendron; species Fremontodendron californicum. The sequence goes on along the minus strand of JAULJL010000022.1, from coordinate 24,894,683 downwards.
ATGTTAAATTGTGCTAGTTTCTGAAAAAAAAAAAATTATTTTGTAATGGCATCTGGTTGTGAAATTTGTGTTGTAATTGTTATATGCTGAGGATTTTGCTTGGTGCACTCTCAGTGGGCTAGGATGACACCACAGACTGTTGGCAGCACTCCTGCTAATACACCTGGTACAGATGTTCCTTCATCCGCATCCGCTCCCGCTCCCACTGCACCTGTTATGACACCGATTGTAGCTTCAGTAGAATGTCATTGGACAGAGCATACTTCACCTGACGGGTTCAAATACTATCATAACAGTCTAACGCGTGAAAGCAAGGTGAGACATTTATTTGAGATTTGGTTGACTGTTGGGGAATTTTTCCTTAATTAATTAATTCATGTGTTCTGATGAAATTTATTTCTGTATCTATATGCAGTGGGAGAAGCCTGAAGAATTAACTTTGTTTGAACAACAGCAAAAACTACAAAAGCCATCTGTTCAACAGCGTCAAACTCAGTCACACCCTGGTCAGCAAGCTTCACAACAGTCGCAGCTTCAAACCCAGCTTCAAACACAGATCCGCCACCCTCCACAGTTACAGCAGCCCTTTTTTCCTACATTGGTTAGTTTTTGACTTTATTAACTAGGTTTTATTGTGTTTAGATATTTAGTTGTGCTATGCTAACTCTATTTTGTGGAAATCCAGTATCCAGCTTCTGCAGTTAGAAATCAACAAAATACACAGGTAAATTTTATCTTTAACACCCAGCCAAATGAAAAGAAAACCTCAAGAAACCGTTTCAATCAACACTGTCTTAACTAGTTGTCAAATTGTTTCACAATAAAATTGCAGTTTATTTAGCAACCCTTGTTTTACAGTTATTAGTTTTGCAAGGCATTTATTGTCTCATAAGATCTCATATTCTTTTGGATCTTTGGATTTTACAGGAACTTGGTTATGGACAATTACCAGTGACACCATCACCCAATGATCCAACACGCTTCCAACAGGTATCATGTGTTGTAATTTCCATTATTCTGTCTCGTTTTCAACAACACTTTTCATTTCTTTCATCTATTTGCTGCAGGGGCTTCAGACGGTGCAGGATTTAGCATGGAAAAATAAGCCTAAAGGTTTTAATTTTGCTTGATTTCTAATTAAGACTTTTTAGCCTGGATGGTTGGGCTCTCCAGGCCTTTGCTTCTGCTTGTTTATCTAGAATGGAAAGGAAAATTAGGTAGACACTAGCTGAAATCACGGGCTTGTAATTGTTTTTTTCTTGTTATGCGTCATGTATGATTCATCATTTTATTCATGTTTGCCTTAATGGGAGAATACTTCTTCTCCAGGAACTTGAAATTGGAAGCCGAGATGAGTCTGCTAATGGGAACAAGCTTCTTCTTGGTGAATGCTGGGCAATATATAATAACAAATTAGCCAGATCAGATGTGTAATAGTAGGGCAATGAATGCCATTTTGAGCTTCTGTGCCATTAATATTAGGGCAATGAATGCTATCTGTATTTATGTAACATAAAATATTAGTTGCTATAATAACCAGATACTTAGGAATATATAAAGAGCCTTCTTTTTGCTCCGAAATGACGTCGTTCCTTAACGACAACAATTGTGATGGATTGGATTCTATAAGGATCTATCTATGATATAGAGACTCCTTCCTCCTGAGTTCAATTTCCATTTTCAAAGTGGGGGAAGGGTTCAACTTTCAAGGGTTAAATTTGCCTCAATGCTGTTCACAAATATATTGAAGTTGTTCCCAGTAACAAGCAATAAGCAACGAACACAAATATATTGAAGTTGCTACTAGTGAGTAGTGACTGAGAAACATGAAGTGGGAAAGCACGTACGTAAGCCTTAATAACGTTTTAAATTCTTCACAGCCAAGCTAAAGCAATGACGATAAAGTTCATTAATCAACAATCCGGCAATTCCTAATAATTTCGCCCCTAAGCTTCCCATTTTCAACATAGAATTCTCCAAGTCCTCGAAGAAAGCCGAAGGGTCTTCCGCATAGGAGAGTTTGATAATCCTCAATGACAAGGGCCTGGCCTGGTCGGATTGTAGCAATCCTCTCCACAAAGGTTAGTTTACTTCGGTTTAAGTATCCACATAATCTCTATATTATAATGAAAAAAGTAATTTAATCTCTGTACAATTGAAATAGGTGTAAATAAGTAAAATTGATAATGGTGTTAATGAAAAACCGTTAAAATGCTGATTTGGATTCTTAAAATCTAACAGAATTAATAACTTGAAATAAAATATGACTTGAAATATATCTAAATCCGTTAGATTTTACGAGTTCACGTCAATATTTTAACAGTTTTTCATTAAAACCGTTATCAATTTTACTTATTTGCACCTATTTCAATTATACAGGAACTAAATTACTCACTTTTACAGTATAAGGACTAATTTACTTTTTTCACTATAATACAAGAAATATGTGGGTACTTAAACCGTTTACTTATGTGGAGAGATAGAAATAGAGAGTGGTTAGTGCCTTATGTTTTGGATACTTACTACCATGACAAGTGAGAACTATGGCTCTAGTATTTTTTATTTCACTTACAATTCTTTTTACTATAATCATGTAATTAATCAATTACGATAAAGAATTACATAAAATCCACTATTTATAAATACGAGTTTCATATAATATTTTGATAAATTTTGATTGATTAATTATAGCACAATAATTATAAGCGATATGTTCTCTTTTGATACAATTGGGTCTGAAAAATCTTTAGTTAAATTTGGGTAATTAATTAGATTAGGCGGCTGCATTAAAAGGATTGATTCAAAACACAGGAATTGGTGGATCGTAAGAAAAAAAAAGAAGCTTTGGCACAATTTATGTGTTGAAAGCGATCGAAACCGGAAAAGCTAACAATGAATTTCTTTGTTACCGGCTCTATCTATCATGTCGAGAAAACAGCAGTGGCGTAGGTCCAAAGTAGTACACAAAACAGCCCATGGCCATCAAGTGTTAGATAGTGGCCACCGTTTTTATAGTGGCTTAAATATAAAATTATCTCATGTATTATATTTTTTATTTATTTTGATATTTAAATTTTTTTTATCTTAATCGAATATTTATAGTATAATTTTGTATCCCGATTTGTATCCGATTAGTACAAAAAAATTATATTATAGGTATTAGATTAGGATCAATTTTTTTTTTTAAATATTAAAGTAAAAAATATATATATAATATATGGGGCAATTTTATATTTAGACCTTTTATAGTCCTTTCCTGATGATAAATTGATCCTCACCTCATGATCAGACAACTCTAGACAGAATCCAAGTGCTCAAAATTCAAAAAGACAACTTTATTCTTCTCAATTATTATTTCTTTTAAAATTGCATCACAATATTTGATTTTGAACCTCATCTCTACATATACCCACCCCAGATGCCTTTACACTATTTATCCATCCTTTCGCAATTAGGAGACAACTTTTCATCATTTACAAAGACTAGGAAGTAAAGGGTTTTCCCCCCTTCATATCTACAAAAATCTACTATCATATATATATATAACCTAATAATTTGCTATAATTACTATCACATATTTCTTCTCTAAAAAGATGATCTCAATCTCGAATTTGTCTCTTCAAAGTTAACTAAATACTGTGCATATAGTAGTGAAAGGACTGATTGCTCAAAACCATATTTATCCAAAAAAAGGAAAAACTGATGAAATCCCTTTTGAAATTGACTTAAAGATGGTTATGAAGCCAAAAAAAAAGGGTTAAGGATGATTCACGATAAATATACCACTTTTGGTTGTAAATTAAGTTGATCAATTCACAGTTCAGACTTGTTTCTGGCCGGACATAGTCTTAATTAGCCTTAATTGTAAGCTTTCTCTTTCATTTCTAGACAATTAATTTGAATCTTATTTAGTTGAAGTGTCAGTCTCCTATATATATATATATATATCCGATTTTTAAGTGCCGACTAAATAGATATAATAGTGATATATATATATATATATATATATAAATATATATATATATTGTATAAAAAGATTGCAGTTTAGAAATAGAGAAAATGATTATAGATTTGAATTCTAAATCTATTGGATGTCATCTCTTAAAGTAATTTATGAACCAACTGAAATAAATCCTGAATTTATTCATGATTATTTCTTGCTTAAATGTTTAATTGGATCAAGAATCTCATATAAGTCTAGGAAAGTGACTGGACCTAACTTTTCAGCATAGATGTAAGGCAGATGATGATCGATATCATAATTTGCAAAGAGGCATTTGAGTCTAATTACTGTTGAGAATAACTATGAGAGTTTTTTTTTTTTTTTAATTAGTTTGATTTGATCAGTGGCTAAATTAGAAAGTTTGTGATATCAACAGCAACTTTTTTTTCTTTCTTTTTCTTAGGAAAAAACAAGAGAATGCTTTCTATATTTTAACTTTCACAATGCTTGAGAAAACCCTCTTCACCCCATCAATTAAGCAATGTTGGGAAAAATACAAGAAGCTTTTATCCTCCTCCCTTCTTCCTTGTGAAGTTTGCGTAAACTGGTAATTAACCCATGTTTACCCTAATATATATATATATATATATATATATATATGAGAAATCCACTTACACTGATATAAAATTAAATTAGTTTTATTACGTAGATCATGCAAATCGAGTTTCGAGTAAATTAAAAATGTCTAATTATTTGTTCGATGTAAAAAACTTTCAACCGTTAAATATATATTGAAGAAGACAATATTCTCGATCGATATAATAGAGAAATCGGATCGGTTCGAAACTTTACGTACACGATGAGTACAATTATATTATTAAATCCAACGGTTGGTTTGTTAAAATATAAATCGTACAAAAAGTTATGGAAGTATGTAAAACTAATTTAATTTTACACTAATGCAAGTGGATTCCTCCTCATATATATATATATATATATTTTCCAAAGCTCCAAAAATTATAATAATTATAAAACAAGATTAATTTGGACAACCAATTTTTGCAGATATCTCATTCTTTTCATGCACATAGTTCAACATTAATTTTAACCCGAAAAGCATCTCCTTTGTGGATTAGTGTCATGTATTTACCAATGCAAGGTTTCCAAATGCTTGAAAAATATATATAACAATAGAAATGAAAATGCTGTCGAAATTTCAAGCCAGCTGTTGTATGCCAAAATCTTCCAACGAGATCCCACCTTGAAGATTAAAAGAGATACTGATAAGATAATTTGGGAAAAATTGATTATTCTTTCACGCACCTTATCTTTATTCTTACATGTTAATATATATATAAATCTTGTTCCTGAGATGGTTCTCCCAAATAACGCATGTCTATAACATCGATCCGACAATATGCTTTAATAGACAAAATTGTTATTTTTTCATGTTATATACAAAATAAATAACAAAATGGTAGGTTAATTAAATAGTATACTGTACAATACATAGTTGATTCAAAAGATTTCCTTTTGTTTTAAGTTTCATATATGAAATTCTAGTGCATATATTGAGACTTTCAATTACAAGAATATATGCATATGAAATATTCTTTTGAGTGATAGCCAAAGGATCGGATAATATGATCCATTGCCATTTCTCCTCAGAGTTAATTTTATTCATAACTCTGCTTTAATTATATCTTGTATTATATGCCCATATATAAGTAGCTGAGCTTGTTCAGAGCGAGTGTACATTCCTATAGCTAGCTGAGACAGTGCAACATGGGGAAGCCTAGTACAACAACAATCCATTTAATTTCCTTGATAAGATGTTCATATTCCATCATTTATTGACCTCCACCTCCATATCTCTTAGCTTGAAAAGGAAGAAAAAGCCATGATCTGAAAAGAAAAGGCTAATGGGAATGATTTAAAGTTATTGTTGTATTTTTGTACCTCCAAAATATAGCATTCATATAACTTTTAACACATTTTTTTCACTGCCCTCTCTCCAATCTTTAGGGTTCTATTCTCTACCTTCTTAGGGTAGATTTCCCAAATTCATTATTCTAGAAAGCTCCTTTTCCCATAAAGTTCAAGAATTTTGTCCCATACCAAAAGTTACTAGTAATAACTAGTCTTTATAACGACTTTTCCCATGAAGAAAACCCTAACCCTAAAGAGTACTCCTTTCTAGCTACTCAATCTGGCTTGACAATATGCATATGGGTGCACACAATGAAAAAGAAAGAAAAGAATGGTAAGCAGCAAGAGGAAGAAAATGACTAGAGTGTAGCAAAATGGAAGAAATAATAAAACCAATATCTCCATAATTGAATACTCTCTAAATACAAAGAATAACCACAAGAAAAACCAAGTACAAAACGAGTAATACTCCTGCAAATGACTAAAAAGACTAGTGATTTTACACAGATATAATAGCCTGAATAAAAAGGTATATATAAAATGGTAAAGTGGGTTCTTTATCTAAAGATAAATCCCCCCTGATCAGTAATTAGTTAGGATTAGGAAACTACATACCAGCAACATATATAATGAAAACCATTTCTACTCTTCCTTGGCCTCTTTCCTCATCTGGGTTGGAACAATATCCTGAAGAAGTCCATGGTCTCTTAGTGATGAAGCTGAAGAACTAGGACTAAAACGTCTCACTTGAAGGAAATCAGGAAACGAAGAATTGAAGCTAGAGCTAGTATTGGTAATATTCAAAGAAGGCGATGAAGTATATATATAGGGTTGTACTTGTTGCTGATGATGTAAATACTGAGGTAGTTGAGGAACAACAAAAGATGGAGCAGAAGCAGCACCAAAAGTAGAGGGATCCAGAGCAATTCCGGTGCTTCCTCGAGGCGTTATTGGACACGGATGCTTATGCTGCCCTTCGTAAGTGGTAACGACGATCGTTGGATCATCGGATGATCTCTCAACTCTCTTCTTCACCCCACATCCTGCACTAGTGCAACGATAATAGCTCCTGTTGCAAGCATATTAAAAAAGGATATACTCACTTGAATTAAGAAAGTTATAAAAATACTACGACAACGAACGATAAAAGTAGTCTTTTTTTTTTTCTTTCTAATTCTTGGGATGCAAGGAAAATAAAAGAGATATTAGTGGACCAGATGAGAGGGGATTTAGATTAGATTTTGATACCTGGGATAAGGGCTGTTTTTCACAGCTTTCTGCCCATACTTTCTCCATCTGTAGCCATCATCTAAGTGATCAATTTCACTCTTAGTCATGAACGCAAATCTCGGCTCTCTTTGCCTTTTTTGGTTCTTCTTTTTGGGTTTTAACCTAAACCCATAAAAGCAAGCACAAACCTTTACTTAAAAAATCAGCAAGACAAGTAAAAGTTAATCCCACAGTACTCCAAATATCTAACTCTAACAACAGAAACGAGAAACCCCATTTAAAACCTCATCACGTCTTTTCATTTCTTGACCACCATATATATATATATACCGTGTACTCAACCAAAGCAATAGCTTAAAAAAAATATGAGACTCAAGAAAGCTTACTGTTTCTTTGTCTTGTCTTGATCCTGTTCCTGTTCTTCATCGTCCCCAGCTTTGGTTTGCTCATCATTTGCAGCTTCTTTCGACGAAGAAGAGATCGAAGAAGAGTTTGGTGTTGCCGGGTTGTTTAAAACCTCCGAAGATCCCGGTACGGTGGAAGCCGGTGATGGAAGACCTTGAAGCTGCTTAGTGTCCAATTGTAGTTGTTGTTCATATAATATTTCTTGGTGAATTTCAGAGGATATTGACGGAGGAGGTGGTGGTGGTGAAAGAATCGGAGGCTGAAAGGAATCGAATAAAGAAGGAGCAACAAAATCTTGATGGATACCAAGCAAGTCCATGAAACCTAAAGACCCCCACTTATCTCCACCACTACCTTCATATGCCCCTGCTGCCATGTCAAAGATGCTTCCACCAAAACTAGTAGCTGCTGCCGGATTCTCATCGGAAAATCTCAAATTTGCCATGGAATTCTCTTTCTTCTTCTCCATAGACTTCACATATTCTCCTCTATTTTTTTAAACAAAACAAACCCAAAGTTTTTATCCTTGCATTACACCAAATTTCTTTTTTTTAAAAGAGATTACATAAAAAAAAAAATATATAGAAAGAGCGTGAGAGAATGGGGAGTGTTTGAGTGTGTTTAAGTGTGTGAATGGACTTGGGTTGGGAATTTGGAGAACAGCTCGGATTTTTAGAAAAGTGACCGCCATTTGCCGGTTAATTATGAGTACGGTACTTGGCGATTAAGGGAGGCCGGTATTGGACGCATTTATTGCTTATGGACCTCCCTCTCTTTTGGGTCCACTTTTGCGTACGCGGATTGTTGACCGGTTTAACCAGTTGTGTAACGGGGCCGTCCTTTTGGGTTTTGAGCTCTTTTCGCGGTTCGCCTTTTTAACTTTTAAATAGATAAATAAATTCTTTTTCTTTTTTTTTTATAATTAAATTAATCATATAAAAAAACGACTTGTCTTTGTTGAAATGACTTTTATGCCCTTTTAATTACTACCTCTAATTTTGTATTTTAATTTATTATTATTATATAAATATGCAGTATTTGAATTGTTTGGAAGATTTATTTTACTTGTGAATTTAGAATTTGTAAATTCACACATGTTTCACTATTTGGTTACTTATGTATGACATTTATATTTTATAAAAAAAGGGTTTTACATAATAATTTATATACAACTATCCAAAAAAAAAATTATATACAAAGTTTTTCTTTTATGTTAGAGACGATCTTGTATACTCCCTTGTTTATAACTTGATTAATTTGACTTTTTAGCACTTATTTATTTTCTTTTGATTTGGAAAAAGAGGAATTTGAATCATTTTCTTTGAATGAAAAATTGTACACTAATCATTAAATAAAATGTTTAATAAAATTTTGATATAATAATAAATATAGTGAGAAAACTCTAATTATTTTTTTTTGGGTTGGATTAAAGATGTATTTACCATTTTGTGCAAATACTTTTCTCTTTTCTCCCTTATATATATATATATATATATATATATATATTTCCATAAGCTCATTTAAGGGGATGCGGCTCCTCTCCTTTTAGCTTTTCAAATGGAGAGGCCGGTTAACGGCTGGATGTAGTGCCACCTCAACATGTCTAAAATTTTCCGTCGCTGCATAAGATATGTCCAAGTGAAATAAACTTAATGTTAATAAACGGCTTTCATAAAAAATAAATATATATACCAATGAAGGCTATTTTTGTTCCCTTTTGAACTGCCTCAAATATATCTGTACATTTTTATTTTTCTTTCATGCAATTGACTCAAATCTTTTCTTCACAAATAAATAAGAATCTTTACATTTTTTAATTTCGTTTCATGATTAGATAATACTTTGATATTCAACCTAAAATTATCAATTTTGTAAAAGAAAACCAAAAAAAAAAAAAAGATTGCCATTTTGACCCATTAATACAATATTTTTATTATTTTTCTTAGAATCTTATTCAAGAATTTGTTCACTGATTTCCTAGAAAGACAAACAAGAGGAAAAGATAAAACTAGGAAACTTTTCCACTCTTAAGCCTCCCATGCATGCATGTGCAACATAATATATACTAGTTAGTAATTTAGAAAATTAAATTTTTTTTCGCAGAAAAAAATATCACCCAATCAATTCCACCCATATTAAAGAAGTAGCTCAAGCATCACTTTTTCCTTTAACAATTTTGACAAGAAAAATACCTAAAATATATTTGTAATTAATTAATTCAACAAACAAGAGTTCAAGGCCACTTAATTCTGTCATATGGTTATTACCATTCCTATTGACAGAAAAAAAAATGCTTAGAATTTAGAAAGAAGATAAAGAAATCCAAATCCACAAAAATAAAAAAGGAAATGCATTTACCAATAAAAGAATTTGTACTTGAAAGAAAAAAAAAATGGAAAAGAAAATAACCTCGTTTTGAATGCTGATACAATCTACGCGTCAGCAGAGTCTCCAGCTCGTTACTCGCCCACTTCTTCCCCGACAAGCCCACACCGTCGACAGACAACTGCTTACTTAAGTTTCAAAATTTTCAATTTAGTATATATATATATTTTTTTGCATTTTTGAGAGGTCGAGTAAATTTATAACATAGCTAAGTCAGTTTACACAATTGTAAAAAGCAATATTTATTTTTCTTGGGTAGTGCAAATTTGCTAATAAAAAAAGCAAAATTTACCATAATAAGGAAGTCTATACTAATCATAATAGGATTATGCAAATTGAAAGTTCTTGTCTTGCAGCTAGAGAATTACCTTGTTTTTGGGAAAATAATAATCATGATTGCTTTTTTTTCTTCTTCTTAAAAGCCAATATATAATTGTATGCTACTACTATTTTATCTAATATTTTCATTAATAAAGTGATGAGTTTTTTTAATTTATTTACAATGCATAAATTTATATATTAAGGATGTGTCAAATATATATTTCAAATTCCCCTCTTTTTGAAAAGTTAATTATTTTTCTACTAATAATACAATCAATTGCTTAAGAAAATTAAAATAAACCCAAGAAATTAAACAAGTTGAAGAAGAAAAAGTGATGAAAGTATGAGTAAAAAAAGAACATAATTAATGAAGAACTTTATAGCATTGTCCCACGGTAAATGTGAGATAATCCTATCAATATATTTCTACCAATTATAAAGCTAGCTTTGTTTCATATGGTTTATAATATCTCTTCAAGTTATCATTGCCCAAAACAAAAAAGCTATAGTCGTCATTTCAAACGTACAACCTAATTTCTACGGAATAAAATTCCAAAAAAAAAAAAAAAAAAACTGTTTTGTCATTGTCAATTCAATCAAAATACCTATAAAAAAAAAATAGAAAAAAGGAAAAGAAAGAATTTTCTCTCCAGCTTTCTCTACAACTAAAAAAAAATAGTTTGTAATAAAAATATTTTCGTGAAACCACATTTGCCACGATACACGGCCCCTCCTTTTGGTCCCCCAATCGCGGCCGATGTCGGGACAGATGAGCGAACAATTGAATTACACGTGTATTTTGTCTCATTGGCAATCCTACATGTCAAATCCAACGGCTACCTTTTCTTGATCAGTCTTCCAAACCACATGCACTTTTACGCGGTTTTAGTATATTCTTTCCCCTAATAAGTTGCTTCCAGTACACGCCATCTTCATCTTCTTCTTTTTTGTCTTAATTATTTTATTTTATTTCTTCTAATGTACTTTTTATTCTTCCCCATCAAGTCTTTCCTCGACTCGTGATTCCTATTTTTCAAACAAAATAAAAGAAATTTCCGAGCATAGCCATAGGTGTCTGTCTGAAAGTATACATATATATAGTTATTTAGAAAAACACGAGGTTGGAACTATCAAATTAATTAAGATAAGAAACCTTCAATTTTTTTTTTTTTAATTTCAGGAAGAAAATTAAAAAAGTATTGATCAGTAATGTTTAAACGACAGTTGACTGACTCTCGATTACTTGGTGATTAAGGTTGCAAACTACGAGACAGACAGAAATTACTTTGATTTTTTATTTATTTTTATATGGGTTCCATTTCATGTGCATGTGAAGAAGCTTCAAAGCCTTCAACGAGGTCCATCTACGATACATCGAACACCGACTGGGAAAAAGGCTATAAATATTTGGATGAAAGGGTTATATGAATGACTAGGATAATGTCTTAAAGATGGACTTTAATTCTGGTCCTCTTTTTTTTTTTTTTTTTTTTTCCTTTTTGTTGCACATGCTGCAGCATTTCTGGAATAGCAGTACCATCGATCGATATAAGCTATACATATTCTATTTTCGATATATAGATTTTATTCCCATTGTTCTTAAGGAGTTTAGCGGTAATATTGGTGGCCTAGAGCTATAGAAGCTGGACCAGATTTGGTGGTGGAGGAAAAGAGTGTCCATAACCCATATTGTAGCCTTTTAGCTATACATCAATGAAGACAATATCTAGAGTTTCCCAATTATTATAAATGTAAAATGAGTAAAAGTCGACTTAATTGATACTTATAGATATTGATTAAAGATTAGTTAATTATTAATTTAATTTTTTTATATATTTAATCTATTATTTTTACTAAATTCAAAAAAAAAAAAATCATTAATTGTAGTTTTATTTTATTTTAATATCATTTTAATCAAAGCATGCCGGTTAACATTTCTCAATGAGTAAAAAGGGTTTCAAAGTTTTTATCAAACTACAATGAAGAAAATATCATAACTTGATGATTGGTTGGTAATGGTATGCCCATGTGCCAAGGGAGGATTTAATACAAATCTATCATCCCCCACATATATGATGTACTTGTACTAGAGTTTGCCATCAATATTATTACCTTTTTTTAAAAAAAAAAGAAAGAAGAGGAATCAATTCCACTTATTTTAGTCTCTTCTTTTCAATGTACAAATTAAAGTAACTTTAAAGAAGGAAAAATTAAAGAAAATAAAAGTGAATGCTTATTAACCGTAAACGTTGGGTTGAAGGACTTTTTAATTTGCTTGCCTCATAGCAATGAGATAAGCACATATGACATTTGATACAAAGTCATTTTTACTTATGAGTTTGGATATCACATATTCGTGTTTCGTGGGAGTTATTACAAAATCTTCACGTTATCTTAATTCTCACGAAATCAATCATGTCTGTGCAACCAAAATTCACTTCTACCTTCATATGTAATTGCATAAAGTTGATTGCAAAGTTTTATTTGTGGAAAGTGTGGTTGGGTTTTGACTTTTGAATTGGTGTTAATTAAGATTCCTTTTTATTCTGTCTCTTAATTAACTAAAATTTTATAATAATGTTAATCTCCATTTATATATATATATATATATATATATTGCATAAAAATCATTTTCATTGTTCATTGTTCATTGTTCGTATGCATTATTTAGTTTAGTGGTTTTTTTCCGGATACATGTAATATTGAGCTAGTTATAAAATATAAAAAAATCTCTTTTATTTTATTTCATCCATCTCAGAACTTGAATTCGATATCTCCAAAATGAAATCTTAATTTCTAACTATTGAGGTATCGCCTTGACGAGGACAGATTAATTGTTTGTTAATCACCAAAGAAGTCTAATCAATTATAAATTGTTTGTTTAAAACTTGTAAATTTTACAAAGGCTATAAATATTTGGATGGAAAGGGTATATAAATGACTAGAATAAGGATGGATTTCAATTTCTGGTCTTGTTTTTGTGCACATGCTGGAGTGTCTCTGGAATAGCAGTACCATCGATATAACCCAAACATATTATTTTTTCGATATATAGACTTTATTACCATTGTTCTTAATTTAGGAGTTTAGTGGTAATATTGGTGGCCTAAAGCTAGAAGCTGAACCAGATTTGGTGGGGGAGAAAAGGAGTGTCCAAAACCCATATTGTAGCCTTTTATCGTCTCCTACAAACCCTAGCTATAGATCAATGAAGACAATATAGGGTTTCTCAATTATTATTATATATGCAAAATGAATAAAAAGGGTTTCAAAGTTTTTATCAAACTACAATCAAGAAAATATTTCATAACTTGATGATTGGTGTGCCCATATATATGATAAACTTAGCACTAGATTTTGCCATCACTAATTATTACGATTTTTTAAGAAGAGGAATCAATTCCACTTATTTTAATCTCTTCTTTAATTTCTATGTACAAATTAAAGTAACTTTAAAGAAGGAAAAAAGAAAGTGAATGAACGACGGCGACCTTTAATGCTTACTAGCTAGCTAACCGTAAACATTGGGTCGAAGGACTTTTTGCTTGCCGCATAACAATGAGATATATGCACATAACACATTTGATACAAAGTCATTTTTACTTGTGAGTTTGGATATCACAAACTCAGTTTTGTTGGAGTTATTACAAAATCTTCACGTGATCTTAATTTCTTAATCACACTCGTAAAATCATAACTTATAATAAATTAATAGATAAAATTTTGATTTAAATATATTTGATATATATTAATAAATTTAATTTCAATTTCAATTTAATAATTTTATCATTAAGTTACATCAAGATTCCGTGATAACTGTCACAAAATCATTCCGTGATAATTGTAGCAAAATCATGTTTGTGAGATCAAAACTCACTTCTATTTCGATACAAAATTGCCTAAAGTTGACTGCAAAGTTTTATTTGTGGAAAGTGTGGTTAGGCTTTGAATTGGTGTTAAGATTCCTTTTTATTTCATCCCCCTAATTAACTAAAATTTTAACTGGATAGGGCAAAACTCAAAGGAATCAATATATATATATATATATATATATATATATATATATATATATATATTAGCAGGTTGCAATGTTGCTCTCCCTAACTAGGCAGAATCAAAATAAGTTTGAAGCTCAACTGCCCCCATTCATGGCTTTGCATTTGCAACTAAATAAACTGTCTGCTATAGAATAGATAATCTTATATGTTGTGTAAGGGAATTTTGGAAAAGGTATATAGCTGCAACAAATAGTTTAATAACCAGCCTGCAGATTGTTTTAAAACTCTTTTTTATGCATAATCTATAACCGACCTTTTTATTAATTTGAAGCTCCTTATAATGATCTGATAATAATAATAATAATAAAAAAAAAAGTTGTTGAAGATGACAAGAAGGCTTGTTTTTTACCACCGAGCGCTAGCTTGGGGCGTGCAGCATGTTTGCCGTCCCGAGTTCGAGTCTTGGCACTTGAGTGCTGAAAAAAGCGGGGTGTCAGGGTGGTGGTTCCCTTGAGCAGCCCCCAGTTGGTAAGGTGGGCCACATCCTAAGGGTAGGGTCTACCCCAGATCTGGGTCATCAAAAAAAAAAAAAAAAAAGAAGGCTTGTTTTGACTTCCTTAACTCTGCAATGGACTTATCTAAAACTGAATGATTCTGCAGGTAAACATCAACCAACTATTTGTCAAACAGTTTTCTCCATTGTTTTGTGCTTTATAATGTGAAAGAAAAATTAAACTATTCATTCAAGAATAAATTAGGTAAGACCAAAGTTTAATTTGATTATTTTACAAAAACCCCATTTCATATTATTTTGTTCTCGCTTTGTTTATGTCACACAGTTTTAAGATTCTCCTTGATATATATATTGGATAATACGATCATGTGTATTTTAAGTTTTGTCCCGATCTTAAAACGCATTCTCTCACATCGATTTATTTCATTCAAGATTTTATTCTCGCAAATACTTCCCCAATAATCATGTTATAATTACTATGCCAAAGTAACTACTTTGATGGGTTTTAATTTTAATTTTACTCGTTATCGGTCATGTTATATAAAAAGAAATAATTCTTTTACAAAAATATAATTTCATCAAATTCAATACGAGAATCTCGTTAATATTAGAACTTAATTTCATGCTCGTGCCCCATGATATTATTGATACATGAACTATCAAACCCAAGTCTGGATTCATTGTGTGTTGTTTTTAATTAATTTAATTTAATTATTCTTGGTTTTTAATTAAAAAAAATTATTCTTGGGTTTACAATATTTTCTTCATGTCATAGGTTATGAATTATGATTCTGATTCTAGATTAGTGTTGACATTATATCCATTAATGGCGTTTGTAAGGGAAACTTTGTTCCTCTTTATAATTACGTATTATGAAACAAAGTTAGATTCTAGAGAACAACCACTTATTCCTTTCATTTTATTTTTTTTCCTAAACAGATTTCTCTTTAATTTACAGTATTAATTATCAAAATTATATATAAAAAATAACATATATATTAATATGATTTTGAACTTATCATCTAATCCACATTATCATTACTTTCTTTGAGTTCCTAATCTACTTTTAACTTCTCAAATTCTCTATCTACTTAACTTACCTGATGAGAACATTACACGTTTAAAGACTTTCGAATCTGCAAATTTTCGGAGTCTGTTCAAAATACATGTGTTATTCGAGTTAATACCAGGTTGGCCAAGTTATTATTACTTAAAGGGAAATGTTAACCAGTGCTTGGTGGCACTGGTTAAGGTGATATATATAGAAATAAAAGTATAATTAATACTTTATTTTTTCTTGAATTCAGAAAAATTAATGTATTATATGCAAAATACTTTCCTAAAATGATAAGAAAGTAATCCTTAACTAGTGCTTATAGAACCCTTACTTAAATAGTCTTTTTTTTATCTTTCTCTTAAAGACTAGACTGGATAGTTAACCAACAACTTGAATTAGACATCCACCACAATCTTGTATTTAGACCAAGTCAATAAATACTATGTTTTGGAATTTTTTTTTTCCTTTTTCAAAATTAGAACTTAGAAATGATTTTTTTTCTTAAACTTAAAGAGTTAAGTAGACTTAATTTGATTCTTTAACATCTAATAATTGTACAAAGTCACCTAATATGGATTGAAAAGTATCTTAATTACTAACTTCTAGCTTGAAATTACCAAAAGCTATGGAGATTTTTTAAAGACATCAAGCAAGCAAGTAATGAAATATCTCTCTCCTTAGATCACTTGTTTGATTAAAAAGTTTCCCAATAAAATTGTAGGGCATCTTTGATTTTGTTTTAATTTTTTTTTTTCTGTAAACTTGATCATTCATGATCATGGAACAATTTTCTATTATTTTACATCTAAATTATTACTATTACATAATAATGATATATCATCGATAAACGTAAAATAACTACGATAATAATAGTAGATAGTATGAACTTGTATGGTTGAAACATATATTTTTTTTATTTATAATACCATCAAGAAACTTTTCAAGTTTTATAATATAATATATATAAGTAGATTATAATAATTAAAAATGTCTTGATAAATTGATAAAAGAAATATGATTAATGTATTAATTTTTTGAATTAAATAAAAATAATGTATTATATATAAAAAAAATTAATAAAATGATAATAATATAATTTTTAACTGATACTTATAAAACATGGCAATGAAGGCGAAATCCGTTGACTCGAACAATTTCTAGAAGTAGAGAAGGGGAATTGGAATGGGAAACGCCCAGCTTGCGGCAATGAGAAGTTAGCAGCATAGTATCCGAATCGGATTGAATATTAATTTGTTCAAAATTTTGGATTTTGAATTAATTAATTTAATTATTAAATTATTCGGATTAATATTAATTTAAAAAATTATTTTTAAAATATTATAAATAAAATTATAAATTATATAAATATTTTAAAAATTATGATATAAAAATTAGAAAAATTCATTATCATTTAAAAAATTAGAAAAAAAAATTAAGTTTACAAAAACAAATTTTACTTTTGGTTTTTGTAATCCTTTTTTATTTTTTAATTTTTTCAATAAAAATAATTTTTTTGCAAAAATGATAAAAAAAATATTATTAATTAGTATAAAAAAATTAAATTAAATTAAATATGATTTAAAAATTTATTTTTAATTAATTCAGACTAATAACAAACACATCAAATTATCGATTTTTTTTTTTTATAAATTGATCGAGTAAATTCAAATTTTATTGAATCAATCGTAAAAACGATATAATTAAAAAAATCAATCTAAATCATCGATCCGACCCATCCGAATTTAATAATATGGTCAGCAGTGTCAATCAGTCAGTTTGGGTTTTTGGGTTTCAAAGATTTGTTTGCAATAAATAAATAAATTAACTAATAAAAAAAAAGATTTTGCTAACCAGTGTCTTAAGGGCACTCTTTAAGGTTACTATATATAGTAGGATTTTGCTAACGAGTGCCCTTAGGGCACTTGTTAAGGTTAGTTAATATACTATTTATAGTAATAATATTGTATTAAATGTAAAAGTTGATAATTTTATTAATCATTTCCGATGCATTGGATGAAGATTTTACTATATATAGTAACCTTAACAAGTGCCCTTAGGGCACTTGTTAGCAAAATCCTATATAGTATTATCTTCATTTAATGTATTGAAAATGATGAATAAAATTATCAACTGCTGCATTTAATACATTATTATTACTATAAATAATATATTACTTAACCTTAAAGAATGCCCTAAAAAAACTCATTAACAAGACAAAAAAAAAAAAAAAAAAAGCGAAGATGGGGAAGTCAAAGTCAACAGTTTTCCCAACTAATAAAAATGGCAACGTTAAAACGCGTCTGTCTGTCTAACACAACCAGACAGAACCGAACCACTTTAATTACACCAAAGGGCCACTCAGGACAAATCACCCTCGCTTTGCGTACACGTCTCTTTTCTTTTTTTTTTTTTCTTTTTTTTTTCTGAAATATTATTCCTTTTCTCTTTTCTTTCCTTTTTTTCAAAAAACAAATCAAAAAAATTATGAGTTATTATCGTATGTGTTTAAGGTGTACGCTTTCCTACTATGCAAGTCTTTTGTCAGCTTAAGGTTTTGTTTGAACGCTTGATTATTGAAATTAATAATTTAATATTTTATTAATAGATCATACGATCGTAAAAAATGTTAATTGTACGTATTTTGTTTTGTAGAAAATGTTATGCTTTCCAATGTGAACTTCCCCTAGAGAATGATCATAATCTGATAAAAAAAAATTATAAAACCTGGAGCAGGTGTTTCAAGCATCTTTCTACTAGAAGAATTCCATGTCCAATACAGCTCAAAGAACATACTTATTCTACCATTGATTAATTGTTTTTGTCAAAAACAGGGTTTAAAAATACAATATGTCATCAATCAAATGTTTAACTCTTTCCACAAGTTGTAGAAAGAAAAAAAAAATCTAATCTGTGAAGACTGTGGCCAATACAGGAGGTCAAACAAGGATATATTTATATATAAAAGATCACAAGTCCTACAGAAAGAAGATCCACCCAAATTTCATAATCTAATCCTATTCATTTTTATAAAGTTTTAAGTATAAATTACTCATAAAATAGATTGTCAGCATTGGGAGAGGAAGCAAAGGGGAAGATGAAAATAGTTGCTTCAGATAACGAAATGAAAGTGAAAAGCCACATGATATTAGGAATGGCTATTTGGGACCAGCTTTTAATATTTATGGGCCCGGTTTCAAGGGTCAACCAGGCGTGAAACGAGACCCTTTGCTGCTTCTGCAGTGGACATTTCATCTTGACTGCCATTATCAAATTCAAGCTTTTTTCAGGTCTAACCTTAAAAGAAGTTTTTAATAAATACTAGTTGATAGGAACAACGGCTCTGGCCCACGGGGCCACTGGATTCCCATAGAAACAATAGTTTCAATGTCCTGTTACATCGATTTTATATTTGTCAGGAAGATTGCGCAGATTTTCCCTTGTTTTGGGTTTTTTTTTCCCTGAAACATGACAAGAGAAAGATTTGGATGATAGATATAAAGTTTCCCATTTCAGAATTGTGTTATTTTGCAAAATAAAGCCAAGATTTTAAGACCAGGAACTAAAGACAGATAAATTTTGTGGGCTGATTGAATCTATTGCTAGCTTGCAAAAGTTTATGGATTGATTTTGCATCCTTGAAAGCAAACATAAATTTTATGCATCAGTAGATGAATTATTAAAACTTATGAAGCCTTGATCCATCTGAGATTTGGAAGGATTTCAGATTCAAAATTTTGTTCTTATGCACCAAATAGTAATAGAAAAAAAGACTTGACATTTTATGTTATACACAAACATACCCCAAGATTAACTCTAAAAGCTTCCATTTAACAATGCTTTTGATTATAAATGCGACCGACATGCTTGGGACAGAATGTGAAAACCTGGGCCGATTGAAAGCAGCAGTCTGCCAGCCGAATTCATGGTTCAACTTCAACATCATGTCAAGAAATGGAAATAAGAAAGAAAAAACCCCAGCCTGACATTAAGGACAACAGAAAGTGTCTTTTGAAGATATAATTCAATCGAGACAGAGAATTCCTAGCTTTAATTTTCTGTTTTCTAAATGGGATCGCAAATATTTGGCTTCAAATATAGAAGAATCATTTCATTGGCTGACTTGATCATATATACATTAAGCCTAACACTAACACCATGTTCTCACCTGGTCAAGTTTTGCACACAATTTCTTTCACATTAAATCAGGCTTGGGGCCTCATCATCCCCTTACCAAGTTTCAAATTTGAACCAAAAGCTTACTGCAATAGTGGATTAAAAAAAAAATCTCAAATACTAGTGCATCAACTAAACTGAAAAAAGTTATGAATGCGATAGAATTACAGAAAATAAAAAAACCCCTGACAAATTAACAATCACAGTGAAGACATCTGATGCCCAAAAGTTTTACTAATATTATATATCAAAACTGCTCCTAGCAACTTAAGTATATATTTCACTTCATAGAACCATAATCTAGGATTGGGAAGTGTAGATATGGGGAGACAATTTTAAATCAATAGAAATACACAGATAATCCATTCACCAAAACTAACGAGATGGGAGAATAGGAGCAATAATCCATTCACCAAAACTAACGAGATGGGAGAATAGGAGCAATAATCCATTCACCAAAACTAACGAGATGGGAGAATAGGAGCATACTCTCCACCTCTATATCAGGGAATGGTATTCTCTTCTCAGTTCATGAATCTTTAGCTGCGGCAGTAGCAGCAGCTTGACGAATTCTTCGGTGATTAACATCCCAATTATACACACGAGCAATAGTTACCTGCTCAATGGTACTAACACAATCAAGAACTAAAAACCAACATATGTTGAAGATAATATAAGACAAATACCAAGCAGGCTGGCATTCAGTATGATCAAGGCAAACAAGCTAATTATATTTTCATTTCTTCCATACATTTCACCAAACGGAACTTATAATTTGGAACTTCTTGGGTTGAACCATATTGCACACATCCAATTAATGTGTATAAGAAGCTAGCACGTTTTAAGACATGTCTGGGCTCCTTCAATCACCACTAGGAGTCTAGGACCCACTTTGAAACGAAAGAAAGTAATATTATAGAACAACGATACTACCTGAGTTATTGTAACTTGATCCCTCAAGAACTGCAAATCAGCTATAAGAACTTCTAAACTTGCTTTAGCATTTTCCAAATTCTTTTTCAGTAGAGAAGTGGCCTGCACATACAAAGTTATAGAATAACTTAAGTCTTGTTCTGTTAATGCTCACAAACAGTAAACACCAAGTTGCAACTATTGCACCTCTTCGCATGAATATTCCAACATGACATTTGCACCGAGCCATAAACAAACTGAATCATTATCCTCAATGTGAGCCCGTGAATATATGCCTTCAGAGACTTCAAAATCAGCAATAAGAGCCTATATAAGCCAAAAGTAATATTATAAACCATTAGCATATATATTAAACATTTAAGAGATAAAGAAGCCTAAATTTATTGGCTTCAAGCTTGTCTATACAACAATCATACAGCTATAAGATTTGAGCACTTCACACCTTATCAAGCACTATATGAATGTCTTAACAATTAGATCCCCAATTCCAAAGTAAAAATTTGTGCCTGAACCTTGAGTGTTTCATGCAAAACAGGCCATATTTAGCAGATCAGAAGGTTACCACATTTAGACAACCGAAATTTTCATACTATATCCATGCAGAAGTTCAGAAAGACAGAATAGTCCATCACATTACAAAATAATTCTGACTAGCTTTTTCGATAAAATCAAATGATAATGCAGAAGCTGGCAAGCTGCTCCTTCTACTTTCCTTGAAGAACAAGAAGGGCCAGGGTCAAGCCACAACTATCTACTCTCCTGATTAGCACTATAGTGCTCTAAAAGACTCAGGGTCATAAAAGGAGCCAGAAGGGTCCAAAAAGTTACGATTCCCTTAAAAAATACCTGATAAGACCAACCTATGGTACAACTGATGAACCGCGAACAGTTACCCAGCAGTAACACCAAAACTACTACCCAGGTTACGTGCAACAGTAATCAAAACTAATGAGTTTCATCATGCTACCATACCAGTGATCTATACTACCTCAAGTTCCAATACAAAATATGAAGAATCAAAAACTTCTTTAAACAGAAAAAACTGAAAAACCACGATACGAAAAGTCAAGATTCACAGAAAGACGAACCTCACCAGTACCCTTCTTAGCTTGTAAAGTGGCAACCACATCCAAGCATTTCTCAATATCAGGGATTTTTGCCTGATGACCAATAACAAAGCACATTATTCAAAACCTTTACCACATGTCAACAGAGAAGAATATCTATAAGCAATATAAATTAAGCCCAAATGAGAATGTCTAGCCTAGTTGAATCTTTGGTGGGGAAATGAACATAGATTAACCCAACGTAAATTGGCAAGTAACCAAAGTAGGCATATAAGCTTAATTGCATTCAGTGTCTAGAGAAAAAAGTTGAATATGCTTTCTCCAGCCTAAGCCTATACAAAAGCTTGAACTAGCCAGGCAGATTCTAAGATGTTAACATGCCAAGTTCTTTGCACTTACATCAAGCTTTTAAAAAAGGCCATTAAAAGAGAAATTACATGTATCAGCACTAGGGTGCAATCTGATTTTGTCTGGCTTTGTTTCTCTTCCTATGAACTAACAAGCATTTTCACAAGTAAACAAATCCACTGCACATTAACATGGTCCCCATAGATGGACTTTACAGGTGAGAACCATTTTGTTGGAATATCTCTAACTTCAACTTTTAAGACCAATACAAATCGAATAAAAACCAACCACCATTTTTACTCCTACCTACACATTTATGCTCAACAACAAGTGTTTTGTCCATCATTGGTTCGGAAATGATTTTTTATCACTGACCATGAAAAATTCTCGATTTTTCATTTTTCTCATAAGAGACATTAACTTAAATACCAACTATAAAAATAGCAAAAACTCTAGTGTCACACATCACTTTTCTCCACACCATGATCACAACCAAATGTGTTGAAATGGAACTGAAATCCACTTTTTGATAAGTAAAAACTAAGTATTGTGGATGTAAATAATGAAAAATACACCTAAAAAAGAAAGTAAGTAAAAGATCCAAAAATATAACCTGAAGATCTCGTTGCTGAGCCAGAAGTTTCATCTCAACCAACTTATACTGCTGAAGCCTGCAAATTCAATAACTTAAACCAAATAAATCTAAAACTGTTCAATCCCAACTAAAAATCAAAACTAAAAGCAACCCAAACTTAAAAATTTACACACTTTTATTAAAATAGGCTATCAACATTAAAATATAAACTAAAAATGAACTTTTTTATAAAATCAAGCCTCGGGTAAACCGAGAGTAAACACGAGCAATAGCATCGACTGAAACAAGAAATATTTTTGAAAGGGTAGAAATAGAGAGGAAAAGAAGGGACCTTTCTTGGAGAAAAGCGAGGGAAGAGTTGACATCAAGGCCTGCTTGAGAGAGATAAGTTTCGACATCTTCTACGAACTGAGCTCCCGGAATTCCTCTCCTCTCCGTTGTCGTTTTGGGCGATACTGAAGAAGAAGATACCGCCGCCATACTTTTGTTTCTCGATTAAGAGCTGAAATCGGAGGAAGAAATTTTGCTCGGAGCCGGAGAGCGAGCTTCGAAGAAAGCTTTGGTTAGTTGCTGTTGCTTGCTGCAAGTTGCAGGGGGCGGACCTTGGAACACCAAAAAAGTCAGTGAAATCGTGAGACGACGTCGTTTCCAAGGTTCTACTACGATGGAAAAAACAGCAATCGTTCCAGCCCAAAGCACACTGAAAGATGGGCTCAAGGTTTGAGCCTAAGTTATCCGTTGCATTTCTTCGTTATTTTAAGGCGGGTCCTCGCCATTGCAGTTTTCAAGCCCATTTGTTAAAATCAAATACAAACAACTAGAATATGGCCCCAACAATAACCCGGATCGTTAGTTCTTCTTCTTCATTATTAATTTTTTTTTTTTTTTTTTTCTAGTCAGTAATCCAAATAAAAGGACCCCTCCCCTCCCTCCTCTTTGAAAAAAGAAAACGATACTTCTTTCAAAGAGACATTAACAAGGCTGGTTCATTGCACATTTAAAGTTAAAAAGTCTAAAACAGTTTCCCTCTAATTACACCAGTGTTCCATTTTTCTTTTTTTGAATTATTGTAAGCTTTAAAACTTGAAAGAATTCTCAATCCTCTCTTGGAGGGTGGGCTGGTGTGGGACAACTGGGTTTGCAAAAAGGTTTACCCTATCTGGTATTTGTCTAAGGAAACCCCCCCCCCCCAAAAAAAAAAAAAACCTTAATTGGTCCCCATCCAATCCATGCATTGCTTTAACCTAATAATAATCTTTCTTTGTTTTCATTTTAAAAAAAATATATGTACATATTTATGGCTCATCAGTCATCAGCTGCTGCTATATCAGGAATCAAATGAAATTTCATGTCAGAGTTCACAATATGCTAAGCTACTAGATACATACAGAGTCTTATGTCAAACTTTTTTTTTCAATGTTTTTTCTTATAAAACATGAGTTTTGCTAATGAGTTAATATGCTATTTATATTAATAATTTTATATTAAATATAATAATTGATAATTTTATTTATGATTTTTAATGCATTAAATGAAATATTATTTTATATAATAACCTTAAAAAATATGTTTTTCAAAAAAAAAAATCTTAAAAAATATATATATTTTTTGATAGTTTGGGAGATGGGGGAATTCGAATCCTACTTTTTTTGAGCAAGGGAGCATGCACTAATTACTGAACTAATGGCTCGGGTGCAATTTTAAAAAAATATTATTAAAATACTCGTTAACAAAATTCATAAAAAATATAATAATTTCTATGCAGTAATTCTCTTTCCTTGCTTTAATTTTTATTTCTTTATTTGTAATGTGAAGGGTACATTCTATGGGTTTTCTGCAAGGAAACAAAGGAAAATGGGGTCTTTTTGTTAGGGAAAAAAAAGGGAAAAAGAAACCATTTCTGCAGTTATTAATGTATATATATATATATATATAGTATTAGTCCATTAGAAATATATATATTTTGTTTTAATTTAAATATCCTCACATATTATTATCAATTAAATAGTGTTCCTCTTAATTCTTCTTATATTAAGGTTATAATATAAAGATTTAAATGGAAAAATAACATGCAGTGGTGGTGAGCGGTGAGTAAACCTGTTCATGAGTCAGATCAGGCCGCAATTCAAATTTTTTTTTTAATTTCATGTCTAAGCTCATTCGGGCCAGGTTCAGATCGGCCCGTATAAACCTATTTTATTATTTAAATATATTAAAATATTAAAATATTATTTTTTTATTAATATTTATATATATATATTATAATTAAATTTAAATAAAAATAATATTTTAATATTTAAACAGTGATCCGAGTCGGCCTGAATCATAAAAAATTATGTCCAGACCCGACCTAATACGAGCCGAACTGACCGGGCTGGGCCGGCTACCCGGCCATAGACAGATCTAGTGGTGACCAAATACACTTGCCTGCCACACAATTCGTTTGTTTTTTAGTTTTTCCTTCTTCTTTTTTTCCTTTTTTCTTTTGGTTTCTTGGAGTTTTATGGACAATGCACGACTCTAGAGCTATCAAAATTGATCCGAATATGAAAATTTTATTCAATCTATCCGAATTCAAACTCAATCAATTCAAATCCAAATTATTTAAAATTAAAATAATTTAAATTTGAATTTATCCGAATTCGAAATGATTCAAACTCGAATTATCTAAAATGATTCATATTTAAACTAAGTATAATTTTATTTTTTTAAAATATCAATTTAATTAAACTAATAAATATAACATAAGTCTACTAACATTTAATACCTTAAATTATCTTTTTTAAAATATTTATATTTTTATAAATTTTAGAAATTATCTTTCTTAATTATGAGTATCTTTTTAGTTATAATACGTAAAAAAGATTAAAAATAAATTTTTTATTATTATAATTAAATTCAATTTATACAATTATATATCACAAATAAATTTTTTAATATCAAAAATCAAAATTGAAGATATGCTACAAATTGATAAAAATGTAACTTTGAATAACTTAATTACAATTGATAAAATTTTACTTTATCTAAACAATTCATTTAAGATCTAATTTGGTTTGACTTTAAAGGTCAATGATTTAAATCCGAGATTAATTTGAATGTCAAATCCAAACGACCTAAACCCGAAATAATTCAAACTCGTATTAACTCACATCTAAAATGATCTGGAACAAAAAAATTATATAACTTTTGTGGATCCAAAATGATCTATTCTGAAATGATCCGAATCAAATGCAGTCCAAACAACTATTTGCCACTCTACATGGCCCCTCCATGTGGGTTTAAAATACTTTAGGTAAATCATGCAATTTTTGTAATGAAAGTCTTTTTTTTTTTTTTTTTTATTGTAATCACATGGTGCATGCCATGCCCATATATAAAAAGGCCAGAAAAGAAAGGTAAATGGGGGAGGGTTGGCTTGCTAACATGGCAAAAAAAAAAAAAAAAGTGTGCTGCAATATCAAAGGTGTTGGGCTAAACCTAGACATGTCATATGTAACTAATGATTTTTTCTCATTATTACCACAGTTTGAACAATCTTTTTTATCTACTTTTCACATTGAACTGAACAGAAAATAGAGTAATTAGAGAGGATTCAAACAAACAAACAAAGAAAGAATCTTAGCTAGCTATAGCTATGTCAATATATAAAACTATATATTTATATATATATATATATATATATATATATATATATATACACCAGACTTCTTTAAGTCTTGGCTCATGCATTTTACATTTTAGCTCTCCCTGACCTCATGAGTTTGCCTTCCTTGAAATATCCTTATTTTCAACTTAAGGTTTTCTTTTTTTAGCAATACTCATTTGATGTTTTTGTTATTTAGTAGTAATTTCTTTTTTCTTTTTAATGTTTTTGTTACATTATATTGAGAGGTAATATATTCTTAGAGAACAATTTAAGAAAAATCTAATGTATTTTTTACTGTCTTAACTAGACATATACATGAACCATTACAATAATATTTTAAAATTAAATTAATTAATATAATAAATATGAAAATTCATTGTGAAATAGGAATTTAATATTCTTTTTTCACAATGGTATATTTTTGTCAATTTTTTTTAATAATTGTGACGGTTAGTTTTTTATTGGAATGCATGTTAATTAACTATTTAACTTTCTCTAGTTCCAATGCTATATAATAAAATAAAATAAAAACCACTAACAAAAAATACATACCAAAATGTAGTGGCAACGTCTTAGCAAGCAATGCCAAAGACATGGCTGCCAAGTGCCAAGTTGCTAAAGAAAATGTTGCTAGATATTCAATGCTCCCATGTGGATGTGGTTTATCCGTTTTCACTTTTCACCCTTTCACACCTATTTTTTTTTTTCGTTTATAAATAGAGTTTTGTTAATTAGTGTCATTAGGGCATTTTTAAAATTAATTAACTTATTATTTATAATAATAATTTTGTATTAAGTGCAATAAGTGATAATTTTATTTATAATTTTCAATGCATTTAATGAAAATATTACTATATATGATAACTTTAAAGAGTATCATAAGGACATTCATTAGCAAAATCTTTATAAATATAGCTTTTAAAACTTAGCATGCTTTCTCTTTTTTTACAAAAAATTTATCAAGAAAATTATAGTGAAAAAGCTTGATGGTGAATGCTTTGAGCTTGGTTCTGGAAATAGAAAAAATGTTGTAGATGTTAAGATTTTAATCTTAATTGTTAATATTATCTTTTAAAGATGATTGCATAAAACAATCAAATTAAATTTCGGATTCAACTTGATTCTTATAAATAATCGTTTTTTATATGTGATATACATAATAAAAAAGTAATTGTCTTAAGTTTCCAAAATTTGAACTCGAAATTTTCAAGATAAATATCTTAAATTTTCACCGTTGTAGTGTCCTTTAAAGAATTTTGAAAAGCAATTATAAGAAAACGAAAATAATTAAGTAAAGAATATATATGCAAAAAAAAAAAGAGAAGAACCCAATTTGTTTAAGTTAGGAGGGACAAAGATCTCTCCCACCTCGTTAAATTATCCATTCAAACCCCTATCTCTTTATTATAAAGAAAGGGCAAAATCCCACTTTGATTAATGATGTTGTTCATAATTAAGAGAACAACAGCTGCTCTATAACAATATTGTTCTTAAAGTTAAATCTTCATTTTATTCTCTCATTAAAGAATAAATAATAATAATAAAAAAGATGCGTTAATAAAACAAAAAAACACATGGGGCCGCCGGGGTGCAGATGTTAAGCAGCAGCAACCGTTGTGAATTTCACCACCTTTGCTCGCCACATGCTTAGCACTAAGCGAATATGAAGCCGACATATCTTTTAATTTTCAATGATAGCTAGGTTTCATTTCATAGAGTAATTTGAGCTAATTACTTGTCGTGTTTATGTTAATTCTTCATTAATTCTTGACTTAACCAGAGATTATTAGACAGGAATTAAAATTGAACCACCACCAAATTTCTTTGTATATGTTCCCTAGACAATACAATGAAACACTTAGAAACCTACACATAAAAGAGAATATATAGCTAAAAAATGCAGTGCAAAATACTTAATTATGTATATATATATATATATATATATTATGCATGCATGCATGCATACAGCGAAGACAAAAACATATTTCAGTTTGTGAAAAGTTCCAATTTGCTTCATTTATCGCAAGAATGTTTAATTTTAATTTTACTTTATAGGGTATGATTGAAACATGTGTGTTAAGAACGAGTTTCAACAAAAAAGCAAAAAATGCTTGAGAGTTGAGAGCCTACGTAATTGTTGCTTTATAAAACTGTTAGTAAAAGCTTCAATTTTGATTTGACATCCAATCAGAATCACTGGTGGCGGATGTTGACAGCTGAAAAGTGCCTCCTTTTTTTTCTTTGTTAATTCCTCACTCAGTAACTCCGAACTCCCTATGTAATCCAGCTTTTGCATGGATAAACTAATAACACTACCACCCCACATTTTTCGATCAAATTAACTCATTGGGTTTACAAGTAAATAATGATGGGATTTTTTTTTTCTATGTTAAATATGCTGATATAATAATAATCGATTATTAGTCAAATGTAAAAAACTGAACTTGACAAAGGAATTCACTTTCTCCTAATCTGTTTTTCATTTTTTTTCATTGTTATGATATGTTATTATCCATTCTGAACATAGCAGCAGAGGGCACAAAGATAAGTTATCATCCTACCTGTAAAAGGGTGAAGTTAAAACACTTATGTTTTGCAAATGATCTTATGATTTTTATAAGTGTTTTGTTAATAAATATTTTTAGGACATCCTTTAAGTTAGTTAATATACTATTTATAGTAATAATATTATATTAAATATAAAAATTGATAATTTTATTTATCATTTTTAATATATTGATTAGAAATATTTATTATATTTAATAATCTTAAAAATACTCTTAGGACAATAGTTAACGAAATCCTTTTTATAAATGGAGCAGGAGTCTAATTCTAGCCCTATCTTCTATCTTGCAGAGCTTTTATTCTATGTCTGATTTGCAGTTAAATAGTGCTAAAATTTAAAAAAAATCTGCTAATGTTGATCCTCTTACTCTTCAAGATATTTAACACAGGACTGGTCTCAAAAGTAGGTAACCTCCCTGTCAGATATCTCAAAGTACCATTAATTTCTGGTAGACTTACAGAGAAGTATTGTAATCCAATATTGATCCAGAAGATTTCTAGCAGAGTCAATAGCTAGGCTTTCAAAAGATTGTCATATGCTGGTTGTTTGCAATTAATCCAGTCAATTCATTTTAGTTTGCAAAATTTTTGGTGCTCTACTTTATTCATCCTGCCAAGCAAAGTCATTCAAAAGATTAACCATTTATACTCAGCTTTTCTATAGAAGGGTAGAGAAAATAATGCTAAAGGTGTAAAAGTGAGGTGGGAGTTATTTGTAATCCTAAAAGTGAAGGGGGATTAGGTTTGAAGAATTCGAAGGTATGAAATGTTGCATGGTTAAATATTTAGATAATATTTATACTATAGTCAAAAGTGCATTTTAGTTCATATATTATAGAAGTGAACAATTTAATTCTTGTACGTTTGAAATTGGTGTAAAGAAATAAAATTGATAACTGTGTTAATGAAAAACCGTCTAAATGTTGATGTAAACATGTGAAACTGACAGAATAAATGACTTGAAAAAAAATGATGACATGTCAAATTTTTTTACTTAGGTGGAATTTAGAAACTGACATGATAGATGATTTTGAAAAAAATGATGACATGTTTTTACGGGTAAGGGAGGGATTTGGGTAAAAAAAAAAATTATATTTTTCTAAATTTCACTTGAGTAAAAAAATTGACACATTATTTTTTTCTCAAGTCATTTTTTTTGTCAGTTTCACATGTTCATGTTAGCATTTAGACGGTTTTTCATTAAAACTGTTATCAATTTTACTTATTTGCACCAATTTTAAACGTATAAAGATTAAATTTCTCACTTCTATAATATATGAACTAAAATGTACTTCTAACTATAGTACAAGAATTGTTTAAGTACTTTAACCAATGTTGCATGCATATTGAAACATATATGGCCTTTATTTTGTAATTCTGGATTCATCTGGGTTGCTTGGATTCATACGTACCCTTTGAGAAGAATTATAGTTTATGGCAAGCTAAGGTGCCAAGTCTGCGGGAGAAGGATTTTGAAACTTAAAGACATTGCTATGAACCTAATTACTAAACCTCAGCAAAATGAATGCCAAGCTTAAAAAAGATACATTGCTATAAACTTAGTTTATGGCATATATATATATATATATATATATATATATATATATATAAAAGGTTTGTTAATGAGTGTCTTTAGGACACTTTTAAAGTTAGTTAATATATTATTTATAGTAATAACATTATATTAAATACAAAAGTTGATAATTTTATTTATTATTTTCAATACATTAATTAAAAATATTATTATATTTAATAATTTTAAATAATATCCTTAAAACACTCGTTAATAATATCTATATATATATATATATATATGCAACAATTGGTTTAAAAAAAAAAGAAACATTTTTTTTTCAAAGGGAAAAGGAATTGTTGTGTGGAAGCTGAGAAAAAGAGAAAGAGGGCTTAAATAAGGCACATGGGGTGCATGTGTGGTCTGGTGTGTGTGTGCATGCCTGAGCAAAATAAATGGGAAGCATGTGCTTCCGTCTCTCTCTCTCTCTCCCTCAAAATGAAATGACCACCTAGACCAAAAGAAATATGAGTAAATTGAAAACAAAAGTGGTCCTTTTGAATTCATTCGACCCAATCATCAAAGTGTCGCTACTCTCACTCTCAGTCGCCTCATCTGCAATTCTCCCATCTCTCTCCCAAAAACTCCAAAACCCCATCCCCATCCCTAGCCTGTTGATAGTGATGAAACCCAGCTAGCAGGGCACTCGTGTGGCTTCTGGGATTATTGATATTGGCTGCCAATTACTCCCACTCTGTCTGTGAGAGTGACCCTCCCTAACCAGCAGGCTCAGGGACCCTTTGTCTCTGGGCATAATCCCATTGAAATTGACGGGTTAGGGCCGGTGGTCACTGCTCACAGCTCACGCCTCTCACTCACAGGTGAAGAATATTAAACCCCCCCCCCCAAAACAACAGTATATCCACCATTTCAGAAAACGCCCAGGCTCAGGCTCACCTTTCTCTCACATTGGGCACTCCCTCCCTTTGAAATATACAAAATGTGGGGCCATTTACCCACATGATACCTGCCACAATTGAATTCTCATTAACATTATTTTTGGACTGACTGTGCACTTGGATTGATTTCCCTGTATATTCACATTCAATAACCCCAAATCAAATACTGTTTTCTACTACCTCTCTTCCTCTTCCACTTCATATCATCCATTCAAAAACATACACTAATGAAACAAATGTAAACTTAATAACAAGTAAACTTGTTAAGAATATTGGTCTTTAATATTTGAATTCCTTCTTCTCTTCATTAATATATACTTTCTCAAATGTAAAAATAATGATAATTCAATTTCAAAGCGATTAAAAATGGTGGTGATGGAACTTTTATAAAGAAACTTTTATCTAATATTAAAAAAATATATTATAATAAATAAAATTATTAATTTTTATATTTAATATGATACTATTATTATTATAAATAATATATTAATTAATTTTAAAAAATATCTTATAAAGAACACATTCATTAGAAAAAAACTTTTTTTTTATTGCAATATACTTCCAGAGGAATAGTAGTCAACATAATGAAGGAAAATTCCGACTATTTTGTTTTTGTAGAATAAAATGAAAATATGAGATAAAAGTTACTTGAGAAGGAAAAGAAAGAAGACATGTATTTAACAGGATAGATGATTACTTAGAGACAGAAAGGGCAAGAAAATAAAATTTAAAAAGAAAAGAAAAGAAAAAGATGAGGATGAGGATGAGGATGAGGCAATTAAGCAAATAAAATATTGTCACAGGGGCGGAGGAGCTGAGCTAGAGCTGGCGGCTCCGGAGCCAGATAGCAGATCGGCGAGAGCGCTCATGGCTCGAACCTGCATCTCAAGCGCAGCTATGTAATCGGTTGCTTCTTCAAGAATAACCGGTAATGGTTGCTTTCGGCAACCGGGAACCAACCGGCCAAGAACCTTGACTTTTCTTTGAACAACCGGTAAGCTTTTTGCTTTCAATTTCAAAACGCTAACTCTCGGTTTTTTCGACCGGCTACTCCCGGTGACGGCAGCGGCGGATCCTCTCTGTCTCTTCTGCTTTCTAAATTTCAGCTTAAGCCGGCTTGTCAAAATGGCCCGGCTCCACCTGGTTCTCCCTTTAGCCGCTACGGCCAAGGCTCTATCAGCAGCTACACGGACAGCTCGCCCACCGCGTGGAGCCGAAGGAGAAGGACTGCTGAGACTGACCTGGCTCAAAGCTTGAAGAAGCTTCGAGGAATAG
Source organism: Fremontodendron californicum (assembly GCA_030761205.1). Classification (NCBI taxonomy): domain Eukaryota; kingdom Viridiplantae; phylum Streptophyta; class Magnoliopsida; order Malvales; family Malvaceae; genus Fremontodendron; species Fremontodendron californicum. The sequence continues at coordinate 24,861,824 of JAULJL010000022.1, read as the reverse complement.
ATTTGCTGCTGCGCCTCTGATTTCCATCTGGCGTGGTTCTGGTTTTGGCTCTGCTGATTCTCTTTGATCATTGATTTCTTCTTCTTTTTCCTTTTGCTGCGATCAGAGTTTATATTCGTCACTGGATTCGTTACCACGGATGCCATCTCACCCGATCAAATCCGTTAATATTCTATCTCTCTTTTTTCACCGTACGATTCGGTGAATTATAACAGAAAACCGTCTGGAAAAAAAAAAGAAAAAAAAAAGGAATTTAGATTCAGAATTTTAGATAAAACAGAGATTCAAATCAGAATTCCACAAAAAGAAACAAATTTATTACCGATTTGATGAACTCACAGAGGAATTAGAGAAAAATATCGAAAGAATAAGAGAGAAAGAAGAACGGGGAGAGAGGGATGAACGGAACGGACTTGGTGAGGTGTGGATTGTTTGTTGTTTTAGAGAGGAAAAATAGAGAGAGAGAGAGAGAGAGGAGGGAGGAGATGGAGAGGGTTATAAAGGAATGGACTGAAAAGAGAGCACGCGTCCATTTACTCGGTACTCTTATTTATTGCTTTTTTGGGTTTGGGGGATTTTTGCTTTTGTGAGGGTGGGGGAGGTTGGGCGGCTGTGTGTCACACGGTTCACTATAAGGTAATGTTGATTTCGGTTAATTGGGAATTACGATTTTGTTTATAAAAAATATTTATATCAAATCGAATTTAATATATAATTGATGTGAAATTTATAATTTTTTTTTTAGAATAATATATCCTCATCACTCTAATAAAATTCACTATTTTAAGGACATATCGTTAGTACTTTAATAATTAATTCTGATATCAAATATCATAATTTACATAAACTTACAAAATATTATCAATTATAATTTATTGAATTTTACAATTTTATTCATAAAACGTCTCACAAATTAAAAATATTATAAACATATATATATCAAATCAAATTTTAATATACAATCAAATTGTGCGACCTTTGATGTGGTGAAATGGTGACACGATCGGTCCGGTTGAGTCTGGGTCTGCTGATGGGTGCTCCCCTTGTTTTTTGGGGTTCGGTTCCTATTCTTTCATAGACAGCTTGACACGTGCATTTTGTATGACGAAACCACCCTTCTTGATATAATCCATTTTCTCAAATTGCATTAACTATTATCTAAAGCTTTTTCTTTATCTAATATTAAATTAGAGGAAGGGATTTATTCTTGTGTCCTCAGTACTTAAAGGAAGGAAAAAGCTAATGCAATAAAATTATATATTTATATTAAATGAGGCTTGTTATTCCTATTTACATATGTTAAACTTTATCTATACTATTTTTTTTTTTACAAAATTACGTATATTAATAAAATCTATAATTATAATCAAATAATTTTTTATATATTTATAAAAAAATTAATAAAAAAATCAAATTAATACTTGATGAGATTTGAACTTGAATCTAAAATTTTTAAAAATTTCTCTTTTATCATTAAAATAAGATCTCATATGCAATTCATTTATATACTGCTATTTTTTTCTATTTCAAAACAATACGTGAATTGCATTTTTTATTTTTTTATGTTATATTTTTAAATAATTGTATTTTTAAAATATTTATTTAAATAATATAATTATTTATTATTTCACCTGTATAGTGAGTGGCCAAAACTAAGTGTTCATAATATTTTTTACTAATTTTAGTTTCATGAATCAAATAATATTATTTAAATTAAATATATATAAAATCAAATATATACCTTTTCATTAAAAAAACTATCCTTTTTTAGATATTATTTCTTTCAAAACAATTCTTTTTTCTTCCATCACATAGTTACTATGCCGAATTCTAATAATTTTTTAAATGTTGTTACTATTTTATATCAATCTAATTGCATTTATAAGTTTTCTTAAATTACATGACACACTTTAACTTTTTTTTTTCTTAGTGCAAAAAGAAAAAGAGTGATATAGTACTATAGTAGGAACATAAGTTTTTTAGTAGAATCTAACATATTTATACCATTCTTTTCTACTATCTCAAGTTTCCCACCCAAATTTGTTGTCCTAAGCCAAGCAAATGCAGTGCACACTGCACAAAGCAACAAATGCCAGACATCATTTCGAATATTTAAAAGAAATGACAGAATGTGAAGGTAAATACAACTCTCTCCCTTGCACGCCACGGTAATTTGCTTACAATTTTTATATATATGAAAAGTAACTTGAGTGGGTTTTTTATACGAATATAGCCCAAAAAAAAATTAAACCCCAAAGTACCTATGCTTTTAGATTATTTCTTAAAATACGTTCGTTTTAAAATTAGCTGGGAAATCGCCACCCCCCATGGCGATTTCCCAACATCAAAATATTGATTTTGACTAAAAATACCAAGGGAAATCGCCATGGGGGGTGGCGATTTCCCTTGGTATTTTTTTCAAAATTTGATAAAAATACCAAGGGAAATCGCCACCCCCCATGGCGATTTCCCTTTGTATTTTTAACCAAATTTGTAAAAAGAATGAAGGGAAATCGCCATGGGGGGTGGCGATTTCCCTTCATGTAATTTTTTTTTTTAATTAATCAACAAATTTTATTTTTATTTTTTTTTAATTTGTAAATTTTATTTTTTAAATTTAAAAATTATAAATTAAATTAAGTTTCTTATTAAATTTAAATATGGAAAATTTTATTTCTTATAAAAATTAAAAAAACAAAATAATATTTCTTCTTAAATTTGTATATCAAAAATTATATTTGTAAGTTTTGTTTAAATTTTAAAATTTTGTAAGTTTTGTTTTTTAATTTTAAATTTTATAAATTAAATTAAAATAATTTTTTTATAATTAAAAAAAAAAATTCGTAAGGTAAATTTTATTATTTAAAATTTATGAACAATTTTTTTTAAATTTTGTTAATTGATTTGTATTAGATAAAAACAAAAAACAAACAAAAAAACTTGCATTACATTTTCATAAGCAAACAAGTGAAATTCTGGAAAGCAGAAAAAAAAATTTCAGCTATATTTCAGTCCATCAAATGCTGCAGAAAATATTGGAACTTGATTTTTTCTGCAATGGATAAGACTGATGATATAGGTTTTTAAACAGGTTTCAGCTATTTTCCAGTCCATCAAATGCTGGAGAAAATATTGGAACTTGATTTTTTCTGCAATGGATAAGACTGATGATATAGGTTTTTAGACAGGTTTCAGCTATTTTCCAGTCCATCAAATGCTGGAGAAAATATTGGAACTTGATTTTTTCTGCAATAGATAAGACTGATGATATAGGTTTTTAGACAGGTTTCAGCTATTTTCCAGTCCATAAAATGCTGCAGTAAATATTGGAACTTGATTATTTTCTGCAATGGATAAGACAGATGATATAGGTTTTTAGACAGGTTTCAGCTATTTTCCAGTCCATCAAATGCTGGAGAAAATATTGGAACTTGATTTTTTCTGCAATAGATAAGACTGATGATATAGGTTTTTAGACAGGTTTCAGCTATTTTCCAGTCCATCAAATGCTGGAGAAAATATTGGAACTTGATTCTTTCTGCAATGGATAAGACTGATGATATAGGTTTTTAGACAGGTTTCAGCTATTTTCCAGTCCATCAAATGCTGGAGAAAATATTGGAACTTGATTTTTTCTGCAATGGATAAGACTGATGATATAGGTTTTTAGACAGGTTTCAGCTATTTTCCAGTCCATCAAATGCTGGAGAAAATATTGGAACTTGATTCTTTCTGCAATTGATGAGACAAATGATGGGATTTATCAATGACATTTTGCATTGAATAAGTTATAACTTTTTCAGTCAAATAGTCAAATAGTCCTAGGCAGAATATCAGAATCAGATTTCATCCTATACAAAGGATGGGATTTGTTATCTGGTACAACATAATGAACCATTATAAATTCATAATACTTATGAAGGTTTACAATACCCCCATACAACAGTTTTTCAATCAGATTTTTCCTGAGTGCTAAAACCTCCTCATTCTCATTCTCATCCTTCTATATTTCTTCTTTCTTTTGCTACACAACATGAGCAATAGAGTGATCGCATTGGTCTACTATAATGGCCAAATTCATAATACTGACGAAGGTGCTACATTTGATTGTGAACGTCCAAAAAGTTTTCGTGTTGAAGACGACGTCACATTAGAGGAACTGAAGCTGCAAATTCATACAAAAATTAAAGCTGGAACTAGAAAAAGAGTTTCAGAGGTTAAGTACAGGCATCCTCTTTCTATTGGTGAAGGATGTGTCCGATATAGAACATTTCCACTTGAAGATGATGATGATGTCAGATGCATGTTTTATGCCCATGAGACATTTGCAAATGTTGGTGTCCTTGAGTTATATGCTGACATAGATGATGTTGACGATGATTGCGGCCCTTCAAATGTCGCACAACAGAAAACTTTCCCATAGAAGATTATGATTCTGGGTCGTTCTATGTTCACACTACATACGACGTTCCACAAAAGAAGTCGTGCCCTTATCTCAAGCTACAACTTTTCAGACTTCATTAGTCTCACAAACCCTAATTCCTACTACCCTCGAAGATGAGCCAGCTGGTGTTGATCCTGTTCGTCCACGTGGAGTCCATGGTGAAGATGTTGGTGAATTTAGTGAGCAAGAAGAGGATGCTGAATTCGCAAGTGATGACAATACTGATTCTGACCCAGACGTCGTCCCTGCTGAGATCAACACTCATGGAGATATCAACACTCATCGAGATATTCCCCCATATCAGGCTGCATCCCATATGCATACACTGGATCTGGAGGCAATGCATGTGCCGGAATTTCCAGAGTATGTTCATACATTAGCTACGCCTCTGACATTTGATCCATCTGCACTTGATCTGTGTGTTGGGTTACAATTCCCAACGAAAGAGGCTGTGCTTTCAGCTATCAAGCACTATAACATCAAAAACTCTGTAGATTACAGAGTAATTGAATCTGAGCCGACGAAATATTATGCCAAGTGCTTAATGTATGGAAATGGGTGTAATTGGAGAATAAGGGCAACTTTTATGAAGAAGAAACCTCTATGGGAGATTAGAAAATATGAAGGGCCTCATACTTGCACATCGGCGAGGATTTCACAAGATCATTGCAAGTTAGATTGTAACATGATCTGCTCATGCATTTTGTCATTGGTCCAAGCAAATCCGGAGATTTCCGTTTCAGTTTTGATCGCTGAGATGCGAATCCGGTATGGATACATCACCTCCTACAAGAAAACATGGCAAGCAAAGCAAAAGGCAATTGTTCGAGTATTTGGCGATTGGGAAAGATCGTACAATGAGCTACCTAAATGGTTAGGTGCAATGCAACATTTCGTGCCTGGTACAATTGTGGAATTGCAAACGATACCTGCATATCACGGTGATCGATTGGTCCAAGGTAAGAGAATATTCCATCGACTATTTTGGACATTTAAGTCGTGCATTGAAGGGTATCCGTATTGTAAACCAATTGTGCAAATAGACGGTACTTTCTTATATGGAAAATACAAAGGCACATTATTGTTAGCTATTGCACAAGATGGCAATCGAAACATACTGCCAATTGCCTTTGCCATTGTGGAGGGTGAGACAACAGAGGCTTGGTCATTCTTTCTCAGTAACTTGCGCAGACACGTGACAAAACAGCCTGACATTTGCTTGCTGTCTGATCGACATGAAGCCATCAAAGCTGCGATTAGACGCAATGGTGGATGGAATCCTCCACATGCATATTCAGTGTACTGCATTCGACACATTGCAGCGAACTTTATGAAAAAGTTTAACAATAAAGAATTGCGTCGACAAATTGTTAACATGGGTATGGAATCAAATCATAGTTATTTTATCTCTTATATTTCGTTTAGCATATAAAATAATATTGAAATTCAAAAGTTTTTTGTTTTTAAATTTATTAGGATACGAGTTGAGGCGATCGAATTTTCATTTCATGTATGACAATCTTCGTGGAGAAAATGCAGAGGCGGCTAACTGGCTTGATAGGATCCCCAAGGAGAAGTGGGCGCAGTCATATGATCAAGGAAGGCGTTATGGCCATATGACAACCAACCTAGCTGAATCTATCAATTCGGTGTTGAAGGGAACGCGTCATCTTCCCATTACTACTTTAGTGCAATCAACATATTATAGGTTGGCTGCACTTTTTGTTAAGATGGGGAACAAACAAATTGCCATGATGGAGGGAGGGCACACATATTGTGAAACAGTCACACAAGCTATGCAAGAAAATCGCACGAAAGCTAACTCCCACATTGTTCGTAATTTTACGCGAGCAAATCAATCTTTTCTGGTTGAAGAGTTAGTTGCTCCACAAGAGGGTGTTTCTGCAATGAACTACAAAGTCAACCTCAGTGACATGTGGTGTGATTGTGGAAAGTTTCAAGCACAAAGGTTCCCTTGTTCACATGTAGTTGCTGCCTGTGCACATGTCCATGTAGATTGCATGCAATATGTGGACAAAGTCTATAAACTGGAAAATATATTGAATGTTTATAGACATGAGTTCGAAGCTGTTGGAAATGAAGGTTACTGGCCTCAATATGATGGTCCAGAAGTGTGTCCCAATCAAGAAATGCGGAGAAATCCACATGGTCGGCCAAAATCAAGTCGTATTCGTAATGAAATGGACCTCAGGGAGAAAAGCCAACCAAAACGTTATGGATTATGCAGAAACCGAGGTCATAACCGTCGAAATTGTCCGCAACGATTTGGCACATTGGGGGAGACTTCGCATCAACAATAAATGAATTACATGTTTTTCTCAACTTATCATGTACTTTGGATTATAAGGGAAAATGTAATGCAAGTTTTTTTTGTTTGTTTTTTGTTTTTATCTAATACAAATCAATTAACAAAATTTAAAAAAAATTGTTCATAAATTTTAAATAATAAAATTTACCTTACGAATTTTTTTTTTTTTAATTATAAAAAAATTATTTTAATTTAATTTATAAAATTTAAAATTAAAAAACAAAACTTACAAAATTTTAAAATTTAAACAAAACTTACAAATATAATTTTTGATATACAAATTTAAGAAGAAATATTATTTTGTTTTTTTAATTTTTATAAGAAATAAAATTTTCCATATTTAAATTTAATAAGAAACTTAATTTAATTTATAATTTTTAAATTTAAAAAATAAAATTTACAAATTAAAAAAAATTAAAATTTGTTGATTAATTAAAAAAAAAAATTACATGAAGGGAAATCGCCACCCCCCATGGCGATTTCCCTTTATTCTTTTTACAAATTTGGTTAAAAATACCAAGGGAAATCGCCATGGGGGGTGGCGATTTCCCTTGGTATTTTTATCAAATTTTGAAAAAAATACCAAGGGAAATCGCCACCCCCCATGGCGATTTCCCTTGGTATTTTTAGCCAAAATCAATATTTTGATGCTGGGAGGGGTGGCGATTTCCCAGCTAATTTTAAAACGAGCGTATTTTGGGAAATAATCTAAAAGCATAGGTACTTTGGGGTTTAATTTTTTTTTTTGGCTATATTCGTATAAAAAACCCACTTGAGTCGGTACATTGCAGGGAAAGTTAGTTGAGATTTGAGAACTGAAATGTAATTCTATAGTAATATGAATCTATAGAAGCCATAAACTATAACTAACATAAACAGACGCTTGCTTTTCGTTAAGCCAAATACTTTCTACAACCAAACAACTTAGAAATTAGCATTCAAATTTCTCTAAATAACAAAGAAAACAAGAGCAATGCAGTTAGACGAATTTTTTTTTTTCTTTTGGGTTTCAAATAAACTCTTCTTTGGCCCAAAAAAAGAGAACTAGAAGAAGTGACTATTGGCCAAAATTTACCTCAAAACGAAGCAATTCGACACAATTTCAGTGTCCCATGATGCCAAAATATTAAATGAAAAAAGGAAAAAAAAAAAAAAAGGGAGGCTGATGAGGTGTTGAGGTGTGATTGGATGGATTTGTGGTGTGGGCTTCCACTACTTGAATGGGAGACCCGGTCCCATATAAAATTTTGTTTTCATTTGCAATGATTATTGGAAGTGATGATCCACAAAAGAAAAAAGAAAAAGAGATAAATAAACAAAGGAAAAATGCATGTGCAATGTGGGTTGTTTCTCTGGCACTTTTCCATCTTCAGCTTTGTTTTATATTTATTGGGAGAGGAGGTTTGGAATTTTCCCTCCTTTCTGAGGTGTGGACAGTTATGCTCCACATTTCCTGCCATGGGGTCCCCATTTTCTCTAATGCCAAAGATATTTTTTTCACAAATACACTTACTAATCCTATCATTCTTAACAAGAAAGTTTCCACTAACCATATGGTTATTTTCAACATTATTCAAAACGAAACTTTTGTGTTTTGTCACTCTTTTCTCATTTACTGGCTCAATATCACTCCCTATTCCCCATTACTTAAATTTCCAGCTGGGAAATATTACCAAAGCTAGTCCCCATCACAAAAGTTGAACAAGATTTATAATAATGTAAAGATGTCAAAGCTACATGTAATGACTATACATGATGGTTTCAAGAAAATGGCCCACCCAGTTTATCCTAAACAGATTACTTTCACTCTTCATTTTTAAAAAAAAATACTCGTATTTGATATTTATATTTAATTTATTTTCAGATATAAATATAAAAATATAATCCTTCAAATATTATATAAAATTTTTTTTAAATAATTGAATATACTTATATTCTGTACTTATATCCGAATGCCAATGACATAGATATCAACTTAATCCACAATGTAATTGCTACTTTAATGCTGCAATTAATTTGACCTAGATTGTTAATGAAAAACCCATTTTATCAGTGAAGAAAATCAGCCCACAAACAGAGGTACATGAAAAACAACCAAGGTTTTTTACGTGACCTTGGGATAATCAAAAGAAGAAGCTCCAAATTCTAATACAATCATGAACCTAATCCTAATTCTAACCAAAAATCATTGTACCATGTGTATAAGCCAATGGATTCTAGGGACACTATATCGAGGAAATCTTGAATAATTTTAATCTAATAAAAACAAGTTGACATTATGATGTGCCAGAGAGATTGCCTCCCTTGTGTGAGGCATAAATAAAGCAATGAGCACAAAAACAGGGGGAAAGCATTAAAAGGTACCAGAAAAAGTGAGGTACTTGCTGCACATGGAATGGTGAAGAGTGATTCAAATTATTTAAACTAGCATTGGATTCAACCATGAAATGGGAGTGAACCCTAATTATTGATGGAATGGTGAAAAGTGACTCAAGATTTTTTAAACTAGCGTTGGATTCAACCATGGAATGGGAGTCAGCCCTAATTATTGCTAAGATTAGTAGTGATGAAAATTCAAAAGTTATCCCAACTTAACACAATGTGAAAGAGTAAAGTTCAAGAATGTGTACGAGTTAAAGAGGAGAGTCCACCAAATATCTGATAGAGGTGAGAAAGAAGACCAGTTCAGATCAGACCTGCATGAATATGGAAACTTTTTTAGCTCATGAAATCTGATAATACTGTATTACTATATGTTAATAAATTTGCAACCCAATCTGAATCTGAATTTCACATGAATTACGGCTTAAACCAGAATCAGTTTATCCTATGGCAGAAAACAAACAAAAGGAAAAAAATGTCACTTGAGTGAAACTCATCAGCATAACACAATTTTTATAAAAAAATTTAGCAGATTTCCTCGGTAACATGTATCTAGCAAAAGTCAACTCAAAGAAGGGAAACGAAGAGAGTAAACATGGCCCCATACTAAGTATAACTCCAAAAATATTGAATGAAAACGGCAGTTTCTACAATGTGCTTTACAGATACAAATTTGCTGGCAAGATGACATAGTCGCAGCAAGCTCTCCATTTATCCATCATGAAATGATGTAAATTTTTTAATTCTGCAATTATGGCAAATTTTTGTTTCTTCTCTAAGCCATATGCATTTGGTGATGGGTAAAAGGTCAACACAAGGGTGTTGGATCAACATCATGAATATGAAGTTGTCTAAGATTCAGCAGAACCCTAAATATGTAAATACATACAGGATTTAAGTTAACTAAGTCCAAAGTGACTGGAAGGTAATCCATAAATGTCTACAGGTTGTTAGCCTATGTTTCTGCTAGCTAATTTCTCTAATGATTCCAATAAAGATCAATATTCCATACATAACATCCTCCATTCAGCTAATCATCTCCAACAGTTTTAAACATGTTATCAAAGATAAAATATAAGAGCATTCTCACCAAAAAGAAAAAAAAAAATATGAACATGGTCAAAACATTTCAGTCTGAACAAGTGGGCAGAAGACAGTACTCATAAGAGGACTTGTTTAATTATCAGCCTATCTGAGATAGATAGAGAATATGTTAAAAAGGTCTAAAATTCAACTAGTGGGAATTGTGAGTCGCTCCATCTTTGTAGCGTCACCATCTTAGGGAACAAATTGCAGAATCATAAGTAAAAACAAAGTGAGTCAATTAGATTCATTAAATGCTGAAATGCTCTTGCTTGATGACTAATCTAAATTTTAGCAAAAAGACACCTATTGATGGAAAGCAAACATCCAATGATTATGTCACAACTCCTCATTGATAACTCAAATTTTTTATTTATTATATTAAACATTGCTTTAAAGTACAACCAGCTCTCTCTCTCTCTCTCTGAAAAAAAACAGTTTTAACTATTTAACAAGTTACAGATCTTTGTGGTGTAAATCGAATCTCGGCTCATTATGTACAGCCAGGCCTAAAAGTTTAGTGTTCTCATTCATTTTTAAGTGGGTATTAATTAGTCATGCTCTCATTCATAAACAAGCAAAAGTTTTGTGGATTACACCAAACCAATTACTTTAATCCAGCTAATTCGCTTCCTGTGCCAAACATCACTAGGAAAAAAAAACTCCTACTTGGCATGCTTAAGTGAAGTCCTCATCAGTTTTATTGTCCAATCTGTTTCTTACTAGTGACTGTCAGGCTTCTTTTTATAGACCTATTAATGATTTATCTAACTAGAGGTGGCAATTGGGCGGGTTCGGGTCGGGTTTATTCGGGTTCGGGTTTATTCGGGTTCGGGCTCATTCGGGTTCGGGCTCATTCGGGTTCGGGTCCATCCGGGTTCGGGCTCATTCGGGTTCGGGCTCATTCGGGTTCGGGTCCATTCGGGTTTGGGCCCATTCGGGTTCGGGCTCATTCGGGTTCGGGCCCATTCGGGTTCGGGTTCGGGTTCGGTCTGGGTTCGGGTTCGATCTGGGTACGGATATGTTTTACATTATTTTATTTTATATTAGATGTAATCATTTTTACGTAATTTAAATATTTATATCTAAAAACAAATTATTATTTTATTATTATTTTTTTTATTTTTATACTTTTGCTATTATATGATATTTTTAATTATATTTATTTTTTAAAATTAATATTTGTTAGCACCAAAAGAATAAGAAATTAATTTGTTATATAAAATCAAATTTTGAAATAATTTATTATAAAAAATATGATATATTATAAATTAATATATTGATATTTAAAATAATTGATTTGATGAGCTCGAATTTCAAAATATAAATACATTATAATTTATATTCACTATAAAATAAAAAACTTTTAAAAATAAATCCTGGCCTTCATCTATTCGTTTATATACTTATAAAATGCAAAACATTTATGCTTATAGTCAAGATATATATATATATATATATATATATATCGAGTACTTATATTTTTTTCATCAGTATAAAGTATAAATTATAAAGTAGTACTAAAAAATATAATTTATATTTAAATTATACGTAATAAATATATAATTAATATGATTATTTATTAATATATAATAAATATACCCAAAACCAAAAGGCCATAAAACCCAAAACCCCATTAAATCCACCCGCTAAAATAAAATCACATGAAAGCCATAATCCAATTAAACCCACCCTAACCTAACCGCATAAGTATAACTAGAGCTGCTTATGGGCCGGGCCGCGGCCCAGTTTTTTTTTATTTTCTCTGCCCAGGCCTGGCCCTGGGTCGGCCCGGCCCGCCCGTTTAGCCCGAAACACTGTTCATTGGAATAAAAAAATAATTTTTTTATTTTTTTATTTTTTTATAATTAAAATTAAATAAATTAATATTATAATAAAAATTACTGTTCCGGGCCGGGCCGGCCCGGAACACAAAATATCCTGCCCAGGCCCGGCCCGTGAGCAGGTCTAAGTATAACCCAAAAGGCCAAAATAATTGAATTATTGTCAATTTTTTTACCCTTATAGATTAATTGAATTATTGTCAAATTTTTTTTCACATCTTTAAAATTTTCAAGAATTTAAAATATTTAGATTGTAAATTCATCATGATATGAGACGTTAAAGTTATAACTTATAAGTACAAAATATAATTTACTTTTTGATAAAATTATTATTTCGTAATATATATATAATATATTAAATTTTAAATTTTAATTAAATTATTAAAAAAAAAAAAAATTAATAATTAAAGTTATTGCTTTGTAAAAAAAAATAATTGCAATTTGTTAATTTTTATTTTTAGTATTAAATTCGGGTTCGGGTTCGGGCCGGTCTCGGGTTCGGGTCCATTCGGGTTCGGGCTCATTCGGGTTCGGGCTCATTCGGGTTCGGGCCCATTCGGGTTCGGGTCCATTTGGGTTCGGGTCCATTCGGGTTCGGGCCCATTCGGGTTCGGGTCCATTCGGGTTCGGGCCCATTCGGGTTCGGGCTTTTTCGGGTTCGGGTTTTTGACTTTTTGGTCAAATCGGGTTTGGGCGGGTTCGGGTTCGGGTTTTCCTGGGCGGGTTTTCGGATTCGGGTTCATTTTGCCACCTCTATATCTAACTATCAAATTAGACCCTCGCTTGTCCCCGCATGAAACCACTTTCAAAGAAAGAGCCTATAAGATTGCATTTGGTGTCACCATCTTAAAATCTTCCCATCCCTTCTCACAATTCCTACCTACCTCCACTAAAAGAGCCTATCGTTCCTCATTCACTGTCCTTTTATAGTAATATAGAACTATTTTATTTACTTTAAGGATAAAAATAGTTGATAATATAAATATAAATGTTGTTGACGCTTGTGATTGTGCATTCTAAGAGTCACCTTGAAGTTGTCTAATGTTGCTCCCCACCACAATCTTAATTCTTTTTTTTTTTTTTTTGAGAGAGAACCACAATCTTAATTCTTAACTAGTCATGCTTTTTTTTTTTTGGTCCCATTATATTAGAATAATTTTGTGACTGCTAATTTGACTTGTTTCACCTAAGTCAAACAAACAAAGATATGAAGCAGTAATAGTCTAATAGATTTGAACATTTGATCCATTACTTGATAATGCATAATACAGCCACAAACAAGTTACATTGTTTCACCTAAGTCAAACAAACAAAGATATGAAACAGTAATAGATTTGAACATTTGACCCATTACTTAATAATGCATAATACAGCCACACGCAAGTTACATCAAGAGGTCAAATATCTAGACAGTCCGGTTGCAGGAAAATAAATCTGGGTGTGCCAAAGATTTAAATACAATGTGCAATAAGATAATCTTTTGAAAGATCTAAACCACGACATAAGCCAACTGTATGGCTTTAAATGCATTCAGTATTTTATGTATAAATTATATTGTTTACAAATTCTTTATAAGACAGTTTTCATCCAGAAGAATATACAAGCTTTAGTTGTTTAGCATCAGGGGCATAAAGCTGTTACCATACAATAAACAAATTCAATTATTGACCAGAAGAGTGTCATCAAATCATCAGTTAAGGACAAATGAAGGTGGGTAGACATGCATATCCTTGCAACCAGACTCTGCCCTACTTGTTGCTAATTAAAGTCTTCAGTTACTGTTTATTGAAGCTTTAGCAGCCATTTATCAACTAAGCTTAATAAGGAAAATACAAAAAGTTGAAATAGGCATCCATAATGTGCATAATCACTGGTGCATTGTACACGAATTTTTCAGAACCAGGGCTGTTGAGTAAAATTGTTACTAGCAATAAGTAGGAAGTTTAGACTTTAGAGAGCTTAGAAGCAATCAAGCATCTAAATAGAAAAATCATTGAACCAATCAACCTCCATTAGCTAATAGAGTTTACAGCTATATATATATATATATATATATATGTGTGTGTGTGTGCGCGCGCAATATTAGTCGTATTAATTTGAAATAATGAAATGATCAGAGCAAGACTACACTTTGATATTAGCACAATCCCAACACACAAAAAGCGTATCATATCATCAAAAACTTGAATCAGAATCACAAAGAGGATGACCAAAAAAAATCCTACTAACGTCCAAACAACAAAAAAGTACCTTCAAGTTGGCGGCAGTCCAGTGAAAGAGCCAGCGACTCTTGAATAGCAGAACAAATAGAAGGAAAACAGCAATACCGCAACAACCCAAAGCACGAAGCAGAGAAATCCGACATAAGCATTTCTAGAAACAAGTTCAGGTAGCTTATCTCTCTCTCGAGGCAGAGTGTAAAACTCATTAATTGTGGACTTGATCAATGCATCTAGAACTTTCTTGGATTTATTCTCCATGTCAATAGAATTCAGTGCTTGGACTCGAGCTTGTTTTAGAAGATTCACCACAATCTCTACTTCCGCTGAACCAGTCTTTGGAAAGTCAATTTGTTCATCTCTGTTTGCAGTGCTCATCTTTGAGCAAGGAGTGAGTTCAGATGGACTGAAGGCTTCTGATGAAGCTGAAAGTGATGGACACGAAGCCATAACAAAGCTCTGAAACAGACGCAAAGAATTCAAAAGCCGAACCACATTTTTTAAAATATTATCATCAAAATTTAGCAGGAAAATTAAAATAAATAAATAGTAATTTAATAAATTTTTAAACAAATTATGATTCATCCATGAGCGACTGTTTTTCACATAAAATCAAGATAGATTGGAAATTTATTTCCGTATTTATTAACGGTTGAATAAAAAAGAAATAAAAATAGCATAAAACATGATTCGAACTGCAATAATAGAGATTAAGCCAATTCAAAATCTAGATTACGAATTAATCGAAAATTATTCAGTTAATGAGCCTCCGACAATCATTCTTACTCAAAATCATATAAAATTATATATAAAAAAAAAACTCAAAATTATAGAAAATTATATATAAAAAAAAAAAGCTATGTAATTGACTCGTACCTCTGCGGTTTCACCGTTGTAATTAGCATCTGAAATGGCAGAAATCGAAGAGAAATCAATGGACTCTTCAGAAATTTCAGGAAGAACATCTTCAATCGGTGAAATGAACGCTTCGGATAAACTCTTCTGAGCAATCTGCAATGAAAACAAAAAGGAAAACAAAGAGAAAAAAAATGAACTGGCAATACAGAAGAAACAATGCGGAGAGGAAATTGAGAAATTATTGGTTATTAGAATCACTGGCCTTCTTTGAGGTTTTCTTCGCCGGAGAATCCTTTGATCGGCGATGGGCGAGATCTGAAGATCGCGGGAGTTCTTTTCGCGGAGTTTGATTTTCTTTTTCTTTCATTTTCAAAGTTTCGTTCTATTTCTATCTCTTTTTGGCGGGAGGATTTTCAATTTCACCTTTTTCCAAAACATGAAAAATATAGATGCATATTGGGCCCGGCCTATTTATAGTTGATTAAAGAGGGTGATTAAGAACTATAATTGCGTATATTTAGGCCTTTTAATCAGTTGTTAAACACAATACATATCTGTTTAAGAGTTAAAAAGAATTTTAACTTTCATTAAATGAGCCGAGCTGAAAAAGCCTCCTTCCTATTTCCAAACCCAAAACGGCAATCTGGCCTCAAGCACAACAATTCTCAATAGTTCTTTTTCTTTCTTTTTTTCCTTCCTTTTTCTTTACTTTAAAGTTTAAAGAAAATGCTAGTTAAACATGTTGATAAATTTAATATCTACTTCATAATAAAAATTTTAATACTATTTTTATTATTCCTGAAACTATTATATTTCAATTTCTTTAAAGTTTAAAGAAAATGCAAGGATTTTTTTTTGTAGGCGATTTATATGTCCAATTTAAATTATAGTTGAAATTTACAAAATGTCTGATTTTAAAATGAATCGAATAAGCTTTCATCGCCTACACTTTTATTTAACATAAAAATGTTATAATTAAATAGTAGTATATGATATATTATTAGTAATTTGCCGCATATAATATAATTAATATTGCTACCATTTTGTGGTATTTGTTACTGACGTTTTTTTACTTGACCATTAAAAATCATTAGTAGATATTAGTTTATAGTACAACCATGCCATGCCATTATCATTTACTTAGGTTCCATTCCGAACCAACTGAACCCTTCGTGCGGGGCAGTCGAGACCTCTCTCCGCACTGATGGGCTGTTTGGATAACAGTTCACCGGTGCGGTGGGAACTTTCCCCCGCATTAAGGGTCCAGTGAAGAAATTCACCTCGACGAGAGGTGAATATTTCCAAAATTATCCCTACCTTTTTTTTTTTTTTTTTTTCTTTTTACCATCAATGCCATAGTGCTTTGTAGTTTTAATTTTATTTATTTATTATTTATTTAAAGTTATTTAAATAACTTAATAATTTTTATTTTAAATAATTTATATATTTAATTAATAATTATTTTTTATTTTAAAATATGTAAATTTATATTATTAATTTTAATTTTTAATTATTTATTAACTTTTCAAATATGTTACAAAATTTTATTATATACACATTTTAATCTAATGTCCTTAATTGTCATTTTCTCTTATCATTATAATTTATCTCACCGTCACCGTTACGTTTGCATCCAAACACATATCTCATCGTTGATTTTAATATCACTGCTACAGTAACTAATCTCACCTCCAATCCTATTTATAATCTCATCGGAATTAATCTCACCGTCCATCCAAATGGAGCCTTAACCAATATTTTGATCGTTACATGTACTCCACTTAATAATTAATAAATAATGTTTAATCTTGGTGAAAAGATGTAATCCATACATATAGTACTTGGCAAAGTCAGAAAAAAAAAATCTTCAAACAAATAAAGAATCACCCTAGGTTGAACCCTAGAATGGCAACACAAAACACGATTACTTATTAAAAAAGTGAATATCCACAAATGCAAAATTAAAAGAGAAATACTAATCGATGTTTAATGTTATTGATTAAGATGATATTTATAGAAAAAATATATAATTAACTTTTTTTTTTTAATTTAAAAAAAATAATATATTAAATATAAAATAAAATTTTAAGATAATAAAAAATAATTCTTAATCGGTGTCTAACGAACCTAAATTAAAAAGCCTTAATTATTAAAATTAATCATAATTATTTTCGGAATTGAACTTGCAAAGCTTCAATTTTATGTTGAGGATTTATGAATGCAGCAGCAACATATGTGAGCTTCTTAGCATCCTCTTCTGAACCAGAAACATGGAAGCGACCAATTTCAAAAATAAATTTGTCCAATGCTTGGAATGCTATGTGTAATGAAGGTGGGTGGTTCAACTTCGAGAAATCACTCAAAAGAAAATCATCAGGATCTTTAAGAGCTTCTCTTAATGGTTTGAAATTCAACACCTTGAAATTCACCAGGATCTGTATGACAATGCCAAAGTTTGTTGTATTCTCCTCAAGAGTAAACGAGTATGGCCTTGCACTTTTAATCTTCCATGGCTTCCCATCATTGAGTTCTGTCATTCCTTGAACTTTAGAGAACATGATAAGATTCCCATCCTGAAACTCAAGCCTTTCATCATCGACACATGATACTATGGCAGGGTTGTCATTTCTGATGGATACAATTATACCCTTGTGTGGTTCCTCTCCATTAATATTAATAACAGTAAGCTTAGAATCAAAGTTATAGAAAACAGAACCAAGCATTGTCTCCTTCGAATATACACCTAACTCAGCTTCTCTTTGCTGGTTCACCATAGACTCAACATTTCTCAAATGGTCAGAATTGATAGCACCGTCTCTGTTTGGATCATGAGAAAAACCAATTCTCAATTTTTTAAAAAGAACAATGGAACCTTTCTGATTAGCATGATTGTCAAGCACTTCCTTCATTATCATGACATTCCCCCTTCCTTCAGTCGATCCTTGTCCCCAAGGATCAAATAATGAAAATAGGAATTGAAATACTATGTGAATTTTTTTAGAAGAATTTTCTGCAGCAAGGAGATCATTTACTGAAATTGCAGAAGCAACCGACTCACCAAGTTCTCCTGAATTCCTAATACAAGTTGTGCATCCATAACCAACAATATTGAAGCCTTGCTGATTCAGATATTTCTGTAGCCCACTCTGAGGCAAATACTTTTTAACAGCTCCAGATCCAACTATTAACATTGCATTCCCTAACTTCTTGTGAAATTTGGAGCCAAACAGTAATATTGACAACTTTTGATGAAATTTTTCAGAACATGCTTTGAAAATTTTTTGTGACTTGACAAGACTTGAGACAGTGACCTTCTTGATTGCCACTGAGCGCCCATCTCGCAGAACTGTTCGATACACTGCTCCAAAACCAACACGCCTAAGCTCATAATTCTTGTTGAGCAGAGCATGTGCTCCTGTGCTAAAGTCAAGCTCGCCAGAAAACATGACAAGTTTGCCGGAGTTGGCGTCAGTAGTAGGGAAATGGCTAAAGTCATCCCCAGCAAAAAAAATGAGGGTTGCTGCAGACCGGAATGTTGATGACCTGCATGGAGCTCCAGTCTTAATTTGACCTGTTTCCAAACCAAGTGAAAGAGTAGCAATAAAAGTATTCTCAGTCTCACCACTGCAGTGGTTGGCAATCATACCCCATTCAGCTCTCTTAGGCATTTTGACAACTTCAATGCTTTCAGTAACAGATCCAATTTGATTAACCTTGAAAAGAAGAGCATTACGAGTTTTTTCATTGATAGCCTTCCCAACCCTCTCAGGGTTTGTGACCAAAAGATCATCTCCCACAATCTGAACTTTCTCTCCAATTTCTTTGGTTAGTTTGGAGTAGTGCTCCCAATCATCTTGGTTACTTGGACCTTCAATCGACATAATGGGAGACTCAGTGACAAATGACTTGTATAAATCTTTGAAGGCATCCCCTAGGATCTTTTGTGAGCCATCATTGTTCTCCCGAATGTTAGGAGCAACACCACCTTCATTGCCAACAATGGTTGCATCTTGGCCATACTTCTTCTTGATCAATATGTCAAGCATCTTAATGATGTAGTTCTGATTTTCGGCCATTTTGGCTTCGATGCCTTTCTTTTCTTCCACCCACCAGCGAGGAACATCACCCTCTGTAACTTTCATTTCTTCCATTTGCGTTTGTAGATTTTGCACTTGCTCCTCCAAAAATTTAAGCCTACTTCCTTCTGCCATAATAAATGTGTTTTTGTGTTTTCCCAGCTTTTAGCTTGGATCTTTAAGGCTCTGATACCATTTGTAACAGAATAGAAGTTTTGTAGAAAATAGAGAGAATAGACCAGAAGAGAAAAGAGAAAGTTTAGAGAAGAAAACTGATATTTTCCATTCATGCTTCGCCTGTTACAAGTATTGGCATATATAAGCAATGGACATAGTATTGATAACCAACAACCTGATAACCATGATCCAATAAAAATATAATAGCTGTCAGTTTTCCTTTTACAAGAATTATTCTAAATAGACTAATAGCTAGCTGCCATGTCATCCTGGTAGTTATACTTCATCCCTGCTCATTTCTGTTACCAGCTCTTCACCATTTGATTTGTCTGTTCCTGGCTCAGCTGTGAAAGATTTAGCTTTACCTCCTATCAACTCAGCTACTGATTCGGCTCCAATCATTGTCAGCTTGGCCTTTAGCTCCCCTGTGTCATTTTCTTCAGCTCCTAACTTCACTGTTTCTTGCAGCTTCCTCACACTAGTAGCTTCAGCTACTAGTTTCATCACACGGACACTACGGTACTGGTTCGAGCGAAATCGGACACCACTGTGCCTATATAATTACCGACAACCCTTATATGCTCCGAAGCCAAAAAAAATCACCAGAATTCGCAAGTTTGAAGCTTAGAAACTGATGGAGCTTTTGTAAACTAAATGGTATGCCCTGAGAATAAAAAATGGAATAATTAACTTGTTAGAATTAGCCAATTATGGCACAATGTTAATTAAGTTTCCTAAAAGAAATCTGCAGTTATAATGGAGGTGTCTCATGTCTGATGAAAATCTGGCTTTGCAGCTAATTATCAAAGCCTGTGCACTGTATTTTACTATATCCGGCTTTTGCAATGCAATAAAAGATGAAGCTAAACATAAATGGTTTCAGCTTGTTTATACTTTATAGTACAGAAATTGACAGTTTTTAGTAAACAAACCCCTCTTTTACATGAGAAAAAACAGACAAATTAAGCCTTAGCCCCTAAGTACACAGTTTGATTTAGAAATATCCATAATTGATAATCAGTTTCTTTGTAATTAATTAATTAAGTAATGGCCAAAAAAAATTCAATAAAATTTAAATAAGTCATATACTAATTGTCAAGTTGAGGAGATTTGACTTTACATCTTTCTTGTAATTTATTTGAAATTAACTTTTATTATATTTAGGAGCTTCAATTATTTCAAATTAACTTTTATATACTCATGTAAAGATATGAGTTTTATTAATTATGCTTACATGTAAAGATATTTTTGTATAATAATTCTAGATACTTAATTATTATATATATATATATATATATATATATCTCATGGGCACTTGTTTTAAATTATATATTCGAAAACTTTGTAAATGTGGACAACTGAGCATGCATTCCTATATTGTGCCTCTTAAATTACTACTCTTGCAGATGAACGTTCCATAAAGCTTTGTCTGTCTCCCCATTAACCACTTTACCTTAATCTTTCTCGTTCACACATTAATTTCCAACCTAGCTTTACCTACAAAGATAAAATAATAATACTAACAATAAAAATTAAAAAAAAAAAAAACTCAATTTATTCCCTTTGAGGTTCCTTCATAATTAAGTGAATTAACCTAGTTTATGGTAACATTAGAGTTGTTTAAGGATCGAGTTATCCAATCAAGCTCATGGGCTCGACTCAACTTAGCTCGAATATATTAATTTATTGATAAATAATATATTTTTATTTAAATTTAATTTATATAGATTTACAATTATACTTCCGTATATTTTCTTTTTTCTTTTGTGTGTGTTCAATTGTTCATCTACTTGTGTTAAGATGCAAATTAAATCTTAATTTCTTATGAGTTGTTTATTCCATTATTAGTAAATACCGGGCATATCACTATAAGAAATTAAGTATATATAGTAATACATGGAAAGAAATACTACATAGATGCTACCCTTGTAGGCATATCATAGGCCAAGTTTACAATCAAGATTGTTAATAATTACTTTTTTATGTTATCTTAGTGGAATGACCTAGAATCATAATGAATATGACAATTTAATTGATAAAAAATAATCAACTAATTAAACTATTCCAAAAACAATCGATATTTGACTAGGGTAATCATGCTACTTTCATTAGGAGTACTAATTACTCTAAAAAATCTATACCAATTACCAACAGTTGGTTGAAGTGATAAGCGATTTCAGTTCTCAAATTGAGAATAAAAGTTACAGTTTTGGGAGTCACTAATGTTGGGAGGGCTTTACCATCACACTTTCCGATCTAAACAAGGATTAATCTTCCATCAATCATAAAATGAGATGGGGACACCTTGAGTTTAAAACAAAAACAAAAATCTATAGACCAATTAAAATAATAAGCTCAATAAACAGTACATTATATTTGCAATCTTATAATTTCAAAACAGTACATTCTTTTTAGTTCAAGATGGTTCAAAAATAAAATGTTAATTTTTTTGAATATGTAGATATAAAATTTAGAGGGCGTTTCGTATGATGAAAAGTGATCACTTTTCATGAAAAGTAATTGGTGGGAATGTGATTCTCATGTTTGGTATACTAAAAACTGCTCACTTTCCTGGGTATGTAACTTTTTTTGGAGAGTTACTTTCCCACAAGTATTGGAATGTGATTCCCATGAGAAGCGGTGGGAAAGTAACTTTCCCATGTAATTGGAAAGTTAAAAAATATTAAGACAAAATTATCCTCTTCATATTTGATTTAAAATTATCAATTGAAATATTATTTTAAAATATTTAGTACAAATATTTATTAATAATAAATATTATTGAAATATTTAAATATATTTAATTTGCATCCATCGTTTTCATTTTTCAATTACTTGAGAGTAACTTCGAAAATTTATTATTAACAAACATTTTTTTTATCATAAAAGTAACTCAAATTACCAATTAAAATATTATTTTTAAATATTTAGTACAAATGTTTGTTAATAATAAATATCATTGAAATATTTAAATAATATTTAATTTTCATACAGCCTTTTAACTTTTCAACTACATGAAAGTAATTTCGAAAATTTATTGTTAACAAATATTTTTTATCATAAAAATAATTCAAATTACCAATTAAAATATTATTTTTAAATATTTAGTACAAATGTTTATTAATAATAAATATCATTAAAATATTTAAATAATATTTAATTTGTATCAAGCCTTTTAATTTTTCAACTACATGAGAGTAATTTCAAAATTTTATTATTAATAAATATTTTTTATCCTAAAAGTAACTCAAATTATCAATAAAATATTATTTTTAAATATTTAGTACAAATATTTGTTAATAATAAATATCATTCAAAAATTTAAAATTAATAAAATTTACATTTTTTTTATAAGGCCAATTTCGGAAATTATCATTACATTTCCAGGATTTTAATCAGCACTTTCCCATGTATACCAAACGCTGTAAAGTTACATTCCTAGGAATCACATTCCATGAGATGTGATTCTTGGGAAGGCACCAAACACCTCCTTAGGGTAAATTACATATTTAATCATCTAACTTTAGATGATTTTTTTTATTTTTTATTTTGATAATTTAATTATGAAAAGTTATGATTTGGTCAATAACTTTATGCAATTGTTATTTTTTGTCACCCACCCGTTAAAAATTAACGGCATGCTGACATGACATTATCACCTCATTTGTTAATCTTACGTGACATTACCACATAATCTAATATGGTACATGACATTATCCACGTCGCATTATAATTTTTTTAAAAAAAAATTGGAAATAAAAAAAATTACACTTTTGATTACTTAATTTTTTGAGAGTTTTTATTTTTTGATCATTAAACTTTGAAATTTTCACAATTTGATCATCAACATTTATAAAATTATTAATATTTTGGTCTCCATTGTTAACATCTCACTATCGACGTAATTTTATAATGATTTAATCAGCAAAGTTTGTTTAATATGATAAATAATTTTAATATTTATGTTATCTATATTTCCTTTAATATTTTATTGCATGAAACTAAGCATATATATGAACTTTCATTGTAATTAGAATCTTAATGTTATTAAATATTTTATATTTCCTTTAAATTTTTTTGATTAGTTGATATAATCTATAGAAAATACTTGAATTTATTTGGATAAGCTGGATGACAAATACTTGAAGTGTTGCTATTTTAATAATTTTGACAATTATATTTTTTTCATTCATTTTTCAAATTTAAATGGTATAATTACATTAAAATATAAAAGTTTATAATTTTAATTTAATGCAGTAAAAATATTGAATGCTTATTTATTTTTTTTTATAAAGTTCAAGGACTTATTTGAGTATTATATCAAGATATTTCAATATAAATAACAAAAATAATAAAATAAGTTGTTATATTAAATTTCATAACCGTTGATGTTCAAATCGTTATAAATCAACGTCATAATGAGACGTTGACAATGATCAAAATATTAATAATTTTCACAAACGTTGGTAATCAATTTTTGAAAATTTTAAAATTGAATTATCAAAATAGAAACGGTAAACTATAAAAAAATTAAGTGATCAAAAGTGTAATTTATCTTTTTCTAATTTTCTAATTTTATTTTTTCAAAATTATATTGTCACGTTACATATCAAATGACATGCTAATGTCATGTGGCGACTTAACATATGACATGGCAACGCCGTGTCATTTCCATGTCAATATGCCTTTATCCATGTAATTTTTCATATATAGTTGAATGACAAAAAATAAAAAATGACCTAAAATTGAGTGATTAAATATATAATTTACTTTAAAATCTATTTAACGTGTTCTATCAACTTATCAAATTTCATTTTCATTTTAGATTCCATTCCGTGGTTTACACTATAGTTAAGAATTTCATCAAAAGAAATATTTCCAATAAACTCTTTTCATTTCTATATATAATTAAATAGAATTTCAACAAGTATTTATATGAGCTTGCTTATATAGTTGGCATCAAGATCATATAAAACATTTAACGAAACTCAAAAAAAAAAAAAATTGAATCGATGAATCCCCCAAATGTGAACCCTATAGAATGGAAACACAATTCATTAATTACTTATAAAATTGAATACCAACGATACCAAATGTGTTAGGATTGTCATATATCCTACATATGCACCTATAAATGTAATTTTAATAAAATTTCACAAGTTTTATATTAGTTTATTAAGTTTCTTAATTATATATAATTGTCTTAATGTGTTTATTTTGTGAGTATGATTGTCAAAATTATGCCTTAAATGATTTAAATATAATTTTCTTGGTTTGTGGCCAACCCAAGGCCAATGGTTTTGCAGCAATGTGATACGCCCACCTTACCCTCGATGTTTTGTTGGTGCTAAAAAATATCTATCACCTTAAACCCTAAACAGCGAGCCAGCTAGGGCTATAAAAACCCTAGCCCCTCGTTTCTCGCTTCATCACACAATATTTCCTCCAAGTTGAATGTGGTACTACTTAACCCTACTTTTACTTTCTCTTTAATTTTTCTTTTTAGAAAATTTATCTCCCATTGAAATATATATATATATATATATATATATATATATATATATATAATCTCAAAATCTGGTTTTAATTCTTGTAGAGTAATACATACTGATTGAAGCTATAATTTTTTTTTTTTTTCTTTTCATTTCAGCCTTAGAGTTTTCGATGATGAAGAACTTTATAACGATCTTTTTTGCCCTCGTGCTGTTTTTGGCAAGTCTGGAAGCTGATGGAAAACGACTAACCCTGGAGAAGGAGCGTGAGCTTCTCTTAAGCGGTCAGGCAAGTACTCATCAGCTGGGTCGAAAGGCCGATGTTGGAGCTAAAGATGATAAAGATCCAACTGCAAACAAGGGTGCAGCTACTGGAAGAACCGCAGAACATGATTCTGCTGTAGACCTTGTCGATTCCCAGAATAAAGATAAGGCCGAGAATGAACGCCACCATTTCTTTGCAAACGAAAGGAACCCTTACCGCATGCCTTGAAACTGAGCTTGCTATACGGCTTGGTTTGAGCTTTACTAAATATTGTGTGCCTGAGAATAGAAGTGGAATTTAACATGTTAGACATACATACATATATATATATATGTACATATATATATATATACATATATATACGTATATATATGCGTATGAACATGTTAAGTTTCCATAACAAAATCAGTGTTAAAAGAAGTGTGTTCAGTTATATGAACTATATGTATGAAAATCTGAGTTTGCAGCTTGTTAATTAAGATGTGTAAATGTATTTCTGTATATATAGTTTGCATGGAATAAAGACCAATCTTAGCTAAAATGGAGTTTTCTTATATTGGAGTCTTCGACAAACCTTTTTTGCTTGTACAAGAGGAACAGCATGACAAAACCCTATCTACACAGTTTAGTTTACAAATATATAGATTTTGAATTTCTTTGTAAATACTGTAGAAATTTAAAACTATATATATATATATATATATATATATATATATATATATAGATCGCTATATCTACTTAACTTATAAGAAAGTGAGAGGATTCGTTTTGGTGATCAAACCTAAAATTAATTGGTTCTAATTAGTAAAAGAAAATATTAATTGTTTGCTTCCATTTCTCCTGGAGGTATTAACTATTTAGAAGAAAAGAACTTCGCTATGATTTTTTTTTTTAGAATGGAGTTGTATTACAGTGGGATAAATTTAGATGTAATGAATATTGAATATAGAATGTCATTTTAATTGATTTTAAGAATGTTTAAATTGGGTAAAAAATTCGTTTGGGTTTAAAGAAGTCTCAAACCAAATAAGAAAATAAATGAAATTGTATTATTTCAATTTGGTTTAGTAATTTTGTTCATTTCTATTTTAATTTGATTTTTGTTTTTTTATAAAACTATAATCACAATCAAATAACCTTCAATATCTATATATCAAATAATATATTAAAAAAATTAATAAACAAACTAACCAACTAAACAAATCAACATAAAATTAGATTAAATCCACTTATGATGCGATCTGAATTTAAAATCTAAAGATTTTAAGGTCTTTTTTTTATTATTATGGAGACAAGATTCACTGATATAAAAGTTTAGAAATCTTTGTCGGTGTCTTGATGGATCTTTGTTATGGAGAGCTTATGGTGGATCTTTGTATTTGACTTTCTTTTGAATAAAAGTATGGCTTAGAAGAAGAAAAAAGTTTAGAAATGGAAAATTTTGTTGTTGTGTAAATTTTCACTTAAATCAAATCAAGCAGCATCATGTTCAGCACTAATTAGTTTCACCTTCTGAAACACTAGTTGCATAGAAAAGAATAAAGAAAACCTTTAAAAAATGTGATTAATTAGCATATGTGTGTGTGGCTTTGAAAATACGAGTTTCTCGCAAAATGTTTCCCTTAAATTAGCTTTATCTCCCAATATTCAAACCACTTTACCTCTCTTTAATTTCTCAAACCTAGCTATACCTAAGAATAATAAAAATAGCTTAAAATCCCATTGAGATCTCTCCATATTTGAAGTGGATTAACTCTGATTTGTGGGCATCACATAATAATTGCAGGAGTCTAATATGTAATTATAGGAAGCATCCCAAATTCAACCCCAAAGCGCCATTTCTGGATTATGTCTCGTTTACTATTTCACTTTGATATCTATCTATCTATTTATCTATATTTTGTTAAGCCAAAATATATTAAAGCAATCGAAACAAAGCTAGCAAAAGCTAGCACATAAAAGAACATAGTTGAAGTACAAATTTCAAAGATAACAAACAAAGTTCACCGTAGTGAGAAAATAAAAAATGCCCAAGCTTCTACTAGACTCCATCCTAAGAACAATGATTACAAAATCCACCCTAAGCACATATGAAGATGACAAAATCCAACTCCAAACATTCCACCAACAGAGCCAAAAAATTGTAGCCTGGAATGAGTTCATGCCCACACTAACTTACAGGAAATTCAGACAACAATCCAAAATTTAAAAAAACAGTGATGAAATATCAACAACATAGAAGCTGAGAAACGATGCTGAAGAATGAGGTTCTAAGGAGTTCAATCCAAATTTCAAAATCTCCAAGAAGCGATGCTGAAGAATGAGGTTCTAAAGAAGTGATCCAGCATAGAAGCTGAGAAACGAGTTAAGGGTGCAACTACATATTCAAGATCATTAACAATGTCAAAAGTTTTCAGTGTATTTGTCAACAATATTACACCAAAAGTTCATTGGAGATGGTTATGGAGAATTTTGCAACATCATGGTAGAGTTATTGATGTGTTTATTCCCAAAAGAATAAGCAAAAGGGGGAGACGGTTTGGGTTTGTTAGATATGCAGATATGGCGAGTGCTAGGAGAGCCATCACAAGGATGAATGGAGTGTGGCTTTTGGATCACAAGATTGGCACAAATCTTGCAAGATTTAAGGGGAGATCAGAATATTGGAGAAAGGTCCAACGAATTAGAAACAAAATGAATGGTGAAACAGAACAATTACAATCTCCACATGGAAAGAACATATTTGAGAGAAAGTCTTATATGCAGGTTCTCATGAATGAGGATGGAGATGAGACTTTTAAATGCGACTTGGTGAATGAAAACAAAACAGAGTTACCTTCAAGAAGAAAAGTTTGCGTGGGGGAAATTGAAGTTGAAGCACTGCATAAGCTAGAGAAATGTATGGTTGGGAGTGCTTTAGAATTTTACGATGTTGATAGAATTATAGATAATTTTAAAATGCATGGAGTAGTCGATATTTCAGTGAAGTATATTTTTCAATGTTAAAAAAACCGGACCGAAAGTCGAACTTGTTGGACCGGCCGGTTCGATAAAATTTCTTTTTTAAATATATAAACATTAAATAAATATTAAATATAATTAATAATTAATAAAAAAATAAATTTAGCTTAATATTATGGTCTTTAATCTAATACTAAGAGGTTAAATATTCAAATCTTATTAATTATAAATAAAATTTTGAAAAATAAAATAAATATACATATAAAACCGATTTTTTACCGGTTCAATCCGGTTTTTAATCGGTTCAATAAAAATCCGGTTCTAGTATGTCAACCGGACCGAATTGACCATCGGTTCTCAATTTAACCGGTCCGACCGACCGATCCGGTCCGATTTTTTAATCACTTGGGAGACAATTTCTTCTGGTGTTTGAAGATGAGGATTTATTCCAAAAAATAAAAGCATAAAGTTGGAGCTGGTAAAAGAGTATTTTTGAATCAATTGAACCATGGTCTGAAGATTTGAAGGTAACATCTAGGAAACACTTGGTTATCTTGCTACGGAGTACCAATCCACGGGTGGCTTCAAAAGTACTAGTATTGCAAATGTGTGGGGAAAATTAATAGAAATGGATTGTAAAACTATGAATCTTGATGACTTTAGCAGAGCCGTTACATTTATCAATACGGATCAAGTTGAAGGAATTGATGAAGTCATTGAAGTACAATGTGGCAACAAGGTATTTCCTGTCAGAGTCAAAGAAGATAGGCCCGAAGATAGATCCGTTATGCATTGCTGCTCTAAATGTCACAATCTAGATGATGTTTCTGGTAAATTTGAATGGAATCTAGGATTGGAGTTTACTGACCATGAAGCCAGTGATGTGAATGCAAACAAGATGGAAGATGAACAGTTATTGTCTGAAGATCATAGAGTTGGCAGGATGGTGGAGTCAACTGAGATGCTTGAACAATGTGTAGCAGAATCTGAGCAGGCATGCTTGCTTGTTCAAAATGGTGATGTGTTAATTACAAATAACAACTCAGCCGCCAAAGAAAATTATAAAGTTGTAACTGAGATTAACACCTTGCTCGAGGAAAAGTCAGATCAGAATAAAAACAACCATGAGACTGGAGGGAATTTGGGCCTTGAAGAAGAAGTGGACTGGTACTACCTACAAGCGACTCAATCTTGTGGTCACGCTAAGCCCATCAGTGAAAATGATTTGGCTCAGGATTCTGAATATGATGAAGACCAGGGTTTGGTTGCAGACGAGAGAACAAACACTGAACAAGTGAAAGACCAAATTTATTCGATTTCTCAGCGTGTGAAGGAAAGAAAAAGACAAACAAAAAGACCTGGAAATTTGGAGGATTTTGAGGAAGCCTTAATCAGGAAAATATCGAAGAAAGAAAAGAAGAAAAAAGGCAAGTCACAGCGGAAGAAGAATTTAGTGGAGAAAAAGAAAAATCGAAGTTGTAAAGAGGCTATAGGGTCCATCGCAGATGATTTTTGCTTGAACAAAAATAATGGGTGTGATGAGGAAAATAGAAATGAGGAGGCATTGATGGAAAAAGCAAGGGAGACATGAAATTTGGGAAAAGCTATTGGTTTGATTGCAAACTGTGAGGAAATCATTGTCAACAAACTGAGAGACATGGAAAACAGACAATCAAGGTCAGCATCCTAGTCTTAGTAGGTGGGTGCGCATTGGTGTTTTTTAAAAGCTTGTATCTTTGGGTGTCTACTGTGTGATTTATTTATGAGATTAGCGTGAGTTTTTTAAATTTTTATCAACATGAGAATGCTCTGTTAGAACCTAAACGGGATGGGAAATGAAGATAAGCGAAGAGTAGTTTAGAAATTCTTTGGGCTCAATTATGGCTTTGTTTTCAGGACCCTTAGGTATTCAAAATTCCAATGTGGCTGAACTTCTTGCTTAAGCAAACCATGGATGTGTTTTTCAAATCTGAATGGAGAGGTAATTCTGATCTTATAGTGGTGTCTGGTTCAATTGTTGCTGTTAAATGGCATTAACAAAGGTGACAGACCATGGAGTTTATGGCTTATATTTTTAGAAATTGATGCCCTCATTCTGGTATTGGATTTATATCGTTTACAAATACACTCAAAGATGCAAATGGTTTGGCGAATTTCTTGGCAAAAGCTGGAGTGGAGAAAACTGAGATGTTTTCAACATGGTGGTAACTGTGACTATCTTAAAGGATGTTGTTGTTTTCTTATTTACAGTTTTTTTTTTTTTTTTTCCTGTTTTGGAGACTTAGGAGGCTTTGTCATGTAATTTCTGTTTCTTCAATTTGGGTGATTGTATCAGCTTTCTTATCAATAAAATTCGCTTAGCAAAAAAAAAAATCAACAACCCAAAACCAAGGCAACATAGGTAATACCAGCCAAAGAAACATAAGAAAACCATACTCACCCAACCACACCAAAGAAATCAAAAGAACCTCCAAGAAACCATTAACTACGTCAGCCCGCTCCCCTTGTTTCATTTCAACCAATTTATTAATAATGATTTTTTCGTCACCTGCAAAGGATAACCCATGACGTTTTCGAAGATCCCAAGTTTTTATAGCCTCATCTCTATGCAAAGAATTTCTTAGTCGAATATCATTATCCTTGATACAAATATCATTCTCAAGAATCACAAGAGGAGTAGGCATACAAAATGATGTCTTTGAATGACATTTCTTTCTGCTCCACTTAAAATTCTTACGTTTTTTTTTTTTTTAAAAAGATGTTTTAGCAATTTACTAGATACGTATTTAGCACAATCTTCAACAGCATTATAATTGGCATCACACTCTTCAGACTCTTTATCAAAATCATACTCATCTTCTTGACCATAATCATCAACTTTCTTATCCTCGACTTCAACACATAAATACAAGGGATTTGATGTCAAGCGATCCTCTAATATCTCTTTATCCCTATGAACCACATCCGCATTTTCAACTTCAACCATCTGTAGACAATAACCATTACTGCAAAACTCTCCTGGACTTCCCATGTCATTATTCGTATTTAGATCAACCCTATGATCAAATTCACGATCAAGAACTGCAATAGGATCATCTGAAGACTCATCACTGCTAGAGAAATGCTTATCATCTTTCGAGAGAAGAGGAGATGCTTGCAAGTGAACCTCACACAATTTTTGGACTGATTAATAATGGACACTTGAACTATATTGGACTTTGATAAGACGATTCCTTACCACTATTTAACTTATTGTCTTTTGAGCACTCTAAGACATAAGCTTTAAGAATATCGTCTAGCTTAATTTTGATAACTAATGATCCATTCTCCAATAAAATTTGGATATGGTTAAAAGAGTTACCAAAGGAAAAAGTAGCTAGGCTCTCAAGTATCTTTTTCACGGCTTTTTTATTACAATATAGCCAAAAAAAAAAATTATCAAATTACCGTTACTTTTTGATTATTTTCCAAAATACGGATCCTTTTTTTTACAGCTGGGTAATCGCCATCCCCCATGGCGATTTCCCAGCGTGTTTTTTTGCAAATTTTTAAAAAACACCAAGGGAAATCGCCATGGGGGATGGCGATTTCCCTTGGTGTTTTTTGCAAATTTGCAAAAAAATACCAAGGGAAATCGCCACCCCCCATGGCGATTTCCCTTGGTAATTTTAGCAAAATTTGCTAAAACCATGAAGGGAAATCGCCATGGGGGGTGGCGATTTCCCTTCATGTATATATTTTTTTTTAATTAATAAACAAAAATTATATTAAAACAAAATTTTATTTTAATTTGATAAATTTATTTTTAAAAATTATAAATTAAATTAAAATATTTTTTTTATAGGTTTGGTTATTTATTTTTTTAAAATATATATTAAAAATGTAATTTAATTTATTATTACAATTTTATAAAAAATAAAAATATATTTCTTATTAAAATTTAAAAAGAAGATTATATTTTTTATTAAATTTTTATATCAAAAATTTTATTTTTTTATAATTTTGTAATATTATAAAAAAGAAAATTTAATTTATATCAAAAATAATTTAATGATGTAAAATGTAAATAAATTTTTTTTAAAAGAAATTTATCGAGTCACTTTTTTAAATAAAAAAGTTATTTTTAAGTTGGTATCGTAAAATAATTTTTTTTAATTTGATTAGTTTTTTTGAGTTGGTATTCGATTAACTCGTGACATTAATTTAATCATTGTTTTTAATAATAATATAGATTGTTACAGTTTAAAACTGGATATTTGATAAAAAAAATTTAATTTAATTTCTGATTAAATTTTTTTTTCTTATTATAATTTAAAAAGAAAATTAAATTAAAATGAAAAAAAGAAAAGCAACTTATCATGTAATTTGGATTATTATATTAAAATTAAATAACAACATTAAGATATAAATTAAAATAAAATATAACAATTAATTTCCGAACAAATTACATGAAATGCAAAACATATAAATTTATATTAGAAATTTAAAACACATTACAATTATTCTAATTATTGCGTGGTGTAGAGCAATAGTGTCGAGTTCTTCTAGTGCGTGGTGGTTGCACCCGTCGTTCAACCTCGTCAGTGGCACGTATTCGCGATCCACCACGACCTCTTGCTATAACCGCCACTGGTTCCGGTTGTATGTCATCAGTCGTTTCATCCGTATCAAAAATTTGAAACCCACTGCTGGATGAGCCAACACCTAGTTCACCCATAACGGGAACCTGACTACTAGAGGCACCCATAAATGATGTAGCATCAAATGCTGACGAAGGGGTTCCAAACTGATACATGGATGTTAAATATGCTGAACTTGGACTTAGGACGGGGAGCTGGTCATCTAACCTCGTTCTTGGCGGTGATGGTCGGTAACACTCATCAACGTCATATCCGGGGTGACTTACGGAATAACGATGGCTGGATGGTACTCCATGATCCCGTTCAGGTTCAGGATGATCAAATGACATCCTCGGTGCTGTGAACTCCGATGAGGTCGATTGACGCCTTCGCCCACGTTGTCGGCGAGGTCTAGGAGCATCCATATCCTGTGTAGGAGGGACTGGAGCTGAAGTTTGTCCGGTAAATGGCATACTCCTAACATCCTCGTGCATCGACGGTGGACAAACGAAAGGCCGACCTTCATTTCTATACCATCTTATGTAATCAGCAGACGGGTTGAAATTATTACCAACAATCGGGTAACCTGTCGGAATTCGTTGAAAACGTATGTTCCACCATTGGATCCAACGTTCATGCTTCGCAGGCCAGAATTCATCATTACGACCACGCATGTCGACCTTGTGAAGCTTATCAAGGTTCATCGGGGCTGCAGGAATTGGTTGTTGCATCCCAAATTGTCGCAACACCCGGTCAGTTTGGTGCCACTCTACATATGAAAAGCATATCAATGCTGTGTTTGCTTTCCATATATTGAAATTATTGTAGGCATCCGATGGGAGGCATGCCATAATTTCACTCGAGGAATATGGCATCCACAGAAACTGCGAATAATTATTACAAATTATTAGTTTCATAAGGATTAAATAAAAAAAAAAACTTCAATGTAACAATCGAAATATTTACCTTATCATATCCTAGTCGATCTAGTCGTAGTCTTATACTTGCAAGATCGCTCGGAGTCTCTGTAAAATCTCTACCCGTACTCCTACTCCACCTATTAAAATGCATATAATATCTTAATGACCTATAAAAATACAATTTCGTACAAAATTAATAAAATAGTAAAGATTATTACCTGCTTGCAAGGGGGTATACAGCCGAAATATCCACGCGCGGAGCAAGAAATGGTAGCCGATACCAAGCCCATGATTGTAGAAGCACTAGACATCCACCTATGTCATGGTTTTTTGGAACTGTAGCTCGGCAAAGTTCTCTATACAAAACTGCCAAACACGCAGAACCCCAACTATAATTTGTTGCTTCCTCTAAATCACGTAGCAATGGAAGATACATTAAATGTACCCGACTGCTCGATTTGTCAGGCATCAGTAATCCTCCAATCAAACGTAAAATATATGCTCTAGCAGCATATTGTATTTGTTGTTCGGTTGCATGTAATGGCAGATTTTGAAACGTTTTCAACCAAGTCAGTCTCACCGTTGAGCCAGATACGACGTCTTCTGGAGGTACCTCACCCAATAGATCTTCACACAGTTCATTCCAATCTAGCAGGCTTCCGCCTGTAACTGCATCGCCATGGATCAGAAGTCCAAGTTGCAGCGCAACATCTTCGAGACTGACCGTGCATTCACCACATGGAAAATGAAAAGTGTGCGTCTCGGGTCTCCATCGTTCGACCAACGCAGAGATTAAATCGGGTTGTATCACAAGTCGTCGAATTTGACTTGCGTGATAAAATCCGGCTCTTCTTAAGTGGTCGATAATATAAGGATGCGGGTCCTCCAATGTAAATTTCCTCGAACGTAATACGCGACGAGTTTCCTGTTATAATAATAAAAATTAATATATTATAAAACTATAACAATTAAAAAGTAATAAATAAAACTATAAAATAACAAAATAATAATATAATATAATATAAACAATAATAATATAATATAATATAAAACAATAATAATATAATATAATATAATATAATATAAACAATAATAATATAATATAATATAAAACAATAATAATATAATATAAAACAATAATTTCGTATAAAAAAACAATAATAATATAATATAAAAAAACAATAATAATATAATATAAAAAAACAATAATAATATAATATAATATAAAACAATAATAATATAATATAAAACAATAATTTCGTATAAAAAAACAATAATAATATAATATAAAAAAAATAATAATATAATATAATATAAAGAATAATAATATAATAGAATATAAAACAATAATAATATAAAAAACTATAATAATATAATATAAAACAATAATAATATAATATAATATAAAACAATAATAATATAATATAATATAAAACAATAATAATATAAAAAACTATAATAATATAATTTAAAACAATAATAATATAAAAAACAATAATAATATAAAAAACAATAATAATATAATATAAAACAATAATAATATAATATAATATAACACAATAATAATATAATATAATATAAAACAATAATAATATATAAAACAATAATAATATAATATAAAACAATAATAATATAAAAAACAATAATAATATAATATAACACAATAATAATATAATATAATATAACACAATAATAATATAAAAAACAATAATAATATAAAAAACAATAATAATATAATAATATAAAAAACAATAATAATATAAAAAATAATAATAATATAAAAAACAATAATAATATAACAATTTACTTACCTCGTTAAATATAACCTCCGAGATGTGATTTTCTTGTAACCTCAATAGTGAAGCCATTTCAAAATATTGTTGTAGAAAAAAAAAATTTGTAGAAAGAAATTTTTTTTGGTAGAAAAATGAAAAAATTTTGAAAGAAAATGAAAATTTGAATGAGAGGAATGAAAATTTGAAGAAGAGGAGAGGGGTATTTATAGAGGGTGGGGGGTGTGGGGGGGAGGGGGGACGTGGGGGGTGGGGGGATGGGGGCAACGGTCATATGACCGTTGCCCCCTTTGAAATTTTTTTTTTTTTTTTAATTTTTTTTTATTTGAAATTTAAAATTTAAAAAAAAAAATTCAAAATATTAAATTATAAAAAAACCTAAAATATATTTTACGAATTTTTAAATATTTTTAAATTATAAAAAAAATATTTTAATTTAATTTATAATTTTTAAAAATAAATTTATCAAATTAAAATAAAATTTTGTTTTAATATAATTTTTGTTTATTAATTAAAAAAAAATATACATGAAGGGAAATCGCCACCCCCCATGGCGATTTCCCTTCATGGTTTTAGCAAATTTTGCTAAAATTACCAAGGGAAATCGCCATGGGGGGGTGGCGATTTCCCTTGGTATTTTTTTGCAAATTTGCAAAAAAACACGCTGGGAAATCGCCATGGTGGATGGCGATTTCCCAGCTGAAAAAAAAGATCCGTATTTTGGGAAATAATCAAAAAGTAACGGTAATTTGATAAATTTTTTTTTTTTGGCTATATTGTAATAAAAAAGCCCTTTTTCACACTACTTGGATTCACATTCTAAGATTCCGACATACTGGTTTTATGAAAAACAGTGGTATTATCTTTTTGTTTTCAAATACCTTTAACCACATCAACGTAAGAAATAGAACAATTTAGAGGGGTCGTAGATCTAAAATTAGATTGTCTAAAATTGGTAGACTTGATATTCTGAACAATTTTGAGGGGTCGTATATATTAATTGTGCATGTAAATTAGCATTTATATATATATATATATATATATATCACTTGAACGTTAGAGTTAAAATTCAGTCTATTCTTTAAATGAATTTTATTTTTTTGTCCAAATCTATTTTTCAAATTTAATATATTTATATATAAATCCTCTCAAATATCAAGTGAGCATTCGAACTTAAACGAATAGTTCGATCCGTGAACATGTTTAGTTTATGAATTGGTTAACTATTCAATTAATATTTTTACATGCATAGTACACATCATTATAACTTATAAGTACTATATATATGGACTACCAAATAGTAAATGGAAGAAATATACTTATGAAATATTATAAAATTTGTAATAGTATTGTTAATAAATGTTTTTTTTTTTTTTTTTCCTTTTTGTTGAACGATCCTAGCTAGCTAGACTCATGAATGAAGCTTATTACTGTATATTTTAATTTATAAGGAATGATCAATTTAAAACAAGTAAAGTGTGTTTGAACAAAGTTTAAAATTTCACGAATTATTTTAATTTTAAAAAATTCTTAAATCTCACTCTATTTTTTTTGGGTATAATGATGTAAGATAATCCTACAATCTAAATAAATTAGACATGCAAATACCAAGAATATTATTATCAAATCTCAAGCCCCAAAAGTTAATTCTAACTGGTAAAGAGAGCAATTCTTTATATTTATCAATCATGGTTTAATCCTTATGAAGAGTACTCCGAAAATAAAAGAGTTAAAAGACAAATTTGTCACTATATTATAGTTGATTATTGAAATTAATTTGTAATTATATTTTATTTTGATTGATATTTGTTATTGTATTTTTGGAATTAAGAGTAAATTTACCATTATACTTTAATTCAATATTACATTTTGTCTTTTTTCACTAATTAAAAGATATCAACTCAGTTGGATAAATGATCAAAAAACAAAACTATAATAATGAAAAACAAATGAAATTGAATTAAAAAAGTAATTTAATAATTTTGAATTTTTTTTTTAAAAAAAAACCTACTGACAAAATTACTTACATAATAAAAAACTCACCACTCTCCCTCACAACTTTGACAACTACCCACTCATCTATTCTTCTAAAAAAAATGGTTATACTTGATTTTCCACTCTCTCCCACAACTTTGACAACTACCCACTCCTCTATTTTTCAAAAAAAAAAAAAGATTTACTTGGTTTTAGTAGTATATTCTTCAATCAATTTTAGCTTTTGTTCTGTAAGTTTTCTTTTCTTTTGTTTTGTTGCATTTATTTTGGGTTTTATTTTTGAGCTTTGGCCTTTCAGCACCAATCATGGGGTGCTAGATAGCTTGATGAAGGCAATAATTGAGGCGTGTAAAGGATTTTTTAATCTACCGAAGGAAGATAAGCAAGTTTTTTAATTAATGGAAACATGTACTGGACCCAATAAGATTTGGTACCAGTTTCAATGTTGTGAATAAAATTTTATTCTAAAGGGATTTTCTCAAGATCTTTCTGCATCCTGACTTTCACTCACTCAACAAGAGGTTTTGTTCCTATTAGCTTTGTAACTTTACAATTATTACAGGGTTAATTATTACAATTATTTTTTCTTAATAAAATGTCATTTTCTTTTTCCTAACTTTTACAGCAATGAATTTGTTAGTTTATTCTTTTATAGTTAGTATTAGGAAGGGTTTGTGGTGGATGTTGAAGGTCCCATAGACGGTGTTTAAAATTATAGTTAGTTTATCTTTTTATACTACTAAAAAGAAAATGTGTACTCGGTAAATGGAAATTTAGATAGAGACTCGAAGATATTGTTTTTTTTTTTAATTTTTAATTATAAAAAAGCAGAGTATAGTGAGAACAAAAAGTAAAGTGAAGAAGAAAACTGAGGTATTCATATGATGTCTTTCAACGAAGATTTTACCTCTCGATTTTAGGAAACAACCACCTTAAAAATAAGGATATAAAAAATGGGAATGATAATACTTTATTATTAGATGGATCATAGTTTGCGATTATTATAAAAGAATATGAATAATTTATTTATATATCTTAAAATTTTATTTTCTTTAACTTAGTCACATATGATTCTTTATTTTGCGCCTGGACCCTAAGCTCTTAAGTGATCATCAGCAGGCAACTACTAGGTCGAAAAGCAGACGTTGGAGCTAGAGAAGCTAATGATCCAACTGCAAACGCTGTAACTGCTGCAAGCCTTGTTGCTGCTTCCGAGGAAGATGATGATAATATATAACCCGACTGTCCGACACTACGGTACTGGTTCGAGCGAAATCGGTCACCACCGTGCCTATATAATTACCGACAACCCTTATATGCTCCGAACCCAAAAAAATCATCATAATTGACAAATAGCTATAGGTATTTCAAATTCATCACTAAATAGGCATCCAACAAATCTATGGATTTGAAAAATAATAATCAGTGTTATATTTACATGTGTCTTATTATACAATTTATATTATTTTTAAAATCCAAATTCATTTTTTGAAATTCAAGTTGCGAACCTAAAAGAAATATGCAGTTATAATGGAGATTTGTGTATGAAGAAAATATGGCTTTGCAACTAATTATCAAAGTCTGTGCACTGTGTTTTACTATATCCAGCTTTTGCAATGCAATAAAAGATCAAGCTAAACATAAATGATTTTAACTTGTTTATAATTTATAGTACATAAATGGAGAGTTTTTAGTAAACAAAGAAACAAACCCCTCTTTTACATGAGAAAAAACAGACAAATTAAGCCTTAGCCCTAAGTACACAGTTTGATTTAGAAATATGCATAATTGATAATCAGTTTCTTTGTAATTAATAAATTAAGTAATGGCCAAAAAATTTCAATAAAATTAAAATCAGTCATATACTAATTGTCAAGTTGAGGAGATTTGACTTTACGAGTTTTTTACTACAATATAGCAAAAAAAAAAAAAAATCCTAAATTACCGTTGGTTTCGGATTAATTCCCAAAATACGGCTGTTTTTTTTTCAAGCTGGGAAATCGCCATCCCCCATGGCGATTTCCCAGCGTTAAAATTTGAAAATTTGTAAAAAATACCAAGGGAAATCGCCATGGGGGTGGCGATTTCCCTTGGTGTTTTTTGCAATTTTGCAAAAAAATACCAAGGAAAATCGCCACCCCCCATGGCGATTTCCCTTGGTATTTTTAGCCAATTTTGCTAAAAACATGAAGGGAAATCGCCATGGGGGGTGGCGATTTCCCTTCATGTATATATTTTTTTTTTCAATTCTTAGAAAAATTTAAAAAACATGACTCAATAGTGAATTTATTGTGAAAGGGTATAATGAATAAAAGTTATTTGAAAAAGAGAAATGAATAATTAGAAATTATTATAAAGGATTAGACCTGCTCACGGGCCGGGCAGCCCGGCAGGCTCGGACCGTATTGGGCCGGGCCCGGGCAAGATAATTTATGTTCCAGGCCGGCCCGGCCCGGAACAGTGATTTTTATTATAATAATATTATTTTATTTAATTTTAATTAAAAAAATAAAAAAATTATTTTTTTATTCCAATGAACAGTGATTCGGGCTTAAACGGGCGGGCCTGGGCAGAAAAGAAAAAAAATACGGGCCGCGGCCCGGCCCGTCCCATGAGCACCTCTATAAAGGATATTGTAAAGACAAAATTATCTTTGATAAAAAAATCTTCTCTTCTCTTCCCTTTTTCTTTTATTTTTTAATTTAATTTTTAATT
The DNA here is from genome assembly GCA_030761205.1 of Fremontodendron californicum. Classification (NCBI taxonomy): domain Eukaryota; kingdom Viridiplantae; phylum Streptophyta; class Magnoliopsida; order Malvales; family Malvaceae; genus Fremontodendron; species Fremontodendron californicum. Next base: position 24,821,652 of record JAULJL010000022.1, on the reverse strand, counting down.
AAAAAATAAATATTCTGAAAATAAAAATTTTTAATTTTAAAAAAAAATTAAATTTTTTATATACTTTTTTTATTTAAATATATTATTTTTTAAATTTATTTTCAATTAAAATTTTTAAAAAATAATATTTCCTTAATGAAAGAAAAAAAAATAAGTTTTTTCATTAAGAGTAATTTTGTCTTTATAATATTTTTTATAATAATTTCTAATTATTCATTTCTTTTTTTCAAATAACTTTTATTCATTATATCATTTCACAATAAATTTACTATTGAGTCATTTTTTTTAAATTTTCCTAAGAATTGAAAAAAATATATACGTGAAGGGAAATCGCCACCCCCCATGGCGATTTTCCTTCATGTTTTTAGCAAATTTTGCTAAAAATACCAAGGGAAATCGCCATGGGGGGTGGCGATTTCCCTTGGTATTTTTTTGCAAATTTGCAAAAAACACCAAGGGAAATCGCCATCCCCCATGGCGATTTCCCTTGGTGTTTTTTACAAATTTGCAAAAAAACACGCTGGGAAATCGCCATGGGGGATGGCGATTTCCCAGCTGAAAAAAAAAAATCCGTATTTTGGGAAATAATCAAAAAACAACGGTAATTTGGTAAAATTTTTTTTTTTGGCTATATTGTAATAAAAAACTCTTGACTTTACATCTTTCTTTTAATTTATTTGAAATTAACTTTTATTATATTTAGGAGCTTCAATTATTTCAAATTAACTTTCATATATTCATTATGTAAAAGATATGAGTTTTATTAATTATGCTTACATCACTACAGCAAATTGGTCTTTCAGCGGCGTTTTTTTTTTTGGAATAGCGGCGTTTATAAACGCCGCGAAAAAAATTAGAGGCGTTTTACAAAACGCCGCAACAAACGCCGGTAAAAACAGTGACGGGAAATTTAGCGGCGTTTTCACCATAAACGCCGCTAAATTAGTGGCATTTTTAGGTACTTTAGCGGCGTTTATAAACGCCACAATTGAAGGTCCGAAATGGTAATACTTGAAACTTTAGCGGCGTTTTCTGTTCTCAAACGCCACGAAGTGTTCGATTTTAGCGGCGTTTTTGAATACCAAACGCCGCTAAATTTTGGCTTGTAGCGGCGTTTTCTGATCACAAACGCCGCTATATTCTGGCTTTTAGCGGCGTTTTATGATAAGAAAACGCCGCTATATTTGCAGAATTTTATGTATTTAGCGGCGTTTTTTTCACAAACGCCGCTATAAATGCAGAATATTTTTTTAAAAAAATACTATTTATTTCCGCTGTAAATGCGGAATATTTTTAAAAAAAAAAATACAATTGAAGGTCCGAAATGCGCAACATTGTCGAATAATACACAAACAACACAAATTATAAAAAAAAATATATAATATAAAAATATATTTAATATGAACCATACAATGTATTATTCAACACATCAAATCCACTTACAAATTCTTTAATCTGAAGTAGATGAGCCTCCTAAATTCTTTTGCTGCACTAAATTCATTAATGACTGAAACTGTGTCTGCAGCTCCTGATATCGTCTATCTTGTTCTTCTTTTTCAGCTTGTCTCTCTGCTTCCTTCTCCTCAAAACGTTTATTCATATTTTGCATTTCTTCTCTCAGCATCTGAACTTCATATGCACTGGAGTTTTGTGAAGAAGAAGCAGTAAACCGTTGAGAACCAAGTCCATAGTAGCTAGATGGTGTTGGACCCATTCCGACACCTCGAACCCGTCCATATCGTTCTTTTCCAGCTACTTCAGTGAATATTTGATTCTCCACATCTTGCATATTCGCTGATGATCCATCTGATGCTCCGACTTGATACTCAGCAATTTTATTTCGAGCTTTCTCCTATAAAACAATAAAATTAATAAAATCTTTTGTAAAACATATTTGTAAATGAAAACAAGTTTGAAGAAAATATACCACAATTTCCTGAGTCTCGATGTTCAAATAGGATCCATCCTTCTTAGTATGAGTTAACTGAAACAGTTCAACTCGTCCAATTTTTTCACCCCGCTCAATTTCCTACAAAACAAAAATAATTAATACTAAATTGTATTAAAATAATTGAGAACTAATATATTAATACATTATGAATGTAAACTTACTTTTTCATTAGCTTTTCTGGCAAAACTTTTTGAACCACTGGTGTGACTGTATTTCTGTTGTTGTCTACTGCTTACCCCTATCTTTTCTCGTTCCTGTACATTAGACAAAGCACGTTATAAAACTATACATATTCCATAAAATTGTATTATATCAAGTACTATAAGTAAATGACCAAAATAAATTATAAATGATACCTCTCCTTTTTTTGAATACCAGAATCTAACCAGTCTCTCATACTGCCACATAATCACACCACGCGGTATGGTTCGTAGTAAGACATTAGGATCAGTATTTCGATCGAAATACTTTTTCTTCAACTCATGCTTAAAGTCTTTCTATTTTTTCCCCAATGATTTCATAACGAATGATGTGGGAATCTGCAAAGAAAATCGTGACTGAAACGGAGAAGTTGTACAACGTTAGTTTCGATGATCAACAAAATTATTAAAATAATGCAATACTAATGTAACATGCTTATACCTCAATAAACTTTAACATCTCGACTTTCTCAGTATTCGGCACGTCACGCCATGACTCATAATGAATGGGACACTTCATCCCATTTCGAGCAATCAGGCCAAGAAAGCTAGCCAATAATTGTGCTTTTGGACCAATTGGCTGCTGCTCATTATTTGCTGCGACAACAATACGCTCTTCAGGAGGTAGTGCCCATAACTCCTTTAATGTCGTACGACCACGAGTTCTGCGTTGTCCAACATTATCAACTACACAAAAGCAAATATATTAGCAATTTCAATATGATTTTGCGTACTTTTAACACAAACGCCGTACCACGATACCTGTATTCAAGTTCGTATGAACTGTAGTTTCTGCAGCTATGGAGGCAGTCGACAACTCTGGTGGGTTAACATCTGCAGTAGACGCATTCGGCACCTCTGAAGGCATCACTCTAGTGTCACCCTCAACAGTCTGAATGATATTGATATCCCTTAATCTTTTCCTCGCCATGCTATCTGCATCAATTTTAAGTAAACAACATTAGTATAAGAATGAAATACTATTATGTAAAAAACATTAATAATAATATTAGAAAGCATAAAAACATATTATATACAGAGTATTTGTTTCAAAATAATCTTACTAGATTTTGTTTTTTCATCAATTTTCATAAATGTCTTCATCAACATCTTCGCGAACCCACCGAACATCTGTATTGGTACTGGGGATATTTTCATCCATGTTTTGATCCGTAAATGGCAAGCATTCAGTTCTTTGTTCAATATCATCTTGAAATTTATCACCCATATCAAACAGGTTTCTAGGTGTGTTACGGAGTACAACATACCAACCCGCATCATTCGGATCTTCGGAATAAAATACTTGTTTGACTTGAGATGAAAAAACATAAGGTTCGTCAATCAGTTGTTGTCCGGTGTGAATTAATCGAGAGAAATTCACCATTGTAAATCCGAACTGATCTTTTTTAACACCTCTACTAGTATTCACATCAGCCCAATCACATCGAAATAACATGACCTTCCACTTGCCATAATAATCCAACTCAATAATATCAGTTAGAATTCCATAATAATCAATATCCCCCTCCACAGGATTACTATCCCTAGCACTAGCATAGCTTGTTGTTGAAGAAGAAACAACAACTCCACAATTTTGTGTTCTCCTAAAGCGTTCACGGGATTTAGTATGAAATCTAAATCCATTAATGATGTAAGCACTGTATCTTTTCACTATTCTATTCGGTCCTTGTGAAAAACACTTAATTTCTTCGCTAACATCTGTTCCACTCCAAACCTATTACAAGAAACGCAAAGGCAAACACTTCACTTTATTTATATATTAAAGAATACATTGATCGTAATAAAATGATAAAAACTTGTGTTACTTACTACTTCTCCTAACCATTCGTGGAAATTTTCCGTAAATAACTTATCAAGCTCGCGAAGTTGTCTTCTTCGAGAACGTAAAGTTCCTCTCAAGTAGCTTCTATACTCACTATCCAAAAAAGTACGTTTTTTACGTGAGAAAGCAAAAGACAAATTAAACTGTTTGTTAAATTAAAAATTATACTGGAACTTACGTGCGTAATGATTCCAGTGAATCACTATGGAAAAGCACATATCGATGCGCTTGTGCCCAAGATTTATCATCTAGCTCAACCACTTCAACCTTGCCGATTGGTTGTCCAACACTTCCAAATAAGTATGTTTCGGCTAAGTTGTTATGTGTGACCACATCATTTCTTCCCGGTCTATTAAATCTTGTTTCAACATCATCCAAATATCTTGCACAAAATGTCATACACTCCTCCGCTAAATATCCTTCAGCAATAGAACCTTCTGGATAGCGTTTGTTCCGACAATAAGATTTTAACTTTCCTAAAAACCTAAAACAGAATACATAATAATTATAATGTGTAATTAAATGCTATGTAAACCATATAAAAGTATAATAAGCTAATTAGCAAAGTATACCTCTCTAATGGGTACACCCATCGATAAAAAACTGGTCCGCCGACTTTTGCTTCATAAGGAAGATGGATAACCAAATGCACCATTATAGTGAAGAATGATGGAGGAAAAATCTTCTCTAAGTGGCACAAAGTTAGAGCTGCTCGATGTTGAAGTTTTTCAAGCTCTTCTATCTTGAGAACTTTGCCACAAATAGCTTTCATTATATTACTAAGTTCAATTATAGAAGAAGTCACTTGCTTTGACATAGAACAACGTAAAGCAACTGGAAGTAAGTCTTGCATCAAGATATGGTAATCATGTGACTTTAAAGAAGAAAGTTTTCGATCCTTCACATTCACACATCTTGATATATTGGCGGCATACGCATCCGGGACCTTCATATCTTTCAACACCTTACAGAAGACGTCCTTCTCTTTTTTAGACATCCCAAAGCAAGAAGGAGGCAACCGTGATTTTCCGTTAGGAAGTAATTCCGGATGAAGATCACGACGAATTCCCATGTGAACTAGGTCAAGCCGACTCTTTAAGTTGTCTTTTGATTTTCTATCCACATTAAGAATTGTCCCGATGATATTTTCACAAACATTCTTCTCTATATGCATCACATCAAGGTTGTGACGCAATAAATTATGCTCCCAATAAGGTAACTCAAAAAGAATACTTTTTTTTTTCACAAATCCGCCTCATTTGGATCATCTTCTTCATCTTCCTCCTCATCACTCTGAATTTCAACATCACCTTCTAACATCTCCCTTGATCTTTTCCTTGACTGTGTGCTACTTGTTTGATTCATCTTTCCATAAGTGAAATTGATATCTTTCAACATCAACAAGATATCCGACCCAATCGTGGTCTCAGGTGCTTGTCTTAACTCTTCACTGCCATCAAAGACATGTTTTTGGAATCTAAATCTATGATTTTCATCTAACCACCGACGATGTCCCATATAACTGAATTTCTTTCCGTTATATAACCATTTTGAACATGTTTGTGCAGCACAGCAAGGACAAGCATAACGACCTTTGGTGCTCCAACCAGATAGATTTGCATAAGCAGGAAAATCGTTTATAGTCCATAACAAAGCTGCACGCAAATTAAAGTTTTCCTTTTTTGATGCGTCATATGTTTCAACCCCTTCCCATAACTGCTTCAACTCTTGAATAAGAGGTTGCATATAAATGTCAATATCATTTCCGGGACCTTTCTCTCCAGGAATTATCATGGATAAGATAAAAGAGGATTGTTTCATGCAAATCCATGGAGGCAAATTATAAGGAATCAAGACAACCGGCCAAGTACTATAAGAAGTACTCATTATTTTGAACGGATTAAAACCGTCAGAACCAAGTCCAAGCCTCACATTTCGGGGATCATTAGCAAAAGATGGGAACTTATTGTCGAATGATTTCCAAGCCAAAGAATCTGCAGGATGTCTTAATAAGCCATCATCAATCCTTTCATCATGATGCCACCTCATAGAATCAGATGTTTTTGATGACATGAAAATTCGTTGAAGTCTTGGTATTAACGGAAAGTACCGCAAAACCTTTGCAGGTTTCTTCTTTAAATGTGTGTCACCATCGTCCTCATTCATATTTTCTTCTGTATTTCCATTCAACCATCGAGATCTACCGCAGACATGACAAAATTGTTCATTTGTTCTATCACCCCAATACAACATACAGTCATTCGGACAACTATGAATTTTCTCATATCCAAGGCCTAGATCTTTTATCATCTTCTTCGAATCCTTACAAGACTGAGGCATTTTTGCAAAAGGAAACATTTCTTTCAAAAATTCTAATAACAGTGTCAAAGAATTTCCTGTCCACCCGCTTAAGCATTTTAAGTGAAAAAGACGGACACAGAAAGACAATCTTGTATGCTTAGATCCCTCGTAAAGTTCTTCATTCATATCATCAAGCAACTTATAAAACTTTGCCGCTTCTCCATTGGGTTCCTGATCACCCATACCTCTTCCCGTTTCAGCAAAGTCATTCATGCCAACATTGAACCCATCATTCCCTCCAAGAACTTCTGGTGAAGATGTGTACAAACTATGGTTACGCATGTTAAATGCATCTCGCAACATGCCTTCCATGTCATCTTGTCTAATAGACTGATGTTGATTGTTAGAATTACTTGGACGAACTCTAGAAGATGACCTAGAAGTTGCGGACTCTCCATGAAAAAACCATTGTCTGTAACCCGGGAGAAATCCTTCACAAATCAAATGTTCGAAAACAACTCCACGCATATGCCAATCAATATTGGCACACCTCGAACAAGGACATAATATCTTATTATCTTCGCTTGCGTTCTGAAAAGCGAAATCGAGAAAACTATGTACTCCATCTTCGTACTCTTGACTTAGTCTCGACTTTTGCATCCAACTCTTATCCATTTCGTACGTTCTGCATAGTTAAGTCCTATCAGAAACTCATATTTTAGCATTACCATGAGCTTATGACAAAAAAGACTAATAAGATAAACCACCTAATGCTAATTGTAATGTCATAAGATAAACCACCTAATGCTCAATTCCCCATTTTCCTTGACTAATTCAGCCTCAATTAATCTCCTTGAACATCTAACAAGCTTTAATTTCCTTAAAATAAAGATGTCAAAATAAAGTAGATTGTAAACACCACAATCATAAATACTGCATGACATTGATAGATAAGGGCCATGTCACCATTTCCATAGGTGATGAATCATTTATTATCAAACAGCTTTAACTATAATTAATTAGAAATTACTAGAACTAAGCAGAAAAAAAAATAGAGTTGAGACTCAAGAATGATCCATCCCTGGCAGTTTCAGTGGCCTCCAATGCAGTATTGTTAAATCTGTAAAATTTCAGCATCAAAATCCCAAAATCTAGTGCAGCCCTAGACTCTAAAGATTTGATGTTACTAGTATAAAGTTAGATTCTTAGATTAAAGTGTTACCAAATATCCTCCAAATACATTGTTTACTGCTTCTTTGTTTGGATTCGTAATACTACTATACAATTTCTGTATTAGAGGGGAAAAAAAGAAAAGATGCCATGCCAATTGAAAGGGCAAATGCAATAAATATAGCTTATTACTAATAAAGTGAGGGTCCAAGTTCCACAACTCCTTTTCCATTTTGATGGCAAAATCCATGATCCAATATTACATGCAGATTAATTAACTACTAATGCTTAATTTTTATAGCAAATGACTCATAAGAACCTGAGAGCTTAATTTATAAGTAAAGTCATTGTTAAAATTTGTTAAGCTTTTTTTATATGTATGTAGCATGTAACTATGTATTCCCTAAACCATCTGAGTACTTTTTACGAGTAGAATTCTATTCTAAATTTATCATGGCTTTGAGAAGATTCGCAGTAATGAAAGAGATGGAATTTAGGCCAATTTAAGAATTGATGATTGCGTAACTGACAAAACATCCTACCAATGGGGCAATAAAAAGGTTTAATATTTTATCGAAATGGGAATTGAATTTAGAATCAAATTCCATCTCCTTCACTCCCAAATAACTTTTTATACTAATTTCAAAAACTGTGATAGATGCTGGTTAGCCATCTGGCTTTTATTTTATTTTCATTAAAGTAACTCAATTTGCTGTTATTATTGGAAAGTAAAATTTTAAATGTATTAAATTGATGTAAAAATATATTTTAAAATCGTATAAAAAAATTAAATCAAAGAGAATATTCACGAAATTGCAATGGAATAAAGCAACAAATATGAATTGGAGATAGATCAATCGATTTACCAGGGTATTTAAAGGGAAGTTCAGCACAGAGTGGATTGAAGCCAGGTTCTTCCAAAAGCCAGGTTCGAGATAGATCAATGGATTGAAGCACAGAGTAGATATCGCTAGGTTTTGGTCTGAACCAAAAATGGGGAAACAGGGGAGAGAGGCGGAATAGAGAGAAAGGTGCTATTTTGCAAATTAGGTTTTTTCTGATTTGGGGAAAAAGGGAGCGGGAGGACTGAAAGAAATAAAACATTAGCGGCGTTTGTATCTTACAAACGCCGCTATTTTCAAATGAACTATAGCGGCGTTTGCATGCTCTAAACGCCACTATTGTAGTATTTAGCGGCGTTTCAATAATAGAAACGCCGCTAATAAACCTTTTCAAATTTTTATAGACATTTAGCGGCGTTTAAAAATATAAACGCCGCTATTTAAATACTTATAGCGGCGTTTTAAAGTAAAAAACGCCGCTCAACAAATTAATAGTGGCGTTTGGGTCACAAACGCCGCTATATATTAAAAAAACGATACTCGAAGGCGTTTTTAATAAAAACGCCGCGAATGAAATGCCACTGTAACTCGAAATATTTAGCGGCGTTTATATTTAAAAACGCCGCTTTATTGCTAAAACAAAAGCCTAAACGCAACGTCTCGCCTCTAAATTTTGGCGCCCAAATTTTGGCGAAATTTTAAGAAACTGATAAAAATTGATAATAGTTTAGCGGCGTTTGTATAATTCAAACGCCGCAATTAGCACAGATTTAGCGGCGTTTGTACACATAAAACGCCGCTAATTTACAACTTCCCGGCGTTTACTATAGAAACGCCGCCGGGTATTCAAAAACACGGTACTCCGCGGCGTTTTTAAGTCAAACGCCGCTATATTAGCGCCACTGAAAACTAATTTTGTTGTAGTGCATGTAAAGATATTTTTGTATAATTCTAGATACTAAATTATTTATATATATATATATATATCATGGGTACTTGTTTTAAATTATATATTGGAAAACTTTTGAAAATGTGGACAACTGGGCATGCATTTCAATATTGTGCCTCTTAAATTACTACTCTTGCAGATGAACGTTCCATAAAGCTTTGTCTTTCTCCCCATTAACCACTTTACCTCAATCTTTCTCGTTCACACATTAATTTCCAACCTAGCTTTACCTACCAAGATTAAAGAATAATACTAACAATAAAAATTAAAAACTCAATTACTCCCTTTGAGGTTCCTTCACAATTAAGTGGATTAACCTGGTTCAGGGTAATATTAGAGTTGTTTATGAATCGAGTTATTCAATCAAACTCATGGGCTCGACTCAACTTAGCTCGAATATATTAATTTATTGATAAATAATATATTTTTATTTAAATTTAATTTATATAGATTTACAATTATACTTCCGTACATTTTCTTTTTTCTTTTGTGTCTGTTTAATTTTTCATCTACTTGTCTTAAGATGCAAATTAAATCTTAATTTCTTATGAGTTGGTTATTCCATTATTAGTAAATACCGGGCATATCACTTTAAGAAATTAAGTATATATAATAATAAATGGAAAGAAATACCATACATAGATGCTACCCTTGGAGGCATATCATAGGCCAAGTTTACAATCAAGATTGTTAATAATTATTTTTTATGTTATTTTAGTGGAATGACCTAGAATCATTAATGAACATGACAATTTAATTGATAAAAAATAACCAACTAATTAAAGTATTCCAAAAACAATCGATATTTGACTAGGGTAATCATGCTACTTCCTATTAGGAGTACTAATTACTCTATAAAATCTATAGACCAATTAGAATAATAAGCTCAATAAACAGTACAATATATTTACAATATTAGAATTTCAAAACAGTACATTCTTTTTAGTTCAAGATGGATCAAATAAAATGTTAAATTTTTTGAATCTGTATATATAAAATCTAGGGTAAATTACATATTTATGTTGTGCGGAACTAGATCGAGATTACGAAAACCGATAAAAACACACAAAAGAAACACAAATATTTTACGTGGTTCGGCCAATATGCCTACGTCCACGGGAGGAGGAGCAAAGCTTTGTATTTATCGGAGATGGAGTATTACACGAGATACGTATTACAAGTGCTCTTTCTAGCACACACTCAACACCTCAATACAAACTCTAACAGGCAGCTTCTGCCTTCCTACAACCTCTACCGGGAGGGGCTCTCTCTAGAGCTCTCACTATGCCTCACCCGGGAGGGAGCTCTTGGAGCTCTCTTTGGAGCTCTAGCTCATTTCTCCTCTGCCCTCCACTCTCTCATCCTCATGCCTATTTATAGGCAAGGCTCATGGTGTGAATACACCATAGCCACCATGTTGTTCTTTCAACAAAGGCTGCCAACGTCTCTTTTGTTTTCAACAATTTCTACAGCAGCCATCCACATTTTCAAAGGCTGCTTCAACCTTTGCTGCTTCAACAAAGTCTGCCATCCACATTTTCTTGAAGCTGCCACCTTTGTTGAACTTTCTGGATTGGAGCCACAATTCTAACAATCTCCACCTTGGCGAGAATCCACAGAGAGAATTTACTGATCAGAGCTTCCTCCATTCCTCCTTCAGGTTTCATACACACCATTACACATGAGGGCACCTTCTGCATTGGCATGATCCATCAATGCACTGAGCCTGAGTCAATTTTTTCTGTCTATTCTAATCTCCTTCCCAATAATTTATTGGCTTCTCCAAGATCCTTCATCTCGAACTCTGAGCTCAGTTGAGCCTTCAGCCTGTCGATCTCCACCTTGCCTTTTTCAGCAGATAGACAAATGATCCATCTTGAAGTTTCCGGAAATAGACACGATGATCCAATTGACTGCGTGTGTATTTTTCATTCTGTCATGAAACAGTCCAACCGTTTGTACAGCTGTCACGGGATTGTTTCAGACCATACAGTGACCGGTTCAACTTGCTTTTCTAGTCTTCGCGATCGGGGACTCCAAAACCATCTCGTTGAGTCATGCGAATCTCCTCCTCTAAGGAACCATGGAGGAATGCAATTTTTACATCAAGTTGAACTAACTCTAGGTCATATTGTGCTACTAAAGCCAATAATATCCGAATAGATGCATGCTTAACAACCTCGTTGTAATCTATTCTTTCTTTTTGAGCGTAACCTTTTGGCTACCAGTCTGGCTTTGTATCTGATACTGTCTTTGCCGGTAGCACCTTCCTTTTTGGCAAAGACCCATTTGCACCCAATTGTTCTTTTGAGTGTTGGAAGTGGAACCAACTTCCAAGTCTGATTATGATGAAGTGATGTCATCTCTTCATCCATCGCCTTCTTCCACTGGGCATGCTCGGGGCTGTTTACAGCTTCTTTGTAATTGGTCGGGACATCATCATCAATTACTGGAAGGGCGTATGCCACCATGTCTGTGTACCGAGCAGGCTTTCCGAATACGTCTTTTCGGTCTGCTGGTGGCAATAGATTCAGGTTGCTGAAAGATTTCCGGTGATGACTCCTCCACTTCAATTAAGGTGTCATCAGATTCTGGTTCAGATTCATCGAAATTTTGACCAGCATCTTCTGATTCAAACTCCACATGCTTTAGAGAATCATGGTTCACATTCTCTGGAGTTGACAATTTCAGCATTACAGATTCGTCAAAGGCAACATCTCGGCTTACGATGACTTTCTTTGACTCAGGGTTCCACAGTCGGACTGCCTTTACTCCTTCACTAAAGCCCAAGAAGACAGCTTTCATGGCTCTAGGATCCAGTTAAGCATCCGAAAAATAGCCGATCCGGTTTTAAGACTCTACCTCTAAGGATTTTCCAACCCATGCATCCAATGCTGTAGAGGGTAGTCAGTTGATACTCTAAGAGGCCAAGCCTCTACTCAAAATGCCTCTCTCAAGCCTCACTGAGATAACTCGAACTCTATCAACCAAAGTTCTAATCATCCGTTCTGCACCTCCATTCTATCGTGGAGTGCCCGGAGCTTCAAAGTGTTTGATCTTCACTTTGAGGAACGGATAATCGCCAATATCAGATCTCAGTATTTTGAGCTTTTTACTGGTCTGGACGGGATCTTCACCTCCTACTGTGGATTGGATCTTCACCATCTACTGGACTGGAGGGGTCTTCACCTCCTACTAGACAGGATCTTCATTGTCTACTGGACGGGATCTCCACCGTCTACTGGACGGGGTCTTCACCTCCTACTGGACAAGATCTTCACTGTCTACTGGACTGTCGCGGATTAACAGGATTCTTCTCCTATATAGGATATCTACCGCCTACTGGTCCTTCGCGGATTAACTGGATTCTTCTCCTTGATAAGATATCCATCACCTACTGGACTTTTGCGGATTAACAGGATTCTTCTCCTAGATAGGATATCCACCGCCTACTGGTCCTTCGCGGATTAACTGGATTCTTCTCCTAGATAGGATATCCACCGCCTACTGGACTGAGCCTACTGGTCCTTCGCGGATTAACTGGATTCTTCTCCTCGATAGGATATCCACCGCCTACTGGACTTTCGCGGATTAACTGGATTCTTCTCCTAGATAGGATATCCACCGCCTACTGGTCATTCGCGGATTAACTGGATTCTTCTCCTAAATAGGATATCCACCGCCCACTGGTCATTCACGGATTAACAGGATTCTTCTCCTAAATAGGATATCCACCGCCTACTGGATTGAGCCTACTGGTCAGGATCTTCACCTCCTACTGGACGGGATCTTCACTGTCTACCGAACTGAATTGGACAGGATCTTCACCTCCTACTGGACGGGATCTCCACCGTCTACTGGACTGGACGGGGTCTTCACCTCCTACTGGACGGGATCTTCACTGTCTACCGAACTGAACTGGACAGGATCTTTACCTCCTACTGGACGGGATCTTCACTGTCTACCGAACTGAACTGGACAGGATCTTCACCTCCTACTGGACGGGATCTTCACTGTCTACTGAACTGAATTGGACAGGATCTTCACCTCCTACTGGACGGGATCTTCTCTGTCTACCGAACTGAACTGGACAGGATCTTCACCTCCTACTGGACGGGATCTTCTCTGTCTACCGAACTGAACTGGACAGGATCTTCACCTCCTACTGGACGGGATCTCCACCGTCTACTGGACTGGAGGGGTCTTCACCTCCTACTGGAAGGGATCTTCACTGTCTACTGGTCCTTCACGGACTCACAGGTCCAGTACTTCGCACTGCCACATGCCAAAGTTACGTGGTGCCATCAAATTTCTCCACCTCGAACTTTGCAGTGGTCATCGAGTTCTTTCTGATGTAGAACTTGATGGTGCGCTGCTGGTTGTTTCAGTTGTCTAATGATTCTGCCATGGTAATAAAACAAAATTACCAACTCAGAGTTTTTTTTTCCCTTATCTGTATGGAAAAAACGGATGCCACGGTTGAGTCCGGAATAGTCGAAATAGCCAGGAACGGGTCCAACTGTGTAATTTTTGGACACACGGTGAAGATTCTGAGAATATTCTGCTGCAGGTGGCTCGAAATTGACTCGGTTTAGCTCAACTAGATCGAGATTACGAAAACCGAAAAAAACACACAAAAGAAACACAAATATTTTACGTGGTTCGGCCAATATGCCTACGTCCACGGGAGGAGGAGCAAAGCTTTGTATTTATCGGAGATGGAGTATTACACGAGATACGTATTACAAGTGCTCTTTCTAGCACACACTCAACACCTCAATACAAACTCTAACAGGCAGCTTCTGCCTTCCTACAACCTCTACCGGGAGGGGCTCTCTCTAGAGCTCTCACTATGCCTCACCCGGGAGGGAGCTCTTGGAGCTCTCTTTGGAGCTCTAGCTCATTTCTCCTCTGCCCTCCACTCTCTCATCCTCATGCCTATTTATAGGCAAGGCTCATGGTGTGAATACACCATAGCCACCATGTTGTTCTTTCAACAAAGGCTGCCAACGTCTCTTTTGTTTTCAACAATTTCTACAGCAGCCATCCACATTTTCAAATGCTGCTTCAACCTTTGCTGCTTCAACAAAGTCTGCCATCCACATTTTCTTGAAGCTGCCACCTTTGTTGAACTTTCTGGATTGGAGCCACAATTCTAACAATTTAATCATCTAACTTTAGACGATTTTTTTTTTTTGATTATCTAACTATGAAAAATTATGATTTGGTCAATAACTTCATGCAATTGTTTTTTTGTTATCCACGCGTTAAAAATTAACAGCGAGTTGACATGATATCGTCACGTCATCTGTCAATCTCACGTGGCATTACCACATCATCTAACATAATACATGACATTACTCACGTCGCATTATAAATTTTAAAAAATTACACTTTTGATTACTTAATTTTTTGATAGTTTTTATTTTTGATCACTAAAATTATTAAAATTTTATTGTGAAAAATTCACAATTTGATCATCAACATTTATAAAATTATTAATATTTTGATCTCCATTGTTAACGTCTTACTATTGACGTAGTTTTAGAACGATTTAATCACAAAAATTTGTTTAATATGATAAATAATTTTATTATTTATGTTAACTATATTTACTTTAATACTTTATTGCATGAAATTAAGCATATATATGAACTTTCATTGTAATTAGAATCTTTAACGCTATTAAATATTTCATATTTCCTTTATTATTTTTTTGGTTGGCTGATATAATTTATAGAAAATACTTGAATTTATTTAGATAAACTGGATGACAAATATTTGAAGTTTTTCTATTTTAATAATTTTGGCAATTAGATTTGTTCATTCATTTTTCAAATTTAAAAGGTATAATTAAAATATAAAAGTTCATAATTTTAATTTCATGCAGTAAAAATATCGAATGCTTATTTATATTTTTTTTATAAAGTTCGAGGACTTATTTGAGTATTATCCCAAAATATTTCAATATAAATAACAAAAATAATAAAATAATTTATTATATTAAGTTTCACAATTGTTGGCGATCAAATATTTATAAATCCACGTCGATAATGAGGCGTTGACAATGACCAAAATATTAATAATTTTAACAAACATTGGTAATCAATTTTTGAAAATTTTAAAATTGAATGATCAAGATATATAGAAACTTTCAAAAAATTAAGTGATCAAAAGTGTAATTTATTTTTATTTAATTTTCAAATTTAATTTTTCAAAATTATACTGTCAGGTTACATATCAATGACATGCTAATGTCATGTGGCGACTAACATATGACATGGCAACGCCGTGTCATTGCCATGTCAACATGTCATTATCCATGTAATTTTTCATATATAGTTGAATGATAAAAATAAAAAATGACCTAAAATTGAGTGACTAAATATATAATTTACTTTAAAATCTATTTAACGTGTTCTATCAACTTATCAGTTTTCATTTTCATTTCAGATTCCATTCCGTGGTTTATAATATAGTTAAGAATTTCATCAAAAGAATTCCAATAAAATCTTGTCATTTCTATAATTAAATAGAATTTCAACAAGTACTTCTAAGAGCTTGCATATATAGTTGGCATCTAGAATATCATATAAAACATTTAATGAAACTCTTTTTTTTGTTTTGTTGGTATCGATGAATCACCCAAATGTGAACCCTATAGAATGGAAACACAATTCATTAATTACTTAAAAAATTGAATACCAACGAAACCAAATGTGTTAGCTAGGGTTATCATATATCTTTTATATGCACCTATAAATGTAATTTTAATCAAACTTCACAAGTGTTATATTAGTTTATTAAGTTTCTTAATTATATATAATTTTCTTAATGTGTTTATTTTGTGAGTATAATCGTCCAAATTATGCCATAAATGATTTAAATATAATTTTCTTGGTTTGTGGCCAACCCAAGGCCAATGGTTTTGCAACCATGTGATACGCCCACCTCACCCTCGATGTTTTGTTGGTGCTAAAAAATCTATCACATTAAACCCTAAACAGCGAGCCAGCTAGGGCTATAAAAACCCTAGCCCCTTGTTTCTCGCTTCATCACACAATATTTCCTCCAAGTTGAATGTGGTACTACTTAACCCTAGTTTTACTTTCTTTTTAATTTTTATTTTAGAAAATTTAACTCCCATATATATAATCTCAAAATCTAGTTTTAATTCTTGTAGAATAATATATACTGATTGAAACTGTAATTTTTTTTTTTTTTCATTTCAGGCTTAGAGTTTTCGATGATGAAGAACTTTGTAACGATCTTTGTTGCCCTCATGCTGTTTTTGGCAACCCTGGAAGCTGATGGAAAACGGCTAACCCTGGAGAAGGAGCGTGAGCTTATCTTAAGCGGTCAGGCAAGTACTCATCAGCTGGGTCAAAAGGCCGATGATGGAGCTAAAGATGATAAAGATCCAACTGCAAACAAGGGTGCAGCTACTGGAAGAACCGCAGAATATGATTCTGCTGTAGGCCTTGTTGATTCCCAGAATAAAGCTTCGGCCGGGAATGGACGCCACCGTATGTTTGCAAACGAAAGCAACTAACGCATGCCTTGAAACTGAGCTTGCTATACAGCTTGGTTTGAGCTTTACTAAATATGGTGTGCCTGAGAATAAAAGTGGAATTTAACATGTTAGAATAACCCAAAGCACACACACACACACACATATATATATATATATATATATGTGTGTGTGTGTATGAACATGTTAAGTTTCCATAGTAAAATCAGTGTTAAAAGAAGTGTGTTCAGTTATCTGAACTATATGTATGAAAATCTGGGTTTGTAGCTAGTTAATTAAGATGTGCAAGTTTATTTCTATATATATAGTTTGCATGGAATAAAGACCAAGCTTATCTAAAATGGAGTTTTCCTATATTGGAGTCTTCGACAAACCTTTTTTTGCTTGGACAAGAGAAACAGCATGACAAAACCCTAACTACACAGTTTAGTTTACAAATATATAGATTTTGAATTTCTTTGTAAATACTGTGAAAATTTAAAACTATATATATATATATATATATATATATATATATATAGAGAGAGAGAGAGAGAGAGAGAGAGATTGCGATATGTACTTGACTTATAAGAAAGTGAGAGGATTCATTTTGGTGATCAAACCTAAAATTAACTGGTTCTAATTAGTAAAAGAAAATATTAATTGTTTGCTTCCATTTATCCTGCAGCCCCATTAATTGGTTATAGTTGATGGACAACTTGATTTTAAGAAGTAATGTTAAATGGTGAATTTGAGATGCATCGATCCCTCGTGCACTCTTAAAATTTATCTACGTATTTGTATTAGTATATTTACTGGTTTTTTTGGGTAAGAACTTGAGTTTTCCTCACAATTTGTAATTAAAAAATCAAATTCAAATAATTAATTCTAGAGCTGAGCATTATTTGGTTAAAATAGAAAAACCAAACTAAACCAAATCTGACTGATATTTGGTCTGGAGAGTGGAAAATTTCATTTGGTCTTAAAATCAAACCAAGTTAATATTTTGGTTTTGTAAATTTTGAAACTAATCCAAACCCAAAATGCAATTTAAAATAAATAATATAATAATATTTATAATTGTATAAATTCTTTATTATTTAAAATATTTGCTTTTTTTTTTTTTTTAAGCTATAGCAAAGTTTTTTACTAGTATTAACTATTTAGAACTTTGCTATGATTTTTTTTTTTTTTTTTTAAGAATGGAGTTGTATTTACAGTGGGATAAATTTAAATGTAATGAATATAGAATGTCTTTTTAATTCATTTTAAGAATGTTTAAATTGTGTAAAAAAATCGTTTGGGTTTGTTAAGAAGTCTCAAACCAATAAGAAAATAAATGAAATTGTATTATTTCAATTTGGTTTGGTAATTTTGTTCATTTCTATTATAATTTAATCTTTTTATAAAATTATAACCACAATCAAATAACTTTCAGTATCTATATATCAAATAATATATTCATGAAAAAACTTAATAAACAAACTAACTAAACAAATCAATTAACATAAAATTAGACCAAATCCACCTATATGATGCGACCTGAATTAATATATTTAAAATCTAAAGATATTAAGGTATCTTTTTTATTATCAAGACAAGGCCTCATTCACTGATATAATTTGATATAAAAATTTAGAAATCGAAAATTTTGATTTTATGTAAATTTTCACTTAAAATTAAATCAAGCAGCACCATGTTCAGCACTAATTAGTGGCAAATTTATCAAAATATTGCTAAAAAAATAAATTATCAAACTACATTTTTTTTCAAATTATATATCAAAATGCGCCTTCTAAAAATACCATGGGAAGTCGCCATATGATATGGCGACTTCTCATGGTTAATTTTTAAAAAAAATAAAAAAACTAAGAAGGGAAGTCGCCATATGATATGGGGACTTCCCTTCATAATTTTTTTTTTTTTAAAAAAAATTAAAAAACTAAGGTCAGAAGTCGCCATATGATATGGCGACTTCTGACCTTGTTTTTTCAAAAATTTTTACAATTGTTCTGAAATCGCTATATCATATGACAACTTCCGAACTACAATTGTAAAAAAATTTGAAAAAACAAGGTCAGAAGTCGCCATATCATATGGCGACTTCTGATCTTATTTTTTCAATTTTTTTAAATAAATACCAAGGAAGTCGCCATATGATATGGCGACTTCCCTTGGTCGTTGAAAATCAACGTATTTTGATAAATAATTCTAAAATATCGGCAATTTGAAAATTAATTTATTTTTTAGCCATATTCAGATAAAAAAAACCTTAATTAGTTTCACCATCTCAAACACTGGTTCCAATGAAAAGCATAAAGAAAACCTTTGAAAAAATGTGATTAAGCATATATATATATATATATATATATATATATATATATGTGTTGCTTTGAAAATACAGTTTCTCGCAAAATGTTCCCTTAAATTAGCTTTATCTCCCAATATTCAAACCACTTTACCTCTCTTTAATTTCTCAATCCCCATTTTTTCTCAAACCTAGCTATACCTAAGAATAATAAAAATAGCTTAAAATCCCTTTGGGATCTCTCCATATATGTAGTGGATTAACTCTGATTTGGGAGCATCACATAATATATAATTGCAGGAGTCTAATATGTAATTATAGGAAGCATCCCAAATTCAACCCCAAAGCGCCATTTATGGATTATGTCTCGTTTACTACTTCACTTTGATATATATATATATATATATATATATATATATATATATATATATATATAGATTTTCTTTTTTCATACTAAATTTTGATATAGATTTATACATTGGTAATACGTGTGTAAGTATACATAATTTAATTTATATGCTTTTTTATTAAAAAAAAAGTTTGTAATTATGTATTTATGTACTAATTAATTGTGCATGTAAATTAGCATATATATATATATATATATATATATATATATATATATATATATATATATATATATACATCACTTGAATATTGAAGTTAAAGTCCGTTCCATTTTTAAAATGGATTTTATTTTTTCGTTCAAATTCATTTTTCAGACGTAATATATTTTTATCCAAATCCTCTCAAATATCAGGTAAGCTTTCGAACTTGGACGAGTAACCAATCCGTGAACTTATTTAGTTTATGAGTTGGTTAATTATTCAATTAATATTTTTTTTTACATGCATAGCATACTGTAGGAGGAGAAAATTTGTAACCAATTACAAATTGCCACGTGTCAATTGAAATTCTTTTAATTAAGAAATTTTCAATTAAATTATACATTACCATGTGAAATTGATAATATCATATTATAATTAATTATTTTATAATTAATTAAATATGTACACATGGTTTGACCAATCAAATTGCAAGGATTCATGGGTTATCCAATCAAATTTCACCCATGTGTCATAATTATTTTACCTCTAATTAAATTAAATTAATTAAGAGATAAATAATAAATTTTTATCTCTAATTAAATTAAATTAATTAAGAGATAAATAATAAAGTTTTATCTCTAATTAAATTAAATTAATTAAGAGATAAATAATAAATTTTTATCTCTAATTAAATTAAATTAATTAAGAGGTAAATAAATATTTTATCTCTAATTTAATTAATTAATTAAGTGATAAAAAATAAATATTTTATCTCTAATTAAATTAAATTATTTAAGAGATAAATAAGAAGATATTATCTCTAATTAAATTAAATTAATTAAGAGATAAATAAGGAAGTTGAGTTCTTTTAAAACTCTCTTTCACCTGACTAGCTACCACTATAAATAGAGACCTCCCCTTAACACAAATTCACAACTCAGAAAGCCTGAAGAGAAGAAGATTTTGAAGAGCCAAATCCTCTCAAAATTCTTAAGAAGAAATTAGAGAAATTCTAAGAACGCGGTGCTTGTTCTTGAGAATTCTCTAAGAAGCTTTTCTCCGATCTTGTTCATCGAAGGAAAGGAGATAATTCCTGTTAGGAAAGGAGATAATTCCTGTTTTTCAAGACCAAGTCTAGAAGACCCTTGAAGCAGATCTCACCGATTCAAGATCAAGTCGTGAAGACCCTTGGATCAAAGTTTTACTGAAGAAAAGAATCAAAGGATTTCTTTCTTTAAGAATATTCAGAGATTGTAACCTCAAAGTTTGATTAATAAAATTATTTGACTCCAAATTTTCCTTGTCATATTTTTGACGCAAAATTTGTGTGTACAAATTTTGGCACGCCCGGTGGGACAATCTCTGCCTTTCATCTCTTTTCTTCAAAACTCAAGTTATCAAGTTGCAATGGCTCCCAAGAAGAACCTTGCTAACAAACCAACTCTCAAGCCTGCTCGAGCTAATCCTGCAGTCTACCCCACTTCATCATCAAGCGTTGATATCCCTGCTCATCCTTATGGCACTAGGAGGAAGACCAAAGCTCTTGCTGAATTGTATGAGCAAACTTTTCCGGTGCTCAATCAAAACCCTCTCTATGACACTTCTTCTCCAATTCAAGACTTAGAAGAAGTTTTCGCTGGACAGGTTGATTCTCCTCGAGGATCAAGTGCAAGTCGCCAGTTAACATATAAAGAACAAGATAGCTACTCAAGCAACAAGCCTATTCCATCCTCTGCTCCAAAATCAAGTTATGGAGTAATGGCTGTCATGACAACTGGCACCACATCATTGGAAGAACAAGTTGCACTTCTGGCAAAATCCGTTGAAATTCTTTCAGCAAGTATCAAAGAGAAGGATAACCAGATCGCTTCCATGATGGACAAGATCGCCGGTCTCACGGGAAAAAGGAACGAAGCTTCAAACCAAAATTGGCAATCAATCTTTCAAGATGATGGTGAGAACTCTGGCAAGGAAGTTGCTAAAGATTCTGAGGAAAATATCAATGAACTCGTCACTACCAGTCAGCTCAAGGATCTTATCAAGGAGGCTATCAAAGATCAAGTTGAAAGCATCACTCAACCTTCATATACATATGCAAAACCATATTCTCAAAGGATCGATCGTCTGAGGATGCCTGGGAACTATCAACCCCCAAAGTTTCAGCAGTTCGATGGAAAAGGAAATCCACGCCAACATGTTGCACATTTCGTGGAAACTTGCAATAATGCTGGTACCTATGGGGATCTCATGGTGAAGCAGTTCGTTCGCTCCCTAAAAAGCAACGCCTTTGATTGGTATACTGATCTTGAGCCTGGGACGATTGACAGCTGGGAACAACTTGAGCGTGAATTCCTTAATCGATTCTACAGCACTCGTCGCTTAGTCAGCATGATCGAACTCACAAGCTCACGTCAATGGAAGGATGAGCCAGTCATTGATTACATTCACAGATGGAGAAATCTGAGCCTTAACTGCAAAGAAAGATTGTCTGAGTCTTCTGCCCTTGACATGTGCATCCAAGGCATGAATTGGGGCTTGCGTTACATTCTTCAAGGCATCAAGCCTAAGACCTTTGAAGAATTAGCCACTCGTGCTCATGATATGGAGTTGAGTATGACAGCTGCTGGAAATCAAGAACCTCCGGTGCAAGAGCCAAAGAAAGCCAAGGAAAAACAAGATATCCGCAAAGGGG
The DNA here is from genome assembly GCA_030761205.1 of Fremontodendron californicum. NCBI lineage: Eukaryota > Viridiplantae > Streptophyta > Magnoliopsida > Malvales > Malvaceae > Fremontodendron > Fremontodendron californicum. The sequence continues at coordinate 24,799,338 of JAULJL010000022.1, read as the reverse complement.
GCAAAACCTTTACCAACAAGGGAGAAAGCAAACAGTCCATGGCCGTGACTACCAAGCCACTCATGATATCTCCCAAGTCAAAACAATCTCAAGAGACGAAATCTTCTCCTATCCAAGACAAAGGTAAAGGCAAGATCACTTTGAAGGAGAGGCAAGAAAAGAAGTATCATTTTCCTGATTCTGATGTTTCAAGCATTCTTGAAGAACTTTTAAAGACTAAGCTGATTCAGTTGCCAGAAATGAAGCGACCTGAAGAAGCTGATAAAGTAGAAGACCCCAATTATTGCAAGTACCATCGCTTGATTAGCCATCCTCTAGAGAAGTGCTTTATTTTGAAGGATAGAATTATGCGACTCTATGAAGAAGGGAAAATCGAGTTTGAAGAAGAAACGATGTCGTCAAATTTGGCATCAGTCAATACGGTTTCTCAATCCAATTTGCTGGATAGAACCATAAAATTTGGCTCTTTTGATCCTATCATACTGGCTCCAAGTACAAGTACGATAGTGGATCTTCAGGGAAATAGGGGCAACTATTTGCTTCAAAGACAAAATCAAGATCACGATGGTTGGACTCTAGTCACACGCCGAAAAAACAAAAAGAAGAATCTTCCAAAAGTTGTGAAAGTGCCTACAAGAACTAAGATGGTCAAACAACCATCTAAATTCCCAAAGCCTAATGTGCCTCAAGAAGCAAAAATGCCATCTCGGAGTAAAAGTTCAGTAGGGAGGAAGTCAAGGAGGCAAATCACTTTAAACGAATTCATGCCAATTCAGCTTAGAAATGAAGATTTGGTTTTCATGAATTGTTACCATAACGGTGGCGATGAAGATAATGAAAACAACACTGACTCAGTAGCATTTGAAGTTGATGAGCATTCTTGTGCTACGAAAATTAACTTTTCTGATGAGGATCTATTGCTAGGGTCAACCCCTCATAATCGGCCGTTGTTCGTCATAGGATATACTCGGGAACAGAAGATCAATAGAATCTTGATCAATGATGGTTCTGCTGTCAACATACTCCCGTTGATGACAATGAAAGAATTGGGAGTTTCTTTGGACGAGTTGATGCAAAGCCGCTTGATGATCCAAGGATTCAACCAAGGGGGACAAAGAGCTCTTGGAAAACTTAGACTTCAACTTTTCATTGGAGATATGGAGTCAAGTCCACTTTTCCATGTAATCGATGCCAAAACGACGTACAACATGTTGTTAGGACGACCGTGGATACATCAAAATGGTGTAGTCTCCTCAACTCTGCACCAATGTCTCAAGTATTGCAGAAACGGTCAAGTCAAGACGATCCTTGCAGACGCTAAGCCATTTACTATAGCAGAAGCACATTTCGCAGATGCAAAGTTTTATCTAAAAGATGCATTTATCGAAGAAGTAATGCCCAACCCGATGCAAGAATTAAAGCAAAAGGGAAAGAATTTGGCTTCTTCCACAGTTGGAGAAGATGAAATTGCTCAAGGTTTAAAGGATCTGACTCTTCCCCTCACTAACTTAGAAGAATCAAGAGGCCTTATACCTCCGCTGCAAGGATTTGTTAGGCCAGTAGAAGAACCTCTTTATGAACATCAGGATCTTCCTACTCATCGAGCTAAAGATTTTGATCCTAATGCTTATAGATTGCTTGTCAAAGCTGGATATAAACAAGAGGATGTTGCAAAATTGGCTCACGAGACAAAAGAGCTTAGCAAAGAAAAGCCGCAAAGTTCATTCAAGATCCGACAGGTCTGGCAAAAGAAGATGGATCACATCGGAACTTCTAGAGAGGGGCTTGGATATTCTCCATTAAAATTGAAGATTCATAAACGAACTTCAAGGTACATAAATGTGGAGGAAGTTCCCGAGGAGCAAGAAGATGCAGTGAAGCCACCAGGACTTTCAGTGTTTGATCGCTTGGGGGCACGCTCAACACGATGTTCGGTGTTTGATCATTTGAGCATTCAATCATCACGAAGGTCAGTCTTTGAACGAATGGGAGAAAAATGCAGTGAAGTTTATGTAAGTAAACCAATTTCCATTCAGTCAAGGCTTGGAAGTCTGTACTCTAAAGAAGTTAACTGTGGTCGAAAAAGAAAATCTTCCACTTTAAAGGAATCAAGGGATTTTCACAGCAAAATTCCTTCTCGAATGAAAAGGCAAAGCGAATGGAAGGTAACTACTGGTGAAGTTTTAAAGGCTAGAAAGCACACAGTGGTTATAACCAAATCAGTCTCATCCTCAGAGGAAGAGGAACTTGAAGAAACAGAAATCTTTACTTCTAACCATGTATCTGTAAAGGAGACTGGTGAAAAATCTCAAGAGGAAGAAGCCCAAGAACCCCCTTCATCTTTTGAAGAAGGAAATCAAGCTACTATTGATGAGCTAAAAGAGGTTAACATCAGTACTAGTGAAGATCCACGACCGGTCTTCATTAATGCTTGCTTACCACCAGAAGAAGAAAAAGCCTATCTTGATCTTTTGATAGAGTATCGAGATATCTTTGCTTGGACTTACAAAGAAATGCCGGGACTTGATCCAAAAGTAGCTATGCATCATCTGGCTGTCAAGAAAAGTGTTCGACCTATCAAACAAGCTCAACGACGCTTCCATCCTGACTTGATTCCCCAAATCGAAGCTGAGGTCAATAAGCTCATCAAAGCTGGCTTTATTAGAGAAGTCAAGTATCCCACTTGGATCTCAAATATTGTTCCGGTGAGAAAGAAAAATGGTCAACTTCGAGTTTGTGTAGATTTTCGAGACTTGAACAATGCTTGTCCAAAGGACGACTTTCCTCTCCCTATAACAGAAATAATGGTTGATGCTACAACTGGCCATGAAGCTTTGTCATTTATGGATGGATCGTCTGGCTATAATCAAATTCGCATGGCTCCAAGAGATGAAGAACTTACCGCATTTCGAACTCCAAAAGGAATATACTGTTACAAAGTTATGCCGTTTGGGTTAAAGAATGCAGGGGCTACTTATCAAAGAGCAATGCAAAAGATCTTTGATGATATGCTTCACAAAAATGTCGAATGTTATGTTGATGACTTGGTAGTGAAGTCAAAGGAAAAATCCAATCATCTTGCTGATCTTCGCCAAGTGTTTGAAAGATTGCGTAGATACCAATTGAAGATGAATCCGCTCAAGTGTGCATTCGGAGTATCCTCGGGCAAGTTTTTGGGGTTCATCGTACGACATCGTGGGATTGAAATCGATCAATCAAAAATAGATGCAATCATGAAAATGCCTGAACCGCGCAATCTGCATGAACTTAAAAGTCTGCAAGGAAGATTGGCATATATCCGACGTTTTATCTCAAACTTGGCTGGTCGATGTCAACCATTTAGTCGGCTAATGAAGAAAGATGTCCCTTTTGTCTGGGATGAGGCCTGCAGTAATGCTTTTAAGAGCATTAAGACCTTTTTGTTACAACCACCTATTCTGAAGGCACCCATACCAGGACAGCCGTTAATCCTTTATATTGCTGCACAAGAACGTTCCTTAGGAGCATTGTTGGCACAAGAGAATGATGAAGGAAAAGAAACTGCACTCTACTACCTTAGTAGAACTCTTAATGGCGCTGAATTAAATTATTCTCCCATTGAAAAGACTTGCTTGTCATTGATGTTTGCAGTTAAAAAGCTGAGGCATTATTTGCAAGCTCATTCTGTTCGTTTGATTTCGCGAGCAGATCCCCTCAAATATCTCATGTCCAAGTCTGTGCTCAGTGGAAGATTGGCAAAATGGGCTCTTTTGCTACAAGAGTTCGATATTACTTATATTTCACAAAAGGCCGTTAAAGGGCAAGCACTTGCCGATTTCCTTGCAAACCATCCGATTCCAGATGATTGGGAATTCTGTGAAGATCTCCCAGATGAAGATGTTCTTTTCATCGAAATTCCCAGGCCATGGAAACTATTCTTCGATGGGGCTGCCCGTCAAGATGGAGCTGGAGCAGGTGTTGTCTTTGTCACTTCAGAAGGAGATGTATTGCCTTATGCATTTACTCTCATTGAAAACTGTTCCAACAATGTAGCAGAATACCAAGCTATGATCATTGGATTGGAAATGGCAGTGGATATGAAGATCACTCAACTTAAAGTGTTTGGGGATTCCAAATTGGTTATCAACCAACTCCTTTCACTTTACGAAGTTAAGAAGCCAGACCTCTTACCATATGTCAACTATGCGAAAAAGATTTTGGAATGGTTTGACAATGTAAGCTTGGAACACGTACCAAGAAGAGAGAACAAGCAAGCAGATTCTCTAGCTAATCTAGCATCAACTCTTGACATGCCAAGTGTAGAAGTAAAAGTCCCTCTTTGCAAACGATGGATTTTGCCTCCAGTTGATTTTAAAGATAATAATACGGAATCCAATGTTGTTTCAGTTTGCGAAGTTGAAAAAGAAGATTGGAGACAACCATTGATTGATTATTTAGAGCATGGGAGGCTACCCAATGATCCAAGGCATAAAACAGAAGTGAAACGTCGAGCTCCTCGATTTATTTACTTCAAGGGTACGCTCTATCGCCGCTCTTTTGATGGTGTCTTCCTTCGATGTTTAGGAGAAGATGAAGTATCCAAAACCTTACAAGAAGCTCATTCAGGAATTTGTGGTGCACATCAGTCTGGAGCTAAATTGCACTTTCAGATAAAAAGAATGGGATACTACTGGCCAACAATGGTAAAGGATAGTATGGACTACTCAAAAAAATGTCAAGCTTGTCAGTTTCATGCAAACTTCATCCATCAACCTCCGGAACCATTACATCCGACAGTCACATCTTGGCCTTTCGATGCTTGGGGACTTGATTTGGTAGGACCATTACCTAAGAGTTCACTAGGGCATATGTATATACTTGCCGCTACAGATTACTTTTCAAAGTGGGCAGAAGTGGCACCTTACAGGGAAGCAAAAAAAGAAACTGTTGCAACTTTTATCAGAACAAACATAATTTATCGGTATGGCGTACCTCGTCACATCATAACTGATAATGGGAAGCAGTTTGACATGAGCAAGTTATGTGCACAGTTTGACTTCAAGCAGTACAAGTCTTCAATGTACCATGCTCCAGCAAACGGATTAGCAGAAGCTTTTAACAAGACTTTGTGCAATCTTCTCAAGAAAGTTGTTAACCGTTCAAAGAAAGATTGGCATGAAAGGATAGGAGAAGCTCTGTGGGCTTATCGAACTACATATCGCACACCAACTCAAGCCACTCCATATGCACTTGTTTATGGTGTGGAAGCTGTTCTACCACTTGAGCGACAAATTCCATCATTAAGGATTGCAATCCAGGAAGATCTTTCTAGTGAAGACAATGTACGCTTACGTTTGGAAGAATTAGAAGCACTGGATGAGAAAATGTTGGAAGCCCAACAACGCTTGGAGTGCTATCAAGCTCGACTATCCAAAGCTTTTAATAAGAAAGTCAAGCAGCGATCTTTCCAAGTTGGAGATTTAGTCCTTGCTGTAAGAAGACCCATAAATACTTCACATCGTATTGGCAACAAGTTCCTTTCAAAATGGGATGGACCATACGTTGTTCGAGAAGTTTATACCAATGGTGCCTATAAGATCGTTGATCAAGATGGTGTCAAAGTTGGACCGATCAATGGAAAGTTTTTGAAGCGTTACTATGCTTAAAGAAGATATTGCTCCTAAGCAAGAGCTTAAACTGTCGTATGTTACTCCTAAGCACGAGCTTAAACTGCACATTAAAAAAAAAAAAAAAGCCCGCTATGTTGAAAATCCTTTCTAGGACAACTTAGGCAAAAGTTAGGGCACAAAAAAAAAAAAGATGAACTACGTTATGACTTGATCCTTCAAATTCGAAGGTACGTAGGCAGCTTGGTTTCATTGCCAAGTTCAGTCCAAACAAAAAAAAAATTTTGATTCAAATATTATCTTTTGTTCACTTGAAAGTATCATGATAATTCTCCATTCAAATTTCATGATTCAAATTATTTTTCAAGTAAAACAAACCTTTTCCAAATTAAAGATCTTTGGGAATTTAATTTGTAGTCCATACATGATGCAAAAATGCTTCAGAAAGTGCAAAAGAAAGATGATATATGGAGAAAAAGAAATTTAACTTCATTTCAAACTTGAAAAGAACTTACAAAAAAAAAAATAAATAAAAAAACTAGCAAGCCTAAGAACTAATATAAATTTGAAAAAAAAAAAAGTTACATCAAAAGGGAGTCAGGGCTTCCATTTGAAATTCTTCAAGTCGTCTCGAGAGGCTTCCAACATATTTCGCAACAAATCTAAGTTTTTGGCTTCATCCTCAGTAAGGGTAGTAATAGACTCAACAGAATTCATCTCTTCACGGATCTTGGAGGTGTCGGTTCTTCTTCTTTTCAGTTCATCTTCAGTTTCTTGGAGCGAAGACTCAAGTCTATGTTTTTTGCGTTGCAAAGTAATGAACTCTTGCTCTATATCTGCCAAGTTCGACTGCAAGGTATTAAGGTTCTCAACAGTCTTATGTTCAAGTAACATTGAATCTTTAAGTCGAATTTCAAGTGCTTGAAGTCTTTCAATTCTATCCTTGGATGAAGAAATGGAAGATTCAAGCTCATTAAACTTCTGGACTTGTGTAAAGTAGTCTTCCACCATGCCTTTCAATAAGGATGAATCAACGGACTTGATTGCTTCTATTGCATCAAAGATCTTGTGAACATCACCACTAAGTGAAGAAACCCGATCAAAAGAAGCGCGAATAATCCTTGGTTGAATGCTTTCCCACAAAATAGTTGCAAGCTTCAACTGACTATCGGATATCACTTTTTCAGCACTAAACTTAGAAAATTCTGGAAGGGCGAGATGACTAGCTTCAACATGAGGGCCTGTGGGAGTCTTCACTATAGAAGAAGTATTATTAACAATCACATTAGGGCAAGCATCTTCTTGGTTGGAAATGGTACTTGAAACATTATTTCTGATCTTAGCTGCAAGTTTGTTGAACTCATGCGAACTAGAAACTGAAGCTTCACTTTTGGCGGGGGATATATCACCTTGAAAGGACTTCCTTGGCCTGGTTCGCTTCCAATGTCTTTCATGATCACTCTCATCAATTGAATCTTCAACGATCGCATTATGCTTCCCTTCGATGACTTTCGGTAAAACCCTTTGTCCTTCATCAACTAATGATACTGATCGAGGAACTTCTTGTGAAGTCTTCACATGCTCCTCTGTTAAATCTATGGTGGACGAGACTTTGGCTTTATTGGGTTTGTCTTGCGAAATCTCTAAAGACTTTTTCTTAACATCCTTTGGAGGTTTTCTTCTCTTTGACGGTGATGTACGGATGCTCGAAATCAAAATATCAATAGAATGCTCAAGATATGGCTCATGAACTTTGGACCACCATTCTATGTATCTTGCGGTTGCATGATCATTAGGATTTAGAGAACGAGCTGGAGAGATCAATCTGGACTTTGTATGAGAACGAGTGCAAATTCTCCAAAACCTACATAAATCATCCACAGATCCAGAACGAATATCTTCCTTAAGAGCTCCGGGAATATCTTGACAAAACCCAAATTGTCTCCCAAATCGATGAGGACTGTAAGGTTCCACAATGATGGCTTGGTTACATCGGGCAGGCAAATAGCTCGAACGAACATTAACAAGGTAGCCATGATTGATCTTACTAAGAGTGTCATCATCAACAATCACTTCATCTCTATTCCTGGGATATGAATTAGCATTCCACACTATGCCACTATGAATCAACTTGCGGGCGTCATAATCCTCAAAGTATTTGGCTCCACCTTCTCCTGAAAACTTGCTCATCAAAGGCCCATAGACATCATCTGGATTTTGAAAGTGAGTCCGGAAGTAATAACTTAGCCACCCATAAATATAGTGAATTGGAAAACACGCATCCGAAGAGCCCGCTTGAGCAGAAAGTGTAATTCGGTTTAGTCCATGGTAAATATTGGCTAACACTGGGACCGCGAGATTAACAGTTCTCCCAATCGCCATCAGGCTGGCTATCTTAAATGTCTTTGGCCGAACAAATTCTGAATCTTTACTTGGAAAAACAAAAACACAAATCCAACAAGAAAGGAAGGCAGCTAAATAAGTGTCTGATGTTAAACTGTCTTTGATTCCAAGTGTAGTGAATGCTCCATCTCCTGCCATTCCCCGACCTTGGTATTTTCGAAGAATCCCAGTAGGGTTATGTGTAGCTTTTGGGCGAACAAGCTTCTTTGCTTTTCGAGCAGGTGGTTTGGTGTAACACAATTTCCCTTGAAACCAAAAATTGATCCAATCCTCAATAGACACCTTATCCTCCTTGCCTTGCTTCAAAAGATGGAATGCAGCAAATAGATATTCACAACATCTCGGGATGAATCTTCCCTTGTTATCAAAGCCAGTCAATTCGGCAGCACAAGGAATGACTTCATCATAAAATATGCCGTGAATAGGTAAACCGCCTAGTCTATGAAGATCCCATAAGGAGATGGAAGCTTCCCCAGTAGCAAGGTGGAGAGTGTTGGTAGCCGGGCACCAAGCTTCACAAAAAGCGCGAATGACGTCCTTGTTGTGATCATAAGTGTATAATGATGCATAAACTGCATCATATATACTAATAGTCGTTAAATTTTTGTTGAAGTGATATAACACATCTTCAGTCCATTCCCAGTACTTTGGTATGTAATCAAACTCTCCAAAAATCTTGAAGGAAAATCCCCAATATGATTTTTCGGAAGTGATACGGCTTCCCAACGTGTCAAACTTCTCATGATTAGAAGTATTGACGTGAAGATTAGACTGAAGAGATCTCGCCTTTGGAGAAGATTGTGAGGTTGGAGAAAGTTCTATCGACCAATCTTCCAAAGTGGTAGGAAAATCAAATGATTTCCAAGCGGATTTATATCTACCCGATATGGGCTTGTCGATGGAGAGATATAATCCTTCTTTTATGTCTTCGTCTTCCTTGGAAAGAATCACAAGATAATCTTTGTGATCTTTGAAGTAAACCATGATGATTCTACAAAAACAAAAACAAACAAAAAAAATGTCAAAGTAGGTAAAGAATTAAAAAATATATATATATAAATATACATATATATCTTAGTAAAAAAAAAAAGCTTGAAAAAAAAGTTAACAAGTGGCGCAAGCAAGCATAGTCAAATTATATTTTGTCAAAAGGCATGTAATTTACAAGTAATAAAATCATGCATGAATAAATATGAAAGGTGACAAGTAAAAGAATATTATGCATGGCTTAGAAATAAATGCAAGATTATGGTGCTAGGTGTCAACATGCATGTTGATTTAATGAGCCAGTGGCTTCATTAATGGATGCCATGAAGAAGCAAAAAAAAAAATATATAATAATAATAATAATAATAAATATATAAAAAAAAAGAGAGATGGAAAACTGGCAAAAGCTCGGGAAGAACTTCGGCAGGCAAAGCTGTTGGAGAAGAATCTGGCAGAAGATGGCATTCATCCCCAAACATGCGCCTTCTGAAGTCAAAATTACGATTCATGAGTTCTGCAAGCTTTTGATAATTCTTTTGAAGTATTACACTTAAGGGTTAATTCTTCCATGTACACTAACTTTCAAATGTGGATGGGGCCCAGTGCATGTGGTGACATCATCAAAGAATATATTGAGTGAATATGATCAAAGCAAACAGCAGAAAAACCAATTAGTAATCTAGAAAGAAACATTACAAAACTGGTAATGTGATATTGCTGCAATCTGATATAGTACTCACTCCATACAGTGAGATGCATTAGCAATGGCTGCTGGCTTCTAAGATTATTTTTGCTAGATTTCATTAACCGAGGATTCAAAGCCAATAAAAAAAAATAAAAAAAAAAAAAGAATTCACCTGCTCCAACGTAGCAGCCTTTAACAATTAATTTGATATGCAGATTAGCTTGAGAAGGCCTTGCTTTTATAGGGGAAATAATTCAAGTCCCATGTGGTCAAGGAATAGAACTTCTAATTGCATTAGAATTTCTTTAAAACTAGAAGTTGAGTTTTAATTGAAATTAATTTGAGCAAAGAAGCGATTAGATCAAACTCAAATTCTTTGGAGCTGTAGAAAGTCTTCAAGCTGTGAACTATATTTTGCATGGGCTATTGGGTTCCTTTACCAAGTCAAACTCTTTAAAAAATAAATAATAATAAATAAATAAAAGAGTTTGACTTAAAACCATTTTTGTTATGTAGGCCAACATTGGCCTATATATATATATTTTACGTAAGCCAACATTGGCCTATATTTTCTTTACGTAGGCCGATGTTGGCCCGATATTCATTTTGTGCTAAATCATTCAGGGTGGGTCGATCGTCCATTCATTTGCTAAATCAAATTTTTTCGTCTCATATGCAAAATTATATGAGGATAATTAATTGATGTAGATAAATTTCAAGACTTGTCCACTTGCTACACTAAAAAAAAAAATTCGTGTACGTAACCAAGTCTTGAGGGGGCATTTGTAGGAGGAGAAAATTTGTAACCAATTACAAATTGCCACGTGTCAATTGAAATTCTTTTAATTAAGAAATTTTCAATTAAATTATACATTACCATGTGAAATTGATAATATCATATTATAATTAATTATTTTATAATTAATTAAATATGTACACATGGTTTGACCAATCAAATTGCAAGGATTCATGGGTTATCCAATCAAATTTCACCCATGTGTCATAATTATTTTACCTCTAATTAAATTAAATTAATTAAGAGATAAATAATAAATTTTTATCTCTAATTAAATTAAATTAATTAAGAGATAAATAATAAAGTTTTATCTCTAATTAAATTAAATTAATTAAGAGATAAATAATAAATTTTTATCTCTAATTAAATTAAATTAATTAAAAGGTAAATAAATATTTTATCTCTAATTTAATTAATTAATTAAGTGATAATAAATAAATATTTTATCTCTAATTAAATTAAATTAATTAAGAGATAAATAAGAAGATATTATCTCTAATTAAATTAAATTAATTAAGAGATAAATAAGGAAGTTGAGTTCTTTTAAAACTCTCTTTCACCTGACTAGCTACCACTATAAATAGAGACCTCCCCTTAACACAAATTCACAATTCAGAAAGCCTGAAGAGAAGAAGATTTTGAAGAGCCAAATCCTCTCAAAATTCTTAAGAAGAAATTAGAGAAATTCTAAGAACGCGGTGCTTGTTCTTGAGAATTCTCTAAGAAGCTGCTCTCCGATCTTGTTCATCGAAGGAAATGAGATAATTCCTGTTTTTCAAGACCAAGTCTAGAAGACCCTTGAAGCAGATCTCACCGATTCAAGATCAAGTCGTGAAGACCCTTGGATCAAAGTTTTACTGAAGAAAAGAATCAAAGGATTTCTTTCTTTAAGAATATTCAGAGATTGTAACCTCAAAGTTTGATTAATAAAATTATTTGACTCCAAATTTTCCTTGTCATATTTTTGATGCGAAATTTGTGTGTACACATACATCATTATAACTTATAAGTACTATATATATAGACTACCAAATAGTAAATGGAAGAAATATACTTATATATGAAGTTATGATATGCAATATTACAAAATTTGTAATTAGTATTGTTAATAAATGTTATATTTTTTTTCTTTTTCTGGAACGATCCTAGCTAGCTAGCTAGACTCGTGAATGAATCTTATTACCGTATATTTTAATTCATAAGGAATGATCAATTTAAAACAAGTAAAGTGTGTTTGAACAAAGTTTAAAATTTCACGAAATTTTATTTTTAATTTTAAAAAATCACTTAAATCTCACTCTCTTTTTTTTTTTGGGTATAAATTATAATGATGTAAGATAATCCTACAATCTAAATAAATTAGACATGCAAATACCAAGAATATTATTATCAAATCTCAAGCCGCAAAACTTGATTGCAACCGGTAAAGAGAGCAATTCTTTATATTTATCAACCACGGTTTAATCTTTATGAAGAGTGCTCCAAAAATAAAAGAGTTCGTTTTTGATGCACTGTTAGTGTATAGATTCCATATACTAACAGTGAATCTTATACTAATACCTCATAAAAAAACTAACCATTAACCCTAACCCTTAACTCTAACCACTAATCCGTAACCGTACAACCTAACTTTAACACGTGGCATCATAGGATGCACTAACAGTGTATAGCCCTATACACTGTGAGTGCATCAAATATTAATCCAAAATAAAATATCTTTAATATACTCATGTCGATGCAAGAGTGAATTAGGTCATAAATATTCCTCACCACATTATAAAAAAAAATTATCTACCAAATCTTGCTTTTTTATGAATAATAGTAATATTTCAATAAATACTCTAAGATACTCATTAATAATAAGTGGACATTTCCTAATTAATTACCGACTAAACTAAAAAAAAGTTAAGGGTGATTAATTTGTTATGTCAACTAAACCAAGATAATAAGGGTAAACTCTACATACATTCATGTGATTTGAATGATTTTCACATAGTATTTTTGTGAAAAAAAATTTCAATTAGCCTTTGTGATAGAATTTCATTCTCACATGGTTGCATTACACTATTAATTTCACTTGATAAAATTATCAAAATGCTTAAATTTATTTTCTTAATTTTATTATAAAATTAAGGATGTAACTTATGTGGGAATGAAGCTTTGCCACGAGCCTAATTGAGAAAAAAAAAAAAACACAATAATACTATATGTAAAAAAATCCAAACCACATAAAATATAAGTTAAAGTTAAAATAATAATAATAATAATGAAGCTAAAGCTTGGAGTACAAGAAGAGTAGATAGAGGTGCTTATGAGCCGGGCTGCGGTCCGGAATATTTCTATTTTTCTTGCTCAGATTCGACTTTGGACGGGCTTGAATTACTGTTCATCCCTTAATAAAAAATATATTTTTTATATTTTTATAATTAAATTTAAAAAAAAAATATTTTTTTAAATATGTGAACAGTGATTCGAACCGAATGAGTTCGGATCACAAATATTTTTGTCCAAATCTAAGCTGAGCATGCCGGATCGAATAGGCTGCTTGGTATGAGCAGGTCTAAGAGTAGGTATTGTTTTCAAGTTTCAACAACAAAAATGTCTTCTAATTTGACCATAGCTAAAAGTTATGGTCCAAAAGTCATGAGAAAAAGGTTGGGTAAATTCATTGTCCATTTGTTACAACTTAGAGGCCTTAACAAAAATAGAAATTAAAAAAAATAAATAAAGATTCAAATACTACTAGCTAATATATTAAATGACTTTTTTTTTCTTCTAATATTTTTAAAAACATACTATGGTTTTGTTTTTTAAACTAGACATTACTCTAAACTTAATTAATCTTATGTTCTTGATCTAGCTCTCCTTCCAAAATATATTTATTTAGTTTAGTAGTAAGTTTTTAGCTAAAAGAGTAAGAGAAGAAACCATGATTAATTTATGATAATTGTTTTCTATTGCTTAAAAATGTTCATTTTTACCTATTACTACCTTGAATGAAGGCAACTCTTAATTAATTAAGGAAAACTAATATGAAAAGATGCGTGATAAATTACACTATATAAAGTGAATCAGATTTATTTATTTTTTAAAAATTTGATTAATAATAAACATATTTTTGTTAAATTTTAAATGAAGATATAGAAAGCTGTTGTTGAATATGAGCCACTCATTTCAACCTTTATTCAAAACTAATATAGTTGGAAAAAAATTACTACTACTTTGATAAAATAAAATATTGTTAGATTTATATAGCTTTATCAACAAAAGATTCCCCTTGGCCGTCCGATTTTATGCGTGAATAAGACGCCATCAAAGCCGTCCGTTTTTAACCAGACCATCCAATGATGTTAGGGATGACAATGGAATGGGGCGGTGGCGGATATTGTCTTATCCACCTCCATCCCACTCTTGCATGAATGTTGGAAACATTCACATTCATGGATGTCGGTTACATCCATAACCGCTCCACGATGCTCCACTCCGCTATACCTCAATTTATATTAATTATTTTTAACTTAATATTGTAAAAAATTATATTATAATTTATTTATGAACATAATTTTAGTATATATAAATCTTTAATATAATATATATAATACATATATATTAAAAGTATAAATATAAAATATTAATATATATATGATTTTAGTATATATATCTAATATATATTAAAAATATAAGAAAAAATATAAAATATTTTAAAAGATAAAATAGTAATTTCAAAAGTCGGGACGAGACGGAGTAGAGCAAGTATTTATCAAAATCGTTCCACTCCACCCCGCTCCAATAAAAATCCTCTCTATTAAGAACGGATCGATGCGAAATTCATAAGTAGGATCGGATTTTGCCATCCTAAATGTTGTTATATTCACGAACAAACTCGTGATATGTTCTTTTTGGGAAGACCCTATCCTTTTCCCTTTTCTTTTGCTTTTGGCGCCAACTCCGATTGCATTTTTTCGCCAAATTTTCCCTCGTTAAGTAGTCATTTTAGATTTGATTCAGAACCGGAGAGAGAGAGACAGAGATCGGATGGCGTCGGGTGCAGGAGAGTGGTCTACGGAGCAGATCGATGATTACGAGACGTTAATTTCGACGACCGATGTGGAGCTCTTGAAGAGAGCGTGGCGTAACGAGAAAGCGTCTCCTGAGATCCTTCCTTTCGAGGAGGCTTTAGTTAAGAGAGCTAAAGAGCAGATCCAGTAGATGGTACTATTTCTCAATCTCATAACCCTCACTCTCTGTTTGTTTCCCGAGAAAATCTACTGTAGTAACAATAAGATAAAACTGTAATTACTCTCAATTTTAGGCTTCCATTAAAATATATGTTTAATTGTTTTCTTCTCTTCACATTATTAACTGAAATATCAAAATGTTTTTTGATCTTGGAATTGATTTTTTTTTTAAATATTGAAGTTCAAATTCTTGAAACTTGAAAGAGATGTTAATCTTAATTTTGAGGTTAAATTGAAATTTAACCAATTATAACCTGTTAATTATGATTAAAATTTTCTCCATAGTTATTTAATACAGAGATGTGAAATTTAACTCTAGATATGCAATTTAAGCTTTTAAAAGATTATGGTAATTTAGTGCCCAATTTTTCTCAGGATTTTGAACCAGATGACAAATAAAAAATTATTACAAATCGGAATTCCTGTTTGAAAAGGAGAGTTCTGCTAAGAATCTATTAGATGATCATTGATCCTCATCACTACTAGTTACTTTGTTAATAAATCTTTTTCGAGACTAAATTGGTGCAAAATTTGCAGGAGGAAACGGTAGATGACTTTGCAGAAAGTGGTCATGATCCTCTCATTGCATCACTCTATCAGATGGACGTGGACAGGGCTCAATTTTTGCTGAGATCGTATCTTCGGGTTCGGCTTCAGAAGGTGGCCTTCTAACTCTCTGTGTATTTGCTGATCTGTTTTCTTTTGTTTGTCTCTTCAGAATGTGTTGTTCCGAGGAAAGCGGAAAATGATGTTATTCTTTGAATGATGGAGGGGAAGATTAATTGAATCATTCTGCTTCTGCCAAGAGCTCCATTTCCGGATTTCCTGTATGAATTGCATCCTGAAATATCTTATATTTTCTCATTGATTTTCTGGGTAATGCTATTAATGCAGATTGAGAAATTCATGATTTATATCTGGAAAAGGGATGCTTATTGCAACTGTCTTTCAATAGAAGAGGAGAAGTTTACTGAAAGGTAAAAGGCTTTGAGAAGTGATTTTTTTTTTAATTGTGAAGATATATATATATATATATATATATATATATAGTTTATTTGGCAAACTTTTTGTAAAACCACCATATTCTTGAGATAACTGAACTCCTTAATGTATTCCAAAGTTATCTTTAAAATTTGATTTCATAATTGCAGGTGTATTCGTGATATTGGGAAACATCTTGAAGAAACTGTTCTGTCAAAATTGCCTGATAATTATCAGTCTGTATTAAAGCAATCGATTATAAGTGAAGAGGATGACATGGGTAATTCTGATAATCTTTTTCTCCAACTTTTACACTTTGATAGCATCACTTTTCTGTGCATGTGAATAGGTGCTTTCAAGTTAATAGCATATGGTTGGAATAAATAACAAGAACAGGAAAGCATTCAAGTTGGTCATGCCAGAAAGTGATTGATATATAAGCTGTATTTTGTTTACGTCCATTACATTGCAACTAGTTTGTTTTTATGTTTACAGGCATTATTTTCATGATTGCCAGTTTATTGCCTAAGTTTTTGTTTTTCTTCAAGTGATTTAGATTCAAATATTTGGCACTTGTGGGCGATTTGACACACAGAGACCACTCATTGACTGCAATTTGATGTACACTTTGCTTATTGATGATTGGTTTATGTCTATGATTTTCAGTTCCAGAGCCACAATTAGATACGTTTGTTGTTGCCAAATGCGAAAGAGCTACAAGACCTTTGTACCTTGATGGCAGCAGGCAATTTGCTATTCTCACTTGTTTGTAGCTTCTGCTCTTAGAATTAGTAAAACCACTCCTTTCGGGTTACTAGCTAACAAACTGTCATTCATCTAAGCAGGGATGATCATTTTCAAATGGTGCCGGGAGATCTATGTATTTTGCGTTATAGGCCATTTCAAGAGGAACTGATGAGTGGAAATATCAGTTTAGTTTGAGAGTCGATGTGGTTGGTACCTTTCAATGTTTTTTGACACGTATTTAAAATTATTTTTTTTATTTATAAACAGTTAAATATTAATATTTTTTATTTGAACACATGATAAAAAAACATTAAAAAAAAAAAAAAAACGGAAGATATCTATTCGTCGAGGTGTAGCAATAGCAGCAGCTGTAAAGATGGTACAAAAATCAACCTGATTATCTGACTTTTACAATACGTAAGTACAAATTTGTTCTGCATCTAGATTCCTGAATACTTGGTAGCTTGGCCTTTTATTTTTTCTTTTCTAGACTTGGCTCTAGGTTAAGCTGACCGGTGGGCCGATTCATATTTCCTGTTTATATATATTAAAAAATTATTTTTTATTTATTTTTATATATTTTATAATTAAATTTTAAAAAATAATATTTTTTATTGTATGAAAAGTGATTTGGACCGAATTACGCTTACTCGAATCATCAAAATACTTGTCCAACCCGATCCAATATAAATTGGGCCGGGCTTACCGGCCTTTAAGTAAGTCTAGACTCTTATTCCTATAGTATGTATTTACTATCATGTTTATGAAGGAAGTTCCTAGTCCCTTGTCCTTGCGGACATGAAGCCCAGGTTGCAATGCCTGTGGGATAGTTCTAGCTAGCACATAATAAAACTGTCTACCATCTACATAAAGCGTTATAAAGTTCTGGGCAGTAGTTGAAAATCCAATCGTTCTAGCTGCTGAAGGCCTTAGGGTTAGCCATATATATATATATTGCTAAATAGGATGAGATAGAATTTTGCTTTTAATCAGATCCGGAGGAGTTGGGATAGAAAAGATTCATTTAAATTGGTATTAGGACTATTCGTAACGTTTTACAGCTATCAAAAAATTATTAATTAAACGAATTGACCAAATTGTGAGTCAAATAAGGAATCCATGTTAATGGGTATTTAGATTAAAATACTTCTAAAACAATTTCCCTCTTGTTATCCTAATTAATTAATTACTATGATTATGATACGTTAATCTTGCTCTGATATACTTTTCTTTTACTCGATTCTCGTTCATAACTTTTGTGGCAAAACCAACAAACACATGACAAAATTACAAGGAAAAAACAATAAACAAGAAAAGGAAAGACAGGTAGGTTAAACCCTAGAGAATTATGGACCTCCCCTCCCCATAATTCCAAAAAGAAAACTCGTTTTGTTTTTACTATGAAAATGATTTCGTTGTTGCAGAAGAGATGGACAACAAGAAAATTCCATATTTTTTTTTTCAACAATAATTGATTTGATCCATCATTTCAATCAAAACATAAAAGAAAAGTGTCCAAAAAAACTCAAGATTAAGCTTAATAAACTACCCAGCAAAATCAACGGCCAAAATCTTAAGCAAACCATCGAAAGAAACACCTTCGTTTTCATCACAATCACCTAATCTGATCATAGCCTTAATATCTTCATCGGAAGCAGAAAAGCCAGCCCAGTTCATATAACTTTTCAAATCGTCATAGCTCAATCTCCCATCTCCATCCTTGTCCATAACCTTAAAAACATCTTCCATCACCCCAAAACCTGACGCCTTGTTCTTTTTCGACCCTCTCAAAACACGTTCGAACTCCTCGTATTCAACGAACCCATCCCTATTCGAATCTGCCAAAGAAATCATTGTCCCAATCATTTCGTCATCATCAAAACCAGTATTACCATTAGAAAACCCAGCGTAAAATCTCCTCAAATCTTCTCTACTAATCTTCCCGTCACGATCTGCGTCGATAACCTCAAATGCCGACCTGAACTCCGACCCTGAGCTAGTCTTCTCCGGCCGACTTAAGTTTCTCTCCGACGGACACATTTTTTTCCCCTTTAATTTCTGGCCAACAGCTTGGCTTTGTTAGGAGCAAAATACGAATTCGACCGAAACAAAAAAAAAAATTACACTTTGGTTTGAGAGAAAGGCTTAGGGAACATTTGGGTTATATATAGAGAGAGAGAGGTGAGAGTGGGACCCCATAAAATTGGAGGCTTAATAAAAAAAAGTAAAACACGGGGTTGGGAGATGTTGCCACGTGGGATGTTGGTATTCGATCATACGTATGTAGTGACGTAATGTTAAGATGAACAGTCGGTCGAAAAATTGAGGTTACTGTCTTTTTTTTGTTTTGACCAGTTGACAGTGTTGACTGTTTGGTTTTTGACTGTTTGTTGTCAGAGCTCACGTGGGATTATTGTCTTTTAAACAAAAATTATGCTTTTTTTTTTTTTTTTTAAGCTTGGCAATCAAGGAACTTAATAAAACTTCGCTTATCAAAAAAAAAAAAAAAAAAATCAATAAAACTTTAGGAGTAAGTTTTTTTATTTTTAGATTTTATTTGAACATAATTCTCTAATCGTATGATCTTAAAGATTATATTTTTACATTGATCTAATGTATTTAAAATTATATTTTTATAAAAATTGAATTTTGATTCATTAGGGTATTTTTTTCCAGCTAAGTTTTACTAACGAATACTTTATGATTTTTTTTAAAAATTAATTAATATAATAATTATATTATATTAATATAATAATTAATAATTTTATTTATTATTTTTAATACATTAGATGAATAAATTATTATATATAATAATTATATTTTTAAAATATTCATTAATAAAATCTTTATTTAAAAATCTACTTAATTGATAGCTATAAACACTAGTTTATTTTTTTTTACATTTAATATATTTTTTTTATTAAATTTAATAAAAAATAATGTATTAATTGTTTTTTTTTTATATATATCATGTTAAACAATGTGATTCAACACTGATTAACATTTCATTTTTTTAATAGAAAGGTTTGGAAAATAAGGGAATGAAAAAAAAAAATAGTTAACTTCGTTTGATTGTTCACCATAGGGATGAAAACTTCCTTGCAAGACATTCATTGATAGCGATAGGAAAGAAAAAGAAAGAGATTGAACAATTCTTCAGGTTCTTGTTGAAAGCTTGCCTATCAAGGAAGTTAATAAGTTTCATTTTATATACAAACGTGTACAAACATATGGATATATATATATATATATATATATATAAATGGTTTAATTATTTGTTTGTTTAGTGATTAGTACGTATAATATTCTTTTTTCAAACATAAATAACTAGCTATGGCATAGAAAAAAATATACTATCAAATTTTGCATCTCATTCAAAAGTTTTGTTTTGCTTTAACCAATAAGTTAACAAGTTAAACTGAGATGCTCTTACCTTTCAAAAGACCTACTAATTTTAAACATAACACGAAAAATAAAAAGAACATGACACATACACGAATGTGTCAAAATCTATATAATATGAATTATTAACGTATTAAAATTTTTACAAATATATAATAGCTTAAACATAATTATGACAACACGGGAAAATAATACGAATATACGAATTATCAGTTTTTCAATATCGCTATCATGGCAGATGACCACACCATAAATCCTGGTGGATCGATTGTGATTTATGGTAACCAAAGAGACAAAAGTTTTAGCAAGATTCAGTTATTTGTTATACCATATAGTGGTGTAATAGCAGCAAAGAAAATCTAGTTTACAAAACTTTGTTCTTTCTGAAATGTATCTACTACTAGGATGGGTTTCCTAAAGATTTGAGAGCAAACTTACCTTAAAATGTCATGCAATTTCCAGTTAAGCTTCTGACTTGTTATCAGTGACCAGGGGGTGATGAAAAGAAAATGACGATGAAATATACAAAGAACCCAGCAAGAAGAATTCCTCCATAGACAAAAGTTTGAGAAGAATGTACCGGATATTTGAATTCGATATCACAGCATCTCATCCTCTCCCTCTCATTGGCCAAAACGTTATCAACATACCTGCATTATAAAGGACTCGGAACAGATCGATAAATACCTACTCGAAATGTTACTATGTGAAACACCAAAATAGAAAGAAAAAAAAGAATGTCTAATAGTTCACGAACGCCATACTGCAGGCTCACTTACTGCTGCGTAAACATGGTGCTTTGAAGGATGTCTGAACTATTCAAATGTGCATCTTGCAGTCGATGGTCATATAGTAAAGACGAAAGATCAACAAGTTGTTCCTCAAGGTTCTGTTTTTAATCAAGGAAAGGACCAAAAAAGGAAAGAAAAAAATTAAAAACCGCACAAGTTAAATAACTTGATCAGTTAGCTAGATTAGTTTTGACTTACATCTAAGTATTTCTCTAATCGCTCAACTAGTTCATGTGGGAAAGGTTCAGGCAGGTTTGTTGTTTTCTTGTAAAACTTCTCCAGCCATAGCTCAGTAGTTGTCTTGTTCTTCTTTCCCTTCACAGGTTCACCAAGTGGGGTCTTTAAATATTCAGCAGCAAAAGATTGGACAGCCTGAAGAAAATGGGAAAGACTCGATAAATATCAACCATAAATTACCAAATTGCACAAACAAGGAATGGCTAGAAGGAGATAACATTACCTCAGATGTATCACGAATGGTTCTGAGAGCAGAATCTACACGTGAATAAATCATGTTTCTCTGCCATCAAGATGTTAACATATTTTAGATGCCATTGTCAAATTAAAATCTACTTGAGAACATCTAGATACCTACTAGACTAGAAATCCTAGTCAAGATGTAATGTTGCTTCAACCAAATAGACATCAAGTTGCAAAGTCTAATCTTAATGCCTCAGTAGGCTTGTCTCTCATATGTGATACTCGCAAAGAAATTTAATGCGGTGAAATTAGCTTACCCGTGCAACATCCTGAAGCATTTGACTGATTTGAGATGTATTTGAGAATGGTCCAAATGGGTGACAACCAGCAGCCCAGAGCCAATTCACAACAGGCCTTTCATGTATATGAGACGCCTTTTCGTATGGTGCACTCAACCCACCCACAGCAGAAGCAAGCCCTGCTAAAATGTGGCGCTGCGCCTGTGACGGAATAGCATGCCTTCTCTCGGTTTCAGAAACATAACTGGTCAACAAGCCATGACAAGGCAAGAGGAAAGAATTGAAAACGAATAGAGGCGTTAGAAAGCTCTTCAGTCTAGCAAAGTCAAATATATATATGAAAGCTCAAATTCAAAATTATACTGCAAGGGTTTTTTAAAGGAATGAGGAAAAAATTTTGCTCACCTCAGAGGTATTTTTTGACTTTGGTGCTCAAGTACTATGACAACATCATTGCCGGTCCAAACAAGGCTTCCATCCTCCATCATAAGTTGCGGATCCACATCGGCCAATGATAGCACAAAGCTGCAGAAAATAACTGATTTGTGTCTTATGAATAGCTCTAATATCCATTATACAATCTACAGAATCATCCAGAGTATTATTTTTTGGGTACATATTATCCAGAATACTATAACACAAACGCAAAGAGTTGATTCAAATATATACCCAAAATTTATTGTACAGTTCTTTATCATAAATTTATACAAGCTAATATGTTAATAATATGAAAATAAAAAATCAGCAAAAGTGGTATTGCTGACTGAAGCAACAGCTGTTCTAATTTTGTGAAGAGCATTAAAATTTATATAAATATGAACCTCCAAATACTACTCATACAAACTGGAGGTTTCTCCAATGTTTCGTGAAAAAGATCATAAAATCATTTGCTGGTTAATCTCCAATATAATAAAATGGTTTAGCAGTTTGATTAAATCATGAACAATTGCATCTGAAAACATCAGTGATAACCACAAGGCCACAATTTTCTTGATGCTATAACTAATTATTCATGCCTTCCAAATTCAATATGAAGAACAAATAACTGAAGCTCTTAACTAGGCATTTTAATTCTTAAAGACTCCATTAAGTGCCAGAAGAGAACACTCAAAACTTTTCAATCTCACATAGAAGCTGCAAACACCATTTTAACCCAATAAAGAGAGAAGCAACTAAAAAATAAAAGATTATCAAGTAGGATAAAGAAAAACTGTGATACGTGTTTTTTGTATTGAAATATCTTATCAGACAACTTAGGCATGATTGCAATTTACAAATGCTAGATGAGTTGGTCTACTCACACAGGAATAACTCTAGTTCCATAAGTTGGGTGCAGATCCCCTCTTTTCTTCTGTTTTTTCTTTTTCTTATCCTTGCCACTTTTCGAGTTGTAAGTAGCCCATAGAGGTTTATGCTTCAGAACCGAATCAGTTAAATTCTCGGATTCATCCATCCAGTGCTGCTGAACATAAAATTCATGTTATGGAAACCGAGGTAATGCAAAGAGAGGGAGAGAAGCATGGGTGGAAAGAGTGTTTAACCTCAGAACCATGCAAGAGAAAAGTTTAACTTACAAAACCATTAGACATACTGCAAATTTATAGTTTGTTCAAACAAGTAAAAAAAATAAGTGAATATAAACTGACCTGGCGAAGGAAAAACTTATTTGAAAGAGACGGGTCAGCCATTTCAAGCAAACCTGCAGCAAGCACATCCGCAGAGCGTTCCATCTCCTGTGATGAGCCAATAAAAAGCACATAGAATAAATATAACCATCCATCAGTATCCTAAGGAAACTTCAAGACAAGTGAGCATTGCCGATAAAAAGCACATTAACTAGATATAACCACCCATCATTATACTTAGAAAACTTACTTCAAAACACGTAGATAACAACAAGATATTGATAATATGTAACATAATTAAAGTAATACTCTTAGAATAAAAATGGGCTAAAGAATGGCGAAAAGAGGAAAACCCACTTCTTTAAGAATGGCACCATCAAGATATGTCTTGGTATGAACATGGAAGCGTCCATCCTTCTTTGTTTCTTGCAAGGAATGGCCCCGCATAGCTTTTGACACAGCAATAGCCAACTTCTCATGATGGTGCAATGCATGTGACCCCCCAATCATCACTACTTCTTGGTCATCATGAACCAACTTCTTCACCTGAAGAAAACAAAATACCCACATATGAAACTCATTAACTTAGCTTCTTGAGCATCATGTAAAAGTAACTATAGTCTATAGTGCCTTCAGCAGAGCCAGAAAAATTAACCCAAGCAATTCCAGATCTGATTGTACTCAATGCAAATAAAAAGAAGTTTGACCCAACAAACAAATAATGCAGAGTTATATTTAGGATGATTTTCTTTGCTTTTAATCAGAAGGTTTTAAAAGTAGCCTCTGAGAACTAAAGTATGATGGAACACAGTAGTTACTCAGGGTATCAGTTATCACCACTGTATAATCCACTAAATTTTATCTAGATATTATTCCAGATAATGAGACAAGAAAAAAGGGCTAAAACCAAACTTTGAAACTCACCTCTGCTTCAATTGCCTCAATATCTATGCTGTAATTATGACCTTTTTCCATAATATTATACCGATTATGGTTTTGGAGGACAATAATAGGTATAAGCAACCTTGTGGTCAGATCAACAGTTTCAAACCTGAGTTCACCAGGGACAAACAAATAAGCAGGCTAGTGAAGGCAGTAAACCCAGTAAATAAGAATGCTAGTAAGGTACAGAAGCTGAATAGCATGATTCATAAATCATAATCAAACTATGCTTCCATCTTTAATAATTTAAGAATCATAAAATGCATTTATTAATCACTGAATGAAGATAGTGTAAAATTACCGAACATCTGGAGCTATAACATGCTCAACTGTGGTTGCTACCAAAGCAGCAAGATGTCCCATGAAATTATCATGGGTAGTATGATCACTGACAGAAGCCAAACCCCTTGGAAATAAGATATTTCGTATTCGTGGCAATGTTCTAGGACTGACACTTCCTTCTTCAGTTTCAATCTTTCCATAAGTGCAAGGGCCAGCAGAGAGGTCGATCACAACAAATCTGAACAGCAGAGGTAGAAATGAGTCCCAGAGAAAGAGATAATCAAAAAGGAAAAAACTAAAGAGAGGTCACACAACAGCTGATTGAGAAGTGGAATTTTATGGTATCAAATATCTTCTTAATATTTCTTACCTAGCATGTCTTACTAATAAGTCCACATATCAGGGACTCAAAAGTTAAACTTGTTTTGACAAAGTAATGCAATTAAAAACAGACCTTCCAGAGCCCAGCCAAACTTGAGATGCTCCTCCTCCATTGTATCGATATCGATAAATGTAGTCTCCCTCTTGTTTTTTCATTTCTTCATCAGTCAATGGGGTAAGTTTGCTATACATCAAACTATCAAGATCAACCTCCTTATTCCTAGGATCCATTCTGACCTAAAAAAGAGGCAGAATCATTCACCATTGCATCAAAAAGGAAAAATTCAAACCAATGCAGCCATGAAAGAAGAAAACTAAATCACTAGGAATAATCAGAAACAAGGGTTTCTAGTATTTGTATAATTTTTTCTAGACAGGTGCGATGGTCAAAAAGTAATATCAGTATCAGCAAACTTTCGTACAGATAAAGCACAGAATCGAAATTTGAAAATTAGAGTTAGACTATACCTTGTCAAAGTTAACAATAAATATAGCAGTTGGCACAGGTCTATCCATCTCTTTAGCAGAATATCCCCCAGTATCCATGTCAAATATATATGAATATAGCTTTTGGAATATTGGCTCCACAGCTGTTGCATCCACCTCAAATAGGGGCACCTCTCTCCCAAAATCAGACTAAGATGTAAAAAAAAGAAATTCAGAACTTCATTTCCAAAAGATTTGATATACTTAAGCTTCCTTTCCACAATCAAGAGTAATAGCAAATTATGAAGCAAATAAGCAATCTAGTAAACCTCTCTTGCAGAACCAGCAGGAACCATGGCCTCCTTCAGTGCCTTCTCAAGCGCAATCAATTCTGGCTGTCCTGCCTAGAGTACAAAACATATGGGAAAAACAACACTAGCAACTCAGTTTAGATCTCTAGCTGAAGCTTAAACTAGTAGTAATTATTAAGGTGCAATAAGGAATAAAAAACTTACAGGAAACGTGTTATAAACAACATGGTGTTCTATATCAAGGGGCTCCCCGGTCTCGAAACACGAAGGCCTGTGAGAGGGAAAGCTGACTCTCAGAAACTCCTCCAATTTCGGTGCATCGACTGTGTACCGATAGCCACCGTCTCCATTGAGACCAATTAGCACCACATTCACTTCGAGCGGAACCTGAAAAGGAACCTGCGGAATAGAACCCATTCTAATCATAACAAGAGAAGAGTAAAAGAAAGCTAACAGTCACTACCTTTCTAGAGATTTCTAGAACGCAATTCAGATTTTGAATTACATTTTAGCAGAGATCAACTATGCAGATCAAATTCAGCCATTTCAAGTCCTATGATTTCCGTAACTTCAACGTTCTAAAATAATCAATAAAACGACAAACACTCGATGATTCCAGGAGAGGAGAAGAAAATTGGCGTGGAAAAAGTAGTATTAATTTCTGTAGAGATTTAACAATATTTTTAGAGCGAGAATCGATACCTCGGCACGCGTGTGGAGCGTGCGGCGAACATCGGATCGGACGCTGTCGCGGACGTCGAGGAAGGCGCTGTGGTGCCAGTGAGGGTGACCGGGGTCTCTCTTGAATGGTTGTTGAGCAGACTCGGAGTGAGTTGCGAGTACACTCAGTGCAACGAGAAATAAAGCGTATGATAACATAGACGATAACCTTGATCTTGATTCCATTTCAGTGATAAAGAGAGAAGAAATGCGTGAAAATACTACTATTTAATTTTCTAAGAGCTTTTAGCCATACCGGCGAGGCGATGACTCGCGCTGGACTGAATGGTGAATTAATAATTTGAAATTTCCAAAATGCTCCCTCCTATTGTGGATAAATTACGAGGTGTTGAAACCTTTTATAATGGGCCTTTTTTAATTTGGGCAATGGATTTTCAACTTGGAGCAGCCCATCCCATCCCATAAGTATGTACTATGTAGTTGGTTGCAGATATTAATCCACGCTTCAACCTTACAAAGAATCTAAGGATTTTATATTACGACATTGAAAATTAACCCAATTGATTTAATAACCACTTTTAAAAAATGACATTTAAAAAATTTAAAATTCGAATCATAATATCTATAATCATTTTTTAATTTTTAAATTGTGATCTCTTTCGTTAAAAAAAAAAAAAAAAATTGATACTACTATTATTTTATTTTATAGCTGAAGATGATGATGATGATGGGTAAAAAGAAAATGAGAGAGAAGCAAAAACCTTTTTTTTTTATTACATTCCATTCATGCGTTGGATGCTGAAATTGGTGATTACTAGATAAGAAAACAAAAAAAAACTTAAGCATCTGGAAGGATTTAGACAAAGATATAAATAAACATGATTCATCAGTCATAAATGTTGATATGCAGACACTTGACCTGTTTATTATAACCTAGTAAAATCACAGACAGACAGAACAGATTCAGAGTGATGTTCACAACAAGTTGTGCTAAATATTCCACATGTTTGCTTGCATGTTTTTGAGTTTTGACCCAGACTGAGCTTGAATTACTTCTTGATCACAGAATGCCATTGAAAGGCAACCACCGCATTGCATTTACTTAAGATTATACTGAATAATTCCATACTCTTTTTTAACATTTTACAAATTTGAATCCTCTTAAAACAACTGCTCTCTACATCACTATCCGAGCAGTGCAACATGAAATTGTCTTCTGTTGGTAGTGCAGTTCTTTTGAGTGTTGGGCAAAAACCAGGTCCAAGGGAAGCAGAAAACTATTTGGTTTATGAATAATTTATGTGTGTTCTAGTGCACTTCTAATGGACACTGGAGGATCTTGGACAGCACTTCTGGATATAAGATCATGATTAAAGAATAACACGATAACAGTTATATCGTCGTGAAAATGGCGTCGAACCTTCTTGTCAATCTTCCGAAGATCCGAATATCTCATTTCTCGTTTTCGAGCTGCTTCTTGTAGGGCAGCCTTGACCAGCCTTTTAGCACTCCCCTGCATTTGTAGAGGCTCATGAGAAACACCTTAAAAACCATTGATTACCCTATCAAATCCTAATAAAACTCAACTAGAAGCAATTGAGGTTTGTTCATGTTAACTGAGAAAGAGTAGTTTAGCTGACTGAATAAAAGCATAGAATTTGGAAAAGGAGGAACTCATAATTGAAAAATAAACAGAAATTTAGTATCAATATAATCACATGAAAATACAAATTAGTGAATTATAAAACCAGCTAAAATAGCATATTCTTTTCAGTCCAAAAGAGGTATAGGAGGAGGGAAGATTCTAACACACAGAGGCAGAGAGGGAGCTAACAACAAATCTATGTTACTCAGACTCGGGTATGAGTGTCGGATACGGGTATGTGTCCGAGACGGATATGTTCAATTTTTTCGAAGTTTTTCCATGTATTTGGAGGATCCTTGGAGGGTCATATCCCCATACCCATGTCCGGATATGCGTCGGACATGGGTACTTCAAGAAAAATGAAGAGTCGGAGCAACATGGCAACAAATTGTCAACCAAGGACCAAGAAAAAGCAGTTTAGTATCATGCCGAACGAAAAAGCAGTTTAGTATCAATACCAACAAATTATCAATAGCAAAAGAATCAGAAAACTAAAATTCTGTATCAAAACCAACCATGGAATGCAATGACATCAAGAAGATGCCTAATCAAGTTTATAAATTCGAATGTCATCTAGTGCCTACAGCAAATGGCGTGAAAACAAAAAAGCTTTAACGCAAGAAACTATGCCTTCAATAAACATAGAAATAAGGACCAAATCTTACTGCACGTGGATGACTGTGGACAATATCCACAGCTTTTTCATTACTCAAGTGTTCCCATAGACCATCAGATGCAAATATAAGGAAAGAATCATTTGGGTGGAGAGCATGAGAAAGAATAGTTGGATTGGCACTCATTATAGGCATGTTCATTGGTTCAGGAAGTCTGAATTTTCCGTTAATTGGTTCCCTGTTATACCGTGCATGTTTCATATAAACATCGCCTATAGATCTAGAAACCTGCATCAAATACAATCATGAAATTGATGACATGACATGATAGTTTATGAAGGAATATGATTATGAAATTGAGAAACAGGGCATAATGCTAATACATCTAATCAATTCTGAAAGGCTTATATGAAAATGAAAACAATCAAGATAAGAATTCATTGATTTTAGGTGATTCAGAAACCAACATGCCTTGTTACGAAAAGGCTAGGGAACACTCACTTTAGTTTGAATTTAAGATGAGAGATACTAAGAAGTCTACTAATTAATCAGGTGTAAGCATCTGAGGCAATAGTATTTACATAATAATTGTAGTTTTCCTAACTCTTCAAGAAACATGCATAAAGACATCGACAGGCAGAGGTTATTTAAATAAATGCTTTGACCACAGAGGAATAGAGATTCCTAGAATGTGAACAATGGACATAAAACACTTCATTCCACAAGACCTAGACCAGTATCTCTGTGCTGGTTTTCATGGATAAGCCTATAAGCTAAGAAGTAGTATGAAGTTTTCAGTAGCACAAATGGTTTGAAGAATAATCTCTACCCCCTGCTCCAGAAAAAAAAGGGGGGGGGGGGAAGAAAGAAAGACACAAAATATTAAAGTTGAAGAATTTTGCATGCCTGAATATGCTGAATTTTGAAAGTTCTACAGGATGTGGGTGTTTATGTAACCTGAATAATGCCCTTCACTCTCCAAACTCCATGCTTGAGTACAACGATTTGCGGATCATTTGGGTGTAATTCCTTAAGTTCATGCCTGATAGCCGCAAGATTTGCATTGTGTTCTGTTGACAACTGCATTGCAGCTATTCCTCCAGTGTTGCCAACTTTCTTGCCCAGCACAACGCGCGAATCACCAAGATTTGCAATAAAAAGTGTTTCCTGATATATTACTCCAACTAGACAGCATGTCCCAACTGTTGCCATATTGGGTCGAGTACTCCATAACTCTGACACAAGAGCAGTAAACCCTTCTTCTGTTTGACGAAAAGCTCTTTGAATGGTCTCAGCAGTCACAACTCCCTGTGACTCGGCTGTTATTGCTGCATAAACACAAAGCCTAAGAATGCCAACATAAGAGCAGCTCCTTTTCTAGAAGTTAACCGCATAACCAAAAGAAGAAACACAAATTTAACAGCATAACCCAATGAAGAAACTAAGGCAATAAAGGGAATTCTTTTGTATTAAATGCAACTTGCAGTGGACAACATAATGCCCCCACTAAAATACATCCATCTCAGAAACTCAAAACTATTACACACAACTGATTTCTAGATTTTGGGACAGAAAGACCTTGTAAAAGAAATTTTTGGTTAAGCACTTCAAAAGAATGAGTTCCCTATCTTCAAGATCAGATATTTAATTCATTTTTAGTTCTAAAAATATCAAAAGAATACTTTACATCTGGCTGCTTTTGAAGCCAGAAATCACTCTAATTTTAGCCACAAAGAATAAGAAAAGAACTTACTAGTTAGTAAACACTAGCCAAAGTACCAAAAACAGTTTCCAAATAGAATTTTGCTACCTACTTTCAATTGTAACTGTACTAGATACTATACTCTCAAACTCAATAAAAGTACCCAATCAAAAGCTGAACTTTTTCGAAACCTAAAAAAAAAAGAGGCAAAACTGACTGAAAATTACTACTATACAGTTCCCATTTACCAATTCAAATATGAACACATCTAAAAGAAAACCCTGAAAAACAACAGATCAAAATTTAACATTTTTTGTGTGAACATAGTTGGGCAAGCTTTAGAATTTATTAAAAAACACCCCAAAAAAATGACGAACCTCGAAAGTGCCTGAACAAGTGATCGCAAACATAACGAGCCGTCTCGGGCCCGCCGTGTCCATCATAGATCCCAACAAAAGTGCCGAATTGGCCGGACTCGATCTGGCTCTGATCCTCAAGCACCTGGTTTGCTTGGATCACGGCCATAGAAAAATCCCCAGAACCATATTTCCCTATATCCCGAAACCAAAGCAACCCGTCTTTACCTTCTCTTGAGCCACCACTACTTCCGCCGCTGCCAAGAACGCCGTTTGTCTCGTGATTTTCCCCGTCACGCCCAAATGGCTTCCAGCAGAGCGAGAGCAGATTCATCAATCCCTGGAGCATCAGACATCTCTCGTCAAAAAAAACCCCAAAACCCTACACCACCGTACAATTCCAAATTTTACACAATATGATGATGTCATCTCAGCTTTTAAGAAAGAAAAGAAGTAAAAAAAAAAGTGATCGCTTTCGGTTTTCTGCGTCAAAAACAAATCAGTTTTTAAAGACCCAAAAACTCCCAAGTCCTAGAACAAGGAATCAAAGAATGATGTGATGATTGATTGGAATAATAAGAGATGGAAAAAAAAAAAAAAAGGTGTGCGCAGGATAAGATGTTGGGAGTGGATGATAAAGGTGAGGGGCGTAAGTTAGAGGGAGGTGAAAGGTGGGGGAGGGGTGGTGGTGGGTGTTCGGTGGTAAAGGAGGAGGGTCGGTTGTTTCGGGTGGTTTCTCTTTGAAGAGATGGGTGTTATTTTCAATGTCTTTTGTTTGTATTGTAATTTGTAATGGATACACAAAGGAAAGTTAACTTCAGTTTTCTCGTTTATTCTAGGCTTGTGTCTATGCCCCCCTATGCCGCATTTTTATCCGGAAACAGCTTGTTTTTGTTTCGATTTTGTTTTTGTTGTTTTGTTTCTTCCTCTTCTTTCCCTTCCCTCCCTATTTTTTTTTTTCGAAAAGTAATTTCATTTCTATGTTTTTATGATGATTGAACTATAATCTGTTTATGAATGATTGGTAATTGAAGATTATGCATAGAAAGGTTTGAACCTTAAACATGTTTTATTTCTAAAATTATAACTGAATGGAAACTTGATTATTAAGTCAAAGTTTCTTCAAGAAAGAGCTTTCAGTTTGAGAAAAAGTTGAATTGATTTTACTTGGTTAATGGAGGAGGAAAATCATGAATTAGAAATGGACGATATTGGGTCTCAAGTTCTTGGTAGATTTCACTTTTCAGCATGTAATTATGTTTTCATTATTTTCTTTTACTGCTGGCTGGCTGGCTGGCTGGCTGGCCACTAGAACCTTTTTAATTGCTAGAATGACAGGCTCTATAACGAAAAAGCCTCTTCAAAGATAAGTTTTTCTTTTCTTTTTAAATTTGCGTTGACATTTAACAATGGCCAGTGGTCCCTTCAGAATTCCATTTCAACCGCATAAAAGATAGAAGTATTAAAAAGAAAGGTGCCTCTAATTTGGTCGTTGGGGGAATAATTTCATGTGTAAAAAATACCTAAATTTTGGTTGTTGAGAATTTGCTTCAGCCTTCCTAGTCTCAATGTGTGGTCACATTCTTGAAACGCAGTGAGATAGAGACATCAGCATCTTTGCTAGCTGTTATTGGCAGAGAAAAGAGGAAAAAGAACCACCATTGAAAGAGGCCTCCATGCTTTAATACTGTTGTCATTGGCCTCATTTACTGCTCTTTTTAGGCATTTGATGTCTGATGACAAAGCATGAAAATGAAACCCAGCACTCATTTTTATGCTATTTGTGACCCTGGAATTTGGCTCATGCTTTATTATTCACGTCTGATATCTGAGATACCCATCATTTTCAGCCACGCAAAATCTCAGACATGCCTCTCATTTTGGGCGTTGTAAATTCGTTCGAGGTGACAGTACTTCAGGAATTAGATGAGTTTAAATTTTCAGAACACAAGTTTCGCACGTACAAACATGCAGGGATTTAAATAGTAATTGTAACGTAATGTTATAGTCATTTTACGATTTTGAGCATTTATTGTCTGTAATCGTAATTTAAATATCTGCTAATAGTACTAAACACGAACATTTAGATTAGTGCATGATCTTTTTAGTCAAAGAAAAGAACAAGATTCAAATTCTTTCTCCCTCAAATGAAATAAGAAGAAGCTAAACACTTAGGAAATCGAACGCGGATTTAATAAAAACACACCCATTTTTCTCTGTTTTTGGCATTTCATTTCGCTTAAGAACTTTTCAAACTCTTGAACAAGTGGATTGATGGCTGAAACACTTTTTTTAGTGCTGCATTTGCCTGCGTGCCATATGAACAAGATATTGACATAAATTGACTCTGCCAATGGCCCGTTGTCAATTATTTTCAACAACAAAAAAAGGTTTTGTCTCCGTAGTTTCTTTAGTGGGGTCAAATTAACACAGTGAATTTGTCAAATTTGTCATTAGAATTCATTTCTCTAATTGTCATTGTGCATCAAGTTAGGGGAACACTGCAACCAAAATCAATCTCGGCCAAATATGTTACGCCAAGGCACCGTCCAGCTCGGTGCCTGTTTCCCGCAGTCACCGAAGCCGTAACATCGCAAGGCGAAAAATGGGGCCAAATTAACGACATTCTAAGCGAAAAATACGCATATTAGATGCTGGAAATCTGATATTTTTTTTCTTGTATATCTATTAAGATACATATATTCGGACATGATAAAAAATATAATATTTTAAATATATAAAAAAATATATATATTTATGTCGAACACATATAACATCCGATATTAACTCAAATCCAAATAAAATCTTCTAAATATAAAAAAAAAATATACCTATATTAAATATACAATATTTTATATTTACTCAAATCCAAATAACATAAGTTTAAGTTAGGCTCACTGTAGTTTCAAGAACTCAATCGAGTCTAACCGTCTATGGACCCAACCATAAGTAACTTGGGTGGGTCGACATGGGCGTAGAATTCAGGTTTTCTTTGTAAGTCACAGCCC
This sequence comes from Fremontodendron californicum, assembly GCA_030761205.1. Lineage (NCBI taxonomy): Eukaryota > Viridiplantae > Streptophyta > Magnoliopsida > Malvales > Malvaceae > Fremontodendron > Fremontodendron californicum. The sequence goes on along the minus strand of JAULJL010000022.1, from coordinate 24,766,010 downwards.
ACAGAATTTGGTTTGGGTTCCTTCTGATTAGTTGAGTTTAGCTGAATCAAGCTATGATTCAACTTTTTATATAGGTACTCCATATCGCTTAAGGGCCTAGATTGGCTGAATGGTGTTAAAATAAAGAAGGCTAAAAATATGGGCAGCCTCACCCTAGATAAATTAATATATTTGTGTTAAAATCAGCCACAAGAACTGTCCCAAGTCTTTAAAAAAAAAAAAAAACTATTCCTTGGGCCCACTCAGATCTGTACCCATTAAACTCCAAAGAAGTGAAAATCTATAAATTTATGGGATACTAAAATTCAATATTGAATTTTTGAGTCTTTATAAAATAAAAAAAAATTCAATATTAACTTTTATAATTGTATTTTACAAGTGGATTTTCATTCTTTTTTTTCGAGTTTTTGACAAAAAAAGTGAACTTAAAATATTTTTTGGAATTTAAGATAATGCCACATGAAATTCTGCTTTGCTTGACGTCGTGTATTTATATAAGGGATTTAGTTCCATTTTTATGAAGTTTGTGATTTAAGACTTATAGTTGTTAGGTACCAGAGTGACGGAATAGTGTCTCACAACTAAAATAAGAGATGAGAAAATAGGAACTGAACACACAAAATTTAACGTGGAAAACCCTCAATGAATAAAGGGAAAAACCACGGGGCAAGACTAGAAGAATTTCACTATGAGAAAATATTACAACACCTCTCTCTAATTACTAGGAGAGAACAACCTCACAAAGAATATAAGAAAGTATACAAGAGAGGAAGAGATAATTCTTGGGATGGTTTTAATACTTCTCCTTAAGGCTCTTTATATAGCCTTCAAGGAGGAACTCCTTCGTTGCTCCCACCGATGTGGGACTTTCTTATATAAGTTCTAACAATTCTCCCACTTGAAGATTTGATTAAACCAATCATATCTTCACACCACTCTTTCTGTCTTGCCATTCCATGTTGCTTACGTTTCTGATAGACCATAGGAGGATCGACACCAAATAAACTTGTCAGTGTTGATTGGCTTTGTCATAACATCTGCTAGGTTGTCTTTGGTGTGAATCTTTTGCATATCCACACTTCCTTCTTCTACTACTTCTCGAACAAAGTGATACTGTATACCTATATGCTTTGTCCTTGAATGAAAGGCTGGATTCCTTGCAATGTGCAAGGCACTCTGACTGTCACAATACACAATAATCTTCTGCTGCTTGTGCCCGAGTTCTTCCATTAACCTTTGTATCCATATTGCTTCCTTTCATGCTTGGGTAGCTGCCATGTACTCAGCTTCTGTAGTAGACAAAGCTACAACAGTCTGTAACTTAGATAACCAGCTTACCGCTCCTCCTGCAAGTGTGAACACATAGCTAGTAGTGGATTTCCTTTTATTAAGATCACCTGCAAAATCTGAATCAACATAACCCCTGACAACAAGTTCTGATCCTCCAAAACATAATGCAACATCTGAGGTTCCTTTAATGTATCTAAGGATCCTCTTAACAACATTCCAATGCTCTCTACCAGGATCTGCCATAAATCGACTGACCGCTCCCACTGCTTGTGCAATGTCTGGTCTTGTACATATCATAGCATACATAAGGCTTCCCACCGCTGATGCATACGGTACTCGAGACATTTCCATCCTCTCTGCTTCATTGCTAGGACTCATACCTGAGGATAATTTACAATTGACAGGAAGTGGGGTAGATATTGGCTTACAGTCTTGCATGTTGAAGCGTCGCAAGACCTTCCTCAGATAATTCTTTTGAGAAAGCCAAATTTTCCTGTCTTTTCTGTCTCGGTGAATTTGCATCCCTAAAATCTTGTTTGCGGGTCCCAAGTCCTTCATATCGAACTCCCTAGCCAACTGTGCCTTCAAATCTTGGATTCGATCTTTGTTGGGGCCTACCACCAACATGTCATCCACGTACAACAGCAAAATAATGAAATCATTATCATCAAACCTCTTGTAGTACGTACAATGGTCTGAACTCAGTCTGTTGTATTCAAGGCTAATTATGAAAGAATCAAATCTCTTGTACCAACATCTGGGCGCCTGCTTTAGACCGTACAGAGATTTGGTCAACCTGCAAACCAAGTTCTCTTTGCCTGTTTCAACAAAACCTTCTGGTTGGAGCATATAAATTTCTTCTTCAAGCTCTCCATGTAGAAAAGCCGTCTTTACATCTAGTTGTTCAAGATGTAAATCAAATGCAGCACACATAGCCAACACTACTCTGATAGTAGTAAGTCTGACAACTGGAGAAAATATCTCGTTGAAGTCAATACCTTCTTTCTGAGCATATCCTTTTACAACCAATCTAGCACGATATCGTTCTACTTGATCATTGCTATCCCGCTTGATCTTGTAGACCCATTTGTTACCAATGGCTTTTCTGCCACGTGGTAATTCCACCAGTTCCCATGTCTCGTTCTTGTGAAGACCTTCAATTTCTTCCTGCATTGCTGTCATCCACAGAGAAGCATCTGGGCTACTAGTAGCTTCATGAAAAGTTGATGGCTCTCTATCCTCTGTTAAAAGACAGTATGCAACATTGCTCTCCGTAACATACTCCGTGTGCCAATTTGGAGGCCTTCTCTCACGAGTTGACCGTCGAACTTCTACAGCCTCGGACTCAACTGGTTCTGGTACCTCATGCTCTGGTTCTGCTTCAGAAGAATCATCTTCTTGAGAATTTCTATCCATCTGCACTGTAGCAGTCTCTTTTGAAATGTTGTCATTTGTTTGCTCACTTTGCAGTTCATTTTCTGCAAAAACTACATCTCTGCTGACAACAACCTTGCGGGCAGTGGGATCCCACAGGCGATACCCCTTAACACCGTCAGCATAACCCAAGAATATACATTTTCTGGATTTTGGATCCAGCTTTGTTCTTTCTTGGGAGTTGTACATCACGTACACAGGACATCCAAACACATGTAGAGAAGAATAATCAGCTGGCTTTCCTTTCCACATCTCCATAGGCGTCTTCAAACCAATCGCCGTTGATGGTGATCGATTTATCACATAACAGGTGGTTTTGACTGCTTCTGCCCAGAAAGATTTGGCCAATCCCGCTGTTCTCAGCATGGCTCTTGTTCTATCTAGGAGAGTTCTGTTCATCCGCTCTGCTACACCATTCTGTTGAGGCGTATGTGCAACCGTGAATTGTCTCATAATACCCTCTTTCTTACAGAATGCTAGAAAGTTACCGTCTACATATTCTCCTCCATTGTCTGTCCTCAAACACTTGATTCTTTTCCCAGTTTCAAGCTCTACTTGTGCTTTGAACTCCTTGAATACTGGAAACACATCTGACTTCTTCTTGATTGGGTACACCCATAATCTCCTGGAATAGTCATCAATGAATGATACAAAATACTTTGCTCCACCCAGGGATATTTCTGGTGACTCCCACACATCAGAATGGATTAAGTCCAGTATGTGTTTGCTTCTTGTAGTTACTTTAGCAAACTTCAATCTATGCTGCTTGCTTATCACACAGTGCTCACAGAAAGGTAAATTGACCATCTTGAGCCCGGGCAGGAGATTGCGTTCTGCAAGGACTTTCAAGCCTCGCTCTGACATATGGCCTAATCTGCGATGCCACATCATCGTCGTTTCTTCTTGGCTGGCTGCTGCAACTGATGCATCTGCCTCTTGCAACGTCTCTCCCAAAAGCATGTATAGATTGCTTGTGATCTTCTCTGCTTTCATCACCACAAGGTTTCCTTTCACTACTTTCAATATTCCACATTCAGTGTGGATCTTGCACCCGAGGTCATCCAATTGTCCAATTGACAATAAGTTCTTCTTTAAGCCCTTCACATGTCGTACCCCTTGAATTTTGCGAACAGTACCATCATGCATTTTTAATCTGACGGTACCGACTCCAGCAATATCTAAGGCGTGATCATTTCCCATGAACACAGATCCTTCCGAAATAGGTTCATAAGTGCAAAACCAATCTCGGTGTGGAGTCATGTGCCATGTCGCACCTGAATCCATTATCCAGACATCATTGAGTTTCTTTCCGCCTTTAGAACTAGTCGCTGCTTCACTATACAAGATTTCTCCATCATCTGAGGTACTTGCAACACAACCTTGGGAGGTTGATGTTTCAGAATTCTTTTCTCCACCCTTCTTATTATGCCAACACTCCTTTTTCGAGTGCCCTCTCATGCCACAATTGTAGCATTTAAGATTCTTCCTTCTTCGAGATTTTGATCTACCATGATTCTGACTCCCACTGGAGCCACGTTCTGTTGATCTGCCTCTCATCACCGTTAAAGCCTCTGCTTGCTTTGAATTTTCTGACCTTTCCTCCTTATTCTTGCGCCTGGATTCTTCTTCAAGAATAGCACCGGCAACATCATCAAAGTGAAGAGAGTCACTAACATTGTTATTTGTGATGTTGATGATGAGTTGATCATACGAATCTGGTAAACTCTGAAGTAGAAGTTCCGCACGTTCATTTTCCGCTATTTTGAAATCTGATGCTGTGAGTTGAGCAAATAGCGTATTCAGAGTGTTGATGTGATCCGTTACCGACGTGGATTCACTCATTCGAAGAGTGTAGAGTTTCCTCTTCAAGAATATTCTGGTGTGAAGTGACTTCACCTCGTACAATTTGTTTAGAACATCCCAAATCTCCTTTGCAGTCTTCTTCTCTGCAACACTTGACAAAACTGAATCCGCCATTGCTAGGTGCAGATTGGCAACAGCATTGTCATCCTTTTCTTTCCACTTTTCATCAGTCATTTCTGTGGGTCTACTTTCAATTGCTTCTAGACAATTATCCTTCCTCAAAATTGCTCTTATCTTCAATTTCCACAAGGAGAAATTTCTCCCACTGAACTTCTCTATCTCGAATTTTGCTGCCATGGTTGTACACGAACTGAAGCGAGTTACACTATTTCACCGTGAATAGTGCCATATACATGAACAGTATTGTACGTATGTCGTACACTAGAACAAATCCAGTATACGTTAACAATTACTGCAAAAGTATACAACCACACGTATGAATAATAACCGTATCTGTGAATAGTACAGTACAATTGAATAGCCCGTATACTGGAACAGTGACCGTAGCCCGTGAATAGTGCACCAGGTAGGTTCCCAGGAAAGAGAGGTGGGTCACTGATAGACACACTTAAATACCAAGTCTTTCCTAGCCAGAACTTCCCTAGACACTTTCACACTACCACACTTTATTTCCAGCAACAAGAATAATTCTTTTCTGATGTGGAAGATCAGACAATACTGCAACCACAGAGCATACTAAGAACCAACACTTTCACTGCAGCGGAATAAGGACCACGAACCAATGGCTCTGATACCACTGTTAGGTACCAGAGTGACGGAATAGTGTCTCACAACTAAAATAAGAGATGAGAAAATAGGAACTGAACACACAAAATTTAACGTGGAAAACCCTCAATGAATAAAGGGAAAAACCACGGGGCAAGACTAGAAGAATTTCACTATGAGAAAATATTACAACACCTCTCTCTAATTACTAGGAGAGAACAACCTCACAAAGAATATAAGAAAGTATACAAGAGAGGAAGAGATAATTCTTGGGATGGTTTTAATACTTCTCCTTAAGGCTCTTTATATAGCCTTCAAGGAGGAACTCCTTCGTTGCTCCCACCGATGTGGGACTTTCTTATATAAGTTCTAACAGTAGTCACATGAGGCTATTCATTCATGGGAGAAATAAAGAACAAATTCCCTACACCTCAAAATGCATGCATAAACTCTAAGAGAAAGATTGATCAGTAGTTACAGCTTAGGACTGCAAAATTACCAGCCAGGAATGCTGATATATAGAGTGATATAATAGCATAAACAATTGATATATAATCCTATAAATTTTATGCTAGTTAATCAATATGATTAATTAAGCAATGAACTAATTAAAAACTAACAGAAACGTACTAATCTAGTAAAAGATACTACTGTTGCCTACTAGTCCTTAATTTCTTTCCTGATTATAATCTAAGTTGTCATCGCTTCCCAAAACGTTTTAAGTTTGCTGATAATACCATTCACTGGCTTTTCTTGAATGTTAACATCATTCATCACTAGCTTTTCAGGCATGTTCTGCAAAGGAGCTCCAATTCTATCGAAAGCCTTGAAAAGATCTGGATAGAGGTTGTCCATGGAGTTCTTGAATTGCCTTGATACCTTGATTATTTTTTTCTTAGAAGATGGTGCATTAGCATCATCAGCATTGAAGAAGCCGATGCAAACACAACACTCTCTATAAGCAATACAAGCTCTTAATATAGTGCTTGCATGCTCCCGAAAATGTGCAGCAATGAGAGCCTCGAAATTCCCGGGTGGATTTTCGAGCAGAAAAAGCATTGTTTTGCAAGACAATGTAAAAACATCAGCATTATAAGCTTCCCAGGACCAAGCTGGTTTAAGTCCAGGCTCGTTGTAGTAAGGTTTCTCGTTAAGCACAAGTCCTTGAAGCGAAAGCAAAACCTGAAGAATTGTCGACTTAAAAGGGTTCCACATCTCAGTCCCTTCCCCATCCCAAGTGTTGATCAAGCTCAAACAAACATAGCCATCGCTGTACAAATTTGGGTTCAATCTGAGGCCGAACGAATGGTAACGTACTTTTGGAGGCTTGTTGGGGTAATCATAAGGGAATGCAATATCAAAGAAAAAGAGGCCATGGTGATAAGGAGTCTTTTGAGCACCCATGATCGCAGCTCTAAGCAAATCAATCCTTCCTTCATAGACTCTCACAAAGATTGATTCAGGAAGATGTTTCTCAAGAATCTCCCACTCTTTCATGATCCAGTTTACAGTGTTCTTGTCATGCATTTTTCCATGGCCGTTTCTCTGCTTTGACTTGGCTCGGCAATAATAATAATGATCTGAGAAATCAGTAACATAATCAAACTGCTTGAACTTAACTCCAACTTGCTGCAGCCCTGTATTTATTATAGATCAACGAAAAGAATGGAGATATATATTAAGAGTATATACAGACAATTTGACCCTTCATATAGAAGTTAATTTGTCTATCAGATTTTAATCAAAATTTATTCATACCAGTAACAATCTTGTATACATTGAAAAATTTGCAAAAACGCAAGATTAGCCAACTTAGATTGTGACTATAAAGAAATTGTTTAAGAGTGAGTTGAAAGAATACCTAAAGCCATTAGTTTATGATTGCTCCAGGGTCAAGCTGCTGCTCCTTTTATTGATCTGAGCCGCCTTTGACAATCGTCTAAAAGCTGAAGAAAACTCGTTCGCTGACCTCGTCCTCGTAGCATTAGTACTTTTGTAACATGTCGAAGGGGGCTTTTAAGGGTTTAGGTTTAAGGATTTTTATTTTTGAACTGAAAAAAGTTGAATAAAGCCCAAGCAAAGTAGCTCTTTTTGGAATAAATATTTTTTTGATTTTTTAGAGTTTAAATTATATTAAGATTATTATACTTAAAACATGTCATGTCACACTTTTTCAAAAGTCAACAATTAAATATTATACACATAATTAAGTCTCATTAATTATATTATTTTCTAATACCTAAATTAAAAATTTATTCCTGATTTATTAAAATAAAAAACTGTGAAACATGAACATTTTTTTTGTTGAATTCTTCACTATTTTTATTTTTTAAAAAAAATGAATAAAGTATTAAAGCCACGCATGGTGCTTCTTCTCCTTGAATTATGCTCTCAATTGCCAGAGAATCTTCCATTTTAATTGAACATAAAACAGGGAAAACTGGTTCTAAACCGCTCAGGCCTCATGCAAGACGAAGCAAAGTATTTCAAGATCGATCCATGCCTAACTCAGCCGGCGGAAGCCTTTAATGATGAAATATCAGGGCCACCACCGGAGATAGAGCCTGTAGGTCGACGGATTGATCCTTGGCAAGATGAAAGAATTTTACGTCTCCCCATCCTCATATTTAGTTCATAATCAGTCATTAGTTGAAGGGGTAAACTTAATCGTCATCCAGAATCAATCACTTTGCATTTTCTAATTGAAACAACACAATGTTGAAGTTTATTACAATTTACTGCAGCTGATTAGCTGAAAACAATGGACAATTAGTTGCGCAAAAGTCCCTTCTATTACTTTGACACTCTTAACTGTTGTGCGGAACTAAATCGAGATTACTAAAACCGATTTAAACACACTGAAAAAACACAGATATTTTACGTGGTTCAGCAAGTGTGCTTACATCCACGGGAGGAGGAGCTTGAAGCTTTTGTATTAATGGAGATTGAGTATAAACATATACAGATTCAAGGTGCTATACAAGCACTGAACTCACAACTCAACACAATACCAGAATTACTCTATAAACACAGAGTATTTGCTTCAACTCTTTAATTCTCACACTCTCTCTTTTTCTCTCTTACTCTACATGGCCTTTTATAGCCATAATATCAAGGTGTGAACACATTGCAAGTGGCAGCCACCATCCACCATTGCAAGTGGTAGCTAAAGTAGCCACCATCCATTGCAAGTGGTAGCTTCCATTATTGGTGGTGCAAGTGGTAGCTTCCATTATTGGTGGTAAGCCACCTTTGGTGACTTTGAGCCATATTCAAGCCATATTCAACAATCTCCACCTTGGCGAGAATCCACAGAGAGAATTCACAGATCAGAGCTTCCTCCTTCCTCCTTCAGATATACACACATTTACACATATCAGGGCACCTACTGCATTGGCATGATCCATCAATGTACTGAGCCTGAGTCAATTTTTCTGTCTATTCTAATCTCCTTCCCAATAATTTATTGGCTTCTCCAAGATCCTTCATCTCGAACTCTGAGCTCAGTTGAGCCTTCAGCCTGTCGATCTCCACCTTGCCTTTTTCAGCAGATAGACAAATGATCCATCTTGAAGTTTCCGGAAATAAACACAGTGATCAAATTGACTGCGTGTGTACTTTTCATCCTGCCATGAAACAGTCCAACCGTTTGTACAGCTGTCACGGGATTGTTTCAGACCGTATAGAGACCTGTTCAACTTACATGTCCAATCTTCATAACCGGGGACTCCAAAATCATCTGGTTGAGTCATATAAATTTCCTCCTCTAATGAACCATGGAGGAATGCAGTTTTTACATCAAGTTGAACTAACTCTAGGTCATACTGTGCTACTAAAGCCAATAAGATCCGAATAGATGCATGCTTAACAACAGGTGAAAATACCTCATTGTAGTCTATTCCTTCTTTTTGAGCATAGCCTTTGGCTACCAGTCTGGCTTTGTATCTGATGCTGTCTTTGCCAGTAGCACCCTCCTTTTTGGCAAAGACCCATTTGCACCCAATTGTTCTTTTGAGTGTTGGAAGTGGAACCAACTTCCAAGTCTGATTCTGATGAAGTGATGTCATCTCTTCATCCATCGCCTCCTTCCACTGGGCATGCTCGGGGCTGTTTACAGCTTCTTTGTAATTGATCGGGACATCATCATCAATTACTGGAAGGGCGTATGCCACCATGTCTGTGTACCGAGCAGGTTTCCGAATATGTCTTTTCGGTCTGCTGGTGGCAATAGTTTCAGGTTGCTGAAAGATTTCCGGTGATGACTCCTCCACTTCAGTTAAGGTGTCATCAGATTCTGGTTCAGATTCATCTGAATTTTGACCAGCATCTTCTGATTCAAACTCCACCTGCTTTAGAGAATCATGGTTCACATTCTCTGGAGTTGACAGTTTCAGCATTACAGATTCGTCAAAGGCAACATCTCGGCTTACGATGACTTTCTTTGACTCAGGGTTCCACAGTCGAAATGCCTTTACTCCTTCACTAAAGCCCAAGAAGACAGCTTTCTTGGCTCTAGGATCCAGTTTTGATTCACTTACGTGAAAATATGCTGGGCATTCGAAAATACGAAGACGATCATAATCATTGGCAGAATGTCCGGACCACACCTCTATGGGAGTTTTCCCATCAATTGCAGTGGAGGGTAGTCTGTTGATAATGTGGGAGGCGTATAATAAAGCCTCCGCCCAAAATGCTTTGCTCAAGCCCGACTGAGATAACATGCAGCGAACTTTATCAACCAAAGTTCGGTTCATCCTTTCTGCAACTCCATTCTGCTGGGGAGTGCTAGGAACAGTGAAGTGTCGGATTATCCCATCATTTTGTGAGAGGCTGCTGCTCTGCCTGTCACAGTTTCTCCATCAAGAAGATACAGATTTCCCTTCATAGAACCCTTCATTGCTAAGAATGCTCCGCGTACAACTCTCAGGACTCCATTCTGAATGGTCATCTTGTAACCATTTGAGTCTAAGACCCCCAGTGATATGAGGTTCTTCTTGAGATCAGGGACATACCTTACATCTATAAGTTGTCTGATTGTACCGTCATGCATTTTCAGCCGGATCGTTCCGATGCCTCTAGTGTGACAAGTATTGTCATTGCCCATAAGGACAATCCCTCCTTCAAACTCCTTGAAGTTTGAGAACCACTTCCGGTTCGGACACATGTGGTAGGAACATCCGGAATCCAGAATCCATTGATTTGAAGAGTGTGTTGTTGTGGAAATAGTAAATGCAGAGTCTTCCTCTCCCTCAGATTCTTGAGCTACATTCACAGACGACTTCTTCATGTTAGGACAGTTTTTCATCCAGTGCCCTTTCTCATGGCAATAGGCACACTCGTCCTTTGAAAGTCGTGTTCTTGATGATCCCCTATTTGAACGGGAATTACCTCGCTTGTTTTCTCCGGCTCCTTGGTTGTTCGTCCTACCTCTGTACACAGTTAAAGCTTCTGGTGCAGTATTCTGGTGATCATGCTGATCCTTTTTCCGATACTCATTATTCACCAGAGCATTACTAACATTAACATATTCTATATCATTTTTACCATATAACAGTGTAGTGGTTAAATGATCATAGCTATCAGGCAAGGAATTTAACAGAGTAAGAGCCTTATCTTCATCAGAGATATTTGCATCTAGATTTTCAAGATCAGCGAGAATTTTGTTAAAACTTACTAGATGCTCCTGCATGGTGATACCTTGCATATACTGGAAGCGGAACAGCTTTTTCTTCAGATAGAGTCTGTTCTCCATGCTTTTTGTCATGTACTTGTCCTCGAGTTGTTTCCAGAGAGTTTTTGCATTATTCTCTCTCATGACAAAGTACTTCTAGTCCTTGGCTAGGCATAACCGGATTGTGCCACAAGCCTGACGGTTGACAAATTTCCAGTCATCTTCCGAAATATCTCTGGGCCTGTCTTCCAGAGCGATATGTGAACCCTCTCGGAATAACAGATTCTGTACTTCGCACTGCCACATGCCAAAGTTGTTGGTGCCATCAAATTTCTCCACCTCGAACTTTGCAGTGGTCATCGAGTTCTTTCTGATGTAAGAACTTGATGGTGCGCTGTTGGTTGTTTCAGTTGTCTCTAATGATTCTGCCATGGTAATAAAACAAAATTACCAACTCAGAGTTTTTCCGTTACCTGTATGGAAAAACGGATGCCGCGGTTGAGTCCGGAATAGTCGAAATAGCCAGGAACGGGTCCAACTGTGTAAATTTTGGACACACAGTGAATATTCTGCGAAAATTCTGCTGCAGGTGGCTCGAAATAGACTCGGTTTAGCTCAACCGGCTCGGAAAAGTCTCGGAATAGTGTTCTGAAACGGCTTAAAAAATAGCCCGAAAAAGTTGGTAGGAGCCACGGCGGCGCGTGGGGCGCGTGCGGCGGCGCGTGGAGCGCGTGGAGGCTGCTGGACACCGGCGCGTGCGGCGCGTGGGGCGCGTGAGGCCCACTCGCCTTCAACCTCTGGAAGGCGCGTGCGGCGCGTGCAACGCGTGGGATTCACGCGTCTTCATCCTCTGGAGGCGCGTGGGCTCTTCTTCTGGCGGCGCGTGCGGCGGCTTCTGGCGCTCCGGTTGATTCTGCTGCACTCCTCTCGACGACCTCTTCAACCTGGTATTTTCAAAACACAAATTGGAGCACTTTTGAAAAACGGACAAAATCGAACAAACTCGGTTTTACGTAAAATTTGGCTCTAATACCAATTTGTTGTGCGGAACTAAATCGAGATTACTAAAACCGATTTAAACACACTGAAAAAACACAGATATTTTACGTGGTTCAGCAAGTGTGCTTACATCCACGGGAGGAGGAGCTTGAAGCTTTTGTATTAATGGAGATTGAGTATAAACATATACAGATTCAAGGTGCTATACAAACATTGAACTCACAACTCAACACAATACCAGAATTACTGTATAAACACAGAGTATTTGCTTCAACTCTTTAATTCTCACACTCTCTTTTTCTCTCTTACTCTACATGGCCTTTTATAGCCATAATATCAAGGTGTGAACACATTGCAAGTGGCAGCCACCATAGCCACCATCCACCATTGCAAGTGGTAGCTAAAGTAGCCACCATCCATTGCAAGTGGTAGCTTCCATTATTGGTGGTGCAAGTGGTAGCTTCCATTATTGGTGGTAAGCCACCTTTGGTGACTTTGAGCCATATTCAAGCCATATTCAACATTAACAGATCATGTCCTTTACTTCAGTGGCAACTAGTATCGTGTAATATTTCTGTCTAAAATGTGCTATCAATTCCTAGCAGAAAATTTTCTTATCAGAATTTTCTCATAATTAATCAAATCAAACATTAGCAAGTTGCCGAATGTTGATGGGAGAAATATCATTAGAGTCACCATCCAGGAGACGTTTTGCTATTATGACATTGGCAGCATCAGAAGGATGGTATGGATCCCAGAAAACATACTTAGATCTGTCTGGACAAACTTTTGATGACGGCCCACATGGGATCAGGCCACCAAAGTTACCGGCAATATAGCAGCAGGCAAAGCTTCCACTCTCAAAACCTGTAAATGCCAGCAAAATTGGTAAACCATTTAAGAAGAAAAGGGTTAAGGCAAATTTAATCTATTTTACAGCATTGGTACCATAAGATCTGTAATTTTGTATGATATTGTGTTAGAATCCCACATCGGTGGGAGAATTGTTAGAGTTCCTCCTTGAAGGCTATATAAAGAGCCTTAAGGAGAAGTATTAAAACCATCCCAAGAATTATCTCTTCCTCTCTTGTATACTTTCTTATATTCTTTGTGAGGTTGTTCTCTCCTAGTATTTAGAGAGAGGTGTTGTAATATTTTCTCATAGTGAAATTCTTCTAGTCTTGCCCCGTGGTTTTTCCCTTTATTCATTGAAGGTTTTCCACGTTAAATTTTGTGTGTTCAGTTCCTATTTTCTCATCTCTTATTTTAGTTGTGAGACACTATTCCGTCACTCTGGTACCTAACAGTGGTATCAGAGCCATTGGTTCGTGGTCCTTATTCCGCTGCAGTGAAAGTGTTGGTTCTTAGTATGCTCTGTGGTTGCAGTATTGTCTGATCTTCCACATCAGAAAAGAATTATTCTTGTTGCTGGAAATAAAGTGTGGTAGTGTGAAAGTGTCTAGGGAAGTTCTGGCTAGGAAAGACTTGGTATTTAAGTGTGTCTATCAGTGACCCACCTCTCTTTCCTGAGAACCTACCTGGTGCACTATTCACGGGCTACGGTCACTGTTCCAGTATACGGGCTATTCAATTGTACTGTACTATTCACAGATACGGTTTATTATTCATACGTGTGGTTGTATACTTTTGCAGTAATTGTTAACGTATACTGGATTTGTTCTAGTGTACGACATACGTACAATACTGTTCACGTATACGGTACTATTCACGGTGAAATAGTGTAACTCGCTTCAGTTCGTGTACAACCATGGCAGCAAAATTCGAGATAGAGAAGTTCAGTGGGAGAAATTTCTCCTTGTGGAAATTGAAGATAAGAGCAATTTTGAGGAAGGATAATTGTCTAGAAGCAATTGAAAGTAGACCCACAGAAATGACTGATGAAAAGTGGAAAGAGAAGGATGACAATGCTGTTGCCAATCTGCACCTAGCAATGGCGGATTCAGTTTTGTCAAGTGTTGCAGAGAAGAAGACTGCAAAGGAGATTTGGGATGTTCTAAACAAATTATACGAGGTGAAGTCACTTCACACCAGAATATTCTTGAAGAGGAAACTCTACACTCTTCGAATGAGTGAATCCACGTCGGTAACGGATCACATCAACACTCTGAATACGCTATTTGCTCAACTCACAGCATCAGATTTCAAAATAGCGGAAAATGAACGTGCGGAACTTCTACTTCAGAGTTTACCAGATTCGTATGATCAACTCATCATCAACATCACAAATAACAATGTTAGTGACTCTCTTCACTTTGATGATGTTGCCGGTGCTATTCTTGAAGAAGAATCCAGGCGCAAGAATAAGGAGGAAAGGTCAGAAAATTCAAAGCAAGCAGAGGCTTTAACGGTGATGAGAGGCAGATCAACAGAACGTGGCTCCAGTGGGAGTCAGAATCATGGTAGATCAAAATCTCGAAGAAGGAAGAATCTTAAATGCTACAATTGTGGCATGAGAGGGCACTCGAAGAAGGAGTGTTGGCATAATAAGAAGGGTGGAGAAAAGAATTCTGAAACATCAACCTCCCAAGGTTGTGTTGCAAGTACCTCAGATGATGGAGAAATCTTGTATAGTGAAGCAGCGACTAGTTCTAAAGGCGGAAAGAAACTCAATGATGTCTGGATAATGGATTCAGGTGCGACATGGCACATGACTCCACACCGAGATTGGTTTTGCACTTATGAACCTATTTCGGAAGGATCTGTGTTCATGGGAAATGATCACGCCTTAGATATTGCTGGAGTCGGTACCGTCAGATTAAAAATGCATGATGGTACTGTTCGCAAAATTCAAGGGGTACGACATGTGAAGGGCTTAAAGAAGAACTTATTGTCAATTGGACAATTGGATGACCTCGGGTGCAAGATCCACACTGAATGTGGAATATTGAAAGTAGTGAAAGGAAACCTTGTGGTGATGAAAGCAGAGAAGATCACAAGCAATCTATACATGCTTTTGGGAGAGACGTTGCAAGAGGCAGATGCATCAGTTGCAGCAGCCAGCCAAGAAGAAACGACGATGATGTGGCATCGCAGATTAGGCCATATGTCAGAGCGAGGCTTGAAAGTCCTTGCAGAACGCAATCTCCTGCCCGGGCTCAAGATGGTCAATTTACCTTTCTGTGAGCACTGTGTGATAAGCAAGCAGCATAGATTGAAGTTTGCTAAAGTAACTACAAGAAGCAAACACATACTGGACTTAATCCATTCTGATGTGTGGGAGTCACCAGAAATATCCCTGGGTGGAGCAAAGTATTTTGTATCATTCATTGATGACTATTCCAGGAGATTATGGGTGTACCCAATCAAGAAGAAGTCAGATGTGTTTCCAGTATTCAAGGAGTTCAAAGCACAAGTAGAGCTTGAAACTGGGAAAAGAATCAAGTGCTTGAGGACAGACAATGGAGGAGAATATGTAGACGGTAATTTTCTAGCATTCTGTAAGAAAGAGGGTATTATGAGACAATTCACGGTTGCACATACGCCTCAACAGAATGGTGTAGCAGAGCGGATGAACAGAACTCTCCTAGATAGAACAAGAGCCATGCTGAGAACAGCGGGATTGGCCAAATCTTTCTGGGCAGAAGTAGTCAAAACCACCTGTTATGTGATAAATCGATCACCATCAACGGCGATTGGTTTGAAGACGCCTATGGAGATGTGGAAAGGAAAGCCAGCTGATTATTCTTCTCTACATGTGTTTGGATGTCCTGTGTACGTGATGTACAACTCCCAAGAAAGAACAAAGCTGGATCCAAAATCCAGAAAATGTATATTCTTGGGTTATGCTGACGGTGTTAAGGGGTATCGCCTGTGGGATCCCACTGCCCGCAAGGTTGTTGTCAGCAGAGATGTAGTTTTTGCAGAAAATGAACTGCAAAGTGAGCAAACAAATGACAACACTTCAAAAGAGACTGCTACAGTGCAGATGGATAGAAATTCTCAAGAAGATGATTCTTCTGAAGCAGAACCAGAGCATGAGGTACCAGAACCAGTTGAGTCCGAGGCTGTAGAAGTTCGACGGTCAACTCGTGAGAGAAGGCCTCCAAATTGGCACACGGAGTATGTTACGGAGAGCAATGTTGCATACTGTCTTTTAACAGAGGATGGAGAGCCATCAAATTTTCATGAAGCTACTAGTAGCCCAGATGCTTCTCTGTGGATGACAGCAATGCAGGAAGAAATTGAAGCTCTTCACAAGAACGAGACATGGGAACTGGTGGAATTACCACGTGGCAGAAAAGCCATTGGTAACAAATGGGTCTACAAGATCAAGCGGGATAGCAATGATCAAGTAGAACGATATCGTGCTAGATTGGTTGTAAAAGGATATGCTCAGAAAGAAGGTATTGACTTCAACGAGATATTTTCTCCAGTTGTCAGACTTACTACTATCAGAGTAGTGTTGGCTATGTGTGCTGCATTTGATTTACATCTTGAACAACTAGATGTAAAGACGGCTTTTCTACATGGAGAGCTTGAAGAAGAAATTTATATGCTCCAACCAGAAGGTTTTGTTAAACAGGCAAAGAGAACTTGGTTTGCAGGTTGACCAAATCTCTGTACGGTCTAAAGCAGGCGCCCAGATGTTGGTACAAGAGATTTGATTCTTTCATAATTAGCCTTGAATACAACAGACTGAGTTCAGACCATTGTACGTACTACAAGAGGTTTGATGATAATGATTTCATTATTTTGCTGTTGTATGTGGATGACATGTTGGTGGTAGGCCCCAACAAAGATCGAATCCAAGATTTGAAGGCACAGTTGGCTAGGGAGTTCGATATGAAGGACTTGGGACCTGCAAACAAGATTTTAGGGATGCAAATTCACCGAGACAGAAAAGACAGGAAAATTTGGCTTTCTCAAAAGAATTATCTGAGGAAGGTCTTGCGACGCTTCAACATGCAAGACTGTAAGCCAATATCTACCCCACTTCCTGTCAATTGTAAATTATCCTCAGGTATGAGTCCTAGCAATGAAGCAGAGAGGATGGAAATGTCTCGAGTACCGTATGCATCAGCGGTGGGAAGCCTTATGTATGCTATGATATGTACAAGACCAGACATTGCACAAGCAGTGGGAGCGGTCAGTCGATTTATGGCAGATCCTGGTAGAGAGCATTGGAATGTTGTTAAGAGGATCCTTAGATACATTAAAGGAACCTCAGATGTTGCATTATGTTTTGGAGGATCAGAACTTGTTGTCAGGGGTTATGTTGATTCAGATTTTGCAGGTGATCTTAATAAAAGGAAATCCACTACTGGCTATGTGTTCACACTTGCAGGAGGAGCGGTAAGCTGGTTATCTAAGTTACAGACTGTTGTAGCTTTGTCTACTACAGAAGCTGAGTACATGGCAGCTACCCAAGCATGCAAGGAAGCAATATGGATACAAAGGTTAATGGAAGAACTCGGGCACAAGCAGCAGAAGATTATTGTGTATTGTGACAGTCAGAGTGCCTTGCACATTGCAAGGAATCCAGCCTTTCATTCCAGGACAAAGCATATAGGTATACAGTATCACTTTGTTCGAGAAGTAGTAGAAGAAGGAAGTGTGGATATGCAAAAGATTCACACCAAAGACAACCTAGCAGATGTTATGACAAAGCCAATCAACACTGACAAGTTTATTTGGTGTCGATCCTCCTATGGTCTATCAGAAACGTAAGCAACATGGAATGGCAAGACAGAAAGAGTGGTGTGAAGATATGATTGGTTTAATCAAATCTTCAAGTGGGAGAATTGTTAGAATCCCACATCGGTGGGAGAATTGTTAGAGTTCCTCCTTGAAGGCTATATAAAGAGCCTTAAGGAGAAGTATTAAAACCATCCCAAGAATTATCTCTTCCTCTCTTGTATACTTTCTTATATTCTTTGTGAGGTTGTTCTCTCCTAGTATTTAGAGAGAGGTGTTGTAATATTTTCTCATAGTGAAATTCTTCTAGTCTTGCCCCGTGGTTTTTCCCTTTATTCATTGAAGGTTTTCCACGTTAAATTTTGTGTGTTCAGTTCCTATTTTCTCATCTCTTATTTTAGTTGTGAGACACTATTCCGTCACTCTGGTACCTAACATATTGTCTACTATGGCGTAAACATCTGCATAGACAAAAAATGATCCCTTCAGGCTTGTGCTGAGTTCTTTAATAAGACTCCTCAACTCAGTGTTAAATAGCTGAGCCAGCTGATTTGGACGACTAGCACAACTATCTCCTGTAGTTGGATTTAGGTCTCTCTCATATGGAATACAACCAATAGGTCCCACATTTACCACAATAATCTTTCTAGCACCCAAAGAGTAAAGTCTCTGCAAAAAAGTATCAAATATGTGAAGGAAAATTCCCATGGAAACTAGAATATTTGAAAATGAGGCTTTGATTGATTTACAGTAAGCTGTAGCCTGAATCTTGCAATCATGGAGGCCACAAACAATTCTGGAGGAACTAACTTCTGCTCCTCAGCTGAGACTAAGGGTGTAAAGTAGTTATTGATAAAATCATTAGATCCCATTGTAACTGAGAAAAGAGAACTTTGAAGCAGCTCAAGAGCTGCAGGAGCACCTATGCTCGACATTATATCTTGCCTGGTATTTTCAAAATTGTCTAGCTGTGCATCAAAGTTGATTCGACCACCCTGTCAATTACATGCATATTGCTTAATTATTACTTATTTCTGAGGACTGAAATAGTTGGTATTTTGAACATAGAAACCATAAGATAATGTAATCTCAAACAAGGGTTGCAATCAGTTCCTGTTCTGCGTTGTAAAATCCAAAACTATACTTTTAATCAACTGATTGTCTTTACTATCATTGGAAACCTTACAAAGATATTTCCAGTGTGATTGAGAATTCCACCTCCGCCCGAAGCATAATTGACACCCTGAAGAACAACAGGTCCTCTAGTTGTGGGAGCTAAGGAGGAGTAAAACCTGGAAGACCCAATTCCTGACCTGCAATTGGCAAATAAAATTTGCATTGAACTTAATAATTAATTGCCTCTTGTGTGCAGATTTGAAATCATGCAGAGAGGAGCAAACAGAAACTTCAACTTGCCTATAATGTCGACGATTGTTCTTCCATTGGTGAATCGCCCGGTTGGCCCTCCGAAATCAATCCCATTCGGAACAAAATTAGCCTTAGACAATGATGCAATGTAATTGTTGTTTCCCGCATCAACCAAGGAGTCCCCGAAAACAAAGTTGGCAGGGACATCCTTAGCAAAGCAGATTTTTAATAACAGCTTGATTGTCACTACTTGGAAGACAATCCTAACAATCATTTGTCTATTTGAGAGGTCACTCATAATGAAGTCAAGTACAAGAATGCAAAAAAAAAAAAAACAACTGTACTTTGATTCTGTAGGGCCTCTTGTAAAATCTAATAATAAAAAAAATTAAAGATATTGGAATGGAACTGAAATGAGCTTTGGATAGTTCTTATCCGGAATCAATCTGGGTAAGAAACAGAAAATAAAATACTGTTCAGATGAAGGTCACTGGCCTTATGAAGATCAAATGAAACGCTTCATCTTCTAAGAAATATTAGTATAATTAGGACCACAAGATAACCTAAGATCCATCAAACCTCAAATTTAAAAGGAAAATTACACCAGTTTTATAGATGAGCATGATCTGCAACAAGTAACAGGTGGGTGAGTGCAACATTAAATGAACTGCAACATCTCAGTACCAATTACCAAACCCCGTGAGAAAAAAAAAAAAATTGTAATAATGTAAAACGTTTCAATGTTTGTTAAAAGGGTACTTAATTGGTGTTTATAGGTACGAATTAAGGATTATTTAATTACTTATTTAAGAAAAAAAAAATATTTAATATATTATTTTTACTAAATTAAAAAAATTATTAATTTTTTATTTATTTTTATATATATATCACCTACACTGAATAAAAATAGAAGTTTGAACCGTGAAAGAGCTGAGCTCAATGAATTGGCTAAATTTCTGGATACAACGGATTCGGTGCTTTGCTCACTAATGGAAGGATGTTAATTTGTCACCAGCTACCTAACTGTTCAAATTTCAAACCAGTTGATATATAATTTTCAGTTTTTATCACAGGTCTGTGATTCAACGTAGGTCTTGTTAGAACTTATATAAGAAAGTCCCACATCGGTGGGAGCAACGAAGGAGTTCCTCCTTGAAGGCTATATAAAGAGCCTTAAGGAGAAGTATTAAAACCATCCCAAGAATTATCTCTTCCTCTCTTGTATACTTTCTTATATTCTTTGTGAGGTTGTTCTCTCCTAGTATTTAGAGAGAGGTGTTGTAATATTTTCTCATAGTGAAATTCTTCTAGTCTTGCCCCGTGGTTTTTCCCTTTATTCATTGAGGGTTTTCCACGTTAAATTTTGTGTGTTCAGTTCCTATTTTCTCATCTCTTATTTTAGTTGTGAGACACTATTCCGTCACTCTGGTACCTAACAGTGGTATCAGAGCCATTGGTTCGTGGTCCTTATTCCGCTGCAGTGAAAGTGTTGGTTCTTAGTATGCTCTGTGGTTGCAGTATTGTCTGATCTTCCACATCAGAAAAGAATTATTCTTGTTGCTGGAAATAAAGTGTGGTAGTGTGAAAGTGTCTAGGGAAGTTCTGGCTAGGAAAGACTTGGTATTTAAGTGTGTCTATCAGTGACCCACCTCTCTTTCCTGGGAACCTACCTGGTGCACTATTCACGGGCTACGGCCACTGTTCCAGTATACGGGCTATTCAATTGTACTGTACTATTCATAGATACGGTTATTATTCATACGTGTGGTT
The DNA here is from genome assembly GCA_030761205.1 of Fremontodendron californicum. Classification (NCBI taxonomy): domain Eukaryota; kingdom Viridiplantae; phylum Streptophyta; class Magnoliopsida; order Malvales; family Malvaceae; genus Fremontodendron; species Fremontodendron californicum. The sequence goes on along the minus strand of JAULJL010000022.1, from coordinate 24,745,234 downwards.
GTATACTTTTGCAGTAATTGTTAACGTATACTGGATTTGTTCTAGTGTACGACATACGTACAATACTGTTCATGTATATGGCACTATTCACGGTGAAATAGTGTAACTCGCTTCAGTTCGTGTACAACCATGGCAGCAAAATTCGAGATAGAGAAGTTCAGTGGGAGAAATTTCTCCTTGTGGAAATTGAAGATAAGAGCAATTTTGAGGAAGGATAATTGTCTAGAAGCAATTGAAAGTAGACCCACAGAAATGACTGATGAAAAGTGGAAAGAGAAGGATGACAATGCTGTTGCCAATCTGCACCTAGCAATGGCGAATTCAGTTTTGTCAAGTGTTGCAGAGAAGAAGACTGCAAAGGAGATTTGGGATGTTCTAAACAAATTGTACGAGGTGAAGTCACTTCACACCAGAATATTCTTGAAGAGGAAACTCTACACTCTTCGAATGAGTGAATCCACGTCGGTAACGGATCACATCAACACTCTGAATACGCTATTTGCTCAACTCACAGCATCAGATTTCAAAATAGCGGAAAATGAACGTGCGGAACTTCTACTTCAGAGTTTACCAGATTCGTATGATCAACTCATCATCAACATCACAAATAACAATGTTAGTGACTCTCTTCACTTTGATGATGTTGCCGGTGCTATTCTTGAAGAAGAATCCAGGCGCAAGAATAAGGAGGAAAGGTCAGAAAATTCAAAGCAAGCAGAGGCTTTAACGGTGATGAGAGGCAGATCAACAGAACGTGGCTCCAGTGGGAGTCAGAATCATGGTAGATCAAAATCTCGAAGAAGGAAGAATCTTAAATGCTACAATTGTGGCATGAGAGGGCACTCGAAGAAGGAGTGTTGGCATAATAAGAAGGGTGGAGAAAAGAATTCTGAAACATCAACCTCCCAAGGTTGTGTTGCAAGTACCTCAGATGATGGAGAAATCTTGTATAGTGAAGCAGCGACTAGTTCTAAAGGCGGAAAGAAACTCAATGATGTCTGGATAATGGATTCAGGTGCGACATGGCACATGACTCCACACCGAGATTGGTTTTGCACTTATGAACCTATTTCGGAAGGATCTGTGTTCATGGGAAATGATCACGCCTTAGATATTGCTGGAGTCGGTACCGTCAGATTAAAAATGCATGATGGTACTGTTCGCAAAATTCAAGGGGTACGACATGTGAAGGGCTTAAAGAAGAACTTATTGTCAATTGGACAATTGGATGACCTCGGGTGCAAGATCCACACTGAATGTGGAATATTGAAAGTAGTGAAAGGAAACCTTGTGGTGATGAAAGCAGAGAAGATCACAAGCAATCTATACATGCTTTTGGGAGAGACGTTGCAAGAGGCAGATGCATCAGTTGCAGCAGCCAGCCAAGAAGAAACGACGATGATGTGGCATCGCAGATTAGGCCATATGTCAGAGCGAGGCTTGAAAGTCCTTGCAGAACGCAATCTCCTGCCCGGGCTCAAGATGGTCAATTTACCTTTCTGTGAGCACTGTGTGATAAGCAAGCAGCATAGATTGAAGTTTGCTAAAGTAACTACAAGAAGCAAACACATACTGGACTTAATCCATTCTGATGTGTGGGAGTCACCAGAAATATCCCTGGGTGGAGCAAAGTATTTTGTATCATTCATTGATGACTATTCCAGGAGATTATGGGTGTACCCAATCAAGAAGAAGTCAGATGTGTTTCCAGTATTCAAGGAGTTCAAAGCACAAGTAGAGCTTGAAACTGGGAAAAGAATCAAGTGCTTGAGGACAGACAATGGAGGAGAATATGTAGACGGTAACTTTCTAGCATTCTGTAAGAAAGAGGGTATTATGAGACAATTCACGGTTGCACATACGCCTCAACAGAATGGTGTAGCAGAGCGGATGAACAGAACTCTCCTAGATAGAACAAGAGCCATGCTGAGAACAGCGGGATTGGCCAAATCTTTCTGGGCAGAAGCAGTCAAAACCACCTGTTATGTGATAAATCGATCACCATCAACGGCGATTGGTTTGAAGACGCCTATGGAGATGTGGAAAGGAAAGCCAGCTGATTATTCTTCTCTACATGTGTTTGGATGTCCTGTGTACGTGATGTACAACTCCCAAGAAAGAACAAAGCTGGATCCAAAATCCAGAAAATGTATATTCTTGGGTTATGCTGACGGTGTTAAGGGGTATCGCCTGTGGGATCCCACTGCCCGCAAGGTTGTTGTCAGCAGAGATGTAGTTTTTGCAGAAAATGAACTGCAAAGTGAGCAAACAAATGACAACACTTCAAAATAGACTGCTACAGTGCAGATGGATAGAAATTCTCAAGAAGATGATTCTTCTGAAGCAGAACCAGAGCATGAGGTACCAGAACCAGTTGAGTCCGAGGCTGTAGAAGTTCGACGGTCAACTCGTGAGAGAAGGCCTCCAAATTGGCACACGGAGTATGTTACGGAGAGCAATGTTGCATACTGTCTTTTAACAGAGGATGGAGAGCCATCAACTTTTCATGAAGCTACTAGTAGCCCAGATGCTTCTCTGTGGATGACAGCAATGCAGGAAGAAATTGAAGCTCTTCACAAGAACGAGACATGGGAACTGGTGGAATTACCACGTGGCAGAAAAGCCATTGGTAACAAATGGGTCTACAAGATCAAGCGGGATAGCAATGATCAAGTAGAACGATATCGTGCTAGATTGGTTGTAAAAGGATATGCTCAGAAAGAAGGTATTGACTTCAACGAGATATTTTCTCCAGTTGTCAGACTTACTACTATCAGAGTAGTGTTGGCTATGTGTGCTGCATTTGATTTACATCTTGAACAACTAGATGTAAAGACGGCTTTTCTACATGGAGAGCTTGAAGAAGAAATTTATATGCTCCAACTAGAAGGTTTTGTTGAAACAGGCAAAGAGAACTTGGTTTGCAGGTTGACCAAATCTCTGTACGGTCTAAAGCAGGCGCCCAGATGTTGGTACAAGAGATTTGATTCTTTCATAATTAGCCTTGAATACAACAGACTGAGTTCAGACCATTGTACGTACTACAAGAGGTTTGATGATAATGATTTCATTATTTTGCTGTTGTATGTGGATGACATGTTGGTGGTAGGCCCCAACAAAGATCGAATCCAAGATTTGAAGGCACAGTTGGCTAGGGAGTTCGATATGAAGGACTTGGGACCCGCAAACAAGATTTTAGGGATGCAAATTCACCGAGACAGAAAAGACAGGAAAATTTGGCTTTCTCAAAAGAATTATCTGAGGAAGGTCTTGCGACGCTTCAACATGCAAGACTGTAAGCCAATATCTACCCCACTTCCTGTCAATTGTAAATTATCCTCAGGTATGAGTCCTAGCAATGAAGCAGAGAGGATGGAAATGTCTCGAGTACCGTATGCATCAGCGGTGGGAAGCCTTATGTATGCTATGATATGTACAAGACCAGACATTGCACAAGCAGTGGGAGCGGTCAGTCGATTTATGGCAGATCCTGGTAGAGAGCATTGGAATGTTGTTAAGAGGATCCTTAGATACATTAAAGGAACCTCAGATGTTGCATTATGTTTTGGAGGATCAGAACTTGTTGTCAGGGGTTATGTTGATTCAGATTTTGCAGGTGATCTTAATAAAAGGAAATCCACTACTGGCTATGTGTTCACACTTGCAGGAGGAGCGGTAAGCTGGTTATCTAAGTTACAGACTGTTGTAGCTTTGTCTACTACAGAAGCTGAGTACATGGCAGCTACCCAAGCATGCAAGGAAGCAATATGGATACAAAGGTTAATGGAAGAACTCGGGCACAAGCAGCAGAAGATTATTGTGTATTGTGACAGTCAGAGTGCCTTGCACATTGCAAGGAATCCAGCCTTTCATTCCAGGACAAAGCATATAGGTATACAGTATCACTTTGTTCGAGAAGTAGTAGAAGAAGGAAGTGTGGATATGCAAAAGATTCACACCAAAGACAACCTAGCAGATGTTGTGACAAAGCCAATCAACACTGACAAGTTTATTTGGTGTCGATCCTCCTATGGTCTATCAGAAACGTAAGCAACATGGAATGGCAAGACAGAAAGAGTGGTGTGAAGATATGATTGGTTTAATCAAATCTTCAAGTGGGAGAATTGTTAGAACTTATATAAGAAAGTCCCACATCGGTGGGAGCAACGAAGGAGTTCCTCCTTGAAGGCTATATAAAGAGCCTTAAGGAGAAGTATTAAAACCATCCCAAGAATTATCTCTTCCTCTCTTGTATACTTTCTTATATTCTTTGTGAGGTTGTTCTCTCCTAGTATTTAGAGAGAGGTGTTGTAATATTTTCTCATAGTGAAATTCTTCTAGTCTTGCCCCGTGGTTTTTCCCTTTATTCATTGAGGGTTTTCCACGTTAAATTTTGTGTGTTCAGTTCCTATTTTCTCATCTCTTATTTTAGTTGTGAGATACTATTCCGTCACTCTGGTACCTAACAGGTCTGTGTTTCTTTAACAAGTAATGAGTCATTTATTATTTTTGGCTAAAAAAATATTTAGTCATTTATTGTGATTTCAGAAGTTATTATAGAATAATAGTTCTTGCAGCTCGGTCACAAAATTTATGATTCTCACAATAGATGGTTAACTCCAAATAGAATATTTTTATGAGTGAAAATTAGAAAATAATAAATTTTTTCTAGAGGAAATATCAATAGATCGGTGTCGGTTTATGCAATCTTAAAATCGTTCGGAAAAAAATTAGGCTCAAGCAAAAGTTTGGAAATACCCTGACTATCTTATAAAAAAAAGGGGGGGCCGGTTTTATATTTTTTTATGTTTTTATTTCTGGTGTTAATCTTATATAACCCAAGATAGTGTATGAGGAATGCCTATGTTATTTGTACTTTTAAAAAAATATATATATTTGTATACGATATTTACGTTCGATATATATTTAAATATAAATATAAACGTATGATTTTTTAAATATATGAAAAATTAAATATATTTATATCAGATATATACTCGTATCCATCATTGATCTCAAAATTCGAATAATATAGATAAGTCTAACTTGTTTGGGAAGGGAAGGCTTGTGAAATTTAATATCCATCCAAGTTTCCATTGTCAGCTCGCTAGAAGCTATGGGATTACTGTTAGACAATACATATATATCGACAGAAATATATCAACAACAAAAACAAAAAACACATAAATACGCGGAAGCACAAAAAACACATACCTCCAGCCACAGTAATCAGATTCCAATTGTGAGAAACCATAAATACCTTGTTGTAGAAAAGGATTTAAGAAATCTTTATCTAATCTATCTAAGACCTTAATTCATGCAACTGATAAAAAACTCACGGACTTTTTTATTAGAACAGAGACCCTTTTCTCTTCTATATGAAAAAAAATATTTCAATATATTTTTCTTTCTCTCTTAATCTTCTCTTTCATCAAAAGAAGCAAGGTTATGCCTTTTTATAGCCTTCACACATGTACCACTATTACTATAGCTAAGAAATATCTATATATAGTTAAGAAATTGTCATAACCATAGCTAAGTAATTGTCATAGCTAAGAAACTTCAAATGAGAATAGTCCACAAATGTCAACAATATGAACTAACAGTTATAGGGATGGCAAAACCCGATCCGACCGATAGATTTCGAACCGATCCGAATGGAGAGGTTTTTTTTTTTTGAACAATGGAGGCGGAGCGGGGCGGTGCGGTTTTTTTGTTTGAAATGCGAGGATAGAGCAGTTGTGGTAATTGCCTGCTCCGCACCGCCCCGCCCCGAATACTGAAATTATAATTTTACCCTTAAATATTTAGCTTTTAAAAGAATAATAAAATAATATAATTAAACTTATTATTTTTCTTTTTCTTTTTAAAAACTTAAACCTAATACTTTATTTTTTTTTTCTTCCTAGATTAGAAACATGTTTATATTGAATTTATATTAAAAAAATTTTATAATGCTTTATTATTTGAAAAAAAATAAAAATAATTAATAAATATCAAATGGGGCGGAGCGGGGCGGGACGGTTATGGATGTAACCGACATCCATGGAGGCGGTAGTGGTATTGAAATTTCAACATCCACGGTGGAACGGGACGGGGGGCGGGGCAGAGCAGTGCTATGACGGGGCAGGGGCGGATACTGCAAAATCCGCCCCCGTCCCGCTCCATTGCCAGACAGTTACCACTCACCCCTTACCATTTTATTAAGATTGCCAATTGCCTTTTCTAACAGCTTTAAAACACACAAGATTTTATCCACTAGTTGTCTCCAGCTTTAATCGAAGTAGCATATTAATTAGTGCTTGTGATTCGTCATTTTTCTTTTCCCATAAAATCCTGATTTTATATTCTTTAAATAGTACAATGAATGAGTCACGTTGTAAAACATAGTAATTCTTTTACTTTATTTTCTTTTGATACAAAAGAGACGGTAATTTAAGATAAAGAAAAAGGTTGTCGATACTTATATTCGAATTCTCAAATTTATTAGATGTCAATTTTTAAAAGTAATTGAATAAATCAATTAAACTAAATTTCGAATTCATCACTTTGTGACGAGAGTGTAGTCAGTCATTAATTTTAGTACTATTCCAAGATTACAATAATGATTTTGCTGACAAAAGATCTATATTCTTGGACAAAAGATGAGAAAAAAAATGAAATTGCTAATTAACTTACAGATTTGGTTGCCTTGCTGTATTCCAAGAGCAAGAAATTAAGAATGGCAGGCGTTTATAATGGAGCCAACCTTTTCTCCACCTTTCTTTCTGAGAAAAGTCCGGATTCAATTATAAGTTCTTGGTGTTGTGCGGAACTAAATCGAGATTACTAAAATCGATTTAAACACACTGAAAAAACACCGATATTTTACGTGGTTCAGCAAGTGTGCTTACATCCACGGGAGGAGGAGCTTGAAGCTTTGTATTAATGGAGATGGAGTACAAACATATACAGAATTCAAGGTGCTATGCTAGCACTGAACTCACAACTCAACAATACCAGAAAACGCTAATAAACTCAGAGTATTTGCTTCAACTCTTAAACTCTTAACTCACACATTTTTCTCTCTCACTCTACATGGCCTTTTATAGGCACCATCCATGGTGTGAACACATAGCTAGTGGCAAACAAAGTAGCCACCATCCACCAACTATCATGGTGGGAACACATAGCTAGTGGCAAACAAAGTAGCCACCATCCACCAACTATCTTGGTCTACCATCCACCAACTATGGTTGGTGGTAGCCTCCATTATTGACCTTGGTTGGTGGCTTTGGTGGAAGCTTCCTTGGTTAACTTTGAGCCATATTCAACAATCTCCACCTTGGCGAGAATCCACAGAGAGAATTCACTGATCAGAGCTTCCTCCTTCCTCCTTCAGGTGCTTTAAACTCGAGAGATATTGATCAAGTCCAAACAATGTTGAAACTTGATCCCAGAAACTATTTTTGTTAGCATATCTGCAGGATTATCTGCAGTCCCGATCTTCTGTAGTAGAATGTTTCCTTCATCTACTATTTCTCGGATAAAGTGGTAGCGAACATCAATATGCTTGGTCCGACTGTGATGAACTTGGTTCTTAGCTAGGCAAATGGCACTCTGGCTATCGCAGAAAACATCTACCTTTTCCTGTGCTATCCCGAAATCATCAATCAATCCTTGAAGCCAAATTGCTTCCTTGAAAGCTTCCGTTACAGCCATGTACTCTGCTTCTGTTGTAGACAGAGCTACCGTTGACTGTAAAGTTGATCTCCAACTTACTGGTCCTCCTGTTATGGTGAACACATAACCAGTAGTTGAACGACGCTTATCAAGATCTCCAGCATAGTCTGAATCCACATATCCGACAAGATGCTTGCCAATAGTTTTACTTCTCTCAAATTTTAAGCCTGTTTCCACAGTACCATGAATGTACCGTAGAATCCATTTCACAGCTTGCCAATGGCCTTTACCAGGATTATGCATGTACCGGCTTACCATACTGACAGCATGTGAAATATCAGGTCTCGTACACACCATTGCATACATTAGGGCACCTACTGCATTGGCATATGGAACATGATCCATCTGTCTCTTCTCACCATCTGTACTTGGTGACATCAATGCACTGAGTTTGAAATGTGCCGCTAAAGGAGTACTTACAGATTTGGTCTTATTATTAATGCCAAATCTCTGAAGTACTTTGCTCAGATACTGAGCCTGGGTCAATTTGATCACACCTTTTTTTCTATCTCTGCTGATTTCCATCCCAGGAATTTTCTTAGCTTCTCCAAGATCCTTCATCTCGAACTCTGAGCTCAGTTGAGCCTTCAGCCTGTCGATCTCCACCTTGCTTATAGATGCGATTAACATATCATCAACATATAAAAGCAAGTAGATAAATGATTCATTTTGGAGTTTTCGAAAATAAACACAGTGATCAAATTGACTGCGTGTGTACTTCTGATCCAACATAAAGGTGTCAAACCGCTTGTACCACTGTCGCGGTGACTGCTTCAGACCGTATAGAGACCTATTCAACTTACATGCCCAATCTTCACGACCGGGGACTCTAAAACCATCTGGTTGAGTCATATAAATTTCCTCCTCTAAGGAACCATGGAGGAATGCAGTTTTTACATCAAGTTGAACTAACTCTAGGTCATACTGTGCTACTAAAGCCAATAATATCCGAATAGATGCATGCTTAACAACAGGTGAAAATACCTCATTGTAGTCTATTCCTTCCTTTTGAGCGTAACCTTTGGCTACCAATCTGGCTTTGTATCTGATGCTGTCTTTGCCGGTAGCACCCTCCTTTTTGGCAAAGACCCATTTGCACCCAATTGTTCTTTTGAGTGTTGGAAGTGGAACCAACTTCCAAGTCTGATTCTGATGAAGTGATGTCATCTCTTCATCCATCGCCTCCTTCCACTGGGCATGCTCTGGGCTGTTTACAGCTTCTTTGTAATTGATCGGGACATCATCATCAATTACTGGAAGGGCGAATGCCACCATGTCTGTGTACCGAGCAGGTTTTCGAATATGTCTTTTCGGTCTGCTGGTGGCAATAGATTCAGGTTGCTGAAAGATTTCCGGTGATGACTCCTCCACTTCAGTTAAGGTGTCATCAGATTCTGGTTCAGATTCATCGGAATTTTGACCAGCATCGTCAGATTCAAACTCCACCTGCTTTAGAGAATCATGGTTCTCATTCTCTGGAGTTGACAGTTTCAGCATTACAGATTCGTCAAAGGTAACATCTCGGCTTACGATGACTTTCTTTGACTCAGGGTTCCACAGTCGGAATGCCTTTACTCCTTCACTAAAGCCCAAGAAGACAGCTTTCTTGGCTCTATGATCCAGTTTTGATTCACTTACGTGAAAATATGTTGGGCATCCGAAAATACGAAGCCGATCATAATCAGTGGCAGAATGTCCGGACCACACCTCTATGGGAGTTTTCCCATCAATTGCAGTGGAGGGTAGTCTGTTGATAATGTGGGAGGCGTACAATAAAGCCTCCGCCCAAAATGCTTTGCTCAAGGCAGACTGGGATAACATGCAGCGAACTTTATCAACCAAAGTTCGGTTCATCCTTTCTGCAACTCCATTCTGCTGGGGAGTGCCAGGAACAGTGAAGTGTCGGATTATCCCATCATTCTGACAGATTTCCTTCAGTGGATCTGATTTGTATTCTCCACCGTTGTCAGATCTTAGTCTCTTGAGCTTTCTCCCGCTCTGGGTTTCGATCATCTTCTTCCATTTTACGAAGATATCTACAACTTCATCTTTGTGCTTCATAGTATAAACCCAGACATATCTAGAGTAATCATCAATAAAGGTCACAAAATAGTGTTTACCTCCCAATGAAGCATTTTTGGAAGGCCCCCAGACATCAGTGTGAATGTAGTCCAATGTTGCTCTCGTACGATGAATTGCAGTGCCAAACTTGACTCTTGTTTGCTTGCCTAGGACGCAATGCTCACAGAAATCAAGTTTTCCAGTTTTGGCATTCTTCAATACACCTTGCTTTATCAGGTTTTGCAAGGCCTTCTCTCCAACATGCCCTAAGCGCATGTGCCAAAGTCGAGAAGTGTCAGATTCATCGCCTCCATTGTTGTGGGAGACTGCTGCTCTGCCGGTCACAGTTTCTCCATCAAGGAGATACAGATTTCCCTTCATAGAACCCTTCATTGCTAAGAATGCTCCACGTACAACCTTCAGGACTCCATTCTGAATGGTCATCTTGTAACCATTTGAGTCTAAGACCCCCAGTGATATGAGGTTCTTCTTGAGATCAGGGACATACCTTACATCTGTAAGTTGTCTGATTGTACCGTCATGCATTTTTAGTCGGATCGTTCCGATGCCTCTAGTGTGACAAGTATTGTCATTGCCCATAAGGACAATCCCTCCATCAAACTCCTTGAAGTTTGAGAACCACTCTCGGTTCGGACACATGTGGTAGGAACATCCGGAATCCAGAATCCATCGATTTGAAGAGTGTGTTGTTGTGGAAATCGTAAATGCAGAGTCTTCCTCTCCCTCAGATTCTTGAGCTATATTCACAATCGACTTCTTCATGTTAGGACAGTTTTTCCTCCAGTGCCCTTTCTCATGGCAATAGGCACACTCGTCCCTTGAGAGTCGTGTTTTTGATGATCCCCTCTTTGAACGGGATTTACCTCGCTTGTTTTCTCCGGCTCCTCGGTTGTCCGTCCTGTCTCTGTACACAGTTAAAGCTTCTGGTGCAGTATTCTGGTGATCATGCTGATCCTTTTTTCGATACTCATTATTCACCAGAGCATTACTAACATTAACATATTCTATCTCATTTTTACCATATAACAGTGTAGTGGTTAAATGATCATAGCTATCAGGCAAGGAATTTAACAGAGTAAGAGCCTTATCTTCATCAGAGATATTTGCATCTAGATTTTCAAGATCAGCGAGGATTTTGTTAAAACTTACTAGATGCTCCTACATGGTGATACCTTGCATATACTGGAAGTGGAACAGCTTTTTCTTCAGATAGAGTCTGTTCTCCATGCATTTTGTCATGTACTTGTCCTCGAGTAGTTTCCAGAGAGTTTTTGCATTATTCTCTCTCATGACAAAGTACTTCTGGTCCTTGGCTAGGCATAACCGGATTGTGCCACAAGCCTGACGGTTGACAAACTTCCAGTCATCTTCCGAAATATCTCTGGGCCTGTCTTCCAGAGCGATATATGACCCCTCTCGGAATAACAGATCCTGAACTTCGCACTGCCACATGCCAAAGTTGTTGGTGCCATCAAATTTCTCCACCTCGAACTTTGCAGTGGTCATGGAGTTCTTTCTGTTGTAAGAACTTGATGGTGCGCTGCTGGTTGTTTCATGTGTCTCTAATGATTCTGCCATGGTAATAAAACAAAATTACCAACTCAGAGTTTTTTCGTTACCTGTATGGAAAAACGGATGCCGCGGTTGAGTCCGGAATAGTCGAAATAGCCAGGAACGGGTCCAACTGTGTAAATTTTGGACACACGGTGAATATTCTGCGAATATTCTGCTACAGGTGGCTCGAAATAGACTCGGTTTAGCTCAACCGGCTCGGAAAAGTCTCAGAATAGTGTTCTGAAACGGCTCAAAAAATGGCCCGAAAAAATTGGTCGGAGCTACGGCGGCGCGTGGGGCGCGTACGGCGGCGCGTGCGGCGGCGCGTGGAGCGCGTGGAATCTGTTGGTCACCGGCGCGTGTGGCGCGTGGGGCGCGTGAGGCCCACTCGTCTTCAACCTCTGGAAGGCGCGTGCGGCGCGTGCTGCGCGTGGGTTTCACGCGTCTTCAACCTCTGGAGGCGCGTGCGGCACGTGGGCGCGTGAGGTCCACTCTCAGACCTTCTGGCGGCGCGTGTGGGCGCGTGCGGCGGCTTCTGGCGCTCCGGTTGATTCTGCTGCACTCCTCTCGACGACCTCTTCAACCTGGTATTTTCAAAACACAAATTGGAGCACTTTTGAAAAACGGACAGAATCGAACAAACTCGGTTTTACGTAAAATTTGGCTCTGATACCAATTTGTTGTGCGGAACTAAATCGAGATTACTAAAACCGATTTAAACACACTGAAAAAACACCGATATTTTACGTGGTTCAGCAAGTGTGCTTACATCCACGGGAGGAGGAGCTTGAAGCTTTGTATTAATGGAGATGGAGTACAAACATATACAGAATTCAAGGTGCTATGCTAGCACTGAACTCACAACTCAACAATACCAGAAAACTCTAATAAACTTAGAGTATTTGCTTCAACTCTTAAACTCTTAACTCACACATTTTTCTCTCTCACTCTACATGGCCTTTTATAGGCACCATCCATGGTGTGAACACATAGCTAGTGGCAAACAAAGTAGCCACCATCCACCAACTATCATGGTGGGAACACATAGCTAGTGGCAAACAAAGTAGCCACCATCCACCAACTATCTTGGTCTACCATCCACCAACTATGGTTGGTGGTAGCCTCCATTATTGACCTTGGTTGGTGGCTTTGGTGGAAGCTTCCTTGGTTAACTTTGAGCCATATTCAACACTTGGTTCATACGCAATTCACCTACTATAACCTAATTGACACTTTTGAAATGGAAATTTTTTGCCTAAACATATTTATTAGGAGGATGGATTATTTACAAAAATGGAATTAAGAAAAAAATTTGGCTCGCATAATAATAGACAAGCTAACAAATAACAAAATTGGAAAGCTGACTCACTGGATGCCGAATACATATGATAATCAGACTTGCATTTACATTTTACAACTGGAACCAATGACATTTGCAATTTGATAAGTAACAAAACTAACTAATGGCATAAATTTAGACCTTGTTAATGCTTGTAAAAAGCATTTCTGGGACTTTCCAGGACCTAGGATGGATATCCTTTTACTATACACCAAGTCTCATTTGTACCTCTTCCTTCTTTTGGTATATGAAGAGAATTGTGCAAAATAAAATAAAGAAATTTGATTTAGGGGATTCCAACTAGCTAATCCTTCCTGGTTCATTCACTTCATCACGATTAACAGCTCAAGAATACACTAATTACCGGATGTTCATAGGCAACCATGTAATTTAAGCCACCATCCATCATATGCCTTGCTGCAATTAGATTGCTAGTTTCTGTCAAATGGAATGCATCCCTGAATAGGAATGGTAGCGGGTCGGATATCTGTATTTTTTGTACTATACGAATCCGCAAAACTGTTTTAAAATCTGAATCCGTATCTGAATCCGAATCCGAATCCGAATCCAAATTAAATAACATTATCCTTCGGGTATCCGAATCCGCTAAAAATCCGAATTTAATAAATAAATTTTTTTAAATAAAAATATAAAATCAAACAAAATTTATGTGTTTTATAAATAAGCGGATTCGGATTCGGATATTTGAATCCGCTCTCTGAATCCGCAGAAGTAATGTCGATTCGGATAATGGATATCTGAGGTTTCATATCCGCATCCGTTCCGAATCCGCTACGGATAGTAATTATAATATCCGAATCCGACTTTTATCGAAATCCGCAAAAACAGATCGGATATCCGCGAATATCCGAATCCGCATTTTAAATTGCCATCCCTATCCCAGAATACATACTTGGTTCTATTGGAACAAATTTTAGATGATGAAAAGCAGGGGATTAGAGCAAGCAGAATCTGCATTTCGAAATCCTGTGGAAAAAAAATAAACAGATTTCATCATAATTAAGAAATCAACATTAACTAAATTAATTCTGAAGTTACATATTTGATTTGATGAACATATAGTGAAAGTATAAACCATTTGTGAAAAGCTTTGTACTCATACCACTGATGCATAAAAATCAGAATCCTGAAAATTAACATTATACACACCATATGATTTGTAATTGTGAAGAATATCTTCCAGCATTGCATGGATATTTGCATAAACATAGGTTAAACTGATTCTTGAGACAATTGTTTTCTTAGTTTCCTCAAAGTGACTGATTTGTGCATCTAAGCTAATAGACCACCTTGTAAATTATGTATGGGTTAATAGTTGCTTTTATATCCACAAAATCTAATTTCTAATTAGCTGATTCTTCATCAATTTCCTTAGTAACACATTATCTATAATATATATAAAAGCACGAATGCGGAGAATCTTTTCAACTAACGAAAATAGTCATCGTTGTTCATTATATTTCTAAATTGCCATTATAAATTTTTTTATTATTAATAAAATTTATTTAATTTATAAGTATGAAGTTTAATTTCATTAAAATACTTTTATTAAATGGATTAATTTGATAATAAATAAAAATAAAAAAAATTAAAAATTTATATAGAATTGCTTTATCTTAAAAGTTTTAATTTTTCACTAATCTTAAAAAGTGAATTAATTTATTTGATATAAATAAAAAGTTAAAATTTACGTTAAATTTTTTTATCTTCATAATTAATTTTGCATCATTATTAAAAATAATATAATAATTTGATATAATTTGTACATGAAACAAATTTTACATGCAAATTTTAGTTAATATGCATTTTATTGTTTTTATTTATTTTTAAAATATACAAGTATATATTCAAAAATAAATAAACCAACGAGTATTCACATGTGAATGCATGTGATGAAGTTTAATTTCATTAAAACACTTTCGTTAAATGGATTAATTTGATAATAAATAAAAATTTTAAAAATTTATGTAGAATTGTTTTATTTTAAATTTTTTAATTTTTCACTAATCTTAAAAGGTGAATTAATTTATTTGATATAAATAAAACGTTAAAATTTACATCAAATTTTTTTTTTATCTTTATAATTAATTTTGCATCAGTATTAAAAATAATATAATAATTTGATATAATTTGTACATGAAATAATTTTTACATGCAAATTTTAGTTAATATATATTTTAATATTTTTATTTATTTTTAAAATATACAATTATATATTAAAAAATAAATAAACTAACGAGCATTCACATGCGAATGCATGTGATAACAAATACTAATTTTTTTTAAAAAATAATTAACTGATTAAGTTTGTAAGAAGAAATCTCACCCAGACTATTCCAGTGAAGCATAATTGACACCTTTTAGAACCATATCGCCTGGAGAAGTTGGAGCCAAGAATGGAGGAGTGAAAATTTTGACACCCAAATCCTGTTCTGTCACAAACAGTGTTCAAACAACAAGCTCTCAATCTGGGATTGTTTTCTTTCTAATGTTGGCTAACAGTAACACTGCAGGGAAAGTAACTTGAATTACAAGGTAACAGAAGAGACAAAACTTGCCTAAGATATCAATCACTGTTCTACCATTAGTAAATCTCCCAGAGGGACATGTTGCCTTTGCAATTATGTTGATGTAATTGTTGTTTCCTACATCAACTATGGAATCTCCAAAAATGAAGATTTCAGAAATATTCTTGGCCAAATATGATATCAAACAAAAAGAGGAATACTGCTGAAATTTGAAACATAATTTGAGAGATGAAGAGCAATGCTCAATATATGACACAAGTTAAGATCAATGTGTGTGTGTGTATATATATATATATATATATGAAGTCTTAAAAAACCTGAAGAGACACTGTTTCATTCCTTTAAGGCTCTTAACTGAAATTTAAAATTGTGGCTCAAGGGTGTTGTAATTAGACATTGTCTCTTTTAGGAAGAATTTTCTGCATGATAGACCAACCAGCTTTCGTAGCTGCACCAAACTCAGCTGAATGTTTCTTTTGCATTCAAGTGAAAATCCCTGAACTAAAACCCCAGTTCTGGCAAAGGGCAGTGTTAAAACTAGCTACATGATCTTGTAAGAATAATCACCAAATATTTACATGACTTCACTATTAACAATTTTTTTTTTTTCTAAGCACTAATTTACTATTTCGATGTGTAATAATACTTGCATATGATTCTAACGAAGCCATGTTAATATACTGTAAATCTTATGCATGTTCTTCTGATAAAAGGGGCAAGGTAATTTTTACAAATAGAAAGTGAGTTGAGAGGAGATAAGAATACTAGTAATTTCTTTTGGTAAGCTTTAATTTATTTCTTCTTTGATCGGTGCCTTAATACAAGTGTTGGCTTGGAAGCAAAAATATCAGTTAAAAAGGCTTAGTTGATCAATGGACCTTTGTCGAGCTTGGATTATGTTTGGGCTCTCAAGAACCCTGAAAATGGGCGAAAATGTCGTCAGTCTTATATATTGATAATTGGCCAATTGTAGAAAGTGGAAAAAACATAGTCCAAACAAGCTTAATTATTATCAATAATCAAGGTAGATCAGATAAGGATAATAGGTTCCTACTGCAGATATCTATGCAGAACCAACAATTCTGATCAATTTATTGTATTGCAATTCTTTCTAATGACACCTTGTTTCCCAGTTAGAATTCCGGAAGAAGACAGCTTCACAAAGGCAGAAGAGAATGCCAGGAAGAAATCATCCTGATTAATGGAGAAATGTTGCATAACATGAGCTGTTTGCGGGTCTAATACCATTTCAGCATCTATTTTCAGTACTCCCCTGCCTCCCATTGCACTAACATAGTATTCGTTATCAAACGCGAACGAGGTAGGATCGTTGAGAATAAAGCTTAAATTTGAGGTTAAAGATCCCTGCTGACAGGTTAACCTCAAAAATGCTGCAAAACCAGGTTCCATTACTCTAAGCTCACCATTGTTAGGACTATATACACGGTTCTGAATGTTCGAACAATGCGTAATCCCTAACGTGTGGGCACCTGCAAAGGTAAGTAAAGATAGCAACTGATATTTGCATATATACATTAAATTAACTATGCAATGTTCAAGAAATTCATGTGAATAATACCCAAAATGGCAACAGATTCTGCAAGAGTCATTCCTTTCTTGGCGAAAATGCTAAGCATTTCAGCTACTCCAGCTGTTGCAGGAGGGAGCAATGCATCTGCAAGTTCATAGCTAGGGGTGTGAGAAGAATCCCTCCGTCCCAAGGGAACTTTTATTCGTGGCCCTCCAGTCAGAGCCACTGCCTCTCGAGCAGCCAATATGAGAATGTCAGCACAAGAGACTTGTTGGGGACATTGCGCTTCTACCATTGATTTTACAATGCTTATTAACTCCCTCTTTCTAATTCCAAAATTCTTACTTGAAGCCATCTCCGTTGGCACACTTCCCACTCCTGGATCAACTAGAATGGAAGCATCACATCCCTGAGATTTAAAAAAAAAAAAAAATTAAATGTCAAATGACACACATTCTTATTGTACCATTAGCCAAAATCCCTTGAGGCCTTGACTATAAAATGCTTGTAGATCAATAAATATGTTGCTCCGACTCTTCATTTTTCTTAAAGTATCTGTATCCAACGCACAAGGACCCTCAAAATACATGGAAATCTTGAAAACAATTGAATATATCCGTGTCCGACACTCACATCTGAGTCCAAATAACATAGCTATAAACTATATCCTACAAGGTATGGCAGAGTGAGAGCTAGGTACCTGAACTTGGCAGTCATGGAACATAAGCCTTAACAAAGCTGCTGGAGAAGTGGGATCGGTAAGAAATATAGCCTGAAGGCCATTTCTCACAATGTCCTCAACTTGTGGGCACGATTTTTCATAGAAATGATAAGAGAGGCCGAAACCTTTAACCTGAAATCTAAAATGAAACAGGAAGAATACCGCAACTATGGTTCTCATAATAACCATGGTCTTTTAATTGTAGTAAACAATAAAAGAACTTAATTGCAGATATGGCTATTAAAGACAGAGAAGGTCTATAGTCGTTTGGCTTTATGGAAAAGTGAATTGCTCTTGCATATCTTAAACCACCTGGGAACATATATTTATATTATAAGATGTAATTGGCAGTAAATTTCATCAAAGGCTGCCAAATACCACCATCCGAATTATCACGTTTCTATTGAGAATATATAGAAATAGAACTAACATTCATCTCGGAACTTCAAACAGCTGTGACCTTTTGGGCCCGAACGTGACTCCATTGAATTCCCACCGCACTGAAGCTATATTCACCGAACAGGCTCTAAATGTTGAAATTGATGACACTTTGTGTATATTAAGAAAACTGTGGAATTCTGCTGATCTTCCCTGGTTTAATTTGCTTCCAAAGTCCAGCCAGACCCACTTCATTCATCATTTTATTTATATTTCTCCATTTGGATTGTAGAATTACTGTTCCCTGCCATCAGAAAGTCTTTTCTTTAGGTGAAGAAGCTTAACCCACACTCAATCGGCAATGACTGATGAGAAAAGAGTAATCAAATGGTTAGTCATGTCGAAATGCCTATGAGCAATCCATGCTATTTATTTTCCTTCAAATAGTTAAGCATCCCGTCAGCCAAGCAGGCCCTGCTGCAGATTTCATTTTTGCTACACTTTTATTCTTGGCTTCTAACACCTACTGGTTTCCAAATAAAGAACGGCTCAGAATTTGTCATTTATATTGGCCAATTCAAATTCTATGTATTGAGCTTAAGTCCACTTTAAAAATATTACCACACTTACTAGTTAATCCATCAATTTAAAACAAAACTTTTATCCCCACAAATTGTGTCTAAAAACCCTATTAAAATGAAGAAAAAAAAATAACAATTCATGCTTGGTTTAATACTTATTACGTTCTTTAGGAGATTTGAGATCTAAAGTTTGAGTTCTCACTCCTCTTTATATAACCCATATGTACAACAAAAAAAAATCATCAGGTTAATCATACTTATAGGCAGTAATTAAAGATTATTTAATTATTATTTTAGGAACTTTTTTATTACATGCATTATTTTTACTGAAGTTAAAAAAAAATAATTCATTAATTGTACTTTTATTTCTTTAAATATCATTTTAATTAGTAACATTAAACAATAATTAAAATTTCCTATACACCCAAAAAAAAAAATGGTAAAGATTGTTTTACCCACTGAAATAGCTGTCTTTCTTGACTGTAATAATTAATGCTATTATTTTTCCAACTAAAGTTTACAAGAACTTAAACAAAGCAATGCATGTGAGCCAGAAAAGAATTTGTTGCAGGACCTCTAAAATAGAGATTCCTTTCCCAACCAACTTTTCGGGCCAATTTATGAACATCCAATTTTACCTTTCAACCAAACTGCATACCAAAAAAAATCTTCAGAATCCTCTCTAAAGAGATTCTGCAATCTACTCACAGTAGTCTCATAAGTCATACCAACCAGCTTTAACCCTTCAAAACATGTCTTGGACATTTTCTATTGGACTAACCCATCTTGTCTAATTTGCAGCCATTTTTTTTTTTGTTGGAATCTATTTCCCAGGTTTTTCTAATGGCCTGTCGGCGGAAACAGTCATAGACTCTCCTTTATTTACAGAGAATATATATAGTGGCACCATTATATATGACAATCGAAGTTGATCTCAATGGTGATGGAGATTTCACATCTGCTATTAGTTCTGTTCCAATGTGGAACTCTAGATGGATGGTCAGATTTAACTTGCAAGTGCACGTATCGTAAACAAGCAATAGAGTGAAAGTAGAATATCGAACCCACGAAAAATTGTTATTAAATTCGTTAAATACTAAAATTAAAACAGCTTACTCTTATTCAAATAATTAATTAAAAAGTTTGTCTTAAAACTAAATTAAAGAAATTAATAAACAAAGAAAGCAAATTAAAATTGGATTTAATTCAATAGAGAAAAACTTAGGATTACAATTTTTCCCAACACTTCGTTTGAACGTCTCCTACCCTCTTAACTTGATTAATGATCTTGAGTTGTTAACCTAGAGTTCTAATATATTTATAAGTATCTATCGATAGTCTTATAAAAATATCTCTCTTAACCAATTAATTATATGTTTATGATAATTGAATTAAAGATAAACTCATTAAGCTTAGACTCTAAAATTGATTACACATGACACATAATTATATTTCTACCTTACATGCAGATCAATTCATTATAATAAATGAATATGAAACATGTGTTATTTAATCCATGTCTAACACTAAACTCCCTATGTCTAGTTGTATTTAGGTTACCAAATCAATTTAATTAGTCATCAAGCAATTAAAAGCTTTAAGCACAAGATTGAATAAACAACTCAAATATCATTAAATCAATTCAAACTACATGTTGAGTTCCATTGCAATCCTAGAAAGATGAATTTAGTTCATGCTAACTAAAGAAAACAAATAACAAAAGAGTTTCACTATCATTAATATTACAAGAAAGATAAAGAAGAGTAAAGAAAAACAGAAAATTAAGATTTGTCAGATCTTCAGTCTTCAATCTTCCAAAATCTCCTTAGCTCCTTGAAATCTTTTGGTGGCTACTCTCCTCTTAAGAAAATTAGGTTTCTAGAACTTAATTCCCCCTTATTTTAGGTTTAAAAAGTCCTATTTATAATGCCTTAGACCCCTGGAGTCAAAAACTTCTCGTGCAAGCTATAGATAAGACTTCAATTTTTTTTTCTCGCTTCAGCTCCTAGGCATTGACCATTTTGACTGTTCTGGCGCCACAACGCCAGCTTCTCGGGTGGCTGCCTCCGCTTCTGTCGTCTTCTCACACTTCCTCAACTGATTTGGATGAGAAAATATTGTCCGATTTGGACGAGTAAACTACCGTTGAAAATGTATGGAAATCAACTTCAAAAGTCAAGGAGGAAGTTTTCTTGAATAAAGACTTTACGATCATATTTTCTTATAAACAAGTTCCGGAGATCAAATCTGCTTATACATTGCTTTACACCATTTTTCGTCTTTTCGCATAGCGAAGCTACTTCTCACTTTAGACCTATAAAAATATAAAAATAGTAATTTAATAACTAATTTAAACATGAAATAAATAAATAAAATTAATATAAAAACAATTAAAACTAATTAATTCCAAATAAAAATCTCAAGGACTTAACTGATTTGAATGCATAAAATGTGGTAAAATAACTATATTTCATAGAATTATCAACGGGTTATCTCATCCATCTTAGGAAAGGGGTTTACCTGTAATCTCCTGTGAAATAAAATGTTTTCAATATTTTCATGAGCGGTAATGGGAGAGGAAGGACGGCTCTTGTCTGGCCCCGAAGCTCTCCTGACAACAAGGCATCCGCCACATTTACGGTTGAAGCCAAACACTTCATTGCCTTTGGCATTAGCTTCAAGGTAAAGAACCTCTTCTTTTTTCTACCTGACTTATATAGATTTTTATATATCTTAGTTGTTTTAATAGAGTCCATAATAACCGAAAAGTTTTCACCATTGACAATGTGTTATAGAACATTAATATCACCCCAAAAAAAAAGCTTCAATATTTTTTCTCCTTTAAATGCAGAATGAGCTAGGCACCAACCGGTATTGCTTATATATACCTCTCAGAATCAGTCAGTGGCAGCTTTTCTGGGTGCAGATCTATGGTTTCATTTTACCATACAACACACTCTTTGATTACAAACGAAGGCATTAATATGACAATTGCTACATCCAGGGCTCAGTTGATTTCATTTTTGGTCGTAGAAGATCTACTTTTCATGTAATATTAAGTTAGAAAATCAACAATTTGATTTCGTAATTTAGAATTCCCAGTTTTGGAGATAAAATAGTTTTGATTCTATGACAATGGATGCAGAGCTGTAAGATCTTTGTGCTGCAACTGCAAGACAAGAGGTTTCACATTCATCTTTGTGCAGCTCCATTTTCTCTTATCTGATGTAATCCTGTTTTACGAATGAAAACACGACTAGGATCTGAAACAAATGAGCGAGTTCCTTGGGCAAAACATTTGACAGAAAAGGAAGCTGCATATATACTGGACTTCGATTGATTTTATAAATAGCAATTAAGGATTGGCAGCCTGTATGGATATAAACTTAATTAATTTGCTGTAGTTCCATAAATGAGAGAATTTTCGCGGTCCTTGTGGCATTTAACAGTCGCCAGGCTTCCTAGTACTAAAATGCGACCGTTATGTTGCGTAACGGTCGCAACGTAATGAAAATTAAGATATCTGTATCGTATTTTATTCGTTACGTAATATCCGCAATATTATCAAATTTATTGAAACACTATCAAATTCATGTCCGTAACAATCGCGACGTATTACGTAATACTCACGATACCCGCAACCGCGACACCGTAATCATAACCGTAAATCCGTAATGAAATCCATGACCGCAATTTAAAATTATGGGCTGGTTTCACATAGTCTGGCCTGTAGACCATTAAGCTCAGATGAAAACGACAATATAATATACTCATCATTTTGTAAAGCTACTTTTTCTACAGCAATGGCTTGCTAAACCCAACACCCATTTCATTTTCTTCACCCATTAATAACTTGACAGATTGAGCAAAAATGGGACACAATTGAGGTTTGAAATGTGTTAGCCAATTAGAGCCCTAGCCAAGCCAAAGATTACTTTTATATTATGTATCTTATTTTATAGATTTCTACTTTGATTGCTTTATCAAATAAAAAACAATCCTCCTTTTCCCATAATTTCTTCCCTTTGTAATAACTTATATATGTATGTATCTAACGTAATATAACGGATTCAATATTTGATGCACTGATAATGTATAAATCGAACTACATGATATCATCTGATTAAAAATAAAATTATTTGTATTTATTTTAAATTTTTTAATGATGTGGATTCATATGATCCACTAACAATGTATAAATTTATATATTATCAATACATTAAATATAAATTTTAATATAATATCAGTTCGAATTAAGGTATATGAAGATAGGTGAATTTTCATTTTCTTAACAAACTTTGCTTTATATTTCTATCTTCAAGTATATATATAAATAAACCTTTTGTTCTATAATTTGTTATATGAAGCAAAAATTATTATATACTAATTATTTATTAATAAAAGTAATGAAAAAACCATGATAATCTAAAGCTGAAATAAATTTTTTGAAGTACTTCAAATAGAGTAATTAAAAGCTAATTACCAAATTGAATTTTGAAAAGTCTAAACGCAAAGAGATTCAAACTTGAAGTGATTAAATTCAAGTAGCCAAATGCTTGGAGTGACTTATCCTAAAATGATCCTATCGAAGCAATATATTTAATTAATTGCCACCTCTTTATTCCAACAAATAAATTTATTTTTTAATTGAAATGAAATCTCTTCTTCAAATACCCATCCAAGCAAAAGCTTAAAAATCCAAAATCTCACTTATGATAAACAACTACAAAGCTTTATTCATTATCAATATTTCATTTGGTTTGTTCACACAAATTATAAGCAACCCAAACCCATTATCAATTTCTTGAAACCTCCTCAAGCATTTAACCTAATGAAGGGTAAATAAGTATTTAGGTACATTTTCTCACATTTCTTGCAACTAATGAA
Organism: Fremontodendron californicum; assembly: GCA_030761205.1. Lineage (NCBI taxonomy): Eukaryota > Viridiplantae > Streptophyta > Magnoliopsida > Malvales > Malvaceae > Fremontodendron > Fremontodendron californicum. Next base: position 24,721,890 of record JAULJL010000022.1, on the reverse strand, counting down.
ATTAGTTGCATCTGAGGCAATTTGTAGATGTACATTTGAGAGCTGGTGAGGTTGCACTTTATATTGAAATAGATTAGATAGATAGATAAAAAAATATATAATCATTTGGGGATAGAAGTTTTGATAGGAAGCATATTGCAGCTTTTTTCCTTTTTATTTTGTTCAATAATAGTCAGATATTATAGGATACATCATATGCTTACGAGTATGACATTGCCAACCACACCATGCATTAGCACGGTTACAACTTACAATCTTTACCATGCGCATTTTGCAACTAAAATCCCCCTCCAATTCCTCCACCAGCACCTCCGCCAGCTCCACCTCCAACTCCTACACCTCCACCTTTTCCACCTCCAAAACCACCACCCGCACCTCCTCCGCCTCCAAGTCCTCCTCCAGCACCTCCGCCAGCTCCACCTCCAACTCCTACACCTCCACCTTTTCCTCCTCCAAAACCACCACCAACACCACCTCCACCACCATGTCCTCCTCCAGCACCACCGCCAGCTCCACCTCCACCTCCTACACCTCCACCTTTTCCTCCTCCAAAACCACCACCAGCACCACCTCCACCACCATGTCCTCCTCCAGCACCACCGCCAGCTCCACCTCCACCTCCTATACCTCCACCTTTTCCACCTCCTAAACCACCACCTTTTCCACCTCCACCACCAAGTCCTCCTCCAGCACCACTACCACCACCAGCTCCTATACCTCCACCTTTTCCACCTCCACCTCCAAGTCCTCCTCCAGCACCACCGCCAGCTCCACCTCCACCTCCTATACCTCCACCTTTTCCACCTCCAAGTCCTCCTCCAGCACCACCACCACCACCAGCTCCTATACCTCCACCTTTTCCACCTCCACCACCAAGTCCTCCTCCAGCACCACCGCCAGCTCCACCTCCTATACCTCCACCAATTCCACCTCCACCTCCAAGTCCTCCTCCAGCACCACCGCCAGCTCCACCTCCAACTCCTATACCTCCACCTTTTCCACCTCCACCACCAAGTCCTCCTCCAGCACCACCACCACCACCAACTCCTATACCTCCACCTTTTCCACCTCCACCACCACCGCCAGCTCCACCTCCACCTCCTATACCTCCACCTTTTCCACCTCCACCTCCAAGTCCTCCTCCAGCACCACCGCCAGCTCCACCTCCAGCTCCTATACCTCCACCTTTTCCACCTCCACCACCAAGTCCTCCTCCAGCACCACCGCCAGCTCCACCTCCACCTCCTATACCTCCACCTTTTCCACCTCCACCTCCAAGTCCTCCTCCAGCACCACCGCCAGCTCCACCTCCAACTCCTATACCTCCACCTTTTCCACCTCCACCACCAAGTCCTCCTCCAGCACCACCGCCAGCTCCACCTCCTATTCCTCCACCTTTTCCACCTCCTAAACCACCACCAGCACCACCTCCACCACCAAGTCCTCCTCTAGCACCACCACCGGTTCCACCTCCAAAACCGCCACCACCACCAAGCCCTCCTCCAGCATCTCCACCAAAGCCACCTCCAAGGGTCTGCTTCTCAAATTTTCGGCATTCTGCTATCACTATAGCAAACACAAATACCATTGCAAACAGTCCAAGTCTTTTGGAAATTAATTTCCCGATCCTCATCTTTCTTAAATGAAAAGAAAACACTCCAAATCTTTTGGTTCAGTGTTGATGAGCATGAACTTAATTTTAGCAAAGAACCTGGCTCTTATATACAAGATTGTAAGTAACAATATAGATAGAAATCATAAATGCATGCAGTTGATTAGTTGAAGATTTTAGTGTTATGCATATACAACTATAGTTTATATGTAGACTACGTTTAATGAAATTGCCCAAAGTTTCAACTCGTTTTGAAAAAAAACCTGAACTGGCCGGTGACAGTGTAATTAATGTAGTCCCACAGCTTCTCAACCACTAGCCTAGCTAATGCTTGCCAGTGCTCCACCACCACCACCGACGTCAGAAAATCTCGACAACTCATCCTACTGTCTGCCGGTTCATTCATAATCACTAAAATATCAAAATCTCAAAGTCAAAAGTGAGTTAAATTCTAGTTTTCCATTGATGTTTACCAGTCAGTGTTCACTATTCACCCAATAATATGATTCCCGGACAACATGTCATCTCATACTATTAATTAAGGAAAGACTTAAACACTTTCCTTTTTCTCCTGCAGCTTTTATTTTGGCTATGAAACAAGTACCTCTCCCATGTGACACGTTTAAATTGTCATTGAATAATGACATGTGTTTTTCCTCTGATTACGACTCAAGAACGAAAATGTGGTGTTCATTTTTATATATTGAAATTTGAAAACAAGTATACAATTGAGCTGCAAATTGGGCCAATCTGCAATTTATTATTTGAAATATGGGCCTTAAGAAACCCATGACATAGGATCCAATTGATGAAGCATTGGATTTGATTTAATAACACTTTCTCCCTCTTTATTCTTAAATGAATTGAAACTTAGATCGAACTGAACTGGAACAACGTTAGGGTTTTAGGTTAGCTATGTTTTGACTCTTATAGTTTTACGTGTATGTTTTAACTTCATTTTCTTTCATTCAATATGAACAACAGAAGTGATTTTAGAATGTGGGAAAAAAAAAAGACATTAATTTGAACCTAGCATTAGAACTTAGAAGGTCTCAACCTTCTTAAAAGCAAGCCATCATGAAGCTTTAAAGAATGCATGTCTTGATTTGCTGATCTCGCATGAAAAGCTGCTCCAACTTGATCATATGAGACATGAAAGATTAAAAACCTAGATATCTGGTATATATGCTTAGAGTTTTCAGATTTCATGTTGATCATGTGTAGTTGCATGCAATGGCGGATGGTCATGGGAGCCAGGGGGTGTCCTGGCCCCCCAAATTTTTTGCAATCTTCTAATATAAATATATATTTATATTAACTATATTTAAATTGCCTCTCTAAATTAAAATTATTATTTTTAATTTTATCCTAATTTTATGCATTGACAAAATAAACTAAATAACATTGTTATTTATCTATTTATTTAATTCACCGGTTATTATGTATAAACACTTAAGATCAATAAGCTTATCACAAATATTAAGTTAAAATCATGTAAATTTAAGAAAAATCAAATTAACTTTCTAGTTTTCTCAAAATAACTTCTCTTATATATTTCAGTTTTATTCTATATCTTTGTAACTGTTTTCAATTTGTTTTGCTTAATTATTTGAATAACCACTTATCAACCATCTTTAAAAAACTAAAATTGTTGTTAAGAATTTTAAAAATATATATGTACATATATTCTTGTCTTCATATGAATAATCTTAAATCTTTTGTGCTTTTCCAAAATTTTAGGATAATTCTTTCTTAATTTATGTTATAATGCTATATAAATTTATTTGTCTTAATCTCTTATGAAAAAATATTCCTTTACAAAGCTTGATACTTTCATTTGTTTAGATTTTATGAAAATTAAATTGATAATAGATTTATAAATGTATGAATCTCTAAAATTTATATATATTACTAGTTTTTTATTTTTTATTGTTATATTATTTACATATATATTTTATATTAAAAAAAATTGTGAAATACCTCAAATGAAAATAAAAAATATAAGTTTAATTAGCCCCCTTAAAATTAAATGTCAAGATCCGCCACTGGTTGCATGTAGTGCGTTGGTTTGATGGAGATGGATAGATATATATTGTTTTTTTTTTTCAACTGCCATTGATGCACTTAAAAGAGCTTATCTTATTTAACTTTGCACTAAAAATAATATCAATTGTAGAGTATAGTAGAAGCAAGGGTTGAATCCACAGGGATTGGTGTCTAATTTATAAACTACTTGTTTAAAACTTAAATTCAAGAAGAAAAAAAATGGGTTTTTTTAAAGAGTTTTAAAAATTAAGAAAACAAATAAAAATAAGAAAGCAAGTAAACAAAAAGTAATCAGATGTGAGAAATATGGTTAAAGGTTCATTCTCCACCACTAGACATCATTAAGAATCAAATTCAGATCTATTAACATCAATTAGCTATCAAAGTTAACAACCGTAGATAACAACATCCCGTGTGACCCCAATTCTTCCTTAGTTCATCGTTAAGCAGGACGAACGTCACTACTTAATCTCTAACTATCAAACAACCTAGGATAAACATCTCTAAATTTTAATTTGACAGCAGCTTTATGATGAGAAAGATAGGTTGATCTAAGCAACAAAAGCATGAACATAAATTGTTTAACTTAAGTTATGTTCCACTTTGCAATTAGCGAAAACTCTAACATAATCATTAATCACAAATTACCACTTATGAATAGGAAATCAAGACAATTACACGGATCAAGACTCCTAAACTAGTATTAGATAATTATCAAGATCTATCTAGTATGCATCCTAAACAAATCAAGATAAAAATCATAAACAATTCTTATGGAATAACACAAGCAACTTTGATAGAAAATAATAATAGATAGAATCTGAAAATTAATTATAAAATATGTCTAGAACTTTGAAATCACTCTTAAAGTTTAGCCTTGCATAGGCATTGTTAACATAAACATAGAATTAAAAGAGAAAATAAGAAGAAAACTAAAGAAAGAAGAAGAAAATCATAATACAATAGTAGAAAAAGTGTAAAGATCAGCTCCCCTTGTGTCTCTATTTATAGGCAGCCTCTAGGTCTTGAGCATTTAATGTTGAGTGGTAGCCAAGGTTTCTTCAAAATAAGGAAAGGTTGGTGACTTGCAACCAAAGGATATTTAAACAAGGAAATATGCTTTACTTGCAGCCAAAGCATGTAGAAATAAGTAAAGTCATAACTGATTTAAATCTTCTACTTTGACAAGGATTAACTTTAAGGAAAGATTCTTGCCATTAATGCAAAATTGAAAGGTTAACAGCCACTAATCCTACTTTGACTAGTATTTGTTCACATGGCAAATTAAGTTTATTCTTACAATTAATATAATTAATGTAAGATAACACCTACAAAACACAAAACCATAATAAATTATCAAGGATTTCAAGAAACTAAGAATAAAATATAAGGAATTGATATATGAAAATATATGAATTTAAGCACTTATCATCCATCTATGTTGCTCTGACTCTTACCCATGTCTAACACTCGTATATATCCTACGCATATCCAAATATGGGTACGGAGATATGATCCTCCAAGAACCCTTTAAATACATGAAAAAACTTTTTAAAAAATTAAATATACTCGTATCGACATTCACACTCGAATCCGAATAACATACACTACCATGCCTAGTGCCAAGTGTTAAGTGACATATCCACTGCGAATGTTGTGGAACCTCCACAACTGTTGTAAAAAGATGCATTATCCAATAACCTCAACCTCATGGCACCCATAATGTTTGGTAGAAGAAATGGAAATGAAGAAAGCGGAAAAGGACAAGATAGGATAAAAAAGGAAAAAGGTAAGGGAAAAACAAAATAAGTGGAATGAAACAATATCTTTGTTTTTTTTTTTTTTTCGATTTACAGACGATATTGACTCAAATCCTACTCATATTTCCAACATGTAAACCCAATACCAACTGTATTTTCTGAGTTGTGTCTTAACCACTAAAGTCCAAGGCTTTCATCAAAATAAAATATTGAGAACTTCATTTTTTATTTCTCAAAATGATGACAATTTAATCATCTCATTCACCATTAATAAAGTTTTTAAATTTTATAAACTGATTAATAAGATAACACATATCCTTAACTCTTAAGATATATTTTAAAAAATAAAATATGATTTTTTTTATCCGTTTGTGGAATTAAAAAAAATTATTAACAATGTATCAAAGACGAATTCTTAAAAGAAATAAATTAAAAATTGAAGAGGACATTAGGAGGGAGACCTTTACTCTTTTGTTTTATATTTCTGTCCAACAAAGCAAGATTTTGGTATAGATAAACGATTTTAATCGTTTATTAAATAATAATATTGTATTTCAAATCCAGAAGAATGGACTGTGAGAACAAGCAGAAATTGACCAGTTTCTGTTTAACTGTCGTTCAACTCAGAAGCCAAGAGGATAAATATGAAAAGCTTTATGAGATAAGAGACCCAGTAACAAGGCATCCCCATTATACAGTGGTATATAACAAACAAACAAAGCAAGACATTAATCTCACTCTATTTACTTTCCTTAGTCCTCCTGACATGGCTCTCATTTAAAAATCACAGGTGACAATATGATCCCAAAATGACTCTAATCACACAGCACCAGTGACAGATTTTCAAAGATTATAAAAAACATCTCACAAACAACCAATCACATCAAACTTGGGCTGCTCACATAATGCCAATTACTGCCTCCTTTTCGTCTTTCTCTTGTCTGGCGCCTGACTTTTTCGATGCTAATATTGCCACAAGTCTAAGTGGCAATTTTGTGGTAACCATCAGCCGAACAGCAATGGGCGTGTAAAAGTTTGTAAAAAAACTGCCCATGCTTCTACAGCTTTTGCTGGAAGGAAAGAATGGAACCAAAGACGCATACATTTGATTCATGATTCCTTTTGAGAGCCATCTCCAGCCGAGTTACGGGCTTGCTGAATTTGGATAGTATATTGTCTTTGAAGATCTTTAAGCTTGTCAAGTAGTTCCTGGAACGTTGGCCGGCACTTCGGATCACTGGTTTTGGAAAAGTTGTAGTTCCATATATCAGACCACAATTGCAAATTGTATCATAATTGGAAATTATAATGACTACAGGAGAGGGAGAAATAAAACCGGCTTTACTTCTGAAGATAATTGTGTCTTAATTAATAACTGAAGTACTACCTAAGCCAATGACCTAAATGGTACTTAAATAATTGAGGCCATCATGATGATTGCAAATCGAACTGTGAAGTCCTAGTCCGTAATACTTGTGGATGTAACTTTAATCATGCATTCAATGCATATGTACCTAATTTGATTAACATAATGCCATGCTTGAGACTCCTAAATGACACTTGGTCCATCATATTGAATTAACTTATGTACTGGTAGACAACAGCTAAACTTTTAGCAGTGGATCTAAAAGAAAAAGAAAACATGTAAACATTATAAGGAGATAAGCACCTGTCCCAGCAATTCTCAATTATAGAAGCCCACCGTGGATCTACTTCCTTTGGAATCTCTAGCCGTTGGTTCATGAACCCTACAGCTCCAATTAACTGCAAATATTCTAAACAAACTGTTGTTCATATACGCAGAGCGACAAGACTTGCAATGCTCAATAGTTTCTAAAGGAAAATTCCACTCAAACCTATTCATATCTTGCCAGCAAACACTCTTTTTTTTTATAGTGGAGAACAGAGGGTTCCAACATAGGACCTTCTCTTTAGAAGAAAGCAGTTGGTTTGATGATTTTCAACTCTTCAGATAAGAATGACTTAAAATCTTTTTAATGAAAACTATACCTGCATTGAGTTGAGATTATCCCAAGGTATCTTCTCGGTAGCGAGCTCCCATAGTATGACTCCAAAACTATAAACATCGGACCTATGTGTTACCCGCAAAGAACAAGAAATACAAAGTCAGCGATGAGAGAAAAGGTGAATGTGATGGGGCTGGGGCTGGGGGATGGGGGACTTGTGTGCAATTGAAAAAGAGAGGAAAGGGAGCAACATACTTTTCATCTGAGGGTTCATTACGAAGAACTTCTGGTGCCATCCATTGAGGCTACAAAAAGACATGGTACTTATAAGTCAACCAAGAAACTAGAAAGTTATGCATGCTCACAAAATGATTTAGACTCATTAGATTATATTATTGATGAAGCAAATAAAGGTTTCAGTAAATACCGTTCCTTTCCCAGTCTTTGTTGTGAGATATGTTTCGTGCTTGAGACTGGACAAACCAAAATCGCCAACCTGTTCAAATAAAATTACGTTACTTTTTACCTCAAGTAAACAGAAAGTATCCTCAACACCCTGATGTAAACTAAATCTGGATTTGTAAATAAAAAGGATGCACATAACTAATGGCAAACCTTCACATTCCAATTCTTATCAACTAGGAGATTTGAAGACTTCAAATCACGATGAATGATAGGCGGATTGCAATGGTGAAGATAATTCATGCCTCGTGCCTGTAAAAGTTCAATCAATAAGATGAATTGACAGAGCGAAGGGCTACTCCAGTGATGCAAGCAAGAATGAAATAAAAACAAATGCAGACCAACGCATGATGGCATTACATCCATCGTAACCGGAGAATCATGAAATTTGAAAAAATAAAAAATCCAAACTACTTGAACTCACAATATCCAAAGCCATATTAACACGCCGTCTCCAATCTAATCTGGTAGTATTCCTCTGTAGTAAGCGAAACAAACTCCCACTGCATCAATAAAATATAAATACAAGTGTTCATCAAGCCAAGAAGTAAACTAAACTTGAATTAAATCAACAAAAACTTGAATTAAATCAACAAAACTACAGTCCCACAGAGCAACAGATATGCAATGTGAAAGTTACAAAAAAGAGTGTCAGCACAAAAGAATTTCAAAAAGAAAGTTAAGATCGAACCGTGGAAGGAACTCAGTGACAATGCAGAGACGTTGAGGTGAAGCCACTACTCCCATGAACAGCAGAACATTTGGATGCCGAAGTCTTTTCATCAGAGATACCTTCAAAGCAAAAGCAAAATAGTGAGAGCAGCATTTGAAAGAGGAAGAAAGAAACTCAAAACAATAACAAATGCAGTAACTTCGGTCAGTTTGGTGAATGCAAAGAGAAAGAAAAACATATGACTAAGTATGTGAACACAGTGAAAAGTAATTTAACAGTAAAGCACACCTCCTGTCTAAAGGCATGTATCACATCATCTGAATATTCCTGCTTTGAGAATACCTTGACGGCAACATCCTGCAATAACATGAATAAGGTTGATTTACACAAATAAAAAGATGATTACAATTTTTTTCATGCTCTCTACCATTTGCCATTTAATACCAATAAATAACTACAGAGTACAAGGACTCATGTACTGCAAAGACACCATCAGTTTCATGAAATGGAATTGACCACAAGTATGGCATAAGATCCTCATATGGATTCTGGATATTTCATATTGCACTCTGTCTATATTAGACTTAGGCATCATATGTAGATTTGATGAACCTATATTACACAATACCATATAGAACATTGGCTGATGGAAATCCATATCACATCTTTCCATTTTATGCAAACTCTATTAACATGAGTGTATAAATATGGTTAGATGGAAAAGGCCAAAGCAAATCATGATACATCTTATCCCAAAATTTTAATCTAGATTCATCTATAATGTGTTTGCACGTCCTCTCGAAAGTGAAGGCACTAAAAGGAGCAGGAGAACGTACTGATTCAAACCACAGACCATGATACACAGTTCCACAAGAACCTGCAAGGAAAGCAAAGGAACATAAAGTAAATATTAAAATAATATATATCCAAGGAAAACATCACCCAGAAATAAATACAATAGAATAGAAACAAAGTAAAACATGGACCGAGCTTTGAGTCAATGACCAAGTTCTCAGTCATTGACATGATTGTCGGGTGGACATTTGGGGTTTCATTCATGAGCTTTGACATTACCCACATCAAAAAAGGATGAAGAGTAGAATCATTGTAAAGTTTAATGCATAAAGTAGTGGCTCCAGTTATTAACAAGTTCATAATTCCTTCATGTTTCCCAGTTGTTCACTCAAAGAAATTACCTTGCCCAATTTGCTCTCCAATCGTCAAGTCTTCCCACAAGATTTCGAAATCTAAACAATCAGTGTCCATGTCAACTCTATTAACAGCACTACTGCTGGTACTCCCAAAACTGCTGACACTGCTTGTGCTGTTAACATTAACAGAGGATGACCAGGAATTTGGTGCCTCATTATTGACAGGTCTATTACTTTCATTAACATTGCCTTCAGATTTTGTACCAGAATATGGGCTCTTCTGTAGAAATGTTTCATTCTCTTGATCATTACCCAACCAAGGCCATACGAAACGTGTAGACCTTGCCTCTGATCCTTCTTGATCGTTCCCTTTCCAAGGCCATGATATCCCTTTCTTACCCATTAAGGTCATAATCTTTTGGATTGCAGGTTTTCCTTCACTCTCATCACCAGAATCTCTAGAGGTTTTTACTGGGGACTTGTCCTCAAAAGGAGAAAATACACCAAAGGCAGATGGGTATATATCTCCCCTAGGTGTACTGGCTCCACTGGAAGTTGCATCTTCTTTATGATCAGAAATGGAGAAACCATGATCAGAATGATGACTATCTCCACTTCCCCCTTCACGATCAACACAATTCTCTCCTGTCCTAATTCTGGACTTCACTTTGTTGCTCACTTTGGATGCCTGCGTGAGTAACTCTTAACAATCAACTCAAGCTAAAGTGCCAAACTACAATAAAAAATACTAAAAAAATCCAACCACAACACATACAAAAATTAAGGAACTAATACCAAATTTGATATTTTCGATGCAAATGCAGCTTGAAAAGGCTGCTGAGGATCAAGACCAAGTTTAGCCGAGACAGCATTTTTAGACCGGCTAAAGGTTGAATCTCCTTCTGGTTGCCTTTCAGCTGACAATGCAACTTCTTTCATTTCTTGAAAAGGCCGAGAATCACTGGATACACAAATGATTCCAACTAAAGAACCATCATCATCATAAAAAGGAGTATTAGTTGCAACAGCCGAAAATATCTCCCCCATTTTATTCTTAACAGGAAATTGCCCAGAAAAAATCTCCCCCATCATAACACGATGAACAATATTATGCGCGACTGCGAAGTCCCTAGGATCAACAAGAAGTTCAATGGCATCTTGCCGTAAAGCCTCTGCCGCTGAATAACCATAAAGTTTTTCAGCAGTTCGGTTCCTGCAAAAAAGCACAATTTAAATATAAAAAAAAAAAAAAAAAAAACCCAATGCACAAATGACAATGCTACTTATATACTAATAAACAAGATTAAACCACATTATTAATTATTAATTTAGAAAATAAAAGCATGGTCTTTGCAACTGAATAATTGAAAGAAAAAAAGAAAAAAGAAACCCTTTTTCCCTTACCAATAAATTATACGGCCACTAAGATCAAATATATGAACAGATTGTCCCATAGACTGAAATATATTTAAATACTGGCTGTTAGTGAAATTAAAGGCAGCTGGCCCGGTTTTTCCTGCACCTCCTCCTCCTCCGCTGCCGCCGCCATTTACGGTGTCACTGCTTCTGCTCTCTCTTTGCAACGGCGACGAATGCCGAAACGAACCTGAACCTTTCTTCCAAGCCGCCGCGTTCCCCGGGAATCGCGGACGTTGAGGGGAAGTAGAGTGGGATCTTTGACGAGTGGAGTTGGGCTTTGACTCACCACCGGATTGTTTTAACCTTGACATTTCTTGCTTGAGATGCGCATGTCCCGCTTCCAGTACTTGGATCTTCCTCAAAAGCTCCTCTGCTGGAGGCGTTTCCATTTTTCCTTCACCAATCAAATACAAAGTATGGGGCTTCAAATCTTTGATAAGATATAAAGATTTATCAACTCTCTCTTTCCCTAGAAACTCTCTTCTTTAAGAGGTCAAGACTCAAAGACTAACTTTTTCTTTGTTTTGGGCGGTTTGTGTTGTTTTTTTATTATTATTATCTGATCATATAATCATATGAATCTAAATTCTAAACTATATTAAGACCAGATGTTTAAATACAGCAAGGACCAAGGGTCGATTTCCCACGCGCTACTATCTCACGTGGTTACTATTAGTCTATCAAAGTGAGGGATTTTTACCTTACGGTCCAATCCATGTTGCGCGTTCATCACAAATGCGAACTGCGGACTTCTCCTTTTTTGGGCAGGATTTGAGCTTTCACTTTTCCTCTTAAAGGCTTGAAAAGCCTACTTCCACTCTCGTTTTTTTTTTATACTTCCACTCCATTAATCTACATTTTTGTTGGTTAATTAAAAATTAATGAACTGGTCGAAATTTGGGGTTTAATTTAATATAATTGGGTTAGCTTTAAAAATTTGCAAATGCATCACTTATCATATATTTGTAAAATTACAAGTCTCTCCTCGGTGTCATAAAGCAAGATTAAGGATTATTTGATTCGTGTAAAATAGCTTTTCAAAAAAGTTTTTTTTTTGAAAAATTAATATTTTTTTGTTATTTGGATGATAATGTGTAAAATATTTTTGATTGTTTGATTATTTTTTCAAAAAAATTATATTAATATAAAAAGGATCGATCTTTTTTATTTGCTTCAGTTTCAATAAAATATTTTACTTGTTTTAAAAGCATAAAATATTTTTGAAAAAACAGTAATTTTTTGTTGATCCGAAATAGAGATGCTAATGTACCAGGCCGCGGCTCAAATATTTTTTTGATTTATTTGCCCAGGCCGGACCGACCTTTCGATCCATATTTACTGTTCATTATATTTAAAAAAATTATATTTTTTCTATATATTTTTAAAATTAAATTTAAAAAATATTATTTTTTTGAACAGTGATCCGAGCTGACCCGGACCACTAAAATCCCTGCCCAGACCCGACCCAATACGAGTTGGACGGATCGGAAAGGTTACCCGACCCGTGAGCAGGTCTAATCCGAAATTTATTTTTCATTAATCAAATTATTTATGCAAAATAAAAACCAAAAAATATATATATTTTTCGCAAAACAAACGGATCCTAAATCAGAAAATCAACAACAGCAAAATCTTTATTCTTCTTCTCTTTTACTACTTTAATTGGAGGATAATATTTCACTAACAATGGAAGAAAAAAAAAAGTGTAAGAGTTTTTCCATCACTGTTAAAAAAGGGAAGTCCCAAGCTTTGAAATGTCATGCCATCCTATCCTAATCCTAGTCATAAACCCACATGCTTTGGAGATTGAATTGGCAAAACATGATATGGAAAACCTCATCTCATCCCAATCCTAATCCCACACCTAACTTCTCAGTGAGGGTTTGTTCACAACCATTCATATAATATTCATCATGTTCATTGACTAGCTATTTAATTTATAATTTAATATGCTTGCATGAATTGTGTGCTACTATTTAATACTAACATTCCTAGCATAATATCTAGGCAATGCTTTATAAAGTTGAAGTTTTAAATATTCTTAAATTACATTCAAATATTTAATTCAGTAATTGACGTACAATTATTCCTATGCTCAAAGAACAGACTTCTAATCATCTCTTTTTCATATATATATATATATATATATATAAAATCTTAAGTTTTTGGGTTCATTTTCTGTCGAGAAAATCTTTTCATCTTTCTAGCTTTATTCTTTACGGCACCACGAGAGAAAAAGCGAGGAAAAAAAGCAGAAAGAAGGGGGGGAAAAGGAGGGTAAAGAACAAAACTTATTTTATGATGGGCAAAAAGCAGAATACAATAACTTCAGAACTTCGAATGCAAACTTTAGTTAAAGATGAAAGTGCAAATCTAATCAATAATTTACCTGCTAAATGAAGCAGCAACTTTCTAAATATACACTGTATAGACGACTGCATATCTGTTTCACAATCCATGCCAAGAACGATAAAAGTATCAAACCAGTAAACTATTCTAAACTTATCCTCTCTAAAGAATTAACCCTTACTAATTACAAGCAGAAGCAGATATATATATATATATATATATATATATATATATATTCAATTGTCAGAGTACTTGGATAATGGATTACATAAATTTCAACAACCAGAGCAGAACTGACTTTATTATAATCTAAGGGAGGTGAATATGTCATAATTATCTTAGGATCATGAGAAGATCTAATCTAACTCTTATGATACATAATAGGATACATTTTGTGGTGGGAGACAACTTCATAATCCGACCGCAAGCTCACTACCACATCGGCTTTTTGTTGTGGAAGGGGTATATAACATTCTATAATTACCCTCATGTAGTCCTGCTTGTTAAATAACACACAGACAGTTCATAAAATGCAGTACAATGTGCATCATTATGGTTTTTCACAACTAAACTCGGGGCATTCGATCAGGCTGGCTCATATGATAAGGTTATTTGATCTGGAATATAGCAAGTGAAAATAACATTTCAGTATGAGAGTATACCAGAATTTTCAATCTGTTGAGCGCCATTCGCTGAATCAGGTGGCTCTAGGTCATGTATAAGCCATGCAACCGGGGATAAGCACAGGTTTGGGTATATGATAGAAAAAGAACTCGGGTTAAATTCGATGAAGGTCTGAAATTTTGGGGGATCTCAAGGGCAGATAACCTAGTCATCACTCTTTGAGCCTCTCCGAGGTACAGCAAGTTCAAGGATAATTAAGAAATAACATCTTTCTGACTCTCTGATATATTGGACCTCACCATTCATGAGCTTTAAGATTTTTCGGCACATGCTCAACCCTAAGCCTTCTTGTGTCATCCATCGACTGCTATGGAACATGTCTTGAACCAATTCAGGAGGAAGGCCTTCACCAGGGCATACCATCCTTCACAAATACACCATTGTTTGTGAAATTCGCACCATGACATAAATAGGATTCACGTCATCAATAATCTAAGAAAAAAAGAACAAATGCTGCTATGTCCCTCACATATTTGTACTTATTAAAGATACTACAAATAAAAGCAATAAATAAGATTTTATGAAGTACATTTTCACTTGACTTCTTCTACAGGTTTGAACTTCACATAAATTTACGCTAATTGGCAGAACCAAGTTTTCCGTGATATATTATGTATTTAGCTTTAATGTCATCATTGTAAAATATTGACTCCAATAAAATAATACTGTAGCTTCACCTTTTTTCGTCATATTAGCATAACCATTGACATTTATCTTGCGCAATGCATAAAAGAGGAAAGAAAAATACCTGAATTCTGTATGAACAATAGTGAGTCCATCAGAAATTCGCTTCAAAGTTGGATGAACATGAATCTCTACCCAACCTTCACCAGATGGTGCATAACGCACCATATTCAACAAAAAATCAGCCAATACCTGTTGAATTCTTGCCTGATCACCATAAACAGCCAATGTTTTGATCTCCTCTGGAATATCCCGAATTAACTGCAGATTTCTTTCCCTCAGCAGTAGCATTACTTGGCTAACAACAGCATTTATGACACTCCCAAGATAAAATTCAGCCTTTTCAAGCTCCATAGAACTAGTTCCAACAAAACCAAGTGAAGAATTAGATCATGTCTTCCTAATTACTAAAATTATGCTGGAGGGATTTCGATAAAAACATTAATACATGCCTGATCTTGAATAAAGTAGAAATCACAAAAAAGACAAGTCAAAATAGAATTGCAATTTTTGGTCCAAAGATTCAGCAATGAAACCTTGTCGTTTGTCTTCAGTTTCCTAAAGCCATATATATTGACAAGAGGAAATACAGATACAAACTTATAAAGAGATTCATGGTTGATTGCTCACAATCAAGTGAAATGAACAAATGTTTTTTCGGTTTAACTTTCACAACTTTGCTATAGTTAACTTTCAAACCAACCGACAACACAGTCATATAAACATTTCCAAAATGAGATGTTGTGACAACAACCTTAAAGGTAAGGCACCTGCATATATAGTGATGGAGAAAGAGAAGCATGCATCTTATAACTATGATGAATACAGTATTAGAGGATAACTTTCTCATACATTTAAGGTACCATTCAAACATAGTTAGAGTCAAGGAACACTATGATGCAGTATTGAGTATTCCACTCCCAAAGCTCCGAGTTAGATTCCAATGCAATTGCATCCATAATCAAGAAATAAACCTAACAGATGTAATTGCCATAGATGAAATAGAGTTCAATAGTCTAGCATCAGATGTATGTTCCCTCAAAGTGCTAGAAATCAAACAATTGAGACCAATATAATTCCTGATGAAAATGCATGTCCAGAGAATTTAGTATTTGGTTTTAGAAATAATTTGGCTACGAGACCTACCCATCCTCAATGCTCTCCAGATCAACATCTCTTATAATCTTCAACATTTGCTTCTCACAAGCAGCACTGGTCTCAAGAAACTGCTTTTGATCTTCAGTCAGCTCTGTAGCTTCCAAAATTGAGGTAGTAAAGCGGATCCCACTCAAAGGACTCTTTATTTCCTGGCAAATGTAGGTTAACTCTTTCATCCTAGCAAAGCACTTCTTTTCCTGTTGCCTTTGGACTCTCAGTGCTAGCTGCAACTCTGGAGTTGCAATCTGCAGGAAGCAAAAGGCTCCTACAACCTGGCCTTCCATATTGACCCTTTTGTTTGCTGTCAAGAGTGCCTGCACAAATTTCCCGTTGCGGTCAAAGAAAGCAAAAGGGATCTTATCTGCCTCCTGCCCTCCAATGGCACTGTGTAAAACAATCATGAATTTTGTCAAAGCATCTGGACCCTTGAGGTGACAGCAACTGCCAAAAACCTCACCAACCAACATTTTTCCTATGATTTCCCCTCGAAGCCACCCAGTGAGCTTTTCCATGGCAGTGTTCCACTCCAAGCAACATGTGTTTTCATCTGAAGCAAAAATTGGTGGGATCAAAGGATTGGGACTATGAACGATGGCCTTGTAATCACCTTGTATATGGATGAATTTGTCCATCACCACCTTTTGACCAGTAACATCCTGAGCAACAAAGCAAACTCCAACTATATTATTGGTATAATCCTTACTAGAGCAAGCGTTGACCACCACATATATAGCCTTTTTATGATCTTCTAAGCCAAAGGTCCTCAATTTTATCTCTACATTTTTATCTTCTTCGCCTGCATCAATTGAGGCAACATAAACACAACTTCAAAGCAAGCTCAAAGCTGTTTGGAAAATATCAATAATCACTTTGATTAATGGTGTAGGTAGAGGGAGTTTCTATTCCCATGTAATGACACACGTGGAAGAGATACCATTACTATGAACTCAATTCAGTGCTTATATTTTTGTACAATTTGATGTAACTTTCAATGTGCAAGAAGGTACTATCAAAACTGCAAAAATTTAAAACTCTTTTTAAATTGATCCTTCCTTTTCTTCACTTGGTTTCATTCTGATTGGTATAGTTGCATGTTTTACAAAATAAAATGAAAAAGATATCAGATTACTTTAGAAGATTTTGAGGTGGTACGGAAAAAGATGATATATGTAAGAGAATTACCTTGCAAGGCACGACTAAGAAGCCTGTCAACAGTTTCTTGATATTCCTTGTAAACAAGATCATGAACCAAAGACTTCCCCATGGCTTCCTCAACTGATAGTCCTGTCAATTCTGCAACCTTTGCATTCCATCCATTAATGCAACCTTCAACATCTACAGCGAATATGGGAGCAGTTGCAGTCTCTATTAACCTCACCATTTCCCTTGCAACTGAACTGAGCTCATCTACTCCTTGTAGCTCTAGTTCCCCAAGCTGAGCATGTACAACAGCTTTAGAATTACTTGGTTCAGCATCCCTGAATGAGTCACGCAGAATAAGCTGCAGTGAGTGAATTGCATCCATTTCAGCATTCTCCCATGGCAAACTCCGACTTTTGACCACTTCCAGGAATGCCTTGAATGAAGATCGTGGGTGCATTCTCTGTCCATCATCCTTGTCCTCTGGATGATGCTTTGCACCACCCCATTTGACCTCTTTTGCTGTGTGGGACCGGAACCAGAATAGAAAATCCCTTTTAGTGATATAAGCAACAGCCATCCCACAAACTGCATCCCCAAGTGAGGCTGCCCCAGGGTAACCAGCATCAGACAAACTGTCAGTGCTTAAACCAGTTGAGTCTCCATGGAATGCCAACAACCACTCGACGATATCTTTTATCTGGGCCTCAGTTGGGGTCACACCTAATGGGTAATATTTACCTTGGTAATAAAGAGCAGCACCATCGCATTTCACAAGATCCATAATGCTGGGACTTTGAGTAACAATGCCAGTTGGAGAGTCACGAAGAAGCATATCACACAAAAGAGTTTGAGTCCTTAAAACACGTTTCTCCGACAACTGTGATGCCAATTGCAATTCCATGTTCAATTGAAGTGCGAATGCTTGCATTAGGAACTCACAAGCATATCGAAGAGGAAATGGAATGCAACGAGCAGAAGTATGATGACAAACAACCAGACCCCAAAGCCTCATTGTATTTCTTCCCCCAATAGCTTCCTCATCATTTCCATTGATAATAACTGCCATTGCCAAAGAAGCAATTGACCCCATATTAGCCATATACTGAGCATGGCAACCATGAGGGGCACGAAGAGTGGAACCAACCAAGCACAGAGGTTGCATTAACCCATCATCCTGAATCACAAGCACTGGCGTGGCATGGCAGTCCACTATCATCCTAACTCTATTCTGCTTAAACAAAAACCTCGAGGCCTGAGGAATATCAGTAGCAGGATAATGTAAACCAATGTAAGGGTCCAAGTCAGGCCTTTTACTCTCAGCCACGACCTCCCCATGCTCATCCTCATGAAATTTATAAACCATTACCCTATGGTATCCGGTCAGCTCTCTCACACTTTTCACAACAGTGTCACACAAAAGCTTAATATCGCCGCCAGGGAGGGATTGTAACTGAGAAATTGCACGGACAGCTAATTTCTGTGACTGGACAGACCCTGCAATAGACAGGGCAGGGTCCTCTGTTCTAGCAGGTTCTAAATCAATCACAATTCCAACATCAATCCTATGTAAAATAGCGTAAAAGGGCTTCCCTGAATTTTTAGAGTGAATCCAAACCGGATTCAGCAACGTGATTTCGCGAGCCGCAAAGGCTTTTTCTAACAGAATTGCGCTGGAAGGAGTGAAAAGGGTACGAACATCAGTCCCAATTGCGAGAACTTCGATTTTCTCTAAATTGGGAACAGACTGAGGGGTTATCCCGAGCATCTCACGCGCGTTTTCGCTGTACGCGATGACACGGAAACTGGGTTCGTCAACTGCGATCATGCAGCCAAATGGCTGGATGTGGCCGCCTCTTTGGATTTTAGACAAATAAGCGGTGATTTGTTGTTCGGGAACCGATTGGGTAGTGGTTCTAACGGATTGGGAGTAATCAAATGACTTACCTGATTCTCCGGATTGTTCGAAAACAGCATGGAGGCGAGCATCAACTGTGTACTGAGCAATGGTTTTACTGATGGAGTCAGCCTGGTGGCCGCCATGGGGGAGGGCCCTCATGTTGCTGGTGCCTGAAGACTGAGCTTGTTGTTGTTGTTGTTGCTGCTGCTGCTGGGAGTGAACTGCTCTGCTGCCTGAAGCCATCACTCTGTTGAGTTAAGTGCTTGTTTTTTGTTGTTTTTTTTTCCTTTGGCTGTTGTTATTACAATTGCTGATATTTTTGGAGGAATTTCTGTTTGTAAAGTGTTGGGACGTTAAGGGATAGACTTTTGGAGGAAAGTAGTGTTGACAGACCCACGTGGGCAATGGTCATGGCCGCATGGAGATGCTGGTAGTAGTACAATATTTGTGTTTTTGCAGTGTGATTGGGATTGGTAGAATTTTTAGTTTTTTTTTTTTTTTGGCAGCGGGATTGGTAGAATTTTATGGACGAATACTTTTAGGTATTTTTTAAATTTATTATATAATAAATATTTTCATTTAATATATAATATATTAATTAATTTTAAAAAATAACTTAAAAACATTCGTAAGAGTTGTGAGAGTGTGAATGATTTATGTTTAATAACATCAATTTTATTTTATTTTTTCATTTTTTAACACATAACTGTTAAGTATTGCCGCATCACAGCAATGAAAGCAACCGCTATCATCTTTTTCTTCCTGTGTAAACTGCGGCTGCGGCTTCGGCTTCGGCTTCTTGTAATTTCTTCCTTTATTCCTCAAATCAGCTAATTTCTTGTTCAGTCTAGAACTGGTTGATGTAGACAAACGAATAAATCAAGGTTGAGATTTGAAACCTTAAGATCTCTAACTTCTAAGGATATGTCTTAAAAATCATCATTTATTTGTGCTTTTAGAACTACGAATTCTTATATCTCCGCCAAGTGCCAACACAGATCTTTAAACTGATTTCAGAGAGCCGAACAAAAACAACCACATCAATAAGAGGAATAGGATAATTCTGGTCGGTACATCACTACATTGTTATATAAAGCGCACTACTGCATCAAACAGATACTCTCTTTTTCTGTTTGAACTTTGAAACAAGATTATATTGTGGACCTGACAGGACTCATCCAACTTTAGAAGAAAAAAAAAAAGATTATTTCAACTGCCTATCATATAATAATAATAATTTCAGAATGGAGGATTCCTAATTTCTCATATAATGTTGTGTACTCTTTTTGCACATACAACCTGATATCTCTTATTTCTCCATCAAACTGGTTAACTAAAAAACGAATCACTCAACATTTTGAGACTTTTCTCTCCTTTGAGAACTTTGAATACAACTTACAAATGATGGTGCTACCCACCATTTAGCATTACAAACACTAATCTAAGAACCAAACAACCATTACCCCGTCAAAATGCAGACACAAAGACTCCGAAAACGAGAATGCTCGAAAGAGAGCAGGTTGTTATTGCACCTGCTGTCAATGATTCTCTCACTTGGTGTAAAGAACATCCTCCCATGGGTGACGGTATAGTGGCTGCTTCAATCTCTTCTGGTCGAAAGTGTGCCTGAGATATCAAACAATTAAATGTCAGGAACAAGTAAATACATAGAGTTCAAGGAAAGGAAATGCAGTAAAACATTCCAGTCAACATCTTTCTTTCTCATTGCATTATCATTGTATCAATCAATGAACCTTCACCACCTCAGCAATGTCAAAACTACGTGAAAAAATGAAATGAATCCGCTTTGTTATCCATGAACATGTGAGGAGACCATCTAAGTTCGTTGTATCAGATACCGTGATTAAAATGGCTGGAGGGTCCAAACTCCAACAACAAGTATCATCATCCAATGGTTTGATTGTAAGAAGATAAGCAATTTCAAGCTATGTTACTCCGACTCTTCATTTTCTTTGAAGTACCCATGTCCGACGCATATTCGGACATAGGTATGGGAGTACGATCCTCCAAATATATGAAAAAATTGAGCATACCCGTATCCGACACTCAACCCCGAGTCTAAGTAACATAGATTTCAAGCAAAACCTCAAAAGTTTAGATATGAAAATTCCGACGCAAACTTACCCAATCAAACCAATGGATCGTGCTAGCACAAAGAGCCCATTTAGGTAGCCAATCTCAACAATCTCATCAATCTCTTGCTTGTTGAACATTCCACTACCAGCAAGAAGATCCAAGAAAAGCGACCCAATGGCACCATCAACGTTGAGGACAAGGTTGTTAGCCTTTGAGAGAGTATAGGTTTCAACTTGAACGGCATATTCCATGTACTTCACAGACGGGAAATGTGTGCGAGCAAACCGTTGGAGGAGCTCTACTCTCTTATCTCTGTTGTCCCCTCTCTTGATCCTTTTCACAGGAAGCAAAGCAAGTATTTGTAACCATTAGACATGTAATAGGATCTATTACGAGATAATAGAAAAGCAGATGTCGTGGTTAGTAGCTTCTGCATGGTTTAAAAACATCATGACCATTAAAAACCATCTGTACCTGTGGCCAATTCCCGGTACACGAATGCCTTTCTTTTTCATGCTTTCAACAAATTCATAAGGTGTAAGACCCTGTAAAATCACAGCAAAGAGGCAACATCTTAGAATGTTATAAAAAACAATCATCAGACACCAAGCAATCCAAAATCTTTACAAGTAACAATCATTGAAACTTACCCTGTCGTAAGCATCTTTAAAGTATCGAGCAGCATCATCAATAGCACCACCAAATCGAGGACCAATAGTAAGCAAACCTGAAACAAGGCTGGACACAAGGTCCTTCCCAGCTCTTGCAGTCACTATAGTGTTGTGTGCACCTGAGACACAGGGACCATGGTCGGCACAGAGCATAATGCATATCTGACCAGATCAAACATATTAGTCAAAACACAACAAAAACGTTGCTTCGTAAAGATGAAGACAGTCATGAAATGAAAATAAAAGGATTAAGCCGAATTTAACTTCAACAAGGACACTATCATATCTTTTGTTTCATTAACTCTGGAGGGGTAACAATTGTGAAAAAAGTGATGGGAGATAACGGTTGCTAGGGGGCAGGGGCTCATAACTCGTAAGAAGTTTATCATAATTTCAGTAGCCTACCTCGATAAAATGAGTACAGTATCGGGGAAGGCTACGTTTGAACCACAAAAGAGAAATGACATCACCAACACCATAACCTTGCTCAACAATGGAAGACATGGGCACACCAGCATAGCATGGTTCCTCACCTGCAAATTGGGTTCAACCAAAGAATTTAACACAACTTATCTCCATGTCATCAAACATCTCATCTGATAGGCAAACATATATTGGTTAAGATAAGATACCCCTGTCATCAGAGATGGTCGAAATAATATGGGTTGGAGCACGAACTTTCCCGCTCTTAATTGCACTGTTAAGATCTTCTGGGATTTGTGGAGGCTTAACTTCCTTGATGGGTGTAATCTTCCCTTCTTCAACCTAAAGACACCAATCAAACAAGTGAATATAGCTAAAAGCATAGAACTGTCCAAACTTTGGCCAAAACGGAAACTCACCTGTTTCTCAAATGTTTCCTTGATTGCATCTTCAAAAGCTTCATACGAAGTGGGAACAACAGCTCCAGCTTCCCTTAGTGCTTGATTCTTTGCCTGTGCAGACTCCATCTCACCACCACTCTTAGCTCCCTGAATTATCAATAAGGTGAAGGTAATGTCTCATTAATAGCAGTAACACCAAAGCTTGAACACAAAGGAAGGAATAAAGAATTCCAGGAAAATTAAGGTGATAACTTACAGCATGACCAAACTGTACTTCTGATTTGAAGAGCCGTGCACAAGTTCCACTGACCCAAGCAACCACTGGCTTGTTCACTTTTCCCTGTTTCAGGGCTTCAACTAAGGAATACTCATCTCGTCCACCAAGTTCTCCAAGGACAACAATCATCTTTACCTGAGGTGGATGAGAAAAAACAAATCAGGAACTTGTTTTGCAACGTAGCAGAAGCTTCAACATGAATTATGAATTTTAAATTGTAAAAATTAAGAAAATGGGAGTTGGGAGGGCATGTTTTTTACTTTCCTAACCATGAATGCTTTGCTAGTAGCAACAAATAATAGGCAGGAAATCACAAGGAATTGAATGAAAACTAAAATTTACCTGTGGAATATTGTTAAATCGCAAAACATGGTCAGATAAAGTAGAGCCTGGGAAGACATCTCCTCCAATTGCAATGCCTACATGATTTTTCAATATGTACCCAAAAATTAATATTTCATTATGAATCTGAATTCAGTTTGGCAGGTATGAATATAAGAGTAAATATTAAGGTAGCTTATAGTTACCTTCATAGATTCCATCAGTAACACGGGCAATAGTGTTGTACATTTCATTTGACATGCCACCCTGCAATGATTTTACAAAGATATAAGTCACAACTAATGCCTTGAGTACAGATTCACATTCTTGCCAAAGAAATGAAATCAAATGCCAAATTAATGATAGGTCATTGGTCCACAAAGTATCAGGGTACAATTGCTTAAGCAGAAGAGAAAGAGGCATAATTGCGGACAGATGCACACACACAAAAAACAACTATCAAGATAACGTACAGATTTGGAGACAAAGCCAACAGATCCAGGCCTGTACAGCTTGCAATGAACAATATTGTCAATTGTTCCAGCAGTGTCGCCTATCTTAAAAGCTCCAGCCTGAATTCCTCCAACAGTAGCTGGGCCAATAACAACCTGCAAGTCCATAAGTATAGAAATCAAATAGAGAGTCAAAGAAGACCAAATAGTTAAAATCGTTAAACCAGATTCTTTGCATGTGCAAGATCCCAAGGAGACGTGTGTATATATTGGTTAATCATTTTTGTTGTCTAGTTCCGTTCTCATCATCTTGCTCACCTTGTTGTTGGAACGTGCATATGCAATCAACTGTTTGGTGTCTGATTCAGGAACACCTTCAGCAATTATAGCAACAACTCGAATGGTTGGCTGTTTCAAAGCAGCCATGGACGATGCAGCAGCACTGCAAGAAAATAAAATGATTAAGTTATGCATATAAGAATTCTTGCTCTCAAAAACAGCACGAAAGAAATCAAGGCTTACCTTCGAAATGATGCAAAGTTAATAAAAACATCAGCGGTTGGATGTGCAGCACATGCTGCCTCGATGCTGCAAAATGTATCAATTTAGAGGTTAGAGAACATAAAGCTAGGAGAATACAATTTCATCAATCAAACAATAAAGTAAGCCGTACAGCATTATCTTAATCTGTAAAGGATGTAAAACCAAATGATGGTATTTACTGAATGTCCTTTCTCAAGACACAATTAGATTATTTATTAGCATCAACAACCTGTTTACAACTTACAAGAGCTATACAAAATGATTGCCATGTAGGAGAGACAACTAACATAATAGCCAATGTCAATTCCCTGTACTCAAAGGCTAGACCAAGCTATAGTATCATAGACCAATTATTTTCTGATCTCTCAATAGTAAATGAATAGAATTTTCTGAAAAAAGCAAAAAAAAAAATTAGTAACGGATTATCATCCTATAACGAATGCATTTAAAGGCTTCACAAGCAGGTTATATGCTGGTCACGTGTAAGTTTAACTAAATTATGTTAACTCAATAATCATTGTTGGCTTCCTTATTCATAGTTGAATGTTACACGTGGTGATCATATAAGCCCCGTTCATAGAGATTTAAACTTTGCAGGCCGGTGTATAGGATTATAGTTCATGAGGTAACATGCCATAAAGTTCATTTACCCTATAACACTTTCAAGACACAGATTAATAATTACAGAAAAATAATGTTGATCCAGAAATAGAAACAGAAGATAAGAGCATCTTACGTTGAATGTACAGGGATCGCAATTTCCTCTTGACCAAAGAAGAGTTTCTGAAATCCCTCGGCTCCAGGATTAATGATACCAGCAACAGATGGTGTTTCCCTCCCTACAAATTCAAAAATAATCAAAAGAGAAAATGAAAAAGAAAAATCAGTACCGATCACGAATCAAGCACAAAAACAACATAATTCGAACAATTCTATTGAAGTTCTTATTGAAAAATATAACTACAAATGCTGATCAACAAAAAATAACATGAAATCAGCAAGGGATCCGTACCGCAAAGGAAGTCGAAATCAAGCATGCGTTGAATGGGAAGTTGTTTATAGTTATAGAATAAAGCTTGTGTAGTTCGAGAAAATAACTGTCCAGTGGCCATGGCTTCGGCTCAAAGAGACCTGTTAAACAAACACGTCATTAACTAGTTTTACATCAATTCAAGGCGTTAATTAAGCAACTAATTTGCAGGGAAAAAAAAAGAGCCGGATCCAAAACTACACCTAACTCGAACCTAAACCAAACCAGATCTCAACAAAAAATGACGAGCAAATCGAATCAAATCACCGCAATGCAGTTAAAAGAGGAGTATAATTAAAAGAAACGCGAGATCTCTAGCTTCATATAGTTAATTCTTCCAGCAACAAAAAACAAACAAACCTAAGTATCTTCAAATTTCCTTGAAAGCATCGGAATCTTGAAAAACGAAAAATAAAAGCATTCGAAAAGCGACAGAAATCGGAATTGAGAAAAGAAGCAGATCTGAGAGAAAAAAAAGTTTCGGGAGGAAATGGAATCTTTACCTGAAGAGAGAGTTGGAAGGAAACGAAAAACACTCTCGCTCGCCTCGTTAACAATCAGAGAGGGGGGAAGGGGAGGGAAAAGAAAAAAGACAGAGAAAGGGAGAGAAAAGAGATGCAGGAAATGAGGAAGGGAAGGTTTGCACCTGATTTATATAGAAAGAGAGGGAAAATGGATTTGAGGGAGTAGCTAGAGAAAGGCCACCAGACCGAAGGGAGTGGAGAGAGATAATCACGTGGCGTTTGGTAGTTAGCTCCCTGAATAACATTGATTTTTCTTTTTTAGTTATAATTTTTATTTTTTTTCCTTTTTCCGTAATTAAAATTTTCAATTTTACAAATTTTGTGAGAAAAATATTCAAATCCAGACAAAATTTTACTATATTTTCTTATTAGATCTGTCCTAGATCGATTAATCCATCCGATCCGTATTGATCGATTTAAATAAAATATTTTATAATTAAAATCGATCCGATCCGAATTATTATTTATTAAATAAAAAATAATTTTTTAATTATAAAATATATATTAATATTAATATTAAAAAAATTTAATATTTTTTAATAATAAAATGAATTTATACGAGCCGACCTAAATCCGATTCGAATGAAAGAAAAAAAAATTAAAATTGTGACCTGATTCGACCCAACCAACAAATTTATTTCTTATCATCTTAAAAAATAAATAAATTGTAAAATTAAAACCTTTTTTCTTTGGTAATACTATTT
The DNA here is from genome assembly GCA_030761205.1 of Fremontodendron californicum. Taxonomy (NCBI): domain Eukaryota; kingdom Viridiplantae; phylum Streptophyta; class Magnoliopsida; order Malvales; family Malvaceae; genus Fremontodendron; species Fremontodendron californicum. The sequence goes on along the minus strand of JAULJL010000022.1, from coordinate 24,695,442 downwards.
ATGAAAATGATTTGGTTAAGAAGAGTCGGGAAGGTATGGTTGGGGTTAGGTGAAGTAGAGCTATAATGGAGGTTGGCTTGACTTGGAATCTGATAAATAGCCCTCTTACAAACTTTATTTACCACCTTGCCATAAAATTAATTTAGATTATAAACGGTAAAAATTACCAATTTCAGTCTTTTGTTTTTTTTTTTTTTTTTAATTAGGATGCATTTTTTTAATATACATTTAAGAAAAATTACTGAAAAAAAGTTAGTGATTATCGTAATGAAATTAACAATTATGACGTGGCAGGTTGATCCTTACCAAATGTGCATTTATTAGTTTCATCAATTTTTATCAAATAAAAAAAAATTGCATCTTAATTTGAATAAATAAAAGATTGAATCTTAAAATTAAATTTTTAATAAAATCAGATCCTGAAATGGGCATTAGTCAGCATAAAATATTATTGTGGTCACAAATTTTACATATCGTTGTCTATCAATTTAGAAAAATTATAATTCATTAATATATAAAAATTCATTGGACTTAAAGTTATATAATGTGAAGTATTTTTTTTTTTAAAAAAAATCATAAACCTTAAATGTACGAACATGGTTGAATTAGGCCCGTAAGAACGCAACAAGTATAGGTAAAATTAAATTGCAAATTGCAAATTAACAATGACCACAAAAATTGTAATTAGAGAATATCACATCAGCACTAATTCGTGGATATTCAGGAGGCTGGGATTTTGAAAAAATTGTGCCTTTGGATCAAAGGTACATCTGCTCATGATCGAACAGTTCGTTCGATTCGATTTGTATTGAATCAAATTTAGATAAGATATTTTTATTTTGGATCGGTTCGATTCGAAACAGTATTTTTTATTATAATAATATTATTTTATTTAATTTTAATTATAAAAATATTTTTTTTTAATTCGATGAACAGTAAATTCAAACCTGTCGAATTTAAATAAAGAATATGAAAAAAAAATCGCGGCCCAACCCGACCATAAGCATGTCTAATCAAAGGGCCAGGGAGCAGCAGCCCTTATCAAATAAATGGCTGGAAATTATTTTGATTGTGATAATGTAATTCCATTTTAGAATTTGTTTTTTATACATTGCTATTTGTTAGTAAAATTTTAACTCTTTAAATGAGGTTCAAAGATATTTATATGTCTCATTTTATTGGTTGAATTAAGAGTTAATTGCTCGTTTTCACTTTTCGTATATTTTACAAATCAATAAACACAAAATACATACATGCATTTAATATTGAATTGAATTCTCTCGGATGTAATATACGTTCAGATCATTTAAAAAAAAAAAAACACATGGTTCAAAGAGAATTTATAATAACTTTCAATATTTTTATTTTATTATTCAGCTTATCAAAAATGTCATGATTCAAACTAATAATTGTAAATGTTTTTGAGTTTGAATAGAAAAGAGCTCAAATAGAAATTTTCAAGTGAAGCATTGGACTATAGCTGAATTAGTCTTTGCAGTCAGAGGTTGACTATCTCCGTAAGATACACTAGCTATTTCTTTCACTCTCTCTTTTTTTATAAATATATAGTATACTTGGTAATAAATTATATGCCACAATTCAAAAAAGGTGGCATATATATATATATTCTAAATGATCAAATCACATTTAAGAAATAATAAAAAATTAGCCTTACGAGTTACGATCAAGCAAACATTACAAATAGTTAATAGAATTTTCATAGGTGCCGGCTATAGTGTATAATATATATATATATATATATATGGGTTGGGAAAAAAAAAAAAATTTTTGGGTAAATTTGAAAAACATACCATAACTAATACAATAATTATTAAATGGTATAATAAGTAAGAATTATATAAAAAAGAGAAATAAACAAATAATTATGAAGAAAACTATAAAGATAAAATTACCTTTGATAAAAAAAAAAAAAAACATTTTCCTCCCTTTTTTTTATTTTTTAATTTACCTTTTTAATTAAAAATAAAATTTTCTAAAAATAAAATTTTAAAATTTTAAAACATAAATATTTAAATATTTAAAATTTAATTTTTTAATTAAAAAATTTTAAAAATAAAAAATAATATTTCTAAAATTAATATTTTAAAAATTTTAAAAAATAAAATTTTTATTTTTATTTTTAAAATTTATTTTTAATTAAAATTTTTAAAAAATAATATTTTTTTAATGGAAGGAGAAAGAAAAATGAGGTTTTTTCATTAAAGGTAATTTTGTCTTTACAATATCCTTCCTAATAATTTCTAACTTCTTCATTTCTCTTTTTCAAATAACTCTTACCTTATAGACCATTTAACAATTATTTAACTATTGAGAGCATGTTTTTTAGATTTACCCAAAAAAATTATTGAATTTTATTATTTTATTTATATATTTTTATTGTATTCAAATAAATTTTTAATTTGCACTCAAATAAATCCTTAATATTTAATTTTTTTCAAAATAAGTTTTTAATTTTTAATTTGTAACTAAATAAACCCTTAATATAAATCAATTTTTCGTTGAAATAAAAGCTTATTTAAACACAAATCAAAAAATAATGATTTATTTGAGTATAATAAAAATATATAAATTTATTTTAAAAATAAAATAATTCAGAATTGTTTTTAATATTTTAACCTAGTATATGACTATATTCTAAGGTTCCGTTTGTTTGCAGAAATTGACTTTCAGAAAAATATTTTCTACAAAATGTGAATATTTTTCGAAAAAGTTGAGATTTTCTTATGTTTGGATGATTTACTGAAAAATATTTCCTGTTGTTTGGTTATTTTATGAAAAATCTACTTTTTTCAATTATCAATATTGAGTTAAATATTAAATATTATTTATTAAAATATTAAAAATGATTTATTATTAAAATATTAAAATTTAATGCTAAAATATTATATTAATATTAAATACTTAAATAATACTATTTATTATTAAAACATTAGTTATATTAATATTTAAAATATTATAATTATTATTAAAATATTAACATTAATTATATTAATATTTAAAATATTATAATTATTATTAAAATATTATAATTATTACTAAAATATTATTTTGATTAATATAATAATTATTAAATTTTATTTATATTAATATAATTATTATAAAATATAATATTGATATAAATATTAAAATATTATTTATATTAATATAATAATTATTAAAATATTACTTATATTTTTTTCAAATAGTAATATGGCGTAAATATTAAAATATTAAAAAATAATAATATTATTTCTATTAATATTATTTATTATTAAAACATTCATTATATTAATATTTTAAAATATTTAAAGTGTTCTAATAATTGTTAAAATATTATTTCTATTAATATTCATACTGTTAAATTAATATTCATTTTTATACTAAAAAATATTTATTATTAAATATTTATAAAGTATAATTTATATATATTTATTATAAAAATAGTAATATAAAAACATTTTAAATAAAATATTTAAAATATTATTTAAAATTTAAAATATTTATAGTGTTACAATTTATTATTAAAATATTGATATTGCTATATGAAATAATATTTTTATTAAAATAATAAATGATAGTCATTATATTAATAATTTATTAGTCAAATATAAATATAATATTATATAATTAAAATATAAATATAAATATGTAGGTTTAGTAATATTTAAATAAAATTTTGAAAATTATAATATAAAATATGTTTATATTAATATTTTGATTTTTTTTATAATTAAAAATAAATTTTTATTAATATAATAATATTTTGCTCGAGTCAAGTTAAGTTTCGATCTAAAATATGATGTTCAAATTCCGATTCAAGAGTAACAATTTTCAGAAAAAAAAAAAAAAAAAAAAACCTTATTTTTCCGTTAACCTGTAAGTTATTTTTCGTTGACCAATCAATTTCTCGTCAACCAAACGCCAGAAAATGTATAAATTATTTTCCGTAAATCATTTTCAGTGAAACAAACGGATCCTAAGTCAATCTCCATATACAATTTTTTTTTTTTTTTTTTTATGTTATGTATATTATGGTAGGTAAGAAGGAAAGTGTAGTTAAAGAAAATGCACGGGAAGGATTAAAGTAGTTTTCAATAATTTAATATAAGAAGGAAAATATACAGTCCATTAAATAAATTAAATTGCTCAATTTCTGTTATCATCAAAGCTATATAATGGCCAACAAGCTCTTGGCTGAGTGGTTAAGAGTCTTGGGGGGCATGAAGTCTTGGGTTCAAACCCAAGCAACCCCTCCCCTTACTCAATTATCAAAAAAAAAAAAAGCTATATAATGGACAATTATAACTTTGCTTCCCATTTTTTTTTATCTGTTTTTCTCTTCCTCTTATTTTCTTCCTCCCTTTCTTTTGCCTCCTATCCAAATATAGTGTCAAACTATCAAGGCTGCTAAAACCATATTCTTCGAAGAAAACTCTGCATATAACCAAAAAAAAAAAGGGAAAGTATATGAAATGTGAAAAGGAAATTAAGAGAAAAGAAAACCAGTTTTCTTGTTTGACAGTGAAGAAATAGGTAGAGGAAAGAAAGAGAAATGATCTTTCCATTTTTTTGGGTAGTTACAAAATCAATCAATATAGATGAAAAGGAAAATAAATTAAAACTTGGTTGGATAAATACTTTTGTTTTTTTATTATTTTTTGTCAAAAAAAAAATTATCAAACGAGTCTAAAAAAATATAAAAATTTATATCAATTAGGCAGGTGTTCTAAACCCACACATCTTTTATTTTTATTTCTTTTCAATTTTTAATTGCCTTAGCAATTAAAAACCCACTATGTCCTAAATTTTATAATCCGTGTATGCATATTGTATTTCATATTTTTTTTATCAATTATATAAATATAAATACAAAAAAATTTTATTAAATATGTCAAAATTCAAAACACGAATACAATACGTGTATTTAATGTGTTGTATTAATTATATTTAAGCGTCTCATATTATATTTTCGTATCGTATCTAAAATTATCAAATCTGTTATGCCCTACGAAAGACTTTTCTAGTAATTCTCTGTCAAAGTTGATCTGCCATGTTATAGGATCAATATTGGTCAAAATTTCAATAGGTGCAAGTTACACTAGCAAAGTTGACAAAGGATTCAGTAGTTTTCCCTCTTTCAAAAACTAAGCAGAAAAATATGTCTTTGTTGACTTGCAAAAATTTAAGATTGGCTTTACTTGAATTTTCTGCAGTATATCTTGTTTCTTAATATTCCCAGTTGTATGATAAGGACATTTGCCAAGCAAAGCAAAAAAAAAAAAAAAGCATTTGTTAATTGCCATGCAATAGTGGGAATTTAAAAGGAAAATATCATAAAAATCAAGCTTTAATGTAATAAAAATAGAAGAATTTGATTAAATGAAATCATAATATATAGAGATTTTTTTTTATTATTATTTTGATAAAACAATTTGAGTGTGCAATAATTGAGAGAGAAAGAGAAATGTTTCAATTAATTCACGTGGTGCATTGTGAAGATGGTGACAACTAGGGCTGTAATCGAGTCGAGCCGAGCTCGAATACTGAGAAGCTCGAGCTCGAGCTCGATTCGAAACTCGAGGCTCGAAGCTCGGTTCGAACTCGATCGAGTATCATTTTTTAAGCTCGAGCTCGGCTCGAGATAAAATCGAACTATTCGAGCTCGACTCTATTAGGCTCGTTTATATACTCGAGCTCGAGCTCGAGCTCGAATTAAGGATTTTTAAGTATGTATATATATATATATATTAAGGGTAAAATAGTAAATTAATAATAAAAATATTATAAATAAAAAAAGCTCGATTAGGCTCGCGAGCTGCTCGAATCGGGTATTAAGATACTCGAACTCGGCTCGCTCGATAGCTCGAGCTGCTCGAGCTCGAGCTCGGCTCGATAATAACCGAATCGAATTCGAGTTTTTTTCGAGTCGAACTCGAGTAGCTTGCGAGCACAGGTATCTCGTTTACACCCCTAGTGACAACTGACATGCTTTTATTTGGGCTAAAGCAAGAATGGCGACCAATTAACATAGATTTGATAAGATTATATGAATATAATATAAAAAATAATTAAAATATGATATAATATAAAAATAAACAAATATTAAAATTTATCAAAATTTATATAATATAAAATTTTAAAATTTATATAAATATATAATATTTTAAATACAATTATGATAGTTGCATGAAATTTAATATTTTAGAGATATCAAAAAAATTTGTAGGGCCCTTGCTTGTCTCTTTGATAAAATTAATGTTATTTTTAGTAGTTTCTGTTATAGTTGAAGGGCTTTTTGGTGCAACCACCGGCTGGGAGTATCTTAGCTTCTGTAATTCGCTAACTAACTTGCATCCAGACATTGGGCCTAACTCGTAGTAATTTGAATCATTTGATTGGTTGGTTAGCCGAGTCATTTTCTAAAAAAAATAATTTTAAAAGAGGTAAATATAGACAAGTGTATTGAGGCCAAGATAATGAAAAGTTGGTTTAGTGAAACTGAAGATTCAAAGCTAACTGTATTCATAGATAATTTTCTAATTAAGTGTAATGAAATTCAATTAGTTTTCCATTTTTCCTTTTAGACAAAAACAAGTTTTTATTCAAATGTATGGCTTGTACATATAGTTATGAGGAGTGCGTAGAGTTAAAATCAAATTGAAAGTTGAATCAACAAATATTTTGATTGTTGATTTAATTAGTTCAACCGATTTAATTAAATTTTTTTAATGATAATATGCATTTTATTTAATGACATGGTTTTTAATATAAGATTAAGAAAGTTAAAAATTTAAATCTCATTATTTACATTAATGTTTAAATTTTATTTTTTATTAATTAAATAATATCAGATCGAATTCGGTTCAATTCAAATTAAACCTACCAAATCAAATAAATAATCCGATCTTTGAACATATCTATTTCGGACTCGGTTTTTTCTTTTTTTCTTTTCTGGTTTAAGTCTTAGCATAGAGCCCTCACTACTGACTAGAACAGCGTGGAACTTCTGCAGTTGCGTATGATTCAAACAAAGCAGGAAAGAGTTTGGTGAAGACCAGACTAAACAGCATGCATAAACAAAAGAATAAAACAAATCACATGTTAGTTTTGAAATCTCTTTGCTTTTTTATAATTATTAGGGTTAAAATGAAAAACATGCCCTCAATATATGGTTTATTCTTAAATGATTATATATGTTAGAAATTATTTATTAAAAGGAAATAAAAAAGTATGAAATTGTTATTAAGAAAATAATAAAGACTAAAATACCTTAACATAAACCTCTTGATAAAAACAATCTTCTCCTTTTTTCTTTTATTTTTTAATTAAAAAATAAATTTTTTTGAAAATAAATTTTTTTAATTTTAAAAAATAAATATTTAAATATTTTAATTTTTTAATTTAGTTTTTTAATTAAATAATAAAAAATAATAAAAATAATATTTCTAAAATTAATTTTTTTTTTATTTTTCAAAATTTTTAAAAAATAAATATTTAATTTTTTAAATTTATTTTTAATTAAATTTTTAAAAAATAATATTTTCGTAATGAGAGGAGAAAGGTTAGAGATATCAAAATCTCATTAAGGGTGTTTTTGTCTTTATCATTTTTTAATAACAATTTCATACTTTTCTATTTTCCTTTGATAAATAATTTTAACATATATGATCATTTAAGAATAAATCATATATTGAGGGCATATTTTTCATATTAACCCTAATTATTATTATTAGTCATGAACTTTTCAAAGTGTATGAAAACTTTAAGAATTAAAGAAATTAGACAGTGGGGTTCATGACATCTTTTTGACTTGAACAAAAATTTTATAAAAAACTTAAGATAATTTATTGGTCAAAATCCAAAATATGGGAATGTTTGGCGTCCAGCACCATAAGGATAAGTAATTAAAGTCAAATTCATTACGTATATTATTGACACTATATTTTGATTTCATTTCATTTAATTTTAATATTATATTTATAAAAAAAAAATTGAACACAAAATATGAAATTGATAAAAAAAAAAAATTACTTATATTAACGAAATATTCATAAATTAGTCCAATTTCGTTCTTTTTTATCTAAAAAATCAACGAAATTAAAAGTATAATGTACAAAATTTAATGAAATCAAATTTTAATATTTATAATACACTAATAAATTTGACTTTAATCTCTAATAATAATAATAATCCAGAATTTAGAAAGATTGACAAAAAAAATTACAATAGAGGAGGTTAAACTTTCAACAATACCTTTATTTTTTCTTCTTCAACTACAAGAGATTTGTTAATTCTTCGTGTGATGTTACAGTGAAGATCACTGAAGGAACTTTCACTTGTAAAATTAAAATCCTAATAAACTAGAATTATTGTTGTAGCAACGGTTTTTAGCCCGGGTCGGATTCGAATCCGACCCGGGCCACTCGCAAACAGGGCCTGCTATTCAGCAGGCCCGATCCACAGGCCCACCAGGCCTGCTGTACAGGCCCAATTTTGGGGCCCATTTCACCAGCGGGCCCAAACCAGGCCCAACATCTGGCCCAAAACCAGAAACCCTACCACCCCCAAACCCTAGCTCCCTGAAACCCTAGGCAGCCTGCAACACTCAACCACCTACCCCTGCCAACCCCCTAACCTCCACTGCCACACCAACCCCAACCAGCCAACCTATTATCTATTTTTTTTATTATTATCTATTTTTCTTTTTTCTTTTTTAACTTTAAATTTAATTTTTATTTTTCTTTCCTTTTTTTTGTATTTCTTTTTTTTTTGTATTTCTTTCTTCTTCTTTTTTGGGGCCCAGAATCAAGGTCTGGGCTGCCAGGCCCAGGGGCGCATGGATCAGGCCACGCCTCTGGGCCTGACCTGGAACTTGGGTCGGGTCGGATCTAAACCGACCCGAAAACCCTCCTTTTTTTTCTAACCGAAAATGGGTCGGGTGCGCGGACCCCAGGTCGACCCGCGGGTCCGCGCGCGGACCTTCCTTGGGCCGAAACGGCGCCGTTTTGGCGCCCTTTCTTTTTTTGATATATATTTTTGAAACCGTGTCGGGCGCGCGGACCCCGGGTCGACCCGCGGGTCCACGCACGGACCCTGGGTCGAAACGGCGCCGTTTTGGCGCCGTATAATTTTTTTTAAAAAGAAAGGGCGACCCGCGCGGACCCCGGGTCGACTCGCGGGTCGACGCGCGGGTCTTCTGACCCGCTTCAGGGGGGCTATGAATAGCCCCTTTTATTTTTTCATTTTTTTTCTTTCTCTCTCTCTCTCCTCTCTTCTTTTCTCTCTCTCTCTCTCTCTTCAGCTCAGCCCAACCACCCCCTAAACCCAAAATTCGGCGGTCGGACCACCGTGCTGGCCACCGTACCCCGTCGCCGGCCGCCTCTCGCCGGCGGCCGGTTTCCTCCAAAATCTCACACCCGAGGGGTTTCGACCCCCCCTCTCCGATTCTGGGCTTCGTTTTGCCCGAATCGGAGTCAAACGCCCTAGATCTAGGGTAAACGTTTCGACTTTTTTTTTTTTTTTTTTTTTTGCTGTGGTTTTTTTTTGGTTTGGTTTTTTTTTTTTTTTTGCATGGTTTTGAATGTTTTTCTTTTTGCAGGGATTTTTGGTTCGGTGGGGGCTCGACCTGGTTTTTTTTTTTTTAAAGGGGGGGTCCGATCTGGGTTTCGGACCCCGGATCTGGCATTTTTGGTGAGGGGTGGTCTCGATCTGGTTGAGGGGCCTCCTGCCTTCCTCCTCCTTTCTTTTTTTTTGAAAGTGATTGGGGGGTTTTTATGGAGGGGTTGCTTGTGTAGGTGGGTGGCGTGTGGGGTGGCTGTGCAGGGTAGGGGCTGGCGTGTGGCAGGGGAGGCTAGGGTTTAGGTTGGCTGGTTGGGGTTGGTGTGGCAGTGGAGGGTAGGGGGTTGGCAGGGGTAGGTGGTTGAGTGTTGCAGGCTGCCTAGGGTTTCAGGGAGCTAGGGTTTGGGGCCCAGACCTTGATTCTGGGCCCCAAAAAAAAAGAAGAAAGAAATACAAAAAAAAAAGAAATACAAAAAAAAAGGAAAGAAAAATAAAAATTAAATTTAAAGTTAAAAAAGAAAAAAGAAAAATAGATAATAAAAAAAAATAAAGTAAAATTAAAAAGAAGAAAAAAATAAAGTAAAATTAAAAGGAAAAATATAAAAAAAAATATAAAAACAAAGGAAAATTTTGAAAATATAAAAAAAATAATAATAAATTAAAAAGAAAAAAAGAAAAAAAACAAAAGAAAAAAATTAAAAAATTAAAAAGCAAAATTCACAATTATCAAGTTCGGCATTTTGAATTTTTTTTTTTTGTTGAAATTTTTCAGGTGGTCGAGAAAGAGCAAAGAACTTTGCGAAGATCAAGTCCGACATTTTTCAAGTATGATTTTAATTTCCTTATTTATTTTTATTTATTTATTCTTGTTAAGTATTCGACGTATTTTTATTGTTTTGTCTCGGTTTTAAAATTATAAAAATAATTTTTTCAATCAATACAGGTCTTTTAAAATTATTTTCGGTAAATAAAATTTTCTAAAAACGAATTTCTTTCTCGGGATGGTCAGAGCATCAATCGTTCTTCGAAATGGTCCGAGTAAGAATACTAATCGAAACATTATCGAAAATATTGGAATGATTCGAGAATTATTCTTACATAGATAATTTCTTTTATTTCGAAAATAATTATTAAAAGCATTTTAATTTACACTTTCAGAAGAAAAAATATTTTTAATAAATGCGAATAACCGACGACGGAATTCGAAGGACGTCACGGTAGTGATTCCTGAGATATCTTGAGGTGAGAGAATTTCGTTAAATATCATCACGAGTGGTGGGACTATTTAGCGACATGCTCGATACAAAAATTCGTTTTCATTTTTAAAGAATGGAAATAATCAAAATAAAAAATGAATAAAAAAAAGGCGAATGTTTATGTGTTCGACATCTTGCCATGCTCGTGTTTTTAATATTATGATTTGCATGTTTAATTTTATAATTATGTGCTAAGTCGTGTGCATCCGATATTTAAATATTCGCATCATACACATTTGAATAAAAAAATGGATGTAAATTGCCGACGACAGAATTCGAAGGATATCACGGTTGTGATTCCTACGATATCTTGAGGTGAGAGGATCTCGTTAAATACCACCAAGAGTGTTGGGAATATTTAATGAGTGTTCTCGATAATAGATTTACGTTCGCGTTCGTTTTCAAAAAAATAATAACCATTAAAAAAAAAAGAATTCAAAAAAATAATAAACATGTTTTGAAAAATAAAAATAAAAAAAGAGAATTAGTTTTAAGTACCGATATTAAATCCATTAAACCGAGATTTAAGATAACACGTGATTAAATGGTACCGTTTTCTAAACGGGCGTTGCGGGGGTGCTAATCCTTCCCCGTGCGTAACCGACTCCCGAACCCAATCATGTTTTTCTCTCTGGTTCAAAGCGCGGACTTCGAAATTGGTTTTACAAAATGTTTTAATTAATTTTTTGTGTCTTTCAAAATCGTCTTAGCGGTCGAAAAAACCGTTATGACAGCTTGGCGACTCCACTGGGGACCCTTTGAGAGTCGAGTCACAAATTGATCATGTGTTGTTTTAAAATCTCGAATTAATGGATTTAATCGGTATTTAATTTTAATTCTCTTTACTTTCTTTCTTTCTTTATTTTTATTTTGCTTGCAATTACACTTTGATATTTGTTAATTCTTGATTCATATTTTTTTTATGTCGTTTATTTTTTTTAAAATCGTGGAATGTTTAGAATAAAGAGTCGTAGACAAATAGTCGAAGGTTTGCTTGTTCCTTCTCACACACGAGCACGTACATTTCATACATAAGCTCTGTACCCGAGCTTTATCCCTTTAGGTGGAAGTAAAGTACCTACGCTCTCGAGAGGTAATAACCTCCGCATGGGCTAGCGAAACGCTTTTAGAGAGAAAAAGTACCTACGCTCTCGAGAGATAATAATCTCCGCACGGGCTAGCGAAAAATCTCTCGCTCGAATTGAACCTGTTTAACTCGGGGTGCCTTACTAGACTTTCACGGGCGACAGTGAGGAGCAATTTGGAGCCTTTTAGATTATAACTCAACCTCATGTAGTGAACTTGAGTAGAGTCATATCAAATTTTCGATCGGATATCCTCGAAATTAGGAAGGAACATTGTGATCTTTCGCTATTTGTTTACATTTCGAACAAACACTGTAAATCGGGTAGTGATGAGCGTACATCGTGCTACCCGCAATAAGTTTCATTTTTCGCCCCGAAGGCACCGTGATGCTTAAATAAGTTGATACTGTCGGGGCAAATGTTCGTTAACTTTTTGAATTTGTAAATATGAATATTCTTTCTTTTCGTACATCTCGTACATTTCATGCATTGATGCACTTGTAAATAAAGCATGTACATTTATAATTGTATTTTTGATTTCACGGTGATAATAATCTCATTTGATAAACCGCATAGACACTTGTTGTTGATTAAATGAGAATTGCAAACCGGTAGTGTTGAATAAATATTTGGACGTCTGTGCCATAATAAGACCCACAACCCCAAAAGTTTTTGATGGAAATTGGTTTTTGAAAACAATATTTTGGTTTTTGCAGGAAAAAAATGTTTTAAAAAAAATTTTTGCGGATTGAATTTGGGGGCAAGTTTGTGCAATGAAATTGTTGAATAAGTAAGTTCAAATCATGTTAATCCAATCATCGAATAATTTTTTTTTTTGTATATATTCATGCATTATATTGTTTATTCTTTACAAATCAAATTAGCACCATATTGCAATCATAACATACATGGTCATTCATTGTAGAATACATTAGTGTCATACATGATCGTTCTCTGTATATACCGGTATATCAATTTATTTATTTTTTACATGCATCATATCGACATCGTGATTGCATTCGTAACAATAAGGTCATGCATTCGTGACATACATGGTCACTCATTGTATATGCTCATGCATTAATTTGTTTATTCTTTACATGCATCATATGGGCATCGTGTTACATTCACGGCATTCATAGCTCATGCATCATGAAACACACTTGGAGAATAAAAAAAGAAGTCGGCTTAGCTTTGAAAACTTTGAAAGGATTTCTCTTCCAAATCAGAGGTATAAGAATCACTGCGTACCTCTATGACACAGGCCGGAACCATGGAGGATGAACAAAATAGACTGGATAGAGTGGAAAGAGCACAGAGGGAATTACGAGAACAGTTAGCCAGATCTCAGCAAGAAGCACGAGAACAGATAACAAAATCTCAAGAGGAGTCACGCAAGCAAATAGACAAGATAATTGAAATGATGACTAGGCTGACTCGAGGAAAATGGGTTGCTGAAGGATCGATCATAAGGGGAGAACCTCGACCTCAAGTAAACAACAACGAAGATTCGATTTACCTGCCAAGTCAACAAGGCCAAGGACAATTTCAATTGAACTCGGAATTTCACCCCTCAGACTCAGTTGTTATTCCAAGCCAAGATGGTTCACTAGAACAAGCAAAGCTGAAGAAACATGGGGCAAAGCAAGTGGAAGACGCAGAAGTGCAACAGAAGTATGATCTGTTTGAAGAGAGACTTAGAGTCATAGAAGGAATAGACGTTTTTGGGAATACGGATCCGAATGAGCTCAGCTTGGTCCCGGATTTGGTGATTCCGCCAAAATTCAAGGTCCCTGAATTTGAAAAGTATGACGGCTCGAAATGTCCATCAATCCACATCATGATGTTTTGTCGAAAAATGGCTGGCTACACCAACAATGACAAGCTGTTAATCCACTGCTTCCAAGACAGTCTAACAGGGTCGGCTGCGAGATGGTATAATCAGTTGGATCGGGGCTATATCCGTTCTTGGGAAGATCTGGCAAAAGCTTTCAAGACTCAGTATAAGGACATGATCGACATGGCACCAGATAAGTTAACCTTGCAAAATATAGGGAAAAAGGCCACTGAGAGCTTCAAAGAATATGCTCAGAGGTGGATGGACATGGCCACCCAAGTACGACCGGCTCTGACTCAAAAGGAAATTACTGTTCTTTTTGTGAATACACTGCACGCTCCGTACTATGATAGACTCGTTGGCAATGCCACAAAGAATTTTGCAGATATGGTAACCTCAGGAGAGATGATTGAAAATACTATCAAGAATAAAAAACTCGAAGGAGATAAGACATCCAATGCCGAGAGAAACGAGACACCTGAAAGGAAGGAGGAACATGTCCAAGCTATGGGAGAATTCACTCCATATCCCCGGGTCTCTCCATATCAATCATGTTACTCTACCAATATCTCTCCAAGTCATTATCCTTACCTTCCAAATATTCAAACGCCTAATCCTATGTCAGCCCCTGCAACTAGGCCTGCTTCCCAGAAACGACCGCGGGGCAACCAAGAGAAATTTTCAATCCCAATCTCCGACCTGTTGCAATTACTAATGAGGAACCAATACCTCACCCCTGTGCCTTTGAAAACAGCTCCAAACCCATCAGCAAGAAGTTATGACCCGAACAGCAAGTGTGAGTATCACATGGGGGCAATTGGACATTCAACTGAAAAATACAGACAACTGAAGGAAAAGATTGAAGGTCTTGTCCACAATGGCATTTTGACTCCAGAGCTAGTCGAACAGTGGAAATCCGCATTGCCATAAATTGGTTTCTTCGCCACAGGTTTGGAGGATGAGAATGGTTACCTATAAAAGCATGTCGACAAGCATTGAGGAATATGCATGTAGTTCTATGCCTCATCATGAAAGCACTTGTCTTATGTTGGCATCCACATGAAATAAATAAAATTTGAAATTCAAAAGCTTTGTGTTTATTGTGCTTTAATTTGAATTTGCAAAAATAAACATTAAGGAAATTCTTGATTTTGAAGAGCGCGTTCTTAAAAGAAAAAAATCTTTCTTCACGTTAAGAAATGATGAGGAGTCTTGAGATTATTGATGATCATTGTTAGAAATGGCCCAACACCTTTCCCCTCTCTTTCGAACTTGCCTATGCTTGAATCCTTTGAGTTTGAAAAAATCAATGCTTCCAGGAATATATTGTTGAATTTCAGAAACCATAGTCAGTGCAATGAGAAAAATGCAGATCCTAGTTTAGGTTATGAGCAATGGAACAAACTTTTTGAAAAATCCGAGTTTTTTTGGTGTCTCAAACAAGTGAAACTTTTTCAAGAATCTGGATTATGGTAAATTGATGTGTGTCAAGGTTGTGTCGAAACCATTCGGAGCATGCATAAAAAAAATGAAAAAAAAATAAAAAATGAAAAATGAGTGTGACATCATGCATTTATGAAATTCAAGATGGTTTCAAGAAAGAAAAAACCTCTTCATTATTTTCCTCTAAGGAATGACTCTTCGATTTACGTGCTTGTGTTCGAGATGAAAAATGGCCATCTTTCATCATCCTTTCACAAATTATAAAATATCCTTTTGCTACCCCTTTTGAGCCTAGTGAATACTTTTGTTCTTTCAACTCCGACCAAGGATCACCCTCCACACTAGGGGGCAAATGCGAGGAAGGATCTTTTCAAAGGTCACGGATAATGAAGTCCTGGTTCAAAGACGAAAAAAAAGAATGCCTTGAATCAAAGAGAAATTCGGGCTTTCAAATAACTACGGGCTCAACTTGTCAAAATAGAGATGCAAAAAAAATTTCAAAGTTGTAGAGCCTCTGATGAGAGGAGCAATTTAAATTTCAAAGTTGTAGAGCCTCTGATGAGAGGAGCAATTTAAATTTCAAAGTTGTGGAGCCTCTGATGAGAGGAGCGATTTATTTTCAAAGTTGTGGAGCCTTTGATGAGAGGAGCAATTTATTTTCAAAGTCGTGGAGTCTCAGATGAGAGGAGCAATTTATTTTCAAAGTCGTGGAGCCTCTGATGAGAGGAGCAATTTATTTTCAAAGTTGTGGAGCCTCTGATTAGAGGAGCAATTTATTTTTCCAAGTGGTAGAGCCTCTGATGAGAGAAGCAATTTATTTTCCAAGTGGTAGAGCCTCTGATGAGAGGAGCAATTTATTTTCAAAGTGATAGAGCCTCTGATTAGAGGAGCAATTTATTTTTCCAAGTGGTAGAGCCTTTGATGAGAGGAGCAATTTATTTTCCAAGTGGTAGAGCCTCTGATGAGAGGAGCAATTTATTTTCAAAGTGATAGAGCCTCTGATGAGAGGATCAATTTATTTTCAAAGTGATAGAGCCTCTGATGAGAGGAGCAATTTATTTTCAAAGTGATAGAGCCTCTGATTAGAGGAGCAATTTATTTTCAAAGTGATAGAGCCTCTGATTAGAGGAGCAATTTATTTTTCCAAGTGGTAGAGCCTCTGATGAGAGGAGCAATTTATTTTCCAAGTGATAGAGCCTCTGATGAGAGGAGCAATTTATTTTTCGGTTGATAAAAACCTCCGATGGAGAGGTCCCTCCTAGAACAAACGCGTGCACAATTCCAGACAAAAACGTTGCTCATGTCTTTGCCCTATTCCTGATTCTCAGCAATGGGAAAGAGGGGCAGCTGTAGCAACGATTTTTAGCCCGGGTCAGATTCGAATCCGACTCGGGCCATTCGCAAACAGGGCCTGCTATTCAGTAGGCCCGATTTGCAGGCCCACCAGGCCTGCTGTACAGGCCCAATTTTCGGGCCCATTTCACCAGCGGGCCCAAACCAGGCCCAATATCTGGCCCAAAACCAGAAACCCTACCACCCCCAAACCCTAGCTCCCTGAAACCCTAGGCAGCCTGCAACACTCAACCACCTACCCCTGCCAACCCCCTACCCTCTACTGCCACACCAACCCCAACCAGCCAACCTAAACCCTAGCCTCCCCTGCCACACGCCAGCCCCTACCCTGCACAGCCACCCCACACGCCACCCACCTACACAAGCAACCCCTCCATAAAACCCCCCAATCACTTTCAAAAAAAAAAGAAATGAGGAGGAAGACAGGAGGCCCCTCAACCAGATCGAGACCCCCCTCACCAAAAATGCCAGATCCGGGGTCCAAAACCCAGATCGGACCCCCCCTTTTAAAAAAAAAAACCAGGTCGAGCCCCCACCGAACCAAAAATCCCTTCAAAAAGAAAAAAAATTCAAAACCCTGAAAAAAAAAACAAAAACAAAAAACAAAAAAAAAAGTCGAAATGTTTACCCTAGATCTAGGGCGTTTGACTCCGATTCGGGCAAAACGGAGCCCAGAATCGGAGAGGGGGGGGTCGAAACCCCTCGGGTGTGAGATTTTGGAGAAAATCGGCCACCGGCGAGCGGCGGCCGACACGGTGGTTCGATCGCCGAATTCTGGGTTTGGGGGGTGGCTGGGTTGAGCTGAAGAGAGAGAGAGAGAGAGAGAGAGAGAGAGAAAAGAAGAGAGGAGAGAGAGAGAAAGAAAAAAAAGAAAAAATAAAAAGGGAGCTATTTATAGCCCCCGTGAAGCGGGTCAGAAGACCCGCGCGTCGACCCGCGGGTCGACCCGGGGTCCGCGAGGGTCGCCCGTTCTTTTAAAAAAAAATTTACGGCGCCAAAACGGCGCCGTTTCGACCCAGGGTCCGCGCGTGGACCCGCGGGTTGACCTAGGGTCCGCGCGTCCGACCCGGTTTCAAAAATATATATAAAAAAAAAAGAAAGGGCGCCAAAACGGTGCTGTTTCGGCCCAAGGAGGGTCCGCGCGCAGACCCGCGGGTCGACCCAGGGTCCGCGCACCCGACCCATTTTCGTTTAGAAAAAAAAATGGAGGGTTTTCGGGTCGGTTTAGATCCGACCCGACCCAAGTTCCAGGTCAGGCCCAGAGGCGTGGCCTGATCCATGCGCCCCTGGGCCTGGCAGCCCAGACCTTGATTTTGGGCCCCAAAAAAGAAGAAGAAAGAAATAGAAAAAAAAAGAAAGAAATAGTAAAAAAAGGAAAGAAAAATAAAAATTAAATTTAAAGTTTTAAAAAAAATGATAATAAAAAAATAATAAAAAAAATAAATTAAGTAAAATTGAAAAGAAAAAAAATAAGAAAAAAAATAAAGTAAAATTAAAAGGAAAATATAAAAAAATATAAAAAAAATATAAAAAAAATATAAAAACAAAGGAAAATTTTGAAAATATAAAAATAATAATAATAATAATAAAATTAAAAAGAAAAAAGAAAAAAGAAAAAAAGAAAAAAGAAAAGAAAAGAAAAAAATTAAAAAATTAAAAAGCAAAATTCACAATTATCAAGTTCGGCATTTTGATTTTTGACATTTTTCATGTGGTCGAGAAAGAGCAAAGAACTTTGCGAAGATCAAGTCCGGCATTTTAATTCTCGACATTTTTCAAGTATGATTTTAATTTCCTTATTTATTTTTATTTATTTATTCTTGTTAAGTATTCGACGTATTTTTATTGTTTTGTTTCGGTTTTAAAATTATAAAAATAATTTTTTTCAATTAATAAATGTCTTTTAAAATTATTTTCGGTAAATAAATTTTCTAAAATCGGATTTCTTTCTCGGGATGGTCGGAGCATCAATCGTTCTTCGAAATGGTCCGAGTAAGAATAATAATCAAAACATTATCGAAAATATCGGAATGATTCGAGAATTATTCTTACATAGATAATTTCTTTTATTTCGAAAATAATTATTAAAAGCATTTTAATTTACACTTTCAGAAGAAAAAATATTTTTAATAAATGCGAATAACCGACGACGGAATTCGAAGGACGTCACGGTAGTGATTCCTGAGATATCTTGAGGTGAGAGAATTTCGTTAAATATCACCACGAGTGGTGGGAGTATTTAGCGACATGCTCGATACAAAAATTCGTTTTCATTTTTAAAGAATGGAAATAATCAAAATAAAAAATGAATAAAAAAAGGCGAATGTTTATGTGTTCGACATCTTGCCATGCTCGTGCTTTTAATATTATGATTTGCATGTTTAATTTTATAATTATGTGCTAAGTCGTGTGCATCCGATATTTAAATATTCGCATCATACGCATTTGAATAAAAAAATGGATGTAAATTGCCGACGACGGAATTCGAAGGATATCACGGTTGTGATTCCTACGATATCTTGAGGTGAGAGGATCTCGTTAAATACCACCAAGAGTGTTGGGAATATTTAATGAGTGTTCTCGATAATAGATTTACGTTCGCGTTCGTTTTCAAAAAATTAATAACCATTCAAAAAAAAAGAATTCAAAAAAATAATAAACATGTTTTGAAAAATAAAAATAAAAAAAGAGAATTAGTTTTAAGTACCGATATTAAATCCATTAAACCGAGATTTAAGATAACACGTGATTAAATGGTACCGTTTTCTAAACGGGCGTTGCGGGGGTGCTAATCCTTCCCCGTGCGTAACTGACTCCCGAACCCAATCATGTTTTTTTTCTCTGGTTCAAAGCGCGGACTTCGAAATTGGTTTTACAAAATGTTTTAATTAATTTTAAAATATTTTATTAAAATCGGTTTTAATAGGTGACCAATCACACCTAGCCAAAAAGATTGGTGTCGACTCCATTTTGTGTCTTTCAAAATCATCTTAGCGGTCGAAAAAACCGTTATGACAATTGTGAAACCATGAATCAAACAAAATCTATTTAATAATGACTTTTGAATTCTGTGATAAACTGCCAAACGTGCTACGCCGGTCTTAAACCGTCTTGCCTTGGCAATTGGCATGGCTTTCCGGAGAGAAGTCATATATATATATATATATATATATATATATATATATATATATATATATATATATATATATATATCAGCATGAAGAGCAAGTGCTGGATCTTGAAAGTCTGAAACGACAACTATGGCTATGTACCAATATTGCCATTATATTTAGATGTTTAATTTTATAGTTAAAACCAATTGAAATTTGTTTATGGTATTTTAGATTGGAGGGTGACTTCCTGGTGAAAGGAGAGTTGGAAGGTTGTAGAGCAGGACCTGAAATGGAGAAAGTGGTCAGAGGACATCGGAGTTATGACTCAGGGACGCGTTTCGATGCTTAAATCAGTAAAGATTCAAAAGAGCAAAGAGTAAAATAGCAACGAAGAAGATGAGCCAAGCAGAATGTAAGAGATTTTTTTTACTTATCTCACACTTTTTATACTTGAAGTCAGAAAATTTGGGGCTGCCCGTCTGGTCTGCTTGCCTGTTAGCTATTGTAACTGTTTATCCTCATGTGTCATGTGTGACTAGATTGTTTAAAAACGTGTCATTTTCTTTAGAGGATGTAGCTAATGATCCTAGATTAATAGACCTCTTGGATTGACTTGGTTTTGGCCCTTTGGGTATAACAGAATTATTGTCATTTGTGCTCTACTGCTATCTGTTATTCTTAAATGCTTCGGACTCTATTGGCATATTTGGGCCTATCAAGAGTACAAAAGTCAAAAGCCCATTTTTCTTTTATAGTGGAGCAGAATGTTATCTGATTATGTGAACTTTTGGGTTCACAACTTCAAATATGGCTCCAGGCCCAGGGAGAATGAGTTGATACTTGATATAAATTTCTACACGAGCGAGTCTCTAATTCTCTAGATAATGAGAAAATATTGTATAAAATGATTACTTTACGTTAATATATATTTTTTTCATTTAAATCATATCACTTAATTAGATTTTTAAAAAAATCATCTATTAATTACAAGAATCATTAATGGATTGCGAAAATAAATATTTATCATTTAATTATAACATGTAATGTGTAATAAATAGTTGATTTTTTTTTCTAAAAATATTTGATTACATGATATGATTTAAATTAAAGAGATATATATTGACGTATGGATAGTTACAGATTAATGACGAGTCCCTTGCAAGTTTTAGTTACTTAGAAAAACCTTTAAACAAGAAACAAGGAAAACATTATTGTAATTATTAGAGATTTAGATAATGATTGTAACATTGTTATTTTATGACTTTGAATCTTTTCGTTATCAATATTAATTGTCAATATTTATTGTAATTGATTTCGATAACATTTATTATATTTACAATCGCAATAAAAACTATGCTTAGATAATGATATCAAATTCAGCCATAAACAAGATTAGACAACATGATTATGAATTATGATTAAACTCCATACAAAAGGAAAAACAGCTGACGCTTCTTTAAAAATTTTCTAACGCTAAATTTCAATTCATCTAGACAACTTAAAACGACAACAAGGGCAGCATTTCTTCTTATTCAGCCAAGTCGCAATGCAAAGATCATGAAAAACATGCGAGCAAGGCATGCAGGCCGCTTCAGAACCCACCACCAATTCTTCCAAACAGATTGGACAATCCTTTCCCGACCCTTCAACCAACACCTTCCCCACATTCTCCGCCACCTCTTCCGCCGCCGTCACCGCCACTTCGTCATCCTCATTATCATCGTCCGTGTCATCATTCCCAAAGTCAGGCACGTCGTCGACAACCGCCTCAATCTCCACCTGCATTCTCAAAACCTTGCTCCCTCTGTCTCTCGCAGCCGCCGCCAAGCGAACCGCAGAGGCCGCTATTTCTTCCACCATGGAGGGTTGAATCGGAACGCGCATGGAGTTGAGCATGTCCGCAACGGCACCGTTTCCATCGTTAATCAAGTCCTCCAAAGGGAACTCGTGGATCACCTGAGAAATAATCCTCCCCGCTTCCATGAAAATTTCACCTTCTACGCCGGCACTTTTCTCCACTATGATAAACGTTGCCTTAACCTCAATTTCGAACATAGAAGAGGGCAAAGATATGTCGATGTCCGAAACATGAGAGAAACTATTGTTGTCGCCTGCCATTATTGAAAAAAAAAATGTAACAAAGAAGATAATTTATTAGAGAGAAAAGAAAGGAAAAAATAGATTAACGCTAAGAGAATACTGAGAAACTGGGGAAGCTGTAAAATTTATAAGCGAAAGAGGTGAGTCGGCTCCGAAATCAGCGACTTATCTGAACTTCCTTACGCGGTTTCCTTCTTGTCGGCCATTCGGAGAACAAAGCCCGTTTATTTTTGCATTTGGGCTAAATCGGGCTAACCCGACTAGTTGGATAAACGTAAACCAACCCGGAGGAGCATGGGTTAGATTTCTCGGCCTATTTACTTTTATACAATTTTTTAAGCAATAAATGAATATTATTATTTTAACTTAACCATATGCTACTGCTGTATGTTACGTACCATAATTCAATCAATAACAAAGAACTTATTATCTTATAAATTTATTCCAAAAATATCATTATTATATGATCTGCCTACTTACTTCGTTGACTTAAATTTTCCAGAACATTTTCATATTTTAAAATAACCTTACCAAAAACAAAATATAATACTATAGGAACCGACAATATGAAATGGATCTCGACAGACCCCCAGCTCATTTGTCATTAATTTCCATTTTCCACCGACGAAAGACGCATTTTTCTTGCTAATTCATGGCCTCTCCAGGCAGCATCCTTTTCTCTCTTTGCATAATTAGCCTTCTGAATACATTTATCACTGCCAATTCTTTGCAAACATCCAATAACTTATGCCCTTCTTTTAATTGTGGCAATGGCGGCTTCAGCATCAGCTATCCCTTTTGGCATCAAGACCAGGTGTCTGAGCATTGTGGATATCCAGGCTTCAACGTTTCATGCAATGACAAAAACCCAGTGCTCCATCTCTCGAACAATATCTATCATATTAGAACCATAAATTACACCGAGAATTCTCTCCTTATCTCTCATATTTTTAAACCAAAAGATAATGTAACATGTCCTAGATTGTATAAGGATTTTACGTTACCGAATTCTTCCTTGTTTAACTATAGTATTTTACACAATACGATGTTATTACGTTTCTTTTATAATTGTACTTTGTTTCCTCCATCGCTTCCTTCTATAGTTTGCCTTCAATACAGTGCCAAGAACTCATACGTCTTCATCGAGGGAGCAATCCCAGAGTTCGATTGGAATACCTATTGTGAATCAACAGTAACTGTCCCGGTGATTGAGAAGGCAGTCATTAATGGAGTACTTCTTAGCAATGGTTTTGCAGAAGCTTTGCAAGAAGGTTTCGAGATAACATGGAAGCAGCCAGATGTTGTTTGTCAATCATGTGAAGCTACTGGAGGCCTTTGTGGATACAGTAATGATGAGCTAAACAATAATTTTTTCTGCCATTGCCCTGATGGAAAGCATTCAACTAGTTGCCCTGACAATGGTATATGTTTGTTTTGCTTCCCATTAATTTGCTAAAATAAGATCATAAATAATCGACAATCATACATTAGAATAAAGATTTTCTTTCACCTAGTTTATGTTGTGTTAATATCACAGGTGAAGGTTTAATCAAGTTTGGACCATATTACCCAGCTATAGGTGAGCATTTCTCATTGCAAATATATATTGCTATAACTCAACGACTCCAATGTCTAACGAGTTTCACTTATTTTGATTCCTTTTTGACAGCTGCACTGCTTTTCGGCAGTTTGATTATGGCAGCAATGGTGTTTTATTTCATCCAGAAGAAGAGGGTTGCTTTGTACAAACCAGTTTCTCAGTAGAATATCAGACAGTGAAATAAGTTTTAGCAGCAACTTTTGTACTAAAGACTGTTCAATTAGTAAATTTTAAGTTCATTTTCATAGTTGGACATGGTATATGATTGTTCACATAATTCAATCAAACCCTTCAAATTTTCTTGTCTAATTGGCAATGGCAAATGATTCTTTACAAAGATTTTCTTGGTCTTGCCTCTCAAGGATGTATCCCAAAATCGATTGGGCTGATGAAGGGACAAAAAGAAAGCCCTTTAAAAAATGCAAACAGATTAACAATGCCAGTTGAAAAGGGTCATAAGGAGCCCAAATTAAGGTCATGAATGGGGCCATTAGTCAAAACTGGTTTGGTGAATCATGGCTTATAAGTTAGCTTTGATTTGATTAGATTAATTCCTATTCAACTATTGGAATGCTTTCTTATCCACATACATCAGCTATTTCATCTGCAATATGTTTATTTACTTCTTCTGTTAGGAACTGTTAATCTGTTTTTACTACAAATAATTGTAAGCATTGCAGATGACAATGTTATGTTATCATGTTCTTTTGAGATTGAAATTTATACCATGTTAGCTAGGGACAAGATGCCATCAAAGAATTAGGGGAGAAAACAGGACAGGAAGCTTTTTCAATTTTAATTGTTGAGATTATTATTATTATTATTATTTGATTCCAGGAAAGGAAGATTTGAAATCTAAAGGATATAAACCAAATCATTAAGCCAAATATTCCAGTGTGATTGCTTGCTGAGGTTATTATTGAAATGCCATTTTATTATAATGAGTATGAAGTAGGAAAGAAAAGGTAATCACTAATCACCCTGATATTCTGAATGATTGATGATTTTTGAGAGCTACAAATTGAAATACTAACATGTGATCGGTGATGTTTATGAATTAAGTTGGGTTAGGTTTGAATAGTAAAAAAAAAAAAATAATTACTTGTTTAAGTTCGGTTTAGTTTGAAAATTTATTTTGTTGTTTGAAATATATTAAAAAATAAAAAAATTATTTTTATAATTAAATTTAAATAAAAATATTTTTATTAATTAAATAATAATATGTTCGAATTGAATCGTTTTAAATTATAAAATTTTTATCTAAAATCTAATTTATTTTTGATCGGACAAATAATCCGATTTGTGAATAAATTGGAAGGGATAATTTTATTTTTATTTTCTTGTTGATGATATTCACATTACTTTAACCAATGAAATGCCTCCATGTAAGATTGTAGAAGAAGAGGGTGAGATTAGAACCTGGGCCTCTGCAAAAGAGCCAGCAACGTGGCCATTCTCAGACCAGTCGTGTCTGAAATAGCCAATTACGTAAATACCCTTCTCCCTATGAAAATGCCCAGCTGTTAGACAAATTGACCACAATAACCTTTAACACAGTTTTGGGCCAAAAAGAAAAAAGGAAAAACCTTAAAACACTGGCACTGCTTGCTTTGTTCTTTTTCCCCCTAAAACATGTTTACTTTTTTTTTTTTTCTTTTCGATTTTGAGTATTTTCTAGAATAAATTTTCTAAATTAAAATTTAGGATAAATTGTAAAAACTTTTTATGTGACTTTCAATGAGTTAATATAACAAGTTCTTGGTTTTTTTTAATTGAAAAATATGTTAAAAACGAAAATTAATTTGAATAGCTAAAAACATGATTTTTATGACCCAAAAAAAAAAAAGGAAACATGACATATAAATTATACTTTAGTGATAAAAGAGGGGCTAATAATAATATTATGTTAAAAATATCATGCACAAGGGCATATTGGTAATTAGGAAATTGCTCTTTCTTCTTCTCCAGTGCCCGCCTAACATTCCCCTCCATGAAAATTCGACAGTTTTATCCGTTAAAAAAAAATAATAAAGAGAAGTAAAACTAAAAAAAAGAATGCGGCTCTTCTCTCCTTCCCCTTCATCTTCCTCGCCAAAACCCAACTTTACTCTATTTTCTCCTTCTCAAAACCCCAACAAATTCACCTTAAAAACAGTACCTCCCTTCAAAACTCGCCTTCCTTCTCCTTCCCTTCTCTCTCTCTCTCAATGCTCTTCCAAGAACTCCTCCTCTTTTCCAGTCCTGGATCAAGAAGCAGACCAAGAAGACTCTTTGGAAGCCAAGCAGGATACTTTCAAGAAGGTCCTGGTTGTTCGCAGGCCAGTCATGGATGTTTCCGGTGAAGAAAATGTCGATGGGAGTGAAAATGGTGAAGCTGAAGGTAATGATATTGACGCGTTGAAACCATCGGCTATAGATGCTGGTCTTGAAGAGTTTGCCAAGAAGATGCCTATATTTGAGCCCCAAAGAGGTGAGTCTGGTGCTGCTCAAGAGAAGCCGCTTACTGTGAACTTGGACTTGGCCTTGTATAAAGCGAGGGTTTTGGCGAGGAAGTATCGATATGAAGAAGCTCAAAAGATACTGGAGAAGGTAAGGGTACTTGGTTCTGGTGTTTTTTGTGTGTTACATTTAGCGATGGAAATGGAAGGGGAGGTTGACGGATTTTGTAGTATTTATCCCGTCCCGTTATTGGATTGTTCTGTTCGGTCTTTCATATGCTTCGTCGTGAATATTGAAATTTTAATATTCTCGTAGGTTACATCACACCCGCTCATTCGATATTTATTAATTATTTTTATTTTTTAAATAATAAAATATTTTTAAAAAATTTAAATATAAATTCAACATAAACGAATTTTTAATTAAAAAAAAAGTTTAAGTTTTTTTTAAAAAAAATTTAATTATATTAATTTATTATATTTTTAAAAATTAATATTTAAAAGTAAAATAATAATTTCAGTATTCGAGCAGGCGGAGCATTTAATTATAAAAAATACTCTATCCTCGCTTTTCAAACAAAAAAAATTCATCCCATCCCCATTTCGCTTTCATTGTTAAAAAAAAAAAAAAATCTCCATTCGAAGTGAATCGGTTTGAAATCCATCGGACGATTCAAGTTTTGCCATCCCTATAGTTACATTGTGCTTTGAGTTGCTTGTTGGTGATTGTATGGTGATTTTGATAATGGGATTTTTGTATTTTTGTTTGTAGTGTATATACTATTGGCCAGAAGATGGGAGATCATATGTAACATTAGGGAAGATATTGAGCAAGCAATCAAAAAAGGCAGAAGCTAGAGCTGTGTATGAGAGAGGTTGCCAGGCTACTCAAGGAGAAAATCCCTACATTTGGCAGGTTTTGCATTCTTTTCCTTTTTTGTTTGACAATGTGATTGCTCCTTTGTTATATTTGATTATGGAGTAATACTATCTTTTCCTGCCTGCTTTTATCTATACCATTTAACATTATTGATTATACCAACCTTTTAGCTTTTAATGACTAAGGAAATAGTGGAATCTATTAGGACAAAGCTAAAGAACATTTGAAGAAAGAGTTATCTGCTAATAGAACCAACTTCTGGAAATTACAAAGAGTTCTCTGATTTAATTAGTTTCTCGAGCAAATTCTATGATGTTTGTGCTTTTCAAGTTCAAGTTCATACTTCATGCTACTGCTGCCGATTCAGAAATGAAAGCTTTAGCAATATGATGGTCATTTTCACTAATGCATTATTGAGCCTGGTTTTGCAAATCTGCTATTTTATCCATTTGAGAATTATAAGATGGTTCATGGGGATGTGGACTCAAAATTTCAATTACTCCGGCTTGTTTGGATTCTATGTATGGAAGCATAGAGGAAGCTTTTTGGTGGTCACTTATTTTATGTGAGCAGTCAGAAGTTAAACTGAAACCTTTGCAGATTTTAGTTTTAGTGAGTGTGATGGACTTACCATGCTGCTGCAAGCAAAAGGAAAAGATTTTGTTAAACATAGATACATCATTAAGCAGAGATACATGAATCAATATAAAGAACCCCACTGTTTTCATTTTCTATTGTTATTCCTCTTATATAGGAATTGACAACATTTTTATACTCTTCGAACAGTGCTGGGCTGTGTTGGAGAATAAGATGGGAAATATAAGAAGGGCTAGAGAACTTTTTGATGCGGCCACGGTTGCTGACAAGAGACACATTGCTGCCTGGCATGGATGGGCAGTTCTAGAGCTAAAACAGGGGAATGTCAAGAAGGCAAGGCATCTGCTTGCTAAAGGTCTCAAATTTTGTGGTGGAAACGAGTATGTCTATCAAACCCTTGCATTGCTGGAAGCTAAAGCAAATAGGTACGAGCAGGCTCGGTACTTGTTCAGGCAGGCCACCAAGTGCAACCCAAAAAGCTGTGCCAGTTGGCTTGTAAGTCTTTAGTGTGGCATGCCTTGGCTTATTTCTACTGTAAATATTGTTTAATTAAGTCTTTCTACTTGTCAAATTCATTGAACACAGGCATGGGCACAATTGGAGGTTCAACAGGAAAACAATCGTGTTGCTAGGCTACTATTTGAGGTAATTCTTTCTAATTAACAAGGGTATTCATTATTATAGGATTTGATTATAATTTTCAGTATGAAAGCCAAATAGCAAACTCATGCTCTCTCTTTCTCCCTCTGACCAAATTTTGTGATTTTACTGTCATGACTGTAACATGTGTATTTAATCTGCAGAAAGCAGTCCAAGCAAGCCCCAAGAACAGGTTTGCATGGCATGTTTGGGGAGTTTTTGAAGCTAATATTGGCAATATTGACAAGGGAAGAAAACTTTTGAAGATAGGCCATGCACTCAATCCTAGAGACCCCGTTTTACTTCAGTCTCTTGCTTTGTTGGAATATAAACACTCAACGGCAAATCTATCTCGTGTTTTGTTTAGGAGAGCCTCTGAGCTGGACCCAAGGCACCAACCAGTGTGGATTGTAAGAAATTCATTAAGCTCTTTCATTGCTAGTTTTTTGCCTGTGTGTATAGCCCATAGACTATTGTGGATTTTACAACCCTTAAACTTGATTTAATCCTTATCAAGTTGGAGGGAATCATCTTTATCTATGTTACTCGGATCCGGGTGTGAGTGTTGGACACGGGTATGTACAATTTTTTCCAAGATTTACATGTATTTGGAGAGTCCTTCGAGAATCATGTTCCCATACCCATGTCCGGGTATGCGTCGGATACGGGTGTAGGACACGGGAAGAGTCGGAGCAACATAGATCTTTATATTCATTCTTGATTATGTTTTTTTTTGGTTTCGGTTTGGATACACTATCTATGAATCCACTTGAAAACTGATTCACTGCTGATATTTTGAGCTTGTCAGGCATGGGGATGGATGGAATGGAAGGAAGGAAATATATCAACAGCGAGGGAATTGTACCAAAGAGCACTGTCAATTGACTCAACAACTGAAAGTGCTGCTCGATGCTTACAGGTAATAGTTAATACTTACATGATATGAGACATATCGATATCAAGTTCAAATGTCCTAAAACTCCCTAGCAATTAAAAAGCAAGAAGAATTTTACTGATGAAAGTTAAATACACAAGATAATCTTCTGCCTGCTTGATGCATACATTTAAGCTAATCGCGATTTTGTTGTAGGCTTGGGGTGTTTTGGAACAGAGAGCCGGTAACTTATCAGCAGCTAGAAGATTATTTAGATCCTCGCTCAATATAAATTCTCAGAGTTATATAACATGGATGACATGGGCAGCATTGGAGGAGGACCAAGGAAATTCTGTGCGTGCTGAAGAAATTCGTAACCTCTATTTCCAGCAGGTCAGTAATTGGCTCATAGTTATGTTGCTCGACTCTTCATTTTTCTTGAAATACCCGTGTCCGACACTCGTATCCGACGCATATCTGGATAGGGGTATGGGGATATAACTCTCTAAGGATTTTCCAAATACATGAAAAAACTTAGAAAAAATTGAACATACCCTTGCCGGGTACATACCCGTATCCGACACTCACACTCTAGTTCGAGTAACATAGCTTAAGCTTTGGCTATTATTCTGTACATAAACAATCTACTTCCATGTTGCCTGATAAGTTGAGGAAAAATTTACAGTTTTCCTATGCTTTTTCTAATTTTGAGTTCCTCAGAATATCCAGATGCTGTTGAGAATTTCTAAATGATTTTCTTTTCTTTGGATTGCATCGTAACAGCGTACTGAAGTTGTGGATGATGCTTCATGGGTAATGGGATTTTTAGATGTAATTGACCCAGCCTTTGACAGTATAAAGAGATTCCTGAACTTGGATCAAGACCTCAGCAAAAAGGTAAAGGAACCTTTGAAAGATGCGGAAACTAATGAAAATGATGCTGAAGAACCATTTGTTAGCCCATCTTCGGGACAAAATGATGGCATTGATATTGGAAATGGAAGTGGATTTGATTTGGATGCTTTCATCAAAGATACATTATCATTAGACCCGTCTAAGCTAGACATTGTGATGGAAAACTCTGGAAATCTTGCTTCTAAGAGAATTAAATATTTTCCAAGAAGAATGTGGAGATCACAGAAAAGAACCGCCATGACTTTGCCTCGGCCCAGCATCTAAAAAGTTACAGCTGCGATTACAGATGCATACTAGAATATTAATATTGTTATCTAAGATGCAACAATGGATGCTTCTTAGACACTGTATGAAACTGGAAAAATGATTATATATGGTAGTAGAGTATTGACTAAAATAATACCAAATCCACATGTTGAAAATGTCAATTTTGTATATATATATTTTGAATTAGACTGCAGCAATGTAATGATCTCTCAAAATCAAGAACGGAGATTCTACATCATGCCAATGACCTTATAAAGTTTCTCAAGTTAGGCTCTGCTCTTTAAAGCTTGACTAACAATCAAGTGGAGCGAGCTCGATGTCCTTAGAAACCAGTGTGTTCAATTACCATGATAAAATTTAGTATAAAACTGACTGCATTGCCTCAAGAAGAAAAAGGTGTTTATAAAGTTGAATTCTAAGATGATCCGGCCGAGCGACATCGGAACAAAAATCTTCATCCAGAAGCCAGATGATCAGAGCATCTGGTGGAGGAGGAGGCAAGTAAAGCACTTTCTCTACGATGTTGCTACATAGTAATGACAATTTACTACTCAACGAAGTAGTAAATTTCCTTAGAAACAAACCAATCTGAGTAGTCTAACACAAATAAATTGGTTCTTACCATTAAATGTTTTAAGACAAGAAATTAATTTCTGTTTCTATGTTTTATCGATCGATATAGTTTACAAGTGTAATGCAAAACAGTTTTCGTTATGTTGTTCATCAGGGAATTATATGAACATGGTTGAGGCAAGTTGTCAAGGAAGATTAAGGGAAGAGTGAAAAGTGAACAAAGAAAGTGATGCTATTTGAGAGAATCATCAGTTAGCCTGAAAGACTTTATATATATATATATATATATATATATATATATATATATATATATATAAAAACACGAATGTAGAAAATCTTTTGAACTGACAAAAATAATCATCATTATTCACTATATTTCTAAATTATCATTATAAATATTTTATTATTATTAATAAGATTTTATTATTATTAATAAGATTTATATAATTTACAAGTAAGAAATTTAATTTCAATAAAACACTTTCATCAAATAGGTTACTTTGACAATAAATAAAAAATAAAAAATTTATGTAGAATTGCTTTATCTTAAAAGTTTTATTTTTTTCACCAATCTTTAAAAAGTGAATTAATTTATTTGATATAAATAAAAATTTAAAATTTATATTATTTTTTTTTATCTTCATAATTAATTTTACATTAATATTAAAAATAATATAATAATTTGATATAATTTGTACATGAAACAAATTTTATATGCAAAATTTAGTTAATATGTATTTTATTATTTTTATTTATTTTTAAAATATAAATTTATATATTTAAAAATAAATAAATCAACGAGTATTAACATGCGAATGCATGTGATAACAAATACTAATATATATATATATATATATATATATATATATATATATACCCATCGGCCAAGTTTCAAAGCATAGATGTCAGAACGGATCGGATATTGATCCATTCAAAGTTCTAGATCTCGGGTCAAATGATTCAATCTTCATGTCATTTGAATCAATGTTAAACAAAAGGAATTTTAAAATATTATAAAGAAAATTCTTATAATTATATAAGCTAAAAACTATGATTCAAATATTTATAATCATTTAAAAAATTCGATCAATGATTTTTCGAGTTAATTACAAAAACAATTGAATATAGAACATATCATAGTCAAATACTGAATCATCAGGTTGATGGATCCAACCATTGAGCCAATCCAAATTTAATAACTACTAGAATAATACCCGCGCGATGCTGCGAAAATTCAATGTTAAATATACGATCACAACATTTTTAAAAATAAACGTTAACAATCAAACAAAAAAAGGTAAACTAATATTCAATAAAATAACAAAAGAGAATTGTCATAACAATCTAAACAATAGAAGATAAAAGATAACTTAATAAATCAAATAACTTGGGCAAACAATCAAGCACAGTCAATTTTTCATCGAGTTTTGGTCAACTACAAAATAGAAATGCTATATTAAAGATCTTAGAGTATGTTGATACCAATTAATATCAAATGAGTAAAATGCACTTTGCAAACTCAAAATCCAAGCTAGGACCATAATACACATGGAATGCATATTTTCAATATGCTTTAAGTGTTTCAAATCTTTTTTTAAAAGAACTTATAAACTCAAAAGAGAAGAGAAATTCATATTCAATTCAAAAAGTAAATTTCACTAAGACTTAGAGATTATAATATAAACTATAATCTCAAAAGAGAAAAGAAATTCATATTCAATTCAAAAAGTAAATTTCACTAAGACTTAGAGATTATAAATTCATTGATGTACAGGCCCAAAATTTTTCACTCCAATATCATTTCTTCTATGCTTTGTTTTTTTTTTTTTTTCAAATATATATTGTATCTAAATTTTTCATTCAATTTAAATCAGCTTGCTGATCCTTTCTCTAACGACTATAAACAGGAGTAACAAATGTTTAAAAGAAATCTACTCACTTCTTAATACTACTGTTAATTAGATTATTAATCATGAAAAATAAAAACAACCATGGATAGACTCCATGATAAGTAGATTGGTGCACACCATTAAAAGTATCCAGCCTGCTAATTTGGAAAGCAAAAGTGGCAGGGCAGCATCTTGAAAAATCAATTGTTCCTTGCAAATGACAGATACAATTGAAACCACATCAGATCGAATCCCCACAATTGATAGAAATAAGATGAAAAAAATGCATCTACCATAGTTCTTGATACAATCTTTTCAAAAAAATTCGATTGAATGATAGTATGGACAAAAATATTACAAATACATGAAGATAAAGATCATTCATTGTATATTCTATCCCTCAAATAACCAAGCAATATTCAAAGCACTAAAATGAAAATAACATCATAAATTCATATAAGATTATTTAAGAAGACATTTTTTTTATAGAACACATACTCATTCATCTCTAAAGATAAGGCATAGACATCAGTTCACAACAAAAATAAAATTTTATTTAGAAAGTGCATATATACCAAGAAACATGCAAACATAAAGAAAAAAATAAAGACAAACAATACAACACAAAGGATCAA
The DNA here is from genome assembly GCA_030761205.1 of Fremontodendron californicum. Taxonomy (NCBI): domain Eukaryota; kingdom Viridiplantae; phylum Streptophyta; class Magnoliopsida; order Malvales; family Malvaceae; genus Fremontodendron; species Fremontodendron californicum. The sequence goes on along the minus strand of JAULJL010000022.1, from coordinate 24,662,390 downwards.
ACATAAAGAGAATAGTCCAAAACAATCATAAAACAAACCGAAAATGAAGATAGACTTACTACATAGAAAAAGCAAACATTTAAAAGATATCCCAAAACCTGCACAAAGTAGCAAACATTTAAAAGATATCCTAAACTCTAATAAAAACAAAATTATAGATTAAAATATGCTATTGAAACAACTCCAACATGATCTAAGATCAATTAACAATTAATAATTGAAAGAGAAAATAAAGACATGCTAACTTTAGAATCACAGGTTTAAAAGATATTTCAAAATCTAAAAAAGGGAAATATAAAAAAGTAAGCTTTGTCAAAAAGGCACATTAAGATCAATCAAATATAAAGGAATAATAACACTAAAATTCCATTTTACATATATGGAATGGTTAATGATTTATAAATCAAAAGTAAGAATATTGATTTCCTTAAGTTCTCTATTCTGTCTTTTCTGCTCCATAATAAAAGGAAAAAACGAAAAAAGCCATTAATACAATCACAACTACATGACCAACATGTTAAAACAAAAACATATATAATGGTAAAATAAGCTTCATAGACAAAGTTCTAAAGTCATCCTTAATAATGAAAAAAAACCCAAACAATAAACCTTGAACAATAAATAGAAAAACATGAAATAGGGAAATAAAAAGATTCGAAATACCTGAAAAAGTATATTTCAAAGGCATCTTTACACCTGCAAAAAATTAGATTACATGTAGTATCAAATATAATTTTCAATAGATAGTAAAAGTAAGGTAAGATTGTAAAAAAAAAAATTAATAATTTTTTAAAAATCAACAACACCATATTACCCACTATATGGTTAACCTATGATTTTTGTTAAAATCAACAAAAATAATTAGATTACTTAATGTTTTAAACAATAATTGAGAAAAGGTCGAGTGCCTCCACCGAATTACAACAGCAAGTATGTAAGGCACTGCATTCTGTCAATATTATCTAATAATGAGTAGCACTGTTAACATTAGATTACTAACATTTCAAGATTTCAAAATTAATAGCATTCATATGAGAAACACACAGCAACACAAAAATATTATATTAAATTACTAACAAAATGTCACAAAAATACTATATAGAAACAGGGGCCCAAAGCTGCAATGATAATGGACAAAAACAATCGAAAAGTTCTATTAAGAGGACATTTAAAATGTATAAAACCACAACAACTTCCTACAATCTCACAAACTAACAATCACTAATTATAAGCTAAAAATGATTAATAAATAGATACTGAAATAAACAAATACATTAATAAGATTTACATATCAAGAAACTGAAATTTTAAATATTTATTAAAGAGCAATATTGAAAGTATGACCAACGATCATAAACTTCAAAACATGGTACCTTAAATTGAATTGATTACTTGAAATAGTAATGGCTAAGGAAAAAAATAGAGGATAAACTATTGTTAATAACAAAAGTACATTAGAAAATAAATAAATGAAAGTATCTTTAAGTACTAACTTACTTCAGAACAATCGTAATAAAAAATTAATATTGTTGTGACATGCAAAAAAAATATTAGAAAAAAAAGGAAAATAATAATAGAGAAACAAATAGCACACATGAAAAATAAAAAATAACAAAAAAAATTGCATTACCTGCTTTAGAATACCCTTCAAAGCTTAAAAACCAATCTGAAAAATAAACCAATCACTCTTAGAAAAAAAAAAGTTGAGAAATGCATATGCAAGAAAATGTCGTTTTTTTCAAATACCAGATTCGGCAAGTTTAGACCAGATCCGACGTTGCAATAGCTGAAAACCGCCTAAAATGGCCAGATCTGCTTCCTTCGTCCCCCAATCCCTCCCTCTCCCTCTCTCTCCCATCTTTCTATTTTTTCCTGTGATATTTTCTCTCTCCCCCCTTATCTGCTCAACCGATTCTTTTACCCCTTTTTTTTTCTTCGAATCTCTCTATCTATCCTTGTCTTCCCATCTTTCTCCCTTTTATTTTTTTAGACATCTTCTCTTTCCACTCTCCACTGACTCTTCTGGATCACCAACTGATTATTTAAGATAAAAAGAAAAAAAAAGAAAGAGAGAGAGAGTTAGAAGAAAATGATAGGCTAAAAAAAATGAGGATAGATGAAGAATTGAAAGAAATGTTGAAAAAGATGAGGATTGGTGAAGAATTGAAAGAAAGGTTGAAAAAGATGAGAGTAGGTGAAGGATGGAAAGAAAGAAAAGAAAGAAAATGAAGAGTTGATCAGAAAAAAAGGAAAGCTCGTTGCTTTCTGTTGTTCTATTTTTTTTTTTTTTGCTCACCCATCAAGCCAAAACGGTATGTTTTGGTAAAAGAGAAGAGAAAATAAAACAAAGGAAAGAAAAGAAAAGAAAAAATACCTTTACACGTGGATAGTCTCTCCATCTTCAAAAGCTTCCTATTTATTGTATTGATACACGAAAAAACACGAATACGAACACATAAATTTATATAAAACTAATTATTAACGTATAAAATTTTATATAAATTTATAATATTTTAAAAACTAAAAAAATACACAAACACGAACATGCCACGAATACACTTTTTTTAAAAAGAAAATCGAATCACTATGACAAATTATGTAAAATATGTCATGAATTGAGACACAACACTAACACACAATTTTTTTTTCTAAATTGAAACACGATAACAAACTATGTAAAAATGAGATAAATTGAGACACGACACGAATACAATATAAAAAAATAATTAAAACATACCACAAAAAATAACATGAACATGAAACGAATATACGAACGTGTAAAAATATATATAAAATGAATTATTAACATGTAAAAATTTATATAAATTTATAATACTTTAAATACAAAAAAAAAACATAACATATAAAAATAATTAAAAAACACCACGAAAAATAATATGAACACGAAACGAATATACGAACGTGTAAAAATATATATATAACGAATTATTAACGTGTAAAAATTTATATAAATTTATAATATTTAAAAAAAAAAACAAACAACATACATGAACACGAAACGAATGTACGAATGTGTAAAAATATACATAAAAACGAATTATTAACATGTAAAAATTTATAATACTTTAAATTAAAAAAAAAACACAAATAAATAAATAAAAATCTCTTTCCTTTCTCCTTTTTTTGTTTTTTTTCTCTCCTTTCTCTTCCCTGCACCAAAAAAAAATTGAACAGTATGAGCGACGTGGACAGTCTCTTCATGCTTGAAAACATCCAAAATTTATATATAGGATGTTTCAAACTCTAAAAAAAAATATAAGAATTAGTAAAATAATTCAAGAATTTGAGTATGTATATGGTAAAAGAATTACAAAAATGATCGGTTGATCTAGTACAACATGGACTATGACAAATAGAAAACCTTCCATTAATTAAAAACATATCCTTAATCCAACAATGTGAGCCAATGACACGTGCACAATTAAATCGTATAAAACAGTAACCATTAACAAAAAATCTAAGAAATTGTCCTTGTCTTGAACCATTAATTTCTATTTTCTAGGCAATGATCCAAAATATTTTCCTGTTTCACAATAGGTCTGCTGTTCCCGGTTATGGTTCATAGTTTTGTGGTGGGCTTAATTAAGATAAAACTCCAATGGTGATGAGGTACCGTATCGGCCGTCTGTAAATTTTCTGTTTTCTCAAAGCGTCCGAAAAATCTACCAAACCGGATCCACCCATAGCGGATTTTGTCGTGGATGTGGTTGCAGTGTCGCGGTTGTCGGTGTCGCACGCGAGCATTACGTAACGCGTTACGGTTGTCGCGGACGTGAATTTAATAGTGTTTTAATGAATTTGATAATATCGCAGACCTTACGTAACGAATAAAATACGATGCGAAATTTTTCATTTTCATTTTCGTTACGTAATGGCCGTATTTTAGAACTCCACCTTCCATTTTGCTACCGAAGGGTCCATATATTGCTATAATGTTTAAAATAGCAAGTGGTTCGAAACAAGAAGAATCATAGAAATCCCCCGTTATCCCAGTAATATACTCTGATGGATAAAGAAATGGATTTGGGAGGCCAAGATGGAAAGCCCTTTTTAAGGAAAGAGCTTAACGAGACTTACAGCATTGAAGTCTCAAATCTCCAGCTAGCTACTCTCTCAAGTCTCAAATCCAATGGGGGGATTGCAATTTCTAACTCAGGAAAAGGCCTGGTTTTATATATATATATATAGCAGTGATACATATAATTGGATGCATGTATGTATGTATGTATACATTGATTAAGTTTGTTGATATAGGCGCTAGGTAGGGTTACCAAAACCCAAGAATTAATCAGAGGTTGATTGACTTTTGAGTTCCAGAAAGTAATTTGCTACTTGAAAATTTCATTAAAGCATACAAATGAGAAGCAATTGCAAGCTTAAAGTAATATAAAAAAAGGTACAAAATAATAAGCTTTTAAGTTTTTTTTTCTGCTTTTCCACAAATCCCGATAACCAACAGCAGTTTATATTTTAGTGAAGAACCCTAAATTAAAAGTCTCTCGGATCAACAACCACATTTCCAAGTTCTCCCATCATCCCTAGGTCATCCTCATCATTGATGGAGCCATTGGTCACTTTCTTAAAGTACCAGAGATCATCGATGCGTGACTTGGATGATGCATGGGGGACATGTTCCATGAGCGGATCCGAGACTCCTAACTCAGTAATAATCACCTTGCAATCCTTCACGTCTTCAGCCAATCTTGATGCGAAACTCCATGCAGATTTCATGAGCTCCCCAAGTCTCTCTCCTTCTCCATGAAGTCCATAAAGAAAAAGGAAACCAAATGGTTTGTTTTCAAGTGAATCACATATTGGAATCTTAAGGCAAGGGAAGATCTTGTCTCTTGCATGGCTTAAAGTTTGATGAAAAAAGAACTTCAAAGGATGGGATTTTTTTATATGAATCTTGTAAGCTTCACAAGAATTCCATATGCTAAACATGGCCCAAGAGTTTGGAATTGTACTAATAATATCTTCATTCTTCTCTTTACTATGCAAACCAATCCATTCATCTTGTTTGAAATAAGATACCCATGTCCCAAGGCTAAGCTTTTCCTTCAGGATTGCATCAATGTCAGTTAGATATAAGTCTTTGCCTCGGAGCTTGTTATCATACAAAGAAATTGCTTGGTCTATATTCAACTTCTCTACTTTAATATCTTGAGAGAGACCCTCCTCCATTGCAAAACTGATTATTGGTTGAACAAATATGACTAATGAGCTTAAGTTTCTGTAATTGCATTTGGCAGTGAAGAGATTTTTAGAGGCAACATTATTCTTTTCTGTTGCTAGGAAAGTGTAGTGTGCTCCATTATTTATCAACCATTCTTCCATTGCTCTCACAAGTTTTAATCCGATCCCCATTCGCCTAGATTTGTTTAAAAAGATAAATTATATACATTATGTTAGTTTCCAAAGAGTACAAATCATTTATTTAGGAGAAAAAAATAACATAGCAAGATTAACATAAAGTACTTAAACAATTTTCCCTATGATTAAAATTGTTATTCTACACTTCTAAAGTCTGTATTTCATGTCAATATCTGTTCAAATATATAGAAAAGGGAAGGAAAAGAAGAAGAAGAAAAAAAACCCTTTTTTATGCATTGAGCAGAAGATTATTTGCAAGATCATGCTGTTTTAATTAATTATCTTCATGTGATCTTGATCATACTCACTGCTAAATCCTTTGATTTGTATTATTCATATATATATATAAACATGATCAAGGGTTTTGCCCTAGACATGTGATTGAAAAGAGATAACAGTGACTTCACATTGAAATTTGTACAGGAAAGAGAAAGGACTGAGAGAGAATATATATACCGATGTCTTGGAGATACTCGAAGGCCTAAAATGCAACCCAATTTCACATCTGTTCCTCCACATTTAGTCCCCACATGCTTGATGCAGCCTCTAATCACTCCGACAAGCTCCCCATTTTCACGCAGCTCAGCAACCTGTGTAGGCCATTTTCAAGCACATCAGTCGTCTCATGCCAATTGCCATTCATCATGTTATATATCTACATCAACAATGATCTCATGGGGACAATGGGTTTCCTTAAAGAAAGTGAAGCAATTATAAGCAAACATTGACAAATCATTAGAAATATTGTTTATTTCATGAGAGATAAAAGATGACTACTGTAAAAATATGATAGCTAACTGTAAAGGATATAAAGGAGAATTCAACCAAACCAACAAACAGCAGATCAGCAGCAGATGAGCAACAATATCAGCACACAAAATCACAACTGAATCTCACAAGATCTGCAGCAAATCCTCGCAGCTAAGGATAAGCATAATCAACTCAGCCAATATTTAAATTTCAAATTGTAACATACAAGTTCAAATGTCTTAGGCAACTTACACTTGTATATATTGAAGTTATTAATGAACAAAAATATAACCTGTTACTGCTGCAAATCACTAGATTTTCACACTAACTAGGTTCTATGTTTGAAGTTGACAATATAGGAAAGGAATAATAATTAATCACACTCAGTCTTTTCACTCACCAGCATGAGATGAAGTGGATAGAACCTAATCCTACACAAAGGGTCACCCATCATATTTGTGAAAATGGAGGCCCCCTTATTATTAGACCCTATCTCACAGTTCTTCTCAAGCTTCCCCACCACTTCAATATCTCTGCCATCATCAAATTCCCTAACCAGAACCTTATCTCCTATACTGTCAACCATTTCTAATTGGCTAAAAGAAACAAGTTAGATTTCGGACTAAGTTGGGAAATAAAAGTTTTCAATGACTGAATCTTTCTTGAATAGGCTAACTGCCACAAGCACCTCACTTTCAGTCTTATATATACTACAGAATTGTTTTAGTTTTTATTCCCCTTTTCTCCTTCGAGTTCTATGAGCTCCACATCATGATCAAGTTGCATGAAAAATTGATGCACCTTTTGAGGATATAATCTCCTGTTTTCCTGTGAGCGAATTTGCCAGGTATAGTTTTTTATAATTTACTGATGAGTGAAAGAAAAAGCAGCAGCTGGCAGTGTTTTCAGAGAGTCGTTTTCTTGTTTAGCAAGGACAATAAGTGGTAAACGATCTACATGGCCTGCACCACAAAAATGGAACAATAGTGTCATCAAGTGATTCTCTGAATCTATGTAATCATTCACATGTTTTTGTATATATGTTTCCATGTCATTTCCCCCAATTTCTTCTGTTCATAATTTCATTCAAAGGACAGCTCAATCAATAGTTATGTACATACGCCAATTGTGTCTATATTATCTACAGAGAGAAAGCACAGCTTATTATGATCTTTATATATTCTTGTCTTGGTTGATCCTACAATATTTCATCGTCCAAACTTGCTGCAATCCAAATATTAATCCCCAGACTGCAAATTTTGTTAAGTTTTTGGTTCAGAAACAGTAAATGGTACATCACTACATCTTTCTGGAGCAGCTAGCAGAACATACTTTAGGCTAACATAAAGAAGACTAGAAGAGTTTACATCACTTATTTGCAATCTGTTGACTGTTATAGAAAATGCTAAGTTATATGTGCAAATGTTATCTAGACTCCTCCTATGTGTAGTTCTCCATCAGATAAATTTTAAGGTGAAAGAATTGCCAAAACTTATATCACCCCTTTTAAGTCTTAATTACCCTTTTCCTTATTAGGTATACATTAGCAGTAATTATACTTAGAATGCCTAAATAGCATTGGACCTCACCGCACATCCAAAGTGACCTTTATTAAGTTACACTTATATATATTTATATAAGATTTATATTTGATGCATTGTCCGTATATAAATCTATACACCATTAATGAATCACATAATACTATCTATTAGTAAGCAAAATTATCTATATTTATTTTAAGGATTTTTAAAATTTTATGCTCGCTTATTAATGGGTAGCATCTTGTGGGGTTCACTAGAAACGTATAAATTTATACATTAAAAATACATCAAATAAAAAACACAATATATACTAAAATGTACACAGTATTATAAGGAAAGTCTAAGCTAAAATCATTCTGATATGTCTTTCCCTGCCTGCAACAGCTTTTTTCTTAACTGAAAATGATATGTTAAATCTTCTTTTTTTTTTTTTTTGGCTCTTATCTTTTGTTGAAGCTTCCAAAAGAGATTGTCGGCTAAGTTTGGAGCCACAGTGCTAAAGTCCGAGTCATTCAAATGTTGTTATTCAGTTTGTTGTTTCTGCAGTTAATATATTCGCTGTTATACCGCTAGCTATTTGAAATGGCAATATATAGCAGAACCCTATATGAGTATCCCATGTGAAAAAGGGTTGGCCAGGCTAGCTATCTAGCTAGGAAATAATCACCCATCATGCAGATATACCTACATTGCTTTGTTCTTTCTTTTTTGTGATTTGCCAGTTTCGTATCACACCCCAAATCCTGTTCTTTGAAAAGTAGTCTTGGAGTTTATATTTGCCTTTTGAAGTGGTAGAATCTCCATGGCCCAAACATATATATATATATATATATATATATATATATGGATTAATTTTCCATGCAACATCGAAGAAAACTAATAATATCATATCCCATATTACAAACAATCACATATTTTGAAAACTGCAGCCTTTTCTGATATATGGAGTATGGACTGACCTTTAAAAAAGTATCTATATTATATCTAGGTTATCCGGATTTTTCATTTTTTCTAAAGTATTCTTGTCCAACACATATTCAAACTTGAATATAAATATGGTCCTTGAAATATATAAAAATTTAAAAATTGAGCATATCCGTATCCGACACTCGTCTAAATCCAGGTAACATAGATTTATATTGTATATATGTCAAAACTAAAAGCTTTTGTGTGATTCGTTTATAACTAAACCAGGCAACAGTGATGGTGTCATGAAAATTTCAACCAATGGTCATAAGTGGAGCAGTGGAGGTCACATATATAATTATGTAAACTATGGCAGTTTACCACAATCCACAGTTCAGAGGCCAAACACAGAATAAGCTAAAATTAGGTAAAAACAAGCTACAAAGATCAGTGTCTTTCTTTTTCTGTGAAAATGATGTGAACCATCAAGTGAAAACTTATGGAATTAAAGGACTCACTTGGCTCCAATCACAAACTTGCAAACAGGCATTAGTTCTTTCACCAATGTTTAGCCTAGATGTTCAAGGATTTGACTTAATAAGATCATAAGATACCAATTATTCAACAATATTGCTGTCTTTCTTTTTTCATTTTTTTTTTTTTTGATAAATGAAATGTGTATTGCAAAATTAGAAAAAGAAGCAGGAATTCTGTTACATTGTGTATTTTGAGGTATAGTCTTTACATATTAACAATTTGGCTTATACTCCACTGTTTACAAAGTAAATCATTTGTAGTTTTTACACAAATATTTGATTCCGTATAAAAACGAGCTTTAATATTCCTAGCAATTAGCTGAAACAATTTATCTGAAAACCTTTTTTGTTGTGAATGTCTTCTAGAATTCTTTTCCCACCAAATGCAATATATTATAGCCGTCCATGCTAAACGAAACAAAATGAATTTAAAGAATTTTCCTATGAAATTTTTTAATATTGCTGTCCTTAAGTTCTTCAGCAGCAACCATTTTCATTAATGCTTCTCTATAGTTCTTTTTTAGTTCTGAAGATTTTATTATACTCATGCCCTTAGCAAGGTGTATATATATAAATTATATTAAAAGTTGAGTTCTATTATAATTAAAACAAGTTTAATTTTTTTGCCCAATGGAAAATTAACGTGATTTGATAAAAAAGAACAAAAACTAAAAATTAAAAAGATACATTTTATTTTTGACATGATCCGACAACATGTGGATAAAATTAAAAATTAAAAAATAATACTTGAAAAATATTTTTTTATAAAATAATTTCTTTCAGTTTTTAATTTTCAGTCATGTTAGCTTTCATGTGGAGAAAAAATTTAATTGGTGTTTAGACTTTAGATACAAATGTTAGCTTACAATCAATATTAGGTACGGTCTTGCACAAAAGCCAAAAACCTATAATCTAATGATATCTGGACGCGTGGAATAAACCCATCCAATCAAAACTCCCAATCGTACGTATCAAAAAACAACGAGGAGCTGGAATCAGACCATCATCATGATCACGTGCCATGCCAGACTCAACGCCGTTCATAACCCCAACGGGTCGGTAACGTTACCTTCTTCAACGCCGCCACGGTACACGGCGTTAATCCTCTTCCTCCTCCCGGATCTCCGCCGTTTACGGCTGATAGTGAACGATGATAAGGCGCTGCCTCTAATGACACCGTCAGATCCGTTTGATGTAGCTGGATTATCTTTCACCGTTGGATCCTGAACGGACGGATTGATTGTACGGAACACTCCTGCCACTGCAGAGTTTCCAAGTCTTGCTTGAGTGCAGAGCCATCGTACGGTGGAAAATCATCCTTTTGCATTGAGCGCTGTGGCTTTATCAGATCAACGGTGCTCAACATTTCATACAGGTTAGCCTGAGAGAGAAAAAGAAAAAAAAGAGTTAACAAAAACCAATTTATCACGAGAAAATAAAAGCTTTTGAATTTCGAAGAGAAAAATTTACCTTGCGGCGCTTGTGAATCTTCTTGAATCCGTGCATGTAGATGATCTTTTGTCAACACATTGTAAAATGAGAGAAATCAGAAAATTGTAGGAAAAAAAAAATAAATAAAGAAAACGAGAAGACAGACTTTTCTTATTATAATAAAGTTTTGTCATTTTTCTTCTAATCATTGCTCTTTTCTGAGATGGTACTGTAGATATTTTTGTTAGTTTTGCTTTTTCTCTGGTTCGTTATGGAATCATACAGAAAATGGAAGAGAAAAAGAATAATTAAAAATGAAAGAGAATACAAACCTGGTTAGGCTGCTGGTAACTGAAAGCTTCATCGTCAGGATTCTCAAGGAAAAACGCATAATCTTAGAGCTTGATCTCCATTTTCGTCGCTCTCTCTTTCATTTTCCCTCTCTTTTCCTTCTTTCTCTCTCCCCGTCTATAATAACTCTGCTACAGTATAAATTATAAAATTCTTGCCTGCTTTTATTTTTTGAGTACTATTTTTCCCGATATACATAATCCAATTAACTGCCTCCGTTACTCCGTTCTAATTGAGCAAATAAAAAAATAAAAAAATAAAAAGAAAAAAAGAAAAACTGTGACTTGTCTATATTACTATCCCATTAAATGAAATTAACATAATTTATTTGTAATGAATTAATAACGTGTTAACACTAATTACTAGCTCTTGTGAAAGAGTACTTATACTAATTACTATCAGTCTTGATTCAATGTTACAAGTAGAGTATAATCTAATCAAACCCAAACAGTAAAAAATTCGAACTCAACTCAAATTCACAACTCAAAACTCGATTCAAGTTCGATAGAATTTTATTGCTTAATGCTTTCTACTTCAATGAAACCAAACTTTGCAGACTACTGAAATCATTGTGTTTGGATAGTTGGGAACAGAACATCTAAAAGAGTTTCACCAAGCACTGAATAATCAAAACTTATAAGTGTATTCATCATGCTTACATATGATTATTGATTGCTGACATATACTGTTAATTACAGTAGCTGAAATTTATAAAGAGGGCATACTATATATTACAGATTGATCCACTCTAGATGTAAATAAATACCTTGATAGGTTTCTTGCTCCTTGTTGAACTAATCCGTCAAAGCAAGCACGAGGTATTTGTAGATCCTCGCTGGAACTATGAACCATCCATGAAAACAGCACCATGTCCACTAGATTTCATAAACTTCTTGAACAAAAGAACCAAAATTGCAATGGTAAGTCCAACAGCAGCCCATGTAAACATGCGGTCATCAGCAGATCTTTGAACCCTCATCACTGGCCTTCTTTGCAGTGGCTGATTACTTGGTCCCATGGCAGGAACCTCTCTCACTACCCTCATCCTCATTTCAGCAGTGCCCGGATTAGCATTGCCGGGAGCCACAGACTTATCTTCTTCAACAGCCCTGTCACCTACTGCTTCGTTTGGTAGCCCATTCCCAGCAACCATGGTAACAGAATCTTGCTGATTAGCCTGAGCTTCTCCATCCCTGTTGGTAGGGTGTCCTTCTGAGGCCTGTGAAGGACTGAGTTGAGGAACAGGAGGTGCCTTGCTTAACATATACTCATGTATCTGTGCCATCAAAAGCTTCATTATCAGAGGACCAAAATCACCTTATTAGCGTGTAATCTATGCGAAAACATACCTCATCGATAAGTTTTTGGCGTTCAGGATTCCCAAATTTTGGTGGTGCTTCACGAGATTTGATGGCAAGGGCACGCCGCTCTTCCTTCTTATAATCTAGAGAACCTAAGGCACCATTTGGGCTGGTGGGCATGAAAGCAATCAGTGCCACTAGAGCAGTCCGCACTACCAACAGCAACAGCCAGATTAGCCAGGTTTTATCTAGATTTTTTCCTTCTTCAAATTTCACTAATTAAACTTTTTAACTCAACCAAGTATAAGCTCTTAAATTAAAAATCACAGGAAACCTTTTGGCTTCAATCCAAAATACAGGTGGATAAAATGAGAAAAGCCAGATTAGGCACATGCCAGAATGAAGGGATATGAAATAGTACTAATGTAACTATATCAATTTAAAGATTTGGAGGGGTGAGAGAAATGGTTGCTTCTTGGCTAGGTCAGCCTATCACCTCATTCAACAAAGTAGGAGGAACTATGAAGGGAAAACCACATATGGATTTGGAGAATTAAAAGTCCGAAATGATTCGCTTTTTTTTTTTTTTTTTGGCTTTTATTTAACAATAAGTTGAATACAAATGAGATTAGGATCAAGAAGAAGATGACATCGGAAGGCTCTTGTGGTGTTGCCTATTGGAGTTGGAGACGGCTTTGCATGCATTTTGGGACTGTTCTTTTGCTCGTGAGGCTTAGCATTGGTGGTCAATGAATGGGACACTTAGACCTCTTACTAATTGTTTTGGTAGGGCAATTGGTGTGGAACAAGTTTACTGTAAGTTGTATTTTATTACAACTCTTTGGGGTTTATGGAAGAGTAGGAATAAATTATACTTTCAACAGAAAGAGGATATTGCTGCAAATGTATGTTTGGTGGTGAAGAAGTTTGCTAAGGAAGGCATGAGGGCGACACGAGCTGGGATTAATAGTGTGACCAGAATGCCGAGATGGATCAAGTGGCAACCGCCAGAGCAAGCGTGTGTAATGCTTAATACAGATGAGGCAATGAAGAGCAATTCAGCTTTAGCTTCGGTAGGAGGTTTGCTGCATGATTGGCAGGGAACTGGATTAAGAGGTTTGCTCTTAATATATTGGGATAACAAACAACCTATTTGCGAAGCATTGAGAATGAGAGAAGGTTTGATGCTAGCTCGATCTCTAAATATCCAATCTCTTATTGATGAATTGGATGCTGCTGTGGTTGTTTAATTCTTGAAGAAAGGGGTTAAAGGTTCTCATCCTTGTTTCGTATTAGTGCAAGATTGCATGCACATCATGCAGGGAGGGTGGATTCAAGAAATTCAGCATATCCTATGGCAAGGTAATAGGTGTGCAGACGACTTAGCTAATTTGGCTCAAAATTTTGACTCAAGAACTCATATTTTAAATGAATGCTCTGAAATTTTAAAGTTGTTAGAATAGAATTAACCGGTTAATCCGGATCTTATGTACCAAAAAGAAAACTATATCAATTCACTTGTTGCCACTACCATTTTTGGAAATGCTTTTGAAGAGCTAGGGGAAAATGAAAATTCACATATCTGGATTTCAGATACAATTTATATCAAAATTCGCATTGGGTTTGCATTCAAGATAAATGTTACTCACCACTCCAAGATGGCTGCCAATGCTCCGGGTGGTGATTCGATATACTTAAGCAAATTTTAGTCTGGGTTTCGAAACGCCCATTTGGCTGAAAAATGGACAGACTAACAAACTTGTTAGCACATCAAAACATCAAATTAGATAATTACCAACATATATATATATATATATATATATATATATATATATATATATATATATATATATATATATAAGAGCAAGCGCTTACAGTCAGCAACATAAATGAAGGGGGCTTAAATGGATACTCTGCAGGCAATTGAATCCTTCCATGATAAATCCCTCCTTCAAATTCAGAATCCCTTGGACCCCTAATTGCAAATTGCCATTCAAATATATTCTCCTGAAAAACCAAAAAAACCCAATTTTATCATGACAATCCTCAATAATCTCATAAATCAAAAAAACATTTTGACTCTTAACTAGACAACAAATCAAACATTTCTAAAAAATTTCAAATAAGTCCATGTTCCATCCGGAACATAACCAAATTAAAACTCAAAAAAGCCCTAAAATTTTGAGATTTAAGAAAAACAGACCTCGAGAGGGAGGCTCATGAAATCATCAGAAGGATTGGATTGCATCTCCTTAACCTCTTGTAATATCCTCTTTACCGCCGGATTCTTGAGGTTGTACTTGTCTTCAGCCATTGGATCACGATCTGATCGAATACCGAACCACCAACACCGCTACCACCTCCGTTCCAAATTCCGATCAGCTGAGTAAACCCGCCCGTATATAATATAAATACGTATTTTCGAGTGTGTGAAAAAAATGAGAGAAACAGAAAGAGAGAGAGAAAGAGAAAGAGAGAGAGAGAGAGAGGGATTTTTTATTTATTTAATGGAAAGAGAGAGAAAGAAAGGAAGAAGAAGAACAAGAGTTCGGAGTTAAGTTGTTGACTTGACACGTCATGTGATGCATATTTGACCACGTGGCGAAGTTATATTGGATGAAAGGCAACAGCTTTGTGTTCCTACTGGTTCGGTGACTAAACTTCCTATTTTATTTTATTTAAAAATATATTTTGTATTTCATATTTATTTTGGGCTGAAAGGTCGGACGAGGCCCATTAAATTTTGAGTTGGGCTAGTCCAGGGCGGAGAAGAAAGAACCCATTTACTTAAATGGATTTATTTACAAAATTGGGTTGGGTCATATATCAAAATATATAATTCAAATTATTATTTTTTAAATTTACTTTGATTGTTTTCACTTTTCAGACATATTAGGTGTAGCGACATGTGCGTTGCACATTAGTGATATATCATATAATTAATATTTTTAAATAAATCTAAGATTTAATAAGTAGCAAAGTAAAAGAATCATTTACTTAGCTTTATCAATTGGCATATGATTATGCATATGAGGAAATTGACAGAATAGGCAATGATTTATGGATTATATAATCAAATTAATCATGCAATAGTAGATACAGTCACTTTCTATTTTGAATTTCCTCTATTGAATAGCTTGAAGAATGCTCAACAATAATTCATGATTGTGCTATTCCACACTCATGAAAATATTCATGTAATAACTAATCACTACCTTAGGATCCAATTTTCATAGTGAAATTGGCAATTGATAATATTTCTTTCTAATAACACTAAATTTAAATCTTGCCTAATTCCTCAATCGAAACTTTTCCGAGTATGTGTTAATCGAGCAAAAAAATTGCTCTTAGGAAAGAACCAATCAATATAATGCTCCCACAATTAGCTAATTTATAAAGTTCGTGAAGTTATATCATATGCCTTAACATGATATGATCACTATAGTTTGAAGGAGTTGGTAAGAAATTGAGATTTTCATGGATGCAAGTCAGATAGCAAAAAGGACAAACTATGTATTTTAGAGACGTAATTGTATTGATATTACAATTTATAGCAAATAGTCTCCTCCAATATATACAGTAAAGCATAATAAAACTCTATAGAATTTTTGTGCTTAAAAATAGACTAATTCAACTTCTAATTCAACTTATCTTTAGTGAATTAGGGAAAGCACAAGAGAAACTATTTCCACCCAATAACACGAACAAACAATTACACATGTATATATATTAGTTTCTTAAAAGTTTTTGCATCAATTATAAAGGAAGTTTGAGACTTTCTGTACACTTTTAACTAATTTATAAATGTTAACCACAAAACGAAGTCTAAGTTTAATTTCAAAGTTTGTGTGATTTGAAAATCAGCTTCCCTTTTTATGTTTGTGATCAGTATATATGCCCATAAATTATCCATCCAAGTAATGCAAATGGACTAAGCAACATGTCAAAAAAGAAAATTAATGAATCGATATTTGTTTTTCACTATACGTACTTGCAAACAAAAGAAAACGCATATATCTCTTTAGTAGGATTCAATAAAAAATAGAGTATAATAGATTATTACAAATAGGGTTAAAAAATTAATATAAATTAAAATTTAGATAGATCATAAAAGTAATAGAATGAGCTTATCGTGTCAAAAAAAGTGTGTTACAAATCAGGCTAAAAAATCAATAGAAATTAAAACTTATATATAGATCATAAAAGCTATAGAATGAGCTTACTGTGTAAAAAAATAATAGCGCAATATTAGAATACTAATGCAGACAAAAGTTCACAAATAAATTAATCATGACTTCCATCTTTATATACGGAGACTTAATGAGGGTTTTTCCATTAACTCTACTTTGATTAGAATGCAAAATAATAATAATAACTAATAAAATAATTAAGCCTAAAACGAAAGATGCAAATAATAATTAGGCCTAAACTAATTAGGTTTCATTAATGATTTGTAGTAACCTTAAAAGAAAATAGATTTTTTAAATAAAAAATTAATAAACCATTATTAAGGATAAAATAATCAAATTTTAACATTAAGGATAAAATAATTAATTTTAAAAATTAGCAAGGTATAGTAATATTATTTATTTAATTCTTGTATTTAAAAATAACGAGAATGAATTCAAATTGAAGACCCACGAATCAAAAATGGACCTTTAATGACGATTGTGAACTTAAACAAAGAAATAATATAACATCAATTATCTCATGGTTCGAATTTCAGCATTTACAATTACTTTTTTTTTAATTTCAGAGTACGACCTCCTTTATACAAAAAAATAGATTGATTGAAGCCATTTCAAGTTCAACACAAAAGAACTTCAAATAGTAAAATCATTTATTGACCGAGTGATCATCAGCCAATCGAAAAAATATGTGGACTGAATTTTCTTTTCAGTTTCTTCGATAATATATATTTGTAAAAAAATATTGGCCAAAACTATTCAAGGATAAGAATTAGGCCTAAAACAAAAAGTTACAAATAATAATTAGGCTTAAAATAATTAGGTTTAAAATAATTAGTCTTCAAAAAAATAATTAGGCTTAAAATAATTAGGATTAATTAATGATTTGTAGTAGCATATAAGAAAATTAGATTTTTATTAAAAGAATTAATAAATCATTATCAAAGATAAAATTGTTAAGGAAATCAATAAATCATTACAATTGATTTGTAGTAGCCTATAAGAAAATTAGACTTTTTATTAAAAAAAAAAAAAATAAATTATTATCAATGATAAAATAGTTTAAAAAATTAGTAAATCATTATTAAGGATAAAATAATTAAATTTTAATATTAAGGGTAAACAGTTAATTTTAAAAATTAGCAATGATATATATGTCAAAATAATTAAATTTTAGCATTAAGTATAAAATAGTTAAAATCATTATTAAGAATAAAATAATTAAATTTTAGTATTAAAGATAAAATAGTTAATTTTAAAAATTAGCAAGGGTATATAGATCAAAATAATTAAATTTCAGTATTAAGGTGTACACACAAATTTCATCTCAAAAATATGACAAAAAAAATTATAGTCAAATAATAATTTTATTTATCAAAAGTTGAAACTTACAATCTCTCGAAATTCTTAAAGATAAAGAAAATCTTTTGATTCTTTTCTTCGCATGAAAACTTTGCTTAAAGGATCTTTTGACTTTGTTCTTGAATCAATTAAATTTGTTTCAAAGGTTTTGATGATTTAATCTTGAAATTTGTTTCAAGAGTCTTGAAAGACTTGATCTTGAAATTTGCTTCAATTTGATCCAAAATTTATGGAATTTTGAAAACCTTGAAATTTTGTCCCAAATTTAGAGATTCTTGAAATTTCTTAGAATTTTAAAAATCTTAAAATTTTGTTCCAAATTTAGGGATTCTTGGAATTTTTTGGAATTGTTGAAATTTAGACACAATTTAAGGACTCTTGGATTTTCAGGCTTAGATCTTCCTTCTTGAACTTGATTGATGGAATTTTAGAAACTTTATTTTTCAAATCTTCTTTCTCTAGATTGTGTGAATGGTGTTGAATGACTTAGGGGAGATCCTTATTTATAGTGCTAGTTTGCTATGTGAGATAGAGTTCAAAAAAGATTTAAACTTTTTGCAAAGGAGTTCTAAAAGAACTTTAATTGGATGATCTATGAATCCTTGCAATTGATTGGCCAAAATTATGAATTTATCTTTAAATTATTTTATTTAATTTAAAGATAAATTGTTTGAATTTGATTAGATAAAATTTTCTTAATTAAAAGAAATTTCATTTGACATGTGTCAATTTATAAATTGACCAAAAAATTTCATTATACAAAAGGATAAAATAGTTAATATTCAAAATTAATAAGGACATATACACTAGTTGTGGCTTTGGAGTTGATGCTTTTATATATAGTATAGATAAGTACAAGTTCAGACTTCAGATTATGTCAATTCTTTCATTCACTTTTAAGACTCATACATGAACTATGAACTTGAGTTTGAAAGGCCTAGTTATTTAGTTAAGTTAAAGAGTAGGATTTGGAAATAAAATGCTTGCAAGGATTGCCCTTAATTCTAGGCATTCTAGCCGCCATCTAGCTTAAACTATTCCATTTAATATGTCATCTCTGCTGGAAACAATATTTTTTAGAGCTTTGTAATTGTAAAATTTGATGAATTTAAAACTGGTAATGAACCTGGCCAACATCATTGAAAAAAAACCCAGAAAAAAATAGAAGAAAAAGCAATGGAAATAGATAAAGGACAAAATGTATGTCAATTACTTGCTGTCAATCTCAAAGCTGTCTAGGGTTTTGAGTCTTTCCTGCAGGCTTCATGTCAAACTTCCTTTTCATGTCTTATTCAAGGTTTATTTATGATTATTATATGTACTTTTTTTTGTCAGATATATATGATCTTTTTTTCTTTTTACTTACCATTTTATGTTCTTTTAGTCTTTGTATTTTAACCATGCTTATCTGTTTGATTAATTCCTCAACACTGATATCAGCATTTGAATGAACTGTTTCTGATTCAACTGTTGTTTGAGTCACAAAGTTTATTAATTCTGTCAACAATTTTATCCAAGTGGCATTTCATTTTCATGTAAACATGGATGATTGCCTGCCCCGGTGCAGCCCACCTTGGAAATATCAATATATATTAAGGTTGCCATACTAGATGTAAGACTGTTTGAGAATATCAATACTATAATATTCCTTGTTGCCAAGAAAATAAGAAAAAATATTCTTGTTCACAGCATAGAAATTGCTGAAATCGGTTAATTATTATTAGTTTCCTTGAGGAAGCATATATTGATCTGTTAGTTCCTTGCTATCTGGCATGGCGGAAGCTGTATTATCTTTCGACGATCTGAACCTTGGTGGAGTTCCAGATAAGCTTAGATCCTCTAATAAAGATTTTGAGGGAGATAATAGGGGGAAGCAAAGTAGTTTTTACGGAGCAGAAGATTGGGGAGAGACTGGAGGCATTGATTCCTTGACTTCTGATTATGGATTCTACCGAGATGACTCACTGGAAGAAGGATTGATCAGTTTCTCCAAGTATCAGCCACAAAAGCAGCAACAACAACAACAACAACCATTTACAGATTATGGTTTTCTTGATGGAGCAAGTTTCAATCCTTCATCTCCACCAATTCAAACATGTATGGAGGAAATTGCAAAGCTTGGTCAGATCCCCACTGGAATAATATTTCAAGATGTTGCTGAGTCGACGAAGAAGGAAAAGCAGTACCCATTTCCCTTCTCCTCGCTTGGGCTGCTAAACAACCATGGTAATGGATTCAAACGATTGCATGGGGAAAGAAATGGAGGAGTCAATGACATAAACGTGTTCATAGAGGAGGCAGACAGAAAGTTGTCAACTGAAGAAATCATTAGGGTTGCTGGAGAGATGTTTATCAAATCCTCTTGCCAAACTATTGATAATATCTCCATGCTTGGCCATCCTTTTAATCTTTCTTTCTCGGGACTTTCTGATCAGGAAACAAGAGATGTGGAGCTTGCTGTTCTCCTTCTAGCTGCTGCAGAGAAAGTAGGCTATCAACAATTCGACAGTGCAAGCAGATTGCTGAAACAGTGTGACTACATGTTCTTGAAAACTGGAAATCCAGTTCAGCGAGTGGTCTATTATTTCTCTGAAGCACTTCGAGAGAAGATTGAAAGAGAGACAGGAAGAGGTTCATCGAAAGGTTTAAGAAGGAAACCAGTGTTTAATATTGATGAGGCAATGATGATGCCTAATCCAACTATATTGGCATGTCATATAGAATTGCCTTTTTCCCAGGTTACACAGTTCACTGGGATCCAAGCCATTGTTGAAAATGTTGCTGAGGCAAAAAGGATTCACATAATTGATCTAGCAATCAGAAATGGGGTTCAATGGACAGTCTTAATGCAAGCTCTTGCATCTCGATATGAATATTGCCCTCTTGAGCTCCTGAAATTAACTGCTGTTGCAACTGATACAAAGCATTTAATAGATGGCATAGGTAAGAGGCTGTTAAGTTTTGCACAAAGCTTGGGTTTACCCTTTTCTTTTAAGATGGTTAGGGTCTCAGACATGTTAGATCTCAAAGAAGATCTATTTGAACTTGATGCTGAAGAAACGGTTGTTGTCTATGCTGGTTGTGCTTTTAGGAGCATGCTTGGAATGCCAATTAACAGGATTGAAAATATGATGAGAGTAATCAGAGTCATTAATCCTTGTTTAATGGTGGTATCTGAAATTGAGGCCAACCATAACTCACCGATGTTTGTGAACCGTTTCATCGAAGTTCTTTTCTTCTTCAGCGCATACTTTGATTGCGTTGCAACTTGCCTGAAACAGAATTCTAAAAATAGAGAGATTGTAGAATCAATGTACTTTGCTGAGGCAATTAGGAACATGGTTGCTGCTGAAGGTGAGGAAAGGAAAGTAAGACATGTGAAGTTTGATGTTTGGAGAGCATTTTTTGTTCGGTATGGAATGGAGGAAGCAGAATTAAGCATGTCATCCTTATACCAAGCAGATCTTATTCTAAAAACTTTTGATTGTGGGAATTGTTGTACACTTGATATGAATGGGAAATCCTTACTTGTTGGCTGGAAGGGAACTGCAATGCATTCTGTTTCTGTTTGGAAGTTTCTTTAAACTGTGGGAATCAATGTCTTAACATTAATTACCACTCTCTAGGCTTGGACTTGGTGGTGCTTCCATTCAACTGTTCAATTGTGAAAGTCTATGAAATGATCATCAACAGTGAATGTGATGGTAGTTTATTTCCTGGTCTTGCTTAAGAGATCTCATTTTTCGCTTTTTTTCCACCCTTGTTATGATAGAGTTTATAGGTTGCTCTCAGTTGTGATTTTTCTTGTTCTCTTTGTTGTTTTTTGTTGAAAGTTTGCAGTATTTGACATAGGTGGAAACACAATATCTATGCTAGTTCTGTTTCAAATTTCATAGTGCTTAGTCCATCTGAATACAATCATCAAATTAATGGAGTATAAATATATATATATATATATATATATATATATATATAATCAGTTCTTGAAGTGAACAGCAATGGCCAACCCTATGGCAGCAGGCTTTTATGTGTTCATATGAATGTCCCCTCGAATTTGCATAGGGGACTACTTTTTCAACTTTTCTGGGAAAATTACAAGCGTGTAAGTCTTGAATTGAGTCACAAATGCTTTAACCATTCTTCTATTTTTAAGAGCCCAAATAAACATAACATGATTCTTGTTCTGCAATCAATATTGTTTAACTGTTTAGTGGTCATCAGGTATCCAAAGAACATCTTAAACCTGAGATATAAGCCAGGGTATATTTCTTTGAAAATTGTATAAGCCTATATGGGGAAACTTGACTCCTATGAACTTCACCATTTGAAAGCTTTGACTTGGAAGCCAAGCCTATCAATATCAGTTCCAGCCTTGCCAATGCCCTGAGGTTTCTTTTTCCTCTTGGAAAACCTTTTTTTTTTGGTTGCTTCTTATGTCCATCTCTGCTTAGTATAAAGCAGCCCAATTACTTAGATTCTCTTATAAGAGTGCTTGGAAACCTGCATCCATGTCTGATGGTGGTCTCTAAGGCATTCTTTTTCTATATTGCTCTATTTGAATGCATCAGTATGAATGAAAAACATGACCAAAGATCATACAAGACAATATAAACTCTCAATTTCTCATATAATTACTCTCAAAGAAAACAATTTGCTGATTCCTTAAGCCAATTTACTTGTTAATGAATCAGTTTTTCATCTAAGAGAAGTAACCACTAATTTTCATCATTGTAGTAGCAGATATTTTTCACCCATTTTAGAGTAAATGTCATCCATTTCAAACTTCTATAATGGGGTGAATGAAAAAATTAACCATACATTTATACAGCAGAAGTCCCAAAAAAACATTTGGCTATTGATGAATGAACAACAAAAGGAAGCAGGCCCATCTCGAGTTTGGTTTCTATATATTTTCCTTTCATGAAGTTTAGATTGCCAACTCTTTATATCCGTTTTCAAGTGAAAACATTTATTTTTACTCCAATATTATTGCTGGCTAAAGATTCCTAGCAGAATTAGTAATTTATATAACGTTATTCTGCTTCATGTACCTAAATCAGATTTCTGGAAAGATTCATATCATCATATCCTTGCTTTAAAAGTCTCCTTCTTATCTAAGCATCTTTTGAATCTCATTGTTTGTAAATGATTAGGATTCCTCAGCAACAAATCAAAATTTAAAAAAATATTAAGGAGTTGCCATGCCCATCATAACCAGCGGCAACCTCTTTGATATTACTTGTTTAAATTCTTTCATATTTCTTCTTCTGATGGCAGAGTTATTATTATCTTCTGAGGATCTTGAAGTGATAAATGAAACATTCTTTATTGGATGCTTAAGGGACTTGGAATTCCTTCAATCTGAACCATATCTGTGACATGATTCAGATCTCAATGAACTAAAGAAGGAAAATATGCATTTCCTAGAAAAATTATAAGCCGACCTCTTGAGTCTTGATATTTTATACTTCAATCATGGCTTCTATCCATGAATTATCTCTCATTGAAAAGAAAAAAAAAGAGAGAGATATTTCCTTCTCGGAAGGAATTGTGCTTTTAGGAGTTTACTGATTTGCTTGTTGTACAAGTAAGTTATAAAGAAAAGTTCCTTTTTTCCTCCTAGAAGGCCAAGCTAGGAGGATAATATGTGCATTCTGCTATGGCCTATGGGGAAAAAATTGATTAGGACAAAAGGAGAAACTTTTTTTATTGAGAAAGCATTCAATTTGGAGTCATTGAGGAAGTACATAAGTCAAGTCTGCAATAAGATGAGTTCAAGGATCCCATTTTCACGTAGGTTTTGTTGATGAAAACAGTTGCTCATCAATGGCTAACTCTTCCATTATGTTTCCATGGTTTAAAGGATTGAAGCATTGAATTTCTTCAGAGCATTTTCTAGGTAAAGTGGTAGAAGAGTCCATTTCTTGATTCCATGAGAGAACAGGGCTCAAATGTTTGCGCGCAACGATTACTGAATTTATAACCTCATCAGTTGGATGAAACACTGAAAGAACTTCAAAGCCTTGAAGATCATCGCCACAAGGGTCAATGATGGGATATAAAAATGCCCTAGCTCCATTTGCACTCCTTAGTAACAAAAAAGCTCCTGGAGCCATATGCTTAGCCAAGTGACCTATTACTTGAGTCTTCTCCTCCTTGTTCATCCCTACTAGAGCCGCCAAGAAAACGACTTCATACTCCTTTAAGCCACTTGACACATTCATAACATCTGCAGTGTGGAAAAACATTCGTTTCGATAAGTCAGGATCCGAGGAAACCAACTGAAAGGCTTTGGCATTTGCAGAAGGGTCGATATCATAGTTATGGAAAGAGGTAGTCATCAAATGTTTGGTAGCCAAAATGATTGAAGTGAGAGGTAAGGGACCAGAGCCTATGAAAGCCACTCGATTAGGAAGTGTGGTGCAACTTTTTTTCAGCATGGAAAATTCCAGATGAGTGAGTTTGATGTAATTGGAATAGTAAGGGAAGAAATTGATATGGTCAAGTGGATTTGCATGAGATCCTATGAGTGTAGAAAAATGTCCCTCTAAGATTCCCTCAGCTTTCCCACAAAGCTTAATCAGCTTGGATCTCATTTCCTGAACTCTCTCACTCAACCTAGAGACATCAATGTCAATTGGTGACAGACATGAAAGTACAAGTTTGGTGAAGAGGGTATTGACATGATTTGAGGGGCTGAGGTCTTCTAAACTTGAAATTTTCTCATATAGATCAGTGATGTAAGCTACAAATAGCTCCTCCTGACGAGATTCCATAATCTCACTATAAGATTTTAGAGAGTATCTAAGAAGAATCAATACACTCCTGCTAAGCCAAGGGCCAGGACTTATATATGTGTATGTATGGGAGGCTCTATCTTCTCTCAAGAGGTGATTTATCTCCACTCCATAACTGGCCAATCATAAGATTGCACATTGTGAGCTTAAAATCCATTAACTGATACAAGAATGAGGGGAATCACAGTGGGGAGTGGGAAACTGAAAAACAAAAATGAAAAAGAAAGTCAGATTCTGTCTCAGAAAAGTTGGATTTAAAATAAGCTGAAAACTTAAAATACTTCATAGAGGTTAGTGAAAGTTTTTGGTTTTTAGCTAGTAGAATATCAGAAACCAGATTTCTTCAAGACTACAGCAGAAGACACGACAGCAAGTTTTTTCATCAAGAGAAGGCTGAGTAAAAGCCAAAATCATTATAAAGTCATAATCAATGTTATTAGTCGCTATGAAGATTGAGGCATGATATTTACAATACATTTTAAGCCCATACATGGTGCTTCTTTTTTTTTTGGGGTTTGAGTCTGACTCCTCTTACCACTAATTACAATGTACCTGTCGATCACATATTGATGGAAAACCAACTATTTAGCCATTCTAAACAATCCAAATAATACCTAATATAGCCAGCCATGTCTTCATCTGTTTGATAATTAGGTTTTGCAAAATAAATTACTGGGAATAACCGATGCGAAACAGCCAGTAAACTTCAAGCAGGCAATGCAGCATCAACTGAGGGAAGACGGTGAATAAACTCTTAATTTTCCTTAAAGTATTCATATACGATACTCATTTCGGACACATATTTATACATAGATATGAGTATGATCCTCCAAATATATGAAAAAACTAAGAAAAAATTAAGAATACTCGTATCCGACACTCACCCGAATCCGGGTGACATAGGTGAATACTGATAAGCTGATATAGTAGTACTTTTGCACTAATCAAGATAAGAAAAGGCCACTGAATTTGTCAAACCTATGAGAACATAATGTCGACATTCCATGTTGTCACAGAAGCTAGACCTCTCAATTTGCTATCCATGTGTTCTTAGCATTGTTTCTGCTTTTTCTTGTAATTTTCTATTCTACTTTGCATGGTTGCAAATCTATTCATAGTTCTATTGAGCTGTCTGCTCTGTATATGATGCTTTTTGTCTTCCATTTGGCTTTTACCTATCATTAGAATTTAGATACTGGCTTAGTTTGCTCAAGTGCCGGTGGCAGAGATGCAGAGTAATATATTTTCACTATGCTCAAACAGAATCTTCATTTTCTCTAAAGCATTTGTGTTCGATACTTGTGTCCGATACATATTTGAGCATTAATAATGATCTTTTAAATATATATAAAAAAAATTAAAAATAATTGAATATATTCATACGGACACATACCCGACACTCACCGAATCCGAATAACATAAGCTCAATAACAGTCTCTTGTCCCTGCTTGCTCAAAAAAATCTTGTTCTTCCCTGGGAAAGGAAGTTGAATTATGAGATGAATCTTTCCATCTGAAGTTGACAAAACCAACATAAAAATAGTTCCACATATATTTAGATAAAGAGTTGAAACAAATTTACTCTAGCAACAACTTGAATCTGTTAAGAAACCAAAATGTTTTTAGCTACTGAATAATATAGTATATTAGTTTTGCTATCTATTTCTTATCAACAATATATATATATATATTTCCTTAATTTATTTTTGATACTTCTTTATTTTTATATCCAAATTATGCATGCTAGGATGTAGATTTCTTAAAATTACTTGCATAGTTAGAGTTCATTTTTTATACACGGACAATTAAATTTTTTAATTTCACAAACGGATTAAGAGACTAACACATGTTCCATTTTTTAAGTTACTTTTTTCTATTATTTTAAAGAGAATTCGTCTTTGATACATTGATAATGGTTATTTTTTTTTAATTCCACAAGTAGAATTAAAAAACTGTCACATATTTCATTTTTTAAAATTAATTTTTTTATTTTTATAAATACATCCTAAGAAATATATGTGATATTATTAATCCGGCTTGTGGAGTTCAAAAAAACTTCCACCGGCGGTAGATGGGAATGGAAGGAATGCAAAGGGATCATCAGAAAGGCTGTGAAGTTGGCATAGGGAAGATTTTGTTAATCCAGGCTTGTGGGCCTAACTGGCCATCGGACTTTTACCTGGTCTCAAAGAGATAAATTCTAGTACCAGCGAGATTAAGATATAAAAAACATTTGAACCCATTAATCGAGTTTAAATGGATTAGATAATAGTAATGCTTATTTGTATTTAATAAAGTCATGATAGAAGCCCAGTTTGAACTAAAAAAATGAAAATCCTTCTCGAACTTGGGCCTGAACTAGGCCAGGCTTGTGGACATGAATGTAGTTAATCAAGATCTGAAAGCCCACTTATTTTTTTGTTTGGATAAATGAAAGCCCACTATCAGTATGTCGAACTCATATAATAAATCAAATCTAGAAGAGGCAAATCTCATTTAAACTTGTTTAACCATGAAGAGGGAATCGACATCTAATAAGTCTAGATAAAAACCATCATAAGGTAGGGTTTGGGAAAATCATGCTAAAGTGTATGTGAAAAGAAATCTGTCATTCTTTTTGGCTCATAATTGATACTAAATGAAAAATAGGATAAAGGTTGAGCAAGCTCCTTGTTATTACATTAAACACAAGTGTCTTGGTAAAAATAGTTTGTGAAAACAAAAACATTACATGTTGCAGGGCAGCTGTGAACATCAACTTATGAGAGAGCAACTAGAAATCTCAATCTCTCCACCGATGTCCACAGCTTGGATTACAGCACACAAAAAACAGTGTCATTCCTTCCTCCCCTCTAGCAGTTGCCTGAACCAAAAACAAAAATGTTATTCCATTAGAACTGAAGAAGAAGAAGAAGCATAACTCTACTCCTCATGCATTAAAAGATCATTCAAAGGAAACTCTAGCTACCTGCCAAATCATCTTTCTAGAATCTGTTTATTTAACAAATCAATCAAATCAAAATTTCATGAAGAAATGCAAGGGCGGCCCATGGAAGAAACAATCAGGCAACAAATCCATTTTATAAGATGGGGTGTAAAACATGGAATCTGGAAACATGCTGAAGTGAAGTTGAATATGGCTTACATTCTAGCTAAGCCTCATGTCACTTATCCTCATTCTATGTTACCCGGACTCAAGGGTAAGTGTCGGATATGGGTATGTATCTGACACGGATATACTCAATTTTTCTAAATTTTTCCATATATTTGAAGGATCATATTCCCATACCCATGTCCGAATATGTGTCGGACACGGATACTTAGGAAAAATGAAGAGTCCGGTAACATAGTCCTCATTTATATATGGCTCATTCCTAATGCTATGCAAGGGAAAACAAGGGAAAAAGACAGCATTAATTATACATAACAGCAAAATGTGCTTTTGCCAGAAGACAACCAGAAACTCTTTGATTAAGAGCAGAAGTATTTTGATAACTGAAAAACACAACATTGTATTATGCTAAAGAAATATATTTTGAAAAATCTTTATAGAAGATGATTATTAAAAGAAAATCAGATATAATGCAAGCGCACTCTTGAGTTAAATGCTCATTTCCAGATAATACTATACCAGACTTCTCTTCCATAAGAATATTATATTTCTCATCTTTTCTGTCAAAATATTTTCTGCAAATTTCTAAAGCACACAGATGCTCAAGTAATGAAATACATGTCTTCCACATAATGAGGATTTATCAAATAACCATTGTATGCAGAAATAATAAACTTAAGCATGTAGAAAGTTGACCTGGAAGAAGACGGCTTCTCCATGTTTACAATTTGCGCAAATAACGGATTTAGTCCGAGGAAGAGTCGGATCGGCAGCCACATCCTGCAATACTTGAGTGCGCTCCCCAGCGGAGTGATGCACCTCATTTCTGTACACACAGTTGTTCTCAGCCGCCTCCTGCATAAACGATAACAATAATGTCACAAGAATAAAAAAGATAAATAGATGAGAACAAGGGAAATCTTCTATTCTGAAGACTTATAGTTAGATAATATAAATAGATGCAACCAACAAGTTAGTCTTCAAAAGCCTAAATCAAGAACCTCCTCAAATGCCCAGAAGCTTTTTTTTATGTGTAAATCCAACCCACATTGTTCACTAACCTTGACAAATATGGATACGCCCTTAAAGGTTCAACTTTTGCTATTGACTCTATAATCCAAAACAAAAAACAAAAGGAACCCATTTTCTAAATTAAAAGAATAAGAAAGAAACACCCCAAAAAAAGAATGAGCTAGGGTTTTATGTGGGTTTATTAGCAGCGGATCTACAAATAACTAAAAAATAAATCATACCCATAAAAGAGAAAGGGCCGAAAAAAGAAAAGAAAAGACACCCGAATCTTGGTTTTAATTCTTCAGCTCGAAAAAAATAAAAAAGAAATTTAGAGCAAAGAAGAAGAAGAACCTGGTGATCGCAGTTGCGGCAGGCGTAGAGGAGAATCTTCTGTTCCCTGTCTTCTTTCGGGTAGAGAATATTGTTGCTTCATCAATCAAACAGAAAAGTCAAAATTTAAGTGCAGGAAAAAAGAAAAAAACCAAAAAAAAATCGAAGAAAAGAAAAAGGTGAAGGAAGGAAGGAAAAGAAAACGAAAAACTAAAGGGATTATGAAAAACAGCAAAGAAAGTGAATGCAGTAAAGACTAAAGAAAACTGAGAACTGACCATTCACGGCAAAATTTCATGGTACTCATCTTGTTCGATTAGATTTTGGGTTTTTTTTTTTTTACAGAAAACGAAGAAAGGCAGAGGCTTTGGGTTCTTTACTTTGGCGGGCTCTTGGCTCTTGCCTTTTGCCTTTTTGCTTTCTCGAGTTTTTCTTCTGCTGTGAGAAATTGAGACAAGGATAGTAATGGGTTCTCGGGGTCAAGGGGCTTTCTTTTTTTAATGGGCGGGGTCAATGGCTTTTTCTTTTTTTAAAAAAAATTAAACATCTTTTTTAAGATATTTACTTTTTCTGTTTTAAGTAAATGCTTGCTTTCCATCAAAAAAAAAAGGAAAAAAGAGGAGATATGTAGGCATATCTTCTGGTCTTTTGAATCTTTGTTCATTTTAGCTTACAAATTCATATTTTTCAACTTGAATCCAGCATTGGCTATCCGTATTATACATAAATAAGGAAAACATTGATTTAGTTAATGGATCTGCCAATGATAACTTAGAAGTTAGTAGTATCTAAAAAATGTTGTTTTAGCAAAGGTGCAACAGTTATGAAGAAAGAATAATAGAAGATGTTTAACACGACCAACCAATCCATGCATGACTCCGAAATATTATGTAAATGAAAAGGAAGACTAACCATTCGGGGCAAAATTTATACATGCTCATGTTGAAAACATGCTTCAGCTAGCTACTGTCTTTTCTCTCAAGTTTGAGAGCTGTTTGGCACTCTCTCAGCTATGTCTGTTTCTCAATACCCCTTGTTTGAGACAACAGTGAATAAACCCACTAGTCAAGCCAAAGCCACATGGGTTAGCTTGAGAGAAATGAGATCGACAGAAAAAGTTGATTGGAGAGGGAGAGAGCTAGATGCTTGGTGAAAGGTGTTTTCTGCCATGTTCTAAAGAAGATGGATAATTCTCACATAAACTTAGAGCAGATGGTTTTGATAACGTCTAGGAGTGAAAGACAGAAGGTTTTAGGTCGAAACTGCTTCTACACCATTCCTTACTCTAGAAGAATTAGTGACCCTTTTCAACATAGTGCCTAATCCCAGAACATATCTACGAACCTTCTAATGGCAACCCATTTAACTGAGCCTCCACTATTACTAATACATCAAGATAGACACCTAAAAGGGAAAAAAACGAAATCAGGGATGCAAAAATTTGATGGATATGCAGCAGCCAGGAACAGATAATCTGGTGGCACATAAAAGTCAAACTTACAAGAGAACTTTTCAAGCTACATTCATTTCGTAAAAGGAATCCACATACAAGTCTGGTAATGTACAAAAACTGGCAACTATTGTCAATTATGTCATAACAAAACATTGCAAAAGAAAAGGAATGTAAACATCTAGCAAACTTATTTTGGAGGGCTTGATCTACAGAATGTATAAGACCATAAGCTCCAGAGTTTCAACCGGGATGAACAAACAAGTAAAGGAGATGGTATAATTATCTGGACTTAAAACAGGCAATATGTGCCCTCTCCTCTCTCCTTCAACGCCTTCTGCTATGCCTCCGGCTCTTCCTCCAGCTGCTCCTATCATCAGAATCTGAATCTGAAGCTGAGTCTGAGTCTGAATCAGAAGACTCGGAAGATGAGCTGTACCTTCTATGCCTCCCCTTCTTCTGCTTCTTCTTTCTCCTCCTCTCTTCCTCAGACTCGGATGATGAACTGTAATCTGTACTACTCCCTGTTGAAGAATAATCTGATCCCGTCGTAACAGATGAGGCACCACTGTCAGTCTCAAAAACTGAAGCCTCACTATCACTACCGGAAACAGAATCCGACCGATGCTTCCTTTTGCTTTTCTTAGACCTATTGTCATCCTTCTCATCCTTGACATCTGGGATGTCCAAATCATAAGAGACTGAAAGCTTCATCCTCAGTTTGGGGTTCTTAAGCTGCTGAGTACGTGAGGGTCGTGACATGTAAACCCGTTCATTCTTGCATTCATACGTCCAATGCCCTGCTTGAAAACACCTTTGGCACTGCGAAGCACCCATTGTAGACATCGACGACGTCTTGTCTTTCCTTTCCCCTAATCTCACTGCCTTCTCAGTACTCATCAAATACATCTGCCTCTTTGCTTCCCTTTTCTCCTGCCATCTGCTAGGTCCCTCTTCCTTTTGCCCATAAGCATTAACATTTCGGGATGCAGCAGCAGCCGCCCTTTCAGCCTGAGCACGACTGAGGCCTTTTGCAGCACTCAATGCTGCAGCCTTGATTCTTTCAGCAGCAGCCTGAGTTTTTTCTTCTTTCTTACTCGACATCTTTTAGATGCCAACAAATAAACCAGATTATGCAGATATATAGATTATCCAATCTCCAAGAAGAAGAAAAAAATTCAATTCAACCCAAATCCACCAGCACCCTGCATTCAAATATCGAGTTAGATCATTTCATTGTCTAATTGGATAACGACATATTTTTCTTCCTTTAAAAATGTAGTACTAAAAAAATTAATCAAGGGACTAATGAAAAGTGGGAAAAAAAAATCTCAATATTTACCTATGAATTTAAATACGAAAAAAGAGAGTAAAATTCAGCTTAACAAAGAAATCAAAAGATCAAGAAAGAAAATTAGGGCAAAAGGAAGACATAAATTTACAGAATCTACCATTAACAACCAAGAAATCGTAGGTAAAGATGCCAAAATTCTTCAACACAACGAAACATAAACAATAAAAAGAGGGAAAAAATCGACTTTAAAAACAATCACAAAACCCTAACTTCAAAACACAAAGGTTGAATAAAATCTTTGTTTCCTTCCTATTGAACCCTAAATTGAAATTTCTTTTGGGGAAAATTAAAGAACCTAACCTCCAAGGGAGAGAAACCCCAAATATTGAGAGTATAAAATATTAAAAATTACGAGGAGAAAATTAACGCGTACCAGGACTTATTCGCGTCGGGGAAGATATAAAACGAAGGCAAAGAGGAAATCTTATAATTTTTATTTACATGAGAGCTGGGTTTCGTCTTTTCCACTTTACAAAATTTATATGTTCAAGGTAAACACGATAAACCACGATTTAAGGCAGTGCATTTTTTTGGCTTATGTATTTTGATTTTGATATAAATAATAAATGGATAAAAAAAAGAATTAGTTATTTTAACACGGTTAAGTAAAAATAAATACTTTAAAATATATGAATTTATATAAAATATACAATGAATATATAATAATATTTATATCGTTTTAGTCCAAATTTCAAATGTATATTACAAATATTTAAAAAGTTTAAACAAAATATTAAGCCCGTTTGAAAAAAAAAAATTAAACCTGTTTGACTTTGGCTTCAAATTCAAATTACGTTATATTATAAAAAATTAAAAATATTATTGTAAAAACATTAAAAAATCTATGTTAAAATTCATATGTTTTAAAATTTAATAAAAAAGAAAAATAATAAAAATTAAATAGAAAAGTAACATGTTTATTTTTAAAAAATATATATATATCTAAACGAATTTGAATTACTTTATTCTATGAATACATAGATAAAATTTAAAACTCGAATTATCAAGTTAAATTGAACTTGAACAAGCAAGAAAATTCCGACTAAATCCAATCCCGATCCATGAACACTCTAACTTTTGTAAAATTAGATAATTGTTCATATTTCTCCTTCTCATTTTTGGATGAATAATCAAATGGATGCTAAAATTATGAACCACATTTTACAAAATAAAGTGCAGTGCAGTGCATGTTTGATTGATTGATTCAACAAAACTGCTGCTACTGTTATGTACTTGTTATGAAAAGATCATAGCAATTCCATTTAGAAAGAACATATATCCTTATAATTGAAAGCCAAGTTAAATAGTGAAGCAGCATGAACATGAACTCCAGTTGTTCTGTTCTGTTGTGTCTTAGAAGTTTAGAAAATTTGCAGCAGTGGAAAGAGCAGCTCCTGTAATGGCACATTGCACAACCTGCTCCTGGGAAGTTCCCTCACATGTAAGTGCTACCGCCATTCCTGTAATTGCCCCAGCCACTGCACTATTTTTCTGCACCATATATATTGGCCCAACAATGGCGTTATTTAAAACAAACATGTAATATATATATATATATATATATATAAAAGGAAGCATTTAACGTACAGTTCTTTTGGTTAAATAAAATAGTTTTGATTAGATGAAAGAAAATGAGAAAAGATGGTGATATTGTTAGTGTTACCCAATCATGAGCTCCGCGAGCCTCTTTTAGCCCATATGTGAGACCTGAATATAATCCTGCAGCCAGCCCTGCATGCATGCAGTGTACAATATTCAATTCATGGACCATCAATCATCAAATTAATTACTCTATAATAAGTTAATCAACCATTTGTACTTCACATGAGCCATATCTCTGTCATTTCTAAATATAAGCAGCATTTCAGCTATTGACTATTCAGCCAAGAGAAACTAATTATAAGCTACCAGGTCAGGTTCTATCCAAGAACTAAACTTACCCCACTGTAGAGATTCTTTTCCAGTGCTCTTCACCTGTACGTACAACATTGTAAAAAGTAAGTTGGAAAAAAGAAACAAAATGTGTTTCTACAGATAGATATATATATATATATATATATATATATATATATATATAATAAGCCTGTACTGAGATATTGCTAGCTCAAAAAATCGAATTTTTTATTAAGTAGAATATCTTCAGGAAATTGCAGGCAGGCACCTGCATTCGCAATACACCTAAATGGACAACTCCAAGCAGCCTTTTGTTTTTGGGCATTATGTTACCTGAATTTTTTATTTTTCTTAAGAACATGTGTTCGACACATATTTAAATATGGATACGACAATATGATCTTCCAAATATATGAAAAAATCTAAAAAAAAATTGAGCATACCCATATAGCACACCTATCCGTATTCAACACTCATCTCAAGTCTGGATAACATAGTACTGGCATACAACATATGAAAACCCATATAAACCCAACAAAATTTACCAGCTTTTACAAGATCAATTTTGGTAACTTAATTAATTGCAAGAGCTATTATGACTAACTAATTTTAATCAGTTTACATTATACAATGCCATAACCTTTAAGTCCATTTTGAAAATTCATGTATTGGGAAAGGAAAGGACTCACCATTGCTTCAAGAGATTTTCGATTGGTTTCTCCTGCAATATTCCACATAAAAGCAATTTCAACTTTCATTAGTAATGGCGAAATTAACAAATGAATAATATATGAAACTCACAATCATCCAACTATTAACAGAACTTAATTTGCATTTCGAAATTCAGTAAATTTCGTAATCTAAATAGCGGATGAAACTTTTGGTGGTTAATAAGCCTAAAAGTTTTAGTATTTTAAGGTTCAATCATCTCAAAATTTGCATGAAGATCTAGAAAACCAAAAACAAAAAGCAACTTATTCTTCAAAGGTGACCCTGGTCCCTGGAATCGATCTTCAAGTATCAGATGTTTTCCTCCTCTTTCTAATGCTATGTTTGTGTCAGACTAGAAAATCGTGTCACCATGAAAGAAAAAGATTATAAGTATCAGCAGGCAATATTGATACATACCTCTGAGGTCAGGGAAGCCATGCCCATGCTTCTTCTTGTTCTTGACAACAGTGATATCAGGCGAATTACTTGATCCAGTTCCTGCACCAAAACAAAAACCCCACATGCCAAAACCTATCACCCAACAAATCCCAGTTGAAAATGAAACTAGACAATAAAAAAAGAAACGATATATTGCCTTCAACAGCTATTAAACAAGCCTCCCTGGCGACAGCCTGAATTGCTCCAATCTGCGAACACCACCAGCAAACATCCCAATCTTATATATATTGCGTTCGTTTAAAACATACGAATAATAGACTAGAGAATATTGAGGTTGAGAAAGATTTACGTACACCAGCAGTTTTGACAAAGCTTTGAGCAGTCCAGTTGAGGAGAGGGTGTCCAAGGTCGAAGAAGCCTCCCTTGTCGAAGTTACGCAATTCATCCAGCAAAGATCTTGTCTCCGAGTTACCGGTCATGTTTCCTTTTTGTTTCTGATGCGATGCTGCTCGTTTTTGCTTGGAACGTTAATAGTTAAACTTCTTCAGAGAGATAATAATAATGGCAAGTCGTAGACGGTATCCAAGTTGTTATATATGGCAGATCAATCAGATCAGATAAAAAGAAAGAAAGTGAAATATTGTGATTAAGTAGACAAGTAGAGATTGTAGGAGAGGAATTGAGAAGAAGAGAAAGTCAAGAGTATAGGATACGTGTCTCTGAAACCTTACGTATCTCCTGCATGGAACCAGATTTCCGGACTTCGTGGCGATTCTCAGGATCTATTATATTTTCGCCACGTTTTCTTTCAGTCGGTAAACCTGGCCAAGCCCAATGTTCATTGTTCTTTGATTTACTATTGCCATTGGATAGGAACCCATTCACATTTTATATAAGAACTAAGAACATGAAGGAGTGGGCAGTAAGCCAGTAAAATAACAGCAAGTAAGATAAGTATAAGAACTTGTAAAGGCCCAATCCCTTAATCTTCCCCAAAGAAAGAGAAAGAAGATAAAAGAGGAATTACAGCAAGAACAAACTAAACTAGAGAATGAAGTTATAACTTGCAAAACATCGGGCATGAATTTGGAATAAATTTTGGGTTTTGCTGATTTAATGAAGAAAACCCCTTTCATGCGTAATAGCAAGTTCTAATTTACAAGTGGGTCTATAAATGAGGTTTCAGCTAAAATTCAGAAAATTTGGCCTTCTAACCCATCATCATCCTAAACCCTCTCTCTATATATAATATTTAACAGCCACACCCACCACAAAACTGAACAACAAAGGGACACTAATACTATGCAGGGCAAATATTACTGCCCATTCTATCAGAGTTGTTTCACAAAGCTAAATAGCACAAGAATAGATCTAAATAAAAAGAGGGAAAAAAAATAGACAAAAAGGTAATGTTTTAGTAGTTGGAGCGGCTCAAAGCAATCATAAAGGCCTGGTAGACTGACTGGGCTGCATAATTGAGTACAATTTCTTCATGCCCTCAGCTGCACTATACATGATCATCCCCTCCGACGAACAATTCAGACTTTCGTGCTCATACACTTTCTGACTTTCTCCGCATCCATTTCTTTTTTGTAGTCCACTTTTTTTTTTCTTTGGTAGCCCAAGACTGTTTAGTCACCAAGCAAATCCTTGAATCGAAGAAAACAAACAAGAAAACAAGTTAACACTGCGCACAATGATTCTGCCAAATAACTTAAGATCCATTTACAGTCATTTCAGGTGACGATTTCGGCGGTATCAACGGGCAATCCTCTCCACTTAATTGTCTATTGTCTGAGGGGCTATGCAAGCAATCTGAACAGTTTCTAGGAGGTTCCTCTTCTGAACTATTGTTATCAGAACTTATGGGACTGCCAGATTCCTTCTCTAGATGATTTTCCTCACCTAAGCCTTTGTTCCCCTCGGATGATCGAGTAGATAAATGCATGGCATTTGCAGTTTTCTTACTAGGCAGCACTGCCTGGCTTAGGGTTGAACACAAAGCCGCAAATACACTATCTCTTGATTTAGAGCTTTTACCCAAACGCTGCTTCTTAGCTAGCTCAGGTTCCTTTTCCTTACAAGTCAACTTACGCTTCGAACCAAGGGACTCCATGGTTCCTTCATCCACCTCCGAGGTTTCAGTCTGCTTCCTGGGAGGTGGTCTGTAGTCTTCATCGTCCTCATCATCATCATAGTCAACAAGTCCGCCAGATCTTGGGCTAGAAAATTAAAATGAATATATAAATTACGAACCCAAACACACTGTAAAGCATTGTCAGTAATCAATCATCTAGGATGAGGTCACTAAAATACCTTAATGATGGGTAGCTCGCAGCAACTCCATTGGATAAAACAGGCTGAGATTGCACTTTCTGAGTATGAGATGCAGATGTTGTATCGTCTTCATCACTGCTTATGCATCCATATTCAATCACTATGGAGGAAATGGCTCAGAGGAAAAGTGTCAACACATCTGTTGATGAAAGCATACCTGTCCTCGTTGAAATAGTCTTCCTCCTCTTTCTCCAGAGCACGCTCATCAATTCGTATTCTTGGGTCCAGTGCATTAACATTCGTTTTGGTTCCACAATTTTCCAAGCACTGCAAACAGACAAGTCACATCAAAGAAGTTCTAGATCTAAAAGTCACAGTTGTAAAATTGATCAGGAACTGGAATACC
Source organism: Fremontodendron californicum (assembly GCA_030761205.1). Lineage (NCBI taxonomy): Eukaryota > Viridiplantae > Streptophyta > Magnoliopsida > Malvales > Malvaceae > Fremontodendron > Fremontodendron californicum. The sequence continues at coordinate 24,624,889 of JAULJL010000022.1, read as the reverse complement.
TGCTCGTATTTAACTTTCAAAGAGTGAAGAGAAGCCAAATGCTCAAACTTAACCAACTGATTCCAAAATGAATCAACTATATATTTAATCAATAATTTCAGGTTTTCCTGCATGAAACAAAGTTATTAGCAGACAGAATCTTCCAGAAAAGTCTAATATCCCAATATAGAGCTGAAATAATATGCACCTTGCGGATATATTCAAAAAGTTCTAAAACTGCAGAGTTCAGCACATTGTAACGATTTCCATTAGCAACAAAAGCATCTACAACTGGTTTGAGAAGGTTGTTCTTAACAAAATGACTTATCAGATGTTCATCCTGCAAGATGACAGATTAATTCAACCAGTTAAATCATGTACAGTATTTAAAATTGTCAAATATATTTACCAGCCAGAAAATTACTAATTTGCAAGTTGAGAGAATAAAAAGAAGCATAACATATAAACATGGGAAAACCAGACTCCTAGAAATTGCAACTTGCAAGTGCACGAAAATGAAAATGAAAAAAAAAATTTTAAAAAAATACAAATAATCACACGTACAGCAGGCCCAGTGAGTGAAAAGAAAGTTTAAAAAGGAGAGAGAAAATATGTCCATCATGTCACAGTAAATTTCATACCCTTCCTAGTTGGGTAGCAATCGTGCAAACAAACATGATAGCTCAATACTTAGCAACTGAGCCATCTGAAATGATGCAGTAGAAACACCAGAGGCAGGAGATCTACCAATAATCAGCAAACCGTATTATATGTTATTCCTGGTACCCATTGTTGCTCAGGCTTAAGAGTAAATGTCGGACATGATATGTGTCCATTATATTTGGAGTGTCTAGGCCCCAAGCTATGTCCACTATGAGGTGTCAAATAAGTGTCCGACATGGGTACTTGAGAAAAATGAAGAGTCAAAGCAACATATATGTACCCTCCATATGTCAAACGACAACATATATATATATATATATATATATATATATATATATATCTGGATCTTTAAACTGAGAAACTAATTTGGTAATTCCCCATGTCCCAATATGCAACTAACAACAGTCAAAAACAAAGTCAGACATCATTCACATAGTAAACAGCTTCAACTCCAATTTCATTTATATCTTCAATCCATTTCTGATTCTAAAGATGTCATCAAGGGTGAGTGCGAACTATTCAATGCTGACGGCATTCGAACTTATTCTAAAGCATAAACTGAATTCACTTACATGATGAGAGAGAATAGTGCGAACAAAGCGAACCGCAGCAACTACTAGGTATTTTTCCCTTCTCCGTGTAAGTAACAAAACTTTGTCTATAACATTGTTAAGGAGAAAATTACACCTGCAAACAATTAAGAAAAGCCAATTAACATCTTAGATTAATAAGCCAAAATTTTCTAGATGAATACACACAAGAATCCAAAAGATTACTTTATTCTATAAGGATGGTGCACAACACAAAAGCACAGCAATTCACATATGTTTGACAGAATTTCAGGCTTTGTGCTATTTTGACTTTCAACTCTTCGTGCATTGCCTGCCAAATTACTGGTTGACTGGCCAGCCTCATCAGAAGGACATGATAATATTATGACATCAATTAGCTGGCCCAAATGCTTCTCATAAAAAATATCAATAACTGTATCTCTCTGCAGCAAAAATAATATAAGGTCAAGCACTTATACGAAAGAATTGGAACTTGTAAAAAAACATAAGAACTAGTAATCAAACCAGCATGGAGAAAAGAAATTAAATCTTACGTGAAAGTTTAAGTGATAAAATTTTCCAATAATCAGCAGATACATATAATAAAACACAAATCAACATCCAAAACCTTTACACCTGCATAAATAAACTCAAAAATGTTGTGGACTCCAAATGTAAAGATAACACAAATATGAGGCACGAAAATCACATGATAATCATTCTTCTGCCATGATCTCTCAGTAAGTTATATAGTAACAACCTCTCAGTGATCTACAGCACACAGAGGATCAAACATAAGCCTGCTGAAGTTTGATTGGGCCACTTAGTCATAAAAGGAAGAATAGACACAAGCCAATTTTTATCAATATTCAGCTTATTCAATGACTCTATAACTCTTATTCAGCTTGTTTGCAAGATTCCATCTTGCAACTATGCCTGGAATCTAATTTGATATAAATCTGTGCTTCTCGAAGAACAGCACCACATTCCATGCAGTAAAGCAACTTAAGAAAAGTAAAGGTCGGAAAAGAGGTTAAGCTAGACCCAAAAATCATGTGACCTTAAGCTATGAAGAGTAGAAGACATGTAACCTTCCCCAACTATTTGAGAATTTAGTAGCGTTAGTCTATATAATTTCCGTCTACCAAAATATAACACTTGCAAACAGAAATAAAGTATCAAGGTAGGCACCTGAGCTCCTGACAATGTGAATGAATCCAGTAAACTACGAAGAATTTCGAGAAACTGGCAGTGCATATCATCTCCGAAATCTGTTATCATCCCTTTAACCTGTATAAACAACTATATTAGTTCTTCTAATTCTCCCTGCACATATACAGACATGTATGTACCACGGTGAAGGAGGTCTGTTATGTTCATCTAATTCTTGTGTTTCCACACAATGATTATACCATATTACCAACAAACTCGAATAAAACACGTACCAGAAGTCCTAAAAGTGGAATTCCTTCCGGGCGAACAACATAAGAGAGCAGAAGGTTTGGATCCTGATTCAAGAACAGTATGAGGATATCTGTCCTGCATCCATTATAGAGACCTATGATTAGGACTTGATAATTAGGAAATGAAAAGTTTACATGCAAAGCAGAAGGAAAGAAATATATTAAAGAGAGATACTAAAAAAAAGACATCGTTACCCCGTTAGTACAAGCTTTTTATCTTGACTCTGCAGAGCATCAGCGATAATGTCAAAGATACCTTCATTCATAAGATCCCTAAAATGATTGGAAATATATGGACACTTTAGCCATAAAATATAAAAATTTAATTGTTTAAAAGACAATTCTGGAGAAGTGGTAGCTTTCAGAACCAAGATAGCAAAATGAAAACAACACTAATACCAGATGTCTAACTTGAAGAAAAGCATACCTAAATAGTGGAAGCTGCTGCGCCATCTGTAGGCTCTTGCTTAAACTACAAATTTCGCGCAGGAAATATACCTATTGAAAAAATAAGCTGACAGGATTAATGCAGACACAAATCAAATGGAACAAAACAATAGAGCATAAACCCATGAAAAGAGCCACAGATAACAAATATTCCACAAAGATATGGGACATGACACTGGTATTAAGAATGAATATGAACCCGGGAAAGGAATAAATATATTTTCTTGGGCCTAAACATTCATATATGTGATCTCACCTAAATCAAGACCTTTCATGACCTAATAAAAATCTAAGTTATCTAACATCTAAAACGGATAGAAGAAAATACAAAAATCAAACATCATAGATAACTACAAGCAAAAAGGGGCTAAGTGAACTGAAAGTCTGGGCCTAAACATTCATATATTTGACCTAACCTAAATCAAGACCTGTCATGACCTAATAAAAATCTAACATCTAAATGGATAGAAGAAAATACAAAAATCAATCATGTTAGACAAGTTACAAGCTAAGCAAACTGAAAGTCAACAAAGTTTGATCTATCTCCAAATATCTGCCGCTCATAACAGTTACAGTAAAGGAAGCAGAATTCATAACCAAATGAAAAATAATACAATAAAATTCCACTTCAATGTTAATAATTACCAAATTTTTCTTTGATTCAGCAGATGTGGTGGGTGATCTCAACCTTGCAAACAATTCCTGAATAAAGGTGCGGTCATCCTTCAATAAAGAAATAACCTACAACATAATGCCGCAGTTAGTGCAAAAGAAACAAAAAGCCTAATATAATTAACAACAAACACTAAAATCTTACAATAGCATTATTTGAATGAATTATAGAATTCAGACTGGCAACTGTGGCCTCATCCAATACCCTTGCCAAAACAACATCCTGAAAGAAGCAATCAAAAGCAAGAATTAAACAACAAAAGACATGAGTAGGACACATAATTCTAGCACTTAAGATGCATACCTTCAGATAACCAACTCGGTACGTCTGGTGTATCTTTGACAGGACCATCTGATTTTTAATTGGAATGACCTATAAAAAACAAATACTATGATGTGAACTCTTTTTTACAGGTAAAGTTCTTTGATTTTCTTTCTCCTGATCTAACTCCCTCTAGTCCCCAGTCTACACCACCATCGTAAGCAGTAGGACCCATTTAAGAATACATTACCTCCTTAAAAACAACATGTTCTTTCAGAAAATTCCGATAGTGTTGCACCTGAGGAACATCAGGATCATCTGCAACCCAAAGAAGAAGAAACAGTCTTACCAAAAGATGATATAAACTATTACGATAAATAGTCAATTCTGGGGCATGCAGACAGGAGTATCGAATGAGGAATAAGTAGAAAATCCAGAATTGAACAGAATAAAGTGCATCAGATGCTAAATGGCAACCCAACATGTAGCTCAGAAAAATAACTTAAATATAAAACAAACATCAAACAACTTCAACCCGATGAACAATGAGCGATAATTGTTTCACCTAAAGATTTCATGTAAAGAATTGCTTCTCAGACTATGAATTACTTGCAAAAACTGACATGCATTCCTCAATAATGACATAAAATTACACGTCATAACTAGTTGCAATGAAAGTTACGAGTATCTTGGCAATTCTGTGCAACTTTTACAATTATTATACAGCATCTTACACTCTAGTTTTGGATTATTAGGTCACGGATTAGAAGTTGAGCTACTGGAATAGCAACACAAACAACCACATATATAGTTAACCACCAGAAATGAGAAAGCAAAGAAACATGAAAAATAGGAACTTTCATAAAGTCCCAAGACATAACAAGGTTATTAGCATAAAAAAGGATTGTGCATGATTCTATAACTAGAAGCCCGCATCCAAACAGTTATATAAGTAAATTTGCAAATTAAACGCTCAATCCTATCCAGCAATAGTCACTAATAATAAATTTGTGAACAAACAGTGATAGAACTTACATTCAAGGGAACCAATAATATCCATGATTAATTCGTCCCCAAATATTTTCTCGAAAACTTGAGGACTATTGAGCAAAACTGTAAAACAACCAATAACATAAATTCCAGATCCATGAATCACCTGTATAATACGAGCATGTCTTAACTAAGAAATAAGAGCATTCAAGTGGGAAAGAATACTAACTTATCCCCTTGACTATTTTAAATATCATGTGAAGACCATCTATATTTTCCAAGTCTTCGCAGATTCTGAATAGCTCCATCAGCTTCTGGAAGAAAGCTTGCTGCATTAAGATCAAAACTCAATTCGCAGGTCTAAAATATTTAGAAACTAACATGGATGGAAATCAAGACAAAGATATTAAACTATAAAGTTGAAACAGAAAAAAAAAAAAAAAAAAAAAAACAGGAAAGCAAATGATAAAGATATGACATCGGTAGGGAAAATATATATATAAAGGAAATCAAGCTCATAGTTACATGTTGGACAAAGATGTTTTAATCTCTCTCCATATGACATAGAAGATCATGAGATTACACAACCTCAGAGAGTCAAGAAATTAGAGGAGGAAAACCAAATTATTCAGTTCATAACACAGGCACAGTTGATAACTTAGTATGACAGAAATACCAACCTTGACAATAGATAAATGAGCGGCAGTTAATTACAGAATACTACACTACACAAGATCTACATATAGAAGAAATTAACAAAAAAAAATTGTACGCTTGAGCAAAGTTTAAAAGAAGCATACATCATTTAATATAAGTTCTGTCAGCCGCATCTGATCAGCAAGGCCACTCTCAGTCACAGTCTGCAGGACAAAATTGATCAACTTAATGAACAATCTTATAACAGGCATGCCTGAGCAGACTAAATTTGAAGAAGCTTTCCAAACAAAATAAGCAGGGCAAGCAGAAAATATAGGGACTCTAAAAGACATTATCCAAAAGGAAAGAAAATAGTTAACTTACTCTATATAACAAATAATTATAAGATAAGCTTAAATACAGATGATCAAGACACATGAGAGGCATAAAAAAACCATTAACTTCATAAAACAAAAAAGGAATAAATGAGGAAGAAAAGCATTAAGAGTAAACATATCCAATGTTTTTGAAAAGGAAAAAAGCCCAAAAATAAACCTAAATAGAGTGCAATCAAGAGGACTGAATCATTTATTAGAACCTTGAGGATTATGGGGAGAGTGGAAAGCTCCACAGCTGGCAACTCCCTCAACTCGCTATTCATTGTGCGAAATGTCTCATCTGCAGTAATCATATATGAGACAGTCATTATTCATGATGGAATTTCAAAATTGCACAATGATAAATTTGATACAAAGTCTAATATAAATACATTGCACACATGTCTGAAGAAAATAACCTTCTGTGCATCAAAGGTGGATGATGATGGCCACTCAACAAATGAAGCCCATTTAAGTAAGATCTTCCTACCTCTAAGGCAGAAGACATACATTATTTGATTAACCAAAAGAATTGCTTTAATTTTCTGAAAGTTTAGTCTTTGTTAGGACAAGAGTCACTAAGAGAGTTAAACCATTTACAAGGATCCGTGTATGCTTAACTTGAGGGGTAAGAATTAATAACTTCAAAAGGATTAAAAAATAAAAAAAAAAAACTTACTGTTAAGAGAACTGAAATGCATATTTCTTTGCACATTACAGATGTGGTCCCTGCGATAGAGAAAAAAGGATAAATAGAGGAGGGTACAAAGAGATATAGAGAGGTTGATGCCATAAACTTCCAACGGGGAGAACAGTAAGAAAAGGGGATATAAAGTTTGAGATCGAAAACATCAACGAGGAATAACCAAAAAGCAGGAAACAATTTATAAACATTACTTACCATATGTAAGAGCATCCTGTGTTCTCTTGAAAACTAAGTGCTAATTCTGTAGAAAATTCTGAGTCTCTCCATGATATGATTGTATCTGAAGATAAATGCAAATATCATTTAATCAAACTGATTTTTCACAAACGACAAGCATTCAGTTGAAAACATCATATTTGCTACTAGCGAAGGAAAAAGAATACCTTCTTGCTTTCTGTAAATTCCATCAGGGCTGATGCGGTGCAAGAGCAATGTCTCATTGTCTTCTTCATCCAAAACAAACAAAGCCAGCTCTTCTGATCTCTGAATTATAACATATGCATTCATTTAAAATTAAGAACACATTTTCATCTACATAATTTATATTCAAAAACTAAATCCAGTATATCCAGACTGAAAACAGACAAATATAGAATCAGATTAAAAGATTTGAACAGACCTCCAAATAATCAACAGTGACATTCCCAGTTCCTTGATCATCCCATTTACCATCCTCATTCAAACGATAGACCTTTACTCGCTGAATTTATATGTAAATAATTTGACCATAAAAAAGGAGAGAAGAGTTAAATAGCTTACTCAAAACTCATGCAAAATTCAAAGAAATAAACAGCACAGACTGAAAATGGTGTTAGTCTGGTGCACTAAACGATGATATCATTAAAATAATGCATAGTCCCATTAACATGAATTTAGACCTCGAGCAGCTATTTGGGCCATCCTACTGACAACAAGAAATAACTTGACCAGGAAAAAAAAAAAAAAAAAAAAGAGAGAAGATTTAAATAGCATTCCCAAAACTCATGCAGAATTCACAGAAAGAAACAGCACAGGCTGAAAACAGTGTTATTCTGGTGCACTAAACGATGATATCATTAAAATCATGCATAGTCCCATTAACATGAAGTTAAACCTCAAGCAGCTATTTGCATCATCATACTGACAACAAAAAAATAACTTTTATGATCTCCCGCTCATGATAATTGAATAATGTGCAGGTAAGATAAACAAGTAAATACAAGCTTACTCAAATTTTCCACCTAATTAATGGTTTCAACGTAGATCCATAACCTGCTAACATATTCTCATCACATTTAACTATCTTTATGCTTCCTATTCCGAACTCAAGATGTTTCTCCCAAAGATGCTACCGCTTTTTGCATCCTAGATATGATAAGTCACCATGGAACAACACCCTTACCATAATTCAGAAATTTCTCGCAAATGCTACCAAGACCATACTAGCCTCTTTGGGGAAAATGTACATGGCATATAACAGAAGCTATTTAAAGAACAATGAAAAGATTAAATTAAGAATATAAGTTACTTGGAAATAATTACTTAAATAGCGTTGGCTTTCTAAATTTACGAACTATGACACTCCAAAATAAGAGAATATTCAAATCTGAAACTAAAATTAGTCTATCCACAAAGGAAAAAAAAATATTCCAACAAAAAAAAAATGAATCATCTAATCTGCAATGTACTAATATTGAAAACAGGATAGAATCCCAGTTAATAGTACCCTAACCAAAATACGCATGATATCAGGTGTAATGATTAACTACTAATTTCAAACTTAATAGTTCATGCAGTCTAGTAGTATATTTCCTTTGACATCAAATAAAGTAGACTCATACTCCAAATAAATCATAACATATCATAAACTTATATTAAAACCTCTTTCTTCCCTATTTCTTATGCGTAAAATTGATTGAAGACTAAATCACAACCTTGACCGCATTTCATACCTATAATTAAACACCCGAATAATAAGAACTCCCACGAAAAAGCACAAAATGCAAAAGTTAAACCAATTTGGTTAACAGCCCAAGAAGAGAATTGCCTGACATCCCACTTAAAGCTAATTTCACTTCACCACACACTTCAAACCAAAACCTAATAACACTATGGAACAGAAAAGAAAAAAAAAAGGAATAGCACCTTTACTGCAAAGCCAAAAATAAATTTAAATTAATTGAAAGATAAAAACTTCACTTACTCTGTAAATTCCCATCACTCAATATAAAAATAGCAAAAGTCAAAATTAATATCTAAACTCATCCTAGAAGCGAACTAACAAAAATAAGACCGATTCTAGGGCCCAACGAGGCTTCTATAAAACAGCTAGAGATGAACTGACCTGCATCGAATTGGCGTTGCCTTGAGATTTCTCTTGAGCGCCCATCACAGCTTCTCGCTCTCCGATTTCGAATCCCAAATAACCACGAGGAATCGTACAGACTGAAAAATCGAAGTTAAATTCAGAGATTGGGGGAACCTCGAATTAGGGTTTGGGAAAACGAGAAGAGAGAGAAAGCGCGGGTTCTGAAATATTAAGCGGGAGAGATTAAGGTTCCTTTTGGAGGGGATGAATAGAAAACCCTAACCGCCATTAACGAAGCTGAATAATGTTTCTCTCTCTCTTTTTTTTTTTTTTTTCTTCTATTTTCTTCGCAAATGCCTGTCCCTCCCCCGACCTTCGATAAGTGAAAGAGAAGAGAGAAAGAAAAAGAAAGTGATGAAAAACAACTAAAAAACAATAATATACTACTACAAAAAAAAATGTTAATAAATGCGATTTTTTAATGGGCTTGGTTTTGTTTTTAATTACGGTTTCGCCATTTCGAGTCTCTGCTCATATCCACGCGCTTTCTTTCCGCCATCCAATCAAGAACACCCAGAGATTCCCTTAACACGTGTTTTTTCACTACCCAATCTTGATTTAACACGTAATATCGCAGCACGAAAAGATGCACATCTGGTCGGAAATTCTAGTTACGTCACCTGCGTAAATTAGGTTTGCCAGGTGGAAGCGTTGGATTGGGCAGGTTTCAGTACGGTTACACTGGTAAAAGGAGGATCTTTGGAATTTAAAACGGGTTGCAGAGGCTAGTAGCAGTAGAGCAGTACTGCTTTGTCGCTATTTATTGGACTCGCCACTCGCGAATTGTACAGAAATGGATGAATGGTACAGTAGGGAGTGAGTTATGGTAGGCGGGACAAATCATCATATTCTTTGCCTCGTGCGGGTTTGTCTTAATTAAGTAAAGCAGTTGACCTTTCTCTTTTTTGCCATTGGTGCATTGCTTATTGACATTATCATTATTTTTCTTATTTTAAGATAGTTTTGGACCTTTTTTATTATTATTAAATTACATATATGATATATCCATAGAAATTATATGGTAAGATATGAATATTGGCCACGCATGAAGTCCAATCAATCCTTATTAGGCCGAAGTCCTCATGGCTTAAATAGGCCCATCAAAGCCTCATATTGCAGCAAGCCATCCACTTTGGCATAATATTAAGATTTATATTATGCCTTAAAAGTAAATTCCATGACAATTATTTGAAGTTAAAACAAAATAGTATCTTTGGAAGAAATTTTACTAATTATTATTGATTAACGATCATACCATCACTGTATGTAATTTTACAGTTATTGTTAACTTTGTGGCATGTGATCATCCCGTATAACCTACAAATCAAATTACTTGATAAATGAATTCTTAAACTTTTATAATTTCAACTATTTAAGTATAATACAAATATATATAATAAGTATTTTACTATAATTTAAATTTTATACACAATCAATTAAATATAAAAACCAATAAAAACATGAATCAAATCTATATCCATGTTTATTTGGTTGTGGATAATTATCCTTTTGAATGTGCAAATAAATATTTTTAAAGAATGATATATATATATATAAATATAATCTATAATTTTATAGCATTGTTTAAATGTTTGGCTAAGTTTCGTGCCACGACTGAAATTGTCAACTCATTTAAAAATTTATAAAAAATATATAAAATAAAATAATAATTAAAATATAAAATAGGAGTATATATGTAAATTTCATTTATAAAATAAATATTTTTATTTTATATTTATGTAAAGAAACTACCCACTCATCACATAATTAAAAAAAAAATCACATAACATTTTTATTTTATTTTCTTTAATCACATTATGGATGTTCAAAAATCTAGTAATAATAATTCTTATGTTAACATTTAGGGATGGCAATTTAAAATACGAATTTGGATATCCACGGATATTCGATCCGTTTTTTGTGGATTTGGATTTGCAGATTTGGATATTATAATTACTATCCGCAGTGGATTCGGAGTGGATGCGGATATAAAACCTCGGATATCCATTATCCGAATCCGCATTACTTCTACGAATTGGATATCCGAATCTGAATCCGCTTATTTGTAAAACACATAATTTTTGTTTGATTTTATATATATTTTTTTTTTAAGAAAATGATTTATTGAATTCAAATTTTTAGCGGATTCGGATATCTGGCGAATAATGTTATTTAATTCGGATTCGGATAGTAACATGCGAATTAAATACGGATAATTTACGAATTCAAATTTTAAAATAATTTTACAAATTCGAATTCGAATAATACAAAAAATATAAATATCCGACCCACTCCATGGATTAAATTATAGTACTTGGAAAAGGTGGGAGGATGACCTTTCATCTTTAATACTAGTACAACTAATTAAAATAGTATTTCACGAATGATTTTTAATTTATTGATCTTTTAGTTTCGATTCAAGCCAACTGCATAAATAACTTTCAGTTAAAAATTTCCATCCATCCATCCATCCATCCATTTATCTATATCTATATTTATATTATTATAAATAAAAAATAACTGAATTGGTGTCACTTAGTCAAGTGATACCAACTCAGTTGATAAAATTATTTAAAAATCAAATTTTATAAATATATACTATTATAAAAAAAATAACTGAGTTGGTGTCACTGAGTCAACTCATTTAAAAATTTATGAAAAATATATAAAATAAAATAATAATTAAAATATAAAATAGGAGTATATATGTAAATTTCATTTATAAAATAAATATTTTTATTTTATATTTATGTAAAGAAACCACCCACTCGTCACATAATTAAAAAAAAAAAAATCACATAACATTTTTATTTTATTTTCTTTAATCACATTATGGATGTTCAAAAATCTAGTAATAATAATTCTTATGTTAACATTTAGGGATGGCAATTTAAAATACGAATTTGGATATCCGCGGATATTCGATCCGTTTTTTGTGGATTTGAATTTGCAGATTCGGATATTATAATTACTATCCGCAGTGGATTCGGAGCGGATGCGGATATAAAACCTCGGATATCCATTATCCGAATCCGCATTACTTCTACGGATTGGATATCCGAATCTGAATCCGCTTATTTGTAAAACAAATAATTTTTGTTTGATTTTATATTTTTTTTTAAAGAAAATGATTTATTGAATTCAAATTTTTAGCGGATTCGGATATCTGGCGAATAATGTTATTTAATTCGGATTCGGATAGTAACATGCGAATTAAATACGGATAATTTACGAATTCAAATTTTAAAATAATTTTACAAATTCGAATTCGAATAATACAAAAAATATAAATATCCGACTCACTTCATGGATTAAATTATAGTACTTGGAAAAGGTGGGAGGATGACCTTTCATCTTTAATACTAGTACAACTAATTAATATAGTATTTCACGAATGATTTTTAATTTATTGATCTTTTAGTCTCGATTCAAGCCAACTGCATAAATAACTTTCGGCTAAAAATTTCCATCCATCCATCCATCCATTTATCTATATCTATATTTATATATTATAAATAAAAAATAACTGAATTGGTGTCACTTAGTCAAGTGATACCAACTCAGTTGATACAATTATTTAAAAATCAAATTTTATAAATATATACTATTATAAAAAAAATAACTGAGTTGGTGTCACTGAGTCAACTCATTTAAAAATTTATAAAAAATATATAAAATAAAATAATAATTAAAATATAAAATAGGAGTATATATGTAAATTTCATTTATAAAATAAATATTTTTATTTTATATTTATGTAAAGAAAACTACCCACTCATCACATAATTAAAAAAAGAAATCACATATACCCCTGACATTAGGTGGTCTTTACGCTGCAGTGTAAAAAAATTCATTGCTTATTCTTGTAAATTATTTTATTAAATACCTTTTTACCACATCTTATTCAGACGTGTTATTCTTAGGTTGTCCTGGGTGATTGGTTCTCTGTGAATAGAATTTTCCTAATGATTATATAGAAGAATAATAGGATATTGCTATAAATTGGATTAAAAAGGAATTAGTCTTCAAATCCAAGTGAAAACTAGATGGTATTCTTGAGTGTGTACTGTTTAGCGTTGATTTTCTTAGACCTTAAGTTGTAATTAAAATTTGCAGAAATGATTAATTTGTTATTTTCCCCTGAATATTGTTGTGTTGCTTACAGATTTAGTGCTTTCCAACAAGCTCGTTTTGTATGATTTGGAAAATCAGGCCATTGGATGGACTGAGTACAATTGTGAGTATAATTTTACTTTCCTAACATTTTTATTTTATTTTCTTTAATCACATTATGGATGTTCAAAAATCTAGTAATAATAATTCTATGTTAACATTTAGGGATGGCAATTTAAAATACGAATTTGGATATCCGCGGATATTCGATCCGTTTTTTGTGGATTTGGATTTGCAGATTCGGATATTATAATTACTATCCGCAGTGGATTCGGAGCGGATGCAGATATAAAACCTCGGATATCCATTATCCGAATCCGCATTACTTCTACGGATTGGATATCCGAATCTGAATCCGCTTATTTGTAAAACACATAATTTTTGTTTGATTTTATATTTTTTTTAAAAGAAAATGATTTATTGGAATTCAAATTTTTAGCGGATTCGGATATCTGGCGAATAATGTTATTTAATTCGGATTCGGATAGTAACATGCGAATTAAATACGGATAATTTACGAATTCAAATTTTAAAATAATTTTACAAATTCGAATTCGAATAATACAAAAAATATAAATATCCGACCCACTCATGGATTAAATTATAGTACTTGGAAAAGGTGGGAGGATGACCTTTCATCTTTAATACTAGTACAACTAATTAATATAGTATTTCACGAATGATTTTTAATTTATTGATCTTTTAGTCTCGATTCAAGCCAACTGCATAAATAACTTTCGGCTAAAATTTCCATCCATCCAATCCATTTATCTATATCTATATTTATATTATTATAAATAAAAAATAACTGAATTGGTGTCACTTAGTCAAGTGATACCAACTCAGTTGATTAAAATTTTTTAAAAATCAAATTTTATAAATATATACTATTATAAAAAGAATAACTGAGTTGGTGTCACAGAGTCAACTCATTTAAAAATTTATAAAAAATATATAAAATAAAATAATAATTAAAATATAAAATAGGAGTATATATGTAAATTTCATTTATAAAATAAATATTTTTATTTTATATGTATGTAAAGAAACTACCCACTCATCACATAATTAAAAAAAAAAAATCACATAACATTTTTATTTTATTTTCTTTAATCACATCATGGATGTTCAAAAATCTAGTAATAATAATTCTTATGTTAACATTTAGGGATAGCAATTTAAAATCAGAATTTGGATATCCGCGGATATTCGATCCGTTTTTTTGTGGATTTGGATTTGCAGATTCGGATATTATAATTACTATCCGCAGTGGATTCGGAGCGGATGCGGATATAAAACCTCGGATATCCATTATCCGAATCCGCATTACTTCTACGGATTGGATATCCGAATCTGAATCCGCTTATTTGTAAAACACATAATTTTTGTTTGATTTTATATATTTTTTTAAAGAAAATGATTTATTGAATTCAAATTTTTAGCGGATTCGGATATCTGGCGAATAATGTTATTTAATTCGGATTCGGATAGTAACATGCGAATTAAATATGGATAATTTACGAATTCAAATTTTAAAATAATTTTACAAATTCGAATTTGAATAATACAAAAAATATAAATATCCGACCCACTCCATGGATTAAATTATAGTACTTGGAAAAGGTGGGAGGATGACCTTTCATCTTTAATACTAGTACAACTAATTAATATAGTATTTCACGAATGATTTTTAATTTATTGATCTTTTAGTCTCGATTCAAGCCAACTGCATAAATAACTTTCGGCTAAAATTTCCATCCATCCATCCATCCATCCATTTATCTATATCTATATTTATATTATTATAAATAAAAAATAACTGAATTGGTGTCACTTAGTCAAGTGATACCAACTCAGTTGATAAAATTTTTTAAAAATCAAATTTTATAAATATATACTATTATAAAAAAAATAACTGAGTTGGTGTCACTGAGTCAACTCATTTAAAAATTTATAAAAAATATATAAAATAAAATAATAATTAAAATATAAAATAGGAGTATATATGTAAATTTCATTTATAAAATAAATATTTTTATTTTATATGTATGTAAAGAAACTACCCACTCATCACATAATTAAAAAAAAAAATCACATAACATTTTTATTTTATTTTCTTTAATCACATTATGGATGTTCAAAAATCTAGTAATAATAATTCTTATGTTAACATTTAGGGATGGCAATTTAAAATACGAATTTGGATATCCGCGGATATTCGATCCGTTTTTTTGTGGATTTGGATTTGCAGATTCGGATATTATAATTACTATCCGCAGTGGATTCGGAGCGGATGCGGATATAAAACCTTGGATATCCATTATCCGAATCCGCATTACTTCTACGGATTGGATATCCGAATCTGAATCCGCTTATTTGTAAAACACATAATTTTTGTTTGATTTTATATTTTTTTTTAAAGAAAATGATTTATTGAATTCAAATTTTTAGCGGATTCGGATATCTGGCGAATAATGTTATTTAATTCGGATTCGGATAGTAACATGCGAATTAAATATGGATAATTTACGAATTTAAATTTTAAACTAATTTTACAAATTCGAATTCGAATAATACAAATGTAGACACCTAATTTTGTCCGGGCCACTAAACAGGTATGTTTTCTTCCCATATTGATGTTTCCGAGTATAAAAAGACTGTTTTCATCCTGCAGGTGGTACTCCGAGACTTAGTTTAAGAGGGCGAGCATAAAAAGTCAACCCCGAAAAAGTCAACCACAGAAAGTCAACTACTGAAAAAGTTAACCCACTTTCAAAATCAAGATTTTAAGTTCAATTGAAAAATGGAGAAAGAATTTTGATAATCCGAGGTCTACATTGAAAGATATGGAGTTCGGAAGTTGGGATTTGGAGATTCAGTAGAAAAGAAACCCTAATCCGAGAAATTTGGGGAAAAGTGCTTAAACGATCAAACTGGTCGAAATTGAAGGTTCCAAATGAAAGATAAGCACTGACTACGGGTAATGGAGAAGTCACTTGCAAGAAAAACCGAAAGAAAAGTCAATCCGGGAGAAAACCGAGAATTAGGGTTTTTAGTGGATTTCGGTGAAATCGGGAAGAATCATAGAAATGGCCCGACTTGGTAAGACCAAAGCCCCCAATGGATGAGGAATGATTAAAAAGGATGGCTCAAGGCTCAGATTGAAGAAAATCTGAAAATCGGACTTGTTTTGAGCAAAACCGGGTTTCGGAGGTTAAAGGGCAAAATTGGAAAATTTTGGGAAAAATAGCAAATGGACTCCGAAAATTATGGAAAATTTGTCAATCTCATTCTTAAATCATTTGAAAGAGATTGGTAAAAGAAAATCTTGATTCCGAGTTCGTTTGCAAAATGGCCAAATCCCGGGCTTCTTATGCAGTAATTCAAAAAGATAAATCCCGGAAAAATAGCAAATGGACTCCAAAAATTCTGAAATTTGGTAAATCTCATTTTTAAATTATTTGGAAGAGATTGGCGAAAGAAAATCTTGATTCCGAGTTCATTTGCAAAATGGCTAAATCCCGAGCTTCCTATGCAGTAATTCAAGCCGATAAATCCCGAAAAAATACCAAATGAGCTCCAAAAATTACGAAAACTTTCAGATCACACTTTTTAATTATTTTGAAGAGATTGGTGAAGAAAAATCTTGATTTGGAGCTCGTTTAAAAATGGTAAAAAGTAGGGGCATAAAAGGACATTTTGGGAAGAAAAAATCCAAATAAATAGCAAACGGACTCGGATAATTTTGAAAACTTCCAGAACTCAATATTTTATTATTTTGGAAGTATTAAAAAACGAAAAATTGAATTTGGAGCCCTTTGATATTTATTTTGCATCCGGGAGGGCAAAATGGTCATTTCACCCAAGCAACCGAAAAGGGCTTTTCGCGCCCTTCAAAAAATCAGAGTTGGGCTGGAAAAAAGATGTCAACATTTTTCTTAGACAGCTGTAATTTGAGAGGGCTGAGATGCTAATCTAAGGGTGGTAATTTCATGACTTTTCATCTTGAATTATTGGCCATTTGATGGAAATTAGGTTACACAAAAATGACAACATCTTGGAGTCCATATAAGCATCATTTTCTGCCAGCCCTAAGGGGGGAGGCAGATTTTGTTTTTTCTTTTCCATTTTGGTTGATTTCTCTTAGTTTTTCTTAGTTTTTTATTTTCTTGGTTGAGAGCAAAAAAAGAAAAGTTTAGAAAAAAAGGAAAGTTTGAAGAGAAAAGCTTGAAATATTAGCTTCTTGAGGTTGCTCTTGAGCACCAACTCTTGCACTTTCATTTTCTATTCTTATTTTTTGCTATTTTAATCTCTACTTGGTGAGTTTTCATTTTAAAATAATGTTTCTTGTTCTTCCTTTATTTCCTTTCTTAAGTATATATTTTTTTTTTACATTTTGTTTTTACAATAAACTCACCATGGCCAAATGGCCTACATTATTTATTTTAAGTTGTTGTTTTTGATTCATTTTACCATATTGTTTATGCTATTTTCTTTATTTTTGATGTTTTAAATATTATGTTATTTCATGTTCTTAAGTTATATTTAATTTGGTTGCTTTGTTTATTGCCATTTATGTCTTAGATATCATGTTTTTGCATTTTTAATTTTCTGTTTTTATGTTGTTTAAATTTGAGCATGTTTTAGATTTAGTATATTAGGTGTTTGTGAAAATGCTTGTGTGATTTTTGTGTTATGACTTAGTTTTTCATGCTAGCATACCAAGTGTTTGTGAAAATGCCATGCTTGTTGAAGCTTGGGGCCATTTGGCTACTCCATGTGTTTTGCAGTGTGTGTTGTATTTTTGTCATGCTAGTTGTTAGGTTTTTGCATTTGCATGATATTCGGTTGGAATTTTGAATTAAGCATGCCTTGTGTTTGTGAAAATGCCATGCATGTCTTAGGTCTAGGTTACATTAAATGCCATGCAAGTTCATGTTAGGTCTAGGCCATATTATTTGTGTCATGCATTTTCCTTACATTTAGGTTTAGATCCATGCATTTCATGCATTATGTTTGCTGCATTGTTTCATGCATTTCATGTTCATGCCACTTGAATAATGACTTGAGCCAATTAATGGTTCAAGATCATGCTCTCTTGAGCACACTTGTGGAAAATTAAGTTTGTCAAATTGATTACTCTACCTTTGTGATTTTTTTTTTTAGCCAATTTTTATCTAACTTTCAAAGAGTCCTAGCTACTGCTTTCAAGTCATTTTATGAGTTTCAAATATTTTTACTTTGGTTTTTAAATGATTTTATCAAAAGCAAAAATGTGTTGGCAAAGCAGTTTTTTTTTCTCTCCTCCAAAAACTCGTACATCTATGATTTTTCTGGGAATTCATCTTTGATCAGAAAATTAAGCCGATTTGTTTTCATGTAGTTTTACATGTCCTGAGTCTTCAGTATTTTTTTTAGAATTTTTGGAAGTTTTAAAAATTGGGTAAAAAATCGTGGATTAAAACTGGACAGTGGAGTCAGAATTGATTTTAAAGAAAAACAAAGCAGTTTTTTTTTCCACCCAAAACACGTACATATCCGATTTTTCTGGGAATTCATCTTTGATCAGAAAATTAAGCCGATTTTTTCTCGTGTATTTTTACATGTCTGGAGTCTCCAATAATTTTTTCAGAATTTTTGGAATTTTTAAAAATAGGTTAAAAAATCGTGGATTAAAACTGGACAGTGGTGTCAGAATTGAATTTAAAGAAAAACAAAGCAGTTTTTTTTCTCCTCCAAAAACTCGTACATCTCTGGTTTTTCTGGGAATTCATATTTTATCAAAAAATTAAGCCAATTTTTTATCGTGTAGTTTTACATGTTCTGAGTCTCCAGTATTTTTTTCAGAATTTTTGGAATTTTTAAAAATAGGATAAAAAATCGTGGATTAAAACTGGTTAGTGGAGTCAGAATTGAATTTAAAGAAAAACCAATTTTCTGTTTTGGTTAACTTACTTAGAGTGGGCTGATTAGGAGGGTTAGCTACTGACTTAGGGTAATTTCTAAGCCTTTTTAAACTCTAAAAATGGTTTTTCAAGTCCCGGGTTAAGGGTAGCCAAGTCCCGTTTTTTTAAACTTAGGAAATTAGAGCCATTTTAAAACTTTTTAGCCCAGTTTTTATTTTCTTATTCAAGCTTCTCAATATTGTTTTCAAACAATAACAAAGTATTTTGGTTTTAGAATATTTAATTTGACATATTTTCCTAAGGTAGCCGGATATCTTGTTAGATATACGGATTTCCTTAATTAAAGGAAAAAATACATTTCATGCATTGCATTTTTATTTTCATGCACATTATATGATAGCATTATTTTATTCCATGTCATTTAAATTATATGCCATACCATTCATACTTGTCATGTCATTTAGGTTGTATTATATTATTTAGATTTTGCTATGTCATTTTATTTATGTCATGCATATACATATTCATTTCTTTTAAATGTTTTCGAAAAAAGATAATGGTTTTCAATAAAAAAAATATAAAGATATTCCCGAGTTAAAATAATTCATGAGTTCTCTACCGGGTTTGCTGGAGGGAATATCATCAATTATCATTAATAAAGGAATATCTTTCTTTCAAAAAGAGAATGATTCGGAAAGTTTTCCAAAACTAATAAAAATTTCTATATTTTGCCACGTTTGTTGGGGAATATAGGAAAATTTTGAATTTATAAATTTCGGATCATTTTCAATAAAAAAATGGAATTATTTTTTTTTTAAATTGGGAATTAACTTGAAATACTAAATTTAAAACCAACTTTTACCGAGACTTGAGATAACACACGATTAATAAGGTACCGATTTATACGGGCGTTGTGGGGGTGCTAATCCTTCCCCGCACGTAACCGACTCCCGAACCCGCTTCTTTGATTTCTCTGGTTTAAAACGCAGACTTGAAATTGATTTTTAAAATGTTTTAATTAATTTTTAAAATATTTTATAAAACCGGTTTTAATAGGTGGCCGATCACACCTAGCTAAAAAAGATTGGTGGCGACTCCATGTCTTTTAAGGTCATTTTCAAAACCTTCACTTTTTTTAGAGGAATTAAGTCGACTTTTCCTCGGTTTTTTTTAATGTCATGCCTAACGAATAATAAAGTCTTGCGATGAGACTCGTCGTCGTTATTTTTTTAGGTTGCGACAGCTTGGCGACTCCACTGGGGATTATTAGAGAGTCAGGCCTAGAAATAGTCGTGTGTTATCAAAGTCTCAGTTTTGGTTGGTTTAATTGGTATTTAATTTTAATTCCCACATTTTTCTAATAAAGAGAATTTTGAAAATAATAAAATGTTTTTAAAAATGTTCATTCTCATGTGCATGCATTTTATTATTGTTCTCTAGTTATTTAGGTTGTATATTATAATTGCTTGTTGGTTAATGCGTTACACTATTCTTGAATGTTTTAATTGCTAGGGCATTTAGAATAAGGTTTGTAGAATAGGTAGTGAAAGGTTTATTATTCCTCCACACACACTACACGTGCATTTGCATAACATGAATCCTATACCCGGGTTCCGTCCTTTTAAGTGGGAGTAAAGTAACTACGCCTTCGTGATGATCCTCCGTATGGGCTAGTGAAACACTTTCAGAGTATAAAGTACCTAATGCCTTCGTGATGATCCTCCGCATGGGCATAGGAAAATATACTCTAACGAATTGAACCCGCTTTCATCGGGGTGCCTTACTAGCCTTCACCGGCGACAGTGAGGAACAATTCGGGGCCTTAGAACCGATTCACCCTCATATAGTGAACCTAGGCGAAGCCATGCCGAATTTCCGTTAGACATACCGAAAATAGGAACACATGGAGGGACATTTCAAAACTTTTTGTTACCTATTTTACACTCCGAGTAAGTGTGGTAGATCGGGCAACGATGTACGTACATCGCCCGTAATAAATGTGATACTCCGCCTCGATGGCATCGTGATGCCTAAATAAGCAGATATTGCTGGGGCAGATGTTCATTAGCTGTTTTTTTTAAAAAAAAAAAAAAAATCATTTTTCAAGCATTTTTGCATGTTGCACATTTCATGCATGTGTGAATGGGGCATATACATTTTTGGTTGTATTATTGATCTCATTCTTTGCAATAAACAGTTGGTAATTTAATTTGATGATTTCATAAAACCGGTAGTGTCACATGAACATTTGCATATTGTACCATAGTAAGATCCACCCTGAAATTCTTTTGAAAATGATGTAATTGGTTTATCAAAAAAAAAAAAAAAATGGAGGCAAATCTTGCATAATGAGATTTTTGAATAACCAAGATTTAGGTCCCACCAATTTCGTGTAATCATTGATTTCTTTGTATATACCTTTGTGTTAATTCATTTATTTTTGCATGTATCATTTTGACATCATGTTATAGTCATAGCATGCATGGTCATTCATTGTAAGATACGTTTATGACATGCATGGTCATTATTTGTATATACTTATGTATCAATTTATTCTTTCTTTACATGCATCATGTTGGCATCAAGTTGCATTCATGCATTCATAGTCAGCATGATTTTTTCTGTATATATCCATATATCAATTTATTCTTTCTTTACATGCATCATGTTGGCATCCAGTTGCATTCATGCATTCATAGTCAGCATGATTTTTCTGTATATATCCATTATCAATTTATTCTTTCTCTATATGCATCATGGTAGCATCAAGTTGCATTCATGCATTCATAGTCAGCATGATTTTTCTGTATCTATTCATATATCAATTTATTCTTTCTTTACATGCATCATGTTAGCATCAGGGTGCATTCATGGCATACATAGTCATCATGATATGCTCATGCATTAATTTGTCATATTGGCATCAGGTTGCGTTCATGACATACACGGCCAGCATGACTTTCTTTGTATATACTCTGTGTCAATCATTTATTCTTCACATGCATCATAATTGACATTGTGTGGCATTCATAGTGTATATGATCATTCATTGAGAAATGCATTTGGAACATACATGGTCATTCATTGTATATATCCATGCATTGGTTTTTCTTATTCTTTAAATGCATCATGTTGGCATCGTGTTGCATTTATAACATACATGGTCAACATGTTTCCACTGTATATGACCACACATAACTTTGTTTATCATTCACATGCATCAAATTGCACTCATGACATTCATAGCTCATTCATCATGAAACACATTAATAAGATGAAATAGAAATTGGCTTAGCTTTGAAGAGTTTTCTTCGTCAGCTAAAAGCTATGACCCCAACAGCAAGTGCGAGTATCATATTCGGGCAATTGGGCATTCGACTAAAAATGCAGAAAACTGAAGGAAAGAATTGAGGGTCTTGTCCACAATGGCATTTGGATTCCAGAGCTTATCGAACATTGGAAATCTGTTTTACCATAGATTGATTTCCTCTTGAAGAATTTTGAGGATAAGATTTGTTATCTTTGAAAGCATGTCAATAGGAGCATTCTGATGCATATTTTTCTATACACTTTGATGATGAAAGCTCTTGTCTCATGATGACATCTACATGAAATAAATAAATTTTGAATTTTAATATTTTGTGTTCATTTTATTTTAGCAATAAATTTGAAATTGTAAAAAAAAAAAAAAACAAATGAAACTTTGAGAAAATTTGTGGTACACAATAAATAAGTGGTTTTCACATGAAATAATGAACAATCTTGAGAATATTGATGATCATTGTTAGAAATGACCCAATACCTTCAGCCTTCTCTTTTAGGCTTTCCTAAGCCTAAATCCTTTGAACCGAGACCACTTGAAAGACCTAATGCTTCAAGGAATATGAATGATTTGACTTCATAAAACCATTGTCATCACAGAATAAGCAAAGACTTAGATCTTAGTCTAGGCTATGAACAAAGGAACGAACTTTTTGAAAATTTTCAAATTCCTTGAAAATCAAACAAATGAGACATTCTTTCAAGAATCCAGATTTTGATAATTTGGTGTGTGTCAGGATTGTGCTAAAACCATTCATGACCTTTCCCAATGACCACAAAACACTAATTGCCCAGACATCACTTCATGATTGACACCTTGGGGCACAATGATTAAACTAGATTATCCCTTGTCCCAAAGAAAACCTGCTTTTGGGTCATGTTTTCCTTGTCTCTTCAAAGAACTCAGATTGGAAACTCAGCCTTTTCAAAACAGACCTAGACTTGCCATGTTCCTCGTTGATACAAATTCGCATGGTTAATCAAATTGGGGCATCATATGTGGAAATGATGGATACATAGTGAAGAAGGATGGGCTAATGCATGAATTATTGGGGGCATGCAACGAAAAAAAAACAAAAAAAAAAAAAATTTGTGATATCATGCATATGAGAATTCGGATGATTCCAAAGTGCAAAATGAAATTCTGAATATCTATTTCCCCTAAGGATTGCTTTTCAATGTGAATATTTGTGCTTGACATGAGAAATGGCCATCTTTCATATCCCTTTCACACAAAAAGAAATTATCCATAGTCACCCCTTTTGAGCCAAAATAATTTTTTCTTCTTTGAACCCTGATCAAGGATTACCCTCTACACTGGGGGGCAAATGCGAGGAAAGATCTTTTCAAAGATCATTGAGAAATGAGTGATAGCTCAAGGACAGACACAAAGCAAATGGAGCCCCGAATAAATACGGGCTCACTCTGTCAAAGAAAAAGAAGAGAAAAAGATGGTGAAATGAAAGACAAGAAAAACACAATGAAAAAGAAAATGTGTGTGAAAGACATGGCAAATTGAAAGCCAAGAGCAAGGAAGAAAAAGAGCAAAGTCAAAAAGAAAGAAATGTCCAATAAGGGACAAATGCTTCAAAGGGAATCCTCCTCAAGAAATGATCCTTGATCTGATTACCCTCAAACACATATTTTGGGCCTATTTATCCTTTATTTCTGAACCCTGAGCCATGGCCTACATTATATGCTTTAAAAGTCCATTTTGATCAAGCATGAATATTTAATTTGAAGGGTTTTTCCTCGGATTTTATCCCATCTCATCGAATTATCATTTCACTAAGGAAGAATTTAGAATTCTCAAGTGTGTGGTAAAAAAAAAAAAAGGAAAAAATGGGACTCTAGGGCGAAAACCCAAAAACGGGCGGTCTAGAGTAAATTTGGAAATTTTCGATGCCATCTATGCCGATACCCAAAAAAAAAAAAAAGGTCATCTTAAAAAAGGTGGTCATCGAGGAACATCTAGGAATTCCTGAACCCCCCAAATTGTCAGCTCTCATTCGGAGGATTGTCTTCAAAAAACTGAAACTTTTTTCCTCCAAGATCAAACTTTCCGATTTAAACATCCCAGCCAATCTTGACGCTTGTCAAAAAGCCTTGATATGGAAACTAAAAGAATGTTGAATTTGCTTGGTTCTCAATGAATTCATGATTTATAAAACCTGTTCCATTTGTGAGCCTAGAAAGGACATACATTTTTGTTGTGAAGTTTTCCTGGAAAAGCCAGAATCTTGTTATACCAAGCCTTGCCAATCCCAGTTGAAAAAACCCAGATTAATACTTAAGAGAAATTTCTAACAGTGATCATCAGTCATCAAAAGATTTGTACATCATACACTGTGGAGTTAAAATTTTTGGCTTAGAAGTTTTCCTTAGATAAGCAAAATTGTTTTTCAAAAAGAGAAAATAAATTTATTTTTGAAATACCCATTTTTGATGTTGACATGAGACAAGGGTTTTTCTAACCCAAAGGTATAGAACTGCCAGGATAGATCCTGACTTCCAGATATGAGAAGAAGATATCGAACCCAGTTCAGATCTCTGTTGATGAAAGTTTGAAAACTGTTGGGGCGAAGAGAATAGCCAAAATGAATTGAAGATATACTCTGATTTGAAGAGGAAAAATGAATTTGAAAGGCTAAGCCAAAGTCTAGAAGAACAACCGGGGGCATTTGCATCACTCATGAGCACACATCTCTTTATCGAGCTTTTGCATCTGCACAGTGTCGGCAAGCATTTGCATCATTCATGGGTATTTGCATTGGCATTATTCCATAAGCATCTGCATTTTACCTTTACATTTACATTCTTCATGGAATTCGCATTTGTGTCATCTCAAGCAATTGCATCATTTCTAGAATCATTGCATTTTCATTATTGTGTGGTAATTGTAGTTACACCATTCATAAACCAGTTACATGAACACAATTAGTAGGGGCATCTGCATCATGAAACATGGGCATCAATCCAGGCCATTTGCATTCGCACTAAGAAATATTTTACATTTGCACCATGAAGCATGAGCACCTTGTTAAAAGACATATGCATCTGCATCATTTCTCAAAGCTTCTGGTGGTGATATCCAGAATTTTACAATTTTAAAAGTGAACAAGTCTTCGGTGGTGATAGCTGAAGCCTCTGGTGGAGATATCCAGGGTTTTATAATTTTGAAAACATGAAAAATTTTATTCTGAAGGAGTTACCCAGAATTTTACAATGAGCAAGTCTTTGGTGGTGATAGCCAAAGCTTCTGGTGGTGATATCCAGAATTTTGCAGTTTTAAAAGTGAACAAGTCTTCAGTGGTGATAGATGAAGCCTCTGGTGGAGATATCCAGGGTTTTATAATTTTTAAAAATGAGAAATTTTATTCTGAAGGAGTTACCGAGAATTTTACAATGAGCAAGTCTTTGGTGGTGATAGCCAAACCTTCTGGTGGGGATATCCAGAATTTTACAGTTTTAAAAGTGAACAAGTCTTCGGTGGTGATAGCTGAAGCCTCTGGTGGAGATATCCAGGGTTTTATAATTTTGAAAAATGAGAAATTTTATTCTAAAGGAGTTACCCAGAATTTTACAATAAGCAAGTCTTTGGTGGTGATAGCCAAACCTTCTGGTGGGGATATCCAGAATTTTACAGTTTTAAAAGTGAACAAGTCTTCGGTGGTGATAGATGAAGCCTCTGGTGGAGATATCCAGGGTTTTATAATTTTGAAAAATGAGAAATTTTATTCTGAAGGAGTTACCCAGAATTTTACAATGAGCAAGTCTTTGGTGGTGATAGCCAAAGCTTCTGGTAGGGATATCCAGAATTTTACAGTTTTTAAAAGTGAATAAGTCTTCGGTGGTGATAGCTGAAGCCTCTGGTGGAGATATCCAGGGTTTTATAATTTTGAAACATGAGAAATCTTCTTCTAGATGAGTTATCTAGAATTTTATATTGAGCAAGTTTTTGGTGGTGATAGCCAAAGCTTCTGGTGGGGATATCCAGAATTTTACAGTTTTAAAAGTGAGCAAGACTTCGGTGGTGATAGATGAAGCCTCTGGTGGAGATATCCAGGGTTTTAGAATTTTGAAAAATGAGAAATCTTCTTTTGGAGGAGTTATCCAAAATTTTATTCAACATGTGCATCTACATCAAGAAGCATTTGCATCAATCTAAGTTAGTTGAATCTGCATCAAGAAAGTTTGCATCAAATCAAGTCATTTACATTTGCATCAAAGACATCTGCACCAATCTAAGTCATTTGCATCTACATGAAGAAGCGTTTGCATCAACAAAAGACATTTGCATCATGAAGCATTTGCATCATCTCTTAAAGCTTTCAAGTATAATCGATTTCGTTTCCTTAAGGCGAGTCGAGCCCCGAAATCATCGTCGAAGTACTTTTTTTATTTATGAACAAGTCTTCGGTGGTGATAGCTGAAGCCTCTGGTGGAGATATCCAGAGTTTTTTTTAAAGTCCTTTGAAAAGGTAGAGAGTCTTCGGTGGTGATAGCTGAAGCTTCTGGAGATGATACCCAGAATTTTACAGTTTTAAAAATGAGCAAGACTTCGGTGGTGATAGTTGAAGCCTCTCGTGGAGATATCCAGAGTTTTAAAATCCTTTGAAAAGGTAAAAAGTCTTCGGTGGTGATAGCTGAAGTTTCTGGAGGTGATACCCAGAATTTTTACATTTTAAAAAAATGAGCAAGACTTTGGTGGTGATAGCCGAAGCTTCTCGAGGAGATATCCAGAATTTTAAACACAGCTGAGAACAAGAAAGGTTAAGGCCCCGAGTCCTTTCTTGCAAATCGAATTCGTTTCCTTAAGACGAATCGAGCCTTGATTAGTCAGGGAATTCAATTTAAGGACAAATCTTCAATTTACTGTTTTCAAAAACAAAACAAAACAAAAAAAACAAAAAAAAAAAATAAAAAAAAAAGAAAGAGAAAAAATGAGAAAAAATGAAAAAAATAGAAAATAAAAAAGAAAATAAAAAATGGAAAATGCAAAAATGAATGAAGAAATGAAAAAGAAAGCCCCTTTCCTTTCCATGTGATTTCACTGACCGTACAAAATTAGTGTTGGTTTATCTTTGCCTGATTCCTGATTCTCAGCAATAGCCAAAGAGGGGCAGCTGTAGACACCTAATTTTGTCCGGGCCACTAAACAGGTATGTTTTCTTCCCATATTGATGTTTCCGAGTATAAAAAGACTGTTTTCATCCTGCAGGTGGTACTCCGAGACTTAGTTTAAGAGGGCGAGCATAAAAAGTCAAACTTGAAAAAAGTCAACCCCGAAAAAGTCAACCCCGAAAAAGTCAACCCCAGAAAGTCAACTACTGAAAAAGTTAACCCACTTTCAAAATCAAGATTTTAAGTTCAATTGAAAAATGGAGAAAGAATTTTGATAATCCGAGGTCTACATTGAAAGATATGGAGTTCGGAAGTTGGGATTTGGAGATTCAGTAGAAAAGAAACCCTAATCCGAGAAATTTGGGGAAAAGTGCTTAAACGATCAAACTGGTCGAAATTGAAGGTTCCAAATGAAAGATAAGCACTGACTACGGGTAATGGAGAAGTCACTTGCAAGAAAAACCGAAAGAAAAGTCAATCCGGGAGAAAACCGAGAATTAGGGTTTTTAGTGGATTTCGGTGAAATCGGGAAGAATCACAGAAATGGCCCGACTTGGTAAGACCAAAGCCCCCAATGGATGAGGAATGATTAAAAAGGATGGCCCAAGGCTCAGATTGAAGAAAATCTGAAAATCGGACTTGTTTTGAGCAAAACCGGGTTTCGAAGGTTAAAGGGCAAAATTGGAAAATTTTGGGAAAAATAGCAAATGGACTCCGAAAATTATGGAAAATTTGTCAATCTCATTCTTAAATCATTTGAAAGAGATTGGTAAAAGAAAATCTTGATTCTGAGTTCGTTTGCAAAATGGCCAAATCCCGGGCTTCTTATGCAGTAATTCAAAAAGATAAATCCCGGAAAAATAGCAAATGGACTCCAAAAATTCTGAAATTTGGTAAATCTCATTTTTAAATTATTTGGAAGAGATTGGCGAAAGAAAATCTTGATTCCGAGTTCATTTGCAAAATGGCTAAATCCCGAGCTTCCTATGCAATAATTCAAGCCGATAAATCCCGAAAAAAATACCAAATGAGCTCCAAAAATTACGAAAACTTCCAGATCACACTTTTTAATTATTTTGAAGAGATTGGTGAAGAAAAATCTTGATTTGGAGCTCGTTTAAAAATGGTAAAAAGTAGGGGCATAAAAGGACATTTTGGGAAGAAAAAATCCAAATAAATAGCAAACGGACTCGGATAATTTTGAAAACTTCCAGAACTCAATATTTTATTATTTTGGAAGTATTAAAAAATGAAAAATTGAATTTGGAGCCCGTTTGATATTTATTTTGTATCCGGGAGGGCAAAATGGTCATTTCACCCAAGCAACCGAAAAGGGCTTTTTGGGCCCTTCAAAAAATCAGAGTTGGGCTGGAAAAAAGATGTCAACATTTTTCTTGGACAGCTGTAATTTGAGAGGGCTGAGATGCTAATCTAAGGGTGGTAATTTCATGACTTTTCATCTTGAATTATTGGCCATTTGATGGAAATTAGGTTACACAAAAATGACAACATCTTGGAGTCCATATAAGCATCATTTTCTGCCAGCCCTAAGGGGGGAGGCAGATTTTGTTTTTTCTTTTCCATTTTGGTTGATTTCTCTTAGTTTTTCTTAGTTTTTTATTTTCTTGGTTGAGAGCAAAAAAAGAAAAGTTTAGAAAAAAAGGAAAGTTTGAAGAGAAAAGCTTGAAATATTAGCTTCTTGAGGTTGCTCTTGAGCACCAACTCTTGCACTTTCATTTTCTATTCTTATTTTTTGCTATTTTAATCTCTACTTGGTGAGTTTTCATTTTAAAATAATGTTTCTTGTTCTTCCTTTATTTCCTTTCTTAAGTATATTTTTTTTTTACATTTTGTTTTTACAATAAACTCACCATGGCCAAATGGCCTACATTATTTATTTTAAGTTGTTGTTTTTGATTCATTTTACCATATTGTTTATGCTATTTTCTTTATTTTTGATGTTTTAAATATTATGTTATTTCATGTTCTTAAGTTATATTTAATTTGGTTGCTTTGTTTATTGCCATTTATGTCTTAGATATCATGTTTTTGCATTTTTAATTTTCTGTTTTTATGTTGTTTAAATTTGAGCATGTTTTAGATTTAGTATATTAGGTGTTTGTGAAAATGCTTGTGTGATTTTTGTGTTATGACTTAGTTTTTCATGCTAGCATACCAAGTGTTTGTGAAAATGCCATGCTTGTTGAAGCTTGGGGCCATTTGGCTACTCCATGTGTTTTGCAGTGTGTGTTGTATTTTTGTCATGCTAGTTGTTAGGTTTTTGCATTTGCATGATATTCGGTTGGAATTTTGAATTAAGCATGCCTTGTGTTTGTGAAAATGCCATGCATGTCTTAGGTCTAGGTTACATTAAATGCCATGCAAGTTCATGTTAGGTCTAGGCCATATTATTTGTGTCATGCATTTTCCTTACATTTAGGTTTAGATCCATGCATTTCATGCATTATGTTTGCTGCATTGTTTCATGCATTTCATGTTCATGCCACTTGAATAATGACTTGAGCCAATTAATGGTTCAAGATCATGCTCTCTTGAGCACACTTGTGGAAAATTAAGTTTGTCAAATTGATTACTCTACCTTTGTGATTTTTTTTTTAGCCAATTTTTATCTAACTTTCAAAGAGTCCTAGATACTGCTTTCAAGTCATTTTATGAGTTTCAAATATTTTTACTTTGGTTTTTAAATGATTTTATCAAAAGCAAAAATGTGTTGGCAAAGCAGTTTTTTTTTCTCTCCTCCAAAAACTCGTACATCTATGATTTTTCTGGGAATTCATCTTTGATCAGAAAATTAAGCCGATTTGTTTTCATGTAGTTTTACATGTCCTGAGTCTTCAGTATGTTTTTTAGAATTTTTGGAAGTTTTAAAAATTGGGTAAAAAATCGTGGATTAAAACTGGACAGTGGAGTCAGAATTGATTTTAAAGAAAAACAAAGCAGTTTTTTTTCCACCCAAAACACGTACATATCCGATTTTTCTGGGAATTCATCTTTGATCATAAAATTAAGCCGATTTTTTATCGTGTATTTTTACATGTCTTGAGTCTCCAATAATTTTTTCAGAATTTTTGGAATTTTTAAAAATAGGTTAAAAAATCGTGGATTAAAACTGGACAGTGGTGTCAGAATTGAATTTAAAGAAAAACAAAGCAGTTTTTTTTCTCCTCCAAAAACTCGTACATCTCTGGTTTTTCTGGGAATTCATATTTTATCAAAAAATTAAGCCAATTTTTTATCGTGTAGTTTTACATGTTCTGAGTCTCCAGTATTTTTTTCAGAATTTTTGGAATTTTTAAAAATAGGATAAAAAATCGTGGATTAAAACTGGTTAGTGGAGTCAGAATTGAATTTAAAGAAAAACCAATTTTCTGTTTTGGTTAACTTACTTAGAGTGGGCTGATTAGGAGGGTTAGCTACTGACTTAGGGTAATTTCTAAGCCTTTTTAAACTCTAAAAATGGTTTTTCAAGTCCCGGGTTAAGGGTAGCCAAGTCCCGATTTTTTAAACTTAGGAAATTAGAGCCATTTTAAAACTTTTTAGCCCAGTTTTTATTTTCTTATTCAAGCTTCTCAAAATTGTTTTCAAACAATCACAAAGTATTTTGGTTTTAGAATATTTAATTTGACATATTTTCCTAAGTAGCCGGATATCTTGTTAGATATACGGATTTCCTTAATTAAAGGAAAAAATACATTTCATGCATTGCATTTTTATTTTCATGCACATTATATGATAGCATTATTTTATTCCATGTCATTTAAATTATATGCCATACCATTCATACTTGTCATGTCATTTAGGTTGTATTATATTATTTAGATTTTGCTATGTCATTTTATTTATGTCATGCATATACATATTCATTTCTTTTAAATGTTTTCAAAAAAAGATAATGGTTTTCAATAAAAAAAAATATAAAGATATTCCCGAGTTAAAATAATTCATGAGTTCTCTACCGGGTTTGCTGGAGGGAATATCATCAATTATCATTAATAAAGGAATATCTTTCTTTAAAAAAGAGAATGATTCGGAAAGTTTTCCAAAACTAATAAAAATTTCTATATTTTGCCACGTTTGTTGGGGAATATAGGAAAATTTTGAATTTATAAATTCCGGATCATTTTCAATAAAAAAATAGAATTTTTTTTTTTTTAAATTGGGAATTAACTTGAAATACTAAATTTAAAACCAACTTTTACCGAGACTTGAGATAACACACGATTAATAAGGTACCGATTTATACGGGCGTTGTGGGGGTGCTAATCCTTCCCCGCACGTAACCGACTCCCGAACCCGCTTCTTTGATTTATCTGGTTTAAAACGCAGACTTGAAATTGGTTTTTAAAATGTTTTAATTAATTTTTAAAATATTTTATAAAACCGGTTTTAATAGGTGGCCGATCACACCTAGCTAAAAAAGATTGGTGGCGACTCCATGTCTTTTAAGGTCATTTTCAAAACCTTCATTTTTTTTAGAGGAATTAAGTCGACTTTTCCTCGGTTTTTTTTAATGTCATGCCTAACGAATAATAAAGTCTTGCGATGAGACTCGTCGTCGTTATTTTTTTAGGTTGCGACAACAAAAAATATAAATATCCGACCCACTCCATGGATTAAATTATAGTACTTGGAAAAGGTGGGAGGATGACCTTTCATCTTTAATACTAGTACAACTAATTAATATAGTATTTCACGAATGATTTTTTTTTATTGATCTTTTAGTCTCGATTCAAGCCAACTGCATAAATAACTTTCAGCTAAAAATTTCCATCCATCCATCCTTCCATTTATCTATATCTATATTTATATTATTATAAATAAAAAATAACTGAATTGGTGTCACTTAGTCAAGTGATACCAACTCAGTTGATAAAATTATTTAAAAATCAAATTTTATAAATATATACTATTATAAAAACAATAACTGAGTTGGTGTCACTGAGTCAAGTGACACCAACTCAGTTGATGAAATTACTTAAAAACCAAATTTTATAAATAAAATAATAATATTATAAGGGTATTTATATCTTTTTAAATTTTTTATATAATAATATATTTATAAAAAAAAAACCACTCTCTTAAAAAAAAAATTACCACTTTCTTAAAAAAAAAATAACATTCTCTTAAAAAAAAATGATCACCTACTTAAAAAACTATTATCTTTTAAAAAAAATTACCACTCCATACAAAAAAATTCACCCACAGAGTGGGTGTGATTTAATCTAGTATTTCATAAAATTGGTTATAATTTCAAATCTAACACTATATATATATTTTTTATTTTTTTTTAAACGAGTGAAAGAAAATTACTTTTGTTTTTATTTTCCTTAGCTTGACAAAAGATTGAATTAATTAATAAAAATATGAATATAAAATAATTTTAATATATTTTAAATAGTAAAATAAATTTTCGAATTTAAAGTGTAGAATATGAATAAATATACCATTTGAAGACGAAGAGAAAAGAAAAATTAGGAACAAAACAAAAGTTAATAAAAGCCAACCCAAAAAAAAAGTGGTTTGGTTTGGTTTATCAGCCCTGAGTCCCCTGACTTTGATAACTCCGCCTCCACCCTTACTCCTCACTTCTCTCCCAACGGACTTATCAAAGCAAAACACGCTCTTTTCCCCCTCACTTTATAATTCCTCAGATCTCTCTCTCTTTCTCTCCCATTTCCTTCTTTGCCAAACAGGGAAAAAAAATGCATTCCACTTTATCTCTATCTTTCTCTCAAGCTACGACAGTTCCTAGATTAAATTACGCCTTAGATTCTCATTCTCCTGCCTTCGCTCTCTCCAATCCGATAAATCTTCGCTTCTGTGGACTCAGGAGGGAAGCGTTCGGGTTCTCTAATTTGACTCAGTCGTGTTCTAGCCGAGTTCGCTTCTCGAGTCGTGGACATTCCAAGAAAATCTTAGCTTCCGCTGGAAACAACGGAACTCCTCCAAAATCGTTTGATTATGATTTGATTATCATCGGCGCTGGCGTCGGTGGCCATGGAGCTGCGTTGCATGCTGTCGAGAAGGTACTTTCATTTAATTTTGATGCTATTTAGCTTTTTTTTTTTTTTTTTGCTGAAACTTACTGCGAATTCCTTTGTTTCCGTCGTTTTTCGTTGTTTATTAGAACTTCTTAAGAAATGTAATTATTTTCATAGCTGATTATTGGCTAAGAACAAACACATTTAAACTTGATTTGCTTCTTATACCTTCTGTAATTTATTTTTAACTTCAGAATCTAAAGAAACTTCAGTAATTTTCAGTTTTATTGTTTTTCGCAAATTTTCATGCTATTAATATTTATAATTCGATTTGTTTTGAGTGTGATTATTGTGTAGTAATATAAGGCTTGTGCTCAATGTGTGAAATAGGTTTTTAATTTGCTTGTTCTGCTTTGCTATTTGCAGGGTTTGAAAACTGCTATTATCGAAGGCGATGTGGTGGGAGGAACGTGTGTGAACAGAGGTTGTGTTCCTTCGAAAGCTCTATTGGCTGTTAGTGGTAGGATGCGTGAACTTCAGAGCGAGTATCACTTGAAGGCTTTGGGTTTGCAGGTAATTGGATTGAATTGTTATGGTTGGTTGTTTGAGACTTAGGCTGAGGCACACAATGTTAGTTTGTAACAAATCAGAATTTGCTTTTAAACTTAGTTTGTATGTCATTATGTGTTGATGTAAGTATATGACTAATATGTATTTATGAGGTTGGCTGACCAACAAGCTCCCATGTTCACAAAGTCTTAAATTATTCATGTGATGAACTTTGTTCTGTATGTGTTTCATCATACGAGTTAACTGGACCATTTTCACAGCCTGTAACCCCTGATCATTTCCTTTTGTTTTGTTCTACATGTTACACATGTTAGGTTTCTGCTGCTGGATACGACAGACAGGGAGTTGCTGACCATGCAAATAACCTCGCTTCAAAAATTCGAAGCAATTTAACTAACTCAATGAAGGCACTTGGAGTAGACATATTGACTGGTGTTGGTACTATTGTGGTGAGCCTGATATATTTCCTGTTACAAAAATCAAATGCATATTTTGTGGTTTTCTAAATTCTCAGGTATCCTTACTTTTTGTATGTGTATTCAGGGCCCTCAAAAAGTGAAATATGGGAAGGTTGGTTTTCCTGACAACATAGTAACTGCGAAAGATATAATCATTGCTACTGGTTCCGTCCCTTTTGTTCCCAAGGGCATTGAAGTTGATGGTATGAACTATTTTCATTTCTTTTTTCTTTAATCTGTCTTTGCGGTTTTACTTTTTCATTCAAGATTGATCAAAATTCAAAAAGTAATCTGGGTGTTCAAGACTACATAGGCATTTGATCGCATTACTACCATGGTACACCTTTTATTGTCTGCCTAACTGCCTTCATCCTTTTTTACCTTTTTTTTCCCTAGCTGGAGCAACTTGCATGAGATTTATGGATGGTCATATGTTATGTAAGGACATATGCATCAGTTCAACCAAGTGAAGTGCGGATATAAAGTTTGGATAACAGTTCCCTAGTTATTCAAGTGCAGTCGAACCAATGGAAATTTGTGTCTGCTACATATAGATGATGTGGTTTGAAAACTGGAAATCTCAAAGTCTTCTATAGGTTTTATGGGAATTTATCAGATGGTTAGATTTTATTGAACAAATAACTGGAATTATCAATCAGCAACCTGACAAAATTTGCTTCAAGAGAATAACTTTTGGACTTCAGCATTTACACACAGTAACAGAAGGATGCAAGATTCACATGGCTGTAATCTTCTGTTTTGTTATTATTCTAGGATTTTTCTAATCATTAAGTAATAACCTGCAGGGAAGACTGTTATTACTAGTGACCATGCCCTGAAATTGGAGTCTGTTCCTGATTGGATTGCGATCGTAGGGAGTGGTTATATTGGTCTTGAATTCAGTGATGTATACACTGCACTTGGCAGTGAGGTGACACCTTGTTCTTTTCTTTGTTTTCTTTTTCCACTATACCTTTTTTTATGAAATGAATGTAGGGTCTCTCTTTAAGGATTAAAAGACTGTAAATTTACCTTATTCACATTATAAGTTTCTACTCCATCTGTTTTTACCTGAAGTATATAAGTACTTTATATCAAGGTTACATTGAAATTATGCTTGTCAACTTTAGGATTAATCTATGCTGTCATTTAAGCTGGAAAGCTGCTGGAAGGATCTCTGCTCTTTGGGTGACTGCTATTGTAGACAAACTAACTGCAAACTAGCTTAGACCATAGAAAGCGTGCCCATATATGGATATAGATATATTCTCTTTGATCCATTCATGCATGAATAAGTTACCACAAGGATAGAAGTCAGTCACTGAATTCTCTTTCTGCTGATTTAGTACTGGCCTTTTTTTTAATGTTTTATCCTAATTCCTAAGTTATAGCATAATTTAAATGTCTTTAATTGTTTATTCGAAGGCAACAAAGTTTATATAAAAGGTTTTATGCAGGTCACTTTTATTGAAGCTCTAGATCAACTTATGCCTGGGTTTGATCCTGAGATTAGTAAGTTGGCCCAAAGGGTGCTGATTAACCCAAGGAAAATTGACTCTCATACTGGAGTGTTTGCAACCAAGGTAATCTATTGTTTAGATCTGTGTGCATTCTGGATGGCTGTTCGATAAATGGTTATTGAGTTTCCTTGGTGTTGTTTATAGATCACTCCTGCAAGGGATGGGAAACCAGTCATTATTGAGCTTACTGATGCCAAGACTAAGGAACCCAAAGACACCTTGGAGGTATGTGCA
Source organism: Fremontodendron californicum (assembly GCA_030761205.1). Classification (NCBI taxonomy): domain Eukaryota; kingdom Viridiplantae; phylum Streptophyta; class Magnoliopsida; order Malvales; family Malvaceae; genus Fremontodendron; species Fremontodendron californicum. Next base: position 24,588,488 of record JAULJL010000022.1, on the reverse strand, counting down.
TTATGTTATTTTTTATGGAAATTCTCGGTATCTGCCTATTCTGTTTTGGTAGATATGGCTGCATATTTCCTTTGTAGACAATGTCATCATGTACTAAAATTGCTGCCTTATGATGCTTTTCCTGATGTCAAATCTTGATCCTTTCTTCTCTTCTATATGCTTTTCTTGTTTGTAAGTTACAGCTCTGCTTTGTCCTGGTCAATGGTATCTGTTAAAGTAACTTTCTTTTTTTGTTTTTATTTTGCTCCAGGTAGATGCAGCCTTAATTGCAACTGGAAGGGCTCCATTCACTAATGGTCTCGGCTTGGAGAATGTATGTTTTCTTGATGAATACTGTAGGATTATTTGGAATTGTTCACTAAAAGGTTAAAACTTATGTATTCCTTTTTTTCAGATTAATGTAGTAACACAAAGGGGTTTTGTTCCTGTTGATGAGAGAATGCGAGTAATTGATGCAAATGGCAATCTGGTTAGTTGCAAATTTGTTCTGACTATAAATTTCCTTGCTATGTTACTCGGACTCGGGTGTGAGTGTCGGATACGGGTATGTGTCCGACACGGATATGTTAAATTTTTTTAAGTTTTCCATATATTTGGAGGGTCTTTGGAAGGTCATATCCCCATACCCAGAATAGGTGTCAGACACGGGTACTTCAAGAAAAATAAAGAGTCGGAGCAACATAGATTCCCGTATGACTTTCAACAAACACTAATCTTAAGTTTGAATGCTAGGTTCCCCATTTGTACTGCATTGGTGATGCAAATGGTAAAATGATGCTTGCTCATGCAGCAAGTGCACAAGGAATTTCAGGTATCTGCCAGCTAACTTGTTCTCTGCTAATTCATAACTGGTATTTTCCTTTAGATCCATTTCATCTTTTGCTTAAATATCTTGATGCAGTGGTTGAACTAGTCACTGGAAGAGATCACGTGCTTAATCACCTTAGCATCCCTGCAGCCTGCTTCACTCACCCTGAAATAAGTATGGTTGGGTTGACAGAGGTGAATAAAGACTTACAATCACCCTCGATTTTTTATTTATTATTAAGTTTAAATTGTTAGATAAAATTTTCCATGTAACCTTATATTCTTGCCATTTATTTTTTTTCTCCATTTCATTGCTTTTTTTTTTTTTTTTTTACCTAAGAAGCTCTTCTTATGGTGTTATCTGAAATTTTGACAAATGACAATGCTCTAACTTCGTGCAGCCTCAAGCAAGGGAGAAAGCTGAGAAGGAAGGATTTGAAGTAAGTGTTGCCAAAACAAGTTTCAAGGCTAACACAAAGGCACTGGCAGAAAATGAAGGAGAGGGACTTGCTAAGGTTATTTCTTTTGACACTTGTCTCTTGCAGAAACTAAACCAATAAACATGATAAAGATATTACAAAAAAGAAAAATGAATTGTCTTCTTTTCTTCCATTTTTCCTGATTTTCACAAAAATGCTTGACACAATATTTATCAAATTCTAAAACGATAAACTAATTGAAACTTATACTATCTCTTATAAAGTGCTGATCTCATAAAATAAAAGTATTAAGGAAAGAAGTTTTAACTTCTATGATAGAGCATGAACCAACAATGAAGGACTATGTTTTCATATCTTTTGTTTGCTTTTATTTTCTCTTTTGAACATCTTCCATTTCTGTTGGTACAGTTGCCAAGTTTTACGTGTTATTTTCGTGCAGTTGATCTATAGACCTGACAATGGAGAGATTCTTGGAGTTCATATATTTGGCTTGCATGCAGCAGACCTCATCCACGAGGCATCAAATGCCATAGCTTTAGGGACACGTATCCAGGTGTGTCTTTTGTGCAAAAACCAAATGTTTATGAAGTCAATTTTCTTCCTGAAAACCCAGTCTGTTAGCTATATATGAGCTTGTAATCATAACTCTTTACTTTCATCATGCAGGACATAAAATTTGCAGTTCATGCACATCCAACACTGTCTGAAGTTCTTGATGAACTATTTAAATCAGCGAAAGTGAGTTTCTGATATTTGCATTTGGCATTTTAAGATCATTTGGCATTACTCCCGGTGAATTGCTGGGAACCACAATAAATCTTTCTCACTTATATTACTCGGACTCGGGTGTAAGTGTCGGACATGGGTATGTGTCCGACACGGGTATGTTAAATTTTTTCGAAGATTTCCATATATTTATAGGGTTCTCGGAGGATCATATCCTCATACCTATGTTCGGATATGCGTCGGATACGGGTACTTAAAGAAAAACAAAGAGTCGGAGCAACATAACATTTCACACTATTTGGTTGCAAATCATGGCTTCAAGCTAATGAAAAATTAATTTTTCCCATCCAATCTTTTTTCTCACAACCAGGTTAAAGCCCCTGCTTCAAGTAGTCCAGTAAGTGAACCAGTTGCAGTCTAAGCTTTTCGTCGCTTAAAAAAAAGGTATAAATTTTTTGAAGAACTTTGCTTGTATTAGGGAGTATCAAGGAACCACGTTTCTCTTGGTGATAGAAGTAGAAGAAACATCCTGGAGGAATTTACTCGAGTCTTTTACAGCTTAGTGTCGTGGTATTGTCAAGTTGTTGTCAAATCTAATGCAGGGATATCCGTGCTGATAATTTATTTCCATTTTGAAAGTTTGTATTCCTTGACCTTCTGGATATAATAAGAGGCCTTAAATTTTGTTTTCATTCTAAAGTAGTTTTGCTATTCTCTTTTCTTAAAAGAAAACTACTTCGTTAGAAATTGTCTCTACCATGAAATTAGCAGCACACATATGATGCCAACAGTGGCTATAAATGAAGAACTTAAGACTTTGTTTAGCATTGTTTTTGGAATAACTTTTGAAGTCAAAAATTACTTTTCACTGCAATTCCCAATTCTTCGTTAGAAATTGTCTCTACTTTTCATTGTTCTTTAAGTACCCGTAATTCCCAATTCTTCGTTAGAAATTCTCTACTTTTCATTGTTCTTTAAGTACCCGTGTCCAACGTATATCCGGACATAGATATGAAGATATGATCCTCTAAGGATCCTCCAAATACACGAAAATCTTTTAAAAAAATTGAACATACCCATATCGGACACATATCCATGTCCAACACTCGCACCCGAGTACATAGTAGAACACCCTCTGCGCTCGGAACAAGTAGCTAAACCCAAGTTTTCTACAGAGACCCTCTGGCCATAGAACACCCCTCAGCACTGGGAACAATTAGCTATATCCAAGTTCACTATAGAGATCCTCATTCAAGATGGCAAGACAAAACAATAACCAATTCCTAAATACAGAATCCCCTACCCAAATTCTGCCCAAGGACATAATCATAAGAAAACTCTTGCATTGCATGCAAACATAATATAAACAAATGAGATTCACAATTCTAATTAATGGTGCTGAAAATATAAATTTCTGACCACTCTCAAAAGAAACTGTATAATCCATGAGCATTATTAGAACTTAGAAGGAACTGTCCCAGACCAGCTTCAATAGACTATGTTACTCGGACTCGGGTGTGAGTATCGAACACGTATCCGACATGGACTCGGGTGTGAGTGTCGGACACGTATCCGACACGAGTATGTTTAATTTTTTTTCATATATTTGGAGAATCTTTGGAGGATTTTTGGAAGATCATATCCCTATACCCATGTTCAGATATGGATCGGACACGAGTACTTTAAGAAAAATGAAGAGTCGAAATGAACTGTTGTGATTCATGGCCGACGCCTAACACTAAAAAAGCCGATACTGAGCCAGTAATCAAAAACAATTCTAGGCTTTATTTCTGGACTCTCTACTAGATCATAATACTTAATAAGACCTAATATAAAGCATCTAACCACGAATCCCTCCAATTTTAAAATGAAAAAAAATCTTAAAACTTACCCTATGTCAACCATGCATCATCCACAGCTTATAAATCCAAAATTTCCATGCCAAACTAATTAACTAATACTTGAACATAATAAGAATAAAAAAAAAAGGAAGACAGCAAATAAACTCAAAACATGTTCTTGATAATGATAAGCTCACAGCTTCAAATCTCTTCTTACAAAGATAATCAACAATCCCAAAAAACACAATACAACTAAAGGTGAGTAGATAGTAAATAAACACTAAATGGCATTGAAAATAAAAAATAAAAACAGCCCCAATTAGAAAACATTAATTAAGGCTAGATTTTTTTTCCCACTAAAATTTACTCTTCTTCAGTGGCAGACTCTCCGTTCTTCTTGTTGTGCTTCCTTGCATACCTCTGGTTCCTCAAGAACTTTGGATCCATCTATACATATCCACAAGAAAAAAAAATCATTTTTTTATTATTAAAAAACCAATAAAAACTATCAAAATTTACTCTAAAATCGATTAGAAGAGGAAAAAAAAAAAAAAGATACCCCTTTGGTGGAAGTGTGGCGGTGCCTCTTGGGTTTCTTGATGCCATTCCTGTGAGCCTTGTAAGATTGGTTGTTAGCGGTGTGGTTCTTTGACTTTGCCATCTCTGCTCACCACAAATCCAAATCCAAAAAAAACCAACAAAAAAAACAATGTTAATTTGATTTTCTAAAGAAATGGCCGCTCTTTTGAAAGAAAAATGATCGAGTTAGAAGCTAACCTGAGGCTAAAGAGAAGCTGCGACTCTGACTAGGGTTTTTGGATGGAGAGTTAAAAGAAAGAAAAGTTTGGTACTTTGGCCCTTTTATTTGGGGAAAGTTTGAAACCCTAATTCTTTATAATTGATGTCGAAAAATGCCCCAATTTGTTTATACCGATTGGGTTTTGGGCTTTTTCGGGAGTCGGCTTAATTTTGGATGTGGGTAAGGTTCTGGGCTCAATATTTTTTTGGCCATCAAGAAAGAACTTAATAAATTTTTATTATTTTTTAATAAAAAGAATAAAACAGTAATTACAAGCCAACTAATTTTATAACCTATCAGAAATTCATATATAGCGTCTACGTGAGATCCGAAGACAACTCATTATCAAGATGGTCTACAAACATGCAAAAAGCACCACACTTTAAATATTAAGTACAAAATAATAAGATCCGACACAATTAAAAATTATTTTGTATTTAATATATTATTTTTATTAAATTTTAAAAATAATATATTAATTATATTTTTAAAAATTTTTATCTTAATTTATAATAAAAAATATTAATCAATGTCTAATAATATTGATTAAAATGATATATATATATATAATATTATTAATGAATTATTCTTTTTAAATTATTAAAAATAATATATTAAATATAAAATATTTTATTAAAATATTAAAAAAATAATTTTTAATCAGTTAAGCAAACCCTTACTAATATTAGATTGGACATTAATGTTTTTCAAATAAAAATAATTTTAAAAAAAATAACATGACCAAGAATTGAGGTGCAATAAATTAGTCAAAATATTGAGTTGTAACCTAATTTAAATCTAGTAATATTCAACAAGATAAAATTATATGATACGAAAAAAATAATTAAAATATAATATAATATAAAAAATAACATAAATATCATACGAATATATAAATATATCAAAATTTATATAACACAAATTATTAACTTATTAAAATTTATATAAATTTATAATTTTTTAAATATAATTATGATACAACACGAATACATAAATAAATGGATGGACGGACTCATTCTAGCTGCAAAATACAATAAACTTTTCCATCCTCACTTTTTCGCATTCTTTTCAATTCAACCCCTCTTATAAACTTATATATTTATAATTTCTCCTTTCCCCTTTAGATCCAAACTTTGGATCTGTCATTGTAATCAAGGGGAAAAGATCTGGTCTTGCCTTTTCTGTCTCTCCCAGTTTCCTCTAGATTCACTCAAGTCCCATACTACTAAACAAGCATGTTTTTATTTGATTGGTTTTATGGGGTTCTTGCATCTTTGGGTTTATGGCAAAAAGAGGCAAAGATTCTGTTTTTAGGACTTGACAATGCTGGCAAGACCACCCTTCTTCACATGTTGAAAGATGAGGTAAAATTTCATAAAGTTTTCCACTTTTTGTTTCTGGGTTTTGCAAAGATTGATGATTGGAAATTGTATTTGTAGAGATTAGTTCAACATCAACCAACTCAGCACCCAACATCTGAGGAACTGAGTATTGGCAAAATCAAGTTCAAAGCTTTCGATTTGGGTGGTCACCAGATCGCTCGACGTGTATGGAAAGATTACTATGCCAAGGTATATTGTTTTTCTTTTGCTTCTGATTTGTTTTGATTATAATTTTACTTTAAAATGGTATTTTTTTTTTTGGTTATGTTTTAATTTATGATAATGGTATTCAATTTTGTTAGATCTTCATCTTCTCCATGATTTAAATATGTTTATGGGATTAAATCTGCTCATTGATGCCTAGTGGTAGACTGGTGGGTGGCTAATGAGAGTTGTGAATTTCTCTAGTTTCTATTCAGTCCATGTTCAATCCAAATGTATATGCCATTAGATGTTTTGCAATCGTTATCAAACATAGATAATATCTTTTCTAAACTGATTATTTTGTATGTTCATTCTATTTGACTGGTAAGAACAATGATTTGGCTTCAAAGCTTATCAATGACAGATTTAGATTTGCTTCTATTCTTTTCTCATTTTTTGCTCATCCTTGAGTTATGCTGCATTATCCCTAAATTTTTAAAGATTTTTTTTCCATGTGGTTTTATCTCTGTGTTTCCAAGCAAAACTTTGTTTTCTTATCTACTTTGGTCTGCTTGAATCATTTTCCAAGTAATCTAGTTGGATATATTTTGGTGCTAATTCCTATGTTACTCGGACTCGGGTGTGAGTGTCGGATATGGGTATGTCCAGTTTTTTCTAAGTTTTTCCATGTATTTGGAGGGTCATATCTTCGTACCCATGTCCGAATATGCGTGGGACACGGGTACTTCAAGAAAAATGAAGAGTCGGAGCAACATAGGCTAATTCTGCCTTCATAATCCCAGATAAACTTTCCTTGTGTTTATCTGATTCATGGGAGGCATATATCAACCATGGAATTTTCGCTGATAGCACCTTTTCTTTTATATTTCCTGGGAGGTGTTCTAATAGTAGCTTTCCATACATCAATCTCAGCTTACCAAAGTAGTTTAGAAGAGGAGTCATCTCAAAATCATATTTCCATTATTGTGTGTTGGTGAAATTTATTATAGAGTTGGACATGGCGGTTTCAATATTTCATGTCTTCATAGGTTGTAATCTGCTGTTCTCAAGGGGGGCTTTTCTCTCCATTTAAAAAAAAGTCATGATCAGCTTAGTAGAAACTAATTTGCATTAGCATATGCATTACCTTGGTTTCAATTTTTCAAAAGGAAAGAAATTAGCCTTGGTTTTACTTATTGTTTTCTAAAACCATTCTCCAATTTCAAGTTAATTATTGGACCTAGTATTTGATAACTCTTAATAATAATGTAATGACAAAGCTTCTGATCATCTTTTTTTTGCAAATTCTATTCTCCTGGCTTCATTTCTTAGTCTGATTTCGCCTATCTTGCTCCGACTCTTCTTTTTTCTTGAAGTACCTGTGTTCGACGCATATCCGGACATGGGTATGGGGATATGATCCTCCAAGGACTCTCCAAATACATAAAAATCTTAGAAAAAAATTGAACATACCCGTGTCGGACACATACCCGTGTTCGACACTCACACCCGAGTCCGAGTAACATAGGATTTTGCACTACTTTAGAAAGCATTACATGTGAAAAGACAATGCTGCAAACTCTCTTTTATCTGGTGAGCAGGTTGATGCAGTGGTTTACTTGGTGGATGCCTATGACAAGGAGAGGTTTACAGAGTCAAAGAGGGAGTTAGATGCCCTCCTTTCGGATGAGGCGCTGGCCAATGTTCCGTTTCTCATTCTAGGCAACAAGATTGATATTCCTTATGCAGCTTCAGAAGATGAACTTCGTTATCATCTTGGGTTGACCAATTTCACAACTGGAAAGGGCAAGGTGAATCTTACAGACTCCAGTGTTCGACCTCTTGAGGTTTTTATGTGCAGCATTGTCCGCAAAATGGGATATGGTGACGGCTTCAAATGGCTCTCTCAATATATCAAGTAGAGAAATTGAAAGATTTTATTGCTTTGGCCTGTATTCCTGCCATTTTTGCTGTGTCAAACTACAGTTAAATTGAAAAGGACAATTTTTTTTTTGGGTCATGTTTCTGATTGGTACTCACCACAAGCTTACTCTAGAGCTTTTGCTTAGTTACACTCACACAACGCAAATTGGTATCCTGAAGAACAACTTTGCGTGAAGATTCTGATTCTTGTGGGTTGTTATTGTTATTTGTCATTCTGGAATCTTATGTTCCGACTGTTTATTTTTCTTGAAGTATTTGTATCCAACATCTGTGTCCGACACATATTCGGATATGAGTATGAGAGCACGATCTTTCAAATGTATAGAAAAACTTAGAAACAATTTAGCATATCCGTGTCATTTACATGGTCGTATCCGACACTCACGCCTGAATCCGGATAACATAGCTGAATTCTCAATAAATTTTGTCAATTTGTGTCATCTTAATGTAACCCAAACTCGGAACATGATAAAAAGAAGCCATCCCCTCTGATTCTTTCCTTAATGCTTTCTGCTGCACTTCCCACCATTATAATTTCTGTATTTGCACCAGCTATAGCTTAAATTTTGAACTTTCACCATCATTTCCTTAATTTTAATTAGTTTTATAAAATGCAGTTTCATGTTTAACTCCATCACTTGCCTTAATACTGTTTCATTATGTTTGCTATGTATCTTTTTATATTTTCACTATAAATATTATTTTTTTATAAAAAAAAAAAAATCACAGCTTGAAAATATAAAATAAAAAAAATTATGAATACTAGGGTTCGAACTCAATACCTATTGAAAGTCACCTTTTAAAAATAATTATATGAACTAATTGAATTAAACCACGAGTTTCATTATAAATATTATTAACAAAGTGTTACTAATTAATAAAATAATTTTCTTTTAACATTGCTAATTATTCAATTCAAAATTATTTATTGATTGCAATGTCACATGAGACTCAACATAAGATTTATTGGAGTATCAATAGGTTTGAATCATAACAATTCAATTTCTAAAAGTAAGTCAAAGTACATACTTTCTTTGAGATAACGAAATCCCCTTACGAAATCTAATACGTTGAGATTGTCATATAATTCGAGACAAATGTATACAGAATGTGATTCTTACACAATTAGTAAGATCTACAGATCAACTAACAAACTTGTTTACAAAATGTTAACAAACACAATCTTTACCTGATTCTAGAGTTAAAGATATATTTGTAACAAACTACATGCTCCAGCTTTAAGGGAGTGTTAAATATTTAAGGGGCATATTTGAATTTAATGTTCTAATATAAGTACATATTAAACTACCTCATTGGTATACTCTACTTTCTACTGTGATCAAGCATCATATCGGAAAGATGGCCGAGAAGGCTTTCATATTCCAACTGCAAAAAACAGAATTTTGTTGGTAAACTGATCTAACAAAATAGTCTTTGAAATTTCGAAGAATTCACCTACCGCTGCTAGATCACGAGCCAACTTCATTCTCCGATATTCATGCTGTGCTTGCTTCGAACGGAACATAGATTGAACTCGAACAACAGCTTTCTCGACACGTTCTTCGGCTTGTATTCGACTGTTTCTGTAAAAGTCCTCTTCTGTGTCACTTTCCTGCCTTTGCTCTGCAACTGCTTCATCTTTGTTAACTTGTAGCCCACGAAAACCTTTTCTCCTTAATCGCCATCGCAGAATTGCTTTCTCAATCACACCGACTGACCACAGAATCTTACGGTACTGCCTCCTTGCTTGGAAGCCCCGGACAGCAGCCTACGTTAAATTTTCATGCAATGTCAATTGTCGAAGAATCTTTTCTATTCTAACCAATCCTCACTTCCTCAGACAGAAAGAACCAGAGAAAATAATCTGTATTCTTGCATAATATTGACTACAGTGAACTCATATCGTTGTCAAAAAAATCGGACATCCAGAGAAAAAAATGATTTTTTGTTCAAAAAAAAAAAAAAAAAAAAGGGGGGGGGGATTAAAACATGAATTTCTGAACTTGTTACTATGAAAAACTTCGAAATTTGTCAGACTCAATTTAATTGGACCGATTAACGAGAAATCATACCTGTTTACAGTCAGCAACAGTAAAAAAATGGATTTTGATATAATACATATAACACAAGCAACCACTAAATCAGTAAGAAGAAAAGGGAGAGTATTTACTTGGATTTTGATAGCATGGCGGCGCATATTAAGGAAATCCTTACGCGTTTTCCAAGTACGGAACCTATATTGGATACGGGCAGCAGCAGCCATCTTTTTTTTGGTCTCATAGTTGCGAAACGCATGTTGAATCCTTAGAGCTGCAACTATATTTCTTGCTTCATCCTCTGGATTGTAAGACTCAACTGCTTTATTTCGTATTTTTAAGGAGTGCTCCCTGAATGCAGTGTGTATGCGTGCAGCCGCATCAGCGGCTGTCCTATAAGCTGCTAAAGATTCCTTCAAATATAGTTCATCTTCGTTAAGGTTAACGAGGTTTGTTGCCTCTATTCGACTGGTTTGCAGAGAGCCACTAGCATTTCCGGCTACGGCCATATCATTGAACTGTGCTACTAGAGCCTCTTCAGAAAGATAAGCAGCTAGCCCATGATAACCCTTCAAAGATGCAAGATCAGCAGCAGTGCAACCACTTGGATTTTGGGTGGTGGGATCCGTCACCAAGTTCGGCTTTGCCTTTGCAGATAAAAGAACAGCAACCATTTTTTCCCTGCAATGGGAGGTTTTTGAAATCAAATAAACAATTCAAAGCTGCTTGAAAATTGACAGTTATATTAAAAAACCATGTAATAATTCTAAATTAGAGCATACCTTGGCAAACAAATTACAGACAGAAATAAGATCAACAAAACTATTACTTTATTCAACACCTTTAAATTTCATCACACTCGCAGAAAAGGAACAAAGAAATACATGATCAACTAAGATGAGAGCTTAAAAATCCTTGACAGAGAAGCAATAGACAGCGTTACTGTCATGGCTTAGGACAATAAGATACTTAAAAGGTTCTAGTTTATAAAAAAATGAAGCAAGCTTTACAAGTCATACAGTAAATTTAGGAAATTTATGTATAGTAAAAATAAATATTAAACAACCGCAAAACCACGTACCGCCCATAATATGCTGCCCAATGAAGAGCTGTCCATCCATGTTTATCACGAAAATCCAGCGACAAGCCAGACCATGAAAATAGATAAATAGCCCAAGTGTAACCAAGAATGGCACACAAATGAAGCACTCCTTGACCTTCAGTATCATATTCAGTTGTTTTACTGCCTCCTATTATTCTTTCCAAAAGCCAGTCCTTTAGCCTGTTCTTTAAAGCAATTTCGAATAAACTATCTTTTGCTTGTGTAAATGAAGCTCGAGTTTCTTCAATCGACTGAATCAAATATGTCCAGCTATTGGATATGTTAGTAGTCTTTTGAGCAAACTTCTTAGCCTCCTTCAGGGATTTTGGAGACAGTTTACCCGATAGGATGTCAAGGCTCTTGGAAGTAGAGAAGAGCAAATAAGCAAGCCTCATCTGCAATCGGAACTCCTCCCACTTGGACTCATCTTCTGGAGGAACTATTGGATCATGCAGTAAAGGAGCACGATACTCAAAACCAAGAACTTGGCTGATCGGTTTATGTCCATCAAGACACATATACAGGTTCACTAATCCTGGGGCATGTTGTGATAAAAAACAGCGATAAACTCCAACCTGAATAGTTTCTACCGGGTAACATACATCACCACATACACAAAACAAATTGGACTTAACAAGATGTTGATAAGCTTGATGAAAGACTCCAGTGACTAAAATCTGCAAATTAATAGATAAATAAAGGTCAAAACACATTAACACAACCAAAATTCATGCATGTTATTAAAATGAATAGTTTTCTAGCATCAATTCCATGAAAAGATTAATCATTGCAGCAGCAACGGCAGGGGTGATTTCTAACAACCCAGAGAGAGAGAGAGAGAGAGAGAATTTCTTCAGAAAAAACCTTTGTTTTTTCAGTTGAATAGGCCCATGCAGGTGATACTTCAGTTATGCTAAATATTTGCTCTGGAGAGGTGAAGGAATCTTGACCAGATGAACTCGATGATTCTAGCACAGGATCACCCATTGAACCTGGGGATTCAGTCATAATACAGTTCATCCACTTTCCAAAACTGTCCTGACTTTGTAAACCATCATTGACCAAAAGGTCCAACGATTCACCAGTCCCTATGGCACTAGAGTTTTTCCTCTGCACATTAAAATTTACTGGGCCACCTGATATCTGAGCAACTGGCTCAACTAAATTACCAAGCAATGAAGTTTCTGTTGATAAATTATAGGCGGAGATTGAGCGACCCTGCAAAAGTGAAGCAACTTGAGTGGTTATCATTTATCAAGCACTAATAGAGTAATACAAAATAAGAAAAAGCAGAATATTCAAGTGATCTTCACAATAAAGAGAAATGATGACTTACATGTCAAACTAAAAAGAAGATAAACATACAAAAATAAGAGATGAATATGAGGACACCCAAGCAGATGCTTCCACACATGAAAAACTTATATATGTATGTAAGAAAGTACATATATGTCTAGAGAAGTGTAGCATAAATTAAATGTTAAGGAGATCTAAAAAATAGTTCAGAAGTCTAGCTGTTCACTTTCCAGCTTCTGCACAACATGCATGATATTTTATGGAACAAAAAAAAAGCATGCATAATATTTTTGGGTATTACAGGCATGCAGGGAAATTATTTACTAATATAAGATGAGAAACAATAAACTCTTTTTGCCTACATAGGCAATCCAACAAGTTGCCATGTAGGCTAAAAAAAGAACAACAAAAAAAATAAATAAAAATGATCTTTTCTTATAGAAGGATATAGAAATATAGGAACTTAAGAGCTATGAACTGGTTTTTCTTACATCATTTGAGAAGCCATCTACTGTTAGTTGGTTCCATTGGTCAATGCAGGAATTCTTGTCTGCCATCACAGCAAAATAGGTTAGTAATTCAGCAATTAAACTAGTGGTACTGCTTAAACTAGAAACTAGTCTGTTACCTCTTCTAGATACAGCTGAGTCATTAGTATCATTTGTCACCAGAAGCTCATCCCATTCAAGCGTATTAATCTCATGAAGCGTCATTTCGTAATTTACCTTAACACTATCACTGGGTTCTGTTCACTTTCCAGAACAGCAATCAATGAGAAGATGACGTATTTATGAGCCGCAAAAAACATGATAACAAAGTTATGCTGTTAGTGAGTTTTTTTTCCTTGTCAAATATCAAATTCCCAGTATTTGTTTACGTAATTTAATTTCTAGAAAATTCAACATCACCTATAGGTCCTCTCTCAGCTTCATAATATGCATTACCAGCTCCAGAATCAAACTCCTCCGTAACAAGCAAAGGAGTACACTGATCAATTGTTGAACAGGAATTTGAATTCCCAGGTGTGACTGGAGAACCCTGCAACTTTACCATAAATCAACAAAGGTAGGTCACTAACTGATTATGAGGCATAAAGAAACATAAAGACTGCTATTCTTTGGAGACCGTGCCTCCAAGTTTTCAGTATTTTAACACCAACCTCCTGTGTTTCGCGATAGTGAACAAGAACTATGTGTTCCAGAGTCCTGAAACAAAAGAAAAATAATAGATCAGGCTAATGATGATCAGACATTAACACACACTGTAATTTGAGATAAAAAGAGAGAGATTCGTTATTTTTATTTCAAATCAAATAATGTAGGGACTAGATAGGCAACGTTAACTTATAGATATAAGTTACATACTTATCAAGCAGCCAGTAACACCTGCGAACAAAAGTTGGGTTATCTTGGCCATGTGCATAATATACATGAATCCTTTCTTCATTACCAACCTGAAACGTGAAATAAAATGAAATTTCAACTATTCATGCTTTCTCAAAAATAACTACATTTTGGCCATTCAAAAGAACAAATAACATAAATTCCCAAATCATGGGAGATAAAATGCAAGTATTTAAGGAGAAGAGATTAAATTTAAGTTTAAAAAGAAAAGGGAGAAGCAAGCCAACACATAGATGCAGCAACCAGAAGATTTTATACAAGTGAAACTAATACTCTAAACCACGAAGAAGAACCTTGCGATAGCATAGTTTAACACATAGGATAATCTTAATGCACAAAGAGAACACAGTATGTATGTATGTATGAAAATAATGGAACCTTACAATCTTTGCCATAAAATGTTATGCATATGCACAAACATATTATACAAACAAGTGATATAAGTAAAAATAGGACAATTACAGAAACCAAGAATTTGAATCTAAAAAATACCAGAAAAATGAATTATTCACTTAGCTATAATAAGCTGCATAGGTAACAAGTTGTGCCATTTATTATAAGACCTTATAAAAGAAGAAAATCTCACTTTTAAGTGTTCATGAGCTTCTTTAACAGTCTTTCCATCCTTTTTCTTTTTCCAGTTATGGCCATCTTTTCGGAAGTTTCTGAGCATCTTTCGGTCAAACAATACTATAGTACCACCTACAACAACAAGAATACAATTTGTAATTCTATAAGTACACTTTTTCCTTATTCATTAATTTAAGTATAGAAGTTACACAAGATAGCATATAGATCATTTAAAAGCAAAGTTATAATTTCCTAAAGCCATAAGTAATGCAACTTGGACATTCTTTTGCAACATGGTGACTTTTGGCAATCCAAATGGAAATACTGCATCAAATTAAACAAATAAGTCTCCCTTTGGTTGACGCTTTTACAGTTTGCTATTTGTTATGTGCCTTTTTTGCAAAAAATAAATAGAAAGCAAAAGGCAAAAAAATAAAAGATGAATAGAAAACAAAAGACAAATAACAAAAGCATCAACCAATCGGAGCCTAAATTTTAGCTCAAGCGGAAAGTTTATTATTATTCTTATTATAAACTTAGCAGAACTTAGAATAACCAGCGCTAAGAACTTAAAGTATGGTACAGCTCAGGCATTTATTTCTTTAAGCAGACTTTTCAGTAATTAAACATGGAATAGATTCTTGCTTCATGAAAATCCAGGAAAACATGAAAAATGGGGGAAAGAAAAGGAACTAAGTATTATCAGTAGTTACTTTTGGGCAAGTTCACCGGCTTCACATGGATGCGGAAATATTTATAGTTGCAAAGTACAGCATGAATTTCATTTGGACGTAGCCATCTTGACCTGGCTTCTTCCATCATATTTCGAACATCCAAATCTGTCCACCAAATAGAAAAAATTTTGAAAAAAAAAAAACTAAAATTAGCAAAAGAGAGACATACACATAAAGCATGATATTAACCAATTATCAGAACAAAATTAACACTCCATGAAGCTTAAACTAACTTCACAAAACAGTTTATGCAATTTTTTATGTGAATTGGATATTTTCTTGAAACAAAATCAACTACGTCTCTAGCTCTCAAAGAGCAAAAACTCCTACAATACTTCAATTGTTCAATATTTTGAGCCAAAATTAAAACCAAAAAAGTAAGAAATTACTTACAAAAAGCTAATAAGTAATAACTCTTTGCAGTTTACGAATGATTAAACAAGTTTAGCACATCAAGTTCTAACATACTTTACAGAACAATTCTTAGAGTGAGAAAAATAATATATACACAAAGGAAATTACTAAAACAAATTAGATGAGATAAAGAGAAGATAAATTCCTCTGTACGGTACCTTCCAATGTATGGAATCCATGAATCTCGGTGCCGGCGAGACGGCCCGAACCGCCACCGTCCATCGCCGAAATCTGACTCCGACAAGAGAAATTTCTATTTAAGTAGCTCTCCACACTGAAAAAAAGAAGTTAATTTCATAAAATTAAACGCATAAAAACCAGATTATCAGAAGAAAATATGACGAAAACTACCAATAAATTAAAAACATCTTAGCCTAAAACCTCTAACCTTGTTTAAAGCGAGGGCTGTTTTCCGAGCTTGGAAAATGGAAGTTTAAAAAGAAAAGGAAGAAAATGCAAATGAAGACGACGAGACGAGAAATGGAGTGACAGGCTGACAGCTTATTAGAAAATTATAGAAAAGATGGATTATAGAGCTGCTCATGGCCGGGCCGGGCCGAGGCCCGGTTTTTTATTTTCTCTGCCCAGATTCGGTTTTGGGTCGGCCCGACCCGTCCGTTTAGGCTCGAAATACTGTTCATTGAAATAAAAATTAATTTTTTATTTTTTTATAATTAAAATTAAATAAAATAATATTATTATAATAAAAATTACTGTTCCGGACCGGACCGATTCGAAACACAAAATATTCTGTCCAGGTCGGTCCAATACGAGCCGGGCCTATCGAGCCGGACGGAGGCCCGTGAGCAGGTCTAAGATGGAATAGCTTTTACTATTTTGGGAGCTTAATAAATAATTGGATTTTGCTAATTATTACCTTAGATCATTATTTAAGTTTAAGTAATATATTATATATAATAATTTTATTGTATTAATTATAAAAATTAATAATATTTTTCATATTTTTAATATATATTATGATATATAATAATGTTAAAAAGCACCTTAACATTTGTTAACAAAATTTTAAATAATTAATTATTTAATAATTACTAATTATTAGTTTATTACTCCCTTATCTATTGTCAAAAGTAGTTATTAAAAGAAAAGGTGTTTCAATTTACGTGGATGACAGTCTACCAGTTGGCAAAAATTGCTGTCGGATCGTACGCTTTCTGATTTAAATGCGGGGCCCACTCTTTCATTACGTGTGGTTTCAATTTCTGAAATGTTTTTATTTTATTTTTTTTCCTATATGTTTTTGGTTTTTCTATTATTTTATATAAAAAATAAAAATATTTATCAAACGAAATTTAAAATTGAACTCAATTATCGTAATTATCATCGTTGATGTAATCTGTAACATTATATAATATTGACTACATGAAAGCATTTAGTGCTGACATGTGTCATTTTAGAATTTTTTTTTAGCATGGAAAAAAGAAAAGAGAAGATAAAAATAAAAAAAATAAAAAAAAAAAAGAAAAGAGAAAAAATTTTGTTTATTCGTGTTCGTTTTATTTTTTTATGTTTAAAATATTATAAATATAAATATAAATTTTTAAATGTTAATAATTTAGTTTATGTATATTTTTAATATGTTTGTGTATTCGAGTAGTGTTCATGTTATTTTTCGTGTTATATTTTAATTATTTTTTCTATGTTGTGTTCGTGTCGTGTCTTAATTCATTTAATATTTTACATAGTTTGTCATTGTGATTCAATTTAGAAAAAAATTGTGCGTTTATGTCGTGTCTCAATTCATGATATATTTTGCATAATTTATCATAATAGTTCAATTTAGAAACAAAATTTGTATATTTGTGACTTGTTCGTGCTATTTTTTGTGTTCAAAATATTATAAATTTATATAAATTTTTACACATTAATAATTCGTTTTATATAATTTTTGACACGTTCGTCTATTCGTGTTATGTTCACGTTATTTTTCGTCTCATGTTTTAATTATTTTCCCATGTTGTATTTGTGTCGTGTCTCAATCTATCACAGATTTTGTTCGTATTACTTTTTTGTGTGTTTAAAGTATTATAAATTTATATAATTTTTACATGTTAATAATTAGTTTTATTTATATTTTGACACGTTCGTGTACTCGTGTCGTGTTTATGTTATTTTTCGTGTTATGTTTTAATTATTTTTTCTATTTTGTATTTGCGTCGTGTCTCAACTCATTTCATATTTTGCATAATTTGTCATAATAGTTCAATTTAGGGGAAAAAAATTGTGTTTGTGATATGTTCATATTCGTGTTATTTTTTTGTGTTTTCAAAGTATTATAAATGTTTACGCGTTAATAATTCATTTTATATAGATTTTGACACGTACCTGTATTTGTGTCGTGTTCATATTAATTTTTCGTGTTGTGTTTTAATTAATTTTTTTATGTTGTGTTCGTGTTGTGTCTCAACTCATTCCATATTTTGCATAGTTTGTCATTGTGATTCAATTTAGAAAAAATTATGTGTGTTCGTGTTGTATCTCAATTCATGACATATTTTGCATAATTTGTCATAGTGATTCAATTTTTAAAAAAATAATATTATTTTTTGTTGTTTTCAAAGCATTAAAAGTTTAAATAATTTTTTACGCATTAATAATTTATTTTATATAGATTTTGACACGTTCATGTATTCGCGTCGTGTTCATGTTCTTTTTGGTGTCGTCTTGTAATTATTTTTTCATGTTGTGTTGTATCGTATCTCACTTCATCCCATATTTTGATAATTCAATTTTAATTCTAAATTCATTTACTTAAAATATTATAAAACATAAAAAATATTTAAATAAATAATAATTATTTAATATGATTCAATTTAAATTTATTTATGATTATTAATTTAATTAAAATTTTATAAATATTAAAAAAAATCCTCCAACGAAACGGAGATAAAAACTCTAGTAATTACTAATTAGTATGCTTGAGTTATTGTCATGCTTTTAAGATCGAAACCTGAACTCACGATTTTGTTTCTTTTTTTAAATGCATCTAGATAAAAAAAATATATTTTTTATAAAACCACAACCAAATCTTTGATAAATAAATACGAGATCGTTTCTCCTCAACAATTATCGAATCAAAAAAAAAATTGAGTTTTAAGTTAAAGTTTGCATAGTTGTTTTATGTATTTCTAACTGTATAATATATGTGTTTAAAAATTTTAATTAATTTTTTGTTTAATTCAAGTTTAGTATAAAAAACATCCAAACTTAAGCATATGTTTACTTAATTCAATCTTCAACTTGGTAGCAAATGAGTGGAAATTAGGTATGTGTTTTGGGGGGAAAAATGAATAAATTTGGTTTGTTTTATATCCTAACATACAAAAGCTTATGGCTATTGCCTATTAGACTTGAAATTAACCTCATTTCCTCTTTAAAATGTGCAATTAGATTACTCCATTTTTAAGAAATCCTTTCTAAATTTAATGGCCTAAAGTTTTATATTATGTAACAATGAGACTTTATCTCAATGATAAAGAAAAACTCTTAAACTTTTAGGTTCATTCATTCATTTATATTTTGATTTGATTTATTAGTTTCTCTTGAAATATATTAAAGTTATTTTGATTATGATCATAATTTTTATTGGTATATTATAATTTTAAAAAAAAAGATTTTAAATTATGTTTGGTGTAACTGTGTAAGTTTATATTGGTTTTGGTAGAAGAGAAAGTGCAAGGCAAAAAGCATGAGACAAGATAATTATATTCCTTTTGTTTCATTATCAGAAGCAACTTTGGCAATACAAAAAGCTATCATCGTTTGCTTTATTTTATTAATGGGTTTTTATTAAAGGTAATATATTATTTATACTAATAATATTATATTAAATATAAAAGTTGATAATTTTATTAATTATTTTTAATGTATTGATTGAAGATATTACTATATTTAATTTAAAGAATGCCTTGAGGTTACTCGTTACCAAAATTCTTTTATTAATTCTCCCTTTGGTACTTTTGAAAAGACTTGTTCATGAGTTGAGTTATTCGTTTGGTTCATTCGATCCTGTTCAAATTGAATTAGATTTAGATAAAGATTTTGATAATTCGGACTGGCCCAGTCCGATCCAAATTACTATTCATTAAATAAAAATATTTTTATTTAAATTTAATTATAAAATATATATAATTATTAATATAAAATTTATTTTAAATTATTTTAATATTTTTTGAATAGTGACATGAGCTTTCGGGTGACCCGAGCCTAGTCCAAAATAAACTTGGATAACAAAATTTTTGAACCATGATCCGATGATAAGCAGGTCTACTTTTGAAGAGGAAAAATAATAAAAAACTAAATTTGAAGAGAGGAGTATTGTTGTTGGTCAAGTTGACCCATTGACTTGTAGGAGTCTCCTATATGAGCAAAATATATACTATATATTAATTGAATAATGCTATATAATATTAGAATAATGAGACAGTGAGTTTTGTAAAATAAAAATAAAATAAACTCTGGATCTTTTATTAAATATATAAGTAAAATTATAAATTTTATTTTATTATAATATATTCATTAAATCTGAAAATATTCAATTTTATTATAATTTTTTATTATAATATATTCATTTAATTATATTCATTAAATCTGAAAATAAATAAATAAAATTCATTTATTTAAAATTATTAAAATAACATACCTTCAAATATTTTTATGGCGTTAATAAAAAAATTATTTTTTGAGTTTGTGTATATAAGTATAAGGATTAAAATCAAATTTATTATTATATTATAATTTAATAATATGTGAAAAGGTATTTTCAGATTTTTCTCGACCTAATTCTCTCTTAAGACATCAATTTATGTATGTTAATATGAAAGATAGATAACTTTTTTTTTTTTTTTTTTTTTTTTGTGTCCTAAAATTTTAATGGTAGTTTGCTATCTCCCAAGTGGTTACAACTTCGTTGTCATTAGCTTCTTTATTAATAATACATTGACCATATGAAAGCTAATATATATATATATATATATATATATATCATTGGGCTATTATCATTTATACTGATATTGAAATTTTTTATTTTATAAGTAAAATTAAAAAATTATCATATATCTTTAAGTTATATTAAAAAAATAAGATATGTGATAATTTTTTTAACTTTATTTATGAAGTTAAAAAAACTCCATTCCTAATGTATAAAATAAAATTCTTATATCCTTTTATATAAGCTTATTATTAAATAAATTTGTGACATAGGTAGGTAGGTGTAGAATTAATTTATGCATTGATACCTTCCTCTTTATTATTTCTTAAGTATTATTTTCCACTTTTAAATTCTAATGGAAAATAAGAAACTAGAATTTGATCACTACCTCACTTAAAACGGGAAAATCATTTAAAAAAAAAAAACGTGAATATCTATATTTTGATAGAGTTAGAAATTATATTATTCGAATTTTTTTTTTTAAATTATCAATATTTGATATATGTATTTAATATATATTTAAATACAAATATAAAATATTATATTTTAAATATATAAAAAAATTTAAAAATTAAATATATATTAACATTCAAAACTCATTTTAAATTCGAATAATATAAAATCGAGAATGTCATTTCCAATCTCACATTCATAGGCCCCTCTCTGCCCCGGCCCACCGCCTTTAATGCAAAGCAGCCTAGTATGGCAGAAATATTTTCATTCGATGTTTTGGTCCAGCACGCACTTATTTAGTTGGGGAGATACTTTAATTTTGGAAAAATACGCAGTGGATTTATTATTATTTTGATTAAGTTAGTCAATATTGTATCGATAAATGTATTATTTTTTTTAATATTGATACGTATCGATATTGGTGTGTTTTGGTGTACCGTTTCGGGTTTATCGATATTTTTTAAATATTTTTTTATATATCTATATGTATAATTTATTTCAAGTTTTTTAATAAAATATATATTATATACACATACAAATATAAATCCATTACATGCACATATATATATATATATGTTTTTATACAAATACAAATATAAATTTTAAATATTTAATATCTTAAATTTTTAAATATCAAATAGGTAAAATAAATATTAAAATATTAAAAAAATATAGTAAATTATTATTAATTATGTCCAATAACCTAATTTAATGAACATATATATATATATATATATTTTTAAATATAATTATGAAAAAAATAAAAATATCATGACATAAAAAATATTTAAAATTGGTTTAAAAATATAAATAAGTGAATTTTTAAATAAAAATTAAAAAAAAATTAAAATCTTGTACCAACAGGTACAGACCGGTACGGGCCGATATCAAAACCGGAACGGAACGACACTGATATTGTTTCAGTTTATCTTGAAAACGATATATATAGGCCGATACTGTACCAATAACTCATGCACAGAAAACAAGTGAGTTTGACATAAAGCAGAGGATAAAAGATTAATAGAAAATGTTAACTAGTGTCACACACACTAATTAAATTGATATATATAAAAAAATATAATTTATAATTTTTTTTAATTCAGTAAAAATAATGTATTAAATATAATTTTTTTTCTAAATTAATAATAAATAATCTTTAATCGGTGCCTATAGGCCCCTGTTCAGCGGACCATTTCAAATAAATATTTATTTATATTAAAGGTTTATTTTGATATAAATTAAAGGTTAAAAGTTTATTTAAGTATAAATTAAATATTAAGAGTTTATTTGAATGTAATAAAAGTATAAAGATTTATCTAAATAAAGTGATAAAATTAAGAGATTTTTTTATTATTTTAGCCATTAAATTTTCACTTCTTGTCTTATTCTGTATCATAGTTGGGTTTTTAGGGGTTTATGGCTATGTTTTCACTACTTTTTCCAAGTTCTTTTAGGCAACTTTTCTAGACCTTGTTCAACTTAATTTTGCCACACAAAATCTGGTCAATACTTGCACAAGTTTTTTTTTTTTTTTTACTAAGGTTTGAACGAAATGATCATATAAAAGCAAAAATGGTTTTCATTTTTCACTGAAACCATCACTTTGATTCAGCCCACGAGAAGTCCTTGGCCCAAAAGCTAAAAATTTCAGTGTAATGAATCCCAACCCCAACTGTTTGAGGTCCAAGCCAGTCCGCACAGTATGAATATAACATAAATATTTGCTTCAAGCTTTCCCTTGCTTGCACTCTAAGAAGCATAAAATGCAAGCAAAATCTGACATTAGTAGCCATCATTCATCAACCCTGAAAATTGCCTCTCCCCTAATGGGTTAGAAATTCACTTTCTATGCCTTTCACTCCAACACAGCATCCTCAAGACTCAAGACTCCCCCAATCTTATAAATCTCAATGTTTGTTTCTCCACTCCATCAAACCAATTACCAAGAAAAAAGTATTCCTACAATATAATTCCTTCGATCATCACCAGAGATCAATGGAGGCCAAATGGGTGGTTTTTTTTACAATTGCGATAATCCTGGCACTGGCAAATGGCCAGGAGTCTGTAAAGCCATTGGTGAAGATCGTTAAGGGCAAAAAATTGTGTGACAAAGGGTGGGAATGTAAAGGGTTGTCGCAGTATTGTTGCAACCAAACCATTTCTGATTACTTCCAAACCTACCAGTTTGAGAACCTTTTTGCAAAACGTAACACACCTGTGGCTCATGCATCTGGTTTCTGGGATTACCATTCTTTCATTACTGCTGCTGCTAAGTATCAGCCTCATGGTTTTGGTACCACAGGAGGAAAGCTCCAGAATATGAAGGAAGTTGCTGCTTTTCTTGGACATGTCGGCAGCAAAACTTCATGTGAGTATATAGAAGAAAACTTGTTTCTGCTTACTTTTTTCTTAAAAAGGCTGAGTCTCGGTTGAAAATCCTGAACCTGTCAGGCAAATCTGCAACACCCAAACTACACCCACGACACCATTTGCTGTTTGCCTGTTGCCTTTAGATTTTGGATACCTTTAAATATGTTTAAGTTTTCTCATTCTAGGCTTAATTAATGATCAAGATTCAAGAGAATTGGTCAGAATTAATCTCAAATCAATTATACCTGATAAGTCACAACTATACCTGCTAATGGACCGGCCGGGTTTTATTGCTTCTGGAATACATGTTAGATATTGAAGTGTATATTTTATTTGAATAATGGCTCTGGGTCTGGTTCATAATAATTTCAGGTGGTTATGGAGTGGCTACTGGGGGACCATTGGCCTGGGGTCTATGCTACAACAAGGAAATGAGCCCCAGCAAAGTGTATTGTGATGATTACTACAAATACACCTACCCTTGCACCCCAGGAGTTTCATATCATGGTCGTGGTGCCTTGCCTATCTACTGGTATATATATATATGTTCATGTTGGCTAGAAACCTAGAACCTCAAATTTGTATTGATTTTCTATGTTATTCGGATTCGGTTGTGAGTCGGATACGGTTATGTGTCTGATACGGGTATATTTAGTTTTTCTAAGTTTTTTCATGAATTTGAAGGATCCTTGGAGGATCATATCCCCATACCCATGTCCAAATATGCGTCGGACATGAATACTTAAAAAAAAAATGAAGAGTCAGGAACAACATAGTTGATTTTAACTTAACTTTCTGCTGTTGGTTTTTATTTTTATTTTTTTATCACAGGAACTACAACTATGGAGAAACTGGAGAGGCTCTGAAAGTGGACTTGTTGAACCACCCAGAATACTTAGAAAACAATGCAACCTTGGCTTTCCAGACTGCAATCTGGAGGTGGATGACACCAGTAAAGAAGCATCAGCCTTCAGCCCACGACGTTTTCGTCGGTAATTGGAAACCAACCAAGAACGACACTTTGGCCAAGAGGGTTCCAGGTTTTGGCACCACCATGAATGTTCTATATGGAGATCAAGTTTGTGGTCAAGGTGATAGTGATTCAATGAACAACATCGTTTCCCATTACCTCTATTACCTTGACCTGATGGGAGTTGGCAGAGAAGAGGCAGGTCCCCATGATGTGCTCACATGTGAAGAGCAAAAACCCTTCAGCGTATCTCCTTCATCTGCAACATCATCCTGAAAAGATGGGGAATTTATTTGAAAATTTCGGTCTTTGGTGTGAATCCCACAATACATTACCCTCAACAAGTATGGAGTTTTACTTTTACATCAACTTGATGCTGTTTAAATTTTGAGATTCGTTTTTACTTGCAAATTGTAGTTAATTAGTATGTGATTGAGCGAGCCATACGTCTATTGCCAAAACTTGGGATATATAATTGGGGTTTTGTTTAATTGTCTTCCCTTTTTGAAGGAGAGAGAATTATATAAATATATATATATATATATATTGAAAGTAAATACTCATTTTATTTTATTCTAAATATTGATCGCCGTCATACATAACTATTTGATGAATAAAATCAAGATATCTTTCATCCAATATATATCCTTTAGGCTATCAAAGTTACATCGAGCTAGTAAATGTGCTAGCTCCAAGGCTTTTGTAACTGTTGTTGCCTCACTTATGCATGCCTCAGCAACTCTGTCGATTTTGATATTAAAGTTTTGACAGAATTATATATTTAAGTTTAATATTTTGACAGAATTTAATCATTTAAATAATTGGCATTCAATAACGGCCAAAAAAACAAATAATAAAAACTTTTAATGCCTTGTAATATTGAAGGATGGGGGATTGAGCTATTGAGTATTGACCTTGTTGTTTAATCGCTAATATATTTTGATATTCTAATTTGAATTTTCATATTTGATAACTATGCTTTTTGGCCTTTTTTTTATTTATTTATTTTTATAAAAATTTGGAGGGTAATAATGAACTAATTTGTGATGCAAGTTGAAAAACAAAAGGTGTTAAAAGTCAAATTTGATGATTTAGATCTTATTTAGTATTATTGTTGACACATTTTTTGAGATCTAAAATTGCGTTTTACAGCAATCACAATGCTAAATGGATTTTTTTTTTTTTACGTTTAAAATCATGGTTTGGCATGGCAACCCAAACCAAAAAATCAAGAAAATGGTATTTTTATGATTTGAAAGTTGACTTTTAAATAAAATGATTTTATTATTCTCATATCTTTAAACTTTTATTATTTTAAACATTTTTTTTTTGACATTTCAATTTCTCATAACAATACCAAATACATAATAATTTTAAAACCATATTTTTATTCAACACACTTTTTTTAACTCAAACTTTTTTACTTTTTCTAAATTATGATAAAACACCTTTTTCAACCTAAATGTTCTTTCAAGATGTAGTAAGTTTTCCTGTTTAGCCAATTAGATGATTTTTTTACGCAAAAATGAGAAAAATTATCACAAATTATTTAAGAAAAAGCTTGTTAGGTAATTATTGCATATGGAATGGTGACAGTGGGTAGACCTAATAGTTTTAGATATAATATGCATATCTGTAATAATCACAATATGTGTAATAATCACGAAAATAATATAATAAATATAACATTATATATTTAAACACGATTAATTATATGACATGTTTAATAGACATATTCTATTTATATTCAAAATTTTTACACATTTAATAATTTTTATTGTATTTATATTTACACGACTAATAAAAATAATAATAGACATAATATACATGCACAAATCACCAACTCTAACAGCGTGCAAATGGGCATTGGTTGTAGTCTCACACTCTTAACAGCTTTGATATCAAGTGATTTCAATGTTTTAACTAATTGCCTAAATTCATGTAACTTTAATTCTAATCTATTTATCGTTTTTTTATTAAATTTTATCATTAAATTTTTAATTTTATTTATTTATAAAAATAAAACATGTCACGAAATATTCATTAATACAATTGATAATTTTCATCAATGAGTTATTTTTTGTTTTAAAATTAATAAACTAAAAATAATTTGGTAATCATGTGTTTTCGTGTTTTTTTCTTCCTTTTTTTTTCTAAATAATTTTCTTAATTAGATAAATATTATTTTAGGCATTTTTGAATATGATTTTGTATCATAATCATTCCCTAATCCATATCAAAATTTACTTATTCAAATTGTTTACTAGAGCATTAAAATACAAAGTTTATCATCATAAATGTAAAATATTAATCAAATTACTAAAAGAGGATTTTATTTTTCTATTAATGAAAAAATTTGCATAAACTTCAAATGTTTTCTATATACAAATACTTTTCAACATGCAACTCATTGAAAGTTGTTTAATAATAATCATTCATTTGAATTTCGGATTTAATTCAAATAGTTTATTTAAATTTTTTAAGAGATGAAATCACACAAAATTAAAATTCAATTCTTAGCATTTATAAATTTTCTTTCCTAATCATCTTAGGTTGCGACATTTTTTATATCTAAAAAGTTATTCATTTTTAAAATTATAAATGCATAGATAAAACCAATATATGTAAAAAAAAAAATTGAAAAAAAATTATTTTATAATTATTAAAAAAAAATTTATTTAGGTAATTCACACTCGTTCATAAAAATTAACCATTTTATTAATAAAAAAAATGATTTGGGTAAAAATCATTAAATCCACATCTAAAAAAATCCCAAAAAACCCCCCAAAAAAATGATAATAATTTGTCTCCACGTGGCGCCTCCACACAATTCCACCTATAAATACTTCCTTTACAAATCAGCTTCAAAATCAAAACTCACTATTTCATTTTCGGATTTTCCTTCATTTTGGTCCGATAAAAGAAACAGAGAAAAAAAGAGAGAGTGTATCGACGGTGATGGCGATGCGAGACATCGACGACCTTCCAAAGAACACCGCTAACTACACGGCTTTGACGCCGTTATGGTTCTTGGAACGAGCCGCTACGGTTCATCCGACTAGAAAAGCGGTGGTTCATGGATCTCGAACGTACACGTGGCTCCAAACTTACCAGCGCTGCCGTCGCTTGGCTTCAGCTCTTTCTAAACGGTCCGTCGGCCTCGGTAGCACGGTAATCAAATAATTATCCGTCGCCTATCATCATTATTAACAATAAAAAATATCGAAAAGTGAAAGCTTTGAGCTTTTAATTCTGTTTTGCTTGCTCAGTAGAATAAAGAGCATGAAATGAAAATAAAATAGAATTTTTTTTTTTTTATTTTTTAAGTTTTTAGGCGTGTCATATATCCTTAAATATATTTATAAAAAAAATCCAATTAAATTAATGTAATAATTTTTATTAATTTTTTATACTATTTATATTTATTTAATCTATTCGTCTTATTTTATGTTTTATTCACATAAATGATATTGATCGAGTTTTGAGAAAAATTAAAAATATTTAATTATTTATTCAAGATAATTAAAAAAAAATTTAACTGTTAAATATATATTGAAAAAATAATATTTTCGATTAATATGATAAAAATATCGTATAGATTCGAAATTTTACGTACACAATGAGTATAATTATTTTATTAAATTCAATTGTGGGTTTGTTAAAATATAAATTGTATAAAAAATTATAAAAATATGTAAAATTAATATAATTTTACACTAATATAAATGAATCACTCTTCATTAAAAAAAAATAAAGAAGAATGTTACCGATTTTTAATTTGGCTTGCGAGTTAAAAAGTAAAACTAATTCAATAAGAGAAATTATCTCATGTCAAATAAAGTTATACAAGCGAATTAAAGAGTAACACATGTTTTTAGATACCTACCTTAGGTGACACATATTCTTATGATATATTTAAACAAATAATCCAACTTATAAAATAAAAAAAATTATGAAAAATGAACTCTAAAGATAACGAGCTTATTATTTTCAAATTTATGTTATAAATAACAAGGTCTGTTTGGTTAACGTTTCTGTTCTGTCTTTTTGTTATTTGTATTTTTTTTTCTATAAAAACTAGAAAAATGAAAATATAAAAAAAAAATGAAAAATGAAAACAGACAGTTGGCTTGCGCTTTGATGAACTGTTTCTTTTTCTTTGTTATTATTTACTAGTAGTATTGCTTTTTTTACTTGTTGGATTTTCCGATTTCATATTTTCCACTTTATTCAATTCATGTAACGTATTGGATTTTTCCAGTTGTGATGATATTCATGTAACGTATTGGAACACTGGTCGGATGAGTTAATCCGTTCAACAATTAAATTCTGTTAGTTGATTTGTTTAGTGAACTGGAGTTGGTCCGGTGCTGTTGTTCTGTTAATTATTATAATTATTATGGCTAGGGCGGAATTATTAGTGGACTGAGAAGGAAGCTTTAATGCTTGATTGTTGATCCAAATTTGGTATGGGAATTGGCGATTGTGTTAATCTATTGAAAGATCTGGAAATGTTAAAGGTTTTTTTTGAGGAATAGATACATACTCTGCTAATGATTTTGCACACTTTTTACTTCTTATTTATTCGTTGTTGGGAAAAATCCGAGTATCATGAATTGTTGGATGTTGTTAGCACAGTGTTATACGTTCTTCAATCCCTACTTTTAAGTTTGAAAAAGCATATTATTTTCTGCTTCAGTGCACGGATCGCTTACATAATGACTGCTTTTATGAAACTTTAATGGTTCTATTGCTCCTGTTCATTTTATATTTTATCTGATCTAATTACTTTATAAAATTGGCAGGTAGCCATTATTGCGCCAAATGCTTTATATGAAGCTCATTTTGGAATTCCAATTAGATCCGCTCATGGTCAGGTCGGGTCGGGCAGTGGTTCTTTTTTTTTTTTTTTTTATATTTTTTGTTCAGGCTCGATCCTTTGTTGGGTCGGGTATGCTCGATAAGTCCGAATTCACTTTTATCGGATTAAAAAAAAATATTTTTTTATTTTTTATTTTTATAATTAAAATTAAATAAAATAATATTATTATAATAAAAAAATATTGTTTCGGGTCGAGTCGGCTCGAAACAAAAATATCATGTCCAAATTCGATCCAATACGGATCGGGTTTGCTGGGCCGGACGGGCTGCCCAGTCTATGAGCATGTCTAATTCCAATGTCTGGTGCTGTTATAAACCCTGTCAATATTCGCCTAAATGCATCGACCATTGCTTTCCTTTTGGGTCATTCACAATCTGCCATTGTCATTGTGGACCAAAAGTTTTTCAATTTGGCAGAGGATGCTTTGAAGGAGAAGAAAAGCCAAGTCAATTTCAAGCCTCCGCTTTTTATTGTCATTGCTGACGAAAGCTGTGATCCCAAAACACTTAGGTATGCTTTGGGACAAGGAGCCATTGAGTATGAGAAGTTGTTAGAAAGTGGTGACCCTGATTTTCCTTGGAAGCCTCCTCAGGATGAGTGGCAAAGCATTGCTTTGGGTTATACTTCTGGCACGACAGCCAGCCCGAAAGGGGTGGTATTACATCACCGAGGGGCATCTCTTATGTCTTTGAGTAATCCTCTTATATGGGGTATGAATGAAGGAGCTGTTTACTTATGGACTCTACCGATGTTCCATTGTAATGGTTGGTGTTTTACTTGGGCACTCGCAGCTCTTTGTGGAACAAACATATGCCTCCGACAGGTAATTTGTAGGCAAAATAATTGCTTTACTTCCACTTTAGTATATGAAACAAATTAGCTTATCTGTTCCATATTCAATCTATTTCTAATCTGGCTCTAGGCGTAATTTTGTTGAAACTCTAAAGGTGTGTATTCAGTATAATGTAGTCCTATTGTGCTATGGGGCCTTTCCATATTCTGCTTTCGTTCTTGTCATCTATGTTGTTCCGACTCTTCATTTTTTTTGAAATATCTATGTTCGACACTAGTGTCCGACGCATATCCAGACATAGGTATGAGGATATGATCCTCCAAGAACCCTCAAAATATATGGAAATCTTGGGAAAAATTAAACATACCCGTGTCCGACACTCACACCTGAATCCGAGTAACATAGCTTGTCATGATTTGAGCTCAGAGTATAGTACTAAAATGCGGTCGTTACGCAGCGTAACGCCGCAACATAACAGAAATTAAGACACCCGTATCGCATTTTATCCCTTACGTAACGTCCGCGACATTATCAAATTCATTGAAACACTATTAAATTTACGTTCGTGACACCCGCGACGCATTACGTAACGTTCGCAAAACCCCGCAACCGCATTCGTGACAAAATCTTGCGACTGCGATTTAGAACAATGGCTGAGAGATTGAGACTTTGAGAGTTTCTTCCATCCCTTATACTCAGTGTGGATGCCTTAAATCCCCTTTATCTATGATCATATATAGCTTGTTACTTACTGTCCTGATGTCCTTGTTCATTCCTTTTTGTATCTGCAGGTAACAGCAAAGGGGATATACTCAGCCATAGCGAAGTATAGCGTGACTCACTTTTGTGCTGCACCCGTAGTGCTCAATACCATAGTTAATGCCCCACCTGAGGACACAATTCTGCCTCTCCCCCATATTGTTCATGTAATGACAGCTGGTGCAGCCCCAGCCCCTGCTGTTCTCTTTGCAATGTCTCAAAAAGGTTTCCGTGTCACCCACACTTATGGTCTCTCAGAAACCTATGGTCCTTCTACAGTGTGTGCATGGAAGCCTGAATGGGACTCTCTGCCACCCGAAACTCAAGCTCGCCTAAACGCACGTCAAGGTGTCCGATACATTGGTTTAGAAGGCCTAGATGTAATCAATACCCAAACTGGTCAGCCCGTTTCTGCTGATGGAAAAACTATTGGAGAAATAGTGACCCGAGGTAATCTTGTGATGAAAGGTTACTTAAAGAACCCAAAAGTGAACGAGGAAACATTTGCGAATGGCTGGTTTCACTCTGGGGATCTTGGTGTGAAGCATCCAGATGGGTATATTGAAATAAAAGATAGGTCAAAGGAGTGAAAACATCAGCAGCTTGGAGGTAGAAAAGAGTCTTTATTTGCACCCTGCAGTATTGGAGGCATCGGTGGTGGCTAGGGCGGATGAGCGGTGGGGAGAATCTCCTTGTGCTTTTGTGACCTTGAAGCCGGCGGTGGATAAATCTGATGAACATCGGTTAGCGGAAGACATAATGAAGTTCTGCAGGTCAAAGATGCCTGCTTACTCGGTTCCAAAATCAGTGGTATTTGGTCCATTGCCAAAGACAGCTACAGGTAAGATTCAGAAGCTTGTGCTAAGAACTAAGGCAAAAGAATTGGGACCTGTCAAGTTGAGTAAGTTGTAACTTGGTAAGTCGAAAATTAAATTATTAGGTACCAAAAAATAAAATAAAAAAAAGCAGCGGAATTGCTGGTTTACATTAGCATTATTTTATCAATATTTTCAATCTATAATCAGTCTTTGGCTAAGTTGGGATTTCCATAATGATGAACTTGGTCTTGGTTAAAGTCGTGTTATGGGATTTCTGAAATGACCCGAATAAGAAAAATTCGAATCAATTATTGATCCGATTCAAATTGATTCGATTTCCGATTGACAGCTCTATATTTCTTAGCAGCAAAAGGTGATGTGCTTATTTTCCCTTTCCTCTCGGGCCTCTAGTTACGCAGATCAGATGCATGGCTAATTACCATGAAGCCGGCCTCATTCAGTATGACTGCAAAGAGTTAAATAGACCTCTAAAGCTTGTCATTAGACATTGTTGGGCTTTGGTATTGAGAAGCTGGATTGGATCTCAGTTCAAGAATATGGGCCTACGAGTGGAAATTGTAAGGTTTGTCTTTTCTCTTTAGTATACACAAAGGCCTATATTTTGAGTCCGAAATGCTCAATTCCGGGCTTGCAGCCCTTTATTTTCCGATACGAGCTATAGATTTTTTTTTGGGTAGAGGTAGAATTGAAAAGGATTAACCCATGAAGTTTTGGGGTTTTTTTTTTTTTTTTTTGAAATTCTGCTTTAAACCAGTGATTGAAAAATTGGATTAGATAAGATCAATTTAATTAGAAATTGGTGGTTTGTTCGATTTGGTATGTATTTTAAAACCGTACCTTTAATGAATTAGTAAAAAATCGATTGAATCAACAAAAATCTGGTATCGGGTTTAGGTTTATTTAATTTTTTTTATTCAATTTTTTTTTTATAAGTGATGAGATTTAAACTTTTAGCTTTTTAATTATACGTTAAAGATCATATCATTAAAACAAATGAATATTTTTATTAATTATTTGTATAAAATTATTATTTAATAATTCAACCGATTGATTGAACTGATAACCAAAACCTCCATCAATTCAATTTTTGGTCAAATTTTTTAATCACTGATCTGAACTTTTCTTTTTTCAAAATTTGTATATGTTACTTAAAAGAAAAAAAAATGAATACGAAAGTTTTTAACAGTCCAAAGATTGAACTATAGAAGAGTACCCGAAAATTACATAGATTAAAAAAAGAAAAAAAAAATAAATCCTCTTCAATTTTGTTAAATGTTGAAAAGGGAGGAGATATCTATTGACCAAAGTGATAATAGCAGATTGCCTTAGCAGTTAAATTTTAAGCAGCAGAGTTGCAAGAATATCTAAATTATGACATATTAGTGCACCATATAGATGTAAAGTGTGTATTTCTTTTGGGTGATATTGAGAAATGAAATGATTTGAATGTAATTTATTGTATAGATAAAAATATATATTAATCATTGAATCAAATGTTATCAAAAAAGTAAAATAATAATAAATAATAAAATTAGGTTTTTTTTTATTTATTATCAATTAATTTTAAGTTAAATGTTTAATATGATATGAAAATTAAAATTCTTTCTTTTCTTTTTTGTTATTCTTTTTGAATTTATCACATGATATACTTCTTTATTTTAACATATACATGATATATGTGTTAAATAATATTATTTCATATTTATTAAGTTTTGAATTTATCCAAATAGACGTGGCATGTGAAGCTCAATATCCATTTTTAGATAACTCTTAGCAGAATAGAATACCAAAGAAAAAAAAAAGGAAAAATTCAGTAAGGGAACATAGTATTATATCAAATCAAAGCTGAAAAGTGGATCGTTATTCAGGTTACATCAATCATTCAAATCCATTCTCTTCTTGCACGGAAGGAAAAAAGGTTAATCTGTTTTTTTTTTTTTTTTTTTTACGCCACATTTTATTTATTTAATTACTTTAAAATGATATCAACTTTTGAGTACAAGTTTTGTTTCCCCAAGAATCTTCCAACATTTTTATTTGTCACATATATGATACATGACAAAGAAAGTTTCTTAACTAAAAACTTAACAAACTTGAAGTAGTTCTTTTCGAAAGTGTTCCTATAATTTGGTTTTTTTTTATTATAATATATTAGTGATAGAAATTGTTTTAACTTATAAATAGATTTTAAAGTTATTATATGTTTTATTTTCTTAAATTTTTTATTATGCTTTAACGGATATGTATTATTTTATTAAATTTAACTGTAAAATCTAATAATTTCTCATATATATATATGTTGTTTTGTTTTGTGCATATTAGCCCAATCAAAATTTTAAAACTTTACATTTGGATATTTGATTTAGTAACAGACACATTTTTTATTTATTAAAAAACATATTTGAATCTCTCTCTCTCTTTTTTTTTAATAAGAAAATTCTTAAATTACCTTTAAAACAGTCTAAAAGATAGTAAATAATATAATATGTAAAATAAAGTTGAAAAGTTAATTTTTTTAATAAATAAATAAAAAAAAAACTGAAGAAAAAAGAGATTTCCAAAGGAGTAAAGGAGTGGGGGAGGAAGAGGATAAGGAAAGAGTTAATGTTTGATTAGTTGGGAAGACAAGAGTGCCATTTCTGTACGTCACGTATTTTAAGGATAAGAATGTTATATCTAATATTCAGTAGATCTCCATATCTCCCCAAGCCATGGATGAATCCAAATCCTCTTGTTCTATATATTTTTTTTTATCTTTATTCGTGTCTTCATTCTCATAACAAATCGCGCATCTATTTTTTTTTGTTCTCTTCGTACCTATTTGTTTTTAATGTTTGATCTAATTCTTTATCTAATAAAAAAACCAATTTCGCTTGAAAAAAAAATCGGATACAAAGACGATGCAAATAAAGGAGATGGTGTTATGGAATTCACATATTCGATCACCGTTAAAATACCGATCGGTCGTATTTGTATTTCGTAACCCCTGTAAAAAGGTTAAAAACAAACGAAAAAAAAGCGACAACGAAAAAACGGACCCGCAGCTCGTTACGAGAGTGGGGGCACGGGTAGGAGCAGAGGATTTCTATTCACCATTGTTACGAAACGATTACACAATACGAAATAAATAATTAAAAATACGATACAAACACGACACGATACGAAAAATAATACGAACACGACATAAATATAAGAATGTCTCAAAATCTATATAATACAAATTATTAACTTATCAAAATTTATATAAATATAAAATACCTTTAACACGATAAAATACACTAACACAATACAAATACACAAATTACCAGATCTACATCCTCCCTGTTTGAAGCTTTGTCATCCAGACAAATTCTTGGTCTCATCCCCTCCCTCCCATGGCTCATTTTTTCAGTTTCATTCTCATCCGAATTTTGGTGCAATTTTCAAACGAAAAAGAAATCAAATTGTGGGGTCTAATTTTCAATTCAGATGATCCACTTAGGGCAGGGGGCAGTTGAGGCCCAGTTTTGGCCCCATTTCCAACCAATCATCTGCCTTTCTTTCCATGCATATTGTTGTTATTATTTTTTTTTTTTTTACAATAATATTTAGAGTAAGAGGAAGTTATCCATTATCATAGTATGCCATAACTTTCAATGATAACTTACAACGGATTTACGGATCATCGATCAAATCTAAATTTTAGAAATGAATTATTCCATCTTTATCAACTCAATCAAATTTGTTGTATTATTGTTACTTATTTAAGATCACATTGGCTGTCCATTTAAAACCTAATAATTACTAAGCCCCACAATATCCATATACCCATGCAAATGCTATGTAATGAAAGTCTATTTACAATGTTTTGGATATTAGTACATGTTAGCAAGCAAGAGCTGGATTGGTTGGCAATGGCTGCAAGCAAATGCCAAACCAATCTTTTAAATGAATCATCTCTCTCTCTCTCTCTCTCTCTCTCTCTCTATATATATATATATATATATATGAGGAGGGATCCAATTATATTAGTATAAAACTAAATTAGTTTTATACGCTTTCATAACTTTTTATACGATTTATATTTGTTTAATCCGACCGTCGTATTTCATGTTCTATTCACATAGATCATGCACGTCCAGTTTTGAGTAAATTAAAAACGTCTAACTATTTGTTCAAATAAAAAGCTTTCAACCGTTTAATATATATTGAAAAAGACAGTATTCTCGATCGATATAATAGAAATATCGGATCGATTCGAAACTTTACGTGCATAACGAGTACAATTATATTGTTAAATTCAACGGTCTGTTTGTTAAAATATAAATCGTATAAAAAATTATGAAAATGTGTAAAACTAATTTAATTTTAAACTAATGTAAATGGATCTCTCATATATATATATATAATATATATATATATATATCATATATATATATATATATAATATATATATATGGCCCAAAATTTTCTTTGACTCTACCATTAAGAACACTTAATTAATGGGCCTTCGAAGAAAAGAAATGAAAACATTTCATTTAATCAAAAACTATTAGTACTTGCATCGAATTATTTAGTTCATCGAAATTGATGCATATATTTTTTTTTAAAGAGTAGATTTTGAAAATTTTTAAATAAAAAAAGATTAGTATTAATATTTTTCATGCAAATTTAAATTGGTAGGAAAAAGGTTTTGGCATGGAGAGTCTATATATTATGGAGGCATCTATATACTTAGATTGGTTGGAACAAATTAAGACAAAAATCTACACTTAGATGGGTCTTTAACTCAAATAATACTTGTATAATTATTGAGTGGTTATAAAAATAAGATCTTATCAAATTTTCTAGTCTTGTGTTATTTTGAGACTATTTATTCTCTAAAGGTCTCTTAACTTCTTGTTAATTGATTTTCATTAGATTCTTATTACTTATAGCAGTAACATTTGAATTAATTTGTATCAAATTAAGTAGATTGAGAAATTATCTCATCCATAATCAGTGTAGTTTTTAGATTACACTAGTAAAATTAGTAAAATGACACGTATTCTTTAAGGTGCATTTAAAAAATAAAAAAATTAATTAAAAAAAGAAATAAGGTATATGACAATTTTTTAATCTCGTTTGTAAAATTAAAAAAAATTCACTACCAATGTATCAAAAACAAACTCGAATGGATTTTGCTTATTCTTTAAGTCAGTTGGTTGCTATATTTTCTTCGTTAAAGGTATGTTTCATATGCAGTCTTGACATATATATTGTCAATTTTAAGTACCCTATATATGTTTGGACATGAAATGAGAGACTCAAATCTCTTAAGATTAATTCAAAGAATTAAATTCGAATCTCCTCTCTTCAAAAGCCAAAAAATTCAATATTCTTTTGGCGTTTTAGCATTGGACTAAATTAACAAAAATTTGCTTAATACAATGAATCTATCTTCTTATCTACTTAAAATTTCAAGAAATTCCACAAAGAAAAATGTATAAATATTTGGATAAAGTTTTTTCAACTTTGGTGGGTTTTGACGTGAATTTTCTTGTAGAAATTGCCTAATTTTTACATGGTACACTCCAACAATAATTAATACAGTCCAAACGAAAGAATATATATTACAAATTACAATACAAGTGTTAAAGCCAAAGCATGATTTCATAAAGCTGAGAATATTTATTTGATTGGCAAACAAGTTGGGTATTGCTGTTCTAACATTATGGTCCCACAAATGAAAAGCCTGACCCAATGAAATCCATTTGAAAGGGAGCTTTCATCTTCGGACAGCAAAGGAAAACAAGACACAAACAAGTTGAAACTGATCATGAACATGATGATGATCTGGTTTGGTTTGGTCTGGTGGCTGAGAAAAAGTCTGTTTTTCTTTGGGGATATCGTCAAGGTTTGTACAAACTCACGTTTCAACTATATATATATATATATATATATATATATATATATATATATATATATCGTCCCTGATTCTCCCCATACCATGGCCATAATTGAAAAAAAAAAAAATCAATTAATAGAAAGAAATTATTTTGATGCTTAACAAACCCTTGCCTTCAACATTTTACTTTTATAGCTGTACAATACATCAATCTTTGTTAGTTTTGCTTTTACGTTTCTCTTTTTTGTTACATTTTCGTAGGAAAAGTTCATAAAGGAATGCCAATTTAATGCCTGTATATATAGATGAGACAACCATTTATGTTTTCTTGTCTAAAATCTAAATATTAAAGCAATAACAACTTGATACATATAAAACCGAAATTCTAATTATCTATCACTTTTCATCAACTTGCCAAAAAATTAAATTCAAGTTTCACGTAGTTGGTTCATGCAATCAATTACCTTTAAATGGTGGAAATTCAACAGATTTAAAGTTTAAACACAGCATTTGTAATTTTTTTTTTAAACTGCGATCATTTTTATATATAAAAAAAACTTACGAAGAACTTATAGCAAATTAAAAATATTAGACATAGTAAGTAACATTCAATTGGATTCATTTTGGTTATAATTAGTAACTGATGATTGTTCTTAAATCATTCAAAATTTATGGGTAATTCTTAAATCATTCAAAAAAATTTACTTTTCTTAGAGAAAAAAAGAAAGAGAAATCATAAGTGAGTAGTGGAGAGAGTACGTTCCTTTTGTATTCAATCTTGACTTTTTCGACATAGGTAATGTCTGCTCTGAGGGTCGCTTGAATGATTCGTCTTCGTTGGGAACTCTTTGATTATTTGGACATATTTTTTTTATTTGGTAGTGTGGAAAAAAAATTAAAAAGATGAAAAATTGAAAGAGGAAAAAAGTGAAAAGATGAAAAACATATATTTTTTTTCTTCATTGGTGTGCTTGGTAGAAAAGATGAAAAAGTAGAAAAAAAAAAGTAATTTTTTTCCATTAATTACTTGGTAGAGTTGAAAAATGAAAGGAAAAAAAATGAAAAGTATATTGTTTTACCATTATATTCATTGTAAGTTATTCACACCACTCTCATTTTCTTTCATCTTTACTTTCCAATTTGGAGTGATTTGTTTTTGTTAATAAGTGTAAAAAATGATAATCTTTCCTATTTTATTTTCTCACTTTTTTCTTTTCTACCAAATACACTCAAAATTCATTTTTTTTCCACTTTTTCACATTCTTCTTTCCATCCTTTCACTTTTTCATTCTACCAAGCACAACCTAAGCTTTGGGTACCTTCGAAACTTTTGCTACAAAACTGGTTTTTCAATTGTGTTCTTGGTGTATGAAAAAATTAAAACAAAAATTATATGCATAGACAGTTAAATGTAGATTTATTCAAGGATATGGTTACTCGTTGATCCGATAAATCTAATATGAATTGGATCAGGTTTAAGATAAAAAAATTTCAATCTAAGTGGATTTGAATTACTATTTAAATAATAAAATAATTTATTTAAATTTAATTATAAAAATATATACATATTAATATAAACGGGCTTTTTGAGTTTGTTGAACCAAATCGAGCATTGAACAAGCAAATTTTTTTATTATCCGAACTTGATCCTATCATGATTATATTTAGTTAATTGATTTTACAAGAATTAATCATGATAAAGCATGTGAGCTAGGTAGCTTCTTAATTGTATTATATCTTTTCATAAGTGGTAGGTAATTTTATAAGGAAAAAACCCATTTTTTTTTGTTTTCTTAAATGTGATTATAGTATAGAGCACATATTCTTCAAATTTATGGGTCCCAAACCAATCAAAAAATTTCTTAAAGCATACTACTACTACTATATATTATCTCTATTAATTATCTTATCTGTCAACAACCATATCCAAAAATATATGGTAACTCTAAAGAAAAATAGCTTCCAGACAAATTTTTTATGAATTAATTATAAGCATAAATAACTGATATACTATATATATATATATATATATATATATACTTGGAAGATTTTGGTAAATAAATAAAAGTTTGAAATATTGAGACAAAAATTCATGTTTTATCACGTATATATGAATGGAAACTGTATGTTTGCAGTCACGAGATTTCCTTTTCATGGTTTCATGTACCAAAGTAAAATCACGTGTTTGAGAAATTTACAGTTCTCAGTACCAGAAGTGAATTAATTATCATAAAAAACAAGAAAAAAGAAAAAAAAACTCTGACCCTAGAGTCCAAGACGATGTATTTTCTTTAGAATCTTCAGTCAGAGTCAAATGTTTAATTTGACTCTCTCTTTTTTCTTCTTTCTTGCTTTACTTTTTTGATCATTTTTTTTTTTAATTTTCAATTTAAAACACACAATCTTATTTACTAATTATAATATAGTTCTGATCATTCATAAACACTCATGTCATTTTCATATATATATATATATATATATATATATTAGGATAAATTACCAAAAAAAACCCTGTAATTAGAAACTAAATAAATTTATTCCCATGAGATTTAAAACAAGACTTTATTATTCTGTGAATTTTTTCTGTTAATGCTAAAGAAAAAACTGATATATATTTATTCCGTCTTTAATTACAAAGCGAGTTTTTATAATTTAGTCTATATTTCAAAATGTATTACATGAAAAATATGATATTAAAAATGGGGTTATTTGGATTCAAATCCTAATCCAGTTGATTTATGCAGTCACCTTTAAAAAGTGACATTCAATAGATTTGAAATTTGAATCCCGGATTATACAACCCCTTCCCTTATTCTTAATTGTGAGCTTTTTATGTATAAAAAAAATTGGATTATTTTCATATAGAATTTGTTTTTGATATATTGCTTATGAATTTTTTTAATTTTACAAGCGGAATTACATATGATCACATATCTTATTTTTTTAATTATTTTTTAAAAATATTTTAAATATATTTCATTTTACTAAGCAACTTCTAAAATTTAAAAATTTCAATAACGGTAAATGAAATAATTTATTTTTTCATATATATATATATATACATTATTAACCAATAAGTTAAAGAGCAGTAGCTAATATCTTTTTATTATGATCTAAACAAACAAGAAAGAAAACCCAAGAAACTTTGATTCATTTAAAGAGCGGTTAACGTGACTGATCAGATCAGAAAGATTCTCTGGTCCGTGACCACTCTCTCTTAATTTTAACGTCACGTCTAACAATATATAGTTTTTTTTTTTTTTTTTTCTTTTTTTCAAGCTCTACATTATGATGATTATGGCTAATATAGTAGTTATTTTTCTACCTTCTTTTTCGCTTTTCTCACTCATTTACTACCTCTATGTTTATTTAGCCCCCAAAACTATTCCAAACCTACGTGTTGATCTTACTTTCTCATCCATTTCTCACTTCAGTTGCTTTCTTGATATTTAGCTTTAACCTTTAGCCTTCATGGACGTGGAAATCCAATCATGAAACCCAATTTTTTTCCCTATATATACACCTTTAAACCATATCCCTCGAACCCACACCAAAAAAACTTTCAAAAATGTCTAAACTTCTTCTTATTATAACTACCCTTTGCTTGGTTTCTATTTCTTTGGTGGAATGTCGTCAGCCATTTGCATGCGATCCTGGAAATGGGTTGACGAGGAGTTTGAGGTTTTGTAGAGTGAATTTGCCTATTCATGTGAGGGTGAAGGACTTGCTTGGGAGGTTGACATTGGAGGAGAAGATCAGGCTTTTGGTTAACAATGCCGCCGCCGTGCCTAGGCTGGGGATTCAAGGCTACGAATGGTGGTCTGAGGCGCTTCACGGTGTCTCCAATGTGGGTCCTGGGGTTAAGTTTGGTGGCGCTTTTCCTGGCGCCACTAGCTTCCCTCAAGTCATCACCACCGCTGCTTCTTTCAACGAATCACTCTGGGAGCAAATCGGACGGGTAAAAATTCAACACTTTATATTATAGTTATTCATTATTTCATTCATTCTATCATGATCATAAAAAGAAATAGAATAAGTGAGTATAAGAAGTTATCACGATATTGTCATTTTAATTAGTATTAATCTACGATGCATCAAATATAAATCCGATATTAATTTTTTCTTTTTATTATTTTTGTGTGATTAGATGTTGGTTTCACTGCTTCTAAATCAGCCTAGGCATAGCATGTATTGCATTGGAAGACAATTAATTTCAAATTGTTTCCTCTTAGCATATTTTAGGCTTTTGCTTTTAGCCGATTCCCAGAGTGGTTTATTTTATTAACTAAGTATATATAATATATATATATATTTTTCCAAACATGGGTGACCCACTCACCCTCTACTTCTCCCCACTTCTTGAAAATGGTACACAATTTTAAAATAGTTATAAAAAGAAAAAGCCTTGCCATTAATGGATCACTTTGTTAGTTTAAAATTTTAATTCATCTGCCCATAAATTTGGAGAAAAGTTTCCTTTTGAGAGTTGGATCAAAGATTCAATAATAAAGACTATATGCAAATTAAGTTTGTCTCTACCTCCAAGTTCCAACCAATTTATTAACTATTAATCAACCCCCATAACATTCATTTTTATAATCTAATTAAAAGAAATTATTCCAAACGTGTATAACTCTAGTTACTAATTAATAAGAAATAATTAAGCATCCAGTTGCTAATTATATGCTTTGTGTATACAATATATATTTTTGACAA
The DNA here is from genome assembly GCA_030761205.1 of Fremontodendron californicum. Classification (NCBI taxonomy): domain Eukaryota; kingdom Viridiplantae; phylum Streptophyta; class Magnoliopsida; order Malvales; family Malvaceae; genus Fremontodendron; species Fremontodendron californicum. The sequence continues at coordinate 24,546,251 of JAULJL010000022.1, read as the reverse complement.
TTACCTAAAAAGTTTAAAATATGTGATCTTAATATAGTTACTTAGATTATTGTCTCATTGTTTGCTTTTACTTGATAATTCGTGTAGATATGTTATGTCTTTTTTTTTTTTTTTTATATATATCAATTGTATAAATGTAAACACAATATAAATTATTAAATGTGTCTATAAAATAACACATATATTAAACATGTCATATTTTTGTATCGTATATTAAATCTTCAAGATTCTTGTCTTTTGTCTGTTTTTTAATGATGCTAAAAATTCTTACTTCATCAATGTTATTATGCTGCTGATGAAACATGAGAAACATACAATATTATGATCATATATATAATGGGGTTTGTTAGATTTGGCTTTTGGTGATAAAAAAATTCTTTTAAAACATTATAAATATTGAATGAAACATAATTAATTAAGGATATGAAAATTAATTATTCTTCAATTGATAAGATTTCTTTCTTCTTTTTTTTTTTGTAAAAAAAAAAAAATTAAAATTAAAATCATCAATTAAAAACATAAAAAAGAATAGTAAGTAATAGTGACAATAATAATTGGTATTAAAATTTGAAGAGAAAGTTGAGTGTCAAATTAGCCCATCTAGCAAAGTAGAAATTAACCTAACAGTGGCTGACTGAAACTGAACTTAAGACAGTTGGAGATTGGAGACCAACTTGCAATAGGAATTAATTAATTTGCGTATACATCTTAGCTACGGCTAGCTTAGGGTCCCATTATTTCAATAAAAAAAAGTAAGGTCCCAAAATAAAAAAGGATATACTACTCGATTAACCCATACCTACATCATCTACTTTTTTCATTTAATTTATTTATTAAAAGTTTCCCAGTTAATTTAATTAATGAGAGTATTATAGGAAAAACAACTCGATTATTTATATATTAAGATCTTCATATTTTTTAAACACGAACTTAATTATCATTTTTTTGGTAATAGGGTCAAGGGAATATCCTCGAATTTTGCTCTACATAGACGATTTTAAATGTGCATTCTTACTTATCCATAAGATGCATTCAAAATTTTATTCCCAAAATGCTTTTCATAAATATCGAACCTTAATTAATAAAAATATATGATTATACTAATTGATATTCAATAAAGTCCCCTGGATCCATGATTCCAAACAGGCACTAAGTAGGCTTAAATTGAGGCACATAATTACTTGAATATTTGCAGTTGAACCATAAATAATTAATTTAATCATGGTAATTAGGTAGTTTTACTTTGTAATTCATACAATATATACTGTTGGGGTGGATGCAGGTGGTTTCGGATGAAGCTAGAGCAATGTACAATGGAGGAATGGCAGGTTTGACATACTGGAGCCCCAATGTGAACATATTCCGTGACCCACGATGGGGCCGAGGCCAAGAGACTCCCGGCGAAGACCCTGTTCTAGCCGGTAAATATGCAGCCAGCTACGTCCGTGGGCTCCAAACTGCTACTGGGAACCGCCTAAAAGTTGCAGCCTGCTGTAAACATTACACCGCTTATGATCTTGATAATTGGAATGGTGTTGATCGATACCATTTCAATGCTAGGGTAAGAACTAATAGCTTTGTAAAGGAATCAATTAATTAAATAATTTGGCTGCAGAGAGAGCCATTTTAAAATTGTTTTTTTGGATTCCCTTTCGGCTTGTTTACCTGGTTTTCTTATCAGAATAATTTACTGAACCAGGGAAAGTTCAAAAGTTATGGCCAAACTAGCAACTTTCCTAGTCCATATCTCTGTAAGAACCTTGAAAAGGATTGCTGCATAGCTTTGCACGAATCTTATAGCTTTTATATGTAGGAACTAGCAAGATTTAGCCTTGGAATCAGGACCATTCAATTAGCTTAACCAGACAGCCTAAGATATTAAATGGTTTACTTTGACCAAGTTAGCAGTCACATGCAGTTTTTAGCAGTTAGTTTAGCTACAAGACTTCTAAAATAGGGCCATTGAAGATTGATATGATCTCACTTTCAAATAGGCTTTTGGCCTTGGGTAAATAGATTAAGGTTTAAGGCCAAAGTTAAGGTTTTAATTGATAATGTAAATGATGGATGCAGGTTAGCAAGCAGGACCTGGTGGATACATATGATGTGCCATTCAAGGCTTGTGTGGTGGAAGGGAAAGTTGCAAGTGTAATGTGCTCTTACAATCAAGTCAATGGGAAACCCACTTGTGCCGACCCAGATCTACTCAAGGGTACCATCCGAGGTCAATGGCGCCTTAGTGGGTGTGTTTCTATCAACTTAATTAATTAATTAAATCCGGGTTTAATCTAAATGATTCGTGCAATCATTTTTAAAAAATAGCAATCAACAAGTTTGGGATTCGAAACAAATAAAAAAGTATCTCTGTTATGGCTTCTGCTCTACTTTTTGTTGATTTTGTTCTGATTTTTCTGTCTGTTGGGTCCAATTAGGTATATTGTATCAGATTGTGATTCGGTTGGGGTAATGTATGATACTCAACATTTCACTGCTACTCCAGAAGAGTCTGCTGCAGCTACCATTAAAGCAGGTCAGCTCCAAACTTCAATTTTTGAGTTTTGACCCAAATATATACTGTTGGGATTTTAGAAAGGAGTTCAATTCAATCATCATTATTGAGCTTAAGCTTGACCATTTTTAATCTGCAGGTTTGGATTTGGATTGTGGACCATTTTTGGCGATCCACACAGACCTGGCAGTAAGAAGGGGCTTGTTAGCTGAGGCTGATGTTGACATGGCTCTAGCCAACACTATTACAGTCCAAATGAGGCTCGGAATGTTTGATGGGGAGCCATCAGCCCAACCATATGGGAACTTGGGCCCAAGAGATGTGTGCACTCCGGGCCATCAACAGCTTGCTCTCGAGGCTGCCAGACAAGGCATAGTTTTGCTAAAGAATTCTGGGCCTTCTCTACCATTATCCACTTCACGTCATCGCACTGTTGCTGTTATCGGGCCCAACTCCGACGTCACTGTAACAATGATAGGAAATTATGCAGGTAAAACTGTCCATTGTTCTAGTAGTTGTTCAAGCATGATCAAAGAACTAGTATATAATTTGATTGATAGAAACATTTAGATTCATTTGCTTCAAATCGAATTCTGGAAACGTAAAACTTTCCCATAAAAAGGATCATTCCTTTTGTTTCTTTGATGCAGGAGTGGCATGTGGTTACACGAGTCCATTGCAAGGTATTTCAAGATATGCTAGGACCATTCATCAGGCAGGGTGTTCAGATGTTGCTTGCAGCGCAAACAATCTGTTCGGAGCCGCAGAGGCTGCAGCTCGCCAGGCTGATGCAACTGTACTTGTAATGGGGCTTGACCAATCTATAGAAGCAGAATTCAGGGACAGGGCAGGGCTGCTCTTGCCTGGACACCAGCAAGAACTGGTTTCCAGAGTGGCTAGAGTCTCTAGAGGCCCTACTGTTTTGGTATTGATGTCAGGTGGTCCTATTGATGTCTCCTTTGCTAAGAATGATCCTCGAGTAAGTGCCATTTTATGGGCTGGTTATCCAGGCCAAGCTGGAGGAACTGCAATTGCAGATGTTTTATTTGGAACAACCAATCCAGGTAATCTTTCAGTTTCAGGATTTCATCAATTTCTGAACTTTTTTATGCCAATTTTTCCAACTTTCCAAGCTAATTTTGATATATATATTTTTTTTCACAGGAGGAAAGCTGCCAATGACATGGTATCCACAAGATTATGTAGCTAAAGTGCCAATGACAAACATGGGGATGAGGCCATCCGGAGGCTACCCTGGAAGAACCTACCGTTTCTACAAAGGTCCAGTAGTATTTCCTTTCGGCCATGGCATGAGCTATACAACCTTTAAACAATCTTTAGCCCTAGCTTCAACTAAGCTCTCAGTAATTCTTGACACCAATCTCTTTGTCACCAAAAACTACTCAACATTGTCAAGCAATGCCATAAGAGTGAAACATGCCAATTGCGACAAACTCTCATTACTTTTTCACATTGATGTGGTAAACACTGGCAATATGGATGGAACTCACACCTTGCTTGTTTTCTCTACACCACCTGCTGGAGGAAAATGGTCTCCAAACAAGCAATTGATAGGTTTTCGTAGAGTTCATGTCGTCGCCGGATCTAAGCAAAGAGTCAAGATCAATATTCATGCCTGCAAACACCTTAGTGTTGTTGATGAATTTGGTCATCGAAGAATTCCAATGGGTGCACATAGATTACACATTGGAGATCTCGAGCATTCTATTTCTCTCCAAGCAAAGTTGGAGGGCATCAAGACCTAGACTCTTTAGAGTTAGGACATCATAGAAATCACATAGTAATAAGTTAAGTTAATTTTTATTACCCTAAGTGTTCTTAGGAAATCTCTCTCAAATCAAATGAGAAAAATCTCAAAGTTTGAGAGAGTTGAATTCCATTGCACTCCCAAAGGGAAGAAAGTGGTCATAATTATTGTGAAAGTTTCTTAGTGTTTGGATTTTGATAATTTCTTGTAGATTAGGCATTGAGTCCCCAATCTATTTTTGTTTATAAAAACAAAATTGATTGAAACAGATTTGGTCAATGAATAATAGGAGAAACCAGCATGCAGCTCAAAGCTTTTTGCTGGTTTCAGGATCTTGTATTTTATGGTTTGGATTATATGCTTGTTTGAGTCCCCAATCTATTTTGTTTATAAAAACAAAATTGATTGAAACAGATTTGGTCAATTAATAATAGGAGAAACCAGCATGCAGCTCAAGCTTTTTGCTGGTTTCAGAATATTGTATTTTCTGGTTTGTATTATATGCTTGTTTTAAAGTTTGTAAAAGTACTTCAGCTCCTAAACTCTGAAGAGCTCTTATTCAGAGAAATACATGAGAATAATTGCATCATCTCCCTCATTCCTTTTTAACTATTAAATGAAAAAAAAAATGGTCAAGAAATGGTTCAGAACTAATCTTTAATTACTTGAAAAATAGTACTAACATCTGACATGTTTAGTATTTATAAATGGTTTTTTTATTTTTTTAGTTCCAATCTGAAATGTGAACTTTGAATTTTCATTGTTTGACCTCAAAATTTGAATAAAAGAAAAATGCAAAAGGTGTGCCAATGTTGATTTTCTAAAATACTATTGAAAGTGAAATTTAATTTAGTTAGTTTATATAGGTTCTTTTTAAAAATGACATCTAACAGATTTGAAATTCGAATTTCAACATCTGCAATCCTTTCTCCTATTCTCAAACCACGACTTCTTTTATAAAAACAAACAATGCTATAAATATATATCGTTCATTCTAACCTTTTTTTAATATAAAATTTAGGTGAATTTTTTATTTATTTATAAAACTTAACACCTAAAATTAAAATTTGTCTCTATCTCACAATGTTTATGTTTCATTTTGATTTTGGAGATTAAAGTCAACATTGCTATTATATTATTTGTCAATGTTGAATTTGTTATTGTATTTTAATTTGATTGAATTTAGCATTATATTTTAAATTTTATTGATTTTATATAAAAAAAAATAATGAAATTGACGAAAATTTATCATTTACATTAATAGAATATTTCCTAAAATATTTTACTTTTGTTAAAAAAATCAACAAAAGTAAAAGATAATAGAAAAATATTAATATGGCAAATTAAACTAAATTAATCTCTTATTTTGAAATGCACTTATTATTATTTCTTTGGTGGTTGAATATGTTAATGAATTTTTAATTAACAAATTGACATATTGGGATTTTTTTTTTTAATGAAGTTAAAATCAATTTATAAAGTTGTTTTAAAACGAAGATATGAATATGATAGCTAGCTGTTGTTGTAAACATTTTTTAGTATATTAATGAATAAATTATAAATTCACTCAAATTAGTAGAAAATTAAAAATATTCATTATCTACAAATTAATTGTCAAAATTGGCAACTGCCATTACAAATTAGTACAAATTGAATCAATAATAAATATTTCTTCTTTTCCATTTCAAAATTTTCCATTTTTTTTAATTTATCAAATTTCACCTACTTGAACAATTCCACACGTGTAAAGAAAGAGGAAGGTGTCGGTAGAAGTGAGAATTCTGCACGTAAGTGAGTTTCTTATGCACCAGCACCAGTTGACATTGAGATGTTAACGGTATATAATTATCCAAAAAATATATATATATATATTAACGGTATAAAGTATAAAACTTAACTCTTACATATTTCACTTTTAATTACCAAAATTATGAAGTTAAAAAGGAAAAAAATAAATAATTTTTTATTTTGTCTAAGCTAATATATATATATTAATAATTCATTTTGATTTATTGATAATTTTTTTTTTTAATTTCACAAGTCAAATTAATAAACTATCACATGTTTAATTTTTTAAAAAATTAAATTTTATATATTTTTTAAAATATATCATAAATGATATGTTTATCATAGTAACTCCACTTAATTATAAAATTTAAAAATTCAATTAATAATGGGTGAGATATTTTTTTATATAAGATACATATATACCTATTATTGTTATATTCTTATCTTACCTTCTCACTCAACTCATCCCTCTCTCTTTCTTTCTCCCCTTTCTTCCTATCCTTTCCCTTTCTCTTTCTCTTTCTCTCTTTGCAATTCTTCCATTTTCCCTTCTTCAAGGTAATGCCAAAGATCCCTTCCTCTCCTTTCTCTCTTTTCCTCTTCTTTATTTTCCTCTTCTTTTTCTACTTGTTTTATTTTTCGATATCACTGCGATATAGTAATTTTCTTAAACTTTTTGTTTTTATGACAGACACACATATACACAACATATGAAAAACATGAATTTGGTGTTTTTATTTAAGATTTTATTGGGTTTTTTTGATTATGCTATAATAACAATGATTTTTTATGTTTGAGTTATTTTAACAGGAGAAAGTTAAAAATGGCAGACTGCAAACATGGTGAAGACTTCTTTGCCACCCAAGACCATGAGGTACAAATACATTATAATACAATTTACTATTAATTACTACTTTTTGCTTGAAAACTTAAACGTTTTTATTAATACGTTTAATATATATATAGTAATAATAATAATATGATGAAAATAATTTCCAATGTTTACGATACGACCTGGGGCCCATCTAACCCATCAATCTCCATCGTTAATTGTTTCTAAAGCTCCCTACCTAATGAGTGATAAAAGAATTAACGGTTCTGATGTTCACTATCAAGTCCATGTGTGAGGCGCACATGCTAATGGGTGTATTCTAACATAATATCTCTAACTCTAAACTCTTTTATTAGTAATATTTAATTGGAGATTTTCTGATTTTTGGTTACCATATTTAATTTAATTTCCAAAAAATGGGACTGAAGAGATTCGCTGATTTTTTTTTCGGGTTTTGGCCCGAAACGACAGGCCGTATTGTAAATATTCCAATCATACAAAGATTTTTGTTTTCTTTTGCGTGATTTATGGTGTTAAAGTGATTCCATGTGCTCATCTCTAGGATAGTAGGAATGTAGGGTCCAAAAATCAACGGTTGTTATGATGACACGACAGGTTGTATACGTTGTGATAGGGTAGTGGTGAAAGTACTGTTTATTTAAGAGACATTCTCTTGAAATGTCGGCAGTGTTGGATTGTACGTACAACAGTACTCTATACAGTATTCTCAACCCAAAATCACGTGGAATTTTATTTTTGGACCACTTTTTTTTTCTATTTTTTTATTTGTTCTCTTATATTTCTCACTTTAATAATTTTAATCACTATTTATAATAATTTTTTAATTTCTGGTCCCATTCCCATAACTTTTTTTTAAATTAATTTTTATGATATGTTTATTTGTGACAAATAACTTTCGAAAAATTATTTTCGTATTTTTTAATTTTTGTTTGACAAAATAAAAAATAAATTTCGAGTCAACAAAAAATTATTTTTTTTAAAAAAAAAGTCATTTTCCAGAAAAGTAAAACAAAAAAATGATCCCTAAATATAAAAATAATCTCTTGTATAAAAAAAAAGAAAAATCGAACCCTCGTAATAAAAACTTTATTTCAAATTGATTTTGAACTTCTTGTTGGATTCCTATCTAATTGTCTTTACCAACAATAGAAAGATTTTACCTTCAAAATTTGATTAGAATTCTTCAAAATGTGTTACAAAAAAAAATTGTTGTATCATGATTTTTTAAAAATAAAAAATAATATTTTAATCATTGATTGATTGTATGATATCTATAATTTATATACAGGAAACAGCGACGGTCAAAAAATATGGAGGACTGGTGCCAAAGAAGAAACCCTTAATCTCAAAGGTAAAAATAAAAAATGTTTGGATTTTTAGATTAAGACAAAATTCAATTATATTTTGATGTGATAAACTAAAAAAATATATATAAATATATGTAGGACCATGAACGTGCTTTCTTTGATTCAGCAGACTGGGCATTATGTAAGGTATTTGTGACATTAATTAAAGAAAAATAATAATTAGATTCTTATTTCTTTTTGTAGAGATAATTAGATTCTTTGTCTAGACAAAACAACATTGATTAATTTGTCCAACATTTCATGACCCTAAAGTTTACAGTTGGAGTCCATTTTTACCTTTTGTTTTGTCGGTCAGAGGGTCCCAAGCTGAACTGTAAACCAGAGGCTTAATCTGGCCCAACTGGAAAATTATTTGTTGGAATAAATTGCAACCGTTTAATTTTTACACCATTTTTTGCTCTGATATTTATCTTTCTTGTTTTAAATATGGAACAGCAAGGTGCAGGAGTTAATCAAAAATCAACAGTGGCAATCGAGACTTTAAGACCAAAGCTTCAGGTATATATATTAAAAAAATTTCTCCGTTTCGTTGAAAGATTTTTTTAATATTTATAAAATTTTAAATAAATTAATAATTATAATAAATATAAATTGAATTATATTAAATAATTATTATTTGTTTAAATAATTTTTTATATTTTAATATCGTAAGGAAATAAATTTAGAGTTAAAATTGAATATTATGATAAATTATGCAACTGGGATGAATTGAGATAGACATAAATACTATATGAAAAAATAATTAAAACACGACACTAATACACGAACATGTCAAAATCTATATAAAACTAATTATTGTGTAAAAATTTATATAAATTTGTAATACTTTAAACACACAAAAAAATACTAACATGAATATATCACGAACACATAAATTTTTCTCTAAATTGAACCGCTATAACAAATTATGTAAAATATGTTATGAATTGAGATATTCTTCCCCCATTCGCGAGGGTTTTTTTTTTAATATTTATAAAATTTTAATTAATTTAACAATCATAAATAAATATAAGTAGAATCATATTAAATAATTATTATTTATTTAAATATTTTTTTATGTTTTAATATCATAAATAAATTAATTTAGAGTTAAAATCGAATTACTATGACAAATTATGCAAAATATGAGATGAATTGAAATACGACGCAAACACCAAATGAAAAATAATTAAAACACGGCACGACACAAAAAATAACATGAAAACGACACAAATGTGTCAAAATATATATAAAATAAATTATTAACATGTAAAAATTTATATAAATTTGTAATATTTTAAACACATAAAAAAATAACACGAAAACGAACACGTCACGAACACACAAATTTTTTAAAAATTGAATCACTATGACAAATTATATAAAATATGTAATAAATTGAGACACGACACGAATACATAATTCTTTTTATAAATTGAATCACAATGACAAACTATGCAAAACATAAAATGAATTGAGACACGACAAGACACGAACACAGCATAAAAAAAATTAAAACACAATACTAAAAATAACATGAATACTAAACGAACACACGAACGTGTCAAAATATACATAAAATAAATTATTAACGTGTATAAATTTATATAAATTTATAATACTTTAAACACATAAAAAATAACACGAATACGAACACACAAATTTTTATCAACTTTTTTTTTTTCTCTTTTTTTTTTTTTTTTTTCTTCCTCTTTCTTTTCTCTCTTAAAAAAAAAAACAAAATGTCAAGTGTCGAATCCTAGAGAATTCATGTAGCCAACTCTATATTATTGTTAGATATTATTATTATTGTATCGATTGATCATTACCGCCTCTAATTTTTAATATCTTTAGAGAAACTTGAAAAAAGACTCAGCAAAAAAAATAATACGAACACGTCATGAAAATATAATTTTTTTTTTTAAATTGAATCACTCTGATAAATTATGTAAATATGTCATGAATTAGAGGCACGATATGAACAACAATTTAAAAAAAAAAAAACCACAATGACAAACTATGTAAAATATGAGATGATTGAGACACGACACGAACACAATATAGAAAAATAATTAAAACACAACACGAAAAATAACATGAACACGACACAAATACACGAAAGTGTAAAAATTTATAATACTTCATATAAATTATTAACGTGTAAAAATTTATATAAATTTTAATACTTTAAAAACACAAAAAAATTACATGAACACGAACACACAAATTTTTCTCTAAATTGAATAACTATAACAAATTATGTAAAACATGTCATGAATTGAGGCATGACACGAACACAACATAGGAAAAATAATTAAAACACAACACGAAAAATAACATGAACACGACACGAATACACGAACGTGCGAAAATATTCATAAAACGAATTATTAACGTGTAAATTTTTTTATAAATTTATAAATTATTGTGTAAAACTAATTATTAACGTGTAAACATTTATATAAATTTATAATACTTTGAAAACACAAAAAAATACGAACACGTCACGGACATAATTTTTTCATTAAATTGAATCATTATGATAAATTATGCAAAATATGTCATAAATTGAGACACGACACGAACACACAAATTTTTCTCTAAATTGAATCACAATAACAAATTATGTAAAATATGAGATGAATTAAGACACGACACGGATATAAAATTGAAAAAATAATTAAAACACAACACGAAAAATAACATGAACACGACACGAATATATGAAAGTGTAAAAATATACATAAAATAAATTATTAACGTGTAAAACATTATATAAATTTATAATACTTTGAAAAACAAAAAAAATAAAACGAACACAACATATGAAAAATAATTAAAACACAACACGAAAAATAACACAAACACGATACGGATACACGAACATTTAAAAATATACATAAAATGAATTATTAACGTGTAAAAATTTATATAAATTTATAATAATTTAAACAAAAAAAAACACGAACACATAAATTTTCTTACCATTTTTTTCTTTTTCTCTCTCTTACCCCTCAACAATCCAAAAAAAAAAAAGGGCGACGTGACCACTGTTGAGTTTGAGTCCAAGTCCAACATTGAATTTGAGTAAAAGTCCAAGTCCCACATTGATTATGAGTGTTCATCCTACATCACGTAACTAAGTGGTAAAGCAAAGGGAATCTTAATCTCACATTGAGTAGTATTGATAAACCAAGAGGAGTGTTCACCTATAAATATGAACCTTAGTCATTGGGAAAACACAACACACCACCCTCTAAGAGAGGGAGTCTATACACTTAAGTAGAAGTTGTATTATGATTTTTTTGGTGGTGAGTCAAGTTTGTTTGTAAGAAGATTTGTAGTTTTATCCGTGCAAAAGCTACAATATTTGTAAGGAGGGTTTGTAGCTTTATCCGTGCAAAAGTAACAAGTTGAAATATTTTTTAGTGAAGTATATTATCCTTATGAGATCGTGGATGTAGGCCAATAAGGACTGAACCATGTTAAAAATATTGTTTTCTCTTTTTCTCTTCTTTTCGAATGTTTATTGTGAATTAATATTTGTTATTGAACTGTTACGTTATTTCCAAAAGCCACCCTACCTTTGCATCAAAAAATGCAAATTTTTTTTATATGAATTTGTGTGTTTGTACGTGCATACGCATGTTTAAATGATTCATGAACGATAATTTTATTTGATTTTTTTAAATGCAGAGAACACCGCATCAACAATTACCTCCAAGAAAACCTGCTTGTATATCTGGTCGAGATAATATTGTGAGTTACAAAAGAATTTCTAAAAGATTGTGTTTCTCTTGAATGAATTGTGTCAGATTGTCATACTCATGTTAAATTTCTGTTTGATGTTTGTTGCTGCAGGCGCAGTAGATTTCATCAGGTGGTCTGAGAAGGTGATGAAGATGTTTATAACATTTTTATGGTGCTGAAATTGAGCAATATTGGACACTTGAATTAATTAGTTATCTTTTAATAAAAAGGAGTCTTCCTTTGTTGAAAAGAAAACCTTGCACACTTCTGTAATTAGCTTATCAATGATTGCTGGGCTGGGAATGTTAGTATATCTCCTTTATTTTATACCCCAGTTCTCTTAATCTTGTGTTTTTATTTCTTAAAGTCAGAAAGTAAACGTCTAGTAATTTTGAATACGATATAGAAAAAAAATTAAATATGATATAAAATATGACACAATAAAAAAAACATGAACGTTTCAAATTTTATATTTTGAGGCATTCTTGTATTCGTGTCGTTTCATGTTATTTTTCGTGTTGTGTTCGTGTCGTATTTTTAATTATTTTTTTCGTGTCGTGTAATCGTATCATGTCCAATATTACCAAATCTAATTTTCAGTAGGCATCAGGATTTTCCAGGAGGTAGGCTTCAACAGCCTTGAACAATCCCAAGGCCTTTTCTTTGCCTGCCTTAACTCCCTCTTCCTTGAGCTCAAATTCACCAATGGTGTAATACTTACTAGTAGTCTTACAAATGGATCCCCCTGTTGGAGAGGGTTTCAACTTGGTCTCATAAGTGATTTTCTCAAGTGTGTTCATCAAAGCATCGTCTTCGATCACACTGTAACTATACACATAATTTTTTTTGTCTACTGCTTCTACCTTCTGCTTCATGTAATTGAATTGGCTTCCTGCGTGTGGAAAAGCAAATATAGAGTAGTTATTACCTATGTTGCTCCGACTCTTAATATTTCTTGAAGTATCCATATCCGACAGTCCAATTGTAACATCCCTAGGCAAATTTCACATCAACAGGTGACGGTGAGGGGTCTGGGCTTATAAGGGTGGCTCCCTTTCCACTTAGTGAGTGCGCTTTTGTGACAAAGCCGTGCGGCTCTGCAGAGCTAAAGCGGACAATACTCACGACGTGGAAATGTGGGGCCATGACAGATTGTATCAGAGCCGCCTCCCCGTTCTCGCTGGTCGATGGTGGGGCAAATCTCAACGAGGACGCTAACGCTGAGTCCCGTAAGGGGGGTGAATGTAACACCCCTTAGACAAACCCCACATCGACAGGAGACGATGAGGGGCTGTGCGGTTCTGCGGAGTCAAAGCGGACAATACTCACGACGTGGAAGTATGGGGCCATGACACCGACGCATATCCGGATCTAGGTATGGGGATATGATCCTCCAAAAACTCTCCAAATATATGGAAAAACTTAGAAAAATTTGAACATACTCATATCAGACATATACTCATATCCGACACTCAGAATCGAATCCGATTACTTCTTTGGAACTGCACTTCTAAGTTCTAAGTCAATATATTATTCAAAAGTATTTAGTTGCATATGTAAATTAACTAACCTTCTCCAAAAGTAACTTTCTTGATGCTCCCTGACTCACCATTGCCTTCAATGTACTCAACACACTTAAAAGGCCTGAGGAACAATCTTTGGGAATGAGCTTGTAACCATCAAGGAAGCAAGCCTTAATCATCTTGGCTGGTGGGGTATTGTAGTAGCAACATCAGATTCGTAAGTGAAAACGCCCATGATTACTACTTACTAGTGATTTGAGAAATGATATAAAAGGAAGAGTGAAAAAGAGAAATTGATTTTGCACAGAGATTTTTGAGGTGTGGAGAGATGTGAACCTGAAGCTGTAGTATTTATAGAGTGAGCCCTGATGAAAATCTCAGGTGATTTTCCAGTTGACTTCGAATTGATTCTGGTTTTTGTACTGACCTTACATTTTCTTCAATATACAACATACAAGTTTACTGTAAACAACAAATTTGTGGATCTTGAAAGCAGTCAATATCAGAAGAAGATTAAAAAGTAAAAACTCTAATATTTTAAGCATGGAAAGACCCTGAATCCAAGTGCTTGGATTAGCAACTTGTAGCCTATGTTACTTGGACTCGGATGTGAGTGTCGGATATGGGTATGTGTCCGACATGGGTATGTTCAATTTTTTAAAAAGTTTTTCCATGTATTTGGAGAGTTTTTGGAGGGTCATATCTTTATATTCATGTCCGAATATGTGTCGGACATGGATATCGGACACGGATACTTAAAGAAGAATGAAGAGTCGAATCCACAGAGTTTGTAGCTATGTGGTAGATTTTAATTATAAAATTCCTTTGAAATAGACCTGTTCATGGGCTGGGCCGCAGCCCGAAAAATATTTCAAAGTCTTGCCCAGCCCGGCCCTGGGCGGACCCGGATCACTATTCATTTATTAATAAAAAATTTAAAAAATTATTTTTTATTAATATTTATATATATTTATAATTAAATTTAAATAAAATAATAATATTTTAATACTTAAACAGTGATCCGGGTCGATCCGAATAATGAAAAACCATGTCCATGCCCGGCCCAATAAGGGACGGGCCGGGCAGGCTAGGTCTACTTTGAAGTTATATTCATTTGCAGCTTTTAGCCACGGGTGAACCAAAAGACCCTGCTTCTTAGCATATTTCTCCTCTCAACTCTTGAGTACAGATATCTATATTCTGTATCAGATTGCAACAACTTGGTTTATAGAAGACTCAGAAAAGCAGTTTATTAAACAAATCTTTAGATACAATTAAATAGTCATTTAATATATTCTCTAAAATCAATAAAGATGCCTTTCCAGTTTCCCCCTATCCTATGATGTCATCAGATTTTCAACTTGACTTTGCAAAGGTAGTGACAAATTCTTCTGGTAAGTTATTTTAATTCACCAACTCTTTGCATATTTCTATTGAGTATTACTGTCATAGATAGTCAATTCGAGATGAGTGTCGGATATGGATATTTATCCGATACGAGTATATTTAATTTTTTTAAAAATTTTCATATATTTTGAAAGATCTTACCTCATATCTATATTGAAATATATGTCGGACACGAATACCAGATAACATAGATAGACAATTGTGTACTTAGTCTCACTGTCTATATCAAGTTATTAAATTAGATGGAAATTTTAGACAACAAATCTCAAGTTCTCTATCTGACTTTAGGTTATTATTCCTAGTTCAACCCAAAAGATTTATGAAAGAAAAAAAAAAATGCAAAATCTTTTAGGAAAACTGCAAAATGTATACCAATATTGCAGGTAAAACCCTGATTAATTACTATATATTTTTTATTTCATATATATATATATATATATATATATATATATATATATCAAAGATAATACAACTCAAACTCTTTGATCATAATGAAAACAAAGATGATCACAGCCTGAGACCACCACTCTTATTAGAACAATCAAAAGACAGTTTTGGCTAATAAGACAAAAAGAAATATCAAAATCACACCATTAAAACTGAGCTGACATGAAGCATGGTAATTAAGCAGGAGCTCATATATAGCAAACTAGCTAGTTGCAGACATCAGGATTTGCCAAGAGGTAAGCTTCAACAGCCTTGTAAACTCCCTCAGTCCTTTCAATGCCAGCCTTAATTTCCTCTTCCGTGATTACATTGTCACCAATGGTATAATACTTGCTGCTGCTCTTGCAAACTGATCCTCCACCTGGGGCTGCCACAAACTTGTTCTCGTAAGTGATTTTCTCAAGCTTGTTCGCCAAAGCACCGCCTTCGATCACACTGTAACTGTATGACAAATTCTCTTTGTCTATTCCTTCAATCTTGTGCTTCACATACTTCACTGGGTTGCCTGCATTTTTTACCAACCAAATAAACACTTTTTTTTACTTTGAATAACTTATATATAGTTAAAAAACTGAACATACTAATGTCGACTACATACTATATCCAACACTCACTCCAAAAGTAATCCAAAAGTAACATATTTTGTGACGGAATATGGTGACGGGCAGCTGCCCGCGTCAATTAAAAATTGACTAAAATTTATAAGTTTGTGACGAAAAAACTGTCAGAAAGTTTGTGACAGTATTATCAGTGAGGGGTATCCGTGTTGGAAAAAATCCATCACTAGTTTCGTCACTAAATTACAATAGTGACGGATTTATAGCATTTTGTAACGGATTTTTTCGTCACTGCTCGAGCAATTTCTGGTAGTGGAACTAACCTTCACCAAAGGTGATCTTCTTGATACTTCCAGGCCCACCATCTCCTTCAAGGAGCTCAACCTTCTTGATTGCTTGTGGCACAACCTTGGGGAAAAGGTTGTCAGCTTCAAGAACAAGGGCCTTGAAAATCTTGGCTGGGGGGATTGGGGTAGAAACCTCCATTTCATAAGTGACAACACCCATGATTCTAAAGTACTAGGAGTTTGAAGATTTTTCAAGTTAAAGAAGAGAAACAGAGAGAAAAGAGGAAGATTAACTATGAGTGTTTGAGGTGTGGGAAGAGGTGAGAACTAAGATGGTATTTATAGACTGAACTTGATGCTCAATAATTTAATTTCTTCAATTTTTAATTGGATATATATCCAATATGGTTACTATTCAAAGAATTTGCAAGTCAAAAAAAGCACCCTGCATGAATTCCTCTGCCACCTATTTTCTTGATCTTTTATTGAAAATGCTTACATATATATACGTGGAAAGAAAATTATTGGGAATGATCAAATGTGCTGACAAAGAACTTCAGATTTGATTGGGGCATTTTGGCATCAAAACAGACTGCAAAGTTTCAATATAATTATAAGATTTTGCTAACAAGTACCCGTAAGCATTTTTTAAAGGTATTAAATATAATAATATTTTTAATTAATATATTGAAAATGATAAATAAAGTTATCAACTTTTATATTTAATAAAATATTATTACTATAAATAGTATATTAACTAATCTTAAAAAAGTGCGTTAAAAGGCATTACTTAGAAAAAACCCATAATTATAAGATGAAGCCAACTTTGGTTTATTAGTTTATTATCATAAGTGAGAAAAAATATTATATGTACTGTCAATTGCTTGAGAAGACTTGGACTATCTAGAAAGCAAGTATCCTGCTGAAAACGTAATTGCTGACAAAAATTCAGTATATATATATATATATATATATATATATATATATGCCAAGTTACTCATATATCTAGTTTTTTTTTTATTTATATGTATATAAAATATCGTAATTTAAAAATAAAAAAAAAATAATTATAAATATTGAAATTCGAATTCTAGACTTACTGAATATCGCATTTTAAAAGTAGCTCATACAAATTAGACTAAACTTTGGGATAATATCTAATTTGCAATATAATATATTACATATTTTTCAATCATATAAAGTTTTCCTTGACTTTTTATGCTTTGTTTCCCTTTCTTCTTTTGTTTTATAGGATGGCTTGAATTTCATTCAAGCAAGGTATAGCACGAGATTGACCCTCAATATCTATTGTCTTTTTTATATTTGGCATTCAGACAATGAGTTCTGATTTTATGAATTCAATTTCGTGAGAATTATCATAAAATTTTAATGTAGTTTAATTACGAATTACGATCACAAAATCATAAATTTTCAAACAAATCTTGATTGAAGATTTATATATTAAATTGTTTTTTACGTTCTTTAGAAGTGAATTTGATCCATGTTGTAAAATGGTCTCCACTCCTAAATAAAAATAGTATATTTCGCAATTCTTAACACGATATGGTATAAATAATTAAAATACGATACAACATGAAACAAATAATATAAATACGATACAAATACATGAACATATCAAAATTAATATAATGTTAGATTTTTTTTTAGCATGTTAGATTTATATAACACTTTAAATGCGACATAACATAAAAAAAAATTACGCGAATATAACAAGAATATACTAATTATCATGTCTAGAAATGACTAAGAAGCTTAATTAACAAAATTGACAATTTGGGGGCTACTTCTGGCCTAAATTACTCTTTCTGATTATTATTTTACATAATTTAATTTCAAGTCTCCATGGCAGGTTCGTGAAATAAATTATTAATATTATATATGGATAGAATAAAGGACTAATTGGTGATTCAAATTTAGCATTTTCAGTTGATTTCTTTGACCTCCAACGTACCACTTCTTTTAATCTATTTCTATTTTCTATAAGAGAGTTCTTCCTGCCTTTTTATCGATATATTGTTTTTTCAATATAATAAATATAATGAAAACGATAGATAAAATACGTATATTTTACCGATATATGTTAAAAAAAATAAGAATTTAACCATCTTAAATTTTTATTATGCATTTATTTTCTTGGTAAGATACAAAATTAGTTGTTTATTTGCTAACACAATTACTATAATACCTCAACATAAAAAATAAATATCTTCATATTTTATAAGGTTAAATACACATTTAGCTCATGTACTATACATCTTCTATTTGGTACTTCAAGAATAAAAACGTTTAATTAGAAATTTAAATTTTTATTTCGTCAAGTAAGTTGGTCCTTGAGACTAACACTTTTATTAAATAACTAATGTGATAATAACATCCTATAAAATCATGACACGTATAGAATTTGTAGACTTTTAGATGGCAGACTTTCCATTAAAAAGAAAATCAGATAACTATAATCAAATATGAGTTCTTCAGTTGTGATGTAAGATCCAAATCTGGAATTTATAGATGAGGAGGAGAGGTTCTAGTATAGCCTGTGTGAAAGAGTTGAACTGTTTTCTAATCTTTTTTAACATGGACTTAGCCATGCAATTCTTGCCAAGATTTTCAAAGAGTTTGAAAGAACCTTCTAACACCAATTGGGGTGGACAAAAGTATTGATTTATAGCTCTGAAATTTCATAATGGAGCAAACTTTTAATTTGTAGGAATTGAAATTTACCCAGACTTCAGATTCAGAACATGATATGGCATTTTGACATCTCTTTGTAATCTTTAAACTTATGTTGTTCCGACTCTTTTTTTTTTTTTTTAAGTATCCATATTAGATACCCATGTCCAACGCATATCCAGACATGAGTACGAGGATATGACCTTTCAAAGGTCCTCCAAATGCATGAAAAAACTTGTAAAATTTAAACATACCTTTGTCAGAAACATACTCGTATCCGACACTCTCATCCGAGTCCAAGTAACATAGCTTTAAACCACTATAATTAGCCTGTGCTGTAAGTCACGTCTATCCTTGCAGTGCTTTAGACAAATTTTCTTGATAATTGATAGCTGGTTTACAACATGAGTTCTGGCTTCACATGCCAAAAAGTTGAAGAGAAAATCAAAATAAGAAAAACAATGCTCAATAGATAAAATACAACACTCAAAAATGTGCTATAACCTCACTGTTTTTCATCTTTTTTCTTAATAATAGCATAATAAATATTCCAAAGACAGTGATTGTCATGAATAATTAAGTAAACGCACTAAACCTATTTCTAAAGCAGAGAATTTATCCATTGGCTCAATGAAGCCTGTACAGTTGAAGTCTGTTTAATTCAAGAGAATGATCAGCGAACTGATGGCCTGACCTTCAAAACGTTGTCGTTTTCATGAATTTAAACAATTGGGCTTTTCCTTTTTTTTGTGTGGGTCTTATTGGATACTTGGACTACATTTTTTGACTTTGGGTCTTCCAAACAGATCAAACCTCTTGAAGCCCATAACTGATATTATCAAAAAGAAATTTGGACTAATGATTTTTTATTTATTTATTTGAGTAAGGTAGATTCGATGCATCAATTATTAAAACTATTTTTTTCTGTATATTAGAAAATTATGTTCAATATTTAATAACTATGAACTATGAAGTTATTATTTATTATAGCTATAATAAAGGAAAAGAGCATTCATGCTATATAAGCTAAGCATTGACTTCATAAATAAAAATAAAGTTTATAGGATTGTTAGACCCAACAGGCCCTAGGTTCGCCAGGACGCTCACAAGGTCCAGCCCGTCAACGCATCCTTGCCATACAACCACACGCAAATCCAAACAAATTGGTTCAGAGTCAAGCCCCAATCCAACAAGCCCAACGATTATCGGAAGCTAAGGCCCCAAGACACGTGGTCGCCTCCCCTCTCCTAGCGCTCACGTCACCAGTCACCTCGGCACCCATCTGGGTAGTGTAGGGCATTAAATGTTGCAGTCTCTCTTTGACGGGCACTAAATGTGGCCGTCTCCTCTACCAGACCCCCTGAGGTCGCTTACTCCAGATGTCCAACCGGAGTCGGACATGTGGAACCAACAGATCGCCCGAACAGGTATATATGGCCCTCTCGGGGACTACTCAAGGGTAATCTCTCTCTCTCAGACCTTCTTCTACAAACACTGACTTAAGCATCGGAGCATGTCTCGAAACTCAACCTCCAGTGCCCTTTGACCCTCTTTTTTTACTCGCAGGACCTAAGACCACCAAAAAGATCACATTAAAAGACATCAACAATGATGAACTCTTGCGAATTTATTTATATTTATTATTATTAGAGCATGAGTAAGAAAAAGTTATTATCATGTGTCACAATCTACACATCCAAGATTCAACTCAAAAGCCATATTTTATAAACGGAAAAAAAAAATCCTTACTTATAAACTCAAAATCCATCTCATATTCTCATTTCTTTTTAATGTGAGATTTAATTTGTAACATTATTTCTCATTTGATTGTGCAATACCTTTATTGCACTGGCTTTTTCATCCGTAAAATAGAAGGATATATTTAATTTGAATTTATCTCGATTTTGATATTTTATAAAAATTCATATGATCATATTAATAAACTCTATACCATGAGTCATACATATAATCTAAAAGCATATGTATTAAATAAAAAAAATTATATATTTTAAATCGTCAAAATTTGATCTATAATCACTAAAATTTTAAAACTCAAAACCTATTAACATCTCTTTCAAGTATAAGATATAGGTTGTAGTAAGATCCAGCTACTCTAAGCAAAATCTTTGGATGAGTTCTTTTTATTTTTGCTTTTGAATAATAATATGGTGGCCCAATACCAATAGAGACACAAGGAAAAGAAAAATTGAAAGTCAAAAAGAATATTCCAAACTACTCTCAACATATCCTTTGGAGCACAATAATCATTGAACTTGAACAGCCCCACCAATGCCAAAATTTCCAATGTCAAAATCTTTTTGTGGCTTCAAACCTATACCCCTTAAAAGGTATATATATAAAATTATTCTTGTATTATATATATATATTATTTTGATATTTAAAATTTTTTTGCTCAATTGAATACTTATAATATAATTTTTTTTTCAATCGAGTTCAAATCGAATATCTTAATGTGCGAAATTATACTATAAATATTTGATTATAATAAAAAAAAATTTTAATATCAAAAATAAAGAAATAGGTATAGCATAGGAACAATTTTACATATAAGCCCCCTTTAAAAAGCATTCA
This sequence comes from Fremontodendron californicum, assembly GCA_030761205.1. Taxonomy (NCBI): domain Eukaryota; kingdom Viridiplantae; phylum Streptophyta; class Magnoliopsida; order Malvales; family Malvaceae; genus Fremontodendron; species Fremontodendron californicum. The sequence goes on along the minus strand of JAULJL010000022.1, from coordinate 24,524,733 downwards.
AGTTTCACTCTATTTATTAGTAAAAAGTAAAAAGTAAAAGAAAATTGAAAGAAAGAAAGAAGCTTCCATTTAAGAAAAAAGCAAAAAAATAAAACACAAAAACTTTCTTTCTCTACTCTTCTGGTATTCTTCTTTTCTTGTCCTAAAATAAATTAAAACACCAAAAAAAAAAAAAACTCTCACCCCTTTACTTTCCTCTTTCCATCACCAGTCGCCGCATCTCTCTTTCCCTCCGCCCTCATAATTAACCCTTTATCTTCCCCTTCTCCTTCTCCCCCAATTGTTAATATTAAAAAGATCTAAAATATTAATAAACAAATTCATATCAAAATCAAACACCTTTTTTAAAAAAATAAATAAAAGCAAACAATAAAAAATCCTTACTTTGTTTTTATGTTTTTCTCTCTTCTCCTAAATTCACTAAAAAAAAGTCTAAAACCCTAGATATACTCTCACACCACTCCCCGCAGTAGAAAAAGAAACAAAAGCACCCTCTTTTTCGTCAACGGTGTCGTTTTTGTTTTTTAAAGCTTTTTTTCTTACGTTCCGTACAATGTCGGGTTCCGGTGGCGTTTCGATCGTGAGAAGCAGAGGCGGTGAGAATCGGTTTTATAATCCGCCGCCGATGAGGAAACAACAGCAGCAGCAGCAGCAGATGATGATGATGCAGCGGCGGGAAGAAAGGCCGTTGATTTCCAAGAGTTTGACGGAGAAGGGAACGGATCACGAGGAATACGCCATGTCATTGCCATCTTCATCGTCGGTGAATAATAGTAATAATAATAAGGATAATAAAAGAAATGATGTCAATTCGACGAATTTGGATCGGTTCTTGGAGTTTACGACTCCTGTGGTTCCGGCTCAATATTTACCCAAGGTAAATAACAAAAAAAAATCCCCCAACTTTTATCAATCAAGATTTGACCTTTTATTTATTTATTTAAATTTTGGTTCAATCTTTAATTTCTGGGTTCCTTTTGATTGATTAAAAACAATGGTCCAGTCCTTTTCTGTTTTGATGAAATGAATTTTTTTTTCTTCTTTCTTTTTAAGGTTTAGCATAAGTTACTGATTAGCTGCAGCTAGTGCAATTACTTGACTTTAATTTCTTTGTAAGAATCAAAACCCAACAGAAAATTGAAGAAATTGGTTTTATTTTATTAGTCAGAAAATGTTGGAAAGTTGAATATTTTGCAGAACAACAGAAAACCAGACAACTAGAAACTGTGAATTACTAATCAATACAAAATAGGGAATTGTTTTTCCCAAATGTTTTGTTAAATATGAAGTTTTCGAGGCTTTTTTTTTTATTTTTAATATTGATGAAATTTTATGTTGGTAATCTTATAGACAAGCATAAGAGGATGGAGAGGGCGAGAGCAAGAGCAAGAGCGCAGACTGCAGTCTCCTCCATATTTTGTGCTTGAGGATTTGTGGGAGTCTTTTAAGGAATGGAGTGCATATGGAGCTGGGGTTCCTCTTTTGTTACATGGGATTGACTCTGTCATGCAATACTATGTCCCTTACTTGTCTGGCATTCAGCTGTATATAGACCCATCAAGACCCTCCTCCGCAAGGCAGAGGTAAAGCCATTCACACCTTATCTATCTAATCACCTGCTATGGCCAAAAGTCCTTTTCATCCTATCTTTCTACTGCCTTTCTTGACTGAGAATTTCTGATGACCCTTGGTTTTTTTGGATCCTTATATGGTTACAGCTAGTCCCTATTTCCTTTTTCTGATTTAAGAAACTGTAATTGGATAATCAGAGTCAAATTTATTTGAAATGGTTTTCTATTAACTTGTAAAATGTGAAGTCATGCTGCTCAAGTCTTACTTGATAGTTGATATAACTTAGGTTGTATTGTACCCAATGTTTTACTGATATGCTTTAAAAGATCTGCTGTTTGGTCCATAATCTTAGTGAGATAAATTGAGGTTGAAGTGCAAGGTGATGAGTTCTCTTGAGCTGTAAATCATTCATTGTAATTCTTCCTTGAAATGCTAGATTTAATAGCATGCTTGTTGCGTTATTTCATATTACCATCCATCTTTGAACAGGAGGCCTGGTGAGGAGAGTGATATTGAGTCATCCAGGGAGACAAGTAGTGATGGTAGCAACAGTGATTGTGGAATAGGAAGAAGAGCTAATGATGTTGTCCAGGGGGCTTGGAGTCAGCTGAAGATTGCAGATCCGGATATCCAGAGATTGACTAGATTATCACTTAGAAATAGATCCTTTGGGGGTTCATCAAGCGATGAAAGCGATAGTTGTAACCCTCCTTGTCAGCTTATTTTTGAATATTTAGAGTATGATCAACCATTTAGTCGTGAGCCGTTGGCTGACAAGGTAAGTCCCTTGTCCTTTGTTACATTAACATTTGCCGCTTGTTGTGCTCTCTCTTATTACCATGCATCCTGCAGATTGCAGTTCTGGCATCTCGATTTCCAGCACTAAAGACATACAGGAGCTGTGATCTATCACCTTCAAGTTGGATTTCTGTGGCATGGTATATTTTTCTCTTTTCAGAAGACTTCATGAAACTATGGCTCTTGTTTATTGCAATTGTGATTTTAAACTTGATTATATCTAACAATTTTTCATTTAAAAAAAAAATGAAGGTATCCTATATATAGGATACCAATGGGTCCGACTCTGCAAAATCTGGATGCCTGCTTTTTAACCTATCACTCTCTGTCTACACCGTCACCAGGTAAGCATCTTATCCACCGTTTATATGTGGTTGCATGTCTGTATTATTTCTGACTTACACTTTGTTTACAATGTGATTTTGATATATTTTGGAGCAGGTACTGGCATGGATGGGTTTCCCTTCCAAGGCTTTAAGGTTAGGGAGTTTCACGGTGCTGAAATGTCCTTAAAGATACCATTGCCTACCTTTGGACTTGCTTTCCATAAGTTCAAAGTTTCGGTTTGGAATCCTGATGAAGTTAATGAATCTCAGAAGGCTGATTCCCTTTTACAAGCTGCTGATAACTGGCTTAGGCTTTTGCAAGTGAATCATCCAGATTTCAAGTTTTTTGTTTCCCACAATACATGCAGGAGGTGAGCCAAGTTCTAAAAAGAATCCCAGTATCTCAGCAGATAGACTTCGAAACTGCCCATCAGCGTTAGCTCATACGTATACCTGAAATTGCATGCCCTCTTTGTAGTTCTTCCTCATGGCTGTGACTAAGATGCTTTGGTTTGTATGGATTATGGTGGATACAGAAAGAAAAAAAAAGGATAGACATTATATTCCATTTCATCTGGTGAGCTTCCTGTGATACTCCATGTTCTATTATCAGCTTCATGGCCTTGAAGAGGTAGACATCAATGGCTGCAACCTTTTAATAAGTTTGTTTGATGATGATGATGAAGAAAATATCTGTGATATTTGTGTATACTTTTGTCTTTCTGAGTTCAATATGTGTAACATACTGCTTGTACTAACACTTTTATAGAGCTTGATCTTGAATCTAAAGATAGTTTTAGTTTTAGTGGAGGTAAAATAACTTGCTAGCTCTTCTTCTTGAGGGAGATATATACATGCAGGAATACACTTAAACTATATCTATATTCAACTTCTTTTTTTTCCTCATTTTTTACTGTTACTCCCCTTTTTTTCTTACTTCCCTTTTAAGCTAAGCTAACCATTGAAATCCCAATCAATATAAAATAGCTTTGGCATGTTAAAAGGTTAAAAACGTTTAGAAAATGGAATTCGACCATGGGTTTTACTTTTTTTTTTTTTTTTGAGTCGCTGGCGATGCTTCCTTCATACGTAATTATTTACTACTATTAGTAGAAACTCCCATATTGTTACCATACACTAACCCATAGCCATAGGTATTCCCAGTAAATGAAAAGAAAGGAGGAAAATGTTTACCTATGGGACAAGTAAAGCACAGTTTAAGACCCCCACTTTTTCTTACGGCATCAATATGTGCACCCTTTTCCAATTTTGATAGCCAAGGTTTGATATCAAATCTTACCCAATCATTCTTGAGAAAAATTTTGAGTAAGTTTGTTCTTGTTACGATATTTCCAAATTATTTAAGGAATGAATGTTGTGTGATGAGTAAAATCCCACTTCCACAACTTGGAAGTTCAGTTCATGTATTGTTGCCTTTTTGTCCTAATCGCTAAAACGGCTAAACATTCGTTTGTTTTCACGAATGACTAGCATTTTCACCTAATTACAGGAAGGAATGACTTGGAGGTGACACAAAGGTTTACAACATTGGACTTGGTCCGAAGCCGATGAGGTTCCAAAATCCAAACTCATAGACAAAAGGTGAAAATGAATTCGAGTGATGGACACAAATAGGTGTAGCAGACAACAATTGCATCCCACATAATCCTCTTTCTTAAAACATGTTTTAAAACATGTTTAGCATAGCAACTGCATATAGATATTTCCAGTTAACTCAGATCTTAGATAGTATATAAAGAAAGCAGGCATAGATATAGGATAAAGTTCTTCCATCTTTCCATTATTAAGCACAAAAGCTCTAAATACAAATAGGAATACTAAGTTCCACAGACCTAACCAATTACAATTTCTGAGGTAGAGAGAAGACCTTCCTCTTAATGCTTTACTCTCAGACCTAATATTATATTTGGCATAAACCACTACAAATACCCCCCCCCCCCCCCCCATTAACTTATAACGACTCTTTTGTTGTCCCGGTATAAGTATGACCTATGTTCAGCATTACCCTTTGCTCGCAAGTAAGGTTGCTCCCTCAGTAGGCAAGCTCCTTTCACACTTTGGAAGGATGCGAACACCATTTCTGAGGTAGAGACAAGATCTTCCTCCTATCTTTCGCAGAGAATGGAGCGAATCCTACATAAGGGTGCGGTTCCTTCTCCTCCCTCCTTCAGGGATGAGTTTTTATTTCATAATAGAATATATAGGATGGAGTCTCCTCAGCCCTTTTTGTGCTCATATAATGTAGATTATAAGTTATCATCAAGAATGGTGGACATCAACAGTCCTTGGACGAATTCACACCTTTGAGCCTTCTCCTTGTGGTCCTTGTCCGACAGTTGCAACTGTTGAGGCTTTCTGTCATGATAAACTAGTGTTAGTAACTTAAATCCAATTGATAACTTACAACAGTGAATCTAAACTAAATTTATGGTGACAGGAAAGCAAAAGGCAGGGGAAGTTCCTACTAAGCAGTAAGAGGGAAAGAAAATTCAAAAATGCAGGCAAACCTTTTGCATCCAAAGTGGTTAAAAATTTCATCGATTGACAGCATTGATTGCCTTCATAGCCCTTTCGAACAAGGGTAAGATATGTACATACAACCTGCTTAGACTGTAATTGTCACTATGATCTAGTGGTATCCACCTACTGACCAGCAAGGCCAATAAAAACCTATGTAACTCCGACTCTTCATTTAACTTGAAGTACCAGTGTCTGACACCCATGTCCGACACATATTCGGACAAAGGTATTGGGATATAATCCTCCAAATATATAGAAAAACTTTGAAAAAAATAAGTTGGACACATATCCGTGTCCGACACACAACCCCGAGTCGGAATAACATAGATAATAACTATAAACTAATTTTTGCCTAAGCTACGACATTTCCTACCCTTGATGACTTGCTCAAAGTTGTTCGGTAAATCAAAGAGTATAGTGGACTTGACATTTTTAGGAGATCAGATAGAGAAACAAAACTACTAATATGACAAGAATAAATGATACCAGCCGTTATACCTTTCTAGAAATTCTTTATTTGTGCTTTCCTTTACTGCACTTGCTTCAGCAATACAAAGAGGCTGCAAGCTTAAAGGCTCATCACCTGTGGGCGGATTAAACATAAATGATGACAATAATGGATCAGGTTCCACATTGGAGGAAGAAACAATGCATGAAGATCCCCCGAGAAGGGCCTGCAAATTGCCTTCTCGCAGTTCTTTTCTCAACATAGAAAATGTCAAATTGGATCCACCCTTGCGTAATCTCCTCTTGCGTTGCACGTACCATCCAGTCAAGGAATAACCTGATCCGTTCATCATGACATGCTTACTCACAAATAAACTAAAGAAATTTAAACTTACAAAGAAGACACCAAACTAAGAATAAGGAAAGTGTTTTACAGGGACAAGAAAATATAACTTGGTCACTGTAAGCACATATATAGATAGATTCTAAAATAAAATTGAAAAAAAAAAATGCTCATAACCCTAATGAAGTCTATTATGTTTCACATGCATTGCCTCGCCCTGGTGCAGGCAGCAGGTAGTCAAGCACCATGGTGAAGATGAAAGCAAATCAATGTGTTTAGCCTTTTGAAAAAGACAGATCAGTATTTGGACCATATATATATATATATATATGCATATATATTTATGGATATGGATATGGTATTATTTAACCAGCCTTGACACAGTTCCAAAGAAGAGATAAAAAAAATAAAGCCAGCCAGATCAAATCGACATAAAAAAGGATATCTTAAGAAAATTCCCATGTTGCATGGTAATGTGGCTGACAATATCCATTCCGACCCTCTTTGCACAAACCGGGCACACCTGAAAAGGTAACATTCGACCAACCGCCTATTAAGCAAAATCTGAATTTAACTCTCAAGCAAAGTTATGTGTCAAACAGACGAACGACACATATCAAAAATGAATTCAATTATAAAAAGATGAAGAATCATAGAATTTATACAATTAATTTAAAAGCTAAACAGCTTAAAGCACTACTCTAAATGAATGCTACACACAGGTACTGAGAAATGAGATATTAAAGCAAACAACATTTATCACTCTAGCAGCAGTAAAATTCATAACGAAAGACACATAGCTAAGAAAATTATAAAAAAAAATCTTAATAAAGTTAAATCCCCAATTTAAACACCAACTCAGGAGCAAAATCCCACTTCAAAAATTTTCAATTTTTTTTCCAATTATAAACCACTCCATACACATTTCTTCTACTTATCAACTTCAAAATACTCCTTCACTAATATCCGAAACTACCTAAACAAAGTTCATATTTTTGTCTAATAATTCAATATGGAAAACACAAATTTCATCAATAGAATTTTTTTTTTTCATACTTTTGGAGAAATTAGGAATACAGTACCCCGTTTTTGGCTTCAACTGGATGTTCCTCATCGATGTGGCAACAAAGTCCAACAATGTCGAAATCCTCAGCGCAAAACGGACATAAAAACTCTGCCTTGAAATCCTCATCTCCGTCGACTTCTTCATATCCTCCTCGCAGAAACAGATCTAAACACAACAAAAACAAAATTCAAAATTCACAGCAAATTCAAATCATTTCATTCCTTATTTTCTCGGAACAAACAGAAAATACCAACCAGATCGAGATTGATGACGCCTTGACAAAGAGGAAGAATTCGAAAAGCGAAAGCTCCATGAATTTAAGTCCATTTTTTTTAGAATCGTTTAGAAAAGAAAGAAAGCAATTTTTTTTTATCTAAGTATCTCTGAATTTTTCTTATGGAGGTAAATTTATTGAAATGAAGTCCCTAAAAAGTTCATCAATTGAATATTTATTTATAGAAAAAAAAAAACCCAGATGGAGGTCAGGTAATAAAAGGAAGAAACGAGGAAAAAAGAAAAGCAGAGGGAGACTTTCCACCGAACTTCTGGTACGGGGTTCAGCTTCTTTTATGAACCCTTTTTTTGGTTTTTTTGCTGGATTGCCCATTAAGTTTTGCTAAATTGTGGAAATACCCCTACTTCTATAAATACTTGAGTTTGGGCCTTGGGGGAAAGAAAATAATGGTGGTGGCGGCTATTCGTTGAAACGCGTTTTGAAAAGTCGTTTTTTTGCTTATTTTATTTAAAGTAGGGTGAATTTAACAATCGGCTCTCGTAGCTCAGTTGGTTAGAGCACCCGTTTAGTAAGCGGGAGGTCTTGAGTTCGACTCTCAACGAGAGCAATCTGTTACATTTTTTCTTTTTGGTTGAAAGTTTATTACAACTGCAAATGCATGAACTGATAAGCATGTTACCAACATCATTTTAGTTTTTCATCATACAAAGAAAAAGGAAACGTTTTAGAATGGTAGAAACAAATGTTTCCAATCACATCTCAGAAAGTTAAAACCGCGCTGCAGTAATTGTAGGTGATATGTTCCCGAAATGAATTGCTTTGAAAATAAAAGGAACTTACATAGCATTGGGTGATCATCATCCATAGATAGACAACAATAGAAGAAAACATAATCTAAACAGTTACAAGCAAGAAAACAATGCTATAGCTTCAGCTCTTCTTTTTAGTCTTCATTGAGTCGATGAGATCTGAAGCCTTGAAAGATTTTTCAAGAATATCAGCAATCGTGAGCTTCATGTCAACTGTTATCCTCTCAACTACAGCTGTTAACAAGTCCACATCTGACATGGCTCTATGTGTTGCACCTGCTGATTGAATGTCAAAGTGTTCGCAGAGTGCTTGTAGCGAGTATTGCCTCGATCCTGTCAACGGTATAAACAATTAAACAGACTTGAAAAATTACGGAGAAAGCAGTAGGGGAGGGAAGCTCTAACCATTCGACTTCATCAACTGCCGTCCCAGAGGAAGGGTGTCTATAAACCGAAAATTCGAAGGAATATCCATTGAACAACGGCTGAATTCCTTGACTAAAAAAGGTACATCGAAACAACGTGCATTGTGAGCAATAAACAGACAAGGGCTCCCGGGAATCTGTTGACGACTTCTGATATAGTGCATTAGGATTGGAATGAAGTCCTTCATCCTAGTCAAAACAGCAATCATCCAGCATGGGGCATGGATCACCAGTTGAAGTGGAGAGGGAATCAATATAAAGATAATCAATAAACTCAAACTTCAAGTAATTTGAGATTAGTAAAAAAAATGCATCATTTTGAGGATAATATACCTTGGGACATCTGGTCGATTCACCATGGCGGTTGTAATACCATGAATGTGAGAATTTGGAACATGTTGATCAGGGTTAATCAGGGTGTGCAAACAACTGTTCTTGCCCCCCGAAAGATCTCGGATTGCAATTTCGATAATCCGCCCACTCTCTTTGCAAAATCCAGTGGTTTCAATATCAAAAACAAAGACTCTTACAAGTTGCTTTGGATCTTGGCTCTCTAAAATCTGGCGTTTAGGATCACAAAACTGGATGCTTCTAAAGCAACTGGAAACTGAAGAAACGATAGTGCTTGCTTGCACTTGTCCATCCAAGAATTCATGACTAACATCGCTTGGTTCACTTTTCTTAATGTCTCTAGTTCTTAGCCCACTTACTGTTGATTTAGGTCTTAAAACCTGAGGCCTATTTATTGTCCCTTGTTGAAAAGGCTCGAAAGCATATGATCCTAACAACTTAACTTTGGAACAAACTCCAGGAGAATGTCTTAGCATGTGGAAGTTGTTTGACAAACAGCCTACATATGTCGATCGAAAGTGTGGTAACGGGTGGATTCTGCATCTAGGAAATTGCAAAAGGGAAAAGCATATGGCACCCGTCATCATTTTGGCTCAACCAACTGCAAAACAATTAGCTTACACTTAGAGTAACCTTTCGACATGTTTCAGGTGATAAATATGGAATAGAATGTTAATCAGAATGATGGCATAAACTTATGTATGCTACCAGAAGAAATAAGTATTACATAGCTCCATAACAGTACCGAACACATTGATCGTCTATTTGAAATCTCTATACATTTAAATTCTAACTCAGAAGGACTGAATCTTCTTTCATTGTTCCTGCAGTTGATGTTGTGTAGAGTAAACTAAAATCAAGGATACCTTATTGAAACAGGTTTTGTTTATACTTTATCCTTGAAAGAAACCTAAAGCAAGGCTGGAAAAATCTTTCAGGCTTCAACTATGTGATACAGGAGATGCTTCACGAGAAGCTTCTGTAATAACTTGCAAGTCCTAATGAGAGATTATATAGCAGAATATAAATCCCCATTGTCCATACCAGAAAACATGAAAATACTAGTACTTTTCTTAAACCATGGGTAGGTCCTATAAGAACTTCCACCGTAGTTTGCCATTGCGACTAGCTTCACTTCCATAGGTTTCAATGAGATATGTTTAGAAAATTCAATAATGAAAATACAACATCCCAAATTTATGGGGAAGAAACTCAATCCAATCAAAAAATTATGATTCCAAAACAAAAATGAAACTTTATTGCACCATATCAGAACCAAAAGCATAGCCAAATAATAACATTTAATGCATTTTCAAGCACCCAAATGGACCATGTATACAACAGGCTTACCAGCAATAATCATTAAAACCCACAAAACTTTTGAACAGAAATCCAGATATCCAAAAAAAAAACCCAAATCAAGAATCAGGGTGTCATTCAACTACAATCTAAAGAAGCAGCAAGAAGCACAAAATAACAAAACAGTGACAAAAAAAAATACTACCTTTAAGGGAACTCAAAACTGGAAACTGCATTGGCCTATGAAACTGTCATTTTGAAATTATAAACAGACTAGAGAGAGAGAAAGAAAGTTAAAAGACAGGTTTTTGAGATTGTTTTTTATGGTGTATGGAACACGAAGCTATTGCGGAGATGAAATGACAGAGTGAAAATAGAAGTGCAGATCTTGCAATTTTGAAGCCCCAAAATCTGAGGGTCATGCGCGCTTTTTCATTTCCAGTTCGAGTTACAAAGGAGGAACCTTTTTTGGCGCTGTTTGACGCTTTGTCAACAACGGGAAAACAACTCCATAGTTATTAAGCTTTGTAACCAAACTTATAAGCTACGACCCAACATTCGTTTGGACCAAAACTAGAGCGAGTAGTAGAAGGCTTATCAGGCTGGCTGAGACCAGTCAAATGCCCATTCAAGGAAAATCTTGCTGAGGACCAAAACCCAAACTTATTTTCCAGTTTCGACCCAACCTTCTTAATCTATACTTACTAACTAGCAAAGATATGATCACTTTTCATTGTCATTAAGGTAGTGTTTGGTATCATTTACAAGATCACTATGATGATTTAATTATCATGGTGATAAAACTATTGATTTTATATTACCATATTTGATATAACATTATAAATCACTAGTGATCTTAAACAACAATGTTTGGTATTACAAAAAAAAAAAAAATTATCGAGTATAAAATATCCAAAATAACCTTCCAAAAAAGCAACAAAAAAAAAATTGTTTTTCTTATAGGGATATTTTTTCACTTATCTTTTCATAGTGTTTAGATTTTTGCTTTTAAAAAATTATTTTTGGATAAAAATAAGGATTGAGTACAAAGTTATAAGACAACAAAACTACTGTTATCATCACTTTAAAACACAAAAGTTTAGATGTCTACATTAAGGATTAGCTAGCAGTTTTTTACACTTGTTTTTTTCAATTATTTTCAAGGCAAATTAGTAATAAAAGAACATAGAAGATTACTTTTTCAAGGTGATAAAATTTTCTCATCTTTTTAGATGGGAATCAGATAAGATTACTGTCACATAGGTTTTTTAAATTACTAATAAATAAGGTGATATAATTACTGAATGCACATTGATTTTTAAGATGATCATCTCATATAAACATCTCTTAAAAGGTTGAACCCTTTTTTCAGTGTAAGGATAAAGAAAATGAGGAATTTGAAAGAAATGTCAAAAAGAATTTTATCCCAGTCTTATAAAGGTAAAGAAACTGCAAGATCTGAAATCTGTTCACAACTTGCATACAGCATATTCCCTTTTATGTAAAGGCGTTTAACACCAATCTAATTACTCAATGATGGTTTTTTTACTTTTGTTTTAACTCAAATAATTGGAGAAATGTTTTTTGATTATGAATCTTAAATTTAAGTGCCAGTACTCTCCTCTTATAAATTACTACTGTAAATTAAGAACTTGAAAAAAACTTTTCATCTAAAGGTAGTTAACACCAATCTAATTACGCTGTCACTCTGTCTGCTAGGCCAAAAATAAGATGCTTCACTAATCTTACCCCCCCATGTACAATTAATTTAGGTTATATTTTTGTTTTTTATTTTTTATTAAAAATGAATGAAAAACAAAAAATAAGAAAAACATTTATCAAACAGAACTTTAGCATTTTACCTTATCTTGAATTGGATTTGCCCATATCAAAAAAATAAAATGTCAAGAAAAAGGGTATTCATCCTTTCAATTGACCTTAAAAATAAAAGAAAATTTTACTTATCAATGAAATTACACAAAGTTTAAACATGATTAAGATTTATTGTCTATGTTTCTAATTAAGGTCAAAGTAGTTTCACTTTTAGGAATGCTACGTGAACAACTACAATTGCCCTGCCCCATTGATTAGTTTCACATGGGATGCCAATTGATTCGTAAAATCCTATAGCCAAAAACTGAAAAAAGGGGCAAAAGTTTAAGCTTCAAAGTTCATCATCATTGGCTTTGCCGACTATAGAAAATGTCAATTTTGAAGATTATAAAATCTCCACTATCCCATCCCATGTTTGAAGGAAAATTTTATTTGTTCCATGGAACATGTGAAATCATGGCAATCACTTTCTATTTCTAAGACTAATTAGTGGAAATATTTCAATCAATTATTGTTATTATTTTTTTTTTGGGGGGGGGGTTGAAAAATTTTCAGTACCAATCCAATCAAAGTGCAATTCAAGTCCCTACTTGGTTTTTAGTTTTGGCATTAGGGAGTGCAAAACAGAACAGAGCTGGAGACAATGATTGGTAACCTTTTTGATTTTGAACAACAAAAATTAGAGTCATTCCATGGTAAAAATCTGGGTGTTCATGAAAAAAAGTAGTAATTTAACTTTAGAATTTGATTGCAAATGGCTTTTTGGTCAGTGAAATCTCGATGATTCATGTATTTTGTATCGTATTTATGTTATTTTTTTATATTATAATTATGTTTAAAATATTATATATTTATATAAATTTTAATATATTCGTGTATCCGTATTATATTTTTTTATATCGTGCTATATTTTTATCATATTTTAATTATTTTTTATTATATTTATATCATATAATTATGTTATATCTAAAATCACATAAATCTGTCTAAACAAAAGCAGCTGTGTGTTGCAAGCCTGGCAAAGTGTACTATAAACCTGGAGATGTGGTAGTAATTGCTCTCTCTCTCTGCTTTTAGTTGACAGGTAGTTTCCAAGTTTCACTTCAATAATTTTGATTGAAATTTTTTTGAAATAATGAAAGAAAGAAAGAGAAGCTGGATGACGGGGAGGCAACAATTTGCTTCCCCACGTGCTGGATTATCCTTTGTTACTGTATTATTATTATTATTGTAAACCTCAAAGGTTTCTCATAAATGGTTTAAAAAGGAGAAAGCAACCCAACTCTGACTGATCACCCACTTTTGCACCATTTTGAGATTTTCCTTCTGTTCATTCGATTATATTAAATTTGATAATTTGTGTATTTAATTATATTATATTTATAATTTTTTGTGTTAAAATCGTATTTAAAATATTTTATATTAATAAATTTTAACGTGTTAATATTTATGTTATATATTTTGATATATTCGTGTATTCATATCGTGTTTATATTTTTTTTTCGTGTCATGTCGTGTCGTATTTCGTATAATTTTTTTTCGTGTCGTATTTATATTGTGTAATCGTGTCTTGTCCAATATTAGTATATCTGAATCAAGCCATTGCTTTGGGTACTTCAACTACAAAATCTTGCCACTCAAAATCAGCATAAAATTATTATTAATGTTTTCGATTGAGCTTGATGTCATGAGTTTATATATATATATATATATATATATGTTTTAATTTATATTATTTGAAAATATAAAAAAGTACCCACTTTTATCATAAAAATTATTTCAATAATTTTTTTATTTTAATTTTAAAAAACTCACCCGTTTCATTGATGTACCAAATACTAATTAAATTAAATCTATTGGTGATGGAAGCCTGATCGAATACTATATATAAACCATTTTATGTATAGCAAATTATTCTCTTTAAGTAGTATCACAAAGGAGAAAAAAAATGGTAAAACTCTTTTTCTTTTTGTGATATGATAAAGGATGTGTAATAATCCTCTTTTCGAATCTCAAGAGATTTTAAAGATCATTCTTTTATATGAATTTGACGTATTTAAAATATTATTTACGAAATATTCATTCACAAAAATCGAATCTTAATCGATAAAAAAAAAAACTTTACTTTTACCAATCGAACTAATCCATGTGTATAACTCATGTCTTTTTGTTTATCAAACTTTTAACCATTTTTTTTCTTAAGAAAAAAATTAATCCCAAATTAAATTTCTTATATTGATTAGATGATCTCATTTATCTTCATCTCCCACCTTAACTTGATTGATGAATTTCACTCTTTTCATATTTTCCTTCGAATAAAAATTTCTTAATAAATTTCAAACAATGAAAAAGACATAATTTGTCAAAACTACTTGAAAAATCACAATACTGTAATAAATCACTTTTTATGAATAACGATTGAAAATCAAACCAAAAAATAAATAAACAATAGAAAGAGAAAAATCAAATGATATTACATACTATATAAAAATGTGATACAAATGTAACACAGGTGTAATAAATATAAAAATAATGTAATTAATATGATATATTTAATATATATTATATTTATATTTAAAATTTTAATATATTTAATAATTTATATTATGTTTATATTTAAACTATTAATAATAAAAAACACGTTTACACAACTTATTAAATATAATTTCAAAATTTTTTTATTTTATTGCTATGCGGTGAAAGGGACGTGTTACAAAGTAGCGCACGTACGATGCAATGCGTAGGCCCGCCATCTCTACGCGTTAGTGTTCCATTTTCCTTTTTTTTTCTTTTTTTTTTTTACTCTCTGGCATAGTTGGTGAAGGGACCCACTCTTTGGCCACAAATATAGCACCACGTGTCCTTCTCTGATTGCAAAACGCTTTAAAGATCATCCAACACGTCACGTTTTTGCCTCCCTGCTGACGTGGACACCTCAAAAGTGGGTCTGTGGGTCCCTTCTTTTCCTTGAAAGTGGGTCCCCATAACCCTTGTGTCAGTCTTCTAAGTTGTAACTTAGCTGGAACTTTGTTGTATTACTAAATATTTTGGTTCTTATTAGCTTTTTTTTTTTTTGTAAAAAAAAGAAAAGGTTTTTTTTCTTCCCTATTTATGCTTGCATATAAGGATTAATTGAATCTAAAACTAGATTAAAGATATCCTAGTTTTCTTTATTTAATTCATTTGTTTCAGTTTTATTTAAAAATATTTATGAATTGAATTGAGTCAAATTCGATTGACATCTATAAATGTAAAGTTTCGACTTCAATTGCTTAGATCAATTTTCATTTTAGTTCGTTTATTTTTAAAATATTAACAAAATCAATATTAATATTTTTTTAAATATATTCTAAAATAAAAATTAAATTAAACTTTTAATAAAAAAATATTTCAAAACATATCTGAATTTGAAATATCTTATACAATGTTAATTTAAAAAGTGCTAGCTCACGATCTTGATAAATTGCCAAGTCATGATTATGTTTATGTTTTTTAATGTGAAAATTAGACAATAATTTCTTTTAATTTCATAAAACTTAGTATGTTTTTTCAAATTTTAACTTTTAAACTATTTCCTTAAATTTTGTTATTCATTATTATTATTATTATATCGTATATTGTACTTATGTGCATGTCTTAAATTCAGCTTACTTGGAACCTACTCACTTTATTCTCTTATAGTTAAATAATGGGAAACTTTTTCCCTTACAACTGTTGAATGAGAAGAATATTATATTTAAAATTTTCATTTGGTGTTTAGTGATTATTTACTTCCACTCCTTACATTACATGTGCCATTAGTAATAAATTTAGGTTATTTTTTAATCCATTTGGGTTTTCACTATGTTACTATCTACTATTTATTCTTTTTTCATTTTGTTATTCATTCTACTTATATGTTTAAACTTAAAAAAAAAAAAAAAGTAAGCTCGTAATCTTAAAATTTTCAATAGATTGCTTTCATTTAAATTTGTCCAAGGGCGGACTATTCGTCAAAATTTTAAGGTTCGTCCGATATTTAAAAGAGCTTGGTAAAAAATATTAAACCAAAAAAATGAACTTAGGCAAACAAATTAGGCCCGTTTAAAAAATAGATCGGGCCTTAGCTCAAATGTTTAAGGCTTGAGCCTGGTCCGATCCGTTTTTTAATTATATAATATGTTTATATATATTATGTAATTTATATCATATAAAGAATAAATATATATAATATTATAGTGTAAACATTAAAAATTTTATTAAGTTATCTATGTTTTAAAATTTGATAAAAGAAAAAGAAATAAATTATTAAAAATTTAAAATATAATATATATTTTTTTAAAAATAAAAAAAATGGGCAAGCTTGGACGGGCCTAGGCTACCCATTTATAAATATAGGCGGGGCTAGATAGAATTTGAAGACCATATTTTGAGTCTGATCGGGTTTGGACAAGTATATATGATGTTGATACTATACTTAAGCTCAACCCGACCTATAAACACTTCTACTTTCATTGGAATATATGCATTTAGTAATATGTATTGTATGTCACCTATAATTTTCTAATGACTAGTTTTAATTCGTAATTGACATCATTATAACTTCTTACTCTCTTTTGTAATTTTTCTTAGTAGAGTTACAAATAGAGATTCAAAAGCTTCATTTTGGATTTATTGACAACCTGACAAATTTTGGCTTTCAAAATCTCTCTGCAAATTTTTTCTCGAAAATCATTCAACCACCATACTTCACCATCCCCAGTCTACTCCGATCTTTCTCTCCGCTATTTCCCACAATATTTTGTTTTACTAATTTTGCAATGTTTTCACATCCTATTCAAAGTACCCTCGACAAAGGTAAGAAAACCATTTAAAATAAGCCTTTGACTTTTCTTGAAGCAATTTTTTTTCTTTTCATTTTATTAGAATATTCACATGTCAAAATTATGTAATGATATTACTCAGTAATTTTTTTTAGAGTGAAAACATGTTTTATAAAATAATAATATTACATTTCGTCTCATTCTTTTGTTGCTAAAAATTAAAAAGATTTTAATTTTATAATTAATTGGACATATTGTGGAAATTTGCTTGTTACTTAGTAAACTTATTAACATCAAGAATGACTATCTATTAATATAATCAATAACAATTAGCCAACGCAAAGAATGCTATTAACAATGAAAATAGTGATATATACTATATGATGGTAACACTTTTAGAATGCTTAACGTGGAAGCCAAATTTATATTTTAATTTGGTTGAAATTTTATTTAAATATAAGCTTGTAGTAAGAGTTGCGTATATGACAAAACATAATAAAATATCAAATATTGATATCATTTGATTATAAGATTCATTTATAAGTTAGCCAACTTCTTGCATAACCACATTTTTGTCTCATATTATGAGTAAAATTCGTGTAAGAAATGAGATTTTATCATGAAATTATTACTTTTTTTTTTTTTTTACTTAATTATAAAGTTTTTAACTTTCAATTGATAAATTCTCATCTCAATAGCAAGTGATTTTTCATTCTTAGTATTAATATTGAATGCATTATTAAAATGATAATAATAAAAAAAAATCCCATTAGATCAATTGGAAGCATTTTGGACACGTAAATATAACAATGACCGCTCTATTTATAATCAATTAATTTTAGATTGGATGTTCAACTTAAAATTTGCTATGATACTAAAATAAGCGCCCCATTTGTCCCTCTATAATAGATTTGTTAGGTTTACACATAAAGTTCATGTAATCAGAGGCGAAGCGAAGGGAGGGCAGGTAGGGGCTTGGGCCCCTTGGCTCCTTCAAACTCTTTAAATTTTAAGAATTATCTAATTTAAAAAATGATAAAAATCTATTTTGATTTTTTTTAAAATTTATAATTTGATATTCTTTTATCCCGGCTCCTCCAACATAAAATTTTTGACTTTGTCCCACATGTAATGTAATAAGTTTATTGTCCCTACATATGAGGATGGTATTAGATTGATGATAAAATTTATTATGTTTATATGTGAAATTCATGCATCGTTATAGGATTGGTGTCTTTACACATTGGAGGGAGTATTAAAGTGGTTATATAAAAAAGTCTCACTCACTGATCATAAGGGTAAGTTCAATTGGTGAGGAGATGAGTTTATTTTTTTATTAATTAAGATTCGATATTTTTGCATGTATTAGATTGAATAAAAGACTGCATTTTTAAAAAATATGAAAAACTGTTTAGATCGACACAAAAAATACCCTAATTATATTATAAAAGAACACATCAATTGAATTTAACTCAATTGGTTTTATCCCTATAATGTTTGAAAAAGAAATCAAAATCATGACTAGGGATGACAATGGATATTGCAGATTCGGATATTCGTAACTATCCAATCCGTTTTTGCGAATTCGGATATTGTGGATTCATATAAAATTCGGATATTATAATTACTATCCGCAGTGAATTCGGAACGGATGCGGATATGAAACCTCGGATATCCATTATCCAAATCAATTATTTGTTTAGTAAAATGCAAAAATTTATGTTCATGTAGAAAGTTGAACCTTGGCTTGCAAAATTACCTACTAAAGACTTTACTAAGTGAACTAATATTGAATTTTGAAATAACATGCTACTAAAATTAAACTATATCAAATATAATGAAATATAATAATAATTTAAAAAATATTTTTTCTAAAATAAAATATAATAATAAATTAATTAATTATGTTAAATATCTTTAAAATTTAAATATGCATGATACTTTTATAAAATAATATTTGATGATTTAATCACCTTAATTAATTAAATTACTCTAATGACAAGATTTATTTTATTTTTTACAAAATGACCTTCTGACAAAGTTATGTATTTATGTTAATTAAAATAAATATTATAATATAAAATATAATATATATTTTTTTTCTAATATGACATATATATATGTTTTTAAGTATAAATTTTAAAATTTTTTTGTTATTAATTATAAGTGACTTTGTATTTAAGATTAATTTTTATTGAATTTTATATTTTTACTTTTTAAAAAAAAATCAATTTATTAAATTCAAAATTTTAACGAATTTAAATATTCAACAAAAATATTATTTAATTCAAATATTATAAAAAAAAATAGATATTGGATTCACTATCACGAATCATAGCGTCAAAAATCAAAGCAAGAATCCAAAATATCATTGAATTCCACGTGACATAAAATTATTAAAACAATAATAATACATGAAAAATTCTAAAAAAATTAAAAAAGGGTGAGAGGGGTGGCCGTGGCACTCATGATTTGAGAGAGGCACAACGAATAGAAAAGGAAAGTTAGTAGTAAAAGATAGGGAAAGTTAAGAAAAAGTAGTTTGGACTTTTGTCCAACTTCCATGAAACGACACGTGTCTATTCTCCAATTTATCTACAAATTATTTAAAGCGTTTCGCGCATGGAATACAACTTACAAGAAAAATATTCCATTTTTTCTTAAAAGCATCTCTTCCCCCATAAAAAGCTACAAAAAAAAAAAAAACCAAAAAGCAATAAACAAAATTATTATTAAATCATTTTTTTTTTAATTTTAAAAATAAAGAGAAGATCTTAAATCTATCTGTTGGAGTTGGGGAGATAAAAAGATAAACATAAAAGTTACCCTCAAAATTGCGACAGTTTGGAGTTTTGTTGAATTTCTTTTTCTTGGGTTTTGGAGTAGAAAATAGGAATGGGGAGATTCAAATCAAATACTCAAATAGGGCTAAAACCAAAGTTTCTTTTTGACAGTGAAAGATTTGACATTCATCGTAAGAAAGAAAAGGTTTAAAACAGGGAATATACGGTTTGCAGCAGGAGCATGCTAAGCTACTTTACCATTTTTTTTTTGTCACAGCTTTTCCTGCACTCCAAAAAGCAAAAGCCCTCTTATTCATATTCATATATAATAAATATATATAATTTTGTTAATGAATATTTTTTTAAATTATTACAAATAATAATATTTTACTTAATACATTAAAATTTATAAATAAAACTGTTAGATATTATATTTAATATAAAATTATTATTATAAATAGTATATTAATCAATCTTAAAATACATGATAAAGATGCTAGTTAACAAAATTTATATATATATATTTTTTAAAAATTGAAATGATTAACATGATTTTGTTAGTATTCATGTTTTTAATCATGAGGGATTTTGGTTTCAAAATGATTTTAAACATTTGTTGAAATTTGCTAAGGGTAAGTTTTAGCATTGTATAGGCTTTTTCAAAATTTGATTTGAAGAGCAAATGAGAAACTGAATGAATATTCATCTGAACATTTGCTCCAACGATTAATATAAATCTTTTATTCAAAAAGTAAGGTTGTAATTTTTTTTTTCTCTCAAATCCCATAAATGTTGCTTGAATTCAATACTTTTAATCTAAATTGAGTTTCAAATTCAAAATATGAACCTTTCTAAACGAAAACTCAAACAGTTAGAATTCAATATTTTTATTTTTGAAATTTCACCTTTAAATTCTTAAAAATAAAATATCTATAATATATAACCCTTTTAGTTTGACAGCTATAAAATATCTCAAATAGTAGGAAATCTTAAAAAAAAAAAAAAACTCATAGTAAAAGAAATTATATTAATAAATAATTAATAAGAAAAAATTTAAAGGAGATTCCATTTTTATTCCATTGATTAGGATTTTTAGGGAGAATCATAAAGATTTGTTTGTTGAGTTTATAGTTTTTTTTTTTAACAAATAAAATAAAAATTGATGTAAAGATATTATATGTAAATTAATGATGACCAAAGTGGAAACCAAAACCTTCCCACAATTGCAAGTGGTTAAGGTTGCTTTACCTTGTCATCATTTATTTGATTTGTTTTAGGTTTTTTTTTTTTATTTTTTTTTATTTTATAAAATTATTAAGTACAAATTATAATTATAATAATATAAGAAATTAATTAATTAATAAATCAATATATAATTGAACAAACATAATATAAGATCGATTTATATTTTTAGCTTTGAACAAACAATGTTCTAATATATATTTAAAAGTTTCACTAATAAGTAAAATTTGTAATTCTAATTGTTATGAGAAAAAATTGATTTATCAACAAAAATAAGAGAGTAAATTATGTTAAGGGTGTTCTTTTTTCGTCAATTTGTAGAAAAAAAAAACTAAGAAAAAAAGTTGGTTTTAAAGCCATTTGACAAATGAAGCTATAAAAAATGTCAAAGAACTTAGGTCTTGAAATTGAAGTGTTCTTTATTAAAGACATTCAAGATTTGAAATTTAAATGAAATGATAGAGAGAATTAAATTTTTAGAATTTAAAAACGGCATTGCATTGAAAAAAAGTACACAATTAAACTGATTTTAAAAAAAAATTAAAACTTTAGAAAATATATTTTTTAAAAAAAAATTGGATAAAAATTGACTTGTTAAGAAGATAAAGGAGTTTGTTGGGCAATTTTTTTTATTTTATTTTTTTACTTTCAGTTAAAGTGATAAAGTAAAAAATGGAAATAAGTTTTTTTTAACTTTGGATTTGTGTTTGGAGTAGATTTGGATATGTGGAGTTAGTTACTTTCATGTGTGAGTTGGATCCACTCTTCTAGGACTGACCCACTTTTAAATAATAAAAAAATTCTATAATTATTTATTAAATAAAATATATATAATAATAATAATAATGTTAAAAAAATAATCCAGTGAGCCTTAAACAGAGGCAAGCAAATGTCTTCAAACTTCAATCTCACAAAAACTTTATATAAATTTTATCTTCTAATAATCCAAAATCACTCTCTTTTCCTTCAAATTTTAGCTTCTCTTAACTTTGAGTTCTTTGAATTTTCAACTGCCTATCAAGTATCAATCTTTTTTGTATATGCTTAGTTCAAGTTTAAGGATGTGAAAGCCAGCATCTTTATGCAAAATTTTCTATATCTTTATTTTCCTGGTTTTGGATCAGTTTTTTGAGAGATGAATTCATGTAGTGGAAAAGGATCCATGTCAACTGCTAGCTCAAGTGCTGCTTTGAAAGCAGTAGATGTAGTTCCTGATCAGTTTCCTGCTGGTTTGCGTGTGCTTGTCGTTGATGATGATCCAACATGTCTAATGATCTTGGAAAAGATGCTAAGAACCTGCCTTTATGAAGGTACTATACACAATTTTCTTGCTTTATGATCATATTTCTTTCTTGGGTTGTCTTTAATTCTCCGTTTTGATTACTAATTTGTGTTTTCAAGACACTGATTTTTGTTTTTGTTTAAGGGTTTATTATGGCATCTATTATATGAATTGTCAATTATCATTTCTTTGGTTTTTTTTTTTTTTTTCTTTCTTATGTTGATTTTATTTGTGGGTCCATAGTGGAAAAACAAAAAGAAATGATCTTTGTTTTGTTAGATTTGGGAACAGTATGGCATTTTGTAATGCTCTGAACTATAATTTTCTACAAATTGGTTCTGATTATTTGTTTTTGATTTGTGCATATGTAAAATAGGGAGCTTCTTTTTTTTTTTTTTTTTTCCTGCGGATGCGCCTTGTTTGGAGCTAAGAGGTTGATATTCTTATAATTTGATGGATGATTGGTTGATTTATGATTTTGTTTTTTCAGTTACCAAATGCAATCGAGCAGAGACTGCATTGTCTATGCTACGAGAGAACAAAAATGGGTTCGATATCGTTATCAGTGATGTCCACATGCCGGACATGGATGGATTCAAACTTCTTGAGCATATTGGATTGGAGATGGACCTCCCTGTAATCAGTAAGCACTCTATCATAACTTTTTGACATGGATTTAATTACCATGACTTTGACAATTTCATGGGGTTGGGAGTACTTTTTGCGGTGTGTGAGTATCGGACACAAGTATGTGTCCGACACGAGTATGTTCAATTTTTTTTAAAGATTTTTATGTATTTTGGAGGATCTTTGGTAGATCATATCTCCATACCCATCCATATCCGAATATGGGTTGAACATGGATGTCGGACACGGTTATTTCAAGAACAAATGAAGAGTCGGAGCAATATAGTTTTTTGGCCTCATATTCGTCTCGTATTTCTGCAGTGATGTCAGCAGATGATGGAAAACATGTTGTTATGAAGGGTGTTACACATGGTGCCTGCGATTACCTAATCAAACCAGTTCGAATCGAGGCGTTGAAGAACATATGGCAGCATGTGGTTCGGAAGAGGAAGAACGAGTGGAAGGAGTTTGAGCAATCAGGAAGTGTAGAAGAAGTAGATCGACAGCAAAAACAACAATCTGAAGATGCAGATTACTCATCGTCAGCTAATGAAGGCAATTGGAAAAGCTCGAAAAAGAGAAAAGATGATGAAGATGAAACTGACGAAAGGGATGATACATCCGCACTAAAAAAACCGAGGGTTGTTTGGTCTGTTGAGCTTCATCAACAGTTTGTTGCAGCAGTTAATCAACTAGGCATTGACAGTATGAGTCTTTTTTACCCATTTCTTTCAATTTGCTGCAATGTTAAAAAAAGGGACCGGATATCGAACCAGTCAGACCTCTGGTTCCCGGTTCAACTGGACGGTTCGACAAAGCTCTTTTTTTAAATATTTAAACACTAAATAAATATTAAATATAGTTAATAACTAACAAAAAAATGAATTTGGTTTAATGGTATGGTTTTTAATCTAATACTAGGAGGTTAAAAGTTCAAATCTTATTAATTACAAATAAAATTTTGAAAGAAAAAAACATACAAAACCGTTTTTTTACCAGTTTTAAACCGGTTTTTTACCGGTTCGATAAAAATCCGATTCTATTATGTTCACCGGACCGGATGACCAGCCCGGTTTTTTAATTACTGGCTTGTTTGCTGATGTTTACTTGCTGAATTTTTATATCTTTTTATTATAGTAGCTCTATGTTACTCGGATTTATATTCAATTTTTTTCAAGATTTTTTTGTATTTGGAGGATCATATTCATATCCCCATATCATGTCCGGATTTGCATCGAACACGGGTACTTCAAGAAATAAAAAACGCAACTACTTGCCTGTTGATTTTTGGTGTTTCTCTTCATTCACAGTTGGTACCTGCTTGTATCATTCCTCTCGTGAATTTTTCTGTTTGATTTTCTTATACAGAGGCTGTCCCAAAGAGAATTTTGGAGTTGATGAATGTTCCCGGCCTTACCAGAGAAAACGTTGCCAGCCACCTTCAGGTCTGGTATACGTTCACTAAATACACAAACTTTTCCTATGTTACTCGGATTCGGGTTTGAGTGTCAGACACGGGTATCTGTCCGACACGGATATGTTCAATTTTTTCCAAGAGTTCCATGTATTTGGAGGGTCCTTGAAGGATCATATTCCATACCCATGTCCGTATATGTGTCGGACACGGGTGTCGGACACGGATACTTCAAAAAAATTGAAGAGTCGGAGTAACATAGAACTTTTCACTTGCCTGCATTTGCATCTAATAAATAATTCTCAGAATTATCTTTGGTCCTTTGATGATAATCATTGTGTGTTATCATGTGATTCAGAAATATCGCTTGTATCTTAGAAGGCTGAGTGGGGTATCGCAGCACCAGAATAATTCTTTTATCAGCCCCCAAGAAGCAACTTTTGGACCATTGTCTTCACTCAATGGGCTTGATCTTCAAACTCTTGCCGCCACTGGTCAACTTCCTGCACAAAGTCTTGCCAGACTCCAAGCAGCAGGGCATTGTCGGTCAACTGCTAAATCTGTCATTCCTATGCCCCTTGTTGATCAAAGAAACATCTTTAGCTTTGAAAATCCCAAGTTAAGATTTGGAGAAGGGCAGCAACAACAACAACATATGAACAATAACAAGCAAATAAATTTACTTCATGGAATTCCAACAACTATGGAGCCAAAACAGCTTGCCAGCTTGCACCATACTGCACAATCAATAGGAAACATAAATATGCAAGTCAATTCCCATGGTGTGCAAAGTAGCCAAAATAGTTCTTTATTGATGCAGATGGGTCAGCCACTGTCAAGAGGGCAGATACTCAATAATTCCATGGGGCAGCCTATATTATCAAATGGAGTTGCTGCCAATGTGTCTTCAAGAAATGGAATTCAAGAAAATATTAGAGCCCCTGGTTATAATCCACTTTCGCAGACCTCTTCAATGTTGAATTTCCCCATGAATCACACTTCAGAACTCCCTGGTAATAGTTTCCCTCTTGGAAGTACACCAGGGATTTCTAGTCTCACATCCAAAGGGGCTTTTCAGGAAGATGTTAACTCGGAGATTAAAGGAGCAGGGGGATTCATACCCAGTTATGATATATTTAACGACTTGAATCAACATAAACCCCAAAATTGGGAGCTACAGAATGTAGGCATGACATTTGATGCCTCTCAGCATTCAAACTCTCTTCAAGGCAACCTTGATCTTACACAATCAGTTTTAGTTCAACAAGGATTTTCTTCTGGCCAAATGAATGGACAGAACAGGTGTGCAGCTGTTGTAAGCAAGGCAATGTTCTCAGCAGGAGATATTACAGAGCATGGCAATGGACAAAATGTTAATCAACATCTCAACACCCTTCTTGTTGACAACACAATAAGGGTCAAGTCTGAGAGTTTTGCTGATGCCAGCCCTGCCAATCTATTCCCTGATCACTTTGGACAAGAGGATCTAATGAGTGCTCTTCTCAAACAGGTTGGTTTTTATCTCTTTTATCTTTATAATGTCTGTTTAAGACAGTACCCACTTTCATGAATCAATGAGTATATTCACTTACATTAAAGTTCCATTTTCTGGCAGCAAGAAGGCATTGCACCAGCTGAAAATGAGTTTGATTTTGATGGGTATTCCATGGATAATATTCCAGTGTAGGGGGGGTTCTTCCATGCTACAGTTCTCTTCATGATTGCAGTTTCTGATGTACATATTCATTGGAACAGAAATATATCTTCAGCAATCAGTCAGTGGGGACCTCAAGTTTGTGTTTCTTCAAGAAACACTGTGTTTGCTTGGTTCAAAGAACTGCATCTTCCTTTGTGAATATCATGTTCTGCTGGTTTCTTTTGAACATACCAGGCTCAGATGAACAGATAATCAGGATGGATGAGTTACCATTGGAAGATAATTGTGAAGTGTGTAAGATACTTCTGCATGATATGCATAGGTGTTCATGCAAAATTTTGATTGTTTTTGGTAGCAAAATCTGGCAGGATCAACTAATTTTAGGGTGCTTTTAAACTTGTCCAGCATGATACATGTCAAAGTTGTGGAGGCATTGTTTCTAGACATCAGCAGACTATAGGAGACTTTCCAACTCTAATAACTGATGAAGTTTGCTCTTTTTTTTTTCTTTCTTCAACCTCCCTCTCCTCTGCCATGGGGAGGGAAGGAGGGTGATTTGCTATCCTGTATCTTTTTAGTTTTCTTTTATTGTTTTTTTTTTTTTTTCTAAAGGAATTGACTGTCATGTACATACACCATTTGATTGCTCTAGACATAAGTCTGGGTGTTCATTTCTGGCTATTTCTTGCCCTTAAGTTTCATGGGATCCTCATATCATTTGATTGCTCTTAGATAGAAAATGCTTCTTGTGCTGAAGACTTCAGGCTATAACCTAAGATTTTGAAATCCATCCTCACTTTTTGGATGATGGATCTAAAATCAACGTTTCGTCCTGACATGTCATTCGATATTATATCTAGGCAAATCGAAAGAAAAAAAATGGCTATTGGTTAAAGCAGAGCACAAAGTAACAATCAATGTCTTAGTATTTATAGGAAACTAAACGAGAAATTATCACAAAATCCAAGAGAAAGTGAGATAAAAACGAAAATGAAGAATCAGTTTTGTCTACACCTACATAATATTCATCCAACAGTACTCTTATATAATCATTGGTCATGACTATGCAGAGACCATCATAATAAGCCTGACCGCAATATATGTACTTCAAATTCCACAATATAGTCTATATTCGAATCATGGTATGGGAATCTTTAGAATAATGCCAAAAACGCATGTAATGATCAAACCTTCGAAAGAATTAACGAATCAGTATCTGCTACAAAACCAGGTGGTTTCTCGTCGCAGCTATTGATACAACATGAACGATGGAGAAACAGCAAGGAAGATCAACAAAAACCCAAGTAGTAGCTCATTCCAGCTATTGCTGCACCATAATGAACACGAGAAGTGCTAGAAAGATTGAGAGTATTGTTGTAGAGCCCTTTCTATTACTGTTGTTTGTTGGCAAAACTGAAGGAAGAGCGCACTCCTCGCCATTGAAGAACACTTTAGAGGGAAACCCATCACCTGCAACGACGTTAATGCCAGGGGTACTTTTCTTGGTAAATGAGATCACTGTTTGTTGTTTTCCAGGCACCCTAGGATCTTTCTCTGGTTTGGCTCCATCACTTTCTGGCACAATATAATTTAATCCAGGAAGACCTTCCATGAATATAGTATTGTTAACACCATTCAACTCCAAGGCACTTCCGTTGAAGGAATACATCTTTTGAAACCCAGTGGTTGCTTTATCCATTTGTACTGCAGCAAACCAATCTGGGAAGGCAGTCTGATCCCAGTTGAATATTGTGATCCTAGCACTCCATCCTCGAGAGTAGTCAGTAAGAACATGCCAGTTTATGCTGACTCCACAATTGTCACCACATGGCACTGGATTTGGTACCGTTCGGTGTTTAAGATCAGCCCAAGCTCGGGCCATAGCAGTTCGGTTCTCAAATGGAATGAGAAGTGCCTCAGGTGGAAGAAGAACAGCTGGAGCATTTGTACTACAAGTACGGGCCGTGTTGCTGGGGCACCCACATGCACAAGTTCTGCATGGGACAACTGAATCATTGTAGTATGAAGAAAAGGATACACAGCACTTGGGGCTTGTACCCTTGGGCTGTGTAATATTGCAAACCACCTGCCAGCTGGCAACTACAGTCGTATTTGATGGCAAGCCACTTGGGTCTGGGAACTGGCTAGGGCTTACACGCACTGGAGGGCCACATTTGTAATCAGGGTTCAATGTGCCATTAATCTTCCAATTCTGAGGAGGAGAGAGCTCGGAGCGGTTGAGATCTGGTGGCATTTTAAAGACCTGCATCTGGAATACTGAACTTGACTTGCTAGGGTCCATTGATGGTGGCAAGATTGTACCATTTCGGCAACATTTGGGGATCAGCCCAAGGGTTGTATCATTGGCCTTTGTTGGAGGTAGATCAATAATAGTTGGCCTCCTCTCACAATTTAACACATTGGCAAAATCTAGATCCATATAGTGTTGTCCTTGCGAGCCAAATAAGCAGTCAGATGAATCAACAACATACGGATAAGCCCCTTTCATGGTATATATAAATTCACCCCTCATCCAATCAAAGCTCAATTTCCAATTATCAAGACGCCCAAGGGGGTTATGGTTTGAGATAGTAACCTGTGCCCAATAGTTTGACTCATATGTTCTGGTCACATCATACATAATTGTAAGATCGCCACTCTGCCGAGGCAGGAATTCCTCATCTGTGGTAACATTCGTTTTGAATTTTGAGTCTTTGGTGCAACAAACTTGCATCTCGTTTTTACCTGGAAGAACCACCAACAGTAAAACATATACCCATCAATATGTGAAAAGCATATTTATTGAAATAAAAATTTAGAACAACTAAACTAATCCTCAAGACTATGATTATAATTCAGGCCCAAGAAAAGATGATCTCATTTTATCATTTGCCTAATTATAATTCAGGTCAGAGTGAGAGATATGAACAACTAAACTAATGCCTCAAGGCTATGATTAGACAACAACAATCAACCAAATTAGGAGCATAAAAACTTGAAACAGGATCAAAGAGTTTTAATCTATATTCAGCCTCGATTAACAAATTGATAATTAAACAGCTAAAAACATTGCGATAACCCTGTGTAATAAAATCTTAAACTAACAGATGGTTTTTAAAACAGCAACAGAAAAATCCTAGTAGTAGAGATACAGTCCAACATCTGACCCTAGATATTAGGCTTACACATTCTATTGAGAATTCTTTAGATTCTTATCAAATGATTCACTTCATCCAAATCAAAAATTTCACCTCGAAATTAAACCTTTCCCACTCTTTTTATATGATAATCTTTTGTTCCTACCCAAACATAGAAATTTGACCAAATCATCGCAGAAATCTATATAGGACTCAAAAATTCTGTTGGCAATTTCGTTTTGTAATCTACTCAATATCCCACTTCATTCAATCAACATAACAAAGTCAACAAAAAAAAAAGATAAATAAATAAACTTCACCAAAGAATTTTTTTTTACCTTGCAAAGAAGCCTTAGGACAAATAAACCCATCATTAGCAAGGTGAATATTTTCAGGCAAAGGCACATCAGGAGCCGCCACTCCAAACTGAGTTCCAAGAAGCTTAATTTGAACTTGCATCTGACTCAAATCTCCCGCTGTCTCAATCGCCGTTTTCAGATCACTCGACGGATACCCAGCAAAAACGGTTCCGTTCCCAACATTGGCAGGCAAACTTGTCCCATCAGCCAAAACCGCATTCGACGCTGAAACCAAAAACTCATCGTTTTGAAATCCCACAAAAACCCTCCATGATTTAAGCTTCTCGTCGCCGTTATTCAGCACCGTTAAAACCGACTCGAATCTGTACGGCTGGTGAGTCGGATCCGTGGGTTTTAACTTGGTTCCAGAACTGTAAGCATAAGATAAGAAGACTCCATTACAAGAATCGGCGGCGGGGGATGGAGCTTCGACGTCGTTTTGAGACAACGAGAAGTCTAAAAGGGAAAAAAGGAGTGAAAGTTTGAAGATCAAGAGCAAATTGCAGTTCTTCTTCAAAGCCATAATTTCTATTTCTAAGTTTTTTTTGAAAGAAAGAAATTGAAAGATTTTGTAGCGAAAAAGAAACGCGTAAGGGGAGATGTTGGATTGGAGTTCGGACAAGACAGCTTAGTAGACGCTGGAATTTGAAACCATGGTGTTTATTATTATGTCTTGAGGAAATATTTTAATGGCGACGCCGCTATTTGGTTAGGTTTAACTTGCTTGGTTTTTCTTTTTATATGTATTTTTAAAGTATATATATATATATATATATATATATTTATAAGTTTCCGTTGTAATAATGGAAGGGGTTTTGGCTTTGGCTTTTTCTCTATTTTGAATTTGGAAAGAAAGTCATTGGTTGGCGTGTCAAAAAGAGAGGTGAGAACCGTTTATTTAAGGGCTCCACTTACTTCTTTTTGCATATATTTTATATTGAATTTTGCTATTGAGTATTTTAAAATTATTACATTATTATTTTTTCAGAAATAATAATACTTTAATTAAAAAATTATTATATAAATCAATTAATT
Organism: Fremontodendron californicum; assembly: GCA_030761205.1. Lineage (NCBI taxonomy): Eukaryota > Viridiplantae > Streptophyta > Magnoliopsida > Malvales > Malvaceae > Fremontodendron > Fremontodendron californicum. Next base: position 24,494,350 of record JAULJL010000022.1, on the reverse strand, counting down.
AATTTTAAAAGGAAAAATGCAAATAAACTAGCTCTTGAGAACAAAAGTTTCGGTGGAGATCCTTTCTGAATTCTATTTATAATTAATCCATTTGATTTTTCCATCAATTTTTTTTCTCTTTGACAAAAATATAAAATCTTAATACCACATTAGTGTTCCCTTTAAATTTGCAAGAACATGCAAAAGATGCATATGAATATCTTAGTTTGATAATATTATTATGAAAGAAAAGGTAGTTTATGTATACAATAATGATAATAATAGTTTAAGGTTTGGTTGGAATGTTTGCAAGAGATCAAATTCATGCAAGAGAGCAAAGGATTTGAAGAATTAGTTTTCAGCAATTTCAGGATTCAAATTGCAGCACTTATAACACTTTTTTTAATTTTTGGACTTCTACCTAACTTGAAAAAAATAAAATAAAATTAACGAAGGTTGACCTGAGTGGAAGAGATTCAGGTCGTTTAAGCAAGTGATTTCGAGTTCAAGTCATTGTGAACGCAGAAAATTTTCGAGAGATCCCGTCTTGACGTTCGATAGTACCTCGAAAGATTAATTTTGAGCGAAACTTGAAATACTTGAGTAATCAAAAATAAAATAAAAGAAAAGAAAAAAATACATGCAATTGCAAAGAGATTAGAGATCAATAATAAGTTGCACAATTTCCGGCTGTTGTGGCGGGCACGTCTTTGTCTATGCTGTACTACATAAAGCATTATATGCCTTTTCTTATAAGGAATTTGGAAAATGGCAGATGGAATATTGGGAGGAGGAAGTTAGCCCAAAAAATGTAGTTGGATTTCAAGCCCAGAATCTACAACTAAAAACCCAAACCCATTTAGCATTTGTGAAGGGATTTTTCACTTTCTGATAGTAATTTTTTGAACCAAAATAATAACTCGACTCTCGGATAAGTCTAATTATACTGTATCAGCAGACAGAAATGAGCCATTTTCTCACCTTATTGTCTCTGTCATTTTAACAACTATGAGACAAAACCTGGTCAGTTTTGGACTTATGGTCTTAAACAAACAATAATGTGCCTATCTCTAACATCGTTAGTTCTTTGAGAAGGTTGAAGAAACCTCTCAAGTAAATAAGAAAACTAGTGTCAAAAACTTTTTTTTTTTGTTGTTGTTACATTTTCTATTAAGATAGGTTCTAAGATTAAATCCATTTTTAGATTTTATCGCAAGGAATTTGTCTTTTCCTTGGGAATATATATATGGAGGAGATATTCCAAAGCAAAGTCTTAAATTTTGCTTGAAATGCTTAAGATTTTGCTTCAATGATCCCATTTGCCAACAAATTAAATCAATGAGCTGAAACTATACTTGGTATATAATTATTTATTAGTCTTATACGAAAATCATCTTTCCTTGAAGAATAAACAAACTTACAACTCCAGGCATTTACTATAAATCTATATATAACTTAAAAATATCAGGTTGAATGGTTATCATTCCCAGCTTCCTTGGCTGTATTGCTTTCTCAGGAGTTTGAAAGAGTGAAACAATATAAGCAAAACCAGGAACTCTTGGCTTCTTCCCACTGGGATTCTCAGTAAGGCTCTTGAAAATAGCCCTGGTGGAGAATTACTTCACCCAGTTCTTACCTAATGTCAAGTTCATTCACCAATTTGCCTGTTAACTTTTCCATCGAATAAGTATTAAGGCCTTTCTAATTCTAAACGTGGCTGCCTGTTAGTAATATGCCTATTTTTCTTCAACAAATCTTCAGTCTGGTATATATAAGGAAAAGTCAATTTTTAAGATCAATGAAAACGTGCAGCATGAAGCCACAGTTGCAGGCTTTCAGCCCCATCATCACATGGGGTAAAATGCTATCCCAAATGAATGGCTTCTTCCTTGTAGGAACATTACCTTACCTTACAGCTTGTTTTAATTGTTCCCTTTTGCACGTGTCGCCAGTCGCCACAACTTTATTTCTTGGACTCCAGCCTGAAACTCTGTCCCTCCTTCATCAATCTATCAAAGCATTTTCAGTGTATATATGCTCTTACAAAGGCTAACAACAGTTTATATCACTCTGCAGCATCCTTGGCGTTTAAATAGAGGCACCTAATGTCATCCAAAACAAACCAACACAATTCATTATTTTCCTCATTTCTAGCTATTCGTTTTTCCTTTAATTTTTCCTTGCTGGGATTTATTGTTTTTGTTCATGCAGCTCGTAATAACAAGTTATTAAAATAAGCTTGTTATATCCTAAAGGATAATCACTTAAACTTGTTGCACCGAGTTGCATACTCTTGAGAGGCAAAATTTATTTTTAAGGCAGTGTTACCATGCCTCGCACATTCTTAATTCCTCCTTTCTGTTCCGATTTTTTCAGCAATTTTAAGGGCCGATGCTAAAACTAATAGAAAAAAAAAAATAAAGATTAGAACATAAAACTTTGGGTTTATATATATAATTGATGCAAACTCAAAGTGATAAGTTTGGAAATTATTCAGCTCTGATAATCATAAATTTATAACAAGCAAAAAGGTTTGCCATACCAGAAAGCTCTCACCAGATTCCATTAGTCGCTTGAAGAAACATCAACCTATGTTACTCGAACTCTGGTTTAGTGTCCGGCATGGAAACACGTAACTTCATATGTGGAATCAAGAAAAAATGAAGGATCTGAAGCCATCAATCATCAAATTTTCAATGAATTACACACATTATAAACTTGCCAGTTGCCAGATTTGAAGATGGTAAAGCTGGTGGTAGCCATACATGGCATGCGGAGGAGTTTGAGAATAAAGCACACTAGAAAATTCTCTTCACAGACAGATCAAAATCATCAAAGGGACCGAGAGTATATGCCGATGTAGACTGCCAACCAAACAAAGACTTTGTCTGGTTTAATAGGATAGGAATTTAGGATCACTGTTTATTGTCTGTAACTGTTGCCAATTGCCATGCATAAACTCTAATGCAAATGTCACAAATCCATGAAATATAATCGGTACTCGGTAGTGGATTCCAAAATCATTTTCTTTTTTGTGTCATTTCAGTGGAGCAAATTGGGTTATTGACACATGACAATTCACCGACCTTCCCACCTCAACTACGAATTATAGACACATTCCCTGTTTTTATAGGTCCATTTAAACTCCTTTTGTCGTTTCCTAGCACTTTTTTATTCAATAGTATTGTTTACTGTGTATAAATATATATTATCTGGATTTAAAAGTGAATGTTGGATACGGGTATATATATGTTATATTGGTATGTTCAATTTTTTTAAATTTTTTTTCATATATTTAGAATATCATATTTCATATTCATATTCAAAAATATGTGTTAAACACAACTATTGAATACGAATATTTTAAAAAAACTGAAGAGACCGGATAATATAGTTACACCTTATATCTTCTTCTTGATAAAGAAATATTTGGTATTAGTCCTTAAATTTACACAAGAACATTGTTTCAGCCATTCTAACTTAATGCATGTATTATTGTGTTGAAAAAGAATGAGGAATCAAACAATATTCAAAGCTAAATGAATGAGTAGTTTTCAGCATAAAGTTCCATTCAAAGCAACAATGACAACAAATATTTGGTTTATTTATAAATGGTAATGTAACCCCAATTTATATTTGTTTTGAAGATTTCAATCCATTTAAGCATAGGCTGTTCCAACTAAGCAATCATATACTTGAAAAGAAGAAAAAGTTTATTTGCCATGTAAAGTGTGGAAGCTCCCTTAGAGGTCCAAAAAGTTAATTAAAGGAAACTAAAGAAATGAGTAAAGTCTAAGAGATTCTATTTTTTTTTTGGGGGGGGGGGGGGTTAAAATGTCCCCTTTTTCAAGTTATGTATTCATATGATTTCACCTTTACCTATATTTGAATCTTTGGAATGTGAACGTTCTGATTCTTTAAAACCTTTGACAAAAGCTAGCCTTATATGAACTAAATTATAATTACATTGAAAGTTGTTAAAATCTCATTACATTCATTTATAAAAAATAAAAATAAAAAAACTACTTGCCATCATATGAATAAAATGAAATGTCATCTAAATTTAAACTTAATCCAATTCAATTTGATTAAGAAATATTAACAATGCGAACTTGTTCGATCCAAATTTGAAATAATTCGAATCCAAATTACTTTGAAGACAAATTTGATTTAAAATTCAATAATTTGAATCTGAATAATTCAAATATCAAGCTCGAATGACTCAAATTAAAATGATTCAAATCCAAAATATTCAAATTCAAAACTAAAATTTTCTTGATCCAAAATAACTTGATTCATTCGATACCACCTCAAGTAAGCTATAGTACCACAATTTCAAATAACCTTTCTAAACCCTACATTATTGTTAAAAATGTCAATTATTTATAAGCATATATAGATACAATATTAAGCATTAGTTACAAACATTACAAAGATTTATGTTGATTTGACTTTCATTTGATCCATCAAGAGAAAAATTTGACAGAAAAAAAAAAAAAAGTGGCCGAGACTCTTTATGTGCTCTTTTTAGACAAACTGCCGATTAGACAATTGAAAATGATTTATTCTCACTAACCTCCCTTGGTGGAACCAACTGCCAAGATTAGTAATTTGTATATTTGTATTGTATTTATATGTTTTTGTGTGTGTTATAATTATGTTAAAAGTATTAGATATATATATATATATATATATAAATTTTAACATGTTAATATTTATGTTATATAAATTTTAATATATTCGTGTATTTGTATCGTATTTATATTATTTTTTATGTTATATCATATTTTATATTATTTTTTAATATTATATTTGTATCGTATAATTATATGATGTTCAAAATTATTGAATAATGAAAGCTTTGCTGAAATAAAGTCAAACTTTGAGAAAGTTCAAAGATGTGGGTTAAGCTGCTTATCCTTTTAAAGGCTCATTTATTTCACATGGACAACATTTATTTCCTTACCATACCAATTGTCCCTTCAAAGTGTAATTAATCACTATAGCATGAAATTTAAGGATTTTAAAGACTCTTATAAAGGGGCAATTATAATGTTATCATTACATTACAACAATGTTGGTTTGGATTTGGAAATATCACTAAATCAATAAAAACTAATTAAATATTGAAAATTTTCAAATAATTTATAATTAAAATATTTATTAATTTATTTTTTCAATGTGTTTGATAGAAATTACTGAATAGAATATTTTTAATGAAAAAAGTATTGAAAATATTAAAAAGCTTTTAACTACTTATAAATGTATTAAGTCAATTTTGTTTGAAAAATAATATTTAATTATATTTATATTATACTCTTTTTTTTTTAACTACTTATTATTATTTTTTTAATTTTTACCAATTGAAAATAATTGTAAAACCATATCTTTCTTATATTAAAAAAATTAATAAAAAATCTATTAAACATTTAATTTAAATAACATACTAAACAACTTTTATATCATAAATTCAATAGTTAAATTTTTGAAAATTAAAAATTGAGTACTTAATTTTTCAATATAATATTTATTCAATTTAACAAACAATCCCTAAATGTTGATAAGTAAAAGGTTTTGTGTATGTCAAGTAAACCATGATATATATATATATATATATATATATTATCAGTTATCACCTAAACTAGTTGACATCATTATCATCAACTTAATTACTAAAATATTCGTTCCTTCCTAGCTTTATTATTAATCTTTTGGTTTCTCTTTATCAAAAATCTTGAAATTTTTCTCAGCATTTTATTAAATACAAAAAAGTAGTACTCTTGGTTTAATTTGTCAAAATTAGCCGTTAGCAAGTAATTTACAAATACAAACCCCCACAATATAATAAAGGTATTAAAGAAATAATATGAAATATTCAAAGGATAATGCCTAATTATGGAGAATAAAACTCAAAATTTTCTCTCAATTAAAACCCACATGTCAAAACATTCTATTCACAAACTTTCTCATCTTGTTATTGTATAAAATAAATCTTAATCCATTTATACAAGAATAAACAGATCGTTTTCAAATCTTTTATTTGATTCTAGTAAAGATTTTTTTTTTATTTGATAATTAAGGATTTTGATATGAAAAGTAAAAAGTTTATCTAATTACAAGAACTCTTTAATTCTTACAAATTGAAAAGGTTAACCTTTATTCATCTCAAATAAAAAATTTGATCCTAATTCATAAAGATTCGTCTCAATTTGAACAATTAACCTTTATACAATAATTTTTTAATCAGACTAGTTTAAAATTGGATTACCAAAATCGAGCTTTGAATAGATTTTTTAAAGTTATAAATTAAATTTTATTCGAATTTATTTTTATAAAATATATGTAAAAAATATAAAATATTTTGGGATTCGACGAGTCGGGCTGTGCAAATTTTTTTCTAATCATTTCGATTTAATTGTATTTAATTCACGTATAAATCTATTCATTATTATGAACTGAAAATAGTAAAAAAAAAATTCATGAATAATAAAAGAATAAAAAATAAAAAACCAGGCTGCCTTTTGCAGCAGTCTGCTGGCGCTGCATTACTCGAGAGAGTTAAAAAAGGGCCAAAAGCACCACGTTTAGCTTGCGTCTTCTTCACGTCTACGCTCCTGCCACCACGTCATCGTTCCGTCATCCAATCTCTTTTCTCCACGTGTGAAAATCTTTCCACGAGTCAAGCCCTCCACTTATGACTGTACAAATTTCTCTTACCCCTTTTTTTTTTTTGGGATTAAATTTCTTTCACCATTTTTAACTCCCTTCAATTAACATGTTACAAAATTTATTCTCTCCCTTTTGCTGACCAATGTTTTTAAGATATTTATTAAAATTATTATATATAATAATAATTTTATTTAATATAATAAATATAATAAATATATTAATTATTTTATTTAATATAATATTATTAGTATAAATAATATATTAATTATTTTTATGATATTTTCTTTAAAATATTTGTTATTAAAATCTTTTTCTCAAATACCAAAACTACCCCAATTTTTCACTTCATGGACATAAAACTCCTCACATTCCGCGTAAAATTCGGTGCTCTGTTCAAAGGTTGCTGCTTTGAGAGTTAAAGTAAAACGTGTCGGTGTCATCTTTTAGAATTTCAAGCTCAAAACCGCTTTTTCAATTTTTTTTTCTTTTTCAACCCAAACTTTTTCCTTTTAAATTAATCCTTCTTTAATCCATTATAAAAGAGTTTCTCGTTAGCTTCAAGCTTCAATGATAAGGCACAAACTAACCTCTTTTTAACACTCTCCTTTCCCTTCTCACTCACTCACTCGCTCACTCTCTCTCTTTTCTTTTTTGGGTGATGCATTGCAAGAAATTCAGTTGATCAATCAGGGAATTAAAGTTGATATTTGTTGTCAATCTTCTCAAAGAATGGAAAATTTTCAGACAATTATTGTTGTTTCAACGTTTCTGATGATGCTACTGATCACTTTAGTAGTTTGTTCAGAAGAAAGTAGTAGCATTCGTCCAAATGTGACATCAAAGTATCAGATCGAATGCACAATGTGTTCTTCATGTGAAAATCCATGCCAGCAAGTTCCATCACCGCCGCCACCTTCTCCACCACCGCCCTCACCATCACCACCATCACCAGCGGCAGCTAACACCAACTACTGCCCACCACCTCCATCTCCACCGAGTGGTGGTAGTGGTGGTAGCTACTACTACTCTCCACCACCACCACCTCAATCTGGGGGCAACAACTACTATGCTCCACCGCCGCCAAGTGGTGTCATTGGTGGCATGAACTACCCTCCACCAACGTACAAGAACTACCCAACACCGCCACCTCCAAACCCTATTGTTCCTTACTTTCCTTTCTACTACCACACTCCTCCACCTCCTTCTGGGTCGTCTGACAAGTTGTTAGCTTGTTGGGTTTCTACTTTTGTTGCTATGTTTGGTTTTTTCCTTTGTGTCTTTTGACATTGAAAGCTAAAGAAGAAGGAAAGAAAACAAAAATGGTGAAAAATAATGTGGCAGATTAGCAGATCTGGGGGGAAACTTCTACAGCTGAGAGAAAGAAAGAAAAAAGAGAGCTGATGGAAGCTGCTTCAAATGCTTACAAAAATGCAATTCTTTTATGATGAGAGGTCAAAAGATTAAAAAAAAAAAAAAAAGGGGCAAAGAAAGCAACAAGGATGAAAATGAAACTGAGAATCTAAAGAAATGGAGTAATCTTTCTCTTTTCTCAGACTCTTATTTTCTTCTCATGCTGTATGCTGATCTGTAATTTGTTTCTGATCATTTTTGAATCTATTTTTGTTCCATTAATTATATTAATGTTAATTGGGAATTAATAAGAAAATTAGTCAAATTTGACAATAATTGAGCTTTAAGTTTACATGCTAAGCAGTAAGCACCCTTTTTTTTGTCTGTATTTTACTGATTTCCTGCTGCAGATTAGGATTTGTATCCAAAATTGTTTGGCCCATAAAGTAAGGTCACAGGTTCAATTATGATTGTTTATCAATTAATAAGCCCCTTTTTTTTAATACTTCTTGATCTTGGCATCATGTTGATAAAAGATTCATTGAATTAGCATCAGATTTTACTTGTTTCTAACTTAGGTGATTGGAGTAGAGTTTAACCTTAAATTTGGGTCTTTAAAATTCTTGTCTTTTGGTGAAATGCAAGAGTCATTGCCCTAAGCTTAGTACTCTTTTTTTTTTTTTTTTTAATTTGATAATTTTGGAATGACATGAAAACACGAAAATAATGTAACAAACACGATAAATTTAAACATAATTTACACAAAAATATTTAATTTACATAAAAAAATTTAATAATTTTTGTTATATTTATATTTACATAATTAATGTAAAAAAAATACGAAACACAGTGTGGATATATATAGTTTCATTATTTCAAGATCCAGGGTAGGGTGGTTGAAAGTTGAAACTTAGGGTTTCACTTTTTACTTTTTTTTTTTTCTTGTGATTAGGGCTGTAAACGAACAGAGCGTTCGACGAACCGTTCGTGAACCGTTCGATTTCTGTTCGTTTATGTTCGTTTATTAAGCTAAATAAACGATTATGAACACAATTTTAATGTTCGTTTATTAAACGAACCGAGTTCGAACAGATGTGTGTTCGGTTCGTTTATGTTCACGAACAAGCTCGTTTATGGTTCGTTTCAAGCTCGTTTATTAGTTTGTTTAAAGCTCGTTTATGTTCGTTTATTGTTCGTTTATAATATAATTAATATTATTATTATTATTTGTATTTTATTTATAATATAATTAATATTATTTAATAACTTAAATTTAATAATTTAGTAATAAATTTAATTTAATTATGTTTGTATTTAATTATTTTGTATTTAATAATAATATGAAATTGACTTGTTTTATATTTGTTTGTTTATTTATTGTTCATGAACATTTTTTTTGATTGTTCGCGAACATGTTCAATTATATGTTCATGAACATGTTCATTTAATGTTCATGAACTTGTTCGTGAACATTAAATGAACTTGTTCGTGAACATTAAATGAACGAACACGAACACACTCAATTTTAAACGAACAGAGCTTGAACACAATTTGAAAATCCTTAACGAACACGAACCGAACACGAACAAGCTCAAAAATAAATAAACGAACACGAACAAAGACTTATTCGTTCAAGCTCGGTTCATTTACAGCCCTACTTGTGATGTAATAAAACTCAATACCAGTCAATTGATGAAAGCTTCATGGTGATAAATAGGTCAAATCTTCCTTATTAAATTTGTGTTAAAAACAAATGATTCTTTCAAGCTGGTGGCTACAATCTGCTGACCTTGGCCACTTCCCCCTTGTAAATTGGAATACTAGGTGGATCCAACCAATCAGCTGCCATGGCATGCAGGATCTAGAAGGTCTCATCTTGATTGAATTCTGACACACCTATCTCCATTGGCCACAAGAGTGTGTTCTTGGGACATGGATCCCAAATATTAGAGGGCACCGCCCCCCCCCCCCCCCCTTATTTATCAAAGCAATGTTAGGTCCAGCAAAGTATTCAATATTGCATTATTTTTTATAGGATTTTTTATGGTTCAACAGTTCAACTTTTTCTTTGCTTTCACGATGGCATTTTATCATAGCCTTATCCCTTCCTTTTCCATAAATCCATGTGGAGAAAAAGTGGGTTGTCCTTTTTGTTCAAATGATTTTTTTTTTTAAATTCAAATTTAATTTAATTGATTAATATAATTATTTAAAAATATATATGTAATAAATTTAGAATTTGAATTTTATTATTTTACAATATATTCCACTTTAGTATAAAATTTTCTATTTTTTTTAGGTTAAAATTTTATCATCAATTGATCAAAAAGACAAAATAACAGATTATTTGGAGAGAGTGAAATCAGTCAGATCCACTTAAGTTAAACCATAATTACCCAAATTGAAGGCCCAAGAAATGCCACATTTTCCTTACCCAAAAAATAAAAAAATAAAAAAAAAACAAATGAGGAAGAGAAGTTTATTTGTGGATGGACTATGGAGGAACAGGCTGGGCAAGGTGTGGGGACAATCAGCCAATATCTTGATTATCCCTTTTTTTTCTTTTTTGTGTGTGTGTGTGTGGGAATTCCAGGGATAATTAGCTGGATGGCACGTAATGTGATGAATGATGGGATCCAGCCAAGTAGGCAAAGGTATCCTAAGGAAAAGTGAAGAGAATTTGGTTCTCTCTCTCTCTACTTCTACAAAAGATAGTTAGGGTATTACATTACATGACGTAAATTTTCCATAAATATTTATTTATTAGTTTGATTCACATGATATAGGATTGTTTGGGGGCTGCAGCTCTCCTCATGCTTTCTTTGATATCAAATCAAGTTGCTATTAAAGTGATTCTTCTGCCATTGATAGCTAGCTCGTCTTCATTCTCCAACTACAACTTATAGCCATAGCTAGCATTAGCAAGGGCCTAAACTAAAAGCTCCCTGCAAATTCTGGCAACTAGGGTGGCTAAATATAAGCTCCTATAGACCTTTTCGCTTAAATGATTACAGGACAGCCTTCAGATAGAGACAGATGCAGGACTTGGAACCTTTTAGGAATTTTCTTTTCTAATTTTTTTTTTTTTTTTGTCTTTGATTTTGCAAGTCATGATCAATAAATTCTTTAAACTACCCACAACTGTTTTTTAAGCTTTTAGCTCTTAATTATATCCAATTTGTGAAAATTATTTGGTCTTAACTCAATAGTCAATCCCATAATGGCCCCAAGACTAACAAACACAAAGTACTGTAATATTCACCTTCTTTTCTTTTCTTTTTTTTTTCCCCCTGATTTTGGAATAAATTATTACTAAACTGAAACTGCAGGGTACAGCTTGAGAAATCCGACCACGACAACAATAGCAGTTTAAACCATTGTTGATACACCACAAGATATGTTTTAAAAGAAACATATTCAAACTTCCATAAGACATTACTGTCAATAAAGTTAAATGAAGTCCTTTCAATTTTCCCTTTCTTTTTGACCTCCTGGAAACAATAGCAGAGATTAATTCTCAGACAAATGACCACAATAATCCTTAGATGACAAATACACACAAAATTTTCTTTTTTTCTCGCCATAGACCATAAATGAGATTTATAAATACTCAATTTTCAACACTATTTACGACAAGAGACAGCGAATACCGACCATCTAAAAACCGAAAGAACTCTCGACTCAAAACAAACACAAAAGCAACTATTGCAACCGGGTAACCATTATCTTCATACCCATTTAAGTGAAAGGGCCCTGTTTATACTATGATAAAAAACCTCAGGGTCACCTCCCATGGTATTGTAAGGTACAAGACAAGCAGTACACATTGCAGACAACTTTGTCTTGTCACAACGGTCCCCTTCCATATTTGGAAATCATGGTATTGATAGACTTACCTGAGCACCTCCTCGACCACAATGGACACTGGACAGACTATTTAAACAGACATGTCAAAGGAGTCCTGACCGAACCCGACCAAACTTTGAACCCCCAAGTATCCTCCGTTACGAACTGCTTGCTCTATCCAACCAGCTATAAAGCCCTGCAATTTCAGTAAACTATATCAGTAGAGTTTAACAGTTAACTTCATCAAATACATAAATAAATAAACCACCACTCCAAGTTAGGGTTTCAAATACAGCAGAAGAAAAATATTTGAAGTATACACTATACAAACCTTCAACTGAAGTTGAATCCACCAGATGGAACCTGAAGCTCATTCCCTCCAAACTGGAAACTTTGCGGAGTACCATCACCAGGAGGTAGCGTCTCTTCATCCTCCTCCAACCAGTAAGTCTCAAGAATCTTGACTGCCTTCTCATAGATCTCATTATTATCGTGAGACTGTAGATTTTCAATCTTTTCTAATCCCTCAGCATCTTCTATCAGTCGGGCGCAATAGTTAAACTCTCCAGCTCCCGCAGCCTTATCGGCTTCACCAACCTTCAAAATATTCTCCAACCCTTCTAGACAGACGGTTATAATTCTTGGATCAGGGCATGCAAGGAGATCACACAAAGGTTTTATGCATCCTTGATTAACCAGGTACCTACATGTCCACGTAAAGAGAATGATTTTGTGATCAGTTCAATGACAATGGAACTAAGGAAACAACAACAAAAAAGAATTAAGTTCAACAGGACAAAAAGAATCAACAAATAACATACTTGATTTGCTCATGAGTACCACCAGAAGTAGAATTTGAAATTGCCCATGCTGCCTCTTTCTTTATATCAAATTCAGCATTTTGAAGTAGGTCGACCAGGGGCCCAATTATCCCAGCATTAATCACAGCCTACAACAATTTAAAAATATAATAAATAGCTTCATGGGAAACTTCCAGTAGCAAAAGGGCCAGTGGATCAGTAAATTCAGACAATTTTGAAAACGCTTGATGCAAAAATTGCCGTGTCACCTGAATCTGTTCCTTGTTTCCGGCTGTAATGTTTGAAATAGTCCAGCAAGCCTCTTTTTTTATGCTCTTTTTATGATTATGGGTCAACAGGCTCAGAAGGCATGATAATGCACCATGTTCAATAATAAACTGAAAATGCAAGGCCACAAAATCAAAAAAAAATAAAATAAGAAAACCAATAGAAGCAGAAGAACTAAAAACTAAGAATGAGGCAGAATCCTAAACCATACCTGAGTCTGTAAATCATCTCCTGTTACAATATTTCCAGCCGTACGGAGAGCAGGAATGAGCACTGAAGGAGATGGGTTACTGCTAAAACACATGCATAAACTATCAGGTTCACTGAAAAATGAAAAAGACCAAAGATGTTTTTCGGTGTTCTACTCACAGCAGGAGCTCAACAAGTCGCGGGCAAACTCCTGCCTCAATCACAGCTTGAATTTTGTCATTTGTACCATCAGACAGATATGAAAGAGCCCAACAGGCATCAGTCAGAGCTTCTTCGTCATTTGAATGAACAAGACGTTCAAGCACAGGAAGAGCTGGTCTCACCTAGCGAACAGATTCCCAACATTTAAAAGCTCAATTAAAGAGCTACAAGAAAGGAAGGGGTAAAAAAAGGAACAAAGCACAGAACAAGATGAAAACCTGATCAAATGGAGGCTGTGGCTTGCCCCTGCAGAAATTTGATAATGTCCAAGTGGCATTTCTCAGCATTGACAATTTAGCGTGTTCATTCAACTGTGCTAACAGCGGCATCAAGGCTCCATGACTGAGAACAAGATCACGACATCTAGGAGAATCACCAGCAACATTCCCCAATGCCCACACGGCCTAAAAATTAACAAACAAATCACTCAATACAAAGTTCTTTATCCTCTTTACTAGTTAAAACTTAAAATAACAATTATCCCAGAATTGCAAGTCTCAAACTTAATTGAAAGGATAAAATATTTAAAATATACCTGCTCGCGAACATCATCACTTGGGGAACCAAGAAGCATTACAAAAATCGGAACAGCCCCGTGATCAATAACTACCTTTGTATTATCCGAGGTTCCTGAAGCAATATTTGTAAGTGCCCAAGCAGCCTCAAACTACAGATTTCCCAAATATATTATCAAAATTAGCATATAAATTAAACTCCAAAAAAGTAGTTATTAGCAGTCAAGAAATTATACCTGAAGCTGTGGAAAATCTTCCCTCATAAGAAACTCAACAAAGCGGGGAACAACGCCGGATTGTATCACTTCCTCAATTGGAGGACTCCGCTCTGTTAAAAAAAAAAAAAAATTTCTTTAAAAAATTCAGATAACAATTAAAAAAAGCAAAGCGAAATGCATAAATCATACCAATTGAAAGCAATTTTCGAAACTGAGTAGTCGCCTCAAGCTGCACTGCGCCGTTATCAGACCAAACATCGGCAACCATCGATGGAAGACTCTCTAACTGCAATAGAAAAAAAAAAAAAAAACCTAAATCACTTAAATTTCGAAAAAAGTGGATTAATTTGAGGTTTTGATTAGGCGGTTGTGATTTTTACTTTTTTCTCGACGTTAGTGGAGTGAAGAGAAGCAGCGAACTGCTGAGCTTGGAGGCCTTCGCGACGCTTCTTCTGTAAACTCTCTTCGCGCTTGCTTTTCCGGATCTCCACCATGTTGTCTTCTCTTCTACGGCGGCCTTCCTCCGCGTCAACCGCCACCTTGTAGCGGTTACGGCGGACCTCGGTTCTCGTGCTCGGTCTCAACGACATGGCGGCTGCTGTTCTTCGAAAATCCTAGGGAAAGGGAAATGCTCGAAAAAAGATCGAGATTTTATAGAAGGATCAAAAGAAGGGAAAAACTCTAGAGAGCTTCGGAGTTGAGTTTTTTTTTTTTTTTAGAGAACTTTAAAGCTAAAAAAGGGAAAGGTCGAAGAGCAGAAGGAGCGTAGGTTTTGTGAGGGCTTAGGACTTAAGAGGGACGAGTGGGTGATATTTCTATTTTCAATTTAATATTTATTAGCTTGTTTATTATTTTCTACACACCCAAAAAAAAAAAAAACTCTTTTTAAATTTAAAAAGTTTATCCTTTTTAGTTTTTACGGTTTTACTTTCTTTTTTTTTTTTTTTAATTTTGAGATAAGATGGAGAAACTAATAATTGCTATAAATAAATAAATACTCCCTATATAAAAGTAATTTTTTAAAATATTTAAATAGTTATAATAATTGATAATTTTATTTTAATAACAGGTGCCTAATGATTCTGTTTAAAATTATTATATATAATAATATTTTCACTTAATATATTAAAAATTATGAATAAAATTATCAAGTATTGTATTTAATATATTATTATTATTATTATTATTATAAATAGTATATTAATAGACGTAATAATTTTGGACACAACACAATTACACGAGAAAAATAATTAAAAAAAATACGAACACGACCTTAATATACAAACGTGTCAAAAAACTATATAATATAAATTATTATCTTTTCAAATTTTATATACATATATGACATTTTAAACACGATTATGACATAAAAAATAATACAAATACGACATAAATACACGAATTACCAAATCTAATATTAATTAATCTTAAATAGTATTATAAAAACACTCATTATCAAAACCTTTTATTTATAACTTCTTGAATCCCAAACTTAATTAACATTAAGCAGATCATTTAAGTGATTATATGATCAATGAATTCTTAATTATATAATTGATAAAGTATAAAATAAATGAACTTTAATACTTGGATTCAAATAACTTTCACAATGAGTTTTAGTATTTCTCTTTTTTTTTTTTTTGGGTATATAATACATACATTTGTATTGTTATATGATAGTATGATACAACTATATAAATTCATATTACTAGTATAATATTATTATTTTATGTATAAATGTAAAAGAGGGTTTTTGAAAGGAGAGTTTCAATTTAAAATCTTGATTTTAGTCTTAAAATAATGATTATCTTTTATTTATTAATGTAATGCATGCTTTTTTAATCATTATTTCATACATACGGTGAAGTATACATTAAAAATGGAATGAAATTAAAATATTATTGCATATTTTATTTATTTATTATATTAATTTATTAATTTTTTTAAATATATCTAATATTTAACTCTCTAGTTTTATTAATAAAATTTAAAAACTCTATGCAATTATCCTATCATAATTTAAAATTATTGATTTTTTTCATTGTATATATATAAAAAAAATCATTTACAAAAATCAAATGAATAAAATTCCACTTTCTTTTTTTTTTCTTTCGGTATATATACCTACAGCAAATATAGCTCTAGCTTGTGCCTTCAGCTTTGCCAGAGGCACGAAAGGCATTTATTTGCTTTGCTCTAAACACCATTAAATTGCTTGTTGAAATCCCATGAATATGGAAATGGTGGTGGTTGGTTTGGAAATTCTGTGATCACCGGATCCTCTCTAGCCACGGTTGTCATCCGATGGGGCGGCGGTGAAACAGGCGGCGACGCGTATAGGACGGAGGTCTCAAGGACCTGTTGCCGCACATTTTGCAGTTGTTGGAACATTTTTTGTGCATGTAATGCTGTTAGGTATAGGCCAGCAGCCAGGAAAACTGTCATCAATGACAACACACCAGCAGCACAAAACAAGCCTTCTTTAATGATGAGGCAGCTCTCTCTTGGTTTTGACCAGTTTTTTAAATGTCCTGATTCCACACTAAGCCCAATCAACAACAAAATCTCCCCCACAGAAAAGCAAAGCCTATATAGAATGAATGAAAACTTTTAGAGACAGATTTTTGTAAATGCAGCTGCTTTGCCTTTTATTTATTGTTTAAAGAAATGGGGAAGGGGGGAATAAAGCAGATTCTGCAAGATGGTTTATAAGTTATAATTAAATAGTATTATAATCAAAAGGGTAATCAAAATGTAGAAAATCATCCTGGAAAATGACTTGTGAATGATGCAATCAAGATGCCAGCCAAGTAAAATTGTTCAAGGGTCGGGCTACCCGTCTAAACTTGAAGGCTCGTCCATGTTTGGGAGGATTTGGACAAAAATATTAGACTCGAAAAATAGGTACATGCAAAAAAATTAGGCCCATTTAAAATATGGGCCGGGCCTTGGCTCAACATTTAAGACCTGAGCCCGGTCCGACCCTGTTTTCTAATTAAATAATATATTATTTATATTTATATATATATATTATGTAATTTATGTCATATAGAAATTAAATATATATAACATTATAGTGTAAACATTAAAAAATATGTTAAATTGTTTATGTTTAAGAACTTAATAAAAAATATATATAAAATTATTAAAGATTAAATAATAAAAATATATTTAAAAAATAATAATAATAATATGGACGGGTTTGAACAAAATTTGAAGCCCATATTTCAAACCGGATCGGATTTGGATAAGCAAATATAGTGTTGATACCATATATGGATCCGGCCCGAACCCGGCCCGATCCATGGACTCCTCTACAGCCAAGGCATGAAGGTTGAAATATTGCAGAAGCAAGAACAGTTTTTGGTAATGAGATAGGCTGACGATTGAATTGAGATCAGCTAATAGTTATATTATCAGATTGTTACCAGGTTGTGACAAAGAAAAATCCTGCTTGCCAGGCGAGAGACTTGGCACGAGTGGAATCAGGGTCCCAAGAAACCAAAGCAGGCGGTGGTGATTTGCTGACTGCAATCAACATGTACATATGTTCCACCAACATGGCAACAGCTAGTCCCACAAATGCCACAGCAGAACAAAACAATGGTGTCTTTCCGCTACCGCTGTAGACACATTCATATTTCACTTCCTTCTCATTATCTACATTGTCAACCCACTTTTCCTGTCAGATAATATTACATGTATCAGGAATCTGAATCGAGGTTTTTCATTGAAGGAAAAAAAAAAGAAAGAAGAGAAAAACATTGGAAAGTACCTGGGAACGAGTAGCTTCTGCTATGAGGCAAAGGATGAAGCAAAACAGGCCACAGATAATGGTAAAAACCATGAGAATTACACCAGTTCTGCTGCCCAATTCAGTGCTTCGACGATTTGGTGCAAGATCAGCATGTGTGACAGACACTGTTTTAGGCATTTTTGGAGTCTAAAACAAAGAGAATTCATGCAGGGTATCAGAAGGAAGACTACATGAGAATGGGATTAAATGGTTTGCATGACAAAAAGTGAAAAGAATTATAGAATTGCTTGGAGCAAAGGTTGCTTAAAGGCCAAAGATTCCAAGCTTCTGGGCTTTACTGTTAAGTATTCACAAAAGGAATATTGTCGGTTCTAAAATTTGGCTTTAAAAAAACCTTATTCTGCATATATATATATATATTTTAAAGATAAAAACTCACAGGCCACAATTGCTTGCTCATCATAGACACGTGTATAACGTTGAGTTCTCACTTTATCTCCCACCATCTTTAGCTCAAAGTTCATTTTCTGGTCCTCTCTTTTCTTCACCTTTGGCTCAAAAAAGTGCATTTTCTTAGCTATTGCAAAGGTAAGAAATTTGAGAGAACAGCTTTCCTGACACAAACACCAGAGAATGTTGTTGTTTCAGGTCACATCTTGGAACCATGATTTACCTGACCCACCAATTCCTATGATTGTAGCCATCATTTGCTGCATCTCCTTCTTCAAATCAACCAACCTTTGAGTTTATTGGACACTTCCAACCTTTTACCTCGAATGAACATTTTTGAACCATCAAAACCAGCAACCAATATCCCAATACTCATTGACTCCATTCAACAAATTTGGAAGTTTTGGGATCGAATTCTCGAGCCAACAAAATTTTTTTGATCAAAGAGTTATTAAAGTGTATGGAAAATGAACTCATAATTTAATACTATAATCTACTTTAATAATAAAACTAAACAGTTTTGCCTTCCAATGTTGACCAAGCAAAACATTAGAGTTCCTAGGTACCTAAAGTTTCAAAGGAAGAAACCGATAAAGTGCTACCAGCCTACCCTGAAAGAACACGTGAAAGAATGGACTCAAGAATATTTGATGTCGGTTTGCTGCGGTGCGTTCTAATCTCGTTTGGTTTATTCGAAAAATATTTATATATTATAGAATTATTCATCTTTCTACATAAACACGTTTATATACAAAATCTATTCATACTTAAACGGTTAAAGTTTATGTTTGAAAAAGTTGTTGCTTGTTGTGATATTCACCAAAGCCAATACAAAATGAATTAAAGAATCCGAAATTTAATCCAATTGGTTCATGAAACTACCCTTAAGATGTGATATTCAGTAAATCTAAGATTCGAATCATTGCATCTGCAATCCAGCCTCTTTTATAAAAAAAAAAAAGAATTAAAAAACTAATTAAACCAAACGTTTAAGACAGATCTTTATATTTGGATGTATGGGATTTTTTTTTTCCTTGAGAATGTATAGACAAATAAATATAGATTGTCAATTTTTGATTAGAGGAATTGGACTATAAGATTTTTACTAGGGAGTAAAAGAAATCCTTTGTATAGCTGAATTTTGGAAGGAGTAACTAACATCAAACATTTTTTCTTGTAAACCTACTATTGGCTTCTAATGCTTTAGCCTACAAATATCCTAATGCATCTCCATTCAAATTGTCCCCTCCCATCATTGGACAATCTGATGAATCGTGTTCAAACTGCCCACAGCAAGCAGGACCAGAAAAATGTCTTTGCTTTATAGTAATATCAATCCCATCTCTTGGCCTTCTCTCCTTTAGCTTTCCTGAAGTGAGAGATTCATAAGAAGTCCCCATTGTGAAGCTCTGAACAATTCCATCAGTATCTTCTACCTCTGGTAGAATCAAATCGGACACACAATTGTATACAATAACATTTTCACTATGTGTTGGCCTAGGAAGGTCCTTGACGCGGGACAGAATCATTGCAGTTTGCTCGCAAGCAACATCGAGGCGTTCATCTGTTTCGATTGATTCTGCTATGAGTGTTGAAGCCATGGACTCTAACAACTGAATCTTTTCAGAATGCTCTCTCATTGCATTCCTTAATGGGTTTGTGGAAGAAGATGAACTATTATTAATGCGCCAACGGCCGGGCAGATATTGGTCTGGAATATGGAAACAGTTATTACTCGATAGAACACGAAGAACATGTCTGCAAAGGATGCCTGAAAACTCAAAATGATGGCAACTACAACTAATGTGCTCTTCTTCACACAGATTCCAAATCACTTTGCACCCTCCATCAATCTGAGTATGGTGTTTGACCTGGAAGCAACCTTCATCTACCAGAAAGGATGCATATTGTGGAGCCAATAAAAGCTCTTCTTGGAGCTTACCAAAGGCATAAGGTGTAAGAACAGTAGCCACATGAGATTCAATTGGTGAGCCTGTTTTAAGGCAGACTTTCTGCAGTTTCTTTTGCATCTTTTGCTTAGAACCAGCTCGGTCATTGAATTCAACAATCTCAGCCACCTGCAAAAAACAAATGTTCAATTAAGATTAGGCATAGTGAAATCTATATCAACTGAATATTCAAGAGGGAAAAAAACAAATTAAAATTTGCTCACTTGCTCTACAAAACGATCTAGTTGGGACTGTGCACTCAAAATCCGTTGGATGAAAGCATTAATAGTCTCTGATTTACATAAACTCGTCAAATCTGCAAAGAAGTATGGCCTCAGGAATGGCAAAGCCCAAAAAGTTCGCAATGCATATAAGCTGATAATGTGCTTATTATCATGGAGTCCATATTTATCAATCATTTCCCTCCATTCTTCTTCAAAATCTTCAAACAATTCCAGACTATAAAGCCGATAAAAATCAGATTTCCAGTCATCGTATCGCGACCCAAGCAGAAGAGAGAACCAATCTGAGAACTTTGAGATTATGTGGCAAATGCAAAAAGCATGCTTGGTTTCAGGCATTTCAATAGCTATAGCCTCTTTCAGCCACATATTTTGGTCAGTTAGTAGGGTTTGTGGAGCCTTTCCTTTCATGAAGCCCAGAAATGTCTGCATAAATATCGGGAACATGAAGAATCAGAAAGAACTTGCATTCAGAGATAAAAAAGAAAGAAAGAACAATATAAGGAAAATGAGAGCAGCAGAAGGACTAGACACTTAAAAGAGAAAAGCATACATCAATGGCACTTTTAAAAACCCCAATACCCATAGACCTTACTGTTTTATAACTTCATAATTAACTTACTCCAATTGCATTTTTATATCCCATAAACTGTACTTTTAAAGAGCAAAACATACATCAATGGCACTTTTAAACCCCAATACCCATAGACCTTACTGTTTTTTAACTTCATAAATTAACTTACTCCAATTGCATTTTTATATCCCATAAACTGTACTTTGACTGCATTGAAAATTCAGAAATGAATTTGAAGGTGAAGTCAAAGTGTGCAAAGTTAATTAACCAAAAAAAAAAAAGTGTGCAAAGTTCAGGGCAGGGGCTCCATCACTATGGTAAATGTTTATCTGAAGACAATTTTAGTTCTATCAAAAGTATGCTTATAGGTTTCTTACCTTCAATCCCCAGGAGAAAGATTGCATGTTTTCGTCCCGTAAAAGGACACAACCGAAAAAAGAAGTCATTCCATGATTGTCTACTCCAACCCAAATACCTAATAGCATGTCATAGGAATCCATACGGTGCGTTGTATCAAAAACCACAGCATCTCCAAATGTCTCGTATACCTGAACAGATGAAGCATAAGTCCAGGCAATATGCTCTAGCCTGTTATGGCCATCTAATTTGAAATCATATTGAAAGTTGGGATTTTCATCTTTCAATTTTTTGCACATTGCAATAAGATCAATAGGATCATAATCGCGATTGACATTTCTGAAAGACTGTAGCAGGTTTCTCACATCTATTTCTGTAAATGGTAAACAACCTAACTTAACTCCTTTCTCTAGCTCCATTAATCTTAACATTTGTCTCACTGACATTCCAGCTTTTGCAAACATGCAAATCCGTGCTTTGTCATCTGGAGTAATGGTGCAGTAGGCAGGAAGTAGACGCACTTCATTTGCTTTTAAGAGTTCATGGTTGTGGATGTTGCTAAAGCCAGTAACACGCCATTCAGGGACATTAAAATCCGCTCGCTTGACAATGCGCATATATGCTTGACAACCACAACGCGATGATTTTCGATTCCTTTGCATCTTCCCATCTTCAGATAATTTCATCTGTGGATATCCACCTCGATGGCAAGTAAAATCCCTTCTTGTGACCCCTCGACCAACCCCATCTTTTCCTCGAGTTCGATGGCGTCTGATTGAGAAACCACATTGTTTGGCAAAACTGCAATAAAATTCATAAGCAGCATCCTGTGATACGAATCTTTGGCCAATAAATGGAACAAGATTCACAGAAGTTTGTTGTGACAATATCGTGTCCTCCGGCATTTCCACAATAGTTACAGTATCATCTTGAGATAAATCAGTGCCATTTTCAGAAGATTCCATCACCATACTTGTTCCTTCTGACATTCTTTCCACAATAGATAAATAAAATCTTAGTTACACATAACCTATAAAAAACAATTAATAGTTAAACAAAATTTGCAGATACAGGGCAAGCCAATGAAATATCTCCAAGAGATTAAGTAATACTGTGAATGCAAAAAAGCTACTAAGCACTGTCATAACATAATAACAAGACCAAAGAACCACATTCTATCAAGTAAAGAAACTAGCATATTTTCTTCTTCATGCAAGCTAATATATTTTATCAAATGCTTCATATCCTCATAATATCAATTAATAACTAATAATTGAACACTTAAATTAAGATTAACAAAGTTACTTCTTCCATTAACCCAATGTGTAGACTAACATTTCAGATTAAAGGGTACTTGGAATTCCACTATATTTTCCACCAATTCCATCATATTTTGATCAAAATCAAGCAAAAAAAAATAGCTTGATTGAAACAATGAAAAACCCAAAGAAAGGGATAGATTAAAGCTTAAATTGGAGCAAAAGGAACTCACTTGAGAGCTAAATTTCTCAATGCAATCTTGATCTCTTAGCCATTTGAACCCCTCTACAAAATAACCCAAACCCAGAAAAGGAAAATCATTACAAAGTAAAAGAGATCAATTAAAAAAATAAATAAATCTTGAAATTAAAAAAAAGCTGAAAAAGAAATTACCTGGAATATTTTTGGTGAAAAAGTTATAACGGTAAATAACGAACTGAAATCCAACAGCCAAAAAAAAAAAAAAGTTAAAAGAAAAGAAAGAGAAAAGATGAAACTGGCGGGGAGGTTGAGGAGGGGTGAGCAGAGCGCATCCTCTGGAGAACAATAACTATTCACAGAGCAGATCGGCTACCGTGCGCCTTTAGGGTGGTACCCAATGTTATCGTGCGCGCATGTTGATTCTTAGCCGTTGGATCTAAATGTAGGGGTGATTGGTTTTGTTGGGGTCCATTTCGAGACCGAGATTTGTGGGGGGAATGGGGATACCGGGATAGTATCGTTTTTATGGATAGATGGTTACGCGCGATGAAGGAGCGTGGATTCCAAACAGTTCTCACGGGAAACGCGTGTTGCTTGTGAATAGTGTGACCCATTTTTGGCTGTTTGCGCAGATTTGCCTTATCCTTCGTAGGTCGGCGTACGTTAGAGCGACCCGGTTTTGTGAGGCTTGTGCCTGGGCTTATTGACTACTGGCCTAAACAAAATGGGTCTTATATTGAAAAAAGTGGCCTGATCTTGAAATTTTTTAGTGGGCCGAAGACAAGGCCTTATGAAATTTGTTGTGCAAAATCCAATTGAGAGGGCAACAAAATCTAGATCAAAGGATTTTATTTATGAAATTTAAGATTTAATCTAAATGATTTATCCCTTAAAAAAAAATAGATTTTTTTTTAAGATTAGATTCGATTTTTAACATTTGTAAGTTTTCCCTGTCCCGATTCTTTTTAAGTTTTAGCTTCCATTGTATTTAGATGTGTCTATGAACTGGGTTAAGTCGCCCTTCAAGCTAGGTTGGTAAAGAAAAATCCTTACCTAAGGCACGACCCAACCATAGGGCTTCGGAGGTCCATTTTATTTTTAATATATTTTACAATTAAATAAATAGTATTTTTAATTAAAAAATAAGTTTGGGCCGAGTTTGGTTTTAAAAATTTTGTCCAAAGCCCTATTCTAATCGGACAGAACCTATCGGATCAGATGTATAGCCCGACCCTTAAATAAGTCTAAACCCAAAAAAAAAAGGATTTTGTTTATGGAGACTGGAGAAGGACCTTGCCACTGTCATGAATCCTTAATATTTGAATTTAATCAATTAACCTAAACTCATCTCATTTCTAATCCATTCAAAGCAAAGCTATAGTGATTTTAAGTTTCATTTTGCCATTATACAATTGAACTAAGAAAGATTTATACTTTTCATTTTAAGTCAAATTTTTAGTTAGAGTTATATTATTGTCCTATCAATTTCATCTTAAATACTTGTATTCTCTAATTACATGCGATGTTTCCTAATTCATATATAATGAATTAAACTGATTCATAAATGAGATATTATAATCGAATCAATAAATTACTATCACATAAGGTATCAAGACAAAAGTTTGGGATGATTGTATAATTAATTCTTAATTTTCATTATTAAGTAATTTTTTTTTTTTTTTTTTTTTACAAATTGTAACTTGTAAGAGTTGTTATATTGTATTTAAATTACTATTAAATCACTATTTAGAAAAGGGAAGAAAAGATGAGGTGGGCAAAAGAGGATGGTATTATTTGGTTGACCTTACAACACTAAAAACAAAACATAAGAATGGAGTTTGCCTAAGCTTTGTATGACAGAAATGAGCAAATTACGGGGCCACATTGTCACGTTTGGTAGTAAGTGACTAGTACTGTTTTCATCTTAATTAAGCTAAATACTATACGGATTCATAAAATATCATCTCATTAAAAATAAAATTATTTGTATTTATTTTTATTTTTTTTAATAATTTAACATCATTTCATTCTATATCGTTGTAACAAATATAAACCCATACTATACATACATACTATTAATGTTTTTGTTCCAGATCCACTAGCTCTTAGATTATTATTCCATCCTGTCCCTGTAAGAGAAAAAAATGTCCATGTAATAATCCAAGCTTAGTGGGCCAATATGTATAAGCACTTGATAGATTAAAGCTACGAAATTATTGGAATTGGTTGGACTATCAAACGGCTAGACAGTGAGAATTTACTAGCATTATTGATATGATCTTGGTCCTATATATATATATATATATATATATATATATATATATATATATATATATATATATATATATACCAAGCAAAAAAGGAAACTACAGTACTATATGTTATTTGCATGGATGCTTTTGAATATCATCATCTATAGAATTCAAGTTGGAGGGGTCGTGACTCGTGACACATGTAATTATTTGTAACAGTGTTAAAAGGAAAAAAAAAAAAAGCAAAACAGGTGTTTTGTTCTTCAAAAATTAGAACATGCATGTTTCTTTAATGAAAGTCCGACATATATAGTTAAGTTGATGTTTATAATTATTATTATTTTTTATACAAAAGAGGCTACAGTTTAGAGATAAGTGAAAGGTTGCAAATGTTAGGTTTTGAATTTCAGATTTATTAGATACTATCTCTTAAAAATAACTGTATGAACTAGAGCTGCTCATGGGCCGGGCCGCGGCCCTTTTTTTTTTATTTTCTCTGCCCAGGCCCGCCCGTTTAGGCCCGAAACATTGTTCATTGGAATAAAAAAATAAATTTTTTTATTTTTTTATAATTAAAATTAAATAAAATAATATTATTATAATAAAAATTACTGTTCCAGGCCGGGCCGGGCCGAAACACAAAATATCCTGCCCAGGCCCGGCCCAATACGGGCCGGGCCGGACGGGCTGCCCGACCGTGAGCAGATCTAGTATGAACCAATTGAATTAATTTTCGAATTTTATATCTTAATAATTATTCATGCCATTTATTAAGTATCCTCGTTACCTGTTAGGCAACCTTTGCATGAAATAATATCCCATCAGTCTGTTACCAAATCATCTCTAAGAAATTAGGACGGTACATTTTCAAGAATTTTCCGTATAGATTATTTTAATATTTTGTTTGATGGGAAATGGTGATGAAGAATAAATAATTAAGAAAATTAGTGATTATAGGCTAGCATATAGCTAGCTTTTGAAGTATAAATCAATCTTGGGAGAGATTTTTCTCGGACAGTTTCGATGGTTGTTGTAGTTCACAAGGCATATGCTAGGTGTTGTGAAGTCAAATGAGGTGGTCGGATTGTGGGTGACACTGCTATCTCAAGCTCTCTACAAAGCATGCAGAATCATCCTGGGGCTCATGTCAGTGGCCGACCGACGTTAAATACCAAGAATCATCAAGCATCATTTCTTGTTTTAGCAACGTATAATGTTACCCATGTTTTTACAAATTATAGCTCATTGCTTTTTCGAGGCAAAGTAATGAAGCAAATAGTAACTTTATATGCTGCTTTACCCTTTTTCCTCAAAGAATAGAAATCTTCTGTTTCATTTCTCTGTCTTTATTCGTTCTTTCACTCTCATAACGAGTTGTGGGTTTGTTTTTCGATGTCGTTTTCTTCCTCGTTTGTTTCAATAATTTAACGGGGCTATGAAATATAAATACGATCAATCGGTATTTTACCGGTGATCGAATAGGTGAATTTCACGACACCATCTCCTTTATTTGCATCGTCTTTGTATCCATGTTTTTTTTGTTGAGCAAAATCGGTTTTTTTATTAGATAAAGAATCGGATCAAAAATTAAAAACGAACGGGTATGAAAAGAACAAAAAAAAAAAAAACGCACGACTTGTTACGAGAGTGGAGACACGAATAAAGGCAGAAAAATGAGGAGAAAAGATTTGGATTCTTTATCAAACTATAAAAACAAAATAAAATGTTCAATTTAGTGGACATAGTCTCATTTTTGAGCGATTTTAAAGGTGCATTTCTCATATTTACTTAATACATTCAAGATTTTACTCTTGAAATACTCCTCACGATGCAAAAACCTAATTGACGAGAAAAGAGGCTCCTCCCTTACCATATAGACTAACCTCAGATGAGTATGTTAATATGAAAACTGCTAATAATTAATGAGTTTGAACTAAGATAAAAAGAAAATTTTTAACGGAAACTTTTAATTTATCCAATAGTTAGACTATCTTTTTTAATGTTAACAAACACTATAAACTAGGGTTAATATGAAAAACATGCACTCAATAGAGAATTATTGTGAAATGGTATAATGAATAAAAGTTATTTGAAAAAGAGAAATGAATAATTAGAAATTGTTATAAAGGATATTGTAAAGACAAAATTATCCTTGATAAAAAAACCTTATCTTCTCTTCCCTTTTTCTTTTATTTTTTAATTTAATTTTTAATTAAAAAATAAATATTCTGAAAATAAAAACTTTTAATTTTAAAAAATAAATTTTTAAATTTTTTATTTACTTTTTTAATTGAAAAATTTTAAAAAATAAAATTAATATGCATAAAATTAATTTTTCTTTATTTTTTAAATTTTTTTTAAATTTTAAAAAATATATATATTTAAATATTTTATTTTTTAAATTTATTTTCAATTAAAATTTTTAAAAAATAATATTTCCTTAATGAAAGAAAAAAGAAAAGTAAGTTTTTTCTAAGGGTAATTTTGTCTTTACAATATCTTTTATAATAATTTTTAATTATTCATTTCTCTTTTTCAAATAACTTTTATTTATTATACCATTTCATAATAATTTTTTGATGGAGTGCATGTTTTTCATATTTTCTCTATAAACTATCGGATGTTTGAAAGGACATGATGCACGCGCTGCTGAAAAGCATACGACTTGCTTTACACACAAACACACACACACATATATATATATATATATATATATATATATATATATATATATATATCTCTCCAGTTTCGCACGAGTGCTTGTCTTCTATCCAAGGAATTCATAAAAAGGTATTCACAGTAAACTGAACAATTCTGCCCTGTTGTTTTGAATATGGTTGTCACTCTTTGGTTTTGAACAAATAATTTTTCAGTTTGAAGGGTATTTGCGTCAGTCTGCATGGCAGATGATCTTTCTATATATATATTTCTATGGATCTCCGAAAAATTAATACATCAATCAGCAAAGCAGCCCTTTCCTAGTGTTAATTAGCATGAGTGCACCAGAAAACAATGGCGCTGATGAGCCTGGAAGTAAACAATCTTCAACCCTGAAGCTTTTCGGTTTTCAAGTTGCTGCTGTTGCCTATGACAAAGTGCCTGGAATTGTTCCAGGTTATGGTGATTACAAGAGATTCGAGTGCCGGTTTTGTCACAGAGGATTTGCAAATTCTCAAGCTTTAGGTGGCCATCAGAATGCGCACAAAAGAGAACGACGAGCAAAACAGGCCTCGTTCTTCAGCGCCCATCATCAACAAAAACAAAAACAAAAACAACAACGGTTTGCGACTAGTGGCCCTGTTATCACGCCGCATTCAGCTCGATCAAGACCGTTGATTTATGCAAGACCAGGGTCCACAAGCATGACCGCAACTGATCATGCAGTTCGGTTTCGGGGTGATCTCTCAGCACCATCTTTGCCAATGCTACCTCTAAGGGGTCCTTGTCCCTTTCATGTCTGCGTGGCGCAACAGGGTCAAGGTCAGGGACCTTTTCAAGTACAAACTGAAGTTGGCTTGGGCTCAACAATGGATTCATCAGTAGCTACAGAAGAAGTAAACGAAGAAGGTAACATTGATCTCCATTTGCGGCTAGCACCATCCACTACTACCTCGAGATGATCGATTGGTCCTGGTTTGAGTCTGTTTCAAGCAAAAAATTTGGGGGGGGGGGGGGGGTGTAGGGATTGATCTTGGCTGTTAATTTTCTTCCTCAAAGTTCCAATTAATTGGTTTATTAACTTGGCGCAACTCGTTGAGCTAGGATTTTAAACATCTTTTTCATATCTTGGGTTAAACAATGTCTTTAAATCTGAGGGACTCAAGTAACAGAAATACAGTTGAAGAGTACACAATACAGAATCCAAAATCCATGGTATGCTACTATATGCTCCAAACCTGGAAACATTTCTAAAAGAAAAAAAAAATGAAAATCTAGAAATGCCTTTTTGATCTATTCAACTTTAATTTAACCTCACCATGAGAATGATGCTACAAAGCTGATCATCTAAAATTTGATAAGAAATGAGTTTTTGCCTCAATGGTCTCATCATCCATATATGTTTCCAACACTCTAAAATTTGATAAAAAAAAAAACGTTTGAAGATACTCTTAACCATATTATAAAATAATAATAATAATTTTGAACTTTTAACAGGAAAAACGGTATAATATCATGAACCTAGCACTAAACAATTTAATAATTTATAGTAGTCGAGAATTATGTTATTCGAATTTTTCATTTTTCTTAAAGTATTCGTGTCAGATATGAGTATGGGGTATAATATTTCAAATATAAAGAAAAACTTAAATATACCAATGCCAGACACATACATATTTTCGACACTCATCCAAAATCCGAATAATATAACCCGAGAACATGGAGAAATTAAAGGTCATCCAGCCAAGTCTAACATTCTTCAAAATTTCAAAGTCTAATATTAGGGAATGTGATTAAGGAAACGAAATGTTTCTGCCACCAACCAAAATTCCAAAATACAAAACAGCTCTACAATTCAGAAACTCTAAAATATTGGGTAGCATCCAATTTAATGACCTCAGAAAACATAAACCAGGTTCCTCTCTCCATAAAAACCATAATTTTTTTAGACATAACAATTATACATCCTGAAGCTCTATATAGTTAGAACATCTTCTTTGTTTTCTGAACTCTCTCTAAATCTTTGCCAACTTAAAAAATGGCAGATATTGCGAGAGAGATGGAAGACTTCAAGGCAGCAAACCGGAGGTTTGGTGGGGAATGGAAGCTTGAAATGGAAGGTAATAAGAATAGTTCATCATCAAATGAGCCATCATCTTATCGCAGTACAGTACGGCCGGATCATCCTCCTCAACCTGTTCGTTCATCGACACGATCAACAGGCAAGGGGGGTATCGACAAATGTAGTAAAAGTTCCAAAGTAAAATGGGGCGTTAACGATCGTGAATTGAAGAGGCAACGTCGTGTGGTGAAGTACAAATCCTACGCCGTTGAAAGCAAATTAAAATCTTCGTTAAAGAACGGGGTTCGTTGGATGAAGAACAAGTATAGCGAATTTGTTCATGGTTGCTAGGTTTCAATAGTGAAAACATATGGGGAAGACGAAGGGACCTTTTTTTTCTAAATCTTTTTCTTGCTCCGAAATGACTGCCATGGAATATTAAAGCTTCATGTTTTATTTTTTTGGGATAGTTCCAAGGCCACTTTTGTTCATATTTAATGTTCTATTTATCCCAACTTTTTGTTGGAATGAAAAAACTGAAAATATGCTATTTTTGCTGTACATATATAACAATTTACAGAATCAATGTTCTTTTCTTTGTCCTTCTTTGTTATTCCACATTAATTACAGTATAATTTTGTGCTATAAGAACGTTTATATTCAAGTTTAAGCTGACAATGTCTTCTATGAAAAGTTTAGACCAATTAACCTTTGGGCTTGACATTTTCCAGGCAGGTTGAAAAGGGAAAAACAGAGGATTTTTACAGCTAAAACGAATTTCGCTCCTGATTCAGATGAGCTTGGTTGGTTAATTTCAAACAATGGTCTTCCCATTCCAGGCAAAACTACCCTGAGATCCATCTTCTGAGCAATATTATTTGTGAACTGAATGCAGAAAGTGTATTAATTATATTGAATAAAATATGGATTTTGCTAACAAGTGCCTTAGGGCACTTGTTAAGGTTACTATATATAGTAATACCTCCATCTAATGTATCGAAAATGATGAATAAAGTTGTCAACTTTTGCATTTAATACAATGTTATTACTATAAATAGTATATTAACTAACCTTAACAAGTGCCCTAAGGGCACTCGTTAGCAAAACCCATAAAATATAGTAAAATCCAGCATTTATTTGGTGGAGTTAGTTAAAGGAAGTAGCCGTTGAAGATATATGTCTGATTACAATGTTACTCGGATTCTTAATTTTTTTAAATATTCGTGTCCGATATATAATCGAATATGAGTATGGAATATAATCTTTCAAATATAAAAAAATTTTAAAAAATTGAGTATTTTCATATAAAATACATATATATTCAATATTCACTTCGAATTTGAGTCCGAATAACATAGCATGACTGACAAATTCCTTTGAATTACCATTAACCCCAAATTGTAACAGCATGAGAGGAAGTGTGATAACCATGGCATAAATTTTTTAAAAAAATTCCCAAGAAAATTTGGCTTTTCCTATGTGTAAATATCTCCAAGCTATGATATCTGAACTTGAAAATGAGTGTCGGATATTAATATATGTCCGATACAAGTATGTTAATTTTTTTCATATATTTAAAAAAATCATAATACCATGTCTATATTCTAATATGTGTAGAACTTGAATATTTTTTTTAAAAAAAATAAAATAATCTCCAAGTACAAAATCAAATCTACCAAATTAAAATAGTCATAGCTCTTCTTATAAATAATCAATTCAATCCGGTCCATAATCTCCATATCTGACCAAAAATTTGGCCCACATTGCAATTATTGAACATGGCTATTCAGCAGTAGCAGTAGCAGTAGTAGTACAGCTTGAAATAAAATTTCTTGTGCTTGAACATTGCAAACATGAAGATATAGTGACACTGTTAAAGCCCTTTTAAAAACAAGTTAATCTCCATTGCTTTTGAGAGAAATGACTTATTGTTGTTTGTTAGTTTTCTTTTCCCATATGCAAATTGTCTTCTATCAGGAAAAGAATGATTTTTTTAAATTCTTTAGAATGCCATTAAAAGGTAGCATTTGAAAGAACAAAACAGAGAGAAGACCTCTGCACTAAAACATTGGAATTTCCAATTGAAAAAAGCTAATGTTTTTGTCTTCCAATTCATGAGAAATTGTTGGGATATAAATCTAGTTGTTATTGTAGTTTTTTCAATCAATCTTTGAATCAAGATTTTGACAAATTTGAAGGTACTAAGTTAGGCTATGTTTTCAATGAAATTCAATGACTAGAACTTAAGATTTCATCATGAAGAATTCAAAATTAAAATCTTGAAATAAATTGAGTTAAATTTATAAGATACTAAAGATTATTTTGTACGTGTGATATAATATTATATGTAAAAAATAAAATATTCTAATTATCATTATTTAAGGAAGATTTTATTTCACAGAAATTTATCTACTATGATTTTTGATAATATGAGTATATTTTTAGTCAACCAAATACCAAAAGAAAACCAAAGAGAAACTGTCTTGAAACAAATGGAATGGAATATGAATGATTAAAAAAAAGTCACTTTAGAAGCAAATTATTTTATTTTATTATTATAAGCCCCATTTGATGTTTGATTAGACATTAAATTATCATGTTGCCCTAAACTTTAAAGAAAAGGACTTTTGAACACGTGTGCACCAGTCCATCAAGTAGTACACAAACTAATTAAAACTCATTTGTAAGTTTATCAGTATCCCCAGGAACAGTCAAAAGTCTCCATTTGGAATTTGAAATCTCGTCCCTCTTTCAAAGAGACGTTATAGGCTTTTTAATTTTACCTCCTTTTAATAATAATTAAATGATTTTTAATTTAAAAAAACATTTTCATTAATTTTTTCAAAAAAAAATAAATCCCATGTTATTAACTCTGTCTCCATTTATTGCTTTGAACTACAACACAGACACTCTCTCTTTCTCTATCTCTCTGTCCTTTTCTCACACTCAAAGGAGGAGCCTTTCATTTTTGTTTCTACCAAAATCTCAAATTTAAGCTTAACCCCATAGCAAAGCTTAGTCTTTTTTCTATATTTAAGCTGAACCCAGAAAAATTTAGCTGCATTTAAGTTGATCTCATTCATTGGTTTCAGTGTAAGTCTTTCTCTTTGATTCAAAGTTTTGGGTTTTTGTTTTTGGGTTTGGCAATTGATTTTCTTACGAAGTTGCTGTTTATTGATGATTGTGTTGTTGGTTTTAATTGGTTTAAGGTTGTTTGTTTGTTGGTTGGCATATAATTGATTTATGGGGGTTTTTTCCCCTTTTTTGAATTGTTCACGTGGGGTTTGTTTGGTGCTGAGAAAGTCTTGGAAGGAATGTGCCTTAGAATATTTGAATATAGTGTTCTTGATGCAGGTTCAATGAAATTGAATTGCTTGTTACATTATAAAGGCAATATTTCTCTCTCTCTCTTTCTCAGACAACCTTTTATTTCTAGTATAATAGTTTTTGTGTTGTTAAATTGAGCTGAAGAGCATTTGATTTACAGATTGGGTTAGAATTGGGATCTGAGGTGTTTAATGAGTCTATGCAATTAGTTTCTACAAGTTTTTTTAATCCCCCTTGGTACCATAGAAACTTCAGCTGTTGTAAGTTAAGGTCAAATGGTATGATCTTTGCTTTTTCAGTAGCAAGGCTATCATGGTAAAGCATAAGCAAAGATGTAGAGGGTCGAGGCACATGTAGAGATATTGATATAGCAGAGTTTTGACATTGTAAGTTGCTTCTCCCCTGGAAATTGTGAGAACAATATAGTTAAAATACTTAAGATTGAGTGCATTGTGATATAGATCTAAGATGGTGATTATGGTAGCAGGAGAACAGGTGGTTTTTGTGTTCATTTCATGTTCTTCTTTTGTCTCGTTTGTTTGACAAATTTTAGCTGTTTGATGTCTGCAATGTCAATGGTAAAAAAAAAAAAAAACAGTGGTGCAATGTCTAGTTAAGTGGGATGTGAAATGAAGGTAGAGAACTAGAGATACTACATTTTTAGAGATCTCAGGCTAAGGAGGAGCTAGTTTACCTCCATCAATAGCCTTCTGACTTCCATTCTAGGGGATCCAGATAGACATCGGATCTTCCATTTCATCTAATAAAATATTGACACAAACTACATAAAAAGCTCTGAGCTTGGAGTGTGGAATAGCATGCATATGCTCTTTAAAAAGTGATGGTGCTCAGGATCTCACTTCTTTAAACAGTGGAGATCTTAGTTGGAAGAGTTATCTCACGAACTTAACAACTTACAATGGTTTTGGAATGTTAAAGTTTATAATATAGACTTCTAATCTAGAGTTTTATTGCATAAGAAATTCAATTTACTCCGTACTGAACTGTTTGTTGTGTCTAATAACATCTACAGATGGATTTGGTTGGTGGAATGGAGTTTCTATTTCTCTTGTATCATTTGCTTATATAAGTTGAGCAGTCCTGAATTTTGCTTTTATACAATGGGGGTTGACAAAGAAGGTTCAAAAAATGGAGGAGGTTATGTAGGTGGATTTTTTCAGTTATTTGACTGGACTGCAAAATCTCGGAAGAAGTTATTCTCAAGCAAGTCAGATTTTCCAGGTATAACTCTCTTCCCCGTGCAGATGAGCATGTTTCTCAGCATGCACGTGCAAATTATATTCTTGTACCATAATAGTTTATATCTTTTTGTGGTTGCTAATGGGTTTTATTTCTTCAAATGTTTAGAGCGTTCAAAACAGGGAAAGAGAAGTGATGGGAACTTACCAATGACACGACTCCATCTGGTGAGAACTGGCAATCCCAGATGACTTCAGGGTTGATCTTATTACACTCTTGACAGTGGGAATTTATTCTGAGACTGATTTACAATTGTTGTTGTGATTATTGCAGACATATGAGGATGAAATTGGAGCCGGGGCAAGCATCAAAGGAAGTAGTGATTACAGTTGTGCTTCCTCAGTTACAGATGATGATATGTACGGAGCTAAGGCCCCTAGTGTGGTGGCCAGGCTTATGGGATTAGATTCCTTACCCACATCTTTTGAGCCCTACTCCACCCCTTTTTTTGACACTCAATCACTTCGAGATGCTCATTTCCGAAATAGCAACCTTAATTATCATCATGACCAGCAAATGGGTTATCCCGGAAATCTGTTCAATAAGATGGAGGGCCCTGCTAGGAACTTTGTGGAGTCAAAGCCTCAGAAGATAGTCAGCAAGCCTATAGAGAAATTCCAAAGAGAAAGTTTGCCCCCTAAGGCAGCTAAAACAATTCCGGTTACCCATCATAAACTTTTGTCTCCTATCAAGAGTCCTGGTTTTTTTCCTACTAAGAATGCAGCTCACATAATGGAGGCAGCTGCAAGAATTATTCACCCTGGCCCCCAAGCTATTACTAGAGCCAAAATGCCTCTGGTTGGTTCGTCCTCAGTGCCGGTGAAAGTTCGCGATTTCAGAGAAAAAATGGAGGCTGCACAGAAAATGCCTCTGGTTGGATCTTCTTCTGTGCACTTGAAAGCTAGAGAGTTAAAAGAGAAAGCGGAAGCTGCACATAAAACATCCAGACTCGCTGAAACGACTAGAAGGCCAGTTGAGTCAAATGCTGCCAAGTATCTTAAAGGACAATCTTTGAACAAGAGCTGGAATGGGTCAATAGACTCAACATCACCCAGGACTTCTGATACTGAAGAAATTTCTTCTGTTTTAAAGAGTAAGGGGAAGTCTGTTTCACTTGCAATCCAAGCAAAGGTCAATGTGCAGAAAAGAGAAGGATTGGCTTCAAGCAGCAACCGGAGTTTGTTAGGGCAGAAAGACCAGAGTGAGGTTAAGTGTAGTCAACCCTTCAAGAGCAAACCAAGTAATCAAAAGAGTTTGCATAAGAAATCTTCAATGCACAATGCTTCTGGTGTACTCAGGCAGAACAATCAGAAGCAAAACTGTATAGTCGATAAGGACAAATTACCTTCAAAGCACATGGTTTCCAACTTGCACAGTAGAAAAGTGCTCTCTGGGGATTCCAAAACGTCAGGTAAAACTGTTGGGAATTCCAAAACTGGCTCAAGGAAGTTGGGCTTAGGTACAACAGATAGCGAAAAAGGGGGTCCATATTCCGGTACAAGGAACCCGAGGAAGAAAAGATCGATTGATAGGGATTTCCATTTTGAGAAAAATCAGGTTGTTGATGATAGTGTGTTGATTGAAAAAAATCAGAAGGAAGATCATCCTGTTAGTGAAAGGAACTTCAGCTGGGTTGAAGATAGCAAGAAGAAAGGCATGGATGTTGTTTCCTTCACATTCACAGCCCCACTTACCCGTTCAATGGAAACATCTGCTCAGGTTGCACAGAAAAATAACAGCTTTTGCATGGATAATCGGGGTAAGAGATTGTTGCTTGACACCGAGAGTATGAAGTTGTCTTCATTGGGATATAATGTGATAGGTGGAGATGCTTTAAGTATGCTTTTGGAACAAAAGCTAAGGGAATTAAGTAATGCAGTTGAATCGTCCTGCCAAAAATCTCTCAATTCAGGATCAGCTTCTAGTTCTACGCCATTTTCACAAGATTTGGTGAACAGTACTCCTAATGCTTTTAGTAGTGAGCCCAGGTTACATGATAAACTGGGTAGTTGTTATAGTTCAAACCTTTCCTCTGCTGATCTTCAACTGCTCAGATTGAAACACAAGCTTAAGGTAAAAGATTTAGCATTTCAATTTTCTAAGAAAAGCCTACTCAAGTTTTCTTTGTTTATTGTGCTTCTGGGTATATACTAGTAAATCTGCAATATCACCTTTTGGGGTTTTAATGCTTTAACAATTTTTTATCTCAAGCTTGAGTGAGTGTTGCTATGAAATGCATCAAAACTATTTCACGAAATGATATTTAATGCTAATATGGTACATTCAGGGAGTTGATGAATGCAGTAGTAGCCATCTTGATGCTCGGCAACCTAGTCCAGTTTCTATCCTTGAACCTTCCTTTTCAACTGAAAGCTGCAACTCTTCAGATAGCATAGATAATTTCAGTATAGAAGGTAAAGCTAGTTGCTTACCCTTTATGTTCGATATTAAATCTGTGCTATAAGTTTTTCTTTAGGTGTACTCTAATTTGTATTTCTGACATAATTTTAGGAAGAAAGCAGTGTTCATCTGTTCAAGCTCAGGAAGATCTTGGGCTAAGTTCTTTAAAGAAGTTACGCTCACTAGAAGCTGATACAGAGTTATCAGATTCAGCTTCTTCCATATCTTCTGGAACTATGGCTAAAAGAAATCAAAATATTGTTGTTATGTCAGATCCCATGAAATCAGTCAACTGGGAACTAGAATATGTGAAGCTGGTACTGTGTAATGTGGAATTAATGTTCAAGGACTTTGCCTTAGGCCGTGCTCGTGAAATTATAAATCCTCATCTCTTTGATAAGTTGGAAAGCCGAAGGGGAGGATTTGGACACGATGGTGGGGAGTCCAGGCTAGAACGGAAGGTACTATTCGATTCAGTCAGTGAATGCTTAGACTTGAGATGCAGGCGGTATGTGGGCGGGGGATGCAGAACGTGGGCGAAAGGGATGATGATTCTGAGAAGAAATGATGAGTGGTTAGCTGAAGAAGTTTACAAGGAGATTTCAGGGTGGAGAGACATGGGAGATTGCATGGTGGATGAGCTTGTGGATAAAGACATGAGCAGTCAACATGGAAAATGGGTGGAATTTGAAGTGGATGCATTTGCAATTGGAGCAGACATTGAGGGTCAAATACTGAATGCTTTGGTTGAGGAGATGGTTACTGAAAATCTTGCAATTTTAAATGCCTTTGTCACTTGAGAGAGATGTGCGGTCGATGAGCTTTGTGGACAAGGAAATGGAAAGTTGATGATGAAGCAGCATTTGTAACTTTTGGGTGACAATGAGGGCCAAAATATTGAATGCTTTTTGGTAGCTGAATTGATCAATGATAGGTCGCACTCTTTTTAAGCATTTAGTTTTGTCACTTCCAAATTCCAAAGTATGTTTCTCTTCATATATCTTGTCTTATTATCCCTTTGGGATCTTGTATCATGAAGATTTCTTAAAATTAAGTTCATTCTTCAGATTATTGTGAACTATAACATTTTTCTCTTTTAAGTCAATTGCAATTTACTGAATCACAAGTATAATAAAGAGTGTAAAAAGTTAAATAAATATAAATCATACAAAAAGTTATAAAAATTATGTAAAATTAATTTAATTTTACATTAATGTAAGTAAATTTCTCTTTATATATATATATATATATATATATGTCATGAAAGTACAAATTTTCATGCTCGAAAAAATTTACTCATTTATTATATTTTAATTCAAAAGAAATCAAAGCTTAGAAAAGAAATCGAAGAAAGAGAATTTGTAAAAAGTTAACATCGAGCGAATCATTTATTATTTTTATATATAATTAATGGAACTTTCTTAGAAGAAATGAAAAAGAAGAAGAAAGAGAAAGAGATCACCTTGAAAAAAAATCTTTTTAATATTAATGCCACATGCTTCATTATCTTAATTAATTTGGTGTAATTTTTCCAGCTTCATCATCACTATTGCCACTAGGGCTGTAATCGAGCCGAGTCGAGCTCGAATATTGAGAAGCTCGAGCTCGATTCGAAACTCGAGGCTCGAAGCTCGGTTCGAGCTCGATCGAGTATCATTTTTTAAGCTCGAGCTCGGCTCGAGATAAAATCGAACTATTCGAGCTCGACTCGATTAGGCTCGTTTACATACTCGAGCTCGAGCTCGAATTAAGGATTTTTAAGTAAGTATATATATATATATATATTAAGGGTAAAATAGTAAATTAATAATAAAAATATTATAAATAAAAAAAGTTCGATTAGGCTCGCGAGCTGTTCAAATCGGGTATTAAGATACTCGAACTCGGCTCGCTCGATAGCTCGAGCTGCTCGAGCTCGATAATGACCGAATCGAATTCGAGTTTTTTTCGAATCGAAATCGAGTAGCTTGCGAGCACAGGTGTCTCGTTTACACCCCTAATTGCCACCATCCCATAACCAACAAAGCACCTTATCTGAATCATCCCATAATTCCCATTGATCAACCCATTCTTGATCAAACCCTGAATTCCCTGGTGATGAAGAGTAATTACACATCTGCCATTCCCCATCAGTAGTAATCTCTGTATTTGATGAGCTCCAGATCATGCCATAGTTTTCTCTTTCTTGATCATCATTTTTAGTATCTTTTTGAACCCCATTGACCCTGTCTTGATCACTTATATTAATAACCCTGACCCCATTTTCTCCATTTGTGGTCAAGGCCAAGCCATGGTTAATCCCACTTGGATGATCCACACCTTCACTTTGCAGTTGCAGAATACTGCTAAGGCGCTTTATTTCATTGTCTAGCCACTCGTATGGTCCCAAAACCTCCTCAGTTTCTCTCTCACCGCAGCCATACTTTTCAATTCCACTTGAGCTCATCTCTTCACCACAACTTAATGCTATTCCTGCGCTTCCACTCTCATCATAAATATTGCCTTCTGACATTGCACTGTTGTGCATGCAAGAGCCAAGCTTTCCAAGGTCCTCAGGTTGCAAATCTGTCAAGTCGTATTTGCTGTCATGGCTTTGTCCCCCAGGAGTGTTTTCTTGGGCTGCTGCTGGATCAAACACTTCATTTAGGGTAACAGTCTTAGGAACACTTAGTGACATCAATGTTAACTTGTGTCTTTTCATGGCTGATCGACTGGTTCGACCGCCTCTTCGACTCTTCCGTTCTCCTGCTGTCGTCGTTATAGCGTCAAGATCACTTGGTTTGGTGTCTTTGATTGTCTTGCTGAAACTGTAAATTTTTCGGCTTAAATGAGAGTTCCAGTAATTCTTAATCTCATTATCAGTTCGTCCTGGTAATTGTGCAGCAATCAAAGACCACCTAAAACAGACCAAACACAGAAAAGATAATACTACTGGTTAAACATAAATAAATGTCTAGAGATATTAAGAAACAACTAGCTAGGGTATAGCTTAACTAAGAATAGGAAAAAATATTTCATTTTCAAAGATGAACTTTACTAAATTGTATCTGCTTCCATAATTTCTTTTGGAGTAATAGGATAGTTATCCAAAAAAGAAAAGAATTTCCTCGTAGAAATTAAGCATAATTAATGACTAGATTATGTTTTTTCTGACAGCTTAATGACCAACCAAAGGATGAACAGTAACAAGTACTGGAAAATTTTCACCTTGTCAAACTAAAGCTGGCATGAGCCTTATACATGGGTCAACAATCCCCTTTTTAAAGGAGAAAAGAAGGAAATAATGAAGTTTTATAGTTGAATGGGAAATTAAGAAGTGTTATGTTAGATGGATTTTTTAATTTTTTTAAAAATATTTATGTTCGGGGTATAAAAGTACAATTCTTCAAATATATAAAAAACTTAAAAAAATTAAATATATCTGTGTCGGATGCATATCCATATCTAACACTTACGAAAAACCGAATAACATAGAAGTTTGAAATTATATATTAATTGTTACATTACATATATATATATATATATTAGTTTAATTTGGTTTGGTTTGGCTCATATTTCAACTTGTTTTGTTATCTGTAATAACTCAATATTAAGGGCTTTTTTAACAGCATAACTACTCAGTTCACCAACTGCAGTGAATGACAAGGAATCTATCCTTCGAAGAAATTAAGGTATTCTATCTTGCAAATGATACATGCATCAAAGAATAAGATGTTAATGATCAGACTAGCTATTTTATCTAGCGCCAATAAATGGCAAGAAAATTAACTAGGCTTCAGCCATCTAATGGAAATTCTTGGTAAAACGGCCATCCTCTAAAGAATCTCGAGGCCAATTTATGCAATTTTAAAAGTATACTGGGCACCTCTCCCAGCTAGCTGTCTAGGTCTAATAGAGGTAAAGTGGCTATAATTAGGAAATACATGCAGCAGGAAACTGCAAATTTGGGGACACATCCAACTGTATAGTATCATAAATTTTTATTTTTGTTTATCATGTCATGTGCAATGATGTTATCCGACACATATTCGGACATGAATATTAAAAATGAATTTTCGAATATATAAAAAAAAAAATTAAATGTATACTTGTGTCGAATATATACTCGTATCCGATACTCATTTTTAAATCCGAGTAACATACACTTGCAACATAGTTATTTAAAAAACTACTCAATCTGAAATTTTGAATGTTCAAAATTAACAAATTTAAACCTATATATAAAGTATAAACAAATTAAGTATATAAATCCACTTATGAAGTGGTGAAAATTTAAGAATATAATCAAGATTTCAACCTTGAAGCAAAAAAGTTCCAACAATATTTAGAAAACCACTAAATTTAAAATTTTAAGCTGGTAGGTGAGGATTTCAAAATTGGTTATAGGATTGTAACAAGTTGTACACCTATATATATATATATATATATATATATATGATGCATCTATTTCTTAAGCTCAGTTTAATAGATGATTTTGCTTTTTGATGTCTTTTTTCTTTTTACTAACAGATTGAATAGGAAAAAAAAAACTATAAAATCAAAGAAAAATAGCAAAAAATAAAGTAAAACTATCTATCAAAGGGAGTCTTGAAACTCTCGTCCCAAGGAAAGGATGCACCCAATTCTAACTCTGAATGGTTCTCAAGGATTGTGTGTTTCTATGGGGTGTTTTCCTGCCATGCCTTTTTAGGTTTTCTTGTGTAATTGCTCTTAGCTTCCTTCCTTAATAAATCTTTCTTTTGCCGATGAAAAACAGAAGAATATTTTGGGGAAAATAAGGTTGCTCTTCAAAATTAATATATGACTAAATGTTTCTAATTAAATTCTAAATACATTCTCAAAATTTACCTATCAAAAACTCAAAACAAAAACTTTTTTTTTTTTTTTTAATAATACGATTAGAGATGTCAGGATTTATTTGATTTTATTCCTTTCTTCGGACGATTTTAAAAGTGTCAAAGCAAAAGCCTTTGTAATAATATATTAATTTGACTCTATCAAGTTGATCTGCAAGAGTGAAAAAGAAATCAGCAATAATTAGAATTTAAAAAAAAATGTGTACCTATTTCCCAAAGCACTATGCAACTTAACAATGGTTTCTTCCTCTTGAGCAGTGATGTTCCCTCTCTTTAAATCAGCCCTCAAATAATTTATCCATCTCAGCCTGCAACTCTTCCCACACCTCAACAAACCTTCAAAAAGAAAATGATCATCCTTCATTCACTTAAGAAAAAAAAAACAATTTTTATTTTTATTTAGAAAAGACGAAATTCGCAATCCTACATAAATCAACTGAGTTAAATATGCGGACGACAAAAAAAAAAAAAACTATTCCTAAAGTACCATTTTTCTTCATTTGATCATTAATGTATATATGAAGTCTATATATACCTGCATTCTTGGGCAATGATCTCCAGGATCCTTCACCATTGGCTTGAATATAGTTTGTTAATATTTCATCTTCCTTTGCGGTCCATCTCCCCTTCTTCAACCCTACCTTCTCACAACATGGAGATCTCCCCATCTCTTTCTTTACCTTCCCACATTCACTCCTCAAAGGCCTTTGAATAGAAGATCAGAGGGAATGAGGAAATGGGTGCTTTAATATATGATGCCTTGATAGAGTTTAAATAAGAGAAAGAGAGAGAAAGATGATTTAGATACAGGAGCAGTTGCCAAAGAAAATTCTTTGCTAATCCTAAGTTTTAGCTTAACAAAGATTATTGTGTAGGATGATTATAAAAAAAGTAGTGAGAGGAGCTATTTAAATTGCCGTAACAAATATATTTTCGATCACGTTGTATTTATTTACTGTGTTTGTGAATATATTAAATTTTAGCAAAAAAATATCAAAATCACAAAATAAAGTATTTTTAAATTTGTAATTCATGGAATTAATTTAATAACAATTTGAAACTGCTTTTTTGCTTATAAAATTTGTCGGTTATGAAAGGAAATTTAAGAAACTTCATAGTACATACTACATACTTCGTCTAAAATTTAGATAGAGCCAAAAAGTAACCAAAAAAAGAAAATGAAGTTGACTGATCTTGAATGGTGCAGGAAGCTCCACGAGTCCATTCATTTTTCTTCTTTTAACTTTTAAGGGTTTTTTTTTTTTGTTACTTGAGACATCCCCATTTACTGAAACTCAAACTGAAGCAAGATCCAAAAAAAAAATTATTAAAAAAAAAAATTATTAATAAGTACTTTAAGGATATTTTTTAAAGTTATTATATGTGATAATATTTTTATTTAATGCATTGAAAATGATGAATAAAATTATCAATTTTTATAATTAATACAATACTATTATTAATAATATATAGGTTTTGCTAACGAGTGTTTTTAGAGCATTTTTTAAGGTTAATTAAAATATTATTTATAATAAAAATATTGTATTAAATACAAAAATTGATAACTTTATTCATCATTTTTAATACACTGAATGAAGATATTGCTATATATATATATAGTAACCTTAAAGAGTGTACTTAAAACACTCGTTAATAAAATCCATAATATATTAATTAATTTTAAAAAATATCCTAAAAATATTCAATAACAAAACTCTTAAAAAAAAAAAAAAAAAAACTTAATCAGTTGGTAAGGGATGAGTAGAGTAGCAGCAATAAAGAATGACGTACGTCCAATCGTTGTTTCATTTAAACTTTCAACCGAGGCTTATTGGTTGGTATCCTTAAATAATTAAGCAAGCAAAATGTTCGTCGCCTGGGACTTGGGGCTGTCGGCTAAATATTTACGTCCTATCCTATAGCAGCAGAAGGAGTGCTTAAATGCCGTCAATTCATCTGTTAGGGCACTTGTTAAAGTTATTATATATAGAAATATCTCCATCCAATGCATCGAAAATGATGAATAAATTTATCAACTTTTGCATTTAATACAATATTATTATTATAATTAATATATTAACTAACCTTAACAAGTGTCCTAAGGGCACTCGTTAGCAAAACCCTTTTTATATTATAAAAGTGAGTAGTGAGTGATTTAATTTTTGTACGTTTGAAATTAATTCAAAAAAATAAAACTGATAACAGTGTTAATGAAAAAGCGTCTAAATGCAAATATGTAAATGTAAAATTGACAGAAATTATAATTTGGAAAAAAAAAAATGATAACGTGTCAAATTTTTTTACTCAAGTGTAATTTAGAAAAACATAATTTTTTTATTCAAAACTTTCTTTTACCCGTAAAAACATGTCTATCATTTTTTTTTAAAGTTATCTATTATGTCAGTTTCACATATTCACATCAACATTTAGATTGTTTTCCTTTAACACAATTACTAATTTTACTTCTTTGCACTAATTTCAAACTTAAAAGAATTAAATTACTCACTTCTATAGTATAAGGATTAAAATACACTTTTAATTATAATATAAGGACTATCTAGATATTTTAACCCACAAATAACTATTGCATTTTTTTTATTTTTTAGACAAGAACATAAAATATAATGTTGTTCTCTATATTATCTGAATTTTTTATTTTTTATTTTTTTTAAAATTAATAAATTATTCATATTTAATATCTATATCT
The DNA here is from genome assembly GCA_030761205.1 of Fremontodendron californicum. Lineage (NCBI taxonomy): Eukaryota > Viridiplantae > Streptophyta > Magnoliopsida > Malvales > Malvaceae > Fremontodendron > Fremontodendron californicum. The sequence goes on along the minus strand of JAULJL010000022.1, from coordinate 24,449,962 downwards.
GATGTATATTTAAATATGAATATGAGAATATGATTTTTTGAATATATTAAAAAAAAATTAAAAATTGAATATATTCGTATCGAATATATATTCGTCTGATACTCAATTTCGAGTAACATAAGTTGGTCTTACTAATATTCTATAATAGGGAACAATTTTTTCTCCAAAACCATGGGAATTTCCTTGCCATGTATATTGTATAGACGACGGATTAGTACTTGAACCCTAGTTTTTTTTTTTTTTTTTTATCTTTTGAGAAAGAGTCTGAAATTATCCATTGATCATTACCTGCGGATGTGACAGCCTATCCGATCTAACAAATTCGACTTGTATTGAATCGGATTTGAAAAAAAAAATTAAAATTCGGATCGATTCGAATCACTGTTTACATAATAAAATAATAATATTTTTTAAAAATTTAATTATAAAAAATTATAAAAAATAATTTTTTATATAAAAATTACTGTTTATCCAGGCTGTCCAAAGCCGAGAGCCTGGATAGAAAAATAAAAAAAAATTTGAACCGTAATCCGATCCGAGCATGAGCATGAGCAGGTTTAGTTAAACTCTAATACCCAACATTATTTACTGGTTTGATTCTATGCATGGACTTTCCTTCGTGAAGCATCTTTGTACAGTGCTAACAGTTAACAGTTTGACAATAGTAATAAATTTTACATTTTTTGAATTATTTTAGGGCAACCACGTCACCCTCATTTTTTTTTCCCACAAAATTTATGCAATCACGTTTTTTTTTTTGGTGTGTGGGCCCCACTTCTTTTGAGTTGTTGGATAGGGTAAAAAAATGATAGAAAAAAAATAAAAAAATTTATGTGTTTATGTTAAATTTTTGTGTTTAAAATATTATAAATTTATATAAATTTTTACACGTTAATAATTCATTATATATATATATATTTTTAAACGTTCGTATATCCGTATCGTATTTGTGTTATTTTTCATGTTGTGTTTTAATTATTTTTCCTATGTTTATTCGTGAGGTGTTCGTATTAATATTCGTTTTATTTTTTTATTTTTCAAAGTATTATAAATTTATATAAATTTTTACATTTTGATAATTCGTTTTATGTATATTTTTCAACACGTTCAAATATTCGTGTTGTGTTTTAATTATTTTTTCATTTTTGTGTTCGTGTCGTGTCTTAATTCATCTCATATTTTACATAATTTGATATTTTGGTTCAATTTAAAAAAAATATTATTTGTTCGTATCTTATCTCAATTTATGATATATTTTACATAATTTATTATAGTGATTCAATTTAATAAAAAAATAAAAAACGAATCGTTTCAGTATCGCAAATTTTTTTTCCTAATGGACTATTAACTTCAAATAAAAAAAAAAATCTCTGAACCATCGTAGCAGCTTGTATAATAAAGAGTAAAGCCATATACAGCTTCTCAACAGCTGTTTAGAAGTATTCATTTTTTGTTTTCATTTCCTTCTTGCGGTTTCTTCCTCTTTATAACAGAATAATTCCTACTTATAATTGAATAAATGAAATTTTGTCTAAAAAAAAAGCCATAGCTTCATATGAATGAAACTGAGAATATTAATTTACAAGCATCAATTTTTTCTTTATATTCCCCTTTTTGTCAGGTCGAGATATGAAAAAAAAAATATCAAAAAAAATTTAGGTGAGGAAAAATTATTTCAGTTCAGGTCTTTAGGGTTAGGCTATGTCATAGGTTTAAGGGAGAGCTAATAGTGGTACTTACAGATCACCCATTAAGCGAGACTGCTGGTGAAACTCGAACCCTAATGAGTATTAGGCCTCGTTTAGTATTGATTCTGGCACAACTTTTGAGGTCAAAAGCTGCTTTTCACCGCAAACGTAATGCTAAACAGATAAAAAAAATTGGCTTCTGCTGTTGAAACCATGGTTTGAAAAGCCAAACCAAAAAGCCAAAAAAATATAGCTTTTGAGCTTTAAAATCTGCCTTTTGGATAAAATGACTTTATTATCCTCACATCTCTACACTTTTATTATTTTAATATATCTTTTTTTGATATTTCAATTTTCTACAACACTTTTTCACAGCAATGCTAAACACTTAAAAGTTTTTAAACCACACTTTATAAACACACTTTTTTCAACTCGAGCTTTTTCCAATAGCAATGCTAAATTAGCCCTTAAACACTTGAACCAACCCACATTGACCCAAAAAAAATTTGACAGACAATTCTTTAAGGGTTTGTATTTGATGGACTGACAGTGTATATTTTTATACACTGTCCGTGAAGTAGATGATGACACCATATTAAAAATAAAGTTATATATATTTATTTTTAAAAACTTTTAATAAGTTGTCATCATTTGATTCATTAACAGTATATAAATTTATACACTGTTAATGCATCAAATATAACTCTATTCTTTAATGCTTAAAAATTTTGCAATGATCAAATTCATCAATGCCGTTTTATTATCAATTGAAGGCATTTTTAAAATAAAATTTAATTATTAAAATTAAAAATTCAACATTTTATTAGCACGATTATTGGCGGTGTAATATCATTATTGAACACTAAATTGGATGCCTACTTGTTATCTTTTAAAACCGTATAATTTACATCATTTGGTAAACTTACTTGTGACTTCTGGCCAACTATTGAGAATTTATTGCATCCCTTTGGTTCTTAGTATTCCTGTTTTCATTGATATCTATTTAGGGCTAGTTTGGATTTCACTAGAGGTGCTCATGGGCCGGGCCGGGCTGGGCCGCAGCCCTTTTTTCTGTCCAGGTCCGGGTCTGGGTCGCCCAGGCCCGCCCGTTTAGGCCCGAATCACTGTTCATTGGAATAAAAAAATAATTTTTTTTAATTTTTTAATTAAAATTAAATAAAATAATATTATAATAATAAAAATCACTGTTCTGGGCCGAGCCGGCCCAGAACATAAATTAGCCTGCCCAAGCCCGGCCCAATACGGGCCGGGCCGGGCGGGCTGCCCGGCCCGTGAGCAGGTCTAGATTTCACGAAATTTTTTTTTTTTTTAATGTGAGGGGGATTTCTCCTCTCATTGAAAGCACCTCCACTGGAATGGAGCTCCAGTCTATAATTGGTGCTCCAGGGATCCAGTGATAAATTGGATTCAGTGGAGAGAGAAAACCCTCTTTTGCCCTCCTTTCACTAATTTTTTAATTTTAATTTTTTAAAATTTTTTATATTATTTATATTTATATTTTTAGTTTTTAAATTATTTATTTTTAAAATTTTTAATTTTTTTAACATTAATATTTTTTTAATAATTAATAATTATTATTTAATATAAATTAATTATATATTTTATTATTTAATATAATTTTTTAAAAATAATTTTTAATAATTTATTATATATATACACATTTTAATTTAATACCTTAATGATCATTTTACTTTCTCATTATAATTCACCGCCACCACTACATTTGAATCCAAACGTACATATTCCACCATTGATTTTAATCTCACCGTTATAATAACTAATCTCACTCACCGGAACCAATCTAACCGTCCATCCAAATGGAGCATTAATGAGTAGATAGGTCTGTCCAAGAATCAAATCACATGTTTAATTTAAATTATTATTTAATTAATAAAAAATTATAAATATTAATATAAATTTATTTTTGAATATTTTAATATATTCTAAATAATAAAATAAAATTTTCAAACTTAAAAATCAGATCGAATTTTAATATATTTTAAATAATAAAATCAACAGTACTATATTAATATAAATTTATTAATTTATAAGTACTATATTAATATAAATTTATATTAATATAGTACTGTTACTTATAAAATCAACAGTAATATAAATTTATATTAATATAGTACTGTTTTTAACATTAATATAAATAATCAACAGTACTATCTTTTTGTAGTCATTTTAGGTTTTGTCCAACTAAGAAAAAAAAAAAAAAGCAAAAATCCCAAAGTCACAGCAATATGGGCCAAACTTGACAAGGACAACACAACCCCAAATTAATTTTTGACAGTTACAATGCTTTTAATTTCTCTTCTACCAATTTGAAATATCAAATATGATTTAAGCCACTTAAAAAAAATATTATAGTTTTAAGGAATAGAGTTAATTATGGAGAAATTAGAAACTATTTATTCAAAGGATACCTTTTTTCTTTTTTCTTTTTCATTTCTTTCCATCAAATAATTACTTTTTGATCATGTCTGGTTGGCAGCACATTAATGGCTGCCAATCAAAGAAAGAAAAAAAAAAAAACAAAAAAAAAAAAAAGAAAGAAAGAAAAGGAAAACTGTTATTTCCTTTTATTACTCCCTGATAATATATATATATTCCTTCCGTCCAATAAATATTGTTTGGTGTGAGTTTTTACCAATAAATTTTTTTTTTTTTTAAACTTTGTTCATTGATACTTTAAATTCCCTTTGTTCAATTTTTTTTTTTTTTTAATTTTCATATTTATTAGTAAAATATGTTTAAAATAAAATGAAGTCAAATTTTTTTTATTAAAAAAATTGATCACTATAATTCAAACTAAAATAGTATTTATGAGACCGAGTGAATATTAAAAAAAATTTTGTTAACGAGTGTCTAAGGATAATTTTTAAGATTATTATATATAATAATATCTTCACTTAATGTATTGCAAATAATAAATAAAGTTGTCAACTATTACATTTAATATAATGATATTTCTATAAATAACATATTAACTAACTTAAAAAAAATGCCCTAAAAACCTCGTTAATAAAATCTTGTTATAAAGGAAAATCTTAACCAGTATCTAATGATATTTATAAAAAAATATAATATAATATAATATAATTTAATGTATTATTTATTTTGAATTCAGTAAAAATAATATATTAAATGTATAAAGTTTTAAAATGATAATTAAATAATACTTAATTTATGTCTTATGTCTATAAATACGCGTTAACCGAATCATCATATTATAAAAGATATATCAACATTGTAGAATATCCTTGAAATTCATGAGTATGGTAACTAGGAATTGGAAAAAACTTTTGGTACCAATATGTACTCTACGTATCAATGCTATTAACTCATTATTAATAGTAAAACATTGAATAGAATCACATGCACGGTTGGACAAAGGCCTAACTCATCAAATGGGGTTTCTGAAATTGATGCAACGCAAGTAAGTCTTTTCCTTCAAAACCATAAAAATCCTTCCACGGCATTTACAAAAAAATTCCAATTATATTCTTTAAGGTAAATTTTAACTTTAAATTTATTTAATTTATATCATACAAAAAATACAAATATTTAATATAAAATTAACGAGACAAGAGACACTAATAGGATCCAATCAACGGGTGTTTTTAAACACTTATGTTGAATCCTATAAACACCTATTTTAATAAAAAAAATGTTGCTAACAAGTATTTTTACGATATTTTTTAAGATCAGTTAATATATTATTTATAATAATAACATAACATTAAATGTAATAATTGATAATTTTATTTATTATTTTTAATGTATTGAATGAAAATATTAGGCTAAAATAATAAAAAAAAAATCCCTAAACTTTACCACTTTATTTAGATAAACTCTTATATTTTTATTACACCCAAATAAGCTCTTAACCTTTAATTTGTACCAAACTAAACTCTTAACTTTTAATATGTACTCAAATATGTCCCTAACCTTTAATTTATACCTAAATAACCTTAACATAAATTAGATTTGCTCATGGCCCGAATTTTTTTTACCTTACCCAGACTCGACCCGAATCACTAAATTAAAAAATCATTTTTATATTAATTTTTATAATTTAATTTAAATAAAAAATTAATCTTTTAATGCATGAACAGTGATTTGGATCAGGCCGGACAGATCCGGATCACCAAAAACCGTACTCAGTCCCGATTCAACACGGGTCAAGAATACTGGATCCATGAACAAGTTTAACATAAATCAACCTTTCATTTGAAATAAAGACTTATTTAGGTGCAAATCAAAAGATAAAGGCTTATTTAGATACAATAAAAATATAAAGAGGTTATCTAAATAAATAAAGTGATAAAATTCAAAAACTTTTTTAGTATTTTAGTCAAAATATTATTCTATATGGTAATTTCAAAAAATATTCTTCACACACTCGTTAATAAAAAAATTTAAAATAAAATTTTTTCTTTTCCATATTACCACTTGCAGAATGGCTGCAAGACAGAACAGGAATGTTAATGAGTGATCAACGTCGGAGGTGAAAATATTCCTTTTGACAACTAAAGAACCCTCGAGGGAGATGGTGGTCCAGTTGCAGGAAAGAGAGGAAAACTAAATGTGATCACGGAAAATTTATAGCCTGCGTTCTTTCTCTTTTTTTTTTTTTTTTTCCCCCCCCTTAAAAGCCTCTCTTTATTAGCTCAACAACCAGCAATCCAATTAAAGACATGGCTTATTTGCCATGAACATGATCCGCAAATCAGGTGCTTGCCCTCGCCTTTCAGACTGAGTCAGTCACCCCATTCAAAGTTGCTGCAACGATGAATGCTAAAGCTAAGACTATGATGATTCTGACATGGGTTAGCATTTTCGGTCCATTTTATCTCCAACTCTAGAAGCTCCATAAGTGCTTTCCTTTCATAAAATTCCAGACGTTTTCGAGCAATACGATCAAGAATGTCCCCAAGCTTTGCTTGGACTAGCTTTAAGAATCCATTTCTTCACATCAAAATGATGCATTTAAGATTTTTCTTCCGAAATGCTTCCTACCTATGTTGCTCCGACTCTTCATTTTTCTTGAAATACTTGTGTCCAACGTATATCCGGACATGAGTATAGGGATATGATCCTCCAAGGACCCTCCAAATACATGGAAATCTAAGAAAAATTTGAACATACCTGTGTCAGATACATATCCGTGTCCGACACTCACATCCGAGTCCGAGTAACATAGCTTCCTACAAAGATCGAACCCTAGTTGACAAATAAAAAGCTAACAACTGTTTTTGTATGTATAATTACTATATTTATTTCTTCCAGAGAGCCCACTCTTTAGAATAACTAATGTCCCAAGAAAAACGAATTCAGTAGCAATGTAGTTAACCGGTTGCTAAAATTTTCCTATAGAAAACGGGTCTTAATATACAGTACAAAGCGGGAAAGGGATGAGGGAAGGTAATTCTTACAATATGGTTGAAGAAAAAATGAGTATGCTCTATTTGCATGGTGATTCTCATCAGTTGAATTTACATGATCGATGGCAGCAAAACAGTAATTTAGTAGGGACACTTACCTAATTCCTTTTCCATGGAAAAGATTTCCCGACAATACTTCATCGGGGTGGGGGTTGACACATCGTATCTCACCGCAGATCAACAACATCAAACTTTATCTTCGGATTCATAAAGACATGAGAGCAATGCTCATAGATTGGGGTTCCATCTGAAGACTCCTCATGGGGATGGAATCCTCGTTGCTGACAATTACGAATAATGGACACACCACCAGGATCAGACAGATGAAAGATACCATGTGGGCTGCAATAGAATGCAACATTTGTTAACGTGTAAAAGAAAACAAAAATACATATAACAGGAAATATCTTTTTGATCTAAGAGGTTCCTACAACTACTGTTCATACTCAAGTGCCAAGATCAGGTAAATCAGTTGTTTAAGACACGGGGATAATCCCATCCTTTACCCATTTTCATCCACTAGACAAAATGAAAATCTAAAGAGAGAATATGATTCTGCATACACAGCAAGGTAAAAAATAAGTTTCTCCTTATTCTCATGCAGAAAGATATATCTGCATCTCATTTTCATTTGGTCTATCATCAGTTTCCAGTATATGTTGCTTAAAAGATGATCATAAAAAATATGAAGAAAGGTTTGAAATACTAGTACCTAGTTACTAACTAAATGTTATCTGCTAATGCAAATAATAGGAAACCATTGTCTTACCATGATAGATCTGTGTTTACCAGTATAATGTTAGTAATATTTCATAGGATTCATGCCATGGTCATTGGGAGGAAAATGAGAATCTACCTGGATGTATCAGTTGGGGCCATAACAATTGCAATTGCTTCTGGTAACATAATCTAACCACCAGAAAAAATTGTCAGAGGAATGTATAATATGTAATTCATACGTTATTGGAGGCAGTGGAAAAGAATGATATATGCAGTAAGACTGAACCACACTATAAGAGTATAAGATGGGGTAGCAAGTACTTGTTCTTTTACCTGATATGAGTAATGTGTGTGAAGATCAACTGACGACATGAAACAAGTCTGAGTTGGGTGTGTCTGAAAATCAAAGTAAGAATTGCATGGCGTGTAAACTTATTTGAAGAGTGTAATCAATTGCCCATAGATAGCAACATACAAGTTTCTCACTACCTAAATTTGTATAAAACAAATTTCATAGTTTAATCAAACATAAATCCTGCTTCATGAAGGAGATCAACTGAAGCAAGGCATACTACAGCACAACATAAGAACTAACCAGAGGAAGAACAATCAAATATTAGATGAGATTTAATAGAAAAATTATAAGTGAAACAAATGACCCCAAAGAACTAACCAGAGGAAGACCAATCAAATACTACAGCACCACATAAGAACTAACCAGAGGAAGAACAATCAAATATTTGATGAGATTGAATAGAAAAATTATAAGTGAAACAAATTACCCAAAGAAGCATGAAATTCACCAAACTATAAGTAAAAAACAAGATGCTACTGAAAAATACTGCCCTACATCAGTGCAAAGCCCAACAAAAAGATAAAAGCAATGTCTTTTGGATACAAACTGCTAACATACTTCCAGGTAATCAACCAAATATACACACCGTTCTTATATCTAGAAGTGCAGGTTACCCATGAGAATTAGGTCAAGCTCAAGCAACCAAGGGAAGCTTCATAAACCACAGAAATCCACAGTTGACATCAAAATAACATGTTTGTTGTGTGTTTGCATGTGTGTAATACTAGGATAATAATAGAGCAATAATAGCATTGCGAAACAGAATACATGATAAAGATCTGTGAGCTTTTCCTCACCTCATACTCAAATGTATTCACTAACAAAAGAGCAAATAGAGGAAAAGAAAAAGTAATCACACACATATCCATTGGAAATTCAAGGCTTGTGAACTTACATGAATCCATCCCAGAGGAAAAAGAGATAATTTATCTTGAACTTCAAAAATTTCTTCTTCATTTAATGTTGAACACTGAATATTAAAAAAATGTATCATTGTGATAGTACTAAAGCACATGGATACAAGTATATTACAGAATGAACCTTAAAGTGGTTAACTCTTTCTGTACAAAAAATTAGATTAGAAAGAATAATATACCATACCGAATCTGAAGTTGACTCCTGCTTTGGAATTATAAGTGTGGTGATGTGGAAAACCCTGTTTTTCTACAGCCACAAAAATTAAAATATAAACAACCTCCTGCAGCAACTTTGAATCCCCTACTTCTAATTATCTTAAACAAAAAACTTATCAACTTCAAAATATAGTTTTCTAACCAATGATCCAGCTAAAACACCACATGTTTCCAAATTCTTTTCTGTATTTGCCCGAGCCAGTCGCAAGAAATCCTCCATCATGTGTACTGGCTGCAGAATAAGTCAACAATTCGAATATAAATCAATGTAGAAGGCCAAAATCTGATAACCGTCAAATTCAACCAAGCAACAGGGAAGAACAAGGATTGATACAGGAGACATACAACATGTAAATGTTGATATGAACTAGAGTTTGGCATTTCATCTTGAGAAGGCTTTGCTGGACCAGGTCTTGGATCAGCAACTTTTGATGAAGGAATCGGAGTAAAGTCTGGCTGTACCTGAGCAAGAACAGGAGGAGGAGAAGGTTGTTTGATACCAACAAACTGGAAAGGATCCTTCCTTGCTTCACTAATCAAAGGGGGACATGACTCTTCAGCAGGATGTAACCATCGACCATCATCTAAGGAGAGCACTGAGTCCATAGCAGAACCAAACCCTCCTGGGTCACCATCTTTTAGAGCCAAAGGACCATATTGTCCAGCCTGACTCAGGCTATAACAAATTGTAACACCAAATGGACAAATGTTAAAGCAGCCACATTGTAGCAATACAAACTATAAGTCTCAACAGATATTCTGTCTTTTAATATTTACAGAATATCTAAGGGAAAAGGATATGATAATGGGTAGGATAAAATATGCATGTCAGTTTAAAGAAGAATGATTAGACTTTTTGGAAGTCCTACCCTGAATTTTCAGCAGGTGCCAAGTCCATATTGCTTGGATACTGAACCTGTATTACACAGCAGAATCAATTATTTGATGCAGGTTTTGCAGTTCAGCATGCAAAAAGAGAGTATAAAATGAATAGAAGAAGATGGGAGGGAGATAAAACAGACAGAGGTTAACCTTTATCTCTGCACTTGGTCCAAGCCACTGGCCTCGAAGGCCATTAGGGCCTAGAAATGAGTGTCTAGATAGAGTTTCTTTATTTGGAAGAGGTATATTAAGAGACCTGAACAATGCAGGAAGATTGATACATGTCAGCCTCAGAGAAAAAGTTTTGAACTAATTTGTATTTTAATGGATCCCACCCATAGAACAGCGGAATTTTACATTGCAAAGATGAGACTTAGAGGTTTCATGATTCAAATCATAAATGTATCATTAACAAGAACAAAAGAAACTCACAACTTCTGGAACTGCTTGTCAATTTGATTACGATTATTGTTATACTTCCATGAAGATTGAACTGCCATGTTGGCAGGCTGCATCCAAATAAAAAGGAAAAACTGAGCTATAATAATGGACATTCAATTAAAAAAACTCAAGCAAAAAACAAGAAAACAAATTGGACAACCATACATATAGAAACAAGGAAAGGAGATACCAATAATTACATAATCAAATGACATTGCACCCACCAATTATACACTGTCTAGTACCTGCTTAATATCCAAGCTCATATTATACCCTTTATTTACAGGGGTCCAATCCAAAGGTGACATCTTATCTGAGCCATAGGAAGTGCTTTCATGGCCATCAAGTTCAACCAATCGAGCCCCTGCATGAGCTTTATTTAGTTCTTCAACTCTCTGGTGAACCTCTGGTTTCAAAGATTCAAGCTCATCAAGTACAGCTACAAGCCTCTGCAAATAAGAAACAATAAAACCAAAACATCATCAAATACCATACGAGTGGTCTCACATCATAGAGCGCCCAGAACAACAATTAAACCTCACCTTCCTATACACCGCTTTTTCTTTCAGAAGCAAAACCTGGTAATCTCGATGGAATGGTATCGTTTCTGACACCAAACTGATCAAAAAAATAAATTCATAAATAAGCTTACGCAGATTAATTTTGTATAACGAATTCAATTGGTACTAAGCTTCCCTCACCTTGAATATCTAAGTAGAATTATGTATAAATCTACTATATTTTTTTCGTCTCGATAAATGTTTGCCTGAAAATATTTTTAAAAAAAATTAAAAACCACTAAATATACCTAAAATTTCTAGCTAACAGAAATAAACTAAGAATTCGCAAGGCAGTGTTACAAACGAAGCTAATAAGCACTTAAATTACTAACATTTTCAAATAAAAAGATAATTAATTAGGATAAATGAGCTAATTTAAGTATTAAAAATATGAAATTATAGCAATTAAAACTTCGAAAAAAATAAAAGAATGATTAAAACTGAGATTAAGCTAAAATAAAAAATTAAACGATCATAACATCGTAATTATTAAGAAAAGAGTACGATTAGGCAGAGATTGGGATGGAGAACCTGTTTGAGGAGACTATCGGCGATTCGATAATAATAACGGAGAGGAATTCGATTATCGACTTCGACTCTACGGGCCATCGCATTCACGTCGATCTTCATCTTGATCCTCTATTTCTTTTTCAATTTTTAATTCTTTTCCCTTTCGCCGATGAATTGCCGTTTTCTTCAGAGTCCGATCGGAGATCAAATAGTTTGAACGTGCGAGCTAAGGCATTGAGAGAAGAAGAAAACTCTGTCGTTTTGAGAACAATAATGGGAGCTTTTTTTTATTATTATTACTATGTCGACATGGTGACTTGGTGAGTTGCGGTAGAGCTTTTATTCTATACGGTCGTTAAAAGTAGAGATTTTTCTATGTAAGGAAAGCCAATCATTTTATGACACGTCATTTTTATATTGTTTTTCTATTTAATTGTGTACTTTCTAGATAATTATTTTCCTAAGGAAAATTGATTTTTTTTTTAGTAGTAAAATAATTAATTTTACTATTTAACATGTAATATTCAATGTAAATATTCACATATTAACCTTGTACTTAAATCATGAGAATTTCAAAAAATATATATAGTAAGTTAAATTTTTCTTACATAATCAATTGTTTACTCATAAGGATTAATCCAATTTATAAGCATAGAACTTTCATTAATTTGTATTGGAGACGGCGAGTACAGCCTAACAACAATGATCGAGCTTCTAGTGGTCTATTAATTGTTAACATATAAAGTTATTTTTGGACGATCAAATTCAATATTTTAAAATTAAAATTGTGATTTAAGAAATGCTAAAATGTTGGATCATTAGGTATTAGTAATATTTTTGGTCCAAAAGCATGAATAGAAATCCTCTATTCCCATTTTTCTGTTCCTTCTCCTGCCCCACTCTTGCTACAAGCCGCGGATTTATTTTTTCGGTGTTGTTTTTTTCTTCGTTTGTTTTCAACTGTTTAACGGAGGTTACGAAATACAAATACGATCGATTGGTATTTTACCGGTGATGGAATAGGCGATTTTCACGACACCACCTCCTTTATTTACATCGTTTTTGTATCCGTTTTTTTTTTTTTTTTCAAGCGAAAATCTGTTTTTTTATTAGATAAAAAATTGGGTCAAACATAAAAAACGAACAAATACGAAGAGAGAAAAAAAAAAAAACCGGACATGAGGCTCATTTCGAAGGTGAGGCACGGATAGGGGCAGGGGAATGGGGTAGAGGATTTGGATTAAAAAAGCATAGCATTGCTTCTAAATGAGGATAGACTCACAACATGCAATCTCTTTCAATGCAATTTCCTTACAAACATTTTGGTAAACAGAAAGTAAAGAGGGGCAGTCCAATGGTTGACACTGGTTTTTATCAAACAGAAGTTTGATGAAACACACAGAAAAGAACAACTACATTAAACTTGAGACTAAAAACCTGAAAAAACAATTGATTTTAGTGATTATTTGGTTAAGTCATGGCCTGATATTAGCAGGGTGGCATAGAGAAGTTCATTCCAGTAGTCTGGAACACCTGGGAGACACCAATGGCTGCAATCCTGGAACATGCCAGGGTTCCTCGGGATCTCTAGCGGTCGATAAATCGAAGGATGCCCATCTTTTCTGTAAGCTGTCATCTTGGTGATGTTGAGATAAAATACTGGTGTTTTCATTTCTGCTATTACAGATTCCAGGATGCTCATCATCCATGGATATGGTGCAAGGCTTGTCTCATTTGCTATAGGCTCTGCTTCACCATGACAGTGCCCACCTGTATCCCACTGCCCTTTCCTGAAATCCCAATCCCAATCCCAATCCCAATCATCAATTACTATTCTATTAAAGCCTATGTTACTTGGACTCGGATGTAAGTGTCGGATACGGGTATGTGCACGATACGGGTATGTTTGATTTATTCTAAGTTTTTTCATGTATTTGGAGGGTTCTTGGAGAATCATATCCTCATAACCATACCCGAATATGCATCGGATACGGGTGTAATATACGGGTACTTCAAGAAAAATAAAGAGTCTGAGCAACATAGATTAAAGATATATATTTATGTTTGAAGGCAGTTGAGGTGGGGAAATTGCATTGTAGCAAAGCCTTTATTTTTACCTGAAATGAGAAGCTGAGTATCCAGCGAAGAAGACCCTGGTGTGGTTTCTATCAATGTTAGCATCAACCCATTGTGCCCATGTCCTCAATGCCTTTGTAAATGCTTCTTTTACTTCCAATCTGTCATAGACATGGCTGCCTTCCTGGAAGTAATTTTTGCTGCAATTTAACACCAATGATTATCAGAAACTTATGGTAATTCAGAAACTGATGGAGAACAAAAAAAATGGCAGCAGATTTTACCCTTTGCCAGTTTTCTGGTGAGTCCACCAATGGCCAGTGTTGAAGACAATTATATCAGCATCCCTGTACTTAGAACCCTGAATCATGTCAAGTCTCAGTGTATCTCCTCTGATCTCACTTTTATCAGAGATTTTCCATTCTTGGTGGACTAGGAATGGTGATTTGATGAAGTCTATTGAGCACTTGTAATCCTAGATCATTTCAGCAGACAACCTCATTTACAACTACTAAACAGTAATTTTTTCTTACAAGATAGCAAATTTCCTTATATCCTGAGGCCTCAGTCACAGTATTGAGATCTTGAGGCTTCAATTCTCAGAAAATATGTTACATAAGCCACATAATATAACATGTATCAGGAAAATCTAAAAGGTGAATTAAAGAAAGAATATTCATAAAACCAGAAAAAAGAAGAAAAAGACAAGAAAGAAATAACAGCAAAAAAACAGTTTCATAAACTAAAATTTGCAATTTGATGATTTTACTCACTGTGAATCTGAAAGAAAAGAACCCTTGAGTCCTGAACTCACTTCTGCTGGAAACTTCAAAGAGATTTCTCTTATCTTTCAATGATTCTCTCAGTGCACAGACCAGTGACTCCCACATGTTCCTATTCAATGAATCTCCCACGAAAACCAGTCTCTTACCTCTCAACATTTCCAACATTTTCTTCCCATCAAACCTACACAATTCAACAATCATAAAAAAACAAGGAAATGAAGCGATCAAGGATTTGAAAGTTTTTCTATAAATCTTGAAGAGAAGTCTCTCAAGTTTAGACCTTGGAATTTGACAATCAAAAGGCTTCCACCGGTATCTAACGTAACTGAAATCTACCCGGCCATTCTTGAAGCAGTTAAAAGAATCATCAACATAGGGACAAGACCCTGGCATGTAACCAGGGTGAGAAGAATCATCCAAGACCCAGTTACCATTGAAGATATCACAAGAACTAAGGTCTTTTATCACATAACTTCCATCTTTGACAGAATTCCCAAGAGTTCTTTCGACTGCGGTAACCGAAGAAAGAGTACAGTTACTTCGCACGTCAGAGACGAGGCAAGTGTTGGAAGAAGAAACGGAAGTGAATGAAGAAATGTAGTCTGCAGCAAAGCGAAGGCGAGTTGCCAAGGCTAAGGCTAATGCGGTTGGTGAACGGTCGGTGAATGATGTTGAAAGGAAGAAGAGTGAAAGAAGAAGCAAGGAAATGCAGAAAATATGGGTTCTTGATCGCCAGAGAAGATATGGGGCGGTTCTTGAAAATTGCATCAAAGTGGAGATCATGTTCTTGAAAGATGCCATTAGTGGGTAAAGAGAAGAGATTTTAGTACTGGAAAAATAGAGGAATGTTTTGGCACATTGTGGAGGGAAAGGTAGTTTTAAGTTTTAACCCTGGGCTACATTTCTTGATATACTGAGAGATTATTAAAAGGGTAACTCAATAACTTTAATAGGCCCTTTATCTTAGAATCTGAAGTCTAAGTCTGGGTCTGAAGTCTGAACTGAATTTGTGAAATAAATTTAAAACTTTATTGTTCATTTCAGAATCATTACAGGTTTGGTTGTCATAGATTCCAGGTTTACTGCTGCATGGTTCACACCAAGGGCCAAGGCCAATCTTTATAATTTCTTTGATCTCATCCCATATAAAAACCATTATTACTGATAATAATAAATAAATAAATAAATTATCTCATCCACCACTGTTAATCCTTAAAGTATGTGGCAGTTTGAATCTCGTTTGTAAAATTAAAAAATTTCATTACCCGTGTATCAAATACGAACTCTAGTAATAATACTTTTGTCCACTCAACAAGACTCTGTTTCAAAATTCCTGTCAACCACATATGGTTAAAATGGCAAAATAAGAAATTAAGTGTATCAAGACATACAACATCGTATTTCAGAGTGAAAGCAGTAAACAAAGTTATATATCTCTTATATGATGCTCGGCAAAACTACTGTCAAGTTTTTATTCTCATTTTGAAACAGAGTAATTCAAAGTAGAGGAAGGAAATCCTTCAGCCCTTTAATGATTAGGATAATTATTAAACATGTCAAAGTAATGGGGTGAGCCCAATAATCATGGACCCAATCCCAAACAAAATGTGAGTGGCTGCCTTGTTTGCACTGCTTCTCTCAGCTTCAACGTGCTCTTCAACATTGAAATTACCTACATAAAACACAGACAAGTAGATTATTGCATGTGATGGAAAACCAAAAGGAACAATGTTTCAACAAACTTGATTCTAAAAGCTACCTCTTTCAGGACCAAAGCCACATCCTGCCTGGATTGTGTCTCTAATATCCTGAATCGTGGCCTTATTGTAGAACAGAAAGTTTGTCATGATGTTCTCTATACAGTTGAGAACAAGGTGTGTCTCTGACAGGCAAGGTCCACTGCAATATTCATCAGTGTAGTCAAGGGGGACGTCTAGGTTTCCACTTGCAGTCAATCTGCAAGATTCTTCACAGCTGCTATAAATCTGAAAGTTATCCAAAATATATATGAACAAAGAAAACAATTCCAATAAATCTTTTAAGATATTCTTGCTAAGACCTCACAAAAATCATTAGGAAAAGGAGATATCAGATTATCAAGTGTCAAAAATTAAGCCTGTTTAACCATGAATAGGCTGAAACCTTACATATTTATCATTGAAACATAGCAATGCCTTGGCAACAATTTGAGCCGGATCACCAGCTACAGCACCCGTTTGAGGCAAACCTTCATCCGCCTTCCCTGTCAAGGATTGAGGCAAAGAATTAATACGCCTCAAGAATGAAAGAATAGCTAGGAGAAGAGTACTTCCATGTTTCTTTGCCAGATACCTAAGTAGAAGCAGAAAATAGACATGCACACCATAGTTACTGCTAAAACCCATAATTTGATTGTAAACAAGACTGCCATTTTAGAAGCTTACAGACAGTTTGAAGTAATAGAAAAAAGGAAGGATGAAATGAACTGCAGCTACTTATATAGTAATTGTACGTAACATAAAACCGCTTCTGTAGAAACAGTGCTGTAGATAAACCTTCGCAAAGTCGGTGTCATTTATGTACACTCTAGTTCCATTGGCCGTAGCCCAGAAACCATTGTTGAGTTTGGTAAAATTGATTGGAAAAAAGGAACCATTTAATTTGTTTGTTTCCATTGATTTCAGTAAACTTTCGAGGAATGCCAAAGACTTCGTAGGAATGGAGCAGATGGAGTTCAAGTCACCAACTTTTACTAGCTCAGGGCTTTCTTTTTCCAATGACATAAACAAAGCTAAAATCATATAGCATTCGGATACTTTTAGTGCAAGTCAAGGTTTCTTTTTATTATAGAGAAAATTAATGGTTAGTTTATAGCCTAAACAAAGTCCTAGAAAAAATTGAGACCATCAGGGCAATGTGAATAGCATTAGCAGCAGTCTGGCTGAGTGATACTATGCAAAATGGCTATCAAACCTAAGCGGTGGATCAGGCCCAATAAAAATCGAGTTTTGGACCATTTTTTTAAAATCCGAGTCCAACCCAAACTTATTTTATAATTAATAAAATATTTTTTATTTAATTTTAATTATATATATATATTTTAAAGAATGACTTTTGAGGTCAGAAAAATTTAGTTGAATCTTGAATAAGAGTTTCAAATGATCATCCAAACTTAACTTGATCCCATCCATAAACAGATCAAATAATTATAGAGTCAACTAGCATGGAAAAGAAAATACTTTTCTTACTAAAGAATCTAGGTTATATTATGTTTGGAAATATGAATTTGAAATTTTGGATTTGGATTTCATTTGCTAGATGAATTGTGAGAATGAAATTCTTACATTATGTATAAATTAGTTAAGATTCAATATTATAATATATTTGAAAGATACAAAAATATGAATTTCAAATTCACAAATAGCTATAAGTATTTCAAATTCACCACTAAATAGGCATCCAAAAAATTCATAAATGTAAAAAATAATCATCAACTTTACATTAACATAAGTTTTATTACACAATTTATATTATTTTTAAAATTTAAATTCATTTTTTGAACTCTAAATTCACAAACTCAATCTTATTGTATTTAGGTAAATTTATGTTAATATCGGAACGGGCCAATTAGTGGGCCTAGGATCCTAGTAGGACTTCCGAGTCCAATACGGATTCTTCCCTTATAAAATGAAAGACGTCAAATTAAAATTAAAAAAAAATAACGTTCTAAAAAAAATATAAAAAACCTAAAAATATTCATCTTCGTTAAGTAGGTGTTTTGGCGTCTGAACTGAGCTCAAAAAAACAAAAAACCAGGCTAGATTAAATCAACGCCCGCAACTATAATTATATCAAGGCAAGTAATTTCTTCATGGATTTCTTCTTAATTTTTCTCTTATTCTCAATTTTTTTTTGAACTTTTTATCTAAAGTATTTTTTTGGTTTTAATTTTCTGGTATTCAGGATTGTTCTTGGATTCGTGGAGTTTCGATAATTGAAGAGTAGATGGAGGACTGGGGTAATTTTTTTCCCCCAGTTTTGATTACTTATTTATTGTTCTAGTAGGGCTTTGATTGATAAGTAATATTCAGTTTTCTTTGTCTGTTTTATTATGTATGAACTTGCATGTGGAGGCTTTCTTTTGATAAGAGCTCCAAATTAATTGGGTTTTTATTTGTTTTTTCTTTCTTTTTTGATGGGGATGGGGTTGAGGTGTTTCAAAGCTGACTTCTTTGAGTAAGGGTTTATTGGGAAATCGGTTATGGTGTTGCCAGGTGGAAAGGAGTAGATTACAGAGAAAATTGAGTGGGTTTTCTTTTCTTTACTTTTTTGAAAGAGAAAAAAAAAATCATTGTGGTGGAAGATTAGTAATTCTGCCAACATGCTGGGTAGCTAGACTGGGCTTCAATTACAGGGATTCAAAGTGCTTGTGCTCAAATTGAGCTCGAGCCATTGGCTGACGGTTTTCCCCATTCTTATCTAGGAGGTTTAAAAGTGTAAAGAGGCCCACATTACCTTAAAACAGCTTCAATTCAATATATCTTTCATCTTCAAGTTGTTAATAAGTGCTAAAACCATGATATATTTTAGTAATTTCAGATTCTTAATTGAAGAACCTATCATATTATGTCCTTTTTTATTATTTTGATCTGCTGCTTGTCCTCTTTTTCATATTCTTTTTTTTCCCCTCACGAATGCTATTGTTGTAGAGGATGAGATTCCATCTCTCCTTACAAAGGAGCAACCTAAAAGCAAATGGGATGATGAAGATGTTGATGATACTGATGTCAAGGAATCATGGGAGGATGAAGAAGAACCTCCTCAGGTATGATGACTTCCTTATTACTTGGTATTAGTTCTGTTTAATAATTTTTTACTGTCAAGGCTCTTTAGTGACTATCATTAGTTATGTTGTCTTTAAAATCTATGCAACAAAATCTGTGCAAAATGGCAATATGAGTAACAAGTTTCTACCACCTAAACATAGGCTAGAAGATCTGGTTACAAGTGTCAATTGTTGGTGTATTGGTCTTCTAGTGTAATTTTGAAAGTTATAAGCTCTTTCTGATTACAAGTTATATTCTAAATTTGGTTTTGATGCATGTATCCCAGGGGATTGTTAGATGGATAAATATTAGGATAAATACTATAGTAGTATCTGATCTTGAATTGTAACTTGGATTTGGTGTTGCAAACTTTATTAAGAACATCATATTTTGATGTCATAAGAATTTCTTCTCGTGGCTCATTATGGTCCTGCCTGCATCAGTTAAATAATCTGATTGATGATTTAGAGTGATGGGACTTGTCACATTGTGAAACTAGAATCCTTGAATTGCTTGATGACATTCAGTTTCATTCCATCGGCGATCCTTGTTATCATATCTCCTTCTGTTTCTGTTCTTCTAGCTATCCTAGCTAGAGCCATATATTTTAGATTGAAAGAATTACTTAAATATAGGAACCAGCCGGGTGTTTAGCTATGTATAGGACTTTTCTTGGGATGACTGATTGAATGTAATGGGAATGACTAGCCCCTTATCCTAAACAAGCGAGCACAATAGAGCTTACAGTTATCTCATCTATCTTCGTTCAATCAATGAACTATCAATTATCATCACCTTAAATAAGTCAGAACATTAGTTAGTCTATCAATCTGTAGTGGAATAGTCTCAGCAGCCAGTAGAATAGTCAAGTAGTGTGTAGTGCTTTGGTGGGCACCGGGCATACAAGAAGAAGTAGCTCTGTCGACACAGCTCTTGGTGCATGCAATCAGCTCAGGAAGAGCACAAAACTAACTAGCGAAGCGAGGCGAGGCGATGCGATCGGCTCAATTGAAAGAGAGGGTGCGATGGGCATGAAATTATTCGATTTCATTTCTTGCCTATTGACTGCGTGATAACAAATTTCATTTATTGTTTGGATTTGATCAGAAAGGAAGGGTATTTTCTTGCCCACCTGGCAATATTAAAATAAAAAAGAAAGAATTCGTTTTAAAAGGAAACTGCCCTCAATTCTTATCATTTGGATCTAGAATCAAGTAGATAGAGTGTTTCCTATAGCTGTTAGTCTTCCAAACCTGTATCACTTTTGAGTACTGGCTTAACAATTGCTTGGAGGGTAATTTGAGTGTCACCTACAACATAGTTAATTACCTTTCCCACTGAATAAACTAACGGAGAAAAAGTAAGAACAACATTAACATGAACATAGACAGTACAATAGTGTTTTCGGGGAAGATCTTTGTTTTGTTTTCATTAGCAAAAATTACTTGTTACATATCTAAGTTGTTACTTAGCTGTTTTCTATGGTCAATTGGTCATTCTATGCAAAGAATGTTAATTGTAGACAAGTTATTGTGTTGAATATCTGATAATACAGTAAAACTATTTGCTTGTGTTGATGTGTTGTTTCCTTAATTGTTATCAGCAACCTGTAGCAAAAGCTCCTGAAGAAAAGCCCCCCAAGAAACCTGCATCAAAAGCTACTGAAAAGAAAGGGAAAACTATTGAAGTAGCTAAACAAGAGCCCCTTGATCCTGTGGCCGAGAAACTTCGCCAACAAAGGTAGAATTTAGTATTTTTAGCTTCTAGAGTGATGACACTAAGAAACTTCCTCAGTCATTTACAGTGGTGTTACTGCATTTAAACTTGCTAGAACTAAGCTCATCTAATTGCTTTGTAGGTCCTTTAAGCAGTATTACTTTTCTCTGCCCATCCACATACTTGGATCTCAGAATTGTTGAGGCACACGTTTTACTTGTATATGTCTCCAAAATTGATATGTTTCTAATATTTGATGATTTTTTCTGGCATTTGCTCTATCATAGGCTTGTGGAAGAAGCTGATTACAAGTCCACTACTGAACTTTTTGCCAAGAAAGGTGATGACAAGACTCTTGATAATTTTATTCCCAAATCTGAAAGCGACTTTGTGGAATATGCTGAGCTTATTTCTCATAAGCTTTGCCCATATGAGGTGAGTTTAATCATCTTTCTTTTCCTGTCTTGGTTCTATATCGAGAAAGTTCGTAAGTTGCCCAAGTACTTCCTTGGATGCAGAAAAGTTACCATTATATTGCACTACTCAAGGCAGTTATGAGACTATCAGTGACTTCTTTGAAAGCAGCTGATACTAAAGATATCGCATCTTCAATCACAGCAATTGCAAATGAAAAGCTAAAAGCAGAGAAAGAAGCCACAAGTAAAAAGAAGACAGGTAAAATATATGCAGTTCCTTTTTTCATTCTTGTGTCCCATATTATATACCTCAGTGAAAAAAGAAAATAGAAATATGCGGTGGTTCATTTTTTCACTTAATTGAGGATTTTAACTCAATTGTGGGAAGAAAATGACATCGAGTAGAATTACTTACATATGTAATTGAGCATTATGCTTATAGTAAGAGTAGGTAAATGCGACTCACTTACATAATTTTTAAAGTAGGGCAATTTATTATATTGTTAAAGTTCCTCCACATGATGGCAATTACCCCCTTCAGCGGACAAAGATCTTCTAGAAATTTATAGGGGTAAAGCCCGTAAATCTTTATTCCTTGGAATCCTTAGACTTAGGCAGTTAGGCTTGCTTTATACAACCTGACAGATTGGGGTTTACCTATCTATGGTGGTTCCTCATATAACCTTGGTTTACTGTGGGTTTTATATCTGAAACAGTTCTGGACATTAAATAAGAAGAAGATTAAGAGCATATAGATCTTTATCTTCTTGTCTTTAGTTTCCACTGCTGTTTCAGATATGCAACTTGCTGGTCAGCCAATCTTTCATACTCTAAAATGCTCATTTATCACACTTTGGCCACACAGCACTCTGAAGTAACCATTAAATTTAACCATAAGCCTAAAGGTCTTAGTAAGAAATAACTCCTCCCAAAACCTGTATTTTTGTAGGTCTACTATTTTTTGCACAGGCTGTCTGTTGGAGCCCCAATTAATTTTCCTATATAACGAAGCTATGTGTTTGGCTAATTCAACTTTTTAACAACCTGTTCTGATTGAAAGCTTCTTAATTTCATGTTATGCTTGTAATCAAATTCAAATACTGCTGCAATTCTCTAACTGCTTTTTTGACTTTTTTCAGGTGGCAAGAAAAAACAGCTCCTTGTTGATAAACCAGATGACGATTTGGTTGTTAATGCTTATGATGGTATGGACGATTATGACTTTATGTGATTCATTTGGGGCATATGCCACCGTGTTCTAGTGTTTGCATAGGGATCCTCTGTTTACTGCAGCAGCAATGTAGAGGCGGCGGATCCAGCGGCTCTTTTTTTCTTTTCTTTTCTTTTTCCAATTCTTGGAGAAATTTAGATGTCTGGTGAACACAGCCATAATATGGATGGAGGATATTGTTACATGAACCATTGGATTAAAACTTCAGAAGCAAAGTCTTCAAGATGGTTTTGGGCAGTTTTGGTGTGTTTTCATATGATGTTTTGCAGAAGGTTGAGAAGTGTTTCTATTGTAAGAAATATACAATTATACTATTTGTTTGTGCATTATGAGAACTAGTTGTTTCACATGATTTAATAAGATTGTCTGATAAAATATTATTCAGGGACAAATCGAGTTTACATGCCTGAAGGAGCATATAATACTGAAACCAATGGAGAACAGAAATGGGTTTCTTTCACTGCCAAATGAAAAAGGACATTGGAAAGGCAAATTATTGCCGTCTATTATGATATTTAACAAAGCACTGGCTTAAAAATATTATACAAAATTGTATAAAAAATGTTGAATCCAATAGGCTAAATACAGATGCCATTGAATAACCAAGTAGTTGAAAAGATGAGGGAATTAGAAACCCCTATAGATGGTTGAGTGAAGCAGACAAAGTATCGCCAAAATATAATGGCAAAATTATCAGATTCCTAGGAATAGGATTGGTATATACTTTTAAATATAAGACAGAATTGCCAATTTAATCTCCCAGGAATTTCAACAGGGAATGTTCCACTTAATAGGATAAAAAAATGAGTATTTACTAGCATACTCTCTATGTATTCGGATAAAGATATGTATCTGACAAGAGTATATTCAATTTTTTTTTTAAAAAAATTCATATATTTAGAGGATCATAGTTCCATACTTATATCTGAAAATATGTCGAAAATAAATATCAAACACGAATACTTTAAGGAAAATAAAAAATCTGGATAATATAGCATACTCTTTCCTGTGTTAATCTTTGCATAAAAAATAGATAAAATAATCTCCATAGAAATTTTCAAAGTGTTATTAATCCCTTTTGAGTTTGACCATGATTTCTAGAATAATTTACCCTTTTTTTTTTTTTCTAATACTCTTGCATATGTCATTAGTACAAATGTTTTGGATCATTGATTCTACAATTTAGTAATTGGCATTTGTAGCAATGAATATATTCATTTATTATTAATAAAGACATGGGGCAACTCTGACTCTCTAGAGGTTGATTTGGGTCATCAACAGATATCCATAATTTTGTTCTTAGCATTTGTACTAACATAATTTTCTGATGCTTTAGTTCACTCACAATCTCATGTCCTTGGAAACTCAACCTTAAAAATGACATTTAAAGAAACAATTTCAGGGGTAAGAATCCTTGAACTTTAACCTATAAATAACCCCAGCTTGAACCAGTGGCAATCACCTCTACAAATTTCAGAGAACTTCAAAGCCCAAATAGAGCTTTGCCATCTCCATTTTGCTGATATATATCTATATATATATATACACACACACAATGGGTGTCACCACTTACAATGATGAGTACACTTCCCCAATCCCTCCAGCCAGGCTATTCAAAGCCTTGATTGTTGACTCTCACAATCTCATCCCAAAACTCATGCCATTGGCTGTTCAGAGCATTGAAATTACTGAAGGTGATGGAGGAGCTGGCAGCATCAGGCAGATCAACTTTGCTGAAGGTGAAAATAAGCTAGTAAACTTGCTATCTATATTTGTCTAAACAATTCTTAGTGCTAATAACACTTCGGGTTTGATTAACGGATATCTATAGACACTGATTAAGGATTATTATACCTAATTACGACAACATATATATATATATATATCTTATGCAGGTAGCCAAGTTAAATGCATCAAGAACCGGATCGATGAGCTTGACGAAAAGAATTTTTCATACAAATACAGTTTGATTGAAGGTGATGGATTGATGGAGAAGCTGGAAAAAATTACATACGAGGTTAAATTTGAGACCACAGCAGATGGTGGTAGCAAAAACAAGATGACAAGCACTTACTACACCAAGGGTGATTTTGTGCTTACTGAAGAGGAAATTAAGGCTGGCAAAGAAAAGGCCTTGGCTATGTACAAAATTGTGGAAGGCTATCTCCTTCAGAATCCTGACGCTTATGCTTAATTAAACATATGTCTTTGCAAATGATGCTCGAGGTGAGAGTTGTCAGGAATTTAACCCTAGTTACTGGAACTAAGAGCTGTTTGTGACTTTGAATGTTTTCGTGTGTTACAAGACTCTAGCTTTTAGCATGGAGTCTGGCTATAATTGCCTTAATAAGGATTGAAATCCACCCAAATCTTGATGTGGGTTTAGTTGTAATGTTTTCTTCCTTTAATGTACAAGGACACATGTATTGTTGACTTGCCTTTATTTGAAATTGAAACATTGCAGCTGAATCATATATATATATATATATATATATATATTTTACAAAGAAAGTCTCAGTATGGGATAAGGGAAAGAGTTGTAGATGTTGAGATTCGAATCTTAGACTTATTGAATATTAATGTCTCCTAATTTCATGTGTTTCTAATAAGTTCACTTTTTTTTTTCTGGCATTTCCTTTTTACCATAGGCTTGTGGAAAAAGTTGATTGTAGATCGACTACTGAACTTTTTGCCAAGAAAGCTGATGATAGGAGTCATAGGAATAATTTAATTTATTCCCAAATTCAAAAGTGAGTTTGCAGAATATGCTGAGCTTATTTCTCATAAGCTTCGCCCATGTGTTTAATCATCTTTCTTTTCCTGTCTTGGCACTATATTGAGAAAGTTCTTATGTTGTCCAAATTTATATTGCTTCGACTTTTCATTTTTCTTGAAATATCCGTATCCGATATCCGTGTCCGACACATATTCGAACATGGGTATGGAGATATGATCCCCAAAAACCTTCCAAATATATGAAAAAACTTAAAATACATTAAATATACCCGTGTCTAACACTCACACCCGAATTCGAGTAACAGGTTCAAATACATCCTTTGATGCAAAAAAGTTACCATTATATTGGACTACTCAAGTCACTGATGAGACTATCAAAGACTTCTTTGAAAGCAGAGAATGCCTAAGATAGTGCATCTTCAATCACGGTAATTGCAATTGAAAACCTAAAAGCAGGGAAAGAAGGCACGGGTAAAAAGAAGGTAGGTAAAACCGTAAAATATCTGCACTTCGTTTTTTCATTCTTGAGTCCATCTTAAATGTCGAATACGGATATGCTCGATTTTTTAAAATTTTTTCATATATTTGGAGGTTTTTAGAAGGTTATATTTTCATATCCATATCTTGATTTATGTTGCGAACACGAATATTTCAAAAAAAATAAAAAATCGAAACAACATATTATATATATATATAGACACATATATATATACATGTACGTACGTTTGTTACTTCAGCAAGTGTGATTACTTCTATGGCTAATCTCCAAATCAATCTACCTATATATGATGATTATTTTACTCTGCATCTTGTTTTTCTTAATATCTTTGTCTGTGTTGCATTCATGTCAGAGAGATCCATTGGAGGCCATCAGATTGGTTTTTTAGGAGCATTAATTATATAAAATATAAACCATGTTACACTCTTTTTTTATGATGCATGGGTCCTTGATAATACGCTGTTGGCATTCATATGTCAATGCTGCAATTTTGTGAAAATGATAATAGTATTTTTCTTAATGTTATTTGCGCAATATGTCTATGTCTATGTCTATATATATATATATAATACATCTTATCTTTAGTTTGTAACTTATTTTGATAATATGTGTAAGATAAATATTTGTCCAAAATTATCTTCATTTATAAGAAAAATTAAATATTCCAATGACTTGAGCATGTGGAATTTGGAGAGTTTAAAAATTATTTGCAAAGTTAAGGTCCAAGAAACTGCATGCATCTTGTTCATTTGATCACATTGTCATTTACTATTTTTGGTCTTTTTGTTTTGATGCTTTGAAATTCTTTAGATTCTGATTAATTTAATATTTTTTCATGTTCGGGTTAATTAGTTCCTTCCTAAATAAATAAAAAGTCATACATAAAAAAATTGGTATATTATATGGTAGATAGCCCTTATAAATATGTGAAACATCGAATTGATGAGCTTGACAAGGAGAAATTTATGTGCAAATATGCTTTGATCGAAGGCGATGCGTTGGTGGACGAACTTGTATGGTTATGGAGGTTACATCTTTAAGATGACTAGTGATCAATTCAAAGCTTGAAGAAGGTAAAGAAATAAAAATAAGAATAAAAAAATCAATACCAGTTTACATATATCATTCAAATCGGTACATTTAAATCTCTGTATCGTTTTCTCAAAACCGATATCAGTTATTATGCATTAAACGAATCAATACATATATAAAAAAATAATAATAATATATTATTTGAGCAACAAACGATCTCTTAAACAATCTTATACACGTTTTAGCATTCTAATTCATTCTCAATAAAACAGATAAAATATAAGCATATGATCGGCATATCATACACGTTTTATCCCCTTGGTGATAGCTAGAGCAACAAACGACCCAATTTTGCTACGTGAGACATTCAGCATCCAAGGCTTCAAAGCCTTTAATTTAATTTTATTTTCGGTTGCTGCAGGAACCTGAAAGCTGCAACATTTTGAATTCTTCTGCATCATCCTGTGAAATGATCTTGATCTTAGCTGCTGAGCCGTAAACCAGGGGTGTTTTTTGATGCCCTCTTCGCATGCCGAAAACATGCTTTTTCATAACAAGATTACAAGATATAAACTCAATTAGTTGAGAAATAACATCAAATGGTGGCAACAAAAATAAACACACCGCGTCTCACCTCTACAACAGAAAACTCATGAGGTTGCAATGACAATGGCAGGCCAGCATCTCTAGCTAGAGATGTCCTAACCTTTCCTGTGGGCAGAATAGCAAAGAAAAATAAAAGAGTTTAGTTCATATATTTCTCTCTTAAACTATTTATTTTAGATTGAGTCAAGGAAAACATAATTTGAAGAGTAGATATTAACAAATTATAACCTGAATATTCTGGATCCAATATGTTTGAGAAACTAGTGCAATCATAAGATAGGTGTCAATTAAACACAAGCAAAATATATATATATATATATATATATATATATATATATATATATATATAAGAGCAAGTATCAGATTAACGAGCTCAATATTTTGTAATGAAATTGAATAGAGAACCAAATATGGCCATGCGGGATAACTTGGGTGGACTGCATGGACAGACTGCCAAAAGCAATACCAGTTTATATCATTCAAATCGGTGTCGTTCTGCTTCAGAACAAAGCCTGCTTTCTTAAGCAGGAACTGAATTTCTTTAGCGACTTGTAATCTCGTACCCTCCTATAATATAAAGAGGGTTATCAACTTGATATTTGATGGGTAAAATCAGAATAAGAGACCAAAAAAAAAAATGCATAATAACCAAACACTTCAAGCATCATCAACTTGATACGTAAATTATATGTCTGATTGAAGATATTGGTTAATAGAAATTGCCAGCCCTCTCAAACACTTCAAGCAACAGCAGTGCAGACAACTTCACTTTCTTCTCATCCTTGCACCTTTGAACTAACTTATGACTGTTTCTGCTACCTATTAGCCTGATCTCTGCATCAAGTAATGACTGGATATCACTCGTTATGCATTGGCGAGTTCTTGTGCTGCCATCTGAACTTAAAGCATTACTTCCCAGTGATGTGGTTACAATCAACTTTTCCTGAGCCACCATTAGCAGAGAAGCCAATTCAATGAGCTTTCCCTCCCTTGCCAAATGGCAATTAATGGCCCCAATCTCCTCAGTTTTGCATGCAACTAATCTGATGCTCTCCAAGGATTCTTTCTAACAAAAATGTAAGTAAAATGCAATAAGTAACTGTCAACAGTTTCCCTCTACTTTGTCATTGTCTAAAATAAAACCTTAAAAAAAGCTGAATGAAAAAAAAAGAACCAATTGCGGTAGGCATAATATATAAAATAACTTGAAGATGGATTTTTTTGGGAGTCCAGTCATTCGAATAAGGGTGATGGCTGCATGAGGAATACGAAAGTTAAGTTAATAAGAAGTAAATCAACTGGAAGAAAAACAATTCTAGTGCATAGTAACATATGAGAGAGACGTAAGTAATGTTGTGCGGAAATAAATCAAGAATAGTAAAACCGGCAAATACACACTAAAAACACAGATGTTTTACGTGGTTCAGCAAGTGTGCTTACATCCACGGAAGGAGGAGCTTGAAAGCTTTGTATTAATGGAGATGGAGTACAAACATAAACCGAATTCAAGGTGCTATGCTAGCACTGAACTCACAACTCACACAATACCAGAAAACTCTTTAAATTTCAGAGAATTTGCTCAACTCTAATCACTCTCACATTTTTTTCTCTCTCTACACATTGTCTTTTATAGGCAACCACCATGGGTGTGAACACCTTTAATGTGACAGCTACAAGCTGCCACCATCCAGCAGCCAACCACCATAATTAAATGCATATAGTTGAATTATGGTGCCATGGTAGCAAAAGTCATGGAAGCTTCCTTGACTTTGGTGGATGAGCCTCCAAAGTCAAAGAAGCTTCTTTGACTTTGGTGGATAATTTGAGCCAATATTCAACAATCTCCACCTTGGCGAGAATCCACAGAGAGAATTCACTGATCAGAGCTTCCTCCATTCCTCCTTCAGGTGCTTTAAACTCGAGAGATATTGATCAAGTCCAACAATGTTGAAACTTGATCCCTGAAACTATTTTGGTTAGCATATCTGCGGGATTATCTGCAGTCCCGATCTTCTGTAGTAGGATGTTTCCTTCATCTACTATTTCTCGGATAAAGTGGTAGCGAACATCAATATGCTTGGTCCGACCGTGATGAACTTGGTTCTTTGCTAGGCAAATGGCACTCTGGCTATCGCAGAAAACATCTACCTTCTTCTGTGCTATCCCCAAATCATCAATCAATCCTTGAAGCCAAATTGCTTCCTTGAAAGCTTCCGTTACAGCCATGTATTTTGCTTCTGTTGTAGACAGAGCTACCGTTGACTGTAAAGTTGATCTCCAACTTACTGGTCCTCCTGTCATGGTGAATACATAACCAGTAGTTGAACGACGCTTATCAAGATCTCTAGCATAATCTGAATCCACATATCCTACAAGATGCTTACCAATAGTTTTACTTCTCTCAAATTTTAAGCCCGTTTCCACAGTACCATGAATGTACCGTAGAATCCATTTCACAGCTTGCCAGTGGCCTTTACCAGGATTATGCATGTACCGGCTTACCATACTTACAACATGTGAAATATCAAGTCTCGTACACACCATTGCATACATTAGGGCACCTACTGCATTGGCATATGGAACATGATCCATCTGTCTCTTCTCACCATCTGTACTTGGTGACATAAATGCACTGAGTTTGAAATGTACCGCCAAATGAGTACTTACAGATTTGGTCTTATCATTAATGCCAAATCGTTGAAGTACTTTGCTCAGGTACTGAGCCTGGGTCAATTTGAATATACCATTTTTTCTATCTCTGCTGATTTCCATCCCAAGAATTTTCTTGGCTTCTCCAAGATCCTTCATCTCGAACTCTGAGCTCAATTGAGCCTTCAGCCTGTCGATCTCTACCTTGCTTTTAGATGCGATTAGCATATCATCAACATATAAAAGCAAATAGATAAATGATTCATTTTGGAGTTTCCGAAAATAAACACAGTGATCAAATTGACTGCGTGTGTACTTCTGATCCATCATAAAGGTGTCAAACCGCTTGTACCACTGTCTCGGTGATTGCTTCAGACCATATAGAGACCTATTCAACTTACATGCCCAATCTTCACGACCGGGGACTCTAAAACCATCTGGTTGAGTCATATAAATTTCCTCCTCTAAGGAACCATGGAGGAATGCAGTTTTTACATCAAGTTCAACTAACTCTAGGTCATACTGTGCTACTAAAGCCAATAATATCCGAATAGATGCATGCTTAACAACAGGTGAAAATACCTCATTGTAGTCTATTTCTTCTTTTTGATCGTAACCTTTGGCTACCAATCTGGCTTTGTATCTGATACTGTCTTAGCCGGTAGCACCCTCCTTTTTGGCAAAGACCCATTTGCGCCCAATTGTTCTTTTGAGTGTTGGAAGTGGAACCAACTTCCAAGTCTGATTCTGATAAAGTGATGTCATCTCTTCATCCATCGCCTTCTTCCACTGGGCATGCTCGGGGCTGTTTACAGCTTCTTTGTAATTGGTCGGGACATCATCGTCAATTACTGGAAGGGCGAATGCCACCATGTCTGTGTACCGGGCAGGTTTCTGAATATGTCTTTTCGGTCTGCTGGTGGCAATAGATTCAGGTTGCTGAAAGATTTTCGGTGATGACTCCTCCACTTCAGTTAAGGTGTCATCAGATTCTGGTTCAAATTCATCAGAATTTTGACCAGCATCTTCAGATTCAAACTCCACCTGCTTTAGAGAATCATGGTTCTCATTCTCTGGAGTTGTCAGTTTCAGCATTACAGATTCGTCAAAGGTAACATCTCGGCTTACGATGAATTTCTTTGACTCAGGGTTCCACAGTCGGAATGCCTTTACTCCTTCACTAAAGCCCAAGAAGACAGCTTTCTTGGCTCTAGGATCCAGTTTTGATTCACTAACATGAAAATATGCAGGGCATCTGAAAATACGAAACCGATCATAATCAGTGGCAGAATGTCCGAACCATACCTCTATGGGAGTTTTCCCATCAATTGCAGTGGAGGGTAGTCTGTTGATAATGTGGGAGGCGTACATTAAAGCCTCCGCCCAAAATGCTTTGCTCAAGCCCGATTGGGATAACATACAGCGAACTTTATCAACCAAAGTTCTGTTCATCCTTTCTGCAACTCCATTCTGCTGGGGAGTGCCAGGAACAGTGAAGTGTCGGATTATCCCATCATTCTGACAGATTTCCTTCAGTGGATCTGACTTGTATTCTCCACCGTTGTCAGATCTCAGTCTCTTGAGCTTTCTCCCGCTCTGAGTTTCGATCATCTTCTTCCATTTTACGAAGATATCTAAAACTTTATCTTTATGCTTCATAGTATAAACCCAGACATATCTAGAGTAATCATCAATAAAGGTCACAAAATAGTGTTTACCTCCCAATGAAGCATTTTTGGAAGGCCCTCAGACATCAGTGTGAATGTAGTCCAATGTTGCTCTCGTACGATGAACTGCAGTGCCAAACTTGACTCTTGTTTGCTTGCTAGGATGCAATGCTCACAGAAATCAAGTTTTCCTGTTTTGGCATTTTTCAGTACACCTTGCTTTATCAGGTTTTGCAAGGTCTTTTCTCCAACATGCCCTAAGCGCATGTGCGAAAGTCGAGAAGTGTCAGATTCATCGTCTCCATTGTTGTGGGAGACTGCTGCTCTGCCTGTCACAGTTTCTCCATCAAGAAGATACAGATTTCCCTTCATAGAACCCTTCATTGCTAAGAATGCTCCACGTACAACCTTAGGACTCCATTCTGAATGGTCATCTTGTAACCATTTGAGTCTAATAGCCCCAGTGATATGAGGTTCTTCTTCAGATCAGGGACATACCTTACATCTGTAAGTTGTCTGATTGTACCGTCATGCATTTTTAGTCTGATCGTTCCAATACCTCTAATGTAACAAGTATTATCATTGCCCTTAAGGACAATCCCTCCATCAAACTCCTTGAAGCTTGAGAACCACTTCCGGTTCGGACACATGTGGTAGGAACATCCGGAATCCAGAATCCATTTATTTGAAGAGTTTGTTGTTGTGGAAATCGTAAATGCAGAGTCTTCCTCTCCCTCAGATTCTTGAGCCACGTTCACAGTTGACTTCTTCATGTTAGGACAGTTTTTTTCTCCAGTGCCCTTTCTCATGGCAATAGGCACATTCGTCCTTTGAGAGTCGTGTTTTTGATGATCCCCTCTTTGAACGGGATTTACCTCGCTTGTTTTCTCCGGCTCCTCTGTTTGTCGTCCTGCCTCTGAACACAGTTAAAGCTTCTGGTGTAGTATTCTGGTGATCATGCTGATCCTTTTTTCGATACTCATTATTCACCAGAGCATTACTAACATCAACAAATTCAACCTCATTTTTACCATATAACAGTGTAGTGGTTAAATGATCATAGCTATCAGGCAAGGAATTTAACAAAGTAAGAGCCTTATCTTCATCAGAGATATTTGCATCTAGATTTTCAAGATCAGCGAGGATTTTGTTGAAACTTACTAGATGCTCCTGCATGGTAATACCTTGCTTATACTGGAAGCGGAACAGCTTTTTCTTCAGATAGAGTCTGTTCTCCATGCTCTTTGTCATGTACTTGTCCTCGAGTTATTTCCAGAGAGTTTTTGCATGAGTCTCTCTCATGACACAGTATTTCTGGTCCTTGGCTAGGCATAACCGGATTGTGCCACAAGCCTGGCGGTTGACAAAGTTCTAGTAATCTTCCGACATATCTCTGGGCATGTCTTCCAGGGCGATATGTGACCCCTCTCGGAATAACAGATCCAGAACTTCGCATTGCCACATGCCAAAGTTGTTGGTGCCGTCAAATTTCTCCACCTCAAACTTTGCAGTGGTCATCGAGTTTTTTCTGACGTAAGAACTTGATGGTGCGCTGCTGGTTGTTTCAGTTGTCTCTAATGATTCAGCCATGGTAATAAAACAAAATTACCAACTCAGAGTTTTTTCGCTACTTGTATGGAAAAACGGATGCCGCGGTTGAGTCCAGAATAGTCAAAATAACCAGGAACGGGTCCAACTGAGTAAATTTTGGACACACGGAGAATATTCTGCGAATATTCTGCTGCAGGTGGCTCGAAATGGACTCAGTTTAGCTCAACCGGCTCGGAAAAAGGCTCGGAATAGTGTTCTGAAATGGCTAAAAAAATGGCCCGGAAAAGTTGGTCGGAGAGACGGCGGCGCGTGGGGCGCGTAGGGCGGCGCGTGGACTAGTTGGTCACCGACGCGTGGGGCGCGTTTGGCGTGTGAGGCCCACTCGTCTTCAACCTTTGGATGGCGCGTGCGGCGCGTGGGCGAGTGAGGACCACTCTCGGTCCTTCTGGCGGCGCGTGTGGGCGCGTGCGGGCTCCGTTGGCGCTCCGGTTGATTCTGATGCACTCCTCTCGACGACCTCTTCAACCTGGTATTTTCAAAACACAAATTGGAGCACTTTTGAAAAACGGACATAATCAAACAAACTCGGTTTTACGTAAAATTTGGCTCTGATACCAATTTGTTGTGCGGAAATAAATCAAGAATAGTAAAACCGACAAATACACACTAAAAACACAGATGTTTTACGTGGTTCAGCAAGTGTGCTTACATCCACGGGAGGAGGAGCTTGAAAGCTTTGTATTAATGGAGATGGAGTACAAACATAAACCGAATTCAAGGTGCTATGCTAGCACTGAACTCACAACTCACACAATACCAGAAAACTCTATAAATTTCAGAGAATTTGCTCAACTCTAATCACTCTCACATTTTTCTCTCTCTCTACACATTGCCTTTTATAGGCAACCACCATAGGTGTGAACACTTTTAATGTGACAGCTACAAGCTGCCACCATCCAGCAGCCAACCACCATAATTAAATGCATATAGTTGAATTATGGTGTCATGGTAGCAAAAGTCATGGAAGCTTCCTTGACTTTGGTGGATGAGCCTCCAAAGTCAAAGAAGCTTCTTTGACTTTGATGAATAATTTGAGCCAATATTCAACAAGTAACAATTCAATTCGAATAGTAGAATAGCTATACGAGAAATGGCTGCAAAATTTTAACCATAGTAATATAGTCATGAGAGAAAAAGAAAAAAAAAATCACACTCATAAAGACTCAAGCAAACTGTTTTGTTTTACAATATATTTTTTTTAGGTCAGATCATAACATATCCCTAACTGATCCAAATATTATCAGCATTTACCTCAAATTTTTCACTGTTAATTATTACTGCAGCGACAGTTATAACTGTTAGTGAAAGACTGCAAGCTATTCTTTTCTTGGCTTGTCCTCTTGCATTTGATTTATTTAGAACATTAAGAAGTAAAATCCAGTAGAAAGTATTAACTATAAAATCCATCCGAAATTTTACTCCAGTACAAGAATTGGCCATGGATTTAATGTTTAATTCATTTAAATGATATATACAAATTTTCAAACTAATAAATACAAGCTTTTTGCACACCCCAGAAAACTAGTCTGGAAGAAAAAGAAAACAGGAAAAAATAGGACTTAAATATGCAAGTGTTATGTAGAGGGTTTCCAGTGGCTTCTAAGTTTTAAAGTTACAAGAAACAATGAGGTAAGGATTGAAATTTTTATTTATATGATGTATAAACACTTCATGAACATCGCAAAAATACCAAAATTTAAAACAATTTCATCAATTGAATGGTTGAAAATATAGAATTGGCTTGGAAACTGACATTCATAATATGCATGAATAAATTGGTAGATCCAAGGATCAATTTGCTAGAACATAAATTACACGAAAGGTCACAAAACAACATCAAATTTGATATGACAAAATAGCAAGTGCATTTATGGCATATTTTGTAGGTGCAGTTTGTCCTATATGTTTGATGAAAAAATTCTCGTCAGTTCAAGGATCTGTAAACTGGTTACCCATACTCGTTTACATTATTATCGAATCACAAAGGAATATCATAGGACAGGATAAGTTAACTTTTACCACAGTTTTTCAAGAGCTACGTTGAGTGGCAAATAACCCCTTGCATCATCCTCGTGATTGAGTCTTGGGATGGCCTCCAAAGTCGGTGGTTGATTGTATAAATACATTGTATGATTTGGAGATTCATGCACACAAATTTAAGAAGCAAATCCCCTTTGATGGTTGGACAAATGAGGCATCCACTTTGTTTTTTATAAGATCACAAAGCACTTAATTAGTTTGATCTGAACGAACTATAGGACTAGACACACCATGTACACATTTCATTTACTAAAACTAATGAAAGGGCTAAAAATCAATTTCAGCCATTTTCATTCTATAGCAAGAAATTTTAATATTTTTCCACAATAAAACACAATATCATTTTACTAGAATTATATATTCTTCAAAGTTGTAATACAAATTTAGGTTTTTGAAAGGAAGTACTAGGGATGGCAAAACCCGATTCGATCGATGAATTTCGCACCGATCCGCTCCAAATGGAGAGGTTTTTTTTGGAGCGGGGTGGAGCGGAGCGGTTTTGGTAAATGCTTGCTCCACTCCGCCCTGCCCCGACTTTTGAAATTACTATTTTATCCTTTAAAATATTTTATATTTTTCCTTATATTTTTAATATATATTAGATATATATACTAAAATCATATATATACTAATATTTTATATCTATACTTTTAGTATATATGTATTATATATATTATATTAAAGATTTTTATATACTAAAATTATGTTCATGAATAAATTATAATATAATTTTTTACAATATTAAGTTAAAAATAATTAATATAAATTGGGGTGTAGCGGAGTGGAGTACCGTGGAGCAGTTATGGATGTAACCGACATCCATGGATGTCGATGTTTCCAACATCCATGCAAGAGTGGGATGGAGGTGGATAAGGCAATATCCGCTCCCGCCCCGCTCCATTGCCATCCCTAGGAAGTACTCATCACGTTTTGAAGATAATGTAGAAATTAATAACACATTAATGAGCGGAATACCAATTTTTTTTTTTTTCTTACCATGGCGTCCACTACATGTTCTTTGTAAAGCTTTGTTGTCTCACTCCCCAACTGCCTTTCTTCATTCTCACCATGTAATTTAATTACTTGCTATATTAAAACAAAAACTACGCCGTTAGCAGGTATCTTGCATATTATTTGCTTTACATTCTAATCTCAAAATTAACTATTCGAATCTTTCAACTTAAATTCGAAAATAATATGTACTTGAAATATTTTGAATCTAAAATGATTCGAACTCAAATTGACTCAAACTTAAATCCACTAGAACCTGTATTGATTCGAATATAAAATGATCAAAATTCAAATGGCTAAAAAAATAATAATTCAAAATTTAAATTAAATATAATTTATATAAAATTAATTTAATAAAATAATAAATATAATATAAATGATTAATTTATTTTAATTTTATATTTTTAATTATTATATATTTTGAATATTATTTTTTAATTATAATTAAAATTAATTTATTTTAATTTTAATATTTATTAATATATATTATAATTTTTTATTTTTTAGTTTAATAATATAATTAAATAGATCGATTAACAATAATTTAATAAAACTAATTATAATACTTACTTTAAATATTTTATTATAAACTTCATATAACAAAATTATTACTTTTAAAAGAATCAAGTAAAAACTAAATTATAAAGATAAAAATACGTATTTATATTTTATACATAATCAAAATATTCCAACTTCCAAAACTTCAAATTATAAATCAAGTAAAAATTAAATATATATATTTTATTATAATAATTTGTACTTTACATTATAATATTATTTTTATCATATTATAATATAATAAATTAATTTCTTACCAAAAAATTATAAATACTCTCCCTTTTGAAAACCTAATTTTGTGTAATAATTTTGAAACATATAATTTTAAAAAGCAACTTTAGTAATGAAATTGGTTCAAAGATAAGGATGAGAAGTGAAAGAAGGTGTCTTCACTTCTTTTGCTTGAAAAGGGCCAACAACTCTACTTATCATTATCTTCAATCATTTTAAAAAAGGATTTTGCTAACAAGTGCCTTTAGGGCACTTGTTAAAGTTATTATATATAATAATATCTACATCCAATGCATCGGAAATGATGAATAAATTTGTCAACTTTTGCATTTAATACAATATTATTACTATAAATAATATATTAACTAACCTTAACAAGTGCTCTAAGGGCACTCGTTAGCAAAACCCTTTAAAAAAATAATATTTAGTACGTTAAGAATTTAAATATTAAAAAGTTTAAAATTACAGTAATAAATATTTATTTAAATTTAATCAAATTAATTCATATAATTATTTTTAAAAATTAGCAAGTCAAAAATTCAAATAAATCATATGTTATCTCCTTCCTCTCTCATATTCAAAGCTTGTTGTTGTAAATTAGAAGATGATTGTTGTTGTAAAGCCAAACCTTGAGTTCTTAAACCTCAACTGTCATTTCAAAGCTTGTTTCTTTATTTTTTTTCTTTAAAAAAAAAAAAAAAAAAACTTTTTATTATGTTTAATATTATAGGAGTCCATGACAGATGACAATTGTTGACCTTTCAGAATTAAAGAAAGGTTCCTAACGCACATATAAACATTAACTGTCCCAAAAATAGATATATATAACTTTATTATCAACTAAAGCTGTTGGGAATCTGGCTTTCAATCTCCTCCATCAACCTTTTATGACAAAAATGAAAGGCAAGGCTTCTGCTAAACAACAATTTCCTGTCATTTTATATCTGCTATAGTGATATTTTACTTGTGACAAAAGGATTCCTTGAGAGTGGATATCCATACACTTAAAAAAATTCAAAGTATTAAGAAGCCCTTATATTATATCGTATAATGTAAATTAGTTTTTTTATTATAAAATTTAATAATTTAGTTCGTGTATTTTTAAAGTTGAAGTAAAAAAATAAAATCACTAACTAGTGTAATAGAAACTGTTAAAAAAATTTACGTGGCATTTAACATTGTGTTTATTTGATGACATGGATGTCAAATGCTAACGTGACATTAATAAAATATGTTATTTTAAGCTAACGTACACAAAATAACAAACTAAGTTGACAAAAATGTCATATCAAATTATTTTTTGCGAACTTAATTTGTTAATTTGTCTACGTCAGTTTAAAATAATATATTTTATTGGTTCCACCATTATCAAATAAACAGAAGGTTAAAAGTCATGTCAACTTTTTTAACAGTTTTCGTTATACTAGTTAATGATTTTACCTTTTTCTTTAATTTTAAAAGTATATGGATTAAATTACTCAATTTTATAATAAAAAATTTAACTCGTGTTAACCGATTGATGAAGCCATGCAAGTCAAACTGATCACACACTTTAATTCTTTTTTATGGTCAGTTTTGGATTATTTTACTCTGATTCGAGTTTAATGTGAGGTACGATCATGTATTCAATACGAATATATTTAAATTTTTTATATATATTTAAAAAAAATTATCTTATTTTCATATTTAAATATATGTCGAACATGAATAACAAACATAAACACTTAAAAAAAAAAAAAAAAAAATCAGAATTAACATAAATTTTAGATAATCCTAACAGCACATACTTACCTCAATTATAGATGGCCATCCAAGCTAAAGCAAATTCCCTTTGGCTCAACATTTTTTAAAGGTCCATGCAGAAACACCGACTCTTTTCTGAACCCACAATCCTTCTTCACTTTCCCTTTAAGATTTGATCATAATGACCCTTTGAAACCCAACGGAGCTAAACCAGAAAAAGGAGATTCCTTGCATGCCCCCACATCTTTTGCCTTTCAAATATTCCTTATGACTCGTGTGCAAATAAAACCCACCTATTGATTCTTCGTTCATACTGATCTCCACCATCTCCATTATCTCATTTACAAAGCATAATCTCCTCCAGGTTTCCTCCATTTTCCCCCTCCTCCTCCTTGGCCTCATGGTGCCGGAATTTGAGGTAAGTTTTTATTGCATCAATAGAACAGCATCAACTAAATTGCAACAATCTCAACTAAGCAGTTTTTTTTTTTTTTTTTTTTTTCTCATCAAATATTGCAGAAACCTGGAGTCACCGAGATCAAAGTCCGAATGGACTGCAATGGCTGTGTACAGAAGATCAAGAAGGCGCTACATGGCATTCACGGTAATTAATAAGCAATTAAGGGTTGCAACTTGCATTCATTTTGTTTAATCTTTAGTTTCTAGCCATTGCTTGAATCCTGATTTTTGAGTTATAATTCATATTTTTCCACAGGTATATATGAAGTTTATCCTGATATTGCTCAACAGAAATTGACAATAATAGGCTGGGCAGATCCAGAAAGAATAGTTAAGGCAATTAGGAAAACTAGGAAGATCGCAACAATCTGTTCCCATTCAGAACCAATAGAACAACCGGCTGAAGGTGGTTTAGCAGCTCCAGAGGCAGCAAATCCTCCTCCATCAGAAGCTCCACCAGCTGAAGCTGCTGCGCAACCTGCAGAGCCACCAAAAGACCAACCGCCACCAGAGAATCCACAACCAGAGCCAGCGGCATCACCTGCAGCAACTGACGCCAATGCCAGCCAGAAACCACCACAACCTTCTGGACCGAAAGATGTCGTCGGAGAAGTTTATGGCCATCCACCTGATGATGGACATAGATATGATGGCTATGTTCACAGCTCTGGAGGGCCCTGGAGCAGACAGTACCCGAATAGCCAAGGCAATTTCTATCCTGAGCCACTAAACAGACACCCTAATAGCCAAATTTTCCACCATGAACCACCTCAACCTGCCTTTGTAACTCAAAGCTACAACACATACAAGCCATCACCATATGTAACAGAATATGAATATGTTCATTCATCAGAATCACCACCACGGTACACGCATTATAGTAGGATTGATCACTACAATGAAGACTATCACAATTATTACAGCAGTGGCAGCAGCAGCAGCAATGGCAATGGCAATGGAAATGGAAATATTACATCAATATTTAGCGATGAAAATCCCAACGCTTGTAGAATAACGTAGATAGTTAATTTAGCGAGGAAGATATGATCAAAAGGGGCTCTTTCTTTTGCCTCCGGGAGGTTTGAGGGAGAGGTATAGATTCTATGCTTGTAAGTGCTGGAAGAATCGATTCGGCAATCCACTTCTGAGAGATGCATTATTTGCTATCAGGGTCATCTTTTCTTGTAAAACAAAGAATGTGCTAAAGATTTTGTTATATTCTAATTCAACAATCAAACTTCTCAACCAGCCAACCATCCAATTTCGAAAAATACTAAAGACCCTTTTATATTTGATCAGTTTGCCAGGATATTGACATTGTTTCTCAACTCTCTTTCTATGAAAACTAGATGGTCCTTACAATACTCCTACTGATATATAACTAAGGTGTTCAAACTTAAAATTGATTGTTCATAATTAAAGGGCAAACATTTGTCGGAGAAACTGATGAACCAAAAACACAAAATTTTGAATGATTTTGACGGAATTAAGATTCAGGACTTAACCAGATACACATATTATTATTATACACTACTTCCTTGTATGATGACAAGGTTCCTGAGCTGGTTTCAGAACAAAAGAAAAACTAAGACCCAAATTTTTATAGCTTATTTTGAAACCAGAAACAGGAAGGAGAGAGAGCCTTTTTAGATAAGGATGGAGCAAAAAGGTAGTCAGTTTGAGAATGCAAATTATGATTGCATTTTCTAAAAATAAAATTAAAAAAAAAAGGATTTATTCTTTTATAATGAAACAGGTTTATTATATTCTTTGAGTGACATGAAAATTCTAACTTCTAAGATTAAACTTTTAGGCCAACAACTCTCTTATAGATAAGACAGGAATTAGGATTTAAAACTTTTCATTTGTCTCATTGTATTCTCTAAGCAAAGGCATCCAATGCAATTGGAACTGTATTTTCTTTTTCTTTCATCAGGAAAATTGGAATTTGCATAATTTCTTCTCTTTACTACAAAAATCAATGCAAAGGGTAGGAAAATTTTCCAATTCATCTTTATTTGTTTCATTTTAAAATCAATGAGGTGTACTTTAGCTTGTTAATTATCCTTAGTCTGAAACTCTGAATTGAAAATCCAAAGCACCAGATTCTTCTGTTCTGTTTAATGCGAGCAAAGATTACGTTACTTCGACTTTTCATTTTTTTAAAAATATTTGTGTCCGATATTCATATCCAACACATATTCATACATGAGTATGAGATACGATCCTTCAAATTTATGAATAAATTTTAAAAAAAATTGAATATACCCGTATCGAACGCATATGTTAATCTAACATTCACCCGAATCTGAATAACATAAACCAAAGCTATCTCCCATTGAATGACTAAAAACAATTTATTCAAACAAATGACCCATTTGAGTATCTCCTTATCTACCGTTTCATTCAGCAATTCAAACCAAATGATATAAAGATTTTACAATGAGATTTTACCTGGAACAAAACTATAAACACAAGGAAAGAAGAAAAGAATTAAATAGACAGCAACACTAAAAAGTACCCCCAATACCCTTTTTTTGCTTTTGTACCACCACTACCAAAAATTTCCTTACAGAAGAATGAAGAAATGAAGCTGTACAAACAATCTGCAGGTTGCAACATGCCAAAATGCCAACGACAATGGATGAAGAAACTGGTATTCTAGACATGTTTCTTATTGGAAAGAATCTGACCTACTCTTGAGACGGTAAAGGGTAGAAATTTTCGAATTTATATATATTTTCTAGTAGGAAGGAATGGTATCATAAGACTGCAGCTCTACCATTAGGCTTCAGGAAAGAAAAGCATGATGAAGAAGCATTTGAATTCTCTAGTTCAGAACATGGTTCGGGGAAGACTGACTCCGAAAAACCGGAAACATACGAACATATCCAAGAACTGGACGAGGCAGCAGAATTGATTGATAAGGAGATATTGGATAGACATATAGAAGTAAAGGGAGATTCTTGTATTCCTGTGAAGTTTCCAGCCATACTGATGTTTTTGCCAATGATATTC
Organism: Fremontodendron californicum; assembly: GCA_030761205.1. Taxonomy (NCBI): domain Eukaryota; kingdom Viridiplantae; phylum Streptophyta; class Magnoliopsida; order Malvales; family Malvaceae; genus Fremontodendron; species Fremontodendron californicum. The sequence continues at coordinate 24,407,313 of JAULJL010000022.1, read as the reverse complement.
TGCAAGGTGAATTTCTCCAGTACTGGCAAAGCATCAGGATCGAATTTGTCGTCCGGATGGGATCCATAATCACCGATGGCACCAAAAGCCGTGTTAACGTTTAGCATGTCAACATCTGATATAATGATCTCTTTAATATAACCACCCCTACCTTTTGTTGTTCTAAACTCAATACCACTTAACGAGTTGTAGAGGTGAATTTGCTCTACTTGGATATCAGAAATGCCACCAGACATTTCACTACCAAAGGCAAGAGAAGAGCCTGAGGATGACTGAAGGTGGACCCTTCTGATGTGGACATTTGTGGTAGGTTTTCCATAAGCAATGCCATACTCATCCCAGCCACTCTTGAGGGCAATCGCATCATGACCCATACTAATGCTGCAGTCCTCAATGCAAATGTTATCCGAAGAATCTGAAAGCAGAATGTTAAGAATGATTCAGAAATTTTTTGCTGCAGAACCATCTTTAAACACAATGAAAGATAAAACATTGCACAAACACTAGAGGTATAAAGCTATGTTATTTGGACTCGGGTGTGAGTGTCGGACACGGGTATGTTCAATTTTTTTCAAGATTTCCTTATATTTGGAGGGTCCTTGGAGGATCATATCCCTATACCCATGTCCGGATATACGTCGGATACGGGTGTTGGACACGGATACTTCAAAAAAAAAAAAAATGAAGAGTCGGAGTAACATAAGTATAAAGCAAATAATTCAGTTTTAAAAAGGTTATGACATATCTAAAAACAACTTATTAGGCATATCTAAAAACAACTTATTAGGTTCTCAATATGAACAAACTAGATATTAGTCATCACGAACCTGGGACTATGCCAACAGTATATGGTGATCCTGGTGGAGCATAAACTGATATGTTATGAATGTGCACATTGCTGCATAAAAAATCCAAGTAGATATAATTTAACTTTCTCCTATTGTCAACAGATCAAATAATAAAAGTTTAAAAGCAATCAGAAAAGTATTCAAACAAACCTGCAATAGACTGGATGAATGTTATATGCAGGGGCATTGAGAAAAGTAATGTTTGAAACAAGTACATAGTGGGAAGACAAAAATTCCACAAGGTGAGGACGGGTATAGTTTAAAGAATGAGATGTAAACCATTCCCACCAAATTGAGCCTTGCCCATCTATGGTTCCATTATCACCTAGAGTGCAACATGCAAGTGTGAGTATTTATCTGAGACTCAACCAAAGATTGTAATAAACAGAGAGTGAAAGAATGAGCCAAAAATGAAGTTAAAGAGATAATCTTACCAGTTATTACAACATCATGCAACATGTGTCCATTTACCAAACTTCGATATCTTCCTCCAGGAAGTTCAATTCCTCGACCATATGAGGGTAAAGGTTCAACAATGTCCCAGTGAGATGGATCCTTAAGAAGCAAGAAAAGCAAGTGTGAAATGAAATCAAGGCTAAAAATTGGGTTAAAGTATTTAAATAGTCCTTGTACTATAGCGAAAAATGCATTTAGTCATTGTACTATAGAAGTGAGTAATTTAATCCTTGTACATTTGAAATTGGTGCAAAGAAGTAAAATTGGTAACAGTGTTAATGAGAAACCGTCTAAATGCCGACATGGACATGTGAAACTGACAGAAAAAAATGACTTGGGAAAAAATGATGACGTGTCAAATTTTTTTACTCTTGGAATTTAGAAAAACATAAATATTTTTACCCAAATCCCTCTCTTACGCGTAAAAACATGTTATCATTTTTTTTTCCGAAACCATTTATTCTTTCAGTTTCTAAAGTCCACCTGAGCAAAAAAAATTTGACACGTCATCATTTTTTTTTTGAAGTCATCTATTCTGTTAGTTTCACATGTCCACGTCAGCATTCAGCATTTATACTGTTTTCCATTAACACTGTTACCAATTTTACTTCTTTGCACCAATTTCAATATTACTCACTTCTATAATACAAGAACTAAAATGTACTTTTGACTATAGTACAAATATTACCGAGATACTTTAACCCTAAAAATTGCTACTAGTAATAAGTATTGTTAGACAATCATACCTTAAAATAAGATAAAAAAACAAATAGAAATGTGGGCAAAGAAAAAAAGGGCAAAAAAATACCTGAGATCCAAGAATGACAGCACCTTTTTCCAAGAAGAGAGTGAGATGGCTGGTAAGATTGAAACTTCCTGTAAGCCATCTTCCAGGAGGCACATAAAGTTGGGCACCACCCTTGTCAGCAAAAGACTTAAGATAAAAAATGGCATTTTGAAAGGCAATGGTATTCAAGGTTTTGCCATCTCCAATAGCACCAAATTCCAAGATGGATACACTATGTGGTCTTGGGTCAAATGTCAGCTTATGATCAGCACACTGCCCATTGCTTTCTTCTCCATTAACTTTGATTGCATTGCACAATGCCAGCAGCAAGAGCAATGCTACCTGATTGCACAATGTTAAAACAAAAAAAGGGCAAACCAGTTGATACTCAGAAGAAAAAAAAAATTGAACCTTTGCAAATACAAACATCTCAAAAAGAATACAAATGCTAGCATAAAAAATAGCTATGCCTTGTAATGTAGTAATGCCAAAGAGAGGAAACTAAACAAAGAAAAGACAAACTTTGGACATTTTATACAAATATAATGAATTATCATTCCAAATGATGAGTGATTGTTGCAAATAATTTTTTAAGAAAATCCAAAAAAAATCAAGTTAATTAAGGAGGCAAATGACCAAATTTATAATTTGACTAAAATAAAGGAATTACCAGGAAATTAAGCAGGCATTAAAGCAACCATAAATTGCAAAAACTATTAAACCGTCTTAAATTTCAATGTCAAAGAATGATCTTATAACTCCAAAACCAAGGAAGATGGAAAGTTGTAAGTTTCAGAATCCAATGAAACCAAAAGTCTGCTAAAAAAGGGTTGTAAAATGAACTAAAATTCCACAAACTCAAGAAACAGAATATAAAACAAGAAGAAGGAAAATGGAAGCTTCACTATTATCAGAACAAAGTGAATATGGAAAAATCAAGAAGAAATATATATATAATATATATATATATATATATATAAAAGTTGAATTGCCACCATTGATGATGAGCAAATCCAGTTAACAAAAAATCCCAGAAAAGTAGTCAGTTTTGTTCATCAAAAACACTTTTAACAAATCCATAAAATCAAAGCTTCAATTCTTTTTGATTTGGCAATCCAAAAAAAAAAAAAGAGAGAAACAGAAAACAAAAGAGAAAAGAGAAAATCAATTCCCCAGTTAAAAGAAACGTACTTACTGGCATCTTCATATGTCAAAGGCCTCAGCAAAACTGACCAGAGAGAGTGAAGAAGAAAAGCTGATATGCTCAAACACTTAACAAAGAAACAAACTGCAGAAATAAAACAAAAAAGAAAGGAGAAGAAAAGAAGCACCGCAAAAACAGGGCAGCTTTTCTGTAAGTATGTGAATTATGAGCATTAATCATATATAAAAGACACAAAATTTTAGTACCTTTTTTTTTTTTTTTATTTGGACACAAACGGTTTAAGTAAAATATGACAGCTTTTTTCAATATTCATGCACATAAATATGAGCAGTAACAAAGAGAATAATTGGAATAAATTAGCATTAATACCACTAATCATTAATTACCCCATTAACTAAATATGACTAATAACGTGTCTCGCCGACAAATTTCTTTGCAACGGCCCTCCCTCCACTCCAGTGAATCCTACAGTAATACTAAGAATAAAAAAAAGAATGAGAGCTGTGTTTTCTTACATTTGTTAAGAATTGATTAGTAAGAGAAACATAACTAAGGTGGGAAGTGATTGGTAGATTTGGAGATTTATTTTCAGACAGGAGATAAGTTAAGAGGTGGGTTTTGTCAGTATGTTGGGAGATAAAGACCCAGATTGACACGTAAGAAGGTAGGATAGAAAAAGGGTGGAACAAAAGGTGAGACAGAGAGAGAGAGGGGATAGAAAGGGGAATAAAATAATGGGAAGAGAGTGCTTGGGGCATTGAGACCGCATGTGGGTTGACAGGGCAGAGAGGGAGGAAGTAGGTCCCATGTTCAATCATGGCGAAGATGCTAGCCTGGCGTCAATCACTTGACAGAACATAACACAACAGAAAGAGAGAGAAAGAAAGAAAGAAAGAAAAAAAAAAAACTCAAAACTCCATTTTTGAGCGTCAGTCATGCAGTGATTTTGGGTCCAGTTTTTGCCGATTAGAGCAATTCTTCTTGTGGATGACATGTCACAGCTTTCATTTCTATCAAACAAAAGGAAAGAATTGATATTTTTAAAGTGAATAATTCAGGTTTTTAGTGGGGGGGAAAGAGGTGATAACTGATAAATGGGCAAATCAGATCTAATTTGGACGGAATCTTTTTTGGGTCGACTCATTTTTAGGTGAAAAAACATTTTGAATCGATTTAAAATTGAATGAATTTTTCGAGTTTAAATCAATTTTGATTATTCATTTTATATATATATATATATATATATATACCAGTTTGAGTTTCCAGGAAACCACTCAAGTTTGGAAGGAGACTTGAGTTTTTTAAATGTAAAATAAAATTTAGTAAATTAGTATATGATTTTTAGTGTACTAATGAATTAAGATTTGTCCCCCAAAAAGGGAAAAAATTATAGTCAGCTTGCTATATTTTATATTCAACTCGCCCTGTCAAAATGAGAGAATTGCTGAATGAGATAGTGGCATATTTGTTCATTTTATGAAGAAGAAACCATTGTTTTTCAAGGTTACAGCTCTGGAATGGAAATTACAGCTCATCATTGATGTTTCTAACCTTGAAAATTTAATGAAACAGACAAACTGGGGATATCATATAGGATCAGAGTGTGGAACTGATTTCAGCAATTGAAGGACGGATTTTTCTCCTTTTGGGGCACATAGAGCAGAATCAAAATTTATGAGTCATGAAGCTGAGAAAATCAAAGTATTCAGAACCGTATTGATGAATGTATCGTTTTTGTTTTGATACTGATACGTATGATTATCAGTACCGTTTTGAGTTTACACGTATTTTTCAAATATTTTTTCATATATTTATATGTATAATTTTCAAGTTTCTTAATAAAATATATATTATATACACATGCAAATATACATCCATTACATGTATATATATATGTTTTTATGCAAATATAAACTTTAAATATTTAATATCTAAAATTTTTAAACATCAAATAGGTAAAATAAATATTAAAATGTTAAACAATATAGTAAATTATTATTAATTATGTTCAATAGCCTAATTTAATGAACATATTTTATTTTTAAATATAATTATGAAAAAAATAACAATGATCATAATACAAAAAATATTAAAATTGATTTAAAAAATCAAATAAATGAATTTTTTTTTAAATTAAAAATCAAAATCTTGTACCAACTGGTACAGACCGGTATAGACTGGTACGACCGGAACGGCCGGTACCAAAATCGAAACGGAATTAAAAACTGTGAATCTAATGTTTTTAGGAACGATTTTAAAAGTAAATTGAGATATGATATTGTAAAGGGCATGCTCTAAGATCCTCAAGATCTTAATGCATAGTTATTAGCTCTGCTTTTACTAAGAAAAATACAGGGTTAGTCGACCTCACATAAAAGCTTAGATGGAAGCAATATCCAATCTCATCTAATTTGTAACAAAATCAAATCCATTCTAATACCATATTTCATATTTTTAGACAAAATTTTCATATGAATTATGGATTGGATATAGACTGAATTCTTGCCCCCACTCAAGAACATGACATGTTGGGAGCTCATCTGATATTGAAAATACTACAAACAATAATTGATCAAGCTGAACCAAACATCATTCTAAGAGTCCAAACTCCAAAATGACAAGATCCTTAACCAGGTGTACCATGATCCTATTCCTATACAGTAAAAATTTTTATGAATACATAATCAACAGAAAGAAAAAAAAATACAATTTGTGTATCCGTATTATGTTCGTGTATTTTTTTGTGTTATAATCGTGTTTAAAGTGTTTTATATTTGTATAGATTTTAATGTGTTAATAATTTGTATTATATTGATTTTGATATATAAAAAATAAATAAAAAAATCAGCCTTGCAGGAGCTTTTGTCTGTATCATTTTTTCCTTAGCATTACTGATTTAAGACCCTATAAAACTGAAGCATCTTCTAGTAAAAAAGTGTAGGACAACATTCCCAGTTTTCCACCACATAGCTGTCTTCTTGTTTTGTATACAAGAAAAATAATGCAAGGAAGAGAAAACTGCAGAAGCAGTTCCAGAGTCTAGACTTCCAGATGAAGTCAATTTGGCGCAGCACAGTTAACATAAAATACTGAATAGAAAATCCAATGAGGAACTAGCACAAGTTCCAAGAGTTTACAATATGGAAATAAAAAATATAGATGATGGTGTTTGAACTTAAATATAATAGTTGGATTTTTTTTATCAGTTTGAATTTTTGAAATAATTGATCACCCAATTTAACATGGTATCAAAGCTCTCGAGCCAGTGTTTTATTGTCCATCGACATCTTTCTTCTACACTTGGGTCCACATGCAAGTTCATTAATCCTTCATCCAGCTTCCACGTGAGGGGATATGTTAAAACTTAAATATAATAGTTGAATTATTTCTTATCCGTTTAAATTTTTGGATAATTAATCATCTAATTTAACATGTGATTTGGAGCAAATGATTTTTTTTTTTCTTTTTCAAAATAAGAAAACTTGAGACTTTGGAAGTTAAAGGGACAAATACAATGATAACTGCAAGAAATATATGTAAAAATCAAATGCAGCAAAGCCAATCTAACCAATAAGCATGATCTGAGCAGAGTATAGAACTTTCGAACCAATAATAAATAAAAGAGCAGAGTGCAGAACTAGCATCTGCTATTGATCCTTTGTTGTGCCATTGCCACATGTTGTCTAGGTTCAAGCGGGGAGGAAGTGGCAGTTCCTCTAGAAGAGCCTAAGGTTTATAAGGGCATGCAGCCCAAATTCATGAGGATCAAGGTCATACTATATCTATACGGGGCATTAATTATATCAATTAGCCTAATTTTTGCAAATGAACCTTTTCCCTTCTTCAAACACAATTTTTTATCATTCTTCCCCCTTCTTTCAAACTTAATTTTCTAACTGCAGATGTTCTTTCTGTGCCTTTTTTTTTTTTCTTTTTCTTTCCCCAAGAGTTTAATGCTCTTTTTTCTGTCACCAATCCAGCTCTAATTCTTCATGACAATTCTGTTTCTCCTAGAAAATGTCCTTTCATTAATCCAGTTGCACTAAATCATCTTTCAGCATCCCTGCTCTCTTCAATTCCTTGCCTTTTTAACTCTTGCAAAATCTGTTTTTTGACTAAAAAAAAGGACATTTATCTGTGAGATTATGCAAGAAACTAAAACTTCATCACCTCATTATAATTTATAAGGGCCCTTGTGCATATCCCACAACATACAGAACTTTCTCAACTTCCTTTTTTACTTTAATAACTGATTAAATCTCTGATATTTGCTGCTGCTTATTCTGTTGGCTTACAGGAAAAATATAGATAGTACATAGTTTTTGTTATTACACCATTGGGGTGAGAGAGATAGGCTGGAAGAGTTCCAAAGATGTATCTTCAAGAACTTCCAGGCGTTTCAAAAGCACTGCCGGTTATTATATGGGAATTGGGAAGTGTTGAATTTGAAGTCACCATACATTTATCAGGTACTTGGCGTTCTTATTATTTCCTTTCACCGTATTTTGCTGGCGGAAAGAAAATTATGGACTTTGCTCTAATTATGTTCTTCGGATTCGGGAATGATTATCGAATATAGATAAATATTTGACACAAGTATACTTAATATATTATTATTATTTTTTTAAATATATTTGGAGGATCATACTCCATACCTATATCCAAATATATGTCGAACACATATATCAAACGTAAATACTTTTTAAAAAAATAAAAAATTCCGAATAACATAACACTCCAAAAGACCAGAGCCAGGCATTTTAACTGAATGCCACATTTATCAGAGAAATGAAATGAAGTAGCAATTAAATGTCACATTTATCAAAGAGATTAGCGTCCAATATACATACATGAATATATCTTTGCTCATGTGATCTAACATTTTTTTTTCCCTATGCTCAAACACATATAATTAGACACATGCAAATGGAAAAGAAAAAAAAACTACAAATTATACATGGATGACTTACAAATTACAAAGCAGAAGGGACGTTAATGTTCATCTCTGCAGCTCCTCAGAAGGGTTAGTGGTAGATGATGCTGCCGTCCTGCCATTCTCTGTTCCGTTATCGACAGGCACAGGCAATCCCCACTTCCTCTCTGCCTCTAAGGGTTCTATAACTTTAACAGAGCCATCCGTCAGTCCCACGGCGAACTGATTAGCTTCCTGTGGGTGTGTCGTGACAACAAGCGGGTGTATAGTTTGGCTGTCACGGTAGAAAATTGAAATCGAAAGTAAGAACCCAGATGCTATGTTACATGGACTCGGATGTGAGTGTCGGATACGGATATGTGTCTAACACAGGTATGTTTGATTTATTCTAAATTTTCCCATGTATTTGGAGGATCCTTGGGGCATCATATCCCCATACCCATGTCCGAATATGCATCAGACACGGGTGTCGGACACGGATACTTCCAGAAAAATGAAGAGTCGGAACAACATAGCCCAGATGCATGTTTCACGTTAGTGGAAGCCAAGGTACTGATATGTAAGGATTTTCAAAGCATCATATGAATAAACCATTTTTGATCACTGGTGAGAAAAAAAAAATGTAATAATAACATGGTGATATAAGCTGGTAATGCATTACCTGTTCGACAATGCTGGAGAGATATACGCAGATGGTGCAATACGACATCTGAGCCTCAAAAAATCAGCATCAAACACTCCAATGTTACCATCAGTAAAAGTAGCATAAACTAGTTGGCTATTGCAGGAATATGCTGCGCTAGATATAGGTGAAGAAAGTACTTCTTGTGGCATCCACTGCAATGTAAAAGAACATTAAATTTTGTTCACTGCATAATCAATATTTAAATTCATTACCTAAGCCGTAGCTTTTTTTTTTTTTTTTTTGGATAAGTAGTTTGAATTCCCATTTATCCAAGAAGCAGTAAACTGCTACAATGGTACAATATTGCAATGACACAGAAGCATAACTAGTAACAGAATGAAACTAATCAATCCTAGTTGAGCTGAACAATCCACATCTAAGCCGTAGCTTTTTACCTGCCGAATGCGTTCCATCTTGTTAGCATCATATACCGCAAGTTGTGTTTCATGGTATACTAACAAGCGAACTTGATCGGAGTGAAATTGCACGCGAGTGTCACCCTGAGGGGCCTTTCCAGCTGGCAGTTGAAGTGCAACTGATTTTATCTTTTCCCAGTTATCAGTGTTCCAAAAGAAAAGCTGCAAAAGAAAGAAGCCAATAACATCAGCAGTAATAAAGGACAATAAGAACCACTGGTCATATCTATCTACCAACTAGAATAGAAAATATAAACGGGAGAAAACATGAAGCATTAAAAATGATTAGGGCATAATGCGAGAGAATGAGAGAAGTTGCTTTTCAGGCAACAGAAATCAATTTCTTTTGTTTCTGAGCAAGAAAAGAAATATGGGAACCATTAAGAAAGGTAGTTAGATACCGTAATCTCATTTTCAGTATCAGACATATTGCAACCTTCTATAATTACTCTTATCATCTAGGCAACCAAACAAAGCAAATGCAGAAAGAAGTATATCGGACATACTTCAACCTTCTATAATCTCATTTTCGGTATCCACGTTAACCATGTTTTCATTAGAAATAATGATAGGCAGAAGTACACACAACCAGACACAGAGGGGTTTGATGATGAAGCATACCTGAGCATCGGCACCAGAAGAAACCAGGATGTTAAGACTGGTGGAAAATGCTAAACCAGTGATGCGTTTTTGATGACCCTTCAATTTTGTTTTGACCTACAGGAAAAAAGCACCTCTTTTCATATTGAAATATGGAAAGGTACTGCTACCAATGAAAGATACAATGAAAGATATACTTAAATCAACTACCTCATCCACCCTGACATTGTAAATATGGATGGCTGAGTCTTCCATTCCAATTGCTATGATATTATTATCTTGAGGATGAAATGCCAAGAAAGTCGAAGCTGGAGGAGGTGGCATAAAAGTTGTCATTACCTGCAAATCAATGCAATATCTTATCAAGTAAAATTATCACTATAGATGGAATCAAAGTTGGCAAGAAACTCCAATCTAATTCAAAATCCTGCAGTCACACAAAAAAAAATTTAAATAAACATTAACTTACCTTTAATGTCATCATATTAAACAATGAAACCTTTCCACCACATGCAGACATTGCATAGGAGTCATTCTTTGACAGTGCTATGCATGGAACTGCATCTTCAGAATTATCTGGGACATCATTAGTCATAAGAAGACCACTGTTTGGTTGCCAAAGTTGTGGAACAATGCTAGCAGTGGCCTACAAAACCACAAAAGATGAAAAAAAAGGTTACACAAGGAAACTTTTCGACCAATATCATATGTACAAAACAGCCACATGGACCTTCATATGGAAATTTGCATGTATATTTCAATGAATAATTATATATGAATGTCTGCAAAGCATAAATCACCTTTCCACTAGGGTTTTGTTCACTGCGACTCCATTTCCATAGCTTTTGGACCCCATTTGTCCCAAGAGCAAGAACCCCGACACCAGAATTTGTATAAAGAAGTCTAGCAACCTTGATATACAGGCAATTTAATAATCATAAAAATGATAAACTGAACATGATAGTCCTGAAAGATAATGTTAAAAACAAAAAAGAAGAGAGAACAAAAAATATATATTAAAGAAAAACCTTGCTAGCAGTATCCAAGTTGTCTGGCATGGTGACTGTTCGACACTGAGTAGGGTCAACAATCTCGGTTAGTTCCCAAGGTTTGGTTTTATCAGATGCATCCTCCAAATTTATTGTCTTTTCAATGCCTCTACTCATTGGTTCAACTCCATTCTACAAGAAATTGTAATTAGAATTAGATGCTAGTTTGAAATCTTGTAAAATTGCATCAGAAGACAATCAAACTAAACTGCATCGAGCAAACGGTCTGTAAAATCTCTCAACTTTATTTTAATAATCTTTTATGTTCTTTAATATGTGTTGATACTCATTTTCTAACCCAAAAAAAACTACCAGCAAAAAGTTAAGCTTAGTGCATGTGCAGCATACAAGAGTAGGAGTAGGCCTGGCAGGGCTGTCTACATGTTCTACTTTGCTAACAATAGGACCAATGCTTGTACCCTTAGCAGAACTAGATACCTGATCCATTATCAAGCAAAAAAACAAGTTGTCAATAGAAGTTCATGACATAAACAAATGCAAAGCAAGTTAGCATTGCGATGGAAGATATAACCTTCATCTCAAGTGGTGTTCTAGATGCTTCATAAGATCGAGCCTCCATTGCCCTTAATGCTCTAAGACCATTGGCATTTGCAAGAACCTTGAATCCATTGTCTGCTGTAGTAACAACAAGCAAATTTCCTTCCTTGTTGAATCTCAATCGGGGAAGACTCTATACCATCCCAATATCAAGTAAGATTACCAATTTGAAATCAAAGTATCCATTCATTCAAAGATGCACAAAAAGGGAAGCTCAAATGAAAAATTAGATGCTAACCGGAAGTCCACCCTCAGCTTCTGTGCTGATGAGAATATTTGTATTGTCCACATCCCAAAATTTAATCTGGCTATCATCACCAACAGCCAAAAAGCGATTCCTTGTTGTGTCAAACTGTACTACACCAGTAGAGTTCTTTCTAAAACCAGAAAATGTCCTCTTTATTTTTCCTTCACTTTCATTCCATTCTACCAAAAATGAATCCCCATCCTTACTTGTCCCGCAAGAAAATAATCTGAATTAGAGAGAGGATTGTTAATTAGTTACTTTGCATATATGGCTAAGGAGATTTGTAGCATCAGTGTAAGATAAAAAGGCTAACCATTGTCTATACTACTTTGAGTTTTCATCTACTTACCTACTACCATCAGCACTATAGAGCATCGTGGTACACCATTGTCCAGGAGCATCATAGTCAACCCTAGAGCCCATATTGTCATACAACCAAGCCTTGATTTTGCCATCAACAGCAGTTGAAAATATAAACTGCAACAATATGACAGAAGTTCATGCAAATGCAATAGCTTAGTGCACAAACAATTCACAAATGAACAACACATTTATCAAGCTCAGACCTGATAAAAGCTGATTAACAAAACGTGAAACAGATAAAAATAGAGACAAATAATACAGATGCAAATGTTTTTCCTAGACTTATAGAAGGTATGACAAAAGATGCACAGGCACCATTGCCTTCTGATCTTATGTAGAGAAGAAGTTCCAGCATGCAAAGTAAAAAGAATAGTACAATTTATCTACTATACAGTTGTACATATCACTGATATGGATGGCACAGATTTAGTAGTTTACATATTGCTGATACAAAAAGCCACCATATTTTCTTCTCACAGATTAGAGTACACTAAACTTGCATCACTAGGTTCCTTGAGCAACAGGTAATAGCCAATTTCAGCACATACTAAGTACTTCTATATCAAAATATCAGCTTATCCACAATAAAGTACCTTCCCTTAAAGCATAAATTGTCTTCCGGACTTCATCTAAAGAAACTGCCTACCTGAATATTTTCCTTCTGGTGAGGACAAACAGAATAAACAGGTGCCTCATGGCCTTCAAAATTAAAAAGCTTACTTCCAGCCAAATCCCACACCTACAGTTGTTACTGAAACTGAGAACACATGAAGTTCAAAGAGAAAAAGAACAAACAGTCTATTTTATTCACTTTCAGCACCTTTATTAACTTATCATCTCCACAAGTAACAACACAGAGTTTTTTGTTTGGATGAGAGAAAGCTAAGTCGTTTACACCACCCACATGAGCATCAATCTATCAGAAATCAGATAGCAATTATCAGTTTACATTTAAGAGTAATGCCTCCTTAAGCAAAGAATAAGAAAATGAATTAGAAACATGCCTCTAGATGTGGACGTAGATCATTAGACCCTTGATATGCATGCAAATGAACAAGATGTTTTGTAAATGCAACTCCTGCAACAAGAAAATTTCAATAAAGAAGCCCAAAACTGGATTTATTAAAGGAAAATACTCTTACAGCACATACCAATCAAATTTCCATCTGGGCTCCAAGCTACACGGCTTACAGATATGGATGAATCTTTACCAATACTAGCCTGCAAGAGATCTCAATTATAATCCTAACAGATGTATTTTACCAAAATTCCAGCATTCCAGAAGTAGCAAGCATAAGAATAAACCTTATCCTGTTTCAAGAACATTTTAAGAAGATGGGAAGAGGGTGAGAAGATGAAAAAAAACAACTCAGTTGATTGAGTCGGGAGGACATGGTTTGTACTTAAAGTATAGTTTTGATAGAGAAGAGAAATATTTTAAATAGGCCAATTCTTCAGTAACAGAAACAATTTGAGTGTTAAAACTGCAATTACCGAAGTAACATGCATTTATGGACACAGGTAACTAGCTTGTCAAATTTTCAGACATATTTATCTCAATCAAATTGATGTGTGAATCAGTAATCCTACTACTTTCAGTAATATCATGAATTTTTATTTTTTATTTTGTCAAAGATGCGATATCAACCTGAAATGAAACTGAACAAGCAGCCACATCCCATATCTTGAATGGTTTTGACACCAACCTCTCTTGCATGCCAACTTCCCATAAGGAAATTTCACCATTGCTACAACCAACTATTAAGAAAGATGCATAAAGCAAGATAAGAAAATACAACCCATAGCAACTAAATTAAAGGAATGAATTTTGATCTAAAATCACTCTAGGCAAGATGGTTTGTAAAGTTTTCATTGATTTTACCATTAAGTAACGTATGATGAGAAGGATGGAAATCCATGCTTGTCACGTTGGATCCCTGGTGAATGGTACAAGCAACAGATTTGGGTAGGTCATCAAGTGACCATGAAGCTTGTTGAGGAGCAGCAGGATATGTGACCTGAAATTAAGAATCCCCATAATTGATATCATATATTACAGCATAGTTGCAAAATATGTGGGAAGTATCTCATCATCAACAGATTTACCTCATCAACAGATTGTGCATACCGCAACCGTTTCTTTAAATGCTCATGATACTGTTTCAAAACTGAAACTGCGGTAACATTCAAAATCAAATCAGGCTAGTTATATATCTAAGGAATTAATCAAACAAGAACAAGATTTAAGACTAAACAGAATGTCCCCCTTTACATTAAAGGTAAATAAATTTTAAGGAGTATACGACCAAAGTCCTGGAGTATCTCAACTCCCCTTTCATCAAGATCATTCCCACATCCTTACTAACAGGGAGACAAAGAGAGGGCATAAAACACAAAGGATAGATATAATCCGATATATGTCACTGAAAATTTTACTCACGTGAATATAATATCTGAGGGAAAATATAAAAACTGAAAAGTATCCCTCCTTAAAAGATGATTATTTTGAATACCATGATGTACCCAACGGCCAAAATGTCAACCATGACAAAAACATTAATTTTACCTTCATTTTGAGGAACAGGCAAGGATGAAGCAGAAGCAGCAACGCTGGCAGATTGGAATGATGAGGAAGAATTGGCATTTGCCATCCAGGCAGCTAAAGCATTAGCATTAGGTGGAAAATGCTGCAATACCATAACAGGAAACAAAAGACATTCTAAGGTCAGCACGAGAAACATGCATCAAGAACATCCATGATTCAAAACTATAGTAAACATTAGGATCATACTCCACCATGCGCTCCAAGTGGAGCATAGGTTGAAGGCTTAGCAACTGCAGCAACTGGAAGAGTTACTGGAGTAGGTGCAAGAGCTCCATTTGGAGGCGAACAACTGTGATCAGTGAACAAGGTTTTGATATCTGGATTAGGCCTAGGGTTCTTGCACAGCTGGTGTTGCCAATTCAAACTGCCAAAAAAACAATCGGTCAGATTCAACATCATCCATTCCATAATTACAACCAAAAAATGTCATGTAACAAAATGTAAAAATCACCTTTGATTAATCACAGTTCGCAACCGTGATGCCTTCAAAGTAGGGAAAACAAGCTTTTCACGGAAAAAGGGATTTGCTTCTATTAGTTTCTTAAGCTCAACCAGCATTATGCTCCGAGCCGATTTAGTATCACCATACTTTGATAACTGTTCATTTTCCCTATATTATATCAAAAACAAACAACTTAAAGTCTTAAACTACCTATAATTCTAAATCCAAAACCATCCATCAAATTCCACAATCTTCATTACCTAAAGTTCCCCAGTGTTAAAAGCTGGGTAATTTCCTTATAAAGTTCTTCATTAAATGTGGAAAAAACTTTCAAATCCTTCACTAAAATCTCAACAGCTTTAGCTCTATCATGCCTGAAACAAAACAAAAACCAAGACAATATATTATTATATATAATTACAAGAAATCCAATATCATTCAAATTAATTAAGCAAAAAAAAAAGGATTACCGGTCCAAAGCTTCTAGGTACTTCTGCTTTCTGATCTCAAAAAATATCTTCATTGAATATCGATTATCGTCAATTTTGATGAATCCAGAGAGGTATTTCTCAACTTCGTCCAATTCTCCGGCTAGAGCTTTCTCTTCGAAGTATTTCATGTTGAAGAAGAACCCTGACTCTTGCTCTAACCTGTGAGAGCCACCAAAAAACCACACAAACTCCAATTAGAACGACAATAGAAACAAAAAAAAAAAAGGAAAAAAATTAAAATGAAAATGAATTTAAAAGCTTACCTGTGAACGGTCTCTTTAAATTTTTCTTCTTCAAGGAATTGGAGAATTAAAAACACTAATTCTCTGCTGAGAGACGGCATTTCTTCTTAATTTAAAAAAAAAAAAAAAAAAAAAAAAAAAAGCTTAACCAATCGAGAAATTGAGAATTGAAATTAGGGAGTTAAGGTTTTGATTTAAACAAAAAGATTAAAAAAACAGAGCGAAAGCGAGAGACAGAGAGTTGAAAATGGGAAGTTCAGAGGTTGAATTAAAGGGGAATAGAAGAAAAGAGGTGGTTGAAACGATGGCGTCTCTTGGAAGTTAGCGGCTGCTGAGAGAAAAGAAGAAGGTTTTTAAGGTAGAAAATTGGTCGTACTTGGACTGGTATCTGGGTTTAGCGGTTCCATTTCATGCTTAGCGTTCAACGAAAACAATAGGAGAAAAGCTGTCAAACAAAAAAAAAAAAAAAAATTAAAAAGAAAATTTTGAAAAGAGAAAAAGATAAAGAAGAGAGAGAAGGTGAGTTCTTACTTTTTCGATGCGTTTTTGCAGTATCTCTGCGTCACACGGACCTATCACATGATACGTACATTTACTTATCAATAGATTTGATAATCCAATCTGCTTATAACTTTCCTGAAACGATAAGTACGTTGGGTTAAATCGATTTTAAGGTATTGCTAGGTGCAGACGGACTTTGTAAAACCGGGTTGTATTGAATAAGAGTGGAATTTAGGTGATTACGTGGAGATAAATTAATGGTTTTATGGAAGTTGTTGAGAGGGTTGTGATGTAGAGGATGATAACTTAGGGTTTGCTTAATTCTCGCGGAAGCGAAAATGGGAAATTAAGTGGATTTAGTAAAAGATACTGAAGTCCACCACATGCCGTTGCATTGTTGGTTAATGACGTGTCGTACTTTGACGCTGCATCTGCTTGACTCCTTCAACTGTCGGGATTTTTTTTTTTTTTTTTTTATGATTTATCTCGCGAGAATTTCTCGAGCAGAGTGGGGGTAAGGACTAAGGAACTTGGAATGTAAGAACCGGAAGCTTCCAAGGAATTAAAGAGAGTAAAATTAAAAATATTCATATTTATTATTTTGTTTCCTTTTCTCTTTTTATTTTTTTTTTATTATTATACATTGATGTGTACCATATTCCATTACTCAATTTTATTAATCTCATTTAAAAGTGTTTATGGTCAGGTCCTAACAAATTTGGTTAATATTTTAAGATTTAAGTAATATTTATTAAAATATAATAACAAAGATTAAAGAACGTCTTAAAGTATTCTAATTCGATGAGTTAGCACTATCTTGATGTGACATAATAAAAGTAAGAAAGTAGAAAAGTATTCCAACCCAAAAGTACAATAAAGATTAAAGAACGTCTTAAAACTCGTCTCTTTGCTTTCTTAAAAAAAAAAAGGATTACACAATAAGAGGCTCAACCATAAGCCCAACTCTAATGGTGGAGGGAACTGTCCATTAACTAAAAAAGGTTTACGGGCTTTCACCGATAGGGAAGGTTCAAATTCGAAGAGATATGCCAATATAGCTTCAGTGGATCTAGTGGGAATGACATTCTATGCCCAAGTCAGTCTCTTAAGAGTCAAGTTTGCCTAACCACAGAAGTAAGACCAAGGATCAAGAGCTCGGGAAATCAAGATCGGGCATCCAACTTTGTCGTAAGAACACTGACTTCGAACAAGGAGTTCATTTTGGTTATGGTACTAAGAAATGGAATCTTAGATCGTTCTATTCGTGCTTGAAAAACGACCCATCGGTATGCTCCTTTTAATGGACATTCTTAACCGTCCTCACAGGAACTGAAACAATTGAATTACCCGAGACTAGGGCTGTAAACGAGACACCTATGCTCGCAAGCTACTCGGGTTCGACTCAAAAAAAATTCGAATTCGACTCGGCCATTGTCGAGCCGAGCTCGAGTAGCTCGAGCTATCGAGCGAGCTGAGTTCGAGCATTTTAATACTCGACTCGAGTAGCTCGCGAGCCTAATCGAGCTTTTTTATTTTAATATATATTTTTATTATTAAATTACAATCTTACCCTTAATACATATATATACTTAAAGCAAACCCTAAAATCTTAGTTTCTCTTTACTACTTCACTGCTTTTCCGCCTCCTTCCTTCTTCTTCCAACAATTTTTTTTTCTCAGCTCATCTACAAGCAGTCGTCACCCCTTGCAAGCCACCCTTTTCTCCCAGCCAACGGCAGCTACAGTAGCGACATCAGCAACAAGCGGCAACGATAGCATCTCCCTCGATAAGCTTTGTATGAAATAAACAAGTTCTATTGCAAAAATGTTTTTCATCGACTTTAATGATATGGGTTTTGTTCAAACTGATTTGAATGTTCCAATTTTACTTTTTAAATCTGATTTTGTTTTGCTTTGTAAAAGCAATATATGATATCTAAGTGTAATTACTTTAGGAGGTTTCTGTTCATGACAATGTTTTTGGTTTATGTTCTTTACAAGGATTAAAATTAAATTTTATTTATGATGTATGGATTGATGACTTTGTTGCTTTGAATCTTTCTTTTTATGCCATCATTTTTTTTTTCAAATAAGATTTTGATATTTTTCTTCAAGGTTGCAGGAATCAAATGGAGAATTTCTTTTTAGTAAAAATTTGTATATGGAAAAGCTTAATTCGAGCTCGAGCTCGAGTATAAAAATCGAGCCTAATCGAACGAGCTCGAATAGTTCGATTTTATCTCGAGCTCGAGCTCGAGCTTAGAAAATAATACTCGATCGAGCTCGAGCTCGAGCTGCGAATTTCGAACCGAGCTCGAGCTCGAGCTTCTCACTATTCGAGCTCGGCTCGGCTCGATTACAGCCCTACCCGAGACTATCCAAGTTCCAGTTTCGCTAACAAAAGGAAAGTTTGTCTTTCTGGCATAAATCTGTCTTCTTCTTTAAACCCCGAAACTCTTTCTTATAGTATAGTCTACCTATGCAACTCTATTGAAGTAAAGCAGGCTTCAAAGCTTTAAGGGCTAGGCTTGCTGCTGGGGTTTCATTTTAAATATTAAAGAGCTCAGCCTTTGAACGAATCAAATTCGAATTTCAAAAATTTTATTTATTTAATTATTTAATTTATGAATAAATCTAATTTTGTCATGGTTACATGTAAAATATTATGAAATTTGTTTTATAGCTAATTAGATGATAAAGTTGTAATAGCGTACATGCCATTGATACTAGTATGGTTTACATACTAAAGTGAGTAAAGTTTAATATCATGCATTTTTGCTTATCATTTTTTAAGGAAAATAAAGCAAAATTATTGATAATTACAATGCAATAAACTTACATCATGCCATATGGTTGGACTATTAAGCATCAAAGCCCAGCCCAATTTGTTTCAACGGTCCAAACCCAGTCCGGCCCTTCCAAGCAAAACGCAAAACCCTCCAAAAACCCACACTCAACCGCAACCGCCCAAAGAGAAGAAGAAAGAAGGAACAAGAAAACTCAGAGCTGAAGCTTCAATGGCGGCCAAGAACCAACAAACGCAAAAACCCAAAAAGAGAAAGCAAATTTCAAGCGCCGAAGTCGAGCGAGATAGCTCCAAGTCCAAGAAGCCGGAGCTCCTTGCCTCCAACCGATCAAAAAATCCTCCAAACAAGCAATTGAAGAAACCTCTCAAGTTACCCAAACAAAAACAAGAACACCCAAATGATTCAAAGTTTAAGAAACCAGAACCTGGGAATGAAAATAAAGAGCTCACAAAGCGAGAGCGTCGCCTCCAAGCCAAGGTTATTTTATTTGTTATGATTAGAAATGGAAGAAAAGCCATTTTTAATTTATTTATTAATTTAACGTTTATGGTTTTATTGGGTTTGACAGGAATTGGCAGAAGCTAGAAAGAAGAAGAAGAAGCCACATTATACTCTTGAACAAGTAAGTTCATTTTCTGCTTTTATTACTCTAAAAAGAATGGTTTGTTGTGGAATTAGAATTAAGGAAAAGAAAATATATTTGTATTTGAATTGACCAGAATTTTATGCTTGTTTGCTTTGCCGGTATTAGGATTTATTTAGAACTTATATGATGGCGACTATACGAGTTTATGGCAATTATTGTCTAAACTCTTAAAGCAAGTTCTGATTCTTTTACATTGTAATAGGAGCTTGCATCTCTATGGGAAAAGATGAGGCGTCGGAATATTGCTAAAGAAGACAGATCAAAGTATGTTTTTGAGATCAAATATAATGCTTTGCCAGTCGATATGGTTTTTTTTTTCCCCTCTTTTCTAAAGTGTTATTTGAATTGTTCTAGGCTGATAGCTGAAGCTCTACAAAAGATGAAGGGAAAGATTCTAGATATTGCTGGCTCCCATGTTTCTTCTCGTGTTCTGCAGGGCTTTTTTTAGCCTTTTCTTTAAGTTTCAAATTAATTCTGCAGTAGTCGATGGTTGTCTAACCTTTTGACGTCAGACTTGTGTTAATTACTGCTCACAAGTGGAAAGGGATGCTGCATTTGCGGAGCTTCAGCCACATCTTCTCACACTTGCATGCAATGCCTATGCAGTGCATCTGGTGAAGAAAATGTTAGATACCGGTATGGTTATGCTGCTTGATGGACTAGTTTGTATAGTCTCTTGTAGGTGATGTTAATTCTATTGTTATCATGGTCTCATGTTAATATGTTACACTTGAGAATGCATGCAGCATCTAAAACACAGGTGGCAGGGGTTATCTCCTCTCTCCGAGGGCATGTTGCTTCTCTTCTTCGGCATATGGTTGGATCTGTAGGTATGTTAGAGTTTATTCTCACCTAATTAATCGAATTTAATGGTGCATTTGTTTTAAACATACTTGTCTAACTCAGCTTGATTTCATTTGCATGTGATGTGTTGAAGTGAGTGATATAACTGGCTTATTTCCATTATGTTTTGGGGAGGGTAAATCTCTTTTCAAGCCTGCTGAATCAGTTATCCTTGCTTATCCCTCTGCAGTTATTGACCATGCATATCAACTAGGAAATGCCAATCAAAAACAAGAGCTTCAATTATATTCTACTGAGCTTCAGCTGTTTAAAGACCTTTTATCCATCATAGGAAGCAGGTAAAACATATATAAATTCATAATTTCTGGTCATGGTTGTCATATATTTGGTGAAGGATCAAAGGATATTATTCTTTTAGAAATTCTAAAGAACTGATAACTAATCATGGAGTTTGATGGGCACTCTATAAATTTGTGATGTTATTGCTTCCATGGCTCTGTTGATAGGGTGAGTTTATAAGGTAATTTGTTGCATATATGTGATTCCACAGTGTATCCTGCTTCTAGCATGATTTAACGTATGTTTATGTAAGTTGGGAACATATTTTAACAAAATTTTCTATCATATTTCAGGTTAATAGATGTAATCTCAAAGCTGGGCCTGCAGAAATCTTCTGTTTTACGACACATTAGTTCAGTGATTCAACCAATCCTTGAAAAAGGTATAGTAGACCACTCACTGATACACAGGGTGTTAATAGAGTATTTCAGCATAGCTGATCAGGTATTTTAAGATTTTACCATGCATTATTGAGACATCCTCTAAGGAGTTTTCTTGCCTGTAGCACTGGGTTTACCATGTGAATTTTTTTTTTTCTAAATTAAGTTTTTCGATAGTCCTCTGCAGCAGATCTAATTCAACAGCTGGCTGGTCCACTCGTTCGTATGATCGATACCCGGGATGGATCTAAGATCAAGATGCTTTGTGTCAAGCATGGGAGTGCAAAGGTTTGTTGCAGTCAGTTGAATGAGTTCATAAAACTAATACATAAAAGATACTTTTTTTTATGTCAAAAAAAAAAAAATTGCCCAATTTGTCTTATTCTTTTTCCCCATAATTTGACATATTAATGATAATTGTGTAGTGCTGTAAGAGATAAAGAATGGAGATAGATGTGGAAGGCTGTAATTTATACGTTGCTAAAATTATACTTCAAGCTTTTCCTTTTGCTGAAAGGTTCTAATGACATGTGCTTAATAATGCTTTTCTTATCCCTTATAAGAAATTAATTACACTGTTCCTTTCAAAATGCTCAAAGCTTTTATATTGCAGCTGCCTGTATGACATGGGATTTAGCATAGTCAGGCCAGCACTTCATTACATCTATCATCAATGGGTCTGATTTAGTGCCTACGTTCTCAGCTGCTTCAGTTGATGACCTTCGTACCGAGGTGCTTTTCATTTTCTCCTCAGTGGAACACAAATGTGAAACAATTGATTTATATAATGGTTATAATCTACCCTATGAGGATCCTTACCTAAAAGTTGTTATCATCAGGTTACAGCATCATCGTGGTTAAATGATTTGAGGGATCGGGTTGAACGTATTAGGGTCCTTAATGTTGTTTACCGTTCTGCTACTGCTCCGGGTTCACGTCTTCCCTCTATAGCTAGTGCAAAGGCCAGGGTTGCTGTTGCTGTTGCTGGTGCACTTCTTCGACCGGTTTCTAGCCGCACTAAGGTAAAATTGATGAATGAGATTGTCCAACTTGGTTGGTTTATTGAGATGTGTAATGCCATTTTCTGATAAGAAATTGCATGTGAACCTAAGGGCTTCCTTGACCTTGTAGTTTGAGCTTCTGTACTACTCATAATGCTTAACGAGTTTAAGAATCTGATGCACATTTCAATTTTATTTTTCACGAGGGATTCCAGTTTTGTGTATGGGTGGATTCTACTTTTTAAACTTTAGGTTGTCATGAAGGGTGCACATAATGTCGCTCAAGCTGTTGTCAGCTATGTTGCTCCGACTCTTCATTTTTTTTTGAAGTACGTGTACGACACTCGTATTCGACTCATATTCGGACATGAGTATATGGATATGATCCCCCAAAAACCCTCTAAATATATGGAAAAACTTAGAATAAATCAAACATACCCGTGTCGGACACATACCCGTGTTTGACACTCACACTTGAGTCCGAATAACATTTATCTTCATGGTCCTGCATGGGTCCTGCCGTCATAACGTGGGTTCGGCATTGAATCCTAAAGAGGATGATATGACCGAAGCTTCAGTAATATCTGAAAGAAGTTCTGAAGTGGTTACAATAGATCAAATACAAACCAAAATGGAATGTAATATCAGTTGTGGTTTAGGCCGTGATGACACAGATGAAGATGAACCCCTGATTACAGTGGATAGAGTTATTACTACATCTACGGTGAATGAAATCACAGGTGGCGAGTTGTGGTATGAACTGGAGCAGGAGAAGGCGGGAGAACGAAGTTGATCTTCAGGATCCAAATGGACCTTAAGTTGATGATGTCCCTTTAAGTTAATTGCTCTTCGACGCGACAAAATAAAATATACCCATCACTCAAAAGACAACTGCATTTCCTTTTCACTTCTAATTTTACAATAAAATCAAACGTAACAAAAAAATTTATGTCGGATTCATCATCATAAGTCCTAAATAGAAATGGTAATGGATAGTGCGGATTCGGAAGTTTGCAGTTATCCGATTCGTTTTTTGCGGATTCAGATATTATAATTACTACCCGTAGCAGATTCGGAGCGGATGCTGATATGTAACCTCGGATATCCATTATCCAAATCTGCATTACTTATTGCGGATTCGGATATCCGAATCCGTTATCTGTATATTTGAATTTAAAATTAATTTTTATTTAATTTTTTTTGACTTACTGAATTCAGATATTTAGCTGATTTGGATATCTGACGGATACTGTTATTTAATTTGGATGAGGATTCAGATAGTTATATAAGAATTCAAATTTTACAGTAGTTTTGCGGATTTGAATTCTAATATTACAAAAAAAGACAGATATCCGATTCGCTATCATCTCTAGTTATAAGTGTAAGTTCTTGTTTTGGATACAACTTTTTTTAGTATGCTCTGTTTTTCTTATCCCTCGCATGTGGGAGTTGATTTAGCCAACTGAGAACTTTTATCCCACATCGAGCAATTTTAACACAAGGAGTAAAGTTCCCTTCTATAAAAACTGCATGAGATCCAAGGAAAAACTTAACCCGTCCTGTCAGGGGTAGAGGATGACTCGTCAATGATCGTTTAGAGACGGCGGGTCATGCCAACACCAAGGACATCGAACACACTCTTTATAGGCGAGTGAGTTCCGCCCTACTTAGGCGGGACTTGCCCGTCAATTTTTGGAAGCCACGCCCTCGAGGCTGGGCTAAAACTCCAAAAAAAATTCATAATAAATCTTCAAAAATTTCTCGTGTGATTTCCATGAATCAGCATAAATCTTCAAACTCCATAAAATATTCATCATAAATAGTCAAAAATTTCTCTTGTGATTTCCATGAATCAGCAGAATCCTATTGAGAAATTCGGTGAATTTCTTCTTGGTTTCTTCCTGTACATGAATTTGTAGTTCCTGTATTTGAATTTGTAGTTTTATGCAAAGCGAAAAACAGAAGCCTGAGGTCTAAGGAGGGATTGAATTTATGAAAAACAGTATCATAATCAGGAATGCTCTGAAAATTATCTTTTAAAAGCTTTTAGAATAAACACCCTCCTTACTTTAGAACTTGGAAAGTTGAAAGCAAGGCATAAAGCAAAAACAATTCAATTGAAACAATTCTCTTTTGGCTCATGTATTGGTCAGCCCAAAAATATGGTTGAAGATAGAAATGTCAATTTGTCTATTATTATTATTATTATGAACCAGACTTGAGAGATTCTGGAGGCTCCTCTTCCATTATGCCTGAACCAGTTGTTGCCAAATGTGTTGGGATAGTGGTTGTTTGTAGTCAATATCACCCACATTCTTAGCTGCCAATACACTAAAGCATAACAGATTGATGGGGTGTTTTTGTCAATTCGAAGTAGAATAGAAGTCACGTTATATGCACGTGACTATGAATATATTATTATTATTATTATTATTATTATTATTAGGCTTAAGTATATAAAAAAAAAATTCCCTTAGCTAAAACTAAATAATCATCTAACTCTCTATCATTTTATTGCAATCAATTGAACCTTCAAACATTTAATTTTATCCATTTTAGCCCTTAAAATATCTATTTTCATCAATTTGAGCCTTCAAATATTTATTTTCACCCAATTGAACCATCGATTGGACTGAAATTAGCGATGACATTTAATCAATTTTTGTCCAATTAAGGACTCAATTAGGTGAAAATACATGTTTGAAAACTTAATTAATTGCAATAAAACGATAAGAACTTGGATGATTATTTAATTTTAGTTTAAGTTTTATTTATTTATTTATACTTGAGCCTTATTATTATTTATTATTATTATTATTGCACAATCTTTACATTGATTCTTCTTCTCTCAATTGTTTTTTTATGCTGTTTTTGTTTGTCCAATTTATCTTCTCATTAGTATTTTATTGTTACTCGATGTCAAACAAGAATGGTTTTATTAAATTTGTTTTAAAAAAATAAAAACAATCTTACATTTTTTGAGTTTTATTTTTCTGATTAAGTGATATGTTATCCGGTTTTTTTTATTTTATTTTAAATATTCGTATCCGACACATATTCGGACATGAATATAAGTATATATATTTTTAAATATATAACAAAATTTTAAAAAAAAATTGAGTAATCTGTATTAGATACATGTTCGTATTCTGATGCTCACTTTTGAATTCGAGTAGCATAAACGAGATATAATAATATGCTTCAAATTTACATTTTTCAAATGGCATTTCTCCTTGTAAAATCAAAGTTGAAACTTGAAAGCAGCTTATTAACTCCTTCGCAGCCAAAGGGGGTTAACAACATTACATCCATAGTTCATACACAATACAATACTAAAATAGGGCTATAGAATCACCAAATAGAAAGGCAATGGCAAAAAGCCAAGCCAAGCAGTTATCCAAGTTTTTCCATTCCACCATTTTCGGAGTGAACCAAATTATTGGATTTTTAATTTTTTTTATGGATCATAGAAATTTTACATTTAATAGATATTTGCAAATACTCATAATTGAATCCACCCCACAAACAGCTTTATCCACACCATGAATGTTGAGAATATGTTGTTTAGAAAATTCATCTTTGATTTCTCAAACCTTAATGTGAAAGAAGAATATGGACAAATCTGTCTATTTAAATCTAACCCAAGTTGAAAATTTACATTCAAAGTCCAACCCAAGTTGAATCAAACTCAAATCCATCCATGAACAAATATATGAAAAAAGCTTGGCTCAATTTGGCATTATTTACAACTAGATCTGCTCATGGGCCGAGCAACCCGCCCGGCCCATCCCATATTGAGCCGTGCTTAGACAAGATATTTTGTGATCCGAGCCGACCCGACCCAAATCACTGTTTAACTATTAAAATAATATTATATTATTTTATTTTATTTAATTTTAATTATAAAAATATTAATAAATTATTT
The DNA here is from genome assembly GCA_030761205.1 of Fremontodendron californicum. NCBI lineage: Eukaryota > Viridiplantae > Streptophyta > Magnoliopsida > Malvales > Malvaceae > Fremontodendron > Fremontodendron californicum. The sequence continues at coordinate 24,381,023 of JAULJL010000022.1, read as the reverse complement.
ATTTATTTATTAAATAGGATAGACAATGCTCACGGACCAACGGGCCCGTTCGGGACTGGACTTGAGCAAAAAAGTTGAAAATTATTTGAGTCTTAGCCCGGCCTATGAGCACCTCTATTTACAACCCTACGAAAGAGAATATGGCAGAGCAAGGCGTTTAAGTATGTAGATAAACTTTATACAAATACTGATTTAGATGCATATTTTCCTTAATGAGGCTTACAAAAATATAATCAGCCTCTCTTTTTTCTCTCTATCATCATATGATTTATGTGCAAATTTGTTTGGGGAGAAAAAAGAATTCGGATTTGTATAATCTCTCCCTCACTCAATGAAAAACTTGGGGAGATGCATAATATTCACTCTCATTAAATACAGGTCTTAAATCTTCTTTGCACATGAAATCCATGGGGAAAGAAACAAGATGTCCTCGCACTGACCTTAATCTATCCATTGGATCTGTTTGTTTGGTATCTCCATTGTGGTATGATTCTAATTTCTCAGGAGCTATTCCTAAATCAATTGTAGTGTGACCAAGTCTTTCCTTCCAAAAGGTGATGCTTTGTCGCAGCGCAAGCCTGCATTGTTATCGTAGATCGAGTTCGTGTCATAATAGGATAACCCGAAAGAGAAAAAGAAAAGGTGTACGAAAGAGATGTAGTCGTACCGGGAGTGTATGAGATCACTCGGGACACAGGAAAACACATCCTGGTAGATTGTTGTATTCATCTGTCATATAAATCATTCGCTATTTGTTACTCGGAGTTAAGAGTTACAGATCGTAATCCGTATTATTTGAAATAATATGCATGTTTCAGATCATTGAGAAGCTGTAAGTTCTTAAACCATGTGATCATCTAACCTCATTAGGAAGGCTAAATATCATTACACCATTGAATAAAAAACCGGATCGAATCGGCCGGTCGGACTGGTTGAACTGAAAACCGGTGATCTATCCGGTCCAACAGGTATAATAAAACCAGATGTAATCGAATCGGCCAAAAACAAGTTCAACCGGTAAAAAACCGAAAAAAAAAGGGGAAAAAACCTTTTTTTTTTATTTTTTTTTTATTTTTAGTTATTTTTTTTTCAAAAATATTTTTTGTAAATGATGAGATTTTAACTCATAACCTCTTAGAATTATACTAAAAACCATACCACTAACCTAAATGCTTATTTTTATTAATTATTTACTATATTTAATATTTATTTAACATTAAAATTATTTTTAAAATATTTAAAAATCTTATTTAAAGTGCTCAACAGGTGAACCGGAAACCGGAGGTCACACCAGTTTGACCTCCGGTCCGGTTTTTTCAACCATGCATTACACTACTTACCTGGCTAATTTTCAAAACCACCTGAAATTCTTTGATTCCTTTTAATTGGAGCATTTCAGAATATAAAATGCAAAAGTACTAAACAAACATGCAAGTCCAGTTCTTACCTTTGCAGTCCTAACCCATATATCTTTATAACTCGAATCACTAATGGGGTCGATTATTCGATTTATCTGAGGAGCAAGAAAAGGAAAAGGAAGAACACATTTATCAGCTGAATGATACACGATATTCTAAAATATCATACGACTAATCTCCAAGTCCAGTTAAATGAGCATAATCTTGAATGTAAAATAATTAACGACGGATGATGATGGCTCACAAACCTCTCCTCGGTGAAGACCAAGATGTTCGGACCACAATGAGAGGCGAAGACTCGAAGCAAATTTTCCAGCCTTCCAAGGATTTCCTCCCATCCATGAATCAACTAATTCTTTGTCTTCAATAAGCACACCAATCTGAAATATTAATCGTGACATTAAACTTCTTGGAGAAGTGATACAGATATGTTACATCTTACTCATTGATAAATATATTGTGGAAGTGTTCCATTTCCTGGAAACCATCAAACTCTTTTATCGTATAAATGAGTTTGTGCTGATCTAAGTCAAACCCTAATTTCGTGTTTTAAATCTCGGCATCTTTACCTATCAATTCTTATTCTATTACTGATCCCCTTCAAATATGTTAATACCAAATTTCAAGCAACCTGTATTCTCGATTCCACTATATTTTGTCATTTATCTCCATTAACATTTTAGCCTCCAGCTATCTTTCTGTTTTCAGACCCTAAAATACCCTAATTTCACAGCAACATTTTAAAAACAATCCAGAATGCAGTGATACCTCTGAATCTCTTGAGCCGAGTAAACTTCTGTCATTAATATTAGCAGATCCAATTAAGGCTGCAGAGTCATCAATTATCATGATTTTACTATGCACATATACCTGCAGAATTGGTAGGGGACAAATAAATCGTCAAACATGGGTTTGCTACATGCTAAACTTCCATTGTTAAGTTGCCATGACATCTTATGCCTGTAAAGAGAATTAAGCAGAACTGGCAAATGATAGAGGAAGATAAATGTTAGTGCAAAAAACATACCGGACTGGTAGCCACAGGACCGCCATCGAAAAGTTTACCGTGTGCTCTAAGACCATAGAAAGATATGTAATCATGAGTTTTAGGACCAAGAAGATCATAAAGATTATGCAGTATCGAATTCTGTCCTCTGCAAATGGTTCGATACTGCCAATGCATTATGGCTCTCACAGATGCTGCACCAGCACCATCAAGACCCCCCTGTTAAACTTAAAAATGAGTTCAAACATAATGCCATTATCTGAAACTCCAAATTAAAAGAGTATCGGCCAAAAATGAAAACCTGGAAACCAGGAAGCAGTGGTATGACAATAATAACCCTGAAACACTTCTTATCATTGCATGCTCGCATAATACGCCGGAATAATGCTTCTAACACACGATTCCGAATAATTTCATCTCCTGAGAGGCCTGATATGAAAAATTGGTTCTGGGAAAGGTTGTGCAAGAATGAAATAACAGTAAGGAGGATAAGCCGTGTAATTAATAGATTTATAGTGAACTGCAGTAAAAGATTTAAAAAATCGGCATATACCTCTATATAAACAAAGTGTTCTGCTTTCTCAATGAGGGAGCAATAAGCACAGTGAATGCTCTCTTCTATTTGGCTGGTTCCAGCAGACCACTGAGTGACACTCCTTATAATCTGAAAATTATAGATCATCACTGATTGATACTACTTATAAGCTGAAAGTCTCTCTTCAAATGAAAAAGAACGTCAAACAGAACAGTAGAAATAGTGACAGATCACATTAATATCATCATTGTGCCTAGCCCAAACTAACTGCAGAAGATAAATAATAGTCTTCCTTTCATTAGTGAAAGTCAAAGCTCATTAGGCACAAAAGAACTTCACGGGCTGCAAATGCACAGCACTGAAGGCGTGAACCAATATTATGACCACAGATATTACTTTCTTGTCCCTATCATTATAATTTTTTTCTCTCATGACAGTAATATGCTGTTTAACAAAGTATACGACATGAATTCAATGAAATATTTATGTACATTAGGAAATAAGACTAAGAAATTGAGATATCAAAATATAGAAAAATAAATGAATATTATGAGGCAGATGCAAAACTTTTAAAAGTCTTGATGAGAATACAACCCACCTGACACCGACAAGAAGTTCGTGGTCCAACCTGTCCAGCCTCATCCACAAAACCACCTTGATCACCCCGTTCCTGTATTTCCCACCACCCTGGGTCTGAAAGTTTGGATCCAGGCTGCCTTTTTACATCCGAAGATCTTTCATTATGAAGATCCAAGGAGCCAAGGTCATCAACAAAGCCCTTCATGGGTGTGTCTGCAACTGCTGGTTCTATTTTGGACTTTCTGAAAGCAAAAGAAACACTTTTACTGGCAGTAGAGTCCAACCCATTTGATTTTGAAAACACACTGCAACTATCCAACTCCTCAGCCTCTTGAGGCAAAAGTAGAGGAATATCTTGTAAAGATGATCCAGAAGAAAAGGAATCCTGTCTTTTGATGCCTTTATTATTGTCCTCAACATTCTTGCCTCTTCCCATATAATGTGGAGTCACCATATGCTGCTGAGGCATAAGTAGTGGAATTGCTTCCTCATATGGAGCTTTATTTCTCTATATAAAAAAAAAAAATACAGCATAACTTGGTTAAGTAACAAAGTTATTGCAATTTTTATTGTTCACTATATTAATTCTAAATAAATATGACCTTGGCGTAGTTCCACCGCTGAACAAAATGTCGTGCTACATCGCGACAAGGTGGTCCCCAGAGTGCACAATGTACATCATGCCAAGGCATTCGAGGATATTTTTCTCGATCCAACTCATCTTTCATTGAATCTTCCCATGAATTTGGTTCAGATTCCCTGATGAAAATGAAATTGAAAATCGGTTAGACTGGAACAGGTTCAAACTAACTCATAATTACATATAACCATGAATATTTAACCTTTTTTTTCAAGAACATTATCGGAAAAAAAAAGGGGCGGGGGGGCATAGGGCAGTCACAAACTCTTGGAGGTTTTGAAAGTCATGATCTCTTTGAACAAACTTTGGAGTTAACCCCATTGAACCAATAAAATTCAGCAAACTGTTGGGGAACATCTATTGAGGCACAAGCCCAAAACCTTGAAAGTGGTAGATATTTTAAGCAGAAGCAAGTAGCCCACTGTCAAAGTTATGATAGATAGTGTGAAAAATCAGCCAAAAACATCCAATCACTATACTTGTAATGATGTCTTCCACGGTATAACACATACAACATAATGGTGTATAAATTAAGTATAAAATAACTAATAACAACTGACATCTGACGAGTTCATGAAAGACCAAAATGAATGGGCAAGTCAAATTTGGAAACAAATTTCTGAAAAATATTAATCAAACATTCAAAGGAGAATCTTTGCTTAAACTAAAAGCTTACCTTGGATTATAGTAGTCTTTTCCAGGCCAAACTGAGGGAGGATTATCACCCACCTTGTGTTCAAATGTGTCATAGCGACCAAAGCATAAATCAAGTCCACCAATAAAACAAATTTGGTAATCAACAATTACAAGTTTTTCATGGTGGGACCTATAGGTAAAAGAAATACATATCAGAGTCTGAAAAGATACAATATATTAAAATGATTTACAACTTAAGTGCATGTGCACACTCAATTCTCCAAGTAATCCATACCATAGATAGACGCCAGTAGAGAAGTGGTCAGGATAACGCAATACCCTCACATTCTCATGAATGCTAAGAAGCTTTCTCTTGCTATAGACGCTGTTGATTTTCAAAGCAAGAGCAAGTTCTTTGAAGAGAAGGATGTATATCTGCAGTCATAGACACATTCACATCATTATTAAGTAAAAGATTAAAAAAGTAATTAGCTAAACATTCAACATTTTCACGTCACGATTGGACATAGATCTATATAGTCAAAGCAGATATTTAATTTGTTTTAAAAGAATAAAAATGAACATGTATGTAACAATTAAATCAGGTTTGTAAAATTTTAAAGGGCTCCAAATCAAACCAAAAGTCTTCAACTATCAAACAGTGAATGTGAATGAGCTCACTGACAGACAAAATGAATGGAAGAAAAAAAATAAATAATACATGATAACACATATACACCTTGATATATTGATATATGAGTCCTAATTCATGTACACAGCCATCAAGACAATACGTCCAGTGAAGTAAATAATTCAACATCCATTTTAATTTACCAAAAAAAAGTTTGTATTGACTTCTTAGAAATAAATGACCTTCTGATAAATAAATGGAAGATTACAATACCTGAACCCCTTGCTTAGCTTTGGCTTCCAGCAAAGCATCAAGCCTGGAGGATGCCTGCTCATGAAAAGGACGGCGTAGATACAATTCTGGGCAAAGCCACCAGCCACAAATAAATATCTGCATAAACTTTAGGATCATACAATAGGTTTTTTATGCTAAAGAAATGAAAAATCAGTTTGACTACAACTCATGTCAACCTGAAAGAGTAGAAAGGACAGACCTCTGATTTAGCATCCTCAATTGATGAAGCTATAGCATCAAAAGCCGCCCTACCATCTATAAACCATTGAGCCTGACTACCATCTTCTGTCAAACCCCTTGGAGGAGCAAAAGAGCCAAAGCGATGAGGATGACACCAGCCCTCAGGGGGCCTAAGCCCAGCATCATTAATTGCAGCAACCCAATCTTTAACTTTAGCGCTACTCTTAGTTCTTAACTTTATGCTCCGGATTCCACATGTGACCTTTTGAAGTTCCCAATTATCTGTTAGAAAGTGAGTTTCTCTAGATATATTCATCAGAGATACAACTTAACCCACCATTATAAAGATAAATAGTTCTTTTTTTAAGTGTAGTAAGACAAACTTACACCCTAAAAAAAATCTTCAATGCAAAAAACCCACAAATTTATCTCAATTCTAAATTTTTGATGCCTAATGTGATGATGATAAAGGTTAATTATCAGCGTTTTTAGGATTTAAGTATCTTTTTGGATGGCAGAAGTATCACCATAGGTTTTCTAATGGAAGAAATTTTTTTGTCAGGGATCTTATCCAAATCACAACAAGAAAATGAAGTAACAATAAAAGGTCATTGATTATGAACAACAGTGTCCTAAACTTTAACATGACTACTAAAATGTTAAATAGAATAATATGCCCATCAGCGGGACAAACTTTCCACAGAGTGGACACCAAGTATTCAACTGACCTTAAAAGCATGGCGTAAAGGATTACGTTCCTTTACTACTGCTGCTAATGATGCTCGGCCCTCACTATTACCAGCCAAGGCAGGTAATACATCGAAAATAATTATATCTAAAGGTTTGGTATCAAGCGCATCCCCCAGCAAGGCCAAGAATCCAGGTTTCAGTACAGCCCACACCTGTAAATAATTATTAGACATGAGAACAGAAAAACATGGGTCAATCGAATAAGCTAAAATTAGAAAATACCAAAATGATAGCAAAGGAGTGTAACTTTATGGTCCAACCCGAGAGTTACTGTCATATGGCAAGATTAAGGTACAACAAATCTGAACATTTTAGCAAGGTAAGATACAACAACGCCAACGCTCTCAAGCATAAGAATCAATATATGACAACAACTAACCCATCTTCAAAACCCTCTTCTCAAATCCTATAATCTTATTTTAATTTAACCCATCTCACCCATTAAGCAACAGTAGGAGATTCCTATACATATTCTACATCACCAAGCACAGCAGACCAAGTGATCTCTCTTGCTGAAGCACAAACGATGCACACTGACATGCCAGTTTCCCTCCTACCCAAGGAATATTTAGACAGTGGACAGGCAATTAGTACTTTCTGCACCACATGCACGTACAACATATGTTCTGAAACAAGAGCATTTTAAGTTGAATATAAACCAAGATTTCAGAAATGAGATCACATTACCTTTTGCCAGTTGTCATTACAGCAATTGAACCAGTGACATGCACAGCATCTATCAGAGTCATCATTCTTGGCAATTTTTGGTAGATGCTTCACCATTACATACTCTTCCTTCAGCTTAGGGCCATACTCTGGAGAAAATGACAACTTTGAAACCTCCAAAAACTTGCAAACCTACAAGAAAATTAACAGAGATACTAATACAAACAATAAAAAAGGGACATAGAGCATTGTTGTTAAGGTGTGCACCTAGGTGTTGTGCCTTAGAGCACAAAAGTGCCTCAGACCCTTTCAGACGAGACACATTTGATCAGGCACACGGCTGGCACGCCTAGGCACTGTTTTTTGTAAGACAGTAGGCAAAAAAAAAAGGCTGCCTGATTGAAGTTCTCTTTAATATCTTTAATTTTTAAATTTTTTCATTAGTTGTACTTGTACCTTTAATAGTATAAAAAGGGGAAAATATCAAACTCCTCACTTTTCAATCAGTGAATATTCAACAACAAACATGAGACCATAGGAAATCATGCATATTGGCCAACAAAAGAAAAAGAAAATTTTGTAGGATAAACCTGACCACTCTTTGGAGTTTATTATTAGAATTATTTATCTTAAGCTTATTTTATATATATACATAGACACACATACACATACACATATTGCATCTTACTTTACTTAGGCAAGCACATTTTTTGCGTCTTGCACCTCAAGCAATTTAATGGTTCTAAGTTCTAACGCCTAGAGTGTGCCCTACGCCCTTGACAACACTGAAATAGAGCAACAAAACTCAAAACATTCAACACATAGTAGTTAGCATTCCAAGTTCTAAGAGTAATTCAATGGCACTTGAACTAAGAACTGTGACTACAACTACATAATCCTTTCAATTTATCAACTGACAGTTTACTGAACCAGCAGTTAGGAGGCTTCATCTACTTCATATTGTTGCATGAAAAAAGGAAAGCTAAGTTGAATTTGGTTATCTATTATCAACACAAGTACATGAGGGGAATACATGGTTTATTCTCTAGGCATAGTAGAGTCTATTAAAGGAAGGTCTAATGCCTAAGAAGATAAATGTAATGAAGAACGAATAATTGCCACAGATGCATCAGGATACACTCCATGTTTAGAAATGCGTACCTCTCGAGAGTTAACAATATCCATATTTCCAAGAAAGTGATTCAAATATTCTTGCATTGCAACCTTTGCTCTGTCGGATATAGAAGACTGCCTTCCCAAGGCTGGTCTAATAACTGGAAGAGCGGCACTTGATGGAACATCCCTAACCCTGAGTATATAAAAAGGCACTCATAAGTGCTGGAAGTTAAATTTTCTTTTGTTTTCTAGGAAAATTTGTGATAACAATCACCTGTTTTTAGCGCTTTCATCCTGATGTAAAGGTAGAGCATCATCATCCGGTTCATCATCATCTTGCACAACCGGTGCATGTTCTCCTATTCCTAGATTTTGAAGCCATTCTTTAACCTTTAATAGAATAATATTCAGTGTGAAAACCAAATTCAAATCCTAAACCTTTCCGAAGCAAAGAGCTATTGATTAGCAAAAAATCAAACTGCAGCAGTAACAGAGAAACATTGTCGTTTTGTCTTATGTACACACCTGCTCTTGCTTCTCTTGAATTTCTTCAATAAACAATCGTTTCTTCAAAGCAAAGTGCAAGTAAAAAACCTGTGAAGCTTTCTTCAATAACCGCCACTTAAACTGAAGAATCCAAAATGAAGAAATTAGTATATATAGATAAGAGCAAAACATAGAATTCGAATTTAAACTATCAAAGTAACTTTAGAAAGATTTAATAGAAGAATGAGAGCCAAAAAGAACTTGCTTGTTTGTATCGGAATTCAATGGTGTAAGATAAGAGCATGGGGCTGATATCGCCGGCGTCGGGTCTGGAGACGGAGACGATGGTGGCTTTTGGTAACTCGTCGAAAATCCGAGTTGACTCAGGAGACGAGACGAATGATGACATCGTGGAGGGAAGCGGCTCCGATTGCATCTGGTAGTACCGGGGTCCACCTCCGAACATCAATTGCTCCGATGCCATAAAATTGGATCGGTAAATAAAACTATCCGATAATTTCTTTTTCTTTTTCTTTTTTTGTTGGATTTGATAAATTAAAGATGGAATTGGGATGCAGAGGCTTGAGATGAGAGCAGAGGAGAGGGAGAGACGGAATTGAATTGGGATTTTGGTTTGTATTTTTTCTTTGTATTTTTCTATTTTATTAGTGGGTGGGCCCAAACTTTAGATTTAAGACACGGGTGGTTCAACGTAACAGCCGACATCTGAAATTTTAGAAATGTTCACGATATATTTAATAAAAATAATATTAATAAATTTAATATAAATATTATATTAAAAAATTATCACATTCATAATTTTCTAAAGTAATATTAACATATATCTTTTAAAATATATTTAAAAGTTAAAAAAATTATTTTTAAAAATAGAACTTGTCACAGTTTTAATTTACTTATAAAATTAAAAATTTTCATTATCAAATAATAAAATCTTAAAATTTCGATACATTTTAATTGTTATATATATATTTACATGGTTGATATTAAAAAAAAAATTCATTATCAATAACGAATTTTTAAAATTTTGATACATTTAATAATTTAAATATTATATATAAAAAAAAGCAGATACTACGTATTGCCAGATACTCTACCCACCATTCTAGATTTGGGATATTTAAATGCGTAAGAAAATTCCAAATTACAAGTCTACAACGCGAATTTGAAGAATTCAACCCTCTGTAAATACCCTCACCAAACCTTCAACCATGTATCTGACACAACGATACCGATATTTTCCTAACAAAAGTTGAGCACCATTTCTAGATCATTGCACACGCATCATAATTGAATACACTAACACCACAAATATCTTCATTAAATATAACAGCTCCGGGGTTTACAAAATTCCCTAATTTATAGTTTAAAAAAATGTTGACATAAATGAAAACAGAGTTTTGCAAACAAACTCCTATAGAGAAAACAAATGGCATTAACATATGAAGTTTAGACATCTTCATTGTTTCATTCACTTCTTCCCCTTCTTAACTCCCCTGCAAAAATAAAAACAGATCCAAATTAGACCTGTTGAAACAGATAAAACCCCTGTTTCTAAATTTTTTCATATATTTGAAAGATCATAATTCCATACCCATGTCCGTATATGTTTCGGACATAGATCCAAATTAGACCTCTTGAAACAGATAAAACCCATGTTTCTAAGTTTTTTCATATATTTGAAAGATCATAATTTCATACCCGTGTCCGTATATGTTTCGGACATAGGTGTTAGACATGAATACTTTTAGGAAAATGAAAAGTTCGGATAACATAAAATAAAACAACAGCACAACAATATTATCATGCATCTTACTCAGCCTGTTGGGGTGCAGATGCAGGTGTTGCCTTCTCACCAGGTCCCTGTATGGTCAAGAAACCAATATTAAGTCGCAAATAACCAAGTAGAAGCATCCAAAACCAAATGCACAAAAAAGCCTAGTCAATCTTCTAGACATGGTGTGAAAATCATGCAGTTTTGGGGTGATGCAGTAAGTGACATCAAAATATAGCTTGGTCTGTCAAAGCTTGCCATGTTCCAATAAGAATGCTTTCTCCTAAGATAAATTTTGGTGCAACATAGATCATTCGCACGAATTCATTGGAAAACAGGAAAAGCAACAACCAAATGAATACCGCATTGAACTTCAAACATTCAGAACCCAAGATTCATTCTCCCATCACAATATCAATGTATAAATCAAAACAGATGTTTAAAATTACCTGTGCAAGGCGTTCCTCTCTTCTGGCCATCTTTCTCTCCCTGCTTGCCTTGTTCTTAGCACGCTTGGCCTCAAACTGGTCGGAGAGTGTCTTCTCTCTTGCCTTCTCAGCCTTGGACTTGTGGATACTTTCCATCAAGACACGCTTGTTCTTAAACACATTACCCTTGACCTTCATGTACATATCATGGTACATGTGCTTGTCAATCTTCTTAGATTCCCGGTACTTACGAAGCAAACGCCTCAGTACACGCATTCTCCTCATCCAGAGGATCTTTGTTGGCAACCTTGCCTCCCTGGTACCCTTCCTCTTACCTGAAAGTATTTAGAAGACACTATTGTCTTTGCTTACAGTGAACTTTGAGGAACAAGGAAACCCAATCATACATACATCCAACACGCTAAATATGGGCTACTGAATTGCGTATTAATCATACCATATCCAGAATGTCGGCCCTTTCTCTTGGCCTCCTTCATTCTGCGTGCACGAGAGCGGGAGTGAATCTTGGTAGGCTTCCTGATGATAAAACCATCCTTCACCAGTTTCCTAACGTTCTGTCCTGCAAACAATGATCAAATTATCAACATACAAATTGATAAGAACCAAAAAAATATAGCTAAAAGCTTGATTTACATATAACAGAATCGAAAATCATGAAGCTGTTTCGCAACAAGAAACAAAACACAGTGAAAAGCCACAATTGTAACCAGTTCAATTTAAGACTCATTGGAACAAAAATGGACTAAAATCCGAAGTTTGACATAAAATAAATGGGCGAAGAAAGTAAAACAGAGCTCTTTTTCCATTTAAAAAAAAATCTTTCCGAAAATAAAACTTGAAAACTTTTTTATTCTATCTAATAACTAAGAATAAGTAGAAATTCATATCTAAAGTCTATCATTTCCTTTCCTACGTTTTCAGAGAAATCAAGCAAACCCTAAGCAATCAAAGACGAACAATAACTGCAAGGATCTATACACTACAGCATATTGGGTTAACAGATTTGGATTTTATTTGTCGAAATGAATTAAATACGGAGAAAGTAACTTACTGGAGTTGGCCATGGAGATTTCGTTGATTTCATTAGGATCGAGCCAGACCTTGCCACGACCGCACTTGAGAACGCTAGCGGCGAGCCGCTTCTGGAGCTTCAAAGACACCATTGCTGTTTTCCTTTCTTGTCTCCCTCTTCTTCTTGTGTCTCTGTGAGTGGAAACTCGAGGGTTTTTGCGAAGAAAGGTGGAGGCGGCTTTTATTAACAATGGTGAAAAGTTTGTTACGGTTAGGGTTTTGGGTGTTGATATAATCAAAAGGGTTGGCCCAGTTTTATGCGCTGGATAAGGATACGGGCCTTCATTAAGATCTGCCCAATAAATCTATCTATTCTTAAAAAAAAAAATTCTAATTAATGTCAAGAGTTAAAAGATACCAACTCACTGAAAGAAATATCTAAAAAACCAAATTAAAAATAAATAAAATTGAATTAAAAAAGTAATTTAATAAGTTTTTAATTTTTTTTTAAAAAAACACCCACTCACAAAATCACTAATTAAAAACCTACCACTCTTTCACACAATTACTCACTCATCTTCTTCTCCACAAAAACTACTCAATTTTCTCCACAAAAATTACTCAATTATAAAAATTACATACTTTTCACTCACATAATAAGTGTCAGAAAATTCTAATAAAAATAAATACAAAAAGGAATAATACATATAAAAAATTTAAATAAAAATAATAAATAAGTTGAAAATTCATTTTTTATAATTTGTTGTCAATTCGATAAAATTTCAATTTTATATCTCTAATTAAATTAAATAATTTTTTATTTAATCGATCCATCAATCGATCTAAAAAATACAAAAAAGCTAATATTAGGATGGAAAGATAATTAAGCCCAAATTAATATCCAGACAAGCAAAGACATAAGCTGCTAATAAACCGGGCCTAATTTCGGCTATGTCAAACCTGATATTCATTGACAAGGAATCGAATCTTTTACTCTACAACTAACACTTTACCGACAAATTAACCGCCGGCAGAACTTTCATCTCAAGTAACTAAAAGCCAACCACTGCCACCCGTCAACACCTGTCCAAACCGCCATATAAAAAAAAACACGTTGCGTTTTGACTATTCAATTTTTTTTTTTGGTTGTCCTTTACCTTCCCTCCACAAAATCCCCAAATTCCGTTCCAACTTCCCTTCCCCAGTTTCCCTTCTTATTTTCGCGCACTTTAGTTCTTCCCAAAATTCCTAAAAATTTCCCCTTTTCAAATTCAATTCAATTCGATTCATTTCCTTTTTTTTTTTTTTACCTAATGGATATTTCTTTAATTTGCGATACGCTAACGGTAGCCACTTCCCAAGGCCTAGGGTTTGCGAAATTGATTCTCGATCGGCACCATTACTTCGTTGGAAACAGTTGTCTTTCCCTCTCCTCCGATTCATCCGCCGATAATCTCGGAATTCTTCACGTAACAGCCGGAATCGTCCCCGTCGACGCCGTTGCACCTCCTCCCACCAAGCCTAATTCCTATAAGAAATTACCTCGAACTCTCCTCCGTAGAAAGCGTCGCACCAAGCGGAAGTTATTCAGCGGAGATGAGTCAAACGACGGCGAGGATTACGGATTCTTCTTTGGTAGTGACGGCGGCGATGGATGTGGTCCGTTTGGCGGTGGCGGTGGTGGAGGGAGCAGTTGGGGCGGGAGTGGTTGGAATTTTGGTGGGTTTGGAGAGCAAAATTGGGATGAATCTTCGTCGTCGTCTCCGTGGACCGTTAATGCTTTGGATTTTGTTTATGAGGTGATTTGCTGGATCGCGTTGTCGAATTGCGTCCATTTTGCGTTTAAGAAGGTGGTTAGAACTGTGGCAAATGGTATCGAGGAAGCTGGGGACAGGGAGAAGGTTCCGATGAGATTGGTTTCAGTTTGCTGATTTGGAGATTAATTGGGTATTTTAAAATTTCTGCCTTTTTATGTATCAAATTCAAGTTCAATGTATATATGGTTGTATATACTCATTGTTTATAATTATAGTAATATTTTACTAGCTATTCTTATTGTTGCTGTAATTATTGCTGCTGTTGCTTATACCTTTTGAAGAACTCAATGGCAATGCTGTTGAATTGATTGTTGAAAAATGTGTGATGTTGTTTCTTTGTAGAGAGACTCCTCAAAAATGTCGAGGTTTCGTGTTTCAGTGATTTTAAATTTGTCGTGTCAACTTTAATTTGTTAATGCCTTATGTTGTAAGCACTGGTGTACTTATATTGCATTTCAGTTTATATGTTTGATCCTTTTAAGGACAAAGAATTCTTTTAGTTTGGGTATTTAAGGTGTAGAGCAAGGTAGAACTGGAAAGCTTCATTTATGGTCTAAAAATTGTAGGTAGTGTAAGGAGTGGCTTGACAGTCTCTGCAGTTATTGTTCCATGGTCTAAAACATTGAGGATAAACTGGATAGTCCTAGGCCCCTAGCTCAAATACACCCTTGTGTCAAATTTATCACATTGAAGCTCAGAAGGCATAAAGAGATGCCATTTTTTCAACTAAGTTTGACATTGTGCCTGCTACACGACATTGAAGGGTTTTCAAAATGAATAATGCATTCATCATCTCCTTGTCCTCTTGAGCTATGTTACTTGGATTTGGGTGTGAGTGTCGGACATGGGTATGTTTGATATTCTAAGTTTTTCCATGTATTTGGAGGGTCCTTGGGGGATCAATCCCCATACCCATGTCTGAATATGTGTCGGACATGGGTACTTAAAGAAAAATGAAGAGTCGGAGCAACATAGCTCTTGAGTGGTCCGGATATTTAGATTTTAGTAGTGCTCTGATTTATAAGTTAATACCCCATCAAATAAATAAGTAGATAATGATATTTAATACTGGGGACAAACAAATATGGAGCCAGTCAGCAAACAGGTTGGACACCTTGATAGTGTGTTGCACTTTAATCTATTCTGTTTCATGGCATGGAAAATGTCATGATCAGTTTGTGATGATTCCTTGATCAAGTAGAATATATCAATGGAGACTGAAGTAATGCAGAATTGAACCTTGCCATGTGCACACCAACACTTTTCTATGACCTAGTAGGGGGAATTTTGTACACTGGCGTGCACATTTCCTGAAGTTGGCCCTATGATTATAACTTTAACCACTGACTGATCTGTGGCACTTCTGATTGATCATGTCTGCCATGTTGTTTCTTCAACCATGCTGACACAGTCTTTTTTTTCAGACTTGAAACTCAATATTAATGGAATAGGAGGAATATTGTGGTAAGTCTCCTAGTCTTTTATGACATGGTGATGGACTCTTTATTATGTTGGAGATGAATTTGGGCTCTGAGGATCTGTCAGTGCTTTATTGGTAATGGTACCATTAATTGTTGAAAAAATGTTTTCATTTGCATCATTGCATGTAGTTAATTCTCATGATGTGGTAGTCTCACATGGTTATATAATTATTTCTGTGCCTATGCGTTTTTTTTTTTTCTTTTTTCTTAAACAAATAGTCTACAAGCACTCATTTTGCAGTAATGTGGTTTTTTCTTTAATCTTCAAGTACTCTAGTTTCTAGTCCAGCAGAAGACTCATGTTTCTTTTTCTTTGTCAAACTAATCCTCTTATAATACCCTTTTTTTGTTGCAATCGACAGAAGGTAAGGTAACGTGTTATTTTCATGCCATTAGGTGTTGCATGTGTATAGCTGTAGGCTATACTGGTGCTTGTCTAAAGATGATTCTTTCAATCAACACACATGGAATAAAAAAAACTGCTCTATTTTTCAAGAATGAAGAAGTGTTGCCTTCAAGTTGTAGATGCAGCTTGTGTGGAATCCTTAGAGAAGCATGTGTTTGGATACCCGCACAAGAAGGCTTGTGTTGCAGCCAATTAAAATGTAAGAAACTCGAAGCTTAGCTCAGTTGGTTCATGCAATCACTTATAAAAAGACATCCAGCAAGTTTAGGATTCGAATCTCAGTATCTGCAACATATTTTTTATCTCTCGACTGCGGCCGTATCAAAAAAAAGGTTTGTGCGAAGCAGAAGATAGAATGCTTTGGGCTGGTTGAGAAAAGAATCAGGATTCTTTGGCTGGGCCGAAACTAGTCATCATCGAGGAAATGGTTTGATCCTTGAGTTGATAGTAGACTCGCTCATGTGCCGGACAGCCCGGCCTGCCCGGTCCGACCCGTATTGAGCCGGGCTTGGGCAGAGTATTTTTGATCCGAGTTGGGTCGGGTCGGAACAGTATTTTTTATTATAATAATATTATTTTATTTAATTTTAATTATAAAAATATATAAAAAAAATTGTTTTTTTAATTTGATAAACAATGAATTCGGGTCTATCGGCCTGGATTTGGGCAAAGAATTTGAAAAAAAATCGGGTCACTGTTTGGTTCGGCTTGACCCAAGAGCAGGTCTAGTTGATAGTGCCTTGAAATCAAAACTTCTTTTGCCCCCCCCCCCCCCTCAAGACACTTGAGTTGGTGAAAGGATGAATGAGAGTAAAAAATGGTGACATATGGAAGATCTATGGAGTAGGAAAAAGGTAAAGTAGTCAAAAGGAAAGGAAAATTAAACTCAAAATAATCACCGTTCATGCAGTGAATTTGACCATTAGAGATGACTTATGGCACTAATGTAATAGAAAATCAAAAGATAACCCCGATTACATGATTTATATTAAGAGAAATTATTTCGTTCAAAATCAGTCTAAGTTCATGTCATCACTTTTAAAAGTGACATTAAGTAGATTTAAAATTTAAAAATTGAATCTCAGCATCCGTAATTCTTTCACTGTCAAAACGAATAGTTAATGACTGATGAGGAATTTGTCCAAATTTCATCACATCACCTAGCTGTTTTTTCAAAAATGTCATCATCATCTACTAAAAAAATCTAGTGGATATTATTTATTGATTAAATTTACTTAATTATTTAATAAATTCCTTTGACAACTCTAGTTTAGAATGATCTATAAAAAGATTAAAAAACAAAAAAAGTTGATCAACCAAATCCTAGGGCATATCCAAATGTTTCTGCTTAATAGATAAAATAATTGGAATATTTTTTGCTTAAAATATTACATGTTGAATGTTTTTCTTAGAAATGAATCCTTCAAGTGGCATTCCCAGGTTCCTTTTAGGGCCCAACAGATCAGATGAAACAAATTGTGACCAATTAACTGCCAAAATTATAGTTGGTAATGATTTAATTGTATAAACAAAATTAAGCTGACATAAACCTAAATTGAGTTGATATCTTTCAATATGATTGTGTTTATAATTTTGTACACATACTGACGATAAGAAATACAAATTGAAGAATCAATTTAATTCAATTAATTCAGATAGTTACTTTTAAAAGACGTAATTCAACAAATTTAAGATTCAAATTTTAAAATTTGTAATCGTTTTTTTATTCTCAAATTATAATAATTTTGTAAAAAAAAAAAATACAAACTGACAACAAGAATTAAGTGATTATTATTATAATAATTATTTTGATATAAGAGAAATTGTAATTTGGGTTAAAAAAAAAAAAGTGTCCATGTTGAAATATTATATTTGTACATATTAAATATCATTTTTTTTTAAATATTACATTAATCGAATTATTATTTGATATTTGGATTGCTTTGAAATAAAAAACAATTATTCAAGTGTCTTTGGCTAAGGACCCACCGGGATTTCTATCGACGTACGAATAGGTTTGGTTCATGCATCTTTCCTTAGTGAGCTCTCAATTTTCAATTGCTTTCCCACAAACCTATAAATTCTGTATACATATTTTGACTCCAAACAGTAATCAGCTTCTTAGTATTTCACCATTATTATAACTATTAACTTATTTTAGACTTTTAATAAAGAAATTTTGAATCTCGCTTTTTAATACGAAAATAGATTTATAATTTTAAACACGATAAAAACAATGTGACACGAATAAAATGTTTAATAGATATAAAATTTGTGTAATAAATATAACACGATACGTTTAAAAAAAATTAATACGATACGTTTAATACATATATTATATTCGTATTTAAAATTTTAATATATTTGATAATTTATGTAATGTTTATATTTATACGACTGACAAAAAAAAAACACGTCATACAAAAATTATCAAATTTATATGAAAAGTTAGACTTAATAATATTGGACATGACACGAACACGATACAAAAAAAAAATAAAACATGCAAAAAACACGATAAGATAAAAAAAAAAAAAACATGAACACCAAACGAATATACGAATATCTCAAAATTTATATAATACGAATTATTAACGTATCAAAATTTATATAAATATAAAATATTTTAAACACAATTATAACATGATAAAATATACGAATATAATACAAATACATAAATTATCATATCTATAAAAAGTATGCATCACATGCTTAATTTTCTTCCACAAACATATCGCTAGAAATGAGCCTTTATATTGATATTAGGGCATTAAATGTTGTCTTTTAAGTTTTAAGTCAAAAGATGGAATATGCTGCAGGAGAAAAGAAGTCGAGAAAGGTATGCTGAAGAAAAGGAATTCACCAATGATATATATTTTCTTTTTTTGGGTGAGGTAATAGCGTGGCATCTCATTACCTCATAACATGTACTTGTGTAAAGAAAAAAATAATAATATTTTTAACGTGATTAAATTTTTCTTGACTTACATCCACGATTTTAATGTACTCGTGAAGAAGAGAAAAAAAAAATATATATATATAATATTTTTAATGTGGTTCAGCTTTTTTTAGTCTACATTCACGATTCCAAAGGAATAATATTCCTCCTATTATAATTTTTGTACAGATAAAGCTACAAACATTGTAACTTTTGCTTGTAATTTTTGCACAAATAAAGCTACAAACATTATAACTTTTGCATAGATAAAATTTCAAACCATTCTCCTAATATTATGACTTACTAAAGAATCCCAACACATATTCTCTCAAGTGTATAAACTTTCTCTCACAAGTAGTGGTCGCAATTTTTTCCTAAAGATCAAAGTTCATATTTATAGGTGAGCACTATTCTTGGCTTATCAATACTACTCAATGTGGGATTAGATTCTTCTTTCCTTAACGAATTAGTTACTTGATATGGTATGAGCATTTCTACTCAATGTGGTACTTGAACTCCTACTCAAACTCAATGTTTGACTTGGATTCAAACTCAACAAATTTTTTCTTGAGTCAAAGTCTTCCTATTCAATATTGGACTTAAATTCAAACTCGGGAGGGGAATTAATGTAAGTATACTAAAGCTTTGTTTATTTTTACTCCAAATTCAATTCTTAAGATTTTGTTTCAACTTTGAATTTCATGGGTCATCGTTGAGAGTTCCCCTGGCATCATCTGGTTTCCTTTTTCAAACCCCTTAACGTTTCCAAACTGCCGACCTTTGAAGTGTAACAAAGTGTACATGATTTCAACTTTACAAAACATTGGCAGACAGATCATATATTCACCTATTTATTTAATTAATTATGGGACAAACCTGTAAGCTTTCTTGTAATGGAGTGAGAGAATATGTCCTTAACTGATGACAAAGTACTAAATACTCTTCATTTTTTATTTATTAAATATTTATGTTTAACATTCGTGTTTAATACATATAAGTATGAATGTATTATCTTTCAAATATATGAAAAAATATTTTAAAAAAATTAAACATAACCGTATCCAATACTCATCTTTAAAGCTAAAAACATATAAAAAATCGATAGATTGAAACATAGAATTTAATTCAAATGGTTTACTCAACGTGGCTTTACAATATTACTCATGGTTCCAATTTCCAATGGTGAATTAAAGGCTTTTAACTTGATTTTCCCATCATGATGCAACTCAATAAATTTGGTAGTAAAATCAACTTTCAGTAAGCCATTCAATTGAAACATTCAACAATATTACTGTTCATTAAGCACTGCGAATATAGGAGCAGCAACTAATATACACACAAAAAAAGTTAAGCCAGCTCCCATATTATAGGACTGTAGTTGTATGATTATATTTCTAGAATTTAAACTTGAAGAGTTTTGTAACTTATATACATGCAAAAGCATAATCAAGACCATGGAAATGGATACTCCAGCTAAAAAGGATGATCAGTATCAAGATTCAAGATTAAATTTGGTGGGTCATATTATGATATATATATATATATATATATTTAATCTTTGGCTCTTCCAAAAAGCAAGAAAAAGTAAGAAAACAGCTAGAAAGCTCGAAATATTTGCTCCACTTCATCTGTCCATGTCCAGTTAGAATCGGTCCGGGAGGATATCATCAGATTTCTTGATTGTTCAGATCTAGTTTGATATGAAATATGAGCAAAAATTTATGTTCATATTCGATTAGTATATGCAAAACGTTCTCTAAAGTTGTTCAAATTTTTATAAAAAATGATTTATTTCTTGAAATTTTATATATTAATAATAAAACGGTCTGATCGAATCGGACCTCAACAAAAATACTATACTCAAGAACTGACTCTTTTTTAAAACATATTTCATTTTTTGTTTAAATTCGTTTTTCGAATCTAATATTTGTAAAAAAAATTCAAATATTATAAAAAAATCTTTAAATTTAAGCAGGTAACCCGATTCTTTAACAAATCTAATTATAAGGTTCTAACTTCTAAGTTATTTTTTAAAACATTTTCCATCTTCCAATTTGCTATAAAATATACATATTCTTTTTGAGATTATTTTCTCAAAGAACAAGAACAAGATTTAGTGTTCCTAACTAATATATTCCAAAGGCCGGTAGGCAGGCAGTCCGTACGCTACCATCACATGTTTCCTTGATATCTATGAAAATAATAATAATAATAATTAATAATTAATAATTAAACATCACTCTAATCACCAACAGCATGATCATGATCATATAAGAATAACTTTGTGATTGAGAAGTGTTGATGAATATAGGAATTTTTGGGATTATCTTTATTTTGAGATATTATTTATTTTAAAGGTTCGAAATTTATCTTCACTATTTTATCTTTTGACAAAAGAGCTTCGGTAAGGGAAATGTGATTTTTTTTTTTATAAAATTATAATCCAATTCTTGACCAAAGGATAATTTTTCTCATCAAAAAGAACATTTATTTAGCAATAAATTATAAATCCAACATACTTATCCCATAATGTTAGTTAATAATATATTTAAATAGCTTAAAATAAATTATTAGTACTAATAACATAAAGTTTTCATTAATACAAAGTACTAAAGATATATGATACATGAACCGACATAATCGGTACTTGTAATTCAAGGTTCTCAAAACAAACCTATATATCTCCTACTTTTATTCCTTTTTGTTACAAAAGAAAATAATATTATAATTCAAACTTAAAATTTTATCAAAAATATATATATTAAGATTCAAACTTAAGATTTTTATCCCTTTTACTTTATTCTTATCCTATTTTTTTTCAAAAAAGATTGTAATCTAAAATAAATAAAAAAAATCACAAATATTAAAATTTGAATCTCAAAAATTTATTGAAAGACACGTAATTGCATAATTAAAAACATCTTTTATTATCATAAATATTTACCATGCATACAAATATTAAAGTCTTAAGCATAATAACATAGCATAACATGAGCCCTAATAAAAGTTATGGAACCTATTAAAAGCCCTAATTAACACATAAACATGATTAACGCTAATTATTAGTAGGTTTTTTTTTATTATTATTTTAAATTTCCTCTAATAAAAAAACTGGGGCTGTTGCTGATGATGTGTCACGAGGTTATCAAGCATCCAAAGGTCCACTGAGTCAGGCTCACCGTTTCCACTCAACTGAATAGTAGTCTCATCAGGCTCCAAACCCAGGAACGATTCCAGGCTGGAGATTTGCTCTTTCAGCTCCAACTCACTCTCCATTGCTTCACTTGGCCTATAAACTTCATTTCCATAACCGAAACCCATATAAGGTTGTGGCGTTGGTGGGGGTGGTGGGCTAGTGGTTTCAGAACTCGCTTGAGTCAACTCAGGAGCGGTACACCTTTTCTTAGCAGGAGGCAGAGTTTGGGCTGGAGTTTGAGGGAAGTTGAGCTTGGCTTTGTCTCCACGGATGCGCTTGGCAGCTTCATCGTAGGCTCGAGCTGCTTCTTCAGCTGTGTTATAGGTACCGAGCCAGACTCGGACGCCTTTATGAGGGTCTCTAATCTCAGCTGCCCACTTTCCCCATGGCCTTTGCCTGATTCCTCTGTAAACGTTCTTCCGAGTTCGCTGAGTCTTTCCCTCTTTCTCTGTGCCTCGGCTTGTCTTCTGGGTCCTCTCGCTTGTCACTGAAATCACCCAAAGAAAAAAAACAAAACTTTTAGCAGAAAAAAGAGATGTAAAAACACATTTTTAAGAATCAATTGCAAGTGGAAATAGCTGATTTTTGGGCATCTCTTACCAAAAAAAACCAAAACTTTACCATTTTCTTTTACATGAAGCGACTGCAACAGCAAGGTATCACCTTTTTCTACTTTCTGTTCTATTTTCTAAAGTAGGTAGGCAGAACTGATTTGTTTACCAACTAAACTAGAATATTTCAGCTTTTAATTAGACCATTAAAACTATTCAGAATACTAAAATTCAAGATCATGCAAGAAGATATAAACCAATATATTAATAAAAAGGGGAAATAGCAATCAATATCATGCAAGAAACAAAAGGAACAACATGGGTTTCTGCAAAAAGAAAAACAATAAAAACCAAAATTTGAAGAAAACCCAGAAGCAAAAATCTAACCTTTGTTAAGTTGCTTGCCTTTTGGACCAACCTTGTTGTCAAACTGATTGAAAGAGTCTTTCCCATTATTGTAGTCCAGACCCAAAAGGTCCGAAAAGGTGTCAAGTTCAGACCAAAGGTCTTCGGCAGTCAACTTCCGACCACGCTTCACAGCAATGAAATCAGAAATGATTGCACCTCCGCACATCTTCTTTGGGGTCTTAAAAGAGTTTCAATGTTTTTGACAAAACTCAAAAGTGAAAAAAAGAAAGAAAAGCAAAGAAAACTAGACAGAGAGGGAAAACTTTACTTTTGGGGGTCTTAGATTTATAGAGTGACGATTACAAGTTTACAATCAATCTCTGTAGAAACAGACAAATTAGGCATTACTTTTTTCTGGGTTTTCTTTGTTTTCTTCTGATCCTGATCCGACGGCTGATAGTGAATCAGTGAAGTTGAAATCAAAGGGAGGAGATTCGAGAGATACGTGGATAGCACATTTTAGGGGAATAATTAGGGTAAATTTAAAAAACATATCTTTCATAATAGTATAATTGTTCAATAATTAATAATAATTTATAAAAAAAATAAAAAATTATTGTTAAAAAAATTATAAATATATTTTTACTTTTGATGAACCATTTAGAGTTAAAAAAAATTCAAATGACAATTTTATTACGTTAACATTTTAATTTTTTTAATTTTTTAATTAAAAAATAAAAAAATTGATTTTTAAAATATAAAATATAAAATATACTTTTTATAATAAAAAAATAAAAATAATATATTTGAATTTAAAATTTAAAATTTATTGATTTGGGAGAAGAATTAATAAAAAAAAATTTATTAAAGAAAATTTTACCTTTACAATTTTTTTTTCAACAGTTTTATTTTAATTATTTCATGTTATTAGATCTTTCAACAATAATTTCACTTTTCAAAGGATGTTTTTCAAATTAATCCAATCAATTATGATCGTAGGATTGAGAGGGGACTGACGGGTGGGGTCCAAAATGTGGGCCTTGGGTTTGGCAAGTGGGGTTATGAGAGATGATTACGTGGCTGTCAGTGGTTGGGAGAGGAAATGACGGGGATGTCTCCGAGTGCGTGATCTGAGCCGGGCTTTGGTGTAACGCACGTCAGAATAGGTCCAAAAATTAACGGCCCAAGTGGAGGAAGGCAGGAGTTTCACTTTGCATTTGGAGTGGGGATGATACCAAATGACCCTGGATTTGCCACTTATTTACAATCTTGTAAATAATAGTTAATAACTTAATGTTAATTTTTAAATATGTTATTTGAATTCGTGTTAAGTGTTTAGTTAAAATGTGTTTTATTTTTAAATTTTTTTCATATATTTAAAAATTGGACATTTATAGTTATATTCATTAAATATATATATAATAAAAATATTTAAAAAAATAAAAAATCGAAGTAATATAACATTTTAAGAATTATTAGAAATACTAAAATTAACGACAAAAATTTTCTAAAATGCGAACTTCAGAAGTAAATATATAAATAATTTGTGTGAAATAATTGTAAGATTAATCAGATGGTACAAAATTTGGAGAGTTTAAAAGTTATGCTGGAATCAGCAGCAAATCTGAATTTCAGTTACATAAAAAAGAATAAACAATTTGATTGGTCCAATTTTTTTTTGCTTTTAGCGTGAGATTATAGATCCGATAATTTTAGACATAATTTGAACATAATATATTTAATAAATATAAAAATAATATAACAAACATAATATAACATGTTTAAATATGATATATTTAATATATGTATGGTATTCGGATTTAAAATTTTAACATATTTAATAATTTGTACTATATTTATATTTATATGATTCACTATGCCAAATATGATATATAACAACATTTGTGAAGTGCTATGAAAACTAAAAAAATGATGCTGTAAGATAAGACAATATTTTTTTATGTATTGTATATGTGGTCGCAGCCTTATGTCTTTAGTAGCATTTTTATATATGTATAATAACACTTATCAAAATACTGCTATTTCTACTTTATAATAGTTTTTCAAGACTTTTTGCATATATTTTTCAATTACTGCAAAAAATCTCAATGATAACAATTATAAGTGCTACTAAAAGCATTTTTATATGATAACATATATAATAGTACATGTTAAATGCTTCTAAATTTTTTAAAAATACTGTAATTATTGATCATTATAATATATAGCTGTCAAAATATTATTATTTTTTTTAACAACATTTAAAAATGTAATAAAAAAATATTACCTAAACTTAATTTTAATGTAATGATTGATTTAAAAAAACATAAAATACGATACGTATAAACAAATTGTCATGTCTAAATAAAAGCAATGGAGAAGGCAAGAATCTGGGAGCCAGCCCATGGATTAGGCTTGAGATTAATCTAGAAAATAACCATTGTAAGGGACCATATATATATATATATATATATATATATATATATATATATATATATATATATATATATATATATATATATATATATATATATATATATATATATAGAAAATAACCATTGTAAGGGACCATATATATATATATATATACATATATATATATATCGTCCTATAGCAGGTACCTAAAGTTGCAGCTGAAAGTAATGAGATGATATTTTTCTTTCTTGAAAAGAATGATAGTAGTAATAAAAGTAGAGGAAAAGGGACCAAAAAAAAGATGTAGCAGGCTTTTAGGAAACAGCTAAGATAGACTGTAAATTTGCAAACAAAAATGAGGAATCAGATTTGCTTTCTGTTCTCCTTCCTATATTTCACTTATGGCCTCTTCTCAGGAAAAAAGCCAAAACTCCTTTCCTCATAAACCACGTTTCTGTTTTGTCATTCTCTGATTATGGTGGTCCTTTTTCCTTCCCAACTTTTTTTTTTTTTTTTTTTTTTTTTTTTTTTTCATTTTTCGTTCCAACAGTGGTTTTCTCTAGTTGACGAAGTTTTTTCCTAACTCGGACATGAAGGAATCATTGTTTATCTGAATTTGGTCACAAAATTTAACGAGGACTGAGCCCCCCTTTACTATTGATGTTGATATAATTTTTGAGATCAAAAATTATGTTTTACCGAAAATGTTATACTAAATGAATAATTTTTTATTTTATTTTTATGATTAAAATTATGATTTAACTACTCAAATAAAAAAATTTAAAAAATAAAATTTTTGAACTTTAAATATTGACTTTTGAATAAAATAATTTTATTATTTTCATATCTCTAAATTTTTATTATTTTAAATATATATTTTTGATATTTCAATTTCTCACAATTTTTTTTTTACAGTAATACTAAATATTTAAAAAAAATTTAAACTATCTTGTTTGCCAAACTTTTTAAATATACTTTTTATTTTATTTTTTTAATTCAAAATTTTTTAAACAACAATGTAAATTAATCTACGACTTTCCGGAGGATAGTTTTAAGCCAATGGACTTTTGTTCTTTAATGAAGTTGAAAAAAGTTTGGTAGAAATCTTAAATGAGCTTTCTCTTCTTGCTTCTTTGATGAGCTCATTGCTGGAGCTTTGAAATGGGAAACCACAATTATAACACTTTTGTATTTCTCTGCTGTTACTTCTGCAGAAGCTAGGAAAAGATAATTGAAGGGTAGGTCTCTTTGATTGGTGCAAGTTTTTTTTTTAAATAGTGAGATTCAAAATTTAAAATTATTTTTTTTAAATGATTGTATTAATTAATTAAATTAATTTAGAACTGACAAAGTTAACACGAATAGAATGGTAGCGGATCGAATATCTGAATTTTTATATATTATCCGAATCCGAATTCTTAAAATTGTTTTAAAATTTGAATCCGTAAATTATCCGCATTTAATTCGCATATTACTATCCAAATCCGAATCCGAATTAAGTAACATTATCCGTCGGATATCCAAATGCGCTAAAAATCCGAATTCAATAAATCAATTTTTTTTTAAATATATAAAATAAAAAAAAATTATGTGTTTTACAAATGTATCCGAATCAGCAAAAATAATGTGGATTCGGATAATGGATATCCGAAGTTTCATATCCGCATCCGTTCCGAATCCGCTGCTGATAGTAATTATAATATCCGAATCCGACTTTTATCCAAATTCACAAAAAACGGATCGAATATCTGCGGATAATCGAATCCGCATTTTAAATTGTCATTCTTAAACACGAACTCAAAATCCAAATCCGAAACCGAAACCGAAACCGATCACATGATTGGTTTGCTTTCTTGGTTAGCTTAAAACTCATGAAGTGGTACAATTCGTTTCCTTTTCATGAAGTGTTAAAGTACTTAAGTTGAAAGCTATCAGAAAACCGTTGTTTTTGAAATGAAGCATGGATTTTATTAGAAATATTCTGAGGTGAATCTTGAAAGATAAGATTTATAGATTACATCTCTTATTATTAAGCCATTATTATTACTGTCCTAATCTAACAAAAAAGACAAAATTAAGTACGAGCACAGTGAAGGAGAGAAACTTCGTACAATTATACTTTGCTATTACACATTCATTTAAATCTAACAATTCGTCTATTTATATTCTGTTTATTTTTTTTTTATTATAATTGTTTTTAAGATGTTTTAAATTTTTTTTTTTTAAAACTAAAAATGAGTTTATTCCACGTACTTGTGCAGGGCATACACAAGAAACAAATGGGGTTTTAACATATTCCGTATAATATTTCGTGTAGTGTTTTAATTATTTTTTTGTATCGTGTTCATACCGTGTAATCGTGTTGTATCGAATATTACTAAGATTTCATCGCATCCTGGAATGTGACTGCCACAGTTCCCAGAACATCCCCACGTTCATGTTTTTTTTTTTCTTTTCTTTACATGCTTTTGATTTTATCTTATTTTCCATTGTATTCTTTTCTTTTTTTTTCTTGCTTTTGATTTTATCTTATTTTTCCATTGTAATAATGTAATACTCCATTGTTACTCTGCAAATGATCACAGCTTGTTAGAAATTGACCGAATCCCAGGAAAGTAATTATAAAAAGTAAAAAGTTCAACTTTACAAAATAAAGAAAGAATATCGACTATGAAGTTTCATTCATTTGGCTACATTCATCCAATGCATTAAGGTCGGCTCCTTTTTTTTTTCCTTAAAATAAATTCTGAAGCTCTTTTGTCTATATTCTAAGACCTTATCTTTTGTATTTCTACTTTAATCAAATTATCTGTTTTGAGTGATTCTGACGCAGACTTATTTATTTATTTTTGTATTTTCTCTTCCTTTTTCGGTGCTCTTTAATCTTACTCAAGAATTAGAAATGTCCTACCCTGTTGGAATGTTGTATTTAACAGGTTTCTAGTTTCAAGAAAACAAAACAAAAGCCTACTGCCTACCTTACATGGAACTCGGAATGGAATGTCGAATACGGATATGTATATTTTTAACAACTTTTATATTAACTTTGAGAATCAAAGTATTATATTCATATGAATAGTGAAGTGTTTAAGAAATGTACATAAAAAATAAATTCGTGTAACATTGCCGACTGCATTGTATAAAACCCTCAAGATAGTTCAAGAGTAATTCACAGGCCATGGCTACAAAGTTATGAACCACTATGAAAGCCCATGAGCCCATCATATTCTCTTATGCCTTATTTTATTTTATTCAGACTCGTATCCAGACTCTTTTGTTTTTTTTTTTTTAAAAATATCTATGTCTGATTTATATTCGAATATGAGTATGGAAAGTATGATCTTTTAAATATATGAAAAAAACTTAACCAAATTTGAATATATCCGCATTAAATACATATCTTATTCGACACTCACCCGAATCCAATCCAAGTAACATAGATCTTATCTTCATGAGAGTTTAAAATTAAATGATTCTTCACTTTCTTCTAGACCTGCTCATGGCCGGGCCAAGCTGCGGCCCGATTTTTTTTTCAGATTCTTTGCCCAGGCCCGGCCCGATATGCCCGAATTTACTATTTATCGTATTAAAAAAAATATATATTTTTATTTTTATAATTAAAATTATATAAAATAATATTATTATAATATAAAAAACACTGTTTCGGACCGGGCCGGCCCGGATTAAAATATCTTGCCCAGGCCCGACCCAATACGGGCCGGACCGGGCGGGCTGCCCTGCCCATGAACATGTCTACTTTTTTCCCTGCTTCACATTACAAGTGTCTTCCAATGGTGATTTGCTGATTCTAAACTTCTTCATTCATCCGATAGTTAAGTACAGCCTATAAGCAATTTTTAAGCAAGTAATAACCATCCAAGAGGGCAATTCTCTAAGTCAATCTGTTTAACTTACGGATCTTGGGTTCAATTTCACAGGTTTTGAACTAAGAGATCTAACATCAACCATTAGGGGGGAAAAAAAAAAAACATTGCTACAACATAACTAGAAGACCAAATAGTCATTTATCCAAATACAATACCACAACTGTTCTAACACTCTGCTGACATAAACAGGTAATAAGTGCAAACTTGTTGAGAGCAAAGGATCGTATGCTTTCACCTGAAGCAGCAAGGAATCGTGCTTGCCGGATTGTCTCACAATTCGAACAACATGCCGAGCTCAAGACTGATAAAAAGTGAAAAGAAGAGTAATAGCAATCAATGACAAAATATTGTTCTAAAACAATACACAATCATGCGGAAATTTTGATTGCAAATCGCCAAAGGCCAAAGCTATTTTGAAGTATCAAAGAAGAACCATTTCCAAATCACAATCAAAACAAGACATAATATCCAACCATATCATACATGTAAACTCTCTGCAATCCCACATATATTGAAAGACCACGTATCTAGGAAAAAAGTTATTATTCCCCATAATTCTCTTCATAGTATGAGGGGTAAAGGTATCAACCTAAATGAAGAAGCTAATACAAGCAAAAGAATCATAAAACCTTCTAGTCCGCCATTTTAGCCAAGCGATGGACGGTACTTCTTGCAACTCTATTACCAGGATCAATCTTCAGAACAGTTCTCAGATCTTCTGCCCCAAGTTTGTATTTCTCCATGCTTTCATACAAGAGTGCACGCTGTACAAGGGCAGAAACATTGGTGTCATCGTGCTCTAGCACCTGCATGCATACAAAAATGGAGAACATAACTTCATCGGTCAAACAAGTGGATCAATACATTGATATCAATTGATGTGATCGATACAAATACAACCAAGGGCGACAACCCTGATGTGTACAAAATTAAAGGACCTTGCAGCATGCAAATAGAGGACCATACAAATTACTCTCTCTTTCTCACACACACAAAAGCCCTCAGATGGGTAAAAATTATCAACAAAAACATAGCTAAAGTACAGTATTGTAGTTTTTAAACAAGACATGTTTGAG
The DNA here is from genome assembly GCA_030761205.1 of Fremontodendron californicum. Taxonomy (NCBI): domain Eukaryota; kingdom Viridiplantae; phylum Streptophyta; class Magnoliopsida; order Malvales; family Malvaceae; genus Fremontodendron; species Fremontodendron californicum. The sequence goes on along the minus strand of JAULJL010000022.1, from coordinate 24,350,719 downwards.
ATCAGGTAATTAAGTATCAAAAGGAGCCTAGCCCTATTAACTTTTAAACGCTTGCTCTGGAGCCAACATCAGAGGTTCAAACCTCAAGTGCTAGGCACACTAACAATTTGGGAGGAGGTTTGCATAACATTGCTTCAACACAAGAAGGTCCAGTAATTAAGTAAATTCATAAAATCCATTTGCAAACCATGTGAATGCAAAATAAAAATTTTAAGGTAAATATTCACATTAATAAGGAACTTCAATAATCTGTCTAAGTTCTAAGAGTTTAAAGAGTCATTTATACCTTTGAACAGTCAGCTACAGCCTTCTTATGCTCCCCAACCTCTTTATAACATGAAGCCCTACATGATAAAACCTCCATGGTGCCAGCCTTATCATTTGTCTTCTCAAGAAGAATCACTGCCCACGACAGCCACTTAATGGCATCGGCATACTGGCCTTGCTTCTGGTTGTCGATACCCTTGTTCTTTGCAGAAGATGCTGTGACCCCAGCCGGGGGAGGAGGAAGCCCTTCGAGCTCAGTTGTTGAACCACTTTCATCAGTTCCTCCTGCTGCTCCTCCAAACTCAGAGTCCAACCCCCAATCATCAACTCCTGAAAATTGCTGCCCTTCACCTCCACCATATGTTTGTGTAGCACCTCCAACCGAAGCTGAAGATGATGAAAAGAACATATCCAGAGGATCACCACCCGAGCTTTGAACAGATGGTTGACTTTGAGATCCAACATTCTTTGCAGGCATCCCAAAATCATCCATATTCAAACCAGAAGCCATATTCGACCCAATAAAATCTTTATTACTCGAACCAAAACCACTAGATGGAAATGTAGTTGTGCTCGGTTTTGAAGCATTATGATAATCCCCAAATGCATTATCCGCAACATTTGCCTTATTTCCTTTATTACTTCCTGAATTAAGACTACCTGATGGTTTTGATGAAAAATCAACCAAAGAACCAAAAGGGTCCTTCTTCGAACCAATCCCACTTCCACCTACTCCTCCAGCCATATTTTTCATGGAAGGACCCCCAAGATTCTGACTCTTACTATTATTAATATTGACATTAATATTACTACTACCACTGTTATTATTATATCCACCAGAAGTTCCCCAATTTCCAGTACTTTTGGGCAATGAATCAGCCAAATTCCCCATTGAATACGGGCTTTTACTCGAAGAATTAGAAGTTGGATTTGAATTTTTCAAAGGAACACTAGAATTACTATTACTCTTGCCCTTTCCCAAAGTAGAGCTAACCAAATCCCCAAACAAATTAGGGCTCTTGTTAACAATTCCAACCCCAGAGCTATTTCCCCCCGAAGGACCAGAAGAGGCCCAGCTCTTCCCAGAGATGTCTCCCACCATGGAAGTAGGTCCAGATAACCCAGATTTGTTGACCTGATTCGCGGCGGGTTGGTGGGTCCACGACGACTTGTTGGGTTGCCAGGCGGGCTTCGATTGTGCAGATGTTGTTGATGAATAAGATGAAAATGAAGAAGTGGTTTTGTTCTTTTGGTCATTGAGGGATTTGGGTCGGCCCGATCCGAGGCCGAGATCAAAATCGAAGTTATTTAGCGAACCTGATGAACCTCTCCCATAATTGGAGTTCATGTTTTTTGCAAATGAGTGGATCTAAGCAGAGAGATTAATTGATCGAATCAGATTTGATCAAGAGCGTACCTTTAAAAAAATGAGATCTTGAGTTTAGGCGCTACGGTGGTGGTGGCGGTGGCGGCGTCGGCGGTGAGAGTGGTGGAGAGCGAGGGAGTTGAGTTCTGGTGAGGGAATTGGAAGTGTCTGATTTGATTTCGGACAGTACAGCAGAGCAGGCTTCGGATCCTGAAATATAATTTTAGCACGTAAACAGGGGAAGTAATTACAACCTGTTTAGGAGTGAAAGTTTTGTAAAATCATGTTAACTAAAGCCTAAAAAAAAATTGTTTTCCATCACATTTTCATTACACTAAAAAGAATTTCAATATCTCATAAAAAACAAGATTTTCAATACAAAAAAAAGAAAAAAGAAATGTCAAGTTCTCGACTTGAATAACGACCATGAAAGCTTAACAGCATCGGATTAGATGTCATTAGCAATAAATCAAACATATTTTTGTCTTATTTCCCACAGTTTTTTTATTAACAAGATTGTTGTTACCTCTACCATTTTTTCCTTTCAAAACAAGGTGGAAATTGCTTACAAGATTTTGTGGCACTTTATTCTGTCTCCCCTGTTTGTCATAGAACAACTTGATGCAGTAGAATCTTGCTGTTTTCTGTAATATGTAATACTAACAAATAATAGCTCCTTGGTCTTGAGACATTGGCTTTGGCAAGGCATTTGAAACCAATCGGTGCTACATATTTCCGTCGATGGGAGCATATTCCCAAATTCAATGATTTTTAAGCCAACAATTATAATTTAGGGATTTAAATAATGATCATAACGCAATATTATGGTCATTATTTAGTAGTTTCGGCTTTTTTTATCGTCGATATTCTCGATCGATATTTACTGCAATTGACCGTGATAACATTTATTACGTCCGCAACTACGATAAATGCGACGCAATCGAAAACACGTCACCAACCACAATTTAATTCCCTTCCCTTCCCCACGACCAAATGGTCCAAATCTTTTCCCCTCCTCTTATCTTTCTAGACTTCTGTCGTAAGCTCTAACTCACCAGTCACCACCGTGGAAGGAATTGTCGGTAATGTTCTTGTAAATATGAACTTATGAAGACATGGGGATGGCCAGAGGATTTAGAAGCATTTTAACAAAGTAATCGTGCACAACTGAGTATTGATGCAAGATTCAAAGGCAAAAAGCACTAGCAATTTGTGAACAGAGTGTCTTGTACTGGTTTTACTGCAACAACACAAGCATTTTAAAAGTTATGAAGAAAGAGAAAGAAAATACCTAATGGAAAAAGGACAGATTCAGATTCAAAAAACAATCATAGCTTATCTAAGTTGCAATAGGAATTGATCAGCTATCCATAATGTAAAAGCAAATTTTCACATTTCCAACTTTCATATGCTTACATAAACATGCATAAGCAAAGTATGTCAATGTGACATAAGAACAAGAACACTGCATTCACCATCAAACAAGATATGCGGGAACAGTTTAGTCAATGTGTTTTTGTTTTTAAAAAAAATAATATTTTTATAGTACTTTGCTTTGAGATTCTAATTCTTAAGTCTTTATTAGTGAGATAATTTGATTTTGAAGCCAAGGGAGCTTCTGCCATCAGCTCGAGTTTTCAAAAAGCTTCTGACATATGATTTTTATTATGCCACATCACTATTTTTTACGGGTTTATAACCAGAATATCAGGCAGTGATTAAAAAATAAGGATCGGATCGGCCGGTCGGACCGATTAAATCGAGAATCGGTGGTCAGTCCAATCCGAAAGACATTAAAATCGAATTTTTATTGAACCGGTAAAGAATCGGTTCAACCGGTTAAAAACCGATAAAAAATCGGATTGAACCGGTAAAAAACAGGTTTATATGTATTTTTATTTTTATTTTTCAAAATTTTATTTATAATTAATAAGATTTGAACCTCTAACCTCTTAGTATTAGATTAAAGACCATACCATTAAACCAAATTCATTTTTTTTTGTTAATTATTAATTATATTTAATATATATTTAGTGTTTAAATATTCTAAAAAAAAGTTTTATTAAATCGGACGGTTGAACCGGTTGAACCGAAAATCGAAGGTCTGACCAATTCGACTTCCGATCTTTTTTTTTTTTTTAATATTGATATCAGGTTGGATTTCTTGACTAGAAAAATTATGAAGATTCTCTAATAAATGTTCATTTCCACTAAAGGGGGCTGAGACTATTTATCTGGCACAAGAATCTCAACAAGTCAATGGCCAATCTACCACCTTGTACACAGAAAATTTCACTTAAAACCTAGAATTAATAACTTGTAAGCCATTAAGAAACCCCTTCATGCTCAAGCGACCTTGCCGAGGACTGTCGGGCACAACATAGTTCAGACTTATGTTAACAAGCTGAACATTTTCGCAAGGGACCTCAGAGCTGCACAGCAAAGTCACTGCAGATTTGGTGTTGTAGGTGCCATTGATGTTCCTTATAAATATGTCTGTAAGCTTCACAAGTGAGGGCTACATATATAGGCAGGCAGAAACAACAAATCAAATGGTTTTCTAAAAGGAAAGCTTGTTTTAGTATATATATGTAAATTAGATAGATACTTACTTCATTAGTCTTGCAGCTATGTGAAGGACAGTATTCTTGATCTATAATTATGGGGTTGGAGACATTGATCATAAAAATATCTTCAAATGTCATGTTGGAAGCATTGCTTGCAGGGGCTCCGGGCCATGTCTTCATCCTGATTCCGTTTTGTGTGCCTTTTATGGTGCAGTTCCGAACGCTGATCCCAACCACATCCTTCTCATTTTTATACTTGCCAAGGCTGCCCACACTGTCATTTTGTAGAAGTTAATTGTAAATGGAAGTTTTTGAATCAATTTGTTTTTCCACAACAATAAATTGGGTAATTTACATTATGGGCCGGGTCACTGAACTTAGCTTCAATTTTCACGTAGGTTATAAACCTTTAATTTCATCAAATTACATCACTGAACTTCTATTATTAATAAATTAGGTCATTATCTTAACTCCGCCAAGTAATTCTAACGGAAAAACTGACTCAACAAGCATATATTTTTTACATCTCATTGAGATAATGCTTGATTTTTTTTCGTTAGAATTACTTAACGAAATAACTTAATTTATTAATAATAAAAGTTCAGTGATGTAATTTGATGAAATTAAAGATTTGTGACCTACATGAAAGTTGATGTTAAGTTCAGTGACCCATTGCCCCCAATAAATTAAATAATAAAAGCTTTAGGAATCAAGAGGAGATAGGAATTGAAATCTTGTTAGTGTTGTAAATACAAGCTACCTTATTCCATGGCCTGGTCCGCATCGGACATTCGAAACGGAGATGTTGTTACTACCAGGTCCTATGGAGACACAATCATCACCTACTCCAATTGTTGAAGAGAAAATGTTTATGTTAGAGGAGTGACTGACATGGATTCCATCAGTGTTTGGGCTATCCTGAGGAGCTGTAATATTGACATTGTAGATATTGATGTTGTTGCTTCCATGGAGACCTAAATGGAAGCCCTTGCTGTTTGACAATGTGATACTGCTGATGGTTGCATGTGAAACATTGATAAAATCTATTGACTGTATAATCAAGTATTGAAAAGTTATGCCATTGTTTATTGCATAAACAACTTTGAAATATTTCAGCAAACTTGTAAAATTGTAATAGTACTTACTGTGATTAACTTCTTACATCTTTTTGATTTCTCACAGCTAGACTGTTTCCAGGCTTCGGCTGCTCCCTGGCCATCTAGTTTTGCTGTTTTAGTTCCCCCAGTGAGAGTGAATCCTTGCAGGTTTTTAAATGAAATCCAGTTGGAGGAATGAAATGCACTCAGGCTAATTGGAGCCAATAATGTTCCCTTGATCTCTATGTTAGGTGATCGGTTGTTATAGCAGGGGCCTGGAAATGAGATTGGACCAACCATGAATGTTCCTTCAGGTATGTAAAAGGTAGAATCCCCTGGATGATCACATGCTGCATTCCATGCTGCAGAGAATGCCTTTTACCCAAAAAAGAAAAATAAGTATCACAACTAGGATTTTCATGCTGAAATTTTATGACATAAATACGTGTCTGACATGGGTATGTTCAGTTTTTTTTAAAGTTTTTTCATGTATTTGAAAGGTCCTTGAAGGATCATATCTCATACCCATGTCAGAATATGCATCGGACACGGATACTTCAAGAAAAATAAAGAGTCGGAGCAACATAGCAATCATCTATATGTGCCTGAATGTGGATTGGAGCTTAATGTTTCTTATTACAACATGTATAAGATAAAGATTAAAATGTTGTTGAAAAAATTTAAGTTATTCGAATGACATTTGTATGATAAGTTATAACTTTCAAATTAGGCTAGCTTAGCTTATCCATTTCTTTTTTATATTCTCTCATCAAACATTCATTTGTGAGATCTGAAAACATGATAACTTGACAAATAAAATATCAGATCAGAGTAAAACATGGTAATTAAGAAGCACAAACCGAGCTACTTTCTGTCCCACCATCAGCCACCGCGCCATGATCAGTGACATCAAAAACTCCATCCTTAGGTGCCTTACTCGCTTCCGGAGAGTGATCAGCTGGTGGAATTGGAGCCATTTCAGGCGAAGCAGCTTCATCAGGTGCTGGAGGAGATAGGTTAGGTGAGCCACAAGTTTGGCAGGGAGGCACTGTTGTTGCCACCAAAATACTTGCATGAAACAATATTGCTATAAAAACTGCTATATTTCTCTTGCTGAATGCCATAATTTCCTATAGACTAAGTAAAATCTTTTTTCACTTCTTTGGGACATTAGCTGATCATCTTCACAGCATTCATCTTTGGTACTTATAAAATGACAGTGATTTAGAAGGTTACCAAATCCAATACTATTAATTTTTGATGCTCTTTATGACCGTTTAGCTATAAATGTTTACAGGAGTTTTCTTTCAATTTATAACTGCTTTAAGGTAAATTTCAATTCATTTAACTGTTCTCTAAAATTAAATTCATTCATTACTTCCAAGTCTTTAAACCTTGGCAGACATAGATAGGTTAATTTATCTGCCATTTAAACTGATAAGAACAATATGAGACATTCTTTAAGAAAAGAATGAATATCTTGCATATGGTGGGATGGTGGGGTGTTGATTTCTTATAAATTATTAAGAAATAAAAAAGATCACTGTTGTGTAATAAATTTTGGTATAATTTTACTATGTTTAAATTATACAAGCTAATAAGTTTAGTACAATATTTATTAAAAAAAAAAGCCAGATCCTTAATCTTAAAGGACTAAAAGTGATTGGCTAATTTTCTTTTTCTTGTTTCATTCTCTAATTTTTTCCAACACAAGTTACTTTGTTGACGTTGATGTTGGTGGATCCTTGGATCATAGAGACGCACTTATCGCCTGTGGCAATGACACTTTTGGATATTTTCACCTGGTTCGATTTGCTCACATGAATGCCATCGGTGTTGGGGCTATCTCCAGGAGCTTGTAATTTAAGGTTGAAGATCCTCAAATTTTGGCTCATGCTGATCATAATGTGGAACCCTTTGGGATCAATGGATTTTATGCCACGGATGATCGCATTGTTTACCCTGATGAACTTCAAAGTCTGCATTGTATACCAGAAATGTAACCCCATCTTAATTCTTTAATTTCTTTCAACGTTATTTGGATTCGGGTGTGAGTGTCGTATACAGATATGTGTCCGACACGGGTATATTTGATTTATTTTAAGTTTTTCCATGTATTTGGAGGGTCCTTAGAGGATCATATCCCAATACCCATGTCTAAATATGCGCCGGATACGGGTTTCGGATATTAATATTTCAAGAAAAATAAAGAGTCAGAACAACATAGATTTCTTCGGTTTATCTAAATCTAAATCATAAAAAAAATGTCAGGTGGTGATTTGAAGCTTACCGCTGGCATGCGGACGCAGTTAGGGTTCTTGGCACAGTCATTGAGCTTCCAAACCTCGGCACCTTGGCCATGGAAAGTGCCGTGGCCACTGAGAATCAAGCCGTCAATGCCTTGGAATGTGATCCAATCTGTATAATCTGCTCCACCAGCGTAGTAGGAAATATCAGCTTGTGCTTTAACGATTCCATTAGCTTGAATAATTAGGGGAGATGGATTGAAGCAGGGTCCAGAAAATATGATCGGTCCTATTAAGAAGTTCCCGTCAGGGATAACCATCATAGCATTTCCATGGAAATTGCATGCAGCCTTGAAAGTCCTGATAAAATTCTGCAGGAAATCACAATTTCAAAGGGCCATAATTTATATATAAAAAAGGAACAATGAAAGAAGAGTTCAAAGGCAATTAAATTAACCATACAATTGAGCTATCAGTCGTTCCATCAGCCTTTGCACCATATTCTAACACGTTAAAAACTTTGACATCAGGGCCTACTTTGCCAGCAATATCTCTAGCTTTAGCTAGAGCCTCTACTGCATTAAACGGACCAATGCCCTCGCAACCACGAAGAACTAAGCACAAGAGAAGAAGAATGGCGCTTATTCGAGCTACTTTGGCGATTGCCATTACTGCTGGTGCCACCCTTCAACCTGAGCTACAAATTTTCTTGTTCCTGTTTAAAAGCCTCCAATAAAGAGGCTTAACAATGAGATTGCTGCAAACCCTTGTTTCCTTGCTTCCTTCTTTTATACGTTTTAGCCTTTAGACAAGATCAACTCTTACCGCTAATGTCATCTGTGGGAGGACTAAATTTTCGGAAGATTTTGGTTTTTTAGTTTCAAGTTTGTTTGCCTTTGTTCCTAATATAGCTTCATAACCTTCCCTAAAGTTGGGACTTTTTTTTGGTCCCTCCAAATTGGTCTACTTTATTTTCCCATAACTTTTTATTATTATTTCAAACCACAAATCTATTACCAGCATTCAACCAACCATTGACAAAATTACAAGTCTTTTGATGATTCAAAATTAAGGACACATTAATTTAATTAGAGAAATGATTGATATATAATTGTTTAAACTCTGGTTTTTTAATTGTAAAAATGGTGATGATTTTATAAACTTGGAGTAATAACAAAGTGCACTGTCTTGAACCAATGGTTTAATCTAATTGATTCATACAATCGTTTTTGAAAAGTGGCATTCAACAAATTTGAAAGTCGAATCTCAATATTTGTAACATCTCTCCTTATTCTTAAGTTATGACTTCTTTCGTACAAATTTTTTAAAAAAATGTCAGCCTGTTATTTGATATTAAATATTGAACCATGATCATCAGCTAATTTTCTGGCAATTGGTCGAACCATCCTTAATTGATTATTTGCAAACTTTCTGTACGGTTCCAATTTTCTTGGATGTTCCAAAAGGACATTCCTGCCTAATTTTTATTACAAGTTCCTATTTGTCCAACTGATTTCTATCTTGAACAAAACTCTCAGTCACAACCTTTGCTCCTCCATTTCCTTTTTTTTTTCTCCTCTTTCAGAAAGGACATGACATAAAATCGAAAAAATAATTAAAACACGACATAAATAGATGAATGTATCAAAATTTATATAACACGAATTATTAACGTGTCAAAATTTATATAAATATATAATATCTTAGGCAATTATAACACGTGAAAATACATGAACATGACACTATTACACGGATTTTCAGATCTAGCTGTGTTCGACACATATTCGAACATGGGTATGAGGATATGATGCTCCAAATATATAAAAAAAACTTTAAAAAAAAGTTGAATATATCCGTATCATACACATACATGTACTCGACACCCACCCTTGAATCCGAATAACATAATTAAAAACTACCGTAAATCCAGAAATGAAAAAGAGAAGGATAAGATAGTTCATCTCTTTCTATTTCAATGGTGCTTCTTGATGCATTACTTATATTCCTTCATTATAAATTAGGGGGAAAAAATCTTTAGTTGCAATCATATGATTACAATAGAAAACCTGCCAAGTTGGATAAATCTATCTAAAAACAGAAGCTTTTCTAGATACTTTATTCCTTTGGCCTAGCATCTGGTGCAGCTATGTGTTATATATAGTTATGAAATCCCATGATTTCTCTGTTTTAACCTTTTTATTTTACTTGACTGGATTCACTGATCTCATAATGATTGGACTAACCACTCTTTTTAATTGATGTTATATGTGTCATATATTCATAATCACAATTAATTAATGTTCAGAACAATATCATCAATTGTTCACAAATAATTGTGACTTTTAAAATTGGGAAATGATTTTCCTTTTTTAAAATTGGAAGGAATTTGAATTTCATGATTATCCCCCATTAACCAGTCTGTTAGTGGAATTGAATGGCCATTGTTTCATGAAATTTATTTTTAGGTAAGCTCATACATTTTTATTACACTCAAATAAGTCATTAACGGTTTATTTGCATCTAAATAAACAGTTCACTTTTAATTTGTACCAAAAGAAGCCTTAATCTTAAATTTGTATCTAAATAAATCATCGACACATATCGATTTTTTATTTGAAATAATTACTTAATTGATTGCAATAAAACGATAATGACCGAGATGATTATTTAATTTAGTTTATGAGTTTTTTTTATATTACCGATCGAAGATGAAATGGGAGATACCATTTGAAGAAGAAACTTGCTAATACCTAGGTTTGCCTCATCAGATTGCAGAGGAAATGGAAAGTTGATTCTTTTGCTTTCATGGCAGTCCTTTTCCTTAAAACAAGGTTCTTTATAGATTTGACAATGATGAATTGATGATCAAATTCCTTAAGATAATATAATTTTCCCAATAATTATAAACTGAGATTTCTTTGGGTTTGGCATCTAAAATGTGTTAAATTCTTTGAATCAATATTGCTTATAAGAAAAACCCAAGTTACTTATAGATTAGATGCTCCAAGTGGATCATCTTGGACTCATTTTGGACATTGGCAATTCTCTGGAAATGGTGTAGATAATTTTGATTGGAATCGACTGAATGATGTGAACTCAATTCCAAGCGATAAAATAAGTAGAAGAAAATAAAGCAAAATGATGAAGAAAGATATTTTGGATAAAAGGGCACTCAAATGTTGATAGTTGGCGAGGCAGAAATATTCTGGCTTATCTCCAAGAGATTAGGCAGACCTATAATGTTCAAAAGTGGCAAGAAAAAGATGCAATCTGTTGCTTTTGTTTGAGTAAATAAATAAATAAATAAAGTGGATAAAAGTGTCATATCTTCTCATATATATAACGATATTATTTAAGCTATGTTATCTGGAGTGTAGGATATAGATATATATCCGACACGAATATATTCAAATTTTTTTAAATTTTTTTTTAATATATTTGTAGGATTATACTTCCATACCTTTATTCAAAAATGTGTCGAATACAAGTGTCGGATACGAATATTTAAAAAAAATAAAAAATCCGAATAATATAGTTTTTAAGAGATAAATGAAAATAAAGTTAAATGAGGAATTTATGATAGAAATTCTCCCATATATATGCTTTCAATTTCGTATGGAACAATATAAAGGAGGTCCAAGGATTCCATTTAAAATTTCTTTCACATCTTTCTTTTTTTCTCTTTTTTTTTTTTTTTTTCTTGATGGGTACAACAGCAAATATTGTAGTGAAAATTTTACTTTTAAAAAATTAAGTTAGGATCTTTGAAAGTAATTATTGACTTGGACTAACCCACTTAAGTTTTTTTTTGTTCGTTGTTTGTTTCATTCTTTCGTCTTACCAAATACGAAGAGTTTTCTAATCACTTAAGTTTGATCTTTTTTCAATGAAGTGAACATAGAACTGATAGAAATATTACTAAAAACAATAACTTAATTATTAACATAGCATATACTTTTTTTTTTTAGTAATAATTTTTTTTTCGAATGATTTTAAGGGTACACTATCTCGCATTGATCAATTTTACTCTTGTAGTGCTACATCCTATATATAAATTTTGGATGTTTTCAAGCATGTTGAAGCTATCCACGTTAGTCATTCATTGTTCTCTCCCATTCCCTTGAGCTACTGTTCTCCCTTTAGCTTCTGTTCCATTTCTCCATTTAGTTTTGGTTTCTGTTAGCTACTGTTCTCCCTTTACCATTTTCCCCTTTAGTTTTTGTTTCTGTTTATGATTCTGTTTCATTCTCTTTGGCTGAGTATTGTTTTCGGTTGGTTACTGTTGCTGCTTTATAGAGGTTAAGAAAAACCAAAAACGACATCAGGGGCATATTAAAAACAACATCAGGGGCATGTATTATATAGGGGTAAAAAAAGAAACCCACATCAGGGGCAGGAGCAGGTTTTCTGCAAATGAAGGGAAAAAATTCTGTTTTTTACTTTTTTGGTATGGAAATGGGGTAGGTGTCCTTAGAGGCAGAGCAAGTTCCTGCAAATGATGAAAACAACAGATGTGTTGTAACACTGGGAAACACAAAAAATAGAGGGAAGGTCGCGGCAAAAAAAAATTAAATTGGTATAAACACTGTTTGCCATACCAAAAAATCACGCTTTTCTTTACCCTTTCTCTCGCGCCATTCCCCTACTCCATTAGCTTCAGAAGCTCCTTTCTCTTCTTTGCCTCTCTGATTGACTTGCGTTGGTACTGTTTTGCAGAGCCACATTTCATCATTGCTGTCCTGTTAATTTAGGTCTGCTGTGTGCTTCTTCACTAAGCTAAGTTTTTCTCTTTTCCTTTCTCTCAAACTGGCCATGCGTTTTACACTTTTCTTTTTCCACCTTGGTAAGGGAAAAGAAAATACAACCTTTCCCATTTTCCAGTCATGTCTGTCGATTGTGTTATTTCTGCCCACCCTTTGTTTGTTAAAATGTCTTCTTTTTAATTCTTTGGCTTCTGCTCCCTCTTTTTGGTGTTGCTTTTAGCTGCTCATTCAGATTTCAATTGCTTATCGACTGTTTGCATCAATTCAATTGCTTATCGACTGTTTGCATGAAGGGAATATTAGATATTGTTTTTCTTAAGCTTGCTATCACGCATCATGTTAGAATCTATTTCTTTAGGATGTCCTTCGGGGGTAGATGGAATCATTTATGCTCTTTGTAACTGATTTTATGTTTGCTGACTATTTTACAGGTTTTCATTTATGTTCTTAGTCCGGTAAGAAACAAGAAACAACAAACTTCAATCTGTTTTCCTGTATGCATCTTTTTCTCACTTCTTTTCTGCCCTGTTCTATTTCTGATTCTTGATGTGTATGTTATGCTTTTCATCCATGTACAATGATTGAAAATAAGTTTTCTTTAGCAGTTTTTATTATGCTATGACTGACCGTTTATTTCATGTTTCTATTTGTAGGTGTTTGCAGCCTGTGCTATTTTGTGAGTGTGCTGATTTTGTTGCAAATCCGTTTCTTCAGGTTTGCTGCCAAAACTTCTGTTTATAGTTTTCTGTGTTATTTCTTTCTCCCTTTGAAAAAAAATGTTCAGATTTCCTTCACACGCTGTTGCTTATAGTTTTCTTTGTTGTTTCTATCCCTCTTGGAAATAAAAGAAGTTGTTTCATTTGTTGTTTTTAACAGGATTCAATCCCTTTTTTTTTCCTGAATAAAATATTGAAAGCGTGTAGAACAAATATTCTATTTGGTTATTTGCTGTGTTCTTTAAGATTGTATGCAATTTCTTTTTTATAAAAAATTATTGCCTGATCTTTTTCTGAATGTTGATGTATATCTTCTATTTTCATTGTATATATGTAGAATATTTGTTGCCTAATCTACTATCCTATCACTGACCATTTATCTAATGCTTCTGTTTGTAGCTGTTTGCAATCTGTGCTTCTTTGTATCTCTTTCAATCTTGCCACTGATCCAATCGCTCTCTATTTGTTTAGGTTTGCTTCCCACACTGCTGCTTATTCTTTTATATATATATATTTTTAGATGTTAATTCTTTACTTTGTTTGTTTCTGTGCTTTGTTGTTTCTCATCAACTTTGTATTACTGTTTTGTATGACATTACTTTCTGTTTAGTTATTTTGTTTATTTGTTGTGTCATTGATTTGTAAAGCTGTGTATCCTACTGTTGCCAATGGATTGTCATCAACCTATGAGGTTAAATAGAGTGAGGAAGATGAAGAGTATTAGGAATCGACGACTTAGAAATAGGAAAACCATGATAGTTTGCAAGTTACACCAATTCCTAATGAAACATCTACGCGCATTGTTACACATGGGAATCCATCTTTGATTAGCAATGAAAAAGTTATTAAGCGATTTAAACAGCATTCTACTGTTGATGTTAACGGGGATTTGCAAACTATTTCCACAAGTTCTGAAATTGCCCTGCTTGCTGAGCATGGTTCATCGTTACTTTCTCTTGATCCAATGCACATCAATTATGCAATTGGATCGAGTAGTTCTCTTCTCCATTCTTGCTCAGAAGATAGGATCGATCAGGTTGAACGTGAAGCTACTGATGGTATAGATAGTGGTAAATACTTCTATTTCAAATTAATATATTTTGTCTTATATTCTTCAAAACTTTTATTCTTCTTAGATTTTTTTTTTAAAAAAAAAAAACTTGGCTTCAACAGGGTCTTTGCTGCAAAATTCACTACCTGCAACATTTTCAAGTGGAAAACCTTCTGTTTATGATTCCACTATTAACAGTAAGTTCTTTATCTAAACCTATAAATTTACTTATCTATGTTTTTTGCTTTTTTAGACCTTATTTGCCACTGAGGTTATGCCTTAAGTTGTCATTTCATTGTAAAATCTTTGAAACTTATGAATTTATTATGTTTGGTTAACCTGTTCACAAGGGAGTTTTGCCTTTAAAAGTTATGTTCTTTTCATCTTATTATCAGTTTTTTTAATTGATTTGTCTATTTATTTTGTAGGGAAATTTTTTGACACGCTTAACTTGGGTGGTTTGAATTACACATGTCCTTATTGTGACGCAAAAATATGGTATGACGAAAGGATAGTCAAATCAAGTACATCAAATTTGGTTGTTTTCGGTCTCTGTTGTAAAGAAGGTTCTGTAGTTTTGCCCCCGTACAGAAAGGCTCCACATTTCTTGGATTCTTTGCTGAATTATGTTGGTCTACAAAAATCATTAAGGTTTAGAGAGAACATTAGAATGTACAATTCTATGTTTCAGTTTACATCTATTGGTGGCAAGATTGATAAAAGCATCAATAACAGACCTGGTCCTTATGTTTTCAAAATTGGAGGCCAGGTACATCATCGAATAGGATCCCTGCTGCCCCCAGATGGACATGCTCCCAAATTTGCGCAATTATATATTTGTGATACTGAGCATGAAATCTCAAACAGAATGCGATGCTTTGATAGCCTTGATGGTAAACACCAACCTGATCCAAGTATTGTTGAAGGGCTGATGCAGATGTTTGATGAAGTGAATGAAATAGTTAAAGCTTTTAGGATGGCAAGGGATCGCTTTGTTGAAGCTGATTATCTTCCAATTCGATTACGTTTGATCAGCAGAACAGAATCAGTTGATAGGCGCTATGATATGCCCTCAGCCATCGAAATTGCTGGTCTCCTAGCAGGAGAAACTGAAGGATCAGAAGATGGTCGTGATATTATTGTTGAACACAGGTTTGATGGATTAAAACGCATCAGTGAATTGCACCCTCTATTGATGTCCATGCAGTATCCAATGTTATTTCCTTATGGTGGGGCTGGATTTTCCTTGGGGATCCGATATAGAGCATCTCGAAAAAAACTGTGAAAGAGCGAATGACAATGATGGAATACTATGCATACTTAGTTCAGCAACGAATTGCCACTGGCCATACTCTACTTAGATGTGGCAGACTTTTCCAGCAATTTATAGTTGATGCTTTCCTTTGTGTTGAACGAATGAGACTGCAATGGATACGAGATAATCAAAAACAATTGAGATCTGAAGTTTACCAAGGGGTCAGGGATGCTGTCACTCGAGGAGACATGAATGCTCGAGCAATCGGAAAAAGAGTAATTCTTCCATCAACTTTTGTTTCTGGTCCTCAATTTCTATTTCAAAATTATCAAGATGCTATGGCTATTTGTAGACAATATGGCCATCCTAATCTTTTCATTACTTTCACGTGCAATCCAAAGTGGCCAGAGGTTAATGAAGCTCTGTCAATGATTCATGGACAAAGGATTGATGATCGACCTGATGTATTGACGAGACTATTTAAGCTTCGTCTAAAATATCTGATGGATGATTTGATAAAAAAAAACATTTTGGTGAAGTTATAGCAGGTATAAATATTCTCATTATTGAATACTTTCTTTTTTTTTTTTGAAAAAAAATTATCTTCAAAGCTAAATCTAAATTCTTGATTTTAACTTTTTGTTAGCAGTGTACACAATTGAGTTCCAAAAAAGAGGCTTACCACATACGCATATTCTGTTGTGGCTGGAACCGAGCAGTAAATATTTAACAGCTACAGATATTGACAAGGTTATATCTGCAGAAATACCAAACAGAATTGCTGACCCTGTTGCACACAAAGCTGTTGTGGATTTTATGATACATGGTCCTTGTGGGTTTGTTAATCCGCAAGCTCCATGTATGAACAATGCACGATGCTCTAAGTTTTATCCCAAGCCATATCAAGAACAAACTGTTATAGATGAAAGTGGATTTGTTGCTTATAGAAGAAGGGTGTCTGAAAGTGATGAAATGCTTGCGAAAAAAATGGTATTCAATTGGATTCAAGGTTTGTTGTACCTCATAACATTGATCTTATTGTTAGGCATCAAGCTCATATCAATGTTGAGATTTGTAGCAAAACAAAATCCATTAAGTATCCTTTCAAATATATAAACAAGGGACCGGATAAAGTGAGGGTTGTTATCGAAGAGGTCAGTAATGTACGCGCCGCTGCTGGGGAAGAAACTGCAAACCAAGTTGATGAAATCAAAATGTTTTTAGATTGTAGATACATTTCAGCTCAAGAAGCATGTTGGCGTCTCTTTGGTTTTGATGTGCACCATAGAGAATTGACAGTTATCAGATTGCCGATTCACTTACAAAACCAACATTATATTACTTTTGTTGATAATGCTGATCTGTCAAATGTTCTTCAACAACCTCTGCTGGATAAAACTATGTTTACAGAATGGATGGAAGCAAATAAAATATATTCTCATGCTCGCACTTTGACATACACTGATTTCCCTACTAAGTGGGTTTGGTCTCAACGAGAAAAAATATGGAAGGAAAGAGAGAAAGGAAGGGCTATAGGACGCATCAATTTTATTCATCCCGCTGCTGGTGAACTTTATTTTTTAAGATTACTTCTAAACATTGTGAAAGGTGCAAAAAATTTTGAAGATATTAAAAGAGTTAATGGTGTTATTCATCCTTCATTCCAACAAGCATGTGAAGCACTTGGGCTATTGGGTGATGATAGAGAATTGCATGATGCAATACAACAAGCATCATTTTGGGCAACCGGTTTTGAACTTCGACAGCTATTTGTGACTTTGATCATGTTTTGTGAAGTTTCTGATTCTAAGACATTGTGGGAAAAAAATTGGCTTTACTTAGGTGAAGACATTCAATATCAATTGAGTCAGATGATTGGTGTCAAACATTTCAAGATCTCTGATAATGAACTAAAGAATCACATTTTGGTTAGTTTGGAGGAACTCTTAAATAAGAATGGTTCATCTTTAGTTCATTACAAATTGCCTTTACCATCTGCATCTACAAGTCGTCTCAGTAATAATAGATTACTTAGAGAAGAAATTAGTTATGATTTGGGTGAATTAGAAGATGAGCATGCACAATATTTTGCAAAACTTAATGTAGAGCAGAAAATTATTCATGAAGCTGTCCTTCAATCAGTTTACCATGATCAAGGGAAAATGTTCTTTGTCAATGGTCATGGTGGAACAGGAAAAACTTTCCTTTGGAAAACAATTATCACTGCTTTACGATCAAAGGGAAAAGTTGTGTTAGCAGTCGCTTCATCTGGTATTGCATCTCTTTTACTACCTGGTAGAAGAACTGCCCATTCCAGATTTAAGATACCAATACAAATTGATGAAATCTCAACTTGCCAAATTACCCGCGGAACAGAACTTGTGAGGCTGATTGAGATTTCGAGCTTAATTGTTTGGGATGAAGCACCAATGATCCATCGCCATTGTTTATAAGCATTTGAAAGAAGCCTTCAAGATGTGTTGCAAGTCAATATTAATGAAGAAGCAAAAAAGATTTTTGGAGGAAAGACAATATTGCTCGGAGGAGATTTTAGACAAATACTGCCTGTTGTTCCTTCTGGAACAAAAAGTCAAATAGTTAATGCATCAATAAACACATCACCATTGTGGAAATTTTGTAATGTTTTCACACTTAGAACGAATATGAGATTAAAGTCAACTTTTGCTGACGTTGCTTCTAAATTACAAATGGAAGCTTTTGCAAAATGGATTCTTGATATTGGTGATGGTCAAGTTAAATCTATTCATGATGATAAAGATGATTTTGGGGAATGGATAGAGATACCATCTGACTTATTATTGCACAATACAGATTCACCTATTTTTACACTGATTCAATCTGTTTATACAAATTTTGATAGATTATATACTGATTGTGTATATCTTAGTGAGCATACTATTGTCACACCTTTTAATGAAACTGTTGATATTATCAATAATCATGTGCTAGCTTTGATACCTTCTGATGAGACTGTATATCGTAGTTTTGATTCAATTGCAAATGTTGTTGCTGAATTAGGAGAACATGATGCTTTATATCCCCCTGAGTTTTTAAATTCATTAAAGTTCCCTGGAATACCAAATCATGAGTTGCATTTTAAACTAGGTTGTGTTGTTATGTTACTTCGAAATTTAAATCAATCACTAGGATTATGCAATGGTACCAGGTTGATTGTTACACAATTAGCTCCAAATGTTGTTGAAGCTCTAATCATCACTGGTAACCATGCTGGGAAAAAAGTCTTTATACCCAAGATATGCTTTACTGTTAAAGATCGCAAATGGCCTTTTGTTTTCAAGCGGAAACAATTTCCTTTGAGATTATCTTATGCAATGACAATTAATAAAAGTCAAGGCCAAACTCTTGAATCTGTTGGCCTGTATTTACCAAGACCTGTTTTCACTCATGGCCAATTATATGTTGTTATTTCTCGAGTAACACACCGTGCTGGCCTGAAAATCCTTATTGAGAATGAACATGGCTATCCTAATAATGAAACAAAAAATATTGTTTATCATGAAATCTTTGACAATTTGCCAACAGGTTCTCTCTTTGTATTCTGTCATTTTATAATATGGAACAATATTTTTGCTACACCTGTATTTCTATTCTATGCAATTATACATCTGTTTTAGTGATGTTTGCTGCATTTTATTATATGAATTTGTTATTAGACATGAGCTAATTTACTATTTTTTGCTAATGCTTTTATTGTTTTTAATTATAGCAACCTGAATGGAATCTTCCTTACACTTTTTACTAAGGTATTAAATTTTTTTTACCTATGTTTGATTCATCTTTAATGTATTCAAGCTGATAATCTACAAAGTTACGTAGTTGCTCTTATTTTTATCTTATCATACCAGATCTGTTATACATTTCTGCATTAATAATAACATTGAATGATCTGAGTTTTATTTTTTCTTATATCTATTATACCAAATCTACTTTAAATTGCTATATCAATTGTTTATGCAGGAAACATATCATATAAACTGCTATCTGAACTTGAACAATGCAAGCTTTCACAAAGAATCACAGTTCGTGTTGTTAGGATTTGGGATTCAATTCTACCAGGTCCAGAAAAAAAATTTATAGGTCTTACTTTTGTAGTTGTGGACAAAAAGGTTTGATACTCTTATTTGATTTCTGTTTTTCTTTTATGTTCTTACATATCCTTTTGTAGTGTATAATGCTTATCATAGGTACATAACTCATTTTATATATGGGGTGATGCAATGCAAGCCTTGATAAAAAAAATGATGAACGCTTTTTTAGAGACAAATTAAAAGAATGATCAATCTACAACATTGTTGATTTCTTTGTCGGCAAGAAACTAAACACCTTTAATGCTGTTTCTGCTGAATCTGTCATTCATGTTACACGTTCAACCACGGTTGTTGAACTGTTTGATGTTCCAGAACTATATCCTCTGCACTACTTTGAGTTCTGTCAAAAATCAACACTTTCAACCCGTGCTGGTATCAACTATGTACTGACAGGCAAGTCTTTCTTCAACTTTTTTCCATATTTTCTAACCATTTTAGACTATGTCAAACCAACACCATGTAGCAAGTTAAATGTTATTTTGACACCAAAATTGTCTAAAAAAATGCAGATTTCATAGGAGTTCTTACTGCTATAGGAACTGTGATTGAAGGTTATACAAGAGATAAGACTGAGATTGTGCATAGGCAGAATATTGAGTTACAAGACGAAAAGCTAATATAACCTCTTATTAATATATCTTTACTCATTTATTTCTATTTCTATTTCTCTTTATTGATTAAACATTGACATTGAAAAATTTTATCCCTCTGCAGTGGTGAGACAGTATCTGTAACTTTATGGGGTGATTTTGCACATATCCTTGACGAGAAAAGGCTATTGAATTCAAGGTCAAATATTGTTATAGTTCTTGCTGGGATGACAGTCAAAGACTTTCAAATTTGGTTCTTATCCCTCTTTTTCCTACCTCTCATTATTCCTTTTTTCCCTTTAAGCTTTCATTTTTACTGCTTATCTAACTACTGTCATTATACTCTTATCGTAGACAAACCTAATCTTTCTAACTCATCAGCTACAAAGATTTACATTGATCTCCCAGTTGTTGATACTGTGTTACTGAAAAAAAAGGTATTCTGATTTTACCAATATATACACATTCCAGTCTTCGATATTCATACTGCATTATGCATTCATAAACTATTGTTGCTATATTCAATCAAAATTTTGAGATCTGTCCGTTATATTATATATATACTAAACATACACTATGTTATATAATTTCCTTCAAATTTTATCAACTATTGTTCTCAAAAATGATGATTTCATACAGATTTAATATGCTTTTATTCTGTTTGTTTATCAAGACAAACAATGTACAACTTTGTGGCAAATATAAATGCAGGTTCGAACCTAACCCGGTCATACCACGCGCATTAGACATGCAACTCCAAGGTCGCCGACCTGCTTCAGATGATTTGAATGAAAACAGGGTCACTGTTGAAGAACTGATGACAATTGATCTGTTAAAATCAAAGGTTAGCCATACAACAAATTTATTAATAGCTACCATATCAGCTTCTCTTTTTTATTAACATTTAATTACCATATTTGTTTTGCTTTTTTTTTTTTTTTAAATAGATTCATTATGAATGTAGGACACTTACTTTACATGTCATGCACAAATTCTGGAAATTGATGCTACTGATGGCTGGTATTACAATTGTTGCAATGAATGTCCAAAAGGTCTCAGATTGATTGATCAAAAATACATCTGTCCTACCCATGGAGAAAAGATACCAAAACCTTGGTACCAAATATTTTCTCCAATTCTGTTGAACTGTAACTTTAAACATTCTATTTATTTTTGAGCCTTCCCCTGTAAGTACCTTTTGTTTAGTTATTTACTCTGTGATTTCAATCCTCACCATTTGTAAACAGCTACAAAATCACTATCATAGTTGGAGATTCTACTGGGGAAACAGATTTTATTGTTTTTGGAACAGCTGCTGAAGAACTCATGAACAAAACAATTCCGCAACTGGCTGCCACGGAACAGATTCAGAAAACGGTGCTTCCTGATTGTATAAAAGCACTTATAAAGCAAGAGAGAATCTTTAAAATCAACCTCACAAAGCAAGCAATGGATACTGGCATTCCAAGTTTTGCAGTCAGCAAATCATTTATTATTACCAAAGAACAGACCTCCTTTCTTGCTGGTGCCACATCTTCCTCTGCAGTTACCCTACCTGATATACACCAACCAGCACAACATCAAATGGGTCTTCAACAAATAGATCTGACAGCAGATACAGTCAGTATTATCCCGACTGATTTGTTCCCAGAAGAGTCACCTGCAAAACAAAAGGGAATCAGGTTATAATTTTCAACTTTATGTTAGATGGTCTTAAAACCTCATGCAACATATTCAAATTTTAAAAGTTGGTTCATTCTTCAACAATTATACTTTCTGAAAAATAACTCATGTGTTATGTTCCAGCATCAACGAACCATCAAAACTCAGCGCCAGCAAAAATATTGCTACTGAGCATGGTGTCACAAAACTTCCAACCTCAAGGAAAATCATTTATAGGTCTGATTACCACTTTACTCTAAAACTTAAGAACATATCTGACAATGACTTCTAGATGTGACTGAATCTTTTTTCACTATTCTATAATTATTCCTTGCCCTTTTATGTTTGTAGTGAGCAGCAAGAGAAATCTGTTCCTGCTAAAAGAACAAATGTACAAGCAGACTCTTTGGATGAGAATGAGCCTCTAAAGAAATTGAAATCCAGGTTATATATTTATTGATCTTCCTATAAAGATTTTATTCTATGCAAACATTCATCTTGAATTAATTAACAACTTTGAATTTTATTATTCATGTATATTTCATAATTTATTAACAATTCTCATATGACAATCATTTAATTCAAAAATAAATTTGCTACTTGATTCTGCTATTAACTCTATTCTTTAAAATTGATGATTCCCAGTACCATGGCAATTGGATAACTGTATTAAGCATCTTTTTTTTATTTCTTCTGCAGAGGCAAGGAAAAGAAGAAAGACTGATGTATTTCTACTGTTCTTGATCGTGCAACTAGCTACATCTCAATCAGTTGAACCCTGTCTGTCTGTTTTTTTTTTTTTTTTGAATATTTTGGTTGAGGGTTATGAAGAATATCAAACAGGTAATGTGCTTACTATGTTTGGTATTTCATCATGATATCTAATTCAGCTTTTTTATTTCAAGACCTCATTTTTTGTTAATGTTTGAGGCTGCTCAATATTTGTAAACATCCATTCAACTTAAAATGTTGATGGAATCATACCTCATTGTGTGAGCCATTTTTTTTTGTTTATATGGCTCTATAAATCAAAGCTGAAGATACATTTTAGATATCATCAAACTTTTGTAAACCTTTCTCAGCTTTTTGTGAATATATATCGATGTAGTTTTAATATTTACATATTTAAGTTGTTTTCTCTACATGTTCAAGTTCAGTTTTTATAATAAAAGTTTCAATAATTCAACCTCCTTTCCAAAGACATTAACAACTGATTTATATATTTTATGTTTGTTAGATATCATAGTATATATTAAGTATGTATATATATACGAAATACGTATTCTAATACGTAGGTTGTCGTACACAAATGATATCAAAGTGAATGAGAAATTAGTCTCATTATTTACCTACTTGAAGAGGAAGGAAAGTTGGTTGAAGGTATGTGTGGTAGTCAATCCCACATAGGACAAAGAATGACTTTAGCTTATAGTTTATATAAGCTAGAGTGTCATGTTGGGTTGGGCCCCAAGGGGCACCCAAGTTTTTGTGGAGGGTGAGCACCTACACAACTTGGGCTGGGCTGGGTTGGGCCAGTCGGGTTTGGGTCAGTAATTAACTTTTTACTGCCCAACCAGTTTAATTTTGTCCAAACCAAACCAGCTCAACTCCAAGCACCCGAACCAGCTCAAATCCAACCAGCTTTATGTTTGTCCGAATAATTCTTCTTCTAGAATATGTCTGTTCGGTTCCTTGCCTTTTTCTGAAGTGTCTTGCCTTTTGGATTGAACCGGTTCGTTGATTCAGACTTGTCTTTTGATCGAACCGGTTCATGTTCAACAGATGTGTCTGACCGAACAGACTTCTCTGTATCTATAAATAGGGTGTTTCTATCTGTCACTACTCACAAATTCACCGAAACTATTCTTGCTTTCTGAGAGAGAGACTTCAACATTCTTCAGTTCGCTGTGTTGCATCCGGGTGTGCTCTCATTTGCAACGTATATCGAGGAAACCTGGGAGACGATTTGCATCGATACTGTAAGCACCTTAGACAGGCAAAAAACGTCTTAAGGTTAAAGGTCCAACCTTGACTCGATATTGATTTTTTCAAATCAATTACTGTAAGTGTCTTTGTTCGATTTTACATATTTGTTGTAATCTGCTTCTATATATATCAAGTTCTTCTTTTATTTTCTGTTTATATTTTAACAGTATATTTGTGATATTTCGAATAATATTCTTATAACATTCTTAAGACGTTTTTAATTTTGTTTCAAATATTTGTCATATACTGTGTCTATGCTTTGGTTCCAGTTACTGTTTGCTTCTTATATATAGAATGAGATTTCGTGATTGTGTATGACGTATACTTATATATACATGCTGCATATATATTTGTTTCTTTTTGTGAAAACTGTTCGTATTTTATATTTTTACGCACTTGTTTCTACTGAAGGTCTTAATTTCATAAGGAAATGAAAGACAAATGAAATGAGACTAACCGACTAGCAATTGCAGTCAAGATTTCTCTTACAGTTTTTTGCAATTGTTTTTTAGTCTCTAGTATTTCTTTGGTAAAGAATGTCAGAATATGTCTTTACTGCATGAAACTTTGTTGATTAGTAAAAGTTGTGACCGAATGGCTAAAAGATTTTTCTTTTCTTATGCTTTGTGTTGATTCGGTCTTGGGGTAATAATTTATTCAAGTCGCCGCTTCATGCTTTTTATTTTTTGGCTTCTTATTTTTCCTGCTTTGTCTCGGTGGTTAAGTTTTATTTTTAAGAGATGCCGTTTCATGATGTTTGAAAGGTTATGGTTTTTTAAATTTCGGTATATTATATATATTTGTGATATATATTTTTACTGTTTTTATAATTGTTTTTTATTTATATATATTGTTTGAATATATATAGTATATTCTTTTTTGTTTATTATATTTATTGTTTCGGTGATATATATATTATTTATATATATATTTTTAATATTTAGATTTTTATACTACAAGTGTTTATTCTTAGTTACATTATTTTTGTAGTATAATTATATTTATACAAGTTGATCCTATTATTCTTGAATAATAGATGGCCGAAACATCTACCGGTATTGCTAGAGCGCCCGTAGCGCCACAACCTCTACATGTAACACATGGTGAGAAACCCGAGAAGTTCAATGGTCAGGACTTCAAACGATGGCAGCAAAAGATGCTATTCTATTTGACCACCCTCAATCTAGCCAAGTTCTTACGGGAGGAGGCCCCGACTTTGGACGAGGGAGAGAGCGATACTACAATGGTAGCCTCGGTAGATGCATGGAAGCATTCTGACTTCCTATGCAAGAACTACATCCTCAATGGTTTGGACAACACGTTATACAACGTGTATAGTCCGATAAAGACAGCGAAAGAGCTGTGGGAGTCCTTGGAAAGGAAATATAGAACCGAGGATGTCGGCACAAAGAAATTTGTGGTTGGCCGGTTTCTGGATTTTAAAATGGTGGACTCGAAAACCATTATCAGTCAAGTTCAAGAGTTTCAATTGATTCTCCATGAGATCTTTGCCGAGGGAATGACTCTTAGTGAATCATTCGAAACGGCAACTTTGATAGAGAAACTCCCTCCTTCGTGGAAAGATTTCAAGAACTATCTAAAGCACAAACGAAAGGAGATGTCTTTAGAGGACTTGATTGTTCGATTGAGAATCGAGGAGGATAATCGTAGTTCAGAGAAGAGTGATGGTGACTCAATTAAGAGTTGTAAACCCAAGTGCAGGTTATGTTCAAGTAATAAATTCTCGGGTGTCCGAGGTCGAACCACAGGGAAGCGTATTAGTAAGTATAAGTTTATAAATATATAAGAAAAAGAAAGTAAACAAGATATTAGGGAATCAACAACAAAATAAGATAAACAAGATATTAGAGAACAAAATAAACAAAATAACATAAAAGAAATTAAACAAGATATAAACAAAACAATAAGAAAAGATGTTGAGGTTAGAGAATCCACTCTTGGTGTTATGCTAAGATTAATCTTGTTTTATTACACAATTGAAATTCACACATAAGGGAGATTCCAATCGGAAGGTTTAGCAATTCAGTCCAAATTGTCCAACGTCCATAGCATATGATATTATGTTCATTTGGTGTCCTCAAAACTCACAAAAAGAGTCCAAGCATTCCTTATGCCAAGGTATATGTCTACAACAAATCAAGGTTATGAAACCAAGCATTTACTGTGCCATTTTCATTGTCAATAATGAATCAAGATCCCTACTTTGCAAGTATGATTTTAAACCAAAAGAAAATATTATCTATACTAGTGTCTATAAATGATGATTCATTTTAGCTCATGTTTAAGAGACTAACCTTAGCATTTACCAAAAGCTTCACCTCATCACCTCAACAATATGATTAGCAACACATACTAGATATGAATAAAATGAAAAGAAATGTAAGAAGCATAAGTAAATAAAGAAAAAGAAAACTAGAGAAAGGAAAGAAGAAGAAAACTTAGAGAATTTTATTACAATGGCTAATATCCTACCAATGTATCAATGTATCCTAATACTCATCCAAGGCCCTCTATTTATACACATTTTGGAGAGCTAAATGACAAGAGACAAGCTTTATAAATTTCAAAGGTAGGTATAATAGGTGGGTGCATTTTTCTAACAATTTTCGTCATGTTGTATGACAATTCTGATCATCCAGCTTGATGGTCGATTTTGTCAATGTTGGAGGCTCGATCTGATCAAATGGTCTTCTAGAAAAATATGCCCCTATCAGTTACTGATCCATAGCCGTTGGAATCAGATCATTTGGTCATGTGGATCGGAAGATATGGTCAAAATACCAAAACGGTGCAGAACAGACGTCATTGCACATCAGCCAACTTGATGGTTGATTTCGGTAGGGAAAACGACTCCGTTTCAAGAAGTGTAAAACATGAAAAAGATAGATATGCCTCTTAAATTTGCACTGTCAAAATGTCAGCCTTAATGCTTTGGTGAAACTCCAGATATAGCTGATATGGAAAAAGGTGTCGGAACTGGAACTGAATTGGATTTGCCCTTAATTCTTGATTTAACCTAGTAATCTGAAATCACTCAAAGAAACTCATGAAAAACACCAAATTACATAAAAATATAAAAGATCATAAACACAAGTAGACTAAGCAATAATAACTCGTATTTGACACAAAACAATAATAAAACATAACTAAAAACTATATAATTATACGAGTTATCAAAGAGGGTCATGGTACAGACCATGGAAGCCAAAGCGAATGTTGTTGAACATTCGAAAAAGACCAACAAGAGGAAATTCGTTGGTTCAAGTTCTTCCCAAGCTAAGAAGGAAACGGATTTTAGAAAGTTCACGGGAAATTGTTTCAACTGCAACAAGCCCGGACACCGTGCAAAGGACTGCCAACAGAACAAGAGGAAGAAAGCTCAAGCCAACCTAGTTGATGATTTTGAGCTTGCTGCTGTTGTTTCACAAGTAAACTTGGTGGAAAACCCTAAGACTTGGTGGGTTGATACCGGGGCCACTTGTCACGTATGTTCTGAAAGGAAGAGTTTCTCCGAATATAAAGAAGCTGCTAATGATGAGCAACTATATATGGGAAACTCTACGGCTTGCAAGGTTCGAGGCCATGGAAAGGTGGTACTCAAGATAACCTCCGGGAAGCAACTCACATTGAACAATGTTGTTCATGCTCCCGAAATCCGAAAGAATTTGGTTTCCGGCTCTTTACTGAGCAAGAATGGGTTTAGGCTCGTATTCGAGTCTGATAAATTTGTACTCACCAAGAGTGGGATATTTGTGGGTAAGGGATATCTTTGTGATTGGCTTTTTAAGCTCAATGTTATGACAATTGTACCCAAGAATAAGATTATTAATAATAATATTTCTTCTGTTTACTTGGTTGAGTCCCCTACTTTATGGCATGGTAGATTAGGTCATGTAAATTACAAGACCTTGCAGAAAATCAGCAATTTGGATTTGCTTCCGAAATTTGTCATTGACAAGAATCACAAATGTGAAATTTGTGCAGAATCCAAATTAGCTAAGGCTCCTTTCTATTCAATAGAAAGAAGTAGTGAACCTCTAGAGTTAATTCACACTGATATTTGTGATTTAAAATTTGTGCAAACTAGAGGTGGTAAAAAGTATTTTATTACTTTTATAGATGATTGCACACGATATTGTTATGTCTATTTGCTAAAAAACAAAGACGAGGCCTTGAAAGCATTTAAGCTCTTTAAGAATGAGGTTGAAAATCAACTAAGCAAGAAAATAAAGAAAATAAGGAGTGATAGAGGTGGTGAATATGATTCATTTTTTAATGAATTCTGTTTGGAAAATGGAATCATCCATCAAACCACTGCTCCTTATTCACCTCAACAAAATGGTATTGCAGAACACATACACTAAAAATATTTACTCCTAATCCTTTCAATATAAATTAGAGACAATCTTTGAACAAGTCTTATAAACTAATCAATAGCTCAAAGAATTTCACAGAAATTTATGCTTGAATGTAAATAAATGAGTTAAGCCAATATTAACATAACATATTTCAATCAAAATAGTGCATATTCAACTTAATCTCAACTTCTCACTATACTCTCATGATTTTCACTCTTTAAAGTAGTGGTAAAGTGTTTACACTCAATCAATCTCATGAAAACAGTTCTACCATATGCTTGCTTATCCACCTATTCTCCAATATTTAGATCATACAACTT
Source organism: Fremontodendron californicum (assembly GCA_030761205.1). Taxonomy (NCBI): domain Eukaryota; kingdom Viridiplantae; phylum Streptophyta; class Magnoliopsida; order Malvales; family Malvaceae; genus Fremontodendron; species Fremontodendron californicum. The sequence goes on along the minus strand of JAULJL010000022.1, from coordinate 24,322,324 downwards.
CATAAATCAAGAGGTCTTTATTCAAGGTTGTAATGGGGCCAAAGGGTTATAATGTGGTTAAAGAACAAAAGGATAAAGATATCACAAAGGTTCCAAAGAGTTCATAAAGTTTAGAGACATAATAAGATCATAAATTTCTCAAAACTCTTTACAAGTACATAGTCACATAGGCTAAATATTCATGTTGAGCCTTTGCTTCATTCTAACCAACTTTGTAACATCTTTTTCTTTACTTTAACTAGAAGTTCAAGAGAAGATTTTTTTTTTTTTTTTTTAATATGAGAATGTATTTAACAATGATCCCTTTCTTTTTCTCTTGACTTTTTCTTTTCTTTTCTTCCCCCACACTTATCTTTTGTTTCTAACCCAAATTTTCAACTAAAAATATCCCTTGTTTTTTTGCAATATGTCTCAAAATATAAAAATCCATCTTTAGAACAAGGGTAAGGATATAAGTATATTTAGGCTAGGTGTAAGTTGTGGTTACCAATAAAACAGCATATTTAATGTAGGCTCAAATTGGCTCACTAGTGGGGATGTTATCTTAGAACATTAATAATGGATGGCTGTTTGGCTCTGGTTATAATCCTAATGCCTCTATCATATTCATGTTGTCACATGTATCAATATAGTCTCAAACGGTTTAAAGCAAGTTCTAGAGAATCATCTAATCATAAGAGCACTCAAGAAAGAAATTAGATTGATTTGTATAATGCATCAATCATTATAGGCTCAAAAACTCACAAGGATGATTATACAAGTCAGATTAAGTCTAAACAGGCTTCTTTCTCAATCAACATATCATATTAACATTGGCTCATAAAAAGGTTGACATCAAGCTCAATTCTCATGAAAATCTTCTCACTAATAAATCTGTTTTAGACTTATGCAATTCATATCTCATCATTGTATTAAAAAGGAACTAGAACACATTAAAAAATAATAATAATAATAAAGACTCATAAAAAAAAATAGTAGACAAAAATAAAAGAAATCCTAAATCGTTCCCCCCACACTTAATTCTTACATTGTCCTCAATGTAAGTCTATTAACCCAAATGAAAGAATCATGTGTAAGAGAAAAGAACTAATAACATAAGAATAGGAATAACTAAGACTCAAAACAAAACAAACTCATGCAACCTAATTAATCCTAAAATACTAAACAAAAATTAACAAGTAAACATAAAAAGATTAAAATCAAACTGACAAGGTATGTCTCAAGTCTCCCTTACTCAGACCTTGTTCAGAATGAATACTTCTAAATTGCTTAAAACACATCAAATTTTTTTTTTTTTTTAAATTAGTAAAATATGTCCCTTACCCCCTACTAAAGGTAGAATTTAGGAGATATTACCTGCAGAGGTTGCTAACCAGTTATTATAACTGAGACACAACAAACAAAATGTTAGATAATGTCACAAAGACAGAGTGCAATCCACTCCTTGCTCGTCCATATCTCTTTTTCTTTTTCCGAGCGTTTGTGAAACAACCGTAGCAGATAAATACTCATAAGCTTGGAGCTTTTTGAGTAAATCTTCAATGGTTGTAGCAGAAATTATTGTTCTCCTTGCCTCTGAAAACATGAATCCATTATCCACAGCATTATCTAAATATGAAAGCAAATTACTAAAATAACCATTAATATTAAGCAAACCAATGGGTTTCTTATTTGTGACCAAAGATGACCAAGAAGCCACGCAAGCTATTTCTTCCAATGTACCCAGACCTCCTGGTAAAGCAATGAATGCATCGGCAGAATGGTACATGATTGTCATCCGTTCAGGGATACTCCAGACTTGTATTTCTTTACCCACGGTAGGTCCACAAAAATCTGTGAATAGTTTTGGCACGATTCCTAGAACTGGACTTCCTCCGGCGTGTGCTGCTTAGCGACTGCTCCCATTAAACCCGTACTACCGCCTCCATAAATCAACTGGATCTTTTGTTGGGCAAGTATTACTCCAACTCTTATGGCTTCATCAGCGAATATTTTATTTTTCCCTGGATAAGCACCTCCAAAGACACAAATTTTTTTAATGCGCTGGGACGAAGTACTTTCCATTTTTTTTCGAGTGCCTGAAAGAGAATGAGTACATGGTGTAATATATAGAGGACCGAGTAGTGAATCAGACAAGAGTAATAATGTCGCCGAAAGTGTATTTGACCTGTCAGAAGAAAATGTTAACCTAACAAAAGATTTTTACGTGATTTCAGGAAGAAAATCAAAAAGAAAAGAAAAAGCAACCGTAAAAGACCAATGCAAAAAAAAAAAAAACGAGAATAATTACACAAATCGTAAATTAAATCGAAATGAAGTTATTGCAAATCAAACCAAAAGTTGAGAAGTCATTTATTGTAGTTGTGATTGTGGCTCACATATTCCTCTGGTTTTACGTCCAGAAACGGCGTAAACGCCTTCTATGAGTCGAGGATATGCTTCCCATCCAGTTTTCTTACAAGCTGGCAAACAGGGTCTTTTAACATCAGATTCACAAGATGTTGCCATTCCCTTTGGAATTGCGGCCATAAATCAAGAATTTCTCTTTGTACGTCTCCACTAGGATGCGTCTCAAGAGAAAGTTGGATATTACCCAAATTCTCCTTACTCAGTCCATCCTTAATGAATTCAATTTTATCATCTCGATTAGAGGACGGAATCCCAATAGAACGACATTTACCGTTACACGTCCATCGTGCACATTTGTGGCAATTTGAACTCATGCGCTTTGCTCGTCGGTTCTTTGCAAAAGTGCTTCTACCTGTACCTGGTAAATGCAAAACAGGAAGATATTCATCTTCACGTACCTTGGCTTCAATTATCCAACGTATGTCTTCAGGAATCCCTTTGTGCATAAGCATTCTTAATCTTTCAAGTCGAACTTAGTAAAGCTTCAGTAAAATATTTCGAGGAAAATGAGGAAATTGTTTCTGCAATCTTTTGAGAATATCATCCATCCTTGAATACGTTACCATTTTGAGGATTCTCAATGTCAACTGCTCCATAATGATACACATGTTTAACCACAAATGGGCCAGTCCATCTTGATCTCAACTTACCAGGAAATATGTGAAGTCTAGAATTATAAAGTAGAACTTTTTTGCCCAACATCAAATATTTTTCTTGAAATTAACTTGTCATGAAAGGCTTTAGTTCTTTCTTTATGAATTTTAGAATTCTCATATGCATCATTTCTGAGTTCCTCAAGTTTTTTTTTCCAACAATGCTTAACCTGAAAAGAATTTAACAAAGAATCAGTGTGTGAAATTTCTGAAGTATTATCAAACTCACATTCAATTAAATAAGCTTCTAAAGGATCATGGAATGTGGTAGTGGTGAGATGTTCATGAACAAGTTCTTCAATGAAATCCACTTCATGTACTTCTGAATCATCACCAGGTTGCTTGCAAGTGTTGAACACATTTAATTCTAAAGTCATATTTCCAAAAGAAATGTTCAAAATGCCATTCCTGCAATTTATCAGAGCATTAGAAGTTGCAAGAAATGGACGGCCTAATATAACAGGAATTTGAACATTTGGATTTGAAACAGGATGTGTGTCCAAAACAATAAAATCAACAGGGAAGTAAAAATTATCAATTTGAACCAAAACATCTTCAACTATCCCTCGAGGAATTTTTACAGAACGATCAGCTAGTTGAAGTGTAACAGGTGTTTCCTTGAGTTCACCTAAACCTAACTGTTGATAAACAGAAAAAGGCAAAAGATTAACACTAGCACCAAGATCAAGCAATGCACGTTCTATTCTAGTGTTTCCAATGATGCATGAGATTGTTGGACATCCAGGATCTTTGAATTTTGGTGGAGTAAGGTGCTGAATGATTGAGCTCACACTTTCCGTCAGAAATGCTTTATTTTGTACATTATGTTTCCTTTTAACTGTGCACATGTCCTTCAAAAATTTAGCATAAGATGGAACTTGTTTGATTGCATCCAATAAAGGAATGTTAATCTTAACTTTTTTGAAAACTTCATAAATTTCTGCATTTTGATTCAAATTCTTTATTGTTTGCAACCTTTGAGGAAAAGGAGTAGGATGCATACATTTTTCTTTGTCCAAATTTTCAAGAAGTTCAGACTTACCATCATCCTTACCATTACTTTTCGGAGGGGAAGGAGGATCTTGGTCTTTTGATGGAATGTTTTTGTCAATTGCCTTTCCACTTCGAAGAGTTGTGATAGAACTGGCATTTTCCTGTTGAGTTTCATTGGAGCAAGAAACAAGACATTGAGTAGAAGGGTTAGGCTGAGGTTGAGCAGGAAACTTACCTTTTTCTTGAGTGCGTAATGAAGCTGTCAATGTGGACAAGGTGTTTTTGATCTCATTGATGTCCTGTGAAGTCCGGTTATTCACATTTGCTTGTGTTTGCATGAATGCTTGCAATGTCTCTTCCAAGGTTTGTACACGTGAAGGTTGATAGGAAAAAGTGTTGCCCGGCTTTTGAGATTGTGGTACCTGAACATGATTATTATTCCGCCAACTGAAGTTGGGATGATTTCTCCATTCAGGGTTATACGTTTCAGAGTAAGGAGAAGGAAAAGGCTTTTTAAATGTGTTTATGGAATTTACTTGATCATGCAACGCTTCTTTAAGAATGGGAATGTTTGGACATTCAGAAGTGGGGTGTCCCATGATTTCACAAATTCCACAACTTTCTTCATTTTTAACCGTTTTGACTTCTTTTACTTCTCTAAGTTCCATGGCTTCAATCTTTCTAGCCAAATTAGCTAGTTTTGGCTTTTATCTCATCTTCTTGACTAAAATGATATTTTCCTCTGTTAGAAACAACATTAGATCTATTGGAACTTTCAGAGGAATTATCTGTGTGCCAGGCTTGAGAGTTATCTGCCAAATGGTCTAGGTAGTCAAAGGCTTCTTCAGGTTCTTTTTCTAGAAACTCACCGTTACACATTGTTTCAACAAATTGTTTAGTTTCGGGAGTTAAACTTTCATAAAAGAAACTAATAAGACGCCATTTTTCAAAACCATGATGTGGACAAGAACTTAACAAATCTTTAAAACGCTCCCAGCACTGAAAAAATGCTTCATTTTGATTTTGATTGAAATTTTGAATCTGTCTTTTCAAAGCAGTAGTTTTATGTGCTGGGAAAAATTTCTTTAGAAACTCAGTTTGTAATTCTTGCCATGTGCCAATTGACCTTGGTTTTAAATTATGAAGCCAAATTTTTGCTTTATCTTTTAAAGAAAAAGGAAATAATTTTAGCTTGACAATTTCATTTGTACATTGTTGGTCATTAAAGGTGACACATACATCTTCGAAGTCTTTTAGAAACGAGTAAGCACTTTCCGATTCTAACCCATGGAAATTTGGAAGCAAAGCTATCATACCTGGTTTAAAACGAAAGTTGTTTGCATTGAGAGGAAAAATAAAACAAGAGGGTGATGAGCTTCGAGTTGGTTGCAAGTAGTCACGCATGGTGCGTACTTGTCTGTTCTCATCTTCAGCATGAACACTTTCATTGTCAGCCATGGTAGGAGTTGTATTAGAAAGATTACCTGAAAAAGTTTCACAATAAAATCTAACTAAACGACGAGATCTAAAATCACGTCACCAAACAAGCATAAAACAAAGTTAATATACAAATTAGGCGGTATAACCAGCCAATAAAAATAAAACAAAGTTAATATACAATATAAATATAAATATATACAATTAGGCGGTATAACCAGCCAATAAAAATAAATATACTTATAAACTTATATACTTAGTATTGCTTCCCCGGCAACGGCGCCAAAAACTTGATGGTGACTCAATTAAGAGTTGTAAACCCAAGTGCAGGTTATGTTCAAGTAATAAATTCTCGGGTGTCCGAGGTCGAACCACAGGGAAGCGTATTAGTAAGTATAAGTTTATAAATATATAAGAAAAAGAAAGTAAACAAGATATTAGGGAATCAACAACAAAATAAGATAAACAAGATATTAGAGAACAAAATAAACAAAATAACATAAAAGAAATTAAACAAGATATAAACAAAACAATAAGAAAAGATGTTGAGGTTAGAGAATCCACTCTTGGTGTTATGCTAAGATTAATCTTGTTTTATTACACAATTGAAATTCACACATAAGGGAGATTCCAATCGGAAGGTTTAGCAATTCAGTCCAAATTGTCCAACGTCCATAGCATATGATATTATGTTCATTTGGTGTCCTCAAAACTCACAAAAAGAGTCCAAGCATTCCTTATGCCAAGGTATATGTCTACAACAAATCAAGGTTATGAAACCAAGCATTTACTGTGCCATTTTCATTGTCAATAATGAATCAAGATCCCTACTTTGCAAGTATGATTTTAAACCAAAAAAAAATATTATCTATACTAGTGTCTATAAATGATGATTCATTTTAGCTCATGTTTAAGAGACTAACCTTAGCATTTACCAAAAGCTTCACCTCATCACCTCAACAATATGATTAGCAACACATACTAGATATGAATAAAATGAAAAGAAATGTAAGAAGCATAAGTAAATAAAGAAAAAGAAAACTAGAGAAAGGAAAGAAGAAGAAAACTTAGAGAATTTTATTACAATGGCTAATATCCTACCAATGTATCAATGTATCCTAATACTCATCCAAGGCCCTCTATTTATACACATTTTGGAGAGCTAAATGACAAGAGACAAGCTTTATAAATTTCAAAGGTAGGTATAATAGGTGGGTGCATTTTTCTAACAATTTTCGTCATGTTGTATGACAATTCTGATCAGCCAGCTTGATGGTCGATTTTGTCAATGTTGGAGGCTCGATCTGATCAAATGGTCTTCTAGAAAAATATGCCCCTATCAGTTACTGATCCATATCCGTTGGAATCAGATCATTTGCTCATGTGGATCGGAAGATATGGTCAAAATACCAAAACGGTGCAGAACAGACGTCATTGCACATCAGCCAACTTGATGGTTGATTTCGGTAGGGAAAACGACTCCGTTTCAAGAAGTGTAAAACATGAAAAAGATAGATATGCCTCTTAAATTTGCACTGTCAAAATGTCAGCCTTAATGCTTTGGTGAAACTCCAGATATAGCTGATATGGCAAAAGGTATCGGAACTGGAACTGAATTGGATTTGCCCTTAATTCTTGATTTAACCTAGTAATCTGAAATCACTCAAAGAAACTCATGAAAAACACCAAATTACATAAAAATATAAAAGATCATAAACACAAGTAGACTAAGCAATAATAACTCGTATTTGACACAAAACAATAATAAAACATAACTAAAAACTATATAATTATACGAGTTATCAAAGAGGGTCATGGTCCAGACCATGGAAGCCAAAGCGAATGTTGTTGAACATTCGAAAAAGACCAACAAGAGGAAATTCGTTGGTTCAAGTTCTTCCCAAGCTAAGAAGGGAACGGATTTTAGAAAGTTCACGGGAAATTGTTTCAACTGCAACAAGCCCGGACACCGTGCAAAGAACTGCCAACAGAACAAGAGGAAGAAAGCTCAAGCCAACCTAGTTGATGATTTTGAGCTTGCTGCTGTTGTTTCACAAGTAAACTTGGTGGAAAACCCTAAGACTTGGTGGGTTGATACCGGGGCCACTTGTCACGTATGTTCTGAAAGGAAGAGTTTCTCCGAATATAAAGAAGCTGCTAATGATGAGCAACTATATATGGGAAACTCTACGGCTTGCAAGGTTCGAGGCCATGGAAAGGTGGTACTCAAGATAACCTCCGGGAAGCAACTCACATTGAACAATGTTGTTCATGCTCCCGAAATCCGAAAGAATTTGGTTTCCGGCTCTTTACTGAGCAAGAATGGGTTTAGGCTCGTATTCGAGTCTGATAAATTTGTACTCACCAAGAGTGGGATATTTGTGGGTAAGGGATATCTTTGTGATTGGCTTTTTAAGCTCAATGTTATGACAATTGTACCCAAGAATAAGATTATTAATAATAATATTTCTTCTGTTTACTTGGTTGAGTCCCCTACTTTATGGCATGGTAGATTAGGTCATGTAAATTACAAGACCTTGCAGAAAATCAGCAATTTGGATTTGCTTCCGAAATTTGTCATTGACAAGAATCACAAATGTGAAATTTGTGCAGAATCCAAATTAGCTAAGGCTCCTTTCTATTCAATAGAAAGAAGTAGTGAACCTCTAGAGTTAATTCACACTGATATTTGTGATTTAAAATTTGTGCAAACTAGAGGTGGTAAAAAGTATTTTATTACTTTTATAGATGATTGCACACGATATTGTTATGTCTATTTGCTAAAAAACAAAGACGAGGCCTTGGAAGCATTTAAGCTCTTTAAGAATGAGGTTGAAAATCAACTAAGCAAGAAAATAAGGAGTGATAGAGGTGGTGAATATGATTCATTTTTTAATGAATTCTGTTTGGAAAATGGAATCATCCATCAAACCACTGCTCCTTATTCACCTCAACAAAATGGTATTGCAGAACGCAAGAACCGAACGTTGAAAGAAATGATGAACGCTTTGTTGATAAGTTCAGGGTTACCTCAGAACTTGTGGGGGGAAGCTATCTTATCAGCTAATTATATTTTAAATAAAATACCCCATAAGAAATTAGACAAGACACCGTATGAATTGTGGAAGGGTCTAAGACCAAACTACAAATACATGAAAGTGTGGGGGTGTCTTGCGAAGGTACCCGTTCCTCCACCTAAAAAGGTCAAGATAGGACCTAAAACTATTGATTGCGTATTCATTGGATATGCAAACAATAGTGCTGCTTACCGTTTTCTTGTATTTAAGTCGGACATTCCCGATATTCATATCAATACGATAATGGAATCAAGGAATGCTTCGTTCTTTGAAGATGTTCTTCCTTATAAGGAAAAACAAGAAAACAAGACTGCAAAGAGAACTTATGAGTCCTCGAGTAGTAATCCACATATGGATGAAGAGGAACAAGAGGAACCTAGAAGGAGCAAACGGGCTAAAGTACCGACTACTTATGGTCCAGATTTTCTAACATATTTGTTAGAAAATGAACCTCAAACTTTTAGCGAGGCTATGTCATCTCCAGAAACACAATTCTGGAAAGAGGCCGTTAACAATGAAATAGAATCCATCATGCAAAATCATACATGGGAACTGGTGGATCTTCCTCAAGGGCATAAGCCTTTAGGATCCAAATGGATATTTAAGAGGAAGATGAAAGCAGATGGAACGATTGATAAATATAAAGCCCGGCTTGTAATAAAAGGATACAGGCAAAAGGAAGGGCTCGATTATTTTGATACGTATTCACCAGTTACGAGAATAACATCTATTCGAATATTAATAGCTATAGCAGCTCTTAACAATCTCGTTATACACCAAATGGATGTTAAGACAGCTTTCCTAAATGGAGATTTAGACGAAGAAATCTATATGGAACAACCCGAAGGGTTCAAAGTTCCGGGACAAGAAAGGAAGGTCTGTAGACTTGTTAAATCATTATATGGTTTAAAACAAGCTCCTAAACAATGGCATCAAAAATTTGACAATACAATGTTGTCAAATGGTTTTCGTATTAATGAATGTGATAAGTGCGTTTACGTAAAAGATACGAATAAGGGATATGTCATTGTTTGTCTATACGTAGACGATATGTTGATCTTAGGCAGTAACTATGAGATCATAAAAGCTACCAAAACTTGGTTGACCAGTAAGTTTGATATGAAAGATATGGGTGTAGCTGATGTGGTTTTAGGAATTAAAATTTCTAAAACACAAGATGGCTATGTAATATCTCAAGATCATTATGTAAATAATATTCTTGAGAAATTCAGTAAGAATGATACCGATATAGCCAAAACACCCGTAGATGTTCATTTACATCTAAAGAAAAATACTGGTGACGCAATATCTCAATTAGAATATTCGCGAATAATTGGTAGTCTTATGTATCTTATGAACTGCACAAGACCAGATATAGCTTACTCAGTTAGCAAACTGAGTAGATTTACTAGTAATCCTGGAGAGGATCACTGGAAGGCCATTGTGAGGGTACTTAGATATTTGAGATACACCTCAAGTTATGGACTGCATTATACAATATATCCAGCTGTACTTGAAGGGTACACTGATGCAAACTGGATATCCGATACTAAAGATTCTAAATCTACTAGCGGATTTATCTTTACTATTGGAGGAGCTGCAGTGTCATGGAAATCTTCTAAACAAACATGTATTGCCAGATCCACTATGGAATCTGAGTTTATAGCTTTAGATAAAGCTGGAGAAGAAGCAGAATGGCTTCGGAATTTTTTAGAAGATATTCCATGTTGGCCGAAACCTGTGCCGGCAATAAGTATACATTGCGATAGCCAATCTGCAATTGGTAGGGCACAGAGTAGTTTATATAACGGTAAATCTCGACACATTCGTCGAAGACACAATACCGTTAGACAGTTGCTCTCAAATGGAATTATCTCTATTGATTATGTAAAATCAAAGGATAATATTGCGTATCCGCTTACTAAAGGTTTAACGAGAGAGCAAGTAAATACATCATCGAGGGGAATGGGTCTTAAGCCTATAAATTAAAGTTACATAGTGGAAACCCAACCTAGCTGACTGGAGATCCCAAGATCTAGGTTCAAAAGGGACAACTAAATTATGTAACTGTGTGTAAGCACTAAAAGAGTTAAACACTCTTATCCATTCCTATGATGATTTAGTGCTGCCTGCAAGGTAGGATAAGCTATGCTTTTAATGATTCTTATAGCTTGATAAATGATCAAGTGGAGTATTGCAGGATACTCTTAATGAGCAATCACCTATTATGAGTAAGAAACGTGGCCACTTCTATGAGAATTGATCAGGCTAAATCCTCTAGAGTACTCATAAGAAACCAGGAAGTGTCCGAGGCCAAAATGGACACAACCGTGAGAACCGAAGATGTTCGAAGGGGAATTGTGTGATAATTATTGTCTTGGTTTACACCAAAGGCTGAATAGTTCAAGACATCATGTTCACTAGTTAGCCGAGTAAATCCGATAGTTATTCACTATGGAGGGTTCAAAGCCAAAAGCTACCTATCTTGATGCAATTACTCTTCAAAGAAAGTCTCTCTCGTACTCCGAGTCAGTTTGTCGTTTTATTCAGACAATTTCCATTCATGTGGGGGATTGTTAGATATCATAGTATATATTAAGTATGTATATATATACGAAATACGTATTCTAATACGTAGGTTGTCGTACACAAATGATATCAAAGTGAATGAGAAATTAGTCTCATTATTTACCTACTTGAAGAGAAAGGAAAGTTGGTTGAAGGTATGTGTGGTAGTCAATCCCACATAGGACTAAGAATGACTTTAGCTTATAGTTTATATAAGCTAGAGTGTCATGTTGGGTTGGGCCCCAAGGGGCACACAAGTTTTTGTGGAGGGTGAGCACCTACACAACTTGGGCTAGACCACACGCGCGCGCCGCCGCCGTCGAGCCGGGCTGGGCTGGGTTGGGCCGGTCGGGTTTGGGTTTGGGTCAGTAATTAATTTTTTACTGCCCAACCAGCTTAATTTTGTCCAAACCGAACCAGCTCAACTCCAAGCACCCGAACCAGCTCAAATCCAACCAGCTTTATGTTTGTCCGAATAATTCTTCTTCTAGAATGTGTCTGTTCGGTTCTTTGCCTTTTTCTGAAGTGTCTTGCCTTTTGGGTTGAACCGGTTCGTTGATTCAGACTTGTCTTTTGACCGAACCGGTTCATGTTCAACAGATGTGTCTGACCGAACAGACTTCTCTGTATCTATAAATAGGGTGTTTCTATCTGTCACTACTCACAAATTCACCGAAACTATTCTTGCTTTCTGAGAGAGAGACTTCAACATTCTTCAGTTCGCTGTGTTGCATCCGGGTGTGCTCTCATTTGCAACGTATATCGAGGAAACCTGGGAGACGATTTGCATCGATACTGTAAGCACCTTAGACAGGCAAAAAACGTCTTAAGGTTAAAGGTCCAACCTTGACTCGATATTGATTTTTTCAAATCAATTACTGTAAGTGTCTTTGTTCGATTTTACATATTTGTTGTAATCTGCTTCTATATATATCAAGTTCTTCTTTTATTTTCTGTTTATATTTTCACAGTATATTTGTGATATTTCGAATAATATTCTTATAACATGTGCATAACTTTCAAGTTAACTTTCATTTGTTTATATTTTTTTCATTATTCACACTAATTCCCTTTGAAAATATTACAATTTGTTATTATTCATATCCAAAAAAAATAAACATTCATCTGATTATTACTATTTTTTAAAGTGATTATAAACATTCAGCCCATAACCAATCCAAATTAATTATTTAACAACTTTACCAATATTAACTAACAAATTGAAAAGAACATACTTCCACAATTAACCCAAGCTAAAAACAGTCCACATAAAACAATAAGCCCAAATTTTTAAATCAGCCCATAACCAATCCTAAACACCAACAGCCCACCGACCATTAACTCAGCCGCATATCCCCTTCAATTCAAAAACCCTCAATTTTCCATCATAAACTGCATTTCACCCCCCTTTGCCGATTTGCATTCTGAGAGCATTAGGTTTTTACACAGATTGCTGTACCAAATTCAAACAAAATCTGAAGAAAAAAAAAACCTCTCCTTCGAACTCGCCATGAATCGGTCACTGAAGAACATGGTTGGAACAGAATTTGTGCCCCGACGTGTGCCTCAGTTTTTCAAAGTCTTTGTTCAGCCTCTCCTCGAATCTGAAATCCTGGTGAGAATAAAATCTTAAATTTTATTTTCCCCACTTCTACTCTGTTATATACACCCTTATCTTTTTTCTTATAACTTTTTACTTTAGCATTTTAACAAAATTAATTAGATAGCAATAGAAAACGTATTCCGTTTTTTAACTGTTCATGAATCCCATTTGTTTTCTGCTTACATTATTTACCTGAATGCATACACATAGTTCAATATATGAGTGATTGTTTCGCACAAGTAATTTGTTGATTTTATTTGGATTCACACTACCCTAATTTAGACTTTATAATGTTACTTGGTTTTTTTTTTTTTTTTTGTCTACTGTGATGTTTTATTCTAAATCGATCATAGCCTCTGTTAATGATTCCTTTTAAAATTGATATCTGTTTGATGTCGAAAATATCTTCAACTACTAACACCCTACATTCTCAATGTTACTAAAAAGGCAAAACCTATTCTAACATATACATTCACCTATTACCACAAGTCATGCAAAGAATTAGTTCAAACTGGTCATTTTATCTTCATTGCTTTAGCTAAATTGAATGTTTCGCTGCATGCTTATATTCAAACTTCCATAAATTTATATTCAATTACAGATATTACCCCAACGCTTTACGATTGAGTATATGGAAACAGTCCGAACCCCAACGATTGTTTATGTTAGAGGACCGTTAGGCGATCCGCAAAAGATGAGATTGATTAAAAGAAATCATAAATTGTGCTTCACTGATGGCTGGAAGAACTTTATGAAAAGCCATCATCTTCAATATGGCGATTTTGCAATGTTCCTACAATTTTGACAAAATATTTGATGTACAATTTTATGGCAGATGTGCAACATTATTAACAGCAGCCAATCTACTAAGCAGAATGCGTAAGTGTTCTTTCTTCCAACAATCTTATAAGTTATGGTCTCTAACTATTTTTTCCTATTTGTCTCATTAATAGCAGCCACAACAAATCAGGCAGACCAACCTGAGTCGTCAACAAGAAAACAACAATCACACCCAACCACAGTCATGCTAAACAAGAAAAATGCAAATACTCCATTAGGCAAGAAAAGGAACACATCCTCACAAACTATTGGTGGAAAACTGAAACAGAAAGTTCGACCACCAAAAAAACAGCATCAATCAATTCCTAATGCATCACCAATTGATCATTTGATACCTTCTAATGCTGTGACTCCAGAGATTGAAGAAATCGAAATACTGAATCCTCAATTTCAGTTCACCATGTTTTCTCAACGGTTAATTCACCCTATCTTTTGGTAAACAATTAAAGTTACCATTTATTACTATTGCTTTTCTATTGTTCCATTCTTATTAACTTATTTTGTTCTTTGTTTTAGCATGTTCCAAGAAGATTTGCTCAACACAACCTACCACACCATCCCACAACACTAATCCTATCACTTCATGGCCAACAAAAGACATGGGCAGTTAAATATATCTGCAATAGCCATAATAAAATCTTCTCAGCAGGCTGGAGTATATTTGTACGAGATAACCATTTGAAGATCAAAGATCATTGCATCTTTGAACAGGTTGCTGCTTATGAACTAAAGGTGCAGATTATTCAACACAAAAATTAACCAAAGATATGATGTCTTCCTTCAAACAGTCTAACTTTTTTTGAACAACTGTTCTACTAGAATCGTATCTGATACTTTGCATATATGATATCTCCTTTTGAACAACCAAACTCTTTTTGTTCAACTATTCTACCAGAACTGTATCTGATACTTCTTATGCTATTAAGATGTTTCCAAACTACAAATTTGCACCTTATGGTTATATAGGAAATGCAAATTATACTTATCTAGAAATTGCAATTTTACTATTAGTTTTCCAACTGTGATATCTTCGTCCGCAGCATAGCGCGGGTCTAATACTAGTACCATAAAAATGGAACCCTAATTGACATATCCTATGCTTTCATTTGGGATAATGTCCTTCACATTCTCATCTTATGTAAAATGACCACTCATTTGGACATGATAAGATGTTTTGAACAAGAAGCTATTTGGTGAAACAAAAATACCCAACAAGGCAAAGCAAAACAAACAAAATCCTTCCTGATTAATTGATTTAAAAGAAATGTCCTTTCTGATAGTATAATTTTATTCAAAGTCATTGCTGATTAGAAATTTGTTCTTCCATGAGGAAAAAGGCACTTTCCATTTGGAAAAAGTTATGTTATTTTAGTTAAAAGTGAGATTTTCAACACCTTTTGGTCATCCTCTAATAGTTTCTTTGATTCTTTTCAATTATAGTTTCTTCTAGTATTCATTATCAATTCATTGCATTAAGCTTAGAAGAATACCTGATAGAATCAGTAGAAGCAGCTAAAATGCTCAAAATTAAGAAGAGAAACCTCCCAAAAAATCTGAATTTCAGATTCTTACTATGCATATAGAGCAACCTTAAACTATTGGAAAATGAAATTATGGAAGTTGGAAGAGTTTTGCATGCAATGTTTTTGTGTTAAGTAATGAAATTATGAAAACCAAGTTACTCATATATGGGAGAGAAACATAAACTTGTAATAAAAGCAAGAGAAACATAAGTACAGATCTTACAGAAACAAAAGAAAATATAACTTAAAAGCTAGCACCACATACAATCTTACACAAATCATAGCTTATTTTCAAGCTGCTACAAGGCCTGGTTGTAACACCTAAAAAAATAAATTCATTAATGTTACTAACCAGGCTGAGGAGGTCTACATCAACTAGCTAGTAGTTACTGTAGTAGTAGTATTTTTACATTAAATCAATAAAGAAGCTAATTAAGCCTAAAGTGAATTATTCTAAGCCCATTGTTTTTGTTTAGTTTTACCATAGTCATTAATTTGCATCCCACCATAGTATGCAGCTGCATCATTGCTGTTAATTGATGCAACCCCTTCAGAAATAGGACCTTGGAAAACCTGACAAACATACCATCTTTCATAGTTTTGGGTAGTTTGAATTTGATGATAGCTGCCGGTATCTGCAGGCTGTTGAACAACAGTGACAGCTTGAGGTCCATGATAAACGTATGGGTTCTGATGATGATAATGATCTTGATTTCTCGTCGGAGGAGCTCCCCTGTGAGCCTTCCCGGCCGCCTGCCGTCCATATTTCTCATCTATCAAGGGGAAGCCTTCTGAGGCAACCTTCTTAAGATGATCTATTGAACATGCCATGCTGAGTATTTCTTTTCGTAGTATATAAGAACAAGTAAATTTGTGTTGTTTTTCTTGCCTGTATGGTTAGAGGCCAGGGTCCTATTTATATAGGAAGTTTAGGATAAGGGGAAATCCTCTAACCTCCCATTTCAAGGGTCCATCAAATTAAAAAGAAAGATTAAGGGAATTTCTTAGGGGTAAAACAAAGGAAAAAGAGGAAGTGGGTTCCCCATTTATTCCTCCAACTTTCTGTGATTCCAATTCTTGATTAACATGAATTATAGTGAAATTGGAATTCTTCATCGTTTAGATATTAAATTGCTGATTATGCCTGACCAAGTTATCTGATTTTGAACTTATTAGTGCCCATTGCTGCCCTTTCTTAGTCATCAAGTGCCATGAGCCAAGTGGCCAAAAAGTAGCCTTGTGGGACTTCCCTATATACTTATCCATGGGGAATTGGAGAACGAAGGGGAAAAGGTAAATTTTATGTTGCTTTCAAATGATTGTTATTAGTATTAATTTAACTTATAATCAGATTTTCTTTTGAAAAACTAGCCTTTTCAAACACTTCATCCCTCTAACCCTAGTCTCTTTGGCATCTCATCATCCTTTTTGTTTACTAAAGGATTTTATGAGTTCCAAGAATTTAATTTTAGATCAATAAGGGTACTTGGATGATATCAAGTTAATTAGATGCTTCAAAATGGGTTGCTCCAATCCTTTTTTCAACATTATTATTAAGAAAATAATTTTGAAGAGGATTAGTACATTATGAGTGAATTTTTATGTATTAAAATATTTAATTTAAAAGTTTTTAAGTTAATGAAAAGTAGTGTTCATTTGAATAAATTTTTGAAAGAGTAGTTCAAAAGGGTTAATAGGGTGACACATTTTTTAGGATATATCCAAAAAAAATCTAATTTAAAAAAAGGGACATGTAACAGTTTTTTTAATTTTGTTTGTGGAGTTAAAAAAATTCCACTACTGTTGGTGCATCAAAAACGTAATCTTATATTAATAAATTTTCAATTTTTAATTAATTAACAAGTTCAATGTAGTATTTAAATAAAATAAAAGTTTTACTTAAAAAAATAATAATAATAAAATAAAAAATTTTATATATAGGACCAGTGTGGAAAATATTCCTTTTCTACCCAAGACTAGAGGTGGCAATTGGGCGGGTTCGGGCGGGTTCGGGTCGGGTTCATTCGGGTTCGGGTTTATACGGGTTCGGGCTCATTTGGGTTCGGACTCATTCGGGTTCGGGCTCATCCGGGTTCGGGCTCATTCGGGTTCGGGCCCATTCGGGTTCGGGTTCGGGTTTGGTCTGGGTTCGGGTATGTTTTACATCATTTTATTTTATATTAGATGTAATCATTTTTACGTAATTTAAATATTTATATCTAAAAACAAATTATTAATTTATTATTATTTTTATACTTTTGCTATTATATGATATTTTTAATTATATTTATTTTTTAAAATTAATATTTGTTAGCACCAAAAGAATAAGAAATTAATTTGTTATATAAAATCAAATTTTGAAATAATTTATTATAAAAAATATGATATATTATAAATTAATCATATTGATATTTAAAATAATTGATTTGATGAACTCGAGTTTCAAAATATAAATACATTATAATTTATATTCACTATAAAATAAAAAACTTTTAAAAATAAATCCTAGCCTTCATCTATTCGTTTATATACTTATAAAATGCAAAAAATTTATGCTTATAGTCAAGATATATATATATCTATCGAGTACTTATATTTTTTTCATCAGTATAAAGTATAAATTATAAAGTAGTACTAAAAAATATAATTTATATTTAAATTATACTTAATAAATATATAATTAATATGATTATTTATTAATATATAATAAATATACCCAAAACCAAAAGGTCATAAAACCCAAAACCCCATTAAACCCACCCGCTAAAATAAAATCCCATGAAAGCCATAATCCAATTAAACCCATCCTAACCTAACCGTATAAGTATAACCCAAAAGGCCAAAATAATTGAATTATTTTCAATTTTTTTACCCTTAAGAATAATTGAATTATTGTCAAATTTTTTTTTCACATCTCTAAAATTTTCAAGAATTTAAAATATTTAGATTGTAAATTCATCATGATATGAGACGTTAAAGTTATAACTTATAAGTACAAAATATAATTTACTTTTTGATAAAATTATTATTTCATCATCATATATATATAATATATTAAATTTTAAATTTTAATTAAATTATTAAAAAAATTAGAAAAAATTAATAATTGAAGTTATTGCTTTGTAAAAAAAAAAAAATTAATTGCAATTTGATTATTTTTATTTTTAGTATTAAATTCGGGTTCGGTTCGGGCCGGTCTCGGGTTCGGGTCCATTAGGGTTCGGGCTCATTCGGGTTCGGGTCCATTCGGGTTGGGGCCCATTCGGGTTCGGGCCCATTCGGGTTCGGGTTTTTCTGGACGGGTTTTCGGGTTCGGGTTCATTTTGCCACCTCTACCCAAGACACTAGAAATTAATAAAATGCATTTTATTTGGTGAGATGTTCATTTCATATGGTCAACAAAAAATGGAGGTCCAAAAGGTCGATAAAGTTATGAAACCAAGTCCATTAAGATTCATTTAGAACAAAATCATAACGACTTCAATTTTAGTTATTCGATACAAGATTTATTCTTTTCATTGATAATTTAATCTTGCACAAGAATACTAAAAAAATTATACTAATTAATTAAATTTATCATGCCAAACAATTAAGTGCTGTTTTGATAATTTTTGAAATATTATCATAATTTGAACATATAAATAAAAGTAGGCATCAAAACTAAATTAAATATATATTATTGATAAGAATTATAGATATCAAAACTTTTGTTAAAATTACAATACTATTGAATTTAAGTTAGAACTGAATTTTAATCTACTAATTAAGACGTTAAGACTTTTGGCATATGACAAATTTACTTGATGAATTATTTATTATGCCCATACTTGTAATTTTGTGATGAACAAAATTTGAGACTTTCTTTCGGCTAAAGCTAAGCTAATTTTTTGGGAATGAATTTGAAATTTAATTTTATTTATTCATGTAATTTTTAAAAAATAATATTCAATAAATTTATAATTCAATTTTTAACATCTATAATTTTTTTATTTATTTTCAAATTGCAATTTTTATTTATTTATATATATATATATATTAAAAAAAGCTAGCTTCGGGGATATTGAGATCAAAGGGAATTAAAAAGACAGCAATTTTTCCTTGGTATTCGTGAAAGAGCATTGCATCTGGCGGTGGACTTGGACTCAAAGTCGGTGACTCGGTGCATCTTATTCATGCATATCCAAGCTCACCTAATTAAAAAAATCAGTTATATTAACTAATATATTCATTAATAATAATTATACTAATTATCAAAGCTCTTGTTGATGGTCCTTTTTTAGATATTAAAACTTCATGTCACTATGTGGATATCTTGAAGATGTTTAGAAGATATTTTTATCGTTTTATATATATATAAAAAGTTCTTACAAGTTACACATGCATATTCTTTTGGATTTTCTCTTTCCACGTAATTAAGATTGTAATCCAATTGCTTTGGGCATTGTTTGCAAAAATATCCCCCAATTGTAATCCAATTGCTTGAGTTCAACTAAACTTAGTTTAAAACATGAAATTAATTAAAAATCAATTATTTGACTTGCTAATTGTTATTTTTTATTTATATATTTGATACACTGACAGTTTATATATCTATATACTGTCAGTGAATCAAATGATGTAATTTCATTAAAAATAAAATTATCTGTCTTTATTTTTAAAAACTTTTAATGAGATGACATCATCTGATTTATTAACAGTGTATCAAATATAAACTCTTTTAAAATAAAATAAAATAATCTAAACCTAATAAAAATTAAAAAATAAAAATTTGCAAGTGTTGGGATTGAACCTTAGCTTTGCGAGAATCCACCTTCTAAAAGAATTGGGTAAAACATTTAGGTTAAACCAAAGTTCCTTGCTATTACCTTTAATTATAGAAGTACAACCGATCAGTATATAATACATCTCTTATTAGTACTTTTATATATGCATTTTATATGTGAAACATTTACATTTTAATTAAGAAAATAAAAACTTGATTATAAGCTTGCAAAAACTACCTCGACTTGAAGTCCTAGGTTCAAGTTCCATTACTGTGTGGATTGTTTCAATTTCATGTTAAGATTTATCTAGTTATACATTAGTTTAATTTACTTCAGTCTTTTCTTATATGATTGTAATACTTTGATTATGATCGTGAACTTTTTTGTATTTATAACTGCATAATTTTTTTTTACTTCATTATCCCAACTTCAGTTTGCTACTCGCACTTGGGTTAATTAACACTGATTGAATTTGAAGCTAATTTAACTATAATAAGTCCAACATGATTTTATACTTAATTATGTTATAATTAGAAAGAGTGAATCAACTCATAATAAAAGGAAAGACAAGTTAAACTTAAATATTAGATCATAAGCTTAAATTTTTACAAGCAAACCCTTATTTTTTATATGCTACAAGATCTGGTGTAACGATAAGAAATACATATATATAGTTACTCTCCCAGCTGAGCAGGTCTAAACTCTAGTTCTAGTTCTAGTACTGGTACTGAAAAATAAGAGAAAAACAGCCAAGGCAACGAAGTTAATCATAATTATAACCCCTAACCCCAACGATAAGGTTTACTTTTATAGCCATAATCCTTAAACAGTATCCCACCATAGTTTTCAGCTGCCTGCTTGCTGCTAATCACAGCCCCTTCTTGCTTAGGAGCTTGAGATACCGGTAAAAAATACCAGGTTTCATAGCTATGTTTGGTGGGCGGACGATAGGTTCTAAATGAGGCAGGCTCTTTTGGTGTAACATAATCTTGATCAGGTTCTTGATAACAATATTGGTTTGGGGCTGGCTTTTGATGATTATGATACTGATCTTGCTGCCTTCCAGGAGGAGGAAGAAGAGGAGTTTGCCTCTGCAGAGACCCTCGGCCATAGCGTTCCTCTACAATAGCGAAGCCATCTAATGCAACTTTTTGAAGGTAATCAACCTGATTATATGGTGCCATGGTAGGTACTGGAGGAGTATGCCTCTGCAGAGACCCTCGGCCATAGCGTTCCTCTATCATAGCGAAGCCATCTAATGCAACATTTTGAAGGTAATCAACCTGATTATATGCCATGGTAGGTGCTTAAATTGCTTGTTTGTTTTGCTTTGTGAAAATGGTTAGAAGAGGGGTTCCAATATATAGGAAAAAGTCAGGTTTGAAAGTTTGGAAGCTTGCCTCCAACTTCGGAGTCCAGCATATATTAATTAGACGTTTGTATTTGATATACTGTTAGTGTATAGATTTATACACCGATTACAATGATACCTCATAAATAAATAAATTTTAAATCTTAAAATTCTAACCCTAACTTTTAACAAATGTTATCGTAAGATTCACTGTCAGTGTAACTTATACACTGACGGTGCATTAAATATAAATCCATTAATTAATGAATTTATATTTGATGTATTTTCAGTATATAAATCTATACAAAAATAGTGAACCATATAATGCCACCCGTTAAAAGTATAATTATCTGTATTTATTTTTAAATTTTTTAAATTTGTTTATTAATGAGGTGTCATCGTATGATTTATTGTCAGTGTATAGATTTATATATTGACAGTACATCAAATATAAACTCTTAATTAATTATTAAAAACTATTTAAGAAAAGAATATTTTTTTACTAGAAAAGAAAAGGGTGGGGCCGGTGGGTTTCCTATATTCCAATTTCTTTTTTGGTTTTTTTTTTTTTTTTTGTGATTCCATTATTCTTGATTAACATGCATTGTTAATTATTGCAGTGAAATGGGAAATACCCTAACCATTTAAGGGATAATCCAGAGCCGGTATATGTCTCTTTTGTGGGCATTTTTTCGTGTTTGTCAGTAAGGTGCCCCATTTTTGAAGAGCCAAGTGGCTAAAAAACGATCCTTTTGGGAAGATATGATGGATTGATAGTGAATATATCACATGCATAAAGGGATCCTTCGTCGAATTTTTACTTTACTTATTTCTTATCAATATATAAGCATATATTTTATTCGAAAAAGACAGATAATTAAAGAAATATTTATACAGTTATACTGTATATATACAATTAACATATATATCAAACAAGAAAAATTACTCACCTAATTAACATAGTTCAATTTAGAATTCGACGAAATTTTTTGACGAAAGTGAAATTTTTATTGAGTCCAGAGGAAATTAACTCAAAAAAATTATTTCAAGATACGACAAAATAAATGTAATTAGCTATCTATTCCATCGCGTTCCACCCGGATTAGAGAATTGTTACGTATCATATTAGGGTATATTTAAAAAAAAAAATTGATCAGAGGTCAACTGTACAATAACTTAATATAATCAGAATTTTTTGATCAACTCTGATTATTTGATATTCAGATTAATTTCCTTTGATTTCTTGAGCTGATTGAAGCTTTAATTCCTTGATTCTCTCGGAATATTGTTGATCACTTTTGCATATTCTGTTTTGCTCGACAATGGGAGCTAAGTTAATTGTCTGTCTTCTACAATCTCCAGACGGTGTGTGGGCTTAGAATCAAAGGGCGGAAATTAATATGAAACCGGCATCATGAAGCCAACCTCGTCGCTCTTACGTAGAATTTTAGGCTTTGAATGCAATTTTTGGGCAAACCAGTCACCTAACAAGGCCAATTTGCTGAGTCCTGAAGTTGGTCACTGTAGGCTTTCATTTCATTAGTGAATTTCCTCTTTATTCTATCTGTGTTGGTCACTGGGCAATTTCGGTCCTTAATTCCTTTAGTCAGAAAAGAAGAAAAAGAAAGGTTCCGTAGATTATGTACATGAGTTAGTTTTAAGCTATAACAAACTAGGGTTTCAGTTTATACTTCGGTCGTGGTAATGGTAACTATGATTATATTAGACCTAATAATTTATGTATTAATGTCGTATTTGTGTTACTTTTTAAAATTATAATCGTGTTTAACATATTATATATTTATAAAAACTTTGACATGTTAATAATTTGTATTATATAAATTTTGACACATTCAAATATTCGTGTCGTGTTCGTATTATTTTTTTATGTCGTATCATGTTTTAATTATTTTTTTGTATCATGTCTAAAATTTATGCATGAGAAATATAAAAATCTTCTTGTTTCTAATTTACTTTTCTTTCCAGTCAAAAGTTGAAATTAAAAATAATACAAATGTTGAACTGATCCTTCCAAATTTATTTTTTATAGTAAGATATTAACTTGAGGATTCCTTTATTCACCAATCACATCCTGCTGATTGCCTTTAGTTGGGTAGTTTTGATAATTCATAGTTAATCTACAAACATTTAGTAATTTTTAATCATGTACATTAACTAGCAGAGTAATCAAATTATGTGTTTGTAATACTAATTAATTGATTGAAGATTTTATGAAGTCTCTTAAAATTAAACATATAATCAGTAAGTAAGCATGCACGCATAGCAATATAATCGGTATTGTATCGGTATTGGTTGTATCGGATGATACGTATCGATATTGACCGTATCGGTTGATACATATCAGTTTTAAGATAAATTGAAACGGTATTAATATCGTATCATTTCGGTTTTTATATCGACCGTACCAATCTATATCGGATAGTATCGATCAATACTGATTGAAACAAGATTATGATATTTTTAAAAAAAAAATCACTTATTTGATTTTTTAAATCAATTTTTAAATTTTTTTTCTGTCATGATCGTTTTTATTTTTTTTCGTAATTACATTTAAAATAAATATGTTCATTAAATTAAACTATTGAACCTAATTAATAATAATTTATTGTATATTTTTAATATTTTATGTTTATTTTATTTATTTGATGTTTAAAATTTTGAATATTAAATATTTTATATTTGTATATAAACATATATATATATATATATGTAATTGAAGTATATTAGCAAGTATATATAATATATTTTTTATTAAGTAACTTGAAAATAGGCTATATATATATAAATATATTTAAAAAATATCGATAAACTTGAAACAATATGTCAAAATACACCGATATCGATATATATCAGTATCAGAATAAAAACGGTACACTCACCAATACGATACTAACTATCTTGACGCATAGCAGTAATTTTTAGTAAGTGATTATATATATATATATATATATATATATATATATATGTGTGATTATATATATATATATAAATAAGTGGACAATTAAGTGGGTCAAATCAAAGAAAGAATTTAAACTGTTTTGGGTTTAAATCATTTAAGTTATTCGAATTTATGCTGCCATTTCAAATTTAAATTATTGTGTTTTAAAATTAAATTAATTTAAGCTCGGATTCGCCTTTCAACTTAGGATTGATTCAAATTTGAATTGGACAGTTTCATGTTGTGAAAATCTCCCAACCAAATCAAGTTGGATATGATCCACATCCGAATTTGGGTGAATTGGACGGATTTTTCAAAATCTATGTGAAGGAACAAATTCAAAATCATGAAGGAGCTTTATTGGGTACAGTATAAATTGGTGACAAAACTTACCAATGAAACCTTTTTTCAGGAATACAGCCCTGAACCTAATTGCACTTATGTGAAAGAATTATGTAAAAGAATTGCTGAATCATGCATCAGAAAAATGGTACTGATCATAAATAGCTAGGAATAAAAGTTGTGGTGTTGTGGGCAAGCTAGTCAGTACCGTATCGATGGGTGTATCATTTTTATTCTGATATTAATTACTATTGGTACCGATGTGTTTCGGTATACTGTTTCGAGTTTATCGATATTTTTAAAATATTTTTTTTCATATTTCTATATGTATAATCTATTTCCAAATTTTTTAATAAAAATATATTATATACATATGCAAATATACATCAATTATATGCATATATATATATATTTATGCAAATATAAATTTTAAATATTTAATCTAAAATTTTTATACGTCAAATAGGTAAAATAAATATTAAAATGTTAAAAAATATAGTAAATTATTATTAATTATGTTCAATAGCCTAATTTATGAATATATTTTATTTTTAAATGTAATTATGAACAAGATAAAAATGATCATGACACAAAAAATATTGAAAACGATTTATAAAATCAAATAAGTCAAATTTTTTTCAAAAAAAAAAAATTAAATAATCAAAATCTTGTACCAACCGATACAGACCGGTATGTACCAATACTGACCGATATTGACAGGTACCGACCGGTACGGGCCGATACCAAAACCAGAATGGAACTGAAGGTTGCCTATACCAGTTTAGTTAAAAACTAGGACGTACCGGCCGGTACCACCGGTACTGGAACGGTACCGACCACATAGGTTGTGGGTGTAAATCAAGGTAGTCAGTACCATACCGGTAGGCGTACCGTTTTTGTTCTGGTACTGATACGTACCGGTATCGATATATTTTGGCGTACGATTCAGGTTTACCGGCATTTTTAAAATATTTTTTCATATATCTATATGTATAATCTATTTTCAAGTTTTTTAATAAAATATATATATTATATACACATGTAAATATACATCCATTACATGCATATATATACAAATATAAATTTTAAATTTTTAATATCTAAAATTTTTAAACATCAAATAGGTAAAATAAATATTAAAATGTTAAAAAAAATAGTAAATTATTATTAATAATGTCCAATAACTTAATTTAATGAACATATATATTTTTAAATATAATTATGAAAAAAATAAAAATGATCATGACACAAAAAATATTGAAATTGGTTTAAAAATTCAAATAAGTGAATTTTTAAATAAAAAATAAAAAAATAAAAAACAAAGAAGTCTCGACCTGAGAATAAAAGAAGAGGTTGCAGATGTCGAGATATGAATTTTAGATTTACTGGATATTATTAATATATTAAAAATATAACTTCCAAGAACAAAAAAGAAAAAGAAAAAGAAAAAAACAGATACTCTTCAACTATGATTATTTATTTATAGAAGAAGCAAACTCCTAAATTACACATATATGATCTAATAGAGATATGATACAAGTAGGTGGTTGCCATACAATATTACAAGTAGAACATATGATCATCTAATTAGATAGCTCAGCCTCAGGTGCGTGGTTTTTGCTTGGGTAAATCGTTTGGCTTTTTGATTAGTTTTTGCTTGGGTAAATCGTTTAACAGAGCCCCACCATAGATCTGAGCTGCCTCAGCGCTAGTGATAACATAACGCTCTCTCGGATAATAAATTACCTGGTTTCCGAACCCCATCCAGGGCTGCTGATAAGGAAGTTCGTCATAAGGATATTGAGGAGGAGGAGGAGGAGGAGGAGCCCTTCTGCTTTGCGGTGGCCGTCCATATAATTCATCTAGCATTCGGAAGTCTTCTGCAGCAGCTTTAGCAAGGCGATCATTCTGATTGAGTACTCGATGATGAGATGCCATTATTATTATTTTTTTTTAATTAATAGTGGCTATGAGTCTTGTTTGCTTATATGCTATTTAGTATTGAAGAGTACTTCTATTTATAGGACAGCCCCAGGCTTCATCTTTATCCTTAGCATCTGGCATCAAATATCATAGACAAAAAGTATACTGCAAGTAATATTTTTTTCAAAAAAAAAGTTAAAGCTCCATTTACTAGTGCTTTTACTTTTTGCTTTTTGTTTTTTGGATAAATAGATTTCCATTTATCAAAAAAAGCAGCAGTGCTGCTACATGTTACAAAGCTAGTTTAGTCTAGCTAAACAAATCAGAAAATCAATGTCTTTAGACAAACATGTCTGCATTTAACCTCCAAGAATTACATAAGAACGTATTAACTGAATCTCTTTTAATCTTCCTAAGGTCACTTAACCTGGTCGAGATCATGTCTCTCA
This sequence comes from Fremontodendron californicum, assembly GCA_030761205.1. Lineage (NCBI taxonomy): Eukaryota > Viridiplantae > Streptophyta > Magnoliopsida > Malvales > Malvaceae > Fremontodendron > Fremontodendron californicum. The sequence goes on along the minus strand of JAULJL010000022.1, from coordinate 24,295,434 downwards.
CTTGCTCAGTGAGGTGCTCCTCATTTTGCTCAGTTGAGTTGAGCAAACGATTGTTTCTTTCCTTCCAAACTAGGTAGATAACTGCGTTCCAAGCTAGCCTCAATATCGTTGTGATTAGGGCTTTACCTTTAAGGTTGACAGTGGTCCATTGAAGCTCTACATTCCAACATGCAACCTGCCTTTTTAACCTAAAAAGTACCATCACTCTCTGCCATATCTGTTTCGAGTAGGAGCAAGTGAAGAATAGATGATCCCTGGTTTCCCTCTCTTGTTTGCACAGCAAACATTTGTCATCCATTGCCATTCCCCAGGAGATAAGCCTATCCTTTGTGGTCAATCTATTTAGGATTGCCATCCAGGAGAGCATAGAATACCGAGGAATATTAAAATTACACCATACCAACTTATACCAAGCCACTTTCCCAGCTGAAAGTCTGATCTTGTTCCACACTGCTGACACTTGGTACTTTCCCTCAGGGAAAGGCCATTTGCAGCTTCCATCAGCAGTTGTGAGAACTATTCTGGCAGCCACCTCTCTCAATTGCATGATCTTCCTCCAATTCCAACTACTCCAATTCCAAAAACTACTTTTTGCTTTTTGTTTTTCACCACAGAAAGTGAAAAATTAAAAAAATAGCAAAAAATAAAAATATCAATTCAATTTATTAATTTGTAGATGAATGTCATGTTTCGTGTTTTTTTATCAATCATATAAATATGAACCCAACATAAATGATTAAATGTGTCAAAATCTTAAACATAAATATCATATGTGTATTAAATATATTGTATTTAAACTTATCGTGTCATATTTATTATAAGATTTTATTATTTATTTATGTTCATATTGATATTTTCGTTTCGTATCCAAAATTAATATATCTACCACCAATCAAACGAAACCTAAGTGCCTTCCTAACTTTTGTAGTTTTGTTGATTGCATCCATAAATATGGGAATCATTGCCCTTCTATATATCTTCTCTGTCATTTTCTTGTTGATTAAATTTCTTTCTTTCAAAATTTGCATGAATTTACCACATATAACTTACCAATATTAATTAATTAATTAAAAAAATGATATAGCTAGAATCTATATTTGAATACTTTTATCCAGCTGCCCTAACTTATGGAATTAATTGTAAAAAGAATATCTGGTAGTGGGATGATAATTAAATCAATCTAAGTGGCATTTTAAGAAAATATCTATCAATAACCTTAGAATAATTCAACCTAAATGGACATCAAGGATTAATTGAAGCTGGTAATGTAACAATTTGCAAGGCATTTGCATTATATCTGAAGTATAAAAAGATGAGAATAAATGCCTCTCTCTCATCTCTAATCAGCACATGCTATGTTTTTATCAGTGACACTTTGATGCAGCCTTGGATTGTTCTTTATAACCGGCTGCTGGCTATATATATATATATATATATATATATATATATATATATATATATATATATATATATATATATATATTCTTATCTGAAACTCCTTAAACCTATACTATAGGATAAGCTGCTTTTGTGGCTATTATCATTGCAAAATGCAAGGTAAGTACTAAGGTAGCCAAATTTAGGTTCCTTTGGCTTCCATCATTAGTTCTCACTTCCTATGGTACTATTCATTAAGAGATCCAGTTAGGCTAGATAATTATGGACTCGTTATAAATTAGATATAAACACGATATATTTAATGAACAAAAAAATGATATAATAAATATGAAATGACACATTTAAATACGATTAATATGATATATTTAATACACATATTATATTCGCGTATTTAGGATTTTGATATATTAATAATTCGTGTTGTGTTTATATTTACACAACTGACACAAAAAAATATACAAAACACGACACGTATATACAGATTGTTAGATCTACGTATAGTTTTTGTGGGACTACTTTGAGAATAAAATCGAAATAAAATCTTGAGATATACCAGACTGTATTATCAAAAAATATATATCTATATATATATATATTAATGCTTAAAAAAGCTTACCCAAATGAATCACTCTTTTTACCCCTTTAAAAAAAGATCTCTCTCCCAAATATTAAGAACCCAAGCATCCTATATTCTGCTTGCATAAAATAGGAAAACCATATAGCATTTCATCAAACATCAAAGGGATCATGAAAATAGTACCAAATGATCCAAATGAAAAAAGAGATAGTCAGTCACAGACTCAAATTGCTATCTTCAAAATAAATTACCTTGTGTGATAGTAATATATTCTAGAGCTTTGAGTTTGTGTTTTGGAAAAGCCTCCCTGATGATGTCAAGCATCTTTTATTTAATGATGCTATATAGATGATGATAATTGATGATGTTAGCCAATTGGCTTATAAAAGACTAATCTTTCCCCTTTCTTTCTTTGTTCCCAAAAAAAAATTACCCTTTTTTTGGCACTTTATTCTCCTATCTATATGCAAATCTTTAGGTACAAAGTTTAGTAGTAAAATCATAATTCATCAAAAAGATCAAATGAATAGTTCAAATTAAATGCAAAGAAAATGAACTTCTCCACAAATTGCAATTTCTAGAAAGTATGAGGAGAATTTGATATTTGGGTAGCTTGTTGGAAGCCAAAATTGGTCTTAAATCTTAATCTTATCAACATTTTAGTAGTATTGAGGTGGCATGATAATTTTCTTTTTTTCACTTTTGTAATTCAAGTGAAAGCATAAAGTAATTTTCTGCCCAAATAATTGAGATTCAAAAGGCACATATATATGCTAAAGTTTGGGGAAAAGGAAATTCCCTTCTATCTTCTATTGCTTCTCTTTTTGACTGGATGATGTCCAATCTAATATTCTTGGAGAGGAAAAAAAAATTAGATAACATAAAAGTACTTCATATATATATATATATATATATATATTTCTGTCATTTTCTGTCTTTGCATTTGGTTTGTTATGGAATTAAGAACAAAATGATAATGTATATATTTTATATTAAAATTTTTATAATATTGATATTTAAAAAAATGAGTTATAAGAAAAACTAAAAACTAAAAAAAAAAAGAATAAAAAAAAAGAGCAAGCAAGGTACAATCTCAAAAGAGAACCTTAATCTCATATCGACTATATTCTAGAGTTCAATTGAGTACTAAGTGTTCACATTACCTTTAATTTAAAAGACGTTTTTTTTATAAAATAAAGTTACAAGATTCAATAAACCAAAATAAACAATACTTTACAAATTAATGTGGATGCCTTTATGAGCTTGGCATTACAAGAAAAAAACAAGAGCCCAGGCCTCAGATTTTCAAGATCAAGCCCAATAAATTGTTACCCAATACAATTCTTGGGTCAGAAGAGCTGGAAAAACCCAAATTCCTAATACATAATTTGGTCAGAGGAGCTGGAAAAGCCCAAATAAAATAGCTCTTAAATTGGGCCAAGGAACTGGCAAAACCCGAATCAAAAACACAAAACGATGCGCATTCGATTTTAACCGAGTGGCGCCGAGAAACCGCCAGTACCGCCATGCCAAGCAGAATAGCCATAGGCGCGTGCTACAAACGGCAAAGAAGCTGAGTTGGGCGTGACTGTCTATGGAGGGAGCAGCAGTTACACTTGGAAAGGAGAGCCTGTTGTCTTGTTTGGACTAAAAAAAAAAAAAAGAAAAAAAAGATGACAGACAGAATCAAAGGCGCTTTCAGAGTTAAAGCTTGTTTAAATGCAATGCCATTACGTTTCACGTTTACCATCTTGGCTGCTCTTTCGTTTTGGCTATTTATACTTTCTAAGCGGGTTATTTGAAGAGAAAATTAACCATGTCGAACACAATGAGAGATATGGTCCAAGATACCCTCTCTTCTTATCGAAACGAGCTTGTTTCTCTACTTTCCAGGTCTCTTTTTTATCGTTTATATTTCTGCATACATGTTTTGCTGGTCTGAAAATGAAGTACTTCCTTTAGTTTCAGACAGTTTAGTTAAGGTTAAAAATTGCATGCTGAGTTTGTTTTTTATTGTTTGTTTATGAAGGTATGTTGCTCAAGGAAAAAGGATATTGCAGTCTCATCACCTGACAGATGAGCTAATAGAATCTGTTAAAGAAGATAAAGCCATGCAGAAACTCAGGGATAGTCCCTTTTTCAAAGTCCTAAAATCTGCACAGGTGAAATTTGTTTATCTTGATATTGCTAGTAATATTTATGTATTTCACTTCCTGCCTTTTAACTTTGTACTTTTCAGGAAGCCATAGTTCTGCCTCCATTTGTGGCTATAGCAGTTCGTCCAAGGCCAGGTGTTTGGGAATATTTTCTGGTTAATGTTTATGAACTCAGTGTGGATCATTTGAGTGTTGCAGAGTATCTTCGATTCAAGGAAGAACTTGTGGATGGAGAGTAAGAATTCCTTCTTTTTTATGTTTATAGCTCATGGTTGTGGAGATTATAACTATGTTTTCATCCTGATGATAACAATGTTTGAATATTATTGCATGTTGTAAATAAGCTGCTTCTGCTTTAATTTTTACTACTTTTTGTTGTTCAATTTCAGTTAAAAGTTAACTGTGGAAGTGGAATTTGTCCTATAGGTGCAATGACAGCTATGTGCTTGAACTTGATTTTGAGCCATTTAATGCCACATTTCCTAGACCAACTCGTTCATCATCAATTGGCAATGGAGTTCAGTTCCTTAACCGTCACCTATCTTCAAATATGTTCCGCAACAAAGAAAGCTTGGAACCTTTGCTTGATTTCCTTCGTGCCCACAAGCATGATGGTCATGTTAGTCCGCTTCAGTCTTGCCTTTTATTCAGCAACTTTCTCTTTTATCTTATCATTCCACTGCTGGGTATTTTCATGCATGGTATTGCAAATGAATGTTCCTCCAAAAATGGTTATTTTCTCTGTAACTTGCATGCTAATCTCCAAATAGATATAATAATTGAGGATGTTTTCAGCAACAGATTGGAGAACAATTTGTTTTCAAAGTTGTGATTGAATTTATGTAGGTGATGATGCTGAATGATCGCATACAGAACATTTCCAAACTTCAGTCTGCCTTGGCAAGGGCAGAGGAATACCTTTCTAAGCTCCCACTTGAGACACCATATTCTGAGTTTGAGTTTGAGTGAGTTGATACATTTTCTCTTAATTAATCTGTTTTTCAATTGTTGTTGCTTCCAGTCACTCACAATATACATTTTGCTGATCTGCATTTTGCAGCTTACAAGGAATGGGATTTGAGAGAGGTTGGGGTGATACAGCTCAACGGGCGTCCGAGATGATGCATCTTCTCTCGGACATCCTTCATGCTCCTGATCCATCTACCTTGGAGACATTTCTTGGAAGAATTCCTATGGTGTTCAATGTTGTCATTGTGTCTCCACATGGTTACTTTGGTCAAGCAAATGTCTTAGGTTTGCCTGACACTGGTGGACAGGTATTCTTATTCTATATATTTTGTTTGATAATCTCTGATGGTTATAACAATATGAAAAAAGTAAAGTTTTTTTTTTTTACCAATTGTTCATTATTTGGCATCTAAACTGTTAGAAATTTCTTCCATTTCCATCATAGACAATAAAATTTTATGCTTTCCATGACAATTGAACTATAGCTATCAAACACAGATCGTCTATATACTTGATCAAGTGCGAGCATTAGAGAATGAAATGCTTCTCAGAATACAAAAGCAAGGGCTAGATGTAATCCCAAAAATTCTCATAGTAAGCGTTCTTAATCCTCAATTTACTCGGTGATTCTCGTGTATTAGCTTTTTCTTAGTTCCATTTCTATGCTTAGCAAAGAAGTTCTTCCATTCGGGAACTAATATACGATAAGTTGATTGATTGATATTTATGCCCCTCTCTATTTGCTGAGTTTGGCATATGGCTGCTGATATTCATTTAAGGTTACGCGACTAATACCTGATGCGAAAGGAACAACATGCAACCAAAAACTGGAAAGAATTAGTGGAACTGAACATACACACATCCTGAGGGTTCCTTTTAGAACAGAGAATGGTATCCTACATAAATGGATTTCGAGGTTTGATGTGTGGCCATACTTGGAAACTTTTGCAGAGGTAAATATGAGCAAACTTTTAACTGCTTTTATCATTCCTTCTCTTGTTTACTATCTCACTCCTAAAATTGATGCGCGCGCATATACACACACTAAATTCATGGTTACTTTCGGCTGTTGTTAGGATGCGTCAAATGAAATTGCGTCTGAGTTACAAGGTGTACCAGATCTGATAATTGGCAACTACAGCGATGGAAATCTTGTTGCATCTTTGTTATCATATAAATTAGGAATCACACAGGTTCTATATATATAGTACTATACTAGTGTTTGATTTTTTTCTAGAATTTACTAGCTCAATTAAAAGATGAATTTATACACAATGGTTATATCTACTCCTAATTTTCTTCTTATTTAATTCTATTTCCATGTAGTGCAACATTGCACATGCATTAGAGAAAACAAAGTATCCCGATTCTGACATATATTGGAGAAAATATGAGGACAAGTACCATTTTGCAAGTCAATTTACTGCTGATCTTATTGCAATGAACAATGCTGATTTTATAATCACCAGCACATACCAAGAAATTGCTGGGAGGTAAGTGAGATATATTTTAGTGATTTTGGAATGTAATCACTATTTCTCTTTCTGGGGCAATCTCAATAACTACAATACTGGTCCTAGTTGTTTGTATTTTGATCAAGTTTATCTGTGTTTTCTTGCATATATATTCTGATAGAATTATGTTCTTTGTTCATTAGGAACATCTTGGTTTCTGAAGTCCTTCACTTTAGCACTTCTGATATTCTACTAAAATGATAACCCCTTTGCTTATCATGTTACTAACTTACCCCGTTTCTCGTGTCTCAGCAAGAATAACGTCGGACAATATGAGAGCCACACAGCTTTCACTCTTCCAGGGCTGTACCGAGTTGTCCATGGCATAGATGTTTTTGATCCGAAGTTTAACATTGTTTCCCCAGGTGCAGATATGAGCATATACTTTCCATACTCTGACAAGGAAAGAAGACTTACTGCTTTACATGGTTCAATTGAAGAACTCTTATATAATCCTGAGCAAAATGATGAGCATGTGTGAGTAACTTTCAACCATCACATTCATTTAACCTAAACCAAGTTTTATATCATCTTAACTGCTAGTATTTTGTCTGTCTCTATACATCTAGTTGTGTAAGTGATACTTGTGTTGCTCCGACTCTTCATTTTTCTTGCAGTACCCGTGTCCGACGTATATTCGGACATGGGTATGGAGATATGACCCTCCAAAGACCCTTCAAATACATGGAAAAAACTTAGAAAAAATTGAACATACCCGTGTCGGAAACATACCGGTATCCAACACTCACACCAGAATCCGAGTAACATAGAGTGATACTACTTTTAGCTGACATCATATCAAAGATGACCCTTCATACCTCATTTTGAAGGCTGTAATATGCACAATTGCACATACATACCTTATGCTCTCTAGAAAAACTCAAAAGGCATAACTTTTGGACCAGAAATGAACCTATTACTAATACAAACCATGATTTAATTATTTTATGATTGTATGCATTATATGTTTTCCCAATCTTCAATGGATATTAATCTGATCTGCATTATGTTTTATGCCAAAATTTAGTGGTATGTTGAGTGATCGATCAAAGCCTATCATATTTTCCATGGCAAGACTTGATAGGGTGAAAAATTTAACGGGCCTTGTTGAGTGCTATAGTAAGAGCAGCAGGCTAAGAGAACTGGTTAATCTAGTGATTGTTGGTGGTTACATGGATGTGAAGAAATCCAGGGATAGAGAAGAAATGGCTGAGATTGAAAAGATGCATGCTCTGATCAAGCAATACAATTTGCATGGGCAGTTCCGCTGGATTCGAGCACAAATGAACCGTGCTCGTAACGGTGAGCTCTATCGCTACATTGCAGATACAAAAGGTGCTTTTGTGCAGGTATATATTGTTAAATTGTCCAATACCAGCCCAAGGAAAAATAAAAGCCTAACAATGTGTGGTTGTAGTTGTGTGGTTTAATGTGTGGTTGTAGTTGTGTGGTTTAATGTGTGGTTGTAGTTGTGTGATTTAAATGTGTGGTTGTTATTAAACAACAATGGGTGGTTGTAATTTATTTAGATTTTATATTTGTGTGGCTTGTGTTTGTCTTGGTATTGTATAAATACCCCCCTCCCTTGCATTTGTAAATCATCAAGTAGTAAGCTTCAATAAGCAATAAAAGTTCTAAGTTTTCCTAAAGAGTTCTTCTCTAAAGAGTGTAGTCTAGAGTGAAGTGTGAGCATTTGTGAGTTTTCCTAAAATCTAAACTTTCTTCTTTGAGTGGTAAAATTAGAGTTATCTACTCTAAGCTTTTCTCAACAATTGGTATCAGAGCCATTGGTTCGTGGTCCTTATTCCGCTGCAGTGAAAGTGTTGGTTCTTAGTATGCTCTGTGGTTGCAGTATTGTCTGATCTTCCACATCAGAAAAGAATTATTCTTGTTGCTGGAAATAAAGTGTGGTAGTGTGAAAGTGTCTAGGGAAGTTCTGGCTAGGAAAGACTTGGTATTTAAGTGTGTCTATCAGTGACCCACCTCTCTTTCCTGGGAACCTACCTGGTGCACTATTCACGGGCTACGGTCACTGTTCCAGTATACGGTCACTATTCACAGATACGGTTACTATTCATACGTGTGGTTGTATACTTTTGCAGTAATTGTTAACGTATACTGGATTTGTTCTAGTGTACGACATACGTACAATACTGTTCACGTATACGGTACTATTCACGGTGAAATAGCTATTCAGGTACTATTTTTGGTTTGAGCGTTCTTGAGTTGTGAGGAGTTTGTACTCTACAAGTTTGTGTCTCAAAATCAAGCTTGTTCGGTATTGTTAGTCTTGCCGACACAATGGGTGATCTTCAAGTAGTTGGAGGAATCAAGAAGCTCAATCACAAAAATTACAACACGTGGAAGACGTGTATGATGTCTTACCTACAAGGTCAAGACCTTTGGGAAGTCGTTGGTGGTAGTGAAGTTACGAAGCCCGAGCAAGAAGATGCTCAAGGAACCTTGCGCAAATGGAAGATTAAAGTGGGTAAAGCCATGTTTGCCCTTAAGACCACAGTTGAAGAAGAAATGTTGGAACACATACAAAAGCTAGAAACGCCAAAAGAAGCGTGGGATACTTTAGATGCACTCTTTTCGAGAAAGAATGACACAAGACTTCAACTTCTTGAGAATGAATTGTTATCAGTTGCACAACGAGATATACCGATTGCTCAATACTTTCACAAGGTAAAAACGTTATGCCGTGAAATTTCTGATTTAGATCCTACAGCTGCTATTGGAGATACCAGGGTAAAAAGAATAATTATCCATGGTTTGAGGCCCGAATATCGCAGCTTCGTTGCCGCTATACAAGGATGGCCAACTCAACCATCACTTGTAGAGTTTGAAAATTTGCTTGTTGGTCAAGAATCTATGGCCAAGCAAATGGGAGGGGTCTCGTTGAAAAGTGAAGAGGAAGCACTCTACACCAACAAAAGCAAAGGCAAATTCAAACAGCACGTCGGTGGTGGATCTAAAAAGTATGGTGACAAGACAAAAAGTCATCAAGGAGAAGGGAGCTCTCGTCCAGGGGGAGCTTCAAAGAATCGTAGCAACAATAAAAGATTTGAAGGTAACTGTTACAACTGTGACAAGAAAGGTCACATGGCAAAAGATTGTTGGTTTAACAAAAGGCCCGCTGAGAGCAATGCTGCTACTTCTAGTACAAAGGAGAAAAGCAAAGATGATTGGGACGCTGAAGCATTTTTTGCTATGGAAGAGGAAGAGTTAGCTCTCACAGTAACAACGGCTGACCGAATTGACTATGAGAATGACTGGATTGTCGATTCAGGTTGCTCAAATCACATGACAGGCGATAAACAGAAGTTGCAGAACCTGTCAGAATACAAGGGAAATCGCATTGTTGTGACAGCTGATAATTCAAGATTACCGATTACTCACATCGGTAAGACGGTAGTAGCACCTCGATATAGTCATAATCAGGTACCACTACAAGATGTTTACCATGTCCAAGGCATGAAGAAAAATTTGCTTTCAGTGGCACAATTAACATCGTCAGGTCACCATATTCTGTTTGGTCCAAGGGATGTGAAGGTATATCGTGATCTCAAAATCTCAGGACAGCCGATGATGGAAGGACGACGTCTGGAGTCAGTCTACGTGATGTCAGCAGAGTCAGCATATGTAGACAAGACAAGAAGGAGCGATACAGCAGATTTATGGCACATGCGGTTAGGTCATGTTAGTTATTCCAAGCTAAGTATGATGATGAAGAAGTCGATGCTTAAGGGACTTCCTCAGCTTGACATAAGAACAGACACAGTTTGTGCAGGATGCCAATATGGTAAAGCACACCAATTGCCATACGAAGAGTCAAAGTTTAAAGCAAAAGAACCATTAGAGTTAGTTCACTCTGATGTATTTGGGCCCGTTAAGCAACCATCAATTAGTGGAATGCGGTACATGGTGACGTTTATTGATGATTTCTCCAGGTATGTGTGGGTTTTCTTTATGAAAGAAAAGTCTGACACTTTCTCAAAGTTTAAAGAGTTCAAAGAGATAGTTGAAAGAGAAGTGGAAAAGAAGATATGTTGCTTGCGCACAGACAATGGAGGAGAATATAGCTCAGGCGAATTCTCTCAATACCTACGAGAATGCAACATACGTCATCAGAATACTTGTGTCAATACACCACAACAGAATGGTGTAGCAGAGAGAAAGAATCGGCATCTTGCAGAAATTTGTCGGAGTATGCTGCATGCAAAGAATGTACCCGGAAGATTTTGGGCCGAAGCTATGAGAACCGCAGCCCATGTGATCAACAAACTTCCTCAACCAAGGTTAGAGTTTGTTTCACCCTTTGAGAAATTGTGGAAAATGAAACCTTCAGTCAGCTACTTTCGAGTATTTGGTTGTGTATGTTATGTATTTGTTCCTGATCATTTACGTAGCAAGTTTGATAAGAAAGCAACTAGGTGTATCTTTGTGGGATACGACAACCAAAGGAAAGGATGGAAATGTTGTGATCCTACGAGTGGAAGATGTTACACTTCACGCAATGTGGTATTCGATGAAGCATCTTCTTGGTGGTCCTCAGAAAAGGAGGTGTTGTCAGATTCAAAAGAATTTGAAGACATGCTACAACAGAAAATGGGAGAGTATATTGTCCAACTTCAATCAACTTCAGATGAAGTAGAAGACCTATGTGATGATGACGATGACGAGCAAGTGTTAGTCCAGAGTCCTTGGCAAACTGGTGTGTATCAACCAGATGTTAGATCGAGTGAAGTGGAAGAACCATCTCCACAATCACAAATCCGAAGGACAACAAGAGCACGGAAGCCAAATCCCAAATATGCTAATGCAGCCATAGTGGAAGAACCAATTGCAACAGAACCTGAGACGTTTGAAGAAGCATCACAGAGTTCTGAGTGGATTATGGCTATGAAAGAAGAGATCACTGCGCTTGAGCAGAATCAGACTTGGGATCTAGTGCCAAAACCAAGAGATGTGAAACCCATATCCTGCAAGTGGGTTTACAAGATAAAACATCGTCCAGATGGGTCGATTGAAAGGTACAAGGCACGGTTGGTGGCTCGTGGTTTCTCTCAGAAGTATGAGCTAGACTATGATGAAACATTTAGTCCGGTGGCAAGACTTACAACCGTACGAGTCCTACTTGCCCTTGCAGCCAACAAAGACTGGAACTTGTGGCAGATGGATGTGAAGAATGCATTCCTTCATGGAGAGCTAGATCGGGAAATCTACATGATTCAACCATTGGGATTTCAAAACCAAAATCATCCTGAGCATGTGTGTAAGCTGCGAAAGGCACTTTACGGATTGAAACAAGCACCTAGAGCATGGTATGGTAAGATTGCTGAATTTTTAACTCATAGTGGTTATTCAGTGACACCTGCAGATTCCAGCTTGTTTGTCAAAGCTAATGGAGGAAAGCTAGCTATCGTATTGATATATGTGGATGATTTAATCATAACTGGTGATTATGAGGCAGAAATTCTTCAAACCAAGGAGAATTTATCAGTTCGTTTCCAAATGAAAGAACTTGGACAACTCAAGCACTTTCTTGGTCTAGAGGTTGATCACATACAAGAAGGAATATTTCTCTGTCAACAAAAATATTCTAAAGATTTGCTAAAAAGGTTTGGAATGCTCGAGAGCAAGCCAATTTCAACACCGATGGAACCAAATGGCAAGATGTGTGCACTTGAAGGCAAAGACTTGGAAGATGCAACTATGTATCGACAATTGGTAGGTAGCCTGATCTACTTAACCTTGACTCGACCTGACATTTCTTATACAGTTGGTGTGATGAGTCGGTATATGCAAAATCCGAAGAAGCCTCATTTAGAAGCAGTTCGACGAATACTGAGATATGTGAAAAGTACAATAGATTATGGTCTTTTGTACAAGAAAGGTGAAAACTGTAAGTTAGTTGGTTATTGTGATGCTGACTATGCAGGAGATCATGACACCAGGAGATCAACAACTGGGTACATGTTTAAACTTGGTTCTGGAACAATTTCTTGGTGCAGTAAGAGACAACCAACGGTATCATTGTCAACTACCGAAGCTGAGTATCGAGCAGCAGCAATGGCAGCTCAAGAGTGTACGTGGCTGATACAACTAATGAGTGATCTACATCAACCAGTAGATTATGCAGTTCCGTTGTATTGCGACAACCAGTCAGCAATTCGTTTGGCAGAAAATCCAGTCTTTCACGCAAGAACCAAACATATAGAAGTGCATTATCACTTTATCAGAGAAAAGGTTCTACAAGAAGAGATTGAAATGAAGCAGATCAAGACAGATGATCAAATGGCAGATTTATTCACAAAAGGTTTGAGTATCAACAAATTTGAAATGTTTCGTCGTCAACTCAACATGGTGCAAAGAGGAAGAGCTGGTATTGAGGGGGAGTGTTAAATTGTCCAATACCAGCCCAAGGAAAAATAAAAGCCTAACAATGTGTGGTTGTAGTTGTGTGGTTTAATGTGTGGTTGTAGTTGTGTGGTTTAATGTGTGGTTGTAGTTGTGTGATTTAAATGTGTGGTTGTTATTAAACAACAATGGGTGGTTGTAATTTATTTAGATTTTATATTTGTGTGGCTTGTGTTTGTCTTGGTATTGTATAAATACCCCCCTCCCTTGCATTTGTAAATCATCAAGTAGTAAGCTTCAATAAGCAATAAAAGTTCTAAGTTTTCCTAAAGAGTTCTTCTCTAAAGAGTGTAGTCTAGAGTGAAGTGTGAGCATTTGTGAGTTTTCCTAAAATCTAAACTTTCTTCTTTGAGTGGTAAAATTAGAGTTATCTACTCTAAGCTTTTCTCAACATATATGTCTTGAAAAATTAATTTTAGACAGCATTTTTTTATATCATTTCTCAAATGTTGTTAAAAATAGCAAAGGCAACATTGTGACAGCATTTTGCATTTTAAAATTTTTAAAAGCATTTGACATGTGTTGTTATAAATCTTATCATATAAAAATACTTTTGGTAGTACTTATATATAATTGCTATCATTAAAATCTTTTGCAAAAAATGAAAAATGTATGCAAAAGGTCATGAAAAGCTATTATAAAATAGAAATAGCAGCATTTTGATAAGTGTTATTATACATATGTAAAAATGTTACTAAAGACATAAGGTTGCAGTCACATATACAGCACATGAATAAATGCTGTCTTATCTTACAGCAACAGTTTTTTTAGTTTTCACAACACTTCAAAATGCTGTTATATGTCAAATTTGGCGTAGTGATCTAAGAACAATTTAAACATATATATTCCTTTGATCTTCTTGCAGCCAGCTTTCTATGAAGCTTTTGGTCTTACAGTTGTGGAAGCCATGACTTGTGGGCTTCCAACATTTGCTACTTCTCATGGTGGCCCGGCTGAGATCATTGAGCACGGTATTTCCGGGTTTCATGTGGACCCTTATCACCCTGATCAAGTTGCTGCTAGCTTGATTGAATTTTTTGAACATTGCCAGGAGGATCCCAGTTACTGGGACGAAATATCAAATGGCGGCCTTAAACGAATCTATGAAAGGTTTTAGTTTGGCTGATGAATTAATTAAGCTTCTTCTTCACAAGGAAAACATCTTTCTTCTTAATTGATATTTTTAATTAATCAAATCTTGTGATATCCATTATGCAGGTTCACATGGAAGATATATTCTGAAAGATTACTTACACTAGCTGGAATCTATGGCTTCTGGAAATATGTATCTAAGCTTGAGAGGAGAGAGACACGGCGATATTTGGAGATGTTTTACATTCTCAAGTACCAGAATCTGGTAATTAATAACTATGTTGCTCTTACTTTTCATTTTTTTTTGGAAGTATTTGTTTCCGACGTATACTCGGACATGTGTGTGAGGATATGACCCTCCAAAGATCCTTCAAATACATGGAAGAAGTTAAAAAAAATTGAACATATCCGTAATCGATACTCACGGCTAAATCCGAATAACATAGATTAGTACTATATTTCTTTCACCAACTATACATGAAACTTAATCTCTAGAAACTGGATATAAAATAGACTTGATATTTTTGAATACGATACGAAAAAAATAATTAAAACAAAATATAATATATGATACGATAAGAAAAAATAACACGAATTATCGGGTTTAATATTGAGTGCATTTAAGATAATTCAGTATTGAAAGTGTTGCAATGATTGTTTGTTTGGCAGGTGAAGTCCATTCCCAAGGCAGTGGAGCAGCATGGAAATTCTTGCTGGGAATGAAACAGTTTGCATGTTTCCATTTACTATGTTTGTAGAATAACATTTTTGTTTATTCTACACTTTATTTTGCCAGAAACCAATGTTTTTATTTATTATTATTTTTTTTTATGTTTGGATGAATGTTATTGTCCTTATCGTTGTCATCAAGTCTAAAAGCATTTGTATTAAGAAAATAGTTTTAAAATAAAATTTCATTTTAAATCACCTTAAGCTAAATCAAACATGAAAAAACAATTTCAGATTAAAATTTTAAGAATCACTTAATATTATTAATAAAAAAAAAATTTAATAAAAATACGAAGACTAATATTAATTAACATTGATAAAATTAAGGGAAAAAATGAACGAGCAATTGTTAACATCGTTAAGATATATATATATATATTTTAAATGCATAATTATCATTTGACTTATTGAGATTAAAAAATGTTTTGATTTTGGTGTTTTTAATATAAAAAATTAAAATTTACTTAAAATGAAATTAAATAAAATTAACAAAAAGGGAAAAATTCTGTTAGTAACGTTGATTAAACGCTGACGTGTCTTCGAACAGAGTTCTTACATTGGTCAAAAGAAGAAGAAAAAAAAAAGTCAACTTGCCTACCCGCCTTTAATCTCCAGCTCGATTTTTTCAAAGCCTAAAAATTTTAAAAAGGGTTGTCCCTCAAAAGTCTGATTACTGTTTTTTTATTCTTTCTTTTCTTTCAATTTATCAGAGTTTTTTTTTTGTTAGTTTCTTCTTTCTCATAAGTTCATAACTATGGCGAATCGAACGGGTGATCTGGTGGAGCCAGTGCAGGAAGCTCACAAGCTCGATCTTAAGGCCTTGTTTGGCTATGCCTCTGCTCATGTCCCTGGCTTTCCTCTCTCTCCCTCCAAATTCACTCTCTCTCAGGTTTTTCTTTTGAATATATATATATATATATATTTTTTTTTTATTCTTATTCTTATTTTTAAAAATTTTGAGATTGGTTAAATGAAATATAGTTTGGACATGGACAATCGAATCCGACGTATTTGATGGAAGTGGAAACGGGAGGGGCTGTACAACGCTACGTTTTGAGGAAGAAGCCTTCGGGGAAGCTGCTTCAGTCTGCTCATGCCGTTGAGAGAGAATTTCAGGTGAATTTTAATCTGTTAAAAAATTACATTGTTATGTTTGAATTTTATTTCGTTAAGTTAAAGCTTCGGACTTGGTTGCCAGTAACCAAAAGTAAATGATAAATCTTTCAAGCTATATAATTTATAACGATTTTTAAATTCTATAAAGAAAATATTAAGTCTGTATGAAAAATTCTATTTTTGTGGATAGCCAGTGAACTTTACATCATAGAATTAGTTGAATGTTGAATGTTCCTTTTAAAATGTGTGTAACATTAGAACTCTTTTTTTTATTTTTTATTTCTTTTATGTTGTTTTTTTTCAGGTTCTCAAGGCACTAGGTGATAAGACAAAAGTGCCAGTTCCGAAGGCTTTCTGTTTGTGTAACGATCCGACTGTGATTGGAACTGCATTTTACATCATGGAGTACTTGGAAGGTCGGATATTTGTAGACCCGAAGTTACCTGTAAGATTGTATGTTATGTAGATGTTATAAATTTGTAGTTGAAGTTTGTAATAGTTGTTTTTTTTTTTTCAATGATATGATGTGGCTATTCCTTGGATTTTGAGGTTTAATTGAATCCTATTGCTAATTCTGCTTGTCAAGGGTGTAGCACCTGAAAGGAGGAGGGCAATATATCAAGAAACTGCAAAAGTGTTAGCATCATTACATTCTGCTAATGTTGATGCCATTGGTTTGGGAAACTATGGGCGCCGAGCCAACTATTGTAAAAGACAGGTGCATGAACTCTTCTTTTGTACTATAATGTCTCACTGATTGAATGAAGAGTATTTCTATAGAAGGATTATACTACAAGATTTTTCTTTAATGTGATTAATCATGTTGGATTTTGAAGGCATTTGACCTTTCAAGAAAATTGAACATGGATCTATATATGGGCTCTTACATAGTTTTTCCTTCTTTCTAGATAGAGAGATGGTTTAAACAATACCTTGCTTCAACTAGTGAGGGAAAACCCGAGAGAAATCCCAAGATGTTTGAGCTGGTTGATTGGTTGCGGAAGAATATTCCTCCAGAAGATTCATCAGGTGCAACAGGAGGCCTAGTTCATGGAGATTTCCACATTGATAATGTTGTATTTCATCCCACTGAGGTCTGGTTCGTCATAGTCTTTAATTGCTTTAAGTTATGTTTTAATCTTCAACTAAGTTATATAAATGTGTAGATCAGATTATAGTCCAAATGTATTCCTGTCTTTCGCAATTGCACTCCAAAATTCATAAAGTTCATAACTAGTATTCTATGCAATATTGGTTGGACTTCAGGTGATTTCTAATGTTTTATAAGTTCAAGTTCAATATACACAAAACTTACCTTAACAATGTGAATTATCTGATTAACATACCTTATGAAATGCTTTTAATGTGCAGGATCGAATCATTGGTATTCTTGATTGGGAACTGTCTACCCTTGGAAACCAAATGTGTGACGTTGCATACAGCTACATGGTACTTAGCTGATTTTCCAACTTTACCATTTTGCATAAAAAGAACAATTACAAGTTTGTGGTAGTGGTACTTCTACATTTTATATGACATTTTCTTTCTTCTTAACTTTTCAATGATGACCCAGTGTTTCTCATGTAATATAGTTCATAGGGGAACCGAGTCACATTACACCTGCTTAGCTATTGATTTCCTATGCTCACCATTACTCTTGGCAGCCTTACATTGTACAAATTGGGCTTGAAAGGGAACAACTGGGTAAAGGTCTTGAGCTCATTGGAATTCCAGAAGGGATTCCTTCACATGCTGAATTTCTGGCAGAATACTGCCTTGAAGCTGTAAGTAACACTAAACATGTCCTTGATTAATAATTTAATATGTACACCTAAAACACTTTTCTCATCTCATGGGAAAATTATTGTAAGCATCTCCCCATACCCCACCCCCTTTGTGGCCTTTTCCCCCATCTCTTTGGCCATGGACTTGCTTAGGCTTCAGTTCCCCATAAATGATGAAGCTACTGTAATATAACTGTGCAGTTAACTCACTGACAGATTTGCTTTTGCTGAAAAATGTTGCAATATAGGGAAAAGCCTGGCCTGTCTCTGAGTGGAAGTTCTATATTGCCTTTTCTTTGTTCCGTGGAGCATCAATCTTCGCAGGAGTATATAATAGATGGCTAATGGTATTCCCTGGCATTAAATAGTTTGGTATTTTATTTTATTATAATTCATTATGTTAAAAGCTTTAATTATGAAAGCCCAATAATGATATAATGTTTTACTCTCCTTGATAATGCAGGGTAATGCTTCAGGAGGTAAACGTGCAGAACTTACAGGAACTCATGCTAATGGCCTCATAGATTCTGCATTGGCTTTTATCACAAAGAAGACTGTGCTTCCGGAGCGTCCTCCCTCTGGTAGCTAAGCCATTCCACCTTTTTTGCTAGCTGTGGGATTTACTATTTCCCAACTATTATTTACTCCTTTTCTTTCTGGACCTTTGGAGTAGAGAATTCATATATATATATAAAGTTATTGGATGAAGTTTCATAGTAATGTTTACATACTTCAAGTAAAGAACACAAGTAAACAGATAGCAGACTGTGAATGGAAGTTTTAACATAACAGTGAGGTTTTAGTGCCTTTACAGAAATGTTTACAGAGAGTAGACATTTCGCATTTATAAGAAAATATATCTATTTAAGGTTATGTGCTTGTAGCTGCACAAAAGAGACTATATTGGAAACATCATTTAGGATCTTGGTTGTTGTATATTTTAAATTCCATCTTTACTTGCACTTCAATTCGGGTTTAAAGCTTTTGGTCCAAAGCAATTGTTTAAGGTGCTTTTGTTCTTTTAACTACTCAAATCCAGTTTCACAAGGTAGAAGGCAATATGGGACAGAGAACAAAGTTCAAGGCCTTCCAGAGGGAAGTGGGAGGTTTGTTCCTAGTAAACAGATTCAGGAATTGAGAAACAGATTGATTAAGTTCATGGAAGATCACATTTATCCCATGGAAAATGAATTCAGCAAACGTGCACAGTCTGACTTGCGTTGGACAGTGCATCCAGTGGAGGAGAAGTTAAAAGAGCTTGCAAAGAAAGAAGGATTGTGGAACTTATGGATTCCTGTATGTATCAGTAGTCTTCTCTTTAAACTATTTTTTTCACCAATTACTATTTTTACTCTTCTTTGCTCTTAAACTGTTAATTGTTTATATGGAAATATGATGATCTTGAGAAACTGATTTTTTATACAGTTTGATAGTGCTGCTAAGGCAAAAGAGCTTATTTCCAATGGGAGTGAAAATGCTCACTTTGACTATGCACATGATCGTTTACTTGGCGCGGGCCTCTCAAACCTTGAATATGGATACCTTTGTGAGATTATGGGTCGCTCTATTTGGGCTCCACAGATCTTTAATTGCGGTGCACCAGACACTGGGAATATGGAGGTAAGAATTACTCCTGGATTCCTTAAAACCTATGATGACAAGTTACTTACACTACCGCATGGCCCTTTCCTTTCACTAGTTGGTCATGATATTTTAATGATAAGCATGATCTTAGGTGAAGATAAGTCTTGTATTAACTAGTAGTATACTGAGGTAAACTAAGATGGTTCTCAATTTGCTTAAACTAAATCAAGTAAGTGCAGGTGCAGTTGAGCAAGTACAACTACTTGATTCCTGCATTGATTGCTTCTATTGCATTATGGTTCATTGTATCTCTTAGTGTTGTTTGGTTTATCATTACATCTCTTTCTTGCTTTTTTCATTTTTAGGTATTGTTGAAGTATGGGACTAAAGAACAGCTACATGAATGGCTTGTTCCATTGCTTGAGGGGAAAATTCGCTCTGGATTTGCAATGACAGAACCACAAGTTGCATCCTCTGATGCAACCAATATCGAGTGTTCTATCAAAAGGTATGTTCATCAAATCTAAATTGGTGCAACTTTTAAACAAATTGTAATGTTCATATCATCTATCTATTCACTGATAAAAGAATGCAGATTTGCCTATAGGTTGTTGCACTTCAACCCCAAAAAAAAAAAAAAAAGAGTGATGAAATTCACTGTGTAACATTTTATTATTTTCACCCCCTATTCCTTTCAATTGTGCTGCAGTCATATCTTATTTTATGAATCTTGTTGGAGTTTATCTCACTGTCTATGCACTCCTTATACAGACAAGGAGATTCATATATCATCAATGGGACCAAGTGGTGGACTAGCGGAGCCATGGATCCAAGATGCAGAATTCTTATACTCATGGTTAGTTCTCCTAAAATGACATGGAATGAATAAGTTCTACTTGTATCTAATTTGACTAAAGAGGCTGATCTGAATTCTGAAAAATATCCAGGGAAAAACTGACTTCACCGCCCTTAAGCATAAGCAGCAATCCATGATCTTAGTGGACATTCAGACTCCAGGGGTATGCATAAAGAGACCACTAACAGTGTTTGGCTTTGATGATGCACCTCATGGACATGCAGAAATTTCCTTTCAGAATGTTCTTGTGCCAGCAAAGAATATTCTATTGGGAGAAGGATGTGGATTTGAGATTGCCCAGGTACAGTTGCCATGTAACTTCCCATGTAATTGAAGGGATGACCTGACTGCCATACATACTCTGTTTTGAGTTTTCACTCTCTTCCACAATGCTCCATGTAGTGATCTGTTCTTTAAACTTGGTTGCATCTACTTGATTGTAAGGACCTTTTTTTTTATAAGTTTGGCCTGCTTTAAGTTTAATACTCAAGTCAAAATTTTCCCGAGAAAACAGCAATGAACGAATTCTTCAAGAATGTAGGTATTGAGTGATGTGACTTGTAGTTCTAGATGAGCTTTGTCGAATGCAATTTCTTTCGGAGTTAATATTAGGTTTTACCATGGTAAATGTACAGCATAAATGTTTTGTCTGTGCTGTTTACATATCTTGTAGGGAAGACTAGGGCCAGGAAGATTGCACCACTGCATGAGACTGATTGGTGCTGCTGAACGTGGCATGCAGTTAATGACTCAAAGGGCTCTTCATCGTAAAACATTTGGAAAATTGATTGCTCAACATGGTTCATTTCTTTCTGATATTGCAATGGTAATTTAATAGTTAAGAGATAAATTATGTTAATATGATATTGACATGTTCATAGAGTGATTGAAATTGAAGTTGGTCATTTAGTTTGTAAATTGGCTGCTTCTTGCAGTGTCGAGTAGAGCTGGAACGAACCAGGTTGTTGGTTCTTGAAGCAGCTGACCAGCTCGATCGACTTGGAAACAAGAAAGCTCGTGGGACCATTGCGATGGCGAAGGTAAACAATATTACTAGTTTTTTTTTTTTTTTTAAGCATTTATATTTGATGCACTGACAGTATATAAATTTATAGATTGTCAGTAAACCAGATGATGTCACCTCATTAAAAATAGGATTTATATTTGATGCAATGTCAGTGTATAGATAACAATGCATCCTATGATGCCACCTGTCGAGTTAGAGATTAGTGGTTAGGGTTAGGGGTTAGGAGTTAGGATTAGAGGTTAGGGGTTAGTGGTTAGTTTTTTATGAGGTGTCAGTGTACATAGGATTCACTGTCAGTGTACATAGGATTCATTGTCAGTGTATAGAGCTATACACTGACAGTGCATCAAATACAAACCCTTAAAAATAAAATTATCTGTATTTATTTTTAAATTTTTTTGATGAGATGACATCATCTGGTTCATCGACAGTGTATAGAGTGCATCAAATATAAACTCTTTTTTTAATTTCATTTCAGGTGTAACATGAAACTTTCTTATAGTCCAGTGTTTTTCATGTTGCATGGGGCAGGTAGCAGCTCCAAACATGGCACTGAAGGTGCTAGACATGGCAATGCAAGTACATGGTGCAGCTGGTTTATCGTCGGACACCGTCCTGGCTCACCTCTGGGCCACAGCAAGAACATTGAGAATCGCAGATGGACCTGATGAAGTGCACTTGGGTACTATTGCTAAATTAGAACTACAGAGAGGTAAGCTTTGAAGGATCTTGAAACAAATATCTTCTTGAAAGATGTGAAACCATTGGAATACTGTATATTTAGTGAAAATATTTAGGGGTGAGCACTAGTCGGATGAACCGATTAAATCATCGAAATTGATCTTAATCGATTCATTCGTTTGGTTTAGTCGGTTCGATTAGGTAAATTTGATTTAAATAAGTTTATTTGGTCGGTTTGCGATTTTTTATTTTTCAAACCGAATCGACCGAACAAACTGACATCTAATTAAAAAATAAATAAATTATATATTTTTATTTATATTAATCATATCCAATCCAATTATTTTACCCAACTTATAAATATATTATCCAATTTCATAAGTAAAAAAAAAACCCAAACCTATCGAATAGATTAATTTTGGTTCGGTTTTTTTTATAAAGTTAGGTCAATTTTTCAAGATCAATCAATTTATTCGATTTTTAGAATTTTTAAATTGATCGAATGTTCACACAATAGAAAATTAAAATGGCAAATTAGAACTATTGCCAAATTATAACTACAGAGAGGTAGGCTTTGAAGGATCTTGAAACAAATATCATCATGAAAGATGTGAAACCATTGGGATACTTATATTTAATGAAAACATTTAGGGGTGAGCATTAGTCGGGTGAATCGATTAAATCGATTAAAATTGATCCTAATCGGTTCATTTGGTTTGGTTTAGTCGTTTTCGGTAAAATTCGGTTAGGTAAATTAATTTAAATAGGTTTATTCGGTCTGTTTGCAGTTTTTTATTTTTCAAACCGAATCGAACGAACAAATCGAAACCTAATTAAAAAATAAATAAATTATATATTTTTATTTATATTAATTATATTCAACTCACAATTATATTATTCAATTTCATAAGTCTAAAATAAAATTCAAACTGATTAATTTTGGTTCGATTTTTTTTGTATAAAATTCGGTCTATTTTTCAAGATCGATTGATTTATTCGGTTTTAAAAATTTTAAAATCGACCTAATGTTCACACTAAGGAAAATTAAAATGGCAAAAATAAATAAAAATAAAAAAGGTAACAGTCCGATTGAACTCAGCCAACAAAGCAAACCTGGGTCCAGGATGCACCGGGACGTTATCCTTCCACTGTTAAGAGCGGGAAGTTTTCGTTACTCTGTGAAACCAGCCTCACGCGGTGCCCTCCTCTCCAGGAACCAAGTGATCCAAGCCTTAGCCCAGACCACATGACTCAACTCACAACTTGGAACGGGCGAGCCAGGCAGACGCAACCATAGGACCCTGCCAAGAGGACCGAGTCTTCGTTCAGTCACTTTAATGCCCCCACTTGGGTTAGAAGCTAACGCTACCTAGCTCGGCTGACGTAAACCGCTCTTCGCTCTTTTTAACTAAGAATGGGTTTTCAGCATTATATAGAAAGGCAATGATGTGGAGGCCAAAAACAACTCCCCAACCAATCGGTTCCAATGACTTGGTTAAAATATATAATCGGCTCTTAATATTCAGGAAGTTGCCTAATTCATACTATTATTGATTAATAGTTGTTTTTAGAGCTTTGGGTTGGGGCTGAGAGGTCAAAACTAGAGCTGTTTCCTCATGGAATAGACTCTTTGAGGGTTCTTAGTTAAAAGAAAGATCATCTTTGCATTATTGTTATGATCTGGTTTATTATCTTCCCTGCTTTTAAAATTTCCTAGGTGCTACTAAACCTGTCTATGACCAAGTCGATCAGATTTGGTTCGATCCAGACAGGATATTAAGGAATTTTGTGGTTGTTCAGGTTTAGTCTGGTCCAAAATATGGACAGAATTTTATGTCCAATTTTATACATGTCCGTTCAAGTTTTTACACAGACTGATCAATCTTTTTTTTTTTTTTTTTTAAAAGATTGATCTTTCTTAAAAAATATCAATCATTTTTAAAAATATTGATCTTTTTAAAAAAGATCAAGTCAAAAAATCATATTACTAATAGTAAAACAGGCCTAATCGGGCTTGGACAGAAAATAATATGTACAAGGCTCGTCTTGTTTTTAAAATGAATCTCATTTTTTTTGCTTAAACTTGTTTTTCGAATCTAATATTTATGTTTGAACATTCTCAAATATCAAACGAGCTTTTAAATTTGGACGAATAACTTGACCCTAGATAAGTCTGGATGCTATTATTATTTTAAGAAGAAAAAAGTTAACCAATGCCTAGTGGCATTGGTTAAGGTGATATATATAAAAACAAAAGTGTAATTAATGTTTTTTTTTTTTTTTTGAATTCAGTAAAAGGAATGTATTAAATGCAAAATATTTTTCTAAAATGATAAGAAAGTAATCCTTAACTAGTGCTTATAGGCACCGCCATAGATTTGACAATATTGGACATGACACGAAAAAATAACTAAAAACATGACACGAAAAAATAACATGAAGGAAAGATCCTTCTAGCAGGTTTCAACAGCTCAAAGTAATAGTTGGGGTTGGAAAAGGCTCTTGAAGTTGAGGCTTTTAGCAAGACAGTTTGTAAGCTTTCAGGATGGGAGGATAAACTGGAAGTTCCCTGGGACTAAGGTTGTAATCGAGCCGAGCCGAGCCCGAATACTGAGAAGCTCGAGCTCGACTCGAAATTCGCTACTCGAAACTCGGCTCGAGCTTCGATCGAATACTATTTTTTAAGCTCGAGCTCGGCTCGAGATAAAATCGAACTATTCGAGCTCGGCTCGATTAAACTCGTTTACTCAATTTACATACTCGAGCTCGAGCTCGTTTCATATACAATTTTTTGTCAGAAAGCTGCACTCCACAAAGCATTTTTGCCTTCTCCACACATCGCAACCATAATAGTTAGTTGGCCTTACAGAGGAATAATCATGAAAACACTTTTCTCATAAACAAACAGAAACTAAATCGCCTAAGAAAGAAAATCAACAAATCACGACATTCAACAATAACATTGGCTTGACACATTACCTAAACAAATAATTCAACAACAATTAAAAATAAATTTATTAACTTAAACAAATTCTTATAAAATAACGAACTTTCAAGTCCCGTAGAATCGCCCCGATCTGAATAACAACAACAATCATGAAAACACTATTCAAGCTAAAACCAGACCAGCCAACTTTAAAAGCAAATAACATCTTTCCAGATTTATTTGCAGACATCTTTTGCTTAAAAGAATATTTTGGCAGACCTTTGACATTTTAAAAAATGAGAGCCTGGTGTTGCATAAATGAAAGGCGCGGACAATGAAGAAGATCTGAAGATAAGAGGCATGGCTGTGAGAGGCGGAGTGTAGAAGAACTTGTGACTTGTAAGGGAGAAAAAGTGAGAGACTCTGAGAGGAGCGACTAAGAGGAAGGTGAGGAAAAAAAAATTAGGGTTTGGGGTTTTAAATATATATATATTAAGGGTAAAATAGTAAATTAATATTAAAAATATATATTATAAAATAAAAAGCTCGATTAGGCTCGCGAGCTACTCGAATTGAGTATTGAGATATTCGAACTTGGCTTGCTCGATAGCTCGAGCTACTCGAGCTCGAGCTCGGCTCGATAATGATCGAATCGATTTCGAGTTTTTTTCGAGTCGAACTCGAGTAGCTTGCGAGCACAGGTATCTCATTTACACCCCTACCTGGGACAACTTACTCAGCTGCCAAGGTTTGGTAGGAAATTAGGCCTAAGAAACAGAAGGTTGGCTGGGATCGGTTTTTGTGGTATTCACATCACATTCCCAAACACTATTTTATCTCTTGGATGGCCATTCTTAATAGGTTGCCTACAAAGGCTAGGCTTCTACAGTGGGGGATTGAAGTGGATCCTTCTTGCACCCTCTGTCATGCAGAGCAAGAGACCCGTGGCCACCTCTTCTTTGACTGCAATTTCTCAAAAGCAGTTTAGATACAGGTTTTGCAGCATTCTCAGCTTCCAACAAGAGATTGCAACTGGGATCATGTATTTGCTGGGGCACTCGAAATCTCAAGGGCAAATCACTTTTTACTACCATTCTAAAGTTGGCATGGAATGCTACAATCAACCATGTCTGGAAGGAACGGAACAGGAGAGTACATGGAGATCCACGTAGAACCACTGAACAGATCTTTCAAACAATCAATGAGGATGTCAGATTTAAGTTGGCAGGCCTCACCAATATAGTACCAGATAATGTAAATACAACCCTCTGTATAGCTTGGGGTTTTAATAGCTCCACATTCTTTTCTCAACATACTCATTGATGTACTAGTTAGCTTATTTGCTAACTATTTGTTTTGATGTAGCCATGAATACACGAATATCTCAAAATTTATATAATATGAATTATTAACATATCAAAATTTATATAAATATAAAATACCTTAAACACGATTATGACACGACAAAATAAACGAACACGACATAGGTACACGAATTACCAGATCTAGGCACCGGTTAAGCGAACCCTTTTAATAAATTAAAATGGTTTTGTTCAAAATTATTTTACAACTTATAATTTGAATGCATTTTGAAAGACGAAGTTGAGCTGCAGCTGACACCCAAATATATATCACATTGATATCTTTGATCTCATTGCAAACAATTCATTTTTTCCTAATTTAAGAGCATGAAATTTCTCCTGCCTCCTTAAAAGATTCAAATGGATAATTAACAATTAATCTATAAAATCATGATGCAATTTACTACTATATATTATCTTCTCATATATAAAAAATTTCTCTGTCCATACAAACTAATTGATACGTGATAAATATATGTAATTTTAGGCTTTTAGTTTCTATGGCAGAAGGCTTCAAACTTAGGCTGCTAAATATAACCCTCACTGTTTTAGGCAATGGCACCAATCATTTGCTAGCAAAACCCAAGATTTTAGAAGGAAAGAAGATTTAAACACCATAAATTTGGAAACGAGTTATATATATATTTATAGAAAACTTTAACAAACTCCTTCGTCGGGCTCTCTCCACCTTAGAAATTCTTAACAGAAAAGAACTATTTTTTATGAATTTTTTATGTTCTCAAGTTCCGTCCTTGTATATATACTCCATTTGAGGAGAGCTTCTTCAAACCAGAGCCCAAGGGGCAAACATTTAATAAAGAAAAAGAGCCCCAGCAGCTCTGTTAAGTTTTTTCGTTTCTTTGTATATCGAAGGAAAAAAAAAAAAAAGAAGAAGAAGAAGAAAAAACTTCGTTTACAAAAAGATTTTATATTAATTAGTGTGAAATTAGCTGTTTGAAAATGGGGAAAAACGTTGCAGTTATCAGTATTTGTTCCGTTTTCCTGGTGGCAATGGTGGTGGCTGTGGCAGTTGGTGTTAACCGCAGCGGTGGTGGAAACGGTGACGGTGCTCCTCCTTCTGGTGAGATATCGACTTCTACCAAGGCGGTCAAAGCCATTTGTCAACCCACTGATTATAAAGAAGCATGTGAGAAAAGTCTCTCACATGCCAACACGACTGAGCCCAAGGAGCTAATCAAGGTTGGTTTCCAAGCTGCTATCAGCGAAATTGAGAAAGTAATCGCCAAGTCAACCACCGTGAAAGAGGTAGCCAAAGACCCAATGGCCCGTCATGCTCTTGAGAATTGCAAGGAGCTCATGGGCTACGCCATTGATGATCTTAAGAACTCTTTCAATCAACTGGGGGAATTTGACATCACCAAACTCGACGAATACATTCAAAACCTCAAGATTTGGCTCGGTGGTGCAATCACATACCAGCAAACTTGCTTGGATGGATTCATGAACACAACTGGTGAAGCTGGAACAAAGATGAAAGCACTTTTGAAGACTTCTCAGCAACTTACTAGCAATGGTTTGGCCATGGTTTCTCAAATATCTTCAATCCTAAACAATCTCAACATTCCAAACGTGGGCGAAATTGACACCACTGGCGTCGAACGCAAGCTCTTGTCTGAAGATGGATTCCCATCATGGGTCAGCTCAAGGCAACGCATGCTTCTTCAACATACCCCAGCCAGCATTAAACCTAATGTTGTTGTCGCTAAGGATAAAAGTGGCAAATATAGCAGCATCAACGAGGCCTTGAAAGAAGTCCCCAAGAATAATCCAACTACATTTGTCGTTTACATTAAGGCTGGAGTTTACCACGAGCAAGTTCTCGTCGGCAAAAGCATGACCAATGTCATGTTCATTGGAGATGGCCCAACCAAGACAATCATCACTGGTAGCTTGAACTACGCTGATGGAACTGGCACATTCAAGACTGCAACAGTTGGTAATTAGTCGTACTATATATAATTTTGATATCTATATATTAAGCATTTCCCAGAAAACTAAACAAGATGTAATCTTTGCAGGTGTTGTTGGTGAAAAATTCATGGCCAAGGACATTGGATTCGAGAACTCTGCTGGAGCCATCAAGCACCAAGCTGTAGCACTTCGTGTACAAAGTGATCAATCCATCTTCTACAACTGCCAAATGGATGGCTACCAAGACACCCTTTACGCCCACAGCCATCGCCAATTCTATAGAGACTGTACCATCTCCGGAACCATTGATTTCATCTTCGGTGATTCTGCTACCGTCTTGCAAAACTGCAAAATAATCGTCAGGAAACCTCTTGAAAATCAACAATGCATTGTCACGGCTCAAGGAAGGATCGATCGTCGTGAAGTCTCCGCCCTAGTTCTCCAAAACTGCACCATCTCCGGTGCACCGGAATACCTCCCCGTGAAAGACAAAAACAAAGCATACCTTGGCCGGCCATGGAAGGAATTCTCCAGGACCATAATCATGCAATCTCATCTCGATGACATCGTTGCACCAGAAGGATGGTTGCCTTGGAATGGTAACTTCGCTCTCAACACTTTAGCATATGCCGAGTTTGCCAACCGGGGACCTGGCGCCGTTCAAACCAACAGGGTTAAATGGAGAGGAATCAAGAAAATCAATGCAGCTCAAGCTCGGAGATTTACAGCTGCCGTGTTCTTACGTGGTGGTGATTGGATCCCCATGTCTGGAGTGCCTTACACTCCTGGCATGACACCTGGACTGTAGAGAGAAATCAAAATTTATATGAAAATGATCTTGAACAGCTTTTTTATATAGTAACTAGTGTTACAACTTATCCTATATAAAATCTCCACATTTGTAATATTGTTTCTAATGCCATGCGAAAGTTTAGATTAAACCTTGGGGCTGGCATTAAGGAGTAAATAAGTTGGCAAAGGAAAAAAAAAAAAAAAAACAAAAGTTTAATATCATTTTTTTTTTCCTTATATAGAGACATTTTCTTTTTTGCAATTTGAGCTGTGATTTTGAATTTCAATTCTCTTTTTTGTCAAAAAATTATGGTGAAATTCCAATATAATTGGAAAATTCCTCTTCCAAATTAATTGTACATGGTTTTTTATTTTCACAATAGAGGTCGTAATAATCTGGGGATAAAAGTAAGAATTGTAGATGTTAAAATTTAAACCTAAACATGGTAGATACAATATTTTAAAGGTGATTATACGAACTAACTCGATTAAGTTTCGGGTTCCTTAATTATACATTATGACAAAACAAATTTATTTATATTTTGAGCAATTGAAATTTGCCAACAATAGTATAGTTTATTTTATTATATAAGAAATTTTGAATCAATAATCCTATCAAAAAATTTTTTTGAATCAATAAAGAGAATGAAAATGTATAGTTTCAACTAATGGATTAAAACTTTTTTTTTTTAGACGAGTAGAAATAAGAAGGAAGGTTAAAATTGCATAATACAAGATGTTTGATTCATAATAGTGAACATTTGAAAATATTTAATTTTCAAGATGTAAAATATAAATCTTATTTTATAATTCTATAAAATCAACATCTAATTCTACTCTTTGAAGTTTGAATGAATAATCATTTATTCAAATAAAGAAAATAAATGTCAAACACTAAAAACAAAAAATTATCCATGTGAAAAAGCATACTTTTAAGATCGTTTTAAGAAAAAATAGATTCAGACAATGTAAAAATATCTCGACATTATTAAAAAAATCATAAGATTTTGGGTTTCTTAAAAATTAAATCTGAAAATCCGTATATTTGTATCGTGTTTATATTATTTTTTCGTATAATAATAATGTTTAAGGTGTTATATATTTATTATAAATTTTGACTCGTTAATAATTTATGTTATATAGATTTTGACACGTTCGTATATTTATATCGTGTTTGTGTTATATTTTTATGTTTTATTTTATTTTAATTATTTTTTTAATATTATATTTGTGACGGGTAATCATATTATCTTCGAAATTATTAGATCTACTAAAAATTTAAAATTGGGCTTAAAATTGAAGAAAAAATCTAAATTGCCCATGGTGCTGAGAATTGGGCCAAGTAGCCCCCAAAGCGGGAAAACATTCCGTCGAAAGATTTTGAAACCTCTTTCTCTCTCTCTTTCGCTTTCTTCGCCATATCCGCTGGCTTTGCTGCAAAAGGAAACCCCAAAGTTCCTTACTTTCCCTCGGTTTCTCTCCAAATTTTATCAACAAACAAACAGTAAAAACCCCCAATTTTGTCCCACCCCAAAACCCTGGGTCTCCCCTAATGAATTCAATTCACCAACAACACCGAAACAACGCAAAGCTAAACCCTAACTACAGAAGAAGATGATGACTAGCCAAGAACAACAGCACCAGCACCACGACGTAGAGTCCGGCGGTGGTGAATTTGGGAAGTTCCACAGAGTCCAGCCGGAGCGTGATTTGGAAGCCAATTGGGAAGTCGATCTCGCCAAAAAACTTGAAGACTATCTCTTGAAGATTTGCTACGGTGAAATTACTGGGTCCGAAGTTGATGACGGATATAGCCCAGTGAATTTCGCTGAAGGTTCTGCCTTAATTTCCAATTTACCCGCAAAAAAGAAACTTTCTTTTTTGTCCTAGTGGGTTTTTTTTTTTAATTAATTTATTTTTTTTTTATATGCAGCTGCATTACTGCTTCAGGGTTCGGTTCAGGTGTATAGCCGAAAAGTAGAGTATCTATACAACTTGGTTTTGCATGCTTTGGAGTTTCTTTCTCAAAAAAGGTTTTTTCTTTTCCCATTTTTTTTTATTTTTTTTGTTATTTTGTTTTTCGTGTTATTTGGACATTATTATATTCCATTTCAGTAAGGGTTGCTCCTCAAATGAAGCATTGTACTTAAAAATGGTGCATTTTTTTGAACAGGCAACAGGATCAACTAGAAGGCACGTCAGCCCAGCCTGAACAAAGTGCTTCACATGCTTCTTTAGATGAAGATAAGGATCAATTTTGGGGCTTAGATGACATCCCAGGTACCTTTAAACCACTGACATGGTTTTTTTTTTTTTCATTGGGTTGAAATTATACTGCTAGTATCGGCTGAAACAAGCTTATATTTGCAGTGGAAGCAAAGATTAGCTTAGATAGTTCAGCAAACAAAGACACTTTATTGAATCACTTTGTGAAGCCCCCTGCAAATTTAGTTGTTCTTGAAGGTGATTGCCTAGACACTTCTGGTGATGGCAGCGAATTAGAGTCCTATCTGGTATTAAAGTTGCTTCGCTTGATAGTATGATGAAGTTTGACTAACTAAGTAGCCTAACTCTTTTATTGATTTTTTGTGGTTGCAGTTGGCAACGAATGATCTCTATCAGGATTTTATTCTATTAGATCCATGTGATGCCGTAGCAGTTGACAATTATTTGAAGGGTGATGAAGCTGGTAAAGGAGAATATGGCACTCATAGGGGCAGTTCAAGGCACAAGAGCTTTCAGTCTCCCACATGGCGTTCTGGGGGGACTGCACATAAATCATCTATTGGAAAAAATAATGATGCTAATGTTAATCAATCTCCTAGGCCTGATTGCGGTTTTGGTGTTAATGACTGTAATATGGGGCTCAATCCTCCTGCTGCTGATAATTTTGGAAATGTAGATTATGGATTTGATATGGATGATAGGTATTCAGAACCTAGAGACTTAGATGATGATGATAATGATCCATGGAAACCTCTGAATCCCCATGAACCTGGAAACTTGAAAGTGAGGCCTTTCAGAAAAGGTAGTTAAAAATTTGATTTCTTGCATACTTTATTCTACCTATATAATTTTGGTCAGTACGTAATATTGGCTTCTTTTGATTTTTCTTCACTAGCAGTAAAAGCTTTCAAAAGGAATGGGGTAAATTCTACGAAGAATAATCCTATAACTACTCTCTTTCCACTCGCTAGATTGCATGGTACTATTAGTCCAGAACTTACAGAAGTGTGGGAGAGGCGGCAGAATGCCTTTGAAAGACAAAGGGAGTCTAAGTCTCTTCCATTATATGAAAAGGTATGTTTAGTAAAAGTTGTACTTAGGTATACCTGATTCATGGTTGGTTTGTTCAACATATTTGCTTATTTCAGCTTCGGCAATCACTAACTGGTTCGGGAAATGGGGCTGCTGGTACTTTTGCTAATTTTGAAGACGACAATGAAGACAATAGATATCATGGTGAGAATGCTGATTTTGGTGGACCCGACTGTGACGTGCCAGAGATGTCTATGGATGAAGATTTACCTTTTCAGAATGAGAAGGTTAGCATATCAGTGATATGATCATTTATTATATTTACCCACTAGAAAGTATGAGATTTTCTGCTGTTGCTCATTTATTGATCTTTCCGTAGCATGAGGATGGTGATGCTGAATTTGGAACCAATGAAATGTTTGACCACGGGGATCCACATTCTCAAGCAAGCCTGGAAGATCTTTGCCGCTCTCACCTAGTAAGCATATTTTGTCTTTATAATTACAATAAGAAACAATGAGTAAGCCTTTTCCCACCATGTGTGGATCTTATGATGCCATGCTGCTATATTGAGGAACATATTCTTTGGTTTTACCTTTGAGATGAAAAATTCTCTTAAAAGGGAGAAAAATGTTAGTTTATCACTTATTGTCTAACAAGGTACTTAATGTATTTGTTTTGCTAACCTACATCTCTTTTTTCCTTCAAAAAAAGTAAGAAGAAAGCATTATTGGTTGTATTCTATTGGCTTGGATGCCTGATTTAGTTCATCAAGAAGTTGTGACCAGTTTAGAGAATAGAGATGCATGATAATCTTTTATATGCTTAAGCTATTTCTGGAATTATGCTTTCCATGCCATTATATTTGGTTTATCACTTTCCTCTTCCATCTCATTTGGAGAGCTCAGGTCTCTGAGTGCTGTTACTGAAAGTAGTGATAACCAAAATTACAGCAGTTAGATAAAGCCTTTCACTATAAAATTTGCAGTGAACTATGCTTTGTTGCCGGATTGTTGCTTGAATATATTACATGTATTTTACCATGCAGGATGCTCTGCTTGCCAGCATAGCTGAAAGCGAGAAGCAAACTGAATTGGCTGCTCGAGTTTCATCATGGAAACAGAAAATTGAGCATAACTTGGAAGAGCAGGTAAATAAATTTAGCTTCAATTCAATGTCTTGAACTCATTTTTGGTTTTACATTATTATAACCACTAATCTTTTTTCACTGTTATTGCTCTTCTAAGTTTGTGCTTTTTTCCTGGCAGTATAAACTAAGGATAGCTTTTGTTTTTAATAGGATTCACATCCTCCATTTGATATTCACGAGTGATGCACCCAAAAGAGTGTATCTTATTTAACCTTGCACTAAAAAGATCAATTGTAAGTATAGTAGTTAGCAAGGGTCGAGTCCTCAGGGATTGGGTTTTAGTTTATAAGTTGATAGTTTAAAACTTAAATTCAAGAACAATAAAAGAAAAGGGGTTTTTGAAGCCAGATTTAAACTAAAGTAAATAATAAGAATAAGATGCAAGGCGGTATAACCAGCCAATAAAAATATATATACTAAATTAGGCGGTATAACCAGCCAATAAAAATATATATACTAAATTAGGCGGTATAACCAGCCAATAAAAATAAAACAAAATTAATATACAAATTAGGCGGTATAACCAGCCAATAAAAATAAATATACTTTTAAAAATAAGCAAACTAGAAAAGTAAGAAAACAAGTAAGTAAGAAGAATCAAATATGAAAAATATGGTTAAGGTTTCATTCTCCACCACTAGACATCATTAAGAATCAATTTCAGATCTATCAATATCAACCAACTATCAAAGTTAACAACCGTAGATAACAACAAGCTCTGTTATCCCAATCTTTCCTTAGTTTGTCGTTAAATAGAACAAGCTCTCTATTTAATCTCTAACCATTAAACAACCTAGAATAAGCTCTCTAAATTCAATTTAATGGCAGCTTTATGATGAGAAAGATAGGTTGATCTAAGCAACAAACACATAAGCTCGGATTGTTCAACTTAGGTTATGTTCCACTTTGCAATTATTGAAAACTTGACCATAATCATTAATCACAAATTGCCACTTATGAATAGGAAATCAAGACAATTACACGGATCAAGACTCCTAAACTAGCAATAGATAATTATCAAGATCTATCTAGTTGTACACCTAAACAAATCAAGACAACATCATGAACAATTCTTGTAGAAGAACATAAGCAACTTTGATAGAAAATTAATGATAGATAGAATCTGAAAATCAATCATAAAACATGTCTAGGGCTTTGAAATCACCCTTAACCAAATAGAAGTTTAGCCTAGCATAGGCATTATAAACATAAACATAAAATTAAAGAAAATCTAAGAAGAAAATAAAAGAAAGAAAGAAGAAGAGGAAGAATATTAATTATCCAACCTCTTGCTCTCTCTAAAGAAAAAGAAAACTAGAGAAAAGAAAGAAAACTAGAGAAAAGAAAGAAGAAGAAAACTTAGAGAATTTTATTAAAATGGCTAATATCCTACCTATGTACAATATGATCCTCTACAATCATCCAAGGCCCTCTATTTATACACATTTTGGAAGGCTAAATGACAAGAGACAAGCTTTACAAATTTCAAAGGTAGGTATAATAGGTGGGTGAATTTTTCTAACAATTTTCGTCATATTGTATGACAATTTTGATCAGCCAACTTGATGGTCGATTTCGTCAATGTTGGAGGCCTGATCTGATCACATGGTCTTCTAGAAAAAGGTTCCCCTATCAGTTACGGATCCATAGCCGTTGGAATCAGCTCATTTGCTGATGTGGATAAGCAGATATGGGCAAAATACGAAAACAGGTCAGCACAGACGTCATTGCACATCAGCCAACTTGATGGTCGATTTCGCTAGGGAAAACGACTCCGTTTCAAGAAGTATAAAACATAAAAAAGATAGATATGCCTCTTAGCTTTGCACGGCTACAAATTTCAGCCTTATTGCTTCAGTGAAATTCCAGATATAGCTGATATGGCAAAATGTGTCGGAACTGGAACTGAATTGGATTTGCCCTTAATTCTAGTAATCTGAAATCACTCAAAGAAACTTGTGAAAAACACCAAATTACATAAAAATATAAAAGATCATAAACACAATTAGACTAAACAATAATAACTCGTATTTGACACAAAACAATAATAAAACATAACTAAAAACTATATAAATATACGAGTTATCACACCCCCACACTTAGATTGTTGCTAGTCCCTAGCAACGACTCAAAAAAAATAAAATAAGAAAATCTAATCTAATCCACTTTCGTAGGAAATCACGGTGGCACTTAGCATGTGACACAAGCCTTTAAACCCCTAGGTGTCCCTAGTGGACGAGTTTAGTCTCGTGAGGGTTTACTAGAACGATACCCACAAACATTGAAAAATTAAAATATAAATAAACTTCATATAAATAAACTACATATACTAAAAATATTTACTCCTAATCCTTTCAATACAAATTAGAGACAATATTTGAACAAGTCTTATAAACTAATCAATAGCTTAAAAAATTTCACAAAAAATCATGCTTGAATGTAAATTGTTTGAGTTAAGCCAATATTAGCATAACATATCTCAATCAAAATAATGCATGTTCAAATTTAATCTCAACTTCTCACATGGGATACTCTCTTGATTTTCACTCTTTAAAGTAGTGGTAAAGTGTTTACACTCAATCAATCTCATGAAAACACTTTTACCATATGCTTGCTTGTCCACCTATTCTCCACTAAAAGATCATGCAACTTCATAAATCAAGAGGTCTTTAATCAAGGTTGTAATGGGGCCAAGGGGTTTGTAATGTGGTTGAAGAACAAAAGGATAAAGATATCACAAAGGTTCCAAAGAGTTCATAAAGTTTAGAGACATAAAAAGATTATACAAAGAAACTTCTCAAAACTCTTTACAAGTACATAGTCACCTAGGCCGGATATTCATGTTGGGCCTTTTCTTCATTCTAAACAACTTTGTAACATCTTTTTCTTTTTCCACAAATTCAAGAGATGAGTCATTTTTTTTTTATATAGGAATGTATTTGCCAGTATTCCATTTCTTTTTCTCTTGACTTTTCTTTTCTTTTCCCCCCACACTTATTTCTTGTTTCTAACCAAAAAAATATCCCTTGTCTTTGCAACTTGTCTCAAATCATGCTAATTCATCTTTGGAACAAAGGTAAAGATATAAGTATATTTAGGTTAGGGACAAGTTATGGTTACCAAAGAGATAGCTTATTCAATGTAGGCTCAAATTGGTTCACTAAGGGTGTGTTCTCTTGGAACATCAATACGGGATGGTTGTTTGGCCCTGGCTAAAAATCCTAATGCCTCTATCATATTCATGTTGTCACATGCATCAATATAGTCTCAAACGGTTTAAAGCAAGTTCTAGAGAATCATGTAATCATAAGAGCACTCAAGAAAGAAATTAGATTGATTTGTATAATGCATCAATCATTTTAGGCTCAAAAACTCACAAGAATGATTATACAAGTCAGATTAAGTCTAAACATGCTTCTTTCTCAATCAACATATCATACTAACATTGGCTCATAAAAAGGTTGACATCAAGCTCAATTCTCATGAAAATCTTCTCACTAATAAATATGTTTTAGACTTATGCAATTCATATCTCATCATTGTATTAAAAAGGAACTAAAACACACTAAAAAATAATAATAATAATAAAGACTCATAAAAAAAAATAGTAGACAAAAATAAAAAAAATCCTAAATCATTCCCCCCACACTTAATTCTTACATTGTCCTCAATGTAAGTCTATTAACCCAAATGAAAGAATCATGTGTAAGAGAAAAGAACTAATAACATAAGAATAGGAATAACTAGACTCAAAACAAAACAAACTCATGCGACCTAAATAATCCTAAAATACTAAACAAAAATTAACAAGTAAACGTAAAAAGATTAAAATCAAACTGATAAGGTATGTCTCAAGTCTCCCTTACTCAGACCTTGTTCAGAATGAATACTTCTAAATTGCTTAAAACACAACAAACTCTTTTTTTTTTTTTTTTGAAAAGAAGAAATCAAACTGACAAGGTATGTCTCAAGTCTCCCTTACTCAGACCTTGTTCAGAATGAATACTTCTAAATTGCTTAAAACACAACAAACTTTTTTTTTTTTTTTTTTTAAGAAGGTAAAATTTAGGAGATATTACCTGTAGAGGTTGCTAACCACTTATTATAACTGAGACACAACAAACAAAATGTTAGATAATGTCACAAAGACAAAGTGCAATCCACTCCTTGCTCGTCCATATCTCTTTTTCTTTTTCCGAGCGTTTGCGAAACAACCGTAGCAGATAAATACTCATAAGCTTGGAGCTTTTTGAGTAAATCTTCAATGGTTGTAGCAGAACTTATGGTTCTCCTTGCCTCTGAAAACATGAATCCATTATCCACAGCATTATCTAAATATGAAAGCAAATTACTAAAATAACCATTAATATTAAGCAAACCAATGGGTTTCTTATTTGTGACCAAAGATGACCAAGAAGCCACGCAAGCTATTTCTTCCAATGTACCCAGACCTCCTGGTAAAGCAATGAATGCATCGGCAGAATGGTACATGATTGTTATCCGTTCAGGGATACTCCAGACTTGTATTTCCTTACCCAAGGTAGGTCCACAAAAATCTGTGAATAGTTTTGGCACGATTCCTAGAACTGGACTTCCTCCGGCGTGTGCTGCTGTAGCGACTGCTCCCATTAAACCCGTACTACCGCCTCCATAAATCAACTGGATCTTTTGTTGGGCAAGTATTACTCCAACTCTTATGGCTTCATCAGCGAATATGTTATTTTTCCCTGGATAAGCACCTCCAAAAACACAAATTTTTTTAATGCGTTGGGACGAAGTACTTTCCATTTTTTTTTCTTTTTTTTTTTCTTTTTTTCGAGTGCCTGAAAGAGAATGAGTACATGGTGTAATATATAGAGGACTGAGTAGTGAATCAGACAAGAGTAATAATGTCGCCGAAAGTGTATCTGACCTGTCAGAAGAAAATGTTAACCTAACAACAGATTTTTGCGTGATTTCAGGAAGAAAATCAAAAAGAGAAGAAAAAATCAACCGTAAAAGACAAATAAAAAAATAAAAAAAACGAGAATAATTACACAAATCGAACAACACGTAAATTAAACCAAAATAAAGTTATTGCAAATCAAACCAAAAGCTGAGAAGTCATTTATTGTAGTTGTGATTGTGGCTCACATCTTCCTCTGGTTTTGCGTCCAGAAACGGCTTAAACGCCTTCTATGAGTCGAGGATATGCTTCCCATGCAGTTTTCTTACAAGCTGGCAAACAGGGTCTTTTAACATCAGATTCCCAAGATGTTGCCATTCCCTTTGGAATTGCGGCCATAAATCAAGAATTTCTCTTTGTACGTCTCCACTAGGATGCGTCTCAAGAGAAAGTTGGATATTACCCAAATTCTCCTTACTCAGTCCATCCTTAATGAATTCAATTTTATCATCTCGATTAGAGGACGGAATCCCAATAGAACGACATTTACCGTTACACGTCCATCGTGCACATTTGTGGCAATTTGAACTCATGCGCTTTGCTCGTCGCTTCTTTGCAAAAGTGCTTCTACTTGTACCTGGTAAATGCAAAACAGGAAGATATTCATCTTCACGTACCTTGGCTTCAATTATCCAACGTATGTCTCCAGGAATCCCTTTGTGCATAAGCATTCTTAATCTTTCAAATCGAACTTGGTAAAGCTTCAGTAAAATATTTCGAGGAAAAGGAGGAAATCGTTTCTGCAATCTTGTGAGAATATCATCCATCCTGAAAAAAAAAATGAAAAAAAAATTGAAAGAGAAATTGGAAGAGAAATTTATATACAATATCAGTTTTGTGGGTAGCTGATGGAACCGATTTAAATAATCACGGAGTACCCTTATCTGCCATTTAACCGGGGTTAAAAAAATAAAAATTATATTTACATCTAGTTATTTTCAAAACAAGGATCAGAAAGAAAAACAACATAAAAAGACTCAAAAACAAAACACTCTAAATAAAATCCTAAATTCTTCCCCCCACACATAATTCTTACATTGTCATTAATGTAATGCTATTATCCCCCAATGCAAGAATTATATGTAAGAGAAAAGAACTATTAAACAAAAGAAACTTATGCAGCCTAAATGAACTTAAAAACAGTAAACACGATTAACAAAGAAACATAAGAAATAAAAATAAAAACAATAAAAATAAAAATAAAAATAATAAAAGAAAGAGAAAAAGAAAGCAAATCAGAATATGGAAGGTTGGCAATTTCATCTTTAATTGGGCTGCCTTCCCAATTAACACTTGAGTTAGTGTTTTGAATCTAACCAACACCCCTTCTTGGCTTTTTAGGCTTGTCAGGCTCATACATGAAATTTCCCAAATTTATGCGTTTGAGAGGAAGCTTTCTTTGCACAACAGTGGATGCATTCTCCATTACAAGTATTATTCCATCATCCTTGGTGGTGCATATCTCATCGAGGAATGGTGCATCTTTTGGTACTTGTTGAATGACATCCACAAACAAACTGTTTAAGGTTTCCAGCGTGTCTTGTTCATGTTCATCCTCCTTGAACTTTGCGAATCTACTAGGAAAAGGTGAAAAAAAACATTAGTAAAAATTGGAATCTCAAACGTTACCTCAGGTGCCGAAATACTCTTATTTGGATCATTGGCTTCATTATCCTCAAGAATAGAATTCATCTCTAATTTTGTCTCATCCTCATCTTGTTCCTCATTCCTCAAGGTCACAATAGTAGCATTCTCCTTTAGGTTAATCATCGTTTGGGCAGGGAGTTTTTCAGATCTTTGTGCTACCCATCCCACCATACTACTAGTCAATTGGATCATTTGCTTTTCCAAACTCTGGATGCTTGCCCTTGTTTCCTGTTGAAATTGCAAAGTATCAGTAACAAGAGAATAGACAAGATCTTCTAAAGAAGTACCTGAGTTTTGAGTCATATGTGGTGGTTGAAGAAGATCTGGTTCTTGAGACCATGATTGATTGAAGCTAGATGGATGAGTGTAATTGGCATAAGGATCTACTTCTTGGTAATTTTTTGAGTAGCCATAATTAGTATGATCCCACCATCCCTCATGGTAAGTGTTTGAGTAATGATCATACTGTTGGTCTTGGAACACTTGATGGCCTTGACATCCTCCCATGGCCAATTGTTGAACTGGGTAGGTGAGATTGGCTTGTTGATTTTCCATGTTCATTAAAGTGTTAGATTGCTCAATTCCATCGTTTTTTTTTTTTTTTTTTTTTCAAAATTTGATAAGAAAAACTTGTATGTACAAGAAAATAGAACTAATTAGAACTGAAAATAAGAATAAACCAAGTAACAAATAAACTAAAGAAAACAATCCCCGGCAACGGCGCCAAAAATTTGATGCACCCAAAAGAGTGTATCTTATTTAACCTTGCACTAAAAAGATCAATTGTAAGTATAGTAGTTAGCAAGGGTCGAGTCCTCAGGGATTGGGTTTTAGTTTATAAGTTGATAGTTTAAAACTTAAATTCAAGAACAATAAAAGAAAAGGGGTTTTTGAAGCCAGATTTAAACTAAAGTAAATAATAAGAATAAGATGCAAGGCGGTATAACCAGCCAATAAAAATATATATACTAAATTAGGCGGTATAACCAGCCAATAAAAATATATATACTAAATTAGGCGGTATAACCAGCCAATAAAAATAAAACAAAATTAATATACAAATTAGGCGGTATAACCAGCCAATAAAAATAAATATACTTTTAAAAATAAGCAAACTAGAAAAGTAAGAAAACAAGTAAGTAAGAAGAATCAAATATGAAAAATATGGTTAAGGTTTCATTCTCCACCACTAGACATCATTAAGAATCAATTTCAGATCTATCAATATCAACCAACTATCAAAGTTAACAACCGTAGATAACAACAAGCTCTGTTATCCCAATCTTTCCTTAGTTTGTCGTTAAATAGAACAAGCTCTCTATTTAATCTCTAACCATTAAACAACCTAGAATAAGCTCTCTAAATTCAATTTAATGGCAGCTTTATGATGAGAAAGATAGGTTGATCTAAGCAACAAACACATAAGCTCGGATTGTTCAACTTAGGTTATGTTCCACTTTGCAATTATTGAAAACTTGACCATAATCATTAATCACAAATTGCCACTTATGAATAGGAAATCAAGACAATTACACGGATCAAGACTCCTAAACTAGCAATAGATAATTATCAAGATCTATCTAGTTGTACACCTAAACAAATCAAGACAACATCATGAACAATTCTTGTAGAAGAACATAAGCAACTTTGATAGAAAATTAATGATAGATAGAATCTGAAAATCAATCATAAAACATGTCTAGGGCTTTGAAATCACCCTTAACCAAATAGAAGTTTAGCCTAGCATAGGCATTATAAACATAAACATAAAATTAAAGAAAATCTAAGAAGAAAATAAAAGAAAGAAAGAAGAAGAGGAAGAATATTAATTATCCAACCTCTTGCTCTCTCTAAAGAAAAAGAAAACTAGAGAAAAGAAAGAAAACTAGAGAAAAGAAAGAAGAAGAAAACTTAGAGAATTTTATTAAAATGGCTAATATCCTACCTATGTACAATATGATCCTCTACAATCATCCAAGGCCCTCTATTTATACACATTTTGGAAGGCTAAATGACAAGAGACAAGCTTTACAAATTTCAAAGGTAGGTATAATAGGTGGGTGAATTTTTCTAACAATTTTCGTCATATTGTATGACAATTTTGATCAGCCAACTTGATGGTCGATTTCGTCAATGTTGGAGGCCTGATCTGATCACATGGTCTTCTAGAAAAAGGTTCCCCTATCAGTTACGGATCCATAGCCGTTGGAATCAGCTCATTTGCTGATGTGGATAAGCAGATATGGGCAAAATACGAAAACAGGTCAGCACAGACGTCATTGCACATCAGCCAACTTGATGGTCGATTTCGCTAGGGAAAACGACTCCGTTTCAAGAAGTATAAAACATAAAAAAGATAGATATGCCTCTTAGCTTTGCACGGCTACAAATTTCAGCCTTATTGCTTCAGTGAAACTCCAGATATAGCTGATATGGCAAAATGTGTCGGAACTGGAACTGAACTGGATTTGCCCTTAATTCTAGTAATCTGAAATCACTCAAAGAAACTTGTGAAAAACACCAAATTACATAAAAATATAAAAGATCATAAACACAATTAGACTAAACAATAATAACTCGTATTTGACACAAAACAATAATAAAACATAACTAAAAACTATATAAATATACGAGTTATCAACGAGTATGGTGAAAGAATTCTTGACAAACTATCACTTGAAGCTGACAATGGAAATGTCATGCCATTCAGTGATGTTGTTAAGGGCCAACAAAAGCATGATGTTGCTCGAACCTTTTCTGCACTTCTCCAATTG
Organism: Fremontodendron californicum; assembly: GCA_030761205.1. Classification (NCBI taxonomy): domain Eukaryota; kingdom Viridiplantae; phylum Streptophyta; class Magnoliopsida; order Malvales; family Malvaceae; genus Fremontodendron; species Fremontodendron californicum. The sequence continues at coordinate 24,252,743 of JAULJL010000022.1, read as the reverse complement.
GTATTTCTTTTTTCTCATTTTTAAGTAAATTTCAGCTGTCGTTTCTCTCTAGCTAGAACCTAGAAGTAGTTTAGTTAAATTGTTGTAGTAAACTTCTGACACAAGACTTCATTATGGTTTTCTATTGTTCAAAAGAAAGAAGAAAAAAAAGACCCAAGTCTTGCGCTCTTGTTCTGTATTTTCAGTGTAATGTCTCAAAAGGAATTAGCTGATGAGATAGCACCAAAGGGAGGCATTTTTCATTACTAGTGCATATACAAGGTTACTATTAACATTTTGTCGTACAGGTGAACAATGGAGATGTTGATTTAGATAGAAGTGGAGTTCGTGGTGAGTCCGTTTGTTATTCGGCTGTAAACCCTTTCCATGTTCAGCTCCTCAAGCATGACAAGAGAAGGGTGGAAGCTCAACTTCAAATGCCGAAAAAGAGAGGTAAATTGCCCTCGAGTAAAGAGCCTACAAAAGGTGACAGGAATAAATCTTCACCAGAGAAATGCACAAAATTGACATCACAACCTAATTGTAAATATTCTGTGAAGCTGGGAAAGGTTGGTGGTGTTAGGTGCACTCCTGAAGGCAAGAGGAGGCGAAGATCTCGATTTATTGAACCCGCGGACTTACACTCTGCACTGTGACACAAACATCGAATGGAAGTTAGGCCCTATGTTACTTGGACTCGGAGGTGAGTATCGGATACGGGTATGTTCAATTTTTTCTAAATTTTTCCATCTATTTGGAGGATCGTACCCTTGTATCCATGTTCGAATATGTGTCGGGTTAGATACGGGTACTTCAAGGAAATGAAAAGTCGGAGTAACATAGGTTAGGCCAATCTTCTATTGTTGCAGCAATTCAACACCTCAGCTGAATGGCTCAGAACACTTCACCATAGTTTTAGATTATTTGACATAGTTAGCTATCAATTGTATTATTGGTGTAACTTATTCTTAGGATGTACTTATAAGTCACAACACCAACTAATAACCATAGTACTATAAATTTTCCATGTAGATCTATGTAATAACATCAACCTGTCTATTTCTATCATTATAGATAGCAAGAGAGAAGACTACTTTAGATTTCTTCTTACCACATTTTGCAGTTTGAAATGGAAAGAAATAACATAAACCAGCTTTTCATATGCTATAGTCTACAAAGATGAGCAAGAGGTTAGAAAGGAAGATCAAACAGGAACTTAAGGAAAAGGATTGAAGAAGACTAGACCTGGTAATATTGGACACGACATAAACACGATAGGAAAAAAATAACTAAAAACACGACACGACACGAAAAAATAAAACGAACATGATACGAATACACGAATATCTTAAAATTTATTTAATATGAATTATAAACGTATTAAAGTTTATATAAATATAAAATACCTTAAACACAATTATGACACGATAAAATATACAAATACGACACGAATACACGAATTGCCAAGTTTAAAGAAGACTCCAAAATAAGGGGCGGCGCCGGCAGCATGTGCTATTGGCTGCTTGATAAATGCAACCGTCCCTTGCTTCAGATCAGAGCACTTTATTGGCCAATTCATAAATGGAAGTTTATACCAGATTCGTTAAGCCCAATGGGTAAACCCACATACACAATGTTTGACATGAGCTCATGTGAATAATGGTATTGCAACAAAATACTTTGGTCTTTGACTCTTTTTAAGGGAAGAAGAAGAAAAAAAACCCAAATTTAATATAACACTAGTGTTGAATCATCGCGATGTTTCGATTTTATTTTTGTTGATAATAAGTTGAATACAATTATGAAATAAAAAAATAACACGAATTTAGAGTTTAAATTAAATCACGATGATAAATTATGCAAAATATCTCACTTGAGGACAACTTATAAAGTAAGGTATAGATATCTAAAATTACACGATTATAACACGAAAACGTAAATGTGTAGGTACAATATAACGTGTCAAAATTTATATATATAATACCCTGAATACGATTATAACACGAAAAAATAATACAAATACATGTGATAATTATAAAAAAATTTAAACAATTGTTTGCCATGTGTGGCAAGCAATTGTTTCCTCAATTAATTGAATCAATTGAGATGATAACTTTCATTTTATTTTATAAGATGACAAAATATAAAATATCTCACTTGAAGACGACTTTTAAAGTAAGATATAGATATCTAAAATTACCAAACTTAATCTAGACAAATAATAACTCTCAATAATTATACGACACACTATACAAATTTCAGAGTTATTTGAATAATATCAATTAGATCTGGCGATTTTGGCTGCAATATGACTATACGACATGAATACAACATCGAAAAAATAATTAAAATACGATGCGACACAAAAAATAATATAAACACAACACAAATAGATGATTGTGTCAAAATCTACATGCGAAAAAAATAACTAAAACATGACAAAAAAAATAATATGACACTAAATTGAGAGTTATTTGAATAATTTTAATTAGACCGACAATTTCGAATACGAAAAAATTTATATATATGTAATACACTTAATATGATAATAACACACAAAAAATAATATAATAAATACATAATAATTAATTAAAAAAAGAAATGGCAATTACGTGGCAAACAATTGCCCTCAATTGAGGGAATTACTTTTATTGTATTTATTGATAAGATGTTTAACATTTATAACTATCAATCAGACGACAAAATACATTCAAGCATTTAGTTTAGTTTAATGATCGGTGCATGACAAGAAAAAGATAATTGAACAATATTTAAGGGATCAATGTAAATTTTATTGGACACGAATATAATAAGTAAAAAATAATTAAAATACGAAAATATAAATACGATACGAATATATGAACATGTCAAAATTTATTTAACACAAATTATTAACAGGTTCAAAATTTATACATATATAAAATACTTTAGATATGATTATGACAAAAAAAAAAAATACATAAACACGATACGAATACACGAATTGTAAATATCTAGTTACATTACGAAACAACGTTGCTAAATGTCGTTGGTACTATACTTTTTCCTTATAAATTAGCATGAACAAGGCAAGCGAGATATTAGCTGAAGAGAAATGGAGGAGATAGAGCACAAGATAGTCAAAGTTAACGGCATAGACATGCATGTAGCAGAGAAAGGCGAAGGCCCTGTAATTCTCTTCATCCATGGCTCCTGACCTTCGTGGCTATGGGGATACGGATGCACCAGAGGAGGCCTCCAGCTACACCTACTTGAACGTGGTGGGGGATATCATCGCTCTCTTAGATGCTGTGGCTCCCGACCAGGACCAAGTTTTTGTCGTCGGACATGGTTGGGGTGCGGTTATAGCTTGGTGGTTCCGCTCTTGATGGTTCAGGAAGGCTGCATCGATATTGGCGTAGTGTTCAGTGACAATGGCGTTAAATGAGATGCGGTTGGAAGCGAGGCTGCAGTCCTTCTATGTTGTTCAAATCTAATGAAGTTTCTCTGGACGAAAAATATCCATTTTGAGACTCGACCGTAACGCGCATTTATGATTTCAGCCGAGAAGACTAGTAAAAAGAAGAATTCAAATATGAAAAAATGGAAGCTTGAAAAAAATCTTAACAGTTACATCCAATCACAAACTACACGAAAGTTGTCCCTTTTTCCTCCGAGGCTGCTTTCATTGTTTTCTTCATACATACGAGGTAGTTTCAACCATTCCACTCGGCAATAGGAAATCGCCCTTCTCAGACAAGTTCAAAACTAAGAGGACAGCTTTGAAAGCAAGAAGCAAGTGTTAGAATGGCTTGTGACAGAAAAGGAAGCTGTAGAAGTATCAATAGCAGTTGCAATAGGAGAAAGAAAGGCGTCAGGGGCGCGTCTGGTGCTATCGTATATAAGGGAAAGGTTTTGATTCCCTTTTCTTGCTTACTATCTTTTCCATCTAAGTAAGAGTAGGTTGAAGCTTATCTTATTTATAGTATAGGTAGTAGCTTAAGCGCAAAGAAGCTATCGACGAAGGGCAGGGAGCACACCAATTCCAAGTTTTGTTCAGTCCGAGGAATCCTAATCGGAAACCTATGGAGAAACTCAGAGCTCTGTATGGTGATGATTACTATATTTGCAGATTTCAGGTTCTTTCTTTTCTTTTCTTTCCCTTTTTCGAGTTCTTTTAAAATTTTAATAATTATGACCTTTTATTATAAGAAGTGGCTGAGTTTAATGGGTATTTGCTTGAAATTCTTATTTTCCAAATTTATTTATGCTTTCTGTTGATGTCTTTTGTACTCGAGCTGTTAGTTTAGGTGGTATGAGATCTTGTACATGAGGAGAAAAGTTAAAAGGCGTCCGAGGTTGATTTTTGAAACGCGTTTCGATATTTAAATCAGGGTATGGAGGAGAAAGAAATTAAAGAGAAAGAATAATTATAGAAAGAGTGTTAAAAGCGTGTACCATTGGATAGCCCTAAAGAGCTATTTATATATGTTTCGAGATCTGTCCGATACCACGTGTCTATTTTTTATTAGAGTTTGATGATCAACGATATGAGTAACTTCGTCATAATGATTATAGCAATTGGAATTCGACATGATTCTTGAGTTATTAGACAATGTGATTTGTGAAAGGATGAGGGAGCTCACATCTCCTCTTGAATGTTGGTCTAGATCATTGGGCTTGGAGCTTAGTGGATTTGACTGATGAATCTGACAGACTTAACACTTTATCAGTTTAATCGCTATACTTGATTATTATTGTGCTTTCCCAAAGCCTAATATCTGTTTCCTATGATTTTTTTTCAAGGAAAATGCAAAAAAAATTCTTAATAGGCACTCGTTAATCGGATTTTTTTCCAATCAAATTAAAAATCAAATTGCAATTTGTACACGATCTGCATATAGGATATAGCCACATCCCACATGATCAATAGGCCAGCTAATGGCTAATGGAAAAATTGCTTGACCATTTTGCAGGAACCTGGAGTAATAGAGGCTGAGTTTCTCGAGCTAGGAACCGAGACAGTTATCAAGGGAGCCCTAACGAACCGTAGTCCAGATGCCCTTTTCTTACCAAAGGGCAAATATTTTGGACAACCAGATATTAACTTGCCCTCTTGGTTGTCAGAGGAAGATGTCAAGTATTACACCACCAAATATGACAAGACAGGCTTCACTGGAGGACTGAACTACTATCGAAATATGGACTTGTATTGATTCGATTCTTTATTTCTCTTGAAATATTCGTGTTCGATGTATATCCGAACATGAATATAAGATTATATCCTCAATGAATCATTCAAATACATAAAAAACTTAAAATAAATCAAATATACCCGTGTTCGACACTCACATCTGAATCCGAGTAACATAGCTTGTATGGCTTCACCAAGTTAAATTAATATCTACTATAGTAGTTTAAGTTCTTCATTTTCTTTTGATTCTTATGCTGTTGTTGCAGAAACTGGGAACTCACTGCACCCTGGACAGGGAGCCAAGTAAAAGTGGCAGTTAAGTATATTGTGGGCGAGCAGGATCTGACCTACCATGCTCCTGGAGCCAAGGATTACATACACAAGGGGGGTTTCAAAAGAGATGTTCCATTTTTGCAAGAAGTGATTATAATCGAAGGAGCAGCACACTTTATCCATGAAGAAAAGCCTGATGAGATTATTAAACATATTCACGACTTCTTCCAGAAGTTTTGATTTGCTCTTTGATTTCTTTTCTGCTGTTTTTACTTGAAAAGACAAGTGTCTTAATCTTTCTCTCTTAGTCCTAACAAAGATTTAAATAACGGTAGTATTGCGATATTATATTTGTTATTTTATAATTTTAATTTTTTATCATCCTAATTGATTGTGATAATATTTGTTATGTTGTAATCCCGATAAACACACTCGACTCAATCGAAAATGCATCCATGATCATAATTTACATTACGTCAAATTTAATATATAATAATATTTGTAAAGTGCTGTGAAAATTAAAAAAAAAATTGCTATAAAATAAGACTATATTTTTTCATCTGTTGTATATGTGGCTGCAGCCTTATATCTTTAGTAGTATTTTTATATATGTATAATAACATTTATTAAAATGTTGTTATTTTTAATTTTATAACAGATTTTCAAGATCTTTTATATATATTTTTCAATTGTTGCAAAAAAATTCAATAATAGTAATTATAAGTATGACAAAAAATATTTTTATATGGTAATATATATAAAAACACTTATCAAATGCTTTTAAAAATTTTAAAAATATTATAATTATTGATTATTATAATATAAAATAATAATATTTAAAATACTGTCAAAATATTATTTTTGTTATTTTTAATAATATTTAAAATGTATTATAAAAAAATATTATTTAAAATTAATTTTGACGTAATGTTAAATCATTGAACCTTACCCTACCAAGGTTGTATTAAGAAAACCTCTGTTGAAGTTGAAAGCAATAATTATCATTTTCATTTATTGCCAGCAATGTTGTCCTTATGATATCCACAAGTAAAATAAAATGAAAAAGAAAAAAATTGAAAGGAAGAAAAATGTGAGTGTGAATGATTGCATTTAGAGCTGCTTATGGGTCGGGTCGGGTCGCGATTTATTTTTTTTTTATTTTTTCTCTTCAGGCCCGGTTCTGGATCGGTCCGGCCCGTCCATTTAGGCTCGAAATACTGTTCATTAGAATAAAAAATATTTTTTTTTATTTTTTTATAATTATAATTAAATAAAATAATATTATTATAATAAAAATTACTGTTCCGGGCCGAGCCGGCCCGGAACACAAAATATCCTATCCAGGCCCGGCCCAATACGGGCTGGGCCTGCCGGGCGGGCTGCCCGACCCGTGAGCAGATCTAATTGCATTGAAGTTTCTTGAATATAAATATAATTCTATATCCTGTAAAAGAATGGATTATAAAACTTTTACAAGCACATTTGCAAAATAATAAGACTATGTAATTTGAAAATAAAATGAACAATTTCAACATATTTTACCTTTCAATAACACCAATCTTGTGATCCAAAATATTGATTTTACCTATATATATATATTTTTTAAAAATTTATTTTGCTTTCCTACTTCTACTTGCACCCCTTAATTTTATTAGATTATTTATATAACATTCAACAATTTTTTTTATTGTTCAAATCAATTTTGATTACTTTCCAAAATTTATTCAACAATTTTTTTTTATTTTTGGTTGGTTTATCCAATAATTATCAATATTTATTTTTCATAAAACTCCCTTCTTCATGATGCATTAGTCGAGTTTCCTACATATACATCCTTAGTCCTTACCTTTCATATAAGTAACTAATTTTTAATTTGTTTTAAAGTTATTTCCTTTCATAATAATTCCTCATAGTTTGTATATATTAATCTATATCTCTTATTCTTATAACTCGTCCGGTCCGTATTGAACTAGATTTGAACAGATATTTTCATGATCAGGATTGGTCCGATCAGATCCGGATCACTGTTTATACATTAAAATAATATTATTTTATTTAAATTTAAATTTAAATTTAATTATAAAAATATAAAAAATATTTTTTTATATAGAATGAATAGTATTTTCGAGTCCACCTTGACAAAAAAATTATAAAAAATCCGAGCCATGATTCACATGAACAGATTTACTTATCCCTATTTACCTAACTCACTTGAATTGACAAATTATGCTATCTTAGCATTAAATTCTTTAGTCTTTTAAAGGGAAAGCCTAAACCTTTTTTGGGTACTAACTACTAATTAAGGGAAAGCCTAATCTAATAAAACGTGTATCACAACCAAAGAATCAATTATCATAATAATAGAGGTTTTAAACTTTAAACTAAGATTATAAGTCAAATTTGATAGATAAAACTAAGATATTAATTGGAAGACAATTTGAAATATAATTCTTTATTATTATTTTTTGGGTGCAATTCTCTTTCCTCTGCTTTATGCCTTTCCATTCTTTTGGTAAATATTAGAATATAAAAATTCCTTGCTTTGCATCACCTCTATTCGATAATCTAAAGCCAAAATATTGGACTGTCCTTTTCAGCTTTTTTTTTTCTTTTTTTTTTTTCATGTTATCAAGCATCATCAGAATTTGGGCAACCAGACAATGTGAAGTTGGCTGTCCTTTTCAGCTTTTTTCATGTTATCTTCCATTATTGTAATTTTTGTTACTGTATAGATCACAGTATAGTGAAAAAAATTATCCGAATTCAAAATTTAAATTTATTAAATGTTATTTTTAAAAAAAATAATTACATGAATCAATTAAATTAAATTTTGAATTCACATCCATTATCATAATTAATTCACAGAGCAACAATGTAAAAGTTGTCTAATCAAAGATTTAAATAACGGCACAACGCGATATTATCAATCATTATTTTGTGAGATTTTAACTTTTTTTTATCATCTATATTTATTATAATTGACATAATAATATTGGATCACAATAAATACAACATGATAAATACAATCATCATAATTTCGTTTTATATCCCTTTTGTTTTTTCTCCCCAGGTGCCTAGCTAGGGCTCTCCTTCAATTGATGAACCAATGATATTTTGTTGAACTTCTATTCCTTTATAAGATGAGAACCATCAAGGCAATAGCTGGTGTTAGATGTCTTTACACCCATGCTATAAACTTGAACACCAAATCCTACCTCTCAACAACAAGGCGTCCATTTTTGTGTAGACCAAGTGTAAACGAAACTGTTCTTAATAGAACGACTACTTGTTTTCCATTTTATGACTGTAATAATTTGGCATCAAAATCCTATTCAAGCGGACACGATAATTATTTGAGAGAGAAAAGCAAAGAAATGGAGGAGATAGAGCACAGGATAATCAACGCCAATGGCATAAATATGCACGTAGCAGAGAAAGGGAAAGGCCCATTGATTCTCTTCCTCCATGGATTCCCAGAGCTATGGTATTCTTGGCGCCACCAGATCACTACTTTTGCCTCGCTTGGCTATCGAGCGGTGGCTCCTGACCTGCGCGGATATGGGGACACGGATGCACCACCCGATACTGCTGCCTCCGGCTACACCAGTTTGAACGTGGTTGGGGATCTCATTGCTCTCCTGGATGTTGTTGCTCCCGACCAGGACAAGGTTTTTGTTGTGGGTCATGATTGGGGTGCGCTCATCGCTTGGTGGTTGTGCCTGTTTAGACCAGACAGGGTTAAGGCTTTGGTTAACATGAGTGTTGTGTTCAGTCCTAGGAACCCTAAGAGGAAACCTCTTGAAAGTCTCAGAGCTTTCTATGGTGATGATTATTACATCTGCAGATTTCAGGTTCTTAGTTCCCTTTTCTTAATTCCCTTTTTTCCATTTTCAAAGAAATTTTAATTATGACCCTTTGATGTAAGAAATGCAAGAAGTTAAGTGTAGTTGCTTGAGATTCTTGATTTTTCAGACTTATCTATAATCTCATAAATCTAGAAGTTTTGCATGAAGCTGCTTAATTAACAATAGATTAAATATATTTTATTCACACTTGATTATTGTTGTACTTTACCAAAGCACAATCCTTTTTTTTATGTTCGATCTACTGTTTGAAGTGTTATTTTAATCAGATTGAAGAGTAAATTGTAATTTGGAAATGATCTGCACAATTTTTTAACTCATAGCTCCTATTTGAATATTTGGACATCTCCCTTCACTCTGGGTTTTCAATTTATCATCATTGAGTCCCTATTTATTGGTCTCAAAATTTTTATCTTATTTTATTTTCCTTTTGGAAGAACACTTCTCGTTTATGTTATCGTTTCGGGTATGAGTGTTGGATATAAGTATGTGTCCAATATGAATATGTTCAATTTTTTCTAAAGTTTTTTACATATATTTGGAGCATCATACCCTCATACCCATGTCCGAATATGTGTTAAACACAGGTGTCGGACATAAATATTATAGCATAACTTCTCATACTTAGGCTTGCTCTCACATTTAATGCAGTTAATTTATGGAGGAAAATTTCTGTAATCTAGTAAGTAAATAGAGGCTGAGTTTTATTATGATATGATTACATGAATAGGCCACCTAATGGCTGCTAATTAATGGGCAGATTGCTTGATAATTTTGCAGGAGCCTGGAGTAATAGAGGCCGAGTTCAGCGAGCTAGGATATGAGAGAGTTCTAAAGGGATTCCTAACATACCGTAACCCAGGTCCTCTTTTATTACCAAAAGGCAAATATTTTGGACAACCAGACTCTCCACTTAGCTTGCCCTCTTGGTTATCAGAGGAAGATTTTAAGTATTACATCAGCCAATATGAGAAGAAAGGCTTCACTGGAGGATTGAACTATTACCGAAATATAGACTTGTATATGTTTCCCCTTCAAACTTAAATGTCTTTAAGTTAACACCAGTAGTTTAAGCTATATTCAGTTTTGATTTGTTTATGCTTTTATATCTTTGTTGCAGAAACTGGGAACTTACAGCACCATGGACAGGGAGTCAAGTAAAAGTGCCGGTTAAGTTCATCGTCGGCGACCAGGATCTGACCTATAATGCTTCAGGAACGATGGATTATATACACAAGGGGGGTCTCAAGAGAGATGTTCCATTTTTGGAGGAAGTGGTTGTGATGGAAGGAGCAGCACATTTTCTTCATGAAGAAAAGCCTGATGTGATCAATAAACACATATATGACTTCTTCCAGAAGTTCTAATTTGCTATTTGATAAATCTTTCTCCTGTTTTAGTTGAAAGAGAGTGTCTTTGCCCTCATCCTGGGGAGCTTGTTGTCTAAACTATTGTGTGTTTGCTGTGTTTGCATGTGCTGCTTCAATACAGATAAACATTGACATTGCACATTTTTATTATCTCCTATGTTATGTTTGGAAACATGAATTTAAAAGTTTGAATTTGGATTTGAATTTCATTTGCTCTATAAACTGTGAGAATAAAATGCATACATTATGTATAAATTAATTAAAATTCAATATGATTATATATTTAAAAAGTATAAAAACATGAATTTTAGATTAATAAATAGCTATAGGTATTTCAAATTCACTACTAAATAGGCATCCAACAAATCCATGAATTTGAAAAATAATCATCAATGTTATATTTACATGTATCTTACAACACAATTTACCTTATTTTTAAAATTCAAATTCATCTTTTAAAATTCAAATTCTCAAATTCATCTTTTAAAATTCAAATTCTCAAACACAACCTTAAAGTATTCCCCCAAGAATGAGAACTTTTAGATATGCTAAGTTATGCTGAAACTAAAACAATTCTTCTGGTCTGAAGCTGCACTTCAAGTGACTGTTATGAAAGCTCACATGAATTTTATTTGACTGACATTATTTGCAATACAAAACTTTAAGCACAATCCATACAATTTATGTTATTCGGATTCGGGTGTAAATGTCGGACACGGATATGTTCAATTTTTTTTTTAAGATTTTCATGTATTTGAAAGGTCCTTGGAAGATCATATCCCCATACTCATGTCCAGATATGCGTCGGACACATGTACTTCAAGAAAAATGAAGAATCGAAACAACATAGCATAAAATTGAGCAAGTTTCAAAAGCCAACAGGCATTAGTTTCGAGTTGAGTTCAGTATACCTCACTGAAAGTAAATAACACTGCATTTTGATAATGAAGGTGACTCCATAAACACAAGATTCGCAGTACTATTATTAATTGCCTATCCGTAAAGATTCAAGGGCTGTGTCTCTTACACTTGGTTATATTTATGTTTGCATTTAGCTGCTCAGGTTCTTGGTTAACTCCAATAGAAGAATGTGCCATTATGCCCTGCTGCAGTTGAATCAGAATTTTAAAGGATGTGCTTCAACAGGCTCTGGTTGCAGCAGCATAGATGCGCTAAGCTCAACTGCTTCCTGGCTTTTGGCGTTTTCCAACATCAAACTGAACATCCACAAGGCCTGTTATTCCAGCAGTTATCTTTTGTCCTACCTTTACAGGGCCAACACCTTGTGGAGTGCCTACGAAAATTAAATCAACAGGGCACCTAATTAAGACTTCAATTGAAGAATTTCCCCTTTTTGTTAATGAAATATTATACAATAACTAAGCTTTTAAATCAAAAGTTAAAAGGAAAATGGACCAAAACAGATGGGGTATGCTAGAATTTATAACAAATCTAGAGCACCCCAACCAGTCACCCCATATCACACTACACATGAATGGAGTAATACAGAAATTAAAGTTGACTGAGAGACATTAAAACACAATTTAACAATCTAAATATGCAAAAGAATCAGGCAAAGAGTCCTATTTGGATGTAAGGATTGTCAACATGAATCATATCTCACAAAAGCAAATACCCCCTCTAAGGAATGTGGTGTTGTTGCCGATGGCTTTTGGTCTTGGATCAACATAGTAGTTGATCAAGGTCAACCACCAGAACATGTTCAAAATTTAATATTAAACGTGAAAGATAAAAAATTGGGACAAAATTGAATGCTATATAACCTGTTAATATGACATCTCCTTCAAAAAGTGTCATAATGGAACTTATGTGGCTAATGAGGTAAGGAATCTTAAAAATCATATCCTTGGTGGAACCCTTCTGTCGTATTTCTCCGTCTACCTGTGATGAAAAGAAATGCATCTAACCTTGACCAGTTGGAATAAACAATATTAAGTTGAAGAATTCCAAAAGTATGCAAAAAAGAAAGACTAATAACAGAATACTAGTATATTAACCTTTAACCACAGTTCCAAGTTGTCGGGATCAGGCACCATAGACATCGAAAACTGCAGAAAAATTTTCAAGTCAGCAGACTGTGAATAATAAATAACACAATAGAACAAGAGGAAGAATAGCTATCATTCTCAGTCCCTATAAAATAAGAGATGCCTAAGCTAATGCTAAAGGTCAGTAAATGGTAGTTATCTGCTTCTTCACGTGCCTGATTTGAATTATTCATCAACTAAAAGCAAGAGAACACTTGAAATTTGGAGAAAAAGTTGTCTTGTTTACTCTTTTCATAGGAATTTAATATTAATTATTCCCGAGCAGCACGTGTAAAAGGTTAAAAGACACATTCATCATCTGGTCAAGAGCTTCAAAACTAATTGGGCATAATGTACTTCAGAGGAAAGAGAAAGATTAAACTATTTTAGTTTTATTTCTTACAACAGAACTGATAGGTGTGAAGGTGTCCTGCCCTTTAGCAACTGTCCATGGAAGACCTGCAGACTGACAAATGTGACAGAAAGGAACACCATTAACTCAAATAATAAGACAAGTAGAATCATGATAAAATGAAAGAGCATGTGACAAATAAAAAACTTGTTCTCAAGAAGTAAAAATGAACGTATAGTTAAGATCCATTATTAAAGTAGATGCTTCAGATTGAGCTTTTTTTCTTCCATTGATCCTGTAACAAGGTGCTACAAAGTACAATCATCCAAAAGGATAATTCTTGTGTTTCCCAGAAAAAATCCACTTTAAATACTCTTTATAGAGAATGAATTTAAACTTTTCAAGTTTCATCAAGGCTGAATGATTTGGTCCAATAATTAAATGCTTCATCTAATGTGTTGATCCCATCCCATCCTCATTTGTTAACACGCCAATTAAAGGAGTAAAATAGCCACAAAAGATGAAATTGGAGAACATCCGAAGGCAACCAGGTTCTCATGTGAAGTAATAATGCTCTAAGAAATGTACAGGAGAGCTCATATGAATAAAATTTGTACCTTTGCAACAGATTGGATTTCCCTTGCAGTCATATCAAGTGCTAAAGCATAGCCTGAAGCACACAAAAGTGGTCATTTCAGCATCAAATTGATCAAATTAATCACAGTCTATGTAAATTGTTAAGTGCAAAAGGGAAATAAAAAGGAATGGAACCAATGTTTCACATTCAAGTCATAACAAAATCAATCAAGAAAAAACTATTGCAAAATATTAAGATAGCAAACTACAGCTTCTAAATTGAACTAACCAAATACCAAATAAGTAATCCCATAAAAAAAATGTGGGGGTCTTGAGGAGGATGAAAAGCAATTTACTTTGCTCCTTTATCATATTTTGCAGAAAAAGGGAGCTCTCAAGATCTTAAACCCAACTCTCATCTTGAGCTTTTCAGCCCGAAAGCTTTACCTTTTACCCCAGAAAACAGCACCAAACAGGGTTCATTGAAAACCCATTCAGAGTTGTACCAGGAAAAAAGTAAAACATCTACAATACTTCAATAGTCTAAACTAAAACCAGACATGTCGGTCTTGATCAGACAGAAATGATTCGATATTACCTCCAACATAATTCATGGCAGTGTTTTCAGGGACATCCCGAGCCTTTTGTCCGATTACAACAGCAAGCTCAACTTCATGATCTAAAGAATTCAAAGGGTGTGGAACCTCAATTGTCCCTCCATTTTCCAAATACGATGATGTCGGCTTTAAAAACAATACTGGCTCCTGGTTTTGACGCAATTTAACTTCATTTTAATCCAACATCGGAAACAGATCAAAATCTGCTCTCTAATATACGATAATAAACGGGAATTAGATACCTTGGGAACAGCGTTGCCGAGTTCCTTGGCGTGAGCGGCATAGTTGCGGCCAACGGCGACGATTTTTGTCCCGAGTTTCAGGAGATTCTGTAAAGGTGCTGCAGCCGCCATGATTTTCCTTTTTGGGTCAGAAATTTGCAAAGAAAGAGTGAAAGAGTCGTCGACGTGCAGCTCCTACTTAGCTACACAGACTGGTAACAACTAACGATAGCTGGCTTTTTAATAAATTTTTTTTTTCACTACAAAATTACCTTTTTATCTGTTTTCCCATTAAAAAATTATACTTTCTTAAAAATTGGAATCCTTGTGTAGAGGAGTCTTAAGGTCAGACCAAGTTCGGATTCGATTTTTTTTTTTAAATCCAAATTCGGCCTCAATTATAAATAAATCTATCTTTATTCAACCATTTTAAAAATAAAATCTTAAATATATTAGATCGATCTAAAAATACATTCTTAAAATAATTCGAATTCATTGTCACTTCTACCTAATTATTACCGCATTAACTATTCATTTTGCAAAGACATAAAGAAAACTAAAAATTTGCACACTCACAAAGACGGGTGAAAGAAAAAGAAATTCAAAGAAAATAAGTTAGATATGAGTAATTTTTTAAAAAGGTCATTTTTAAATATTAAATAAATAAAAAATGAATATCATTCTTTTGTTATTTGATTTGATTTTTTTTTTATATTACACTTATTGAGTTGATATCACTTGACTCGTAATACCTACTCAAACTCAGCCCACGCCTCATAGGTTTTATTTAAAGTATAAATAGATTAATCTGTCTTCAATATATATATTATATAGAGAGAGAGAGAGAGGCTCTGAACTGAGGTTTCTGCTAATTGCTACTATTACAAGGGTATTTACCCTTGAGGAAAGAGGAGGTTGATACATAGTCAAAGCCTAGTAAAAGTCATTTCATATGCAACATGAGGAGCTCTGGTTTTTCAATAAACTGTTTCCACTCGTTGCAAAATCTTGCAACGGTTGCTCCATCCAGAACTCTGTGATCTGCACCTATGTTAACCTGAGAAGGAAAATATCATGCCATATATCATCGGATTCGGATTATTACATCTCACCGAAGATAAAGCTTATGGTGTATTAAGAACTGTAAAGTGTACCCATTAGAAGGGTATGGTAGTTTTATAAGATGCTACTAATTATTCGGATGAAAGATATACGAGTATAAACTGTTGGATAAATGAAAAGAAAATACGGAAATTGCAGCTTACAGTCATGATTGAGGCAGGATGAACATTTCCGTCGTCTCCCAATTGTGGAAGTTTCTGTATTCTACCCATTGCAATGATGGCTACTTCAGGCAAGTTGAGAATTGGGGCACCAAACTTTCCACCAATGGCTCCGATATTGCTTAGTGTTATTGTTCCACCAGATATATCAGTTGGACTTAGCTTGTTATCCAGTGCCAATTGTTGCAACCGTGAAATTTCCTTGGTTATCTAAATGTAAAACAGAGTATAGAAAAGCACAGTTGAGAGCAAGATTATAAAGAGAAGAAACCATCTGTGAGGCTATGTTACTCGGACTCGGGTGTTAGTGTCGGACACGGGTATGTTTCCGATACGGGTATGTTCAATTTTTTCCTATATTTTCATGTATTTGAAGGGTCCTTGGAGGATCATATCCCCATACCTATGCCCAAATATGTGTCGGACACGGGTACTTCAAGAAAAATGAAGAGTCTAAGCAACATAGCTGTGAGGAATGGCAGAAGGAAAATGCAGAAACAGTTAATTATCTTCAACTTATAGCACTATAATTATGAACAATATGGAAAGGGCTTGGCGGAGGTGGGTATTGAAGCAGCAGGAGAATATTAAATATTACACTTCAAATATTAAGAAGAAAGAAAAAACTATTTTTGGGAAGAGGATTGGAGAAAGAGGGGATTTAGAAGAATTACTATCCCTAAATGGATGAGAAGTCAAACATAACGAACCTCCAAGATAGAAAGAGACTGAACATTCTTTATGTTTGGCACCACTAAGCCGTATGGAGTGGCCATGGCAATTCCAATGTTATGGGAACCTAAAATAATAACCAAGGATAACAATGATTCATGTCAGGAGAATGGAGGGAGAGAAGCAACCAAGACTATGATATCATGGATAAAACCACTCAAAACGAAAGCAGCCTGTCACTGATTAACACGTTTTCTTGGAAGCAATTAGTTTTTGATGACACCTGAAACATAGAAACATTTCCACAGTGGAAACAACAATGCATGTGTACAAGCAACTTCTGGATGCATCCTCTGATCAAAATAGCACATGTTGGTAAATGCAAAACTTAAGTTGCAGAACTACTTAATGAATGCTGCAATACATCTCCACTGAAGTTAATCTTTAAGATTCATGAATTTCTGAGGAAGAATGAGTAGGATGCTCATGTGATCCTTGCAGTTGCATGTAACATACCATTTTGGTAATCAGAAGTAAAAAAGGAGCCAAGTAAAAGTCAGAATAAGTATACAAACCTCTAAGGATTACTTCAAGTGACTCTTCATTGAAGCAACTATTCACCATGGGATATTTGCTCAAGGCCATTGAAAGTGACTTTATCAATATTGGAAGGAATGTGAACTTTATACCAGGTTCAGTATTGTTAGTTTGAAAAGATGCTTTAAGCTCTGCAAGTGTATCACAGTTAATCTCTTCTACATAATGAAAATGTGGAACTTTAGCAGCCATGGACATTTTTTTAACCATTGTTCGCTGGAATCCCCTGAAAAACGAAGAAAAAAAGAAGCATCATTAACATGCTTTTGACTCCAAGTAAATTGATCAGCCTGCCAATAATTATTTTCCAAGACCTTGCATTTGACCACTTTATACCACATAAAGAACATAAGACTATCATCAGCAATTTCATAATAGCTTATGGACAGCATAGAAAAGAGATAATTTCATCCAATTGATTGCAGTTTTCTTTACGCATTTTGGTAACATCTTATTGCTGCTTATAAATGCTACCTCCACTCCTCCAGTGCCTCTCAAGTCATACAGCAAGCTCAACATTTTAACTTAAAAGTTACAGCTCTACAGCTACTTGTGCACACATGATTGCTAGCAATGGCTACATGATGTTTTTTCAACTGATTTTCATCATAGTGACTATAAATAAGGCTATATATTAAGTCTAAGATGGCCATATTTAGGTAATATAAATCCCAGAATTAAAAATATATATATCCATATAATATATTGAATACCTTAGGGGAACTATCGTATCTTCATTGCAACCTGCAACTTGAGCTGACACTTGTGAAGAAATCTTTTCTACATGTAACAGCTCTCTAAGATCAGCAGTAGCAGTAACTGATGGTTCTTTGATGATACCTTTCTGGATAGCAAATTTAACCACATCTTCTTGTAATATCCTGCCATCTTTTCCACTTCCTTGGACATCATTTATGTTTATACCATGTTCTTTTGCAAGGTTTCGAACAGTGGGTGTGGATAGGACTCCACCAGTACTATCTTTGTTCAATGTAGCATCAACTTGTTTTGCAGTTTCCAAATCATGAAGGATTATTGGTGGAATCTGAGTTTCCTCAACAGCCATCTTAAGAAGAGTTTCTCCAACCTGCAATTTTATTAAACTTGGAAGCATTAATATCCTTGTCCCATATGAATTCATGGTGGAAAAGGCATAAATAATAAAATTCCAAGGATGAAACTAGATAATCACAGACACAAACATACAAATTGGAGTCCTTCATTTCACAACTAAATTCAACTTCAAAACATTCCTATCTCATTATCACATTCTTAGAAAATCAGAAATTCAAAGGAAACATATATTTTTTCCAGCTAAAGGTGCTTCGGAAGTCAATTTTTATATGATAGAAGTCTCGCTTTGAAGCTTATAATAAACTTGCTAGCAACCTTACATATTTGACAAGGTTTTCAATTCTTAAGAGCCGTAACAAACTACCATCATAATCAACATAAAGATTTAACTGACGAGCTTGTAACTAGCGGCTGATTCTCACCTTTACAATGCTACCAGGAACATGGAGAATGTGAGCAACTTGCCCTTTGTAACGACTTGTAATTTCTATAGTTGCTTTGTCGCTTTGAACTTCGCAAAGTGGTTGAAACTCTTCAACATCATCACCCTAACCAGAACAAAACTATCAACATTAAGGATTTCAATGGTATTCATTAGAATGTAATGTATATAAAACAGGGATTTTGAATTAAACCATGAAAAACGGAGCATTAATCAAAGCACGAAAGTCAACGTGATTCACCTCTTGAACAAACCACTTAAGAAGTTCGCATTCAGCAATACCTTCACCGGTTTGTGCCAATGGCACATCAACCATCCCATTCATAGGAAGATCAGCCACAGCATTACTCAAAAACTGACATCTATTTACCAGATATGGAACATTGAACTACAATAAATAAAAAAATAAAATAAAAAAAGAAAACTTTTTAAACAAATTATTAAACAATTAACAGAAATAATCAAATTGCAAATTTAACGAAACTACTATCAAATTAGCAACTAATTCATATGGAGTTGAAATTTCTTTTTTCTTTTTTTTTTTTTTATAAAGAAATTTGAATTTGAACAGAAATTGAATACATGAACAAGAACTCACGTTGACAGGACTATTGGTTAATGAAAAGGCCGCCTTAGTGTTGTTGGAGAAGTGACGTTTGCATTCCTCCGCCGGCACCGGAGATGGAGGTGAAGATATGTAAGGACAAAGCCATCGACGACCGGTGTTCCAGGTTCTGTTTTGTAAAATCCTCCTGCCGATCATTATTCTCCGGCGGTACATTTTTATGTTCTTTGTCTAAAATTGAGAATATCCAGTTGAGCTGAATTTCAGTAAAAAAAAAAATCTTTTATAAAAAAAAAAAAATTATTTATTAAAAAAAAAAAAGTTGATTCGGTTGAATGGCAGATTGGAGTTGGGCTTAATGGACTTATAGGAAACGCGATTGTTGGGCCTAATGGGTTTAATGGGCCTAAAAGCCACACTAAAAAGCCTCCCCCGCTTGGATTTTCATAAGGTGGCTTCTAGGCCCAAAAAAGCCTATGAGTTATTCAGCCCATCACACTATATTTTATGTCCAACTCTGTTTTTTGGGTAAGACCAGGGATGAAAAAGATCGAATCGGATCGACTGGTCAAACTGATTCAACGAGAAATGGAGGTCTATTCGGTCAAGTATGATGCATAGAATCGAAGATTCATTGAACTGGTAGAAAATCGATTCAACCGGTTTAGATTTTTTTTTTAAGTGATGAGATTTGAATCTTTAACCTCTTAGTTTTATTTTAAAGATCATACGATTAAGTCAAATGCATATTTTTATTAATTATTTACTATGTTTATCACTTATTTAATATTTAAATATCAATTAAAAGATTGATCATTTAGATAAGTTAAACTGATGATCGAAAATCTCATCGATCTGATTTTCGATCTGGGTTTTCCAAAAAGGATGATCTTAACTATTTTTATTTCCCTCTAAGCAGTTAGTTCAAATTTCCTAATCCAAACTGTTTACTTTTTGCAATGACGTGAAGAAAATTTTCCATTCTAAGTGCCTAAAAAACTTTAGGTTTATGTCCAATATAGTCACATGTTCCAAAAAGCCATGCATATGCCTTCACATGACAAAATTTATAACCCATGTTCATCTCTAGACATCCAAAATTTTTGCATTCATGTTATTAGCTGGATGAAGTCATTTTCCTTTTATCACCAAGCTCTTTGATCACTTCTTTTTGGTAGATAAAAATGGAACACCGGCTAAAAGGATTAAAAATTGTCTACTCACTGAGATAATTCATATATCTCACCTTTTCATATTCTCATTTTCAGGATACAGTTAGGTGTCGGGATTGCTGCCTTCCTCTACTATCCTCTTCAAATAGTATATTGACGTGGTGGGCATCATACTTAAATTTCTAGAAGTCTTGATCTTTTGATGTCTCTTATTTAGTAAATCTTTCTGAGATAGGTTTAGTTTTAGATGATTTGTAGATATTTGAAGTTATGAGACATTAAATCAATATGTATTGGTTTGAATATAGATTGATCATGGATAATGTTTGAATATGTATGTATAAATGTGATAAATGGTATTGAGAAATATTGTTTGCTGGGGATATGAATTGAGTGTTATTTGCAGGATGGTTATAGTTAAGATAGAAAGAAAACTCTGTCGGATTTTAGGTAGATTATCCGGACAGGGTGTTACACTTGCAACCTAAACAAATCAAGACAACATCATGAACAATTCTTATAGAAGAACACAAGCAACTTTGATAGAAAACTAATGATAGATAGAATCTCAAAATCAATTACACAACATTAACAAAAAAAAAGTTTAGCCTAGCATAGGCATAGTTAACACTACAAGTTCTAGGCCTAACAATTGCAAGTTATATAATCCTCTTGCATATCAAATGAACAAAGAAATAGGAGTTTCATATACCCAACCTTGTAAAACCAATAGAAAGATATTAACGATACGACGTAAAAATCGTTATTTTACTGTTTTAATGTTTTTATCATCGATATTTATTACAATTGAGGTGTGAATGATTAACGGTCTGTAACAAATTACAACCGTAAATTATATGTATACAAATTCAATTTACAATTTATAAATATTTTTATATAAATAAAAATCATAAAGGGTCATAAACTATTTTAAAATTCATTATAATTTTTTATGATTATAATTATAATTATTATGTTTTTATAATAAATTATGCAAAATAAAAAATAATAACGACCATAATAATCACGATAGCATTTGCATATCTGCAATCGCAATATACATAAAACAATAATTTAAATCCCTATCAGTACAGTAATTAGTTTCTTGATAAATATTATAACAGTTGTTTCAATTGTCCTTTCAATTCCTTTAATGAGATTGTTAGGTCTAAAATTTCATCATACAATTTTATTTATGCTATGCTTAGGTGATTTATTAGAAGATGACATCTATATACATAGAGCTGCTAATTAATGAGGTTGCCCGTCCCTATAATTAGCA
Organism: Fremontodendron californicum; assembly: GCA_030761205.1. Classification (NCBI taxonomy): domain Eukaryota; kingdom Viridiplantae; phylum Streptophyta; class Magnoliopsida; order Malvales; family Malvaceae; genus Fremontodendron; species Fremontodendron californicum. The sequence goes on along the minus strand of JAULJL010000022.1, from coordinate 24,231,184 downwards.
ATGGGCCAATGAATTTTTATTGATATTTTTGAGACATTTTTTTTTTTCTTTTTCTTAATTTGGTTGATCTGCTGAAACTTTGAACCACTTAAATGCGCAGTCTTGAAAGCAATGCTTCAACAGCAATCGTTAATGTTGTTGGGAATTATATAACTGAAAGGAAAATTTTGGACCCATGAAATCGCTTTCAAAACCTAACTGAGATTATCTTAATTGAACAACTTGAAAGATTAATTCAGAATTATTTAAAATTAAATTGGTTTGACTTTTAAGTTCAATAATTTGAATTTGAAATGATCAGAATTTGAATAATTTGAAATGTTAAACTGAACCTGGAGCTTAATTTAGTTAGTTCATGCAGCCACCGTTAAGAGATGACATCCACCAAGTATGGGATTCGAATCCCAACATCCGCAATCTCTTTCCCTATCCTTATGCTGCGAGCTCATTTGTATCAAAAAAAAAATTAAACTTGAAATGATCGAGTTTAAAACGATTTGATTTTTTCTCTAACCTAAAATAACCCTACCCGAGACTAAACTCGATCCAATTCATTCAAATTTAATTACACCTCTAATTATTTATTCATGTACCCAAGAGACTACTTTTCCATATACTTCCTTAATCCACTGTCAATCAGGCAATGGAAGTCGAAAAAAGGAAAACTAAAGCAACTTTATATATATATATATATATATATATATATATATATAAAAACCACGATCTGTTCTGAAAATTAACAAATTAGACTATGTATATACGTACGGTCAAAAGTTCTTATGGTACACCAATATCGATCGATCTTGCCTTCTTAATTAATTGACAGAAATTAAAGATTTGGCTTTAGAATTTGGAATATATTTGTGAACAGAGACCAGGAAATGTGGACAATCTAGTGTTGAAACAGATTCTCTCCACTATCGTGATTTTCATCATATTAGGTTTTAAATATGTGAAAGCCTGTTGACTAACGTGAACAAAAAGGAATGTTAAGTGCTATATCTAGTAAGAAAATGTCAAACTCAAAGGCCCCTCACCATGGATTTATTACCCCTAAGATTCACTAAATCTCTTCTTTTATACCTGGTTTTTTTGACTTGCATTTGTTCTTTTGCCAATTGCCCATTTGCACCAAAAAAGAGAAACCCTAAAATCCAGTGTTCTGATCGATCTATAGCTTTCCAGATATTTTAAAATTTTAACTTTTCTATCAGGGATTTAAATTACGATTGTGAATGTGTTTTTGATCGCATTATTTTTATTACGGTTGCGGACATAAAAAATATTATCGCGATCGATTATAGTAAATATCAATGATCGAAAGAATCAAAACTATAAAATAACGGTCGTAATATTGTTTTACGACCGTTATTTAAATCTATATTTTCTCTTCATTTATAAATATTGGTGCTTTTCGACCTAAAAGAGATTGTGTAACCAAAGCAACCAACATACATAATGTTGGGGGCAATATTGAAGAATGGTATACGTACCCTAAATGTCAACTGTGGTGTGTGAGAGAGTAGTTGATTAAGTGCTTGAGCTTTTAGACTGAGATAATGAGATCTGTAATCTTATTGGTTTTTGGTGATATCCTAGATGAATTTATCAAGGAGATTTTCAACTTTGAAAGTAGAGTAGTACACTCTTTTGCCATGCAGAGCAATTAAAAGTGAGAAAGTTTTTGCCAATTGTTTGAGTTCTTGCATACAAAGGGGAAATAGATCAGACGATATATCCTTGTACACGACCAAAGACACAGCAAAAGATATCATTGTTGCTATAAACAAAAGATGGATCAAAGCCATTAAATTTGGAGATGTGACGGTTGGATACGTTTCCCTTCTAACAACTTATATTATCTGGATTCGAAAATAAGTATTAAATAAAAATATGTCTCCGATACGGGTATATTCAATTTGTTTTAAGTTTTTTCCGCATACTGATGTTCGAATATGTATCGAAAACAAATGTCGAACACGAATATTTCAGAAAAATAAAAAATTCGGATAACATAGCAAACAACCATATGTCTGTTGGCATAGCATTGGCTAGGAAGGTATGAAATCCCATCTCAGACAAGGGACGAAGCAAAACTTTAAAAGAAAAAATAAAAGAAAAAGGGTTGATTGAAATGCATTTTGTCGACAGGATTACTTGAAGTGGGTGTAATAATTGTCGATGAAGATTGATTCTTTTAAGCACCATTTGGTGTAACTAGATAGCACATGCATGGTTTCATCTAAGTGTGACAATTGACTGTTTCATTATAGTTGGTGTTTGATTAAATTCCTTCAGATCATTGCCTGCCTACAACACTCTTGCAATTTGGAGAATGGAGAGATAAAAGCTTGCTTTTTTTAAACATTAATGGCAGAGCTAGATTCGAGAATATGTAGTACTGAACATTGATATTAATATTAGAGAAAATATCTAAGGAATTAAAAGCTTTTTTCCATTATAATTAGGTCTCGGTATATAGTACGTAAAACATTTGACAAAACAGGAACTTCTTAATTTTCAGAGGTTTTTCATCATTGAACCTGAGAGATCAGAGATGAAAGCTTTTTCTATAGAATTTTTTTTTTTTTTTTTTTTTTTTTTTTTTTTTTGCGAATGAGTAGTCAAGCCTTTTAGAATTTACATACTTTTAATCTAAAAATTCGTAGGAGATCTTCCTGTATAAGATTAAATGACTTGCATAATCATCAAAAGTTCAACTTATCAAGAAGTTTGCATGCATAAAAATTCATTTCTCGAAAGATATGTTTAATTCTACAATTCAATATCTTACGGAATTGCTGATATTGATAACGTAGTACAAAAAATCTTTATCATACAAAAGATTTGTAAACTTCTTTACAACAAAATTAAAGGAATCTAATTCTAAAATCAGTGGTCGAGAAAACTTGGTTCCTATGGTCTTAAAGGAGGCTATACATTTTTGACAATATGTAGGCTTTCACCCTTGTATAGGGATATATTGTGTAAATCTGGGGGCTATTTTTATCCAATGCATCGAACAGGGTGAAAGGTTCTTTGACAAAAATGAAAAAGGTAAAATTGCTAAAACATAATTAGATTACCTCAAAATTGAAAATAAGTTTTACTAAACAAATAGTAGTTTGTCATGTTAACGGTAGTGTTTGATATGAAGTGATCATTTCAAAAATTATGGTAATTTATACATGATGGATAAATCATTATGTTTGGTAAGTACTCAGTGATCTTATGTGGCAATGATCTTGGACGAGAGTGATCAGATCACTGCATTGGAGAGTGATTTAATTCTTATCTAAAAAAGTGAAAAACTTTTATCACCAAGGTGAAGAGTCAATATTACCCATTTAATATGTGAATTAAAAATTTACTTTCTCAAAATTATATTTATTTTATAAATTTTTATATTTTCAAACTAATATTCATTTTACAAAGTTAAAAAATAAATAAATAAAAAATTAGTGCTATTTTTTTTAAATGTTATATATTTTAAAACATATCTTTTTTGTTTTCTTTAATTATGATTTTAATAAATATACGTGTTATTTTCTAATTCAATAGTTTTTTTTACATAATTTATATTATAAATATTAATTTACTTATCAATAAATATATTTGTTAATTGTGTAATTAATTATACCTAATTATAAAGTAAATAAAAGATTACTAATATTTTACAAATTATTATTTTTTAATAACATTAAAATCATTAACTTGTGTAATTATTACAATATGCATGGTTATTTTGGTACTTTTAAACAAAATAATATTTAATTTTTAGTAACACCAAACACAGTAATCATTAATTTTCATTAACCAAACAAAATAATTACAAATCAGGAATTATAAGATCACCCTAATAATGAGATCATGGTGATATTAAAAATGATATAAAACGTTAAGGATATCCAAAATTTTGCGTGAACGTAATCTTTTTATTGAATGATCTTAATTAAAGACGCATTTATTCACATCGATTTAATTCATTCATAATTTTATTTGTAAAATACTCTTCACAAAAATCGAATTCTGATTAACAATTAGTATAATTTTACATATTCTTTTATATGTAACCTGAACTGTTAAAGGTTTAAAAGATTAAACAAGAAGTGAAAGAGTTTATCTTTTGTTATATATATATATATATATATAAAGGAGGGTTGTTATATATATATATGTATAGCAAAGATTTGAAGGGAAACTAATTAAGCTAATAGAAGAAGAAAAAATAGAAATTGACATAGAAAGGAGGGTTGTTGTAGTACCTTTAATAGACAAGGGGCGTGGCTCCAATCGGAAACGTGGAAGGTTTAAGCCTTAAGGTGCTTTAATTTTTGGATGCATCGAAAGATACTTGGAAAAACATGTGGAAAAAAAAAGCATTTTGCTTCCAATACAAATTAACTATAATTTTCGTTTATTTTTAATTTTTAATTTTTCTACTCTCTCTTCTTGATGTGGAAGCAGAACCACAACACTTTGATCGTTCATGTCAAAGGCCCTAGCAATAATGGACATTTGAAAAGATGACCTGATACCAACAATATGGATGGATATTATCAAGATTCCCACTAATAGTCATTAGTTTCTTATAATAATACTCATTTGCAACTTGAGGAGGATGGAATCGGATCTGAATAAAAAAAAAATTATTTTGAATCGGTTCAGTCCGGCTCGAATTACTATTTATATAATAAAAATATTTTTATTTAAATTTAATTAAAAAATATAAAAAAAAATAAATTTTTTTAATTTTTTTTAATATTATTTAAATAGTAAAACGGGCCACCCGGGCTGGTCCAGGGCCGGGCTTGGTAAAGGAAGAAGAAAATTTTAGGACCACGATCCGGCCCGGCCCATGAGCAGGTCTAGTTGGAACCATGGATTTAAATTGTGGTCGTAGATGCGTTTTCGATTATGTTGTGTTTATTATAGTTGTAGACGTAATAGATGCTATTACGATCGTGAATTTTTTTTTTTTTTTTTGCATAACTTACTGTAAGATATAGTAATTATAATTATAATCATAAAAAAAAAATTAATAATTTTTTAAAATTAACTTATGACATTTTATGATTTTTTAATTATAAAAGAAAATTTGTATTTATAAGTTATAAATTGAATCTATATACATGGTCATGAGTTTAACCGTTACGGACTGTTAACTATTTACACCCTAATTTTTATAACCGTTACGGACTGTTAACAATAAAAAGAGTTAAAATCGTAAAATAATAACCATAATAATCGTATATTATATAGTAGTAGAATTAGAATATATATAGTGATAAGAATGACAGCCACCAATTTGAATTCTCTCACGTGCAGCAGATAGATGCGGGTACTTAACATTCCTGCATGATTTTCTCCGATGGAATGTGGATATGTTTCCATTTTCTAGGGAAAATGACAAGTGTGATTGGAACAGTACTTGGCTTTGGGAACATGCTTCTAATATCGCACGGTTAAAATAAGGTTTTCCAATGCATGTTTTTACATCACTATTGGCTATATACAATTGCAGTATGGAAGTGTACCTTTGTTTATGAGCTTTTATGGCAGAGCAGAGCAAATGCTATCTATACAAATACTCAACAAACTGCTATACCCCACCCACAACCTTGGCTTATAAAAGCCTCTTTCCCCATACATTTCTCCCACTCATTCACTCACTCTCTTAATTTCTTTCTTTTTATTTTTCCTACTCACCTTCACAGCAAATTAGAGTGATCGATTTCCATATTGGTTTATGTACTCGGAAGGAACACAGAAAGGAAACAAGAAAAAACGACAGCAGCACAGAAAGAAATAAAAGATATGGTTGAAGCACTTGAATCTCAGCAAAAGTTCCCGACAATGGCAGAGGTATATATAGAATCTTTGACACTCTCTTAGAAGAATAAGGGTTTTTCTTTTTCATTTCTAACAGAGCTGACTTTTAATTTAATTTGTTTCCATGTCCATTTAGGTGAGGGAGGAGCTAAAGAGAATAACTGATATAGGCTTCCCTATAGCAGCTATGAGCTTGGTGGGTTATCTTAGGAACATGATTTTAGTTGTGTGCATGGGAAGGCTAGGCAGTCTTGAGCTTGCTGGTGGGGCTTTAGCTATCGGTTTCACAAACATCAGTGGCTACTCAGTCTTGTCAGGCCTTGCCATGGGCATGGAGTCCCTTTGTAGCCAAGCTTTTGGTTCAAGAAACTTATCAGTAGCATCTCTCACTTTGCAAAGAACAATTATAATGTTATTACTTGCTTCTTTACCTATCGGCTTGATATGGTTTAACCTTGAATCTCTCATGCTTAGCATCAATCAAAACCCTGATATAACCAAAGTTGCAAGCCTTTACTGCAAGTTTGCGATCCCGGATCTTATAGCAAACAGCCTTCTTCATCCTCTACGTATTTACTTGCGCAGTAAAGGAACAACTTGGCCTTTAATGTGGTCCGCCTTAGTTTCAACCATTTTTCATCTCCCTATCACAATCGTTTTATCCTTCACTTTACGTCTGGGCGTCCCTGGAATAGCAATTTCAACCTTCATAACCAATTTCAACACCCTTTTCTTCCTTCTTTGTTACATGTTCTACACTCGAAGTACTACTCATGATGATGTCCCAGAGGAGTCAATACGCACGCCATTATCACCGTCGTCGTCGCCGCCGCCGCCGCCTTCTTCAACAGCTCTAATAGGGAAGGAATGGGGAGTTCTTCTTCGACTGGCAATACCAAGCTGCATTGCTGTTTGCTTAGAGTGGTGGTGGTATGAGTTTATGACAATTCTATCAGGGTATTTATCTGAACCCCGAGTTGCTCTGGCAACATCAGCTATAGTTATACAAACAACTTCTCTCATGTACACATTGCCAACAGCACTCAGTGCATCCGCCTCAACCCGTGTGGGCAATGAGCTCGGCGCAGGGAGGCCGAGCAGGGCACGGTTGGCTGCGGTGGTAGCCATAGGGCTAGCCCTTTTGACCTCGTTTTTTGGATTAATAGGGACCATATTGGGGAGAGAAGCATGGGGAAGAATTTTCACTAAGGATAATGAGGTTCTTGAGCTAACCATGATTGTACTACCCATAATTGGACTCTGTGAGCTAGCAAATTGTCCACAGACCACAAGTTGCGGGATTCTAAGAGGGAGTGCTAGGCCCGGGATTGGGGCAACCATAAACTTTTACTCATTTTACGTGGTGGGTGCGCCATTGGCAATAGTCCTAGGCTTTGTTTGGGGACTAGGGTTCGTAGGGATGTGTTATGGGCTGTTAGGGGCTCAGATTGCATGTGTAATCTCGATATTAACAGTGGTTTTCAGGACAGATTGGGAACGAGAGTCGTTAAAGGCCAAAGAGTTGGTGGGCAGCAAAACTGACCATTTTGCACATGCATATGAAGACCAAACACTACTGATCAAATGTGAAGAAGGGGTTGGATTTCTCAAAGAACTGGGTTTTGAAAAGTGAGAAAGAAAAAAAAAATGATGTATCAAGGAAACATACACAAAAATACGCCCATTTAACAGGACAAATTCAAACTACACTTTTCATCTTCATTATTATTTTCCATCTCATGTTATATATATATATATATATATATAAATATATATATGTACCTGTTTGTTTTGTCTTTTCTCTTATTTCTCTGTCCCCACTAATCTTTTTTCTTTTTCTTTTTTTAATTAGTTCAGTTCCCCACTAATCTTTGGCCATGCACTAGACCATGGACCTCTGTATATCAATCAATTAATGCTGATTATAAAAACAGAATTATCAGTATGTTAATGAGATATAGATTCAGCTTTTTCTTTTACAAAATTCATCATACGCTTAAAATAAGATAAGAGATTATAGATGTTGAGATTTGAATCTCGACCCATTAGATATCACTTCTTAAAATTGATTGCATAAATCAATTGGATTAAATCTCGAGTTTAGATATAGACTCAGCTTTGAGCATTTATTTTCCAGCATTTCATAAACATCATACTTAACCAATTAGGGCACTTACCAAAACCCAAACAATAAGCAAAAAAATGGGGTATTAATTACAATCACTATTAATAGTATAGAAAAACAAATTATGATTAGGAGAAGTTTCTTAATCCAATACTTATACTACAGAGCCTTTGTTCTTCCAGGTTTATTCCCATCTTCCTACAAAAACACATTATTTGAACCCTCAAGAGTTCAACCAACCCTGATAGGGTGATAATATGATAGCTAAAATACCAAACCACCAAGCTAGCTAGCTAGCCAGCCAAGGGGCCTAACATCAGAATTTGAACAGAGAAGCCCCTTGTCATTTGCTGGCAAACATGTGCTGCATGTGCATGTCTCTGGTCAGGTTGGACATCTGAGCTCATTCAGTACCTAGAAACAGTATTTTCATAGATACCAACAACAAGAACTTAAACATCAATGTCTACACTGCTTTATAATCCTGCAAATTATGGGAATTAAATTCACCTTATTGCATGATCAATGCGCCCCAAATCTTAGAAACTAATATATATAAAAGCTTCATGTAAAAGATAAATAATGGTTTTTCCCTGCATGCTAAAAAAGTGTCTTAAAAAAGAATTTCTACCTTTAAGACTTTGCTAAACCAATGGTTATATATTAAACTCAGAAGTCTTCTTCATGGACTATGTATTGAATTAATTGCACGCTTTCTTTTACTGGCGATCTCTAAATTAGATAATTTTCCATTGATTTCTTTTGGTTTCAAAGTTCAAACTTATGAATGAGAAATTATCAACTGTCAAAGGTTAGTCTAACTCGATTAACATACACTGAATCCAGCTGCCATGTCTAGAACATCATGTTATTTTGAACAAACTACTATATAAAATGAGCCTGAAAGATTGTTGTTTGTTGAAGGAGGAATTAAACTTTATGCCACCTAATTTTTCCCCTTTTCTCTTTTTGAATCCAAGGGAATTCAATTTCATGAGTGGTCCAACATTTCTGCTGAAGAAAAAAGAGTGACGATCATGAATCAGGACTGAATAGATAGGAGGGTAGTTGTAAAGATTTCTGTCGACAAAACTTGCTACAAAGTGTAATATTATATATATATATATATATATCTATTTATGTTTGAAAATTTCAAAGCACGAGTTCAAATTAATCAGTTCATCCACTAATAAAGCATAGTCTTTACTTAGGGGTGTAATCGAGCCGAGCCGAGCTCAAGCTGTAAGAAACTCGAGCTCGACTCGAAATTTGAGGCTTGAAGCTCGATTTGAGTTCGATCGAGTTTCATTTTTAAAACTCAAGCTCGATTCGAAATAAAAATCGAATTGCTCGAGCTCGTTCAATTAGACTCATTTACCTGGTAAAAAATGAGCTCGATGCTCGACTTCAAACTCAATTATTTGTGCTCGAGTTCGAATTGAGAATTTTTAGTACTAATTAAAAATAAAAAAAAAATAAAAAACTCATTTAGGCTCGCGAGCTACTCTAGTCAAGTATTAAGATACTCGAACTCGGCTCACTCGATAGCTCGAGCTGCTCGAGCTCGACTCGATAATAACCGTACCGAATTCGAGTTTTTTTGAGCCAAACCCGAATAACTTGCGAGTACAAATGTCTCATTTACGCTCCTAATCTTGTCCTCTTATTCGCAATCAAGATTGGGCGATAGAGAAGGATATGAAAGCCGGCAGCAGTTCAATAATGGAAAGGAAGAATTATAATAATATAAGTATTGCCATTTTGTTGAAAGTTGAATATATGATACCAAAGTATCAACCTCTACCTTACTATTTCACAATGATATTGATATGACTTCACAAGAATTAATTTGTTTGTCCAATCTAAATATCCTTTGGAACCAATCCCTTTTTCAGCCATATATATCCAACAGCTAATGAAATATTGTACACAAAATACATAAGCAAAAGAAACAAGAACAAGAATAATTCATACACAGTAATTATTTTTGTCATGCTACATAATATTTTGTTTATACTGCTTGTTTTTTCTCATCTAATATAAACCAATCGAATTCGAATTGAGTCATTTCGGATTCAGGTTCTGACGCGAAAAAGTGAAAACAGATACTGAGTATACAGGTTCTTGTCCAAATATAATGAAAATTAAAGCAAGTTTACATTGGCTTGCCTAAGGGACCAGTGCTGGAGGAGGCTTAGCGACGAATATTGAAGGATATATATAAACTATAATGTGAAGTTGTTTCCTTCATTGTAACAAATGGACCACCCAAATTATGCACAATAAATAGTTTTACTTGCATGGTTCATGACGTATTGTGCATGGCTTCTGAAAATGACGTTGTAATATTAATTAACACCAATATCATATATCATCCTTTCCCACCTTCTACTAAAATTCGACATTGTAATTGATGTGTTTGGCAGAAAAGAAAGAAAAATTAAGAAGAAAAGATTGAAAACCGTTACTAAAAAGAAATTTATGAGTATAATTTTTTTTTTTTTTTAAAAAAAAGGGTCTTCAAAGGGACACCTCAACATTTACGGTTTCAAGTTCGAATCTTGAGATAAACGAGATGAAATTTATGAAAATGAGATTGCATTACCTCTTTTTGTGTCTAATTTGAACTCAAGTCTTACAAGGAGGTCAGTATGTTGTGCTGATACCAAATTCCAATTCTTTAAAGTACAAAATGATGCAAAGTGAAACAAAAGGAAACAGGAAAAGGTAAAGTGGTAAATTGAACAATTCGTTATATTTTTAATTCCCTTCATTCCTCTCTCACTTTTAGAAAATTGAAACTTTGGGTGTAAAACCTTCCTCTTATTCCTTCCTAATCCTGCCAAACTTCAAAAAATATTTTGTCACTTCCTTTTTTTGTCCCCTTACAATAGTAAAGTTCGAAAAAGAGAAAGGAACTCCGTTGCTTTTGGATTATTTCAAAAGTTTAAATTGATAAAAAATGATTCAATTATTATATTTAAATTTTAACATGTTCTTCACATGCAAATCGGATAATGATTAATAAATTTACACGTGAACCAAAATATAAAAAATGTGTAAGCTAAAATAAATTAGGTGAAAAATATTAAATGAAAAAACGATTATTAGAATTCGAACTCGAGAATTCTGATATCATATTAAATTAAGTGATCAATTATATACTAAAAACTTAAACTAATAAGAAATGAATAATTATTATATTTAACTTTCGACAATTCTTAACGTTTTAAATACGCTAGAAAAGAATTATATTTTTCTCATTTGCAGTCAATTTATCATCCAAAGGAAAAGAAAGAAAAGAGGAGATCATGCAAGCAAGGGCTAGCATATGGATAATTATGTCATCTATATGAAATTGATTTGATATTTGACTTCATCAGAATTACAGTACCTTTGATCTTTGAATTAGAAACCCAATTTTGCTGATGATAATGATTTCATATGGTCCCGATTAAAAGAAGACGATGGCGGCCAAACTGTGGGAAAAAATGTTGAAACTTATCACTTTCTTTTTCCTACCCTTTATCCATTTATGGAAAAATATCATATCAAAGCTTTCTCTACTTTTCCCTCTGTTCATATTACAATATTATTTAGAGGTGTCAAACAGGCTGGTTCCACTAGTTAAATATTTTTTTAGATTTTATGAAAGATTATAGCATATTTTTTTAGTTTTCAAATTTAAATTTTGATTTTTTTTTTAGTTTGAATTTTGATTTTTTTGAACAAATTAAATTAATAATTAAGATCTATTATTTGATTAATTGATATTACTTTTTTATATTGAAATTATAAAAAATTAAATACTGATCACTGGAATTAAAAATCCAACACTCTATTATATTATTAAATCTTCACATTTACATGTTAAAGATATGTACTTTTGCAAGGTGCAAGTTTGATCAAGTTGATGAGATTCCCTTGGAAAAGATGATTGGAACAATTGCAGTAAAACGACCAGACAAAGAACAGTACTGAGGCCTGGTCCGGCTATAGGGTGACTAGATGCTATAGCCCTCCCGGGGTGGCGAGCTAGGTCTGGTTCAAGTCCATAAAAGCACCCATTAGGTAAAGAAAACGACAGACTGCAGCCAGAGATGATGATCTGCAAAGTATTTTTCTCAGTCACCATCCAACTCGATTCCCCCCACAAAATATCCTAAAAAAGAACAGGCAATCAGGGATCAGTTTTTTTTATCTAATTTCTCCAAATGGTGTGTGGATATTGCATGTGCAAGACCTAATTAACCATGCATGGAGTTATAGCACATGTCTGTAAATTCTTTCCAATCCTTTCTTCTATATAATATATATATATATCCGTAAATTCGTATATGTGTATCGTGTTTAAACACAAATATGATACGTGTAAACTGCGTGATATTAATCGTGTTAATCATTTTAAACATATTGTATTTGCATCATATTTTTGTATCATGTTTAAAATTATCAAATCTATATATATCCATTTTTTATCTCCCTTTTAAGACATGTGATGAATTGAAATTCAAGATTCCAGTGGAGTGGAGAATTGAATCAGAAAAGGATGACACGACATTGATTTTTCTTGTTTGTCACTTTTTTTTTTCTTTCTTTTCCAAGATATATATATATATATAGTGAAAAGGGAATATATATATATATATATATATATATATATATATGTAGTTAGAAGCCAAGGAGACATATGGAAAAAGAACGTGGGAAATGCGAGGTTTTGATCCATGGACTGGAATTGGAAAAGACCCAACTTTGGATTTCGATTTCGGTTTGGCAGATCAATGGAATGTGCTTCGTTTTGGCTCGGATGGGATGGGATGGGATAGTTTGCTGCCTTTTGCAACATATATCGTTTTTTGGATTTAGCTCAAATGGTATAAAGTTATGCTTTTATGGAAGAGATTCAGGCTTTCATCGCCGAACTATATAAACCACTTTGTCAACAACCGAAAGTGAGTGCTTACTTCAATTACCGAAAGAAAGGGGAAAAAAATGCTAACGAGTATCTTTAGGGCACTATTTAAAATTAGTTAATATATTATATATAATAAGAGTTTTGCTATAATTAATGTATTATTTATAGAAAAAATATTGTATTAAATGCAATATATATTGATAATTTTATTCATCATTTTTAATATATTGGATGAAGATATTATTATATATAGTAACTTTAAAAAATTTTCTTAGGACACTTGTTAGAAAAATCCTAATAAATAATAACATTATATTAAATGCAAAAGTTGATAACTTTATTCATCATTTTCAACGCATTGATTGAAGATATTACTATATTTAGTGACCTTAAAGAGTGCCCTTATGACACTTATTAGCAAAATAAAAAAATAAAAAAAGTGAGGGCTTACTTCCTTTTGTAATTTTTTGTCCCTTGATGCATCTGTCTATGATCGGATTAGGTTGGATGGATATAAAAATTTGTCTATTCAAGATCAAGTTTGTTTTATCGGATTTGAAAAAAAAAATTAAATATATTAATATTTTATATTATTTTATATATATTTAATTAAATTTAAATAAAAATATTTTTTATTAATTAAATAATAATCCAAACTAATTTAGATTCAATTGAGATCTACCAAACAAGTCAAATGGGTAATTCCATCCTCGAATATGTGTAAACAGTAAATCATATTGTTTTTAATTAAAAAAAAAAAAAAGATAAAATAGAAAATCACGGTTCAATGACAACAACAACAACAACAAAAAATTGAGGCCTTGATGTTGATTGTTTCCTTTTCTTCCCCATTCTTTCTAGTACAGTTTTTACTTAAAACGACTATTTATGTTTGATTTTTTATTTTTTTACATTTTCTTTTATATTCATTTATTGTAAAAAAAAAAAGTAAAAAACATTAGAGTACTGAATGTTTCAAATATGTAAAAAAAAAAAAATTAATTTGGGTTGGGTTGGGCCAAATATAAAAACTCTTCGGCTTGGGCAAGCAACCAAGGCTTTGGAAACTCACTAATGAAAAAATGGACTGATATCTAACGGGCTTACATTTATTAATCCTTGAGTCCATATTACAACTTTGGGCTATATTTATCCAAAAAATTAATAGACAAAAGCAATTGCCCACCATTTCACCAACACCACAAAAATTTCCCAAAACAAAACGAATTTTCCCAAGCAATTGAACATCTTACTCGCAACTTATCTAATCAAAATAATAATGATAAGAGAAATTATCACGTTTATTGATAGTAGAATTATTAAATTTTACAAATAGGATTAGTAGGATAATATATATTTTTTAAGATATAATAAAAACATTTTTAAAAAATTAAACATGTAACAATTTTTTAAATGAGTTTATGAAATTAAAAAAAAAAAAAAATTGACTGTCAGTTTATCAAAAACGAATTTTAATAATAATACATTAAAACATTTGACTCAAGTAATTAGTGCATAATTTTTTTCTCAAATAATAAGATTCGAATTTTCTTTTAGATAAGTCTTGAAAAGGCCAATAAATTTGGTTTTTGAGAAGAAAAACTTGATTTGGATTTGCACATGAAGAGATATTTTAGCTTAGATTATAAGATATTATTCAATAATGGAGGAAGATACAACATCAAATCAAGGGAATTCTCTTTCGAAATGGGAATATCACGAAGGACTAGTTAAAAAAATTGAAAAATATATTCATTAAAGTTGATTCTCTTTCTTGCATTATAAACTCGACGGATTTGTTATTAATTTGAGTTAATTAAAAACAATTTTTTTTTAAATAATTTTCAAATCATATTTAATTTTATTTTTACATTTTAATTAATAATTCTTTTATCATTTTCAATAAAAAAAATATTTTTTTTTTTGTAAAAACATTATAAAAATCAGAAGTAGAAAAAAAAAATCTTTGTGAACTTAGATTGTTTTTTAATTTTTTAAATAATAAGAGGGAAATTGCAGTGAAGAGTTCCTACAATTGAAAACAACGAAGGATTGAAAAGTAGTCCGAAACACTCGAGTTCAAATTCGTTCAAATTCGATTTTAATAAAATAAATAAATAAAGATTTGAATTCGAATAAAATTTCGAATATAGAAAAAACTCAAATCCCAAAAAATTTTAACTCAAAAAGCGATGTTAAAATGATTATATTTTTTATAAAATCTAAAAAATGACCTAACTAATATGAATTCGAACTCATTTTAATTCTAACAAAACTTAAATCTGAAATAATCTGAATCTAAAAAAATCAAATCTAAAAACAACTTGAATCTAAAGCAACGTGAACTCAAAATAAACCAAACTCAAAATACCTAAATCAAATCCATACGAGTCTACCCGTTTACCAACTCTACCTCTAGATCTGATAATATTGGACACGACACAAACACAACACGACACAAAAAAAAATTAAAATACAATACGAAACACAACACGACACGAAAAAAAAACGGACACGACACAAATACACGAATATGTCAAAAAATATATAACACAAATTATTAACACGTCAAAATTTATGTTAATATAAAACACATTAAACACAATTATAATACGAAAAATATATAACACGACATAAATATACAAATTGTCAAATCTGTACGACCCAAGATAGTCAGTATCGTACCGAATGGCGTACCGTTTTTGTTATGGTATTGGTACGTACGGGTACTAATGTGTTTTGGCGTACCGTTTCAGGTTTATCGATATTTTTTAAATATTATATATATAACCTATTTTAAAGTTTTATGATAAAATATATATCATATACATATGCAAATATACATTAATTACCTACATAAAATATATATTTATATGTAAATATAAAATTTTAAATATTTAATATTCAAAATTTTTAAACATCAAATAAATAAAATAAATATAAAATATATAGTAAATTATTAATAATTAATTTCAATAGATTAATTTAATAAATATATTTACTTTTAAATATAATTATAAAAAAATAAAAATGATCATCATCATGATAGAGAAAATATTAAAAATTGATTCAAAACAATCAAATAAGTAAAAAAATAATTTAAAAAATAAAAAAATTTAAAATTTTGTATCAACCGGTACGAACCTATACATGCCGATACTGATCAGTATTGATCGGTATAGGTCGGTACAAGTCAGTACGATGGATATAGATCGGTACAAAAATCGAAACGACACACTACTAGTACCGTTTCGTTTTACTTTAAAATCGATACGTATCGATCGATATAATCGATACTGATATGGTATGAACAACCTGGATACGACCTTTATATGTATCTCGCCATTAATGTACTAAAAAACAAAGAAAAAAGAAAGATAAAAAGAAACGTAAGCATAATTTAAGCAGGTTGATTAGAATTGATGGGATGCAAAGCATTAGGATAAGCCTGTACCTTTTTTCTCGTATGAATATGATGAAGTAGACGCAAATTAAAACCTTCAAAATCAAAGCAGAAAATACAGTCTTTTGACAGGACAGGATCTGCACAAAAGAAACAAGCTTGAGGTTTTTGTCTTCTAAACCTACAGTATACATTTAGGAATTTAATTAATGAATTATAGAGGATTTTATTGATTTATCTATACTGTTAATAATAATACTACTTATGACTAGATTTAATATCATACATTAAATAACATCAATTCAATTAAAAATATAATAAAAAATTATTTAAGTTTTAAGAAATATATAAAATGAATATAATTGTTATTTAATATAAATACTAGAATTAAGCCCCCGTTTCACTGGGGTTTTTTAATTATTTTTTAATTTTTTAATTAATTAATAATAAATTTTATAAAATAATAATTTTTTATTTAATTTTAAAATTTTAATAATATTAATATATTTTTTTTAATTATGAAATTAAATTATTATAATTATTTATCTATGAATTACGTAATACAAATTCATTTTAAATTGTTATTTATATGCATTTTTAAATATATTTAGATCTTATTATATAGTGCATATTTTTATATATAGGAGGTAAAAAATAATAAATTAATTTTAAATTAATTTTAAATTAAATTTTATTTAAAAATAATTATTTATAAATTTTAATAATATTAATATAATTATTGTTTTTAATTATGAAAATTAAATTTATGATAATTGTTTATTTATAAATTACGCAATACAAATGCATTTTTAATTATTATTTATATGCATTTTTTAAACATATTTAGATCTTATTATATATATTTATTTATAGGAGGTAAAAAATAATAAATGAAAAATAACAAAAAAAAAAATTATGGTTTGTATTTTATTTTCTCGTTGGATCGACTTTCTCAAAAAAGTTAGCAGCAAGTTCTTTTTTTTGTTAAATTAAAGAAGTACTAACTCATTTTTATATTTTATTTTGCATATTTAATTATTCAAATAAAAAATAACTAAAATAAAATTATGGTTTATATCTAATTCTCTCGATTGATCATTTTTCTCACTCTAGCCAGTAAGTTTTTTTTTTAAATTTTTTTTTTGAGCAAATCAAGTATGGATCCTAAATCAATCCGCGAGTCAGCATTTGGACCAATCCCTTTAAATACATCATTTAAAAATAAAATAATATAAATTAAAAAAATAAAGCTAAAAAAAATAAATTAAAACTATAAAAGTGAAAACTTAAAATATATATATATATATATATAAAAAAAAAAGCTTGCCATGTGATCATTAGAGAATTTTTCGATTTTTTCACACTGGTTAGCAGCAAATTCATTTTTTTTTTAATTTTTTTTAGTGGATCGGGTACGAATCCTAAATCTACTTGTGAGTCAACGTGCGGATCAATCCTTTTAAATACATCATTTGAAAATAAAGTAAAAATAATTAATAAATTAATATAAAAAAATTAAAACTAAAAAAATAAAAAAAGCTTGACACATGTCAAGCAAAGAAAGCTTGACATGTGTCAAGCTTGCCACATGATCATTGGAAAAAATTTCGACTTTCTCACATTAGGTAACAGCAAATTTTTTTTTTTTTAATTTTTTTGCTAGTGGGCCCGGTACGGATCCTAAATCTACCCTTGAGTCAACGTGCAGATCGATCCCTTTAAATACATCATTTGAAAATAAAATAAAAATAATTAATAAATTAATATAAATTAAAAAGTTAAAACTAAAATAAATAAAATTAAAAAAAAAGGTTGACATATGTCAAGCAAAGAAAGCTTGACATGTGTCAAGCTAAGAACACCTTGAGGGATTTTTTTTATATACAAGGTATAGATTTGATTTTTTTTAATTTGCACTCATTTAATTTAAAAAATTACCTGTTATTCGTGTGTAACTTCCTTTCTTTTTTTACTTTCTCTTCATTTATTTTTTTCACTCGCACTGTGATTTGTGAGTGCGTTAAAATTTAGTATTAAAAATGTATTTAATGAATCTATACCAAGCTATATACGTTTAGTGTTAAAAAAAAAAAGACCAGATAGGTCATCGGTTCAGTGTTCAATCGGGAACCGATGGCCTATCCGGTCCGGCACATACCAAAATATTGAAAATTCAATTAATCGATAGAAAATCGGTTTAATCGATAAAAAATAATTTTTTGTTATTTTATTATTTTCTTAAGTGATGAGAATTGAATCTTTAACCTCTTATATCTTAATCATATGTTAAAGATAATACCATTAAGATAAATACATAGTTTTATTAACTAACTACTATATTAGTACTTATTTAATATCAAATTACATATTTAATCTTTAATTTATTTTTTAATTAAATAATATGATTAAACTAGTTGAACCGATAATTTAAAAATCAAACCAATTTAACTTTCAATCTAATTTTTTATTCATTGTATACGTTCAAGTTAATTGTTCACTAGCTAGGTTGGTCTAGTAATAAAAAGGAAAGTTGTTACTACATTGCATTATCTAAAACCTGAAAATTTTATTAAAAAAAAAACTGAAAAATTTGGCTGAAATTAGATTAGTGCTAGGCCATAGGTTAATTTGTTTTTAGACTTCTTTGTTTTCTACTTTTTATATATTTCCAAATTTAGGTTAGACTGTTTTGTAGTAACTGAATATATTCGAATATTTGATTCAATAATAATTTGTTACATATATTTTAATATATATATATATATGAATAAGTTAATTACATGTACTTTTTGAAACTGTGTTTGAATTTTTTTTTCTCAAAATAACAATAAAAGTTAGTACCTAACTAAATTTTGGAATCTTTTTGAACATGAATAGGATTTAAGTTTCTTTTTTGATAAATAATTTTGATCACAATTAATTATAATGGTTTCAAAATTAATAAAAGAGATTCATATATGGTTTGGATAAGTTTGGTTGGTCTTTTGAAAACTTTGTCCAAAACTTAACCCGATCCGGTCAAGTCCGACTAAATTCGGTACTGTTAAAAAATAATTAAAAAATTTATATTAATATTTTAAATATAATTTTAATTCTAAAATAAAAATATTTTTATTAATTAAATAATATTTTTGATCAAATCGAATTAAATTCAAACTCAAAATTTTCTATCAAATACCTGATCCGAAATAGGCCAAGCCCATGGATAGTTCTACTCATGATTAATTAGTCTAATAGAGTAATAGACCCATTGAACACTTCATAATATACCAAGGTATTAATGTAAAGATTAAAGCTTGTCTCATCATTTGCATGAGGTTGAACAAATTTCTCTTATTTGAAAGACATTAGCACCTTCTTTAGGATTCAAATATCCCAATGGAATAGATTCCATCTAATTAATCAATAAGGTAACCTAATTATTTAATGTGTAGATGGTACTTTATTTATTGAATGCCCCCATCAACCCTAATTACTTATCTTTCTCTCAAACATCTTCATTACTTTTTTTAAGTTTGTTCCCAAATCCTCATCTTTATGTTCCTATTTGCATAGGTTAGATGGGTTGAAAATAATGAAAAAAGAATTAAAAGTTAATTAAATAGTGATTAAAGTGAAATAAATTGACTAACAAGGGATAAATAAATTCATTCGCCTTGAGTTCTAATCTAATTTTTTCCAACAACAATACTAAATTAACCCTAAACGGTTTTGGGTCTGAATCTTAGAGTTAGACTCCTATCCATTATTTTTGTATCCATTATTTTTTGATACTCTCATCATTCCATTTTAAATTGTGAAAATTATATTTACAAATGATGATTAAAATTGTATTGAAAAATAATGAAAGTCCTTAAATCATATTAATAATTTTTATTGACGCCAATATCGAATGTAAGATCTCTATGAAAAACAATACATCTTGCTTTGATCTATGAGATTGAGCAGCTTATTTACTCGGATTTTTTTTTTAAATGAATTATTTGGATTAAATTGATGTAAGTTTCATTTGGATGGACGGTGGAATTAGCTTTGTAAAATTGAAAACAGTTGTGAGATTAATTATTATAGTAATGAGATTAGTTACTGTAACAGTGAGATTAATTATTATAATAGTAAGATTAAAATCAGTGATGGAATATGTATTGAAATTGGATGCATAAATGCGAATGATTATGAAGTGACTTATAGTAAGAGAGAAAAAAAGAATCATCAGACATATTAGATTAAAATTGATATATAATGAATTTATAGCATATTTGAGAAGTTAATAAATAAGTGAAAATTACTAAAATATTAACATATTATTTTGTATATTCATTTAAATATTTAATTAATGTATAATTATATAAATTTATTTATTATATATTAAATAAATAAATAATTTGAAAACCTTTAAATAAACAAATAAAAAGTAAAATAAATATTTTTAAATTTTTAAATAAAAAATTAACAAAATAAAAAAATCGTTAAAACTTGTTAATAATATATTTATTAATTTATTATATAATATGAAGAGAATTTTCACTGGATCATAAAATCTTCAGTGAAAAAAATAAATGCAGCACGATGGTCTCCACCGTGACACACATGGATTGCTATTATGCAATTAGGTAAAATACTATCGAAATCATACCGTGTCGTAATGCCCAGCGACAATATTGGACACGACATAATTATATAATACGAACACGATATAAAAAAATTAAAATACGATATGATATGAAAAAGAAATGCGGACACGACACGAATAAAAGAACATGTCAAAATCTATATAACATAATTTATTAATATGTCAAAATTTATATATATATATGTAATATTTTAAATATAATTATAACACGAAAAAATATATAAATATGATACAAATACAAAAATTATTAAATCCAATTATAGGTATGATGGAATCCATATAAACACGCAATCAAACTAAGAAATGTCATTTCAACCTCAAATTGGGCATGGTTCATTGATTTGTTTTGGCATTGTAGGCCCACTCTTTATCATTCTCAAACAAGCAAACGTGGCCCAAAAGCTCTTCATGATTCAATCCCTCTTGCAAAATTGTCAATCGATGGGACCCAACTGAGTTGTTAGTAGTAGGGGTGATAAAGATTTGTTTCAATTTTTAAAAAATTATAATTAATATGCAATATTTTAGTTTTTTAAAAATTGAATTGAATAGTATCAAAAATTGAATCGATTCGAACCGAATTTTATTGATTCGGATCGGTTTGATTCATCGATTTTTAAAATGTTATTTTTTTTATAATATTTTTTAAGTTTTTTCACTAATTTAAAGATAAAATATATTTTTTTTATATTATAAAAAATAAAAATAAGTAAAAAACTAATTAAAAAATATAATTTATTCGGTTTGAATAATTGCAGTTTTTTAACTTATAAATCGAAAACCAAACTGAACGATCCTAATTATTACCCGAACCGAAACCAAACCTAACACTACGATTCGAATGAATTTTCGATTTTCTCAACTTTTTTGTGGTCAGCAAGCAAATTTGGACCCTCAATGCCCCAAACCAATTCATTGTTTCCCTTGTCTCTTTTAAAGTGAAATGAAATGGTTAAATATGTAAGTGAATAAAAAATAAAAAAATCATTGGCAATCTCAAAATATAAATAAATAAATAAATAAATAAATAAAACCCCATTGTTTCCATTGTCTTATCTTTATAGTGTGCATGAATATAAATAAATAAATTAAATAAAAATAATATATAATAACAATTCTTTTCTCATCTTAAAGTGCATGAATCGAAAGAAAAAAAAAATATGAATCATATTATATTAATAGAAATTTTAAAAGCAAGAATGAAATATGTGGTAGACCTTCCATATGCTCAATTTTTCATTAATC
Source organism: Fremontodendron californicum (assembly GCA_030761205.1). Classification (NCBI taxonomy): domain Eukaryota; kingdom Viridiplantae; phylum Streptophyta; class Magnoliopsida; order Malvales; family Malvaceae; genus Fremontodendron; species Fremontodendron californicum. Next base: position 24,209,028 of record JAULJL010000022.1, on the reverse strand, counting down.
ATCATCGTGCATACAAATTTATCTTTATAATAACCACCAAGTGTAATGGGATGGAAGAATTATATGAATCTAAAACTTAATATCTAATCAAGTGTAAAGTAAAATTTAATGAGTTATTTTAACCTTTATTTTATGGATAAAATTGTTTTTTTTTTAAATAACCTCTAGACTTATTGATGATGTAAGAGTAAGATAAGGAAAAAGGAAATTCTTCTATTTATTTTTTTCATATGCATTTTTTATGAAAGGGAATTTTAGAGAGAGAATGGTTTGGATTTAATTAAATCTAGCTAAACTAATATATATTTCCCTAATAGTCGTGTGAGCTGTCAATAGAGTGTTTTAGTCTTAATTTCACTTAACAAGATTCAATCCTTACTAACTTCAAATCTATAAATAAATAAATAAACAAAAAAAATCGTTATTGATACACTCATAATATAGTTTTACTTTTTTTTTTTTAATTTTACAAGTCAGATTAAAAAATTATCACATGTTTTATTTTTTAAAATATACTTAAAAAATATGTATAATTTTACTAACTTCATTTATGAAATCTAAAAATTCTATTGATAAATAAGATAATTTCTCATAAATAAATATAACTTTCTTATTGAAAATTAGGCTTAGAACTTGAAACCAGCTACAAGTATAGTTGTCCATCAACAAAAAGGAGGTGATTGATTAATTTGTTCTCATTGTTTCTTAATTTAAACCATCAAATCAAATGGTACAAAGTAAGTAAAAAATTATGAGGATCCTATGAATGTTTGCATATGATCATAAATTTCATTTATAATAGATATTGCACCTACCATTATTTGTTGGATTGCTTAACATTTATAGTAAGGTTTTAAAGCTAAGCAATGGCCTAACCATTTATTGAAGATAAAGGTATAGGGTTTATTTTCTTTTTGCTTGAACCAACATACTAGTCTATCCATAGACTACAAACTATAAAGGCTATCTAAATTAGAATGTTTCAACTCTCAACATATTAATCTTCAACTTATCTATACAATAAAAATTTACTAATTCCCTTGAATAAGTTAAGCAAGAATTCTAATTGCTGACCTTCAAAAGTAAGGCAAATGTTGAACATTATCTATACTTGTTAAGATCATATTTATATAAAAAATCAAAATTAATTATTATATGCTTTTAAGCTGATGAGAATACTATATTAAATAAATAGTATTTTTTTTTTAATTTTAAGTTGTCAAGAATTGAATTTGATCATTGAAATTAAAAGTTTGGTATTCTACCAACTAGATCTATCACCCAAGTCCGAAAACTCGTTTTATCTTTGACAAGGTTTGGACAAAAATATTAAGCTCATTAAACAGGATAGGAAGAAAATAAAATCCGTTTAAAAAATGGTCAGGTCTTGGCTCCAATATTCAAGAGTCGAGTCCGTTTTATCAATTATATATTTATAAAAGATAAATATATATATATATATATAATATTATAGTGTGAACATTATAAAATATGTTAAATTATTCATGTTTTAATATTTAATTAATAAAAGAAAAAAATATCGTTTTTAATTTTAATTTTTTAGAAAAAAATTATCTAGCAGATTTAGATTGTACCATTTAATAATCTGGTCGAGCTTGGATATAATTTTTTACTCGAATTGTCTGGTCAAATCAAACTTGGGCAAGCAAAATGATGTTAATACTATGTCTAGACTCGACCTGATTTCAATATTCTGGATCGACCTATAAATACTTCTATTATCGACGGAATACATGACTATTGGCTAAGAATTAAGATAAAATTTTAATTTATAATCTTAACAAGTGTTTATATATATATATATAAATATAATTACAATCACAAATATCAAATTCCATGGCTCTTAGTCTTAGCCTATCAAATTAAGAAAGTGGAGGTATTAATTTTTAATTTAACAATAATTATGAGCATTAATGTTAATTAATAAATTAATGAGAATAAGATGAATTAATAATTTAAGACGGTGAGACAGGTGGCAGCGGTGCCACTCTGTACCGCTGGCGCCGGCTTTATGTAAAGATTCTCTGTACTGAAAGAAGAAGAAAAAAATGATGGGATCCTATGGAAGTGACACGTCAGCCTGCTGCTAATCGTTCCCACCTGGCAAAAAGCAGCCCATCTTTAGAGCCATAACGCATTAACGTTCCATCACTTTTAACTCCCATTTTTCAATTTTTTTTTTTTCTATAAATTTTTTTTTGGGTCTCACTCTCTCGCGTGTGTTTAACTTTCATACTTGCTTCATACACTTTTTACTTTTAATTGACTGATTGGTGGAATTTATTTTGGTAAAAAAAAAAAAAATTTTGTCAAATAATATTTTTTAATAAATAATTAAATATTAATAAAAATGATTAATAAATTAAGATATATTATTTTTTATTATTATTTATGTAGTTATCTATTTTTTAATTAATTCATATTAATTATATAATAATAAAATTTGTATATTTATTAACTTATTATATAATAATAAATTTTATTTATTATATTAAATTTAAAAAATTATTTTAAATATTTTAGATAAAATTGAAAAAGAAAAAAAGGAAAGAAAGAAAGGATAAATGTTAAAATATTTTCGTCAATGCACTATAGTTATGAGGGCAAAAAAAGGTTTATAATGGGAAGGAAGGATGCGATGGATGGGAAGGATTTTCATTGGACTCTCACGGTCCAAAAAAAAAAAATGCAACACCATATAAAAAGGTGTTTATGGATCGGATTGAATCGAACATAGACTTAAGAATTTTTTTTTTGTTCAAGCCCGTTTCGGACCGGATTCGGGTCGGTCCATAAGCCCATTTTACTATTTAAAAAATTATTAAAATATTAAAAAATTATTTTTATATTAATATTTATATATATGTTATAATTAAATTTAAATAAAAAATTATTTTTTAATTATTGAATAATAATTCGTGCCGGACCGGGCTAGGCCAACCCGAATTAAAAATATTCTTACCCAAACCCAGCTTGAACCGAACCGACTTATCAAATCGAAAGACTATCTGATCCTTGAGCAGGTCTATCATAAAACAAATCTCGTCGTGTCATACCATGCAATCCAAATGAATTATCACGATACGATTAGACAAAAAAACGTCAAATTGAGACTGAAACCTTAATAGCTTCTTTGTTTAATTTGTTTTATCTTTTTTATGTATGTGGAATCGCTAATTATATATGTTAATGTTTATGTCTTTTTTGGACAAAATTCATGTGAATATATATATATATATATATATATTTATGCAATGATGATTTCTTTTATATAATTCCAACTCTATTTTTTGAACGGTGGAATATACGCACTAATTACTGAACGAAATTTTGAGTGCACAATAAACAAATAATTTGAATACTTTTAAATATTTGTAAAAAAATTCAAGTGATATTCTTATGTTAGAAAAATTAAAACAATAATAATGGAAATTTTGTGGTCATGGTATATATCCCAAGAAGGGTTTCGATGTTGACAGCTATATCTAATATATATTAGGTATTTAACTTTGAAAGTTATTCTACGTAAGGATCAAAATCCATTACGTTAAATTTGACATATAATAGTATTTTAAAGTGTTGCGAAAATTAAAAAAAACTGTTGTTGTAAGGTAAGACAGTATTTATTCATATGCTGTATATGTGGCCGCAGCCTTATGTCTTACTCTTTAGTGACATTTTTACATATGTATAATAACACTTATCAAAATGCTGCTATTTCTACTTTATAATAGTTTTTCATGACCTTTTGCATGGATTTTTCATTTGCTGCAAAGATCTCAATGATAGCAATTATAAGTGCTATCAAAAGTATTTTTATATGATAAGATTTATAACAACACATGTCAAATGCTTAAAATGCTGTAATTATTGGCTATTATAATATATAATAACAATATGCAAAATATTGTTAAAGTGTTGCCTTTGCTATTTTTAACAACATTTGAAAAATGCTATAAAAAAATTATTGTCTAAAACTAGTTTTTGGCGTAGTGATCCTTAATATATTAATTTTGATAACTTTCATATTTGTGTTATAAAAAAGCTTTTGAACTTTTTCATTTTATCTAGATAAATTTTTATATTTTTATTACATTTAAATAAGTCCTAAACATTTAATTTGTACTCAAATAATTTTTTAACTTTTAATTTATATCCAAATAATCCTTTAACCATTAATGTATACCTAAATAAGTTCTTAACATAAATAAATATTTCATTTTAAATATGGGTTTATTTTGATACAAATCAAAAGATATAAATTTATTTGAGTACAATAAAAATATAAAAATTTATTTTAAAAAATAAAAGAATTCAAGAACTGTTTTAATATTTTAGCCATTTCATTACTTGTTAGTTGTTAGTTAAATTATTTCTTAAAAGTCTTCATTGTTTTTTTGTAAAATAGACACCACATGAAAAGTAATTTAAGAAAGAAGTATTTATCTTTAATGTTTTGTATTTATCTTTAATGTTTTGTCTTCAAAAATGAAAAATACGTTTCATTCTCAACTAGCTAGGCTCATATAATCTTTATTAATTATTTAGATGCATGATGATGAATATGATAAACTTTGTAGGAAGATATTTTATATAACAATTAATTAATTATTAATTCAAACCAAAACAAAACAAAAAAAAAAATTGAAAGTGTTTGACGTGTATGTATTATAACATTTCTCATTAAGCAATCATGCAAAACTTAGGATAATGTAAATCAATTATTTGATAAACATATGAAAACGAAATTAAAGCATAAAATAGTTCACATATGATATTTTTTATTAGTTTTCTTGTTTGCAATTGCTTTTCTAATTGTCACATAATTGTAACAAATGTGTTGTTTTTTTATAGGTTTAGGGTTAGAAATTTATTGAAAAATTGGAATTCATTGAAAAGTATGAATGTGACGTTATCTTGCCAATGGTGCAAAATTAATTTAAGAATATACAATAAGATTTTGCTATATATAATTGGATTTTTGTTAACGAGTGTTTTTATAATATTTTTTAAGATTATTATATTAAATAAGTTATAATTTTCAACTTATTGAAAATTATTAAATTAATTATTAAATATAATATAATATAATAGTACTACTATAAATAGTAATTTAATTAATTTTAACAAGTGCCTTTATATAATGCACTCGTTAGTAAAATCCTATATAATTCTTTTCAAAAAAAAAAAATCCTATATAATTAGCTTGTCTTCAATCAAAAGTGAACAACTGTAAGCAATTCTAATTCAAGTTTTTGATTAATTAATTAAGCCATCATCTGTATTTTATTCATCAATTAAGAAAAAGATGAATTCATAAATTAAATTACATATGTTTCATTGCTTATATGCTTTTCTTTCTTTGTCCTACTCCCAAAAATAATTAAAAATCACATCATTTGGTAGTTCAGAAAATAAATACTTGAAAGGTAGCCTTTTAAGGCTCTTCTCTTAGTTTTTGGTAAGTGTTAGTTTTAGGGTTTATCATGTTTGCAATATAGCTAGGCTGGATAGATAGCTTATGTTTCTTCAATGGAGCTTAAAGAAATTATTTGATTCATCGTTAATGAAATTTTTGAACTTCATTAATAGAGTGCCAAATATTTTTAGAATATATTAAAAATAAACGAGATATATGACAAATTTTTAATTCGTAATTTTGTATAGGGTTTGTAATTAGCTGCCAAAGCCTTTAAGGCAACGTAAAAAAAAAAAAAAAAAAACCAGAAGCATGCCATTCACCGAGGCAAAAAGAAGGGCAATGATCAGCAGAATAAAAAAAATAGAGGTATTCATAATTCGAGTCATATCAAATTTGGATAGTAAAATTTTATTTTTTTCAAGGTTCGGTAGCTTATTTTCTTCAGATTTAGAAAAAGTCTATTTTATTAATTAAAATATTTAACAATTATTTTATATTAATATTAATATATTTTTATAATTAAATTTAAATAAAAAATAATTTTTACTTATTAAATAATAACCCAAATTAGACCGGTTCAACTTGAATCTTAAATATCCTATCTCATATAAGTTCAATTCGAATTTAACGAATACCCTAATTTTTAAACATGGCTAATTAAAATTTTATTGTATACCTATCTCATATCGTCCAATTGTGCCTATGTATAAGGAGCTACATAGATTTTACTATTTTTTGAGATATAATCATTGCATGCACAAGTATTACAAGTTTTTTAATCAAAGCTGTAAAATCTTAAAAATATCTCTAAAATCGATTCAAAAAAGAAAAGGAAGTAAGGATCTTAAAATTATCAATTCAAGTTGTCCCGTATAAAATAAAAAAAAAAAACTAAATTTCACATAGAAAAATAAACATAAAATTTAAAAATAATTTAAAAATAAATACAAATAATTTTATTTATTAATAAATGATACTGTATAATTCATTGATAATATCCATCAAATATAAATAAAAAAATGTTTAAGATTTAGGACGTTAGGATTAATCCAATAAATTTTATTGAGAAAAAAAAAAACCAACAAAATGGTGTGTTTCTCACTCGCTTGAGAATGCAAATGGGATAGTTATAGTTTAAGACTCTCCTCTACGCCTCTACCATAACAAGTTAAACCAAAAAAAATGAGAATTACAACAACAACAAAAAAAAGAAAAGAAAGAAAGAAAGAAATTCAAGTAATAATAATAATAATAAGTAATAACGTATGAATAAGCACAAAGAAACAAAATAACATGAAATAAAAGAAAAGAAAATGAAATGGAAACTAAATTAGAGGGATGCATTGCGTGGCAGTTAAAAAGCACTACAAAGTCAAATCATTGGCTACGCTAATCGTCCTTTGTTACTGCTGCTCTCCTTATAGCTGCGTGAGGGCCTCTCTCTCTCTCTCTCTATTTATATTTTTCTCAAAATGTGTATTTTTCCATTAACCAAACAAACCCAGAAGGCCAAAACTCTCTCTCTCTCTCTCTCTCTCCTCTTACCACCACCAAATATCATAGTAAAAAAGGAAAAAAGAATGAAAAATGGTGGGATTAAGTGTAGTTTTGGAGAATCAAAAGAGTGATAGTGGTAATATAATTAGTAAGAAAACCCCACAACTTATTAGCAAAACAAGTATGTTAATCAACAGCAGCAGCAGCAAAGTTTCTTCTTCTTGTTCATCTTCTTCGAGCCGTTTTTTGTTGTCTCCTCGTACAAATTATCAGACGTTAAACTGCCCAGTTTCTGCTTTTCTTGAACAATGCTTTCTTTGCAAACAAAAACTCTTACCTGGAAAAGACATCTACATGTACAAGTAAGTTCTTTTATTCATTTTTTTCACATCTTTTAAGCCCTCTTGACTGATTCTTGGCAAGACCCATTTTTTTTTTTTACGCATAGTTTTTGGTATGATTGTTTCGGGTTTTTTTTTTTTGGTAGAGGGGACAAGGCTTTTTGTAGCGTGGAGTGTAGGTGCAGGCAAATTTTCATGGATGAAGAAGAAACTTTAAAGAAAGAAAACTGTTCTTTTGCTGCCATGAAACCTTCAACTTCTTCAGCTTCAGCTTCTTCTTCTTCTTCTTCTTCTTCTTCAGCTTCTTGCCACCACCGCAAAGCTGCTAGAAACCGAGCGGGTGGTTTTGCTTATTGAGAAGAGAAAAACGATCAAGCAGCGCCAAGAGCCCAAGACTGAAAAATGGTTTTTCCTATATATATTTTTTTATTTTGGTAATTTCAACTGTATTTTCCGATTTACCCTTTGCTAATTTTGTAATGACAATGCTATCCTCTGTCGTTTTGCTTCCTGGAATGAAGCCAAAAGAGCTTTTTTTTAACTATTTTTTGCCTCACATATCTATGGGAGCCCATGGTTTGGTAATAGGTTTGTTCCCTTCTCACTAACCTTCTAAAAAAGAAAAATAAAAATAAAACAATAATGGAAATTAGTGGGAATTTTGTGACGGTTAAGGGTATTTATGGTATTTTATATAATGTTCAAACCTTGATTTTTTTTTTGGTAAAAAAAAAGCTTACTTAAAAATTAAAGGATTATAAATGTTAAAATTTTGAATGTCATCTCTTAAAATAATTATATAAATTAACTCAAACTAAATCTGAGTTACCTTGATTAAATTTAATTTTGGCAAAAAAAATTTTGATAAACCAAAAAAAAAGTTACTAAAGGCTCATAAGAGTAATCGTTTTATTAGAAGAATAAAATAGTGTTTGTTTGTTGTGTTCCAAAACGACAATGTTTCATAATTGTAAATGTTGTTTCATTTGATCTGCATTTTGGTTTTATTGGGGAGGGAATGAAAATTAAGAGATAGGATTACATGAAACGGTTATTTTACGTACGTATATATCTTTTTTATTTATATCATGTCACGTGATTAGATTTTTAGAAAAAATTAATTATTTATTATAACATTACATATAATAATTAAATCATAAATATTTCTTTCAATAATTTATTAATAATTTTTGTAATAAATAGTTGATTTTTTAAAAAAAATTTGATTACACAATATGAATGGAATTGATATATATTGACATAAAATAATCGTTTTATACAATCATTTCTCAAATAATTAATACTTTTAAAGAGCAATGTTTATGGTCCCCGTAAGAAGATACTAGTTGCCATTAAGGATCATAAACTTTTTTATAATTCTTCAAATAACCCTTCCTCCATTTGTTCATTTATTTTATTAATCCGATTAACAGGTGTCTATAATCAAAGATTGATTGACATTGTCGAATAAAACTAAATTAAGTTACTTGTGAACTACTCGAGTTTGATTTTGTGAATACTCGAATTTAATTTACTTATTATTGAATTTGAATATTTTCATATCCGATTTTAAGATTCGTGATCCAAACTACACGTGAACCAATTTACGGTTGTCTATTAGGGGTATAAACGAGTTAAGTCACTCGTGAACCACTTAAGCTTGATAAATACTTGAACTTGACTTGTTCATTATTGAGTTGAATTCGAGTATTTTAATAATCAACTCCAAAAGATTCACAAACTTAGTCAAGTTTTTGTTTTTTAATATAATTAATATTATCTATATTCTATATAAATAAATGATAAAAATATAATATTTAATAATCATATTTACAATTTTATTAAACCTAATTAAATCCGGCTCAAGTGGCTAAAGTAAATTATGAACCAAGTTTGAGTATGAAAAATAAAGATCAATCTTGCTCAAGTTAAAATTTGAGTTTTGAATTTTAGAATCAAATCGAGTTCAAATCTGGCAATGTGACTGGATTTGATTACACTTGTTAAAGTACATTTATAAACATTTATTAACACTAATTAATTTTTTTTTAATTTTATATTTAATACATTAATCTCATCAAAATTAAAAATAAATTTAAAAACAAATAATACATTAATTACAAATTTTTTATGGATTTTACTAATGAATGTCTTAAAGATACTCTTTAAAGTTATTAAATATAATAATATTTTTAATTAATATATTTAAAAATTATAAATAAAATTATCAATTTTTTTATTTAATATAATATTTTTATTATAAATAATATATTAATTAATCTTAAAAAATATTTTAAGGAAGCAATTTTTTGTTATTGATTTATAAATATGACCTTAAGTTAATTGGCTATAGAGACAGTTGCCATTTTCTTAATGAAACAAAAGTGTTTTTGGGGGCCTTTGTCTGTCTGCCTCAAGATAGCAAAGCTGCCTGCCTATGCCTAAGAATTTGAGTTTAGTTTTTAATTTAATTTTAATTATTATAATTAATAGGTACCCACTGTTTTTCATGGGGCACATCTATTCTTTACTACTGGTGACAGGTAGATGTGTTTTAATGACACGTAACACTTCATATTTTAGAATTTATTTGCTCTTTAAATAATTGAATAATTGGTGATGTTGAGATCCCTTTTAACTTATAATATTTAATATAAAATATTATTATAAATAGTAATTTAGTCTTAACAAATGCTTTAAGAATATTCATTAAAAAAATTCATATAAAATAGTGAAGACACTAAAATGTATTGATTATTAGAGTAAATATGTTGAATCCACAAGGGTTAGTTTAATCTGGTAAAAAATATATTTTTTTTAATCATCAAAATTATTTAAAATGTAAATTTTTACTCTGATTTTAACATTGTTAATTATGTTTTGATTCTAATTCTAAATACACCTAATCGATATGAAAAAATATATCATTAAGATAATATGGAGATGAGATTAAGTCAAAACAAAGAGATACATTCGATTTCTTGTGTTTTGGTTCAATTCTCATCATTTTTATGCATGCAATCTTTAACTCCTTTAATGCTTAATAAAAAGTTTGAGCCATCAAACTTTTTTTGGTATAAAAAAAGTCGTAACTAAAAATAGAATAAAATATTATAACTATTGATATTCGAATTTCAGATATGTGGATACTATCTTTTAAGAGTGATTGCATAAAACAATTGAAATAAATTTTAAGTTCAATTTGAGCCATTAATTAATTTACAATATAAACATTTTCACACAATATTCTTATTTTTATTTGCTAATCAAGGAAATGTGTGATAGTGAGGAATCACCTTGGTGATTAGGTGAGCTAATAATAATTGCATGGAAGGACTAAGGAGGATGGAGTAAATACAAAGAAGAGAGTCCCAAATTGTAAGTGTCCTAAAGGGGAGAAAAAAAAAAGGCAAAAACAGAAAGATGGGGAAAAATGGTATAAACAATTTGGGGTAAAAATCATTGAATTGGTGAGAAAGTTAGGTGAAAAAAATTGAATAACAAAGAATAAAAAAAGTTAGGAATTAGGACCATAGTCCATAGAATCTTATACATTTCTATGTGCCACTCTCAATGCAGTTTTGAAAAAAAAAATGGAACCTTAGAAAGGGAACCATAAGAGAGAAAAATTAAAAAAGATGAGAGAGGGTACTAATTTGGAATAAATATATAGGGTTTGCAAATTACTTGTCTTTATGCTCTCTAGTCTCTACTACAGAATATACATAATGATGATTTTAAAAGTAAATGTTAAAATAATATAATAAATACGATTAGCATGATTAATATAATGTTTTATTCAGGTAACATAATTGTATTTAAAATTTTAACATATTTAATAATTTATGTTAAAATTATATTTAGACGATTGATATGAAAAAAAATATAATACATGACACATGTATAAGAATTATCGGATCTAATTGTCCACTAAATCTTCCCTTTCAAAAGAACAGTTAGGTCCTTGGGTTTTTATTATTTTTTTCCAATCTTTTGTCCAAAAAAATTACAAAAATCAGTCAATCACACTCGACTTCCAAGTCTTGATCAAACCTATACTTGGTTTATAAAATAACCTAAGATTAGAGGTGTTAAAATTAATTCGAACTTCAAACTAATTAAAAAAAAAAATCGAATATGAAGTGATCTAAATTAAAAAAATTAAGTTAAAATAATTATATTTTACATAAAATTTAAAATAATTGGGTAGACCTGCTCATGGGCCGGATCGGGCCGCGGCCCATTTTTTTTCAAAATCTTTACCCAGGCCCGGCCGGCCCGGCAGGCCCGAATTCACTTTTCATAATATTAAAAATATATATTTTTTATTTTTTTATATTTTTATAATTAAAATAAAATAAAATTATTATAATTAAAAAACACTGTTCTGGGCCAGGCCGGTCCAGATTAAAAATATCCTGTCCAGGTCTATCGGGCTCATGAGCAAATCTAGTGTTGGGGAGGGGATTAAACTAAAATTTGTACCTGGTTTAAAAAAAAAGTCTAAAGATCTAAATTTAAATCTAAAACTATCCAAACCCAAAAAGTTATGTTGAAATAATTATATCTTACATAAAATTTAAAATATCTTGAAGCTAAAATAATTTTAATTCAAAAAAAAAAAAACTTGAAATTATCCAAATACAAAATTACTAGAACCCGTCCATTTGCCACCTATCAGGCAAATGCAATGTTGGGGGAAATTAAACTAAAAATGGTTTTGATTAGTACATGATTTTGGACATCAGAAGGATTCTCTTGTCTTAATTAATTGTGCAAAGGGCAAAAACTGTCTGGCCATTGATGAAACGAATAGGTGTGGTGGGAAGTCTGGGGGCTGAAAGGCAGAGCCATAGATCATGTTGGGAGTTTCAGCAAGCCTTATCCAATAGGAAAACAAGAAAGAAAAGAAAGAAGAAAAAAAAACCCCAAGTGGGGGAGATTTTGTTTGATAAAGTTGGTTTAAGGGTTGTCAGGAATTTTTTTTTCTTGTTTACCCCAAGAAACTGACGCTTCACTGAGTTGAAATGGTGCGAGCTCCAGTGATGTGAGTGAAGCCGTTGGGAACTCTTAAAGAGTTTTTTACACGGTTTAACAATGCAATGGACTGACTGAAACTTGTTTTCCTCGGCTCTCTAGTTTTGGGCCCAAAAAAATTATTGCTACAGTAGTAGAACGATCTGATCTGACTTTTACAAAGTTTTGTTTCACCTTTGGTTACTACTAACTGTCACTTAGATCACATTTTTCAGCAGGTGTCAACAAAAAACAAAAACAAAAAGACCCAAGTTTCTCTTTCGAAATTGAAAGGCATCCGGATTCCGGACCAGACCATCTTTTAAAACTGCCATCGACATGGTCACAACTTATATTACTCGGACTCAAGTATCTGTCCAATACGTGTATGTTCAATTTTTCCAATATTTCCACGTATTTGAAAGATTCTTAGAGGATCATATCCCAATACCTATATCTGGATATGCGTTGGACACGAATGCTTCAAGAAAAATGAATAGTCGGAACAACATAGGTCACAACTCACAAGCAATTTGAAAAGGAGGGCTAGAATTAGATAGATGCAGCCTTATCCCTACTATGCAAAGACAATGTGTTCATGTTTTGAACTTGTTACCTTGAGAGGTCGAAAGAAATCAACCTTAATGGAAAGTAATGACTAAGCGAGGCCGAATAAACCGAAAACCCAGTTCAGGTGTGATAAAATATACAAGTTAGGCACAAGAATTTTAGGACATAGGATTCACATAGAAGCGTGTTTCAGTTAATACATACAGTTGGTAACCGTAGCAGCATAAGTAGAAGCCTCTCTTCTCGCCATCATCGTAATAACCAAGTACTCTTCATCAACATAACAACATGATTTTAACCAGATTTGAAGAGCAAAACTGCTTTCTGATCTAAATAGAAATAAACAAAGTGGTTTGTCTCGTGGGTTACGTATGAACCTGCAGCAAAAATCAAAGAAACGAATATTAATCCAACATAATTTTGAAATCTAAACACAAATTTTTTGTTCTAATTTGTTTTGACATAAGCACAAGAAGATCACAAAGGTAGCAGCAAGATCAAACAGTAAAGTTTTATCTAAAACCTGTTTAAGACCTAAAACTTGGAAGGAAATTTCATGACACATAGAAATCGAAAAGAAAAGGTTCTAATCTATGTAAATAGTACAAGCATTACAACTGCAAAAGCAGATAGTCTGCACTGAGGATTACAAGTGTCTAGTTGTAGCATACAATCCACAAAATCAGGAATGAGCAAGGCCCCATGCACAAAGAGAGTATGATTTGGTTAAACTACCAATGTATTTCCAAGATTATATCAGAAAAATTAGGTGGTATTAAGAACAACTAAAACTGCCTCTTTCAAAATTATAGCACTATGATTTGTCAACATAAAAGTATATGATAAAGAGGGTGAATGCCAATATAGATTGCACTCCTAGCAAATGAGCAAAGCTATACTTGAATTATAGCACTATGTTTCGTCAACCAAAGAACATATCCGCATAAAGTATATGATGTAGAGGGTGAAAGCCAACATAGATTGTACTTACACCAAATGAGCAAAGGTCTGCTTGAATTAATTTTTAATATAGTATTGTTACATGCTCCATATGTATGTAATACACATTTCACTTATATAATGAGTTTCTTTAGTAATGAGCATCTAACATAGTAGCCTATTCCATTCCACCCATCCACCCCACCCGCCGTCCCCTTTCTCGAATCTAAAGTTTTGAGCTTGAGACCTCTAAGCTGAAAGTTCCAAGCTCAAACCACTTTCTTATTCAATAGAGAAACATATATTACATCTGATATACAATATGAAATAGAGGTCCAATCTTAATGCCATCAACTAAATGTAAACAGAATAATAAAATGGCCGCTGAAGGTATCAATTATCAAATAGGTTATTTTGTTATTATTTTTTTTGAGAAGGTATCAAATAGGTAATTAAGCACATTGATTAACTATGTTGGCCCATCTGACGTAATCCCAGCATAGCCAATGGCCATACTCACACCTAAGGGTGTAAACAAGACATCTATGCTCACAAACTACTTGAGTTCGGCTTGAAAAAAACTCGAATTCGGCTCGGTCATTGTCGAGCCGAGTTCGAGCTCGAGCTATCAAGCAAGCCGAATTCGAGCATCTTAATGCTCAACTCGAGTAGCTCGCGAGCCTAATCTTGGTATGAAACCCCCTCTATGAAATCAAGATAGTGAAATATAAGAACAAAAATATAATTCTGGTATGAACTGCGTATGGGTTAGCATTAAGAATTAGTTTAAAGCGGCGCCACTAAAGCTGAGATCCTTGATTGAACATAAAAGTCACTAGTCGTTCATCGAATAACCAGATAAAGTTTGAGATTTTCTCCTTCATCAAAAGCAATCAATCTACTAAAAGTACTTGTTGATCTTAACCCAGAAATTCCATAGTAATGACGAAACAATTACATTACACTCCGAAATAGAAGGCCTAAGCTTAAGACAATCCAATCTAACATCAATGGCATTTATGATAAGCTAATGTACATGGAAACTATATCTCATTTAAGCCTAGATCTGCTCTGATTTCAACTTAGAACAACGGCATTAGTTAAAAGAAACAAATTTGTAGAAAATACTTTCCATGAAAATTGAACTTCTGATACCAAAATAAATAAAGCATAAATAAATTAAATCTAAATGGATAATTGGGTTACCAAAATTGCGACCAACAATGCAATGCCAAGTGGGTCCATGTCTCTTATCAAATTCTTTCTTTATATGCTCTGCTACATCTTTCTCTACATTGTTCTTCTCAAATGCCTAGTCAAAACACCAGAAGAAAAAAACGATTCAAAGTCAAACAAATTTACAATATTTACTAACAAATCAAGATCAAACGAACAAAACCCAGAAATTAAATCGAATAAAAACCATAAAAAAAACGACACATAATCGAGTAAAAATGGAAGCTTGGAAGGAAGAGAAAGAGAGCTAACCGAGATGGCTATATTGACAGCCTCTTTTTGCATGTCGTCTTTCATGTCGGCGCTTTTGATGATAACTTTCTTGGCTGGTGAAGTAGCCGACTCTGCAGTAAGCGCCGGAGAAGGCTTTAATTCATCGGTTGTCGGTTTCACCGTCAGAGCTCCGGTGTTGCTTCTCTTTGCTTCTTCAGTGCTCATTTTTTTTTCTTAAAAATTTTCCAGAGCCAAAAGAGAAAACAGAAAAGAAAAGAAAACAGAGACTCAGTTTCTGTCTCTTCCTGTTTGCAATGGTGGGTGGTCACTCTTTGTAATTGTACTGTTACTTGATTTTTATTTTATTTTATTTTATTTTAAAGTATTTTTATGTAATTATTTTCTACTATGGATTTTCTTTTTTAAGGAGTAGGGAAAATGTGGAAATAATTCTGTCAGGTCAATTTTGGTAAATGAATTGAACTCTGTTCTTTGGGTTTTTTTACTACAATATAGCAAAAAAAAATCTCAAATTACCGTTGGTTTCGGATTAATTCTCAAACTACGGTCTTTTTTTTTTCTAGCTGGGAAATCGCCATCTCCCATGGCGATTTCCCTTGATGTTTTTTCCAAATTTTGCTAAAAATACCAAGGGAAATAGCCACCCTCTTGGTATTTTTAGCAAAATTTGCTAAAAACATGAAGGGAAATCGCCATGGGGGTGGTGATTTCCCTTCATGTATATATATATATATTTTTAATTAATAAACAAAAATTTAATTTAATTTGATAAATTTATTTTTTAATTTTAAAAATTATAAATTAAATTAAAATATTCTTTTTATAATTTAAAAAAAAATTCGTAAGGTATATTTTAGGTTTTTTTATAATTTAATATTTTAAAATTTATTTTTTAAATTTTAAATTTGAAATTAGAAAAACAAATTAGAAAAAAAATTAATAAATTTGAACAATTTTATCTATAAATACCCCTCTCCTCTCCTTCAAATTTTCATTCCTCTCATTCAAATTATCATTCTTCTTTCAACAATTTTTCATTCTTCTACCAAAAAAATTTCTTTCTACAACAAATTTTTTTTTTCTACAACAATATTTTGAAATGGCTTCACTATTGAGGTTACAAGAAAATCACATCTCGGATGTTATATTTATTGTTTTTTTTATATTATTATTGTTTTTTTATATTATTATTGTTTTTTTATATTATTTTTTTTTTATATTATTATTGTTTTATATTATATTATATTATTATTGTTTATATTATATTATATTATTATTGTTTTTTATATTATTATTGTTTTATATTATATTATATTATTATTGTTTTATATTATATTATATTATATTATTATTGTTTTATATTATATTATATTATTATTGTTTATATTATATTATATTATATTATTATTGTTTTGTTATTTTATAGTTTTATAGTTTTATTTATTAATTTATAATTGTTATAGTTTTATAGTATATTAATTTTTATTATTATAACAGGAAACTCGTCGCGTGTTACGTGCGAGGAAATTTATATTGGAAGACCCGCATCCATCTATTATCGACCACTTAAGAAGAGCCGAATTTTATCACGCAAGTCAAATTCGACGACTTGTGATACAACCCGATTTAATCAGTGCGTTGGTCGAACGATGGAGACCCGAGACGCACACTTTTCATTTTCCATGTGGTGAATGCACGGTCACTCTCGAAGATGTTGCGCTGCAACTTGGACTTCCGATCCATGGCGATGCAGTTACAGGCGGAAGCCTGCTAGATTGGAATGAAGTGTGTCAAGATCTATTGGGTGAGGTACCTCCAGAAGAGTATGTATCTGGCTCAACGGTGAGACTAACTTGGTTGAAATCGTTTCAAAATCTGCCATTACATACAACCGAACAACAAATACAATATGCTGCTAGAGCATATATTTTACGTTTGATTGGAGGATTACTGATGTCTGACAAATCGAGCAGTCGGGTACATTTAATGTATCTTCCATTGCTACGTGATTTAGAGCATGCGGCAAATTATAGTTGGGGTTCTGCGTATTTGGCGGTTTTGTATAGAGAACTTTGTCGAGCTACAGTTCCAAAAATCCATGACATAGGTGGATGTTTAGTGCTTCTACAATCATGGGCTTGGTATCAGCTACCATTTCTTGCTCCGCACGTGGATATTTCGGCTGTATCCCCCCTTGCAAGCAGGTAATAATCTTTACTATTTTATTAATTTTGTACGAACTTGTACTTTTATAGGTCATTAAGATATTATATGCATTTTAATAGGTGGAGTAGGAGTACGAGTAGAGATTTTACAGAGACTCCGAGCGATCTTGCAAGTATAAGAGTGCGACTAGATCGACTAGGATATGATAAGGTAAATATTTCGATTGTTACATTGAAGTTTTTTTTTTATTTAATCCATATGAAACTAATAATTTGTAATAATTATTCGCAGTTTGTGTGGATGCCATATTTCTTGCGTGAAATTATGGCATGCCTCCCATCGGATGCCTACAATAATTTCAATATATGGAAAGCAAACACAGCATTGATATGCTTTTCATATGTAGAGTGGCACCAAACTGACCGGGTATTGCGACAATTTGGGATGCAACAACCAATTCCTGCAGCCCCGGTGAACCTTGATAAGCTTCACAAGGTCGACATGTGTGGTCGTAATGATGAATTCTGGCCTGCGAAGCATGAACATTGGATCCAATGGTGGAACATACGTTTTCAACGAATTCCGACAGGTTACCCGATTGTTGGTAATAATTTCAACCCATCTACTGATTACATAAGATGGTATAGAAATGAAGGTCCGCCTTTCGTTTGTCCACCGTCGATGCATGAGGATGTTAGGAGTATGCCATTTACCGGACAAACTTCAGCTCCAGTCCCTCCTACACAGGATATGGATGCTCCTAGACCTCGCCGACAATGTGGGCGAACGCGTCAACCGACCTCATCGGAGTTCACAGCACCGAGGATGTCATTTGATCATCCTGAACCTGAACGGGATCATGGAGTACCATCCAGCCATTGTTATTCCGTAAGTCACCCCGGATATGACGTTGATGAGTGTTACCGACCATCACCGCCAAGAACGAGGTTAGATGACCAGCTCCCCATCCTAAGTCCAAGTTCAGCATATCTAACATCCATGTATCAGTTTGGAACCCCTTCGTCAGCATTTGATGCTACATCATTTATGGGTGCATCTAGTAGTCAGGTTCCCGTTATGGGTGAACTAGGTGTTGGCTCATCCAGTAGTGGGTTTCAAATTTTTGATACGGATGAAAGGACTGATGACATACAACCGGAACCAGTGGCGGTTATAGCAAGAGGTCGTGGTGGACCGCGAATACGTGCCACTGACGAGGTTGAACGACGGGTGCAACCACCACGCATTAGAAGAGCTCGACACTGTTGCTCTACACCACGCAATAATTAGAATAATTGTAATGTGTTTAAAATTTGTAATATAAATTTATATGTTTTGCATTTCATGTTATTTATTTTAAATTTGTTCGGAAATTAATTGTTATATTTTATTTTAATTTATATCTTAATGTTGTTATTTAATTTTAATATAATAATCCAAATTACATGATAAGTTGATTTTCTTTTTTTCATTTCATTTTAATTTAATTTATGAAAATTAAATTAAAATTATTTTATCAAATAACCAGTTTTAAACTGTAACAATCTATACTATTATTAAAAACAATGATTAAATTGATGTCACGAGTTAATCGAATACCAACTCAAAAAAACTAATCAAATTAAAAAAATTATTTTACGATACCAACTTAAAAATAACTTCTTTATTTAAAAAAGTGACTCGATAAATTTCTTTAAAAAAAAAAAATTATTTACATTTTACATCATTAAATTATTTTTGATATAAATTAAATTTTCCTTTTTATAATATTACAAAATTATAAAAAAATACAATTTTTGATATAAAAATTTAATAAAAAATATAATCTTCTTTTTAAATTTTAATAAGAAATATATTTTTATTTTTTATAAAATTGTAATAATAAATTAAATTACATTTTTAATATATATTTTAAAAAAATAAATAACCAAACCTATAAAAAAAATATTTTAATTTAATTTATAATTTTTAAAATTAAAAAATAAATTTATCAAATTAAATTAAATTTTTGTTTATTAATTAAAAAAATATATATACATGAAGGGAAATCGTCACCCCCCATGGCGATTTCTCTTCATGTTTTTTACAAATTTTCAAATTTTAACGCTGGAAAATCGCCATGGGGGATGGCAATTTCCCAGCTAGAAAAAAAAAGGCCGTATTTTGGGAATTATTCCGAAACCAACGGTAATTTGAGAATTTTTTTTTTGGCTATATTGTAGTAAAAAAACCCTGTTCTTTGATCTCAAAATTATGATTTTCTTTAATTTCTTCCTTTTTTTTAGGTGAATTGTCTTTAATTACTTTTCAACTAAAATTAGCTTTAAAATTATATCCAATTTAATTTGATTTAAAAAAATAACAATTTAAATTGATCTAATTTAAATTCAAAATGATTTGAAAAATTAATTCAAAAAAATTCTAAATTTAAATTGATTTAATTTTAAAAATTAATCATTTAAATATAAAAATAATTTGAACCCATAACTCACAATACAAAATAATCCAAATTCAAAATAAATTTTTTTTTTTATTCAAAGAGATCGTAAATTAAAGATAACGGAAGGGATTGCTGAATTTCGAATTTCAAACTTACTATATATCATCTATCTCTTAAAAATAATTATATAAATCAATTAAATTAAGCTCGAGTTCAAATAATCTGAAATTTAATTTACCATGCTGGAGTTTGTTGTCTTGCTGGTTTTGCAAATATGAATGGCCCGAGCTCCTGCTCCATGAGAGTTCCTCCACTTGCAGGGCAATTTGTGCCCAACAATCATCAACGTGATATCACAAATTAAGAATTACACTTTGATTGCTTTTTTTTTTTTTTTTCTAAAAGTAACAGTATTTAACCCAAGGAAATCATCATAAATATTACCTCAATTATAGTCCGAAAAGCTAGCTGATAGTTTGATAAGCTCAGAGAGCAGCGGCTTCAAAATTTTCAGAATCAACGACTCTTTGTTTCTTAGATCACAATCACATTCATCGTGCAAACCAGCTATGTTACTCGTATTCGAGTGTGAGTGTCGGATACGGATATCGAACAGCATACTAAAGTTGGGGAACTGACAACATATAATTTTCAAGCAAGCCAGTCAAACAAGAACTCTTCACAAACTGATCATTGTTATCATTTCCTTCAAGCAAACTAATGCTAGATGCATGGAGAATGGAGAATGGAAATGTTCCTTTCTTTCCTCACCATCTTTTAATTTTGCCTTGCTTTCTTTTTTCTTCTGACTATAGGTTGCAACTTAATTTGACCCTGTTTTGAGCAAAAGAGTAGCTAATCCCAGCATATTGATTTCCCCATAGATCAACTTCTTCAAAGGGATCTTCATTTCCCACAACGGCTGAAGATTTTATATATATGATGAAGGGAAGCATTCAAAGAACAAGAAACAATCTTAAAACAACTTTTTGATGCCTTGCTCAAGGATGACTGTGTATGATTCTGTGCTATATACTCGGACTCTTCATTTTTTTCTTTTTTTAAAAAATATCCGTATCTGACTCATATTCGGATATGAATATAAGATATGATCTTTCAAATATATAATTTTTTTTAAAAAAATTGAGCATATCCATCTCGGATGCATACCGTATCAATAGTCACTTTTGATTCCGTGTAACATAGATTCTGTGAAGTTGCTTCACTATCGGAGCTTTAACTACTGTATAGCTTCAGCACTATTTGCAATAATCAATAGCTGCTTGAAGTTGCCAAGAAGGAATAAGCTCTTGAATCAATTTGGTGTTGCCTGAGTCAATGTTATCTGGTCTATAATATGACGAATATAGAAAAAAATTAAAACGAAAAAATAAAATAAATAAGATACGAATATATGAATGTATCAAAATTTATATAATACAAATTATTAACATATTAAAATTTATATATCATCTTAAATATGACATGATAAAAAAATAATATAAATATACAAATTATCAAATCTATGATTCAATTAATTATTAGTATTCGAAAGGAAGTAATTTTGATTTTTGAACACCCTTGTCCATTTAGTGCCAGCGGACCTCAAATCGGCATTACAAAGTAATAAAACGAACCGGGCCTAACTCCAGAGGCTGAAGCCCATTATAGAAAATTAAATCCGGGTTCGGGTCAAACCGACCGCCGACATTCAGATTGAGATCGAGATTTGAAAGCGACCACATTGTCAGGTGTAAAACTTTGGAATTATCAAAATCCAACTCTCTCCTTTTTCTCCATCTTATCCTTCTCTCTGGCTAATTTCCCCTACGTTACAATTTAAAGTCTGCCCAAATATATAACCAGTAGAAAATCGACACCTCATCATTTATCCTTTAGTCGATTACAATTGGGCGATGATATTAGGAATGGCAGGATCGATTATCTTCAATTTTTAATCTAAATCTGTTTAATTTATTTAAAATTTAAATTCATTTATTATCTTTTTATTATTCGAATATTATTCTTAAATTTATATCAGATTTAAAAAATAATATGTCAGATATTTATATTCGTTAAATATTTAAATTTATTTTATTTTAAAAAATAAAATTAAAATTAAACAATAATTAAATATGTAAATAGATATCGAATTCGAATATTTGAATCCGTTATCAGTATAAAAAAAAAGAATTTCTAATATCCGTTAACTATCCACATTAAATTCAAAACGAATTTGAATAACAGATATCAAAAAATTCATATATAAATTCACTTAAAAAAATAAATCTGATATTTAATTTATAAATCATTTAAATTTATAAAAAATAATTAAATAATATCGAATATTTAATTTTTTACTAATTATTACCATCCCTACCGATATCACGCGCTGTGAAAACTCAATTGATGATGATGTCTATCCCTTGATCAAGACTATCCACGTGGTTTTCTGTTGCGTCAGCAGGATAGTTATGTTTTTTAGGAACTCAAGAAACCAGCCCAATCTCTTCATGGTCACATCATTATTTTTAATATGATAATTCATTGCTAACGAGTGCCCTTAAGACATTTATTAAGGTTAGTTAATATACTATTTATAGTAATAATATTGTATTAAATGTAAAAGTTGACAACTTTATTCATCATTTTCGATACACTGAATGAAAATATTACTATATATAGTAACCTTAACAAGTGCCCTAGCAAAATCCTTCATATATTTATATATTATTGATATATTATTTATATTATAATCGTATTTTAAATATTATATATATATATATATAAATTTTAACGTGTTAATAATTTATATTATATAAATTTTAATATATTCATATATTTATATATTCGTATATTTATATCATATTTATATTTTTTTTATATAATACATATTTTAATTATTTTTTTTTACATTAGTTTCACATATTATCAAGTCTACCTTTCCTGACGCTTTTCATCTTGTTGCACGTGCCTTAGGGTATCCAAATCCGGTCCTCTCTGCTTCCTATGATTGAAGTGAAGATCCGAAATAGACAGTCAGCTTTCCTTGAGAAAAAAATCAATAAAGAATCTCTTTTTAATAGAGCTGAGGACTAGAGGCCTCCCCAATTCAGAGGATAAAGTCCCCAATTCAGAGATATTAAATCTTAATATCTGCAATATTTTTTTTTTTTTTAAACTACGTCGTACCATTTTTTTTATCTATCTTACAATAAGGTTTTCACATACGAAGATCTTGTCAAAAGGACCAAGACATTGATTGACTTAACCTACACTATGATTTCGCATTGAATTGAACCATTTTCATAGATATCCTATATTTACATGAAAAAGACAAATATAAATAATGAGCTTGAAAGGCTTTTTTATACTTATAAAGCTAACATAATTTTCGTGATATAAGGGTATAAGAATAGAAGAGAAAAAATAGAATGGGAGGGGTGTGGACCTAAACGTTCTTATTGAAAACTAAAGCTAAAAAAAATATTATTATGGATTTGTTATAAGAATTCACTTAATTGATGTTTATAAGCAACGGTTAAAGATTATCTAATTATTATTTTATAAAAAAATTTATTTAATATATTTTATTTATTGAATTTTTTATAAAAATAATACATTATTTTTTTTATAAATATATTACCTTAACTAGTGTCATTAAACATTGATTACCATTTCACTTTATTATAAAGTGTACTAATGATGTTTTTTAAAATTATTATATATAATATTTTCACTTAATGCATTAAAAGTAATGTAAAAGTTATCAATTATTATATTTAATACAATTACTATTAATACATTAAAAGTAATATAAAAGTTATCAATTATTATATTTAATACAATTACTATAAAAGGATTTACTAAAAGTGTCGCTTTTTAGAGTAATTAATATATTATTTATAATAATAATTTTATATTAAATATAATAATTGATAATTTTAGTTATGATTTTTAATACATTAATTAAAGATATTACTATATACTAAATTATGTTACACTTATTATGTGGGTGGAAGAAAAAACATATCTAATATATATATATATATATATATATATATGAGTAGTTTTTTTAAAGTGATAGTTTTTTAAGAGAGAGTGGATAGTTTTTAAAAAATATATATTATATAAAAAATTAAAAAAATATAAATACCCTTATTATATTAGTATTTGATTTATAGTTTATTTGATTTTTCAATCAATTTTTTAACCGAATTTGTATCACTTGACTCGTGATATTTGAGTCAGAGCATTAATAATAGTATAGAAAACAATCTTAAAGAATAAGAGTATTTATTAGCCAAGTTTATTATAAATAATATTAATCTATACTATTGTAAAATCTTTGAGTTATGTTAAGAATCAACTGACACTAATTTAATTTAAAAATTGATAAAAAAATTAAATAAAATTATTTTAACAAATATAAAATTAAAAATATTTATATTTTTTCACTAAAAAAAAAATTAACTATCCATTTAAAAAAAATATTCATCTTTTTAATTCATTATTTCTTTTAAAAGACAAATTTTAGTTAATCTTAAAAAGAGTACCTAGTTATCAAAATCTTATTTATTTGCAGGAAACGCGCGTGGGAAACACCATTTTAAAAGTTTCATTTTCATTTACCATATTTATTCTTGCCTGCAATCAAGTTGTATTATCTTGATAAAAGAAATCAATTGTTTTTTTTTTTTTCTTCTTGTTTTATCTCATGCAAGTGATAATGGGATGTGATGTGCACTCTCCAGGGAAAGCGAGTGAGGATCCGAATATTTCTCATCCGAAAGGTCCGAATCATAGTATTAGTATATGTAGAGTGTAGACAGAGAGCGCAGCAGCGGATTTAAATCTCCTAATCTTTCCTAACTTG
The DNA here is from genome assembly GCA_030761205.1 of Fremontodendron californicum. NCBI lineage: Eukaryota > Viridiplantae > Streptophyta > Magnoliopsida > Malvales > Malvaceae > Fremontodendron > Fremontodendron californicum. The sequence goes on along the minus strand of JAULJL010000022.1, from coordinate 24,184,270 downwards.
GGTTACCGTACAAAGTTGTTCAAACATCAACTCTTTCACCTTCTTACACGACACCTCCTTAAATAACTCAATAAATTATCGTCCAACGAACTTACTTACATTATTTATTTCCATTCAATACCCATTATTTTGATTGCTCTCTGGATTACAAGTTTTGATCAAAGAACAAAATTTTTTCAAGCCTAGAAAAAGAGTGATAATGGGGAGCAAGAACAAGGGAAGAACGATGATGGAAGTTGGAGCTGATGGGGTTGCTATTATTACAATCATCAATCCTCCAGTCAATTCTCTTTCACTTGATGGTACCCTTTTGCAGATCTTCTTTGTTTCTCTAACTTTTAATTTTCTTTTTAGCAATTACCCTTTTCATTTCTATGCCTCGTAATTAAGTTTTGATTTATGGAGTTTGGGATTTCTTTGTTATTTATGACCCAATGAATTTTTTTATGCAAATTATTGAAAAAAGTTTTAATTTTTTGGTTCATTAGCGAAATAATTGTCTTGGGTTTTCTTCTGTTACAGAGGAAACAGATGTATTTGTCAACTTGACATGCATTTTTCTTACAAAGATCAGAATTTTAGAGGTCTGATACTTAGACAATTAATGTTAAACTAGTATTCTCTAACATGTTTCTGTGTAGGTCCGGTTGCAAGTAATTGACTTTATGCTACTAAAAATATGGTTCCTTTTGTTGATTGAATTAGATAGCAATAGATAAAGCTGTAGAAAAACTCAAGAATTATATACTAATATTCGGTAATAGAGAAAAAGGAGTGTTAGGTTTGAGTTAAAAGTTATAAAAAGCATGATTGGGGACTGGGGTTCAAAGGCAATTTTGGATCGATAAATGCACCATGTCCCGCTTTTGCTTGGTATATTTGCCCAACTTTGGCAACTGCCTGGCTGTGATATGGTTACCTGAAAACTATAGTTATCTTTTTTTTCCCTAATTAGTTTTTAATGATTTTGTATATGTGAGAAGATATGCAATTGATCTCTTCTTTTACCTTTGTGTGTCCTCCTCACAGTGTTGCAAAGCTTAAGAGAGAGTTTTGATGAGGCCTTACGAAGAGATGATGTGAAGGCAATTGTTGTTACAGGTAAGTTCAAGGAGATTACCCTTAATATTAAAGGAAAAGTTTGTGCAAAGATATTGTCTCTGTTACTGCTTTTCTCCGAAAAACTGGAATTGGTTAATTGAGATGCTAATGTCCTTTGTCTTTTGAGCAGGTGCAAATGGAAAATTTTCTGGTGGTTTTGATATTACAGCTTTCGGTGGAATTCAAGAGGGAAAAGGTATGCTCACTAGTCCTTTTTAAAAAAATAGTATATTCTTATATTGCATTAACTTGACATTGATGGGTTAGTTGTTTTTTCCAGTGGAGCAGCCAAAGCCTGGCTATATATCAGTTGAGGTTCTCAGTGACACTTTAGAAGGTAATCACCTGGTTATAATTATTTTTAAACTTGAAAGCATTTCAAAGTTGTATGGATCCATGTTGACTCTAGATGCATTGTACTTCAGCTGCAAAAAAACCATCAGTTGCTGCCATTGATGGCCTTGCCTTCGGTGGGGGTCTAGAAGTTGCAATGGTAGGTATTATTAAACTTCTTCAGACAATCTCTTATTTTGTTTCTTAGAAATAAAAGATCTTATAATGTCTCTCTTGCAGGTATGTCATGCACGAATATCGACTCCTACTGCACAATTAGGCCTTCCTGAACTTCAACTTGGGATAATTCCTGGGTTTGGAGGTATGACTATTTCATTTGAATAACATGTTTATGCTGGTTATCTCTATATACATATATGAAATTGGTTATTGAGGTGAACTAACAAATGTTTGTGCGAGGTGCTGTGTTTCCCATTATATAATATGCCTATTTGACATATTGACATTATTTATATTCTGCTTTGTGCCTATGTTGCTCTGACTCTTCATTTTTCTTGAAGTACCTGTGTCCGACACCCATGCCCGACACATATTCGGACATGGGTATGGGGATATGATCTTCCAAGGATCCTCCAAATACATGGAAATCTTGGAAAAAATTGAACATACCCGTGTCCGACACTCACACCCGAGTCCGAGTAACATAGCTTTGTGCTTTACACAATCGGTTTTTCTTCTCATACTATTGTTATTCTCATGCTCCTAAATGGACTCAGGAACACAGCGACTTCCACGACTTGTTGGTCTCACGAAGTCCCTTGAAATGATGTTGGTATGTTGTTAGATCAGCTTTTTTTTTTTTGCTTAAATCTGTCTTTGGTATGATTTGATATGGTTACTGTAATATCCTGTTCATTAACTTAGCATTTTCTTCTCTCCTTCATCTTTCCCTTAAATAGACATCGAAGCCTGTTAAAGGTGAAGAAGCACTTGGATTGGGTCTTGTTGATGCTGTCGTTTCATCTCATGAGTTGGTAAACACTGCACGTCGGTGGGCACTAGATATTTTGGCACGAAGAAAACCATGGGTTGCTAGCCTCTATAAAACTGATAAGATCGAGCCCCTTGGGGAAGCAAGGGAAATACTTAATTTTGCTAGAGCACAGGTTCGGAAGCAGGCCCCAAATCTCAAACACCCCTTGGTTTGTATTGATATCATTGAAGAGGGTATAGTTGCTGGTCCTAAGGCAGGGCTGTGGAAGGTCTCTACTTATCTCCAATACCGTTTGAATACTTTTAAATTTACCTTTTTATTTACATCTAAAAGTAAACTTCAAAACGGTACATCTGATATTGGCAGGAGGCTGAAGCTTTCCAAGTACTTCTCAAATCTGACACCTGCAAAAGCTTGATCCACATCTTCTTTGCTCAGCGTGGAACATCAAAGGTTCAAAGGATAATTACTATTAAACACTGTTTTTTTTTTTTTTCTTCTTTCATATATACAATTAATAGATTCTGCAATGTTGATTAGAGAGATGATTTTAGATTTTTATATTTCAGCTCTTAGTTTGGTTGCTAAGATAAAAGTCTTTTTTGCTTTTCATATTGGTTAGTCTGATTCCAAAAATAATTTTTGATTAAAATCCTCCGTCTCTCTCATCAATGATGTTCATAGTACTTCGATTAATTGATTTATTTTTTGATGTAGTTTATCTGGTATGTAACTTGAAGCTCCAACTTGTGGCTTACAATTTATTATTTGATAGAAATGATGTGATGTTTAATATAATGACTCTTGAGTTATTTTACATTATACTCTTCAAAGTATCAATTGCTCCAGCCCTTTGTAAAAGGTAGCTCAGATGCTACCCCTAACCTTTGCTATCTTTTCTGCTTAACTTTTTACAAACACTTATCTCTTAGCAATGGACAGGTTCCTGCTATTACTGATAGGGGCCTGTTGCCAAGACGGGTGAAGAAAGTTGCTATACTTGGTGGAGGTTTAATGGGCTCTGGAATAGCAACTGCATTGATTCTTAGCAATTATACAGTAATCCTGAAAGAAGTGAATGAGAAGTTCTTGGAGGCTGGGATTGGTAGAGTCAAAGGTAGGCACAGCTGGATTATTTGTTTTCTTTTCTGATATCAATTTTCATGTAGTTTTAATTTTACAAAGTTGCTTGTTTGTGAGATCCTATTCTCTTTTGTGCAGCCAATCTGCAAAGCCGAGTTAAGAAAGGGAAAATGACTCAAGAAAAGTTTGAAAAAACCATCTCTCTTCTTAGGGGTGTTCTTGACTATGAAAGCTTTAGAGATGTGGACATGGTCATTGAGGTAGTTAAGAATATGTGTTATAATTTTTGCCTTTCCTATAATATTTTATCTGGAGATTAAATATTAATAATTTTGTTTATAATCCTTGTAACAGGCGGTAATTGAGAATGTTTCTTTGAAGCAACAAATTTTTGCTGATCTTGAGAAATACTGCCCACCACATTGCATACTTGCAAGTAACACTTCCACTATTGATTTGAACTTGATTGGTGAGAGGACCAAATCCCAGGATCGGATTGTTGGGGCTCATTTCTTTAGGTATTATCCTGAGTGCAATGCTTACTATTCTTCTGCTTCCTTCTGCTGTTTCCTCACTTAGATGGTTCATTTGTCAATATATCTATCTGATGCAGTCCGGCTCATATCATGCCACTATTGGAAATTGTTCGTACCAAGCAGACATCACCCCAAATAATTGTTGACTTGCTCGATGTTGGGAAGAAAATAAAGAAGACTCCAATCGTTGTAGGGAATTGCACAGGTTTTGCTGTCAATAGGATGTTCTTCCCATATACACAAGCAGGCCTTTTCCTTGTTGAACGGGGAACTGATGTTTATCAGATTGACCGAGTAATTACCAAGTTTGGAATGCCAATGGGCCCATTCAGGTACCTAATTCATTTGAAAATATGGCTTGGTATTTTTATTCTTGCAGTTGCTGCAAAGAACTTTGATGTGTCAGTGAACTGCTCTCAATAATTTTCTTATTTATGCAGATTGGCTGACCTGGTTGGTTTTGGTGTCGCAATTGCTACTGGCATGCAGTTTATTGAGAACTTTCCTGAGCGAACCTATAAATCAATGCTTATCCCAATTATGCAAGAGGATAAGAGAGCAGGTATGATTTTCATTCTTGGGCCTTAGCTAATAAACAAATTACATCTTCAAGCATATCTTGTTTTCATTTTCCACTTTGTTTCAGGTGAAACTACCCGCAAAGGGTTTTATTCGTATGATAATAAACGCAAAGCTATTCCTGATCCTGAACTAAAGAAGTACATTGAGAAGTCGAGGAGCATCTCAGGTGTAGCCGTTGACCCGAAGGTCTGTCTTCTGTGTTTGAAACTGTTGCATTTGGTGTCACTCCTATTTTACTTAGCTTGGTGCTATGATCACATCTAATACTGTGATGTGTGAGCCACTTAATATTGACATTATGAAGAACAGAAAATCTAATTCTCTCCCTCTCCCTCCCTCTACGTTGCTCTGACTCTTCATTTTTCTTGAAGTACCCGTGTCCGACGCATATTCGGACATGGTTATGAGGATATGATCCCCCAATGACCCTCCAAATACATGGAAAACTTAGAATAAATCAAACATACTCGTGTTGGACACATACCTGTGTCCGACACTCACACCCGTGTCTGAGTAACATAGCCCTCCCTTATCCTTTCCCTCACTCTTTCTGTAATATTTGTGGGACTACATTTCTATGCAGTTTGTGAAATTATCAGAGAAGGACATTGTGGAGATGATATTCTTTCCAGTGGTGAACGAGGCCTGCCGAGTTTTTGCTGAAGGTATTGCAGTGAAAGCAGCTGACCTCGACGTTGCTGCTGTTATGGGAATGGGATTCCCACCTTACAGGTTTGTAACCTTGTCAAGGTTTTCATTATATCCTTCTGGGACTTCATCAATTTCTTCATACAATAAATTGCTTTTAACTTTTCTCAGGGGAGGAATCATGTTTTGGGCCGACTCTCTTGGATCTAAGTACATTTATTCTAGACTGGAGGAGTGGTCAAAAACGTATGGAGAATTTTTCAAGCCTTGTGCCTTCTTGGCTGAAAGAGCTGCCAAGGGTGCTCCATTGGTAAGCAAACCTTAAACTGTAGATATTTCGCTACATTATTGGAATGGTGACTTCATGAATTATAACATGCATTATAAGGATTGTTGAGGACCCGCCGGCGTTCCTCTTTCCTCTCATTGAGTAGGGAAATCGGTGAACTCTTATGTGTCCAAGTGTCAATCACTTGGTGCAACATATCTAATTATTTTAAAGGACCGGGATGATTTATATGTTTCCTCGTATAACACTGGATCTTTAATTGCAAAATCAATTTAAAGGGTTAAATCTCTGTTAAACAAGATTTTTACAGATTGCTATCCCTCAAAAAACTGATTCAACAAAACTAGGTAGTTTCCTGTGCTTGTTGGATGGCACTGAAGTAGTTCACTGCAATTATCCTGCATTTTCACCTGAGAATAGGCATGGTTTATCGGTAAACTATACCGTATTAGGTTGCTTTCCACCATTTATTCGAGGTCAACTGCTATGTTACTCGGACTCGGGTGTGAGTATCAGACACGGGTATGTGCCGACACGGATATTTTCAATTTTTTTCAAGATTTTCATGTATTTGGAAGGTCCTTGGAGGATCATATCCCTATACCCATGTCCAGATATGGGTCGGACACGGATGTCGGACATGAGTACTTCAAGAAAAATAAAAAGCCGGAGCAACATAGGTGAAGTGTGTAGCTGATATTGCACACTGTAATTTCTTCTCTTCTGATGATTGAACTGGTTTCATTGCAGAGTGCACCGGTGGAGCCGGGAAAATCTAGATTATAAGACTGCTTTGATTGCTGCACCGCCCACTGCTCTCAAGACTTCCTTTGCCAAGGATAGATAGATAGCTCAAATTGAACTCAATAATGTTATGAAATGAAAAATTTGAGGTGGGAAGATAAGAATGAAACATGGATAACAATAAAACATCTTTTAGAAGAAAATTCCAGAAGCAATCTTAAAAGAGGCTAATTTGTATTAGTCATCATATACTGTCAACACTCAAAACAGCTATTAACTATATTGGTCTTTTATTTCCTGTCTCAGAAATCCATGATATTTGCCTGATTATCCAGCTTCCCTGGAAGGGAAAATTGAGAGACATGATGTTTAAAAAACTAAGAAATTTGGCCAACAAGCTCTTGGCTGAGTGGCTAAGAGTCTTGGGGGCATGAAGTCTTGGGTATGAAGTCTTGGGTTTAAACCCAAGCAACCCTTCCCCTTACCCAATTATCAAAAAAAAAAAAAAAAAAAAAACTAAGAAATTTGATTGAATGGGTTTATTGAGGTATGAACTCGTATTTGCAGCACATTCCAAGCAAAATCTGACAGGATCTTAGTCATTATTATGCTGAACCCTACTTTACTTTTGAAAGTTTGTCCTGTAGGGCTTGAAACCCTACTTTGTTTCATTATTGTAACAATGGTCTGCCAGCTGAAGGTCTTTTTAATATGTTGTTGTTTTCATGGTTCATTATTGCTGGGCTTGCTTTGGCAAATGAAATAAAGACAGGATGTTGATGCCAATTTATCAGGCAATTATGAGGTTAGAGCTGCTATTTTCCGTACTGTCTACATGAAGATGTTTGGCTTTTGTATTTCATGATGGATGATTCTAGGCTCTAGGGAAAAAAAATATCAAGACTTCGTAAAACCTAAACTAAGAGCCTGTTTGTTTGCATGGTGAAAAAGGGTTTTCACCAGGTGCCCTTTTTGCACTGAATCTTATTTTCAATGTCAAAATTCAACCTCTTTTCTCATGCAAACAAACGCTCTCTAAGTAGTTGCATATTCAATTTTTTTTTTTTTTTAAATATATGAATATACATTCACATATAGATATTACAAATATATCAAAAAGACAAAAATTAACAATATGAAACTATAAACTAAACCTTAGGAAAAGCTACCTCTATATAGCTTAAGGTTGAGCTAGCATGCTAAATTTGTAGTCATAATCATAAGGGTTCACGAATCAGGTTGGATCAGATTTAAATAAAAAATATTTTATTTATTTGGTTGGATCAGATTTGAATAAAAATATTTTATTTGTTTAGACTCGGTCTAGACTCGATATATTTTGATTAAAATTTTTATTTTATTATTTAAAATATATTAAAATATTAAAAAATAATTTTATAATTAATATTTATATATTTTTATAATTAAATTTAAATAATAATTTAGATCGACTGGACTTATTCGAATTATTAAAAATCTATCACAAATTCAATTCAATCCAATTCGAATTAAATTTGTCGGATCAGATGAATAATCATGTCCGTGTACATATCTAATCATAACTCACAAATCTCACCAAATCCTAGAAATAATCACCAAAAAAAGAGAAAACAAAGATTTTGGCTACCTAAAATTGGATAGAAATCTATACATCTGCTTGATACTTAGCTACACAAAATGCCATAATGCATATTGTTAAAATCTTCAACATAGTCATAATTCAGATTCCAATATATGGTTTTTGTTAAAACAGAGTTTTCCTACCAACCAAACAACAACAAAAAATAGCTCCAAAATCTTGCTAATTAAAATATGATTTGCAAAGCTGTGGGTCATCTCTCTTGACTGGTAGGAAGATTTTAAGAGCCAACTATCATTTTTTGTGGGAGGAATCAGACAAGGAAAGAGAATGGTAGTTTTTATTTGCAAGTGGATGAGCATGTGAATATCGTTTCTAGCATAAAATAATGATTAATGAGTGATATAAAAATGAGAGATTTCAGCATTTGAGGGCCCGACAACATAAATTTTTTTTTATGAACATTGACTTTTCACGTATTAAGTTAATATATTATTAGAATTCAAAATTTAATTTAATTGTTTTATATAATTATTTTTAAGGGATGGTATTCAGTAATTTTAAGTTTTGAATCTCAACATTTGTCATTATTTTTTTATCTAAGATTGCGATTTCTTTTATATAAATATATATATATATAATGTTTTTTTACAGACTATATATTATGTTATATCTGCCTCAAAATTGAGTTGGGATCACATTTTCTCATTTTTTTAGATTTATGGTCATTGTTTTTGTTTTATTTACTAGTATTAGATATTTCAAAGTTGTTTAGTTTTATTGAATTTGTGGTATGATGACATGATTTTTTTATTTTTTATTTTAAAAGAACAAAAGCTAATTAAGTTTAGTTGTTAATATATTATTGCAACTTGCAAGAGAAACCAAACTCCCTTTTAGTAGAAAAAATAAATAGTATATTAGTAGTACTAATAAAAACCTTAGATTGGGTCCATGTCCAACATTGTCATAAAAAATAAAAAAAGGTCCCTTGCCCTTTTTTTTTTATCTTCACAAAACACTTTTTAGATAATTTGACTAGGGATGAGATACATAAATTTTAATTTGAATTTGAATTGGAAAGATATTGAGACTTGTAAGGTATCATTCATTTTGATAAAAAAAAAATTCATAAGTATGAACTTAATTATATATATATATATATCATAACGAATATTTTATTTTTTTAATATTTTATAAAATATTATAAATTCCAACCATTAAAATTTAAGATCACATCAAACCCAATACATCAAGCACGAAATCAGCAAATTAAACTATAAACAAAATAAGCTCTAAAGAGGAGTGACATTTTTTTATTACAAAACATATAATTGCATCACCATTTCCAACTTGGTATTTAACTAAAGGAACATTGTTTCTAAAACTCAAGTAATTCATCTCTCCTTATTCCTTTCCAAGCTTCCCCATCTTTGATCTAAATTCCCCTTAATTCCCAAACAGCGAATCTTCTTTTTACAACCATTTTCCACTAAATATGGAAGGGTTGACTTTCATTGTGGGTGTTATAGGTAAAGGTCGTAACATCAATTTCCTTTGTCTTAATTGTATAGTTCTTTACAAATATATATTGTTTCTTCATGCAGGCAATGTTATCTCAGTTCTGGTTTTTCTTGCTCCAATGTAAGATCTTAAAATGACTAATTTTCATATTTATTTCTTCCTTTTTGTGTGATCTTGAGAAGATTAACCTAAAAGCTAGTGTTTTTGCTTTGAGTTTGTTCATTTTTTAATTTTTTTGTGTGTTTTTTGCAGTGGGACATTTTGGAGAATAATAAAGCATGGATCAACTGAGGATTTCGAGAGTCTTCCTTACATTTGCATATTGTTAAACTCAAGCTTGTGGACTTACTATGGAATCACTAAGCCTGGAGAGCTTCTTGTTGCCACTGTTAATGGCTTTGGCATCCTGGTTGAAGCTGTCTATGTTGTTTTATTCCTCATATATGCACCAAAAAAGATGAAGGTATAAAATTACTTTGAATATATCTAATTTTGGAGAAATCTTACTTTCATGAGTTTGGGTTTTTGTTTTTAATTTAAAAAAGTTAATCCAATTATACATAAAAATTAATTTTTCAGGTCAAGACTGGCATATTGGTAGGGATATTAGATGTGGGTTTTCTAGCAGCAGCCATTTTAGCAACTCATTTAGCATTGGAAGGAGAAACTCGAATTGATGTAATAGGATTTATGTGTGCTGGTCTTAACATCATCATGTATGGCTCCCCTTTAGCTGCCATGGTAAGAACTAATAAGAAGCCCTTAATTTCATCTCTATGCTTTGGTTTCATTAATTAATCCTATATTTCTTTTCATTTGATTAATTAAAGCTTCACTTTATTGGTACTTTTACTTTTTAGTTTTTTTAATAAAAAAATAAACTCGAAAAAAAAGAGACAAATAATAAGAAGTATGAAGAAAAAAAAAACAATCAAATGAAACCCAATTTAGGTTTTGTTTTCCTCCTTTTCCAATGTTAAAATGAATTTGTGTTAGTTAAGCAACTTAAAAGAAGTTTGGAAAAAAAAATAAAAAATCCTTTGATATTATTCAAGTTTTTTTTTCTTTTGGCAATCATCTTCTGATCTGTCACCTAGCACCATAAAAAAAATATTTTCCTGTTGGAATGAGAAGCAGCCTTTCAGATTCTATCAGGAAAATCCCAGTAACTGTAAATAATTTTCTATTAATTTCCAAATTCTTCCTCTTGTTTGAAATTTAGTTTCTTCCACTTCCTTTATTTCTTCAAGGATATTTAGAGCATTGAGGCAATTTCTATGCCAAGAAGGGTTTGCAATGCTCTCTCTTTTTCTAACAGTTGTATGATCTGATAATAAAATATTAAACTCGTAATTTTAATCCTCAAATTCAACTTTTAACACTTTAAATACCAAAAACTAAATAAATAAATAAAAATTTATGCTCTCCTTTTATATAATAAAAAATGAAATGAATCAATGAATAAATATCTACAATATTGCATGTGTGGCTGCATCTGCTCCTTATATTTAGGGTCATGGGCAGCTGCATGGGGCCCTTTGCTTGGTTAGAAATAATGGTGTTAGTTTAGCACTTTAGCTTTCTTTTCTTGACTTGCCTTTTTCTAATTTCCATTTGCCTTTTTGGTAGATAAGATTTCAAAAGCTCAGCAATTCCATTAAAAAAAAAATTGTCAAAGGAAAATATATATGTACCGTGAAGGAAAAAAAAATTGATGCAAGAACTTGTTTAAATGTTTTTTAAATATATATATATATATAACTCGAATTATTATTTCATATACCATTTTTCACATAAAATATATGCGTTGTTTTAATTCCGTTAATGAAATATAAAAAATTTAACAGAAATATATGAGAAAACCCTTTATAAGTTTTTATTAATTTCTTTTTTTTTTTCAAGATTTTTCCTTTAAACTTGGAAAGAATCAAACATAATCTAGTCTATGAGGGCATTGCATGCTTCATTTTTGTTTTGGTAGTTGAATTTTAAAGATCTTTATTATGTATTTATTGCTTCAGAAAACAGTGGTGACAACCAAGAGTGTAGAGTACATGCCATTCTTCCTCTCGTTTTTCCTTTTCTTGAATGGAGGAATTTGGGCTTTCTATGCTTTGCTCGTGCAAGATTATTTCCTTGGGGTAATTAAGCTCTTCCTTTCAATCATCATCATCACCATCACCATCATAACAATTTTCAGCAATAATAATTCCATGATTAACTCATATTATCAATATGCAACCTCCGAGAACCAAACAAAGAAAAAGAACTTCCCTTTTCATTTTCTTTCTTTTTGGACCGTTTGGTATAGCTAACTAGAAACTTAATTAATTTCAATCAAAGTATTAAAGCTTCTTGACTTGATTCTTAGTTTAAATGTTGAATTATTTGTTCTAATGTTTTTTAAAATTAAAAACTCACCATTACTCCGAGGTGCTCATGACCGGACCGGGCTTATGTATGATATCTATACCATATACACTTGCCGAAGCCAGGCCAAGCCCGCAATATGAGACTCAAATTATGCCCAAGCCCACCTATTGTAAATGGATAGTCCAAACCCGTTTAGATGCACCCATATTTTTTTTCTAAAAAAAATTTAAATAAATATTTTTTTATTATTTAATTTTAATAATTTTATATATATTTTTTTTATTAAGTTCTAAAACATGAATAACTTAGCATATTTTTAAATGCTTACACTATAATATTATATATATATATATTTTATATGATATAAATTACATAATATATAAAATATAAAATATAAAAATAATATATTATATTATATAAATGAAAAACGGGCTGGGCTCGGGCCTTAATTTTTGCCTAAGCCCATATTTTGGGCCTAATATTTTTGTCCAAACCCTCCAAAATATGGGCGGACCTTCGAGCTTGGACGGGTAGCCCAGCCCTTGAGCAGGTCTAATTCGAACTTTGCTCATCAACCGACTACTAAGTTACATGCTCGAGTGCACCAGTATTCCACAGTAAAATTTGTTTTACATAGACCCAGGACTTAGTTTAGTTGGTTCATGCAGTCTTCCTTAAAATGTGACATCTAACAGGTCAAAGATTCGAATCTTAGTATCTACAACCCCTTTCTTATTTCTAGGCTAAGGTCTCCTTTGTATCAAAAAAAAAAAATTTTGTGTTACATATATTGGGGATTATATGTTTGCTTTTTTGTGTTTGATATAGGTACCAAATGGGATAGGTTTCCTACTTGGAACAGTACAGCTATTTCTCTATGCCATCTACAGAAATGCAAAGCCATCAAACAACGACATTTCAGAAGGATTAATGGAACAAGGTTTGCAAAAGGAGCCCCTTATATCGCCCTTGCCCTAGTCATGCATGCATGCAATGCAAACAATCAAATCCAGAAAAGAAAAAAAAAAAAAAAAAACTCATTTCATAAATTCTCTGTAAAAAATGAATTTGTTTTTGCCTTAGACGCAATCGAATCAATCACTGTTCACAATTCAAGATTCTATTTTATCGTCAATCCAATCTTTTGGACATACCAGAGGTTTGGGAATACAAAATGGTGGAAGAATCGTATTCGTACCGCCATAGCCATAGCTTGTGTGCTTTGTCTTAGCAAATGAACTATCTTCCTACACATGTACTGGATTGTTTCTTTGTTTAATAAGAGAAAAGTTTATATTATGATGCGAAAGTAATTAAATATGTATATATATATATATATTTTCCTTATTTTTATTGTATTTTTTTTATGAAATTATAATTATAATTAAATATTGCATCTTAAATAAAAAATCAATAAATTAAATCAAATAGATAAACAAACTTAGCATATAATTGGATAATCAACATTAAATCGGATTAAACTCACACATGATAAAACCTGAGTTTAAGATCTCATACTTAGGGTTAGTTTAGCATTGCTGGTAAAAAAAATTTGGGTTAGGAAAAATTTGGGTTAAAAAAAGTTTAGTGAAAAAATATGGTTTAAGAATTTTTAAGTGTTTGCCATTGTTGTGAAAAAGTGCTTTGAAGAATTGAAATATCAAAAAAATATGTTTAACATAGTAAAAGTTTAGAGATGTGAGGAGAATAAAGTTATTTATCTAAAAGCCAGCTTCTAAAGCCCAAAAACTTTATTTTCTTGCTTTTTTATTTGGGTTGCCAAATCATAATTTTAACCGTAAAAGTCAATTTTTTTTTTATCCTTTTAATATTGCGTTTACGGTGAAATGCAGCTTTTGACCTCAAAAATTGTGATAAGAGTAATGTTAAATGAGACCTTAGTAAAACTGTAAAAAGCTTGTGGCTCTAGTCCAATAATATTTTATTGGGCCCAAGGCTTAGAAAAATGAGGCATCAAAAACTAGTAACTGTAGTGATTCTGGTCTCCAGGCCCATTTAACTCAGTGATTCTCACCTGGCCCAACTCTTACTTTTCTTTTGGGTTGCCGAATCCGATCTAATTTTCTTGAAGTCCCGTTTGATTAATACTTTTATTATTTATATATTTATTTTTTATAAAAAAAAATGATAAAGAGTATAAATCAAACAAGCCTTTTTTTTTTTTTTTTATTTATGAATAACTCTTGCTTTATATAATCTATAGAGATTAAGCTGTTAAAATTAAGGTTTAAGGTCTTTTACTCTTCAATTTTTTTTAAGTACAAAACAATCATGAAATATCTTAACTACATATATCTTTTTTTTTTGTTTGTTACAATTTGTTCCTTTTTATGCTGTTTTGATAAGAAACTCCGTCCGTTTGATTGGATTTCTTTTCTTTCAGGATGATTAAAATCTTATGATGAATATGAGCCAATTTAAGTCGCTTAGATAACATAAGCTTTAAATCTTGTTACATTTAACAAAATTTTTATGTAAATCTCGTACAAAAATATCAATTGAATTCTTAATTATGATTGATGATGTTTGTCAAAAATAAAATAAACAGATCGTCAACTTTTCGTCTATTCAATTTTCTCTACCTTTATATATATATATATATATATATATATATATTCCTCTACTAAAAATGGACAAATTTTATAATACTTTGCTGTTGTTGCTCACCTGTCCATGCAAATAAACAAACCATTTCATTATTAAAATTAAAAAAAAAAAATGAAGTTTGCATTTATTAACATGGTCGTGCATTAATTTGTGCCCTAAAAGTATGAAATGTGCCCTAAAAGTATGAATGGTCCCCCTCTTTTCACTCCCTATATATAAATATTTATAGGACTAATTAATTAACCCTAAAGTATTTCTTGTCTTTATATGCTAATTTTAATTACTAGGGTACCTGTCTTAAACCCTAAGCAAAACTGGCACAAAAACACAAAGATAATATTCTAAATCAAACAGATCCATAAAAATGTTTAATTATCAAAGATATTCAACACTTTTGCTTTTGCAAGGTTGGACCTTTCACACTACTCCATAGCTCAATCACTCTATATATTATATTTACATATAGTCTCTCTTTTTTTCTTTTCTTTTTTTATAAATTTCTGCCTTATTTATATTTTAAGTGGTGATTTGTTGTCTCAATTTCATGCTCCATTGCATGATGATGAAGTGTTGAATTTGGTAGTATTATTAATTATTTAAATCCAAATTATAGGTTTTTGTCCAGTATATTATTCTTTTTTCATGGTCAGATTGAACTTATAGAGAAAGCTAAGCTACTTTTGTCTTGCTCTTTATCATACTCGTATCAATAATTTCATTTTATACTGCTAACCGGTGATTAAAAAATCGGACCGAATTGGTCAGTTGAACCGGTTGTATCGAGAGTCGGTGGCCTGTTCGGTCCAGCGTGTATGTTAGAACCAGATTTTTACCGAATCGATAAAGAACCAATTCAACCGATAAAAAACCGGTTTTATATGTATTTTTTTTTCAAAATTTTATTTGTTAATTAATGAGATTTGAACCTTTAATCTCTTAATACTATATTAAAGATCATACCATTAAGCCAAATTCATATTTTTATAAATTATTAGCTATATTTAATATTTATTTAATATCTATTTAGTGTTTACATATTTAAAAAAAAAAAAAGAATCTTGTCAAACCGGCCGGTTGAACCTGGAATCTGAGGTTTGATCGGTTCGACCTCCAGTTCAATTTTTTTTAAACTTTGAACATGATACAAGAATAAATTAAAACACGACACGATATAAATATATAAATGTGTCAAAATTTATAAAATATAAATTATTAAGATGCAAAAATTAACACTTTAAACATGATTATGAAACAAAAATAATAATACGAACACAATACGAATACACAAATTATTGAGTAATACCCTTCAAATGTAAATAATACCCTTCGGATTTATGACTTTTTATCTATCAATTTCTTTGCAAATGATAATCTATAGCTAAACCCTCTAAACTAACCAATTAAAAAATGTGTTAGATTAGAAACATTGAAACTGACCCTTGGGTAAGAGGAGTTGCATCATATAATTGAAAATAAGCGTAAATTGAAATTGGCCTCACGATGTAGACACTAGACATAACCATTTTATAATCAACCCTTTGTTCTTTTATGTGGCTAATAACAATAATAATAAGCTAAGATTGAGCACAACATGAGCATCAATGCATCTCCAAAGTAGATTAATTTCTGATTTTATATTAGATATGATCATGAAAATTATTATGAAATCTTGATGACATATTTTCAATTATAAAATTTCAATTGAAATAAAATTTTGTTATGAGTTAAAATTTTAAATCTGTAATTAAACTATGTCAACATTTCATGTCAACTTTCACGAAATCAAATTCGTGCATCAAAATTCGGCCGGAAAAAGTCAACATTCCATGTTAACTTTCACGAAATCAAACAATTTTGTACCCAAAAAAAGCATGAGTAGATCTAACGATTCGTGTATCCGTATCGTGTTCGTGTATTTTGTCATGTCATAATCGTGTTTAAGGTATTTTATGTTTATATAAACTTTGATACGTTAATAATTCGTATTATATAGATTTTGAGACATTCGCGTATTTATATTGTATTCGTATTATTTTTTGATATCGTGTCATGTTTGTGTCGTGCTTTTAGTTATTTTTTTCGTAGTGGTTTAATATGAGGAAGTTTGATAAATCAATATTCCGAAAGAGAAAGGACAAAGGGATGAAGGGTTAAGAGTATATGGTAAGGGAGTGGGGGCAAGTAATGATAAGGAATGGCAAAAGGAGCAGATTCATATTTTGATAAGAAAGAGACCATGAAGTAAAATCCAGGGATATGGAGACGATTCACTATTTGAGTTGGGAAGCCTTGGAATTCATATATATATATATATATATATATATATATATATATATATATATATATATATAATGCAACAACAAACAACAACGATTACAAAAGCATAAAAGAGAGAAAGAGCCGTATCCACTATTTGCTTCATTACTTTGCTACATATTCAGCCCTTCACGGGCTCACATGAGACAAAAACAGTGTGCACCTCCATGTGCCTCTTCATCCAATGGTGGATAAATTTCGATTAAAGATTAATCTAAGGGTTCATTTGAATCCCGATCGAAAGCACTCCCAACCCCCAACCCATTGAAGTGTAATTTTATGATTGAATTTTAAGTATAAATTTTCATTTTCATTTATATTATTATTGATTTAATATCGAACTTGAGTATTTGATTTAATGATAAGTACAGTCGTGGTTGAGTTGTACTTCCTCAATAAAAATAAAATAAAAATGGAGCTTTAATTTTTCAAGTGCTTGTATAATTAGAGCTAGTCATGGAATAATTGAAATTGGATCTTAACTAATTCATGCTAAATCCTTGAATAACTAGTCTAGAATTACCCATTTGCAAGGTTTTTTTATTCTTAAAGTAAAATTGAAAAAAAATACTAGTAAGATAAGATTATTAAATTTATTTTTTTTATTTAAACTTAAATAAAATAAAATATGATATGATATATATATAATAACAAATATTTTTGAGGTAACATTATAGGATTCTACATGTGACATAATCATCTCCTTTTTATTCTTTGTCTATTGTATTTATTTCCACTCATAACTCTATGCTAGTTTTTGTTGCATTAAACGCGTGACAATCAATATTAGAAAAACGGGATCGGAAGTTAAACCGGTTAGATTTTCGATTTTCGATTTTCGGTTCAATTTATTGGATCTGCCAGTTCGATAATTTTTTTCTTAAAAATATTTAAAAACTAATAAATATTAAATATAGTTAATAATTAACAAAAAATGAATTTGCCTTAATGATATGGTCTTTAATCTAATACTAAGAGGTTAAAAGTTTAAATCTTATTAATTAAAAATAAAAATTTTAAAAATACATATAAAATCGATTTTTTACTGGTTCAATCCTGTTTTTTATCGATTTTTAACCGGTTGAACCGATTCTTTATTGGTTCGATATAAATTTGGTTCTAATATGTTCGTCGAACCGGACTGACCATTGATTCCCAGTTCAACCGGTCCGACCAACCGATCTAATTTTTTTAATCACATGTGACAATAAAACCAGTTTTATAGATAGCATCAAACATTTCCATTATTTATTGTATACAATATATAGGTAATTTATGCAATTAATTATTCTTTTATATGGGTATCTAAGATGTGTCATAAAGGCATTTTTTAAAGTTGCAATAAATTTTTTTTTTTTTTGAGAAATGTTAATAAGAGTCATTAAAATGATATTTAAAAAAAAGATTTTGTTAAGAATGCCCTAAAAGTATCATTAATAATCAATTATCGTATTTAATGATAAAATATTATTATAAATATTATAATGACAAATATTCAAAAGTATACACGTTAGTAAAATCTTTACGGTATATAGTATTATCTTTAACTAATAATTAGAGCAATTTTTTTTATATATAAAATGCAAAAAAAGAAAAGTATTAATAAGGGCCCTAGTTCATCTATATGGTGTCATTTTGTATCATCAATTTTGTGAAAAATGGATATTGAAGATTATGCTGTCCAAAGTTAAGCAAAAATAAAAACATGGGATCCCACTAATGTTTTAAAGATTGTGCATGAATCCAGCAATTGGACCATCTTTGATTGCAGCTGATATTTTCTCACCAATTCTGAGGGCTTTCATAATGGCATGAATTGAATAACGAAAGCATGAAAACTCTAATAGGTCAATTTTCTTTCAAATTTTATTTTATAATTTGAGTCCATACAATTTGGCATAAAGTTGTTTGAATTTCTTAATAAATGCTGCATAGTTTACAGATAAGGAGTCCCAGTGTCCCACCAAGAAAATTATGTTCAACTAATGAATGGAGTTATTGAAAAAGAGGACGGCGAAGAAGTAGTAGTTTGGTCTAGACCTGATCATGGGTCGGATAGTTCGTCTGATTCGTATTGGGTCAGATTTGGACATGATATTTTTATTTCGGGTCGGTCCGATTTGGCCTGAAACAGTATTTTTATTATTATAATAATAATATTTTATTTAATTTTAATTATAAAAATATAAAAAAAATATTTTTTTAATGTGATGAACAATGAATTCGGACCTACCTATCCGATCCGACCTAGGGCCGGACCTGAACAAAAAATATGAAAAAAAATCGGGCTTGACCCGACCCATGAGCAGGTCTAATTTGGTCGATACAGTTTTTCGGGGTCAGTTTGTGGGCCTTGCTTTGCTTGCTGTCGCTATATCTCCACAGTCTATTTTGGAACAGCCTTAACCAAATTCTCACAGCTTCCTTCGGAACAGGATTAAAGCTTAAGACATCATTTTCTTTTCTGTGGACCTAAATACGTATCATTTGAATTTTGGATAAACTTGAGCATTGTAATGAAAATCTATGGCTCAGGAGGCTAATCAACTATCTAATAATTGAAATAAGCATAATTATAAAAAAAATGAAATCGAATTGACTTTTATATTGGACCTGATAAGCAAATGATAGTGGCAAATTTGATCAAAGTCCGAAGGGATTCGAGAAAGTAGGGTTTGTTTACAAATCATTGGAGTGAAAATTGAATATTGCTCCTATAAAGTTCGAATTATCTATGGGGCATTCGGCTATATTTTTTAAAAGTTTTGCACTAGTATGATTTTAATTTAAGAAAAATTATCTTATTTATTATTAGTGAACTTTTTAGATTTTATAAGTCGGATTAGTAAGGTCATACATTCCTTTTAAGATATATTTTAAAAAAAAAATCTATTATTAGTATCTAAAAACGAACTCTTAATCTAATTGACTAAATCGATTTTTGACTTAAGTTGACTCATATATTAAAAGTTAAATTAAATTAAAGCCACTTAAATATTATTAATAAGATTTGAATCTTTTAACAAATGGAATGTTATGTTTCTTGTAAAAAAAAGTTTGAATCTTGATCTCAAGTTCTTAGGCATTGTAAGAATTTGAGTTCACAAACAGTTTTGAAGTTAACATGATTTAAATGTTAATAGGATTGTGATTTTTTAAAAATGATTATTATTTCATGTAGAATTAGCAGTAGTAGTAATTTTTTTGAGGTTTTTAATTTACCTTTAATTTTTATTATTTAATTAAATCATTTTAAAAAAAATAAAAAAAATATTACGTATTTAAACTCTTTCGAATTTGCAATCAGAAAATTCAAAAGTTTATTATGTTAATTAAGTATTATGGTATATATTTCCAAGTGTTATCATCCCTCGTATAAGTAAGGTAAGTACTTTTTTACAGTCCAATAAAACTTTATATTATACAAATATTAAGACACTGACCACAGTACTGATACCGGCAAGTGACTGTTAAAAGAAGTAAAAACTTGATGACACGTAGCTTTGAGATCAGAGAGAGAGAAAAAAAAAGCCAAATAGTAATATTTAGAAATTTTAATTTAATTAATTTATACAATCATTTAAATTTAAAGTTTAAATCTAAACATCTATAATTTTTTTAATCTCTAAATTGTGATATTTTTTATAATAAAAAAATTCAAATTCGAAAAACATGTTAAAATAATTATTTTTCTTATAAAATCTAAAAAATTATCTTGAATTTCGATTTAATTCAAATATGAAATAATTCTAACCCAAAAAAATTAAATACAAAAACAAATCGAATTCAAAATGCCTTGACTCAAATCGATCTAATCCTCCTTTCTTGCCAACTCTAGTAATAATATAAGAGTTCGCTTTAATTACAAATTAAAAATGATTTAATTATCATTTTAATTTTTTTTAATATTTAATACTGAATTCAAAAAATATATTAATTATATTTTTTTATATAGAGTTCGATTTTAATGCACTGTTACTCCATACACTGATAATGAATTTTATATTGACACCTCAATAAAAAGCTCATTACTAACTCTAACAATTAACCCGTAACACTAACTTCTAACCCCTAACCATTAACTTTTAACCGCTAACCACTAACTCTTAACCTGATAGGTGGCATTGTATGTATGATGCATTGTCAGTGTATAACCTTATATACTGACAGTACATCAAATATTAATCCTTTTATATATAGGATTAATATTTGATGCACTATCAGTGTATATGGCTATACATTATCAGTGCATCCTACAATGTCAGATGTCGGATTAGGGATTACTAGTTAAGGTTAAGAGTTCGGGGTTAAGAGTTCGGGATTAATGATTAGTGATTAAAATTAGAGATTAATTTTTTAATAAGATGTCAATATTCATTATCAGTGTATAAAATCTATACACTCGTAAAAAAACCAACTCTTATATATATATCACTTTAATAGATGCCTAACATTTTCGTAATCTAGGGGCAAAAAAGAAGGAATCTAGTATCTTAAGAGAGCAGGAGCATATTTTCTTCTTCTAATTCTAACATAATAAAGAGGGCAAAGCCGAAAGCAAAGGACTTTATAAAGAAAACCCCAGAGCTAAGCTCAGGAGTCAGGAGAGAGTCTTTTGTTTGCAGTTTGTAGATTCTTGTGCCGGTGCTTTAGGGCAAAAAGTTTAGGGTTTAGCTTGTCTTTGTTATATCACTTTGTTTAATGTGTTGGTAAGTCAGTCTTGCACGTGCTCCTGGGGACTCTCTCCCTTTCAGTCCTTCCCTTACCCCCCGCCCCCCGGCCCTCCCCCTCCTTCAATAGTTCAATGCCATTTTTTTTTCCCCACTCAATTACACTCTGCTCCCCTTCTTTTGTTTGCATCTTCCCTTCCCATCTCTTTCCTTTTTCTCTCTCTCTTTCTTAGCAGGAAAAAAGTAAGTGACTTGGGAAGAAAAAAAGCAATATCTTTGACATGAAAAGAGAGCAATAAAACAATAACAAGAAAAAAGATTTTGTAGCTTGGAGAGAATCTCAAGAGATATTGCTTTGGAAGGTAACATGATGGAAGGAATCAAAGGAGGAGGAAGAGTTGGTGTTGGTGAAGAAGATATGGGAGATGGTATGCAATGCAGTGATCATCCTTATAGAAACAACCCTGGTGGGATCTGTGCATTTTGCCTTCAGGAAAAGCTGGGGAAGTTGGTTTCTTCTTCTTTTCCTTTACCTATTCGTGGGTCATCTTCATCTTCAGCTTCTTCTCCTCCTTCTTTTAGATCTGATACTGCTGCCGTTGCTGCTGCTAGTTGTGGTGGCAATAATGGTGGTGTTGGTACTTCTTCTTCTACTTCTACTTCTTCTCTTTCTCTGTCTGTTCGTCCCACGTCAACAAAAAGTAGGAATGATAATGGCAATAATAATAATAATAGTCATTATCAAGAATATTATACAAGGCGGGCCAGGATCCCTTTCCTTTTGGCAAAGAAGAAGAAGAAGATCATGGTGGCATCATCAGATCATCATCATGCTTCTGCTTCTGCTTCTGCTGCTGATATTGTTTTTAAGAGAAGCAAGTCGACTACAACACCTAGGAGAGGCCGGTTCTTGGATGGGTCTGTTGATAATTATGGTGAGGACTTTAGCCCCAGAAAGAAAGGTGGTTTTTGGTCATTTCTTTATCTTTCTTCCAAGACCCATTGTAGTACCAAAAAACTAGATAAGATTGGTTCTATAGCAGCACCGGCAGCAGCAGTTTCAACCACAACAATGGCGGCAGCAGCAGCAGCAGCAGGAGGAGGAGCAACCTCTGGTTCTGTTGTGAAGCCAAAGGAGAAAGGAGGCATTGTGACAGTGGAAGATGATGATAGTCCTAACAGTCAAGCAACTCCATCTGCATCATCATTTGAGCGCAAGGTTTCAAGATCCAGATCTGTTGGTTGTGGAAGCAGGAGTTTCTCTGGTGATTTCTTTGAAAGAATCTCAACTGGTTTAGGAGATTGCACTCTCAGGAGAGTGGAGTCACAAAGGGAAGGCAAACCAAAGGTTGCCGCCTCATCATCATCATCATCTGCAATGAAAGAAAGGGTCAAATGTGGTGGCATTTTTGGTGGTTTCATCATGACTTCTTCTTCATCATCATCATCCTCATCTTCTTACTGGGTATCCTCTTCAGCTGAGGAACATGTCAATGGGAAATCAACAGCTGCTGGGCCTCTTGTTCATGGGAGGAGTAAGAGTTGGGGTTGGGCTTTTGCCAGTCCCATGAGAGCTTTCAGCAAGCCTTCTTCTGGTAAGAAAGATACCATCATTAGAGAATCAAACAACAAGAACACAACTCCCAATCTAGCAGCAATTCCTTCCTTGTTAGCTGTTAGAGGCTAAAAGAGAACAACTTGGAGGGCTCGTTGATTCCAGTTAATACGCATTTAATTTCCATGTTTATGATCTTTCTTGGACTCCATTTTCCTTTAGTAATGTTACACCCTTTTCTTTTTGGTTTCTATATATCTGCAAATAATAATTCTGTTTTGGATAATTGCCTGGTCCTTTACCTCTGTTGAGTGACTGAGATCAGCTGAATTTGGAATACTATTATCAGAAACTCAGGTGAGTTTTAGGCAAAGTGAAAACTGGTTCAAGGGAGGAGAAGATTTGTTTGACCAGTATTATGATTATCTGTTCACCTTTGTGATCTGAAGAGGTTTTAATTTGTATTCTTTAATCTTTGTAGTGTTTATTTGTAAGTTGTACCTTGATTGTTATGGCAAACAAATGTGAGTTTTTAATATTCTGTAAGAGAGTTTTTTCCCCTCATCACATGCATACACATGTTTGTTGGTCTTTAGACATGCTAATGAGAGTAGTAGCCCCATGTTAACAACTCCCCATTGACTGGTTGATTTTCATGGGCTCTTCTGATTTTAAAACCACATCAAAAAAAAGATTTGTTGTTTGTCATTTCAGTGCAAAAATTGGCCTAATATATATCATTTAATAAGGCTTTTTACCAAACCAGACAATTAATATTTTGCCAGCTGCTTCAGCATCTGTGTTTACAAGGGAACACCTATTAGGTTATCAGTTAGCAGCTTGGGGCTTGAGCAGTTGTACACTCTTATTTAAGAGATCTGATGCAAACATAATCTGTAAAATAAATGAAAAAACTCGAACTTGAATCTGTTCAAACCGATTAAAATGGTCAAAGCTTCAAATTCGATAAAACCCGAACTGAAATGGTCCGAATCCGAAACTCAGGTTCCAATCTGCCAAACTGAATTACAAAATTGACTTCACATTCAAGGAAACTTGATCGGACAAATAAGACATAGATGAGCAATATCAGCAGCTACTAGGGTAAAATTAGCATTTAACAGCTGACCGTATGTTTTTTGTAATGATCAAGAAATATATGTAGTTAACTTCGTCAAATTTAACTAACTATATTTACTACTAGAAAAAGATCTAATTGCAACTTCGGTGGCTACATGAATCTAACTTATGTTTTGATATTATGGGGGGGGGGGGGAAATCTGGGAAGCCATGATAAGATATAATAATTTTATATTGTTCCGACTTTTTTTTTTTTTTTAAGTATTCGTATTCGACACCCATATTCGAAACATATTCGGACATGGATATGAGGTTCAAGGATCTTTCAAATACATAAAAAAACATAAAATAAAATAAAAAATATAACCATATCAAACATATATACATTTATGATATTCACGTTTGAATCCGAGTAATATAACAAAGACCTTGAGATGAAGTACAGGATTGCAAGGAGACATGAGAAAAGCTACTTCTGCTGGGCGGCGTGGACACTGTTAATGGAAGCATAATATTAAATTTTGTGGACCATATAGGACATGAATTTCGGCACTTTTTAACCCACCAAGATTTAGAAAATTCTTCCTTATGCTTGGTGTGGTACCCATCCATGCTTGGATGAGATAATAATATTATAAAGTTTAAGATAGTCGGCTGCTAGCTTTAGAGAGGCATCGGGAAGGTGTAAACCTCAAAAAGGCTCTTCATCATCTTTTCCTGAAATTTTCTTTTCATGTCCCTTTTTTCAATCCCCCCTCCCTCCTGCTTTTACATCATGGGTACTAAATTTGTATACGGATCGGATTATTCGAATAACTCGATGGGCTTAATCCGTTTAGATCAGATTTTGAATAAGATTTTTGAAATTCGAATTTGATTCAATATAAAAATAATTGAATAAATGATCGAAAATTTCACTAATTTAAATACCTGACTTTGATTTTTTTTTCATTGACATACCGGATCAAAAAAACTACCCTTTTTGAGTGTTTTCCATCATCAACTTAAAAAGAAAAATAATAATAATGAAAATCACAAGAATGATTAAAAAAAAATCAATTCAAAACCTTTCCTACATATGTTTGAGAACAAGACTAATAAAGAAGTTTTTTTTTTTATTTAAAAAAATCATAATTTAAATAAGTGATGTCTTATGTTTCTGATGATAAATAAATAAGCATTTTGTTTTCGTTATTTTCTCTAGCTATGAATCAAACAACAGTTCTTTACTTTTGTTGCCAATATTAAGGCTCAAAAAGAGTGAGATAATGAACATTGGTTTAGTGATAAAATTACTCACTGATCCAACACTTTTTAAATGCTAATAATCTTACAAAATTTTGTGGCTTTGGGTCCTTTGTTATTAGCCCATAGGGTGATTTCTGATTTATGCTTTGAACATTTTTGAAACGACATTTGCTTGGTTTTCATCGGTACTAAATTTGTATATGGATCGGATTATCCGAATGACCCTTATGTTTAATCTATTTAGATTGTATTTTGAATAAGATTTTTGAAAATTTGAATTTACTTTGATTTAATTGAATCGATAATTGAAAATCTCGTCAATTTGAATATCGACTCGATTTTTATTCATCGACATAACAGACCAAAAAAATCACCCTTTTTGAGTGTTTTCCATCATCAACTTGAAAGGAAAAGAATAATGAAAATCACAAGAATGGTTAAAAAAATTCAATTTAAAACCTTTCCTACATATTTTTGAGAACAATACTAATAAAGAAGTATTTAAAAAAAAAAGAATATCATAATTTAAATAAATAAGCATTTTGTTTTCGTTATTTTCTCTAGCTATGAATCAAACAACAGTCCTTTACTTTTGTTGCCAATATTAAGGCCCAAAAAGAGTTGAGATAATGAACATTCGTTTAGTGATAAAATTACTCACTGATCCACCACTTTTTAAATGCTAATAATCTTACAAAATTTTGTGGCTTTGGGTACTTTGTTATTAGCCCATAGGGTGATTTCTGATTTATGCTTCGAACATTTTTCAAACGTTGAATTGAAGAGATTTGCTTGATTTTCAGTTATATTAGGCTGTGATTAGATTGAAATATATGATTTTTTGGCAAAAAAGGAGCTGATTAATTTATTTTGAATTTAATTAGTAAATAATTTGAAGGGTCTAAACTCTAATCTTTAGAAACCATATCTTTAATATATTATAATTTAGGTGTTTCCCACTTTCATACTTCACTTTCACAGATTTTTTATTTTTATTTTGATCAGTTCTGCTTAATTTCACTCACTAAAATAAGTTTAAAAGGGGATAATTTCATCAGAGTACAACTAACCAGTAATAATTTAATTAATTTTCTGCATTAGCTTAAAGCAAAACACTGATGATGAAGATCAAGACTTGAAAAAAAAGGAAACAAAAAGCAAGGCACCCCAGTCTTTGAAACTCAAGAACAGCAAAATGATCTGCCCTGCTATGGTGATCACATGCTGCAAACTTTTCTAGTGTGATCTAACCCTGTGATTCAACAACATCTCCCGGAGCTCCGCCGCATCAATCTCAGCCGCACAATTCTCAGGCCTGTAATACCCAGTAACAGGATCAGGTCCCCAAGCAGAAGAAACCCTTGCCTCTGATTCTTCTTTCATAACATCCCTTTGTTCAACTTTCCCCACCATACCAGACCTTGAGGTCGACCGGCCTCCCCTACCAAAGCTAGCCGTCACAGCTCCCGGTGGTGCCGCCGAGTACCCTCTCCTATAAAAGCCACGTCCAAATCATTAGCTAACTAAAACATCATACCAAAACATTTATTAAAAACAAAAAACACTAAATTACCTGGATATGGAGACGGAAAGACCATCAAAAACAGAAGCAGAAAGGAGCTTAAGGGAAGAGAGAGAGCGAGCCATTTATTTTTATTTGCTTTTATATATATGTATATATAGTTTGAACAGTAAAAAGGGTATTTAAAACTTTTATAATATATTGTTATTATTAGCTACTGCAGAAGCTGTTCTTCTGAAGAAGAAAACTCCTGCAGTAGCAAAGCTAGGAAAGTGTAGCGGCTCTGTTTTTTTTTTTTTTTTTTCTTTGTATTGGTGAAGAAGATGAAGGATTAGGGTTTTAAGTGGTATATATTTATAGGGTAGGAGAGAGCTAATGTTTTTGGTTGGGTTGGGCTTTTTTTTTTCTTTAACAAAGTCCTGAGTCTAGGCTCCGGGATTTGGTAGAGTCTTCTTCTTAGGAGCTGACACGCGGTTCATTGAACTTCAAAGTGCTGTCTTTGTTTGGACCAACCAAGCTGATGAAAAATGATAAGGAAAGGATCTAACAAAAGTTGATTTTGTAGTTAAAAACAAACAAAGTTTCTGGTCTTAGCTGGATCTTATCTTCATTAGTGTTTTGAAGAAAAAAATCTGATTTAATTTAATTGATTCATCCGATCATCTTTAAAAAAATAATATTTAACGGATTTAAATATTAAAAAATTAAAATTTAAATCTCATCACATACAATTTATTTATTTATTTATTCCAAATTACGATTTACTTTGTATCAAAAAATATTAACTTTTAATTTTGTATAACAAAACATGATGTTGACCTTTGGTTTATGAAAAACTTAAATAGTTTATATATATATATATATATATGACATTTTATTTTTCTTAATGATTAACCATCATCCATTTGCAACCAAGAATAAATTGAATTCATATAAATGCTAATTAGTAAAAAGAATTTGTTTAACATTTGCAATCAAATTCTTTGTGGAAATAACCTAAGTACTCAAGTCAAAGAGAGTTAATTACCAAGGTTTTCCTTTTAATTAAAGTGGTCATTGATTAAGTATTATTTTTTGATGGGATGGGTTAAAAACTATTAGTGAGTGCAAACTCAATTGCTTGGGAACCATTAATTTAAGCTTATTTTGCATGTAACTAGTTCGTTTTTTATATATAATACGGTTCAAATTTTATTCAAATTTAATAATTTTAGATATAATACGTATAAAAATAACACGAAAAAATAATTAAAATATAATTTGATAAAAAAAATAACATGATGATGACATGAATATTAACAATTCATTGAAATTTATATAACACGAATTATATGTGTCAAAATATAACGAGAAAATAATATGACATCACACGAAAAAATAACACAAACATAATACAAATACATGAATTATCATATTTTTGCCTATTTAATCTCTTCCCCAAACAATTTAAAAAATCACATTCCTAATCCATTTTCCAAGCCTGGGTTGGAATTAGCTTGTTTGAATACATACCTGACAATATTAAACACGACATGATTATACGATACCAAAAAAATAACTAAAGCACGAACGAAAAAATAACAAGAACACAACACGAATACACGAATATCTCAAAATCTATATAATACGAATTATTAACGTATCAAAATTTAAATAAATATAAAATATCTTAAATACGATTATGATACAATAAAATACACAAACACTATAAGAATACACGAATTGCCATAATGCATAGCAATTAGCGAATTAATATTTGATGCACTGATAATGTATAGGCTATATATTGTCAATGCATTCTACGATACCATGTGTTAAAGTTAGATTGTAGCGGTTAGTAGTTAGAATCAGTGATTAGTGGTTAGAGTTTGAAATTAATAGTTAATTTTTTTTATGATATATCAATATAAAATTTAATGTCAATATATGAAGTCTATATTAACATATAAAAAAAAAAAAAAAAACGAACTCAGCAATTAGCAAGCAATAAACAATATTTTCACAAAAGCGGTGATCAGATCAGTATGAATTGGCGTGATTGTTGGGGGATTATTAGATGGCCATAATCGTTTTATTTGGATTAGATTATAGAAATTGAAGCTTGTGGATAGACTTAAGACGGATAGACGTGGACTGCTGTTGATTGGTGTGGGTTTAATTAATCTAAATTTAGAGGGCAGCGGATTAATTAAGCAATTCTTCAAACTCAAGCACGTGGATTGTTATTATTTTCACAATGATGCCCTGATTTATAATATATATTTTAATATATGGACGGTCCATAAAGGTCACAAGTGTTCTTCTCTTACTAGAAATTTTAGGAAATTAGCTACAGTTTTAAAACACATTTTTTCCTATCCAATTTTATTAATCAATTTTTTTTTCAACAATAATACTAAACTAACCTTAAAAAAGTTTAAAACTAGTTTAAATTTACGTTAGTGTCTTTATTATTTAAAAGATTTTAATGAATGGATTATTTTTAAATATTTTTTTGATATTAAAAATTATCAAGAATTAAATTTTAATTTATGAAATTAAAAATTTAACACTCTACCAACCTATCGCGCGTCGTGAATAATTAGTTTCTTAATTGATTGGAAGTTTGGAACTGTGTATTGATTGTGTTATTCTCTCTTAATTGATTTGCATATGGACATCCAAAGTAATTATGCAATATTTGACATTTCGTACACAAAAAATTTGAAATAAAGAACATAAAAACATTTTAACTAAAATAAAACAAACTTTATTCCTTGAAAGCTAGCAGGTTTATAGTGTGATAAAGCAATAAGCCAACAATAATATTCTTACGAGAAACAGATATTTTGGGCAGCCATTAACATTAGAAAACGACCACCTTATTTATGGATATACTAATTACTAAGTAATATTTGGTAAAATATTACTTGATCATGGTCGTAAGAACCCAAACCCTGTTGGGACGATGTTTGTGATATTCAGGAGTCCGACAAAGGTGTTTCCTAGAACCTGTAAGGACGAAAACAATAATCCTCCAACAGATGGAAGCGTGGCGTTGCAATTTGAGAGAGGAGTTTTGACTGCTAAGTTGCAGTTGTTGAGCAGTGAAGGTAGAAGGAATTGCAATGGATCTAACAGGATTGAAAATATGCCAGATCCATTCGTTGTTGAACTGGAAACCACATTTCCACCACATTGAAGCTGCACCAGGGCATCTGAAAACAAATTTAAGCTAAGTTTGTATATATTCACTTTTGTATGGAAAATCGAATCAATGATTATAATAATACAATATTGCTAGCCAACCTGGTTAATTCATGCAGTCACCTTTATGTAGTGACATCTAAGGATGATAACGGTTTGGTTTTGAAAAAATTATGCAATTAATATGCGGTATTTTGATTTTTTAAAAACCGAATCAAAACCGAACTGAATAACATCAAAAATCAAAACCGAATCGAATTCCACTGTTTCGGATCGGTTCAGTTAATCGATTTTTAAAATTTTTAAAATTATTTTTTTCTATAATATTTTTAAGTTTTTTTTTTCACTACCTTAGAAATAAATTTTTTATTTTTATATATAAAAACTAAAAAGTAATTAAAAAATAGAATTCGGTTTGATTTGAATAATTGTAGTTTTTTAATGTATGAACCGAAAATCGAACCAAATTCAATAAAAACCAATTATCAACAGATCCGTGATTCGAATCTCAACATATGTAATTTCTATTCAGAGGATAACGACTTTCTTTGTAAAAAAAATAAGACGATAGACAGTAGAAACTTACTGGGGAAAACTGGGGTTGCAGTGCCATTGACAACCATGTTGCCATCGACAGTGCAAAATAAAGTACCTTGGATCTTAATCAAGCCAAGGAGGCCGCTGATAAGCCCACCTAGCTGGGCTTCAGCCATTGGGGGTATTATTACCAATGCCATTGCAGCAACCAAGAGATAAACAAACATAAGGGTTTTCAAGGCCATTGGTTTGGTTTAATTAATTCAGTGGTATAAGCTTAGTATTTTTCTTAAATCACCAAAAATGATTCACTTTGCAGCTATGATGTAACTCTACCTATTTATAGGAAACGAGAGGCCAAGTTGGTGCAAAAATTTCACCCAAGTTGGCACACCCATCTTCTTCAATCTCGACTAGTGGTTTAGATGAGTCCATCGCTCTGCAAAATAAAGTCAAGAAAGCAAGACAAATTAACAGTTTTCTTTGTTCTCAATCTTCCCTTCAGAATCTCAGTTTGTCATGCAGCTCAAAACGTTACTCGGACTCGGGGGTGAGTGTCGGATATGGATATGTGTCTGACACGCATATGTTCAATTTTTTCTATATATTTATCATACCACATATCTTTGTCCGAATATGTGTCGGATATGGATGTCGGACACGAGTACTTCAAGAAAAATAAAGAGTCAGGAATAACATAGCTCAAAACTCCATCATGCACGCCACCTTTGTGGGCTTCACCTACAGGGCCAAATCTTGCCCCCTAGGCTTCATTCAATAGCTTGCTTTTCGATCTGTCTCTAAGGCAAAAGCTTTCTTGCTTCTTGTCACAAGCAGTGGTGGGGGCTCTCTACTCTATATATAGAAGTTGAAGTTGCTGTACCTAGATGAACTTTGGCCTTTTTAAGAAACTGTATCGAAATTTTTTTAGATTGGTCCATATAGCTCCAAGCAAAGTATAGCATTTTCTTTCATTTCTGCAGTTTTTGAAATGCTTTTTTTTTTTTTTTTTTTCTTCTTCCTATTCTTACCACTAGACCTTTTCCTTCTGGGTGAGGGCAGAATATTGAGATGGCGACAAGCTTCAACTAAGCTGCTTAATTTGGCAATAATCTTGTTTCAACCATTAGAGACTAAAGATAAGCCAAAACCATTGGCTTCTTCAGTGGTCCATTATCGACCCACTTATCTTGAATTCCATTGCTTGGAAAGTTGGATTTCATGATATCATTGCTACTGATCACAGAGTCAATGGTGGGCGAGGGGCAATTGGAGATATCAGATATGGAATGTTAAGAGTTGAAAACTTGAAATGAAAAGGAAAAATTAATGAAAAAATCTTGAATAAATTTGGTTTCCAGGAATGGCTCTAAATTCTTTAACCTATCACTTCTCCATCATAATAACAACAGTCTGTTAGCTTAATTAATAGTGGCAATGGGGCAATCAAAACTTTGTTTAGATGTTTGAGCTATCATCTGACAAATTTCTTTGTTCTTAAACTTCCAAGCAGCCAGAAAGAACAGCTCATTCTTGAAAATTTTGGATATCCTTTCGAAATGAGCACCAAAATGATGTTCAGTGCCCCTTTCATTCTCTCACTCACTCCGGCTTTAAACCAAGGTAGTCAGGTTTCACATCGATAGGCGTATCATTTTTGTATTATTATTGGTACGTATCAGTATCGGTGTATTTCGGTGTATTATTTCAGATTTATCGGTATTTTTCAAATATTTTTTTCAATATATTTATATGTATAAACTATTTTCAAATTTCTTAATAAAATATATATTATATATACATCCATTACATGCATAAATATATATATATATGTTTTTATGCATATATAAATTTTTAAATATTTAATATCTAAAATTTTTAAAAATCAAATAGGTAAAATAAATATTAAAAAATATAGTAAATTATTATTAATTATGTTCACTAGCATAATTTAATGAACATGTTTTATTTTTAAATATAATTATAAAAAAAAAAATTGATCATGACAAAAAATATTAAAACTGGTTTAAAAAATCAAATAAGTGAATTTTTTTTATAAAAAATTAAAAAAAATCAAAATCTTGTACCAACCGGTACAGACCGGTATTGACCGATACAGACTAATATCTACCGATACGGACGGTACAAGGTAAAACCACAATCGAAATGGAATTAAAAATTGAATGTACCAATTTAGTTGAAAAGTGAGATATTCAGGCCAATACCACCGATACTGAATCGGACCACCATGCTTTAAACATTGGACTCTCTCCTCCTTCTTGTACTTACTTACTGGTGGTACTCAGCTGCCTCTCCTACCCCAAAACTTTAAATGTGCCATATCCACGCTAACTCGCAAACCTGAACTTGTGACTGAATGAAATAATTATATATATATATATTATTTTTGTATTTGATTGGGCTTTAAAAATAAAGCATGTGCTATATATATATATATATTATTTTTGTATTTGATTGGGTTTTAATGTGTTTATATTTTAATTTCGTTTGTAAAATTAAAAAATTTCAATGTCACAAGCAATATATATATATATTATTTTTGTATTTTATTGGGCTTGTTAATCTGTAGTCCAGCCCAAAGTTCCCTTTCGTTCTTAGTCTAGGAATTTTTAGTTAAGATGACTAGGCCTTTATTCGGCTTATTAGCTAAAATCTTTCCGCTCAACTAAGGCCTTCAACTGTGTTTGACGTAATTGGGGTTATAAAACTAGAAATTTGACCTAAATCTTATAAGCATATTATTATTCCCCATTAGTAGAATTACAAAAAATGATAAAATATCACATATCTTTTTTTACTTATTACTATACTAATTATTAAGTGGACCCTCTAACTTTGATAGAATTTAAAATCAACCCTGATAATAATGAATTAGCTAATTGCTTAATTTCGCATAGTTTAAAAGAATCCCAGAAAAACAAACTAAAAATATAATGCAAGGAATTACTTAATTTCGCACAATGATCAAATTATCCAAACTATGTTTTCTTCTCCACCTGACAAAAATAGTACCAAGGTATTGTCTGCCTTCCCACATTTCAACAAAAAAATCGTTTCTTCCGCCTTTTTTTTTTTTGTTCTGCTGATGTTTTTGCTTTCTGTGTCTACCTGTTAATCGGTGCTCAAAGAGGGCAAGGTGGAACCTCGAGGGTTGTTCCGGCTTGAATTTGGCCCCATCCTATTAGACGCCAATGCTTCTCAACACGCCTACTTAGTGCAATCTTCTCTCCCTTGCTGGTGCACACAGGGGACGTGAGTTGCAGCTTTGCTAAATCATTCTTTACAGCTATGACTCGAGCCCCGGTTGACATTGACCCAATGTTCAACATTAGGATCTCTCCCTTGGCTAGCTTTGACACCTTTCCCTGCCTCTCTGATCCCTTTGTCCTAACACCAAGTAGCCTTCGAAGAAGGAAGAAGTTTACCTGCACAAATTAAAAAAAGACACACCATTGGACAACAATCAGCATTTATTTTTCATTTTTTTATTCGGCCATGATTTCTATGATTACTTGTTCACCATGGCAGCAGCCACTGGCAACATTCAATATAACCCATCTCCTATGTTGCTACGACTCTTCATTTTTCTTGAGGTACCTGTATCCGACGTATATTCGGACATGGGTATGGAAATATGACCCTCCAAAGACCTTTCAAATACATGGAAAAACTTAAAAAAAAAACTGAACATACCCATGTCGGACATGTACCTGTATCCGACACTCACACCCAAGTCCGAGTAACATAGCCCATCTCCCTTTCAGAAAAGAAAAAGAAGAGCATGCACGCCTCAAATCAAATTTGAAATGAAATTATAGGTAGAACATATACAGAATTGATTTCATTTTCACTGCTATGGCTTCCCAACCCATCAACCACCTTGCACTTGCTTAACATAAGCCGCATGGTTAACAAACTATGGCCCCTGCTAAAGAATTTCAGCACATACCTCAAGCTCAACAAAAACTTCTGGGAGTGACCCAACCTCTCCCAGGACTTGACCAACCAACCTATCAGCACGTGTCAAAGTTGGGTCCATAGTTGTTCCAACACCAATTAGACCTCCTGGAACAGCAAATTGTAGCTCATTTTGTTCCGCGTACAGTGAGACTATTCTGGAATATATGGGTGTGCATTTGATGTTCCCATTTTCATCCTTAACAACAATCCCAGGAAGAACTTCAATAAATTGGTTCACCTTCAAAACACCCTGAAATAAACAAACATTTACAAAATAATCCTTAATACATAAGCTCACTCTAAATCCATTCTCTAGCAACGACCAACTATGTTGCTCCGACTCTTTATTTTTCTTGAAGTACCCGTGTCCGACACTGTGTCCGACGCATATTCGGACATGGGTATGGATCCCCAAAGGACCCTCCAAATACATGGAAAAACTTAAAATAAATCAAACATACCCGTGTCGGACATATATCCGTGTCCAACGCTCACACCCGAGTCCGAGTAACATAAACTACCAAAAAGTAGAAGTTAATATTTTGTAAATTTGCTATTTAAATGCATGCTATTTATTTGACTGTCAACTAATTTAGAAAGTACACCTTAACACTGTTACAGACATGCATGAAACAAGCAAAAAAGTAAGGAAAGTCTCCAGTGTGTAGTAAGTAAAATTGTGCAAGCAACTGTGAGCAGCATTCATCTCCAAATAAAGACTAACAAGTACATCCCAAATAAAAACATACCCTGAGTATACTTCCACCGGCAACACCACCTTTAATCTCATCAACCTCAAACCCTGGCTTATTGACATCAAATGATCGGATGACAATCATGTTAGGGGGTGAGACAAAGTTTCTCTCTGGAATAGGGATTTTCTTAACAATGTACTCACACACAACATCGATATTATATTTTAGTTGTGCAGAAATTGGTACGACTGGTGCACCATCAGCAACAGTACCCTGCAATGAATTATTTTTAGCCAAAAGATTCCGAAGAAAACAAGAATGAGATTTATCTACTTTTTGTAAAAAAATAAAAGGGTAACCTGAATAAATTTCTGAATTGCTTCATGCTGGTTGATGGCTACATTCTCTTGAATAAGATCAACCTTGTTTTGAAGAATTATAATATGCTGGAGTCGCATGATTTCAACAGCAGCCAGATGCTCAGAAGTTTGAGGTTGTGGACAGCTTTCATTGGCAGCTATGAGAAGTAATGCACCATCCATAATTGCCGCTCCGTTAAGCATAGTAGCCATGAGAATATCGTGACCCTGATGGAAACATTGAAGATCAAAAATAAATTCATATATGACAAAATAGAAGACTTTTATAAATCTGAAAAGCAATATGCTTAATCCCTTTTATAGCACTGAAACGCGAGTGAATGAACGAGCGAGAGGAGTGAGAAAACTTAAAACATAACTCCTCATCTCCACAGAGTAGCACTTAGGACCTTACTGGGCAATCTACGAAAGATACATGTCTCAGCAACTTCATCCTGCAGTTTTCAAAGCCAGGCACATCACAAAGAGGACTATCTTCCTTTCCGCTTCCATATGCCCTACAAAAACAAATTTTTCGAGCACAGTTGCAGTTGTTATTAATACTCATGAAATTTATTAAGAAAACAATTGCTAGATATCAACCTACTTGTAGCACATAGGACGAGGGCATCGTTCATCTTCACATTTGTATATCTTTGCATTTGCATATCCAAGCTTGATAGTAATATTACGCTCCAACTCATTCTTAAAACGAACAGTCTACAGACACAAGGCACAATTGTTAGATTTACTAGACTCCAAAATTCAACAGCAACACTAGTCACTGTCCAAAAGGCATAAAATACAAAGCAGACTTTCTAAAGGTAACTTATCATATCCTAGTTGGGTATCACTCATTAAAAATAAGCTAAACCACCTGAACTCCAGATATTGCTTTCACAACAGTTGACTTCCCATGTGCCACATGCCCTATGGTGCCTGATAAATTGAAATCCAAATCAAACTTTTGATCAATAAAGCCAAGAGCAACAACTAGGAATTAAAAAAATCATAACTATTTGTACCATAACAATACATGCTACAAGTTGTTTGATCACAACAGAGTTTGAACATTACCAATATTTATAGTAGCCTGCCGAGATATAACTTCGGGAGAGAGCGGATGCAACTTTGTTACATCCAGTTTACTTAAGTCTTGCTCCATCAAACCTTTTCTCGACATTTTGGGGCTGCTCCTATTAAAGGTCTTTCTGCTTCAATATTAACTGTAACCAGAACGTATCCCCAAAAAGGAAATCATTGGACTTAACATAGAGGCAAATTAGTTGCCAAATATAGGAATCTAGCAATAGAACAAAGAACGTTCGATAAACCCTAAGAAATCAAATTACAAAATCCAATATATCACAGAACATAAACCTTAAAAGCTCGGTTCCTACAACATACGAAGCACAGACACGACATGACACACCGCAGAGTTTGATCGCAAGGCATTTCATCGGCGAAGTTTTTGATCTGAGCCTCAAATGACAGAGGAAATGATGGATTTGAAAGAGAAGAAGGGTAATTTTGGTAACGAAATGAATTATGATTACTTAGTTTAATTCAATGCCCAAAAACCCTAAATACAATAAACCCCCAATGCTCAAATTTTGAGTTTCATTAAACTACAACCTTCAAATTAAAAAAAAAAATCTCTAAAAAAAAAAGAGAAAAGATAGAGCCACTACGCATTAAAAAAATAAAATCAAATGATCGAAAACTAGAACATACACAAGCCGAAAAAATCATGAAAAAAATATTAAAATTAGAAGAAGAAATAGGAGATAATTAAACGAACCTGATCGGTGGAGACCGTTGGTTGAGGTTTTTGCTTAGTTTGCAGAAAGAAGACGCAGCTTTTTTGGGAGAGAGAAAGAGAAACGCAGTAGCTAGGGATAGTGATATTTATTCGAAATAACTGAGCTTTGCAAGGGTAGTTTTGTCAATCCAGTATGGTTGGTTTGGGTTAGCTGGGCTGGGTTAGGTTAGGTTTTGGCCTTTTTTGTTGAAGAAGACAGAGCCCATCTTGTTCATTATTTCCATTTAGACCGGATAATCCGATAATTCGTGTATATGTTTTATGGCTTTTCTATTACAATATAGCTAAAAAAAAAAATTACCAAATTACCGTTGCTTTTTGATTATTTCCCAAAATACGGATCTTTTTTTTTCTAGCTGGGAAATCGCCATCCCCCATGGCGATTTCCCAGCGTGTATTTTTGCAAATTTGCAAAAAAATACCAAGGGAAATCGCCACCCCCCATGGCGATTTCCCTTGGTAATTTTAGCAAAATTTGCTAAAACCATGAAGGGAAATCGCCATGGGGGGTGGCGATTTCCCTTCATGTATATATATATTTTTTTTAATTAATAAACAAAAATTATATTAAAACAAAATTTTATTTTAATTTGATAAATTTATTTTTAAAAATTATAAATTAAATTAAAATATTTTTTTTATAGGTTTGGTTATTTATTTTTTTAAAATATATATTAAAAATGTAATTTAATTTATTATTACAATTTTATAAAAAATAAAAATATATTTCTTATTAAAATTTAAAAAGAAGATTATATTTTTTATTAAATTTTTATATCAAAAATTTTATTTTTTATAATTTTGTAATATTATAAAAAAGAAAATTTAATTTATATCAAAAATAATTTAATGATGTAAAATGTAAATAAATTTTTTTTAAAAGAAATTTATCGAGTCACTTTTTTAAATAAAGAAGTTATTTTTAAGTTGGTATCGTAAAATAATTTTTTTAATTTGATTAGTTTTTTTGAGTTGGTATTCGATTAACTCGTGACATCAATTTAATCATTGTTTTTAATAATAATATAGATTGTTACAGTTTAAAACTGGATATTTGATAAAAAAATTTTAATTTAATTTCTGATAAAATTTTTTTTTCTTATTATAATTTAAAAAGAAAATTAAATTAAAATGAAAAAAAGAAAAGAAAAGCAACTTATCATGTAATTTGGATTATTATATTAAAATTAAATAACAACATTAAGATATAAATTAAAATAAAATATAACAATTAATTTCCGAACAAATTACATGAAATGCAAAACATATAAATTTATATTAGAAATTTAAAACACATTACAATTATTCTAATTATTGCGTGGTGTAGAGCAACAGTGTCGAGTTCTTCTAGTGCGTGGTGGTTGCACCCGTCGTTCAACCTCGTCAGTGGCACGTATTCGCGGTCCACCACGACCTCTTGCTATAACCGCCACTGGTTCCGGTTGTATGTCATCAGTCGTTTCATCCGTATCAAAAATTTGAAACCCACTGCTGGATGAGCCAACACCTAGTTCACCCATAACGGGAACCTGACTACTAGATGCACCCATAAATGATGTAGCATCAAATGCTGACGAAGGGGTTCCAAACTGATACATGGATGTTAAATATGCTGAACTTGGACTTATGACGGGGAGCTGGTCATCTAACCTCGTTCTTGGCGGTGATGGTCGGTAACACTCATCAACGTCATATCCGGGGTGACTTACGGAATAACGATGGCTGGATGGTACTCCATGATCCCGTTCAGGTTCAGGATGATCAAATGACATCCTCGGTGCTGTGAACTCCGATGAGGTCGGTTGACGCCTTCGCCCACGTTGTCGGCGTGGTCTAGGAGCATCCATATCCTGTGTAGGAGGGACTGGAGCTGAAGTTTGTCCGGTAAATGGCATACTCCTAACATCCTTGTGCATCGACGGTGGACAAACGAAAGGCCGACCTTCATTTCTATACCATCTTATGTAATCAGCAGATGGGTTGAAATTATTACCAACAATCGGGTAACCTGTCGGAATTCGTTGAAAACGTATGTTCCACCATTGGATCCAATGTTCATGCTTCGCAGGCCAGAATTCATCATTACGACCACGCATGTCGACCTTGTGAAGCTTATCAAGGTTCATCGGGGCTGCAGGAATTGGTTGTTGCATCCCAAATTGTCGCAACACCCGGTCAGTTTGGTGCCACTCTACATATGAAAAGCATATCAATGCTGTGTTTGCTTTCCATATATTGAAATTATTGTAGGCATCCGATGGGAGGCATGCCATAATTTCACTCGAGGAATATGGCATCCACAGAAACTGCGAATAATTATTACAAATTATTAGTTTCATATGGATTAAATAAAATAAAAAACTTCAATGTAACAATCAAAATATTTACCTTATCATATCCTAGTCGATCTAGTCGTAGTCTTATACTTGCAAGATCGCTCGGAGTCTCTGTAAAATCTCTACCCGTACTCCTACTCCACCTATTAAAATGCATATAATATCTTAATGACCTATAAAAATACAATTTCGTACAAAATTAATAAAATAGTAAAGATTATTACCTGCTTGCAAGGGGGTATACAGCCGAAATATCCACGCGCGGAGCAAGAAATGGTAGCCGATACCAAGCCCATGATTGTAGAAGCACTAGACATCCACCTATGTCATGGTTTTTTGGAACTGTAGCTCGGCAAAGTTCTCTATACAAAACTGCCAAACACGCAGAACCCCAACTATAATTTGCTGCTTCCTCTAAATCACGTAGCAATGGAAGATACATTAAATGTACCCGACTGCTCGATTTGTCAGGCATCAGTAATCCTCCAATCAAACGTAAAATATATGCTCTAGCAGCATATTGTATTTGTTGTTCGGTTGCATGTAATGGCAGATTTTGAAACGTTTTCAACCAAGTCAGTCTCACCGTTGAGCCAGATACGACGTCTTCTGGAGGTACCTCACCCAATAGATCTTCACACAGTTCATTCCAATCTAGCAGGCTTCCGCCTGTAACTGCATCGCCATGGATCGGAAGTCCAAGTTGCAGCGCAACATCTTCGAGACTGACCGTGCATTCACCACATGGAAAATGAAAAGTGTGCGTCTCGGGTCTCCATCGTTCGACCAACGCAGAGATTAAATCGGGTTGTATCACAAGTCGTCGAATTTGACTTGCGTGATAAAATCCGGCTCTTCTTAAGTGGTCGATAATATAAGGATGCGGGTCCTCCAATGTAAATTTCCTCGAACGTAATACGCGACGAGTTTCCTGTTATAATAATAACAATTAATATATTATAAAACTATAACAATTAAAAAGTAATAAATAAAACTATAAAATAACAAAATAATAATATAATATAATATAATATAAACAATAATAATATAATATAATATAAAACAATAATAATATAATATAATATAATATAATATAAACAATAATAATATAATATAATATAAAACAATAATAATATAATATAATATAAACAATAATAATATAATATAAAACAATAATTTCGTATAAAAAAACAATAATAATATAATATAATATAAAGAATAATAATATAATATAATATAAAACAATAATAATATAAAAAACTATAATAATATAATATAAAACAATAATAATATAAAAAACAATAATAATATAATATAAAACAATAATAATATAAAAAACAATAATAATATAATATAACATAAAACAATAATAATATAAAAAACAATAATAATATAATATAAAACAATAATAATATAATATAATATAAAACAATAATAATATATAAAACAATAATAATATAATATAATATAAAACAATAATAATATAAAAAACAATAATAATATAATATAATATAAACAATAATAATATAATATAATATAATATAATAATAATATAAAAAATAATAATAATATAAAAAACAATAATAATATAATAATATAAAAAACAATAATAATATAAAAAACAATAATAATATAAAAAACAATAATAATATAAAAAATAATAATAATAGAAAAAACAATAATAATATAACAATTTACTTACCTCGTTAAATATAACCTCCGAGATGTGATTTTCTTGTAACCTCAATAGTGAAGCCATTTCAAAATATTGTTGTAGAAAAAAAAAATTTGTAGAAAGAAATTTTTTTTGGTAGAAAAATGAAAATTTTTTGAAAGAAAATGAAAATTTGAATGAGAGGAATGAAAATTTGAAGGAGAGGAGGTGGGTATTTATAGATAAAATGAGTGGGGTGGGGGGTGTGGGGGGGAGGGGGGATGTGGGGGAGGGGGATTTGGGGGATGGGGGCAAAGGTCATATGACCGTTGCCCCCTTTCAATTTTTTTTTTTCTAATTTGTTTTTTTTCATTTCAAATTTAAAATTTAAAAAAAAAATTCAAAATATTAAATTATAAAAAAACCTAAAATATATTTTACGAATTTTTAAATTTTTTTAAATTATAAAAAAATTATTTTAATTTAATTTATAATTTTTAAAAATAAATTTATCAAATTAAAATAAAATTTTGTTTTAATATAATTTTTGTTTATTAATTAAAAAAATATATATATATACATGAAGGGAAATCGCCACCCCCCATGGCGATTTACCTTCATGGTTTTAGCAAATTTTGCTAAAATTACCAAGGGAAATCGCCATGGGGGGTGGCGATTTCCCTTGGTATTTTTTTGCAAATTTGCGAAAAACACCAAGGGAAATCGCCATCCCCCATGGCGATTTCCCTTGGTGTTTTTTACAAATTTGCAAAAAAACACGCTGGGAAATCGCCATAAAAAAAGATCCGTATTTTGGGAAATAATCAAAAAGCAACGGTAATTTGGTAAATTTTTTTTTTGGCTATATTGTAATAAAAAAGCCTATGTTTTATGTCTCGTATTTTTTTCATGTCAATTGTATAAATATAATTATAATACAAATTATTAAATATGTTAAAATTTTAAATATGAATACGATATATCGTGTTTATTATATTATTTTCGTATTTATTAAACGTATCGTATTTTCATATCATATCTAAAATTATCAAATTTTATTCCATCGAACATTTTTTTCTCATACTCACAAAATTTTAAATTTAGAGAGAGAGTTCTCTGTTTTAATAACAATATTTTCCAATTTTTGGCATAAATTAAAAAACTCTTTTCATCAAAGATTTGTTTAAATGATTACTATATTATAATTGAAACAATGAGTAAATGTTTCTAAAAAAAATGAAATAAAGGAAAAAAACTTGACATAAAATTCAATAAATTTAACAAGTATTTTCATTCAAATATTTATTTTAATATTTATAAAAGTTAATTAAAATAATTTAAAGATATTATATATATTTTATTTTTATCATATATATTGATAATACTATTAGAGATATTTTTAAACGATATCTGACACTCGTCAAGCAAATCGTAACTGCTATTCAGGCATGCTCACGAACGGGTCCGAGTCTGCCCGCCGACCTGATTCACTGTTCACAATATTAATAAAAAATAAAAAGTATATATTTTTATATTAATATATTTTTATAATTAAATTTAAATAAATAATATTTTTTTATTAATTAAACAGTGATCCTAACCGAGCTGATTCGGATCACTAAAATTTTTGCCCAGACCTAACCTAATACAGATCGGATCGGAGAGCTGCCCGACGCTTGAGCAGGTATAATGCTTTTTGACTCAAGTCTATGATTTGTGTAAATGTATTTATTTTGTATGTACTTCACGTTGAGTAACAATTTTATTTTATTTATTTATTTATCAATGAACTTACATTCGATAAATTCAAATCTATTAATTGTGTTTTTACTTAATCTAGTAATTTTGAAGAAAATAAAATACGGATATGACACGTTTAATAAACACGATACAACACATTTAAACACGATAATTTAATACACGCGTATTCATATTTAAGATTTTTGACACATTTAATAATTTTTGTTGTACTTTTGTTTAAATAATGGATACAAAAAAATATGAAACACGATAAACATACACGAATTATTAGATCTAGTTTTTACTCTTTTATTGCCATACATAATACATACATATTTCTGATATTTAAGAGGTTGATTGAAGCATGTTAAGAAATGTTTAATTAGTTGGCACTTGGTATATCCAAACTTCAAAGGCTAAAATATATGATTTGCCCTTAAATATAACAGAATGAGAAGGATCATACAAAAATTGGGATTTCTCTATCACTCAAGAAGGGAAAAAAAAAAAAAAAAAACCTCCCTGGAAAGGAGAAAGGGATTGCTTCAGCTGCTGCCAATTTATTATTCCTATAAAAACGACTTATTCAGCTGTTGCAGCACCTGTTTTCTGGTCACCAAAGATTCTTTGTCTGAAATCTGAGACCATGAGAGGAAGTCCTTTGCGAAGGGATACTGTTGGCTCCCAACCAAGAAGCTGTTTAGCCTTTGAAATGTCGGGTTTTCTCTTGTGTGGATCATCTTCTGTGTTAGCCCTGAATTCTATCTTTGCATTTGGATCAATCGTTTCTTGTACCACCTGCAACAAATCATGATGCAAATTAACTACTCTTAGCTCAGCCTACAATTCCTATTTTATGTTGAATAACAGATTGACATAAGAATCTGATGAACTGAAAAAAGAACTTGGATTCACCAAAAATATGGATAGGATCCTTGTCCCTTCATGTTACTCTGGAATGAGTGTTGAATACAAGTACGTGTTTGATAGTATGTTTGAAAGGTCGAACCTTTATATCCTTGTCCACTATGTGTCGAAAACAAATACTTCAAAAAAAAAAAATTGAAGTCGTCGAAACAACATAGATGAATACAAGAAATGGTAAATTTTGTTTGGTTTCTAT
The DNA here is from genome assembly GCA_030761205.1 of Fremontodendron californicum. Taxonomy (NCBI): domain Eukaryota; kingdom Viridiplantae; phylum Streptophyta; class Magnoliopsida; order Malvales; family Malvaceae; genus Fremontodendron; species Fremontodendron californicum. Next base: position 24,140,071 of record JAULJL010000022.1, on the reverse strand, counting down.
AAAAATAGCTGTAGTGTTTGATCTTTGATCACCATTCTTCCCCCAAAAATGGTTGAATTGCTGATCAGCTAGTTTAAATTAACACATTAAAATTTTAAAAGAAACTCATTCAAGTAGAATAGTTTGGGATTAATGATGGGAAGAAGCAATGCAATCTAGATTGAAATATAGTGAAACTATATAGTATATATGTAGACATTTTCAGATTTACCTGAGCAAGTTCAAGCATGGTGAATTCACCAGGGTTTCCAAGATTGAAAGGACCCACATGATCGCCTTCCATCAACCGCATTAGACCTTCCACCTGTGTTTTTGTGAATATATATACAACAGAAGATTTCTCATCAGAGTCTTGTTTATAATCTAGTGGACAAAACTTTACAAGTCTACCCCGCGCCCCAGCCACCAACCTTCTTCCCCACAAAGAAATTGAATTATAGATCTTCATAGATTATTTCTCATCAACGTACATTGACCTCCCATACACCATAAGCAAATCGGATGAATACGTGTTTTTAACCTATGTTATCCGAACTCTTCATTTTATCTAAAGTATCTTTGTCTGACAAATATTCGGATATGGGTAAGGGATATGATCCTCCTAATATATGTAAAAACTTTAAAATATTGAGTATATCCGTATAAGACACATATTTGTATCCGAAACTCACCCTTAATCCGGGTAACACATGCTTTTAACTAAGTTAGTAAAACTAAATAGATGATCCGCCGGCCTGGTCTGAAGACATGTACCTAATGTATGCAATTTAATGTTCCCCTATTGGAGAATTATACATGAACTTCTCTATGTTCTATTAGGAATACTATTGAATATCGTGTGGTATATTGATAGAATACTTGATTTTTTGTTTCAGTAATCAAGATTTAATCCCGATATCCTCAACTAGTAATGGCCGGGATGGAAAAAGAAAATCCTTCTTTCCTTAATGCCTTGATGGAACCAGGATAATGAAAATTGACAAAAACTAGGGTAGATTTAGATCTTGCTTTGATTAAAAACTGGATAACAGGATACTGAAAATTAACCCATGATAAATGTATGAGATAAGTTTTACCAGATCTGAAACATATTGAAAACTTCTGGTTTGCTTTCCATCACCATAGACAGTCAATGGCTCTTTCCTTAATGCTTGGGCCACAAAATTGCTGACAACACGGCCATCATCGATGCACATACGTGGTCCATAAGTGTTAAAAATCCGAGCAATCCTCACCTGATGAATCAACAGTTTACAGATATATATATATATATATATATATATATATATATTTTGTGTTTCCTTGAAAATGAAAGACGAAATGCAGGCAAAATAGAATACAACCTCGATGCCATGGCCTCTATGATAGTCCATAGTCAAGGTCTCTGCAGTACGTTTGCCCTCATCGTAGCAACTCCTTACACCTATCGGCGTATCAAAACGTGTTATAATAAAGCATTCAAAACAAAACAAAACAAAAAGTTCCAGCAAGTAAGTTTCTTATGTCATGATCATATATATATATATATATATATATATATGCTATGTTACTCGAATTCGTGAGTGTCGGATATGTGTTCGAATATGTTTTTTCATATATTTGAAAAGTCAGACGTCCATATCATGCTCATTAGATATATATTTGAATACGGATATTTTAAAGAAAATGGAGAATCGGAGTGACATATGCTATGCTAACTAATGGGATTGACGTTGCCCCAATAGGTTTCAGCCTGGGGATGTTGCAGAGGATCATCATAGACCTCGCTGGTGCTTGTTAGCAAGAAGCGGGCACCAACTCTTTTTGCAAGCCCTAGCATGTTCAATGTCCCAACCAGGGATTTAAATTGCGGTCGCGAACGCGTTTTCGATCGCGTTGTATTTATCGCGGTTGCGGATGTAATGAATGTTACCGCGATCAATTGCGATAAATATCGGCGGCGGAGAGAGCCACAACCGCTAAATAGCGGCCGTAGCGTTGCCACATTGGTCTTGTGAATATCCATAGCCCCATCAAATCAAGGATACCAGATTACACGACAGACAGAAAGAAAAAGAAAAAAAAGATAAAGAGACATCTTATGTTATGTGAAATGAAGAAATTATTAACATTAATAAAAAAGGTAAATTAGAACTTTGGCAAACAAAACATAAATCAAAGATTCATATGTTTTGGTTAAATGAAAAGACATGTAGAAAGTAGGGAAAAAAAAAGAAGTTAATTTCCAAATGCAATTACTAAATGACAGAAGATATCTTTAAGAAGTTTCCAAAGTTGTATATGGAGTAGAAATTATACAATATATATATATATATATATATATATACACCAATAAAAAACTTTTTATAGCCAACAAGAACAGTTCCTTTTAAAACAAAACAAAATTACGTTTATATTTCTTAAGTTTTTTCATATGCTTGTAACGTCGGACTTCCATACTTATGTTCATGTCGCACAAAGATACTTCAAAGAAAATGAAAAAAAACGAAATAACATACATTAATTTTATGTGGTTTAGCAAATGAAAGCAACATGTGCTATGTTTTTTGTCCTTCTAAATCTTCTTTGAAACCAAACTATATATCTGAAAAAGAAAAAAAGAAAGAAAGAATGCAAGAAAGAATATAATGGTCTTGACAGGATTGAACTTGTAATGAACAGGAGAAGCAGGGCAAGCCAAGTGATAGATCTGATCAACTTCCAACAGGATTGGTTCAACAACATCATGCCTGATGAGCTCAAACCTATGATTACCAAAATGGTGCATCAAATTCTCTTTCCTCCCTGTAAATAAGTTATCAACCACGATCACACTATCACCTCTTCCGGTCAGACGGTCCACAAGGTGGCTTCCGACGAACCCAGCTCCACCAGTCACAACAATCCTCAAGCTCTTCCTTTTCACTCCCAATGGCACCTTCCCAGCAACGTTACGGCCTCGTAACGCTTCAGGGTAAGCTTCATAGAGGACTCTCCGAGTCAAATGAGTGGATTCGGATGCCAAAACAGGGTCTGAAATAATTATACCATGACGACTCGGTTCTTGTGATGGTGATAATAATATAGGAAAAGTGTTGAAAAACAGTGCAGCAATGACGATACCGACAAGAACAAAGACAAAACGCTGTTTCTGAAGCATGTACCAAAATGGGGTTGTCGAGTTTCTTACAAGGTTTGAAGGTTTATAATTTCGTGAAGTAAGAGTTGGCTGTTTTGGGGTTGTTTGGTTCCTATGAATAATCAGTTCGGATGTCATTTGCAACGGTGGGTGTTGGAAAAAAATGTTAAAACAGTTATTTTTTCTCAGAGAAAATGGCCTGAGAGAGCTTTGATTTGGAAAATTTTCAAAGTTTCCAACGAGAGAGAAAACGAGAGTTATGAGGAGAGAGTGAGCATTTGTTAGAAGTGACCGGCACAGTAGGGTTCACCGTTCATGCATGAAATTGCGCTGTATAATCGCTCTAAGGCTTGTGGTAGGTGCAGCTTTTATGAGAAAAAAAATTTCTCGGTATTTTAAGTTTGCTTGCTTAGTTATCTTTTATTTCACAATTACATAAATGGAATTACGTATGTTTTTTCATACTCATGAGACTGAAAATTATTACAACAATGCAATGCTATTTTTGGCCTTTATTTAAAATTTTCATTTCGTTTTATGGTAGCTTAGGGAGGAAAAAAAATTACAAATCTTAAAATTCGAATTCCATATCTGCTTATACCAAACGATTACATGAATCCACTTGAATTAAACTTCGAGTTCAATAAAGTGACATATTTTAATAGCCTTCAATTTGCCTTAATAGTTTTTTTCTAATATCTACTCAAGCAATTTGGTAGAGCAATGTATAATATCCATAATTAACAACAAATTTGTTTTCTTATCTTACAAATCTCAAAAATGTTGCACAAAACTAGGATGGGTCACTAAACAGAGAAACAAAGATTCTGACTAGAACCGGCGGATATCCTTAGGTGGTTTGAAGTTGAGAGGATGAGTTTGTTCAGTTGCGGTTTCATCTTCTTTCCACATTTTAATTGTCTTGTCTGCTTCACAGGTAAGCAATCTTGTACCAGTTACATCATAAGACACAGCATAGATACCAGCTTCACTCTCCAATGAGCCTGTGATAAAGCACCCATTGTGTTATAAACTACGTTGCTCCGACTTTTTATTTTTTTTGAAATACCCGTGTCCGACGTATATTCAAACATGGGTATGGAGATATGATCCCCCAAGGATCTTCCAAATACATAAAAAAAAAACTTAGAATAAATCAAACACACCCGTGTCGGACACATACCCGTATCCGATACTCACACCCAAGTCCGAGTCACATATCTGAGTAACATAGGTTATAAATCTTCCCACTGTGCAAACAACAACAACTAGCCACAAAAGAATCCAGGAAAACATACCAGGCTGTACAATTGTGTGAGCTTGCTGGAAATTGTGACCACTCTTCCAATCCCAAAACCATAAACTCCCATTGTCACCTTCAACAATTTTGCATGGCCAAATGATTAGAAAGCATTACTTGCATAATTAAAGGTAATTAAGAAGCCATGTACACGATAAAATTCACTGAGTCAAATTATTTGAAATGAAAACAAAAATTATAAGCACCTCCAGTAGCCATTACACCATCCTCATTGACAGCCATGGTATTAATTATAGTCTTTTGCTGAGAGCTGCTCCAGAAACACAAACAATGATAATATGTTATTCATTAAAAATACAAACAGACACACATCTAGAATTCCAGCAATCAAGTAAAAAGGCTTTCACTTACAGCATATTGTGTAAGAATTCTCCCTTTGGAAGACTGAATTTCTTAGTGTTTTCAGCTGATGCAGATGCAAAAGAATGCCTGATACAGAAAATGAGGAACATTTTTGATAAGCGAGAATAGCAACATAAATTTAGTCATAGATCCATTTTTCACATAAATTAATAAATAGGATGTAGGGGCATATACTCTTTAGGATGTGGTGCCAGTGCTCGCACAGACTTCTTATGGTGCGTTAGAGTTGACATTGTTTTTCCTGGACATTGAACAACCGATATGTTAGAAATGGAACGGAATAAGATGAGAAATAAAGAAACAAAAAAGAAATTATCACATAAGTTTAATTTACCATATCTAAGGTCCCAGAATTTTATGGTTGTATCATGGGAGCCAGTAACAACTTGTGGATCCTGTAAGATGAGATGCATAGTTCAATTAAAAGATAATCCATCGGCCCAAAACACAAATAGGTAATACAGTTGAATAAAAGAAAATTGCAATTAAATGTCTACAACCATGTAAGGCAGAAATTTAACAATTTCTCATGTCAAAGAACTGCAAAGGAAAGAAAAAGATCTTTGTACCGTTGGTCGAGTAAAAACTGAGCAAACAGTGTTATCATGCCCAGACAATGCAAAAATTTGCATCTTGGTGCGAATATCCCATACCTGAAAATGATTGATATATCAGATACAAAATTGATTTCATGAATCAGCAAAAACCATCAAAACCCAATTTCGTAAGCAACTAAAATTAACTTAATCAAAAACAATAATTTATGATTAGTTTCTATGTTGATAAGTTTCATACCCGGCAGACAGAATCACGTCCCCCAGTTAGCAAAACGTCAATAGTTGGATGAAGAGCCAAGCAATAAACACCACTTAGGTGACCATGATAAGATCGGATAACCTATAGAGCAAGTTATAAGTTTCAATAACAAGAATGATTTTAACAGTTAGAGGGGGTAAAAAAATTACTTCTTAAGTTTTTATTTATTACAGATCCAAAGCAATAAGTTTAAGCAGTTCTGACCTTGTTCTGTTCAAGGTCCCAGCATTTAACTTGCTTATCATCACCAGCAGAGAACATATATGTGTGTTTGCTACTGACAGCGAGGCCTGTGAATAAAATATAACTTTTGGAAGATTCTAAATCCATGATTGATATCATCATCCACAGCATGGTTAGCTAGTAAAAACAATTGACACCTGAAATTTTTTCATAAAACAAACCTCGTATCTGTTCAATGTGTCCGGTTAGTGTGACCTTTAGCCTTCCACTTGCTACATCCCATATCTAACACAAGCCGAATTTAAGGCAAGAAAAAGACAAAAGTCATTTTCAGCAAGTAATGGCTGACTTTTCAAATCAATATCCATTTTATAGAGCTTAAACACTAGTAAAGGAAAAAGAAAAAGAGAAGGACAAGGAATTGATAACTTCCAATTGCACAAATATATACCTTAATTGTACGGTCTGCAGAACCAGTACAAAACCAGTTGTTACTTGGATCAAAGGCCACCGATCTCACCCATCCCAAATGCCCACTGATGACCTGCATTACCCATTTAAACATGTCAACTAATCTACAGGAACTGAAATGTAAAGAAGAAGCCATGAAAGAGGTTCAACAGGAGTAATTCAACAAATGAGATAGACTGCATTATCACAAAAGTGAAATAAGTGAATACTACTCTTGTAGCTTATAAACATGTTCATCAAAAGACTAGGACAGACCTCAGCATGATGGACATGAAAGTTGCAGACCAATAGAGTAACCAAGTGGAGGAGAGGGAAGGTGTCCAAAAGTGCTTGTGTTAGCCCCCAAGGGGAAACAGAAAGAGAAATAAACAATTCTATTTTATTGCACGTAACCATGAAATCAACAAGAAACCCCACTGACATTTCTACCAACCACCGTGTTATAAAAAAAGAGATTCTCACCCTGTAGTTCTTCCACGGACGATGCCACACGGGACGTGGCCATTTGCTTGGGATTCTTTCTATTATTGCAGAGGTTGTTAGCCTGTCACGATAAAGAAACCATAAATCTCCAAGCTACAATGTCCTATATTTGCAGGAAATGAGTGGCATGCCATATCAGAACAGAACTTAAATGGTTTCACCAATTTGCAATTCACTTATAAATCATACGACCAAATAAATCCTGCCATATGCACAAGCCACAACATATTTGTGCACATTCACTTACAAAGCTTGCTGCATGCCTAAATACTGATAAGCTAATGATACATGAAATGATAGGCCTAATTGGACGAGAAGATCAATTTTCACATACGAGAGCATGTAAGCAATTAAAAAAAAAAGGCACCATGGGAAAGAAATGTGTTAAGGAACGATAACAATCACATGACTGCGGAACTAATAAAATTATCAAGGAGTCAGAAGACGCATAAGTCATAACAGGAGAGGGGGTGGAGGGAGAGAGAACCTTTCAGAAAAGGGTGCAGAAGCAGAAACCATGGCAGTGCTTTTGCCTGAAGTACCAACATCATTTCTGGGAAAGAGGAAAAAAAGAGAAAAAAAATTAGTAACACCACTTAGCAAGAACAGTTTCTTCTACATAACAGAAATGGATTCCAAGAGAACAACAAGATGTCTCAGGATCAATCCCATTTAACATTAACATTAAAATCCACATCTTCTGTTTCATTGGGGAAGGCAGTACCAGAACCAGCATCTAAAAATTTAGAGCAAGAGAACTTACTGCCCCTTCGGTTGCAAAGATGGACCAACAACTAAAGCATTTTGAGCCCCTTCCTTTTGTGAATCCCTAGAATCTGCTGAACCTGCTCCATTAATCATTTATAGTTACACAAGTCTCAGCATAGGGCAACAAGCTACTAAATTATACATAAGTGGTGACTTGCCAAAATTATAGTATCTAACATCATGAAGTACCAGGCAACTCAGATACAAACCAAGAAACTTAATCGAACAAATTATCAAGCTAAAACCCTTCATTCTATTCATCACATAAGAATATTACCTGTAAGAACAAGGGCATTCGAAGGCGCAGAACCTTGATTCTCGGCATCAGCTGCACCTAAATTAACTTGCCTCGAAGGTTGACCCGGCGCGCTTTTAATTCCACCATACTCAACATTTATCTAACAAATTTAAATCAAAATCAACCGTTCATTTATAATCCAATAAACAATCCCCATTACAATAATACTAATAAAATCTTAAAATTCAAGCAAATCCTACTAACCTTGTGGCTCATGCGAATTTTTTTGCTGCACTCAACAACCAAAAAAAAAAAACTTAGTTTTCAAGTAGGTTTAATGAAATTTGAGTAAATAATTTCGAAGAAAAAAGATGCAACCTTTCGGGGTCAGGAGCAGCAAATTGACCATGGATAGGGCTAAAGAGATCGAGAGCGCGCTTTAGGGATTTGAGGCTGAGCTTCTTCAATGACTGTGGCTCTACTGGCTCCATCTCCAGCGTTGGTCCTGGCATAGTCTCCCAATTTGAGAGATTTGGGATAAGGGTTTTAGGTCGGATTGAAACGAAATTGGAATGCTTAAACCCTAATTCTTTTTTAGTACTAAAATGAGAGAAAGAGTTCCGGCGACGAGTAAAGCAGACGAAAGAAGAAGTACCGCCCAATGTAATAAATTTGGTATATTATAAATTTATAATATTTGAAGTTTTTATTTATTTTTTAATAATAATATTTAAATGTTTCATATTATAATAAATGTTATTTTTGAATTTATTAAAAAAATATTGTGTTTATGTTATATTTTTGTATCGAGTATAAAATTATTAAATGTTTATTCATCTTTTAAAAAAAAGTTAGTGAAAGATTTGATTGAACTTCATATAATCATAATTTTAATATCAAATAAACCTCACATTCAAATATCAATAATATTTTATTTTTTTTACAAAAGAAGTTACAGTTTGAAATAGACTAATAAGAAAAAATATTACAGATATTAAAATTCAAATTTAAATTTAAAAATATATCTAAATTTACTAAATATCATATCTTAAAAATTATTATATGAAAACTTAATCAATTTATATTAGGTTTTTAGATGTTTTTTATTACGGTTTCGAATTTTGATGCTTAATAGGAGTATTTCAAGTTTTTGTCAGGATCTAATTTTTTTCATTCAGCAATTTTAAAGATATATTCTCTCGTATCGATCCCAGAATATTTTTCACAAAATCAAACTCTACTTGACTTTTTTTTTTTTTTTTATCTAACTTGACTAACCCTTATAGGTAATGCTTAATTTGGTTTAAGATTATTTTGAGATTTGACGATTTGAAACCGTTTATGTTACCCATATTTTTTTATTTTTTTAATAATATCTGTATTCAACACATATTTAGACATAAGTATAAGAGTATGATCTATTAAATATATAAAAAAAAAATTAAAAAAAAGTAAGTATACTCGTATCAGATAAAAATTCATATCCGACCATCATCCAAATCCGGATAACATATGAAGGAAGTGAATATTATTATTCTTTACACCAATGGTACATAAAAGGAGAAAAGGAATAGTTCAATATATATCCATTAATTCTTTGATCTTCCACCTATGTGATATAAGGCAAATGACATTCTTTAACTAACTGTACACAAATGGCATTCTTTTAGAAGTATTGAAAACTATTTTCAATCGATGGTATGATGGCAGCTCTTTTCCTCTTTTTTCTATGTATAAATTCTACTCTAGGCTTTGAGGTATTGGTTCTTCAGCTAGAGGGGGATCCAGCCCTGTACATTCAAAGGAACTGGAAATTATTAGAGAGTGTGAAAAACATCAAGATTGGATTACATAATTTGAATTGAAATTGAATCAAATATTCAAGGTTTTCAAACCTTGATTAGCCCTGACTCTGTACCACATAGAACAATGTCATTTGCAGTGACAAGGCTTGTTATTTTACTGCCAGCTGATATTCTCCCCACTTTCTGCTGTGTTCCTCTCAGCCAAATCTGCTCGCAAAAATGTATAAAAAAAAATATGTTGGTCAGACTTTCATTTTTTTTTTAAGTATTAATGTCTGAGTCATATTCGAATATAGGTATGGGAATATGACCTTCCAAAGACTCTCACTTGGAAAAAATTGAACATACCCGTATCAGAAATGGGTGTTGGACATATACCCGTATCCGACACTCACACTTGAGTTCGAGTAATATAGAACAAAAGTGCTTACCAACTGAAAAAGAAGTAATCCTGAAGTGGAAAAAAACAAAATTTTGTTATGTACCTGAAGACTGTTTGCTGATGAACTGCAATTTAAGTATATGAAGTCTTCAACTACTTCCATTGCCAGTATATTTGCTCCTTTCTCAGGTACCATTGACATTTGAGGCTCAGAGTTTCTTCTCCATTCCTGTACCACATAGTCTTTTAATCACATCTAGGCTCTTATTCTATGTTGCTCCGACTCTTCATTTTTTTTAAATACTCGTGTCCGACGCATATCCAGACATGGGTATGAGGATATGATCTTCCAAAAACCCTCCAAATACATGAAAATCTTAGAAAAAATTAAACATACCCGTGTCGGACACATATCTGTGTCCGAGATTCACACCCAAATCCGAGTAACATAGCTCTTATTTACTATATTGGTTTTTCGATATATGAAGTATTTAGTTGTTAGGTTACCCTGATATTTGAACCTTCAACCATTGAACTTGCACAGTAAAGCCAGTCTCTATACATAATGATTGAATTGATGGGCTTGCTATGCAATCTCCATTTCTTTACTGCAGCTTTGATCTCCCTCTCATGGTTACTAGTTATAGATAACTCCTGGAAAGAGTGGCATATGTAAGTATAGGTTTCAATTGCTTCCTAAATTTGTATCAAATTTGAAGATCCTTTTTTATCTAACCTGAATGCTTGAATCTGTGCAGCCTGCATAAATCCTTCCTTGAACCACCCTCATGCACTTCACACTTTTACTTTTACTTTTGCAGATACTGTTGACTGCTCTTAATGAATCAAAAACCTGGAGAAGAAGAATCTTATAGTTAATCTTCAATTTTTAAAATATTCGAATCCGCATCTGACTTTAAAAAATCGAATCAAATAATGTCGGATTTCCAATTTTTTACTATCGATTGCCGCTTAGAAGACTTATCTGCCAAATTCTTAATCCATATTTGTTAACTGGCCTTTTTTCTGTCACTTGTTACCTTAATACGGTGGCCTTGGGTGATCACAAAAATCATTTGCCCATATGTCTCTAACTTTTGGATTGGTTCTTTTGTTGCTATAACTTCAATGCACTCCAATTTCTTTTGGACCATCTGCCAAACCTGAAAAAAGAATGTGTTGTATCTTGAGTGACTGTCCAGTTAAATATTATATTGTTCGGACTCTTTATTTTTTTTTTAAGTATCCGACATCGTATCCGACGCATATCCAGATATGAGTATAGGAAGATAATCTTCCAAAAATCCTCCAAATACATGAAAATTTTGGAAAAAAATAAATATACCCATGTCGGATACATACCACTGTCCGACACTCACACCCAAATCCGAGTAACATAAGGTAAATATATAGTAGAAAACAAAAAGGACAAGGATTTAACATACCCTAATGGTCTTATCAGCAGATCCACTTAAAAGACTCTCCCCTGGTTCAAAGAGGGAAAAGCATGTCACTGCTTTCTTGTGCTCCTTCACATCCCATACAAGCGTGGCTGATTGCTTCCTGACGTCCCATACCTATTTCAATCAACCCAATTCTCTGGTGATTATGGGTTTTTTTGACCACACAAAAATGAGCTACTTTACTCATCAAGTGAGGCTACCATGATAATGTTGGCTCCACAGTTAAGTTCTTTAATTTCTTCTTTTCTTCAAGCAAATGTGATTTGTAGTTAACTTGAGAGACTTAAATAGCCGTCGCAATGTGACGTTACGGTTATTATTTTGTAATTTCGGTTCTTCGCCACTGATATTTACCGCAATAAACGCGATGGGATCGAAAATCTATCCGCGACTACAATTTAAATCCTAGCTAATTTAGAATCACCAGAAAAGTTGCTTTTTTTTTATTTTAGAGGAAGCTGGTGGTTATACCTTAATTGAACCATCTGAGTATCCACTGTAAAACATTCCCTTGTAGTAGATGAGGGCAGTTACAGCTCCACTGTATTTGTGACTTGCCTCTAGAATTTGTGTATGAACGCAAGAAATACGCTGTTCTTGTCATTGAAAAGCAGAAGGTTAGATAAATAAATGAGCATCCATGGCGATGTTTGCTAAGGATACCGAACTAATAGTTTCTTTTCTGATCTTACTAATACATTTTCTGAACAAACTATATTACTCATATTACCTTTGTCATACGCCTATCATATGTTACCCGGACTCTCTTCATTTTTTGTAAAATATTCGTGTCTGCCATCTGTGTCCGACACATATTCGGACATGGGTATGGGATACGATCCTCCAAATATATGAAAAAACTTAGAAAATCCGTGTCGAACACATATCCGTATCCGACAGTTATCTGAATCCGTGTAACATAGCTTTAGATAGCACGATTACACAGTTATGCCTTAAGATTTCCTCAAGAACACTAACCGATTTATTGGGCAGGTAGAAGTCAGCTACTCTATGTAGTTCCTCTGCCATCCAGATTACATTTGAAAATCGTCTCAGTGACTCTCGCACTCCCTCCGAGAAATGAATTAGTTTCTTCAATCCTGCATAAAGAAAATGCATCTAAATAGATTAAACAGATTGTATACTTCTCCCCTACTACTGTGTCAGTCACCTATGATTGTGTTTAGATTTATTGCTGTCTTGATTCATCATCCACATATAAATCATTGTAATGGATTTAATATTTTTGTATTGGATACTGAATATTGACTTAACATATTGGTGGCATAGAGCTGATTTCACATTTTTTCTGCTCATCTTTTCTGCTTTCTGCTTAATGGAAAAGTTTTTACGGTCGTGGATGTATTTTAGGTCAATTATGGTAAATATGAGAGAGTCAAAACCGTAAAATAAAAGCCGAAAGGTCACGTTGCGGTCGCTATTTAAATCCTTTAAGCACATTACCTTTTCCAGAAGCGTAGTTATAGATGCATAGGCATGCTAGAAGTCTTTCTTCAAGGTCCACTCCAGGATGCAAAAATTTCTCAACTTCACCAAGTAAGATCTCACATGCTGAATATCTTAGGCTATTTGAACTTTTGGAAATTTCACAACCTAGCCATGCAATGGTTGTGAGAGAATCCCTGGGAACCCTCTTTATCTGACTCTTTAGTCCCTTTTGTAAGGCAATGAATGCAGGTTTCCCAAATTCATTGATGCTTCTTGCAATCTTGCTGCACCATGAATCAATTCCAGGATCCTGCAAGTTTAACATTTGTCTTCAAATGTAAATATAGTCTATATTGCTCCGACTCTTCATTTTTCTTGAAGTACCCGTATCCGACACCCGTGTCCGCATATTCGGACATGGATATGGGGATATGATCCCCAAAGACCCTCCAAATACACGGAAAAACTTAGAATAAATCAAACATACCCGTGTCGGACACATACCCGTGTCAAACACTCACACCCGAGTCCGAGAACATATTATATAGTTGCCTCTTTGGCACCGATAATAACAACTAATAGTTATAAGCTAAACTGCATTCTCCTTTTATGAATCTTACCTGCAGGCTCTGATCCAACCAATCAAAGTTTCTTATCATGTTTCGGTGATACAAGGAGGTTAAACCTGCCTTTTTCACCAGCCATGCTACTGTATATGATTCCCCTGTCCAAGAATAAGTTCCACCGATATTTGATAGAATGAATGCTGATAATAGCTGTGAAGTTGAGCTTTCTTCAGATGCTATTGACTGAAGGAGAGCCTGCATTGCCTCCTCTCTGAACACACTTTTACCAGTTGAGTTTTCCTGCATAGATTTGTTAAATGGCTATGTCAGTTAAAAGAATATTAGTCTGGTTTTATCTGATCTTGTAGTACCTTGCCATGATAGAATCAACATTATCAAGTTGAAATGTGTAATAGTTTTTTACTCTACTTGTATTCTATGTTACTCGGACTCGAGAGTGGGTGTCATATCCCATACCCATTCCGAATATGTGTTGGACATGGATGCTTTAGGGAAAATGAAGAGTCCGGATAACATAACTTGTATTTATGCCATTATTTTACCTCAAACTAATCCTGCCTAAGAAATAATTAGTCATTTTAAAGAACAGGTCTATAATGCTGAATAGAATTGTTAGCTCCATTCTGTTGACTGTTGAGAGTTGAGTCCATCGGATATGTGAAGGTATGTATAATTAGTCCAATTTTGAGACAAACTTGTTTAAAACTATGTTTTATTTGTCTGAAAATGTGAGTTATCCAATTTCGATAATGTTAACAGAAACGACCAAAAGTATATCAGCAGCGTCCATGACTTTACCAGTGTGTCTAATTGAAGCAATAAATTTGCTGCCAGAAGTTGGTAGTCAGGTTGCAATTGGCGAACACAAGTCATTAATGCATCCATAACATCGATGCCTCCTTCTTTCTGTATCTGCTGCAATAGGCCAATGGCTGATGACCTGAAAAAAGGAAAATGTAGATAGAGAAATCTGAGAAGGCCCTCTTAGTCTATTGGCTGTTCTAATAAATTCTTCTGTTTAATGTCCTTACAAAATTGATGATATGCATGTTATTCAGAGCTTTCATAAATAACATAAAACCTATGTTACTTGGACTCTTCATTTTCCTTAAAATATTCATGTCCGACACATATTCGAACATGTATAGGGAGTATGATCCTCCAAATATATGAAAAAACTTTAAAAAAATCCCGAGTCTGAGTAACATAGCATAGAACTATAAATAATCTGCATGTTAGTTGTAAATCTCAAGATATGATTCTATATTTAGACAAAGTTAGTGTTAGCTATATGTGGTTATAAACAAGACAAAGTCATGTCTTCTATTCCGTTTTACCAAAGTTTCAGATTAGATACAATCTAGTGTGAGTGTCGGACAGAAGTATGTGTCCGACATGGGTATGTTTAATTTTTTCTAAGATTTCCATGTTTTTGAAGGGTCCTTGAAGGGTCATATCCCCATACCCATGTCCGGAAATGCGTCGGACATGGAAATGCGTCGGACATGGGTACTTCAAGAAAAATGAAGAGTTGGAGCAACATAGGATACAACAATCAAAGTAATTAATGCTCATACCGTGGAATACGAAGGACCTCATGAAAAAATTCAAGGGCTATGAACAAGGCACGCTTCTCATTACTTTGTAGCAAATGGATAAATGGAGCCACTGGAATAACTTGAGATATATATTTTCTGCACTGTCCATCAAACTGCATACACTTTACAAGAATTGTGGCCAAAGAAATATGTTCTTCCAAGCTATGAGTCCTTGCAACATCTAGGAATCCAGATAAGACACGAGGAGAATTGATTGCTGCTAAGTGCATGTTATTTGTAGCAAAATCAAATGCAGTTACTAATACTTCAATAATCATCAATGATGCTGCAGGAGGTGTCAGCATAAGTGATTTCGATGGCCTAAATCTATGACTGTTTGAGTTGCAAATAACTTCCACAAGTGTCGGTAAGAGCTCTAAAGTCTTTATTTCTGCAGGAGATGGCTTTATTAAATATATAAGAGTAGCTGCCTCATGCACATTGTGTTTTAAAGCCCTTGCCAGATCACTTAACTGCAAACCCTTCTTCTTCATGTCTTCTATGAGTGATATGTTTGCTGAAATTATGGTTGTTAGTACTGTAACTGATGCTCTTATAACTGTTTCCTGTTTGGAAGTTGAAACAGCTATTAGCAGTTGGTCCAGAATCACATCCTTTAACATTGTGTACTTCACACCTTGTTTATTGTTCAACATTCTGTAAATGGCTGTCACTTCGACAGCATAATCTTTGTCGGATTTCTCTAATCCGTCTGAGAAACATAGTTTTGAAACTGCAATCTTAATTATCTCCAATAATTCGTTCTTAGAATCTTTTCTCGAAGATAGGCATAATTCACTGTACTTCCCCCAGCGATGTGAGTACAGCTTTTCCCTTGCAGCAGTCCTTTCTTGATTCATCTGAATCAAGGAGAGCTGGAATTTTTCTGGCTCTAATTGACTCAAAGCATCTTCTAAATGAAGTGTGCTTACTTTCTTGTCTCCAATTTCTAGCATGGATAAATTTAAATCATTGATAGAACTGAACAGTCTATGAGGAAAATTCATAGCAATGTTTGCTTCATTGACATCTTCATCTGTTGGACGCTCAGGAACTTGAGGAAACATTATTGCTTTATACTCTTGGCCTAATGTGCCATTAGGAGGATTCAGCTTCCTGTGTAAGTCAGCACAATTGATTTGGCAGATATCAGAAAAAACATTCATTTTGATCATCTATATTAGGCTCTATGTTACTCGGGCTCGGGTGTGAGTGTCGGACACGGGTATGTTCAATTTTTTTCAAGATTTCCATGTATTTGGAGGGTCCTTGGAGGACCATATCCCCATACCCATGTCCGGATATACGTCGGACATAGATACTTCAAGAAAAACGAAGAGTCAAAGCAACATAGATTAGGCTTATCAATTAGCATTGAAAATAAATTTAATATAATTATGAATGTCTACCGAACTGATAACAACTTGCTTCTTCTTGGTCATCTGCATCTACTCTTGCAGTATTAAAAAAGTTTGTACTCTCCTCCATGTTCTCCTGATTCACAAAGAGATTAGTGAGAATTATGTGATTCTGCAATGGAAGTTCTTGGACAAGAACAGGTATATATATATATATATATATATATATATATATATATATATATAGCTGGCAATGGCATTGAGAACTATGTTACTCGGACTCGGGTATGTATCCGACACGGGTATGTTCAATTTTTCCTTAGATTTCCATGTATTTGAAGAGTCCTTGAAGGATTATATCCCCATACCCATGTCCGGATATGCGTCGGACACGGATGTCGAACACAGGTACTTCAAGAAAAATGAAGAATTGGAGCAATATAGATTGAGAATGTCTTTTGAAAGATCACCTCCGAGTCATATTCATCCTCGAAATCTATATAGCCTGAATTGACTGAAGTTGGTGTATCTGACTGGGATTCCTTCAGCACATCTTGGAGGCGTGTGATATTTTTGTTTCTGTTTAGCTGCATGCTCTGAAGTTGTAACCTTGGAATGTGAACCCAATCCTTTACAGCTTTACTATGAACTTTATTTTCTTTATCTTTTCTGGATGCCTGACTTTCATATGCCTTGCTCTCAGTTATATCTTCTTGAGGATCAAGTGGAAGCACCTTCTCAAACTGTATCAGTTTTATCATACAAGAAAACAAAATTTGTTGAGTATTTTTGAGTCAAGTCCCAATCCCACATAGCTTGCTTATGTTAAGCCAAGGGGGCTTTCACCTTATAAGTAGAGAGCTTAGGCTTTGGTTGAACTCACCCACATACTCTTGTATTAGGATTATCTGGTGGTGAGTCATAGTGTTTAATTTGAGGGTTTGTAGCTTAATCCATTCAAAAGTTTGTAGCTTAATCCATTCAAAAGTTACTTGTAACAGGGTTTGTAGCTTAATCCATTCAAAAGCTACTTGTAAGAGGGTTTGTAGTTTTATCCGTGCAAAAGCTATTTCTTTTCTTATTCGAATGCTTGTTGTGGGTGAATGCTTGCTTTTGGGTAACCAGGTTTTATTTTTCCCAACAACTGGTATCAGAGCTTATGGTTCGAGGGAGGAGTTGCCTAAAAGATTTTGGTTCAAGCAAGGAGAGATGCTGCCAGCTGCCAAGAGTTTTTTTTTGGTTCGAGTTCGAGTAAGGAGAGAAGCTTTGTTCAAGGAAGAAGAGTTGTCGAGTTCCTGCCAAGTGGTTATTGGGACTTTGACTCAATGGAGGATATGTTGAGTATTTTTGAGTCAAGTCCCAATCCCACATACTTATAAGTAGAGAGCTTAGGCTTTGGTTGAACTCACCCACCACCCTTGTGAGAGATAGTCTATACTCTTATATTAGGATTATCCGGTGGTGAGTCATAGTGTTTAATTTGAGGGTTTGTAGCTTAATCCATTCAAAAGCTACTTGTAAGAGGGTTTGTAGCTTAATCCATTCAAAAGCTACTTGTAAGAGGGTTTGTAGTTTTATCCGTGCAAAAGCTACTTGTTGTAGTGATGTTATCCTTATGGGATCGTGGATGTAGGCCAAGAAGGGTCGAACCACGTAAAAAATATTGTCTTTTTCTTTTCTTATTCGAATGCTTGTTGTGGGTGAATGCTTGCTTTTGGGTAACCAGGTTTTATTTTTCCCAACAAAATTTAGTAAGGTCCAGTTTGTCTCTTCTTGTGATACTGATTCTAAGTCGTCTTGGAAGCTCACATTGATGGCATACCTTAAAACTAGTCTGCAATCTGTATCGATGCTCGATTGAATTTGAAGATCCTCTGCTGCTGGCTATCTCATGTCTGCAATGAGATGTGAAAGGAGCATGTAAATCCTATTCTAAGCGAGTTTTTTACTTTTTTCTTGAAAGGAAAAACAATAATAAGGAAGATTAATTGATGGATATTCATGTTCTTCATGCTAAAGTTCTGGCAAAAACAAATATCAGGTAAGTTTCCAGGCTACAACTGATTTCTAGTCCTTTTTACGGGGATCGAATCATTACTTTTATGAGTTTTCTGCAAGGTGAGGATTTGAATCATGTTAGAAACTTGAAACGGATAATTGATTAGTAACCTTTCGGATTAACTAAAAGAATTGAGCTCTTATGAAGAATACCAGAAGGGAACTTACGCGAAATTTTGTGATTCATAAGCAGGGGAACCGTATTGTCTCTGAGTTGTTGTCTCCCCATATAACATGATCTGATAATACATTAACCAATGTTTGTATCTCCTTGCCATCTGCCTTGTCGATTCTTTAAGGTTGTCCCTAGCAGAATCCATGCAAGAATCAGATTGCAATCTTCTCATTCCACCTATTTCTTGTGTCTCACACTTGTTGCACGAAACGAAAAGGCTTTCGCAGAGTCCTGAGGCGAATTCTGTTCGAACAAGTATCGGTGAGACCAATAATGCTTGAAGAAAATGCAACGCAGCCTGCAACTGATCGTTCTGCAGATTCTTAACCACAGACAGGTAAAAGTAAGAGTAACAAATTAAGTACTCATTTGGAATCCCAGCAGTGATTCCTTGTTCATCAAGCAATGCCGGAACCTGTAGCATTTTCTCCGAATTCTTTAGCCGATAAGTTCTCTCTTCTGCACACTTTGGTTGTAATAATGCAGCTTCAATGCTGTCAATACCCCAATAAAGATTTGATAAGATCGCATGATCAGAGAATTCGAAAAATTCCTGCTTTTGGAAATTCAGCTTGGAAATGCATTTCAATCTCAGAGAATTCCTAGATTCATAATCGGTTATCAATTCACAAATGTATATATTGATTGAATTCACAACTACCCTTATGGATTCAAGATCTGGTCTATCATATTCATAAGATGAAACTAAGAAAGAAGATGAAGAAGAAGAAGAAGAAATGGCAGCCATGAAATTGTTAGGCATCTTAGTTACTACAAAAGATAAAGAGATGGAAAGAGGAAGAGAGTGATATAGAAGAGTTTGCAGAGTTTTTGAAGGTTCATAACAATTTCCCGTGACCATTCCAGCAAAATTCCAAACAATTTCATGGTCCCTCCATTTTTTTCCCCATTGCTGCTACAGACAAAATATTGACCGTTGCATCCTTTCTGGAAGGGAAAGAAGAGGAAAAGTAAAAACAAGAAAGGAAACAAAGCATTGTTTTGCTTTTCCAAAATTTTGTTTGTTTGTTTCCCCTTCTGTTAATCATGCTTACCTGATAATAAGATATTTGCCACAATTATTGACATTGATTTGATTTATTAAAATTTGATAATGCAAGATCCTTGTTTCGGTATAAAAAAGTTCGCAGTCTGAAGATAGGAAAAGAGGTTGTAGATGTTCGGATTTGAAACCAAACATGTTAAATGTCATTTCTTAAGATCGACTGTATGAATCAACTAGTATAAACACGGGTTCAATAATGCAGGATTTTAGCTGTACTAACAGAGACTCCTTGAATTTGATTATACCTTTTCGTCCATCAGCATTAATAGTATTATGTACCATAACGGATACGTGTGTATACTTACTTTTTTTTTAAGTTTTTTCATATTTTTAGAGGATCATACTTTTATATTAATATCCGAATATGTATCATACACAAATATACTTAAAAAAAAAAAAATCAAGTAATATAGCAAAATAATACATATTTATAAATCTCAACCATTAAATTAAATAATTTTTTATCTTCCCTATCAAACATATTGTTAGAGTTTAGACATCTAACATAAAAAAAACACTCTACTGATATCACCAAAAACCTGAAACTCTTTTAACTTTATCATAGTAAAATTGTAAATTTCAGTTTGTAGTTTAACTGTTTTAAACATATAACTTATTACTTAATAGACCAGATAGGAAAACAAGTTATTTTGTCCTTTACCATGGTGGAACTTTGGAGGGTATCAAAACAGAGTTGTTTTTTTAAACTTTTTTTTTTTTTATTTTTACCTTGTATTCAGTTCCAGGCTACAGATAGCAGATATTGACCTCTCAGAAGATTTCATTGCAACATTGGGACTATCCCATCACTGATCAGTCAACCATTTTTATCCCTACCAATTTACCAATGAAGTGACAATGGAATCAATTCACATAATATAGGTATGATACAATAAATATAAATTAAAAAAAAAAATAATACGACATGATATGATAATAAAAAATATTTTTTATATAATAAAAATATAAAATTGATATTTTTTAATTAAATATTAATATTTAAATAATTTTTTATTTTTGAAAATTATTTTTAAATTTAAAAACTTGAATTTTAAAAAATTCATTAGAATCAAATTGTTCACTGTTAATTTCATATTTGGGAGGGAAAAAAAAAACCTTCATCACGTGTCCAAATGTGTGTAGCCACGTCTTGGCTATATTTTGATGGTGTCCGATTTTATTTTTATTTTCTTTGACATGTTTTGCATATCCAACACGTGTTTCGTCGTGTCGAAACCATACCCGTATCGGACACGTGTTCGATACTTATACACTTCTTTGACATGAGTGTCCGTGCTTCATAGGGAATCATAATATTATCTTTCAATTAATGTTGATAAATTTCTAACTTTTCTATGATCTTTTCTAAGATGATTACAAGTTTCTTATGAGTCTGATTTGATCCAATTGAACTAACATGTAGTTCTTATAAATCCTATATCCATTGTATTTTTGTTTGGTTTGATGGAGGCCAATTCTGATAGCATTTATGAGGCTGTCATGACAGTAACATCTTAAGCACAAAGGATAGAACAGTATGCCCCTCTAAATTTGTTCTCTATTTAGAGTTTCCTGTCAATGTGACATCCAAACAATGACAATTTTGCTAAAAAAACTTCTTGATCTAAATTTTAAGGAAACTTTTGCTAAAAAAAGTTTCAGAAGAATTATCTCTATAAACAAATGTTCATATGAATTCTTAAATGAACATATGTTAAATTAGTTAAGTGGGAAGTATATATCATTAAACTTGTTTCAAGTAACAAAATATATCAGATACTAGTGAGTTAAAGGCAAACATCAATAACTTATCATCTCCTTTGGATAGACTTAACAGTCCGTATATTTTTATTGTATTCGTGTTTAAGATGTTATATATTTATATAAATTTTAATACATTAATAATTCATGTTATATAAATTTGACACGTTCATATATTCGTATCGCATTTATGTTATTTTTTTATATCGTGTTTGTATCATATAATTGTATCGTATTTAAAATTATCAGATTCAAATCAAGATCAAACATTTGATGAATTGACCAAAATATAGTATTACTGTTGTGCTGTGTAGCATGGATTAGATCTTTGGGCAAATCTTGTAGATTTCTGATTCAGTTTGAGAACAAAATTAGGCATTGAAATCAATGACTGCAAGCAAGGCCAAGCTTTGATGTAGACTTGCTCATGGGCTGGGCAGTCCGTCCGACCCGATAGGTTCGGTTTGTATTGGGTCGGATCTGGATAGGATATTTTTGTTTAGGGTCGATTCGGCCCGATCCAAAACAATTTTTTTTATTATAATAATATTATTTTATTTAATTTTAATTATAAAAATTAAAAAAATATTTTTTTAATCTGATGAACAGTGAATTTGAACCTACCGAGCCGAATCTAAACAAAAAAATATGAAAAAACCGGATCGCGATCCAGTCCGACTCGACCCATGAGCAAGTTTACTTTGATGTAATGCTATCAACGGTGGACCCTCTTTACAGATGGAATGGACCCTTGTCTGTCACGGGCTCAAAAAAAAATTATTTTAGTTCCTAGAAAGTACAACAGCCGTTTTTGAACGTTGGATCAGAATCACATGTAACCCTATCATTATCTTAGTTTATTGGAGAAAAACAGGTAATAGCTTTCTCTCGTGAGGGCTGTGACATACAAAAGAGAATCAAATATCATGACGTATCCAAAATATAAATCTTACACTTTTTGACGCAAAGATAGCGTGTCCACGTTTGCAACTTCTGAAAAAAAAAAAAATTGGATTGCTTTTAACATGCAAAAGATGGTGTGTCCACGTTTGCAGTAGCTTAAAAAAAATATTTGGGTTGCTTTTAAGTTGCAATGCCACGTGTCCATTTAGCTTTGGTTTCTCCTCCTTCTGCAACCACGCTTTGAAGGGGATCTCCTGTGAATTAATTTTTTCCAATACCCATTTTGCATTCTTCCCATCGTTTTGTTTGTTCTTTCGATTTCGGTTCCCATCGTTTTGTTTGTTCTTTCGATTTCGGAATGGAAATTGTTCTTTTGATTTATTCCGTGATTTACTCCGTGAATTGCTGCTATCTTGATGGGTTAGCCTTGCCTTCCTCTCACTGTATCACCTTCTCCCACTGTTCTTTGTCCTTGCCTCTGTCAGTCTTACCATACCTGTTTTCTTTGCTTTGTGTATTGTATCTTTGGCAGGGCCTTCTCTTTCCTATTTTCAGTTTTTTACAACTGCCACGTTTTTTCCCCTCTCTCAGCTTTTTTCTTTTTCTTTTTTTCTTTGAGCCGTTCGCTATGCTTGGTGAACTGTTATAACAGTTCATTTTGTCAAGATTAGATATTCTGTCTATCTTCCTGTCAGCTGATGAATAGACGTTTTTTGGCTTAAAGAATGTTTTTTTTCTTCCTACTGGCTTGACACATAACGCCATTTGCATTGCAGGTAACTTCTTGGTTTCTTTGATTCTTTTCCTCAGCTGCACTTTTCCCATTTCTTTCCCCTCTTTTTTCATTACCCGTATGTATGATCTTCGGATAGATGATTAATGGTTTCTTTTAGGTACAATTTATCTATTTGGTTCTCTTATGTTTTTTACCCCAACTGTATATTAAACTGGTTCGTTTGCTGGCCTGTTCGATTGTTTCTGTTCCCTGCATTTATGGCTTTCATAAGGAACAATCTGCATTTTTCTTTGTTTAGTTGCTTGGATTTATATTTGCTTGCTTTTTTTCAATTAAATTCTTATGTTAACTCCTGCTTTCGAATTGTTTCTCTGAAGGATTCTTTATCTTCAAGGTTCTCTGCTGCTGTCTTAGGTGAGTTCTACAAGCTGCTTAGTTGGGTTGTCAAGGTTTTGTTCGT
Organism: Fremontodendron californicum; assembly: GCA_030761205.1. NCBI lineage: Eukaryota > Viridiplantae > Streptophyta > Magnoliopsida > Malvales > Malvaceae > Fremontodendron > Fremontodendron californicum. The sequence goes on along the minus strand of JAULJL010000022.1, from coordinate 24,116,509 downwards.
GTCATATGGTATGTAACTTTGTTTGTTCAAGTGTTTTCAGTAATAGATAGCCATTGAAAATTGTTTTGACTGAATAATAGTTTACCTGTTACTTTGGTTATCTCTTGAATTATCTTGGATTTTTATTATTAAAAAATGTGAAGAATGCCGTTTTATGCAATTCTGCTATATGATTTTGGCAACAAAGCTACACTGGATTCATGGTGCAACTTTAATATAGCCAAAGTTGTTTATTTATTTAAGCTTGATAAGTAAATCCTGCTTCTGCATTTTATGTCTGTCTGCCATAACCCAGTGTAGAGGAAACTAAAACTTTTCCATTTCTGTTGTTTTGTCCATGTCGTTACCAGTTCTCTTTATTTACGGTGACTTAAGCTTGAACTTTAACCAAACTTACTCCACAGGTTTCTTTGATTACTTTGGTTACTAATCATTTTTACCAAGTTTGATGTGGATCATTATATAAACCCTAACATGAGAAATATCAATTGTGCTCAACTATTTTGATGTCCTTTTTTTTAATGCATTCTGTGATTGGTTTCTTCTTTTTACTTTTTCCCTTTTGTTTTTACCTTATCAAGTAAATAGAAAGCAAAAATTGAGTTGCAAAAATTGAGTTACCTTATCAAGTAATGCATTCTGTGATTGGGAAGCTTCTCATTCTAACCATTCTTTTTTTATGGTTTCTTTTAAGCTTGCTTCCCTGTTCGAGTGGCTCCACTAAACCTGTTCGTGATTGTGTCAAGTGGCTTGGCTCGATTTCTGTGTGGTTTGCTTCCCTCATCTAGTGTTGTATTTTTCCTTTTGTTTACTTTTGCTGTATTTTGTTGATGCTTTTTACATATTCTGTTACTTTTCATTTAATATTTGTTTGTATAGGCATGTTGAATTGTTAGCTGTTTGTGCTGAGCATTGGTTGAATTTTTGTGCTGTTTGATTTGTTGTTTCTTTGTTGGTTTGCCTTTGTCTTTACATGCACGTATTCCATGATCTTCTTAGTTGAATTCCACTATGGATCCTTCTTATTTGGCTAGAAGTAATAGAATACGAAGGGTAGAACATATTAGGAATAGAAGAGTTAGGAATAGGCGATCTGTTAATTCTTCGTTTGCTACAACCAATGTTAATAATCATTCTCCTTACATCGCTAACCCCATTGAATCACATGCTCTGCCCATTCAAAGAACTGAATCTCACTATCATGGAAATGTGCAACCTGCTTTGGTGGTTAGTGGTTCTGTCGTTTCTGATAAGCATTCAGTGTCTGGTGGCTCTGCTGATTCTGTGCAAGTTGAGTCCAATCCTGGGTCAAGTTTATTTCCTGACAGCCGACATTTAGATACTACTGTCCTCAACCATAGTGACCAACCGATTGGAACAATATTTGCAATATCTGGTGCTATCCTTGGTCTGTCTTTTGCCTCTGGGTCACAACGTCAGGCTTCTCCAAGTTATGCTTCAACCAGCAATCGTAAGTATTTATATAATGTTTGTTACCTTTCTGCAACCAGTTGTCTACCTGCATGTTTCCATTTCCATAGCTTCGCACTTTTTAAAAAATATGTATTACTTACCATGTTTGTTTCAATCACTGCTTTCGTTTGTGTGTTAGTCATTTTTAGATTGCTATGGTTTGTTTACCCCTTTCTTTGGACTGTTGATCCTGACTACTTTTACAATTTCTTTTTGTGATTTGCTGGCCTATCCTAATGTTTTCAGATGTGTGCTGACTGTGTGCAAACAGCTACTGTCTCTGACTGTATTTTTTCTTTGGCATGCGTTTGCATTTTTTTAGTTGTTCTACTTACAAGTTCTACCTCAACCACTGCCTTCATTTTTGTGATAGCCCTTTATAAGAGTGGCATGCTTTGTTTGGCCCATTTTAACTCCCAATGCTGCCTACTTATACAATATTTTGTGATTTACTGATCTGTGCTACTGTTTTCAGTTGCATTTTCCTTATTTTTTTACCTGTTTCGTCACTTCTTTGTCACTTATTTGTTCTCCTATACCGTCGCTATTTTTTAAACTTTTTTCCTCTTTTATTACAATTATATTGCTGTTTATCAATACTGCTTTTACTAGATTAGCTTGCTTACTTTGCTGTTATAGTGCTTTTATATTGATAGGTCAATTTTTTGAACCGCTCAATTTGGGTGGCCTGGATTATTAATGCCCTTATTGTGAGGCGAAGATATGATACGAAGAGAGGCTTTCCAGCTCATGTCGTAGAAATGCACCAGTTTTCAATTTATGCTGTAAAGAGGGTTCAATTGTGTTGCCAGCATATAAGCCAACTCCACCATTTTTGGATTCTTTATTGGCCTATGATGGAGGTCGCAATTCAGGTTGCTTCAGAGATAACATCAGGATGTACAATGCTATGTTCCAGTTTACATCGATAGGTGGCAAGATTGATCACGGAGTTAATAGCAAACCCGGGCCTTATGTTTTTAAGATTGGTGGACAAGTACACCATCGTATCGGATCTTTGTTGCCAGTTCATGGTCAGAGACCGAAATTTGGCCAATTATATATTTGTGATACTGACCATGAAGTTACAAATAGGATGAGTTCTTTCAATGCTTCTGACCCTAAGAATAATCCCGATGAAGGTGTTGTAGCAGGTTTGATGCACATGTTGAATGTTGTTAATGAGATTGTCAAGGCTTTTAGAATGGCCAGGGATCGTTTCCTTCAATCAGATTTCCTTACAATTCATTTGCAATTGATTGGCAGAAGAGAAGCAAATGATGGTCAGTATACTTTGCCAACTGTTGGTGAAATTGCTGGTCTGATCGTCGGAGACACTGATGGACCACGAGATGAGCGCGATATCATTGTTGATCACAAGTCTGATGGATTGAAACGGATCAGTGAGTTGCATCCTTTATTTATGTCTATGCAATATCCATTGGTCTTCCCTTTTGGTGAATCTGGATTTTCCTTGGGAATTCGGTATCGGGATTGTGGGAGGATGACAGAAAAAACAGAAAATGTCTTACAATGATGGAATACTATGCATATCTGATTCAACAGCGTTTTTCAACGGGTCATACTTTATTAAGAGGTGGCAGGCTTTTCCAGCAATTTATTGTCGATGCATTCCTTTGTGTGGAACGAATGAGATTACAATGGATACGTGATAATCAAAAGCAATTGAGGTCTGAAGTTTATCAAGGGGTTAGAGATGCTGTTACTCGAGGTGATACGGATGCCCGTGCTATTGGAAAAAGAATTATACTTCCATCAAGTTTTGTTTCAAGACCACGATTCCTTTTTCAAAACTATCAAGACGCCATGGCAATTTGCAAGCAATTTGGTCATCCGGATCTTTTCATCACTTTCACATGTAATCCAAAGTGGCCTGAAGTTCGGCAAGCTCTGTCGATGATTCCCGGGCAAAGGATAGAAGATAGACCTGATATTTTGACGAGATTATTTAAACTTCGCCTGAAATGTCTTATAGAGGATCTAACAAAGAACAAACATTTTGGCACATCAATAGCAGGTATAGTTACTACTTAAAAAAGAATCCATTCTACTTTTATTTTTGATTGCTTCTAAGGCTTGAATGCTTTGTCTGTTTTTTTATTTTTTGATATTCAAGCATTAAATCTAATTAGCTGTCCTTTTTATGTTGTTACAGTGGTTTATACAATTGAGTTTCAAAAACGAGGATTGCCACACGCACATATTTTGTTGTGGCTTCATCCAAGGGATAAATGTGTAACCCCTACTGATGTTGATAGATTCATATCTGCAGAGATTCCAAACAAGTCTTCAGACCCTCTTGCACATACAGCTGTTGTCAATTTCATGATACATGGGCCTTGCGGCTTTGTTCATCCGCAGGCTCCATGCATGAGAGGTAGTCATTGTTCAAAGTTTTATCCAAAAAATTATCAACAAGAAACTGTTATTGAAGAATCTGGATTTGTTGCATACAGAAGGAGACCACCACATAATTCTGACATGCTTGGGAAAAAAAATAATATCGAGTTGGATTCACGGTTTGTTGTTCCTCACAATGTTGATTTGATTGTAGACATCAAGCTCACATCAATGTTGAAATTTGTACGAAGGTCAAATCTATCAAGTATCTTTTCAAATACATAAACAAAGGGCCAGATCGAGCAAGGGCTGTTATAGAAGAAGTCTCTAATGGTGCTGAACATGCTGGAGAGCAAAATACAATCCAATTTGATGAAATCAAGACGTTCTTGGATTGTAGATACATTTCAGCTCACGAAGCCTGTTGGCGTCTTTTTGGGTTCGATGTCCATTATCGACAACCTTCAGTCACTAGATTACCAATCCATTTGCCGAACCAACATTACATAGCTTTTGCTGAACATGCTGATTTAGCAAATGTTGTCCAACAGCCTTTGCTAGATAAAACCATGTTCACTGAATGGATGGAAGCAAATAGACGATTTCCTCATGCTCGCAGCCTGACATATACAGAGTTTCCTACTAAATGGGTTTGGTCTGAACGACAGAAACTATGGAAAGAAAGGGAAAAAGGAAAAGCTATAGGTCGGCTCAATTTTATTCATCCTGCTGCAGGTGAGCTTTATTTCATGAGATTACTTTTGAATATAGTAAAAGGTTCAAGAAGCTTCCAAGAAATTAGAACAGTTGATGGCATTGTATATGCTTCTTTTCAAGCTGCATGTGAAGCTCTTGGATTATTAGGTGATGATAAGGAATGGCATGATGCACTCCAACAAGCGTCATTTTGGGCATCAGGATTTGAACTTAGACAATTATTTGTGACATTGATCATGTTCTGTGAACTTGCTGATCCGAAAGCTTTATGGGAAAAAAATTGGATGTTATTGGGTGAAGACATTGAATATCGATTGAATAGAATGGTGGGCATGAATAATTTTAGAATTTCAGAATCATAGTTAAAGAATCATGTGCTTATATGTTTGGAAGAATTGTTTAATAAAAACAACTCATCTTTGGCTCATCACAAGCTGCCCTTGCCATTAACTCCTGCACGTCATTTGATTAGTAACAGATTATTAAGGGAAGAATATAGTTATGACCTTAGTGAACTACAACATCAACATGAACAATGTTTGCACAAACTTAATATGGAGCAGAGAATCATTTATGATGCAGTTCTTGCTTCAATTGCAGCTGATAATGGAAAAATGTTCTTTGTTAATGGTCATGGTGGAACAGGGAAAACTTTTCTGTGGAAAACAATTATTGCAGCTGTTCGTTCCGCTGGCAAAGTTGTTTTGGTCGTTGCTTCATCTGGTATTGCATCGCTTTTGCTCCCTGGTGGGAGAACTGCCCACTCTAGATTTAAGATACCGTTGCAAGTTGATGAAATTTCCACCTGCCAAATAACACGAGGAACTGAACTAGCAAAACTAATTGAAACATCGAGTTTGATTGTTTGGGATGAAGCACCCATGATTCACAGGCACTGTTTTGAAGCATTTGAAAGGACCCTCCGTGATATCCTGCAATGTATAGCTAATCCTATGTCTGAGAAACCATTTGGAGGAAAAACTGTTTTGCTTGGTGGTGATTTTAGACAAATTTTGCCTGTGGTACCATCCGGGACAAAAGATCAGATAATTAATGCATCGATCAACAAGTCACCCTTATGGACTTTCTGTACTGTTTTCACACTGAAAACAAACATGAGGTTGAAATCTGATTTCAATGACACCGAATCTAGGACACAGATGGAAAAGTTTGCTCAGTGGATCCTCGACATAGGTGATGGAAAACTTAGATCTGTTTTTAACGATGTTGACGGGTTAGGATCATGGGTAGAAATACCTGCTGACCTATTGGTTCAGCATGACAATTCACCAGTTTTGTCTCTAATTGAATCTGTTTACACTGACTTACAATATAGGTATACATATTATCACTACTTAAGTAAGCGTGCTATTATTACACCTTTTAACGAGACTGTTGACTTGATTAACAGTGATGTCTTAAATCTAATTCCAGGTGAAATAAAAACATATAGAAGCTTCGATCTTATTGCAGATACTGGTGATGATCTTGGTGAACGTCAGTGTTTATACCCTCCTGAATTTTTAAACTCATTGAAATTTCCTGGAATACCGAACCATGAGTTGCATTTAAAATTAGGTTGTGTTGTTATGTTGCTCAGAAATCTTAATCAAGCATTAGGATTATGTAATGGAACTAGGCTGATAATAACACAATTAGCTTTGAATGTTGTAGAAGCTGTTATTATCACTAGAAATAACATTGGTACAAAGGTTTTTATACCTAAAATATGCTTCATTGTTAAGGATCGTAAATGGCCTTTTGTATTCAAAAGAAAACAATTCCCTTTACGATTATCTTACGCAATGACCATTAATAAAAGCCAGGGACAAACTCTTGAATCTGTTGGTTTATATTTGCAAAAGCTTGTTTTCACTCATGGACAATTGTATGTTGCTATATCTAGGGTCACACAACGTTCTGGTCTCAAAATCTTAATTGATAATAGTGATGGTAAACCAAACTGTCTAACAAAAAATATTGTTTATTCCGAAATTTTTGAGAATTTGCAACCAGGTTGTCTTCCAAACCTTTTTTTCCTTAAGCCATGTCTGATCTTGCTTGAATTTATTTTACATTTTTTACAATCTTATGACCTATTTGAGCATCTTGATTGTTCTCCTTTTGAATATGCACTTATAAGTTTTGCTTTCTCCTCTGGTATTAATTGCAAACCTTGCTGACAAATCTGCTCTTTTTATCGTTTTTTATTTATTTTTTTGCAGCTGCTTGACAGGATTCCTACTACTTTTTTTTCACTTAGGTATGTTCAAACTTGCTCCAAAATCTTAACTACTTACTCTATATTGTTTGAGGCAATATTTTTTCCCTTTAATTTTTTTTGCTTTTTATAATATTTGCATGTTAACTAATTTACATTATGCAAATGAATCTGATTTCACAGTTTCCAGCCTTCATGTTTCATGTTAAGTTTGGTTCTGGTTTTCAATCCTTTTTTAAATAATTATGCTTGTTGATAATTTTTTACTTCTTATAACATTTGACTCTTTTTATGTTTGATCTACTTAATGAACTTCTTTACAAGTTCTCGCCTAAATGTGCATTTTAACCTTATTGTTATGTCTTCATTGTACTTTGTTCCAGCTGTGCAATCATCATGTCCTCTCAACTTTTATCTGAACTTCAACAAGGTCACCATCCACAAAAAATACGACTACGTGTTGTTAGGATTTGGGATTCAATCCTCTCTGGATCTGAAAGAAAGTTTATTGGTCTTGATTTCTTAGTTGTTGATCAAAAGGTCAATTCTTAAGTTACAACAATTCTTAACTTTTAAACTCTTACTGCCACTTTTTTTGTTGCTATGGTACTTATCATGTTATCAATAAAATCTTCTTCATATAGGGGGATGCAAAGCAGGGTTCAATCAAAAAGATTGATGATCGTATATTTAGACCATTACTGAAAAAGGGTCTATGTACGATATCATGAACTTCTTTGTTGGCAGGAAAAGAAATACTTTCAATGCTGTTTCTGCTGAGTCATTAATTTATTTCACCCGTGGAACAAAAGTTGTCGAGCTATTTGATCTACCTGAACCTTACCCTTTGCACTATTTTGAGTTCCAGAATTTTTTGTCCATTTCTAACCGTGCTGATGATAACTCAGTCCTAACAGGTACCCTGCTATGATTTTTTTTTCACCTAGCTTTGCCACTGACTTTGCTTAAAACTAAGTTGCAACATTTCCTAAACTTCAATGTCAGTCTAACATGTGCTTTCTTTTCTCATAACAGATGTCGTAGGAATCCTCATAGGTATTGGACCTGTGGTACAAACCCGTACACGGGATAAAAATGAAATTGTTGATAGGCAGAACTTGCAGCTTCAGGATGACAGGTTCTAAATTTAAATTAGCTTTGTCCATCTTTCAAACTTTATTCTTTTCTAATAAACACATGAACCAGTGAATATATATTAACTTCCAAAATTGCAGTGGCAATACTGTTGGTGTGACATTGTGGGGTGAACATGCAAATGTGCTTAAACAGCAAACCATGTTGAATTCATCTCCAAATATCGTCATTGTTTTGGCTGGGATGATTGTCAAAACATTTCAAAGTTTGTTTTTACTAAAACCATCCTAAGAATTTTGTCAATCATATTACCAATGTCTGTTTAATATTATTCACTTCTTTTTCTTTTTTCTTTTCACTATTGCTTTTGACATTGCAGAAAAGCCTAATCTTTCAAGCTGTTCAACAACCAAAATTTATAGAGACCTTCCAATCATTGATACAAAGCTGCTTAGAGAAAGTATATTCTTACTGTTTTCCAATACTATCAACTGCTTCATATTTACTTTGAAAGTTATTTTAGTTGTTACTAATTTAAGTTGTGATCTGTTTTAAAAAATATATAAAGATTCATACAATGTTATTGTAGGTTTGAAGCTCAGCCAGTATTTCCACAACCATTAAATGACCAAGGACAAACCCACCGAACCATATCCGATGACATCAATGAGAATAGAGTCACCATCAATCAGCTTATGAAGATAGATATGCTGAAATCAAAGGTGAAGAAAATAACAAATTATTAGTTTTAATAGTTGGATTTTCTTTTAATAAATTCAAAATTAGCCTGTACCTACTTCGCAAACTTTGTGATAAGTCATTCCGTGCACAGGATACTTATTTTACATGTCGAGCAAAAATTGTGGAAGTAGATGAGACAGATGGATGGTTTTACAATTCTTGCAATGAATGTGCAAAGGGCTTAAGATTCATTCATGGCAAATATTGTTGTCCAAATCATGGGGATCAAACCCCAAAGCCTACATAAGAGATTAAGTTTATATCTCTATTACTATCACTGCTGAAAATAAATTCATATGATATTTTTATTTCTGATAGAAAATATGTTTGTAATTTTCTCACCGACCTTTCTTTCGCACTTTGCTTTTAGTTACAAACTATCCATCACAGTAGAAGATAGCACTGGAGAAATAGATTTCATTGTCTTTGGACCTGCTGCTGAGGAGTTGATAAACAAAACTATTCCACAATTAGCTGGAAGTGAACAGCTTGACAAAATGGTCCTGCCTGCCTGTGTAAAAGCTCTTATAAAACAAGAGAGGATTTTCAAGATCAATCTTACAAAACAAGCAATAAACACTGGTGTTCCAATGTTTGCTGTCAGTAGATCTTTTGTTGTTGGTCATGAACAAATTTTATCTGGTACTGATGCCGGATCTTCAAGTTTACTACTGTCACCTGCCATTGAGCACCCAATTCAAGATAAAATCAGTATGGAACAGCAGGCACCCACTTCACACGGTGTAGTTAACCTGCCAAGTGATTTGTTCCCTGAAGAATCTCCAATAAAACAGAAGGGGATCAGGTAACCATCATCATCTGTTACAATTTTAAAGCTCTCATACCTGTCATATGCTAAGTTATATTTCTACAAATAACCTATTGAAATTTATGTGAAAATTTTAAATCTTCTTCAACAGGATCAATGAACCAACTGCACCAATGACAGGGAAAAAAAAGGTCGATGCTGCTGCAAAAAAACTGGTGTTAGGTTTGGATTTTACTTTAAACATTTTTTTTCAAGCATCTGTTTCTATTCTATCTATTTAACTATTAAACTCCTATTTCATAATATGTTCTCATGTTATGCTTTATAGTGGAAAGAGGGCTGTAAGTCTTTTAACTGATGATACAACAACAGAAGAGGAAGAAGATGCACATGACCATACTCCTCTTAAGAAACTCAAATCCAGGTACCACTCTAATTGACTCTCTCTTATTACTGTGTCATACCAAAGCTGTCAGGCTTGATTGATCAAACTCTTAGAATTTTTATTATATTCAGAATGTTCATAACCTTTGTGATCATCTATCTAATAGTTCATGTCATAGAAACATCTATTTCCCTACACTGGCCCTGTCCCCTCCCTTAGATATAAGACTTATCAAATAACAATATAAAATTTTTGCATATTTTGACACAACCATCTCTAACATTTTAGGGGCAAGCAGCAAGCAAAGGATTGATCTGGTAATGCAGATCAGATCTGGCTCCTCAATCCAAAAGCTTAATTACATATTGATAACTTCTTCGCCGGACTTTTTTTTGAATACGAAATTATGAAGAATGACAAACATGTGATCCAATCATTATGTTTGTTATGTCATCATAATGTCTTATTTTGTCATTTGCAAAAGCAGTCTACAACTCAGCAACATTTTCTGCCCCTTTTCGGTTCAGTTGAAGAAGAAGCTCTAACTATTACTCAGTGTGGAATTATGAAGGATGAAAAACATGTGATCCAATCAGTATGTTAGTTATATTCTAATATCTTATTTTGTTATTAGGAAAGCAGCAGCTACCTCAGCAATATTTTATGCTGCCTTTTGATTGTGCTGAAGAACTTGGTCTAATTGTTACTTTCTTTAGAAGGAGATCCTTTTTGATGCAGCTGGATGGAATAGAAGTTTTTTTACAAATTGTTGCACTTTCTTGCTTTATTTTGTATGATGTATATAAACTTACAACAAACATAACAGCATCTGTTGTAGATCTCAGTTCTCAGCAATGATATATACATGTGGTCTCATAATTCCATATTTTTTTGTTACTGAATTGCAAACTATTTCTTTTTATACATATGATTACTCCAATAACTTCAATTTTTTTTAATCCTTTTCCATTTCTCTATAGCATGTTTCATATCATTGTTGTTATTACTATCACAACATAGAAAGCAAATTGTTTCACCCGCAGCATAGCGCGGGTCCTTCACCTAGTTCATATTATTTTCATGTATTATAAGCGTGTTTAAGGTATTTTATATTTATATAAATTTTGACATATTAAAAATTCATGTTATATAGATTTTGACACGTTCGTGTATTCTTATCTTGTCTGTGTTATTTTTTCATGTCATGTTTTGTTCATATTTTAATTATTTTTTTCGTATTGTATTTATGTCGTGTCCCAAAATTATTAGATCTAGCTACCATTGCAAATCTTTGGAAACTTTGTCAAATTTGGAGTATCTCTAAGATGTAATTGCAAGAGCAAAAAAGCTTTTTAAACTTATAAAAAAGCTTCACATTTGATTTGCATTAAGACGTTGGTTCTGGACCAAATCCAAGCTTTAGGAAATATAGAAAGATTTTCAAAGAATACAAATACATACACAAAGATTTTAATAATATCAGAAACATTTTACTTACTTTCATTTAAGGTTTCAAATTAGAACAAATTAGCTTATTGTTTTGTATATAGGTTGCACACTCCCTGTTTAAACATGTCAAACCAGGCTGGAGCTGAAATATATATGCTTGATATATCATTCTTGGCCACTGACTGGGTCTACATTTCCACTTGCCAGGCCTTAGCTAGACTATATTATATTCATGTTGAAGCCCACATATACTTTAATCTTTCTTTGCAAAGTTTGAACTCATTAGTCACAATGGACTTTTAATTTGATTTATATGTTCCCTTGTATAATTGGAAGTTGGAAGTAAAATGCATAACTGTGAAGGAAAGTTGAGGCAATGGATGGTGAAACAAGAAAAAAAAATGAAATGGGGCAAGAAAATAGAAACTAAATGCATTGATTCACTATTTCAAACTTTTGATTGATTTAAACTATGTTACCCGAATTTTTCATTTTCTTTAAAATATTCGTGTTCGATATATGTGTCCAGTATATATTTGGACATGGGTATGAATGTATGATTTTCCAAATATATGAAAAAATCTGACACTCACTTTTAAGTCCGGGTAACATAAGATTTAAGTTGTTATTGAAAGACTGAAATAAATCTATATGTTATACCTGACATCTACTTCAGTAAATTTCTTGATAATAACTTTAGTCTTTTGAACTTTGAAAACAACAGTTTGAGCTTTCTGATGAAGTTCTGGTTTGCTGTTCTACTTTGTTCTCTGCATAGTGCATACACTTTCACATGAATGCTAAAGGTAAATTGTTGGACTTTTTCTTTTTGCCTTGTCCCTTCTGTATTTTTTTTTTTTTGTTACTCAATGTATCTCAAGACTAATCTTTCGAGGTACTGTCGGGCGCCAAAGCGGGGAGCTCTTTCAAGAAAGTTTTTTGCGTTCATAAGGACTCGAACTCGAAACCACTTGCTTAAACGACTTGAGCCCCTTCCATTCAGGCCAACCTTCGTTGGTGTCCCTTCTGTATTTTTGCCCCCATGATTCCACCCTTTCTAATCTTAATCAAACTCATTTTTTAATTTTATTTTGGACTAAAAATGAGCTTGCTTTAGCAAAAAACTCACAAAAGCAAAGACTATATAACAATTAATCTTATCCATCTATGGCAACCCATCTCCTTTTTCAGCAACCCTTTTCTTCAGAACTAAAAGTTTCAGGATGAGATCACTTAAATCTTACTATTATTTTTAAGTTTTTGGACAAGATAAAATTTTGATTTGTTGCAAAGATTCTCATTGAATAACAGGAAAAAACTAATAGGAAATGTTCTGCATCAACTGCCTTCTCAAATTAAAAGTTGCTAAGTCATATTCAAGTCTCATTACCAGTTGAAATAAGAAATTCAATATAAAATTAATGTCTCCTTTGATGCTTTCCTAATCTCAGGCCAGCTTTTCTCATAAAAAAATCAACAACAACAAGTGTTCCATGTAATTTCCCATGCTTTCTTCAAATTCCCATTTCAGATATGCTGTTAGAAACAATTCTTCCTTATTTTTGTTATGCAGCCTTAATTGTTCACTCTGGCATTTGTCTTGGGTTGCCTTTTAAGGTTCTTCCTCGTTCCTATTTCTCTTCTAAATAATGATTCCGCTTAAGCTACTGAAATTCATCATTTGGTTTTTTGTTATGTTGCTATGTGTCCGATACATATTCGAAAGATAAGGGAATGGATATCCGATCTTCCAAATATATGAAGAATTTTTTTTTTAAAAATAATAGCCGTGTCAAACATTCTTGGATCCGACTCTCGTCCAAGTTCAAGTAACATAGATTTTTTGAGTCATTGGAGAATAGACTGCCATGTAATCAAATACTTTTTTTTCTTGTGACCCTCCTTAAGTATATGGGAGTTATATGGTTAAAGATTGATTTTAATGTTTCATGATAATCAAACACTTAGCCAATCTTCACTGACTTCTATGTTGCCTGTTGATCAAATTATAAGTACTACTTGACACTTGACATTCATTAGAAGCTATCCAACATGTTATTACTATAAGAGATAATTAAGGATTGTGTCTCATATTCTAGGCTATGATACCCAATTTTTCATTTTTTTTTAAATATTTGTGTTCGACATCTGTGTCCGAGATATATTCGGATATAAGTATAAGAGTATGATCATCCAAATATATATAAAAAAAACCTTTAAAAAATTGAATATATGGGATACATATCCATATCCAACACTTGTCCCGAATCTAGATAACATAGATTTTAAGTTCTTAACTGCCAGTCATGGTTGTGACCTGAGTTAAACATTAATGTAATTAATCATAGAGGTAATGCAGTAAATTAAAAGTTTTTTTTCCAACTTTTTATATAAGATCAAAGCATGGGAATGGGATCCAAACATGCTATTGGCACATACAGATTGCCAATTTTGCTCTTCAATTATCATCAAATTATAGATTTTCTTAGTCTCATGATCTGCTAGTGCTATACACTCTTCAAATTGTTATTAATTGATTTTACCAAATATGAACAAACAACTCTACTAAACACAGAAGAATGAAAATGAAGTTACTAAAATTTCAGCAGAAAAAAAAATGTTTATCAACGAAGGCTCGTTGCTAAAATAAATCATCAAGACAATTGCTAACAAAAAAGAAAGAAAAAGAAAAGCCGAGTTTAGTAAAATTAAGAATCTGATCACTAAAATTAAAAATTCAACAGTCTACTAATAAATCGTACGACTACCGACTGTAATTAGATTTGATGAAGAACACTAAGAAAAGGGTATCTTATGGTGTTGAATTGGGAAGCAAATCTTTACTACAAAGGAAGATAATTGGATGGTATTTTTGGTCACTGCTTGGAAAAGGGTTCTTGAATCTTATTGTTATAATTATAGAGAAGGAAAGATTATTAATTTATTATTCAAATGAATGATTAAACTTATTGATCTTCCAACATTCGAAAAACCTTCCTAACTTTACTCAATCAGCAACCTAAGAGTCAAAAAAATACCCTTCAATGGCTTTATTGACTAAACCCATGCTTTGCCAACTTTTCTCATTTATTCACTTTCTCCATATATGAAACCAAAACTAATGACCAGGTTCTGAATTTTTATACAAAGTATATAAGAAGCTGAAGAATTATAGGGGCAGCATTGTCATTTCAGGTTCACTATATACAGGTCTATAGATACATATCCTAAAATAATTTTTGACAAAATGGAAGGACTATACATACATATATATATATATATGTATATAGTATTTACTTAGTTATTTTAGTTGTTCTATAAAAAAACCGGTTTTTAATTAATACTTCATTTGGATGCATGATATTATTGGAGTTCAATCATAAAATACAATTACGACGTGATGAGAGAAACTTCCACCAAAATCATTACGGATCCAGATGAAGTATAAATCAAAATATTCAAATTTAAGGTGAAAATACTACTAAGTTAGAATAACCTTTGCTTAAATGTGATTTATAGGTAATGTAATAATGTATACTACAATACAAAATAATGAAAATGTACTATGATTCGAATTGGTTTTTGATTTTTTTTTTTTTTTGTATTTTTATAATTCCAATTGGTTTTTTATTTTTTTTGTATTTTTTTTCAGATTTTTATAATTATACTTTCAATACAACTATGATATAATAGCAAAACAGTCGCATATCTTGATCTTGAATTGAAATAATCTCTTCTCACTTAATTTTTTTTTTTTTTAAAAGGGCCATTGATGAAATGACTTGGAAGCTTTCTTTCCAGACACGTATGCCGCGGCACCCCAGCGAGTGAAAGGAATCATCCTAAGTAGGGGTGAGCAAAATCCGACTCGACTCGAAAAAATCGAAAAAAATTTCAAATTTTGGTTTAAAAAGTTCGAATTATTCGAGTTATTCGAGTTTTCGGATTGACTCGAATAAAAAAATCGAGTTATAAGATTTAGCTCGAGTTTAGATTTCACAGTTCGAGTTATCCGAAAATCCGAATAGTAAAATCCAAAACGACGTCGTTTTGAACTAGGTTCTTGGGTAAATTTGAAAAACATGCTGTCAATAACCAAATTATTATTAAATGGTATAATGAGTAAAAATTATTTGAAAAAGAGAAATAAAAATAAAAAATTATTAAGAAGGAAATTGTAAAGACAAAATTACCCTTGATAAAAAAAACCTTCTCCTTTCTTTTTCTCTTATTTTTTAATTTATTTTTTAATTAAAAAATAAAGTTTTCTGAAAATAATTTGTTTTTAATTTTAAAAAATATATTTTTTAAATTTACAATTATTTATTTATTTTTTAATTAATTTTTTTTTTAAAATAACATTATTTTTTCTTTTTTTTTTAAATTTTAAAAAATATATTTAAATATTTTATTTTATAAATTTATTTTTAATTAAAAATTTTAAAAAATAATATTTTCTTAATGGAGGATAAAGGAAAAATAGATTTTTTCATTAAGGGTAATTTTGTCTTTACAATATCATTTATAATAATTTTTAATTGTTTATTTCTCTTTTACAAATAATTTTTATCCATTATATCATTTAACAATAATTTGGTTATTGATAGCATTTTTTTCAAATTTACCTAATTTTTTCCTCATCTCTTTGCTCTGTGCCCCTCTTTGTTTCCCCCCTTTTTCTCTTTCTCTTCGGTTTCTATCTCACTTTTACGAGTAATATGATCCAAAATCATTGAAATTAATAATAATTAAAATGAATTTGGTAAATAATTTTTTTTCAATTTTTTTTAATTTATAAAGAAAAATAATATTATATATGGTATTATGTTAGTTATAAGATGTATTCACGTATCTGTATCTAATTTTTGAATTTTTTTAATTGAGTAAGCAATTTAAATTTCACCATAAGCCTTGAACTTTTGACATTTGCTTACATTTTCATTGATTTTGATTTAGATAATTGAACAATTTCATTTATCCAAAATTTAGTTTTATCATGCTTAATTATAATTGAAAATTTATAAGATTTGTTTTATCATGCTTAAATATAATTGAAAATTTATTTTAACTCGAATAAATATATTCGACTCGACTCGACTCGAATTTCTTTTCACTCGACTCGATTTGCTAAATTTTCAAATTCAGTTCGGTTGACAAAATAAGACTCGTAAACTCGACTAACTCGAATTTTTTTCACTCGACTCGACTCGATCGAACGCTCACCCCTAATCCTAAGTCCTAAGCATTGCCTTTGTTTCCACAAAATAAACGAATAATATTCAAATAAGTCTTTTTCTTTTAACGACTTAGAAAATACTTGGTTACTTTTCCCACAAGAAAAATACTTTAGTTCCCCAATCTTTCCTAACAATTTCATGCTTGAAATATATATGAACCACCCATGTAGTCGGTGCCCCATTAGTTTCAAATAATATAGGTACCTATTAGAGAAAAGTTTAATGTAAAAATCCTCATCTTCCAATCTATAAGATATTATCCCCTTTAATATAAAGATTTCATTATTTTATCAAAAAAAAATTGAATTTAAATTTTAAGTATAAAAATTTAAAAGAAAAAACTCATGGGATGGTTCATAAAAAGTCGAAAATCTAGTTTATTGATGAGTGCATGATATGGAATTGTAGAAAAAACAGGAATAGTTCATCCAATCTATAACTCAAAATTCGATTTGATTTGTTTAATTTTTAAATCTAAATTTTTTAAAAATATATTTAAAATATTTATTATTAAATAAATTTCAAAACCAAATTAAATTTTAATTTCAAAACTTTTATCCCAAACTAAACATGCTCATGGGCCGAGCAATTTGTTCGATTCGATAAAACCAATTCGTATTAGATCGGGTTTGAACAGAAGTTTTAATGATCTGGATTGATTCAGATCACAGTTTAATTATTACAAATATTTTTAAATTTAATTACAAAAATATTTTTTAAAATTTTTTATTAATATTATGAACAGTAATCTAGGCTGACGGATTAACTCATACCCACCCAAAATTGAATCTAAACAAAAAAAAATTATTTGGATCGCGATCCGACCCAACTCGTAAATAGATGTATCTCAAACGCGGTGTAGTCATGGAAGCAAGAAGTACCATTAAAAAAATACACTAAAAATTTTTAATTCAATGATTGATGCATGCTCTTTGTTTAAAAAAAAAAAATCGATTTTCTTTAATCCAAATTATCAATATATATATATATATAAAGTCCCTCTCCACTGTTCAGACATTAAAAAAAAAAATTATGATTATGAACAGTTGAACTACCCATCTCACTATTGATCTAAAAAAAACTTGGTAAAACGCGTCTCCCCAACCCTATTTCAACCCCCCATCTCCCCTTTACTTTCCTTGTTTTAGACCCCAAAAAAAAACCTTAAAAAAAAAAGACCAAATCCTACGAAACAACAATGTTACCAGAAAGACAAGGTGGTGCACCACCCCATGGAGTAATACTAGCAGTGGTGGTCGGTATCGTGGTGTTAGCTCCATTCCTGTTTGGTGATCAAGGTGAAGCTATAACTGAAGCCATTTCCGAGCTCTTGACTCCACTTGGTCTTCTCCTTTTGCCCATCATCCTCCTCCTCACGATCCAGTTCCTTTCCTCCGATCGCGGCTCCTTTGTCTCCGCCATTTTCTCCACCGCCGGCGAACCTGACACTATCCACCGTGTTAGCGGCTCTCCTTTTGGGGTTGCCTTGTTTCTTCTCCTCATCTTGTTCTTACTTTACAATCGCGTTTCCATCTTTGGCGGCGGTGACGATTCTGACGATTGACAGCTTCGATCTATGGGAAGATTTTTTTTGTTTTGTATACGGTTTTAGTACGTAGATTTTTCTTTTTTCTTCATGTAGTATGATTTTTGTAATTTTACGTGAATACCCAAGTGATTAAAGGGAATTGACATGAACAATTGAGGGCATTGTTGTCATTTAAATTGTCCTTGTTTCACTGTTTAATTATACGTACTGGTTGTTCTGTATTGGTTGTTCTTTTTTCTTAATGACAGTTAATTAACGGTGGATATGGGTGTTGTCCGGGCGGTGACACGGTGGTTGGGACGGTGGTGCAGCCGTGCAGCGACAGCTCAGTCTAAACTCTCTCTTCTTCTTTTTTGTCGTTTTGTTGAGGCTCCTTTTTGGACTGACATTCGCCCTTTCCCATTTTTTTAACTCTCTTTGGGTCTTGATTTCTTTACAACAGGCACGTGGGCACGTGATCCTCCTTTATCAAAGGATGAGCTCTCCTTCATTTGCCTTTTTTTAATACCAAAAAAGTATATGAAATTTAATTTTTTTTTAATATTTACTAATTACTATTATTATTTTTAGATACTATAACTTTTAAGATGTTTTAAAGGTTTTCTTATAATTATTTTATACAAGTGGTTCTTTGAATCAATAATTTTCAATATACTTATAACTATTCATAATCATATATGTTTATAATGAGAACATGAAATAATAAGGATAATAAAAGTTCAAAATTATAAATTAAAAAAATAAAAAATGTTAATCAGTGTTTAATGACACTAATTAAGGTAATATTTAAAAAACAAAAAAATATAATTAATAAATTTCTTTTTGTAATTCATTAAATGTAAAGTATGCTTAATGAGTGCTTATAGAGTATAAACACTAGTTAAAGATGATTTAATTATTATTTTAAAAAAGTTTTTTACATTTAATATATTACTTACTAAATTAAAAAAATATATATATATATTGATTACATTTTTCTTTTTATAAATATCACCTTAACAAGTGCCATTAGACACTAGTTAACATTTTTTTTAAAAGTAATGCATTAAATATAAAAATAAAATAAAAAAATCCATAAGGTAATAATTAAATAATTTTTAACTAGTATCTATAAACATCCGTTAACCGAATCCTAAAAAATTTATCCAAGACAATTGTTTTATTCCAAAATGGAGTGAAAATTTTCTGAACTTTATTTTTATTTTTCCTTTTGAGAGGGAGAGTAGTCTAACCAGAATCAAGTAAATGGGTTGTGTATAGTTTATTTTGTTTTAAAGACCCACCAATGGGCAAAGCTCAAAAGAATGGGAAAGCTTTCAATTATTAAACATGGCAAACAAGAAATGTGTGCATCAACCATCAAGTACCTATAAAATTAAATACATAAGTGCATCAAACTCCAATTATGTCATTTTAAATTTTAATGCCCTGTTCCTTTAAATATCCATGCTTTCTATATGTTAAGAAACAAAACTTTCACAATCAAATTAAAATAATAAAATTTTCTATTATACCATTGAAATGGATCTTTATTTCTTGGTGGGTGGGCTTCCAAAAGAAAATTTTCTTTGCAGGAGTTGAGCTACTTTGATCCATCTCTTTCCCAAAGAGTAATTGCTGAATTCAAGAGACTATGGGCATTTAAAGATCCAATTGTTGGTTCAAATAAACCCCCATCGGTCCACCTCCATTATCAATGCCCAGCCCTACTTGTAAGGTATTCCAATTGTTGGCCCAAGTTTTCTTATTTTTGTTTAGTTTATAGCAGAAAATGCTTCAAAGATTAAGGCCCTGTGAAATAAGAAGAGGAGAGATCAGATTACAGTGTTAACTCAAGAAAAGATTTCATCCAAAAAAGAGAGAAGATTATTAGAGAAAAAGTAAATTAAAAATGGAGGTGGAAATTGATGTTTAATGCGAAATCCATGAGGCAAAGCAAAGGCATTGATTGTCCCCATCCTAAAACATTCATGGAGAGGAGCAATAAGAAAGAAATTTCCGCAACTCAAACGAAGAAAAGTAGCTAAATGTTGCATATTTCCAACATAATCACATGGAGGATCCAAGCTATGATCTCAAAAAAGAAGTATAGACATCCCAGGAAATCAATTAGAATGAAACAACAAAAAGTAACAATCTTGAAAACAATTCTTCGTTCGACTTGTGTTATTTGTGCTACAATTCTTTCCTTCTATCGGTATAATAATCAGACTGGGTACAAACCTCAGACTGTAGTATTTCATTGCATTAACAAAAGAGAAACATTATGGCCTGGAGGTATCGACAGAAGCCTCATTAGCACCTTGGAAAACATTGAAAATCAGTCCAGAACCATCTTAGTAGATGATCGAGTGCGAAAGAATGCCGAGTATGGCAAAAGAATGCCCTTGGACTTGAAAAAATTGCCATTTTATAACTGTAGAACTAATCCCATAATTTTGACTCATCTAACTGCACTACTTTGGGTTCCATACCCATCACCATAACATGTTGTTGATG
Source organism: Fremontodendron californicum (assembly GCA_030761205.1). NCBI lineage: Eukaryota > Viridiplantae > Streptophyta > Magnoliopsida > Malvales > Malvaceae > Fremontodendron > Fremontodendron californicum. Next base: position 24,096,013 of record JAULJL010000022.1, on the reverse strand, counting down.
ATTTCGCAGAATCTAGTCATATCCCCTATTCAATCAGAAAAAAGAAAGGCATATTTAAGTATCATTCGAACTGCAAATTGGTAACATCATACTATCCAACGAGTACGGAAGTAAACAGAGACACATTGTTTGAAACCCACTGATCATAGTGAACAAATAGACACTGAATCTACAAAATAAAGATGACTTGAGAGCCACAATGTTGTAGTTAAACTTACCTTCATGCAAGTCCAAGATTTTGTAGTTTATTACAGTGCGGAGTTGGCAAGTTCTTATTCCAATGACGCTTCTGGCGTTCCACGTGGCAATAGCGCCACAATATATGTTTGTAATCCTTAATCACATTGTCCTCGACGTTAGCTCGAGCAGGACTTCCATCAGGAAAGTTCACATCAAAGGCTGATGATTTGACATAAAATTCCACTCCATATTTCTCAGTTGTCTTAGGAATTTGATAGGAGTAATTCCTAAACAAAGAGTACTCAGGCTCGGAAGTGGGCAGATAAGCGAGCAAAAAAATCAACAAAAATGGCAATATTTGAAGAAGAATCAAGAAATTAGGTCCTCCTCCATGATGCTCCTCCCTCTGATGACCACCCGTTCCTCTAGTCCTGTAAACATGAGACTCCCTAAACATATCCCCCTGACCAAAAAACGACCTAAATATCTCATCAGGATCAAAATCATCATCAAACAAGTCATGCCCATTTCTTCTCCGCCTCTGTCTCACATTATGCTGCTGATTGTACTCAAAGTCATCAACAAAACCCACTTGATCATACTGCCTCCTCGAATCATCATCAATTAAACACTTAAACGCTTTGCACACTTTCTTAAACGCTTCCTCGGACCCCGGAGCCTTATTCTTATCCGGATGAACTTTCAACGACAACTTCTTATACGCTCTCCTAATCTCATCAACCGAACAAGTCTTTTCCACACCAAGAACCGAATAGTAATCCTTGTTTCTCTTAATCTGCCTAATCAACTGAACATGTTCCTCAGTATAACTCCTCTCCCCATCAAAACCCTCATCCAACTTAGACGAACCGCCTTTATTCTTGTTACTTAAATCACATTTTTCATCAACAGGAGAAACTGGGGACGACCCGGAATCGAGGTTTTCACAAGCAGCCAAAAGTAGATCAACAGATAAACTATGATTAAGGCGTTGCGCGATTTTAATGAATTTCAATGCACGCTCTTTGTTACCAGAAGCAATTGCTTCTTCAGCAATGCGAACACATCTTAAAGCTTCATCTTTATTGCTATCCATAATTTTTCAATATATATATATATCCCAAATTTCTCTAGACCAAACCCTAAACTTCCAAATGAAATTGGACAAGCTTAAATAAAAACAGAATTCCAAAATTGATCACCTACATCAAACGGAAATGCAGATTAGGGAATTAAAGAGAGTGAGGAAACTCACCAGATCGAAAGATCCGAGTCCAAGAGATAGAAAGAGGGGAGGGAGAAAACGAGAGAAACGGGGGTTAGTAGAATTGACCCTGAAGAGAGGAATGACCCAGGATTTGAAATTTATACGTAATGGGAAACGAATGAGAACACGCCACGTCATATATAACGATGAGTTATAAAGTAGAAGAGCTAAGTACATATGTTCAAAGGCCGGCGACCCGACAGATCCGACTCATTTAGATCGGATTTGTACAAAATTTTTAATTGAGGTCAATCAATTTAACTTGAGTTATCATTTTTTTAATAAAATATTTTTTATTTAAATTTAATTATAAAATATTTAAATATTAATATAAAAAATAATTTTTTAATATTTATAAATAATAAAACAAGCTTAAGAGTCGGTCTGGGTTGGACTTGGATAAAAATAAATAAAACGGACCGTAACTCTATTTGGCTCGACTTATGAACAGATCTAAAGTTTAACCATTTGGCATTTTTTGCCTATCTATTTTTTGTAAATACAAGTGTTTTTTTTTTAAGTTCATGCACATAGAAAAATAGAACCATGTTTTTGAGATAATAAATAGTATAGTAAATATATATTATAAAAATAACAAGCAAATAAAACTTAAATATGAGACTATATGTTATTTTTTTTAAACCAAAGAAAATCAAAGAATAAAGAAAAAAAATCACTAAATTGATTAAACATTTTTTTTTAATCCATATATCTAACTTTTGAATTGACAAATAACATGTCTCCAAATTCACAAATAAAGTGTTCATAAATCAAATCAAATAGAACTATTCATAAACCTAATCCTTAGACAGGTTTAAAATCAAGTCTATCAAGCCTATTAAATCTTTTATAAACTTGCTCAAAATCCAATTTCACCTATTCACCTAAATCCAATTAATTTAAATTTATTATTAAAATATTAAAAAATATTTTTTAATATAAAATATATTATAGAGTTAAATTTAATAAAAATATTTAATAATAAAATATTTTTATAAACCGAACCAAACCCAAACTTGAAAATCCTTATTCAAAATCTAAACCAAGTCAAAACCGGTTCATGAACAGATCAAATAAGCAATGATGAAAATATTATATATATAATAATTTTAATAATAAAAAAGAATCCACTTACACTAGTGTAAAACTATATTAGTTTTACACACTTTCATAATTTTTTATACGATTTATATTTTAACAAACCGACCATTAGATTTAACAATATAATTGTACTTGTCGTGCACGTAAAGTTTCAAATCGATCCAATATCTCTATCATATCGATCGAGAGTACTATTTATTTTAATATATTTAATAGTTAAAAGTTTTTTATAACGAACAAATAATTAAACATTTTTAATTTACTCGAAACTCGACATACATGATCTACGTGAATAAAACATAAAATACGACAATTTGATTAAACAAATATAAATCATATAAAAAGTTACGGATGTGTATAAAACTAATTTAATTTTACACTAATATAAGTGAATCTCTCCTCTTTAATAATACACTTAGATGTTTGTTAGTAAAATCTTTTACTATTGACATTAATACCAGCGGCGAAATGAAACAAAATGTGTGCATTCATAAACATCAATTTTCATCATCAGAATTGAAGGATTGTCGTCTCCTCAAGGATTCCAATACATCCAAGGGGCGATCAGTTCGAGCATTGCTTCCTGCCTGGTTAGACTTGAGTTTTGGCATACTAATGGAGTTGAGTGGTGGTGTCATTGCTCCCTTGTTCACCTCCCTTAGTACAGATTTGGCAGTGGCTTCAGCAACTGCATCTGCCATTGCTGATGCCACTTTTGAATCACTTGGCAACTTCTGGTTCAACTTGTTTTTCGGATGAGTTCCGTTTGCACGTTTCGAAACACAAGGTGATGATCGGTAGCCACTTCGATTTTCCATGTTTGCAACTGCAACTGCTTCTGCAGCTGTTGTTCTAGCCTTTGCTGATTCATATTTCTGCATGTCATAAATGAGCTCTTTTTGTAGCTGTTTATCTGCAACCAACATGTCATCGATCTCATTTTTGTAGTCCTTGAGAAGGGCTCTCAAGCATTCCATGAGGGAACCTGTGAGAGGGCTATTCTTGCTTTCTAGTAGCCGTTTTAGCTCTATAAAGATGGGAATGGTGTTTTGAATAAGACCCTTTCTGACTGCCTGTGTTATAGCCCTTCCTTTCGCGGCAGCTGCAGATGCACTGCTATCTCCACCTTCTTCCTCTACCTCTGCTGTGTCGGATGCAGATCCGCGATTGGATGAGGCTCGGATCTCTTTGCAGGCAAGAATTTGGAAAGCATCCTGCTCACTCAACATATAAGAAATGTTTTGAATTGGAATTATGAGTAACAGAAACTTACAAATAAATTACTATGCAAGAGAACCCCCCTATGTTGCTCCGACTCTTCATTTTTCTTGAAGTACCCGTGTCCGACACATATCCGGACATGGATATGGGGATATGATCCTCCAAGAACCCTCCAAATACATGGAAATCATGGAAAAAATTGAACATACCCATATCGGACACATACCCGTGTTCGACACTAACACACGAGTCCGAGTAACATAGACCCCCCTTACTGCTGTGATTGGCTGCTATCATGCATTATCAGAAAATAAAAAAAGCAATACTTTTGGGCAGGCATAATTTAGAAATGTGCAGATGATTAGTACCTGCAGAACAGACTGTCCAGTTATATCATCTATGTTGAGCATACCATCTGATGCAGCTGCTAGAATCTCTGCACATAACTTTGCAAAGGTGGCCAAAAGGTGCTCCGGAGCCATTTGTTTCAGCAAACACACATAGATGCGCATCCTTTTAGACCTGGACCTCTCATCATTACCCCTGGAAATAGTAACATAGAGTTTATCAAGGAAGAAAACACTGAATAGATCATAAACATGTGTCTCAAACACAGAAATCCGCTTTTTCCAGTGGCAGAATAAAGAACATGAATACCTGATGGAAAAAAGTCGATTCTCTGTCCGTGAATTCTTCGAATCATTATGTCCATTGTGGGCATGGCAGTCATTCAGAACATAAATGGCTTCCACAAAACTGTTGTAAGCTAGAAGTGGAGCCTTGGCTGGAAGAAAAACATACACAAAAGTCAGTACAACAAACATGTATTACCGTCTTCAACAATGTTATTAATTAATGAAATGTTAAAGCTCCTCACCTTTCAAAATACTTCCAAAGAGAAAATCAGCAAGTTGTCTTATTTTTTCTGATTCATCAACAAGACATAGAAGGAACCGAAGGAATAGCACTCCCCTCCACTTCACATAGTCCCTCTGGATTTAAGAACAAAATTACAGCATTAAATAGGCTATTAAGATAATATCACATTATCACATGTGAAACAACCAGTAATACAAACTTACTTGTAATAATCTTGACAGCAGTATAAAAGTCTGCCGTCTGACAAGTTCACATGGATCACGGAGACACTTGGTGATCTTCGCTATATAACTGTATGTTTCAAGAATTGTTCATTATAACAGCAACCAGTCTCATAGAAAACGATTCTTTGTTACATTTTTTCCTTTCATTTCACTCTCTTCTCAATAATCAGTTTGACTATTGCATAATTAGTTTTGAAGAAACTACCCAAGTAAGCTCATTTCTATTAAATTTTCAGAGGACTCACCAATCAACTAGAGCAGTATAGCGAACGCAAAAATCTGCCATCATCACTACAAGGTTGTTGCGAAGGGCTGCACAATCACTCTTTTCAAGTTCCTGCTTTTTAAAAAATGCATGGTTAACATTGTTATTAGATACTATTTGGAACTGATGACATTGAGAAATACTGTGGGAATAACTTGAAAACAATAGGGATGCTTGGAAATAATTTTGGAACCTTCTATGTAGTCTAAGAATTGATGCTGCTGGCTATGCTTATAAATGTTTTGCCATGTAAGTTGTGATGAATATGAATGAATGAAAAAGTGGTCTAAACAAGTATTCCTAACAAAAGCAGAGGTAGATGTCACTTTGAAGAATCATGGTTGCAAAATATTAATGGAAATCATACAAAAACCTATCTAGTTTGTAACTCAGAATTTCAGAGCAAAGACTAGAGAAGCCACTGGGTTGATGACTAGACCTGCACAAAGAGAGGAATGTAACTTTTTGCAAGCTTCCCATCAGCCAGGCAAATTTTCCCCATTGTCAACCATGCTTGAATGTACAAAGGGGCTGTCTGCTTCAAAGATACCCTAAGCCCAGGTAATTTATTTAACTTTGGATCAGGATTCCCTGAAGTTATGACTGTGTATAATAATGGAACAATGGAGCTCACATCAGTAGAAGGACAGACAACAACCAAAGACCCAACAGTATAAACCGCGTTGACTGCTTTTGACAATAGCCTGGAAGCGCTTGCTGCTTGCTTCCCTTTTCTGCTCCAACTTCTTGGTGGTGTAAAGAAACTATTACTTTTATTTGCTTCTTTATTATCAGAAATGTACTTTTCTAAAATTTCACATGCTTTAGAGAGAAGCTGCTGTGCCCATCTCATGACAAGGTGATCAGCCTCCTCAGGATTTAATGACTTCCGCTTGCACAATGTTCTGAGAGCTTTTACATGAGCATTAACCTGCCATCAAATAGTGCTGATTATGCATGTGATATCATTAAGTCACTTGAAAAAGCATAAACAATTAATTGCTAACTGCATACAAACAAGTTTATTTCCCAAAAGGGAGGAAAACAAACAAAGCATTGCTGCATTTCGAGTTTGTCAATGCACCCAATGTTAAATACCTCTGTGGAATGCATGCTGAACTTTTCAACTCTTTTAAGCAAGTTATGGGCTAAATCTGCAGCAGGTTCAGCAGGCAAATCCACAGAAACATTTGAGATGGTTTGCAAGAGGAAAACACGATCTCCTGCCCATGCAACTGGATTGGATTCTATGCCCTCTTCATCTTCATTGGCATTTACTTGCAAAAGTGGGCTTTGAAACTTGCCTTCTGCTCCATGCTTGTCTAGGAGCTGCCAATGGTGATGGAGGAATTCCCAGTCAACAGCTTTTGAAAGATATGCTGACACTTCTGATAGAAGAAACCAAGCACCAGCTGGGGCTGTCCACTTCTCAATTGGCATGGAATGGCTCAACCATAGAGATTCAGATGTCTTTATAATACTTTGAAGAGCAGTAGCAATCTTGGGCTTCAGTCGTTTCTTTTTACCCAGGCTTGTACAAATTTTCTTCACCCATGGAGTCACCTCCCCATTGCAGATGCCTTGCAAAAGAACCAATACCCCTCCAGGGAATAATAATTCCATTTCCCTTTCTAAACTCTTTGATGTCAGATATGAATCAGACAAAATAGATCCTTTCTTGGGTGAGCAAGCTGATCCGGCTCTAGAAACCCGGTCCAAAACCAATTCCAAGAACAAGTTCTCGCATTCTTCTTGAATGCTAGATTCATTATCTGCTATTAAACGTGGAACAGAATGTAGCCACTCAGTAGTCATACTTTCATCTGAAAATGTTCTGAAGGCCTGCAAAGTTAATGCAAAAATCAACCTGAGATGGAGAAATGCATAAGAAAGAACATATCCACTTAAGTAAACTAATTCAACATAATACTGTGCATTGAATTATTATGATTAAGCATCAAATCATCACAAAAGCATATACTCCTGATTTGAGGTCAAATGAGCATCATAAACTAATTGAACATTGTAATGTGCAATAATAAGTGAATAAAGAAACATATTTGAACAAGGAAAATAGATGAAGCACAAAAGTAAATTAACCTCGGAAAGAGCTGAAATGGCAGCTTTACGTATGCTAACAAGTGGATCTGAACAAGCCATACCCATCGTCTTGAGCAGGATTCCATCAAAAGAACCACCTAAAAGGGCTGTCAACTTAGTAACCAGAAGAAGTGCTGCCTTCCTAACAGCTGCCTTCTCATCCATACACCTTTTCCTTAAAAGATCATTCATTCCACCCTCTGGCCTCTCCTCCCCACCTTCAGATATCCCCATTACTTCCTTCAGAATACCTTTATTCCTATCATCACCAGACAAAAACCCCACAACTTGTGCCAAGCTTGATAGGGCTCGAGCACGAATTCCAGCACTCAAATCAGAACATCTCAGAATCAAAGCTTCCAAACACTTTGTCCCCCAATAATCCTTTACTTCAACATTCAAACCCACCCCAAAAGGATCCCTCAATGATATCAACATCATTGCAATAAGATCAACACCTAACAGCCTAAGATTAGCCTTCCCTTGAGTCATCTTCAACACATACTCCATATATCCTATTTGATCCTCAAAGTCCATCACTTTAACAACCTCCATTATCGAATCCACAGCCAAAGCCCTTGGCTCAGCCTTCTCAGGTGCCTTTTGAGCCAAGTACCTAGGAAAATTAACAACAGCTTTCTTAACACCATCACTCTCATTTCCCAATTCCGTCATCCTTTTTGTCACGAACCCCAATGCAAAAGTTCTTGCTTGCGATTTAACCATTAATATCAATGGCGATAAAGCTTTCAAAACCTCAGCTGCAGTACTAGCCATCTCTCCATGTTCAGACCTCAACACTTCACTCAAAACCCTTGAACACAAATCCATTAACCGATTAAAACTACCCGAATTCCCAAAATTTTCCATTGCCATCAAAGGTAGTTCACCGATAGCTTGTATCAAGGACTTCAAACTATCAGAAAACCTATTCAAATGAATCAACCCCAAAACAGAAACCAACATTTCAAACACAAAAAAGACTTCTTTTATATCCAAACAAGCACTCTCTTCCTCACTATAACACCCGGAACTCCTAACCTTACTCCGTGTTCCACGGCCCCTTCCCCCACCCTTCCTCTTCCGATTAGGCGGCGCGTGGGATGGGGGAGACTCCTCAGGTTGGGCTAAAGGACGGTTTTTGAAGGCGCGACGAAGGGAACGGAGGAGAGAAAGGAAGGAAATGGGAGTGAAGAGAGCGAAAACAGGGGAATTTGGGGAGAGGAGAAGAGAGAGGTAGACTTTGGAAGCTAAAAGAGATAGATAATGGGAAGGGGCAGAATCCATTGTGAAAGATAATAAGTTGGTGAGTGAAGAAGGAGAGAGGCTTTTTGAAGGGAGGTCATCGAAGAATTGGGAAATGAGGTCTGGGTCGTTTGTGGATAAAAGGGATTGGAGATCTAACAGAGTAGACCGAGAAATGAGTGGAGATTGGTTTTGGGTATTTGGGATTTGATTGATTTCTTCGAGGTCTGTGAGGATTCTTGCTAAGGTTTCTTCCATGGCTGAGGCTCTTTGGAAATTCAGGGTGGATTTTGAGTTTGGAGAGTTTCTCTGTTTCTGGGAAAATGGTTTGCCAGTGTTCCTTGAAATTCTTTGAATTTTTTCTATTCCCGCTTAAATGGTTTTCCTAGAGAAAGCATTTATAAAAAGAAAAGAAAAGGAAAAAAAAAAAAAGCGGCATTCATGGATTTGATTTTTCTTATGAAAAAAAATGTAAATTTTGTAATTTTGATTTTTTATGAGAAAAAATCATATACTAATACTGTCATGGGTTCGTCATATCTATAGGTTTGAGTTAAGAATTATTTTTTTTTTATCATTTTAAGAAAATATTTTACATTTAATACATTATTTCTATAGAATTAAAAAAAATAATACATTAATTATATTTTATTTATATATATATCATCTTAATCAGTGTCACTAGACACTAGACCTGCTCATGGGCCGGGCAGCCAGCCCGACCCGTATTGGGCCGAACCTAGGCAGAATATTTTGTGTTCCGAGCCGGTCCGGAACAGTATTTTTTTTATTTAATTTTAATTATAAAAATATAAAAAAAAATAATCCAATAAATAGTGTATTCGGGTCTAACGGGCCAACCCAAGGCCGGGCCTAGGCAAAGAAAATGAAAAAAAAAAAATCTAGCCACGACCCGGCGCAAGAACAGATACTAGACACTGGTTAACATTTCCTTATTATCATTTATTCTTATAAAATTTTATACTATTTACATCCTCCTAAAATTTCACAAACAGAAATAAAATATTATCATATATTTTTTATTATATTAATTTTTCATGATAAAAGTGTTGACTTTCGGTGTCAAAATTTAATCATATCAATTTTAAATATTTTTTTTAATTTTTGTTAAAAACTTGATTTTGTGGCTGAAAGTTCATATTTAATATATTAACTATAGAATTTTTTTAATTACACAAATGATATTAAAAAACTGCAACATATTTTTTTTTAATTAATTTTTTTAATATACTCTAAGAGTACATGTATCATTTTGTTAATTCAATTTGTAAAATTAAAAATTTAGACAATGGACGGAATAATTTTTCTTTAGGAGTATATAGGAAAATGAACTTTGTACAAAAATTAACAAATTTAGTTTTATTTTATACTTTGCTTATGCATTGAAGGAGGTCAAAGTGCTGAGTTTGAAGCACAAGTGCTTGCTATAGTTCTAGTCTTCGTTATTGCTTTGCCTTCTTTTCTATCTTATGTACTGCGAGACCAAAGGCCTCGTGGCTAGACCTGTTCATGGACCGAACAGTCCGTTCAGTTCGGCAGGCTCGACTCATATTGGATCGGATCTGAACAAGATATTTTTATTTCGACTCGACCTGAAATAGTATTTTTTATTATAATATTATTATTTAATTTTAATTTTAATTATAAAAATAAAAAATAAAATAAAAAAATATTTTTTTTAATTCGATGAACAATAAATTTAGGCTTACCGGGTCAGCCTGACCCGACCCAAAATCGAGTCTGGATAAAAAATATTAAAAAAAATAGAACCGCGGCCCGACCCATAAGCAGTACTCATGACTGCTGCTGTTTTGTTTTAATTGTTGTTTTTCGGACATGGAATGTTCAATTTTATGGGGGTGACTAAATAACTTAAAATTAAATCATTGTTCTATTTATCCTTCTTAATTTAATTGGTATGATCTTTGGATCGATATTTGGACATCTTTCGCAAGTGTAACATTAAAAATTTGACAACATTCGAGTTTCAACTTATGTTATTCGAATTTTTTATTTTTTTAAAATTATCTGCGTTAGATATCTGTGTCCGACACATATTCAGACATGGATATGAAGTATGAATGTATGATCCTTCAAATATATAAAAAAAAAATTAAAAAATTAAAAATTGAACATACTTGTATCGAAAATATATCGATATTCACTCAAGTTTGGATAACATGGGCTTCAACTTAATTTATGTCACTAGAAACATTAAAATCAGCCTAGTTCGTTGGATCTCAAAAGAAACCTTCGAATCAGCAGAGCTGATTGGATCAAGAAGTTATTTGATGTTAATTTTAATTACATTTGATAATTCCATTCTATATAGTGATAGACTGATGAGTCCCACTTGGTTCAAGAAAGCTTCATCAAGTTCATATATATGCTTATTTTCTTCATTCCTTAGAGCATAAGATCATGTAAATGCATGTGGCCATTCTTTCACTTTTTAAATCAAAGTATAAGGCAGAGTTGTTAGAGATTGTTATTTCGACTTTTCATTTTTCTTGAAATATTTGTGTCTAACACTCATGTCCGACATATATTTAGACATATGTATGGGATATGATCTTCCAAATATATGAAAAAACTTTTAAAAAATTGAGTATTTTTGTGTCGGACACATACTCATATCCAACACTTACCCGAAACCGAATAACATTGTTGCCTTGTGTTTCTCTACAGCTTCACACATCACATTTCTTTGATCACCCTGCATTACTTCCACATTCATACTACTCAACTGCATGCACAGCATTAATTTTCAATTCAAAAGGAAATATTATGATCTAATTACTATCTCTCACTATACCCAAAACTTGGAATCAATGTCATTTACCGATTTCTTCTTTAAATCAATCTCCATAATCGGTATAACCTCCGCAGATTCTGCATTAAAGAAAGTTAGAGAGTTCATTGATCCGGGCAGTATATATCATTGAATCAAATGCTCGGATGTCGCTTACGTTGTCTTTAATACAATTTTCAATAAATTTACCAGGTCCGGCAAGTCCAAGAACAGAAATGGGAAGGGGTCGGACATGGATAACAAAGAGCTGGAAAGGATGGTTGGGAGCCATAAGGAGTAAAGAAGTTGTTTAAACTTGTTGAATAGGATGTTTTTGAAGTGGCTTGTGGAATGCTCAAACCGGTCGCAACTTTTGGTGAGCCATGGACTCGATTTCTGAACAACCATACCGTTGAACGATCTTTAATTTTCCATAGATTGTTGCTTTTTAAAGCATGTCATTAGCAATAGTCCATCTTTAAGTAATCCATCACTCAAATTTCAATAGGTACATGATAATTCTATAAAATATAGTTATTTTACCATATTTTGTGCATTCAAATCGGCTAAGTCCTTGAAGTTTTTATTCGGAATTGATTAGTTTAAATTATTTTTAGATTAATTTTATTTATTTATTTCATGTTTAAATTAGTTATTAAGTTAGTATTTTTGTATTTTTATAGGTCCAAAGTGAGAACGAGCTTCGAGGTGCGAAAAGACGAAAAAATGTGCAAAGCAACGCATGGGCAAACTTCACCTCCGGAGCTTGTTGCTAGCAAAACATGATCTTAAAATCTTTATTCAAGAAAACTTTCTTCTTGACTTTTGAAGCTTATTTTCATACCTTTCCAACGGTAGTTTACTCGTCCAAATCGGACAAGATTTTCCTATCCAAATCAACTGACAAAGTTCGAAAAAATGATAAAATCTGGAACAGGCAGAATGTCCGGCGCCTAGGCTCCCAGTAGACTGTTTTAGAAGAAAAAAAAACGAAAAATGAAAAAAATACTTACCTGTTGCTTGGAAGCGAAGTTTTTGACTCCAGAGGTCTAAAACTCTATAAATAAGACCTTTTAAGGCTCAAATAAAAAGGGGAATAAAATTCTAAAAACCTAATTTTATTAAGAGGAGAGTAGCCACCAAAAGATTTCAAGGAGCTAAGGAGATTTTAGAAAATGGAAGATTGAAGGACCTCACAAACCTTTGTTTTCTCTTTTCCTTTACTTTTCTTTATCTATCTTGTAATATTGATGATGGTGAAACTCCTTTGTTATTTGTTTATATTAATTAGCATGAACTAATTTATTTTTCTAGGATTGCAATGGAACTCAACATGTAGTTTGGATTATTTTACTCTATTTCTTGATTTAATGATATTTGATGTTGTTTATTCAATCTTGTGCTTAATGCTTCTAATTGCTTAGCTACCAATTAGATTGATGTGGTAACCTAGATACAACTTGAAAAAGGGAGTTTAGTGTTAGACATGGATTGAATAACACATGATTCATATTCATTTATTATGATGAATTGGTCTGCATGTAGGGTAGGAATACACTTACATGTCATGTGTAATCAATTTTAGAGTCTGAATTTAATAAGTTCTTCTTTAATTCAATTATCATAGAATATAGTTAATTGGTTAAGAGCAATAATATTTTTATAAGACCATCGGAAGATCCTTATAAATAGATTAGAAATCTAGGTTAACAACTCAAGATCATTAATCAAGTTAAGAGGGTAGGAAAAGTTCATACGAAGTGTTGAGGAAAATTGTAATCCTAGGCTTTTCTTAAGTGATTAATCTATCTTTTAATTTACTTTCTTAGTTCATTATTTTATTTAGTTTTTAATTTACAATTTCTAATTGTTTGTTTGAATAAGATTAAGTTGTGTTAATTTTAGTACTTAGAAAATTTGGCAACAATTCCTTGTGGGAACGATACTCTACTCTTCACTTTATTACTTGTTAACGATACGTGCACTTGCATGGTTAAATCCGACAATCACCTCCAAACTTAAGATTTTGCTAGTCCTCGAGCAAAAGCAAAAGCAAAACAAAACAAATGAAATAAAATAAAATAAAATAAAATAAAATGAAACAAAACAAAACAAAACAAAGCCAGAGATGAGTAAACTTAACTAATGATTCCCTTAATTATCCTAAAAGTTATCTTAAAATCCCAAATCAAAGTAGAACACAAACATAAACCAAATTTATGATTCAATTCAATCGTATATCTCATGCTTGAATGGATTTTCAGTGTGTGTGTGAATAATCTATTTGCAAATCATTACATGCAATCTAAATAAGTTTATGCCAATGCAAAATACGAATTAGTACTATGTTCTCATATGTTTGCTTTTCATCTTTCTCTCCACTAATGTAGACTAAAACTTCGTCAAGGATCAAGTAGGTCTTTATTAAGCTTGTAATGAAAGGCTGGGGTAAAGGTAGGATAAATGATATATTTTTGGTTCAAGTCACCCATAGATACTTTTCATTTTTTTCAGGACTTTTTTAAGAGTCATAGTCTTTACCTCAAATTACATACTCCATTCTTTGAATGCATTTTTCTTTTAACTCACCACTTTATTCCTTTGTTCTTCTTTTTTCGGTTCTTCGTTTTCGAAAAACCATAATCTTTTCTTTCTTTTTTTTTAGAGAAATTTCATTCACATCACCTGTCGCAACCTAAAAACAATAACGAGTCTCATCGCAAGACTTTATTATTCGTTAACCGTGACTTAAAAAAATCGAGGAAAAGTCGACTTAATTCCTCTAGCAACATGAAGGTTTTGAAAATGACCTTAAAAAACATGGAGTCGCCACCAATCTTTTTTAGCTAGGTGTGATCGGCCACCTATTAAAACCGGTTTTATAAAATATTTTAAAAATTAATTAAAACATTTTAAAAACCAATTTCAAGTCTGCGTTTTAAACCAGAGAAGTCAAAGAAGCGGGTTCGGGAGTCGGTTACGTGTGGGGAAGGATTAGCACCCCCACAACGCCCGTATAAATCGGTACCTTATTAATCGTGTATTATCTAAAGTCTCGGTAAAGATTGGTTTTAAATTTAGTATTTCAAGTTAATTCCCAATTTAAAGAAAAATAATTCCATTTTTATTTGAAAATGATCCGGAATTTATAAATTCAAAATTTTCCTATATTCCCCAACAAACGTGGCAAAATATAGAAATTTTTATTAATTTGGAAAAACTTTCCGAATCATTCTCGTTTTTGAAAGAAAGATATTCCTTTATTAATTATAATTGATGATATTCCCTCCAGCAAACCCGGTAGAGAACTCATGAATTATTTTAACTCGGGAATATCTTTATTTTTTTATTGAAAAATCATTATCCTTTTGAAAACATTTTAAAAGATATGAATATGTATATGCATGACATAAATAAAATGACATAGCAAAATCTAAATAATATAATGCAACCTAAATGACATGATAAATATGAATGGTATGGCATATAATTTAAATGACATGGAATAAAATAATACTACCATATAATATGCATGAAAATAAAAATGGAAATAATAATGCATGAACATAGTATATGCTAAATAATATGACCAAAAAAATAACTAAATAAAAGCATAGGATATCATGAAATATTCCAAATTATAATAAACCATATAACATCAAAAATATAAATCAAAATAATAACAATATCATAGAAATTATTATAACAAGAATCACATATTATATAAAATGCATGAATATAAAAATGCAATGCATGAAATGTATTTTTTCCTTTAATTAAGGAAATTCGTATATCTAAAAAGATATCCGGCTACCTTAGGAAAATATGTCAAATTAAATATTCTAAAACCAAAATACTTTGTGATTGTTTGAAAACAATTTTGAGAAGCTTGAATAAAAAATAAAAACTGGGCTAAAACTTTTTAAATGGCTCTAATTTCCTAAGTTTAAAAAATTCGGACTTGACTCTCCTTAACCCGGGACTTGAAAAACCATTTTTAGAGTTTAAAAAGGCTTAGAAATTATCCTAAGTCAGTAGCTAATCCTCCTAATCAGCCCACTCTAAGTAAATTAACCAAAAACAGAAAATTGGTTTTTCTTTAAATTCAATTCTGACTCCACTGTCCAGTTTTAATCCACGATTTTTTACCCCATTTTTAAAAATTCCAAAACTTCAAAAAAAAAAATACTGGAGACTCAGGACATGTAAAACTATACGAGAAAAAATCGGCTTAATTTTCTGATCAAAGATGAATTCCCAGAAAAATCAGAGATGTACGAGTTTTTGGAGGAGAAAAAAAACTGTTTTGTTTTTCTTTAAATTCAATTCTGACTCCACTGTCCAGTTTTTATCCACGATTGATTTTTTACCCTATTTTTAAAAATTCCAAAAATTCTAAAACAAATACTGGAGACTCAGGACATATAAAACTACACGAGAAAAAATTGGCTTAATTTTCTGATCAAAGATGAATTCCCTAAAAAATCAGAGATGTACGAGTTTTTGGAGGAGAAAAAAAAAACTGCTTTGCCAACACATTTTTGCCTTTGATAAAATCATTTAAAAACCAAAGTAAAAATATTTGAAACTCATAAAATGACTTGAAAACAGTAGCTAGGACTTTTTGAAAGTTAGATAAAAATTGGCTAAGTAAAAAAATCACAAAGGTAGAATAATCAATTTGACAAACTTAATTTTCCACAAGTGTGCTCAAGAGAGCATGACTTTGAACCATTAATTGGCTCAAGTCATTATTCAAGTGGCATGAATGAAATGCATGAAACAATGCAGCAAACATAATGCATGAAATGCATGGATTTAAACCTAAATGTCATGAAATAATATATGGCATTCATAAAGTGACCTAGACATAAAATGCATGAACATGATAATGCAAATGTAACCCAAACCTAAAGTGTCATGAAAATATATGGCAATACAAAGATGTCCTAATGCCTAACATGAACTTGGAAATGAGTATGGCATACCAAGATGACCTAGACCCAATAGACATGGAAATGCATGATAATACAAAATGACCTAAGATCTAATATGTCATATGAAAATGCATGGGAAACAACATGAACAAAAATGACCAAATGAATACAATACTAATGCATGAACATGGCATAACCAATACACAATCATATGACATGAAGAGGCAAAGCATGAATAAACATGGTAATCACATATTCACAATACAAATGCAAACACAAAGTATAGATACTAAAACTAACAAGCATTTTCACAAACACTTGATATACTAAATGCAAGACTAAATTATGGCATGGAAATGCAACCCTAATTTTTGTAGCTTAGCTTGTGTATGATTCAAAGTAACAAGAAAGGTTTCGTAAGGATGGAAAGCTAATCATATAGACATTATTGGAGTGAAAATATTTTTTAGGCAGGAATAAGTACCGAAACCGTGAATCGAAAGGAAGAATGCCGCAGTTACGGGGACCAAAAAGGTTTTGCCTCCTTTGTGATATGCATTGTTCGACAAAAGCGACTTGATGGGGTAGAAGGTAATGAGATATCCATACAGCCAAGTTAGAATCATCCACAAAGCCTTTTGCAAAGCAGTGCAGTAATTTTGGAACTAATAGCTTCCCTTTGCTGCTAACCCCTACCGAAGCTCGTATAAAATCACGAGTGATGTTTTAGATGGTCCATCAAGCTTCCTTTTTGATACTCCTTTTATAGTTATTTGTCAGCAGGTTCCAAAGGCATGGAAGAGCTTGGTGGTTTATAATACAATGAATCTGCATATCATCCCCTCAATAACAGCTTCAATTTTATTATTAGTACCATCTGAGAGATATGAGTGGGCCCAGCATGCATCTATAAGGATTTCCTCATCATTTGAAAGGATAAGACGCTCAATAGTAGGCAAAGCTAGCTTTGTCTGTTCAAATGAAGGTTGTGGCTTGCCCCTGGAGTACTGCAGAATTTGTTACTAGATCATGATGATTAATAATGTCAACAATAGGAAATTTAGCAGCATCTTCAACAACTTCATTTCCTATAGAAGACATATTGAAGCCATAAATATTTTCCCAGAAAGGAAGACTAGTACCACCCTTTCCAAATCCTGCAACAAAAATAGTTGCTGTATCAGGAAGTATTGCACCTCCAGGCTTCAACCACCGATCTCTTGCATAGAGCACTGAGTCAAGCATGGACTCATATAGGAGGCAGTATCCCATCCATTCACTTACTAATATGTCAACACTATGAGGTTGGATTTGTATGGATTTATCAAGATTCTCAACCATACTATGAACCACTTCAATTACACCAGTACAATTTTTATTACCTTCACTGTCAGTTTTACTCCGCCAAAGGCCATTGTCTTTTGCAATCTGAGTTGCCACCGTAGCCATCTTCTCGCTAGCTTCAATGGAAATTACCCTTGAGGCTCCTGCTTGGGCTGCAAAGAGACTTAGTATGCCAGTCCCACAGCCTACATCCATCACAACTGCACCATTCAGGAGAGAAGGATTTTTCAATAAAGCTTGCCTATAAGCATCTGTTCTTACCTTGTCACTTATCATATCTCTATGGATTCCGAATGAACTGTATGACCCAAAATAACTCTCATTGACCTTTTCGATATCCTTTTCAACAACATCCGCAATATAAACTCTAGATTTCTTATCCTTTGTGTCACTTTCACATGACCTAACACTTTCTCCATAATCCATTCCATTGTCTGTGATTCTATTTGAAGAACTTGCCAGGCTCAAATGACCATTGGAATCTGTCATAACAATTTTATTTCTATCTTTGTTATATGTCTCAGCATTCAACTCAATCTCTTCCACAATATCGACATCATCAATGCAAACATTACCAAAATCCCTAACAATCTCCTCTATGTCAAATGATGTGTTATAGTCATCTTCATCTTCTTCATCACCACCAAAACTGTACAGAAGTGAATCTTCTTGCATGAAAGGATTTAGATATTTATCATCATCCAAAAGAAGCTTAACATCTTTGGTATTGACAGATTGATGTAAATGACTTTGTAGATCTTGCTTGGACTGGCAGCAGACCCCGCAACTCCAACATCTATTATCTGCTACTTTGAGTCACAGAACAAACACACAAACTCTAAATCTTTGTTATTTTCATCATCATCTTCTTCATTTTCTTCTTCGGTCCAAGCTTCCTTACTGTCATCATCTTCTTCTTCTTCTTGGGTTAATCGGTTTGTTTCTTCGGTTTCCCTCAGGTTCCTCTCCATTAGTTTCTGCGGTTACTCTTGGGCACATCTTTGTCATTGACCTCCTCATCCGAAGACTCCATTTCTGATTCACTAGAAGATTCATCTGCCAAATGAGGCTTTGCAGGCGTGGAAGAAGGTGGGGGTGGTGGCTGTGGTGCAGGTACTGGAATATTCATTTTATTCATTAGGTGCAACACCTGGGTATAGAAGCGGGGAACAGCAATAAGAGCATTAACAATATTGGTCAAAATAGTTCCATCTGGCGGAGGGTAACCATATTCAAGGTGAGGAGGAAAATGATAGTCTACACCAAGTCTAGGTGCAATTGGTTCACTAGCAGGTATTGATCCTGATCTTGAAGCTTGATTCGGGTCTCTAGTCAAGTTATCAAATTTCAGCAAAGATGCAGATTGAGGAAAATCCTTTCCGAGCTGAACTCCAGTTTGCTGAGGTTTACTATGCTCAGTTGGCTTACTAGCTCTCACCACTGATAAGACTTTACCAAGAAACCTCAGGAGTGTATCCCATTACGTAATAAGTGATAGATGTCCAAATCAAGGATTGCAAAAATGACATAGGAAGCTTTAAAATAATGGCTGGAATTGCATAAGCCCAAGCAGGGTAAAAACATAACATTTTCTACTTATAGAAAACTGGAAGTCTCGAAATTGTCATGTACACCTCAGGAAACTCATCCACCACAAGTATCATGAGCATAAAAAACAGCGCAGCCAGGTAGTAATTTGCATGAACAACATCGATATCCATCTGTATCTTATAAAATACAGTCATTGTGATGCATGCTATGATGACAAGCTGAGTCCTTTTGAATACGTAAAAAATTGAGTTCCTTCTCAAAAGAAGAAGCTCCCTTGACATGCAAACTTTAAAGATTTCCCATTTAGAAACAGAATACTCACTAAAGGAAACGGCATCTTTATGGCTTTGGGACTTATCGTATGGGTCTAAGAGATCCTCATCTATCTTCTTCCAGTATTGTGCTTGATCTTTCTTGCATAAAACCTCCTGAAGGTCAGTGCTGTACCAGTTTTGTGCTTGATATTTCTTGGCCAAACTCTCGCTCCTACGCTCACGCTGCTCCTTCAACCTCTGCTCCTGCGCTCATGCTGCTCCTCCAACCTATGCTTGTCCCTTCTTCAACAACCATCTCTAACAAAAACAAAACCCACTTTAAGATGATGTAATAATTCTCTCAAGACAAAATTCGGTTGAGAAATAAATCCCAGACTTCGAATAAGAATTTGGAGTTTGGGTCTTTGTTTTTGAGTTAAGGAAAATTATAAACAAGTTCATGTATGTGGAAATTAAAGAGAATGAAAATATTAAAGCTTATTATCCCAAAAAAAAATAATAAAAAAAAATTAAAGCTTAAGAAAAACAACTCTGCAGAAATCAAGCTTGCACTTATCTGATGCCTGGAAAATTCGATTCCCTTTCGCTCTTCCACGAAATCAAAATCAAATCAAATCAAATGTCTTTGTTTCTCTTTTTTATTTAGCCGTCTTTCTCTATTTTTTTCTAAAATAATCGGCCCCCTTCACTTTCTTACAAATGGTCCATTTTATATCTCAATTTCTAACCTAAAAAAATGAGTAATGTCTAAGTTACCCCTCCTTTATTTTTTTCCAAATATTTTCAATTAAAAAAATTTATTTTAAAAATCTGATAAAACTCAAGATTAAACTTTTTACTTCGGGTTTAAATTAAATTTTAAAATTGGTAATTTTACGGTCCGGTTTTATTTGAACAATTAAAGCTAAAAATAATATATAAAATTTAGAACATTTTAAAAATCTAAAATCGCGACCGTAACTTTTACAAAAATATTAAACCCGAGAGGGGGACAAATCAAAATTGGTTTTAAAAGACCCGGACAAAATTAGGTGTCTACATCACCATTTCACCCAAATTTGACATGGCTCATAACTTTTTCCTGTAATATCATACACATGCCTATGTAGTGAGGGTTTGTCATGGTTTTTCTTATTAGGCTAGGCTAAAAGATGTGGCAATCAAAGAAAATAGATATATCAATTAGGCACAAAGAGGTAAACTAAGGATATTAATATATATATATATAGGTAGGCTAGAAAGGCTCAAACGATCCAAAGATGGCCTAAATCACTTCCTCAACTTAGTGTTGTCTAGGATTTCCCTCGAGAGAAAATTAGTACATACAAGCCTATATTATGCTATTTACCTTGACTCCTTAGAAGTGTTATGTGTTCATGAGCCGAGTTCAATCAAATCGACATTTTCGATTAAGTCAATGTAAAAAAATTGGATCGGAGGTCGAACTGGTCAGACTTTCGATTCTCGATCCAACCGGTTGGACCAGCCAGTTCGATAAAACTTTTTTTTTTAAATAGTTAAACACTAAACAAATATTAAATATAGTTAATAATTAACAAAAAAATAATTTTGACTTAATGGTATGATCTTTAATCTCTTACTAAAAGGTTAAAGGTTCAAATCTTATTAATTACAAGTAAAAATACATATAAAACCAGTTTTTAATCGGTTCAATCCGATTTTTTACCGATTTTTAATCGGTTGAACCGGTTCAATAAAAATCCAGTTCTAATATGTTCACTGGACCGGATTAACCATCGGTTCTCGGTTCAATCGGTTCGATCGACCGATTCGGTCTGATTTTTTAATCACTGGATTAAGTAATTCGAACTTAGTTTAATCCACTTATTTAGTTTAGATTTATTATTCATCACACTAGTTTTGCATAAAGCTAAGCCCCCACTCTTCGTAGGTTAACACAATGTGTATACCATTTCAGAAGCGGTATTTTTTTGTGATTCTCCGACCCTCGTAAAAATTTTCTACTCATCCTATCAAAATCTCTTTTGCGACCCAAATTGGAAGTTTGTAGATTTGATAGTTTTATACACGACATAAAAAAATAAGCACACACGACACAAATACATGAACAAGTTTTAATTGGAGAAAATAAAACCAAAGACAAAGCGAATCGGGGCAAAGAAAAGTCTCTGTTCAGATTGATCAAACGATGCATAGTAAAATAATAGTAGCTGAGCCCGATTAAGAGATTATCCAGATACTTGAGAAATGTGTGATTGGAAAAGCAAGAGGATGCTTTGATGCAGAGTGGCTGGAAGAAAATTTCAGGATCCAAGGTGCATTCGATATTCATGTTAAAAAACTAGTTTGATATTTCTTTCTAATTCAATTCGAAGATGCAGAGGTTTTTAACAGGATGGAAAAAGATGGGTGGACTTGGCTAAAACAATGGCTGAATGAGTGTGAAGTGTGGTCTCCATCGTTCAACTGTAGATAGAGAAATTCATGGTTGCACTGTTATGGTATCCCTCTTCATATTTGGAACTTGAATATCTTTAAGGAAATTGCAAGTCTTTGTGGTGAATTGCTGTTTCTGGGTGACAATACACTAAGTTTTGAAGATTTTAGCAAAGGGGCTATGTGTGTAAGAACAAATAACTTGTCTAAAATCGATAAAATCATCAACATAGTCTCGGGCGACTACTCATACCAGGTTAAAGTAACAGAAGTGGATTTGAGGGCCTGTCACGTGATAGAATCAAATGAAATGGAATCGTACCCAGGTGATCAAGGAGAGAAGAATGTTCTCAGTCAAGATCCTCAATGTTCTGGGGATGTTAATGAAACTGAGAAATCTGAAGATAAACAGTCACTGTCTGATGAATCTAACTGCAATATTCTAGTTGAAAATAGGAATATAATTTCGGTGGCTAATGTCACAGACAAAATCCTCGAGATGAGGCCTATGGATCAGGAATTACAAAAAGGAGTGTCAGAGGAGTTATCAGGGAGTAAAGGTGTGAATTGGGCTTTGGATCTGGGGTCGGGATTCTAGGGAGAAGGTAGGGGTAGGAATTTGTAAGAAATTCTTCACAACCAGCTTTTCAGGAAAAAATTAGCGAAGGGTAGCAGAAAAAGTGGGAAGAGAAGTGGGGAAGATACAAGAATAGTAAACGATTCCTTGTCTGACGGAGATTTCCAAAACAGAAAAAGAATTTTATGCAAGGAAGCAACAGAAACGTGAAGGATTGGGAAGCTGCTAGGGATAATGGTAAGCTGTGACGAGGATACAGTATTACAAACAATTGTACAACTGGAAGCAAGAAGTGGGGGTGAAGATCGAAATACCCAAGCCTAATTTCGGTAAGATGACTGCTCTTTATTCGTTCTAGTGGCGTTGGCTTTATTTGGGTTGTTATCTGTTTTTGGACTTTTTTTTTTTTTTTTTGCGGGATAAGTAAAATATTTATTCATCGAATAAGCAAAGTTTGCTACAGTTCAAACAGATTGCAGCATACAGCTACAAACACATTCAACAGATTGCAGTATACAGCCACAAACACAATTGCTGCAAATCAATAAGAAATAATCTAGTCAAGAACAACTCTTATTCCCCAAGCATCACAAAGCTGTTCGTTAACATGATCATTGGAGATATTCCTTAGACCTGTTAGCCTAGCACGCACTGCATTGAGGATAAATTGAATACTTTTTGTGGTTGCCTTGCTGGTCCTCCATGCTGTCTTCTGTTTCTCTCTTGCCAAATGAAATAGATGTAGGCTTTCCAGGCAAGTCTCAAGATGACTGAGATTAATGCCTTACCCTTTAGTCTCCTCACAACCCATATTAGCATCTCCTGCCAAGTTCCCTGATGTCTGCTAAGATTACATGCCTGCAGTACCCTGCTCCACAATTGCCTGGAAAATGCACAGCAGCAAAACAAATGGTCTCTTGTCTCTGCCTCCTCTTCACATAGCAAGCACTCAAGAGTGACTTGGAAGCCCCACGAGTGCATTCTGTTCTTGGTTGGTAGTCGATCTTGAATTGCTAGCCAAGCAATAAGAGAGTGTCTGGGTATGGACAATTGGCACCACATCAATCTGTGCCAGTTGACCTTCTCAGTTTTTTCCCTCAGCTCCTCTTACACAACAGCAGCTTTGTAATTAGGACCAGGCCATTTATCACCCTGGATTAACTGAGTGACCAAACTTCTTAAATTCATTAACTTCTTCCAGCTCCAGTTGTATCTTTGGAGAAAAGGCAGTTGCATGACCTTCTCGTTTTTTTCCCTCAGCTGTTTTTGGACTTCTATTGGTTAGCGCCCTAGGTGGATTTGAGTATATTTTGGAAATGAGACTGTTGAGTAAGAAAGTGAGGGGCATGAGTAGTTCAGTGAAGAGAAATGTAGTGAGGAAAGTGATTTATCAGTTTAAGATACATATGATTTTATTCAGGAAACTAAAAAGGAGTTGGTGGAGGATAGGATTGTTCAGGGAATTTGGTATGATGATAATTTTGGGTGGGTTTTCTCTGCTTCAACTGGGAATTCGGGGGGGTCTATTGTTGGTATGGGATAAGTCTGTTTTTAGGTTGGATAGCAGCGAGGTCAGGAGAAACTTTGTTTTGATAAAAGGATGCTGGTTGGGTCATGAATTCGAGAGCGCATTCTGCAATGTCTATTCCCTTGTGATAACATAGAAAATTTCAGTTCTGCAAGGATATTGTAGTTGCTTTTTCTGAACTATAGATGCCTTTTGGTTTTCATTCCTACTGAGTATGCGTTATTGTATGTCCTATGGCCTTGCGGCTTTTCTTCAATGAAAGATTACTTTAATGGAGAAAAAAAAAATACATGAACATATAAATTTTATATAACACGAATTATTAACGCCTATGAATATATAATATTTTAAACACGAATACACGGATTGCTAGATCTAGAAACTTGGTCGACTGCATTGTATAGATAGCAATGGTTGAAGTAACAGAATGAACTAGAGTAGTTCGGCCGCAAGGGAGAATTGGGTAGCTTTCCAACCACCAAGTTGCCGCTTAACCTTGTCCAAACAACTCCTTAAAAGTATACTTTACGTTGTGTATGTATTGGTACTTGCCAAGAGTTACTATATATCTCATCCCTGCAAGCCTGCCAACGATCTCCAAGTCTCTTAATAAGCTCAGGTTTCACATTCGATGAAGTGTAGAAAATGGACTTACGAAAATTCACCTAATTTTGTCTTGAAAAGTAACAAATATTTAGCTCCATTTGGGACCATGATGGGAGTTAAACTGGTAATTTTAGACTTGACACAAATATGACACAGAAAAAATAATTAAAATATAATACGAAACAATAATACAAACACGAAATGAAAATATAAACGAGTCATGAAAACAAGAAATGAAAACATAAACGAAATGAAAACATGAATTATTAATGTGTTAAAATTTATATAACTATATAATCTTAAAAACGATTATGATACGTGAAATAATACGAATACTAAACATGAGAAATAGCTTACCCTAGGGTTGAATGCTTTGATATAACAACAAATTCAAACTCGTGAAATATAGTTTTCCCTTTTCTTTTAAGAACGTCCTAAAAGCATGAACATTAGGGTTCATAACTTTTTGATTTTGTAAACTCATAATTTTGATATAGGTGCATTTAGATGCTCAGCGGAAAAGAGTTAAAACGCAAGATTAATAACGCGATATGAACTTTGATTGATCATCCAAATAATGCAGTTATAGACTATAATTCTAGCAGATATGAGGATGGGAAAATAAAATCTATTTATGTTGTTTGTGCCCATGTAAAAAAAAGGTGGGTACCCGACTATTCATGTATCCGTATTGTGTTCGTTTTTTTTTTTGTATCATAATCGTGTTTAAGTTGTTTTACATTTATATAAATTTTGTCGTGTTAATAATGTGTGTTATATAGATTTTGATATGTTCGTGTATTCATGTCATGTCTGTATTTCTTTTTCGTATCGTGTTTGTATTTTAATTATTTTTTTTCATGTCATATCCAAATTTTTTTCATGTTTTAATTAAACATTAATTTATTGTGGTTCACAATATGATATATTATTGTTATTGTCATTATTATTTTTTTCTTTTTCAAATGATTAATTAGTCAAGTGACTCTCCTAATTCATTTGGATCACCATGTATTAATTTTAAAAAATACATATTTAATACATCGTTAATAAATTTTTTAAATTTCATTAGTGAGATTATAAAATTGTTATTGTTACGTACCCATTAAAATATATATTTTTCAAAATAATTTAATATAAAAAATAAAAATATGTGATAATATTTTAATTTTATTTGTGGAGTTTAACAAGTTTACTAACAATTTTTTTTTAATACAAAAAAGACGAATATGTAGGAAAATTGAGAAAAGGGAAATTGACAAGTATTTGAGATCGAACTCCAGTCCTACGTGAATTCTCTTGGGAGGATAAACCATTTGATTTAAGCTCGTGTTTTCTATTAATAGTGTATGAAATAATAATTTTTAATTTTGTATGATAAATTCATAGTGTTCATTTATTTTTAGAAAAAGATATTCGAACTCGTATCTTGAAATATATATCATTATTGAATCAAATGCTCCAATATTATAATATTAACATTTTAGTTTGAAGTCTCATTCTAAAATTAGAAATGTGAATATAAGTTAGTATATTTTGTCTAAGTGTCCTTCCCCTTTAATTTAAAACAAGAAACAAATTCATCTTTGTTGAAGTTGCCCAACTTCCCAATAAAATGGAAAAAATTAGGTGATAAAGCTAATAAATATGAGTTAAAAATATAGTGAAATTATTAGATTTTATATATAGAGTTAGTAAAATTATAAATATTTCTTAAGATATAGTAAAAAAAAATTAAAAAATTATGAAACATGTGATAGCTTTTTAACACATTTATAAAATTAAAATAAAAAATTCAAACGCTAATATATCAAAAACGATCTCTAAAACATATAACATTATGACAAAATTTTAATTATTGTTGATTTGATTAGTGACTTGCTGCCATATAAAAAAGCTTGTAACATCTGTTTACATAATTGCCTATCTATCAATTAATAGAAATGATCTCAAATTAGCTAATTTAATTGAAAAAAAATTATGTTACTAATAATTTTAATAAATCTTTAGATCTTATCCTCACATGCTTTAAGTTAAAGCAAGGCTTTATTTCAAAAGAAGTGAACTGCTCTTCAAGTTGGGAGAGATTAGGTTTTTTTTTTTTTTTTAGTTTGGCCCACCTTGAGATTTAACCAGCCATCTTTTTTCTTCAAGTGGGCCACAATGACCTAACAACACACCCTAAAAAAAAAATAATAAATAATAACTTTCAAGGCTAATAAATATTTTTTTAATAAAAATTTCACCTATTTTTTATTTAAATTTTTTGCCTAAGGCTCCAAGTAAGTAAAGGAGCTGAAATTTATTTTATATGCATAAATTTATTTTATTTAAATACATAAAGTTAGAAAGAAGTCTTTCAAGGAAATTTATTTTATATGCATCACATAAAGTTCACCTACTAAAATACAACCCTTTTTTTCTTTTTCAATTTTTTTACATTGTTGTCATCATCATCTCTTCCCTTGTTTTTTTAGCACTCATTACACCCATAATCATCATAAATATTTACATTTAAAAAATATATATTTTTTATAAAAAAAATCGTAATTTAGAGATAAAAAAAAAGATGTTGCAAATTCTGAACTTTAAACTTTAAATTTGTTGAATATCACCTCCTAAAAATGACTATATGAACCAACTGAATTAAATTTCGAGTTTATTTAAGAAAATATTAAAAGAGTGTTTAAAAACACTTCTTAAATTATTTTTTATTGAAAATTTTTATCTTCTTAAATTTGATCAGAATGATACATTAAATGAAAGAACATTTTTTAAAATAACAAATTTATTATTTTGATAAATATTTATAAATACTCTTAACACATTTAATACAATAAAGTTGTCAACTTTTGCATTGAAAATGATGAATAAATATCTTCAATCAATGCATTAAAAATTATGAATAAAATTGTCTAACTTTTGCATTTAATACAATATTATTGCTATAAATAATATATTAACTAACCTTAAAGAGTGCCTTAAAAACACTTGTTAACAAAACCCTATTAACAAATACCTTAAAGACACACATTAACAAAATTAAACTAAAAAAGATGCTCACTTATTCCTATAACTTCATACCATGAAAACAATGGCAGCAGAGCTAAGTTTAACAAATTTAATATTTATATAACCCACAAAAAGAATTTGATCAAGGATACATTTTAATGATGGTCCAAATTAAAATTCAATGATGAAAAAATAATAAAGTTTTTTAGATTATAAATATAAAAAAGAGCATATGAGAATATTAATAACCAATGATGGAATTTATTCATATTTTCCCATTATTCGGTACTAATTTTGAGTTTGGATGAAATTAAGTTTTATGGTTGAACTTGAAAACTCAAATAGTCTATTTTTATAATAATGACTTTGCTTAGAAACAAAACATGTGTTTGTACCTAAATAAAACAATTAGATTTTAAGCTAATCATAATTAATTAATTAATTAATTATGACATATGCTATTTTCTCCACTAGGATACCGTCCATGCATTGCCTAATTTGAAAATTTTGAATACTTTGGCATCTTTAATCATGGATCAAACCAAATTGTCTTACTTTATAATTTTGGACATGATATAAAAATACGACACGAACATAATATATTTAATAAATATGAGAATAATGTAAATACCATATGACACGTTTAAACACGAATACACACACATTTAATACATATATTATATCGTGTTTAAAATTTTTACATATTTAATAATTTATTTATTTTATATTTACACAATTCACACGCACAAAAAAAAACATAAAACATGATATACATACATAAATCGGTTCAAACCTCCGTTTTGATGGTCTTTATTTTTTATTTTTTTACTTTTTGTTTTTCATTTTTATATTAAAAAATGTCAACCAAAGTTATTTCTCAATTTATCGAAAAAAAAAATCTAAAACAACCAAAACAAACACCTTATTATTTCCAAAGTAAAAGACAATTGTCTTGGTTTATTAAAACATAATTTTTTTAAAAAAAATTATAATACGATTAGTGTATTAACTTAATACTTTTTAAAATAATTTTAAAAACAATTTTTACATCGATATATATTCAAGATTTTATTTATAAAATATTTTTTTATTAATAAAAAAGAGAAATTTTCCTTTTATTAAATTATAAAAAAAAATAGTTTTTTCTTCTATTAAAAAAAAAATCAGCATAAGCAAGTATGATATTTCTTAAAAGCAAAACCACCGTTAAGGGCATTTCTGTCACCAAAAATAAAATCAAACCGAACCAAGGGTATTTAAGTCATTCAAACAAGTTCAACATAGCCGTTCAATAAATTTGAAAAAAAAAAAAAAAAAACCTCCTTACTCTCTCTTTCTCTCTCTTTTTGTTAATTTCGATCGCATTATTTTCATATCTCTTTCATAGAAACGGAAAAAAAAAAAAAAGAGAAAATAATAAATAAAAATAAAAAACCAGAGCCACCGTACGATCAAATTAAATCGGGTTTCTGCTTTTATAATTTTCGTTCTCTTTCAGATCTGATCGCAAATCTCGAATCGCCGACGTCTTTCTTCATTTTTCCCCTCTTTTCTGGTAATTTTATTTATTTTATTCTGTTATTTTTAATAATTTGAATGCGTGAATTTTGAGTATTTTTTTTGGATAGGGTAAAAAAAATTGTACGGGTTATTGGAATTCGCATTTTTCGAAGAAATTCACTTTCATGTTCTTCTTCGAACTCGGATTTTCTCCACCTTGTAAGTAAAATTCAGTTATATTTTTAATTTCTTTTATTGTTATTATTATTTTTGAAATTTGATTTTGGAGTTTGGTATTTTTTATTTTATTTTTTATCGTAGCGTTGATAAACAGATCTTGAAAATTGGCTCCTCAAAGGCGATCGCAGCGCCACATGGGTGGCCAGATGCAGCAAAGCAATGCTGCAGCGACGGCGCTTTACGATAACGCCGGCGGAGGGTCCTTGCACAATGCGGGTCCCGCCGGCGCCGATGCCGGTGATGCCGTTATGGCGCGGTGGTTGCAGTCTGCTGGATTGCAGCATTTGGCCTCTCCCTTGGCTTCTACTGGCATCGATCAACGCCTCCTTCCCAATCTCCTCATGCAGGTTACCAACGCTTTACTTTTAATTTCCACGTCTATTTATTTATATCTTCTGTTGTTTTCAATTATTTACTGTTCATTGCTCGATTCAGGTGCATGCAATTTGAATTGGGTTAATGTATATTTTTAATTGCTTTAAATTTACTCATTTTGATGCATTTTTTAGTGAACACGCTTGTGGCCTTTGCATTTTTAAGGGAAATGTTTTTGAAATTTGTACATTGTTCTTCGTGTGTCCATTTTGCCATTTATATTCCATGCCGAGTTGATGGGTTGCATGAAGTTATGAAAAAATCACTTTTAGTATTGACAATTAGGTTGATGAGCCTTTTAAGAAAGTTGGAGTTCATGATTGATTGATCATTCTGATGCTTTTCCTTATTTTTCCCATGATTTTATTAACTTTTATTTCTTTTTGAACGAACTATTAGTATTTTAAACACCTCCTCTTGTGGGTACTTTATATGTTAAATGGGTTTACGATTTACATGTTCTGAGATAATGAGAAGTTACTATTACACTATTGAAGGGTTATGGAGCACAATCTGCAGAAGAGAAGCAGAGGCTATTCAAATTAATGAGGAGCCTCAATTTTAATGGGGAATCTGGGTTGGAGCCATACACACCAACTGCCCAAAGTTCAGGAGGGCCGGCTACATCTGATGGGTTCTATTCTCCAGAGTTCAGGGGGGATTTTGGAGCTGGGCTTTTGGATCTTCATGCTATGGATGATACAGAGCTTCTGTCTGAGGTATGGTTATAGGGCAGTGCACCTAGCTTTGTAGGAAAGTACCAGAATGTTTGATCGCTTGAAGTTTAGATTGATTACATGCAACTCTACTATTTTTCTTTCATTTTTGGTTAGATATTTCTGGATGTTGTTTCCTTTTGATATTTTTTAAATTCAGTAAATATTACTTCTATTTAAGTTGGGCTTAGCATCTTTTTCTTTTTCCTCTGGAAATAAATTTTGATTTGATTTAATTGCAGCATGTTATGTCAGAACCTTTTGAGCCATCACCATTCATGCCTGGTGTGAACAAAGCATTTGAAAATGAATCTAATTTGACAACTAGCCAGCAGCAAAAAGAGCAACGTGATGCAGATGCCTCCGCTTCATTATTCTCTGCCAATGAAAAAGAGATCAGCACAAGGGAAAATAATGTCGCTAAGATTAAAGTTGTGGTATGTTGGTGCTTCGATTCTCTTTCCTCTCTCTCTCTCACCCCTCTAGTTTAGTATCTTTTTTATTCCTTTAATTGTTTTCTTGCCTTTGTGTTTTATCATTTATCTGGCTGGGCGCAGTTGATGCATGTAGGCACTAGGCATACATGTTCATAGCACCACGTTATATGCCTTGCTTTTTAAATATCCTGGAAAGCTAAAATTTTGTCTTACATGTGGTATAAGGTACGTAAAAGACCATTAAACAAGAAGGAGATTTCTCGGAAGGAGGATGATATAGTAACCGTGAGTGAGAATGCTTTAACTGTCCACGAACCCAAGCTAAAGGTTTGTCCCTTATTCACAGAAGTTAATGCGACCTCACTATGTGTTTTTGAGATTAATATTTTAAAACTATTGGTGCTTGTTTGATATGTAATTTTTCTTCTTTTTCTCATATCTGCTTTTATTGTTATGTGAAAGGTGGACTTGACAGCATATGTAGAGAAGAATGAGTTCTGTTTTGATGCTGTTCTGGATGAGCATGTTACCAATGATGAGGTAATACTTAGTTGAAATATTTTGCTTTGTTGCTATCCAAACGTGGTTCCTGAATAATGTTTTGAGTATATTATGACCAAAGTTCATCTTCTCTTTGTTTGTTGATTTGTTAGAGAAAAAGATTGATTTCTTCTCTTGTTTGCTTCAACAGGTTTATCGTGTTACTGTTGAGCCAATTATTCCTATCATTTTTCAGCGAACAAAAGCCACTTGTTTTGCATATGGGCAAACAGGTGCATAGAGTTTCTGAATTTTCTTCCTGAATGGCACTTGTGCTATATTTATTATGTTCCATTTTGTATGCTTGAAGCTATATTCATTTAGAAGGAAATTTTTTCAATATCAGAGCCTACATGCATCTTGGATAGCATCTAGGCATCTATTCCTTTCAGTTTCATCTAAAATATATATTTTACATGAAGATTAGTTCTCATAACTTCTAGGGGAATTATATTTGGATGTGAAAAGTTTAAAAATCTTTTTAGCTCAGTTTGTATTTTCTATTCTATTATTTGACATTTGCTCATTTGCCCTTATGCCTTACCAGGAATTTTCGTTTTGGTTTATGTAGATCATTGCTAGATCCCAAATCATTTTACAGTATTCAAAGAGTTAGGAAGAAAATAGATTCTAGTGAGAACCATAATTTTTTTGTTAAATGACTCTCGTGGTATTTTAAACATAATGGAGGAAACTATTTGGGAGGTTTAGAATTATTACTAGAAAGTTGATGCATATGCTTGGGCTTTGGAATTTAGAGACCACATAGGTTTGATTATATTGATGAGAGAATTAGTGCTAGGAGAACAGCTAGTTCCTGAAAAAGAGAAGAAACACTCTGTTCTAAACTAAAGAAATCACATAAACCTAAGACATGATAGTCATTTTCTCATTTTCATTTTCCTTGTCCTTATTCTTGTTCCACATCTCCTTGTCTTTCCAGTTCATGGTTGTCTGGCATTGTTGCTAATTTGTGCACTATTTCATGGAATATATTTTTGATTTCAGGTAGTGGTAAGACGTTCACAATGCAACCATTACCTCTAAGAGCTGCACAAGACCTTGTTAGATTCTTGCATCAGCCAATTTACCGCAATCAGAGATTTAAATTGTGGCTTAGCTATTTTGAGATATATGGTGGAAAACTCTTTGACCTTCTGAGTGATAGAAAGTATTTCCCTTTTCTTTCCTTGCTTATTTACGTGTGTGTCTGTTTTTGTCTGATAAATCATCTTTTTTATGACATACTCGATTGATTTATGATGTGCTGTAATGACTTTGAAATGTCTGCTGGTCTGTCTATTAGCACAAGCACAATTTGTCCTATGTCAATTTCTCTTTCAATATACATCTCTTTCAACATGGGATATGGATGCATATGTATTGATAACAATTAGATCACTGAACAATCTAAATGTTCTCCAATAGGAAACTTTGTATGAGAGAAGATGGGAGACAACAAGTCTGCATTGTTGGACTGCAAGAATTTGAGGTGTCAGACGTGCAAATTGTGAAGGAATACATTGAGAGGGGAAATGCTGCTAGAAGCACGGGATCTACTGGTGCAAATGAGGAATCTTCAAGGTCACATGCTATTTTACAACTTGCCATCAAGAAGCACCCTGAGATAAAGGAGTCCAAGCGGAACAATGATGGGAATGAGTCTAAAGCTGGGAAGGTTGTGGGAAAGATTTCTTTTATTGATCTTGCTGGCAGTGAAAGAGGTGCAGACACCACTGACAATGACCGGCAAACTAGGTAAGTTTGAATTTTTCTATGGAAAAAGAAGGGTGCAGAAACCACTTCCAAAGGTCTATGTACGGGTTGGCTTTGTCTGTCAGCTCGTTATCTGGCTTAACATGTTTTTATTTTTCTCTCTCCCACCTGGTTTATTTTTGGCTTGTTCTGATATCACTGGTTTGAAATCTTGCCAGGATTGAGGGTGCTGAAATTAATAAGAGCCTTTTGGCTCTTAAGGAGTGCATTCGTGCTCTAGACAATGACCAGATCCATATACCATTTCGCGGGAGCAAACTCACCGAAGTGCTGCGTGACTCTTTTGTTGGCAATTCAAGGACAGTTATGATCTCTTGTATTTCTCCAAATGCAGGTTCATGTGAACACACTCTCAATACTCTGAGATATGCTGATAGGTATTCTTGTTTCTATAATGAGCCTCCACAAAAAGGACTTCCTTTGTTGCAGAAAATTGTACTGTTATACTTGTTGACTAAATAAAGATTATTGTTATCCAAATGAACAGGGTTAAAAGTCTTTCCAAAAGTGGTAATCCCAAAAAAGATCAGGCTGTAAACTCTTTACCACCAAGTAATAAGGATGCTTCTTCAGCTTCTTCTCTGTTAGCTACTGCAGATATAGAAGATGTTTATGAGCGACAACAGGAAGTAAAAGTTGTTGATACAGGTCGAAGGGTTGTAGAGAAAGATGTTTATACCGTTGACTTTGACAAACAGCCCTCAACGTTTTCGTCAAGTTACCCTTTCAATGGGAGGGAGGAAAGTGGAATGGCTTCTGGCCCAACAGATAGGGAAAGATTTGAAGTGAATAATTCTTACGGCGGTTCTTCAAGTCAAAGAGTTTACTCATCAAATTCTCAAAATTCAGCTGATACAGAAGAGAAAGTTAAGAAGGTGTCACCACCTCGTAGAAAAGCGACTCGAGAAGAAAAAACGGAGAAGATGGGGAACTGGACCAAGAAAGATGGAGGAGGATCTGATTTGTCCACTACAAACTCTAGGCAGGCGAATGCTATTAATTATAACAACACAAATAATGTTGGACATAAACAATATGATCCCGAGCCTCCCACTGATGGGAATATCAATGCAATACTTGAGGTAGGCCATCAATATGGTTCATTTTGTTTTATTATATTAGGGTTTCTCAGGATTTTCTTCATTGTGTGTATACTTTTGGTTTGTTGCAGGAGGAAGAGGCTCTAATTGCTGCTCACAGAAAAGAAATTGAGGATACAATGGAGATTGTTCGTGAAGTAAGTAAACTTGCACTTGTTCAGTGGTGAAATTTTTTCTTTTATTAGTACCTAATGTCT
Organism: Fremontodendron californicum; assembly: GCA_030761205.1. Classification (NCBI taxonomy): domain Eukaryota; kingdom Viridiplantae; phylum Streptophyta; class Magnoliopsida; order Malvales; family Malvaceae; genus Fremontodendron; species Fremontodendron californicum. The sequence goes on along the minus strand of JAULJL010000022.1, from coordinate 24,061,590 downwards.
ATGTTGCTCCGACTCTTCATTTTTCTTAAAATACCCGTGTCCGACCCATATCCGGACATGGATATGAGAATATGACCCTCCAAAGACTTTCCAAATACATGAAAAAACTTTAAAAAAATTGAACATACTCGTGTCGGACACATACTCGTATCCGACACTCACACATGAATTTGAGTAACATAGCCTAATGTTGTGAGGCACTTGCATTCAGTATATTGAACCCACGTCAATAAGCTGGAGAAAATATTCATACACCAATTAAACCATTGTTCATCTTGTTTCGCATCTATATTACAGGAAATGAAGCTTTTGGCAGAGGTGGAACAACCAGGCAGCCTCATTGACAATTATGTGACCCAGCTCAGCTTTGTGCTTTCACGCAAGGCTGCCGGTCTGGTGAGCCTTCAAGCTCGCCTTTCCAGGTTCCAACATCGACTGAAAGAGCAGGAGATACTGAGTCGGAAGCGAGTTCCTCGTTAACGCAGCAGTTTGTTCTCTCTGCTTTCATTACTACATAAGACCCTGTCCTATAATTTCCTCTCTCAACATGTAGATTGTTAATGGTACATTTATACACTATAAATATTGCTATAAACGGATAACTTTCTCTCTTAAAACGAATCTACTCGGTTTCTGGCAGTCAAATGCATGGAGCTGTTTTAGGGTTTTGAGAGGAAATTCAGCATTGCACAAATTTGTGTCATTGATGCAGGCATAAATGTTTCCTGTTAATATACAATTTGGCAACGAAGATTCGGATGCAATCCTTATGTGATGGTTTGCTTGTCAAATGTATTTGTTTAGATGAATTTGATGTGTTCTTGTTGAGATTGACATGGGCTTTGTGGCCTTCTCTTGTTTAATGGTGACAGGGAAAAGTTTGCATGAGTCATTTATAGGAAAGGAGAAAAAGGCAAAATAGTGTTTTTTTCTTTTTCTTTTTCTTTTTCCATTTACATTGTTTATTTGTACTATTGAAAGTATATTTTGCTTTCTCACCTCAAATCAAAAGCACCTTGTGCATGTAATTATTATAGTTTTAAGAAATATGAATGTCTACTTGAATATTTCGAAAGGCAGCATTCGTTTAATTCTACAAACAGAATTAAAAATTGTCCGTCTTTTTTAGATTAGTTATTATTATTTTTTTTTAAATATACTTACGGGATCATGGTATAAAACTTGATGTTAACAATTTTATGGTTAGCAGTGAGGATGATGCCAACAATTATGTCAATTAATGTCAACCATGAAATTGATTAATGTTAGAATCATGCAATTTCTTTTTCAATTATATCTGAATCAATGATTTGAACTTGAGATATCCCGAATGATCCAATGATTTAAATTCAAGGTGATCCGAAATCCAAAACCAAAATAATATGGCTGAAACTCAAAAAGATTTAAAACCAAAAAAAAAAAACTTGATTTTCCTTCTATTCTAACCCGCGATGACTTGACCTGACCCGACTCAACCCACCCAATTGCCTACACTATGTTGAATTTGAATTGTAAACTTGCAATTTTAACATCCAAAGGAAAAGAACTCAAGGTTTAACCCATTTTGTTCATGAATCCATCCTTTAAAAATAATATCCAACAAATACGGAATTCAATTCTCAGCATCTGCAACCTCTTTCATATTTTCGGATTGCGCCTCCTTTGTATTAAAAAAAAAAGGATCCAAGGGAAAAGGTCGAAAGATTTGGCCCATCTATATTTGCTCACCAGAACATATAAAAGCCAATGCAGAAAGGCCAAAGGGAAAGCAGAAAGCATCTTCCATTTTACAAAAAGATGTATATTACTCTTAGCAGAAAAAATAAAAATAAAAAAATAAAAAAGAAAAAAGAAAAGAAGAAGACATATAGTAATACTAATTGGGAAAAGCTCAAAAGCTACAATAAAAACCAGACAGAACTGATATACAAAAGGGAAATGGCAGATGTTAGAAGATTCAAGAGAGACATTTTCATGGTATATAGAAAAGATACAAACAAAAAACCTATTACTTCCAAGACAACTCTTCAGAAAGTTCTGCTGCCCTACATCTTCATGGCTTGCAGTTATTATAATTTTAACCGCTTACGCCTTGTACGCTAATATCATACTTTGCCTAGTAATTATATCGATAATCTGATCACAAGCAAACACTTGCACACCATTCCAATTCCTAGTAAAAGCCTTCCAAGAAAGTTTCAAAAAGCAGACATACCTATACAAATAGGTTATCGGTGCCACAGTGCGTTCACACTTTCAATCAATCAGCTCTCAATCTCAGAATTTCCTTCGCTGTCCTTAAACGAAAATAGGGCATATGTTCCTACAAAAGTACGGAAAATCACAACTCAGTTCAAAGACAACATCAAATCATCATTTACTTTGAACTCAAGAAAAACTTCTTCTCGACAGCTATCAGCCCAGGAGCTGGATAAAATTCAGCAGGCTGAGATTTCAAAAGGAGGGTGTGTGGATAATCGTTGCCCCGACTCTTCATTGCTCTTGAAGTACCCATGTCCGATGCATATCCGGACATGGGTATGGGGATAGGATCCTCCAAAGACCCTTCAAATACATGGAAATCTTAGAAAAAAATTGAACATACCCGAGTCTGACACTCACACCCGAGTCCGAGTAACGTAGGTGTGGATGCCTTACCAAAGAAATTCTTCAAAGTTTTTATGAGCAATCAAAAACAAATAACCAGACCTCATGTTTCAAAAGAATGTGTGTGCATGTGGGAACATCATCATTCATCAATATGTGCTTCTGCCTCTTGTCATATATTTTGGCAGATAGACAACAGATTTTACATCCCAATAATTATTGGCCTAAGTACTGCAGTTTAATCACACAACAATTTGATATAAAATGATAATTACAAGCATAAGAAATCAATTTTCCATGGACTTACCTGGTCAAAACAAAGACTTAAGCCTCTGCTATAAAAGTCGATATATTTTAACATAAACATGCCACAGTCAAACCTGTACATAAAGAAAATTATTTAGGGGGAACAATTCAAATTCTAATAGAAAAGGAACATGACACCATGAAACTAGCAGTAATAGTTAATAACCTACTAATTATGAGCACTCTGTGTGGGAGGTACTGTAATTACTACATTAATTTGGATTCAACAAATATTTGGAACCAATTGCCATAAATGGTTAATACAAAAAGGTTCAGATACCTATAAAGCTACTGCACAAAATTACTTAACAGTATAAGTTATTTGTTTATGCAATAAGCTTATGAGGAATAAGTATTCTGAGCACTGATCCCTAAAACGCGACTACAATAGATACTGGAATACATACCCATTCTCCTGTGCAGGAAGGTCTTCAACATATTCTTGTTCCCAAGAACTTAAATCAATGTCCTTTCCACTCTTGTCCTTCACTTCTTCAACAAAGTATTTTGCCTGGCACATTACAACCGATATTGAACGAGTTTTGCAGAGGTGCCAAAAAATCATATATGTAATTTGCCTTTGATGATATTTTCTTATAAAGGGATGAGTGGGAAGGGTGGGCTGGAAGCCAAAGCAACTATTATCATGAATAAGACGATAAAGATTTACAGCATAAAGAGGTAGCTGGGAAATGAGTCTTGCAGCTAACAGGATCTTAAACTCCAAATCCTCTAACCTTTAAACTATATAATGCACTTTGAATCAATTAATTAAATGCATCAAAATAATATGACATCTAAAGAGAAAACATGTCACTGAAGATCATACCAGTGCTCGCAGAGCGTTAGCATCTCTTCCTTTTAGTGAATCAAGATATTGGAACTTCTGATCTTTCTTATTGATAACTGCCAAGCACCAATGAATATCTTTGTGTATGGGAACAAATATCTGAGCAAAATGGAATAATTGATTTAAGGATAAATACAATGAATCATGCAAAACAAACGATTGATTCAAAGTGAAAAGATAAAATACTTACTTTATCACAGTCAAATAGGCAGTACCCCAACTTCCTTTGTGAAGTCCATCTTTTGACAGCTCTATAATTATATCCACTCTCCGGACTCACTAACTGAGCATCACAATTCAGAAGGAAAAAGTAGTTGAGAAAATGATAGTTACAAAGACTTGCATGAAAGAGCAAAGTAAGGTATGCAAAAGTTAAAGAAGGTAGAAGAGAAAGCAACTACCTTTTTATAGAAGAAGGTGTTGAAGAAATGGCATTTCAGAAACTTCTTCGGCTCTCTGTTTTCCCGTTCTTTCAGTAATTCAAGATATAGATTAATGACCTACAAAAGAGAAATTAGATGTGTGTTAAAACCAGATTACCAGCTCATTTAATTCCAGTATGTCGTAATTGAATGTGGACAAATTAACAAATCCTTCCAGTGGCTACTATCTGCAGATACACAACACAAGATATAACCCTGAAAGTAAACGAAAACGACCTCATCATTCAACCATGCGCTCGGTTTCAGACATTGCAAAACTTCTCCTCTAATATCAATGCTTGAGTTTTCATGAGAGACCAATGTCTTTTTCCTGCAAAAGCAAGCATAAACAATGTTACAGCACAAAATGACATCCAATCAAATAATCAAATACTAACACATGCATTATTACATACCAGTTTTTTGCAGAAAAAGCACGAGAAACCTCTGCCGTCTCCTCCTCTGTAAGAGGGATAAAAGGTTCACGAGGTATCACCTGAAATTCGATAAATGATAACGTTAATGCCAAACATTAACAAATTACAAATGCCCTTTATTCTATTCTAGAAGCAACAAAGTTCTTCAAAAGAAACTACCCAGACATGCACCTCAATTAAAACTAAGAAAGCAAAAGAATTTAACCTCTTCTTGCTCCTCCTCTGGTTTCTTCTCAAGTCGCAATGCCTGAAATCCAGCTATACGCTTCTCATTCAACTCAATTTGAAAATCCAAATCTTTCAACTTGGGAGCTCTCCTCTCAGCACTCTCCAGCAACTTCTTATAAGCTTCTAAATCATACACATTGGAAACCTCTCTTAAAGACAACATATCCAACGCACTCTCCACTCTCAAACTCCCATTATTCAACTCATTAACTGCAGATGAAGACGATGGCTGAACATGCCTCTCTTCCTCCTCCACATTGTTCTTCCCTTTTTCAATAACCTCCACTTCTTCAATACTAAATTCATCTGAAACCACCCCTTTTTCTTTCTCCTCATCATTCTCCACAAAAATCACTTCCTTTTCCTTCTTAAAGTACCTCAAAGCATCCAAAGCTTGCCTTTTCGCATTACTTAATCTATTACTAAAAAAATTCCCCATATAGCTTTTAACCGAATCCTGATTAGGATTTGAAACTGATAACCCAAATTTAAGGTGTCTGACAGGGGCGTGAACTTCTCTAGGGAAAGGAAGTTTAGCTTCTGGGTACCGAGAGATTCTCAAGACGGTGTTGTTCGAGGATAAAATTGCTTTTTCTGGGCTTTGATTCATCAAAGAAAATCTGGGTTTTTTAGAAAGCTGAAAATCCAGAGAATTTGAATATGGAGCTTTCTTTTTGTGATTGAAATTGGAATTGAAATATTCATCACCACCGCGTTTACGATTACTTGATAAAGCACCCATTGATGAAATTTACAAACTTCAAACCCTAAAGACTAGAAAACCGTGAAAATAGTTTCGGGAGATTAGGGTTTTTATAAAAACCCTAAAAGCTTCTAAACCAGAATAACTGTTTTTTAAGTAAAAAATTGAAAATCCAGAATTTGAAAAACCGAGACATATCAAAACCCCATAAAATATTAGGATTTTTCTTAAGACTAAAACAAGCCAATAAATTTTCAAGTGGAAGGGGAAAAGTGGGAAGAGAATGGATGGAAAATTTTGGGAGTTTTTCAAGGAATTAGACGGTGCTGCTAATGGCGCTGTAATTTGGATCTAAATAAGAAGTAAAGATTGAATCAATTAAAAGAGTTGCAAGGAATGGAATTGGAAAAAGGATTGGGAAATTTTGCATTTGCTTTCGCGGCACAAAAAGAATCTAATTTGCACGCTGCGTTTTTAGGTTTATGTTTCGGAAACGTATGTCCCCTAGCGGCTGGCTACCTGTTTTAACTTTTCTAAAATGATTTAATTTTTTTTTTTTTCATAAGAAGACTTTAATTTTATACGAATATTTGTCCTGTTTATGTTATTTTCATATATTATAATTTTATTTAAAAAATTATATATTTATATAAATTTAATAATTTGTGTTATATAAATTTAACACGTTTGTATATTCGTATCATTTTCGTATTATTTTTCATATTATGTTATATTTTGTATTGTGTTTTAATTATATTTTTAATTTCATATCTTATAATTATAGTGTCCACAATTGTCAAATCTTAAAATTTATTTGTTTTAGAGGAAATAATATTTACCAATAAGAAAATTTGATTAAAACTATTCTCTTTTTTTTTTTATTTACATTTTTACATTATTAATTAATTCATGAAAGAGAAAAAAACATTAATGACTAGAATTAAGTTACAGACTTGGTCTTTCCCTCCCATGATTAATGTTAATCAATAATTAATGACATTGAATAGGGTGATATATATATAAGAAAAAATTAATATATTGTTTTTTAAAATTTAATAAAATTAATATATTAAATATAATTTTTTTATAAAAATAATAATAAATAATTCTTAAACGGACCCTTGATTTTAATTATGAACTATTTATCGACTCCAAAATAAGAAATTTTGAGATAACTTGCTATTAAATTCAGGAAAAAAAAAAGGAGAAACCATTTAATTTTCAAGTTAATGAATCCCAAAAAAAATTGTACCAAAAATTCTTGAATTCAGCATTGATTTGATTCCATTGGGAAGCCATACGAGTTTTTCTGTACTTTATTATACTTTATTTACACATAATTAAAGATGAAAAAGAAAGAAATTTGGTCATACAAAAATTACAAATTACAATTGATCATCACTAAAACTGCACAAAACAATGGATGTCAGGTTTTAGTTTCGGACAATTATCATTGCATAGGACAGGACAAGGAGCTGAGATTCTTGTCTGATTTCAGACAAGCTGCACAACAGCAGCTATTCTCAAAGACCCATTTTGAAGAAGATCAGCAAGCTCATCAAACAACAGAGCTGTCCGCCATCCCCACCCTTTGGGAGCTTTTGGTAAAAGAGTGCCCCTCTGTTTGAAGCTTCCAAACACCATGACTTCTCTCTTTGATGGACAAATTAGCTGGAAAATGAAGCCATACAATGTAAACTAATAATAAAACATCCTTCATCTTGGCATATGATTATTATGGAAATAACTAGGGGTGAGCACTAGTCGAGTGAACCGATAAAACCGATCGAAACCGATCTTAATCGATTCATTCGGTTCGGTTTAGTCGGTTTCGGTAAAACTCGATTAGGTAAATCGGTTTAAATAGGTTTATTCGATTGGTTTGCGATTTTTTATTTTCCAAAACGAACCGATCGAATAAACCGACACCTAATTAAAAATATATATATATTTTTATTTATATTAACCATACCCAAACCCGATTATCCTACTCAATTTATAACCATATTACCCAATTTCATAAGTCCAAAACAAAACTCAAACCGACATAACCGACCAAACCGATTAATTTCGGTTCGATTATTTCGGTTTCTTGTATAGAATTCGGTCAGTTCGATCGGTTTTTCAAGTTCGATCAATTTATTCGGTTTTTAGAATTTTAAAACCGAAGACCGAATGCTCACCCCTAGAAATAACACAGACATGTCTATTACCTGATAACGGGCAGTAACCTTTTCACGAGAATCCACATACATGTGAACCTGAAAAGTGAAAACAGGATGTTTCTTATTACAAAACCTCTGGTTACATTCTTGGTCACCAAGATCTAAACAGAAAAACATTGTTCCATCACTCCATGGATGAAATAAAAGATCATCTCATGCTTTGATTTGGAAAAAGAGGGCTGACCTTTCTGAAAGAGTCGGTTATTTCAGCCTTCCGCCGGTGAAGAAATAATCCTGAAGTGGGAGAAAAATTGCAAAATCATCTCTAATGACCTTGAAAAACACAGAATAAAAAGTTTCGAGTTTAATCCTTCCATTAATTAGAACATTACCGAGAGTCCTACGTCCTTGAGGATCTTCGTCATTAAAGGCTTGAACACTAACCTGTAAATTTGAAATGGATCTTATAATGCAAATCTTCACACAAACATAGAAAATAGAATTGAAAAGCCTAATAACATCAAGAAGTTCTATAAGCAGCAGAATTAGGTGCCATTTGAGAACATTCAAAACCAGAGCATCAGGTTACAATTATTAATTTTTTTGGTTTCGAGATTTTTTTTCAAAGAAACAATCAATCATATTTGGGTAATATGAGATACTAAGACATGTTTGAAGTGAAACTAAATCGGTTCTGAGGTTCTCGAAGGGTCTTCATATTCAAATACCTTCCATAGAGAACCAGCATAAAAGAATTCTGGAGAGTGCTTGACTTGTCCATCACTGAGCCTGTGCACATCCTCAAATTCAACCCTGTAGAGCCAGCGAAAGATTTACAGAACATGTATCAGAATAACTCTTCAACTTAGAAGTACAAAATAGAAGGAGAGGACAAATGCTGCCACAAGATTTACGGATTTTAACCGAGACGGTATAGAACAGATGGCACCCTAAAATCCCAATGACTGTGGTCTTGCTTCTCTTGGACAAAAGAAGTGATCATGTGTTAGAAACAAGATCAAGAATGTCGATCCTATTAGTAACCTATGTTGCTCCGACTCTTCATTTTTCTTGAAATACCCGTGTCCGAAACATATCCGGACATGGGTATGATCCCCCAAGGACCCTCCAAATATATGGAAAAACTTAAATTAAATCAAACATATCCGTGTCGAACACATACCCGTGTCCGACACTCACACCCGAATCTGAGTAACATAGTAACTAATAGAGGTAAAATGTATTACTAATAATACGTTATCGTCAGAGTAAAGAGAATAATGTTAAGTAAGGCACCGAGTGGAAGAATTTCCACCGTTAATTGTATGCAGCAACCTCTGCAGTGTAAAGAAGCTCTTTCATGACTTCTTTCAAATTACAAAGCACAAACACACAGTTATGCATAACAAAAATAACTTACCCAAAACGAAAGGGAGGGAAGTGACTCAGAGGGGTTTTCATGTCCAACGATATAGAAGAACTAGTTGTATTGTCCCATTCAACTCCAATGGCATGTTCTGGTGACTCTAGCATCTGCATGGCAATTCCACTAGTAGCTGGCCCTGCAACAGAAGTTACAGGCACTCTGCTTTGCAGATCTGTCTCGTAACTCCCCTCTGTTTGTTCTCCATGAACATTGGTGGCATTACTTCCTCCTTGGCTTAACTCAACCAGAGCTGTTAACCCACCTCCAGACATGTCTCCAGTATGGTCAACTCTAGTCTCTGAATCATCATTAGCAAGAGATTGCTGGCCATTTCTGTTGCCCGCACCAAAAGGCACACGGGAAAAGACAAAACGTGTTGGAGGCCATGCAGTGGCAGGAACAAAAGTAGCACCACGTCCAATACCTGCTAGCCCATCAATAGGCCCCCTGACATGCACTCTTACTGGCCTAAAGAGGCCATTTCCTTCACCTTGAGCATTATCAGCCACATATACATTTCCGATGTTGCCAGTTAGATGATTTTGATCGTGCTCTTGCACATAATAACCTGTAGTAGCAACTCCATGCGGAAATCCAAAAGGCTGCCTGCAAGCGCATTGCATACTAGTAAGGCAGCAATTCTTGCATGTGTCAGCTCCAATTTCTTGCACCCTCTGGCTTAATAGCATCTACATAATAGCCATACAAATACAATCAAAATCCTTATCAAAGCCAGAAGCAGAGGCCAAATTTTAAAGAATTATATATGCTTATATTAGAAAGGGAGAAAAATACAAAATTCCAGAAGAAAAGCAAAAACAGTCTTTGCCATGTTTCACAAGTCTAATTAAAGATTATTCAAAAACCACCAGATTTAAATTTAATGACTTCCCAAATATTCAATCCAAAACCTATTCCTCAATACCAATTATGTCTATCATTAGCATAACAGTTATTATGAACTTGATATACAAATAGGTGCAGATGACAAACCTGCAGCCAAAGACCATCATTCACAGCTTTGCATGGAAATCCCAACTCTTCAAGTTGCTTTCTCACATTCAAAAGTGCCTCGAAGGACATGTTGCAATATAGAAGAGAACCCCCTTCAAATATATTGACAAAAGCATCATATTCCTCACCATGAACCCCATAGTTCCCTTTCGCATAGCTTTTTACCTGCCTTTTACCTACAACCCTGCCACCCCAAGAAAGAGAAGCCATGCCACATCTTCCCCAATCATTCAACATGAGCCCACTACAGGATGAGTTCACGGAAGAGCAATGCCTTGATTGATCACTTGCAAGCCAATTATTGTTATTCAAATGGTAGCACGAGCCTTCCTCAGATGGTCCTTCCATGGCCATTCCACAGGCTCCCAATCCACTTGTTCCAACACCAATTGGCATTTCAACATATGAACATGAAGTTCTTATCCCCTCTTCATCTGAAAATGAGTTACTCATTGATGAAGACTGATCCATGTTGCAGGCATACATAGGTTCTGAGCGAGAATATTCAGGTTGCTGTACCTGTTGATCAGAGCTAGATACTCCTGTCTGAATTTCAACCACACAATCTGCAAGCTCAACCAGGTGCTTCTGAGCAGTATTACGGTGCTCTAGGTTATCTTTTAAACTTAGGCGTCCCAGTTCAGATTCCAATCTCTTACCAGGGCAGCTGTCAACTAAATCTTTTCCATTTGCTTTAGAAGACTGAGGAGAACTGCCCGTTGCCATCTCAGCAAAGGAAATTCCTTGATCAGAATGTTCAGTCCGGTAAAAAGCACCTTTTGCAAGGAGGGTGTACAGTGCCAGTTCAAACCTTTTGATAAAATTAAAAAAACTGGTTCATCAAACCATATAAATATGAACCACAAAACCCAAGTTTACGGGGCTGCCTACACATCTTACCGTTTTTCTTCACTAGGTGCCCACAGCTCATCAGAAGTCAGCAATGCATGTAAAGTTTGAGAAGAAAGTTTAGCTAGCACCTATCCATTGGAAGAGAACCAATGACCAGTTAATGAAACCACTACCAAAAAAATCATGACAAATAATATTCACCATTAACCTACACTACAAGAACAAAATTTTGGCTTCTTAAATTTCATTCTCTTGAATTCTTGTTAGTTCCTCTACAATTTAGTCATACCATCATAGCTAAAAACACGAATGTGATTTGGTAAACACCAAAAACAGGACCTTTTTGGCTTTACCTCTTTCAATTCCATAGCACCACTTTGACAAAGATAGCCCCAGCAAGCATTCCTCACCCTTTCTCCATGTATCCCATAATCTTGACTCTCAGCAAACACCTAAATTTACACCCAAATTTCCATTAAAAAAAAAAAAAAAGAACAAAAATAAAAAGAAATTGTGAAATTATAGTTCGAAACCTGATAGGCTAAGAAATTCGAAGTCCACAGCTCAGATATAATGAAATCCGTACATATGGCACATAGATCCTGTAATCAGTTTCACATGCCAAAAATATTTTAAAAATAAACTAAATTTTAATTCATTAACCGGAAAATGATACAAATTTTAAAAAAGAAAAATCGATCTTTTTATGGACCTGAAGATCAAGAAATGAAGCAGCAGCTAAAACGCGAAACGCGTTATCATCATTAAGCTTGGGGTGGTGTCCATACAAATAAGCCAACGCGATCGCGATCGCTTCACCGTTAACGTTGTTATCGTCGATGTTTAACGTCACAATTGGAGCATTGGCTTCTTTCCAAGGCCCGTGCAACATGTTCCTGATTAAAAACAGAATTAAGTTAGTGCTCAAATAAGGAGAATTTAGGATTTTGATTTTGATTTGGAGGACCTGAAGTAGGAGCTACGGGAGAGGATTAGGCGGTGGAGGTGGTAGGTGGACCCCATGGCGTTTACGACGATGTCGGAAAAGGAACCGCCGTTGAAACCTTCCATTTGGATATGTTCGCAAAGGGAATTGAGGTTGCAATCGACGGCGCGAAGTTCGCTGCTGCTCCGGTCGTTGTCGGAGTGCTGCTGTGGCGGTGGCGGAGGAATAGTCATTTTCAATTGTTGATGATGATGGTGGTGCGATTGCGGTCCGTACGATCGAGGCTTCGAGAATTGCGGTTCCATTGCCAGTTCAAAACGTTTTCGTTTAAGATCGTGAGGAAGAGGAAGCCATTGATATTACAAAGGAAGGAAAACATAATATGAGAATTTTCAGTGGGGATTTGAGTACAGAGGTGTTTATGAGCCGGGTTCGGGTCGATTTCAGTATAACAGTACATTCGCTTGTTCAGTCCGATTCCATTCGAAATATTGATTTTAAATTTTGTTCAATTTAGTTTATATTTATAAATGAATAATTTAAATTTATTTATATTTTTTTTTAATTTTTTTAAAATATATATTTTTTATTATTTAATTTTTAATAATTTTATATATTTTTTTATTAAGTTTTTAAAGATAAATAATTTAACATATTTTTAATATTTATATTATAATATTATATATATATATCAGATCGAATTCGAATCTTAAATGTTAGAATCAAGATCGAATCTATTTTTTAAACGGATCTTATTTTTTGTTAAGTTTATTTTTTAGATCTAATATTTTTATTCAAATCATCTTAAAGAAACGATGCGTTTTAAAAGTAAAGCAAAACAGGTCGTTTTGACAATTTGAAGAAGCTTTCTTCTTTCTATTGATTGTCAAACATTGACGACTACCCTACTAAACACCTCATAAACCATGTTTGGTTCGTTATAATAAAATAGAGAAGAATAAAATAAAAGAGGAATGAAATATAGTATATTATTATTTTGTTTGATCGATTAAAATGATATTAAAAAATAGATAAAAATATAAAATGATTATTTTATCTTTAACATAAATAATAATATTTTTATTTAATAAAAAATTAAATTAATTTATTAGTCTTTTAAAATTATATTAAAATATAAAATTATTTAATATATATTTTTAAATTATAATATAAAAAAATATTAATCAATATTTAATAGCACTGATTAAAGTGATATATATAAAAAATATATATATATATTTTTTAATTTAATAAAAGTAATATATTAAATGTAAAAAAAATTCTAAAGAAGTAAATAAATAATCCTTAACCGGTACCTATAGGAACCGATTAAACGAACTTTATAATATATTATATCTAAAACGTTTATAAATATTAATATATATTTAATAATATATAAAAATACTAAAATTATATATTTTGTACTAGCAGATATGAACTTGCTGTGACAGCAAAATACAACTGAGTACAGAAGATCATTACCACTTTCTAGATTCCACCGTTAGGAAGGAAATTCCAACGTCTCTTTTCTATTCTCTTCAAAAATTTAAATTTTGAACGTTCTTTATCCTTTCTCTTTTCCTATCATATTCTTTTCAAATTTCAACCCTTTTAAATCAAATTTTATCTCAAATCTATCTTCCATAATTTTAAATCAATCTGTTTTCAGATCAAAGATTCCTCTGTTCTCATTTCTCATAGCAGAAATGGCGTTGAGACCCATAGATAATGCACTCCGGATAACACCAGAGAGACCCAAGAAACAAGGCAATGTGTCGGTTCCAATCCTGAAAAAACCATCAGAATTTAGTGGTAATGACGAGAACAAGGCTCCTTTGCCACCATCTGCAGATGTCTCCGTTGATTACATCACTTCAGAGAATCTCAAACCCTTTCAAGACCCAGAATCAAACATCCAAGTAATTCCCATTTTTTGCTTGCAATTTCATGATATTTTTATTGGTTTTTTTTTCTTTGTTTAAATTATTTGAAATTTTCTCAGAGCTTAGTTGAAGGGTTGGATTCAAAGGATTGGATTAAAGTTTGCGAGTCACTGAATGACGCTAGGCGATTTTCTTTATATCACTCCACCCTACTGCTTCCCATCTTGTAAGATTCTAAAATTTATTTGTGCCTTTTTTGGCGGTTGGTTATTATATATGCTGATAAACTGTTTGTGATTATGCAGAGAAAAGGTGATGTTGGTAGTTGTAAAGGCAATGAAGAACCCAAGAAGTGCTCTTTGCAAGACCTCGATTATGTCTGCTTCGGATATCTTCAATGCCTTGGGTGAAAAGTTGCTTGAATATTCCACTGATTCTGGTGCATTTGATCAGCTGGTGGGTACCCAAATTGGCCAAATTATATAATTTCTCTTTTGAGGTTTTTAATTTTCTGATTTCAGGTGTTAAATTTGTGGTGGGGTTTTTTTTTTACAGTTATTTCAGTTGTTACTGAAAGCTTCTCAAGACAAGAAATTTGTGTGTGAAGAAGCAGATAAGTCGCTGCTTGCAATGGTTAAGTCATTTGCTCCTTTGCCTTTGCTTCAGAAGCTTGGCGGATATGTTAACCATGGCAACCATAGAGTCAGAGCCAAAGCTGTTGTTTCCATTTCCAATTCTGTTTTCAAGATGGTAAATTTCATTGAAAAAACAAACATTTATAAAATGTTTTCAACATATTGTCTTGTCTCACTCGTTTGGAAACTATTATGTCAGGGTCTGGAAGAAATCAAAGAGTTTGGGATGGGTTCACTGCTTCAAATGGCTGCAGATTTGCTGAATGATAGATTGCCAGAGGCCAGAGAAGCTGCAAGAAGCATTGTATTCTCTATATATAAGGCATTTACAGAAAATCAAGAGCTGAATCCTGAGGAGGCTTGGCAAAGCTTTTGCCAGGAAAATTTACCAACCATTCATGCTCAGTCCATGATCAAAGTCGTTTCTTCCCAGTAGAGTTTAGAGTAACAGTTTTAGCAGCAGCCACCATGTGGTAGAATACTAGATGTTCTTGAACTTCCTGTTTTCATGTTAATGCTGTTTTTACATGATTCGAATTCTTGTTTCCTCCACTTTCTTTGTAAGGAATAACACCTTTCATTGATTTTTAAGTTAAGAATTCATCTGCACTTGGTAGTCAAGACTTGGCCTTATAATAAAGGCCAAAATTAGTATAAAATCTCTTTTATGATAATGTTGGTTAGGTGGGACTTATAATTTGTTAAACTTGTATACAAGTATTTTGACTCAATAGTTGATATATATATATATATATATATATATATATATATATAAAAAATAAGGGATCCACTTATACTAGTGTAAAACTAAAGTTGTTTTACACACTTTCATAACTTTTTGTATGATTTATATTTGTTTAATCCGACCTTCGTATTTCATGTTATATTCATGTAGATCATGCACGTCAAGTTTCGAATAAATTAAAAATGTCTAACTATTTATTTGACGTAAAAAACTTTTAACCGTTAAATATATATTTAAAAAGATAATATTATCAATCGATATGATTGAAATATCAGATCGATTCGAAACTTTACGTGCACGACGAGTACAATTATATTGTTAAATCCAACGGATGGTTTGATATAATGTTATGAAAGTGTGTAAAACAACTTTAATTTTACACTAATATAAGTGGATCCCTACTCTCTCTCTCTCTATATATATATATATTTGATGATTTGTATATGTGTATCGTGTTTCGTATTTTTTATCAATAGTTTAAATATAAACACAATATAAATGATCAAATATGTTAAAATTCAATATGTGTATTAAACTTATCATGTTAATCATATTTAAACGTATTGTGCCATGTTTAGTATACTATTTTTGTGTATTAACATGTATTTTCCTATCTTATTTAAAATTACCAGATATATATATGAACGATTCACTTACACTAGTGTAAAATTAATTTAGTTTTACATGCTTTCAAAATTTTTTATACGATTTATATTTGTTTAATCTGATGATTGTATTTCATGATCTATTCATGTAGATTGTGTACGTCAAATTTTGAGTTAAAAATATCTAACTATTTGTTTGATGAAGAAAAAAAATCAATTGTTAAATATATATAAAAAATGGTATTCTCGATTGAGATGATATAGATATTAGATTGATTCGAAACTTTACCTGCACGATGAATGCGATTATATTTTTAAATCCAACGATCCGTTTGTTAAATATCAATTATACCTGAAATTACAAAAATGTGTAAAACTAATTAATTTTAGAATTATTATCCTGTACACTGATAGTAGAGTTTTTTAATTTCACAAGCTGGGTTAAAAAGCTACCACATTTCTATTTATTTCTTTTTTATTTTTTAAAATATAGTTTAAGGACATGCGACAGTTTTTTAACTCCACTTGTATAGTTAAAAAACTTCATTACCAATGTACAAGATAATAATTCTTAATTTTATATCAATATAAATTAATCATATATATATATATTTACTTAAAGAATCGAATTCGAATCTTTATCTTTTAAAACTTTCTATATAAATATAGGCTCCGCTTAAAAATTATTTATTTATATCTTTAGAATTTTTTTTTTGCATTTAATACATTACTTTTACTGAATTTTAAAAAAAAAGTAATGCATTCATTATATTTTTATTTATATAAATACCATCTTAATTAGTGTCACTAAACATTGTTTAACATTTCCCATAAATATAATATAATTTGTTATACCTTTTATTGCTTCCATGAAAGATGGGAAAATCTTTTACTTTATTGCAAGATCAAACTAAGGATTCACAATTCGACTGAATTGAATCGAGTTTGAATAAAAAAATTATAATTCGGATCGATTTGGTTCGAATTATTATTTATTAAATAATTTTTTTTTATTTAAGTTTAATTATAAAAATTATATAAATACTAATATAAAAATAATTTTTTAATAATTTATGATAATAAAATTCGAAACGAGTTTGGAAAAAAAAAAAACTTTTTAAATCGTAACTCAACCCGATCTATGAACATGCCTACACAACTCCCACACATGCTTCATCACATGAACTATCATCCCTCAAATGATGGAAATTAACAACAATCTCGAAACAACCAACATGAAATTCTTGGCAAACATAGGGATATGCCTATGATTTGTCACACATTTTTTGTCTATTTGTTTTTGGCAGGCCAAGAGGCAAATATTAATAAAAAATGATGAATAATAAGATGAGACAAAAGTAGAAACGAGGTTTTGTAATTTCTCTGGTAGTTGGTTGATCCACAGCCGCTTTTTAATCTTATTATTGTTATATGGCTCTGACTTAGCACACTATCCGGCATGAATGGTTGTCTCACTCTTCAAACCAAACCTGAAACCCGACACTCTCCAACTCAAAAGTCTCAAACACAACCTTAAACGTTATCGAAACAAAACAAAAACATAATCCAAAGCCAAGCCTGCCCTAAAACCCACCGTCTAATCATATTAACACAACAAACAAAAACAAAATATAAAAGGCACCCCATCTTTTTTTTTTTTTTTTATGCATTATCTCTTTGGCATCCATTGTTTTTCTCAAAAACAAGAGCTCAAGTCCATGGACTCAATGCCCCATGTCTCTTTTTCCACAACAAAAGAGACCCCATCTTCATCAGGTTCTTTACTTATCCGAGCTCCTTTAACTGCTGATTCTGATTCTGGTTCTGGTTCTGATTATGATTATGAATCTAACGGTCATGAAACTGAAAGCACTGTTAATGGTGGGAGTAGTTTAAATAGTTTTGAGAACAACAGTGAGTTGGAGTCTGAAAATGAGGAGTTTGAGACTGCTTCTGAGAGGGACAGGCCATTAGTTAGAGACCCAGACGAGGAAACCTTGGAAGAAGAGAATAATGGTATTATTAATGAAAGTTACAAAATTTATGTGGCAAACAAAGATGATGATATTGATAGCAGCTTAGAGAATTCTATGGTAGATGAGGAAGAGAGTGGTGTTGACATTGGTTTGGTGGATAATAGTTCTAATTCAAACCAGATTGTTCCTATTGCTCAATTGTCAATGGATGATGAAGAATTTGCTGAAATGTTGACTGACGAGGAAATGGTGACTGAAGTGGAAGATGGAGGGCTTTCTGGTGTGGTTAAGGTTCCTGGTGCTGTTGAAATTACACCTAGAATAAAGGTGGCTTTGAGGGTTGAAGGTGAAGAAGAAGAAGAAGAAGAAGAAGAAGAAGAAGAAGAAGAAGAAGAAGAATCATTGGAGTTGAGAACTAATTCTGCTTTTCTTAACCAATTCGACTCGTCTACTCTGGTTAAGGCAGAGGTTGAGAATGGTGGTTTGGAAGATTTTGTAGCTAAAGATAAGAGCCCTAGTTTGGAAGTGAGCCAAAAAGATGTTTTGTTGGAAATTTCCAAATTGGATGAGGCTGATAAAAGCATAGCACTTGAAAATCTGGGTGGTGATGAGAGGATCGAGTCAAAGCATGGCGATGATCATGAGATTATTGTTGCGTCCAATATGGAAGAATTGAAAGTTGAGGAAACAAAGGTAGAGGAAGGAGAATCAAAGAGTTTCCAAAGTAATGAATGCGGCAATGGTGATATTATTAGAGGTGGTACTGTTTATAAAGATAGTGACAGTGAAAAACTGGAGAACAAAATTGATTTGAGAGCTGAGTTGTCTGAGCTCTTAGCTGCGACCAGTGTTGAATCTAACGACCAGGATATTATGATTGCAAATACTGGGAATGTTAGTTTGTCCGAAACCGAAACTGCTGATTGTGACAGGATAGTAGATGAATTTTCAGCTCCAATATCGGTTCTAGACCGAAAAGTTGAACCAGAAGTAGAAGATATAGCTAAGCATGTTGCAGGAAAAGTTTGCCTTTCTGATCAAAATGTTATGCAACTGATTTTTGGAAGCTCTGAAACAACCAAACAAGTAGTCAATGAGGTAGAGCATGGATTAACCTCCACTTCTGTTTTGAAGGTAGATTTGGAGGATCAATTAGAGACAGCAGCAAGTCAGCAGATTGTAATGGACTCAGATGAAGAAATGGAAGCAGAGAGGGAACATGAAGGAAATGAACTATTTAATTCTGCTGCAAAATCAGATGGTGGTGGCTTCACAATCACTTCCCCTGGTGGTTCTAGAGTATTCTCTCTCGACCGTGCTGCTGCTCATTCAGGTTCCTCATTCGATTCTTCAAAAGTTGCTTCAGTAAATATAAGTGATGAAGATAAGAAGAGGTTTGAGAAGTTACAACTAATAAGAGTGAAGTTCTTGAGACTTGTACAGAGACTAGGTTATTCTCCCACTGATCCCATGGTGGCACAGGTGCTGTACACGCTGGCCGCCCAAGCTTCTGGTAGTCTTTTCAGTCAAGAATTCACCCTTCAATCAGCCAAGAGAGCAGCTATGCAGCTTGAAGCAGAAGGTAAAGATGACTTAGATTTTTCTTTGAGTATTTTGGTTCTTGGAAAAACTGGAGTGGGAAAGAGTGCAAGCATTAATTCCATTTTCTGTGAGCAAAAATCCGGAATTGATGCTTTCGAACCAGCCACAACCGCTGTGAAGGAGATTGTTGGAACATTTGATGGAGTTAAGATCAGAATCTTTGATACACCTGGTCTTAGATCTCCTGTGACAGAAGAAGCTACTAATTGCAAACTATTAGCATCTATAAAGAAGTTTATAAGGAAGTTCCCACCAGATGTTGTCCTCTATGTTGATCGTTTAGACACACATGACAAAGATCTTACTGATTTCCTATTACTAAAGTCACTTACTGATTCTCTAGGTTCATCAATATGGCAAAATGCCATTGTAACACTTACTCATGCTGCATCTGCTTCCCCAGATGGACCATTGGGGGAACCCCTAAGTTTTGAGGTCTTTGTTACTCAAAAGTCCCATGTGGTTCATCGAGCTATCAGCCAAGCAGTTGGCGATCTGCGACTAATGAATCCAAGTATGATGCATCCTGTGGCTCTTGTTGAGAACCATCGATCGTGTCAGAGAGACAGAAATGGAGAAAGCTTGCTTCCCAATGGGCAACGTTGGAGGTCACAGTTGTTACTCTTGTGCTATTCAGTGAAGATCTTATCTGAAGCAAGTTCTTTGTCTAAACCACAAGATCCTTTGGATCACCAGAAGCTTTTTGGCTCGCAATTTCGTTCCCAACCTCTGCCTTACTTGCTGTCTTCTCTATTGCAATCTCGTCCTCATCCAAAACTACCTAACAACAATCAGGGTTATGAGGATGTTGACTTGGATATTGAGTTGGGAGACTCAACAAATCCTGATGAAGAAAATTATGATGAATATGATCAGCTTCCACCATTCAAGCCTCTAACAAGATCTCAGGTTGATAAACTTAGCAAGGTGCAGAGAAAAGCTTATTATGAGGAGTATGATTATCGTGTGAAGCTACTTCAAAAGAAACAATGGAGAGAGGAGGTGAAAAGATTGAGGGAAATTAAGCAGAAAGGGAAAGATGATGATGATGAAGAAGGGGATCCAGCTACTATACCAGTCCCTTTGCCTGACATGGTCCTCCCTCCTTCCTTTGATGGAGACAACCCTACTTACCGGTACCGGTTTTTGGATTCGGCGTCTCAGCTTCTCACGAGGCCGGTTTTGGACTCACAGGTTTGGGATCATGATGTTGGTTATGATGGTGTTAGCCTTGAAACAAGTCTTGCTATAGCCGGTTACTTTCCAGGGGCATTTGCTGTTCAAATCACCAAGGATAAAAGAGATTTCAATATCCATTTGGATTCCTCAGTCTGTGCAAAACATGGCAAAAACAATGGATCTACAATGGTGGGATTCGATACCCAAACTGTTGGAAAACAGCTTGCTTACATCTTCAGGGGCGAAACCAAGTTCAGAAATTCCAAAACAAACCAAACAACCGCAGGTTTATCGGTTACTTTCTTAGGCGAAAATGTGGCTACAGGAGTTAAGATTGAGGATCAGATTGCAGTAGGAAAGCGCTTGGTTTTGGCTGGAAGTGCTGGGGCTATGACATCTCAAGGTGATACAGCATATGGAGCCAACATGGAAATCCGCCTAAAGGATAAAGATTTTCCTGTTGAGCAAAATCAGACCACATTTGGACTGTCTTTGGTTAAGTGGAGGCGTGAACTGGGTCTAATGGCAAACCTACAGTCTCAGTTCTTTATTGGACGTAGTTCTTCAATGGCTGTTCGTGTGGGATTGAACAACAAGCAGAGTGGGCAAATCAGTCTCAAAGTAAGCAGCTCAGAGCAATTACATATAGCATTTGCTTCTTTTCTTCCAATTGCAGCCTCCATATTTCGGCTGATTTATCCTGGCTCTGATTTAAAAAGTTCAGCATACTAGCAATTTTCATTGTTGGGGAACCACTAAGACCCTTAAAATGGTGCTAAATTTTGTTTAGTCTTGCAAAGCAATGTCTTATTTATTTTAGCAACCTAGTAGGTGTTCTCAACTGAAACTTCAATGAAACAAGAACCTACTTATTTGCTGGTTTGAGCCACCTTATTCATTGTATAAATTACTATCCTTCTAGAATCCAGAGTTTTAACTCAGTTGAAAAGTTTAACTCTAGAATCAGAGTTTAACTCAGTTGGTTCGTACAACCATTCATAAAAGGTGACTCAATTTATTCATATAATCATCTTTAAGAGGTGACATTTAGTCGATCTGAAATTTGAATTTCAACATCTACAATCCTTTACCCTATTCCCAAACTGCCACTTTCTTTCTAACCAAAAAAAAATTGGTCAAAGTACTTGAAAAGTTATCATCTAGTGTAAATTAGTCCTTCTATTATAAAATTGGATAATTTAGTTCTTATTTTTTTTAAAATGAAGCAAAAAGGTAAAATCACTAAGTAAACCGTTAAAAAAGCTGACTTGGTATTTAACCTGTTTTTAATTGATGATGTGGATGTCAAATGTTGACATAACATCAATAAAATATATTATTTTAAGATAACGTAGACAAAATAAATAATCAAGTTATTAAAAATACCATATCAAATGTTAAAAATATATTATTTATTTTGTCCATATCATCATAAATAATATATTTTATTGATACCACATCAGTATTTAACATCCACATCATCAATTAAACACAGATTAATTGCCACATCAACTTTTTAAACGATTCATGTTATACCAATTAGTGATTTTATCTTTTTGCTTCAATTTTAAAAGAATAAAGACTAAATTACCCAATTTTATAATAAAGGAACTAATTTGAAGTACTTTGACAAAAAAAAAATTACTATCCCTCCACCAAATTTGGCCAAATGAATGCATTTTGGAGTAGACAAGGAACATTCAAAAATTGTGCTGATGAACCAGTAATAAAAGTTTCAAATCCCTGCTTATCCATAATTTCAACTTATGGTCAGTTTGACATTTTCATCCTAACTTGCATCTGCTGCATTCACTCAATGATTTCTGTGCTAACTATGTTTAACCTGTGTCAATGCTACATAAAATTACTGTGTACTGAAATTGGATTTACCCACATAACAGGATTTGATTATTGAACTGGTAAAATCAATGATAAAATCGTACAAGATCCCACATAGCCAGTCAAACAATAATACTGAATCATGTCCATTTTAATTTACAGGGATCAGAAACAAATGGCACAATTGACCAGAGGTGTTAAAAAGTTTAACCAAGATAACTAAGGTATAACCATAAGCATTTACCAGGGTTAAACCAAAATTTATGTTATACAGACACATGCACGTTAGAAATCCTTGTGGCTGAAATTCAAATATTTTTTCATCAGTTACTTATTGGAGCTTGAGCACCTGAATTTTCTGATGGTTGCTGCAGCAACTCAGGTTCCTCAAAATCCTCGGTGTGGATCGGTATATCCTGTTAAAAAGCAAACCGATGATTATCGTTTATGAATTGCAATGTTAGAGATGCATGTAATGCACTCCTGAAATTAGCTAGAAACCATTAATCTTGGATGAATCTAGTAAATCAGATATGAGCTGACAGGATAGAAAAGCTGATACCTGAGCCTAGAGGTGTTCACTATTCTGAGTTTAACCGAATTAATCAACCGAAATTTAATTCGGTTCGGTTAATCGGTTAACCAAATAAATTTCGGTTCGGTTATCGGTTAAGGGTTTTGAAAATTTTAGGTTTTTCGATTAATTCGGTTTGGTTAAGCGAAATTAACCGAATTGATCATATTAACCGAAATACACTAAACCTAATATTTTTATGCTTTCTTAGTTGTTTTAGTATGTTTGATATTTGGATTTTATTATAGTTTTATTATGATTTGTTTTTGGATTTTGGTTGGTTAGATTATATTATTATAGATGGAATACAATTAACTTGTTTTGGCATTTTGGTTGGATATAAAATCATGTATTAAAAATAGGTTGTAAAATAAAGTGGATATTTGTTTCGGTTAATCGGAAACCGACCGAATTAACCGAAATAATTTCGGTTCGGTTAATTCACCATTTATACTATTTGGTTCGGTTAAAGGTTAAGGGGAAAAAAATCGGTTAATTCGATTAATTATAATTCGGTTCGGTTATTAACCGAATTAACCATTTGAACACCCATACCTGAGCCTGTAGTAGCTGATGTGGTTGCTGGTCTTGTGCCATTGTGTAGGGTTGTGGCTGTGACATTCTGTAATAAGGCTCTTTGAGATCAAGTTTACATGATGAGGTTTGAAGAATTCCTCCTTGTTCTGCCCCAGGACCCCACATTTTAGCTATAAGAGTTGATACATACATATCTCATTAAAAAAACAAAACAGCAAATTAGAAACAAATCAAGAAGATTGAATTGAAACCAACCTGACAATGTTAGATTTATGGTATAACTTTGAGCATTATGGGCAATCATGTGAAGTCGGCCGGTTATTTCTTGCCCAGCCATAACATAAATTGGCTGAGAAAGAACACATCGTATCTGGTACCAGTGGGTTGTGGGCGCACCAGGGGCGGTGGTAAGCCATCTTTGCACAGTACTGTTGATAAAAGCAGTTCAACAGCAGTTAGGATTGGATGAAAACTGCAAATCTGATGAAAAATGCAAAATTTTGAAAATATTATTACCTCCCATTAAACAGAACATCAAACCAACAGGCCAACCCATGAACTCTAGTCCCCACAGATGCTATGAATTTCAATGGAATATCTATTTCATACAAGTCCTCTTCCTGCAAAAAGAATGAACAGCATGTCAACTACACATTTTACTAATAACCATCAAAAGTAGTCAACTACTATGTTACACGGACTCGGGTGTGAGTGTCGGATACGAGTATGTGTCTGACACGGGTATGTTCAATTTTTTCTTAGTTTTTCCACGTATTTGGAGGATCCTTGGAGGGTCATATCCCCATATCCATGTCTAGATATACATCGGACACGAGTACTTCAAGAAAAATGAAGAGTCGGAGCAACATAGGTCAACTACATTCAGAGAAAGGAAGTTTAAATCAAACAGCTATGATTAAGTGA
The DNA here is from genome assembly GCA_030761205.1 of Fremontodendron californicum. NCBI lineage: Eukaryota > Viridiplantae > Streptophyta > Magnoliopsida > Malvales > Malvaceae > Fremontodendron > Fremontodendron californicum. The sequence continues at coordinate 24,037,135 of JAULJL010000022.1, read as the reverse complement.
AACATATTGCACCACTCGGAAAAATGGTCTTAATGTCCCATGGACATTAAAGTCAACCTACAAGTCTGCAACAAGGCAACAACTAAAAAAAAGCTTTCCCATGTACAGAGTTCTATACATAGAACCTAAATGGATGTAATAGAATAGGATGCCAGATGGAAAAATAAAAAGTTCAGTCTTGGAAAATCATATTAAGGTGGAAAAGTACAAATGCAAATACAAGATATACCACTTTGATTCGAGGAATATGACATGAAGTTTACTATAAGAGACTAAATAGTTAATAAGACGTGCAAGCTAATGGTTCACTGATACCTTTATTTCATTGAAGTCAAATACATGGCACATAGGTGGAGACACCAATAATCTTGGATCAAAAGCATCCACCACTGGCTGTATGAAAGCAAAAGGTATCAGAATGCGACATCAATGGAGTAACCATAAACACATGAAGGAAGACCAGTATGGCAACTGCCAAAGAAATTTTATAGGCAAAGATCGAGAAAAACCCAATGTAAACCTTGCATTTTAGTAATGATTCTATACAAATGACACATTTTCACTCTACAGATTGCATGTGATGGTGTACAAAACAAACCTGAGAGATGTAGCCCTGGAATGCAGACCCATATAACGGTGTGAGATCTACACCATAATAGTTTTGTTGCTGCCAAAAAAGAGCCTGCAAGTTCTTCTGGGTTAGCAGGAGGAATAGAAAAGGTAGATACAAAGCAAAATTAAATGGAACAGTACAAAAAAATTGATAGCAAATCAAGGAATGCAGAATGGAACAGTCTGAACCGTATAATTTATGAAATGGACAATGAAAAGAAAAGATTGTGGTTGATACTTGATAGCATAAAACATTGGGGTTGAGAGCATTACTATGCATACATAAATAACATGTTTCAAGGGAGTTTCTGGTAGCAAACCATACAATTTGATAAAACAGCCAACAAGGGAAGGTCTTCTGATAAAGGGAAGCTTGAAAACTAAGCATCTTTTACTTTTTATAAACATCATCTTGAAAACTTGTGAAATATATAAGGTTCTTTTATTTTTTAAAGAAGAATACATTGATGGGTACCAAAAAAAAAGAAGGAAAGAATGCTCTGGCAATGTCTGACATGAATCATACAGTGGAAGAATAGAAACAATATAAAACAATTTATACACCCAACAACTTTCTATGTAATTCTGTTAATGAGACTGGAGAAGAAAAAGAATCTCACCAACAAATCATTAGATGTTTTAGATCAACTTTCTTCAAAGATGTATAAATTTACGCAGGCATGTACAAAAATGCAATATATTACTCCAGCAAAACAATGTCAAATACATACCTTATTTGCAATTTCAACAAATAAATATTCATCACTGAAAGGTGCCATATGTATCCTGCAAGATTAAGATAGCATGAGACTAGCCCATGGAAAAAGACCTTACAATTTTACATCTTGATGACCAAAATATAAATCAATGAAATTAACAACAGGAACACAAGACATCCGAAAGATAAAAGGCAAAAGAACCATATGAAATAAAACAATTAAAATTAATAACCAAGAGGTACCATAGTATGAAGGTATGACCGCAATCATAAATCTGCTTATAATTTAACCGGTTTAGCATGATAATTCGTAAAAACAAAAAAGAAACAGAGAAAGATCTGGTAAATTAATAGCAACAGACCAAGGAAGTAAAATGCATGTTATCATTAAAGTGAAAGTCCTAAAAGCAGTGGGATGATATTATCTGCAAATTAGAAATCATTTATCGACTGCTCGAGTAACAAACAGATTCAATGTAGTAACTTTTACCTTCCAATTGATGGAAACATTTTCCCATTAGGCACAAGAAACCGATCTCTTGCAATTATATAGGACTCCAACATTCTCTCATTAACTAATAAGGTGCCTGCAAGTGACACAAAAATCAATTAAAAATTATAGTTTCAACAAAAACTAAGCAGCAAAGTTTAAAGATCCACAAAATAATTCCATCACATCTTCAAAGCATTTTAATTTTTCATATTCTGACTGAAAAAACTTCATCTCCACGGGAATAAAGCATGGAAGCAAGGACTAAGAAGCATCAGTATCATGAGATTTTCATTATCACATAATGACAAAAGCAAAGCATCACAGACCAACGTACCCATTGGTTCAGAGATCAGAATATCCGCTTTCTCGGGCAACTCAACTTCCTCAACTTTACCTTTTATTACCTATATTTTACACGCCATTGTCACTGAACAAATGAGAAACCAGATCAATCTGGATATAACAGAAAACACCAACAACATGACAAAGACAAGCACATACAGTAATCCGTTGACCTAATGTGGGGTTCCCAGCAATAAGTTTGCGAGCATATTCTGCCATTTCAGAAGCTTCAACAGCATAAACATGCTTCGCACCAGCCTAATAGGGAGAAAAAAGGAATTGAGCATCAATCAATAAACCACAGGAAAAGTAATAGCACATACGCATAGTCAAAATAGACCAAAAGGATAAGAATACCTGCGCAGCAAATAACGACAAAATACCACTTCCAGCACCAACATCAACCACCACACGACCTATAAAATCTGCACGGTTCTCGATTACAGCAGCATAATAGGTTCCTGGAGAAAAAGTAGTTAATCAATGATCAGCATCTAAAATACAGACCTGTAGTTAAGGTTACTTGTCTGATAACTTCTATTGTATGTTGATCATACATAATGGTATACTATCTCATAGCAGTGGGCTTTGTAACACAAAATCAAAGGAAACAATGAAAGACAGCTCTGTGATATAACCTGTCCTCACATAATCCTGTAACATATTTTGCTGATGTAGCAATTGTCCGTAATAGTGGAAATACATTTTAGCAGAAGATGGCTCAATTTTATAATCAAACTTGCTCTTAGAATCAGAAATGGCTCCGTTTGGTAAACGCGTTCCTGGATGAGAAGGGAAAAAATTAACGGATCAAACAAAAGCCTATATAGCAGTCAATTTTTCTGCACGATCATAAGCAGGTTTCCAAATTAGCACCTTGAATAACATCTTCTTTCTGCCATTGCTCAAATGCAGAATGGAAGTCCCTGCTCTCGTCCTCGTTTCTAAATTGGATGGTGACTCCCCGTGAATATGATTTCTGATTCAAAAGTAATAATGTCAAAAAATATAACATCTGGCAGTGTTTGAAATCATAAAGTAACATCATACTTATCAACAGAAAGTATTATGTAAAATTTTCAACAAATTTTTTTTTGAAGGATATATACTGCGAATTGCAACAATCCAAGTAATAAGCAGAAATAAGTAGCTACGTGTAAACACTAACCAGCATACTAATGAACAAAACAAAGGGCATTGCATATACCCAAACCAGAAAAACAGCAGGAAAAAAAAAATCAAGAAATTAAAAGAATGAAAGACATAAGCGTTCTTCTATTCTAACATTTCCACATATATATATATATATATATTAGGCAAAAGTTGAGATGATTTAATACCTCTTTATTGGTATCAGAACTCTCGGAAACGCAAAGCGATTGAACTGGTCCCAACTTGAAGAGCTGAAAACAATAAAAATACGAAACTCAACCATGTTACACTATTCGTAGCTGTCAGTAACTAAAAGTTTCACTTCGAAAGTTGTAAATTTCAATAATCCAATCCGATTTCACTTCACTATGCTTCCTCAACAACCAAACTATACGAAAAAGTAGCAATTTTCAAACAAACCCAAAGCAAAAAAATCAAGGAAAAAAAATGCAAAACCTTGTGCACCTCTTCAATGCCAAAGAAAAAACATAGTCCTTCACTAACCCAGAAAACAAAAAAGGTTTTTCTTTTTCTTTTTTTAAGACAATAAACAAAAATCTGCCCAAAATTACCCCTTTCTTTACCTTTGCATCGCATGTCTATTTTCTCAAGAACCAAAAAGCATTCTCTTTTCTTACCTGCGAGGTTCCAAGATCGATATTGAAGCCATCAATAAATTCCGAATCTTGGTGAAACCGAAGCTCCGCAACTCCAGCATCAGCACTGAAACGAGCAATCACCGGCGAAGAAGAACAAGAAGAAACCGATGAAGAAGACAGCTGAGACACTGCCGCCAAACTGAACTCCAAGTGTTTGAGTTTTAGCCCAGCTGAACTCTCCATTATTATTATTATTATACCAAAAAAAAAAAAGGAGAAATAGAAATTTATTAAATTTAATCTATTTCCAAATTAGGGTTTTATCAAAGAAGGAAAACAAAATTAAAAAGAGAGAGAAGAGAGGACAAAGCTTGAGACAGCCGCCACTGAGTGAGAGAAAGAACAAAGATGGTAACTTTAGCTGAAGAACAAAGGCTGTTTTTTTTATTTATTTATTTAAAGATGGATGCTGAGGGAAGTTTGGGGTTTTTTTTTATACTAATATAGCTAAAAAAAAAAATTAAACCCCAAATTATCGTTACTTTTTGATTATTTCCTAAAATACGGATTTTTTTTTTTCAGCTGGGAAATCGCCATCCCCCATGGCGATTTCCCAGCGTGTTTTTTTGCAAATTTGCAAAAAAATACCAAGGGAAATCGCCACCCCCCATGGCGATTTCCCTTGGTAATTTTAGCAAAATTTGCTAAAACCATGAAGGGAAATCGCCATGGGGGTGGCGATTTCCCTTCATGTATATATTTTTTTTTAATTAATAAAAAAAAATTATATTAATACAATATTTTATTTTAATTTGATAAATTTATTTTTAAAAATTATAAATTAAATTAAAATATTTTTTTTATAATTTAAAAAAATTTAAAAATTCGTAAAATATATTTTAGGTTTTTTTATAATTTAATATTTTGAATTTTTTTTTTAAATTTTAAATTTCAAATGAAAACAAAAAATTAAAAAAAAAAAAAAAAAAAAATTGAAAGGGGCAACGGTCATATGACCGTTGCCCCCATCCCCCTCCCCCCACCCCCCACGTCCCCCCTCCCCCCCACACCCCCACCTTCTATAAATACCCCCCTCCTCTTCTTCAAATTTTCATTCCTCTATTCAAATTTTCATTTTCTTTCAAAAATTTTTCATTTTTCTACCAAAAAAAATTTCTTTCTACAAATTTTTTTTTTCTACAACAATATTTTGAAATGGCTTCACTATTGAGGTTACAAGAAAATCACATCTCGGAGGTTATATTTAACGAGGTAAGTAAATTGTTATATTATTATTGTTTTTTATATTATTATTATTTTTTATATTATTATTATTTTTTATATTATTATTGTTTTTTATATTATTATATTATTATTGTTTTTTATATTATTATTGTTTTTTATATTATTATTGTGTTATATTATATTATATTATTATTGTGTTATATTATATTATTATTGTTTTTTATATTATTATTGTTTTATATTATATTATTATTGTTTTATATATTATTATTGTTTTATATTATATTATATTATTATTGTTTTATATTATATTATTATTGTTTTTTATATTATTATTGTATTATATTATATTATTATTGTTTTTTATATTATTATTGTTTTATATTATATTATTATAGTTTTTTATATTATTATTGTTTTATATTATATTATATTATTATTGTTTTATATATTATTATTGTTTTATATTATATTATATTATTATTGTTTTATATTATATTATTATTGTTTTTTATATTATTATTGTTTTATATTATATTATTATTGTTTTTTATATTATTATTGTATTATATTCTTTTATTATTGTTTTTTATATTATTATTGTTTTATATTATATTATTATAGTTTTTTATATTATTATTGTTTTATATTATATTATATTATTATTCTTTATATTATATTATATTATTATTGTTTTTTTATATTATATTATTATTTTTTTTTATATTATATTATTATTGTTTTTTTATACGAAATTATTGTTTTATATTATATTATTATTGTTTTATATTATATTATATTATTATTGTTTATATTATATTATATTATATTATATTATATTATATTATATTATATTATTATTGTTTTATATTATATTATTATTGTTTATATTATATTATATTATATTATTATTTTGTTATTTTATAGTTTTATTTATTACTTTTTAATTGTTATAGTTTTATAATATATTAATTTTTATTATTATAACAGGAAACTCGTCGCGTATTACGTTCGAGGAAATTTACATTGGAGGACCCGCATCCTTATATTATCGACCACTTAAGAAGAGCCGGATTTTATCACGCAAGTCAAATTCGACGACTTGTGATACAACCCGATTTAATCTCTGCGTTGGTCGAACGATGGAGACCCGAGACGCACACTTTTCATTTTCCATGTGGTGAATGCACGGTCAGTCTCGAAGATGTTGCGCTGCAACTTGGACTTCCGATCCATGGCGATGCAGTTACAGGCGGAAGCCTGCTAGATTGGAATGAACTGTGTCAAGATCTATTGGGTGAGGTACCTCCAGAAGACGTCGTATCTGGCTCAACGGTGAGACTGACTTGGTTGAAAACGTTTCAAAATCTGCCATTACATGCAACCGAACAACAAATACAATATGCTGCTAGAGCATATATTTTACGTTTGATTGGAGGATTACTGATGCCTGACAAATCGAGCAGTCGGGTACATTTAATGTATCTTCCATTGCTACGTGATTTAGAGGAAGCAGCAAATTATAGTTGGGGTTCTGCGTGTTTGGCAGTTTTGTATATAGAACTTTGCCGAGCTACAGTTCCAAAAAACCATGACATAGGTGGATGTCTAGTGCTTCTACAATCATGGGCTTGGTATCGGCTACCATTTCTTGCTCCGCGCGTGGATATTTCGGCTGTATACCCCCTTGCAAGCAGGTAATAATCTTTACTATTTTATTAATTTTGTACGAAATTGTATTTTTATAGGTCATTAAGATATTATATGCATTTTAATAGGTGGAGTAGGAGTACGGGTAGAGATTTTACAGAGACTCCGAGCGATCTTGCAAGTATAAGACTACGACTAGATCGACTAGGATATGATAAGGTAAATATTTCGATTGTTACATTGAAGTTTTTTTTTTTTTATTTAATCCTTATGAAACTAATAATTTGTAATAATTATTCGCAGTTTCTGTGGATGTCATATTCCTCGAGTGAAATTATGGCATGCCTCCCATCGGATGCCTACAATAATTTCAATATATGGAAAGCAAACACAGCATTGATATGCTTTTCATATGTAGAGTGGCACCAAACTGACCGGGTGTTGCGACAATTTGGGATGCAACAACCAATTCCTGCAGCCCCGATGAACCTTGATAAGCTTCACAAGGTCGACATGCGTGGTCGTAATGATGAATTCTGGCCTGCGAAGCATGAACGTTGGATCCAATGGTGGAACATACGTTTTGAACGAATTCCGACAGGTTACCCGATTGTTGGTAATAATTTCAACTCGTCTGCTGATTACATAATATGGTATAGAAATGAAGGTCGGCCTTTCGTTTGTCCACCGTCGATGCACGAGGATGTTAGGAGTATGCCATTTACCGGACAAACTTCAGCTCCAGTCCCTCCTACACAGGATATGGATGCTCCTAGACCTCGCCGACAACGTGGGCGAAGGCGTCAACCGACCTCATCGGAGTTCACAGCACCGAGGATGTCATTTGATCATCCTGAACCTGAACGGGATCATGGAGTACCATCCAGCCATCGTTATTCCGTAAGTCACCCCGGATATGACGTTGATGAGTGTTACCGACCATCACCGCCAAGAACGAGGTTAGATGACCAGCTCCCCGTCCTAAGTCCAAGTTCAGCATATTTAACATCCATGTATCAGTTTGGAACCCCTTCGTCAGCATTTGATGCTACATCATTTATGGGTGCATCTAGTAGTCAGGTTCCCGTTATGGGTGAACTAGGTGTTGGCTCATCCAGCAGTGGGTTTCAAATTTTTGATACGGATGAAACGACTGATGACATACAACCGGAACCAGTGGCGGTTATAGCAAGAGGTCGTGGTGGACCGCGAATACGTGCCACTGACGAGGTTGAACGACGGGTGCAACCACCACGCACTAGAAGAACTCGACACTGTTGCTCTACACCACGCAATAATTAGAATAATTGTAATGTGTTTTAAATTTCTAATATAAATTTATATGTTTTGCATTTCATGTAATTTGTTCGGAAATTAATTGTTATATTTTATTTTAATTTATATCTTAATGTTGTTATTTAATTTTAATATAATAATCCAAATTACATGATAAGTTGCTTTTCTTTTTTTCATTTTAATTTAATTTTCTTTTTAAATTATAATAAGAAAAAAAAAATTAATCAGAAATTAAATTAAATTTTTTTTATCAAATATCCAGTTTTAAACTGTAACAATCTATATTATTATTAAAAACAATGATTAAATTAATGTCACGAGTTAATCGAATACCAACTCAAAAAAACTAATCAAATTAAAAAAATTATTTTACGATACCAACTTAAAAATAACTTCTTTATTTAAAAAAGTGACTCGATAAATTTCTTTTAAAAAAAATTTATTTACATTTTACATCATTAAATTATTTTTGATATAAATTAAATTTTCTTTTTTATAATATTACAAAATTATAAAAAATTAAATTTTTGATATAAAAATTTTATTTTTTATATAATCTTCTTTTTAAATTTTAATAAGAAATATATTTTTATTTTTTATAAAATTGTAATAATAAATTAAATTACATTTTTAATATATATTTTAAAAAAATAAATAACCAAACCTATAAAAAAATATTTTAATTTAATTTATAATTTTTAAAAATAAATTTATCAAATTAAAATAAAATATTGTTTTAATATAATTTTTTTTATTAATTAAAAAAAAAATATATACATGAATGGTTTTAGCAAAATTGGCTAAAATTACCAAGGGAAATCGCCATGGGGGGTGGCGATTTCCCTTGGTATTTTTTTGCAAATTTGCAAAAAAACACGCCAGCTGAAAAAAAAAAGTCCGTATTTTGGGAAATAATCAAAAAGTAACGGTAATTTGGGGTTTAATTTTTTTTTTAGCTATATTAGTATAAAAAAACCAAATTTGGGTGTGAGGGATGACGTGTGTGGATCAGAGCGGTTGATTTTTGTTTTGATTGTGGGTCCAAAGAGGGGTCGTGATGGTGGTTATGGTTTTGCTTCTAGTTGAGGATTTTTGAATAAATTCAACATTCATGATATTTTACGTGTGTTTTATATGACTATTCTAATGTTTCGGTTTTTTTATTACAATATAGCTAAAAAAATTATTTATCAAAATATTAATTATTTAGATTAATTTTCAAAATTATTTTTTTAAATCAGTTGAAAAATCGTCATGAGCCATGGCGATTTTTAAACTATAATTTTAAAATTTTTCAATTTTTTACATTGAGACATAAGGTAAATTTCACATTTTTTTTAATTCTTTTAATTCTAATAAATAATAAAAATTAAATAATTTATAAATTTAAAAAATAATGATTTAATAATTTTAATATATAATTTTTATCCCCGGTAGAAGTGTCCATAGGTCGAGCCGGGTCCATGTATGGTATCAACACCACATTTGCTTGCCCAAGTCATGGTGACAATTTTTCAACCTTTATTTTTTTTTAATTTTATAAAATAATAAAAATTATATAATTTTTAATTTTAAAAAATATAAATATAAAATATAACAATTTACCAAAAATTAAAAAATTATATTCGTAATTAGACCTGTTCATGGGCCGAGCCGCGACCCGGAATTTTTTTCCTTGCCCAAGCCCATTTCGAGTCGTGCCGACCCGAAATCCCATTTCACTATTAAAAAAATATTTTTATATTTTTATATTTTTATATATTTTATAATTTTTTGAATTTTGTTATTTAAATTTTTTAAATTAAAAATTATATAATTTTTATTTAAAATTTATTATTTAATAAAATTACAAAAACACTTGTCCAAGCCCGGACTAATACGACACTTTGGTTGGCCTTTCTCCCGGAGGTCCATTTATTACGAATACAAGTTGAAAGAATTCGATTGACATTACGGATAGACCTGCTCATGGGCCGGGCAGCCCGTCCGGCCAGGCCTGGAACACTATTTATATATTAAAATAATTAAATTCAGGCCCGCGAGTCGGGCCTTGGCAAGGAAGTTTCGAAATTCCGGGTCGCGGCCCGGTCCTGAGCAGACCTAATTACGAATAAATTTTTTAATTTTTGGTAAATTGTTATATTATTATTTTGTTATTTTTATTTTTATTTTTTAAAATTAAAAATTATATAATTTTTATTATTTTATAAAATTAAAAAATTAAAAAATAAATAAATAAAGGTTGAAAAATTGCCACCATGGCTTCGGCAAGCAAATGTGATGTTGATACCATACATGGACCCGGCCGGGCCCATGGACACTTTTACCATCATGAGATAAAAATTATATATTAAAATTATTAAATTTTTATTTTTTAAAATTTTAAATTATATAATTTTTATTATTTATTAAAATTAAAAGAATAAAAAAATTAAAATTTACCTTGAGAAATCGCCACCGGTGGTGATTTCTCAATGTAAAAAATTGAAAAATTTTAAAATTATAGTTGGAAAATCGCTATGACCCATAACGATTTCCCAACTAGTATTTAAAAAAAAATTAAAATTTTCAGTTGGGAAATCGTCATGGGCCATGGCGATTTCCTAACTGGTTTAAAGAAAGCGGATTTTGAGAATTAATCTGAAAAGAACGATATTTTGGTAAATAATTGTTTTTAGCTATATTTTGATAAAAAAAACCCTATGTTTCCCCTACTCGTCAGGGACTTGAATTTTTTATATAATTTTACTATATTAAATAATGTTTAAAAATTTTTAAAATATATTTATATTTTTTAATATAAAATTTAAATATTTTAAACTACGTTTTCTTAAAAAAAATTATTACTAAATTAATTTTAAATAAAAATTATAAATCTATAAAATTGAATTTTTTAAAAAATCAAATGACAAATTCATAAAATAAAAAAAAAAATTTAACTTAATTTTTTTATCAATCACTTTCTTCGATTGTAAGAGTTCAAATCGACTAATTACTCCTGCTGATATTTTTTTTTCTTCTCAAAAGATAAAAAAAATTCGAATCCACATCCGATTTAAAGAGTAATATCCATCGGATTTTTGAATCCGCTAAATATCCAAATTTATTAAATTATTTAAAAAAATAAAAATATAAAATTAAATAAAAACTAAATATGTAAATGGACATATAATTTAGATATCCGAATCTTTTATTCGCATAAATATAGTGGATTCGGATAATAGATTCGAATATCCGACATCATCCAAACCAAAATCAAAGTGAATTCGAATAACAGATATCCAAGGAAGGGTTCATATCCAAATCCTCTACGGATAGTAAATTCAATATCTAACTTCGTAAATTACCCAAATCTACAAAAAATGGATCGAATAATATTGGATATCTAATTTTTCTACTATCATTCAGAATACAAAAAATTTCTTTCTTTCTTAATAATTATTTATTATAATAACTATAAATTAGAAATAATTTTAATTTAAAAACTCATTTTATAATTTTCCAAAAAAAAAAAAAGCTACTTGTCGCTGGCTAGCTGGGGTGGCCGTGCTACAGTATCCTCTCAAGGGATACTTTTAATATATAAGTATAAATATTTAAATTTTTAATATATTTGAAAAGTTATATTTTATATTTATATTTAAATATGTATCAAATATAGATCTTGAATATAAATATTTGAACGAAAATAAAAAAAAGTTAGGTAACATCGCATTTAACTAATGTTTTAGGAAATTTTTAGTAGAATAAAATTTCATGATGTGGAATTTTTTTTTTCAATTTATTGACTTTTTTTTTGTCTAAATCTAGAGTGTTCACCATCTCCATTTTATAATTGATGGAAAATTAATATCTGTTCGAGCCAAAATTTCATGATGTAAAATCCTCACAACATCGATGACTCTTAAGATTCGAACATTTGTCCTCATCTTAAAGGCTGTAATCGCTTACCACTCCAACCAATCAAATGTTGGTAACTTACTAACTTATTTAATCTTAGAAAATTTTGAATTAAGTAAAAAATTGGCTTGAAATAAAATTATGTGAACTATATATGAAATTAACTTCTAATATTTCTTCTATATATAATACTCATAGAGTTATATCTCTTCTTATAGTTAAATGTTGTTTGCATGACATAATATAACTCTAGTATCATGCAAATTTTAATTCAAAGTTATAAATTTATATTTTCAGTAAAAATAGATAGTTTATTCTTCAAAAAATAAATTGATTATCGAGGAATTTTATAATATTTTGGAACTATTGAGAATTACTTGCAATATGCCATACACTACTATGAAGGGGCGATTGCCAGTTAAAAAAATTTGTTTAAAATCTTAACAGTTACAGTACCTCAAAGACTAAACTTGTTCATGGCCGAGCAGCCTGTCTTGCTCGTAATGGGCCGAGCCTGAACAAACAGAAATATTTATGATCCGGATCGGGTCGACCCGACCCGGGTCACTGTTTACGTATTAATATATATATATTTTTAATTTAATTATAAAATATATAAAAAAATAATTTTTTATTTTTTAAAATAGTATAAACAGTAAATCCGGGCCGACGGGCCAAACCAGGCCTGAATAAAGAAATAAAAAAATTCTGGACCGCGGCCATAAGCAAGTTTACTCAAAACTCGAGCGAGATTGACTTTGTTTCTTATTTGCTGGTGAACGCTATTTGCACTTGAGCAAATGATACTCGGCATTAAACACGGTAATTTTAGACACGACATTATTACATGATACGAAAAAAATAACATAAACACGACATGAATATAGAGATTGCCAGATTTACTTGATACTATTCCTAAGCAGTAGGCACTGCCATGGCTACAAATTCAAACTAGTCTCATGAACTTACCCTTTAATGGATTCAAGGGAGAGGTTGCTTCTACAACTGCAAAGTTAATTATCCAACATCATTCAAATGAGAGAATAGAATTTGCTAAAGTATTTATGGCGATGCACAATGTCAATGCGAATTCATATGCTATCTAAGGGTAAAAATATATATCAGTAAACAATTTCTTTCTTTCCTTTCAGTCTTCTATCTATAGTAACTTTTTGCCTTTTCACGTTTTCATATTTCCTTGGGATATGATGTTAGAAGTGAGACTTTCTGGGGAGTTAAGTTACTTTCCTTTAGTATTAAAAAGTGAACAAGAAGAATAAGGAGATCAGATGCCAGAGTAACCAGCTGGCCATTCAAAAACCCGAAGCTTAGCTCAGTTAGTTCATGCAATCACAATAGCATGCAATCAGAAGAGGTGACATCCAGAAAATTTGAGGTTCGAATCCCAACATCTGCAACCCATTTCCTTATCCTTAGGCTGCAGTCTCTTTTGTACCAAAAAAATAGTTTCAGCTACACTTCACAATCTATCCTGGAAAGTGCATAATTCTTGCCTAACTTATCTGGACCTAATTCAAAAAGTGAGCACAAACATAAGAATTTCAGGGGACCGGTAACAGAACATGAATCTTATTTCCAGGGGATGATTCCATTAGCTCTTGTTTTCCAGATACATAAACTCCACTCTTTGTACAGAGACATAACTTTCAATTCTATTCAAGATTTCTAGAGAACTCAAACTGAATTAGGAAAGCAGGGAGAGGGTGGAAGAACCTATGTTACTCGAACTCGGGTGTAAGTGTCGGATACGGGTATATGTCTGATATGAGTATGTTTATTTTTTTCCAAAATTTCCATGTATTTGGAGGACCATATCCCATATCCATGTACGGATATGCGTTGGACACGAGTGTCGGACACGGGTATTTCAAGAAAAATGAAGAGTCGGAGCAACATATGGAAGAATTGTAATCTCAAATGCAAAAGATGGTGATAAATGCAGAGCAGTGATGACAATGTCAATACTCTCCCAACAATTCAGGGTCAAAGTATGCTTAGAAACAGAGAGACTAGCTCCCGGACATCTACTTCATTCCCTGAAACAAGTTAACGTTATTTGAACCAACAACTTTCTAAGAAGCAGTACAATATAAACAATTGCACACTTATTCATCATTGTGCAGCTATAATAAGGCCTCTTTATGTTCGATTCAGTTTCATTACTATGAAAAAAAGAAACAATATTTCTCTCACTTTGCATTGGTTATCTACAAGCAAATTCATACCCTCTGAACAATGACAACTAATAAGATTCATCATTGAAACTTGAAATCTGGCACAATCCTCTAGTCTACTTAAAAATCTAGGTATGGTGATCACCAATCTTCACAACAACATTTCCTCTTTATTTCCTTGTGTTCTTTCTTCTCAGCCAATTATATATTTGCAAGAATAAGTACAAGCATTTTAATTCCAACACAACTAACAAACTCAAGGCCTCAGGTAATGTAACAGTTCATTGACTGCAGAGCTCTCTTATCATTTCAGTTGACAGCTACGTTATCCGGACTCAAGATGAGTGTCAGATACAGATGTGTATCCAACACGGATATGCTCAATTTTTCTAAGTTTTTTCACATATTTGGAGGATCTTATCATACTCGTGTCTGAATATATGTTAGACACAGGTGCCAAATACGGATACTTTAGGGAAATGAAGAGTCCGGATAACATAGGTTGACACTTGACAGTGTTATCCAACATATCTAAACCAAATTTAGCCCACATTACATTACATGCATATAAACTAAAAAGAGTAGTACAATTCCCATTACGTATCTAATAATGAACAGGGCAAATCTTTACCAGTAATAGTTTTCCTTTCTATAAATCAATAAGACAAAAATTGGGTGATGAAAGTAAAAAAAGATTGAGTACAGTATTGAACCTACCAAAAGGAAGGATTAGCAATGGAATGGAAAATGACAAGTAAAAGAAAAAATCAAGAACAACAGTGTATGACTGTTACATATCAATCAATTGAAGCTATTCCAATGAACCATTACGAAGATGCCAATACCTTAACGGCTTTAAAAGCCGGATGAAGCAACCCTAACTCATCTTTAACTTCAAGTGGATTACCAGTCTCATTCCTAACTCTCTTAACTCTCCTACTGGCCAGCGATTTATGCATAAATCCATACATTTGCAAGATCTGGTTATCCCCAAAATTAAAAGCTCTATCCATTTGTCTCAAACACCTCTCCACCGGATAATCCCCAAACTTCCCACACGGTTTACACCCGACAAAATGAGTAACCAAGGGCCATCTATGATCCCCTAACCCTGGATGATAATTCTCCATCATTTCTTCGTAACGATCCACCAAGATCCCCCAATAACCATGCAAATAATAAGCATTCTCTAAATAAACTTTTTCACCCCATTTAGCCCTTTCCTTGACCAACAAGTAAACCATCGCAGACTGATCATCTGCTTCGAAAACAGGCCTTCCCTTTAACTCCCTAGTTAAAACTTTGCCAGCTTCTTCCCTGATCTTCCCTTTCGGACCCATTGGAGCCCAAGCATCTAAAAGATCAAGCGACCATTGACAATTCCTTAACAAGAAACTACCAGTATTTAATCCAATCCAGTTTTTCTCATTATAAACCATTTCATTCCAACCATGCATAACCAAATTAAAATCGTTATACCTTTCCCATGGAAGCTCGTAGGCCATATCAGTAAACATCGCATCACTGTCCATCCACCAAAGAAACTCGATTTCCGGGTGCGAAAGCAAAAGCTTCCTAATCAACGGTAATTTCGCCCAAAATCCCGCCATTTCCGCATCCAATAACGCCATGTTGTAAAAAATCTCGACCCCGTGTAATCTACAGTAATCGATCTTGTTCTTAATCGATTTCAATAAGTAATGATCGCCGACCAGGTTTTCGCATGGTTTGGGTGATGAACCGGTGACGAGGAGGACTCGGGGCTTGTTTGGACCGATGAAGTTTGGGAAATTCGGATTGTTTTTGAGCCATTCGGATCTTTGTTGATCCCAATCGGATATTTTAGGTCCGAGTGAGTAGGGTTTGTTCGGGTCGGATTTTTCCTTTTCTCCATCTTCTTCATCGACGAGAATCTTGGAGATATCAAATTCGGCGTAGTTCTTATCGTTACTGTCGCTCTCAACGGCGTCGTTCTTAGCCTCTTCAAGTACTCGTCGGTACTCCACGCGCCTGCGGGAAGCGTAGGCGTGGTGATTGTCGTTTTCCTCGGAGGAGCCGGATTTTGCGGGGGTGAAGGTTCCATGTAGGACGATGACGGTGAGTAGAAGGCAGAGAACGGTTATTGTGGCCTGGAAACGGCGAGGTCGCAACCACCGGTCCAACATCTTGGTTTCTTTCGCCGTTCAGGCGACTGGTTCGGATTGTAAATAAATGGAAAATCGAGGGGGAAATAAGTCGGTGAAGTGGAATAGTGAAGAAAGAAGGAAGAAAAAGAGGGAAACTTGAAAAATAAATGGAAAGTTGGAAACAGAGAGATCGGTTCTACATTTTTTTTATTTTTAGGGGTTTACACGTGGGACTCGGGGCAAAATTTTATTTTTCTGATGATGTAACGGAAACCGTGGATCTCAAGGGTGGGGCCAGGTAAAGAGAGATCGTACGGTGGTGGCGCTTTCATTAATTTGTCCAGTTAGAAGGAGCGCACGTGTCGGTGTCGTACATTTCCTCCCAAATCACATACGTTTCGAGGAAATTTTTTTTATTTTAAGATTATTATTTATTTATAGTTTTTGCTAACGAGATTCTTTAATATATTATTTAAGGAAATGTTAATTAGTATTTATAGACACTTATTAAGATACTATATATAAAAAAATATATAATTAATATTTTTTTTTTGATTTAATAAAAATAATGTATTAAATATAAAAAAAAATTAAAAATAGTAAATAAATAATCTTTAACTAGTGTCTATAGGCATCAGTTAGACCTGCTTATAGGTCGGACCGCGACCCAATTTTTTTTCAAATTCTTTGCCCAGGTTCGGTCTGATAGGCTCAAATTTACTATTCATCATATTAAAAAAATAATTTTTATATTTTTATAATTAAAATTAAATAAAATAATATTATTATAATAAAAAAAATACTGTTTCGGGCCGGATTGGGCCAGCCCGGATCAAAAATATCCTGTTTAGGCCCGGCCCAATACGCCCTGTCGGGTCAAGCGGGCTGCCCGGCCCATGAGCAAGTCTAGCACCAGTTAAGCGGATCCTATTTTTATAGTAATAACATTATATTAAATAATGTAAATGATAATTTTATTTATCATTTTGGATGCATTGAATGAAAATATTACTATATATGATAACTTTAAAAAATATTTTTAGGACATTTTGGATGCATTGAATGAAAATGTTTTGTTTTATATATAAAAAAAATAAAATGAAATAAACTTCTGCTTAATATTTTAGATGGTTTTTAATTTTGAGCATTTTTACCGTAAACAATTGTTTAATGATTTAATTGCCATTTATTTGTGGAGATAAAATAGATAATTTGTTTTGTGAACAATTTTTTTAAGAAACTAGTAGTATAAAAATTTATAATTATAAATCAATTAATTAAAGATCTGATTAATCGATATTTATAAGTATGAATTAAGAATTCTTTAATTGCTATTTAAAAAATATATTATATTTAACATATTATTTTTATAAAATTTAAAAAGAATAATGTATTAATTATATATTTAATTTTTTAAATATCATCTTAATTAATATCATTAGACATTTATTAAGATTTTTTATTAATTAAATCAAACAAATAAATCAAATGATAAATCATGGTATAGTTGGATAAATACATAAATAGTAAGATTTAAACTTAAGATTTCAACATTTCAAGATGTCATTTTTATCACTAAAACAATCTTACTCACATTTTTTGAGAAGATTTATATGTACTTTTTAGGATACAATTTTTAAAATTTTAAAAAATATATTATGTATTATAATCAATGCCATATATATATATATATTTATGTATATATTGCAAAAAGAATGCCATTTTTTTGCTATTAATGCCATTTCATTACCATCTCTTGATGTAAATCAAAATCTAAAAAAATTGCATGCAAACAGGAAAACATAAGATTTTTATGTTATCTTCAACAACAAAAAAAAAAAGAATAGCATCTCTAACTCTCTATATATTACAATAATTGACCCTACAATTTCTCTAAAATTGCTATTTTTTTTCACCTTTATAAGTTACAAATTCATTTAAAAAAAAAACATTTAGATACATAAATAAAGCAAAATTAAAGGGTTATAAGTTTATAACTAACAATTGAAAGAAATGCCGACCAAACCAAACAAGGTTTAACAAGATCTCTCGCAAAAGGATTAATTTTTCTAAAGCTACAATAACAAGCAAAAAGAACCCCAAAATGTAATAAACAAAACATAAAACCGAACCAAACCGCACCGATGACAAGTTGAAGAGGATGCCAAACAATACTTAGTGAAATTTGAGAAATATAGAGAGGCAAAGCATTAGGGTTCATATGGAACCCACGGTCGACCCAAACGAGCCAAGCAGCCAGGCTCATGCTGAAACTTGACCCAATTGATGCGAGGTTTATGAGCCATAAGGGAGGAAACCAAAACGGTTTGTTCACTATGGTTCGATACCTTTTGCCCGAACCGAACTCGAAGATGATGAAAAGGGTTAGAGAGAGAGGGATTGCAATGGCTATGGTTAGTGACCAGAGAGCTTTCTTGGCTCGAGCCTTCTTGTCTTCTGGTTTGACCCTGACTCGTGGGGCATGGCTTGCTTGATGATTATATTGGATTTGGGGTTCGGCTTGGAGAACTTTAGAGGCCATTTGTAAAGGGTAATTGAGCATTGTAAATTGCATATTTATGGAGGAAAATATAGGGTTGAAAAAATGAGTGTTGTGGAGCAAATTTTGGGTTTCCATAAATGGATTTGATGATTCTAATTTGTCAAATTATGTTTTGCCCTATTCTTTCTCAAACTAATTTGTCTCAAATGAATTAAAGTTTCTATAAGAATATAATTTGACTTCATTTTTTTCTTTTTCTTTTTATATTTCGTTTCATTTAAACTCTAATAATCCGAGGGTTGAAAATGAAATTACCTTAAAAATCTCTTAACTAAACATTTTCAATAAAAAAGTGTTGAACATGCTAAGTAGGTTTTAATTACTTAATATATTAAGTTAATGTTATTTAAGGAAAAAAATAGTATTTAATTATATTAATTTAATATTCTTTCCTTTTAACCTTTTATTTTTTCCTATTTAACTTTTACCAATTAAAATCATTATTTATAAAATATTAATAAAAAATCTAATATATATTTTAATTTCAGTAATATACTAAACAACTTTTATATCATAAACTCATCACTTAAAATTTTAGTATTTAATTTTTTAGTACTTAATTTATTCAGTTTATCAAACAGAAAATTACTTAGCATTTCCAACACCTTTTTCATTGAAAATCTTCAATTTAATTGATTTCTAAAAATGCTTCATCAACTCATCAAAAAAATAAAATCATTGAAAATTTTGATTTTTAATGATTTGAAATTTATCAATGGTTTATCAAACACACATGATTAAACAATTTATTTATATTTAATCATGTTCATTGAAAAGAAAATAAACTTTACCACATTTCAATAAGAAAAAAAAAAAGCTTTAAGATATACATATAATCAAATTATAAGACCCGATTGTGATTTTTAATTTTTAATATAATAAATATAAATATATCAAGACTAATATTTTAAAAAAAATCCTATTCCTATGGTTGCTAGATCAATCAATTATTGTAAAACAAGAAAATTAATTTGTATTTTTCTAGTTTAAAAATCAATCTAATTTTTTCAACAAGCTTAAGATTAGATATTTCATGATAGTTAAAACCATCTAAATTTTAATTAGAATTGATAATTGGTATATATGTGTGAGTCTTATATTTTTTTTTTTCGTGTTAATGGTGTAAATATAACATAAAATCACATACTATTAAATATGTCAAAATCTTAAATACGAATATAATATATGTATTAAATTTATCGTTAATCATATTTAAATGTATTGTAGCATATTTATTATATTTATTAAATATATTATATTTTGAATATTTTCATATCATATTCAAAATTATCTGAGTTAACTATTGATTTTTTCCTTTACTATAAAAAAGAAAAGAAAAGATTTGATCACTAATTGATTTTTTTGTTTTTTTAATTTATTTTTAAGATGTTTTAAAATTTAATTACGCCCCAAAAAGAAAAAAAGCATTTGATTTATTAATTTTTACTAAAAATGCCCTTAGACCGTCATATCTCATATGTTGTAATCCGCGCCAAAATTGGGAGAAAAAGGTAATTTCACCTCTCGCTCTCTCACTGTCACTCACTCTCCCAAACTTAGCAATTTCTCTTCATCTCCTCTGCCAACCAGCGAAAAGTCTCTCAGCCATTAAAATTTTCGAGAATGGTAAATTTTATTTTCCATAATTAAACTATTTCTCTGTAATTTTATTTAAAATCTAATCCTTTTCATTATTTTTCTAAACATTTCATCGAAGAGTATTTGATTAGGGTTTTGAATTTTCTGTTAGGGAATCTGATTTATTCTGTTCTATTGTACGAGTTAGCCATATTAGGATTTTTTTGTCTTTTTCTTTTCTTTTCTGAATTATAATTTTAAAGTGCTGAAGTTCTGTTTGGTTGCTGAGAAATGCTTGAGAAATTAATGTAAATATTATATTCAAATGTTTAACTATATGGGAATCGACCAGTTTTGAGTCTTTTGACGACATGTTTATTATATTCGGCTTGTTAGTGGAGTGAGAAATGTCATAACCTATTGCTCAAAACAAGAAATGTGAAATGGAGCCATGGTTGTAATTGCTGAAGGTTCTGTTTGGTTGCTAAATGCTGAGAAATGCTTGGAAAGTTTAACTATGTGGAAACTGACCAGTTTAGACGATATGTTTCTTATCTTCGGCTTGTTAACTAATGTAATAATCTATTGCTGAAAACAAAAATTGTTAAATATAGCCATGGTTTTAATTGTTTTTGTGTTGCAGTGACATTTAATTTTAAGTTTGATTAGTATGACTGAACTTTTTGGGTCTAATTGAGTTGATACTCGATCACCGATTGTTGGCTTGAACTTTACATTCATTGAAGAAAGATTTGCTTCCTTCAGCAACTATCATGTGTTCTGATATTATACGGTAGCAGATATTGATACTCTTGATAGCATTTTATGTTGCATAATTTTCATTTTATCTTTTATTCTGCAGGATGGGAATGATTCTGTAGATCCAAAACAAGACACTGCTGATATGGCAGCTTTTGTAAGTTCTTTTTCAAGTTCCCCGGCACTTTTATATATCGCAAATAAACTTAGACTATTTCCTTCTCTTCATGGTTATTTAGAGCAGACAAATACAATATTAGCTATGCTTTTTAGGGGGTATTCCGAACATTGCACTAAAATTGGCTGGGGTGCTTTGGACCATCTTATGTTTTTACTAAATAGAGGAAAGCATGGGAATTTTGTTATGTTTAGTTTTATACATATTCCAATGTTATGGTTCTACGGTTTAACTGATTTTCATGCGGATTTTACTGAATTTTATTATATCCTTTTGCAGGTCCAGAATCTACTTCAACAGATGGTGAGTTCTTATTTTGAACTGCTTTGAGATTCTGTATGGAATTAAGGAACAATTAATTAAAGCAGATGTCGCTAAGTTTGCTCTATTATTACATCTTGCAGCAATCAAGGTTCCAAACAATGTCTGACTCCATCATCATGAAGAATATCCTTTTCTTATTATCTAGCAACTGTATAATACAAGGAAACTGAACCTTGAGGAGATGAAGTTGCTTCATTGGTTTCTATATAGCATCAGAGAAGGGTTGTTTTGTTGATTTCGGGGTCCTTTTGGTGGAGGTCAGGTTGGTGTTAAAGATTTCACTTTGCAATAAGCAAAATGAAGGCTTCTTTACTTGCTTATACCTAGGTTTTGGTCTGTGTTTAGCTTGGGATTTTATTTTGTTGGGGAAAGTAGCCATGGGAGGGTTACCAAATTTCATTTCATTTCATTTCAGTTGCTCTTGTTCCTTAGGTGCTACCAAAGCCAAAATGAAGCAATTTAATCTTATTTGGATGTATATATATTCATGTTCCAAGAAAAATAAAACTTATAAACATTTTCTTGATTTCCTTGACTTCAATGCACTTGATGAGATGGGCAGCAGGATAGATGAGCTAGAGCAAAGCATCAATGATCTCAGAGCAGAGATGGATGCAGAGAAGTCTCCTTCTCCTTCGGTTCCTTCTGGGCCAAAGGATGATTCCAAGTCATCCAAAGAATCCTAACGGTGTGAATCCGGCGTTTACGGCATGGTATTTCTAGACTCTGTATTTCTTTTGGTCCCCTAGCCTTTCTCATATGGAAAACCAGTAACAGACAGACAAATATACCTTATATATGTAACTAATGCCTCCTCTAATTGCTATTTTCATATAATATGGTTAACCCTCTCTAAGCATTCTTCACATTAGTAGTTTAAGGCCATGATTATACTTCTGTTCTATGTATGCATATTCTATGATTGTGATGAGCTGTTTTAGTATGAAATACCAATCAGGGATGGTCACTTGAAGAGGAATTGATTTGTATATAGAAAAGACCTATGTATCTCCGACTCTTCATTTTTCTTGAAGCACTCGTGTCCGAAACCTATATCCGGACATGTGTATGGAGATATGAGCCTTCAAGGACTCTTCGAATACATGGAAAAACTTAGAAAAAGTTAAAGATGCCCGTGTTGGACAGATAGCTGTATCCGACACTCACACTTGAGTCCGAGTAACATAGGAAAAGATTAGTTTGGTAGATAGGTTCATGCTTGAGGAATCTCATTATCTTTTAGATCATGCTACTCACTAAGAAATTAATTAAATTAATAATATATTTGATTTTGCTCATAATAACTAAGCATTAAAAAAAAATGAAGTGCAAAGGTGGTCCTGATTCTTGATGATGTTAACCTTTGTGTATAGTTTTTTTTTTTTGTTGCTTTCTTTTCTGATACATGTAAATATGACAAAGACATTTGAGGTGTGAGTTTAATGTCTTGCAAAAAAAAAGGTGAGACTTGAGAGATGCCAGTTACAGTTGGATTGCATTTCTCTTTGCTTTGTTCTTTTGCTTTGGAAAAAGAATTAGATTCCATGTAAAAGGCTTGCTTTGCATTTGCACATGAACCGCCCTCACCCCTTGGCGCAATTGCTGGGTCAATCTAATTATATACCCAAAACTGTTTTTTTTTTTTAATATTAGTATTTGATATTGGTATGGTGTTTCACACATATTCAAATATATGAGTATAAAATATAAATTTTTTAATTTCATATATATTTTTTAAAAATTAAACATATTCATCTTAAACATATAATTATATTTGAATAATCGGAGAAAGAGAAATTCAGTACCATAAAAAATCTCATATCTGACTTTGAAAAAGCCCAAAAATAAAAATCAAATCTAAACATTGTACAAATCAATATCCTTTTTTTTTTCTCACCAAACAAAATATACCATAACTCAAACCTGAAATTCGATGGACCAAAAAATTTAAAAAAAAAAAAAAAAAAGAGGGTATAATTACATTAGCAACATATATATATATATATATATATAATAATCATATAAAATTCATTCAATAATAACCTTCATCTTTATTCCACTCAATTCTTTTATATACGCATTTAATAAAAATTTGGAGAAAAAAAATTCAGTAATACACATTTATAAATCAAATATATAAGACATAAATGAAAACATTACATTTAAAATTATTAGAGATAAAGAGCGAGAGGCAACAATTTTCTTTTAAAGAGACGTAAAAAATAAATCTAACGCCGACAGCGCGTAATTCTACTGCAACCGCGTGAGTAAGGATTCGCCTGAGCTCCTGGTTGGCAATTATAATACGACGCGCCACGTCGCGAGCATGGCACCGTGTTTCTCCTCAGCGCACCGTAGCTAATGTAACGAGTCGTCGCTAAAATGCGCCTATTGATATCGGAACCCATGGCGAACTCGGCGTTGAAGTCCGAGGATTCCTCCCCGTTTAGCATCAAGCACTCCGCAATGGATCCGCGGCACTCCGATTTAATCGGGAGGAAATGGTCGCCGCCGAAATCGAGCGTGAGAGACGAAGCTGAAACCGCCACGTGGACGGCCAAGATCGCGCAAATCGCGAGGAAACTGAAGTAGAATCTAGATCTTCCCATTTTCGGGGTTTTTTTTGGTTTTCTGTTGATGAAGGGAGTGGAAAATGGAAATGAAGGCAGGTTTTAGGATTATAACTTATAAGTGATTGTTATTAAGAGAAAGCCACTGGGGTTTGGATTTATTTGCGATTATGCCACTTGACTTTAACCTGACCGGCTTTACTTGTAATTTAAGTGTGTAATGTCAAATTTGTCATTACAATATATTCATATTAAATTTTATCATTATACTTTAATTTTGTTTAATTTTATCGATGCATTATAATTTTGTTAATTTTCAAATATAAAATGATAAAAATTACCATTTATATTAATAAAATATTTTACAAAATATTTTAATTTCATTACTTTTTATTAAAAAGTCAAAGAAATTAAAAATAAAATGATAAATTTAATATTTATATTAACAAAATATTTCATTGTTATCTTTAGTTCAATGATAAAAAAAAAAATTCGAAAGTACAGTGATAAAAATCAATAAAATTAAAAGTATTATGATAAAATTTAATAAAATTAAAATACAATTTCAAAATTTAATATTAAATCATAGTATAATGACAAATTTTACTTTAACCCTATTTATTTATAATAAACAAATATGATATCTACATCTTAAATTTAATAAAATTAAAATACAATTTCAAAATTTAATATTAAATCATTTGCTTGATGTATGCATGAGAAATGTTGGATTGGGGGGCATTTGGAGCCTTGGAAAGGCTATCATTTTCCAGATGGCCATGCTTTAACCAACTGGCAGCAGTTGTTAATTTATTGCCTGTTGCAAAAGCTTCAACCTCGATTGCTTGTAAATGTGCATAAGGATATATATATATATATGCGCTCTTTGCGCTTTGCTATTACCAAAAAGAATAAAAAGACAAGAGCAAGGGCGGATCCAAGAGAGGACAGGCAAGGGTCTTGGCCCTTCCTGGCTCCTCCAAACTCTTTAGGTTCTTAATAGTTGTTTAACTCAAAAAAAAAAAAGATAAAAATTTGTTTTGACTCTCCAAAAATTTATAATTTGATCATTTTTTACCCCGACTCCCAACATGATTTTTTTGGCTTCGCCCCTAGACAAGAGCTTACCATGATTGCTTAGGATTGATTCCACATTTCTTTCTATGTGTTGTTGTACACCATTATTAACTCGTATGATTAATGGTTGAAACTGTTATAAGGGATCTTTTATGCTAAAACTTCCATTTGGATATTGTTCATGTTCCATCAATCTTTATGAGCAAATATGGTTGCTTAGAAGTGGCATCCATGAAGTTTCTGTTTGAAATATTTGCTATATACTACTTATAAACATAAGAACATATATACAAAATCGAATATAAAGACACTTACAAGAATTGATTTGAAAAAATCAATATCGAGTCAAGGTTGGACCTCTAACCTTAAGACGTTTTTTGCCTGTCTAAGGTGCTTACAGTATCGATGCAAATCGTCTCCCAGGTTTCCTCGATATACGTTACAAATGAGAGCACACTCGGATGCAACACGGCGAACAGAAGAATGCTGAAGTCTCTTTCTCAGAAGACAGGAATATTTTGATGAATTAGTTTATTTAAGTAAATAATATAAACACGAGAAGTCTGTATTTATATGAGCCAAAGAACCTGTTCGGAAAAAACACATCAATTAGATGGAATCTGTTTGATCAGAACAAACACATCTTTTGGGATAAAAATGGTCCGAACAGACATGTAATGATCAGACTTCTTCCTCTTCTAGTGGGTACCTTTGAGATTAATATTTCATTATCAATTGTGTACCTTAATTATACATCGTGTATCTAGTTACAACAACTTACGTATTGGAATACGTATTTTGTATATATACACCCAAAATAATACATTGATATCCAACAATCCCCCACATGAATGAAAATTATCTGATTAAAACGACGAACTGACTTGAAGTTTGAGAGAGACTTTCTTTGAAGAGTAGTTGCATCAAGATAGGTAGCTTTTGGCTTTGAACCTTCCATAGTGAATAATTATCGGATTTACTCGGCTAACTAGTGAACACGATGTCTTAAACTATTCAGCCTTTAGTGTAAACCAAGACAATAATTATCATACAATTCCCCTTCGAACATCTTCGATTCTCACGGTTGTGTCTATTTTGGCCTCAGACACTTCCTGGTTTCTTATGAGTACTCTAGAGAATTTAGCTTGATCAATTCTCATAGAAGTGCCACGTTTCTTACTCATAATAGGTGATTGCTCATTAAGAGTATCCGGCAATACCCCACTTGATTATTTATCAAGCTATAAGAATCATTAAAAGCATAGCTTATCCTACCTTATTTGCAGGCAGCACTAAATCATCATAGGAATGGATAAGAGTGTTTAACTCTTTTAGTGCTTACACTCAGTTACATAATTTAGTTGTCCCTTTTGAACCTAGATCTTGGGATCTCCAGTCAGCTAGGTTGGGTTTCCACTATGTAACTTTAATTTATAGGCTTACGACCCATTCCCCTCGATGATAAACTTGCTCTCTTATTAAAACTTTTCATAAGCGGATCCGCAATATTATCCTTTGATTTTACATTATCAAAAGAGATAATTCCATTTGAGAGCAACTGTCTAACGGTATTATGTCTTCGACGAATGTGTCGAGATTTACCGTTATAAACAACTCTGTGCCCTACCAATTGCAGATTGGCAATCGCAATGTATCCAAATTGCAGGCACAGGTTTCGGTCAAATTGGAATATCTTCTAAACTTTCGAAGCCATTGCGCTTCTTCTCCAGCTTTATCTAAAGCTATAACTTCAGATACCATGGTAAATCTGGCTATTCACGTTTGTTTAGAAGATTTCCAAAATACTTCAGCTTCTCCAATAATAAAGATAAATCCGTTAGTGAATTTGAAATCTTTAGTATTGAATATCCATTTTGCATCTCGATATCTTGTGTAGTGCAGTCCATAACTTTAGGTGTATCTTAAATATCTAAGTACCCACACAATGGCCATCCAATATCCTTTCCAAGAATACTTGTAAATTTACTCAGTTTGCTAACTGAGTATGTTATGTCTTTACATTCATTTACAACCTAATGGTTTACTTTTAGGGTCTGTGCCACTCTTGGCACCATCAGGGACCACTGATCTCATGGACAAGGTTCCATCCTCCGCTTCACAATGGGGTAGTCATGGTAGCACCAAGGCATGCCGATACCATACCATGACACTCTTCCCCACTTACTATGTCGATACCCTCATTGACGATAAGATCATACCGAGTACCTTTGTTGCATAAAGTTGACATTTTCTCACATGTCCTTCTCTTACCCTCAAGGACTAGGTAATGATCCCATCAAATGATGTACCGAACACAATTCTAGGTCCTATCATGACCTTTTAAGTCGGAGAAATTTATACCTTCGCAAGACACCCCTACACTTTCGTGTATTTTTAGGATGGTCTTTGACCCTTCCATAATTCATATGGTGTCTTGTCTGATTTCTTGTGGGATATTTTATTTAAAATATAATTAGCTATTAAAATAGCCTCCCCCCACAAGTTCTGAGGTAACCCTGAACTTATCAACAAAGCGTTCATCATTTCATTCAACGTTCGGTTCTTGCATTCTGCAATACTATTTTGTTGAGGTGAATAAGGAGCAGTGATTTAATGGATGAAACCATTTTCTGAACATAATTCATTAAATAATGAACCATATTCACCACCTTTATCACTCCTTATTATCTTACTTAGTTGATTTTCAACCTCATTTTTAAAGAGTTTAAAAACTTCCAAGGTCTCGTCTTTGCTTCTTAGCAAATAGACATAACAATATCTTTTTATCACCTCTAGTTTTCACAAATTTTAAGTCACTTAAATAAGTGTGAATTAAATCTAGAGGTTTACTTATTCTTTCTACCGAATAGAAAGGATCTTTAGCCAATTTGGATTCTACACAAATTTTCCATTTGTGATTTTTATCAAAAACAATTTGCTGAAGTAAATCCAAATCCAAATTGCTGATTCTCTGCAAGGTCTTGTAAAACACATGACCTTATCTATCATGCCATATGTTAGAGGATACCACCAAGTAAACATAAGAAATAATTTAATTATTATTTATGTTCTTTGGCACAACAACTATTACATAAATATCCCCTACTCACAAACATACAACTTTTGGTGAGTACAAATTTATCAGACTCAAATACGAGTCTAAACCCGTTCTTGCTCAACAGAGAGCTGGAAAGCAAATTCTTACGAATTTCAGGAACATGAACCACATTGTTCAAAGTTAGTTCTTTAACAGATGTCATCTTGAGCACCACCTTTTCATGGCCTCGTACCTCGCAGACCGAAGAGTTTCCCATAAACAATTGCTTATCAACAGCAGCTTCTTTATACTCGGAGAAACTCTTTCTATCAGAACAAATGTGACAAGTGGCACTGGTATCTACCAAGTTCACTTGTGACACTACAGCAGAGAGCTCAATCTCATCATCATCAACTAAGTTGGCTTGAGCTCTTTTTTCTTGTTCTGACGACAGTCATTTGCTCGATGACCGGGCTTGTTACAATAGAAACAAGTTCCCGTGAAATTCTTGAAATTCGTTCCCTTATTTCCTTGGGAAGAACTAGAACCAACATGTTTCCTCTTGTTGGTCTTTTGCGAATGTTCAACAACATTTACCTTGGCTTCCATGGTCTGAGCTTTAACCCTCTTTTTTGAACCACGATTATCCTTCTTGATTCTTAACAGAATAATCAAGTCCTCTAAAGTCATCTCCTTTCTCTTGTGCTTTATATAGTTCTTAAAATCTTTCCACAAAGGTGGTAATTTCTCTATCAAAGCAGCCGTCTCAAATGACTCACTAAAAATCATTCCTTCAGGATCAACTGATATTCTTGGACTTGACTTATCACGGTTTTTGAGTCCACCATTTTGAAATCCAGAAACCGGCCAACCACAAATTTCTTCGTGCCGGCATCCTCGGTTCTGTATTTTCTCTCTAAAGACTCCCACAACTCTCTTTCTGTTTTAATCGGGCTATACACGTTGTATAACGTGTTGTCCAATTCATTGAGGATATAGTTCTTACATAGGAAGTCAGAATGCTTCCATGCTTGCATCGAGGCTACAACCGTAGGATCGGTCTCTCTCTCGTTCAGAGTCGAAGCCTCTTCCCGTAAGAACCTAGCGAGGTTGAGGGTGGTTAAATAGAACAGCATCTTTTGCTGCTATCTTTTGAAGTCCAGACTATTGAACTTTTCAGGTCTCTCACCATGTGTAACATGTAGAGGTTGTGGTGCTACAGGCGCATTAGCATTGCCGGTAGATGGTTCGGCCATCTGTTATTTCAAAAATAACAGGATCAACTTTCATACAGTTTATAGAACAGTGTATAAAACCAATACATAAACAGTATGTATCTAAGCAATATGATCACAAACTATATATTTATATGTGTTATAACATGTATAACTTAGAGGTGGCAATTGGGCGGGTTCGGGTCGGGTTCATTCGGGTTCGGGTTTATTCGGGTTCGGGCTCATTCGGGTTCGGGCTCATTCGGGTTCGGGTCCATCCGGGTTCGGGCTCATTCGGGTTCGGGTCCATTCGGGTTCGGGCTCATTCGGGTTCGGGCTCATTCGGGTTCGGGCCCATTCGGGTTCGGGCTCATTCGGGTTCGGGCCCATTCGGGTTCGGGCCCATTCGGGTTCGGGTTCGGGTTCGGTCTGGGTTCGGGTTCGATCTGGGTACGGGTATGTTTTACATTATTTTATTTTATATTAGATGTAATCATTTTTACGTAATTTAAATATTTATATCTAAAAACAAATTATTAATTTATTATTATTTTTATTTTTATACTTTTGCTATTATATGATATTTTTAATTATATTTATTTTTTAAAATTAATATTTGTTAGCACCAAAAGAATAAGAAATTAATTTGTTATATAAAATCAAAATTTGAAATAATTTATTATAAAAAATATGATATATTATAAATTAATATATTGATATTTAAAATAATTGATTTGATGAGCTCGAATTTCAAAATATAAATACATTATAATTTATATTCACTATAAAATAAAAAACTTTTAAAAATAAATCTTGACCTTCATCTATTCATTTATATACTTATAAAATGCAAAAAATTTATGCTTATAGTCAAGATATATATATATATATATATCGAGTACTTATATTTTTTTCATCAGTATAAAGTATAAATTATAAAGTAGTACTAAAAAATATAATTTATATTTAAATTATACGTAATAAATATATAATTAATATGATTATTTATTAATATATAATAAATATACCCAAAAGCAAAAGGCCATAAAACCCAAAACCCCATTAAATCCACCCGCTAAAATAAAATCACATGAAAGCCATAATCCAATTAAACCCACCCTAACCTAACCGCATAAGTATAACTAGAGCTGCTCATGGGCCGGGCCGGGCCGCGGCCCAGTTTTTTTTTATTTTCTCTGCCCAGGCCTGGCCCTGGGTCGGCCCGGCCCGCCCGTTTAGGCCCGAAACACTGTTTATTGGAATAAAAAAATAAATTTTTTTATTTTTTTATAATTAAAATTAAATAAAATAATATTATTATAATAAAAATTACTGTTCCGGGCCGGGCCGGCCCGGAACACAAAATATCCTGCCCAGGCCCGGCCCGATACGGGCGGGGCGGGCTGCCCGGCCCGTGAGCAGGTCTAAGTATAACCCAAAAGGCCAAAATAATTGAATTATTGTCAATTTTTTTACCCTTATAGATTAATTGAATTATTGTCAAATTTTTTTTCACATCTTTAAAATTTTCAAGAATTTAAAATATTTAGATTGTAAATTCATCATGATATGAGACGTTAAAGTTATAACTTATAAGTACAAAATATAATTTAATTTTTGATAAAATTATTATTTCATCATATATATATATAATATATAAAAATTTAAATTTTAATCAAATTATTAAAAAAAATTAGAATAAAATTAATAATTAAAGTTATTGCTTTGTAAAAAAAAAATAATTGCAATTTGTTTATTTTTATTTTTAGTATTAAATTCGGGTTCGGGTTCGGGCCGGTCTCGGGTTCGGGTCCATTCGGGTTCGGGCTCATTCGGGTTCGGGCTCATTCGGGTTCGGGCCCATTCGGGTTTGGGTCCATTCGGGTTCGGGTCCATTCGGGTTCGGGCCCATTCGGGTTCGAGTCCATTCAGGTTCGGGCCCATTCGGATTCGGGCTTTTTCGGGTTCGGATTTTTGACTTTTTGGTCAAATCGGGTTTGGGCGGGTTCGGGTTCGGGTTTTCCTGGGCGGGTTTTCGGGTTCGGGTTCATTTTGCCACCTCTATGTATAACCACGTAAATATATATATATATATATATTACACGAACAACAACATATATATATATAAATATATATATATATATGTAATATATCACAATATATTACAAACAATATATATGATCACAAAAAACATATATAACACAATATATATGCTCTCAAAACAATCACGTAAATATATAAATATATATTACGTAAACAGTAGCAATATGTAACAATATAAATCGTACATAATATATATATATATTATACATGAACAGCATGTATATAAATATAGTAACCGAACCACACTATATATATCAATATATATATATATATGTATTAAAACAAATAATCAATATATCATATAGTACCGAAATTCACTAGACAATATATGAATATATATAAAAGCAAACAGTAGCAATATAAACGCAAAACTAACAGTATATATATATATATATATATATATAACAATGAGCCATACGGTTATTAGCTAAGAGACATGATTTTTAAAGGAATCATTTGTTAAGAGAAATGTCTGGTAACAATCGAACTTTACCAACAGTTTCATTAACAAGTCAACAATTTTTGACAATTCAGTAATCAAAAACAACAAAAGGGAAAACCCTTTTAGCCTCAGTCACGACTTTTACAGAAAATACAAAGTTTCATGGATGAACATTAATATACCAAACAGTATAAAGATATAATTAATAACATTCAACAATATAGGCTTATGAAATAATATACACAATATGTATTTATATATATATATATATATATATATGCTTTAAACAAAGTAGAAGCAACCTATATATATATATATATATATATAATATATAGGTTAAATATAACCCACTGTCAACACCATACACTACAAACAATTTGCCATATACTGACGCCGATTTTTACCGATGGTCAAATTCCGTCAGTAAATCAAGTCTATACTGACGGATTTTTGATCCGTCAGAAAATATACAATATATACCGACACTTTTTTTTCCGTCAGTATAGGTTGCATCTATAACAGTTAAGCATTTTCCGTCAATATAGGTCTGATGTATAGTGACGGTTTTATTTTGACCGTCAGTATAGGTCTGATGTATACTGACGGTTTTATTTTGACCGTCAGTATAGACACTTAGCGAAAAAAAAATACTCGTTTTTTTTCAACTGACGAATTTATTTTATTTTCAATTTTAAAATTATTATTTTTCATAAAAATATGCTCTATAACAACAGTCTATTTTGTGTTGTCCGTTACTATAGGCACTAAAAGAAACACGGTCTATTCTAACGGATTCTTGGTGCCGTCAATATCTGCAAAACATATACCAACGCCTTACTTATATCTGTCAGTGTAGATACTGTCTATACTGACAGTTTCTCATCAACAGTCGGTATAGATATGATTTATACAGATAGTTACTATTCCTTTTATCAGTATATATTAAAAAAAAAAACCCTAAAACTCTCTTCTCTTTTTTATCCCACCCTTCTTTCACATTCTCTCTCCAGCGGCTACCTGACCCCTCAACCATCCCTCACACCACCAACTGGTTCTGACCGCACCAGCCGTCCTCGGTGTCGGCAGCTCTATCCTTTTGTCCTCCATCGCCGACAGCCACTCTTCCTCCATTTCGTCCTCATCCTTTCGCCACCTAAAACTGAAACTCTCACTGTCCAAAAAAACCTTAATTTCACTTCTTTCTCAAAACATATGTTTGCTTTTCCCTAAATAGAAAAAGCTTAGGTTATATTTAGGTAAGTTTTCACATTTTTCCTATCTCTGTCTCTTCCTCCATCTCTACTGCTGTTAGTCGAGCAATTTTTCCTTCAAATCCTTGAGTTTGTTGCATTTATGAGAAATCTTCAAGAAAATTAGAAATCGATGTGCATCGATGATTATATATATTAATTTATAAAATTGGCTGTTTCAGGTTAGGATTGCCAGAATTTTCAATACTTACGGACCTCGTATGTGCATCGATGATGGTCGTCTTGTTAGCAATTTCGTTGCGCAGGTACCATTTGCTTTAGTAATTATTCAATAATTTATTTGATAGTGCCAGTGGGGTTGTTAATGTGGATAATTAAACAATGAATGCAGGCTTTAAGGAAGGAGCCTTTGGCTGTGTATGGTGATGGGAAGCAGACAAAGAGTTTTCAATATGTTTCTGATCTAGTAAATTAAATAATAAAATAATATTTTTAAATGCCATAAAATAGCCATTTTAATATGCTCTCAGTTGTCACGGTTCTTAATTTCATTTACTTATACATACTTAGTCATAAATTATTATATTGGTGTTATCGTGCTTACAGGGTCTGTATATACAGGTGTGGATTTCTATAAGAGATTATGTGGTGTCTCTGTTATTAGGAGGTACAACTCTGGTCTAAAATCTTAAAGCACTGTATCAATAATTCCATGGCTTGCATGTACAACTCAGTTGTCATGGTTGGGATGTTTTTGAAGAGCCAAAATAATAGGGAGTGATGGTGAGAAATTGATGTGTCAGTCATGACTTTGTGGTGGGAATTGCATGACATTGTGGTGATGTTATAAGGGTAAAAAAAAATTACTTCCTATATGCCTTAGACATGTGAACTTAAAACTAATAAAATTGTAGTTTACCGTGGTTAAGTGGGCGTGGAAAGTTGGAAGAAATATTTCAGATAGCTCTAGACCAATAGGAAAGGTTGTTGAGTAATTGCAATTGATTTTCCAATATAAGTTGAGTCTATCAATGATGTTAACTTATTGCTGTGAGTAACATTCTCACTGTCTCTCTTCATGCACATTATTTTAAACTATTAGCTACTGACCATTTGACACTAATGCTAGTGGTGAGAGTATGGAGAATGCTTAGCGAGCATGTTGCAAAGGTATCAAGATTGGCAAGATTCTTATTCATAGGGAAGGTGACAATGATCAGCAGGTTTGTAAACTCATCTACCTTCCACGTGAGAAATTGTGTTCGTGTGCCTACTTTTTCACTTTTTCTTTCATGCTTCGATGATTGACTAGCTTATTTATGAAAAATTACCACAAGACATCTCAGAAAGGCATGTGCTGCTACTGGATCCTATTCTAGGCACAGGTTCGTTTCTGGTATATGCACATGTTTTCAAGTTAACCATTTTACATAGCGTTTCATTTTCGAGTATCATTTGGTTCACATGCTTACCAATTTTTTGCTGAGCTGAATTTGGTTTTTGGCATTCATGATGCTTATTGTTTTTGGCATTTCTTCAGGAGAGAGAAGTGAAGTTCTTCACTAAAACAGAAGAGATAATTGACTCTTTGATTTTTATCAAGTAAAATGTAAGTACTTGGTCATGCAATTAATTTTTATTTGGTTTCTTCAGCTGAAGGGATAATTGACTCTTTAGTCACTAACCATCTTTTCACATTGGTGGCATTTTCTTTAACAAGTACAAGTACTAGTTTTCCCGAGATAATATTTT
Organism: Fremontodendron californicum; assembly: GCA_030761205.1. Lineage (NCBI taxonomy): Eukaryota > Viridiplantae > Streptophyta > Magnoliopsida > Malvales > Malvaceae > Fremontodendron > Fremontodendron californicum. The sequence goes on along the minus strand of JAULJL010000022.1, from coordinate 24,001,999 downwards.
CTTTAAATTTCTTTAGGTAATGCTTGCTTTGGGGACCCATTGTCTGAAGACTGGATGAGAGCAGTAGAGACAATTTATAGAGATAAATTTCGGGGTTGGGTTGGATTTAATGTTCCAATTTTCCATCCGATCACTATTGGGTAATTGAACTTTTTTTTTTGGTTAACATGTTACTAGACATACCGATAACATACCATTGTTCTGGAATGAGCAACTGGGTGACCTTTGTTTATGAACTATACTTAAGATAGTTTGTGAAAGTTATATAATTAAGATATTTTATTTGTAATTTTATTTTTAATATTATTAAATATTTTTTACTTTCTTATGATGTTTTTTCTTTATATGAAAGATGTTGGATTAAACTATAAATAAATCAATATTAGTAATTGAAAATATGATAAAATTTTGCTTTTACCGACACTTTGACTTCTATATATACTGACGGACAAAACCGTCGCTATAGGTTAATCATACGTTTTACAGTTACATCTATACCGACGGACTCAGAAAAAAATCTGTCGGTATATATATACTGACGGATAAAATGATCGTCGGTATCTGTATATCTACGGTATCTATACCGACGGATGACAGAACCGTCGGTATAGGTAAAAACAAAAGTGACTAACCCAACATAGTCTATACCGACGGTAGTAACAGTAGTGAATCCCAAAACGTTCGGTATAGGCTGAACAACCTATTCCGACGGTCGTTTTTTCGTTGGTATAGATCTATACCGATGAGGGTTTTACCGTCGCTTAAATTTTTGTCGGAATAGTGATTTTGACAGTCAGCATAAGGTTTTAAGATTTTTAGCGACGGATTTTTGAGTTTTACCAATGATTTTTGGACCGTCATTATATGATAATTTGTTTGTAGTGTCTCTTAATGTTTAACTTCATCACTTCAAGGCTTTCAAAGACTATCAAATGCTTAAATTTAGTCATTCAAAATGAAACTAATCAAATATTATCTTTACAAATTACGAGTGCTTTAATCAAAAAGACATGCAAGCAATCAAACATGCAGCTGGTTAACAAGTGGCAACTTTGCTCTAAATCTGATCATGGATTAAATCAAAGATATAAGAAAAAGACAAGACAACTCAACTACTGGTTAACAAGTGGCAACTTTTTAATTAAGACAGTGAAAGCTGATGACCTAAAAACTTAACCTGGCCAATAATAAAGCCCCTAGCCTCCATGGTTGAAGTCTAACAGGCCAGTACAGATTTCATGTAACCTTTAATAATTACCTTACAATTAATTTATCAGAATTTAAAATTACGTAAGATTTATTAAAATATATATTTTATTAACCAGTATTTTAAAAATTATATTTTTTAAGATTATTATATATAATAATATTTTCATCTAATACATTAAAAATAATAAATAAAATTATCAATTATTGTATTTAATATAATATTATTATTATAAAATAATATATTAATGGATTTTGTTAATATATGACAAACAATAACGAAATATATATATTTTAAAACAAATATATAATGTAAATATACATATATATATATATATATTCTCTCAAAACAAAATAACAAAGCATTCAATATATATATAAACACTAAATGCCAAAACCAATTAAAAGAATGAATTAAAGAATTCATGAAACCTCTCACATAAAGTACAAGATATGGACCGAAAAATATTTTTTAACAGTAATGAAAATATATATGCAGTATATAAAAAGAGGAACAAGAAACAGTAAGTGATATGAATATATAACTGTTTAGAATCCGTAATATATTTATAAATAAAACAACGTACATATAAATATCTAAATTACGAAAACAGTAGCAAAATATATAATCACAGTATATAACAAATAAAACAAAAACGACTTAAGAATGTTTGAAAATATTTGCTATATACTACTTATAAACATACACTACAAATCATCTTTCAGGTTTCCTCTAACCTTAAGACATTTTTTGCCTGTCTAAGGTGTTTACAGTATCGATGCAAATCATCTTTCAGGTTTCCTCGATATACGTTGCAAATGAGAGCACACTCGGATACAACACGGCGAACAGAAGAATGCTGAAGTCTCTTTCTCAGAAGACAGGAATATTTTGGTGAATTAGTTTATTTAAGTAAATAATATAGACACGGGAAGTCTGTATTTATAGGAGCCAAAGAACCTGTTCGGAAAAAACACATCAATTAGATGAAACCTATTTGATCAGAACAGACACATCTTTTGGGATAAAAATGGTCCGAACAGACATGTAATGATCAGACTTCTTCCTCGTCTAGTGGGTACCTTTGAGATTAATATTTCATTCAAACATGATATCAATTGTGCACCTTAATTATAAATCGTGTATCTAATTACGATAACTTACGTATTGAAATATATATTTCGTATATATACACCCAAAATAATACATTGATATCCAACAGTTTCACTTTTTTCCAGGCCATTTGTGGAATATAAGGGTACGGTTCCACCTCATGAACTGCAAAACACGCAAAGGGAAATAGAGATAGAAGTAAGTATCATCCTTGTAAACTTCATCCCCATTTCATTCAGGTTAATTTATGCCACAATATTATTAGCATATGAAGAAGCTGCTGATCAGCTGTGTGTGGCTGGTTCTCTTCCTGATTACATTTCCCCAGGTAAAGATGAGGTGGAAAGATGTTATTCTTTTTATGCCTTAGTGGCCTGTAAATAGCACTTAGCACTTGTGGGAATCTAGTATTGGAGAATACTGGAGTACTTAGGCCCCTTGAGTGACGCAATGACTGAAATCCCTAGACATTTCAGAATGCAATTCTTTTCCCTACTTTTGTGTCTATTCTAAGGGCAGCAATCCTGGTCGTATCATTTAAGTTAGGGCTTAGGGGAGAATCCTGGTTGTCCTTGTGGTGGCTGGCATCCATGCATGTTTCTGATGATATTTCAGAGATCATAAGTATGAAAGGTATATCACCAATTTGGTGCATTTTGTTAGGACGGATTCCATTTAGCTTTTAATTTCATTTATATATATGTTTTGCTTATGTTTCAGGTCTCTCAAATTCGCACGAAGAATGGAATGACAAAAGTGTTTTACACTGTTGGAACTTGGAACTTAATAATTGGTATTCAATACTCTCGATATTATAGATATAAAGGTATATGAATGGCCAACGTGGATTGATTCAATTGGTTGAGTACTCATTAGCTCTTTGATAAGTATTAGGGTTCGAGTGTGATCTGTAAATACTAGATGATATCAAATGATGTTCTGATGGGATTTTTTTGTTCCAGTAATAGATTCTAGTTCAGAGTAAGGAGTTGGAAAACGTTTGGTCCATCCACTTTATATATGTCTCCATAAACTGTAAGGCCAAAATGAAAACTCAGAAAACTAATTCTCATGATATGAATTTAGGATAATTTAAGGGTTTGTGTTCATCTTGTGGCTATTTATAGCTAATTCAGATTAGTTTCATTTTGATTGAAGCCAGGCTTTCCATCCCTTACTAAGGGCCTCTTTGGATTTGAATTCTCCACTTAGTTAGAGCCATTTTCACTCAAGATCGAATGTTTTCCACCAGTGGTCCAGAGAAATTCCAACCATGGCTTTTCACTGTTTATTCAGTGCAAGTGCAGCTTAATTAGCTATGACCAAAACTCTTAAAACTCATAATAATCTACTTCTATGTTACCTGGATTCGGGTGAGCGTTAGATTATATTTTCATGTCTATAATATGTAATCTATGATATTCGAATATAGAGTGAGTGTTTAATACGAGTATATTCAATTTTTAAAAATTTTTCATATATTTTGAGGATTATACTTTTATATTCATATTCAAATATATGTCGGATACAAATATTGCTAATAATATTTTTAAAAATGAAGAGTCGGGTAACATATTATATGGTAACAATGAGCTTTGATTTTGAATAAACAGGAGTGAGGATTTTGGAGGTTAATTGAAAAAAGGATCTATATTTGAATAAACAGTGCACCACATCATGTTATGCCAACTGTTAAAAGTTAGATTTTAGAGTTTAGGGTTATTTTTTAATACGTGCACACATCATGTCATCGGTTAAAAGTTAGGTTTAAAGTTTAAGATTTAAAATTTTAAAAATTAGGGTTTATTTTTTAAAATAAAATATTTACTGTCAAAAAACTTTGAAAAAAACCAAGATGATTTGATGCAATAAACTAATCCAACAAAGTCAAAGACCAATCTTAGAAAATCAGTTATTGACATATTCTGCTGCCTTTGTGTTTGAATCCAACAGGAATCTAATCAATCAAACCATTTCTACTGGTTTGGAAACCTCTGATCAGCACTCACAACTTTTGAATTTTGACTGTGGACTTTAAGAATTGAATAAATTCTGCCTTTTTTTTTTTTTTTTTTTTTTTTCACTCTTTATAATCTATAAAATGCCCCAATCTTAACAATTTGCTAACCACAAATATGAAAGGCCAAGTTGCCTACTTTTTACCCATCTCTTTGAACACTCCAGGAGTCAAGATCATGAAAAACAATGGACTACACAAAACCTAAGTAATGTGTCAACTGACAAAATCTTTTGCCAACTAAGGAAAAAAAAATTGGCAATTAAAACCGATAATATTCGACAATATATAATTGCACGATATAAATATAATTAAAAAATAATATAAAAATATACGAACATAATAAAAATATACGAATGCGTTAAAATTTATCTAACACGATTATTAATTTGTTAAAATTTATATTGATATATAATATTTTAAATACAATTATAACAAAAAATATCATACAAATGCGATACGAATATAAAAATTGTGAGATCTAGTGGCAGTCTAGTAATTTAGAAAGAAAAAGAGGATCAACCCTTGAATGATTTTGGAAACTAGTAGACAAGTGGTAAATTACTAAATTTTTAAATAAATAAATAAAATAAATAAAAAAAAAAGAAAAAGATATGAGAGTTCAAATGGGACTCTGAAAAACGGCACTACCGGTAATAGTGAATCTGACAGGAAAGGAAGGGAAAGCCAAAACCAGGGCCAAACAAAAACCCAAAAAATAAAAATAAAATAAAAATTCCTCTAAATTTAGCAGAGACCCTTTCTTTCCCAACCATCCAATTTTCCTATGTACCAACGCATTGCACGCTCTTCCTTCTTTCAGATTCTCCACTAAATCTCTCTATTTTTCTCAATCTCCTACACCCAAATCTCCCTCTCTTTGAGTCTTTTCCCTTTTGTTTTTCATTGCCTTTTGCTTTGCCCAAAGTTCACACCTTTCACTTACTCCTCTTCCTGCATTACAGTCAGAGTCGATACTTATGGTCGTTTTCTGGTTTTGTTGACCTTGTTGATCAAAAAACTGTGGTGGGTTTTTTCTTCTTTTACTCTTTTTCCTCTATTTTGGTAGTCAAAGCTTTGTTTTTTTTTTATTATCATTTCAATACCAAGTTTTTTATTTTTACCCTTTTGTTTAATTGAATAATTTGATTTGTTGTGTTAGTTGGGCTAGTTGAGTTTAGAGTTCTTATCGAATTAGGAGACTTAAGATGCAGCTTCATAGTCTATACTCTAGTTTAAGTTTCGATTTAAGTAGTCTTTTATTACTCTTGTCACTGTTTCTGCTGTTTCATTGCTAAATAGTACACAAAAGAAATTCTTTGTAGAGGGGCATTTTATATGTTTAACAGCCTACATTAGCAATTGATCATCATTAATTGTTCTTTTATGAAATTGGATTTTAATGCTATGATTATGATCCAGATTCAGTTCCTTCTATTCTAGTTTAAGATTCATAATGTCCTGTTGATCATGAGAAGAATTTATAATAGGTTCATTTTAGCAACACAAGAGTGATTAATTCTTGTAATGAAAGTTTTGTGTTTAGTGACTTCAGTTTCTGATTGTTACCTTTCAAAATTTTGTTACCTTTTGAGAAATACAACAGATTTGTTTATGTAAAATGTTGGACTGAACTGTTAGAGATATAATATTGCACATCTACTCAGTTAGTTATATCATGAACTTACAGAATTTTTTATTAATTTGTGGACTTTATCTTGTTAGTACAATGTTATGCTCTCTTTCAATATAAAAATTACATAATGGAGATGTATGCTCTGTTTCAGCCTATAATGCAAGGAGGAAATTTTACTAATTCTGAAGGGGAAATTAAGGTAAGTTTTGGCTATCAGTGCAACAGCCACAAAGGTATTCCTTGCAGCACTGCTAATGGGTGGGAAATCCGACCGGGAAGTGAAATGCCAAGGACCGGCAGTTTCTCTTGCTTGTCTGGTGCTGCCTTAAGTGCCAATGCTACATTGGCCAACACAAATATCTGCAATGGTCTGATAGGAGCTGAGATTCTTCCTAGTTTGGATTCCCCTAATTCATTTCGTAGGGTTCCCTCTTCTCCATCTTTTTCGAGGTTGGATATATTATCATCTTCGCTGCAAAGCAGTAACTCAAACTTAAGTTGCAGTCCACCAAGTCCAGTTGATTCACCTGAAACTGATTCATTTTTACTGAAACCCATGAGTGCTCCTTCTAGAAGTGACAGTTTCCTTAATGCTATGGAAGTACAAATGGCGGGTGGAGCTGCTGGTGAAGACAGGGTTCAAGCTGTCTGTTCCGAAGAGAACGAGTGGCTCTTTTGTGCAATCTATGATGGCTTCAATGGAAGGGATGCAGCTGATTTTCTTGCTGGGACATTATATGAAACTATAATATTTTACTTTAATTTACTAAACTGGGAACCAAAGCAGGATGTCCCCAGAGCACCCAATGGTTTGGATGCAAATGGACCTTTTGAATATTTTCTTGATGATAGTACGGTTGACAGCAAGAAGTATGCAAGTGCTGAAAGCTTGATGAAGAAAATTGCAGATCCTAAAATGGAAGTGTCATCTGATTCATTTAGGCATGGGGTGCTTGATAGCCTCCAACGTGCTCTAAGTCATGCCGAGAATGATTTCTTGAACATGGTAGAGCAGGAAATGGAGGACCGCCCTGATTTAGTTTCAATAGGATCTTGTGTTTTGGTTATTTTTCTTCATGGAAAAGATTTGTATACACTCAATTTAGGTGATAGTCGAGCTGTATTGGCAACATATGAAGAAGGCAATGACATGGGTCAGAGTGAAAGGTTGAAAGCTATTCAGCTCACTGATAGTCACACTGTTGATAATGAAGTTGAAAGAACTAGACTCTTGCATGAGCATCCTGATGACTCTATGCCCGTAGTAGCTGGAAAAGTGAAAGGAAAATTGAAGGTCACTCGTGCTTTTGGAGTAGGTTACTTGAAAAAGGTAGGTACTGGTATTTCTCATTATGATTTCCTTGTATTTTTTGTCATTTATATTTGCCACCTTAAGAAGACTTTCACTGCATCCTAGTTGCAAAGTATTACTCTAAGCCGGAAATGACAACTTTATATTCCTCTATATTTATATTTAACCACTGAAGGGAAAGCCACTTTTACTTCACCCTAGCATGGAAATTAATCTTCAAGACTTGGAAACTATGTTGCTCCGACTCTTCGTTGCTCTTGAAGTATCCGTGTCCGACCCATATCAGGACATGGGTATGGGGATATGATCCTCCAAGAACCCTCCAAATACATGGCAATCTTAGAAAAAATCGAACACACCCGAGTCCGACACTCACCCGAGTGCGACACTCACATCCGAGTCCGAGTAACATAGCTTGGAAATAACAGCTAAGTTGTCAAAAAATTAGTATAACCTGCCTTGTTTACATTGTGGTTGCTATTTCTGCAATCTTGGAGTGGTTTATGCATGAGTAAGCTCTATGCCAACTGTTATATAACCTATCTTATTGTTGCTGATCCAGTCTTTTCCTTAATTAGCATATCATTTTTGTTATTCCTTGCAGAAAAAACTGAATGATGCACTGATGGGAATTCTTCGAGTTCGTAACCTCATTAGCCCCCCATATGTCTCCACAGAACCATCACTGAATGTGCACAAAATATCAAGATCTGATCACTTTGTTATAGTTGGTAGTGATGGTTTGTTCGACTTCTTCAGCAATGAAGAGGCTGTAAAGCTTGTCCATTCTTACATCTCAAGCAACCCCTCCGGAGATCCTGCAAAATTTCTTGTGGAGCAGCTTGTAATAAAAGCAGCTCATTCTGCAGGTAAATTTTATATTATTATATCTGTTGCCATAACTGATTTAAGCTTTTGTCTTAATTTAATTTGAACAATCAACACATTTTTCTTTCACCACCTGTGTCTTATGGTTGTTTGCTTTCTTATGTTAATTTTCTCCCATACTAGATTTAATTGACTCATTGGTTATTCAAAACACCCAGTTTTGTAACTATAGCAGTATATTCATTTATTATACCGACTACCGAGGACTCTAAGACATGAATTTTACCATCCCAGGTTTCAGTAAGGAAGAATTGATGAATATTCCAGCTGGTAGGAGGAGAAAATACCATGATGATGTTACTGTTATCGTGATTATTCTCGGAACAAATCATCGCACTTCTAAGGCATCGACTTGTGTGTGAATTTTATATCAAGCTTTTCTGTCTTGCAAATTGCAATATTTTTCAATTGTATATAAGCTTAAATTCAGATAATTTTTCTCTTGATTTGTTGCAGACAAAATTTTGTATTATTCAACTCATGCATTAGAGTCTTTGGTGTAATCCTACTTGTTCATGCTCCCATCATCTTCTATATGTGAATAACTCATTCTTACAAGCTTCTCTGAATGACATTTTGTTCTCTGTTTCAATTCTGGCTCTATGAAGACTGATGCCAGGTAGGTGCCCTGGTCCTTTTCCACACCATGAACAATTAAGAGGGTGGGAAAAAAAAGTAATTACTTTTTTTTTTTTGTATAAAGAATTCGAATTCTATACCTATTAAATACTATGTCATCTTTTAAAAATGATTACATAAATTAACTGCACTAAGCTTGTGAAAATGGTGTATGGAATCTCGAGTCTTCTTAGAAGTTAAAAAAATAACTGCCTATTGTATGTTACAGTTTTCCTATTTATATATACCAAAAAGAATGATTTTCCTGACCAGTTTATAGGATTGAGAATTCACAGAAAAGCCATATCTAGCAATATATATATATATATATATATATATATATATATATATATATATATATCACATGAGTGCAATGTAATTCTCCACTTTCCTGAGCTCAGAGAGTGAGCCTAGCCTATGTGCAAACTAATCAACACCCAGGCTGGAAGACAGAAGATGATTTCGTTTTGGCTTCATCATGATCTACGTTGCTTCGACTTTTTTTTTTTTTTTAAGTATTCATATCCTACGCATATTCGGATATGGATATGAGGATATGATCTTCCAAAAACTTTCCAAATACATGAAAAAACTTTTAATAAATCAAATATACCAGTGTCGGACCCGAGTCCGAATAACATAGATCATGACCATATGGAAGCATGCTTTAAGAAAGAAGAATACTGATCAACGCCGAGGTTGGAAAACAAAAGATGGTATTGTTTTGGCTTCATCATGACAATAGAAGCATGCTTTAAGAAAGAAAACTAAGTAAATGACAATACCATATCAATGGATTCAGATGAATGCTCTTTCTTGTGCTAGACAATAAGGTAGACTTGGAATTTTAGCCTAATAAACATGACAATATTTCATAACAAGCTTCAGGAACAAGATGTAAAAGAACCAGACCTGACAATATTGGACACGACAAAAAAAAAAAACTAAAACACGATACGACACGAAAAAGAAACACAGATACAACATGAATACACGAACATGTCAAAATCTATATAATACAAATTATTAACACGTCAAAATTTATATAAATATAAAACATCTTAAACACGATTATGACATCAAAAAGTACACGAACACGACACGGATACACGAATTGCCAGGTCTAACAAGAATGCACATACCAAGAAAAACCCATCTAGTTCTCCACTTCCTTGCCATTTTCCTTTATGGGTGAAGTATGCACTTCCTCATCCTTTCCTTCAACCTTGGGATCTTCAGCATCTTTAGCACCCTTTGACACATCCTGCAGCTGCAAAAGTTCCAAAGAATTCAACCTAGGAGCAGATTCCAGTTTCTAAAAGCATAGATGATGCTAAAAAACAAGTAGCATAAGGAACAATGTATTTGGAGGGTGTGAGTGTCGGATATGGGTATGTTCAATTTTTTTTCAAGATTTCCATATATTTGGAGAGTTCTTGGAGGATCATATCCCCATACCCATGTCCGAATATGCATCGGACACGGATACTTCAAGAAAAATAAAGAATCGGAGCAACATAGATAAGGAATGCAAACAAAAGTTTTAAAGTAACTTACCCCCAAATTTCTTAAGCTAGCAGTAACATCCTCCTGTTGCTGATGGAGAGTGTTCCTCAGTTCTTGAAATTCCTTATTTCAATAATGAAAAATTTTAGATAACTTATTCTCCTCATTTAGAATGAAAATCTTTTTTATTTTAGGAGAAGCACTTACTGTACGAAGTTGCTCCACTTCAACATTAAGTGTTTTCTTCAGATCTGTGAGCTCCTGCAAGAGGCATGCAAATTAGCCTAAGAAATGATGACATTAAAAGGTTACCTAAAACTGCAAAAAGACAATTTATTGCTTGATTGAAAGTATTCTTAGTCCAAAATCAGCTCCTCCATCAATATTTTCAAACTAACACAAATCTTTAGATCCTTGGTCTCAACCTATGTTACTCAGACTTGAGAGTGAGTGTCGGATACGGGTATGTGTCCGACATAAGTATACTCAATTTTTTTTTTTCTTCATATATTTGGAAGATCATAGCCTCATACCCATACTTGAATATGTGTAGAACACGGATACTTCAGGAAAAACAAAGAGTTGGAGTAACATATGTCTCAACCATTCAGTGGCATGAGGAAAGGCATCACATCAGAAAGATTTATCTAGAAAATCCACTTATACATCTAGTTATTATATCCTAAACGCCCCTAAATTTCTCTAAAGTTGGCTCATTGCTAACATGTTTGCAAATAACCAAGACTTGGATGAGCAGCACAGACATATATAACTAAACTCAACTGCATTTCTTAATTCAATTGCAGTTGTGTACATAATACAAAAAGGATGAAAACTTTAAACCAGGGTGTTTGAAGCCAAATTTTCCCCCACTTGATATTCCATTCACAGGAAACAAACACCCATATGTAGATTGTCTTAAGAAAACCTTCATTTCATAGTAAAAGATCCAACAACTTCAACTGTTAAATACTTACCTAGCATGACATGAAACAAACATTCCCACAAGATTTCCTTTCTAAGCCTTTTCTATCACTATATAATACCGACAATCTCAGTATGAATAAACAAAAAAGAACGAAAAGAATCCATGAAAAATACTAGACAAAGTTCCCCTCGTAGTAGGAGCCTATGTTACTCGAACTCGAAGATGAATGTCGGATATGGGTATACTTAATTTTTTAAAAGCTTTTCATATATTTAGAGAATTATACCTTATACTCTTGCCCGAATATGTATCGGACACAGATACTTCCGGGAATTTGAAGAGTCGGAATAACATAGATACAGCACATTATATCAACCAGAAATACATATATATTTAATGGGATAAAAAGCAAAACTGAACTTACATCGCGGTAAATTGTAACTTGGGTGTCCAGCTTTGACCTCCAATTTTTCAGATCCTAATGGGGAAAACATTAACACCTCTTTTCTACTCAGAATCGAAACATATAACCCAAAATAAGGAAAATTGTAAAAAATAAAAAAATAAAAGAAGTTATATTTTCCATAATTACCTGTTTCAACCCTTGAATTCTACTGAGCAGATCAGTCCTTGATTCATTCAATTCCTAAAGCCCCCAACAAAATTAAAAATTAGATGCTAAATGAATCAAATCAAACAAGTTTTTTTCAAAGAAAAAGAAGTAAATGATAAATTAAATACGGTAAAAAGAAAAAAGAAAATCCAAAACTTACTGCAATTTTTGAACCGACTGGAGTGATATTCTCCTTCTTCTGTCAAATGGTTAAATAAAATTTGATCAATATTTCTAATCAAATCCAAACTTGTAGAAAGGAAACGACAAAAAAGGAAAGATCTTTAACTATAACTAGAAAAACCAATAACAAAAAAATATGAAAAAAGAAAGAAAAAACTCGAAACAGAGAAAGTACAGACAGGAGCTAAGGGAGCAGAGACGGGAAGAGGAGGGGTTGCATCAGAAGTTGACATTTTAACAATTAGAAACAGAGACTATTATTTGATTGATTTGATTTAAAGCTTTGGGTTTTTTCTATTTTTCTTTTTGGCTGTAGAAAAAGAGAAGTATTTCAATTTTAACAGTATGTTGTTTTTCAAGTAGATCCGGAAATTGGAAGAAGAAAAAAAGGGCTAATAATGAAAGATTGGGTTTTTTTTTTTTATTAGAAAAAGAAAACAAGAAATGGATTTGATGAGCTAAATTTTGAATTTGAGAAATTGGGGAGTGTTTGAGCGGGCAAATTGAAGATCTTTTAGGGTTGGTTTTAACTTTTAAGATAGACAATCAGACATTGATGCTTCAAAGTTCAAACACATGCAAATGTGGGACCTTTTTTTTCTGTTCATTTAAGATTTTCATTCTTTTCAGTTTCATTTATTATATATATATATATATATATATTCCAATTAAAAGTACTAATCCAAGAAATCTGGGTTTCTTCAATTTTGATTGGGCCGACATTGATAAGCCCATTGTCTCCCTTTTCTCTCGTTTTCTTTTCCGCTCTCTCCCTTTCTCTTCTTCAATTGAAATTAAAGTTCCTTTTTTTTTCTCTCAATCAAATTCGTGGGAATCTGACATCCTCGGATTGGGACAGTGAATCCCAGGTTTGCTTTCTTCCCTCCATTCTTATTTGTTAGTAACATGTAAAACGGTTCTTTAGTTTATTTAGTTAAGACATGTATTTGTTTGATGAGAAAATTTTCTTGATTTTCTTATGAAGTTTCTGTCTTTCTCGAATTGGGTTACTTATTTTGCATGTCATATTGTAATTGTTTCATTCAATTTACTTGGAATCTTAGGAAAATTCCAATAATCAAACTAAGAAAATTTTGTTAAACCCTAGGTTATGTTTGGTTCCATGGAAAGTTTAAGGGGAAAGAAAATGAAATTCATGGAATATATTTCTTTTATGTTTGATTAAAAGGAAAAAAAAATTTGAGGAAAATCTAATTGAGGAAAAGTTAAGGCAAATATTTTAATAACTTTTATCTCCAGTTTACTTGAAAAAAACTGGATGAAAACGTGAGAAAATTTTTCAAGAGAGAGCAGCCCCTCCGGCAACTGCTAACCAACACCAAACACCTCCGGTCAGCATGTCCGGCGACCTCCAGGCTCCGGCAACCTCTTAAAACATCAATTTTTGACTGGAGATTTGAAATCAACAAGCTGATTCAATTGAAAGTTTGAAACCATGCAGTACATCATTTGATTTCTCTTGTTCTTTCTTTATATCCTTCATTTTTAGTCCTTTTGCCTTCATGATTTGTTTCCATAAAACCTCCCTTGATTGGCTGTATTGATTAGCTTTTGACTTTTTGAAGTTCAAAAGTTAGATGGTGGGTGTCTTGATGATTTAAATATGATATTGGTGTTCATGGTCTCTATTGATTTGGGCATGATTTCTCTTGTTTTATCCTTAAAAAAAAAAAAAATTGTTTTCCTTCATATTTTCTTTGTATAACCAAACAGGGCTAAGAACTTCATTTTTCTTTGCTTTATTTTGTTTTTCCCCCAAATTTTTCTTAACATTTTATTTTCTTTCAAATTTTCCATTAACCAAAACATACTCTTAAATTGTTATGCCAGGGAATTCCTGTGAGATGTCTTCAAAAATTGCCCAAATTCGTCTTGTGAGTTCACATCCCGAGGTTTACGAACCCTGTGATGATTCATTTGCATTAGTTGATGCACTTTTATCTGATAGAAAAAACTTGTTGGAGCATAAACCAATATTGTGTATGGAAATGGGTTGTGGAAGTGGTTATGTTATCACTTCTTTAATGCTTATGCTTGGGGAGGAAGCTAATAGGGCTCAGTTTATTGCCACTGATATCAATCTTCACGCGATTAGAGTGACTCGGGAGACGATGGAAGCACACGGAGTTCACGCGGAGTTGATAAATACTGACATTGCATCGGGGCTGGAGAATCGTCTGGCTGGTTTAATCGATCTCTTGGTTGTTAATCCGCCTTATGTGCCAACGCCTGAAGATGAAGTGGGTCGTGAAGGGATTGCCTCAGCTTGGGCAGGAGGAGAGAATGGTCGAAGTGTGATCGATAAGATCTTGCCCGTTGCTGATAAGCTTTTGTCGAAACGGGGTTGGTTGTACATGGTTACACTTACAGCAAATAATCCGACACAGATATGCCGTCAGATGAGGAAGAAAGGCTATGCTTCTAGGATTGTTGTCCAAAGATCAACACAGGAAGAGAGTTTACATATCATAAAGTTCTGGAAAGATTTCGATATCGAAGTGGGTGCAAAGGATGTGGTAACAAACAGCAATGCAGCAGTTCCTGTAGGTGTTGCGGATTCTGTCCGTTCGCAGTTTCAACGACTGTCATTTTGGAGAAGCGGCAACTTTAACAGCAGCAGCAGTTGATTAGGAAAGCGAAGGAAGGTTTCTCTTTGTTGTCTGGCCGGCGACATGGTTCTTTCTGTAACAAGGTTTCATTATGTTTCTGGGTTAATCTTGCTTGACTGTTCTCCCTTCTAGGTGTTACATTTTCGCCCATTTTTCGGAGGCTGACCGAACAGATTACAGAGGGAAGAACTGAACAATTTGGGAGCAAGATCAGTTATTACATGTTTACTCAAAAAGCTGTCTGAAGATCACTACTGATATCATGAATATCAGTTACATCTCTACACTCAGTCAGCTTAATTTTGTAAGACTATTTTTTTTTTCTTGAATTGTTAATTTGGTGTTAGGTTTATATGTTTAAAGTCTTTACTGCTCAACCAAAGTGGCAAGGCAAGCAGAAGCTTAAACACATATAATTAAGCACAATC
Source organism: Fremontodendron californicum (assembly GCA_030761205.1). Lineage (NCBI taxonomy): Eukaryota > Viridiplantae > Streptophyta > Magnoliopsida > Malvales > Malvaceae > Fremontodendron > Fremontodendron californicum. The sequence goes on along the minus strand of JAULJL010000022.1, from coordinate 23,986,920 downwards.
TTAACCTCTGGTACAATAGAATTGGAGAATGACATGCAATGATTCTTTTTTCCCTGGTTTTTTCTTGGGTAAATCTAAAAAATATGCTCTTAATAGTCAAATAATTGTTAAATAGTTTAATAGGCAAAAGTTATTTGAAAAAGAGAAATGAAAAAGTTAAAAATTGTTAGGAAGGATATTGTAAAGATAAAATTGTCTTAATGAAAAAACTTCTTTTTTCTTTATCCTCTCATTCAGAAAATATTATTTTTTAAAAATTTTAAAAAATAAAAAAAATAATTTTATTTTTTATTATTTTTTAATTAAAAAAATAAATTAAAAAATATAAATATTTATTTTTTTAATTAAAAAAATTATTTTCAAAAAAAAATTAATTAAAAAATTAAATTAAAAAATAAAAAGAGAAGGGAGGATAAGGTTTCTTTTATTAAGGGTATTTTTGTTTTTATAATTTTTTTCTTAACAATTTTTGTAATTTTTATTTCTCTTTTTTAAATAATTCTTACTTATTATATTATTTAACAATTATTGTATTATTGATGATATATTTTTTAAATTTATCTTTTTTTTTTCTTTTGCTAATGTCAATTGGGTTCCTTTCTTTTTTGGCATTCTTGTTGTAAAGCAACTGCAACAATTGGAGCCAACTTGGATATAATTTTGTACTATAAAATATAGTAGGCTTGTTCAACAGGTTATAAGGCCCAGAATTTCAGTGCCTTAGTTTGTTTGAAAAGCCCAATAGTCCAATGATTGCTCAAACTACATGAAATTTTTCTAGTTTTGGATCTATTTTACCTCAAAACACTCAATTCCCATTGGCAATACTAAGAAATCAGATCAGATCAGATCTCCATTTTCTTGTACAACTTTCGGCAACAACTTTTTCCAAGGTTGTTGTCCTAACATTGACTACATAAAAACACATATAATGGGTATATACTTAATGGCCCTTTTGATGAATTGAATTCTCCAATCCAATCCACAACCCCCTTCTTCTGCAACATGTGTAGCAGGGTAAAACTCGATCCGCTTCACGGATTTTGTACCGTTTTATTTTGATTGGAGAGGTTTTTTTTTTTTAAAAGTGGGACGGGTGGAACGGGACAGTTTTGATAAATGCTTGCTCCACTTCGTCCCATCTCATCTTTTAAAATTATTATTTTACTTCTTAAAATATTTTATATATCCTTTTATATTTTTAGTACATATATTAGATATATATATATATATATACTAAAATCATATATATATACTTTATATATATATGTATATTATATATATATTAAAAAATTATATATACTAAAATTATGTTCATGATTAAGTTATAATATAATTTTTTATAATATTAAATTAAAAATAATTAGTAAAAAATGGGGTAGAGTAGCGTGGAACAATGTGGAGTGGTTATGGATGTAACTGACATTCATGGATACGGATGTTTTCAACATCCATACAAGAATAAGACGAAATGAATAAGATAATTCCTATCTTCGCCCGCTCGATTGCCATCCCGTGTTTTGTTATTCTTTTCAAGTTGCTTTTCCTATAGTTTCCACTCTCTCATATGATTAACTACGACTTCAAGACAAATTATGAGAACTCAATCAAAAAAAAAAAAAAAACACAGTATAAAGCCCTTAACTAATCCTTAGTTTATTACTTAGAATCACTACAAAAAGTCATGGCTTGCCAAACTAAACAAATTTTTTTTTAAAAACCTAACCTTTTGGTTTTATAGTGCACCAGCATTTCAATGGCCTAGTTAGGGTGTGGCATGCCTAGCTAGCTTTCCGCCTGAAAATTAACACATGAAATCAAGGTAGGCGCCAGAATATGTTTTTTTTTGACAAAATTGTGATTCTTCCCCACAGTTGGTATAATAAACAAAGGTTAAAACATAGCCGACTAAGGAACATGAGGTAATAATGTTTACCAAAAAGTATGAGGCCTCCTTATTAGAGTTGAAATTATGCCATATATTTCCTTCTCTTTTTTCTTTTTAATTTGGGAAAGGATTTTTTTTTTTAAATTTGGGAAAGGATCGAGAATTTGAATCTTACTTTTTGAGTAGAATGCATCAAATCATTTAATTAAATATTCGAGTGCGGCGCATATTATATGCTCCTTTAATAACCATTATCATTAATTTTAAAAAATTCTAGGCAAAATCATATATGATTCTCTCATGCCATTTAATTTGGTTTTTGGTTGAGATTTATCAACTATCATGACATTTTAATGACCCAAGAAGATGAATAAATTAAATTTGCCAAAAAAGTTTAGGTTATGTTTGGGAACTTTGATTTCAAAAAGAGTGTATATTATGTAATAAAATATATATAAATATAACATTGATGATTATTTTTTAAATTTATGAATTTATTGAATGCCTATTTAATGTTGAATTTGAAATATCTATAGCATTATTTAATATTCGATTGAAGAGTATAATATATAATCGGAAATGTGGCATTATTTAAGCATCGGTATCCTTTTAATGAAAAAACTAAGATGTGGGTCATGAGTGGACGGCAAAGTCAAAGTTGCAACCTTCCAATTTTTTTTTTTGAAAAAAAAAAATGAATAAATTTAAATACAACACAAAAACATAATATAAATATGATACATTTAATAAATATATAAATAATATAATAAATATGATACGACATGTTTAAATACAATTAACATAATTAATACAATAAATTTAATACATATATTATATTTATGTTTAAAATTTTAATATATTTATTACTTTATATTATTTTTATGTTTACAAGATTGACACTAAAAAAATATAAAACAAAATATTCATACACAAATTATTAGGCTTAGGAACGAAGATACAATTAGACCTGACAATATCGGACACAACACGAAAAAAATAACTAAAATACGACACGATACGAAAAAATAATACAAATACAATATGAATGCATGAATATCACAAAATCTATATAATACGAATTATTAACATATTAAAATTTATATAAATATAAAATATCTTAAATATTATTATAATATAATAAATATACAAATACGACATAAATATATGAATTATCATATATATATATATATATATATATATATATAAATAGAATGCATGGCTTGACAAGACAAAGTGCTAGCCAAATCTAAACCCAACTCTAAGTGATGAGAAGACAAAATAAGATCTCTCTTGCTTGCCCCATATCCTTTGTGGATAGGATCAAAAGAAGCAGCTTTCTCTTCTCCATAACCCTCTTTTATGACTTTCATTTATTTTCTTTCTTCTCTCTCTCTCATAAAAGAAACAGCTCAACTGAAGGAAGTGACTACTCAATGTAAAGTGTAAATGCAACCCATTCAAAGAAGGAATGGGCTTCACTGCCATAACTGAAAAACAAAATCTAAACAGCTTTTAAGTAGATGTGCGATCGAATTTAAATATAATATTAATATAATATTTATTTATTTAAGTTTGATTTGATTTGAAATATATATTTTAAATTTTTTTAAAATTTGTTTATATTTATATATGAATAGTCAAAATTCGTTTAAATTTGTCAATATTTTTTTTTTAAATTTAAATAAATATTTTTTTTATTATTTAGTTTTAGTAATTTTATCTCTCTTTTTTTCTATTATTAAATTTTAAAATATGGATAACTTAGCATATTTTTAAATGTTTACACTATAATATTATATATATTTATTTTTTATATGATATAAATTACATAATATATAAAATATAAAAAAATTATATATTATATAAATAAAAAATGAGCCGGGCTCGGACCTTGATTGTTGAGCCAAAACCCGATCTATTTTATAAATGAGTCTAATTTTTTTAGTCTAAACTCATATTTCGAGTCTAATATTTTTGTCCAATCCCTCAAAAATATAGATGAACTTTCGAATTTGAACAAATAAATAGACTTTTAAATAGATTTAATTTTAAGATTTTTTTTTTTTTTGTGTGTGTGGATTTCTCTGCAATTCCACACGTACGTGTTGATAAGAGTCTTATCTACACAAGTTTATAGTGTATATAAAATTATGAATGAGGCTAAGAAACATGCTCCTAAATTTTGGAGCACATGTTTTTTGGAACTATCCTGGCCTTAGCCAAATGTTTGGGATTTTCATGCACTGGTATTTCATATCCCTTTGAAATGTTTCCATGCTCGAGACTTATATTCGGAAGATTGGATATTAATAAATATATATATATATATATATTTATTCAAATTTGGTTTGATTCGAAATATAGGTTTCAAATTCTGTCAAAGTTCGTCCATATTTATAAATGGATAGTCTAAATCAATTTAGACCCGTCCATATTATTTTTTTCTAAAAACATTTAAACAAATTTTTTATTATTATTTAGTTTTAGTAATTTTATCTTTTTTTTTTTCTTTTATTAAGTTCTAAAACATAAATAACTTAACATATTTTTAAATGTTTACATTATAATATTATATATTTATTTATTTTTTATATAATATAAATTATATAATATATAAATAATATATAAATAATATATTATATAAATAAAAAACGGATCGAGTCGGGCCAGATTCGGATCTTGATTGTTAGAGTTAAGGTCCGACCCATTTTTTAAATGGGCTTAATTTTTTTGTCTAAATCCATATTTCAGGCCTAATATTTTTGTCCAAACAATCTAAAATATGAACGGACCTTCGGCTTTGAAAGGTAACCCAACCCTAGAGCAGGTCTACTTTTAAGATTTTTTTTTTTGTTGGGATTTTTTGCAATTCCGCACGTATGTGTTGATAAGAGTCTTATCTACACAAGTTTATAGTGTATGTAAAATTAGGAATGAGGCTAAGAACATGCTCCTAAATTTTGGAGCACATGTTTTTTTTGGAACTATCCTGGCCTTAGCCAAATGTTTGATATTCATTATATTCGGAAGATTGGATTTTTAGTTTCTTAAATAACGTTATATTTTATCCTTGAATCACCTCCGTTTTAAAAATAGTAACAGATAGAATATCTGTAATTTTTAAAATATTTAAATTTGAATTTATTTAATTTATATAATATTCGAATTCGTTTATATCTGTTTATTATTTGTGTCCAATTTAGATAATAATATTCGTTGAAAATTCGAATTTGTTAAATATTCGAATTCAATATTAAATTAATTTTTTTAAAAGTTAAAATATAAAAATTAAACAAACTATTAAATTAGTAAACGGATATTGGATTCGGATATCCAAAGTCATTATTTGTATAAGTAAAGCGGATTCAAATAATTGATTAGCATATACCCTAGACTATTGATCCAAAATCAAAGTGGATTTGGATATTAGATAGCCAAAGATTCCTATCTGAATTCGCTCCGAATCTGTTACGAATAGTAAATTTAATATCTAAGTTCAAAAATTATCCTAATCCTCAATATTCAAATCAGCAAAAATCAAATTGAAAATGTTAGATATTTAATTTTTTATTATTCATTGACGTTCCTACCTCGCTCATTCAACATTTGTTTTAGATGGTGGTCCGTACAGAAAAGAGACAAGTTTTCAATTCAAAATATTAAACTATAGTATTTATTAGTTAGAATTTGAAGTTTTTAGTCATAGTTTTTATATATATATATATATATATATATATATAAGAGATTATCTATTTATTGCAACCGAACATTTAACTCAATAATTAATACATAATTTTCACATATGATCAAAGAGTCGAATTAGAATATCTATTTCTCCGAATAAAAAATAAGGGGAGAGAATAGGTTTAGATCCAGTACTAGATAAACAATAGGTGATGACTTGAATCTAAACTTGCTCATAGGTTGAGTTGCGACCCGAATTTTTAAATTTTTCCTTATCCAGGTCTGGCCTGCCGGCCATATTTACTGTTCGCATATATTAAAAATTTATTTATTTATTTATTTTTATAATTAAATTTAAAAAATAATATTTTTTTATTATGTGAACAGTGATTTAGGCCGGATAAACTGTCCGACTCTTGAGCAGGTCTACTTGAATCATATGAACATTATTCGTGGAGACTAATGACAGTTGTCCTTGTTAATATATCTACACATGGCATGCAAATTGAAAATCTAGGAGAGGGACCCTAATTATCACACAAATGAAATAGCATTGCCATTGGTCCACTAGGGTATACCAAGATTAAATTTGGACCGTTATTTAATGTTTCCATTTGCACCAGCATGTTAAGTTTTCAGCCATGTGCATATGCCTAATTTGTTGTAAAAAATGGTAACACAAATGCTCCCTAGATTCAAATTTTGTGATCCTAAAATTCTTAAGTTTTTGTTTTTTTTTTTTTTGGTGGCAAAAATTCTTGACTTGAATTTCTATATCTGATTTGGAGTGATTCCTATGGTTTAGATTATAGATGAGAGCTCTATCAATTTGACATTAATGTGGTAAAATGTGTAGCCATCACTTTTTTTTTTTTTTTTTAAGTTTAAATGAGGGAATATTATTTCCGTCCAAGAATGACATATCATAAATTTCAAAGAGGGTTAATAGTAATATTTACAGATTATCCATTAAATAAAATTATTAATGAAATTTAAATTCTGATATTTATCAAAATATTAATAAATACTCAATCAATTGAATCGATTCATATTATTTAATCGTCACATAGTTGTTATAGAATATATGGGGTCAAATGAAAGCCTAATTAGACAAGTGTTTGATGATTGGACAAGTTATATTCCCAAAAGGTTATAAAACGACAAGAAAAAGTCCATTTTTCCTTTATTTGGAGACAAATAATAGAGCTTTAAGGACAATTTGTCTTTTTAGAGACATTGCTTGAATTCGAAATATTGGAAATTAAAATAGCAAAATTTAGTCCAAATTAATGTGATTTTTGCATCACCACCCATAGAATATATAGGGTCAAATGAAAGCCTGATTAACAAAATAATTGTTTTATTACTCACCTATGTTATTTAGATTTAATTGAGACTGAATATCGAATATAGATATATTTAATTTGTTTTAATTTTTTTTTATATATTTGAAGTATTATATTTTTATATTCATATTCGAATATATGATAAACACAAGTATCAAACACAAATATTAAAAAAAAAATGAAGAATCCAAATAATATAATTACTTACAAGTATTAATTTAGTTAATAACAAAAAGAAACTCTCTTTTCTTCCTTATTAATTAAGGTCCAATTGAATGCATCAAATTATGAAAAGAGCACATTTAAAATCGTTAGTAAAAAAAATTAAATTCAAATAAAACCTAAAAATATTCCTAACGGTATTATAAAAAAAAAAAAAAAATCTCTTAGAAATACTTAAATAAATCAGTTTAATTAAAGCTTTAACATCCGTAATAATCAAACAATATTGCAGCAATGTACATATATCTGCCATGATTAACTTTCTTGCTAATAATATTTTAGGTTCATAGTTATAATATTTTCGTATTAATAGTCTAAATATAAAAATAACAAAAATTATTAAATATATCAAAATTCTAAATACGAATACAATATGTATATTAAATATATCATGTTAATAGTATTTAAACATATCATATCATATTTATTACACTGTTTTTATATTTATTAAATATATCATATTCGTCTCGTATTTTTATATCACGTAAGCATTGGGTCATCTAATTTTGCCTGCACATTTCAGCTTTTAGCAGCAGTAGACCTGCTCATGGGCTGGACCGTGGCCCGAAAAATTTTCAACTTCTTTGTCCAGGTCAGGCCCTGGGCGGGCTCGGGTCGACCCGCGAGTTCGAATTCACTGTTCACTTTTAATAAAAAAAAATATTTTTTATTTTTTTGTATATTTTATGATTAAATTTAAATAAAAAAAATATTTTTATTCTATGAACAGTGATCCGGGTCGGATCAAACCAGCTCGGATAAAAAAAAAACTTGCCTGACCTTTAAGCAGGTCTAAGGGTCTATTTGGATGGGCAGTGAGATTGGCTCCGATGAGATTAAAAACAGCGATGGCAATGAGATTAGTTATTGTAGCAGTGAGATTAAAATCAGTGACGGGATATATGTTTAGATTCAAACGCAGCGGTGGCGATGAGGTGAATTATAATGAGAAAGAAAAATGACCATTAAGGGCATTAGATTAAAATATATATATATATAATAATGAATTAAAAATTATTAAAATTATATTTATATTAAATAATAAAAAATATATTAAAAATATATTTATATTAATAATAACTAAAAATTATATTTATATTAAAAAATAAATAATTAAAAATTTTAACATAAATTAAAAATTAAAAATAAATTATTTAAAAAAATAAAAAAAAAATAATGAAAAATAATGGAGGGGGTAAAAGGGAGATTATCTCCTCTACTGGAAATCCAATTTTTTACTGGATCTTTGCTCCTCTAATCTAATTAGAGAGACCAATGAGTTTCATTTACTCACTGAAAGTGCATCCAAATGCACTCCCAGTAAATTTGTGATCAAATGAAATCCAAATGGAGTCTAAATAGCAAGCATTCACTACCAGCTGATTGTCTCTCGCAAGTTGGCAATTGGGTTAGCTTTTCTTCTATTTTTCTGACTAAATTTCGGATGGAGAGGAAAAAAAAAAATGCAAAAAAGACAATACAGTATCCTTGATCCTTCCATACATATTGGATAGAATTGTCTACTTGAGTTCAAACACGTGGCATTACCACGTTGTTGGTAAGCAAACCCAAATTCTTTTGTTCTTTAACAGTTTTTTTATATCTCAGTCTCACCCAAAAAAAAACTTTAGGTCTCTTCAAATGCCAAAAGCTTAAAATTAATGATTTTATTATAAGCTTATAAATATCAGTTCAAAGCAAAAGATGCAACTTTTCTTCAAGTGTCATCGCACTTTCTCTAATTCGTAATCTTGCATGACAGCCGGTCATGCCAGGTTCCATGTCGAATATAATAAATACGATATATCTAATAAACATAAAAATAATATAATAAATACGATATGATACGATATATTTAAATATAATTAAAATAATTAATACGAGTTTAATATACGTGTTATATTCATATTTAATTAGAATTTTGATATATTTAATAATTTATATTGTATTTATATTTATCAATTGACATGAAGAAAAAAAAACCCGACACGCATGCATAAATTATCAGATTTAATTACGTGTAATTTGATAATTTGCTATTGTACAAAATACATTAGAATTAAACTGTTTATACATGTGAGTTTCATTGGCTATACCGTTTAAACATGAGATTCATTGACAGTGTGGTTTTCGGTTCAAGAAATTATCCAAGTGTCAAGATGAAGAAGTGTAAAAAACATTATTTATATATAGCACACAAAGGAACACAAATTTTCATTCACAATCACTATAGTAATTTACAAAAGGATGACAAAAGCAAATCACAGCTACTTACCAAGCAAACGATCTTATAAAGCACATTAGCTTCCTTAACCCTAATTAGACAAAACCCACAAGCTTTTTCCCCTTCAATATATATATATATATATAATCCATTTTACAAACAAATACCCATATACCAAAATCGTAAAATAAATTCATCATCACGTACAAAAACAAACAAACAAACAAAGAAAGGAAGAAGAAGAAGAAGAAGAAGAAGAAATTAAGACGATGAAGAGAAGTGCTGCTAAAACTACAATTACAAATTACAATATTACATGTCCCTAACTTCAAACACGTTACGGTTTTTGACGACGATGTCGTACATGTGGATGGATTTGAACTTGTTGAAATCCTTAGGGAGAGAGATCAAATGGATGGTGGATCGTTTGTGGAACTGAAGAAGATCAGGGTCATCGTAGTACCTCTCCCAACCGAGAGACGATAGGTTACGCTCAAGAACAGCGTAGGAAGTAATCACTTCGTTAGAAGGAATGTGTACGAGCACTTTGCGACGGGTGTTGGAACTCTGTCGGCTTCCATCCAATGAGTCAGCCCCAGGGTTCTCAACCAAGCGAACCACACCGTTCTTGAAAACCCAAACACCAGACATTTTATATCTAAGAAAGAAGAAAAAACTTAAACTTAATGAGTGGAAATATCAAAAGAGATCAAAACTATAGCTAGCAAAGCTCTTGGAGATGGAGTACATGGGGTGATGGGATTGTAGGGTATATATATATATATATATATGACTTGAGGGAGGCCTCGAGGGAGAGAAGGTATGGGGATGTTTAGGCATAGGTAAGGTAGGCCCAAAGTGGGAGGAGGGAAAGTAGGGTGAGAGCGTGAGGTACTCTTGCAAGGATGCTTTGAAGTTAGAGTTAGGTTGTCGTTTTGCGGATATAATGAATATTATTACGATTAATTACGATAAATATCAATGATATATAAAAAAAATTAAAACCGTAAACTAAACAATCGTAACATCATATTACGATTTACAACCGTTATTTAAATTCCTTACTAGGGCTACTAGGAACACAAATTGTACCATCAATGTGGGCATAACAGGATTGAAGGGAATCCTGTTTCTTTTTGGTAAGTCTTTAAAAATAAACCCCACCATGGGAATCTTTGTCCTTGTTTTTGTAGAAAAATATACTGGAAGTGTGAGACTAGTTCTAGAGAAGCCTAAACCAAAATGACTTTGTATATATATATATATATATATATATATATATATACTGGTGTATTGTGGACGTAACTATCAGAAAAAAATAATATTGGTGTATTGTGGACGTAACTATCAGAAAAAATGTACACATGACTACGGATCATCGAGTTAAATGCTGTCGAAATTCGATTTGGAATCCAGGAATGCAGCTGGGGGCATCATCGAAAAAGAAAGTGTGTCAAATATCCATGGTTTTATATATGCCACATGAATAAATGCTATATGTCTTACCATTTAAAGTAAATGGAATATATATTAGTCTTCCTTAAACAATATGTGTTTTATCTCAGATGAATATCCATTTTGAACTATTAATGCCCAAAATATATATATCGATGTATATATTATTTACACATGAGAAATTTTTTTTTTTTTTTTTTTATAATACGTACGTTTAGAGATATCCTTAAGTTTTGTTTGAGTTTTAATTCTCTGCTCGAGACATCTAGATTTTGTTCATTCAAAATTTTATTATAAACTGAATTAACCATTGTGGATATATATATTAAATTTTCATAGATTATGATATATACAAACAATTGTATGAACATATGATTTCATTATATTGTTATCTTTTTTTTTTTCTTCTTTTGTATATATATTTAAGGATATCGATGATTAAATCATGATTATTGAAATTAAGAGTCGTCAAACACTTTATCAACCGATCACCGAACTGTTGAGTTATTATTATCCTTCTTTAAGAGGGATTGATGAGAGATCTAAATTCGAATTCCCCTATCCCTTTAAACTTCCTTATTTGTTTTAATTTATTTAAAAAAAAATTACATAGTTGTGCTTACAATAATCAAACAATAAGGAATCATGAGAGGGAGAGGGAGATGTAAAGCATTTAGGAAATTAAAATGATTCAAATATTGTTATAATATATGGGAATAGAATTTCCATAAGGGGAAAGGGAGAGTTAGTATTTGTGAATGGTTTGTGTACAATGATGAAGAATGTAGGGGAGTGAAGTGGGACCAAAATGGAAAGATTCTCAATTCTATGGTTGGTTGAGGGATTAAAAAGTTCTTTTTGCTTTGGAACTTCACCATTGTGGGGTTTTCCTAACTTTGCCTAACTGTTTGACTATTGCCTCCAAAATATTTGTTATCAATTATTTTTCTTTAAACATCAATAATAGAGGCATTGCTTCTTAAAAAAAAAAAAAAAACTTAATGGCATTAGCTAAGATGATATTTAAGGAAAGAATTTGTAATACTTAAATGTATTATCTTTCTATACTATATTAAATATAAAAATATTTTTTAAAATAATATTTTAATTTTTGTAAAGATGGATCAAGGGTATCCCTATGTTTTACTTGATCCCAATCTTCGAACGATCTTGAAGCTACACTGCTCCCATATCGGCCTGGTGAAATTAGTATTTTGCTCCCGAAATATTTTGATTTTAACGGAGTTCATTTTTGGATTAATTTAATACTTGATTGTGAATTTTAATTCTTTAAATACTAATAGTGATATAATTTGGAAGCAAACAAATATTTAACCTAATTAACTAGAATATAATCAGCTACTAAGATTGAGGTCTCATAAGAGACAAACATATCAAAATTTTTTGAAAAGAAAATTCCTCACATATTCTTTAGTTTTCTTTCCAATATTTCTCAACCACAAAGAGTGCAAGCTTTTTTTTTTTTTTTCATGGCCTTTTGTTTGTTGTAAAAACTCATGAATGATTTATGTATAGAAAAAGTAGAATTCCTACACAAAGCAGAAATCCGGAAAATGTCGATATTGAAGAAGCAAGCAATTGGCAAGCAACAACTTGAAACTTGAAAGTCCGTAAAAGCAAATTGTGCTAAGATTCTGGCACCCAATTAACCCCAACCAAACCCAAACCATGATGCATGGGAGTGTATGCCTTTTGGGCACATAATCTTCCTTTTTCCAGCATCATGGTCGCAACAATGGTGGCGTCTGCAACCCTTCCTCCTCGTGCCATATGGTCCTAACCCCCCGACTAAAGCCCAGCATTGCCCTTCCCACTTCACATGACCAAGATCTCCTAGTCTTATTCGAGAAAAAATTGTATGAAACGGTTTACTTCACGTCAGTATATATTCCTTTTATTCAAATCATACCACGTAATCAGATTTTTTTTTATTATAAAAAATATGGATTAATATTTGATGCATTGTCAGTGTATAGGGCTATACACTGTCAGTGCATCCTATGATGCCATCTGTCGGATTAGAGGTTAGGAGTTAAGATTATGGGTTTAGGGTTAGTGTGGTTAGGGTTAGAAGTTAGCTTTTTAATGAGATGTCAGTGTATTCACTATACACTGACAGTGCATCAAAAACGAACTCAAAAATTATTACATATAATTTGTAATAACTATTTAATTTTTTCTAAAAATTTAATTACGTGACATAATTTCAGTGGAAAGGATATATACTGACGTTAAATAATTGTTTCATACAATCTTTTCTCGATCCTATTCCTCGCCCTCTCTCTCGGTTTTTTTTTTTTTTTTTTTGGGTTTTGAATATTACTTATTTGTCATCTATCTCTAAAAATTCCTCTCAATCGGTTGTTGGACCAACATCCAATTTTTCTCCAACTTGTTTCCTTCGACAATTTAGTACGCTTACTTTTCAATCCTACCAATCAGCATAGTCTCAGGTGTTCTTTTTCTTGCACTTCTGGATTCACCGACATTATTTTTAAACCAATAGTTTTTTTTTTTTTTTTTTTTCTAACATCAACACTAAAATAAAAACGCGTACAATTTGTTAAGTATTATGATCTCAAATCTTATAATTCTATACACACAAAAAAACGTCTCAGAAATATGGATTAAATTTTTACATATATATTATAATAGATTCTCACTAATTTCTGATATGAAATCGATCGGGAATGTTATTACAATTACTAATATTCTTTCTTTTTTTTTTTTTATGTTGATAATGATATATATCCAAAGTTTTTCCTTGAAATTTAAAGGGAAAATAATGAGGTGGACGTGAAGGAAGATTTTCCACCCCATATTCTTTTATTTCCATTGCAGTCGACATGGATGATTCTCTCTAAATCCACCAAGCCAGCACGAGGTTAGACGACATGCCGACCACATCAGCTTTATTTATATATATATATATATATATATATATATAAAGTTATTCAAATTAAGAACATTTTTAGAATCGACGTCCACCACCTTTCACAAAACATGCTTTTGCTTTTAAACCCTAAAATCAAGCTGATGAGAATCATTGAAGGAGCTAGAGGGGAAGAGGAAAGGATCCCACAAAAGAAAATGAAAAGCTTAACTCTCTCAAATCTCAACCATCAATTACTACAAGCCCATGTGATTGTCCCATAACAAGCCAAAATTTCAAGTCCTATATTTATATATAGACTTAATAGCACCAATGGTCCCCAAATTATAGAGCATATTTTATATTGATCCTTAAATTTCAAAACGTATCAATTGGTCCTTACTTACAAATATCATAACAAATTGGTCCCTTCCGTTAGCTTTTATGTTACCTTTACTGTAGCAATCAGCTTAGTGACACGTGTTACCAGCTGATTGCACCATATTTCTCTTCATTTTTTTTCTTTTTCTTTATTTCGTTATTATTTTTTAATAAATAAATGTAAATAAATATTTTTTTATAAAATTAATGTAAATAAATATTTATATTTTATAAATTATTTAATTATTAAAAATTAATTTAAATTATTATTTATTTTTTGTATTTATTTATAAAGAATAATAAAGAAAATGAGAAAATGAAAACATTACTAAATACAAAAGATAAATAATAATTTAAATTAATTTTTTAATAATTAAATAATTTATAAAATATAAATATTTATTTACATTAATTTTATAAAAAATATTTTTTCTTTTTCTTTTTTGTTTCTTTTTTTTTCTTTTTATAAATAAATTAATTTCATAAAAATTAAATAATTTATAATTATAAAATATAAAATATTTATTTGATTCATTTATTAAAAATATATTTTTTACTTTTTTATTTTCCTTTTCTTTCTTTATTTCCTCTTTTCTTATAAAATTAATTTAAATAAAATATTTTATATTTTAAAAATTAATTTAAATTATAGAATGAATTATTACTTATTTTTATTTACAAACAAGAGAAAAAGGGAAAAGATAAGAAAGGAAAAAATAAAAAACTTATAAATATAAAATAAATATTTTTATATTTATAAATTATTTAATTTTTAGAAAGTTAATTTAATTTAAAATATAATATAATATACTTATATATATGTTTTTTGTGTTTGTTTACAAAAGAAGAGAAAAAAGAAGAAAGGGAAGAAAAAAAATATCTATTTTTATAAAATTAATGTAAATAAATAGTTTTATATTTATTTCAATTATTTGATTATTAAAATATTAATTTAAATTATAATGTAAATTATTATTTATTTTTTAATATTTATGTATAAAGAAGAGAAAAGCAAAAAAAAAAGGGAAGAAACAGAAAAATTAAAAATATTTTTTATAAAATTATAGTAAATAAATATTTCATACTTTTTAAATTAATTATATATTTTTTAAAAATATTTTAATTTATAATATGATTTTTTCCTTGTATTTATTTATAAAAAGAAATCAAAGAAAAAATAATAAAGAAATAAAGAAAAAGGAAAAAAAATGAAGAGTTAAGTTGGAGCAATCAGCTGGTGACATGTATCACTAAGCTGATTGTTACAGTAAAAGTAACGAAAAAGCTAACGGAAGGAACCATTATGATACTTGTAATCAAGGATCAATTTGATACGTTTTGGAGTTTAGGAACCAATATAAAATATGCCCTATAATTTGGGGACCATTTGTGCTATTAACTCTTATATATATTTAACCAAAAAAGATCCTTTAATTTTTCATATATATGTATGTATATGCTTTTCCATATTAACCTCTTATTTTTCAATAAAAGCATGCATCCATCTTAATCACTAAAGTCACTTGTAGGATATATATATATATATATATATATATAAGAGTATATGTTTGTTTAATTTTGATACTTACATTACATTAATTTTTGCTACTTCATGATAAGTACATGCAAAAATTAGTAGCTAATTTTAGCTCGTAGCTAGCCATATATTAGTATTTATGCGCGAAGATTGATCTATGCCAATAATATTAAAATATATAAATAATTTATTTAATAAGAATATGTTGATAGAATGTTAGATTTTTAATTTAAGTAATCAGGATTCGATCTTTAGTGGACTCAAATACAAAATATATATATATATGACATCTCTTAAAAATTATTGCATGAACCAATTAAATTAAACTTCAAATTTCTTTGCTATTTCTCTTAAGTGTGACATGCTTTGATCTTTTCTAACTAATGATGAGCAACTGGATTCCACTTGCATACTTAGTGATCATTGTTTACATACCAAAAGGAAAATTCTCTCTTAAAGGAAAGTTTCTCAAACATGCAATTCTCACATTAATCAAACATATATATAGAGTATCTTCAAATTGATTTTTTTTATATATATTTATGGACCCTCTTATGTACATGAACTTATTCTCCACAAACTTATAACTTAAAAAAAAATGAAGAGATTAAACTCATTGGGTGTATTAAAGTTTTGGAGTATATTTCAATGGCGATTGTGGGAAAGATAAATTGAAACTTTTATTCTAGTCTAGAAAGAGGAATTTTTGGTATAATTAGGGGAATAAAATAAAAAGTTAAATCAACAATGCTTTGCTTATCTATAATTTATTGCTAGGATTATGCTCCATTTACATTGATTTTGAGAATAAAGTACCTAAAGACATTTGGAATGTAGGATCAATTCCTAATTCATATATATAAAAACAAATTAAATTAGGGTTTGATCATATTCCATAATTCATTGAGAATGACAAGATTAAACGTATCATATTAATGACAAGATAAATGAATTCGTAAGAGTTACGTTATGTTGAAGAAATAACACAATCAAATCAAAATAATTAGAATTTGTACAACTTACATTAATATGCATGCAATGCAATAATATAGCTTTCCTTTTTTTTTTACATGTTTTAAGCATGGAATATTATGAACAAGTATTTTATATTAATTAATATTGTAAAATAATATGCAACAATAATGGCCTAATATTACAAGGAAGAAGGGTTAAAAGAAAATTGGAATCAGAACTTAGAAAGATGATTGTATTTTATTTTTTGTTAAACAATAAACAAAAATGAGTTGCAAAGAGTGGGTCTCATCGGTTTTTTTTAAGGAAATTACAATCATAATAAAATATTATATATATCTTATTTTAAAAAATCAATGAATTAAATCAAATATACAAATCAATTAATTTATTATCGACATATATTTAGACAAATCTAATATAAATTGAATCGAACCCATATACTAAATCTCAAGGTTTTCGAATCTCCTTCTTGTCACTGAAATAAAATCTTTGCTAAAAGTATTTTTCTTGGTCTAGACCAAAAGATTCTTATCTTTGCTTGACTAATGACTATTCAAGCCTAGGAAAATATATCCCGAGTGCCCTATCAAATGTTAAATTAGGGTTTTAGTGAACCATGCATTCAAAGGACAGAGACAGACCCATAACTAAACATTTGCATTGCCTTCATAAGTTCCCTATCAAATGTTAAATGTGGTTTTGTTCTTTTATATATATATATATATTTTGAAGGGTATCCAGAATCGAACTTTGATCAATAAAATTAAAAGTTCAATATTTTACCAATAGATCACGTAACGGTTGGCAATGTGATTTTGTTTCATGCAATATTGGATAAACACGCAAATATTTCTAGTAGTAAACACACTTCAGTACTTCACCACTGAGTTGCTCTCTTTAATGAGGCTGAACGAGTTGGTTATTCATCAACTTGGGTTTCTTTTCAAATAAACTTGTTATTTAGAGAATTAAATCAATACTCTTTTTTATTTAATATCTTCTTTTCTTTCTTTTGATAGCAGTCTTGCAGGTTTTGATTTTTTCCATTTTTATCAGTTCTAGTCTAAAATTGGTAAAAGTAATTTTAAGAAAAGCATTTACCCAAGGAAAGCGCATCTAGTGTAGTGGTATCATAGTACCCTCCCACGGTACTGACCGGGGTTCGATTCCCCGGATGCGCAATTGTTTTTGTTTTTTGAGTCTTCAAAAAATCTCACTAGAGGTGCCTTTTGGTTCTGAGTCTGACTCTTTGTTAAAGTCGACACGAACCCAACACTTGCCTTAACTAATTTAGTATTTCTTTGGAAAAAAATTAAGTTGAAAAAAATTTGGATTGAAAAAAAGTGTATTTAAAAAGTATGACGAAAAAATGTATTTAAAAATTTTTAAGTGTTTGGTGAAAAAGTGTTATGGAAAATTGAAATGTCAAAAAAAGATATGTTTAAAATGATAAAAGTGTAAAGATGTAAAGATAATAAATTCATTTTATCCAAAAGCCAATTTTTAAAGTCCAAAAGTTATAATTTTTGACTTTTTTGTTTGCCTTTTCAAACCATGATTTCAACAGTAAAAATCAATTTTTTTATCTGTTTAGCATTGCGTTTTCTGTAAAAAGCAGCTTTTGATCTCAAAAACTGTTCCAAAAGCAATGCTATGCAAGATCTAAATATGAATCCGACCACTTTGTACCTGAATTAATGTAGCCATATCCTTAACCCAGGTTACACAGCCCACCATACAAAAAAGTGTGGAAGACTGCACATTGTTTTCACTAATCAGCTATATTCGAATATGGATATATGGATATGATTTTTCAAAAAAAAATTAAGTATATCCGTATTAGATACTGATCCCGAATCCGGGTAACATAGGTGTACACAAAAGTTCTCTTTGATAAAGCATGTACAAGAATTTTTTTTTTTTTTTGGATAATAATGTACAAGAAATCATTCTCACCACATTGGAGGCTATCAACTATCAAGCACCCCATGCCTATATGAATCAATAATTACATCATCTTGTTTATTAATAATTTAAAAATCTTACGAGACAGTAATTTTAAATAATTAAGGTGATAAGATCACTGTCTTAAAAAATATTTGATTCTCATCCAAAAAGATGGAAAAGTTTTATCATTGTGAAAAAGTAATCTTTTATGTTATTTTATTATTAATTTGCCTTGATAATAACCAAAAAAACCACGTGTTTAGCATAGTGTACACACAAATTTCGTGTCAAAAATATGACAAGAAAAATTTGGAGTCAAATAATAATTTTATTAATCAAACTTTGAGGTTACAATCTCTGAATATTCTTAAAGAAAGAAATCCTTTAATTCTTTTCTTCAGCAAAATTTTGATTCAAAGGTCTTCACAACTTGATCTTGAATTGATGAGATCCACTTCAAGGGTCTTCTAGACTTGATCTTGAAATTTGATCCCAAATTTAAGAAGTCTTGGAAATCTTGGAATTATGCTTCAAGGGTCTTGAGACTTGATCTTGAACACACGTTGTTTGCTTCAAGGGTTTTCGAGACTTGATCTAGAGCAAACAAGATTTATCTTCTTTCTTGGATCAACACAAGATTGAAGAGCAACTTCTTGAGAAATCTTTAAGAACAGGCACGATGGTGTTCTTAAGAATTTCTTGCTTCAATTCTGCAGAGATTTCTTCTTGAGACTTTGGAGAGGATTTAACTCTTCCAAATCTATTTCTACTTAAGACTTTGGAGAGGATTTAACTCTTCCAAATCTTTTTCTTCTTCAGACTTTGAAGATATTTAACTCTTCCAAATCTATTTCTTCTTAAGACTTTTGAGATGATTTGGCTCTTCAAAATCTTGTTCTTTTCAGGCTTTCTGAATTGTTAATTTGTGTTAAGGGGAGATCTCTATTTATAGTGGTAGCCAACCAGGTGAAAGAGAGTTCTAAAAGAACTTGTCTTCCTTATTTATCTCTTAATTAATTTAATTTAATTAGAGATAAAACTTCATTATTTATCTCTTAATTAATTAAATTAGAGATAAAATATTTATTTATCTCTTAATTAATTAAATTAGAGATAAAATATTTATTTATCTCTTAATTAATTTAATTCAATTTAATTAGAGATAAAACTTCATTATTTATCCCTTAATTAATTAATTAAATTAGAGATAAAATATTTATTTATCTCTTAATTAATTAAATTAGAGATAAAATATTTATTTATCTCTTAATTAATTTAATTCAATTTAATTAGAGATAAAACTTCATTATTTATCCCTTAATTAATTAATTAAATTAGAGATAAAATATTTATTTATCTCTTAATTAATTTAATTAGAGATAAAACTTCATTATTTATCTCTTAATTAATTTAATTTAATTAGAGATGAAGTAATTATGACACATAGGTGAAGTTTAATTGGGTGACCCATGAAACCTTGCAATTTGATTGGTCAAGCCATGTGTACATATTTAATTAATTATAAAATAATTAATTATGATACGATATGATAATGCATAATTTAATTAAAATTTTCTTAATTAAAAGAAATTTCAATTAACACGTGGCAATTTGTAATTGGTCAAAAAATTTCTCCTTCTACAAATGCCCCCTCAAGACTTGGTCACGTACACGATTTTTGTTGAGTGTAGAAAGTGAACAAATCTTGAAATTTACTTTGCTTTTGAAGCCAAAATTTATTTGCACCTTTGTATTGTCTTGATTCCAAAATGTTTTTAATCAAAATGGACAAAGAACCAACATTGGCCCACATAGAAGGACAGCCCACTTAAGAGAAGTATGGATAGGCATGCTTCTGAATAAATATAGCAATTGGTAAAAACCAAAGTTTATATAAAACATGGCCGAAGTGGAAGAACTGTTAATCTCGTGATCCCGGTGTTAGCCAATATTTACCATGGACTAAACCGAATCACACTTTCTACTCAAGCGGGCTCTTCAGATGCATGTTTTCCAATTCACTATGTTTATGGGTGGCTAAGTTATTACTTCCGGACTCACTTTCAAAATCCAGATGATGTATATGGGCCTTTGATGAGCAAGTTTTCAGGAGAAGGTGGAGCCAAATACTTTGAGGATTATGATGCCCGCAAGTTGATTCATACTGGCATAGTATGGAATGCTAACTTATGTCCCAGAAATAGAGATGAAGTGATTGTTGATGATGACGCTCTTAGTAAGATCAATCATGGCTACCTTGTTAATGTTCGTTCGAGCTATTTGCCCACCCGATGTAACCAAACCATCATTGTAGAACCTTACAGTCCTCATCGATTTGGGAGACAATTTGGGTTTTGTCAAGATATTCCCGGAGCTCTTAAGGAAGATATTTGTTCTGGATCTGTGGATGATTTATGTAGGTTTTGGAGAATTTGCACTCGTTCTCATACAAAGTCCAGATTGATCTCTCCAGCTCGTTCTCTAAATCCTAATGATCATGCAATCGCAAGATACATGGAATGGTGGTTGAAAGTTCATGAGCCATATCTTGAGCATTCTAATGATATTTTAATTTCGAGCATCCGTACATCACTGTTAAAGAGAAGAAAACCTCCCAAGGATGTTAAGAAAAAGTCTTTAGAGATTTCGCAAGACAAATCCAATAAAGCCAAAGTCTCGTCCACCATAGATTTAACAGAGGAGCATGCGAAGACTTCACAAGAAGTTCCTCGATCAGTGTCATTAGTTGATGAAGGACAAAGGGTTTTACCGAAAGTCATCGAAGGGAAGCATAATGCGATCCTTGAAGATTCAATTGATGAGAGTGATCATGAAAGACATTGGAAGCGAATCAGGCCAAGGGAATCCTTTTATGGTGATATATCCCCTGCCAAAAGTGAAGCTTCAGTTTCTAGTTCGCATGAGTTCAACAAACTTGTAGCTGAGATCAAAAATAATGTTTCAAGTACCGTTTCCAACCAAGAAGATGCTTGCCCCAACATGATTGTTAATAATACTTCCCCTATAGTGAAGACTTCCATAGGCCCTCATGTTGAAGCTAGTCATCTCGCCTTTCCAGAATTTTCTAAGTTTAGTGCTGAAAAAGTGATATCCGATAGTCAGTTGAAGCTTGCAACTATTTTGTGGGAAAGCATTCAACCAAGGATTATTCGCGCTTCTTTTGATCGGGTTTCTTCACTTACTAGTGATGTCCACAATATTTTTGATGCAATAGAAGCAATTAAGTCCGTTGATTCATCCTTATTGAAAGGCATGGTGGAAGACTATTTTACACAAGTCCAAAAGTTTAATGAGCTTGAATCTTCCATCTCTTCATCCAAGATGGAATTGAAAGACTTCAAGCACTTGAAATTCGACTTAAAGATTCAATGTTACTTGAACATAAAACTGTTGAGAACCTTAACACCCTGCAGTCGAACTTGGTAGATATAGAGCAAGAGTTCATTACTTTGCAACGCAAAAAACATAGACTTGAATCTTCGCTCCAAGAAACTGAAGATGAATTGAAAAGAAGAAGAATTGACACCTCTAAGATTCGTGAGGAGATGAATTCTGTTGAGTCTTTTACTACCCTTATTGAGAATGAAGCCAAAAACTTAGATTTGTTGCGAAATATGTTGGAATCCTCTCGAGAAGACTTGAAGAATTTCAAATGGAAGCCTGAATCCTTTTTGATGTAATTTTTTTTTTTTTTGAAATTTGTATTAGTTCTCAGGATTTTTTTTTTTTAAATTGTAGGTTCTTCTCAAGTTTGAAATGAAGTTAAATTTCTTTTTCTCCATATATCATCTTTCTTTTGCACTTTCTGAAGCATTTTTGCGTCATGTGTGGACTACAAATTAAATTCCCAAAGATCTTTAATTTGTAAAAGATTTGTTTTACTTGAAAGACAACCTGAATCATGAAATTTGAATGGAGAATTATCATGATACTTTCAAGTGAACAAAAGATAATATTTGAATCAAACAAATTTTTTTTTTCGACTGAACTTGGCAACGAAACCAAGCTGCCTACGTACCCTCGAATTTGAAGGATCAAGTGATAACATAGTTCATCAATTTTTTTGTGCCCTAACTTTTGCCTAAATTGTCCTAGAAAGGATATTCAACATAGCGGGCTTTTTTTTTTTTTTAAGCTCGTGCTTAGGAGCAACATACGACAGTTTAAGCTCTTGCTTAGGAGCAGTATCTTCTTTAAGCATAGTAACGCTTCAAAAACTTTCCATTGATCGGTCCAACTTTGACACCATCTTGATCAACGATCTTGTATGCACCATTGGTATAAACTTCTCGAACAACGTATGGTCCATCCCATTTTGAAAGGAACTTGTTGCCAATACGATGTGAAGTATTTATGGGTCTTCTTACAGCAAGGACTAAATCTCCAACTTGGAAAGATCGCTGCTTGACTTTCTTATTAAAAGCTTTGGATAGTCGAGCTTGATAGCACTCCAAGCGTTGTTGGGCTTCCAACCTTTTCTCATCCAGTGCTTCTAATTCTTCCAAGCGTAAGCGTACATTGTCTTCACTAGAAAGATCTTCCTGGATTGCAATCCTCAATGATGGAATTTGTCGCTCAAGTGGTAGAACAACTTCTACACCATAAACAAGTGCATAAGGAGTGGCTTGAGTTGGTGTGCGATATGTAGTTCGATAAGCCCACAGAGCTTCTCCAATCCTTTCATGCCAATCTTTCTTTGAACGGTTAACAACTTTCTTGAGAAGATTGCACAAAGTCTTGTTAAAAGCTTCTGCTAATCTGTTTGCTGGAGCATGGTACATTGAAGACTTGTACTGCTTGAAGTCAAACTGTGCACATAATTTGCTCATGTCAAACTACTTCCCATTATCAGTTATGATGTGACGAGGTACACCATACCGATAAATGATGTTTGTCCTGATAAAAGTTGCAACAGTTTCTTTTTTTACTTCCCTGTAAGGTGCCACTTCTGCCCACTTTGAAAAGTAATCTGTAGCGACAAGTATATACATATGCCCTAGTGAACTCTTAGGTAATGGTCCTACCAAATCAAGTCCCCAAGCATCGAACAGCCAAGATGTGACTGTCGGATGTAATGGTTCAGGAGGTTGATGGATGAAGTTTGCATGAAACTGACAAGCTTGACATTTCTTGGAGTAGTCCATGCTATCCTTTACCATTGTTGGCCAGTAGTATCCCATTCTTTTAATTTGAAAGTGCAATTTAGCTCCAGACTGATGTGCACCACAAATTCCTGAATGAGCTTCTTGTAAGGTTTTGGATACTTCATTTTCTCCTAAGCATCGAAGGAAGACCCCATCAAAAGAGCGACGATAAAGCGTACCCTTGAAGTAAATAAATCGAGGAGCTCGACGTTTCACTTCTGTTTTATGCCTTGGATCATTGGGTAGCCTCCCATGCTCTAAATAATCAATCAATGATTGTCTCCAATCTTCTTTTTCAACTTTGCAAACTGAAACAACATTGGATTCTGTATTGTTATCTTTAAAATCAACTGGAGGCAAAATCCATCGTTTGCAAAGAGGGACTTTTACTTCTACACTTGGCATGGCAAGAGCTGATGCTAGATTAGCTAGAGAATCTGCTTGCTTGTTCTCTCTTCTTGGTACATGTTCCAAGCTTACATTGTCAAACCATTCCAAAATCTTCTTCGCATAGTTGACATATGGTAAGAGGTCTGGCTTCTTAACTTTATAAAGTGAAAGAAGTTGGTTGATGACCAATTTGGAATCCCCAAACACTTTAAGTTGAGTGATCTTCATATCCACTGTCATTTCCAATCCAATGATCAGAGCTTGGTATTCTGCTACATTGTTGGAACAGTTTTCAGTGAGAGTAAATGCATAAGGCAATACATCTCATTCTGAAGTGACAAAGACAACACCTGCTCTAGCTCCATCTTGACGGGCAGCCCCATCGAAGAATAGTTTCCATGGCCTGGGAATTTCGATGAAAAGAGCATCTTCATCTGGGAGATCTTCAGAAAATTCCCAATCATCTGGAATCGGATGGTTTGCAAGGAAATCGGTAA
Organism: Fremontodendron californicum; assembly: GCA_030761205.1. Taxonomy (NCBI): domain Eukaryota; kingdom Viridiplantae; phylum Streptophyta; class Magnoliopsida; order Malvales; family Malvaceae; genus Fremontodendron; species Fremontodendron californicum. The sequence goes on along the minus strand of JAULJL010000022.1, from coordinate 23,962,316 downwards.
GTGCTTGCCCTTTAACAGCCTTTTGTGGAATATAAGTAATATCGAACTCTTGTAACAAAAGAGCCCATTTTGCCAATCTTCCACTGAGCACAGACTTGGACATGAGATATTTGAGAGGATCTGCTCGCGAAATCAAATGAACAGAATGAGCTTGCAAATAATGCCTCAGCTTTTTAACTGCAAACATCAATGACAAACAAGTCTTTTCAATGGGAGAATAATTTAATTCAGCGCCATTAAGAGTTCTACTAAGATAGTAGAGTGCAGTTTCTTTTCCTTCATCATTCTCTTGTGCCAACAATGCTCCTAAGGAACGTTCTTGTGCAGCAATATAAAGGATTAATGGCTGTCCTGGTATAGGTGCCTTCAGGATAGGTGGTCGTAACAAAAAGGTCTTAATGCTCTTAAAAGCATTACTGCAGGCCTCATCCCAGACAAAAGGGACATCCTTCTTCATTAGCCGACTAAATGGTTGACATCGACCAACCAAGTTTAAGATAAAGCGTCGGATATATGCCAATCTTCCTTGCAGACTTTTAAGTTCATGCAGATTGCGCGGTTCAGGCATTTTCATGATTGCATCTATTTTTGATTGATCGATCTCAATCCCATGATGTCGTACGATTGATGCACCCAAAAGAGTGTATCTTATTTAACCTTGCACTAAAAAGATAAATTGTAAGTATAGTAGTTAGCAAGGGTCGAGTCCTCAGGGATTGGGTTTTAGTTTATAAGTTAATAGTTTAAAACTTAAATTCAAGAACAATAAAAGAAAAGGGGTTTTTGAAGCCAGATTTAAACTAAAGTAAATAAGATGCAAGGCGGTATAACCAGCCAATAAAAATATATATACTAAATTAGGCGGTATAACCAGCCAATATATATACTAAATTAGGCGGTATAACCAGCCAATAAAAATAAAACAAAGTTAATATACAAATTAGGCGGTATAACCAGCCAATAAAAATAAATATACTTTTAAAAATAAGCAAACTAGAAAAGTAAGAAAACAAGTAAGTAAGAAGAATCAAATATGAAAAATATGGTTAAGGTTTCATTCTCCACCACTAGACATCATTAAGAATCAATTTCAGATCTATCAATATCAACCAACTATCAAAGTTAACAACCGTAGATAACAACAAGCTCTGTTATCCCAATCTTTCCTTAGTTTGTCGTTAAATAGAACAAGCTCTCTATTTAATCTCTAACCATTAAACAACCTAGAATAAGCTCTCTAAATTCAATTTAATGGCAGCTTTATGATGAGAAAGATAGGTTGATCTAAGCAACAAACACATAAGCTCGGATTGTTCAACTTAGGTTATGTTCCACTTTGCAATTATTGAAAACTTGACCATAATCATTAATCACAAATTGCCACTTATGAATAGGAAATCAAGACAATTACACGGATCAAGACTCCTAAACTAGCAATAGATAATTATCAAGATCTATCTAGTTGTACACCTAAATAAATCAAGACAACATCATGAACAATTCTTGTAGAAGAACATAAGCAACTTTGATAGAAAATTAATGATAGATAGAATCTGAAAATCAATCACAAAACATGTCTAGGGCTTTGAAATCACCCTTAACCAAATAGAAGTTTAGCCTAGCATAGGCATTGTAAACATAAACATAAAATTAAAGAGAATCTAAGAAGGAAATAAAAGAAAGAAAGAAGAAGAAAATAAAGAAAAAGAAAACTAGAGAAAAGAAAGAAGAAGAAAACTTAGAGAATTTTATTACAATGGCTAATATCCTACCAATGTACAATATGATCCCTTACAATCATCCAAGGCCCTCTATTTATACACATTTTGGAGGGCTAAATGACAAGAGACAAGCTTTACAAATTTCAAAGGTAGGTATAATAGGTGGGTGCATTTTTCTAACAATTTTTGTCATACATGACAATTTTGATCAGCCAACTTGATGGTCGATTTTGTCAATTTTGGAGGCCTTATCTGATCACATGGTCTTCTAGAAAAAAATGTTACCCTATCAGTTACGGATCCATAGCCGTTGGAATCATCTCATTTGCTGATGTGGATAAGAAGATATGGGCAAAATACGAAAACAGGTCAGCACAGACGTCATTGCACATCAGCCAACTTGATGGTCGATTTCGCTAGGGAAAACGACTCCGTTTCAAGAAGTGTAAAACATGAAAAAGATAGATATGCCTCTTAGCTTTGCACGGCTACAAATTTCAGCCTTATTGCTTCAGTGAAACTCGAGATATAGCTGATATGGCAAAAGGTGTCGGAACTGGAACTGAACTGGATTTGCCCTTAATTCTAGTAATCTGAAATCACTCAAAGAAACTTGTGAAAAACACCAAAATACATAAAAATATAAAAGATCATAAACACAATTAGACTAAACAATAATAACTCGTATTTGACACAAAACAATAATAAAACATAACTAAAAACTATATAATTATACGAGTTATCACACCCCCACACTTAGATTGTTGCTAGTCCCTAGCAACGACTCAATAAAAATAAAATAAGAAAATCTAATCTAATCCATTTTCGTAGGAAATCACGGTGGCACTTAGCATGTGACACAAGCCTTTAAACCCCTAGGTGTCCCTAGTGGACGAGTTTAGTCTCGTGAGGGTTTACTAGAACGATACCCACAAACATTGAAAAACTAAAATATAAGTAAACTACATATACTAAAAATATTTACTCCTAATCCTTTCAATACAAATTAGAGACAATCTTTGAACAAGTCTTATAAACTAATCAATAGCTTAAAAAATTTCACAAAAAATCATGCTTGAATGTAAATTGTTTGAGTTAAGCCAATATTAGCATAACATATCTCAATCAAAATAGTGCATGTTCAAATTTAATCTCAAGTTCTCACATGGGATACCCTCATGATTTTCACTCTTTAAAGTAGTGGTGAAGTGTTTACACTCAATCAATCTCATGAAAACAGTTCTACCATATTCTTGCTTGTCCACCTATTCTCCACTATTTAGATCATACAACTTCATGAATCAAGAGGTCTTTAATCAAGGTTGTAATGGGGCCAAGGGGTTTGTAATGTGGTTGAAGAACAAAAGGATAAAGATATCACAAAGGTTCCAAAGAGTTCATAAAGTTTAGAGACATAAAAAGATCATACAAAGAAACTTCTCAAAACTCTTTACAAGTACATAGTCACCTAGGCCGGATATTCATGTTGGGCCTTTTCTTCATTCTAAACAACTTTGTAACATCTTTTTCTTTTTCCACAAATTCAAGAGATGATTCATATTTTTTTTTTTACATAGGAATGTATTTGCCCGTATTCCATTTCTTTTTCTCTTGACTTTTCTTTTCTTTTCCCCCCACACTTATTTCTTGTTTCTAACCCAAATTTTTAACTAAAAATATCACTTTTTTTTTTGCAATATGTCTCAAAATATATAATCCATCTTTAGAACAAGGGTAAGGATATAAGTATATTTAGGCTAGGTGTAAGTTGTGGTTACCAATAAAACATCATATTTAATGTAGGCTCAAATTGGCTCACTAGTGGGGATGTTCTCTTAGAACATTAATAATGGATGGCTGTTTGGCTCTGGTTATAATCCTAATGCCTCTATCATATTCATGTTGTCACATGTATCAATATAGTCTCAAACGGTTTAAAGCAAGTTCTAGAGAATCATGTAATCATAAGAGCACTCAAGAAAGAAATTAGATTGATATGTATAATGCATCAATCATATAGGCTCAAAAACTCACAAGGATGATTATACAAGTCAATATCAAGTCTAAACATGCTTCTTTCTCAATCAACATATCATATTAACATTGGCTCATAAAAAAAATGATATCAAGCTCAATTCTCATGAAAATCTTCTCACTAATAAATCTGTTTTAGACTTATGCAATTCATATCTCATCATTGTATTAAAAAGGAACTAAAACACACTAAAATAATAATAATAATAATAAAGACTCATAAAAAAATAAAAAAAATAGTAGACAAAAATAAAAGAAATCCTAAATCATTCCCCCCACACTTAATTCTTACATTGTCCTCAATGTAAGTCTATTAACCCAAATGAAAGAATCATGTGTAAGAGAAAAGAACTAATAACATAAGAATAGGAACAACTAAGACTCAAAACAAAACAAACTCATGCAACCTAAATAATCCTAAAATACTAAACAAAAATTAACAAGTAAACATAAAAAGATTAAAATCAAACTGACAAGGTATGTCTCAAGTCTCCCTTACTCAGACCTTGTTCAGAATGAATATTTCTAAATTGCTTAAAACACAACAAACTTTTTTTTTTAAAATTTGCAAAATATGTCCCTTACCCCCTACTAAAATATGACGTTGTCACCAATGTCAAATTTTAAAGGTAGAATTTAGGAGATATTACCTGCAGAGGTTGCTAACCACTTATTATAACTGAGACACAACAAGGAAAATGTTAGATAATGTCACAAAGACAAAGTGCAATCCACTCCTTGCTCGTCCATATCTCTTTTTCTTTTTCCGAGCGTTTGCGAAACAACCGTAGTAGATAAACACTCATAAGCTTGGAGCTTTTTGAGTAAATCTTCAATGGTTGTAGCAGAAATTATGGTTCTCCTTGCCTCTGAAAACATGAATCCATTATCCACAGCATTATCTAAATATGAAAGCAAATTATTAAAATAACCATTAATATTAAGCAAACCAATGGGTTTCTTATTTGTGACCAAAGATGACCAAGAAGCCACGCAAGCTATTTCTTCCAATGTACCCAGACCTCCTGGTAAAGCAATGAATGCATCGGCAGAATGGTACATGATTGTTATCCGTTCAGGGATACTCCAGACTTGTATTTCCTTACCCACGGTAGGTCCACAAAAATCTGTGAATAGTTTTGGCACGACTCCTAGAACTGGACTTCCTCCGGCGTGTGCTGCTGTAGCGACTGCTCCCATTAAACCCGTACTACCGCCTCCATAAATCAACTGGATCTTTTGTTGGGCAAGTATTACTCCAACTCTTATGGCTTCATCAGCGAATATGTTATTTTTCCCTGGATAAGCACCTCCAAAGACACAAATTTTTTTAATGCGTTGGGACGAAGTACTTTCCATTTTTTTTTTTCGAGTGCCTGAAAGAGAATGAGTACATGGTGTAATATATAGAGGACTAAGTAGTGAATTAGACAAGAGTAATAATGTCGCCGAAAGTGTATCTGACCTGTCAGAAGAAAATGTTAACCTAACAAAAGATTTTTGCGTGATTTTAGGAAGAAAATCAAAAAGAGAAGAAAAATCAACCGTAAAAGACAAATAAAAAAAATGAGAATAATTACACAAATCGAATAACACGTAAATTAAACTGAAATAAAGTTATTGCAAATCAAACCAAAAGCTGAGAAGTCATTTATTGTAGTTGTGATTGTGGCTCACATCTTCCTCTGGTTTTACGTCCAGAAACGGCTTAAACGCCTTCTATGAGTCGAGGATATGCTTCCCATCCAGTTTTCTTACAAGCTGGCAAACAGGGTCTTTTAACATCAGATTCCCAAGATGTTGCCATTCCCTTTGGAATTGCGACCATAAATCAAGAATTTCTCTTTGTACGTCTCCACTAGGATGCGTCTCAAGAGAAAGTTGGATATTACCCAAATTCTCCTTACTCAGTCCATCCTTAATGAATTCAATTTTATCATCTCGATTAGAGGACGGAATCCCAATAGAACGACATTTACCGTTACACGTCCATTATGCACATTTGTGGCAGTTTGAACTCATGCGTTTTGCTCGTCGCTTCTTTGCAAAAGTGCTTCTACCTGTACCTGGTAAATGCAAAACAGTCAGATATTCATCTTCACGTACCTTGGCTTCAATTATCCAACGTATGTCTTCAGGAATCCCTTTGTGCATAAGCTTTCTTAATCTTTCAAATCGAACTTGGTAAAGCTTCAGTAAAATATTTCGAGGAAAAGGAGGAAATCGTTTTTGCAATCTTGTGAGAATATCATCCATCCTGAAAAAAAAAATTGAAAAAAATTGAAAGAAAAATTGGAAGAGAAATTTATATACAATATCAGTTTTGTGGGTAGCTGATGGAACCGATTTAAATAATCACGGAGTACCGTTATCCGCCATTTAACCGGGGTTAAAAAAAATTATATTTACATCTAGTTATTTTCAAAACAAGGATCAGAAAGAAAAACAACATAAAAAGACTCAAAAACAAAACACTCTAAATAAAATCCTAAATTCTTCCCCCCACACATAATTCTTACATTGTCATTAATGTAGTGCTATTAATCCCAAATGAAAGAATCATGTGTAAGTGAAAAGAACTAATAAACAAAATAAACTTATGCAGCCTAAATGAACTTAGAAACACTAAACACAATTAGCAAAGAAACATAAGAAAAAGATAAAGAAAAAGAGAGCAAATCTGAGGATGGCAGTTTGGCAATGCTTTCACTAATTAGGCTGCCTCCCTCAATTAGCACTTGATTGATTGTTTTCAGCCTAGCCAATTCCCCTTCTTGGCTTTTTAGGATCTTTTGGCTTAGACATGAAACTTCTCGGATTTTTGCGTTTTGGAGGAAGTTTTCTTTGCAAAACAGCCAATGCCTTCTCCCCTACACGTATTATTTCACCATTCTTGGTGGGGTATAGCTCTTTGAGGAATTGTGCATATCTTGGTACTTGTCTAATGGCATCCACAAGCAAGCTGTTTAAGGTTTCCAAAAATTGTTGTTCATGTTCCTCCTTTTTGGACTTTGCAAATCTGCTAGGAAAAAGTGGAGAAGGAACATTAGTAGAAATAAGAACCTTAAAAGCTACCTGAGGTGTCAAAGTACTCTCAATTTGAATGGTGGCTTCATTATCCTCAAGAAGTGAATCCATCTTTGGTTTTGTCTCATCCTCATCTTGTTCCTCATTTCTCAAGGTCACAATAGTAGCATTCTCCTTTGGATTAATCACCGTTTGGGAAGGGAGTGCTAGAGATCTTTCTGCTACTAATTCCACCGTACTACTAGCCAATAGGCTCATTTGCCTTTCCAAACTCTGGATGCTTGCCCTTGTTTCCTGTTGAAATTGCAAAGTATCAGTAACAAGAGAATATACAAGATCTTCTAAAGAAGTACCTGAGTTTTGAGTCATATGTGGTGGTTGAAAAAGATATGGTTCTTGAGACCATGATTGATTGAAGCTAGATGGATGAGTGTAATTGGCATAAGGATTTACTTCTTGGTAATTTTTCGAGTAGCCATAATTAGTATGATCCCACCATCCCTCATGGTAAGTGTTGGAGTAATGATCATGCGGTTGGTCTTGGAACCATTGATGGCCTTGACATCCTCCCATGGCCAATTGTTGAACTGAGGAAGTGAGATTGGCTTGTTGATTCTCCATGTTCATGTATGCCACCAACTCTTCAAGTGTTAGATTGCTTAATTTCATCTTTTTTTTTTTTCAAAATTTGAAAAGAAAAACATGTATGTACAAGAAAATAATACTAATTAGAACTGAAAATAAGAATAAACCAAGTAACAAATAAACTAAAGAAAACAATCCCCGGCAACGGCGCCAAAAATTTGATGCACCCAAAAGAGTGTATCTTATTTAACCTTGCACTAAAAAGATAAATTGTAAGTATAGTAGTTAGCAAGGGTCGAGTCCTCAGGGATTGGGTTTTAGTTTATAAGTTAATAGTTTAAAACTTAAATTCAAGAACAATAAAAGAAAAGGGGTTTTTGAAGCCAGATTTAAACTAAAGTAAATAAGATGCAAGGCGGTATAACCAGCCAATAAAAATATATATACTAAATTAGGCGGTATAACCAGCCAATATATATACTAAATTAGGCGGTATAACCAGCCAATAAAAATAAAACAAAGTTAATATACAAATTAGGCGGTATAACCAGCCAATAAAAATAAATATACTTTTAAAAATAAGCAAACTAGAAAAGTAAGAAAACAAGTAAGTAAGAAGAATCAAATATGAAAAATATGGTTAAGGTTTCATTCTCCACCACTAGACATCATTAAGAATCAATTTCAGATCTATCAATATCAACCAACTATCAAAGTTAACAACCGTAGATAACAACAAGCTCTGTTATCCCAATCTTTCCTTAGTTTGTCGTTAAATAGAACAAGCTCTCTATTTAATCTCTAACCATTAAACAACCTAGAATAAGCTCTCTAAATTCAATTTAATGGCAGCTTTATGATGAGAAAGATAGGTTGATCTAAGCAACAAACACATAAGCTCGGATTGTTCAACTTAGGTTATGTTCCACTTTGCAATTATTGAAAACTTGACCATAATCATTAATCACAAATTGCCACTTATGAATAGGAAATCAAGACAATTACACGGATCAAGACTCCTAAACTAGCAATAGATAATTATCAAGATCTATCTAGTTGTACACCTAAATAAATCAAGACAACATCATGAACAATTCTTGTAGAAGAACATAAGCAACTTTGATAGAAAATTAATGATAGATAGAATCTGAAAATCAATCACAAAACATGTCTAGGGCTTTGAAATCACCCTTAACCAAATAGAAGTTTAGCCTAGCATAGGCATTGTAAACATAAACATAAAATTAAAGAGAATCTAAGAAGGAAATAAAAGAAAGAAAGAAGAAGAAGAAAATAAAGAAAAAGAAAAAGAAAACTAGAGAAAAGAAAGAAGAAGAAAACTTAGAGAATTTTATTACAATGGCTAATATCCTACCAATGTACAATATGATCCCTTACAATCATCCAAGGCCCTCTATTTATACACATTTTGGAGGGCTAAATGACAAGAGACAAGCTTTACAAATTTCAAAGGTAGGTATAATAGGTGGGTGCATTTTTCTAACAATTTTCGTCATACATGACAATTTTGATCAGCCAGCTTGATGGTCGATTTTGTCAATTTTGGAGGCCTTATCTGATCACATGGTCTTCTAGAAAAATGTTACCCTATCAGTTATGGATCCATAGCCGTTGGAATCAGCTCATTTGCTGATGTGGATAAGAATATATGGGCAAAATACGAAAACAGGTCAGCACAGACGTCATTGCACATCAGCCAACTTGATGGTCGATTTCGCTAGGGAAAACGACTCCGTTTCAAGAAGTGTAAAACATGAAAAAGATAGATATGCCTCTTAGCTTTGCACGGATACAAATTTCAGCCTTATTGCTTCAGTGAAACTCGAGATATAGCTGATATGGAAAAAGGTGTCGGAACTGGAACTGAACTGGATTTGCCCTTAATTCTAGTAATCTGAAATCACTCAAAGAAACTTGTGAAAAACACCAAAATACATAAAAATATAAAAGATCATAAACACAATTAGACTAAATAATAATAACTCGTATTTGATACAAAAAAATAATAAAACATAACTAAAAACTATATAATTATACGAGTTATCAACGATGAACCCCAAAAACTTACCCGAGGATACTCCGAACGTACACTTGAGCGGATTCATTTTCAATTGGTATCTGTGCAATCTTTCAAACACTTGGCGAAGATCAGCAAGGTGATCAGATTTTTCCTTTGACTTTACTACCAAGTCATCAACATAACATTCAACATTTTTGTGAAGCATATCATCAAAGATCTTTTGCATTGCTCTTTGATAAGTAGCACCTGCATTCTTTAACCCAAAACGGCATAACTTTGTAATAGTATATTCCTTTTGGAGTTCGAAATGCGGTAAGTTCTTCATCTCTTGGAGCCATGCGAATTTGATTATAACCAGACGATCCATCCATAAATGACAAAGCTTCATGGCCAGTTGTAGCATCAACCATTATTTCTGTTAAAGGGTGAGGAAAGTCGTCCTTTGGACAAGCATTGTTCAAATCTCGAAAATCTACACAAACTCGAAGTTGACCATTTTTCTTTCTCACTGGAACAATATTTGAGATCCAAGTGGGATACTTGACTTCTCTAATAAAGCCAGCTTTGATGAGCTTATTGACCTCAGCTTCAATTTGGGGAATCAAGTCAGGATGGAAACGTCGTTGAGCTTGTTTGATAGGTCGGACACTTTTCTTGACAGCCAGATGATGCATAGCTACTTTTGGATCAAGTCCCGGCATCTCTTTGTAAGTCCAAGCAAAGATATCTCGATACTCTATCAAAATATCAAGATAGGCTTTTTCCTCTTCTGGTGGTAAGCAAGCATTAATAAAGATTGGTCGTGGATCTTCACTAGTACTGATGTTAACCTCCTTTAGCTCATCAATAGTAGCTTGATTTCCTTCTTCAAAAGACAAAGGAGCTTCTTGGGCTTCTTCTTCTTGAGATTTTTCACCAGTTTCTTTTACAGATACATGGTTAGAAGTAACGATTTCTGTTTCTTCAAGTTCTTCTTCCTCTGAGGATGAGACCGATTTGGTTATAACCACTGTGTGCTTTCTAGCCTTTAAAACTTCACCAGTAGTTACCTTCCATTCGCTTTGCCTTTTCATTCGAGAATGAATTTTGCTGTGAAAATCTCTTGATTCCTTTAAAGTGGAAAATTTTCTTTTTCGGCCATAGTTAACTTCTTCAGAGTACAAACTTCCAAGCCTTGACTGAATGGAAATTGGTTTACTTACAGAAACTTCACCGTATTTTTCTCCCATTCGTTCAAAAACTGACATTCGTGATGATTGAATGCTCAAACGATCAAACACTGAACATCGTGTTGAGCGTGCTCCCAAGCGATCAAATACTGAAAGTCCTGGTGGCTTCACTGCATCTTCTTGCTCCTCGAGAACTTCCTCCACATTTATGTACCTCGAAGTTTGTTTATGAATCTTCAGTTTTAATGGAGAATATCCAAGCCCCTCTCTAGAAGTTCCGACGTGATCAATTTTCTTTTGCCAGACCTGGCGGATCTTGAATGAATTTTGCGGCTTTTCTTTGCTAGGCTCTTTTGTCTCGTGGGTCAATTTTGCAACATCCTATTGTTTATATCCAGCTTTGACAAGCAACCTAAGCATTAGGATCAAAATCTTTAGCTCGATGAGTAGGAAGATCCTGATGTTCACAAAGAGGTTCTTCTACTGGTCTAACAAATCCTTGCAGTGGAGGTATAAGGCCTCTTGATTCTTCCAAGTTAGTGAGGGGAAGAGTCAGATCCTTTAAACCTTGAGCAATTTCATCTTCTCCAACTTTGGAGGAAGCCAAATTCTTTCCCTTTTGCTTTAATTCTTGTATCGGGTTGGGCATTACTTCTTCGATAAATGTATCTTTTAGATAAAACTTTGCATCTGCGAAATGTGCTTCTGCTATAGTAAATGGCTTAGCGTCTGCAAGGATCGTCTTGACTTGACCGTTTCTGCAATACTTGAGACATTGGTGCAGAGTTGAGAAGACTACACCATTTTGATGTATCCACGGTCGTCCTAACAACATGTTGTACGTCGTTTTGGCATTGATCACATGGAAAAGTGGACTTGACTCCATATCTCCAATGAAAAGTTGAAGTCTAAGTTTTCCAAGAGCTCTTTGTCCCCCTTGGTTGAATCCTTGGATCATCAAGCGGCTTTGCATCAATTCATCCAAAGGAACTCCCAATTTTTTCATTGTCATCAACGGGAGTATGTTGACAGCAGAACCATCATCGATCAAGATTCTATTGATCTTCTGTTCCCGAGTATATCCAACGACGAACAACGGCCGATTATGAGGGGTTGACCCCATCAACAGATCTTCATCAGAAAAGTTAATTTTCATAGCACAAGAATGATCATCAACTTCAAATGCTACTGAGTCAATGTTGTTTTCATTATCTTCATTGCCACCGTTATGGTAACAAGTCATGAAAACCAAATCTTCATCTCTAAGCTGAATTGGCATGAATTCGTTTAAAGTGATTGGCCTCCTTGACTTTCTCCCTACTGAATTTTTACCCTGAGATGGCATTTTTGTTTCTTGAGACACATTGGGCTTTGGAGATTTAGATGTTTGTTTGATCATCTTAGCTCTTGTAGGCACTTTCACAACTTTCGGAAGATTCTTCTTTTTGCTTTTTCGGCGTGTGACTAGAGTCCAACCATCGTAATCTTGATTTTGTCTTTGAAGCAAATAGTTGCCCCCACTTCCCTGAAGATCCACCATCGTACTTGTACTTGGAGCCAATATGATAGGATCAAAAGAGCTAAATTTTATGGTTCTATCCAGTAAATTGGATTGAGAAACCATATTGACTGATGCCAAATTTGACGACACCGTTTCTTCTTCAAACTCGATTTTCTCCTCTTCATAGAGTCGCATGATTTTATCCTTCAAAATAAAGCACTTCTCCAGAGGATGGCTAATCAAGCGATGGTACTTGCAATAATTGGGGTCTTCTACTTTATCAGCTTCTTCAGGTGGCTTCATTTCTGGCAACTGAATCAGCTTAGTCTTTAAAAGTTCTTCAAGAATGTTTGAAACATCAGAATCAGGAAAAGGATACTTCTTTTCTTGTCTTTCTTTCAAAGTGATCTTGCCTTTACCTTTGTCTTGGATAGGAAAAGATTTTGTCTCTTGAGATTGTTTTGACTTGGGAGATATCTTAAGAGGCTTGGTAGTCACGGCCATGGACTGTTTGCTTTCTCCCTTGTTGATAAAGGTTTTGCCCCCTTTGCGGGTGTCTTGTTTTTCCTTATCTTTCTTTGGCTCTTGCACCGGAGGTTCTTGATTTCCAGCAGCTGTCATGCTCAACTCCATATCATGAGCACGAGTGGCTAATTCTTCAAAGGTCTTAGGCTTGATGCCTTGAAGAATATAACGCAAGCCCCAATTCATGCCTTGGATGCACATGTCAAGGGCAGAAGACTCAAAAAGTCTTTCTTTGCAGTTAAGGCTCACATTTCTCCATCTGTGGATGTAATCAATGACTGGCTCATCCTTCCATTGACGTGAGCTCGTGAGTTCGATCATGTTGACTATACGGCGAGTGCTGTAGAATCGATTAAGGAATTCACGCTCAAGTTGTTCCCAGCTGTCAATCGTCCCAGGCTCAAGATCAGTATACCAATCAAAGGCGTTGCTTTTTAAGGAGCGAACGAACTGCTTCACCATGAGATCCCCATAGGTACCAGCATTATTGCAAGTTTCCACGAAATGTGCAACATGTTGGCGTGGATTTCCTTTTCCATCGAACTGCTGAAACTTTGGGGGTTGATAGTTCCCAGGCATCCTCAGACGATCGATCCTTTGAGAATATGGTTTTGCATATGTATATGAAGGTTGAGTGATGCTTTCAACTTGATCTTCGATAGCCTCCTTGATAAGATCCTTGAGCTGACTGGTAGTGACGAGTTCATTGATCTTTTCCTCAGAATCCTTAGCAACTTCCTTGCCAGAGTTCTCACCATCATCTTGAAAGATTGATTGCCAATTTTGGTTTGAAGCTTCGTTCCTTTTTCCAGTGAGACCGGCGATCTTGTCCATCATGGAAGCGATCTGGTTATCCTTCTCTTTGATGCTTGCTGAAAGAATTTCAACAGATTTTGCCAGAAGTGCAACTTGTTCTTCCAATGATGTGGTGCCAGTTTTCATGACAGCCATTACTCCAGAACTTGATTTTGGAGCAGATGATGGAATATGGCTGTTGCCTGAGTAGCTATCTTGTTCTTTGTATGTTAACTGGCGACTTGCACTTGATCCTCGAAGAGAATCAACTTGTCTAGCGGAAACTTCTTCAAAGTCTTGAATTGGAGAAGAAGTGTCATAGAGAGGGTTTTGATTAAGCACCGGAAAAGTTTGCTCATACAATTCAGCAAGAGCTTTGGTCTTCCTCCTAGTGCCATAAGGATGAGTAGGGATATCAACGCTTGATGATGAAGTGGGGTAGACTGCAGGATTAGCTCGAGCAGGCTTGAGAGTTGGTTTGTTAGCAAGGTTCTTCTTGAGAGCCATTGCGACTTGATAACTTGAGTTTTGAAGAAAAGAGATGAAAGGGGCAGAGATTGTCCCACCGGGCGTGCCAAAATTTGTACACACAAATTTCGTGTCAAAAATATGACAAGGAAAATTTGGAGTCAAATAATAATTTTATTAATCAAACTTTGAGGTTACAATCTCTGAATATTCTTAAAGAAAGAAATCCTTTGATTCTTTTCTTCAGCAAAATTTTGATTCAAAGGTCTTCACAACTTGATCTTGAATTGATGAGATCCACTTCAAGGGTCTTCTAGACTTGATCTTGAAATTTGATCCCAAATTTAAGAAGTCTTGGAAATCTTGGAATTATGCTTCAAGGGTCTTGAGACTTGATCTTGAACACACGTTGTTTGCTTCAAGGGTCTTCGAGACTTGATCTAGAGCAAACAAGATTTATCTTCTTTCTTGGATCAACACAAGATTGAAGAGCAACTTCTTGAGAAATCTTTAAGAACAGGCACTGATAACTCGTATAATTATATAGTTTTTAGTTATGTTTTATTATTGTTTTGTGTCAAATACGAGTTATTATTGCTTAGTCTACTTGTGTTTATGATATTTTATATTTTTATGTAATTTGGTGTTTTTCATGAGTTTTTTTGAGTGATTTCAGATTACTAGGTTAAATCAAGAATTAAGGGCAAATCCAATTCAGTTCCAATTCCGACACCTTTTTCCATATCAGCTATATCTGGAGTTTCACCGAAGCATTAAGGCTGAAATTTTGAAAGTACAAAGTTAAGAGGCATATCTATCTTTTTCATGTTTTACACTTCTTGAAACGGAGTCGTTTTCCCTACCGAAATCAACCATCAAGTTGGCTGATGTGCAATGACGTCTGTTCTGCACCGTTTTGGTATTTTGACCATATCTTCCGATCCACATGCGCAAATGATCTGATTCTAACGGCTATGGATCAGTAACTGATAGGGGCATATCTTTCTAGAAGACCATTTGATCAGATCGAGCCTCCAACATTGACAAAATCGATCATCAAGCTGGCTGATCAGAATTGTCATACAACATGACGAAAATTGTTAGAAAAATGCACCCACCTATTATACCTACCTTTGAAGTTTATAAAGCTTGTCTCTTGTCATTTAGCTCTCCAAAATGTGTATAAATAGAGGGCCTTGGATGAGTATTGGGATATATTATACATTGGTAGGATATTAGCCATTGTAATAAAATTCTCTAAGTTTTCTTCTTCTTTCCTTTCTCTAGTTTTCTTTTTCTTTATTTACTTATGCTTTTTACATTTCTTTTCATTTTATTCATATCTAGTATGTGTTGCTAATCATATTGTTGAGGTGATGAGGTGAAGCTTTTGGTAAATGCTAAGGTTAGTCTCTTAAACATGAGCTAAAATGAATCATTATTTATAAACACTAGTATAGATAATATTTTCTTTTGGTTTAAAATCATACTTGCAAAGTAGGGATCTTGATTCATTATTGACAATGAAAATGGCACAGTAAATGCTTGGTTTCATAACCTTGATTTGTTGTAGACATATACCTTGGCATAAGGAATGCTTGGACTCTTTTGTGAGTTTTGAGGACACCAAATGAACATAATATCATATGCTATGGACGTTGGACAATTTGGACTGAATTGCTAAACCTTCCGATTGGAATCTCCCTTATGTGTGAATTTCAATTGTGTAATAAAACAAGATTAATCTTAGCATAACACCAAGAGTGGATTCTCTAACCTCAACATCTTTTCTTATTGTTTTGTTTATATCTTGTTTAATTTCTTTTATGTTGTTTTGTTTATTTTGTTCTCTAATATCTTGTTTATCTTGTTTTGTTGTTGATTCCCTAATATCTTGTTTACTTTCTTTTTCTTATATATTTATAAACTTATACTTACTAATACGCTTCCCTGTGGTTCGACCTCGGACACCCGAGAATTTATTACTTGAACATAACCTGCACTTGGGTTTACAACTCTTAATTGAGTCTCCATCAAGTTTTTGGCGCCGTTGCCGGGGAGGCAATACTAAGTATATAAGTTTATAAATATATTTATTTTTATTGGCTGGTTATACCACCTAATTTTCTTTTATTGGCTGGTTATACCGCCTAATTTTCTATATATTTATATTTATATTGTATATTAACTTTGTTTTATTTTTATTGGCTGGTTATACCACCTAATTTTCTTTTATTGGCTGGTTATACCGCCTAATATGTATATTAACTTTGTTTTATGCTTGTTTGGCGACGTGATTTTAGATCTCGTCGTTTAGTTAGATTTTATTGTGAAACTTTTTCAGGTAATCTTTCTAATACAATTCCTACCATGGCTGACAATGAAAGTGTTCATGCTGAAGATGAGAACAGACAAGTACGCACCATGCGTGACTACTTGCAACCAACTCGAAGCTCATCACCCTCTTGTTTTATTTTTTCTCTCAATGCAAACAACTTTTGTTTTAAACCAGGTATGATAGCTTTGCTTCCAAATTTCCATGGGTTAGAATCGGAAAGTGCTTACTCGTTTCTAAAAGACTTCGAAGATGTATGTGTCACCTTTAATGACCAACAATGTACAAATGAAATTGTCAAGCTAAAATTATTTCCTTTTTCTTTAAAAGATAAAGCAAAAATTTGGCTTCATAATTTAAAACCAAGGTCAATTGGCACATGGCAAGAATTACAAACTGAGTTTCTAAAGAAATTTTTCCCAGCACATAAAACTACTGCTTTGAAAAGACAGATTCAAAATTTCAATCAAAATCAAAATGAAGCATTTTTTCAATGCTGGGAGCGTTTTAAAGATTTGTTAAGTTCTTGTCCACATCATGGTTTTGAAAAATGGCGTCTTATTAGTTTCTTTTATGAAAGTTTAACTCCCGAAACTAAACAATTTGTTGAAACAATGTGTAACGGTGAGTTTCTAGAAAAAGAACCTGAAGAAGCCTTTGACTACCTAGACCATTTGGCAGATAACTCTCAAGCCTGGCACACAGATAATTCCTCTGAAAGTTTCAATAGATCTAATCTTGTTTCTAACAGAGGTAAATATCATTTTAGTCAAGAAGATGAGATAAAAGCTAAAGTAGCTAATTTGGCTAGAAAGATTTAAACCATGGAACTTAGAGAAGTAAAAGAAGTCAAAACGGTTAAAAATGAAGAAAGTTGTGGAATTTGTGAAATCATGGGACACCCCACTTCTAAATGTCCAAACATTCCCATTCTTAAAGAAGCGTTGCATGATCAAGTAAATTCCATAAACACATTTAAAAAGCCTTTTCCTTCTCCTTACTCTGAAACGTATAACCCTGAATGGAGAAGTCATCCCAACTTCAGTTGGCGGAATAATAATCATGTTCAGGTACCACAATCTCAAAAGCCGGGCAACACTTTTTCCTATCAACCTTCACGTGTACAAACCTTGGAAGAGACATTGCAAGCATTCATGCAAACACAAGCAAATGTGAATAACCAAACTTCACAGGACATCAATGAGATCAAAAACACCTTGTCCACATTGACAGCTTCATTACGCACTCAAGAAAAAGGTAAGTTTCCTGCTCAACCTCAGCCTAACCCTTCTACTCAATGTCTTGTTTCTTGCTCCAATGAAACTCAACAGGAAAATGTCAATTCTATCACAACTCTTCGAAGTGGAAAGGCAATTGACAAAAAGATTCCATCAAAAGACCAAGATCCTCCTTCCCCTCCGAAAAGTATTGGTAAGGATGATGGTAAGTCTGAACTTCTTGAAAATTTGGACAAAGAAAAAGGTATGCATCCTGCTCCTTTTCCTCAAAGGTTGCAAACAATAAAGAATTTGAATCAAAATGCAGAAATTTATGAACTTTTCAAACAAGTTAAGATTAACATTCCTTTATTGGATGCAATCAAACAAGTTCCATCTTATGCTAAATTTTTGAAGGACATGTGCACAGTTAAAAGGAAACATAATGTACAAAAGAAAGCATTTCTGACGGAAAGTGTGAGCTCAATCATTCAACACCTTACTCCACCAAAATTCAAAGATCCTGGATGTCCAACAATCTCATGCATCATTGGAAACACTAGAATAGAACGTGCATTGCTTGATCTTGGTGCTAGTGTTAATCTTTTGCCTTTTTCTGTTTATCAACAGTTAGGTTTAGGTGAACTCAAGGAAACACCTGTTACACTTCAACTAGCTGATCGTTCTGTAAAAATTCCTCGAGGGATAGTTGAAGATGTTTTGGTTCAAATTGATAATTTTTACTTCCCTGTTGATTTTATTGTTTTGGACACACATCCTGTTTCAAATCCAAATGTTCAAATTCCTGTTATATTAGGCCGTCCATTTCTTGCAACTTCTAATGCTCTGATAAATTGCAGGAATGGTAATTTGAACATTTCTTTTGGAAATATGACTTTAGAATTAAATGTGTTCAACATTTGCAAGCAACCTGGTGATGATTCAGAAGTACATGAAGTGGATTTCATTGAAGAACTTGTTCATGAACATCTCACCACTACCACATTCCATGATCCTTTAGAAGCTTATTTAATTGAATGTGAGTTTGATAATGCTTCAGAAATTTCACACACTGATTCTTTGTTAAATTCTTTTCAGGTTAGGCATTGTTGGAAACAAAAGTTTGAGGAACTTCCATCACTCACAAATGTCACAGTACCATCAACTATTGAACCACCCAAGCTGGATTTAAAACCATTGCCATCCGAGCTAAAATATTCCTTTTTGGGTGAGAATGAAACTTTTCCAGTCATAAATGAACTTGAGGAACTCAGAAATGATGCATATAAGAATTCTAAAATTCATAAACAAAGAACTAAAGCCTTTCATGACAAGTTAATTTCAAGAAAAACATTTGATGTTGGGCAAAAAGTTCTACTTTATAATTCTAGACTTCACATATTTCCTGGTAAATTGAGATCAAGATGGACTGGCCCATTTGTGGTTAAGCATGTGTATCATTATGGAGCAGTTGACATTGAGAATCCTCAAAATGGTAACGTATTCAAGGTAAATGGACAAAGACTCAAACTCTTTTTGGAAAATCATGTTACTCAAGAAGAGGTTGTTTTTCTTTCTGATCCTTGTTTTGAAAATAACTAGATGTAAATATAATTTTTACTAATCTTAAAAAAAAAATACATTTTTTTCCCGGTTAAATGGCGGATAACGGTACTCCGTGATTATTTAAGTCGGTTCCATCAGCTACCCACAAAACTGATATTGTATATAAATTTCTCTTTCAATTTCTTTTTCATTTTTTTTCAAGATGGATGATATTCTCACAAGATTGCAGAAACGATTTCCTCCTTTTCCTCGAAATATTTTACTGAAGCTTTACCAAGTTCGATTTGAAAGATTAAGAATGCTTATGCACAAAGGGATTCCTGAAGACATACGTTGGATAATTGAAGCCAAGGTACGTGAAGATGAATATCTTCCTGTTTTGCATTTACCAGGTACAGGTAGAAGCACTTTTGCAAAGAAGCGACGAGCAAAGCGCATGAGTTCAAATTGCCACAAATGTGCACAATGGACGTGTAACGGTAAATGTTGTTCTATTGGGATTCCGTCCTCTAATCGAGATGATAAAATTGAATTCATTAAGGATGGACTGAGTAAGGAGAATTTGGGTAATATCCAACTTTCTCTTGAGACACATCCTAGTGGAGACGTACAAAGAGAAATTCTTGATTTATGGCCGCAATTCTAAAGGGAATGGCAACATCTTGCGAATCTGATGTTAAAAGACCCTGTTTGCCAGCTTGTAACAAAACTGGATGGGAAGCATATCCTCGACTCATAGAAGGCGTTTAAGCCGTTTCTGGACGTAAAACCAGAGGAAGATGTGAGCCACAATCACAACTACAATAAATGACTTCTCAGCTTTTGGTTTGATTTGCAATAACTTCATTTCGGTTTAATTTACGTGTTGTTAGATTTGTGTAATTATTCTCGTTTTTTTTTTTTTTTTGCATTGGTCTTTTACGGTTGATTTTTCTTCTCTTTTTGATTTTCTTCCTGAAATCACGCAAAAATCTTTTGTTAGGTTAACATTTTCTTCTGACAGGTGAAATACACTTTCGGCGACATTATTACTCTTGTCTGATTCACTACTCAGTCCTCTATATATTACACCATGTACTCATTCTCTTTCAGGCACTCGAAAAAAAATGGAAAGTACTTCGTCCCAGCGCATTAAAAAAATTTGTGTCTTTGGAGGTGCTTATCCAGGGAAAAATAACATATTCGCTGATGAAGCCATAAGAGTTGGAGTAATACTTGCCCAACAAAAGATCCAGTTGATTTATGGAGGCGATAGTACGGGTT
Source organism: Fremontodendron californicum (assembly GCA_030761205.1). Classification (NCBI taxonomy): domain Eukaryota; kingdom Viridiplantae; phylum Streptophyta; class Magnoliopsida; order Malvales; family Malvaceae; genus Fremontodendron; species Fremontodendron californicum. The sequence goes on along the minus strand of JAULJL010000022.1, from coordinate 23,942,069 downwards.
TAATGGGAGCAGTCGCTACAGCAGCATACGCCGGAGGAAGTCCAGTTCTAGGAATCGTGCCAAAACTATTCACATATTTTTGTGGACCTACCGTGGGTAAGGAAATACAAGTCTGGAGTATCCCTGAACGGATGACAATCATGTACCATTCTGCCGATGCATTCATTGCTTTACCAGGAGGTCTGGGTACATTGGAAGAAATAGCTTGCGTGGCTTCTTGGTCATCTTTGGTCACAAATAAGAAACCCATTGGTTTGCTTAATATTAATGGTTATTTTAGTAATTTGCTTTCATATTTAGATAATGCTGTGGATAATGGATTCATGTTTTCAGAGGCAAGGAGAACCATAATTTCTGCTACAACCATTGAAGATTTACTCAAAAAGCTCCAAGCTTATGAGTATTTATCTGCTACGGTTGTTTCGCAAACGCTCGGAAAAAGAAAAAGAGATATGGACGAGCAAGGAGTGGATTGCACTTTGTCTTTGTGACATTATCTAACATTTTGTTTGTTGTGTCTCAGTTATAATAAGTGGTTAGCAACCTCTGCAGATAATATCTCCTAAATTCTACCTTTAGTAGGGGGTAAGGGACATATTTCGCTAATTTAAAAAAAAAAAAAAATTGTTGTGTTTTGAGCAATTTAGAAGTATTCATTCTGAACAAGGTCTGAGTAAGGGAGACTTGAGACATACCTTGTCAGTTTGATTTTAATCTTTTTATGTTTACTTGTTAATTTTTGTTTAGTATTTTAGGATTATTTAGGTTGCATGAGTTTGTTTTGTTTTGAGTCTTAGTTATTCCTATTCTTATGTTATTAGTTCTTTTCTCTTACACATGATTCTTTCATTTGGGTTAATAGACTTACATTGAGGACAATGTAAGAATTAAGTGTGGGGGGAACGATTTAGGATTTCTTTTATTTTTGTCTACTATTTTTTTTTATGAGTCTTTATTATTATTATTATTATTATTATTATTATTTAGTGTGTTTTAGTTCCTTTTAATACAATGATGAGATATGAATTGCATAAGTCTAAAACAGATTTATTAGTGAGAAGATTTTCATGAGAATTGAGCTTGATGTCAACCTTTTTATGAGCCAATGTTAATATGATATGTTGATTGAGAAAGAAGCATGTTTAGACTTAATCTGACTTGTATAATCATCCTTGTGAGTTTTTGAGCCTATAATGATTGATGCATTATACAAATCAATCTAATTTCTTTCTTAAGTGCTCTTATGATTACATGATTCTCTAGAACTTGCTTTAAACCGTTTGAGACTATATTGATACATGTGACAACATGAATATGATAGAGGCATTAGGATTATAACCAGAGCCAAACAGCCATCCATTATTAATGTTCTAAGAGAACATCCCCACTAGTGAGCCAATTTGAGCCTACATTAAATATGCTGTTTTATTGGTAAACACAACTTACACCTAGCCTAAATATACTTATATCCTTACCCTTGTTCTAAAGATGGATTATATATTTTGAGACATATTGCAAAAAAACAAGGGATATTTTTAGTTGAAAATTTGGGTTAGAAACAAAAGATAAGTGTGGGGGAAGAAAAGAAAAGAAAAAGTCAAGAGAAAAAGAAAGGGATCATTGTTAAATACATTCCCATATTCAAAAAAAAAAAAAATCTTCTCTTGAACTTCTAGTTAAAGTAAAGAAAAAGATGTTACAAAGTTGGTTAGAATGAAGCAAAGGCTCAACATGAATATTTAGCCTATGTGACTATGTACTTGTAAAGAGTTTTGAGAAATTTATTTGTATGATCTTATTATGTCTCTAAACTCTATGAACTCTTTGGAACCTTTGTATTATCTTTATCCTTTTGTTCTTTAACCACATTATAACCCTTTGGCCCCATTACAACCTTGAATAAAGACCTCTTGATTTATGAAGTTGTATGATCTAAATAGTGGAGAATAGGTGGACAAGCAAGCATATGGTAGAAGTATTTTCATGAGATTGATTGAGTGTAAACACTTTACCACTACTTTAAAGAGTGAAAATCATGAGAGTATCCCATGTGAGAGGTTGAGATTAAGTTGAATATGCACTATTTTGATTGAAATATGTTATGTTAATATTGGCTTAACTCATTTATTTACATTCAAGCATGAATTTTTGTGAAATTCTTTGAGCTATTGATTAGTTTATAAGACTTATTCAAAGATTGTCTCTAATTTATATTGAAAGGATTAGGAGAAAATATTTTTAGTGTATGTAGTTTACTTATATTTTAGTTTTTCAATGTTTGTGGGTATCGTTCTAGCAAACCCTCACGAGACTAAACTCGTCCACTAGGGACACCTAGGGGTTTAAAGGCTTGTGTCACATGCTAAGTGCCACCGTGATTTCCTACGAAAATGGATTGGATTAGATTTTCTTATTTTATTTTTATTGAGTCGTTGCTAGGGACTAGCAACAATCTAAGTGTGGGGGTGTGATAATTCGTATAATTATATAGTTTTTAGTTATGTTTTATTATTGTTTTGTGTCAAATACGAGTTATTATTGCTTAGTCTACTTGTGTTTATGATATTTTATATTTTTATGTAATTTGGTGTTTTTCATGAGTTTTTTTGAGTGATTTCAGATTACTAGGTTAAATCAAGAATTAAGGGCAAATCCAATTCAGTTCCAATTCCGACACCTTTTTCCATATCAGCTATATCTGGAGTTTCACCGAAGCATTAAGGCTGAAATTTTGACAGTGCAAAGTTAAGAGGCATATCTATCTTTTTCATGTTTTACACTTCTTGAAACGGAGTCGTTTCCCTACCGAAATCAACCATCAAGTTGGCTGATGTGCAATGACGTCTGTTCTGCAACGACGAACAACGGCCGATTATGAGGGGTTGACCCCATCAACAGATCTTCATCAGAAAAGTTAATTTTCATAGCACAAGAATGATCATCAACTTCAAATGCTACTGAGTCAATGTTGTTTTCATTATCTTCATTGCCACCGTTATGGTAACAAGTCATGAAAACCAAATCTTCATCTCTAAGCTGAATTGGCATGAATTCGTTTAAAGTGATTGGCCTCCTTGACTTTCTCCCTACTGAATTTTTACCCTGAGATGGCATTTTTGTTTCTTGAGACACATTGGGCTTTGGAGATTTAGATGTTTGTTTGATCATCTTAGCTCTTGTAGGCACTTTCACAACTTTCGGAAGATTCTTCTTTTTGCTTTTTCGGCGTGTGACTAGAGTCCAACCATCGTAATCTTGATTTTGTCTTTGAAGCAAATAGTTGCCCCCACTTCCCTGAAGATCCACCATCGTACTTGTACTTGGAGCCAGTATGATAGGATCAAAAGAGCTAAATTTTATGGTTCTATCCAGTAAATTGGATTGAGAAACCATATTGACTGATGCCAAATTTGACGACACCGTTTCTTCTTCAAACTCGATTTTCTCCTCTTCATAGAGTCGCATGATTTTATCCTTCAAAATAAAGCACTTCTCCAGAGGATGGCTAATCAAGCGATGGTACTTGCAATAATTGGGGTCTTCTACTTTATCAGCTTCTTCAGGTGGCTTCATTTCTGGCAACTGAATCAGCTTAGTCTTTAAAAGTTCTTCAAGAATGTTTGAAACATCAGAATCAGGAAAAGGATACTTCTTTTCTTGTCTTTCTTTCAAAGTGATCTTGCCTTTACCTTTGTCTTGGATAGGAAAAGATTTTGTCTCTTGAGATTGTTTTGACTTGGGAGATATCTTAAGAGGCTTGGTAGTCACGGCCATGGACTGTTTGCTTTCTCCCTTGTTGATAAAGGTTTTGCCCCCTTTGCGGGTGTCTTGTTTTTCCTTATCTTTCTTTGGCTCTTGCACCGGAGGTTCTTGATTTCCAGCAGCTGTCATGCTCAACTCCATATCATGAGCACGAGTGGCTAATTCTTCAAAGGTCTTAGGCTTGATGCCTTGAAGAATGTAACGCAAGCCCCAATTCATGCCTTGGATGCACATGTCAAGGGCAGAAGACTCAGAAAGTCTTTCTTTGCAGTTAAGGCTCACATTTCTCCATCTGTGGATGTAATCAATGACTGGCTCATCCTTCCATTGACGTGAGCTCGTGAGTTCGATCATGTTGACTATACGGCGAGTGCTGTAGAATCGATTAAGGAATTCACGCTCAAGTTGTTCCCAGCTGTCAATCGTCCCAGGCTCAAGATCAGTATACCAATCAAAGGCGTTGCTTTTTAAGGAGCGAACGAACTGCTTCACCATGAGATCCCCATAGGTACCAGCATTATTGCAAGTTTCCACGAAATGTGCAACATGTTGGCGTGGATTTCCTTTTCCATCGAACTGCTGAAACTTTGGGGGTTGATAGTTCCCAGGCATCCTCAGACGATCGATCCTTTGAGAATATGGTTTTGCATATGTATATGAAGGTTGAGTGATGCTTTCAACTTGATCTTCGATAGCCTCCTTGATAAGATCCTTGAGCTGACTGGTAGTGACGAGTTCATTGATCTTTTCCTCAGAATCCTTAGCAACTTCCTTGCCAGAGTTCTCACCATCATCTTGAAAGATTGATTGCCAATTTTGGTTTGAAGCTTCGTTCCTTTTTCCAGTGAGACCGGCGATCTTGTCCATCATGGAAGCGATCTGGTTATCCTTCTCTTTGATGCTTGCTGAAAGAATTTCAACAGATTTTTCCAGAAGTGCAACTTGTTCTTCCAATGATGTGGTGCCAGTTTTCATGACAGCCATTACTCCAGAACTTGATTTTGGAGCAGATGATGGAATATGGCTGTTGCCTGAGTAGCTATCTTGTTCTTTGTATGTTAACTGGCGACTTGCACTTGATCCTCGAAGAGAATCAACTTTTCTAGCGGAAACTTCTTCAAAGTCTTGAATTGGAGAAGAAGTGTCATAGAGAGGGTTTTGATTAAGCACCGGAAAAGTTTGCTCATACAATTCAGCAAGAGCTTTGGTCTTCCTCCTAGTGCCATAAGGATGAGTAGGGATATCAACGCTTGATGATGAAGTGGGGTAGACTGCAGGATTAGCTCGAGCAGGCTTGAGAGTTGGTTTGTTAGCAAGGTTCTTCTTGAGAGCCATTGCGACTTGATAACTTGAGTTTTGAAGAAAAGAGATGAAAGGGGCAGAGATTGTCCCACCGGGCGTGCCAAAATTTGTACACACAAATTTCGTGTCAAAAATATGACAAGGAAAATTTGGAGTCAAATAATAATTTTATTAATCAAACTTTGAGGTTACAATCTCTGAATATTCTTAAAGAAAGAAATCCTTTGATTCTTTTCTTCAGCAAAATTTTGATTCAAAGGTCTTCACAACTTGATCTTGAATTGATGAGATCCACTTCAAGGGTCTTCTAGACTTGATCTTGAAATTTGATCCCAAATTTAAGAAGTCTTGGAAATCTTGGAATTATGCTTCAAGGGTCTTGAGACTTGATCTTGAACACACGTTGTTTGCTTCAAGGGTCTTCGAGACTTGATCTAGAGCAAACAAGATTTATCTTCTTTCTTGGATCAACACAAGATTGAAGAGCAACTTCTTGAGAAATCTTTAAGAACAGGCACTGATAACTCGTATAATTATATAGTTTTTAGTTATGTTTTATTATTGTTTTGTGTCAAATACGAGTTATTATTGCTTAGTCTACTTGTGTTTATGATATTTTATATTTTTATGTAATTTGGTGTTTTTCATGAGTTTTTTTGAGTGATTTCAGATTACTAGGTTAAATCAAGAATTAAGGGCAAATCCAATTCAGTTCCAATTCCGACACCTTTTTCCATATCAGCTATATCTGGAGTTTCACCGAAGCATTAAGGCTGAAATTTTGACAGTACAAAGTTAAGAGGCATATCTATCTTTTTCATGTTTTACACTTCTTGAAACGGAGTCGTTTTCCCTACCGAAATCAACCATCAAGTTGGCTGATGTGCAATGACGTCTGTTCTGCACCGTTTTGGTATTTTGACCATATCTTCCGATCCACATGCGCAAATGATCTGATTCCAACGGCTATGGATCAGTAACTGATAGGGGCATATCTTTCTAGAAGACCATTTGATCAGATCGAGCCTCCAACATTGACAAAATCGATCATCAAGCTGGCTGATCAGAATTGTCATACAACATGACGAAAATTGTTAGAAAAATGCACCCACCTATTATACCTACCTTTGAAGTTTATAAAGCTTGTCTCTTGTCATTTAGCTCTCCAAAATGTGTATAAATAGAGGGCCTTGGATGAGTATTGGGATATATTATACATTGGTAGGATATTAGCCATTGTAATAAAATTCTCTAAGTTTTCTTCTTCTTTCCTTTCTCTAGTTTTCTTTTTCTTTATTTACTTATGCTTTTTACATTTCTTTTCATTTTATTCATATCTAGTATGTGTTGCTAATCATATTGTTGAGGTGATGAGGTGAAGCTTTTGGTAAATGCTAAGGTTAGTCTCTTAAACATGAGCTAAAATGAATCATTATTTATAAACACTAGTATAGATAATATTTTCTTTTGGTTTAAAATCATACTTGCAAAGTAGGGATCTTGATTCATTATTGACAATGAAAATGGCACAGTAAATGCTTGGTTTCATAACCTTGATTTGTTGTAGACATATACCTTGGCATAAGGAATGCTTGGACTCTTTTTGTGAGTTTTGAGGACACCAAATGAACATAATATCATATGCTATGGACGTTGGACAATTTGGACTGAATTGCTAAACCTTCCGATTGGAATCTCCCTTATGTGTGAATTTCAATTGTGTAATAAAACAAGATTAATCTTAGCATAACACCAAGAGTGGATTCTCTAACCTCAACATCTTTTCTTATTGTTTTGTTTATATCTTGTTTAATTTCTTTTATGTTGTTTTGTTTATTTTGTTCTCTAATATCTTGTTTATCTTGTTTTGTTGTTGATTCCCTAATATCTTGTTTACTTTCTTTTTCTTATATATTTATAAACTTATACTTACTAATACGCTTCCCTGTGGTTCGACCTCGGACACCCGAGAATTTATTACTTGAACATAACCTGCACTTGGGTTTACAACTCTTAATTGAGTCTCCATCAGGCACGATGGTGTTCTTAAGAATTTCTTGCTTCAATTCTGCAGAGATTTCTTCTTGAGACTTTGGAGAAGATTTAACTCTTCCAAATCTATTTCTACTTAAGACTTTGGAGAGGATTTAACTCTTCCAAATCTTTTTCTTCTTCAGACTTTGGAGATATTTAACTCTTCCAAATCTATTTCTTCTTAAGACTTTTGAGAGGATTTGGCTCTTCAAAATCTTCTTCTCTTCAGGCTTTCTGAATTGTGAATTTGTGTTAAGGGGAGGTCTCTATTTATAGTGGTAGCCAGCCAGGTGAAAGAGAGTTCTAAAAGAACTTGTCTTCCTTATTTATCTCTTAATTAATTTAATTTAATTAGAGATAAAACTTCATTATTTATCTCTTAATTAATTAAATTAGAGATAAAATATTTATTTATCTCTTAATTAATTAAATTAGAGATAAAATATTTATTTATCTCTTAATTAATTTAATTCAATTTAATTAGAGATAAAACTTCATTATTTATCCCTTAATTAATTAATTAAATTAGAGATAAAATATTTATTTATCTCTTAATTAATTAAATTATAGATAAAATATTTATTTATCTCTTAATTAATTTAATTCAATTTAATTAGAGATAAAACTTCATTATTTATCCCTTAATTAATTAATTAATTAAATTAGAGATAAAATATTTATTTATCTCTTAATTAATTTAATTAGAGATAAAACTTCATTATTTATCTCTTAATTAATTTAATTTAATTAGAGATGAAGTAATTATGACACATAGGTGAAGTTTAATTGGGTGATCCATGAATCCTTGCAATTTGATTGGTCAAGCCATGTGTACATATTTAATTAATTATAAAATAATTAATTATGATATGATATGATAATGTATAATTTAATTAAAAATTTCTTAATTAAAAGAAATTTCAATTAACACGTGGCAATTTGTAATTGGTCAAAAAAAACACATAGACCTCTAAACTTGGCCAAAAATTTGTGACCTTTGTGTTTTAAGGTGATGATAGCAGTAATTTTGTTATCTTATAATTTTTGTATTCTATCTTTATTATGGTATAAATTTTTGTGTATTTTTATCCTAAAATATTTTTTTGAAAAGCAAAAATTTGAACACTACAAAATTTTAAGTGAAAAAAATGTCTATATATGAAAGAAAAAAAAAAGTAAAATTTTTGCTTTTTTAGGAAGATTATTTTGAATATTTTGTACTCGATAATTTTTTTTTTCTTGTAATACCAAACAGTGATTTATAATATTATATCAAACATGATAATATAAATTACTAGTGATCAAATAACTTTGCTAATCTTATCATCATGGTAATTAAATCACCACGGTGATCTTGTAAATGATACCAAACGCTATCGAAGAGGTTTTCATCTCATTACCAACAGTACTATCCGCAAGAACATATCAAAGAGGTCCATTGGCATCCAATCCATTTGAACACTGCTAAGCATTAGACACAGATTGACTAAAGGGATATATGACCAGAAAAATCAAATCTTATCAAGATCATGTTAAATAATACTAGTATATAAGAACATGCAGAATGTAAAAGCAAGCAGAACTAACCAAAAACTCTAAAAAGATTTGAACTGAAACTACATTGTAAGGGATCCTGCATATGGTTGTAGATATACCACTCAAAGATTTATGTAGACTAAATTGAAAAAGAAAATTCAAAACATAGATTAACCTAGGCATGTGCACAAGAAAATGCACTTAGAAGATCTTGTGTGAGATTTCTGATACTAAAACAATGAATTTGACTCGAATGTCAAAAAAGATTCAAACTGAAAATCAGGATATCTCAGAAAATTTTATTCCCATAATAACAGTTTCCAAACTTGACTAATGGTTTTTCATATGTTTGAGGCAAGAAGAAAACTATCATACTAAGCTGCATCTTAAATTCTCCTAGCTGATTAAGATTTTGAAACCCAATTCACACACATAAGCACTAACAGCAACAATTTCTGTTATATCTTAATTCTTAACCAACATCATGAAATCCAAATTTAAATCTTTCATATTTTCACAGGACATAATTCAATAGAGACATTGCAATAGTAATGATAAAAAAATTCCCATCTATCACTCATAAATTCAGACTAATACAAAAGCATATGCCATTGCAATGGTAAGATCAATCAAATATTTGAATTAAAACATAGTAGTAACATAAGAAGCAGCAAATACTTATAATAAGAAAAAACAAAGTACCAAGTTCAACAAAATTAAAGAAGACAATGACAACCTTCTAACCCGAAAACTCCCCAAAGTTACAACAAAACTCAACCTCAAAATCCAAATTTGATAACTACCCAGATAAAAATAGCCAATTTACTCTTCAATTAGCTGCTCACTCTGATTCTCCATTCTTAAATACTCCCCAATATCAGTCTGATGAAGCACAACAATTGCATTAGGATCCAATTTCCTACAATCTTGAGTACCTTTAGCTGCAATCCCAAACCCCAAAGGCAAATCCGACATGGAAAAAATCACAACCCCATCACCAGGCGCAATACTCTCCGTTATCCTCCCTAACCCACCTTTCAAAACATGATTTGCATACAAAAACGACATTTCCGAGGTGGGTTTTAGCCAAACCTTGTGCTTTGCATTTGCAGCCAACAGGTTTAAACATTCAACAGTTAAATGGAAGCTGCCTCCGTGGGTAAATCTGCCTATGCAGGTTCCTATGGAAGCCAGCTTGGGTCTGGCTACGTTGGTGGCTCGTTTTACCAGGGAGTCGCTGACGTAGTAGACTTTGTTTTTGTGGAGCCTGAAGCAGTAACGCCCTGGGTTTTTATCGGGTCCTTCATGAGATGGGTTTTCGACTATGTTCTTCAAGTTGTTGCCTGTGAATTTGAACAGTTTCTCGAATACGGCGGTGGTTTCTTTCTCGTCCAAGGGTCTCATCTTTGCTTAGGATTTGCCGAGGTTTTTTGGACTAGGGTTTTAGATTTTGGTGTATGTTTCAGGTTGTTGACTAGGGTTTTAGATTATGGATTTTCTTGTTCCGGCTCTCTCAGTTCTTCTTGGGCAGGTTTAACAATGAAGGAGAAAAATGCCCAATAGGCTGATACCGAATTAATTGGGCTAAATGGGCTCTAAAATGGTGGACATCGAATAAATGTCTAGTGAGAATAAGATAGAAAAGTTTTTTTTTATAATAGGATTAGGGTCCAAAATTTATTGGACGATTTTAAAGACATTTTTTTACATAGGTATAGTGCACACCTGGACTCTTTATGTTCATTAAGACAAAAGGGTATTTTGAGCAATTGAATGTCTGATCATCAGAAGCTCTTTGTTCAAGTTTTGAACAAAGATTTGTCGAACAACCACTATTTTTTTTTTTTTGGAAAGCCTCGTCTTGTTTGACTAATTCGAAAATTTCAAATTCCAGCGGTTTCGAGTTCTAAATATTTCAACCACTTCAACGCTTCAAATAATAGAAAAAGAAAAAAGAGTGATGAAATCCAAAAGGAAAAAGTAACAAGTATTAATCTAAATAAGATTATAAGATCAATAATAGCAATACAAAACAAAAAGCCCCTCCTGAAAAAGCAAAAAAAAATAAAAAATAAAGAAATGAAAGAAAGAAAGATCAAAAATCAAAACCGCCAGCATCATCATAATCTGCAGCATCAGAGACCATATCTCCAATCAACATCCCACCAATCGCCCCTCCAACCAACCCTGCTCCCAATCCCAATCCAAACTTGCTATTCTTCTTTGCTGGCTGTTGCACTTGTGGATACCCATATCCCCCTGGTGGAGGGTAACCATAACCATAACCTGGAGGTGGAGGTGGAGCTGCCTGTGGAGGGTATCCACCATACGCCGCCGCTACAGGTGGCGGCGGGTATCCATAGCCAGCTGGCTGTGGTGGCGGATAAGGTCCAGGTCCACCATATGAGGCTGAACTACACCCTGCTGCCATATGTGCCAGATATGCAGTAACAAGTTGATCACCCTTGCTTTTTTTTTTTTTTTTTTTTTCTGACATGACAGGCTCTAAACTTTGTCTCCAAACTTGTAAGAGTCGGGTTTGAATGTAGATATTTTAAATTTATTATTAATCATTTAAAAAATATATTTTTTTTAAATTTAATTATAAATATTAATATAAAAATATTTATTAATATTATTATAAACAATGATTTAGAGTTATAGACTTTCAAATTGATCGGGACTCAATTCGACCTGAATCTGAGTTTAAAAAATAATTTTTTTATGATATGCAACCCAACTCATAAACAGCTGAGGTATTTTTGAAGACTGAAGTTTTAATATATTGCTTAAACAGAATTTGGGAGTTAATTAATTAATTAAGTAGACATAAAAAATTTCATTTCTTAGTCAAGTCACTGGTCAGCAACATCACAAAGAATCAAGGGGATGAGAAGAAGAACTATAAGTTTGCCAAATGTGTGAATGTAAGATAAGCCTGCACTGCGGCCTGCAATACTTTATTTTGGATTATTATCTGCATTGATTTTTTTTTTAAACCTTCCAAGGCAGAAACAAAGTGATAAAATTCATTCAAGAAAAAACGTTTCTTCAAGCAGAACGAGCAAGTTAACTACATGAACATTTCATAGCAACGACTTCACAATATTTTTCATGGACATGTCAACTGAGTCCAAGTTTGGTTTGCCTTGACTGTTTTTTTTTTTTTTTGGGACAAATAAAGCTTAACTTGAATATAAAGAAGGGGTTATAAATACTGAAATTCGAATATCAGATATAGTAAATGTCACCTTTTAAAAGTAATTACATAATTGTTAAATATCATAATTGATAATAAGCAATATAAATTGAAAGATAACTGGCTTTAAATAACTTTACATCACAACCACCTCACAGAAACATGGGTTAGAAAACAATATCAAAACAAACCTAAAAAGGAAGAACATTCTTACAGACTCGATCAACCTAACAACCATGATTCTTAGTTAATAAGACTTATTAACACAAAAAACAAACAAAAAAACAAACAAAAACAAAAATACCAACTAACTTTAACAATAATCAATTGAGTTAAATTTGGGATTCAATTTGCCTTGACTTTAATGACACTCCGGATCAACCAAAGAAAGCAGTTCTATGAATAATTCCATAAAATCAAGCGCATTAAGTATCAGTATAAGACTATAAGTAACCAATTTGAAATGATGATTAAAATTTAAAATTCGAATCTTAACATTTACTATCTTTTTTCATTCTCTCCAAATTATGACCTCTTTCATATATATATATATATATATATATATATATATAAAAAATTATATATTTGTCCCGGCCACCATGGATGTGATTTTACCTTACCCCATACCATATATCCTACCTCATATTTTCACTCCCAATTGGTTTTGGGTAAATTTGAAAAAGATATCATCAATAATACAATAATTGTTAAATGGTATAATGAGTAAAAATTATTTGAAAAAGAGAAATGAAAAATAAAAAATTATTAATAAGAAAATTGTAAAAACAAAATTATCTTTGATAAAAAACCTTCTCCTCTCCTTTTTTCTTATTATTTAATTTATTTTTTAATTAAAAATATTTTTTTTAATTTTAAAAAATCAAATTTAAAATTTTTTTATTTACTCTTTTTAATTAAAAATTTTAAAAAAATAAAATTAATTTTTCTAAAATTAACTTTTTCTTTATTTTTTAAAATTTTTTAAAAAATAAATATTTAAATATTTTATTTTTTAAATTTATTTTCAATTAAAATTTTTAAAAAATAATATTTCTTTGATGGAAGAGAAAGGAAAAGTAGATTTCTTCATTAAGGATAATTTTGTTTTTACAATATCTTTTATAATAATTTATAATTATTCATTTCTCTTTTTCAAATAACTTTTATTCATTAGATCATTTAACAATTATGTACTTATTGAGAGCATGTTTTTCATATTTACCCATTAGTTTTCCCTTATTATAGTGCTTCTTCCAATGACATGAACTTCCTCTATGGGCTAGCTTAGCATTGCTGTTGGAAAAAGCTTGGGTTAGAAAAAGCTCGAGTTGGAAAAAGTCTGTTTATAAAGTGTGATGAAAAAGTGTGGTTTAAAAACTTTTAAGTGTTTAACATTACTGTGAAAAAATGTTGTTGGAAATTGAAATGTCAAAAAAAGATGTTTAAAATAATAAAAGTGTAGAGATGTGAGGATAATAAAGTCATTTTATCCAAAAGCCAATTTTTAAAGCCCAAAAGCTATATTTTTTGGCTTTTTGGTTTGACTTTTCAAACCATGGTTTCAAAGCTAATTTTTTTTATCTGTTTAACATTGCGTTTGCGATGAAAAGCAATTTTTGACCTCAAAAGCTGTGCCAGGAGCAATGCTAAACGAGGCCTATGTCTCTTATTGGCAATCCATCATTCTTCAGGCATGCTACACATTGAACAAGGAGCCTCAACTGCAGAATCAAACCACGTTGGGAGAGGTAGAATTAATCAACTTTAAAAAATACGATCCTTTACAATCATTCATAAGGGGTTAATAATTTGGGTAAATCTGAAAAACATATTCTCAATAATCAAATATTTATTAAATGATCTAATAGATAAAATTTATTTGAAAAAAAAATAAAAATTATTATAAAAGATATTGTAAAAAACTTACTTTTCCTTTCTCCTCCAATTAAGAAAAATATTATTTTTAAAAAATTTTAATTGAAAATAAATTTAAAAAATAAGATATTTAAATATTTATTTTTTAAAATTTAAAAAAAAAAATAGAATTTTTTTATTTTTTAAATAAAAAAAGTAAATAAAAATATAAAAATATTTAAAATTAAAAAAATTATTTTCAGAAAAAATTATTTTTAATTAAAAAATAAATTAAAAAAAAAAAAGAGGAGGAATTTTTTTTTATCAAAGTAATTTTGTCTTTACAATTTTCTTCTTAACAATTTTTTATTTTTCATTTCTCTTTTTCAAATAAATCTTACTCATTATACCATTTAATAATTATTGTATTGTTGATGGTATGTTTTTCAAATTTACCCTAATAATTTTAAGTTCTCTCACAAATCATTGTTTTACCAGTTACCACACGAACTAATAACAATTCAAACCCAAGGACGATTCCTTTTAAATTTTTAATATCAAAAACGAAAAAATTCAAAAAAATTCCTTAAACAAAATAAGAAATATGTCCATACTCCAAATTATTGATATTTAAAAAAAAAAAAAAAAAAAGTCAATATGTGTGTCAAGAAGCATTTGACTAATACTAAAAATACTAATAATATTCATTTGCAAAACTGTGAAGTGTTTTTAACATCCCCAAACTTTGCTTTCATTGAAAGGGTACGTTCAAATTGTTTAATTCTTTAAACATATGATTATTTTCCTCTTTTCAATTCAATATTTCACATTGCCAAAGCATGTTTCATGATCTAAGGTAATGTTTGGTATTGTTTGTCAAAATAATTTGATCATTAATGATTTTAAATTTCTATGTTTTGTATAATATTATAGATCACCCGTGATCTTAAATTATTGTGTTTGATATTACATAAAAAAAGAAAATTACTTAATATATAACATCCAAAATATTTTTATTATTAATAATAAAATTACTTAATGAAAGCAATAATTTCAATTTTTATTAAATGAATAATTTATAAAATAAAAATTTATTATTCTATAAAAAATTATAAGATATGAACTAATACTGGTGAATATAATTCAAAGTTGTTAACATTAAAAATCTAATATTCACATAAGTTGTCTTATATAAAATAATTAAAAAGTAAAAATTTGTAGAGAAACATATTTTAGTGGTTATCACTTTGAGAGTAAATTTATCTTAAAATAATTTTGAATATAATTGTTCTTAGACCTGCTCATGGCCGGGTCGTGGCCCATTTTTTTCATATTTTTTGCCCAAGCCCGGCCCGTTAGGCCAGAATTTACTGTTCATCGATTAAATTTTTTTTTTTGAAATTTTTTTATAATTATAATTATAATTAAATAAAATAATATTATTATAATAAAAAAAATCAAACCCAGGTCCGGCCCAATATGAGCCGGGCGGGCTGTCCAGCCTATGAGCAGGTCTAAATTTATTCTTCGATGATAAAATTTTTTTAACTTTTTTAATGGGATTCAGATAATCTTACAATAAATTGATCTAATCACTTTCGATAAAATCACTGCCATGTAAAAATTTTAAATTACTATCAAATACAATAATTAAATAACTTTCAATAAAGAAATCACTTTATACTAAACATCATCTAAAATTTATTTATTTATTTTCTAAAAATTATTTATTTTCGCAAAACAAACGGAGATAACTTGAACGGTGAGCTTTACATGGAATTATGGAAGCATTGACCCCAAGACAGAATCAAAGCCAAAACCCAAAGTGAGGTCAAATCAAATAAAAGTATAAAACCCCTCAATTGCAAAATAGCTAATTAAAATATAGAAAAAAAAAGGTATTTATATGCTTTATATATAATATAATATAATATTGTATTAAAAAGTAAAGCACTAAACATTAATTAATCAAAAGCAGAAAGTGCAAGATGGTGAGTTGGTGACCAAGATTGTCTTAAGTACATTTTTTTTTTAAATTATCACATAATAATATTTTTATTTAATATATTAAAAATAATAAATAAAATTATTAATTATTACATTTAATATAAAATTATTATTATAAATAATATATTAATTAATTTTAAAAAATATTTTATGAACATTCGTTAATAAAATTTTTAATTTAACAGGACTTTGTTGATATAAATTAATAAAAAATTTAAAAGTTGATGCTAAAAGATATTTTTGACAACTATGGTTGGACCAGGTCTACTTGTAAGATTCTCAACCTACAATAATACAATATATTAATTGGTATGAAATACTGAAATAGGGGCATTTCTGCAACAAAAAAAAAACAAAAATTTTGGACCAAATATTCGAAGGATTTTTTTTATTGATGCCAATGATAATTAAACACATCAAAACATTAAATAGCATATGGTCCTAAACAGGGTTTGGTATGGATTAAAGAAAATATAGTGTTACGGTTCAAAAAAAAGCCTAATCGTCAAATAGACGAGACTCATAAATTAAAAAAAAAATAATAATTTCAATCATTGTGAATTATACAAAATTTTAAGTATAAAAAGAATGAAATAAATACATTGAACTTAAGTTACATTTTAATACTCTGATAACTCTATTTTCTCCTGTCATTATCCATTTTTTTTCTTTCATTTTTAAATATTTGTTGATTTAATTATCGAAATACTTCTCGAAATCTCGATTCTGATTTTTAATTTTTTTTATTGTTTGCTCCTTTTTACAAGCTTTCCTAACTCACAAACAATCTTTTTTTTTTTTCAGCTTTCCTCCCACAATTTAAAAAACCATCAACAAGTAGTTTTCAGAAAATTTATTACTAATAATTTAATTCAAATACCTGACCTTCAAATTATAATGCTTTTGCTTTTACTAGTTTTTACATATTAATAAGTTTTGAATTAATTTATATATATATATATTATTATCAATTGATTTACAACTCCATAATTTTTTAACTCTCTAATTGAAAATTTATTCTAAAAAATATACTCATAAATAAAATAAATAATTGTTCATAAAAAGTGATCTTAAATTGTTAAAATAAACCACCTTAATAAGAAAAATCCTTTCATAAAGAATATGGATTCTTAATTTTTTATATAATATACTAACTGGACATGCTTATGGGCCGGGCCGCGACTCGGATTTTTTTCAACATCTTTGCTCAGGCCCGGCCCTGGAAGGGTCCTTGTTGGCCCGCAAACCCAAAACACTGTTCATCATATATATAAAATATTTTTTATTTTTATAATTAAAATTTAAAAATAATTTCGGACCGGCCCGGATAAAAAAATACATGTCGAGCCGAGCAGGTTGCCCGGCTCGTGAGCAGGTCTAATACTAACTATCAATCCCTAATAAAAAAACATTTTAGGGAAAAAAAATAAAAAAGATGAAACTCAATTATGTTTATCACACCATTAATTACTTGAACAACGAGTGACATTATGGTATTTTTTTAATTTTCAAAATTGTTTTTAAAATAATTTTTAATAATTGTATTAAGTTTTGAACTTTTGATAATACGAATATACTTATAGATTTTGTTTGAGTTTAATCTTTTTTCAATATTAAAAGTTCATTCTTTCATATTAATATTTTAAAAATATTCTAAATTCAATAAGTTTGGATGCGATACAAAATTACAATATGAACAGGACACATTTAATAAACAAAAAATAATATATAATCACAACACGACACGTTTAAATACGATTAATATGAAACGTTTAATACATTTATTGTATTCATATTTAAAATTTTGATATATTTAAAAAAAAATTTATTATATTTATATTTACACAACTTATATAAAAAAACATGAAATACAACTCGCATAAACATTTCGCCAAATCTAAAATACTCTTGTAAGGATGAAATCATTGAAATGTTAAGGTATGATATGTGTGTATAGCATAGATATGATAATTCGTATATTCATATCGTATTTGTATATATTTTTTGTCATAATTATGTTTAAATTGTTTTATATTTATATAAATTTTGAGGTGTTTATAATTTGTGTTATATAAATTTTGATATGTTCATGTATTCGTGTCATGTCCGTATTTTTTTTATGTCATATCGTGTTTTATATAATATTTTAATTATGTTTTTCGTATCATATAATCATGTTCAATATTATCAGATCTATTATAGCACTTTGTTAATAACATTTTGAATTAGGGTTGAGCAAAAAAACCGAGAAAAACGAAAACCGATTCGAACCATAGTGTTCGGTTCGATTTCGATTCGGTTTTATTAAATTCGATTTGATTTCGCTTTGGTTATTAGTTCGGTTTATTCTATTCGATTTGATTTTCAGTTCATAAGTCAAAAAATCGCAATTAACCGAACCGAATCGAATTTTATTTTTTAATTATTTTTTATTTTTATAATATAAAAATAAATATTTAATTTCTAAATTAGTGAAAGAAAACTTAAAAAAACTATAAAAAAAAGATATTTTTTAAAAATTTTAAAAACTAAAATACTTTGGTTGTGGAAATAGCATGATAAAGTCCAAAAATTCAAAAACAAAAAATATATGAAAAATCGATAATCGAACCGAACCGAGCTATCCCGATTCGGTTATAACCGATTCTAAAATTTGTTCTATTCAATTTCAATTACGAATATAAAAAAAAATCAAATATTTTAATTCAAATTTTAAAATCCAAAAAACCGATTCAAACCGAACTCACCCTATTTTGAATACATTAGTGAAAAAAATACGTCCTAAAATGAATCGAGAAATTAAGTACAGACAAAAAAAAACCGAATAAAATAAAAAGAAAATCTCTGTCATTCTCACAACCTCTGAATATTTATGTATTTTCCTCTGTTTTCTCAGTTTTAAGTAGCCGCTCTCTCAAATCCAATAAGGCGGCAAAAGAGGAAAAATCCTTCCTTTCTCTTTATTTTATCTTCAAAAACTAGTTGTAATTCAATGGCGACCTTTCACTTTATCTGACCCTTCATTATTCCCAGCTTCCTTTTCTCTCTATTTTGTTATTCCCTGATCCCTCTTTTTCAACCAGCATTCTCTCACTAACCCTATCTTTCTAAATCGTTTCTCCTTTTGAAAATTGGGTTTTGCAGTTTGGTAGCCTAAACCTAGAGAGCAAGAGAAAAAAAGGTTTTTTTTTTTTTGAAACAAAAGCATAGCTGTGGCAATGGAAGAGCCAGGGCAGTTAAAAAGGGCGTTAATTGATGCCACCGCCGGCGCTATTGCTGGTGGTATTTCCCGGACAGTTACTTCTCCTCTTGATGTTATTAAGATCAGATTTCAGGTAAAAATAGTTTGGTTATTTTTTTTTTTAAGTTTATTTTAATATGAGGAGCATTCTGGAATTACTGTAATTATTGTTGTATTTATGAAATTCTTTTTGGGTTTTTGATTTGGTATGAATAAAATTGGTAGGTGAAAAAGTGGAAGGATGGATAGTGTAGATAGACATTGGTTGGTGGAAAAATGGAAGATATACAAAAATATAATAAAATAGTCTAATTTTATTTATTATTTTTTTTTTATGAAGTCACGGGTAAAAAGTTTTTTTTTTTTGCATCTTTTCTATATAGTAAAAGGGGAAACAAAATTCTATTTTTTCACATTTCCCTCTTTTCAATTTTTTATCTTTCCACTTTTTCTATCTACACAACGAAGCAAAATCTTACTAAGTTACTAGGCCTAGTAGAGTGTTAGTTGAATCCAATTGAGTTTAGTTTGTAATATTGCACTGCAAAAATATATACTTGACTGGATAAGTATTAAGTAATAATTGTGGGAACTGGGAAGTAATCATAATATTTAGTTAAATCAGCTTGAAATATAGACTGTAGTTTAAGCTTCATATTTGGTATACAAATTCATGTCATTGGGTGTCAAACAACAAAACTTTGCCTTTTCCCACCACTTGATGCGGGCTATTGAATCATATTGCACAATTATGTAGTACATGGGAACATATCCTCATTAAAAATCACTTTTTTCTTTTATAATTTCGAACCAAATCCTATTCGATTGTCCTCCTCGTAATCCTCCATTCGTTCACGTGTTCGCACTAGAGCATTTGTATGTCTCCTTTCCATGTTTAAATCATCTTAAATGTGTTTTCATCATTTTATCCACACTGCATCCGACCTCCATCTGGTCCCATATGCACTCATTTATCTGTTTATGTTCGCACATTAATTGAAGAATTTTCATCTCAGCCACACTCATTTGTTTCGGTATGTTAATTCTTTGTTGCCAACATTAAGAAAGTTGTTATATTTTCTATGCTGATAGGTTCAATTGGAGCCCACATCTTCATGGGCTTTGATTCGCAAAGATCTTTCAGGATCATCAAAATACACTGGAATGTCTCAAGCAACAAAGGATATATTGAGGGAAGAAGGTTTACCGGTATGAAGGCCATTTTCTTGTAGACTTGTATATGTTTGTTTCCTCATTTCTTTTACTGGTTATGACTGTGAATGATTTATATAAGGAGCTTATAAATTTGTGCAGTTTGTTGCATTGTTAGTTAAACTTTTTCTTTTCTGTACACTGATTTGCTTGAAATTCTGTAGATTTGCTTTCTTTTTATTCAGTGTACTTGCTTATGACAGGGTTTTTGGCGTGGTAATGTCCCAGCTTTACTTATGGTTATGCCATATACTGCCATACAATTTGCCGTGTTAAACAAATTGAAAACAGTTGCTTCAGGTTCTTCCAAGACAGGTACTTTACAGTGGACAATGCCTTTCCCTATGCATGATCAAAAGTGACAAGTTATAAGTTATGTTATATCTTGACAGTAATCTAGGACATACAGCTTGTTAATATAGAAGCATACAAATTATTTATGGCTTGATGTCCTCCGTTGTATATGGTAGATTGGAGTATTTGGCTTTATTGTATCAGATGGTAGCCTTATATTGTTTCGTACGTTTTGATTTGTCATGGCCTTGTTTTATGATGGTGCAGTGGATCACCTTAATATAAGCCCCTACCTGTCGTACATCAGCGGGGCATTAGCAGGTTGTGCAGCTACTGTTGGATCTTATCCTTTTGATCTTCTACGGACTATATTAGCTTCCCAAGGTGAACCTAAGGTATTAATTCTATCCCTGAACTCATAAAGTGATATGTGAAAATTTCTAGCACGCAAACATCCAATGCACCTTCATGCTTGTTACCTGCAAAAGCTTTGATTTCTTCAAGGTAGTTAATTTATTTGGTACCTCCTGATTACATGTAGATATATCCCAACATGAGATCAGCGCTCTTTGATATAATTAGAACTCGTGGGTTTAGAGGATTGTATGCTGGGTTGTCACCAACACTGGTTGAGATCATTCCTTATGCTGGCTTGCAGTTTGGCACATATGATACATTTAAGCGTTGGACCATGGTGAGAATTTTTGTTCATTTATATGTTGAAAGGATATTTTTTTAAAATGCTTGGTATAAGTCATATATGTATCCTGTCATCTCTTTGCTCTTTGGTGTGTTTTACTTTTAAGATGAGGAAACATGGGGATTAGATGTAGTATTCCGACAAAATGATGCGTAGAATAGATAACACATTTTTTATGGTTCTGATGTTATTGTTTCTTACAAACTACCTGCATCTGAAATTTCGAATGCCGATTTAAGCACTCGCTTGGTACTGGCTAAATTTAGAGTATGTTAGATAAGCTGAAATTTCTTGGATATTTTGACATTTTTATTTGCTCTTGGTGTATGCTTAGTCTTGTTCTGAAAAGTTTGAATATATCTTAAAAAAATTCTTTTTAATGTATGGTTTTGGTTTTTACTTTATCATCTTAGTCTTGGAATCGGTTAAGATCGTTCAATACAAGCTCAACCACGGATCATGGCCTTTCAAGTTTTCAACTTTTTATTTGCGGGCTAGCAGCTGGTACTTGTGCGAAACTCGTCTGTCATCCTCTTGACGTAGTCAAGAAAAGGTTCCAGGTAGATCTCTGCTATGTTGCTCTGACTCTTCGTTTTTCTTGAAGTACCCGTGTCCGACATTCGTGTCCGATGCATATTCGGACACGGGTATGGGGATATGACCCTCCAAAGACCCTCCAAATACATAAATTTTTTTAGAAAAACTGAACATACCCGTGTAGGACACATACTCGTATCCGACACTCACACCTGAATCCGAGTAACATAGGATCTCTGGGTTTCTTGAACTTACATTGCAGCATCACCCAATCTCAGAATTTTAGATAAATATCAATTTCTGTTAGATCTAGTAGCCAAGGTGTTAAATATCTTTGCTCATTTCCTCTTAAATAGTGTGTAAATGCTTAATATACCCTTTGTTGCTATTGGCTGTTGCAGATTGAAGGACTCCAGAGGCACCCGAAATACGGTGCTCGAGTAGACCATCATGCGTATAAGAACATGTTCGATGCCTTACATCGAATCTTGCAGTCAGAGGGTTGGCATGGTCTTTACAAGGGAATTCTTCCATCAACAATCAAAGCTGCACCTGCTGGTGCTGTAACATTTGTGGCTTATGAGTTTACATCAGATTGGTTAGAGTCCATTTTGACTTGAACATAACCTAGATTTTCATTTTTGTTTTCCTTCTTATCTTGTGTTACTCCGACTCTTCATTGTCCCTAAAGTACCTATGTCCGACACATATTCGGACATGAGTATGGGGATACGATCCTCCAAAAACTTAGAAAAAAATAAGCATACCCGTGTCGGATACATACTTATATCTGACACTTACCTCCGAGTCCGAGTAACATAGTTTTCATCTATTAGATGATTCATTCTTTTTCTCTGGATTTTTGATAAGCTCTCATGGGATGGGAAGGGGGTATGATATTATTACATTCAATTGTCATTATTTACAGGCAATAAGTTCATATATTTAGAGTACAAAATTTGAGGGTGAAATCAAGATGTAGAGCAGAGTAACTTTTTGTAGCACATTTTGATAATAAGGAAATGCTATTTCTTTTCCCACTGGACTTCCCTCGGTCTCTATGGCAGTTATGCAACCATTAAATTCTCAGAAAGTTCAGTTTATGCAAGTATTTTTAAAAAGTGATATTCAATTTTTAAGAAGTGACATTTTGGAATTTGAATTTCAACGTGTGTAATCTTTTTTCTTTATCTTTAGATTGCGTTTTTTTTTTTTTATCAAAAAAAATTTGTATGATCGTATAAAAAGTTATGAAAGTGTGTAAAATTAATTTAGTTTTACACTAATGTAAATAATTTTTTTTTCATATATATATATATATATTTTTACATATTTCTTGGATTGCATTTGCATGTATATAATTTTTTAAATGCAATTGGCCTTAAAAAGGCAAGCTAACTACTATTCCTTAGTTCCTTACCAAAGATTTCAACAATAATTCACTGTGGGCTAATTCAAACAGAAACAAATGAAAAGTTGAATGTATTATACAGTACACCAGCCTTAAATGAAATGTTATGAGTACACTTGATCAAAATCTGAGCAGAAAGATTAAGTCTGCCACTCCAATATGTTTTTGGCAGTCAAATTCCAATTGCTGAACAAATAAATCAAGAACACCCCATCAATGAAGATTATAGGAATGAAAAAAGTATTCATTATGTCAAAAAAAAAAAAAAAAAAGCTAGGAACTGGTCGTTTCTATTCTCCTTCCTGACTCTCAGTACTTACAGATATCCCTTTGTTTAATGTCTTTGTCCAGTGTGAAAATTGTTCACTGCCTTTGCATCTGCAGGTTTATATGTATGACAGTAGAGATGGAAGGATGATAGTAGTAACCTATGTTGCTCCGACTCTTTATTTTTCTTGAAGTATCCGTGTCCAACACATATCCGAACATGGGTATGAGGATATGGCCCTCCAAGGATCCTCCAAATACATGGAAAAACTTAGAAAATTGAACATATCCGTGTTGGACACATATCCGTATCAACACTCACACCCGAGTCCGAGTAACGTAGGTAGTAACTGTTATTTTCTTCAATAGCAGATTTTATAGCAGCCAGAAAAGGCAATTCCTTCCTGCAGACATTATTGGAAGACTATTCATTTGAAGTTTTGTTCTTATGTCAAGTCGGCGAATTGCTCATTATTATGAGACACCAAGGTTTGAGTCCACTTCCATTTGTGTCAGTTCGGAAGTTTGCTCCATGACACCATTGCTATTACACATGCCATTTCCATTTTCCTCTGCTTTGGAATCCAATATAACATCTCTATTATTCTCAGAAACTTTTGCCCCACCACGAGCTCGACCGGAAGGTCTTGATAAGGAGCTTTCCTGTGTAAAAACTTCCCTACGCTTTCGCTTCTGTGTTGTACTTAAAAATCCAAAAGCAAGAGCTTCAAGTGCTTTAGTGGTTGGAGGCCGATTTCTGGTGCTATGTCTCAGAGTACTCAAGCTAGGCTGCGGCTCATCAGAGCTGAGCTTGATTTCAAGTTGATTGGCATTGTCAGGCAGCCAGGTTGTGTGTTCATGTTCTCTTTCTGTCACTTCCCCCATGAAAGGCTCATCAGTTTCAGCATCCGGAAGAACAGGTAAGTTCAGGTCAATTAACGTCCGGTTTTGATGTTCCTCATGAGTTTGTTCAGTACCAGCACAAGTACTTCTCAGAATGGCTTCACTTCTAATGGTTGGACTACCTTTAGATGAAGAACTGACAAATGACAATTGCTGCTGAAACGGATCTACTTCCGAGGGGATTTCTGCACTGCCATTAGGATTTCCTTCACAGAAACTGGCTTCTGTTTGTTTTAATCCGGGACCTACCAAGATATTCATTGCCTTCTGGGTTGTCTCTTTGCGATTACAAGCAGTTAATCTCCGACGTCGTTTAGTAACAGGGGCTAGATGATTCTTATTGTCAAGTTTCGTTCTCTGGTTTGATTGGTTCTTCATAGCCTTTCTTGGATGCATGCCATTGCAGACCTTTGTTTTAGGGTCCTCTGGGATGGCAGGTACATTATTAGAACCTTGACCATTAGTCTCTTTGGGTTTCAAACCATTAGTTTCAACTCTACCAGAACATGAAGTATCAGCTGAACAAGATTCATCTGTGAGCTCCTCAGAAGTACTTTCTTCAGAATTATTTAGGGAGTTGGAAATGTTCATTTCAATGGGCAAGCTTCTGAGTTCTCTTACCTTGAATTTTCCTCCATTACTCAAACTTGTATCCACAACAGTAAATCTCATGACATCTGCACCACGGTTCGGGATTCGTGGCTTGAGATAACAGTGACGTTCCCGATTAGGAAGATCATCTCTGTCAGATTCTGTTCCATTTTCTTCCTTGCTACCATCTCCCTTATCTGCTCCTATTTCGAGTTCAAGAAGCCCTGGATCCGAAGCAACCTTACTCAAGACATCGCTGACGGAATCAAAATAGTGGTCTCCTTTCACCAGTTTCCTTCGGGAAAACTTCTTAACCCCAGGGATAAGAAAGACCAACAAATGCTTGAAACCAGCAGTATACCCTTGACTAGTAGGCAGCTCAGAGTGCCACCCTCTTGCAAGCAAACGAGGCCAAACAGCTTCCCAGAACAGATCATTTGATCGGGCTTTGCTTAACCGGTAGTTTCCTGTTAGAAAGTTGATAATTTCCAACGGTGTAAGCACCGAACATGCTTTTCCAACTGGTATTTCAGGACGGACATGAGCAACTTGATTGGCCTTCAATGGCTCCAAGGTAATGCCTGTAAGATCTTCCTTCCCATTACCAATCCCAACTGCACTGACAAGAGCAATTAACCCAACTGTAGCCTTTAAAGTGAATACATATTCCTCAAGCACTATTTTTCCCTCTCGAAATGCCTTGGAAACCTACCAATTGATCAAATAATCAAAATAAAACTTAATAAACTACAGACAACAATTTTTGCTGCACAATGATAGTTATAAAAATCTACTAGATCGAACATGACAAAAGGTTCCTTCCTGAAACAAATTTATCAAACATAAAAGGATTGATTGGAAACCAAAATGATATGGAAAGTGAAATAATTATAAGAAGAAAATGCTTCTTAAAATACCTCTAGTAAAGTATTTTGGCATTCTTCTGACACATGGGGAAGCAAACGAGATAATAACTCATGTTGCCTCCATCCAGTGAATATCCTTTGTCCATATATACACCGTCTTCTTCTCATTTTCCGGCACTCTGACCATCTTCGGTATTTATCTGACCTATAGAATTTCCCATAATAGAATGAAAGTATATCCCCCATCTTTTTACTCTCAATGAACTTCTTCACCTGAACAAGGTTCTTCCCAAAAATATATAGACCAAGGAGAAAACTTGCTTCTTCTAAATCGTTCCAGGCATCAACTGGGATACCTGGAGCTGCAAAATAACCTTGGGTTCTATACTTCTGATGCATTTCAATCTTCATTTCCTGCTGCAAAGCTAAGTTCTTCGATTCTTGTAAATTTATCCCACCATCTTGTGTAATATCAATATCCTCGAGTTTAGACTTCAAGTCACCATTTTCTCTATGAGTCTCTAGGATGCATTCAGATTTTACAGACTCATACTTATCGGACACATCAATGGAGTTAACAGGAGATTCGACAGGTTCGTGTTTAATTTTCTCAACTTCCATACTGACCCACATTATTGACACGGGTAATCCCATCAAAAACTCATAATCAGTTGGGTTGTTGTCTGTCAGCAAGAGAGGATCAGATTCTGTTATTAAGGGTGGAATTTCAACCTGATATTGATCTCCAACTCGAGGATGAACCTCCGGATCTTCGAAGACATTATAAGTATCCGGAGATACTGCAGAGAGTAATTGCTCATCAGATGCATCTTCAATGCAACTCTCACTATGATTAACTTCAGCTACATCCATCTGCGACATAATTAACAAAAACAAGATTGTTATTTGCTTTAAGAAACATGAGAAATGTAAGCATGGACCTCATAGAATTCTGATATTTGTTATTAATGAAGTTTTCTTCTCAAGATGCTATAAGAAAGCAAAACTAAACTTAAAGAAAGAGAAGGCTCAAACTCGTAGAAATTCCTTTCCTCAACAGTTTATCATGTTAAACTGTCAATGCCATTCAAACAATCCAAAGAAAACAATTATCCATAACACCAAATTTTCTAGAAAATTTTGGACATTCCTTCTGAACTACCACTTAAATTTTCCGGACACATTGAGCCATTTTCTTGTATATTCCACTGTCTATTATTTATATTAGAAAACCTTCTTCTTAAGAATACTATAATCTCCTTAGATTTGGATCATAATTGACAATAGGCATAAAATTTAGTCATGTCATGTTAAATAAAATTTGACAATGAGTCAGCAAAACAAATAAGCTATGTAAATTTCATATCTATGTTACTCCGACTCTTCATTTTTCTTGAAGTACCCGTTTTCGACAACAGTGTCGGACGCCTATCTGGACATAGGTATAGGGATATGACTCTCCAAATACATGGAAAAACTTAGAAAAAATTAAACATACCCGTATCCGACACTCACACCCAAGTCCAAGTAACTTAGTTTCATATATATCTTCTATAGTTTCATATATATCTTCTATATACTAAGCTATTGTAGCAAATTCATTCCTAGATGAAACAGTACTTAGAAAAAGAAAAAACAAAACAAAAAAATGCTAAGAAATTCTAAATATGCTAAGATTGAACACTGCATAATTTATTCAAGATGAAGATTCTAGAAAAGTAGCTGAAACTACTTAACAAATTCCAGGAAAGTAATCCATACCAACCAAAAGAAAAAGAAATAAAGAAAAGAAGCTGGAATAGAAATAGCTATCAGGTTGCTAAAAGGAACCGACCCCAGATCCATTTTCGAGCCAAAAATGAAGAATAAAGCAATCCCATATCACAAAAACCAAAAACTTTACATTAAAACATAACTGCCCATTAAGCACAATTAGCTTAAACACCAAACTCACTGCAATCTTAACCAAACTAAAGTTACTAAACCAACATTCAAACTCCAAAAACCTTACCAGAAAAATAAACAAAACCAACCCAACACAAACAAGAGAAGAAAAAGAAGAAAAAAAAAGCCACTGTTTCACAGTAACAATAATTCCAATACGACCCAAAAAAAATTCAACTTCTTTAACCCTTCATAACATTAGCAAGAACTTAACTCTGTAAAACAAGCCGAGCACAATACATATATAACAACAACAATAAAAGAAATAAAAAGCAAAAGAATAAAATTTAGTGTTTACCTTAATGAAGTAGTTAGCACTAAATCCAACAACACGTGAAAAACACAGAAAGAGCTAACCTGAACAAATGGGTCTTCATTGTTATGCTCAGATTGAGATTATAAAAACAAAAAAATTCTTTAAAAATAAACAAAATGGGTCTTCATTGTTATGTTTAGATTGATATTATAAAAAATATATATATATCTTTAAAAATAAACAAAACGTGAACTTTTATGTACAGACAGTGAAAACTTATAGACAGAAAATGAAAAAAAAAAAAAAAAAAAGAGAGAGAGAGAGAATTTAACTTACCTGGGTTTTAAGAGAGCTGGCTTTTCATGCTAAATTTCGAAGAAAATAAAAAACAAAGTCGTTTTTTTTTTTTTTTTTGTTTAAGAAGAAAGTTTTATTATATATAGGAAGGGTTTTTTTTTTAAGAGAAAATGAGAGGAGGGGCTCCGGTCTGGTCCGTTTTTATGACGCATGGAAAATGATATCGACACGCGCGTTTCATGGAGCGTGAAAATTTAAGCGGAGAAAAGGACGCGTGGAGTTTTAAAAAGATTCCTCTTTGCAATTTTATTTTCTGGCATATTATTGCAGCACAAAAATGTTTTAGTGTTATTAGTTAGATATGGTAATTTTTATATACGTATCTTTTTATATTTTTTATATTAATCGTATAAATATAAACATAATATATATTATTAAATGTGTTAATTTTTTTTTTAAATACTATAAGTGTATTAAATATGTAATATTAATAGTATTAATCGTTTTTAAATGGATCATATTTATTACACTATTTTTGTTTTTATTAAATGTATTTTGTTCATTTTGTATTTTTTTTATCGTGTCCAAAGTTATCATGTTTAATTATTTTTATATTTTGTCAAGTTAGCAATTTAAAAAAATTACTATTACAATTACATTTTTATTTTTTATTTTTTAAACATTTTTAGATGAAATATATTTAATTGCAAATGAACTATTATTATAATAAGTACGAAAAAAATAAATATGTTAATTAATAGTAATATGTTACATGTGAAAAATAATAACAATAATAACAATGTGTATATTATTCTTTTTAGTTATTTTTTAATCAAAATTCACATATAAATAATTAAGTGAAATATGAGATTTTTGTTTCATTCCATGAAAAGAAAAGTCAATAAAAGCTTCAGTTAATTTTTTTCAAGTCTACTATTAAAAGTAGAAGCATGTTCCAACATTATGTTGAAAATTTAAAAAGTACATGAAATTTTCAATAAAATAATATCTATAATATATTTTAAATCATTGTTGAAAGCTATAGAGAATATTTCTTTTTCTATATATATATATATATATTAAAAGTGTCGAATTGATCTCACGAATTAATTATATGTCAATTCAGTTAATAAAATTATTTAAAAATCAAATTTAGGTTATAATAAAAAAATGCAATAAAAAATATTTATATATTTTTATTTTTTAAACAATATCACGCATATGATATGATATTATCAGATAACTTTTTATTTTATTTTTTTTAAAAATTATCTGCACATCTTATATTATCAAATAACTTTTTTAAAATATATATAATTTATTTAATTTTTATTTTCACCCACATTGTGAGTGTACAATACTAATTACTCCACTAATAATGCTTTTGGCCGAGTTTAATTTCATAAGTTAAATGGACACCAATTTAATTAATAAAATTACTAAAAAATTAACTAAATATTAATAATAAATATGAAGTTAGAGACATTTTTATATTTTATCATAATTTTTAACAAAATATATATATTTTTAAAAAGATTCACTCTTACATAAAATAAAATAAAAAACTATCCATATAATTTTTTTCAAAAAAAAAAAGTAGAGACACAACGAATATACCAAATTCTTATCAACATAAAGCACAAAAAAGCAACAAAAAAAAAGAAAAGTAATTTTAAAAATTCAGAAATTATGAAATTAATGCATTTTTTATAAAATTAATTTTAATGCATTTTTATTGTTTGGTAAAAAAGGGAAAAAAGAAAAAGAAATTCTTAGAATATAATCTTCAAAAATAGCGGAGGATGTTGAATTAAAGTTGTGGCAAAAAGAAAAGTCGTTGCAAGCGTGTGGAGCGTGGAGTTCACGCGAGGTACGCCGGCGCGGGGTTGACAACGTTGTTTTGAATAGATTTGTTTTCTTGAATTACCAAATTATCCTTTTCTTTTCTTTTACTTTTTTTTTTTTTTATCTTTCTTTTGTTCACACAATGTATGTCAAAATCTAGTATTATCTGCACTATTAATAAAATATCTAACTAAGTTTGGTGTTACGAGTTAAGTAATATCAATTCAGTTGGTAAAAATACAATAAAATATAATAAAATATAATATAATATAATCATAATATCAAAAATAAAATAGAGATATTTATGCTTTTTAAAATTATATATTATTTTTAAAAAATTACTTATTTATTCCTAAAAAATTATCATTTAAAAAAAAAAAACTATTCACTTATCCAAAAAAAATTATCCACTTTTTTATTCATAATTTTTTTTCACCCATATAATGAGTGTGTCAAATTATAGTATAATATTAAAACTTAAGAGTGGTATCTTAAAAAACTATTTTGAATTTTTTTTTTCAATGGAGTTACTAATATAAAGGAAATTACAATTATATTTAAGCATTATATGTAAAAAAAAAAAAATTAATTAATCAAATAGACAAATGAATGAGAGAACAAGTTAAGAATTTATTGAAAATTATTTGTTATAATCAATATAAATTGCAAAATTAACTTAAAGAATTACTTATGCGAAAATCAGTTTGATTTATCAATAGTGAGCAAAATCACTTGAGCGAAAATTGTTCAATAATTTCACAATCTAAATTCTTATAAAAAAGATGTAGATTTTTTAGAGAGTTTTTTTTTTTTTTTCCTTTCTTACGTCTTATAAATATTTGAATAGTATTGACAGTTAACAGAAGTTGAAGGCAAAAATACAAATTATCAATTGACAGTTGTTTCATTTGGATCGGATTCACCCATTAAAGACAGATCCAAAAACTCCAACACATATAATTGATTAAATTTTAATATAAAATTGAATCCAACTCACACAAGATGAAATTTGATGTTGAATCTTCAAAGTTCCATAATAATCCCAATAATAATGGATTAAAAGAGAAAGTTAATTGTAGAAGTGCTCATTGATCGGATTCAAATCGGTCCAAATTATAAATATTTTTATCTAAATCTGAATTTAATGAGTCGAATGGGTTACTGACGGTTGCTTGATGTTTTGTTTTTTTAATCATTTGCTTAATGGGTAGGCCTCAGGTCCAAAGCTGAAGCTATTTAATTTGTCTTAAGTCTTAACTCAAACAAGGGGTGAGCATGGGCCTAAACCTTGGCCCAATATTCCTTCTCAAGTAGGCTAGAAATTGGCCTTTATTAATGGATATATGGGCTTTGTCAAATATGTCAAGATCCAAAGAAATTTCCCATTGTTGACCAATTCTTCTAGGACCTTGAAATATGGTTAATTTATTCAGGTAAGTTAAATGGTCATGGTCATAAAATGAAAAAAATAATTAAAATATGACATAAAATAAAAAAAAATAATACGGACATGATACGAATATACGAATGTGTCAAAATTTATATAATATGAATTATTATCGTGTTAAAATTTATATAAATATATATTGACTTAAACACGACTATGACACGTAAAAATAACACGAACACGATACGAATACACAAATTACTAGATTTACTACTGTCATTCCCTCTCTTAATCTATATAATAAGCATTTGATTTGGCAATTGATGCATAATTTTTTATTAAAAAAAAAAAGGGTTTAAGTACTTTTTTCTAAGAATAAAAAAAAAAACTTATCTACTAAGATACCAAAATTAGGAGCAAATGGGGTACTTTTTGTTTTCTTGTAAAATAAGTTTACAATTTATTGAAAGTCTAATTAATGATGTGAATAGATGTATGAAATCAGTGTTGATGCAAAATCAATCCATGGCACAACTAGAAATTATTAATTTTTTAATGCCAATTGATGTACTAGAATTCATGATCATATGGGTAAAAAAAAGAAATAAATGAAACTATAGAAATAAATGAAACTATCATATGCCTTCATTTTAGGACCACATGAAAGGTAAATGCAAACTTAAATTATCACAAAAATATTTCTTTGGCCAATCAATTAGGACCACACCATTGAAGCTTTTAATCTGATCATTTTGGACATGAGACGATACGATTACATCACACGAACATAACACGAGAAAATAACTAAAACACAATATACGATACGAAAAAATAACACGAACATGATATCTTTGACACATCAATTCAACCACTACAATATATATATATATATATATATATCATCACATTATTGATTTTTCCTGAAAAAAGCACATTTTCTTTTTCACCAAATGGGTTACTTCACAATTTCTATAACCAATCAAGGCTTAATTAAGGAAGAGCCAGTAACATTAGTTTCTCCAAAGAACCCAATTCCAGTTGAAACAATTTTCCTACCTAACATTGACCAAGCTGTAACTTTCCCTGTTGAAACAGTCTTCTTTTTTGAAGTCCCTCATGACAACAGTTTGTAACAATTGCTTGAGTTTTGTTTGTCAGTGCAACATCAAGGCTTAGCTAGGTTAAAGGAATTGGGAATCTTTCTCTTCCCAAATTCTACATTTTATCATTTTGTTCATAGGCCTGGTCTATACAAAACCCTAGATGAAACAACACTTATTATTAATACTTAATTACCAGTTATATAATACTATGTTAGTCTGATTCTTTATTTATTTATTTTTTTTAAAAAATATCTTGAGTGACACATATGGATATAGATATGGAGGCTCGAACACATATTCGAATACCCAGATCCGATATTCAGCTCGAGTTCCGATAACTTACATGTGCAGGTCACAAGGTTATACAAAACTTTTTTTTTCTTCTGTTATTTTGCAGGTCATTAGGTTTGCATGTGGAGGTTTCAACATTGGTTTTGTGACAAATTAACCATGCTATATTCTTGATGGAAAATCAGCCTATGAGATGTTTGAGAACCTTAATTGGCAGAAGTGAAGGGCTACAAACTAAAGTTATCTACAATGGCAGAACATGCTTAAAAGCAAGAAATCATCCATTACTGATTTAGGTTACCCATACAAGAAGTATATAAAATAAAACTAAAAGAGAAATCATCAGTTTCTTCATGTTTTACTGCACCAGAACAATCATCTCCATTGATTTTCTCAAAAAATTACACTCACAAAACTCTTCTCTTTCACTCCTGAAATAATCACCACCCTGAAAAAGAAAGCAAAGACTAGGTTCTCAAGCTATGAGGTTATATAGTAGCTCATATTTGGAAAGCAAGATCAAAAGCAATATTTACAAACCTAGATGACTTTTTTGCAGTTCTTTTTGCAGTTGACATAAGGTCTAAAACATCACCACCACTGCCAAATGGCTTTGCAGGCAATGCTGTGGTCACCTATATATGTTGGTCCGGTTCTTTATTTTTTTTTTAAATATTTGTTTCCGACATCCGTATCCGAAACATATCCGAATATAGTTATAGGAATATGATCTCCCAAGAACTCTCCAAACACATTGAAAAACTTAGAATAAATCAAATATACTCGTATCCAACACTCACATCCGGATCCGAATAACATAGGTGGTCACAGCATTTGCTAATGCAAAAGTGGTTGATTTGGTAGAGAAGCCATTTTCCTTCTGTGTTGAGAAGATGAAGAGGTTAATATTGGTTCATATCTTTGAGAATATGAGTCATATGACATCAAAGTTCTCACCAATAATGTGGTAAATTTGCCACTTTCCTATTAAAGTGTAATAATCTGACTTAAATTTGCAGATTTGCACTTCTGTTTTCAAGCCTTGACAAAAGATATAGGCCTGTAACTATGAAAAATCTATTGACAGAAAAATTAATAATTAAAAGCATTGCAGAATTTATTGATAGAAAAGGTTTATTCTCATGAAAATATGAAGAGTATATAAAATCATATCCCAAGTAGTACTTGTAAATGAGGGGAAAAAGTAACAAAAACATACAATACAACTAGATTGAAATTGTAGGTGAATGAAAGAAACAATATTTAAATTTAATTAAGGTCTAAATAATTTTTTCATAGTATAGAAGAATAAGACAGATACATGAAAGTAATTAGAAACTTGGGTTTAATCCAAATGATTCATCCACCTCTCTTAAACGATGGATTCCCGCAAGCCTGAAGCTCGATTTCCAATATTTGCAAATTTAAATTGGCATATTTAATAGGAATGAAAGCAAAATAAATGGTAGTTTAATATCTGGTATGTTGTTTCAACTCTCACCCTATTAAGGCTGATCCTCATTGGTTAACTGTAAAATATAAAAAAAATCCCAATATCACTAGTGCAGATACATAGAATCTGGTCATGTACACCAACAAATGCAATTGAAAAGCAATCTATTGTTTAAATTAAAATGTTTTTTTAATTAATAGAATAAGTTTAAACATTTCTTTTCTTATACAATATAGTTGTTGGATGGTTAATTAATTACCAGACCCTAAACCAATCCAAAGGAGTTCACAAATTAGTAGAAATAATGAAATATGGCCTGTTAGAATCTAGAACCTGGAAAATCCACTTAGATTATTGGCAAGTGGCATAACAGCAAAGGAGAATAGTACAAGGCAGATTGGCTAAGTTAATCATTTTTGTTTTATTTATTTTGTTGACTAACTACTTTATTTAGAAAATTTTCAAGCTTGGCTCCAAATCCCCAGTGGGCCAAACCCTTGAATCCAAATCAAATTGTATTAAAAGAAAGAAAAGGGGGATTGGAATCTTTGTGGTTTATTAAGAAAGAGGAGCAGATCAGGACATGAGATATAGAATATTCCGCAGATACCATCACAATGCTTTATTTTAATTAAACAGTCGAATTTTTTTTATCCGTACCAATTTTGAGTTGACTGTTCGTCGTCCGAGGAAGGCCCCCGAAAGAGCCGTTCCGAGTCCGTCCCCGGCCGGCACGCGGCGACCCGTTCTCGCCGCGGGAGTAACTCAAGCAGTGCGTCGGCAGTCGATGGGTTTGGGACTGAGAACCGTGTCCAGCCCTCAGAGCCAATCCTTTCTTAATAAACTACAGCTAATTTTGCAAATATTCCTAAGATTTTCAAAGCACATTATCAAACTTCCACCACCATTTTCTAAAGCTTATTATTTCCAGGGTTTGCTTTTGCTAGTTGCTGATTCCACTGAAGTTTTCTTCAGTCTTAGGTTATCAAGAATTATCACTTGACTAAAAAAGACTTAAAGAATATGCAAACAAAGTAGACCCACCAATTAGCATACATTTGTTTGATGAACCAGTTTTTAAGGAATCCTGCTACTGCTTAGGCCTAGGGGACCATATATGAAAACCCAAATCAAAACAGTACTCAATGAAGAAAGTGGATATTTTCCTTTGTTTTATTATCATATACAATTAGTCCACTTTGTTTTGCTCTTAATTTATGGCTTTATGCTAGCAAGTTTATTAAGAAATTAATTGTCTTTTCTTCTGTTTCCTTCCATAATAACTAAAAAAGGGAAGTGGGGTTGGGGGGACAGCTGAGGATCATAGTTAATTATTGCCTGAGTACTCAACATATATATTTTTTGTTGTTTCGACTCTTCATTTTTTTTGAAATCGTGTTCAATACATATCTGGATATGAGTATGAAGATCTGATCCTCCAAGGATCTTTCAAATACATGAAAATCTTTAAAAAATTGAATATACTCGTGTCGGACACATACTGGTGTCTGACAATCACACTCGAATCTGAGTAACAAATATATTATATATTTATCCACTTGCAAGAAATAGATCTGCCTTCATCAACCAAAATCTAGAAAGAATTTGATCCATCATCTATATCAGTTTCTACTCTTTCTCAAAACAATGTGAAAAACCTGATTATTGATTATATCACCTGTCTTCTACTTTAGGTTATTTCGAAAAGCTTCTTTTTCATGTCACTAAACTAACAGCTCATTCCTCAATCATGATTCATGCTCTAATATTCTTTTCGATAAAATATATGTATACCTCCAACAAATTGATACACATAATAATTTAATTATAATTCTCCCAACACCATTTAATAATTAGAATTGCACGGAATGTACAAAGGAGCAACTCTTTATATCTTTAGTTGTAGGTAGTCATAAATAGCAGAGAGACCATCTTAGTAAATTAAATCAAACGAGCAAGGCATTATCGATCCATGTTATCCGGATTCGGAGATGAGTTTCAAACACGAATATGTGTCCGGATATGGGTATACTTAATTTTTGTTTAGTTTTTCACATATTTGGATCGGACCATATTTCATACCTTTATCCAAATATGTTCGGATATAAATGTCAGATATGAATATTTAAAAAAAAAAAATAAAAAATTCAGATAACATAGCTACCGACCCTTTTTCCCTTACTTCTTGAAGACATTGGTTGCCCTTTAAATAAGCTAAAGTTACTTTTGGCTTTGGAGATAGAAAAATTATCCTTTAGAACTAGAATACTTGTGACCATATATAAAATGAAAATTTGGTGAACTTATCCAAACCTTTTGTTATTGGAAGAGCCAAAAAATAAAGAACATAACTGTGAACCAGATAATTACAAGCAAGTAACGTTTTCCTACAGTAAATCAGGAAAGGATAATGAATTTTTTATTATAAATGATACTATGAGTATAAATAAGTTCAGATTGGAAGGTGTTTAAAGCTCCAATCTGTAATAATAAGCCAAATGAGAGCAATAAGCTAAGGGAGATGAGGCTTTTGTATGGTTTTAGAAACAAAATTCTAATATATTAGAATTTAGATCACTAGTCTTCTCCCATTTTTCATTGGCATATCCAGCAGAAACAAACTTTGCTGACAAATTACAGTACTTAAGTGCAATTTTGATTTCCAAAAAGAAAATAAGACTCATTCATGACGTGGTGATATTGAGCCAATGTGCTTGCTCTGCAGACTTATCAACTTTTAATCAACTCTCAACAAGATTTGAGCTCATTGACAGTTACCCAAATCCATAATATCCAATTTCATACCACAAACATCATGAATGGGATCACATTTCCTCATTGTTCTTTATTATATGGAAAAAAGAGAGGTTGCTGTATGAAGATAGGTGAAGGAATTGCAGATATTGAGATTCGAGCTCCAGACTTGTTAGATACCGTCTCTTAAAAATGACTGCATGAATCAACTGGAATAAACTTCGGGTTCAAAAATAAGCTCCTTTACTAATTAAATATATAGTTTCCTCTCTTGTCTTTTTGGTCTCTCCCATCTCCCTTTTTGACCAATTTCAACTTCAGATCAACTCTATGAAATTAAGGAAGAAAAGAAATACTACTATAGTTATGCTGTCGTACTGGATGATGTATTCTTGAGCACAATATCTATGCAATTAATATTTAATAAGCTTCTTTTTATTTTCTGATTAAACTTTTTGGTTGAATCCACTCTGAAAACCTTATGCAATTAGTATAATCTCTCCACTTTTAAACTTTTATTATGATGCTATTCCTACTAACCATGCTTACTCTTAGCTCATTGGTTGAACATTAAAGCTCAAAGCTTTATTTGTTTTATTTTAAATTGATCATTAGCCCTCTCAGCATCCAATATTATTAATATTGCATGCCGATGAAGCCTAACAGCTTACTTGGAAAAGTATATGACTATGCTTGGCTGCCAACACTGCTTCGTTTAGTATTGTTGTTGGCAAAGTTTTTAAGATTAAAAGTTACGTTTCACAGTAAACGTAGTGCTAAATGAGTAAAAAAGAAAAAAAAAATTAACTTTTACGATTGAAATTATGGTTTGGCAATCCAAATCAAAAAGTCAAAAAAAATAGAGCTTTTGAGTTTTAGAAGTTGGCTTTTGAATAAAATAACTTTAATATCCTCACATTTTTAAACTTTTATTATTTTAAACACATCTATTTTTTTTTTTTTTTACATTTCAGTTCCTCATAATAATGTCAGACATTTAAAAGATTTTAAACCACAATTTTTCACCAAATTTTTTTTTTCAACTCAAACTTTTTTTAATTTAAACTTTTTCCAACGGTAATACTAAATTAACCCTAATTAACTTACACAAACAAAATTGTAGCAAAATCACCATTGAATCATGTATTTCAAAATAGATTGGATTGATAGATATGGCCCCACCATTGATGTAATAGGGTCAGGTGTCATCACATGTCACATCGATATCGAAAAAGACATAAGTACACGGTTATATATATATATATATGTATGAATTTATGTATGTAATTTGCATATGTATTTATAAACTTTCAAGCATTTATTAATTTGGTATAGATTACTAACTTTTTGACCTTTGAGCAACAAGTCTAGGCTCAACAGGATCATTCAAGTTTTTTTGGGTATCTAAAATGGCCGAAAACGTTGGAGCTAGTGCTTCAAATGATGATGATGGCGGCATCAAAGAGCAAGACCGCTTACTTCCCATAGCCAACGTTGGCCGGATAATGAAGCAAATTCTACCTCCTAATGGAAAAATCTCAAAGGAAGCCAAAGAAACTATGCAAGAATGTGTTTCAGAGTTCATTAGCTTTGTCACAAGTGAAGCATCCGAGAAGTGCAGAAAAGAAAGGCGAAAGACTGTTAATGGAGATGATATTTGCTGGGCTTTGGCTACTCTTGGTTTTGATGATTATGCAGTGCCATTAAGAAGATACTTGCACAAGTACAGAGAGCTAGAAGGAGATAAAGCAGCAGCAAATCAAGACAAGGAGGAAGAACAATCTTCATATGGAAGAAACAAGGCTGTAGTAGCTTCAACTCCATTAAAGTTCAGCATGATTGGAAGCAGTAACAACTCCAATCTGGGGCCATTTAATTGAGGTTATTTATCATATATATATATGGTTAGGTATTAGACAAACTTAGCTGTTTTCTAGCTTTAACCATATGATATAACACTAATCAACAAAGATTGGGTCCTATCTACTTGATTTTATGTGTGTTCTGTTGGATAATGACAAGCAAACCTATTGCTTTTATTTCATGTATGGAATTTGTGCATCATGGTAATTTTCACCCAAACTTCTGCAATTTTTTGTTTTGTTTTTGTAGTTTGAACTTAACAAATCAATCTTAGCTTTGGGAATTGGAAATCATATTGGTATATATCTTATATACTACTTGAATGTTGAATCTAATTCAAGACGAAACGTCGATGATGACAAGGTATTTCACTGTTTCAGCTCCGTTTGCAACAAGAAGGAAGCTATGTCAGGTTAGTTAACCAGTAGTTTGTTCTCATTCAGGAAATTCAGAAAGTAGTCCTGAAATTTGCTTACTTGCTCCATCTAATGTCATCAGTAGTACTCTTTCTTAATTTAGCTGTTTATAAGAGTATATATAATTGAATCTGGGTTCATCTTCCCAATAATCACATAGAGCTATGTTGCTTCGACTCTTCATTTTTTTTAAAGTATTCGTGTCCGTTATCCATGTCTGACGTATATTCGGACATGGATACGGGGATATGATCCCCAAGAACCCTCTCAAATACATGAAAAAAACTTAGAATAAATCAAATATATCCGTATTCGACACTCACACCTGAATCCGAGTAACATAAACATAGAGAGCTAGTTCTTCCACATCAATTTAGTCACTCTCCCCCACTTATCTGGGGATTCTCTCCTGGTAAAGTACCCAGTATCACCAGTATACCAGATATACCAGAATGAAATCATTTTCACTGGCCATGTCCAATTTTTTTGTCCCTTTCTTTGGTTAAAGTATCTATCTAGGGTTAGGGTTCCTTTAAGCCAATGTCGAGAGCCTAGGGGCCACCATTTAGCAGCCATCACTGATTCACTGTATAGCATTTGCTGAAAACTGTTTAAAACCAAAACAAAATCCTGGACAAGCTGACATTGATATCTCATTTAATGAATTTGGGCCATTTTGGTTTCTCTTATTATTATTGTCATCATCACATTGACCTTCTGAAGGTTTTAAGAGATTAGGGTTTCTATTGTTTTAACATATTATGGGCTTTAATTGGAGCATATGGGATCTGCTATTCACTAGAATTTTAGCCTCCCAAAAAAAAAAAGATGCATCAGAATCAAAGTGGGAGACAGACAAAAAAAGTATATATTAACCTAGAAAATATCCACCAATCATTTCATTTCCTTACTATGTATAAAGCACGTACTCAGGGAGGGGGAGAATATTTGATTGAATATTCGGAATCCTCAATATCCCAAAACTCCAAAACACAGTGTATTTTCTTTTTAACTATGGCCATGCCCCATCATCAAATGGTCAGTTGGCAAGTGGATATGCTGCCCTATTTTTTGTTTTTTAGCAATGGATTGGATCCGTTTATAAAAACTACCCAAGAAGGCAGGAATTCTCTCCATGTGGTTAACTGTCACCTTTGCACCAAGCAATGTGTCTTCATGTGCTTTCACAGCCGCCTGTCCAAAGGCCAAGATGCCATGCCAGACAGTTTTAATTTACTGTACATAGAATATTTTAGATGGCAGGTTTGATTGCATCTTTTGCAGTGTCAATGGAGAGCTTCTAAATTTCTAAGAGTTAAAAAGTTTTTCGGAAGTAAATTCTGAATGCAGTTATAAGTCTGTAGAGGAGTGTAGTGGGGTTTTCTGGTTGGTCTGATTTGGTTAATTTATTTGGTTTGTGAGTTGCTTGTTGATTGGTGTTTTTTATGGAAGAATTGGAATTGCAGTGATTCTTGTAGTTTTTTGTTTGAATTGGATGTATTATTCTCATTTGTTATATATATATATATATATATATATATATATATATATATATATATATATTTGGGCCGAGGTTGTATGGTTTGTGTTAACTGTATATTGTTTTTGACTATCTAAAAGTTGGGCTTTATATTTTGGTCTTGTTTTGGAACTGCCTTGGGATGGAAGAGCTTGAAAGTGTGCTTAATTGGGTTTGACAAGAATGGTTACTTTCATTGCTTGAGGGATGTTTTACAGAGATGGCTTGAGGAGTACTAGGATGTTTCATTGCTTCGGTTTTTGAATGATATTCTTAGTTTTGAATACAATTCTTGGAAGTTTGCAAGATTTCTTAATTAGCTTGATGGATAATTTCTGTGGCTATGCCTACTTTCCAGTATATATTTTAAAGTAAAAGTGAATGTTGAGGCGGCATCTTGATGATTTCCCCCATTTTCAGTTGATTTTTTTTGCATGTTGCTTCCTGCTGATTTTGTGTGCACTTTAATGGATACTGGATGGGGTAAAAGATATTGAATTTGGGGTGTTCCAGTCATGTTTTGATTATCCAAGTTTAGTTGTTTTTGGAATTAGGCTCATGTGATTCTTGTTTTTAGTTTGAGCTGTATTTTAAGTTGTTTGGGTGTAGTAATTGATAGGGGCAGAGAAAAAAATCGAGAAAATCGAAAATCGATCTAAACCGTAGTGTTTGGTTCGGTTTCGGTTCGATTTTTTTAATTCGGTTAAAATTCGGTTCGGTTATTAGTTCGATTTATTCGGTTCGATTTGGTTTTCGGTTCATAAATCAAAAAATCGCAATTAACCGAATCGAATTCTATTTTTTAATTATTTTTTATTTTTATAATATAAAAATAAATATTTTATTTTTAAGATACTTTGATTGTGGAAATAGCATGTTAAGTATAAATAACTGGTTAAAATAGCATGTAATAAAGCTTAAAAATTCAAAAGCCAAAAATGATATGAAAAACTGATAACTGAACCAAACCGAGCTATTACGGATCGGTTATAATCAATTATAAAATTTTTTTGGTTCGATTTCGATTACGAATATAAAAAAATTGAATTTCTCGATTCAATTTTTAAAATCTAAAAAAATCGAACCGAACTTACCCCTAGTAATTGAGGCTATGCTCGTTACTTTTGCTAGCTTCGTTGCTAGCTTTTACTTCTGTATTGCTTCTGAAATTTTAATAAAATCTGATTTAGTAAAAATAAAATAAAAAATAAAAAAAAATTGAATGCACCAATAAGTGACGAAGTGCATTTTTAAGATCATTCGGGAAGAGATTAGGTTCAGGCTTTAGGTTATAGGTTTGTTAGCTAGCTGCTAGCTACTCCAATGGTGATGTACTGATGTATGTTAATTTGTAGCTCTTGAATGCCACCATATCCAATTTATT
Organism: Fremontodendron californicum; assembly: GCA_030761205.1. Lineage (NCBI taxonomy): Eukaryota > Viridiplantae > Streptophyta > Magnoliopsida > Malvales > Malvaceae > Fremontodendron > Fremontodendron californicum. Next base: position 23,899,841 of record JAULJL010000022.1, on the reverse strand, counting down.
AGATTTTTTTATTAGAATATTGTTTAAAAAAAAAATCCAAAATACCGATATTTTAAATTTATTTATCAAAATACGCTGATTTATAATGGGTTTTGAAAAAAAAAATAAAAAAAAAGTCGTCATATGATATGGCGACTTTCTTTCTTTTTTTCATTTTTTTTTTTAAATTGAAAAACTAAGGTTAAAAATCGTCATATCATATGGCGACTTCTGATCTTGTTTTTTTAAACTTTTTTACAATCGTAGTTCGGAAGTCGTCATATCATATGGCAATTTTCGAACTAAATTTTTTTAAACTTTTTATAACCGTTTAAAATTTATAATAGTAACATTTTTTAAATTTAAAAAAATTTAGTTCGGAAGTCGCCATATCATATAGCGACTTCCGAACTACAATAGTAAAAAATTTTGAAAAAATAAGGTCAGAAGTCGCCATATCATATAGCGACTTCCGACCTTATTTTTTAAATTTTTTTTTTTTAAAAATATGAAGGGAAGTCGCCATATGACGACTTTCCTTCTTTTATTTTCAATTTTTTTAAACAAATACCAAGAGAAGTCGTCATATATGACTTCCCTTGGTCATTGAAAATAAATGTATTTTAATAAATAATTTTAAAATATCGGCAATTTAAAAATTAATTTTTTTAGCCAGATTAAAATTTAAAAAAGTCCAATTTATTACTCTAAATCTTTCTTTTCCTTTCCTTTCTTTCTTTCTTTCTTTGTTTTCTTTCTTTTTACATTAATAATTACATTTTTATTATGGAGAAAACTATTTATAAAAGATCAGTTCTAAGTCAAAATTGAAAGCAATATCTACATATACACGTGCAGAAACTAATTAACTTAGGAATTTAGACCTTTCGAGTTTTGGCCAGTCCTAAATAGAGTGATCACACTTTTTCCTTATAAACATGTTTCAGATAGAGTTTGTTCTAATAATTGCAGATGTTGATATATATACACAATTAGTGTAACTTTTTTTTTTTTGGGAAGAAAATGAATAGGTAAATTTATTTCATCATATAAACGTATAATATATTACTCGGATTCTAAATTTTTTCATGTATTTAAATTTTGAAAGATCATATCGTCATATACGAATACTTAAAAAAAAAAAAAAGTTGGGAACAATATAAAACGTATATGATAATCTTAAAGTCAATATTATACATCTAGCTACCAAAAAGCTAGCCATTATAGTCACCTAACTCGAGCTTTCTGCAACTAAAAGTATTGCTGCTACTTAGACCTCTCATGGGCTGGGCAGCCAGCCCGGCCCGACAGGTCCGGCCCGTATTGAGTCGGATCTGGGTAGGATATTTTTGTTTCGGACCGGCTTAGCCTGGTCCGGAACAGTGTTTTTTTATTATAATAATATTATTTTAGTTAATTTTAATTATAAAAATATTTAAAAAAAATTTTAATCCGATAAACAGTAAATTCAGGCCTACAGAGTCGGCCTGACCCGGCCAAGGATTGGGCCTGGACAAAAAATATGAAAAAAATCGGGCCGCGACCCGACCCGACCCATGAGCAGGTCTACTGCTACTGCAATTAATTTGTAAATGAGTTACAGGAGAAGATCAAACCTTGTTGAGATCTCTGAACTATATGTAATGTACATGACAGTCATGATTTCCCAATATGCATGGAGCTATGCTGGATTTTTCTTAAGCTAGCAGATTAATTCTAACCTGCATAAATAAACAGCCCCCCGGTACATATATGCTAATCTATTATTTGAATCCGTTTTACTCATACAGATAATGGCTTCGGATATCCGAATCCAATATCCGTTTACTAATTTAATAGTTTGTTTAATTTTATATTTTATCTTTTAAAAAAATTGATTTAATATTTCATTATAATATTTAACAAATTCGAATTTTCAAAAAATATTATTATCTAAATCGGATGCAGATAATAAGTGGATATAAACGAATTCAAATATTATATAAATTAAACAAATTTAAATTTAAATATCTTATCCGTTATTATCTTTTAAAACGGAGGTAATTCATGGATAAAATATAACGTTATATAAGAAACTAAAAATCCAATCTTCCGAATATAATGAATATCCCAAACATTTGGCTAAGGCCAGGATAGTTCCAAAAGAACATGTGCTCCAAAATTTAGGAGCATGTTCTTAGCCTCATTCCTAATTTTACATACACTATAAACTTGTGTAGATAAGGCTCTTATCAACACGTATGTGTGGAATTGCAGAGAAAATCCCACAAAATTAAAAATAAAAAAATAAAAAATCTTAAATGTTGACCTACTTAAGGGCCGGATTATTCATCCAATCTCGAAAGTCCGCCCCCCTCCTCTCCTTTAAAGCAGCAGCCAACCAATTATCTTGCTAAAAGGAAACCTTAATTGGTTTGGGGCCATTAGCTTGAATGAACTTAATAATATGCATCGACATTTTCCTCCAACTTAAATTTATTTGGCTTAATATTGAAACAGATGTAGAGAATTTAGCTATATATATATATATATAGCCGGGCAGCCCGTCCGCCCGGCCCGGCCCGTATTGGGCCGGGTTTGGACAGGATTTTTTTGTTCCGGGCCGGATATTTTTTAATTATAAAATATAAAAATATATATATATTTAATCCGATGAACAGTAAATTCGAGCCTACCGGGCCAGCCCAACCCGACCCAGGGCCGAGCCTGGACAAAGAATATAGAAAAAAATCGGGCCGCGATCCGACCCGATCCATAAGCAAATATATATATATATATATATATATATATATATTCATGAGAGTGGAACCTTTGCTCCAAAGTCCTATGCATCTCAGTCAGTCTTTTAGCAGGAATTCAGTAAGAAAAAGAGCAATATATAGGTTATCAATGACAATTAACAAAGAGTATTTACCAAAACCAATCACAAATCATGGTAAAGATGGATGTAAGAAGAAATCTTGAGAATATTCAAAATAAAGTTTCCAGATATTGTTAGCAAGTACAAAAATTCGGCCTTCTTCAAAGTTTCTAAGCATTACTAAATTCATTTCTTATCAGCAAAACAAACTTATTAAACAGAGTCATCCACCTTCTATTCCTATTATCTACTAAGAGGATACTCTCAAATACTATACATAGAGGGGCTAATTGCTAATTGGGTAGCTCGGGTCAGGTTTGAGTTATATCATTTCATGTCGAAGGAAATTTGGATTATTTCAAGTTTGTATCATTTCGGGTATGTACTGGTATCGGTGTGTTTCGGCGTACCGTTTCGGGTTTACCGGTATTTTTTAAATATTTTTTTCATATATCTATACGTATAGCCTATTTTCAAGTTTTTTAATAAAATATATATTATATACACATGCAAATATACATTCATTACATGCATATATATGTTTTTATACAAATATAAATATAAATATTTAATATCTAAAATTTTTAAACATCAAATAGGTAAAATAAATATTAAAATGTTAAAAAAATATAGTAAATTATTATTAATTATGTCCAATAACCTAATTTAATAAACATATATATATATTAAATGTAATTATGAAAAAAATAAAAATGATCATCACACAAAAAATATTGAAATTGGTTTAAAAATTCAAATAAATGAATTTTTAAATAAAAAAAAATTAAAAAAAATCAAAATCGTGTACCAACCGGTACGGGCCGATACCAAAATCGGAACGAGACTGGTACTGGTACGGTACCGATAACACTGGATAAAAGTCTAAGTTTTGTTGGGAATAGCGTGGCAACCCACAACAAGCATTGAAAACAAATTAGAAAAATCTTTAAAAAACAAAGATTAACGTGTTTCAGCTCCTCTAGTCTACGTCTACGATCTCAAAAGGATAAAATACTCTACTAAGAAAAATATTACAACTTGTAACTTTTGCACGGACAAAGTTACAAACCTTTCTCACAAATATTATAACTCCCATAAAAAAAGTCCCAATACAACCTCTACTCAAGTGTATAAACTCTTTCTCTCAAGCGATGATTTCTTCTCAAAAGCCAATGCTCCTACTTATAGGTGAACATTCCCCTTGACTTAACATAATTACTCAATGTGGGATGAGCACTCCCCTTGGTTTAACCAAGTTACTCGATATGAGATTAGAACTTCTATTGGCTTAATCAAGTTACTCGATGTGAGACTTGGACTAAATATACTCAACAAATTTTTCATATGAAGATTACATTTTGCTTTATTGCACGTATCCTTGTACTAATTTAAGGGCTTTTTTCAATAAGAATAGAGCACAAAATTTAGTTCTTGGTTGAGGGGTTTGTTTATTTTAATCAATTGATTATGTCTTTGTCATCTATTATATCATCTGAACTCGAAATAATCCGAAATCATAACCTTCGATTACAACCTCTAGTATTGACAAAATAAATATTAATATAAACATAATATTTTTAATATATTTTAAATAATGAAACGGGCCGAATTTGGCAAGCAATTTTTTTTTTCTAGTTTGATTCTGCCCGACTTAATCCATAAACACGTTTAAAAACAATAAAATTAAGATTAATAATAATATGCAATTTTAACATTTCAGGTTGAAAATTGTTTAACAAACAACAGATAGTTTGTGAATTGTGATTGACCATCGAAATTGAAATGAAATTTGAGGGTTATAATGAAGTAAAGCTTGTAAATATCAAAATATATCTGATCAATGAATTAATTACCAAAATTGGAATTTTTGTCTCAAAATGGAAGTGGTTTGGGCAAATCTTTATTTTCTAATAAGATTAATACTTTCAATTTTGTTCACATCATATCATTTTTTTTAAACATCTTCTCCTTTTTTTTTTTTTATATTGTTTCTCTTTAACAAATATTTTGATTCTATAAGTATTGAGGCATTGAATTTTGACTCATAAATCTCAACCTCAATAACTGCAATTCAATCCTTAGATTCTTAAAAAAGGAATTTGAAAACCTTCAACATAATATGAAAAAGTCCAAGGACTTATTCACAAAATAAATAAACTAAACATGCTGTAATAGATTATAAGCTTAAATATTAAAAAAAAAATTGAATTAAAATTAAATAATTATCCAATCTAAGCTTCTATCGTTTTATTGCAATTAAGCTCACAAATATTTATTTTCACCTAATTGAGTCATTAATTAAACAAAAATTAATTAAAGGTCATCATCAATTTTCCTCCAATTGAGTGCTCAATTAGATGAAAATAGATGTTTAAGGGTTTAAATTGATGAAATATTTGAGAACTCAAATGAATAAAAATATATGTTTGATGACTTAATTAATTATAATAAAATAATAAAAATTTTATTTTAGTTTAAGAGTTTTTTATACTTAAGCTTAGATTAAATAATATTTCAAATAAAAAGTTTGAATACAAAAAAATTAATTAAACTAAAATTAATTAATATCAGTCTTATGTATATTTTTTGTAAATTTTTATAATAGAAAAATAAGAAGCTAATTTTAAAATAAGATTCTTTTTTTTTAAAGTAAATTATTATTATAATTTATTAATATGTATTTTTATTACATAATTTATATTTTTATCAATTCACCCATTAAATCAATATTGGATTAATTTGTAATACCATTTCAATCAAAATTTTAAATATAGTATAAATATTATGTAATAAAAATTTTATATTAAATATAATAATTTTTAATACACCGAATAAAATTAATAATTTTCAAAAATACTTTTAAGACATTAATTAAAATAAATAAAAATAATAAACTGTGAATAATAAGTAAAAAAAATACAAAAACAATCAGAGAAAAGTGATGCGAAAGCCGAAAGGATCTTTTAACGAAAAAAGAAATCCCTTTCCTTCTTCAATGCTTTGTCGGAACTCGGCTTTCAGTCTTCGTCCTCTTTAGGATTTTTTTTTTCCCTCTTTCTCCAAATTTCAGGTCTTTTTAATTAATTAGTTTTTTTTTGTCTGTTTAGGATATCTATCGATCTCTTTCTCTTCTGATTATCTCTTGATTTCTCATGGAATGGTGTTTTTTTGTTTCAATTTGATGAATTTCTCGTTTTATTTGAGGTTAGATTGAATCTATTGACTTTGATTTTAAAAGGGTTTTCTGAAAAAATGTTAAATTTCCTGTTTAGTTGCTAAGAAAATCGATGGAATTGTTTGAAGTCAAAGTATTTTTGCTTAAAGTTATGATTTTTAAGTTCTTTTTTTTGGGGGGGGGGATTTGTTGTAATTTGTTTGTTTTTGTTAATTGAGCCAAGGATTATGGAATATTGGTGGTTTTGAGCTAAAATGTGAGCTAATTATTCTGCTTTAAATCTTTAATTTTGCAGATTCTGGCGGTTAGGGTTTTGATAATTAGGGAGACGGCGTGTCTCAATGACTATGAGTGAGAGGAAGACAATCGACCTTGAACAAGGATGGGAATTTATGCAAAAAGGAATTACAAAGCTGAAGAATATTCTAGAAGGCTTACCAGAGCCACAGTTTAGCTCCGAGGATTATATGATGCTTTATACGTATCCAATTATAAGTCATTTGTTTAATTAGTTTTGTTGTTTTGTTGTTTTAAGTGAATAATTGCAAGCATTACGATTTTCATATGTTGTGAGTGTTTTTATTTGTTGCCCTTAACCTTTATTTTGTAGAACCATTTACAATATGTGTACCCAAAAGCCTCCTCACGACTATTCTCAACAGTTGTATGATAAGTATCGAGAATCTTTTGAAGAATACATCACTTCAACGGTGAGCAATTATAATGTTGCTTCAATATTTGCTCTAATTATTTTGCTTAAGTTGTTTAGATTATGTTTGGACTTAGAAATATGTACTTTATGGTGATATTTATTGTTTCTTTTCGTATCATTAACTATTTCGAGGGATTAATCTGTTACAATAAGCATAAGCTAGTTGAAAGATTTGTGTATCAGATGAATCAAATGCCTTGAATTTCTTTTGTTCTCTGTCTCATTTGTTTAGAAGGGATGATCACTTCTTATGCATTTATTACTAGTGTAGAAAGCTATGTTACTCGGACTCGGGTGTGAGTGTCGGACACGGGTATCTGTCCAACACGGGTATGTTCAATTTTTTCCAAGATTTTCATGTATTAGGAGGGTCCTTGGAGGATCATATCTCCATAACCATGTCCAGATATGCGTCGGATACGGGTGTCGGACACGGGTACTTCAAGAAAAATGAAGAGTCGGAGCAACATAGGTAGAAAGTGCCTTACCAACTCCTCCTCCTCCTCCTCACCCCGACCGCATCTAGTGTTTCCTTTATTTTGATGAAACAAATACGCTTGCTTTGGAGGCATATGAATCATACTTGAATTGGTTATAGTTGTAAGATTTTAAGAAAAGCCATTAATGGAAGCAAAGTCATTGTAGCTAAGCAAGTCATGTTGTTGAAAGGTATAATAGATTGGCATTTATATATACTGTCGTTCCTTGTTGAACATTGTGTTGAATTTTGCTATATCTTTTCATTTTGATTCTTTAGTAATGCAATTCATAGAATATCTCCTCTATAGGTACTTCCATCTTTACGAGAAAAGCATGACGAGTTTATGTTGAGAGAGCTAGTGAAAAGGTGGGCTAATCATAAAGTAATGGTTAGGTGGCTTTCTCGGTTCTTCCATTATCTTGATCGCTACTTTATAGCTCGGAGGTCACTGCCTCCCCTTAATGAAGTTGGACTCACATGTTTCCGAGAACTGGTATGCGCAGATTGAATGTTGCCAGAATACTGCCATTGTATTACCTTGTATGTAGAGTAATATTGGCATCTTTACACTTTCTCTGGTTTCAGGTCTACCAAGAGCTAAATGCAAAAGTAAGGGATGCAGTAATTGCTCTTGTAAGTTCAGTATTCTTTTTCACATTCGTTGTGCACTTTTTTCTTCTTCCAAATAATGGTAATAAACACCCTAATCTTAAATCAGATTGATCAAGAACGTGAGGGTGAGCAGATTGATCGAGCTTTGTTGAAGAATGTTTTAGATATATTCGTTGAAATTGGAATGGGGCAAATGGATTACTATGAGAATGACTTTGAGGCCACTATGCTGAAAGATACAGCTGCCTATTATTCAAGGAAGGCTTCAAATTGGATTCTAGATGATTCTTGTCCAGATTATATGTTGAAAGTATGCATTATATATGATTATATGTTGAATTTTTTTTATTTTATTTGTCCACTCAAATAGTGTCTAATAAGTCATTTTTCTTTCTCATTTCAGGCCGAGGAGTGTTTAAAACGAGAGAAAGATAGGGTCTCACATTACTTGCATTCTAGCAGTGAGCCAAAATTACTTGAGGTTGGTATTTGCTTTTGTTATATGAACCTACCCTTTGGTCTTGGTCCTCTTGGAGATAATCTTACACTTCAAAAGCAATACTAGAATTTTTCTAAGATGTTTCTTATGATGTTCTTTTTTCTTTTATAGAAAGTTCAACATGAGTTGTTGTCTGTATGTGCAAACCAACTGCTTGATAAAGAGCACTCTGGATGCCATGCATTGCTCAGAGATGACAAGGTGCTTACTGCATGATAAGTCATCTATTTTGTTGCTTAATTTATTAGCTAGTTAACCAATGATCACCTTTCTCTTTTAACTTTTAGGTGGAGGATTTGTCAAGAATGTTTAGACTCTTTTCTAAAATTCCTCGAGGGTTAGATCCCGTGTCAAGCATTTTCAAGCAGGTTAACTATTCTTAGCTTGTCCACTGATTAATTTATTACTTCTTTGTTTATTTATGATTTATGTTAATAGTCCTTTCAAGTATAAAATACCTTGTTTTATTACTTTCACTTGGATGTTCATTTACTCTTCCTTTACATATTATTTCCCTTCTTTCACCATTTTAAAAAAAATGTTATCGTTTCCTACTTCAGCATGTTACTGCTGAAGGCACAGCTTTGGTCAAACAGGCTGAGGATGCTGCAAGCAACAAAAAGGTTTGTATTTTACTTGTTATTATTTTTTAGCTTACAGTATAGAAATATTTTAAAGTTTCATTTTGTTCTAGAATAAGAATTTAATATTTGATATCATTAAATTTATCTCTAATGATACCCGAAATGTTTTCTCCCTTAAATAGGCAGATAAAAAGGACGTGGTTGGCATGCAAGAGCAGGTACAATCTTCTTTTGTCTTCCACATAGCACTAGACTGTTTCAAGCTATGTTGCTCCGACTCTTCATTCTTCTTGAAGTACCCTTGTCTGACACCCGTGTCCGACGCATATCCGGACATGGGTATGGGGATATGATCCTCCAAGGACCCTCCAAATACATGGAAATCTTAGAAAAAAATTGAACATACCCGTGTCCATAGGTTTCAAGGTATGAAGGTTGATTTTTGTTTTTGGTTTTTCAGGTTTTTGTGAGGAAAGTGATTGAGCTTCATGACAAATACCTAGCATACGTGAATGATTGTTTTCAGAATCATACTCTTTTTCACAAGGTCTGTAATAGATAGTGTTTTGAAGATAAGTCCCATCTCGTTATGTTTTATGTTCTCAATTTGTCTATTTTCTCTAGGCTCTCAAGGAGGCTTTTGAAGTCTTTTGCAACAAGGGTGTTGCCGGAAGCTCAAGTGCAGAGCTACTTGCCACTTTTTGTGATAATATTCTCAAGAAAGGTGGAAGCGAGAGATTGAGTGATGAAGCAATCGAAGAAACACTTGAAAAGGTTTGCCGACTGCCGTGCTCTTCTACAGTGTTCTATCTACTTTTTATAAAACTTGTTAAACTTACACTTCATAATCTTATTGTTGTAAATTTTCAGGTTGTGAAGCTACTTGCTTATATTAGTGACAAGGACTTGTTTGCTGAATTCTATAGGTAGATGTTTTGCTTTATTTGAAGATGAAACTCATTTGGCTCATGATTTTTTAGCTGATTTTGTTTCTGTGAATTACTGTTGGTAGGAAAAAGCTTGCTCGAAGGCTTCTTTTTGACAAAAGTGCTAATGACGACCACGAGAGAAGTATACTGACAAAGCTGAAACAGCAGTGTGGCGGTCAGTTCACCTCAAAGATGGAGGGAATGGTCTGTTGCCATTTATTTTTGAACTGAAAGCATTCAATTCTTATCTGCAAATGTTCTTGATGTCTCGAATAGATCTCTTTCTAAACTGCTTCCCTGTTCTTTAGGTCACAGATTTGACATTGGCAAGGGAAAACCAGACAAGTTTTGAGGAGTACTTGAGCAATAATCCAAATGCAAATCCAGGGATCGACTTGACAGTAACTGTTTTGACTACTGGCTTCTGGCCAAGTTACAAGTCTTTTGATCTCAACCTTCCTGCTGAGATGGTATGCTTATAGATGTCACAAACACGAATCATATTTCATTTGTAACTTGCCGGTTTAAGTTTAATGGAAGTCGCTAACACCAATTTTTTTTTTCTTTTTTCTTCTTCCACAAAAATCTCTTTTAGATTAAGTGTGTTGAAGTTTTCAGGGACTTCTATCAGACAAAAACCAAACATAGAAAACTTACTTGGATATATTCTTTGGGTACTTGTAACCTTATTGGGAAGTTTGAACCAAAAACTATGGAGTTGATTGTCACAACATATCAGGTAATATGATAAAAAAGATCATTTCTAGTCTTTTTTCTTGTTCTTAAATAGCCAACTGGAGTTGAAGAACCTTTTTTGCTAATATCAAGTCTTCATGGTTTGTAGGCCTCTGCCTTACTGCTGTTCAATTCCTCGGATAGGCTGAGCTATTCGGAGATCATGACACAGTTGAATTTAACTGATGATGACGTAGTTAGACTTCTGCATTCGTTGTCATGTGCGAAGTATAAAATTCTTAACAAGGAGCCAAGCACGAAAACCATCTCTTCCACTGATCATTTTGAGTTCAACTCCAAATTTACCGATAAAATGAGGAGGATCAAGGTACACTTAACAAAAAAAGCCTTCCAATATTCGGTCATACTCTCCTTTTGATTAAATGATTTCTTCTGATACATTCCTTTGTTCAACATTCAGATTCCTCTCCCCCCTGTGGATGAGAAGAAGAAAGTAATTGAAGATGTTGACAAGGATAGACGGTATGCCATTGATGCCTCGATTGTGCGCATCATGAAGAGTCGGAAAGTTCTGGGTCACCAGCAGTTGGTTATGGAGTGTGTCGAGCAGCTGGGCCGCATGTTTAAGGTTCTTATATGACTCTTTTCCTCTTGTATGGCATATGCACGGGTGTCTGCTGTTACTTTCTTTTTTTACATGGTTGTGTTAATCAAAACTTGAAATTTGCAGCCTGATTTCAAGGCGATCAAAAAGCGAATCGAGGACCTGATTACTCGAGACTATCTTGAGAGGGACAAGGATAACCCCAATACATTCAGGTACTTGGCATGATGTGCCTAGTCATTATCCTGATGAAAGTGGTGACTATTGCCTGCAGCAATAGCTCAAAAACGACCAGATGCAGTCAGTTCATGGCGAAAGTGGCGTAAGCATAATGAGATGCCACCTGATGAGTGCTTTTGGTGATTGCTTAGCAGGAGCCAAGATGCTTGTACAATAGGAGCCGTGTGTGTCAAAGTTCTATAAAATTGTGAAATCAACCCGTAGAAATTGAATTTGATCCGATAATATGGTCGGGTGAAGCAGGAAACCATCTAGTATCTGGTTTCTTATTACTGCAAATCCCATTTCATGACTTAGGTACATGCTTGTTTCCCCCCCCCCCCCTTTTGGTTCCACCAAAAGGAAAAAAAAAATGTGTATTTTAGTTATATACTGAAGCTCCATTATGATTGTAAGTTTCAGAAATGTTAGGAATGGTCTTTCTGAATCCAACCAGCATTTTATGCTTTTGTATATGCTGTTTTCTTCCTTGGTTTAACCCTGTGGGCATAGTAATGAGAAAGTTCGGTTAAATGCTTATGTCATAGCTAGCTAGACGGTGGATTCAACATGAATATCATTTACTAAAACCTTGACAATTTTAACAAACATGGAATCATATATAACTAATATGTAAACAGCTTAACTTCCCATATGGGGGAGCCAACTTCTGCTATATATTAGACAAATTTTTCCTTTTTTCTGAAACTTTTGTAACCATTCTTGCCAGCTTGATTCACTTCTGGGAGCTGACTTCTTGTATCAGTTTGTGATAATTGGAATGAATCTGATATTTTTGTTGAATCAGTAATGGTTGTATTTGTATTCTTCATATATGTCCAACACATATTTAGACATGGATATGAGCGTATGATTTTTCAAATATATGAAAAACATAAAAAATAAAATAACACTCACCTGTCCACGGGTCGGTTGGGCCACGGCTCGAAAATTATATTTTATCTTGTCCAAGCGGGCCGGGTCGGGTCGGTTCGTATAAATTCATTTTACTATTTAAAAATATTAAAATATTATTTTTATATTAATATTTATATATATTATAATTAAATCTAAATAAAAAATTATTTTTTTAATAAATAGTAATTCGGACCGGGCCGAATTACAAAATATTTTGTCCAAGCCCAGCCCAATACAAGTCGAATCTAATGAGCCGGACGGGCTATCCTGCCCGTAAACAGATCACGTCAAACATATATCCGTATTCGACACTCATTTCGAATTTTCCGAATTTGAGTTGAGTAGTAGTTATCAACAAGATATGATATTTTGGAAATAGTGTTTAAAGAAAATGAAAATTTACCCTTTTTTTTTTATTATTGTTTTATTATGAACAATCTTTTGTGGGTAGGCGGCATACGACTCTTATACTAGAGGAGTGCAATACACATCAAAGACCAACCACTACTACAAGAACCAGTAGGAGAAAGTTTAGAATCTCAAGAAATTTGAAAAACTATTCCTCCAAAAATGACTTCAAATGAACCCAAGTCATAGAATCTTGGAAAAATATCTTCCCACTCCAAATTCCAAATCATTGTAGAGAAACAAAATGACAAACTAGATTATGGGGTCATAATTTAAGGTTCATTAGTGGTGTTCTTATCAGCAAAATCATATGCCACCTTCTTCAAGCTTATATTTACTACTATCTTTGTCTTAACTCAGGATAGTTAATAACTTATGTTTTATAAGAGTTAATTACATATTTGATAATATGAACACCACAGTTGAAATTTATCTTTTTGATTACTTAGAAGTTTAAAAGTTCACAATTAAATATTTAAATTTGCTTTTCTTAAACAGTCATATATTTCAATTTTTTGTTCAAATTTTGTTTGATAAATTTCACATTGGGTTTGTTTAATGTCCAAATTTATTGTGATTGACTGATCATGTTTAATCGAGAGATTTATACATAAAGTAATCTAGTATATAGATTGAGAGAAAGTAAAATGAAAATCGCATTACTTAGACCTTAATTCTAGAAACCCAAACTCGATATTCTTATCTAAAAATCCAATTCTATAATGTTCAAGGCCCATAATGTTGATAATTTTAGTACAACAGGGTTCATATGGTGTTTGTAAGCTAAGTGATTTTTTGTTGTATAAGCTTAATTAAATATCCATTTTAGCATTCATTAAGGTTAATGCTAGTAGTGGGATGTCCACCAAATGACTTCTCCATTGAATTTGAAGCAATTTTTTCTCCTTTTTTTTAACGTATGAAAATGGAACTTGTTTCTGTCCATTATTAGTATTCAAGGAGATTCAATGAATTTGCTAAATGGTGACAAAATAAGAAGAAGAAAAAAAAAAACAATAAAAAATGTGAATGGAAGCAAAATCAACGGTTCTTTTGACAGTTCCAACTTACAAAAAAGAAAAAATTAAAAAAAACCCAGCAAAGCAATTGCCACCATGAACACCAAAACTGGCCCCGGGACCCTCTCCCTTTCTTCATTTTCCTTTTTAGATTGAAACTTTTCTCCCCCTTACCAGTGGAAACTAGTGCAACTTTTTCAGTCTTTTTTTTTTTTTTTTTTTCTAAACCAAATTGTTTTTATAATCATGTGTTTTTGACACCTGCTGCAACTTTTTTATAAGACTTTCCAAAAGCTTGAATTTTATGGGGACCCAATTGCTGATATCATTTTCCTCAAAATCTCTCCACTTCACACACAATTTTCTTTGAAAAAGATGGGTTTATTTCATTAGTTTGCAATAGCAAAAACCTTGCTTGAACATTAATATGTGGCTTTGTAAAAGTCAGAGCAGGGATTTAAATTGCGATCACGGATGCGTTTTCGGTCGCGTTGTATTTATTGCGGTTGCGGACGTAATGAATGTTACCGCGGTCAATTGCGGTAAATATCGGCGGCGGGCTGCTATTTAAATCCCTGGTGCCTAGTGTTGTAGTGTTTTTCAAGCATTTCTAGCCCCTCAGGATTAATTCCTATTATCCTATACCTATTCCATAGCTCAATATGAAGATTTTGATTTTGTGATGTTTTGGTAAAGTGTATTTTGTGCTCTGATTTCAATATTTGCTTGTTGCTCAAGAGAACTTTTTGTTCTAAGATCATTTACTTGTTGATGTCTTCTAAATTGTGGAGTTGGGCAAGTTTCAGAACATTGTCAGATTAAGATTGTAGATAATTTGCAAAGATAAAAGATGTCAGAGAAGTATCGAGTTTGTTTTTCGAGACATGCTCCGATGTTTAAGTTAATATGTGTTTAGTTAGGAAATTTTCAAAGTAAAAGCAAAGAATAATCAAAATCAAAGAAATTTCTTATTTCTCTCTCAAACTTTTATAATCTGCAGAAAAATTATGGTCACTGCTTGCTTTTTTTTTTTTTTTTTTCTTCTTCCCATAGGATGGGGGATTGATGGGAAATGAGGTAATAATTCTTATTTGATTTCTATTCCTCCAATACTTATTAGTTTATTTTTTTCAGTCTCTCTTGATAGCATCAGCATTTCCTAGCTAATTTATACTTATTTTATGGTTTCTTGATATCATTTTGAAATCTGATGTTATGGTGAATATTCTTTGTAATTAACATTCCACTTAATTGATTTAATCATCATTTCTTTCTGTAATTAAAAGTTTATTATGATATTGTTGAATTCAAAAGGGTTAAATACTCATTTAATCTCTGTATTATGTTATTTTTTATAGATTAATATTAAATAATAAATATTCGTAATTAAATACTTAAACTTTCATTGTGTCAAATATTTTGATTTTTTTGAATTAACACAACAAAACTATCTAATAAAATCATGACACGTAATAAACAGGGACGAATCCAAAGGGAGCAATTAAGAGCCTCGGCCCTTCTTGATTCCTCAAAACTCCTCATTTCTTAGATGTTCTTTAAGTTAAAAAAAAAAAACTAATTTTGGGTCTTCCAAAATTTTATATTTTGACTTTTTTTTTTTTATCTCAGCCTTCTTGACTTAAAATTTTAAACTTCACCCCTGGTAACAAAAAAAAAAAACATGATTTTAGTCTATGTTGCTTCGATTCTTCATTTTTTTTTTGAAGTATTCGTACCCGACACTCGTATCGATATATATCCGGACATGGATATAGGGATATGATCCTCAAAAAACTCTCCAAATACATGAAAATCTTGAAAAAAATTTGAATATATACGTGTCAGACATATACCCGTATCCGACACTCACATCCGACTCTGAATAACATAGATTTTAGTATATTATTATGAAACTTTGTGGTTGGTCTTTGCCGACTTACTTTGATTATGCATACAGCATTGTCTGCCTTTACCTCGCATCTTATGTCATATGAATGTATGGAACTCTGCTTTGTGCTCTACTTGGTGTTACCACTTGCGTCATTTCAGCTTAAAAATCATCAAAAAATTTCCATCACCAAGTTGCCTTGGTGTGCTTCCCTCACACACCTATAAAAAAATGAACTAAAAAACATGCAATAAAATGATTTTCGATACTTGTGTCCGACATATATTCGGACATGGGTATGGGGATATGATCCTCTAAGGACCTTCCAAATACATAAAAATCTTGGGAAAAATTGAAGATACCCGTGTCCGACACTCATACTCAAATCCGAATAATATAGGTGTGGGCTCTCCTCTCTTTGCCACAAAGAAGAAAAAAAAAGTTCTCTTTTTCCCTTCAACAAAGGAACACCGATGGTTTTTTGTTAGATTTCTGTTTGATTCCTTCACAAACATGAGGGATTGTGTTGTTTCTGCTGTTTTCTTGTTGAGCTCCCCGCCATGATTGCAATGTTTCTTTGCTTATTAGGAATCTGATGATAGAAAACAGTAAAAAAAAAAAGTGGCATTTCTTTCTGCTTTAGTTAAATAGTCAAAACCGCAAAATAACATCCGTAATATCACGTTGTCGAGCGTTATTTAGAGACAAAACACACAATTTGACAAGAAAACTTTATAAAACAAAGACCCCACAAAGCTTCCATAAGCTGATATGAATATAAACAAACTGAGGTGCAGAAGAACAGTGCAGTCCACCATGATACAAGCTCACTTTTCTGATGAGAGAAAACAGGTAAAAGTGGCAATTGCTTTCTGCTTTAGTTATTATTTTCTCACCAGCTTACAGCATGCTAATTTAACAAGTTGTACAGATCAGAGATTTAAATTACGGTCGTGATGATGTTTTTGGTATCTCGGTTTGTGGACGATAACATGTTATTGCAATTAATTGCGATGAATATCAAAGACGAAAAAAAGCCGAAAATGCAAAATAACAATCGTAAACGATGCTTTTTACAGACAAAACACATAATTTGACAAGAAAACTTTATAAAAAAAAAAAACAAAGACCCCCACAAGCTGCCATAAGCTGATATGCATATAAACAAACTGAGTTGCAGAAGAACAGTGGAGTCCACCATGATACAAGAAGTAGTGACCTACACTCTAGTATTAACGCCTTTCGTGATGTTATAAAACTATAGTCTAATAACAAGTAAAGCTAGGTGGGAGACCAATAAGTGGAGCCCTTCTAATTAAGTAGAGGTTTTGGGTTCGATCTTTGCAAATTCCAGGGTTTTCTTGCCTTGCAACTTGTTTGTTACGTAATGTTTACTGTAATCTCCATGATTGTAAGTTCTGTATCTGCATGGATTCTTCTCATCCACCAATTCCGCCATTGGACCGAGCTCTAGTTCGTAGCTAGGAGCATAAAAAGTGACGATTGAAAGGCGGCTTTTTTCCTTGTGAGTTACTGCTCTATGCTCCACACTCTTGTATTTTCCGTTTGTAAGAACCTGTAGTATAACAAGAAAATTTCAGACAAAAAAGCTGACATGGAACATTTGTTGTCTTAAAAAGGACATATCTCCAGTTTAGGTTGGTTGTTCACTGGTTTCTTACTTCTAAAGTGTCACCTATGTTGATCACGAGTGCATTTGGAATAGGCTGAACAGGCAGCCATTTTTGGTCTTTAAGAATTTGAAGTCCTACTGAGCTATCTTTTCCTTGCTGCAATACTGTAAGGGCACTTCCATCTGAATGTGGACTAAGACCTAAAACAAGATCAGGTCTTGAACATGGAGGGTAGTAATTCATCCTTACTGCTTGCACAGCCGCTCCGAACATTTCTTCGAAAACATCGTCTTTTAATCCAAGGCTCACTGCTATATACTTCACAAGATTCTTGCAAAGTTTCCTGATTTCTCTTGAATAAATTTCTAAAGTTTCTCTGCAAAAATGAAAAAAAGTTACATTTAGTCAATGTTGCTCTAACTCTTTATTTTTCTTAAAATACCTGCATCCAATGCATATCCGGACATGGATATGAGGATATGATCCTCTAAGAATCCTTCAAATATATGAAAATTTTGGAAAAAATTGAACATACCCGTGTCCGATGCATATCCGGACATAGATATAGAGATATGATCCTCCAAGTATCCTCTAAATATATGAAAATCTTGAAAAAAATTGAATATACCCGTGTCGGACACATACCCGTGTCCGATGCATATCTGGACATGGGCAAATATGATCCTCCAAGGACCTCCAAATATAGGGAAATCTTGAAAAAAATTGAACATATCCGTGTCCGACACTCACACCCAAATCCGAGTAACATAGCATTTAGTAAATTGAAATTATCTATATTTCAAGGTTTAAATTTGGTGTTTACTTGTTTTACCTGAAGTCAGATGGCTTTGATGGCCAGAGTTTTGGGTTCTTTATACAAGGTGGCTCAACACCAAGAGCAAACATGTTGCACCAATCCAACTTCTGGTTCTCTGAGAACACAAAAGCTTGACCATATCCTTGAACCGTCCCTGGAGCCATTGGATACTTTTGTTTCTCTTCTAAAGGTAACATGAAGAAATCTTTGGCTACTTTTTCAATGTTTTCAAGAACACTCAAATCAATCCCATGATTCAGCACCTGAAAATTGCAATCAAACATTAGCCTTCCAAAAACAATCATATTTTTTTTCTAATAAAGACAGCTGATCTGAACATGAAAGTTTATTCATTTAGTTACCTGAAAAAATCCCCATTCCTCACAAGCAGTTTTGAGTTGCTTAATTTCGTTTCTGTGTTCATCTTTGTCTCTTTTCATGAGCTTAGAAAGATCAATAATGGGAATGTCAATACTAGGTGATGATGATGATGATGATAGAGTTGCAGCAAGTTTTGGCCTCTCAGCCATGTCTCTGACAAATCTTTCAGGAATTGTGGTTGGTTTGGCTTTTCTCAGTTCTTGGACATCATCAATATGTCCAACCTTAATTGGCAAACTAGGTACTGGAGCCATGAAAGCAGGATTTAAAATATTGGTAGAAACTGATATGTTAATCAGATTTACTTGGAAGCTCTGCTCTTAGACAGAGCCTGTATTTATAGATGGAGAAAATTCAGCATTTGTGCACAATGTTGCAGTGTTAATGTGATATGTGGGGCTAAACAGTCACGTGATTTGTTGGTAAAATGTTAGGACTCTTTTGTTGTAATAATCATTGAATCTACACTAACCAAAATTTTATTTTTAAAAAAGGACAAACTCAATGTATAAATAGTTAAATACCCTCTTCCCCATAGACTTTCTGCAGTTACTTGGAACCTGTCAACTGCTAGAATAGTCAAGCCTCAAGTGCAAGAATTTGCCCCTTTTTTTTTTTTACAAAAAAAGCTGCAGCTTGACAATAAGATAATGGATTGCAGATGTCGGGATTCGAACTCTAGACCTGTTGCTCGGTTAAGCCTAAGGTTCAAGAATCTATCCTTTATTGTTCATGAAATGAAAACAAAGTTAGATCTTGAAATCCCAATTCCTCCAAATCAAAGTCTCCATCAATGCAAACTAGGCTGAAATCTTTTTTTGTCAAGTACCCTTTGTTTTTTTTTTTTTTTTGGTTTAGATAAGACTGAGACCAACTCCTCTTATCTAAAAACTCAGACTCGAGCTACCACATGAACCATCAATTTTGTGTCCCTATCTTTGCTTCATTTTTCATTTTAAATGTGGACCTACTTTCTCATTCTGTTCGTAGCTGTAGCTCACTATCTGTATTTCTTTCAAAATAAGCGTGAAGTTGAACAGTTTCGTGTTCCAAATCACAATTTATCTTTTGTGAAAGTACAGAAACTATTGGCTACACTAAATGGTTAATCTTGACTTAAAACCTTTGCCAATCATGTGACCTGGTTTCAATCTTTTAGGACAATTTCATCTGTTCTCTTCTTCTTTTTCTTTTTTTTTTTTTTTTTTTTTTTAATGTCATGAATAGCCCCTCAAGTTTATTAAATTTGTCAATGTGGTAGATGTAGTTTAAAAATATTCAATGTGATACCTATACTATCAAACCGTGTATCAATGTGGTATCTTGACCTAACACTGTTAAATATAAATGATTATGTGACATTGATCAATCAGGTGATAACACGTGGCAGCACCTGATTTTTTAGAAATTAATATCTGAATTTTTGTAAAATATATATATATTTTAAAGGACAAAAATATTTTAAAAATTTAAAATTTATATTTTTAAAAATTAATATCTAATTTTAAAAAAAATTATATTAAAAATATAAAAAAATTTAAAATTATATATTTAAAAATTAAATATGTTTTTTCTTTAAAAAATTTAAAAAAATTATTTTAAAATATTTAACTAAAATTATTTTTTAAATAACTTGTTAAAATATTTATAATATCTGAATTTTTTTTTTAAATATTGTTTTAAAAAATTATTTTTAAAATTGCAAAAATCAAAATGTAAAATTAAATTTTTTTTATTGTTTTAATTTTTAAAAAAATATTTATTAAAAATATTAAATTATTAAATTAAAATACTTTTTTTTTATTTTTTGTTAAAAATATTTATTAAAATTAAAAGGTGGAGAATTTTTTTTTAAAATTAAAATAATAATTTTTTATTATTACACGTGGCATCACTATGTGGTGCCACGTGTAAAAAAAAATATAATTTTTATTTTTTAATTAAAATAATAATTTTTTTTTTGGTACACGTGGCATCATTATATGTCACGTGTTAAGTTTTGATTGGGTATAAAAGCTACGTCATCAATATTTAACGGTGTTATTGACAGGTACTACAATAGCACACGGAGTGAAAACATTAAGTACCAAAATAGATATTTTAAAAGTAAAGGTACTACATTGATAAATTTAATAAACTTTAGGGGCTATTTATGAGATTATCTTTTTTTTTTGTTGCTGTGGAGAATACTCAAAACAATGTTATTTGATATCTCACAATCCTCACCTATGTTACCCGAACTTCTTATTTTTCTTAAAATAATCATGTCTGACATTTATTTGTACACGGTTATGGGTTATGATTCTCCAAATATCTAAAAAAACTTTAAAAAATTGATTATCCGCATCCGACAGTCAACCCTGAATCCGAGTAACATAGAACTTAACAAATGGATCATTAGAGCAGAACTTATGATTAAAATGGATTAACAGTATGAAACACATCCATCACCATTAAACCATGTTTTCTACAATGTGATTAAAGTATTATCAAGCATAATAATCAGCATCGGATCAGGGGAAAATCATGAAAATTGGAACACTATGGCTGTGTTTCCTCAGTAGAGCAAAACCTGCAATTCATAAACCTTTTGATGATTAATAGTGAAATGAAATAACATAAATGTTTCTGTGAATTTGTTTGATTGTCTATTTGCATCAGATCTTCATTATCAGTATATATGAAATGAAACATGTCAAGAAAAGGAAAAGAGTTCAAAGGGACATGGAATCTAGTAGTGGGTAATAGCTATGTTATTCGGATTCAAATCTGAGTGTTTGATATGGATATATGTCCGACGCAGATATGTTCAATTTTTTCTAAGTTGTTCCATGTATTTGGAAGGTTCTTGGAGGTCATATCTTTATACTTATGTCCGAATATATGTCGGAAACGAATACTTCAAAAAAAATAAAAAGTCCGAGCAACTAAAATTGTCTATTATTGCAGTTATTATTTCAGACTTTGTGAGTGGCAGTAGTACTAGTCTAGTAGGGGCCATCTTCATTTGTGCTTAAGTTAACATGTCCCCATTTCTGCAGACCAAATCTAGTGATGTTATTGTCAATTTGCCTTTGTCCATCTCCTCCTCTCCTCCCCCACCCTCCTCCTCCTCCTCCTCCTCCTCCTCCTCCTCCTTCCCTTTTTTTGGCATCTTAAGATCCTCCTAACTTAAGCTTTTAGGCACTAAATGATCATCCAATGCTCTAATTTTTAGTATGGGTATTCATGACACTTTAACTCACCCATGTTTCTTGAAAAAGTGCAACTGGACCACTTCTTCCTGCATGTTGGTCCACATTAACAGGTAGCAAATAGAACCTTTTTTCAACCAGGTTTTGAATGTAACAGTGACCTTTTTTTTTCTCCTTGATAATGAGAAACATCTACAAGTAATCTGTATATTATATTAAGAAAGACGAACTTCAAAGTACAAATCGTGAATGACATACCATTAATAATTTTTAAATTAATTATTTTATTCTCAATTAATAATTTTTTTATTAACATTGAAGCCTTTATCAAAATAACATAATTTTTATTTATTTATTTATTGTAAAGTTTTTATTAAATGAAATTGTCTTTAATAAACTATATGAATATATGATGTATAAGATAGCTCATGTATTGAATAAATTATTATAAAATTGTACTATACTATTTATCACTTTTTTCGTTTATAGAAAATTTTATTTAAACGAGGTTAAATTATGTTATCCGAGCTCGAAGATGAATATGAGATATGAGTATATGTCGATACGAGTATATTCAATTTTTAAATTCATATGGCAAGACTTAGAATCTTGAACTAACTAAATTAAACTCATGGAGGATGAGCAAGCAATTCTAGCCCTTTTATTAATGATGTAATATGCATTTTAAGTGGAGTTTTTTACCTATAAATTCTAAGAAAATTAGAATTGAGAAACTTTTCAAAAGTAAAGAAAGTTCTTTTGAAAAGAGATAAAAGAGCAAAGGTGAAAGTGGAACTAGCTAGGGCAAAATATCAATGCCAAGGAACTTTGTCTACTATAAAGTGGGCAAAATATCACTTTGAGAATCTTTCATTAAGAGATTATAAACAAGATTTTTATGTTTCTCTTTTTTTTTCTTTTCATTTTAGTGTATATTGCTTTTTTTTATAAAAGATGTGGTAATTTAAAATAAAGATAGGGTTTATTAATATTAAAATTCAAATTTAAAATTTGTTAAATAATATTTTTTTAAAATGATTATATAAATTATGAACTAAATCTTGAATTCGTGTATGTTGCTTTTTGAATAACCATTGTTTTAATTTTTTAGGGTAAATCATTACCTGTTTTAATGGCATTTGAGCACCAAACAAGCCCATGATTATATAGCAAAGTAGGGCGGTCCAATAGATGAGAAAAAAGAGACCCTTTAAAGCCTAATGACTTGTTTGTTTGCCTTCATTCTTGACAAAATTATGATGCTTTATCCTTTTTCCTTTTTTTCCCCACTCCTCACCCTTTTCTCACTCTCTATCATATACAAATTCACTTTTCCATTCTGACAGGTAGTATTTGCAATGGGCTTAGAGTAGTTTCATGGGCTTGTTGACTTTTCCAGGGTTTAGCCCTATTCTATTCTAAGCTTGAAATTTGGTCTAAAAGTCAAATTATCTTTTTTATATAAAATAAAATAAAATAAAAAATCGTAATTTGATAATAAAAGAAGAGATTACAGATGCTATAATTCGAATTTTAAAATTGTTGAATGTTACATTTTAAATGTGATAGTATGAATCAACTGAACTAAATTTCGAATTTTAAAAGTCATATCTTTTACATCTAAAAAACCAAATGCAAAGCATTAAAGTTTTATTTGGTAGGGTGAAGAAAAAAAAAATGAAAATTGGAGGAAGATAAAAATGAAAAGATAAAAAAAAAAAAAATTTCATTGATGTGTTTGGTAAAAAAAAGGGAAAAGAAAAAATAATTTTTTTTCACCGATTGCTTGATAGGATTAAAAAATAAGAAAAAAAATTAAAATTTATATTATTTTATTATTATACCCTTTGTAAATTAAGATAGAAAGATAAAATTTTAAAATTGATGAATAATTTTATAAATATACACATTTAACTCAATCTCTCTTATTTTCTCTCATTTTATCATTCCAATTTGAAATGTGAAAAATAATCATCTTTTCTTTTTCTTTTTTCACTTTTTTCACTTTTTTTCACTCTAAAAAAAAACCCTAAACGTGTGTGGTTGATATGCTTGGTCGAACTGGTCGTTTATCAATTAGCAAAATCTATTAAAGTGAATAATGATAAAGATGCTCTGTTGTGGGGGACACTTTCTCTCTGCTAGTAAACTTCATTGAAGGGTAGAGATTGCTGTTAGAAGCTAGCAAGAGGCTAATTAGACCTGTCCTTGGCTGGATAGTCCGTCCGGCCCGATAAACTCGACCTGTATTGGATCGGACTTGAACAAAATATTTTATAATTCGGACCGGCGCAATCCAACCCGAATTATTATTTATTCAATAAAAAATATTTTTTATTTAAATTTAATTATAACATATATAAATATTAATATAAAAATTATTTTTTAATATTTTAATATTTGTGAATAGTAAAATGAACTTATACGAGCCGACCTATGACCGGCTCGAATGAGCTTGGACAAAGAGAAGAAAAAAAATTTCGAACCACGATCCGATCTATGAATAGGCCTAAGGCTAATTAAATCCAATCAAAAAGTAGCTAGTGCTTATTTATGTTAGATTGTCAAACACTTATTATGTATTGGGTGGTGAGTGGGAGAATATGCTCACGGTCTTCGGACCAAAATGAAGCAGACTGGAGTTTACAACGAACCTGGTTGCAGTTGGCTTGAGATTAAGGGCTTAATTTATGTCTTCTATGCCGGGAGACATCTCATGTGAAAGAGGGGAGTGAGGTACTAAGCTTGTTGAGGATATTGGAAGGGAAAATGAAAGAGAAAGGTTACATTTGGAAGGAAAAACGGGTTTGGTGTTTGTTGACGTGGAAGAGGAGGCCATGGAAGAAATAGTAAAGTCCGAAACTTAACTTAGTTGATCCATGCAGCATATAGCAAATTCGGAGTTTTGAATCCCACCATCTCCAACTAAAAAAGAAAAGGAAGAAATAGTAGATCTTCACAGTGAGAAACTTGCCTTGGCTTTTGGGTTTGATAAATATACCTAAAGGAGTAAAAAGGACATAATCAAAGATGTAGAAACCTATATTGCTCCAACTCTTTATTTTTCTTGAAGTATCCGTATCCGACGCATATCCAGACATGAGTATGGGGATATGACTTTCCAAGTATTCTCCAAATACAAGGAAAAACTTTTTAAAAATTGAACATACCCATGTCGGATACATATCCATATCCGACACTCACACACGAGTCCGACTAACATAGGTAGAAACAGGCAATTTTTAGATAACTTGAGATCAATTTAGATATGCCCAGATCAAAAGTAAAGACAGAGAAAGGAAATTTAGAAAATTAAGATATTGCCTGCCACTATCCACCATAGTTTTGAAAAGAGTAATGAAAACCTATGTTGCTCCGACTCTTTATTTTTCTTGAAGTATCCGTGTCTGACGCATATTCGGACATGGGTATGAGGATATGATCCTCCAAGGACCTTCCAAATACATGGAAATCTTGAAAAAAATTGGACATACCCATGTCCGTGTCCGACACTCACACCCGAGTCCGAGTAACATAAATGAAAACAAGCCAGAAGAAGGAAGGAAGAAAGGAAAGCACCAACACAATCATCACAAGTTCCTTTCCATGCTAATCTCACATAATATGCTGACCAATATGGCATGATATAAAATAAATATTGCATACCTGAATAACAGATTGCTTCTCTAAGTTTGAAACTTGCACCATTATCTGAAGTACTTCAAGCTTGACAACTCTAAAAATACACAGGAAACTTCCAAAAAGAACATCATTTTCCATTCCGATAAAATTTAAATAAAATTGTAAAGAGGACGGAGAACCGTTAATTGATAAATCGATAAGTTGTCAACACTATATCAGTATTCAACCTCCTCAAAATGGTTGCCTAATGATTTCGAACCTCTATATGTATTCTTTTCCTCAGGCCCCAAAATAAATGGAGCAAAAAAAATGGTACTATATGGAACTGACATCCTACATAGAACTCCAAATCTCTTGCCGAACAAGCTAGAATTTTATCCTCTTTTGCCAACCCAGAAATCTTAAGGGTGAGCATGCTGTGCTATCATCAATGTCAAGAAGAAGGTGAAAATAAAAAATATACATTACAAAATTTGCAAATTAATCTCACTTTGTACACATGTACATAGAGGCAACAGGCTGTTGGAGACCAGCGTCTTTGCTTGTTTCGAATGCAGGTCTAGGCAGCCATCTTTTTCCCCTTTCTTCTCCACTGCAAATTGGGGGTTATAAACCAAAAAAACACACAGTATATACAGGGGTAACTTAATCTCTAGCACCACCTAAACCAGAACGACTTATGGCCTCCATAGCCTGCTGAACCAAACATATAAGTTCGTCCACATCCTGGAAGCTGAAATCAATCACCTTTCTAACAGAAATAATACACTCTGTATTTTGTGTCTCTTCCAGGGATGAATTAGCAGATGCAAAAGCATTTTGGGATTTTCTTGAAGCCTCCATTGCAAAACTTACGTCCTGTGTCTGCAGAAGAGGAACATATTAACACATTTACCCACTTAAACCACCTTATTAGCTTAACATAGACACTGAGAGAGGGTATTCTTATCAAGTTCATATGAGATTATACTTATGGTTATCTATGACCAGTACTGAATGATTTCTAACTTTATTTTAAGAGTTAATAGCACCAATGGTCCCCAAATTATAGGGCATATTTTATATTGGTCTCTAAACTTCAAAACGTATCAAATTGATCCTTGATTACAAGTATCATAACAAATTAGTCCCTACCGTTAGCTTTTCCGTTACTTTTACTGTAGCAATCAGCTTAGTGACACGTGTCACCAGCTGATTGCACCACATTCCTCTTTATTTTTTTTCCTTTTTTTTTATTATTTATTATTTTTTCTTTGATATTTTTTAATAAATAAATGTAAATAAATATTTTTTTATAAAATTAATGTAAATAAATATTTATATTTTATAAATTATTTAATTATTAAAAAATTAATTTAAATTATTATTTATCTTTTGTATTTATTAATGTTTTCATTTTCTCATTTTCTTTATTATTCTTTATAAATGATAAATAATAATTTAAATTAATTTTTTAATAATTAAATAATTTATAAAATATAAATATTTATTTACATTAATTTTATAAAAAATATTTTTTATTTTTCTTTTACTTTTACTTTTTCTTCTTTCTTTTTTTCTTTTTATAAATAAATTAATTTCGTAAAAATTAAATAATTTATAAAATATAAAATATTTATTTACATTCATTTATTAAAAATATATTTTTTACTTTTTTATTTTATTTTCTTTCTTTTTTCTTTCCTTTTTTTCCTCTTTTTTTATAAAATTAATGTAAATAAAATATTTTATATTTTAAAAATTAATTTAAATTATAATATGAATTATTATTTATTTGTATTTATATTTATTTACAAACAAGAGAAAAAGGGAAAAGATAAGAAAGGAAAAAAATAAAAAACTTATAAATATAAAATAAATATTTATATTTATAAATTATTTAGTTTTTAGAAAGTTAATTTAATTTAATTTAAAATATAATATAATATACTTATATACATATTTTGTATTTGTTTATAAAGAAGAGAAAAAAAAAGAAAAAAGTGAAGAAACAAAAAAATAAAAACAAATATTTTTATAAAATTAATGTAAATAAATAGTTTTATATTTTTTTTCAATTATTTGATTATTACAATATTAATTTAAATTATAATGTAAATTATTATTTAGTTTTTAATATTTATTTATAAAGAAGAAAAAAGCAACAACAAAAAAAAAAAAGAAGAAACGAAAAAATTAAAAATATTTTTTATAAAATTAAAGTAAATAAATATTTCATACTTTTTAAATTAATTATATTTTTTAAAAAAATATTTTAATATATAATATGAATTATTTTTTTTTTGTATTTATTTATAAAAAAAAAATCAAAGAAAAAATATAAAATAAAATAAAATAAAGGAAAAAAAATGAAGACAACTGCTGGAGCAATCAGCTGGTGACACGTGTCACTAGCTAATTGCTAACGGTAAAGGCAACGGAAAAGCTAACGGTAGGGATCAATTTGTTATGATACTTGTAATCAAGGATCAATTTGATACGTTTTGAAGTTTAAAGACCAATATAAAATATGCCAAGGACCATTGGTGCTATTAACTCTTATTTTAAAATAAAGATCTTTGGGCAGTCTTCAGGTCCTAAATTAGTATTCTCAAAACTTCAGGACAGGCAAACTCTCAAGATATCCCTTGTTGTAAATCAGAGCGTGACATTTAAGAAGGAAAACAGATAAGCCTGATAAAGTCTACAAAAAGCAGGTTCAGGCTGTAGACATCAACCTATTGGACAGTAAAAAAAAAAAAAAAGCTTATTAACTCCCTCTCTTAACCATATATAGCAGGGCTATCTAACGGTCCTTCAAGCAATCAAAAGTTTGGTTTTCCAACCAGCAAGTTGGGAAAGAACCTATATTACCAAGAACCCCAGTCAGATAATGCAAATTTATACTGCAGGGGCCAGTGGCTAAGCATTCTCATTAGCCTTTCTGACACTTCTTCATTCAGATTATCATCTTATTTCCACCAAAATCACATATATCCAACTCCAACTACCTCATATCAACTTTACGAGTAGTCCATAATAATTGGTGTTCATCTACCTAGGAACATTCTTGGAGCAAAGCATATTTTATAGGCAGTTTCTAATAATTACTAAAGTAAATACTCTGTGTAGATCACTGCCTAATAAAACAAATAAAATCATAAAGAAGCAAGAGAGAGAGGGAGAGAGGAGAAAGGAAATAACTGGCACAGTCAGGCTGAATCAACTTACAAAGTCAAGCAGCCGAACAAAACTTGGGCGGTTTCTAGCAACAATGACATGGGTTCCGCCAACATGTGAAACATTACCCTTGGCTAATGGAGCCTTTTCCACTGTTAGTTGATTATTTAAGTTATTATCGACATCTGATGCAGAAGATGATGGAGATTCACCTGAAAGAAGCCATCCGAAAAGATGTTGTGAGGTACTTAATCTCAGGTCATTGCAACATGTGACTACTAATTGACATGGAAAAGACAATTTTAGTAACTAAGGTTCTTAACCAAAACAAAAAGTATCTGTTACAGTGAATATTTTATTTTAGACCCCTTAAAGCATGATATGCAACAAGAATTGGGGCTCTAGCCCAATCAGGAATATCTAAATGTCAGCTTCAATGGAACCTAAACCAGCCACATGCACTGCAGACTGGCCTTTAATTCAATAAACCACAGCCCCGGTGCTCCTCCCCCCAAGAGAGAGAGAACCACCTTCATGCTGTAGTTTGCTTTCTTTAAGTTATACAGTTAGGTAAATCTTCTAATCAAACTAGCCAAGGAATAAGATATGGCAATCACAGGAACATGAGACAACAGCACTTAATGCACATGATTCAAATTTTAAAAGTAGACATCACCAAATAGAATAATTCACGCCATCTAAAGGAATATGCAATCAATCACAGATAGAGAAACAAGCCTGACTTACCTTGAGGAACCATCTGTAGAGTTGCTTGCAACTCATTCCGGTCTTGGCTGCTAGTAGAATGTTTGCAGTAAACAACCCTCATGTATGCTACCTCCATGCATTTATAGGCCAAAGCAGCAGCAGCCATTTCTCGACGTCTTTCATATTCTTGGGCACACATTCTGTGAACTTGAGAAGTTCAGTATTGAGCAAGATATAGGGATGTATCAACACTCCTAATGTAAATGTAAACAAAAAAAAAAATCTATTGAAGTTCAAGAAACAACAGTTTCCCGTCACTTTTGAAACATTCACATACTCGCAAAGTTTAGTGGCAGTGCTATACACTTGCATTTGGTTCATGTCGCCATGTCTACCGCTCTCACTATTGCTCTCTAGAGGGACAGCAACGCCAAGAAACTTAAGAGCAGCTTTGAAGTAAATCTCATTGCTTTCAAAAACAAAACCAGAACTCTGAAAGAGGACAGTGAAATGGTATTAACAGTTAGGATAGCAAAAACCTTTTTTATATAACTTTTATGAAAGTGGCATATCTATGTAAGAACAAATCTGAAAAGAAACCTTAAGACGATCAGCATAATTTCTAAGCCTTTTAGCATCATTCAAGGCATTATTTGCTGTCTGGCTGGAAGGATTTACTCTCACAGGACTGTGACCATTGAAGTCTCTGACCACACGCAAATCAGGTATGTGCTGCTTCCCCAAACTGTGGTTAGATCCATTCTTGCTGCCAGCTTTTCCAGGCTGTTTCAAAGCCTTAGACACATCAACATTGCCAGAGCCATTAACTGGAAACCCAACAGAGACAACTCCCTGTTGGGCTTCTGGTACTGTTAGATGACCTTTTATTTCTTGCTGACTTTCAACTTCACAATGCAAGGATGATTTTGGCATTCCACTTCTTGTCTCCACTTGCATTACTTTAGTTAGACCACCAAAATCCTGGATCAGGTTTTTCTCAGGGGTAGTCTTCCCCTTTTTGCTGCATGCAGCAGCAGATTTTGCATCAAATTCATCATGCTTTTTATTTGACAGGGCTCCCATTCTACTGTCACTTGACCAATGTCCTGAAGGGTCCCTCCTTCCAACATAGTTCTTCTCATCCTGGCTAGATTTTGGCAAATTGAGTTTACAATCAGCAATTGTTTCTTGAAGATGTGCATGACCCTTGGGGTTGACATCTGATCGATACCTCATGTTCTTTCTGGAACACAAATCTTCCTGTTCATCCATTGGATCATAAACCTTCATCTTATCTGCAGCAGAACTTCTTTCACTGTCCTTTGTCTGTGAAGCATAACCCTTATCAGATTTCGGAGAAATTGCATTGCCCTGGCACTCCTTGTTCACTCTATCCTCACCATGGGGCCGTTCTAGAGCAGGCTTCCCATTTTCTGCGAAATGAGTATCACCATTGAGCAGATGGCTATTCCCCAATCTAGAAGAAGGTTTAGTTTTAATGCTGATTTTGCAAATAGAATCTCTATCCCGATAATCCACGGTAGAAGATTCATATGATTTGGGGTTAAAATCACCTGATACTTTCTCTTTCATTTCTGAAACAGATTGAGCAAGCTCAACAGTACCTTCTCCATCCCAACATCTTCCAAAATTGCCACTTAGAGGAATGCCACTATTTGCAGCATCAGCCTTCCATGAACCATCCCCTTCGGTTGATGCAAGCTTTTCTGGATATGAGGTCCTCATGGGAGATGAAGAAACCGATTCAACAGGAGAACCCCTTGCTTCTTCAAAGTTTGCTCTGGTTTTACGAGAACCAGAAACCTTTGAAGAGCTAGAAGTTGCTGACTTCGAAATTTGTCCAGTTCCAGAATCCCTTAATGAATCAAGGCCATCCAAAGTTTTTTGAGAAGAGGACTTTTTCTTGTATTTACTTAGTTGCTGGTTCCTATCAATGCTTCTGACTTCTTCAATGCCACCAATAAAGTGATCCATACTTCTCCTGTTTGATGTACCATCACCATCATTTCTATGGGACTGCTTCCCCTCAATCTTTGAAACTCGGGACTTCTTTTCATTCCTAAATCCACTCTCACTACTTTCTTCCTTCATATATAACTTGTGCCCATTTTGACTGTCATTCCAGTCCTCCAATTTCCTTTTCTTCACAGAAGCCCTTTTATCACATATTCTCATGTCTAATGACGATGAGGCCTGAGTTTGATCCACAAGTTTCTTCACAGAAACTACTGATCTTTCTTTCAAATCATGCTTTACATCCCCAGAGTTAGAGCACTCATTATAATTCTGCATATTTCTTCCATTTGCTTGAGTTGGCAAGCCAGTACTTGAATTAAGGACCAACATTCCGATGTCCAAGTTAGAACTCTGATGTTTATCAGTAGTGTATATAACTCCTGTTTTGGTTTTCTTTGAACCTTCATATGCATATAGACCAGACTCCCTCTTGTTTTTC
Organism: Fremontodendron californicum; assembly: GCA_030761205.1. NCBI lineage: Eukaryota > Viridiplantae > Streptophyta > Magnoliopsida > Malvales > Malvaceae > Fremontodendron > Fremontodendron californicum. The sequence goes on along the minus strand of JAULJL010000022.1, from coordinate 23,868,247 downwards.
ATCTTTGCTTGCTTGGTCTCACCTACAATGAAACAAATGCCCAAAAATAAACAAATAAATAATCTCAACATAAAAGTTTGACTGCTAGTAAAATTTAGGCTCTCAAGTGGACTAATACCTGCAACTGGATACTTTTCTTTCTGCTGAAAGCTGAATTTCTTCATGAGATTTGATTCAACAGGGACCTGGGTCATGTTATTTAAGCTCCTACTTTTCAAAGATTCCTGCTGTTGGTTTTTTATAGAGTTTGACATCTGACTCAGGCCACTGCTACCTGCTTTGCGCACTTCCTTCAGGCCATGTTTCTTCTTCCCTCGAATAGATGATACCTGAGAATTGAAACTATAGTTTTTCTGATCAAGATGCTGAAGATGAGCTGAAGTAACCAATGACATAGTTCCATTTGCATGATTTTGTGGGTTATTGTGATTCTCAGCAACTGGAACCTGGTATAATGCATTGAGAGCTTTTGTTGTCTCCTCCTCACTAATGTCACACCGGTTCATTCTAGGCCTATAAAACAATTTCAACAACAAAAATCAGTAAAAGCAAAATATACAAGCATATGTTCACACACATAGGCAATGCATCTATGCATGCACCTATTATTGACCAGGTGTTTCTACTTATTTGCATGTCAAGGAGCAAGTGGTGCACTGGCACATAAACACACGTAGCATGTACTCAAACAAAGGGAATGACATATGCAACAAAAACGTTAGTGATACTCATCTAAGGAACTTACAGCCAGTTAAGCATGCTACACAACCACTTCTCAGGGAGTTGTTCTGGTCTAGTATCATAAGGCAAAAGTCGCCACTTGTGACAACGATCACATTGAACCCAATTTTCTTGTATGACTACAGAAGTAGTTGCTGCCGGTGCTGCTGTCTGAAAGAGAAGTGTCTTATCAGTGAGGTGAGGAACCATACCCGGAGCATCCACTCCCGACAGCTGGTTATCAACTGTTCTACCACTAAATATTTCCTGTGACTTATCCAAATAGCCATACTGCTCCCTCTTAAAATCCATTGGACCAGAATCTTTTGGCCTATTGTGAAAAGGCCTCATTGATGGATCCGTTTGGTCACTTTTTTGTTCGAAATTGGTGTCCAACGCATCTCTATGATTATCTCGAACCTTATTAATATCCTTCTGCAACTTCAACTTATGTATCTTATTTTTACCTGAAGAAAAACTCTGACCGGAACTAGTGGTATCTTTAGGTGTTGCACCCGCATCGAGTCTCAAACTTTCCTTCATTGAATCAGCAATTTGTCCAGTATTTTTGCTACCTTTTGACTTCTTGCCCACAAACAACGTGTTTTCCATCTTGGAGGGAATATTTATTTTATTTTGTACACGAAATGTAGCTATCTGACCAACCTTTGTTTTTGAATATTCCTTGCACTTTAAAGGGGCAGAATTTTGGTAGCATTTGCTCCCAACATTGTCCCCGAGGTTAAGTGAAGCATTCTTATGGGAATTTACTACACTCTGTTCCCAACCCTTTTCAACTGAACTACTCTGTATATCCCGCTTTTTTTCCTTGCCACTAGTTCTACTCTTTCCAGATATTGACTCCAAAGAATCCTCCTTTGCTGAGTCAGAGGAAAATAATCTACCTCTTGATCCATCCTGATTAGCTTCCGCAGAAACATCACATGCCCTAGCTGTGGCTTCCATAGAGTCAGCAACGTTCACTGAATTAGATAGAGCTATGTGTTTCAAGTGATTGGACAACAACTCCTTCCCTCCTGCAATCTCCTTTTCTGACTTCTTTTTTATGAGCAACGTCTTATCATTCTCAACATTCATGCAATTTCCGTGCTTTGATTCCACCAGCTTTTTGCTTTTCCCCATTAAAAATTTTGTTTTCTTCTCATTTAGTTGTTTTCCATTACCCAAAATGGACTCATCTATTAACCCAGAAGAATTTTCTTGACATGCCTTAAGTGACAGGATAAATTTACTATCTCTAGAAGGTCTTTCCTTTTCCTTTCTTAATAAGCATAGCAGACTGTCATGAAGAGGAGATATGAGTACACCACCAGGGACATGGTAGGAAGTCATAACCTGTTTAAAGGCATAAAATATCAATGCATCCTTCTTAGTTCATAGGCAGACATTGAAAACAACCAAGAGAACCTCTACCTGAAGAATTTTAGTGGGTGATTCATTTGTGGTTCTTTGAGAGACCATCATTGTTCCTCCATTTTCCTCAGGACTGTTCCCCAATGACGAAGATGGAGAATAATCAAGCCCAAGACCACTATAGATTGCAGCATTTTTTTGAACTTTGTTATCAGATCCAACCTTAATTCGGACCTTCAGTGTCTTCTGGTCACTGGGAATCCCTGCACTGTTAAAACTCTCATCCTTTAAGGCAGACTTCTCAGCAACTTGAGCAAAAGACAAATGTGAATCATGTTTAGCTGCAGTACTGCCAGTTGGGCAGGAAGCATTCCCAGGTTTCCCAGTTGGGGGTGCATTTGGAGGAGCTTTCAAATTCAGGGATGCACCCTGTATGGTAACACAATCCACAGCACTCAAGTAAACTAGAATTTCATAAGCTTTCTAGGCAACAGCTATGGACATCATCTTCCAAAGAAATGACCAAACTATAGTAAGGATATTGTCCATATACCTCCATAGGTAAATTGTTTGTAGACCTTGGTGTGCTGGAGTTTCTCTGTGGTGTCTTTGGACGTGACAATCTTGGAGGAGAGCGTTCATAGGTAGGTAAAAATGAGCCATACCCACCAAATTTTGCCCCTGCAAAATTATTTAAGTCCACATCATCATCTTCAATGAAAAACATTAAGCTTGCAATAGTATTTAAAATTTGTAATAACCATGATCAACCACTTACCCAAGTTTTCTGCAGAAACACCGCCTTCAAAATCTTTTTGAAAATGGCCCAAAATGTTTTTAATCTTCTCATCCTTTAAGAAATGAAATCCCACATTACTAATGGAATAGCAGAGAGAATTTTGAAAGTTAATGTATATTAAAGCTGATACATTGACCAGATTGAAGTACATCTATAACAGGCACAAGAAGCCAACTGTTATTATCATCTCGAAGTCCATTCTTTTCAGGAACTCAATAATAACATATGAACTAATTATAGCTTAATATTTCAAATATGAATTAGATCAAATAAATTCAGAGAACTGATAAAGTTAATCGCATTGTGCATTCAAACAAACACTATCATCAACATAAAAAGTTCCAAATGTTGAGGAAGTTTCAAAGATCATCCAAGCAAAGAACTTTTTATCATGCATCAAATTGTTGCTGAGAGACAGGACAACATTTCAATACTATCACATTGCATAACCAATAACAAAACTGAACAAAGACACAAAATGGCGCTTTAAAACATATTCTTCTAGTTGTTTTATTACAATCCTAGAGATGAAAAATTAACCTAGCTAAACCTAGTATTTGTCTATGAAAGCATGTCAAAATAACACTTTTGTCTACTAAGTTTGCAAAGAATTGAATAATCTCATCCTCAAAAGTCGACTTCATCACTTTGGTGAATAGATGGTTATGTACCACAAATAAACTCAAACTTAAAGCCTCATAGAATTCTAATCCTAATAAACCCAAAATTAAGCATAATTTCAAATTAACCATTCCTTCCTTGCAACAAAGCTTAATAGAAATGCATTGCCTACAAAGTGGCATAAATGCTTAATCAAACTCAGAATTCAGCATAATTCCTATCAAAAACTCAAATTGCATTAACTGAAGTATATTCCCAAGTTTTAGAAATATAAAACGGGTGTAAAAACTATTGAACTTTCCTTTAAAATTAACAAAAATTAAACCCTTACAAGGTAAGAGAAGGCGGTATCCGGGTTAATATTGTCGTTATCATCTCTGTGATAGCAAGCTTCTCCTTCTTCAGGCTCAGAATTTTCATCCATCTCCAAACCCACTCACCCCCCCAAAACCCTAATCCTAGCCCACCAAAACCTTAACCCCTCACCCCTCCAATCCAACAACGCCAAAATTAAAAAACAAAAATATTCAAAAAAAAACCACCAAAACCCACAAAGAAAATCTCCCAAAACCGACTTGGATCCTACCAAATTAAAAAAAATAAAATAAAAATAAGCCTTTTTAATCAATCAATTTGATAAAATTTGTCAATTAATATTTCAATTTTTTCCTTTTTTTTTTAACTCACGATCAGAGATATAGATGATCAGACGATGGAGATTATAGTTGATCGACGAGTGCCGCCGAATCGGGATTGACTCGTTCCGCGTCGCGGTGCCGAGTTCGTTTTTCGGTCCCTTTGTTTTGGTTCCAGAAAATTGTTCACACTTTCTTCGAAGGAAACAACAAAGTGCTGTGGTTTTTGTGGGTCTTTTTTTGGGTTTCTTTTATATTTTTTTAATATATTAATTTTGGGCTTTTTTTCAAATGATAATGAATTTATTAATTCTATTTCTAACAAAAATAAATAAATAATTTCGTTGATGGCTATTATTCAAATATGATGATTTTATGTTATTTTAGTTTATTTGGTAACAAAATTATTTTTATTATTTAAAAGGAAGGAAATTAGATTATGTGGTTACCTTAATACCTTATCTTCTTTTTGATGTCACAAATGTAAATGTAAATTATTTTAAGCCATCCATTTATTTTCTCTAAATGATAATTACTAGTAGTAATTATATTTTGTCAAATTAGTCCAAATTTACTTAAAATTGTTTAGTAGCACAATATGTCTAATGCCAAAACAACATTTTAGCATAAAATAAAATATCTTCCACTACCTTATCAAATGAATTCTTAATAAAAAAAGCATGAGATAAGAATAATATGAAACATATCACTTGCAATTATAAAAATTTTATTAATTTAAATGTAAATTTTAAGATTATATATAGGCTAAAATAATAAATAAAAAACTTAAATTTTATCTAGATAAGTTTTTATACTTTTATTTCATTCAAATAAGTCCCTAACATTTAATTTGCACCAAAATAAAATTTTAACGTTTAATTTATACAAACTCGAATAAGCCATTAACCTTTAATTTATAATTAAATAAATCTTTAACATAAATCAACATTTAATTTGAAATAAGGATTTCTTTTTATACAAATCAAAGGATAAAGGCTTATTTGGATACAATGAAAGTATAAAAAACTTATTAAAAAATGAATAAAATATAATTTGAATACAATGAAAGTATAAAAGGCTTACTTAAAAAAAGTAAAATAGTTCAAGGATTTTTTTTAACATTTTAACCTACATAATCATATATTCACCTAATGCATTTGAAATAATAATAAAAAATTATTAACTATTACATTTAATACAATATTATTACTATAAAATAGTATATTAATTTATTTTAAAAAGTGTCATAAAAAACATTAATTGATAAAACTAGGGATGGCAAAACATGATCCGACCAGTGGATTTCACATCAATTCATTTCGAATGAAAAGGCTTTTTTTTTTAAGAGCGGAGGCGAGGTGGAGCGGGGTGATTTTGGTAAATGCTTGCTCTGCTTCACCCGACTTTTTAAAGTTACTATCTTACCTTTTGAAATATTTTATATATTTTTCTTATATTTTTAGTATATATATTAGATATATATACTAATATTATATATATATACTTTTAATATATATTATATATATTAAAAAAGTTATATACTAAAATTATGTTTAAAAATAAATTATAATATAATTTTGTATAATATTAAGTTAAAAATAATTAATAAAAATTTGGGTGTTATGAAATGGAACACTGTGAAGCGATTATGGATGTAATTGACATTCATGGAGGTGAATGTTTTTAACATCTATATAAGAGTGGGGCCGCTCCATTGCTATCCCTAAATAAAACTCTTATTATAATTATAATTCAAAATTACACAAGTCTATCAAAATATTATATAGAATTCACACTTATAAGCAAAGTAGTCTACATAATTATTTGTGGTGAGGTAAAATGTTCTTAAAATGTTTTATTTTTTAAATATTTTTTTTATAAAAGAATATTTCTTAACCATAAAACTAATGCTATTTCCCCTACTAAAAGAAAAAAAAAAGAATAAAATTAAATACCTCAACTCCATCATTTGATCACAAAAATTCTTCCATTTCTTTAACTCATTATAATAAAAATGAAAAGAAAATCATCAAAAGGAAAAAAGAAAAAGTCTACCAATTTTGATTTTTTATTTTATTTTCATATTAATTATATAAATATAACGTATTAAAATTTTAAATTCAAATATGATATATATACTAAATATATTGTATTTTTTAATAATTATATTTAAACGTAACATATTATATTTATTATAATATGAAAACGTATTTATTAAAAATATTATATTTTTATATGTATCTAAAAATTTTTAATACGATGATCCCACCAAGTAACCGCACGTGTTCAGCAGAACACAAACAAAAGACTCTCGAACAACTAACTAACTAACTAACGGACATTAACCGAAACATTTTACAGTTTGAGTATTTTTTTAACAGTTAAAAACACCGTTAATTTACCTAAAATCCACAGTAAAAAAAAAAAAAAAAAACTTTCAGCTTCGGAATCTCCTCCTTATTTTACCCCAAGACAAAGACGATAGTTACCGTTCAACGTCCCTTTCAAAGTCTTCATCTTTTTCTTTTATAAGGTTTCCAAAATTAAAAAATATATTATAAAAAAAAGAAAAAAAATTAGATTCGATCATATCGCAAAAAACCCGACTCGATCTTCACGCCCATGTTCAATAAATTAAAAAAATGTAACTTTTTTTTGCTTTTTTCTTTTTTTCCAATTTCCCTTTTAGGGTTTCGATTATTATTTACCTCACATTTAACAGATTTTTTTCCAATAAAATTCAAAGCTACCCTTTTGCCTCCATTGTTTGGTGAGTTCCAAATTCGCCCTTTTTTTCAAAAAATAAAATCTTTCAAAGTTAGGGCTTTGTCCGTACAATCAAGTAAAAGGCGAGTCTTTGATGTTGTAATCCTTGCTTTATTGACTTTTTTTGTCATATTTTTGCAGTGATTGAAATGAGAAGAGAAAATTGTTATAAAAAAAAAAGCTGATTGCTAGGAAGGTTTTCTTTTTTGGGTTAAAGAATTAATTCTATTAAAAAGGCGGCTGCCAAATGTTTGCTTCGGATATGAATCCGGCCCGGGATACCGGTAGAGTAACCACCGCCGGCTTGGTGCTGTTTCCAATTCAATTTACATGGCCACATGGTGGGAGAAGTGTCTTCCTATCTGGCTCTTTCAATAGGTGACACTTTAATTTTCTCTCTCTCTCTCTCTCTCTCTTTTAATTTTTTATTTAAAGATGCTATTGATGTGAAAATTGTGATGTTTAGGCTTATGATTAGTGTTTGTATAAATGGTTAATTGTTTGAAAATTAAGGTGGGCCGAGCTCGTGCCAATGTCACAGGTTGAAGGTGCCCCCAATGTGTTTCAAGCCGTTTGTGCCGTATCACATGGTTGCCATGAGGTTGGTTAGCTTGCTCTATAGGAATTGGAAATTCAACATTTTTAGAAATATGGGTAATTTCTAATTTGTTCAGTGCTAATTTTTATCTGTTGAGCATGTCAAGTACTTTTGTTGATACTATTTAGGTTAGGATGGCTTTATTGTCTGAGTACTTCTGGAGCATGTCAATTCAAATATTTTAGCCTTGACATTCTTCTTTGTATTTTATTTTCTCATTTGTGTTGGTTCTTACATGCAGTTCAAGTTTCTTGTTGATGGTGAATGGAGACATGATGAACGGCAACCTCACAAGAATGGTGAATATGGAATGGTTAACACTTTTGACACTCTACCTGTACCTACAGAGGTCCCTCAGGTGCAACCTCGTTCGGACGTACTGAATAACATGGAAGTGGATAATGGTCTCATGGTAAGAGTCAGTTATATTCCTTAATTTTATACATTACATTTTCCTAAAAATATTTTTCCTTTTTAAGGCCTAGTTTAGCATTGTGATTGAGATTAAAAATTGATATCAAAAGCAAAGTAGTCGTAATTGCAAAAGTAGGTCGCAAAAGCAGGTAGGAACTTGCTTTTTGTGATTGCTAACAATTCATCGTGATCAAGATTTCTTTTATCGAAAATTTGACCTTGTTTGGCATTGCGTTTGCAGTCAAATGTAGTTCCAATAGCAATGCCAAATGGACTCTAATGATTTGGTATTTTTTTTTTAAATTTAAGTTGTCACGGATCTAGTTATGCATTGCAAACACTGTAGTCTGTATATGATTGGTGCTTATTGCATTTTAGTTCTTAACGCATGCTCATCATGTACCTTATCTATTTTTCATTCATTAATACCTTTTTATTTCCTTTTACTTTCTCGTGTAAGTGGATTTTGGTACCTTTTTGCAATATAGCATCGAATTTCTGCCGTTACATTGAATCAAGCAATGCCAAGGATTTCAGAAGAGGATGTACAGGCCTCCCGTCATCGCATCTCTATATTCTTGGCAGCACATACTGCTTATGAGTTACTACCTGAGTCAGGCAAGGTTTGGATGCATTCCTATCAACCCTCCTTCACGATATATGCATTTCTCTGCATGCTTGACTCTGATCAGTGCATGTTATTCCACCTTTGCTAATTTAGACAGATCTGCCTTACAGGTTGTTGCCTTGGACGTTGATTTGCCTGTAAAACAAGCATTTCATATTCTGTCTGCCCAGGTATCTGTTTAGTTCATTCAGAGGTTAGGATTTAGTTATTGTTTTGGGATGTCTGTGGGGTGAATATAGTTATTTTATTTAACAGTTCCTGATCTTTTTGTTGGTTCAGATATATGTTCTGCTTAGCCACATAATCTGCCACCATAGAATAACAAAGAAAGAGAGAAAAAGGAAATCTCTGTACTTTTCTTTTGCTAGTCATTGCTTCTTAGGGCCTTTTCTAGCTGTAGATGTGTCTAGATTTCTCCATGGACATTACTTACATTTTTGGTAACATTCATGCATATTTGCTTGTTGCTGATAAAGAGCTTGGATACATATCTTTTCTGAGTCAAGCCGTTTTCAGGATATCGCTACGGCTCCTCTTTGGGACTTCTGCAAGGGGAAGTTTGTTGGAGTTCTTAGTGCTTCGGATTTTATAATGATTCTGAGAGAGGTATGTTTCTAATGCAGAATCAATTTTTTTGGTACTAGCAAGTCTTCCAAAAATTTACCAAGATTTTCCTTTTTTATTCTAATTCGAACTAAGTAGAAAGTTTCTAGTTATTAACACAAGATAATTGTCTGATAGATGGATCTTCTTTTCTGTGTATTTCTCTTAAGGCTTACTCTTTTCGTTATGCAGCTTGGAAATCATGGATCAAATTTGACAGAGGAAGAGCTTGAAACACACACTATTTCTGCATGGAAAGAGGGAAAGGCATACATGAACGGGCAAGTTGATGGGCATGGGAGACCAATTCCAAGACATCTCATCTATGTTAGTGTTTAATATAGTGGTTTGCCTTGGATAATAACTTAAGAAAAAGATGTTATTTTATGCACGTGCATGTGCGTTATCTGTTTGTTTGTACAAATGAAGGAGCTGTTTCTCCATTCATGTTTGTATGTTTATGTTTTAGTATTGACATATGCATACATCATCTAGGTGTAGTGTCAGGTCTGGATGGTGACCAGCATAAATAGATGTTTGTTTTGCTATGATGTCTTGCCAGAATCTTATTTTGGCACAACTTCCGATGTGGCTGTAGTGCTTTTTTAAGAATTATATTCAGTGAGAAAACAAGTTCACACCATATTCAGGGATTAGATATTATATAGCTGCAAGAATTCTAGTGTCAGGGAAAGCACATGTCCTTATGAACTAACAAAACTGGCGAAAAAAAAACTAACAAGTGTTCCTTAGAACATTATCGAGCAATCGTGCCAAAAAGGAAAATTTCAGCCGGAAGTATATAATGGAACTGTTGAAAAGTGAGGGCCAGGATTGGAGTAATGCCATGCATCTGTGCAGCTCTTGAGGCTACCTTATTCTATGTAATGATGGCAATGAATCAATAACCATGATCCTCTTGAGACAACCTTGTTCAAGTAAAATGGTTTTCATTAGAAGAAAAAAAGCCCCGTCATTTTCATTCTTTTTTCCTGTCATTAGTTGCCAATACCTATTTACTACCTACTATGCTCCTTTTTGCTTTGGTGTTTTGAGAAGGCTGCATCTTCGGGTTCCTTTCTGTTATATATTCTGATTCGTGTCTTTCTGCTTCATCTCTTATTTCCCTTGTTCTGTGCCATTTGAAAAAGGCGGCATTTTTTTGATAGTTGTGTATATGAGTGGTGTTATTGACCCTTCTTGTTGATTATGCAGGCTGGGCCATGTGATAATTTGAAGGATGTAGCTTTGAAAATTTTGCAAAGTGGAATAGCTATAGTTCCTGTTATCCATTCATCCTCAGAAGATGGTTCATTTCCCCAATTATTACATCTTGCTTCTCTTTCTGGAATACTAAAATGTGAGCCTTTTAGTTGTTTTGTCAATTAATAATATTTGTTTTATTTATTTGTTAGGAAGTACATGGCATCTCTAACCAATGGAGTTTAATTTCTAGGCATATGCAGGTATTTTAAACATTGTTCTGGTTCTTTGCCCATACTACAATTACCAATTTATGCAATCCCTCTGGGTACATGGGTTCCAATAATTGGAGAATCCAGCAGTCGGCCATTTGCGATGCTGAGATCTACTGCTTCTCTCAGTTCAGCATTAAATATGCTAGTTCAAGGTATGCTTCCTGTTTTCTCAACACTTTACGGAAGGTATAAGAGAGTATAAGTAGGAAAGAGAAGATATTTATGGTTTTCTTGAAGTTAGAAGAACAAGATTAAGTTTAATACCTCAAGATGCAACCTCAAAATTGATTAGAGATAATCATGTATTTATGTGTTGTATATTGGTATGATAAGGTTTTGCCGTTTGTCTTCACAGCTCGAGTAAGTTCAATACCTATAGTTGATGATAATGACTCGTTACTGGACATATATTGTCGGAGGTAAGGTTTCATTCTTGATTGATTATCTTTCTAGCATGCAAAACTTACTGTCAGCTTGGATTGAGACTGATAGTTATTCATAACTTTGTTATCTTTTTTTTTTTTTTTCAGTGATATAACAGCTTTGGCAAAAGGCAAAGCTTATACACATAATCTAAATGAAATGACTGTTTATCAGGTAATGTTGTGACTTCTGTTCTTCCTTTCTTTGGTTTATGCATTTGACTACCGAAACAAGGTTTGGATGTGTTGAGGAAGTTTTGGAGCTGATAATTCTTGGAAAGGTGGATATTTTAAGATTTCTTTTCCCTAGTTTTTGTTGGTAGTCTCAAACAAAAGTCATGCAGTGTAATTGCTCATAATGACCTATGTTATTTGGACTCGGGTGTGAGTGTCGGACTCGGGTATGTGTCCGACACGGGTATGTTTGATTTATTCTAAGTTTTTTCATGTATTTTGAGGATCCTTGGGGATCATATTCCCATACCCATGTCCAGATATGCGTCGGACACAGGTACTTCAAGAAAAATAAAGAGTCGAAACAACATAGATAATGACTATTACTTTGCAAGCCAACATGTTGTGATGTTGGCTTTCTTACCTACTGCAATGTTTTTGAAGTCCTAAGGTTGCATGATTGGTAAAATCTCATTGAAGAAACTAAGGTGCAAACTGTGAAGAGAATTGATGGCCAAAAAAAAATGTGTACATATTGCATAGCTGAACTGACTTAGTAGGGTGGAAAAGTGGAAAGAGAATGAATTTCGGGTGTGCTTGGTATGAGAGAACTGTGAGAGGAAAGAAAATAGGAAAGATAACAATTTTTTTCACCCTTATTCACAAAAACAAATGATTTCAAATTGGAAAAATGAGGAGAGAAAATGGGAGAGGAGTGAGTCAAGTGTTGCATATTTACAAGATTGTTCATCATGTTTAAATTTTACCTTTTTCCATTTTAATTTTCAAAAGTTATAATGGTAAAATAATATATATATTTTTTCTTTCTTTTCATTTGTCAACTCTGTCAAACAATGGATGGAAAGAAAATATTCAACTTTTACATCTTTCCTACCAAGCGCACCAACGGAAAGAAAAAATATGTTTTCCATCTTTCCACTTTTCTCCTCTTCCAATTTTTTATCTTTCCATTTTTCTATCCATCTTACCAAGCAAAGCCTAAGTGTTTCTCTGATTAAATGAATCCATTTCACCTTCTTATGAAAATGAAAAGTAAGAATATTTTCCATGTCCCAAGTAACATACTTTTCATCTACTTGGATCAGCTGATCCTATTGGTTGAAAACCAATATCTTCTTATATTGCATAAAACTTGTTTCCTAATCTTTTTTTCTCTATTTACTCATTAGGCATTGCAATTGGGACAAGATTCTAACACTCCTTATGAGACAAGAAGTCAAAGATGTCAGATGTGTTTGCGCACCGATACATTGCTTAAAGTGATGGAACAATTGGCAAACCCTGGTGACTTTCTCTCTTTCTTTCTTTCTTTTTTAAACTCCATTAAATTTGTGTTTTTTCTTTTTAAGAAGGATAATGATTTTATAGATGGGTCTTTTTGCGGCCTTTAGGTCAATGATGTAGCATTGCAATATATTGAGTAGACATGTATTGGCCTTTAGGTCAATAAATCATCTGCTATAATTTTGAAACACTTTATGACATTATTTTCCCCAACATGATTTCAGGTGTTAGACGGCTTGTTATTGTGGAACCCGGTAGTAACCGTGTAGAAGGCATTGTCTCGCTTACCGACATTTTCAGGTTCTTGCTTGATTAGTTTGAAGTAAATTGCAGATAAACCTATATCTAGGAGGGGTTTTTTGCAATGGAATTTGGAATCCCATGTCTTGTGGGGCACCATTCCCTGCCTTAATGTTCCAAAAAAAACTGCAGTACTTCACACCCTGTGATCGAATCTCATTCAACCATTGGATTGACCTCTTGCTTTGTTGCCTGCTTTTTTTTAGAATTTTAGGCCAAAGAAAGAGGATGTAATTTAAGACGATTTTTCGTTCTCGTCCGAAATTTGCTCATTTCCCCCCCTTGCTTGCACATGTTATTCTCAGTATTTAACCTAACTGTGTCACCAATGTAGATGCCATTATCTGCAGGGAGAATGTTGACTTGTAATAGCTTATTGTTGTCTTCAAAGTTATAAGTAAAAAGATGGAGAAAAGAAATACTGAATGATTATTCTCTAGTCTGTAACATGCTTACTTTCATTAAGCTGTTTTTTGGCCTTAGTTTTTGCTTCTCTGATTCTTGATATGCTACTAGGATAATGCTCTTCCTGACGGTTAAAGTACTTAAATAGTCTTTGTATTATAGTTAAAAGTATATTTTAGTTCCTGTACTATAAAAGTGAGTAATTTAATTTTTATAAATTTGAAATTGGTATAAAGAAGAAAAATTGATAACAGTATTAATGGAAAATCATCTAAATGCTGACATAGATATATGGAATTGACATAAAAGATGACTTGAAAAAAAAATGATAACGTGTCAAATTATTTACTCAAATGGAATTTAGAAAAACATAATTTTTTTTACTCAAATCCTTTCCTTACTCATAAAAATGTTATCATTTTTTTTCGAAGTCAATTATTCTGTTAGTTTTTAGATTTCATATGAGCAAAAAAATTTGACACGACATTAATTTTTTTTAAGTGATTTATTCTGTCAGTTTCACATGTTCACGTCAGTATTTAGACGGTTTTTCATTAACACTGTTATCAATTTTACTTCTTTACACCGATTTCAAACGTATAAAGATTAAATTACTTATTTTTATAGTATAGAGACTAAAATGCACTTTTGATTATAGTACAAGGACTACTTAGATACTTTAACCTCTCCTGGCTTCTGTTTAGGCAAAACCCTAGCCAGTTAATTGAATTGAATCTTTTGACATGAATGCTTGAAAACCTGAGTAAAACTGTAAAAGTCTGGCACAAAACTGTAATTTATGATTCTATTTCTTTATCTAAACCCCAATACTTAGATTGATAAAAGCAAATTGAGAATTATGGTAACATATGGTATTTCCTTCCAATTTTATAGGGTCAAATAGTACTTCATCAAGGTGTTGAGTTTAAATAGGATTAAAAAAACAAAAAGAAAATGTTAATTGAACTGATTCAAATCATGATAAAACCCATGGGAGGATTCTTCTGAAGAAGCTAATTTGGAAATTCCTGAACCAAAAAAAGGTGAGAAAAAGAAAAACAAGAATAAAAATGAGAAGGAGAAGAAGAGAATTAGATTCTGGACTACTATTCATGGAGGGGTTTGTTAGATCCGACAATTTGTATATCTGTATTGTGTTCGTATATTTTATCATATTATAATCGTGTTTAAGGTGTTTTATATTTATATAAATTTTGATGTGTTAATAATTTGTTTTATATAAATTTTGACATATTCGTGTCGTGTCCGTATTTTTTTATGTCGTGTTTCGTATTGTGTTTTAGTTTTTTTTTTTTCGTATCGTATCTAATATTTTCAAGTTTAGAGTTTGAGGTTTATTTTTTAAGCAATAATTCCCAAACCCTTAGATATGACATCAGTTAAAAATTACTTAATTATCAGTATAAGAAATTTTTTTGTATTTAATACATTATTTTTACTGAATTTAAAAAATTTATTAATTATATTTTTCTTTTTATATATATCACTTTAATCAATATCAATATACGCGAATTAACATTTCCCTTAGTTTAAAATTATTCTTTCTCCATTTTATGATAATAACTCATTATTCAAAAAATATATGTTAGCAAAAATTAAGGCTTTTTTTTTAAATAATTATCTCCATTATTCAAATTCATCATTTCAATCATTGACTATGTTAATTAATAAAAGATTTTGCTAACTAGTGTTTTTAGAGCACTCTTTAAAATTAATTATTATTCTATTTATAGTAATAATATTGCATTAAATACAGTAATTAATAATTTTATTCATTATTTTCAATACATTAGATGGAGATATTACGGTCATAGTATCTGAAAAGTTCTTGTACTATACCATCCATTGCAAATTAATCTCTCTACTTTAAAATTGAATAATTTAGTCTTTGTACTTTTAAAATTGAAGCAAAAAGATAAAATCATTAACTAGTGTAACAAAAACTGTTAAAAAAGCTGACGTGGCATTTAACCTTGTGTTTATTTGATGATGTGACATCAATATAATATATTATTTTAAGCTGACGTGGATAAAATAACAAACTAAGTTGATAAAAAATAATTTGATGTGGCATTTTTTCCAACTTAATTTATTATTTTGTCCACGTCAGCTTAAAATAATATATTTATTGGTGCCATGTCAGCATTTGACGTCTACGTCATCAAATAATCACAATGTTAAATGACACGTCAGCTTTTTTAACAGTTTCTTGTTATACTAATAAATGATTTTATCTTTTTGTTTCAATTTTAAAAGTACAGAGACTAAATTACTCGATTTTATAATAAAATGATTATTTTACACTAAACGATATAATACAAGAACTTTCTAAATACTTTTATCGATATATTACTATGCGTAAAAAGGACACTCGTTAACAAAACTGATTAATAAATTATATTACTACATAAATGGTAATTAGTAATAAATTATATTACTAAATTACTTGAGTTTCATTGCACCCAAAAAAAAAAAAAAGGCTTTTGAGTTTCAAGAGCAACCTCCTGTCCGGTCTGCCTTCAGGGTTCAAAGTTGAAAGCTTTTCAGGGTGAGTTTGTTTTATCTCTGTCTCTGAGTAGCTTAATTGATTTCAATTTCCAAAATGTTGAATCGTCGTAGCAAAAGCATTAGTGTTTTCCAAAGGCTTTCGTACATTGTTATGAACAATTCTTCCTCAAATCCATGCTTATTCCTCAGAGTTAGATGCATCTCAAAAACCTGTTCCGACCAATCTCAGTCTTTTGCAATCTCTTACCTCAAAAACAAACTTGGGTTCTCACCTGAATCTGCTTTGGTGGTTTGCAAATATGCCCATTTCAAAACCCCAGATAAACCTGATTCTGCCATTGCATTTTTTGAGAAACTCGGGCTTTCGAAAACCCAAATCAGACAAATCATCAATACTCAACCAGCTCTGCTGTGTTCTGATGTTGAGAAAACCCTTTTGCCCAAAATCGAGTTTTTTCTATCTAGAGGTTTTTCAAGCCCTGAACTTGCCAAAGTCTTATTTTACAACCCCAGAATTTTATCTCGTAGCTTGGAGAAACATATTATCCCTTGTTTCAATCAGCTTAGCAATCTGCTCCAATCTGATTCCAAGGTTATTACAGCTATAAGACGCAATCCATATCTTATCCCATGTAAACTTGATGTTTATGTGTTGCCTAATATCAAAATTCTACTGGATAATGGAGTGCCTAAATCGAATATCGTATCAATGTTTAGTTACTACCCTAAATCTTTTGTCGTACACCCTGATCGGTTTGGGGAGATTGTGAAGGAAGTGAAGGAAATGGGATTCAATCCTTTGTTACTTAAGTTTCTTCTTGCTGTCATTACGTTTAGAAAAGTGAGCAAACCTGCAAGGCAGAGGAAGTTTGATGTTTACAAGATGTGGGGTTGGTCTGAACAAGAGATTTGGGAAGCATTTCGAAAGTATCCATGTGTTATGCTATCATCGACGGAGAAGATTGTGGGAATAATGGATTTTCTTGTGAACAAAATGGGGTTTCAGTCTTTGCTCATTGCCAATCAACCAAGTATTTTAGGACGGAGCTTGGAGAAGCGGATTGTTCCAAGGGGTTTGTTTGCTCAAGATTTGTTATCAAAAGGTTTAGTTAAGAACTTTCGATTGTCGATCTTGTTTGACACTTCGGAAAAGGTGTTCATTCGAAGGTTTGTTAACCAATATGAAGACAAAGCACCGGAGCTGTTAAAGCTGTACGAAGAAAAACTGGATCTTGCTGTAGGATACAAATATAGATCAGGATAGTTATAGAATAACATTTTTTATCGAGCTGATATTTTTATCCAATTGAATTCTTATATCTCAAACTTTCTCCAGATTGAATTAATGAGTGCAACTAGTACAATATTTTTAGCAGAATTCACTTTTGTCTGACTGTTTTATGTGCTTTAATAGTTATCTTACTAGAAATACAATTGTGAAATGAGTCACATGACTTGCTGAGCTTACCTATCTCTTGGTTCATTAGATTGCGTGATAAGGATTTTAGCTCCAAATGATGTTCTTTTTCGTGCAACTTTTATGTCTCGTTTGTCGTTTATTTAAAGTTATGAATGTCAAATTGCCTGTTGTTTTGGTGCTGCTTTGTGATTGTAGCTTTTAATTACTGTAATTCTGCTGGTAGAGAAAATGAGGTTATATGCTTGAAGGTTTACATTGGTTTGAGGAAGTTTAGTATTTATATTATGTTATTCGGATTCAGGTGTGTGTGTAAGACACGGATATCTATCCGACATGGGTATGTTTGATTTATTGTAAGTTTTTCTATGTATTTAGAGGGTCTTTGAGAGATCATATTTTCATACCCATGAATATGCGTCGAATACAAGTACTTCAAGAAAAATGAAGAGTCGGAGCAACATAGTATATAAGAAGTGTGGTTGCACTGATGAATAGAGTTGCCTAGCTTTTCGAAGGTCTCCCTTGTATTTGACAGCATGGCTATGATATATTTCTTGTAAACAAAATGGAGCTGGAGTCTGGACAAAGTCCTGTCACCTGCTTAACTTCTTCTCCACTTCCCAAACCCCCCCAAATGGTCAGCTTCAGCTGATAATATGGAAAAATCTACTTATTGAAGAGTTACATGCAGTTGGTTACTTACTTTATCCCAATGACACAGTTCTTGGATCTCATGGGTTTTTTCTTTTAGGTTTTTGAAAGGTTCTTTTTCTTCTTTCAATTCTTCTGATAGCCTTTGAACCCAGGATCTCAATGGCAATGGTACATCTATCTAGCCATCAAGACCAAAGAAAGGCTAGGTCTCAAAAGTTTTTGATCCTACAGTTGGCAACAAAGAGGCCATCAGATTATACCTTTAGGTTGAGCAGTGATCCAAAATGGAGCTTCAAAGTTCTAAGACCAGAGCAAAACTTGATTTTTTATTTATTTATTTTTTTTTATAAAAGAAAAACGGAGAATAACTGTTGTCAAAAGCAGCCATGCCTTAAATTGACAGTGGAGATTAGAGCGTAATTATTGATTCAACATCAGCATTAACATCTTCATCTATATTTAGACCTGGTAATTCATGTATCCTGTCATATGTGTATTTTCTCGTGTTTAAGGTGTTTTATATTTGTATGAATTTTGACGTGTTAATAATTTGTGTTATATAGATTTTGACATGTTCGTGTATTCATGTCGTGTTTGTGTTTTTTTTCGTGTCGTGTCATGTCTTAATTATTTTTTTTGTGTCGTGTAATCGTGTCATGTGCCTGCCAGGTTCGGGCTGTATCTTTTTCCATTCCCATTCCATGAAGTTGTAATCAAAGTGGTAATAGCTTACTTCCCATTGTAAAAACAACTACTATTTTGTAAGTAAATAACAATAAGGTTGAATATAATATGACATTAATAGAGGAAATTTTACTTATATAAATACATTCTTTAAATTAAAATCATATAGTACTTCCACTTAAAAAAGAAAGGAAGTGTTTAATAATAATATGTTGGTAAATAAAGGTGTTCATGCATTGAATTAGGTTCGCTTGACATTAGATATGGTAATTCGTATATGAATGTTGTGTTTCGTATTATTATTTTTTTGTGTGTGTTTATCATGTAAATATAAACACAATAAAAATTATTAAATGTATTAAAATTTTAAACATTAATACGATATGTGCATTAAACATGTCATTTTATGTTATTACATTTTTTTCGTGTTTATTACACATGTCATATCGAATTATGTTTTTATATCATGGGGTCTACCTAAATGCTTGTTCAAAGCTCAATTTGATTTGCTAATTAAAACTTGTTTAGGTCTGTTTACTATTTAAAATATTATTTTATAGTAATATTGTAAAAATATATATTTTAAAAATAAAAATATTTTTATTAATAAATATACTTTTTCAGACAGAGTTGAGCCCAAATTTAACAATTTTATACAAGATTCGACCTAAATAAGATCGAGTCTTTAGACTTAACGGGCTGTGCAATCCATGAACACTGAGAATAAAATCGAAGTTTTTACTTTGGAGCATAAAAGCAAGTTGGGCTGGGACGCTGCACAACCCAAACAAAGCCCCCCTGCATGTATACAAGAAACTAGAATTCCATATTCCATTCAAGGTTTTTAGTAGGATGATAGCGGATTAAATATTTGTAATTTTTAAAATATTTAAATCTATTTAATTTATTCAAAATTCGAATTTGTTTATTATCTATTTATTATTCGAATCTGCATTCGATTTAAAAAATAATATCCGTCGAATATTCGAATCTTTTAAATATCTGTATCTATTAAATCATTTAAAAAAAATTATAAAATTAAATATGTAAATAGATATCGGATTCGGATATCTGAATCCGTTATCCGTATAAATAAAACGGATTCGAATATCTAACACTATCCAACCAAAACCAAAACAGATTTGGATAACAGATATCTAAAAATTCATATCCGAATTCTGAATCTGTAAAAAACAAATCGAATAATATCAAATATTCAATTTTTTACTATCCATTCTCATCCTAATTTTTGAGGTTTACCGGTCTCTCAGCTCAGTTTTCTCGTCATCTGCTGGAAATCAGATTCTCTTTGCAGGGGACATATTTTCTTAATGGGAGGCAAACTATCACAGCCTCTCGAAGTTACTAACTTTTATACATTCTTGAAAATTGGCCCAATCAATCTTTAAACTATCAACTACTCTTAGATTCATCTTCGCCACCTCAAATCAACAGTCATTTACAGTTTCATACTGTGTTGCTCCGACTCTTCGTATATTTGTGTTCGAGACTCGTGTCCGACACATATTTGATCGAACATATATTTAAATATGGGTATGTAGATATGACTCTCCAAATACATCTTCAAAAAAATTAAAAATACCCATATCCAACACTCACACTCGAGTCCAAGTAACATAGGTTTCATACATCATAAAATTGAAACTGAAAGACATATTGATGCCTGGAAAATAGAAAGAGATTAGCTTCAAAATGAATACATTTATTTATTCCCTTTTAAAGGTCAAAAAGGAGTAAATAAAATGGATAATAGTTTGAGGGGGAAAGCATTTTACAAATTTTTACAACAACAATCCAGGACTGAAAAACCGGTTTATGTAGGTACTAAGGCCAATATTTGATTCCTAATAATTCCCATACATTTCTGTATCTCTGTGTAAATCGGAAGATTCTGTGAACAACATGGCTTCAAACTTGTAACAGCAGAATCTAGTACCTGGGCAACATCTCCCGGTGGAAACTGTCTTTCTGTACATTTCTGCATTTTTTTCGGGGGAGGGGAAGAATCAGATGTTACAATCAACAGGCAATTAGATGATCAAATACCTACTATCACCTTATTACCCGGACTCAAGGGTGAGTGATGGATACGGATATGTGTCAAACACGAGTATGTTCAGTTTTTCTAAGTTTTTTCATATAGTTGGAAGATCATACCCCATACCCATGTCCGAATATGTGTTGAGCACAGATATCGGACACAGATATTTTAAGGAAAATGAAGAATCCGAATAACATAGACTATCACGATAAGCTATGCTGCTCCGACTCTTCATTTTTCTTGAAGTACCCGTGTCCGACGCATATTCGGACATGGGTATGGAGATATGACTCCAAGAATCCTCCGAATACATGGAAAAACTTTTTAGAAAAACTGAACATACCCGTGTCGGACACATACCCGTATCTGACACTCACACCCGACTCCGAGTAACATAGACGATAAGAACTGCTGATAAGAACTTAGGAGCCATTCAGATAATTACCTGTATCATGAGCAAGGTGGCTACACAATGCGCAATAAGGTCTGAAGGGATTCTAAGATCATCTTGGTCAGACAAACTTAGCAACTTTATATCAGGTACATGACTAGTTGCCGACGGATATGACACACAGGCAGTGAGATGATCGTGAGAAGTTACCGTACTGCGGACCGAGTCTATCAGGGTTGAAGACTTTGGAGCAGGCACACTAAAATCATCCACTGAAAGCTGGTTATTTACAAAATCTATTGCATCCTCAATCCTCTCAATGCTTTTCCCCCCTTTTCTCAAGGATGACATAGCCTGAGATGGTAATCAAAGTTTAATCAGATCTAAAGTGCAGTATTCAAGCTAAATAATCTAAACTGGCTACCACACCATTGGCATTGCCTTGTATGGTTTAGCTCATAGGCTTTGCTTGGTAGGGAGGAAAGAAAATTGGAAAGACGGAAAATTGGAGAAAAGTGAAAAGATGGAAAACATATTTTTTCTTTCCATTTGTGTGCTTGGTAGGAAAAATGAAAAAGTGGAAAGAAAATATAATTTTCTTTCCATCCATTGATTGGTAGAGTTGAAAAATGAAAGGAAAGAAAATGAACAGTATATTGTTTTAGCATTATACTCATTGTAAGTTAAGATTGACTCACACCACTCTCATTTTCTTTCCTCTTTTCTTTTCAATTTGGAGTGATTTGTTTTTGTTAATAGCTGTGGAAAATGATAATCGTTCCTATTTTCTTTTCTCACACTTTTCTTTCCTACCAAACACACTTAAAATTCATTTTCTTTCCACTTTTCCACATTCCTCTTTCCATCCTTCCACTTTTCCACTCTACCAAGCACAACCATAGGGTTTAGCTCGGGGATTGCTGTGTCCTTGTATTTACTTTGGGCTTTTTCACCTATGGCTTATTGGTTTTAGACTGATATTTTGGCATATATGTAAAAGATGATATATAAAATCCCAATGATATGGACAATTTCAAAATGCTTGAAATGAAAGTTAAGGAGCAAAAGGTTGAGACTCGAACAAAGTTGATCCATCCATAAGGACTAAGGAGCCATCAAGATAAAACAGTTCAATGTCCTTTTTTACCTGCATAGCTGCATCAACCATTGACCGAGCTTTCATTCTTGAACTTTCAACAATTTCAGCCACATGGGATACAGATTCTTGGACATGTTGCATAGAATGATCAAAAGAGCTCAACTGACAGCCGTGCTCACCGATTTTAGCCGAGGGCTTCAGCAACCTAACTGAGGAGGTCCCTTGATATGTATTACGTTGCCTCAAGCAAAACAGAGCAGAAGAAACCTGCAAAAGAAAGGTCAGGCAAAGTTAGGATAAAAATTGTAAACAACAATGGTGAGAGATTTAAACTGAAAACTGCTTCATCAGCATCTCATGCCTGCTCATTGACTTCATTTAACTGTAAGAGAACAGCAGCATATTGCTTCTTGAAAGAATCTGAATCTTTTATATAGTTGTCTCCACCTTTCTGGTTTTCCAACACCTCATCATTCATACGTCGTAGTTCAGACACCACGGCCTCCTGCAAATGCTAACACAACCTTTAAGTTCAATTCTCAGACACACTGTGAACAAAATGATTTGAAAGTGATTTATGTCACCCTCAGATAAACACAATAAACATGCAACACAAACTATGCAACAAGCTACAACAAAGAGAATCACAATCCTGATACCCCCAACAAAGCAAAAAGCACCAATTATGGAGATAAAATAGGTTAAAAATACCATTAATACTAAAAGAATAGGAACAGCGATAGGGAACAACAATGCTCAAGTATTAAAAGTATGCAACATTCAACAGGCATTATGTATAGCACAGAACACAAAGATAAGTTTCTATAAGAACTTGAAGTTAAAAAAGAGAGAGGGCGAGAGAAATATTCGCCAGTAGACTAAGTTTAATGCATAACAGCTAATATGGTGGACAAACCTTTTTGTCAAGAGCACGAGTCAACTGAGAAAGAGCTTCGACATCAGCCTCCCTTGCCTGAACCAGCGCCAGAGCAGAAGGCTGAGAACTAACTGCTTGTTGAGTATAAACACTTTCGATAGGCCCAACTTTAAGTTGTAAATTAGGACTTGATGAATCAACCTGGCCAAAGCAATTTATTCTTATATAAGATAATTTTTATTATGATTCTATACTGTTTTCTATATCAAAACTTTTAGGTATAATACTCCAACTGAAAAGCAATTTACCCTTGAATTGATTTTATTTGATATACATGAAATGAGGACTATTTTGCAGTCATAACTTACCTTAACTGGCTGTGATAAATTGCCAACATTGAGAGTTGATGGGGAACTACGAGAGGGACTATTGGAGTTCTCCAGGTTACCACATTGAGTAAATTTTATGTTCTCTTCCATCTTGCTTTCTTTTAGCAGCCCATTTAATTTGAGCTCACTGTAGTTCTCAGCAAATTTACTGATGACAGCATTTTGTCTCGAATGGGAAGCAGGCAAATTTTCCAATGGATCTAAAGGCATGCAATCAATATCCTGCAATAAAAAATGTATTATTCATGAAACTTGAAAGGAAAGAGCAACAAAAGAAAAATAGGAACAAGATAAATAGATTTAGTAAATGGCAGAGAATTAGATTAAACATAAATACACAAACAGGTACGCTTGCATCTACTTGTGTATTTAGACAGAAGAAATTTAAGAAAGGAACCTCCCAAAGGCTTAGCTTGTCATTAATCGATTAGACTGCAGCCTTAATGGCAATAATCTACATTTTCAGTTGAAAGAAATGAACATGTAGCTATCATATATGAAGCAACCCTATAAAATAAAAATTTACCATGACAAGTTCCATTCCTAGCTCAGGGCTGTCAAACTGAATCCAGTATCTACTATGGTCAACAATTAACACACTTCCATCATGAATCTCTCTAGTTTTCGGATGAACAGCAATGACACGTTGTCCAACCGATAGAGGTCGAGCTAAATCAGTTGGAAGTCCTTCACCAATACCGGCACGGAGTTCAGCATAATGTGTTCTAACAGATTCCCGGTATTGATTAAGCTTCTCTCTTTCTTCCTTCAAAAATTGCTCAGAAAACCGCCGTGGTTTTCCAAGGGAACTGCACCAGCATGACATTATGTAAGTAGAGTATCAAAACCCAGAACCTTATTAAGATTCCAAAGTAGAAAGCTATACCTCCTTATGACACCCCATTCAACATGAGTTAATCTTGGAACATGACCTAATCCTACATGATCCAAATACTCCACAAACTCCCTTTTAGCAAACCATGGATGATCAATTGTACTGTAGAACCACTCAAAGGCACACCATCTCCGTGCTTGACATGAAGATAAGAAGCTACAAAGCTTTTCCTGTCACACGGAATATACATATATGAAGAAAAAACCAGCTATAGAAACATCACTGGAATTTGTTAAA
The DNA here is from genome assembly GCA_030761205.1 of Fremontodendron californicum. NCBI lineage: Eukaryota > Viridiplantae > Streptophyta > Magnoliopsida > Malvales > Malvaceae > Fremontodendron > Fremontodendron californicum. The sequence continues at coordinate 23,843,768 of JAULJL010000022.1, read as the reverse complement.
GTAAATAGTTTTACCTTCAGATTGAGTGCTCTGTCATGGAATAACATAACTGGGACACTCAATTTGCCCTTTACAATATTATCAGAGGACTTTATATCCTTCCCAATTGCTGGTTTCTTCGCATCCATCTTTCGCTTACTCCTGAGTTTTGTAGGTAGGTTGACCTGGTTAACAGATGAAACCTGTATAGTAGATGGAGCTGAATTGTTCAAGTCCCTTCCGCGATCAGTACTTGAGGATGCACGCTCTGGAGGCCTCACAGATTTCCCTTGCTTTGAACGTGCAACATTATTAGAGCGTTTACCTTTGCTCGGAAGATTCTTTACCTCATCTGAAGCCTAAAAAATGCACATAAAAATAGCAAAATCAAGAACCAGTAAATTAAGGGAAGAACATGACCCTAGAGAGTATAAATTTATGAATTTTCCTATGTAAACAATTGCCATATTTTTAAGTTACAAAGAAGACCCTCAACTTGCGATGGTCAAAAGAGGGACGAAAACTTGGAAGAATGCCCTTGGCTGACCCAAAAACTCAGTTAAAACATTTACCTGAGTTGATCATTTACTTATTTCCTAAATTTACGTCTAGAATAGACATTCTTCCAAAACCCTTAAGTATTTATTCACTTCCCCCTTTCTCAAATAGAAGTACTATTCCTTACCAATTTATCTCCCCATTATCTTCACTTCATAAAAGTTCTATTTAATTCTTTTCATAGTATTTTCTCTTATAAGATTTATTATTATATTTCTTATTCTGTTTGTCACTCAAACTCAAGCTATGGGTGCCACATATACTTGCACCAAAAAGGAAAAAAAAGGTTTAAACATAAACCGAATTCATAAAGTTCAATACACTTGATCTCAGAATTAAGAATGTTTACAGCATTTATTAATAAAAAGTTTATCTAACATTCTGCAGAAGAAAAGTATCTTATGAGACCATCATATCAATCAGGGGACTGAAATGAAATTTTATATCACATGTTTAGCCTTGTTGTGCTTTTTTACCTCAAAGGCACCAAAAGGAGCCATCGTAACTCTTTGAAGCTAAAAAAATGAAAAATACAAACCTCAATGTTTGGAATTGGAGATTCACCCAAACGAGAATCAGCATCAGTTTCATCTTTTGGGATCTGCAACTAGTGGGCAAGTTGCATATGGTCATAGTTTCATGTTACAAACCCAATGAAATTTTTTTTCCGAAAAAAAACTAATGAAAAATAAAGGATTGACCTACGAAAGACAAAAACAAGCAAACTGGATGCATCAACTCTTACTTTATATGGCGAGGACTTCTGTCTCCTTTTCCGGACTCCAACATTACCCGGATGTGTTTCTTCAACTTCCTTAGCTTCAGGAATAGCACGAACATCATGACCAAAAAGTTTTCCATGTTTAGATGTTTTGGAGGGAGTGCCTTTAGCTCCAGGAACAGGATGATTTCCTTTCGGTTTAGTCTTCTCAACAACTTCATTTTTCTCTTCCTTAAACTGCACAGATGACTCTGATACACAGGAAAAAAAAAAAAAGAGAGGTGAGATATGACACATTACATAAACACAGCCAAACAGAGAGATCTTTCAGAGTTTGAATCATCAAGAAGGATTCATGGTGTGCAGTTCAAGCTAGAGACAGTACAAATGAAATCATTATATTCAAAATTAGGCAGGTTTTTATCTTTTTTTAAGATTGCAGGCATACACTAAATGAAAATGATTAATGGATTTTGGGCATAAGATACTTATACATGACCCAAAATATTTTCACCACTCAAGCCCTTCTATGATTTCTCTATCAAGGTATAATTTTGATGTCATTACTCATTGCTCGCTTAATTCAGATCAATAAAGTATGACAGAAAGCTGAATTTGGCAAAAATAGGTGGCAAGTCAGGCTTATTACATAGACAAAACTTACAAACTTGGTATAATCTAGCAGTTAGCTCATAAAGGCTGCCAACTGTATAGCAATAATTGAACAAGATGCTACTTCTGGATTAAAAAGGTGATACGTTGTAAACTCAATCTAATAGTTTGGCATTTCATTGGATACATTATTTGCCAAAGTCATTTGGCTAAACTACAAAATAGACAACTCTTTAACAAGCCATTCATGTCAAAGCCTATCCAACTTATGCATCTAATGAGGCCCATGCACCTAAAAGGAAGGATAGAGAAAAATTATGAGATTTAGCTAAAGGAAAAAACCAGCCAGCTCATAAAATGTAAATCCTGCAATAATACCAACTCAAAAGTTTCTCTTTACAGATCAAAGCATATCCATCTTACCAGTGTCAGCAGCAGTTTCTGGCATCATCAAGGACAGATCTGCCAGAGTTTGCAGGGCATCAAAGGAAGTGTCTTCGACTACAAAAGAAAAGAGTCAAAAAGAATTGATGACACAAGACATAGACAAAGTTCCACAGATTAAAGTAAATGGTAAGGTTAAAGTCAAAGCTCACTCAAATAAATTCACAAAGAGAAGGTGGGAAAAAAAGCTGGTCAAGTATGATTAACAGTTTAATAAGATTTTGACAAAATTATCTTTGAATATTGCAAAAAAAGCAGTGTGGAACTGGATGCAGAAAAAAAAAATCCTTCAGAGAAACATGATTTAGAGTAAATTGTTTTTCTGAAGAGAAACAAGCCAAAATTCGATCTCCAGAAAACATAGGTATACAAGCATGACCATACTTAAACAAATAAGAAACACCCAAAAAATAATGTATCCAACATCATAGAATTAACTCGGAAAAAGTAGTAATTGTGGACATAAACCAGAGGGGAAAAAAAGGGTTAGAGAGGAGGGGAACAAAACTTTTCTTTAGGCAAATACCATCATACCTCTCCCAAACAACACCTTTTTACTTCTTTTCCTTGGACCCTTGATGGAGGCTCTAGAAATTTTGGCATCTGCAACCTCAGCTTCAAACTTTCCCTTGAAATCACAAATTTTTTGTCCTTCTTCCGTCCCACTACAGGCTTCTTTTGTGTCTTCCAGATGATTGTTTACACTTTCGTCAACCTCTGGCTTCCTTCTGTAGTATCGTTTCCCCTTCTGTTGAACTTCAACAGTACCAGCGCCTTCTATATTCCTCGAGTAGTTTTTGTCTCTAGCATAATCTGCATTATCAGCTTCAGTGCTTCCTAAGCTTAATTCACAAGCATCCTCATCCACTTCACTACCATGAATCTTGGCACTAGTAGTTTCTGATTCAGCATTCTGCAAAAAGTAATCAATTAATTTCTAACTGTAAGAAGGAAGTGGAGAAAGCATTGTAAAAAAATCAAATGAAAGCATATTACCATCCTTTCACTTTTGAGGACAGGTGAAGGCGTCTCTGCTTTTCTATTTGGTGTTCGAGAAACTTGGGGAGAGCCACCTTTTTGTGATGCCTCCGTCAATGCTAATGCTATCTCATGTGCAACAACATCATCAACAGCATCCACCTTTAGTTTCATGCCCTGCCTGATAGGTGAAAAATACCTTTCCCCTTTGTTTTTGTCATGAGAGAAAGAAATAGGAACACGAGGAGTCCTTTTTCCAACAGCACGGGTCCTACTTTCTGAAATGAATGCCAAAATCAACTAAAAACTACAGGGAGGAAACGAGATACAGCAGCCTAATGTTAAGAGCTTAAATTTTTATGCATAATGTCCATTGCTGAATAAAATAGAGCTTCACTAGACTAGCCTAATTTCTACTATTAAATGGTAAGTGCGTATACAACCTCACACCCCAATGCACGTGTAGAACATATAGTGTAGGAAGACAGGAAAGAGAGCGAGATAGAGATCTTACCAGAGCGTTTCCTCTTCAACAATGACAAGCAGCCATAACTTGATGCAGCTGAATGAAATTGCAAAAGATCAGGAAGTGGCTTATCTGAACTTTTTGAGGGTTGATCTCGAAGTTTTCCCCAGCTACGCTTCTGAGGTTTCCTAGAAGCTCCCATGCCCTCATTGCTTTCTTGTTCACTGTCACTTCCTCCCTGCCATCTCACAATCCAATAACTTCAGTTCCGTAAAAGCCAAACCGAACAAAGCATACCTTAAAGATTACATTTCCTAACTTCAGTTCCAATATTGGTTACATTTCCTAGATGCATCCAAGCTCCATTGATAGAATCCAAAACACCATACTTTAAGATACCTCATCAATAAGCAATACAAATCTAAAAGATAAGAGACTACTGACCAAGGAATTCTCATTGACATCAAAATTGGCATTTAGACAGTAACTAGCAAAATGACAGCAGGGGATGATCCGGTCAACTAAAGAACTAGACAAGTATATCGTTTGACAATAAGCAACGATAGTAATGTCAAAGTTGCAGAATACAAATGCAAATCTTTTCCAAAACCTCAGATCCATGTACAATTATAAGGAATGGAGCCAGATTAAATTAGACACTCACCATAACGCAATAGTGATCAGTCATCATTGCTATGAGTCCAACCACAGAAGCAGTGCCCTCAGGAAGAGATAAGTAGGCCTGAAAACATGTTAAAATTTTCTATTGTTGAGTTTAACTTAAAACCACCCAAGCACCTTCTTGATTTTGCAAGTCGCATTACATGTAAACAATGGTTACGCATGATCGTAATGAAAATAGCACCCCTTCATTACCAGATGATAATAATATGACTAAGATAGTCTTTAAGAGAAGAAAAAAAACGTGTCAGATATGATATTTAACTTCAGTATTTCATATCATAGAAGAATGCTTATTGATGATGGGAAGGGGGCAACATGGAAAAGCTTATGTAACTCCAATGTCTCAAGAGAGATAAAAAGGGAAGGCAAGAAATTAATACTGTCTAAAAGAAAATAGGCATAAGGCATAGAAGTTTTACCATTAAAGAAATAAAGATATCATATGTACTATGTTACTAAAACCATGCTTACCCTATTCATAGTGTAAAGAGCTTCTACCATTTCCAAAGATCGATTACGTATCATATTAGCCACCTAGAAACCCATACAAAGAGAAATCAGAAAATGGTAAAACCACAACAACCAAAAGCCAGATTGATGCAGGGTAAGATCAAATAGCAAAATAATCCTAATTCTATGCTCCTGCATCACAGATTTCCCAATACATGACCTTAAAAGTTAAAAGCAACTATATTAAAGTAGCATTTCAAATTTTATAAAAATAATACCTAGAACATATGCCATCTAAATAAAGCTTAATCACAATAAGCTGACAGCCAATATAAAACCCAATACGGTAATCACAACTAACCTTCTTCCAATCTTTTCCATACTTACGATATGCTTCATAGAAACACTCAAGCTCTTCCTTAGTCCATTGAGGCCCTAACATGTCAGACAACTTCCTTTTCTGCACATGATACATTATAACTATAATTAATTCTAGAACAAAAATTTTCACAAGTCATTTTTCGTTATTTGTAGAAAGATCTCAACAAAATATTTGAACTGTATTAATATAAATCAAAGGAAATCTTTTGCTTTTGTTTTCCAATTGGCACTTTGTTAGAAAGTTATGGTGACTTTCTGAATTTCTAAATCTCATCTTAGAAACGCTACCAGCACATATAGACACATATACAAAAAAGAAATGTTGAATGTGCAAACCTCATAGCTGCAACCCTTAAAATTCTGGTTAATGGTTGATTCTTTTACTAACACCACTTCATACTTTAGTTGATTATCTTTTAAGACGACAACCTAGTCAAACCCGCTTTGTACACAAAAACTTAGTTAAAAATTGCTAGCATACAAGCTCAAACCAAAAGTTATAAAAGGTGGAAACCCATCAAGGAGTAAGAAGATAAAAGAAAAGCTCAGGGAATAAATAAACTAAATCCAGCGTATTATGAAAAGTAGAAACAAAACAAAACAAAACAAAAAAAAACAGTATATAGTCAACAAATGCAATCAAACCAGTGTTGTCAAGGGCGCAAGGCGCACTCTAGGCGCTAGAACCCTTATATTACCTCAGGCGCAAAGCGCAAAAAATGCACTCGCCTGAGTGAAGTAAGGCGCAATATGTATGTGTGTTTTTGTATGTGTATGTGTCTGTGTGTATATATATATATAAAATAAGCTTAAGATATATAATTATGATAATAAACTCTATAAATTGGTTCAGTTTATCTACAAAACATGCAAAAACATTTTGTTACCCAATATGCATGATTTCTTTATGATCCCATGTCTGTTGTTGAATACTCAAATATTGAGAAGTAAAAAGTTTGATACTATCCCCTTTCCTATTAGTAATGGTACATCTAATGAAAAAAGTTAAAATAAAAGAAACTAAAGAGAACTTCAATCAGGAGGGCTTTTTTTATGCCTATCGCCTTAGAAAAAAGCATGCCTAGGCGCACCAGGCGTGTGCCTGATTAAATGCGCCTTTGCCCGAAAGGGTTTGAGGCGCTTTTGTTATTGAACGATAAGGCGCTAGGCGTAGACACGCCTTGACAACACTGCCTTGACAACACTGAATCAAACCAAGACAGATGGATGAGCAACAAATCTTAACCCATGTAACCTAATGAAATGAAATGAAATGACTTCAAAATAAAAATATTTGAAAAACTAATCAAGAACTCACCCGTTGCCCGCTTTTCTTAGCACTACTATCTCCATCTTTACTAGAAGCAACCTCATTAACATAAGAAAATTTCTTATTTACACTTTTAGATTTCCTAGATGGCGCCATGATGAACTTCCTGAATTACCTGAAACGTACTCAAAAAATCGAAACATCAAATCAGTAAATCAAATTCTAGAATCAAAAAACAAAGTTCGTCTCAAATTTTTTTTCTCCATAAAAGAATAAGAAACAGAAAAGGAAAAATCTTAAATATAACATTCAAGATGAATTTCAAATTTAACCTCGAAGTTTCATTTCCAGCTCTAAAAAAAAGAAGGAAAAAAATCAAGCTTTATCAAAAAAAAATTAAGAATCCAGAATCTACGGAAGTCAAGATCATTAAACAACTAAATTAAAGAAGAAGAAAAGAGTAGAGATCAGGTCAGCTATGTTTGCTGATCAAAGTATCACCGCGACTAAGTGATGTTTGGTTGCCGAGAAAGCAAAAGAAAAAGAGTCAAAAAATTAAAATTTGCAGTTCAAAAACAAAATTTTACTAGTAACACAAAAAACTCACTTAATTGAGTGTCAAATTACTTCAATTAAAACGCCAAAAAAAATTCAAAAAAAAAAACACTTGTTTAGAAAACCGAATCGAACAGAAGAAATCGAAGTAATTAAAAGAATTTCAAAAGCGTAAACGAAAAGCTTACCAACTACCGATCGAAGTCGACACAGTTTTGAAGAACATTGGGAAAAAATAAGAAGAAGAAGCGATCAAGTAAAACGCGAGCTTCTTCTCCGACAAGAAATTATTATTAATTTTTTTTTTTGGGGGGGTTTTGATTGGATTGTCGAAGATTGAAGATGGAAGAGAAAAGAGAAGAAATGGGAGAATTTGGGGATATAACCGCGAAATTTTAAAATAAAAAAACAAAAAACAAGCAGCTAAATAAAAGCGATATTTTTGTTTTTGTAATTCTTTCTTCGATCTTTTTTTTAATATATATTTGAATATTTTATTCTTATTAATTCATGAGTATTATGATTATCCTGTGTGAAAGCTCCTTCGTTAAAAAAGGTGTGGCCGAGCCTAGGTAGAGGTGGTTTCTACCGTACGCGTGGCGAAGTATTTGAATCCGGACCGTTTAAAATCTTGAATTTCCAAAACAAATCAGATCCAAACAATACCTGAAAATATTTTTGATTGTATCATCTAAAATTAAAATAATAATAATAATAATTATGAAGTAATTACTATATAATTGCATAGGAGCTTTTGATTCAGTGATTGATGTATGTTTGCTGTTGAAAAAAGTTTGGATTGAAAAAAACTTGAGTTGAAAAAAGTGTGTTTAAAAAGTGTGGTGAAAAAGTGTGGTTTTAAAAACTTTTAAGGGCTAGTTTAGTATTGCTGTTGGAAAAAACTTGGGTTGGAAAAAGCTCGAGTTGGAAAAAGTGTGTTTATAAAGTGTGGTGAAAAAGTGTGATTTAAAATTTTTTAAGTGTTTAGTATTGATGTGAAAAAGTGTTGTAGAAAATTGAAATGTCAAAAAAAGATATGTTTAAAGGATTATTATCTGGTACACCGTCAGTGGACTTTTTTAACTCCACAAGCGGTGTTTACACGTTTCCGTAACTTTTCATCCGATTTATATTTTTTTAATCCGACAGTCGTATTTCATGTTCTATTCGCGTAGATCATGCACGTCGAGTTTCGAATAAATAAAAAATGTTTAACTATTTGTTTCGACATAAAAAAATTTCAACCGTTAAATATATATTGAAAAAGACAATATTCTCGATCGATATGATAGGGATATCGGATTGATTCTAAAATTTACGTGCACGACGAGTACGATTATATTGTTAAATCCGACGGTCGCTTTGTAAAAATAAAAATCGTATATAAGATTACGGATGCGTGTGAACACCGCTTGTGGAATTAAAAAAATCCACTGACGGTGTATCTGATAATAATCCATGTTTAAAATAATAAAAGTGTAGAGATGTGAGGATAATAAAGTCATTTTATCCAAAAGTCAGCTTTTAAAGCCCAAAAGCTATATTTTTTGGCTTTTTGGTTTGGCTTTTCAAACCATGATTTCAACAGCAGAAGCCAATTTTTTTTATCTGTTTAGCATTGCGTTTGCGGTGAAAAGCAACTTTTGACCTCAAAAGCTGTGCCAGAAGCAATGCTAAACGAGGCTTAAGTGTTTAACATTGCTGTGAAAAAATGTTGTAAGAAATTGAAATATCAAAAAAAGATATGTTTAAAATAATAAAAGTGTAGAGACGTGAGGATAATAAAGTTATTTTATCCAAAAGCCAGCTTTTAAAGCTCAAAAGCTATATTTTTTGCCTTTTTTATTTGGCTTTTCAAACCATAGTTTCAACAGCAAAAGTCAAATATTTTTACCTGTTTAACATTGCGTTTGCGGTGAAAAGCAGCTTTTGACCTCAAAAGCTATGTCAAAAGCAATGCTAAACGAGACCTTAATCTTTGAGCAAAATTCGATTCTCCATCTCCAAACTATCAAAGAAAAAAAATATTATATAATTCGTTTTTGTTATAATTGTAATGAAATTTTTTTAATTTCAAAAATGAGATTAAAAAATTATCATATATTTTACTTTTAATTTTTTTAATGTATCTAAGAGTATGTCATTACTAATCCATTTATAAAATTTAAATTTTTCATTAATGATCTATAAGATAATTTCTCTAATATAAGAACATAATATATAAAAAATTTTAAAAATTAAAAGTAAAAAACAATATTATATATATTTTTTATACGATGCGCCAAAACTATTTCATTTTAAGATCAAAATATACCTTAAGTTTTAACGAAAAACTTACATTGCCCGTTAAAAGAGATTGCGGACAGCGAGAATCAAATTCAGACCTTACAAATAAAGTATTCGATCTTTAACAACTCATTCACAGTAACAATTGTATATAGTAATTCAGATCAATTGCACATCATATTCAAAATGGAAGGTTTTAAGTTTTGGAAAAGCTTTAATGGTTTAGCTTTGCATTTGATAATCACCCTTTCATATAGCTTTTACCAGTTCAGGAGTTTCTCTTCATTAGCTGCATACAAACTTCCCTCAAAGTCGCAAAAAGTTTAGCCGACGGCAAGTAACAGGGAAGGAAGAATGAATTGTTGACAAAGGAAATATATCCGAATTGATTAACAATCTAATAACAGTGGCAAGGATATAATTGCACCAGCGTAACTTTTTTGGTACAAAAAAAGTCGCAGTTTGGAAGAAGGGATTGCAAATATTGAGATTCAAACTCCAGATTCGCTAGATGTAACCTCTTAAGGATGACTGTTAGGGATGACAATGGATAATGCAGATTCCGATATTTGCAATTATCCAATCCGCTTTTTACGGATTTGGATATTATAATTACTATCCGCAGAGGATTCGAAGCGGATGCGGATATGAAACCTCAAATATCCATTATCCGGATCTGCATTACTTATGCGGATAACGGATTCGGATATCCAAATCCGCTTACTTTTACGGATTCGGATATCCGAATCTATTATCCGTTTGTTTGAATTTAAAATTAATTTATATTTAATTTTTTTACTTACCGAATTCGGATATTTAGCGGATTCTGATATCCGACAGATAATGTTATTTAATTCGGATTCGAATAGTAATATTTGGATTTAAAGCGGATAATAAACGGATTCGGATTTTAAAACAGTTTTGCATATTCGGATTTTACAAAACAAGACAGATATCCGACCCGCTGCCATCCCTAAATTAACTACATGAACCAATTAGGTTAAGCCCGAATTATGCACTAATTAAACCTGGATACCTTATCAGGACAGCATAAGATGCAGCAAATCAGTATGTGCAATGCAATCTGTAGTTCTCAAAAGAACTTGATTTCAGTAGAAACCATAGAACTAATTACAGGCTTGTTTGTAGCAAAGGGAAAACAAAATGAGCTAATCTAACATTCTGGATCAAATACATCAGATACCCTGATGTTGAACTCTTAGCTTCAAAATTTTCAATCATGAAGACAATGAACAAGATAATCAAATTGCAAAATGAAATTCTTTCAGATTTATTAACCTGTTGGAACTTGAAATAATCCGAGTCCGAGAAAAGGGAAAAAACATGCTACTGTATCTACTAACAAAGAGAAAAATAAAAATGATATGAAGACTTTGCTACTGTTGCATCTCCTCACTAAAGATTGAACTTCTCAGCCTCTTTGTGAGGCACTCAGGATGAGTGATCAGATAATGATATAAACCCTAAACCCTATTCATGGTGTAAACATTATGCAAGTAGTGCATTTTCACTCACTTTCATACTGATTCTTCTGTCATTTTACAAAGATCAAACTTATCCCTATACAGCTTCAATATAGCTGAGGCCTATGTTGCTCCGACTCTTTATTTTTCTTGAAGTATCCGTATCCGACATCCGTGTCTAACGCATATTCGGACATGGGTATGAGGATATGATGCTCTAAAGACCCTCTAAATACATGAAAATCTTGAAAAAAAAATTGAATATACTCGTGTACAGAGTAACATAGCCTCATCTTTAAGCCTAATCAAACACTTCTGCATGAGAACTTTTTTAGGATATTTAAACATCTGAGCCACCTTAGAAACAACATCTGAGCCACCTTAGAAACTTTCTGCCCAAGCAAACCTTTTGATACCAGAAATTGAATAACTGAAGCCCTAGGAAGAAACCTCATTTCTAAGCTATAGGAAGAAAAAAAAAAGACACGGGCGTTCCACAACAAAACTTGCCTCCCAACCCATTTTGTTCATAAAGAAGTCCATTAAGGCAGAAATTTTACCCCCAGATGCTATCATACACCAAGGAAACTTAACATATGATGCAATAATATGTTCCTCAGCCAACTCCAAGTCTTTTGAGATTGAAACTGTAAATGAGTGTTGATCAGCTGCATTTCTTGAAATGTAGTATCTGGTTGATAATGGAATTAAAGGCAAGTTTTTTTTTTCGAAGAAAGTTCAAGTCTTTTGAGGTTGCTAAACTTGTAGCAGCAGCAGCAGCTCTAATGGAGAAAAGGGTTTAGCAGAAACAATAAATCATGGATAAAAATTGAAACTTTTAAACACTAAAAAGAGATACTAAATTAGCCCAAAAAAGTAACAAAAGAACATACCTTGAAGTCTTCAACTTTGATTGAAAACATATTCTTGATGAATAACATGGAGGATTGAAGAACATCCAAAGCAAAACAAACATTTACCATGGAGTAGGACATTTTCTAAGACAAGAAAGAAAACCCTACAAAATTGGGACACTGGGGGCCTTTTTGATTTTCACAATCTAAGCTGAACTTGGAAGTTGGAACAGAATTGAACAGAGACTTTTGGTTCAACATAAAATAGAACAACTTTTTACTTATGATTGGGCTTTGGGTATTGAATATTAAGCTCTGTAGTGTTTTCAGGATATTTCATCTGACTGAGTTTTGGGTAATGGCTTTTCTTGTTGATGCACTTTGCCAAAAGCCCAACTCATAATACTTGTCAAGTTAACATTTTAGGCATTAGGTTTTTGAAAATTCCATTTGCAAACATATAAAAGATCAATCTTCTATTTACTAAACTACACTCTTCTTTTAATGGAAAGAATTTAGTTCTGATAATTTATGTATTTGTGTCATATTCAAATATTTTTCTCGTGTCATAATCGTGTTTAAGGTGTTATATGTTTATATAAATTTTAACACGTTAATAATTCGTGTTATATAGATTTTCACACATTCGTGTACTCGTATCGTGTTTTAATTATTTTTTTCATATTGTGTAATCGCATCGTATCTCATATTATCAGATAGGTTAAATTAATGCTGGAAAAAAAAAATACTAACATAGTTACTCTTATGTGTTTTTGGGACTCCATCTCCTAATTAAATTGCGAGGACATATCAATTGAAAATTCTTACATCTTTACATACTGATATTTTTGAGTTTGTATGTAAATATGTATGTTTATAAAAATAAAATCATGATAATTTTAAAAGAGGTTATAATCTGAAAATATGAGAAGAGATTGCAAAAATTAAAATTTAAATCTCAAATGTATCGGATGTCATTTTTTAAAAATAATTGTATGAATCAATTGAATTAAACTCTGAATTTTATTATTAATAAAACTTTGAATTAGAAAAAAAAAAGGCAAAACAAAACACAATGTGCAAGCCTGCATTCTGCAAGGTTGAACCATCACAGTAAATATATGAACTATAATATAATATTTAATTATTTTAGTGGCAGCAAAAACAAAACAAAAAAAAAAAAAAAAAAAAAGATTTTCGAGAAACAAAGGTATAAAAAAATGTCATATCTGGGTCAGCCACCAAACAAAGATAAGATAATGTCTTTCATAAGTACTAAGTAGCATTTTATTTTTTTTTATTAATTAAAACTATTACTGTTTGGAGTTCAGGTTTAATCTAATTAGTTTATAAAGTTATTTTAAAAAATAATATTAAACATATTTAAATTTGAATCTTAATATTTGTAATTTCTTTTATATAAAAAAAAAATTACTATTTCTCAAAGAAAAAAAACATAGAAAAAGAAGGATGCACAAATTTTACTAGACAATGTGACATATATGATCCTTCAAAATTATTTTGTGTCTGCCACTGATTAATTTTTTGTCTTGATTACAGCAGCAAAATAGTCAATTTAAGGATTGTGTTACTCCACAACAAAAATATAAGTGCATTTTTAGGAAAAAGATAATGTTCTAAATAAGGATTTCTATCATCCAATAAACTTTTTTTTTCAATAAAAATAATGTCTCACTTGACATTATAATTGGAGTTGTCATTTTATTATAATTGGTTAAAAATGTTAATCTACAATTACCAAATATATTTTTGTCTATGAATCGAACTGAGTCTGACTTTTATAATTTCTTGCTCAATGTTTGACTCAGCTCGTCAGGATCTAAAAATTTATTTTATTATTTAAAAATATTAAAATATTATTTTAATATGTATATATTTTTAAAATTAAATAAAAATAATTTTATATTAATTAAATAATAATTCCAACAAATTTCAAAATTTAAAAATCATGTTTAAGATGAGATCGAATTGAGTCAAACGCACCAAATCAACAAGTAACCTTACTCATGATCAGTTTAATTTATAATTAATTAATTATCATTTTCAAATTTAAGAGATTTTTTTAGAGAATTAAGGATATTATGAGAAAACCAACCATCCCTCTTGGTATAATATGATGGATCCGCTTAATCGATATCTATAAGTATTAGTTAAAAATTATTGATTTATCATTTAAAAAAAAAAATATTTAATATATTATTTTTATTAAATTTAAAAATAACAATATATTAATTATATATTTTTTTATATATATTATCTTAATCAATATCATTAGACATCAATTAACATTTCTCAAACATGATTAAACATCCTGTCCTTTTGCATTGATTTTAACAAATTTGTACCAACTTTGCTTAACAACTCAAGTCAACTAATTCATGCCCATTTGATTTTTTTAAAATTTATTTTTTATTTTTTTATAAAAAGATTGACAGATTAGCTCATAATTGTGTTACCTTTGAACTGCAGTACATAATTAATCATCATAGAATAGAAACATGTCTAATAAAATATGGGTTTGATTAATAGATATTAATAAATAATTTTTAATTAATATTTTTAAATTTTATTTTGCATTAATGTATTAATTTTATTAAATTTTAAAAAATGATGTGTTAATTATATATATTTTGAATTATTATTTTAATCAGTCATTAAATATTTATTATATTTTAAATAAAATATATATTACTATATAACTTTTTTGTTTAAAGCTGATAAAATAAGATCAAAATGGACAGATTAAAATTTAAACCAAACACCTCTTTTTAATTTTAAGTGATGAAATCCAAATTTATCAATTTATTTAAAATAATTATTAAATTTATCACTCGTATTTTAACAAATGCAATTTTAATATTATACATTTTAATTTGATTAAAAGAACGATAAAAAAATATATATATATTTTACAGAATATTTCTAATATTTTTTCACGAAATATTCTTTTATCATTAGTTTTAAACAAAATTATAACCTAATTAAGAAAGTACAATAATAAAGTTGTACTAAAAATGAATAATAATTTTAATCTATACCTTAAGTAGAACAATAAATTTAGACCTTTATTCTTAAAAATGATGTAAAACTACCTTACTTCAAGTCAAAATGTTTTATACTATTCTATAACAAGTCAATCCAAGGATTAAAATTGGCATTTAATTTAAAAGTTTGAGATTGAAATCTTGATATAAGAGAGGTTTATTTGTAATTTTTTTATATTTGATTTTTGTGGTAAAAAAAATATATATATATATATATGATATTTTAAAAACAATAGCTTGAGAGGTTTATTTGTAATTTTTTTTTTATATTGAATTTTGTGGTAAAAAAATTATATGATATTTTAAAAACAATAGGTTGAGAGGTTTATTTGTAATTTTTTTGTATATTTGAATTTTGTGGTCAATTTTTTTTAAAATATATTTTAAAAACAATAGGTTGAAGATCTAAAATAAAATGATAGCTAAAAATAGACTTCACAGCTAGTGGCCATAGAAAACTTTAATGCAATCACTTTATTTTGAATAATTATGTAATAAAAGGGATCTTTGAAGATTTTAGAGGGGCCATGAATCCCTACACTATTCATTTTTAGGCCATGTCTTATGTACCTACCTTCACAAAAATATTTAGCATCTTTTGCTTCCTTTGAATTATTAGACCTCTCAAAGGGTCATTTATTTGTTCGGTTTGATTGATTCGATTTAATCGAATATTGAGATATGATATTTATTATTTAATTAATAAAATATTTTTATTTAAATTTAATTATAAAAATATATAAATATTAATATAAATAAAAATTTAATAAAATTTAAGTAATGAAACAATCTTTTCAAAACCGACGAATTTGGATCAAGTCTTGAACAAGTAAATTTTTACTATTAAAATTGAATTTGATTCGATTCAATTTATGGACAGTTTTAATTACAATACAAACATTTGTTCTTATATATTAAAATGTAACTTTCTAGTACTTGTTTACCTCAGTTAGAGGGAATATCTAAAACAAAAAATATATATTTAAATAAATAGAGTGAATCTATATTTAAATTTATAAATCGAACGTAAAATATTAAGGATGTAAGATCTTTTAACACTCTTTGTCATGGGAAACATGTTCTAAACAAACAAACAATTAATTCCATCTAAATTGAAATTAAAGAAAATAAATACTAATTATATCTCATTTAAGGTAATTTTATCAACACCTTATGAAAATAGATGAAACTCGTAGTTTAAATGTAGCATGCTACTTAGTTTTAAAATTATCATCATGTCGGTTACCTATATGGATTAAAAAATCGGATCGGATCAATCGGTTGAATCAAGAATTGAAGGTCCAATCGATCCGGTAGGCTATATAGAATCGGATATTAGCTGAACTGATAAAAAACCGATTTAACAATAGGTAAAAACCGGTTTGATATATTTTTTTTTTGTAATTTATGAGATTTGAACTTTTAACCTTTTAGTTATACATTAAAGATCATACCATTAAGTCAAATACATATTTTTATTAATTATTTACTATATTTAATATTTATTTAACATTCAAATATTGTTTAAGTGAACCGTCCGGTTCAACCGGTTTGATCTCTAATTCGTTTTTTTTTTTATTAAGGCATTATTTGGAAGGTCGAGTAGTTGGCTCCCATTGGGGCATGGTAGTGGGAGTCAATTGTCCACCCTTCCAAACAATGCCTAAGCATAGGTTCAGCTCCCCTCATTCATTATTTTTTTTAATTATCATTTGTAAATATAATTTCACGATTAATAAGTGATTTCCAGTTTCCACAATTCAAAAGTGCCCTCCCTTAAAATTGTTGAGTTTGACAAATTTTTAAAAATATATGGAATAGTAGATTGCATTGTTTACTTTAATAAAACGAGCTTTTGTTAATGAATAACCTTAGAGTGTGGTTTAAAGTTGTTAATATATTATTTATAATAATAATTGATACTTTTTTTTATTTTTAATATATTGAGTAAATATATTATTATATATAATAATCTTATAAAATATTTTTAAAACACTCGATAATAAAACCTTAATAATTTTTTTTTATTTTTTCAAAATTTAAAATCTTTTCATAATTTGTTTGCAAAAAGTTAATTAATATATTCGTTATAATAATAATAATAATATAATAGTTAATAATCTTTTCAAAAATTTCAATATATTAAACGATGATATTATTATATATAATAATTTAAAAAAATATATTTTTAGAGTATTCATCAAGCAAAGTTCATTCATTAAAATTCACTCATGCCATCTTATACTCGAATTTGGAGATGAGTATTGGATTAAAATATATGTATGATATGATTATAATTAAATTTTTTATATTTTATATAATATATTTATATTCGAATATGTATTAAATAAGTGTGTCGGATGTTGTAATTTAATTAGAGTTTTACTAATGAATGTTCTAAGGACACTCTTTAAGATTAATTAATATATTATTTATAATAATATTATTATATTAAATACAAAAATTAATAATTTTAGTATATTAAATAAAAATATTATTATATTTAATAATTTTAAAAAATATCTAAAAACATCCGTTAGCAAAATCTATTTAATTAACAGAGAAGCCATCATTTTAATCTCGCCGACATTTGGTTGATAAGATACGGTTACCAGAGCAATGCACCAAATCTTATAAAGTGTCCACATGTGGCCAAAACTTGTACAAGTCAAACGAAATTTGCTTTCCACCTGACTACCGCTTTCTCCGGTCACCTTCCTTCCTAATATTCCTTCTCTTCCACCGCCTGTATCCGGTCACTGCATTTTTTGGTAGTACAATGTAATTATGCATTTATACACATCTTACCTACTCCTCCTCCGCTCATTTCCCGGTTCGTTTCTCTCCGGATGATGACATGAAAGCGATCATAGCCGTTGGTTTTTGGGCCAAAGAAGATTCAGCCGTTGATTTTTTCGAGGTTTAACTTGTAGTAATAGATTTTTCTAACTGAAACCACCTTCCCATGATGTTTACTAGCTTCCGGTTTTTCACAGACTTGAAAATTATGCCCACGCGCCAGTATAGGCGATTGTCAACACACAACACTGATTTTTTTTTCCTTTTTGGTTTTTCAAGTTGCTTTTATCAAAAACCACCTAAATTTTGACTAAAAATTCCTTTAAAAAGGCTGAATCCCCTTTCCATATCTTTTTCATTTGAAGTTTCAATTTCCTAATTTGCTTTTGGTTAATTCAAGATTTTTTTAAATTGCGTTGGTTATAAAATACTGTCCATTTTAAAATTCGATAGAAAAATGATGATCATTTGCTTATAAGCTACATTTTAATTCTTAATTATTAGATACGAAATCATTTTTTCTCTCAATATTTTATATCTAAAAAGACAAGTACAATTGTAAAAAAATTTCAAAATTTTCATTTAAGTTTCAAACCAGAGGTTGAAGGCATGAAAACCATATTTATGTTCTTAATTGTGTCCAATACATTATCTTTTCTTAAATTTAAGTGAATATTGATTCGACAAAAAGAAAAAGAGAAAATACTATTAATTTTTAATAACAAAAAAATTAGGTTAAAATATTAAAAAAATTCCTAAATTATGTTATTTTTTAGAATAGGTCTCAATACTTTTATTATACTTAAATAAGCTTTTCTCTTTTGATTTATACTTAAATAAGTTCTTATTTTAAATGAGAGGTTGATTTATATTAAGGGTTTATTTAGATATAAATTAAATATTATAAGCTTATTTGAATACATATTAAAGGTTAAAGATTTATTTAAATATAAATTAAAAATTAATGACTTATTTAGGTGTAATAAAAGTATATGAATTTATCTAGATAAAATAATAAAATTCAAGATTTTTTTTATTTTATTTTAACCAAAAAAAATATCAACAATGTTTTTAGTAGGGATGGCAAAACCCGATCCGACCGATGGATTTCGAACCGATCCGATCCGAATGGAGAGGTTTTTTTTTTTTGAACAATGGAGGCGGGGCGGGGCGGTTTTTTTTGTCTGAAAGGCGGGGATGGAGCAGTTGTGGTAATTGCCTGCTCCGCACCGCCCCGCCCCGAATAGTGAAATTACAATTTTACCCTTACATATTTAGCTTTTAAATGAATAATAAAATAATATAATTAAACTTATTATTTTTATGTTTATATTTAATTTATTTTTAAAATGCTTTATTATTTGAAAAAAATAAAAATAATTAATAAATATCAAATGGGGCGGAGCGGGGCGGGGCGGTTATGGATGTAACCGACATCCATGGAGGTGGTAGTGGTATTGAAATTTCAACATCCATGGCGGAGCGGGGCGGGGCGGGGCGCGGAGCAGTACAATGGCGGGGCGGGGGCGGATACTGCAAAATCCGCCCCCGCCCCGCTCCATTGCCATCCCTAGTTTTTAGCATTGCCTAAAGAAAGCTCGATTAAGCTAAATAAAGCAAGCTTCTATCCATTCATGGATTCTTAATTCTTTCGTTTTTTCTTTTTTCTTTTCTATTTTCAAATATATAATTTGTAAATAAATGCTTTTAACTAATTGAAAAAAAAAAAAAAAAGAGTTTTGCACTTTTTTTTTTTAACTTTTCACTGGTTCACGTTCTATAACGCAGCGCGTAAGGAAAGGAAGTCTGAAGTTAAACTGCTTGTGCAAGAAGGCCTTCTTTAAGACACGTGTTGGTCAGCTATTGGTTAATCCAAAAAGTATTACACTCATAGGTGTCATTATCAAACCCCATTTTCCTAACACTTCCAAGTTAAAAAGTTCACACTAAAAAAACTTGATATATGCCCCACTTTTTCTTTTATTAATTAATAATATTTATATGATAATTAAATAATTTAAATTAAATTCCCAATAATAAACCAAGGAAATGCAACCAACTAAATAACCAAAATCAAGATTTTGCCTTAGTAAACTTTTAATAAAATTAAAAGAATTTTATAAATTAACTTTTATTAGTAAATATTAGCCTCATGCACACACCTACTTTGAGATAAAATAATTATTTTTTAATTATTTAATATTAAAAAAGATTTTATAATAATATTAAAATATAAGAGATAAAAATAAAAAATAAAATAACTTAATATACATGTTTTTGAGATAAAAAAAAAAGTAGAAAGAAATGGATAATTGGATTTTAAAATTTTAATTTTTAATCTACTTTTAATAAAAAAATACCATTATAACATTGTTAATATATATTCTTTGTTGTATAACTTATCTTTTTTAGTTAATTCAATAACTAAATTAATATAACTTGACTTGTGATATCAATTGAATAACTTTTTTTAATAATAATATAGATTCATTGTTTCTAAGAAAGCTTGGTTTTTATTTATAAACCTTGCAAATATAATATTAGATTAGCAAATTTGGAGATATTTTCGCTAAATTATTCATGCTTTTCTAATGAGATGGTTAAGGTTTGAGGTTTATTTTATTTTATTTTTTATATTTGAAGTTATCAAATATTGAATCTTAGTCATTAGAATTAAGAGTTTAGCATTTTATGACAAATCACATCATTATTAATTATTTTTTCTATTTTATTTTTACAACACTAAAAGAATTATTGGAAAAAGCAATACAAAGATGATCACTAATCTAGATGTTAAGTACTTGATATTTTGATTTTTTAAAATTTATACTAACGAATATTGTTTGGATATTTTTTATGATTATTATATATAATATGAAAATGATAAAAAAAGTATTAACTATTACATTTAACACAACCTCATTATTATAAATAATAAATAAATTTGTTTTTAAAAAAATTAATACTTAGCAAAATCCTTTTAAAAGAAGTATTTGATATTTTGATTTTTGATGTACCTTTTTTTAATAAGATTTTGTTATATTTTTTAAACCTCCTTTCTTTGTCACGTTAACCAAACCACCTTAGCCATTTTTTTTCCCCTTGAGGTCAGCCCCAAAAGTCTCATTTAATTAATTCATCTAAATCCCATTATTATTACAATCTATGACTATTTTACCCTCATTCCCACAAAGACATTACCTTAAAATGAGGATATACTTGTCATTTTACACTTATTTTATTAATATATATATATATATATATGTAATCAGTTGATTAATAAAATAATTTAACTTTTTTTTCCTTTATTTTAGGTAATTCTTTTTTCCCTCTATTTGGCGCGTATATAAACAGACCCATAAAAAAAAGGGAGAGAAGGATCAAACAAACGGCAAAGGACTTTGAGAAACTAAAGCAGAAAGAGAGAGAAAGTGAAAGAGAGAAGCAAAAAAAAAAACCCCAAAAAAACAACAGACAAACAGTGTGTTTTTTTGGTTGAGTGTAAGAAAGAAAGGAAAAGAGAGAGAAAGTTTCTGTTTTTTTTTTTTTTTTGTTGGCTTTCTCTCTATTTGTTGTTGTTGTTTATTTGTTGTTCTTTTTCTCTCTAGAAAAGAAGACATACACACCCATTTGATCGGATTACAATTTGGGTTATTTGGGGTTGTTATCCGTACGTTAATGGAGCGGGGCCCAGAGTCCGATCCGCAACCGGAATGGACAGTTTCGGGACACGAAACGGGGCTTGAAGGTGAAGAGCACTCTTAACTTTTTGTTTTGGGATTTGGGTTTTTTTTGTGTGTGTGTGTAATGTGTGATGTGATACGAGGTTTTTGTTTGAAATGTAGAACCGGTTTGGCGGTTGGGATTAGCGGGTGAGCCGGAACCATACCCCGAGCGACCCAATGAAGCTGATTGTTTTTACTATTTGAGGACTGGGTTTTGTGGCTACGGCTCTAGGTGTCGGTTCAATCATCCACGTGACCGTGCCGCGGTAAACAATTGATAATTTGAATAATTCTTTGTTTTTTATCCGACTTTAAGTTTTCTTGAAGGGTTTTGATTATTATTTTTTGTTTGGTATGGTCTTTGGAGTTATTGGGTTTCGAATTTTAGGGGTAAAAATGGAAAGTTTTTGGTTAATGCATTAAGATCTAGTGTAATTGGTAATCTTAATTTTGGAAAAACATTTGATGCTCATTTGTTTTGATTGTTGAAAGAAATGCCATGTGATGATGATGATGATGATTGCCTTAGGTTATGGGAGCTGGAAGAGGTGGTGTAGGGGAGTATCCAGAGAGAGTGGGCCAGCCAGTTTGTCAGGTACTTTTTGATTAGATTGTTTCTTAAATGTTTGACAAATTTGAGGTATATATACCGAAATGATGCAATTTCAACAATGTGCATTGCTAAATTCTTTGGAGGTAAAGATAACTTTATGTCACTTCATTTTATGTTTAAAGGATAGAGTTAGGTCTTGAATTTTTAGTGAATAGATTCTGTTTGGTTTGACAGTTCAGGAAAATAGTAACTAGTAAGTTACTTTTCACGTTGTTATGGTTTCTTTTTTATTGATTTGCAGTATTATATGAGGAAGGGGACATGCAAATTTGGTTCTTCCTGTAAATACCATCATCCCAAGCAGGGAGGTGGTTCTTTTAGCCCTGTGCCACTAAATTATTATGGATACCCATTACGTCCGGTTTGTATCACTTGACATTAAGATCTTTTAGATATGTATTGTTATGTTCGCTTATTAATTGAACAACACTGTAAAACAGGGTGAAAAGGAGTGTTCTTACTTTGTGAAGACGGGACAGTGTAAGTTTGGTGCAACATGTAAATTCCATCATCCTGCACCACCCGCTGTAGAGGTTCCAGCACCATCTCCAGCTCCTCAATTTACACCTGTGCCTACACCAGTTCCTTCACGTACATTATATTCTACGGTGCAGTCACCATCTGGCCCTTCCTCTCAACAATATGGAGTTGTAATGGCAAGGCCTCCCCTGATGCCAGGCTCATATGTTCAAGGCCCCTATGGTCCTTTGCTGATTTCCCCAGGCGGCATGGTTTCTGTTCCAAGTTGGAATCCCTATCCGGTAGGTGAATTAAAATTTTATTCAGTTCCCTCAACGGTGAGTAAACTTCATTAATATTTATTGTTGAGGTTGTTAATGCACCTGGTGCAGGCACCTGTCAGTCCTAGTACCCAACACACTGTTGGATCAAGCTCAATTTTTGGGGTAACACCATTATCTCCTTCAGCACCTGCCTATACTAGATCTTATCAACCTGTACCTTCTAGTGTTGGGCCTTCAAGTAGTATTCAGAAGGAGCAGTCATTTCCAGAGAGACCTGGCCAACCAGAATGTCAGTATTATATGAAAACAGGTGATTGTAAATATGGATCCTCCTGTAGATATCATCATCCACCGGAAGTGATTGCACCAAAAGCAGATGTCATCCTCAGCCCTCTTGGTCTTCCTCTTCGTCCAGTAAGCATTCATAAATGCCATATAAATGTGATGCTTTATACAAGATTGGGTTTTAAATTTTGATCCATGTTTAATACTTACTAATGGTCAGCATGAATCAGAGTTTTCTTTGCTCAGTTGCTTTTGCAACAATTGATTATTTTTCTTATTTCTTTGGCATCTATTTAGGTTCCTTTTGTGTGTTCCAACTTGCAACTAGACCTAATAAAACGTGTAAGAGTTTTCCCCATGGTCAGGGCTTTCTTTTTCTTTAGAGAAATTGAAGCCCTGTAGGAAAGGCGAAAATATATGCTAGTGGAAAGCAGGCATACAGTTTTAAATGAGAAGTATGTAAGATCTGCCAAACTAAGGTGTTTGCGCATCCACATAACTGGAAGCTTCTTATTACATTTTAAGTTTTAGTAAGTAAACTCATTCTTAGAATCTTGTCATAGGACACATTCAGACTATTGTTCTCCTATCAACTTGGTAATGATTTGGTTGTCTGAGCATGACAAACATCTTCTTGCGACAATTCTTGGAGTCTTTCGCTTGAACTTTGTTTGAGGAAAACCTGTTCTCATTCCTCTAGTCTATTCAGGGTTTCAATCCAATACCGTTAAAAGGGTTTACATATAGGTCATACAAACACTAGTATCTCTTTTGGTTATATGTGTGGCAGATAGAGCATTTAACCTGTTGCTTGATTCAAAAGTTGATTTGCATTTTGTGAAAGCACTTCTAGCGCAAATTTCTGTGTTAGTTTGACCCCATAACTACTGATTTGAAGTATCCTTGGCTTGGATTTCAATAGATTGTTATTTCATGTCACTTGTGAAATTAAAGAACATCTTTCTGGTGTGCATTTCTGTTGTTGTTTTATAGATGTATGTGCCTGCCTTCATTTTTTGAATGAACCTGTAGAAATTTATTTTTTTAACTGCAGGATTTCCTGGTGGGAATTTGCCTAGAACTCTTTAAGCATGTTTGATGAAAATACTTTTACATGATGAATGAGTATATTACGCGATTTTCATGAATCATTATGTTGATTTTGGGAACATAAAGATTGTTATATTTTCTGTTTTTGCATCTTAGACTTTCTTGGGTTACTACTTTTCTTCTTAATTTCTTAGGTGTCTTTTAACTTAGAAGAAAGTATGTAATATCTTTATGGTGTGATCTTTCATACATATATTGATTTACTATTAAGGAAATACGAACATTTCTGGGGTTCATTTTGTGATTCATGTTTTCTAGGATTTGTAGATTACACCATCTCTGTAAACATCAAAGGTCTTCTAACCTAGATTTGGATTTTAGGTAATTTATAGATGTTGATTTAGTAGTTCTTTTGAGAAAGAGTAGCTATAATTGTTCTGTCAACTGCATAAGTTGGGGTGCTGTTATAAAGTTCCGGATGATATTTCATGCGTTAGTTTCCAATTTTAACATAAATCTACAGGACTGTTGGGATGAGGAATGATGGTAAGTACTACTCCTTGACCAGGTTAAATTTAAGGGCTTGATGATGTGTTTTTTCACATCTTAGTTTGGATGATGGATGGATGTTGGTAAATTCTACATGACAACACCTAAGTTATAAGTTCTAAGTTTTTCAAGCAATCTACCTTGGCATTTAGAACGTTCAAAAGTGAGTTAGTCAGGATGGCTAGAAATGTGGCATAGGTGACTTTAGTCAGCTCAAGATGCTGAAAACAGTCCCTTCCAAGCTAGCTTGGTTGCAGGGTTTCTCATGCAGAGCTTAATTTTTGGTTATAGTGACTGGCTGAAGAAGAATCCTAGGATTTCAAGAAGATTTTTAATCTGCATGAGCTAAGGCCTTTCTTCTTCTGAATTCTGATTATTATCTATATATAGTCAAAATTTGGCTTATTCCACAATCTCAGTGAAATGACTGCTTTGAATGGGATTGCCTTTGCACTCTCAAATACAAAGTGAGGTTATTCATGATTGAAACTGTAATTTATATATCTGTGAAACTCAGCTTGCTGGAAACTGCAAAAGTAAAATGAAGGAAACTATCATGAAATTGTTATGATTGAATAGTTTTATTTATTTATTCATGTTCCTTATCCCCATGTATTTCTATAGCTTGTGGTTGGCTGTTGTGGTCCAGGTGTATTACCTTTCTTTCTTGATGTCATTCTGCCGACTTGCTAGTTAAGTATTCAGACTTGCTAGCATCTGGTTACATGCCTGTCTGATTATGTTTTAGTCTATGGTTTTTGGTACATTAGCCATGCAACATATATTTTGTGATAGGACCTATTAATGTTATCTACACACTCTTTTATTTCCACTACAAACAATTTTCAAGAGCATGGATAAAGTTGAATGAGCAAAGTAAGTTAAGTATTTGTGGAAAGTATTATTGACCAAACTGTGCTCTCCCTGGAGTCTTCTAGTCGAAATTCAGTTGTCAGTCTACTGATGGTCGTCGTAAGCCTCGTGTTTGCTTGCAACTCATAACAGGAACTCTCCACTGGGAGCATGAACTTCTAGTGAATTTGTAATTTTCTTTTGTCCTGCATTTGTTCGTTCTTTTATTATTTGCATGGATAAAGTTGAATGAGCTCATGTTGCTCTTGCTAGCTGTTAAACCTGCCATTTCAATATGTCAAGTCTTTTACGGCAGGTCGAGAATTTTTATCAGTGGGCCTTATGGTTTTTTATATTAATCAACGCATAAATTAACTCGATTTCTCTTAAGTTGTTGTTCGTATATTTATTTTGTGTTTTTCTTAATGGCATCAGGGTGCACCACCTTGCATTCATTATTCACAACGTGGAGCGTGCAAGTTCGGAGCTGCTTGCAAATTTGATCATCCAATGGGAACATTAAGTTACAGTCCATCGGCATCTTCCCTTACCGATATGCCTGTTGCACCCTATCCTGTTGGATCCACAATTGGTACTCTAGCTCCATCATCCTCATCTTCGGAGTTACGACCGGAACTTCTTTCAGGGTCCAGCAAGGACCCTGCTTCAGCCATAATGTCATCATCAGTGAACGCATCGAGTGAATCAGTTGGTTCGGTTTTTTCTAAAGGTGGACCCGTTCCTCATTCGAGCACGCAACAGTCTAGTCAGAGTTCTGCCCCTTCTACTGGCAGTGGCAGCAGCACCACCGAGGCACACACTTCAAGCTAAGAGAAAAGAGAAGTAACTGCCTCAATCCCCTTTTTTTGATCAAGGTTATGAACCAAAACATTATTTTTTTGTGCAAGTCTTCAAAAATAGGGAGGCTTCATTTCTTTGTTTTCATGGTTCATCTCATCTATATTCATATAATCTTCATACGGCCATCTCTTCCATCTTGAATAAGCCCATGGCCAAAAACCTTAAAAAGTTTAGCAAACCCCCCTATACACCTTGCTTTTGAATAACCACTGAAGAACCTGCAGTTACATTAGGGAGAACCCATGTCAACCCGTCCGATTTTTGGAGTCCGTTGCGTTTGTTTACGATCCGATCTTTTTTTGAAACGAAAAGATCGATCCCCACAGCATTATTCCCTTTACATAAACTGTGTGTTCATGTCCATCATTCTTAGATTTTGTTTTCAATTTGGGAACAAGTTTCCAATTCAACCTAGAAAGGGAACTTGAAGGTGTTCTTTGTTCCCCACTTTTTTTTTTTTTTTTTTTTTATCAGGGGTTGTTGTGAAGAAGAGAAGTAATTTAAGAAAAACTCCAAGGCATCAAAATGTGACTATATATGGGATTAGATGCATAATTATGTTGTGACAATGGAAATGCTTGACAGAGTTGGATAAATTTATTATGATATACAAATATTTGAGAATTACTCTTGGCTGTAATAAATGTTCATCTTAGTCTTCAAATTTTACATATTTTTTGTCAAAGCTTCATATAAATGGCATTTTGGAAATTAAAACCTGTTCCGACTTTTCATTTTTTTTTTAAGTACTCGTGTCCGATGCATATCCGAAAATGGGTATGATATGGGTATATGACTTCAATGACCTTTCAAATACATGAAAAAATTTAAAATAAATCAAATATACCCGTGTCAGACACATACTCGTGTCCGACACTTACACCCGAGTCCGAGTAACATAGATTAAAACAACATTCATACAGATTGTGACATGCAATTGTTTGCTGTCATGTTCAGTAAGAAGTGGATGATGGGTCTCCAATTTTGAGAAAACAGGGAATCATCTCACTTCCATTTTTCTTCAACCTAGTTTTTCCTCACTCCTCCATTGGCAAACTCCTGTTTCTCTAATCAACTTCCCTCTGATTTGGCCAAGTTTTGTGCTGCCATTGGTTTCTCCTTCGGTTCAGATAATTATGCTACTTTTCTGCATCTTGTTAGTTTTTTTTTTTTTTTTTTTTTTTTTTTTTTTTTTTATAAAAAAATCGTAATCCGAGAATAAAAGAGAATTCAGTTGAGTAAAATGTTCGGTGCATCTTGTTAGTCACTTTTACAACCCTTTCGGACTCCCGAATTCTTTGGGTTATAAGAAAAAGGGGAAAATAAAAGAAAATGCTTTCAATTTGAGTTAACTTTCCTCGTCAGGGGAAGCAGCAGCAGCAAGTGCACGCTTAGGCTGATGAAAAAACAAAAACCAAATGCAAGTATTACACCTAGGTTCAGTTGTGCTGAAAGTTTGAAAACAACCAAATAGGTCCACTTTTTCCCTTTAAGATTTTTTCTTGTCTAGCAATTAGCAAAAGTAATCCTTACAAAATGTGCAAAGATGAGGTATTATGTTGTTTTAGTACTTGTCTAGGCTTACTTTGACAGTGATGTTTAATCATCAATCTTCTACCTTAAAACACCTTTTTAGCTGTTTGCTAAGATAAACTGTTCCTAAATGCATTTAAAAAGAGAGCAATAATAAAAAAGTAAACAAGTTAATATCTTTCATGATAATTTGCTTGCTGTGATAGAGTTATGTTATTTGGATTTGAGAGTAAGTATCAAATTCGGATATGTATTATTCGATATGGTTACATTTATCTTTTTAAAGTTTTTTCTAGGGTTAGAACTCCAAAATTCTCTCTATCGGATGCTTTATATTCAACGACTAAGTCACAATGTAATAATTAAGGTAATAGCTGTTAAACATTAATGGTGAATGAATCCATATCTTGGAGATCAGACTTAGGTTTTTCGGAATCCAAATCTTTTGTCCTCATTTTTTTTCTCTTATTCTTGTTTCCATTTTCGTAATGAGCTGTGCATCCATTTTTTTTTTCTCTTAGTACCTGTTTGTTTTTAATGTTTGACATGATTCTTTATCTAATAAAAAAACCGATTTCGCTTGAAAAAAACAAAAAAAAGCACGGATACAAAGATGATGCAAAAAAAAGAAGATGGTGTCGTAGAATTCTTCTATTCGATCACAGGTAAAATACCAATCCATCGTATTTGTATTTCGTAGTCCCCGTTAAACAGTTAAAAATAAACGAGAAAGAAAACAATACCGAAAAAACGGATCCGCGGTTAGAGTGAAAGAGCAGGAAAATGGGGACAGGATTTCTATTCGTGTTTACATGCATTTTGTGTAAGGGCTAGGGTTGTTGAGAAAAAAAGTAGAGCAAGAAGTAGCCGCAAAGAGACAGACAAATCATGCAAGTCCATATTAATTGATTTCTTCTCTAAGTTGAGCTACATGACAGGCCGTTATCAAATGCATATATATCATGGTACTCATGTTTGTCTGAATGAAAAAAAAAAAAAAACTAACTTTGCTTTAAAAGCTGCTTTTCAAATATAACTTTCATTCAATTTGGCAAAGTTAAGGTGGTACAACAGGAACATTCCTCGACTCTCTTTCTAAAAAGAAACTGATCAGAAAAGTGAATACCCAAAGTCGACTACATCATCAAAAGGAGGCAATGAAGGAGAGCAAGTTACTGAAGAAGTGGTAGCTGCTTGTGGAATCATCATGCTGTAGCTGCTAGGATTGTCATTATTGTAGGGATAAAAAGCTGCTCCCATGCAACCATCTTCAACCATCAATGGTGGATTCATTATAGCTGAGAGTTCATTGAAGTAATTCATTTCCCATGATTGCTTATCACTCCAAAAACTACCCTGATTGAGTTCATTGAAACCTGGAATAAACTCAATGTTATTAGACTTGGGAAGAACATAACTGTCACAATGATCAGATTGGTAGTTTTCATGGGAGTTTGAAACGTGTGAGCTGGTTATTGGACTTGGAGTAGTGGAAGGAGGTTTCAAGCAGTTATCAGGAACAATGCAAGCCAAGTAACCTGAGTTAGTATCACTAGAGAAAAAGAAACTAGTATCATTATTATAACAATTATTATTAGGTTGGATGGGTTTTTTACTGTGGGAAATGTCAGGCTGATGAGCAGGTTCACTGTTGTAATAATTGGTTGCTTCTTGTTTGGGTTGAACAACTTGAGACTGATCATCAGAGCTGGTAAGAAGAAAATGATGTGAAGTTGGTAAAATAGGTTGGAAATCAAAGGGAGGAGACAAAAGAGAATGGAAACTAAAAATATTGTTGTTGTTGTCAGGGTAAATGAAGTTTGTTCTTGCTTGAGTTCCTTTCATGGAAAGTGCAGCTCTATCATAAGCAAGAGCTGCTTCTTGAGCTGTATCAAAAGTGCCAAGCCAATGCCTTTCTTTTGTAGTTGGATCCCTAATTTCAGCAGCATATCTACCCCAAGGCCTTCTTCTAACTCCAAGAAACTTCCCAGGTTCAACCTGTTTTCTTCTGCCTCTCTTTTCACCAGATTGATATGAGGATGTTGTGTTTCTTTGAAGCAGAGCAAAACCTGTTTGAGTTTGAACAACAGGTTCATATCCAAAACCAAAACCTTTATCCAAGGTTTTTGATGTGGACATCTCTATAAGAGAGAATGTGTGGCTAGAGAATTGATAGGAGAGAAGGGAGAGATGGGTTTTTTTTTTTTTTGAATGGAATTGTGAGGGAAGTGTAGGGGAATTATTTCTTTTAAAGAGAGTGATTGAACATGGAGAAGATGGAAAAAAGGGCATTGCATTTTGTCATTCCCTAGAAAGACCAGCCTACCTTTTTCTACCAACTTTTAAATCCTAGTAATCCATATTCCCATGTTATTCGAATTGGAATGTGAGTGTTGGACGTGAATAAGTTTGATATATATATCTTTAATTTTTTTTTTAATTTTTTTTTTTATATTTGAAGAGTATTTGGAGGGTCATATCATCATATTCATATCTAAATATACGTCGAATACGAATGTCAAACACGAATACTTTAATAACAATAAAAAATCGAAGCAACATAACTCATTCCTATTAAATTCTCTAATCCTTCAGCTCAAATAATTATACATAATTATAGGGGTTGAACTTATGGCCGAAGTATTAAGATTCCTTCTAGCTATTAAAATAAAGGGTTAACTAAATTCGTAATTTAGTTCAATTAATTCATATAATTATCTTTAAAATGTGACATTTAACAGGTATAGAGTTCGAATATCAACATATTTGCAATCCTTTTTCCTATCTACGAACTAAAAAAAACCCGATTGGAGATTCGAATCTCTTTTTTTCCAAATAATAAAAAACACATGATGATCTACTTTGAGTCTTGCTACTACAACAGTATATGTAATTTATTTCAAATACTTTAATTATTGTCTAAAATATTCTTAAATCAAACTGATATAAAATTAATTTCTGTATTGAGAAGACAAAAACTTTAGCAGGTATTGGATAATAAAGATTATCATTTCTAATGATGCAAATATTACATCAGGCCAATGTAAGCTACTGGGCTTAGTTTAAGGGAAAAAGAAAAAGAAAAATTATAACCCTATGATTAAGTCACGTGTAACCGCGTATTTACTAGGCTAATCTACCTGAAAAGGAAAGGTTAATAGCATCTTAAGCAATGGACAATTTTGCATTAAATTGTTAATTTCAAAGAAAAAAAATATTTGCTTCCATTAAACCATGTAAGAATGTCAAAGTTATGAACAATAATATGGGTTAGTATGCTTGGTGGTTGGTTAAGAAAGGAACTTTTTTTTTTATTATTATAAAAGAAATATTGAGATTTGTAAAATAAATTTGTTGAATGTTATTTTTTAAAAGTGATTGCATGAATCAATTGGATTAAGCCATGAATTTAGAAACTCTTTCTTTATCAATCAGGATTTGATTCTTATGAGAGAGTATTTTGAGAGTAAAATACTACAGGAGGTCGCAATTTGAAAATAAAGAAAGGAGTTGCAGATGTTGAGATTTGAACCATCGATTTGTTCAATGCCACCTCTTAAGGATAACTGCATGAACCAATTGGATTAAACCCTGAATTTAAAAACTCTTTTTCTTTATTAATCAGGATTTGATTCCTATGAGAGAGCATTCTGAGAGGAGTAAAATACGAAATTATGTAAAAAAATGCATTTTTAAAATCATTCAGGAAAAAAAATTAAATCCAATAAAAATTTGGAAACAACTTTAACCATATATATATATAAAAGACTATGATTGAGTTGAGTGATTGCTAAGAAAAAATACCCTTGAATGGTAGGATTAAGAAAAGAAACCTGTAAATGAAAACCAGAAAAGGAAAACAGCTGCTTTGGATTTCAGCCTAAAAACAAAAAATGTAATTAACTTGCTGGGTTTTTACTAATCTTTTAGTGTGGATTGTAATATATGCACATGTGAATCCGCATTTTGAGCAAAATTAATGAATCAATCAATTTACTTGGAAGTTCTTTGTCTGCTTCATTATTTTCAAAGGGAGCAGTTAAAAATTATCTCTATACTAAGCAGAAAATGCCCAAAAATTAAGAAGATATTGTTTTAAGGATTCATTTTTGATATATTGATAGTGGAGTTTTTTAATTCCACAAATCATTTTAAAAAACTGTTACATGTCCTATTTTTTTTTTTTTTTTTTATACCTTAAAAAAATGTGTTTTAACTTTACTTGTAAAATCTAAAAATTCGACCTACAGTATATTAGATAATTTATCATGGAAACAATTCCATAAACATATTACAAAAACCAAAGTGTCCCTTCATCAATAACCCATAAGTCAAAAACCCTTTGATTTGTTTCTCTTTGTCATTATATATACCCTTCAAAATATATGGTTTTCACCTTTATCATTACCTTATGCAAAACTTTGATTCTATAGGTTGACCTTGGTCTCAAGGTACAAAAATGGTGTTGCATTAATGCTTTGGTTAGTTGACTTGATGGATGGTGATAATTCGTGTATTTATATGGTATTCATGTTTTTTTTTTCTCCCTCTTTATGTAGTGTAATATTTAAGGTGTTGTATAGATATTGACATGTTAATAATTAATGTTATATAAATTTTGACACGTTAATAATTTATTTCGTATCTTGACATATTTTATGTCGTATTTTAATTATTTTTTCTGTGTCGTGTAAGCATAATTATGGTATCTAAAATGATCAAATCTAAGAAACACCTAGAAAAAAAGAAAAAAAAAAAGACTTAAGATATTTGATCTAAACTATCTAAGTTTGGTTACATTATATTTCATCTTTGATATGTTCAAACTAGCATTTAAGTTTTTACCTATCATAAATCTTTTCGAAAACAAAATAATAATCCGCATGAATTCAAAACATTTAATTCAATAATTGATGCATGATATTTTTAATATATTTTTGAAAAACTTCGATATTGTTTTTTTGTTTTGTTTTTGTTTTGGAATAGTAAATGATTTCTTGTTCAATCTAATGATTACAAGACCAAGTGTTTTAATATGATTTTACAAAGAATAAACTCATGAAGACATGGATTTGTTCAATTAATTGAATACTCATTAACGTTTTGACAAGTATTAGGATTCAAGTCTTACCGGTAATCTCATCTGGTAAGTAAATGTGGTTTGCCGTAATGAATTAGGGTAATCTCCTCTTGCTTAATTTTTTTTCGGAAAAAAAAAAAAAAAGCATTGTAATGACTTGGAAATGGGATTAGGAAGGTGAAATTGGAGAAAAGGGAATGATAAATATGGTGGGTCATTTCCACATTTTCGAGCTCCTTGAAAACCTCCTTTTTCAGATTATCTTTTTAACTCAAAATTTTAGCAAAATATGATCTACAGAAATATGGGGAACTTTCACTATTTTTTGTCTCTTATTTCTCCAAAAGCAATAAGAAAAAAAAAAAAAAGGCTATATAGTCAAAAGGGTAATCAAATTAAGGCTTAAAGAACAAATTGTAAAAGCAAGGTTGGATAATTAAACTGCCCAACAAAAGCAAATTATATATAAACAAATGTTAACAAGTATTTAGTGATATTGTTTAAGTTATATTTATAAACAAAATGTAATTAATGCATTATTATTTTTGAATTCAGTAAAAATAATTTATCAAATGTAAAATTTTTCATAAAATAATAATTAAATAATTTTTAATTGATGTCTATAAACATTCATTCATTAGATATATATGATTTTCAGTACATTAATTGAAAATATTATTATATATATAATAATTTTAAAAAATATTTTTAAATACTCGTTAACAAATATATATATATAAAAGTGGGGCACTAACTAAACTTATTTAGCAGTTCTAACAGGGAAAGTGTAAACCTATCCTCTTTAATTTCAATTAAATATGGCATTGGGAATGGCAAAAAACTAATCATAATCAAAATGGGTCAACCCCCTTTTCTTCTTTTTAGCATTTTCCCAATTCTAAAATATGCTTTGCCACTAGTCATTATAATTATAATTATAGCCTAACCTAATTGAAAAATGGGTGCCAAATAAATTTTACATAAACAAAAAAAAAAAACCAACCATATTTAAATTATGGAACTAAAATAAGAGCTAAGAGAATGGCAACATCACCGAGTTTTACTAATATTATTTGAGTTTTTAAATACTTAATCATTTTCATTTCTTTTAAGAATGACATATATATTCATGGAATTAGAATCTATGACCCTTGACTCCTCCACTAAAGATTTGAAAGAAACAAATAAATGTGGGATTTGTTTCATTTTACCTTATTTTAATAGAGAAATGGCCATTTAGAACATGGGATCATAATATTTGATCACATGTGGACCAATATACATAAAAATATAAGATTAGCAAAAAGTTTGTTTAATTCCAATTATTATTTTTTTTTCCTTATTATTTTGAGATTTTGCGATTAAGACTCCATTCGATGAAACGCTTCAAGATGGTAAGAAACCCTTCCCATCGCACTGTAACTCGAGTTTGAAGGTCGAATATCTACTAATCTACTATGATGAAGTGTTTTTCGAAATGGGACCTAAGTTTAAAATCCAAATTATATGTATGTGAATTTGAATTTCATGATCATTTAGTGAAGTAAAATTAAGTTTATGTGGTTGGTCCAAGGAAAACATCTTCTTTTTTTCCTCATATTCTGGTTAGACCAAGAAATTGAACCTTTCCACAAAATGCCACAAAATGCCACACATGCAAAAGAGTGCCATGAAAATGAAGTCCTTATTATGCCTTACTTTGCATGAAAGGTTACTTGTGGATGTTACCATTTGAAGAGAAGAAAATGTTAGTCAAGCCTCTTTTTTAAAAGATGTGAGGCCAGTTGGAAAATGCAAATGATTTGACCATTTTTATTTTAAGCTTTTGTTAATGTGTTTTTTAGGATATTTTTTAAAATTAGTTAATATATTATTTAAAATAATAATATTATATTAAATGCGATAGTTGATAATTTTATTTATCATTTTTAATACATTACATAAAAATATTTTTAAGGCAATCATTAATAATTTTTTTTTTGATTTTTCAGTTTTTTAAAATGAATTGATTTGTTTCAAACTCGGACAAAGAAAAATCAGATGGCTTGTTGGGGCCTCTAATCCCGTTTAGCATTGCTAAAAATTATGTTTCACCGCAAACTTAATGCTTAACATGCAAATTTTTTAAACTTTTGTTGTTAAAATTATGATTTGATAATCAAAATAAAAAAAATCAAGAATACAGCTTTTACGATTTGAAAGCTGACTTTTGAATAAAATGACTTTATGATTCTTACATCTCATATCTCTAAATTTTTATTATTTTAAACATATCTTTTTAACATTTCAATTTTTTTAGCAACGTCAAATACGTAAAAAAAAAAATAAAAAAATAAAAAAATCATATTTTTTAACCAGACATTTTAAATTTTAAAATTTTTTTGATCCAATTTTTTTTCAAGCAATCCTAAAATAACTTGGTTACCTTCTCTTTGAAGTTTTCTTCATTTCTTGACGAAGAGAAAAATTGAGACTGAGAATTATGCACATTCTCCAAAACACCCACTTTTATTTTCTAGTGTTAAAGCTAAACCGGGATTTAGGGAAAAAGATGACAGTCTCTTTCTTAGAACTTTGGACTTTGACTTGAAAAATATACTACCAACTAATTTATCAATACTTAGTTTTTAATTTTATCATTAAAATTGTCCCAATTTTGGTCTTTTTTTTTTTATTTTTTTAAGCACTTTCTGGTTTACGCTCCTTTATGGCTAGTCAAGCAGTCAATACACACTCTTGGCCTTCTATTAAAGTAGAATTGATAATTTATTAATTTCAGATATGATATAATTATATGATATAAATACAATATAAAATATAATTAAAATATAATACGATATGAATATATGAATATGTCAAAGTTTATATAATATGAATTATTAAAATATCAAAATTTATATAAATATATTATATAATATGAATTATTAAAATATCAAAATTTATATGAATATATAATATCTTAAATACGATTATGATATGAAAAAATAAGATGAATACATGTCTACACTAAGGCAATCATATTGCTTAGATTATTTATTTTAATGCCTAAAGAAAACCAAATAAAATTTTCTTGCTCTAAGATAGCTGAGGTGATGAAGGGATGATTATTATTTTTTTGGCCAAAATGAATGGATGATTATGTGGCAGATAATATTGTTTAGATTATTATAATGAGAAAAAAACAGCTACAATTTTTTTTGCTTATTTTCGTCTAATTGTTAATTATGAAGTGTGGGCTATACCTATTTAGTTTATATGTTCTTTTTTTTTTTTAAGAAAAAAAAAACTATAGGTAAATAACTCTCTTTTTTTATTTATTTATGAAACTATAGATGCAACTGTTGGACTTTGAAAAAAACAATATAAGAAAATTATTGTTGCATACATTTTAATCATATTGATGACTTTTTTTTTAATAAAGTTATTAGTATAAACTGAAATTAGGTACAGTCATAATAAAGCATTATATTTTACATAAAAAATTAATAAATTAAATTGAATAATATACTGATTAATAAACCAACACATAATAAAATTTGAACTTAAAACTTCATAAAAATAAAAAAAAAGACATGATTTCAGCACCTCTTTACCACTATAAAACAAGGCTTCATTATCTACTAGTTTTTACCTAAATTTGTCACAAATTCTTCCATTATTAATATTACATTTTGTAATTTATTGTTACCTTTTTCTTTGTCCTTCATAAAAAAAAAAAAAAAATATATTGGATGTTTGAATTATGCTACTTGTTGAATGGACAGAAGGATGTTATGTGTTATTTCATTGAGAATAGTGGAAGTTAGCCCCATAAATGCAAAAATAAAAAGTGTTTGAGATATAATAAAAATTTTCTTCTATTCTCTTACTTTGAAAATTTACATTTATTTTGATAATTTTATCAAAAATTTTACATACATCTTATTCTTCCATAAAAATTTCTTCCAATGAAATTTAAAATCTTATTATCAAAATCATTGTAAGAATTCAATTTTCAATTTTATGATCTTGAAAAAAGAAAAATTATGCGATGTACTGTTTAAATTTGAGATTAAAAATTTTATCAATAGGTTTAGTGAGGTAATACATGTTTATGTAACATATAATAAAAAATATTAAAAAATTAATATAATAAAAAAATATTTGTTAGTTTTTAATCCGTTTATAAAATTCAAAAATTGAATTCTTTTAACTGATGTCTATAAGTATTAATTAATTATTATTTTAAATATTGTTTATATTTAATACATTATTTTTATTAAATTAAAAAATTAATTTATTAATTGTATTTTTTCTTAAAAATCATCTTAACTAATATCAATAAGCACCGATTAACATTTTTTTTATAAAAATTTTACCGACATAAAAATAGAAAATTGATATGTTAGGGAAACCGAACAATTACAAAACGGCTTCGAGAAGGATTCACCATTTAAAAGAATGAATTTCACATAATATTTTGATGAATCCTATATAATTTAAAATTATAAAAAAAATTAACTGATGCTTAATGACACTAATTAAGATGATATATAATAAAAAAATATAATTAATATATTAATTTAAATTAAATTAAATTCAATTCAATTCAATAAAAATAATATATTAAATATAAAAACAAATTTTAAAAAAATATATAAATAAACCCAAACCCAAAATTATAATTGATTGATTACAGTATTATAATTGATATGTTTCTTTCATGCGACAATCCTTTCTAGTCAACCAATAACATTGAGCCACGTAACCTGGTAAGGCCACCAACTCAGAATCTGACTACTACGTAACATGCACGATTTGACACGTTGACACTGTTACCACGTCATCCCGTTACAATTCCTCAGAACCCCGTGCAATGACGTGTCCAGCGCAAAGAGCAGTCCTTACATAAAAATGATGAAATGGGATGACGTGTCGGAAGGGAGATCTACGCGTGTCAACAAGTGGGGAAGTAAATCACGGAGGAAACAAAACGTGATGGATACGAGGTTAGATGGAGGGTGGGGATTTAATCAGGGGGTGAATGATGAAAAACAGTGAAAGCTAAGCGGAAAGGGAGTTGGTCAAAGATTCATGGAGAACGGTTTGATTGAGATTGGACGGCTGAGAGTGACAATGTCCTTTGTCCTTAATTTAGGGCATAGACCACGAGATTTGCTCCCGTATACAACTTGCAAATTTCTTACCTTATATTTCCTTCATAATTTATTCTTTTTCTTTTTATTTATTTTACTATTTTGGAATTATATCTATAATCTATAATTAACTATAAAAACTATATCCTAAATGCATAAGAGTTGAAAATTTAAGATTTTGAAACAACGTGCATTTATCACATAAACCATATCATTAGCTATAGTTTGAAGGGTAATTATGATATTTAGATTTTTTGACATATGGTTTAAGGACTAATTAGGTTATTTTAGAATTTTTTGTATTTGTTTTGTCTTTTGATTAACACTAATGAGATATTTCGGATTTCGATTATTTTGAGTTCGGGTCATATCGAATTTAGGTCTTTTCGGCTTCGTACCTTTTCGGATTCGAATTTTTTCGGTTTCAAATATTTTGTGTCGTGTTTATTTATTTTTTGTGTCATATTTGTGTTATTTTTTTCGTGTGTTCAAAGTATTCTTATTCGTGTTATTTTTTGTGTATTCAAATTATTTTAAATTTATATAATTTTTGTAAGTTAATAATTCATTTAATTTAGATTTTGAAACATTCATATCGTGTTCGTGTTATTTTTTCGTGTGCTCAAAGTATTATAAATTTATATATAAATTTTTACATGTTAATAATTTATTTTATGTAGATTTTGAGACGTTCGTGTATTTGTTTTGTATTCATGTTATCTTTCGTGTCGTATTTTAATTATTATTTTTCATGATGTATTCGTGTCGTTTTCAATTCATTCAAATATTTTTCATAGTTTGTCATTGTGATTCAATTTAGAAAAAAATTTGTGTGTACGTGTCGTGTCTCAATCATCTCATATTTTGCATAATTTGTCATAATGTTTCAATTCAGAAAAAAAAAAAATGTATGTTCATAACTGGTTTGTGTTATTTTATCGTGTGTTTAAAGTATTATAAATTTATATAAAATTTTACACGTTAATAATTGGTTTTATGTAGATTTTGATACGTTTCTGTATTTATATCGTGTTCATGTTATTTTTCATGTTGTGTTTTAATTATTTTTTTCATGTCATATAATCATGTTGTGTCTGAAATTGTCAAGTTTAATTGACACTATTCAAATAACTCTTAATTTTGTGTTACGTGTCATCATGTTCGTGTTATTTTTCTGTCATAATCGTATTCAAGCTATTATATATTTATATAGATCTTGACACATTAATAATTCATTTTATGTAGATTTTGACATGTTCATTTTATTTTCCGTATCGTATCGTATCGTGTCGTGTTTTAATTTATTTTTTTATGTTATATTGTATCGTATAATTATGTTTTGTACAAAATTATCGAATCTAATTGACCATATCTTTCAAATTTATTACAAAATATCAATTTAAATCTGATAACATACTCGCAGTAAAGCGCGAGCATTTTTCTAGTAATAATTAAAAGTTTGTGAATGAGAGTAACGATAATATTTAAATAAGTCTTTAAATTTTATAAAAAAAATAAAAATAAGTACTCAATTTTTTTTTATTACATAGAATTAAGAGATGAGTTTTATTTTATTGGAATTATTCTCATTAAATTTAAAAATGTGAATAAAATTCACTTATCAAAACTACTAAAATAAAATTTCTTCAAATATTTATTATTTAATTCATCTAAATAAACTTAAGATTTTTTATAAATTACATGAACCAATCAAGAAGTTTAATATTCTAATTTATAATCTTAATTCATGCAATAAAAGATCGATAATTTATTTCATTTTTTTTAATAAAGTTCAATGACTTATTTACATATAATCCCTATTATTTTATTTTCACACGAGATAATGAAATAAATGCATGATATATTTAATTAGTTTTACTCATGTTTTATTAAATATGATAACAAATTTAGTATTAGGTTACACAAAGTTATCAAATGGTTGTAGTAGGAAAATATATACAGTAAAATCCCTATAAAATAATATTATTTTAAAAAAATTATTTAATTATCGATAAATCATTTATCGATAAATTAATATTTATTAATTTATAAATAATTTTAGTTTTCAATTCTTATACATGTAAATTATTATTTTCTTTTACTAAGATATATAAATGATTTATAATTGAAAAACACTAATACAATAATGAAATCACCTACAGATGAAAAAATTATTCAAGGGGCCATGAATATGTTTACTGATGATGATCAAAAGATTCAGATGACAGTTGTTTTTTACTAACTGTTTCTCGAAAAGACCGAAAGAAAAGGCAACAATCCGACCCGGCCCAATGGACAACTCTATTTGCAACTTTATAATGCATGAAATTGGAAGCAAAACTTAGATATTTCAAGGCCGAAAATGCTATTTCTCATATAGGTTTGAAATTTAATTAAATTATATACTTTAAATTACTTCAACAATGAATTATTGCCCTTAACAGAGAATATAAAGATGATAACAATTAACAAATGCTTCTAAAGAATGAAGGCATTACCCTCAAGTCTCTTTGGAGACTATAGCTTGCAACTGCAATTACATTATCCAAGCTCATACAACGAATTGGACAAGAACTTGCCTGTCTTTCTGCACCAATTGGTAAGCAATCGAACATGTCGAAGCAACAATAGAATCATGCACTGCAATCTTCTTGCTATTCTGGCAATCCCCAGCACATTTCATTGTGCTTAATGTCATCTCTCATGAAATTTACGGTACCGTAATCGTCTGCTCGAATATATTGTCTCTTGGTGAAGGCAGAGGTGGTCATGGCTTTATCTGGAGATTGAATGTTGTGGAGTCAGTATAATGTTGGTTAAAAACTAAACCAAGCAATGAACCGAAACTTATGTTGCTCCGACTCTTCATTTTCTTGAAGTACTCGTGTCCGACACCCGTGTCCGACGCATATTCGGACATGAGTATGGAGTTATGATCCTCCAAAAGACCCTCCAAATACATGGAAATCTTAAAAAAAAAAATGAACATATCCGTATCAGATACATAGCCGTATCCGACACTCACACCAGAATCCGAATAACATAGATCGAAACTAATGTGGTTATGCTCCAAAACCTTTGCCAACCTTCTAATATGGCAGTTTGCGGACAAAATTTACGGACGCCGGTTACTTCCACTGGGCCCATTTGATTGACTCCGTTGATCTCTTCTTCATGTTTGGTGTACCGGAATTCTCAGCGGAATCATGCCACACCATCTCCATCTGATAGGGACAAAGAAAAACATGTGGTCATTGGATAAAAGACTTGAGACAGAGATATCCATGTTTTTAGTTTCTCTGAAATACTCTTCTTCACCAAGATTTATCTAGTTCAACAAAAAGAAGAAGTAATGGGAGACGGGGAGGAGGTGTTTAAGTAGATAATTTATAGCTAGGTTGAGGGATGACAAGAAATTGGAACATGTCCTCAATAACAATATATATATATATATATATATATATATATATATGGCTGTGCCAACAAACCTCGCCAACGATCACTGTGTCACCTTCTTTCACTCCAAGCTTCATGAGAGACTTATTCACTCCACAAGCCTCCAGGACATGTTGAAACCTTTTCTCGGAGTCTATGTATCTGTTTAATTGAGTGACATGTTATGAGAAAAGGAATAACAGTAACATCACTTCATCAATTTGGAGCAGTTAATGTAAGTAAGAAACATGTAGTGATATACATATAGTACCTACCTATGTTACTCGGACTCGGATGTGACTGTCAAATACGGGTATGTGTCCGACACGAGTGTGTTCAATTTTTTCTAAGTTTTTCCATGTATTTGGAGAGTCATATCCCCATACCCATGTCCGAATATGCATCGGACATGGGTACTTCAATAAAAATGAAGAGTCGGAGCAACATAGGTACCTACTTTGGTTGAGAGCACTCATTTTAATTGCTGCTTACGCTGTTTAGAACTAATCTTTTGTAAAAGTCACTACATAAATCTTTCGTCGGAGAAATACCTCACCTTCTTAGCTAGACTTTTTCCAATGAGAAGGATTCGGTTTTCAACAAAAAATGGATACGATCCATTTACATATGGAAAACCAAATGGCTTAAACTTCAGTTCATACAAGTTATATAATGAACATGTAACATTACAAGAAATGTAAAATGGTAATCAAAATTAAATGAATCACTGGACCATTGAAGAGGCCAAAGGAAATAAATCAGTGGGTTTTGGACTGGATCTCTATCATTCCGGTGCATACAGAAACTAGATTCAATCATTCACAATTATTTACAAGAAAATGTTTGTCATAAAGTGAACTATGCATATTGAGGACTTGAAACATTCAAAATTTATCCTCTGCATTGCACTAAAGGTTGCTTTCTTGTCTGACTTTTTCTGCACCCTTCTTCCTCTAGAAACATAAAAGAGAGAATGGGAAAAGAAAGACTAGAGAAGATAGAATATTCATGTCCAAAGTGCTAATTAAGGGCAAAACATGGGGAATTAACTGAAGTCCATAAACTTTAATTCTAGGTATGTACCAATACCTATGTTGCTCTGATTCTTCATTTTTCTTGAAGTACCCTACGCATATCTGGACATGGGTATGGGGATATGATCCTCCAAGGACCCTCCAAATACATGGAAATCTTAGAAAAAATTGAACATACCCGTGTCCGACACTCACACCCGAGTCCGAGTAACATAGACCAATACAGTCTAAAGTGCTGCTCTGGAACTGGACAGTCAATGCTTAAAACTCATTCGAGACAAAAGCCAAACTTCATTGTATCCCTCCTTTACAGGAAAGAAGAAAAAAAAAATACTATCCAGCTAGTTGCATGATCTATAAGTCAAATACAGTTTTAATGCAGCATGACACATATTCAGTATTATATATCCCACAATTTATACAAGTCTGACTTTATAAAATGATATGAATGAGATGAAATAAGATGGAACAGACTCAGTAGTACCAGCAAAGTGATATGAACACAATAAACTAGGATATAATACACTCAGCAGAAAGACATTGACAGCGAGTTGAGAGGAGAAACAGCGAGCAGTATAAGCAAACAATGATGACAGTTATTAACCTACCGCCAGTTTGTCATCTGAACAAAACGTTGCAACCCAGCTCCAGCTACATGCCAAGTACTGCAACTACTGTCATGAGTGATCTCAAACTCACTAATAGAGGAGCTACGCTGTTTCTTTACCATATCAGCAACATGGTTCAAATCTGTTGGATCTTGAAAACCTAAAGAACAGCTAGGACTTGTCAACAATGAATGCAATGGATTCACGGAATGGATTAGGATTCATAGAGTACATAAGAACTTGGTATTGAAATATAATTAAGAATCAAGGATGTTAACAATAAGGAATTTAAACAATTAACCTTCAAATCCCTCATTGGATTCTTTAGTTTCTTGAAGAAGCTTGTAGGCAGCACAAATAACTTCATAAGTGCCCTCTCCTTTTACTGCACTCATGCAAAAAGTTTCAATTCCACGACCTTGTAAATTTTCCTTAAATGATGGCCAATTCTCATATGCATCTGGAAGGTCCATCTTATTGTAGGCAACTATGTATGGCTTTTCAGCAAGTTCTGGACTAAACAATTCCAGCTCAAGGCGAACTGCATCAAACTCAAGTTCTGGTTGCAGTCCTGAGCCATCAACAACATGTACCTATGTAACAGAAAGCAGAGATGGGATTCTGGTCAGCCTATAAAACCATTTCCTTTACTCTTATTAATTAGAAGACTAGTAGATTATCAAACATAAATCCTATCCATTTCTTTCTTGGTGAAAAACATAAATGGTATAAAAAACTGAGCTAAGGAGATCAAATTTAATAGTTAAAAGAGCCAATAGTGAATTTAAACTATCACAATGCATGGGAAACAGTCATAAATTAAGTCCTAATGAGCATGAATACAGTAGTTGCACTATATGGCAAGAAATATGTACCAGTGCTGAACATCTTTCAGTATGCCTTAGAAACTCATGACCTAAGCCAAAACCCTTGTGTGCTCCTTCAAGTAAACCAGGAAGATCAGCAACTACCATGGTAGAATCATAATCAAATGAAACTACACCCAGATTAGGAAGTAAAGTTGTAAAAGGGTAATTTGCTATTTGGGGCTGAGCAGCGCTTATCACGCTTAGAAGAGTGCTTTTTCCAGCATTTGGAGCACCCACTATACCAACATCTGCAACCAATTTTAGCTCCAATTCCAGCCACCTGCTCAAGAATACCATTGTTCCTAATGTGCATATTAGAAGAAACAAAGAAAAAGCCATTGCAAGATAGTAATTAGTAATTGCTCTTAGTTTCGGAGTGGAGCACCAAAAACAAAATGCATGATGTAAGAAAGCCTTGTCAAACTACTATATGGCTTCAAAAAAATTGAACTACTAGCAAACATTAGGAAATCATGAAATTCAGAACTTATTCAAATATACATGATTTCCGAAAGCATGCACCTTACTACTACTATGGCACATTGAAACAACATGAACTTAATGTTAGCTATATATATATATATATCATCAAGAATGTTGATAAACTTAAGTGGAAGCCCAAGAACACATACCTCCAGCAACAGTAATCAGATTC
The DNA here is from genome assembly GCA_030761205.1 of Fremontodendron californicum. Taxonomy (NCBI): domain Eukaryota; kingdom Viridiplantae; phylum Streptophyta; class Magnoliopsida; order Malvales; family Malvaceae; genus Fremontodendron; species Fremontodendron californicum. The sequence continues at coordinate 23,799,155 of JAULJL010000022.1, read as the reverse complement.
CCATGGTGAGAAAACCACAAATACCAAATTGTAGAAAAGGAATTGCGAAATCTTTGTCTAGTCCATCCAAGACCTTGATCCATGCAATTGATGGAGAAATCACAGACATTCTTGTTAGACTAGAGACCCTTTTTATCTTTCACTGTTTTTTTGACTCGTCTTCTTTTCCATCAAAAGAAGAGAGGTTATAACTCATGGGAAGTTACACCTTCTCTCACATCCCACTATCCCCACATCTAAAGTAAATTAACTATCAAAGATAATGGGCCACATAGTCACTAACGTTTGAATGGCAAGAAATATGTGACTAGCATTTCAAACGTGACTAACACTTAAAATTCAATTTTCCTTTTTTTGTGTGTGTCAAATTAACATCTTTGATCCTTCCATTGTTTGAATGGCAAGGACATATGAAACAGTATAAACACTAACAACCAAAACACAAAAAAATGTAAAAAGAATTAAAACTATAAGATGCATTGATCATCCAAAAATATAGTAATTGGTAAAAAAGGAAAACTCACAATTCAGGACCCTCTTCTCCATTCTCAGCAATCTTAGGCACCTTATTATTCCCGGACTTAAACGAAGCATTCCCTCTCCCTCCTCTCCCACCAGGCAATAACAACGCCCGTTGCCCCGGATACAATAATTCCAACAAAACCTCCTCATTCCCCGCCTCTCTAACCACCGTCCCCGGCGCTACTTTCACCACCACATCCTCTCCTTTCCTTCCATACATCATGCTCCCTTGACCGTGCGATCCTCTCCCCGCCCTGTAATGCACACAATTCCGAAATGGTAACAGCGAATTCATGGATCCATCAACTTCCAAATACACATTTCCTCCTCTCCCTCCATCGCCTCCCGATGGTCCCCCTAAAGGCACGTACTTTTCGCGCCGAAACGCCACCACTCCGTTCCCGCCATCCCCTGCTTTCACGAAAATTTTGGCTCGGTCAAAGCATCGCATAACAGCCGGCACCCCTTTCTCCTTTACTTCCAATCCCAAATCATCAACCTCGTTTTCTGATAAATTTACGAGCTTGCCATCGGAATCGTAATAATAAACCTCCTCTTCCTCTTCTTCCTCAAAATCCAAACCTCCATCACCATTGTGAAAACCTACTATTTTTTCATCGAGGGTTCCGTCCTCAAAACCCAAACTTTCATTTACTTCTTCTTCTACTTCATTATCATCATCATCGGTATCTAACATTTCAGCTTCAATTTTAGAGGAACCGTTGTTGAAGGCGAGCTTCGCGACATCAGATTCAGAAAGCTTGATTTCATCGGATTCGTTCAAAGAGGGAACTTCGAATTCGAAATTGAAATCTTCTTTGGGAGGAAGGCGAGTGTAAGTGGTGGCTTGGGTACCTAAGGAAGAAGAAGAAGAAGAAGAAGGCGGAGGAGGAGGAGGAGGAGGAGGAGGAGGAGGAGATAAAGAGAGAGACTTGAATTTATTAACTTTTTTGGGTTTGAATTTGGGCTTTGGGTTTTCTTTAGGAGAGGGTTTTTGAGTTTTGGAGCGAGCTTGAGCTTGAGGACGAGAAAAGAAGCTTGCGTATATGGAAATGGAAGCCATTGTTTACGGCAAAATTGTTCTGAGAGATTTTAAGAGGGTTTAAGAAGTGGATAAGGGGATGAATTATGCGCCACGTGTCCCTGATTTTTTTTTTTAATCCCGAGTTCGTCCAAAATTTGGATTTTGGAGTAAAGGGTTAAGGCCCAATTCTCAAATTGGATAATTTAGTTTGGGCTTTTATTTATTAAGCCTGTTTTATAAAAGAATATATTTATTTATTTTCTTCGATTTTCACTTCAGTAGAATTATAATACTACTAATATAAAAAATGAAAATAGTGCTAATTGTTTTTTATAAAAAAATTATTATTTCATAATAAAACTTAAAATAATTTTTTTAACACGACTTTTTCAAGTTTTTTTCTAAACTTAATTCTCTGCCCGAATGATTTTGAGAGTATATTCTTTTGACTTATTGCATTCAAAATTTTATTTCAAAATCATAAGAAACTATGACATCATAAAATAAATTTTACATCCCAAAGTCGTACAATTGTATGCATTTTATAGGAAAACTTCATGCTTTTATGATTTAGATACATAAAAGCTTGTAAGAGAAATGTCCAATGAATAATATATCATACAGATTACAGAGTTAGATATAGTTAGGAACCCTTGGAACATAGCAAGTTGTCAAGTAACCAGGGTTTCAATGAACAAAAACTTGTAAGAGAAGTGCGTAAATTGCATATATATAAAACCATGCAGATGTAGAGTCATGGCTGAGTAAAACCCAAAACCAAAGTATAAATGTTAAGTTCTGTTATCACAGTTCTCTTTAACTGCTGCTTCTTGTCTTTGCTCTTCACTTATGACTTGAAGCTTTTTTCTTCTTTTTTTTTTTTTTTGTTGTTAATTTATGTTTAGTTACATAATTATTACATATATCTTTCAGCTCAGAAAATCATGTCTGTAATCATTCACTGGCTTTTATCATCTGGGTATTGATTTGATTCTACAGTTATGTTCTTGTTAAAATCCTAGGTGGTTTTTATTTTGTGTTTGATGGGTTTTTTTGTTGTTGTTTCGACAGGCTGAGATCAGTGCCCGCTCCATGTGTTTGAGGGATTGTCAGGTTTGTTGTCACTGTGCTGAATGTGGTATATTTGTGATGAGTATATTTATATCAGTAAAATTAACTTTGCTTGAAAATGATGAAAAACAAAGGGATTTTAGTAGGGTAATGTAAAATCTTTATGGACCCGTCTTCCCCTGAATCCTCGCAGATCTTCGTTGGACAAAGAGGGGACAAGTTATCTTGTGGGGGGCAAAGCAGCTAGGTATCGTTTGGTGTTATGGTTGGTTCTATGTGATTCCTGTTTTAGACAGTCTAAAAGTATTTGATGATATAAGGGGAAACTGAATTTGCTGACCAGAAAAGCAGCAGGAAGTAGAATTGATAAGCAATTCCGAATATTGATTCTCGAAGGCGAAAAATAAAAACTGAATGAATGTGAGGTTATAAAAGCTATGTTACTTGGACTCGGATATGAGTGTCAAACACGAGTATGTTTGATTTATTCTAAATTTTTTCATGTATTTGGAGGGTCCTTGGGGATCATATTCCCATACCCATATCCGAATATGCGTCGAACATGGATGTCGGATACGGATACTTCAAAAAGAATGAAGTCGGAGCAACATAGTATAAAAGGTTTAATAAAAGCTTTGCCAATACAGTGATTCCATAATGTGATTATATAGTATATGGTCTAAGATGCAGAATCAACAGTTTTATGTGTTTGGCTGAAGTTTGAGGGTTATGGCAGCATCCTCTTTTCCATTTTATCCATCTAAAATTTTTTAAATCAAATTTATGTTCAAAATCATTATATCCAATCAAAACTTTTCTTCATTAGCAATCTGTTACTGTTAGTACTAATATATTAGAGAATAAGATCAAGTTCTGCTCATTTACCTTTTCCTTTCACTTTATAGAAAAAGCATCTTTTCTTCTTTCACCTAAAACTGTATTTGATCAGTGATGAAGCTTTACAAGAATTCACTACCGATTCATTTGTCTAGTCATTTCAAAATTATCACCTGAAGTAGATTTGAAGGATCTAGGCACATGGTCTCCATGCTTACACATGAAATGAAAGGTGGGTGGGGGGGAAAGGTTTGTCATAATCGTTGTCTTTCCCGTCTCTATCCGCAGCATTGATTTGATCTACTTGCACCCAAAATAACTTTTAGCTATGTTATTCGGATTCGTGTGTGAGTGTCGGATATGAGTATCTGTCCGACACGGGTATGTTCAATTTTTTCTAAGTTTTTTCATGTATTTGAAGAGTTCTTGGAGGGTCATATCATATCCCCATACTCATGTCCGGATATGCGTCAGAGATGGGTGTCGGACACAAGTACTTCAAGAAAAATGGAAAGTCGGAGCAACATAGACTTTTAGCATTATGAGACAGGCAGGGCCATACAAGCACCAATCACTTCACCTTTCTTTGTTAGGATCCCTTTGAAGCAGACCTTTCAGATTGAAGGAAGTTTAACATTCTTCACGGACACTCATCTTAATGGACCAGCAAGTGCAGTTTCTCTGGTGTTTTCACCCGAAAATTGAAGTTGTATAATAATGTCCTAAGTTGCAATTTCATACGAGGGAATTGTCTTTTGCAAATAATTGATGTGCTTATTTGTATATGACATGCATAGTATGAACGAAAGGAAAACATTTACTACTATGCATGATTTAATTGTTTTTTATCAAGTCACTGAGAATTTTTAGTCCTCTTTTAGGAACTTTTGACCTCTCTGATCAGCATCTTAATATTCTTATGTGAGTATATCCAACATGTTTACCTACTTCTTCGACTGTATCGTATGGCACTGTTATGTTATGTTACTCCGACTCTTCATTTTTCTTGAAGTACCCGTGTCCGACGTGTATTCAGACATGGGTATGGGGATATGATCTCCCAAGGACCCTCCAAATACATGAAAAAACATAGAATAAATCAAACATACCCGTGTCGGACACATACCCATGTCCGACACTCACACCCGAGTCCGAGTAACATAGCTGTTATGTTTTTCCTTTTATGTTAAAAAGAGCTTAATCATCGGCTGTTGTCCTGGTGCTTCTTTACAGGCATCCGGAGCAAGGGGAAGAAAGTGTTGCAAATGTACTATATGCAGGAGCTTTTGGAGACATCTATGCCGAAAACAAAGACCAAGCTGGCAGAGTGATTTAAGACATTAGAATGAGATGTCAATCTAGAGTACGGAAGCTATCTCTTTGAAATACCATGCATGCATTTGAAATCATCTGTTATGTTCCTTAATATTAGTTATAGCACTTTCCTTTTTCGGTTTGCATGGATGACTCTCTCATTTCTGATTTATGATAATTATGCAGAATTTCCTACCTGAAATTTGCTATGGAATCTATTGGTTTGTCTTCTCGTTTCGATGTTTTCAGCTTGTATGATTCCTATCATGAGCAGTAAGTAGACAGTCTTGTTCTTGCAATTCTTGTAATTGACTTGTCTAGTTGACGAATAAATTCAGTAGAAAAGTTCATAATTTCTTGAGATATTAATATTACGGATAATATTATGCATCATTTGAAAAAATCAAATCCATAATTTACACTTCCAATCCTTTACAGCAGCTTGACTACCCTTACCCGGCTACCCCCATTCTCTTTCTCTCATTACCTTATAAACAGTTCAAATGTTTTTTTTTTTTTTTTTATCTAATTATTTTGTAAGCCTAAGCTTGGCCCTAGCTTAACAAACACCATTGGAATCCTCTCTTTATTTTGAAGCAAATAGCTCACTGCCTAGAGTAATTTTTGAAGTACCTTCACCCCTGACTGTAGTCAGTTCCATCTCTTTTTCATGGATCCTTTCTAGCTCAACCACAACCATATTCATATTCGGCCGCCCTTTTCCTGGAAAACTCATGCATTTTAGTGTTAGCTTGATCAAATCCCTAATGCCATCCATAGTGAAGCTTCCAACTAGTCGTCGGTCCACAAAATCATTGGAACTCAGCCGTGATTGTACCTTCAATAATTTAGTGAAAGAAGTTGAAGCAGAATTTTCATAATTGAGGTGATAAATGCTTAAAAGTAAGAGTTAAAAAAAAACCACAAACTATTTGGATCAAGTTTGAGATATTCTTTGGTTAATTCCTTGATGGATGATAAACACTAATCTAACATTTGTAGGAACTAGAAAACAGCTTCCTTCAAATTCATAACTTGGAAAACCGAAACTTAATTTAAACCTTTTTCTCTAGCTTCATAAGCCTTGATCTTAGCATTAGCTGAAATTTATAAGGTATATCATAGTTTAGTGATTCTCCTAGTAAAACCAAGGTACTAGTCTGCTTACCAATTGAATTAAGCTCTCATTCGATCCTAGGTAATTGATATGCACAGCCTCCTCCTGTCCGGTTATGAGCTCCAAAAGAAACACCCCAAAGCTGTAGACATCACTCATTTCAGTGAAGCTCCCTGATACTTCCAACCTGACATAGATGCACGGGATATACTAAGTATAGGTGAAGGTTTTTCGTTCCACAACAGTAACAAAAATGCATCAGAAGAAATCAATTTACTCTGGATCTCGGAAAACATTGATGCTAGAACTGTGAGATGGACCTGCTTCTTCTATTTTTTCAAGTAACATTGTGACCCCTGCATCTGCAACCTTAGCAATGAAGTCCTCATCAACCAAGACATTGGCCGTTTTGAAGTTCTTATGTATCAAGGGAGGTTTCAGGCTATGCAAATGGCATAAACCTGCATTGAATAAACATAATTTCCTCAGTTTGAAACTTGTATTATTTTAGTATTCCTTCATCAGTTTTTCATTTTTTAGATTTACCTCTAGCAGCCCCCAGAGCTATTGATAACCTTTGCTTGAACTCTAGTCTAGTTGGAGCCTCTCGTCCGGTATCTGCCAAAACGCAGATGGATGTAACGTCTTGCATTGATGATCATGAAAATCTATATTGTTAATGACTCATACCATATAGATGATTGCACATGCTGCCATTAGGTAAACATTCATAGACCAACATTTGAGATCCACTTTCTTGACAGTAGCCTAGAAGAGTAACCAAATTTCGATGTCGAATCTCTGACAGATAGATTACCTGTTTGACACTCTAATATGTCATTTTCTATTCGAATTGTCTGAGTTTGGAGCTATTAGAGATATAACGTTGAGTGGTCAATACCAGAAAATTATTCAACAGAATGAAACTGTATTGTTCATTCTGATAAATCAAGTGGCAAAAAAGTAAAAGAAGAATTGACAGTTAAATTATCTTCATGATGTGTCTGCAAGTAACAGAATCATAAATCTCAACCAACTTCTATTATTACCTGGGGATTAACTTTTTGGATCTAATTGTTGACATAATGAACCAAGTGAAAAAGTTAGAGCATTTGAGAGGGGGTGATGGATTTCCAAGTTGTAATGTACTTGACACAGATATCTATCAGACATGAGCTATATAAGTTAGAACTGGTTATACCCCTGCAACGAACTCCTGTTGAGGAGCACCTGGATGTCTTTTGATAGCCACAACAATGTCATGAAGCCAACCTTTATACACCGGACCGAAACTTCCACATCCAATGAGATTACTATCAGAAAATTGCTTGGTAGCTTGTTCCAACTCTTCCAGTCTGAACTGCCTTTCTCCTTGAGGTCCAAATAAAGACTGGCTAGCTGATGAACTGGGTCCAGCTCCTTTATTCCACTCCACTGCAGTGTTGGAGCTGTAGTTAGTAAATATCAACTCAAAAACTATAGCATGAAACACAGTGTTTTCTTCAAGTTTGCTGCAATGAAACCTTACTTAATGCAGAAGGATCCGAGGAGCCTGTCTCTGAAGTTTGATTTGAAAAGTTCTTACATGACTTGTACAACCAAAAGAATCCCATGATTACAGCCACGAATACAAGCGCCCCTGCAGCTCCTCCAACTATAGTTGCAATCTTTGACATCTTCCTTACTTACCATTGAATCTGTGATACTGAAGAACCATAGAAGTATTATCAATCCAAGTATTTAAGCAAGCTAAGCTTAGCCATCAAAAGATGTAGGGTAACACATAAATAATTCAATTATAGAATTGTGAAATTGAAGATTAGCTTTCAGATTTAGGAACTTAACATTCATTACCTGCTGCAGGAACCAGAGATCAAGTGGTCCTTATGACTGAACTTCCTTTATTTACATAGCCAATTGAGCATTGCCAATAGTACTTTTGGTTCCGACAAGTCCTTCAGAAAGCAAACTGGCTGCTCTTAAGTAGCAACCAGGGAAACTGATGTCTGGTAAGGTTCAATTGCTGCTGAAATATGAATAAGAGATCATAAGACAACTCATTTGCTTTCAAAGTACCCCCACATTTCTTTCCAATGTTAAGAAGCATCTCATCAAAGTGACAATGGAGAAACCATGTCACTGAAGACTATCCTGTCCTTACAAACCCTTTTTTTTCTTCCTAATTTGCTTTTGTGGGAGTGGAGGGTGATCCTGAAAACAAATGTAAAAGCTCAAACCAGAAGTTATTCCCCTATACACTTAATGCTGATAGACTTATTGTTTGTATATATTTGGCATTGATTCTTATAACTCTCAGACTCTATAGCTGAAACAAGAGTTTTGATTTATGGCAACAACTTCTGTAAAGTAAAAGAGATGCTGATATCTTTGGACCCAGAAGTAAAATTAATGTATATGTGGGGTGTTAAACATACAAACTGTAAATATTTTGATTTTACTAAGTGGATGTTGACAGGTAAGAAAGTGACTTTAATTAGACAGGCACTGGAAGACATAATTATTGAAGGGGGATCAAAAGAAAAAAGGTAGTTATCAGTGTATCAAATACAAGTCTCTTCCCTGAATTAAATCTTTAAATTTCCTTTTTGCCTCTTTTCTGTCATCTAATCTGGAAAGAAAAGAAGGGATACCTATTTTAGTAGAGAGAGAGATTGGATTCTTCCATAGATGGGGTCATTTGACAGCTGCACAAACAAGACATCACCACAGCAACTATAACTGGCTCCTCCTCAGTTTCATACCTGGATATTCTCTTGAATTTTATTTCTTAAGACTGAATATTAGCAGCTTTGCCAAAATCACTTATTTTGATTAGCCTAATTTGCTTTTTTGAATATGTATTTTATTTTCTTGTGCATATGGTTGAGCTGTGATCAATGGTGGGGAAGGTTTTGAGCTGTATAAGCCTCTCCCTCTCCCTTTCTCTCTCTCTCTCTCTCTCTTATTTATTTATTTTGTTTTGTTTTGTTTTGTATTGGTGGAAAGCATATGGGGATTGGTAGAATGAAATTGTCTGTTTCTGCAGGTTTTTAAGCTGAGTACAAATAGGCCAAATGTCAGATATAGACTGTGGAGAGAGAGTCACAGGAGGGGAAGTTTTGTTAGCAATGGTATAAGATTTCTCATACAAAGATGTTGTTTCAATTTATTGTCTCAGATTTTGGCAGCTAGCAAGCTTTGATATTTAGTGCATTTTGCCTTTGTGCAAAAACAGATATCTGTATTCTCTTTAATCTTTTATCCATGGTTCTTATTCTTTTGTATAACTTCTTTTCCTTGTTTTCTTCACTGACATGAACCTTGACAAATCAAACCAAATCAAAACCTATGTTACTCGGACTACGAGAGTAAATGTCGTATCGGATATGCATCCGATCATGGTAACATTCATTATTTTTTCTAAGTTTTTTTCATACCATATGAGCAACATGGACCAAAGCTATTTCAGATCGATTGAAAAATCACTTTGTTGATCTTGAGTCGCCATTCGATTTTTCTCGAATATCAGTTCCAATTAGCAGAGTGAGATTTACACGATCATTACATACATGCCATGGAAATGCCAATAAGATCTTCTGCTACAGGGGGACCATTTTAGGTATTGTTCTTTAATATAGTTGCATGATGAATAAGTCTAGACCAGTAAGATTTAATTATATTTCTTGTGGTCCTTAAAATGTCATGATAAACTATTTAAGACTCACTATTCTTGGAGTATATATATATATATATATATATATATATATATATATATATATATATAAGAGGCCGTATTTGAAAATAAGAAAAAAGATTGCAGATATTGAGATTCGCCATCTTTTAAGAGAAATTGCATGAACTAACTGGATTAAGCGTCGGATTCTTTAATTCAACTTTAATGTATGTATCTCTTCTTTTCTTCAGGTTCAAGATTGAGAATCCTGAATTCAGACTCTTTTAAACTTGGATGAAAAACCAAAGTTTGGAATTTATCTCTTCTTTTCCACTTTGATTTTGTTTACACATTGTTCAAATTTTCTCAATCCCAGCCTAGCAGCAAGAAAAGAAAAAGACCCTGTAAACATGAAAATGACAAATGTAAAGAAATCATGCGAGAAAAGTTATGTTTTTTCTTTCTTTTTTCTCTTGTGGGCTTTTCAAAACTTTTCTGACAAAGGGTGTTAATTTGTTACCTTAACAAATCATGTTTGTAATAAAAGCTTCATGTCTTATTCTTTGACCTTTTTTCTATTCATCTTCTGCCAAAAAGAAAAAAAAAATGGAAGAAAAAAAATACTGTTACTAACTTGAAGAGAAAATTCAAGTTTTGAGGTTCAAAATGCAAATTTGTTAATGAATTAACAATGGAAACTGACATTTTTGTTATTACTTGATTAGAATATTAAAATTGGGTGAACAATTATTTTAAAAGGGTAAGTTGATAGAATATGATCTATTTTTTATAATTAAGTTTCAACATGTTTTTAATGTGCAAGTTAAAAGAATAATTAATGTGTTTGCCCGTGAAATCAAATGTAGAAGATAAGTTGAAGAAGGATTAAAGTAGAAAAGTACAGCTTAATGAGAAATAAAGCACTGAATGAAAAATATTAAAAAGAAAATTGATTGTCGAACTTGAGATCTCTCATACCTTGTTAAAATAAGTAATCGATTATCTTAAAAGGTTAAACTAATAAAAAACAACCAATTATTATATTTAAATTTTCACATAAAAAATAATAATAAAAAGGTTTTGGTTCCATTGTTGAATGAAGACAAGTGGAAATTATTTTTCAAGATCCAAATGTTCATAAAATGTTTTTTCTGTATCATATAAAGTTTTAAAAATCAAGTTATTTTATCTGATTTAGAGTAATTGTGAGGATACAAATATGTGTCTGATATGAATATGTTAAATTTTTTAAATTTTTTTTTATATATTTAAATAATCATATCTTATATTCATATTTAAATATATGCAAACACAAATACTTAAAAAAAATAAAAAATTCGAATAATATATATATATATATAAAATACTAGTTAAAAAAAAGAAAAAAAAAAGAGAAAACAAATTCTTTTATGAATTGACTGCATTTATAATAAAAATCCAAAGCCAAAGGGACTGGGATCTGGCTTTAAAGGGTGGAGCTTTCAATCCACCTCAGCTTGAAAAATATCTTTTCAATATCTTTTCCTTCCAACTTTATTTCATATTTGATTGCTACATCACATCATTTCATCTCAAACATGTTTTACCAAAAATATACCATCATTCATTATTTATTAGGAAAATTAAGATCCAATTTTGAAATGAACTTTGTAAAAGAAAATAGTTTTTAATTGGATAAAAAAATATATTTCTATCTCAAAATATATATATATATATATATTTTTTTTTATCCATATCATGAAATCAGGCATGCATGATGAGAAATCTATGGGCCATCCTAATATCAGCAGGATCATTGTGGATTGCTTGGGTCCAGGCTTATGTACTGAAGGGAAGGGATGTCTGGCAAATCCCTGTTCCTGAGGGTAGCAGCTGGGCATGGAAGAAGTTAATACAATTAAGGCATAAGATTCAGCAACTTCCAGCACAGCAGGGAGGAAACAGATGGCCATTTCCAGGAAACAACTATGATGTAAAAGCTGTATGGAATGCACTCAGACCAAGAGCAGAAAAGGTGGCATGGCATAGGTTGGTATGGTCTCCACACCTCATTCCCAGACATGCGATTATATCCTGGATGGCAGCACTGAACAGGCTGCCAACAAAGGAGAGAATTGCATCATGGGGGCTTGCAGTGGATGAACTGTGTGTTCTTTGTAAAGAGGAGAAAGAAACTCGTGATCATCTCTATCTGGGATGCCCTTACTCTGCATCTATATGGCAGCAAGTGCTTCTGAGCTCCAAGGTCAGGAGGAGAGTGAAAGGATGGGAAAAGGAAGTGAAATGGGCTACTAAAAAGCTGAAAGGGAAAGCATTGATCACTATAATTCTAAGAATGGCATGGAATGCATTTGTATATGAAGTGTGGAGAGAAAGAAACAACAGAATCTTCAAGAAGATTGAAGAACCCTCATCAAAGGTGCTGGAAAGAATCAAGGATTTGGTCTCTATAAGATTAAAGGGGCTACGTTGTATATGTCGAGCTATGCAATGGTTGGAACTTGAATTCTGATATGTTTGTTAGATAGAATTGGTTTGTTATGGTTTGTTTCCTGCTATGTTGTAAATGGTTCTTTTGTAGCAGCTATGCTGCTATGTTGTAAACAGTTTGTAGCAGCTATGCTGCTTCTTGGATAATAAAACTTCAAATTATCCACAAAAAAAAAAATATTTTTAAATTCATTAAGATAGTACTTCTCTACTAGTTATTTGAAACTCATGGGCAAAAAGCAGCATTTCAGAAACTTATGGGCAAAAGTTATATATATAGAAAATTTAAGGGAGGCCCTTACAATTTCTCCAAATCACATTAAAAAATCATCTTGAAAGAAAAAACAAAAGAAAGCGCTTTTCTCTACCAAAGCAATTGTTTTTACAGTTTACAGTTTACACAGATCAGAGAAACTGAAGAGCTAGGGTTTTTAGTTCAGAGAATTAGAAATTTACATCGAAAATCGAACTGGTGTGAGTCGACTCATATTGCCAGATCGGTGCGACTCGACCATGTATAGTGGGTCCAGTGATGGCGAGAGCCACGAGGCCGCCACGCAACGGAAGATCCCGCCAGTTTCGTCGATGCTTTGGGTCCGAAATCTTCGCCGGTACATCGGATCCGGTGCCGGACTTGGATCCGAAGCCTTAATGGGTCCGTTTCTCTTCTCTTCTCTCTTCCCTTCATTTCTTTATAACACATCCAAAATTCTATTGTTTAGTTATTTTATTTATACATTTCAAAATCTACATTCAAAGTTTCTCTCTTTTGTTGAAACTTAGGCTTAATTGTGATAAATTTGGGTTTAGACTAGAATTTTGAGGGTCTTTCTTACTAAAATGTGTTTAATTGGTGTTTAAAATTTTAAAATTTTTCATATTTGGCTACACGATGAACTGTGGAAGTGGTAGCCTATTGGTTAAGCTGAGAAGTAATAAACCAGTTAGCTAGGTTAATTTTGAGTGTCCGAATTGATAAGCAAAGATAGAGAATGCATGATATTTGAATTTTAGTTATAATTCTTGGTTCAAGCTTATGTCTTTGAGAAAGAGTTAGGAACTGGGTCTTTTCTTCTTACAAGCTTTGTAGTAAGGGAATCTTAACTTGCTGAAACTTCAATTGCTCATATGTATGCTTGCCTGCAGACATGTTTGCCGTTTTGGTTGAATTGTGGATATAATACTTTTATTTTATTATTGAAATCTATGTTTGTTTCCTCGTTGAGATTCTGATTTCCTGTGTTGGTTCTATCTTTTGTAGAGCTTGAGACAAAGAGGATCTTGCTTGATATATTTAAAGAGAAGCAGCAGAAAAGTGCTGAAGCTGGTTCAATACCAAGTTTCTATAAGAAGGCATGTACTAAAATTATCTGTTCGCTTTATTACTCTTCAAATCCCCAATTATCATGAACTCATTCTTCTTTTCTTTATTCTTGTTTTTGCTTGGTTCAGAAACCTGAAGAAGGATCCATCAGTCATAGGGTTCAGAGGCTAGCAAAATATCGATTTCTAAAGGTAGAATTGGTGCTTTCTTTGACGGCTTGTTTTGGTTCCTAACCATCTAGTGGTCCATTTAATCATTGCTCACATTCTTAATTCTTTATTGCAGAAGCAATCTGATCTTTTGCTAAATGCTGATGATCTGGATGCCATGTGGGTTTGCTTAAGAGAAAATTGTGTTATTGATGATGCCACTGGTGCTGAAAAGGTCTATATTCTCAACCATCATAATCTCCTCTAGTTCAATGAATTGCTATAGGGGAATGGAAAATGCTAAGCTACTTTTAATTTGTTGTTCACAATTGTGACATTATCCTTATCAGAGCTTGACTCATGTTTTGGACTTGCAGATGAACTATGAAGATTTTTGCCACATTGCCTCCGTGTGTACAGAACAAATAGGTCCAAAATGTCGGCGCTTCTTCAGCCCATCAAACTTCATGAAGTTTGAGAAAGATGAGTCAGGAAGAATAGCCATTTTGCCCTTCTATCTTTATGTGATGCGCACTGTGAGTCTTTGTTTATTTCTTTAATATTTCAAAGTATTATACTTTGCAATCTTTTTTAATTATGTGCAAGTCTTAGGATCAGTCCCTTATGGATTGTTGCTTTGTTAACTAAAGATGTGAGTCCTAAAATCATGATGTTCAAAGAAACCTAGATATCATCTGCTTTTACTTTTTAATTTATTCTTATTGAGGAAATGGTTCCTTGACTGCTGTTTATCGTTCATCATTCTTCAGGTTTCTCTTACACAGGCCAGAATAGATATGAGTGAGCTTGATGAGGATTCGGATGGTTTCCTCCAACCTCATGTAAGGAGTCTTTGCATCTTGAAGCCTTCAAGTATTTAAATTATCTTTTTACCATGTGATCTCTGTTCTGATTGACTACCACTCCAGCATCAGTTTGTTTTTCGCCTTTTCTCATGTTTAAGAACTATAATTACTTTGCTATTGTACAGGAAATGGAGGCCTATATTCGTGGTCTTATTCCTAACCTGGCACAACTACGGGATATGCCTGCAGCCTTTGTTCAAATGTACTGTCGCATAGCTGCACACAAGTTCTTCTTCTTTTGCGATCCTCATCGACGAGGTCTGCATGACCTAAATTTGCTTACCAACGTCGAGTTGATATATCAATTATAACTAGTTTTAGTGTGCTTCCATTATGCTGTTCAAAAAGTTAACATTTAGTATTTTTCGCAGGAAAAGCCTGCATAAAAAAGGTGCTGCTTAGCAACTGTCTCCAGGAATTAATGGAACTACATCAGGTACATTATTGATGAATATGTCTCGTAGATATACCATCCTTTTTTACTTGGTTTGACAACTATATTTCTTATTATGATTTTTTCTTTTCCCTCGTTAAACTTCTGTGCAGGAAACTGAGGAAGAAGTCACCGACACTGAGCAAGCTGAAAATTGGTTTTCCTTGACTTCTGCACAACGCATATGTGGTGAGTACTTTGAACATTTTCGATTTTGGTAGATATTGCCCTCTGTCTTTATTATTTTAGTTTATCCTCTGTTTTGAATCTGATGGTATAGTGGATCGTAAACTGCAACTTCTTACTCTTACCATTCTTTGAAATAAAGTTTGTTTCTTGATTTGGAAACTGCTTAAGTATGTGAATAATATATGAGGGAAGTATGATGTAATAATGTACTAACTGCATACTGATTCTTCTCCTAGATATGTTTCTTGCCCTTGATAAAGATATGAATGGAACACTGAGCAAGCAGGAGCTTAAAGAATATGCAGATGGAACTCTAACTGAAATTTTCATCGAAAGAGGTACGATATAACACTATTGTTTATTTTTCAAAGTATACTAAGATTTCTCATGTTTGATTCTTATGCATGGTTGTTACTTAACGTCTGTCCTTTAAAACAAAAATGGAATTAAACTTTGGCTCTTATGCATGGTTGTCTTTTATTTTGAAGTTGTATCCTTTCTGCTATTCTGGATTTCGTTTTCTGTTTTTCTACTCATTTTTTTTTTTTGCATTTCTTATGCTTTCGATAGTATTTGATGAACATGTCCGCCGTGGCAAAGTTGGTGCTGGAAATAATCGAGAGATGGATTTTGAAAGTTTTCTTGACTTTGTTCTGGCCCTCGAAAACAAAGACACTCCGGAAGGGTTAACATATTTGTTTCGTTGTCTCGATCTTAATGGTAGGGGATTCCTCACAACAGCAGATATTCATTCTCTTTTCAGGTGAAGACCTCTTCATATATTCAAATTGAAGTTTTATTTTGACTATCATGGTTCCAATCTTTATTATGTGCTTTGAGCCTATGTTGCTCCGACTCTTCATGTTTTTGAAGTACCCGTGTCCGACATCCGTGTCTGATGCATATCCGGACATGGGTATGAGGATATGATCCTCCAAAGACCCTCCAAATACATGAAAATCTTTGAAAAAATTGAACATACCCGAGTCCGAATAACATAGCTTTGAGCTGTTGCTAAGAGCTTAAGTTTTATTTCCTCTCCTGAGCTATCAAAGCATATCTCGAAAAATGGAAGTGAAGAAAGGGAGCATCAAAGAGATGAGATGTTTCCTGATACAATCTTCCTACAGAAAAACTCTGTATTTTCCTGCTTGTAGTACTTGAGCAAGTTTCTGCAAGTCTCATATCTCCAGAGACATGAATGATGAAAACCATAGATTAGACTTGGAAACCAATTCTGATATTTTAGCACTAGCTCTCTCATTGACCTATTACTGATTTATTTTAAACATTTACCACCTTTATAAGAAATTTCATGAGCTGAAAGAAAATTCTCCAATTCTACTCTTGAAACAGAGATGTACACCAGAAATGGATTGAAGGGGGCAACTATGAATTGTGTATTGAGGATGTGCGGGATGAAATATGGGACATGGTCAAGCCAGTTGATCCACTTAGGGTTACATTGGCTGACCTCCTAGCTTGTAAACAGGGTGGGACCGTAGCCAGCATGCTCATAGATGTGCGGGGATTTTGGGCTCATGACAACAGGGAAAATCTTCTCCAAGAAGAAGAAGAGCCAGAGGAAGAATGATGATTTACATGTCTGATAAAAAATGCTTGCTTGTACTAACAAAAACTTGTTTGTCAAAGGCACCTGTAATTCTCTGCAATATGTATTATTTTGTTGCATTGCTGCCTATTGTAAGATTTATGATCTGAAAGTTGTCACAAACTCTGTAACTCTTTTCATCAAATTGCAATCTATTTTGCATTAAATAGCAAAATTACAGAAGTTTCCATTTTCTTGTATAAATTACTCTCAGCATTGCAAATCATGCCAAGGGAATGTCAAATGATAAGAAATCAAAATATGATGAATTCAAGCTATGTTATTCTGACTCTTTATTTTTCTTGAAATATCCGTGTCCGACGGATATCCGAACATGGGTATTGAGATATGATCTTCAAAGATCTTTCAAATACATTAAAAAAAAAAAAAAAAAACTTAAAAGTAAATCGAACATATTCATGTCGGACAGATACCCGTGTCCGAGTAACATAGGTGCAAAGGAAAAATTTACAAGAATCTGTTGGTTGGCACCAGGCTTGCTCCTATCTAACCAACATGCTTAATCTGCTCCGCTGATCCAACAGCAGGCAAATAGACAAACATCATCATCTGCTCTTCCTCCTGATTCTTGGTTCTTCTCTCAACTTCAAACAAAAAGATTGTACTCTACTGAGCATTTTTTTCCTCTCTGATAAACCCTAGCTTCGGAAATTTTATTAATCCTTCAAACACTAAGCTCTGTCATGTTACAGAATTGCTTACGCAACTGATAGCGCAGCCGTCACCAGACCATTTGGTATAACACCACTTAGGAAGTTCAAGCAAAGCCCCAAGTAATAGACAACTATCGACCATGGCAAGCTCCGAAGGAACCGATCTCTTAAGCCACAGATATGGCATGCCAGCATGTGGCAAAAGGTGGAGGATGAGATATCAGTTAAAAAATAACATGCAACTTTGGTAAGCACCTACTCCAACTGTCTATACTCAATTACTGCATCATATGTTTCCATGGTAAAAGAACTCTCTACAAAGCATCTGAAGTGTATTTCTTAAAGTTAATAACAGCAATGAGTCAGATAAGCAACAAATAAAGGAAAATTTCAAGCAAACTAACAACATTTAAGAATGCAGAAAGAGAAAAAAAACATTTGGCAAAGGTATATAATTCACCTGAGTTCATGCCAAAACATGTTGGTTCGATTGTGCAAGAAAGGTTTCAAAGGAGCAAGAAAGTTGTCTTCGACAACACCAAGCTGTCCTGAAGAGCCATCATACTTTCCTTCATGTCTTGAAAAGAAAAGTGAGGACACAACATGAAGAATGATTGATGGATCTGGATCTCCAAGGATAGCCTCAAGCTCCCTTCGAATCCATGGTTCTATTCTTTGCAGTATTTTCTCTTTCTCAAAATCATTCCTAGGTACATCCTGAAAGCAAAAAGATGACACATCAAAATGATCCAAAGTAACCCTTCCATGCTAAACTAAAGTGTCAATCTATGTTATCCGAACTCTTTATTTTTTTTAAAGTATCTATGTCCGGTATCTATGTCCGAAACATATTCCGACATGCGAACATGGGTATGGGTTATGATCCTTCGAATATATGAAAAAACTTTTAAAAAATTAAGTATTTCCGTGTCAAACACATACCCGCATCCGACACTCATCCAAGTCCGAGTAACATAGGTGCCAATCATGCAAAAATTGCAAACTTCAAAGAACTAAACCATGTCTCAGTAAACATACCTGCTGAGAACAAATCCCAGGAGATATAGGCACGGCTTGCAACCGTCGGTTATACACGCTACAAGAAACCCAAAATTTTCCCCATCAGCCATTTTCTTTTTCTTTTTCAACCCCCAAAAAAGATACGAACAAGCATATAAATAAATTGGGTCTGCATAAGGTACCTGGCACGCCATTGAAGCCTCCTTTCGGCAATAACATGAGGCGGCACAGTCCCAGATCGCCCAAATGATCGCCGCCAAGGCAACGGCCTCGTTCTACAGTTAACACTGTTCATTTCTTCCCTTGTTCTTTCAATAACCCTAAACAAATTGCAAAAATAAATAAATAAATAAAAGAGAATAACCTAAATAATCAAAATTTGTTATTCGATTTACAGTTAAAGAGTTAGCAAATTGTTAACAAAAAAAGGCTCACCGTCGACGATCAGTTACGGTGGACCGAGGTCGTGGAATGACCGGTTTGCCCTCGGAGATAGCTGGTAATTGCTGTTTGAGGAATTTTGGAGAGGAGAGATCGATTTTGTAGAACCACGAATCGAAGGTGGAATTGCAGAGAGGGCAGCTCCTCTTCAAATCGCTCCACTTGCGAATGCACTCCAAGCAGTAAGCGTGGGAACAAACCGTGAGAACCGCCGCTCCACGAGCGTCGATGTTTCTCAAGCATATCGGACATCTTTTACCGACGATTGCTGGCGAAATTACTCTTCGTATGAATTTCTCGATTTTCGATTTTTCCGATGGTTTTGCTGAAGACGACGGTGAACCCATTGGAGAAAGAGAAGAGAAAGAAGTATTCTCTGAGAGTGCTTGTTTTAATTTTTACGTGGTCGCTGAAAGGTGTTGCTGATAAGGCGAGAAACAAAGTTATAAAAAAAAAAAAAAAAAAATTATATTGACACCGTAGCTTTTTAATTTTACAGTCAAAATTAAAAAATATATATTATATTTTATTTTTTAAATATTTAAAAAAATTATTAATTTTGTTCGTAAAATTTAAAAATTTCATTACAATAAATATGATAATTTCTAATATATATATATATATATAAGAAATTTTTTGATTTTATCTTATTAAAATTTGGCCTCTTAAAAAAAAAAAAAACTTATAAAGTAGGATTATTTTATGTTTAAGCTTTTTCAAATTTGTTTCAAATAATTAATTCAATGGGATTTAACTTAAATAGTTTTTTTTTTTTTTTTACTAAAATAGATTCCTGCAAGATAAGATTTTATCTTCGATACTTACAAATTTTTTTTTTGGGCTCTTAAACTTTGATTTCATTTGTATTAAAAAGAAAATCTAATTAACATTTAATCAAGCTTAACCTAAAGTACAAATGTAGTTAAAGATCAAATAAAGAAAGTGCTTAACGAGATTGATATAGATATTGATTAGATTAATAGTGTGACAATTTAGATTTCAAACAAAGAATCTTAACCCATGTATATAATTTAAAGAAATTATCAATTCTAGTTTAACCGGAAAAAAAAATAAAAAAACTTTTAAACTAGTTTCTTTGTCGGGGGAAAATCAATTGTTTCAAGTTACACAACTTATCTTAGTTAGATCATCTTTTTGTTTTTTAATTGAAGAAAAAAAAAAAAAGAATTTATTGGACTTTTCTTTTATATGACTCGTGCATTTGAGATTAGCGTCAATAAAGGATCATAAATAAAATTTGAATCTAAAACCATTTACATTGAGGCAAACAAACATATCGATTGAGCCAACTTCTTGTATTAATATATGCTAACAACTAAAAATTACATGAATATGTTAATTAAGCCTATGGAAATTTATAATCTATCTATAATTAATTATAAAAGTTGTTCACTAAATAATAAAATTGCTTAATTTAAAATCAATTAGATAAATGCCCACGTTTCACTGTGAGCATGTTATCAGATTTTAATTAATATTTTATAATAAATTTGAAAGATAAAAAAGTAAGAGAAATAAAGATAATTTATAAAAATAATTTTATCATTATACGACACTTGATATAAAATTAAGAGTTATTTGAAATGATCAATTAAATTCGGTAATTTCAGATACAACATAATTATACGGTACGAATATACATGAAAAAAATAATTAAAACACGATATGGCACGAAAAATAAAATGAACATGACACAAATACACGAACGTGTCAAAATCTATATAAATTGAATTATTAACGTGTCAAGATTTATATAAATATATAATAGAGTAAATAGGATTATAATAGGAAAAATAACACGAACACGACACGTAATACAAAATTGAGAGTTATTTGAATAATGTCAATTTGACTTGATAATTCGGACACAACGACACGAACAAAACATGGAAAAAATAATTAAAACATAGCACGATATATAACATGAACATGACACAAATACACGAGCGTGTCAAAATCTACATAAAATCAATTATCAACGTGTAAAAATTAATATAAATTGAATTATTAACGTGTCAAGATTTATATAAATATATAATAACGTAAATACGAATATAATAGGAAAAATAACACGAACACGACACGTAATACAAAATTGGGAGTTATTTGAATAGTATCAATTAGACTTGATAATTCGGACACAACGACACGAACAAAACATGGAAAAAAATAATTAAAACATGGCACGATATATAACATGAACATGACACAAATACACGAGCGTGTCAAAATCTAAATAAAATCAATTATCAACGTGTAAAAATTAATATAAATTTATAATACTTTAAACACACGATAAAATAACACAAATACGTTACGAACATATATTTTTTTCTCTAAATTGAATTATTATGACAAATCATGGGATGAATTGAGACACGACATGTACATATAATTTTTTTTCTAAATTGAACCACCATGACAGACTATGCAAAATATTTAGATGAATTGAAAAACGACACGAATACAATATGAAAAAATAATTAAAATACGACACGAACGATAACATGAATACAAAATAAATACACAAATGTCTCAAAATCTACATAAAACGAATTATTAACATTTAAAAATTTATATAAATGTATAATACTTTGAACATATGAAAAAATAACACGAACACAACACGAATGTGTCGAAATCTACATTATATAAATTTATAATACTTTGAACACAAAAAAAAAAAAAAAAACACGAACACGAATATTTTGGATTGAGTAAGAATATTTGTAAGTCGAGTTTGGGTAAGAATATTTATAATTCGGGCCCGGCCCAAATTACTATTCAACAATTGAAAAATATTTTTTATTTAAATTTAATTATAAAATATATAAAAAACATTTTAAAATATTTTAATAATTTATGAATAGTGAAATGAGCTTACAGGTAGGCCCGAATTATTAACTTGTAAAAATTATATAAATTTATAATACTTTGAACACATGAAAAATAACACGAACACGAATACTTTGGATTGAGTAAGAATATTTTTAAGTTTGACTTGGGTAAGAATATTTATAAGTCGGCCCGGGCAGGCCTGAATTACTATTCAACAATTAAAAAATATTTTTTATTTAAATTTAATTATAATATATATAAATATAAAAATATTTTTAAATATTTTAATAATTTATCAATAGTGAACGTGTAGGGCCGGCCCGAATAATTATTCAACAATAAAAAAAATATTTTCTTATTTAAATTTAATAAATATATATAAAAATTAATATAAAAATATTTTTTTAATATATTAATAATTTATGAATAATGAAATGAACTTACGGATTGGTTTTGACTCGATCCAAAACGGGTTTAGGTAAAGATTTTTTTTCTTCGAGCCGCGGCCCGATCCGGCCAGGCCCATGAGAACCACTACCATGAACAAAGGCTAAATACATCAAAATACCTAAAAAATAAAATAACCTATATACAAAAAAACACCTAAAAATGATAAATTCATTGATGAGTTGTCATCAAACCATAATTTCAAAATGTTTAATTCTAGCATCTCATCATGCGTGATTGTTTTTAATGTTAGTAATAGATAATAAAAGTAATAGATAGGCATTGTTTAAGGGACAAGTAAGCTTAAGGATAAATTAGGATTTTGAGGGTAATTAGGGTATTGATTTGTTATTTTTATTTTTTATTATTGTGGCGAAGAAATAAAGAAAAGAAAGAGAAAGAGAAAGAGAGGAAAAGAAAGAGGAAAGAGAATATATATATATATATATATATTTTTGGGTGTATTTGTGCTGTATTTTTATTTTTTTTATGTCATTATCGTATTCAATATATTATATATTTATATAAATTTTGATACGTTTATAATTTATTTTATGTAGATTTGACACGTTTGTGTATTATTGTCGTGTCGTGTTTTAATAGTTTTTTATGGTCGTGTTCGTGTCGTATAATTATGTTTTATCTGAAATTATCAATTTTAATTGATACTATTTAAATAACTTTTAATTTTATGTCAAGTGTCGTATAATGATTGAAGTTATTATTTGTCTAGATTAAATTTGATAATTTTAGACATTTATATCAAAGTGAAATATTTTACATAATTTATCATAGTTATTTAATTTAAACTTTAAATTTATTAATTTAAGAATTAAATCATTATATCTGTCATAAATTAAATTATTACTATAAATTTGTTAATATATATTTTATAATTTTTTTAAACTAGTTAATATTACATTATTGTTGATACCAAATTCAACTGGACTTTTGTATTAAGCATAGATAACTGTTTTCAGGGGTAAAAGCGGGGTTTATAAATTCAAAAAACGGGGCGGGTTGTTTCGGGCAAAAAAAATTTCAATTTCGTACTGTCAAATTTTCTTTTTGTCATTTAAAAAAAAAAAAAAATTTCCCAACAGCAAAAACAAAAAACCTCACTGTTTCTGCTGCTCTGAAAAATGGACGTCCCAAAGGAGCAAATCACTGCTATTCTCGATAATGCTCTCTTTAACTCCGCTCAACTTCTCGTAATATATATATATATATATTTTCCTTTTTACTGTATTAATTATTTATAATTAAAATAAACCTAACTTAAATTTTACTTCGTTAATTGATTATTTTTTTGTTGTTGTTTGGTTTGGACAGGGTTCTTTTCTTGTTTCATCATCTGCCATTAATGCCGAAACTAGTCCGCATCTCAAGGCTGAAAATCTGGTCTCAATTTATTCTAATTTTTGCTTTTCCTTTTATTTTTTTCAAATGATTTTTTAAAATGTTAACTGACTCTTTTTTTTTTTCCCCTTCAATATTTGTTGTGTATTTCTGCAGATTCTTCTTGGCGATGCTTTGTTTCGGGAGAGAGAGTATCGTAGAGCAATTGTAAGCTCAAATTTTTTTTTTGAGTAATTTTTTCTTGTGATTTACTGGCAAAAAATAAACATAAATGGACTCGTTTGGAATAATGTGAACAAAATCAGTCAATTGTATTTGTAGAATTTCTTATTTTGTTCGCCGTAGTTGAAAAGCTTTAATATGAAATATAGATGTGCTGCTAGATTTTATAAATTAATTTTGTCTTAAATAGTTTCATTTCATTTATCTTTATATCTATTTTATGTCATAATTTTTCTTTTAAAAATGGATTTTCGAGTTTATATATCGTTGTCTTAGGGAAGAGTTAGCAAATTTCTTTAGTTCCATTTAATTATCCTGACAAGTTTTGTAAAACTGGCATTTAGATTTTTATTTTAAAAGGATTTATTTAAAATTGTGATTCATGTGCTGAAGTGCTTTGATTTTCGGAGGAGATTGATAGAGTAAGGAAAAATTAAGTTGCTTTAATTTTTTTTGCATTTTTCCTATATGCTTTCAGCATACATACAAGCAAGCCTTGCAGTATTACAAGATTATTCCCAAGCAAAATTCAACAATTTCTAGAAGTTCATTGTCCACCTCAAACAGGTCTTCTTCTCCGAATTCTTTTAACATTTCAGCGATCAATGAAAACGAGGTATTTTTCTCTTTTGAATTAACTTTGAGCTCTTCTCTTTTTTCTCGTAAGCTGAATGCTTATTGCAGTTTTGTTTCGTTTTCAATTACAGGTGAAGTTCAAAATTGCTTCTTGTCATTTTGCTCTAAACGAAACCAAAGTGGCCCTTGTTGAGGTTTTCTTCGTTTCTAACTTACTTTATTTCTCTGTTTGATTATTTCTGTTGACTTATTTTGGTGGAGATTGTAATTTGGATGAATAAATATTTGTTTAATAAATTTTGATTTAAAGTCTATTCTTTGTTCAGCTCGTTCTACTTTTCTTTCCACATTTATTTTTGTGAAATCTGCAATTTTCATTTCTTTGAATTTGCAGATGGAGGGAATTCCTAGCAAAGCAAGAAATTTGCAGATGAGTTTATTGATGGCAAAGCTTTATCGAAATACTAAACATACCCGTGGTGCTGTTACTTGTTACAGGGAATGTTTAAGGTCTTTCAATTTGTCATTCCTATTTTCTTGATGCTTCCTTTATGTGGATGATGTCTCTAATAGTTATTGCTTTTCTCTTTGTTTTACTGGTATGCATTAAAAATTATTGCGCTAACTTTCTGAAAGCATGTGTCTTTTGGTTTCTTCTTTGGCAGGCAATGTCCTTATGTCATTGAGGCTATCATAGCCTTGGCTGAATTAGGGGCCAGTGCCAAGGACATAATTTCATTATTCCCTCAGGTTTGTCAATATAAGTGCTATGCCTTGTCCCTGTGTCTGGTCTGCTAGGCAAGTATGCAAGATGTACTTTTTCTTTTATGTTGGATGTCTTTGAATTCGCGTAAGGTTTTTATTTTAAGATGGTATTGAATTTTCATTGTACTTCGTCTAGTCATATTTAGAAGGTCAAAATGGGCAGTATTTTTCTGGATTTGTCATTCTCATGCAGGCTGCCAATAGAGTTCTTACTGGTAAACTTCTAGTTTTTCACATGTCATATGTCATTGGTCAAGTTGCATGGATACAGTCATTTAGTCAAAATTTTTTTTTTTTTTTCGTTCATACAAGAAAGTTAATTTATATTTGTAGTGCAGTCTAATTTGTTATTTAACTTGAGAGCTTCAAAGTATAGTGCAGTAAACACCTTGAACATGAGGTTTTCCTTTTGTTCTGAATCTTTTTTATATCCCTTTGGTTATCAAAAACATGATTTTGTGGATGCAAATTATTTCTCCCTTACCCACAGTTCTTCTCATGAACATATTTTCAATTTTAACATCACAAGTAATGTTATGAAGTTCCTAATTAGACTTGTTGACTATTTGGTGTCTTATTTCATGTTCCAATTGTATAATTCCAGACTCCGAATAGAGGTGGGAGGGCTCAATTAGATCATAGTGACTCAAGCCGTTGGCTGCAAGTAAGAACAAAATGAAATGGATGGCATTCTTCTCCATAATGAGCTACTTATTAGCTTTATGTTCCTTGATGAACAATATATATACTGATTTGGAAACTGTGATCATGGTCCCAGAAAAATAATGCTTCACTCAGTTGTTTTGGTGTTATCTCTTTCTTTATTGTTTTAGTTTCATTGCTTATGTCAATGCTAATTTCTACTTTGACAGCATACTTAGTAATTTTTGATTTTGTGCAGCGGTATGTTGAGGCACAATGTTGCATTGCTTCAAATGATTACAAAGGTATGATAATTTTCTTTTTAAATTGTAACGTTTCATAATCTAGACCATATTTTATTTATCTCGTGCAGAAGTTATTTATTATGATATATTTGTTAACTTATCTACTTTGTCAATTTCTTTCCATGAGGATTCCTGTTTCCCCTAAATCTTTTTGCAGGTGGTTTGGAACTCTTTGCAGAACTTTTACAACGCTTCCCTAATAACATACACATATTACTTGAAATGGCGAAGGTTAGGGATGGTTGCATTCTAATGAATCTAGCATGCTTATGTGCTCCTTTATCTGCTTAGTGGGAAAGAAAATTAATGAGTTCACTTTAGCTTAGAAGGGAGAAGAAAAGGCTGGAAGAGTATTTATGAATCTTAAATCTTGCATTCTTGCTAGTTGTAGGCTATGTTACTCGGACTCGGGTGTGAGTGTCGGACATGGGTATGTGTCCGACATGGGTATGTTCAATTTTTTCCAAGATTTTCATGTATTCGGAGGATCCTTGGAGGATCAAATCCCCATACCCATGTCCGGATATGCGTCGGACACGGGTGCCGGACACGGATACTTCAAGAAAAATGAAGAGTCGGAGCAACATAGGTTGTAGGTTGTTTGTAGCATCTAGATCATTCAATTTTTAATTATCTTTCTATTGATTTATACATGTTACTACGCCCAGGTTGAAGCCATCATTGGAAAAAATGATGAGGCAGTAATGAATTTCGAGAAGGTGATTAGAATATCTAACTTGTTATGTCAATGAACTATTTTCAAGTCTTTTTCTGCCTATGCTTACTTGCACTTCTACTCATGTATTGTAACAAATTCAAGTCTGTTATCCTTGTAGGTTCGCTCCATTGATCCTTATGTTGTGACTTACATGGATGAGTATGCAATGCTTCTAAAGATGAAGTCTGATTATTCAAAGTTGAACAAGTTAGTGCATGATTTGCTGAGTATTGATCCTACAAGACCAGAAGTTTTTGTGGCTCTATCTGTATTGTGGGAAAGGAAAGACGAGAGAGGTGCTCTATCTTATGCTGAAAAGGTTAGCTGGTTTATCTGTAGTAGTCCATCCCCCCCATAAATATTTATATATCTCACAAATTCACTTATTCTTTACAACCAGAGCATCAAAATTGATGAGAGGCACATACCCGGTTACATAATGAAGGTATTGAAAGATTTTCCATCCAACAGAATGGGTGATTATCCTCATTAAAGCTTTTCCGTGGTTTTTTTTTTTCCTGGCAATATAATTCTTTTTTGTTCTTTCATCTTCAATTACGTCAATTCCTATAATTTTCTGCGTGCTGTTAGGGTAACCTGCTCTTATCATTGAAGCGGCCAGAAGCTGCTGCGATGTCCTTCAGGGGAGCTCAAGAATTGAGAGCTGATCTCCGTTCGTATCAAGGTTTGAGTTTTAAGGAGAAAAAAATGTGCAAATCCACTATTCAGCTGCATAAGATTCATCTTATCCCTATCACTGCCTTCTATATGTTTGATGTAGTTATATTTTAAGAAAGAAAGAATCATGAGATTAGAGAGGCCTTGCAAACCTTTGAGTTTGACTGTTATAATTTCAGGTTTAGTTCATTCCTATCTGGCATTTTCTAAAGTCAAAGAGGCCCTCTATGCTGCTAGAGAGGCAATGAAGGCCATGCCTCAGTCTGCAAAGGCGCTGAAATTAGTTGGCGATGTTCATGCTAGCAATTCTGGTGGTAGGGAGAAGGTAAACCTGTAATAGACTATTCTTAGCTATGTTATTCGGACTCGGGTGTGAGTGTCGGACACGGGTATGATCAATTTTTTTCCCGATGATTTCCATGTATTTGAAGGGTCTTTGGAGGATCATATCCCCATACCTATGTCCGAATATGTGTCGGACACGGATGTCGGACACTGGTACTTCAAGAAAAATGAAGAATCGGAGCAACATAGATTCTTAGCATTACTTGACTAGAGATTGCCACTGAAAGTAAGTTTTAATAAGTTTTACTTTAACCCAAACTGGTAACAGGCAAAAAAATTCTATGAATCAGCACTCAGGCTGGAACCTGGTTACCTTGGAGCTGCATTAGCTTTAGCTGAGCTCCATGTCATTGAGGGCCGAAATGGAGATGCCGTATCGCTTCTTGAGCGTTATCTCAAAGATTGGGCTGATGACTCTCTTCATGTCAAACTGGCTCAAGTATTTGCTGCCACAAATATGCTTCAAGACTCTTTGTCACATTATCAATCTGCATTGAGGTCAATTCATACTCAGGATATGCTCCAATTTTCTCTTATTCTAGACTGCACATGGTCAATAACTTTGAATGATTATAAAAGAAGCTTTCATATCTAAAATAATCTGACAGAAAATTGCTATTCCCTTTTCGATGAATGCAATAATGTTTAATCTGTTTTGCAGAATAAATCCTCAGAATGAAGCTGCGAAAAAGGGGTTAGAACGCCTGGAAAAGCAAATGAAGGTCTGTCTTGTGCAGCCCATTCTATGTTGCTCCGACTTTTCATTTTTCTTGAAGTATCCGTATTTGGCACATATCCGGACATGGGTATGGGAATATGTCCCTCCAAATACATGGAAAAACTTAGAAAAAATTGAACATACCCGTGTCGGACACATACCCGTATCCAACACTCATATCCGAGTCTAAGTAACATAGGTTTGCCGAGCCATTTAGGCATGCTAATCATTGATATGCAAAATACTAAAACGAGTGACTTCTTGTAGGGAGTGGATCCCGATGCACCTGAAGAAGAGGAAGAAAATGAGGTTGAAGATGCAGATGCAGACCAAGAAGAGACCGAGCTTTTGTAAGGTTTGTAGTCAATGTCTTCAATAGATATAGGACCAATGTCGACCATTATCGATGTTTTCGAGAAGAAAAACTGATTATGAATGAAGGTGACTGGACTCCATGCTGCCATTTGAACCAAATCATAGTCCCAGCAATTTATAATTTATGAGGGTGCCAGAACTCAACAACATGCAGTGGAAACTTGAACTAAGTTTGAAAAGTTTCATCGGAATATGGCCATCAGTTGTGTGATAGTTGGCTTGTATATTTGAATCCGAATCACTAATACAATTTTGCTTGGAAATATATTTACAGTACGATATGAGCTTCCATATAAGTTTGCTTTGGAAAGTGACTTGTAAAATTATGAATTTCATTTTCTTCGATTATTTACAAATTAAAACTATTAGCTCTGTTTCATCATGAATCAACCCTTTAAAGAAAAAAAAAAAAGTGTTTGAAATCTGAAAATGTGAAATTGGACTAAATGTTCCAGTGAAAATGATTGATTCAAATTCCTTGCACTTTGAACCTGAAATTAAAAAAATTAAAAAATGACATTATGGATTCGGATCTTAAAAATTGCACTTTGGCACAAGTAAGATGTACAAAGGAGATCATGGCATAAATTTACACAATAAGTTCTAAGGTAATCAAACATCCATTTGCATTGTTTGAAAGACAAAGAGACAGGCTAAAACTCTTCAGCAGCAAACAAGCTCCTCCCTTCGTTTGATCTGGCTACCAGCAATTGACTCGAACGTAATGCAGGTCTGCAGCTTACTCGGAGTTCCTCTCAGAAGCCCATTGAGATCAAAGCCATGCTATAGCTCACAACCAGCAGGGTTTTTTCTGCAAACTCGAAGCAAGAGATTACATCCGAGGAAACACATGACATAGTTGTTGATATATACATGAATACGAATCTCCATGCAGACAAAGGCTCGATTTCAGGGCAGGTTGAACAGTTGTTTATTCAAACTGTTCGTCGTAGCAGGGATCATGTATGGCAAATAGATACATGGATGACTGTAACTAGTCGGATTTAGTTTAAAACTATACATTGAATGGTTTCCTAGGAGTGGGTGCTCGGTTCTCCATGGATTGCAACCTTTGTTTGAGATGGAAAACTTCAACCTGCATTGCACCATATAGGGAAAAAGAGAAGCCGAGACTGGATATTAATGAAGAAACAAATGAGCTTCATCTAATCAACAAAAACTATGAATTGAATCGACTCTTTGCAATCATTTGGCATAAAATTGACTCTGATTCTAGTGGCATTAAGCTCAGGTTTGACAAACACATGCTTGCACACTCGGCCTGATTAAAACCTATGTTACTCAGACTCGGGTATGAGTGTCGGACACAGATATGTTCAATTTTTTCTAAGATTTCTATGTATTTGAAGGGTCTTTGGAGGTTCTTATCCTCATACCCATGTCCGGATATGCGTCGGACACGAGTACTTCAAGAAAAATGAAGAGTCGGAGCAATATAGATTAAAACTAACTAAAGCAGCCATCACAGAGCATTTATCTTTATTTCATTCCCCATTTATATAATTCAAAGCCACACCTGTAATTGGAATGCTCTGGCCCTCTCCCCTGCAAGGACTCCTCTGGTTGAGTGCAGCTCCTAGAATAAATTTCGAATCAGGCACTCTTCAAAATACGATCCGTAATGGCAAGTTTCCAATGATGAATTAGCACAAGATAACAAAATCAATACCTTTTGAGTATCATCAAGAACAGCCTTAAGGAAAGCCACATCATGTTCAAGTCTTACATTGTCCGAGTGGACTACGTTTGATAAGCTGTTGGCCTCTTCATGTGCGAGTTCTATACCAGCTAGTTTCTCTTTTAGCAATTCCATCTCCTTCATTGTGTCTGCAAATCTTTTCTCCATCTCCTCTTTGCTCTTGAGAGCAGAAGCTAAAGTTCTCTCTGCAGTGTCTCGGCTTGCCAATGCAGCTGCCAACTGTACTTCTAAAATTCCATTTTTTCTACTTAGGGCAGCCATTCTTGTCTCATAAAATTGATATATGCTCGAAGGAGCCGATATGGCACCTGATTTATCATCTGCTTCTTGAAATACAGAATTATCATTATCAACAGGAACGTTTGCGATCCCTTCAACCCGGGGGTTTGAACATTCAGTTCCAAATAGGAATGATTTGTCTGAACTGATTTTGGTCCCAGGAGCATTAATCTGAATTCCTGTATCAGACTGATTTGTTTTTTGTTCTGTTGCCTAAAACAAAAAAATATGTTATGTTAATGGAATATTTCAATGGCAAAGTAGAAGGTGCCATTTCAAATTTGAGCAGATAAAGGGTGTTAATCATCTTGAAGGCAATAGTTAACTATGTTACTCGGACTGGGATGTGAGTGTCGGACACGGATATGTTCAAATTTTTCTAAGATTTCTATGTATTTGGAGGGTCCTTGGAGGATCATATCCCCATACCTATGTCCGGATATGCGTCGGAAACGGGTGTCTGACACGAATACTTCAAGAAAAAGTAGAGTCGGAGCAACATAGATAGTTAATTGAATGAAGCTTTTATAATTACCTGCAGAATATAACTTAAATCCTCTGAATTCTTTGTTATTCTAACAGTTGTGTTGTATTCTTCCTCGTTATGAAATTGCTTCCGTAGTGAGACATTTCCAGAAAGAGGATTTTGATCCACAAATGACAACTCTGACAACGATTTCCTACCAGAACCATGTTCAATTGCAGAGGCTAAATTTTGTCTAGCAGCAGAATCAACTTGAGGTTGGGAAGAACCATTAATAGTTTGGCTAGCCGACCCTGCAGATGATGAACGTTTTGCAAACTGCATTTGTCCCGCAGATTTACCGGGAGTAGATCGCCGGCCCATGGATGATTCATTCTTCTCAATGATCAGTACTTCAACCTGTGTAACAGACAAAGAAGTAATTACAATTTAAACACATTCTAATCATTCCAAATATACGAATTCAAACCTCAACCTGATTTGATGGCTCCTTTCTGCATCCGCCGAATGCAACAAGAAAATCCTTTTCCTTGTGCTGCATGAGTACTAGGCTAAATCCCTGCAAGAACAACTATCTTAAGAACAATAGGCACCATGTCTTATCACCAATGAGAGGCTATGTTACTCGGACTCGGGTGTGAGTGTCCGACACGGGTATGTTCAATTTTTTCCAAGATTTCCATGTATTTGGAGGGTCCTTTGAAGATCATATCCCCATACCCATATCCGGATATGCATCGGACACGGAAACTTCAAGAAAAATGAAGAGTCGAAGCAACATAGATGAGAGGTACCTTTTTTTATTAAGGAATGCTTTCTAGTGAATAGTGATTAGATTGTGTTTAAACAAAATCCTATCAGAATTTTCTTATTTGAACTTCAGATCCATAATCAACCAGAAAACTCGACGATCATCTCTAACAGTCAATTTGCAATCTTTTACCAAAAAGAAAACATACAGGAATTCCAGTTCTAAATAATTCACATCATGCAGTATGAGGGTATCAAATTATTTAAAGAAAAACTTCCTTCTTGCAAAAGGATAAATTCAGTATGTTAACCTTGTTAGCGGTGATCGAGGATGGAAGTGATGCAATGGCCACAGACCACTCAGACTTTAAAACATCATATATGAAAGTCTCTGTATGTCCTGTAAACATTTCAGAATCAAATATGTAAGGGGAAAATAAGAAAAGAACAGTAAAAATGAATGCAAAAAGATTAGCACATAAAACAATAGTGAGAACTATTTGTTTGATGTATTGCATGCATGGCTATTTTACTCGGACTCGGGTGTGAGTGTCCGACACGGGTATGTTCAATTTTTTCTAAGTTTTCCATGTATTTGGAGGGTCATATCTCCATACCCATGTCCGGATATGTGTCGGACACGAGTACTTCAAGAAAAATGAAGAGTCAGAGCAACATAGTTGCATGGTCATAGGCGATATGCTCAATTCAATTAAATCTATGAAGTTGAACTTGATTACCAACTATGTAAGTTAATCAGCCACTCCTATTTTCTTTTCAATCCCATACCAAAAACATTAGGTACTGCATCATACCAATCATAGCATAAAATGGTTATCACACACTGTTACTCGGACTCAGGTGTGAGTGTCGGATACGGGTATGTGTCTGATACGGATATGTTCAATTTTTTAAAAGTTTTTCCATGTATTTGGAGAGTCCTTGGAGGGTCATATCCCCATACCCATGTCCGGATATGCGTTGGACACAGGTACTTCAAGAAAAATGAAGAGTCGGAGTAACATAGATCACACATTCTCAGACACATGCATGGACACATGCGATATCAAACAATTACAGGTTCAACCATTTTGAAATAAGCAAGAAAAAGAGGTCACAAATTCATGTATGAAGCTTTTTTCATCAAAGTTATAATTACTTTCAAGAGCTAGTGCATGCATACTTTTTTTCCTACTTCCACCCCCGGCTATGTACCATTTCGTTCCACACAGAACTCCACAGCAACCAGCTCTTGGCGATGGATGAAAACCACGTATCTTTATTCTTGACCAAACCATCTGAGGAAAAAGTAATTATAAAAAGACCATTATAAGCTAATAAAATAATTACAAAGAAATAACAATGTTCAGCAACATAATCTGAACGTAAACATGGCAAGATTGCTAAAGCTTTTACACACCGTTTCAAAGTCAAGTGAGTACAAGTCATTCAATGTGCGGGACTTCGATGCTCCACCAAAGATGAAAAGAGTTTTATCATCATAAAGAGTTGCTACATGATTGGATCTTGGAGATGGTCTTGTTCCCCTGTACAGTTACACAAAATAATTCATTATTAGAAGTTTCTTGCATAAGGAGTTTAGTCTTATGATGCATAGCTAAGAGCCGGATTTCTCTATCAGCAAAGTGACATCAAGTACGGAGGGGCTTAATTAGAAAACGATAAGGAATATGTCAGAGCTACACACGTGCACTGAAGTGTGAGCCACGTCAAGGACTTCAGATCAAACATATGTAGGTCATTTAGTTTCTTCTTTTTAGCATCTTCACCCCCAAAAAGGATTAAAATGGAGCTTGCCCTGACCACAGTGTGACCGCTTCGAGCAACCTGGAAAGTATGACAATGTTTGTTAGGAATGGTTACTTCCATAAATGAGTAAAACCCACAGTTTCTCAATAAAATAGCAAATAAGAGAGATGGAGCAAAGAAAAAAGACAATGATACCAATGTAAATTTATGACATGCCAATGTTATAGCTCTATCCGATGATCGTATTGCCTAGTAGAATTTACTGTTCTTACTCATTTGGCATTTGCATTTTATGATATTTGATATTTACACGTAATTTGGCCTTTATGAGTCGGAAAAAGTACCGGCATTTCTCCTTTTGCTTCCATAACTGACCAGCATTCTGTCTCCGTATCAAATGACCATACTGCGAAAACCAAAATTGCGAACAGAAGACTTATCACATCATGTACAAAAACAAAGTGACTTTACATGAGCGCAGAAGATTCTAATTTTGGACCTGAAACTTTGTCATTCCCAGGGTCAGTTCTGCCTCCAATTAGGAGGGCTTTTTTCCCCCATGAAACCTGGGTAAGGAAACAACAGAAAAACCTTGAGAATATCAACACTCCTAATGCTTTACATCCCACTTGTTAGAAATAACATGAATCAGCACAATAATACTACAAAGTAGCACAAACAACTTAACCAAATGATTAAATTACAAACAACATAAGATGCAAATTTAGTCTAATTAGTAGACATGGCAGTGCTATGTTACTCGGACTCGGGACTGAGTGTTTGATACGGGTATGTGTCCGACACGGGTATGCTCAATTTTTTCTAAGTTTTTCCATATATTTGAAGGATCGTACCCCCATACCCATGTCCGAATATGTGTCGGACATGGATGTGGGACACGGATACTTCAGGGAAAATAAAGAGTCGGAGTAACATAGTGGCAGTGACACGACAATCCTATTAACTTCACTCATACACATGCAGGATCCTATGTACCACACGGGACAGAACACATCTGCTAGTGTATATGATACGCAAAGCAAAGAGAATACGATATCAGGGAAAATGGAATACATCACATATGATTGTACCAGACTATGGCCCTTGCATGAAGGAATCTTAAGTGGAAGACTGCTTGGTGACAAGTAAAGCTTTGAAGATGCCATGGTCCAGGAAAAATTATCAAAATTAAGAACCTGCAATAAAAACAGAAAAGAATTTTATAGGACTTAAACTAACAGTTTGTGACACATCTTGCACCATGTCAAGTAAACTAGACATAACTTTTCAGAAATTACAAATTATTAACATATTTTTTACCTGCACATCATCTAACAATCCATTCCCAGATTCACCACCAACCACTATCATCTTGTTCCCAACAACAGCGGCTGCATGCTATTCGAGGAACAAGAAAAGTTTTCAGCATTTCCATCATAGCTGATATATAAAAGTTGAATTAACCTATGTTGCTTCAACTCTTCATTTTTCTTTAAGTATCCGTGTCCGACACCCGTATCCGACGCATATCCGGACATGGGTATGGGGGTATGATCCTCCAAGGACCCTCCAAATACATGAAAATCTTGAAAAAAATTGAACATACCCGTATCGGACACATACCCGTGTCCGACACTCACACCCGAGTCCGAGTAACAGAGGAATTAACAACTAACATATGAAGCAATCTGAAAATTGAAAAGCAACAATATATTACATTAAAGCGTGGCACAGGCCTTTCCCCGGCAACCGACAACTCCATCCAATTCTCAGAGTTTCCTGATGAATTAATCGCAGGGGCAGTAGGGGAGTGGGAGTCAAGTTCATCAGAATGACAAACAGCAGGCATAGCAGACTCTACCTGAAACAGATTTGAAGGCTTTAGCACCTTATACACATGCCCACCAACCAATACCAAACCAAAATTAAACAAGTCAAAAGCCTCACATTGGTATTGTTGCTTTGTTTGGGCGGTCTTATAGGACTTCTAATTCCATTGGCAGACTCCGAAAGCTGTACTTTCTTCACTCTAAATCAACACAGCAATGTACCAAAATAAGTGAGCAATATTCAGCAAAAAGAGGTATTCTTCATGAAAATGTGGGATTTGGGCATTCTTTAATCAAGTTTGCAATTTATCTACCAAGTCTCTCAATTGCTCACAATGGTTAGCTTCATTGACATAAAAAGGAACAAAGAACATATATTTAAATAAATAATGGAAATGTCAAAGCAAGAAAAATGAAATAGAATATATGACTAATAAGTCAACTAATGGAAAGAAGAAACTGAACCTGCCAAGCTTCATGCGTCTACGAGAAAAGCTAAACATTTTCATCCAAGCAAACCTCTTTCGATCAAAAACCAGAAAATAAAACCCTAAAATTTCCACAAAAAATGAAGCTACATTATCATCAAGAAAAACAGCTTAAAATAACAAAAAGCCTAGCAGCTACGCATACATAGATAAAATGATAAAATCCCATTCATTTATCAAAGTTCTTTTTCAAATAAAAAACAAAAGTGCAATCTACCATAACCATGATGGGGTTAGCTTAACCTGACACAAAAGGTTTGACCTTTAACCTCGGACTTGAGTTTGGGTTGCTAAGAAAAACAAAGGAAAAATAAAAGAAAATGAATTAATGGGCCATTGAGGAAATGAAGGAAGATGAAGAGGAAAGTAGCTGAAGCATTAGTTTGGAAATGAAGAAATACTTAAGGATTCAATTATGGTAATGGGTTTTGATTGAAGAAGTGAGCTAGTAACTAAAGCAAAGGAACTGAGAAAGAAAGAGAAAGAGAAATGGGTTGTCTTGTCTTGTCTTGTTGTGTTTTGTTTGATTATGAGATCCTTTACCAAGATTTGCTTTAGAAGGTCTCTCTAACAACTAGATAATAGACTGGTAGTTAGCTACTTAGCATAGTACCATGAAATATGTAATAAAGTTAAATATAGTTAAAATGGAAATGGAAATACTTTCTTCCATCCACCCATTTGTCCAGTTTTTTACCATTTTTGTTTAATAATATTACTTCGTTATTTCTTTGAAAACTATCAAAATTAGAATTAAACAAAACTCTAAAAATGGAATAACAAAATGAGTTTGAAATTGTAATAGAAGCAGTAGCATTGTTTAGAGTGACTGAAGAAGAGTGAGAAATAACATGGAAAAATGACCGTTGGATAAGTAATAAGTTTCTGTGTCGAAAAGAATAAAGTAAAGTAAAGGAAAGAAAAGAAAGAGTCCCATTGTTAAAAAAATACGTGTGTTTTTGTTGTTTAGTGTAGATTTCAATGGTCGAGGCATTAATGGCGAGCGGCAGTGGGCTCCATTACAAGGATCGCTCTGTCTCGGGACTTGCATCCAGCTGCTATGTTATTTTAAGTCGAACGTGAATGTTGATGTAAATATACGTTCGAGACGAATATATTTAAATTTTTTATATGTTTAAAGGATCGTTTGAATATCATATTTTCATATATATATATATATATATATATATATATATATATATATATATATATATATATATATATATCGGAGCAATTTAGTGCGGCTGTCTCCAAATCTCCTCCTACAACTTTCCATTCAACCCCCACTTTCGTCTTGCTTTTCTAAGAGTTTTTGGCCCATTTAGCCAACAAAATTTGCAACCCAAATCCTTTTTCATCTTATATGAAAGCCCCATTTATATACTTTATACAATGCAAGTATTACTTTTACAAGTTTTATATATAATCAAGTTTTGTCCATTCGAAAATAAAATTATCATTTAAGAAAATAATTAGATCCAAACAAAATTTGAAGATACCCCTTATCTTATTGTAAAAAGGAAAAGTTCTGATAATGTAGATTAGTTGAAGAAATGATGAATTTATATACAAATTTTTATATATATATTTTTCGAGAGGATGGATTTTAATTTAAGATGATTATTTTGTTAGAGAAACCAAGTACCTAGTTTAGAACAATTAATTAGATAAAAGATAAATATTGATGTAACTCGCAATTTTTATTACTCGTAAACATAAGTAGTACATTAGCAAAAAGATAACATACACACCATTAATGCTTCATTTAGGAGTATGGTGGAGGCATCCATTATATCGGAATATCATTTTATGAATATCCAATCATAAAACAACATCTCAATGTTAATGTCTCTCAAATGAAACATAAATAGACTGGTTAATTAATAAGATCATATAAAGTATCGCTCGATACATTCTATACTCTTAATTAGACCTAAAATCTATACTCTTATGGATCTAATTAATGTGACTACATATATTATAGTCACATGTTTATTAGTGCCTTGGCATGCAAGTTAATTAGGGGATTTTGGATTTAAACCCAAAGGGCTCCCACTCGTCTAAGCATTGGGGTTAAGGATCGATTAAGGTGAAGACTCATGACTTCATTGGCTCCACCAACAAGTTCACCACCAATGAAGACGGCTGGAACGGAAGGGTTGCAACCGAGCCTCAAGAGAGCTTGTTCGATTTCACGCCCTCTAGGGATCTCATCGAGCTCGTGGACCGCAGGGTTCGCCCCAAAGTCATAGAAAAGGGTCTTGATGGTGTGGCACATGCAACAAGAACTCTTGCTGAAGATCACCACCGGCTTCTCAGATGCCAACTTTGTCACCTTCTCCATTGCTAATAATGTGGGAAAACAATATTTAAGGAGAGTTAGCTAGCTAGGGTTTTGCAAGTGAAAAAGGCTCTAGTACTTGAGGTTGTTTGTTGAGGTTGTGAGGTGCTTTGAATGCCCAAGAGGCAACTGGTTTATATAGGGTTTTTGAGGAATGTGGCATTTGGTTGGCAAGAAAATAAAGGTTTGATGGAAAATGAAAAGGAAAAAAATGAAAGCGATCAAAGCCTTGCACCATTGTAATGGAAATGGAAAGAGCACCATCACGAATCTTTTTTGTATACGGAATACGTGTCCTTTGTACGGTGAAACATTATTATTATCATGTATCGAATTATTCTTTTTTTAAATCCATGATTTAATTCAAATGATTTATTCGTCTTTTTTAAGTTTAAAACTTGCAAATTTCCTTTCTCTAATTATCTTCAAATATTCGATCTTCTTTGTATGAAAAAAAATTTATTCCCTTTGTAGCAAAACATTAATATTTTGTATTACTATTCTCTCCAATTATATCAATCAAATTAATATATATATATAAAAAAAATTACCGACGAATCTAATTTTTTTAATCACGTTTCTCATAATTCGAATTTTGATTCGTTATAAATCTTTCAAAATATATCGTTTTCAAACACCGGATGAAATGATAATTCATGTATTTTTACATTTTGTACAAACGTTTTTTAGACCATGCATCCATAGGTTTACTAGAAACTTTTGGGAATGCTTGAACTAGATCACCAAAGTTCAAACTCTTTTAATCTATAATATATTGTTATTAAATTTGGAAACTTTGGATAGGATATGAAAATACGATACGAACACGATACGTTTAATAAATACGAAATTATTATAATAAATACGATACAACACGTTCAAACACGATTAATACAACACGTTTAATATATTATCATATTCATATTTAAAATTTTGATACATTTACGAATTATCAGATCTGTTATAATATATTTTGGTTTGATATTCATATATAGGAGAGTTTTAATTAAAATTTTGGGGCTGTTCCTATCATGGAGGCATCTAATGAGTTGGAGAAAGCAATAGGATTTATCCAATTGGGACCTTTTCCTTTGTTGTTTGTTTGTTTGTTGTTGTTACAATCAGAGAGATGCATCAATTCCCAATTAGAAAGAAAATAGAAAAGCTATATATGTGAAAGAGAGTGAAGAATGTGGGGAAAAAAATATACTAGCTAGTAGCTAGAATATTGTTCAAACAAAGTCCATATTCTTGCCAACAAGACAAGGAAAACTTGAAACCGCTTGAGATGATAAGATTTTGCATCTAAGTTTTTTTTTTTTTTTTTTTTTTTTATTTATAAAAGAGATTGCAATTTAGTAATTGAGAAAATGGTTATAAATGTCGAAATTTAAATCTCAAATTTATTAGATATCACTTCTTAAAAGTGATTGAATGAATCAACTGAATCAAGCTTTACGTTTGTATATAAATTTATTTTGAAAATTAATGGGTTTTATCTAGTAGGATCACTCAAATTTTTTTTATACTTGAAATTGAAATGAGTTATTGAACCTTAATCATTGAAATTAAAAAAACTAACATTCTATCAACAAATCAAATTCAATAAGTTCAATAATTACCTAATTACTAATTACTATCTTTAATGCTTTTCCATACGGCCAATTAAAGGCAAATTATCCTTTGTTATATATAGACTTATCAAATTCATTTGATTCAATAAATTCGATCCGTTTTGATTAGAATCTAAAATAAATTTTAAATAATTCGAATCAGATGAATTTTCGTAAACCCTTAAAAATTTTAAGAATTCATTAAGGATAATAGACCTGCAAAACAATTATGGTAGAAACTTCTTTTTTGTGAAAGAGATCTTTGCTTTTAGATGGGTGTGAGCTAAGCCTCTCTCACTTTCAATAGCACACATTTTTTTTTTTCCCCAATAAAAGTGGCCGTACATAGAAAGAGAAGAAGACATAGATAGATGCCCTTAGGTGAGGTCCCCAACATCATCCATTCTATAGTAGAAGGCCTTTTTTTCCTTTTGAAATCTTTTATTTTTTCCTTTTTTATATGAAATAATAATAATTAATAATTTAAAATAAAATAAAATAAAATAAAAAAATTTCAACCATTTAGAACAAAATCTCTGGGTGATCAAAATTCAGATCAACCAAAGAAAATTATGTCTCATTGATTGAAATAGTAGCTGATAAAGAAAATTCATCAGCTGCGCAATATTCCTTTATAAATATTCATCAGAAAATAGATTTAATTTATCGAATTAATACTCGAGATCACATAGATATTTTTTATATATGCTTTTTTCTAGAAAAATTCCATCATCATCGTCAAAAGAATTCTAAAATTTCTTCACTTTTTTATTTTTTTCCTTCATCATCATTTGGAATTTTGTTTGTTTTATTATAATGTAAAAATATACGTATTTCCTAAAAAATATATATATATATATACTCTTTTATGATAAGTAATTTTCATGTCAGGGTAATTTACTTTCCTGCAGGCAACCATAACCTAAAAAACATATATAGAT
The DNA here is from genome assembly GCA_030761205.1 of Fremontodendron californicum. Classification (NCBI taxonomy): domain Eukaryota; kingdom Viridiplantae; phylum Streptophyta; class Magnoliopsida; order Malvales; family Malvaceae; genus Fremontodendron; species Fremontodendron californicum. The sequence goes on along the minus strand of JAULJL010000022.1, from coordinate 23,758,175 downwards.
ACTATAAATTATATATACAAACCTTAGATATAAAGGAACAGTCCCTTAATATCGGCCCAACTGGAAGGCCAAGAGCCAAAATTTTGTAGGGTCGTTTATTTGCCTAACTACGTACATATCAAGAACTCATGCATGTACATTATGGTTCATATAGCATGCTTTTGGTTTTCAATTTTCTTCATTTTTATCATATAGCATGTACATATCAGTTTTCTTGTTTTAGTTTAACGTAATTTGATGTTAATTATCATGTCCATATTATATTAAGTTTTATATATATCAGATATGATAATTTTGAATATGATATGAAAATACGATACGTTTAATAGACAAGAAAGTATTATAATAAACATAATACAACACGTTTAAATACGATACGTATTTTATTTGTGTTTAAAATTTTGACACATTTAATAATTTTTATTATTGACTTTACTTAACTCGATAGTACCTATTTTGAAAATATGTAGTGCCAAAATCATGAAATGGGTAAGTCGTTAATCCTTAAAGCGGATTATTTATATTTACATAACTGACACGAATTATGAGGTTTAGTATATATGCTTACACAATATATATATATATATATATGATGTAAGATTGTATGTGAACATGTACGTGGGATATAAAGATATAATATATGTGCATGGGTGATGAGATGAAAGAAAGGATAAGGTCCCCTATTTGGCAAATGTCAACTTTTATAGGCACAAAAAAAGAAAAAGAGAAATGCGAGGACGGATCGTGGCATCCCATATTATTAGGGTTTTTGGATTGGTGAGGTACAGGCCCTTGTACAAATTGCTGCGCTCTCTCTTTCCCTCTTTCTTTTTTAGTGTTTTTTTTTTTACGTTATTCGGACTGAGTGTCAAATATGAATATGTATTCGATATAGATATGTTCAATATTTTAAAAAAGTTTTTTTTTATATATTTAGAAGGTTCTTAAAAAGATATAACCTTATACTTATATCCAAAAATGCATTGAACATAAATTTCGGACACGAATACTAAAAAAAAAAAATTGAAGAATCAGTTTTTATAAGAAAAAGACAAAGCGTTGGAAAGGTTGATCCAGCAGTCTCGCACACATGCATATATATTTAACTTTATATATTTATAACTTTTGTAGATAGGAAAAAACACAAGGAATACCTCTCCATCCAATACCCAAAAAGCAGGAAAAAAGATGAAAAATTATTCTCTCAAATTTGTTTGAAACCTTTCATTTGCCGAACAAAATATTTATATCACTTGTAAAAAGGATATAAATAACATAAACAACTTAGCACAATAATATTACAAATTAGCACAAACAACTTAACCAAATGATTAAATTACAAACAACATAAGATGCAAATTAAGTCTAACTAGTAGACATGGCATTGGCACGACAATCCTATTAACTTCACTCATACACATGCAGATCCTATGTATCACACGGCATACAACACGTCAGTTGAAAAGCATATATGAACAACAGTTCAGCTAGTGTATAGGACTATGTTACTCTTAATCGAACTCGGATGTGAGTATCGGATATGAATATGTGTCCGACATGGGTATGTTCAATTTTTTCTAAATTTTTTCATATATTTGGAGGGTCATATCCGCATACCCATGTCCGGATATGTGTCGGACACGGGTACTTTAAGAAAAATGAAGACTCAGAGTAACATAGTAATATGATATACAAGGTAAAGAGAATACGATATCAGGGAAAATGGAATACATCACATATGATTGTACCAGACTATGGCCCTTGCACGAAGGAATCTTAAGTGGAAGACTGCGTGGTGACAAGTAAAGCTTTGAAGATGCCATGGTCCAGGAAAAATTATCAAAATTAAGAACCTGCAATAAAAACAGAAAAGAATTTTATAGGACTTAAACTAACAGTTTATGACACATCTTGCACTATGTCAAGTAAACTAGACAGAAATTACAAAATTTTTAACATATTTTTTACATGCACATCATCTAACAATCCATTCCCAGATTCACCACCAACCACTATCATCTTGTTCCCGGCTGCATGCTATTCGAGGAACAAGAAAAAGTTTTTCAGCATTTCCATCATAGCTTGATATATAAAAGTTGAATTAACCTATATTGCTTTGACTCTTCATTTTTTTTAAGTATCCGTATCTGACACCCGTATCCGACGCATATCCGGACATGGGTACGGAGGTATGATCCTCCAAGTACATGAAAATCTTGGGAAAATTTGAACATACCCGTGTACGACACATACCCGTGTCCGACACTTACGCCCGAGTCCGAGTAACATAGGAATTAACACCTAACATATGAAGCAATCTGAAAATTGAAAAGCAACAATATATTACATTAAAGCGGGGCATAGGCCTTTCCCCGGCAACTGACAACTCCATCCAATTCTCAGAGTTCCCTGATGAATTAATTAATTTCAGGGGCAGTAGAATGATAGTGGAAGTCAAATTCATCAGAGTTTCGGATATACGTCGGACACGGATTCAAATACAAATATTTAAAGAAGAAAAAAAATCGGAGCAATATAGCGCGGCTGCCGGCTACACACGATCCAAATCTCCTCGTCCAACTTTCCATTCAAGCCCCACCTCCCTCTTGCTTTTCTAAGAGTTTTTGGCCCATTTAGCCAACAAAATTTGCAACCCAAATCCTTTTTCATCTTATATGAAAGCCCCATTTATATACTTTATACAATACAAGTTTTACTTTTACAAGTTTTATATATAATCAAGTTTTGTCCATTCGAAAATAAAATTATCATTTAAGAAAATAATTAGATTCAAACAAAATTTGAAGATACCCTTTATCTTATTGTAAAAAAGAAAAGTTCTGATAATGTAGATTAGTTGAAGAAATGATGACTTTATATACAAATTTATATATATATTTTTTTGGAGAGGATGGATTTTAATTTAAGATGATTATTTTGTTAGAGAAACCAAGTACCTAGTTTAGAACAATTAATTAGATAAAAGATAAATATTGATGTAACTAGCAATTTTTATTACTCGTAAACATAAGTAGTACATTAGCAAAAAGATAACATACACACCATTAATGCTTCATTTAGGAGTATGGTGGAGGCATCCACCACATCATAATGTCATTTTATGAATATCCAATCATAAAACGACATCTCAATGTTAATGTCTCTCAAATGAAACATAAATAGACTGGTTAATTAATAAGATCATATAAAGTATCGCTCGATACATTCTATACTCTTAATTAGACCTAAAATCTATACTCTTATGGATCTAATTAATGTGACTACATATATTATAGTCACATGTTTATTAGTGCCTTGGCATGCAAGTTAATTAGGGGATTTTGGATTTAAACCCAAAGGGCTCCCACTCGTCTAAGCATTGGGGTTAAGGATCGATTAAGGTGAAGACTCATGACTTCATTGGCTCCACCAACAAGTTCACCACCAATGAAGACGGCTGGAACGGAAGGGTTGCAACCGAGCCTCAAGAGAGCTTGTTCGATTTCACGCCCTTTGGAGATCTCATCGAGCTCGTGGACCGCAGGGTTCGCCCCAAAGTCATAGAAAAGGGTCTTGATGGTGTGGCACATGCAACAAGAACTCTTGCTGAAGATCACCACCGGCTTCTCAGATGCCAACTTTGTCACCTTCTCCATTGCTAATAATGTGGGAAAACAATATTTAAGGAGAGTTAGCTAGCTAGGGTTTTGCAAGTGAAAAAGGCTCTAGTACTTGAGGTTGTTTGTTGAGATTGTGAGGTGCTTTGAATGCCCAAGAGGCAACTGGTTTATATAGGGTTTTTGAGGAATGTGGCATTTGGTTGGCAAGAAAATAAAGGTTTGATGGAAAATGAAAAGGAAAAAAATGAAAGCGATCAAAGCCTTGCACCATTGTAATGGAAAAGGAAAGAGCACCATCACGAATCTTTTTTGTATACGGAATACGTGTCCTTTGTACGGTGAAACATTATTATTATTATCTTGTATCGAATTATTCTTTTTATAAATCCATGATTTAATTCAAATGATTTATACGTCTTTTTTAAGTTTAAAACTTGCAAATTTCCTTTCTCTAATTATCTTCAAAGATTCGATCCTCTTTGTATGAAAAAAAATTTATTCCCTTTGTAGCAAAACATTAATATTTTGTATTACTATTCTCTCCAATTATATCAATCAAATTAATATATATATATATAAAAAATTACCGACGAATCTAATTTTTTTAATCACGTTTCTCATGATTCGAATTTTGATTCGTTATAAATCTTTCAAAATATATCGCACCGGATGAAAAGATAATTCATGTATTTTTACATTTTGTACAAACGTTTTTTAGACCATGCATCCATAGGTTTACTAGAAACTTTTGGGAATGCTTGAACTAGATCACCAAAGTTCAAACTCTTTTAATCTATAATATATTGTTATTAAATTTGGAAACTTTGGATAGGATATGAAAATACGATACGAACACGATACGTTTAATAAATATGAAATTATTGTAATAAATACGATACAACACGTTCAAACACGATTAATACAACACGTTTAATATATTATCATATTCATATTTAAAATTTTGATACATTTACGAATTATCAGAACTGTTATAATATATTTTGGTTTGATATTCATATATAGGAGAGTTTTAATTAAAATTTTGGGGCTGTTCCTATCATGGAGGCATCTAATGAGTTGGAGAAAGCAATAGGATTTATCCAATTGGGACCTTTTCCTTTGTTGTTTGTTTGTGTGTTGTTGTTACAATCAGAGAGATGCATCAATTCCCAATTAGAAAGAAAATAGAAAAGCTATATATGTGAAAGAGAGTGAAGAATGTGGGGAAAAAAATATACTAGCTAGTAGCTAGAATATTGTTCAAACAAAGTCCATATTCTTGCCAACAAGACAAGGAAAACTTGAAACCGCTTGAGATGATAAGATTTTGCATCTAAGTTTTTTTTATTTATTTATAAAAGAGATTGCAATTTAGTAATTGAGAAAATGGTTATAAATGTCGAAATTTAAATCTCAAATTTATTAGATATCACTTCTTAAAAGTGATTGAATGAATCAACTGAATTAAGCTTTACGTTGGTATATAAATTTATTTTGAAAATTAATGGGTTTTATCTAGTAGGATCACTCAAAATTTTTTTATACTTGAAATTGAAATGAGTTATTGAACCTTAATCATTGAAATTAAAAAAATAACATTCTATCAACAGATCATACAACGGCACTCAAATTCAATAAGTTTAATAATTACCTAATTACTAATTACTATCTTTAATGCTTTTCCATACGGCCAATTAAAGGCAAATTATCCTTTGTTATATATAGACTTATCAAATTCATTTGATTCAATAAATTCGATCCGTTTTGATTAGAATCTAAAATAAATTTTAAATAATTCGAATCAAATGAATTTTCGTAAACCCTTAAAAATTTTAAGAATTCATTAAGGATAATAGACCTGCAAAACAATTATGGTAGAAACTTCTTTTTTGTGAAAGAGATCTTTGCTTTTAGATGGGTGTGAGCTAAGCCTCTCTCACTTTCAATAGCACACAGTTTTTTTTTTTTTTCAATAAAAGTGGCCGTACATAGAAAGGGAAGAAGACATAGATAGATGCCCTTAGGTGAGGTCCCCAACATCATCCATTCTATAGTAGAAGGCCTTCTTTTTCCTTTTGAAATATCTTTTTTCTTTTATTTTTCCCTTTTTTATATGAAATAATAATAATTAATAATCTAAAATAAAATAAAATAAAAAAATTTCAACCATTTAGAACAATATCTCTGGGTGATCAAAATTCAGATCAACCAAAGGAAATTATGTCTCATTGATTGAAATAGTAGCTGATAAAGAAAATTCATCAGCTGCGCAATATTCCTTTATAAATAGTCATCAGAAAATAGATTTAATTTATCGAATTAATACTCGAGATCACATATATATTTTTTGTATATGCTTTTTCTAGAAAAATTCCATCATCATCGTCAAAAGAATTCTAAAATTTCTTCACTTTTTTTATTTTTTTCCTTCATCATCATTTGGAATCTTGATTGTTTTATTATAATGTAAAAGGTATACGTATTTCATACAAAAAATATACTCTTTGATGATAAGTAATTTTCATGTCAGGGTAATGTACTTTCCTGCAGGCAACCATAACCTAAAAAACATACATAGATACTATAAATTATATATACAAACCTTAGATATAAAGGAACAGTCCCTTAATATCGGCCCAATTGGAAGGCCAAGAGCCAAAATTTTGTAGGGTCGTTTATTTGCCTAACTACGTACATATCAAGAACTAATGCATGTATATTATGGTTCATATAGCATGCTTTTGGTTTTCAATTTTCTTCATTTTTATCATATAGCATGTACATATCAATTTCTTGTTTAGTTTAACGTAATTTGATGTTAATTATCATGCCCATATTATATTAAGTTTTATATATATCAGATATGATAATTTTGAATATGATATGAAAATACGATACGTTTAATAGACACCAAAATATTATAATAAACACAATACAACACATTTAAATACGATACGTATTTTATTTGTGTTTAAAAGTTTGACACATTTAATAATTTCTATTATTGACTTTACCTAACTCAATAGTACCCATTTTGGAAATATCTAGTGTCAAAGTCATTAAATAGGTAAGTCGTTAATCCTTAAAACAGATTGTTTATATTTACATAATTGACACGAATTGTCAGGTCTAGTATATATATATATATATATATATATATATATATATATATATATATGATGTAAGATTGTATGTGAACATGTACGTGGGATATAAAGATATAATATATGTGCATTGGTGATTAGATGAGAGAAAGGATAAGGTCCCCTATTTGGCAAAAGAATGTCAACTTTTATAGGCACAAAAAAGAAAAAGTAAAAGAGAAATGCGAGGACGGATCGTGGCATCCCATATTAGGGTTTTTGGATCGGTGAGGTACAGGCCCTTTGTACAAATTGCTGCGCTCTCTCTTTCTTTTTTTAATGTTTTTTTTTTGGTGTTATTCGGATTCGAATATAAGTATCGGATATGAGTATGTATTCGATACGGATATGTTCAATTTAATTTTTTTTTTTATGTATTTGAAAGGTTCTTAAAGAGTCATATCTATATATCCACATCCGAATATAAGTTAAACATAAATGTCGAATGCGAATGCTAGAAAAAATTGAAAAATCAGGTTTTATAAGAAAAAGAGAAAGCGATGGAAAGGCTGATCCAACAGTCTCACACACATGCATATTTAACTTTATATATTTATAACTTTTATAGATATGAAAAAACACAAGGAATACCTCTCCATCCAATACCCAAAAAGCAGGAAAAAAGATGAAAAATTATTCTCTCAAATTTGTTTGAAACCTTTCATTTGCCGAACAAAATATTTATATCACTTGTAAAAAGGATATAAACAACATAAACAACTTAGCACAATAATACTACAAATTAGCACAAACAACTTAACCAAATGATTAAATTACAAACAACATAAGATGCAAATTAAGTCTAATTAGTAGACATGGCATTGGCACGACAATCCTATTAACTTCACTCATACACATGCAGATCCTATGTATCACACGGCATACAACACGTCAGTTGAAAAGCATATATGAACAACAGTTCAGCTAGTGTATATGACTATGTTACTTTTACTCGGACTCGGGTGTGAGTATCGGATATGAATATGTGTCCGACATGGGTATGTTCAATTTTTTCTAAATTTTTTCATGTATTTGGAGGGTCATATCCGCATACCCATGTCCGGATATGTGTCGGACACGGGTATCAGACATGGATACTTTAAGAAAAATGAAGACTCGGAGTAACATAGTAATATGATATGCAAGGTAAAGAGAATACGATAACAGGGAAAATGGAATACATCACATATGATTGTACCAGACTATGGCCTTTGGACGAAGGAATCTTAAGTGGAAGACTGCGTGGTGACAAGTAAAGCTTTGAAGATGCCATGGTCCAGGAAAAATTATCAAAATTAAGAACCTGCAATAAAAACAGAAAAGAATTTTATAGGACTTAAACTAACAGTTTGTGACACATCTTGCACCATGTCAAGTAAACTAGACATAACTTTTCAGAAATTACAAAATTTTTAACCTATTTTTTACATGCACATCATCTAACAATCCATTCCCAGATTCACCACCAACCACTATCATCTTGTTCCCAACAACCGCGACTGCATGCTATTCGAGGAACAAGAAAAAGTTTTCAGCATTTCCATCATAGCTGATATATAAAAGTTGAATTAACCTATGTTACTTCGACTCTTCGTATTTCTTTAAGTACTCGTGTCTGACACCCGTATCCGACGCATATTCGGATATGGGTACGGAGGTATGATCCTCCAAATACATAAAAATCTTGGGAAAAATTGAACTCGGACACATACCCGTGTCCGACACTCACGCCCGAATCCAAATAACATAGGAATTAACACCTAACATATGAAGCAATCTGAAAATTGAAAAGCAACAATATATTACATTAAAGCGGGGCACAGGCTTTTACCCGGCAACTGACAACTCCATCCAATTCTCAGAGTTCCCGGATGAATTAATCTCAGGGGCAGTAAAATGACAAGTCAAATTCATCAGAGTTTCGGATATACGTCGGGCACGAATTCAAATACAAATACTTAAAGAAGAAAGAAATTGGAGCAATATAGCGCGGCTGCCTGCTACACACGATCCATATCTCCTCGTCCAACTTTCCATTCAAGCCCCACCTCTCTCTTGCTTTTCTAAGAGTTTTTGGCCCATTTAGCCAACAAAATTTGCAACCCAAATCCTTTTTCATCTTATATGAAAGCCCCATTTATATACTTTATACAATGCAAGTATTACTTTTACAAGTTTTATATATAATCAAGTTTTGTCCATTCGAAAATAAAATTATCATTTAAGAAAATAATTAGATTCAAACAAAATTTGAAGATACCCCCTTATCTTATTGTAAAAAAGAAAAGTTCTGATAATGTAGATTAGTTGAAGAAATGATGAATTTATATACAAATTTATATATATATATTTTTGGAGAGGATGGATTTTAATTTAAGATGATTATTTTGTTAGAGAAACCAAGTACCTAGTTTAGAACAATTAATTAGATAAAAGATAAATATTGATGTAACTCGCAATTTTTATTACTCGTAAACATAAGTAGTACATTAGCAAAAAGATAACATACACACCATTAATGCTTCATTTAGGAGTATGGTGGAGGCATCCACCACATCGGAATGTCATTTTATGAATATCTAATCATAAAACGACATCTCAATGTTAATGTCTCTCAAATGAAACATAAATAGACTGGTTAATTAATAAGATCATATAAAGTATCGCTCAATACATTCTATACTCTTAATTAGACCTAAAATCTATACTCTTATGGATCTAATTAATGTGACTACATATATTATAGTCACATGTTTATTAGTGCCTTGGCATGCAAGTTAATTAGGGGATTTTGGATTTAAACCCAAAGGGCTCCCACTCGTCTAAGCATTGGGGTTAAGGATCGATTAAGGTGAAGACTCATGACTTCATTGGCTCCACCAACAAGTTCACCACCAATGAAGACGGCTGGAACGGAAGGGTTGCAACCGAGCCTCAAGAGAGCTTGTTCGATTTCACGCCCTCTAGGGATCTCATCGAGCTCGTGGATCGCAGGGTTGGCCCCAAAGTCATAGAAAAGGGTCTTGATGGTGTGGCACATGCAACAAGAACTCTTGCTGAAGATCACCACCGGCTTCTCGGATGCCAACTTTGTCACCTTCTCCATTGCTAATGTTGGAAAACAATAATATTTAAGAGAGTTAGCTAGGGTTTTTTTGCAAGTGAAAGGCTCTACTTGAGGTTGTTTGTTGAGATTGTGAGGTGCTTTGAATGCCCAACAGGCAACTGGTTTATATAGGCCTTTTGAGGAATGTAGCATTTGGTTGGCAAGAAAATAAAGGTTTGATGGAAAATGAAAAGGAAAAAAATGAAAGAGATCGAAGCCTTGCACCATTGCAATGGAAAAGGAAAGAGCACCATCACGAATCTTTTTTTGTATACGGAATACGTGTCCTTTGTACGGTGAAACATTATTATTATTATCTTGCATCAAATTATTCTTTTCGTAAACTTATGGTTTAATTCAAATGATTTATCCGTCTTTTTTAGGTTTATGTAAGTTTCAGATTCAATCTTAAAACTTGCAAATTTCTTTTCTCTAATTACCTTCAAAGATTCGACCTTCTTTGTATCAAAAAGAAAGTTTTTCCCTTTGTAACAAAACATTAATATTTTGGATTACTATTCTATCCAATTATATCAATCAAATATATAAAAAAAAAAAAATTACCGACGAGTCTAAATTTTTTTGTCACCTGTTTCATGATTCAAATTTTGATTCGTTATAAATCTTTCAATATATATTGTTTTCAAACACTGGATGAAATAATAACTCATGTATTTTTACATTTTGTACAAACTTTTTTTAGACCATGCATGCATTCTTAAGTTTACTAGAAACTTTTGGGAATGCTTGAATTAGATCACCAAAGTTCAAACTCTTTTAACCTATAGTATATTAGATTTGAAAACTTTGAACGACGGACGCAATATGTTTAATAAACACGAAATCATTGTAATAAATATGACACGACACGTTTAATATATATATATATATATCATATTCATATTTAGAATTTTAACACTTTTAATAATTTTTATTGTATTTATAATTATAAAACTAATTTAAAATACGGCATGTGTACACAAAGTATATATCAAATCTAATTGTTACTATATATATATATATATATATATATATTGGTTTGATATTCACATATAGGAGAGTTTGATTAAAATTTTGGGGCTGTTCCTATCATGGAGGGCATCTACTGAGTTGGAGAAAGCAGTAGGATTTATCCAATTGGGACCTTTTCCTTTGTTGTTTGTTTGTTTGTTGTTGTTACAATCAGAGAGATGCATCAATTCCCAATTAGAAAGAAAATAGAAAAGCTATATATGTGAAAGAGAGTGAAGAGCGTGTGGGGAAAACAATACTAGCTAGTAGCTAGAATATTGTTCAAACAAAAAGTCCATATTCTTGCCAACAAGAGAAGGAAAACTTGAAACCGCTTGAGATGATAAGATTTTGCATCTAAGTTTTTTCCTTTTTTTTTTTGGTAAAATGAGATTGCAATTTAGTGATCGAGAAAGTGATTACAAATGTCGAAATTCGAATATCGAATTTGTTAGATATTATTTTTTAAAGGTGATTGCAAATCAATTGAATTAAAATTTATTTTGAAAATTAAATTTTTTTAAGAATTCATTAAGGATAATAGACCTACGAAACAATTATGGTAAAAACTTCTTTTGTGAAAGAGATCTTTGCTTTTAGATGGGTGTGATGTGAGCTAAGCCTCTCTCACTTTCAATAGCACACAGTTTTTTTTCTTCAATAAAAGTGGCCGTACATAGAAAGAGAAGAAGACATAGATAGATGCCCTAAGGTGAGGTCCCCAACATCATCCATTCTACAGTAGAAGGCCTTTTTTTTTCTTTTTGAAATATCTTTTTTTTTTCTTTTTTTTATATGAAATAATAATAATTAATAATTTAAAATAAATAAAATAAAATAAAATAAAATAAATTTTTTTCAACCATATAGAATAAAATCTCTGGGTGATCAGAATTCAGATCAACCAAAGAAAATTATGTCTCATTGATTGAAACAGTGTGGCTGATAAAGAAAAGTCATCAGCTGCCCAATATTCCTTTATAAATATTCAATCAGAAAATAGATTTAATTTCTCGAATTAATACTCGAAATCACATATATATTTTTTATATATGCTTTTTCTAGAAAAATTCCATCATCATCGTCAAAAGAATTTTAAATTTCTTCACTTTTTTAATTTTTTCCTTCATCATCAGTTGGAATCTTGATTGTTTTATTATAATGTAAAAAGTATACGTATTTCATACAAAAAATATACTCTTTTATGATAAGTAATTTTCATGTCAGGGTAATGTACTTTCCTGCAGGCAACCATAACCTAAAAAACATACATAGATACTATATATTATATATACAAACCTTAGATATAAAGGGACAGTCCCATAATATCGGCCCAATTAGAAGGCCAAGAGCCAAAATTTGTAGGGTCGTTTAATAGGCTAATGTCTCCCTTCTATATACGTACATATCAATAATGCATGCATGTACATTATGGTTCATATAGCATGCTTTTGGTTTTCAATTTTCTTCATTTTTATCATATATGTAGCATGTACATATCAATTTTCTTGTTTTAGTTTAACGTAATTTTAGGTTAATTATCATGTCCATATTATAGTAAGTTTTATATATTAGATCTGATAATTTTGAATATGATATAAAAATATATGATGTGTTTAATAGACACGAAAATAATGTAATAAACAACACGTATTATATTTGTGTTTAAAATTTTGACATATTTAATAATTTCTATTATTGAATTCGCCAGATCCGATAGTACCCATTTTTAAAATACTCAGTGTCAAAAGTTATAGAATGGGTAAAACGGACTGTTTATGTTACATGATTTACACGAAAAAAAATACGAAACACAACACATATACACGAATTATCATATTTAATATTTATGCTTACACAATATATATATATATATATATCTATATATGATGTATGATTGTATGTGAACATGTGTACGTGGGATATTAAGATATAAGATATGTGCATGGGTGATGAGATGAGATGAGATGAGAGAAAGGATAAGGTCCACGATTTGGCAAAAGAATGTCAACTTTTGTAGGCACACAAAAAAAAAAAAAAAAAGAAAGAGAAATGCATTGCATGCGAGGACGGATCGTGGCATCCCATATTAGGGTTTTTGGATTGGTGAGGTACAGGCCCTTTCTACAAATTGCTGTCCTCTCTCTTTCTTTCTTTCTTTTTTAATGCTTTTTTTTTTTCTGTGTTATTCGGATTTGAATATAAGTGTCGGATATTAGTATTTATTAGATATGGGTATATTCAATTTAAATTTTTTTTTTTTTATGTATTTAAAAGGTTCTTAAAGGATCATATCCTCATATCTATATTCGAATATACGTTAAATATAGATATCGAATACGAATGCTAAAAAAAATTGAAGAATCAAGTTTTATAAGAAAAAGAGAAAGCGATGGAAAGGCTGATCCAGCAGTCTCACACACATGCATATTTAACTTTATATATTTACAACTTTTATAGATACGAAAAAACACAAGGAATACCTCTCCATCCAATACCCAAAAAGCACAAAAAGATGAAAAATTATTCTCTCAAATTTGTTTGAAACCTTTCATTTGCCGAACAAAATATTTATATCACTTGTCAAAAGGATATATATATATATATATATATATATATCAACCTATCCTTAAGGGTTATGCAAAACTTTCACATGTGCTTTGTTCTTTAATCACGTTGATAATTATTACACAAATATTTACTTAAAATTGGTTATGATTTTCGGAAATGTTAATTATTCTTTGACATCTCATTCAGATTTTGAGTTTAAAAATTTTCAAATTTAAGTCATTAAATTTAAGTTTAAGTTATTTTAAAATCAAATCAATTTAAGTTTAGATAATTTCAAGTTACTCTATTGAATTGTTCGAATTTCAAATTCAAGTTGAACGGATTAGAAGTGTTAGCATTTTTTGTAAATCAAATCCAAATTTAGACGGATTAAAACGAATTTTGTCATCTTCTTAACTCAATTGGATCTAACCCTTGTATAGAAATCTAGATATAATCTCATCATTAATATTTGAGAATTTTGCAAAATCTAAACAAAATGATTTTGATTCTTGACTGATTGATAAAGGACAAAAGGACGACTAAGTCTGGTACGTATACCATCATTTCAAAGGGGACAATAACAATATTTCCATATCCCCTTTAATTTGCAGGCTCTAAGAGATCAGTTCTGCTCGTACAATTCGATCAAACTTTGGGAATAAAGGTAGCATATTTCAAGCTCAAGCTAGCCCCCTTGAGTCTACGGAAAAGATGATTGGATTTCTCTTTGATTTGCTGCTAGAATCGTTTAGATGTGTTGAGATTGTTTGAGCCATGAGTTTTCGGCCAACAGAAAACAAAATAAACATCAACTAGTAGCAATTAATTATATTCGAAACTAGAATTTATGATATAATTTAATTAATGTATGTCATCACTTTAAAAAAAATAATTTTTAACATATTTAAAATTTAAAATTCAACATTTGTAATCTTTTTTCTATACTCAAATTGCGATCAAAGGTGTTCCATCTATGACTATAATGGAAGATACTGGAAATTTAAAATATATCCTTTCAATCCCCATGCCAAAATGAACATGCTAAAGATTTTTATAATTAGTTTTTATATATATATAATGTTGGTGTTTCTCGTATAAGTAATTCACAAATAGCAAACTCGATTGTTTCTTTCAAACAATATATATATATATATATATATATATATATATTACATATCAAACTAGCTATCGTCTTCAAAAAAATTAATGCTGAGATTTCTTCAAGTATTCTTCAAATGATGATTGATACAAATAGGTCTGTCTAAGGGTCGGGCTAGCCATCCGATCCGAATTGGGTCAGGTTTGGATGTTGAGAATTGTTGACAATTCTCATGCTGCCATTATTGACAATTTATGTTGTCATTGTTGACAATTTTCTCTACAATTTGTGCTGAGATTGTTGACAATTCTCTCCATAAATTTCTCCACCATTTCCTCCACGTTATTCTCCACTCCTTAATTTCTATATATACAACACATTAGTTATATTATATTTTGTAATTTTGTGAAGTAAATAAGAGTTTTCATTTTTCTCTCCTTTATGTTTTAAATTTCATCATGGTATCAGAGCAAAGTTTTGTGGAAAACAGAGTATGTTCTTGAAGTTTTGTACAAAACAGAATGTGTTTTTTATTCTGTCCAAAAATTGAAAATGCTCCATTTTGTGTTTTCAACATATCAGGTGCAAAAGCTCATCGAGACGAGTTCAATTGAGTCAACCAGAGCCAAAAAAGACCCCACACGTGCCCTTACACGCCGCCAGAAGATTTGATAGTGGGATTCACTCTTTCAGCCTACTGGAGGTTGAAGACATTACTGTTCACGTAAATAGTAGCACGTGCTACTGTTCACGTACTAAGGTTCATATATTACTGTTCATATACTACTGTTCACACGATACTGTTCAGGTGCCGCTGCTCCGACCAGGTCAAGCATTTGCAAATCATATTTCTTCATTTTCTACGATGGCACAAAATTTCCCTTTCACTTCAGAACAATGCCAACAAATTCTTGCCTTGATTGGTACTCAACTTAAGTCAAAATTTATAGGTAACAATACCTCACATAATAATCTGACAGGTATTGCTCTCAATGTTAGGAATCTCATTCATTCAACTTCTTCGATAATTAATTCTGGGGCTACTGATCATATGGTCAGCTTTCCCTCATTTTATCTCGTGCAAGATCTATTTGTTCTAGATCTGTTAAACTTTCAAATGGAAAAGATGTTCCAGTTACCCACACTAGAGATGTTTGGTTGACATCCAACATTGTTTTAAAAAATGTCTTATGTGTTCCAAGCTTCCATTTTAATTTAATCTCTGTTGTCAAACTCATCCATGATTCAAACTGTCTCATAACTTTTCTTTCTGATTCGTATCAAATTCAGGACCTATCCTCGAAGAAGATGATTGGAGCGGGTAGATTGCATGATGGTCTATATCTTTTTCAATCACCAACAAACACCACTAAATGCTCCCAGGTCATATCTTCATCCATTTATAATTTATGGCACCAACGTCTCGGACACCCTGTGTCGCAACCTAAAAAATAACGACGAGTCTCATCGTAAGAATTTATTATTCGTTAAGTGTGACATTAAAAAAAATGAGGAAAAGTCGACTTAATCCCTCTAAAAAATGAAGGTTTTGAAAATGACCTTAAAAAAGACATGGAGTCGCCACCAATCTTTTTTTAGCTAGGTGTGATCGGCCACCTATTAAAACCGGTTTTATAAAATATTTTAAAAATTAATTAAAACATTTTAAAAACCAATTTCGAGTCTGCGTTTTAAACCAGAGAAATCAAAGAAGCGGGTTCGGGAGTCGGTTACGTGCGGGGAAGGATTAGCACCCCCACAACGCCCGTATAAATCGGTACCTTATTAATCGTGTGTTATCTCAAGTCTCGGTAAAAATGGGTTTTAAATTTAGTATTTCAAATTAATTTCCAATTTAAAGAAAAATAATTCCATTTTTTTTATTGAAAATGATCCGGAATTTATAAATTCAAAATTTTCCTATATTCCCCAACAAACGTGGCAAAATATAGAAATTTTTATTAGATTTGGAAAACTTTCCGAATCATTCTCTTTTTTGAAAGAAAGATATTCCTTTATTAATGATAATTGATGATATTCCCTCCAACAAACCCGGTAGAGAACTCATGAATTATTTTAACTCGGGAATATCTTTATTTTTATTGAAAACCATTATCTTTTGAAAACATTTAAAATAAATGAATATGTATATGCTAAATAAAGATAACTAAATAAAAGCATAGGATATCATGAAATATTTGAAACCATATAATAAACCATGTAACATCAAAAAATATAAATCAAAATAACAACAATATCATAGAAATTATTATAGCAAGAATCACATATTATATAAAATGCATGAATATAAAAATGCAATGCATGAAATGTATTTTTTCCTTTAATTAAGGAAATCCGTATATCTAAAAAGATATCCGGCTACCTTAGGAAAATATGTCAAATTAAATATTCTAAAACCAAAATACTTTGTGATTGTTTGAAAACAATTTTGAAAAGCTTAAATTAAAAATAAAAACTGGGCTAATTTCTTTAAAATGGCTCTAATTTCCTAAGTTTAAAAATCCGGACTTGACTACCCTTAACCCGGGACTTGAAAAACCATTTTTTAGAGTTTAAAAAGGCTTAGAAATTACCCTAAGTCAGTAGCTAACCCTTCTAATCAGCCCACTCTAAGTAAATTAACCAAAACAGAAAATTGGTTTTTCTTTAAATTCAATTCTGACTCCACTGTCCAGTTTTAATCCATGATTTTTTACCATATTTTTAAAAATTCCAAAAATTCTGAAAAAATTATTGGAGACTCAGGACATGTAAAAATACACGGGAAAAATCGACTTAATTTTCTGATCAAAGATGAATTCCCAGAAAAACCAGAGATGTACGAGTTTTTTGAGGAGAAAAAACTGCTTTGTTTTTCTTTAAAATCAATTCTGACTCCACTGTCCAGTTTTAATCCAAGATTTTTTACCCTATTTTTAAAAATTCCAAAAATTCTGAAAAATTTATTGGAGACTCAGGACATGTAAAAATACAAGGGAAAAAATCGACTTAATTTTCTGATCAAAGATGAATTCCCAGAAAAATCAGAGATGTACGAGTTTTGGGTGGAGAAAAAAAAACAAAACTGCTTTGCCAACACATTTTTTTTTGTCTTTGATAAAATCATTTAAAAATCAAAATAAAAATATTTGAAACTCATAGAATGACTTGAAAACAGTAGCTAGGACTTTTTGAAAGTTAGATAAAAATTGTCTAAGTAAAAAAAATCACAAAGGTAGAATAATCAATTTGACAAACTTAATTTTCCACAAGTGTGCTCAAGAGAGCATGACCTTGAACCATTAATTGGCTCAAGTCATTATTCAAATGGCATGAACATGAAATGCATGAAATAATGCAGCAAACATAATGCATGAAATGCATGGATTTAAAACTAAATGTAAGGAAAATGCATGACATAAATAATATGGCCTAGACCTAACATGAACTTGCATGGCAATAAATGCAACCTAGACCTAAGATATGCATGGCATTTTCACAAACACAAGGCATGCTTAATTCAAAAATCCAACCAAATATCATGCAAATGCAAAAACCTAACAACTAGCATGACAAAAAATGCAACACACAATGCAAAACACATGGAGTAGCCAAATGGCCTCAAGCTCCAACAAGCATGGCATTTTCTCAAACACTTGGCATACTAGCATGAAAAACTAAGTCATAACACAAAAATCACACAAGCATTTTCACAAACACTTAATATGCTAAATCTAAAACATGCTCAACTAAGATATAAAACAAGAATCATGCAAAGAATCACACAACCATTTTCACAAACACTTAATATGCTAACTTTAAAACATGCTCAAATTTAAACAACATGAAAACAGAAAATTAAAAATGCAAAAACATGATATCTAAGACATAAATGGCAACAAACAAAGCAACCAAATTAAAATATAACTCAAGAACATGAAATAACATAACATTTAAAACATCAAAAACAAAGAAAATAGCATAAACAATATGGTAAAATGAATCGAAACAACAACTTAAAATAAATAATGTAGGCCATTTGGCCATGGTGAGTTTATTGTAAAAACAAAAATGTAAAAAAAATATACTTAAGAAAGGAAATGAAGGAAGAACAAGAAACATTATTTTAAAATGAAAACTCACCAAGTAGAGATTAAAATAGCAAAAAATAAGAATAGAAAATGAAAGTGCAAGAGTTGGTGCTCAAGAGCAACCTCAAGAAGCTAATATTTCAAGCTTTTCTCTTCAAACTTTCCTTTTTTTCTAAACTTTTCTTTTTTGCTCTCAACCAAGAAGATAAAAACTAAGAAAAACTAAGAGAAATCAGCCAAAATGGAAAAGAAAAAACAAAATCTGCCTCCCCCCCTCTAGGGTTGGCCTAAATGATGCTTATATAGCCTCAAAGATGTTGTCATTTTTGTGTAACCTATTTTCCATCAAATGGCCAATAATTCAAGATGAAAAGTCATGAAATTACCACCTTTAGATTAGCATCTCAGCCCTCTCAAATTACAGCTATGCAAGAATTATGTTGACATCTTTCTTAACCTATGTGGTTTAATCACCATGGTTTGATCAAAGAGAATGGTTAACTAACTCTTGATTTTTAACCACTTGATTGAAAACAATCATAAGCTTCCTACTTCCTTTGGGCTTGGGCAGGCCAGAACTTCTCTTTTCCAGCCCAGCTCTGATTTTTGAAAGGCCCAAAAAAGCCCTTTTCGGTTGCTTGGGTGAAATGACCATTTTGCCCCCCGGATGCAAGTAAATATCAAACGGACTCCAAATTCAATTTTTCTTTTTTTAATACTTCCAAAATAATAAAATATTGAGTTCTGGAAGTTTTCAAAATTATCCGAGCCCGTTTGCTATTTATTTGGATTTTTTCTTCCCAAAAATGCCCTTTTATGCCCCTACATTTTACCATTTTTAAACGAGCTCCAAATCAAGATTTTTCTTCACCAATCTCTTCAAAATAATTAAAAAGTGTGATCTGGAAGTTTTCATAATTTTTGGAGCTCATTTGGTATTTTTTCGGGATTTATCGGCTTGAATTACTGCATAGAAGGCCCGGGATTTGGCCATTTTGCAAACGAACTCAGAATCAAGATTTTCTTTCGCCAATCTCTTCCAAATAATTTAAAAATGAGATTTGCCAAATTTCAGAATTTTTGGAGTCCATTTGCTATTTTTCCGGGATTTATCTTTTTGAATTACTACATAAGAAGCCCGGGATTTGGCCATTTTGCAAACGAACTCAGAATCAAGATTTTCTTTCGCCAATCTCCTTCAAATGATTTAAGAATGATATTGACAAATTTTCCATAATTTTCGGAGTCCATTTTCTATTTTTCCCAAAATTTTCCAATTTTGCCCTTTTACCTCCGAAACCCGGTTTTGCTCAAAACAAATCCGATTTTCAGATTTTCTTCAATCTGAGCCTTGGGCCATCCTTTTTAACCATTCTTCATCCATTGGGGGCTTTGGTCTTACCAAGTCGGGCCATTTCTGTGATTCTTCCTGATTTCACCGAAATCCATTAAAAACCCTAATTCTCGGTTTTCTCCCGGATCGACTTTTCTTTCGGTTGTTCTTGCAAGTGACTTCTCCATTACCCATTGTCAGTGCTTATCTTTCAGTTGGAACCTTCAATTTCGACCAGTTTGATCGTTTAAGCACTTTTCCCCAAATTTCTCGGATTAGGGTTTCCTTTCTACTGAATCTCCAAATCCCAACTTCCGAACTCCATATCTTTCAATGTAGACCTCGGATTATCAAAATTCTTTCGCCCTTTTTCAATTGAACTTAAAATCTTGATTTTGAAAGTGGGTTGACTTTTTCAATAGTTGACTTTCTGGGGTTGACTTTTTCGGGTTTGACTTTTTTTTGCGGTTGACTTTTTTCAAGTTTGACTTTTTGTGCTCGCCCTCTTAAAATAAGTCTCGGAGTACCACCTGTAGGATGAAAACAGTCTTTTTATACTCGGAAACATCAATATGGGAAGAAAACATACCTGTTTAGTGGTCTGGACAAAATTAGGTGTCTACAGCTGCCCCTCTTTGGCTATTGCTGAGAATCAGGAATCAGGCAAAGATAAACCGACACTAATTTTGTACGGTCAGTGACATCACATGTGAAGGAAAGGGAAAGGGGTTTCTTTTTCATTTTCATTTTCTATTTTTCATTTTTTCATTTTTTTCTTCTTTTTTCTTTTTTCTTTTTTCTTTTTTCCTTTTTTCTATTTTTTTTATTTTTTTTATTTTTTTTATTTTTTTTCTATTTTCTCTATTTTCATATATTTTTTTTAAAACAATAAATTGAAGATTTTGTCCTTAAATTGAATTCCCTGCCTAAATAAGGCTCGATTCGTCTTAAGGAAACGAATTCGATTTTCAAAAGAAAAATTTATGCTCGAAGGGCTTTAAAATTGGTGCCCGAAGGTCTTAAAATGGTGCCCGGAGGTCTTAAAAATTGGTGCCCGGAGACCTTAAAATGGTGCCCGGAGGTCTTAAAAATTGGTGCCCGGAGGTCTTACCCCTGAAAAAAAGTTATGCCCGGAGGTTTTAAAGATGTTGCCCGGAGGTCTTACCTGTGATTTGAAAAATTATGCCCGGAGGTCTTAAAAATGGTGCCCATAGGCCTTACCCCTGAAAAAAAGAGTTATGCCCGGAGGTCTTAAAGATGTTGCACGGAGGTCTTACCTGTGATTTGAAAAATTATGCCCGGAGGTCTTAAAAATGGTGCCCATAGGCCTTACCCCTGGAAAAAAGTTATGCCCGGAGGTCTTAAAGATGTTGCCCGGAGGTCTTACCTGTGATTTGAAAAATTATGCCCGGAGGTCTTAAAAATGGTGCCCATAGGCCTTACCCCTGAAAAAAAGTTATGCCCGGAGGTCTTAAAGATGTTGCCCGGAGGTCTTACCTGTGATTTGAAAAATTATGCCCGAAGGTCTTAAAAATGGTGCCCATAGGCCTTACCCCTGAAAAAAAGTTATGCCCGGAGGTCTTAAAGATGTTGCCCGGAGGTCTTACCTGTGATTTGAAAAATTATTCCCGGAGGTCTTAAAAATGGTGCCCATAGGCCTTACCCCCTGAAAAAAAGTTATGCCCGGAGGTCTTAAAGATGTTGCCCGGAGGACTTACCTGTGATTTGAAAGATTATGCCCGGAGGTCTTAAAAATGGTGCACATAGGCCTTACCCCTGAAAAAAAGTTATGCCCGGAGGTCTTAAAGATGTTGCCCGGAGGTCTTAAGAATGGTGCCCGGAGGCCTTACCCGTGATTTGAAAAAAATGCGCTGTATGCGACTTTAAAAATGATGCCTGGAGGTCTTAAGAATGGTACCCGGAGGCCTTACACGTGATTTGGAAAAAATGCGCTGTATGCGACTTTAAAAATGATGCCCGGGGGTCTTAAGAATGGTGCCCATAGGCCTTACCCGTGATTTGGAAAAAATGCGCTGTATGCGACTTTAAAAATGATGCCCGGAGGTCTTAAGAATGGTGCCCGGAGGCCTTACCCGTGATTTGGAAAAAATGCGATGTATGCGACTTTAAAAATGATGCCCGGGGGTCTTAAGAATGGTGCCCGGAGGCCTTACCCGTGATTTGAAAAAAAATGCGCTGTATGCGACTTTAAAAATGATGCCCGAAGGTCTTCAGAATGGTGCCCGGAGGCCTTACCCGTGATTTGAAAAAAATGCGCTGTATGCGACTTTAAAAATGATGCCCGAAGGTCTTCAGAATAGTGCCCGGAGGCCTTACCCGTGATTAGAAAAAAATGCGCTGTATGCGACTTTAAAAATGATGCCCGGAGGTCTTAAGAATGGTGCCCGGAGGCCTTACCCGTGATTTGGAAAAAATGCGCTGTATGCGACTTTAAAAATGATGCCCGGAGGTCTTAAGAATGGTGGTGAAGAATTGTTGAAAATTAACCTAAAGATTTTGAGAAGATGCGAATGCTTTTTGATGCAAATGCATATGTTGAATAAGATACGAAATGACTTAAACTGGTGCAAATGTCTTTAATGCAAATGTAAATGACTTGGATTGATGCCCATGTTTCATGATGCAGATGCCCCTACTAATTGTGTTCATGTAACTGGTTTATGAATGGTGTAACTACAATTACTACACATTAATGAAAATGCAATGATTCTAGAAATGATGCAATTGTTTGAGATGACACAAATACGAATTCCATGAAGAATGTAAATGTAAAGGTAAAATGCAGATGCTTATGGAATAATGCCAATGCAAATACCCATGAATAATGCAAATGCTTGCCGACACTGTGCAGATGTAAAAGCTTGATAGAGAGATGAGTGCTCATGAGTGATGCAAATGCCTCCGGTTGTTCCTCTAGACTTTGGCTTAGCCTTTCAAATTCATTTTTCCTCTTCAAATCAGAGTACATCTTCAATTCATTTTGGCTATTCTCTTTGCCCCAACAGTTTTTCAAACTTTCATCAACAGAGATCTGAACCGGGTTCTATTTCTTCTTCTCATATCTGGAAGTCAGGACCTATCTTGGCAGTTTTATACCTTTGGGTTAGAAAAACCCTTGTCTCATGTCAACATCAAAAAAGGGTATTTCAAAAATATTTTTATTTGTTTTCGCATTTTGAAAACTTCTTGAACAAAAAATATTAACCCCACAATGTGTGATGTATAAATCTTTTGAAGACTGATGATCGTTGTTAGAAGTTTCTCTAAGTATCAATCTGGTTTTTTTCAACTGGGATTGGCAAGGCTTGGTATAACAAGATTCTGGCTTTTCCAGGAAAATTTCATGACAAAAATGTATATCCCTTCTAGGCTCATAAATGGAACAGATTTTATAAATCATGAATTCATTGAGAACCAAACAAATTCAACATTATTTTAGTTTCCAATATCAAGGTATTGTGACAAGCGTCGAGATTGGCTAGGATGTTTAAACTGGAAAGTTGATTTTGGAGGCAAAAAGTTTCAATTTTTGAAGACAATCCTCAGAATAAAAGCTGACAATTTGGTAGGTTCAGGAATTCCTAGATGTTCCTCGATGATCACTTCTTTATGATGATCTTCTCTTTTGTGGCATCGGCACTATCATAGATGGCATCGAAAATTCTCATCTTACTCTAGACCGCCCATTTTTGGGTTTTCGCCCTAGAGTCCCCTTCTTTCCATTTTTTTTTTTCATTTTTACCATACACTTGAGAATTCTAAATTCTTCCTTAGTGAAATGATAATTCGATGAAATGGGATAAAATCTGAGGAAAAACCTTTCAAATTAAATATTCATGATTGATCAAAATGGACTTTTAAAGCATATAATGTAGGCCATAGCTCAGGGTTCAGAAAGAAAGGATAAATAGGCCCAAAATATGTGTTTGAGGGTAATCAGATCAAGGATCATTTCTTGAGGAGGATTCTCTTTGAAGCATTTGTCCCTTCTTGGACATTTCTTTCCTTTTGACTTTGCTCTTTTTCTTCCTTGCTTTTGGCTTTCTATTTACCATGTCTTTCACACATTTTGTTTTCTTTTTTATTGTGTTTTTCTTTTGTTTTTCTTGGCTTTCATTTCACCATCTTTTTCTCTTCTTTTTCTTTGACAGAGTGAGCCCGTATTTATTCGGGGCTCCATTTGCTTTGTGTATGTCCTTGAGCTATCACTCATTTCTCAATGATCTTTGAAAAGATCTTTCCTCGCATTTTCCCCCCAGTGTAGAGGGTAATCCTTGATCAGGGTTCAAAGAAGAAAGAATTCTTTTGGCTCAAAAGGGGTGACTATGGATAATTTCTTTTTGTGTGAAGGGGATATGAAAGATGGCCATTTCTCATGTCAAGCACAAATATTCACATTGAAAAGCAATCCCCAGGGGAAATAGATATTCAGAATTTCATTTTGCACTTTGGAATCATCCGAATTCTCACATGCATGATATCACAATTTTTCTTTTTTTTTTTTTTTCGTCGCATCCCCCCAATGATTCATGCATTAGCCCATCCTTCTTTACCATGTGTCCATCATTTCCATATATGATGCCCCAATTTGATTAACCATGAGAATCTGTATCAACGAGGAACATAGCAAGTCTAGGTCTATTTTGAAAAGGCTGAGTTTCCAATCTGAGTTTTTTTGAAGAGATAAGGAAAATATGAACCAAAAACGGGTTTTCTCTGGGACAAGGGATAATCTAGTTTAATCATTGTGCCCCAGGATGTCAATCATGAAGTGATGTTTGGGCAATTAGTGTTTTGTGGTTATTGGGAAAGGTCATGAATGGTTTTAGCACAATCTTGACACACACCAAATTATCAAAATCTAGACTCTTGAAAGAATGTCTCATTTGTTTGATTTTCAAGGAATTCGAAAAATTTCAAAAAGTTCGTTCCTTTGTTCATAGCCTAGACTAGGATTTACATCCTTGCTTATTTTGCAATGACAATGCTTCTCTTTTTTCATTCATTTTTCCTTGAAGCATTAGGTCTTTCAAGTGTTATTGATTCAAGGTTTAGGTATAGAGAAGCCCAAAAAAGAGGGGGATGGTGTTGGGTCATTTCTAACACTGATCATCAATCTTCTTGAGACTATCCATTATTAAAACTTCCTTAATGCTTGTTTTTGTAAATTCACGTTTATTTAAAACACAACAAACACAAAGCATTTAAAATTCATTTAATTCATGTAGATGTTAACATGAGACAAGTGCTTTCATCATCACAGTGTATAAAACTACATGCGTCAAAAATGCTCCTATTGACATCCTTCAAAGGTAGTAATTCTCCCCCTAAAACCCTGAAAGAAACTAATTTAGGGCTAAGCGGCCTTCCATTGATTGATAAGCTCCGGTGTCAAAATACCATCACGGATAAGACTTTCAATCCATTCCTTCAGTTGTCTGCATTTTTCAGTTGAATGCCCAACTACCCCTAGGTGATAATCACACTTGCTGTCAGGGTCATAACTCCTTGCTGATGGATTCGGAGCTATTTTCAAAGGAACCGGGGTAAGGTACTGATTCTTTATTAGTAATGGCAGTAGGTCAGGGATGGGGATTGGAATTCTTTCTTGATTTTCCCGCGATCGTTTTCTGGAAGTAGGCCTTGTTGCAAGGGCTGGTATAGGATTAGATGTTTGGGTAGGTAGGTAAGGATAAAGGCTTGGAGATACCTCAGTAGGGTAACATGATTGGTATGAGGGAAATTGGGAATATGGGATGAAATCTCCCATAGTTTGGACATCTTCCTCTCTCTTTCTTGGTGCCTTATTTCTCTCGGCATTGGATGTTCCTTCTCTTTCAAGTTTCCCATTTTTGATAGCATTCTCAATCATCTCCCCTGAAATTACCATGTCCACAAAATTCTTCGAAGCATTGCTGACGAGTCTGTCATAGTACGGGGCCTGCAGTGTATTCACAAAAAGGATAGTGATTTCCTTTTGTGTCAAGGGCGGTTGTACTTGGGCGGCCAGGCTCATCCACCGTTGTGCATATTCTTTGAAGCTCTCAGTAGCTCTTTTCTCCATATTTTGCAAAGTGAGACGATCAAGTGTCCTGTCGGTCATATACTTGTACTGGTTTAGAAAAGCCCTAGCCAAATCATTCCAAGAGTGAATCTGATCCTTGCTCAATTGACTATACCACCTAATTGCAGACCCGCTAAGGCTATCCTGAAAGCAGTGAATCAAAAGCTTATCATTATCTATATGACTTGTCATCTTCCGACAGAACATAGTGATGTGGGCTGATGGATCGGTCGTCCCGTCATATTTCACAAAGTCAGGGATCTTGAACTTAGAAGGAATGATTAAATCGAGGACCAAACATCGTTCTTTCGCATCTAAACTCCCAAATACATCTGTTCTTTCTATCGCCCGGAGCCTTTCATCTAACAACTGATATTTCCCTTGGGAATCTGCCAACTCAACCTCATTTACTGCAACCCTTTTCAACTTTGCCTGTTCAGCTGGATCATCTGAGTTTAGGACATTGACGGAGTTAACAGTGTTCTGGGCATCACTTATTGCGACCTCATCTTGGCCCTTTTGTACCTCTAACCCTTCTCTGGCGATAAAGTTTTCGGTGTATCCTTTTCCCTTGATTACAGCAGACATTAGCTCCATCAGTTTAGTCATCTGATCCTTAGATTCTGCTTGAGATTTTGCTAGCTGTTCTCGCAATTCTCTCTGTTCCCTTTCCATTTTTTCCATTCGGGCAACTTGTTCATCCTCCATAGCACCAGCCTGTATTAAAAGTGTACTCAGTACTTCTTCTGATTTGAAATGGAAATTCTTTCAAAGACTCCTAAAACCAAGCCAACTTCTATTTTATTTCCCCCAAATGTATGTCATGATGAATGAGCCATGAATGCAATTTGATGCATGTGAAGCCTAAACAGATTCATGTGTGGTCATATACAGTGGAAACATGTTGACCATGTATGTTATAAATGCAACACGATGCCAACATGATGCATTTAAAGAATAAGAAAAATCAATGCATGGATATATGCAATGAATGACCATGTATGTTCCAAATGCATTTCCCAATGAATGATCATATACACTATGAATGCCATACAATGTCAATTATGATGCATGTGAAGAATAAATGACTGACACAGAGTATATACAAAGTTAATCATGCTGACCGTGTATGTCATGAATGCAACTTGACGCCAATATGTCAAATTAATGCATGAGCATATCATGATGACTGTGTATGCCATGAATGCACCATGATGCCAACATGATGCATGTAAAAAATAAGCAAATTAATGCATGGATATATACAATGAATGACCATGTATGTTCCAAATGCATTTCCAAATGAATGATCATATACACTATGAATGCCACACAATGTCAATTATGATGCATATGAAGAATAAATGACTGACACAGAGTATATACAAAGAAAATCATGCTGACCGTGTATGTCATGAATGCAACCTGATGCCAATATGACAAATTAATGCATGAGCATATAATGATGACTATGTATGCCATGAATGCACCATGATGCTAACATGATGCATGTAAATAAAGAATAAATTGATATATGGATATATACAGAAAAATCATGCTGACTATGAATGCATGAATGCAACTTGATGCCAACATGATGCATGTAAAGAAAGAATAAATTGATACATAAGTATATACAAATAATGACCTTGCATGTCATAAACGTATCTTACAATGAATGACCATGCATGCTATGATGTCAAAATGATACATGCAAAAAATAAATAAATTAACACAAAGGTATATACAAAGAAATCAATGATTACACGAAATTGGTGGGACCTAAATCTTGATTATTCAAAAATCTCATTATGCAAGATTTGCCTCCAAATTTATGATTTTTTTTTTAACATGCTTTTTTTTTGTGTGTTTTTTTTATTTATGAAAAACCAATCACATTATTTTCAAAAGAATTTCAGGGTGGATCCCACTATGGTACCATATGCAAATGTTCATGTGACACTACCGGTTTTATGAAATCATCAAATGAAATTACCAATTGTTTATTGCAAAGAATGAGATCAATAACACAACCAAAAATGTACATGCTCTATTCACACATGTATGAAATGTGCAACATGCAAAATGCTTGAAAAAAGATTTTTTTTTTATTAAAAAAAACAGCTAATGAACATCTGCCCTAGCAATATCTGCTTATTTAGGCATCACGATGCCTTCGAGGCGGAGTATCACATTTATTACGGGTGATGTACGTACATCGTTGCCCGATCTACCACACTTATTCGGAGTGTAAAATAGGTAACAAAAAGTTTAGAAATGTCCCTCCATGTGTTCCTATTTTCGGTATATCTAACGGAAATCCGGCATGGCTTCGCCTAGGTTCACTATATGAGGGTGAATTGGTTCTAAGGCCCCGAATTGTTCCTCACTGTCGCCGGTGAAGGCTAGTAAGGCACCCCGATAAAAGCGGGTTCAATCCGTTAGAGTATATTTTCCTATGCCCGTACGGAGGATTATCACGAAGGCAATAGGTACTTTATACTCCGAAAGTGTTTCACTAGCCCATACGGAGGATCATCACGAAGGCGTAGTTACTTTACTCCCACTTAAAAGGACGGAATCCGGGTATAGGATTCATGTTATGCAAATGCACGTGTAGTGTGTGTGGAGGAATATCAAACCTTTCACTACCTATTCTACAAACCTTATTCTAAATGCCCTAGCAATTAAAACATTCAAGAATAGTGTAACGCATTAACCGACAAGCAATTATAATATACAACCTTAAATAACTAGGGATCAAAAATAAAATGCATGCACATGAGTATGAACATATTCAAAAACATTTTATTATTTTCAAAATTCTCCTTATTAAAAAAATGTGGGAATTAAAATTAAATACCAATTAAACCAACAAAACCGAGACTTTGATAACACACGACCAATTCTAGGCCTGACTCTCTAATAAGTCCCCAGTGGAGTCGCCAAGCTGTCGCAACCTAAAAAATAACGACGAGTCTCATCGTAAGACTTTATTATTCGTTAAGTGTGACATTAAAAAAAATGAGGAAAAGTCGACTTAATCCCTCTAAAAAATGAAGGTTTTGAAAATGACCTTAAAAAAGACATGGAGTCGCCACCAATCTTTTTTTAGCTAGGTGTGATCGGCCACCTATTAAAACCGGTTTTATAAAATATTTTAAAAATTAATTAAAACATTTTAAAAACCAATTTCGAGTCTGCGTTTTAAACCAGAGAAATCAAAGAAGCGGGTTCGGGAGTCGGTTACGTGCGGGGAAGGATTAGCACCCCCACAACGCCCGTATAAATCGGTACCTTATTAATCGTGTGTTATCTCAAGTCTCGGTAAAAATGGGTTTTAAATTTAGTATTTCAAATTAATTTCCAATTTAAAGAAAAATAATTCCATTTTTTTATTGAAAATGATCCGGAATTTATAAATTCAAAATTTTCCTATATTCCCCAACAAACGTGGCAAAATATAGAAATTTTTATTAGATTTGGAAAACTTTCCGAATCATTCTCTTTTTTGAAAGAAAGATATTCCTTTACTAATGATAATTGATGATATTCCCTCCAGCAAACCCGGTAGAGAACTCATGAATTATTTTAACTCGGGAATATCTTTATTTTTATTGAAAACCATTATCTTTTGAAAACATTTAAAATAAATGAATATGTATATGCTAAATAAAGATAACTAAATAAAAGCATAGGATATCATGAAATATTTGAAACCATATAATAAACCATGTAACATCAAAAAATATAAATCAAAATAACAACAATATCATAGAAATTATTATAGCAAGAATCACATATTATATAAAATGCATGAATATAAAAATGCAATGCATGAAATGTATTTTTTCCTTTAATTAAGGAAATCCGTATATCTAAAAAGATATCCGGCTACCTTAGGAAAATATGTCAAATTAAATATTCTAAAACCAAAATACTTTGTGATTGTTTGAAAACAATTTTGAAAAGCTTAAATTAAAAATAAAAACTGGGCTAATTTCTTTAAAATGGCTCTAATTTCCTAAGTTTAAAAATCCGGACTTGACTACCCTTAACCCGGGACTTGAAAAACCATTTTTTAGAGTTTAAAAAGGCTTAGAAATTACCCTAAGTCAGTAGCTAACCCTTCTAATCAGCCTACTCTAAGTAAATTAACCAAAACAGAAAATTGGTTTTTCTTTAAATTCAATTCTGACTCCACTGTCGAGTTTTAATCCACGATTTTTTACCCTATTTTTAAAAATTCCAAAAATTCTGAAAAAATTATTGGAGACTCAGAACATGTAAAAATACACGGGAAAACATCGACTTAATTTTCTGATCAAAGATGAATTCCCAGAAAAACCAGAGATGTACGAGTTTTTTGAGGAGAAAAAACTGCTTTGTTTTTCTTTAAAATCAATTCTGACTCCACTGTCCAGTTTTAATCCACGATTTTTTACCCTATTTCTAAAAATTCCAAAAATTCTGAAAAAAATTATTGGAGACTCAGGACATGTAAAAATACACGGGAAAAAATCGACTTAATTTTCTGATCAAAGATGAATTCCCAGAAAAATCGGAGATGTACGAGTTTTGGGTGGAGAAAAAAAAAACAAAACTGCTTTGCCAACACTTTTTTTTTTTGTCTTTGATAAAATCATTTAAAAATCAAAATAAAAATATTTGAAACTCATAGACTGACTTGAAAACAGTAGCTAGGACTTTTTGAAAGTTAGATAAAAATTGTCTAAGTAAAAAAAATCACAAAGGTAGAATAATCAATTTGACAAACTTAATTTTCCACAAGTGTGCTCAAGAGAGCATGACCTTGAACCATTAATTGGCTCAAGTCATTATTCAAGTGGCATGAAATAATGCAGCAAACATAATGCATGAAATTCATGGATTTAAAACTAAATGTAAGGAAAATGCATGACATAAATAATATGGCCTAGACCTAACATGAACTTGCATGGCAATAAATGCAACCTAGACCTAAGATATGCATGGCATTTCACAAACACAAGGCATGCTTAATTCAAAAATCCAACCAAATATCATGCAAATGCAAAAACCTAACAACTAGCATGACAAAAAATGCAACACACAATGCAAAACACATGGAGTAGCCAAATGGCCTCAAGCTCCAACAAGCATGGCATTTTCTCAAACACTTGGCATACTAGCATGAAAAACTAAGTCATAACACAAAAATCACACAAGCATTTTCACAAACACTTAATATGCTAAATCTAAAACATGCTCAACTAAGATATAAAACAAGAATCATGCAAAGAATCACACAACCATTTTCACAAACACTTAATATGCTAACTTTAAAACATGCTCAAATTTAAACAACATGAAAACAGAAAATTAAAAATGCAAAAACATGATATCTAAGACATAAATGGCAACAAACAAAGCAACCAAATTAAAATATAACTCAAGAACATGAAATAACATAACATTTAAAACATCAAAAACAAAGAAAATAGCATAAACAATATGGTAAAATGAATCGAAACAACAACTTAAAATAAATAATGTAGGCTATTTGGCCATGGTGAGTTTATTGTAAAAACAAAAATGTAAAAAAAATATACTTAAGAAAGGAAATGAAAGAAGAACAAGAAACATTATTTTAAAATGAAAACTCACCAAGTAGAGATTAAAATAGCAAAAAATAAGAATAGAAAATGAAAGTGCAAGAGTTGGTGCTCAAGAGCAACCTCAAGAAGCTAATATTTCAAGCTTTTCTCTTCAAACTTTCCTTTTTTTCTAAACTTTTCTTTTTTGCTCTCAACCAAGAAGATAAAAACTAAGAAAAACTAAGAGAAATCAGCCAAAATGGAAAAGAAAAAACAAAATCTGCCTCCCCCCTCTAGGGTTGGCCTAAATGATGCTTATATAGCCTCAAAGATGTTGTCATTTTTGTGTAACCTATTTTCCATCAAATGGCCAATAATTCAAGATGAAAAGTCATGAAATTACCACCTTTAGATTAGCATGTAAGCCCTCTCAAATTACAGCTATGCAAGAATTATGTTGACATCTTTCTTAACCTATGTGGTTTAATCACCATGGTTTGATCAAAGAGAATGGTTAACTAACTCTTGATTTTTAACCACTTGATTGAAAAAAATCATAAGCTTCCTCCTTCCTTTGGGCTTGGGCAGGCCAGAACTTCTCTTTTCCAGCCCAGCTCTGATTTTTGAAAGGCCCAAAAAAGCCCTTTTCGGTTGCTTGGGTGAAATGACCATTTTGCCCCCCGGATGCAAGTAAATATCAAACGGACTCCAAATTCAATTTTTCTTTTTTTAATACTTCCAAAATAATAAAATATTGAGTTCTGGAAGTTTTCAAAATTATCCGAGCCCGTTTGCTATTTATTTGGATTTTTTTCTTCCCAAAAATGCCCTTTTATGCCCCTACATTTTACCATTTTTTAAACGAGCTCCAAATCAAGATTTTTCTTCACCAATCTCTTCAAAATAATTAAAAAGTGTGATCTGGAAGTTTTCATAATTTTTGGAGCTCATTTGGTATTTTTTCGGGATTTATCGGCTTGAATTACTGCATAGAAGGCCCGGGATTTGGCCATTTTGCAAACGAACTCGGAATCAAGATTTTCTTTCGCCAATCTCTTCCAAATAATTTAAAAATGAGATTTGCCAAATTTCAGAATTTTTGGAGTCCATTTGCTATTTTTCCGGGATTTATCTTTTTGAATTACTACATAAGAAGCCCGGGATTTGGCCATTTTGCAAACGAACTCAGAATCAAGATTTTCTTTCGCCAATCTCCTTCAAATGATTTAAGAATGATATTGACAAATTTTCCATAATTTTCGGAGTCCATTTTCTATTTTTCCCAAATTTTTCCAATTTTGCCCTTTTACCTCCGAAACCCGGTTTTGCTCAAAACAAATCCGATTTTCAGATTTTCTTCAATCTGAGCCTTGGGCCATCCTTTTTAACCATTCTTCATCCATTGGGGGCTTTGGTCTTACCAAGTCGGGCCATTTCTGTGATTCTTCCTGATTTCACCGAAATCCATTAAAAACCCTAATTCTCGGTTTTCTCCCGGATCGACTTTTCTTTCGGTTGTTCTTGCAAGTGACTTCTCCATTACCCGTAGTCAGTGCTTATATTTCATTTGGAACCTTCAATTTCGACCAGTTTGATCGTTTAAGCACTTTTCCCCAAATGTCTCGGATTAGGGTTTCCTTTCTACTGAATCTCCAAATCCCAACTTCCGAACTCCATATCTTTCAATGTAGACCTCGGATTATCAAAATTCTTTCACCCTTTTTCAATTGAATTTAAAATCTTGATTTTGAAAGTGGGTTGACTTTTTCAGTAGTTGACTTTCTGGGGTTGACTTTTTCGGGGTTGACTTTTTTTTGGGGTTGACTTTTTTCAAGTTTGACTTTTTGTGCTCGCCCTCTTAAAATAAGTCTCGGAGTACCACCTGTAGGATGAAAACAGTCTTTTTATACTCGGAAACATCAATATGGGAAGAAAACATACCTGTTTAGTGGTCTGGACAAAATTAGGTGTCTACACCCTGGACATAGTCGTCTTAAATTATTTTCGGATTACATTTCAGTTTTAAATCCACTTGTTGAACATGAAAGTTGTAAGATTTGTCCTTCAGCTAAACAAACTCGAGTTCCTTTTCCTTTGAGTAATAAAATATCTGTTGCACCTTTTGATTTAATCCATTGCGATATTTGGGGTAAATTTCATACAGCTTCTTTAACAGGTGCTCATTATTTCTTCACTATCGTTGATGATTTTTCTTGATGTAATTGGGTTTTTCTCATGGAGCATAAAAGTGAGACTCATTCACTTTTGCAATCCTTCTATTTTTATGTTGAAACTCAATTCAACAAAAGGATTAAAATTTTGCGATCTGATAATGGGTTGGAATTTGACATGAAATATTTTTATAATTCTAAAGGGATTGTACATGAGACAAGTTGTGTTAACACACCACAACAAAATGGTATTGTGGAAAGGAAACATGGACATTTGCTTAATGTTGCTCGTGCCTTGCGATTCCAAGCAGGACTTTCTACCAAATTTTGGGGTGAATGTGTGTTAACTGCAGCTTATTTCTTCAATCGCACTTCGACTCCTTTGTTATCAGGTAAGACACCATACCAATTACTGTTTGGTTCAATTCTTTTTCCCATTTAAGAGTCTTTGGTTGCCTATGTTTTGCAACAAATACAAAGGATTCAAAAACAAAGTTTGATTCTAGAGCATCCCGTTGTATTTTTTTTGGATACCCCTACGCCCAAAAAGGATACAAACTCTTTGATCTCGAAACCAACAAAATTTTTGTTTCTCAAGATGTACAATTTCAAGAAAATACTTTTTCATTCCATCAAGAAACAAATAGTACTTCAAATATGCCTATCTTGCCATGTTCTATTAGTGAGCTGGATAATGTGATACAAGTCAAGGAAATTGAAACACAAAGTGATCAAAATTCTGATATTCCATTATCAGAACATCATCCATCACGACTATATACTCGTGAGTCTTATCTCCCTTCTTATCTCAAAGACCATCATTGCCAATTGGTCTCATGTAATCTACCAGTACCAAAGTCTTCTTCCAACTCTGTAAGTACTTCTCACCATTTACAAAAAAAATTTGTCTTATGAGAAATTCTCACATAGACATAGATCATTTTTAGCCTCTATTTCTTCTCACCAGGAACCTAAGACATTTAAACAAGCAATACTTTATGTGAATTGGAGAAAAGCCATGGCAGAGGAAATTAAAGCCTTGGAAATTAATCAAACTTGGGAGCTTATGCCTCTACCACCTAACAAACATGCCATTGGCTACAAGTGGGTCTACAAAATTAAACACCAACCAGATGGTACTATCGAACGTTACAAGGCTCGACTAGTTGCAAAAGGATATAATCAGCGAGAATGACTTGATTACCAAGAAACTTTCGCACCAGTGGCCAAACTCACGACAATGCGATGTTTACTAACTATTGCAATTGTCAAAAATTGGCACCTCCACCAACTAAATATTAGCAATGCTTTTCTTCATGGAGATTTGAATGAAGAGGTCTACATGCAACTTCCAAAAGGTTTTAAACATTCCGGGACTGGTAATGTTGGTTGCAAACTTCGAAAGTCTCTCTATGGTCTTAAGCAAGCTTCTCATCAGTGGTTTGTCAAACTTTCTGGCAAATTGTTGGGAATTGGCTATCGGTAGTCCAAGGCAGATTATTCTCTGTTTACAAATATAGTAAACAACACTCTTACTGGTGTTCTTGTATATGTTGATGATATTATCATTGCAGATGATAATCTTGAAGAGATTCAGAACTTAAAAGCAACTCTCCAAACCTATTTCAAAGTACAGGATCTTGGTACCCTAAAGTATTTTCTTGGCATAGAAATTGCCTGGTCAAAACTTGGTATTTATCTAAGTCAACGAAAATACATTCTTGAGTTACTTGAAGAGTTTGGTCTTCTTGGTACACGTTCTTCGAGGACCCCAATGGAACAAAATCTTCGGTTAAACAATAATGATGGAGAACTCCTTTCAGATCCAACTTCTTATAAGCGTCTAGTTGGTCGTCTGCTTTATCTCATGGTAAAACGACCAGACATTGCCTATTGTGTTCATATCCTTAGCCAGTTCCTTGGACAACCTCGTCAGCCACACTATCTTGTTGCAATATGAGTTCTGCATCATTTAAAGAGTTGCCCTGGTCAAGGAATTCTTCTTTCAACATCTTAGTTCATTACAAATTCATGCTTACTGCGATTCAGATTGGGCAAGCTGTCCAGATTCTCGTCGTGCGACCTCAGGGTATTGTATTTTGCTTGGAAGCTCTCCAATTTCATGGAAATCAAAGAAACAATCGACAGTTTCTCGCTATTCTGCTGAGGCAGAGTATAGGGCAATGGCAACAATCTGTTGTGAAGTTAGCTGGATAATTTATTTATTAAAGGATCTTGGAATCCATCACTTGCAACCAGCCTATCTTTATTGTGATAACAAAGCTGCTTTGCACATTGCAGCCAATCCAACTTTTCATGAACGAACAAAGCACATCGAAATAGATTGTCATTTGATTCGTGAAAAAATCCAACAAGTTACAATTTTTACTCGTTTTGTTCTCTCTAAACAAAAATTGGCTGATATCCTTACGAAGTCTCTTGGAGCATACTTGTTTCATGATTTACTTGTCAAGATTGGTGTTCAAAATCTTCACATGCCATCTTGAGGGGGGATGTTGAGAATTGTGGACAATTCTCATGCTGCCATTGTTGACAATTCTCATGTTGCTATTACTGACAATTTATGTTGCCCTTGTTGACAATTTTCTCCACAATTTATGCTGAGATTGTTGACAATTCTCTCCATAAATTTCTCCACCATTTCCTCCACGTTATTCTCCACTCCCTAATTCCTATATATACACCACATTAGTTGTATTATATATTTTTTAATTTTGTGAAGTAAATAAGAGTTTTCATTTTTCTCTCCTTTATGTTCTAAATTTCACTGGATAAGTTTTTTTGTAATTCGGGTCGGTCCAATCCGAAATATTATTTATTAAATAATTTTTTTTTAAAATTTTATTATAAAATATAAAAATATTAATAAAAAAATATTTTTTAATATTTTTTAACAGTAAAACGAGTTTTCGTGCTGGTCTGGGCCTGACCCGAAACTGGCTTAGGAAAGAAAAAAGAAATTCCAAACTGTAATCTAATCCGATCCGGTCCATGAATAGGTCTAGATATAAGCATGCAATCTTAATTTGTTTTAAAAAAAAATTTTCCAAGGTATATATATATTCCTCTATGGTGATGGTCTCATTCCTTGAATAGAATCTAGTTCCGGTGAAGTATTATATATATATATATATATATATACCAACTAGCTAGAAGCCTGCTAGCTAAGCCATATATTCTAGTCAACCCTACTCTTTTATAAGTTGCATATATTGCATATCTAGCACATTTCAGGCAACTGGGCAAAGCCCAATTGAGAGGAATTTGCACCTGCACCTTCATTTCTTTCATTTTTCGGCCATCTCTTTGAACTTAGACATCTATATATTAATTTTAAAAAAAGAAAAGAAAAAATTTGTGTAATAATGCTCTATATATAAAAGAGATTTTCATTAATTTAGTAGAGAATCAAGCTAAAGATATTATATCGTAATTATATCGTAATCGCATCGTAATCTCTAATTACATTTATTTTATTAACGTTTTATCAAACTCGAGGTGATATCCAAACTCAATTAATGTGGTATTTTAAATGTTAACTTGAATTTGTTGATTAACTTTCAAAAGCAATTAAAAAAATGTATCTTGATAAAGATATCAACAGTTTGATTCGAAAAAAGACATAGAAGTCAATCAGATAAATAATTCCTTATGTAACAACAATATGAATCTAAGATTTTTAATATTATTGGACAAAACTCACACCTAATGACACTTGATCATCTAAGACTAATTAGTTTAGGATCTTCCTTTTATCAATCTGAACTCTATTTTGGAAGTGACAAATGACTTAATTTGTGTGTTAAAGTGTGTTATCTTATGTTTGTTAAGTCTTAAATTTTTGGTTTTATATTTAAATTAAGTCTCTCTATTTATTATTAATTGATTTTAGGTTGAATGTTTAACACTGTAAACGAAGAAAAAATGTAATGAATTAATTATACGAGACAAAATGATTGGAAAAAATTATAGTTAATAATTTAATCACATCACTAATGATTAATTTATGTTCATTATCAAATCTTAATAAACTTTCTAGAGAAAAAATAATTACTGATTATGCTTAATTATTATTTGCACATCACACTATGATGTAAACATTCGTGGGTGTCTGCATCTATTTATATCATCAGAATCTCATTTTTTTTTTTTTTACAGGTTTATCATATCAATTTCCTATCCAAAGTTGACATTCTCTCCTTCTCCACAATCACATCAAAAATCCATGGCATTTTCGTTCATAAAAAAGGGTGCATGGACCGTACATAACCTTCCCAAAAAAATATTCATCAATATTTTTTTTTTCATTCAATTCTGAATTTAATTCAATTAATTTATATAATCAATTTTATTTTTTAAATTATTATGACATTTAACAAATTTAAATTTTAAATTTTAATATCTCCGATTATTTTTCTTATCCAAAAACTGCTACTTCTTTTGTGTAAAAAAAAAAATTATCTTTGATTAACATACCCCACTTTCGGCAATGCCTTGCCTTATCCATTTTGAGTTTTTGCAAGATTCTAACAAGTGCAACTTAAACAGTTTGAAGAAAAACCACACATGTCACTATCAAATCAAGGGGGTGATTTGGGAGGTGGGCATCAATCCAAATATCTCAAAGGAACCTTCACCTTTTTCATTTCCTTTTCCTCTTAATTTTTTTTTTTTTTTTCCAATATTCAATTAATTAATGTATTGATTTTCTAACTCACCACCTTCACCCCATGGCCTAGCCCCTATATATATATATATATGTTCATGAAAGCTTCGAATCCATCATAGACCAAAGTTAACCAGCATTTGTTCCAATCTCTAACATTCTCTTTCGAAAAACCTTGAATTTTCCATATTGGTGATCATCTTTGAAATTTGTTGCATTTGATTGTGCTAAGATTGAACCATATATCTACATTTTGTCAACCGATCGAACAAATTTCTTATTTAAATTCAAGGGTTAAATTAATATTTGATCAGAGAGATATGGATCGAGTAGCGAAACTGGCATCACAAAAGGCGGTGGTGATCTTCAGCAAGAGTTCATGTTGCATGTGCCATGCAATCAAGAGATTGTTTTACGAGCAAGGGGTGAGTCCAGCAATTTATGAGCTTGATGAAGATATTGCAAGAGGCAAGGAAATGGAGTGGGCTCTAATGAGGCTAGGATGCAACCCGACGGTTCCGGCGGTGTTCATCGGAGGCAAATTTGTTGGCTCGGCTAACACCGTCATGACCCTTCAGCTCAATGGTTCGTTGAAGAACTTGCTCAAAAATGCAGGAGCTATTTGGCTTTAATTATAGTGGATTAATTAATTTTCCCTACTGCTACTGATTTCTAATTAAGTGAAAATATATAACTCACTTTGTATTTTCCCCTTTATATTAGCCGGCTATAGCAGAAGCTTTAAACAATTTAACGATGTCATTTCAAATTTATAAATATATGCATATATATATATATATTATAAATAAAACTAAAACTCGATTTGTTTGAATTATATTCTTGTTAGTGTTGTTCCATCATGTATATAAGAGCTTTCAAGCCTTGAGAGGTTCACCAGAGTGCAGGAATTAAGCTTTTAATCTTGCAAATATATTTTTTTTTTTAAAAGCATGATTTATTGCGATTAAGAAGATGTCCTTTTTACAAACCAGAAAACAGCATGCTGCAGACAAAACTAAGGACTATAAAACAACAAATCTGACACCCTATTAACACCAGATTTGGCTAGCTTATCAGCCTCACCATTAGCCTCCCTCAAAATATGAACAATTTCCCAGTTCTGAACCGCAGTTCGTACAAACTCTATAGCCCTTATACTTCGCGAAATCCGCCATGGGGCTCTACTCGGATTCTTAACCCAAGCAACAACCATCTGACAATCACATTCAATTATAAGTTTATGCGAAGGCGCCCAAGACGAAGCACCAAAAATGAGGAAGGCTTCTTTGACGGCCCTTAATTCAGCCTCATATGCCTTATCAGAACCGATAGATTTAGAAAAAACTGCTTTCACCATACCTTGATTATCGCGCAAAATACCGCCAATCCCCGCAGGACCGGGATTACCATGCGCTGAACCATCGACGTTGAACTTAAGGCAGCCGGCAGGTGGCTTATTCCAAGTCATATCTACGCCAACTTTCATTTCCCTCTTCAATCGACAAATAGCAGGTGACCACTTGAACTGCGAAAACAGCCCTTCCTCACAAGGCCACTTAGCCTTGGACCACAAAGCGAGTCTGAGTCTAATAGAGTCCAGTAACTGCCAAACAGCAACATTTTTCCTATTAAAAACAATATCATTCCTGTGCAACCAAATAGACCATAGTGCAACAAAAAAAATCATTCTCCACAATTTGCTGCAATGATTCGCTGGGAATGCATGC
Source organism: Fremontodendron californicum (assembly GCA_030761205.1). Classification (NCBI taxonomy): domain Eukaryota; kingdom Viridiplantae; phylum Streptophyta; class Magnoliopsida; order Malvales; family Malvaceae; genus Fremontodendron; species Fremontodendron californicum. The sequence goes on along the minus strand of JAULJL010000022.1, from coordinate 23,717,973 downwards.
TGCCACGCAAGAAAAAAACCCATGGCACTCCTTGGCGTGGACCAAGATATGCCCCAAGAAAGACAGCAATGGGCCCACACAAACCATGAGACTCTGCATGTAAAAAACAGATGCTCAATAGTTTCAGGCATCAGATTGCATAGTGGACACAGAGTCGAACCATTAACAATAAGACCTCTCTTGCTGAGTTCAACTTTGGTAGCTACGCTGCCTCTCAAAACTAGCCAGCAAAAGATTTCCACCTTCGGAGGCGCATAACCGGCCCATATAAATTTCCAATGATCCCATTTTGACGAGGACTCACTCAACACAGAATGGCAGAAAGAGTTAGACGAATAAACGCCACTATGGGTGTGTTTCCAAACAACTGAGTCAAAGGAGTTTCTGAGAAGCACTTGTTTTCCCAGCAGATTCAACAGGGATTCCCACTGCTGAAGCTCCCAATCAAAAAATCTTCTTCGAAGGTTAACCTCCCAGTGCCATTGATTATTCTGCCATTTGCCAAAATCCGCTACTTTCCCGCTTTTAGAAACAGCTACCGCAAAGACTCTTGGAAACTGCTCTTTAAGGATAACGCCTTCGATCCATTCATCCTGCCAAAAATTTATGGAGCTGCCATCACCTGGAAGAAAACACAACCCAGCATACAAAAAAGGATGAAAATGATTTGAAGGCATAAGGGGTCGAATAATGTTTTCCCAGGTTGGGGACATTTTTCGATATCGGCTGCATGAAGGAAGCAGATTACCCACCGATGACTCATATTTCTCGGCAATGACTGATCTCCATAAAGAGGAACGTTCATTCCCAAATCTCCAGATCCATTTATTGAGCAGCGCTCTGTTCTTAAGCCTTAAATCAACTAGACCGAGCCCTCCAAATTCCTTGGTATTACAGACAGACTTCCAATTAACCATATGCATTTTCTTCACCGACGAAGAACCACCCCAAAGGAATCTTCTGACCATTCTATCCAGCTCATCAGATACGGTACGAGGGATTTGAAGTAGGGACATATAATAAATGGGCAGAGAAGATAACACCGATTTAATAAGAGTCAATCTGCCCCCAATGGAGAGTAGATTGCCTTTCCAGCCGGCAAGCCTCTTGTTGAAATTATCGATGATAGGACTCCACAGTGAGATAGAGTTCACTCCGTACCCCAAGGGAAGACCGAGATAAAGGGATGGGAGACGACTGCTCAGACAACGGATATCCGAAGCCCACCGATCAGTGACACTTTGCTCCACCCCAACTCCAAAAAGACTGCTCTTTTTCAAATTAACTTTGAGGCCAGATAACAACTGAAAGCACTTTAGAATTCTTTTAACATTCCTAACCTGCTCCACCACAGGCTCACAGAAGATAATTGTGTCATCCGCAAACTGAAGATGAGATATAGACACAGACCCCGGATCAATAGTCATACCCCTGAAAAGGCCGGTTGAAGTAGCCTTATTAAGAAATAGGCTCAAAACTTCAGCAACCAGATTAAACAATAAGGGGGAAAGGGGACAGCCTTGTCTCAACCCTCTGCTCATCCTGAACTGTTCCGTTGGCACCCCATTAACAAGGACTGATAAAGAAGCTGAAGATAAACACGACTGAATCCAAGTCCTCCACTTATCCCCAAAGCCCATTCTACCCATAACAAAATCAAGAAAGGACCAATCCATACAATCATAGGCTTTTTCGAAATCAACCTTAAATATCATACCACCCTCTCCATTAGTCTTCATGGAATGAATAACCTCATTGGCAATTAAGGAACAGTCCAGAATTTGACGCCCCGGGATGAACGCGAACTGGTTTTGCCCAACAATATCCCCCACCGATTGCTTCAGGCGATTAGCAAGAACTTTGGCTCGAATTTTATAAACACTGCCCACCAAGCTGATAGGGCGGTAATCGCTAATGGAGCACGGAGAATCACATTTAGGTATAAGAGCAATAAAAGACGCATTTAAACAATTATCAATACAACCAGTGCTATGGAAATTATTCATGAACGACATAACCTCACCCTTCACCGTGGCCCAGAAGGACTTGAAGAAATTCATATTAAAACCATCCGGCCCCGGAGCTTTGTTGCCATCGCAGCCTTGGATGACATCCCAAACCTCTTCCTCCGAGAAAGGCCGCTCAAGATTAGACGAACTTTGCGCTGATAATGACTTAAAACTGCACTTGAGATCTTTGAGTCTGGCTACCTTTGTAGAATTAAAGCGGTTTTTGAAATACGACCCAATGGCCTTCATGAGAGCCCTAGGTTCTTCGAAAACCTTCCCATCAATCAACAATTTCTCAATATGGTTCTTGCGACTCCTAGCTGTGGCGACAATATGGAAGAATTTAGTATTCCTATCACCCTCTTGTGCCCATTTTAATCTCGATTTCTGGAGCCAAGTTTGTTCTTCGATACGATACAGTGACCATAAATCAGCCTTCTTATTCCACAACTCTTCTTGCAGCTGGTTCCCCACCTGCCCCTGTTGGACACTCTGTTCGAGGCCAGCAATCTCATTTTCAAGTTCCACAATGTTGTAGAAATCAGCCTTATGGTACCTAACAGACCAGTCTTTAATGGCTGGTTTGAGATTTTTCAACTTGAACCATAAACCCCGCCCCGAAGGCCAAGAACATCCTGTAGAATTCCAAGCAGTCTGGATAACAGAATGAAAGCTCCTATCTTCCAACCAGTTGTTGAAGAACCGAAAAGGTTTGGGTCCCCAGTTGACGCTCTCTTCAACAATCATCACTGGATTATGATCGGATAGAGAACGGGGGAGAGCACTTTGTTTGATCGAAGGCCATAAAGCAACCAAACCAGGCGATAAAAGGAACCTATCCAATCTGCTGAAGGACGGAACGGCCCTATTACTGGTCCAAGTGTATTTTTCTCCTGACATTGGCAAATCCATGAGTTCAGCTTGATTAATAAAGTTTGAAAACAGCAACATAGGAGTAGTGCTGAACACTGATCCGATTTTCTCATCAGGGCTTCTAACCACATTGAAATCACCCCCTAAAATAATCTTCATTAAGAAAAGAAACACACCTGATAACGAGCCAAAGACGCGGTGCTTGCAAATATTGATACAAGTTAATCGGATTTTTTATTTTTTAAAAATATTCGTGACATGCACGTATTCAAACATGTATATCAGTAGGATCTTTTAAATATATGAATTTTTTAAAATAAATTAAATATATCTATATAGACATATATCTATTTATATTGGACATATATCTATATCCGACACTCACTCAAATCTGAATAACATAGAGATTGATAGTTATATATATATATAACATTTTTTATATATATATAAGTCATTTCCTCATTTGGTTTACAGTGATATGTTTAATTAATCCCTAAGTATAAGTATTTGAAGTGAAAGTTAGCACTTAACATTGCCAAATAAGAAAATTTCTCATATTCTATCACCTTGGGTTTTTAATTTTTGCAATATTGGCCTTTGCAAAGTGATTCTAAATTTTTTTAGTACTATTACATTTTTTCTTTTTTGTTTTAGGTAACAGATTCATGAGTCGGATCAGGCCGTGACCCGAATTATTTTATTTTTCTTACTCAGGTTCGAGTTGGGCCGATCTGAAAGTCCATATCACTATTCAAGATAATATTAAAAAATTAAATTTAAAATAATATTTATAATTAACTTTAAATCCAACATATTTTTTATTGATAAACAGTAATTCAGGTCAGGCCAGACCAGCCCAAATAAATAAAAAAAAAAAAACTTATCCAGGTTCGATCCATTACGAGTCAAGCCTGTCGAGTCAGATGAGTAACTCGAGTCTTGAACAAGTCTAGCAGGATCAATCCAAATTTATTCACTTTTTTAATGTTTTTTAGATCAAATTCTTGTCCTCAGCATTATGGGGGAGTTTTTTTTTTTTTTTTTTGAGAGACAAACAGAATTAATCTTTATGCAAACATTCCAATTTCCATCATTCTATGGCAATTAAAGGGAAGTAAAGCCTCATATTACTTACCTACATCATGTCTTTATAAAGTCTCTTTGTCATTTTTAGTAAAGCATTCATTCAGATAATTATAGTAACATCTCATGGACCTAGAAATAATTAATCTCTGCTTTGATTAAATCACTTCCAACACTTAATGCCTGTGCAAATTTGTCGACACTGGACTTCCATGGAAATTCCTTTCATGTTTTTTGCTGTGTTTTGAACCTTCCACAAATTTATGAGTAATGATCAGATTACATTGGAAGTATGATTCCTTTTATTGAAAACCAAACATATATATATATTCCCATATATTACTCATATTGAACTTGAAGATATGTATGTGATCAACGTATCCATTACGAGTATGTTTATTTTTAATTTTTTTATTATATATTTAGAAGATCAAATTTTTATACTATTTATGTGTCGAAAACGTATATAAAAAAAAAATCGAAACAATATAGTTTGGTAATCTACTTGATAATCAGTATTAGGAAATGATAAGCACATGATTATAATCAGCAGTTTATTTAAGTTAGCTATCTATCTCTTTCACACATATCCAAATCCATCTTCTTTGAGGACATAAAAAAAATTTGTGATTAAAAAAAGTAACCTAGAAAACTATAGCCACTATTGTAAGAATTTTCTCCTTTTAGGGGGATACATCCACAAAAAGAAAGCAGAGTTAGATAAAATAAACAGACGGCGCATTTATTGTTTTTAAGCATCCAACCTAAAATCAATCGGCTATAGGTGGAAAGGTTCAATTTGAATATAAGATCACAGGCAATTCAAGATTTAACCGATGTAGAATAACACCACTTTAACAGATCCCCATCACGTGTAGACGAAAACGAAAAGAGTTTACGTACGTGACAAACTCGGAAGAGCTAACATACAGGAATAACATAACAGAACTTTGGCTTTTATACCGTGTTAAGCATCCAACTTAAAATCAATTGGCTATAGGTGGAGAGGCGGCCCAACTTGAATATAAGACCACAGATAATTCAAAATTTAATCGATGTAAAATAATATCACTTTAACAGTTTTCAATTTAGGTTCTTGCTCGCTATCAAAAAAAAAATAAAAAAATCTCTCTTTTTGATTGTTCCTTTTCATTTTCAATATATATCAGATCAGGTTCAATTCACTCCCTTATGAAAATGCCCCTAGGAATGTAGCTCATTGGATATCTGTGGACTGAAAGATTTTCATTTTTCATATTGTTATAGCTAATTAACCAATGAGAAACTAATGAACTTCAAGCTATATTATACATTTTGGTTCAATGAGTATTGATCTTAATAACTGAATCTAACAAAATGCAGAAAATTTGATTATCCATATATAACATGTTTAGTATATATTTATCATCATACAAACTAGTTTTTTTTTTTTTTTTTTTTTTTGTTAATACGATCAGAAATATCTTTAGTTTTTGTCTGAAGCTAACCCCCTCCTCGACGATTTATAGGCACATTTTTCATATCGATTGATGCATTCAAGATGTTACTCTCGAAGTATTCTTCATAAAACTGAACCCTGGTTGACAAGACAAACTAGCTTTGTTGAATCTGCCATGACATTTCTTCTTAGTAGAAACTTCAGCCAACAGATTTATCAAAAGAAATCTGAGATGCTAAAGGAAAGAGAGAGGGGTGATATATACCTTAGCTTTTTTCCTTTTTTTTTTAAGATGGCATGGCGATTGGCAAGCTTGTATTCTTCCAATATATTTTCAAAAAAAGTTAGATTGGCAAATATTCACCTTGTCTAAGGAGTGATGGAATTTATTCCATTTTATCTTATAATATAGAAAAAGATATTTCATTCCTTTCTAGAAATTGAAATGCATGAATATTTTCTCCTTTGAACTGTAGTTTTCAATGAGTCTTTTATTTGAAACTGTGAAAATAATGAACTTCAAAGAAAATGAGAGAATGTTATTTTAGGTTTTATCTCAATGGCTAAGTTTCATGTGTGTGGATTTCGTTTAATTTTATACTGATATGTTCTTTTGTTTATTTGACTTATTTATTAATTTAAAAAAAAAATTATTTGATTATGATTGTAATTGCTACTTGTGTTGAGAAAAAACTTAGAGTAGATAACTCTAATTTTACCACTCAAAGAAGAAAGTTTAGATTTTAGGAAAACTCACAAATGCTCACACTTCACTCTAGACTACACTCTTTAGAGAAGAACTCCTTAGGAAAACTTAGAACTTTTATTGCTTATTGAAGCTTACTACTTGATGATTTACAAATGCAAGGGAGGGGGGTATTTATACAATACCAAGACAAACACAAGCCACACAAATATAAAATCTAAATAAATTACAACCACCCATTGTTGTTTAATAACAACCACACATTTAAATCACACAACTACAACCACACATTAAACCACACAACTACAACCACACATTAAACCACACAACTACAACCACATATTAAACCACACAATTACAACCACACATTAAACCACACAATTGCAACCACACATTAAACCACACAATTGCAACCACACATTGTTAGGCTTTTATTTTTCCTTGGGCTGGTATTGGACAATTTAACACTCCCCCTCAATACCAGCTCTTCCTCTTTGCACCATGTTGAGTTGACGACGAAACATTTCAAATTTGTTGATACTCAAACCTTTTGTGAATAAATCTGCCATTTGATCATCTGTCTTGATCTGCTTCATTTCAATCTCTTCTTGTAGAACCTTTTCTCTGATAAAGTGATAATGCACTTCTATATGTTTGGTTCTTGCGTGAAAGACTGGATTTTCTGCCAAACGAATTGCTGACTGGTTGTCGCAATACAACGGAACTGCATAATCTACTGGTTGATGTAGATCACTCATTAGTTGTATCAGCCACGTACACTCTTGAGCTGCCATTGCTGCTGCTCGATACTCAGCTTCGGTAGTTGACAATGATACCGTTGGTTGTCTCTTACTGCACCAAGAAATTGTTCCAGAACCAAGTTTAAAAATGTACCCAGTTGTTGATCTCCTGGTGTCATGATCTCCTGCATAGTCAGCATCACAATAACCAACTAACTTACAGTCTTCACCTTTCTTGTACAAAAGACCATAATCTATTGTACTTTTCACATATCTCAGTATTCGTCGAACTGCTTCTAAATGAGGCTTCTTCGGATTTTGCATATACCGACTCATCACACCAACTGTATAAGAAATGTCAGGTCGAGTCAAGGTTAAGTAGATCAGGCTACCTACCAATTGTCGATACATAGTTGCATCTTCCAAGTCTTTGCCTTCAAGTGCACACATCTTGCCATTTGGTTCCATCGGTGTTGAAATTGGCTTGCTCTCGAGCATTCCAAACCTTTTTAGCAAATCTTTAGAATATTTTTGTTGACAGAGAAATATTCCTTCTTGTATGTGATCAAACTCTAGACCAAGAAAGTGCTTGAGTTGTCCAAGTTCTTTCATTTGGAAACGAACTGATAAATTCTCCTTGGTTTGAAGAATTTCTGCCTCATAATCACCAGTTATGATTAAATCATCCACATATATCAATACGATAGCTAGCTTTCCTCCATTAGCTTTGACAAACAAGCTGGAATCTGCAGGTGTCACTGAATAACCACTATGAGTTAAAAATTCAGCAATCTTACCATACCATGCTCTAGGTGCTTGTTTCAATCCGTAAAGTGCCTTTCGCAGCTTACACACATGCTCAGGATGATTTTGGTTTTGAAATCCCAATGGTTGAATCATGTAGATTTCCCGATCTAGCTCTCCATGAAGGAATGCATTCTTCACATCCATCTGCCACAAGTTCCAGTCTTTGTTGGCTGCAAGGGCAAGTAGGACTCGTACGGTTGTAAGTCTTGCCACCGGACTAAACGTTTCATCATAGTCTAGCTCATACTTCTGAGAGAAACCACGAGCCACCAACCGTGCCTTGTACCTTTCAATCGACCCATCTGGACGATGTTTTATCTTGTAAACCCACTTGCAGGATATGGGTTTCACATCTCTTGGTTTTGGCACTAGATCCCAAGTCTGATTCTGCTCAAGCGCAGTGATCTCTTCTTTCATAGCCATAATCCACTCAGAACTCTGTGATGCTTCTTCAAACGTCTCAGGTTCTGTTGCAATTGGTTCTTCCACTATGGCTGCATTAGCATATTTGGGATTTGGCTTCCGTGCTCTTGTTGTCCTTCGGATTTGTGATTGTGGAGATGGTTCTTCCACTTCACTCGATCTAACATCTAGTTGATACACACCAGTTTGCCAAGGACTCTGGACTAACACTTGCTCGTCATCATCATCATCACATAGGTCTTCTACTTCATCTGAAGTTGATTGAAGTTGGACAACATACTCTCCCATTTTCTGTTGTAGCATGTCTTCAAATTCTTTTGAATCTGACAACACCTCCTTTTCTGACAGGTTCTGCAACTTCTGTTTATCGCCTGTCATGTGATTTGAGCAACCTGAATCGACAATCCAGTCATTCTCATAGTCAATTCGGTCAGCCGTTGTTACTGTGAGAGCTAACTCTTCCTCTTCCATAGCAAAAAATGCTTCAGCGTCCCAATCATCTTCGCTTTTCTCCTTTGTACTAGAAGTAGCAGCATTGCTCTCAGCAGGCCTTTTGTTAAACCAACAATCTTTTGCCATGTGACCTTTCTTGTCACAGTTGTAACAGTTACCTTCAAATCTTTTATTGTTGCTACGATTCTTTGAAGCTCCCCCTGGACGAGAGCTCCCTTCTCCTTGATGACTTTTTGTCTTGTCACCATACTTTTTAGATCCACCACCGACGTGCTGTTTGAATTTGCCTTTGCTTTTGTTGGTGTAGAGTGCTTCCTCTTCACTTTTCAACGAGACCCCTCCCATTTGCTTGGCCATAGATTCTTGACCAACAAGCAAATTTTCAAACTCTACAAGTGATGGTTGAGTTGGCCATCCTTGTATAGCGGCAACGAAGCTGCGATATTCGGGCCTCAAACCATGGATAATTATTCTTTTTACCCTGGTATCTCCAATAGCAGCTGTAGGATCTAAATCAGAAATTTCACGGCATAACGTTTTTACCTTGTGAAAGTATTGAGCAATCGGTATATCTCGTTGTGCAACTGATAACAATTCATTCTCAAGAAGTTGAAGTCTTGTGTCATTCTTTCTCGAAAAGAGTGCATCTAAAGTATCCCACGCTTCTTTTGGCGTTTCTAGCTTTTGTATGTGTTCCAACATTTCTTCTTCAACTGTGGTCTTAAGGGCAAACATGGCTTTACCCACTTTAATCTTCCATTTGCGCAAGGTTCCTTGAGCATCTTCTTGCTCGGGCTTCGTAACTTCACTACCACCAACGACTTCCCAAAGGTCTTGACCTTGTAGGTAAGACATCATACACGTCTTCCACGTGTTGTAATTTTTGTGATTGAGCTTCTTGATTCCTCCAACTACTTGAAGATCACCCATCGTGTCGGCAAGACTAACAATACCGAACAAGCTTGATTTTGAGACACAAACTTGTAGAGTACAAACTCCTCACAACTCAAGAACGCTCAAACCAAAAATAGTACCTGAATAACTATTTCACCGTGAATAGTACCGTATACGTGAACAGTATTGTACGTATGTCGTACACTAGAACAAATCCAGTATACGTTAACAATTACTGCAAAAGTATACAACCACACGTATGAATAGTGACCGTATCTGTGAATAGTGACCGTATACTGGAACAGTGACCGTAGCCCGTGAATAGTGCACCAGGTAGGTTCCCAGGAAAGAGAGGTGGGTCACTGATAGACACACTTAAATACCAAGTCTTTCCTAGCCAGAACTTCCCTAGACACTTTCACACTACCACACTTTATTTCCAGCAACAAGAATAATTCTTTTCTGATGTGGAAGATCAGACAATACTGCAACCACAGAGCATACTAAGAACCAACACTTTCACTGCAGCGGAATAAGGACCACGAACCAATGGCTCTGATACCAATTGTTGAGAAAAGCTTAGAGTAGATAACTCTAATTTTACCACTCAAAGAAGAAAGTTTAGATTTTAGGAAAACTCACAAATGCTCACACTTCACTCTAGACTACACTCTTTAGAGAAGAACTCCTTAGGAAAACTTAGAACTTTTATTGCTTATTGAAGCTTACTACTTGATGATTTACAAATGCAAGGGAGGGGGGTATTTATACAATACCAAGACAAACACAAGCCACACAAATATAAAATCTAAATAAATTACAACCACCCATTGTTGTTTAATAACAACCACACATTTAAATCACACAACTACAACCACACATTAAACCACACAACTACAACCACACATTAAACCACACAACTACAACCACATATTAAACCACACAATTACAACCACACATTAAACCACACAATTGCAACCACACATTAAACCACACAATTGCAACCACACATTGTTAGGCTTTTATTTTTCCTTGGGCTGGTATTGGACAATTTAACAACTTGTACATATAATTTCATCAAAATTAAACTATTTGATTATAATTGTAAATTTATATAATTGCTACTTCTAAATATAATTTCAAGAAAAAGAATTGTGAGAACCAAAGGTTGATGCATTAGGCATGGATCCTTTGACCTGTAATTATTATCGTGAAGTAAATCTGTTCATAAGCAGAGCCGCAGCCCGAATTTTTTTTTTATCCAAATCCATTTCTGATCGATCCATAAATCCGTTTCATTGTTCGTAAAATATTAAAAAATTCATTTTTATATTAATATTTATCTATTTTTATAATTAAATTTAAATAAAAATATTTTTTATTATAAAAACAATAATTCGGATCAAGCCAGGTAGACCCAAGGTAAAAAAATTCATGTCTAGACCTGGCTCAATACAGGCCGGGCCGGGTGGATAGCCCGTCCCTTGAGTAGGTATATGGTGAACATGTATTATTTTTTGACAAATTCATGTAAAGTTTACATGTAGAGAAGTTAATTATTATTATTATTAGGAAAATGTTAATCAGTGTTTAATGACACTTGTTGAGGTTATATTTATAGAAAGAAAAGTGTAATTAATGCATTAGTTAATGTATTAAATGTAAAAAAAAAAAGATAATTAAATAATTTTTAACTTATTATTTTTAGGATTTAGGTTTAGAATTTGGGGTTTATGGGTTAAATGAATATTTAGAAGATTTAAATATAGGCATAAAATTCATACAAATTTAGGCATAAATTCCTTGATTATTATATAACAAAACCAATCACCATAATTTTTCCTTTCTTTAAAAAAAGAAAAAAAAAAAGATTTGGAGCTCTAATTTAGGCATTTAGGAGTACAACACTTTTTTTTTTTTTTTGATAAGTAGGAGTACAACACTTTGGTTGCTTTTCCATTAGAAAAAAACATGGGTTACTTGGTCTGCTTTATGCATTGGATTTTCATCAGGCTCAAATTAAGCCCAAAAAATAATAGTAGATGAAACCCAAGACCAAGATGAAAGAATTTTGATACTTGCTTTAGGCTTTGAATGGAAAAATTATTGATACACTGGTTAAATAAAAAATCTTTTTACTTGAAGCTTAATTATTGGATTAACAACTTTTTTTTTTTTTTTACCAAACAAATTTTTAATGTTTGAACGAGTAATAGTAGATTGTTTGTTTCTTAGGCTTTGAATGGAAAAATTATTTAATTTGAATTCTAGTTAATTTTCTTATACCAAATCTCTACTATTTGAAAGAAAGAATTCAACTTGAGTGCATCATAAATAGAACCACCTATTCTCATATATATGAGCCATGTGCACTACTTTTTACCTTTTATTTATATATGAGAACAGTAAAGTCAAAAAAGTTTGGTTCATTGAGATGAAAAAGTACCCATATAAAAGTTTCTCATTGATATATATATATATATATATAATTTCTCATTCAAGTGAATCTATTTATATTAGTATAAAATTAAATTAGTTTTACACATTTTTCTAACTTTTTATACTATTAATATTTGCTTAATCCGACCGTCGTATTTCATATTTTATTCACGTAGATCATGCACGTCGAGTTTCGAGTAAATTAAAAATATCTAACTATATGTTCGACGTAAAAAAATTTCAACCGTTGAATATATATTAAAAAAAACAGTATTCTTGATTGATATGATAGAGATATTGGATCGATTCGAAACTTTACGTGCACGACGAGTAGGATTATATTGTTAAATTCAATAGTCGATTTGTTAAAATATAAATCGTATAAAAAGTTATAGAAGTGTGTAAAACAAATTTAGTTTTACACTAATATAAGTAGATCCCTCCTCTATCTCTCTCTCTCTATATATATATATATATATGAGAATTTATTCCATTCACCATCAATGAAATTTTTAAATTTTATAAACAGAATTAATAGGATAACACATATTTTTAAGACATATCTGAAAAAATAAAAATAAAAATATAAAAATTAAATGAGGACATGTGATAATTTTTTAATCCTACTTGTGGAGTTAAAAAAATTTACTACCAATCAAATTTTATATATATATATATATCCTTTTAAAAAATTTTAATGTAAATTGGGGTTGTTGACTGTCAAAACAAATTTTCTTTTCTTTTCTTTTTCAACAAATATAATTATAAGGATTCTATACTTTCATTCCCCGCTTTGATTTTGAACTGCAAAGTGGCAGAAGCCAAATGCATTTGGGTTGAAATTAGGCAGTCGTGTGAACAGCCACTAATTTCTACACATTAAAGTAACTTTAGGTTATATCCTTTAAGTTTCCTCCCACATTAAAGTTTGGTTTGTCAATTGCCATTCAAAAACATGGAAAATTCATACAACTTAAACTTAAACTTGGGTTTAGTCTAAATAATTCATTTTCAGAGGTGGATTCCCGGAATTCAATTTTCAATACTTGCAAACTCTCTTTTCCCCCAATTTTTTTAAGTTTTGGTCTCTCTTGTATAAATTTATATTTATATTTATATATATATATATATATTCATACAACTTTGCCATTCAATGCATACATATATTCATACAACTTTGCCATTCAATGCACAAAAGAGTTGATTTTCCCTTTGTTTTGCAGGTTTTGACTAGCTCATGACTAGAAACTATCCGAGTCCGATTAAAATTGGGTCGAATTTAGACATGAGTTTTTATAATCCGAGTCAGCTTGACTTGAATTACTATCTATTAATAAAAAAACATTTTTTATTATATTTAATTATAAATATTAATATAAAAATTATTTTTAATATTTTAATATTTTTTAAACAGTAATATGAAATTTTGAGTCCGGTTCGAGCCGGACTTGGACAAGTAAAAGAAAAAAAAAATTGGATCGCAACTTGACTCATGGACACCTCTATTCACGACCAGTCAAACCTGACCAAACCAAACGATCTCAACCATTTTTAAAGTATTTGTATCTGACATTTGTGTCTAACACATATTTGAATATAAGTACGGGAATATGATCCACCAAATATATGAAAAAACTTTAAAAAAATTTATTATACCCATATCGACACATACTCGTATTCGACATTCATTTTCAAATTCGATAACATACAACACAACTCCTCCTGACCTCATTATTGATTTTTATTTTCCATTCTGATTTCCAAACCCAGTGGAGAATTTAAAGTTGGGTGGGATTTTTTCCCTACGCTACCAAAATCAGGAAATCAAGTTCCCAAAGAAATTTAATACATATATAACCAAAAACTTGGTTTTTCTTTTTTCATATATATTTTAATTTTAAGGTCGTGGAATTCATTATTTCCACCAGAAATTTCGTAAACCAAGTCCATATTGCAGGTTCCAAGGTCATGAATAAGAATCCATTCAAAAAACAACAAAAATAAATAAATTCCAAAAACAAGTATAATTGCAAGCTTAATTGGCTTTGATTTTGAATGCTAAGCTTGATACTCAACTTAACAAGTAAGCAAGGTTGGAATGGTGACAAATCGCCTTTTATTTATTTATTTATTATTAGGCTAAAATACTAAAAAGCTTTTGTATTTTTTCATATATTTTTAGATAAGTTTTCCTTCTATTATATTCAATTAAACTTCTATTTGTCTAATTAAACCGATCTAATTAAGTATTTAAAGCATTACTTATGTTTAATTGAACACTTATTTTTCTAACAATTTTTTGTGGTTTTTATACACAAAATAAATTCTTAATTAAATAAAAATAATACTTTTAGGGTTCAATTAGGTATAATAAAAATTGGCTAAAATGATAAAAGAAACCCTGAATTTTAACACGTTATCTAGGTAAGCCCCTATATGTTTATTACATCCAAATAAATCTTTAACTTTTAATTTTTATTCAAATAAATCTTTAACTTTTAATTTATATCCAAATAAACACCTAAACTTTAATTTATACTCAAATAAACTCTTAACATAAATCAACCTTTCATATGGAATAATAACTTATTTAGGTATAAATCAAAGGATAAGAACTTATTAGGAACAATAAAAGCATAGGAACTTAGTTAAGAAAAATGAAATAGTTCAAGGACTTTTTTAATATTTTAATTTAAAAAATAAAATTTTATTTAAAACTTTTGAAAAAATATAAAGACTTTTTAATATTTTAGTCTTATTATTATTATTATATATTTTTATTTGAAAAAAAAATAAAATACATTCTTTGAACAAAAAAAACTAGAAACAATTACTGAATCAAATGCTCAATGCTATTAATATCATTAGATTTTTAGCACATGCTTAGATAGTGGCAATGGAATCAAGTTTTTAGGACCAATAGTTGTACATTGGTGGTCAAGGATGATGATCATATGATCAAAGTTGGTGGAGGCCAAAACAAATGGTCCCAAAAAGTAAAAAAGTTTTTTTTTTTCATACTTGTGCATGGATAACTTAGCATCAAAGCTACTTACCCAAGATGCTATAATCTTCTCAATTTCTAAACTATAATTCTTAATCTCCAAGTTTTTTTAAATGAATAAAATTATTGTTAATTTTTTTTTTTTTACATATGATATTGAATTACATAATAAAACATATATTTTTTTATTTCATATGTCTTATAGTTTCAAACTCGAAACTTTTAAGATAGAATTCTAACCATTGACATTTCTTGGAGACATTAATTGTTAGCTGATATTTGTTAAGGGTGTTCATTCAGTTAGTTCGATTAAAATCATAATCGAATAGCTATTAATTAAATTAAATGAATTATTTATCCAAAAAAATTAATTAATTATTAATTAAATGAATTATCATTTTCTCAAATCGTTAATTGAATTAAGTTATACAAAATTTAGTGTTAATCGAACGAAAATCTTTTGAATAATTCGGCCGGTTAATCAAATTAACTGAACTTTAATTGTTTTACCATTAATAAGCTAAAAATACATTTTAAAATCTTAAATTCTTAATTTTTCATAATTCAAATAAGTATAATCATTCAAAAAATATTCGAATATCAAATAGATACATTCATAATAAATTAAAAACTTCAATAATATAAAATTTAAAATATCTAATAAAGATTAGAAATATAATATATTTATATATTTTTTAGATAATTCGATTATTTTTAAATTTTGAATCAAATTAATTGATAATCGAAATTTTTAAATGTTTTTACAAATAACCAATTAATTAATCAATTAACCGAAATTAATTCAATTTTAATCGATTATACACATTCTAATATTTGCAATGAAGTGAAGAAGTAAATTTTTATTCGACAGTTTCCATTTTTAAAGCCCAATTCCTTGGGCTTCCATTTTGGACTTATATATATAGGGTATTTTCCTTTTCTGTAAAAGAAAATATTTAAATGCAATTCGTACAAATAATAAATTTTGTCAGAAACTGACATTCTAAAATTTAAAATTCAAAAAAAAGAAAAAAAAATTTGTTGGATCAAGCATCATGACGTCACCACCTTTTCCATCACACACTCCAATCACAACCTAATCCAACGGCTCAAATTCAAAACTCCAAAAAAGTAAAACACAGAAATCAACCATACCAAATCAAAGACCCTTTTTCTTTTTTTGCTTTTTTTTTTTTGCCTCTTTTATATTATTTATTATTTTTTTTTTTTAACATGTGTTGAGATTCTTGAGAATGTCCATCACAAAGTGTGGAACCACATCCTCTTTAGTGGGACCCACACTTTTTTTTCTTCGACCCTAACTATTATTATTATTATAAATAATTAATTAGTAATGTTTTCCTAATATTTTATCTTTTTTTTTTTACCATAAACGGTAAATTTCACCATCATTAAAGGGTAAAAAATTTGACTACAACCCCAAGGAATAATCAATAAAAGAAAGACTTATGCTTACACTAGTAATTTAAATAATTATGGGAAAATAGTTTTTTAAAAAAGTAATTATGGGAAAATAAAATTACCTATCACTAATCTCTTATTTACTGGATAATCCATTAATTATACGTAAAATACTTTTAAGCTTCAGCTTTTTATTTCCATTAAATTAAATTATTTGTTCTTTTCCTTTCTTTTTTCTTTTATTTACCTTCTCTTCTTCTTACACAACATTAAGTTTTTTTTTTCTTCGATTTGTTGATCTGCCACTTTGGTCTAGATCTTTGTCTTAAATGGGCACTTGAGATCATAGGGAGAGAGGATTTGAAGGGGAAAAAGAGTTGGGAAAGATTGGATTTTTAAGGGGAAATTTAGATATGGCTTTTTTTTTTTTGTGAAAAGTGTGAAAGTGAAGATGTTTTGGAGTAATTGTTGAAAAATTGTCTGAAAAGTTTGGGTTTTTAATTCTGGATTTTGTTTGATTTATTTGGGTTTTGATTATGGGTGGGTGTTTTCCTTGCTTTGGATCATCAAACAAGGACGGGAGTAATGGTGGGGGCACTGTGAAAGAACTGAGCAAGAAAGATTCGACTAAAGATGGCTCAGTTGGACAGTCTCATCATGTTAATAGAGTTAGTTCAGGTAAAAGGTTTTCATTTTATTAGCCAAATTTTACTTTTTTTTCTCTGTTGTTTTAACTTGTTGGTTTTTTATCATCTGGAATATGTTGAATTCTGTGTTTTTCTTGGGTTTGTTTTCAAGTTTTTGATGACATGTAGCTGTTAGAATATGTTGCTAGTTTGATCTGATACATCCATGGTTGTTTTAGGGTGTTTGATTGATTTATATGGTTTATCAATTTATCTATCTTTTAACTTTGAGTGTTTTTGTTCTTTGATGAATGGTTAGTTTGTGAATTTTTGTCGGTAAACTAGTTTGAATTTTACTCAGATGAAGGACCTAAGGAGTTATTTGGGGGATCTGCTTTTAGGTTTAGGAACGCAGATTTTCTCATTTTCTTGTAAATTCTTGTTCATCCATAATCGTTAAGCTAACATAGACTAAATGCCAGTAAATGCATTTTAACTGAGAATTTGGAATGTTCCTACAAACTATATAGAACGTAGTCGAATAAAGGGTTAAAAGCTTTGCCTGAGATGTTTTCTTCTTCCACTTAGAATGTAAAATGCAGTGTCAAGTCATAAATTAGAATTATAATAAATCATCTGGGACTTCACTATTATGGTTAATTTTGTGCGCAAGGGAGACGAGTTTTAGTATTCTATTAAAGAAGTGTATTACAATGCACAATTCTAAAGTTATAAAAGGGTCCATCTCCATTTCTAGATGACTTAGTTTTATAGTGGTTGCAAGTTTCAATTTGCAACGAGCATTGTGTTCACTTTATGCCACAATTACAGGAATATGGCCTTTAACTTTTGTTTTTCCTTTTAATTGTAATAATTCTATTGTTCTCTATCTTCCTTCTTTCATCTTCTCCAATGTATCTGATCACTTCTTTGAACAGACAAATCAAAATCTCGGAGTGGTTCTGATCCTAAGAAGGAACCAACAGTACCTAAAGATGGATCAACAGCAAATATTGCAGCACAAACGTTTACCTTTCGAGAGCTTGCCGCTGCCACACAGAACTTTAAGCCAGAATGTCTATTAGGAGAAGGGGGGTTTGGACATGTTTACAAGGGCCGCTTGGAGAGTACAGGACAGGTGCGTAATAGATACTTGAAATAGATGTCAATGACTCTGTGTTTTATTCATGTTCTTATGTTATGTGAATGCATTTAAGTTCCTTGCTTTATCTGATAGACTTGGGATCCCAGTGATGTTAAATATGCTCATAGTGTAAGGTTTGTAAAGTTTTCACTGTTTATTTTGAATTATGGGTGTGAAGAATGTGAATCATGCAGTTTAATCTACTCTTTAATAAGTGTTATATGTTTGTAGGTAGTTGCTGTCAAACAGCTTGATAGAAATGGCCTTCAGGGAAATAGAGAATTTCTTGTTGAAGTTCTCATGCTTAGCCTCTTACACCACCCAAACCTCGTCAACTTGATTGGTTATTGTGCTGATGGGGACCAACGCCTCCTTGTCTATGAGTTTATGCCTTTAGGGTCATTGGAGGATCACTTACACGGTAAGGGTGCCAGTCTTTTGGTGTTCATGATACTTGCTGTCCTCTAGCTTTTGGTTTGATTGCACTGTCTACTTGAAAACTGAATCACATACTCGGGATTAATTATAAAGTACTTCCATGTCAGTGGATATGCATGGCTGAACTACAATTTTTCTATTGAGTGAATTGCAATAGAAGGTTTGTAGCCTTAATTACCGAGTTATTTAGAATTTAGTGATGAAGCTGCATTGGATTGACTTTGGTATAACAATACTTACTTTTATAGTGGTCCTTTAACATGTGATTAAGAGTTAATGCCTGTTAGAATAAAATATCGAGATTTGTAGAAAGGTAATGTAGGGAGAATGAACGGTTTTTGTTTCACTAAACAAATGGTTTGTTGCTGATTGTTTTTGGTTTCATCTATGCCACTAGATAATATATAACCAGGCATTCCACTGCTTTGGTGCCTGGTGTCCTCCTTAACCCCATTTTGAGCTCTCCAAAAGATTTTTTATATATTTTGAAGCACTGCCTGACCACTAGGTTGAGGCTGAATTTTGCTACATAGTGTTTTACACAATTGCTAGATTATATAACTGTCAATTGGTTACATCCCCCCTCCCTTCTTGTCTTTAATCTTTTGTCTATGTTATGGTAAAAAGAAATTGTGGGATTCGTCAAACTAGAGATGGTCGAATCATGTTGATCTATATCTATGCAAATGCTAGATGGCAGGTAAAGATTATGAAGTTGGGTGATAGTTTGACTTGATATGTGTAGCTATGTGCAGGGAGTGTCCCCATTTGTGCGCTTTGTAAATGTTTGGTGGTATGCGTCTTTTCCTTTGGTAGAAACCTAGACTATCGGAGTAATAAACTAGAGAGAGTCTACAGCTGTGTATAAACATAGATTTCTCTGCTAGAGATGTGGATGCCTAATATTTGATATGATTCCACAAGTTCCAAACTAGGTTTAAGTTTCCAAAAGTAAAAGGTTGACTTACATTTTGCCCAACAAGGTTGGTAGTTGTAATGTGGAGAAAAAGAGAGATAATAAAGGAAGTAAAGTTAGCCAAATGCTCCTGCAGGAGTTTATAAGACCTTAAGAAACAAAGTATGGGTCCCTTTGGAGAAACAAACCTGTGACTCTATATCGGCAAACTTCTTCGTTAATATCCTGGTAGCTTGCTCTTGTTTGGTTATTTAACAAGTTCAGCTGTCAAAAGAAAATCTCTTAGTGATATATGCAAATGAAGCAGCTGAATTACTGGGTAGCTTCCTAACAGCAGCAAAATTTCCCAGAAATCTAAACATTTATGCCAAAACTCTCCCAGCATGAACAAAAAATAAAGATGAAATCTAGCTTCACTTGTTACTATGAGAATATCCCTGTGATGTTGTTATTGTGAGAATAAACATAGACTCATGAATTAAAATATCTCTAATTAGCTGGAAATCAGAGTATTTACTCTTAATAGTCAGCAATCAATGTCGAATCATCTCATCCGTGAAACTACTCGGTTGGCTTGGGTTTTTAAATTGACATACATCATGAGTATTAACTTTTAAATTGTGTTTCAGCTCTGTTACATGGACTCGGCACTTTAGAGTGCCATACCCGTGTCGATACGACACGACACGGTTACCGACACGATATATGTGTCGGACTTGGCAATTTACATTTGGACTCGGCTTCTTCAACAACCAGAGCTAAAGAAGGAGAGGTTGCATGGAGGGAGATGCTGAGAGCTGGGTTTTTTCACTTAAGCAGAAAAAAAGGCAGATGAAAAGATTTCACAGCTATTCTTTTAAGGAAAGAGAAGGGAAGGATGGAATGAATTCAAATTTCAAATTCAACAAGAGTCAAGAGCAGCTATTATGAAATTAACAAAATAAAAAAAAAAAAAAAAAAAACTCAAGGGTCTGTAACTTTGTATGCGTATGCGGCTGAAACGAGAAGCAGATGGAGAGGAAGACGATGGGTTATGATGAGAAATTAGGGTTTTTGTTTTATTTTAACTTGGGCTTCAAATGTTTAGGCCTATAACCCATTTTTTTAAAAATTAATTAATCTTTGTCAAGCCCAAAATGATAATTAGATCTCTTTATACTTTGGGCTTATGATCATAAAAAATCCAATTTTATATTATGAAATTTAAGGTTATTCAAGAAAAAAAAATACCTAGCTATTCTTTTATAAAAAAAAATTATTATTTAAAATGAATAATAGTAAAACTGAATTTGAGTATCAAGATGCTTAAAAGCTTTTATTTTTGGTTTTCTAGTAGGGGTAAATAAAAAAATTATTTACACCAAAATCATATTAATATATTTTTTCTTAATATTTTTAGGTAACGTATCCACGTACCCGTATCTTATTTTTGGACACTTTTTAGCCGACTCCGCGAGTCCAAAACTTTCCACACATGAAGAGTCCGACCCTTAGATACATACCCGTATCGGATACTCGTATCCAAGTCCATGTAACATAGTGTTTCAGTGATACTCTTGTATTTAAGGTTGCACTCAACATTAGCTGTATTCTCTTCAGTGGCTTATTTTGCACTCATTTTGATTATTGTCATATCAGGTTAGAATTAGAGAATCACATATTTGGCAGACCATGAGGATTACTTTGTTTTAAATTTGTTTTTCAGATCTTCCACCAGAAAAGGAACCTCTGGACTGGAATACCAGAATGAAGATTGCAGCTGGTGCAGCCAAGGGATTGGAATACTTGCATGATAAAGCTAATCCTCCTGTTATATACAGGGACTTAAAATCATCCAATATCCTTCTTGATGAGGGCTATCACCCTAAATTATCGGATTTTGGGCTTGCAAAACTGGGTCCTGTTGGTGACAAAACGCATGTATCCACACGTGTGATGGGCACGTATGGTTATTGTGCTCCAGAATATGCAATGACTGGCCAGCTCACTCTAAAATCGGATGTCTATAGTTTTGGAGTGGTCTTTCTTGAGCTTATCACCGGGCGCAAGGCCATTGATAATACTCGTGCTCCTGGAGAGCATAATCTTGTTGCATGGGTAAGTACCTTTTCTCTTCTACCCTGCCAAGATTCCGACCTACGTTACTCGGACTCGGGTGTGAGTGTCAGATACGGGTATGTGTCCGACACTGGTATGTTCAATTTTTTTTAAGTTTTTCATGTATTTGGAGGGTCCTTACTCCTTGGAGGGTCATATTTCTATACACATGTCCGAATATATGTCAGACACGAGTACTTCAGGAAAAATGAAGAGTCGGAGCGACACTGATTCCGACATAAGAGATTTCTTTCAAAATTTATGCTTATGCAGAATGACTGTTATATTTTATTCGTTACTGCTTTGACTTAAAACAAGTTTTCTTATACTTCTTTTCTATTTGTGAAAATGGTGATTTGTAGGCACGACCACTTTTCAGAGATCGTAGGAAGTTTCCGAAAATGGCTGACCCACTACTGCAAGGTCGTTATCCAATACGAGGATTGTACCAAGCTCTTGCAGTTGCAGCGATGTGTTTGCAGGAACAAGCTGCTACAAGGCCTCTAATAGGCGATGTCGTGACAGCCCTTACATATTTAGCCTCACAAACCTATGACCCAAATGCGCCCGGCAATCAAAGCAACAGAGTTGGTCCATCAACTCCAAGACTCAAGGACGATCGAAGGAGTATGGCAGATGGTCTGGACAGCCCGGATGAGCAGCGCGGACAGCACGGTTCCCCTTCCACCCATAGAAATTCACCTGATTACAGGAAGAGGAATCATGCTACGGAATTGAGCACCGATGCAGAGTTAGGTAGGAATGAAACTGGTGGGGGCTCAGGGAGGAAATGGGGTTTTTTGGATGATTCGGAACGACAGGAATCATCTCATAGAGACAGCCCTCTGAATGCTGTGAGAGGAAGGGAAACTCCGCGTAATCGTGATCTCGATAGAGAACGTGCTGTTGCAGAGGCTAAAATATGGGGTGAGAATTTGAGGGAGAAAAAAAAACGAGCAAACGCAATGGGTAGATTCGATGATACAAATGACTGATGCTGCTGCCAAAATACTAATTCATGTCATTTTGCTCTTTCAAGCGAAAACATGTTTGTATTATTTTAAGGGTCGTCGGCAACGGAAAGAAGAAACAGGTTGAAGATACACACCATTCCATTACTATCTGTCTCCATTTCAACCCAGTAAGTAAATAAGAGTTCATGCAGGTATCCATTCAACCTTGAATATTGTTGCTTGTCCTATAATCATTCTTGTTGTAGTTTAGTATGAACTTGAATTGCTTCAATTATGTGGTTGGAAGGAAGAATTAAACACAGTTAAAGAAGGGATCAAGACAGGTAAATTTCCGCCGCCAAAAAAGAAAATGTTGTATGCAACATCATGTTAATCTATGTATTTAGGCTTCTTTTTTTTTGTTGTGTTATGAGATTCATGTTACAGGAGATGTTGGGAAGATGTCTAATTTTTGCCCCATATGATTGGGGCCTTGTAAGAGGGGAAACTTAGTGGGGGTTTTGTGTGGATGTCTCATTGGTATTATTACATCTTTTGTTCTCGTGTATGGATTTTCTGGGTTTCGGCCTTATACAAAAGAAGTTTCATGATATTATTATTTTTCATGAATGCATGCATTGCCCATCAGCAGCAATGATGATCTCTATGTAATTACTTCTTTTCTGTCTCTTTCTCTTCTAACTCGACCAGATAATATTGAACACGATACGAACACGAAAACATAATTAAAACACGACATGAAACACGACACATCATGGAAAAAAAAACACGGATACAACACGAATACACGAACATATCAAAATTTATATAATATAAATTATTAATATGTTAAAATTTATACAAATATAAAATACATTAAACAAGATTATAATACGAAAAAGACACGAATATGACACAAATATTAAGATTGTGAAGTTACTTCTAACTACTGTCTGAATGGCTTGACTTGCCAGTTGCCCGCTAATATGATTCGAGTTCCGTTGGGAGGGTGTTTGTTGTTGGGTATCAAATTCCTGAAAATGTTATTATTTCTTGAATTTAAGGTATTTGACCACAATGATATTTATTTGGTATTAATATCCATACTATTGAAATACAAAGTTCACATGTCAAGTTTTGATATTTTGAACTTTGAAAACTTAAATTTTAAAAGATCGATTTGAATTTCAAAAATAATATAAATTATGTAATAAAAAACATGTAATTATAACATTGATAATTATTTTTTAAATTCATGAATTTATTAGATAACTATTTAATGATGAATTTAAAATACCTACAACTATTTGTGAACTTGAAATTCATATTTTTATATCTTTCAAATATATAATCATAACTGAATCTTTATTAATTTATAAATATTGTACACATTTCATTCTTATAATTTATATAACAAATAAAATCCAAATCTAGATTTTCAAATTCATATTTCCATACATAGCATAAAAAAAAAAGCTAAAATCTAGATTTCCTTCCACATATATTGACAACAAAATAGATAAAGGATATGAACCAGACGATAAACAATTAAATATTAAAAACCTACATTTTTCACATACCCATTTTTATTGACTCGCCCTGTTAATAAAGGCCAAATTTAAAATCTCTTTCGATAATTTTTTATTTATTTAAAAAATTACCCATATTGTACCTTTAATATAAAAAAAAAAATGAGAAAAATTATCATAGTTTTAGAGCTATGGCTTTTTTTTTTAATCCCTATGGTAGCCAAGCAAATGTATTTAAGTACTAATAGTAAGCCAAAAACAGATGGTTCCAAATCCAAATCCAATGGATGATAAAGCATAGAGATTGTTCTTAAAAATCCCTAGTAAGTAACCTACGTATACTCGTTTATACAACTTTCATAACCTAACCTAATGCATCAATGATATCTTAGTACCAAGATAAATTAGTTATCTCCAATTCTCAAGTCTCAAATACCAAATGCAAACTACAGCCCAACTCCTCACTTGATATTATTTGTGCTTTAAACCCAAAAATATCAGAGGCGCTTTAAACCCAAAATTTGTAGTTAACATTACTCACGTCACTTCCTCTTTTTACCCTGCAAAATGAGACAAATACCCACTTTTTTATAAGAAAAAATGAAATAAATAAAAATTCATCACAAAATTCTCAGATTTCAGTGCAAAACCAACCGAGATCACATAATCATCCATTGATAGCTGCTTCCGTTTCTTTATTTGAGTAGGACTCTCAGTTGGCTGCCTCCCACCACGCTTTGATGGTGTCATGTTCTGAAATATGTGAAAGATGAGAATCATGATAAGAGATATAAAAACATAGTAAACCATAGAAATATATAAATTCTAAATGAATCAAACAAAGGATGATGGCTCGCAACAAGCATGTGACTCGTGCGTGTACTGGGTGGGCAATTTGGCATTTTGGTAGAGCAGATATGGTAAAAGATGTGCAGAACCTTGGCAAGTTTCTTCTCCTTGCGGGCTTGTCGCTCCCTCTCGTCATATTCTTGGTTTTCCTTCTCGACCAATCGAATGAGGGTATCGCATCTCCTTGCCAGCTCTTGAGTTGTCCGTGACTTCACAAACCAATCAAATCGAAACAAGGGTGACGTACGAAATGCTGCCTTCAACTCCTCCCAATTCCCATAACCAAGCTTGTGAACCATGCATATCTGTTTACATATGATGGGAAGGTATAATATCAGAAAAACAAGAATTAATTTGGATTTAAATATCCTGTATGGTAAAAAAGATTTAAAGACACACCATGAACCGATCACATTCTTCATTGTACAGCTTCCCTTTGTTCTGACCATACTGGATCTTCATTTCCAGCCACGGATTCTTGTACCGATCCAATTTCTTGCCAATTGCTTTCATGATCTCATCTTTTCTAGAAATTCTGGCCTCTCCTCGTTCAATGTTCTTAATTATCCTATCATAATCTGTATAAAAAAAACCAAGCAATTAATGTAGCATAAAAAACCTTGTGCAGAAACAGCTATTTGAACTAGTTGAACTTGAACCAATCAACACTATTCTATGATCAATGTAGCATATGTTTTCACATGCATGCATATACTTCAATCATATTTAATCAATCTCCTCGAAGAACATACTTTAAAATTGTCAAATTTTAACACTCAAGATCAAATCTAGAGAAACAAGTATGGGCACTTGAAACCTACCCAAACAAGGCAAAAATAACATGATATTGGAGATCACTTACCATTTAACTCCTTGTAGCGTTCCTTAAAAACTTTAGCATATCTTTCAACTTCCTCCTCAGTTTTCCCTTCCATTTCCGAAGCAATACTTTTTATATCATTTCGTCCATACTTCTCACAAGCTCTAGTGAAAGTATTGAAATCTCTTCTACTCCATGAAGAAAATCCCTAATGCACCAAAAATAAAGTTCGAGTAAAGCCCAGCCAATAAAGAAAAACATAACACACCACATTCCACTCACCTCTTCTAATAGTCGCTCCTTTTCTTCCAACTCTTCAACAGTTAATGGATCTCCCCCTTCTAAATACATGAGACTTAGTCAAACGGGCATAAAGAAGATTGTGAACCATAAAGCAACAGATTATATGGCAAAAGTAAAATACCTTCAGGTTCATCCATATCAATCGTGTCCTTTATCTGATTCTTCTGATGTGTTTGCTGATTTTAATTGAAAAAAATCCAGTCAGGAAATAAGTCACAACCAACATCGAGTCAATGGAGAAAAAAAAAATGGTATTTGCTCATATCATACATACCATGAGATAGCGTACTTCTTTCTCATACAACTCACTTAGCCTCTGAGTGTTAAAAAATTGGAAATCGTGCCTGACAAATGGCAAATTTTTATTAGCTACAATATCTAACAATGCAAACTATTTAACAAACATTAGTTTGAGAAAGGGCATACAGTTGAGGCATGCGAGGAATTCGAGGCTCCTTTGGTTTTGCTGGAGCACATTGGCGCATGGTTTGTTTAAAGTACTCAGATTCTGAGTAACTGATTAAAAGAAATGAGAAATACAAGTCAAATAGAGTAAAAGATAAATAATGCAAAAAATAAGTAGAATGCTAAAATAACCAACTTACTTCCGCTTCCGCTCTCTTTTTGGTGGTTCAATCCAGTTTTCACTTGCAATTTTCTTGAAGTCAAACTTGTTCTCATCCTTTATCAAGAAGAAAACAAAAGCACCAACCATTAATAAAGGGCACTGTTAAAACACTAGACCTAGCAAAGACCAAACAGAAAGATTAGGGAGAAAAAACAAGAGGGATGTGTTTACCTTGTCATCATCAAAATCATACAATTCAGCAGCTACAAAAACAGAACAATGTCAGTGGCTAAAAAACTGATTGTTTATATAGGACAATAAATTCCGAAACAAACAAAACAAGAGCAAGAGAGGCATACTATCATCCATCTTAAATTTAATTGCATCCTCAGTAAATTTCTTCATCTTGGCATCAAGTTCAGCCGTCGCTGCTTTTCCTTTGGCAATGATTCTATCAATGTCTTCATCTGTAATTGTGCTATCCTTGGAACTGAAGACCATTTCAGCACCAAACCTCACCATTTGAAGCAACTCATCTTTGTTAACAGCTGCATGAAACAAGAAGATATTGAAATGCTGCAGATACAGGCTAATAAAGAATATCAAGCAAAACAATTGCACAGCAAAAAACTTCTTACTCTTCTGCTCTGCTAATCGTCCTTGTTGGATAACCAGAGCATCTAGGGCAAGCTTTTTATAGGCCCTCTCAATCACCTTTTCCTCAATAGTGTACTGTTTCATAATAAACAAACAAATAAGTCTACCCTAGCATAGGCTAACTTCTCAACTAGCATACAAAGACAATTTTCAAACCTCCGTGCAAAAGCGGAACACTTGAACTTCCTTCTTTTGACCAATCCTATGAGCACGATCTTGTGCTTGCAAATCAACTTGTGGGTTCCTGCAACATTCCCATAGTATCACCGATCCAACAAGGAATAAAACACAAAAATAAAAGTAGGTAGATGCTTACCAGTCACTATCATAAAGGATGACAACATCTGCTGTAGCAAGATTAATACCGAGGCCTCCAGCTCTAGTTGATAACAAGAAAACAAATTTCTCACTTCCTGGCTTATTAAAGGCTTCAATGGAAGCATCACGATCATCTCCACCTGTATTACCATCAATCCGGCAATACTGGTACCCACGAAACATCAAATAATCTTCAAGAATATCCAGCAGCCTTGTCATCTGAATACAATAAATTCCCACAGCAAAATCACAAATAAGAAACTTGGAAAATAAATAAAGACATGTAATAATGTAAATTATGTAAATTAAATTAAATTAGAAGAATAACATATGGAAATGTATAGACCAATAACTGACACATTCATATACACTGCAGCGGCATCCATAACAAATATATAAATTCTAGGCAACCCTCACGATTACCTGTGAAAATATCAGAACTCTAGAATCACGCTCCTTCAGCTTTGGAAGTAACTTGTCCAAGAGAACCATTTTACCTGGAAACAAATCAGTAAGGTCAGTTTTCATTCAACGCCAATCAATTCAATATCTTCCAGGAAGTAAACTTACCAGCATTGGTTATAAGATGGTCTCCTGTAGTATATGGAGGTCCAGGTTCAGCACCTTGGAAAAGATATGGGTGATTACAGCATTTACGCAGCTGCATTGCAATGTTCAGAAGACGCTTACGCTCTCCACCAGCATTAACTACTTCAAGATCTTTTTGCAACAAAGCCCTATAGTACTGTTTCTGCATCTGGGACATTCCTACTTTCAGGATAGTTTCCTTTTTGGGAGGCAAACCTTTCTCAACATCTGATTTCAATCTCCGAAGGAGAAATGGCCGAAGAACCTAAGGATGCAGAGACAAAGAATGTTAATTATTTGTACAAACCCACAGGCCTGGCAAGAATAAGATAAGATTTTTAACTTGCCTTGTGAAGTTGTTGAACAACTTCCTGCTGATCATTTTCACCAGAAATCTGAAACCACTCATCAAAAGTTTCGGCTGAACTGAAAATCTCCGGCAATAAAAAGTTAAGAAGAGACCAAAGCTCATGGAGATTATTCTGCACAAAATAGATACCAAGATTATTACATATACTGAACAATAAAGTATTAAAATGATTCAAGTACGAGTAATCAACAAGACAAGAAAAGCTGTCACAATTGATCACGCTTATAAGAACCACAAATGAAGTAGAAAAAAAAAAGGTAAAAATCATCAAAATAATTTCAAGTGGCAACTAAAATTGATCCAAACAAGAATAGAGGATACATGTTTGACCAACTTTTCAACTTAAATGCAATTCTAGGACCAGAAAATAGCATAGGCATTTATGGTGCAACTAAGCAGACGTTATGAATGGAGGGAGACATATAAAACTCAGTAAGTACTTCCATAGCAAAGAACATTTAAATGCATACCTGAAGTGGAGTACCCGTAATAAGAAGACGGTAATTAGTATTGTAGAGTCTCATTGTTTTCGAAAGCAATGAGTTCTCATTCTTGATTCGATGGGCTTCATCAATAATTATATAGCGCCAACTAAAACGATGCAAGGCAGACTTCTCCTTGATGGCCATTTCAAAACTTGTGACACAGACATCAAACTTCCCAGCAGCCAGTAACTCCTCACGGATGTATCTCTGTAGAAATTAGAAGACATGGGAATCATGATAAAGAGACAAAATAAAGAGTAATCAGTAAAACATGCATCAAGCAACTTACTCTTTCCTCAGGATTCCCAAGAAACTTTACAGCTCGCAAGACTGGGCAAAATCGACGTATTTCATTCATCCAGTTACCAAGAGTTGATTTTGGAGCAACAACCATATGAGGGCCAGTAATTCCGCGGTACTCATGCAGATAGCCCATTAAGGAAATAGTTTGCAAAGTTTTCCCCAGTCCCTGTATTCAAACATTTAGTAAACAAACATCAGCTAATGACATATCCCTGCTTATTTTGATCTTAAAAGCAAGCCTTGACAATGAACTTAAACAATATACAATCTTTAAAGCCGCTGCTACAGCACATACCATTTCATCTGCAAGAATTCCATTTATACCATTCTCATACAGTCGTATAAGCCAGTTTAAACCAGCAAGTTGGTAGTCCCTCATCTTTCCCTGAATACCTGGAGAGAAAGAAAAAAAGTAAAGAACACAAAAAAGAGAAATGAAACCACTCGAACTGAGTTCTCAAACTGATGGGTCTAAGAGGAGAGAACTTACAAGAAGGTTGAGTCAACAATCGCGTGTTTCCAGACAAACCACCTTCTTCCTCCTTGAGGCACTCTTCATCTTCTTCCTCTTCAGTTACTTTTGATGCATGACGGCCCCTAAATTAAACAAGTGGGAGAAACCATTACTGGAGAAGGTCTATGTCAAAACAACTAGAATATAAAACAGTTCCAAATACTATGAAAATCATTAAAACCAAATAGAAAACAATATCCATCACTTACGACCAGCAATATCATGAAAACAACACAAACAAGACAAATCGTCGTTTTCAACATTAGCAAAAAAACAAAACAAGTGTACCTTCCTTTCAGCTTCTTTTGTGATGACGATTGGTCACCTTTAGCAAAATGAGCAAACAACTCCGTCTGCTGCAAAAGATACTTCAAACGCCCCTTCCCCCTATTATTCTGCCATTAAACCAAGCATTATTGAACCATAAATTACACTTAAAATTAACTGAATGCGAACTTTTCAATAGAATACGCACCATATCGGCATCAATGGAAGCATTTTGAGCATCCAATATTTCCTGAATCTTCTGCTTCTTTAGTTTCTGCATTTCTTTTAACCTCTCCTTTTCTCGCTTACTAATTTCTCGATCATCCCCGTTAGACTCATCCTACACGGAAAAGAAACCCTCAGAAATCATTAAATCTTAATATCAACAATAAAGTTTTAATTAAGCTTCTCAGCAACCTATTAAAAAACCCTAGAAGCAAATTTCATTCTAAGAGTGTAAAAACTAAAAGCTTAAAACTAAAAAAAAAAATCAATCATTAGCAAAACCCTAACTATAAGTCTATAAATAATAACCAAAAAGCTAGATCCGACAACCAAAATCGGTAAGATTCGAAAGCAATATAAAAAAAGAGCTTGTTAAGAGGGGGCAAAATAGTAAAATTACCTCGTAAGCCTCATCGGCGTTTTCATCAGGGGCGGCGTCGTCGTCTTCGTCGGAGGCGGAAGCGGAGGCGGAGCGAGCAACGGCTTCGAGCTCTTCTTCGTCGTCTTCCTCGCCATTGATCTGATCGTTGATTCGCTCCTCTTCTGATGAATTGGAGCCGTTGGATAGGGCCTCATCGGACGACGCCGGCTTCGACGATTTAGCCATCTCTTTCTAGGGGTCGAGGGTTTCTTTTTCTTCTCTTCTCTTTCTTTTCTATGGGAGAGAAAAAGGGAAAAATAAAATAAAATAAAATAAAATAAAAGAGAGAGAGAGAGAGAGAGAGACTACATTTGTTATAGAAACGAGGTGCAAATAAAAACGAGAGTGAAATAAAGTTGGTGCATTTGTAGCCGTTGGATTTGGAAATGTGGAGATTAAATGTTTTGAAGTGGATTAGAGTGTCAAATGAGGAATTTCCCGCCAATAATAGGGAAACGAGGATTTCCCGCGTAGTTAACCCGCTGGCTGCCTGGCTCGGGGTCCGGAGCGCGTGGGGCTCGGACCCTTGGATGCACCAACTCGAGTTATGGTGCAAATGGACTTTACATGCGTGTGTCACGGCACGCCCGTGCCCACCCGAGAGTAAATCCTACGCACGTGACACTTGGTTTGGGTTTGCATGATAGTTCAGACTTCAGAGCATGCTTTTCTTTTCATGTGGTGAACATGATATTTATTTTATCAAAAAAAAAAAAAAATGTACTACATCCTTTTTGGTAGATCTGTTTATGGGTTTGACCGGCACGTCGATTCCGATAAACAGTAAATTTTATTTAAAAATTTTATTTTTTATATATTTTATAATTAAAATTTTAAAATTATTATTATTATTTTAATACATGAACAGTTATTCGCCTCGGATCTTAAATATTTTTGTCCAGACTCGGCCCATAAGCAAATCTACTTTTAAGTGATGTTTGAATAATTTTTTATTATATACGAATATTTTAAAATTTATCATATTAAATAAATTATATATAAATTAACAATTTTTAACAGTTTTAAAAATACGTAAAAGTTTATATAATACTATAAGAAGATTTTCATGTAACAATTTTTACCTTCTCATTTAAGCTTTTTTCTCAAAATATGCATTTAAAGTTCTTTGTTTTTTCTTTGTACGTTATTTTTATGTTGTAACAAGTAGTTATTTAAGATGATTATTGCTTGAAATGTCTTTTTTAGAGAAACAATTAATAAAGCACAATTGTTATCTAGATCTTGATCATCCTCAGTAGGTATATTCATCATCTCTTCAATAATTTCTTCATCTATAATTGATTTTATCACTGTATCTAGTGTTTAAGTCATCCATGTATTTTAGTAAAATAAAATAATAATTTATATTCCTGACCCTGTACACACGAATTTCGAGTAAAAAATATGACAAGAAAAATTTGGAGTAAAATAATAATTTTATTAATCAAACT
Organism: Fremontodendron californicum; assembly: GCA_030761205.1. Classification (NCBI taxonomy): domain Eukaryota; kingdom Viridiplantae; phylum Streptophyta; class Magnoliopsida; order Malvales; family Malvaceae; genus Fremontodendron; species Fremontodendron californicum. The sequence continues at coordinate 23,685,840 of JAULJL010000022.1, read as the reverse complement.
TTGAGGTTACAATCTCTGGATATTCTTAAAGAAAGAAATTCTTTGATTATTTTAATCATTAAAACTTTAATCCAAAGGTCTTCTCGACTTGATCTTGAATCGATGAGATCCGCGTCAAAGGTCTTCTACACTTGATCTTGAAAAACAGGATTGACCTCCTTTCTTTTTGTGGAACAAGATCGGAGAGCAGTTTTTTTATAAATCTTGAGATTCGCTTCAAGGGTCTTCTAGACTTGATCTTGAAAAACAAGATTGATCATCTTTCTTTTAATAAAACAATATCAAAGAGCAGCTTTCTTAAGAACATGCACAACGTTCTTCAAAATATTTTCAATTTCTTTAATTCCTTTAATTCTTCAGAGAATTATTCTTGGAATTTGGAGAGGATTTGGGTCTTCAAAATATTTTTCTTTTCCTCAGACTTGCGAATTATCAAATTCTTATGAATGGCTTAGGGACGTCCCTATTTATAGTGCTAGCCATCCAAGTGAAAGAGAGTTCTTAAAGAATATAATTTTTTTATAAAAGAGTTCTAAAAGAATTTCACTTCCTTATTTATCTCTTAATTAATTTAATTTAATTAGAGATAAAATACTTATCTTGTTTATCTCTAAATTAATTTAATTTAATTAAAGATCAAATAATTTGATTGGTCAAACCATGTGTGAAATTTAATTAATTATAAAATAACTAATTATGATGTCATCGCATATGATGTCATCGATTACATATGTTTAATTAATTATAAAATAATTAACTATGATGTCATCACATATGATATCATTAATTTCACATGGTGATGCATAATTTAATTGAAAATTCCTTAATTAAAAGAAATTTCAATTGACAAGTGACAATTTATAATTGGTCAAAAAAAATTCCTTCTACAAATGCCCTCTCAAGACTTCGATACGTGCACGATTTTTGTTGAGTGTAGCAAGTGTACGAATCTTGAAATTTGATTTGCTTTTGATGCCAAAATTTGTTTGCACCGATTCAATTATTCTTTTAATCAAAGTGGAAGATCGGTCCACTCAAATGATTTATAATCAAAATGGATTATGAGCTAACATTGGCCCACGTCAACGAAGTATGGATAGCCTGCTTCCAAATTTGAAATATTATTCAAAGTGTTTGACTTGGTAAAGAACCCAAAAGCCCATGCAAAATATGGTTCAAAGTTTTTTTTTTTATTTTTGGATAACTAACGAATTTTATAAATCTAAAGAGCAGAATCTGCTACAAGTGAAATCATGCTATCAAGCATGAACAAAACAATCCCTTATGTCTTTATAGTATTCTCTAGACCCCAAGAATCACATAGATGTTTATTTTCATTGTAATTTACAGAGTTAACTAGACCTGCTAGTATATACCTTACTATACTAGTAATCAACCAGTACAAAATCTGTTCCTGTCTTCCCGGCCCTCCATGAAGTTTTCGATTTCTCCTGCCAAATAAAATATATATAAGCATTCCAAGCCAGCCTTAGAATGATCGAAATTAGGGCATTCCCCTTTAAGCTCATAATAGCTCAGAATAGCTCTTATTGCCAGGATCCCACTGGCCTTCTGATGTCGCAAGTGGCCAAGACCTTCCCCCACAGTTGTGTTGAGTAGCTGCAGCTGAAAAAAAAAAAAAAAACATGATCTCTAGTTTCTACTTCATTTTTACACAACAGACACTCTGAGGTAACATGACATCCCCAAGAACTCAACCTAATCTTAGTAGGTTCAAAGTTTTCATGTTCAGCAAAATGACAAAGAATTGCAAACCTTTTAAGATAGAAATTGAGTTGGTTACAAGGGATTTTGACATTAATTCTCCTAGCCCATCCCAACCACGAGATGTTTAGCCCATCCCAACCATGAGATGTTGTCATCCTAGCTCCAATGCATAAGTATGCAGCGTGCTCGTATACTACTATACTTTTCTGTTTCCAGTCCAACTAAAACTCATCCTCCAAAGTAAACCAGTTCAATGCCGATCTTGGATTGTAGTTCGACTGGGATTTTAACTTTCAAACCATATATAAAGCACCTCGGGGTCTTTAAATTCTCATACTTCAAAGAGCATGAAACCGCATGCCTTCAGATAAGTTCTTTTCTTCTTGCCACAACTTTTATTTTAATCTCAGTTTGATCTTTCTTCTTTCTTTTTTTTTCTTTTCAATCTAAACTTAATCCCTTTCTTTTGTAACACGAAGGGAACGTAGCATTGTAGGCGATGATTCTACAATTTCTTGGCCTCGTCTTCCTCCTCAGTTGACCCAGGTTTACAAAGAATCATGTTTCACCCCATTATTTCTTGTTGCCATAATCCTATTTTGCATCACTTTACATGCACAACACATTAATTTGCCATGCATGTTGACACAACACAACACTTGTTAGCCTTTGTTAAAGTGGTGTTATCCCATATCGATTAAATTCTGGATTGCTTGTGGTCTTATACTTAAGTTGGGCCTCTCCACTTATCACCAATTGGTTTTAGGTTGGATGCTTAACATGGTATCAGAGCTCAGGTTCTATTCTGTTGTTTCTGCCTTATACCTCTTCTAAGTTTGTCCGTGGTAGGCTTATCAGTATCCGCCTACACGTGATGGGGGCCTGTTAAAGTGGTGTTATCCCACATCGATTAAATTCTGGATTGTTTGTGGTCTTATATTCAAGTTGGGCTTCTCCACTTATCATCAATTGGTTTTAGGTTGGATGCTTAATAGCCTTATTTGTTTCATCAATTACTTTTTTAATTCTTTAAAGTAAAAGATTGCCACCATACTTGGAGATCTTGACAGGTAAGTCTTTATACCACTACCTGTTTCTTTTTCCTTCCATTGATTATTTCTTTAATCCAAGATCTTTTATTCCTTGAAATAAAAGAAACAATATCTTCCAATATTTCATTCATGCTTTCATTCTTGTGGCAGGAAAACATAACGTGTTATTCTTCCAACAACATATCCATTCTTCTTAGTTGAGCAAATTGTAACTTTAGTCGGCTTTTACTAAAGCTACAGGCTTAGACGGGATTCTTGCTATTTCTATTTCTGTTAATGGCAGTCTCAAGATACCAACCTCCTTAGGGAAACAAGATGACGTCTTGCCCAATGCTGTTGATACGTTAAGAATCAAGTTCCTGTCAGTAGCACCCTGGATCTTTGAAAATCGAATCCGACTTCTTTCTTTTCAAAATCTGAAGCCTTCTTTCTTTTTGTTGCTTTTACAAAGCCGCGTAGATAGTGAAGATTGATCAACTATACAGCCACTTGTTCAGTTTTAAAGCCATGCATATTGATATTCGGATCATGCATTGAAGTCCATTGACACCCTGCATTCTAGTTTTAATGGTCACCAGCAGCCATGGAAATTTTATATTGCTTCTTGATGACACATTAATCCGTATCTAGGTCAATAAATAATTTTTTTAATTCTTTATTTTGACTTCATGATTTGTCTCTCTTTTGCAGGTCTTTTATCATGGTGTACTTCAAATATTATCTTGTCATTCTTTTTTTCAAGGAAGATGAAGATATTAGAAAAGGATCATATCTTCTCACTGACAAGTCCAAATCCGATAAATATTATCTTGGACTTTATTCGATATTTCTTCCGCTTCGAAAGATTTGTCGAACAGAATTTTCTCAAGCTTCACAATCTTCTCGAAAGGCAAGATGTCTTCAATCTAATCTCCATGTCAAGATGCATGTTGGAGATTTTTTCAAGACTTTCGAAGAATCTCCCTTCAAGACTTTCAAGATTATTTTCCTTCAGGATTTTCGAAGAATCTTCCTTCAAGACTTTCGAAAAATCTTCCTTCAAGATTTTTGAAGAATCTTCTTTGAAGACTTTCAAGATTATTGGACTCCTTTGAAGACTTTCGGAGAATCTTCCTTCAAGACTTTAAAGATTATCTTCTTTCAGGATTTTCGGAGAATCTTCCTTCAAGACTTTTGGAGAATCTTCCTTCAAGATTTTTGGTGTTCTTTAAAGACTTTCAAGATTATTGAACTCCTTCGAAGACTTCCAGAGAATCCATCTTCTCGGTGAAACTTTCTTCAAGACCTTCAAGATCATCGAAGAATCTCTTTCAAGACTTTCGGAGAGTCTATCTTCTTGGCGGATCTTTCTTCAAGACCTTCAAGATCATTGGAGAATCTCGTTGAAGGCCTTTTGGAGTCTATTAAGTGGTTTTCATCAAGATCTTTGAGATTGCGTAATTCTCTTCAAGACTCTCGAAGATTATTGAGCGATTTTCATCAATATCTTCGAGATCTTCGAGATTATGTAATTCTCTTCAAGACTCTCGAAGATTATTGAACAGTTTTCATCAATATCTTCAAGATTGCATAATTTTCTACATATGAACCAATGATGGCGTTTAAGTGTCGTGAAGATTGTTGCTTATCCACCGATGACGTTCTTATGTGCCATGAAGATTGATTCCCAGCTGCCAATATTCTCAACCTTGCCATTAAGGAAGCTTCCATTATGAGACTTGCACAAGCTAAGGTTTGCCCATGACGCAGTTTTTCCATGTGGCGTAGAGTTAGTTGAAGATTCTTTCCAAGAGGTCAGAAGATTTGCCCATGACGTCGAAAAATAAAGTATGCACCGAACTTGATAGCCAAGGAAGATTTATCCAAGTCGTTGTTGTATCAAGATATAGGATCAGCTTAAAAGAACTTCAAGCGCTTAAGCTTCGTCTTAAAACTTGATGTTACTTAAGTATGTGAAGACTTCCGAAGTGGTTCTTCGTTCTGTTCCGTTAGTCAATGAAACACAAGGGAAGAATATTGTGATCCTTGAAGACTCAGTTGGTGAGAGTGATTATGGAAGACGTTGGAAGTGAATCAAGCCAAAAGAATTCCATGATGATACATCCTTGCCAAGAATGAAGCTTTAGTTTCTGATCCACATAAGTTCCACAAACTTGCAGTTGAGATTGAAGATAATGTTTCAAGCACTATTGCCAACCAAGAAGATGTTTGTCCCAACATGATCATTAGAAGTACCCCCCCATATTATGAAGTCCTGTTGAAGTTAGTTATCTTGCATTTTCAGAATCTTCTAAGTTTACTGCTGATAAAGTAACATCCGATAGTCAGTTGAAGATTTCAACTATTTTGTAGAAAGCATTCAACCATGAATTGTTGGCAATTTTTTCGATCGAGTTCCTTCACTTATTGAAGTTATATACTAGATCTTCGATGCAATAAAAACAATCAAGTCTATTGATTCATCTTCATTGAAAGGCATGGTGGAAGACTACTTTTCACAAGTCCAGAAGCTTAATGATCTTGAATCTTCCATCTTTTCATGACATTTGAATGGAGAATTCAAACATAATTTTTTTTTTGTTTCGACTGAACTTGGCAATGAAACCAAGCTGCCTACGTACCCTCGAATTTGAAGGATCAAGTCATCACGTAGGAGCAACATTTTTTTAAGCATAGTAATGCTTCAAAAACTTGTCATTAATCAATCTAACATTGACACCATCTTGGTCGACGATCTTGTATGCACCATTGGTATAAACTTCTCGAACAACGTATGGTCCATCCCATTTTGAAAGAAACTTGTTGCCAATAAGATGTGAAGTATTTATGGGTCTTCTCACAGCAAGAACTAAATCTTCAACTAGGAATGATTGCTGCTTGACTTTCTTGTTAAAAGCTTTGCATAACCGAGCTTAATAGCACTCCAAGCATTGTTGTGCTTCCAACCTTTTCTCATCCAATGTTTCTGGTTCTTCCAAACATAAACGTACATTGTCTTCACTAGAAATATCTTATTGGATTGCAATCCTCAATGATGGAATTTGTCGCTCAAATGGTAGAATAACTTCTACACCATAAACAAGTGCATATGGAGTGGCTTGAGTTGGTGTGCGAATGTAGTTCGATAAGCCCACAAAGCTTCTCCCATCCTTTCATGCCAATCTTTCTTCGATCGGTTAACAACTTTCTTGAGAAGATTGCACAAAGTCTTCTTAAAAGCTTTTACTAATCCGTTTGCTGGAGCATGGTACATTGAAGACCGTACTGCTTGAAGTCAAACTGTGCACATAATTTGCTCATGTCAAACTGCTTTCCATTATCAATTATGATGTAACGAGGTACACCATATCGATAAATAATGTTTGTCTTGATGAAGGTTGCTACGGTTTCTTTCTTTACTTCCCTATAAGGTGCCACTTCTGCCCACTTTGAAAAGTAATCTGTAGCAGCAAGTATATACATATGCCTCAGTGAACTCTTAGGTAATGGTCCTACCAAATCAAGTCCCCAAGCATCAAACGGCCAAGATGTGACTGTCAGATGTAATGGCTCAGGAGGTTGATGGATGAAGTTAGCATGAAACTGACAAGCTTGACATTTCTTAGCGTAGTCCATGTTGTCCTTTACCATTGTCGGCCAATAGTATTCCATTCTTTTAATTTGAAATTGCAATTTAGCTCCAGACTGATGTGCACCACAAACTCTAGAATGAGCTTCTTGTAAGGCTTTAGATGCTTCATCTTCCCCTAAACATCGAAGAGAGACTCCATCAAAAGAGTGATGATAAAGCATGCCTTTGAAGTAAATAAATCGAGGAGCTCGACGCTTCACTTCAATTTTATGTCTTGGATCATTGGGTAGTTTCCCATGCTCTAAATAGTCAATCGATGGTTGTCTCTAATCTTCCTTTTCAACTTCACAGACTGAAACAACATTGGATTCTGTATCGTTATCTTCAAAATCAACTAGTGGCAAAATCCATCGTTTTCAAAAAAAGACTTTGACTTCCGCACTTGGCATGGCAAGAGCTGATGCTAGATTAGTTAGAGAATCTGCTTGCTTGTTCTCTCTTCTTGGTACATGCTCCAAGCTTGCATTGTCAAACCATTCCAAAATCTTCTTCGCACAGTTGACATATGGTAAGAGGTCTGGCTTCTTAACTTCATAAAGTGAAAGAAGTTGGTTGATGACCAATTTGGAATCCCCAAACACTTTAAGTTGAGTGATCTTCATATCCACTGCCATTTTCGATCCAATGATCAGAGCTTGGTATTCTTCTACATTGTTGGAACAATTTTTGTGAGAGTGAATGCATAAGGAATTACATCTCCTTCTGAAGTGACAAAGACAATACCTGCTCCAGCTCCATCTTGACGGGTAGCCCCATCGAAGAATAATTTCCATGGCCTGGGAATTTTGATGAAAAGAACATCTTCATATGGAAGATCTTCAGAGAATTCCCAATCATCTAGATCGGATGGTTTGCAAGAAAATTGGCAAGTGATTGCTTTTAACAGCCTTTTGTGGAATATAAGTAATATCGAACTCTTGTAACAAAAGAGCCCATTTTGCCAATCTTCCACTAAGTACAGACTTTGACTTTAGATACTTGAGAGGATCTGCTCGCGAAATTAAATGAACAAAGTGAGCTTGCAAATAATGCCTCAATTTCTTAATTGCAAACATCAATGACAAGCAAGTATTTTCAATAGGAGAATAATTTAATTCAGTGCTATTGAGAGTTCTACTAAGATAGTAAAGTACAGTTTATTTTCCGTCATCATTCTCATGTGCGAACAATGCTTTTAAGGAACATTCTTGTGCAGCAATATAAAGGATCAACGGTCGTCCTGGTATGGGTGCCTTCAGAACAGGTGTTCGTAACAAAAAAGTATTATGCTTTTAAAAGCATTACTGCAAGCCTTATCCCATACAAAAGGGACATCCTTCTTCATTAGCCGACTGAATGGTTGACATCGACTAACCAAGTTTGATATGAAGCGTCTACTATATGCAAATCTCCCTTGTAGACTTTTAAGTTCATGCAAATTGAACAGTTCAGGCATTTAGCGGATTCATCTTCGGTTGGTATCTGTGCAATCTCTCAAACACCTGGCAAAGATCAGCAAGATGATCAGATTTTTTCTTAGACTTTACTACTAAGTCATCAACATAACATTCGACATTTTTGTGAAGCATATCATCAAAGATCTTTTGCATTGCTCTTTGATAAGTAACACCTACATTTTTTAACCCAAACGGCATAACTTTGTAACAATATATTTCTTTTGGAGTTCGAAATGCGATAAGTTCTTCATCTCTTGGAGCCATGCGAATTTGATTATAGCCAGACAATCCATCTATAAATGACAAATCTTTATGGCCAGTTGTAGCATCAACCATTATTTATGTCAAAGGGAGAGGAAAGTCATCCTTTGGACAAGCATTGTTCAAATCTCGAAAATCCACACAAACTCAAAGTTGACCATTTTTCTTTCTCACTTGAACAATATTTGAGATCCAAGTGGGATACTTGAATACTCTAATAAAGTCAGCTTCAATGAGCTTATTGACCTCAGCTTCAATTTGGGGAATCAAGACAGGATGAAAACAACGTTGAGCTTGCTTGATAGGCCAAACACTCTTCTTAACAGCCAGATGATGCACAACTACTTTTGGATCAAGCCCTGGCATCTCCTTGTAAGTCCAAGCAAAAACATATTAATACTCTATCAAAAGATCAAGATAAGCTTTCCCTTTTTCTAGAGGCAAGCAAGCATTAGTAAAGACCGGACATGGATCTTCACTAGTACCAATGTTAACCTTCTTTAGCTCATCAATAGTAGCTTGATTTTTTTCTTCAAATGACGATGGGGCTTCTTGGGCTTATTCCTCTTGAGATTCTTCACCAGCTTCTTTTATAGATATATGGTGAGAAGCAAGGATTTCTATTTCTTCAAGTTCTTCTTTCTCTGAGGATGGGACCTGTCTGGTTATAACCACTGTGTGCTTTCTAGCCTTCAAGACTTCACCAGTAGTTACCTTTCACTCACTTTGCCTTTTCATTCGAGAAGGAATTTTGCTGAGAAAATCCTTTGATTCCTTTAAAGTGGAAGATTTTCTCTTTCGGCCACAGTTAACCTCTTCGGAGTACAGACTTCCAAGCCTTGACTGAATGGAAATTGGCTTACCTACGAAAGCTTCACTGCATTTTTCACCCATTCGTTCAAAAACTGACCTTCGTGATGATTGAGTGCTCAAACAATCAAACATGAACATCGTGTTGAGCGTGCTCCCAAGCGATCAAATACTGAAGGTCCTGGTGGCTTCACTAAATTTTCTTGCTCCTTGGGAACTTCCTCCACATTTATGTATCTCGAAGTTTGTTTATGAATCTTCAATTTTATGGAGAATATTCAAGTCCCTCTCTAGGAACTTTGACGTGATCAGTTTTCTTTCTCCAGACTCGAAGGATTTTGAATGAACTTTGCGGCTTTTCTTTGCTAGGCTCTTCTGTCTCGTGAGCCAATTTTGCAACATCCTCTTATTTAGATCCCGCTTTGACAAGCAACCTATAAGCATTATGATCAAAATCTTTGGCTCGATGAGTAGGAAGATCTTGATGTTCACAAAGAGGTTCTTCTAATGGCCTAACAAATCCTTTCAGTGGAGGTTTAAGACCATTTGATTCTTCCAAGTTAGTGGGGGGAAGAGTCAAATTCTTTAAACCTTGAGCAATTTCATCTTCTCTAACTATGGAGGAAACCAAATTCTTTCTCTTTTTGCTTTGACTCTTGCATTGGGTTGGACATTACTTCTTCTATAAATGCATTTCCCGGATAAAACTTTGCATATGCGAATGTGCTTCTGCTGTAGTAAATGGCTTAGCATCTGTAAAGATCATCTTGACTTGACCGTTTCTACAATACTTGAGGCATTGGTGAAGAGTTGAGGAGACTACACCATTTTGATGTATCCACGATCGTCCTAACAACATGTTGTACGTCGTCTTGGCATCGATCACATGGAAAAGTGGATTTGACTTCATACCTCCAATGAAAAGTTGAAGTGTAAGTTTTCCAATAGCTCTTTACCCCCTTGGTTGAATCCTTGGATCATCAAGCGGCTTTGCATCAATTCATCCAAAAGAACTCCCAATTTCTTCATTATCATCAACGGGAGTATGTTGACAGCAGAACCATCATCGACCAAGATTAAGTTGATCTTCTGTTCATGAGCATATGCTACGACGAACAACGGTCGATTATGAGGAGTTGGTGTTAGAAAATATATTTGGATGTAAAACATCTCTCAAAATCCAGGAAACATTCATGTTAAATCACGAAGAATCAACAGATTAATATGCGGAAGCGTACCTGAATCCATGACAATCAATTAATCTCCAAAATTGTGCGGTATGTCTTCCAGATCAACACGTTCTCTTAGAGAATCCTTTTGTTTTCTCTTGCTCTCTCTTTGATTATGGGATGTCAGAAAAGAATCAAAATAATAATATGTGTGATCTGGGGACCATAACCACTATTCATAGATAACTACCTTGTTATCTTTTGGTATTTATATTTTAGCCCATCATAAAAATAGAAATTACCTTTAAGTCTCTACACATTAAAAGCCCACACCCTATTAGATACATTAAAGCCTAAATTACCCAAACTTCAGTAGACCACTTTAAATGGGTTTAACCTTATTCGACAGTCTACGACACATAATTATTCACATATAAGCCCAATGTTTGATTAAGGATCCAACACTCTCTCACTTGGGCTATATGTGTAACTTTATAATTATGCATTGCAAAAAATAATCATATGAGCTCAACTTCATTGTCATTACTGAAATGTATCTATAACCAATCCGGTTGATGCACCCAAAAGAGTGTATCTTATTTAACCTTGCACTAAAAAGATCAATTGTAAGTATAATGATTAGCAAGGGTCGAGTCCTCAGGGATTGGGTTTTAATCTATGAGTTATTAGTTTATAACTTAAATTCAAGAACAATAAAAGAAAAGGGGTTTTTGAAGCCAGATTTAAACTAAAGTAAATAATAAGAATAAGATGCAAGGCGGTATAACCAGCCAATAAAAATATATATACTAAATTAGGCGGTATAACCAGCCAATAAAAATAAAACAAAGTTAATATACAAATTAGGCGGTATAACCAGCCAATAAAAATAAATATACTTTTAAAAATAAACAAACTAGAAAAGTAAGAAAACAAGTAAGTAAGAAGAATCAAATATGAAAAATATGGTTAAGGTTTCATTCTCCACCACTAGACATCATTAAGAATCAATTTCAGATCTATCAATATCAACCAACTATCAAAGTTAACAACCGTAGATAACAACAAGCTCTGTTATCCCAATCTTTCCTTAGTTTGTCGTTAAATAGAACAAGCTCTCTATTTAATCTCTAACCATTAAACAACCTAGAATAAGCTCTCTAAATTCAATTTAATGGCAGCTTTATGATGAGAAAGATAGGTTGATCTAAGCAACAAACACATAAGCTCGGATTGTTCAACTTAGGTTATGTTCCACTTTGCAATTATTGAAAACTTGACCATAATCATTAATCACAAATTGCCACTTATGAATAGGAAATCAAGACAATTACACGGATCAAGATTCCTAAACTAGCAATAGATAATTATCAAGATCTATCTAGTTGTACACCTACATAAATCAAGACAACATCATGAACAATTCTTGTAGAAGAACATAAGCAACTTTGATAGAAAATTAATGATAGATAGAATCTGAAAATCAATCACAAAACATGTCTAGGGCTTTGAAATCACCCTTAACCAAATAGAAGTTTAGCCTAGCATAGGCATTATAAACATAAAATTAATAGAATCTAAGAAGAAAATAAAAGAAAGAAAGAAGAAGAAGAAGAATATTAATTATCCAACCTCTTGCTCTTTCTAAAGAAAAAGAAAACTAGAGAAAAGAAAGAAGAAGAAAACTTAGAGAATTTTATTACAATGGCTAATATCCTACCTATGTACAATATGATCCTCTACAATCATCCAAGTCCCTCTATTTATACACATTTTGGAGGGCTAAATGACAAGAGACAAGCTTTACAAATTTCAAAGGTAGGTATAATAGGTGGGTGAATTTTTCTAACAATTTTCGTCATATTGTATGACAATTTTGATCAGCCAACTTGATGGTCGATTTCGTCAATGTTGGAGGCCTAATCTGATCACATGGTCTTCTAGAAAAAGGTTCCCCTATCAGTTACGGATCCATAGCCGTTGGAATCAGCTCATTTGCTGATGTGGATAAGCAGATATGAGCAAAATACGAAAATAGGTCAGCACAGACGTCATTGCACATCAGCCAACTTGATGGTCGATTTCGTCAATATTAGAGGCCTGATCTGATCATATGGTCTTCTAGACAAAGCTTCCCGTATCAGTTACGGATCTAGAGCCATTAGAATCAGCTCATTTGCTGATGTGGATACGCAGATATGGGCAAAATACGAAAACAGGTCAGCACAGACGTCATTGCACATCAGCCAACTTGATGGTCGATTTCGCTAGGGAAAACGACTCCGTTTCAAGAAGTGTAAAACATGAAAAAGATATATATGCCTCTTAGCTTTTCACGGCTACAAATTTCAGCCTTATTGCTTCAGTGAAACTCAAGATATAGCTGATATGGCAAAAGGTGTCGGAACAGGAACTGAACTGGATTTGCCCTTAATTCTAGTAATCTGAAATCACTCAAAGAAACTTGTGAAAAACACCAAATTACATAAAAATATAAAAGATCATAAACACAATTAGACTAAACAATAATAACTCGTATTTGACACAAAACAATAATAAAACATAACTAAAAACTATATAATTATACGAGTTATCACACCCCCACACTTAGATTGTTGCTAGTCCCTAGCAACGACTCAATAAAAATAAAATAAGAAAATCTAATTTAATCCATTTTCGTAGGAAATCACGGTGGCACTTAGCATGTGACACAAGCCTTTAAACCCCTAGGTGTCCCTAGTGGACGAGTTTAGTCTCGTGAGGGTTTACTAGAATGATACCCACAAACATTGAAAAACTAAAATATAAATAAACTACATATACTAAAAATATTTACTCCTAATCCTTTCAATACAAATTAGAGACAATCTTTGAACAAGTCTTATAAACTAATCAATAGCTTAAAGAATTTCACAAAAAATCAAGCTTGAATGTACATTGTTTGAGTTAAGCCAATATTAACATAACATATCTCAATCAAAATAGTGCATGTTCAAATTTAATCTCAACTTCTCACATGGGATACCCTCATGATTTTCACTCTTTAAAGTAGTGGTGAAGTGTTTACACTCAATCAATCTCATGAAAACAGTTCTACCATATTCTTGCTTGTCCACCTATTCTCCACTATTTAGATCATACAACTTCATGAATCAAGAGGTCTTTAATCGAGGTTGTAATGGGGCCAAGGGGTTTGTAATGTGGTTGAAGAACAAAAGGATAACGATATCACAAAGGTTCCAAAGAGTTCATAAAGTTTAGAGACATAATAAGATCATACAAACAAACTTATCAAAACTCTTTACAAGTACATAGTCACCTAGGCCGGATATTCATGTTGGGCCTTTTCTTCATTCTAAACAACTTTGTAACATCTTTTTCTTTTTCCACAAATTCAAGAGATGATTCATATATATTTTTTTTTTTACATAGGAATGTATTTGCCAGTATTCAATTTCTTTTTCTCTTGACTTTTCTTTTCTTTTCCCCCCACACTTATTTCTTGTTTCTAACCCAAATTTTTAACTAAAAATATCCCTTGTTTTTTTGCACTATGTCTCAAAATATATAATCCATCTTTAGAACAAGGGTAATGATATAAGTATATTTAGGCTAGGTGTAAGTTGTGGTTACCAATAAAACATCATATTTAATGTAGGCTCAAATTGGCTCACTAGTGGGGATGTTCTCTTAGAACATTAATAATGGATGGCTGTTTGGCTCTGGTTATAATCCTAATGCCTCTATCATATTCATGTTGTCACATGTATCAATATAGTCTCAAACGGTTTAAAGCAAGTTCTAGAGAATCATGTAATCATAAGAGCACTCAAGAAAGAAATTAGATTGATTTGTATAATGCATCAATCATATAGGCTCAAAAACTCACAAGGATGATTATACAAGTCAGATTAAGTCTAAACATGCTTCTTTCTCAATCAACATATCATATTAACATTGGCTCATAAAAAAAAAAATGATATCAAGCTCAATTCTCATGAAAATCTTCTTACTAATAACTCTGTTTTAGACTTATGCAATTCATATCTCATCATTGTATTAAAAAGGAACTAAAACACACTAAAAATTATAATAAAGACTCATAAAAAAAAAATAGTAGACAAAAATAAAAGAAATCCTAAATCATTCCCCCCACACTTAATTCTTACATTGTCCTCAATGTAAGTCTATTAACCCAAATGAAAGAATCATGTGTAAGAGAAAAGAACTAATAACATAAGAATAGGAACAGCTAAGACTCAAAACAAAACAAACTCATGCAACCTAAATAATCTTAAAATACTAAACAAAAATTAACAAGTAAACATAAAAAGATTAAAATCAAACTGACAAGGTGTGTCTCAAGTCTCCCTTACTCAGACCTTGTTCAGAATGAATACTTCTAAATTGCTTAAAACATAACATTTTTTTTTTTTTGAAAAGAAGAAATCAAACTGACAAGGTATGTCTCAAGTCTCCCTTACTCAGACCTTGTTCAGAATGAATACTTCTAAATGGCTTAAAACACAACAAATTTTTTTTTTTTTTTTAAATTAGCAAAATATGTCCCTTACCCCCTACTAAAATATGACATTGTCCCCAATGTCAAATTTTAAAGGTAGAATTTAGGAGATATTACCTGCAGAGGTTGCTAACCACTTATTATAACTGAGACACAACAAGCAAAATGTTAGATAATGTCACAAAGACAAAGTGCAATCCACTCCTTGCTCATCCATATCTCTTTTTCTTTTTCCGAGCGTTTGCGAAACAACCGTAGCAGATAAACACTCATAAGCTTGGAGCTTTTTGAGTAAATCTTCAATGGTTGTAGCAGAAATTATGGTTCTCCTTGCCTCTGAAAACATGAATCCATTATCCACAGCATTATCTAAATAAGAAATCAAATTACTAAAATAACCGTTAATATTAAGCAAACCAATGGGTTTCTTATTTGTGACCAAAGATGACCAAGAAGCCACGCAAGCTATTTCTTCCAATGTACCCAGACCTCCTGGTAAAGCAATGAATGCATCGGCAGAATGGTACATGATTGTCATCCGTTCAGGGATACTCCAGACTTGTATTTCCTTACCCACGGTAGGTCCACAAAAACCTGTGAATAGTTTTGGCACGATTCCTAGAACTGGACTTCCTCCGGCGTGTGCTGCTGTAGCGACTGCTCCCATTAAACCCGTACTACCGCCTCCATAAATCAAGTGGATCTTTTGTTGGGCAAGTATTACTCCAACTCTTATGGCTTCATCAGCGAATATGTTATTTTTCCCTGGATAAGCACCTCCAAAGACACAAATTTTTTTAATGTGCTGGGATGAAGTACTTTCCATTTTTTTTTTCTTCGAGTGCCTGAAAGAGAATGAGTACATGGTGTAATATATAGAGGACTGAGTAGTGAATCAGACAAGAGTAATAATGTCGCCGAAAGTGTATCTGACCTGTCAGAAGAAAATGTTAACCTAACAAAAGATTTTTGCGTGATTTCAGGAAGAAAATCAAAAAGAGAAGAAAAAATCAACCGTAAAAGACAAATAAAAAAAACGAGAATAATTACACAAATCGAACTACACTTAAATTAAACCAAAATAAAATTATTGTAAATCAAACCAAAAGCTGAGAAGTCATTTATTGTAGTTGTGATTGTGGCTCACATCTTCCTCTGGTTTTACGTCCAGAAACGGCTTAAACGCCTTCTATGAGTCGAGGATATGCTTCCCATCCAGTTTTCTTACAAGCTGGCAAACAGGGTCTTTTAACATCAGATTCCCAAGATGTTGCCATTCCCTTTGGAATTGCGGCCATAAATCAAGAATTTCTCTTTGTACGTCTCCACTAGGATGCGTCTCAAGAGAAAGTTGGATATTACCCAAATTCTCCTTACTCAGTCCATCCTTAATGAATTCAATTTTATCATTTCGATTAGAGGACGGAATCCCAATAGAACGACATTTACCGTTACACGTCCATCGTGCACATTTGTGGCAATTTGAACTCATGCGCTTTGCTCGTCGCTTCTTTGCAAAAGTGCTTCTACCTGTACCTGGTAAATGCAAAACAGGAAGATATTCATCTTCACGTACCTTGGCTTCAATTATCCAACGTATGTCTCCAGGAATCCCTTTCTGCATAAGCATTCTTAATCTTTCAAATCGAACTTGGTAAAGCTTCAGTAAAATATTTCGAGGAAAGGGAGGAAATCGTTTCTGCAATCTTGTGAGAATATCATCCATCCTGAAAAAAAAATGAAAAAAAAATTGAAAGAGAAATTGGAAGAGAAATTTATATACAATATCAGTTTTGTGGGTAGCTGATGGAACCGATTTAAATAATCACGGAGTACCGTTATCCGCCATTTAACCGGGGTAAAAAATTAAAAATTATATTTACATCTAGTTATTTTCAAAACCAGGATCAAAAAGAAAAACAACATAAAAAAAACTCAAAAACAAAACACTCTAAATAAAATCCTAAATTCTTCCCCCCACACATAATTCTTACATTGTCATTAATGTAATGCTATTATCCTCCAATGCAAGAATTATATGTAAGAGAAAAGAACTATTAAACAAAAGAAACTTATGCAGCCTAAATGAACATAAAAGCAGTAAACACAATTAACAAAGAAACATAAGAAAAACATAAAGAAAAATAGAGCAAATCTGAGGATGGCAGTTTGGCAATGCTTTCACTAATTAGGCTGCCTCCCCCAATTAGCACTTGATTGATTGTTTTCAGCCTAGCCAATTCCCCTTCTTGGCTTTTTAGGCTTGTTAGGCTCATACATGAAACTTCCCAAATTTGAGCGTTTGATAGGAAGCTTTCTTTGCACAAAACTGGATGCATTCTCCATTACAAGTATTATTCCATCATCCTTTGTGGCGCATATCTCATCGAGGAATGGAGCATATGTTGGTACTTGTTGAATGGCATCCACAAACAAACTGTTTAAGGTTTCCAGCATGTTTTGTTCATGTTCTTCCTCCTTGAACTTTGCGAATCTACTAGGGAAAGGTGGAGAAGAAACATTAGTAAAAATTGGAATCTTAAACGTTACCTCAGGTGCCGAAATACTCTCAATTTGAATGGTGGCATCATTATCCTCAAGAAGTGAATCCATCTTTGGTTTTGTCTCATCCTCATCTTGTTCCTCATTTCTCAAGGTCACAATAGTAGCATTCTCCTTTGGGTTAATCACCGTTTGGGAAGGGAGTGCTAGAGATCTTTCTGCTACTAATTCCACCATACTACTAGCCAATAGGCTCATTTGCCTTTCCAAACTCTGGATGCTTGCCCTTGTTTCCTGTTGAAATTGCAACGTATCAGTAACAA
Organism: Fremontodendron californicum; assembly: GCA_030761205.1. Classification (NCBI taxonomy): domain Eukaryota; kingdom Viridiplantae; phylum Streptophyta; class Magnoliopsida; order Malvales; family Malvaceae; genus Fremontodendron; species Fremontodendron californicum. The sequence goes on along the minus strand of JAULJL010000022.1, from coordinate 23,668,406 downwards.
GAGAATGTACAAGATCTTCTAAAGAAGTACCTGAGTTTTGAGTCATATGTGGTGGTTGAAAAAGATCTGGTTCTTGAGACCATGATTGATTGAAGCTAGATGGATGAGTGTAATTGGCATAAGGATCTACTTCTTGGTAATTTTTTGAGTAGCCATAATTAGTATGATCCCACCATCCCTCATGGTAAGTGTTGGAGTAATGATCATACGGTTGGTCTTGGAACCATTGATGGCCTTGGCATCCTCCCATGGCCAATTGTTGAACTGAGGAAGTGAGATTGGCTTGTTGATTCTCCATGTTCATGTATGCCACCAACTCTTCAAGTGTTAGATTGCTCAATTCCATCGTTTTTTTTTTGTTTTTTTCTTTTTTTCTTTTTTTCTTTTTTTTTTTATTTCAAAATTTGATAAGAAAAACCCGTATGTACAAGAAAATAAAACTCATTAGAACTGAAAATAAGAATAAACCAAGTAACAAATAAACTAAAGAAAACAATCCCCGGCAACGGCGCCAAAATTCTGATGCACCCAAAAGAGTGTATCTTATTTAACCTTGCACTAAAAAGATCAATTGTAAGTATAATGATTAGCAAGGGTCGAGTCCTCAGGGATTGGGTTTTAATCTATGAGTTATTAGTTTATAACTTAAATTCAAGAACAATAAAAGAAAAGGGGTTTTTGAAGCCAGATTTAAACTAAAGTAAATAATAAGAATAAGATGCAAGGCGGTATAACCAGCCAATAAAAATATATATACTAAATTAGGCGGTATAACCAGCCAATAAAAATAAAACAAAGTTAATATACAAATTAGGCGGTATAACCAGCCAATAAAAATAAATATACTTTTAAAAATAAACAAACTAGAAAAGTAAGAAAACAAGTAAGTAAGAAGAATCAAATATGAAAAATATGGTTAAGGTTTCATTCTCCACCACTAGACATCATTAAGAATCAATTTCAGATCTATCAATATCAACCAACTATCAAAGTTAACAACCGTAGATAACAACAAGCTCTGTTATCCCAATCTTTCCTTAGTTTGTCGTTAAATAGAACAAGCTCTCTATTTAATCTCTAACCATTAAACAACCTAGAATAAGCTCTCTAAATTCAATTTAATGGCAGCTTTATGATGAGAAAGATAGGTTGATCTAAGCAACAAACACATAAGCTCGGATTGTTCAACTTAGGTTATGTTCCACTTTGCAATTATTGAAAACTTGACCATAATCATTAATCACAAATTGCCACTTATGAATAGGAAATCAAGACAATTACACGGATCAAGATTCCTAAACTAGCAATAGATAATTATCAAGATCTATCTAGTTGTACACCTACATAAATCAAGACAACATCATGAACAATTCTTGTAGAAGAACATAAGCAACTTTGATAGAAAATTAATGATAGATAGAATCTGAAAATCAATCACAAAACATGTCTAGGGCTTTGAAATCACCCTTAACCAAATAGAAGTTTAGCCTAGCATAGGCATTATAAACATAAAATTAATAGAATCTAAGAAGAAAATAAAAGAAAGAAAGAAGAAGAAGAAGAATATTAATTATCCAACCTCTTGCTCTTTCTAAAGAAAAAGAAAACTAGAGAAAAGAAAGAAGAAGAAAACTTAGAGAATTTTATTACAATGGCTAATATCCTACCTATGTACAATATGATCCTCTACAATCATCCAAGTCCCTCTATTTATACACATTTTGGAGGGCTAAATGACAAGAGACAAGCTTTACAAATTTCAAAGGTAGGTATAATAGGTGGGTGAATTTTTCTAACAATTTTCGTCATATTGTATGACAATTTTGATCAGCCAACTTGATGGTCGATTTCGTCAATGTTGGAGGCCTAATCTGATCACATGGTCTTCTAGAAAAAGGTTCCCCTATCAGTTACGGATCCATAGCCGTTGGAATCAGCTCATTTGCTGATGTGGATAAGCAGATATGAGCAAAATACGAAAATAGGTCAGCACAGACGTCATTGCACATCAGCCAACTTGATGGTCGATTTCGTCAATATTAGAGGCCTGATCTGATCATATGGTCTTCTAGACAAAGCTTCCCGTATCAGTTACGGATCTAGAGCCATTGGAATCAGCTCATTTGCTGATGTGGATACGCAGATATGGGCAAAATACGAAAACAGGTCAGCACAGACGTCATTGCACATCAGCCAACTTGATGGTCGATTTCGCTAGGGAAAACGACTCCGTTTCAAGAAGTGTAAAACATGAAAAAGATATATATGCCTCTTAGCTTTTCACGGCTACAAATTTCAGCCTTATTGCTTCAGTGAAACTCAAGATATAGCTGATATGGCAAAAGGTGTCGGAACAGGAACTGAACTGGATTTGCCCTTAATTCTAGTAATCTGAAATCACTCAAAGAAACTTGTGAAAAACACCAAATTACATAAAAATATAAAAGATCATAAACACAATTAGACTAAACAATAATAACTCGTATTTGACACAAAACAATAATAAAACATAACTAAAAACTATATAATTATACGAGTTATCACCGGTCCATCAATCATACCAATATAGGATCAAAGCGACCTTCGATACATCTTTCGTAACTCGAACCATCAATGGTCACGTATGCCGATACAACTGAATGACATGGATCATGATGTGGATATGTAGCATGGAAATTTTATGAAGTGTGATCTTAACATGCCTATTTTCAACTGGTCCACCCTTAAACCTTAGTGAGATCAATCCATACCAAAATCAAAGTGTAAATAAACAAAAACTTTATTTATGCAGAAAATAACTTTAAAATATCCATAAACTGAAATAACTGAAAATATGTCTATATCATAAAAGCATCTAAAATTTCAAACTCCCACTAAAAACTGAATACCTTCAAATGAAATAACACCCATATGAGCAGTGTGCTCATGAAACACTTTGGGTGACAATCCCTTAGTAAGCGGATCCGCAACCATGGAGTTTGTACCGATGTGCTCTATAGACAACTGTCCACTCTGAACTCTTTCTTTAACAACTAGGAACTTGATGTCTATATGTTTTGACTTCGTCGAGCTCCTGTTGTTGTTGGAATATAGAACTGCCCACTTATTGTCACAAAATAACTTGAGTGGTCTTTCAATATCGTCCACTATGCGCAGCCCCATGACAAAATTTCGCAGCCATATTCCGTGATTGGACGACTCATAACACGCTATAAACTCTGCCACCATGGTAGAAGAAGCTATAAGAGACTGTTTAGCACTTTTCTAGGAGACAGCACCTCTTGCTAGCAAGGAGATATAGCCCGACGTAGATTTCATACTATCTTAGCATCCAGCAAAATCAGAGTCAGTATACCGAACGATCTCAAGCTGATTTGACCTCCGATACATGAGCATGTAGTCTTTTGTTCTCTGTAAGTATCGCAAGACCCATTTGGCTACTTTCGAATGGTCTACTCCTGGATTACTTAAATATCTGCCCAACATCCCAATAATGTACGCAATATCCGGACGCGTACAAACCTGAGCATACATCAGACTTCCTACTGCTGACGCATAAGGAATCTTCTGCATTTCCTGTTCCTCAAAATCATTCTTAGGGCACTGATTGAGACTAAACTTGTCTCCCTTTGCCACATGGGTATTACCTAGTTTATAATCCTGCATGCCATATCTCTTGGAACCTGTTCGATATAGCTCTTTTATGATAATCCAAGAATACCTCGAGAACGATCCCGGTGTATATTTACGCCTAATACAAAAGAGGCGTCACCAAGATCTTTCATCTCAAAATTCTTAGCTAGAAATCTCTTGGTTTCATGCAATAAGCCTATATAGTTGTTGGCAAACAAAATGTCATCGACATATAAAACCAGAAAAATATACTTGCTCCCACAGAACTTATGGTATATGTAATCATCGACCAAATTCATCTCAAAATCGACGAGATGATCACTTGATGAAACTTGAAATACCATTGTTGAGATGTTTGCTTGAGCCCATAGATGGATTTCTTAAGTTTGCAAACCATATTCTTTGGGCCTCCCAACACAAAGTTTTTTTATTGCATTATATAGATCGTCTCATCAATGTTACCATTGAGAAACGATGTCTTTACATCCATCTGATATAACTCAAGATCGAAATGTGCCACCAATGCAATTATAGTCATGAATAAGTCTTTCGAAGAAACCGAAGAGAAAGTCTCTTTATAATCGATGTCGTTTTTCTGTGTAAAGCCCTTAGCGACAAGAGGAGTCTTGTACCTTTCCACATCGTCTTTCGAATCCCTCTTGATTTTAAATATCCATTTGCAACCAATGGGTTTCACACCTTCTGGCAATGGGACAATATCTCACACGTCATTGTCCTTCATGGACTTAATCTCCTCATTCATGGCATCAATCCACTTTTGAGAGTTATAACTTTCCATGGCTTGACGGAAGTTGATCGAATCATCTTCCATCACTCCAATGTCGACCTCATATTCTTGGAGAAATACAATGTAGTCATCAGGCATTGCACTTATCTTTTCTCTAGTGGATCTCCTTAATGGTATAGGCTCTTGAGGTGGTAGAGTTTGTTCTTCTGGAATAATTTATTGAATGGGAGGTTCATCAGCATTGTCTTGATCTGTTGTGCCTTGAACAAAGTCAGGAATGGAATCCTGATCAATGCCAATAACACCCGTGGGAATATCAACATATTCCTCTTCAAAGGCAAAGTCTCTAACTGTATCTCCCCCCCCGCAAACTCTACATCCTCAAAGAACCGGGCATTTTCTGACTCGAAAATCGACTTAGTCATGGGATCATAAAACTTGTACCCCATGGATCTTTTAGAGTATCCAATAAAATAGCAACTCACAGTTCTTGAGTCCAGTTTCTTTTCACTAGGCCTATAAGGCCTTGCCTCAGCTGGACATTCCCAAATGTGCAAGTGCTTTAAACTAGGCTTTTTGCCCGTCCAAAGTTCATAAGGGGTTTTGGCAGTTGCTTTAATTGGAACCCTGTTAAGGATATATGCTACAGTCTTAAGCGTTTCTCCCCAGAATGATTCTGGTAAGGTAGAATGACAAATCATACTCCTCACCATGTCTTTAAGTGACATGTTTCGTATTTCAGCAACACTATTCATAGTGGGCGAACCCGGCATAGTGTACTGTGGGACGATACCATATTCCTCTAGGAACTTAGCAAACGGTCCTGGACGTTGTTCACTTGAACCGTTATATCTGGTCCACAAATGTCCATATGTATAAGTTCTAAGACATCCAAATTTCTGTTAGCTTCAAATCTCCGTTTATTGGTTTGTTTCCCCTTTATACAGTTAACACAAACATCAAAATCTGTGAAATCTAAGGGGTCTAGAATTTCGTCTGACACAAGTCTCTCTATTCTCCGTCTAGAGATATGACCTAGTCTCTTGTGCCACAACGCAGTCGGATTCTCATTGGTTAATTTTCTCTTTATACCTCGTGTACTTAATTACAAAATGAAGTAATTGTATCAATCAAATAAAGATTATCATAACCTGACAAAGAACCGGAACCAATCAATTTTGAATCATGAAACAAACTAAATTTTCCATTCCCAAAAGAACAAGAATAACCCGATTTGTCCAGAGCAGAAATAAGAAAAAAAAAATCGTCTAAAAGACGGTACAATTAATGTCTCATTAAGATCCAAATAAGTTCCAGTCTTTAATAATAATCTAAATTTTCCTATTGCCTCAACTTGAACCGTCTTGCCATCGCCCACATAGATATATTTTTCACCATCACTTGGCTTTCGACAACTCAGGCAACCTTGCATAGACACACTGATGTGAGTTGTTGCACCAGAATCTATCCACCACGTGTGTCTAGGTACCGAAGTTAAATTAACCTCAGAACAAACCAAATTAAGAAGCATACTTTTCTTAGCACGCCATGCGTGGTAGCTAGGTGCAATGCTTCTTCTGATGCCATTCAACTCCACAGAAGAAACAATCAGAACCTTCCAGTTGACCCAGTTTCTTTTGTTGTTTCTTTTGAGGTGTTGTATCTGCAGCTTCCTTATCCTTCTTCCTTTTGTATCCCTTGTCATTTTCTTAGAGGTTGAGGCCAGATGAGCACTTTCAGTCTTATCTTGCTTCAATCTTTCTTCTTCCTGAACACAGTATGAGATGAGCTCATTCAGAGACCAAGTCTCTTTCTGACAGTTGTAGCTCACCTTAAACTGGCTAAACTGTGTCGAAAGAGATATCAGAACCAGATGTACTAGCAAGTTCTCAGAAAAATCTAGCTTAAGTGCTTTCAACTTTGAAGCAAGATGAGACATCTTTATGATGTACTCCCTGATATTGCCTTTGTCTTTGTATCTCATTGAAAGTAGGCTTGTCAAGAGTGTACCTATTTCAGCCTTTTCGTTCTTGACAAACATCTTTTCAATGTCTGCAATGAACTCCTTAGCTATGATAATCTTTTCAGACCTTGTGCCCCTGAATGTTTTCGTAAGAGGTGCAGGAGAATCAACCCTTAATGCAAGATCGAGATCCATGACTCCGAGAACTATCAAGAGGTTCTCTTGCCATGACTTGAAATTTGTGCCATTGAGCATAGGAATAGAGTTGATGTTGGCAGAAATATTAGCAGGAATGGTTGTATTTGAACACAGAGAATAGCAAACAAACAAAACAACTTACATAAGTCTCATAACAGAAATAGTAATAAAATTTAAATAGGGGTAAACCCCATCTCAAGATATCGGGCACTCCATTAATGTTGTCTTTGGACAAAAATATAAATTTGTAAGTGATATCTTGGCGTAGTAATCAAACACTGATAATAAGAAACATGTCGAACAATAAATCTTCCTTTGGGCCGATGTATTGTTCACATGTAAAACTGAATAATCATCACATGTTTATTACCACAGGTGCCCATGCAATTCTTTTAAATATCAACATTCTTTTAGGCCGGTCAATATTCATATAAGTTACATGCACACAACCATTTATATCCCAAAACAAATTAATTTCCACAAGAGTGGTCACTTTGGTGACATGTTGCTTCAATTAATTCATCCTAAAATATATATAAACACAGCAATATTCAAATTTAAATTGCACCAAATTACCCAAATGGTCGCCAGTGGCAGAAGCCCTTTTTTTTAGTTTGGCTGCGGCCTTGGTCGCCCTTGTTCTTATGCCGCCGCTGTCTTTGGCTGTAGCCTTGGCTGCCGCTCTTATTATGCCATCGCTCCCAACAGGCTGCGACTGTTCTTGCCGACGCGACCTTACGATCGTCGGTAAAAAAAATATGTATATATAAATCCTTAATGATTGTTCATCCAAAAAATTGTTCTTAATGATTCAACATGAAGAGGCTCTGATGCCAATTGTTAGAAAATATCTTTGGATGTAAAACTTTTCTCAAAGTCCAGGAAACATTCATGTTAAATCACAAAGAATCAACAAATTAATATGCGGAAGCGTACCTGAATTCATGACAATCAATTACTCTCCAGAGCCGTGCGGTATGTCTTCCAGATCAACACATTCTCTTAGAGAATCCTTTTGTTTTCTCTCGCTCTTTCGGATGATGGGATATCAGAAAATAATCGAAATAATAATACGTGTGATCTAGGAACCATAACCACTATTCATAGCTAACTACCGTGTTATCTTTTGGTATTTATATTTTAGCCCATCATAAAATAAAAATTACCCTTAAGTCTCTACACATTAAAGGTCCACATCCTATTAGATACATTAAAGCCCAAATTATCCAAACTTCAGTAGACCCCTTTAAATAGGCTTAACCTTATTTGACAGTCTACGTCACATAATTATTCAATGTTGGATTAAGGATCCAATGGATCTTCATCATAAAAGTTAATTTTCATCGCACAACCATGATCGACAGCTTCAAATTCAACGTTGTCTTCATTTTCAACGTTTTCATTGCCACCGATATGGTAACAAGTCATGGAAACCAAGTCTTCATCTCTAAGCTTAATTGGCATGAATTCGTTTAAATTGATTGGCCTTCTTGACTTTCTCCCCACTGTATTTCCACTCCTAGATGGGATTGTTGTTCCTTGAGGCATCTTGGGATTTGGATTTTTGGATAGTCGCTTGATCATCATAGCTCTTATGGGCACTTTCACAAGCTTCAAAAAATTCTTCTTTTTTGCTTCTTTGCCCTATGACTAGAGTCCAACCATCATCATCTTGACTTTCTTTTTTGAAGCAAATGGTAGCCCCTATTCTCTTGAAGATCCTCCATTGTACTTGTGCTTGGAGCCCGTATGATAGGATTAAAGGAGCCGAATATTATGGTTTTATCCAACAAATTGGAGTGAGAAACCATACTGACTAATACCAAATTTGACGACACCGCTTCCTCTTCAAACTCAATTTTTTTCTCTTCATAGAGTCACATGATTTTATCCTTCAAAACAAAGCACTTCTCTAGAGGGTGGCTAATCAAGCTAGAGGGTGGCTAATCAAGCAATGGTACTTGCAATAATTGGGGTCATCTACTTTATCAGCTTCTACAGGTCGCTTCATTTCTAGCAACTGAATCAACTTAGTCTTAATAAGTTCTTCTAGTATGCTTGAAATATCTGAATCAGTGAAGGGATACTTCTTTTTTTGCCTCTCTTTAAAGGTGATTTTTCCTTTACCCTTGTCTTGGATAGGAGCAGATTTCGCCTTTTGAGATTGTTTTGACTTGGGAGATTTCTTAAGAGGCTTGGTAGTCACAACCATGGACTGTTTGCTTTCTCCATTGTTGGTAAAAGTTTTGCCCCCTTTGCGAGTTTCCTGCTTTTCCTTGCCTTTCTTTGGCTCTTGCGCAGGAGGTTCTTGATTTCCAGCAGCTGTCATACTCAACTCCATATCATGAGCATGAGTGGCTAATTCTTCAAAGGTCTTAGGCTTGATGCCTTGAAGAATGTAACGCAGGCCCCAATTCATGCCTTGGATGCATATGTCAAGAACAGAAGACTCAGACAATCTTTCTTTGCAGTTAAGGCTCAGATTCCTCAATCTGTGGATGTAGTCAATGACTGGCTCATCCTTCCATTGGCATGAGCTTGTGAGTTCAATCATGCTGACTATGCGACGAGTGCTGTAGAATCGATTGAGGAATTCACGCTCAAGTTGTTCCTAACTGTCAATCGTCCTTGGCTCAAGATCAGTGTACCAATCAAAGGCGTTGCATTTTAAAGAGCGAACGAATTGCTTCACCATGAGATCTCCATATGTGCCAGCATTATTGCAAGTTTCCACGAAGTGCGCCACATGTTGGCGTGGATTTCCTTTTCCATCAAATTGTTGAAACTTTGGAGGCTGATAATTCCCATGCACCCCCAGACAATCGATCCTTTGGGAATATGGCTTTGCATATGTGTATGAAGGTTGAGTGACATTTTTAATCTGATCCTTGATAGCTTCTTTGATAAGATCTTTGAGCTGACTTGCAGTGACGACTTCATTGATCTTTTCTTAAGAATCCTTAGCAACTTCCCTATCTAAGTTCTCACCATTATCTTGAAGGATTGATTGGCAATTTTGGTCTGAAGCTTCCAATATTTTTCCAGTGATACTGACGATCTTGTCCATCATGGAAGCGATCTGGTTATCCTTTTATTGGATGCTTGCCAAAAGAATTTCAACGGATTTTGCCAAAAGCACAACTTGTTCTTCCAATGATGTTGTGCCAGTTTTCATGACAACCATTACTCCAGTTATTGATTTTGGAGGAGATAATGGAATAGAGCTGCTGCTTGAGTAGCTATCTTAATCCTTGAATGATAACTGGCGGCTTGCACTTGATCCAAAAAGAGAATCAATTTGTCTAGCAGAAACTTCTTCTAAGTCTTGATTTGGAGAAGAAGTGTCATAGAGTGGGTTTTGATTAAGCACAGGAAAAGTTTGCTCATATAGTTTAGCTAGAGCTTTGGTCTTCTTCCTAGTGCCATAAGGATGAGCAGGGATATCAACGCTTGACAATGAAGTGGGGTAGACTGTAGGATTAGCTCGAGCAAGCTTGAGAGTTGGTTTGTTAGCAAGGTTCTTCTTGGGAGCCATTGCAACTTGATGACTTGAATTTTGAAGAAAATAGATGAAAGGCATAGATTGTCCTACTGGGCGTGCCAAAATTTGTACACACAAATTTCGAGTAAAAAATATGACAAGAAAAATTTGAAGTCAAATAATAATTTTATTAATCAAATTTCGAGGTTACAATCTCTGGATATTCTAAAGAAATAAATCCTTTGATTCTTTTCTTCAGTAAAACTTTGATCCAAGGGTCTTCGCGACTTGATCTTGAAAAAGGGGATTGACCTCTTTTCTTTTTGTGGAACAAGATCGGAGAGCAACTTTTTGATAAATCTTGAGATCCGCTTCAAGGGTCTTCTAGACTGGATCTTGAAAAACGGGATTGATCTTCTTTCTTTTGATAAAACAAGATCAAAGAGCAGCTTTCTTAAGAACAGGCACAACGTTCTTCAGAATATTTTCAATTCCTTCAATTCTTCAGAGAATTCTTCTTGAAATTTTGGAGAGGATTTGGGTTTTCAAAATCTTCTTATTCTCCTTAGACTTGCGAATTATCAGATTCTTATGAATGGCTTAGGGAGGTCCCTATTTATAGTGCTAGCCAGCCAGGTGAAAAATAAATCTTAAAGAATATAATTTCTTTATAAAAGAGTTCTAAAAGAACGTCACTTCTTTATTTATCTCTTAATTAATTTAATTTAATTAGAGATAAAATACTTATCTTGTTTATCTCTAAATTAATTTAATTTAATTAGAGATAAAATAATTTGATTAGTCAAACCATGTGTGAAATTTAATTAATTATTAAATAATTAATTATAATGTCATCGCATATGATGTCATCGATCACACATATTTAATTAATTATAATGTCATCGCATATGATGTCATCAATTTCACATGGTGATGCATAATTTAATTGAAAATTCCTTAATTAAAAGAAATTTCAATTGACAAGTGGCAATTTGTAATTGGTCAAAAAATTTCTCCTTCTACAGACCCCTTCAATAATTTATTCATCTGTAATTGATTTTATCACTGTATCTAGTGTTTAAGTCATCTATGTATCTTAGTAAAATAAAATAATAATTTATAAGTATTGAAAACATAATTTTTTTTATAAATTAATAAATATCAATTCATCAATTAATAAATAATTTATTTATTTTTTGATAATTAAATATATATTTTTTAATTTCAATAATATTATTTTATACTGTACTTGAACTAACTTCTTTTGACCAATCATCTGCTAGAAAACCAACTTGTGGATTCATGCAAGATTCCCCTAGCCCCGCTCTATGACCCCTCCACCAAATCCCCAAAGCCCCACTCTTCAGACTTCAATAGATACTTGTCTAGTCTACTGCTCCCAATATTATTATTATCACTTTTTTTTTTTAATTTATTGATTTATATATGTAATTAAATTCTAACTAATATTCTTAATTTAAAATTAACAACATAATGATTTCTTCCCGAGAACAACACAATATATAATAATACAATATTATCACAATAACAAGAAAGATTTCTTCCCATACGATCCTATGGCCCTTGTTTGGTTGATGTGGAAAACTTAATTGAGGAATATAAAAAAAAAAATACTACTATGTGCATGAAAACTGAATAATGGGGTCCCTTTCATATCATTGCGATGTGAATATGAATTTCAGCTCTGTAGCACATTTGATTAATCTTAATCATACCAATTAAAAAAATTTAGAAGCAAAGTCTCACCTAATGATTTCTCAAACAAAATTATGGGGTCATAAAATGAATCAAATTAAATATTCTTAAGTTTTGAGTTTCTCCAAAAACGTTTCCGTCATTATATAAAAAAAATACATCTGCAATTTATTACAACCAAATAAAAAAATTTCCAAATATCAATTAAAACACCATAAAAATGCAAAATTAGATTTTGACACATTCATGCGTGAGTAAAAAAAAGAAAACCTATGAAAAAAAGAAGTTACTTGATAAAAAAATTAATTGATGAGTTGAGTGAGGATTATTTAAAAAAAAATACTTGTGAAATTTTTTTAAAAATATAAATATTTCCATTTATATATGTTTATTACTAATTTAATTTAATTTTTAAATAATTTGATCAATTAAATTGATGCCATATCAATTTAATGATAAATTTTATAGATTAGTCAAATCATCATAGCAATTAGCAAATGATCATTTGCTCAGAAAATTTTGGGATCATTTACTAGATAAGGTATCTTAGTCCAGCAAGCGGGGCCGGGACTAGCCGAGTTGGTCCCACAACGTGTTAAATTTACTTCTTTTTTTCTATGTGCATGCAAAACTGAATCATGCGAATCACGTGAAAAAGTAATGCGACTAAGTTTTCAATTTCCTGATAATATATTTTATAATTTTGTTTATTTTTTAAGTTAAAATTTTTATTTATTTTTATTAAATTACTTTAATTTCATTATAAGTTTACTTAATACATTAGAATAGATGATAATAAAATTTCAAAATAAATTTTCATAATATTGAAAAATTTAATAATTTGATAAGAATAATATGTAATATCGACAAAAAGATGTAAAATAAAAGTTATATAATTTTGTTATCACCTATTCTAATATATTTAGTAAACTAATAATATTAAATAATTTAATAAAAAAAGTAGTAATATCCTAAACGTAAAAGGTAACGAAAATAAACTTTATATTATCAAAATATTAAACAAATTTTGTAAGAATAATATGTAATTCAAATTGAAAATATATAAAATATAATTACATATTTTTCTTATCACTTATTCTAAATTTTTAATATATTTAGTAAACTCATAACAAAATCAAATAATTTAATAAAAAAAGTAATAAAATCTTAAACCCTAAAGGTAAACAAAATTATAAGATATAATATGAAAACATTTAACAAATCTTTTAATCTAATAAGAATAATATGTAATTCATAAACAAAATTACAAGATGTTTTCATAACTTTTAACAAATTTTTTACTTTAATAAAAATAATATGTAATTTGAAAAAATATATATAAAATTTTGTTATCAATGTAACAACTTATTTAATAACAATTATAGATAACTGATAACATAAAACAGTAGTTTTACTACTTTTATTAGATAGATAAAATAAGTAGTTATAAGATAATACATAAAGTATAAAAGTAACTATACATGATATTATTAGTTTTTGTTAATTACGTAAAAAAATAAATAATTTAATAACATATTAATTGTAATTAATACTATTTTTGTTATATTGTATAATATATATTCTATAATTTTGTAACAAATAAATGTAAAGTTAAGCAAAAATTAATAATACTATTTTGTATTAGTTTATATTCTCGAATTATATAACTAAGTAACTAATTTTGTAACAAATCAATTGAATTATATAACTAAGTAAATAATTTTAATATTAAATTCAATATAAATATATATATAATTTAAAGATATGATTTTTAATACATAACTAAAAAGTTAAATCTTTAAATCTTATCAATTAAAAAATATATATCAAATTGATTTTTTACCGATTTTCTATCGCTTCAATCAATTAATATTCGATTTTATATAATATATCGGACCAAATAATTTATAAATTTTTTATTCAATTGATCGATCCGATTTGATTTTTTAATGCATGATTAGATGTTAACATCATAGTGTAGGTTTTTGGACCTATCTGACAGGAAAAAGAAGGTTTTTGGAGGTAAAAACGAATATGTACGAATGTAGCCATTTTATTTGTGATGTTCCGCTTATCCTATGCCAAACACTGCCCTCTGCCACTTGATTGACGGTCAATCAAGATACAAATCTTATATCCCATAACATGTAAAATAAAAAATAAGATTGATACTATAATATGAAATGATAATTTATGGGTTCAAATGTTTCACCTTTACAAATCATCATGATAATTTTAGAACACCACGTTTGTTTGCGTGTTATCTATTCTAGGTTGAAAGAGTTTGGTTTATTTGTAAACACGTGAATAGCCATAGCTAAGGATAGCAATTGAGCGGTATAAAATGGGTTTAAATGAACTTAAAAAAAAAAAAAAAAAAAAAATCTTTATGGAGTAAATTATTAAATAATCTAAAAGTCGTTGAACCATCAAAAACAGTTTTTATCTTTCTAATCTATGAAAATATATCTAATTCAGTATTTCAAAAAATATCTTAACAACTTATATTTTACCTTCCATATCTATAATCATATTCATAATTGAATATCTTTTTTTATTAATTATATTATTGTTAATATGATTATTTTATTTTTTTACATAATCAAAATTAATAATAAAAAAAAACTTATTATTTATTATTTCTCTTTCTCTTTCCTTTCTATTCCTTCCCTCTTTGTTTCTCTTTTTCTTTATTTTCTTTCTTTGTTTATTTCTCTACTAAAATAATAATAATAATAAAAAGCTTGTCACACACGTAACAAGCAATAGGACAATTCAATTTTAAGTTGGACTTCAATTTGACTATCAATTAAAGTTGTCCCCTCTTAGGGACAACTTTAATATCTTGTTATTGATAACCATAGGCAAATGGATTGGACCAACATTTACGATAAAAATAACGGAGACCAAAAATGTTTTGAAAGAACAAAGAGTCAACTCTACCGAAAAAAACAATGCTTTTTAATTGAACTTTTAAAGATAAGAGGTAGAGTGAAATGGTAAACACTAATAAACCCAAAAATAAGCCGTCCAAAATCCAAATGTCAATATACTAACTTTGGCAAAAAATTTCTTTTTTCTTTACATGTGGTAAAGTGGGCACATAGCTCATTAGCGTCTTTATTTTCTCAGCTCAGCGCTTTTTCCTTTGAGAGAGAAGAAAAGAAAATCTCAAAATAGAGAGAGTCCAGATGAAAACGAGAGTGAAATGAAAGTTTTGACTAAAAAATAGGTGCTTTGGAGTGGTACATGCGCAGGGCAGGCCGACCGATGCCAATAACATTGGTTTTTATAAAATTTCAAAGTTGTACTAAAATGGAGCCTCGACTTCGGAACACAAAAAATTCAATTCAAACCTTGCCAAATATCTCAGAAATACATAAACTTAATTTCTAAAGAACCCAATCATAGTTAAAACTTCATGATATATATAATGTACTCAGAATAAATTTACCCACCCCAAAAAAAAAAGAAATCCTTAATTTAATGATATATATAATGTACTCAGAATAAAACTTCATGATATATATTATAAAAATATTGGTTGATTTTACTTTAAAATGTTTATTCCTTAATTTAATGAGATTTTAGAGCATGTTTGCTTTGATGGAGTAGCTTTTCAATTGTGTGACCCACTTTGATTTTAACCTTATGTTTAAATAGACATTAATAGTAAAGGAAATAAAAAGAAAAGAAAAAAAGGTTTTTTTAAAGGAAAGGAAACATGTTCCAAAAACGAAACACAGCCGTTGAATGGTTTTTGAGGCGATAGAAAAAGCCCACTATGTGCATGCAAAACTGAAGGCATCAGGCTCTCTTTAGAGCAAATGGGATGCAAACTTAACCTCAAGTAACACATTTGATTAATCTTAATCATACCATAACTCCAATTTTTTTAAATAAAAATACTAGGGTAATTTGTTTATATTTTACTAATTTTGAATTGACATAAATCAAATTATTTATAATTTAATTTAACATTTAACTAAATGAAAATTTAGAAGCAAAGTCATCACACATCAATATTTCTTTCATTCCTTACCATTTAT
The DNA here is from genome assembly GCA_030761205.1 of Fremontodendron californicum. Classification (NCBI taxonomy): domain Eukaryota; kingdom Viridiplantae; phylum Streptophyta; class Magnoliopsida; order Malvales; family Malvaceae; genus Fremontodendron; species Fremontodendron californicum. Next base: position 23,652,618 of record JAULJL010000022.1, on the reverse strand, counting down.
TACTTCCTTCCTTATATTTAGAAGCAAAGTTATCAAAATTTCTAAGCTCGTCAATTAGCTAGTTTTCATATTGACACTTAAAAAGTTTCAATGTTCTTCCAAATTCTATAACGAAAAATTTAATTCAAAAATATTTATTTTTTTAAATACCAATCCTACTAAAAACTTCATAATATATACAAAAATACAATGTACATAAAATTAAAGATGTCAATAGACATGATCAGCTCCGATTGATCTTTAAAAAATGGCCCACCTTGTCGGAAGATTACGTTGATTCCATAATAGTAAAATCCAAAGTAAAAGAAAGATCATGTGGCAGTGCTTCATCGAGTCCTAAAGAGAAACAGAGATTACAAGCTGAAGATGAGAACCCAATGAAGTGTCCCTTCGAAGTAACATATGGGAAATTTCTTCGTTATTTGGTGAATCGACAAGGCATGAATGTAGACCTTGATGGGCAGAAACCGAACTTACCAATAAATCGGGAAAACACAACCGGTAGTTCTTTCTCTCCCAATTAACAGGATCTGTAAATATGGTACTAAATTGCACAAGATATATATAAATATATTCCAGCAACACAAATTCAACCAAGGATAATCACCAACAACCAATCACACGAGACACACAATTTTTTACGTGGAAAACCCCTTTAAATCAAAGGGTAAAAACCACGGGACTTAGGAGTCCAGTCAAAATCTCCACTATAATGAGAGTGTGTTTACAATATCACAATAATTCAGCTAACACAATGAGTACACAACTCGAACTTAGCTATCAACAAGTGATATTAAAATCAAAGAGAGAAAGTTGAGAAATCACCAAAAAACGTGACTACTATTCGGCCACAAAACAGGACGTTATAGTGTTCAGATGAAAATTCTCACCGTACACAATCAGCATCTACGTATCCTGTAGCCACTGCCAGAAAATCAAGAAGATCGGACCACGGATGAACCTCCGATCGACGACTTGATCAAAACTGTGCAACTCACTCTTTTTCTCTTTTTCTGCCGCCACTCTCAATTTTTGCTTCTGACTTCTCTCTTCTGCCAAATACAACAGCCCTCACAACTTAAAAAAGGGCAAAGGGCAGAATGGGTATTTCCTCCATATAGGAGGGACCCATGCCCAACAAATCTCCCCCTCCCGACTATGTGGAGGTGTTCGCCATCCCGGCGATCAAACAACATATTTCAAACTTTTCTCTTGGTAAGGCTTTAGTCAACATATCAGCACCATTATCATCAGTATGAATTTTCTCAAGTTCTAACAATTTAGCATCGAGAACATCTCGTATCCAATGATACCTTACATCGATATGTTTAGACCTAGCATGAAAGGTTGAATTCTTACCAAGATGAATAGCGCTCTGGCTATCACAAAATAAAACATACCTCTCTTGGGTAAAGCCCAGTTCTTGCATAAATCTCTTCATCCAAAGCAACTCCTTGCATGCTTCGGTCACTGCAATGAACTCTGACTCTGTAGTGGACAATGCAACACATTTTTGCAATCTGGATTGCCAAGCCACAGCTCCCCCTGCAGAAGTAATTAAGTAACCCGAAGTGGACTTTCTGGAATCAATGTCTCCAGCCATATCAGAATCTGTATAACCAACTAGAACAGGTTTCTCATTCCCGAAGCAAAGTTTCAAGTTGGAAGTACCCCGAAGATATCTCATAATCCACTTCACTGCATTCCAATGCTCTCTGCCTGGATTAGAAAGAAACCGACTGACGGTGCCAACAGAATGAGCTAAGTCAGGTCTTGTGCATACCATTGCATACATCAAACTACCCACGGCTGAAGCATAAGGAACCTTCTGCATGTCTTCCTTCTCTTCTCTTGTGGAAGGACTCTGCTTGACACTCAATCTAAAGTGTGTAGCAAGAGGAGTGCTCACCACTTTAGCTTTGTCCATACTAAACCTTTGAAGTACTTTTTCAATGTACTTCTCTTGTGATAACCACAATTTCTTGGCATTTCTATCACGTGTGATCCTTATGCCAAGAATTTGCTTTGCTGGCCCCAAGTCCTTCATCGCAAAGGATTTACTCAACTCTTGCTTCAACATATTAATCTTAGAAGCATTACGACCAACAATAAGCATATCATCAACATAGAGCAACAAAATAATAAAATCATCACCAGAGAATTTCTTCACAAAAACACAATGATCAGAAGTAGTCTTCTTGTAGCCATGCTCCCCCATAACAGACTCAAACTTCTTGTACCATTGCCTCGGAGCTTGCTTCAAACCATACAAGCTCTTCTTTAATTTGCACACATAGTCCTCTTTTCCTTGTGCAATGAAACCCTCTGGCTGCTCCATGTAAAGCTCTTCTTCTAAATCACCATGAAGAAAAGCAGTTTTCACATCCATTTGCTCGACTTCCAAGTCATAATAGGATGCCAAACTCAATATAGATCTGATAGAGGACATTTTTACAACTGGAGAGAATATTTCCTCAAAATCAATCCCCTTTTTCTGACTGAAACCCTTGACGACCAATCTAGCTTTGTATCGTGGAGTTGAAGAATTCTCTTCTTGCTTCAACCTGTAAACCCACCGATTTTTCAAAGCTCTTTTACCCTTAGGCAATTTCACCAGCTCAAACGTATGGTTGTCATGTAAAGATTTAAGCTCATCTTTCATAGCATCAATCCACTGATCTTTGCATTCACTCTCCATAGCCTCTTCATAACACTCCGGTTCTTCCCCATCAGTTAAAAGAACATACTGATCAGAAGAATACCTCACAGAAGGCTGTCGATCTCTAGTAGACCTCCGAAGTGGAACTGCTGGTGGAGATATAGGTCCTTGGTGTTGATCATTCACAATACTATCCATAGGAGCATCAAAATCACCCATACCCTGCTGGTCATCATGGACATCTTCTTGCATGCCATCCTCAACTGGATTTGGCGGAGGGGTTAGAGGAATTGGATCCATGGCGGTCAAGTCATCACTATTCTGTGGATCGATTTTCTCCGCCTTGTCAATGTCATCAATCGTCTGATCCTCAATGAAAACAACATCTCTGCTTCTAACAAGCTTCTTTTCAACTGGGTCATATAACCTGTACCCAAATTCATCTTGACCATAACCAACAAAGATACATTGACGAGTCTTGGCATCTAACTTTGACCTCTCATCCTTTGGAACATGTACAAAAGCCTTGCAACCGAACACACGCAGGTGATCATATGAACATCACCTTGCAAAGGAACACTTGGAGACAAATTAATCACATGTGCCACTGTATACAAAGCTTCACCCCAAAAAGATCTAGGTAACTTTGCATCTGAAAGCAAACATCTGACTCTCTCAATCAATGTTCTGTTCATTCTTTCGGCTAAGCCATTCAACTGTGGTGTCTTAGGAGGTGTCTTTTGATGTCTGATTCCCTGTGCACGACAATAATCATCAAATGGTCCACTATATTCGCCGCCGTTATCAGAACGGATGCACTTCAACTTCTTCCCAGTTTGCCTTTCAACTGAAGCCTGAAACTGTTTGAACACATCAAGCACTTGGTCTTTTGTTTTCAAAGTATAGACCCAAAGTTTTCTTGAATGGTCATCAATAAAAGTCACGAAATAAAGTGCACCACCATACGACCTTACTTTCAAAGGACCACAAACATCGGAATGTACCAACTCTAGCAAATCTGATTTTCTTGAAGGAGGATGACTCTTAAATGAAACTCTTCTTTGTTTTCCAGCCAAACAATGAGCACAATTCTTCAGTGTAGCATTCTTCAACCCAGAAAGTTGATTCTTCTTGGCCAGACAATTAAGCCCATTTTCACTCATGTGACTAAGCCGTTTATGCCATAGCACAGTTGAACTATCATTTTCTGTCACATTAACAATGCCTCTGGAAATTGAAGACTGCATCAAATATAAATTTGAACACTTCTTTCCTCGAGCCACAACTAATGAGCCTCTAGTCAATTTCCACTGACCATCACTGAAGGTGTTACAAAATCCCTCATCATCTAGCTTTCCCGCTGAAATCAAATTCAAACGGATATCCGGTGCATGTCTGACATTTTTTAGCGTCAACTTTGTTCCATTGTTAGTTTCCAAACAGACATCTCCCATGCCAACAACATGTGCCAAGCCATCATTACCCATCTTCAATACCCCAAAATCACCAGGCGTATAAGATGTGAAGAATTCCTTCCTAGACGTGACATGAAGTGAAGCACCAGTGTCTATTACCCAACTTGTCTCGTCGCATGCTAAGTTGATCACATTCTCATCACAAGTAACCAACAGATCATCAGAGGTAGCAGTAGTAACACGATCATTATTTCCATGATCCCTCTTCTCTTGTTTATCACTACCACCTTTGTTCTCTTTCCTCCACTTGTAGCAATATTTCTTGATATGGCCCATCTTGCCACAATAATGGCACTCAACATTTTTAAATCTTGATCTTGACTTGCTTCGGCTTTTATCTCTACCCGTTTCATTTTTGCTCCTACTTCTCTCCCTATTTTCAGTAACTAGAACCTCAGACTGTGATGAAGAACCCTGAGACTTTCTTCTCACTTCTTCATTCAAAACACCATTCTTGGCAAGTTCCAAAGTTACTACACCATTAGGAGCAGAATTAATAAGTGAAACCCGAAATGTTTCCCAAGAATCCGGTAGAGTAGCAAGCAACCAAAGCCCTACTACTTCATCCTCAAATTTGATGCCCATACCAATTAACTGATTCATAACTCCTTGAAACTCATTCAAGTGATCAGCCACAGTTGTTCCTTCTTTATACTTCAGTTCCATCATCTTTTTAAGCATGAACAACTTGTTATTGCCAGACTTTAAAGCATACAAGTTTTCAAGCTTGTTCCACAATGTACGTGCATGTGTCTCTTGATCAATGTGATTGTAAACATTTTCCTCAACAAATTGGCGAATAAAAGCACACACCTGCTGATTCTCAAATTCCCATTCCTCATCACTTTTAGATTCGGGTTTTTGAGTAGCAAAGACAGGAAGATGCAAAGACTTCACAAATAACAGGTCTTTCATTTTATTCTGCCACAATTGATAATTTGTGCCATTCAAAACAATCATTCTACTTGTGCCAGCCTCCATAATTACACAACAACACAACCAAAGCTCTGATACCAGTGTGATGGGCAGAAACCGAACTTACCAATAAATCGGGAAAACACAACCGGTAGTTCTTTCTCTCCCAATTAACAGGATCTGTAAATATGGTACTAAATTGCACAAGATATATATAAATATATTCCAGCAACACAAATTCAACCAAGGATAATCACCAACAACCAATCACACGAGACACACAATTTTTTACGTGGAAAACCCCTTTAAATCAAAGGGTAAAAACCACGGGACTTAGGAGTCCAGTCAAAATCTCCACTATAATGAGAGTGTGTTTACAATATCACAATAATTCAGCTAACACAATGAGTACACAACTCGAACTTAGCTATCAACAAGTGATATTAAAATCAAAGAGAGAAAGTTGAGAAATCACCAAAAAACGTGACTACTATTCGGCCACAAAACAGGACGTTATAGTGTTCAGATGAAAATTCTCACCGTACACAATCAGCATCTACGTATCCTGTAGCCACTGCCAGAAAATCAAGAAGATCGGACCACGGATGAACCTCCGATCGACGACTTGATCAAAACTGTGCAACTCACTCTTTTTCTCTTTTTCTGCCGCCACTCTCAATTTTTGCTTCTGACTTCTCTCTTCTGCCAAATACAACAGCCCTCACAACTTAAAAAAGGGCAAAGGGCAGAATGGGTATTTCCTCCATATAGGAGGGACCCATGCCCAACAGACCTAGCTAAAGCAAAAAGCCGGTGGTCGATTTGTTCGAGCTAGACTTGTTCACAGAGTGGATTATTCGTCTAAATTCGAAAGTTCGTCCTATATTTAGGAGGTTTGAACAAAAAAATTATATCCCATAAATGAGTTTGAACAAAAAAATGAGACTCGTTTAAAAAACAGGTCGAGATTTGATTACAACATTTAAGATCCGAACCTGATCCGATCCAATTCGTTTTTAATTATATAATATAATATATATTATATAATTTATATCATATAAAAAATAAATATATAATATTAATTCATATTTTAAAACTTAATAAAAATTTTTAAATAAAAATAAAAAATAACATGTTTTTTTTAAAAAGAATTAAAGATAATACGAACAAATCTGAACAAATTTAATTATCCATTTATAAATATAAAAAATTTGAATAAAATTTGAAATTTATATCTTGAACTCAACCTAACTTGAATAAATATATATGATATTAATATTATACTTAAATCCGGCTCGAATTCAACTCTACTAAACTTATGAACCCCTCTAGCGAAAAACCAAAAGCCAACCTCAACGAAAAAGTTGAAGTAATTTCTAGGAAAAGCTTCCTTCTAGGGTTAGCAGATTTATCGGCCCCTCTTATGGAATTGCTAAAGAAAAAAGTGGAGAAGAAAACTACAAAAGGGAATAGGTCTATCGACAAGCCTCCGCGACAATCTATGAAATAGATTAAAATATTTTTCCACTTTGGAAGACATATGCATGCATACAGAATTCTTTTATTAATTAAAACCTTTTTATCACTACAACTATACATTTTTAGAACTTGATGTGCTTCCATTGAAACTTGAAAACCCTAAAACTAATGCTAACGATTTTGCTTCCATTCAAAGCCTTTTCTCTTATGATCTTACTAACGAGTGTCTTATAGACATTTTTTTAATATAATATTAATATATATAGTAATATTTTTATTTAATGCTTTGAAAATAATGAATAAAATTATCGATTTTTGTATTTAATATAATATTTTTACTATAAATAATATATTAACTAACTTTGAATAATACCTTAAAGACCCTGATTAGCAAAAACCCTTTCTCTTATTATATTAAGCAAATGTTAACTAATGTTTAATGACATTGATTAAGGTAATATTAAAAGATAAAAAAATATAATTAATGAATTATTTTTTATTGAGTTTAATAAAAATAATACATTAAATGTAATTTTTTTCTAAATTAATGATTAAATAATATTTAATCACTGCTTATAAATATCAGTTATCAGTAAGAGTCCATTATACTATGACCGTTATATAACTTAAAAGTGACAGGGGACACTCTTGTTTCAAGCACCAATGAGTAAAAGGAAAGAGAAATAAGATTTTTTGGGTAAAGAAGAGTGTAAATATTGAAATATTAAATATAATATTTTTAAATATATGTTTTAGTAATATTTTATAAGAGATTAAATTTTAAAAATCAAACTATGCAATATTTATTTTTCTCACAAAATATCTATTACATATATATATATATATATATTTTATTTCATTCAACAAAATAACTTACCACTTATTCTATTGATCAAGTGGTTATAATGAGCCAATCCTGAAATGAATTAGATGCATAAAGTGGGGATGTCTCATAAGTCATAATTCAAAGACAACCACCATTGGTAAGTGATCTTTACTGTTTTTTTTTTTTTTTTTTTTTTGTTGCTTTTTGTCTCTAGCATATGCTTTGATGAGATTGCTGAGGAAAACACAGACAGAAAATAAAGAAAGAGGTAAGGTATGATGACCAGACAGACTGACACGATTTGCAAGCTAATCTTAAAAGGAAAATAGTATTATGTATCTAATGATAGTATGATACTTACTGATTAGGATAATATTACAAAAACAATAATTTAATAGATATAATATATTAAATATATAAAAAAATTAAATCAATTAGTGTTTTATATACCAATTAAATAAACTCTTTTAAAAAAAAATTTGTTAACAAATGCCTTAAGAACATTTTTTAAAGGTTATTATATATAATAATATCTTCATTCAATGTATTGAAAATGATGAATAAAATGATCAAATACTATATTTAATACAATATTATTTTTTTAAATAATATATTAGTTAACTTTAAATAATGTCTTAAAGATATTTATTAGCAAAATTTAAAAAAAAAAAAAAAATGGAAGATGTGTGGAAGTTGACGTCACTTAATAGAAATAATTAATTAACCAAATGATCCACTGTTAGCACGAAAATGGCCCCAGGATGATTAAACATCACTATTAATTCCAAGATTTCCTGGAAAAGTTTAAAAAAATTTAATTGTTCTGTGCTTACAAATTACAATGCCCAAAGTGGTTTATAGTCTTTCAATCTTGGAGACATTTCGAAGGATATATATATATATATATATATATATATATATATATATATATATATATATATATATATATATATATATATATAGACTTAGGTCTCGTTTAACATTGTTTCTGACACAGCTTTTGAGGTCAAAAGCTGTTTTTCACCGCAAACGTAATGCTAAACAGATAAAAAAATTTGGCTTCTGCTGTTGAAACCATGGTTTGAAAAACCAAACAAAAAAGCCAAAAAATATAGCTTTTAGGCTTTAAAAGCTGGCTTTTGGATAAAATGATTTTATTATCCTCACATCTCTACGCTTTTATTATTTTAAACATATATTTTTTTGACATTTCAATTTCCTACAACACTTTTTCACAGCAATGCTAAACACTTAAAAGTTTTTAAACAACACTTTTTCACCATACTTTATAAACACACTTTTTCCAATTCGAGCTTTTTCCAACCCAACCTTTTTCTAACAGCAATGCTAAACTAGCCCTTAGCCAAAGCAGAACCGCTATTTCGGCGTTCACAAGTTTGCATCTTTCTTGTGATTTTTGATGCTCTGTTGTCGACACAGCACCACATGTGCTCTCATGCTCTGTTTTTGTGATTTCTGTGCTCTGTTTATGGTCTTTCTCATCTGTCTTCTGTTATGCCTCCAGTCTTTTGTTTGTGTTTGGACTTTGGAGTAACTTAAGGACCACCACAGCTAATGAAGCTACGTTGGCTCCAGTCAAGCATGCTACATCTTCCTGCTTTGACCTATTAATCTCTCAACTCAACTCTCATGCTCTGTTTTTGTGGTTTCTCATTTCTTTGCTTGTATTATATAAAAAAAATCACAGAAATTAGAGGTTTGTTTTTAAGTCTGTACATCCATAAACTACTAGAAATGAAAGAAGCCAAAATAAACCTTAATATGAAGATCAAGCTATCTTCAATGGAAAAAGAAAATAGATGCTTTTTTCTCAACCAAAATATTGCCAAAAAATTACCTTTCCTGTAAGCAATTCCCATTTCCTATAGCTAAGCGGGTTTGGGTGGCATGTGGATGGCGGCATGTGGTAATTAAAACACTTAGTCTTGGTCTTATGGTCTAGTCGTCTAGACCACGTTTTAGTGACACATGAAAACCATATTTTAATAACAGAGCATGTAAGTTCTGTATGGTTTGAACCAGTGCATTAGAGCCTATTACATTTTTACGTAATAAACAAGTCAATTTTTTCAAATAAAATCATTATAAATATTAGAATGATAAAAAATTATATTAAAATATTAAAATATATATATATATTTTTTAAAGATGTGATTTTTAAAAAAAATTCACGTCCGTCACAACCGCGACGCGTTACGTAACACTCGCGACACCCCATCATCCGTGATCGCGATTTAAAACTATGGTTGATTCAATTCAAACCTCGTCAATGCCAGAGGATGCTCGATCCAGAGATGAGTATCACTTTTCCAGTCGCATTTTCCTTGAATACGGTTCTTGCAGTGGAGATCGAGTTTGAGAAAACAATAATGGTGAAGGAAGAAGAAGAAAAAGAGTGCGCAAGAAGGGATATAGTAACAACGATAACTAGGGATGGCAATGGAGCGGGGCGGGGGCGGATTTTGCAGTATCCGCCCCCGCCCCGCCATTGTACTGCTCCGCGTCCGGCCCCGCCCCGCTCCGCCATGGATGTTGAAATTTCAATACCACTACCACCTCCATGATGTCGGTTACATCCATAACCGCCCCGCCCCGCTCCGCCCCATTTGATATTTATTAATTATTTTTATTTTTTTCAAATAATAAAGCATTTTAAAAATAAATTAAATATAAACATGTTTCTAATATAGGAAGAGAAAAAAAATAAAGTATTAGATTTAAGTTTTTAAAAATAAAAATAATAAGTTTAATTATATTATTTTATTATTCATTTAAAAGCTAAATATGTAAGGGTAAAATTGTAATTTCACTATTCGGGGCGGGGCGGTGCGGAGCAGGCAATTACCACAACTGCTCCATCCCCGCCTTTCAAACAAAAAAAACCGCACCGCCCCGCCCCGCCTCCATTGTTCAAAAAAAAAAACCTCTCCATTCGGATCGAATCGGTTCGAAATACATCGGTCGGATCGGGTTTTGCCATCCCTAACGATAACATTCATGAACTTATCGATCAAATCCATATATATAGCTTCTTTGAAATATTGAGAAGTCACACGTCTAGTTTTCAAGAGTTCATTGCTTTCAAGGTCTAGCAGTTTTGCATTTAGGGAATTCAACACGTTTTCTTTTATTTGTATTTGATGCACTATTAATATATAAATTAATAAATTTTATACTGACACTTTATTAAAAAAATTAACTATTAACCCTAACCACTAATCCCTAATTCTTAACCCTAACCACTAACTCCTGACCTGACAGGTGGCATGTAAGATTTTTTTTCGCCAAAAGAGAGATCTTCCTAGGTAGAATTTTCTAGTATTGTATTAAAAACATGGAAATTTGACCCCTTTCTATTAATTTCTAGTCTAATATATATTATCTATACTATTATAAAATTAATTATTGAGTTGGTGTCAGTGTCATGAGTCAAGTAATACCAACTCAATTGAGAAAATTACTAAAAAATCATATTGAGTATATCTATATTATTATAAAAGAATGGTTGAGTTGGTGTCACGAGTCAAGTGACACCAACTCAATTGAGAAAATTACTAAAAATTCAAATTGAGTATATGATATAAAATTAAATTAAAGATGTTTATGTAATTTACTTTCTTTAAAAAAAAAAAACTACCTCACATTATCTCATCATATAATTTTTTTTTTATTTAAAAAACTCACATAACATTATCAAATAAATTTTTTATTTAAAAAAAACACCTACATCTTATATTATTAAATTATTTATTTCATAATATATTTTTTAAACTCACTATTTTTTTAATTTTTCACTCAGATTGTAGGTGTGCAATATATAGTTATTAAAGTTTCTGAATGAATTTAGTGTCACGAGTCAAGTGATACTAGTTCAGTCAAGTAAATTATCAAAAACCCAAAATTGAAATAATAACAACAAAAAAAAAATTTATGTCTTTTAAAATTTATTATTTAAATTTTTTAAAAACTATCTACTTTTACAATAAAAATTATATAAATAATTTATCTTTTCAAATTAATAAAAAAAAAACTCACCACTAACCCATTAGATTATATTCAGTATCTACTTCTTTAATATATGTAGTAGTATGAGATCTCGTTATGTTTTATTTTTATAAAATAATATATCTACTCCAATTAAGTACTCGAATGTATTTGATCGGATTCAAAAGACAAAAAAAATTATACTTTAATATTAAATATCTTTAATATTAATATAATAACTCTATGTTAATTATAAAAATTAAATACAAAAAAATTGTTTATTTATAATTAAATTATAAAATATAAATGCATTTAAAAAAATTAATTTTTAAAAATATATATTAGAATTTAGTATTAAGTATCTTTAACATTAATATAATAATTTTTATGTTAATTGTAAAGATTAAATATGTAAGAATTATTTATTTTCATTAAAATTTTAAATTATTTTTTACGAAATTAACTAAATAATTATAAAAAATTAAAATTTATATACATAATAATTAAAAAGAAAATAAATAAATAAAATAATTACATTTTATTTTATTTTATTTTATTTTGTTTTTTCTTTTTCTTTTTTTAAATCAAGCAAATAGCCAACAAAAAAAGAAAGAATTGAAGGCCTAATGAGATGACATTTATTATATCAATATAATAATTTTATGTTAATTATAAAAATTAAATTTGTAAGAATGATTTATTTTCATTAATTTTTTAAATATTAATGTTTATTAAATTAATTAAATAATTATAAAAATAAAATAAAAAATTTCTTTTAAAAAAAATAGCAAAATAGCACCAACAAAAAAAAAGAATTGATTTTTTTTTTAAATAAGCAAAATAGTCATCTAATTAGACTTAATTCAAGGGGTTAATTTAATATATTGCATATAAATACTTAATTATTTAGCCTTTATTTTTCATATAATACTTATGTATGTAGTTTTCATGTATGTATTTCTTTAATTTGATAAATAAATTGATTACATATATATATTATTTATTTAATTATTTATTAACTTTTTATGCTTCTATTTTATATGATTATTTTTATTTTCAAGTAACCATTATTTTTTTAAAAATAATAATACATTTTCACATCTTAAAATAGAACTAATATTTATTTACTTTATTATTAATATAGTTATCTATTTTATTTAATTACTTAATTGTAAAGATATTTATTGTTATTCATTTACTAGCATCAAGCCTGAAGGGGTTCCCACCGTGCTACCAAACGGGCTCTAAATCTGAAGTCTTACATTCGCATCTGTTAGTCTATTTAGGCCGTGAATCAAGGTTAAAAAAATCAGATCGGAGGTTAAATCGGTATGATTTTTGGTTATCAATTTCAATCGTTCGACTGATCAAACCGATCGATTTGAATTAAAATAATTTTAAATATTAAAAAAATAATTTTAATGTTAAATAAGTAATAAATATAGTAAATAATTAATAATAACATGCATTTGAGTTTAAGGGTATAATTTTTAACTTAAATTTAATAGATTATAGGTTCAAATCTCATCACTTACAACAAAAAATTGAAAAAAAAAATAAATAAAAAAACTAGTTTTTTTGGTTTTCTCTTTTTTTTTTTTACCGATTAAACAAGTTTTAGGCCGGTTCAGATAACACTCGGTTCTATGTAGAGCACCAAATCAAATAGACCTTCCATTCCCGGTTGAACCGGTTCTATCGGCCTATCTGATCGGTTTTTTTCATCACTAGCCTCACAAATGACCATGACCCTTAGAACAATACCAATCACAAGCAAGAATCTCCCTTTATGGTTGATATATCAGATTCTTTATTGTCAGTAAACAAGTGAAACCATGATTTATCTCCGTATGGAACTGACGCAATATGACCAAAATTTCACTTTCTGATTTGGAGATCATTGTAATTTTCATAGCTTATAGCATTTTTAGTTTCAAAAACTCTAAAAAGTATTACCTATATTACCCGAATTCTTCATTTTTTGTAAAGTATTCGTATCTGACAGATATTTGAAAATGAATATGGGTATAATCCTCCAAATATATTGAAAAAAATAAATAAAATTGAGTATACTCCGTATCGGACACATACACTATCCGAGACTCACCCCGAGTTCGGGTAATATAGAGTACTACAGGGAAGTTGAAATTTATGTAATAGCAATGTCCACATATCCAAACAAACGTCAGCATTGAATATCAATGATCATTATAATTTTCATAGCTTAAAGCATTATACATGTTTCTCTGAACAGGGTTTTGATTTGAGGAATACCATATTAATACATGAAACTGAAGTGTAAAAACAGTCTGATAAATACAGATAAAACTGTTTAAATGGTTTCACTCTTTGTCTTCAAATCCTCGGCTGCTGGTGAACTAGCTGGTTTTTCTTCCTGCACCATAGAAAAAACCCTTGTGAGTACTTCCAAATTTCCTTTCTGCAGTGTAAAATCAAACTTGTAATCTATATTCATTTGACTCTTCATTTTTATTGAAATATCCGTGTGTCTGACATCCATGGCCGACACATATTCGGTTATGGATACGAAGATATGACATTTCGAGAACCCTCCAAATACATGAAAAAACTTTAGAAAAAATTGAACATACCCACGTCGGACACATACCCGTATCCGACACTCACACCCGAGTCTGAGTAACATAGCTTGTAATTGATTAATATTAGGAACCAAAACTGATTTTAATAATTAACACCTTTTTCTCAAATGGGATTGAAACTTCAGCTTCAGTAGTTTCTGCTGTTTCTGCTTCTTTTACCAAGTTCTCTTTCTTCACAGTTTCAGGTTCTCCTGAACATACATTAAGGAATCAAATTAGTTAATGAAAATGTACAAGAAATTACTGCCATTGAAGCATGCATCATAATTAACAAGTAAATGCCATCCTTAGTTAAGGTCAAAAACCATTTGCAGTTTCTTCTTTTTTTTCTTCAGCAGGTTTTTGATCCTTCACAGTTTCTTCATCTTTTGCATCTTCAATATCCAGTTTCTTGTCCTCCACGGTATCTTTTTTAGTTTCCTCTTTTGTATCTTCAACAAGTTTTATTTCCTGCACAGTTTCTTCTTTTGTCTCTTCACCAGCCAATGTTTTATCATCCTCCACAACATTTTCTTCTTTCTTCAATTCTGAGCTTTCAGCTATGTCCTCCTTCCCATCAGCCACAGCCTTGGAATTGTCTGCACCAAAGTCCTGGTTGACATTTTTGCCTTCCTGATCTTGCACCAATAATGAGCTTGTTTTGTTTCCATCAACTTTTCTTGTTTCTTCAATGGTTTCTGAGGTTTTCCCCCTCTTGGATCCTGCTCTTGAATTCTTCCGACTGATGGTGTTTCCGGTCGCGACGTGTTTGGATTCACCACAGCCCATTTTCTGCAGATTTCTGAGTGCAAAGAGGAGGATTGCACTGCCCCCCTTTTTAAAAGACTTGGAAATGGAAAAAAAAAAAAAATCTTATTCTGGTTTTCTGTTGGAGACATAGCTTGCATGAGGTGTAATTTGGTGCCTACAGTTTTTTCTGTTGATTTTATGGGGCTGAGCTTGGCCTATTTGGCAAATCATCAATAGAAACAGAGTCTATTTTTAGAATTGCAAAGTTGTAAACAAGCAAGGTTTTATGTTGGCATGCAAAATGGGGGGATATTAGCTGGTTTTAAACCATATGGAACATGTAAGGAAATCAACAGCTTAACTAATTAACCAAATTCAATAAGTTCTTAAGAAGATTGTTGGATTATACAACTTGTGTTTACATTTAAATTTCAACCAGTTAGGATTATCATAAAACAATGTGTGATTATGTTTCATAAGCACTGGTTGGGATTCTCTAATCTGTTTTTCATCCACTGTTTTTCTTTTGCTAAAGATAGGCAGCTATTAGGCTAAAAAAGTAAAAAACCCCACAAATTCTTTGGCATTTTGACAAAAAATAATATTGTTATATCCAATACTAACTGGTTCAGCCGCCAAATGGATCGGACTCACAAACCAAAAGATGACATATCTGAATCATTGTCAGCTACACAGAATTTCCGATATAAAAAGGGCTTTGCTAATTAGTATCTTTAGGATACTCTTTAAAGTTAGTTAATATACTATTTATAGTAATAATATTGTATTAATTGTAAAAACTGACAATTTTATTTATCATTTTTAATGCATTGGATGAAGATATTAATACTACATATAATAACCTTAAAGAGTACACTTGTTAGCAAAATCCATATAAAAAAAAAAAAAGTGAGATAAATGCATTGAACACTATGTCATTTTTTGATATTCTTGTAGTCTCCTCTCTCTTTGAATATTTGTTGACTTAGACATCAAAACGCATATCGGAGTCTCAACTCGATACCCCTTTAACTGTTTGCTCATCCTTACAGGTTTCTTGAATCCTTAAAATACTCTTTTTCTCGAACTTCCCCTACTCAACCTAAAACATCATCAACAAATATATGCCATTGCAAATGTTTTATAAAACAGTAATTTTCACTGCAAGTCCAAGGTACTAGGAGAATCAACAAACTGGGTTATGAAACGATATTATCCTCATAATTCAAGCTATTCACTCAATATTGTAAAGGTAAATAAATAAATAAAAAAAAGTTACTAAAAATATCTGATGTGTTTACTCACAACTGACCAGTCACCCCAAGTCCCAAATAACCTAAATCTTGGTTGCCTTCTTTGACCAAAAGGTCCAAAACCAAGTTGCAGATCTTTCTTTTCCATTGGCTGAGGAGCATTGAAGGAATGAAACTTTGCTTGAAAACATGTTGGTATTTCTCATAAAAATACTTCAAATGCAGTAGCATATAGTAACATCCATAGTCAGGTTTAGGGATGGCCTATGTTATTCGGACTCGGGTTTGAGTTTTGGGTATGGATATGTGTCCGACACGGGTATGTTAATTTCTTTCTAAGTTTTTTCATGTATTTGGAGAGTCCATGGAGGATCATATATACATACCCATATTCGGATATGCGTCGGACATAAGTGTTAGATACGGGTACTGAAAGAAAAATAAAGAGTCGTAGCAACATAAGGGATGACAATGGGACGAATTTTTGCCCATCCGAATCTGATCCGGCCCAGATTAGAGCGAGTAAAAACCTGTAGGATACAGGGTATTTTACCATGCCTAATCAGATTCTACAGCTAATACTGATAAATTTTGCTTGACTGGTAATATATATGAGCCGTAAGAGAAAAAAAATTACATGAATTTAACTATGGGAATTTGATCCTTAGACCTCAATTATTACAATAAAAAACTGTACAATTGTATAAAAGTAGATCTGATAATATTAGACAAGACACAGAAAAAATAATTAAAACACGATATGATACGAACAAAAAAATACGGATACAACATGAATACATGAACATATCAAAATCTATATAATAAAAATTATTAACACGTCAAAATTTATACGAATATAAACCAACTTAAACAAGATTATAACATGAAAAAAAATACATGAATACGATACGGATACATGAATTACCAAGTCTAAGTAAAAGTCTCACATACAAACAATGATTGAGAAAAAAAAAATGTTGCTCTTATCAATTGTATTTGCTGCAATTTGTGGTAAAATTCATCTTTCTCATTCAACTCCTAGCAGATCTGATCATAAAAACATACAAAGGAATATTAAGAGAAGTGCAAGTTGAGGTTTGTCTGCATCTAGAACTTCCTTTCTTTCTTTCTTTTTTTAAAGAGTTTTAAGCAGAAAAGCAAATTCACCTACAAGTTGGAAAAATGTCCAAGAAAGGAACTCTTCTTCATAAGGACAACTCCAGATCTGATCTACTGACATCATCCAAATTATCCATCAGGATAAAGTATTTTATATATTTTTTTATTGAATATATATATATATATATATATATATATTTAAATTACACATCTCAAGTCATAAAATTAAGTTAGAAAACAACCCCTCCAAAGCAAATCAATATCTGTCTTTACCTTCAAGTTCAAGCTGGGGGAGTGTAATGAAATCATTCGTAGGAATGGCAAAATCTGATCCAATTGATGATTTTGCATTGATCCGTTCTGAATGGATATATATATATATATTTTTTAAAAACAGGGAGGGATGATTTTGATAAATACTTGATCCACTCCGTCTCGTATTGTTTTTTGAAATTATTATTTTACCCCTTAAAATATTTTATATTTTAATATATATTAGATATATATATATATATTTTTAGTATATATATATATTATATACATTAAAAAATTTTATATATTAAAATTATATTATAAATAAATTATAATATAATTTTTTATAATATTAAATTAAAAATAAATAATAAAAATTAAGATATAACTGGATGAAATATAATAAAATAATTATAAATATTACCGATATCTATAAAAATAAATATTTTCAATAATCATATAAAAATAAAATAAAAATAAATAAAACAATATTCGTCTCCGTTCTGTTCCCTGTTAAAATGCCCCACAAAGAAAATTTACAGACTGAAACATGATTCGCTGACATTGCGGCGCCTGGTCCCTTTTTCTCAAAGTCACCACTCCACTCTCCACCACCCACCTTATCCTCTCTCTCTCTCTCCCCCACTACAATATCATTATTTCTATTAATAATTATTGCCTTTTAATGTAAGATATTGTAATAAATAAAAATATATATATAAATGATTGGGCCTGTGAGGGCGGGGGATCTTCTTTTCTCTTCTTATGTTGTTCCTCTTTTCAGAATTACGACAAACCACCAAAACTAATCCCATCTTCCCAAATCAGGAAACTCCTTCTCTTTCTGGGTTCTCTGACAAAGCCAAAAGAAAAAGGAAAAAAAACCCAAAATTTATTTTCTTATTCTCATGGAGATGGAAGCCTCTTCAGCCAATGAACGCCTTCATTTTGGGAAGATGGGATATGGGTATCTCTTCTTTCTTATTTTTCTTCCTTTCCTTATTCTTTTTTGGCTTCTTTTCAATCATGATTTATTGGATTTTTTTTTTTTTTTGGGTTTATTTAAGATGCCAACATTATAGGAGGAGATGTAAGATTCGAGCTCCATGTTGCAACGAGGTTTTCTCGTGTCGCCATTGCCATAACGAGGCTGCGGTATTTTTTTAAATATTTTCTTTCACATTACCCTGTTTTTTTCCCTCTGTTTTAAGTTAAAAAGTTTCCAATTTTCTGACTGTTTATGCAACTTCTTGATCTGGGTATTTATTGTGTTGGCTTTACTTATTGATTCTTCAGAGCATGTTAAGTAACCCCTTTGACAGACACGAGCTTGTTCGCCAAGACGTTAAACAAGTATGAAATTGAAAATCGTGGCTTCAATTTAGTGCTATTCTTTTCCGAGTTAATCATGTTAATGATATGTCTTTTTTTCTAATTTGTTTCTTTTTAGGTTATTTGCTCAGTTTGTGACACAGAGCAGCCGGTATGTTTTTCAGATTTGTAACTTTTTAGATACAAATGGACCCTTTGTTTGTTCTTGTTTTCTCTTATGTTCTCAATTTTGGTGTTGTTTTATGTTTTCTAGGTTGCTCAACTTTGTTCTAATTGTGGCGTCAATATGGGAGAATATTTCTGTGAAATTTGCAAGTTCTTTGATGATGATGTAAGCATATAGTTTTTTCGAAGATTTAGCTAGCGAAATAAAGAACACTGTGAAATAGTTGATAAACTTAGTTCATTACAGCTGTTGATTTGTCAATCGTTTTAGCTTAAAATGTAGAGAATCAATAGGTGTTTGATCCTTGTTTGTGTTTTCCTACTGTTTCTTGCTTTTTCCGTGATGTTTACCTTATGATTACATGCGATGCAGACTGAGAAAGGGCACTTTCATTGTCATGATTGTGGGATCTGCAGGTTAGTTGCAAGTTTAAGAATGTATGACTATTATTTTCCTCTTGATTGCTCAAATGTACTAATAGAATGATCTTGGAAACAGAGTTGGTGGTCGAGAGAATTATTTTCATTGCAAGAAGTGTGGTATGTAATTAATGCCTCTAATTACAAATTTGTCACCTTATTCCTTTTTTAATTTTATCGGTGTTATGCTTAGTTCAGAGTTCTCAGATTCAATCCCCATTTCTTACTTTATGGTGGTATTTGTGGCGAGCTATGTGCCAATAGGGCATTGCTAAACTATGTTGCTCCGACTCTTTATTTTTTTTGAAGTACCCGTGTCCGACACCTGTGTCCGACGCATATCTGGACATAAGTATGGGGATATGACCCTCCAAATACATGGAAAAACTTTTAAAAATTTGAACATACCCATGTCGGACACATACATGTATCCGAACTCACACCCGAGTCCGAGTAACATAGTTGCCAAATGCGAATAGTCCAGTTCAAATTCAGTCTTATTCAATAATTTGTCTTTCTCAACACTAGGTTGTATTGAACTATTCTGACTTTCCCTGCTATTCACTTTCATTATCATTCTTTTTTTTAATCCAGACTCTGCCCTTGTCCAATATGCTGTCCTTTTGAACTCTATTTCATGTTTAGATTCTACTACTTTGATTTAGAACTATGCTGTTTTTATGTGAACTTGCTGAAAACATCAGTCAAGCTATATTGCTTCGACTCTTCATTTTTTTTGAAATACTCGTATCTGACATCTGTGTTCGACGCATATCCGGACTGGGGTATGGAGATATGATCCCCCAAGGACCTTCCAAATACATGGAAAAACTTAAAACAAATCAAACATACCCGTGTCGGACGCATACCCATGTCCGACACTCACACCCTAGTCCGAGTGACATAGCAGTCAAGTGAGTTTTGAGAAGGTGTTTAAACATTTGAATTCCATCCCATGCTAACAAGTTTGCTTTTTCTTTCAAAAAATTATCACACCATCTCTTTTATCCTATGAATTATCTATTCGTTTTGCACAATAATAGTATACTTCGCAAACTGCACAGGGTCTTGCTATTCCATTGCTCTGCGAGATAATCATTCGTGTGTGGAGAACTCAATGCGGCATCACTGCCCCATATGTTATGAGGTTCGTCTTCTACTTTCTTCTCAATCGTATCTAGAAATTTCTCATCTGCTAATCGCGCATCATTCTGTTTCTCCAGTACCTATTCGATTCGTTGAAAGATACCATCGTGATGAAATGTGGTCACACAATGCACTGTGAATGTTACCATGAGATGATAAAGCGCGATAAGTGAGTGACTATGTGTTCTTTTTTTGTATAAGCTTAATTTTGTTTTAGTTGTTTCTCTAGTGAAAATCTGTGTCTTCTTCCTAATTTAAATCGATGTTGTTGCTCAGATATTGTTGTCCCATATGCTCCAAGTCAGTGATTGATATGTCTAGAACCTGGAAAAGGATAGATGAAGAGGTACATTTCTTCAATTTTAAGCTCATCAAACTCTAAATAGTTGTAGTTGACTGCCTTTTCTTCTATTTAAGTTGATTCATAACCCAATTATCTTGTTCGTTGTCAGATCGAAGCAACTGTAATGCCTGAGGATTACCGGTATAAGAAGGTGCTTATTTCGATTCTTGTTCATGTCTAATTAATAACCTGTTGCTGTATATTTGAGTCATGTCTATCTATGTTGCTTCGACTCTTCATTTTTCTTGAAGCACTCCTATCCGACATCCTTGTCCGACCCATATCTAGACATGGGTATGGGGATATAACCCTCAAAGGACTCTCAAAATACATGAAAAAACTTTTAAAAAATTGAACATACCCGTATCGGATACATACCCGTATTGATTTAACTATTGAATGCAGGTTTGGATCCTATGTAATGACTGTAATGACACTACAGAAGTTTACTTCCACATAATAGGGCAGAAATGTAGTCATTGTAAATCATATAATACCCGCACAATTGCCCCTCCAGTATTCCCTCAATGACCAACAAGATCATGATTGAGAGGAACCTAGCTACCAAGTGAGGTCAAGTCAAGGCATCTAAGGTTTGCAATTGCACGCTAAGTATAAAGCAGAAGAGGAATTCTTGATTGCATGTTACAATCATTTTTAATTAGTCTTTTGTCATTATTGGATTGATTATATCACCATAGTATGATTCAAATGACTGTAGCATGTTTTATGTCTTTTTCATAAATTTTCTCAGCTTATTCTTTCTCCCATTTCGGAGTTAAAAAACACTATCTATACTGCAATTGAAGGGGAATACTTTTACCCTGTAATGAGACTATGGAAGTGTGCCAAGATGATAATTACTTTTTAATACATTTATCATCATCATTTTACGTATTATTAAATAATAACGGACAGAAAAAAGTAATAATGGAGAGCCGAACTCTAAAATTTAAAGCATAGATATGTGTATGTATTATTTATCTTATACATTGTTGCTGAAAGTTGTTTTACATATACCAAATCATTTATGAACTTTAAAAATTATATTGTCTAAGTAAATTATATTTATATAAACTTTTTAATTCATGAAATTAAATATGAAGTTAAAAGAACCAAAAAAAAAACTTTTTTTTTATTTAAGTGAAGTCAATTTTTCTTGCATTTCATTTTTATTAAATCAGTTTTAAATAAATAAAAATTATAAATTAGAAGTGGAATGGGATTTTATTTGAATTTGCCATTATTATGCATAAAAAAGAATTACAAAAAAAGGTAAACAGGTCCATAGAAGAACCCTGGACCGCCACTACATGGAAGTCCATCCTTCCTCGTTCCCCTAAAACCCTGATCAGCCACTTCCTCAGAAAAAAAGAAGAATCTGACGAGTTTTGGTCTCTAAAACCCTCCGAGTTAACCCGCTGATTTACCTGACTCAGCTCCCACTGAATCCCCAACTAAAAGAAAAATGCAAGTCCTTTCGAACGCTCGCAATCTCGCCAGGGTTTTAGGGACCCGAACAATTCTTCTCAATTCAAATCACTGATTCCTCTACTCTTTGACTCAAATTAACTCATCTCCTCTCTTCAATCCCAACTCCACACCGACGCTTGCTTAGGTACCGTCAAAATTTCAGTTTTTTTTAACGGTCTTTTTAGGTATTTCCTCGTTTGATTACTGAGAAACATTGAGAAACGATTTTTATTTTGTTATTTCTCTGTTCAATTTAGTGCGAGCTTTTTAGAATTTAGATGATTAGCTAAGAAGTAGAAATGAAAAATCTTTAGTTCTCTTAAAGGAAGAATAAAAAATCATCGATTTTGTATGATTTTTTTTTTTTTTTTTGAATTTACGATTGTTAAATTTGATAGGGATGTTTCGAGGCAGTTATTAATATAATGCCACAGCATCCAATTTATTCGATTATTTCAAGGAAATGTTTTTCTACAGAAGAAGGAATCACGAATAGCAATCCAACTGGTACTTGATTTGCTCTATATTAGTTTAGTTTCAGATTGTTTTCAAAGCTTTCTTTTTCTTTTTTTCTTTTTAAATGTTTGGTTTGTGTTGTCGAATACAGATGCTATTAAGGAACTCTATGATAACATGCTTCAATCCGTAAATGTTAAAAGGACAATGCCTCCGAATGCTTCTCTATGGTCAGTGATTGAATACTGCAAAAATCATGAGGATATTAAGCTTCTGTTCGATGTTCTGCAGAATCTCCGAAGATTTGTTAGTTCCTTATCTTTGATGTCTCGTTATGTTAGTTTTGTTTGAAACATTGGTTGTTTATTATGTAATCTCTGGTTTTTGGATGCAGGGATTATCTAACCTACGGATTCACTCCAATTTTAATTGCAATCTCTGCCAAGAAGTTACCCGGGCATGTGCTCGTGTGGGGGCCATTGATTTTGGTATGCCTTATTGTTCCTCATATATTAAGTAGTTGGTTTTTCCTGCTATTTAGTTTTTTGTAGACCTGAAAGATTTTATGTAGTTTGACTGCTAGTCTTGAATACTTGGTTTGTAAAACTTTGTAGCTTATTTAAAATATTTGTAAGTACCATATGACGTCTCTAATGTAACTATATGAATACGATTTAGCTTGAATGCTTATGCAGGAAAGAAAGCTTTGTGGCAACACAACGTGTGTGGATTGACTCCTAGTATTGCATCGGCACATCATTTATTGGTACAATTGACTCATCTATCAAATTGTTCAATTTTCATTTTGGTTTTGTATTTTTGTACATTTAATTAAATGTTGGAATGCAGTCGCATGCTAAGGTTCATAATGATGCTAAAGTCATGGTGGAGGTAATGCAACTTTTGAAAAGGAATAACTTATCATTACAAGCTGGCACTGCAGATATCGTTTTCAGGTGAATTGGTTTTTTAGTTGACACATGTTTCTCTTTTGCTTTGCTAAATGCCCTAAGAATTCCTGTCTCAACGACAATTATTTTTTCTTTTCCCAATAAAAATTTGAAGTCAATTTGAAAAAATTGACTGGACATGAAAGGCTTATTGTCTTTTAAATGTATATAGTTCAATTCTAGTTTGTTCCTTGTCCAATTTCCTGGGCTAGGTCACTCATGGACATTCAAATCTGAGATGTTTAATTGTGACGTATGTCTATGTGATTTTGCATTATTGGATATATTTGTTCTTTGAGTGAACAAGCTATATATCAGCATCTGTTATGCTTGCCCTGACTAACTTTCTAAAATATTGGACTTTTATTCCATTTAACTGCCCCAAACTTAAGAATGGTCTATAGAGGGGTTTTTTTTGTTGTTGGTGGGGGTGGGGTGTTAGGGAATGGTATTATAAAGCTGTTTAATTGCAAAGAAAATAGATACTTTTTATTATATCTCCTATCCGATGTTGCAAGGATTCTTGTATTGTTTCATGCTTCTTTTAAGTTGATTTAGTATTTTATTTGGATTAAACATTTGCAGCATTTGTTAGAATACAAATGATTGGGAATTGATCTCTAAGTACTCAAAGAGGTTATCAAGGCTGGAGTAAAACTGCGATCGACTACACTTGACACATGGATGGAATTTGCTGTCCAAAGAGGTCTCTACTATCCGAGTTCTTAGTTCTTATCTTCTGTATCTCTTCAAATTTTCTCTGTGATTTACATTTTTTAACTCTCTCTCTCTCTCTCTTAGTGATGATGGTGGTTGGTGAGAGTATATTCCAGTTTTTGACCTACAAAGCTACTCACTTTCCAAATATACTTCTTTGATAGTTTTCAGCCTTGACTTTCTACCCTTTTGTTTTCCATCTTGTTGTTTGCAGATTGCTATGGGGTCTGAAAATTAGGGGGCATTAAGAGAGAGGGAGAGGGAGATAAAGCTCGCTTGGATGGCTGAGATACTTCTAGAATTTCTCTTTCCTCGTTCTTGGGATTAATCTATCATTTCTTGTTTATAGGAGACACTGAGTCACTATGGAATACTGAAAAATTGAGATCTGAGACGATGAAGCAGCACACTCTCACCACTTGTTTTGCATGTGCCAAGGTAATTTTCATTCTATGCCTGAAAATGAAAATTGATTTTAATAAATAAAAGAATAATATGTTCATTTGATATCCTATAAAGACCTGTTTAGTTTCTGTTCATTTGATAAGCAATTTATTTGTTTTTAATTATTTATGTATTTGCAGGGTTTACTACTAGAACGTAAGCCAGAGGAAGCTGCAGCTCTTATTCAAGTCCTTAATCAGGTAAATCAGGTGTCATATCAATTTGTGCCTTTTTATGTTTTGAAATTTAGGTTATCCTTCCCTATCGAGTCTCCAGTCTTCTTGAGCATGCTGGGGGAGGGGGAAATAGAATAAAATGGAATTAAAATAAAAAAGAAGATAAATGTACTCTGTGAAGGAAAGTATCAATTTTTTATGCCTCCTACATACTGAAGTAATTATCCTGTAACTTACTCCTAATTCTACCCATAGAAATGGCTATGAGAAATCTGGATATTTGTTACTATTTATGGGGTGATGCAGATCATATTAAGTAATACTCTAGGAGAGGTAGGGGAAGTTTTCTTACCTTGTCTCATTGAGTTGTGAGTTAATTTGTTGTGAACTTACTGTTCTGATGGGTATCACGACGTATGTTGCTCCGACTCTTTATTTTTCTTGAAGTACCCGTGTCTGACACATATTCGGATATGGGTATGGGGATATGACCCTCCAAGGACCTTCCAAATACATGGAAAAACTTAGAAAAACTGAACATACCCGTGTTGGATGCATATCTGTATCTGACACTCACACCCGAGTCCGAGTAACATAGATCACGACACCATCATCTTGACATTCAACTTTTCGTTGCTTAAGTGACTTTTAATCTGCAATGTGGAGAAAATAAGAAAGTTACTAGTATTTGAGATCCTATCTTTTATGTGACCTTGAATGTTTGATTCTAGAATGTCTATGAGATTAAACTTTTACTCTATTGCATGCCAGACTCTATCTGATGCAAAGAAGCCTGGTATCACAGTTGAAGTTAAGAAGCTGGTAAATGAATGGCCTTTGGAAGTCATTAAGCATCAAAAAGAAGAGGATATGAAGGTATACTATTTAATCCTTTATCTTTCCAGGAAAAAAAAACTTGTCGTTGTCGTTTCTTTCGGCAGCTATGTTGTTCCAACTCTTCATTTTTCTTGAAGTATCCATGTCTGATACATATTCGGACATGGGTATGGGGATATAATCCCCAAGGACCTTCCAAATATATAAAAAAAACTTAGAATAAATCAAACATACCTATGTCTGACACTTACATTCGAGTCCGAGTAACATAATTCGGCAGTGTTTGTATCCGAGAATCTAAGCTAATTGTTGTCCTTAATTCAATCAATTGGTCAGGCATTGGCTACTTCTTTGAAATCAGATATTCCTGCCATGGTCTATAGTCTACTAAACATGGGCTTAGCAAGGAGTGTAAATTTGGAGATTTAACGAAAAAAACAAATTCTATCGTAGGGCAGGGAAGATTGGACATGACAAAACCGAAGCTATATTGGCACCTTGTATCAACAGAGCTAATGCAACTATTTTTGACATTTGCAAGAATTGTTGCCACAAAGTGAGGACTTCATTCATGATTCACTAGCTTCACACTCCATTATTAGAGGGCTTGCAAGCAGCACTTAGTTGTAACAATATTTTGTCAATAACTCTTTTGAGATTCCATTCATTTAAGTACTTAATTTCAGTTGTCAGCTAATCAATTAATGTTTTTGCATGGGTCAAAAGTTTTTTTTAGGTTTTTATATTATATCATTTAATTTAAATTAATCTATTTACTATAAAATTGAGTAATTTAGTTTTTGTTATTTTAAAATTGAAATAAAAAAGTAAAATCATTAATTGATGTAACATGAACTGTTATTGTGACATTTAATCTGTAAAGGTTTTTTCACTAATTGGAAAATGCAACTTGGCTAAAAGAATTTGATGTGGTATTTTTAACAATTTGGTTACTTATTTTGTGGTGTCACGTTAATTTTTTTAATGGTTCACATTATAACAGTTAGTGATTTTATTTTTTTGCTTCAATTTTAAAAGAACAAAAATTAAATTATTTAATTTTATAATAAAATGATTAATTTACATTAAGTGATATAGTATAACGATTTCTCAATTACTTTTTTACATGACTTTTTTTTTTTTTTTTTTTTAATATGGTCATAGGTATTTTTTTAGATTTTGTCTGGATTTAATCTTTTTCTCTAGACGATTTTAAGGGCGAATTCTTTCACATCAGCTTATTAAGGATTTCACTTTCGAATGCTTTCACAAAAATTAAACCCGGAACAAAAAAACCCGAAGATGTATTTAAAAAATATTGAAACAAAAAAATTATTTTATTTTGAGAGTGGTTGAGATTGTGCTCCCCATCCCTCCATCCACATGCCATGACTAGGATGTGCAAAAACTAGCATCCTTAATTTCCTTTGTTTCCTAAATCTGCAATTTATGTATTTAAAGAAAAAAATCATCAACAAAACAAAAAATTTGTTGATTTTCTAAACATTGTAGTAGTTATATAAAATGGATCTTTTTTCTCTTCTTTTTAAACCATGATAAAAATCAAACCTGATAATATTGGACACGACATAATTACACGATACGAAAAAAAAAACACGGACACGTCACGAATACACGAACATGTCAAAATCTATATAACACAAATTATTAACACGTCAAAATTTTTACAAATATAGAATACCTTAAACATGATTATGACACGAAAAAATACACGAACACGATACGAATACTCGAATTGTCTAAGTCTAGTAAAGATTGGAGGTACAATGAATTAATTTGCAACTAAAAATGTTCTTCAACAACTTTTTGGAAATAGAATGTGTGTTAAGTGCTAATATATAGCAATATATGAACAAAGAAAGCAAACTTTCAAGAAGTTTTTCAAGCCCTATAAAATTAGTATGTCTCTTTTAATTTTCTCAATTGAACCATCTCTATTGCCATTGACAACTGCAGCTGTGACAGTTAATGTTAATTGCCTTTGGTTAACAGCAACATTTGCCGCCAAAACCTCAGCCTTGTGCTTATGGAATACCATGAAAATGTCTGTCACAAGTCTTGGTCGAACCAGTGATTGAATCCCAAAGAAGGCGACATTGCTTGAGACAGTGACATTGATTGAGGAATTCCTGTTTGAATATTGATTCGTCTTATTATTCCCTTTTGCTGCTTTTGATTCAGATGATGAGTTCTTCAGCTCTTCCAACTTTGTTATCTCTTTCTCAAGAGATTTGATATATGCAATTGTTTCACCAACGATGCTCTCTCTTGTAGCCTAAACCCAAAAAACAAACAAAACAACAATGTAAACACTCAAGATCAGATAGAGAAAACTAGTTGATCAAAGAAAAAAATTAAGAAAAACCCATCATTCTTGGCAAACAGATCTTCAACATTTGAAATGAAACAGTAAGGAAACCCAGGTTTCTATGAAAGAAACTAGGATCAAGAAACATGGAGATATATAGCTGGTTTTGAAAAGAAGACATGTTTTTATCATATCAACAATTTTGTCATCAAAACTCCGACTCTTCATTTTTCTTGAAATACTCATATCCGATACTCGTATCCGAGGCATATTCGAAAATGGGTATGAGAATATGATCCTTCAAAAATCCTCCAAATACATGAAAATCTTAAAAAAGTTGAACATACCCGCGTACAACACTTATCCGAGTAAAATAGATCGGAACATGAAAGAAGAAGCTTCCTGAGTTGAAAGTATCAATTTCAATTAAAAGGGTATTGAAATATGACCTTAGGGAAGAGATTAGGGACAATAGACAGAAGAAGATCATAACTCTCAGCCATCTTCTCCCTCCTATCTCTTTCCTTCTTCAAGCTCTCAGTCACCTCTTTAGCTTCTTTTGGCCTGCCATGTTTCAGTAAGCTTGAATCCTTTGCCTCAACAATGGTGGCTGCAGCAGCAGCAGCGTCTTCTTCCATTAATGGTGAAAATTGTGATAATGGAGCAATCACTTTGTCAGTATAACCTTCCATAATACTAAATAGCAGCTCATTTATTTCACTCTCTTCCTCTTCTTTCTTTTTCCTGTTTTGTTCATGTTCCATGTTCATCATTAATTTTCTTTTTGTAATGAAGAAAAGTTGATATCTGATTTGTTGAGGAAACTGTTTTCAGAATATTTGGTCTGAAGAATTGCAGGGTACCAAATTTTGCCAGAAAAAAATGATGATTATTGTTGAATGTGACAGTGTACGTTCAAGCTACTTATATAATTGCTTTGATTCTATTTGGTATTTGTTTGTTATTTTTTCTTCTTTGTTGGGTCTTATTTTTTAACTTTTTTTTTATCTTTGCTTGCTGCTTAGGGTATTGAATCCCCACACCTATGGATTGACAAGCCAATATGAATATCAGATGTTCCTTAATTGTTGTATTTTGATTAAAAAAAAAAGGAATCAAGTGCTATAAATAGAAAGAAAATCAAATGTTTAGAAATTCTGAAAAAATGTGATAGTGGTATTGCTAGAAATAGACTTGGTAATTTTGTACAGAATACGAAAATATGACATATTTAATAAATATAAAATAATGTAATAAGAACGACATGATATGTTTAATATGACATGATTAACATGACTCGTTTAATACACTTATCGTATTTTTATTTATAATTTTGTCACATTTAATTATTTGAATAGTGTTTATATTTATAGAATTGATACGGAAAAAAGCACAAAATACGATACACATATATAAATGCACCAATTCATATTATTTAAAAAGTATTGTTTTAAGAGTTTGTATTGGATGTACTGATTTATATACTGTCAGTGAACTACAACAAGACAGTAAAATAAAAAATAATGAAGGGCTTATAAATATTGAGGTGTTTTGTTTCTTTTTATATCGATTTCTATATTTATTTATAAGCTCTTCATCATTTTATTTTATTCGTTAATGAGGTATTTTGTTGTAATTCACTCAGTGTATCAAATATAAACTCTTATTAATTGAAAATAAGTATTTTCTTATTTTAGCAATTGATTCTTTTTATTTATTCATTATCCTTTTTTAAAAAAGTGGAATTCAAATCTTCTTAAAATTAAAAAAAAAAAAAAAGGTTGAGCAATATTTTTAGGTTTATACAATTTACTTGTGCAAGATTTTGAAAATCAACTTGGTTTCAACAGTTTGGACCTTCCATTTTAAAGTTGAAAAAATTAATTAAAAAAAAAAAGATAATATGACGGTCAAAAATCAAAAATTTCTGTTTTACAGTTGCAGCTTTGCGGTTTCCTTTTTCTTCTTATTATTATTCCATTAAGAATCTGCTAAGAGGTCCCACCTAGCAGCCAGGACAGTTTATGCTCACTGTCCACTACCCCACAACCTAAAAATCATAGTCTGAAGTTTTGGATTGTGTTTTCTCTCTGTTTATAGATTTATTTTTGCTTGTATTTGAAAATCAAAAAAATAATAATACGAACGTATCAAAATTTATATAATATAAATTATTAACGTGTTAAAATTTATATAAATATATAATATTTTAAATACATTTATAACAAAAAAATAATATGAATATGATATAAATACACGAATAATTATGTCTAAATTATTTGCATTTTAAACACATGGATTTAAAAAAAACAAAATCAATTACCCTGCCCCCTGCCCTGCCCTACCCTAACTATATATATGTATATAGGATATAAACATGGCCAAGTTCAAGATCCCAACATTTTTTTTTATTTTCTGTTTTTTTGCCAAATCTTTATTACAATCTTATATAAGGATTGAGAAATATTAGGGCTAATCTTTATTTTTATTTTTTTTATTAAAGAATGAGGCAATTTGAATCTAATTCTTTGAAGAATAAAAAAAAAACATGTATCAACTATTGAATCAAATAATATTCGGCTGCTGATCTCTAATCTTCAATTCTTTAATCTTTTACATATAATATTTATAGTGAAAATAAGAATAAAATGCACCCAAAGTAGAGCAAATTAAGCAAATCCATATAGTAATAAGTAATAAAATAATAAATTAGAACATACACTTGTTCACATACTTTTTATTTTTTTTCTCTACATAAAATAAAACAACAATTCATTTAATTAATTAATTAATTAATTTCTACTTGCAAATCTTTTATGGAAGGTGAGAACAGCAAGGGCTATCAAAGTCATGAAGGCAAGTGAAGCAACCAAAGAAAGAACAACGGAAATGGCAACTTGGTCACAGTATTTGTCGAAAACGTTGCAAACTTTGTTCCATTGAACGTGGGAATTCCCTTTGTAGCCCATGAGACCAATGGCCAAGGCAGCTCCATTGGCTGAAAATAGCAATCCCACCATCACTAAATCGAACACAATGATAATTTGGGCCAATCCTGTCTTTCCATTTCTGGTTCCCAACATAATGAGTGTAGAAATTGCAGCATATGAACATGCTATTATATTTGCCACCATGGAGTACCTAGCAAGAGATTAAAAAAACATATATATATATATATGTATATATATATATATAGAATCAATGTTTGGATACAACTTTTTAAATAAGAAAAAGTATACAACGAATCATTGAATCAAATATTTAGACGTAATGAATCTGAGTTTTAATATGTTGATTCATGCCGTCACTCTTAATTAAGAGGTGATATCCAATAAGTTCGAGATTCGAATCCAATATCTGCTATCTCTTTTTCTATTTCCAAATTATGATATCCTTTGTACCGAAAATAAAATATTCGGACGCAATTTAAGAGTAAATTTTTAGTTAATGATACTTATAATTGTCTTTAGAAACCTTGTTTTAACAAGATGAATACATAAAATTAGTGCCCTAAGCATGTTTACAAACACAAACCAGCATTATTGTTGCTGTTATTTTCAATTTGTAAAATCTAATAATAAGAGAAAACTTAAATGTGTTCTAGATATTTAGCAATTTAATTCTATATGGATCCTAATAATTTAGCACATAAGGCTTAAGATTATGTAGCTATATGTGATTTTTCACTTTCATTAATTCTAAATATGATTAATTGAAATAAGATAAATATAATAATTAATTTTGCAATCTTTAATTCTTTTTAATTATTTAGAAGACAAATAATTTATTTAATTTTTCCTTGAAATTAGAACATAAGAAATTTCAAATTAGTTATTTAATTTATTCATGATAATTAAGTTGAAAAAAAAAAAGCCCAGAAAGAAGTTAGATCTAGGAGTAAATCTGTTTATGGATTGATTCACGAATTGAATTTTTTTTTTATTCAGATTCAATTTTAGACGGACTCAGATTACTGTTTATTTATTAATAAAAAATATATTTTTTTATAATTAAAATTTAAATAAAAAATAATATTTTAATATATCAACAGTGATTCGGATTGGTCCAGACCGATCCGGATCATGAAAAATTTTGTTCAACTCCGATTCAATATAAATCGAATCTGTCGGATCGAACGAATTATTTTACCCTTGAACCAGATAAAAGTTATGATTTTGGGATTTAAAAGTAAAACAACCATATAATAATGATCTATTGTGAAATAGATATGTTAAACCTAAAGATTTTTTTTTTTTTTTTAAAAGAGAAGGGAATTTGAACTTTACTTTTTGCTCAAATAATCTATAAAAGAACATATATGGGAGCTTGATATTGAAAGTGAAAGAGTAATTGAAACATTAATTATTTTTCTTCTTATGGCGAGTATATAGTATATGAAAAGATCACTAATTAAACCTAAATTAATAGAAACTTGTAGTAACTTAAATTAAATTGGGAAAAACTTAAACTTACACAAAGGCAGACAAATAATGCCACTTAGCTTGGGCAGCAATATTGACTGGAGGCAAAGTTGGAGTTATTTGAATTGGAACAACCTTAGTCTGATTATCAACCCCAAGAATTATGGCTGCTGCAAGTGTTAACAGCAATGCCAAAACCCTAAGAATCAAATCACAGTTACTCACTGTTCTTGACATTCCTGAAGCTACCCTTTTGCTCCCTGCAGCTGCAATTCCATTAACACTACTACTGACCATCTTTTGGCTCTCCATTTTTACTAGATCAAGCAAAGATCTGTTTGGTTGGAAAGAAAATGGGAAAGAAAGTCTGGAGAAAAATAGATCAGTTTGTGAGGAAAGATTGAAGAGAAAGAAATGGTTTAAATAGAGAGAAAAAAGTTGGTGGAAAAACAGAGCCAGCCAAGAATTTTTTGGACAGTGGTAGAGTTCAGCTCTGCAAATTATGACATTTATTGCAAGCTGGTGGTCTGGTTGACAAGTGTGGAATGGAAGCGGCTGAGATTAGACCTTATTTTGGTAAATTATATTTTAAAATTATTAAATATAATAATATTTTTAAATGTTAAAAATAATGAATAAAATTATTAATTTTTTTATTTAATATAATATTATTATTATAAATAGTTATTAATTAATTTTAAAAATATTTTAAGAATATTCGTTAATAAAATTTTATATATTTTAGTTTGATTGATTTTTTTTTTATGAAAATTAAAAAAAAAAAATCAGCCAACAAAATCTTATAAACATGTTTTTCAATTTCACATGACAATTCTAAAACTCCTTTAAAAGTATACAACCATAATTTGGAGAATTTCTTTTAATTATTCTTTTACAGTAATTATTTTTTGTTAATTGTAATTTTATCAAAACATAATATATATCGATATGTGATAAAAATAACAAGAGAAAGAGAAAGAAAAAGACTTTTAACTTTTATATTCAAGAGTTTTTCTTATAAATATTTCATGATTATTATTAAACCCTG
Source organism: Fremontodendron californicum (assembly GCA_030761205.1). Lineage (NCBI taxonomy): Eukaryota > Viridiplantae > Streptophyta > Magnoliopsida > Malvales > Malvaceae > Fremontodendron > Fremontodendron californicum. The sequence continues at coordinate 23,619,028 of JAULJL010000022.1, read as the reverse complement.
TAGAGATTTCGTGATAAACTTAGTAAATAAAGTTTAAGATTAGGAATCTGAATATAAGTCATAATTCAAATGATTCATCAATTTTTTTCGGAGATTAATTTTTGTAAAAATTGAATTCGATTTTCAACACTCATAAATTCTCTTTCTGCAATTCTAATTTTGTTGGTAAAAATAAACATTTTTAGATAAGAACTCTGTACATTAACTTTCTTAAAATATAAAATTCATCAAAATTGAAGATGTGTGTGGTAGCTTTTGGATTTACACTTGGTTTGGGTCAATCTTTTTGTTTTGTTTGTCAGCTTATGGTGTAAATTGTAATGTAAGTCAAAAAAAAATTTTCTTTCGAAAAGGTGTGAACGTAATGATATCATCATATCATTGCATTTAATATTTTAGGGTCCAAAATCACAGCAAAATTTCGTCCACGTACTTTGGGTCAAACTCAAAATAAAAAATAAAAACAAATTCTCAGAACTCAGAAGGAAGGGACGTCAGACGTGCATAAAAAAAAAATTGCTTCATATAGCTGTCATCATTTAATTTCATGTTAACAATTATTTCATACCATCATTCGTAAAAAAATAATATTAAGTAAATCTAAATTTTAAATTTTAATATTTATAATTTATTTTTTTATTTTAAATTAAGATTTTTTTTGAATAAAAAAAAGAGTTTTGTTAACGAGTTAATATATTATTTATAATAATAACATTATATTAAATGTAAAAGTTAATAATTTTATTCATTATTTTTAATACATTGATTGAAAATATTATTATATTTAATAATTTTAAAGAGTATCATTAGGGCATTCGTTAATAAAATCTTAAAAAAAAATTGCTTTGCCAAACTGTAGTTGTTTTATATTCCCATTTGTTATCGTTTAATTAATTGAATAATTAAATTTTAAACTAATTATAAAATTATATATTTGGTTATCATAAACTCAATCAAATCACATTTTTTCTTTTTGTTTTCATTTTTATTGTTTTTATTGTTTTGGTTGTTTTGGTTGATTATTGATGATGTTTAAGCAATTGAAGATTGACAACTCTTTTCATAGATATAAAATTGCTAAAATGTGACGAGAAAAAGATTTTGAAATCTTTAAGTTTTAAACTCAAGAGTCAAGTCTAATCATATGTGAATTTAATTTAATTTGTATTGTTTTTTAATTTTATTTTTTTGTTACAAAAAGGTCAAAGTTTAAGAGAAATTAGGGAAAAATAATTTGTAAATGCTGAAAATTTAATCAATTCTTGCTAAATTCCATCTTCTAAATGAGATGGGTGAATTATTTGGATTAAATCACAAGTTCTTTTCAATTTTATGATGTATGTTCAGTTTAGTTTTATTGATGTTATTAAACATATAATTATATCATATATATATAATTTATATTTAAACCTGTTTTATTATATTGTAAATTTATTGAAAAATAATCTAATAAATCATCGGTGAAGTTTTTAAAATTCACTAATACGGAATTAAAAAATTATCACATATTTATTAAAGTATATTTAAAATATAATATATTATTATAATAAAAATTGATAATATTTTAATACTGTTTGTGAAATTTAAAATTTTAATTGATCATATATGTAGTAATAATTTATTTTTATTTGAATATATATAATCTTACTAAAGTAATTATGAACAATAAAATATCTCCTAAATAAAATAAGTATATAACGTTATTCACTTATTTGTGCGGCTGAAATTCGATTTCTAGAGCATTAAATGCTGGAAAATACAGATAGGAACCATTAAATTTTAGTTATATATCCACATGAGAATGACTGAGTTGATGTCACTGAGTCAAGTGACATCAACTCAGTTGGTGAAAAAGATAAAAAAGTTATTATATAAAAAATATATATTAAGATTATTAATGACTTTTTAATTTTTTTTAAAAAAAGATTATCAACTTTTTTTTTTTTTAAAACTACTCATTTCTTTTAAAAAAATTACTTATACTTACAAGTAGACCTGTCCATGGATCGAGTAGCCCGTCTGGCCAGACCCGGCCCGTATTGGACCGTTCTTGGACATGGTTTTTTATGATCCGGCCCCGCCCGGTCACTGTTTAAGTATTAAAATATTATTTTTATTTAAATTTAATTATAAAAATATATAAATATTAATAAAAAATAAATTTTTAATATTTTAATATATTTGAATAATGAAATGGGTTTATACGGGCCAACCCGAATGGGCTTGGGCTTGGAATTAAAAAAAAAATCGGATCCCGACCCATGTACAGATCTACTTACAATTTACAAACTACCCCTAATAAATTTTTTTTTAAACATAATTTTTCACTATTTTTTATTTTCATTCACTCACATAAAAGGTGTGCCATTATCTAATATTACCTTAAGTTAAGTATCTGCTAAACTATGTTATTTTCCACAAAGAGTATTATTATTTTGTTGGGGGTAAGGTAGGTTTTGACGTTTGAGTGAAATGCTTGCGGATAATCAATCTTTCATTCAAGTTCCTTTTCAATAGTTACTTTTAATTAACTTTTGTTTAAGAAACCCTCATAAATCTCTAACTTTAAGCCTAAGAGTAAAGTGTTAGGTACCAGAGTGACGGAATAGTGTCTCACAACTAAAATAAGAGATGAGAAAAATAGGAACTGAACACACAAAATTTAACGTGGAAAACCCTCAATGAATAAAGGGAAAAACCACGGGGCAAGACTAGAAGAATTTCACTATGAGAAAATATTACAACACCTCTCTCTAAATACTAGGAGAGAACAACCTCACAAAGAATATAAGAAAGTATACAAGAGAGGAAGAGATAATTCTTGGGATGGTTTTAATACTTCTCCTTAAGGCTCTTTATATAGCCTTCAAGGAGGAACTCTAACAATTCTCCCACCGATGTGGGATTCTAACAATTCTCCCACTTGAAGATTTGATTAAACCAATCATATCTTCACACCACTCTTTCTGTCTTGCCATTCCATGTTGCTTACGTTTCTGATAGACCATAGGAGGATCGACACCAAATAAACTTGTCAGTGTTGATTGGCTTTGTCATAACATCTGCTAGGTTGTCTTTGGTGTGAATCTTTTGCATATCCACACTTCCTTCTTCTACTACTTCTCGAACAAAGTGATACTGTATACCTATATGCTTTGTCCTGGAATGAAAGGCTGGATTCCTTGCAATGTGCAAGGCACTCTGACTGTCACAATACACAATAATCTTCTGCTGCTTGTGCCCGAGTTCTTCCATTAACCTTTGTATCCATATTGCTTCCTTGCATGCTTGGGTAGCTGCCATGTACTCAGCTTCTGTAGTAGACAAAGCTACAACAGTCTGTAACTTAGATAACCAGCTTACCGCTCCTCCTGCAAGTGTGAACACATAGCCAGTAGTGGATTTCCTTTTATTAAGATCACCTGCAAAATCTGAATCAACATAACCCCTGACAACAAGTTCTGATCCTCCAAAACATAATGCAACATCTGAGGTTCCTTTAATGTATCTAAGGATCCTCTTAACAACATTCCAATGCTCTCTACCAGGATCTGCCATAAATCGACTGACCGCTCCCACTGCTTGTGCAATGTCTGGTCTTGTACATATCATAGCATACATAAGGCTTCCCACCGCTGATGCATACGGTACTCGAGACATTTCCATCCTCTCTGCTTCATTGCTAGGACTCATACCTGAGGATAATTTACAATTGACAGGAAGTGGGGTAGATATTGGCTTACAGTCTTGCATGTTGAAGCGTCGCAAGACCTTCCTCAGATAATTCTTTTGAGAAAGCCAAATTTTCCTGTCTTTTCTGTCTCGGTTGTCGCAACCTAAAAAAATAACGACGAGTCTCATCGCAAGACTTTATTATTCGTTAAGCGTGACATTAAAAAAAACCGAGGAAAAGTCGACTTAATTCCTCTAGAAAAATGAAGGTTTTGAAAATGACCTTAAAAAAGACATGGAGTCGCCACCAATCTTTTTTAGCTAGGTGTGATCGGCCACCTATTAAAACCGGTTTTATAAAATATTTTTAAAAATTAATTAAAACATTTTAAAAACCAATTTCAAGTCTGCGTTTTAAACCAGAGAAATCAAAAAGCGGGTTCGGGAGTCGGTTACGTGTGGGGAAGGATTAGCACCCCCACAACGCCCGTATAAATCGGTACCTTATTAATCATGTGTTATCTCAAGTCTCGGTAAAAGTTGGTTTTAAATTCAGTATTTCAAATTAATTCCCAATTTAAAGAAAAATAATTCCATTTTTTTATTGAAAATGATCCGGAATTTATAAATTCAAAATTTTCCTATATTCCCCAACAAACGTGGCAAAATATAGAAATTTTTGTTAGTTTTGGAAAACTTTCCGAATCATTCTCTTTTTTGAAAGAAAGATATTCCTTTATTAATGATAATTGATGATATTCCCTCCAGCAAACCCGGTAGAGAACTCATGAATTATTTTAACTCGGGAATATCTTTATATTTTTTTTTATTGAAAACCATTATCCTTTTTTGGAAACATTTAAAATAAATGAATATGTATATGCTAAATAAAGATAACTAAATAAAAGCATAGGATATCATGAAATATTCGAAACCATATAATAAACCATGTAACATCAAAAAATATAAATCAAAATAACAACAATATCATAGAAATTATTATAGCAAGAATCACATATTATATAAAATGCATGAATATAAAAATGCAATGCATGAAATGTATTTTTCCTTTAATTAAGGAAATCCGTATATCTAAAAAGATATCCGGCTACCTTAGGAAAATATGTCAAATTAAATATTCTAAAACCAAAATACTTTGTGATTGTTTGAAAACAATTTTGAAAAGCTTGAATTAAAAATAAAAACTGGGCTAATTTCTTTAAAATGGCTCTAATTTCCTAAGTTTAAAAATCCGGACTTGACTACCCTTAACCCGGGACTTGAAAAACCATTTTTAGAGTTTAAAAAGGCTTAGAAACTACCCTAAGTCAGTAGCTAACCCTCCTAATCAGCCCACTCTAAGTAAATTAACCAAAACAGAAAAATGGTTTCTCTTTAAATTCAATTCTGACTCCACTGTCCAGTTTTAATCCACGATTTTTTACCCTATTTTTAAAAATTCCAAAAATTCTAAAAAAATACTGGAGACTCAGGACATGTAAAACTACACGAGAAAAAATCGGCTTAATTTTCGAATCAAAGATGAATTCCCAGAAAAATCAGAGATATATGAGTTTTTGGAGGAGAAAAAAAACTGCTTTGTTTTTCTTTAAATTCAATTCTGACTCCACTGTCCAGTTTTAATCCACGATTTTTTACCCTATTTTTAAAAATTCCAAAAATTCTGAAAAAATTACTGGAGACTCAGGACATGTAAAACTACACGATAAAAAATCGACTTAATTTTCTGATCAAAAATGAATTCCCAGAAAAATCAGAGATGTACGAGTTTTTGGAGGAGAAAAAACTGCTTTGTTTTTCTTTAAATTCAATTCTGACTCCACTGTCCAGTTTTAATCCACGATTTTTTATCCTATTTCTAAAAATTCCAAAAATTCTGAAAAAATTAATGGAGACTCAGGACATGTAAAACTACACGATAAAAAATCGGCTTAATTTTCTGATCAAAGATGAATTCCCAGAAAAATCAGAGATGTACGAGTTTTTGGAGGAGAAAAAAAACTGCTTTGCCAGCACATTTTTTTGTCTTTGATAAAATCATTTAAAAATCAAAGTAAAAATATTTGAAACTCATAAAATGACTTGAAAGCAGTAGCTAGGACTTTTTGAAAGTTAGATAAAAAATGGCTAAGTAAAAAAAATCACAAAGGTAGAATAATCAACTTGACAAACTTAATTTTCCACAAGTGTGCTCAAGAGAGCATGACTTTGAACCATCAATTGGCTCAAGTCATTATTCAAGTGGTATGAACATGAAATGCATGAAATAATGCAGCAAACATAATGCATGAAATGCATGGATTTAAAACTAAATATAAGGAAAATGCATGACATAAATAATATGGCCTAGACCTAACATGAACTTGCATGGCAATAAATGCAACCTAGACCTAAGATATGCATGGCATTTTCACAAACACAAGGCATGCTTAATTCAAAAATCCAACCAAATATCATGCAAATGCAAAAACCTAACAACTAGCATGACAAAAATACAACACACAATGCAAAACACATGGAATAGCCAAATGGCCTCAAGCTCCAACAAGCATGGCATTTTCACAAACACTTGGTATGCTAGCATGAAAAACTAAGTCATAACACAAAAAGCACACAAGCATTTTCACAAACACCTAATATACCAAATCTAAAACATGCTCACTAAGATATAAAACAAGAATCATGCAAAGAATCACACAAGCATTTTCACAAACACTTAATACGCTAACTCTAAAACATGCTCAAATTTAAACAACATGAAAACAGAAAATTAAAAATGCAAAAACATGATATCTAAGACACAAATGGCAACAAACAAAGCAACCAAATTAAATATAACTTAAGAACATGAAATAACATAACACTTAAAACATCAAAAACAAAGAAAATAGCATAAAAAATATGGTAAAATGAATTGAAACAACAACTTAAAATAAATAATATAGGCCATTTGGCCATGGTGAGTTTATTGTAAAAAAAAATGTAAAAAAAAAAAATACTTAAGAAAGGAAATGAAGGAAGAACAAGAAACATTATTTTAAAATGAAAACTCACCAAGTAGAGATTAAAATAGCAAAAAATAAGAATAGAAAATGAAAGTGCAAGAGTTGGTGCTCAAGAGCAACCTCAAGAAGCTAATATTTCAAGCTTTTCTCTTCAAACTTTCCTTTTTTCTAAACTTTTCTTTTTTTGCTCTCAACCAAGAAGATAAAAAACTAAGAAAAACTAAGAGAAATCAGCCAAAATGGAAAAGAAGAAACCAAAATCTGCCTCCCTCCTTAGGGCTAGCCTTAATGCATGGTTATATAGCCTCCAAGATGTTGTCATTTTTGTGTAACCTAATTTCCATCAAATGGCCAATAATTCAAGATGAAAAGTCATGAAATTACCACCTTTAGATTAGCATCTCAGCCCTCTCAAATTACAGCTATGCAAAAATAATGTTGACATCTTTCTTAACCTATGTGGTTTAATCACCATGGCTTGATCAAAGAGAATGGTTAACTAACTCTTGATTTTTAACCACTTGATTAAAAAAAAAAATTAGAAGCTTCCTCCTTTCTTTGGGCTTGGGTATGCCAGCACATCTCTTTTCCAGCCCAACTCTGATTTTTTGAAGGGCCAAAAAAAGCCCTTTTCGGTTGCTTGGGTGAAATGACCATTTTGCCCCCCGGATGCAAGTAAATATCAAACGAACTCCAAATTCAATTTTTCTTTTTCTAATACTTCCAAAATAATAAAATATTGAGTTCTGGAAGTTTTCAAAATTATCCGAGTCCGTTTGCTATTTATTTGGATTTTTTCTTCCCAAAAATGCCCTTTTATGCCCTTACATTTTACCATTTTTTAAACGAGCTCCAAATCAAGATTTTTCTTCACCAATCTCTTCAAAATAATTAAAAAGTGTGATCTGGAAGTTTTCATAATTTTTGGTATTTTTTCGGGATTTATCGGCTTGAATTACTGCATAGGAGGCCCGGGATTTGGCCATTTTGCAAACGAACTCGGAATCAAGATTTTCTTTCGCCAATCTCTTCCAAATAATTTAAAAATGAGATTTGCCAAATTTCAGAATTTTTGGAGTCCATTTGCTATTTTTCCGGGATTTTCCTTTTTGAATTACTACATAAGAAGCCCGGGATTTGGCCATTTTGCAAACGAACTCGGAATCAAGATTTTCTTTCGCCAATCTCCTTCAAATGATTTAAGAATGAGATTGACAAATTTTCCATAATTTTCGGAGTCCATTTGCTATTTTTCCCAAATTTTTCCAATTTTGCCCTTTTACCTCCGAAACCCGGTTTTGCTCAAAACAAGTCCGATTTTCAGATTTTCTTCAATCTGAGCCTTGGGCCATCCTTTTTAATCATTCCTCATCCATTGGGGGCTTTGGTCTTACCAAGTCGGGCTATTTCTGTGATTCTTCCCGATTTCACCGAAATCCACTAAAAACCCTAATTCTCGGTTTTCTCCCGGATTGACTTTTTTTTCGGTTTTTCTTGCAAGTTACTTCTCCATTACCCGTAGTCAGTGCTTATCTTTCATTTGGAACCTTCAATTTCGACCAGTTTGATCGTTTAAGCACTTTTCCCCAAATTTCTCGGATTAGGGTTTCCTTTCTACTGAATCTCCAAATCCCAACTTCCGAACTCCATATCTTTCAATGTAGACCTCGGATTATCAAAATTCTTTCGCCATTTTTCAATTGAACTTAAAATCTTGATTTTGAAAGTGGGTTGACTTTTTCAGTAGTTGACTTTCTGGGGTTGACTTTTTCGGGGTTGACTTTTTCGGGGTTGACTTTTTTTCAAGTTTGACTTTTTGTGCTCGCCCTCTTAAACTAAGTCTCGGAGTACCACCTGCAGGATGAAAACAGTCTTTTTACACTTGGGAACATCAATATGGGAAGAAAACATACCTGTTTAGTGGTCCGGACAAAATTAGGTGTCTACAGCTGCCCCTCTTTGGCTATTGCTGAGAATCAGGAATCAGGCAAAGATAAACCGACACTAATTTTGTACGGTCAGTGACATCACATGTGAAGGAAAGGGAAAGGGGTTTCTTTTTCATTTTAATTTTTTTAATTTTCTATTTTTCATTTTTTCATTTTTTTCTTCTTTCTTCTTTTTTTCTTTCTTCTTTTTTTCTTTTTTCTTTTTTCCTTTTTTTTTTATTTTTTTTATTATTTTTTTATTATTTTTTTTCTATTTTCTCTTTTTTCATTTTTTTTAAAAACAATAAATTGAAGATTTTGTCCTTAAATTGAATTCCCTGCCTAAACAAGGCTCGATTCGTCTTAAGGGAATGAATTCGATTTCAAAAGAAAAATTTATGCTCGAAGGGCTTTAAAATTGGTGCCCGAAGGTCTTAAAATGGTGCCCGGAGGTCTTAAAAATTGGTGCCCGGAGGTCTTAAAAATTGGTGCCCGGAGGTCTTACCCCTGAAAAAAGTTATGCCCGGAGGTCTTAAAGATGTTGCCCGGAGGTCTTACCTGTGATTTGAAAAATTATGCCCGGAGGTCTTAAAAATTGGTGCCCGGAGGTCTTACCCCTGAAAAAAGTTATGCCCGGAGGTCTTAAAGATGTTGCCCAGAGGTCTTACCTATGATTTGAAAAAAATTATGCCCGGAGGTCTTAAAAATTAGTGCCCGGAGGTCTTACCCCTAAAAAAAATAATGCCCGGAGGTCTTAAAGATGTTGCCCGGAGGTCTTACCTGTGATTTGAAAAATTATGCCCGGAGGTCTTAAAAATGGTGCCCATAGGCCTTACCCTTGAAAAAAAGAGTTATGCCCGGAGGTCTTAAAGATGTTGCCCGGAGGTCTTACCTGTGATTTGAAAAATTATGCCCGGAGGTCTTAAAATGGTGCCCGGAGGTCTTACCTGTGATTTGAAAAAAATGCGCTGTATGCGACTTTAAAAATGATGCCCGGAGGTTTTAAGAATGGTGCCCGGAGGCCTTACCCGTGATTTGGAAGAAATGCGCTGTATGCGACTTTAAAAATGATGCCCGGAGGTCTTAAGACTGGTGCCCGGAGGCCTTACCCATAATTTGGAAAAAATGCGCTGTATGCGACTTTAAAAATGATGCCAGGATGTCTTAAGAATAGTGCCCGGAGGCCTTACCCCTGAAAAAAGTTATGCCCGGAGGTCTTAAAGATGTTGCCCGGAGGTCTTAAAGATATTGCCCGGAGGTCTTACCTGTGATTTGAAAAATTATGCTCGGAGGTCTTAAAAATGTTCTTTGAAGAATTGTTGAAAATTACCCTAACGATTTTGAGAAGATGCGAATGCTTTTTGATGCAGATGCAGGTGTTGAATAAGACAAGAAATGACTTAAACTGGTGCAAATGTCTTTAATGCAAATGTAAATGACTTGGATTGATGCCCATGTTTCATGATGCAGATGCCCCTACTAATTGTGTTCATGTAACTGGTTTATGAATGGTGTAACTACAATTACTACACATTAATGAAAATGCAATGATTCTAGAAATGATGCAATTGTTTGAGATGACACAAATACGAATTCCATGAAGAATGTAAATGTAAAGGTAAAATGCAGATGCTTATGGAATAATGCCAATGCAAATACCCATGAATGATGCAAATGCTTGCCGACACTGTGCAGATGTAAAAGCTTGATAGAGAGATGAGTGCTCATGAGTGATGCAAATGCCCCCGGTTGTTCCTCTAGACTTTGGCTTAGCCTTTCAAATTCATTTTTCCTCTTCAAATCAGAGTATATCTTCAATTCATTTTGGCTATTCTCTTTGCCCTAACAGTTTTTCAAACTTTCATCAACAGAGATCTGAACCGGTTCTATTTCTTCTTCTCATATCTGAAAGTCAGGACCTATCTTGGCAGTTCTATACCTATGGGTTAGAAAAACCCTTGTCTCATGTCAACATCAAAAATGGGTATTTCAAAAATATTTTTATTTGTTTTCGCATTTTGAAAACTTCTGAACAAAAAATATTAACCCCACAATGTGTGATGTACAAATCTTTTGAAGACTGATGATCGTTGTTAGAAATTTCTCTAAGTATCAATCTGGTTTTTTTTTTCAACTGGGATTGGCAAGGCTTGGTATAACAAGATTCTGGCTTTTCCAGGAAAACTTCATGACAAAAATGTATATCCCTTCTAGGCTCACAAATGGAACAGTTTTTATAAATCATGAATTCATTGAGAACCAAACAAATTCAACATTCTTTTAGTTTCCATATCAAGGCATTTTGACAAGCGTCAAGATTGGCCGGGATGTTTAAACTGGAAAGTTGATTTTGGAGGAAAAAAGTTTCAGTTTTTGAAGACAATCCTCTGAATGAGAACTGACAATTTGGGGGGTTCAGGAATTCCTAGATGTTCCTCGATGACCACTCCTTTAATAAGATCTTTTCTTTTGGGGTATCGGCACTATCATAGATGGCATCGAAAATTTCCAAATTTACTCTAGACCGCCCATTTTTGGGTTTTCGCCCTAGAGTCTCATTCTTTCCATATTTTTTTTTTTTTACCATGCATTTGAGAATTCTAAATTCTTCCTTAGTGAAATGATAATTCGATGAAATGGGATAAAATCTGAGGAAAAACCTTTCAAATTAAATATTCATGCTTGATCAAAATGGACTTTTAAAGCATATAATGTAGGCCATAGCTCAGGGTTCAGAAAGAAAGGATAAATAGGCCCAAAATATGTGTTTGAGGGTAATCAGATCAAGGATCATTTCTTGAGGAGGATTCTCTTTGAAGCATTTGTCCCTTCTTGGACATTTATTTCCTTTTGACTTTGCTCTTTTTCTTCCTTGCTTTTGGCTTTCCATTTGCCATGTCTTTCACACATTTTGTTTTCTTTTTTATTGTGTTTTTCTTTTGTTTTTCTTGGCTTTCATTTCACCATCTTTTTCTCTTCTTTTTCTTTGACAGAGTGAGCTCGTATTTATTCGGGGCTCCATTTGCTTTGTGTCTGTCCTTGAGCTATCACTCATTTCTCAATGATCTTTGAAAAGATCTTTCCTCGCATTTGCCTCCCAGTGTAGAGGGTAATCCTTGATCAGGGTTCAAAGAAGAAAGAATTCTTTTGGCTCAAAAGGGGTGACTATGGATAATTTCTTTTTGTGTGAAGGGGATATGAAAGATGGCCATTTCTCATGTCAAGCACAAATATTCACATTGAAAAGCAATCCCCAGGGGAAATAGATATTCAGAATTTCATTTTGCCCTTTGGAATCATCCGAATTCTCACATGCATGATATCACGATTTTTCTTTTTTTTTTTTTTTGTTTTTTTCGTCGCATGCCCCCAATGATTCATGCATTAGCCCATCTTTCTTCACTATGTATCCATCATTTCCACATATGATGCCCCAATTTGATTATCCATGAGAATCTGTATCAACGAGGAACATGGCAAGTCTAGGTCTGTTTTGAAAAGGCTGAGTTTCCAATCTGAGTTCTTTGAAGAGACAAGGAAAACATGACCCAAAAACAGGTTTTCTCTGGGACAAGGGATAATCTAGTTTAATCATTGTGCCCCAAGGTGTCAATCATGAAGTGATGTCTGGGCAATTAGTGTTTTGTGGTCATTGGGAAAGGTCATGAATGGTTTTAGCACAATCCTGACACACACCAAATTATCAAAATCTGGATTCTTGAAAGAATGTCTCATTTGTTTGATTTTCAAGGAATTCAAAAAATTTCAAAAAGTTTGTTCCTTTGTTCATAGCCTAGACTAGGATTTACATCCTTGCTTATTTTGCAATGACAATGCTTCTCTTTTTTCATTCATTTTTCCTTGAAGCATTAGGTCTTTCAAGTGTTATTGATTCAAGGTTTAGGTATAGAGAAGCCCAAAAAAGAGGGGGATGGTGTTGGGTCATTTCTAACACTGATCATCAATCTTCTTGAGACTATCCATTATTAAAACTTCCTTAATGCTTGTTTTTGTAAATTCACGTTTATTTAAAACACAACAAACACAAAGCAATTAAAATTCATTTAATTCATGTAGATGTTAACATGAGACAAGTGCTTTCATCATCACAGTGTATAAAACTACATGCGTCAAAAATGCTCCTATTGACATCCTTCAAAGGTAGTAATTCTCCCCCTAAAACCCTGAAAGAAATTGATTTAGGGCTAAGTGGCCTTCCATTGATCGATAAGCTCCGGTGTCAAAATACCATCACGGATAAAACTTTCAATCATTTCCTTCAGTTGTCTGCATTTTTCAGTTGAATGCCCAACTGCCCCTAGGTGATAATCACACTTGCTGTCAGGGTCATAACTCCTTGCTGATGGATTCGGAGCTATTTTCAAAGGTACCGGGGTAAGGTACTGATTCTTTATTAGTAATGGCAGTAAGTCAGGGATGGGGATTGGAATTCTTTCTTGATTTTCTCGCGGTCGTTTTCTAGAAGTAGGCCTTGTTGCAAGGGCTGGTATAGGATTAGGTGTTTGGGTAGGTAGGTAAGGATAAAGGCTTGGAGATACCTCAGTAGGGTAAAATGATTGGTATGAGGGAAATTGGGAATATGGGATGAAATCTTCCATAGTTTGGACATCTTCCTCTTTCTTTCTTGGTGCCTTATTTCTCTCGGTATTGGATGTTCCTTCTCTTTCAAGTTTCCCATTCTTGATAGCATTCTCAATCATCTCCCCTGAAATTACCATGTCCGCAAAATTCTTCGAAGCATTGCCGACAAGTCTGTCATAGTACGGGGCGTGCAGTGTATTCACAAAAAGGATAGTGATTTCCTTTTGTGTCAAGGGCGGTTGTATTTGGGCAGCCAGGCTCATCCACCGTTGTGCATATTCTTTGAAGCTCTCAGTAGCTTTTTTCTCCATATTTTGCAAAGTGAGACGATCAAGTGTCTTGTCGGTCATATGCTTGTACTGGTTTAGAAAAGCCCCAGCCAAATCATTCCAAGAGCGAATCTGATCCTTGCTCAACTGACTATACCACCTAATTGCGGACCCGCTGAGGCTATCCTGAAAGCAGTGAATCAAAAGCTTATCATTATCTATCTGACTTGTCATCTTTCGGCAGAACATAGTGATGTGGGCTGATGGATCGGTCGTCCCGTCATATTTCACAAAGTCAGGGATCTTGAACTTAGGAGGAATGACTAAATCGAGGACCAAGCATCGTTCTTTCGCCTCCACACTCCCGAATACATATTTTCTTTCTATTGCCCGGAGCCTTTCATCTAACAACTGATATTTCCCTTGGGAATCTGCCAACTCAACCTCATTTACTGCAACCCTTTTCAACTTTGCCTGTTCAGCCGGATCATCTGATTTTAGGACATTGACGGGGTTAACAGTGTTCTGGGCATCACTTATTGCTACCTCATCTTGGCCCTTTTGTACCTCTAACCCTTCTCCGGCGACAAAGTTTTCGGTGTATCCTTTTCCCTTCATTACAGCAGACATTAGCTCCATCAGTTTAGTCATCTGATCCTTAGATTCTGCTTGAGATTTTGCTAGTTGTTCTCACAATTCTCTCTGTTCCCTTTCCATTTTTTCCATTCGGGCAACTTGTTCATCCTCCATAGCACCGGCCTGTATTAAAAGTGTACTCAGTACTTCTTCTGATTTGAAATGGAAATTCTTTCAAAGACTCCTAAAGCCAAGCCAACTTCTATTTTATTTCCCCCAAATGTATGTCATGATGAATGAGCCATGAATGCAATTTCATGCATGTGAAGCCTAAACAATATGATGTATGGATATGTACAATGGAAACATGCTGACCATATATGTGATAAATGCAATCACAATGCCAACATGTTGCAAACAAAGAATAAACAAATCAACACATGGATATATGCAATGACTGATCATGTGCATTTTAGCATGTTTCCCAATGAATGATCATATATCCTAGGAATGCAACACGGTGTCAATTATGATACATGCAAACAATGAATGATTGATATAGAGTATATACAAAGAAAATCATGCTAACCATGTGTGTCATGAATGCGACCTAATGCTAACATGATGTATGTAATAAGCAAATTAATGCATGAACATATACAAAGAAATTATGCTGACTATGTTTGTTATGAATGCAACCTGACAAATAATTGATGGGATGCAAAATGCAAAGGGGAAGATATCACGGAGGAAATAAGAATCGGAGGAACTTAATCATCATCATCTTATAAATTTGAAGCATACTCAATTCATTCCCATATCAATGTTCACAATGGTATAAACCATGTTTTACAAAATTTGAGCAGTAGTTAAAACTGTCTTTACAAGCACTTTATTCTTCCTAGCATCCTAAGGCTATAAGAGCCGGCTACTGAAAAAGTGAAATCCTATTACATCATATAAGACCAAAGTCTTTCCACTTCAATGCTGTAAATCTTCCAATCCTAATGGTGTTTTCCCAGTCCTTTATCAATCAGTGTCGTTGGATCCAACCACTTGGCATCTATGAGAGCTTGCACTTTCCTTTTGACTGCTATACAATCTTCGATGCTATGGCCAACAATTCCACAGTGATAATCACATCTTTCATTTGGATTATACCACATTGGATATGGTGGTAACAGGGGTTTCAATGGGACACAGGCAACCATGTGATTTTGGATCAGTATAGGGAGGAGCTCTTGGTAGCTGATTGGAATGGGATCAAAATGCATTTGGGTCTTATTCTGGGATCGTTTCTTAGTCACACATGGCCTAGGAGTTGGGGCACTTGGTGGTAGCACTAAGGTTCGAACCGGAGTGTTTACATGGGGATGTGGCGGAACAGCATGGTAAGGGTATGGATTTGGACACGGGGCCTTTGGAGGTTGTACATAGCTCGAGGTTCCTATCTCAGGTACTGGATAAGGTGATTGATGAGGGAAATAGTATGAACTGGTAGTTGGTAACGATGGAGTCGGATTCAGGAATCCCGTAGTGGTCGTCCCAATGGACGATTGGACCATAGTAGGGTGGGGATACTGGTTTGGACCTAGAACAGTTTGCAGGTATGGTACTGGATTCGAGGTTTCTGTCTTTGGTATCAGGCTTTCAGGTTTAATTATTTTCATGATTTTGTCCACAATTTCATCAGGATTGCAACCTTTGTGGCATTGACAAGTGCAGGATCCAGCAAGGATTGTATGTTCTGGACCTAATGGTTTTGGTTGATCCGAAGATGATGCGAAGCCCTGAGAAAGTTCACCTTTACTGTTACCCATATCCTCAACCATTTTCAGCAATTTGGCAAGTTGTTCCTTCACCTCTCGGATTTCATGTCCATATTCATCTTGATTGCGTTCCAAAGCACCCAATCGTTCCTCCGATTCATTCCTCATATCTCGAACCCCTTTCATGCAAATGAAAATGTCATGAGATTAAGATTATGAATGTACACGCTCTATTCCTATGTGCATGAATAAATTGATGATTAATGCATGAACATATACAGAGAAATTATGATGACTATGTATGCTATGGATGCAATTTAATGCCAGGTATATACAGATAATGACTATGCATGTCATAAACGTGTCCTACAATGAATGACCATGCATGCTATGATGTCAAAATGATACATGCTAAGAATAAATGAATTAATACAAAGGTAGGTACAAAGAATGACCATGTATATCACAAATGTATTCTACAATGAATAATCATGCATGTTATGATTGTAACACGATGTCAAAATGACACAAATAAATTAACCAATGATTACACGAAATTGGTGGGACCTAAATCTTGATTATTCAAAAATCTCATTATGCAAGATTTGCCTCCTAATTTATGATTTTTTTTTAACATGCTTTTTTTTGTGTTTTTTTTTTATTTATGAAAAACCAATCACATTATTTTCAAAAGAATTTCAGGGTGGATCCCACTATGGTACCATATGCAAATGTTCATGTGACACTACCGGTTTTATGAAATCATCAAATGAAATTACCAACTGTTTATTGCAAAGAATGAGATCAATAACACAACCAAAAATGTACATGCTCTATTCACACATGTATGAAATGTGCAACATGCAAAATGCTTGAAAAAAGATTTTTTTTTTTTTTTTTTTAAAAAAAACAGCTAATGAACATCTGCCCCAGCAATATATGCTTATTTAGGCATCACGATGTCTTCGAGGCGGAGTATCACATTTATTACGGGCGATGTACGTACATCGTTGCCCGATCTACCACACTTATTCGGAGTGTAAAATAGGTAACAAAAGGTTTAGAACTGTCCCTCTATGTGTTCCTATTTTCGGTATATCTAACGGAAATCCGGCATGGCTTCGCCTAGGTTCACTATATGAGGGTGAATCGGTTCTAAGGCTCCGAATTGTTCCTCACTGTCGCCGGTGAAGGCTAGTAAGGCACCCCGATAAAAGCGGGTTCAATTCGTTAGAGTATATTTTCCTATGCCCATGCGGAGGATCATCACGAAGGCATTAGGTACTTTATACTCCGAAAGTGTTTCACTAGCCCATACGGAGGATCAATCACGAAGGCGTAGTTACTTTACTCTCACTTAAAAGGACGGAACCCGGGTATAGGATTCATGTTATGCAAATGCACGTGTAGTGTGTGTGGAGGAATAATAAACCTTTCACCACCTATTCTACAAACCTTATTCTAAATGCCCTAGCAATTAAAACATTCAAGAATAGTGTAACGCATTAACCAACAAGCAATTATAATATACAACCTTAAATAACTAGAGAACAAAAATAAAATGCATGCACATGAGTATGAACATATTTAAAAACAATTTATTATTTTCAAAATTCTCCTTATTAAAAAAATGTGGGAATTAAAATCAAATACCAATTAAACCAACAAAACCGAGACTTTGATAACACACGACTAATTCTAGGCCTGACTCTCTAATATGTCCCCAGTGGAGTCGCCAAGCTGTCGCAACCTAAAAAAATAACGACGAGTCTCATCGCAAGACTTTATTATTCGTTAAGCGTGACATTAAAAAAAACCGAGGAAAAGTCGACTTAATTCCTCTAGAAAAATGAAGGTTTTGAAAATGACCTTAAAAAAGACATGGAGTCGCCACCAATCTTTTTTAGCTAGGTGTGATCGGCCACCTATTAAAACCGGTTTTATAAAATATTTTTAAAAATTAATTAAAACATTTTAAAAACCAATTTCAAGTCTGCGTTTTAAACCAGAGAAATCAAAAAGCGGGTTCGGGAGTCGGTTACGTGTGGGGAAGGATTAGCACCCCCACAACGCCCGTATAAATCGGTACCTTATTAATCATGTGTTATCTCAAGTCTCGGTAAAAGTTGGTTTTAAATTCAGTATTTCAAATTAATTCCCAATTTAAAGAAAAATAATTCCATTTTTTTATTGAAAATGATCCGGAATTTATAAATTCAAAATTTTCCTATATTCCCCAACAAACGTGGCAAAATATAGAAATTTTTGTTAGTTTTGGAAAACTTTCCGAATCATTCTCTTTTTTGAAAGAAAGATATTCCTTTATTAATGATAATTGATGATATTCCCTCCAGCAAACCCGGTAGAGAACTCATGAATTATTTTAACTCGGGAATATCTTTATATTTTTTTTTATTGAAAACCATTATCCTTTTTTGGAAACATTTAAAATAAATGAATATGTATATGCTAAATAAAGATAACTAAATAAAAGCATAGGATATCATGAAATATTCGAAACCATATAATAAACCATGTAACATCAAAAAATATAAATCAAAATAACAACAATATCATAGAAATTATTATAGCAAGAATCACATATTATATAAAATGCATGAATATAAAAATGCAATGCATGAAATGTATTTTTCCTTTAATTAAGGAAATCCGTATATCTAAAAAGATATCCGGCTACCTTAGGAAAATATGTCAAATTAAATATTCTAAAACCAAAATACTTTGTGATTGTTTGAAAACAATTTTGAAAAGCTTGAATTAAAAATAAAAACTGGGCTAATTTCTTTAAAATGGCTCTAATTTCCTAAGTTTAAAAATCCGGACTTGACTACCCTTAACCCGGGACTTGAAAAACCATTTTTAGAGTTTAAAAAGGCTTAGAAACTACCCTAAGTCAGTAGCTAACCCTCCTAATCAGCCCACTCTAAGTAAATTAACCAAAACAGAAAAATGGTTTCTCTTTAAATTCAATTCTGACTCCACTGTCCAGTTTTAATCCACGATTTTTTACCCTATTTTTAAAAATTCCAAAAATTCTAAAAAAAATACTGGAGACTCAGGACATGTAAAACTACACGAGAAAAAATCGGCTTAATTTTCGAATCAAAGATGAATTCCCAGAAAAATCAGAGATATATGAGTTTTTGGAGGAGAAAAAAAACTGCTTTGTTTTTCTTTAAATTCAATTCTGACTCCACTGTCCAGTTTTAATCCACGATTTTTTACCCTATTTTTAAAAATTCCAAAAATTCTGAAAAAATTACTGGAGACTCAGGACATGTAAAACTACACGATAAAAAATCGACTTAATTTTCTGATCAAAAATGAATTCCCAGAAAAATCAGAGATGTACGAGTTTTTGGAGGAGAAAAAACTGCTTTGTTTTTCTTTAAATTCAATTCTGACTCCACTGTCCAGTTTCAATCCACGATTTTTTATCCTATTTCTAAAAATTCCAAAAATTCTGAAAAAATTAATGGAGACTCAGGACATGTAAAACTACACGATAAAAAATCGGCTTAATTTTCTGATCAAAGATGAATTCCCAGAAAAATCAGAGATGTACGAGTTTTTGGAGGAGAAAAAAAACTGCTTTGCCAGCACATTTTTTTGTCTTTGATAAAATCATTTAAAAATCAAAGTAAAAATATTTGAAACTCATAAAATGACTTGAAAGCAGTAGCTAGGACTTTTTGAAAGTTAGATAAAAAATGGCTAAGTAAAAAAAATCACAAAGGTAGAATAATCAACTTGACAAACTTAATTTTCCACAAGTGTGCTCAAGAGAGCATGACTTTGAACCATCAATTGGCTCAAGTCATTATTCAAGTGGTATGAACATGAAATGCATGAAATAATGCAGCAAACATAATGCATGAAATGCATGGATTTAAAACTAAATATAAGGAAAATGCATGACATAAATAATATGGCCTAGACCTAACATGAACTTGCATGGCAATAAATGCAACCTAGACCTAAGATATGCATGGCATTTTCACAAACACAAGGCATGCTTAATTCAAAAATCCAACCAAATATCATGCAAATGCAAAAACCTAACAACTAGCATGACAAAAATACAACACACAATGCAAAACACATGGAATAGCCAAATGGCCTCAAGCTCCAACAAGCATGGCATTTTCACAAACACTTGGTATGCTAGCATGAAAAACTAAGTCATAACACAAAAAGCACACAAGCATTTTCACAAACACCTAATATACCAAATCTAAAACATGCTCACTAAGATATAAAACAAGAATCATGCAAAGAATCACACAAGCATTTTCACAAACACTTAATACGCTAACTCTAAAACATGCTCAAATTTAAACAACATGAAAACAGAAAATTAAAAATGCAAAAACATGATATCTAAGACACAAATGGCAACAAACAAAGCAACCAAATTAAATATAACTTAAGAACATGAAATAACATAACACTTAAAACATCAAAAACAAAGAAAATAGCATAAAAAATATGGTAAAATGAATTGAAACAACAACTTAAAATAAATAATATAGGCCATTTGGCCATGGTGAGTTTATTGTAAAAAAAAATGTAAAAAAAAAAAATACTTAAGAAAGGAAATGAAGGAAGAACAAGAAACATTATTTTAAAATGAAAACTCACCAAGTAGAGATTAAAATAGCAAAAAATAAGAATAGAAAATGAAAGTGCAAGAGTTGGTGCTCAAGAGCAACCTCAAGAAGCTAATATTTCAAGCTTTTCTCTTCAAACTTTCCTTTTTTCTAAACTTTTCTTTTTTTGCTCTCAACCAAGAAGATAAAAAACTAAGAAAAACTAAGAGAAATCAGCCAAAATGGAAAAGAAGAAACCAAAATCTGCCTCCCTCCTTAGGGCTAGCCTTAATGCATGGTTATATAGCCTCCAAGATGTTGTCATTTTTGTGTAACCTAATTTCCATCAAATGGCCAATAATTCAAGATGAAAAGTCATGAAATTACCACCTTTAGATTAGCATCTCAGCCCTCTCAAATTACAGCTATGCAAAAATAATGTTGACATCTTTCTTAACCTATGTGGTTTAATCACCATGGCTTGATCAAAGAGAATGGTTAACTAACTCTTGATTTTTAACCACTTGATTAAAAAAAAAAATTAGAAGCTTCCTCCTTTCTTTGGGCTTGGGTATGCCAGCACATCTCTTTTCCAGCCCAACTCTGATTTTTTGAAGGGCCAAAAAAAGCCCTTTTCGGTTGCTTGGGTGAAATGACCATTTTGCCCCCGGATGCAAGTAAATATCAAACGAACTCCAAATTCAATTTTTCTTTTTCTAATACTTCCAAAATAATAAAATATTGAGTTCTGGAAGTTTTCAAAATTATCCGAGTCCGTTTGCTATTTATTTGGATTTTTTCTTCCCAAAAATGCCCTTTTATGCCCTTACATTTTACCATTTTTTAAACGAGCTCCAAATCAAGATTTTTCTTCACCAATCTCTTCAAAATAATTAAAAAGTGTGATCTGGAAGTTTTCATAATTTTTGGTATTTTTTCGGGATTTATCGGCTTGAATTACTGCATAGGAGGCCCGGGATTTGGCCATTTTGCAAACGAACTCGGAATCAAGATTTTCTTTCGCCAATCTCTTCCAAATAATTTAAAAATGAGATTTGCCAAATTTCAGAATTTTTGGAGTCCATTTGCTATTTTTCCGGGATTTTCCTTTTTGAATTACTACATAAGAAGCCCGGGATTTGGCCATTTTGCAAACGAACTCGGAATCAAGATTTTCTTTCGCCAATCTCCTTCAAATGATTTAAGAATGAGATTGACAAATTTTCCATAATTTTCGGAGTCCATTTGCTATTTTTCCCAAATTTTTCCAATTTTGCCCTTTTACCTCCGAAACCCGGTTTTGCTCAAAACAAGTCCGATTTTCAGATTTTCTTCAATCTGAGCCTTGGGCCATCCTTTTTAATCATTCCTCATCCATTGGGGGCTTTGGTCTTACCAAGTCGGGCTATTTCTGTGATTCTTCCCGATTTCACCGAAATCCACTAAAAACCCTAATTCTCGGTTTTCTCCCGGATTGACTTTTTTTTCGGTTTTTCTTGCAAGTTACTTCTCCATTACCCGTAGTCAGTGCTTATCTTTCATTTGGAACCTTCAATTTCGACCAGTTTGATCGTTTAAGCACTTTTCCCCAAATTTCTCGGATTAGGGTTTCCTTTCTACTGAATCTCCAAATCCCAACTTCCGAACTCCATATCTTTCAATGTAGACCTCGGATTATCAAAATTCTTCCGCCATTTTTCAATTGAACTTAAAATCTTGATTTTGAAAGTGGGTTGACTTTTTCAGTAGTTGACTTTCTGGGGTTGACTTTTTCGGGGTTGACTTTTTCGGGGTTGACTTTTTTTCAAGTTTGACTTTTTGTGCTCGCCCTCTTAAACTAAGTCTCGGAGTACCACCTGCAGGATGAAAACAGTCTTTTTACACTTGGGAACATCAATATGGGAAGAAAACATACCTGTTTAGTGGTCCGGACAAAATTAGGTGTCTACATCGGTGAATTTGCATCCCTAAAATCTTGTTTGCGGGTCCCAAGTCCTTCATATCGAACTCCCTAGCCAACTGTGCCTTTAAATCCTGGATTCGATCTTTGTTGGGGCCTACCACCAACATGTCATCCACATACAACAGCAAAATAATGAAATCATTATCATCAAACCTCTTGTAGTACGTACAATGGTCTGAACTCAGTCTGTTGTATTCAAGGCTAATTATGAAAGAATCAAATCTCTTGTACCAACATCTGGGCGCCTGCTTTAGACCGTACAGAGATTTGGTCAACCTGCAAACCAAGTTCTCTTTGCCTGTTTCAACAAAACCTTCTGGTTGGAGCATATAAATTTCTTCTTCAAGCTCTCCATGTAGAAAAGCCGTCTTTACATCTAGTTGTTCAAGATGTAAATCAAATGCAGCACACATAGCCAACACTACTCTGATAGTAGTAAGTCTGACAACTGGAGAAAATATCTCGTTGAAGTCAATACCTTCTTTCTGAGCATATCCTTTTACAACCAATCTAGCACGATATCGTTCTACTTGATCATTGCTATCCCGCTTGATCTTGTAGACCCATTTGTTACCAATGGCTTTTCTGCCACGTGGTAATTCCACCAGTTCCCATGTCTCGTTCTTGTGAAGAGCTTCAATTTCTTCCTGCATTGCTGTCATCCACAGAGAAGCATCTGGGCTACTAGTAGCTTCATGAAAAGTTGATGGCTCTCCATCCTCTGTTAAAAGACAGTATGCAACATTGCTCTCCGTAACATACTCCGTGTGCCAATTTGGAGGCCTTCTCTCACGAGTTGACCGTCGAACTTCTACAGCCTCGGACTCAACTGGTTCTGGTACCTCATGCTCTGGTTCTGCTTCAGAAGAATCATCTTCTTGAGAATTTCTATCCATCTGCACTGTAGCAGTCTCTTTTGAAGTGTTGTCATTTGTTTGCTCACTTTGCAGTTCATTTTCTGCAAAAACTACATCTCTGCTGACAACAACCTTGCGGGCAGTGGGATCCCACAGGCGATACCCCTTAACACCGTCAGCATAACCCAAGAATATACATTTTCTGGATTTTGGATCCAGCTTTGTTCTTTCTTGGGAGTTGTACATCACGTACACAGGACATCCAAACACATGTAGAGAAGAATAATCAGCTGGCTTTCCTTTCCACATCTCCATAGGCGTCTTCAAACCAATCGCCGTTGATGGTGATCGATTTATCACATAACAGGTGGTTTTGACTGCTTCTGCCCAGAAAGATTTGGCCAATCCCGCTGTTCTCAGCATGGCTCTTGTTCTATCTAGGAGAGTTCTGTTCATCCGCTCTGCTACACCATTCTGTTGAGGCGTATGTGCAACCGTGAATTGTCTCATAATACCCTCTTTCTTACAGAATGCTAGAAAGTTACCGTCTACATATTCTCCTCCATTGTCTGTCCTCAAGCACTTGATTCTTTTCCCAGTTTCAAGCTCTACTTGTGCTTTGAACTCCTTGAATACTGGAAACACATCTGACTTCTTCTTGATTGGGTACACCCATAATCTCCTGGAATAGTCATCAATGAATGATACAAAATACTTTGCTCCACCCAGGGATATTTCTGGTGACTCCCACACATCAGAATGGATTAAGTCCAGTATGTGTTTGCTTCTTGTAGTTACTTTAGCAAACTTCAATCTATGCTGCTTGCTTATCACACAGTGCTCACAGAAAGGTAAATTGACCATCTTGAGCCCGGGCAGGAGATTGCGTTCTGCAAGGACTTTCAAGCCTCGCTCTGACATATGGCCTAATCTGCGATGCCACATCATCATCGTTTCTTCTTGGCTGGCTGCTGCAACTGATGCATCTGCCTCTTGCAACGTCTCTCCCAAAAGCATGTATAGATTGCTTGTGATCTTCTCTGCTTTCATCACCACAAGGTTTCCTTTCACTACTTTCAATATTCCACATTCAGTGTGGATCTTGCACCCGAGGTCATCCAATTGTCCAATTGACAATAAGTTCTTCTTTAAGCCCTTCACATGTCGTACCCCTTGAATTTTGCGAACAGTACCATCATGCATTTTTAATCTGACGGTACCGACTCCAGCAATATCTAAGGCGTGATCATTTCCCATGAACACAGATCCTTCCGAAATAGGTTCATAAGTGCAAAACCAATCTCGGTGTGGAGTCATGTGCCATGTCGCACCTGAATCCATTATCCAGACATCATTGAGTTTCTTTCCGCCTTTAGAACTAGTCGCTGCTTCACTATACAAGATTTCTCCATCATCTGAGGTACTTGCAACACAACCTTGGGAGGTTGATGTTTCAGAATTCTTTTCTCCACCCTTCTTATTATGCCAACACTCCTTCTTCGAGTGCCCTCTCATGCCACAATTGTAGCATTTAAGATTCTTCCTTCTTCGAGATTTTGATCTACCATGATTCTGACTCCCACTGGAGCCACGTTCTGTTGATCTGCCTCTCATCACCGTTAAAGCCTCTGCTTGCTTTGAACTTTCTGACCTTTCCTCCTTATTCTTGCGCCTGGATTCTTCTTCAAGAATAGCACCGGCAACATCATCAAAGTGAAGAGAGTCACTAACATTGTTATTTGTGATGTTGATGATGAGTTGATCATACGAATCTGGTAAACTTTGAAGTAGAAGTTCCGCACGTTCATTTTCCGCTATTTTGAAATCTGATGCTGTGAGTTGAGCAAATAGCGTATTCAGAGTGTTGATGTGATCCGTTACCGACGTGGATTCACTCATTCGAAGAGTGTAGAGTTTCCTCTTCAAGAATATTCTGGTGTGAAGTGACTTCACCTCGTACAATTTGTTTAGAACATCCCAAATCTCCTTTGCAGTCTTCTTCTCTGCAACACTTGACAAAACTGAATCCGCCATTGCTAGGTGCAGATTGGCAACAGCATTGTCATCCTTCTCTTTCCACTTTTCATCAGTCATTTCTGTGGGTCTACTTTCAATTGCTTCTAGACAATTATCCTTCCTCAAAATTGCTCTTATCTTCAATTTCCACAAGGAGAAATTTCTCCCACTGAACTTCTCTATCTCGAATTTTGCTGCCATGGTTGTACACGAACTGAAGCGAGTTACACTATTTCACCGTGAATAGTACCGTATACGTGAACAGTATTGTACGTATGTCGTACACTAAAACAAATCCAGTATACGTTAACAATTACTGCAAAAGTATACAACCACACGTATGAATAGTAACCGTATCTGTGAATAGTGACCGTATACTGGAACAGTGACCATATACTGGAACAGTGACCGTATACTGGAACAGTGACCGTAGCCCGTGAATAGTGCACCAGGTAGGTTCCCAGGAAAGAGAGGTGGGTCACTGATAGACACACTTAAATACCAAGTCTTTCCTAGCCAGAACTTCCCTAGACACTTTCACACTACCACACTTTATTTCCAGCAACAAGAATAATTCTTTTCTGATGTGGAAGATCAGACAATACTGCAACCACAGAGCATACTAAGAACCAACACTTTCACTGCAGCGGAATAAGGACCACGAACCAATGGCTCTGATACCACTGTTAGGTACCAGAGTGACGGAATAGTGTCTCACAACTAAAATAAGAGATGAGAAAAATAGGAACTGAACACACAAAATTTAACGTGGAAAACCCTCAATGAATAAAGGGAAAAACCACGGGGCAAGACTAGAAGAATTTCACTATGAGAAAATATTACAACACCTCTCTCTAAATACTAGGAGAGAACAACCTCACAAAGAATATAAGAAAGTATACAAGAGAGGAAGAGATAATTCTTGGGATGGTTTTAATACTTCTCCTTAAGGCTCTTTATATAGCCTTCAAGGAGGAACTCTAACAATTCTCCCACCGATGTGGGATTCTAACATAAAGTAGTTAGTATTGTATCAGTATAATATTAATATTGTATTAATTTTTAAAAAAAATTAATATATACACCAACCGCTATCATAAATACCGATAAAAAATTGTTTAAGAAACCCTCATAAATCTCTAATTAACTTTAAGCCTGGATGCATATATAGCTTATACTCAAAAAAAATTTATAAGAAAGGAGAAAGATGTCAATAATCAAGATTTTTATACTTAATTATAACTAGTTTTGAATTAATTTTGTGATCCCTTTGGCTTTGTACTAATTAAAGTATACAACATTCAAATTTCAATATTAATGGCCAATTTTTTTTTTTTCAAATGTTAACCAAATATCTGTTAATTTTAGATGTATCTTGTTATAGCAATCAATTTAATAGATGTGAAATTTCTTCTATCTCTACTTTAATACTCTATTGCATGTAAGTAAAACAGATTTATCATATGATAAATTTTACGTATAGATATAACAAACCTATCATAAAGGAAAAAACGAACATATACCATGCTTGTTTAATACCCTGTTAAGTTTTAAAGGATTTTGCTAACGAGTGTCTTTAGAACACTCTTTAAGATTAGTTAATATATTATTTATAATAATAACATTGTATTAAATGCAGTAATTGATAACTTTATTTATTATTTTCAATGCATTGAATAAAAATATTACTATATATAATAACCTTAAATAGTGTCATTGCAAAATCCAATTTAAAAGAGCATTCAATCTAAAATTTATTCATACATATGTATGTAACCAGATTATCTTCAATTCAGCAGATGTAAGATTTATTTTATTTCTCCTCCAATATGCATTATATAATATATTATCTCAATTGCAAGAAAAAAAGTCGTAGCTAATATTTTTAAATTCTAGATTAAAGTCTTATCATATAAATTTGATCATATTTATTTTTGTAGTATTTATGAGGATAGAAGTTTTTTTTTTTTTTTCAATTTTTTTCTTAATAATTAAAACTCTCTATAATAACTAATTGGTTTCAAGATTTAATGAGATTTGGTTTTACTTCCAACACAATTCAATCTGATATTAATGGAGAACTTGAGCATTCTATTTCTATTTGCAAGTTGATGAACAACGAAGGCAAAGAGATTTAATAGGAGACCCTACAAAGCAATTGTGTAGCTCTAAATATCCCATTCTCCTACTGACCAGTCTTTTTCTTTCTTTTCTTTTCTTTTTTTTTTTAATTTTCAAAAGCTTTAATAAAGAAAACAATTAATTATTATCTGTTTATAATTCGACAAAATTCATCTTTTGGATGCTTCAAGTTTAAATTGGTGGTCATCCCTATTTATTTATGCATTTTGTTAACAAATGTTATAAAGATATTCTTTAATGTTATTATATATAACAATTTTTCATTTAATATATTGAAAATGATGAATAAATTGTCAAATGCTGCATTTAATACAATTTTTTTTTTTATAAATAGTATATTAACTAACTTTAAAGAGTGTCATAAGGACACTCGTTAATAAAACCCTTTATTAATTTAAATTTTTTTTTGCAAAAGAAATTGCAATTTGAGAATTAAAAAAAAAAATCGATTGGAGATGTTGAGATTCTAATTTCAAACATATTTTTAAGTGTAATTATATAAACTAACTAAACTAAGATTTGAATTCTTTCCTATCTATCCTTTGTTTGTCACTTTCCATGGTTTTACTCTTTCCTTTTTATCTTTGAATTACATTATAATCAACCTCAAAGGACCCTTCTACAATTATTGCAAATTGCCATAAAATGGAAGGTTAAGTTTGTATAGTCCATACTCTTCCCTTCTATATTAATCAAACCTTTCCCCTTTTCTACTTAATCCAAAAGGTTATGGAAACCCAACAATTATCCCATTAATTCAGGTCTACACATTTTTTATTTTTTTTATAATGCACTTAAGATATTTGGGTTTTTGTCTAAAATCAAATACTTTTATGCTATGTTTGAAAACATGAATTTGTAAATTTGGATTTCATTTGTTATATAAATTATGAGAATGAAATGCGGAAACCCACTCCCAAATTAAAATATGGTCAGAAAGTTTGAACTTTGAAGTCATCCACTTCTGCAAAGAGGAGAAATTTTGTGGGAGTCATAAAATAATAAATAAATATCTTTCAAAGCAAACAAGAAAATATTGAAATTGAATAAGCTTCATTCATGGATAAGTTCCATGTATATATTATTTATAAAACAAGATAAAAGTTTCTGAAAAAAAACAAAAACATAAGTATTTTTTTTTAAATTGATATTAGATTACATAATGATAAATAATATTTTCTCATCTCATAAATCATGTCCTGTCTATCCTTAAATTAAACTTGTGATTTTTAAGATGAAATTCTAAATTATAATAATTGAAGTGTTCCTCTCAAAAAACTATTATGAGATTGTAAGGATTGAATCTTAATTATTAAAATTAAGAATTTAATACTCTATCAACAAATTGTACGACTCTGAACATTTTCAAGAATAATTGATTAACAAGTGATCTATTTTTTTTTTTTTGATTTAAAAATTCCAAAACCTCTTATTTATTATTGAGATAAGATGTCCTTGACAACTCATAGGCCAAGGTATGAACTATGAAAGCTCATTTTAAAGGTTAAGTAAAAGCCATATATCTTTTTGAGCTTACAAATTAACTTCTTAATGTTTTTTTTTTAATTAATTATGGCGGTAAGGAATTGAATCATAATTATTGAAATTAAAAGTTTACGGCGGTAAGGAATTAAATCATAATTATTGAAATTAAAAGTTTAGTACTCTATCAACGGTTTGTATTATTGTTGACAAATTTTTAAATTAGTGTTTTAGACTTTTAGTTAGAAATTTCTATGTTTTATCTCTTTCTCATTCTATTCATTTTTTTTCCTCTTCATATATTTTACATTTGAGTCCGATTAGCAGGTGACTATAGGCACTAGTTAAGAATTATTTATTTATCATTTTCATTTAATATATTACTTTTATTGAAATCAAGAAAAAGTAATGTATTAATTACATTTTTTTTCTATAAATATATATATATATATATATATCACCTTAATCAGCACGGGTTAACATTTTTCTTTTGTATTTTGTCTGATAAAGATTGTAGATACTGAAATTTGAATCTCAAACTTATTAAATGCTACCTCTTAAAGATAATTGTATGAACCAATCGAACTAAATTCAAATTTCGCGTTGGAGTATTTCTTTATTACACTTTGTTTTGGAAAGGTATATTACATAAAAGTAACGCTGCACGATCCATCTATTTATCTCATTTTTTTGTCCCATTTAATGTTTCATTTCATCAAAATTTTGCTTTATTTTAATTTTTATAAAATACGTAATTTTAATATTATTTACCCTCTTTATCACGTCATACGGGACATTAAAAACGGGTCATTACATAAGTTCAGGATAAGAGGAGAGCTAATTAAAAGCCGAAATTAAATAGGCTGAAAAAACAATGTCAATTTTATGGTTGGTTTAAATAGATTGTCACTTATAAGTCAACAAAACTTAATTGGGTGTTTAATTTTGCTTCACTTAATTCTAGCTTTGACTATGAACAATGAAAAATTAAGAACGGATAAAGGTTTTTATCATAGCACTTTCAAAGAAGATATTTTGATTGCAATTTTCAATAATTTTCTTGCTCTACAATCATCTAAATTTTAACGCCTATATAATTTTAATTTTTCAAAAAAAAAGAAGAATTAAAGAAAGAAAGAAGATAATTTGATTGCAATTTTCAAACTTTTTCTTGCTCTACAATTATCTAAATTTTAACACCAATGTTTTTAATTTTTCTAGATTAAGAAAATTAATCTCCTAATTATTATCAATAAAAAATCAAAGACTTTTAAATTTTAATAATTTCACCCTAGTGATTTTGATGCAATTGCATTGAGAAAAAACATTTGATTTTTATGCAACTAATTAAGACCAATTAATTAATTATGGTTGATATATATAAATTAATTAGAAATTAGATAAGCTGATCTCTCTTTCACTTTGACATGTAATTTTTTTTTTTTTTTTTTTTAAATTTATTGATTAAGTATCTCATTTCTCTTTCATCAATATATATATATATATATATATATATATGAGGAGGGATCCACTTACACTAGTGTAAAATTAAGTTAATTTTACACACCTTCATAATTTTTTATACGATTTATATTTGTTTAATCTGACCGTCATATTTCATGTTCTATTCACGTTCACATAGATCATACATGTCGAGTTTCGAGTAAATTAAAAATGTCTAATTATTTGTTCGATGTAAAAAACTTTCAATTGTTAAATATATATTGAAAAAAATAGTATTCTCGATCAATATGATAGAGATATCAGATCGATTCGAAAATTTACGTGCACGATGAGTACAATTATATTGTTAAATCCAACGGTCCGTTTGTTAAAATATAAATTATATAAAAAATTATGAAAGTGTGTAAAACTAATTTAGTTTTATACTAGTGTAAGTGGATCCCTCCTATATATATATATATATATATATATATATATATATATATATATATATATATATACCCATTTGAAATCTACTAACAAAATATAATGCGATTTTCTTGAAGGTAACATGATATGATGTTTAATTATCCAAAAAAAAAAACATGATATTATATGATAGGTGAACATATAATAAGAATTAGCTCTCTCATTCTCTGTAATTAACCTAAAAAGGGAGAAATAGATTAAAAATATAATCTGGTTTAATGCAAGCTTAATTTATTTAGATCAGTATGCTTTATCCCAGAGCCTTTTAAACCAAAAAATTATGTATTTTTCATCATGCAGATCAGATGAGTAGCTTTAAGAATCTAAAACTAACAAAGTAGCCCAAGTAAACAAAATGGTTCTAAAGCCTCAAATGCAGAATGAAACAATGCAAAATCATTTTCCCTTATTAATCACAAAACCACATGAGAAGCTGTAAATACTTATGATGCCCTCAAATTCAATGGATTTTGAGTGTTTTTAATCATGAATCTTTCAGAACTTCAATTAACAACAATACTTATATCTTTCCTTCCTCTATGGATTCAATATTATGGTGACAGTATATTTTGTGAAATGACACAATTCATATATTGAATTCCATCCTGCAGAAAGAAAAGAGAAGTGAATTCACATAAGAATAGGCAAGTTAATAGGTAAGTTAAATTGGGGGTGACAACAGAATTTGGAGTTTAGCTCATGCAATCACTCTTAAGAGGTGACATCCAGTAAGTCTAGAGTTCGAATTCCAGTATTGCAACCTTTTCTTTTTTTTTTCCAGACTGCGACCTCCTTTGTACCAAAAAGAAATCGGGTGATGACAAAAATTAAGCAAAAGCAAGTTCAATCACAAGGAAGAGAGAATAAACAACTTCCTTGAAGGAATGCAAAAATTACTTCTTAACAATAACTCTGACTCAAGAAAGAACACTCCAATTGAAGTCCTAAAGTATGTTTGTCCCCAACAGACCATATCTTTAGTAAATTCTTTTTGTTTAGCTTTTTCGCTGGGGACAATCATAGCATATAAGTGTAAAGTCTTTAGAATTCCTAAGAAATTTAGAAATTATAAAAAATTATGAGTACAAGCCAGAAGGTTTATGATAGTACAAATCTATGTTACTCGGACTCGGAAAAGAGTGTCGGATACGGGTATGTGTCCGACATAGGTATGCTTAATTTTTTGTAAGTTTTTCCATATACTTGGAGAACCATACCCCATACCCATGTCCGAATATGTGTCGGACACGGGTGTCGGATACAGATATTTTAAGAAAAATGAAGAGTCAGAGTAACGTAGGTATACTACAGAAAGAACTAAAGGATCATGCAGCATACTATCAGGCACAATTCAGAAAACAGAAACAATTCTTTATGTTCATAATACAGCAGTTTTTTATGGTTTTTCAGGTTCAGAAACTGCATACCGCAAATCAGGTGGTAAGACAAAAACTGGTTTATTCAATGGATCACCCAAATTTACAAACTAATATTGTAAAAACAATAACTTTCAGAAAATGGATTGTTCTCCTAATTCCTGACCACTCATCCCTTCCCTTAGCACTCTCTCAAAGAACTCTTCCAATGTGTCCTTACCATAACTTGGTGTTTTCTCAGCACTATAATCTCCAGTCTCAGGATCCAAAATCAACATACTTTCAGCAGCATAATACCTTCCAATTTTCCCAAACTCAGCAGCATCTTCCATTGAAGGGAATATCTTAACTAAGAAATCAAGGATTCCAATGGCAAAATCCATTATCCCAATAGGCACTTTCAAGAACTTTGGTTCCTTCCCCACAAGTTTAAACAAAATCTCTCCTTGCTCTAATGGTGTCAAAGCCTTCCCCGGACCGCCAATAGGCAGTACTCGGTTAATCTTATCCTCACTCAAAACACAATCTGCAATAAAAGAAGCCAAATCCTGTTCACTAATCGGCTTACAAGCACATAATTTGCCATCACCAAACATAACATAAGGCTTTCCATCTTTCACTAACTCAACTTGACCCCCTAAGCTCTTGAAGAATGCAGTTGGCCTTACAATACTATAGGTAAATCCATCATCTTCCTCGGCTTTTTTCATCAATTCAGCCTCAAATTTCAGCTTTGCTCGCTGAAATTCAAGGAGGGGTTTTTGCACACAAATGGCAGACAGCAATACAAAATGTGAAGCCCCAAATTTCTTACCAGCAACAAGGCTGTTCTTTGTTGCCTCATAATCAATTTTCCAAGAATCCTTAACACCACCAGAACGGCTAGCAAGACAAGACACAACTACATCAATAGGAAATCCTAAATTTTGCAAAGATTTCTCCAAAGTATCTAAATTTGTCACATCAGAGAAACATACACTAGTTCCATGTAAATCATTCAATGTATCTTCCTTGCTATTTTTAGCTCTAATCCCACTTTTCTCTCTAGCAATAGCTATAACATTAAACCCTCTATTAACCAACTCTTTTACCACAAATTTCCCAATATACCCAGTTGAACCCACTACCAAAACATTAATGTCTTTTGAGTTTTTGCTTCTAAGTGAAGCTGAAACAGCTGTTTCAACAGGCTTTGTTGCTAAAGCTTTAACAAGTTTAAATCTTTCTCTACTAAACTTAAAGGGTCTTGATGGTGAAGTAAAAGGAGCTGACTTTACCTGGATTTGTTTGATGAACTGAGAAGTGAATTGTGTTTTGTAACTTTGAGACTTTGGTGACTGAAGAGTGAAGGCATTGAAAGATAAACAAAGTGACATTGTTTCTCCTTTCTTCTTCTACAGTTCAAAAGAAGTGAAATTTGGGAAACTTGTCTTTGTCAGACAAAAAAATAAGAAAGAAAGGAAAAGAAAATGAAGGAAAATGTGAGGTGAATGATGAGCAAGATTGGGCTTTTTTTCATGGTCAGCAGAGTTGCTCCATCATAAGAGAAAAAGCTAAAAAAACTAATAAAGATAGGTGGTGGATAACATTGCTGATAGCCCAGCTGAAAAAAATAAATAAAATTAAATTGCTCATTTTCCCCATAGATATTGATAAATGTTAGTGTCATCCCCTGAACTTTTCAAAATTTCATTCATATCCCTCGGGATTTTCATTAAAAAATTCATTCTATAATCTATAAAATTTGACATAATTCATAAATATTAGTAGTATGAAGTTATTTTAAGTAGAATTATGAATACTTTAAAATTTTATAGACTATTAATAGTTATATTTGCATATGCAAATCTTTTGTTTCTTCTTCTATTATTTCTCTTATTCTCATATAAGAATTAACAATTAGAGTTACATTTTTTCTTGGCAAACTTTATAGTTTTTACACATGTTAATAGAATTTATGGTTACTTAAGATTCTTGGTTTTTCAAATTTTTTTAAGTATTAGATTATAGCAAATAAATAAATAAATGTAGATTCTGTATATGCAAATCTAATTCATTGGCAAACAATATTTCAATTTTCTTTTTTTAATTTCTAATCTAGAATATTCGTACTTTTTAGACATACACATACACAAACACTTAATTCTAATTTTCTCAAATTAAGCAATTTATAAATTTAATTTCTTTTTGCATTATATTTCATACCAATGTGGGAATAAGTTAAAAAAAAGTTAGAAAGAAAGTATTCTTCATTTTCTTTTTGTTTCAAAACTTATCATAACTCCAACTTTAAATACATAAAACATTATTACAAAATCATAATCTTAAAAAACAAATGAAATATTTTTAATCTATGTTATTCATACTTTACAATAATATAAATTTTAAATCATGATTTGAATTGTATTAAAACAAATGGAGCAGGAATAGGTACTTGTTGCTCGTTATCTTGCCTCCCTCCAATCACTAGGGACTAGACCTGCTCATGGGTCGGACCGGGCCACGATCCGGTTTTTTTCATATTCTTTGCCCTGGCCCGGCCTTGGGTCGGGCCGGGCCGGCCCGGTAGGCCCAAATTTATTATTCATCGAATTAAAAAATATATATTTTTTTATATTTTTATAATTAAAATTAAATAAAATAATATTATTATAATAAAAAAATACTGTTCCAGGCCAGACCGACCCGGAACAAAAAAATATCCTGCCCAGGCCCGGTCCAATACAGGCCGGGCGGGCTGCTCGGCCCATGAGCAGGTCTACTAGGGACAAACAAGTCATCACTGAGATTCCAGCATCATGAACATAATGCAGCTCCCATGATCCATAGGGATGTAAGACAATATGGTAGTAATAGATCATTGTTTTCCTTAACTTGAGCACATTCTCAAATCTCCTCAGAAGTATCTATGTACCAAGCATGGCTTGAAGAAAGAGCATACCATAGTTATATAGGCAATTGGTGAGAGAATTTTACATGTCAAATCGGTATAATATAAAGAATCACAGAAATAAAAGCATCTATTTTTTGTTATCTTTTGCTGTCTTCTTTGTTTACTGTCATATATATTAAGAAGAAACTTCTGCTTGCATGAATCTTAACAGATGTTTTTAACTATTTGATTATAGTATATGTAATGTATCATTGCTTCCCTAGTTGGGAACATTGTATGACCATTTGAAGTCATGACCATTGGGATCTTAGATGTAAACCAGGTTTAGCAGATGAAATGCTTCGCGGTGTCGGTTTGATCATGTCTTAGAGTAACTTTTTTGATTTAGGTTTCAGTCGGTGGGAATTCCTCTCATCGCTTTGTCCTGTCATTTTGTAATTAGTCCAGTGATTTGAATTTCCAATGCCTAACATTAGTAAGCTTAAAGAAGCTGCTTCTAAAGCCTTAATCATGCAATAAATAAGTAAAAAAAAAAATGTAGATCATTTACCCTTTTCCTTGGAAACCAAGCAGTACCCATTTTCCTTTTAGAAAAAATGGGAAAAGAGGCCTTTTGGACACGGAAAGATGTCCTCCTTTGTATGAAGCTGTCTCGAAATACCCCAACTTCAAGGTTGTACTTTTATTCTTTTTCTTTTTTAAGTTTTATGATTAATTTATGTAATTTATGGTGACTTAGCTTTGGAATTGTTGGTTAAAACTAGATTTTCTGCTTCTCCTATCAGTTGATTTGGCTAATTGCTTTTGTTTCATAGCTTTGCAATGGGAGTTTCCTTTTCTTTTGCAATGTCATTCAAGTGAAATTATGAGTTTTTAAGGGGGCAATTCAATTCTTTGTATTGGTTTGAAAATTTTGAAAAATGATGGTAGGGCCGTAGGGGTGCAGGGGATTTTACATAAAGCGGCACAAGGGGATGAGGGATCAGGCTGCATCTGTTATTAAATTTGTGGAACAATGTACACAATCTGAGTCACTCGAGGTTATTGGCTATCTGAAAGCAATTGAATGCCTGGCATTAATGCGGTTTGGAATTTAAAGATGTTCAAATGTTGCTGTTTCAAACCAAAGCTGAATGTTTTGCTTAACCTTGTTGGACTACACTACTGCCTTATATAACATCCTTCAAGTGCCGGTAACGTTTCCTTTTGTGCATTTCTCTTCTGTTTGTTTTGTTTAGATTGTTGAAATAGTGTTTTTGCTGTCGGAAATAATGTTCTAGTGAAATCTTTGGTTTAAGTTACACTACTAAAAAGACTAAATTGAAAACTTATCAGCTTGGCTGAACGAGGGAGAGGAATAGTCGGTAGTATATCAGTATCGGTTTGTTCCATCTGTTACTGAAATTATTTTTTCAGTGGAGACTGGCTATAATTAATAAGCTCTGAAGAATTTCATTCTCTAGTAATTAGTGGATAGGAAACTTGTTTTATTTGGTGATGACAACACAAGATTAAATGGTTATATGTAACTAGGCATGCGTCCAAAAGCTAAACTGGTCTGCCACTTTTTAAATAATGATTTCTCTATAGATTTTAAATCCATATTTTTCTATATGTTTTGCAATCAATGTCTTCAGTCTTGCTTATCACACTCCTGCTGCTTGATAATGTGCCTTCTTATGTTACTCGGACTTGGGTGTGAGTGTCAGACACGGGTATGTTTGATTTATTCTCAGTTTTTCCATGTATTTGAAGGGTTCTTAAGGGATCATATCCCCATACCCATGTCCGAATATGTGTCGGACACGGGTGTCAAACGCGAGTACTTTAAGAAAAATGAAGAGTCGGAGCAACATAGGTGCCTTCTGTCTGCCACGAGTGGATAGGAGAGACAAAACGAATACCTTGATTGGGAATTCCACCATGGCCCTTGCAGGTCAATTGACACACACTTGAGCATACGCTTCTGCAAGCCTTTGTTATGCTACACATGGTGTTAAAAATAAAAGAACTTCTGAGGAAAGATAAAAAGAATCAACAACTGTGTGACGTTTTGATAAAATTATGCATTATAATTTTGTGCTTAACGATGTTTTTAACATCATAATGAGCAGGCTTCGCATGTCATGGAAGCACTTGAGAGTAGCAAGATTTCTGATCGTCAAGTTTTGTGTCAAATGGTGGAAGTTTGGCAGATGGTTTTACAAGTTCAGATATCCTTTGCTAATTCCACAAGTAATCTCTGGTCTAGCCAAAGCTCACAATGACTGGTTTAGATAATTGGACAATGATGAGCATATTTACACAGTGTTTATGTCATCATTGTATAATTTATACTAATAGTAATAGGAATGTGAGTTGATGTGTGTGTATATCTACTGCATACTAGTATTTAACTTTTCTTTTTTTTTCAATTTCTTTTGTACAAATTCCTGTTTAAAATAAATAGAAAGATATATATGTATTTGTAATTATGTGATCTTTTGTTAGTTGTAACAATGAGGAGTTCAGCACTATAAACTGAATGAAAAACTTCAGATTGTGATCTGTTTCTTCAATGGTTTCATCCTTTCAAAATTTGTTCTCAAGGGAACATAGGATCAATTAATGGAGTCAATTTAATTCTGCTTCAATTTACATACAGAGATAGATGTACTAATTCCACCAAGATTCAGGGGAGAAACTTATTTCAAGAACCATGGAAAACATGGTAAACTATTAAGGGAAAGTGTAACAATCCCTTCTAGTTGCTTGACACTATCAAAGTTGACATTCTACAAACTAGTTAGATGACAATAACAGCCATTACTAACTTGTTTCTTTGCACCTGATAATTACCAGCTATGTAGAGGTGGCAATTGGGCGGGTTCGGGCGGGTTTGGGTCGGGCTCATTCGGGTTCGGGTTTATTCGGGTTCGGGCTCATTCGGGTTCAGGTCCATCCGGGTTCGGGCTCATTCGGGTTCGGGTCCATTCGGGTTCGGGCTCATTCGGGTTCGGGCCCATTCGGGTTCGGGCCCATTCGGGTTCGGGTTCGGGCCCATTCGGGTTCGGGTATGTTTTACATCATTTTATTTTATATTAGATGTAATCATTTTTACGTAATTTAAATATTTATATCTAAAAACAAATTATTAATTTATTATTAATTTTATACTTTTGCTATTATATGATATTTTTAATTATATTTATTTTTTTAAATTAATATTTGTTAGCACCAAAAGAATAAGAAATTAAGTTGTTATATAAAATCAAATTTTGAAATAATTTATTATAAAAAATATGATATATTATAAATTAATCATATTGATATTTAAAATAATTGATTTGATGAACCCGAATTTCAAAATATAAATACATTATAATTTATATTCACTATAAAATAAAAAACTTTTAAAAATAAATCCTGGCCTTCATCTATTCGTTTATATACTTATAAAATGCAAAAAAATTATACTTATAATCAAGATATATATATATATATCTATCGAGTACT
This sequence comes from Fremontodendron californicum, assembly GCA_030761205.1. Taxonomy (NCBI): domain Eukaryota; kingdom Viridiplantae; phylum Streptophyta; class Magnoliopsida; order Malvales; family Malvaceae; genus Fremontodendron; species Fremontodendron californicum. The sequence continues at coordinate 23,580,420 of JAULJL010000022.1, read as the reverse complement.
TATATTTTTTTCATCAATATAAAGTATAAATTATAAAGTAGTACTAAAAAAATATAATTTATATTTAAATTATACGTAATAAATATATAATTAATATGATTATTTATTAATATATAATAAATATACCAAAAACCAAAAGGCCATAAAACCCAAAACCCCATTAAACCCACCCGCTAAAATAAAATCCCATGAAAGCCATAATCCAATTAAACCCACCCTAACCTAACCGTATAAGTATAACCCAAAAGGCCAAAATAATTGAATTATTGTCAATTTTTTTTACCCTTACAGAATAATTGAATTATTGTCAATTTTTTTTCACATCTCTAAAATTTTCAAGAATTTAAAATATTTAGATTGTAAATTCATCATGATATGAGACGTTAAAGTTATAACTTATAAGTACATAATATAATTTACATTTTGATAAAATTATTATTTCATCATCATATATATATAATATATTAAATTTTAATTAAATTATTAAAAAAATTAGAATAAAATTAATAATTAAAGTTATTGCTTTGTAAAAAAAAAAAAAATTGCAAGTTGATTATTTTTATTTTTAGTATTAAATTCGGGTTCGGGTTCGGGCCGGTCTCGGGTTCGGGTCCATTCGGGTTCGGGCTCATTCGGGTTCGGACTCATTCGGGTTCGGGCCCATTCGGGTTCGGGTCCATTCGGGTTCGGGTCCATTCGGTTTCGGGTCCATTTGGGTTCGGGCCCATTCGGGTTCTGGTTTTTTCGGGTTCGGGTTTTTGACTTTTTGGTCAAATCGGGTTTGGACGGGTTCGGGTTCGGGTTTTCCTGGGCGGGTTTTCGGGTTCGGATTCATTTTGCCACCTCTATAGCTATGTTACTCGGACTCGGGTGCTAGTGTCAGATACGGGCATGTGTTTGATATGGGTATGTTCAATTTTTTAAAAGTTTTTTTTTTTATGTATTTTGAGGATCCTTGAAAGGTCATATTCTCATACTCATATCCGAATATGCGTCGGACATGGGTACTTCAAGAAAAATGAAGAATCGGAACAACATAGATTAACAGAGTTCATCTGTATGGCCATGTTAAGGAGAGATTGCTAGAATTTGCAAGTGATGCTTGAAAATAAAATTATAAATTCCATGGTTTGACAGAAGAACTCACGAGGCAAGAAGAAGAAACAACAATGAATCATAGTACAAACATATTCTTTTTTTTTTGTTTGGGTACAAAGGAGGTCGTAACCTAGGAATAGGGGTTGCAAATGTTGGGATTCGAACTTCAGATCTACTGAATGTCGCCAAGGGTAACTGCATGAACCAATTGAGCTAAGTTCCGGGTTTGATTACAAACATGTTCTACAACTATTCAGATTCAGAAAAAAAGTGTATCTTAAGTGTTGGCTGAAAATACAAACAATATTGAACCCAACAACAGTTTTATATGAAATATAATAAAGTAAGAGCTTACAAGTTACAAATGCTGTTCATCATAATGTTATTTTGCAGCTGCAATGAGACACTTGAAAGAGACGAAAAGAAAATTAAATAAATCAGCTTGAAATCAAAAGCTTTCATCGGTAACGATATACAGTATAACCAGTAGCTCGTGGTTGAGGGATGCAAACAGCCATGAGAGCTACAGCTATGATTAAAACCATGAGAAGACCAGTGAGATCTAAGCCACCATCATCTGATTCCATACAACATAATTTCCCCATTGTAAAACGCTTTGCTGTTAACCTCAAATCTTTCTTGTTTTCTTGTTTCTTTGTTAACATATGATGAAGAAATGAAACATATAAGGAAAATAGAAGTAGAATCCTCTTTGTCTCCGAGTCAACTTGACTTGGAATAGTTTATTGTGGACTGGGTTTCTTTGAACATGGCTGGCTAACAAACTTCTAATATCTAATCTAGTTAAATGTGGCATAGTACTATTAATGACAATATAAAAGTTGTCCTCTTGGGTTAAATATTCATTACTCCATGGGGTTGTAAATTTTTTTTTTCTTCTAAATTCAAGGTATCCTTTCGTCTTCATTTTATGATTGATGAAAGTTTAATCCTTATCGAGCCGAGAATGTAATGGTAAAACCCTTTTAACATTAGAGACTCTCAGGATTTGAACTTTGATTTTCATTTAGATGATTGGATCTACTTTACCATTCCGACTGACCGATGTTGGTTGTAAATATTATTTTGCTGAAAGTACTCTATTAAATTATAGACGGTCCACTTATCAAAAAAAAAAATTATAGACGGTCTGAAAGTTTAGACAAGTTAAAATTTGAGATCTGAATTGAAGAAATGTTTTGAAAAATGTGCTCTTTTTCCTAACTACTGCACTTAAGTTAGAGGTGAATAGCTGCCAATCTCTTAGAATAGGTCCGGATGGTTATAGACATTAATTAGAAATTATTTAATTGTTATTTTAAAAAAAAAATTTGCATTTAATATATGAAAAATGTTAATTAATGTCTAGTAATACTGGTTAAAATAATATTAAAAAAGGATTCGTTTAACTGGTGCTTATAGGCATTGGTTAAAGTACTATATATAAAAATAAAAATATAATGAATGTATTATTTTTTCTTGAATTCAATAAAAATAATGTATTTAATGCAAAAAACTTTAGGTAAATAAATAATTTTTAACCAATACCTATAGGCATCAATTAAACGAACCTTAAATGCATTAGTTGATGATTAATTTGATAATTTTGATACATTAAAAATTGTAAATTATTTAATATGATAACTTTAAAGAGTACCTTAAAAATACTTGTTAGCACAAAAAAAAAATGCAGCTGAACAGATTGGACCACATTTTACTTGGAAGATCACATCCCAATTGCCAACCGCTTTAATTACTGTAGCTTTCTTAACAGTTGGCCATAAATAATTAGATGAATCAAATATTATAATTAACTTAATCTGATAAACCCGATGACCTAACTTTAATATGATAATAATAATAATAATAATAATAATAATAATTCTGTCAAGTGTAGTGATGAAGGTTCATATCTCGAGCTTATGAGTTAATGACAGTTGACTAAAATGGATTAGCTGTTCAAGTACATTCTATTTAATCGTTTACTGATCAAATTCTTCAAGCAAACTGCAATTTGGAACTTATTATTGATAAGCCACATCTTGAGCCAATTTATAATTTGCCAAAGGTTTCAAAGATGTTCGTTCATCAGTCAAATTTTCAGAGCAACATAAAAGGAAAGGAACCTTCAAACAAATCCTTGAAATTCATTTCAAGTCACAGGTCTTGAAGTTTAGAAGGCAGAAAGGAATAAGATGGCCAGAGATTAGAAAAGCATTCGGAATCAAATGTAAGTCAAACCACATTAAAGTCATAATTCAAGTACAAGATACTTCTCCCCCTAACTAAATATGTGCAAAATTATGATTACTGTTATCATTCTGTTTTACAAGTTCAGACACTTAAAATGAGTACTTGCAAATCCGGACTCGGGTGAGTGTCGGATACAAGTATGTATCCGATACGGATATGCTCAATTTTTTTTAATTTTTTTCATATATATGGATGATCACATCCTCATACCCATATCTGAATATATGTTGAACACAGGTATCGAAATGAATACTTTAAAAAAAATAAAGAATCCGGATAACGTAACTTGCAACACGGATGAAAAAAGGCATGATAGTTATTGGCAATGGCACAGTCTCCTTGTCAAGAACTCGCGGCGCCACATAAATCCAGTTTCTTCCACCACAATTCAATTATGTCCCAGCAATGAGGATTAAGGCGACAGTTACACTGAAACTACGAAGGAAGTGAGCCAAGCTAGGATATTTGAGGTTTTGTGTTGTTTAATTTCTTTCCAAAGGATGATTGTCACTACCCAAGAAAATCTAGCGACGAAGTTTCTGCTTCAGAACTTCAACTGAGAGGGAAGCTGCATCCTGTCATCAAGTGGACAAGTAGATATCAACACCCACCTTATAAAGCATCTAAATTATGCTGCCATGCCAACCTATGTTATTCGGGCTCGGGTGTGAGTGTCGGATATGTTCAATTTTTTTTCAAGATTTTCATGTATTTGAAGGGTACATAGAAGAAAATATCTCATACTCATGTCATGTCCGGATATGGGTCAGACACAGATATTGAATATGGGTACTTCAAGAAAAATGAAGAGTCGGAGCTACCATAGATGCCAACCTCATTAATCAGATTGACTTTGTCAATGAACAAAAAACAGTTTCTAAAACCCAAGAAAGAAACAGAATTGTTGAGGGTGGAAGACAAACTGAAACTCAAGATGGAATTAGGTTTCTTGAAAAAGGGTAGAGATTTCAGAGATCGAATTGTAGAAGTGCTTTGAGAAGTGGCCAGAAGTCTAAGCTGTAAATGAACCGTGCTTGAACAAACAGGCTTTTGTTCGTTTTTGTTTATTTATTTTTGGGTTTGTTTGTGTTCGGTTCGTGTTCGTTAAGGATTTTAAAATTGTGTTCAAACTCTGTTCGTTTAAAATTGAGTGTGTTTGTATTTGTTTATTTAATATTCACTTGTTCGTGAACATTAATCTAACATGTTCATGAACATATAATCGAACATGCTCATGAACATACAATCGAACATGTTCGCGAACATTTAAAATTATGTTCATGAACAATAAACAAACAAATCTAAACAATTTTAACAAACAAATAAATAGAAAAATAAATAAATTTTAAATTATTATTAAATATAAAATAATAAAATAAAAACGTAATTAAATCATATTTATTAAATTTAAGTTATTAATTATATTATAAGTAAATAAAATAAAATAAAAATATTAATCATATTATAATCGAACAATAAACGAGTTTTAAATAATCTATTAAACGGATTTTAAACGATTCATAAACGAGCTTGTTCGTGAACATAAATGAACTGAACAGACCTTGTTCGTGTTCAGTTTGTTTAATAAACGAACCTTAAAATCATGTTCATAATTGTTTATTTAACTTGATAAACGAACATAAATCGAACTGCTCACGAACCGTTCGTCGAACGATCTGTTCATTTACACCCCTACCCATATCAGGGTCTGGTTGGGATGACACAAGAAATAGTTGCCATTTACTAAAAGATCTTAAAAAACAAAACTGAAAGACATAATTAGGCCATTGATAGCTTTCTACATCAAAAGTAAATCCAACTGAAAATGTGCCAAGGTATAAATTTTACTATTAACAGTGGTGTGAATGTTCAGACACTGTATATGAACAAGTATTTACCAGAATTTATTGGAGAAATGAAAAAAGAGAGGCACAAAAGTATGCAGGCAAAGAATTCCCTATGCCAACTAAATCGAGTTTCTTCCACCATAAATCCATTCAATCCCGGCAATGAAGATGAAGGTATGAGTTATTCTGAAACTCCAAGGAAGTGGGCAAAGCTAGGATATTTTGGCTCCCATTCTAATTCCTTACGAGTTTTTGTGTTGTTCAACTTCTTTCCCAAAGGATCACTAGTGCCTGCAATATACAATATATGTCAGCTAATGCAAGTTTTACATATCAAAGAACTAAAACTAATGTCACTCGGACTCAGGGTGAGTGTCGGATACGGTATGTATCCGATACAGATATGCTCAATTTTTTTTTTTTAAGTTTTTCTATATATTTGAAAGATCATACTTCCATACCCATGTCCGAATATGTGTCGGACACGGATATTTTAAGAAAAATGAAAAATCCGGTAACATAGGATATAATGACAATAAATGACTTGCGTATGAAAACCTTCAACAAGAACAGAAGACTCAAATATAGAATGTTTGCCAGTTATTAAAAACCTATATGCTAAATAAAGAGAAAAGTAATAGTTAATCAATGGTATACTTTCTCTAAAATGTAAATAAGAAGCCACCTGTAAAGGCCTCAAACTTCTTGTTGAATTTCCCGCTTTTATCAACCAAGTCCATTACTTCCTGCCTGCAGAGAACAGAGTGAGAAGAACTCAAGAAATCAGCAAAATAAACAATTTTTGATCAAGTAGTTGCTATCAGAATAGTTCATCATGAAAACTATTTGGGATATTCTCAAAGGTTTAAACAAATATATTGCAAGAAATATATTGACACAAGTTGTCATCTGTCCGAATATAAAAGAAGACAACCTGGACAAAGGATGATTGTCACAACCCAAAAAAATCCGACCACGAAGTTTCTTCTTCAGAATAGTGACTGAGAGGGAAGCTGCATCCTGTGACACCAAGTATACAAATAGATATCAACACCACTCAAAGTACCTAAATGATACTGCAAATCTCAAAAAAGAAATTGTCTCTATCCATGAAAAACAAGGAGTTGAAATTTTGCAAAAAACCATAAAACAAAACTGAGTTTATCATTTCAATGCTTCATGGTAGTGTAATAAAGAAGTTGATAGATTGTGCACATGCAGAAAAAATAAACCCGCCATTCATAAACCAATATTAAAAAGTGAATTTTCACCTCATAGTGTATAAGATTGAGGATGTGATCGGGACGAGCATCAAGAGTACCCTTCTGTAACCAATAGAAATGTGCACCTCTATCTATTTTGTATGAAAGGTTAAGGTTATCATATGAATGCAATATTGGTAACATCCACAAGTCCATGAAACATATAAAGATATCTCTTCTTCAATAATTTAAGTCTGAGAAAAGGATATATAGAGTCCAGCCAACCTAACGACGCAACCATCAAAGTCCAGCACCACTTTTTCAGCCTTGAGAAGGATATCCGTCCTAGGGCTTCTTCCAATCGGCACACTTGGTGTGTCCTGTAAAGAATATTACATCTCTGTGACCTTACAAGTTAAAATACAGAGGCAGGACAGGATATTGATGCATCCCAATGTCATGAAAATAACTATATAAGTTGGCATCTATGTTGCTCCGACTCTTCATTTTCTTGAAGTATCCGTGTCCGACACATATTCGAACATGGGTATGGGGATATAATCCTCCAAGGACCATCCAAATACATGAAAATCTTGAAAAAAAAAATGAACATACCCGTGTCGGACACATACCTGTGTCCGACACTCACACCCGAGTCTAAGTAAAATAGGCTGGCATTATAAATTCAGAACTCAAGATGTATATTTAATACTTATTTAGATAGGGAAAACTTCCTTTCATGGAAAATTAGAAGAACAAAAAGAAAGTGTTACCAGCAGAACAATGTGTTATGTTAGATGTAAAATACCTCATCACACGGTCCATTGTCATTGCAATCATATGGTGCAGAGCTCGATGTGAATAAGAAAGAACCTTCACCATTCCAGCTTAAAGCAGCCATCCTGATCCATTCAAAGCCAAAGGCAAATAGCACAATTTCAGTTACAAGAGACAAAATAAACCAATTCAACATTTTGCCACTAACAAGAAATCTAAAATTCCTGATCAAAGTAAGCTTTGCCAAAGCTCTCCTCGTATCTCATATATGACTTACTACCATACAACACCAATATGGCTAGTTAGTGACAAATTTAAACAACAGAGACGCCATGAAAATTTTCTCAGAATTACCTAATATCACCAGGGTAATCTGGGGTTTTTGAAGGAGGAGCACAGAAAATCACATAAGGAAACTTCTGATCAGTTTTAGTCCCTTTCAAATATGGATTAATCCCCATTGAGATTAATTCATCGTGGTGATCCGTCGTCACGGTCTGCCCATAAATTTGACATCCTGGATGTTCCTGCTTCCACAACATATATATATATATATATATATATATATATATTAACTGTCTTTCTCCTAAACATCTAAGACTAAAAGGCTAAATCCCATCTAGCTAATCCTTATCATTATCCAAGAAAACCCTTTGAATTTCAACCCCTGAAACTACATTGAACGAAATTAAAGCTGGAATTTTCTGAAGTAAAGGCAAAAAAAAAAAGAACGTTGATTAAATTAAAGTAAGCAATAAAACAGTTAGTTTACCTCCCTCCATTTTTCAGCCACCAAGCGACCAAGAACACCTGGTCCCACAATTAGCAGATCATTCTCTCCCACCATTCCTGACGACGCCATTGCCTTCACTGCCTCATTTCTCGCACCTTCATCAACAACAAAAAATTCTCAGATTAAATATATATAATAAAAAAAAAAAGTTAAAGCAAAATTAAATTTACTAAAAAAAAGGAAAAATCAAAGAGATAAAGAAAGGGAGAGACCAATTGTGGAGGAAGCTGAGACTTGAAGAGAAGCAGCCATTGAGGAAGATAAGGTGAAGCTTTGGAAGATGGGAATTGGGTTCTTAAGTAAGGGTAGCGATGATGAAGAGATTGAGTTTTTCGAGAGATTTGTGAAATAATAACTGGTGCAAGAAATGGTTCCCATTTACTTTAAAATTAAAAAAAATAAAATAAAAGAAATTAAAAGAAGATAGAAAGAGTCTCTTTATGTGGATTTTGATGATTATTGGTTGACTTTCCAACGAAGCAATGGAATAACTTCGGGCACAGCTAAAGAGGATTTTTGTTCTTCGTTACAACCAATGATTTTATTACACGTGGTGAGTTAGGTAGTTGTGTGGGATTATATCAGGCTGTGATTGGCGGTTTATGTTTTCATTTCACGGAACGTGTATGTTGGACAGACTCCTCTCTGCCTCCGTTCGCCTGAACAAAAAACGTTGTCGTTGCATTTTTAGTTAATTGTATTTTTTAAGTCTCTAGAGTCAACCTAGTGATGGATAATGAGTCAACTCACTATTCAAATTTTTTTTTTTTGAGTCAAATCCGTTATGGATCGAAATCGATCGGTAAATTTATTTTATTGTTTATAAATTATTTAAAAAATTATTTTTATATTAGTATATTTATATATATTTTATAATTTAATTTAAATAATAATAATTTAGATCAACTTGAATTACAAAAATCCGTAATTAAATTTGACCCTTAAATAAATCTAATCTAATGCATGTAACAACGATTATTGCTTTATTTGGATTGCTCGTAAAGGTTTTTTTTTTTTTTGGATAAGTAAGTGTTTTATTTATCCAGAAAGCAGTTAAACTGCTACATCCAACATCATGTGCAACATGTACTTAAAGATATACATACTTAAACAATACTTGAACAAAACTTAAGACCACTAATCAATCAGGGAACAATAGCAACATACTTCAGCAATACTTAAAGCTATTCTAGAATGGACAAAGATCCTAGGAAAAAAGTGACAGTCCCCAATCTGCATCCAATCTTCGGTTCACTTCATCAGGACTAATGTTCTTGAGCCTCAACAATCGCATTCTGATGATCTCTTTTATCTGCTCAATGATGGCTCCTTGTGTGGATTGAAGGCGATTAAAACACCTATTATTTCTCTCCCTCCAGATCGAGTAAAGAAAGGCACTCCATGATAAACGCAAAATAACAGAAATGAGAGTTTTTCCTCTGATTCTGTTTACTGCCCATTGCAGCTCTGCTTGCCAGCTCCTTATGCTTCTATGAAATTGACATAAGCATAGTATATGCCCCCAGATTTCCTTTGAATAGTCACATTCAAAAAATATATGATTCCGGGTTTCTTGCTCAGTTTGACATAGCTCACATTTGCCATCCACCTCCATGCCCCATGACATCAATCTGTTCTTTGTAGGCAGTTTGTCCAATATAGCCATCCAAGCTACCAGTGCATGTTTAGGAATATGAAATGGAAACCAGATCAGTTTATCCCACTCCACCTTGTCCTGCCTAGGCCTGAGATCATTCCAGACTTTAGCCACCATAAATCTGTTCCCAGGGAACTTCCAAGTTAGAGCACCATTGTGGTTGGAGGTGAACCTCAAAGCCAAAGCCCTCAGCTGAAGCATTTTACGCCATGTCCAGCTGCTTCCTGGGGAAGGTTGAACCTGCCACACTGTTCTTCCTTTCAGCACATAGACATGAAGCCAGGCAATCCACAATGAACCTGCCTGAGAGAGAAGTGCCCATAGGTGCTGAATAATGCAAGCCTTATTCCATATTCCCAAGTCTTTTAATCCAAGACCCCCTCTGACTTTGGACAGCAAATGGAACTCCATTTGACTCTTGCTCCCTTAGCTGAGTCATCTCTTCCTTTCCAGAAGAACCTGCTGCATAATTGATTAATTCTTTTAAGAACAGCCTTAGGCAATACAAAGTGCCTGCACCAGAAATTAGACACATTAAAAAGAACAGATTGAATGAGCTGAAGCCTTCCTGCATAGGATAACATGCGTGCTGCCCAGCCATTGATTCTCTGAGTAATTCTATCGATCAAAGGAGAACAATCCTTTTCAGAGAGTCTTCTTGTGACCAAAGGGACCCCAAGGTACCTAACAGGTAGTTTGCCAAGTTTAAACCCTGTCAACTCTTGCATCTCAAGTAGAGTGGTCCTACTAACACCAGAGGAGAAGACTTCACTCTTGGAAGGGTTTAATTGCAAACCAGAAATGGTATAAAAGTAATGGAGAATACCCTGTATGCCCACAACAGAATCCAAGTTACCCTTTGCAAAAATCAGCAGATCATCTGCAAAGCACAGGTGAGTAAGCTTGATTCTGTGACATTTAGGATGGTAGCTGTAAACTCCATGAAAAGCCCCTGCATCCAGAAGTCTGGATAAAACATTCATAGCAATGACAAAAAGATAAGGAGAGAGAGGGTCTCCCTGCCTTAACCCCTTTGCTCCTTCAAAGTACCCTACTAATCCTCCATTAAGAGAAATTGAGAACTTTGGGGAAGTGATGCATGCCTTGATCCATCCTATGAACTTATCAGGCAATCCATAAACTGATAAAACAGTGAGAATGAAGTCCCAATTTAATGAATCAAAAGCTTTTTGGAGATCAATCTTCATTGCAAAACGGGGGGATAAGGTTGCTCTTCCATACCCTTTGACCAGTTCCTGAGCCATGAGAATATTATCTGAGATGCTTCTCCCTGGTATGAAGGCACTCTGATTGCTGGAGATCATAGTAGGAAGGAGTGGAGTGAGCCTGGCAGTGATGATCCTGGTAATACATTTATAAATGACAGAGCAGCATGAAATAGGCCTGAAGTCCTTCATATGATTAGGATTATGGAATTTTGGGACAAGAGCAATACATGTAGAGTTAAAGACTGATATCCTGCTCCCTGATTGAAAGAAGGATAAGATTGCTGCAGTGACATCCTCTTCCACAATAGGCCAAGCAGTTTTAAAAAACTGTGCAGTGTATCCATCTGGCCCTGGGGCTTTGTCCCCATCTTGCTCAAACATGGCTCTTTTCACCTCCTCTTTTGTAACAGCCTTAGCTAAATTGTCCTTAGCTTCAGCAGGCAAGGCAGGCTGAATAAGTTCAGTAAGAAGCTCCCTAGGGCAGTCTGTGACCTGTTTGTCCTCAGTCCCAATCAACTTCTGAAAGAACCTTACAGCCTCCTTTGAAATTTGGCCAAAATCTTCCAACTTCCTTCCCTCATCATCATAGAGGACTCTGATGGATTGCTTGCTATGCTTTGCTGACACCATTTTATGGAAATAATGAGTGTTCTGATCCCCCTCCTGCAGCCATTTTATCCTTGATTTCTGCCTGTAATAACTTTCCTCAGCCTTTTGGAGTTCCATCAATTCTGCATAGAGTCTTCTTTCTGTTTCAACAAGAGTATTAGATGGCCTTTGATGCAGATTGATCATCTGCATGCTCTCCAATTCTTGCCTTTTATCTTGAACCTTCCCTGAAATGTTGCCATATATGGCCAGGTTAAATGCCCTCAGTACTGCCTTTAATCTCTTCAATTTGTGGAATAGAGTGGTCATAGGATTGCCAATGAAAGGCTCTTGCCAAGAGTTTTCCACAATGTTCAGGAACTCTGGATTCCTAGTCCAGAAATTAAAAAACCTAAATGGCTTTGGGGGAGAATGAGCAGTCAAGTTCATCTTTATGTATGCTAGGCAGTGATCAGAAACCATTGGAGCCAAAAACTCAACAAATGAGTGAGCAAACTGTGTATGCCAGCAATCATTCACCAAAACCCTATCAAGCTTTTTAGCCAAGTAAGCATCAGTTTGGTGGTTGGACCAAGTGAATGCTGGTCCAGTACTGGTATGATCAAACACTGATAGCTGTTGTCGCAACCTAAAAAATAACGTCTCATCGCAAGACTTTATTATTCGTTAGATGTGACATTAAAAAATCGAGGAAAAGTCGACTTAATTCCTCTAGAAAAATGAAGGTTTTGAAAATGACCTTAAAAAAGACATGGAGTCGCCACCAATCTTTTTTAGCTAGGTGTGATCGGCCACCTATTAAAACCGGTTTTATAAAATATTTTAAAAATTAATTAAAACATTTTAAAAACCAATTTCAAGTCTGCGTTTTAAACCAGAGAAATCAAAGAAGCGGGTTCGGGAGTCGGTTACGTGTGGGGAAGGATTAGCACCCCCACAACGCCCGTATAAATCGGTACCTTATTAATCGTGTGTTATCTCAAGTCTCGGTAAAAAGTTGGTTTTAAACTTAGTATTTCAAGTTAATTCCCAATTTAAAAATAATTCCATTTTTTATTGAAAATGATCCGGAATTTATAAATTCAAAATTTTCCTATATTCCCCAACAAACGTGGCAAAATATAGAAATTTTTATCAGTTTTGGAAAACTTTCCGAATCATTCTCCTTTTGAAAGAAAGATATTCCTTTATTAATGATAATTGATGAAATTCCCTCCAGCAAACCCGGTAGAGAACTCATGAATTATTTTAACTCGGGAATATCTTTATTTTTATTGAAAACCATTATCTTTTTGAAAACATTTAAAATAAATGAATATGTATATGCATGACATAAATAAAATGACATAGCAACATCTAAATAATATAATGCAACCTAAATGACATGGCAAACATGAATGATATGGCATATAAATTAAATGAAATGGAATATGAAATAATGCTACCATATAATATGCATGAAAATAAAAATAGAAATAATAATACATGAACATAGTATATGCTAAATAATATGACCAAAAAAATGACTAAATAAAAGCATGGGATATCATGAAATATTCCAAATCATATGATAAACCATATAACATCAAAAATATAAATCAAAATAATAACAATATCATAGAAATTATTATAACAAGAATCACATATTATATAAAATGCATGAATATAAAAATGCAATGCATGAAATGTATTTTTTCCTTTAATTAAGGAAATCCGTATATCTAAAAAGATATCCGGCTACCTTAGGAAAATATGTCAAATTAAATATTCTAAAACCAAAATACTTTGTGATTGTTTGAAAATAATTTTGAGAAGCTTGAATTAAAAATAAAAACTGGGCTAGAATTTCTTAAATGGCTCTAATTTCCTAAGTTTAAAAAATCCGGACTTGGCTACCCTTAACCCGGGACTTGAAAAACCATTTTTAGAGTTTAAAAAGGCTTATAAATTATCCTAAGTCAGTAGCTAACCCTCCTAATCAGCCCACTCTAATTAAATTAACCAAAACAGAAAAATGGTTTTTCTTTAAATTCAATTCTGACTCCACTGTCCAGTATTAATCCACGATTTTTTACCCAATTTTTAAAACTTCCAAAATTCTAAAATAAATACTGGAGACTCAGGACATGTAAAACTACACGAAAACAAATCGGCTTAATTTTCTGATCAAAGATGAATTCCCAGAAAAATCATAGATGTACGAGTTTTTGGAAGAGAAAAAAACTGCTTTGTTTTTCTTTAAATTCAATTCTGACTCCACTGTCCAGTTTTAATCCACGATTTTTTACCCTATTTTTAAAAATTCCAAAAATTCTAAAAAATTTACTGGAGACTCAGAACATGTAAAACTACACGATAAAAAATCGGCTTAATTTTATGATCAAAGATGAATTCCCAGAAAAATCAGAGATGTACGAGTTTTTTGAGGAGAAAAAAAACTGCTTTGTTTTTCTTTAAATTCAATTCTGACTCCAGTGTCCAGTTTTAATCCACGATTTTTTACCCTATTTTTAAAACTTCCAAAAATTCTGAAAAAATTACTGGAGACTCAGGACATGTAAAAATACACGATAAAAAATCGGCTTAATTTTATGATCAAAGATGAATTCCCAGAAAAATCAGAGATGTACGAGTTTTTGGAGGAGAAAAAACTGATTTGCCAGCACATTTTTTTGTCTTTGATAAAATCATTTAAAAATCAAAGTAAAAATATTTGAAACTCATAAAATGATTTCCAAACAATAGCTAAGACTTTTTGAAAGTTAGATAAAAATTGTCTAAGTAAAAAAAATCACAAAGGTAGAATAATCAACTTGACAAACTTAATTTTCCACAAGTGTGCTCAAGAGAGCATGACTTTGAACCATCAATTGGCTCAAGTCATTATTCAAGTGGTATGAACATGAAATGCATGAAACAATGCAGCAAACATAATGCATGAAATGCATGGATCTAAACCTAAATGTAAGGAAAATGCATGACATAAATAATATGGCCTAGACCTAACATGAACTTGCATGGCATTTAATGTAACCTAGACCTAAGACATGCATGGCATTTTCACAAACACAAGGCATGCTTAATTCAAAAATCAAACCAAATATCATGCAAATGCAAAAACCTAACAACTAGCATGACAACAAATGCAACACACAATGCAAAACACATGGAATAGCCAAAGGGCCTCAAGCTCCAACAAACATGGCATTTTCACAAACACTTGACATACTAGCATGAAAAACTAAGTCATAACACTTAAATCATGCAAAAATCACACAAGCATTTTCACAAACACTTAATATACTAGATCTAAAACATGCTCAATTAGGATATAAAACAAGAATCATGCAAAGAATCACACAAGCATTTTCACAAACACATAATATGCTAGATCTAAAACATGCTCAAATTTAAACAACATGAAAACAGAAAATTAAAATGCAAAAAAAATATGATATCTAAGACATAAATGGCAACAAACAAAGCAACCAAATTAAAATATAACTCAAGAACATGAAATAACATAACATTTAAAACATCAAAAAAAAAAAAAAAAATAGCATAAACAATATGGTAAAATGAATCAACACAACAACTTAAAATAAATAATGTAGGCCATTTGGCCATGGTGAGTTTATTGTAAAAACAAAATGTAAATAAAATATACTTAAGAAAGGAAATGAAGGAAGAACAAAAAAAAAAAAACATTATTCTAAAATGAAAACTCACCAAGTAGAGATTAAAATAGCAAAAAACAAGAATAGAAAATGAAAGTGCAAGAGTTGGTGCTCAAGAGCAACCTCAAGAAGCTAATATTTCAAGCTTTTCTCTTCAAACTTTCCTTTTTTTCTAAACTTTTCTTTTTTTTGCTCTCAACCAAGAAGATAAAAACTAAGAAAAACTAAGAGAAATCAGCCAAAATGGAAAAGAAAAAACCAAAATGTGCCTCTCTAGGGTTGGCCTTAATGATGCTTATATAGCCTCAAAGATGTTGTCATTTTTGTGTAACCTATTTTCCATCAAATGGCCAATATTTCAAGATGAAAACTCATGAAATTACCACCCTTAGATTAGCATCTCAGCCCTCTCTATGCAAAAATAATGTTGACATCTTTCTTAACCTATGTGGTTTAATCACCATGGCTTGATCAAAGAGAATGGTTAACTAACTCTTGATTTTTAACCACTTGATTGAAAAAAAATAAAATAAAAAATAAATTAGAAGCTTCCTCCTTTCTTTGGGCTTGGGCATGCCAGCACTTCTCTTTTCCAGCCCAACTCTGATTTTTTGAAGGGCTAAAAAAAGCCCTTTTTCGGTTGCTTGGGTGAAATGACCATTTTGCCCCCCGGATGCAAGTAAATATCAAACGGACTCCAAATTCAATTTTTATTTTTTAAATACTTCCAAAATAATAAAATATTGAGTTCTGGAAGTTTTCAAAATTATCCGAGTCCGTTTTCTATTTATTTGGATTTTTTTCTTCCCAAAAATGCCCTTTTATGCCCCTACATTTTACCATTTTTTAAACGAGCTCCAAATCAAGATTTTTCTTCACCAATATCTTCAAAATAATTGAAAAGTGTGATATGGAAGTTTTCATAATTTTTGGAGCTCATTTGGTATTTTTTCAGGATTTATCGGCTTGAATTACTGCATAGGAGGCTCGGGATTTGGCCATTTTGCAAACGAACTCGGAATCAAGATTTTCTTTCGCCAATCTCTTCCAAATAATTTAAAAATGAGATTTGCCAAATTTCAGAATTTTTGGAGTCCATTTGCTATTTTTCCGGGATTTTCCTTTTTGAATTACTGCATAAGAAGCCCGGGATTTGGCCATTTTGCAAACGAACTCGGAATCAAGATTTTCTTTCGCCAATCTCCTTCAAATGATTTAAGAATGAGATTGACAAATTTTCCATAATTTTCGGAGTCCATTTGCTATTTTTCCCAACTTTTTCCAATTTTGCCCTTTTACCTCCGAAACCCGGTTTTGCTCAAAACAAATCCGATTTTCAGATTTTCTTCAATCTGAGCCTTGGGCCATCCTTTTTAACCATTCTTCATCCATTGGGGGTTTTGGTCTTACCAAGTCGGGCCATTTCTGTGATTCTTCCCGATTTCACCGAAATCCACTAAAACCCTAATTCTCGGTTTTCTCCCGGATTGACTTTTTTTTCGGTTTTTCTTGCAAGTGACTTCTCCATTACCCGTAGTCAGTGCTTATCTTCCATTTGGAACCTTCAATTTCGACCAGTTTGATCGTTTAAGCACTTTTCCCCAAATTTCTCGGATTAGGGTTTTCTTTCTACTAAATCTCCAAATCCCAACTTCTGAACTCCATATCTTTCAATGTAGAACTCGGATTATCAAAATTCCTTCGCCATTTTTCAATTGAACTTAAAATCTTGATTTTGAAAGTGGGTTGACTTTTTCAGTAGTTGACTTTTTGGGGTTGACTTTTTCGGGGTTGACTTTTTCGGGGTTGACTTTTTTTCAAGTTTGACTTTTTGTGCTCGCCCTCTTAAACTAAATCTCGGAGTACCACCTGCAGGATGAAAACAGTCTTTTTATACTCGGAAACATCAATATGGGAAGAAAACATACCTGTTTAGTGGTCCGGACAAAATTAGGTGTCTACAGCTGCCCCTCTTTGGCTATTGCTGAGAATCAGGAATCAGGCAAAGATAAACCAACACTAATTTTGTACGGTCAGTGATATCACATGTGAAAGAAAGGGAAAGGGGTCTTCTTTTTCATTCTTCTATCATTTTTTCATTTTCCATTTTTTTTTTTGTGATAATAAGCTGTAAATTGAAGATTTGTCCTTAAATTGAATTCCCTGACTAATCAAGGCTCGATCCGTCTTAAGAAAACGAATTCGATTTTCAAAAGAAAAATGGTGCCCGGAGGTCTTAAAAAAAACTGGTGCCCGGAGGTCTTTGAAACTAGCGAAAATATATTGACGACAGTCTCAAGGTTAGACTCATTTGATCAAACAGAATGAATTCGATTTAAAACAAAGAAAATACCTCGACGATGGTCTCAAGGCTCGACTCATTTGATAAAACAGAATGAATTCGATTTAAAACAAAAGAAAATACCTCGACGATGGTCTCAAGGTTCGACTCATTTGATAAAACAAAATGAATTCGATTTAAAACAAAGAAAATACCTCGACGGTGGTCTCAAGGCTCGACTCATTTGATAAAACAGAATGAATTCGATTTAAAACAAAAGGAAATACCTCGACGGTGGTCTCAAGGCTCGACTCATTTGATAAAACAGAATGAATTCGATTTAAAGCAAAAGAAAATACCTCGACGATGGTTTCAAGGCTCGACTCATTTGATAAAACAGAATGAATTCTATTTAAAGCAAAAGAAAATACCTCGACGATGGTCTCAAGGCTCGACTCATTTGATAAAACAGAATGAATTCGATTTAAAACAAAAGGAAATACCTCGACGGTGGTCTCAAGGCTCGACTCATTTGATAAATCAGAATGAATTCGATTTAAAGGAAAAGAAAATACCTCGACGGTGGTCTCAAGGCTCGACTCATTTGATAAAACAGAATGAATTCGATTTAAAACAAAAGGAAATACCTCGACGGTGGTCTCAAGGTTCGACTCATTTGATAAAACAGAATGAATTCGATTTAAAACAAAAGGAAATACCTCGACGGTGGTCTCAAGGCCCGACTCATTTGATAAAACAGAATGAATTCGATTTAAAACAAAAAGAACTACCTCGATGGTGGTCTCAAGGCTCGACTCATTTGATAAAACAGAATGAATTCGATTTAAAACAAAAGGAAATACCTCGACGGTGGTCTCAAGGCTCGATTCATTTGATAAAACAGAATGAATTCGATTTAAAACAAAAAAAATACCTCGACGATGGTCTCAAGGCTCGACTCATTTGATAAAACAGAATGAATTCGATTTAAAACAAAAGAAAATACCTCGACGATGGTCTCAAGGTTCGACTCATTTGATAAAACATAATGAATTCGATTTAAAACAAAAAGAACTACCTCGACGGTGGTCTCAAGGCTCGACTCATTTGATAAAACAGAATGAATTCGATTTAAAGCAAAAGAAGTACCTTGATGGCGATTTCAAACTCTGAATCTTTTGAGAAACAAAACGAGCTTCTCTTTGGGGAAGTCCAAGCTTTTCCTAATTTTTGCACTGTTAGCTAAATGCAATGATGAGAATGCTATGCTTTTGCAAATGCTTGTATGCTTCCTAATAAATGCAATCAAATGATTATGGCATAATTTCTAATCCATGGTTTCTTTGAGGTTCACAGATTATATGGCTTCAGGACAGAGTCTTCAACTGTTCATTGATGCCCCACTTGAGGGATCCTTCACTCAAGATATCTTGTCAAATCGTCTCAGCTTCTGTCTCTCGCTGAAGTTCACAGATTTTCTGACTACGCGATGGAGTCTCCACCACGTTCACTGTTTTCTTTTCTTGGTGAACTTTCCAACCTTCCCAAGATCTAAATCTATTCCTTAGTAATACTTTGAAATCCCATCATTCAATTTAATAACAACTATAATGCATCTTAAAAGTATATGAAAAAGAATATGAATCAATCAAAAATTGTCATGAAAAGGATGACAAGAATTTATTGCAAGAAATGTTTTAAAATGGTAAAAATAAATGTCAAGGATATCAGAAACAAATATAAGGTTATAGGCTGTAGATGCCCCGGATGCGGAATATCTTGGACCCCTCTTTTTTCAAACCATCTGAAATTTCTCTTGAATGAGCAATTCACTAGGGTAACCTCTTAACTACTGTAGTTACATCAGACTGCATTGTTCCCCTTTTCCCTGATTGTCAGATGCTTTCTTCCCCATTACACGGAGCATTGATTCAAGCTTTGATTAGTACTTGAGCTGCCTTTTACAGGTTTTCAACTCAAGTTTCCTCCGTTCGGTATTAAGTCGCCCTTTGGGGTTTTCGGCTTAAACCTCTCCTTTTTTTTTTTTTTTTTTTGCCATGCATTTGAGAATTCTGAATGCTTCCACAGTAAAAATATCAATTCAAAAGATGGGATGGATTCTGAGAATAATCTTTCAAATTAAATATCCATGTTTGATCAAAATGGGCTTGTAATGTAGGCCAAGGTTTAGGTTTAGAAAGGAAGGATAAATAGGCCCAAAATGTGTTTAAGGGTGATTGGATCAAGGATCACTTCATGAGGAGAACTCATTCTGGAAACATCTGTCCCTTTTTTTTTTATGATGGCTTTCTTTTTGCCATGATTTTTTATTATCTTTCCTCGCATTTGCCCTCCAGTGTAGAGGGTGATCTTTGATCAAGGTTCAAAGAAAGAAATAATTCTTAAGGCTCAAAGGGGTGACTAAGGATAATTTCTTCTTAGTGAAGGAATATGAAAAACGGCCATTCATCATATCAAGCATAAATATTTTCTTTGAAAAACAATTCTCAGGGGAAATAGAATCTCTATTTTTACACTTGGAATCATTCGAATTTTCATGTGCACAGCATCACACAAATTTTTTTTTTTTTTTCAAGCATAATACTTCTTCAATTCATCAGCATTTACGGGATGTCTAAAATCATCTCCGTCCATCCGAGTTAGAATCAATGCTCCTCCAGAAAAATCTCTCTTTACCACATAAGGTCCTTCCCAATTTGGAGCCCATTTTCCTCTTGGATCCTTCACTATAGGGAGAATTTTCCTCAATACCAACTCCCCCTCTCGGAACTGTCTGGGACGAACTTTCTTGTTGTGGGCTCGAATCATCCTTCTCTGATACAACTGCCCGTGACAAATTGCTTTCAATCTTTTCTCCTCGATGAGATTCAACTGTTCATAACGAGCTTTAACCCATTCTGCTTCCTCTAGGCCAACTTCCATCAAAACCCGAAGTGAAGGGATCTCAACTTCAATAGGTAGCACTACTTCCATCCCGTATACCAAAGAAAACGGTGTTGCCCCTGTAGATGTGCGGACCGAAGTACGATATGCATGAAGAGCGAAAGGCAGGATCTCATGCCAATCTTTGTACACATTGGTCATCTTCTCAACGATTCTCTTGATGTTCTTATTAGCTGCTTCTACTGCGCCGTTCATCTTCGGACGGTAAGGTGCCGAATTATGATGTGTGATCTTGAATTGAGTACACACTTCTCTCATCATCTTATTGTTCAAATTGAGAGCATTATCCGAAATAATTCTTGCTGGCAACCCATAACGGCATATGATTTCTTTCTTGACGAATCTGCATACCACCGACTTCGTTACATTTGCATAAGACGCAGCTTCTACCCACTTTGTGAAATAATCTATGGCCACCAAGATGAAACGATGTCCATTTGAAGCTTTTGGGGTAATAGGCCCGATCATATCCATTCCCCACATTGAAAAAGGCCATGGTGCAGTCATGACATGTAAAGGTGATGGTGACACATGAATCTTATCTGCATAAATCTGGCATTTATGACACTTCCGGGAATAACTGATACAATCACCTTCCATGGTCAGCCAATAGTACCCTGCCCTCATAATCTGTTTAGCAAGCATGTGACCATTAGCGTGGGTGCCACATATCCCTTCATGGACCTCTTCTATGATTCTTCGAGCTTCGGCAGACCCGACACACCTCAACAAGACTTGATCTTTCCCTTTCTTGTAGAGAATCTCGCCATCTAGAACAAAACTCATTGCTAACCTTCTTAGAGTCCTCTTGTCATTCTCTGTCGCTTGTTTTGGATACTGTTGACTCTTGATGTACTGCAAGATGTCGTTATACCAAGGGAGACCATCTGCTTCTTCTTCGATACTCAAGCAGTGGGCAGGAGACTCGTATATGCTCATCTTGATCGGCACAACTTCTGCCCCTTCATTCACTTTAAACATCGATGACAAAGTAGCCAGAGCATCCGCCATTCGATTTTCTTCTCGAGGAAAGTAATTGAAATTCACTTCTTCGAACTCCTCTAATAAACTCAGTATGAGTTCTCGGTATCGGATTAGCTTTGTATCTCGGGTTTCCCATTCTCCTCGTAACTGGTAAATTACCAAGGCTGAGTCTCCATAGACTTCCAATACTTTGATCTTTCTGTCCACCGCGGCACGAAGGCCCATAGTACATGCTTCATACTCAGCAGTATTGTTTGTACAATCAAAATCCAATCTAGCAGTGAAAGGATAACAGTCTTCTTCTGGGGATATAAGCACTGCCCCGATTCCATGCCCCATGGCATTAGATGCGCCATCGAAGTACATTTTCCACACTTTCTTCTTTAGGGGAATCTCATCTGCTTGCGACACATACATCAAATCCTCATCTGGGAAGTCAAAGTTCAATGGCTCATAATCTTCCACTGCCCGACTTGCTAAGAATTCCGCCACTGCACTGCCCTTGATAGCTTTTTGACTTACATATACAATGTCGTACTCTGACAATAAAACCTGCCATCTTGCCGTCCTCCCTGACAGAGAAGGTGCTTCCAACATGTACTTGATTGGATCTAGTTTGGCAATCAACCATGTGGTGTGGTACAACATATACTGTCTGAGTCTTCGAGCTGTCCAAGCTAAGGCGCAGCATAACTTTTCTACCGACGAATATTTCAACTCATAATCTGTGAACTTCTTGCTGAGATAGTAAACTGCCTGTTCTTTCTTTCCCGTTTCATCAAGCTGCCCCAAAACACAACCCATGGAACTTTCAAATACTGATAAATACAGTATCATTGGTTTATCCGGGATCGGTGGCATTAATACTGGTGGGTTTGATAAATAATGCTTAACCTTTTCAAAAGCAATCTGACACCCTTCATCCCATTCTCCTGGATCACGCTTTCGAAGTAACTTAAATATTGGATCACATTTGTCGGTCAACTGTGAAATAAACCGAGCAATGTAATTCAATCTCCCTAGAAAGCCTCTTACTTCCTTTTGAGTGCGAGGTGGTGGCAAATTCTGAATGGCATTCACTTTATCTGGGTCAATCTCAATTCCTCTTTTGCTGACAATAAAACCCAACAACTTCCCCGAGGTGACTCCAAAAGTGCATTTTGCCGGATTTAGCTTGAGTCTAAATTTCCTTAATCGTTCAAAGAGCTTCTTAAGATTCGCAATATGCTCCTCTTCTCCTTGTGACTTTGCGATCATATCATCAACGTAGACCTCAATTCCCTTATGCATCATATCATGAAACAAGGTCACCATGGCTCTCTGGTATGTTGCCCCAGCATTCTTCAATCCAAATGGCATTACTTTGTAGCAGAAAGTGCCCCACATTGTAACAAATGTGGTTTTCTCCATATCTTCCGGTGCCATCTTGATTTGATTGTATCCTGAGAATCCGTCCATAAAAGAAAATAGAGAACTCTTCGCTGTATTATCCACCAGAGTATCAATATGGGGCAAAGGGAAATTATCTTTAGGGCTGGCCTTGTTCAAATCTCGATAATCAACACACATCCGCACCTTGCCATCCTTCTTCGGTACTGGAACAATATTTGCCACCCATTCCGGATATTTTGCCACCTCTAGGAATCCAGCATCAAATTGTTTCTTCACTTCCTCTTTTATCTTTAACAGCATATCAGGCCTCATTCTTCTCAACTTTTGCTGAATTGGCTTGCACTCTGGCCTTAAAGGGAGCCTATGAACCACAATATCCGGATCTAACCCTGGCATATCTTGGTATGACCATGCAAATACATCCACATGCTCCTGGAGCAAAGCTATCAATTAACTTTTTATTAATGGTGACAATGAAGTTCCAATTCTGATTTCTTTTATCTCTTCATCATTTCCCAAATTTATTGTTTCCAATAATTCCTTATGAGGAAGTACTTGCTTCTCCTCTTGTTCTATTTTTCTCAATAAATCCGGAGGTAGACCATAATCCTCAGTATCTTCATTAGCCTCAAAATCACCCGTGCAAATGGGTCTTTCAAAATCAATTTCAGAATTACTGACAGGAGGGTTCTCATATTCCGCATCCGTACACCTGTAAATAGGTGGAGAAAAACAATATAGGAAAATATATATATATATAGAAAACAAAATGAATAACAAAAATGAAAGAATATGGACACATCAATATGGATAATGCATTGTGCTTGTTATTTATTGAATGAAAATGCTTGAAAAGCCCATTACAAAAAAAAAACTTAATATCTCTGGGTAAAGATAATTAAGATTGCTTTTTTAAAAAGTATTACTTTGGAATAGACTTAAAGACTATGGGCAACTCAGTCGCACTCCAATTGGTTAGTCTATATCCTGGTGGACAAGGTCGCACCATCCAGCTAGCACTTTCTCTTTCAATTCTGTCTTTCCCAGTCATGCAGATCTCCACATCATTCATCTGTTCATCACCATTCACCTGGAATTTCTTGAAGGCTTTCTCTATCATCACAAGTACATCATCAGAATTCTTTTCTCCGAACAGAGAACCAGCTGAGCGGAAGTTGTGAAGGATAGGTGGGAATGTCATAGGCTCCCACTCAATATCCATACCCGCAAAACGGGCCATCCTCCTTTGTCGATTCTTTTCAACCTGTCTTCTTTTCTCATGGGCCTTTGGAAGATATCCTAAGCCAAATCGATCCTTTTTTCCTTTTACCTCTATGGCTCGAGCCATCCCCTGAAGATATTTCCCGAGACCTTTTCCTGCCCTGCAGCCTTTTCCTACGGTGGTTTTTACCCCCAACCTTGTGTTCTTGGACAGCTTTGGTTTTGGAACTTTTTGTCCTTCAGCGACAAAAACTGCATTTACAAATTCCAAAGACCGGAAAGAACACTCCACGGCCTCTTCATTCGGCTCCACATAAGGAGATTCAGTGGATGCGGAGGCTATTATGTCTTCATCCCCTGATACCGTAATCAACCGACCCTCCATCACAAATTTTAGTTTCTGGTGAAGAGACGAGGGTACAGCCCCAGCTGAATGTATCCATGGCCTTCCCAACAAACAGTTATAAGATGGATTGATATCCATAACCTGGAAGTTCACTGTATATGTGCACGGGCCTATTTCCAAAGGAACTTCAATGGTTCCCATAACCTCCCTCCTGGTTCCGTCAAAAGCTCTGACCACCGTGCAACTCGGTATCATATAGGATAAATCCACTGGTAACTTGGATAAGGTTGCTAAAGGCATCACATTTAGTGAAGAACCGTTGTCCAGAAGGACCCTCGGTAATATGTGCCCCTTACAAGTAGTGGTTATATGGAGAGCTTTTGTTGATCCAATACCATTGGGTGGTATTTCCTCATAGCTGAAGAATATGAAGTCATCAGCTGCGATGTTTCCCACCAACCTATCCAGCTTTTCCACTGATATATTATTGGCCACGTACGCTTGATTTAATACTCTCAATAAAGCCTTTCTGTGTGGTTCTGAATTTAAAAGCAAAGATAAGATTGAAATCCTAGCTGGTTGACGTTGCAGTTGTTCAACCACGCTATATTCACTATGCTTTATAAATTTCAAGAACTCACAAGCTTCTTTTTCACATACTGGCTCTTTGATTCCATTAACCGGGGCTGATCCCCTCTCTGTTTCCTCTGACAAATCCATCTCAATGTGGATTGGCTCGACGACCTTCTTCCCTTTGTCAGTTCCTCTGTCTTTCCCTGCTTCCCCTTGTTCAATGGCCTCCGGAGCATAACACCTCCCACTTCGGGTTAAATGCCCCACACCTGTAATATCCTGTTGGCTTGAAGACCCGGGCATAACCATACTGCAGTCATATTTCCATGGTGTAGCCTTGTTTTCCTTGTATGGAAAGGAAACAGGTAAATCAATGATTAATTTGGGCGCATTTTCTTCCATGGCTGGCATAACTTTTTCCTCCGGTTCATCATAGTAGATGATTAGGGGTCTTCCTATCCCATAGCCACTTGTATTTTCAATGACTTCTATTTCCCCTTCTATCTCCTCATAGAATTGGGCTACCCCATTATCCATCATTCTTTGGACTTTAACCCGGAAGTCCCCACAGTTCTGTATGTCATGGCCTTCACTCTTATGGAACGGGCACCAATCATGCACCCTTCTTGCTACCATTTTCAGATCTTTCGTACCTTCCACCAATTCTGCCTTGACCATTTCAGCCCATATTGTCATCATCGGAGTCTTAACCTCCCCAATATCCCTCTTTAATCTTCTGTCCCCTCCGGTCAATATTGCATTCATTTGATTCCCAGCATGATTGGGCAACGGATTTCCAGCTACGTTCGGCCCATTTTTTGATCCAAACTTCACTACCCCTGAATTAATCAAGCTTTGGACTTTTCTTTTGAAGGCTAGGCAATCTTCAATTGAATGTCCTTGGATTCCCGCATGGTATGCACAGTTGGTGTTTGCATTGTACCATCTTGGATATGGAGGTGTCAAAGGTTTTAGGTACACAGGTGCAACAAGTTGACCCTGCAACAGTTTTGGATATAGATCACCGTAAGTAGTGGGAATTGGATCAAATTGGGTTCTTTGATCGTTCCTTGGTGAACGTTGGTCATTACGCGCAGGCCCTTGTGTGTTGGGAATAGTATTTCTAGGAAGGGTGATTTGAGGGGACATGCCAGTTGGGAATGGCTGTTGTGGTATATTGGTATAAGGGAACGGGTTTTGGGTAAGGTGGTTGATATTAGGGTAATAAGGATTATACCCCGGATATGGTGTGTATGGTGTAGGAGGTGTATAAGGTGTGGTAGGGGTATAAGGCCTCGGTGGTGTGTATGGTGTAGGAGGTATGTAAGAGTATTGGTTGAAGCTTACTGCATGGGTTTCCTCCTTTTTCTTTGTAGGAAAAGCTCTTTTTGGGGTAGCAGACTCACCCCCTTCCATCTTTCCACTCTTAATGGCTGACTCAATCATTTCTCCAGATATTACCATATCCGCAAAATCTTTGGTAGCATTTCCCACCAATCTGTCATAATAAGGTGCCTTCAATGTGTTGATGAAAAGCACCGTGGTTTCTTTGTTGGTTAAAGGGGGTTGCACTTGTGTTGCCAGGTCCCTCCACCTCTGTGAATACTCCTTGAAGGTCTCATTGGACCTCTTTTCCATGTTCTGTAATGACAGCCTGTCTGGTACCATATCAGAAACGTGCTTATAATACTCCATAAAAGCTTTGGCCAGATCCGTCCATGAACGAATCTTGGTACGACTGAGTTGGTTGTACCATCGGGTGGCTGACCCTGTTAAGCTGTCCTGGAAGCAATGAATAAGCACTTTTTCATTATCCTCATGCCCTGTCATCCTTCTACAGTACATAGTCAGATGAGCTGATGGGTTGGTGGTCCCATTATACTTTTCAAAATCTGGTACTTTGAACTTTGGTGGAATTATTAGATCATGTACCAGGCTCATCTCTTTGGCATCTAGGCTGCCAAACAACTCTGCTCCTTCCACTGCCCTTAGCCTTTCTTCCAACAACTGATATTTCTTCTCAGATTCAGCAGTTTCGACCCTCTTCAGTTTAGTCATTTTGGTCTTTTCCTTCTCTGCCATTTCTTCGAAGTCTGGAACCTCAACCTCAATTGGATCAACTCCGGTGTTACCCCTTTTTGGACCGAAATTTTGTGGTTCGGCCTCCGGCTGGATGTAGATGTAGGATGCTGCTCCAGTTGGAATTTCATTTCCCATAGGTTGGGATGTCTGGCCATTTCTCTGTACCACTTCTGGTCTATCCTCCTGATTTACTGCCCCCATTCCAGCAGCTGAATTCTCTCCAGGCCACTTCTGCTTCATCATATTGCCCATCATCTCCATGAGCTTTGTCATCTGTTCTCGTGTCTCTTCTTGAGACTTAGTCAACTGTTCTTGTAGTTCTTTCTGGATTCTTTCCATTCTCTCAACTCTGGCAAGCTGATCATTTTCCATGGCTTTTGTTCGAGACCGAGTATTGTAAGAGTGTTGGAAATCTGGTTCCTTCTGAGTGCGACCAATTGTACCTTAATTTTTTTTAAAAAAACCATGGATTAGAAATTATTGACACAATCCTTATTTTATTTTATAAAAAATGAATAAATGAATGAATGAATCAGTGTTAATGAATGAACAACTAAGTAAATGACTAAGTGTATGAACTTAGATGACTATTTAAAGTATTGGCCCCGAGATAATTCCAACCAAACGGTCTTTCATTGATTTCCTGGAACAAAAGATCATGATAATCTATCTCTCCTAAAAACTATTACAAGATACTAGTCCTATAATAACTCCCTCGGATCCTGGACCTTCTTCAATGTCCTCCTTTAACTGCCTTGCTCTTCCATCTGATCCCTACTTGTTCACGGCCCTTAGACGTGTTAGCACAAGCATCACCCTGTAAGCTCTCCCTAGCTTGCTTCTCAAGTTGATTTGCTCGGGCTTCCTCGTGTTTTGCCTTTTCTACCCAATAATTCTTCTCCTTTTTGAGGTTTTTGACTTCTTGTTCCCATTCCCCGGAAGTCTTGAGAGTCCCCTCAAATCTGAGCTCAAAGCGATATCTCTTGTTTTCCAAATGCAATCCTCGAAGGTCGTCCTTAACGGTGTCCCTTTCTCTCTTAATCTGTTTCTTCTCTTTTTCCCGAGCTGATTCCCTCTTTTTCATGTCTTCAAGCTCTTCTTGCAGTCGGGCAATTTCCTTACTCATCCGGGCCTTTTCTTTTTCAAATTCCGCTCTTGTAATTTCTAATTCTGATGGCATTTCCCTCGGTCGCTGCCCGCACTTTTCCAGAATATCCATCTTCCCCATAAGTGAACTCTGATGATCTTAAATTATGAGTCATGGGTGTGAATTGCCGAGACTCCACCTGTCTTTGCACCAACAGAGGCGCATAACTCACAGACCCCCAAATTCCGAGCAGTGGAACTCCCGGGTTGTCCCCACATTTGTACATAATCGGCACAGGAACCATCCATGGAGCTCTCCAAGTCACCATCTCCCCTTTTAGATTCCGGAACATGTTGACCCATTTCTCTTCATCCCCTTCCTTAGGCCAATCATTTTGAAGGAATTCCTTAATCGGAACTAAAGTCTTCATGTATGGTTTGAAGGAAACATTTTCTATTTTCCAAAAGTGACTTTGAATCCAAATATAAAGGAGTTGTACACACCCCTTGATCCTCCCTCGTCCGGCCTTTTTACAAAAATTCAAGGATCGGATAGTTTCAGCTATGATGGCCGGAGATGGGTTGATCTTTTGTTCCAACTTTTCAAAGAAATCAAACACGGCTATATCCACATGACCCAATATCTTCGGGAATATTATTAACCCGTAGATGGCTAGAGCGAAGATGTCCCTGGCTTTTGCTTTGTCAGAACAACCCAATATCAACAGTCGGAGAGTTTCCCACGGAATGCACCCATTTTTCTGCTTCGTGTCCACATGACTCTCAACCCATGTTGTATCCATTCCCGTGATCCTAGCCACTTTCTTCTTAAGACTTGAAGGTTTCATTTCCTTCAAATATATCCGATCAGGATTAGGACATTCAATACGTAACAGTGTCGAATATTCTTCGATCAGTGGTGTCATATCCTCCTCGTTAAAAGTGAAACATCTATAAGCAGGATTCCAGAACTGTACCATAGCCTGAATCAACCCACTATTGACCTGAATCGGAATTAAGAGTGCTATGTCTCCATATTTCTGAGTGAAGGCTTCTTTCTCTGATACATTCCACTGGTTCCAAATGTCGGCTAACCCTCGGAGATTATTCTGTCTAAGATCCACTTTGACCCTTTCCGGCAATATTGACACATAACCCTTCTTGAGGCAATCTCCATCCTCCCTCTGATTTTTTTCTGACTGTGCCCTGACTACTGCATGATCTTCTATCACTGAAATAACCTGGTCCTCCATGAAAGTCCTTTGGGTTGATAACTATCTCGAGGCCAATAAACTTCAAGTATATGATGATGTCTATGATGCATGCCAAAGAAAAGAAAACAGAAAGAAATAGATTAGTAAGGAAATGAATTCACAAATATAACATAAATAACAACATGCTTAAAAAAATGTCCCAAAATTTAAACAGAGCTACGGCATTACAACGCCTTTGGGACAAAATAATAAAAAATACGAGTGGTATGATGTTCGTTCATCATCACCCAATTTGTATCTAACATATAGAAAGATGGTAAAAGGTTGGAAATGTTCCTCCATGTGTCTTAAACTTCGGGTATCTAACAGAAATCCGGCATGGCTTCGCCTAGGTTCACTATATGAAGGTGAATTGGTTCTAAGGCTCCAAATTGTTCCTCACTGTCGCCGGTGAAGGCTAGTAAGGCACCCCGATAAAAGCGGGTTCAATTCGTTAGAGTATATTTTCCTATGCCCGTACGGAGGATTATCACGAAGGCATTAGGTACTTTATACTCCGAAAGTGTTTCACTAGCCCATACGGAGGATCATCACGAAGGCGTAGTTACTTTACTCCCACTTAAAAGGACGGAACCCGGGTAGAGGATTCATGTTATGCAAATGCACGTGTAGTGTGTGTGGAGGAACAAAACAAACCTGTCACCACCTATTCTACAACCCTTATTCTAAATACCCCATTAAACTTAAACAATGTAAAGCATCATTCAAACAAACATATAAATATACGCAACAAAATTAACAGGGAACAACTAATAATATGAATGCACATGAATATGGACATATTAAAACATTTTTTTATTTTCAAAATTCTCTTTTTTTTATTTTCAAAGAAATATGGGAATAAAAATTAAACACCAATTAAACCAACAAAACCGAGACTTTGATAACACACGACTAACTCTAAGCCTGACTCTCTAAAATTCCCCAGTGGAGTCGCCAAGCTGTCGCAACCTAAAAAATAACGTCTCATCGCAAGACTTTATTATTCGTTAGATGTGACATTAAAAAATCGAGGAAAAGTCGACTTAATTCCTCTAGAAAAATGAAGGTTTTGAAAATGACCTTAAAAAAGACATGGAGTCGCCACCAATCTTTTTTAGCTAGGTGTGATCGGCCACCTATTAAAACCGGTTTTATAAAATATTTTAAAAATTAATTAAAACATTTTAAAAACCAATTTCAAGTCTGCGTTTTAAACCAGAGAAATCAAAGAAGCGGGTTCGGGAGTCGGTTACGTGTGGGGAAGGATTAGCACCCCCACAACGCCCGTATAAATCGGTACCTTATTAATCGTGTGTTATCTCAAGTCTCGGTAAAAAGTTGGTTTTAAACTTAGTATTTCAAGTTAATTCCCAATTTAAAAATAATTCCATTTTTTATTGAAAATGATCCGGAATTTATAAATTCAAAATTTTCCTATATTCCCCAACAAACGTGGCAAAATATAGAAATTTTTATCAGTTTTGGAAAACTTTCCGAATCATTCTCCTTTTGAAAGAAAGATATTCCTTTATTAATGATAATTGATGAAATTCCCTCCAGCAAACCCGGTAGAGAACTCATGAATTATTTTAACTCGGGAATATCTTTATTTTTATTGAAAACCATTATCTTTTTGAAAACATTTAAAATAAATGAATATGTATATGCATGACATAAATAAAATGACATAGCAACATCTAAATAATATAATGCAACCTAAATGACATGGCAAACATGAATGATATGGCATATAAATTAAATGAAATGGAATATGAAATAATGCTACCATATAATATGCATGAAAATAAAAATAGAAATAATAATACATGAACATAGTATATGCTAAATAATATGACCAAAAAAATGACTAAATAAAAGCATGGGATATCATGAAATATTCCAAATCATATGATAAACCATATAACATCAAAAATATAAATCAAAATAATAACAATATCATAGAAATTATTATAACAAGAATCACATATTATATAAAATGCATGAATATAAAAATGCAATGCATGAAATGTATTTTTTCCTTTAATTAAGGAAATCCGTATATCTAAAAAGATATCCGGCTACCTTAGGAAAATATGTCAAATTAAATATTCTAAAACCAAAATACTTTGTGATTGTTTGAAAATAATTTTGAGAAGCTTGAATTAAAAATAAAAACTGGGCTAGAATTTTTTAAATGGCTCTAATTTCCTAAGTTTAAAAAATCCGGACTTGGCTACCCTTAACCCGGGACTTGAAAAACCATTTTTAGAGTTTAAAAAGGCTTATAAATTATCCTAAGTCAGTAGCTAACCCTCCTAATCAGCCCACTCTAATTAAATTAACCAAAACAGAAAAATGGTTTTTCTTTAAATTCAATTCTGACTCCACTGTCCAGTATTAATCCACGATTTTTTACCCAATTTTTAAAACTTCCAAAAATTCTAAAATAAATACTGGAGACTCAGGACATGTAAAACTACACGAAAACAAATCGGCTTAATTTTCTGATCAAAGATGAATTCCCAGAAAAATCATAGATGTACGAGTTTTTGGAAGAGAAAAAAACTGCTTTGTTTTTCTTTAAATTCAATTCTGACTCCACTGTCCAGTTTTAATCCACGATTTTTTACCCTATTTTTAAAAATTCCAAAAATTCTAAAAAAATTACTGGAGACTCAGAACATGTAAAACTACATGATAAAAAATCGGCTTAATTTTATGATCAAAGATGAATTCCCAGAAAAATCAGAGATGTACGAGTTTTTTGAGGAGAAAAAAAACTGCTTTGTTTTTCTTTAAATTCAATTCTGACTCCACTGTCCAGTTTTAATCCACGATTTTTTACCCTATTTTTAAAACTTCCAAAAATTCTGAAAACATTACTGGAGACTCAGGACATGTAAAAATACACGATAAAAAATCGGCTTAATTTTATGATCAAAGATGAATTCCCAGAAAAATCAGAGATGTACGAGTTTTTGGAGGAGAAAAAACTGATTTGCCAGCACATTTTTTTGTCTTTGATAAAATCATTTAAAAATCAAAGTAAAAATATTTGAAACTCATAAAATGATTTCCAAACAATAGCTAAGACTTTTTGAAAGTTAGATAAAAATTGTCTAAGTAAAAAAAATCACAAAGGTAGAATAATCAACTTGACAAACTTAATTTTCCACAAGTGTGCTCAAGAGAGCATGACTTTGAACCATCAATTGGCTCAAGTCATTATTCAAGTGGTATGAACATGAAATGCATGAAACAATGCAGCAAACATAATGCATGAAATGCATGGATCTAAACCTAAATGTAAGGAAAATGCATGACATAAATAATATGGCCTAGACCTAACATGAACTTGCATGGCATTTAATGTAACCTAGACCTAAGACATGCATGGCATTTTCACAAACACAAGGCATGCTTAATTCAAAAATCAAACCAAATATCATGCAAATGCAAAAACCTAACAACTAGCATGACAACAAATGCAACACACAATGCAAAACACATGGAATAGCCAAAGGGCCTCAAGCTCCAACAAACATGGCATTTTCACAAACACTTGGCATACTAGCATGAAAAACTAAGTCATAACACTTAAATCATGCAAAAATCACACAAGCATTTTCACAAACACTTAATATACTAGATCTAAAACATGCTCAATTAGGATATAAAACAAGAATCATGCAAAGAATCACACAAGCATTTTCACAAACACATAATATGCTAGATCTAAAACATGCTCAAATTTAAACAACATGAAAACAGAAAATTAAAATGCAAAAAAAATATGATATCTAAGACATAAATGGCAACAAACAAAGCAACCAAATTAAAATATAACTCAAGAACATGAAATAACATAACATTTAAAACATCAAAAAAAAAAAAAAAAAAAGCATAAACAATATGGTAAAATGAATCAACACAACAACTTAAAATAAATAATGTAGGCCATTTGGCCATGGTGAGTTTATTGTAAAAACAAAATGTAAATAAAATATACTTAAGAAAGGAAATGAAGGAAGAACAAAAAAAAAAAAAAAAACATTATTCTAAAATGAAAACTCACCAAGTAGAGATTAAAATAGCAAAAAACAAGAATAGAAAATGAAAGTGCAAGAGTTGGTGCTCAAGAGCAACCTCAAGAAGCTAATATTTCAAGCTTTTCTCTTCAAACTTTCCTTTTTTTCTAAACTTTTCTTTTTTTTGCTCTCAACCAAGAAGATAAAAACTAAGAAAAACTAAGAGAAATCAGCCAAAATGGAAAAGAAAAAACCAAAATGTGCCTCTCTAGGGTTGGCCTTAATGATGCTTATATAGCCTCAAAGATGTTGTCATTTTTGTGTAACCTATTTTCCATCAAATGGCCAATAATTCAAGATGAAAAGTCATGAAATTACCACCCTTAGATTAGCATCTCAGCCCTCTCTATGCAAAAATAATGTTGACATCTTTCTTAACCTATGTGGTTTAATCACCATGGCTTGATCAAAGAGAATGGTTAACTAACTCTTGATTTTTAACCACTTGATTGAAAAAAAATAAAATAAAAAATAAATTAGAAGCTTCCTCCTTTCTTTGGGCTTGGGCATGCCAGCACTTCTCTTTTCCAGCCCAACTCTGATTTTTTGAAGGGCTAAAAAAAGCCCTTTTTCGGTTGCTTGGGTGAAATGACCATTTTGCCCCCCGGATGCAAGTAAATATCAAACGAACTCCAAATTCAATTTTTCTTTTTTAAATACTTCCAAAATAATAAAATATTGAGTTCTGGAAGTTTTCAAAATTATCCGAGTCCGTTTTCTATTTATTTGGATTTTTTTCTTCCCAAAAATGCCCTTTTATGCCCCTACATTTTACCATTTTTTAAACGAGCTCCAAATCAAGATTTTTCTTCACCAATATCTTCAAAATAATTGAAAAGTGTGATATGGAAGTTTTCATAATTTTTGGAGCTCATTTGGTATTTTTTCGGGATTTATCGGCTTGAATTACTGCATAGGAGGCTCGGGATTTGGCCATTTTGCAAACGAACTCGGAATCAAGATTTTCTTTCGCCAATCTCTTCCAAATAATTTAAAAATGAGATTTGCCAAATTTCAGAATTTTTGGAGTCCATTTGCTATTTTTCCGGGATTTTCCTTTTTGAATTACTTCATAAGAAGCCCGGGATTTGGCCATTTTGCAAACGAACTCGGAATCAAGATTTTCTTTCGCCAATCTCCTTCAAATGATTTAAGAATGAGATTGACAAATTTTCCATAATTTTCGGAGTCCATTTGCTATTTTTCCCAACTTTTTCCAATTTTGCCCTTTTACCTCCGAAACCCGGTTTTGCTCAAAACAAATCCGATTTTCAGATTTTCTTCAATCTGAGCCTTGGGCCATCCTTTTTAACCATTCTTCATCCATTGGGGGTTTTGGTCTTACCAAGTCGGGCCATTTCTGTGATTCTTCCCGATTTCACCGAAATCCACTAAAACCCTAATTCTCGGTTTTCTCCCGGATTGACTTTTCTTTCGGTTTTTCTTGCAAGTGACTTCTCCATTACCCGTAGTCAGTGCTTATCTTCCATTTGGAACCTTCAATTTCGACCAGTTTGATCGTTTAAGCACTTTTCCCCAAATTTCTCGGATTAGGGTTTTCTTTCTACTAAATCTCCAAATCCCAACTTCTGAACTCCATATCTTTCAATGTAGAACTCGGATTATCAAAATTCCTTCGCCATTTTTCAATTGAACTTAAAATCTTGATTTTGAAAGTGGGTTGACTTTTTCAGTAGTTGACTTTTTGGGGTTGACTTTTTCGGGGTTGACTTTTTTCGGGGTTGACTTTTTTTCAAGTTTGACTTTTTGTGCTCGCCCTCTTAAACTAAATCTCGGAGTACCACCTGCAGGATGAAAACAGTCTTTTTATACTCGGAAACATCAATATGGGAAGAAAACATACCTGTTTAGTGGTCCGGACAAAATTAGGTGTCTACAGCTGTGTCAAGCAGTCCTGAAAATCCTTCATATCAGAGGTAAGCATGTAGGAGCCATTGAAATCTGAGCTTTCCTGTGGTCTTGCTATAACATTGAAATCTCCAGCCAAAAGCCAAGGAGAGCCATCAATTCTGCCTTGAATGTCCTGAAGATGGTGCCAAAGCCTTCTTCTACTTATGCCTTCATTGCTTCCATAAATTGCTGTAATGTAGAACCTGTTAGAATTATAAGTGGTGCAGCATGTAATGCTCTGATCAGATATTGCAATAAGATCAACCTGCATCTGATTTCTCCATAGGAACCATATTCTCCCATTATAAGCTTCTAAGTAGTTGTGATGTAGCTTCCATCCCTGAAAGAGCCTATCTACTATAGCTGGCATGTTTTGTTGTTTCACTCTTGTTTCCAGTAAGCAAACAAGGTCTGCCTTCAGGCAGTTTATTCTCTGTATAATACTTTTCTGCTTTTGAGGGTTGTTTAGCCCCCTAGTATTCCACACTATAAAATTCATGAAAGTTGAGGGGGGTCACTCCAGAGGCAGGTAAAACTGCCTTACCTTTTTTCCCCTTGTCAATGGGCCCTTTCTTCTTATTCTTCAAGGTTTTCATCAAGTCTGCAACTCCTGCTGCTGCTGCCCTTTGCTTCTTAGGAGAGTTTGGAAGGATTTCCACCAATTGTTCCTCCTCTCTCCATTGCTCAGAGCCACTAGTTTGTCCAGGGTCTACATTTGTCCTCTCTGAGTCACTCAGGATGTCAAATCTGTTTTGGGAACCAGCTAATACTGACTTCTTGCTTTTTTGTATGCTTCTGCTTCCTCTCCCTTTACTGCCCTCATTAACTTCTGTTTCCTTCATACTTGCCTCTTTCTGTTCTTGAGCCATAGGCAGGGCACTGCTTTCAACTTCTACGCTGCTTGTAGCCTGTGCATCATGTTTTGACAGTTCTGCTTTAGGCCCCTCCTTTGGAATCCAAACTTTGGTAGCCCCTACAGGCTGTTTGGTGCAATTTCTGTCTGTATGCCCAAACAAATTGCAATGCTTGCATTTTGGAGGGTACCAAGGGATATCCACAACAACATTTGCAATAGTGCCAGCACATAACTCAACATTAATACATTTTGGGATGGGGACATCCACTGCAATCTCCACACATACCTTTGCATAGGCCAATCTCTGTTGGCTAGCAGTGATTCTATCCATATACAATGGAGTTCCTAGGGCACTAGCAATATAGCTGAGGCCACGTCTGGTGTACAATTCCAGAGGAACTCCTCCCAAATGGATCCAAACAGGTAATTTCTTCAAATTAAACTCTAATGATTTCATACCTGGCTCCCATTTTCTCAGAATGAGTGGCTTATTCTGAATGTGCCAAGGTCCCTGCTCAAGAACCCATTCTCTGGTGTCAGCATTCGGAAATTGAACTAGGTATAAGTTCAGGCCAGCAGATTTGATCACCACTGCTCCATTCTTTCCCCATAACATGTTGGCAAGTCTCTGAAATGTGCTGAAGTTTGGTGCCTTGCCAACAAACTGCGCCACAACTGAGTTCATCCACACAGTTGCACCTTCTTCAAAAACCTCAGCTGGAGGTTTGACGGTGATGGATCCATTTGAGTGTTGAGGTGGGAAAAACAGCAACGATTGATCGGAGGAGATTGTGAAGAGCTTCTTCCAATCAAAATTGGTCTTGACTGATGCCACGTCAGCAAAGGTGGTTGTAACTAACTTTTCTGGAATGTGCAAGCGCTCCGTAACTGTCTCACGATCCTCTCGAACATTGGATAATTCAGTATTTGGATCACCATTGATGAGATCATGAGAACCTGGTTCGTTATTGAGAGCAACAGCAACCACTGTAGAACCTTCTTTTCTCATGCCAGGATCCATACTCTTCATCTGTTCCAAAAGAGCCTCAGCATCCTCTTTCTTGAAACACAACACAAGTGATTTTTCAGTTGAAACACCCGAAACGAACGCGAATTCCTCCTCTGAAATACTGAAAGCATAAACCGGAACCCCAACCAATCTCTCAAGGCAGCCGCTGTTTTTTTTTTTTTTTTTCAAATCAATCTGGGTTTTTTTTTTTTTTTTTTTTTCAAATCAATCTTCCATACCTCAGCATCCTCTTCCCGTTCTCGGTAGATTCAGAGGTTGAAGATGGTGAAGGAGTGGTGGTGGTTGACGGTGGAGAAGCGGTTGGGGAAGCAGTGTTAGCCTTGGTTGGAGAGGAAGACGGTGGTGACTTAGAACCCAAAAACAAGGAAATTCCCAGATCTGCAGGTTGGCTGTGGCTCAATGTCAGGAAAAAAACTTGCGGGAACAGCAAGTGACAGCATCTAATTCCTCTGCTTTTTTTTTTTTTTTTTTTACCTGCAAAGATCGTCGAGGAGCTCTTGAGGAGGAAGACCGTTCTTCAATGGCGCACTCGAAGATAGATGGAGACCAGACAAGAAGAAGAAGATTTGAATCTGAGGCAGGTGACTTTCTCAAAGAGGAGAAGAGGACTTTTCAAGAAAGCTCATGAACTTCCTTCTCTCTCGATCTGCAATTTCTTAACAAATCCTCTTCTCTCATGAACTTCCTTCTCGCTCGATCTTTATCTGAGATCTGGAAGAAGAGATTAACAAGAGATTCCCCAAAGCAAGAATTGCAGTGATATACTTTGCCTTTTGGTTTTAGTAATATGGTTAGCTTTTGGCTAGACTGATCTCTTCGAGAGAGAGAGAGAAAGGGCAAGATACTAATCAGTTCTGGTCCTGCTCGTAAAGGTTTTTCATCACATCATTCTATCATTTTACAATTGAACTTTTAAAGACTTAGCAACGAAACGATAAGATAACATAGTGGGAGGGTTATTATTGACCATCCAAATGAAATATATACTATTCAATTAGAGGTGTTCATATATGACAAATTTAAAATTGGATCGACATCTATCTATTTAATTTTAAATTTAAA
Source organism: Fremontodendron californicum (assembly GCA_030761205.1). Classification (NCBI taxonomy): domain Eukaryota; kingdom Viridiplantae; phylum Streptophyta; class Magnoliopsida; order Malvales; family Malvaceae; genus Fremontodendron; species Fremontodendron californicum. The sequence goes on along the minus strand of JAULJL010000022.1, from coordinate 23,542,146 downwards.
AACAAAATCAGTACTTTTAAATATATTTTAAGTTAAATGAAAAATAGTTTGAGCTTTTGAAATATTTAATCTAAGGTTCAATCCAAATTGAGTTAGATCCAAGAACAAGTCTAAACTATCTTCAAAAAGTGTAATTGTTTGGAAATTTTGGTTGAAAAGGTGTCCAAAAAAAATGATATTTCTTATATGGTAAATTGCTAATGGTAATGATTCAATAATATTTTCTTTTTAATCCATCAAAAATAATTAAAAAACAATATTTTTTCTTTTTAATAACGTCAAGACTTGAATTTAAAATCTCTATTAAAATTCAGAAAGTTTTAAAGTAAAATTAATTTAAAATCACAACAAACTCTCCAAATAACTATTGTTTCCCTAGATGAATAATTCATGATTCCCTAAAATTCACTTTAATTGTTTTATCTCGTTGTTTTTCCTTTTTTCCCCTATAAAATTGGGAAACATTGATTTTGGATTTTTCAAAGATGCCAATCAATAGAAAAGTACTAAACAAATCAAAGAGAAAATTTAATTATAAAAATAGATAAATATAAATATAAAATATATTTAAATAATAAAATAGACTTTTTCATATTCAACGGATCGAACCGGGCATTAAACAAATAATTTTTTTATTATTCAAATTTGACCCGACTCGACCTAATTCATATACACTTATGAAATGAAAGAGTTACTTACAAAACATTCAACATATGCTCACCAACCTTAACAAACTTGTTTTGGTCCTACATGTTTGTCCTTGTTATCAAAGTTCCAAACTTGTCTTGAAATAATTTGATGGTAAGGTATTTCAAAGTGCATGTCACAATTATATCATTAACAATTTGATTTGATTAACCTCTTTTAAATATTTTTGAAGAAAAAAAAGTTTACATATAAAAATTCTCTTGACTAGCAAAATATATTAGATATATATTTATATTGAGGGATGAGAGGATTCGAAGAGAAAACATGTGTTATTAATTGAACCAAATATTCAAATATATTAAAATAATAATTTTATTTGTTCTTAATAATTATATGTTAAAAAAAGAGAAATACACACATTTAGAGCATACATGCTCATGGGTCGGAATTTTTTTAATTATTTTTCTTACTCAAGTTTGAGCTAGATCGAAAGCCCATATCACTATTTAAAACAATATTAAAATTTATTTTATATTAATATTTATAATTAAATTTAAATAATTTTTTTTATTGATGAACAGTAATTCGAACAGAATCGGACTGGGCCAAATTAAAAAAAAAAAAAACCCAACAAGCCGACCCAACTTGAACAGATCTAGTTTAGAGTCATGCCATGAGCAAATTGCAAACGATTTAAACTTTTTCTAATGAATCATAGAGACAACATAATGTTGTTGGCAAAATAGGATGCATTTTTATATTGGCCTCTTTAATTATATCGAAGATTTGTCTAAATCTTTGCTCTTCTATGTCTTGAAATATGCAAGTAACATGGCTATATAGAGATTTCTTCTCATTTACGTAATTTAGCTATATTTTCATGATTTTTTTTTTTTATTATTATTATGAAAAAGCACATGTTGAGTGAAGAAAATTTAATCAAATAAATTATAGTCCAAATCTCACAATCTTAATTAGAAATCTAACTATTGTACGTTTTCTCCTCAAACAGATAAATTTACACAAGAAAAATACATTAAAACAAATACTAGTAGTAATTAAATATGATATAATACACATTATTATATACATGTTTACCTTATACCTTTTTATTATTTTTTGTAAATTTTCTCCATCTTGCACGCATATTAAATCTGTTCAAGAGTTGGATTTGAAATAAGATATTTGTAATCAATAAAAATATTTTTATTTAAATTTAATAAAAATATATTTTGAACAATGAAACGGATTTTGATATCGAATTGAGCCTTTCGAAAGCAATTTTTTTTATCTGAGCCTAGTCATGCCCGACTTGACTCAAAAAAAGCTCTGATGCATATATGTTAATATTGTTTTTTATAAAAATGAGATCAAGGGGAAAGAAAATTTACAAGTGCTTAGGATCGAACTCAAATCTTATGAAAAATCATCTCTTAAGAAAGATAATTGAATAATTTTAAGTTAAGCTAAATTCTATGTTAATTATCAATTGTTAGAAAATACTAATGTGAATGTGATGCCATTATTTTTCTTTTTATGGTCTCATATTCTCATTTTTTCTATCATTTATGGATATTACTAGTTAATAATCGCTTCAACAACTTTGATTTTCTTGTCTATATTTAATTTCTCAAATTATATGAATTCTGAATTTAAATTTCAATATTTAAAAAAAAAATAGTATATCTTAAAATCGTTTTTACAAATATTGAGTCAAATCTTATACTATGATTCGAGAACAATGTTATAAACAAATTTGTTCAAAGGCCGGGTATATGTTTAGTCCGATAAATTCGATTTGGATTGAGTTTTAATTAAGGTTTTCTAAATTCGGGTTCAATTCTATCTATCCGAAATATTATTTAATTAATTAAATTTTATTTTTTGCATTTAATTTAAACTTTAAATGATATTTAAAAAATTAAATATTAATATTAATATTTTATTTATTTATTTATTTTTAAAAAATTGAGCTTTTAAAGTCCGATAAAATCAAATCGAATCTTGAATAAAAATTTCAAAAGGTAAGCATAACCGGATCCAACCCGATTGATAAATATAATTATAAACACTCTCTTTATTATTTGAAATTTGTATATAATGTTTTTTTTTCTTTTAAGATGGTTAACTTTAGTAGGTGGATCCATTAATCCAATTAATCATATGAAAACTATGGATGATGTGAGGTAACAAAAAAAAATAAAAGAAAGGAATTATACTCTTTTCTAGGCAAATATTTTCTTTATAATCCAAGTGTCAGATTTTCACTGGTCAATTGCTTTGCTCCCCAGTTAAGCACGGGCCTAGAACTCCACCTGAATCGGGAACAAAATCAAGAGACACCACTGTCCTGTGGAACCCACTACATTTCCAGTACCTTCTCATCCAATCGTCTTATTACACGTCGAAAACCAAACCCGGCATGATAAATTCACAATCATTCCCTTTCAACGTGGCGGATTATAATTGGATACACTTCTGCACTACACCGGGTCTACCGCAGTCAATCAGAACCCCAAAAAACAAAATTTTCCTCTTTCTGAAAGAGAGTCAAAAAAAATTATTGGCCCAAAAAAAAGAAAGAAAGAGAGTCAAAAGACACAAAGACCAGAGCAAGAAAAAGAAATAAAAAAAAAACGAAGAAAAGAAAAAAAGAAACACCAGAAAGCAGAAAGTAGAAACAGATCCAAAATCTTTATTTAAAAAAAAAAAATCTTAATTTTCTTGAAATTCTTCAAACCGAAAAAGAGGATAAAAAGGGTAGTTGAATTTTACTGTTTTCAGCTTTTTGTAGCTGAATTTTTTTGACTGTGCCACAATTTGTGGGACTTAAGTCTTAACATTTTTTCAAAATCATTACAATCTTTTCTTTTTCTTTATTTTTTGGGTCATAAAGAAAGTTAGGTCACATACATTTCATTACAACATTCTCTTAATTAATCTCTCACAGATCTTCCATTTTTAGGGTTTTGTGTTTGGATGGGGAGAAAGTGTGAGAAAATGTGGAAATGTGAGGGAAAGGAAAAGAAGATATGAGTGAACTATGGGGTGTGTGTTTGGGAGAGAGGCATCAGGGAGGCCGGTAGGGAGGGAAGAGAGGAAGAAAGAGGAAGTTGGTAGGGTTGCGAAAAAAGCGGAGAAGGAAGAAGAGGTTGTTAGAGATGGAAGTAACAACCAGAAGGTGGAGGAGGAGAAGGCGGAGGAAGAAGAAGCCGCAGCCGCAGCTAAAGCAAGAGCGAAAAGGAGGTCTTCACGGCCAAATCCACGGCTGAGTAACCCTCCCAGACACGTCCACGGCGAACAAGTCGCCGCCGGTTGGCCATCTTGGCTTTCAAACGTCGCCGGTGAAGCCATCAGCGGCTGGACTCCCCGCCGTGCTGATACTTTTGAGAAGATTGATAAGGTATCTAAACTTCTCATCATAACCTCATTTATTTATTTATTAGTACTACTTTTCTTTTAATGTATTTACTTATGTAGCTTTGTCAATTGGATTGTTTAGATTGGTCAAGGGACATATAGTAATGTGTACAAAGCTAGGGATACTTTGACTGGGAAAATTGTTGCATTAAAGAAAGTTCGATTCGATAATTTGGAGCCCGAAAGCGTTAAGTTCATGGCTAGGGAGATAAAGATTTTACGCCGTTTGGATCATCCTAATGTTGTAAAATTAGAAGGGTTGGTGACTTCGAGGATGTCATGTAGTTTATATCTTGTATTCGAGTATATGGAGCATGATTTGGCTGGACTTGCTGCTAGTTCGGCTATAAAGTTCACCGAGTCTCAGGTATAATATTTTGCTTTGCTATTTGCTTAGGCTGGTTTTGAATTAAGTTATGAATAGAGATTTGACTTCTGTTGATATGGACAGGTGAAGTGTTATATGCATCAGTTATTATCAGGGCTTGAACATTGCCACAACCGTCATGTATTGCATCGTGATATTAAGGGGTCGAATCTTCTTATTGACAATGGTGGTGTTCTTAAGATAGCTGATTTTGGTTTGGCTTCATTTTTTGATCCTAATCACAAGCAGCCAATGACTAGTAGGGTGGTTACACTTTGGTATCGACCTCCAGAGCTCCTTCTCGGTGCCACTGATTATGATGTCGGCGTGGATCTATGGAGTGCTGGTTGCATTCTAGCTGAGTTGTTAGCTGGAAGACCCATCATGCCTGGTCGCACAGAGGTAGCTTAACTTCTTGAATCTAAAATTTGTTTAGCATGTATTCTCTTTGTGCAATTCTTTTCCACTCTGGAAAGCACATTATGATGCAAATTTTGGAGCTTTAGTTTTCAGAGGCGTTACACTATTATCAAATTGATTTTGCTCTAGATTTTGGTTTAGTAGCAATAAAATGTACTTCTCACCAACTTACTTGCCTTTCATCTATATTTTGCGAGATAATCCATTCTGCAATTTCTGTTATAAAGATAAAACTTCATGGTCTTGAAGTCCTCAGTTAGCATTTGACTATCTTAATAAAAGGGTCATTAAAATTTGAAACTGTCCTTTCTTTGTTCTCTATGATATTTGATCCTCCTACCTCTATGGACTTTTTTTTTTTCCTCCCAGCTGTCTGTATCATCTCTATAGGTGTAGGAGTTGGTTGTTCAGCAACAACTACATTTTTGCGGTAGTCCTAGTTCCGTCAAAATTAAGCCTGCTGTTTGAATACTTCTGAGTTGTCCAGGCAATTCAACTTCATAATTTGATGCTCCATTTTCATTATACCAATGACTCTATTAGCATCATAATGGTTGTTTTGTTATTACAGATCTCATGAAAGTTCCATTGGCTTTCACAGTGACAGTGAAACAGCTTGGGAAAGCAATACTAGTATGATTCAATTTCCTTGGTTTGAAAAATTGTATGCCATTAGGAAGCATTTAGAGCTTTTCCCATTTACACTTGCCATATAAGAATCTTTATTTATGATCTTGTATATTTGATGTAAAATTTGAGTGGTGTCAACAAATCACTTTATGCTTATACAGTAGATTTACTGTTCAGGAAAGATGATGGAATCAATGTATTTGCAGCTTTTCTTACTGTTTAGCTACTGATTAGAGTATAATTGCTTGGGCATGCTACCAATTGTATCTGCTAACGTTTGTCTATAATGTTATTTAGGTGGAGCAATTACACAAGATTTTTAAACTATGTGGCTCTCCTTCAGAAGAATATTGGAAAAAGTCAAAGTTGCCACATGCAACCATATTTAAGCCCCAACAATCATATAAACGATGTATAGCTGAAACTTTTAAGGACTTTCCACCGGCATCATTGCCGCTGATTGAGACTCTTCTTGCTATTGACCCCGTTGAGCGTCTGACAGCTACAGCAGCATTAAACAGTGAAGTGAGCTTTTACTTTCTCACATATCTCTCCTTTCTCATCTCCTTAGTTCTTGACTCTTTATAAGTTTTTGCGTGGCTTGTTTTTTCATAATCTTGTAGCTCTAGACAGAAGCATTTAAAACATTTCTTGTGATTCATTATATCAGATAAATTTGATTTTTTTTATGTACGTTTCTCACCTGTCAATGTCCATTCCATGGCTGAAGTTTGTTTAGAATGATTTTCAGCTTTCATCTTTTTTGTCAAGAATGCTTGAGTTTTAGTCAGTCTGGTTTCCTTTCCTAGGATAACCAGTGATTGGCCCAAACCCTTTTGTCATGTCTGAGACTGAGTTATATTTTATGGTTTGAATTTTGATTTGCATGGACTTTTTTTTTTTTTTTTAATTTTTAATTTTGGTTTTCAGTTGAATATGACATCATGACTATTCATGTGTTCTGCAGTTCTTCATGACCAAGCCTTATGCTTGTGATCCTTCCAGCCTTCCAAAATACCCTCCCAGCAAGGAGATGGATGCTAAGCTACGAGATGAAGAAGCTAGAAGGTACATGATATTTATTATCATTAAGTTCTGATTGACAGTCTGGCCAATTTGAAAATCGGTTTTGTTTCTAAATTCCATTTCCTCAGAAATCATTTTTACACTGCATATGTTCATGAAGTAATGACTAATGACTATTATCATATCAGGAAAATAAAGTATAAGATAAAACTACATTAGATGTTGACAATAAGACATTAGTCAATAGAGCATGAATCTGATAACAGTTTTCACTCCTTTCTCTTCTTAATTGACTTGAGATGAGATTAATGATTGTAGATTACGCGCTGCTGGAAGAGCTAATGCAGATGGAGTAAAGAAAGCTCGTCCACGTGATCGAGCTGTGCGGGCAATTCCTGCTCCAGAAGCGAATGCTGAGCTTCAAGCTAACCTTGATGTATGTCGTAGATGCACTCTTTTCCCTCTACACCTCATACTTTTCATTTAATCTGACAAGATAAATTAGCTGAACAAACTTTTTAGTTCAGTGGACAAGAGTTGTTCAGTCTTTTTTTTTGGTCAGTTAACTTCTTTCAAAGCCAAGTATTTATCATTTATAGGACATCTCTGCTGATGTGAGTCAGCTTTTTTGTGGTTTCTCTCTCTCTCTCTCTCGCTCGCTGACTTCACATACATACACACCCAATATCTAAGTTGGTAAATCTTTTTCACCTAGAATCAAGATCAACAAAGATATTATGCTTTGTTCTTGATTCTAGCTATGTTGCTCCAACTCTTCATTTTTCTTGAAGTACTCGTGTCCGACACATATCCGGACATGGGTATGGAGATATGACCCTCCAAAGACATGAAAAACTTGGAAAAAATTAAACATACCCGTGTCAGACACATACCCGTATCCAACACTCACACCCGAGTCCGAGTAACATAGGATTCTAGTATCACTTGCAGTGGTCCTTGATTTTATGATTTTACAACTTGAGCTGGTGCTGCAACTAAGGACTGATTACCGGAACTTTTTTGTTGCTAAAACAGAGACGGCGTTTAATAACACATGCAAATGCAAAGAGCAAGAGTGAGAAATTTCCACCTCCACACCAAGATGGAGCTCTTGGTTATCCTCTGGGTTCTGCACATCCAATAGATCCTGGTTTCGATCCACATGATGTTCCATTTAGTACCACAAATTTCTCATATTCAAAAGCACCAATTCAGACATGGTCTGGCCCTTTGGTAGATCCTGCTGCTATGGGTGCTCCTAGGAGAAAGAAGCACATGTCAGGTGATGGGCATGCATATTCAAAGTCATCTAAGAAAGACAAGAATTCTGCTCGAATATAAGAGAAGGCATAAAAATGGCTGCTGGATTTTGTGAGACTATTCATGAGGCCACAAATATTGCTGATACAAAGTGTTTCTTAGATCTGAACCGGGAAAAAGCCGAAAATTGCGTCAGAGGTAAAACATCTTGTATTCATTTTTCCTACTCCATTTTTTTTTTTTTTGTATTGTGAGAAGCTTCTCTAATGTTGTATATTTGTCATTATTTCTTCGGTTTTTTTGGAAAAATCCAATTAGGTTAAGTAAAAATTTGAATAATTTGATCTGCTGTTCTTGTTCATGTGTTTTTAATCTTTCTAAGTATTTCTCAAGGCTTTCCTAGGTAAAAATTTCATTCCCTACTTCTCCTGCTCTCCAGAATTTCGACTATTGTCTGTGTACTCAAAACACACCAAATTAAAGTGTATTTTGGGTTTTGAAGCCTCATCAAAATTTGGCTTATCCATTTAGGAGTGAAATATGAAATATGGATAGTGTTGTGTCTTGTGTTTTTTTTTTTTTTTTTTTTTTTTTCTGAGTTAATTATGTAAACATGTATATGACAAATTATTAAATTTGTTAAAATTTTGAACATAAATATAATACGCGTATTAAACATGTCATGTGGTGTTAATTATACTGTTTTTATGTTTATTAAACATATAATTTCATGTTTTGTTCAAAATTGACAGATTTATCTGAATATCATATGTTTTTTAAGCCACCAACCACCAAAACTAACAAATCTACTTATTTGGATAGCGTCCTACTCCTATGAGTCCTATCAAAATCACTTCATCTAACTTTCTAACAATGTTGGGGCAAATTAAAAGCTTCTCCCTTGTCTCTCTTCGAGTAAAAGCAAAAACCAAATTGGAAATTTTTGACCTTTTGGGCTGAAGGGTAGGTCGAATAATAGCAGCCGCTTAGGTTTGACAGTTAGTTTAGTAGGTTAAAACCTTGTATAAGTAGAACCACTATTTCCATAGCTAACTACAAAATCAAATTCAAGGCCCTGAAAATCCAAGAACCAGTTTCCAAGCTTTACACCATTTCAAGGGTTTGCTATTGAAAGTGAGAGAGTCGACCTCCTGCCTGTTTTCTACTGGTACTGCCAGCCAGCATTGTTGCTGGACTGCACTTTGCAAGGCAAAATGAGACCACCTGGACCTGGAGGACGAGGACCTGACGGGCCTGGTTGGGGTTCTCCTGCACCAGGAGGGTTGCTTGCGGGTTTCTTCAATGGAGTAACTTCTTGGTTAGTAACATTTCTATGCTGTTTACAAGCTTTATAAGGAAGAAGAAATTTTGCTACTTTTCACACTTTTGCATTTTCTTTAAGCTGGATTTTTAAAGAATTAAAAGCGGATGGCAGGCTTTATATTTTACTCTTTATATTTTACATAACAAACTTTTGCCACAATTAGATTTATAGCTTTGAGAGAAGGAAATTTTGACAACTTTGGGACTGATAAGTAATGGGTAAAACAGGTCAAAGTTGAATTTACAGCAGATATTGTACTTGCTAAAATATCATCTATGTAAGAGGGAAAAAAGAAACATTGATTAGCCATAATAATTTTTGCTCTCTAATTATTCACTTAAATTCGATGTTTAAAAAATAAGAGTTTGTTTTTTATATACTATTGATGGGAGTTAATTTTTTTTTAAAAAAAAATTTATGTAATTCAATAGTTTTTATTAAAAATGAAGAATGTAATGTCTCTTTGTATGATAAGATAGAGATGAAGGTTTAGGATAGGAAAGGGGCTTTTTTTTTTTTTTTTTTTTTGCTTTTTCTTGAGCAAAGGAAATGTTGTTTTGAAGTGCACAGGTAGTAATATTAAGGTTAAAATAATTAAAAAATCCTTGAACTTTATAACTTTATTTAAATAATTTTTTATATTTTTATTATATTCAAATAAGCTCTTAATTTTTAATTTGCATTCAAATAAATTCTTAATCTTTAATTTTTAGCTAAATAAACTCTTAACCTTTAATTTTTACCTAAACAAACCTTTAACTTAAATCAATATTTTATTTGATATAAGAGTTTATTTGGATACAAATCAAATAATAAGAATTTATTTGAATACAATAAAAATATAAAGACTTAAATAAAATTATAAAATTCAAGAACCTTTTTAGTAGTTTAGCCTAATATTAATTTATTGAACTTACTGTTTATTTGTTAATATTTTTAACTTATTTATACCCACAAAAATTTGGCAGTCTCTATGTGTTGTGCTGTTGCTGGTTGATCCAAGACTGCTTTGGCGGTCCACCTCCACCAGAGCCACCTGGCGGCCCACGTGATGCTCCTCCTGGACTCCCTATTCCAGCTCCTCCACCACCGGTCTCACCTGCTCCACCTCCACCCGGCCCACCTCTTCCTTATGCTGTCCCACCAGGACCACCCGGACCTCCTGGTGGTCCACCTGAACCTTTTGGTGGCCCGCCAGGACCGCCTGGTGGCCCTGCAGGACCACCTCCTCCTTAGTTATCCCAGGCATGAAGCATCTATATATATACTGACTAAACAAATGTCTTTTGTTGGGCGAAATCCTTTTCTGCAACATTGTATTCTGCTAATACAAACATGCACAACTTCACCAGAGCTGTGTGAGTTCTGTCATATCCCTTTTTATACCCACAACTTCCATTAATCTGGAAGAAACTATTCAATGTGGATAACTTATTTTAGTCTTTTCAGGACCTTGCTGGTTTTAACAAGAAAATGGTCCAAGCAATGTATCTTTTAGTATGAGTATATAAATAATAAAAGAATTTATATTTATGCACTGTCAGCGTATATACTCATACATTGATAATGCATCCTACGACGTCACTTAAATTGTAGGGTTATGATTAGAGTTAGGATTAGGGTTAGGATTAAAAGTTAGGAGTTAATTTTTTAATGAGATATGGATTCAGTATAAACTTATACATTGACATGCACCAGTTGGTCAAAATCACATGCAATCATGGTCAATAGCATCAATGATTCAATCAACATTGGCCCATTCATCTGTTGCCACTTATATTAAAATGGAGACATTTTTTTTTCTTCTATGATTGCTTGGCTCTCAATCATGAAACCATGTTATACAACACATCACATGAATTCTTTAATTACATGTACCCATAATGACAAATTGTTAACTATGAGTTCATTGAACTATAAAGGTTGCTCTTTATCAAAAGCCTAACTAAGAATTCTTTTTTTCTAACAATAGGAAAAGGAAAAAGCCAAAGGATTGTGTAAGGTTAATCTAGAGTACCTACTCATTGTGTAAGGTTCTATTTTTAAAATCATGTGTTCCTACTCTATCCTTTGATAATGACATTTTTTTTTAATTGATGTTGAAGAATTGAGTTTTCATTGGAATTAAAAATTTAACATTTCATTAATAATTATATTATTTAGATTTTAATTTTTAAAGGAAAATGTTAATCAATACTTAGAGACATTGGTTAAAATAATATTTATAAAAAAAAAAGTGTAATTAATGGTATTATTATTTTTTTAAATTCAGTATGCAAAAAAAATAAATTTAAATGATAATTAAATAATCCCTAACCGGAGCCTATAGACATCTATTAACCAGACCTTTTCTTTAAATTACCCGCGTAAGACACTTGTGCGACACACATATTCAGATATGAGTACGATGATATCATCTTCCAAATATATGAAAAAACTTTTAAAATTTTGAGTATACCCGTATCCCACACTCACCATTGAATCAAGATAACATAGATCAATAGATCATAGACTATAGACGATAATGGCAAATTTTATTTATTCGTGAAAGAGTTCCTTGTTAGAGAAATTAGATACTATCAAACTTTCAACCACATCCAAACATATTAGCATTAATTCATGCTGTTCTCATCCTTTATTTTTACAAGTAATCAATATATATCAAATAGACATGAATACAAAAATTCAATCCTTCAAATATATGATTTTTTTTTTATAAAAAAAAAAATCAAATATATTATGTTAAATTTACGTACATCTAACACTCACTTAAAATTCAAATAATAGAGGCATTAATAACAGGGAAAAAAATTCATTAAATCAACTGCCATCAGTTGAAAGAATGAAGGTTAAAATTGCCAGCATAAAAAAATTCAGAGATTTGTATGTATCACCCAAGTGCCTCTTAAATCAAAAGAAAAGATAATATGTTATCCAATTTAATTATAAAAATAATATTATTTTATTTAAATTTAATTATAAAAATATAAAAATAAATTTTTAATTTTTTTTAAATAAAGTTAACAGTAATTTCGGACCCGCAAACCCAACTTGAATAAAGAAGAAAAAAAAATTCCGGCTGCAATCCGGCCATGAACACCTAATTCAAGCAAGGTTTTCTATTCAAAATGAAATATACAGCCAAGAACAAGACAAAAATGTCTACAATGCAAAGTCAAACAATCCCTCAAGCCAGACCATTGTTTTTGAAAGCTCGCCATTGCCATGTATATCTCGTGGTCGGCAAAGTCATAAGAAAAACATATGGGAGCATAGTCGTAGCTAGCAAAAAGGTAAATTTAATAATTTATGTATTCGTATCGTGTTTGTATTATTTTGTTGTGTTATAATTATGTTTAAATTATTATATATTTATATAAATTTTTGACACGTTAATAATTCGCTTTATATAGATTTTGATATGTTCGTATGTTTATGTCGTCTTAAAAATTATTAAATTTAAAAAAAATCAGTATTGATTAAGGTGTTGTCTTCCGGATTTTTTTTTTTCATAAAAAAAAAGGAGTTAACATCTTAACAATTAGCAGCATGAACAGAATAAGGATTGTCAAAATCAAACCAAGTGAAAATTTCTCATTTCGGAAAAAGAAATGACAGAAAATTTATACCAAAACAAATGTTCAAGAATTCTTGAGAAATGCCTGATTCTTCAATGAATGAAGCGACTAAATCTTAACACGAAATATAGGTATGGGTCACGTCAATGGAATTTGGTTAGCCAATTTTTCCTTCATCTTTGATTGAGTTAACCACGTTTCAACTTTCTAACACATGGATCATGCTTTTCTTTGTTGCAAAATTACTAAGCCATGATTTCAAAATTGCAGTTTTATTTCTTCTTTTATCCAATAAAGTTTTTTATTTTTTTTTTAATTTTAACTATTACCTACCTATCAAGGTCTATCCGTGTAAATCTCTTTTATTTTGGTTTGAAATTATTTTAAAGGCATGTTATCCGAACTTTTTATTTTTTTAAAAAATATTTATATTCAATACTATTTGAATATGAATATGGGATATGATACTACAAATATATAAAATAAAAAATAAAAAATTTGAGTATACTTATCGAACACATACTCATATCTGACACTTATCCGAATCGAGTTAACATATATAGCTTCAAAGACACCAAGCAAATGGGATGGATGGTAATGAAAATTTCTTGAAACAAGACCGATCAAACCTCGAATATGATCAGTAAAAGAAAGAGTGGTCCATTGATAGTTCAATTTTGGATGGAGATAAATCAAAGACAAAAAAGGAAACATGTAGTTGATTGAATCCTCCTAAAGCATGAAAAACCCACCACAAAAATAAATAAATAAATAAATAAAAATTGTAAAGGAAAACCTTGCAAATTCACATACATTACGTACCAATAGAACTGCTCATGGACCTGAACATGATATTTTTAATCTGAACCGGTCCGATCCGATCCGAAACAGTATTTTTTAATTATAATAATATTATTTTATTTAATTTTAATTTTAAAAATATATAAAAAAATAAATAAAAAATATATTTTTTAATATTATGAACAGTAATTTCGAGTCTGCCGATTATGAATAAAGATTTTAAAAAAAATCGAATCGCGACCTAACCCATGAGCACGTTTACATACAACAAGATGTTTTTTGTTTGCCGATTTGAAATAAGAGGACAATGGACAACCCAACAACCTAAGCTGTCTTTACAACTTTCTTATCCATTAGTTTTCCCTTTTTTTTTTTTGAAGTATAGGAATTAATCATTTTATATTAATGTAGATTTTTTTAAAAAAAATCAAATAACAAAAAATATTTTACATAAAATCATTCAAATAATAAAAAAAATATTAAATTTTTAAAAAAATTAAATTCATTTTTCAAAAAACATTTCAATTTTTTCCTCTAACCCTATTTGAATGATTGAAAGAGTCAAATGGTGGGCAATTAATCATCAAAGAGAGACCATAGAAAATAAGGGAGGTAGCAATCTGGCATGGAAATGAGTCAGCAGCCTGCCCACCGGCCTCTTAATATCCTCCACGTGTCAGCCCAATCCAAATCTCTATCATTTAATCTTTGAGAATAATAAAAAAAAAAGTCTGAGCTGTCCCTCTCACTTTCCACGTCAACCGAGTTGCCCCAACGACCCACCCACCACATCCACAAAATTGCTTCCTCCTTGAGTGTCGAGTTGACTCACCCCCTTCTCCATTTTCACACTCCAAAAATATTGATTACAATTCACATGTGAGACTTTCAAATGTATTAAAAAATAATAGATAAAAAAGTAATGGACTGGATTTTAATTCCAAAATTAATACATATTATTTGGAAATATATTTTCAGTTATTTACAAAAAAAATTTCCATAATCCTCTAATATTTATTTAGTTTAATTAAATTAATGATTTATAAATATTATATTCCATATATGTATCATGTTATAATTTGAGTTTATAAATTAATACTATAATTGGTGTATTATATTTAAAAGATTAAGATAATTATAAGATATGATAAAAAAATTGACTAATCCATATAGATCATGATTTAAATAACTCAAATAATCTCAAAATCATAGTTGAAGCCATTATTTAATTGATCACATATCATGCTTTCAATTTTTCAAATCCAACCCTCATATTGAATTGATATAACTTAAATTCATGATTATTGATGATTTATTCCCCACTTGTATACTTGTTTCTACTTACACTTTATTCTTATCCTAAATCTCACTATTATTTATTGTTTTTTCTTTGTTTAATGTTTGATAAATAAATGCTTTAGTATCGACATCTTAATTCCCAAGAATATATAATTTTCAACACACCAAATTGCTGTTAAATATTCTTTCAAGAAAAAAAAAAAAAAATTGAAACAAAGACTTGAATTTGACTAGACCTGCTCACGGACCGGTCGGGTTTAGACAGGATATTTTTTTTTCGGCCGGCTGTTAAATATTCTTTCAACATATTTTTTTATTAAAATAATATTATTTAATTTAATTTTAATTATAAAATATATATAAAAAATTAAAAAAAATAATATTTTATTAGAATGAACAATGAATTCGAAATTATGAGCCGGACCGAACCCACCTAAGATCGAGCCTGGACAAAAAATTTAAAACAAAATCAGATTAGCCCAACCCAATTTGATCATCATTGAATAATGTTTAGAGGAAAAAAGGTGTTTTTCTTTTATAATATAAATGCATTGGACAGTTGGAACATGGGCACATGGATTTGCTAACTTCCTTGCTAGTTGGATTTTGATTTTTTTTTTTTAAAGTTATTATGATTATAATTAAATACAATTTATCCAACATTAAAATATCCTTGTATTATCCAATCTATAACCGGCTACAAAAGTTCCCTCACAATACCAAATCAGATTTCCCCATTTAAGAAAATATATATAAACTTTAAATTTATGATAAGATTCTATCACATTATCATGTTTTTTTAAGAGGTGTCTTTAAAATATTTTTTAAAGTCGTTATATATAATTATATTTGAAAATTTGATTTTTTAATTATTATATTTAATATAAAATTATTGATACAAATAATATATTAATTAATTTTAAAAATATTAAAAATATTTGTTAATAATTTTTTAGCAAAACCCAAAAAAAAGTTATTACGATTAACTTTTATAATCCTTAATCAAATCAAGATTTTTAACAGTTAAATCTATGACACACACATGATTTTATATTTAAAAAAATAAATATTTTGATTAAAAAAATCCTAAAATACTCTCTAATATTAATAAAAAACATTATTTATAATAATATTCTATATTAAGTCATTTAAATGTGATAATTGATATTTAATGTTTATAATTGCAATAAAAATCTTTACTAAATAAGTAAATATGGTAAAGTTTAATAATCCTTTTAAGACTATTAAACAAAACAAAAAAAAGATAATGATAATTTCCTCAAGAAAAAAAGATAATGATAAAAATTAATTTAATATATGTTATCCAGTATTTTTAAAATAAATAAAAAAAGGGGAAAAGATTATTATGCGGCTGAAAATTTGGCAAACTATGGGGCTTACACGTGGCATATACCCACCATTTTTGTTGTTTTATGCAAAAAGCGTTTATATAAAGGATCCCAATTCCCAAGCCTTGAATCAAGCTCCCAAAAAATTCTCGACTTCTCAAAATTACCAAAAAAAAAGAAAGAAAATAGAAACCCCTCTTTTCAATTCAAACCAAAATTATCAAATCCCTTATTTATTCTTCTTTTAACCCATTTCATTTTTGAAAAGTCTTTTCACAGCTTTAGATCTGAGAGCAAGGAACTTTTTTTTTGGGTTTTTTGTTCGAAGATTTCTTGGTGTAAATTTTTGATCTGGGTTCATAGAAGGCTTGATTTTTAGTTTTGGGTATTCTTTGTGAAGGTGGTTTTAGTTGTTTATCTCTAGATCTGAAAAAATAGAAACTTTTTCTTTTAAAGATTTTGAGGTTAATTTTCGGTGGAAATGGAGGTTTCGGTAATTAGCAGTTCTTCGCAGGCAAATGTCTGTAAAACAGAATTAGGATACAGAGATTTAAGGTTTTGTTTTGGGAAAACTAATGATAAAAATAAAATCTTGTCTCGAAAACTAAACAGTGTTTGTTTTGAGAGTCAAATTACGAGGTTGAGAAAAGCTGGGCTTAGATTTATGTTGAAAGCTGTCCACTCTGAACCCATTCTTGAATCCAAGCCTTTTACAAGATCCAAATCTGTAAGTTTCAATTTTTTTCTTTTTTTGGGTTTGTTAAGCTTTTGCATTTTTTGTTATTGTGTGTTTTTTCCCCCAATTTGAGTATTTTATGTTCTTTTTATTGTTAAAAAGAGATGATTATATTGAGATGTTTGTTTTAAATTGATAAAATTGGAATTTGTTAAGCTGAGTTAGGAGGATTTGGAGCTACTATTTTTTTGGGTAGATTTTAGATAATCAAAATCATATATCTTAAAAGCAAATTATTTAGATAAATCATGTTTGTTCTTTATGTGAAGTATGAAGAAATTTACTATTTCCATATATAGACTTGTAGAGGACTCAAAATAAAGATTGCTATCTGTTTTGGCATATTAATAGCTACTGCTCATTTAGTTTTTTAAGCTTGTTTTAGTGATGGACTTTAGGCATTTGGATTTATATTTTTATTATTTGCATTTGATTCTTGAATGTGTGCAAGTGATAGCCAGTCATTCTTTATTGAAAGCAATGCTGTAAAACTGCCATGTTCTTTGAGGTATCGAAAGATTATATATGAGATGTGGACATAGTCATTTGTTTTAATGCAAGTTTTGGCTGAAAACATCAAAATCTTGTTTCCCCCTCCTAGAACAATTGAATTGATAAACAACTTTTTTTTTATATTTGAGGTAGCTAAGGTTTGATCCCTGGATTCTGGAACTAAAGAGTCCAGCACTCTACCAACAGACGACATGACTATTGATAAACAACTTTGTTTATGCTAATTGTAGCAAATTTTGGGTTTTCCAGCATGATAGGTTAAGATTATTTGTTGGTCTGCCTCTAGATGCTGTTTCTGAGTGCAATACAGTAAACCATGCCCGGGCAATTGCAGCGGGACTAAAAGCTTTGAAGCTTTTGGGTGTGGAAGGTGTTGAATTGCCTGTCTGGTGGGGAGTTGTTGAGAACGAGGAAATGGGAAAGTATGACTGGTCAGGCTATCTTACTGTTGCAGAGATGGTTCAGAAAGCGGGTCTGAAGCTTCACGTATCACTCTGCTTCCACGCGTCTAGTCAACCTAAAATTCCACTTCCCAAGTGGGTAAAGCAGATTGGGGAATCCCAATCTAGTATCTTCTTTACAGATCGGTCACGCCAGCATTATCGAGAATGTCTATCACTGGCTGTTGATGATCTTGCTGTTCTTGATGGAAAGACTCCAATTCAAGCCTACCAGGAATTCTGTGAGAGCTTTAAGTCTGCATTCTCACCTTTCATTGGTTCTACAATCACGGTAAGAGGTTTTGCCTGTCGAATAACTTGATTAAAAAAGCTAATGTCTTAGACCCTATTTTGGTGTGTTGATGCTAATGGCTTCGATATTGTGGTTTTTCAGGGAATCTCAATGGGTTTGGGACCAGATGGTGAGCTCAGGTATCCCTCTCACCATAAGCCTGCCAAAAGAGGCACAATTACTGGAGTTGGGGAGTTCCAATGTTATGACATAAACATGCTTAACCTTCTTAAGCAACATGCAGAAGCAAATGGAAACCCATTATGGGGACTAGGTGGTCCACATGATGCCCCCACTTATGATCAATCACCAAACTCAAATAGCTTCTTCAAGGATCACGGTGGATCATGGGAAAGTCCTTATGGTGACTTCTTCCTTTCCTGGTACTCAAGCGAGCTCATATCTCATGGAAATCGTCTCCTCTCTCTTGCCGCTTCGATCTTCAGTGATACTGCTGTGAATATCTATGGGAAAGTCCCACTGATGCACTCGTGGTACAAAACCCGGACGCACCCTTCTGAACTGACTGCTGGCTTCTATAACACTGCCTCAAGAGATGGCTATGAAGCAGTTGCAGAGATGTTTGCAAGGAATTCATGCAAAATCATCTTGCCTGGAATGGACCTGTCAGATGAGAACCAGCCACATGAATCTCTCTCGAGCCCCGAATCATTACTTGCACAAATCAGAACAACTTGCAGCAAGCATGGGGTTGAGGTTTCTGGGCAGAACCTGGCTTCTGGATCTCCTGGTGGTTTAGAGCAGATCAAGAAAAATATGTTGGGTGAGAATCTGATAGACTTGTTCACTTATCAGAGGATGGGAGCTCATTTCTTCTCACCGGAGCATTTTCCTTCATTCACCGAGTTTGTTAGGAGCCTGAATCAACCTGAATTGCATTCAGACGATTTGCCGACGAAAGAGGAAGAAGAAGCCACTGAGTCTGTACAAACGAGTTCAAACTCGAACATCCACATGCAAACAGCTTAGCGAGAGGTAAGAGGACATATTTATATGTGTACATAGTATTCTTGTAAGTACCAAATTGTTGGATGGGGAAAAGATTGTACTATTTGAACTGAGTTCTATATACATCTAAGCAAATATCTTTCTCTTCTAAAAGAAGACCTCAGAATATTTTGGCGTTTATCTTTTAAACTTGTTTTTGCAGCAATTCTCTTTAATTTTTCCTTTTCATCAAGCAAATCCAATCTCTCTAGAGTCTAGTCATCCTAGTTTAGTCTTGTAATGTGGTTTTTGACCTCAATAATCAGGTCTTTTTATGGTGATTTGGTCATGCTTTCCTGAGCTCTGTTCTCAGATAAATTGCCTATAAAAAGTACTCAGAACTTAAAAGTTTTTAAAACAATTACATGGATGAACTAGAAAAGAGCAAAGGAAATCCTCATAAAAACAGTTATTATGTACATAATTGAAAAAAATGAATATAACTTGGTCACCAACTAAGTTCCACTGTACAAACTCCCTATATATTCCCAATCCTTTTCATGATTTGAGAGCAAATCCAAAATCCGAGCTGACATGTTAAATCCTTGAGATAATTAGCAGATTTCTTTCCAGTTTAACCCTAGCAAACTACCCAGCACTTGTAGCTCCTTCACCTTTAACCTTATTGCACCATTCTTCCTACATTCCTGCTCCTGGACAAAAGGGAAAACATGTTAGTATTATGTTGTTCCGACTCTTTATTTTATTTTTTCAAAATATCTATGTTCGACACCCGTATTCGATGTATATTCGAACATGAGTATGAGGATATGATCTTCTAAGGATTCTTCAAATACATGGAAAAACTTATATAAAATTGAATATATCCATATCGGACACATACTCGTAGTCGACAATCACACCTGAGTCCGAGTTGGGTAGAGAAGATGAGAAGTTATGCTGGCAATGGGGGGGTACTTATTTTTCAGATAATTAAATACAAACCTGTTCATAAACGTGCATCGTTTATTATTCACAAGCAATCTTAGTGTCAAAGCAGCTGAGGCAGATAGCAAATGCTTGGAATGCAGAGATTGGATAACGGTAATCCATGGTAAATAAATCCTTCCCCACTTTTCCAAACTGGATGATAATCTTCTCATGTTCTGGCCCAGCTGGTCCATTTTCTGGAGAAGCCACCAATTGAAAGTTTTTCACTGAAGCAACTGTCACTCGTCCATGGAAATTCAAGCACCAACACTGGAGTTGCTGGTGCCACCTTGGAGCCTTATTTCTCAACACCAGATAATTCTCCATGCTAGCTGATTTTGAATGAAAGATTGGGATTGATGGAAATAGGTCGACATTGCTGAGAGAAAACTCAGCCTGGGTGGGGGCTACTCCTCCTGGTCCTATCGAAGTGGCAGGGATGGTATCCATATTACATTGCATTCTCCTTGGACCCCTGAAAGTCATATAAAACTATGTTAATCCGACTCTTCATTTTCTCTGAAGTATTTGTGTCCAACATCCGTGTCCGACACATATTCGAACATGAGTATGAGAGTACGATCCTCCAAAACTTAAAAAAAATTGAAAATACTCATGTCGGACACATACTCGTATCCGACACTCACTTCAAATCTGAATAACGTAAATATAAAATACATCTGTATCAGCTACTTGTATGCGAAAGTTCACAGTGGATTTAATGCATGATGAGCTAATCAATAATGATAGATCAATATTGCCTTGGAAAATCGGCATTTCTATGATCCCCACATGACAGAGAATAAGACATTATCAAATACTTGCGCAAAATAATGGCAAACTCTTACCTTGAACCTAACATATTCAATTCATATGAAATGTGAGCCATGGGGTAGTTGCCGGAAGGGACTCTAGGTGAAACTTGTTTCAAATTTGCTAGCTTGGAGGAGTAACTTTTACTCATCTTTGCACCAGCATGGGGAGGCTGTCCATCAAAGACAGTGAACTTGGTCCCTAAAAAATTTGATCTTCCCAATAAGAAAACAAAAAAAAAAAAACATAAGATTTGAGACTGCAAGATAAGGTAAAAGAACCAATTCTATATAATTTTGTTGGTTATACTTATAGCTCGCTCACCTCAATTTCCCAACATAAGTACTGCTCCCCTTTGACATATCATCAGCCCGTAGAGAGATGATATAATCTGTGCAAGTAGGACGCCTACACTTGCGAGCAGCAAGAAGGAACTTTCCATCATCAGTTGGTGCTGCCACAGAGAAATGAAAAGAAAATTTCCAAAGTGTTACAGCTCAAGAAGGAAAATATATGATTATTGTTTTGAAATACATGACAGCTTTGATTGAACTTGCAAAATCTATGTTGCTCCGACTCTTCATTTTTCTTGAAGCACTCATGTCCGATGCATATCCAGACATGGGTATGGGGATATGATCCTCCAAAAACCCTCCAAATATATGAAAATCTTGAAAAAAAAATTGAATATATCCGTGTCAAACACATATTCGTGTCCGACACTCACACCTAAGTCCGAGTAACATAGGCCAGAATAAGCACAAAAACAATGTAAAAGAAGAAAAAGCTCACCATTAGTTAAACCAAGGTAAAGGTAATATGTTTGGGTAGATCGATTCCGCTTTACAAAGCACTGGAGGAGAGAATCCTTTGGACCAGGCTGCAAATAATCCAAGACAAGTTTGCATGTGGAGAAATTAGATTCCGAAGACAGAAGAAGACAGAAGAATGCTGACCATGAAAATATAAAATTAAAATGCTTCCATTGATAATAGTTCTAGCAATTGATTCATCAAAACACACTCTAAAGCTTTAATCCAATGTATACAGTAAAATTACAGTTGAAGAAAGAGGCTTTCTTGGGGCCTAGGAGATTGTGGTGGTAGCAGTTTGGGGCTGAAAGAGAAAGAACACAACACTCCACAAAGGTAGCTAGTCTATGTTACTCGGACTTGAGGGTGAGTGTCGGACACAATACCTGTCCGACACGAGTATACTTAATTTTTTTTTTTATATATTTGGAGGATCGTATCCCACACTCATGTCCGAATATGTGTCGGACACACTTATCGGATACGGATATTTAAAGAAAAATAAAGAGTCGGAGTAACATAGTAGCTAGCTAATGGTTACTGTTAGCCCAACAATGATTGAAGCTAAAAGTGGTCCCAAATCCTGAACCAGTCTTCAATGGAAGTTTATCTAGTAAGCTACTGTATAAAGGAAACAATGACTAGGGGAGTCATGATGGTCCCAAGCCACTTACTAATGGTAAACTTGCCCTGTCTAATGGTCAATACCTAGTAGACAAAAATGGTTCAAAACACAAGCGCCCATGTCAGAACTATCTTTGAAGAAGCAAATTTCCCCCAAAATTACCAATTACATCTCTAAAATCAAACGGATAAGATTCTCAAAAAAGTTTCCTAATTTGTGGAATTCGAAGGCACATTTATTGAGACCTTTATCTCTCCAATCCAAACAAGTAAATCAGACTACAAATCAGATCAGCAGACATAAAAATCACTAAACAAATCTCAATACAAGATTCCCAGGAACATAAAATCCTCAGAAGGCATAAAAAACCAGAATCCTAGAAGTAGAACACCTTTCCAAGCCATGAATGAAAAATAAACAAATAAAAATACCCAGAAAAGAAAACAAAAAACTAGCAACCAAATCAAATGACCATGTTCCCAAACAGAGGATTGGACTTCAACTACAGTAATTCAACTTCAATCTACAACAATCTTCATTCAATCATAGCTCTAAAAGAAAAGACAACAAAACAAAATTAAAAGAACAATCTTTTGTTCACTAGTAAGCAAGTGATTGAAAACCATGGTTTTGAGACAAGAACAGAAACAAGAAGGAAGTTAAAAGTTATAAAAAAAAAAAAAAAAACCTGTTTAACTGAGATGGGAAAAGTTAATTTTCCTGAAAGTTCAGGAACTTTAACAATCTCTTTAATGATAATCCTCCAACTCCTGCAAACACCAGCACAAGCTACCACATTTTTTCTTTGAGGCCAATTACTTTCTGAGTCTTCAATCCTTAACAGAACTTCCCTTAATAATTCATGAGGCAGGTTGGCCCAGCAGCGACCGCCGCCAACAGCCGCTTGTTCTGAACCTTGCAGTTGGTCTTGAACCACCCGGCGTGACCTTAGCCTGGCAATGCTCTTTATTGTCATGAATAACGTTAAAAAAAAGTATAATAAAACTTAAGATTTTTGGTGGAAATGCTTAGTTGTTTATGTTTTGCATGAAATGTTGAGAAAAGGGATGTAAGAAAATGAGAAAATTGTTGGGTTTTTGTTGTTTTTTGGAGGATTTTTTTGAGAATTGGGTTTGGGATTTGGATTGAAAATTGGAGTTTGGAAGTTTTCAAGTGTTTTCAGCAAAATTGAAAAAGTTGTTCAGACTTTAACAAATAAAGAGAAAGAGAGAGGGAGGATGAACTGGAGAAGTATATAAAAGAGGCAGGTTCTTTGGTTTAACTTTGGACGGTTTTTATGGGGAAAAGTTTGTGGGTTTCCCACTTACCTTTTTTGTAAAGAGGTTCTTTTGGGAAATAATATTCAAAACCTGTCCTTTTTCTTCTTCTTTTTTTCCTCTAAATTTTGGTGATTTTTTTGGATAAAGCTTAAAATTTTATTTTATTTTATTTTGTTTAAGATGTTTATCATTTATATTAGTATATTTGAAGGAGTGTAATTTTATTATTAATTTATTAATTAAATGTTAAAATATTTATATTTTTTATCATTATTTTTTATATTTTTCAATCAAATTAAAAAGTGAAATAATAAATTTACACATTTTATAAAATGAGTGATAAATTTGATTCATGATAAATTTAAACTTTATCTCGATTATTTTATTTATTTATTTTTAATTTGAGAAAAGATTGTTTGTTTTATACTTTATTAAGGTAATTTGTTTACCAAATTGTACTAATACTTTTTCTTTCTATCAATTTTAATTAATAAAAAAAAAAGTGAGGGTAGAAAATAGGTTTTAGAGAGTATATGTATTGGCTCATAATAAGTAGCAAATTTATTAACTACCCTAATTGGCTAATTTTGCTTTTGAGCAAAGATATAATAATGTCATAATTTTTTTTTATAAAAAAACTAATAAAAATTGACAATTTTATGACTATTATAAAGTTTTAAAGTATTATTATTTATTTATATTATATATAAATTTTTTGACGAGTTGATATCATAAGTTAAATAAAACAAATTCAACTAAAAAATTAAATAAAAATCAAACTAAAATTAATGATATTTAATTTTTTTTAATTTAAAAAAAAAAATAATTACTCACCTAAAAAACTACTTCATTATTTTTTAAATTTCAACTTATTATTTTTAAATATAATAAGTTTTAAAAAGGGTGCCTGTTTGTTGTATTGGTTTGAAAAGAGGGGATTGTTTAATCAAAAAGAAAAGAAAAGAAAAGAAAAGAGGAAATTGTCTCTTTTTCTTTTAAATTATTATTTTTCATAAAATATTTGTTCTTACAGGACTGATCTATTTTTTTTTTCTTTCTAAAAGCTTTCGAATCTATTGATTTTTAGATTTTTCAAAAGATAATTGGTTAAAATACTAAAAAATTTGTTATACTTTTTAAAATTTTCAAATAAACTCTTATATTTCTATTATTTCTACTGAAGCCTTTAAATTATTATTATTTTGTTTAATTAAGCCTTTATTTACATAAAAACACTAAAATTCATTAAAAAAATAGGATTTAATTAAATAAAAATAATACTTTAAGGGATTTAATTAGATAAAAATTATTTTAAGGATTTGATTAAATATTTAAAATTTTAATTAAATATAATAAGATAATAAAGACTTATATAAAGAAATTTAAAAATATAATATTTTTTAGTATTTTAGTCAAGATAATTGTATTAGTTCTTACTATTATAAGTACATGAAAATGAACTGATTTGGCAACATCAATTATGCACTTTGAGATATGAATTTTCCTTTTTCCTTCTATTTTTTTTTTTTTTTTTTAATTTTGCAAAATGTATAACTACAACTCATCATTTTCTAGCATTCTCTCCTACATGTCTAGAATCGGTAAGACAAAAAATATATATATATATATATATATATATATATCTTTATCTTTTTATAGATTCAAAATGTTCACATTGTTTCACACTTTCAATCTTTTTGTAGAAAAGGTCAATTTTTTATTTATTTTTAATTAATAATTTATTATCTTATTCAGATTCATGTTTAACACAAATTATGTGCAAATGAGATTAAATCAAAAAGTATTAGATGATTTTTTTTTTTTATATTGGAAAAGATAATTGTAAAAAACACATGAACTAATTATTGGGTCAAATACTCGAATGTAATGAGATTTGAATTATTATGAGATTAACTAAGTACTCCTTTAACAAATATTAATATGTAGAGAAAAATTATCTTTATCACCGTCAATAAAATTTTTAAACTTTACAAACGAGATCAATTGAATGACACATATTTTTTAGAGTATATTTAAAAAATAAAAAATAAAAAAAATAAAAAAAATGAGATATGTGACAGTCTTTGAACATTGTTTGTGTTCATAAAAATTTTCACTATGTATAAAAAATGAACTCATACATGTATAAGAAATTACCTAATACATTGTCAGTGAAGTTTTTAAATTCTATAAGCTGGATTAGTAAGATGATACATACTCTTTGTGATACATTAAAAAAATTAAAAAAAAAGCTAATTAAAAAAGAAATAAGACATATAGTAAATTCTTAATCTCGATTATAAAATTAAAAAATTTCATCATTAATATATCAAATACAAACTCTCTCTATATATATATACTAAAAACAAAAAAGGAAACAAAAAATCATTGTTATTTGTCAATAGAAATGATGATATTGAATTCTTTGGGTATAAACCGCCATCTTAGGATTCATTTTGTACATTGCTTTCTTTGTTTTTAAAGGTTCCTCTCTCAAATTAATATTTTTTCATACGATTTTGCTAATGAGTATTTTTAGATACTTTTTAAGATTAATATATTATTTATAAAAAAATATTATATTAAATACAATATTTGATAATTTTATTCATAATTTTCAATTATATTAGATAAAAGAATTATTATATATAATAACTTTAAAAAATGAGTTCGTTTTTGGTACACTGAGTGCAAATTTTTTAACTCCACAAACGGATTAAGAGGTTGTCACATATCTTTTTTTTTTTTTTAGTTAATTAATTTTTTTTTTACTATATCTTACCACTATGTGTCACATTGTTTGTGAAATCTAAATATTTCATTGACAATATATTAAATAATTTTTTTTAAAAAATACCTTTAAAATATTTGTTAATAAAATAAAAAATTCATAAAAATTGGGTAATTGGTAGTACTATTAATTACCCTCTTCTCTTGTAATACTCATCGAAAATGGTCAACTAAAATCATTTGGCTTTATCTAAGATTAATGCAAGGGAAGTTGGTGTTATTTGAGCTTTGGAATTGGACCCACCTCTCAATAATATCCCCCCTCTCTTATATATAATAATTATTATCATTCTTAATCCTTATCTTTTGAATCTCAGAATTTCAGTCTATGGGCGGAAGCTACAAAGATTGCCCAACGTTTTCTCATCTTATAAGAATTTTTTATTGTTAATATTTCCCCCACTTTTTTTTTTTATAAAGTATTCTCAAATTATGGAAGACACCTGTGAATATATCCCTTATGCAAAAAATTATCTCATATATCATTGTTTAATTTTTTAAAATTTAATTAGAAAACTAAAGGATTATCATATATAAATTTGTTCATGGGTTAAATATTTAGTTAACTCCTTGGGATTAATTTGATTTAAGTTGAGTTTTGGATAAAGCTTTTCAAACCTAGACTCAATCTGAAATATTATTTTATTAATAATAAAATATTTTTTATTTAATTATAATTATAAAGTATATTTAAAAATTTAAAAATTTAAATAATAACGAGCTTAAATGGATAGACTAAATCGGACCTTAGATAAAATTTTAGATGCATCAAGTGGGTTTAGTTTGACTTGACATAATTCATGAATATTTCTAATCACATATATTATTAAAATATATTTAAAATAATAAATAAAAAAATACTTGACAATTAACCTCATTTGTTGGAATCTCAAAATTCTAATATAGAATAATAATCCATCAATTAAATATATATATATATATTTCAAAAATACAATAATAATACCATCAATCAATTCATGAATGGATTTCCTCCAAAAGTATGTAAATAAAGTTTGCTAGTAAAAACAAAGAATGGCAAAGGGGCATAAGGAATTTGTTTGGCCTTTTAAACAATATTACTACTACTACTACTACATCATGTTAGTTATTCTATCTTCTCTTGTCAAATCAAAGCCCGGCCGGCAAGATAAGGGCAGGAGGAAATAAATCATTAATACAAAGAACAATCCAAGGATGAATATTGTCTGATCGGATTATCCATCTAACTTGATGCGATTTTATTTGGATTAGGTTTTAAATAAAATATTTTAAGTTCAAAATTGACTTAGGTCCTTTAAGTTTAAGGGTATATCATATTTATTTACTCAAATTTAAAAAATATATATAATACCTTTGGTTCAATCATTTTGTGCATGTTTCCTTTATCCTCTGATATCAAACAAAACAATGTGGAGGTGAATAACCAAACTTTGTAATTAATCATCGTTGTTAAGGTTTAATTGCAAGAGCAATGAGTTGATGAAATTAGAAAAGCTGGATTTTTGTCGAGAAATGCGAACCTTTAAGACAAGGCGGTTGTTCTTGGAACCTTCTTTTGTCAAAATCTAGTTAACAGTATCATGCATGTGAATGCTACCAACATTAAATAATAATAATAATAAAAGATTATGTTAACCAGTGTTTTTAGGGTTCTCTTTTAAGGTTAATTAATATATTATTTATAATAATAATATTATATTAAATATAAAAATTAATAATTTTATTTATTATTTTCAATACATTGATTAAAAATATTACTATATTTAATAACCTTATAGAGTTTCCTTCAGACGCTCGTTAAAAATATCCATAGAAAAAAAGAATGGGACTCTCTTTTTCAATTGTTAATTCACAAATTTTCAAAAAAAAGCCCGACTGAGCACCAAACATATTGACCGCATGAAACAAAATTTGATAATTTGTGTATAATTATCGTTTTTCGTATTTAGTTAGCATATTTGTCATTCAGAATCCAATTATATATATATATATTGTTTAGATCTAAGTTTTTTATTACATGAAGGCATGTAGATAAAATGTGTTTCACAAAAATTTCAGTGTAAAATTGTCATGTAAATTGAGCTATTCATTGTGTGAAGAACATCACCTAAGACATAGCTAAGCTCAATACAATTAATTGCTAATTGTAAAGGGTTTTTTGGTAGAGAGAGAAAACGTTGCAAATAAGTGCAACAGAATGTTGTCGGGAGATGGTGGAGAGAAAGACTGGAGCGGATCCTGAAATATTGAGCACAGCGGCAAGTGATGATAAGTAAAGTGGAGGAAGTAAAAAGATGGCGGAGCAAGGTTGAAGGGAGAATTAGAGAAGAGAGAACTGCAGAGAGGACTTTAGAGTGAAAGTTTGCTCAAATGCCAAAAATCCTGAATACGTTGTGAGAACTCCTATTTATAGGTCTTAGAATAGGAGTTACAGAACATAGGTATTTAATAGGTATAATAGAGGAGATGGTCAGTTACTAAGCATTAATGCTTTGTTTGATGGAAGTTTAAATTATTGTTGGTAATAGTGAATAGTGAACAAGAATCCACTATTTGTTCTGAAAGAAATGGAGAAACACTCATACTTCAGAGAAAGGTTAAGAGGAGATCTCTTAACTATCTCCATGTCTGATCCACCAAGCCAAACTCTCCGGAACATCCCAATAGTGAAATTAACCCAAGAACCCTGTCATATTCCGGGGTTATTTCCACCTCTTCTGTTTCGGTGAAGTAGTATTAGGCGAAACGCCTTCTGTAGAATACTTCTCGATAAAGGTCTCTTTTCATGAGAGTGTTGTTCTGTAAATGACTTGTTCTATGAAGGCGTTGTTTTTGAACAAGAGCTATTCCGAATAAGAGTTGTTTCGAACAAGAGCTGTTCCAGTGAAAGAACTTCTAGTGAAGCAACCTTCAGTGAGGCGACCTTATTACTTGTTCTGGAATACCTTTGCTATTGTATGCGGAAGTGCAATTTCCTGTAAGACAACTTTATTTCTATCGGGAAGAGATAATATATTAGTATCCAAAATCAAGTATCTATATTTTGCCCTCTGCGTGAGAATTTTTAGTAGAAGAGTTCTCATGCAATATTAATGTAATGAAAAGTAAAAGAAGAAATGTATAAAAAGTAATGATAAAAGTAATATGATTATCAAATGTAGAGAGGTTGAAGAGTATGTTTCGGTGAAAAAGACTTGTTATTAGAACTATGCAGTGATAGGCTTATATACTGGTAATTACAGTAAGTGAGGAAGAGAACTAGATAAGTACAGTAGCTTAGAGCTAAGGATAGAGATGATGAGATGATATATTTACAAGATAATGATAGCTAAATAGGATAAATATGGATGTAATCTTCATAACATTAATAATTATCTAACATTCCCCCGCAAGATGGTGGAACCATTAGAGACACCAATCTTGGATAGAAGATGTTGGAGTCTGGCCTTGGACAGTGGTTTTGTGAGCAGGTCTGCTAGCTGATCAACAGTTGAAATGTGAGTGATTGAGAGTTGATTTTGTGCAATTTTCTCTCGAACAAAGAAATAGTCCAGTGCTAAGTGTTTCATTCTTGAGTGAAAGACTGGATTTTTGCAAGTATAGGTGGCAGAAAGATTGTCACAATACACTGTTGGTTTGGAGAGGAGATGATAATGCAGTTCAGATAGTAAAGACTGGATCCAAGTGAGTTCAGAGACAGCTGTTGCTATAGCTCGAAACTCAGCTTCAGTGGATGACTTAGCTACTGTTTTTTGTTTCTTGGAGCTCCAGGAGATGGGCGTACCTCCAAGATAAATGAGATAGGCAGATGTAGAGGTCCTGTCATCAACATTACCTGCCCAATCTGAATCAGTAAATACTGAAAGTGTAATAGGAGTAGCTTTGGTGATGTTCAAACCATGAAACAGTGTGCCTTTCAAGTATCGAAGAATTCTTTTTAACGCTGTGAAGTGAATGTGAGATGATTTATGCATAAATTGGGACAACTTGTTGACTGCAAAGCTTATGTCTGGACGGGTGAGACATAAGTATTGTAGAGCACCAACAATTTGCCGAAAATTAGTTTCACTGGCAGCAAGGGATCCATCAAACAGTTGTAGGGAGACTGAAGTAGATAGTGGAGTTGCTGACTCTTTGGAACCATCCATGTTGGTTTTTTGAAGAAGATCAGTGATGTATTTATGCCGAGAAAGAAACAGACCTGTTGATGTAGGAAGCACTTCAATGCCGAGGAAGTAATGGAGACTACCAAGGTCTTTGATTGAGAACCTGGATGAGAGTGCTGAGATAAAAGTGGATAGAAAACCAGTGGTGTTCCCAGTAATAATAATATCATCGACATAAACAAGCATGTAAGCTAGATTGCCATCTTTTGCAAAGATAAATAGGGATGGATCTGATATAGAGTTGGTGAAGCCATAAGAGAGTAAAAAGGAGCTAAGAGCTTTGTACCAGGCTCGTGGGGCTTGCTTCAGACCATAGATAGCTTTGTGGAGCTTGCAGACATAATGAGGTTTGTCCTTGTCTACAAAGGCAGGTGGCTGTTTCATGAAAACTTCTTCAGATAAGGATCCTTGGAGGAAAGCGTTGTTGACATCAAGTTGGTGAAGTGGCCATCCATGAGTGGCAGCGATGCACAGTACTAATCGAACTGTAACAGGTTTGATAACAGGGCTGAATGTCTCAGAGTAGTCTAAACCAGGCCTTTGATTAAAACCCTTTGCCACTAGTCGAGCTTTATACCTGGATATAGTGCCATCAGATTGTCTTTTTATTCGAAAGACCCATTTGCAGTTGACAATGTTTTTGTCAGGTGGAGGAGGGAAAAGATCCCATGTATGATTCTGAGATAGTGCAGCAAGCTCATCTAACATGGCTTGCTTCCAGTGAGGCTGTGTGAGTGCTTTGTAGGCACTGGTAGGTTCAATTGCATCAGGTAAGGGGTGTTTGGATACAGCAAACAGCTTTTTAGGCTTAAAAATATTATTCTGAGACCTGGTTGTCATAGTGTGAGTTCGAACAGGTAAAGGAGCAGAAGAGTGTGTTGGTACTTGAGTTGAGGATGAGTGAAGTGTTGAGGAGGACACCACTTGTGGAGGATCAGTTGTTGCATCAGAAATGAATTCAGCTGGACAAGGGAGGGATCCATCTATGTATCCTACGAGCTTGTAGCCTCAGGGAAGTGAACTGTCCACGCCATGATGGAAAATTTAGAGAAGTGAGTTTGATGGGGAGTTGAGCTGGAGCATTGATAGTGACAAGCTGATGCATGTGATCAGTTGATATAATGGTGGAAGAAGGAAGGCTGGTTGATCTTTGATTTGTGTTTGGAGTGTTGACAGTGGAAGAGTTGACAGAGGTGGCCATTTGCACAGGAAAAAAAATTGCTTAAGGATCGAAAAATGAACTCTTTAGAGTAGTTATAGCTCTGATGCCATATCAAATGTAGAGAGGTTGAAGAGTATGTTTCGGTGAAAAAGACTTGTTATTAGAACTATGCAGTGATAGGCTTATATACTGGTAATTACAGTAAGTGAGGAAGAGAACTAGATAAGTACAGTAGCTTAGAGCTAAGGATAGAGATGATGAGATGATATATTTACAAGATAATGATAGCTAAATAGGATAAATATGGATGTAATCTTCATAACATTAATAATTGTCTAACAATGATCTCATGGTTCAAAAATAGATGGTATGCATTGTTTCACCAAATAAAATATGTGAGGCATAAAAAGTAGAAAGAATTGTGTAAAGAAAAAATGTTTTTCTTGCTTTACTTCCCCTGCATGGAATTCTTTGATGAAAATCTAAGAATTTTCCATGCATAATAGTTTAGATTTATTGAAATATGAAATCATGAGCGAGAAGAATGTTAAAGTTTTGTAGAAAAGAGAAAAAAAAAAAAAAATTGGCGGACTAATGAAAATAATTAATAGAGGCAATTGGTATTAAAAGTTGTAAAGCAGATGTTAACTTGCAAATATATTCTTGAATTTAGTCTACATCAGATAACAAGTACAGAAGCTCACTGAAGCAGTCTCCAAAAAATTTCAATGGTATGTGCCATGCATTTCAACTGAGTTTGAATCGTAGCCACTAGAGACTTTAACATTTTTTTTTTGGATAATTAACTTTAACATAATTGCACTCAACCTTATGCTTCTCAAGATTCATTTTACTATATGAATGCATTAGATATATTTTATGAAGTAAAATCTGAACAGTGGAATTCAATGAAGGTTGCATTGGAATAGGTTGTAGAAAGCAATAAGAATGCTTAAAAATGTAATGCCATTGTTATGTTTATCAATCATCGAAGGCAAATTTTTTTTTTTTTAAAGTAAAATATATATTTTTATGCATATAAATAAATACTTATCTGAATCATGTTGTTCAGAATGGAGATGAAGTTCATGTTGTTCAGATTGTTATTGTTTCTGATGTTGCTCTTCATATTTTTTTCTCCCTAGTACTAGTGCACAATGATATTGGTGGTGCATCTGGTACTTTTGAAGCATGTTCAGGGAGAGCTTCTACTAGAGTTGATTTTCATGATTTTCTGTTTTGTCCAAATATGCAACAGCGACTTGCGGCGAAAAACATTGCACGCAAAAAAGTTATGTGCAGCAATAGCTTGCAATCTTAAGGTGTTTTACAAGAAACATCTTTAGAGAAGTGTTTCTTGGAGTAGTGTAAGAAATGCGCTTCTTTAGAAATATATCTTAGAGTAACATGCAAGTTTGCCTGAAACATTTTTTAAAGTAATACTGCATGAAATATATTTCTTGACATATTTCACGGGAAGTATTTCTCATTAAGAAAGTGACACGAGATTACAATAATCAATTTTTTTTTGTGGAAGAACTTATATAACGAGTGACGGAAGTGGTGCATGAGACCACGACGGTCAACTTCTCTTTTGAGAATAATTTGTATGTGAAGTGACAGAAGTGGCGCAAGAGACCACAATGGTCGACCTCTCTATTAAGAGAATTTGTTTATGGGAGTGACGGTAGTGGCGCATGAAACCACAACGGTCGACTTCTCCATTGAAAGAACTTATATGCGAGAGTGATGGAAGTGATGCATGTGACCACAACGATTAACTTCTCTTTTGAGAATAATTTGTATATGAGAGTGACGGAAGTGATGCATGAGAACACAACGGTCGACTTCTCCATTGAAAGAATTTATATGCGAGAGTAGCGAAAATGGTCGACTTCTCCAAAAACCCTCCAAATATATGAAAATCTTGAAAAAAAATTGAATATATCCGTGTCGAACACATATTCGTGTCCGACACTACACCTGAGTCCGAGTAACATAGGCCAGAATAAGCACAAAAACAATGTAAAAGAAGAAAAAGCTCACCATTAGTTAAACCAAGGTAAAGGTAATATGTTTGGGTAGATCGATTCCGCTTTACATAGCACTGGAGGAGAGAATCCTTTGGACCAGGCTGCAAATAATCCAAGACAAGTTTGCATGTGGAGAAATTAGATTCCGAAGACAGAAGAAGACAGAAGAATGCTGACCATGAAAATATAAAATTAAAATGCTTCCATTGATAATAGTTCTAGCAATTGATTCATCAAAACACACTCTAAAGCTTTAATCCAATGTATACAGTAAAATTACAGTTGAATAAAGAGGCTTTCTTGGGGCCTAGGAGATTGTGGTGGTAGCAGTTTGGGGCTGAAAGAGAAAGAACACAACACTCCACAAAGGTAGCTAGTCTATGTTACTCGGACTTGAGGGTGAGTGTCGGACACAATACCTGTCCGACACGAGTATACTTAATTTTTTTTTTTATATATTTGGAGGATCGTCTCTCATACTCATGTCCGAATATGTGTCGGACATGCTTATCGGATATGGATATGGATACTTAAAGAAAAATGAAGAATAGGAGTATAATTCTAGCTAGCTAATGGTTACTGTTAGCCCAACAATGATTGAAGCTAAAAGTGGTCCCAAATCCTGAACCAGTCTTCAATGGAAGTTTATCTAGTAAGCTACTGTATAAAGGAAACAATGACTAGGGGAGTCATGATGGTCCCAAGCCACTTACTAATGGTAAACTTGCCCTGTCTAATGGTCAATACCTAGTAGACAAAAATGGTTCAAAACACAAGCGCCCATGTCAGAACTATCTTTGAAGAAGCAAATTTCCCCCAAAATTACCAATTACATCTCTAAAATCAAACGGATAAGATTCTCAAAAAAGTTTCCTAATTTGTGGAATTCGAAGGCACATTTATTGAGACCTTTATCTCTCCAATCCAAACAAGTAAATCAGACTACAAATCAGATCAGCAGACATAAAAATCACTAAACAAATCTCAATACAAGATTCCCAGGAACATAAAATCCTCAGAAGGCATAAAAAACCAGAATCCTAGAAGTAGAACACCTTTCCAAGCCATGAATGAAAAATAAACAAATAAAAATACCCAGAAAAGAAAACAAAAAACTAGCAACCAAATCAAATGACCATGTTCCCAAACAGAGGATTGGACTTCAACTACAGTAATTCAACTTCAATCTACAACAATCTTCATTCGATCATAGCTCTAAAAGAAAAGACAACAAAACAAAATTAAAAGAACAATCTTTTGTTCACTAGTAAGCAAGTGATTGAAAACCATGGTTTTGAGACAAGAACAGAAACAAGAAGGAAGTTAAAAGTTATAAAAAAAAAAAAAAAACCTGTTTAACTGAGATGGGAAAAGTTAATTTTCCTGAAAGTTCAGGAACTTTAACAATCTCTTTAATGATAATCCTCCAACTCCTGCAAACACCAGCACAAGCTACCACATTTTTTCTTTGAGGCCAATTACTTTCTGAGTCTTCAATCCTTAACAGAACTTCCCTTAATAATTCATGATGCAGGTTGGCCCAGCAGCGACCGCCGCCAACAGCCGCTTGTTCTGAACCTTGCAGTTGGTCTTGAACCACCCGGCGTGACCTTAGCCTGGCAATGCACTTTATTGTCATGAATAACGTTAAAAAAAAGTATAATAAAACTTAAGATTTTTGGTGGAAATGCTTAGTTGTTTATGTTTTGCATGAAATGTTGAGAAAAGGGATGTAAGAAAATGAGAAAATTGTTGGGTTTTTGTTGTTTTTTGGAGGATTTTTTTGAGAATTGGGTTTGGGATTTGGATTGAAAATTGGAGTTTGGAAGTTTTCAAGTGTTTTCAGCAAAATTGAAAAAGTTGTTCAGACTTTAACAAAGAAAGAGAGGGAGAACTGGAGAAGTATATAAAAGAGGCAAGTTCTTTGGTTTAACTTTGGACGGTTTTTATGGGGAAAAGTTTGTGGGTTTCCCACTTTACCTTTTTGTAAAGAGGTTCTTTTGGGAAATAATATTCAAAACCTGTCCTTTTTCTTTCTTTTTTTTCTTTCTAAATTTTGGTTATTTTTTTGAGATAAAGCTTAAAATTTTATTTTATTTTGTTTAAGATGTTTATAATTTATATTAGTATATTTGAAGGAGTGTAATTTTATTATTATTTTTTAATTTATTTTAAAATTAATTAAATGTTAAAATATTTATATTTTTATCATTAATTTTTATATTTTTCAATCAAATTAAAAAGTGAAATAATAAATTCACACATTTTATAAATTCGATTCATGATAAATTTAAACTTTATCTCGATTATTTTATTTATTTATTTTTAATTTGAGAAAAGATTGTTTGTTTTATACTTTATTAAGGCAATTTGTTTACCAAAATTGTACTAATTCTTTTTCTTCCTATCAATTTTAATTAATAAAAAAAAGTGAGGGTAGAAAATATGTTATAGAGAGTATATGTATTGGCTCATAATAACTAGCAAATTTATTAACTACCCTAATTGGCTAATTTTGCTTTTGAGCAAAGGATATAATAATGTCATAAATTTTTTTATAAAAAAATAATAAAAATTGAAAATTATTATGACTATTATAAAATTTTAAAGTATTATTATTTATCTATACTATATATATATAAAGTTTGACTGAATTGATGTCATGAGTCAAGTGACACAAATTCAATTAAAAAAATTACATAAAAATAAACTAAAATTATAATAAAATAAAATTAAAAAATTTTAAAAATTTTAAAAATAACTACTCACTTAAAAATTTACTTCTTTATTTTTAATTTCAACTTATTTTTCTTTTAAAATATAATAAGTTTTAAAAAGGGTGCCTCGTTGACTGTAGAGGTGGCATTTGGGTAGGTTGGGTCGGGCTCATTCGGGTTCGGGTTCAATCGGGTTTGGGCCCATTCGGGTTCGGATCCGTTCGGGTTCGGGTCCGATCGGGTTCAGGTCCGTCCGGGTTTGGGTTCGTTCGGGTTCGGGCCCAATCGGGTTCGGGTTTGTTTTACATCATCTTTATTTTATGTTAGATGTAATTATTTTTACATAATTTAAATATTTACTTTTAAAAATAGTTTTATAATTATTTTAAAAAATAATATTTTATTATAATATGATATTTTTAATTATATTTATTTATTAAAATCAATATTTGTTAGCACCAAAAGAATATAAAATAAATTTTTTATATAAAATAAAATTTTAAAATAATTTATTATAAAAAATATGATATATTATAAATTAATCATATTAATATTTAAAATAATTGATTTGATGAACTCGAATTTCAACATGTAAATGTATTATAATTTATATTCACTATAAAATATGATATTTTTAGGGATGA
Source organism: Fremontodendron californicum (assembly GCA_030761205.1). Taxonomy (NCBI): domain Eukaryota; kingdom Viridiplantae; phylum Streptophyta; class Magnoliopsida; order Malvales; family Malvaceae; genus Fremontodendron; species Fremontodendron californicum. Next base: position 23,505,063 of record JAULJL010000022.1, on the reverse strand, counting down.
ACCCTGGCATTCAACTTTGAGGTCTAAACGGGCTTGGACTATCCATTTACAAATATGGGTGGATTTTGGCAGAATTTGAGGCCTACATTTCGGATCGATCCGGGCTTGGGCAAGTGAATATGATGTTAATGACTTAATTTAATAATATGCATAAGAAAACTATATATATGTTGCAAAGAGCAACACATTTTTTTTAAAGTAGTTTTTATCTATTTTTTAATATAAGTTAAAATGAATGAATTGCTATTAATTAATTTTAATATATAGAAAATACTATTATACTATTATAAGGGTGCTCTTAAAATAACATAAATAAAGAATAAGTAATATTTTATGTCAAAAAAATTTATATTTATAAAATTTTCATAAGTTTAAAATTTTTAGATAGTGGATTCATCAAGATATGGGACATTAAAGTTATAAGCACAAAATATAATTGTATTTTTGATAAAATTGTTATTTTATCATATATATAATATAATATAATATAATATAAATTAAATTAAATTTTAATTAAATTATTAAAAAAGATATTAGAATAAAATTGATAAATAAAGTTCTTGCTTTATAAAAAAATTATTTAATTACAATTTGATAATTTTTGTTTTTAGTATTAAATTCGGGTTCGGGCCGGGCTCGGGTTCGGGTATTTTCGGGTTCGGATTTTTCGGGTTCGGGCTTTTTCGGGTTCGGATCTTTTCGGGTTCGGGCTCTTTCGGGCTCGGACCATTTCGGGTTCGGATTTTTTCGGGTTCGGATTTTTGACTTTTTGGTCAAATCGAGTTTGAACGGGTTCAGGTTCGAATTTTTTTGAGCGATTTTCGGGTTCAGGTTCATTTTGTCACCTCTAATTGATTATATTGGTTTGAAAAGAAGGAATTGTTTAATCAGGAAAAAAAGAGAGAAGGAAATTGTCTCTTTTTTCTTTTAAATTACTATTTTTCATAAAATATTTGTTCTTACAGGACTTATCTATTTTATTTTTCTTAAAAGCTTTGGAATCTATTATTTTTTAGATTTTTCAAAAGATAATTGGTTAAAATACTAAAAAAATTGTTATACTTTTTAAAATTTTCAAATAAACTCTTATCTTTCTATTATGTCTACTTAAGCCTTTAAATTATTATTATTTTGTTTAATTAAGCCTTTATTTACATAAAAACACTAAAATTCATTAGAAAAAATAGGATTTAATTAAATAAAAATAGTACTTTAAGGGATTTAATTAGATAAAAAATATTTTAAGGATTTGGTTAAACAAAACTAATATTTAAAATTTTAATTAAATATAATAAGATAATAAAGACTTATATAAAAAAAATTTAAAAATATATAATTTTGTTAGTATTTTAGTCAATATAATTGTATTAGTTCTTACTATTATAAGTACATGAAAATGAACTGATTTGGAAACATCAATTATGCAATTTGATATATGAATTTTCCTTTTTTATTTTATTTTTTTAAAAATTTTACAAAATGTATAACTACACCTCATCATTTTCTAGCATTCTCTCCAACATGTCTAGAATCGGTAAGACAAAAAAAATATCTTTATTTTTTTATAGATTCAAAATGTTCACATTGTTTCACACTTTCAATATTTTAGTGGAAAAGGTCAATTTTTTATTTATTTTTAATTAATAATTTTTATCTCATTCAGATTCAAGTTTAACTCAAATTATGTGCAAATGAGATTAAATCAAAAAGTATTAGATGGAAAATACAATTAAAAGAAAGGAATCACATGCGGTTCTTCAAACCCCCACTAACACAACAGTTCAACATGAGAGATGAACTACCACCACAACTATAAGAAGTAAATGAGGTAGATACATCATCCTTTGTACAACAAATTTCGCAACTGACTTCTCTTGTGCAACAAATGGCTATAGGTTAGATACAACAAATTAAGGCTTGTGGTATATGTTCAAATATGGGGCACCAAACTGATATATGTCCACTTCAAGATGATCCAAATGAACATGTTAATGCTATGGGTGGATTTCCAGGTCAACCAAGAAAGTATGATCCTTACTCTAACACTTACAATCCAGGATGGAGGGATCATCCAAACTTCAATTATGGAGGAAACCAATCACAAGCTGCTCCTCCACCATTTGACAATAGACAATCGGGTTATCAACAAAGGGTTCAGCAACCATATCAAACCCGACAACAAGTGCCACCCACTCAAAATTCAGGTACTTCTCTTGATGATCTTGTTAAAGCCCTCTCTACTAATCAAATTCAACAGGACACAAAAGCAATTCAACAGGAAATAAAGGATACAAACAGACAAATGGAAACAAGGTTGAGCCAAATAGAGATTCAAATTGGACAAATGGCAACAACAATCAGTCAAAACTAAGCAAGGGATTCCGAAAAAGTACCTTCCCAAACCATAGTGAATCCCAGAGAAAATGCCAATGCCGTAACTTTAAGAAGTGGGAAACAGCTTGAGACACCACAAAAGGATAGTGCTCAAAGGGAGGACAACACCATGGCATCATCTTCACATCCCAATGAGCCACTACAAAAGGTAATCCCTAAACCATCTTTTCTTTCTTATATAACTCCTCCACCTTTTCCTAGCAGGTTAGCAAAATCTAAGAAGGAGGAGCAAGAGAAGGAAATTTTGGAAACCTTCCGAAAAGTAGAGGTGAACATTCCTTTACTAGATGCTATCAAGCAAGTGGCAAGATATGCCAAATTTCTAAAAGAGTTGTGCACTTCTAAACGGAAGTTGAAAGGGATTGAAAAGGTAAGTGTGGGGGAGAAGGTGTCAGCTGCTCTTTAAAAGAAACTCCCACCTAAATGCAAGGATCCAGGTATGTTTACCATTCCTTGTAAGATAGGGAACACCAGGTTTGAGCGTGCTATGCTAGATCTAGGAGCATCCATTAATGTAATGCCATATTCAATTTATGCTTCATTGAATCTAAGATCATTAGAGGAAACCGATGTTATAATAAAACTTGCTGACCGTTCTAACACTTATACTAGAGGAGTTATAGAAGATGTCCTAGTGCAAGTTAATGAGTTGATTTTCCCGCTGATTTCTATGTTCTTGAGATGGAAGATGAGATGTCTTCTAATCCAACACCCATTCTTTTAGGGAGGCCATTCTTAAAAAAAGTTAGGACTAAAATAGATGTGCATGATGGAACTTTAACTATGGAATTTGATGGCGAGATAATTCGTTTTAATATTTTTGAGGCCATGAGATACCTTAGTGATGTGCACCATGTTTTTACTATTGATATAGTTAACTCTTTGGTACAGAAAGCTTTTGAATTAAATGGTGAAGATAGTTTGGAAGTAACCATTAATAGGTACCTTGGCTTGGAAAATTCTAAAGGAGAAGGAAAACTCGCCTTGAGTGAACCAGTGGAAGAAGCAGTAGTATCGTTACAAGCATTACCACCTAAAGATGCAAGGTTTGATGTTTTATTTATTGAATTGCCTTTATTTAATGAGAAACTTCTACCTTCCATTTTGCAGGAACCAACTTTGGAGTTGAAACCATTACTGGACCACTTGAAATATGTGTTCTTAGGTGAAAAGAACACACTACCGGTCATAATTGCCAAAGAGCTCACACCTTTGCAAGAAGAGAGACTTATCCGGGTGCTTAGACAGCATAAGACAACAATTGGTTGGACAATTATCGATATCAAGGGAAATTCCATGTGCATGCATCGAATTTTGTTAGAGGAAGTCAAAACCAATAAGAGAAGCACAACGAAGATTGAACCCACCTATGATGGAGGTTGTGAAAAAGGAGATACTAAAGCTCCTAGATGTTGGAGTGATCTATCCTATCTCGGATAGCAAATGGGTGAGCCTGGTCCAAGTAGTTCCTAAAAAGTCCGGTGTAACTATTGTTAAAAATAATGAGAATGAACTTGTTCCTACTAGAATTCAAACAGGGTGGCTAGTTTGTATTGACTATTGCAAACTTAATTCAACAACTCGCAAAGACCACTTTCCTTTACCTTTTATTGATCAAATGCTTGAAAGGTTAGCTGGCCATTCTCATTATTGTTTTCTTGATGGATTTTCAGGTTACAATCAAATTGCAATTGCTCCGGAGGACCAAGAGAAAACCACCTTCACATGTCCCTTTGGTACCTTTGCTTATAGGCATATGCCGTTTGGTCTTTGTAATGCACCAGCTACATTCCAAAGGTGTATGGTTATTATATTTTCAGATTATGTAGAGAACATCATAGAAGTTTGCATGGATGACTTTAGTGTCTATGGTGATTCTTTTGATAGATGTCTAGAGAACCTTACCCTTGTACTTAAAAGATGCATGGAAACTAACCTTGTATTGAATTGGGAAAAGTGTCACTTTATGGTAGAACAAAGAATAGTTTTAGGCCATGTTATTTCTTCTAAGGGAATAGAAGTAGATAAATCTAAAATAGATATTATGCATTCTTTACCACCTCCCACAAATGTGAGAGAGGTTCGTTCTTTTCTTGGACATGCAGGTTTCTATAGACGATTTATCAAAGACTTTTCAAAGATAACACTACCTCTTTGCAAGCTGTGACAGAAAGATGTGGATTTCCACTTTGATGATAAATGCAAAGAGCGTTTGACACTTTGAAGGGACTCTTGACATCAGCTCCTATCATGCAAACACCAGATTGGAATGTATCGTTTGAAATTATGTGTGATGCTAGTGACTATGCCATTGGAGCTGTTTTGGGCCAACGAGTTGGCAAAGCCTCACATGCCATATATTATGCCTTCTGAACTCTTAACGATGCTCAATTAAACTATTCCACTACTGAAAAAGAACTTTTGGCTGTTGTATTTGCTTTAGAGAAATTTCATTCTTATTTAATTGGTACTAAAGTAATTGTATATTTCGACCATGCAGCCCTTAGGTATTTGCTCACTAAGAAAGAGGCCAAACCAAGGTTGATTAGATGGATACTTCTCTTACAAGAGATTGATTTAGAAATAAGAGATAAGAGAGGTAAGGACAACCTGGTTGTGGACCATCTTAGCCGATTAGTTCATGAAGAGGATACACTACCATTGCATGAGAACTTTTCGGATTAGCAACTCTTTTCCATAAGCACAACAACCCCTTGGTATGCTGATATTGTTAATTACTTAGTCACCAAGCAGTTGCCACAAGAGTTGACAATAGCCCAAAGAAATAAGATCAAGAGTGATGCCAAATACTATATTTGGGATGAACCTTACCTTTGGAAGCATTGCTCTGATCAGATTATAAGAAGGTGCGTACTTGAATTTGAATTTCATTATATTCTAACCTTTTGTCACTCTTATGCATGTAGAGGGCATTTTGGATCCAAAAGAACAGCCATGAAAGTGCTTGATAGTGGATTTTATTGGCCTACCTTATTCAAAGATGCATACCTCTTTTGCAAGTCATGTGATAGGTGCCAAAGAACATGTAACTTAGGTGCTAGAAATCAAATGCCTCAAACTCCCATACTAATTGTTGAAATTTTTGATGTATGGGGCATGGATTTTATGGGACCTTTTCCCTTTTCTTATGGCAATATATATTACTTGCTGTTGATTATGTCTCGAAATGGGTGGAAGCAAAAGCCACTCGGACTAATGATTCTAAAGTTGTTTCAGATTTTGTGAAGACTAACATTTTTGCAAAGTTTGGAACACTAAAGGCCATAATCAGCGATCGAGGTACTCACTTTTGTAATAGGTCGATGGAAACACTTTTCAGACAGTATAATATCACATATAAGGTTTCCACATCCTATTATCCTCAAACTAGTGGGCAAGCTGAAGTGTCAAATCGAGAGGTAAAATCCATCCTTGAAAAAACTATCAATCCAAATCGGAAGGATTGGATTTTACATCCAGATGATGCACTTTGGGATTATAGGACAACATACAAGACAATCATTGTTATGTCTCCTTATCGTCTTGTTTATGGTAAGTCTTGTCATCTTCCAGTTGAATTTAACACAAAGCATATTGGGCTATCAAACAATGCAACATGGAAATGGATGAGGCAGGTAAGCAACGAGAACTTGACCTACAAGAATTAGAGGAGATAAGGAATGATGCTTATGAGAATTTTAGAATTTGCAGGGAAAAGACTAAGGCTTTTCATGATAAGATGATTTTAAGAAAGAATTTGTTGTTGGACAAAAAGTTCTTCTTTTCTATTCGCGCCTTAAGATATTTCGTGGTAAGTTGCGTTCTAGATGGACGAGACCTTTTGTTATTACTAATGTTTTAACTTATGGTGCAGTTGAAATTCAGAATCTAAAAACAGGTAATGCTTTCAAAGTGAATAGACAAAGGCTTAAACCTTACTATGAGAACTCTCCATTACAAGATGTAGAGGAGTTACCATTTTATGAGCCTAATTATGTTGAATAATGAAAGGATGGGTCTAAGTCAGGCTGAGGACAATAAATCAAGCGCTTCTTGGGAGGCAACCCAAAAGGATTGAGAGCATATCTTATAATTAGATTTGCTATTCCTTACTCTCCATCATTCTATCTTTTATTGTTTTTTTTTAGTTTGTTTTGATTAGTAATTCTTTTCTTTTACACATGATTCTTATACTTGGGGATAATAGAATTACATTGAGGACAATGTAAGAATTAAGTGTGGAGGGAAGAATTTAGGATTTCATTTAGTTTTGTTTTGTTTTTAATGTGTTCTAGTTACTTTCCTTACTATGATGAGATACGAATTAAATAGGTTTGAAATTGATCATTAGTGGTAAGATTTTTATGAGAATTAAGCTTGATATCACTATTTTTCATGAGCAAATGTTAAATATGATATGTTGATTGAGAAAGAAGCATGTTTGGACTTGATATTGACTTGTATAATCATCCTTGTGAGTTTTGAGCCTATATGATTGATGCATTATACATATCAATCTAATTTCTTCTTGAGTGCTCTTATGATTACATGATTCTCTAGAACTTGCTTTAAATCATTTAAGACTATATTGATGCATGTAACTACATGGATATGATAGAGGCATTAGGATTATAACCAGTGCCAAACAACCATCCCTATTGATGTTCCAAGAGAACATCCCCCTAGTGAGCCAATTTGAGCCTATATTGATTAAGCTATTTTATTGGTAACCACATCTTACACCTAGCCTAAACACATTTATATCTTTACCATTGTTCTAAAGATGGACTAGAATGTTTGAGACATATTGCAAAAACAAGGGTTACTTTTTGAAAATTTGGGTTAGAACAAAAGATAAGTGTGGGGGAGGAGATTGGAAAAAGTAAAGAGAAAAAGAAAAGGGAACACTATAAAAATACATTCCCATAAAAAATAATAATAATAAAAAAAATCTCTTGAACTTTTGGTTAAAGAAAAGATGTTACAAAGTTGGTTAGAATGAAGCAAAGGCTCAACATGAATATTTAGCCTATGTTATTATGTGCTTTATAAGAGTTTTGAGAAGTTTTATTTGTATGATCTTATTATGTCTCTAAACTCTAAGAAATCTTTGGAACCTTTGTGATATCTTTATCCTTTATTTTTTTAACCATATTACAACCCCTTGGACCCATTACAACCTTGAATAAAGACCTCTTGATTCATGAAGTTGCATGATCTAAGTAGTGGAGAATAGGTGGACAAGCAAGCATATGGTAGAACTGTTTTCATGAGATTGATTGAGTGTAAACACTTTACCACTACTTTAAAGATTGAAAATCATGAGAGTATTCCATGTGAGAAGTTGAAATTAAGTTTGAACATGCACTATTTTGATTGAGATATATTATGTTAATGTTAGCTTAACTCAAAACCTTTACTATCAAGCATGGTTCTTTGTGAAACTCTTTAAGTTAGTGATTAGTTATAAGACTTGTTTAATAATTATCTCTTATTTTTATTGAAAGTGGACTAGATTAGGTTTTCTTATTTTGTTTTTATTTGATTTTTCTAGAGGACTAGCAAAAGATTAAGTGTGGGGGAATTTGATAAGTGCGTAATTGCATAAATTTTCATGTATTATTTCCTTATACTTTGTGCTTTAATTCTTAAGTTCCTTGAAAAATTATTATATTTTTATGAATTATAGGTATTTTGGAAGAGATGACATCAAAACATGTCAATTATGATGTTAAAGAGCTTATAAAGTCACAACCAAAAGATAGAAGAAGACTTGGGAGTAAAAAAGATCAAATTCTTAGTACTAAATGATCAGGCAGATTTGACCTTCGGAACTTGTTGCTAAGAAATCATTATGTTAAAGTTATTATTTGAAGAAACGTTTTCTTGACTTTTGAAGCTGACTTGAATACCTTTCCAACGATAGTTTACACGCCTAAATCTGACAATAGATGGTCATCCAAATCAGCTGACGAAGTGCGAAACAGTGCATCAATCGTGAAACCAAAGTCAGCAAGCAAAAGCCCACAAGACACCAAGTTGGTGCCGCGGCGCCGAGTTTCTGACCCCAAATCTGCCAAAATCCGCAAAAAATCGCAAATACGGGAAAAATCCGGGAAAAGTCCAAAATTTCCATATTTTGACTCCTAGCTTCCTTGAAGAGCAAGAAAGGGTTTCCAAGGCTTGAAGGCTCTATAAATATCATCTTTTGAGCAACCAAGGACATGCTTTTGATTATTTTGAATCAATTGTCTTCTTGTTCTTTAATCTCTCAAACTTTATTTTATTTTTCTTCTTAGTTTCTTTTGAGTATTCATGTTTATGTTGACAATGCCTATGCAAGGCTAAACTTCTTTTTGGTTAAAGGTGATATCAAAGCCCTAGACATGTTATGTAATTAATTTTCAGATTCTATCATATATTAGTTTTCTATCGAAGTTGTTTATGTTCTTCTACAAGAATTGTTCATGATATTGTCTTGATTTGTTTAGGGTGATCAACTAGATAGATCTTGATAATTATCTAATGCTAGTTTAGGAATCTTGATCCGTGTAATTATCTTGATTTCTTATTCAATAGTAGGAATTTGTAATTCATGATTATGTTGGGTTTTCAAGAATTATGAAGTGGAACATAACATAAGTTGAATGAATCCATGTTTATGTGTTTATTGCTTAGATCAACCTATCTTTCTTATCATAAAGCTGCTATCACTTTGAATCTAATGATGTTTATCTTAGGTTATTTGATAGTTAGAGATTAAGTAGTGACGTTCGTCCTGCTTAACGACGAACTTAGGAAGGATTGGGGTAATACAGGATGTTGTTATCTACAGTTGTTAACTTTGATAGCTAATTGATGTTGATAGATCTGAATTTGATTCTTAATGGTGTCTAGTGGTGGAGAATGAAACCTTAACCATACTTTTCTCATAGTTGATTACTTCCTATTTACTTGCATTCTTCTTTTGATTGTTTACTTTAGTTTAAACTGATTTTAAAAACCTTCCCTTTTATTTTGTTTTCTTTGAATTTAAGTATAAATTAATAATTATTAAACTAAACACCAATCTCTGTGGACTCGACCCTTTCTTATTGCTATATTTTACAACTGATATTTTTAGTGCAAGGATTAAATAAGATATACTTTTTTGAGTGCATCATGTGGCATCTTATGTATAATGTGTAAGTGCTTTTCAACGTGATCCAATAGTTAGAAAATTGAAAAATTTTAAATTCCACTAATTAAATCTCTGATTATATATGTTCAATCACTACAGCAATTTTGAGTTTTAGTGGCATTTTACTGGCGACGTTTTACTTAAACACGCCGTCAGGTACCGTGTTTTTGTAAAGGGAGCGGCGTTTCTATTCCAAACGACGCTAAAAATTAACTTAGCGGCATTTGTAAAGAAGAAACGCCGCTAAATGAGATCAATTATCGGCGCTTAGAACAAAAAACGCCGCTAAATGTTTCTCAAATTACGTGGTTTTTTTTTACTGCTAAAAAATTACCCGCCATTTCTATCAAAAGAAACGCAGCGTTTTTATTATTGTATTTGGCGGCGTTTGTTATAAGAAACGCCGCTAAATGTTCTCACTTAGCGGCGTGTGTCTGAAAAACGCTGCTAAATGTATGACAATTAAAAAAATCAGAGGAGAACATTTAGCGGTTTTTGCTTGAGAAACGCCGCTAATGTTCTCATTTAGCGGCGTTTGTTTGAGAAACGCCGTTAAATGTATGACATTTAAAAAAAATCAGAGGAGAACATTTAGCATCGTTTGTCTCCATAAACGCCGCTAAATGTCTCAATTTAGCGGCGTTTGTCTGAGAAACGCCGTTAAATGTATCAATTTAGCGGCGTTTGTCTGAGAAACGCCGCTAAATGTATGACATTAAAAAAAATCAGAGAAGAACATTTAGCGGCGTTTGTCTCCATAAACGCAGCTAAATGAACCAATTTAACGGCGTTTCTAGTATACAAACGCCGCTAAATATTAAAAAAAAATCGAGCGGCAAAATTTACCACTTTTTTTAAAAATCAAGCGGCAATTGTTATATATTTCCAGGTACAAATTAAATTTTATACTACTTTGTCTTGTTTAATTTAAATTTTATTCCAATTGTTATATGTTGATTATTTTGTGCTTTCTTAATAGAATTGTTGTATAATGATACTTTATAATATACTATTAAATTTTAATATATTTCTGTTATGTATTGATTGTAAATTATAATGTAAAGATATTGAATAATATTATTAATTATAATTTTTAAATAAAAGAAATTATATATATTTTTAAAAATTTTGGAAATTTAGCGGCTTTTTTATAACACAAACGCCGTTATATTTGTGAATATTAAAGAACGAAATTCTAAAATTAGCGGTGTTTCTCGAGACAAAAACGCCGCTAAATGTTTCAATTTAGCAGCGTTTTTTATCTACAAAAACCGCTAATTTATTCTCAAATACCATTTGCTCCAGTCCTACGCTGGCGTTTATAAACGCCGACAAATATCCCTACAAACGTTGCTACATTAGCGGCGTTTTTGTTTCAAACGCCGAAAAATTTCCGGCGTCGTTCTTCGCGACAGTTTTAGCGGCGTTTTTGAAAAACATCGCTAAATTTTTAGCGGCATTTAAAAACGCCGCTATTATTAAAAAAAAACGCCGCTGAAGACCTATTCTGTTGTAGTGAATTCTCAACATTTAGTATAAGAAAAAATTATATGTATGGGGAAAGGATTCAATTTATACAATCCCCTTTTTGAGGCTTCCATTCTGGAAAAATAAATAGTGGTATCAAAGCCTGCATTGATTAAGTTTTACACAATAAAAATTGTTTAATTGTTCTTGATATAAAAAATTGTTTTGATTATAATCTGCTAATTATGTTATATGAGTTAAAAAAAATTAGTTTTTCAAGTTTGTTTTGATTTAATTTTGTTTGAATATCAAAATATAATGTCTTAAGATGATTGAATTAAATTTCTTAAAATTTGGACTTGATTTACTTACCCTAATCAAGGTTGATTTACAATGTCTTGAAACATGCGATTTCTGCAATAATGTTACAAACAAATTTGTTTCTCCTCTAGAGTAATCATATTACTTTGAAATTTTAACATGTGATACTATAATGATAGAGAATCTTTGGAATAAAATTTGAGAGGATTTTGATTTTGTTTGCCTATCCAAACATGAAGTCGATGTTTTCCCGAGAAGTAGTTCTCACTAATAAGTGGCTACCAGTCCTTTACAACGAAAATTGTTTTTCTCTCTAGGGTTCTCTGATTACTACGAAATTTAATCTATGATAATCGGTAAGGAGATCATTGTGTTAAAATTTCATAATTTTTAGAGTTGATTTGGTTGCCCAAACGAGAAATCCAAAATCTGTCAAAACTTGTGCTCTATGCGACAGCAAGACTTTTAATTAGATTATGACTAGACCTGTTCATGGGCCGGGCTTGGCCGGGTTCGGGCCAAGCTTAGACAGGGTACTAATACATTTTGTGTCTACCTAAATCTGGCTCGAAATATGGGCACCATTTTATGACCAGACCCGACCCTAATTTTCTTAAGGATATCTAGGGTTCTCTAATTACTACGAAATTTAATCCATGATAATAGGTAAGGAGATCATTGTGTTAAAATTTCATAATTTTTAGAGTTGATTTGGTTACCCAAACGAGAAATCCAAAATCTGCCAAAACTTGTGACAACAAGACTTTTAATAAGATTATGATTAGACCTGTTCATGGGCAAGGCTTGACCGAATTCGGGCCAAGCTTAGACAGGGTACTAATACATTTTGTGTCTACCTAAACCTGGCCCGAAATATGGGCACCATTTTATGACCAGGCCCGACCCTAATTTTCTTAAGGATATCCAGGGCCCGATCTGGCCCGCCCGCAAATTTGAAAATTTTCATGTGAGTTTTTGTTTTTCGAGGATGAGATAAGCAAGCAAAAGCGGAAAATTTTATGGTCACCCCGCCTGCAAAGCGTTTGCTACTATATCATTGGGCCACGTGTAATAATTTGAGAGTGACTCGCAGCTTTATTTCACAAAGGTCTAATCCAAGCTTTATCTCACAAAAGTCTAATCCAATATGATTTTCCTACAAATTTTCAGTTGAAAATTCAAGTGCGCCAACCATTTTTCCAATAAACAATATAATATTCGGGCCGGGTCAGGCCCGGTTTAAAATTCTCTGCCCAAAGCCCGGCCCATTTAGAAAATGGGTTTTAAATTTTGTCTAGACCCATTTTTCAAGCTTAATAGTTTTGTTCAAACCCTCCCAAATATCAAGTGAACCTTTAAGTTTGAGCAGATAATCCAGCCCTTGAATAAGTCTAATTATGACTCTAACTAACTTTAATTTACATGGGACAAAATTTCCTTAATGCAGCTGGTATTCTTAATTGTTAAAGATCTAAATAACATATTCAATAAGATTTTAATGAAAATCAAATGATAATTAAGGCTGCAAATCTAAAAAATCTTGTTCACCAAGATTTCAAAGATTAGCACTCATGATCATCATGATTAGTATATTGTTTTGCTTAAAACTTAAGGAATTGTTATCTATGATTTAAGCAACGTGACCAGATACAAAATACAGAATCCCAAAGGGTTTAGAACCCTAACTTTGATGGCCTAAGGAGGTGTGGCACCTGCTACCAAACCTGTTTGCATTTAAACCATGTATGTATTGAGCATGGACTTGATTTCTTAGTTTGATTAGGATTCAATCAATCCCTGGAACTGGTCTTGCTATTGGATATGTCTTGGCTTTCCTAATAGGATTAAGACTTGATAAATCAGAATTGATAAATCAGAATCAATTAAGGTTCTTAAGAACTCTTAAATTGTTTGAAATTTCTAATTAGACCTAGAACTATTAATCATGGTGGGGCTAGAACTTAACAAGTAATCCTAGTTGGACTAGGACTTCTCAAAAGTTTGTAGTTTGACTTGGATTTTAATAATTTTGTAATCCTAATTGACTTAGGACTTGTATGTCCCGATTAAATTAAGTCCTAGTTGAATTAGTAAATCCTAAATGGTTTAGACTACTATTTGCTCAAGAAACTACAAATTCTAGTTAGACTAGGACTTCCCAATACAAGTAGTTTGATTTGAATTTTAATTAATTAGTATTCCTAAATGGTTTAGGACATGCAAGACAATATTATATTAAGAATCTAAATTGAATTAATAATCTTAAAATGTTTATGACTACTAATTACACCACAACTAATCCTAAACTTACTAGGGGACATAATAAGTTATGAACTCCAAAGCTTGTTTGGACTTAAATAAAAAGTTATTTGGACCAAACAAAGCCTAGCATCACAATCTTTGATTTAAATATTAAATATATAATATTTATATTAATTCAAATGGCTTGTAAGATCAAGAACTTGAATTAAACATGTTTTTACTTTCATATTATGAATATGGAAGGATGATTATAGACTTTAGACCATCTATGTATGTGTGGATGATTAATTTTGCTTTATATTATTTTTTAAATAAGGCTTGCATGTCATGCCTCATCTCTTTAATTAAGGATTTGTAACATTATTTTCTCATATTACTCCCCTTAAATGTAACTCAAGGTTTTTCCAAACGATGTAATAGTTACATATATAGGTTAGAATGAAGATAAAAATTAAGTTGTAAGTCCAAGAATGGAGATTTAAGGCACCATGGAGGCACCAAAGAGATTCAGCATAATGGTTTTGGAAGACATGTTAATGCAATCCCCTAGGTTTTGACCATCTAGCTCTTTTATTGGCTCAAAGGATGTTAGTAAAAGTCCATAATCATCCCAAATAGTGCACATTTAGATATATATATATATATATATATTTGATATATGATAAATTCTAAGAATGTCCATTTAGTATGCATGATAGGATTTATACGTTTGGATGATGATAGATACTATGCATGCAAATGTGATCTAAATAAACTTAATGAATGAATCACTCATTCAATATTAAGTACATATTTTTTATCATGATGAAGTTGTCTTCCATTGTCACAACAAAAACAAAGTTTTGCCTTTTGAAAATCTGATGATTAAACTCATCTTCTCTTTTACCAAAATATGTTTATGTTATGATAAATGAGTCTTACTTAATTAACTTATATGATTCGGATATGCAAAAAGTTGATCATATAGTGTTAGAGACATTGATTGAGCAAATTGCATATGACGTAATTAGACAAGAAGTTGACACCCAATTGATCTAGGAGTCACATAGATTTGTGATTGATAAGCTAAGTTATCTACTTAATTTACTTATCATATTTTGTTGAGTCACCCAAGGTTATAAAATACTAAATGGTAGCTTACTTGAAATAAATTGGATTTTTCTGAATTAATGGTGAGACTATTAATTTGAAGAAAATTGTGGGAGTACGTAATCAATTAAAAGATAAAAGATCTTATCTAAATTGTTTTAACGTAATATGACTCAAAATTTGTTATTTTTTATCAATGTTAAAAAAATTGGATTGGATCGGTCGATCGGACTGGTTGAACCGGTGGCCTGTCTGATCCGATACATATCATAGAACCGAGAATTCTTCGAACCGGTAAAAAATCGATAAAAACCTGATTTTTTTTTTTTGTTGAAAAAACCGGTTTTAAACTTTTTTTTTTTTTATATAAAAATTTATTATATGTGATGAGATTTGAACCTTTAACTTTTTGAAAGTATACTAAAGATCATACCATTTAGCCAAATACATATTTTTATTAAATATTTACTATATTTAATACTTATTTAATATTTAAATTCCTTTTTAATGCAATTGGCCGATTCAACCGGTCCAATCGATCGAACCGATAATCAGAGGTCTCACCGGTTTGACATCTGATCCAATTTTAGGCATAATGAATGTCAATTGAACCAAAAAAAAAAATTGGATGATACTAAAACTTGAGAATAGTTGTAAGCAAAAAAGAAATTTGTATATCCGATTTTACCTATCCCCGTTGAGGATGTTAAGGATATAAGATGATGCATTAGAGGTTCTCTTAGCGCTTATTCAAGTAGATTTCTTAACCTTGATATGCACTTTTCTTGTGCAACAATTTTGGAAATTAATCCTTAATCTGCTGGCTGCTGTGCTGGGGGCTCCATTCAAGTTTTGATCGTTTATTTGTTTGTTTGTTATGCAGTCTTAACTCAGAATAAGGAATATGAACACAAATGAATAGATGATGACAATTTTATTTATGAAAAAAGAAATTAAGCACTCATATTTTTTTCAGGTTCAACAAAAACACAGACAAGTTTAATTGTTTTGTACAGAGACACACAGCTGATATACAACTTTGTTTCTTTGTATTAAATTAATACTACAGAACCAAAACTTAGATAGCCATTAGCCACACTCTTTTTATGATTTTCTTCAATCCTTTTTTTTTTTTTCTTTTCAAAGTTGCACTTAAAACAACATATTCGTGTATCTAGTTTTGGTTTGATGGGTATAATAGCAAAACACAGTAATATTACATATGCTCAAACCACCAAATATATTTGCTGCAGCCGAACTTCTGAGGAAATTAGAAAATGTAACTCCACTTTATATTATCCGTTTTCCTTCTAAACTTTCCCAGTCAATCGAATTTCTGACCAGACTACCTATTGAGGAGACTGAGAATCAGATCCAAAAATCTCCTTTGAGAACCCAAGCTGAAAGATTTACTCTCCATGAGAGAGATCATGGATCTTCTGTTTTTTCTTGCTCTAATTAGATATGTGTTGTTGACTTGTTGTTGGTGGTAGAGAGAATTCTCTCATACACCACAACCCAAGCCCCTGGCTTCTGATCCTTTCATGATTCTTAGTCTCTTGCATGATGTGATGAACATTCAGCAACAATAATAGATAACCCTGTAAGTTACAGAAAATACATATATATAATATCTAGGATAAATATAGCATAAAGAGAAAGAGAGACTTACTCCCAGGGAACATCTCCAACTAGCATCCAGTCTCCATCCTAGTCTTCATACGTATGTCATAACGTGCCAAATACGAATTCAGCATGCTAGACGCAAATCAATGGAGTCGCCACTAATCATCTAATCTAGGTGTGATTAGTCACCTTTATTAATCTATCCGATTTAAAGTAATCCTAAGCATGACTAAGGCACATTAAAAAGAATAGGTTCTGGTCTACTTGTCAGAACTAGGTTCGGGAGTACGGTTACGTGTGAGGAAGGATTAGCACCCTCACAACGCCTATCTAAAAGATAGTACCTAATTAGTCTTGAGATACTTAAAAAGTCTTAATTAAATGGTCTTGTCTATCCTATTTCATTTTAATTGTTAAAGTTAGAAATCTCGGAGATTATTTTTTAGGTCTTCTTTCCATTTATTCTGGAGAAATTACTAAAAAATATTTTCTCACCTCGAGAGTATTCAAAAGAAACCATTTGTTCTATTGAAGAGGCTCCGTCGTCGGAAAAGTTAAATTATTTAATCAAATTATTTCTCTTAAATTAATTTTCCAAAAATAATCCACATTTTATTAATGTTTGTTTGAAAAATAAATTCTGATTTTTAATATCGAAAATCATCTCTTAAAATATTCTTCCATTCTTTCTGGAGAATTTTTAAGAGAATTTTTCTCACCTAGAAATTTCTTAAAAGTCAACCATTCGCAACTTTCTTGAATTTCATCATCGGAAAAAATCTTAATTTATCCTTCAATTTAATTAAGCATTTATTATGGAAAATCAATTTTAGAAAAAGATGTTGAAAATTAATTATTCTTAAAAAAATAAAATTTTGATTTTTATTGGTATTGGTATTGGTATTGAAATTAATCTCTTAAAATATCCTTCCATTCATTCTGGAGAATTTTTAAGAGAAATCTCTCACCTAAAATTTCTCAGAAATTAACCATTCGTAATTTCTTTGAATTTCATCATTGGAAAAATCTCAATTTATTTATTTAAAAATAACTATTCTTTAATTAAAATAATTAACCTAATCTAAAAAAAATAAATTAATAATTAATAATATTAAAAATATACAATTATTATAAAAATATAAAATATGAAATATAAAATATAAAATATAATATAATATAATAATAGTTTTCTAAAAATAATAATAGTTTTTTTTTAAATGTATGGTTAGTGAAATAATTAATAATAATAATAAACAAATAATAATAGTAATATACAAATTAAAAATCTGCAAAAAAAACTAAAAAAAATCAATTAGTAAATAATAAATAATTAATAAAATAAAATAAATAAAACACAAAGAACAAAAACAAGAAGAAAAGAAAAAATAGAAGACAGCATGTGGGTCGGGCCCAGGCGCGGGCTGCGTGCGGGCCGCCTGGCCCGACCCACATGTTTGCTTTAAAACACTCATTTTTTTTTATCATTGTTTACCTCTTTTATAAAAAAAAAAAAAAAAAGCCTCTCTTTCTCTGAAATCCTTCAAAAACACCAAGAACACCAAACCCAGATTTTTTCAGATTTCGGTGGGATGCTGCTGTCGCTACCGTCGTCTTTGCCGTCGCCGCTACCGTCGTCTTTGCCGCCGCCGTCGCCGCTGGTGCCGGTGGTCGAAAAATTCCCGAAAAATCACCAAAAATTCCTTTCGATCTCCTCTTTTCGAAAATCAAATTAGTTTTTTCCGAATCTCTCTAGAATTTTCTAGATCTGAAATCGAAGTTCGAAACTTCACCTCCGTCGGTCGTCGAATGGCCACCAACTTTTAGTATGTGCTTCCTCTAATTAAAACACAACTTTTCTTTCTCAAGAATTTTTTTCGAAACAAATTCTAACTCTCACTTTTGAATTTTCGAATTTTTTCTCTAAAAAAAAATATTTTTTTATTTCGAAAAAAAAACTATAATTGCTTCTAACTCTCCTTGATTTCTGATCTTTTTATGATGTGTGTTTGATTGTGGTGCTTGGGTTCTTTTTTTTTTGTAGGGAAGAGATTTAGTTCCATTAGCATTAGGACTTTCAATTTAATCTCATTTTTAGAGTCCTATTTTAATCCAAAGAGGTGATTTGTTTCAACCCAAATTTGTGTTCTTGATTTTTCTTTTAATTTTCGAAATTATCTGATTTTTTTTTCTGATTTTCCTTTCTTTTTATTTTCTGATTTTCTGATTTTTTCTTTTATCTATTTATTTTTAAAAGAAAAAAATTAAACCCGGATAAAATCCGGTGTGTAGGTGCATAATCTGATCCTTTGTAGCCTTCTCTTTCCGAGTACTCACCTGAAAAAAGTTGAAGATTCCATGGTCATTTTCACCAAAGTCATCATAAAATTCATCACTATTTCACACCAAGTCACATCATATATGTCATAACTACAAAAGAACGGCAATAATCTATTTCATATTCTTACCTATGGTGAACTTGAACATGTTCTCTAAAGCCTGCAGGAGCTCCGGGTACCCCGTGTAAACTTTCAGGTCAATCTTTCTTAGGTATGGTGCTCCATCCATGCTTACTTTTCTTTTGCTGAAAGTTATTCTTTCTGTAGGACCGGATCGGTGGCCACCCCACAATTTGTGCTCTGCATGTTGCAAATACATCAAAAGAATCTATTAGTTTCTATCTAATTTTATAGAAAATCAAAAAAGATCACCCTCTGAAGGCAAATTTTGTTTGTTATAGTACTTGTTATAAATAACTTACTTGGCAGGAGGGGCAGTTTCATCTTGAGCATAAGATTTGCCATTTGCTCCACATTCTTCATCAGCGTCCTGCAAAGGTCGCTTGTTGTTTCTAACATTGGAAACTGTTTGTTCCTCTCTTTCATCTGTTCCTGGCAACCCTAATCTTAGTTCAGTTGCCTTGAGGTTTAGATCATTCTCATATGCCACACTGCCTTCCATTTTCTCAAAGATCTTCACTCAAATGATACAGCAAACCCTAAGTTCCTTCTTCAATGTAGAGATGAATGCAAGCTGATTTTAGGAAAGTTCTTATAGTTCCTTTGAGGATGCACAATGTTTGAGATGTTTTTGAGTTATTGTGTTGAAATGGGAATGCAGAAGCAAGTATTTTATAGGATATATGATGGAATTAGAGATGGCAATTGGGCGGGTTCGGGCACATTCGAGTTCGGGTTCGAACTCATTCGGGTTCAGGCTCATTTGGATTCGGATCCGTTCGGGTTCGGGTCCGATTGGGTTCGGGTCTGTCCGGGTTCGGGTCGGTTCGGGTTCGGGCCCAGTCGAATTCGGGTTCGGTATGTAATCATTTTTACATAATTTAAATATTTACTTTTAAAAATTATTTTATTATTATTTTTAAAAATAATCTTTTATTATAATATGATATTTTTAATTATATTTATTTATTACAATCAATATTTGTTAGTACCAAAAGAATATAAAATTAATTTTTTATATAAAATAAAATTTTAAAATAATTTATTATAAAAAATATGATATATTATAAATTAATCATATTAATATTTAAAATAATTGATTTGATGAACTCGAATTTCAACATGTAAATACATTATAATTTATATTCACTACAAAATAAGAGATTTTTAGGGACGAACCCTGGCATTCAACTTTGAGGCCTAAACGGGCTTGGACTATCCATTTACAAATATGGGCTGGTTTGGGCAGAATTTGAGGCCTATATTTCGGATCGGTCCGGGTTTGGACAAGTGAATATGGTGTTGATGACTTAATTTAATAATATGCCTAAGAAAACTATATATATGTTGCAAGGAGCAACACATTTTTTTTAAAAGTAGTTTTTATCTATTTTTAATATAAGAAATACTATTATACTAGAGATAAGTTAAAATGAATGAATTGCTATTAATTAATTTTAATATATAGAAAATACTATTATAAGGGTGCTTTTAAAATAATATAAATAAAAGACAAGTAATATATTATGTCAAAAAAATTTACATTTCTAAAATTTTCATGAGTTTAGAATTTTTAGATAGTGGATTCATCAAGATATGGGACATTAAAGTTATAAGTACAAAATATAATTTTATTTTTGATGAAATTATTATTTTATCATATATATAATATAAATTAAATTAAATTATTAAAAAAGATATTAGAATAAAATTGATAAATAAAGTTCTTACTTTATAAAAAAAATTATTAATTACAATTTGATAATTTTTATTTTTAGTATTAAAATCGGGTTCGGGTCGGGTTCGGTTACTTTCGGGTTCGGGTAATTTCGGGTTCGGATCTTTTCAGGTTCGGGCTCTTTTGGGCTCAGAACATTTCGGATTCGGATTTTTTTCGAGTTCGAATTTTTTTGAACGGGTATAAATTTTTCTGAACGAATTTTCGGATTCGAATTTATTTTGTCATGGAACCTTTAAAGAAGAAGGATTTGGTCTACGGTGGATTAAGGTGTAACGAGGAAGCCTTTGTTATTCTCTCAATGCATGAATTATGGACAAAGGCAAGCTAAGCTGTCGGCAGCAATAGCAGCAACTTTGAGGAAAGCCGCCCCTGTGATTAGGGCTGTAATCGAGTCGAGCCGAGCTCGAATAGTGAGAAGCTCGAGCTCGATTCGAAATTCGCTACTCGAAACTCGGCTTGAGCTCGACCGAATACTATTTTCTAAGCTCGAACTCGGCTCGAGATAAAATTGAACTATTCGAGCTCGACTCGATTAAGCTCGTTTATTCGATTTACATACTCGAGTTCGAGCTCATTTAATATACAAATTTTTTTATTTAAATAATGAAAAATTTTTAAGATATAAAAAATAATTTTAAAAAAGAATTACACAACAATCAAATCTAAAATTTTCCAAACACAAAAAAAAAAAAAAAAAAGTCTCAATAAATCAGTTCAAATTAAACTTAAAAATAAATTTGAAAGGTTCTGATAAGCATCTAGGTAGTAACATGTATGAAATCACAACTATTATTATCGATTTCGCATCTATCAACAGTCATTTCTTTTTTTTTTCTAAAGAAATATTTTATTGATAAGAAAAATGATACAATCGCTCAAAAAAGGTAAATCAGAAAATACATAATAGAATCTCTACAAAATACCCGAACAGAGAAGACTCCTGCAATAAGAAAACAACATCCTTAAGATGAAAGAAATAAGAAAGACACGAGTGCAAAATCGTGTATTTAGATTTTGAAGGAATAAGAAAGATAGGGTTCTTGAAGTCCAAAATCTTCATATTGAGCTTATTATATATAATAAAGAGGGATAAAGAGAAAAGATTGAATTTTTTTAAAAGAAGATAAACCTGAAAATTAAAGGAAAGTGCAAACAGTGGCTGCGACCTTGATTCTCTTGAGACTATGACTCCCCTTGGTGCATGAGACTGCAGGAAAAACCAATGGTGAAGAAGATCTAGAAGATTTTGATCCAGGTGCGTACTAAAATAAGTGGGAGGGAGTGGCTGAGTTGGGAGAGAATGTGAGACTTTGAGGGAGAAGGTGAGGCACGGTTGAGGAAAAGAGGGGAAAAAAAATTGGTTTAGGGTTTTAAGTATATATATATATATATATATATATATATATTAAAGGTAAAATAGTAAATTAATATTAAAAATATATATTATAAATAAAAAGCTCGATTAGGCTCGTGAGCTACTCGAATCGAGTATTAAGATACTCGAACTCGGCTCGCTCGATAGCTCGAGCTGCTCGAGCTCGAGCTCGGCTCGATAATGACCGAATCGAATTCGAGTTTTTTTCGAGCCGAACTCGAGTAGCTTGCGAGTACATGTGTCTCATTTACACCCCTATCTGCAATAGGGGGACAAGAGTGGGACAAGCTCAGCGGCCCATATGGAAGACTTGAGGCTTTCGGTTGGACGGTTAAGATGCGTTTTGGGGGATTGTGGGAGTGAAATCAGGGGCGTTGGTTTTTCTTTAAATGAAGGAAAAAGCTAGCTAGCTAGGCAGCATCCCCATGTGAAAAGGGTCCATCTTGGGTGTTGGGTATGGGCACAGCATGGCCATGTCGGGCTAGAATTTAGTTAGCAGGGAGGGTTTTTTTTTTCTTCCAATTTGCTTAATGGATTGTGGGGTTCATTTCATGTGGACTGTCATGTGTGCAGGTCAGCCCCTGAATTATTCCTAGTTAACATTAAAAAAAGAAAAGAAATTAATTAAAAAGCTAAAGCTTAACATTGTTAATTGCTACTTATACATCTCTGTTGGCCATTCTAACTAAGGAAAATAAGTTTATTTAACCCAGCCTGTTTGTAGTTAATTGACATTCCAATACCCAAACCTTGCCGTTTCTGTCATTTTCTTTGATCTTTAGTTGTTTAACCTAATTCTTTTAGAAAACCCCACAGGATTAGTAAAATTAATAATTTTCCTAAGCATTGGAGCCTCCATTAATGTATCTGGCAGCATCAAAAGTATTTAGTGTTTGCAATAATAATAAAAAAATATTTAATAAAAAATTTGATAATTATAATTATAAATGAATTGGCTTGGACGAATCGATCTTTGTTCGTGTTCGTTTGTTCGTTTGTTTTTGAGTCTGTTTGTATTTGGCTCGTGTTCGCTAAGGATTTTAAAATTATGTTAGTTTTCAGTTCATTTAAATTAAATGAACTGATTCACGAATATTAAACAAACATATTTATTAACATATAATCAAACATGTTCGTGAACAATTAAAAATCTGTTCATGAACAATAAACAAACAAATAAATAAATAAATAAGTTAATTTTAAGTTATTATTAAATAAATATACTGTACACTAGACTTACTAATGGGTAGGGCCGGGCCGCGACCCGAAAATTTTTCAACTTCCTTGCCCAGGCCCGGCCCGCGGGTCCGATTTCACTGTTCACTCTTAATAAAAAATTTTTTTTTATTTTTTTATATTTTTATAATTAAATTTAAATATTTTTTTTTTATTTATTCTATGAACAGTGATCCGGACCGACCCTCAGGAAAACACCTGCCCAGGCCCGGCCCAGTACAGTCTTTGTCATTTTATTTCAAATTATTTTTTGTTTCTTCTTCCAACAACATGATAATCTTATTCAACAATGTTCGAGCTATATGTGGTCGTAGACCTATCCACGAGGCATGCTACCTGGCTTGACAAGCTCGATTCGAATTAGACTGGACATGGAATAGGCTTTTAATAATATAGATCGGCTTGATCAGGATTACTGTTTAAATAATAAAAATAATATTTTTATTTAAATTTAATTATAAAAATATATTAATATAATATAATATATTTTAAATAGTAAAATGAGCTTTCATACTCGAACTAGCCCAAGCTGGGCCTGAGCAAGCAAAAAAAGGTTTGTTCGAACTTAAGCCAGTCCCGACTTGATCCCTGGACATCTTTTTTGACCACTTAAGGCTATTTTCGTTTTCAAACGATTAAATTTGTATTGCTTGGATCTTAAATTAGTACTAAACAATTAGATTTCACTATGAAAGAAAAAAATCCAAAGCAAATCTAGTAGTTTGAGACCAAAAACAATTCCAACATGTTGGATTTGGCTAAATGAAGTTATTTTCGATTAAAAATTAAATAAAAATAATATTGACGAAACTAATATATTTTAAAAATATATAAATATTTGGCTTAGCAAAAAACTTTCAAAATATTTTTTATTATTCGTGTAAACATAATTATTTTTAATTCTTTAACTTTTTTGTAATTCTCCACCGTTCTCACCTTCTCATTGCAAATGCTCTCATTCTAGTTGCCACCTTTTCAAGTTACTCAATTTGGAGTTTTTATAACTTACCTAACAAAAATATCAGAGACTATAGCATGTAGCTAGAGATGTTCATGGGTCGAGTAGGATCGGGTTCAGGTCGGACTTAAGTATGATATCAACACTACATATACTTGTCTAAGTCTGGTCCGACCCGAAATATACATATTTGTAAATGGGTAGTCCAAGCCCGTTAGGCCCGTTCTTTTTTTTTCTAAAAAAATTTAAACAAATATTTTATTTTTATTTAATTTTTAGTAATTTTATCTTTTTTCTTTCTTTTATTAAGTTCTAAAACATACATACTTAACATATTTTTAAATGTTTACACTATAATGTTATATATATTTATTTTTTATATGATATAAATTATATAGTATATATAAATATAAAAATAATATATTATACAAATAAAAAAATAGGCAGGCTGGGTCAGGTTCGGGTCTTGATAGTTGGAGCCAAGGCCCGACCTATTTTTTAAATGGGTCTCATTTTTTTGCCCAAACCCATATTTCAGGCTTAATATACCTTCCCAAATATTGGACAAACCTTCGGACTTGGACGGATAATTTGATCTTAAACAGATCTACCTGTACCTAACATAGGTATATATATATATATATATATATGTATAAAAACAATTAAACATGCAAAAACCATGTCAATGCTTGCTTTCTGCAATAAATTTGATTCACTATCGATACACGTATCCAATCTTAGAACCAGACCCGAATCAGAATATTCATGTACTAGCAATGCCAAATGGTCCATATCATATTTGTTATGCATCGCTATCCCTGTAGGGGCGTTTTAGAATTGAAGGGCGCTTAGGCACCACAAATATATATATATATATATATATATATATATATATATATATATATATATATATATATATATATATGCAAAAGCTAAATCAGATACAGCTTTCATTTCGCGTAGGGTCCTGTGGCAGAAGCCACAAGTTTTAACTAACCCTTGTAAGAATTTTAGTCCCTGTTGCTATCGCTGCATTGCTTGAGCAATAATGTCATAACGGTGTAAATGTGATCCATGGCCAAAGACAGCTTAAACATTCGTAGTAAAACTTGTTGGATTCCTTAAAGTCGTAAAACCATGGCTTTTCTAGGTGAAATGGATATGAGCAAACTGTAAAAATAAAAATAAAACTAAAAAAAAAAACAAACCCTTATTTCAATATCTATTAGGCTATTACCTATGGCAAAATATAGGGTCTGGATCCTAATAAAAAGAAACTCAAACCAGAGATATTCTCCTCAGCCATCATAGTTTGAACATTTATTATCTGAATTGTGATCATTAAAGCACACTCAGCTTTGTTAACATGAATTCCCATTTGAAATGAAAGAATTATTTCTATATGCACTTATGCAGTGATATTATGTTCTTTTTTCTCTTCCTTTTGGATGAATGTATAGTTGTGTACATGGTTGGTTTACAACACAGACTTAAAATACTTTCAGCTTTCATGAATCAAGATTTAGATTGCCTCTAGAATGTTGTTGAAAATGGAACCTGGAAAATGGCAATGCCGGCAAGGTGATTTGGTTCATGTTTGCCAAATGGGAAAAAAGAAGAAGAGATATTCCTTAAGAAGTCTATCAAATATTAGGCGTTGAATGATATGTGTATGACTATAGCAGAACAGGAAAAATAATGATTGATCGTTTTGAATGCCCATCTTTGCGTCAATGGAGCATCCAGTGGAGATTATTCAGACCAGAGGACAAGGTGGGATTCATCCTCAGAGGGGTAAATGGGCAGTGTCCCATGATTTGTTACCCATGTTTGATTGTTTCATATCTAGTTCCTTCTACAGTTTGATCTGATTTGCTAAAAGTATATAGGGTTCCTCATGAATCTACTATTTTCTTAAAATTGTTATTAAGTGTACTACTACCAGTTTTTCAGCTTTATTTATCAAAAGGAAAAAAATATAAATAAAAAAAAAAAGTTAAAAGACATGTAGATTTTTTGCTTTTCAGCTTTTTTTAACCTTGGAAATTCAGAACATGTTTTTAAAAAAAGATATAATCAAGGTGAAATTAAGCATTTAGGTGTGGTTAGGCAAATACTAGACTAGCAACCATTGGAAAGAGTACCTCTGGCTCTCATGAAATTTTTTTGGGAAATTAATTCAACCTAAAGCCTAACCCTAAATGATGATTTGCAGATTGCATTAGTAAAAAAACTAGCCTAGATAAAGTAATTAAGAAGAGAAAAATCAAGCAAACATATTATATACATGAAAAGCACAAGGATCAAAGCATATAGACTAAAGATTAACCCTTTAATCTCCTTAAAGTGATTCTTAGTAGGTAAAACTTTTGGCTATAGGATGGGAAAAGCCAAACCAGAGAAGCAGTTTAACCATCCCAAAGTATTGAAGATTTTCTTATTCCTCTCAATTTTTTTACCTGTACCCGCCTAGTCGATGGTCAATGAACTGTCAGTGATACAAATAAGAACAATTTTGTGATCTTTTATCAGCACTTATAAATACTGGTAAAAGTGAGTTTTGAATGAGGTTTAGAAGGCCTTGAAGACCGTTAATCCAGCTAAGGAAAAGAGTCCATGAATTGATGAGTATCTTGTTCATGTGCCTAGGGCGGCAACAGTTGCTTCTTTCTAAACCATAATTTTTATTAAGGAGAGAGAACATTAGTAGTAATTAGTACTATGATCTATTTTATACATTGTTAATGTGTGTTAATCAATTTGATGGTTAATTCCAAGTTAAAGACAAAAAAAAAAAAAAAAAACCATTTCATCACTTTCTTTTTTTATTTTCATTTTTTAGACTTATATATAAAATAAACCCTTGAACAATAATTCAAAAATCAATTAAGTTTTAATTTTTTTTTATTGCAATCTGTTATATCCTCAAACATTTTTTTTTCTTTCAATTAAGCCCTCATTTAGACGAAAACCATGACAGATGCAGAAGACCATTAATGGTCAGCTGAGGTGAAATTGAATTAACCATGTGTCTAATGGCATGGATAAAAAATACAGCATGACTAGCATATTTTGAGCAGGTCATAACAAATAAATTTGACGTCCACGTGGCATGACATGATTGATCAAAAATTAAATAAAAAAAATATTCCTTTAAATGAAAAAAATAAATCGATGAAAATAAAAAAATATCTTCAAGCATTATCTTACTTATTTAACTTATCAAAAACACTCTTTGCATGGTACAATAACTTAAATAGAATTGTTTAAATGAAAAAAAGAAAGCTCTTTGTTCTTTCTAAAATTGATTGTCTTTATCCTCGTTTTAAACATTTTACTGAACTTATTACACGAGGAAAATATATATTTTTTCTTGGCCAAGAAAAAAAATATTTTTCTCAAATAAATTTTAGTAAAATCCAAAAGATAAATTTTGAATATTTTGATGCAAAATAGCGGTGGTCACGCCATCTTTTTTGGGGGTTGGTGGGGTAGGGAAGGAAAAAGAAAAAAAAAATTGTAGGAAGGAAAGAGAAAAAAAAATTTATGTGTTCGAGTTATTTTTTTGTGTTTAAAATATTATAAATTTATATAAAATTTTACACGTTAATAATTTGTTTTATGTATATTTTTAAACGTTCGTTTATCCGTATCGTGTTTGTGTTATTTTTTGTGTTGTGTTTTAATTATTTTTTCTATGTTGTGTTCGTGACGTGTTCGTTTTATTTTTATTTTTTCAAAGTATTATAAATTTACATAAATTTTTACACGTTAATAATTCAATTTATGTGTTCATGTTATTTTTGTGTGTTTAAAGTGTTATAAATTTATATAAATTTTTACACATTAATAATTCGTTTTATGTATATTTTTAAGCATTCATGTATCCTTATCGTGTTTGTGTTATTTTTCGTGTTGTGTTTTAATTGTTTTTCCTATGTTGTGTTTGTGACGTGATCGTGTTCGTTTTTTTTTTTTGAAAGTATTATAAATTTACATAAATTTTTACACGTTAATAATTCGTTTTATATATATTTTTACACGTTCGTATATTCATTTCCTGTTCATGTTATTTTTCGTGTTGTGTTTTAATTATTTTTTTCAATTTTGTGTCTGTGTCGTGTCTTAATTCTTCACATATTTTACATAGTTTGTTATTGTGATTCAATTTAGAGAAAAATTTGTATGTTCATGTCATGTCTCAATTTATGACATATTTTGCATATTTTATCATAGTGGTTCAATTTAATGAAAAAATTGTGTTCATGACGTGTTTGTATTTTTTTTTTTTTTTTCAAAGTATTATAAATTTATATAAATGTTTACACGTTAATAATTAGTTTTACACAATAATTTATATAAATTATTATAAATTTATAAAAAAAAAATTTACAAATTAATAATTCGTTTTATGTATATTTTCAAACATTCGTGTATACGTGTCGTGTTCATGTTATTTTTCGTGTTGTGTTTTATTTATTTTTTCTATGTTGTGTTCGTGTCATGTCTCAATTCGTGACATATTTTACATAATTTTTCATAGTTATTCAATTTAGAGAAAAAATTGTGTGTTCGTGTTCGTGTAATTTTTGTGTGTTTTTAAAATACTAAATTTATATAAATTTTTACACGTTAATAATTCATATAAAGTATTATAAATTTTTACACGTTCGTGCATTTGTGTCGTGTTCATGTTATTTTTCGTGTTGTGTTTTAATTTTTTTTATGTTGTGTTCGTGTCGTGTCTTAATCATATCATATTTTACATAGTTTGTCAGTGTGATTTAATTTTTTAAAAAAATTGTGTGTTCATGCCGTGTCTCAATTCATGATATATTTTGCATAATTTGTCAAAGTGATTCAATTTAAGAAAAAATTTGTGTTTTCATAACGTGTTCGTGTTGTTTTTTTTTTCTTTTCAAAATATTATAAATTTGTATAAAATTTTTCATGTTAATAATTAATTTTATACGTTATTAATTTATATATTCATAATATTATTGTCATTATTATTACAAAAATAAAAAACGAAACGTTTCCTCTCTTTATTTTTTTTCTAGTGTCTCTAAACATTAGACTAACATTTAATGATACTTTGGCTAGTAGCTAAGTAGTTGAGTGCTTTTAATAGTTTTCAACTCTTTTTCTTTCCCTAATTGCCCTATCCCAAACGAATAAATTTTTCTATTTTCGTTGTCTTCATTGATATCCCTTTAATAATTTTTTTATATGTATTTATAATAGATTAATTTCAATATTAAATAATTAATTAATTGAACACGTTATAAGATTACAATAAAAGCATCAAACGGAACAGAGAATAGGATAAAAGATATTTGTTCATCTCGAACCCCCTATAAATTAATTTCCTAGCCTCTCTTTATTTTAAACTTTGCAAAACATTAGGAAACCTTCCATTGTTAGCCTCCCACGATCAATCATGATGAATGAAAAGAAAAAAACCCTAGAGAATGAACAAATCTTGGTTCAATTTCTACCTGAAACAAAAACTTCAAGCTTTTCTCTCTCTGTTAGACTCAAATATGTGAAGCTTGGTTACCATTACTTGGTCTCCAATGCTTCGTACCTCGTTGTTATGACCCTCTTTTCCATCATCTTAACCCATCATTCAACATTTGCAATCGAAGATTTCGTTCAGTTGAGTCAAAACCTTAGGTTCAGTTATGTAACAAAGTTTTTGTTGTCCATTTCTATTGTTTTCTTAGCTACCATTTACTTCATGAGCCGTCCAAGAAATGTTTACCTAGTGAATTTCGCATGTTTCAAGCCTGAAAAGGGTGGAATGATGAGTAAAGAACTTTTCTTGCAGTTATCTGCAAAAAATGAAGGCTTCACCGAAGAAAGTTTAAGGTTTCAAAAGAAAATCTTGGAGAGATCTGGTATTGGTCAAACGACATATGGTCCAAAAGCCTTGATGCAAGTCCCACCTACCAAAACTATGACAGAAGCAAGAAAGGAAACAGAGACAGTTATCTTTGGAGCAATCGATGAGCTCTTTGAAAAAACTGGGGTGAATCCTAGAGATATAGGAATACTCGTGGTGAATAGCAGTTTGTTCAATCCAATGCCCTCTCTGTCGACCGCCATTATCAATCACTACAAGCTTAGAGAAAATATTGTCAGCTATAATCTTGGCGGCATGGGTTGCAGTGCTGGGATCATTTCTATAGACCTTGCCAAACAACTTTTACAGGTTTCTTAGTTTTTTTTTTTTTTTCCCCCTCTAAACATATATTATTTCATAAACTGTCATTCATTATAAGGTATAAAAATGGCTAAAATAGATACTAACTTATTTAATATAATGTACCTGCAGGTGCATCGAAACTCATATGCTTTAGTGTTGAGTACGGAGAACATCACGTACAACTGGTATTTTGGCAATAATCGCTCCATGCTTGTCACAAATTGCCTATTTCGAGTCGGTGGAGCTGCAATTCTTCTATCAAATAGATCATCTGATCGACGTAGTTCCAAGTATGAACTTGTTCACACCCTTCGTACACACAAAGGTGCCGATGATAAGAGCTACAATTGCGTATTTCAACAAGAAGATGAAACTAACAAAGTAGGTGTTACATTGTCGAAAGACCTCATGGCAGTCGCTGGGGAAGCCCTGAAAGCAAATATCACAACACTAGGGCCACTCGTTCTTCCCCTTTCAGAGCAACTCCTATTTTTAACGACTAATTTGTTGGCGAGAAGAGCTTTGAAAATGAAGATAAAACCATACATTCCAGATTTTAAGTTGGCATTCGAGCATTTTTGCATTCATGCAGGAGGGCGAGGCGTGTTGGACGAGTTAGAGAAAAGCTTGGAGCTGAGTCAATGGCACATGGAGCCTTCAAGGATGACTCTCTACAGGTTTGGGAATACTTCAAGCAGTTCTTTGTGGTATGAATTGGCTTACACAGAGGCTAAAGGAAGAATCAAGAAGCGTGATAGGATATGGCAAATAGGGTTCGGATCTGGATTCAAGTGCAACAGTGCTGTTTGGCGTGCGCTAAAAACAATAAATCCAACGATGGAGAAGAATCCTTGGACGGATGAAATCGACAAATTTCCTGTGCAAGTCCCTCAAGTGGCATCCATTACGTATTAAGTTAAACTTATCAATGCATGAATTTAGTAAGTATGAATTATAGGCTAACGGCCCAATAATTCTTCAAGGAATTAATTGTAGTGCCATGAGTAGTACGGTCCAATATATATCTATCCTTTCCAAGATATAATAATAATAATAATAATAATAAAGATCCGATTAATGGTTGTCTATAAATATCAATTACAAATTATTTACGTTTCATTTGGTTATCACAGAAGCTCTAGTTCGACCGGTTAAGGCATCTTTTTGGTGCAAACGTACTGGAGTTATCCGTTTGGATAACAATACTCCATTATCTATTTGGCCATCAGTGGAGAGAAAAAAATTTACTAGTGAAAAAACGTCTAGCAGGGAAAAAAAAAAATTCCAGAGGTTTTATTTCCTTTTTTAACCCTACATTTTTTTTTCTAATTTACTTTTATTTATTATTTATGTTTTGTTTATTTAAAATAAATTTATAATTATTTATATAATTATTATTTTTAAAAAATTATTTATATATTTATTTAATATTATTTTTTATTTTTAAATGTGTAAATATTATTTTATTTTATTTTGAAATATTTTTAATAATTAATTAATTTATTAAATATGTTATAAATTTTATTATATACAAATTATAATCTAATATCTTTAATGGTCATTTTATTTTCTCACTAAAATTAATCTCACCGTCACCGCTGCGTTTGCATCCAAACACATATCCCACCGCTGATTTTAATATCACCGCTACAGTAACTAATTTCACCTCGATAGCTATTTTTAATCTCACTGGAGTCAATCTCATCATCTATCCAAATATCAAATATCACCTTAATTAGTGCCGCAAGTATACTTGCTCATGGGTCAAGCAGCCTGCCCAGCCCGACAAGTCCGGCCCGTATTGAGTCGGGCCTAGGCAGAAATATTTCTGATCCGACCCGGCTCGGCCCGGATCACTGTTCTTATATTAAAATAATATTATTTTTTTAAAATTTAATTATAAAAATATATAAATATTAATATAAAAATAATTTTTTTATTTTTTTAAATAGAATGAACAGTAACTCAAGATCGGCCCGCGGGCCCACCCAAGACCGAATCTAAATAAAAAAATAAAAAAATTTCTGGGTTGCTGTCCGACTCATGAACAGATCTAAACTCAATAAATTAGTTAAGATTTTCCTAATAATAATAAAAATAAAGAACCTTGATAGATGGATGGCACTCTCATGTTTTGTCTATTCAGTGCTTTAATATTTGCAAGACAGGCTCTGTAATGTTTGACGCAGTCTACTCCTCAATAATTCTCTATCATTCTTTTCTAATCCAACATTTGAGTTGCACAAGAAATTTTGATTTTTTAGATTTATAAAAACTAATGAATTTATTCACAAGCCAGGCCGAACAGATCTTTTGTTAACAAATTAGTTAGGCTTTATTTGAATGGGAGGTGAGATTGATTTCAGTGAGATTAAAAACAGCAGTGGTGGTGATATTAGTTACTGTAGTTGTGAGATTAAAATCAGTGGTGGTATATGTGTATAGATTCAAACGCAACGGTGACGGTAAGGTAGATTATAATGAGAAAGGATACCATTAAAGGTATTAAATTAAAATGTTTATATATATAATAAATAATTAAAAATTATTAAAATTAAATTTATATTAAATAATAAAATATATATTAAAATTATATATATTAAATAATAATTACAAATTATTAAATATATTTATGTTAAAAAAATAAATTAATTAAAGACTAAATAATTTTACATTTTAAATAAAAAAAATTTTAAAAAAATAATGAAGAGAGATAAAATAAAGTTTTCCCCTCCACTGGAAGTCCAATTGATCACTGAGCCCAACCGCTCCAGTTAAATTGGAGGGGCCAGTAGAATTTGCACCCAAAATGGGGGTGCCATCAGTTGGGGGAAAAATCCCCCCCCCCCTAAAGTTTTGGATTCCACTTCACACCCTTAGTCAAACAAGTTTTATTTCAAAAATTTGATTTTTTTAAAGAATTTAAAGAATTTAGAATTTAGAATGCAAATTTGTGTTTGAATGAAAATTTGTGTTTGAATGTAGAATGCAAAGCATTTTGAAATGCATCAATTCAAAATATTAGCATTTATAATTATATTATTTGAATAAATACTTTTTAGAAAGAAAATTTTAATATTGAAATTTGATGAGATAAAAAATAATTATAATAAAAAAATATAAAATATAAAAAAAATGCAATATGGATGTCATTAGATTTGTAAAAATGTATAGATATTACTAATAACATGAAAATATAAGAATAAAATTTGAAATGAATTTTTGTAATTAGAGTTAAACAAAATAAAAAATTATGTAAGAAACATAATAAATATTGATATCTTATTAATTAACAAATTCAAAATTTGGGAATTTGAATCTTGTAAAATATCTCTTTCAAATTCTAAAAATGTTCACAATTCTAAATTTTATTTTATGATATTTTTAAAATTTTAAAAGTTTTTACACAAATGAATTATCAATATCAATACTATATATAAAAGTATCAATTCTAAAAGTACAAATAGTGAACGACATATATGACCTTAATAATTTATTAAATTTATTATTTAATAATTAATTATTGATTTTCTTACTAAATTAATAAAAGATTCACTATTTTTTTTAAACATTAAAATCATTATTAAAGTAAACTTTTCTCAGTTGATAATTTTTTATTTATATTAAAAATTGACTAATTTTTGTTTATCTATTTTCTTATTTTTTACAATTTTTTTTATAAGAACAACGCTTCCAAATTTATTGTTAAGAACAATAATAATAAAGTTTTGAAATAATATTAGAACAATATTTATTAGTTAAGGCTCTATCTATTTTCTTATTTTTATTAAAAAAATTATGAGAACAACACTTCAAAATTTATTGTTAAAAACAATAATAATAAGGTTTTGAAATAATATTTTAAAAAATATTTATTAGTTAAGAATCAAAATCTTATTTATCTAGCTATTAGGTCACGAAAAATCTTAAAGCATTATTTACTTGATAAGAATCGAAAAGTGATGATATAAGCAAAGATGATAATTAAAATTAAATTGATAGTATATGATGGGACACTTGAGTCATAAAATTATGTTAAATTACAATAATATATAATATCATATAAGATTAGACATGAATGATTTTGACATAAATATATAATAAGTGACAATAAATACATAACCTTTTATATAATATAATATATATAATATAACCTTTGATAAGATTTTAGTAACTTTAGATATGATTTTGATAACTTTTTATATGATTTTAATAGTTTTTTTTTTTATGTTGGAAAAGATAATTGTAAAAAACACATGAACTAAGGGTCAAATACTTGAATGTAATGAGATTTGAATTAGTATGAGATTAATTAAGTATTCCTTTAACAAATATTAATATATAGAGAGAAATTATCTTATCACCATCAATAAAATGTTTAAACTTCACAAACGAGATCAATATGACACATATTCTTTAGAGTATATTTAAAAAAAATAAAAAAAATAATTTAAAAAGAGACATGTAATAATCTTTTAACATTGTTTGTGGTGTTAAAAAATTTTACTATGTATAAAAAATGAACTCATATATGTATAGGAAATCATTTAATATACTGTTAATGAAATTTTTAGATTCTACAAGAGGGGTTAACAAGATGACACATACTTTTTCTGATATATTAAAAAAAAAATTAAAAGACATATGACAGATTCTTAATCTCGATTGTGAAGTTAAATTTTACCATCAATATATCAAATACAAACTTTCTATATATACTTAAAAAAGAGAAGAAACAAAAAATCATTGTTATTTGTCAATATAAATGATGATATTGAACTAGATTCTTTGGGTATAAACCCCATCTTAGGATTCATTTTGTACATTGCTTTCTTCGTTTTTAAAGCTTCCTCTCTCAAATTAATATTTTTTTCGTAGATTTTGTTAACGAATATTTTTAGACATTCTTTAAAGTTAATTAATATACTATTTATAAAAAAAAATATTATATTAAATGCAGTATTTGATAATTTTATTTATAATTTTTAATTACATTAAATAAAAATATTATTATATATAATAATTTTAAAAAGTACTCTTGAAATACTTTTTTTTTTAAAAAAAAATCATAAAAGTTGGGTAATTGGTAGTACTATTGATTCTCCTCTTCTTCTTGTATAATACTCATCGAAAATGGTCAATTAAAATCATTTGGCTTTATCTCAGATTAATGCAAGGGAAGTTGGTGTTATTTGCCCTTAGGAATTGGACCCACCTCTATATATATTTAAGAAAATTAAAAAATTTCACTATATCAAATACTTAACTTTCTATACATACTGAAAAAAGAAAGGAAACAAAAATTCATTGTTATTTGTCGATAGAAATGATGATATTGAACTAGATTCTTTGGGTATAAACCCCCGTCTTAGGATTCATGTACATTGCTTTCTTTCTTCTTTTTTTCTTTTCTTTTTTTATTTAAATTTAAAGTGTTTTTCCATCCTCATTTTATTTTTATGATTGATAAAAAATTAATTCCTGTCGGATCGAAAGTGTAATGATAAAACCCTCCCAACATTGATGACTCCCAATAAAATTGCTTTCTTTGTTTTTAAAGCTTACTCTCTCAAATTAATATTTTTTCATTCGGTTTTGTTAACGAATATCTTTAGACATTTTTTAAGGTTAATAATATACTATTATAAAAAAATATTATATTAAATACAATATTTGATAACTTTATTCATAATTTTCAATTACAAAAATATTACTATTTATAATAATTTTAAAAAAATATCCTTAAAACACTTATTAATAAAAAAAAATTCATAAAAGTTTGGTAATTGGTAGTACTATTAATTCTCCTCTTCTCTTGTATAATACTCATAAAAAATGGTCAATTATGGCTTTATCTAAGATTAATGCAAGGGAAGTTGGTGTTATACCTTTGGAATTGGACCCACCTCTCAATAATATCTCCCCTCTCTTATATATGTAATTACTAATTATTATTCTTAATCCTTATCTTTTGAATCTTAGAATTTCAGTCTATGGGCGGAAGCTACAAAGATTGCCCAACGTTTTCTCATCTTATAAGAATTTTTTATTGCTAATATTTCCCCCACTTTTTTTTTATAAAGTATTCTCAATTTATGGAAAACACCTGTGAATATATCCCTTATGCAAAAAATTATCTCATATACCGTTGTTTAATTTTTTTAAATTTAATTAGTAAATTAAAAGATTGTCACATATAAATTTATTCATGAGTTAGATTTTTAACTAAAATCCTTAGGATTAATTTGATTTAAGTTGAGTTTTGGATAAAGTTTTTCAAACCCAGACTCAATCTGAAATATTATTTTATTAATAATAAAATATTTATTATTTTAATATTTTAAATAATAACGATATTAAATGAATAGGTTGGATCAAACTTTAGGTAAATTTTAGAGATGTCAAGCGGGTTTAACTTGATCGGACATAATTTATGAACACTTCTAATTATGTATACTATTAAAATATATTTAAAATATTTAATATAATAATAAAAAAAGTGACAATTAACCTCATTTGTTGGAATCTCAAAATTCTAATATAAAATAATAATCCATCAATTACAAATATATATTTTTTTCAAAAATACAATAATAATACCATCAATTCATGAATGGATATTCCTCCAAAAGAATAATTTGTTTGGCCTTTTAAACATTACTATTACTAATACTACATCATGTTAGTGATTCTATCTTCTCTTGTCAAATCAAAAGCCCGGCCGGGCAAGATAAGGGCAGGAGGAAATAAATCAATAATACAAAGAACAAT
Organism: Fremontodendron californicum; assembly: GCA_030761205.1. Classification (NCBI taxonomy): domain Eukaryota; kingdom Viridiplantae; phylum Streptophyta; class Magnoliopsida; order Malvales; family Malvaceae; genus Fremontodendron; species Fremontodendron californicum. Next base: position 23,467,979 of record JAULJL010000022.1, on the reverse strand, counting down.
CCAAGGATGAATATCGTCTCATCGAATTATTTATTTGATTTGATACGATTTGATTCGAATTAAGTTTTAAATAAAATATTTTAAGTTCAAAATTGTCTTAAGTCCTTTAAGGGTATATCATATTTATTTACTCAAATTTTTTTAAAAAATATAATACCTTTGGTTCAATCATTTTGTGCATGTTTCCTTTATCCTCTGATATCAAACAAAATAATGTGGAGGTGAATAACCAAACTTTGTAATTAATCATCGTTGTTAAGGTTTAATTGCAAGAGCAATGAGTTGATGAATTTAGAAAAGATGGATTTTTGTCGAGAAATGGGAACCTTTAAGACAAGGCGGTTGTTCTTGGAACCTCCTTTTTGTCAAAATCTAGTTAACAGTATCATGCATGTGAATGCTACCAACATTAAAAAATAATAATAATAAAAATAAAAAAAAATTATTAACGAGTACTCTTAAAACATTCTTTAAGCTTATTTAATATATTATTTATAATAATAACAGTGTATTAAATGCAAAAATTGATAACTTTATTCATCATTTTTAATATATTGATTGAAAATATTACTATATTTAGTAACTTTAAAAGAGTGTTCTTAAAACACTCGTTAATAAAATTCATAATAAAAATAAAAAATGTTACTCTCCTTCTCAATTGTTTAATTCACAATCTTTCAGGAAACAGGCCGACCGAGCACCAAAACATATTCACCGCATGAAACAAAATTTGATCATTTGTGTATAATTATCGTTTTTCGTATTTAGTCATAGCATATTTGTCATTCAGAATCCAATTATATATATATATATATATATATATATTTGATAATTTGTGTATAATTATCGTTTTTCGTATTTAGTCATAGCATATTTGTCATCAAATATATATATATATATATATATTGTTTAGATCTAAGTTTTCGATTACATGAAGGCATGTAGATAAAATGTGTTTGATTCAGTGTAAAATTCTCATGTAAATTGAGCTATTCATTGTGTGAAGAACATCACCTAAGACATAGGCTCAATACAATTAATTGCTAACTTTATTCTCTTACAGAAGATTAATTTGTTCAATTTACTTACAAAACAATAAGAGAGGTTCCTACATTGCATATATAAAACATACAAAAACACTATATTTTTGGTGTTAGAACTTCATAGTAAACAGATAATAAGATCCTCCATAACCATAAACAATCACAAATGATTCACTTCTTCTCTCCCGAAGAAACTCTCTTTCTAGAGATGGCTAACGTATCCGACAGCCAGGCTGACGACGGCCACCATACATACATAGAGGAAGGGAAAACCCACCTGAATTGTTCTGACATCAGACTTTTTCTTCAACACCTCCTACAAACAGGAAACCAAATATCATAAGGTTTAATAGAGTTTAAAATATGGTAACTTGCCAACTGAGTGGCTAACCGCTGAACTATGTTACTCGGACTCAGGTGTGAGTGTCGGATACGTGTATTTGTCCGATACGGATATATTCAATTTTTTTTTTAAGCTTTTACGTGTATTTGAAGGGTCCTTGGAGGGTTATATTCTCATATCCATGTCCGGATATGCATTGGACACGGGTATTTCAAAAAAAATAAAGAGTCGGAACAACATAACTGCTGAATACAGCAATTCCCCTTGTAGCTGTTAACTAAGAAAATAACCAATTTTTTTTTTCTTGTGATTAAAAAAAAAAAAAAAAAAAAGTCCTTAATCTGACATCAAATGTCAAATATTGAACAAAGTTTCCATGATTTTGATTCTATGACTATTTATGCTGGTTAATTATTAATTAGATAGTTTTATGTCTTAGCAAGTTTCTGATCTTTCACTGTGTCAATTTGAAAGACTAGTGCCAGTAGAGAGCTTTTTTTTTTTTCTTTCTGAAGTTTAATGTACAAAATAATGAAAACAACAAAGATAAATGCAGCTCAAAAGGCAACGAAAATGTCACTCACTAATTCACTCTTAAGCTTGTTCTTCTCTCGAGTAGCCATGCTCCTCTCTTCTGTCAGCTTCATGATGCTAAGTTCAGCCTGGTGATGAATAATAATAGGATGAAAAAATTAAGGAACTCAGTCTTGAAATGACACCAAAACTTAGGTTGTCATTTTTCTACTAAGAAATAAGAGCATGTTCATGCATAATAGCCTCATTAAACTTAAATCAAACAAGAAAAAGGAAAAAAAAAACACTAACCTCTTTAAGTTTTGAATCCATAAAACTTATCTTTGATTTCAATTCCTCAAAATCGTCCCCCAACTCCAGTTCCTTTATACTTTTTGCGGATTTCAATCCCTGCACATCCTTGGCAGGACTTGACTGCAAATCGCCAGCTTCACTTAGCTCTTTTGTGTCCTCCTTGGAAGTTCCGAACCGTTTAACATCCTTAGTTGTTCTTAACTCGACTGCATCCTTAGCCGTTTCAAACCCCATCACATCCTCAGTTACCTAGCACAAGAGCAAATAATTACTACACTAGGATCTTTATCACCTATGTTACTCGGATTCGGGTGTGAGTGTCGGATATGGGTATGTGTCCGACACGGATATGTTCAATTTTTAAAAGTTTTCCCATGTATTTGGAGGGTCTTTGGAGGGTTATATCCCCATACCTATATCCGGATATACGTCGGACACGGATACTTCAAGAAAAATAAAGAGTCGGAGCAATATAGCTTATCACAACTGATATGCATAGCTAGAAGGGAATTTCTTTTTATAATTTCCAAAATCAAATATAGAAGGACGAACTCTGGCAGACAATTGCAGCCAACTCTAAGACAGACACAGCTATAACATGAACACGCACTTAGTATTTAAATAGCGGCCGCAACGCGACGTTACGGCCGTTATATTTCTGTTTCGGTTCCTTTCGTCACAGATATTCATGGCCGATATTTATCGCAATTGACCGCAGTAACATTCATTACGTCCGCAACTGCAATAAACATGACGCAACCGAAAACGTATCCGCGACCGCAATTTAAATCCGCACTTACCCTCTGAGGTGGAGGTATATTTTCAATTCCACTCCATGCTCTATCCCTTGGAGATGAAGTTTCATGACCCGAATCTTGTTTGAGCTCTCCATTGATTGCAGCCAAAACAGGTGAATGTGGTGGGCTAGAAAGGAATACTTTTAGCTTCTTCTCCTCGATGTGTTTGCCACTTTCCTTAGAAAACTGACAATAAAAAAACAATTAAGAAATCATAGGAACAAAAAAGAACAATCATTGCATTGGCAAATTCTTACAATGTCGGATGTAATGTCTTCCTCAGCTGTTCCAAAAGGAACTAATGTATTTTGAATCAGGAACTTGTCTTTGCACATCAAGTCAGGCGGAGCAACACGCTGAGCTTGCATAGTAACTGCACCAAACAAAAAAAAAAAAAGGCTAAAATCATTGTATTTGATATTGACTTATAGTTGTAAGCTATGGTACTCGGACTCGAGGCTGAGTGTTGGATACAAATATATATCCGACACGAGTATGCTCAATTTTTTTTTTAAGTTTTTCCATATATTTGGAGAGTCATACTCCATACCCATATCCGAATATGTGTCAAATACAATGTCGAACTCGGGTACTTTAAGAAAAATGAAAAGTCCGGGTAACATAGGTTGTAAGCAAATAACTAATCAGCTAGACAACAATAACTGCTATTATTTTGGCTTGGCATCCTATATTAGTTGAAACCAGAGCAGATATGGTAATAACCCATTTACATACATTCCATAACAAACCCATAAATTCCACAAACACACTTAATTTCAAAAACATGTTAAGCAATACTTAAGTTGAAAGAAATCTCAACTAACCCTATAATTTCAAACTAATTTAGTCTTCAAAAGAGCCACTCAATTTAAAACCATAAAAACAACCAACCAACACCAATCAGTCACCTAACAAACCAGCTGTAAAATTGGCTAGAATTAAAATCTTAACAAAATAAATGTACCTGAATCTAAACATTAAACAGCTGAGTCAAGCAAGGCATTGATTCCATATTAAAAATCAACAGACTAAAAACTTTACAAGTAATGTACCTGTAAAATCATATGTTGATTTGGGCTTAACAATGCCAGTGTTGGGCCTGACACAGTATTTCTTAGGAGAAGTAGTCTTCACCTGAAAACAATTTTTTTTTTCTTGAGACTAAATTATTTCAGTACTAAAATCATTATAGTTGAATCTAAGTCTTAGAATTCAATTCAAAGCAGATTAGAAAATGAGAAAATAAAAAAGACCCAGAAATCAAAACTGGAAGAAAAAAATTTTTTTTGAAGAAAGAATACCTACCTTAAAGGCTACATATTGATCAGTCTTGTTGGTTAGTTGGATTAAGCATGAACTCTGCTTCTTCAACTCAACTTTAGTAAGAGACAGAGGAAACAATAAATCAAAATATCCTTGTAAAGAAAAGTTAATTAACCTTTTTGAAAGTAAATTTAAAAAAGAAATGAAAAGAAAGGAACTTTACAAGTAAATTTGAGTTCTTGAGGGTGAATTTCCAAGAGCTCTGAAGTCATGGTCTCTGCAAAGATGACAAGAAAAAAAGCAAAATGTTAAAAGACTTGATCTTTCTAAAGCAAAGAAAATCTACAAAGCTTGAGTATTACATTATTATGGAGATTAACTTTGCAGTTGGTTGATCTATAAAAGTTTGAAGCACTGCTCTGCCTGCCTACAACAAAACAAAGAAAGAGAGAGAGAGAGTGAAAGCAAAGAAAGGTTATGTTTTTGTTTTTGCTTTGGAGAATGTGGCCGCTTGTTGCGGTGGGTGGGGGCGGTGGGTCTAACTTTCTCTCGGCTGTGCTTTGCGCTTTGATCTCCTTCTCAGCGGTTGTACCCGCTCTCCTTTTTTTCCACTGACAGCTCTTGTAATTCGGAATCTTTTCGATTATTATTCATTAAATAAAAATATTTTAATTTAAATTTAAAAATAATATATTTATATAAAAATAAATTTTTAATATTTTTAAATCGACCAAATACATGAAATAATACTCATCGAAAGTAAAAAGAGAAAAAGCCCAAATAAAATGAATTTTCTTTTCAAGTACTTTTTCATCATCTTTTCCATAAAAATAAATAACAAAAGTATAAAATATACTAATTAAAAGACAAAAATATGCCCTTTATTTTTTTTTATTTTTGCCTTAAAGTTGAATAATGATTAAAGAAATACTATTAAAGGGTTTTGTAACCAATTTTTTTTTTAAAGGAAAATAGATTTATGCATGAGAGAATATGCATTGTAGAGGTTAGAAATGATGATGGGCCAAAGACACCTAATAAGGAAAAAGCTTTAAAAGCATTAATTTTCACTATTATTTTATAATTTTATCATTTAAAAGAAAAAATAAAACAAAAAAATCTTTCAAAGCACTATTTTTTTCACTTTAAGAGATGTTAAATTTAAGTCACTCTTTTTTTATTCAAATTTTTTTATATTAATTAATTATAATTATTATATATAATATTTTTTTTCTAAAGAGGATAAGTTAGGCTAGCAACAACAGTCGAGAAAAAATAAGATTCCATCTTAATATTAAAAATTTTTAATTGAATTTGATATCACGAGTTAAGTGACATCAATTTAATTAAAAATATCATAATAAATATAAAATATGAGATATTTATATTTTTTAAAGATTTTTTTATTTAAAATTTACAAAAACCACACACTTTTATATAAAAAAAATTCCTAAAAAATTTAAACATTCAAATGGTTTTCCCTAAAAGATATTAGAATAAAGATATTTCTATATTTAAAAAAAATAAAAAATAATAAAAGTAGGTGGGATTCTTGGGAATAAGGAAAAAAAACTCGTGGGCGATTCTTACAAAGCTTTTTTTTGGATGAAAACTATGAAAGGGGGAAAATGGGGAATTGCCAACAAATCTCAACAATTATATAAAAAATAAAAAAAAATTATAAGAAAACAACAAGTAATATTAAATTAAATGATATAAAAAATTAAAATATTATATCATATAAATATTTTAAATTTTATATAACATAAATTATTAAAATAAAATTCATATAAATTTAACATAATACGAAAAAATAAAAAAAAATAAAAAAAAACAATTAGAATACACAAATTGCATGTGCTTCTATAAAACCGTCACAGTCTTATAAACTCAAACACCCTCTCCTCGTTCTATTTCTGTCTTCGTGCTCTCCGCCTCTTCATTCAGTTTCTCTCTTCCTTGAATCTATCGAAATCGATTCCGATGGCTTCTTTAACTGGAGCTTCATTGAACTTCACTCCTCTTTCAAGTTCTTTCAAGCAGACCCAGGTCACTTTTCATCTTGATCAATCTTCTTTTTTTTCTTAATGTTTTTCATTGTTCAGGATTTTTTTTTTTTTGTCTTTTGATTCTTATCTCTGTCTTGTTTTGGCCTTTTCCTTTTTGTTTTAAGTTGGGTTTGGTTAGAAATGTTGATGTTGCTGTTCTTTTTTTTTTTTTTTTTTTTTTTTGGGTAGTGACAGAGTTTGTGGTGGATTTGCCTTTCTTTTTTGGGGGGTTGTTTTTTTATTCTTTGTAAGTGTTTCTTCTTGATGGGTTTTTGGATTTGATGGTGAAATTTAAATTTTTAAAGAATGCAATCATATGAATAGTTGAAAGATGCCATCTTTGATCGTTTGTTGCATGAAGTTTCTAATAAAGCTATAGACTTTAATGGTTTCTTGAGATTTGAAATAGTAAAGTTTCATCTTTCATGATATGGATTAGTTTGCATGATTGTTTTTTTTCAGTTCCATGAAAGTTGTCTTAGCTTTCTGATGGAAGAAATAAAGCTTTCCAAACTAACTTAATCGAGCTGATTGTCAATCTGCTTTGTGTAAGACACCCAACTGTAAATTAACTCAAAAAAAGTTTTTTTTTTTATCCAGACTTTTCATTTTTTCTTTAAAGTATTTGTGTCCGACACTTGTGAACACGTGTATAATTCTCCAAATATATGAAAAAACATAAAAAAAAAATTGAGCATACCAAAGTCGGACACAATCCGTATTCAACACTCACCCGAATCCGGGTAACATAACATAGATCCCAGTCAAACATGCAACCGAATCTGTTTTCATTTTCTGTTCATATGACTCTCTTGTTCTGTCTAGATGTCCTGCTTTTAATAGAGGTTTTCGGTTGATTTATCCATTATGTTTGTTTGGGCAGGTACCTCTTCGTGTGATCTCTAATGTCAAATCAGTTAGCTTCCCATCTCTTACAATTCGACCAGGATCATTGCGCTTCCGCGTTTGCTGTGCGGTAAGCTTTTCTTTTTATCTAATATTAAAATATGATCATAAATATGTAATCACACAAACGAAAGGCTATGATATCCGGACTCCGGATAAGTGTCGGACATGGATATTCTCATTTTTTTAAAATTTTTTTTTATATATTTGGAGGATCATATCTCAACCCATGTCCGAATATATGTCGAGACACGAATACTTTAGGAAAAACAGAGTAACATGCGAAAGGATCATTAACTAAGCCCAAGCCAGAGTTGTTTCTAGGAACATTTATCAATCTGAAGTGGTCCAGTTTATCATGAATATATATACTATAGATTATTATGTTCTTTATAATCCTGACTAGTTGCAACATATCAAGTATGTTATGTGTTTGTCTAGTTCTACATGCATTTGTCAATCACATTACAATGATGTCGGGATGGTCCTTTTGGATCATTTCTGGTGATATGAAGCCTTTACATGCATTTCTCCATCATAATCAATGTGCTTAACCAGATAAGGGGATGTTAATATGTTCAGGCCAAACCGGAGACGGTGAACAAAGTTTGTGAAATAGTGAGGAAGCAACTGGCACTATCTGATGATTCTTCTGTCACCGGAGAGTCGAAGTTTGCTGCACTTGGAGCTGATTCTCTTGACACGGTAATGAAATATCTACCCCGATTTCGTTAGGATTTAGTAATCATCTGTTGTTTGTGATGATTCTTCTTGTGATGTTGTTGTATTATTAACAGATTCACTATATGACAATGGATTGATCTGTTCGATTATTCTGTTTTTATACTGCTTGTATGAATGGGGGTGGATCGATTATGTTAATACTGTCGATTTCTCCTGAACCAGGTCGAGATTGTGATGGGACTCGAGGAGGAGTTCGGAATCAGTGTGGAAGAAGAAAGTGCTCAGAGTATTAGCACTGTTCAGGATGCAGCTGATCTCATTGAGAAGATCAAGGAGAAGAAAGGTGCTGCTTAAAAATGTTGTTGCAAATTACAGTAGGTGACAAAGTCCTTAAAAAAACCCATGTTTTGATTCTCCTATGTTGTCATACTGTTAGTTTTGTTTTGTTGCTTATGGAAACATTTAAACTAGGATTTTGAGTATCTTATCTGATGAACCAACCAACCTGAAGTTTGGTTGTTCTTCTTTGTTGTTACAGTTTCAAATGTCTCATTTCCCTGTTGTCCTTGGCCATTTGTTTTATTATGTTATCATAAATACACTCTCTTCTAGGCCAAGATCATGCTTCCACCTTGAAAAATCTATACACTATGCTTGCTTACTTTTCTTTTTTCTGGAGAGAAATGAGGAATGTTACTCGGATTCGATGATTCGATTGTGAGTGTCCGATATGGGTAGTGTTAAATACGGATATGTTCAATTTTTTAAAAAAAAATTCATGTATTTGAAAGATTTTTGAAAGATCATATTTCTATACCCACGTTCAGATATGTCTCGGATATTAGTGTCATATGCGTCGAATATGAACGTCGGACACAAATACCTAAAAAAAAAATGGAGCTGGGTTGGTTTAGGATTTTCCATGGATGATCGACGTTAAAGGACAGCCTATGATAGTCCATAGGTTTGAATGCCTACTAACCATTATTCTTAGGCAACCCGAGAAAAACCCGAACCGATCCGATTAACGTAATTTGAGAAAAACCTGAACCTGATTTGACCTGACAGGTGTAAGTAGGCTAAATTGCTACACCCTCTCTCGTTTTCATGTTGGATTTCAAATATTAGAGTGCTAGATTTTTAATTTGAGTTATTGGGATTTAATTTTCGGTGACTTCAAATAAAATAAAAAATGAAAATATTGTTGCTTAATTTAATCCTGTGAGGTGAAGAGGGCCAAAAGTGAAGAGGCAACTTGGTAGTTGTGGACCTGATAATATTGAACTTGATAAAAAAAATAATAATTAAAATATGTAAAAAAATACGAATACAATACGAATATATTAATATATCAAATTTTATATAATACGAATTATCAACGTATTAAAATTTATATAAATATAAAATATTTTAAACATAATTATGACACGATAAAATATACGAATAAAAAACGGATCCACGAATTGCTAGTCTCCAAACTCCAATAAACGTTGGTGATAATCATCAGTCTTTGAAACTTGGTTATTAAAGTAGATAAAGATGAGTTACTTTTTACTCAAATTTTCTAACTGTAATGTTAGATTGTTTGAAAAAGTGCCCTTTGAATCCTGAGAACACCCTGTCATCTAAATGATTTCCATTTCTTTTCCCCCATTATTCATCTTTTGAAAAACGTTCGAAGTTAGTCCAGATTAAACCCAAACTTTTTTCTCAAAAAGTTAGACAAGAGGGTAATGTAAAGCAAGTATGACTGACCGTATAAACATGCCAGAGTATTTCCCATTTCGTCCATTTTGTATAGATTTGACAATTTCGAATAAGACATGATTATACGAATACGATATTTAAAAATAATTAAAATATAACATAATATAACACAACATAAATATATGAACATAAATATATAAATATGTCAAAATTTATTAACACATTATTAACGTGTTAAAATTTGTATAAATATATATTATCTTAAATACGATTACACATTATTAATGTGTTAAAATTTATATTAAATATATATTATCTTAAATACCATTATAATATAAAAAATAATATAAATATGATATAAATACACGAATTTAGAAAAAAAAAACAATTTGAAGCCTTAATAATCCTTCAAGCCTTAATAACATAATCGTCGTGCACGTAAAGTTTTGAATCGATCCGATATCCCTATCATATCGATCGAAATACTGTCTTTTTCAATATATATTTAAAGATTGAAAGTTTTTTACATCGGAACAAATAGTTAAACATTTTTAATTTGTTCGAAACTCGATGTGCATGATCTAAGCGAATATAACATAAAATACAATGATCGGATTAAAAAAATATAAATCATATGAAAAATTACAAAAACGTGTACATCACTTGTGAAATTAAATAAATTTACTAACGATATATCAAAAAATAATCCTTTAAATAAAGGAACCCAATTTGGAAACTCAACAGAAGAAAAAGAATGGGTAATTCCCCCAGCCCAAACTGGTCACATGACTCACCGAAGGCTGTTTTTTTGTTTCTTTCCTTTTGGTGAATCAAATATTTATCTTTGATACAAGCTAGTCTAGATTACTTCCTTATTTAAGAAAGAAATATGGAGATATTTTAATCGTTTTAAAGAATTACAAACAATCTTGTAATTATGTTGGATTATATCCTACTAAGCTTCTTTATGCATACAAAAACAAAACAACAAAAAAAAAATTGACATTTTAAATTTGAATTTAGATCCCAAAGCTGGATTAAGCAAAAAGGAAATAAGAGGTAGTTAACATTATTGAAGCTTGAAATCTAATCATTCTTGTATGCGTGTCATATTTCGTGTAAATATAAATACATCACAAATTATTAAATGTACCAAAATCTTAAACACGAGTATGAAACGTGTATTAAACTTATCGTATTAATCATATTTAAACATACCATATCATGTTTATTATTATTTTTTTATATTTATTAAAGATATCATATTTTCGAATCGTGTTCAAAATTATCAGATTTTAAATATCTATTTCTTTTTTTTACCGTTTACCATTTCTCTCAACAGAAGGAAATGAGTTCATGGAAAAGCGAAGAAGGTGGCCTCCTGAGTGCAGTATGGAACTCCAAAAGTAGAAAAGGAGAAAGAAATAAAAAGAAAAAGAAAGGAAAAGACAATGGCAGTCTCAAAAACAGACAAAACAGGTTCACCTAATCACCAGTATAATATTAAGCATGATCAACCAACATATTTCTTCAATAAAAAGACACCAAACTTCTGGTCATTTGGTGTGTCTCACATGCCACACATAGTTGCCGGCACAAAACCATGTGCCACCTTATTGTTCTTCAGCAATTTGAAGCAGGAAAATCTTTAAGTCCTTAAGGATCTAAAAGCCATGAAAACTTCAATTGTGTAAAAAATAGATGATTCTCAATCAAATGTCTAGTTCTAATTTACGTAATCTTAACTCTTACGATACATCATCTTATTTGGACTTGAAAAATCGAATAATTTTTATTTCAACACTTGTAATCTCTTCTCTTATATGCCACACATAATTGCGAGCACATTAAAACCATGTGCCACCTTATTGTTCCTCAGCAAGTTGAAGCAGGAGAATCCTAAGTACTTAAGGATCTAAAAGCCATGAAAACTTCAATTGTGTAAAGAATAGATGATTCTCAATCAAATGTCTAGTTCTAATTTATGTAATCCTAACTCTTACGGTACATCATTTTATTCGGATTTGAAAAACTGAATAATTTTTATTTGAACACCTATAATTCCTTCTATTATCTTATGCCACACATAGTTGCGGGCACAAAACCATGTCCCACCTTATTGTTCTTCAGCAATTTGAAGCAGGCAAAATCCTAAGTCCTTAAGGATCTAAAAGCCATGAAAACTTCAATTGTGTAAAGAATTGATGATTCTCAATCAAATGTCTAGATCTAATTTATGTAATCCTAACTCTTACAGTACATCATCTTATCTGGATTTGAAAAATTGAATAACTTTTATCTCAACATTTATAATCTCTTCTCTTAGCTTATGCCACACATAATTGCGGGCATAAAACCATGTGCCACCTTATTGTTCATCAGCAATTTGAAGCAGGAAAATCCTAAGTCCTTAAGGATCTAAAAGCCATGAAAACTTCAATTGTGTAAAGAATAGATGATTCTCAATCAAATGTCTGGTTCTAATTTATGTAATCCTAACTCTTACTGACCATTATCATACCTGGACTTGAAAAACCGAATAATTTTTATCCCAACATCTATAATTTTTTTTCTTTATCTTCAAATTACGGCTTATTTTATATATAAAAAAACAAACTGAACAACCTACCTATCTTGGATTTTATTATAATTCTCAATCAAACAGCTGTATTAGGAGTAGCTAGCTAGCTAGAAACATTATAATCATGTACTATGACAGCTGAAAAAAAAAAAAAGAAGATGAGCAAATTAAAGACTAAAGTTTTCAAACCAACAAATTAATTTAATTTACAGTACTCTAACAAGCTGCATTAAGCAATACGCTACCACAACTGAAAAAAACTGCTAAGTGTAAAGACCCGACTAAAATTCTAGTAGATGTGGAGGAAGCCGGTAAAGATCCGAATGGTGGAAATGCAGAGCCGGGACCTGGCGCCATCAAGTCGTCGGGGTTTGGGGGACTTGGGCTGGAAGGAATGGTGGGCATGGATGAGCCAGTTGTAGGCACCAGTCCACCAGGAGAAGGCAATAAGGGAGCAATATCGGGTGACAATTCTTGGAAAGGAGACATAGGAGGATCTGACATAGATATTGGTGAAGCTGAAATAATTGGGGTATCTGAACTTAGCTGAGAAGAAGAAGAAGCTAAAGATGGCAAAGGTGATGAGCCCATGAAATACATGATGATGGGTAGCAAGAGAAACCAAAAGGAGGCCATTCTAATGATAAAGAAATCAATGTCACACTTATTGGAGAGTGTAAAATGTTATATATATATATATATATATATATATATATATATATATATATATATATATATATGATGCACTGAGAGTATATAAATTTATATATTGTCAGTAAATCAAATAATATCATCTCATTAAAAATAAAATTATTTGTATTTATTTTTAAAAAATTTTAATGTGATGTCATTATTTGGTTCACTGACAATGTATAGTGCATCAAATATAAATCCTATATATATTAAATTAGCTTTAAATATTTTCATAATTTTTTATACGATTTATATTTGTTTAATCTGATCATCTTATTTTATATTCTATTCTTGTAGATCATGTACGTCGAGTTTCGAATAAATTAAAAATGTCTAATTATTTGTTCGATGTAAAAAAAATTTAACTGATAAATATATATTAAAAAAGACAATATTCTCGATCGATATAATAGAGATATCGAGTCGATTTGAAACTTTACATGTACAACAAATATAATTATATAAATATTATTAAATTTAACGATCAATTTATAAAAATATAAATCATATAAAATATATATATATAATATTAATTTAATTTAATTTTATATTAATATAAAAGATATATATAGTAATGATCAAATGCATTCTAGTGAAAAAAAAGCAAAAGGAAAGGGGAGGGGAGGAAAGGTGTGAGCCCTTAGGTAGGGACTAGGGAGTGATCATGGAGTCCCTTAAAAAGTAAAGACTAAGGGGATCTCAGTGGGACCAACTACCACGTGGCAAATCACAATGGGTCAGTGATGAGAAAATACAGGTCGGCAATGTAGAAAAAAAGAGAGAAAAGATTAGTGAGTTTTTTGTTGTGACATGTTTGTTAGCTGATGATTCCTTTACAGCCCGTGAATTTGGCAAATCCTTAATTTTCGGTTAATCAATTTCAACTCAACCTACAGTGTTTAATTTGCTATTTGATGGGGTTTTACCCAAAACCTGAAATTGAAAATTTATGGGATTGGGGATTTTTGTACACTATTTTACTACTTTGAGGAAAGATTAAGCAAGAATAATTTTGGGGCAAAGATGTAAATAGAGAAAAACAGTAGTTTTGTTTTGACAGGAAAAGTGAAGTTCCCGGAAATTACGGGATTTACTGAAGAGAAGAAGACAATAGGCAATAGCCCGAACACGAACATGAACAAAAACAAACAAACCTCGTGTACATGAGTTAGAAGCGAAAAGACATCTGATTTTTCGTTTTCTACTTTTAATGTAAGTAATGGAGCAAACTAAAAATTTTTATGCTCGAAGGCAACTAACAGTCATTCACCAAACTGATTTAAAAGAACTTTTTATTTCTAACCACCCCTTCCAACAAAAACAAAAAGAATATTTTAATTACAGAGAGATTAAATAGGTAAAATCTTCGATCATCGATCTAATCATTTAAATTAATCAATTTAAATTAAAATAATTTTAATATTAAATAAATAATAAATATAATTAATAAAAATATACATTTGATTTAATAGTATAATCTTTAATATAAAACTAAAGTTTAAGAGTTTAAATTTTATCAATTACAAAAAAAAAAAAAATTAAAACAAATTTTAACCAATTAAATCAATTTTTATCGGTCCAACAGATTCTTAATTTTAAAATCCATATTAAATCGAAAAATCACCAATTCTCAGTTGAACCGATCTAATTTTTCAATCATACTTTTTTAGTCATTTTAATTACCCATGTTAAATGGCAAGAATAATATATCTTCCATCTCAAAAAAAAACCTTGTTACATTTTTATTTTTAGTGATAACAAATTTTCAATTTTGACCTCTTATTTTTTATATTTGTTATTGAAAAAATATAAAAATATAATTTAGAAACTTTGAATAATATATATTTATAAATTTTAATTAAATAAAATTTTTAAAATAATAAAGGTCAAAATTAAAAAAAATTAATCACAATATTTTAAATGAGACAACTAAACTGAAACAAAGGGACTACCCTGTTCCTTTATAGAACACCATATAAAGAATAAGCAAATTTTTTGAATAGGAATAACAGATTCTTCAACATTCAAGTTTTTTAATTGCAAAAATCTTTAACAGCATAATATAGTTTTCAGCACATTTGTCTTTTCTTTTCAATAATTGCAGGAATCAAAGTAGATTACACAGCTGGAGGAAATTATGGATTATAAATAAGTATATTAATTTTTCAACAAAAACTTGTATTGTACTGTACTTTCTTGTATGAGTATGCTATGCAATCTTAATTTAAGTGGTTGTAGACATGTAAAGGTACAAGTCAGGATTTGAGGTAAGTATTATATACGGTATGGTATGCATTCAACACGATAGAGGTGTTCGTGCATTCAACACTTATATTGTTTTTTTAATAATTTTATTTTTTTTATTAAGTTCTAAAATATGAATAATTTAATATATTTTTAAGTGTTTATTTTATAATATTGTATATATTTATTTTTTATATGATATAAATTATATAGAATTATATTCTGGTGCACTGTTAGTGAAGTTTTTAAACTCCATAAGCAGGGTTAACAGGATAACACATACTCTTAGAGTATAATAAAAAATAAATAAAAATTAATTAAAAAAAAAAGTGGAACATGTGACAACCTCATAACCGGCTTATGAAATTAAAAAGTTTTTACTGTCAGTGTACCAAATAATTACTCAATTACATAATATATTATATAAATAAAAAAATGGGTCGGGTCAAATCTTAATTGTTGGAGTTAAGGTCAGATCTATTTTCTAAATGAACCTCATTTTTTTGTCCAAACCCATATTTCAACCATAATATTTTTGTTCAAATCTTTCCAAATATCAGACAAGCTTTGGGTTTAGACAAGTAACTTGACGCTTGAACAGACCTATAATATAAGTATACTTAATTTATTTTTTTAAAATTTATATATTTAAAGAATTATATTTTATACACATGTTCAAATATATATCAAATATAAATATTTTAAAAAAAAAATCCAAATAACAAAAGTGTCGAAAAACAAAATGATAGCACGGTTGAACACCACTCCAAACCGTCTGGTAGTCAATCACCATCACCACTCGTGAATGAAACAGCAGTAGTGCAAACTATTATAATAACAAGTTTTAGAATCTGAACACATAAAGTATCCACAGATCAAGTCGGGTTAAACTCGATTGACATCTTTAAATATTGATTCAATTATATATTAAAATTATTTTATTATAGTATTTTTAAATATATTTAAAATTTAAATAAAAATATTTTTACTAATAAAATAATGTCATGTACTGAACCAGACTCGGACTTGAAAATCTCTATTTAAAACCCACCCAAATCAGGTCAGGCCCATAAACAAGTGTAGTAACAGAGCAAGCTTTGAGTGCCCTTTGAAGCAAGAAATATAGGGCAGATAATTCCTAAGGCTAGACAATAAAATTGGTCCATCCCTGTGTATCAACCATACATCAACTAAAACCCCATTTAACATTACTGTTATCACAGCTCTTTAAGTTAAAAATTGAGTTTTATCACAAACGTTAAACAAGTAAAAAAATTTAACTTTTATAGTTAAAATCATGATTTAACAATTCAAACAAAAAAATTAACAAAATAAAGTTTTTACAGTTTGAAAATTGACTTTTGGATAAAATGATTTTATTATTCTCACATCTCTAAACTTTTATTAATTTAAACATATCTTTTTTTGACATTTTAATTCCACACAATACTTTTTTGCAACAATGTCAAACACTTTAAAATTCTTAAATCATATTTTTTCACTACTTTTTTCAACTCAAAATTTTTCTAACCCTAACTTTTTTCAACAAAAATGCATAAATCTACAGCAGTTTCTTTCAAGTAAATTCTCGAAGGAACAAAAAACTTAAATTGAATATATCAATGATGATACGAAATATACATGGATTATACAGTTACAGGCCAAGAGCAGGAGTGAATAAAAATATAACTCACCTCAAACATGGATCATTTTGACCACCCTAGTCCAGAACTCCATAAATATGTTCATGCCCTTCCGAGAGAAATCAGTTACTCTACAATGCCTGTAACATTTTAAGTAAATCTCAGAATCTATTAATCTATAAAAGAAAAAACAAGCAGAAAAATTAAGTCAGACAACCTCAAGAACTTCAAATGCAACGCGGCAGCCGCTGCAACTCGGAGACTACAAGGGAAGCAAGATTAGCTAATCCAGGTATACTAGAGCTTTTCAGCTCGGAAACAATGCGTTCGATCCGTGTAATTTCAGTTATGGATATTGATAGTATCATGGCATGTGACAGGTATTGCCTACAGGAATAACCAACAGCATGCAGTATCCGCTGCAAGAGCAAGTAAGAAATGCCCTTGTGCTTGGACTCAAGTATTGAACCTGCCTTTGGAAGATTAGTCAGGAATCCAACTGTGGCTTCCCTTGGAGCTGCCTTGAGTAACAATACAACACATTCAGAGGCTACATCTGCAATGTTTGATTCATGAGATGCACTTAACTCAAGCAAGACTCTAACATTGCTGCCAAAATCCATTATATCTCTTATGCAGTGTTGTTGCTGATCAATTTGAGCACTTGACACAGAAGAACCATCGCCTAAAAGTGTGGGTTCTTTGGTATAAACATAACCTTTTCTGCTGCCTACGACAGAGCGCAGAAGGAAAGCCCTACACAAGCCAAGAGTTGGTTCAAGAAAATCTTCCATTTCCTTTGCGTATACGAACTCCAAAAGATTTCCAATCTTCCTAACTACCTTAAGCTGCGAAAGTAACTTAGAATCCATCTCTGGAGCAGAAGCCAAAGCTAGACACAGTTTGACATTGTTTACATTTGCATTTGTTAGATCGCCGAGCAAAAATTCAAAACATTTTGAGACCATTTCGAGATCTAAAATGTCAGGGATTTTAATATAATCAAACTCAATTAGCATCACTAGAAGCTTCTGTGCATACATGGGAATGGGATCTTCATCTTCAATCAAGGTGGGGTAGAGAGGAAGAAAATGAGAGTTAGATATCAATTTCAGATCCTCTGACCTTTGATCGTTTAATAAAGGTTCATTCAAGAAGATGACCATCACATCAAACATAATTTTGAGGCACAAAAATCTGGCATTACCATCTCTATTGCCCTTGTAAAGAACAGCAAGGCTAGGGAGAATTCCACGGATAAAAATGTTAGGGCTTTCAAGGATTACGGGAGACTCCTCGGGTATGGATTCCAGAACTCGTAACAATGTTATTTGGAAGTCATCCCGTCCCTGGTCAATGAAAAAGATAGCCAGTGTCAGTATTTCAATTGATCAGTAAAGAGGCTTAAACTTAAATATAAGACTGAGAAATCTGGGATTTAACAAATCTAACAAGTCCTATCATGTATAAACGAAGACAGAGTAGCCTACTATATGACAAACTCAAAAGGAATATAAGACGAGAATAATAAACAAAACTTGGACTCTGATACCATGTTAAGCATCCAATCTAAAATCAATTAACAATAGTCCAAAAGATTCAACTTAAATATAAGATCATAGGAAATTCAGAATTTAAAATATATGGGAAAATACCACTTTAATAGTGATTATTGTTTATCTTATTTATTAATATTTTTGGCATAAGAGAGCAAAGAACCCACTCCGTCCATTTCAAAATGGTAAGAAGTCGATTATTGGGCCAAGAAATTGCAGCAATTTACAAAGAAAGCTAACAGAATTATTTCACTGTTGAAACAGCTTGGAAGAAACTTCTATTGGAATATATCAATTACATACTCTTTTAGAGGCCTATCTTAGAAAAAATTTAACACAAAAGTTTGCAGTATGGCCGTATGGGCATTGGTTACTACTTGCAACAGACATTTTTCCTATCTATCAGCTTTCTTGTTTTCTCTTCTCATGTTGGCCAAGACAAGGTACATACTATATAGGCATCTGGCTAGTGACATGTCATTCAAAGTCTAAACATATTTAGACAGTCAACTTGGAGATCATGCCCAACAGTATATACTATAGATACTTTCTAGTTGCTCACAGAAACTGTATATTGACTTTGTAAAGAAAAATGAAGATGTGCCGTCAAAAGTTTATAGACAATCTATGTTACTCAGACTCGGGTGTGAGTGTCGGACATAGGTATGTTTCATTTTTTTTAAGATTTTCATATATTTGGAGGGTCTTTGGAGGATCATATCCTCATACCCATGTCCGGATATGCGTCGGACACGGGTACTTCAAGAAAAATGAAGAGTCGGAACAATATAGATGACAATAAACAGATGGCTCAGATACAACTACTTACTTGAAATGGTGTCTCCACAACTTGGATAAGATTTGCCAACTGCCGCAAGACCTGAGGAGTCACCACTCTGTTTCTAAATGATGAGCTTCCAAGAAGATGAAGAATGACGGGAAACAAATGACTATTGTTCTTTGGAGCAGAACGACTGATAAGGGCAGAGATCTGCCCATGTCGCCTTCCACCCATCATTTGCTGAATATCTCCAGTTATACCATCCAGTAAGCCGGGCACTGTAGATACCACAACATGAAGAAACGAATCTAGACACTGCTGTAGATAGTTATCCTTCTCTTTTGCCAATCTGTCCACTGTGGCGAGTAACCTTGCATTGCAAAAGAATTGTGGTAACCACCTCTTACCATTCTTACAAAGAAGAGCCACAAAAACAAGTGTTTTGCCCCGCAAAACTTCACTTCCTTGCTCGATAAGAGACACAAGACTAGGCACCAGATTCTTATCCTCCACCAAAGGTAGAAGGTACCGTCCTATATTTGAGAAAAGATGGCTTCCAAGCATAGCCATATTTAGAAGATTTAAGCTGATTTGCTGCTCGCGCAGACTGCCCTTGATAAGGGTAGATGCGATATCCTTGAGTGGAAGTTTATCTATAACTGATTGAATGCTATGGGGACTGAAACGAACAAGGCGAACCAAACAAGATCCTGCTGTTAGCCTCATGCTCTCCTGCTTCCCTGCAGCGCGATATATGTAACAAAGGTTACTAATCACATCCTGGCTGGTGAAACGAGCTGCCCAATGTCCTCCTTGACTGCAAATGTTTTCAATTGTCCTAAGTGCGTAAAGTTGAGTCATATCATCCTCTCCCTTACGTAAAACTGATGACACCAATGAGATCAATGAATTTGGAACCTGCCAATAAAGGGAAGAAACTCCTTACAAATTATTAAAAATATATGAAAATCAGCTGGGAAAGAAAACATAACAGGCATAAGGGTATTGCACAAGCAACAGTTCTCTTAAAGCATCTGATTGAAAAATTCACAACTTTCCATTAACATTATATTTTGGCATTTTCTGACTTGTTCGAATTTCAAAGTATGGAAACATCAGAAGTAACATCATAGAAAATCTAGATTCCACTTATCTTGTATACAATCAACATCATAGAAAATCAAGATTCCACTTATGTGGTATACAATCTACAAAATCAGAGCAATGGCATATGAAACGGACCTGCCAACCAGATACAGGCTTGTTGTCTTTTGATGGAAATTCAGGTGGGTTGTTATCTCTTGCGTGCTCGTTCTGAGTGGAAATATAGAAAAGTAATTCACCTAAAGCAGCCATAGAAAATCTTCTCACTTTTTCCTGCCTGTCTCTAAGACCATCGGTAAGTGCACCTAAAATTCCAGAATTTGCAAAGTCATCTTCGATAAAAGTAGAATGGCGAATCAACAAGCCAATCAATGAAGCAAGTTGAACACGCAAAGCTGAAGTCTTGGACTGCCTGAGCATTTTGACAAGCATGAGCATTATTGGACCATTAGTCAAGATATTGGCTGCATCTGCATTATTGCTAAGCATCTCAAGGTATCTAATCACATTTTGCTTCTCACTGATACCAGCATTTCCACCAAATATTGATATGATCCTATTGTTGAGTGCATCCAATTGTTCCTTTGACATCTTTACAAAGTCAGACGGTTGCAATGCCTCAAATGGTAGTGAAGGAATTACCTCTGACATTTTATCAGCTTTTCTGCTTGGCATTACAGGTTTTACAGAAAGATCAGAAGGATGCCAAAGAACCTGGGAGATATTATTGGATGATTTTGAACAATCAGACTCAAGGGCAGACACTGGACTTTCCTTAATTCTCTGGTTTCTGTGTTGGGAACAGACACTGGGTGGGGTAGCAGCCACTTCAACATGATCTGAAGATGATTCTTGATCATATGTTTTTGATTCATCTGAGGCAGACAAATTACTCACAGCTTGGCTATCTGATCGGTCAATGTTATTATCCCTTTCTTCCACTTTGAGCTGTTGCTGATTCTGACTTGAAATTTTTTCTTCAGTCGTACAAGTAGGGACATCTGACCCATCTGGTTCATCATGCACTTCCTCTTCAGTGTTCTCATCAAAATCAAGTTCCATATCAGTATTCTCGATTTTAACTTCAGATTCATTCTCAGAGCTATTTGGAAAGGGCCTTCGGTAATTTTCCTTCTCATTCTCCTTCTGTAAGTTTGTTTTGGCTATTCTAGATAACCTCAAGAGGTTCACACGCTTAATAGCACTGGAGTGATCTTTATGCTTCTCCTCCACTCCTCTGCCAGAAGCCTTTGTTTGAGTTTTACGGCCAATTGGTGTACCCTTAACTGGTGTCTCATGGCCTCTTAAACCCGCAAGAGAACTCTCATCTTTTTTTGAAACCCCTTTTGAATCTTTTTCCCTACATTTAGGAGGGGTCTTGCTTTGAGAAGGTCTGTCACCATTACGCTCTGAGAGACATGGTTTAGCATATAACTCAATCATGTTTTCAAAAGCAGGCTGAGGAGGTAAAGGTACTCGAGAAAATTTAGTCCTCCAAAAGGCATGTACACAAAGCCCAGACCACTTTATTCTCTCAGCTGGATCTTTAATCAGGAGAGAATTAACAATATTGACAAAAGAAGGGCTTGGACTTCCTGGGAGCGGAGGAATCGGATCTGAGAGGATGGATTTTACAAGTTGAGTGAATTCCCTTCCTACAAAAGGAGGCTTCCCTGCATAACACTCGTATAGCACACAACCTAGGGCCCAAAAATCAGATGCATAAGAATGGACACCTCCATCCTCAAACAATTCAGGAGCCATATAACTGGGTGTTCCTCGTTTTGCTTGTGGCAGCTAAACAAGTGCATACGGTAGAAAGCACAGTAATGAACAATTAAGAAAGGGAAAACAAAAGTGAAAAAGATTACCTAAAGAACTTGATTAAATTGGCAATGTAATTCATGTAACGTCACAATGGTTACAATAACCTACCATGGAAGAAGGTGTTTTAGATATATCACTCAGCTTTCTTGCAAGTGCAAAGTCACCTAACTGACTCACACACAAATACATGAATGTGAAACTCAATTGCATAGGAAGTAGGATGATAGCAACTCGATATTATGAAAAAGTAAAAGGGGATAGGTACCTTTGTATGCCCATTTTCGTCCAAAAGGATGTTTGATGGTTTTAAATCACAGTAAATGATTCCTTTTGAATGTAAATATCTAATAACAACAAACATTTTCCATTAGTAAATGAAAGACAGTAAAAATAGAATAGAAAACATATTTCATACACGAACTGCAATCTAAAAAAAGACAAAAAAAAACTATATATCCTTACTGCAAAGCTCTGACAAGATCATAGGCCAAAAAATGAATTGAATCTTCCGGCAGTTTATCATCCTGCAATCCATCAACAAAAAATTTGATATTGCAACTGAAAATATGATTCCAAACTAGCATACCGCCATTCAATTGGCAATTCGTGTATTCTTGTTCGTGTATTTTCTCGTGTCATACTCATGTTTAAGATGTTATATTTTTATATAAATTGTGTCATGTTAATAAATAGTGTTATATAGATTTTGACACATTCGTGATTTCGTGTCATATCGGTATTTCTTTTTTGTGTCATGTCGTTTTTGTGTTCATGTTCTAGTTATTTTTCCGTGCCATGCCCGATATTGTCAGGTCTTCAATATCCTCAAACCTGACATCTGACTTAGGCTTCATTTGGATGGGCGGTGAGATTGATTAAGGTGAGATTAAAAACAGCGATCGAGGTGAGATTAATTACTGTAGCGGTGAGATTAAAAACAGCGGTGGGATATGTGTTTGAATTCAAACGCAACGGTGGCGGTAAGATGAATAATAGTGGAAAAGAAAAATGACCATTAAAGAAATTATATTAAAATGTATATATATATATATATAATAAATAATTAAAATATATTTATATTAAATAATAAAATATATATTAAAATTTTATTTATATTAAATAATAATTAAAAATTTGCAAAAATATATTTATGTTAAAAAATTAATTATCATTAAAGATATTAAATTAAAATGTGTATATATATAATAAATAATTAACAATTATTAAAATTTTATTTATATTAAATAATAAAATATATACTAAAATTATATTTGTATTAAATAATAATAATTAAAATTTATATTTATATTTATATTAAATAATAATTTAAAAAATTAAAATTAAAAATAATAAAAAACATTGGAGGAAGGTAAAAGGGAAATTACCTCCCTCCACCGGAGGTCCAATCTGTGACTGGACCTCCGGTCCAGTTGAGCACCTCCATTGGAGGTGATCCAAAGGCACCTCCAATGGAGGTGCAGTCAGTGAGGGGTTTTCCCTTTCACAAAACCAAAAAGATTCCAACGCACTAGAGGTGCGTTGGAATCCAAAGGAGCCCTTAGTAAATGAGACCAACAAAATTCCACAGTTCCTTTCATGCTTAAAAGAAATGAAACCTTAAAAAAAAAAAATGAGGTGACCAATAAGTACCTGCCGTAGTAAGGTCATGAGATCTCCGCCGGTACAGTATTCCAAAACTAACCGCAGATGTTCAGAAGTTTCGTCCCTTGATACAGAAAGTAACAAATTTGAGAAAATTTTAAATATGCCGAAAAAGTTTTACAACTAAAATATCTAAATTGGGAAAAAACATACCATGAGTAAAACTTTAGTATATTTGGATCATTTAAAAATTGAAGTATCCTAACCTGAAAAAAATTCATACAAGAAGAGTACAGATAGAAGGTAAAATTGAAGAAATAGCAGCTTCATTTGTAATTAAACATCAATATCGAGATTATAAAAAAAAAATCCAAAAAATTAAAAAAGAAACGGCTCTAACTTTTACAAAGATCATTCTCGTAAAAATAAGCTAAAATTACATAAATATCAGCTTATTTTTTAATATTACTATTTAATCATTCAAATCATCTCAAAAAAAAATTTTTAAAATAAAAAAGCGAATGTTACTTCTTGAAGAACTTTGCTCCGCTGTGATTTATCGACTTTTTTGATTGCGAAATACTCAATCGTCTTCTTCTTCCTTCCTTTATGCACAGCCTATCAAAAATATTGAGAACTTAAATAAGTAAAAAAAATGTAGCAAAATCGAACTTAATCGGCGACGAAAATTTCGCGAAATCTGAGAGAATGAGCGGTTTTTACCGAGTATTTGCCACGACCGATGACTTCGTACATGTGATAATGATTCATGTTGAGAAGGTTAAGGTCCTGATCTGAAAATTGAGAGAGCAGTGGAGGGTATTTTGGGAAGAAGATTTTGTTGGGAGCTTTTTGAAGGGAGAATATACTGAAAAATCAAAAAAACTGAAGAGAGAGACTTTGGCTTTAGCGATTTGTCAAATGAAGAGCGAGAAAGAGAGGAATAGACGGACTGTAGAAATGAGCGGGAAATTTATTTAAATTTTTTTAAAAAAAGGAGAAAAATATATGTCGGGCTTACGTGGCGGCGTTTAATCCAAATCACGAGACTTAAACGTGATATTTAATTTAAGGTGGGCTAAGGAGCAGTGCCCAAGCTGTGTTTTATTAGCCGGGTCAGACTGGGCTTTTAACTTTAAAAGTTAGTTTTATTTTTTAATAAAAATTCGAATTCATCTCGTTGTTAATTGACAATTAAATCATTATTTTTATTTAATGGTGTTAATATTATGTACTAGATTAACATACGAAGAGATAATATATGTATCTATTACACATTTCAGAAATAAATGTATCACATTACAAAATTTCTTAAAGTATAAAAACCAAATATGATATTAACCTCTAAAAATGTAAATGCTTTTATACAAATTACTTTGTTAACAATCAATTTTAGATATTGTGTATACTGTTCAATGTGATGGTACTTTTAGCAATTCAAACGTCTAATTTAATGATATTATGGATTTATGATTTTCAAAGACTCAAAGATGTGCCCAAAAGCCAATTAACTTTAACATTTGAAACATTTAGTTTAATGATTAGTATATACTTTCCCTCCTACAAAACTCAAATCTGAACCCGAGCTCGAATTCTTAATATCTAAATTTATATAAGAAATTAATTGATAAATGAGTTATCTTTCATCTCTATGTTTCATCTACAAATTTGTTTTAAATTTTAATTATATATAAGAAATAAATGTTTAAAAGATTAAAGAGATTTCCCAATTGTGTTCATTTTTACAATATTAATTATATATAAATTGTTTTTCAAATTAAGTTGAAAACTTTAAGAAATATGTGAAATAATTCAATTGAGTTAAAACAAATTATACTTTTACAATATTACAATCAAGCTTTATCTTCCTTTCCTATTCCATTTGCATAAGCAATTTTTCATTCCATCACTTTACCATTGGCCAAACACATAAATGAAAGAATAAATCATTCTATATTTCCAAGATTTTTGGTAAAAAAGTTGTCAACAAATGAATATAATGGTGACACATGTCATAAACAAGGAGATAAAAGAAATTTGTTGATTTCTTATGGATAGTCTTGACATTTGTGAGAAAGATTAGGAGTTGTTTGGACCCATTTTAAGATATTTGATAATTTTTTTTGTTAGACTTTATGTTTGAGGCTTTATTTTGATATTTTTTTTTTAGTATAAGATTATGATTTAAATTTTCGTTTATTTATTAATTTAAATTTTTATAATTTAATTTACATTTTTATTATACTTATTTAAGTAATTCATTTGTAAATTTTTTATGTTAGTTTGTTATCAATTAAATTTTAATTTGAAAATATAAAAACAATAGATTGTTTGTCAATTCATTTGTAATTTAAGTTTTAAATTAAAAAATAATCAAATAATTTATATATATGTAATTAAGATTTATATCTTACTTACTTAAGTAGTAAAAAAATAAAACCGCAACCAAGCACAATCTTAAAAGTACATCGTTCATGGGTCGGGTCATGGCCCGAATTTTTTTATAGTCGGTCCAATGGTACTGTTCATACTATTTAAAAGAAATGAAAAAACTTATTTTTTATATTAATATCAATATATTTTTATAATTAAATTTAAATAAAATAATATAATTTTAATATGTGAACAGTGATCCTGGTCGAGCCGACTTGGATCATAAAATCCAAGTCCGATCCGGATCATAAAAATCATTGTCCAAACCCAACCAAATACGGGCCGACCCTATCGGATTGGACAGATTGTCCGACCCATGAGCAATTATACTTAAAAGTTAAAATTAATTATAAATTATTATTTAATACATCGATCGATAATAAAACTTTTAACTCCAAGAATAAGTTTAAAATATTAACATGTGTTGATTTAAATATATTTAAAAATTTAATTATTTAATTAATAAATGAAGACATGATAATTTATAATTATATTTAGTAGCTCGTAAAGTTACCGTTATCTTATACTATTAAAAATAAATAAATTTTTGAAAAAAAAAGGAGAGTTCGGGTGTGTTTGATATACTATTGAAAATTTTAAATGCATTGAAAAAGAAAAATTTCAACATTTAATTTTTTAATGTGTTTGATAACTCATATTAAATTTTACTTAATATAAAATTTTCAACAAAAAAATGTTAAAAAAAATAAGTAGGTAGAGAACTACTTATTACTTAAATGGAGAAAATATTAAGTCAATTTTATTTTTAAAAAATTTATATTTGAACTAAGTTATCTATTTTTTTTTTGTTACAAAAGATGAGATATTTAAATGATCTTTTTTAATTTTTATTCTAAAAAAAAAAATTTCCCCTTACCCAGGCCCGGCCCTAAGGGATCCAGGCGAGCCTGTCGGTTCGAATCACTATTCACAAATATAATAAAAAAATTAAAAAATACATTTTTATTAATATTTATATAATTAATATTTTTTAAGAAATAATTTTTTTATAGATGAACGGTGATTCGGGCCGAGCCAACCCGAATCACAAAATTATTGCCCACACCAGATCCAATACGGGTCGGGCCAGGCGGGCTATCCGGCCCATGAGCAAGTCTATCCATAACTATCCAAAATAATGTAAAATATTATGTTAATAAGATTAAAGTTGTGAAATGAATAATTTTTCAAAATTCAAGATTTACAGTTAACAAACAATATAATTATATTCAGTACTAAATTTTCAATAATATATCAAACAATTTTTATAATACATATTTAGTGTTTATAAATTCAATACTAAAAATTCAATATTTAATTTTTCAACACTTAATTTTTTCAGTTTATCAAGCAACACCTTCATTAATTTGATTATCTGGAATTAGATAGCTCGGAGGACCCATGGGCTAAAGGCCCAAGACTAGATCCAGATACAATAAAGGCATGAAGGGGCAAAGATGTAATTTCAAACAAAGAAACTCGTAAAGTGCGAGTTAAAATGTACGTGTTTGGGGACACCCTTTAGTTTACACTTTGCATTTCGTTTTTCTCATTCCTGCAAAACCAAAAAATATCTTGTGTTTTCCTTTATTAAAGAAGTTTCATATTCGAGTCACTATTTTCATGTAGCTGACCTCTAAACTCTTCGATCTCCGATCAGGTAAATTTTTTTGTTCGCTTTTCTCTCACCAAATTTTCTTCGTTTAGGGTTTGTTTTTTTTTTTGCTCGCCGATAAAATAAATTTTCCGCCAAAAAAACAACGAACATTTCTCGAGAAACAAACTAATTGTTTGGTAATTCGCATTACTGGGTAGGATAAAATAGTTTGGGAGCTTAATTTACTGATTTTCAGCTTTAGATTTTCTTCCAAAAAATGCGGTTACTGAACTAGGATATCTTAAGTCTCCGTTTTTTTTTATCCGTGTTTTGTTGTTTTAATTTATTGATTTTCAGTTTGATTATGATTTTATATGTGGAATAAAAAATTTTATTAGTCTAAGGAATTAGATTACTGTTGGAAATTACTCTTGTTATCCAAGGGCAAATTTGGTATGAAAAAGTAGAGATTAAATCTGATAGTTTGGGACTGATAAATTTTTACTTGCTTATTGGCTGTTAATTTTGTAGTTCGTAGGAGGAGATGGCGTCTTCTTCACATAATGTTGAGTTAGAGGCGGCAAAGTTTCTGCACAAACTCATTCAAGATTCTAAAGATGAGCCAGCAAAGCTGGCAACAAAACTTTATGTGGTATGTGTAGTTTTTGGGTCAATTAAGTGGTCTTTATTGTGCACTAGTTAGCTCTAAATTTTAATACCATTTATATGGATGCTGATTTTTATTATCTGAGTGTTTTAGATATTGCAACACATGAAATCTAGTGGGAAGGAACATTCCATGCCGTTTCAAGTAATATCAAGGTGAAGTATAGTTTGACTTATGTGTTATCTGTTATGTTCATTAGGACTTCGTATAAAAGACCATTGGATTTTGTAACTTGGGGAGAGAATGTGTCGAAGTTATTTTCATCTATATGGAGATAGTGAATTAGCAAATTGAGTTAATTCGGATAATAGTGGATCTAATAAATAAATTTGATTGATTGCGCGGTGTTTGCTTTGATTATCAATTGACACTTGAATTCTTAGTTTTGATTGCCTTTAAAGGGATGCAAGAGCCTTTATATTCTTTTTATAGATAGTGAAATGACAGGTGGAACTATTTTGGTCTTTATTCAGGTGGTCTTGCAATTGTTGAGACACCTTCGACTAAGTGTGTATTCCTTCTGTTATCAGGGCATTAATTGCCCCACCATGCATATGGTTGGACATAAGTTAAATAGGTCTCAGTTAAAACATGGTGTTTTACTTTGGTCCATCTTCTTTTGCCCCAAACCAAGCTGTTCTTAGTTCTTACTTTTTTTCCTTCTGGGTAGAACTAGGTTTAATATTGTACTAAGCAACACATGCTTGAATTAAAGTAGAAATTCGAGTTTAAATTTAGCTCTGTTCATATATGTGACAGTTGCTGTTTAAATTATATATTTTACTCCCGGATTACATGGTTAAATTTCCTAGCTTGGATTAAAATGTTATGAGCGCAATAAAGTTACTCTCACCTAAAATTCAAATTGCAACTGGATATATCCTTTCTCCATTTTTTTTCCTCTTTATTTTATATCTCTGTCTATGTACTTGGATATATCTGCCTTTTGCATTTGTTTTTTGGCTTATCTAACTGTTGTGTTAACTTTTATTTCTCTTTCTTAGTATCTCCATGGTTGCAATGGAGTTTGGAACTTACTATTCAAAGATATAGATCTTTATTGAAGTCAAATTTTCATTGAGAATGTCTACCCTTTCCTCGAAAATGTCTGCTAGTTTCTCTGACGTAATTTTCTTTATTTAAGGGCGATGGAGACTGTTATCAATCAACATGGTCTTGATCTTGAGGCTTTGAAGTCATCACGGCTTCCTCTAACTGCTGGGTCTCAAACAGTGGATTCTACATCTGGACAATATGCTGGTAAATTGCTGTTAATCAAACTTCATTTAGCTTCTCATGGCAAATCATTTTACAAACGTGTCCTCGTCGTTGCATGGCATACTGAACTAACCATTTATAAATGAGATTCTTTTTTCCAGGATCTTCTCAGGCTGTTGCAGCTCCAAAAGATTCTAAAACAGGATTGGCCCAAAATGAGATGCCTAAATTTGATTCATTTTCATCCAGCAGGCTGCCTGTTGGCCCAAGCATTGCTGGACATGAATATTATCAAGGAGCTGGAACTCATAGGAGTAGTCAGTCTTTTGATCATGGAAGCCCATCTAGTTTGGACACGCGGTCTGCTAACTCTCAATCGCAAGACAAACAAATGAATCAAAATGATAGAAAAAAGGGTGCAACTAAGCGAAAGAGGGGTGATTCATCATCACAATTGGAACCAAATTTTGACAATTCCCAGCAACTTGATTCTCGTAATGCTGTTATTAATTCAAGGAAAGGGAAGATGAATAAGGCTGAACCATCTGGCCCTGCTAACTGCAACATGGTCCCAAGTAGTGGCCAAA
Organism: Fremontodendron californicum; assembly: GCA_030761205.1. Classification (NCBI taxonomy): domain Eukaryota; kingdom Viridiplantae; phylum Streptophyta; class Magnoliopsida; order Malvales; family Malvaceae; genus Fremontodendron; species Fremontodendron californicum. The sequence continues at coordinate 23,437,827 of JAULJL010000022.1, read as the reverse complement.
TGGAGCATTTTCCATCCTTACCTGGTAATATGAGATCAATGCATAGAGGTAGACAGGATGGTCAGAATATAACAGAAAACCTAGCGGATTCGACCAACATTAGCAATTTGATGTCACGTGCTCCTAGTTCAAAGTATCCTGAAGAAGTGGAAGTTTCTTCCACACAAAATGCTCCTGGACAGCAGCAAGGGGGAGTACCTGGTGCACATGAAGTTTTTTCCCCCAGGGGTGTACGGAATCATAACAAGGCCGGGTTACCCTTTGACAGATCGCAACTTCACGGATTTTCTCCAAATGTTGTTTCTGGAAACATGACAGCAGAAATTTCATCTCAGCAGTCAATGCATGCATCTCTTGTACCAGGTGAGGATTGACTTTAGATTGCAAAAGAGAAAGAATTTCTGTGTGTTTGTTAGCTATTTTAATAGACATGGGTTTAATAGGCTGGGGTTGTTTTTTCAGTATTATTTGCTCTTTTCCGCTTTTTTTTTTTTTTGTGTTGGTTCTGGTGAAGGTTTATTGAAGTTTAAAATATTTGGGGACCCATTTTAGTCTTGATTGTGAACTACGTTATCAGACATCTTGGATCATGTTTGTACTTTTTGGCCTGGCCCACTCAAATTTGTAAACCTCTCCCCCTGCCTTTCTCATTGAGTGATGATATTTGAGCATGACTCATTTTCTTGTTGGTGACAAGCTATAGAGTGAAGGTAAATAACAATTGACTGAGCTTGGGCACTTCTTAAAATGGAGGCTGGATTTCCAAAACATCTCCTCGGTCAGTGAATAATTATCACATTGTTGGTATTGTTTCACTTTCAGGTGCTTTTGGGAAGGTTCAAGGAGGACTGCCTGCCCAATCTAACTCATATCCTGCAGGAGAACTAGCGTTCTCAGGTCCAGGCCAATTTAGTGGCTCTGAGAGTCAGAAGCATGGATTATCCAAAAGTTCAGTAGCAAGTCCTGATGGGTTGTCTACAACACTTTCTGCTGGAAAAGTTTTGGAACATGGAGGAAGTTCAAATATGTTAGCAGATGTAAATAAGATAGCTCAGGTAGTCATTATGGTTTTTTTCTTTCTTTCCATGCACCTTCTTTTTAAGTCACCATGGCTTCAATAATGAGAATAGCAGTGCCATTTTTGGGGATCTATTATGGCCTTTTTGAGAGGAAAAGGATGCAATGATTAGACTTGGACTGCTTCTGAAATATTGCTTTGAATGTCATTGATTTGTATAATGAGTTTGCTGGCATTTTGTGTTATGTTTTTTTTGTAGGTTGGCAGGCAAAATAGTGCCTCAGAAATGACTATGCTTAGGGCCACGGCTCCAAGAGATATGGGAAAGTCTCCTGTCTCTCAATCTGCCACGTTCTGTGGCATGCCCTTCAAGGAACAACAGTTGAAACAGCTTAGAGCCCAGTGCCTTGTTTTTCTAGCTTTCAGGTAATTTCTTGCAATATATTCTACCATTCATAATGGGGGTGTAGGTGGTAAGAATCTTTATTGTGGTCTGTTGTTTTCTTTTTTTTTTCTGTATAACTTGTGGTTGTCCACTTGCAGAAATGGATTGATGCCAAAGAAGCTGCATCTTGAAATTGCGCTTGGAAACATATTTCCTAAAGAAGGCAGGTTTTATTATTTATTTGTTTTGCAAATTTCATTTTCAGAAGTCTATATCCATTTACTTGGTAATATCAGTTGGCAATACAGATGGCCCTCACAAAGAGCTGAATGACTATAGAGGCAAGGCACAGACTTCCAATGAGCCAAGTAGCATATCTGAAGTTGCATTGCCGTTTGGAAGGATGAATAATGCACCTCCAGATTCCACATCTATTGGAAGATTCCCAGAGGCTGATTCCTTTTCAAAAGAAGCTGAAAAATTAAAAGTGGAGGAGACTAATGGCCCAAATTCTGATCTTTCAGCAATTGTGGAGGAAAGGAAACATATTCTAGCTACAAGGAAGGCAGAGGCTGAAATTCAGAGCCAAGAGACAGTGGAACCACATGCATATTTAACTACAATGCCACGACAGCCTGACTCTGCTACTACAAAGGGTGGTTTTACTGTTAGTAACCCTGTAGATGGCATGGAGAATGGCCATCTGCAAGTTGGAAAGGCTGATCTAGCCTCTTCTATGATGGGTGCTAATAAACAAGTGAACCCTGAAATGATGGACTGGTCTGGAATTGGCTGTCATAATGAGGTTTCCAGGGCATCTTTCCCAGCCGCTGCTGTCCAGCATGGTTTGGTGCTAGAGAGAAAAGATACTGCTCCTCAGTTTCAAAGTCCTGGTAATGTTACTGAATCAATATCCTTTTTGCTAATGGTCACATATCTTCTTATCTATTAGTATAGTTAGAACTGAACTGATGATCTTTAAGTCTTTTAGATTTAATGAAGTCAACTTTTGTGATGTGGTGATTATGGTGCAGAGGATCCAAAGTTCTCTGAATTTCAAACAAGATTAATCCCAGCTGGGTCTAAAGTTATTCTTATTAATGACATGCTAAGAAATGGTGTCTGTTTTACCACAGAGCAAGATCAGGAAGATAAATCTGTATCAACTGATTCATTGCCTTCTCCAAAGCACACTATGTCGGAGAAATGGATTATGGATCAGCAGAAACGGAAGTTCTTAGCTGAGCAGAAATGGGTTCTAAAACAGCAAAAAACAAAGCAAAGAATTGTTACTTGTTTCACCAAATTAAAGGTTTGTTACAAACTTTCTTTTCAAGTTCTTAATACCTGGTAATGACAAAAGTGGAAGAAAGGTTGTAAAATCAACCGAAAATTTCTCATTAGAATGAGTGAGACTTGGAATAGAAAGTTAAACTTTAAGAAGAAAGACCACCACATATTTTCTATTCTGCTAATAAAACAGAAAGACCATCACATATTTTCTATTCTGCTAATAAAACAGCTTTCCACTTTTATTTTGTATGTACTTCATTTCCTCTCAAACAAAAAAAGTTTTGGAGGTCTTCTTGCTTTCTCAAGTGTATTTCTTTTCGTGATAGCAAACGGAATGGTTTTATATTTGACTTTAGAATTTATGATGTCGCATCATAGTCTGTGACCAAGATAGTGAAAGGAATTCATCCTTAAATTTTGGGTAAAGCCATCTTATTGGCTAGAAATGAGTGATTTTAGTACTTAAGCTTGCAAACTTGAGTGAAATTGATATTTTGTTGCATGGAAATAATTGATTAAGAATCTCACTGGATGTATAATAACTTGTAGGTAAATCAGACAAGACAAATGAGGGCTTCGCTCATCTTGAGAGTTTTTTTCTTTTATTTATTGACATTGCATATTCATTTGAATTTTTTTTCCTCACTGAACTTTGTGTTATTAGGAAGTCATTGTTTATGTATTTCCTGATACCTTATGATGTTGTCAAATTTTTTTATTTTATTTTATATTCTACTGTCCAACATATGTGTTGAAACTTATACATTTTTAAGAACAAGGTGGTTCTTTCCTTTTTTTCAATGTCTTTTGCATAACTTCTATTATAAACTAGGGAGGTCAAAGAAATGCATGGTTTAATTATGGATCTAGCATTGCATGGGCACATTTTTTGCAACTAATGCAATCACATGTAGGGAAATGTGAGCTCATCTGAAGATATATCTGCAAAAACCAAAAGTGTTATAGAATTGAAGAAACTCCAATTATTTGAGCTCCAACGGCGCCTACGGAGGTAATTGACTTATAAATTTTTCCATCAAGTTATTATCTTTTGTATTTCTTTTCATGGTTTGTTGTTCCCAAGATCGTACCTAAGTTGGTTTGGCGGTTTCCTTGATTTTGTTATGATTTTTCATCTGACATTTTCTTCTTAAATTTTGGCAGTGATTTTCTGAATGAATTTTTCAAACCGATTACAAATGATATGGAACGCCTGAAATCATACAAGAAACATAGACATGGTAGAAGGATAAAACAACTCGAAAAATATGAGCAGAAAATGAAAGAAGAGAGACAGAAGAGAATTCGTGAGAGGCAGAAGGAGTTTTTCAGTGAGATAGAAGTTCACAAGTATTTACCACTTTGCTTTTTCTTACAATTAAATGCCTTTCTCTTATCTGGCTGCTTTAATTAAGACTACATCCTTTCTAACTTGCTTGGTATATGAAACCCCAGGGAAAGGCTGGATGATGTGTTTAAAATTAGGAGAGAACGTTGGAAAGGTTTCAATAAATATGTGAAGGAGTTCCATAAGAGAAAGGAGCGTATACATCGTGAGAAGATTGACAGAATTCAGCGTGAGAAGATTAACTTACTCAAAATCAATGATGTGGAGGGTTATTTGCGAATGGTTCAGGTTAGCTTAGGCTTACTAGCTTTAGTAGCCCAAGTGTTTCATCTTACTTATTCTTATTGAATATCATTCTTGATATTTTACAGGATGCTAAATCAGATCGTGTTAAGCAACTATTGAAAGAAACTGAGAAATATCTTCAAAAACTTGGATCCAAGTTAAAGGATGCAAAGGCTATGGCAAGCCACTTTGAGAATGATATGGATGAGATGCGAACTGCAAGTGTTGTTGAGAATGACACTGCTATCGAGAATGAAGATGAGGCGAAGGCAAGTTTTTTCTTGTGCATTTTCTGCAGTTGCTTCCTCTCTTTCCTTTTCCACAAGTTTTTACTCATCCTTCTTTAAATGTTGAATTTTTCTAATCATCAATCCGCTCTGCAGCATTATATGGAAAGCAATGAAAAGTACTATCTGATGGCTCATAGGTATCAACATTTGCTTATTTTTTCCTGCTTCACTTTTTTAATGACTGAAACTTTGGATGTCTTGAGGTCATTTTGTTTCAAAATTCTTTTCTTAATAGTATTAAATTATTTTTAATTGCTGGAAGTTTCACAATTAAAACTGTTTTTGCAGCATAAAAGAAAACATCAGTGAGCAACCAACATTTCTTAAGGGTGGAAAATTAAGAGAGTGAGTAAAATATGCACTTCGACGACAATATATATATTTTTGGAAGGGCTGGCATAGGGAGTGTGATGTTCATTCTCTTGTTTGAAATTTTCTTAAAATTGTACTTTTGATGTTCAGGTATCAGATGAATGGCCTTAGGTGGCTGGTTTCACTCTACAATAATCATCTGAATGGCATTCTTGCTGATGAAATGGGCCTTGGGAAAACTGTTCAGGTATTGGTGGTTCTGAATCTTCTCTTGATTGCAGTGTATTTTATAATTTGTTGTCAAATTTTTACGTTTATAATATTTTATGTTTTTGTAGGTTATTTCTCTTATTTGTTACCTAATGGAAAACAAAAATGATAGAGGACCATTTTTAGTGGTTGTACCATCTTCAGTTCTGCCTGGATGGGAGTTGGAAATCAATTTCTGGGCCCCTGAGATAAACAAGATTGTTTATGCTGGGCCTCCGGAAGAGAGGCGTAGATTATTCAAGTAATGACATGCAGACATGAAGAAAAACCTTTCTTATCCTATACCTTTTGTTGTTTTAGAATATATATATATATATATATATATATATATATATATATATAAGCCTGGTTATCCATTTCTGGTGCAGGGAGAGGATTGTACATCAGAAATTTAACATTCTCCTGACAACATATGAGTATCTAATGAACAAGCATGATAGACCAAAGCTGAGCAAAATTCACTGGCACTATGTTATAATTGATGAAGGTCATCGGATAAAGAATGCTTCTTGCAAGTTGAATGCAGACTTGAAGCACTATCAGAGCTCTCACAGATTGCTGTTGACTGGAACACCACTACAGGTTACAGAATTTTCTTCGGATTTTTTTAATATATATTTTTTCATTTAACATTTGTAATGGATGCATGCAGTCACTTCCTTGTTGGTGACCCAGCTGTATTTCCTGCTGCTTCTTTTTGAGTTTTTGGTGTTGATGCAATATAAGACTAAGTTTTAACTAATCTTTTTATGTAGAACAATCTTGAGGAATTGTGGGCACTGCTCAATTTCTTATTGCCTAATATATTTAATGCATCAGAGGATTTTTCTCAGTGGTTCAACAAGCCATTTGAGAGTAATGGGGATAATTCTGCTGATGAAGTAAGTAGTGAAGTTCTGTCATCTAGCTAAGAAACTTATTTACTCCATTATCATCAAAATTATGTGCTTATGCTGGTTATTTCTGACTAGGCCCTACTATCTGAGGAGGAAAATTTATTGATCATAAACCGTCTCCACCAAGTTCTTCGACCTTTTGTACTTCGTAGGCTGAAGCATAAGGTTTGTATTACAAGGATATTATGTTAGGGGTCATATTTTTAATTGGATATTTATTGTCTTCGCATGTTTTTATGTGTCTCATCATAAACTAACACCTAACTTAGCACTTAGGAAATGTTAAGGGGCACAACGTTTTGAAGTCATTTTTTTGTATGGTATTAAGATGCTCAGAAATTCTAGTATGCTAATTGACTTGCATCTTCTTATTTCTTTTGGTAGGTTGAAAATGAACTTCCTGAGAAGATTGAGAGGCTTGTAAGATGTGAAGCTTCTGCTTATCAAAAACTTTTGATGACGAGGGTTGAAGAAAATCTTGGTGCAATTGGAAATTCAAAGGTTTCTTTAGGACATTTGATTCTCATTTATTCACATGCAAAGTTAAATTCTAATCACAACTATTTTAGACATTTACTGTTGTTAATTCTGATCTTTCTTCTTTTGCAGGCTCGATCGGTGCACAACTCCGTTATGGAGCTTCGTAATATATGCAATCATCCATATCTCAGCCATCTTCACGTGGAGGAGGCATGTCCTTTTCCTATTTATTAATGCTTAGTTTGCTTTTGATAAAGAATTCTGGAAGATAAAAGATAAGAAAGTATAGGATGGTCGTCTCTTTTCTGAAGCTTCCTATAGACCTTTTATCTCCTTATTGTAATTAATTCTGGAACAAATCAGTGGTGTTTTATTTTATTTTTTTATTTTCTATGATATATTGATAATTTGGAACACTCAATAGTTGAAGAAAATATAGGTCCACTTGATTATTTTCTTATAGTAAACTAGGGGTATCAGTAGTTGGATGGTATAAATTTTGCCTCTACTGGTACAAACCTAACTTTTGAATAATTTTTTGTAGGTTGATAATTTAATACCACAGCATTATTTGCCACCAATTATTAGGCTTTGTGGCAAGCTTGAAATGTTAGATCGAATACTCCCCAAGTTGAAGGCAACTGATCATCGGGTAGGCAAATCTTCTTATGCGGTTGTGCTAAGATCTAATAATTTCTAGAAGCTTCCTTTTGTTTAATTACTATAGTAGTTTGTTTGCATGGAAATTCCTATTGCTGAATTGGGCCTTTTTTCCTTTGTACTATATGTTGTTGATTAATATTGTTTGTATATGCTGGAAATCTTGTGGTGTTTTTTGTTGTGCTTTCAATTTCATTTTCTGTTTGTTTTGTTCCTCTTCATTCAAGATCGTGGTGCCATTGATGGTATTTGGCATTTCTAGATTAAGCCCTCTTTGTTCTTTTCAATTTTGGTGGAATGCATAAGAAGCAGTTTTAGCATGACCATCTTTCATTTTCCATGCAAGAACCTTCACCTTTCTTCCTCCTTTAGTGTATGTTTGTAAATATATTAGTTTTACTAACATAATCAATTCATTGAAGATTCACTCCTTTAATTTGAAATTTGTAGGTTCTTTTCTTTTCCACGATGACTAGGCTACTTGATGTTATGGAAGACTATCTCACCTTTAAACAGTACAGCTACCTTCGGTTGGATGGGCATACATCTGGGAATGATCGTGGTGCGCTTATTGAAAAGTTTAATCAACAAGGTTCCACCTTTTTCATATTTTTGCTCAGGTAATTTTGTCTCCTAAGTCCTAACATACAAAAAAATATCATATGGATAATGTATAACTCCCCCCCCCCCCAACAAAAAAGAAAGAAAGCTCATCTATGCTTGTAGTGTTTCTGACCTGCAATGTCTTTTTAAATGATAATGTTCTTTGGGCATTTAGACAAGGGATGAGAACGTTGTAGAGAAGGAGAGTAAGGAGGGAAAATTCTAGTTTAGAAGTTTATCGAAACTCAGGCATGTTCTTATAATATCTTTTATTCTAGTTATGTCCTGGGGGATAATATATGGTCGGGTTTGAGACATTAAAGGGGATCAGGGATTTAAATTTTGGATGGCTAATATGTACTAGGCATCTTTTTGAACTTAGAAGTTAATTTTTCGACTTTTTTTTATTTTGAAAATTACGCCTGCAAACCCCACTGTTAGAAATTACCCTTTCATTTCTGGCAAATGTTTTCTTAATTTTGGGAGGTTGAAAAGAACTTAATCTACTGGAAGAGGGTTGTATGAGACTGGGACTCCTTGCTTAACCAATTACTGGTTGTTAGGTTGTGTGTATGTCTGTTGTTTTACTACCGAATGTATAGTCTTGTAGTTCTGACATTTGATCATTGGTGTTAGTATTCGGGCTGGTGGTGTTGGAGTCAATCTTCAAGCTGCTGATACTGTGATCATATTCGACACTGACTGGAATCCTCAGGTTGTATAGAAAGTTACATTTACTTGATTCGAGTTTCTTTCGATATTGGTTTTAATTTTTTTATTCTTTTTTGGTTTGTACTTTTCAGGTTGACCTGCAAGCACAAGCAAGAGCTCATAGGATTGGCCAGAAGAAGGATGTACTTGTTTTACGATTTGAAACAGTATGTTCCTCTTCACCTAATTAGTGTTTGGGAAGTACCTTTTTGTTTTCTAAAGTTGTTATCGAGTTTTTGATAGTAACTAGCTTTTTTTTCTTTAATGTATTTTTTGGCTACTATAAGATTCATCTTTTCCCATTTCATTGGGGTTGTAACTTTTAATTGTGTTTGATTATATTTACTGTGACAAGGTTCAAACGGTTGAAGAACAAGTCAGAGCTGCTGCTGAACACAAATTGGGAGTTGCTAATCAGAGTATCACTGCCGGTTTCTTTGACAATAATACAAGGTAACTTGGGATGTTTGTTGAGCTATAGTTTACTGCATAGAGCACAAGCAGATTCAAGAGGGTTTCGGCTCATGCTCTTAAGGAAATTTCTGTGATTTTGTTGACAGTGCTGAAGACCGTAAGGAGTACTTAGAGTCCCTCCTGCGGGAGTGTAAGAAAGAGGAAGCTGCTCCAGTGTTAGATGATGATGCTCTAAATGACCTGTTGGCCCGCAGGTATTTTTTAGATTTTATCTAATTTATTTATCTGGAATTAACTCGTGAAAGATTCCTGATATAGATAACAGATTTTGAGCAGTCAGCTTTCTCTGCTCAGGCTACGTCTAGTTGGAAATCACTGCATTTTTCTTTTAGATATTTTGAGTTTTTGTACCGATCCAATTTTATTGCTGTGCTGTAATTTAACATGAAAATCACTTTCTAATAATATTTATGAGCTTTTAGTTACCGGCATGATTTTGATATTAATATTATGTCTCTGTTATCCAGTGAGTCTGAGATTGATGTATTTGAATCAGTTGATAAACAAAGGCGCGAAGAAGAGACGGTATGCGTCCAAGTGTCTTAGACAGGCTGTTTCGATCATGTGCAGCATTAAACATGCTTGGCCTGTTGCTTTACTTCTGTTTTGATGCCAGTATTTTTTTTTTTTATTTTAAATTATGAACACGCAGGCAAAGTGGAAAAAGTTGGTATTTGGATCAGGGATGGATGGCTCCAAGCCTCTACCCCCTTTACCATCTCGCATTGTTACAGATGATGACTTGAAAGATTTTTATAAAGCAATGAAATTGTATGACGTACCAAAGACTGGGGTACAGCCTAATGTCAGGGTAAAACGGAAGGGTAAATCTCTTGGTGCTCTTGATACCCAGCAATATGGGAGGGGCAAACGAGCAAGAGAGGTTTGTTTGTTGTCTTTGACTCTTTTTTTAAAGCTTTGCTTTGTGTTGCAGCTGCCTCTTTAATTGAGTACGAACTTGCATTTATATTAATATTAAATTTTTGCTATATTAGGTGCGCTCATATGAAGAGCAATTGACAGAAGAGGAGTTTGAAAAAATTTGTCAAGTTGACTCACCTGAATCCCCTGAATTGAAGGAAGAAGCTGTCGAGAGGAACCTGTCAAAAAATGCTTTGATGGGGACTGTTAGTAGCACAGAACCTCATGCTCCAGCTCCAGCTCCAGCTCCAACTCCAGCTCCACCTCCCCCACTATCACAACTACTTCCGGTGGAGCCTGCACATCAGCCACAGCAGCAGAGCAAAGATGCAACACCACCATCTAAACGGGGCCGTGGAAGGCCAAGAAGAGCAACTGTAGAGAAATCTCCTACTACACCAGTGTTTCCAGCACCTTCTGGAACCAGTAAATTGGATGTCGGGTTACAGAAAGCAGCAGATTCTAGCTCATCAGCATTTCCTGCTCCTGATCCACATAACAGTACTGGAGTTTCTCCGAACTTGCAGCCAAGCACACCCTCTGTTTCTGCTACTCCTGGTCTATCTAACCCACCTGGATTCTCTCCACCAGTGCAATCAAAAGGACTAGGTCAAAAGGCTCAAACTGGAGGACAAGCACCTCGTCGAAGGGGAAAGAAACAAGAGCCAGCATTCAGCCCTGCTTTTGATGGTTTAGCTGGTCCTGCTCCAGAACCAAATGAGCAATCTCAGATTAGATCAGTTAATCCACCAGATAGTCAAGCTGTTGCTATTAGTGGAACTGTTCCTGGTGTTTCCAGTGTTTCCATGGCCGAGGGCACCAATCCTGTACATATTTCTGCTGGTGTGGATTGTACTAGTGGAATCAATCATCCTTCTGATGCAGGGGTTAGTTTGAACTCTCAGTCACTTCATACTTCCTCGGGTGCCCCAATTGCTCAATCAACTCTTCCTTGCCATACTATACCTGTCCAAGTTAAAGGTCAAGGCTGTAAGGCTCAGAGTGGGGTAGGAACAACTCGGCGTAGGGGAAAGAAAGAGAGACAAATATCAGCTGCTCCTCTGGATGTTTCAGTTGGTCTGGATTCAAAATTGGATTCTCAAGCACAGTATAAATCTACAGAGGCATCATCAAATAAAGTCATTGCCATGAGAGGCAATCAAGAAAATGATGCTTGTGATCCAACAAAGGTTACTCAAGAGCAAGCACAGGGAACTAATGCACCTGCTGTCGTAACTGGTCAGGATAAACATTCTACTGAACATGACAATTTATCTCAAAGAAAGCAACCAGAAAGCTCACAGGAAGTGCATAATAGTACTGCCATAACCCTTGGTAAGAACGTTGCATTTTTTAATATGGATGAAATTTATGCATCCTTCAATAATTAGTTCAATGGATATTATACTGTACACTCAGTATGAGAGACTTTTGCAGGGCCTGCTGTGGGACAAATTCAAAAATCTGATGCGCATGAGAAGGCTTTCGTGATTACGGAGGTTTCACCTGAATGCAGCTCTCAAAAAGCCAAGTCTGGCGAGGTATGTGGTAAGCAAGGTGGTGCTGTGGCTGTTGTTCCTGTATTAAGTCAGACCTCAGATGAAGTGGTAAAGAATCTAGTTTCAGAAGATAAAGTGCATTCAACTATTTCAACTGTGAAAACAGCATATTCAGTTTCTAGTGCTACAATGGATTCTTTACCTACATCAAATCCTTTAGAAGGTGCCAATAAAACCATCCCTTGTCCTGGTGCAAAGATTGCTCCCAGCTCTGAGCCTTTTCCAACTTATGCTCCTGTTGCTTCAGCACCTCATTCTGTCCCTTCTTGCCCTTCTGAATCTGTTCAAAGTAAAAGGCCAGGTCGTAAGACCACAGACAGGGCAGAAGCACCTAGGCGTAGAGGAAGGAAACCTGCAATTCCTGATGCTTCATCTGGCCAAGACTTGAAAGTAAATTCTCAGCCCCAGAATAAATCAAAGGATTTATTGGTCAATGAAGCTACTGCAGGGAAGAGCAATCAAGATTCTGGCCTTCATGAACTGGTCAATGTCACTCAGGTACATGCATCTGAAGTTCATTCTCCTGGTGCTTCAGTTGGTCATGATTCAAAGAGAAAGGTGACTAGTGCAATTCCAGCATTTAGTCGAATTCAGAATGCTGATGTGAATGATGTTGCCAGAGTGATGAAGGAGATTTTCTCTGAAACCTGCTCATTAAAAACTAAAGTTGGCGAACCTGCTGGGATTGAAGGCAGGAATACTCCTACTGCACCATTATCGAGCAAGACATTTGAGGAGGCAGTCAAGAACCAAAGTTTAGTTGGTAAATCAGCTGTCAGCACACCAGCTCCTGAAAGAACTGCTCCAGCTTCTGATGTTTCAACAGAAAAAGGTAAAAAGCAATCCAAGACTGAAACTGATGCAAAAAAACTGGAGGACAGTGCATCTCTTGTGATTAAGGCCCCTGTTCAGAGAGCTGATTCGTTGAAACCTGAATGCAAGACCCAGACTGGCTCAGAAAACCTTGCAAATTCAAGACAGATTCCAAATGAAAATTCAATTACAGGTAGTAATATGGAGGTTGCTAGTACATGCCCTCTCATTGCTGGTGACAAGAAAGTTGTGTCTCAAGGAACTCCTGCTCCTGGTGGTGATCAAATGGGTTCTAGAGTTCAACTGGACTCTCCCAATCCAATGGACCTGCCTCAAATTGCTGAGCGTGATAAAACCAACATAGAGCCTGCTTTTGAAGAATCTCCCAAAACTGATAATACTGGTAATAATTCCAGAATGGTTCTGTCTGTTTCAGGTGTGGTGGTACCTACTATTAATGATTTCGAAACCAAAAAGGAAAGTCCTGGTATGACTGAAATTTATTCTGGGAATGAAGTAGAGCCTTATTTGAAAGAATCTCTTAGAGCTTCTGATGGAAATAGTAGAAGCGTTGGTCTTAATGATATTCCTGCAGAAACATTGGTTTCAGATCAATCTACTGTTAGTTTGAGTGGCTTATCCTTTGACAAGTCAGACATGCCTTCTATGGTTACGAGGTGCTCTACCGAATTCATTGTTGTTGAAGGTCCAGAAGCTTCAGAAAACTCAAACAATCATGGAGCTAGTTCTATGGTTGAAGATACAGCTCCAGCCCGTGAGATTGCTACTTTGGATGATGCTCCTGTTGACAACTGTGATGTGGATGGTCAATCTGGTGGCAGTGAAGCTAAGGGGGACCCTGTACCTGAACCAGTTCTCTCTATTACAAGCGAATCTACTGATGCAGAGCTTGTTCCACGAGATGTTGGAGCCTTGCAACAACCCCTGGTGGTTAAAGATAAGGAGGGTGATGTTGTTGAGATTCACAATATGGAAGTAGATCTCTCTGAGACAGAATTGCCCTCTCTGAAAGATTTTACTTCTGAATCAGCCAGTAGGGATCCTGCTCCTGAAGTTGATGGTGGTAAGCAACTGTCCGTGGGAGTTGAAACTACTAAGGGTGATTATGTTGAAGTTTGTGATCCAGAAGTTAAACCCTCAGAAACACAATCATATGAGCCAGCTATTCCACCTTTGGAAATAGCAGTTCCTGTTTCTGATATTTTACAGGAAAAAATTATTGAACAGTCCAGGACAGATGCTGATGCAAAGGAGTCAGAGGAGAAACCTCCCATTGTGGTTATGACCCCTATTACAGAAAGTGTTTGTCCAGTAACTCAGTACCAGGCTGCTACTGGCCCTGAGAACATTTCAGATTCCCGACAGCTTTCATGTGAAAGCTCAATAACTGAGAGCACCATGGAGGTTGATTGTAAAGATCATCTTAGTGCTAGTGAGAAAGAAGATTTTGATTCCCAGAGATCAAAGAGTCCTAATGGAGATAGCACTGATCTTGCTGTTGGACCCTCTAGCAATCAAATAGAGTTATCTGTGGCATCTCCTAGTAAGGTAGACCTTCATCAGTTGAATCAAAATAGTTGTGAAAACAAAACAGAGATCTCTTCAGAAGACTCTCCGGATATGACTCATTGTGACAGTAGAGACCTTAAATCCACCACCGACTCTACAAATGCCAGTGATGCTTGTAATCGTTCTGGAGTGGTCCCACCTACTTCTGTTTGGATGGAGCCTAATGTGGCCAGCTCTGAAAAAGAAAAAGCTTCCTTGGAATTTTCAAATTCATCTCTGCTTGATATTAGTTCTTCAAGGGCCGGTGTCGTTTGTTATTTTTCTGGAGTGACTGCAGTAGTTACCTTGAGTTCAGACCATTCAGTTGCTGGATGTCTTCCTGATCCGATTGCAATTCCATCTGAAAACAGCACAGAACCTTCTGCAAGAGAGTCCTTGGAATCTTCTTCTATCAATGTTGAAAGTGCTGAAGCTGCTCTGAATGAAACTAAATTGCATGATGTTACTGACCATCCGGAAGAGTCTTTACCTATTACCACGTATCCAGATAAGTCAGGTACAGTGGACACACCTGCTATGGTTGAGAACAATTCTGAATGTGATTCAGAGCCTTGTCCAGATAAGTCAGGCACGGTGGACGCACCTGCTATGGTTGAGAACAATTCTGAATGTAAATCAGAGCCTTGTCCGTCAGGCACGTTGGAGGCACCTGCTTCGGTTGAGAATAATTCTGAATTTGAAGCAGAGCCTTGTCCAGATAAGTCAGGCACGGTGGAGGCACCTGCTATGGTTGATAATAATTCTGAATTTGAAGCAGAGCCTTCATTGAAATCATCTACAAAAGCTTCTGCCCTCGGTGTTGAAAACTTTGAAAGTGCTGCTATTACTGAGAATGAATTAGGAAAGGAAAAAGAACCTTCTTTGGAAGAGTCTTTACAATCCTCTGCCACCGAGAGAGGAAGCCTTGAGGCTCTCTGTATTTCCTCTAAATCACATGCCCTTAGTGATCATTGCTCAGTAGCTGCAGCTGCTGAATGCTGTGCTGAAGCCTTTATTGGTGGTCCAGAAATTTCCCAAAAATCTGATGATCCTTCAGCTGCCCCTGTAGTGGCTGATATGGAGGCAGGCAACAATCAGGCTTTGCATGAGGCTTCCAATAATGTGGATGGTCCATCTAGTGGGAGTGAAAATATGAGGGACTCGGTATCAGACCCCGTCAACTTATTTGCTTCTGAATCTACTAATATAGAACTTATGCCAAAAGATGATGAGTTGCAACAGCCATCAGCTGTTGAAAGTGTAGATGGTAATTCTGTTGATGTTAGCAATCAGGAAGTAGACCCCTCTGGGCAACCAGCTTCTTCTCTGAAGGATTTTGCTGCTGAATCTGCTAATGTAGATTTTGTACCTGTGGAGCAAGGTGAGGTGAAGCCGTCTCCGGGAATTAAGAGTGTAGGGGGCGATCATGTCGAAAGGGATGTTGTCCCTCTTGAAATGGAAGCATCCGTGGATAAAGATATTGCAGCTGTGCCATCCAACATGGAGCTTGTTCCTGGAGATCACAGTAAAATACATCTTCTAGTAGGAGTTGCAAGTAGTGAAGGTGATAGTATTCAGGTTGGAAACACAAAAGTTGACCCCTCAGAAACACATGCAACTTCATCACAAGTTACCACCAAGGAGTCCCCAAAGGGAGAGCATGTTCGAAATGATCAGTCTCGAGAGCTCCTAGGAATCGAGAAGACAGAGGCTGACCGTGTTGAGGCTTCTATTATTGAACCAAACTCCTCACAAGCACAGGCATCTTCACTGCAATCTGGCAATTCTGATGATAAAGAGCTTGTTCAAAGGTCTGAGGTTGATCTTGTTGAGGCCTGCAATGTGGAATCAAATCCCACAGAAGGACTATCCTCATTACAAGTTATCTCTGATCATGAATCTGCCAATCCAGACCTTACACGAAACGATAAAGTTAGAACCTAGCTCCAATCTGAAGATCATGCTGAGGCTTCGCAGCAGCCCAAGGTTAAAAGTGCCGATGTCTCCGATATCGAAATAGACCCCACAGAAACAAAATTAGTTCCTTCACCCCAATTGGAAGATGATGATGCTGAAGCTTCTCAGCAGCCTAAGGTTGAAAGTACTGATGTCTCCAATATGGAAATTGACTCCACAGAAACAAAAAGTTCCTTCACCGAGCGTTGATGAAACTAATGCATAGATTAGCGTGGATGAAAGCTCTAGGGTTGTGTTATGGTCAAAGGCGTCAATTCTTTTGATACCCTTCGGGTTGCCAACACTGAATCATCATTATTTCAAAATTTGTAGATATTTATCTAATCTTATCTCTAGTTGTAAATACCTCTACTACTTTTGAGCATTAGAAAATAGCTGTTTACTCAACTGGGCTTCTCCAATGGTTGAAAGTAATGTTTTTCTCTCGCTTTGTTGTTTTTTAGGTTAGCACTTAGCAGGGAATGGGATGTTCGCAGTCAAATTATCGATTTGAGGATCAAACGTATATATATCAAGGATTTGAGCAGTGGGCTTTTCCCGAGTGATGATAAGTATTTTTTTTTTATTTTATTTTTATAATTGATAAGTAGTTTTCGCTACGGTGGCCAGATATGGGTTTTTTTTTTTTTTTTTTTTAAAGGAGATTTAAACTTTATTTCTTTTAAGCAAGGAATAAGATATTTTAGGATTTGTTTGTTTGGCTAAAATGTTTTTTGAATTTTTTTTTTGTAGTATTTGATATTTGTTTTGTGAAAAATAATTTAATCGAAGAAAAATGAATTTTAAATTAAAGAAAAATTAATTACTTTTTTTGAAAAATGTTTTATGTTTTTCAAAAGTTTAATATATTTTTTCAAAACTGAAATAAGACGAAAAGCTTTTAGTATCTATATCATTATTTTTTAAATAAATAAAAAAAACGATCATTATACATTGTAACATTGATCTTTTAAAAATAAAAACTAAAGTAAAATTAAACTGGATCGATTCTTTAAGTGTAAAGATCGATTTTTTATATCAATATAAATTTTTTTAAATTAATTAAAAATATTTTACATAAAATCATTCAAATAATAAAAATAAATTTATTTTCTAGTTTTTTTTTATTATAAAAAAAAACAGATTTCAAGGGTGTGTATAGGTTTAATTTTATTATTTACAATTATGAACAAAAAAGTAACAAAAATACGAACACGGCGATACGTAATACAAAATTGAAAATTATTTAAATAGTGTTAATTAAACTTGAAAATTTCAAACACAACATGATTATACGATACAAACGTAATATACAAAAAATAATAAAAACACGATACGAAAAATAACATGAACAAGACACGAATACACGAATGTGTTTAAATTTATATAAAATGAATTATTAACGTGTCAAAAATTATTATAAAAATATAATACCTTGAATACGATTATGACATAAAAATAGCACGAATACACAATTTGTTTCTTTCTCTCTTTTCTTTCTTTCTTAACTAAATAAAATATATATTAACTTGCCACGTGGCAAGCTAATAATAAAACTATCCCCTCAAATTGAGGGAATTGCTTTAATGAAGATTCATTTGATAGGGGTAATTTTTATCTAATTGTATAAACTTAAAACTTTAGGATTCCATGAAAAGTATATATATATATATATATTAATTAATCACTTAAATCTATAATTTGAAAATGTTTAATCAAATAGTGAATGAAAGCTTTAGATGTTAAACGTAGTTTGCATTATATAAAAAGAATCTTATAGTATTGCTAAATTTTAATAAAACACGTTACAATCACCAACTCTAGAAAATAAATAATATTATTTTTTAGCATTAAAAGGAGTTGGCCAAGTATGTAATCTTGAGCTTAATCTAAGTTTAAGTAATTATTTTTAAGATGTGACATATATTTATAAAATTAATTAATATAATATAAATTATTATTTATGTTTTAATTTATTTATAAGAGAAAAAGGAAAGAAATAAAAAAATTAAAAATTGTTTTTATAAAATTAATTTAAATAAATATTTTATATGTTTATAAATTAATTATATTTTCAAAAAGTTAATTTAAATTATAATATAATTTTTTTTGTATTTATTTATAAAAAAGAGAAAAGAAAATATAAACTTTGAAAAACAATAAAGAATAAAGGAATAAAAAGATAAAAATAAATTAATATAAAATGATCTGATTGATACGTTTTGAAGTTTAGAGACCAATACAAAATATGACTTAAAGCTTGGGGACAATTGGTGCTATTAACTCAAGAAAAAAGACAAAAAGAAGGACCACATCAACAGGATGACATTTTTGTAATTTACACGTCACATATTATCTGTCATTTAACGCATATTCTAACGGTTTTGCTAACGGAAAGACCAAATTGATACAAAACTATAAGAATAGGGGGCGTTTGGTGATTCCTTAGGAATCACATTCATGTGAATGTAACTTTACAGCTTTTGGTATACATAAGAAAGTGCTTATTAAAATCCTGAGAATATGATGGTAATTTTCGAAATTACCCTTATCAGAAAAATGTAAATTTTATTAATTTTAAAATCTTTGAATGATATTTATTATTAATAAATATTTGTACTAAATATTTAAAAATAATATTTTAATTGATAATTTGAGTTACTTTTAGGATAAAAAATATTTACTAATAATAAATTTTCGAAATTACTCTCATGTAGTTAAAAAATTAAAAGGTTGGATGCAAATTAAATATTATTTAAATATTTTAATGATATTTATTATTAACAAACATTTGTACTAAATATTTAAAAATAATATTTTAATTGGTAATTTGAATTATTTTTATGATAAAAAATATTTGTTATTAATAGATTTTCGAAATTATATTCATGTAGTTGAAAAGTTAAAAGGCTGTATAAAAATTAAATATTATTTAAATATTTCAATGATATTTATTATTAACAAACATTTGTACTAAATATTTAAAAATAATATTTCAATTAGTAATTTGAGTTACTTTTATGATAAAAAAAATGTGTGTTAATAATAAATTTTCGAGGTTACTCTCAAGTAATTGAAAAATTAAAAGGCTGGATGCAAATTAAATATTATTGAAATATTTCAATAATATTTATTATTAATAAATATTTGTATTAAATATTTTAAAATAATATTTCAATTGATAATTTTAAATCAAATAGGAAGAGGATAATTTTGTCTTAACATTTTTTTTAACTTTCCAATTACATAGGAAAGTTACTTTCCCACCACTTCTCATGGGAATCACATTCCAATACTTGTGAGAAAGTAACTCTCCAAGAAAAGTTAAAGTGAGCTGTTTTTAACATACCAAACATTGGGAATCACATTTGCACCAATTACTTTCCATGAAAAGTGATCACTTTCCATCATATCAAACACCCTCTAAGATTGAGGATCTGATTGATACGTTTTGAAATTTAAGGACCAATATAAAATATGTCATAAAGTTTGAGACAATTGGTGCTATTAACTCTTATATAAAATACCAAATAGAAATTGAAATGAAATAATTTTTTTTTTCTAAATTTGTAGTAGCCACTAATTAAACATCTTTTTATAATTAGAACAAATGAGTTTTTTTTTTTTTTTTTTCTAATATGAAAATATGATAAAATGAGTAAATCCCACCTTTGGACCTTAAAATTTAACATAAATATAATTTTTTGTCTTTACAATTTCAATGTATAACTTTATCTTTAAACTTTCAATTTGTTAAGAAAATTATTAACTTATGATTTGGGGGATACCTGTGTTCTTAAATGTGATTTTCAACTAGAAATTAATTAACAGAAGAAGAATATAGTTAGTTAACTGAAACATAAATAAAAAGTTTGAAGACAAAACTGGTGATGTTAAAAACTGAAGAGACGAAAATGATTTTGAAACCAAATTTTAAAGATAACGGTTGCAATTTACTCCCTTTGAATTGAAAATAATCATTAATATTCAGTAAATCTTTTAATTAATGTACCAAAAAACTTAAAGCAAAAAAAAAGAGCAACGATTTCCTTTTTTTTTTTTGCATGCATAAAAAGCCTGAAAATTGAAAGGTACTGTTCCAGCTTTCTAGTGTTAGTTACCAAGCCTGGCCTATAGCTAACAAATTAGCTAAAGTTGCAGTGATTGTAGAATTAATTTTCTTGGGAAAATTATAAGATAAGTTAATTAAAATAAGCTTTTCATAGGTTTTAAAAATGTATATAATTTGTGTCATATTTATATGTTAATTTTTTTTTTTTTATTTTATATAAGTACATGACAACTTTCAATTTACATAAATACATGACATCCTTTATGCTATGTTTGGAAACTTGAATTTGAAAATTTGAATTTGGATTTCATTTGCTATATAAATTGTGAGAATGAAATTTATACATTATGTATAAGTCAATTAAGATTCAATATAATGATATATTTAAAAGGTATAAAAACATGAATTTTAAATTCACAAATAGCTATACGTATTTCAAATTCACCATTAAATAGGCAAAAATAAATCCATGGATTTGAGAAATAATCATCAATGTTACATATACACGTGTTTTATTACACAATTTACACTATTTTTCAAATCCAAATTCATCTTTTGAAATCCAAATTCTCAAACGCAACCTTAATGATTTATGTAATTTATCATGTTTATATGTAATTATCATGTTTTATATGTAATTAGTCATGTTTATATGTAATATATATATATATATATAAATACATGATAATTTTCAGTTACATAAATACATGATAATATTTTTTAATAATTTATATAATTTTATCATATTTATATGTAATGAAGTTTACCGTAAGCTCACCATAAGGAGTTTACTCTAGAATTTTATTTTTCCTTGCTAACAACAGACCGTCGTTATAGTTATAGGAGTAGGAATAGAATGAAGGAAGGAACCGGCATTTTATTAATTTGAAGTTTCCTTAAGTTTTGAGTTACCTGATTTTTCTCTTCATCACCTTTTTGAATTATATCATTTGGAGTGTATAAGTAGATCTATCCATAAATTGATAGATTTGGTTTGAGAATCGAATTTAAGATAGGATTTTTGTAATTTGAAATGATTTGATTTGATTCGAATTATTATTTAATTAATAAAAGATATTTTATTTAAATTTAGTTATGAAAATATATAAATATTTATATAAAAATATATTTTAATATGTTTTAAACAATAAAACGAGTTTTCGAGCTCAACAAACTAAGCTCGAGCCAAGTCTGAGCAAACAATTTTTTTTTTTATTTGGACTTTGACTCAATTCGACTCATAAACACCTCTATATACAATGTGTAGCTTGATGTTTCAAGAATCAGAAGTTTAATTAGAAATAATTACTTTGACATGTAAACTAAAAACAAAATTGTAAAAATATATGTAAATTCCAGACCGAGTAAATTAGCACTTAGTATTAAGGTAGAGAAATATATTTTAACTTTGAATGCTAGATAAAAGTGGAAGACTTGTTGACATGAAAAACTATAAAAGGGAAACACCCAATAATACACACAGCAGAAGTCCTCTTGGAGGGCAGTGGCCTTAAATTGATGCCCACAATTAGATCTGTCCAAGAGCCGGGTTATCCGTCTAAGTTTAAAAGCTCACTCATATTTGAGAGGATTTGAACAAAAATATTAGGCTCGAAAAATGGGTTTGGACAAAAAAATAGACCCGTTTAAAACATGGGCCGGGCCTTGACTCCAACATTCAAGGCCCGAACCCAACCCTTTTTTTAATTAAATAATATATTATTTATATTTATATATATATTACGTAATTTATGTCATATAAAAATTAAATATATATAATATTATAGTGCAAACATTAAAAAATATGTAAAGTTGTCTATGTTTAAGAACTTAATAATATATATATAATTCCTAAAGATTAAATAATAAAAAATATATAATTTTAAAAAAAATTAGAAAAAAATAATATGACGGGTCTAAACGGGTTTGGGCTATCCATTTACAAATATAAGCGGGCTTGAAAAAATTTGAGGTCCATGTTTCGGACCGAATTTAGACAAACAAATATAATGTTGATACCATATATGAGCCCGGCTCAAATCCAACCCGACCTATGGACACCTCTATCTACCCACAACCTGCAAACCAACAATCCAGCTAACCTGAAGTCAAGGACATGAAATAAAAGAAGGGAAATGTTAATCAGTGGTCACTAAACATTGATCAAATGATATTAAAAGAAAAAAACATATAATTAATAAAATATTTTTTAAAATTCAATAAAAATAATATATTAAATGTGATTTTTTTTAAATAATAATAAAATAATTTTTAACCAATACCTATAGACACTTAAACACCGATTTAATAAATCCATAAAAGAAAAGAAGATTATGGAACTAACACTTTTAAAAACTCACAATTCTTCAATCCCCTCAATAAGAAGCACACCATTCTTTAATTGTTTATCACACACAATCCCCAAGAGTTTATCAAAGTGCGGTGAGTGCTATAAAATAGTAAAATCTCACAACCAACATACACAAAAAAATTACTCTATTTTTTTGTTTTTTGTTTTAATGCAAGCACATACAAATTTAGGAATGAAAATTAGGCATTTTTTATTATATATATATATAAGAATTCATGTATTTATTATATAATCAAATGCTCATGTATATACAATATCTTTTTAATTGTGCATTAACATGTGAAACTAATGTTTTCCATAATAAAAATTTTCATTTTATAATTTTGAAAAACTATCAAAATACTTAGATTCCGTTTAGTTGATATTTCTGTTAATTATTATAAATTATTTTATATATATATTTTAATTTTATTAAATAATAAATAACAAATAACAAAAATATCAATCAAATAGAACTTTAACTTAATAACTTTACTAAAAGATGATTACTTATTTCATTCAAATTGAAACTCAAGTTATTTTAGTACAAAAGAGATCGCAACTTAAGGATGAGAGAAATTGTTGCAGATATTGAAATTCGAATCTCAGATCTGTTGGATGTCACTTCTTAAAGATGATTGCATGAACTAATTAAGTTAAACTCCGGATTCAAACTCAAGTTTTTAAGTTCAACCTTTTCTTTCTATTCTTGGCCAGTGTTATTTAAAGTTTTGGTGACTTTAATTTATAGAAATATTTCTAAAAAAGTTGTTGGCTTAATTTTACTCCTCACTCCCATTTTAGTCCAGATTTACTTTTTTTAATCTTCCAAAATTATATCGTCTTTTTTTTTAACAGTTCATTTTTGTTACACTGGCTGTGTAGAGTTTTTAAACTTTACTGTAATAATCATTTTTTTAAGCACATAAATTGTTACCTTTTATATTGTAATAATCATTTTTTTAAACACATAAAGTTGTTACTTTTTATATTTTTTATTTTTTGACATTAAAAATCATGGTATATCAATTATATATATATATATATATATATACTAGATTAAACCCCAGGACGATTCCACGAAAATCAAATGTTAAATATACGATGACAACATTTTTAAAAACGAAAAAAATAAATTAATATTTTATAAAATAGCAAAAGATAACTGTTATAACAATTTAAAGTTATAAACAATTTATAAAGTCAGCTTAAAAGATAAATCTAAGTGAAACAATTTTTTTTCCTAAATTGAATCACAATGAAAAACTATATAAAATATAAAATGAATTGAGACACAACACGAACAAAATATAGAAAAAATAATTAAAACACAACACTAAAAATTAGATAAGAATACACGAACATATAAAAATATACATAAAATGAATTATTAACGTGTAATTTTTTTTTTTATAAATTTATAGTACTTTATATAAATTATTAACGTGTAAAAATTTATATAAATTTATAATACTTTAAAAAAAAAACACGAATACGTCAGGAACACAATTTTTTCTCTTAATCGAATCACTATGACAAATCATGCAAAATATGTCATGAATTGAGATACGACACGAACATACAATTTTTTCTCTAAATTGAATCACAATGAAAAACTATGTAAAATATTAGATGAATTGTAACACGACACAAACATAACATAGGAAAAAATAAGTAAAACACAACACGAAAAATAACATGAACACGAACACAAAAATGAAAAAATAATTAAAACACAACACGAAAAATAACATGAACACGACACGAATATACGAACGTCTAAAAATATACAAAAAATGAATTATTAACGTGTAAAAATTTATATAAATTTATAATACTTTGAAGAAAAAAACGAACACGTCACGAACACAAAATAGAAAAAATAACACAAAACAAAAAATAACACAAACATGATACGGATACACGAACGTTTAAAAATATACATAAAATAAATTATTAACGTGTAAAAATTTATGTAAATTTATAATACTTTAAACACAAAAAAAAAAAAACACGAATACACAAATTTTTTTATTTTTTTCTCCCTCCTCCTTTTCTTCCTACCATCTTTCTTTTATTTTCTTTTTTCTTTTTCTCTCCTCACCAACTAAAATAAAATGGGACCCACAAAAAAAAAAATCTGACACGCTCAAATTTGTGCAAAAACTATAAGATTTATTCTATGGATATATATAAAATTATATTAAATATATTAAAGTCAAAGATTTTTTCTTAAACTTCGTAAAAATCAACAAGACATGCATTTTGGGACGGTAGATCTGCTTATTGGCCGGGTTAGATCGCGGCTCGGATTTTTTTCTTCCTTATCCAGGTCCGATCCTGGACGGGCTCGGGTCGGCCCGGGTTACTGTTTATAATATAAAAAAATTTAAAAATTTAAAAAATTTAAAAAATATTTTTATATTTTTATAATTAAATTTAAATAAAAAATTAATATTTTAATAGGTGAACAGTAATCCGAACCGGGCTGAGCCGGCTCGAATATCTTGTCTAAGTCTGATCCAATATGGATAGGGCCTGCCAAGCCGGGCAAGTTGCCCGGCCCATGAGCAGGTCTAGGACGAAGGGAATAGAAATAAAATAAAGAAAAGAACTATTCCTTATAAAGTTTCATATCTAGATGCATTGTTATTCACAACAAAGAGGCTGGACATAAAGTCCTTAATAGACTTGTAACTCATTGAGTAGAGTGTTAAGTAAAAAAAAAAAGAGGTTATGAACACTCTTGACAAAGTCTACCTATGCAAATAGAGAAGTGAGAGGCCGCTTCTTATGGATTTTCGGTTAATCCTAGAGTACTTACTAGCACGAGATCAAAGCGAAGGCCTATATTAAATTGCACTGCCCATGGAGGAACACACGGACCAGTGTAGAGTGTGAATATGTTTCCTTGTGTCTCATATCATATTCAATCTAAAAGTTCAAGTCTTAGCCACCTATTAGACATACACTTTACATAAGAACCAATTTGCATAATTTTCTTTACGATGCATACATTTGCATTATTAGGTAATAAGTGGGGGATTGTTGTATATATTACCTTATAATGAAATGTTTCAAAATTTATTCCAAGAGTTTTTGTTTTTTAACAAAGGTTGGAAATCATATAGATTGCATATTTTCATGAATTAAGTGTGTTTAAAAGAAAAGTTATATATGTTTGAGGTGATCATTCATTCCAAGTATGATGATTTCTTATGAAAGGGCATTCATTCGTAGAGTGATAATTCTTCATCTAATATTTAACTTTTTATGAAAAGGTATTATTTCAAAAGTAATGACTTTTCATCAAATAGTTATTTTTTCATGAAAAATGAGTACTTTCATGAAAAGATGTTTTTAACATGTGTTGGTATCTATAAATGTCTTTCTTTACACTTAATTCAAAAGAATTTTACATCCAATTCTCTTAAGGAATCATTTCTCTTCTTTCACTCTCTTTTGGTTCATGGTTCATGTGTGTTCAAGAAGAACTTGAAGTGTAATCTTGTTATTCTTCTTTGAGTAAGCATTGTATCATGAGAATAGCGTTTCTAAAGAGACCATTTGCACCATAATTAGAAAACTATTATCTTAAAGAAAGCCTCCTGAAAGTGCCTTGCCTACAACCATCTTCATATCTTCTTCTTCTCTACAATTGTTTTTACTTGATTACATTAGTCAAACTTCCAATATACAACAATTTAATTCCGAAATTTAGTTATTTATAACAAGATACTTGGTATATAAAGTTGATGACAAAATTAAAGTACTACATGTTGGATATCATAGCTTATAATTATGTGTATACATATGAAATACGTATTCTAATACGTAGGTTGTCGTAACTAGATACACGGTGTATAATTAACGTACACAATTGATATCAAAATTGAATGAGAAATTAGTCTCATTAAACACTCACTTGAATAGGAAGAAAGTTGGTTGATATTGTGTTTGGTAATCATTCCCACATAGAACAAAGTTTGGCCTTAGCTTGTTGAATAAATAGGCTAGTGTTCTATGTTGGGTTAAGCCCCAAGGGGCACCCAAGTTTTGTAGTGGGTGAAGACCTACACAAACTAGGCTGGACCACAAATGCGCGTGCACGCCGTCGCCGTCGAGTCGAGCCGGGCTGGGTCGGACCATATCGAACTTGGGCTTGGGTCAGCAATAATCTTTTTGCTGCCCAGCCGGACCAATTTATTAAGACTGTCTGATTAATTCTTGCCTTTTTGGTCCAGGACCGAATAGGTTCGTGTTATTTTTCAGAATTTATCTTTTCGGTAAAGACATGCTGGTTCGGCTTCCTGCCTGACCAAACTGGTTCGTCACCAATGGGTGTGCCTATTCTGATCAAACAGGCAGATTGATTGCTATAAATACAGACATCCTATGTCTATTTTTTACTCACTAATTCACTCAAATAAATTCTGTCTTCTGAGAGAGAGACTCAACATTCTTCTGGTTCACTATGTTGCATCCGAGTGTGCTCTCATTTGCAATGATTATCGAGGAAACCTGGGAAACGATTTGCATCAAACTGTAAGCACCTTTAGACAGGCAAAAAACGTCTTAAGGTCAGAGGTCCAACCTTGACTCGATTCTGTTTCATTGCTGTTCGATTAAAATCTGTAAGCATTGTTGTAATATTCATGTTCTGAATTCTGTTCGTATATATATATATATATATATATATATATATATATCAACTTCATCTTCTTATTATCTGTTTATATATATATTCTATTTATATTTGCATCAAATGGTAAGCACCTCTTGACAGACAAAAAAACGTCTTAAGGTCAGAGGTCCAACATTGACGCGGTTTTGTTTCTTTGCTGTTCGATTAAAGTCTGTAAGCATTGTTGTAATATTTATGTTCTGAATTCTGTTAGTATATATATATATATCAAGTTCATCTTCTTATTATCTGTTTTTATATATATATATATATATTCTGTTTATATTTTTAGTATATAGCATCCTACAATCTTAAGGCGATTATTCTGCTTTGTTATACTAGTTTATATTTCATTATTGATTTGACAGTTATAACTTATATTAAGTGTTTGAATATTCATATTCTTACTTACTTCATATACGTTATAAGTGTTTTAATAAATTTAGAAATTTGTGATATATATACGCATATATTTCTAGTGGATTTCGATACTGTATGATATATTATATATTGTTTATTTGTTTTAATATATAATTGAAATATTGCAACTGTTGTTTGAACCGAATTTATATATAGATACTGTTTGGTTTTATATATATATATATATATATATATATATATATATATTGCTTTTCATGCATGAGACGTTGGTTTATTTGGAAAAACTATGAATGCATGAAACTTTGTTTGTAAAACTCGTGACTGATCAAATATATGAGAAAGGCTAAAAGGAAAGATTTCTTAATCAAGTGGGGTTTCGTTAATTCTTATCCTTTTAAGGAGTTTCGGCTTTTATAGCCGCCGTCTTAATGCTTTGGTTCGGTATTGAGAATGAATTTTGATAACCGCCGTACTTGCTGTTTAATAATATATTTATATATATTGTTTTATAACATATATATTTGTTAGAATATTATTACTGTTGTAATATATATTTTGATATATATATATTAAGTAACAGATTAGTTACGTACTTCTCTTGTTAGAATATATATTATATATATTCTTTATAATATTTACTGCTTGTTTATATCGAAAGCTTTGTAGGGCTTTTATTTACGTTATATATATTGTTTAGTAATATATTTCATATAAATATATTACGTTATATATATATTTACGTGATTTTACGTGTTATATTATATTGTTATAACAGAACGATATATAATTTGTGATCATATTGTTTAGATACATATTGTTTATGTATTGATTTGGTACATTGTTCTATAAACTGTATGAAAGTTGATTCTGTTATTTTTTAAATAACATATGGCCAAACAATTTATCGGTAATGCTAGTGCGCCTGTAGCGCCACAACTTCTACATGTTACACATGGTGAGAGACCCGAGAAGTTCAGTGGTCTGGACTTCAAACGGGTGGTAGCATAAGATGTTGTTCTATCTGACCACTCTGAACCTAGCCAGGTTCTTACGGGAGGAGGCCCCGACTCTGAACGAGGGAGAGACCGAGCTTCGGTGGATGCATGGAAGCATTCAGACTTCCTATGCAAGAACTATATCCTCAACGGATTGGACAATACGTTATAAAACGTGTATATCCCGATCAAGACAGCGAGAGAGCTGTGGTAGTCCTTCGAGAGAAAATACAGAACTGAGAATGCCGGCACAAAGAAAATTATTGTTGGTTGATTTCTGGATTTCAAAATGGTGGACTCGAAAACCATGATTAGTCAAGTCCAAGAGTATCAGTTGATCCTCCATGAGATTACTGTCTAGGGAATGATTCTTAGTGAATCATTTGAGAAGGCAGCTTTTATAGAGAAATTGCCTCCTTCATGGAAGGATTTCAAGAACTATCTAAAGAACAAGAGAAAGGAGATGACTTTAGAGGACTTGATTATTCGGTTAAGAATCGAGGAGGATAACTGTGGCTCAGAAAAGAGGGTTAAAGCTCAGACCATGAAAGCCAAGGCAAATGTTGTAAAACATTCGCACAGGACCAACAAGAGAAAATTTGTTGGTTCTAGTTCTTCCCAAGCTAATAAGGGAATGGATTTCAAGAAGTTCACGAGAACTTGTTTCATATGTAACAAGCTCAGTTATCGAGTAAATGACTGCTATCAGAACAAGAAAAGAGCTCAAGCCAACTTAGTTGATGATTATGAGATTGAGCTCGCTGCTGTAGTGTCACAAGTGAACATGGTAGAAAACCCTAAGACATGGTGGGTTGATACCGGTGCCACTTGTCATGTTTGTTCTGATAGAAATAGTTTCTCCGAGTATAAAGAAGATGTTGTTGATAAGCAACTATTTATGAGCAACTCTTCGATCTACAAGGTACAAGGCCATGGAAAGGTGGTGCTCAAGATGACATCCGGGAAATAACTAACTTTGAACAATATGGTTCATGCTCCTGAAATTCGAAAGAATTTGGTTTTCGGCTCTCTGTTGAGCAAAAATAGGTTCAGACTAATATTTGAGTCTGATAAATTTGCACTCACCAAAAGTGACATGTTTATGGGTAGAGGATATTTATGTGATGGGCTTTTTAAGCTCAATGTAATGGTTGTTGTGCCAAAGAACATAAATAATAATTAAATTATTTCTTATATTTATTTGGTGGTATCCTCTAACGTATGGCAAGGTAGATTAGGTCATGTAAATTACAAGACCTTGCAAAGAATCAGCAATTTGGATTTGAATTTGCTTCCGCAAATTGTTATTGATAAAAATCACAAATGTGAAATTTGTGTGAAATCCAAATTGGCTAAGGCTCTTATCTATTTGGTAGAAAGAAATAGTGAACCTCTAGACTTAATTCACATTGATATTTGTGACTTAAAATTTTTGCAAACTAGAGGCGGTAAAAAGTATCTCATTACTTTTATTGATGATTGCACACGATATTGTTATGTCTATTTGCTAAGAAGCAAAGACGAGGCTTTGGAAGTTTTTTAAGCACTTTAAAAAATGAGGTCGAAAATCAACTAAGCAAGAAAATCAAGATAATAAAGAGTGATGGCGTGTGAATATGATTCATTGTCTAATGAATTCTATTCAGAATATGGTATCATCTATATGACCACTGCTACTTATTCACCTCAACAAAACGGTATTGCAGAACGCAAGAACCGAACGTTGAAAGATATGATGAACGCTTTGTTGATAAGTTCAGGGTAATCTCAGAACTTGTGGGGGGAGACTATTTTAATAGCTCATTATATTTAAAATAAAATACCCCACAAGAAATCAGACAAGACACCATATGCATTATGGAAAGGTCAAAGACAATCCTAAAAATACACGAAAGTGTGGGGGTGTCTTGCAAAGGTATCGGTTTCTCCGGCTTAAAAGGTCATGATATCTAAAACTATTTTCGGTGCCTCATTCGAAGGGATCATGACCCAGTCCTTGAGGGCAAGTGAAGGACATGTGAGAAAATGTCAACTTGTCATCAATGAGGGTATCAACATAGTAAGGAGGGAAGAGTTTCATGGTATGGTATCAGCATGCTTTGGTGCTACCATGACTACCCCGTTGTGAAGCCGAGGATGAGACCTTCTCCATGGGATTGGTGATCCTTGATGGTGCCAAGAGTGGTACGGACCCTGTAAGCAAACCATTAGGTTGTAAATTAATGTAAAGACATAACATACTCAGTTAGCAAACTGAGTAGATTTACAAGTAATCCTAGACAGGATCACTGGAAGGCCATTGTGATGGTACTTAGATATTTAAGATACACCTCAAATTATAGACTGCAGTTGTACTTGAAGGGTACAGTGATGCAAATTGGATATCCGATACTAAAGATTCGAAATCCACTTGCGGATTTATCTTTACTACTGGAGGAGCCGCAGTATCTTGGAAATCTTCTAAACAAACATGTATAGCTTTAAATAAAGCTAGAGAAGAAGTGGAATGGCTTCAGATTTTAGAAAATATTCCATGTTGGCCGAAATCTGTGCCTGTAATTTTTCATTGCGATAGCCAATCTGCAATTGGTAGGGCACAGAGTAGTTTGTATAACGGTAAATCTCGACACATTTGTCGAAGACATAATACCGTTAGACAGTTGCTCTCAAATGAAATTATCTTAATTGATTATGAAAAATCAAGGATAATGAAGCGCGCTTACGAAAAGTTTTAACAAGAGAACAAATAAATAAATCCTCGAGGGGAATTGGTCTTAAGCTTATAAATTAAAGTTACATAATGGCAACCCAACCTATCTGACTGGAGTTCCTAAGATCTAGGTTCAAAGGGACAACCGAGTTATGTTAGCTTAGTGTGAGCACTAAAAGAGTTAAACACTCTAATCCATTCCTATGATGAATTAGTGTTGTCTACAAAGGAGGTAGGATAAGCTATGTTTTTAATGATTCTTATAGCTTGATAAAATCAAGTGGGGTATCGCAGGATACTCTTAATAAGCAATCACCTATTATGAGTAAGAAACATGGTCATTTCTATGAGAATTGATCAGGTTAAATTCTCTAGAGTACTCATAAGAAACCAAGAAGTGTTCGGGACCAAAATGGACACAGCCGTGAGAACCGAAGATGTCCGAAGGGGAATTGGGTGATACCTATTGACTTGGTTTACACGAAAGGCTGAATAGTTCAAGAGATCATGTTCACTAGTTAGCCGAGTAAATTCGATAGTTGTCACTATGGAAGGTTCAAAGCCAAAAGCTACCTATCTTGATGCAATTACTCTTCAAAGATAGTCTCTCTCAAACTCCGAGTCAGTTCGTCGTTTTAATCAGATAATTTCCAGTCATGTGGGGGATTGTTGGATATCATAGCTTATAATTATGTGTATACATATGAAATACGTATTCTAATATGTAGGTTGTCGTAACTATATACATGGTGTATAATTAATGTACACAATTGATATCAAAATTGAATGAGAAATTAGTCTCATTAAACACCCACTTGAATAAGAATAAAGTTGGTTGATGTTGTGTTTGGTAATCATTCCTACATAGAACAAAGTTTGGTTTTAGCTTGTTGAATAAATAGGCTAGTGTTCCATGTTGGGTTGGGCCCCAAGGGGCACCCAAATTTTGTGGTGGGTGAGAACCTACACAAACTGGGCTGGACCATACGCACGCCCCGCTGCCGAGCCGGGCTGGGCTTGGGCTAGGTCGGGTTGGACCATAACGTACTTGGGCTTGGGTCAGCAATAATATTTTTGTTGCCCAGTCGGACCAATTTATTAAGACTGTCCAACTAATTCCTGCCTTTTTCAGTCCAGGATCGAACAGGTTCGTGTTATTTTCCAGAATCTGTTCGGCTTCCTACCTGACCAAACTGGTTCGTCACCAATGGGTGTATCTGTTCTGATCAAACAAGTTTTTTTCATGTGGTGTGTCTTTACCGAATAGGTAGATTGATTGCTATAAATACAGACATCATGTGTCTGTTTTTTACTCACTAATTAACTCAAATAAATTTTGTCTTCTAAGAGAGAGAGTCAACATTCTTTTGGTTCGCTGTGTTGCATCCGAGTGTGCTCTCATTTGCAACGATTATCTAGGAAACCTGAGAGATAATTTGCATCAAACTGTAAGCACCTTTAAACAGGCAAAAAACGTCTTAAGATCAGAGATCTAACCTTGACTCGATTCTGTTTCTTTGCTATTTGTAGACACCTAATTTTGTCCGGACCACTAAACATGTATGTTTTCTTCCCATATTGATGTTCCCAAGTGTAAAAAGACTGTTTTCATCCTGCAGGTGGTACTCCGAGACTTAGTTTAAGAGGGCGAGCACAAAAAGTCAAACTTGAAAAAAAGTCAACCCCGAAAAAGTCAACCCCGAAAAAGTCAACCCCATAAAGTCAACTACTGAAAAAGTCAACCCACTTTCAAAATCAAGATTTTAAGTTCAATTGAAAAATGGCGAAAGAATTTTGATAATCCGAGGTCTACATTGAAAGATATGGAGTTCGGAAGTTGGGATTTGGAGATTCAATAGAAAGGAAACCCTAATCCGAGAAATTTGGGGAAAAGTGCTTAAACGATCAAACTGGTCGAAATTGAAGGTTCCAAATGAAAGATAAGCACTGACTACGGGTAATGGAGAAGTCACTTGCAAGAAAAACCGAAAAAAAAGTCAATCCGGGAGAAAACCGAGAATTAGGGTTTTTAGTGGATTTCGGTGAAATCGGGAAGAATCACAGAAATGGCCTGACTTGGTAAGACCAAAGCCCCCAATGGATGAGGAATGATTAAAAAGGATGGCCCAAGGCTCAGATTGAAGAAAATCTGAAAATCGGACTTGTTTTGAGCAAAACCGGGTTTCGGAGGTTAAAGGGTAAAATTGGAAAAATTTGGGAAAAATAGCAAATGGACTCCGAAAATTATGGAAAATTTGTCAATCTCATTATTAAATCATTTGAAAGAGATTGGAGAAAGAAAATCTTGATTCCGAGTTCGTTTGCAAAGTGGCCAAATCCCGGGCTTCTTATGCAGTAATTCAAAAAGATAAATCCCGGAAAAATAGCAAATGGACTCCAAAAATTCTGAAATTTGGCAAATCTCATTTTTAAATTATTTGGAAGAGATTGGCGAAAGAAAATCTTGATTCCGAGTTCGTTTGCAAAATGGCCAAATCCCGGGCCTCCTATGCAGTAATTCAAGCCGATAAATCCCAAAAAAATACCAAATGGGCTCAAAAAATTATGAAAACTTCCAGATCACACTTTTTAATTATTTTGAAGAGATTGGTGAAGAAAAATCTTGATTTGGAGCTCGTTTAAAAAATGGTAAAATGTAGGGGCATAAAAGGGCATTTTTTGGAAGAAAAAATCCAAATAAATAGCAAACGGACTCGGATAATTTTGAAAACTTCCAGAACTCAATATTTTATTATTTTGGAAGTATTAAAAAAAGAAAAATTGAATTTGGAGTCCGTTTGATATTTATTTGCATCCGGGGGGCAAAATGGTCATTTCACCCAAGCAACCGAAAAGGGCTTTTTTGGCCCTTCAAAAAAATCAGAGTTGGGTTGGAAAAGAGAAGTGCTGGCATACCCAAGCCCAAAGAAAGGAGGAAGCTTCTAATTTTTTTTTTTAATCAAGTGGTTAAAAATCAAGAGTTAGTTAACCATTCTCTTTGATCAAGCCATGGTGATTAAACCACATAGGTTAAGAAAGATGTCAACATTATTTTTGCATAGCTGTAATTTGAGAGGGCTGAGATGCTAATCTAAAGGTGGTAATTTCATGACTTTTCATCTTGAATTATTGGCCATTTGATGGAAATTAGGTTACACAAAAATGACAACATCTTGGAGGCTATATAACCATGCATTAAGGCTAGCCCTAAAGGGAGGGAGGCAGATTTTGGTTTCTTCTTTTCCATTTTGGCTGATTTCTCTTAGTTTTTCTTAGTTTTTATCTTCTTGGTTGAGAGCAAAAAAAAGAAAAGTTTAGAAAAAAAGGAAAGTTTGAAGAGAAAAGCTTGAAATATTAGCTTCTTGAGGTTGCTCTTGAGCACCAACTCTTGCACTTTCATTTTCTATTCTTGTTCTTTGCTATTTTAATCTCTACTTGGTGAGTTTTCATTTTAAAATAATGTTTCTTGTTCTTCCTTCATTTCCTTTCTTAAGTATTTTTTTTTACATTTTTTTTTACAATAAACTCACCATGGCCAAATGGCCTACATTATTTATTTTAAGTTGTTGTTTCAATTCATTTTACCATATTGTTTATGCTATTTTCTTTGTTTTTGATGTTTTAAGTGTTATGTTATTTCATGTTCTTAAGTTATATTTAATTTGGTTGCTTTGTTTGTTGCCATTTATGTCTTAGATATCATGTTTTTGCATTTTTAATTTTCTGTTTTCATGTTGTTTAAATTTGAGCATGTTTTAGAGTTAGCATATTAAGTGTTTGTGAAAATGCTTGTGTGATTCTTTGCATGATTCTTGTTTTATATCTTAGTGAGCATGTTTTAGATTTGGTATATTAGGTGTTTGTGAAAATGCTTGTGTGATTTTTGTGTTATGACTTAGTTTTTCATGCTAGCATACCAAGTGTTTGTGAAAATGCCATGCTTGTTGGAGCTTGAGGCCATTTGGCTACTCCATGTGTTTTGCATTGTGTGTTGTATTTTTGTCATGCTAGTTGTTAGGTTTTTGCATTTGCATGATATTTGGTTGGATTTTTGAATTAAGCATGCCTTGTGTTTGTGAAAATGCCATGCATATCTTAGGTCTAGGTTGCATTTATTGCCATGCAAGTTCATGTTAGGTCTAGGCCATATTATTTATGTCATGCATTTTCCTTATATTTAGTTTTAAATCCATGCATTTCATGCATTATGTTTGCTGCATTATTTCATGCATTTCATGTTCATACCACTTGAATAATGACTTGAGCCAATTGATGGTTCAAAGTCATGCTCTCTTGAGCACACTTGTGGAAAATTAAGTTTGTCAAGTTGATTATTCTACCTTTGTGATTTTTTTTACTTAGTCATTTTTTATCTAACTTTCAAAAAGTCCTAGCTACTGCTTTCAAGTCATTTTATGAGTTTCAAATATTTTTACTTTGATTTTTAAATGATTTTATCAAAGACAAAAAAATGTGCTGGCTGATAACTCGTATAATTATATAGTTTTTAGTTATGTTTTATTATTGTTTTGTGTCAAATACGAGTTATTATTGTTTAGTCTAATTGTGTTTATGATCTTTTATATTTTTATGTAATTTGGTGTTTTTCACAAGTTTCTTTGAGTGATTTCAGATTACTAGTATTAAGGGCAAATCCAGTTCAGTTCCAGTTCCGACACCTTTTGCCATATCAGCTATATCTTGAGTTTCACTGAAGCAATAAGGCTGAACTTTGTATCCCTGCAAAGCTAAGAGGCATATCTATCTTTTTCATGTTTTACACTTCTTGAAACGGAGTCGTTTTCCCTAGCGAAATCGACCATCAAGTTGGCTGATGTGCAATGACGTCTGTTCTGCACCGTTTTGGTATTTTGACCATATCTTCCGATCCACGTGCGCAAATGATCTGATTCCAACGGCTATGGATCCGTAACTGATAGGGGTATATTTTTCTAGAAGACCATTTTATCAGATCGAGCCTCCACCATTGACAAAATCGACCATCAAGCTGGCTGATCAGAATTGTCATACAATATGACGAAAATTGTTAGAAAAATGCACCCACCTATTATACCTACCTTTGAAATTTGTAAAGCTTGTCTCTTGTCATTTAGCCCTCCAAAATGTGTATAAATAGAGGGCCTTGGATGAGTATTGGGATACAATATACATTGGTAGGATATTAGCCTTTGTAGTAAAATTCTCTAAGTTTTCTTCTTCTTTCCTTTCTCTAGTTTTCTTTTTTTATTTACTTATGCTTCTTACATTTCTTTTCATTTTATTCATATCTAGTATGTGTTGCTAATCATATTGTTGAGGTGATGAGGTGAAGCTCTTGGTAAATGCTAAGGTTAGTCTCTTAAACATGAGCTAAAATGAATCATCATTTATAAACACTAGTATAGATAATATTTTCTTTTGGTTTAAAATCATACTTGCAAAGTAGAGATCTTGATTCATTATTGACAATGAAAATGGCACAGTAAATGCTTGGTTTCATAACCTTGATTTGTTGTAGACATATACCTTGGCATAAGGAATGCTTGGACTCTTTTTATGAGTTTTGAGGACACCAAATGAACATAATATCATATGCTATGGACGTAGGACAATTTGGACTGAATTGCTAAACCTTCCGGTTGGAACCTCCCTTATGTGTGGATTTCAATTGTGTAATAAAACAAGATTAATCTTAGCATAACACCAAGAGTGGATTCTCTAACCTCAACATCTTTTCTTATTGTTTTTTTTATATCTTGTTTAATTGCTTTTATGTTATTTTGTTTATTTTGTTCCCTAATATCTTGTTTATTTTCTTTTTCTTATATATTTATAAACTTATACTTACTAATACGCTTCCCTGTGGTTCGACCTCGGACACCCGAGAATTTATTACTTGAACATAACCTGCACTTGGGTTTACAACTCTTAATTGAGTTACCATCAAGTTTTTGGCGCCGTTGCCGGGGAGGCAATACTAAGTATATAAGTTTATAAGTATATTTATTTTTATTGGCTGGTTATACCGCCTATATTTATTTTTATTGGCTGGTTATACCGCCTAATTTTCTATATATTTATATTTATATTGTATATTAACTTTGTTTTATTTTTATTGGCTGGTTATACCACCTAATTTTGTATATTAACTTTGTTTTATGCTTGTTTGGCGACGTGATTTTAGATCTCGTCGTTTAGTTAGATTTTATTGTGAAACTTTTTCAGGTAATCTTTCTAATACAACTCCTACCATGGCTGACAATGAAAGTGTTCATGCTGAAGATGAGAACAGACAAGTACGCACCATGCGTGACTACTTGCAACCAACTCGAAGCTCATCACCCTCTTGTTTTATTTTTCCTCTCAATGCAAACAACTTTCGTTTTAAACCAGGTATGATAGCTTTGCTTCCAAATTTCCATGGGTTAGAATCGGAAAGTGCTTACTCGTTTCTAAAAGACTTCGAAGATGTATGTGTCACCTTTAATGACCAACAATGTACAAATGAAATTGTCAAGCTAAAATTATTTCCTTTTTCTTTAAAAGATAAAGCAAAAATTTGGCTTCATAATTTAAAACCAAGGTCAATTGGCACATGGCAAGAATTACAAACTGAGTTTCTAAAGAAATTTTTCCCAGCACATAAAACTACTGCTTTGAAAAGACAGATTCAAAATTTCAATCAAAATCAAAATGAAGCATTTTTTCAGTGCTGGGAGCGTTTTAAAGATTTGTTAAGTTCTTGTCCACATCATGGTTTTGAAAAATGGCGTCTTATTAGTTTCTTTTATGAAAGTTTAACTCCCGAAACTAAACAATTTGTTGAAACAATGTGTAACGGTGAGTTTCTAGAAAAAGAACCTGAAGAAGCCTTTGACTACTTAGACCATTTGGCAGATAACTCTCAAGCCTGGCACACAGATAATTCCTCTGAAAGTTCCAATAGATCTAATGTTGTTTCTAACAGAGGAAAATATCATTTTAGTCAAGAAGATGAGATAAAAGCTAAAGTAGCTAATTTGGCTAGAAAGATTGAAGCCATGGAACTTAGAGAAGTAAAAGAAGTCAAAACGGTTAAAAATGAAGAAAGTTGTGGAATTTGTGAAATCATGGGACACCCCACTTCTGAATGTCCAAACATTCCCATTCTTAAAGAAGCGTTGCATGATCAAGTAAATTCCATAAACACATTTAAAAAGCCTTTTCCTTCTCCTTACTCTGAAACGTATAACCCTGAATGGAGAAATCATCCCAACTTCAGTTGGCGGAATAATAATCATGTTCAGGTACCACAATCTCAAAAGCCGGGCAACACTTTTTCCTATCAACCTTCACGTGTACAAACCTTGGAAGAGACATTGCAAGCATTCATGCAAACACAAGCAAATGTGAATAGCCGGACTTCACAGGACATCAATGAGATCAAAAACACCTTGTCCACATTGACAGCTTCATTACGCACTCAAGAAAAAGGTAAGTTTCCTGCTCAACCTCAGCCTAACCCTTCTACTCAATGTCTTGTTTCTTGCTCCAATGAAACTCAACAGGAAAATGCCAGTTCTATCACAACTCTTCGAAGTGGAAAGGCAATTGACAAAAACATTCCATCAAAAGACCAAGATCCTCTTTCCCCTCCGAAAAGTAATGGTAAGGATGATGGTAAGTCTGAACTTCTTGAAAATTTGGACAAAGAAAAAGGTATGCATCCTGCTCCTTTTCCTCAAAGGTTGCAAACAATAAAGAATTTGAATCAAAATGCAGAAATTTATGAACTTTTCAAACAAGTTAAGATTAACATTCCTTTATTGGATGCAATCAAACAAGTTCCATCTTATGCTAAATTTTTGAAGGACATGTGCACAGTTAAAAGGAAACATAATGTACAAAAGAAAGCATTTCTGACGGAAAGTGTGAGCTCAATCATTCAGCACCTTACTCCACCAAAATTCAAAGATCCTGGATGTCCAACAATCTCATGCATCATTGGAAACACTAGAATAGAACGTGCATTGCTTGATCTTGGTGCTAGTGTTAATCTTTTGCCTTTTTCTGTTTATCAACAGTTAGGTTTAGGTGAACTCAAGGAAACACCTGTTACACTTCAACTAGCTGATCGTTCTGTAAAAATTCCTCGAGGGATAGTTGAAGATGTTTTGGTTCAAATTGATAATTTTTACTTCCCTGTTGATTTTATTGTTTTGGACACACATCCTGTTTCAAATCCAAATGTTCAAATTCCTGTTATATTAGGCCGTCCATTTCTTGCAACTTCTAATGCTCTGATAAATTGCAGGAATGGTATGTTGAACATTTCTTTTGGAAATATGACTTTAGAATTAAATGTGTTCAACATTTGCAAGCAACCTGGTGATAATTCAGAAGTACATGAAGTGGATTTCATTGAAGAACTTGTTCATGAACATCTCACCACTACCACATTCCATGATCCTTTAGAAGCTTATTTAATTGAATATGAGTTTGATAATGCTTCAGAAATTTCACACACTGATTCTTTGTTAAAATCTTTTCAGGATAAGCATTGTTGGAAACAAAAGTTTGAGGAACTTCCATCACTTACAAATGTCACTGTACCATCAACTATTGAACCACCCAAGCTGGAGTTAAAACCATTGCCATCCGAGCTAAAATATTCCTTTTTGGGTGAGAGTGAAACTTTTCCAGTCATAATTTCTTCACATCTTGACGAACTACAAGAAGGTAAGTTGTTACAACTTTTGAAGATGCACAAAAATGCATTAGGATGGACCTTAGCTGACATAAAGGGAATAAGCCCATTAATCTGCACACATAATATTTATGTAGAGGAAAATGCTAAACCCTCTAGACAAATGCAACGAAGGCTTAATCCTAATATGAAAGAAGTAGTGAGAAATGAAGTCATTAAACTTCTAGATAATGGAATCATTTATCCTATCTCTGATAGCAAATGGGTAAGTCCTACTCAAGTCGTACCTAAGAAATCTGGAGTTACTGTAGTTAAAAATGAAAACAATGAATTAATTCCAGCTAGGACTGTTACTGGTTGGCGCATGTGCATTGACTATAGGAAACTTAACTCAGTGACGAGGAAAGATCATTTCCCTTTGCCTTTCATGGATCAAATCTTAGAAAGAGTTGCAGGGCATGAGTTTTATTGTTTTCTAGATGGATATTCTGGGTATAATCAAATTGCCATTGCACTTGAGGACCAAGAGAAAACCACTTTTACATGTCCTTTTGGTACTTTTGCATATCGTAGAATGCCATTTGGATTATGTAACGCCCCTGCCACATTTCAAAGATGCATGCTTAGCATTTTTAGTGACATGATTGAACGTAATCTTGAGATTTTCATGGATGATTTTTCTGTTTCTGGTGATTCATTTGATGATTGCTTAGCCAATTTGAAAAATGT
The DNA here is from genome assembly GCA_030761205.1 of Fremontodendron californicum. Taxonomy (NCBI): domain Eukaryota; kingdom Viridiplantae; phylum Streptophyta; class Magnoliopsida; order Malvales; family Malvaceae; genus Fremontodendron; species Fremontodendron californicum. The sequence goes on along the minus strand of JAULJL010000022.1, from coordinate 23,397,377 downwards.
ATTGATTAGGTGTGAAGAAAAAAATCTTGTTCTTAATTGGGAAAAATGTCATTTCATGGTCACTAAAGGTATTGTACTAGGTCACATTGTTTCTGCAAAAGGGATTGAGGTAGACAAGTCAAAACTTGAATTGATTGCTAATCTACCCACACCAAAGACAGTAAAGGACATTAGGTCATTCTTGGGACATGCAGGTTTTTATAGAAGATTCATAAAAGATTTTAGCACGATATCTAAACCTCTATGTAATCTTTTAATGAAAGACACTGCATTTGAATGGACTAAAGATTGTGAAGATGCTTTTGAAAAACTCAAAAATATGCTCACTACTGCTCCTATTATGAGATCTCCTGATTGGTCTTTACCATTTGAAATAATGTGTGATGCTAGTGACTATGCTGTTGGTGCTGTGTTAGGACAAAGGAAAGATAATAAACCACATGTAATTTACTATGCAAGTAAAACTTTAAATAGAGCCCAAATGAATTATTCCACTACAGAAAAGGAATTACTTGCAGTTGTTTTTGCATTGGATAAATTCAGATCTTACCTTGTTGGATCATCAATTGTTGTCTTTAGTGATCATGCAGCTTTAAAATATCTTCTCTCTAAGAAGGATGCAAAACCTAGGTTGCTGAGGTGGATCCTTTTGCTGCAAGAATTTGACATCACCATTCGAGATAAAAAAGGAGTAGAAAATGTGGTGGCTGATCATTTATCAAGACTTGTTTGTGATGAATCTTTTGGAACCTCACCAATAAATGATACTTTTCCTGATGAACAACTTCTAATTGTCTCCACGACACCTTGGTTTGCTGACATTGCTAATTTTCTTGCTACAGGAAAAATTCCTTCTCAATGGAGCACCCAAGATAAAAGGAAGTTTCTGAATGAGGTAAAGAAGTTCTATTGGGATGACCCTTACTTGTTCAAATATTGTCCTGATCAGATTTTTCGAAGATGCATTCCCGACAATGAGGTAAGTAGTGTAATTAAGTTTTGTCATTCCGAGGCATGTGGTGGTCATTTTTCATCAAAGAAAACTGCTGCAAAAATTTTACAGTGTGGATTTTACTGGCCAACTTTGTTCAAAGATGCACATAATTTTTGCAAGTCATGTGAAAGTTGTCAAAAATTAGGTTCCATTTCGAAAAGAAACATGATGCCTTTGAACCCAATTCTTGTAATTGAAATTTTTGACTGTTGGGGTATTGATTTCATGGGACCATTTCCACCATCTTTTGGTTTCTTATACATTTTAGTAGCAATAGATTATGTTTCAAAGTGGATAGAGGCAATTCCATGTCGAAATAATGATCACAAAACAGTGATTAAATTTTTAAAAGAAAATATTTTGAGTCGATTTGGAATTCCTCGATCTATCATAAGCGATGGGGGAACACATTTTTGCAACAAGGTTTTTGAAACATTAATGAAGAAATATGCCATTACACACAAAGTTGCAACCCCTTATCACCCGCAGACAAATGGACAGGTAGAATTAGCAAATAGGGAGATTAAACAAATTTTGGAAAAGACAGTTAATCCAAATCGCAAAGATTGGTCTCTTAGACTTAACGATGCATTATGGGCCTATCGAACAGCTTTTAAAACAGCATTGGGCATGTCTCCTTATAGGCTAGTTTATGGAAAACCTTGTCATTTACCTGTGGAACTTGAGCATAAAGCATATTGGGCCATTAAAATGTTCAACTCAAACCTTGATGACGCTTCTAATTTACGAAAATTACAAATAAATGAACTTGAGGAACTCAGAAATGATGCATATGAGAATTCTAAAATTCATAAAGAAAGAACTAAAGCCTTTCATGACAAGTTAATTTCAAGAAAAACATTTAATGTTGGGCAAAAAGTTCTACTTTATAATTCTAGACTTCACATATTTCCTGGTAAGTTAAGATCAAGATGGACTGGCCCATTTGTGGTTAAGCATGTGTATCATTATGGAGCAGTTGACATTGAGAATCCTCAAAATGGTAACGTATTCAAGGTAAATGGACAAAGACTCAAACTCTTTTTGGAAAATCATGTTACTCAAGAAGAGGTTGTTTTTCTTTCTGATCCTTGTTTTGAAAATAACTAGATGTAAATATAATTTTTTTTTTTACCCCGGTTAAATGGCGGATAACGGTACTCCGTGATTATTTAAGTCGGTTCCATCAGCTACCCACAAAACTGATATTGTATATAAATTTCTCTTTCATTTAATTTTATTTCATTTTTTTTTTCAGGATGGATGATATTCTCAAAAGATTGCAGAAACGATTTCCTCCTTTTCCTCGGAATATTTTACTGAAGCTTTACCAAGTTCGATTAGAAAGATTAAGAATGCTTATGAACAAAGGGATTCCTGAAGACATACGTTGGATAATTGAAGCCAAGGTACGTGAAGATGAATATCTTCCTGTTTTGCATTTACCAGGTACAGGTAGAAGCACTTATGCAAAGAAGCGACGAGCAAAGCGCATGAGTTCAAATTGCCACAAGTGTGCACGATGGACGTGTAACGGTAAATGTCGTTCTATTGGGATTCCGTCCTCTAATCGAGATGATAAAATTGAATTCATTAAGGATGGACTGAGTAAGGAGAATTTGGGTAATATCCAACTTTCTCTTGAGACGCATCCTAGTGGAGATGTACAAAGAGAAATTCTTGATTTATGGCCGCAATTCCAAAGGGAATGGCAACATCTTGGGAATCTGATGATAAAAGACCCTGTTTGCCAGCTTGTAAGAAAACTGGATGGGAAGCATATCCTCGACTCATAGAAGGCGTTTAAGCCGTTTCTGGACGTAAAACCAGAGGAAGATGCCAAATACACTTTCGGCGACATTATTACTTTTGACTTTTACGGTTGATTTTTCTTCTCTTTTTGATTTTCTTCCTGAAATCATGCAAAAATCTTTTGTTAGGTTAACATTTTCTTCTGACAGGTCAAATACACTTTCGGCGACATTATTACTCTTGTCTGATTCATTACTCAGTCCTCTATATATTACACCATGTACTCATTCTCTTTCAGGCACTCGAAAAAGAAAAAAAAAATGGAAAGCACTTCGTCCCAGCGCATTAAAAAAATTTGTGTCTTTGGAGGTGCTTATCCAGGGAAAAATAACATATTCGCTGATGAAGCCATAAGAGTTGGAGTAATACTTGCCCAACAAAAGATCCACTTGATTTATGGAGGCGGTAGTACGGGTTTAATGGGAGCAGTCGCTACAGCAGCACACGCCGGAGGAAGTCCAGTTCTAGGAATCGTGCCAAAACTATTCACAGATTTTTGTGGACCTACCGTGGGTAAGGAAATACAAGTCTGGAGTATCCCTGAACGGATAACAATCATGTACCATTCTGCCGATGCATTCATTGCTTTACCAGGAGGTCTGGGTACATTGGAAGAAATAGCTTGCGTGGCTTCTTGGTCATCTTTGGTCACAAATAAGAAACCCATTGGTTTGCTTAATATTAATGGTTATTTTAGTAATTTACTTTCATATTTAGATAATGCTGTGGATAATGGATTCATGTTTTCAGAGGCAAGGAGAACCATAATTTCTGCTACAACCATTGAAGATTTACTCAAAAAGCTACAAGCTTATGAGTGTTTATCTGCTACGGTTGTTTCGCAAACGCTCGGAAAAAGAAAAAGAGATATGGACGAGCAAGGAGTGGATTGCACTTTGTCTTTGTGACATTATCTAACATTTTGCTTGTTGTGTCTCATTTATAATAAGTGGTTAGCAACCTCTGCAGGTAATATCTCCTAAATTCTACCTTTAAAATTTGACATTGGGGACAATGTCATATTTTAGTAGGGGGTAAGGGACATATTTTGCTTTAAAAAAAAAAAAAATTGTTGTGTTTTAAGACATTTAGAAGTATTCATTCTGAACAAGGTCTGAGTAAGGGAGACTTGAGACATACCTTGTCAGTTTGATTTAATCTTCTTCTTTCAAAAAAAAAAAAAAAAAAAAAAAAAAACAAAAAAAAAAAAAAAAAAAAAAAAAAAAAAGCATGTTTAGACTTAGTGTGTTTTTTTTAGTTACTTTCAATACAATGATGAGATATGAATTGCATAAGTCTAAAACAGATTTATTAGTGAGAAGATTTTCATGAGAATTGAGCTTGATGTCAACCTTTTTATGAGCCAATGTTAATATGATATGTTGATTGAGAAAGAAGCATGTTTAGACTTAATCTGACTTGTATAATCATCTTTGTGAGTTTTTGAGCCTATAATGATTGATGCATTATACAAATCAATCTAATTTCTTTCTTGAGTGCTCTTATGATTACATGATTCTCTAGAACTTGCTTTAAACCGTTTGAGACTATATTGATACATGTGACAACATGAATATGATAGAGGCATTAGGATTATAACTAGAGCCAAACAGCCATCCATTATTAATGTTCTACGAGAACATCCCCACTAGTGAGCCAATTTGAGCCTACATTAAATATGATGTTTTATTGGTAACCACAACTTACACCTAGCCTAAATATACTTATATCCTTACCCTTGTTCTAAAGATGAATTTTATATTTTGAGACATATTGCAAAAAAACAAGGGATATTTTTATTTGAAAATTTGGGTTAGAAACAAAAGATAAGTGTGGGGGAAGAAAAGAAAAGAAAAAGTCAAGAGAAAAAGAAAGGGATCATTGTCAAATACATTCCCATATTAAAAAAAAAAAAAAAAAAAATCTTCTCTTGAACTTCTAGAAAAAGATGTTACAAAGTTGGTTAGAATGATGCAAAGGCTCAACATGAATATTTAGCCTATGTTATTATGTGCTTTATAAGAGTTTTGAGAAGTTTTATTTGTATGATCTTATTATGTCTCTAAAATCTATGAACTCTTTGGAACCTTTGTGATATCTTTATCCTTTTGTTCTTTAACCACATTATAACCCTTTGGCCCCATTACAACCTTGAATAAAGACCTCTTGATTTATGAAGTTGTATGATCTAAATAGTGGAGAATAGGTGGACAAGCAAGCATATGGTAGAAGTGTTTTCATGAGATTGATTGAGTGTAAACACTTTACCACTACTTTAAAGAGTGAAAATCAAGAGAGTATCCCATGTGAGAAGTTGAGATTAAGTTTGAATATACACTATTTTGATTGAAATATGTTATGTTATTATTGGCTTAACTCAAACTATTTACATTCAAGCAAGATTTTTTGTGAATTTCTTTAAGCTATTGATTAGTTTTTAAGACTTGTCCAATGATTATCTCTAATTTATATTGGAAGGATTAGTTATAATTATTATTTTTAGTTTTTCTTATGTCTTCAATGTTTGTGGGTATCGTCCTAGTAAACCCTCACGAGACTAAACTCGTCCACTAGGGACACCTAGGGGTTTAAAGGCTTGTGTCACATGCTAAGTGCCACCGTGATTTCCTACGAAAATGGATTAGATTAGATTTTCTTATTTTATTTTTATTGAGTCGTTGCTAGGGACTAGCAACAATCTAAGTATGGGGGTGTGATAACTCGTATAATTATATAGTTTTTAGTTATGTTTTATTATTGTTTTGTGTCAAATACGAGTTATTATTGTTTAGTCTAATTGTGTTTATGATCTTTTATATTTTTATGTAATTTGGTGTTTTTCACAAGTTTCTTTGAGTGATTTCAGATTACTAGTATTAAGGGCAAATCCAGTTCAGTTCCAGTTCTGACACCTTTTGCCATATCAGCTATATCTTGAGTTTCACTGAAGCAATAAGGCTGAACTTTGTATCCCTGCAAAGCTAAGAGGCATATCTATCTTTTTCATGTTTTACACTTCTTGAAACGGAGTCGTTTTCCCTAGAGAAATCGACCATCAAGTTGGCTGATGTGCAATGACATCTGTTCTGCACCGTTTTGGTATTTTGACCATATCTTCCGATCCACGTGCGCAAATGATCTGATTCCAACGGCTATGGATCCGTAACTGATAGGGGTATATTTGTCTAGAAGACCATTTTATCAGATCGAGCCTCCACCATTGACAAAATCGACCATCAAGCTGGCTGATCAGAATTGTCATACAATATGACGAAAATTGTTAGAAAAATGCACCCACCTATTATACCTACCTTTGAAATTTGTAAAGCTTGTCTCTTGTCATTTAGCCCTCCAAAATGTGTATAAATAGAGGGCCTTGGATGAGTATTGGGATACAATATACATTGGTAGGATATTAGCCTTTGTAGTAAAATTCTCTAAGTTTTCTTCTTCTTTCCTTTCTCTAGTTTTCTTTTTTTATTTACTTATGCTTCTTACATTTCTTTTCATTTTATTCATATCTAGTATGTGTTGCTAATCATATTGTTGAGGTGATGAGGTGAAGCTCTTGGTAAATGCTAAGGTTAGTCTCTTAAACATGAGCTAAAATGAATCATCATTTATAAACACTAGTATAGATAATATTTTCTTTTGGTTTAAAATCATACTTGCAAAGTAGAGATCTTGATTCATTATTGACAATGAAAATGGCACAGTAAATGCTTGGTTTCATAACCTTGATTTGTTGTAGACATATACCTTGGCATAAGGAATGCTTGGACTCTTTTTATGAGTTTTGAGGACACCAAATGAACATAATATCATATGCTATGGACGTAGGACAATTTGGACTGAATTGCTAAACCTTCCGGTTGGAACCTCCCTTATGTGTGGATTTCAATTGTGTAATAAAACAAGATTAATCTTAGCATAACACCAAGAGTGGATTCTCTAACCTCAACATCTTTTCTTATTGTTTTTTTTATATCTTGTTTAATTGCTTTTATGTTATTTTGTTTATTTTGTTCCCTAATATCTTGTTTATTTTCTTTTTCTTATATATTTATAAACTTATACTTACTAATACGCTTCCCTGTGGTTCGACCTCGGACACCCGAGAATTTATTACTTGAACATAACCTGCACTTGGGTTTACAACTCTTAATTGAGTCTCTATCACTGGCAAAGCAGTTTTTTTTCTCCTCCAAAAAACTCGTACATCTCTGATTTTTCTGGGAATTCATCTTTGATCAGAAAATTAAGCCGATTTTTTATCGTGTAGTTTTACATGTCCTGAGTCTCCAGTAATTTTTTCAGAATTTTTGGAATTTTTAGAAATAGGGTAAAAAATCGTGGATTAAAACTGGACAGTGGAGTCAGAATTGAATTTAAAGAAAAACAAAGCAGTTTTTTCTCCTCCAAAAACTCGTACATCTCTGATTTTTCTGGGAATTAATTTTTGATCAGAAAATTAAGCCGATTTTTTATCGTGTAGTTTTACATGTCCTGAGTCTCCAGTAATTTTTTCAGAATTTTTGGAATTTTTAAAAATAGGGTAAAAAATCGTGGATTAAAACTGGACAGTGGAGTCAGAATTGAATTTAAAGAAAAACAAAGCAGTTTTTTTCTCCTCCAAAAACTCATGTATCTCTGATTTTTCTGGGAATTCATCTTTGATTCGAAAATTAAGCCAATTTTTTCTCGTATAGTTTTACATGTCCTGAGTCTCCAGTATTTTTTTCAGAAGTTTTGGAATTTTTAAAAATAGGGTAAAAAATCGTGGATTAAAACTGGACAGTGGAGTCAGAATTGAATTTAAAGAGAAACCATTTTTCTGTTTTGGTTAATTTACTTAGAGTGGGCTGATTAGGAGGGTTAGCTACTGACTTAGGGTAGTTTCTAAGCCTTTTTAAACTCTAAAAATGGTTTTTCAAGTCTCGGGTTAAGGGTAGTCAAGTCCGGATTTTTAAACTTAGGAAATTAGAGCCATTTAAAAAAAAATTTAGCCCAGTTTTTATTCAAGCTTCTCAAAATTGTTTTCAAACAATCACAAAGTATTTTGGTTTTAGAATATTTAATTTGACATATTTTCCTAAGGTAGCCGGATATCTTTTTAGATATACGGATTTCCTTAATAAAAGGAAAAAAATACATTTCATGCATTGCATTTTTATTTTCATGCATATTATATGATAGCATTATTTTATTCCATGTCATTTAAATTATATGCCATACCATTCATATTTGTCATGTCATTTAGGTTGCATTATATTATTTAGACTGTACTATGTCATTTTATTTATGTCATGCATATACATATTCATTTCTTTTAAATGTTTCCAAAAAAAGATAATGGTTTTCAATAAAAAAATATAAAGATATTCCCGAGTTAAAATAATTCATGAGTTCTCTACCGGGTTTGCTGGAGGGAATATCATCAATTATCATTAATAAAGGAATATCTTTCTTTCAAAAAAGAGAATGATTCGGAAAGTTTTCCAAAACTAATAAAAATTTCTATATTTTGCCACGTTTGTTGGGGAATATAGGAAAATTTTGAATTTATAAATTCCGGATCATTTTCAATAAAAAAATGGAATTATTTTTCTTTAAATTGGGAATTAACTTGAAATACTAAATTTAAAACCAACTTTTTACCGAGACTTGAGATAACACACGATTAATAAGGTACCGATTTATACGGGCGTTGTGGGGGTGCTAATCCTTCCCCACACGTAACCGACTCCCGAACCCGTTTCTTTGATTTCTCTGGTTTTAACGCAGACTTGAAATTGGTTTTAAAAATATTTTAATTAATTTTTAAAATATTTTTATAAAACCGGTTTTAATAGGTGGCCGATCACACCTAGCTAAAAAAGATTGGTGGCGACTCCATGTCTTTTTTAAGGTCATTTTCAAAACCTTCATTTTTCTAGAGGAATTAAGTCGACTTTTCCTCGATTTTTTTTAATGTCACGCCTAACGAATAATAAAGTCTTGCGATGAGACTCGTCGTTATTTTTTTAGGTTGCGACAGCTTGGCGACTCCACTGGGGATATATTAGAGAGTCAGGCCTAGAATTAGTCGTGTGTTATCAAAGTCTCGGTTTTGTTGGTTTAATTGGTATTTAATTTTAATTCCCATATTTTTTTTAATAAGGAGAATTTTGAAAATAATAAAATATTTTTAAATATGTTCATACTCATGTGCATGCATTTTATTATTGTTCTCTAGCTATTTAAGGTTGAATATTATAACTGCTTGTCGGTTAATGCGTTACACTGTTCTTGAATGTTTTAATTGTTAGGACATTTAGAATAAGGTTTGTAGAATAGGTGGTGACAGGTTTGTTTTGTTTCTCCACACACACTACACGTGCATTTGCATAACATGAATCCTCTACCCGGGTTCCGTCCTTTTAAGTGGAAGTAAAGTAACTAAGCCTTCGTGATTGATCCTCCGTATGGGCTAGTGAAACACTTTCGGAGTATAAAGTACCTAATGCCTTCGTGATAATCCTCCGTACGGGCATAGGAAAATATACTCTAACGAATTGAACCCGCTTTTATCGGGGTGCCTTACTAGCCTTCACCGGCGACAGTGAGGAACAATTCGGGGCCTTAGAACCGATTCACCTTCATATAGTGAACATAGGCGAAGCCATCCCGAATTTTCGTTAGATATACCGAAAATAGGAACACATGGAGGGACATTTCTAAACTTTTTGTTACCTGTTTTACACTCCGAATAAGTGTGGTAGATCGGGCAACGATGTACGTACATCGCCCGTAATAAATGTGATACTCCGCCTCGAAGGCATCGTGATGCCTAAATAAGCAGATATTGCTGGGGCAGATGTTCATTAGCTGTTTTTTTTTAAAAAAAAAAATCCTTTTTCAAGCATTTTTGCATGTGGCACATTTCATGCATGTGTAAATAAAGCATGTACATTTTTGGTTGTATTATTGATCTCATTCTTTGCAATAAACAGTTGGTAATTGAATTTGATGCTTTCATAAAACCGGTAGTGTCACATGAGCATTTGCATATTGTACCATAGTAAGATCCACCCTGAAATTCTTTTGAAAATGATGTGATTGGTTTATCAAAAAAAAAAATCAAAAAAAAAAAAAAATTTGGAGGCAAATCCTACATAATGAGATTTTTGAATAGTCCCACCAATTTCGTGTAATCATTGATTTCTTTGTATATACCTTTGTGTTAATTCATTTATTTTTGCATGTATCATTTTGACATCATATTATAGTCATAGCATGCATGGTCATTCATTGTAAGATACGTTTATGACATGCACAGTCATTATCTGTATATACCTGGCATTAGATTGCATCCATAGCATACATAGTCATCATAATTTCTCTATATATGTTCATGCATTAATCATCAATTTATTCATGCACATAGGAATAGAGCGTGTACATTCATAATCTTAATCTCATGACATTTTCATTTGCATGAAAGGGGTTCGAGATATGAGGAATGAATCGGAGGAACGATTGGGTGCTTTGGAACGCAATCAAGATGAATATGGACATGAAATCCGAGAGGTGAAGGAACAACTTGCCAAATTGCTGAAAATGGTTGAGGATATGGGTAACAGTAAAGGTGAACTTTCTCAGGGCTTCGCATCATCTTCGGATCAACCAAAACCATTAGGTCCAGAACATACAATCCTTGCTGGATCCTGCACTTGTCAATGCCACAAAGGTTGTAATCCTGATGAAATTGTGGACAAAATCATGAAAATAATTAAACCTGAAAGCCCGATACCAAAGACAGAAACCTCGAATCCAGTACCATACCGGCAAACTGTTCTAGGTCTAAACCAGTATCCCCACCCTACTATGGTCCAATCGTCCATTGGGACGACCACTACGGGATTCCTGAATCCCACTCCATCGTTACCAACTACCAGTTCATACTATTTCCCTCATCAATCACCTTATCCAGTACCTGGGATAGGAACCTCGAGCTATGCACAACCTCCAAAGGTCCCGTGTCCAAATCCATACCCTTACCATGCTGTTCCGCCACATCTCCATGTAAACACTCCGGTTCGGACCTTAGTGCCACCACCAAGTGCCCCAACTCCTAGGCCATGTGTGACTAAGAAACGACCCCAGGATAAGACCCAAATGCCTTTTGATCCCATTCCAATCAGCTACCAAGAGCTCCTCCCTATACTGATCCAAAATCACATGGTTGCCTGTGTCCCACTGAAACCCCTGTTACCACCATATCCAAGGTGGTATAATCCAAATGCAAGATGTGATTATCATTGTGGAATTGTTGGCCATAACGTTGAAGACTGTATGGCATTCAAAAAGAAAGTGCAAACTCTTATAAATGCCAAGTGGTTGGATCCCACGACACTGATTGATAGAGGACTGGGAAAGCGTCATTAGGATTGGGAGATTTACAGCATTGAGGTGGAAAGACTTCGGTCTTATATGATGTAATAGGATTTCACTTTTTCAGTAGCCGGCTCTTATAGCCTTAGGATGTTAGGAAGAATAAAGTGCTTGTAAGGACAGTTTTAACCACTGTTCAAATTTTGTAAAACATGGTTTATACCATTGTGAATGTTGATGTGGGAATGAATTGATTATGTTTCAAATTTATGAGAGGTTGATGATTAAGTGCCTCCGATTCTTATTTCCTCCGTGATATCTTCCCCTTTTGCATTTTGCATCTGATCAATTAGTGGTCGTACCATACATTCATACATGTATCATGTTAGCATCAGGTTGCATTTATGCATTCATAATCAGCATGATTTTTATGTATATGTTCATGCATTAATTTGCTTATTACATACATCATGATTAGCATTAGGTCACATTCATGACACACATTGTTAGCATGATCTTCTTATATCAATCATTCATTGTTTGCATAATTGACACCGTGTTGCATTCATAGTGTATGTGATCATTCATTGGGAAACATGCTAAAATACATGATCAGTCATTGCATATATTCATGTGTTGATTTGTTTATTCTTTGTTTGCAACATGTTGGCATTGTGATTGCATTTATCACATATATGGTCAGCATGTTTCCATTGTACATATCCATACATCATATTGTTTAGGCTTCACATGCATCAAATTGCATTCATGGCTCATTCATCATGACATACATTTGGGGGAAATAAAATAGAAGTTGGCTTGGCTTTAGAAGTCTTTGAAAAAATTTCCATTTCAAATCAGAAGAAGTACTGAGTACACTTTTAATACAGGCTGGTGCTATGGAGGATGAACATGTTGCTCGAATGGAAAAAATGGAAAAGGAACAGAGAGAATTGCGAGAACAGCTAGCAAAATCTCAAGCAGAATCTAAGGATCAGATGACTAAACTGATGGAGCTAATGTCTGCTGTAATCAAGGGAAAAGGATACACCGAAAACTTTGTCGCCGGAGAAGGGTTAAAGGTACAAAAGGGCCAAGATGAGGTAGCAATAAGTGATGCCCAGAACACTGTTAACCCCGTCAATGTCCTAAAATCAGATGATCCGGCTGAACATGCAAAGTTGAAAAGGGTTGCAGTAAATGAGGTTGAGTTGGCAGATTCCCAAGGGAAATATCAGTTGTTAGATGAAAGGCTCCGGGCAATAGAAAGAAAAGATGTATTCGGGAGTGTGGAGGCGAAAGAACAATGCTTGGTCCTTGATTTAGTCATTCCTCCTAAGTTCAAGATCCCTGACTTTGTGAAATATGACGGGACGACCGATCCATCAGCCCACATCACTATGTTCTGCCGAAAGATGACAAGTCAGATAGATAATGATAAGCTTTTGATTCACTGCTTTCAGGATAGCCTCAGCGGGTCCGCAATTAGGTGGTATAGTCAGTTGAGCAAGGATCAGATTCGCTCTTGGAATGATTTGGCTGGGGCTTTTCTAAACCAGTACAAGCATATGACCGACAAGACACTTGATCGTCTCACTTTGCAAAATATGGAGAAAAAAGCTACTGAGAGCTTCAAAGAATATGCACAACGGTGGATGAGCCTGGCTGCCCAAATACAACCGCCCTTGACACAAAAGGAAATCACTATCCTTTTTGTGAATACACTGCACGCCCCGTACTATGACAGACTTGTCGGCAATGCTTCGAAGAATTTTGCGGACATGGTAATTTCAGGGGAGATGATTGAGAATGCTATCAAGAATGGGAAACTTGAAAGAGAAGGAACATCCAATACCGAGAGAAATAAGGCACCAAGAAAGAAAGAGGAAGATGTCCAAACTATGGAAGATTTCATCCCATATTCCCAATTTCCCTCACACCAATCATGTTACCCTACTGAGGTATCTCCAAGCCTTTATCCTTACCTACCTACCCAAACACCTAATCCTATACCAGCCCTTGCAACAAGGCCTACTTCTAGAAAACGACCGCGAGAAAATCAAGAAAGAATTCCAATCCCCATCCCTGACTTACTGCCATTACTAATAAAGAATCAGTACCTTACCCCGGTACCTTTGAAAATAGCTCCGAATCCATCAGCAAGGAGTTATGACCCTGACAGCAAGTGTGATTATCACCTAGGGGTAGTTGGGCATTCAACTGAAAAATGCAGACAACTGAAGGAAATGATTGAAAGTTTTATCCGTGATGGTATTTTGACACCGGAGCTTATCGATCAATGGAAGGCCACTTAGCCCTAAATCAATTTCTTTCAGGGTTTTAGGGGGAGAATTACTACCTTTGAAGGATGTCAATAGGAGCATTTTTGACGCATGTAGTTTTATACACTGTGATGATGAAAGCACTTGTCTCATGTTAACATCTACATGAATTAAATGAATTTTAAATGCTTTGTGTTTGTTGTGTTTTAAATAAACGTGAATTTACAAAAACAAGCATTAAGGAAGTTTTAATAATGGATAGTCTCAAGAAGATTGATGATCAGTGTTAGAAATGACCCAACACCATCCCCCTCTTTTTTGGGCTTCTCTATACCTAAACCTTGAATCAATAACACTTGAAAGACCTAATGCTTCAAGGAAAAATGAATGAAAAAAGAGAAGCATTGTCATTGCAAAATAAGCAAGGATGTAAATCCTAGTCTAGGTGATGGAAACTCAATTAAGAGTTGTAAACCCAAGTGCAGGTTATGTTCAAGTAATAAATTCTCGGGTGTCCGAGGTCGAACCACAGGGAAGCGTATTAGTAAGTATAAGTTTATAAATATATAAGAAAAAGAAAGTAAACAAGATATTAGGGAATCAACAACAAAACAAAATAAACAAGATATTAGAGAACAAAATAAATAAAATAACATAAAAGAAATTAAACAAAATATAAAAAAACAATAAGAAAGGATGTTGAGGTTAGAGAATCCACTCTTGGTGTTATGCTAAGATTAATCTTGTTTTATTACACAATTGAAATCCACACATAAGGGAGGTTCCAATCGGAAGGTTTAGCAATTCAGTCCAAATTGTCCAACGGCCATAGCATATGATATTATGTTCATTTGGTGTCCTCAAAACTCATAAAAAGAGTCCAAGCATTCCTTATGCCAAGGTATATGTCTACAACAAATCAAGGTTATGAAACCAAGCATTTACTGTGCCATTTTCATTGTCAATAATGAATCAAGATCTCTACTTTGCAAGTATGATTTTAAACCAAAAGAAAATATTATCTATGCTAGTGCTTATAAATGATGATTCATTTTAGCTCATGTTTAAGAGACTAACCTTAGCATTTACCAAGAGCTTCACCTCATCACCTCAACAATATGATTAGAAACACATACTAGATATGAATAAAATGAAAAGAAATATAAGAAGAAAAAGAAAACTAGAGAAAGGAAAGAAAAAGAAAACTTAGAGAATTTTATTACAATGGCTATCCTACCAATGTATCAATGTATCCCAATACTCATCCAAGGCCCTCTATTTATACACATTTTGGAGGGCTAAATGACAAGAGACAAGCTTTACAAATTTCAAAGGTAGGTATAATAGGTGGGTGCATTTTTCTAACAATTTTCGTCATATTGTATGACAATTCTGATCAGCCAGCTTGATGGTCGATTTTGTCAATGTTGGAGGCTCGATCTGATAAAATGGTCTTCTAGAAAAATATACCCCTATCAGTTACGGATCCATAGCCGTTGGAATCAGATCATTTGCGCACGTGAATCGGAAGATATGGTCAAAATACCAAAACGGTGCAGAACAGACGTCATTGCACATCAGCCAACTTGATGGTCGATTTCGCTAGGGAAAACGACTCCGTTTCAAGAAGTGTAAAACATGAAAAAGATAGATATGCCTCTTAGCTTTGCAGGGATACAAAGTTCAGCCTTATTGCTTCAGTGAAACTCGAGATATAGCTGATATGGCAAAAGGTGTCGGAACTGGAACTGAACTGGATTTGCCCTTAATTCTAGTAATCTGAAATCACTCAAAGAAACTTGTGAAAAACACCAAATTACATAAAAATATAAATGATCATAAACACAATTAGACTAAACAATAATAACTCGTATTTGACACAAAACAATAATAAAACATAACTAAAAACTATATAATTATACGAGTTATCACACCCCCATACTTAGATTGTTGCTAGTCCCTAGCAACGACTCAATAAAATAAGAAAATCTAATCTAATCCATTTTCGTAGGAAATCACGGTGGCACTTAGCATGTGACACAAGCCTTTAAACCCCTAGGTGTCCCTAGTGGACGAGTTTAGTCTCGTGAGGGTTTACTAGGACGATACCCACAAACATTGAAGACATAAGAAAAACTAAAAATAATAATTATAACTAATCCTTCCAATATAAATTAGAGATAATCATTGGACAAGTCTTAAAAACTAATCAATAGCTTAAAGAAATTCACAAAAAAATCTTGCTTGAATGTAAATAGTTTGAGTTAAGCCAATATTAACATAACATATTTCAATCAAAATAGTGCATATTCAAACTTAATCTCAACTTCTCACATGGGATACTCTCTTGATTTTCACTCTTTAAAGTAGTGGTAAAGTGTTTACACTCAATCAATCTCATGAAAACACTTCTACCATATGCTTGCTTGTCCACCTATTCTCCACTATTTAGATCATACAACTTCATAAATCAAGAGGTCTTTATTCAAAGTTGTAATGGGGCCAAAGGGTTATAATGTGGTTAAAGAACAAAAGGATAAAGATATCACAAAGGTTCCAAAGAGTTCATAGATTTTAGAGACATAATAAGATCATACAAATAAAACTTCTCAAAACTCTTATAAAGCACATAATAACATAGGCTAAATATTCATGTTGAGCCTTTGCATCATTCTAACCAACTTTGTAACATCTTTTTCTAGAAGTTCAAGAGAAGATTTTTTTTTTTAATATGGGAATGTATTTGACAATGATCCCTTTCTTTTTCTCTTGACTTTTTCTTTTCTTTTCTTCCCCCACACTTATCTTTTGTTTCTAACCCAAATTTTCAACTAAAAATATCCCTTGTTTTTTTGCAATATGTCTCAAAATATATAATCCATCTTTAGAACAAGGGTAAGGATATAAGTATATTTAGGCTAGGTGTAAGTTGTGGTTACCAATAAAACAGCATATTTAATGTAGGCTCAAATTGGCTCACTAGTGGGGATGTTCTCTTAGAACATTAATAATGGATGGCTGTTTGGCTCTGGTTATAATCCTAATGCCTCTATCATATTCATGTTGTCACATGTATCAATATAGTCTCAAACGGTTTAAAGCAAGTTCTAGAGAATCATGTAATCATAAGAGCACTCAAGAAAGAAATTAGATTGATTTGTATAATGCATCAATCATTATAGGCTCAAAAACTCACAAAGATGATTATACAAGTCAGATTAAGTCTAAACATGCTTCTTTCTCAATCAACATATCATATTAACATTGGCTCATAAAAAGGTTGACATCAAGCTCAATTCTCATGAAAATCTTCTCACTAATAAATCTGTTTTAGACTTATGCAATTCATATCTCATCATTGTATTGAAAGTAACTAAAAAAAACACACTAAGTCTAAACATGCTTTTTTTTTTTTTTTTTTTTTTTTTTTTTTTTTTTTTTTGTTTTTTTGAAGAAGAAGATTAAATCAAAGTGACAAGGTATGTCTCAAGTCTCCCTTACTCAGACCTTGTTCAGAATGAATACTTCTAAATGTCTTAAAACACAACAATTTTTTTTTTTTTTTTTTTTAGCAAAATATGTCCCTTACCCCCTACTAAAATATGACATTGTCCCCAATGTCAAATTTTAAAGGTAGAATTTAGGAGATATTACCTGCAGAGGTTGCTAACCACTTATTATAACTGAGACACAACAAGCAAAATGTTAGATAATGTCACAAAGACAAAGTGCAATCCACTCCTTGCTCGTCCATATCTCTTTTTCTTTTTCCGAGCGTTTGCGAAACAACCGTAGCAGATAAACACTCATAAGCTTGTAGCTTTTTGAGTAAATCTTCAATGGTTGTAGCAGAAATTATGGTTCTCCTTGCCTCTGAAAACATGAATCCGTTATCCACAGCATTATCTAAATATGAAAGTAAATTACTAAAATAACCATTAATATTAAGCAAACCAATGGGTTTCTTATTTGTGACCAAAGATGACCAAGAAGCCACGCAAGCTATTTCTTCCAATGTACCCAGACCTCCTGGTAAAGCAATGAATGCATCGGCAGAATGGTACATGATTGTTATCCGTTCAGGGATACTCCAGACTTGTATTTCCTTACCCACGGTAGGTCCACAAAAACCTGTGAATAGTTTTGGCACGATTCCTAGAACTGGACTTCCTCCGGCGTGTGCTGCTGTAGCGACTGCTCCCATTAAACCCGTACTACCGCCTCCATAAATCAAGTGGATCTTTTGTTGGGCAAGTATTACTCCAACTCTTATGGCTTCATCAGCGAATATGTTATTTTTCCCTGGATAAGCACCTCCAAAGACACAAATTTTTTTAATGCGCTGGGACGAAGTGCTTTCCATTTTTTTTTTCTTTTTCGAGTGCCTGAAAGAGAATGAGTACATGGTGTAATATATAGAGGACTGAGTAGTGAGTCAGACAAGAGTAATAATGTCGCCGAAAGTGTATTTGACCTGTCAGAAGAAAATGTTAACCTAACAAAAGATTTTTGCGTGATTTCAGGAAGAAAATCAAAAAGAGAAGAAAAATCAACCGTAAAAGTCAAAAGTAATAATGTCGCCGAAAGTGTATTTGGCATCTTCCTCTGGTTTTACGTCCAGAAACGGCTTAAACGCCTTCTATGAGTCGAGGATATGCTTCCCATCCAGTTTTCTTACAAGCTGGCAAACAGGGTCTTTTATCATCAGATTCCCAAGATGTTGCCATTCCCTTTGGAATTGCGGCCATAAATCAAGAATTTCTCTTTGTACGTCTCCACTAGGATGCGTCTCAAGAGAAAGTTGGATATTACCCAAATTCTCCTTACTCAGTCCATCCTTAATGAATTCAATTTTATCATCTCGATTAGAGGACGGAATCCCAATAGAACGACATTTACCGTTACACGTCCATCGTGCACACTTGTGGCAATTTGAACTCATGCGCTTTGCTCGTCGCTTCTTTGCATAAGTGCTTCTACCTGTACCTGGTAAATGCAAAACAGGAAGATATTCATCTTCACGTACCTTGGCTTCAATTATCCAACGTATGTCTTCAGGAATCCTTTTGTTCATAAGCATTCTTAATCTTTCTAATCGAACTTGGTAAAGCTTCAGTAAAATATTCCGAGGAAAAGGAGGAAATCGTTTCTGCAATCTTTTGAGAATATCATCCATCCTGAAAAAAAATGAAAAAGAAATTGAAAGAGAAATTTATATACAATATCAGTTTTGTGGGTAGCTGATGGAACCGACTTAAATAATCACGGAGTACCGTTATCCGCCATTTAACCGGGGTTAAAAAAAATGTATTTTTTTTTTTTTGAAGATTAGTAAAAATTATATTTACATCTAGTTATTTTCAAAACAAGGATCAGAAAGAAAAACAACCTCTTCTTGAGTAACATGATTTTCCAAAAAGAGTTTGAGTCTTTGTCCATTTACCTTGAATACGTTACCATTTTGAGGATTCTCAATGTCAACTGCTCCATAATGATACACATGCTTAACCACAAATGGGCCAGTCCATCTTGATCTCAACTTACCAGGAAATATGTGAAGTCTAGAATTATAAAGTAGAACTTTTTGCCCAACATCAAATGTTTTTCTTGAAATTAACTTGTCATGAAAGGCTTTAGTTCTTTCTTTATGAATTTTAGAATTCTCATATGCATCATTTCTGAGTTCCTCAAGTTCATTTATGACTGGAAAAGTTTCATTCTCACCCAAAAAGGAATATTTTAGCTCGGATGGCAATGGTTTTAAATCCAGCTTGGGTGGTTCAATAGTTGATGGTACAGTGACATTTGTGAGTGATGGAAGTTCCTCAAACTTTTGTTTCCAACAATGCTTAACCTGAAAAGAATTTAACAAAGAATCAGTGTGTGAAATTTCTGAAGCATTATCAAACTCACATTCAATTAAATAAGCTTCCAAAGGATCATGGAATGTGGTAGTGGTGAGATGTTCATGAACAAGTTCTTCAATGAAATCCACTTCATGTACTTCTGAATCATCACCAGGTTGTTTGCAAGTGTTGAACACGTTTAATTCTAAAGTCATATTTCCAAAAGAAATGTTCAACATACCATTCCTGCAATTTATCAGAGCATTAGAAGTTGCAAGAAATGGACGGCCTAATATAACAGGAATTTGAACATTTGGATTTGAAACAGGATGTGTGTCCAAAACAATAAAATCAACAAGGAAGTAAAAATTATCAATTTGAACCAAAACATCTTCAACTATCCCTCGAGGAATTTTTACAGAACGATCAGCTAGTTGAAGTGTAACAGGTGTTTCCTTGAGTTCACCTAAACCTAACTGTTGATAAACAGAAAAAGGCAAAAGATTAACACTAGCACCAAGATCAAGCAATGCACGTTCTATTCTAGTGTTTCCAATGATGCATGAGATTGTTGGACATCCAGGATCTTTGAATTTTGGTGGAGTAAGGTGCTGACTGATTGAGCTCACACTTTCCGTCAGAAATGCTTTCTTTTGTACATTATGTTTCCTTTTAACTGTGCACATATCCTTCAAAAATTTAGCATAAGATGGAACTTGTTTGATTGCATCCAATAAAGGAATGTTAATCTTAACTTGTTTGAAAAGTTCATAAATTTCTGCATTTTGATTCAAATTCTTTATTGTTTGCAACCTTTGAGGAAAAGGAGCAGGATGCATACCTTTTTCTTTGTCCAAATTTTCAAGAAGTTCAGACTTACCATCATCCTTACCATTACTTTTCGGAGGGGAAAGAGGATCTTGGTCTTTTGATGGAATCTTTTTGTCAATTGCCTTTCCACTTCGAAGAGTTGTGATAGAACTGGCATTTTCCTGTTGAGTTTCATTGGAGCAAGAAACAAGACATTGAGTAGAAGGGTTAGGCTGAGGTTGAGCAGGAAACTTACCTTTTTCTTGAGTGCGTAATGAAGCTGTCAATGTGGACAAGGTGTTTTTGATCTCATTGATGTCCTGTGAAGTCCGGCTATTCACATTTGCTTGTGTTTGCATGAATGCTTGCAATGTTTCTTCCAAGGTTTGTACACGTGAAGGTTGATAGGAAAAAGTGTTGCCCGGCTTTTGAGATTGTGGTACCTGAACATGATTATTATTCCGCCAACTGAAGTTGGGATGATTTCTCCATTCAGGGTTATACGTTTCAGAGTAAGGAGAAGGAAAAGGCTTTTTAAATGTGTTTATGGAATTTACTTGATCATGCAACGCTTCTTTAAGAATGGGAATGTTTGGACATTCAGAAGTGGGGTGTCCCATGATTTCACAAATTCCACAACTTTCTTCATTTTTAACCGTTTTGACTTCTTTTACTTCTCTAAGTTCCATGGCTTCAATCTTTCTAGCCAAATTAGCTACTTTAGCTTTTATCTCATCTTCTTGACTAAAATGATATTTACCTCTGTTAGAAACAACATTAGATCTATTGGAACTTTCAGAGGAATTATCTGTGTGCCAGGCTTGAGAGTTATCTGCCAAATGGTCTAGGTAGTCAAAGGCTTCTTCAGGTTCTTTTTCTAGAAACTCACCGTTACACATTGTTTCAACAAATTGTTTAGTTTCGGGAGTTAAACTTTCATAAAAGAAACTAATAAGACGCCATTTTTCAAAACCATGATGTGGACAAGAACTTAACAAATCTTTAAAACGATCCCAGCACTGAAAAAATGCTTCATTTTGATTTTGATTGAAATTTTGAATCTGTCTTTTCAAAGCAGTAGTTTTATGTGCTGGGAAAAATTTCTTTAGAAACTCAGTTTGTAATTCTTGCCATGTGCCAATTGACCTTGGTTTTAAATTATGAAGCCAAATTTTTGCTTTATCTTTTAAAGAAAAAGGAAATAATTTTAGCTTGACAATTTCATTTGTACATTGTTGGTCATTAAAGGTGACACATACATCTTCGAAGTCTTTTAGAAACGAGTAAGCACTTTCCGATTCTAACCCATGGAAATTTGGAAGCAAAGCTATCATACCTGGTTTAAAACGAAAGTTGTTTGCATTGAGAGGAAAAATAAAACAAGAGGGTGATGAGCTTCGAGTTGGTTGCAAGTAGTCACGCATGGTGCGTACTTGTCTGTTCTCATCTTCAGCATGAACACTTTCATTGTCAGCCATGGTAGGAGTTGTATTAGAAAGATTACCTGAAAAAGTTTCACAATAAAATCTAACTAAACGACGAGATCTAAAATCACGTCGCCAAACAAGCATAAAACAAAGCCAATAAAAATAAATTAGGCGGTATAACCAGCCAATAAAAATAAATATATACAAATTAGGCGGTATAACCAGCCAATAAAAATAAATAAATATACAAAATTAGGCGGTATAACCAGCCAATAAAAATAAATTAGGCGGTATAACCAGCCAATAAAAAATAAATATACTTATAAACTTATATACTTAGTATTGCTTCCCCGGCAACGGCGCCAAAAACTTGATGGAAACTCAATTAAGAGTTGTAAACCCAAGTGCAGGTTATGTTCAAGTAATAAATTCTCGGGTGTCCGAGGTCGAACCACAGGGAAGCGTATTAGTAAGTATAAGTTTATAAATATATAAGAAAAAGAAAGTAAACAAGATATTAGGGAATCAACAACAAAACAAAATAAACAAGATATTAGAGAACAAAATAAATAAAATAACATAAAAGAAATTAAACAAAATATAAAAAAACAATAAGAAAGGATGTTGAGGTTAGAGAATCCACTCTTGGTGTTATGCTAAGATTAATCTTGTTTTATTACACAATTGAAATCCACACATAAGGGAGGTTCCAATCGGAAGGTTTAGCAATTCAGTCCAAATTGTCCAACGGCCATAGCATATGATATTATGTTCATTTGGTGTCCTCAAAACTCATAAAAAGAGTCCAAGCATTCCTTATGCCAAGGTATATGTCTACAACAAATCAAGGTTATGAAACCAAGCATTTACTGTGCCATTTTCATTGTCAATAATGAATCAAGATCTCTACTTTGCAAGTATGATTTTAAACCAAAAGAAAATATTATCTATGCTAGTGCTTATAAATGATGATTCATTTTAGCTCATGTTTAAGAGACTAACCTTAGCATTTACCAAGAGCTTCACCTCATCACCTCAACAATATGATTAGAAACACATACTAGATATGAATAAAATGAAAAGAAATATAAGAAGAAAAAGAAAACTAGAGAAAGGAAAGAAAAAGAAAACTTAGAGAATTTTATTACAATGGCTATCCTACCAATGTATCAATGTATCCCAATACTCATCCAAGGCCCTCTATTTATACACATTTTGGAGGGCTAAATGACAAGAGACAAGCTTTACAAATTTCAAAGGTAGGTATAATAGGTGGGTGCATTTTTCTAACAATTTTCGTCATATTGTATGACAATTCTGATCAGCCAGCTTGATGGTCGATTTTGTCAATGTTGGAGGCTCGATCTGATAAAATGGTCTTCTAGAAAAATATACCCCTATCAGTTACGGATCCATAGCCGTTGGAATCAGATCATTTGCGCACGTGAATCGGAAGATATGGTCAAAATACCAAAACGGTGCAGAACAGACGTCATTGCACATCAGCCAACTTGATGGTCGATTTCGCTAGGGAAAACGACTCCGTTTCAAGAAGTGTAAAACATGAAAAAGATAGATATGCCTCTTAGCTTTGCAGGGATACAAAGTTCAGCCTTATTGCTTCAGTGAAACTCGAGATATAGCTGATATGGCAAAAGGTGTCGGAACTGGAACTGAACTGGATTTGCCCTTAATTCTAGTAATCTGAAATCACTCAAAGAAACTTGTGAAAAACACCAAATTACATAAAAATATAAATGATCATAAACACAATTAGACTAAACAATAATAACTCGTATTTGACACAAAACAATAATAAAACATAACTAAAAACTATATAATTATACGAGTTATCACTAGGCTATGAACAAAGGAACAAACTTTTTGAAATTTTTTGAATTCCTTGAAAATCAAACAAATGAGACATTCTTTCAAGAATCCAGATTTTGATAATTTGGTGTGTGTCAGGATTGTGCTAAAACCATTCATGACCTTTCCCAATGACCACAAAACACTAATTGCCCAGACATCACTTCATGATTGACACCTTGGGGCACAATGATTAAACTAGATTATCCCTTGTCCCAGAGAAAACCTGCTTTTGGGTCATGTTTTCCTTGTCTCTTCAAAGAACTCAGATTGGAAACTCAGCCTTTTCAAAACAGACCTAGACTTGCCATGTTCCTCGTTGATACAAATTCGCATGGATAATCAAATTGGGGCATCATATGTGGAAATGATGGATACATAGTGAAGAAGGATGGGCTAATGCATGAATCATTGGGGGCATGCGACGAAAAAAACAAAAAAAAAAGAAAAAAAAAGAAAAAGAAAAATCATGATATCATGCATATGATAATTCGGATGATTCCAAAGTGCAAAATGAAATTCTGAATATCTATTTCCCCTGAGGATTGCTTTTCAATGAGAATATTTGGGCTTGATATGATGAATGGCCATCTTTCATATCCATTTCACAAGAAAAAAATTATTATCCATAGTCACCCCTTTTGAGCCAAAAGAATTCTTAATTCTTTGAACCCTGATCAAGGATTACCCTCTACACTGGGGGGCAAATGCGAGGAAAGATCTTTTCAAAGATCATTGAGAAATGAGTGACAGCTCAGGGACAGACACAAAGCAAATGGAGCCCCGAATAAATACGGGCGCACTCTGTCAAAGAAAAAAGAAGAGGAAAAGATGACGAAATGAAAGCCAAGAAAAACAAACAAAAAACACAATAAAAAAATGTGTGTGAAAGACATGGCAAATTGAAAGCCAAAAGCAAGGAAGAAAAAGAGCAAAATCAAAAAGAAAGAAATGTCCAAGAAGACACACATGCTTCAAAGAAAATCCTCTTCAAGAAAGGATCCTTGATCTGATTACCCTCAAACACATATTTTGGGCCTATTTATCCTTTCTTTCTGAATCCTGAGCCATGGCCTACATTACGTGCTTTAAAAGTCCATTTTGATCAAGCATGAATGTTTAATTTGAAGGGTTTTCCTCAGATTTTATCCCATCTTATCAAATTCTCATTTCACTAAGGAAGAATTTAGAATTCTCAAGTGCATGGTAAAAAAAAAAAAAGAGAAAAATTGAAAAGAATGGGACTCTAGGGCGAAAACCCAAAAAAACGGGCGGTCTAGAGTAGAATGGGAATTTTCGATGCCATCGATGATAGTGCCGATACCCCAAAAGAAAAGATCTTATTAAAGGAGTGGTCATCGAGGAACATCTAGGAATTCCTGAACCCCCCAAATTGTCAGCTCTCATTCGGAGGATTGTCTTCAAAAACTGAAACTTTGTTCCCAAGATTAAACTTTCCGGTTTAAACATCCCAGCCAATCTTGATGCTTGACAAAATGCCTTGATATGGAAACTAAAAGAATGTTGAATTTGTTTGGTTCTCAATGAATTCATGATTTATAAAACCTGTTCCATTTGTGAGCCTAGAAGGGATATACATTTTTGTCATGAAGTTTTCCTGGAAAAGCCAGAATCTTGTTATACCAAGCCTTGCCAATCCAGTTGAAAAAACCCAGATTGATACTTAGAGAAATTTCTAACAATGATCATCAGTCTTCAAAAGATTTGTACATCACACATTGTGGGGTTAATATTTTTGTTCAGAAGTTTTCAAAATGCGAAAACAAATAAAAAGATTTTTTTGAAATACCCATTTTGATGTTGGCATGAGACAAGGATTTTTCTAACTCAAAGGTGTAGAACTGCCAGGATAGGTCTTGACTTCCAGATATGAGAAGAAGAAATAGAACCCGGTTCAGATCTCTGTTGATGAAAGTTTGAAAAACTGTTGGGGCAAAGAGAATAGCCAAAATGAATTGAAGATATACTCTGATTTGAAGAGGAAAAATGACTTTGAAAGGCTAAGCCAAAGTCTAGAAAAACAGCCGGGGGCACTTGCATCACTCATGAGCACTCATCTCTTTATCGAGCTTTTGCATCTGCACAGTGTCGGCAAGCATTTGCATCATTCATGGGTATTTGCATTGGCATTATTCCATAAGCATCTGTATTTTACCTTTACATTTACATTCTTCATGGAATTCGTATTTGTGTCATCTCAAGCAATTGCATCATTTCTAGAATCATTGCATTTTCATTACTGTGTGGTAATTGTAGTTACACCATTCATAAACCAGTTACATGAACACAATTAATAGGGGCATCTGCATCATGAAACATGGGCATCAATCCAAGTCATTTACATTTGCATTAAAGACATTTGCACCAGTTTAAGTCATTTCGTGTCTTATTCAACACCTGTATCTGCATCAAAAAACATTCGCATCTTCTCAAAATCGTTAGGGTAATTTTCAACAATTCTTCAAAGAACATTTTTAAGACCTCCGGGCATAATTTTTCAAATCACAGGTAAGACCTCCGGGCAATATCTTTAAGACCTCCGGGCAACATCTTTAAGACCTCCGGGCATAACTTTTTTCAGGGGTAAGGCCTCCGGGCACTATTCTTAAGACCTCCGGGCATCATTTTTAAAGTCGCATACAGCGCATTTTTTCCAAATTATGGGTAAGGCCTCCGGGCACCATTCTTAAGACCTCCGGGCATCATTTTTAAAGTCGCATACAGCGCATTTCTTCCAAATCACGGGTAAGGCCTCCGGGCACCATTCTTAAGACCTCCGAGCATCATTTTTAAAGTCGCATACAGCGCATTTCTTCCAAATTATGGGTAAGGCCTCCGGGCACCATTCTTAAGACCTCCGGGCATCATTTTTAAAGTCGCATACAGCGCATTTCTTCCAAATCACGGGTAAGGCCTCCGGGCACCATTCTTAAGACCTCCGGGCATCATTTTTAAAGTCGCGTACAGCGCATTTCTTCCAAATTATGGGCAAGGCCTCCGGGCACCATTCTTAAGACCTCCGGGCATCATTTTTAAAGTCGCATACAGCGCATTTCTTCCAAATTATGGGTAAGGCCTCCGGGCACCATTCTTAAGACCTCCGGGCATCATTTTTAAAGTCGCATACAGCGCATTTCTTCCAAATCACGGGTAAGGCCTCCGGGCACCATTCTTAAAACCTCCGGGCATCATTTTTAAAGTCGCATACAGCGTATTTTTTTTAAATCACAGGTAAGATTTCCGGGCACCAATTTTTAAGACCTCCGGGCACCATTTTAAGACCTCCGGGCATAATTTTTCAAATCACAGGTAAGACCTCCGGGCAACATCTTTAAGACCTCCGGGCATAACTCTTTTTTTCAGGGGTAAGGCCTATGGGCACCATTTTTAAGACCTCCGGGCATAATTTTTCAAATCACAGGTAAGACCTCCGGGCAACATCTTTAAGACCTCCGGGCACTAATTTTTAAGACCTCCGGGCATAATTTTTTTCAAATCATAGGTAAGACCTCTGGGCAACATCTTTAAGACCTCCGGGCATAACTTTTTCAGGGGTAAGACCTCCGGGCACCAATTTTTAAGACCTCCGGGCATAATTTTTCAAATCACAGGTAAGACCTCCGGGCAACATCTTTAAGACCTCCGGGCATAACTTTTTTCAGGGGTAAGACCTCCGGGCACCAATTTTTAAGCCCTCCGGGCACCAATTTTTAAGACCTCCGGGCACCATTTTAAGACCTTCGGGCACCAATTTTAAAGCCCATTCGAGCATAAATTTTTCTTTTGAAATCGAATTCATTCCCTTAAGACGAATCGAGCCTTGTTTAGGCAGGGAATTCAATTTAAGGACAAAATCTTCAATTTATTGTTTTTAAAAAAAAATGAAAAAAGAGAAAATAGAAAAAAAAAATAAAAAAAAAAATAAAAAAAAAAAGGAAAAAAGAAAAAATAAAAAAAGAAGAAAGAAGAAAAAAATGAAAAATAGAAAATGAAAAAAATTAAAATGAAAAAGAAACCCCTTTTCCTTTCCTTCACATGTGATGTCACTGACCGTACAAAATTAGTGTCGGTTTTATCTTTGCCTGATTCCTGATTCTCAGCAATAGCCAAAGAGGGGCAGCTGTAGACACCTAATTTTGTCCGGACCACTAAACAGGTATGTTTTCTTCCCATATTGATGTTCCCAAGTGTAAAAAGACTGTTTTCATCCTGCAGGTGGTACTCCGAGACTTAGTTTAAGAGGGCGAGCACAAAAAGTCAAACTTGAAAAAAAGTCAACCCCGAAAAAGTCAACCCCGAAAAAGTCAACCCCAGAAAGTCAACTACTGAAAAAGTCAACCCACTTTCAAAATCAAGATTTTAAGTTCAATTGAAAAAATGGCGAAAGAATTTTGATAATCCGAGGTCTACATTGAAAGATATGGAGTTCGGAAGTTGGGATTTGGAGATTCACTAGAAAGGAAACCCTAATCCGAGAAATTTGGGGGAAAAGTGCTTAAACGATCAAACTGGTCGAAATTGAAGGTTCCAAATGAAAGATAAGCACTGACTACGGGTAATGGAGAAGTCACTTGCAAGAAAAACCGAAAAAAAAGTCAATCCGGGAGAAAACCGAGAATTAGGGTTTTTAGTGGATTTCGGTGAAATCGGGAAGAATCACAGAAATGGCCCGACTTGGTAAGACCAAAGCCCCCAATGGATGAGGAATGATTAAAAAGGATGGCCCAAGGCTCAGATTGAAGAAAATCTGAAAATCGGACTTGTTTTGAGCAAAACCGGGTTTCGGAGGTTAAAGGGTAAAATTGGAAAAATTTGGGAAAAATAGCAAATGGACTCCGAAAATTATGGAAAATTTGTCAATCTCATTCTTAAATCATTTGAAAGAGATTGGAGAAAGAAAATCTTGATTCCGAGTTCGTTTGCAAAGTGGCCAAATCCCGGGCTTCTTATGCAGTAATTCAAAAAGATAAATCCCGGAAAAATAGCAAATGGACTCCAAAAATTCTGAAATTTGGCAAATCTCATTTTTAAATTATTTGGAAGAGATTGGCGAAAGAAAATCTTGATTCCGAGTTCGTTTGCAAAATGGCCAAATCCCGGGCCTCCTATGTAGTAATTCAAGCCGATAAATCCCAAAAAAATACCAAATGGGCTCCAAAAATTATGAAAACTTCCAGATCACACTTTTTAATTATTTTGAAGAGATTGGTGAAGAAAAATCTTGATTTGGAGCTCGTTTAAAAAATGGTAAAATGTAGGGGCATAAAAGGGCATTTTTGGGAAGAAAAATTCCAAATAAATAGCAAACGGACTCGGATAATTTTGAAAACTTCCAGAACTCAATATTTTATTATTTTGGAAGTATTAAAAAAAGAAAAATTGAATTTGGAGTCCGTTTGATATTTATTTGCATCCGGGGGGCAAAATGGTCATTTCACCCAAGCAACCGAAAAGGGCTTTTTTGGCCCTTCAAAAAAATCAGAGTTGGGCTGGAAAAGAGAAGTGCTGGCATACCCAAGCCCAAAGAAAGGAGGAAGCTTCTAATTTTTTTTTTTTAATCAAGTGGTTAAAAATCAAGAGTTAGTTAACCATTCTCTTTGATCAAGCCATGGTGATTAAACCACATAGGTTAAGAAAGATGTCAACATTATTTTTGCATAGCTGTAATTTGAGAGGGCTGAGATGCTAATCTAAAGGTGGTAATTTCATGACTTTTCATCTTGAATTATTGGCCATTTGATGGAAATTAGGTTACACAAAAATGACAACATCTTGGAGGCTATATAACCATGCATTAAGGCTAGCCCTAAAGGGAGGGAGGCAGATTTTGGTTTCTTCTTTTCCATTTTGGCTGATTTCTCTTAGTTTTTCTTAGTTTTTATCTTCTTGGTTGAGAGCAAAAAAAAGAAAAGTTTAGAAAAAAAGGAAAGTTTGAAGAGAAAAGCTTGAAATATTAGCTTCTTGAGGTTGCTCTTGAGCACCAACTCTTGCACTTTCATTTTCTATTCTTGTTCTTTGCTATTTTAATCTCTACTTGGTGAGTTTTCATTTTAAAATAATGTTTCTTGTTCTTCCTTCATTTCCTTTCTTAAGTATTTTTTTTTTACATTTTTTTTTACAATAAACTCACCATGGCCAAATGGCCTACATTATTTATTTTAAGTTGTTGTTTCAATTCATTTTACCATATTGTTTATGCTATTTTCTTTGTTTTTGATGTTTTAAGTGTTATGTTATTTCATGTTCTTAAGTTATATTTAATTTGGTTGCTTTGTTTGTTGCCATTTATGTCTTAGATATCATGTTTTTGCATTTTTAATTTTCTGTTTTCATGTTGTTTAAATTTGAGCATGTTTTAGAGTTAGCATATTAAGTGTTTGTGAAAATGCTTGTGTGATTCTTTGCATGATTCTTGTTTTATATCTTAGTGAGCATGTTTTAGATTTGGTATATTAGGTGTTTGTGAAAATGCTTGTGTGATTTTTGTGTTATGACTTAGTTTTTCATGCTAGCATACCAAGTGTTTGTGAAAATGCCATGCTTGTTGGAGCTTGAGGCCATTTGGCTACTCCATGTGTTTTGCATTGTGTGTTGTATTTTTGTCATGCTAGTTGTTAGGTTTTTGCATTTGCATGATATTTGGTTGGATTTTTGAATTAAGCATGCCTTGTGTTTGTGAAAATGCCATGCATATCTTAGGTCTAGGTTGCATTTATTGCCATGCAAGTTCATGTTAGGTCTAGGCCATATTATTTATGTCATGCATTTTCCTTATATTTAGTTTTAAATCCATGCATTTCATGCATTATGTTTGCTGCATTATTTCATGCATTTCATGTTCATACCACTTGAATAATGACTTGAGCCAATTGATGGTTCAAAGTCATGCTCTCTTGAGCACACTTGTGGAAAATTAAGTTTGTCAAGTTGATTATTCTACCTTTGTGATTTTTTTTACTTAGTCATTTTTTATCTAACTTTCAAAAAGTCCTAGCTACTGCTTTCAAGTCATTTTATGAGTTTCAAATATTTTTACTTTGATTTTTAAATGATTTTATCAAAGACAAAAAAATGTGCTGGCAAAGCAGTTTTTTTTCTCCTCCAAAAACTCGTACATCTCTGATTTTTCTGGGAATTCATCTTTGATCAGAAAATTAAGCCGATTTTTTATCGTGTAGTTTTACATGTCCTGAGTCTCCAGTAATTTTTTCAGAATTTTTGGAATTTTTAGAAATAGGGTAAAAAATCGTGGATTAAAACTGGACAGTGGAGTCAGAATTGAATTTAAAGAAAAACAAAGCAGTTTTTTCTCCTCCAAAAACTCGTACATCTCTGATTTTTCTGGGAATTAATTTTTGATCAGAAAATTAAGAAGATTTTTTATCGTGTAGTTTTACATGTCCTGAGTCTCCAGTAATTTTTTCAGAATTTTTGGAATTTTTAAAAATAGGGTAAAAAATCGTGGATTAAAACTGGACAGTGGAGTCAGAATTGAATTTAAAGAAAAACAAAGCAGTTTTTTTCTCCTCCAAAAACTCATGTATCTCTGATTTTTCTGGGAATTCATCTTTGATTCGAAAATTAAGCCGATTTTTTCTCGTATAGTTTTACATGTCCTGAGTCTCCAGTATTTTTTTCAGAAGTTTTGGAATTTTTAAAAATAGGGTAAAAAATCGTGGATTAAAACTGGACAGTGGAGTCAGAATTGAATTTAAAGAGAAACCATTTTTCTGTTTTGGTTAATTTACTTAGAGTGGGCTGATTAGGAGGGTTAGCTACTGACTTAGGGTAGTTTCTAAGCCTTTTTAAACTCTAAAAATGGTTTTTCAAGTCTCGGGTTAAGGGTAGTCAAGTCCGGATTTTTAAACTTAGGAAATTAGAGCCATTTAAAAAAAAATTTAGCCCAGTTTTTATTCAAGCTTCTCAAAATTGTTTTCAAACAATCACAAAGTATTTTGGTTTTAGAATATTTAATTTGACATATTTTCCTAAGGTAGCCGGATATCTTTTTAGATATACGGATTTCCTTAATAAAAGGAAAAAAATACATTTCATGCATTGCATTTTTATTTTCATGCATATTATATGATAGCATTATTTTATTCCATGTCATTTAAATTATATGCCATACCATTCATATTTGTCATGTCATTTAGGTTGCATTATATTATTTAGACTGTACTATGTCATTTTATTTATGTCATGCATATACATATTCATTTCTTTTAAATGTTTCCAAAAAAAGATAATGGTTTTCAATAAAAAAATATAAAGATATTCCCGAGTTAAAATAATTCATGAGTTCTCTACCGGGTTTGCTGGAGGGAATATCATCAATTATCATTAATAAAGGAATATCTTTCTTTCAAAAAAGAGAATGATTCGGAAAGTTTTCCAAAACTAATAAAAATTTCTATATTTTGCCACGTTTGTTGGGGAATATAGGAAAATTTTGAATTTATAAATTCCGGATCATTTTCAATAAAAAAATGGAATTATTTTTCTTTAAATTGGGAATTAACTTGAAATACTAAATTTAAAACCAACTTTTTACCGAGACTTGAGATAACACACGATTAATAAGGTACCGATTTATACGGGCGTTGTGGGGGTGCTAATCCTTCCCCACACGTAACCGACTCCCGAACCCGTTTCTTTGATTTCTCTGGTTTTAACGCAGACTTGAAATTGGTTTTAAAAATATTTTAATTAATTTTTAAAATATTTTTATAAAACCGGTTTTAATAGGTGGCCGATCACACCTAGCTAAAAAAGATTGGTGGCGACTCCATGTCTTTTTTAAGGTCATTTTCAAAACCTTCATTTTTCTAGAGGAATTAAGTCGACTTTTCCTCGATTTTTTTTAATGTCACGCCTAACGAATAATAAAGTCTTGCGATGAGACTCGTCGTTATTTTTTTTTAGGTTGCGACACTATTCGATTAAAGTCTGTAAACATTGTTGTAATATTCATGTTCTAAATTCTATTCATATATATATATATATCAAGTTTATCTTCTTATTATCTGTTATAAATATATTCTGTTAATTTCTTCTTCTTCTCTACAATTGTTTTTACTTGATTACATTAGTCCAACCTCCAATATACAAAAATTTAATTCCAAAATTTCGTTATTTATAACAAGATACTTGTTATATAAAGTTGATGACAAAATTAAAGTACTACAAGGTATAGGTTACATGTAGCGATATGTAGCATGCTTACTATATATTATAAACAAACCAGCTTTTCAGAAGAAAAAAAAATTCCGTTGTAAAATGCATGGTACCACAACTTATTAATCATATTTTAAGTACAAATGTTATTACTTAATACTGATGAAACTAATAAAAGAAATTCAGATATCCTCATCATCAGCAACCCCCGCCACCGCCACCGCCAACGCCAACGCCACCGCCACCCCCGCAACCTCCACCTCCACCTCCGCCTCCGCCACCCACGCAACCTCCACCTCCATCTCCGCCACCCCCGCAACCTCCACCTATGCCTCTGCCACCCCTGTAACCTCCACCTCCATCTCCGCCGCCGCCAGCATCGCGGGCACCCCTAAAACCATTTCTAGTGCGAGGCTTTCCAGAGTTGTCATCACCACAAGCGAAAATGACCATTGAGATAATAGAGAGGGAGAAAATAATCATGGAAAGCAAAAGCAGGGCTGCAGAGCTATGCATCATGAACCCTACTTCCTCACCCGGGCCACTGCCACCAAGTATTACGAACTTATCCCTCGCCATTAATTTTTCTGATATTCTCGCGTACCTTACTTCTTGTATATTAAGGCCTATTTATACAAGCATCCATTAGTTCTATCAATCAATTTACTTGTCAGATTTTTCTCTCCTATTGACTTTTCGGGCCTATATATGGTATTCTATTTCAACCAGCAACCATACAGATGTGGAGTATATAATTTTCTTCAAATTTGGAAGTTTCCTGAAATGTTCTTTTCATCTTAGTCAGAAAGTTACAAGGCAGCTTGACTAAGAAAGAATGATTCAAAGTCAATTATAATCCTTGTGGATACTACTAAGTTTGATAATTCTTAATGCCTACAAATTCTGTTGCTGTCTGTTCAAATCAGTTTACTTCTTGAACTTTAATTGCTGTTTTGTTCACTTTTCTAGCTAGCCCGATCAGTTTATTTAGATTTTACAATTCATGTATTCGTATTTTTATTATTTTTTTATATTATATTTATGTTTAAGGTATTATATATTTATATAAATTTTGACATATTTATTTATTTGTGTAGTTTTTATGTTATTTTTTTGTTCTATGTCATATTTTAGTTATTTTTTTCGTGTCGTATTCGTGTTATGTAATTGTGTTGTTTCCAAAATTATTAGTTTTATAAAAATTACTTCTCCAATTTCAAATTTTTTTTTTTGTTGATATTATTGGCCTTCATATATTAGTTATTCTCTCTTCTATCCCCACTTTCCTTACAAGTGACAAATTTTTTTTTATAAAGGAACCATATATATATATATATATATATATATAAGTTTTTTATAAGTAGAGTAGAATGAAATTTGAAGAAAGATAAATGTACAAAATGGAAGCCAAAAAATTAGTCAATAAAAAAATAATTAAAAATAGGTTTTTTTTTTTGTAATTTTTCAAATTACAAAAAAAAAAATGAAAAAAGTTATTAAAGGATTTTTTTCATAATTTGTGGAATTATAAAAATAAAAAAAGTAAAATAAAAAATATACATTTTCGAAATTCGTCAAAATTACATAAAATGTTGAAGTGAAAAATTATTGAAATGCAATTTTTTTTTGTAATTTATCAAGATTACATAAAAATAACTTAAAGAACTTATTAAAATGTATTTTTGTAATTTTTCAAAATTATAAAAAATAACAAAAATAAATTATCAAAGTGTACGATTTTTTTTTTTTTTTTATAAATTATCAAATAAAATACACGTGTGAATCACTTAGGTCGTGTCTTTTATTTTCATAGAGAGAAATTTTCTAGATATCAAAATAGAGATATACCAAGAAAATGTTGTTTCCAAGGAGACGTTCAATACGAATGAAGTTCCAATGATTTTTTTTTTTTTTGTATTATTTACGATTTTACTAACTGCTTTAAAGGAGATCTGCTCATGGGTCGAGCAGTCCGGTAAACTTGTATTAGACCGGTTTTAGACAAGATATTTTTGATCCGGATCAGTCCGAAACAGTGTTTTTATTATAATAATATTATTTTATTTAATTTTAATTATTAAAATATATTAAAAAAAAAAAAAATTTTAATATGATGAACAGTTAATTCGGGCCTGCCGGGCATGCCCGGCTCGACCCAGGGCCGGGCCTGGACAAAGAATTTGAAAAAAAATCGAGCCGCGGCCCGACCCATGAGCAGGTTTACCTTAAAGGCACTCTTTAAGATTATTATACATAGTAATATCTCTATCTAATGCATGGAAAATGATGAATAAAGTTGTTAACTTTTGCATTTAATACAATATTATTACTATAAATAGTATATTAATTAACTTTAAAGAATACCATAAGGACACTCATTAGCAAAACCCATTTATTAAAACTGCCTACTAATTGTGTGGATATCTAAAACTTAGGTAGGCTATTAATTAAATTATATTGTTTCAGTTGATTGAGTATTTATTAACGTTTTGATAAGTATTAAGGTTCGAGTTTCATCAGCAGTCCTATTTGATAGGTGAAGTATAAGTACAACGGTTAATCTTCTTTAAAATTTGTGACATGTTTTAATCCTGAACAAATAATCTCCTTTGCTTAAACTTTTATGCACCAAAAAAAATCTTAATTTTTTTTTTTTTAAGTTGAAAATTGCAACTTGTTTATTTTTATACGTTTCCTGAGTTTCATGGAAACTGCTTTTTACTTAATCAGACACAAACAAGCCACTTGAATAAAAATAGTGCCAAAGTTTGAAAAATAAAAAAGAACTAGTGAAAACCCGCGCTTCGCCGCGGGCGGTAAAGTTTTTTAAATTTTTTTTTTTTGTTTTGGTGTATTAAGCATTTCAGAAAAAATAATGAACCAACAATAGAAATTGTAGCCTTGATTAGTGAACCAACAATAGAAATTGTAGGGATCTCCAGGTTGAGCAGCTGATAATCCAGAATGCTGTCAACAACAAGGTCGAAGAATAAAAATTTACTTGGAGAAGCTTAATGTCATGACAAAAAAATCCAGTTCAGTTGGTTAGTTCTCTAGCTATGTTACTCCGACTCTTCATTTTTCCTAAAATACCCGTTTGTACCCGTATGCCTCTTCAATATACCACACAAACATGAATAAAATCAGCCCACAAACATGCACTCATGCATGGACCTCCGTATGCCTCTCTATAGGAGTCAGGTTATGCCCCACATGATATCTTATCATCACTATTATTTAGGCAAAAATCAGCCCAAGTTTCTCAAAAAATCTCAAACTCAACCCAGTAATATTTCAGTAATGGAAATAAAGTGTCATATAGTCTGATTAAAAGCATATAAGGAACCAACTCTAGGGGCCTCAGTAACTCAAATCTAACTGATAACAATTGATAGACAGTAAGGAGGTAAATCTCATTGAGCAAGAAGAAAAGCTTCAGGCATCTTATTGTGTTCCCATTTGAGCTTACTGGCTGAATAAAATCTTCCCTTTACATCTAAATACTTTAGCATGAATAAGGACCCAAAACTCCAAAGCAATTATTGTTATAAGAAAATTAATTAGATCATAACTTGAGTTTAACATTAAAAACTAAAGGAGGACACGCACATGCATGTTTTGGACTATCATCAAATTTACCACACTAAGTGAAATTCTGAGAACAATTGCGTCGACAACTGCAGGTATACATGTTTGATGAAAAAATGTCAAACAAGAATAACTATGTACCTTGTAAATCAGCAGATATAAAAGAAAGCAAGCAAGCCAATATAAGAATACCAAGAAGTAATTCCATCTTCAGCAAAGTTAACCCCAATGATCAATGCCATGAAATACAAAATCTTTTATGAGCATACAAGTGACTTCCATCACTGCAAAAACATCCAGGAACAAAATTGTAAATATAACATAATACAAAATTAGCAGATCCAGTCAGCTATGTTCTCCAGCCCTTGATTTTCCTGAAGAACCCAAGTCGAACACATATCTTTGTCTAAACCCCCAACAAACACTTCAAACTCTTTACGCTTCCATCTCTCTTGATCAACTTCATGTCGCTCCTCATGCTCTGCTGCATCATCCAAATCTGCATAGCTTTCTCCTGTTATATACAAATCCCTGTGCCTGTAATTTGGAAATTTGTTATACCAGTTTTGCAAGAATACAAGATTGTCCCTCGCAATTATTGTTATGAGAAAATAACCAAACAACACCTATTTCAGTATTAATACAAAAAAAAACCACATTTTAAATGAACCGAAACTAAAAATTCACTGAATCGAAAGACAAGAAATACAGGAATTTTCACAATTTTTAAATTTCTCAGCAAGCAAACAGCAAAAAGGGAAAGAAAAAAAACCAAATAATTACCTTCCACACGGTAGATCTGATTCCTGCACCATCACTTTCTTAGACAACTGACAAAAAAAATTAGAAATTAAAAACAAAAAGAAGGAGAAGAAGAAGAAGAAAATCTGTTAAAAAGGGGGAAAAGTTAAAAACCTCGGCCAAGAGCTGAGCCTGGCGAGAGATATCATCAGGAGAAACGCCAGAAGAGCCGCCGTTTTGATCATTATCGCCGTTATTGTTGCTACTATTTTTATTAACTGGATATCTGATTTCGGATTTCAGAGGAGTAGGAGTGGACTGAGGTTTTGAGGCTGCGACGGGAGGAGGCGCTGGAACCGGAGGCTGAACAGTTGGCTCGGAAACGGCGGAGGAGGCGGTGGTGGTTGGAGAAGGGGAGTAGCTGTGGAGGCGATCGTCGGTGGTAGTTGTGGACCAGAGCGAACTATTGAGCCAATCCTTTAATTCTCACGCCAAAGCCAAACTATTGAAAGAGCATTTAATGCACTGACTTGAACTTTAATGCTACAGCTGTTTTACGCGTTTGTAAAACCAAATAGAGAAAGAGAAAGAGCATTTAATGCATTGTATAACGCGTGACTGACTTGAACTTTAATGCTATAGCTATTTTACGCGTTTGTAAAACCAAATAGAGAAAGAGAAAGAGCATTCAATGCATTGTATAACGCGTGAGTATTTAATGCATAGACATGAAACGACACCGTTTTTAAACTTATGGTTAAAAGAGTGTAAAAAATCCTATTTAACCATTGGATGAACTGTAGACAGGGGCAACTCAAGGAGCGCGTTAAAATTAACTGCTGTCAGTAATTAAATGCCCAAAACGCGTTAAAATTAAATGATGGCCGAGTTAATTCTCCAAACTCCAGTTGGGTAATGCGTGAACATTTAATTCATCAGAGAGTAAAGCTTAAGACATGCTCAAACGCGTAAAAAAAAATGATGACCGAACGAAACGGCATCGTTTTGCAGGATCAAACGCGTAAAAAAATAATTCCTCAGCTGAAGTTAATGCATCAGACGCGTGAACATTTAATGCATCAGACCCTTAGGAATCTTACGCGTTAAAATCTTACGTGTTAAAATCATGGAGAGAGAACACCCTTCGGACCGCTGGACAGAGAACACCCTTCGGACCGCTGGACCAAAAAATATATATATGCTAAAAGATTTTAACGCGTCAGGACAGGGTTACCATTAATGATTTTAGGGTAAATATGAAAAACATGCTTTGAGTAGGCAAATTATTTCTAAATAGTGTAATGAGTAAAAGTTATTTGAAAAAGAAAAATGAATAATTAAAAATTATTATAAAAGATATTGTAAAGACAAAATTACCCTTAATGAAAAATTTACTTTTCCTTTCTCTTTCATTAAAGAGATATTTTTCTTTTAAAATTTTAATTGAAAATAAATTTTAAGAACAAAATATTTAGATATTTATTTTTTAAAATTTAAAAAAAAAATAAATAAAGCAAAATTAATTTTAGGAATATTATTGTTATTCTTTTAATTTTTTTAGTTAAAAAAAACTAAATAAGAAAATTAAAATTTATGTTTTAAATTTAAAAAAAAAATTATTTTCAGATTTTTTATTTTTTATTTTTAAATTAAAAATTAAATTTATTCTTTTAAATTCGAAAAAAAAGGGAAAATAATTTTAGAGGGAAAAATGTTATTTTTTAAAAGTTTAATTTTGAAAAGTTAATAGCAAAAATTAAATGTAAAAAAGTATTTTTAAATAAAAAAAGCATTTATATATATATATTATTTTTATTTTTGTAAAAAATAATAAAATAAGAGAAAAAGAAAGGAGAAAGTTGTTATATCAAGGTAATTGTGTCTTTACAAATGCCTTTGTACTCATTATACCATTTAACAATAATTTGATTATTTAGAGCATGTTTTTCAAATTTGTCTAAAACGACACCGTTTCACGGGGAAGATGCTCCGGAAATTTGTAGACAATGAATAGTGCGGACCAGGTGTCAAAATGGGGCAAGCTAGTTGAAAAATTATTTTAACTCATTATACCATTTAACAATAATTTCATTATTCACAGCATGTTTTTTTAAATTTTTTCCAACAATAAATGCGCACAAACGGTAACAAAGAACATTGAAGCAAAACGACGTCGTTTCACGGGGAAGATGCTCCGAAAACTGGAGAAAGTGAATAGTGCGGGACAGGTGTCAAGATGGGGCTCATTACTTGAGCTTTAATATAGATGAATAAGTTATTGACCCCCCAAAAGAACAAAACTTAACTAATCATGAATTACGAGCTAGATACACATGGATTATAGAGCCGAGTCGAGCTCAAACAGAAAAAGTTCGAGTTCAAATTTGATTCAAAACTCGAGTTCGATTGAATTTTATTTTTAAACTCAATTCGAGATAAAAATTGAACTATTCGAACTCGCTCGATTAGACTCATTTACCTAGTAAAAATGAGTTCGATTCCAATGCTCAACTTCAAACTTGATTATTTGTGTTTGAATTCGAATTAAGATTTTTTTCAATACTAATTAAAAATAAAAATATATATATTAAAAATAAAAAAGTTTGATTAGACTTTTGAGCTACTCGAGTTAAGCATTAGAATACTCATACTCGGTTCGCTTGATATCTCAAGCTTGGCTCGCAATGATCGAGTCAAATTCAAATTTTATTTTTGAGTCGAGCCTGTATAGCTTGTGAGCACAGATATCTTGTTTACACTTAATACGAAAGATATAATTTTCTTCAAATTTGGAAGTTTCCTGGAATACTCTTTTTATCTTAATCAGAAAGCTACATGGCATATAAATTGTTGATAAGATTTAAAATTTAAAATCAAATTCTTTGAATCTTGTCATCAAGATTCAAGAACTCTCAAAGATTTTATCACCACACATACAAATTTAGATAAGAGAAATATTAGCCTCATTTATGTGAAAGAAAACTTGTTATCCCACGGGTCCATGGCCCATTATAAAAATCCAAAAGCTCACAACGTTAAAGAATCCAAATAGATTTTCGTATTGTTATTTAGCCCAAGCCGAAATAGCTTTTTCAAGACCCAAAATATAACGTGTTTCTCGCTGTAATTTTTCAAGGCCCATGAAATTATTAAATCTTTGTTGGAAAAAGAAAAAAAAAAAAAAAAAAAAAGGAAGAAAGACGACTGCATAGCAGCCGGCTTCTCTTTTCTCAAATTTCTCAACCATTTCTAATTGGTTTTTTTTTTTTTTTTTATCTTAATATAGCTTTTTATTTTTTTAATTTTCAAGTTATCTATTTTTTTTAAATATCGAAATAAGTTTTTTTTTTATTAAATTTGTTGGGAAATTATCATGATCCATGAAGGTTTCTCAATAGGTTTATCAATTTTTTTTTTTTAAATTGATCAAGAAAAATTGTCATGGGACATGATGATTTTTCTTGATCAATTTTAAAAAAAAATAATAATAATACAATAAATTTTACAGTATGGAAGTCGCCATCCCCCATGGCAACTTCCAAACTATTTTTTTAAAATGGGATAAGTTTTTTTTTTTCCTTTAAAAAATTAAATAACAAAATTAAAAATAAAATTATATATTTTAAAAAATAATAATGTAATAAATTTTAAATAACAAAAAAAAAATTTACAAAAAATATAATTATATAACATGTACTGATAAATAAATAAAAAATTTGCATAACATGAAATGCAAAACACGTAAATTTATACATTAGTATACAAAAATACACTATTCTCGTTATATTATATAAAAGTACATTTATTTTAATTATTTATGGAGGAGCTCTCTTATCGCGTGGTGTTTGAGCAATAGTGCGGAGCTCTCCTATTGAGTGGTGGTTGCACCTGTTGTTCAACCTCGTCAGTGGCACGTACTCGCGGTCGATATCGATCTCTTGCTGTAACCGCCACTTTTTGGTTGTGTGGTATCTGCATGTTCATGGACGGTGCTATAATGACCCATATCAGTAGATGGAAACTCAATATTGGAGGGATCCATATCTTCTGTATCTAAAAATGGAAACACACTGCTCGAGGAGCCAACACCTAATCCACCCATAAAGGAAACTTGACTACTAGATGGACCCACAAATGATCCACCACCATATGCTGGCGCAGGGGTTCCAAAATGATACAGTGTACTTAGATATGCTGAACCTGAACTTCGGGTGAGAAACTGGTCATTTGACCTCGTCATTGGCGGTGATGGACGGAAACACTCATCAACATCACCCTCGAGGTGACTAATGGAATAACGATGACTGAATGCTACTCCATGACCCTGTTCGGGTTCAGGATGACTAGATGACATCCTCGGTGCAGTGAACTCCTCCGCATGTGATGAGGCCGGTTGACGCATCCGCTTATGTTGTCGGCTAGGTCTAGGAACTTCCATTTCCTGTGTAGGAGGGATTGGATTTGAAATTCATCCGGGAAATGGTATACTCCTAGCATCCTCAAACTCCGACGGTGGACAAACAAAAGATCGGCTTTCATCCTTATACCATCTTATGTAATCATCAAATGGTACGAAATTATTACCAAATCGGAATTCGTTGAGAACGTATATCCCATCACTGGATCCATTGTTGATACTCCGTAGGCCAAAATTCTTCATGACACCCACGCATGTCAATCTTGTGAATCTTATCAAGGTTCATCGGTGGTTGCGGAATTGGTTGTTGCATCCCAAATTATCGCAACACCCTGTCAGTGTGGTGTCACTCCACATATGCAAAGCATATCAATGCTGTAATTGCTTTCCATATATGACAATTATTATAGGCATCCGAAGGGAGGCATGCCATAATTTCATTTGAAAAATATGACATCTAAACAAACTACAAATAATTATTACAAATTATTAGTTTCATATGGATTAAATATAAAAAATACTTGAATGTAACAATCGAAACGTTTACCTTATCATATCCTAGTCGATCTAGTCGTAATCTTATACTTGCAAGGTCGGTCGAAATATCGGTATGATCTTTACGATGACTCTACCTGTTAAAATGTGTATAAAATCTTAATAGACCTATAAAAAATACAAGTTCGTACAAAATTAATAAAATAGTCAAGATTATTACCTGCTTGCAAGGGGGTATACAGGCGAAACATTCACGCCCAGAGCAAGAAATGACAGTTGATACCAAGCCCATGATTGTAGAAGCACTAAACATCCACCCATGTCATGGCTCTTTGGAACTGTAGCCCGACACAGTTCTTTATACAAAACCCCCAAACCCCCAAACACGCAGAACACCAACTATAATTTGCTGCATGCTCTAAATCACGAAGTAATGGAAAGATACATTAAATGTACCCGACTACTCGATTTGTCAGGCATTAGCATTCCTCAAATCAAACGTAAAATATATACTCTAGCAGTATATTATATCTTTTCTTCACTTGTGTGTTTGGGAAGATTTTGAAAGGATTTCAACCAAGTTAGTTTCACCGTTGAGCCATATACATACTCTTCTGGAGGTACAGCGTCCAATAAATTTTGACACTCTTTATTCCAATCTAGAAAGCGTGCGCATGTAACTGTATCGCCATCCACTGGAAGTCCAAGTTGAAGCACAACATCTCCTAGAATGACTGTGCATTCTCCACACGAAAAATGAAAAAATGTGTATCTCGGGTCTCTATCGTTCAATCAACGCACTAATTAAGTCGGGCTGAAGCAGAAATCGTCGAATTTAAGTTGCATTATAAAATCTGGCTCTCTTTAAGTGGTCAATAATATATGGATGCAGGTCCTCAAAAGAAATTTTTCTTGAACGTAAGACGCGATGAGTATCCCGTTGATAATTAATTAAATTAAATAATTATAAAATTATAAAAAATTAATAATATAATACAAATAATATTACAAATAATTAACTTACCTCTTGAAATACAAGTTAAGATATGTGATTCTCTTGCAACCTCAACAATGATGATAAAGCCATTTTTTAATCAACGCTAAGAGATTTTGTATGGAACAATGAAGAACTTAAAAGAAATTTCAAATGTTTTTGTATGAAATAAGAGGAGATTGAGATTTTTTTGTATGAAATAAGAAGAAAAAATTTGAGTGTATAAATTAAGTTGGAAGAAAGAATGAAGTAGAGGGGGTATTTATAGAGATTGTTGGGGTTGGGGAATTTGAAGGCAACGGTCAAGTGATCGTTGCCTTCAAATTATTATTATTATTTTTTTTAAAATTTACCGTTACTCAACGGTTCAATTTGAGTAATTCTAAAAAATATTGTTTGGAGGTCCCCATTAGGGATGGCGACTTCCAAACGGTAAATTTTTTTTTATAAAAAAAAGCATACAAGGTAAATCGCCAATCGTCATTGGCCATGGCGATTTTTCTTGTATTAATTTGTATTTTTTTTTTAAATTGATCAAGGGAAATCGCCATGGCCTATGAGATTTTCCTTGATCAATTTAAAAAAAAAAATTGAAAAACCTGTTGAAAAATCGCCATGGATATCAAAATTTAATTCATTTAAATTATATTGTCATCCATCATTTCTATTCATATTAAGAAATAAAAATATATAAACCTAACTATTATACAATAACTCATAATGTATAACATCATTTAACATAGTTTTTTTTTTTTTTTACAATTTAATCATCATAATATTTTTTTTTCTCTTGATTCAACACCAAAAGTTAAAAAAAAAAAAAAAAATTACGTACATCAACAAATTTCATATTATTATTCAACATTTTAATTTCTTCCGATAATTTATCAATACAATAATTTTTTATTCAGTAATATAAAAAAATAATAATAATGACATTATTTAAAAAAAAAAAAAACCAATCATTTTACAAGACGTGACACAAAATTAAGAGTTATTTGAATAGTATCACACACGAACATGACATAGAAAAATAACTAAAATACGACATGATACGAAAAAATAACATAAGCACGACATAAATACACGAACGTGTCGAAATTTATATAAAACAAACTTGACACAAGAGAATTATTTGAATAATGCCAATTAGACCTGACAATTTCGGACATGAAACGAACATGAAAAACAACTAAAACCCAATAGAACACGAAAAAATAATACTAACACAACATGAATGCACGAATATGTCAAAATCTATCAACGCGACACAAAATTAAAAGTTATTTGAATAGTGCTAATTAGACCTGACAAATTCGAATCTGATACTAACACGGAAAAATAACTAAAACATAATATAATACAAAAAAAAATAACAC
The DNA here is from genome assembly GCA_030761205.1 of Fremontodendron californicum. Lineage (NCBI taxonomy): Eukaryota > Viridiplantae > Streptophyta > Magnoliopsida > Malvales > Malvaceae > Fremontodendron > Fremontodendron californicum. The sequence goes on along the minus strand of JAULJL010000022.1, from coordinate 23,353,152 downwards.
TAAAACAACATGAATGTGTCAATATCTATACATAACGTGTCAAAATTTTTTTATATATATAATACCCTTAATACGATTATAATACAAAAAAATAATATAAATACAATACAAAATAATTATAAAAAAATTGCAAAAAAAAAATAGAACCCTCAATTGAGGGATTTCCCTTCAGGGAAATATCTCGAAGGGATAACTTTTAATATGTTTTATATAGATATAGATATTATTTTGTTTTTATGGAATTAGTAAAGTAAAAGTAAATAGAAACTCCAAACCATTAGAATAGAATTTTTTTAAAAGAAAGTTCCTTATAATAAGTTTATCGTATCATATAATTTATCATATTTATATGTAATTTGTGTCATGTTTATATAAAAAAATTACATAAATACATGACGTATTTGTCATGTTTATATATAATTTATCATGTTTATATTTAATTGTCATGTTTATATATAATTTATCATGTATATATATATATATATGTAATTTATCATGTTTATATGTAAAAAAAAAAATACATATAATTTATCATATATATATATATGTAATTTATTATATACATAATTTATCATATTTATATATAATTTTATTATATTTATATATAATAAAACTTATTTTAAGCTCATCCCAAAAAAAAAAAAAATTACCTATAACTCCAAAAAAAAAAAACTTACCTATAACTCCCAATTCGAATATGGCTCTTTGAATTCATGCGTTTACCCAACCCACCTACCAACCAATCTTTTTCCCAATCAATAATATTCAGAAAAAGAGAAAAAAAAAAGTTTAAAAACAAGATGGAAAGTTATCCCTTACTCACAACTCGCAAGAACTCATACCAGCCGTTAATTACCTCACCAACCAAAACGTGAAAATCACCAAAGAAAAAAAAAAAAAAAGAAAAAGGGAAAAAAAAATCATGGAATCATCCCTCATAGACAGTCTCACCAACCAATTTGGAGCCGCAGTATAAATATAACCCACCATTTGCCAGACCAACACCAAACTGCCCAACTCTCTCTCTTCCTTTCTGTTTTTTTCTGGGTCAACTCAACTTCGCCAAATGGACACTCTCAACCCTCTGGTAAGCCCCTTTCCTACTTTTCATTTATAATTCATTTTGGCTAAAATTCTAAACAAAGGATTGAGGAAAGTTGTTTAATTTGTCTTTTCTGTTTCAATTTGATAGCTTGTTTCATCTTCTGCTGGCTTGAAAATGGAAAGTGGAGGAGTAATGAGGAAAAATCCCACACTGATTTGTGTTCCAATAATGGCTGATTCCATTGATAAGATGGTCATTGACATGGCCAAAGCTAAAGCTAGTACTGCTGATCTTGTGGAAATTAGATTGGATAGTTTAAAGATTTTCAATCCTTCTGAAGACCTCAAAGTTTTAATCAAAGAATGCCCTTTGCCTACACTCTTCACCTACAGGTTTCAAGATTGGATTTTTAGTTTTTAATTTACTACTTAATTGCTTTAGTAGGAAGCAACTTTTCATGGGTGTTTTTTTTTTTTTTTGTGGGATTTCCTCTTTACCCATGTTAGGATCTTTCATAAATTGTAATATTGACTGGTTTTGGTAACTTTCAGACTGTCTGCCTATTGTTTCCATCTTGTTCCTTTTCTCTTTGTTGAAGTATTGAGTTGCTTAACTTGTAAATATCAATAATTATGAGCCTTTTTTTTCTAATTTGTGTTACAGACCAGTATGGGAAGGTGGTCAGTATGATGGTGATGAGAAAGAGCGATTAGATGTACTTGGATTAGCCATGGAGCTAGGGGCTGATTACATTGATGTTGAGCTTAAGGTTTTCCTTCTCACTAAAATGTAGCTTCAGAAAACTTGAAATATATTGTGCTTGCTTCTTACTATTGGTTGAAACATGACATCTTTTATATCTAATTATTTAGTTTAAACTGTAAATTCTACTGAACTTATAGTAATGCAAATAGTTTTTGCTTCTGTATGAAGGTTGCTCATGACTTCATGAAATCCATTGATGGAAAAAAGCCTGAGAAGATAAAAGTTATTGTTTCTTCTCACAACTATCAAAACACTCCATCTGTTGAGGAGCTTGGCAACCTTGTTGCAAGAATTCAATCAGCTGGAGCTGATATAGTGAAGATAGCGACAACAGCCTTGGAGATCACTGATGTGGCACGCATTTTTCAGATAACTGTGCATTCTCAAGTAAGAAGCATATGTGCCATGTATATATCTGAAACAGTATCTTATAACCTCTACTTTACCATTTTGTTTAAAATGACTGGTTTAACTGTGATATGCTGGGTTAACAAAGAATTGATTAAGCAAGTAATGGACTTTAAATTAAGGTTGTTCCTGTTTAGTGAAATATTTCAGATTCTTTCAGTTAAAATAATTAAATTGACCGAGTTGGACTGAGGAATTTTTGTTAAATACCTCCTGGATAGAGTTTAGGATGTGCATTCTTGAGTAGACTCGAATTTTGTTAATGCAGTGTCTGTTTTCTGAAAACTGTAAAAATGTATGGAGACTGTGCAGTAGCAGCCATAGTTTTTAGGGTAAAGTGCTCAGTAATCTATGCCAAAACTTTTGCATACCGATGAGAGTGACCAAAAGGGTCATTTCCATTATTGTATTATCTGAACTAGACATTGGTGAAATTTGCCAAAAGAAAAAGAAATGGAATGTTTTTGAATTTGTTTACTGCAGTGAAGTAGTATTTTTTTTGTTTTCTTTAGTATCTTTTGCACAACTTCCTATATATAGCTATCAGTTGTCAATAGGGACCAATTACATGTTTTCCAAGATTCTTTGTATGGTTAAATTCACTGGTTTCATTTGTTGCTGAATTTTTCAGGCTCCTATAATTGGAATGGTTATGGGCGAGAGGGGGTTGATTTCTCGGATTCTCTGTGCAAAATTTGGTGGCTATCTTACTTTTGGAACTCTTGAGGCAGGAGTTATTTCAGCTCCTGGTCAACCAACTATTGAAGATCTGTTGAATCTATACAATTTCAGGCAGTTAGGTCCTGATACTAAAGTGTATGGAATCATTGGGAAGCCTGTTGGTCACAGCAAATCACCTATGCTGTACAATGAAGCATTCAAATTAGCTGGTTTCAATGGGGTCTATGTCCACTTGTTAGTGGATGATTTAGCAAAGTTTCTCCAGACTTACTCATCGACTGATTTTTCTGGATTCAGGTTTATTCCCCTGTTGGACATTTTCATTTCTTAAACGTGAACTTCATTATAGTCGCATAATTGCTCTTGTGCTGGTTTTAACAAGCTCTAATCTCTAGAGTAGTTAAAAATATGGTGGCACGCTGCATGTTAGAGTGGCAAGGGGATTTATCTAGTATAAGTTCTTAAGTGGTTTAGCCTACTATTACACTTTGTACATTGGTTTCATATAGCATATATTGCAAAATTAATCTGCTTTAGTGGCTCACTGTACTTATGTACTTAAGTAATGTGGTTGCATAACTCTATTTCACATGCAGCTGTACAATTCCTCACAAGGAAGCTGCAGTGAAGTGCTGTGATGAGGTAGATCCAGTTGCTAAGGTAATCGATGGTTTATTTGTCTATCAATGATAATATTGCCATCTGCATCTATGTAACTCAGAGGTGCTGAGCATTTTCTTTACATCACACCGTTGCACGATTGATCTATATCTTTGATTAAATATCACAGTCCATAGGAGCTGTTAATTGCATTATAAGGAGACAAAGTGATGGGAAGTTATTTGGTTACAATACAGACTATGTTGGTGCTATTTCTGCTATTGAGGATGGACTACAAGGTTTCTTGTCCCTTTTTATGTAGTTCTCAATTGATTTTTTTGGTCGAAGTTCTTTATCCCTATCTTTTCTTGACAGCTAGATATAACATAAGCGGTACCGCTGGGTCGCTCTTAGCTGGTAAGCTTTTCGTAGTTATTGGTGCTGGCGGTGCTGGAAAGGCACTTGCTTATGGTGCAAAACAAAAAGGAGCGAGAGTTGTAATTGCCAATCGCACCTATGGTATGTTTTTTCTTCTTGGCATTGCATTCTAGCAAAGATTTTTCCTTTCTATTTTTTCCTGGTTTGTTTTGGTAATAATTTGAGATTTATTATTTATTTTATCTATTTAACTTGAAGAACGAGCCAGAGAGCTTGCAGACATAATTGGAGGAGATGCTTTGTCTCTTTCTGATTTAGCTCGTTTCCATTCGGAGGAGGGCATGATTCTTGCCAACACAACATCCATTGGAATGCAACCAAATATTGATGAAACACCGATTCCCAAGGTTCACCACCCTGCCGTGCAATTTTTATTTCTTATGAATGGCACATCCGCATTTGAAAATTTCCGAAGTCACTTCAGCATTTCTTTTTTTTCTTTTTTTCTTTTTCGCAATAGAGAAATGGGACTTTGCAATGTCCTTCCTCTCTTGGCAAGCCTTGAGTGATTTGTTCACCAAACTTCTAGACATGCACCTGTGAGAGAATTAAGCAATTTATGTTTTTGCAGGATGCTTTGAAATACTATTCACTGGTTTTCGATGCCATTTACACCCCTAAAATAACCAGACTCTTAAGAGAAGCTGAAGAATCTGGAGCCACAACTGTTTCTGGATTGGAGATGTTCATTGGGCAGGCCTATGAACAGTTTGAGCGATTCACAGGTTTGCCAGGTAAGAAGAAAGCCAATTGTTGCATACAGTTTTACCCTATGTTACTCAGACTCGGGTGTGAATGTCGGACACGGGTATGCTCAATTTTTTTTCAAGATTTCCATGTATTTGGGGGTCCTTGGAGGATCATATCTTTATATTCATGTCCAAATATGCGTCAGACATGGGTGTCGGACATGGATACTTCAAGAAAAATGAAGAGTCAGAGCAACATAGGTTTTACCATCTTTCAAACGGTTCTACTTAATTTTCATTGATTTATTCATTTTCCCTTGTTCTTTCATTGTCCCCCTGCAGCGCCAAAGGAGCAGTTTCGAAAAACCATGTCGAAGTACTAACAAGGTTTATTTGGCTAATCTTTCAAAAGTGCAGCCATTTTTTCCCCCAAGTCTCTCAATTGCAAGTTCCTTTTACTATTCATTTTTGGAGAGGCCATTTTAATGACAGTTTATTTTCTTTGTAGTTGTAGTATTGTACAATAACCCATTTTTCTTTCATTGGAACTTAAAGTGTATTTATTTCATGGTACTTACTAAGGGATATTTTGGAGGATGTTCTACAACTATGACTTGTGAGTATGTATGCAGCTTTTTTTGCCTTTGAATGTTATAGCTTGGCACTTTACAGGCATCAGAAATTTTGCTAACATGGCACACAAACTCTGGCACTGACAGAAAATACATTTTTTTTTTCTTTTGATTGGAGGATGGAGAATTCGAATCCAGCTTCGACGAAACATGCATCAATCATTTAGTAAAATGTTCGGATATCAAACTTTTTAATTTTAAAATCATTCAGTCAAATGCTTGGATCTCTGATTTTTTTAATTTTAAACTGTTATATTAGAACAGTAATAACAACTACTTAAAGCCCAAACACTATATAGTATATAATCCTCAATTGCTAAAGAAATAACCATGAAAATATAATTGAAAAAAGTATATATTGATAGAAATGTTGATTAGTAATGATACCATGAAGTTTTGTAATCTTAAAATGAAGAAAAAGAAGAAAGAGAAAACAACTCAGGCCCATTACGAGAAAGAGAAACTCCAAAGAAATCTTTTTTATTGACATCAACTACCAAGTTCCTATGGTTTGAGATTATTTTTTGCGCTTAAAAGTTAAAACATTGCATCAACTAAGGCCTCGTTTAGCATTGTTTCTGACACAGTTTTTGAAGTCAAAAGCTTCTTTTCACCGCAAACGCAATGCTAAACAGATAAAAAAATTTAGCTTCTGCTGTTAAAACCATGTTTTGAAAAGCCAAACTAAAAAGCCAAAAAATATAGCTTTTGAGTTTTAAAAGCTGACTTTTGGATAAAATAACTTTATTATCCTCACATCTCTATACTTTTATTATTTTAAACATATATTTTTTTGACATTTCAATTTCCTACAACACTTTTTCACAGTAATGCTAAACACTTAAAAGTTTTTAAATCACACTTTTTCACCACACTTTTTCTAACTCGAGCTTTTTCCAACCCAAACTTTTTCCAACATCAATGCTAAACTAGCCCTAAATCCAAGTGCTTCCTTAAAACTTTCACAACTAGTTTCAAGACATTACATATGCCTTCAAATCTGCACCCATGATCCTAAAAAAAAACTCAAAAAAATTACGTCTTACTGTAAAAGTAATGCTAAATAAATAAAAAAAAATTTAACTTTTGCAATTGAATTCATGGTTTGGCAATCCAAATCAAAAAGCCAAAAAAATAAAGCTTTTGAGATTTAAAAATTAGCTTTTGGATAAAATGACTTTATTATCCTCACACTTCTACATTTTTATTATTTTAAACATATTTTTTTTAATATATCAATTTTTCCCAATATTTTTTTACAGCAATGTCAAACACTTAAAAAATTTTCACCATACTTTTTAAATATTTTTTTAACCCAAATTTTTTTTAATAATTTTTTTTAAGAGTATTGCTAAACTAGGCCTCAATGACTTTGAACGCAATGCTTTCAAGCTACTCTCAACTGGGTCTTCACAAAAATGCTCTGTCTTCGAGCCTGACCATTTCACATCAACTTTAAAACGCTTGTTCCGGACTCGGTTCACTTCAAAACGGAACAAAAATCCATGCATTAATCGTTGCTTTGGGGCTTGGGCTACCAATATATCCTTTTACCTGTTAAGAATTCTCTTATTGATGATATGATGGGAAATATGGGTCAGAGTCAAATAAATGAAGTTCGTAATTTGGTACTCTCTTTTATTTGCTTATTATGTGAATTCTAGTCAGTTTAATATTGCGTTTGAAAACCTTTTATGGTATGCCGAAAAGGGTGTTAGTTGCTTGGACTATTATGATTTCGAGTTAATTGAAGTGTGTAATAAGCCTTTAATGTGTTTCAGCGTGTACCTTAGAAGAATGTGATTTCGTTGACTTGTATGATTGCAGGGTGTGCAAGAAATGGGCAAGGAGAACAAGCTCTTAGCTTCTTTGCTCATATATATGGTGAGAACTTGTATACTATGTTACTCGGACTCGAGTATGTGTCAAACACGAGTATATTTATTTTTTTTTCAAGATTTTCATATATTTGGAGGGTCCTTGTAAGATCATATCTCTATACTCATATCCGAATATACATCAGACATAAATGTTGGACACGAATACTTCAAAAATAATGAAAAATCGGAGCAATATTAAGATTTGGAAAAATGGTCCATGGTTGTGTGATTAGGTATGGCTTTCAAGCCTATGTCTATGTTGGCAATGGCCAGCTGGTTAACATGTATGCTAAATGTAGGGATATAAAATGGTCAAGCTGTGCATTTAACAATATTCTTGAGAAGGATTTGGTCTCTTGGAATGCATGGGTTGTCTAGCCAAGCTTTACAGCTCTATGATGATATATGGTGGCACATTGGATGAAACCAGATAAAGTTACTTTCATTGGCTTTTTCTTTTTCGTAATCGATATTTATCGCATTCGATGACGATAACATTTATTACATCATCAACTCGCAATAAATACGATACGATTCAAAACATGTGCATTCCTACCATTGATCTCTAAAGCCTAGAATTAACTCTATAGAATAAGCATGTTCAAATATCACTATGGTAACCTCTTCTATATCTCTTGAACTCAAACCCATATTCCTCTATAGAAAGTACAAAGATCAAAAGGAATATGATTGCTTTACGTTAGACTTGTTCACAGGTCGGACAGTTCATCTGATCCAACCCGTATTGGGTCAGGTCTAGACAGGTATTTTAGTGATCCGAGCAGGCCCGGCCCTGCCTGGATCACTGTTCATATAATATTTTTTTTAAAAATTAAAATTTTAAAATATATAAAAATAATAATTTTTTTAATATAGTAAACAGTAAATATAGGCCGGCAGGCCCAATCCAAGATTGGGTATGAACAAAAAAATTAACAAAAATTTCGAACCGTGATTCGATCCGATCTATGAGCACCTCTACTTTCGCATATGTAAATCCACAAGCTTGGCTACATTCGAACTAGCTCTGCCTCTTAGCCCACAATCCAAGCTTGACCTATCTCAATGCTTTACAGATTGAATAGTGTAAGTTAATTGAGCTAGATAATGTAAATATAACAATAATATAAATTATATCTCTTCAAATACTTCCAGAATTTATAAATAGAAAAAAAGACCAGTTCAAACTCCCTTGAAGAATAAAGTCTTCAATGGCACATAACTAGTACTTTGAATCGGTTTCGATAATAACGGAATTTATTCCAAATCGTAAAGTATTATCTACTTTGATCCATTGAATCTCATATTTTTTTTTTATAAAAAAAAATTCACAAATTAAAATTAATATGAACATTTATACATTCAGTTGAATTTCAATATTATAGATTTAAGATCTCTTTTATGATATTGTACATTTCTACAAATTTTTTTTTTCAAAATTTTGAGATGTTATTATATATTAATTTATTTATTTTTAATATTAACATCTCAAAATTTGCAAAATAAAATTAGGCTCAAGTTCAGTTCATAATTTACTTAAATCCGACCCATGAATACTTCTACAATTATAGTAATCAAGGGTGTAATCAAGTCGAGCTCAAGCAGTAAGAAGTTCGAGCTCGAGTTCGACTTGAAATTCGAGACTCGAAGCTCGGTTCGAGCACGATCGAGTTTTATTTTTAAAATTCGAACTCGGTTCGAGATAAAAATCGAATTGCTCGAGCTCGCTCGATTAGGCTCGTTTACCTAGTAAAAAATGAGCTCGATTATCATACTCGACTTCAAACTCGATTATTTATGTCCGAGCTCGAGTTCGAATTGATTTTTTTCAATACTAATTAAAAATAAAAAAGCTCGATTAGACTCGCGAGCTACTCGAGTCAAGCATTAGGATACTCGAATTCGACTTGTTCGATAACTCAAACTGCTCGAGCTCGGCTCTACAATGATAAAGCCGAATTTGAGTTTTTTTCGAGCTGAACCCGAATAGCTCACGAACTCATATATATCGTTTATACCCCTAGTAATGCCATACAATAAAAAAATACAAGGGCATTTTTGTAAAAAATCCTCCCAAATTGCCCCTCAATTTGACCAAAATCACAGTCATATCCAGCAGTGAACATAAAAACAGTGGCAATAGAGAGTCGTACTCAGATACTTTGTGCTCTTCCCCAATTTCGTCTCTACTTCTCCCCTCTCGTTTCTGTTCCTTTCTCTAACCCCAAAAAAAACCTCCCTTCTTTGGGATTTTCATCCTTCCCTTTTGGAATTCAAAAAACAGGCGAGTTCCCTTTCTCTGTCCCTCTTTTCTCTGCTTCTTCCCTTTATCGATCTTTCGATTTTAGGGTTCTTTTTAAAAAAAAAAAATTGATTAACCCAACTAGCATTATTCTGGGTTTTGCTTTATTGAAATGCTTATATGCTTGTTTCTTCATTTATGTTCGCTAATGGGTTTTATGGAATTGGTTTATTTTTGTTTTAGTAAACTTTTGGTTTCTTTATTTGGGTTTAGAATATGGGATTCAATTTGGGTTTTGGGTTTTCAATTATGTTAGTTGTACTTTTGCAGGCTTGAAACTGTTTATAATTAGGGTTTTGGGTCTTAAGTTTTGAGCATTATTTCTTCTATTTTTTAATGTTAGAAAGATGGAATTTATTTGGTTTCTCTGTTGCTTTACTATATGGGCTAATAGTGTGATAGCAATGTTAATGGAAACTGTGATTATCATGTGAAAGATATGTGGAAAGTTGGAACTTTATAACTCATATTGGTATGCATGGATTTGTAATTTTCTGTTGTTCACTGAATTATTCTTAGGTGTGTACTGTGGTCTCATTTTAGGCTTTCGTTTTTAGTTGTGACGATATTTTCGACATTTTTCCTGGGTTTTTTAAGTAGGTATATTACTGGTATGAAATTTGATTTAGTTGGTTTGGTCAGTGCAGAATTATGAAGACTTCATTTTTCTTCTTCATTTTGCAATAACCTTTTAGCTTTCACAATTTCATATTTCTCTGAAACCTTTGATTGAAAAAGTTGAATCCTGACTTGTCTGTTCCATGTGATTTTTTTGCTAACTTCATGTGAAAGAATGCTGCAAGTACCTTGTTTTCTTCCCCTTTTCCATCTTCAAAGTTAATCCTTCTTTGTGTAGAGCCTTTGCATTTATGTGTTCATGCATGCAAACCCACTTATCATGTTAAATGTGATATCGGTAATGAAATATTAGATTTTGATTTCGTTCAAATCCTTCCTTTTTGCTTGGTCAAATGTAGGTTCTTAATTGATCTAATTTGATAAAACTACTACAGGACCCATGAGGAGTTGGGAGATGAGTTTCTTGTCTGGTAGTTAAGAGATCCTGAAGGAAGAGTACAAGATGTCTGTTATAATTTAATTACATTATTCTATTAAAGCAATCGTTAGCTCTTTTTGTGTCTGAAACCGATTCAACCAGCTCCAGTCTGGGATTTTACCGGTGATGGACTGCAACAAGGAAGAGGCCATCAGGGCCAAAGACATTGCAGAGAAGAAGATGCAAAATAGGGATTTTTCAGGGGCTCTTAGAGTTGCAGCCAAGGCCCAACAACTTTTTCAGGATCTGGAGAATATATCTCAGATGATAATGGTGTGTGATGTGCATTGTGCTTCTGAGAAACGATTGTTTGGTAATGAGATGGATTGGTATGCCATACTTAAGGTTGAGCCGACAGCTGATGAAGTTACAATCAAGAAGCAGTATAGAAAATTTGCCCTCCAACTTCACCCAGATAAGAATAAGTTTCCTGGTGCGGAAGCTGCTTTTAAGTTGATTGGGGATGCACAAAGGACACTTTTGGATCAAGGTAAAAGATCTTCACATGACATGAAACGCAAAGTGACTGTTAATAGACCGTCTCCAGCAGCAGCATGTCGGCCCCCACAGAAGCCAAGTTGGTATCCACATGCAGCTGCTCAGAATAATTTCCGTGCCAACTTTCCTGGTGTGAATTCTCAACAGCAGCAACAACAACCAACTCAAACAGGGTCCTCCAATGGCCGGCCCACTTTCTGGACCAAGTGTCCATACTGTACGGTTAGATACCAGTATTATACAGACGTAATTCACAGATCTCTTCGCTGTCAAACTTGCAACAAGACCTTCATTGCCTATGATTCAGGTGCAGTTCCACAGGGAAGTAACATGAGTCAGCCAAAATTTCCCCAACAAGGAGCTGTTCAGAATCAGGGTGCTTGCAAAGTTGATCAAGGATCTCAAAGGAATTTCACTGCTGAGAATGTTTTTACAGCCTTTTCTCCAAATGCAGCTCGCACTTCAATGGCTGGAACAGAAAAGGTGAATGGTAAAAGAGGAAGGAAGCAAACTGTTGAATCCAGTGAAAGCAGCATTGAGTATGAAGAGGATATGGGGATTGATGACAATGGTGATGTTCTGGCTGGAAAGAAGTTTAATTCTCAAGTAGAGCAGAATGTGCGGAGATCTGGTAGGCGTAAGCAACGTGTTTTATATAAGGAAAATTTAAGTGATGAGGAGGACATGGTTAGCCCTCCAAAAAAGGCTAAGGAAAGTGGATCACCCTGTGCAACTGAAGAGAGTGAAGAAATGCCGAATGAAGACGAGTCTAAACACAAAAATCGAGCTGGTGAAGTGAAAGAAGATAAGAAAGCAATGGACCATAGAGAAGGTAAAAGTTTTGAGGCGAGCTTGCCCAATGGTAAGAAGGAAATTGGTAAAAGAGTTGTAAAGGAAACAGCCGAAGAGGATGATCTTAAGAAAACTAGGGAAGCTTATGCTTATGGTGTCAGGGAAAATTTAAACCCCATTCTTCATGATTCTGTGTCAGATTCGAGCTTCAAAGAAACAAAAGAGCCCCTGCTTTTTGTATACCCTGAGCCAGAGTTTAACGACTTTGACAAAGAGAAGAAAGAAGGGTGTTTTTCAGTAGGGCAGATTTGGGCTGTGTATGATACGCTGGATGCAATGCCTAGATTCTATGCCCGGATCAGAAAAATCTTCTCTTCTGGGTTCAAGCTGAGGATAACCTGGCTAGAACCAGATCCAGATGATGAGAATGAAATAAAATGGGTCAGCGAAGGTTTACCGGTTTCTTGTGGTAAGTTCAAACATGGGGCCTCTGAAAACACTGAAGATCGTCTTATGTTTTCCCATTTGCTATACTGGGAAAATGGAACTTGTAGAGATATCTACAAGATATTTCCAAGAAAAGGAGAAACTTGGGCCCTTTTTAAGAACTGGAATATCAATTGGAAGTCTGGTAATGGCACTGACGAGAAATATGAATATGAATTTGTTGAGATCTTATCAGAGAATGCTGAATGTGCAGGTATACATGTTGCTTACTTGACTAAGGTGAAAGGCTTTGTGAGTGTCTTCTGTCATATGAGTAAGGATGGAGTTGATACATTTCTAATTCCACCCAATGAACTATTCAGGTTTTCCCACAAGGTTCCATCCTTTGTACTGACTGGTGAAGAGAGAAAAGGGGTGCCAAAAGGTTCCTTTGAACTCGATACAGCTTCTTTGCCTGAAGAAATTGTTGTTCCCAAGGACTCGAAGGTGGACGGTGATAGCAAACATCTTAATGGTTCATGTTCGAGTGCTTCAGAAATACTGAAGCCTATGGTGGGATCTGATAAACCTGCTCCTCCAGCTTCGACCTCAAAATCCTTTCAAATTCCAGAATCAGAATTCTATAATTTTGATGCCGACAAATCCCAGGAAAAGTTTCTTGTTGGTCAGATCTGGGCATTGTATGGTGATGAGGATGGCTTGCCTAAGTACTATGGTCAGATTAAGAAAATTGAGTCCCACCCAGTTTTCACAATACATGTGAGATGGCTTCTTCCTTGCCCATCGGAAACCACAATCGAGTGGTATGATACAAACATGCCCACTTGTTGCGGGAGATTTAGGTTTAGAAAGGGTTCCCAGGCCTACTCCTCCACTGATTCCTTTTCTCATAAGTTAAAAGCAGAGCCTACTGGTAGGAAAGATGAATATGCCATCTTCCCTAGAAAAGGTGAGATCTGGGCATTGTATAGGAACTGGACTCCTGAAATTAAATGTTCTGACTTGGAGAACTGGCAATATGACATAGTGCTGGTTATGGAGGAAACCGATAGGCGGCGCATAAAGGTTTTAGTTTTAGAGCGTGTGGATGGCTTCAATGCTGTTTTCAAGCCCCAGGTAAAAGGAGGATCTAATGTTACAATGGAAATCCCTCGGGTGGATCAGCTAAGGTTCTCTCATCAGATTCCGTTTTTCCAGCTAACCAAAGAGAGAAATGGCAGCCTAAGAGGCTGCTGGGAACTTGATCCTGCAGCATTACCAGTACATTATTTTTCTTCTTAATTTGAGTAGCAAGATAAAGTAAGTCTAATGCTTATGCTGTCTTTTTTACACCTTATATATATGTGTGTTACATTACATGCTCTTCTAGTCAGGGGGGTACTTTTCCCACAAAGGCTGATGTCTAGAACAGAACCAACTCTGGGAGAATGTCTCAATTTACTTAGGTGTAATGTAACTTTAATCTCATTGAATCATGTTTTGATGTGAAATGTTACTTCTTTATCTTTTAAGCAGTGAATGCAGTTCTCTCTGGTCATTGCAGATCAGACAGAAGGTCTAGTTATAACTTCAACCAGCTCGACTCTTTTGATGATGTGAATGTAAAATCAATATCTTACAATTCTTACCCTTGCCTTGACCTATGGTATTCGGATGGAAGTGTTGGACACGAGTATGTGTTTGATACGGGTATGTTTGATTTATTTTATTTTATTTTAATTTTTTTTTTTATGTATTTGGAAGATTTTTGGGGATCATATCTTCATATTCATGTCGGATACGAATACTTCAAAAAAAAAAAAATGAAAAGTCGGAACAACATAGACTTTGAACGTGTGAGTGAAAGTGTTGTAGTAAAATTTTTCATAGATAAATCTCAACTGTTAGAACTATAATGTTTCAAAACAAATTTAAAGTAATAACCAAATTAACAACTAAGATAATATTGGAAAGAATATCTTGAATGAAAGCAGCAATTTATTTGTCATTAGCTTCCTTATTTATCTATAGTAAGTATCTATAATGCTCTTGAGTTTTATACTCAATTGCTGAATTTACATAAAAAATTAAATATAACTAAATATTGCATGAAAAATTGTAAATTGAAAAAAAAAATTATGTTTTTTAAAAAATAAAGCAAAATTTTTTTTTTTTTCAAAAGTAAAAAACATATATACCTTAATTGTGTTATTATTGTAATTTTATTTGGTTTTAAAGTAAACTAGGATGTTTCCCCCAGCTTCGTTAGGGATTTATATTTTTTTATATATAATTTTAATTATATTAAATAATAATTATTTATTTAAATATTTAAATATTAAAATAATTATATTTTTAATATAAAAATTAAATATTTTAAGTTACATCTTCCTCACCAATAAAAAAAAAGTTTATTACTAAATCAATTTTAAGTAAAAAAAAAAAAATTGTAAGATTTAGCTTTTTCTTAAATCAAGTGACAAAATTCATTAAAAAATAGAACTTAAGTCGATTTCACTTTCTTCGATTGTGAGAGTCCAAGCCAATCAATTATTCCTGTTAGTATTTTTTCTTTCTTTTCAAAAGATAAAAAATAATTACAAAATCTTATTTTTCAAATAATTTTTTTTATTTCCTTATTAATAATTATTTATTAGAATAATAGTAGATAATAAATATTTTTAATTAATTGATTCATTTTGTAATTCTTTAAAAAAAAATTCTCTCTTAAATTACACATTTTTCAAGAAAAAAATATAATATCAAAATATTTTTGGTTTATTAGTTAATTTTGTAATTTTTTCAAAAAAAAAAGAGAGTAATATTTGCAACTTTTTAAATATTCTAATTCGAATCCGCTTAATTTATCCCAAATTCAAATCTGTTAATTATCCACTTACTATCCGAATCTGCATCTGATTTAAAGAGTAATATCCGTCAAATATCCGAATCCGCTAAATATCCGAATTATTAAATTATTTTTTAAAAATAAAAAATTAAATAAGAACTCAATATGTAAATGGAGCGAAAAACAGATTCGGATATCCGACACTATCCGAATCAAAATTAAAACGGATTCGTATAAAGATATTCAAGGGTTCATATCTGAATTCAATACTCGAATCCTTAAATTATCCAAATCCGTACAAAAAGGATCGAATCACAAAACCTAAAAAAAAATTATTTCTTTATTAACAATCATTTATTATAATTTCTATAAATTATAAATATTTTTAATTGATTAATCCATTTCATAAGTTTCCTAAAACACTGAAAAAAAGACACCTGTAAATATGTAAATGGAGCGAATAATGGATTCGGTTATATAACACTATCCAAATCAAAATTAAAACGAATCCGGATAACGGATATCCAATAATTCATATCTGAATTACAATCTGCTTTGGATCTTCTATGGATAATAAATTTAATATTCGAATTCATAAATTATTTGAATCATGAAAAAATGGATCTAATCACAAAAGTTAAAAAATTATTTCCTTATTAATAATTATTTATTATAATAAGTACAAATTATAAATAATTTTAAGTGATTAACCTATTATGTAATTTGTTTAAAATTTTAAAAAAAAAAAACAGCTGTTGGCTGTCTGACCTGACCTTGCTACAGTATCCATTGCTACAGTATCTATCCATTGGATTATTTTAAAAAAAAATGCTTCATGACCCGTCGATTAGGTCCCTCCTGATGTGGCAAAGAGAGTAAACACTATAAAAATTACATATTTTATAAAAACTAAAATAAAATAAAATAAATTTTTGATGAAATAAAAAAATAAAAAAATCAAACACAAAAATACGGGATAAATGGCGGGTCGTGCAACACTACTCTTCTTTTAATATATAGATATAAATTTACCAGTTGAGTTAGTATAAGGTTAACTCATGATATAAAATATAAACTCATCTCAATCAGGATTATAGTATTAGTATTAAAAACAATAATAGATCAATGTATATATATATATATATATAATTTCATTTTTTTTATTTTATAAAAACTACCCACATCCTGAAAATTACTACATTTTTACTTATATAGCTTGTTCTTTTCAAAACACCCACTAAAATATAAAGAGTATATTAATCTCCCAAAAGGAACAAGGGCGTTTGGTAGTGGTATGATTCTTGTGCAAGAGGTTCGGAGTTCGATTCTCGGAACGCCCCCTTTGTTCAATATATGATTTTTTATCCAGCGTAACTAACTACTTTGATTTTTACCTTTGGGCTTTTTCCTGTCTTTTTTCTAATTGGGAATTTTTTTGTCCGTTCTTTTAAAATTCTCGCTAAGCCCATAAGGAGGTAAAAAAAAAAAAGGGGCATTCCGAGAATTGAACTCGGGACCTCTCGCACCCTAAGCGAGAATCATACCACTAGACCAAATGCCCTTTTTTTTTTTTTTTTCTCTTTACTATTTTAATAAAATTCACCAGTATAGTTAAAAAAGATATGCCCTCCAACTTTCCATTGTTTAATGGAAAAACCCGAAAGGTTAATATGAAAAACATGCACTCCAATAGAAATTATTGTTAAATGGTATAATGAATAAAAGTTATTTGAAAAAAAGAAATGAATAATTAGAAATTATTATAAAGGATATTGTAAAGATAAAATTACCCTTAATGAAAAAACTTATTTTTCCTTTTTCTTTCATTAAAGAAATATTATTTTTTAAAAATTTTATTGAAAATAAATTTAAAAAATAAAATATTTAAATATATATATTTTTAAATTTAAAAAAATTTAAAAAAATAAAGAAAAATTAATTTTAGGCATATTATTTTTATTTTTTAAAATTTTTTAATTAAAAAAAGTAAATAAAAAATTAAAAAATTTATTTTTTAAAATTAAAAAATTTTTATTTTCAGAATTTTTATTTTTTAATTAAAAACTAAATTAAAAAATAAAAGAAAAAAAGGAAGAAAATATTTTTTTATCAAGGATAATTTTATCTTTACAATATCTTTTATAATAATTTTTAATTATTTTTTTTTTTTTCAAATAACTTTTATTTATTATACCATTTAACAATAATTTTTATTAACCGAAAAAATAGAAAAAGGAACATAACAAGACAAAGACATGACCGACATGACAATCAAGAATATTCTGCCTCTCACTCCACAACACTCGACAGTCAACACTCAACACGACAACCCAAAACCAAAACCTAGGTTGTTGAAATCTTGCTTCAAATTTTCCCTCCAAAAAGTCTGCCCCTATCTCTCCCTCCCTTCTATTCCCTCATCTTTTGAAACCCTAATTCTCTCTCTCTCTGCTTCCTCCCTAATAAGTTCTTATTTCCACTCCACCAATATTTTTTTTAGATTTAGCCCCCAACTTGTGTTTTAATTAATTTTTTTTCCTTTATGTAAAAGTCTCTGGTTTTTTTTTTTTTTTTTTTAATTTCGCAGATGAGTTGAAGTGAAAAAAATGGGCTCTCTTGGAAACGATAATGGCGAAATTAAACCCTCTGAAATGAACCCAAACACCGATTTTTCACATGCCGAGTCTCAACCCTTCGAATTTGACTCTCAGTTTTCCCTTCCTCCATTTTTTGGTTTGTTTCCTTCAATCTTTGATTTTCTTTTTGAGGGTCTCAAGACAATGTCAACATAATTTTTTTTTTTTTGTTTTAGTATTAGTTATTTATGCTTTAAATAAATTTGAATTTTATGTGAAATACTAATTATTTATGTTAAATATGTGTTTTGAAAAAAAAAATAATAATAATTAGGTGACAAAGCTGATAATGAGGATGGTGATGAATTAGACTATCTACAAAGTACAGTTCCTTTCGATGATAATAACGTTTTGGTCGAGGATCGATCCGAGACCCAGTTTCTGAACCTTGGTGGTGAAACTCAAGTGTTGAACATTGACAGTGAAACACAGGTGTTGGATGATTTAGATTGCTTTGAGAATATGGAGACGCAATTGTTGGATGAATTCGATGACGAAGTTGCTTTGGATAGTGTCGGTGAAGGAACGGAAGGCACTGAGATATTAGATCACGGTGATGAGGTCTCGAATGATAAGGTAGTAAGAGGAGATTTTGGTCAATCGTTGGGCCAGGAGGAGAAGAAGAAGGAATTTTTGGAGCAATGTAACGATTCTATGGATGAAAAGAGGAGTTCGGGTATATATTTTTTTTCTGAACCTTTTAGAAAATAATTGAAGTCTTGGCTAGAAATATATGTATGTTTTGCAAGCCAGGAAGTTGTTAATGGTGTCTGAATTGAAGTTAAGATGTGTATGTTTCAGGAATCCATGGTTCTACATCAACACCGGATGTCAAAGCTGTGCCAGAATCAAAACCTGGTATGTCTTCTGCAATTGTCAAGGTTTTCTAAGAATTTTTCAATAATTGGTTCTATTTAAACCAACTAGTCATTGTCTCAAACACAACACGATTACACTAGCACGACACTGAAAAAATAACGACAAAAGCACGACACAAACACGTACGCTACACGAATATACAAATGTCTCAAAATCTATATAATACGAATTATTAATGTATCAAAATTTATATAAATATAAAATACCTTAAACACGATTATGACAAATATACGAACGCGACATGAATACATGAATTGCCAGGTTTAATTGTCTGCTGAGGTGATACTTATCACTTAACAATTTGATGAAACAGTCTGATAAACTTTTGAAGCACTTTTGTTTTGTTTATCCTTGTGCTCATGCTGCATCTGTTGTCATAAATTTTGTGTGCAAGATTAAGCTACCTTCATGAGCCTATGCACATTTGTTGCAGGGAAAATTTCTGGAGTACCCTGAGGAAATTACTGATATAAATTCTGTATCTCATCAACATTTGGACATTATTCCTGTATTAATCTAGAACGACTGTGATGATGAGTTACTGGTCTTGATTAGTAACATTTTCTTAAAGCGATTTACTTCTATAAGTAATTGGCATTTGGAAGCATAATCATCTCATCTTCAAACATTAAAAGATGGTGGAAAATAATGTTTGGTCAATTTAGTAGATACATTGTCTTTCCATTTCTCTGTTAACATTCATTATTTTCTATAGGATCTGTAGGAAGGTTTACTTCAGTTCGTGCAGCATCCTTGCGTGCCTCTGGTCTTGCAGCTCGCAATGCAGCATTGTGGGGAATGAACAGTGAGTCTTGTTCTATCTGGACTGATAGTCAGTTTTCAGATCAGTGCACAGTCGATATCAATTGTTTAAATCCTAATGTCGTGGAGAAGATTAATCAGGCACATCATCAGGGTAATTATGATGAGAACTCAATCGGTTTAAGGTATGGAATCAATTGCTGGGTTGGTTGCTCAACTGTGAGAAAACTTTTTGCTGAAAGTCCTTGCAGCAGTGAAAATGCAAATGCAAGAGAAGACGTGCTTCAGTTTCCTGCTCGTGATGGTCCATTAGAAGGTTTAAGTTATATTGACTCTCAAGAACTGGGGAGTTATCACAAGCTAACGCACTTAATTTTGTGGAAAGGTTTGTAAATGATAATTTGATGGAGCTTGAAGATGAAGTTGATCTTGGAAAGAGTACTGGGGGAAAATCAAAACTTTTTTCATGTGCAAAAGGGCCACAAAGTTTAGCCAAGAAAACAATTGAAAAAAGCACAGCTGGTGAAACAGCGATTTTTGATTGGGATGATGTTTTGGAGGATGAAGGAGGGGGTGATATTTATTGTAGAAGGAAGGAAGAATTCTATGGTAATGGAAGCCATGCTCGGAAGACTTCTAACCATCCGCATAAGCCTAAAGGAAGGAAACTAGATGAATCTTGTAATGAAGACCAACCAAATGCCCATGATAAAGTGATAGTGGAATCTGATTCAAAATTATTGTTGTGCAAGTCAAAAGATAATGACAAGCCAGCACGAGAACGTCGAATGAATTTTAGAAAGAATCTTTTCAATGAGTTTGATGAACAGTTTAACTCAGATTCCTCAAGAGGACAAATGGAAGCCACTGCTGCAAAGACAGGTTATGTTGAAGAACTAAATGTAGGTCTCGACACTCAGATGGCTGCTGAAGCTATGGAAGCCTTATTCTATGGGGAGGCGGCTACTGACCAAAATGCTAATCAAGGTGTCCAAAGCATATCTAAGGGTTCCTCTAAAGGTTCATTTAGAGGAAAATCTAGAAAGAGAGTTTCTTCTAGAGAACCCACATTGAGAAAGGGCGTTTCTTGTTCTGATGCTGCTCCAGTTACAAGGCAATCCAAGAGAACTAAAGAGTTTTCAGTTTTGCAGAAGAAACATTCCAAGAATGTCGGGAAGGAGTGTGACACAGAGCTGCTTCTACCAAAAATGAAGAAAGCTAAATCAAATACTGAAAAAAACCAAATTGCTGGTGGCATTGGTATGTACAAGATGCCCTCTAAGAGTATCAAGCAAAGAAAGGCAGGTGGAGCTTTGGCAAGGAGTCAACTTCATGGCACTGGAAGATCACCTAGGGCCAGCTCGATTAAGGAACGGCATCCTGAGGAGGTTCATACTATTACACCAATTCCTCACCGAACAAGACAGTCGTTGGCAGTGTTGTCAAGGCGTGCGCCTAGGCACGCCTATGCCTTGTGCCTTGGCGTTAGATAATAAAAACGCTTCAGACCCTTTCAGGCGAAGCGCATTTGATTAAGTGAACACTTGGTGCGCCTAGATGCGCTTTTTTTGTAAAGCAATAGGCGTAAAAAAAGCCCGCTTGATTGAAGTTCTCTTTAATTTTTGTTATTTTAACTCTTTTCATTAGATGTACCTTTACTAGTAAAAAAGGAGATAGTATCAAATTTTTTACTTCTCAATATTTGATTATTCAACAACAGACATGAAATCATAAAAAATATATGCATATTGGGTAACAAAAAAAAATTGCATGTTTTGTAGATAAATTAGACTATTTTTTAGAGTTTATTAACATAATTATATATCTTAAGCTTGTTATATATATATATATAAATACACATATATATTGCATTTTATTTCAATCAAGTGAGTGTTTTTTTTTTTTTTTTTACTTTGTGCTTGAGACAATATAAAAATTCTAACACTTAGAGTGCGCTTTGCGCCTTTGACAGCACTGGTCCTTGGTCATGAATATGCAAATGGCCGAGACTCCAGCCAGTGATTGTAGAAAAGGTAGAAAACTTCAAAAAGAGGTTGGTTTCCTTCCAGAAAATAGAATTGGGAGTACAGATGTTATCTTTAGTGTCAAATGCTAAAGGGAAACTCTCTAAGTTGCGTTCCAATCAATCTGTGGAACACGGAAATGTCAAATCAAGTAATAATGACCGATTGCATTTGGAGTTGATTGCCAGGAGTAACGGCAATCATGCATTGAGCTAATCCCAAACAAAGAAGATCCTGCGAGAAAATGTCTGTTCATGTTGGTGAATCTGATAACTTGGAAGCACATTCCAAAAAATCTGTTCAGTCAGATGACAATGGACAATCCATTCCTCTGCTCAAAAAGTCCAGAAGAAACAATAGGAGCACTTGCATTCATTCAACCACTAGGAGGATAAAACGATCATCTGGGAATACTTGTCCAGTTCTGTATTTTCCAGACCAGAATTCAGAAGGAAAATTGTCTCATCAAAGTTCAGATAAACAAGGTTCACGGGATGATGCGGTTAATTGCAATTCTACTGAGATGAATAGGAGGATGATATGTCAAAGTACTTGGGAAGTCTATGTAATATATCATCTAATGCAAATTAATCATTTTACTACAAAACTAAGTAATTTAATTGAAGCAAAAAGGTAAAATCAATAACTAGTGTAACGAAAACTGTTAAAAAATCTGACATGACATTTAACCTCGTGTTTATTTAATGATGTGGTACCAATAAAATATATTATTTTAAGCTGGCGTAGACAAAATAACAAACTAAATTGACAAAAAATAATTTGATGTGACATTTTTGCCAATTTAGTTTGTTATTTTATCCACGTCAGCTTAAAATAATATATTTTATTGGTGTCACGTTAGCATTTGACATCCACGTCATCAAATAAACACAAGGTTAAATGCCATGCTAGCTCTTTTTAATTGTTTCTGTTACACTAGTCAGTGATTTTACCTTTTTGTTTCAATTTTAAAACTACAGAGACTAAATTACCCAATTTTATAGTAGAGAATTAATTTGCACTAGATGGTATAGTATAAGGACTTCTTAAGTATTTTGACCTATCTACAAACATAATTGGGCTTGAGGCAGCAAAGGCAATCAAGCACTCCGGTGGAAACCATGATGCAGTTTCTTCACCAATTGCAGAAAGTTTAGCTGTGAATATTGCTTTTGATAAATCACCTAAAGAGAAATCAAGATCACTTGGTTCTGTATGCACTACGCCAGTTAACTGTCCAACACCTTTCAATGCTGCATCACCTGTTTGTATGGATGAAGATTATTTTAAACAATCATGCAAGAAGTTATGTTACTCGGACTCGGAAGTGAGTGTCAGATACGTGTATGTATCCGACACGGGTATGCTCAATTTTTTCCAACTTTTTCCATATATTTGGAGGATTGTGCCCCCATACCCATGTCCGAATATGTGTCGAACGCGAGTGTTGGACGCAAGTATTTTAGGGAAAATGAAGAGTCGGAGTAACATAGGCAAGAAGAACCTTTCAAAATCTTCTCTTATCAAAGAACTCAGAAGTTTAAGCCCCATCGAGCCATAAACTATTTCTCCTTTAAAAGATACGAGGAAGAGAAGGGATTTGGCCAATGTTAGAGTCTTGTTCAGCAACCACCTAGATGAGGATATAATTAAACAGCAGAAAAATGTACTAGTTTTTTTGATATCATTAGCTCTTTAATGATATACAAGCTCATCTAACTAAATCTTATGCCTCAATTTTTTCACCAGATCTTGGCCCGCCTAGGTATCTCTGAGGCATCATCTGTTTTAGTTGCGACACACTTTATAACTGATAAATTTGTGCGCACTAGGAATATGTTGGAAGCAATTGCTTCTGGCAAACCAGTTTGTCACACATTTATGGCTTGAAAGCATTGGACAGGTTAATATTCACATTGATGAAGAAGCTTATGTATTGAAGGACATCAAAAAGGAGAAAGAGCTTGGCTTTTGCATGCCAGTTTCTTTAGCACATGCACGCAAGCGACCCTTATTACAGGTAAAAAATTTTAGGCTTATCTATTGCATTGGCCACATGTTCTATTGAGATTTTTTCTATAGTGAAAGTTATGCAGGGTCGTGTTGACAGATTGGCTAAATATGCTGCCAAGTGATGTCCATTTTGGTTGTTTTTGTTGAATTGTTTTATGGTACTTTTGATTGTAAGCTGAACTAACAGCAGTGGTTGTATTGGTTGTTTAAGTTATGTTTTTTATCTTGTAAGTTGTTGAACACATCTTGTAGTTGGTAAAAGAGTTGGTATATTTTTTGTATATGTTGACAAACAAGTTGAATGAAAAAAATGAAAACAGCAGCCTACTTTTGAACTCTCTGCTCTCTCTCTCGGTTCTTTACTTAGCTTTGTTCATTGCGTGTGATTTATCAACATGGTATCAGAGCTGATTTCTTGAGAGACCTGGACATATTTAGCATTTAACTAGAGAGTGTTCTTGAGAGAAAACAAGTGAGTAAACCCCTACAAAAAGCCTGATCATCTGCTGTCTTTGAGAACTTGTCTGCAAACAGCTTCTCAACACCTTATCCTCCTGTGTTTTCAGGTGAGAATTACCATATTTGGATGATAAAGATAAATACATACATGAAGGCACATGATCTCTGGGATGTAGTGGAGTCAGGAAGGGATCCTACACCTTTGAGAGGCAATCCTATATTGGCTCAGATTAAGCAGCACAGTGAGGAGGTGGCCAAGAAGTACAAAGCCATGTCTTGCCTTCAAAATAGAGTCTCAGATGTCATCTTCACAAGGATTATGGCCTGTGACTCACCAAAGCAAGCATGGGACAGATTGAAGGAAGAGTTTCAGGGTTCAGAGAAGACAAGACAAGACAGCAGCAGCTGATCAACTTGAGGAGGGACTTTGAAAACCTGAAGATGAAAGACAATGAATCTGTCAAGCAATATGCAGACAGAATCATGGCTATTGTCAATAGCATTAGGTTGCTAGGGGATGAGTTCAGTGATAAAAGGGTAGTGGAAAAAGTCATCACCACTCTTCCAGAAAAGTATGAGTCAAAAATCTCATCTCTTGAAGATTCAAGAGACCTGTCTAGCATCTCCCTGTCAGAACTGATCAATGCTCTCTATGCTCAAGAACAAAGAAGAGCAAACATACAGGAAGAGCACACTGAAGGTGCTTTACTAGCTAGGAACAAGGAAAAAGAAGGAAGTTCATCTAGCAAAGGGAAAAAGAACTATGGTGACAAAAGAGAGAAGCAAAGGAATGATAGGGAGAATACAAAGGATGGTGGAAAGAAGAAATATCCACCATGTTCTCATTGTAAAAAGACCACACACTTGGAAAGGTATTGCTGGTTTAGACCAAACATACAGTGCATGGCTTGCAAACAGATGGGTCACATGGAAAGAGTTTGCAAGAATAAGACACAGCAACAGCAGAACACTCAGGCTCAACTTGCTGAAGGCAGTCAACAGCAGGAGGAGCAAATGTTCGTTGCAATTTGCTATGCAACTAGCAGTGAAACCAGGGTGAGTTGGTTGATAGACAGTGGCTGCACGAACCACATGGCCTCTGATGAGTGCATGTTCAAGAGATTAGACAGAACCTGCACTTCAAGGGTCAGAATTGGCAATGAAGACTACATAGAAGCTAAAGGAAAGGGTGATGTGCTTGTGACTACATCATCGGGTACTAAAATCATCACTGATGTCTACTTAGTGCCTGATATTGATCAAAATCTACTTAGTGTTGGCCAGTTGTTAGAAAAAGGCTATACTACTGTCTTTAAAAACAAAGCATGTATGATTTATGATTCTGTTGGAAATGAGCTTATATCAGTTAGCATGAAAGAAAAAAGTTTTGCATTGAGTTTGAGTTCTCTAGAACCTGCTATGTATGCTAATGCTATAGATGAAACTGTTCTATGGCACAAACGGTTGGGACACATCAGCTACAATGCATTGAGTAACCTGTACAAGAATGATCTTGTGACAAATTTGCCAAAAATGCATGATTATAGTGATGCGTGTAAAGTATGTCAGTTAGGAAAGCAGACCAGATTGCCCTTCCTGTAAACAAATCCTGGAGAGCATCAGTAAAACTTCAACTGGTGCACACTGATGTTTGTGGCCCCATGAAGACTTTGTCTCTGAATGGGAGCAAGTATTTTATCCTGTTTATTGATGATTATACAAGGATGTGTTAGGTTTATTTTTTGAAGCAAAAATCTGAAGTTGCTGGTGTATTTTGGAAGTTCAAAGCCTTTGTTGAAAACCAGTCAAGATCTATGCTGAAGGTGATCAGATCAGACAATGGGACTGAGTACACCTCAAACAAATTTAAGGAGTTTTGTGAAGTTGCAGGGATTGAACACCAACTGACAGTCACATATAGTCCTAACAAAATGGTGTCAGTGAGAGGAAGAACAGGACAGTGATGGAAATGGCCAGGTGCATGCTTTTTGAGAAAAATTTGCCTAAAAAATTATGGGCAGAGGCAGTGAATACCTCAGTGCATTTGTTGAACAGACTCTCTACAAGGGCCTTAAAGACAATGACTCCATTTGAAGCATGGTTTGGATTCAAACCATCTATGCTTCACCTGAAAACCTTTGGCTGCATCTGCTATGCACATGTACCAGATGTAAAGAGAGACAAATTGGACAAGAAGGCTCAAGTTGGGATCCTTGTTGGGTACAGTAGCAGCACAAAAGGCAACATGATCTTCAATCCTTCTGATGCACCCAAAAGAGTGTATCTTATTTAACCTTGCACTAAAAAGATAAATTGTAAGTATAGTAGTTAGCAAGGGTCGAGTCCTCAGGGATTGGGTTTTAGTTTATAAGTTAATAGTTTAAAACTTAAATTCAAGAACAATAAAAGAAAAGGGGTTTTTGAAGCCAGATTTAAACTAAAGTAAATAATAAGAATAAGATGCAAGGCGGTATAACCAGCCAATAAAAATATATATACTAAATTAGGCGGTATAACCAGCCAATAAAAATATATATACTAAATTAGGCGGTATAACCAGCCAATAAAAATAAAACAAAGTTAATATACAAATTAGGCGGTATAACCAGCCAATAAAAATAAATATAAAAAATAAGCAAACTAAAAGTAAGAAAACAAATAAGTAAGAAGAATCAAATATGAAAAATATGGTTAAGGTTTCATTCTCCACCACTAGACATCATTAAGAATCAATTTCAGATCTATCAATATCAACCAACTATCAAAGTTAACAACCGTAGATAACAACAAGCTCTGTTACCCCAATCTTTCCTTAGTTTGTCGTTAAATAGAACAAGCTCTCTATTTAATCTCTAACCATTAAACAACCTAGAATAAGCTCTCTAAATTCAATTTAATGGCAGCTTTATGATGAGAAAGATAGGTTGATCTAAGCAACAAACACATAAGCTCGGATTGTTCAACTTAGGTTATGTTCCACTTTGCAATTATTGAAAACTTGACCATAATCATTAATCACAAATTGCCACTTATGAATAGGAAATCAAGACAATTACACGGATCAAGACTCCTAAACTAGCAATAGATAATTATCAAGATCTATCTAGTTGTACACCTAAATAAATCTAGACAACATCATGAACAATTCTTGTAGAAGAACATACGCAACTTTGATAGAAAATTAATGATAGATAGAATCTGAAAATCAATCACAAAATATGTCTAGGGCTTTGAAATCACCCTTAACCAAATAGAAGTTTAGCCTAGCATAGGCATTATAAACATAAACATAAAATTAAAGAAAATCTAAGAAGAAAATAAAAGAAAGAAAGAAGAAGAGGAAGAATATTAATTATCCAACCTCTTGCTCTCTCTAAAGAAAAGAAAGAAAACTAGAGAAAAGAAAGAAGAAGAAAACTTAGAGAATTTTATTAAAATGACTAATATCCTACCTATGTACAATATGATCCTCTACAATCATCCAAGGCCCTCTATTTATACACATTTTGGAAGGCTAAATGACAAGAGACAAGCTTTACAAATTTCAAAGGTAGGTATAATAGGTGGGTGAATTTTTCTAACAATTTTTGTCATATTGTATGACAATTTTGATCAGCCAACTTGATGGTCGATTTCGTCAATGTTGGAGGCCTGATCTGATCACATGGTCTTCTAGAAAAAGGTTCCCCTATCAGTTACGGATCCATAGCCGTTGGAATCAGCTCATTTGCTGATGTGGATAAGCAGATATGGGCAAAATACGAAAACATGTCAGCACAGACGTCATTGCACATCAGCCAACTTGATGGTCGATTTCGTCAATATTAGAGGCCTGATCTGATCATATGGTCTTCTAGACAAAGGTTCCCGTATCAGTTACGGATCCATAGCCATTGGAATCAGCTCATTTTCTGATGTGGATAAGCAGATATGGGCAAAATACGAAAACAGGTCAGCACAGACGTCATTGCACATCAGCCAACTTGATGGTCGATTTCGCTAGGGAAAACGATTCCGTTTCAAGAAGTATAAAACATGAAAAAGATAGATATGCCTCTTAGCTTTGCACGTCTACAAATTTCAGCCTTATTGCTTCAGTGAAACTCCAGATATAGCTGATATGGCAAAATGTGTCGGAACTGGAACTGAACTGGATTTGCCCTTAATTCTAGTAATCTGAAATCACTCAAAGAAACTTGTGAAAAACACCAAATTACATAAAAATATAAAAGATCATAAACACAATTAGACTAAACAATAATAACTCGTATTTGGCACAAAACAATAATAAAACATAACTAAAAACTATATAATTATACGAGTTATCACACCCCCACACTTAGATTGTTGCTAGTCCCTAGCAACGACTCAATAAAAATAAAATAAGAAAATCTAATCTAATCCACTTTCGTAGGAAATCACGGTGGCACTTAGCATGTGACACAAGCCTTTAAACCCCTAGGTGTCCCTAGTGGACGAGTTTAGTCTCGTGAGGGTTTACTAGAACGATACCCACAAACATTGAAAAATTAAAATATAAATAAACTTCATATAAATAAACTACATATACTAAAAATATTTACTCCTAATCCTTTCAATACAAATTAGAGACAATATTTGAACAAGTCTTATAAACTAATCAATAGCTTAAAAAATTTCACAAAAAATCATGCTTGAATGTAAATTGTTTGAGTTAAGCCAATATTAGCATAACATATCTCAATCAAAATAGTGCATGTTCAAATTTAATCTCAACTTCTCACATGGGATACTCTCTTGATTTTCACTCTTTAAAGTAGTGGTAAAGTGTTTACACTCAATCAATCTCATGAAAACACTTCTACCATATGCTTGCTTGTCCACCTATTCTCCACTAAAAGATCATGCAACTTCATAAATCAAGAGGTCTTTAATCAAGGTTGTAATGGGGCCAAGGGGTTTGTAATGTGGTTGAAGAACAAAAGGATAAAGATATCACAAAGGTTCCAAAGAGTTCATAAAGTTTAGAGACATAAAAAGATCATACAAAGAAATTTTAGCCATTTTAATAAAATTCTCTAAATTTTTTTCTTCTTTCTTTTCTCTAGTTTTCTTTCTTTTCTCTAGTTTTCTTTTTCTTTAGAGAGAGCAAGAGGTTGGATAATTAATATTCTTCCTCTTCTTCTTTCTTTCTTTTATTTTCTTCTTAGATTTTCTTTAATTTTATGTTTATGTTTATAATGGCTATGCTAGGCTAAACTTCTATTTGGTTAAGGGTGATTTCAAAGCCCTAGACATGTTTTATGATTGATTTTCAGATTCTATCTATCATTAATTTTCTATCAAAGTTGCTTATGTTCTTCTACAAGAATTGTTCATGATGTTGTCTTGATTTGTTTAGGTGTACAACTAGATAGATCTTGATAATTATCTATTGCTAGTTTAGGAGTCTTGATCCGTGTAATTGTCTTGATTTCCTATTCATAAGTGGCAATTTGTGATTAATGATTATGGTCAAGTTTTCAATAATTGCAAAGTGGAACATAACCTATGTTGAACAATCCGAGCTTATGTGTTTGTTGCTTAGATCAACCTATCTTTCTCATCATAAAGCTGCCATTAAATTGAATTTAGAGAGCTTATTCTAGGTTGTTTAATGGTTAGAGATTAAATAGAGAGCTTGTTCTATTTAACGACAAACTAAGGAAAGATTGGGATAACAGAGCTTGTTGTTATCTACGGTTGTTAACTTTGATAGTTGGTTGATATTGATAGATCTGAAATTGATTCTTAATGATGTCTAGTGGTGGAGAATGAAACCTTAACCATATTTTTCATATTTGATTCTTCTTACTTACTTGTTTTCTTACTTTTCTAGTTTGCTTATTTTTAAAAGTATATTTATTTTTATTGGCTGGTTATACCGCCTAATTTGTATATTAACTTTGTTTTACTTTTATTGGCTGGTTATAACGCCTAATTTAGTATATATATTTTTATTGGCTGGTTATACCGCCTTGCATCTTCTTCTTATTATTTACTTTAGTTTAAATCTGGCTTCAAAAATCCCTTTTCTTTTATTGTTCTTGAATTTAAGTTTTAAACTATTAACTTATAAACTAAAACCCAATCCCTGAGGACTCGACCCTTGCTAACTACTATACTTACAATTTATCTTTTTAGTGCAAGGTTAAATAAGATACACTCTTTTGGGTGCATCAAATTTTTGTATAATTATACGAGTTATCACCTTCAACAGAGAAGATTTTCATTAGTAGAGATGTAAAATTTCAGGAAAATGGAAATTGGAACTGGGAAAAGGCACAAGCTGAATGTGCTGGAAACAAGGTCTCTGAATCTAGTGTAGCACAAGACTTAGATGATGTTGTCACAGATGAAGAATCAGATGAGGAACAACCTGTAAAGGGAACTAGACCTATCTCCGAGGTGTATGACAGATGCAATATAGCAGTCATGAAGCCTGCTAATTATGAAGAGGCTGCTAAGACTATTGAATGGAGGAAAGCCATGAAGGAGGAGATCAATATGATTCAGAAGAATCACACTTGGACACTGGTTGATAGGCCAAGTAATAAAAAGGTAATTAGTGTGAAATGGGTGTTCAAGACCAAGCAAAAGGCTGATGGATCAGTCAACAAACTGAAGGTCAAACTGGTTGTAAAGGGCTATGCTCAACAGTTTGGAGTGGATTTTTCAGAAACCTTTGCACCTGTGGCAAGGTTAGATACTATAAGACTCTTACTGGCCTTGGTTGCTCAGAAACATTGGAGAATCCATTAGATGGATGTCAAGTCAGCCTTCCTAAATGGTTACTTGAAGGAAGAAGTCTACATTGAACAGCCTGAAGGTTTCATTGTTGAAGGCTGTGAATCAAAGGTTTACCAGCTCAAGAAGGCTCTCTATGGTTTAAAGCAGGCACCTAGAGCCTGGTATGAGAGAATTGACAGTCATTTTCTTGAGCTTGGATTTAAAAGAAGCATCAGTGAGCCAACACTGTATGTGAGAAAGTCAGAAGGAAATCTGTTGGTTGTATCCTTATATATTGATGATTTATTAGTAACTGGCTGCAATGAGGACTTAGTTCAAGAATTCAAGAAGAAAATGGAAGGCACATTTGAAATGACTGACCTTGGGGAGATGACTTATTTTCTGGGAATGGAAATTTATCAATCTCAATCTGGTATTTTCATAGGTCGGCACAAGTTTGCCTTAAGCATACTAAAGAAGTTCCACATGGAAGACTGCAAAGCTGTAAGCACTCCCATAGCTCAAGGTGAGAAGCTTTGCAAGGAAGACGGTTCTGATATATTTGATGAAAGAACCTATAGAAGTCTGGTTGGCTGTCTCCTGTACCTAACAGCAACCAGACCTGAAATTATGTTTGTTGTAAGCATGCTTTCAAGGTTCATGCATTGCTGCACCATTAATCATTTTAGAGCAGCAAAAAGGGTGCTGAGATATGTAAAAGGGACAGCAGAATATAGAGTTTGGTTCTTGAAAGGAGACAAGCTCAAGCTGACTGGTTACACTGATAGTGACTGGACTGGCTCGACAGATGATATGAAGAGCACCTCTGGATATTTTTTTTCATTTGGTCATGGTTGTTTTGCATGGAGTTCAAAGAAGCAAGACATGGTTGCTCAGTCCACAGCAGAAGCAGAGTACATTCCAGCTGCTGCTGTGAATCAGGCCATTTGGTTGAGGAAATTGTTGTTTGATTAAATTTGGTTCAAGAGGAAGCAACAGAGATAAATTATGACAATCAATCTGCTGTTGCAATTACAAAGAATCCAGTTTTTCATGGCAAGACAAAGCATTTTAAGATTAAACTTCACTTTGTGAGAGAGATGCAACAAAATAATGAAGTTCAACTGGTTCATTGCAGTTCTGAAGTCCAGCAAGCTGATATTTTTACCAAGCCTCTTCCTAAAGTCAGGTTTGAATACTTAAGGAAGTTAATTGGTGTTGGCAGCAAGTTAGCCAAGGAGGAGTGTTGACAGATTGGCTAAATATGCTACCAAGTGATGTCCATTTTGGTTGTTTTTGTTGAATTATTTTATGGTATTTTTTATTGTAAGCTGAACTGACAGCAGTGGTTGTATTGGTTGTTTAAGTTATGTTTTTTATCTTGTAAGTTGTTGAACACATCTTGTAGTTGGTAAAAGAATTGATATATTTTTTGTATATGTTGACAAACAAGTTGAATGAAAAAAATGAAGACAGCAGCCTACTTTTGAACTCTCTGTTCTCTCTCTCAATTCTTTTCTTAGCTTTGTTCATTGTGTGTGATTTATCAACAGGTCGAAGAGTTTTAATAACCCCGAATACGAAGCCAAGTAAAGAAACAATCTCGCATTTGGTTACAGCAGTTCATGGTCAGGTATGTGGCAGTTCCCTGGACAATTCCTTCAGAGTGGCATATGAAAAAGATTGATTAATTTTTTGTTCAAATCTATAGGTCAGAATGACTATTATGCCATGGATGGTTTTATCTTGAAGTTTTATATCAATACTTTAGGTTGGGTGCTGTATATTCCCTTCTTTCTTCTGTACATGATTTCACACTATGATACTCGGATTCGGGTGTGAGTGTCGGACACCGTATATATCCGACACGGGTATGTTCAATTTTTTCCAAGATTTTCATGTATTTGGAGGGTCTTGGAGGATCATATCCTCGTACCCATGTCTGGATATGCGTTAGACATAGATGTCGGACACGGATACTTCAAGAAAAATGAAGAATCGGAGCAACATAAATTTCACGTCTCTCTCTCTTAATTGGTCGACCTGTCAATCCTTGGTGCTTTTACTTAATATTTTAGATGCTTCTAAATCCTATTAAAACACCGACTCCTTTCTATCCTGATTTCGAACGACCTGCTTTCCAGGCTGTAGAGAGAATTGGTAGATCTGCTATGAAGGATGACAAAGTCCCAGATGATTTATTGGTTCTATCATGTGAAGAAGGTTATGCAATTTGTGTTCCTTTTATTGAAAAAGGTTATAAATTTGTTCTTAAATTAGCTCCTACATGTTTTCTGAAATTCGGTTTTTTTTAGAACTTTTCGCCGTCTTTATGCTTTCAGCGGCAGCAGTTTACAGTTCAGAGCTGCTACTGAATGGAATAGTTACTCAGAAGCTGGATTATGAGAGGTTGGTGTTATAATAATGAAATATCACTCTCTTCAGTTCTTTTTGCTTTTGTTACTAGTGAACATGGCTGTCAATCATTGCACATCAGATAAAAACTTCATCATGCAGCCCCATATGGTTTTCAAGGCCTGTTGCTCTAACTCTTCATTTTTAATGAAGTACTCATGTCTGAAGCATATTCGAACATGAAAATAAGAATATGATTCTTTAAGGATCCTCCAAATACATAGAAATCTTAGAAAAAATTGAACATATCCGTGTCCGACACTCACACCCGAATCCGAGTAACATAATTCTTTCGTAGAACCATTTTTGTTATTTTCTTGTCCGCGCATCGCGAAATTGTGTTGGCGATTTCTTCTCTGATGGGTTCTTCATTGTTCTGTATTGGCTGAGATGGATGAATGGTTTGCATTTGTTGCTTTCCTAACACAGTTGTATGATCTACTGCCCCAGGCATAGTCTCTTTGCAGATCATGTTAGAAGAACACGATCTGAGGAAGGATAATAAATTCCTCCCTGTGACAAAGCATAAATGAAGTTTTCAGCTTCCTCTGAATTTTCTCCAACTTTTTTCATTTCTTTGGCATATCCATATCGTCTTCTTTGTTAGGTATAGAATTTAGAACCCAGTTATCTGTACATATCATAGAATTAGTTTAGCTGTATACTGTACTGAATGCCTAGATCCGTGTTTGTTTTTTTTTTTTTTTTTTCCTTTAACTTAGTTCATAAACTTGACATCATGTATATTCCTAAGATGTATAAATCTGCTGTAACTTTTTCTTCATGAAATTTGCTGATCCATGATCAAAGAATCATCAAGGTTTAAATCAGATTTTAGCAATGTTATCAAAATGAAAAAAGATTTACTACTGTTGTCAATTTTATTATCGATCTTTTGTTTTTGCCTAGAGGTGACTAAGTTCGAACATAAAAAATAATATATTATATAAATAAAAAACAAGACGAGTTCAAGTTTTGATTGTTGGAGTCAAGACTTTAAACGAATTTCATATTTTTATTCAAACCCTTTTCAAATATCGGGTGAGCCTTCGGATTTAATCAAATAGCTCGATCTTTGAACAAGTCAAAACCAATTGTGCTACAGTAAAATTATAATACAACACTTCTTGCTGCAGCTATAAACAACTTCTACCCAATGCTGCAGACTAAAATGAAAAGGATTGTCCAATATTTAGCACCAGATTGCCCCTTTCTTCCATGGGCAATGGCATTATGCTATGAAAATAGCATATACTTCATTTTTTCACTTCAAATCCTCTATTTCAGCTACAAATGTATGTACACCAAGGCTTCAGTAAATAAGTAGGCATAAAATGCAGGATCACCTCATTTTACCATATCCAATCATACTGGGTTAGAATTTGGGGCAACCTGAACTCGCCAAAGAAAACAGCGGATATACAATGAATTGAGTGTCATAGCTATCCCGAAACTAAACGTTCCCGAAAGCAGTATAGCAACAACAGCCTTCAGATGGAGCTGCAAAGACATTTTAAAGGCTTCAATCACAATTAGTTGGGAAAAAAAAAAAAAAAAGCTTTTTCATGCACATTGTCTGAATTATCTCCAAGAACAACTCGTCGAGTTTCAGTTTCTAGATGTATTCTCTGATACATACTCCAGTACAAAGCCTTCAGAACGTTTCTATTGCTATGTTATTCGGATTCAGGTCTGTGTCGGACATGAGTATGTGTCCGACACGGGTATTTTCCATTTTTTCCCCAAAATTTCCATGTATTTGGTGGGTCCTTGGAAGATGATATTCCCATATCCATGTCCGGATATGCGTCGGACAAGAAAAATGAAGGGTCAAAGCAACATAGTTCTATTGATACCATTAATAAGAACTGCTTGCAAAAAGATGCTAGTTTTCGAGAGAGGGACATCGACACTCGAAGAGTAAAGGATAGAACAAGCTATATGTTATAATGAAATTTAGTAGACTGAGCAAAATATATGGAATGCTTTTAATTATTGCTCACCATGGAATAGAATACATGGACAATTAATGCGACGAGTCCGAATTCAAGAGCTGCATATGTCCATACATACTCCTTGATTGCTGCAAGCCAAATGAGTGAACATTAAGACAATCACAATTCATACAGAAATGTAATTTCTGAGGCTCAGCCATACCTAAGATGACTGCAAAGATAGATGCTAAGACGCCCAGGGTAAACGCAAATGGTGCTGCGATCACAATTGCTCGAGTCTTCATTCTCTGAATCTACAAAATGACAAGGCATAAAATCAACATTGTCAACCCAGCAAGGATGATGATCTAATATAGAATGCCATTTGTTTACAAGTATTTTGGGACAAGTCAAACTACTGTTACATCTAGACCTATGTTACTCCGACCCTTCATTTTTCTTGAAGTACCCATGTCCGACACCCGTACCTGACACATATTTGGACATGAGTATGGAAATATGATCCCCAAAGACCCTCCAAATACATGAAAAAACTTAGAATATATCAAACATACCCGTGTCGGACACTCACACCCGAGTAAGATAGATCTAGACCACCCAAATCAGTAACAAATATTGCTAACAAGATGTTGGCCCATGACATTTTCTGCTCTTCCATGCTTTGCTTACGAACTAGGTTGAGCCATTAAGTGAACTTAATAGGCTTGGATAACATCCCATTCAGCAAAATAAAAAGATCAATTCCAGTTTAAGTTTCTCGTAAGGCAAAACGGCATACCAGTAACTGCTCAAGGAAGAAGAAGTAGCATATTATGCTAATTAACACAAGCACCACAAAATCCTGCCAGGCACTGCATATTTGAGGTAAGTTTTTAAATTAGAAAAAGGGTAATTCTCAAGAAACAATTATGCTGTAGAATAGTTATTAATGTTATATTTTTTACTTGCTCAGTAGTGAACTTAGCATCAGTACCACTAAGAAAAGAGTTCAAAAATGAAAGAGAATAATGCCTTGAGCAATAAAACAAAGATCTAATTCAAACAAGCATTTGAAGAGAATGCCATTAGATTCAAGTTCATATTATCGAAGAGTCACAGTTTAAGATCAACCATAATTTGATGCAAGATAACTAGATTAATAGCTG
Organism: Fremontodendron californicum; assembly: GCA_030761205.1. Lineage (NCBI taxonomy): Eukaryota > Viridiplantae > Streptophyta > Magnoliopsida > Malvales > Malvaceae > Fremontodendron > Fremontodendron californicum. The sequence continues at coordinate 23,317,056 of JAULJL010000022.1, read as the reverse complement.
ATACTACCTCACGGTTTCTGACGGTAAGTTCTGTGAATTAATGTTCTGTCTATTACCCCTTCGAGCAGTAGTAGGCACCCGCAGTAAAGTTACGGGTAAGTTCCGCACTTCTTGCCCACATACATCACAGTTTTTGTTTCCTTTTGTACTAAACCATTTAACAGCACATGCCTCATGCACAAGTTGAAGTTCACCTTTGCAGCTGCATTCCTTTTTGAGTGTATTTCCCTCTTCACATACATCCAAACAGATTCTGCACACAGCTTCCTCTTCAGGAATCTCCTCATCATTGCTTTCCACAGGAACAGCATTAATTTGATCTGCATCCCCATAGGAACAGCAAATCAACCTCAAAAACCAAGACCAACAAACCAACAATAAATCAAGTCAAAAGTTGAAAATACTAAGTTGTTATGTTACTCAAACTCGGGGGTATGCTCATTTTTTTCTAAGTTTTTTCATATATTAGGAGGATCATACCCGCATACCCATGTCCGAATATGTGTCGGATACGGATGTAGGACACGGGTACTTTAGGGAAAATAAAGAGTCGAAGCAACATAGCTAAGTTGCGAGTCCAGACCAATTTGCATGGTCGAATGTGCTAGACTAAGCAGCTCAAATTTTAGGATAATTTAATCACTATTATAAACCAAGCCCAATACTGCAGTCAATGATCTTGTAGAAGAACTTTAGATTGCTTTTGGAAAAAGATACACAACTCATTTGATTTATTCAACTTTAACTGGGAAAAGGAAAAAAAAAAAAAAAACTGAGCTTAGATATTAAACTACCAAACTATTTGACTCCATTGCTAAAAGATGACTCATGTCAGACAAGTGTGTGGACCTATGAGTTGAAGCAATAACACTAAAAGGAAACTGAAATAGGAATAAAGGAATAGACAAATAGCCATTAAGTGTATGTACCATCACTGTTATCTGCAGGGACATGCTCTTTACGGGTATCAAAAGATGCAGATCTTACTATAACAACATTTCGTCCAGGCACCGACAGGGACCTTGAAACCACAGTAGGCTTTGCTCCTTTCTGCATAAAAATTACTGTAACCATCTCAAAATGCTTTATCCATTATTACAACAGGGGATATTTTCAGCTTTCGCCATGCTGGTTCAATAGAGGGGCTTAAATGAGATGAAGGGTGTGTGAATAGGCAGTTGATTTCCTAGAAAACGACAAAAATAGGTCGTGACATATTGGATGATGTAATTTCTGGGATAATAGATATGCTAGTACACAAATTTTGCTCCAGACAGTTGACAAAACTATTATTCAAAGTTCATAAAATAGTCAGAACCAAATGATACATACATTTGATTTTTTCTGTTCACCAGCCAATTTTTCTGAAGAAGGCACATTAACTGACGGGGACAAATTTGATGCAGGTGTAACAGGCAGAGATGTACATCTTTTCCAAAAAAACGGGGACGGGAAACTAGCCATATTAGGACTTTCAGGACCTGTCTTGCTGTCGGGCATGAGGAGGGAGCTTCTCTCTCCATCAGCTATAATACCTTTTTTCTTGAAGCTTAAGCCACGCAAGAAGCCTCCTGATGATGAACTACCTTTACCGGAACCCTGGGACTGAAGTAAACCCTTTCCACTACGGCTACCAAATCCTAGTGGTCTAGGGGGTATTTGAAGTGAAAGATCTGATCGCCTACTGCTTGGTTCAGGTTTTGAAACTTCATTATCTGAGGGTTCCAGAAATGGAAAATTTGCCTGCATGTCATTAAGTTTAATGCAACTTCAAGTAATTTCTTCAATAAGCTTCCGCAAAACATTCAACACTATAACAAATTATATGACACCTCTGATCAAAGAGTACGGCACTTACAAATCAAGAATATTTTTCCTGGATAAATGATAAAATCCGAAAATTGGACGCCTTAGATGCAAAACATCTAGGATAGATCCGAATTAGTATTCACATATGTATTTGTGGACATGGTCATTAGTCATGCTTAATAATCAACAACTCCTAAATTTCAGGTCTTACCTTGAAGAGGCCACAATTTGGATCTAGAAAAGAACAAGGTAAACAAAAGGGAGAAGGCTATTGCCTTATGTTACAAAAAAAATAAGGGTGTCCTTGCTTAAGCATTTACATAATTTCCTTTTCCCTGCTCCTATTCTTTCCAATATTCAATCCTTTATTGATTTGATTACTTTCAGGCAGTGCTATAAGGAAGAGAAAAAAAGAAAGAAGCAAAAGCCATGATCCTAACAATATGCGTATATTTCAAAATGTTGCCTTTTATGAAATTGGATCGGCCAACCCCCAAAAAAGAGGAAAAAGAAAAAATGATATTCCCCAATGCTATTGATAATATTTATGTTACTCGGACTCGGGTGTGAGTGTCGGATACGGGTATGTGTTCGACACGGGTATGTTCAATTTTTTCTACGTTTTTCCATGTATTTGGAGGGTCCTTCGCCATATCATGTCCAGATACGCGTCGGACAAGGGTGTCGAACACGGATACTTCAAGAAAAATGAAGAGCCGGAACAACATAGGATAATATCATAATATGCTGAATCCTACCATGCAAAAAAAATTACCCAAAACAAAAAATAATATTGCTAGTCATTTCCAATGTACCTTAATAATTAGAATATAAAACCATTAAATTGGATTAAGAAAATAAAGATATAAAACCAATGTACTCAAAGAATATGATAAGATAAATTGGCCTAATTAAATTGCAGAAGCAATGGGTTGAATGTAGTCAATCTTACTTCCAAATAAAGTGGTGACCCAAACTTAACTATCTAAACAATTTTTTAAGGGGAAAAAAAAAAAAAAAAACTATTCCTGGTTATTTCCTTTAGACCTTTACCATTAAGAGATCAAAAAGAAATCTAAGCATAGAATTTTATATTAAAAAAGGGGTTTATACAACCACCAAAATAAGCTAGTAAAACACCCTAAAACATTGAAATTATCAGCAATCTCAGATCATAAGACAACAATATTAAAGTAACAAAATTTAACTAAAGTAAACAAAGCAAAATCTACTTCCAACACAATAGAAACCCCCATAAAGGAAATATTATAAATTCACACCATTTCCTAAATACAAATTAATGAAATTTAAAAACTGAAAATCTTTCAACCATTTTCTAAGTACTTATTAATGAACATTTAGAAACCCAAATCTGGAAAATCAAGCAAAACTTAAAAAACATAATTTTGTTTACATATCTAGATATAGAAAGGTAAAAATAAAATAAAAAATAGTGATCAAGAGAAAAACCTGAGAAGAACCCTTAAAAACTCCATTGCTGACAACTTCAGTTGCTTGCATTGTTAGTTCTTGGGTAACACCCAACAATCCCAAGAAAATAAAATGTAAGAATAAATAAAGAAAAAAAAAAAAAAGAAGAGAATAATTAATGCAACCCAACAGAGACTGAGAAATGAAGAATCAAATGACGGTGCAAAGATAGTAATATACGAAAAAATAAATCTACAAAAATTTTCCTCCGTATATAATATAAAAATGATTTAATTAATAAGAATATAATTTGTTATTGACTAAAAACTTAATAATTTTGACGACTTGAGGAAATGGGATTATGTTGTCTGGTCGGAGTCACTCGGAAGATGTCGAGAAACTCTTGTCTGAAAGCCAGACCAAGACCACGCTGCTTTTCGTTTCTTTGCCGCTGTCATGTCATTTTATTTGCTTTTCTACTTACTTGCGATTATAATGCTTTTCCTACTCGCTTTGGATGATGGCCACGTAACCAATGATGTCATTTTTTCTTTTTTACATTTTACATTCCACTTGAGAAAAATATCCTTTTTACTTCCTTATATTTTATAAAAATTAAATGGAATAAAATCATATTACACAATGTTTAATTTTGTAGTTATGATTTATGAAACGGAGATTTAATTTAAACAGTTCATCAATTTTTGTTAGAATGTAAATATTTGGAAGGATGAAAATTTAATTTCAATATTTACAATTTTTAAAAAAATTTCTTAAATATTGATCTCTTTGTAAAAAAAATAACCTTTGTAACTGTCCTTTTCTTTTTTATTTTAATAACACATTGATTATGTAATTCTCAATACTTATGTCCATAATCATATGTCTTTGTTAGGTTAGAATAAATAATTGATTAATTAATTAAAAGCTATATAATTTTTTATGATAAACTATGGTGTGAGTACAATTTCAATGAAAAAAAATGTTAATATAAACATTTTTTTTGGCCAATTCTAGTATTTTTATTTTAGTTGTTTGTTATGGTTTCCTTATAAAATTATTGTTACTAGACTTTTCAACTTAGGTCATTTTCTATTATATGGTCTTTGATATTTGAAAAATGATTCGAACTATAAACCAATATTTCAAATAGGGAACTTTTCAAGTTAGCATGTAAGTAGATTTAGGGCTGTAAACGAATAGAGCGTTCGACGAATCGTTCGATTTATGTTCGTTTATTAAACTAAATAAATGATTATGAACACAATTTTCATGTTCGTTTATTAAACGAACCGAGTTCGAACATATGTATGTTCGGTTTGTTTATGTTCACGAACAAGTTCGTTTATGATTCGTTTTAAGCTCGTTTATTAGTTTGTTTAAAGTTCGTTTATGTTCGTTTATTGTTCGTTTATAATATAATTAATAATAATAATATTATTAGTATTATTTGTATTTTATTTTATTTATAATATAATTAATATTATTTAATAACTTAAATTTAATAATTTAGTAATAAATTAAATTTAATTACGTTTGTATTTTATTATTTTATATTTAATAATAATTTAAAATTGACTTGTTTTATATTTGTTTGTTTGTTTATTGTTCATGAATTTAATATCCATGAACAAGTTCATTTAATTTAAATGAATTTGTTCGTGAACATTAAATGAACGAACACGAACTCGCTCAATTTTAAACGAACAGAGCTTGAACACAATTTGAAAATTCTTAACGAACACGAACACGAACCGAACACGAACAAGCTCAAAAATAAATAAACGAACACGAACAAGAACTTGTTCGTTCAAGCCCGGTTCATTTAGAGCCCTAAGTAGATTTGTGTAAGCGTTGGTTATTCGTTCGACGCGATTAATAAATACTTTTACTTAAAAATAATAAAATAATAAATTATTATATTTAGAGATGTAAATGAATAAAGCGTTCGACGAACGGTTTGTGAACAGTTTGATTTTTGTTCGTTTATCAAGTTAAATAAACGATTATGAACATGATTTTAAGATTCGTTTATTAAACGAACCGAACACAAATAAGGTCTGTTCAGTTCATTTATGTTCACGAACAAACTCGTTTATAGATCGTTTAACATCCGTTTAATAGATTGTTTAAAACTCGTTTATTGTTCGATTATAATATATTAATAATATATATTTTTTTATTTGTATTTTATTTGTTCATAATATAATTAATATTATTTAATAACTTAAATTTAATAATTTAATAATAAATTTAATTTAATTAAGTTTGTATTTTATTATTTTATATTTAATAATAATTTAAATTTAATTAATTAATTAATTAATTTGTTTGTTTGTTAAAATTATTTAGATTTGTTTGTTTATTGTTCATAAACATAATTTTAATTGTTCGCAAACATGTTCGATTATATGTTCATGAACATGTTCATTTAATGTTCACGAACAAGTTTATTTATTTAAATGAATTTGTTCGTGAACATTAAATAAACGAACGAACACACTCAATTTTAAACGAATAGAATTTAAACACAATTTTAAAATCTTTAACGAACATGAACCGAACACAAATAAGTTCAAAAATAAATAAACGAACACAAACAAAAATCTGTTCGTTCAAGCCCAATTCATTTACAGCTCTAATTATATTTTAAAGTTTTTATATAAAAATTAGATTGAGAAATAATAAAATATTAGTAATTGTTACACCACAATATTTGCATGTGAGAGTGGGGTTGGATTTGGAATATATGTGAATGAAGCAACTGGGAATGTGGAATAAATTGGGTAGGTCCATGGTTACTATCATTACATTCATTACGCTAAAATAATTAGGAAAATTCCCATATCCAAACAAACTTATTTTTTAATTAATTTGGTTGGTGAAACTCCATTTCATCCTTTTTTTCTCAAATTTTTTACTACGTTTGGAGAAAAAATTAGAGGAAAGGAGAAGAGTGAGGCAGAAAACGACAAAAAAAGAAAGGCTGGAAGAATTTGTTTTCCCTCTTTAATATATATATATATATATATATATATATATATATATTTCCAAACTTTATATTTGGTTTTAAGAGATGAAAAAAGAAAAGAAAAAATAAATCGTAAATCTATATCTATATATAATTAGACTATGAATTGATTAAGTGTTTTTAGGTTTTTATGCAATAAATATAAATATTTTATTTTTAAATAAAAATTAAATATTAATATTTGAAGCTTCGAAACATAATCACTTAAAATAAAAATCCAAACCGTTAGCATATTTATATGTATGTAAAATTAAGTTTTTACATAATAATATCAATATATATACATATATATATATAATTGGATTATGAATAATAAATATGTTCGAAAATGATTAAGTGTTTCAAATTTCTGCAGAATTAAATATGTTTTAGGTTGCGTCAAAGAAAGATTTTACACCATTAATATTTTATTTTTATGATATTGTATAGTTAGATAGGAGTTTATCTTCTTCTTTTTTGTTCATTGTTATTTTATTTTTAATTTTTTGTATATTTTCTTGAAATTTTATTAGTTTTTTTTTTTAATTTTTATTCCAATGAAAGCATGAATAAATTTTAAAAAATAAAATGTTTATATTTAAAAAAATATTATATATATATATATGTTTGTGTGTAAATATTGTTGGGAATAGCGTGGCAACCCAATAACAAGTATTAACCCACAACATGCACTCAGGAAGAATAGAAAAAGAGAACACAATATTTTAACGTGATTCAGCCCTTTTTGGCTTACATCCACTATCCCAAAAGGATAAACATACTTCACTAAAAAAGAATTCAACTGATAGCTTTACGAATAAAGCTACCAACCTTCTTATAATACACTTGTATCTTTTGCACGAATCAAGATACAAACGATCATCCCAATATTATAACCTTTGAACGAATAAAGTTACAAATCCTCCTCACAAATAATGTAACTTTTGTACGGATAAAATTACAAATCTTCTTACAAAAAAACTTGACTCACCACCTAAAGAATCTTAATATAACTTCTACTTAAATATATAGACCTTATCTCACAAGGAGTGGTGGTCGCCTTTCCCTAAAGGCCAAGATTCTTATTTATAGGTGAGCATTTCTCTTGACTCATCAATACTATTCAATGTCAGATTAGGATTTTCCTTTCCTTAACCAATTAATTACTTGATGTAGGATGAGTACTCCTACTCAATGTTGGACTTTGACTCCTATTCAAACTCAACGTTGGATTTGAACTCAAATTAACAAATATATACATATTTTTTTTTTAAGTAAAAGCTAACCTTGTAAAATACGGAAAAAAAACCCTAATAAAATAAGTAAAATACAGTATCTATGTTAAAAGAAATATTCGTAATATTCATATGAATTAATCCCTTATAAAGAGATACGTTTTCTTATCAATTAAAATTTTATTTTTATAAAATATTTTGAAAGTAAAAAGAAAATGTATTTTTAAAATTATGTTATATTTATATAAAATTTGATACATTAATAATTCGTATTATATAAATTTTAATAATTTATATATTTATATCATATTTGAATCATGTTTTAATTATTATTTTTCGTATTATGTAATTATATAATATTCAAAATTATCAGATTTTGAAATACTATTCACGAGAATAGATTTTATATTTAACATTTTCTCATAAAAGAATATTTTAGTATATATTTTTTCTATATGTAAAAATTAAAAAATAAAAGAAAAAAAAACTGATAATTTGTCATTTCTCTTTCTGTCTAATCTTTGCATCGCCGATTCGGACAACATCAGCAGCGGCGGTTACTGAGACGACAGTTGAACCGCAGCCTCAATTTTCAATTCCTGCTTTAAGAAGCAGCTCAAGGTTCTTCATTTTTCCTCTCTGAAAATTTTCCAAAAAGAATAAAAGATTTATTTTTTTTCTTCTGCTGAACTGAATTCACGTTTTCAATTCATAAAACAAAAATGGCATTAACATACTTTTTTCTGTTTACAAGTTTTAGTTAAGTATCAAATATTAGTCTTGTTAGTTTATATTTCTATACTATTACGGTTTAGCTGGATTATAATTTAATTGTTTTTCTTTTGAAGTTTTAAATAAGCTGGTATTAGTTTTTTGCCGGGAAAAATAAAGTATTAAGTTTCTTGACTGGTATTTGAAGATTGCGGTTGGGTCAGTTCTAATTGGAGGTTACATGGAGTTGTTCATGATCAAGACTGGCTTCTGTGTGAGAACCCTAGACTTTTTTCCTTTTCATTTATTTAAGGGATCGTTTCGTGCCTTTTCAGAAATCACATTTTATGAAATGTGATTTTTAAAAATGTGATTTCTGATAATGTAACTTTACAGCGTTTGATATACATGAAAAAGTGCTGATTAAAATTCTAAGAATGTGATGATAATTTTTGAAATTATCCTTATCAAAAAAATGTAAATTTTATTAATTTTAAAATTTTTCAATAATATTTAATATTAACAAATATTTGTACTAAATATTTAAAAATAATATTTAAATTGATAATTTGAGTTACTTTTAGAATAAAAGATATTTATTAATAATAAATTTTCGAAATTACTCTCATGTAGTTGAAAAATTAAAAGGTTTGATGCAAATTAAATATTATTTAAAAATTTTAATGATATTTATTATTAACAAATATTTGTACTAAATATTTAAAAATAATATTTTAATTGATAATTTGAGTTATTTTTATGATAAAAAATTATTTTTTAATAATAATTTTTGAAATTACTCTCATTTAATTGAAAAATTAAAAGACTATATGCAAATTAAATATTATTTAAATATTTTAATGATATTTATTATTAATAAATAATTGTACTAAATATTTAAAAATAATATTTTAATTGGTAATTTGAGTTATTTTTACGATAAAAATATTTGTTAATAATAAATTTTCGAAATTACTTTTACGTAGTTGAAAAGTTAAAAAGCTATATGAAAATTAAATATTATTTAAATATTTCAATGATATTTATTATTAACAAACATTTGTATTAAATATTTAAAAATAATATTTCAATTGGTAATTTGAGTTACTTTTATGATAAAAAAATGTTTGTTAATAATAAAATTTTAAAATTCCTCTCAAGTAATTGAAAAATTAAAAAGATGGATACAAATTAAATATTATTTAAATATTTTAATAATATTTATTATTAATAAATATTTGTACTAAATATTTTAAAATAATATTTCAATTGATAATTTTAAATCAAATAGAAAGAGGATAATTTTGTCTTAACATTTTTTTAACTTTCCAACTACATGAGAAAGTTACTTTCCCACCACTTCTCATGGGAATCACATTCCAATACTTGTGGGAAAGTAACTCTCTAATGAAAGTTAAATTCCCAAGAAAGTAAGCAGTTTTTAGCATACCAAATATGAAAATCACATTCCCACCAATTACTTTCCATTGAAAGTGATCACTTTCCATCATACCAAACGTCTTCTACATTTCAGCATGTTATAGTTTATTTCTTCATAAGAAAAAGAGGGTGGTTATTGTTTGATCTTTTCTTTTTTTTGCTAGAAGGAGGTCGTAGTCTAGAAATAGTGAAAAGAATTGCAAATGTTGAGATTTAAACTTCAAACTTAATTAGATGCTGCTTTTTAAAGGTGGTTGAATGATCAACTGAGTTAAGATTCGGGTTTAACATGTTTGTTTGTTCTTTTTTGCTTTAATTTGATGTCTTTAAGATTCCTAATTGTGGGGAGTAGAAATGATAGTATTATTACCTTATTATTATTGTTAATTTCTGAATTTTTCTTGGAGTTATTTTGGTTGTGTCAATTCTTAATGCTAATCAAATCAAAATTTTGAACCCCAAGATGATTTTATTATAAACAATTTCAAAATTTTCTCATTGTAATTTATGGTTAAATTTGAAGTCTAAGTCATATAAATGGATATCAAAGCCAGTTGCATTTGGGGAATCTTAAATGTGGATCTAATGTCTTATTTCCATGGCCTAATTTCGTATATCTACTATGTTATAAGTATGGTTAATTTCATAGTCTTAATAATTTAAAGTAATGTCTTATTGCTATTGAGCCTATCACTGTATGGTTAATACTATAAAAGCTTAGTGATTAAGGTATCTAATGATTAGGTTTTGTTGGAATATGGCTTAGAATATGGCTTGAATATAGCTTGAATATGGCTCATTCACCATAGGTGGCTTAGCACCAATAATGGAGCTACCACTTGCACCACTTGCACCACCAATAATGGAAGTTACCACTTGCAAATGGATGGTGGCTATGGTGGCTACCACTTGCATGTGTTCACACCAAAGATAGGTGGTGGATGGTGGCTATGGTAGGCTATGGTGGCTGCCACTTGATGCATGTTCACACCTTGATATTATGGCTATAAATAGCCATGTAGAGATGAGAGAGTTGAGTAGAGTTGAGTATGTGTTAGAGCTAAATTGTTGAAGCAATTACTCTGTGTTTATAGAGTAAATTCGGTATTGTGTTGAGTTGTGAGTTCAGTGCTTGTGTAGCACCTTGAATTCGGTATATGTTTGTACTCTAAACTCCATTAATACAAAGCTTCAAGCTCCTCCTCCCGTGGATGTAGGCACAGTTGCCGAACCACGTAAAATATCGGTGTTTTTTCAGTGTGTTTAAATCGGTTTTAGTAATATCAATTCGCTTCCGCACAACAAATTGGTATCAGAGCCAATTTTTACGTAAAACCGAGTTTGTTCGATTCTGTCCGTTTTTCAAAAGTGCTCCAAATTGTGTTTTGAAAATACCAGGTTGAAGAGGTCGTTGAGAGGAGTGCAACAGAATCAACCGGAGGCCCAGGAGACGCCGCACGCGCCCGCACGCGCCGCCAGAAGGAGTGAGAGTGGGACTCACGCGCCCACGCGCCGCACGCGCCACCAGAGGTTGAAGACGCGTGAAGCCCACGCGCCCCACGCGCCGCACGCGCCACCAAAGGTTGAAGACGCGTGAAGCCCACGCGCCCCACGCGCCACACGCGCCGGCCACCCAGACAGCTCCACGCGCTCCACGCGCCGCCGTCCGCCGCCCACGCGCCGCCGCAGGTCCGACCAACTTTTTCGGGCTATTTTTGAGCCGTTTCAGAACACTATTCCGAGACTTTTCCGAGCCGGTTGAGCTAAACCGAGTCCATTTCGAGCCACTTGTAGCAGAATATTTGCAGAATATTCACCGTGTGTCCAAAATTTACACAGTTGGACCCGTTCCTGGCTATTTCGACTATTCCGGACTCAACCGCGGCATCCGTTTTTCCATACAGGTACCGGAAAAACACTTTGTTGGTAATTTTGTTTTATTACCATGGCAGAATCATTAGAGACACATGAAACAACCAGCAGTGCGAAGTACTGGAACTGTGAGTCCGTGAAGGATCAGTAGACAGTGGAGATCCCGTCCAGTAGGAGGTGAAGACCCCGTCCAGTAGACGGTGGAGGTCCAGTCCAATAGACGGTGAAGATCCAGTCCAGTAGACGGTGAAGATCATGTCCAGATTCCGTCCAGTAGGCAGTGGATATCCTAACGAGGAGAAGAATCCTATTAATCCGCGAAGGACCGATAGATGAATGAAGATCACGTCTAAGAAAAGTATCATCGACAATCTGCAAGGGACGAGTGTGCCCAGTGTTGGACACTGGAAGAAAGACTGTCCAGACAGAAAGGTCGATTGAGATCCTGCTCAAGGAGGGGATTATCGAGAACACGACTCTCGAGGGACGAGTGTGCCTTTTGCCATGAGAAAGGGCATTGGAGGAATAACTGTCCCAACATGGAGAGGTCGACTGTGAGTGTAGCTCAAGAATCTGAGGGAGAGGAAGACTCTGCATTTACGATTTCCACAACAACACACTCTTCAGATCAATGGATTCTGGATTCCGGATGTTCCTACCATATGTGTCCGAACCGGATGTGGTTCTCAAACTTCAAAGAGTTTGATGGAGGGATTGTCCATATGGGCAATGACAATACTTGTCACACTAGAGGCATCGGAACAATCCAACTGAAAATGCATGACGGTACAATCAGACAACTTACAGACGTAAGGTATGTCCCTGATCTCAAGAAGAACCTCATATCACTGGGGGTCTTAGACTCAAATGGTTACAAGGTGACCATTCAGAATGGAGTCCTGAGAATTGTACGTGGAGCATTCTTAGCAATGAAGGGGTATATGAAGGGAAATCTGTATCTCCTTGACAGAGAAACCGTGACAGGCAAAGCAGCAGCCTCTCACAGAATGATGGGATAAATCCGACACTTCACTGTTCCTAGCACTCCCCAGCAGAATGGAGTTGCAGAAAGGATGAACCGAACTTTGGTTGATAAAGTTCGCTGCATGTTATCCCAGTCGAGCTTGAGCAAAGCATTTTGGGTGGAGGCTTTATTGTTTGCCTCCCACATTATCAACAGACTAACCTCCACTGATGGGAAGACTCCCATAGAGGTGTAGTCCGGATATTCTGCAAATGAATATGATCGGCTTCGTAGTAACGGATGCAAAACTGGATCCTAGAGCCAAGAAAGCTGTCTTCTTTGGGCTTTAGTGAAGGAGTAAAAGCAGTCCGATTGTGGAACCTTGAGTCAAAGAAAGTCATCGTAAGCCGAGATGTTGCCTTTGACGAATTTGTAATGCTGAAATTGTCAACTCCAGAGAATGTGAACCAAGATTCTCTAAAGCAGGTGGAGTTTGAATCAGAATCTGATGACACCTTAATTGAAGTGGAGGAGTCATCACCGGAAATCTTTCAGCAACTTGAATCAGTTGTCACCAGTAGACCGAATAGACATATTCGGAAACCTGCTCGATACACAGACGTGGTGACATACGCCCTTCCAGTAATTGATGATGATGTTCTGATCAATTACAAAGAAGCTGTAAACAGCCCTGAGCATGCCCAGTGGAAGGAGGCGATCAGACTTGGAAGTTAGTTCCACTTCCAACACTCAAGATATCAATTGGGTGCAAATGGGTCTTTGCCAAAAAGGAGGGTGCTACCGGCAAAGACAGTATCAGATACAAAGCCAGATTGGTAGCCAAAGGTTAGGCTCAAAAAGAAGGGAATAGACTACAATGAGGTATTTTCACCTGTTGTTAAGCATGCATCTATTCGGATCTTATTGGCTTTAGTAGCACTGTATAACCTAGAGATAGTTCAACTTGATGTAAAAACTGCATTCCTCCATGGTTCCGTAGAGGAGGAAATTTGTATGACTCAACCAGATGGTTCTGGAGTCCCCGGTCGCAGAGATTACAAAAGCAAGTTGAACTGATCACTGTATGCTCTGAAACAATCCCGTGACAGCTGTACAAACGGTTGGACTGTTTCATGAAAGGATGAGAAGTACACACGCAGTCAATTTGATCACTGTGTTTATTTCCGGAAACTTCAAGATGGATCATTTGTCTATCTGCTGAAAAAGGCAAGGTGGAGATCGACAGGCTGAAGGCTCAACTGAGCTCAGAGTTCGAGATGATCTTGGAGAAGCTAAGAAAATTCCTGGGAAGTAGACAGAAAAATTGACTCAGGCTCAGTGCATTGATGAATCATGCCAATGCAGTAGGTGCCCTGATATGTGAGTAATGGTGTGTACATTTGAAGGAGAAAAGAGGAAGCTCTGATCTGTGAATTCTCTCTGTGGATTCTCGCCAAGGTGGAGATTGTTGGAATATGGCTTAGAATATGGCTTGAATATAGCTTGAATATGGCTCATTCACCATAGGTGGCTTAGCACCAATAATGGAGCTACCACTTGCACCACTTGCACCACCAATAATGGAAGTTACCACTTGCAAATGGATGGTGGCTATGGTGGCTACCACTTGCATGTATTCACACCAAAGATAGGTGGTGGATGGTGGCTATGGTAGGCTATGGTGGCTGCCACTTGATGCATGTTCACACCTTGATATTATGGCTATAAATAGCCATGTAGAGATGAGAGAGTTGAGTAGAGTTGAGTATGTGTTAGAGCTAAATTGTTGAAGCAATTACTCTGTGTTTATAGAGTAAATTCGGTATTGTGTTGAGTTGTGAGTTCAGTGCTTGTGTAGCACCTTGAATTCGGTATATGTTTGTACTCTAAACTCCATTAATACAAAGCTTCAAGCTCCTCCTCCCGTGGATGTAGGCACAGTTGCCGAACCACGTAAAATATCGGTGTTTTTTCAGTGTGTTTAAATCGGTTTTAGTAATATCAATTCGCTTCCGCACAACAGGTTTGTACTGTTATTTGTTACCCTTAAATCTTGCCTTAGTGATTAAGGTATCTAACTATTTCTGCAAAAGATAATAGCTTGAGGATGGCTATCAAATGGTCGTACTTGTACATACTATTTGGTATGTTCATCTTGCCACATTTTGGTGTGTTACTCTGAACTATGTTACTCGAATTCGAGTGTGAGTGTCGGACACGAGTATGTATCCGGCATGAGTTTGTTCAATTTTTTCCAAGATTTTTATGTATTTGGAGGGTACTTGGAGGATCATATCCCCATACCCATGTCATGATATGTGTCGGACACAGGTGTTTCAAGAAAAATGAAGAGTCGGAGCAACATAGACTCTGAATCAAACCTTTAGTTTTCTTATGTTGTAGATGACAAGGTGACTGTTCTGGAGTCGGAGAAGCGAGCTTGGGAGAGTTCCCTTGAAGCTCAAGCAATCAGAGAAGCTCTTAATCCTTGGAGAAATCATGATGCACAAGGAAGAAAAAAATTTCCTAATGGAGCTACCTATAGGTATGGGTTCTTGATGCTGTTTTATTTGTTTTGAATAATAGATTTTCCCAGCACAAAGTTTGGTATACTGCAAAATACATTTGTTGGCATCAAGAACTAACCGATCCTTCCGAATTTTAATGCCTGTTCCGAAATTAGTTTGATTAGAAACTCTCTTACTGCCTGTCTTTTAGATCAGTTTTTTTAATTGGTAGGCCAAATTTTGGAACGAATTTTTGGTTTCTTCCTTTGGTAGGCCAAAGCAAGTGATTTTTTTTTTTAAAAAAAAGAGATCGCAGTCTAAGGATAGCGGAAAATGTTGTGGATGTTGGAATTCGAACTCTAAATTTACTGAATGTCACATTTTAAGGATGGTTGTATAAACAAATTGTAATAAACTTCGGGTTCATTTCTAACAAATTTGTGTCTTCATTGGTAGTATTTCCAGAGGGGAATTTGATTGGTTATTTCTCAAATAATATCTGATAGTTTTATTTATACACTTCCCAAATAACTAAGGAAAGGAATACAGAAATTCATTCTTGTAGTTTGCTAATAAACATTGCAATGGCTGTATAAGTATTATTACTTGATGTTGTAAAACTACTCCATAACAGAGAATCAGAGACGTTTAACCCTCTGAAATTTATTTATATTATCCCCTAAACATTGAAACGGATGATTTTTTCTAGCTTGTGGATCTTGCTAGCTAGTAAGTGCAAAACTGGATTTGCCTCTAGCCTATTAAATGATTCTCATGTAGACCCGGCAATTTTGGACGATACAACTATATGAGTCGAGAAAAATAATTAAAATATGATATGAATACATGAGCGTGTCAAAATTTACATAATATGAATTATTAATGTGTAAAAATTTATATAAATATATATTTAACATCTTAACACGATTATTACACAAAAATAATAATATGAACACGATATGGATACACGGATTGTCAATTCTCTCAAAGAGCTAGAAGAACATTGGTATTTTTTGAATCAAGGAATTATTCAAGTAGATTTGACTGCTAATTTGCTTCATTTGGTCATCCTGAACTATCATCGGTCATTTCTCAGACTGCGCCTAGCTAGCATTGTTGAATTAACAATGAAAGATAGTTTTAGTATCACAGTTTAAAGGACAGAAATGGGGGAGGAACGATTTGGTCGTTTCTGGCTAACTCGTATTGGAAGAACTAGGGATTGCAATTTAAAATACGGATTCGGATATTTATGGATATCCGATCTATTTTTTGCAGATTTGGATTTGCGGATTCGGATAAAAGTCGGATTCGGATATTATAATTACTATCCGCAACAGATTCGGAGTGGATGCGGATATGAAACTCGGATATCCATTATCCGAATCAGCATTACTTCTGCGGATTCGGATAGCGGATTCAGATATCCGTATCTGAATCCGCTTATTTGTAAAACACATAAATTTTATTTGATTTTATATTTTTATTAAAAAAATTTGATTTATTGAATTTGGATTTTTAGCGGATTCGGATAACCGACGGATAATGTTATTTAATTCGGATTCGGATAGTAATATGCGGATTAAATGCAGATAATTTGCGGATTCGAATTTTAAAACAGTTTTGCGGATTCAAATTCGAATAGTACAAAAAATATATATATCCGACCCACTACCATCCCTAAAAAGAACTATAGAGCCTTTCAGCAACTTTCTGTTCTTTTTTTCCCCTTTGTTAACTGAACATGAAAAAGGGCAGAAAGGAATGAAGTCATTGTCACTTTTTCTTGGAAGGCATGATCATGAAATCCCTACTTAACTAGGAAGTAATGCTTGGAGGAGCAAATTAAGTTTGCTTAGAGACTCTTTTTATGTTTTAAGCATTCTATTAATTAAGGGATTGAGTCATGACCTGACTTTCTTTCTTTCTTTTTTGGTACTTAAGCTGTCGCGAATTGAAATTGAAATTTTGATTACTGAAACTAAAAAGTTAACACTTTAATCACACGACTGTGAGCAGTCATAACTCATAAGTAACCTGACTTCAACCTCAATGAAAGTGCTGTAATCAAGAAACAACTAAACCAAAATTTTGATCATGAATCTATTCTTTAAGTTCCATTTTTTGTATGTTTCTTCTAAGCATCCTCAACTTAAAGAAACTGTTTCAACTTGTTTTCCAATTTTATTCGGTGTTAAAAAGATTGGACCGAATCAGACCTGTCGATCGGATCGCTTGAATCGAAATTCGATGGTCTGTCCTGTCCTTACCTATCAGAAAATCGAGAATTGTCCAAACCGGTGAAAAATCGGTTGAACCGGAAAAAAATCTAAAAAATTGATTTTAAATTTAACTTTTAAAAAATATATATTATATGTAATGAGATTTGAACTTTTAATCTCTTGAATCTATAATAAAAACAATACCATTTAACTAAATACATATTTTTATTTAATATTTACTATACTTAATATTAAAATTATTTATTTATTTTTTTTAAATACAATTGATCGATCGATTGAACCGATTGAACTAATGACTGAATATCTGATCGATTTCACCTCCAATCTGATTTTTTAAACTTTGATTTTATCATTTAGGCCTTTTTCTTAGTATTTTGACATGAGACATTGAGACAACGCATGGACCATAGTCTCTGCATTGCAAGAAGAGAAATTTAAAAAAAAAAAAATTGGGAAGCACACGATCTTACTTTTAGTGGTACTCAATAGCGGATCATAACGGGGATAGGGAGCCTGGCCCCCCAATTTTTTTGAAATTTTCTAGTATAAATATGTATTTATATTAAATACATTTAAATTGGTACATTCAAATTCAAATTTTTATTTTTTTAATTTTATACATTGACAAATAAACTAAAATAATATTGTTGTTTATCTATTTATTGTATTTACCGATGATTATTTATAAAACACTTAAAATTAATAAACTTGTCACAAATATTAAGTCACAATCATATAAATTTAAGAAAAACAAAATTTAACTTTCTAGCTTTTTCAATATAACTTTTCTTCTTATATATTTTAATCTATTCTATATTTTTGTGACTGTTTTCAATATGTTTTGTTTAATCATTTGAGTTATCACTTGTCAACTATCTTTACAAAGCTAAAATTATTGTTATGAGTTTTTTAAATATATATACATTTATTCTTGTCTTCATATGATTAATCTTAAACCTTTATGTTTTGTCAAAATTTTGAGATAGTTCTTTCTTAATTTTTATTATAATGTTATATAAATTGACTTGTCTTAATCACTTATGAATTTTTTTTTCTTTTACAAAGCTTGATACTTTCGTTTATTGAGATTTTATTATGAAAATTAAATTGATAATAGATTTATAAATTTATATATTTATATTTTTATGATATTTTTATTTTTTTATTAGTATACTGTTTGTATATATCTTTTATATTAGAAAATTTTCAAAAAATACCTCAAATGAAAATAAAAAAACATATAATTTTAATTGATCCTTCAAAATCCTCAAAATCAAATGTTAAAATCCGTCCCGGATGGTACTATTTCCAATGAAAAGACAATTAGTGCTCATCACACTGGGAAAAAAAAAAAATCATTCAACTCTCTGAACATGATGTGCGTCGGTAGAACCCTAATTGTTCAATTCCATGTTCTAACCTTTGCCCTCAGCAAAAGCAAAGGATGAATTCAACTTGGAGTGTTTCAAAAATTGCGCCAAAGGGTCTTCATTTCAAGAAACGATTGGCTTAAAATCCACGAGTTTTGGCATTTTTGGTCAGTACTGGTCAAAGCTCTCTATCTGTTGCTTCTTGCTTGATATGAGAAGTTAAAATTTCACTGTAAAAGCACTGTTTATTCAACTATATAACTTATTGCTGCCGCCCTGGAATAGGTAGAACATTTTACCGAGAAGCCAGAAAACCGACTCTTCTTAACGGTTGGTAACCATAGTGCCTTAAACAGGTCGCTAAATTAGGAGCGATGTGATGGAAAATTAAAGGCAGTATCACCCTGAGTCATCCTAGCATCATATGAAGGTCCTGCTGCTACAAGTTTTAAACTATACTACTTCTAGATTAATAGGAAGATTAGAACCGAACCAGACTTTTCACTGTTGGGGAAAACGAACCTGCACTCGATAAGAAAGTAAATAACACAAATTTTAACTTCGTTCAGTTTTTTTGTTTACGTGACAATTTTAAAGGAATAAAAATACTCCACCAAAAAAGATATTATAATTTGTAACTTTTGCACGGATAAAGTTATAAATCCTCTTCACAAATATTGTAACTTTTGCATAGATAAAGTTACAAATTCTCCTCACTAATGTTGTAAATTTTGCACGAATAAAGTATAAATCCTCCTACAAATATTGTAACGGATAAACTTATAATCCTCTTCACAAATATTGTAACTTTTGCACGGATAAAGTACAAACCCTCTTACAAATATTGTAAACCTTTCTACAAATATTATGACTCACCATCCAAAAAGTCTCAATATATTTTTTTAAAGTGTATAGACTCTCTCTCTCACAATTGCTGGTGGTTGTTATCTCCTCAGATCAAGGCTCTTACTTATAAGTGAGTACTTCTCTTGACTCATCTTAATTATTCGATGTGAAATAGGTGAGTACTCCTCTTAGCTCAACCAAATTACTAGATGTGGGGCTTGGACTCAATATACTCAACATCCACTTCCTACGATTTTGATTCATGGGATCGAAATTCGACATGTGACTTATGTTATCTGGACTAGGGGTTGAGTGTCAGATCCATATATGTGTCTGTATGCTCAATTTTTTAAATTTTTTTCATATATTTAGAAGATCATATCTTATACATGTTGAAATATATATTAAAAATAAGTGTTGAATACGAATTTTTAAGGAAAATTAACATATATATAGCACGCGACAATGTGATTCTGATTAGTGATTTAATCTTATTTATGGACATAGTCATCCAATATCTTTAGCTTTAATAATTGCATTTTGTGACTTATCAGTAAAAAAAAAAAAACATATTCCAAGTGGGTTTATCTAGGGCTCTGTTTAGTCCCATTTGACAATCGAATTGGTTCCTGGAATCAAATTCTAGAATAAAAACCTTGTCGTGTGACATGTTGCTCTCTTCCAAGGACCAAGATTTCTAAAATCCAACAGCCTGGTTTTCTTTTCTCTCTCTCTCTTTCTATCTCTTCGTGTCAAAATGAGCTAGACCCTGACTTGAAACCCACTAATAAAAATGTCTTTTCAAGCGAGAACCTAACACCCTTTTAACTAGAAAGGTGAAATGAATGGGTGTAGTCAATGGTCATTAATATATAACTTGACAAGAACATATTCATCAAAAACGATATAAATATGAATAAACACTGATAGAAAGAAGCATAACTTACCTAAAAGGAAAGAAAAAAAATTATAAGTGTGTGAATAGAACAGTGACCAAACGTTATTGGTTCCTCTATATACTAGCTAGCTAGCTTGAAATATATACATGGAAAACAAGAATGGAATAGTGGATGTTTCTTGCTTCCTCCTTGTCGAAGATAGCGGGGACTCGGAGCTGGATTGTGGATTACCCATCAAGCAGTGTCAAAATCAAACCATGGATATAGCAGCTGCTGCTGATGAAGATGATGCAGAATCTTGTAGCTGTGACACAATGAGTACTGAGAGACTTGATGATTTTTATGAAGTAATTCTTCAACTTGATGATGAATTAGACCAAGATTTCATTGATTGTTATGAGCCTGCTGCAGGGTGGAGCACTTGCAATATCTGGTCTATAGATGAAGCCATTGGATATAATATATCAACTGATCATGAGGAGGCAGAAGATGATCATCAGGAACCAAGGTTTGGTATCAATTTATGCAGAGAGGTAATGGATGGAATGGAAGACAGGCTGTTTTGGGAGACTTGCATGGCAGTTGGATACCCCTTGAATTGAATCTTACTTTTTTTTTTCTTTGTTTTCCTGCACTTTTCCTTCTGGCAAAAAGAAGAGAAAATCCTTGGAAAGATTGGACTTTATTGTCTATATGTAGGTTTTTCCTGAAGAAAAATCTAGAGTTTGAGACTGTTCTATACTATGTTACTCGGACTCGGGTGTGAGTGTCGGACACGGGTATGTGTTCAACACGGGTATGTTCAATTTTTTTCAAAATTTTCATTTATTTGGAGGGTTCTTGGAAAATCATATCCAAATACCTACATCCTGATATGCGTCGGATACGGATATCGGCAACATAAGTTGTTCTATATAGTTGATGTATTAAGAGCTCAAAATATGTTCAAAAAAATTAATCCTTGTAATGTATATACTTAATTACACATGGATTGGTAATTTTATTTATATCTGAGCACATAACAATTAACAAATTGTATAAATTTTGTGTAGCTTGAGATGGTTATATATCTTTGATTATGCGTGATTTCTTGCTTTTGATATTGCATGATTATTTTGATTAGTGTTAAAGATATGTTCTTCACACCATAAAAGTCTTCTTCTGTTCATATTGATAATAGTTTAAATTAGAAATATATATGTTTTATCGTATACATAATCTTTAGAACGAGGCGAAGAAATGAATTGGACTGGTGATTTTCATGAGAATGAGACGAAGAAATTAATTATCCATGCATTTGCATAAACTGATACAATTTGTAATTAATTAAAGAGAGATTGAAATTGGATACTTAGTTCAGTTGATTCATACAGTTATTTTTAAAAAGTGATATTCAACAAATCTAAAATTTGAATTTTAACATTGCAATCCATACCCTATTCACAAACTGCGACCACCTTTATACCAATTAAAGAGAGATTAGGATTATTGTCTTCAATAACAATTTTCTTTTTTAAATGTAAAAAAAATGTTTTTGTTGTTGAAATTATTGGCTCAAATCTTAAAAAAAAAAAAGTAAAAAACTTTCAAGGATCATTTTGAATCTGATAAATATATTATTTGGTGAGTAAGTTAAAGGGCTTATAAATAAAAAGTCTAAGGGTTTTATCTACTCATGGGTTGGGCCGTAGCCTGAAAATTTTCTTATTCCTTAACCCAAGCTCGGCCTATCAGCACGCCATTCCTTTTCATTATTTAAATAATATTAAAAATTTTATTTTTATTTTTATATTAATATTTATATAGTTTTATAGTTTAATTTAAATAAAAATAATAATTTTTATTTTAAAAACAGTAATTCGAGTTGGGTTGAATCGACCAAAAATAAAAAATCTCTATCTAGACTCGGTCCAATACGAGTCGGGCAAGTTACTCAACTTTTGAGCAGGTCTAATCTTAATAGAAAGATCTATGAAAGAATATGTTAGTCAGTGTAGCTAGAAGTGCTCATGGGCCGGACCCGAAAAATTTTCAACATCCTTGTCCGGGTCGGTTCGTTGGCCCGTGAGCATTGTTCATCTCATTTATAAAAAAATTATTAATATTTTTATATTTTATAATTAAAATTAAATAAAATAATATTATTTTAATACTTAAAACAATGTTTTGGGTCGGGACGGGACGGGCCGGATCAAAAAATCTTTACCCAGATCCGATCTAATACGAGTCGGGTTGAACGAATTACCCGACTGATGAACAGATCTACGTGTAGCATTGTCCAATATTTAAAGAAAGTTGTAAAATTTTACGGATTGAATGTATAGACATTTTATGGCGACTCCATGGGTATTAAAGTTACGATTGGTAACTATTTGCTCGGATGATTATTAATTGGACACTGTAAAAAAAAGTTAATGAAGGAAAGAGAGAAAACTAAACCTCCTTTAAAGGAAAACAATTCTTTGTTTTCTTGTAGTGGATTTTGATACTTTTACATGTTTGGGAAGGAATATTCCTCCTTGAAGGAAAACAAAAGGTTATACGGATTATAAAGAAAAAAATTTAGTTCTTTCTCTTTAATTTTTTTTTTTTTTATAATCAAATTAATGAAATTATGTTTAGGATTAACCAGAGCCGATCGAAATTCAAACATTAATCAAATAACTAATTAAATAAATTAAATTGGTTAATTCGGTCAATAATATAATTTATCGAAATTTTAGGACTCGTAGATTTTAATGTACTTGAGCTCAATTTGAATATAATCAAACAACATAGTTAAATTAAAGTGAAGTTTTGTAGAGAATTTGGTGGTGACATGTGACAAATTAAGAAGAAAAAAGTAGTTGTGACATGTGGTATATTAATTGTTATACGTCCATTAGTAGATCTGAAAATTCGTGTTTGTGTATTTTATCGTATCATAATCGTATTTAAAGTATTTTATATTTATATAAATTTTGATACGTTAATAATTCGTATTATATAAATTTTGAGATATTCGTGTATTCGTGTCGTGTTCGTGTTATTTTTTCGTGTCATATTTTTAGTTATTTTTTTCATATCGTGTTCGTATTGTGTAATCGTGTCGTGTCTAATATTACTAGATCTACCCATTAGGCTTTAAGTTTTATATTGATTTTTATTGGATGGATATTAATTTTTTATTTTTATATTGGAATTTGAATTTTTTTTTATATTTGTTTTTTTAAGTTTGATAATGATTGTTGAATACATGACATCATATTCGTAAAATCGATATAAAAAAAGTTATAATCATAATCAAAATATTACATAACGAATCAATATATAATTAGACAAATCAACGGTTAGTTTAACCAGTGATGGATCTTGATACTTAATTTTGGAGGAGCCGATTAAAAATATAAATCTATATTTATTTTTTTCATTTGAGGTATGTCATTATGTTTTACTAATATAAAAAATATATGCAAATAATATACTAATAAAAATAACAAACTCATAAAAGCATAAATGTTATCAATTCATAAATAAAAGTATAAGAAAATAAAATACATCAAATAAATAATTTTATCTAAAATTGTGAGTGAAGTTTTTTTTTAAAAAAACAAAATTTTCAAGAATTGAATCTGAACTAAATATCTCAACAATTTTTTAATGAACTTTTAAAGAATAACATGTCTTTTAAATTAATTTACACAATCTTTTAATGAACTATGGGTGAACTTTTTTGATTTATTCATTTTTCATTTTTCAATTTAAAATTGAAAATATATATAAATAAATCAATTATAAAATAATATATTTTAATCAAAACAATAAAATAAAATATGCCTTTAAAATAATAAAATTGAAACTTTGAGATTTTAAATTATGGTATTTTCTAACCTTTTATAAGATGATCTCAATTTAACTTTGGTGTTGAAAAAAATTGCAGTACAATAAATAAAGTTGATAAGAAAATATTTCTTCATAAGTAATTAAAATCAATAGAATATTGTATCATCAGGAACCAAGGTTTGGTATCAATTTATGCAGAGAGGAAATGGATGGTATGGAAGATAGGCTGTTTTGGGAGACTTGCATGGCAGTTGGATACCCCTTGAATTGAATCTTACTTCTTCTTTTTTCTTTGTTTTCCTGCACTTTTCTTTCAGGCAAAAAGAAGAGAAAATCCTTGGAAATATTGGACTTTATTGTCTATAAATATGTAGGTTTTTCCTGAAGAAAAATCTAGAGTTTGAGACTGTTCTATACTATTTTACTCGGATTCGAGTGTGAGTGTTGGACATGGTTATGTGTTCGACACGGATATATTCAAGTTTTTTTCAAGATTTTCATGTATTTGGAGGGTCCTTGAAGGATCATATTCCCATACCCATATCCGGATGTACGTCGGACACGGGTGTCGAACACAAATACTTCAAAAAAAATGAAGAGTCGGAGCGACATAAGTTGTTCTATATAGTTAATGTATTAAGAGCTCAAAATATTTTCAAAAAAATTAATCCTTGTAATGTATATATATATATATATATATATATATATATATATATATAATTACAGAAGGATTGGTTTTATTTATATCTGAGCACATAACAATTAACAAATTGTATAAATTTGTGTAGCTTGATATGGTTATATATCTTTGATTATGCATGATTTCTTGCTTTTGATATCGCATGGATTATTTGGATTAGTGTTAAAGATATGTTCTTCACACCATAAAAGTCTTCTTCTGTTCATATTGTACAATAGTTTAAATTAAAAATGTTTTCTCGTTTACATAATCTTTAGAATGAGGCGAAGAAATCAATTGGACTGGGGTTTTTCATTAGAATGGGACCAAGAAATTAATTCTCCATGCATTTGCATAAACTGATATAACTTGTAATTAATTACAGAGATATTGGAATTACATAATTCAATTGGTTCATATAAATATTTTTTTAAAAATAATATTCAGCAAAATTTTAAATTTGAATCTTAACATTTGCAATTCATATCCTATTCACAAACTGCAACTTCTTTTATACCAATTAAACAGAGACTAGGATTATTTTATTTTTTTAATAACAATTTTCTTATTCGAAGTTAAAAATGATATTTTTGTTGTTGAAAATATTAATTCAAATTTCCGAAAAAAAATTGGTAAAAATAATTTAAGGATAATTTTGAATTTGTTAAATATGTTATTTGGTGAGTAAATTAAAGGGCTTATAAATAGAAAGCCATGGGCCTTAATATATAGAGAGAGATATGACAGAATATGTTACTTCGCGTAGCATTGTCCAATATTTAAAGACAGTTGTAAAATTTTACGGGTTGAAGGTATAAACGTTTTATGTAAGGGTGTAAATAAATAGAACGTTCGACGAACAGTTTGTAAACGATTCGTGAATAGTTCGATTTTTATTCGTTTATTAAGTTAAATAAACGATTATGAACATGATTTTAAAGTTCGTTTATTAAACTAACCGAATATGAACAAAGTCTATTCAGTTTATTTATGTTCACGAACAAACTCGTTTATGGATCGTTTAATAGATTGTTTAAAACTCGTTTATTGTTCGATTATAATAATTAATAATATTATTAATTGTATTTTATTTATTTATAATATAATTAATATTATTTAATAACTTAAATTTAATAATTTAATAAGAACTTAAATTTAATTACATTTGTATTTTATTATTTTATATTTAATAATAATTTAAAATTGACTTATTTTTGTATTTATTTGTTTGTTTGTTAAAATTGTTTAGATTTGTTTGTTTATTGATGAACATATTTTTAATTGTTCGCGAACATGTTTAATTATATGTTCATGAACATGTTCATTTAATGTTCTCGAACAAGTTCATTTAATTTAAATGAACGAACACGAACAAGCTCAAAAATAAATAAACGAACACGAACAAAGATCTGTTCGTTCAAATCCGGTTCATTTATAGCCCTAATTTTATGGCGGTTCCACGGATATTAAAGTTATGATTGGTAAGTATTTGCTTGGATGATTATTAATTGGAGGTTTCGCCTAACACTTCCTTTTAAGAAAAAAAAGAAGTTAAAATATTTAAAAAAAAAATCTCAATTATTTTATTTTTTATAAATAAGTTTTTATATTTTATTATATTTAAATAAATTCTTAGTTTTTATTTGTATTTAAATAAATCATTATTTCAAATGTAAGGTTGATTTTTGTCAAAAATTTATTTGGATACAAATTAAAAGTTAATGATTAATTTGAGTACAAATTAAAGATTAAGGACTTATTTGAGTGTAATAAAAATATAAATACTTATTTAGATAAAATTTAGGAAGTTTTTTTTATTATTTTAGCCCTTTAAAGGAAAACAATTCTTTGTTTTGACTTTGATACTTTTACATTTTTGGGAAGGCCTTAAAGGAAAACAAAAAGTTATAGGGATTATAAAGAAAAAAATAAAATAAAATAATCTAATTCTTTTTCTTTAATTTTTTTTGGAATCAAATTAATGAAATTATGATTAGGTTTAACCAAAGCCAATCGAAATTCAAGCATTAACCAATTAAATAAATTAAATCGATTAATTCGGTCAAAAATAAAATTATCGAAATTTTAGGGCTCGTATATTTTAATGTACTTGAGCTCAATTTCAATATATTCAAACAACACAGTTAAATAAAAATTATTTACAATTTATAACTATATATATAAAGTGAAGTTTTGAAGAAAATTTGGTGGTGACATGTGACAATTAAGAAGAAGAAAAAAATTAGTTGTGACATGTGGTATATTAATTGTTATAGGCCCATTAGGCCTTAATTTTTTATATTGATTTTTTTTTGGATGAGTATTATTATTATTTTTTTTTTTATATTGGTATTTAATTTTTTTAATATTTCGTATTATTTTAAATTTTGATAATGATTGTTGAATACATGACATCAAATTCATAAAATCGATATAAGAAAAGTTATAATCATAATAAAAATATTAGATAACGAATCAATACATAACTAGACAAATCAATGGTAAATTTAATTGAGATATAATATAACTTACTAATTTTATTATAAGATTATATACATGAGAACAGATTCGTACAATTGATACAAGAGAAGATATATAATCTTAATCAAAGTATTACGTAACGGACCAGTACATAATCGGACAAATTTAATATTATATTATGTTGATTTCTGACTCTCGGTACCAATTGTAGTTTTGTGCTACAGTACCGATTTGCTACAGTAACTTTATCTCGGGATGCTACAGTAACTTTATCTCGGGATGCTACAGTAACTTCCGAAAAACAACTCTTTTATTAATATGAGAAAAGACCAAATATACACTAGACACACTCTTTTAATATGCACTCACAACTTCACTCTTTTTATTCCTTTTTCTCTCAACTCACCACACTTCTATCACACAACACACATCTCTATTTATAGCTCTTCAAGTTGGTGTTGTAGCCAACTTAGAATTCTCTAGATAGCTAAGACTTTGATTATTCAATGAAGAAAACTGAAGAGATTTCTGGAACTAGAAGACTAAGGAGAAATTCTAAAGAAATATCTAGAGAAAGAACAAAGAAGAGAAATCTAGAAAACTTGAGTAGAAGAAAGATAGAGATGATTCTAGAAATAAGAGAGAGGAGTTGGTGTAACTTTCAACACTCCCCCTCAACGACTACTCTCTCTTGATGCTCGCTTTGGTAGTCATGCCAAGTTGTCTTCTGAACTCATCGAATTTTGCACCGCTAAGTCCCTTGGTAAACAAGTCAGCTACTTGTTCTTCAGTCTTAATGTATTTTAGTTCAACATCCCGTTGAAGTACTTTTTCACGTACAAAGTGATAATGTATTTCTACGTGCTTGGTTCTGGCATGAAAGACTGGATTTTCAGCTAAGCTTATTGCTGACTGATTATCGCAATAGAGTTGTACTGGAGAGTCAATCGGTTGGTGTAGGTCCTTTAACAGCTGTATCAACCACGTGCTTTCTTGTGCTGCCATAGCTGCTGCTCTATATTCTGCTTCTGTGGTTGACAATGATACTGTAGGTTGTCTTTTGCTACACCAAGAGATTATGCCGGATCCAAGACTAAACATGTAGCCAGTTGTTGATCGTCTTGTATCATGATCTTCACCATAATCGGCATCACAATATCCTATAACTTGGCACGGAACTCCCTTTTTGTATAGAAGTCCAAAATCAATAGTTCCTTTTACGTACCTCAAGATTCGTCGAACCGCATCTAAGTGAGGTTTCCTTGGTTTCTCCATGAATCGGCTAGCTACTCCAACAGCGAATGCAATGTCGGGTCTTGTTAATGTAAGGTAGATTAGACTACCCACTAGTTGCCTATAACTTGTTGAGTTTTCCAATTCTTTGCCTTCTTCACTACAGAGTCTTGCATTGGCTTCCATAGGCGTAGATATCGACTTGCAATCAGTCATCCTGAATTTGTGTATAAGATCTTTTGCATACTTGTGTTGACATAAGAATATTCCTTCTTTGGTACGGATTACTTCTAGCCCGAGAAAGTGATTCAGCTCTCCAAGCTCTTTCATTTGAAAACGTACTGAGAGATTGCCTCTAGTTTGTTTGATTTCTTCTTCGTTGTCTCCGGTGATGATTAGATCATCCACGTAAACCAAGACTATTGCCAACTTACCTCCTTTTTCTTTCACGAACAAGTTCGAATCTGCTGCTGCAACTGAGTAACCACTTTGTATTAGGAATTCAGCAATTTTACCGTACCATCCTCTCGGTGCTTGTTTTAATCCGTAGAGTGCCTTTTTCAACTTACACACATAATCCGGATGAACTTTACTTGTGAATCCTTCGGGCTGCTCCATATAAATCTCTCGATCTAGCTCTCCGTGCAAGAAGGCATTTTTCACATCCATTTGCCATAACTTCCAAGATTTGCTTGCTGCAAGGGCAAGTAATACTCGTACTGTTGTAATTTTTGCAACCGGACTAAATGTCTCATCATAGTCCACCCCATACTTTTGAGAGAATCCGCGAGCCACCAATCGAGCCTTATACCTTTCTATCGATCCATCGGGTCGAGTCTTTATTTTATAAACCCATTTACATGAGATGGGTTCAATCTTCTTCGGCTTTGGCACCAACTCCCATGTCTCGTTTTGTTTCAGGGCTTGAACTTCTTCTTCCATGGCTTTTCTCCACTCCAATTTCTCAGATGCCTCTTCATAAGTTTTT
The DNA here is from genome assembly GCA_030761205.1 of Fremontodendron californicum. Lineage (NCBI taxonomy): Eukaryota > Viridiplantae > Streptophyta > Magnoliopsida > Malvales > Malvaceae > Fremontodendron > Fremontodendron californicum. The sequence goes on along the minus strand of JAULJL010000022.1, from coordinate 23,287,516 downwards.
GGCTCTATTTCTTCAATTAGAGCAGCATTAGCATACTTAAGATTTGGTTTGCGTTGTCGTGATGACCTGCGCAGAAGTGGCTGAGAATCTCTTTCATCGAACTCATTTTCTCGAAATGACTTTTCCTCATCAAGGGCCTTTTCTGAATACTCGTCACTTGGTTGAGTCTTTTCAAGCTCAATTTGTTCTTCCATATTTTCTTGAAGTTTTTCTTCAATTTCTTTTGAGTCTGGCAACAGAACTGCTTGTGGTGACCACCATGACGAAGCTTCATCGAACACAACATTTCTAGATACATAGCATCTGCCACTCGTTGGATCACAACATCTCCACCCTTTTCTTTGATCGTCATATCCCACAAATATGCAACGAATTGCCTTTTTGTCGAATTTGCTACGTAGATGATCTGGTACAAATACATAACATACGCAACCAAATACTCGAAAGTGACTCACCGTGGGTTTGATGTTCCATAGTTTCTCAAAGGGTGAGATAAAACCAAGCCTTGCTTGTGGAAGCCTATTAGTCACGTGAGCTGCAGTCTTCAAACATTCTGCCCAAAAACGAGGTGGCACATTCTTCGCATGTAACATGCTTCGACATATCTCAGCCAAATGCCGATTCTTTCTCTCGGCAACTCCATTTTGTTGTGGAGTGTTCGGACATGTCAATTGTCGGCGTATCTTGCATTCCTGTAAGAATTCTGAAAACTCCTTGGATGTGTATTCTCCCCCGTTATCTGTGCGTAGGCATTGTATCTTTCGGCCTACTTCTTTTTCCACCTTTTCTTTGAACTCTATAAATTTAGTAAGTGCCTCTGATTTTTCTTTCATAAAATCAATCCAGACGTACCTTGAAAAATCATCAATGAAAGTTATCATGTATTGGCAGCCACTGACAGAAGGTTGTTTTATCTTCCCGAACACGTCTGAGTGAATTAGCTGAAGAGGCTCCTTAGCTCTAAACTTTGACTCCTTGTATGGCAGCTGGTGAGCTTTCCCATATTGGCACCCGGCACATACTGTGTCCTCTTGAATGTCTAATTGAGGAAGACCTTTGAGCATAGACTTTTTCATCATTACCTTTAACTTGAGATAACTCACGTGCCCAAGCCTTGCATGCCACAAGTCAGCTGTTTCATTCTTTCTTGTCTTGTCCACATATGCAGTCTGAGCGGACATAACGTAGACTGACTCCAGACGCTTCCCTTCCATTATTGGTGTACTTGTTGGCTTTAAGTTTGGATATACTTTCACATCATTTGGACCAAACACGACATAATTTCCTGAGGCAGTGAGTTGTGAAACCGATAGCAGATTTTTCTTCATTCCTGGCACATGGAATACGTTTTGCAGCTCGATTTGGTGTGGACTAAATCGTGGCACAATAGTTGTTTGGCCGATGTGAGTAATAGGTAACCTTGAATTATTTGCAGTTACCACAACTCGTTCTCCTTTGTATGTTGAGGTATTAGTCAACTTCTCCTTATCTCCAGTCATGTGATTTGAGCATCCAGAATCAACTATCCAATCATTATTATAGTCGATTAATTTACTCACCGATGCGAGTGAACACTCTTCTTCTGACTCGGTGATGCAAGCAGCTGCAAGTTCTTCGCATTCTTCAATAGCAATTGATGCTTGAAAATCCCACTCTTCTTCGCTATTATTCTCTTCTCGTGACGAGGTTGCCGCGTTGCCTTGGACTTGCTTAAACCGACAGTCTCGAGCAAAGTGACCAGATTTTCCACAGTTGTAACACTGATTGTTTTGACGACGATTCCTATTTTCATTTTTGTCTCTTTCTCGAACATGCTGGGCTCCCTCTTGCCGAAAACTCCTTCCCTCTTGCTTTGACCATGTTTCTTGCCTTCGAAATTTATTTTCTTCCACGCCTGGCTTTGTAGCAACTTTGCTTCTTTTATTAAAGCCTCTTTTATTACTAAAGAGTGCTTTCTCGTCATCTTTTATCGAGACTTTAGACATTTGTTTATCTAAAGTCTCTTGATTGGCTAGGACATTTTCCAACTCAGTTAAAGTTGGTTCTTTGCTCCAACCACGGGTTGCAGTAACAATCCCGTTGTATTCAGGTCGCAAGCCATGGATGATAATTCTTCTCATCCTCGTTTCGGTAATGGCATTTTCTGGATCTAATTTTGAAATTTCATCACAAAGAGTTTTAACTTTAGAAAAATACTCGCTTACCGACATATTTTGCTGCGATATTGACAGAAGTTCATTCTCCAATTGTTGGAGCCTAGCATCATTTTTCCTCGCGAACAGCATTGTGAGTGTGTCCCAGGCTTCCTTCGGTGTCTTTGCATCCTTGATGCGTTGTAATAAACCATCCTCAACAGTGACTGATAACACGTACATGGCCTTACCGGCTTTGATCTTCCATTTTCTTAGTTCTCCGGCATCAGTTGGTGGTGTTGAAGCTTCACCGTTAACAATATCCCATAAATCTTGCCCGAGCATGTAATATTGCATCCGGATGCTCCACGTATTGTAATTGTTTTCATTGAGCTTCTCAATGTTGCTAGCGGAATTAGAAATATCTGCCATAGTGTCTTGAGAGTGCCTGCACTTACCTCAAATTTGATTCTCGTTCACTTAATTTCACAGTCCCTGACCGTGTACCGGCAGAATTTCCACGTCTCCACGAACTACGATCCTCGATCGTCTTGGTCCCAGACCAATAATCTTTACAGTCCCAGACTGTCTTTCTTCGATATGCGTACTCCGGTCCCTGACCGTCTAGCTCTGATACCACTTTGTTGATTTCTGACTCTCGGTACCAATTGTAGTTTTGTGCTACAGTACCGATTTGCTACAGTAACTTTATCTCGGGATGCTACAGTAACTTTATCTCGGGATGCTACAGTAACTTCCGAAAAACAACTCTTTTATTAATATGAGAAAAGACCAAATATACACTAGACACACTCTTTTAATATGCACTCACAACTTCACTCTTTTTCTTCCTTTTTCTCTCAACTCACCACACTTCTATCACACAACACACATCTCTATTTATAGCTCTTCAAGTTGGTGTTGTAGCCAACTTAGAATTCTCTAGATAGCTAAGACTTTGATTATTCAATGAAGAAAACTGAAGAGATTTCTGGAACTAGAAGACTAAGGAGAAATTCTAAAGAAAAATCTAGAGAAAGAACAAAGAAGAGAAATCTAGAAAACTTGAGTAGAAGAAAGATAGAGATGATTCTAGAAATAAGAGAGAGGAGTTGGTGTAACTTTCAACATATTAGACCAAACTCATATATTTAGACCTGAATTTGAAACATCAAAATTTCAAGACTTCTCTTTGTCACTAAGCAAAGTTTCATTGACTGTAATTAACAAGGCTGTAGTACTTTATATCAATACGTATCTTTGCTGTTTAAATACTAAACCAAAAAAAAAAAAAAGATCCAAATTGTATCCCATGAGCATTTACTCTACTCAATTGATGATTTTATTTGAGTAAAATGTATAAGACATTCATAATTTTTGTGTAATATTTTATTTATCTACTATTTTTAATTTTTAATTTTTTATGATTTTTAAAATATATTCCAAATTCATTTAATCCGATAATCATTATTAAAATTTTAATCGAATATGTCATGTTAACATCACATAAATATTTATATAACATAAATTTTAATAATAAAAAAAAAATGAAAGAAACTCACGTTTTTTTGTCTCGTAAACATCCACATGAACATACATCGACACTATTTGACTAATTGGTAGATGGAATATATTGATAAACACAAAGGAAAAGTAAAATAGTGTAGAGATTCGTACTTTTTCGAACTTTAACTTCGTAACGTTATACTTATGCACGAGTAATTCTATATATATATATATAATGAATTTTGTTAACGTGTTTTTAGCATATTTTTTATAGTTATTATATTATTTATAGTTAGTAATAATATTATATTAAATACAGTAATTGATAATTTTATTTATTATTTAATGTATTAAATGAAAATATTACTATATATAATAATTTTAAAAAGTGTTTTTAAGATATTTATTAACAAAATTCATATATAATTATATAAATAAATGTTATATATTGATGAAGGTTTTGTTTGAAATAGATAGATGGTGATTGAAGAAAATGCTAATTTGAATGAAGCATTAATATAAAATAATGTTATTTGTCTGACTAATCTCTATCTCTCTTAAATGACTCAAGCTTACCATTTCTACTGCACAAACACCAAAGCTATTGTATACCAATTTTGAATCTGTGGGTAATTAACAACCTGTCCAGTTTGTCTATAGCCATTGGATTCTGGAAAATAATGTCAGTGGAAATTAAATTAAGGAAATTTTTCATTAAGATGTGTGAGAAACAAGTGATAAGAAGAGACTTTGTCCAAGTTGACAATTGAGTATTAAGCATTAGTTTAGTTAGTATGCATTATGCTCAATTTTTTTTTTTAAGGTTGCAAGTTTGAGTAAATTTAAACGCTTAACATTTTTTTAAATGAGTTAAATAAATAGAAATCGAATTTAATTAAAAAAATTTAAAAAGAAGTATTAAGTAGAGAGATCTAAGATGTAAATGAGATATTTATATTCGAAAGTTATTCGGATTAGGTTTGAAATTTTTTTGAATTCGACTTAGTAGTTGTCGAGCTGAGTTTGAGCAGCTCGAGTAATCGAGCGAGCCGAATTCGAGTATTCTATTATTCGACTCGAACAAATCACGAATCTAACGAGTTTTTTTAATATATATTTTTATTATTTTAATTAATAATGAAAAATATATTCGAGTTCGAGCAAATAATCGAGTCTGAGTTGAATATGAAAATTGAACTCGATTTTTACTAAATAAACAAACCTAATCGAATGAGTTCGAATTTTAAAAAACAAAATTCGATTGATCTCGAACCAAGTTCCAAATCGAATTTGAGTTTGAACTTTTTTACTATTTAAACTAAGTCTGCTCGATTACACCAAGAGAGATTGTCAACTTGCATTGGAATTGCAAATTTAATTTCAGTATAGTGGTCTTCAAATTCAAAGAACCCGAGGATATGGATTTGTTCAATAACGAGAATCAAGGTGCCGCGTGGCGTGCGCCACCTCATCATATTTGTGTTTATGTCTATATTAATATTTTTTGTAAACAGTCCAACCCAACCTTGATATAATCCATGTTTTCAGGGGAACATTTCATGGAAATCATGTTCGGCATCCAAATTTAATTTTCTTCTTACCCAAACTCTAAAATTTTGTTTTTCATGGTAGGAAATTTATGGAATGAATTTATATTTGATGTAGTATCAGTATATAAATTTATATATCGTTAGTGAATTACATAATGTCACTTATTAACAAGTAAAGTTATATGTATTTATTTTTAAAATTTTTTAAAATTTTATGTTTGGCTATTAATCAGATGATATCACGTGATTCACTGATAATATATAAAATTATACATTATCAATACATAAATACAAATCCTTTAAAGAAAAAAGAAGTTAAATAACTTTAGTTTTTTTAATATAGGAGTTAATAGTTAAGTAACTTTTTTTTTTAAAAGATTACAATTTACAGATCTTTTGTTTAAAAACTTCTAAGAAATCTTCTTGACGATATTTTCGATAGTTATTATGTATATCAACTCTCTAATTTTCAAAGAATCAGTTAATTGCTTCATTTCATATCGAAAAAGGAAAATTTTGTTACTTGTTGTTATATAATTTTGTTTATAATATCATAGAATGAAAAAAGAAAAGGAAAAGCCGTATGACTCGAATCAAGATTTTTTGTAAAATCTCATTCTTTTTTTATCAGTGACGGATCTTGATATTTAATTTTAAAGGGGTCAATTAAACTTATATTTTTTTATTTCATTTGAGGCTTTTCACAAATTTTTTTAATATGAAATATATATGTAAATAATATAACAATAAAAAATAAAAAACTAGTAAAATATATAAATTTTAGAGATTCATAAATTTATAAATCTATTATCAATTTAATTTTCATAAAATCTAAACAAATGAAAGCATCAAGCTTTGTGAAGGAATATTTTTTCATAAGAGATTAAGACAAATCAATTTATATAGCATTATAACATAAATTAAGAAAGAATTATCTTGAAATTTTGGAAAAACACAAAAGATTTAAGATTATTCATATGAAGACAAGAATATATGTACATATATATATTTTTAAAATTCTTAACAACAATTTTAGTTTTTTAAAGACGGTTGAGAAGTGGTTACGCAAATGATTAAGCAAAACAAATTGAAAACAGTTAAAAAGATATAGAATAGAACTGAAATATATAAGAGAAGTTATTTTGAGAAAACTAGAAAGTTAGTTTGATTTTTCTTAAGTTTACATGATTGTAACTTAATATTTGTGATAAGCTTATTGATCTTAAGTGTTTATACATAATGACCAGTGAATTAAATAAATAGATAAACAACAATGTTATTTAGCTTATTTTGTCAAAGCATAAAATTAGGATAAAATTAAAAAATAATAATTTTAATTTAGAGGGATAATTTAAATATATTTAATATAAATATGTATTTATATTAGAGAATTGCAAAAAAATTGGGGGGGCCAGGCACCCCCTGGCTCCATGACCATCCGCCATTGTTTCTTATATTAAATGCTGCTGACTTTGTTACTAGAATTTGTAAAATGTTCAAATTTTTTCAATTGTTGATAATGAGATTAAAGTAAATAATATATCATATATCCATCAAAATATTAAACATTTAATTTTAAAGCTTTGGAAAGGACAATTACTGATTTTTTTTATTTATTGAAAAGGTGAGATGTGGATACTTATCAATTTCATAAAATTAAGCATTAATATATACACAGAAATAAAAATGGAAACCTTCTGTTCATGCATTATTATATACAAATGCAAATAATTGATTAAAAAAATAAGGTCAAATTAATCAATTATTAGTACTAAAAACTGGAGATTATCACCATTCACCGCCTAATTCCGTCTCACCTTTTGTTTAATATGAGAAGATCAAATTGTATTTTAATAATGGAAGAATTTCAAGATAATTGGATTGGTCAATGAGGAATAAAAAAATGTTGGGTCTTTGACAAAACCCTCAAGCTAAGCTTAGATTGAGGTGATTTTAATATTGTTACAATCAAAACGTAGCTTCCTAACACATCGATCGATTTCCTTGTCTATATAAAGGAAACAATTATGGGGTTCTTAAAGAAGCACTGATCTGCTATCAAATATATTGTGTTTTTAATTCTCTTTGTTCATTCTGATTCTAAAATTAGTACTTGGTGAAAAATGAGGGCTGGATATAGCATTTTCATTCTCGTTGTTTCTCTTGCTTTGTTTGGAATTGTCGATGTTTGTAATGCCGACAGTTTAAGGTATAACTTTTACAAAAAAACTTGTCGGCGAGCTGAGAAGATTGTAAAAGAGATCATCGAGAACCGAACCCGAACTAATCCAGCTTTGGGTGCTAAACTTATTAGGATGCAGTTCCATGACTGCTTTGTTAGGGTAATTAACTCCAAAAATTTTATTCAAAACAATGTGATTTTCAGGTTTCTTGGGAGCCAAATTATATAAATATACTGACATTTTCTTTTCTTTTCTTTTCTTTTCTTTTTCTCTTTTTTTTTTTTTTTTTTGTTTTGAAATGTTGATTATGTTAGGGATGTGATGCATCTGTGCTGTTGGACACAGTTAATAATAGTTCTAAGGCTGAGAAAGAAGCAATACCCAATCTTTCTTTAACTGGTTTCGACGTGATCGACGATATCAAGATTGCAATCGAGAAAGTTTGCCCCAAAATCGTTTCATGTGCTGATATTCTTGCCTTGGCAGCTCGTGATGCAGTTTCTGCCCCTGTAATTATTAAATATCCAATATTTTCTAATTGAATTTACACTCTTTTTGTTTCATATATACATATATGGTTTGATTTTGAATTTTGAAAATACCATTTGTCACAGTTTAAAAGGTCCTTGTGGAACGTGGAGCTTGGAAGAAGAGACGGTAGAATTTCCCTTGCAACTGAGACCAATGGAAACATCCCTGGACCCTTTGCAAACTTCAGCAGTTTGAAGCAAGTATTTGACAGGAAAGGTCTTGATGTTAATGATCTTGTTGTTCTTTCAGGTATATAAGTTCATTTTCTTACTTTAGTTGACAATTCTTATACATTCATAATTAATGCTTGCATGTGGCTTATATATATATATATTTGAAGGATCATGGACATAAATACTTAATTTAGAGAAAATGAAAAGTCCGGGTAACATAGGTTTTGATACGTTTTCTTATTTAGTGGCATTTTCTGTGAAAAACGTCGCTAAATACTGAGAATAAGATTGGTTTGAAAAAAAGTGGTACATGTCATCTCAAATAGCGGCGCTTATCGATGGAAATGCCGCTAATCAAATATATTTAGCGGCGTTTATAACTTAAAAACCATTTAATCTAATATATTTAACGGCGTTATGTTCATAAACACCGCTAAATATATTGACTAAATGTTGCGTTTCTCTAGCTAGAAATGGCAGTAAATATTTTGACGGCAAAAAAAAAAAAAAAATCACGTTATTTGAGACACATTTCGCGACGTTTGTAACTTTAAACGCCACTAATTTATATTATTTAACGTCGTTTGCTTAAAAAACGCCGCTCTCCCGACACGGTAATTATTGGCGGCGTTTGTAAGTGAAACTCCGTCAATAAAACGCCACTAAAATTCAAAATTGTTGTAGTGTATCTGAACTGGACTTTGAGAAAATGTACACCTTAATGTCGGATATTTCAGATGATAAAGAATTTGGCATTAATTTCCCTGATATCAAACAGGTGCACATACCATTGGAGTTGCTCACTGTGGAACTTTCTCAAGAAGGCTTTACAACTTCACAGGCAAAGGTGATGCTGATCCAAGCTTGGACCAAACTTACGCCGACACCTTGAGAAAGCAGTGTCCTAACCCAGCAAGTTCGACAATAACTGTGGAAATGGATCCTGGAGGTTCAAAGTCATTCGACAAAAATTACTATGATGTTTTACTTAAAAAAAAAGGGTTGTTTATGTCAGATGCTGCACTTCTTACAGACAGAAATTCCAATAGGATTGTGACTCGGTTACAAGGATCACGTTCCAAGTTTTTGTCTGACTTTGCAAGATCGATGAAGACAATGGCAGCCATTGAAGTTCTCACTGGAAAAGCTGGAGAAATCAGGGAAAACTGCCGTGTTGTTAACCCATGAAAGAAGAAGAAGATTTGCATGCATTTCCTATCAAGATTCGGGGAAAAAAAATAATGATTTTAATTATGCAACAAGTGAATAAATTGAAGAATGTATAACTTTTCTTCTATTTTAAACCAAATTAATCATGTATTAATTTTGATGCAATTGTAATAAACCATGACTCAAAACAAAAAAAAAAGGTTTGTTTTTTTGGGCATTTCGCAAGCTTTATAAATGTTTCTTTCTGCCCTTATCAGCTCCAAAAATCAAATCAGTTAATTAAGTCTTATCTCAATGGTAAATAAGAAATCTTTAAATCTTTGGTTCAATGATGTGAATTTCGTCGGATTATGTATTTCTACTAATAAATTTTATAAAAAAATTAAAACCATTGATCAATTACTTTATCTCTTTATATATATATATTGTTCTTTAAATATATTTTTTGTTCCTTCCATTTAAGGCAATCTATCAATGAACACGTTTTTTAAGTCAACAAATTTTTTTTTTTTTTGGTAATTTGCCTTTGACTTTATACTTACATAAACATTTAGAAGAAAATTTTCCCTTCATTTTAAAGCATCCAATTTCTCTCTCCTATTGAAAATAATTCATGTGCTTAATTATATGTGTTAAAAGGTGGCAAAAACGTGTCTGTTTACTAGCATGGTTAATAAAAAATTTATTTTAATATAATATATAATTGTATAGGAAAATGATTGAAAAGTTAAAACAAAAAACTACTTCAAACTATGAATTATAGCAAATTAAACAAACATTATGCACATTTGCATGAAAACCTTGCCATAATTGGAACCTTCATTATAATTTGACTTTTATTTTTGGTTAAATGCTCATTTTAGAATATGATGCTTACTAAGATTTTTGTTTCGTTTTTTTATCTATTTCATTTAAGAAAAAATAATGATTAATCCCATTAATGGTATTTAAACTTTTTTTCATATTTTTTTCTTAAATGGAAAAAAAAATTAAAAACAACATGGTTGCATTCTAATTTGAAAAAAAAAAAAAAGGTTGAAACTTGAAATAAAGGTAGTAAATATTAGTAGTTTTTTTTTTTTAATGAAATATTAGTAGATTTTAAAACGAACATTTAGCCTTTTTTATGTACACTTATTTTTGGTACAAGGACACCAAAGCCTAGGAAAATTTGAAGAAAAATTTACAAACGTTAGGAGTCGAAACTCAATTTTATAGGAATTCATCTTTTAAGAGGTGGGTGAATCATTTTGATTAAACTCATATTTGATATTTGTTCATGAGTCGGATCTGTGATAGGTTTTCAATAATTAATCTAGGTCGGATCAATCTGACCAAAAATAAAAATATAAAAATTAATATAAAAATAATATTTTAATATATTTTAAACGGTAAGATCAATTTTTAAATTAAATCCAAACCAGGCTTAGGCAAATAAAAAAATTTATTCAAGCTCAGCCCGACCCGACTCATGAACACATCTAGAATAAATTTACACTTATTTGACTTGTAAGAATTAATCCAAAATATATATATATATTCATTCCACCAAAATAAAAAGGTTGAGTAATAAGTTTCATGAATTGGAATGATATTATTGTTAAAGTCAACAACTCCTCTAGAATTCTCTCATCTAGAATTCTCTCTAAACTTTATTATTTCTCTAGATTTTTCTTTCTCTAGAATTTTTCCTTAGTCTTCTAGTCTAGAAATCTCTCCAGTTTTCTCTTCCTAGATTATTCTTTAGTTTTCTATCTAGATGTTTCTCCAATCTTTTAGTTCTAGATTTTTCCTCTACTTAATGTAGATGTCTATATAAATAGACATATGTAGTGTGTGCTAGTGTAGAGGAGGTGAAGAGTGGTGAGTAGAGAGAAAAAGATATGAGAAAAAGAGTGAAGTTGTGAGTGCATATTAAAAGAGTGTGTCTAGTGTATATTTGGTCTTTTCTCATATTAATAAAAGAGTTGTTTTTCGAAAGTTACAGTAGCTTCCCGAGATAAAGTTACTGTAGCATCCGAGATAAAGTTACTGTAGCAAATCGGTACTGTAGCATAAAACTACAATTGGTACCGAGAGTCAAAAATCAACAAAGTGGTATCAGAGCCAGACGATCCTAAGGACCGGAGTATCAGAGTCAGACGATCTTGAGGACCAGAGTATCAGAGTTGGACGATCAGAATGGGACGATCCAGAGGACCAGCGTAAAAAGCGGTATGATCCAGAGGATTGGAATATCAGATCAAGATGGTCAGGGATCGTAGTATGCGCATCGGAGAAAAGACAAGAAGCCAGAAGTTTCTCGAAATCAGATGATCGAGAATTGTAATTATCGACGATAGATCGAGTCGCGAAAAGGGCTACCTGAAGCAGTGTGAGAGCCATCACGAGAACAGGTGAAAAGGGCTACCTACTTACCTAAAGTAGTGTGAGAGCCATCACGAGAATAGGTGAAAAGGGCTACCTACTTGGAGTAGAGTGAGAGCCGTCACAAGAAGAAGTGAAAAGGGCTACCTACTATCAGAGTGAAAGCCACCGCGAGAAGACAGAGCTAGACGGTCAGGGACCGGAGTACACATATCGGAGAAAGACAGTCTGGGACTGTGAAGATTATTGGTATGGGACCAAGACGATCAGGGATCGTAGTTCGTGAGGATATAGAGACTGGCAGAATACAAACTTGAGAAAAGTGAGGCACTCTCAAGTCAGAATGAAAGATTTTTCAAGTCCAGTTGGTAAGCTCGAGAAGCTCAATAACAGCAATTATAATACATGGAGTATTCGCATGCAATTTTACATGCAAGGAGAAGATTTATGGGATATTGTTAACGGTGAAGATATAACACCACCAACCGATGTCGAAGAATTGAAGGAATGGAAGATCAAAGCCGGTAAGGCTATGTACGTGTTATCAGTCACCATTGAGGATGGTTTATTACAACGCATCAAGGATGCAAAGACACCGAAGGAAGCCTGGGACACACTCACAATGCTGTTCGCGAGGAAAAATGATGCTAGGCTCCAACAATTAGAGAATGAACTCCTGTCAATTTCGCAGCAAAATATGTCGGTAAGCGAATATTTTTCTAAAGTTAAAACTCTTTGTGATGAAATTTCAAAATTAGATCCAGAAAATGCCATTACCGAAACGAGGATGAGAAGAATTATCATCCATGGCTTGCGACCTGAATATAACGGGATTGTTACTGCAACTCGTGGATGGAGCAAAAAACCAACTTTAACTGAGTTGGAAAATATCCTAGCCAATCAAGAGGCTTTAGATAACCAAATGTCTAAAGTCATGATAAAAGATTATGAGAAAGCCCTCTTTAGCAATAGAAGAGGTAAAGTTGCTATGAGCCAAGGAATAGAAGACATTGAAGTTCAAAACAAACAAGAAGCTTGGCAACGGAGGAGCTTTCAGCGAGGGGAAGCTCAAATTGTTCGAGATAGAGACGATAGCGAAAATGTGAGGTCTCATCGTCGAAACGTTCAGTGTTTCAAGTGTGGCAAGCTTGGCCACTATGCTCGAGATTGTCGATATAGACAAGTGCAAGGCTATGCAACAGTGTTCTCACGACAGGAGAATAACTATGAAGAAGAATGGGATTTTGAGACAGCATTTACTATTGAAGAATGCGAAGAACTCGTTGCTGCTTGCACCACCGAGTTAGAAGAAAATGTTTATGATGACATGGAAGAAGAAATTGATTTTGAGAATACTCTTCCAAGACAAGAGGTAATTGAAGGAACGTCAAAGAAAAAGAACGAGTCGATGTTTCAGTCTTCAGAAAAGACTTTTGAAGAAGAAATAATGTTTCAAGAAGTCGAGAAGAAGCTTGAAGCTGATGTCAACATGGAGAAGGATGACAATGAGGTCAACGACACTGTTAAGACTCACAAAGGCGTGAAAGATATGAAGATCGATTTTGAAGTCAACAAATTAATGGTAGTTGACAAAGTCGAGTATGCCAAAGTCAGAGACAGGCTAAAAGAGAAAATCAAGAAGAAAGAAGATAACAATGGTGTTGAAGCAAAGATGGAAGTGAACAAAATCAAGGATCAAAAGAGAAGAGAGCAATCAACGATGGATGAAGCAGAACTAATGATGCTGATGAATTTTAAGAAGAGAAAGAAAAAGAGAAGATATTTGATGCAAGATTTGATAAGTCCAGAAGACAGTCTGGAATGACAACCAAACCGACATCAAGAGAGTAGTTGTTGAGGGGGAGTGTTAAAGTCAACAACTCCTCTAGAATTCTCTCATCTAGAATTCTCTCTAAACTTTATTATTTCTCTAGATTTTTCTTTCTCTAGAATTTTTCCTTAGTCTTCTAGTCTAGAAATCTCTCCAGTTTTCTCTTCCTAGATTATTCTTTAGTTTTCTATCTAGATGTTTCTCCAATCTTTTAGTTCTAGATTTTTCCTCTACTTAATGTAGATGTCTATATAAATAGACATATGTAGTGTGTGCTAGTGTAGAGGAGGTGAAGAGTGGTGAGTAGAGAGAAAAAGATATGAGAAAAAGAGTGAAGTTGTGAGTGCATATTAAAAGAGTGTGTCTAGTGTATATTTGGTCTTTTCTCATATTAATAAAAGAGTTGTTTTTCGAAAGTTACAGTAGCTTCCCGAGATAAAGTTACTGTAGCATCCGAGATAAAGTTACTGTAGCAAATCGATACTGTAGCATAAAACTACAATTGGTACCGAGAGTCAAAAATCAACAATTATTAGAGAATAAAACTTAGTAAACTGAAACGTTTCAACTTTCACTACTTAATTTTCTAATCTAAAGAGAAAACGAGAGTTTTAATTTAATGTAAGAAATTGACTTCACCCTTTAATCTGAACTTTAGATTTAAGAAAATAATAATTAAGGTTCATGGGTAATAAGGGAATTAGAAATTTGGTCCGACTTCATTATTGGGTAATCCGCTGGAAACGCAAAATTCTTTTTAATCTTCCCATAATTAACTATTGGTAATTTCCCCTTTAATTTATAACCGCAAGTCTTAATCATAAAATTTAAAAATTACTGCCATAAAAACACACTTCCCCTTCGTTTTCACCTTTCTTTTCATGTTTTTTTTTTTAACAGTTTCAATGGAAAATGAGAAGGAAAAAGATGATAAAGAAGTAAGATTAATTTTTAACATCCCTTTTCTCCAATCTATTATATCCATAATACCGATATTGCCCTTCTTTGAATTTCTTCGTTTCAAGATTTTGATCAAATTCTTGTTTCTTATTCGTCGGTAAAAGGTAATTGTTGCAGAATTTAAAGTTTCAATGCATTGCAATGCATGTGAAAGAGCCGTCGCCAAAGCCATTGCCAAATTGAAAGGTACCCTTTGCTATTTCTGTCCCTTTTTTTCTTCTCAAATTTCATCTTTTTTAGAATAATTATAACTTGTCCAATGGTAAATTTCCAGTCATAATTACTTGATAATTGTTTTTTTCCTTATTTTTTGTATAGGTGTGGAGAAATTTACGACGGATATGAATAAACACAAAGTTATAATTACGGGTAAGATCAATCCACAAAAAGTATTGAAAAAATTAAGGAAGAAAACAGGTAAGAAAGTAGAAATTGTGGGTAAAGATGAAAAAGAGGAGAATCCAAAAGACACAACTAATGAGATTTCCACACCATATGTAGATTCGTTACTATTAGAAAATGAAGCATTTATGATGTTTAGTGACGAAAATCCAAATGCATGTTCAATCATGTAAAGAAGATTTATTGTGTATCAATTTGTGTATTATAGCCTATAAACATTGTGAACAAAGACAAGACAAAGCTAAGTTATATATTACCAAATGTATTAATGAAAACATCAATATTTTGGATTATATACCCCTTTTTTTTATCCATTAGTTCTTCGAAACATGGACTCAAGTTGGGCATATAATATCAAATCTTTTAGGATAAATTCTAAATTATTAATCTACTTAAAGTAATGATCAAATTTATTAATTATTTTTGAATGTGTAATTTTATTATATTAAAAAAATAAAAAAAATGCAATGGAATTGGTCGAGTTAGTAAGAATCATATACTTTATTTGTAAGGTTTAGATTCGATTCAAGTTGCTAACAATCCCCCATGATGAACAATCTCTAATTTATTTTGCAGCATTCTTTGATTTTGAATGTGGTACATCTAAATTTATTTTGTCAAGAAAAAAAATCAAAAATTAAAATAGTTTGTAAAATATTCTTTTACCATTAACTTGTAACTATTTTTGAATCAAATTAAAAAGTACAAAAGTAAAATTACACTCATTCAAAGTAAACTTATCCAAAAATTAGGTTGCCTTGCATAACCCAATGAGGTTGGCCCGACTTGGTCGGGATCTTGGATACAATTTTAAAGCTTGAGTCGATCTGACTCTATTATTAATTTTTATTTAATTTTAAAATTTTTAAAATATTATTATTTTAATATTTTTTTAAAAATTTCGAGCATTTAAGGCCCGATGAATGGGTCATATCATACCTTGAGCAAAAATTTCAAAAAACCAATAATCTGATTTGGTTCAATCCAATTAAAAAATAAAATTCAAAAATAAGTAATAATTTTGATCCGTCATTTGAAATAGCTAGAGTTGAGTGGGTCATATCATAGCTTGAGCAAAAATTTCAAAAAACCAATAATATGATTTGGTTCAATCCAATTAAAAAATAAAATTCAAAAATAAGTAATAATTTTGATCCGTCATTTGAAATAGCTAGAGTTGAGTGGGTCATATCATAGCTTGATCAAAAATTTCAAAAAACCAATAATCTGATTTGGTTCAATCCAATTAAAAAATAAAATTAAAAAATAAGTAATAATTTTGATCCGTCATTTGAAATAGCTAGAGTGATAAATTTGGATTGTATATCAAATTTTCTAGTTTAGTAAGTTGATAGGCTCCAAGTTATAGTGATCAGTCTAGACCTGTCTATAAGTCGTGGCTCAAAAAAAAATTTCTTCCTTCTCCAAACTCATTCGAGCCGGGTTTGGACCGACTTGTATAAGCCCATTTTACTATTCAAATATATTAAAATTTTATTTTTTATTATTATTTATATATATTTTATAATTAAATTTAATTAAAAATAATATTTTTATACTTAAATAGTGATTCAAACCGGATCGATTTGAATCGATCTGGATCATAAAAAATTATATCCAAATTCGACTTAATACGAGTCGAGCAGACCGAATTGGACAAACTATCCGGTCATGGACAGGTATAGTGACCACACACATTCATTGAATATTAAATACCCCATTATTGTTGTATATATTGATTTGATTGTGATAAGAAATGTATTATTTAAATAGGTTAAAAAAACAAGCATTGACTCAAAGTCGTGCTCAATTTTCTTTTATCCACTATCATTTTCTAGTTTCATGAACCAACTTGTCTTCCTTTTCTAATGGTTTCTTTCTTCTTTTTAGGAATGCAATTATAATTAGAGACACCCAATCAAATATCTCCCACTAACAAATCCAACCCATTTTAGTTGGATTTGAAAGTAGAGTCATGGGTCAATTTCTTTTTCTTTAGATATTAAATTTTTTTAATACATCTTAAAAAAATGTCACCATGCTAATTTTATTTTTGAAATCTAAAAATTTCGTTAGGTAAATTCTCATAAAAAATGCCTACATATTTAGTGTTGAAAACATAAAGAGCTAAAAGAAAGGAAGGTAGCCATTACTTAGCTATAAATATATGCCAAAGGTTGCAAGACAAGACCTCAAAGATTTGTGGTATTACTTCTCAAGTTGTTTGGTTACATATAAAATTTTATGGTTAATTGCTAGGATGTGTTTTTTTTACCATTGAAAAAAAACCAAAATTTTGTACATTGAGGGAAATCAAGCTGATGGGTTCTTCAGTTTCTTGAGGACATTATCTCAAGAGCCTCTCTATTTTGTCCAAGCACATTGAATACTGTTGCAGCAATGTGTGATGGTGTAAGACCAGCTTGAGCCAACTGGTCAGCTGGTGATCCATGGTCTATATATCGATCAGGAAGAACAAGTGGCCTCCACTGACAATGGAAAATTTTTAATGCAAAAAGAAATAATTAGTATTCTATGGCTAAACCACTTTCAATTACTACAGTCTATGTTGCTCCGACTCTTTATTTTTCTTGAAGTACCCATGTCCGACGCATATTTGGATATGAATATAGGGATATGGTCTTTTAAAAACCCTCCAAATACATGAAAATCTTGGAAAAAAATGAACATACCCTTGTCGGACACATACCCATGTCCGACACTCACATCCAAGTCCGAATAACATAGACTACAGCTATGAATGAAATTCGAATACATGATTTTAGATTCGTACCTTTACTGTGCCATCAAGAAGACCATCAAGAGCTAGGAACTGTGCAACATGAGAACCAAAGCCCCCTACTGATCCTTCTTCAACTGTAATCAGAACTTCATGTGATTTCGCCAGCTTACGGATGAGGGTTTGATCCAATGGCTTACAAAATCGTGCGTCCGCAATAGTCAGCCTTAAGCCATGTGATTCCAATAAAGAGGCAGCAGCTAAGCAGCTCTGAACTGCACTTCCATAGCCTAATAGTGCCACTCTTTCCCCTTCAATCAGTACCCTACCTTTTCCAATCTGTAGGAACATTACAAGCATTTCAAATTAAGTTGTTAGTATGTTTCCTTTAGTTTTTTTTCTTTTCTTTACAAATAGGAACATATAGAGGCTTGGTTGAAACTTGAAAGTTACCTCAAGAGGAACCCCTTTGTTCCCGGGTGGCAACTGAACTCCAATCCCATTTCCTCTTGGGTAACGGAAACAGCTAGGACGGTCATCAATGGCGGCAGCTGTGGCAACCATATGAAAAAGCTCAGCCTCATCTGAAGGAGCCATTACCACCATGTTGGGGAGGCATGCCATAAAAGTGACATCGAAAGCCCCACAATGTGTAGGACCATCTGCACCGACGAGGCCAGCTCTGTCCATTGCAAATCTTACAGGCAGCTTCTGCAGATCAACATCATGTACTACCTGTTGCAACAAATAGACACATTCTTAATGAATTTGAATGCAGAAGTTTAACTTAGTACACAGAATATTAATCTTTTACAATTGGTAAAAGAGAGGTAATGAAATTGTGGTTAAAATGTAGGAAACTTTAGTAGCTTGCCTGGTCATAAGCCCTTTGCATGAATGATGAGTAGATTGCACAAAAAGGTTTGAGGCCTTCACAGGCCAAACCTGCAGCAAAAGTGACAGCATGTTGTTCGGCTATCCCAACATCAAAACATCTTTGTGGGAAACGGCGTAGGAAGAGATTTAATCCTGTTCCACCTCCCATTGCAGCATGAATGGCAACAATATTTTTGTCTGCCTCCGCTTCTGCAATCAAAGCCTCTGCAAAATATGTAGTGTAAGACTGGGTAGCAGAACTGCCTTTGAATTGCTTTCCAGTTGCCGTATCGAACTTTGCCACTCCTGAGAAAAGAAATCCAGGTGCAATTTATTCTCTTTTGTTCCCTAAACTAAGGTCATAAATCGAGATTGGTAAATTAAATCATATGAAATGATATCTCTTCTAAAAAAGGCTTATTGCAAATGCCATATGTTACCGTGGTACTTGTCAGCAGCTTTCTCTGCATATGGATAACCCCGGCCTTTCTCTGTGACAACATGGATCAAAACCGGACCGGTTGTTTTAGTACTCTTAACCTCTTTGAGAATAGAAACTAAATCGTCTACGTTGTGGCCGTCAACGGGTCCAATATAATATAGTCCAAGTTCTTCAAAAAGTGTTGATCCAGAACCACTGATCATTCCACGAGCATACTCGTCAACTTTTGCAGCCAGTTCGTGCATAGGCCCACCGATTTGCTTGGTAACTCCCTGCAATAAAACCATATTCAGTTCCAGTTAGTTTTAGTTTCCAGGCAAGCAAAATAATATTATTTATTCCACTTCTATATATTTTTACTTACCTTCGCAACCTCTCTCAGTTCTCGAAGAGGCCTGTTTGATTGCAGCCTACTGAGAGCACTGCTTAAAGCTCCCACAGGTGGTATAGGTCCATCGAGATTAGCAGTTGGCAGAGAAACTTGTTTATTGTCATTAAGAATAACAATCATATCAGAATCTAGGTATCCAGCATTGTTCATGGCTTCGTAAGCTTGCCCTGCAGTCATGGCACCATCACCTATAACAGCAACTACATGATTCCTTTCTCCTTTTAGATCCCTGCCCACAGCCATTCCTGTCCACCCGAAACATCGGCAAGATTAAAATCTCCGAAGGCCAAGTGAAACTAGGTTTACATAATGGAAATGGAAAATAGAATTTCACCATATTGATAGCAAAAGTTCTTGTCATATACAGCAAAAATTGCATGTTGGCAGATGCATAAGGCATATCTATAACTAACCCACTTCTAAAAGCAACATCCACAAATCAAAAGATAATCAAAAATAGACATCCACTTCCCTTCCACTATGGAAAAAATATTGAATTTATCACTCAAAATTTACATGAAACAAAATAGAAAGAATTTGGTGCACGTCGTTCTTTCTTTCGAGATATAGTATCTTGACTAGGAAAAGTTTGAGCTTAGATAATGAATCAATATTAGTTATCTCGTTTCAAGTTTTTAACCTTACATATGCAAAATGAATGCAAAAGGTCTAGATTTAATACCCAAGCCTGCAGAGATTGTGGTTGAACTGTGACCAGTACCAAAGCAATCATATTCGCTCTCTGATCGTTTCGTGAATCCTGCCAATCCATTAGTTTGCCTAATAGTTTGCATCTTATCTCTTCTCCCAGTCAAGATTTTGTGAGGGTAAGACTGCAAAATCAAATGAAGAGTTATACAAAATAAGGAACAATTTTTTATTTTTTTTCCCATAAAGAAGACACTAAGAAAAGTAAGAAGTGAAAACCTGATGACCAACATCCCATAATATTTTGTCTTTAGGGGCATTGAAGACATAATGAAGAGCCACAGTGAGTTCAACCACACCAAGGCTTGAGCCTAAGTGACCTCCAGTTTTTGAAACATTGAAAATCACATCAGACCGCAATTCATCTGCTAGTTGTTTTAGTTCCTGAGTTAAGGATATGATTATTCAGCATGTAAGTTTAGGAAAGTTCCCATATTCTCCCATATGAAAAAAGAGATGAAAGTCTCATAATAATTGATAAATAGCAAACCAAATAACATGTTTTTTGGCTGTTTTTACCTTGACAGAAAGATTTTTCATGTGAATTGGATAGTTTATAGAGTCCAAGAGAGGCGTTGTTGGTCTCTGGGAGTGATATTCAGCTCCCTCTGATAGTGATGCATAAACCCCACCTGGCCTTTTCCTAACCTGTTTCTAATCAAAACAAAAACACCAATTTCTTTCAGTGAAAGTTTTATATATTTATAACTGAATTCAAATCAAAGAGGGAAACCCCAAAACAAGGAATATTGGATAACAGAAAATGGAAAGAAAAAAAGAGAGAATATTTTGGCGGGCTAGCTCTCCCTTTCTGATAACTAAACTAAACCCAGTAAACAAGACTCAAAACTTTATTTAAATAAAGTTATCAACTTTGAATTTAGTAACAACAAAGACTAACTTTAGAATTTGACAAAAAATGAACAAAACCCAGTGTTTCTTCTTCACAAACCTGATTGAGCTTATGCAATGGTTGGAAAACCAGATCTGTTCCACCAAGAAAATGGGAAGTAAAAGGAGTCGACTTTTGAGGATTCGAAACTGCTGCCCGGTTGATAATAAAAGGAAATGAAAATGCACAAAGAGCCATGGCTAAGACTATACAAACTACAAAGAGAAATCAACTATTAACAATCTCTAATTATGAAACTATGAATAGCTACAGTTCAAAATGAGAACAACCCAGAAAAAGTCCCCCACCGTTTGAAGTGTAAGAATGAATGAAAGATATACCAATCAATGAAGAAGATTTATAAAAAAAATTGTTATTGGCTATGGCCTGTCTTGTCACTGTGTTTATTGCTTTTGCTAGTAGAACCTTGGGTTAGATTAATTTTTTTTGGAAACAAATACTACTAATATATATATATATATAAAGCAAGATCAAAGCTTTAATTTTAATCATTGTTTTCCATTTATAAGCACAACAGGTTTAATGATTACAGGGAGACTGCAATGTTCCAGGATTGAAGTGGCGAGTCGTTCTCTCATTGGGCCACGTCAATGGAAATCACAAATGGATAGATTGTCTTTTGAAGCTTACTTTTTCCTTTGTATCCATTCTCTAATGGAGAGATTGTTGTCTGTACACGTTTACGAATTTGGTATCATAACATTTATTATGTGTTTATTTAATTTATTAGGTCTCTAAATATTTTTAAATTTATTCAAAATATATATATTATCTGAATTAAGTATAATTATTTTGTATATTGATTGTGAAATTTTTTTATATTATAAGTGAAGTTAAAAAAATTTGTAATTTTTTATATAATTTATATTTTTTTAATTCGATCATCGTATTTCATATTCAATTCGCATAGATCATGCACGTCGAGTTTCGAGTAAATTAAAAATGTTTAACTATTTTTTTCGTAAAAAACTTTCGACCATTAAATATATATCGAGAAAAGCAGTATTCTCGATTGATATGATAAGGATATCGGATCGATTTCGAAACTTTACGTAGACGACGAGTACTATTATATTATTAAATCCAATAATCAATTTATATTGTATAAAAAAAATTATGAAAATATGTAAACTCCGCTTGTATAGTTAAAAAATTTCACCGTCGGTATACAAAATAATAATTCCTGTAATATTCAGTTGACAATAATTTTTTTTTTCTTCTTTCCAGTTGATAAGAGAAAAATAGATGAATATTTTCCTTCAAATCTAATGTTTCTAAATTAAGAAGAAAAGATTTTTTTTACTTAAATTAAACATTTTATTTATAATTTTATCTTTTATTTTTTTTATTTTTTTAACTAAACACAAAAAGAAATTAACTTTTTTCTCTTCATTTTTTTCTTTTTCATCTTTTTTGTTTCCTTCCTACCAAACATAATTAATTTTTTTTTTTTTCCTATTCTTCAATTATACAACTATATATTATAATTTTGTTCAACTTATGAATCTTACATATTCAAATTACATAATTTGAAATTCAATGATTTTTAATGTTTCAAATTAATTTTATGCATCGTCTCATGAGCTATAAAATAGGTTAGGTAGGCATTTTAAGTTTGCATAACTAATAACCTAATAACCTAATAATAGTGCAAAGAGCCAAAGACAGATCGCCAGATCTGGAAGTGGAAACACAAAAGAAAACCATTAAATCTTATCATTTTTTTAATCCATTTTCTATACATCGTCAATAAATTTTTTAAATTTCACATACGAAATAAAAAAATTATTATATTATTTTTTAAGAGATTTCATTTTTATACATCAATAATAAAAAATTTAACTTCAAAACGAAATTAAAAACTGTTATATATCTTACTTCATTTTTATTTAATTCTTTTATTTATTTTAATATATCTTACAATGATATATGTCATACTACAAATACTTTAGAGATGAATTGGATAATTTTCTTTTTTAATATATTTTACAAGGACATGTATCTTTGATTGAGTTTTTGAATTCTACTGATTATAAAATAAGATAATTTTTTGCTTTTTATTTAGAAAAAAAAGAAATTCAAACCTGATTTTTTTGAATTTTTTTTATAAGAGAATCATAAACTAATTACTTAATCAAATACTCAAGTACACTTAATCTCAAATTAAAGCACCATTTATGTGCTGATCTTCCTTTGGTCAAAATAAAATCCTAATCAAGAGAATCATTTTATATTTCCTCAACTGAAAAATGCATAGGGAAAGAGTAAAATATTTACAGCCACAAAATTTAAGGATATCCTTTAATTTTCCTTACCAAAAATTTGGTATATAATATGAAAAAAATAATTAAAACATAATATGAAAAAATAATATCTTTTAACGTAATTTTGGCATAACTGGCCTTTGGTCTTGTGTAGAGCTGCTCATGGGTCGGGCCGCGGCCCGGTTTTTTTTTATTTTCTCTGCCCAGGCCCGGCCCTGGATCGCCCAGACCCGCCCTTTTAGGCCCGAAACACTGTTCATTGGAATAAAAAAATAAATTTTTTATTTTTTTATAATTAAAATAAAATAATATTATTATAATAAAAATTACTGTTCCGGGCCGGGCCGGCCCGGAACACAAAATATCCTGCCCAGGCCCGGCCCAATACGGCCGGGCCTGCCGGGCGGGCTGCCCGGCCCGTGAGAAGATCTAGTCCTGTGCTATTATTGACTTAGATCTGATATTTTTAAACATAATATGAAAAGATAATTAAAACACGATATATGATATGAATACATAAACGTATTAAAATTTATATAACACAAATTATTAATCTGTCAAAATTTATATAAAATATATAACACTTTAAATATGATTATAACAAAAAAATAATACGAATACGATAAAAATAAACGTATTGACATAATTATTAATTTATGTGAATAATTTCTTTCTTTTTTTCATAGTCTTTCCATTGACTACAAAGTTTATTGAACTCTTAACAGCCCAAATTGACCGCCATTGAGTATGATTGAGAAATAAGAGCAACATGATGGATTCACGCAAAGATTATAGGTTAATATTTTCATCCTTTTTATCCTTTGTATAGAAGTTCGATTCGATCCGGTTCATAAATATTTTTATGGTTACTCCATATATATGTATATTTATGAATTCATTTGAAGTTCAAAATTTTTCCCAACATATACTATCAAATCCTGCCTCATGTGATAAGAATTTTCTTTTTGACTTAACTTTTTCAATTTTTATTTCACCATGTCCAATTCGTCGTGTTTAGTAGTTCGATTTCATTTGTAATTTTATTTTTCTATTATAAGCAAAAAAAAAAAAAAAAAAAAAACCATGTATCAATTTCTTTCTCCTTCTCTTCTTTAGGTGAAAATATCTCTAATCCAAATTCCTAATAAGATAATGGACAATATTTTCCTTGGTCCACAATGAGCTTCGTTTGGATTGATTGCATTAGACCTTTACTCACATCAATTTCTTCATACCAAACATGTTAATTACAAGACCTTGAAAAATAAATGAAGATAACACTTTCCGAATTGAAGAAAAAAAGTTCATGTAAATTGACTTTTAAATTATACATTTTTTAATGATTTGATATTGACCTTCAAATTATACATTTTTTAATGATTTGATATTTAAAAGAAAAAAATCACAATTGAATACTTAAATTTTATTTTCGTCAAGCAAATTAACCCGATAGACTAACTAACATTACATAAAATATTGACGTGACATTGATTGATCAATACTAAATCGTCACGTGTCAAGTCAATACCACGTCAATATTTAAAAAAATATTTAACCTGACACATGACGATTTAATATTGATCATGCCATATCAACATTTTATGTAACAGCATTAGTCCATTAAGGTAATTTACTGACCGGAATACAAGTTCAGATACCTGATTGTAAATTTTTTCTTTAGATATCAAACAGTTAAAAGATGTATAATTCGGAATCAATTTACATATAACATTTTAACCTTTTAAAAAAAAATAATAATAATAATATTAAAAAAAAAAAAAAAGGCAGAGAACCTTGAAAGACGGCAATCCCATAACTTAAGGATAAGAATCCATTGTCCTTTTCAATCTGTACTCGGAATTCTAGAGCTAAAGGCAGCAATCCATTAAGATGATAGACCAAGACTTTTCTTTGTTTCAATTCGCTTGCCTGCTTGATTTTCCCTTGTGCCATTGTCAATGGTGGAAGGCTATGTTACTCGGACTCGGATATTAATGTCGGATACGAGTATGTGTCCGACATGGGTATGTTCAATTTTTTCAAAAAAAATCACGTATTTGGAGAATTATATCTCCATACCCTTGTCCGAATATGTGTGTAATTCAAAAAAACTGAAAAATCGAAACAACAAGGAACTAAAACATCTATTATCTCATACCTGGATTTAATTTTCCGAATCTACAGCAACCCCACCAAGCATACAACATGACAGAAATCAAGTTTTAAGTATACATGAAATAAGAAAAGATAGTGCCTGATTGAAGAGTTCCATCCCTGGAAAACATCAAGCATGCATTCTATGCAATAATGTTTTTAAGGATGTGAAATATATGTTTTTTTTTTCTAGTATTAAATGCTTTTCATTGACTAGTTCTTTAACTGAATGGTAGTTTTATACTAGTAATCTACATAAATCATGATGCATTTAACACACGATATAATGATTCAAAGTCTTTTTATTCAGGTTCGCATAATTTGATATTGTCTAAGAGAAACAGTACTGATACCTTGATCTAAAAATTGATGAAAACAGAATAGAATAGCTGATAGATAAACAGGTTTCCTTATTTCATTTTTTGTTCTGTAAAAAGAACATGGCGATTTACCCGAGGATCATACTTGCGGAACTCAAGTTTCTCAGCGACTTTCTTAGCACTTTTCCTCTTCACATAGAAGAATCCAGTCCCAGCAGCCGAGACAAGACGGATAAACATAAAAGTCTTTTTCTTCTTGTCACCCATTTCTAAATATACATGAGAAAACACGATCAAATCAGTATAAACGGATGCTATTTATAATAAAATCAGTTTTTACAAATAAGCAACAAGAAACATTGATCCTACCATTCTGTATATATGTATGAATAAAAGTTTACTTATTATATTTCATCCACAGTTTTAGATGCACATAATTTAAACTTGGCATCAGAGTTGGTGAGCAACCGTCTCGAGTCCAAATACATACCATGAACATCAAATAGGTCTAAAAATAACACATAAAGCACTCCACACCATCCACATCTCCGCAGCACTCAAAACGTATAGAAGTGTCTATGGGCTGGGATGCTGGGTGGCCCATCCAGGCCAACAAACCCAGTCAATTTGAGCCAGACCTGGACAATTTCTTTTATTGAGATCAGCTCAACTTGAATGACTAATTGGTTCTATAAACAATGCATTTTATTTAAGTAAATTAGAAATTTTGCAGAAAGGGGGAAGGAAGTATTAAGTGTCAAGGAGACAATAAGACTCTGCCACTAAATTTGGGGGTAAAAGTAAACAAAAATGAGGAAATTTTCTGCTGTTGCAAATAAGAATAAATCACAAGTAACTTTCAAATTTCAATACAGAACAAGCAAGAGCTAAATTTCACAGCATTTCAACCTCATCAACTTATTCCGGTGTCTAAAGCTAGAAAGAAAAAAGTTCCCCTTAGACAAAAACTCAGAAAAAAAAAAAAAAAAATACCCAATTGCTAATCAATCACCATTTCTGCAAGTTTACTAGCATCACCTAAGCGAGCCTAGAATGCAAGGAACACTGTTCGATATTCGGGCCTTTATTTCATTAAATCCAACCCCCCAACCAACAATTTAAGTCGATCATCGATGCCAAACATCTTATCCATTTCAGAAGAAAAATGGGTTCTGGCAACAATTTCAGCATTGCTAATCAATCACCAATTCTTCAGGTTTATGGGCATCACCTAAATGAACCAAGAATGCAAGGGACATTGCTCCATATTTAGGCCTTTCTTCATTATATCCAAAACCACCCCAACCCAACAATTTAAGTTGATCATTGATGCCAAACATCTTACCCGTTACAGATGAAAAATGGGTTCTGGCAATAATTCAGAATATAAAGCTAAAACATATATAGTAATATAAAGAACCGTCACTCCAATAGAAAAGAAAAGGAAAACTTCTTTTGCAACAATGAAATGGAAAAGAAAAAAGAATTCTTTTGCCTAAATTCAAATACTTGACATTTCCAGGCTAAAAATGAGATGAGATCGAAGATCTCTGTAAATTTCAGCAAACTCAACACTTTCTCCATAACAAAAACCATAAGAAACAGATAAAACTAAGCAAAGAAGAGAGATAAAGAAGTAACTTTAGCATTAAATCAAAAAAAAAAATGGAACTTACCGTTAAATTGTCTCGGAAAATGACTGTTTTGATGATTGGCTGAAGAGAAAGAAGAGCAAAGAAATTGAAGGAAGCTAGGGTTTTGGGGCTAAAACTAAAAAGAAATAGAAACAATGATAAAACCTCGGAAGAAACTTGAAATGACGTAAATACCCTTCAAGGCAAAAAATAATTACAAACCGTCTCCACCGTTTGCATCTGTTAGTCTTCACTGCCCTAAAACAAAACTCCCCCATTTTCTCTCTCTCAGTTTAAGCAAAAACCCATTAATTGGCTAAGGTAAAAGATTAATTCCCACTAAATTTTCTCTTAATTTTTGAAATTTTGGAACTTTGAAAAAGTTGGGATCTTTTTTTTTTTTTTTGTTGATTGGTGCAGAAAGAAGTGATCTTTTTCCGGGTGTGGTGGTGGAAATGGCGAACGTGGTGGATGCGGCGGGAGAACCGATCCCGACATCGTCGGTGCTGATGTCAGCAGCAAAGCACATTGAAATTAAATGTATGCCTGAAAACGTGGAGTTCCTCAAGTGTAAGAAGAAAGATCCAAACCCTGAGAAATGTCTCGATAAGGGTCGCCAAGCTACTCGATGTGCCCTTGGCGTGTAAGCTTTTTGATTTTCAGTTTTTCCAATTGTCAATTTCTTTGTTTTTTTTTTTTTTTTTTTTTTTTGCTGAATTGTTTCATATAAGATAATGTTGGAATTGAAAAGGAATTAAACTGGAAAATGAGATTAACTCGGGAAATATGTGATAATTAGGATTATTGGGTTTAAAATTTTTTAATGGAAATTTAGCGTCTAAGAAATATTGGAATTGGTTTTTTGGAGGTTTTATACTGTGAAAGTGTGGCTAAAAAGCTGGAAGATTAATTATTAATCTCATCCTATGCTACCCGGACCCTTTATTTTTCTTGAAGTATCCGTATCCGACAGTTATGTCTGACAAATATTTGGACATAGATATGGACAGATAATCCTCCAAATATATGAAAAAACTTTTAAAAAATTGAGTATACTCGTATCGGACTCATACCATAGCCGAACTCACACCCGAATCCAGAAAACATACGTCTCATACCTATGGGCAGGCGGGGGAAATGAACCTCTATCATTTGGTAACTTGTTTTGATTTGTTATCACTTGGTTAAGCTAGAATGTGTTGCCTTGCTGAATTTTAACATTGGTTTCAGGTTGTTGATTGATCTAAATTTGTTTTCCATTAGCAGTTGAAACTTCAAACGAATACATGTTAGTCTCTGTATGATTAGGCGAAATAGATTCGTGTTTAACTCTGCCATAGAATCTGATGTTTGTCTTCCTGGTTATGTTAGTTTGAATCAGTTTTAGATCTGCTTAGTGTAAACCAACCAAGTTTTATTAGGTTTTTGGCCTTCTCTTTGTGTTGATTGTAACAAATGGGCTTCCCACTTCTCCATTTACAGAGTAGGCTACCAGCAGTTTGCCACATTCACTTACTTTGGATTTGATTTCATAGGAAGTAGCATTTTGTAGCTTAAAAAAATGCTCTGAATACTGAATATTTTGTGGTTCTTACCTATGTTACCCGGACTTGGGGATGAGTGTTGGATACGGGTATGTGTCCAACACGGATACTTTATGGAAAATGAAAAGTCCGGGTAACATAGGATCTTACTTGCCAGTTACGAGAAGCTACCATTTCCATTTCGATATATGATACTTCATGAAGTTCCAAGGCAGAAACAATTAGATCATGGCAGCATTACATGATATCTATAGAGTTCTAAAATGCCAGTAAATAAGCATCCAACTTATAACTTTAGGTCACTATTTCTTTACTCTTTTAGAGTGAAGATCTGAATTAAATTAGAACTTTAAGTGATTCAAAAACTCCTCTTAACTTATACCGTTTTATCTTTGTAAAGTTTGCTCTACTGTTTGTTGTAGCAATAGTGATATTTGAATCCCTTCAAAGTTAAATGTAGGAACTCGAAATATTGATCGTTTCTTTCCGAACCCTCCGCTTTAGTTTCGTCCCAACCTAATAAGGAAGTAATTTAACCCAATTCCAATTGCTTAGTTTACTGATCAGCAGACCCATGGCTTTCTTTATATATTTGTAAAGTTTGCTTTAGTTTCGTCCCAACCTAACAAGCTTTAATTATGGAATGTTTCGACTCTGCTGCAGGCTAAAAGATCTGTATCATAGATGCAAAGACCCCATGGAAGATTATGTGGGATGCATGTATTATCATACAAATGAGTTTGATTTATGTCGCAAAGAGCAGCAAGCGTTTGAGAAAGCATGCCCTTTGGAGTGATGATCGGCAAAAACAACATTCGTAGTTCCTTCCATATGCTTGAAATAAGTTATAAAGGCCCAGTTTGCAATGAGCAAAAACTGTTGTTTGCGTACGCTTATATCCCGCATTCTATGCGATAAGCATTGTTTCTCTTTTGTATGGTTAAAGATTGTTTGTTCTTGGGAAAAAGAAATTTTCAACCGAAAATGACTCGGCTGCCATTTTTTAACATAGTTCATGATGAGTGATTCATTCATGCTCTTTCCTCTTCATTCATTCATTTCTTTTTTGGTCTTTTCTGATTAGCTGCGAAAAGAAATATAGGCTTCAGGAAACAAAACCATGGAAATCCTGTGCTATGCAATTAGAATTCTTTAGATCAAATTGATGGAACACTTGTTGAAGAAAACACAATTGAGTTCGTTGTTTCGTAAACCGGTAATAATTTATTTGTTTTTACAAAAGAGTCAACAGCCTAAGGATAAATAAAGAGATTGAATATGTTAAATTTGAACTCAAATTTATTAAATATCATCTTCTAAAATTATTATATAAATCGACTAGATTAAATTCAAATTCAAACTAGTAATATAACTTTGATTACTAACTTGAAAATCCACAAAGCATGGGATATTATATTTGAAGAAATCGGGATTGCAACTTCTACCTTCAACATGATATTCGTTTTTGCCAAGTTGAACAGTGAGAAAGAGACTCGGAAAAAAAGATTTTACTTGGGTTGGTAATTGAAAAAAAAAAAAAATGCCCCATTGGCAATTTCCAATATGTCAAGACACCTAACATACACAATATCTTGAATTGCATAAGTAAATTAGAATATCTTTTTAACTTTAGCTGATTGTTTTAAGTCATTATCGGATTAACAGCAAAAGAATGGAAGGAGCATAGAATAAGCTGAGTCAGAAATCACAACTCCCATTAAATACAAATATACTAAAGAGTAGAGATAAATCCTTTAAAGATTAAGGTAGATTGCAACATCAGTTAGAAATTGTATCTCCAAAATCATTAAAAAACAAGATGCAGCAAAATATATTTACGGACACTTAAAAACTGCTAGACTTTCAACATGTCCATAATATAATCTACCCACACTACCTCATAGTATTACTTTTACCTAAAAAAGAAGCACCAGACGAACAGTCTTTCAGTTTCCAGCAGTAACCGCATGCACAGCACCATGAGAAGGCAGCATCATTCAGAAAAGCTGCTAGCGAGGACTGCAGAGACGAAAGCATACAAATTCTAACTTCAATTGTTGCACTGGACTCCCCAACTGAAAGTATCAATCAAGTATGTAGCCTTTAGGTCTTTAAAAAATACGTCAGAAAGTTGGAGAGCACCTACCTGAAGGATCGTGAACGAGACCTTGAAGGACTGCGATTATCACGCCTTGGACTCCTTGACCTGCTGCGCGCACGGTCTCTCTCATCATGGGGACTCTGACCATTCTCCCTAGAACTTGGGGACCTTTGCTTGGTTCTGTATTCCCTGTCACCATGTGGAGAACGTGGAGAAAGAGACCGTGAAACAGATCTAGATCGCCCAGGAGAGCGATAATCATCTTTTGCCCCACGATCCCTAGAAATAGATCTGGACCGACTGGGAGAGCGATAGTCATCTCTCATGCCACGATCCTGTGAAACTGATCTAGATCGCCTGGGGGAGCCGTAATCATCTCTTACCCTCCGATTCCTGTCTCCAGTTTCAAGTGAAAACAGAATGCATAAGAAACTAAAAGACCATGCAATTAACACATATAACGACTATCAGGACAAGAAAATATATTCAGTTCATATAACTACATTAGATAGTAAGTATAAAAGGAGTATTTATATTCTTCATAAGGCAAACCTTCTTCCAATGAAGATGACAACAATTCTTACTAGCATTCTCGCGCAAATCAACGATTAAAATATTGACCTTTACCTGCACCTTTCCAGTGTTTCTGAACAAAAATATAACACTTGGATCCAAAAAAACTGAGTTAGGCTCTATAATGTTGTACTGGTTGATCAGCATCTGACAACTTCATAGCTTTCTTTGCCCCAACTTTCTAAAACCTCAAATTATCTTTTTTCTTGGACAATGCCAACAAAATCTCTACCAGTAAATACATTGATTGGCTTCTTTTGTTTGAGGATCATTCTTTCTTTGACCAAATATAAGCTCTAAATTCTTTCTTAACTGGATAGTATATGAAAAGAAGATATCAAACTTAATAAATTTTCTCATGGAAAAAAAAAAAAAAAAAACTAATTAGCAGCTTATATGCAAAAGAAAAAGATAAGATACTCAGACGAAAAACTGGGGGCATATACTATGCTTATGTCAACTTCATAGAAGCATAAGGAGCTGGCAAGCAGAGCTGCAATGGGCAGTAAACAGAATCAGAAGAAAAACTCTCATTTCTGTTATTTTGCGTTTATCATGGAGTGCCTTTCTTTACTCGATCTGGAGGGAGAGAAATAATAGGTGTTTTAATCGCCTTCAATCCACACAAGGAGCCATCATTGAGCAGATAAAAGAGATCATCAGAATGCGATTGTTGGGGCTCAAGAACATTAGTCCTGATGAAGTGAACCGAAGATTGGATGCAGATTGGGGACTGTCACTTTTTTCCTAGGATTTTTGTCCATTCTGGAATAGCTTTAAGTATTGCTGAAGTATGTTGCTATTGTTCCCTGATTGATTAGTGGTCTTAAGTTTTGTTCAAGTATTGTTTAAGTATGTATAGCTTAAGTACATGTTGCACATGATGTTGGATGTAGCAGTTTAACTGCTTTCTGGATAAATAAAACACTTACTTATCCAAAAAAAAAAAAAAAGATAAGATACTCCTGTGATTCTAATCATCTCACAAACATTTTAGCTGGTCAGTTCATTCAATGGCAGCAAGCCTCACAAACCCAAAGTGAAAGAACAAGACCCCATGCAATTTGTAGTCAATAGCTGGTGAAGGTGGGATTATGGATAATACTTAATGGAGAAGCTTTGATAGAAAATCAAGTTGTCCATCACTTTATGATCTCTTTAATCTTTATTAATCCAAAAGTCTTTAGGAATCTCTTTTCACTTTACTATCTGCATAAACAAGGCCACCACAGCATATATTATTTTAATTCACTGGAGGGTATTGCATTATGTCTAATTGACAGCAATGATTTGAATCAAAAGAAAGGATAAATAAAATCCATAGTTAAAAATCTTTACCACATTATATATGTAAAACAGCAGAGTTCTACAACAACGAGAAGAGCCACTAATTACGCATTAAAAAGAAAGCATAAAATGCTTCTAACAAGTAAAATTCAAACCTTGAATCATGTCTAGCAGGTGAAAGTGAGCGAGAGTAAGCTGTGACCACAAACAATAATTCAGCTCACATTAAAACAGAAAAATTATCTTCAAAAACCATTATCTAGTTATGAGATCTATTAAAAAGTTAAGAGAAATGCAAGAAGCATAAGTTTTAGACTGACAGCGATATCGGCGTCTTGGGGACCTGGGTGGTGTTCTTCTGCTTCCCCTGTCTCGAGCACTTTAAAAGAAAATGAAAGAGTAAACAATGATTGATCACGTCAGCATTTTAATCTAACACTCAGGAGGCAGAAAATAACCATCAGCCTACATAAGAGAGAAATGAGCTGTGGCACCTTACACGGGTAGTCACACGCATTTCTTGAGGAGTTTTCCTATTCTCCTCAGCGAAAACAATTCTTATCTCACGTCCACCAATAACCTGATGGTTCATTCGATGTTTTGCTTCAGCTGCATCTTCACCATACCGAAACTTCACAAAACCAAAGCCCCGCGGCTCTCTATAAATTCAAATCATTAGCAAGCATAATTAAAAAGTTGGAGACCTTTATTGTTACTAAAAACAAAATACATGCGGGCCATCAAATGGATGGAAAATCAATTTCAGTGAAGAATATTATTATGTTCTTACGTTCTATTCAAAGCAGTACAAGTATCAACATCCAAACAACCAAAATTAAAAGCTGAAACATCAACGAAAAACACACACAGCGATAAGAATACAGAACCGAGCAATAGCATACCCGGTGTAATAATTTTTCGGCAGATAAACGTCCTTCACTGGACCATACCGCTCAAACGGAACCCTAAGATCTTCTGTCCTGCGGAGCACAATGAAATTAAACTTTTTAAGTCTCTATTTATCAATAAGTAAACTTCCTATGACACAAATTTCAGTAAAAAAAACCATAAAAATTGAACCAAATTTTCAAATTTCCTCTCTTCTAATACATATTCATAAGACAAAAAATCGAGTAAATAAAAACCTACACAAAATTACAGTTAAAATCAGTGTTAATAACAATAAATGGAGGGAGGGAGATGTAAATACCTAGCGTCGAGAGGGAGATTGCGAATGAGCAAGCCGGAGGGAAGAGGGGATCGGCGGTGGTCTCTGTGAGAGCGATGGCGATCGCGACGGTCATCGTCGTACCTCTTCCTGCCACGTGTCGGACTCCTGCTACGACGACGTGGACTGTAGCTTCTGCTCCGGCTCCGATACCTCCCCATCCCCCTAAAGGAAAAGATAAAACCCTAGCGAACCCAAACAAAAAGAAGGAAAAAAAGAGGGGATTTTTATAGAGGGCGTGTTTGGAAAAGTTTTGGAGGGAGAATAAATAAAGAAAGAGAAAAGGGAAGGAAGACTGGAGAGGCTTATATGAGATAATGAGAGAGCGAATCGAAGGTAAAAAAAAAAATTAAAATTAACCGAAGTGAAAGTGAAAAAAGATTAAAAAAAAAAAGGGAAAAAAAATCCAAATTAACTGCAGTCAAACTCAATGACTCGGTTGTTGGGCTTGTCTTAGCTCGTTTCATTACGGCCCATTAATTAACGCTCTGAAAAAGAAGCCCAGATGTCCGAAAATGAGTAAAAAGGATCCCAACACGTAAGGCCTTATATCTCACAATTATGGAGTCAAAATTTACGTTTATTATTCGCAATCTTTTAAAAAAATTCACCATCCTTCCGTTAGTTTAACAATTAACAAATCGTCAAAAATATATATATATATATATATATTAACAAAAACATTAATGTAAGTTTCAATTGTTAGTCCACCTGTGTGGTAAATTTAGGCAATAAAAATCCTACCTAAAAAATCAATCAGTCTCACATGGATGCACGTTTTAGATTTTTTAGGTGGATTTCACATGTCTATATTTACCATATATCGATAGACCATTTCATGTGTGTACATCAAACCTTGTGGATTGAAAAATGATGCTTGTATAAGATCGTTAATTGTTTGACCGTTGATTGATGAAATATTAATGGATGGTGATTAATGATAAACATAGTTTTTTTTTTAGTTTATTGATAAAAATGATATATCTATAAAGATCGGTACTTCGAAGTTCTCAAAATATATATTTCAATTATTAGGATTTACACTTTTTAATTATAAACTTGAAATTTTTTATTTTCATAAAATTTAACATGGTATAAGAACAAACTTTATTACCGATTGTTATTCCTTAAATGATAGGTTTATTATACCTATCCATGATGTCCAAATCACATGATAAACTTGTATATCCTTACATGTAATGTACAGCCAAGGTCATAGCCAAATGGTAAAATAATGGGTCACTTGACTTTATTGAAAATTAAAAATATATATATATAATATATATGATAAATCATCAATTTACCTCACTAAAAAGACAATTTAAGGATATACTGATCCATTAAAAAGAAAAATTGATCGGATTGAAAGAAAATTTTTTTTTGAGAAACAACATAAAATATAAAATATAGTAAAATAATTTGGGGTCAATATATAATTGGTGAAAAGTAGTGATCACAAAAAAGACTAGGGAAGATAAAGAAAATATGTTATTTATTTATTAGTTTTGATTTTGTCAGTTATGACTGCAACTGCAAATGTAAAAAAAAAAAAAACTTTTTTCATCAATGAAAATATGAAGAATTTGTTATTTAAACCACGAGGAAATTGTTCAGTAAATAATTGTTTGATGACGTGTATTTTTTATTATTCTCTGTATGTGAAGTTTTTGATATATTAATGATGAGTTTATAATATACATGAAAACTCTTCATGATAATCATAAAAAATATATTTACATTGGGTATGTATTTTTTATTATTCTATGTATGTAAATTTTTTAATTTAACAAACGATTAGATAATTTCTATATGATCATTTATTAACTAATTAATTTATTATGTTTTAAATATATTTTAATGGATACGTGTTAACTTTTCAATCCACTTGTAAATTTTAAAAATCTACTGTAATATATGACAATTGTCATTTTCTTTTGCTATTTGGGTTTAAATTTTTGTAACGATATTGTTATTATTTAAAATTTATGTCAAAATTCTATATATATATTTGTGTATTTTAAAAAATAATCCTTCGATTCCTTTTTGTACTCTTTTTTTTTTAACTTTCGTGGAAATGAACGGAAAAAAAAAGTAAAAACTTTTATTTATGTGTATTTTATGTTAAAATTTTAATATTTTTCATGACTTATATAAAATAGTGAAAAAAAATTGAAAAATTAATATGAAATATATAAAAATAATAAGTATTAGGTGTTTGAAAAAGATAAAAAAATACTAATTATTGGCAAATTGAAAAAAATATATATATAATTTAAAGAGATTCAACAAAGGAAAAATAGACAAGAAAAATGTGATGAAAAACAAAATGTTATAGCCTTTTGACTCTATTGGATAAAATTTATGACTACTCCACTATGTACCAGTCAATTTATTTTAAATTTAATATTCAATTTATATTATTTATTTATTATAAATCAAAGCGGTCATGTATAATGAATGACTGAATTGCGTTTATAAATTTAATTAATTTATTATCAATTGGTTTTAAATTAAATATTTGTCTTATATCATTTGTAAATTATTTATTATTACATCAAAAGCTGTAACAGTCAATGAATGGTTGTTTGGTTCAGTTTCTGAAAAAAAAATTATCTACTGTAAAAGCAAAAATCGAGTGTTCATCTTAAATTTTGAAATTTTGAGCTTTTATAGGAAGAAGATTTTAGATTAAATTATAAATTAAAATTTCTTCAAGAAGTGTTACTTTTAATGGCTATTCATCTTTACAAACTTCCTACAAGTCTAATGTCTTTACTGCAAGCGGACGTTTGTGACCAAAATACTATTCGCTTGTAATTTTGTTCTTATCTTATGTATAAAAAAATAAAATTTGTGTACATTTTCATTTTACTCTTCATAGCCCATAAAGTTATAAGGAATATTATATTATTTGACATTATTTTTAGTTCAATTTTTATTGATTTATTTATTTTAATTAACAAAAATCTCTCTTTTACATAAAAAAAGAATTATGATTTTAATTTAATAAAATTGATTTTTTTTTCATTTATTAAAATATACCAAAATGCTATCAAATAATTTTCAAAATTCTATAACATTTCGTA
Organism: Fremontodendron californicum; assembly: GCA_030761205.1. NCBI lineage: Eukaryota > Viridiplantae > Streptophyta > Magnoliopsida > Malvales > Malvaceae > Fremontodendron > Fremontodendron californicum. The sequence continues at coordinate 23,250,450 of JAULJL010000022.1, read as the reverse complement.
TTAAGTTCATTTATTAAGTTTGTCAACCATTATTTTAATTTCTCTAGAAAAAGTTTAGGTTGAAAAAAGTTTGGATTGAAAAAAATGTGTTTAAAAAGTGTGGTGAAAAACTGTGGTTTAAAAACTTTTAAGTGTTTAGTATTGTTGTGAAAAAATGTTATAGAAAATTGAAATGTCAAAAAAAAATATGTTTAAAATAATAAAAGTGTAGAGATGTGAGGATATAAAGTCATTTTATCCAAAAGTCAGCTTTTAAAGCTCAAAAGCTATATTTTTTGACTTTTTGGCTTGGCTTTTCAAATTATGATTTCAACGGCATAAACTAAACTTTTTTATCTGTTTAATATTACGGTTTACGGTAAAAAATAACTTTTACCTCAAAAACTGTGTCAAAAACAATATTAAACAAGATCTAACTCTACTCAAGCATCACTTCCTATAAAAGCTTATATCGGGCAAAATAGGATTGTGTCAATAAATTGAATTCATTTATTATCAATATATTTTAAATAAATTTGTGTACGAGTCGAACTATTTATATGATCTGATGAACTTGACTCGACTCAAGTAAAGTCTTAGATAAGAGTTTTGAAGTCTGAGTTCTAATAAATAAAATATTTATTTAATTTTAAATCTAAAATATATTTAAAATATTAAAATTATTTTAATATATATTTTAAAAAAAATTCAGCTCTATCAGAATTCGACGAATCAAGTTTTAAATAATTTTTTTTTTTAAATCAATCAAATCTGATTCGACTCAACTTAATTAATGAACACCTTAAAAAATCTGTCATGTTCGATATGTGGTTGGGATGTGTGTCTAAACTAAATCCACTATTGACAACCCTTTTTATATGATCTATAAATTATTATTTATTATTAATAAAAAAAAATTACCATTCAATGAATGGTGGGATTAAGTGATCAAAGTACGAGATCCTTATATTATATTATCTAATATAAATTAATTCATTTATTATAAAATTAGATAATTTAATTTTTATTTTTTTAAAATTGAAGTAAAAAAATAAAATCACTAACTGATGTAACGTGAATCGTTTAAAAAGTTGACGTGACATTTAACTTATATTTAATTGATAACGTGAAAGTCAAATACTGACGTGACATCAATAAAATATATTATTTATGATGACATGGACAAAAATAAATAATATATTTTCAATATTTGATGTGACATTTTCAACAACTTGATTATTTATTTTGTCCATGTCATCTTAAAATAATATATTTTATTGGTGCCATGTCACCATTTGACATTCACGTCACCAATTAAACACAGTTTAAATACCAAGTCAGCTTTTTTAACGATTTACTTAGTGATTTTATTTTTTTGTTTAAATTTAAAAATAATAAAAATTAAATTACTAAATTTTATAATAAAAATTAATTTATAATTAATAATATAATACAGAGACCTTCAAAATATTTTAATCGAGATTGAGTATATGTATAGAAGGAAAGTTAAGAATTGGCATTATCTTTTCTCTTTTTTCCTTTATTTGGTGGCTGTTGTTTCCTTATATTAAAAGCTTATTTATGCAAATAGTTTTTGTCAATAATTCTTGCTTCAAATGCAATCCTAGCCTTTAATAGTGACCATCTTCCAACTAAACACAATTTTCACTTTTTAAACTTAGCATCAATTATAAAAATGAAAAGTGTTTTTTTTTTTTTTAATGATTATTGTTTATGATAATGACAACCATGATTTGATTTACAAATTTATATTCTCCTTTTTATCACCATCATTAACCTCATTGTCAAGCATGAAATTAAGATAAGAGCATGAAAACTCAGGTAATAATAATTTTTATCTTAAAAATCCAAAATTATATTAAATATTTAAACTAATTTTTTAATTTTATTAATAAAAATCAATCATTTTTTATTTATTTTATGGTCATTAACTATAATTATACATCTTGATTTTTTTTTCATAAACTATTACTCACGATCCAAAAGTATTTTTTGTTTTACATGTAAAGTAATTTGATTCAGGTAATGCATTTGAAACTCAAAATTCAAGTAATGATGATCTCAAATAATATAAGGTTCTATTTGGATAGACGGTGAGATTGGCTTCGATGAAATTAAAAACAACGATCGAGGTGAGATTAGTTATTGTAGCGGTGAGATTAGATACTGTAACGGTGAGATTAAAATCAGCGATGAGATATGTATTTGGATGCAAAAACAGCGGTAGCTGTGAGGTGAATTATAATAAGAAAGAAAAATAATCATTAAAGACATTAGATTAAAATGTGTATATATATAATAAATAATTAAAAAATATTAAAATTATATTTATATTAAATAATAAAATATATATTATAATTATATTTATGTTAAAATATAATAATTAAAATTATATTTATGTTAGAAAATAAATTAATAAAATAAAAATAAAATAATTAAAAAATTGAATAAAATAATATTTTATACTTTTTATTATTTATGTAATTACTTATTTTTAATTTTATTATATATGTATTAATTTTTTTAATTAATCATATTAATTATATAATAATAAAATATATGTATTTCAATATTAAATGGAAAAAAAAATTTTGCCAAGAACAAAAATAGCCCTATATTAGGTTTTTTTACTACAATATAGCCAAAAAAAATATCAAATTACCGTTGGTTTCGGATTAATTCCCAAAATACGGTCTTTTTTTTTCTAGCTGGGAAATCGCCATCCCCCATGGCGATTTTCCAGCGTTATTTTTTGAAATTTTGTAAAAAACACCAAAGGAAATCGCCATGGGGGGTGGCGATTTTCCTTCATGTATATATATATTTTTTTAATTAATAAACAAAAATTTAATTTAATTTGATAAATTTATTTTTTAATTTTAAAAATTATAAATTAAATTAAAATATTTTTTTATAATTTAAAAAAAAAAAATCGTAAAGTATATTTTAGGTTTTTTTATAATTTAATATTTTGAAATTTGTTTTTTAAATTTTAAATTTGAAATTAGAAAAAACAAATTAGAAAAAAAAAATTAAATTTGAAAGGGGGGGCAACGGTACCGTTGCCCCCCTCCCCCCAAGTCCCCCACCCACTAATTTTATCTATAAATACCCCCTCCTCTCCTTCAAATTTTCATTCCTCTCATTCAAATTTTCATTCTTCTTTCAACAATTTTTCATTCTTCTACCAAAAAAATTTCTTTCTACAACAACTTTTTTTTTTCTACAACAATATTTTGAAATGGCTTCACTATTGAGGTTACAAGAAAATCACATCTCGGAGGTTATATTTAACGAGGTAAGTAAATTGTTATATTATTATTGTTTTTTATATTATTATTATTTTTTATATTATTATTGTTTTTTATATTATTATTGTTTTTTTATATTATTATTGTTTTATATTATATTATATTATTTATATTATATTATATTATTATTGTTTTTTATATTATTATTGTTTTATATTATATTATATTATTATTGTTTTTTATATTATTATTGTTTATATTATATTATATTATATTATATTATTATTGTTTTGTTATTTTATAGTTTTATAGTTTTATTTATTAATTTTTAATTGTTATAGTTTTATAATATATTAATTTTTATTATTATAACAGGAAACTCGTCGCGTGTTACGTGCGAGGAAATTTACATTGGAGGACCCACATCCATCTATTATCGACCACTTAAGAAGAGCCGGATTTTATCACGCAAGTCAAATTCGACGACTTGTGATACAACCCGATTTAATCAGTGCGTTGGTCGAACGATGGAGACCCGAGACGCACACTTTTCATTTTCCATGTGGTGAATGCACGGTCACTCTCGAAAATGTTGCGCTGCAACTTGGACTTCCGATCCATGGCGATGCAGTTACAGGCGGAAGCCTGCTAGATTGGAATGAAGTGTGTCAAGATCTATTGGGTGAGGTACCTCCAGAAGAGTATGTATCTGGCTCAACGGTGAGACTAACTTGGTTGAAATCGTTTCAAAATCTGCCATTACATGCAACCGAACAACAAATACAATATGCTGCTAGAGCATATATTTTACGTTTGATTGGAGGATTACTGATGCCTGACAAATCGAGCAGTCGGGTACATTTAATGTATCTTCCATTGCTACGTGATTTAGAGCATGCAGCAAATTATAGTTGGGGTTCTGCGTGTTTGACGGTTTTGTATAGAGAACTTTGCGGAGCTACAGTTCCAAAAATCCATGACATAGGTGGATGTTTAGTGCTTCTACAATCATGGGCTTGGTATCGGCTACCATTTCTTGTTCCGCGCGTGGATATTTCGGCTGTATACCCCATTGCAAGCAGGTAATAATCTTTACTATTTTATTAATTTTGTACGAACTTGTACTTTTATAGGTCATTAAGATATTATATGCATTTTAATAGGTGGAGTAAGAGTACGAGTAGAGATTTTACAGAGACTCCGAGCGATCTTGCAAGTATAAGAGTACAACTAGATCGACTAGGATATGATAAGGTAAATATTTCGATTGTTACATTGAAGTTTTTTTTATTTATTTAATCCATATGAAACTAATAATTTGTAATAATTATTCGCAGTTTCTGTGGATGTCATATTCCTCGCGTGAAATTATGGCATGCCTCCCATCGGATGCCTACAATAATTTCAATATATGGAAAGCAAACACAGCATTGATATGCTTTTCATATGTAGAGTGGCACCAAACTGACCGGGTGTTGCGACAATTTGGGATGCAACAACCAATTCCTGCAGCCCCGATGAACCTTGATAAGCTTCACAAGGTCGACATGCGTGGTCGTAATGATGAATTATGGCCTGCGAAGCATGAACATTGGATCCAATGGTGGAACATACGTTTTCAACGAATTCCGACAGGTTACCCGATTGTTGGTAATAATTTCAACCCATCTGCTGATTACATAAGATGGTATAGAAATGAAGGTCGGCCTTTCGTTTGTCCACCGTCGATGCATGAGGATGTTAGGAGTATGCCATTTACCGGACAAACTTCAGCTCCAGTCCCTCCTACACAGGATATGGATGCTCCTAGACCTCGCCAACAACGTGGGCGAACGCGTCAACCGATCTCATCGGAGTTCACAGCACCGAGGATGTCATTTGATCATCCTGAACCTGAACGGGATCATGGAGTACCATCCAACCATCGTTATTCCGTAAGTCACCCCGGATATTACGTTGATGAGTGTTACCGACCATCACCGCCAAGAACGAGGTTAGATGACCAGCTCCCCATCCTAAGTCCAAGTTCAGCATATCTAACATCCATGTATCAGTTTGGAACCCCTTCGTCAGCATTTGATGCTACATCATTTATGGGTGCATCTAGTAGTCAAGTTCCCGTTATGGGTGAACTAGGTGTTGGCTCATCCAGCAGTGGGTTTCAAATTTTTGATACGGATGAAAGGACTGATGACATACAACCGGAACCAGTGGCGGTTATAGCAAGAGGTCGTGGTGGACCGCGAATACGTGCCACTGACGAGGTTGAACGACGGGTGCAACCACCACGCACTAGAAGAGCTCGACACTGTTGCTCTACACCACGCAATAATTAGAATAATTGTAATGTGTTTTAAATTTATAATATAAATTTATATGTTTTGCATTTCATGTTATTTATTTTAAATTTGTTCGGAAATTAATTGTTATATTTTATTTTAATTTATATCTTAATGTTGTTATTTAATTTTAATATAATAATCCAAATTACATGATAAGTTGCTTTTCTTTTTTTCATTTTAATTTAATTTTCTTTTTAAATTTTAATAAGAAATAAAATTTTAATCATAAATTAAATTAAAATTATTTTATCAAATATCCAGTTTTAAACTGTAACAATCTATACTATTATTAAAAACAATGATTAAATTGATGTCACGAGTTAATCGAATACCAACTCAAAAAAACTAATCAAATTAAAAAAATTATTTTACGATACCAACTTAAAAATAACTTCTTTATTTAAAAAAGTGACTCGATAAATTTCTTTAAAAAAAAAATTTATTTACATTTTACATCATTAAATTATTTTTGATATAAATTAAATTTTCCTTTTTATAATATTACAAAATTATAAAAAATACAATTTTTGATATAAAAATTTAATAAAAAATATAATCTTCTTTTTAAATTTTAATAAGAAATATATTTTTATTTTTTATAAAATTGTAATAATAAATTAAATTACATTTTTAATAAATATTTTAAAAAAATAAATAACCAAACCTATAAAAAAATATTTTAATTTAATTTATAATTTTTAAAATTAAAAAATAAAATTATCAAATTAAATTAAATTTTTGTTTATTAATTAAAAAAAATATATATATACATGAAGGGAAATCGCCACCCCCCATGGCGATTTCCCTTGGTATTTTTAGCAAAATTTGGAAAAAACACCGAGGGAAATCGCCACCCCCCATGGCGATTTCCCTTGGTGTTTTTTACAAATTTTCAAAAAATAACGCTGGGAAATCGCCATGGGGGATGGCGATTTCCCAGCTAGAAAAAAAGGAATTAATCCGAAACCAACGGTAATTTGAGATTTTTTTGTGTGGCTATATTGTAATAAAAAAACCCCTATATTATTCACATAAAACAAAAAACAATAAGGATAAAAGTGGAAAATTGATTGGAGCTTAAAGCTCCGGTCCAAAAAAAAATGGCACTAGCACGGTGAAACACTGTTCACCGCGCTGGTGCCATGTTACCCAAACATGAGTAACGGTGTTGGAACAAAAAAATGTCCCAACCGCACTGAGCAGTGGCCCCGTTTGAATCCAAACGGGCCCTAAGTATAAGAATTTTTATGAAATCTTGATATAGGCTATAGCATCACTATGTACAAAAAAAAAAAAGCCTGGTTTCAGGTTTTTTCATGGATCGAGCTATCAGTCCGATTTAAATTGAATCGAGTTTGAGATTGATTTTTGATAAGCCGAATTGGCTCGATCTGGATTATAATTTAAATAAAATGTTATTTAAATTTAATTATAAAATTATATAAATATGAATATAAAATATTTTAAATAATAAAACAAACTTTTTACCGAGCTAGATTGAGTATTTTTTTTTTGTTTCTATTCAAGTTCGGTCTAACTAATAGATATTTCTAATTTTAAGAATAAAACAATATGGTTCATTTGAGAATTGATGATTGGAATCGATTTTAACAATATCAATGATCCAAAATTAATGTAACTCAAATCAAGAATCAAAGAATGAACTTTAGGTAAGCTTGCCCAATTTACCAAATCTAAAAAATGTCACATGCATAGGGAAAAAAAATGATTAACCAATGCTTATCAGCAGTTGTTATGATTAGATAAGAAACATTATTTTTTAGAAAAAAAACCATTAAGTTTTTTAAAAATAACACATTAATTATAAATATTATTTTAATAAGTGTCGACGAATACTTTTTAACATTTAAAAAAAACATATGCCTTTAAAAACTTTTTTATTTTTGGCATAATAATAACCTTTTTTTTTTTCTTTTTTTTTAAAGAAATTCATAATAATAGGGTTATTAATAAAGTTTATAATTTTGAATACATTATCATCATTAGAGGTGTCCATGACCGGGTTCATGTATGGTATCAACACTATATTTGTTGAATCAAGCTTAGCCCGGCCCGAAATATGGGTCTCAAATTTTGTCCAAGCTCGTCTATATTTTTAAATAGATAGCCCAAGCCCGTTTAGGCCCGTCCATATTATTTTTTTTTTAATTTAAAAATATATATATACTTTTATTATTTAATCTTTAATAATTTTATATTTTTTTCTTTTATTAAGTTCATAAATATGAACAACTTAACACATTTTTTAATGTTTACACTATAATATTATATATATTTAATTTTTATATAACATAAATTACATAATATACATAAATATAAATACTATATTATTTAATTAAAAAACGGGTCGGGCCGGACTCGAGCCTTGAATGTTGGAGCCAAGGCCAGATCTATATTTTAAACGGGCCTAATTTTTTTTCCAAACCCATTTTTCGAGTATAATATTTTTGTCCAAGCCCTCTCAAATATGGACTGATATTCGGGCTTGAAGAGATAATCCGACCCTTAAACATATCTAATCATCATACAATATAAATAAAATATAAAAAATAATTAAAATATGATATAATATAAAAATATAATAATTTATATATTACGAATTATTAATAAAAAATTAACCTTTCTCATAAAAGAAAATTGAAGACAGCGCAGCACCATAAAAATGTATGACTTTTCGAGTTCTGACAAACAGAGCATCTTTCTTCTCCAAAAATATCCGGTTTTATTGGAGTAGGACATGTCATCACATCGCCTCTTCATCTCTTTCGACAACGATCCTCCACCTTCCAACTCCCACGCGCTCCCTTTCCACGCACTCCCTCCACCCCTCGCGTGTCATTCCCCAGCGCGTCTTACCCTTATATACAATGTCGCCACAATAACCACATTTTCGTCATTTCTAAAATAAACAATTAAAAATAGTAAAAAGAAGAAAAAAAACGAGTTTGATTCTACGAGTCGCCACCTAATCTTTAATCTGACCCGACCTCCCCGTTGATTTCGTCCCTTTTCCGTCAACTAATCCAACCACTAACCTAACCAAATCATCTGGACTTTAGGGTTTTTATTGTTATGGAACATGCTTCATCTCCTCCGACGCAAGCGTCACGTGGCGCTCATCGGTCTGAGGATTCCGAAATGGACGTGCACTTTCCGGTGACTGAAGCTGACCCGACTTCCTCCGTTTGGGACTGGGGTGAACTCCTGGACTTTACCGTAGACGATCACTTCTCCATTTCCTTTGACGACGAAAACTTATCTCCTTCTCCTTTAGAAGCTCCATCTGGGGATCTAAATGCAGTTCCTGCGGCCGATCGTGTCAGGAAGCGGGACCCAAGGATGAGTTGTTCGAATTTTATAGCTGGTTTAGTCCCATGCGCGTGCCCCGAGATCGATGCGCAACTCGAGAAGCTTGAAGAGGAAGAGGCGGGGGCGCCGGGAAAGAAGCGAGCCCGAATTGGTCGAGTCGGGTCAAGGACGTGTCGGTGCCAAGTTCCGGGTTGCGAAGCGGATATTAGCGAGCTTAAAGGTTACCATAGGAGGCATAGAGTTTGTCTCCGATGCGCCAACTCCAGCACCGTTTTGATCGACGGAGAAACCAGGAGATATTGCCAACAGTGTGGCAAGTAAGCTCTATTTTACACTATTTTCTTTTTTTTTTTTTTGCTAATTTTTCCCCTCTGCCTCTCACTTTGTAGGTTAAGCATAAGTCTATCTACTTATATTTTAGGCTTTATTGTTGATTTTTAAGCTTCTTTTTTTTTTTTGTGAACATGAAATTGAATGGTTACTTTGTATTTTAGGATTACATTTTAACTTAGCAAAAAGTAACAATGGAATGGAGTCTTGGAAGTTTTAATTCAATTTCTCGTCTTTTTGAATCTAGTGGAATTTACAATTAGAGTTTTTGGTTAATGGTAGTCTCTACTCTCTAGAAGTGAAAATTTTGAAGTTTAGGCCATGAATGAAGTAGTCATTTATGGTTAAATGTAAAAGCTGGAATTTTTTTTTGTGTTATTGTTATTTTTGTATTGAACTGTTCATTTTGTCTCTCAATTACTTGTCAGGTTTCACCTGCTGTCGGATTTTGATGAAGGTAAGAGGAGTTGTCGAAGGAAACTAGAGCGTCACAACAATAGGCGGCGAAGGAAGCCTGTTGGTTCTAAGACTGCAGTCAATAAAGAATCTCAAGGGGCTGTGCAAATTGATGACATTGCTTGTGATGGTGCAGCAGGAAAAGGTTCTTTAAATTTGATTTAATATAGCTAGTTGTGGATAGAATCATCCTTTTTTATTGGAGCTGCAAGTTTCCCTTCCTTGTTGGATAATTTTATTATTCTGTATTATACAGATGGTTTAAGCTTGAGTGGCCAGATAGCTGAAGAAGAACCAGCCTTTGAGTCTGAAGACGGGCTTGTTTCCACTCATCGCTCAGCTCCCATGTTGAAGAATATTAATAATGATCGTGTTGTAACTCTTATTGACACTGAAACGGATGGAAGGAAAGATGATCCCAAGTCTTCAATTTCTACTTCTTACTGTGACAATAAGACTGCATACTCATCCATGGTGGGTTCTTTGATTTGTTCATGCTAGCCACGTTATATCTTCACTTTTTGTTCATAAGAGGAAGCGTGCCAGTATCTATATTGATTTTGTGTTTCATTATAGTGCCCTACAGGCAGGATCTCATTCAAGCTTTATGATTGGAATCCGGCAGAATTCCCACGAAGACTTCGGCACCAAGTATTTTAAACAATTATTCTTACAGTTTAGTATTTAAATAAGTAGAATCGTTTTTTATGGTTAGAGATCTGAGGAATTGATTGACATGTGGCTAACTGAATTACAGATTTTTCAATGGTTGGCCAATATGCCTGTTGAGTTGGAAGGCTACATCCGTCCTGGTTGCACAATCTTGACTGTGTTTATTTCAATGCCAAAGAATATGTGGATGAAGGTAATGGTTGAACCAGATGGTTTTTTTAATCTCTTTCCTGGTTATATTTGGTTTGACCATGCAGACATGTCTACATACATCATACTCAATAATAGTCAAATTTAAAGCCAATAACTTATTGTCTTCTTTCTTTTTCTCTCAGTCAACAATGTAAAGAGAAAAAGCTTTTGCTGATATTCCCTTAACTACATAGTTTCTGGAAGTCTTAAGTTGTTAATCTGGTATTTGTAACTTGCTTGTGTTTACCAGCAACAATGATCATCTGGTATATGGTATATTTATCAAATAACTTAGAATGTACATAAGAATACAATTTGTAGTAATGTGGAAATTTTGATGCTTACTGTGGATGTGCATCAGGAAGTTACCTTCATGTAAATCAACTTTATAGACATTTCAGAAATATGCTATGTTCTTGAGTTTCTTTATGCCCTTATTTGTATTTAATTAATAATGTCAATAGTGAATAAGAATTCAGGCCAACATTATGATTAGTTTTTTCTGTCAGTAAATTATCTTCTTGCGCTTGCAATTCTTTCCTTTTCTTTCATGTTTTTGGCAGATTTGTCAGATATTAACCTCTCTTTTTCTTCTACCAAACAGTTATCTGAAAATCCAATGACCTATGTGCATGACTTTGTCTTTAGACCTGGAAGGATGCTATATGGGAGAGGCTTCATGACTATTTATCTTAACAACATGATTTTCCGTACCAGGAAAGGTGAGAATCAAATGTAAATTTTCACTAACACATTATTTTCATTTTATTTTACGAATTTGATGTCTCCACTTGAAAAGCCTTGAAGTGGATGGTTGAAATTTCTGGAAGATAATTTCCAGTGAATGAATTTTTTCCCTAATTGTGGTCATCTGCTGGTCTCAACCAAGCAGTACGCATGCTGCAGGAGTAGGTGGCTGCATTTCATTTATTTAGACCTCTTAGTGTGATTAAGGTCTCTTTTTTGTGTAGATGGAACTTCAATGGTGAAAATTGATGTGGAGGTGCAGGCCCCAAGACTTCATTATGTTCATCCTGCATGTTTTGAGGCTGGCAAGCCAATGGAGTTTGTTGCTTGCGGAAGTAATTTGCTGCAGCCCAAATTTCGGTATGGGTTTCCCTTTATAAATTATTATATGTATCTATGTGAAACTTTCTCTTTCTTTTTTGATCTTTATTACCTTTTTTTTTTTCTTTCCCAAAAAATATTTAGTTGACAACTCTATGAGCAATCCTTCTCTAACCCCTCATCTTCCCTTATCTGATTCGTTGATGCATAAGAGAATGCGGTGTGTGGAATGGGGCTATACTGGGAATTTCTTTAAAATTTCAGGGTATCATTTAGCCTCACATTGTTACAGTCAAGTGTCAACATATGGTAGTGGTTTTAATACTTTCTGATGTATGGTCCAAAGTTCTTATTTATTTATTTCTTTTTTGTGTGGGGGTGGGGGGACACGGGTGGGAAGAGCTTTGAAACTTGTAACGCTGCATGAAGGTCTTATAGGACCTGTATTTTTTTTTCCAACTCTTATTTTGCGTTTTGCCAGAATAGTTAACTGTTATAATATAATGCTTAAGAAAGATGATAATTATTCCAGGTTTCTAGTATCTTTTGCTGGAAGGTATCTGCCGTATGATTATTGTGTTGCATCCTCACATGTTCAGAGTAAAGAGGATTCTCCTAGTTGTGATCATCGATTATACAAAATATACGTCCCTCAAACTGAACCAGATCACTTTGGTCCTGCATTCATTGAGGTGGGTATCATGAAAGTTGTGTCTTAATATTTGGGTTTTTGTCTCATCTCAATGAGAATATTTGACAAAACCATTTCAATTTATGCTCCTTCTTGTTATTCACATATAATATTTCTTCTTTGGCTATTGCTGGCATGCAATAAGATTGTTACAAATATATGAAATACTTTTTCCCCCTAAATTGAGATAAAAAAATTTATGTCAATCTGGATGAGGTTTCGACATATGTTTGAGTCATCTCTTGGGGCATTTTTTTCATATATGGATTTCTTTTCTAGGTTGAGAATCAGTCTGGATTATCAAATTTTATTCCTGTCCTAATTGGAGACAAGGAAGTTTGTTCTGAGATGAAGTCAATACAGCAGAGGTTTGATGCATCCGTTTGTCGGGAAGGATCAAAATTTTCTGCCACTGGGTTGTTGTTTGAGGCATGTGAAGCGTCAACTTTGCGACAAAGAGCTTATTCTGAACTTGTCTTAGATATAGCATGGTTATTGAGAGAGCCTAAATTGGAAAACTTTCAAGAAACTATGGCCTCTTCTCAAATTCAAAGATTCAATTGTTTATTGAGTTTTCTCATACAGAACGAATCAACAGTCATTTTGAAGAAAATTTTACAAAATCTGAAGATTGTGGTGGAGAAGACGGGGTTTAATGGAACTAATGATTCTGATATAAGGTTATTACAGAAATATACGGATTATGCTAGAGATATCCTTAGTAACAAACTTCAGAAAGGTGAAAGTCATGTGCTTCTTTCAGAGTACATTGAGCGAGAAAGAAACTGGCATTCTCAAAGCAGCTTCAAAAATGATGAGCTATCAATTGTTCCAAATGTTTCTCAGGTGAGGAGTGAAATATTTTGTTAAATAAGCCAATTTTACTTTCTTGGTTCTGTCTATTTTGATTCTAAATAAATCTCAATGGTTTTGTATGATCCATGTAGTATGCACCATGTCAGTGGAAAAGTGTTTGCATTGTCTTCCTTTGGGAAAACCCTCAGTAATTTTGTCTCTCCCTTCTGTCCCGTGAGCTACACTTTCTTGCGAAAATCCGGTTTGTTCTTTGATGGTTGGCAAAGGCACTCTCTGTTCTCTCCTCCCTTCCCCTCTATTTTTCCTCTTCATCCCAGTTTACGATCTTTTTCTTTCTCCTTGCCATGAAGTAAATGTAGGGGTGTTTTGTTTCGTATATCATATTTTATCTTGAAAATTTTCTGGAATTTTCTTTGCCATGGAAATATTCGAGACATATCAAAATTTCTCTAGTGTTCTACAGATTTGGTGTTATGCCTCTGAAATTTTGAGCAATCTGATTTCTAATGCGTGAAAGCATTTTTTCTTTTTGGTTTCTGAGGAATAAATACATTTAATTACAAAAGATATCGTTGAGGAGAGTTATGTTACTTGGACTCGGATGTGAGTGTCAGACAAGGGTATGTTCGATTTTTTCAAGATTTTCATGTATTTTTGGAGGGTCTTTGGAGGATCATATCCCCATACCCATGTCCGGATATGCGTCAAAATGAAGAGTCGGAGCAACATAGGAAGAGAGTATAGGAGGGATTTTGAAAACCTTTGATGTCATAATATCTAGCTTTTACACATTATACATTATTTCCATGCTTATAATGAATGATGTTTTATTTGCAGGTTTTGGAGGAAAGAACTAATGGTAAATTACAAACAATGATGGCACCGACGACTTCCACTAGAAGTGAAACTGTTCCACTTTTAAACAAAGAAATTATCATGAACGTGAACCCTAGCAAGGAGTTCCGGCGAAAATCGTGTAGTTTTGCTACCATGAGATTGAGATCCCGTCCGGCTGTATTTGTAATCGCTACTGCTGCAATTTGCTTAGGCATGTGTGCAGTCTTTTTCCACCCTAACAGAGTCGGCGAGTTTGCAGTAACAATACGCAGGTGTTTGTTCGACAGGACGTAAGAAGATCCAGACGAACAACGAGCACACGCGACTGGAGACGAGGTATGCTCGGGGCATTACTTCGACAGTATGTAAATATTTTAAGAGTATGTTAGGTTTGATGAAATCAGGCTGTCGGAAAGCTTCAGCATGTGGTTTTGCGCCCCTCCTCCCAGTTTTTGAGTTTGATTTTCTGAGATTTATTTGACCTTGTTTCCTCAAATCCAAGTTCATCTGGCAAAATGGGAAATCTAGAATTTGTAGAAAAGTATGAAATGGCAACATGAATGTTGTTGAATCGATGTTAAGAGTGAGGGACCTCTGAGATATTCATTGTAAATTACAAACTACAATTGCTAAGCAGTTTTAGGTGTTTGTATTTTCCTGTATTGTAATATTTTGTTTTATTCCATGGTTGACTTGACTCTCAAAGCATTCTCCATACACTCAGAAATAAGGCAGTAATAAACAAACTGCTGCTCCTATTGAAATTTAAATAGATTTTTGAGTATCTCATTAACTTTGGGAAAATATTTTGGATAAATGTGAAAAACATGCTCTTATTAAGCACATAATTATTAAATGATTTAATAAATAAAAGTTATTTGAAAAAAAGAAAATGAACAATTAGAAATTGTTATAAAGGATATTGTAAAAATAAAATTACTTTTAATGAAAAAATCTATTTTTCCTTTCTCTTTATTAAGGAAATATTATTTTTTTAAAATTTTAATTGAAAATAAATTTTAAAAATAAAATATTTAAATATTTATTTTTTTTAAATTTAAAAAAATAAAGAAATATTAATTTTATTTTGTAAAATTTTTTAATTAAAAAAATAAATAAATAATTTTAAAATTGATTTTTTAAAATTAAAAAAATTTATTTTCAAAAAATTTTATTTTTTAATTAAAAAATAAAAGAAAAAGAAAGGAAAATGTTTTTTTATCAAGGGCAATTTTGTCTTTATAAATTTTTTTATTAATAATTTTTTATTTTTCTTTTTCAAATAATTCTTATCTATTATATCATTTAACAATTATTTTGTATTATCTTTCTCAAATTTACCGAAATATTTTTTCGTATCTTTCTGTGTTTGTTTCACAAAAAAAATATTTGTCAGTGAAAATTTAATCAAAATTTTCTGAAAATATTATGTTTATGAAAGCCGAAACAAAACAAAAAGTATTAATCCTTAAATATAAAGATCGATCATTTTTTGAAACAAAGAAAAAAAAATCAATCTTTTACGTATAAATCATCCTATAAGATGGCCAACAAGCTCCTAGCCGAGTGGCCAAGAGACTTGGGGGCATGATGTCTTGGGTTCAAACCCAAGCAACCCCTCCCCTTACCCAATTATCAAAAAAAAAAAAAAAAAAAAAAAATCATCCTATAAGATGGGTTCTTTTTATATTCAAAATAGAATTTTCAAAAAACAGTTCAACAACATAAGATATTTTACACAGAATTATTCATACAAAAAAAAATATTAACTTTTCAAAAAAAAAAAATAGGTTCATTTTTCAAAAATCTTTTTTAAAATTTATTTAAAAAAAAAAAAAAAAAACAACAACAACCTAAAAGTTCTGCTACAAACTGGTCTCGAAACTGATTATTCCTTAAAACTTTCAACCGACAGTATATTTTAAAATTAAATAAAAATTTTAAATTTTTTTATCCAAACTCAAAAAATCATTATTCAGAACCTGATCTCGATCGAGTTATAAGCTCATAAATCGGACGAATAACTCGATCAATGAATAAATCGAATTTAAATATTTGGTGAGAAGGGATATCCAATCCACTATCTACTCTCTACCATGTTGGAGTGTCGAATTGAACTTTAGAGATCGTAAAAAGGTCGAAACTGAAAAGGGTGGAACTGGTGCAACAAGAGGTGTGATAGGTGGATCAGCTACGGCCTACACAGAAATATCAAGAGTAAATTTGAGAAATATGTCTTCAACAATATAATAATTATTAAATTATTTAATAAAAAAAATATAAAGATAAAATTATTTTTCATAAAAAACTTAATAAAAATGTGACACGTGATAAATTTATCACGTCAATATTTTAGAATTTTAGAATTTTTTAAATTTAAATTTACTTTTCTAATTAAAATTTTTTAATTTTTTTTGAAAATATTTTTTTTATTTTTAATTAAAAAACAATTTTTTGCAATTTTTTTTTTAAAAAATAATATTTATATTTTTAATTTACTTTTTTTAATTAAAAAATAAAAAAATATTTTTGAAATTAAATTGTTTTATTTTTTAAAATTTAAAAATTAAATATTTATTTTTTAAATTTACTTTTTGAATTAAAAATTAAAAAAAAATTCCTGAAGTTATAAAACTTTTTTTAAAAGATTACTGAAATCAATTTCAAAAAATATTATTTTTTAAAAAAATTTAATTAAAAATAAATTTTAAAATTTAAATATTTATTTTTTTAAATTAAAAAAAAACAAATATTAATTTCAGAAATATTATTTTTAAAACTTTTTAATTAAAATTTTTTATTTTTTAATTGAAAAAATAAATTAAAAAATACGAGATAAAAGAGATAAAAATGTTTTTTATCAAAGATAATTTTATCTTTATAATTTTTCTCTAACAATTTTATTATTTTTTAAAAATAATTTTTACTTATTAAATTATTTAATAATTATTATATTATTAATGATATATTTTTCAAATTTATCCGAATATCAAACGGACACACAGGGCCCTCTCACTTAACGAGGAAGAGTGAACCTATATGTTAAAAGACCTTTGGGACATGAATCATGATGGAAGAATATTATTTTTCTATTGAGGGGATCATAGGAACTTGTCTCCCTCATCTTTTTGTTCCTTTCTATTATTCAATACTTCATGGACACCATAGGATGTATTCCTAGATGATTCATATATTCGTATTATATTTATATATTTTATAATATTATAATCGTGTTTAAAATATTTTATATGTATATAAATTTTAATACGTTAATAATTCGTATTATATAAATTTTGAGACATTTGTATATTCGTGTTGTGTCTGTATCGTATTTTTAGTTATTTTTTTCATGTCGTGTCCAATATTATCATATCTATATTCCTAAGCCTCTCAATAGTGAGGGAAAATATCTCACATCCTTAAATAATCAAGGATTAAATTGTGATTTATAGGTAAGAACTTCCTTTTTTTTTTTTTTTTTTCGAAACGATGTTTTTTTACAAAAAATAAAATCAAAAGAAAGTCGAAATTTAACTCAATTAATTCATGAAGTTATTGTTAAAAAATATGTCCAACAAGGAGCAAATTTAAAATAAATAAAAAATTTCGATTTCAAAATGATAGTATCTTGGTAGCCGAACAAAGTCCGTGAAGCCATAGATGCATCTTTTCTTTCAGAAGCAATGTGATCGGTACCATACCGATATCAGTTGATATATATCGCTTTTAAAGTAAATCGAAACAATATCAATCTCGTACTGTTTCAATTTTTGTATAGGCCCGTATTGATCTACCGACCTGTACCGGCTTATACCGAACTATCAATCAATACCGGTACGTACCGATTGGTACAAGATTTTGATTTTTTTATAAAAAAACCACTTATTTGATTTTTTAAGCCAATTTCAATATTTTTTGTATTATGATCATTTTTTTTCATAATTATATTTCAAAATAAAATATGTTCATTAAATTAAGTATTGAACATAATTAATCATAATTTATTATATTTTTTTAATATTTATTTTACTTATTTGATGTTTAAAAATTTTAAATTTATATTTGCATAACAACATATATATATGCATATAATGGATATATATTTGCATGTGTATATAATATATATTTTATTAAAAAAGCTTGAAAATAGACTATATATAGATATATGAAAAAATATTTAAAAAATATCGATAAATCCGAAACACATCAATACCGAGACGTACCAATACCAAAAAAAAATGGTAAATCCATGAGTACGATAGTAACTACCTTGTTTAGAAGATAAAACCTAAAATTCAACACATTTTCTTGTCATATTTATAACATTTATATTTTATAACATATTATTAAAGTTGTCCTTAAGGGGATAATTTTCAATTTGATGGCGACTCATACTAATATATATATTTTATAAAATATTATTAAAGTTATCCGTAATAATCGCGTGGATAAAAATATTAATATATAAACAATATTATAATTTAATTTTAATATTTTTGTTCAAATTATTATTTTTATCGCTTAACTTTAATTTAAGTGACAACCTACCATTATGAGATTCGAATAATAAATATTATCATTTTAAAAAAATTTGGTAATATTTATGATTCTTTAAATTGAAAATTTAAGAAATCTCTTATCTTCTTGTTAAAAACCTTCTTGATATTTGATTTGAGTTCCCAATGTTTTAACACACCTCGTTTACAAGCCATACCTTCTCTTCGTGTATTTCTAATTTTTTGGAATGTTTGGACAATAAATCAGTAATCCATAAATTAAAAAAGGGGAGAAAAAGTTTAATTTTGTATTTTATTCAATGGTAAATAATTAAGTAGACCATTAGGCTTTGTTCTACACAAATATTTATATATATTGAAAATGCAATAATTAAATTATTTAGTTTTTGACAGTGAAGAAAAATTTAGATTAGTTTAATCATAAATCGAAAACTTGGATCCAATAAATAATAACGAATCGATAAAAAAAAAAATTCAGTTTTAGATTTATTTTATCATTTTTTATTAATTTTTTTTTTTATGAGCGATGAGATTTACACTTTTATCTTTTTAATTTTATACGAAAGATCATATAATTAAAGTAAATCCATATTTTTATTAAATATTTATTATATTTAATATTAAAATCTTATCTCAATTGAATCCAACCAAAAATCAAAATCTCCATCGATTCAATTTCTGATCCAATTTTTAAATCATTAATTATCGGATAAGATTTACAAAATCTGAAATTTAACTTTATTATTACAAAAGGAAATAAACAAGCATTAAATCATACTGATAAGATATAATTGGATTAAAAAAATGTAAAAAACTTGGGCAAAGTTGGGTCCAAATTGGCAAATACTGCCAAACTTTATTTTTTTCTTTTAATCAAGTTGAGAATTTGAGATAGGGTGTTTGCGTAGGTTCTGACTCAGATTGACAAAGCCATGTCTAGGAAAAACTCTATGATTTAAAATTTTCAGCCTTTACCAATCTGGCCATCCAATTTTTGTCCTTAAAACAAAATCATTTGCTTGAGTCATATACAGCTAGATGTTTGACTTTTTTATTGCTTTTTTCTTTCTTTTTCTTGGGTTTAATTGAAATTTTGTCATTTTGTTCAAAAAGGAACTTACCTAACAGAAATTTAATCTAATTTATTGATTATTGGTTGGATTATTTGTTGGATTCTCGTAGGAAGATTATGTTTTTTTAGCTGTCTATCAATAATTAAAAAAAAAAAGTAAATAAAGAACTTTTGATTAAGATAAATTATAATAATATTGTCAGTAAAATTTTTAAATTTTACGAATTAAATTTGTAAAATGATACATATTTATAAATATATTTAAAATATATATATATATATATCAATTTCTCAATTTCGCTGATAAATTAAAAATTAATACTCTCTGTAAATGTATCAATGATGAGGGAAAAAGAAAAAGAAAGATAAATAGTAATACTTGTGATTTAATAGGATTCCTAACCTTAATCTAATGCCACCATCATAATCATTATAGTGTCAATATTCAATTATTTATCCATTTTTCTTCCTTAATGTAATTTCTTTTTTTTTTTTCTAAATGATGTTGGAGCAGATTTATTCAAGGATTGAGTGTAGATAAAGATTTTTCAATTTGAATCGAATTGATCCGATCTAAATTATTGTTCATTAATAAAAAAATATTATTAATTTAAATTTAATTATAAAATATTAATATAATTTTTTTTAACATTTTAATATTTTTATGAACAATGATATGGGTTTTCGGACTGGCCTAACTCGGATTTAGGTAAGAAAAATAAAAAAAAATTTGAGTCCCGACCCAACCCATGAACATGTCTATGTTAAAGTATCTAACATTTGAATTAGACTAGAGTCTTTTATATTAAAAATCTTAAATGTTAACGGTTGTTTTTTTTATTTTTATTTTTTTTTACGATGGAAAATTATTATTATAATAATTAATACATCAAAACCTAAGTTTAAGTAAATACGAAAAGAATTGTCCACATGTCGAGCTATCGTTTGGTTTGACAAATTTGATTTGAATTGGGTTGGATATGAAATAAGATTTTTGTAATCGAGTGCGATTAGGATTAGACATGTGCAATCAAATCTTTTTACATGATTCATGCATACTTCTATATCCGAATATTTGATTCGGTGATTATGCATATTTTTAATTTGCTAATTTTTTAATACAAAAAAAAAAATCCGAAAAAAATAATTTGATTTTTCATTTTAGCTACCGTATCTAAGCTTTAATTTGATGCCTATTTGATAATTTGACCAACTAAGAAAAAGCTAAATCTTATGGTCCATAATTACCTCTCCGTTATATAAAAGATCAATATTAATTGGATATGTGGATGTCATGAGATTTCGTTGAAAGAAAATCTTATAAACTCGAACTTAATTAGTTATTCATACGATCATTTAAAAAAAATAATATCTAACATATTTAAAATTTAAATATCAATATTTATAATTTTTTTATTTATTATCTTCATATTAAGATATCTTTTGTAAAAAAAAAAAAAATCTTATTTATAGTTATTACCGTATTTTTTTTTTTTCCAATCCACCGGAGACAAAATCTTTTGAACAGAGTTTTACAAGATTGGGTTACCAAGATTAGTTATCAGTAGACCTCTTCATGGTCCGAATTTAAACATGTGTTTTTTGAATTTGAGCCTTGTAAAAAAAAAAAATTATTTAAATTTAATTATAAAAATTTATAAATATAATTTTTTATTTTTTATTAATTAATAAACAGTAAATTCGGGTAAATAGACCAGCCGTGCGTGAACAAAAGAATTGAAAAAAATTTAAATTACGATTCAATTCATGAGCAAATCTAATTTTCGGTTACGATTATATCCAACGATTGTGGATGCATCGTAACATCG
This sequence comes from Fremontodendron californicum, assembly GCA_030761205.1. Taxonomy (NCBI): domain Eukaryota; kingdom Viridiplantae; phylum Streptophyta; class Magnoliopsida; order Malvales; family Malvaceae; genus Fremontodendron; species Fremontodendron californicum. Next base: position 23,229,047 of record JAULJL010000022.1, on the reverse strand, counting down.
TGCCACTGTAATTTATCGACCGCATTTTGGATTTGTTTTGTCCAAAAATCATGAAAAAGGGACCCTAGAGATTGACATTTGACACCACAAGTTGCAACAATTATTTCTATTTGCAACAATCATTCACCCATTTGTACCAACATCTTATCACTTGTAATTTTAGGCTTAAATAAATAGGGATATCTTAAATATATTATTATTTCAATTTTTTTAATTGAACATTAATCTATCTAAGTATCAGATTATTCGTCTGATTCAGTAGATTTAGTTTAAATTGAGTTGAATTTGAGATAAAATATTTTAGATCTGGAATAGTCCAACATGAATTACTATTTAATCAATAAAAAATTATTTTTTATTTAAATATAATTATAAAAATATATTAATATAAAATAACATTTGATATTTTAATATATTTTAAATAATAAAATGAGTTTTTTTTAGATAAACAAATCAAGCCGAACTTTGAATAAGTAAAATTTTGTTATCCGAATTTGATTTGATCAATGAATAGCTCTAATACCTCACAGTAATTAGATAGTATGTTTCACCAAGTTTTGCAAAAATAAAATGAAATTATGTTGGTATTACAGTTATCAAGTTTTGATTATTGTCCTAATATTTCTAAGATGTGATAGATCACCCTCAAGATATTTCTGTTTTATTTTTTTAATAAAAAAAATCAAACTTTAATTATACAAAAATATGAGGAGAAAATTGTGTAATAAATGTCAATTATTGCAATGATCTGTTTTTTTTTTTTTTTTTTTTATTTAAAAATTAAACTGTAATTCTACAAAAATATGCGGAGAAAATTGTGTAATAAATGTCATTTATTGCAATGATCTGTTTTCTTTTTTTAGATAAAAAAGTAAACTTTAATTATACAAAAATATGCGGAGAAAATTGTGTAATAAATGTCAATTATTGCAATGATATATCAAGTTTGATCAATAATCTTCTTTTATATAATTGGGAAAGAAAAAAAAAATGAAAATCTATATCCTTCTAGCCACTCTTTTGTAAGAATAAAGTGAAAATTTTGATAGTTTATATTTTATTTAAATATGTCAGAGGTTGAATCTTAATTATTAAAATTAAAAATTTAACATTTTATTAATAAGTTACGCGACTGATGGTCTCTAGACATATACGCATAATCATTTTACATTTTTTTTTTTAATTATTTTGAGAAAATGGATATTCAAAATCATTCTTCGATTGCAAAAATATATGCATATGTTATTTATTTATTTTTAAATAATACAATTAGCTGCACCTAATCCTTTCTTCAATGCATTTTTAAAATTGTTTATTTAAAAATATTATTTATTTAAAATATGATCCGATCCGTTAATAATAAAAATATATTTAATTTAAATCGGATGAATCGTATAATTCGATAATATTTAACATATAACTCATTTTGGACAGATTTAGTTACAATGCATCACGTAAGTGACAGCTTCGCTTTCACATGGAAATCCAGTCTCTGCAATGGCAGCCAGATCTTCCTCTAACTTTCTTTTCAATCATTTACAACAAGACAAATTTATTAAATATCACACCTACAATAAAATTTAAAATTTATTTGGGTCAAGGAACAAAGGCATGGATGATTTTTTTTCTTCAAATAATATGTTAAACGATGTTTTTTCTTAAAGTGCAATCATCATTTCAATTTGAAATATTTTTTATAAAGATCGAATTTTAATTAATAAAAAAAAATTCTTTTTTTTATTAATTGGATTAATTATTATGAATGCATGAATGATGATTTAATTCTTTAAAATATGTAAAAAAAAAAAAAAATTATACGAATGAGCAGCTGAATCGCTTACAATTTACGGACCCTTTAACTTAGAAACTCTTAAAAATATTTTCCTATAAAAAATTCGATAAACATGGTGGTGACACCTCAAGTAATTACTTGTACCACTATCAAACTCCTAACTTGCTAAGCAATTTGGATACAAATTTGCCGCTTTAAAAGATTTGTTTAAAATATGTAATTTGGATTCAAGCAAATATTATTTGTATATTTGAGAATAGTTGATAAAAATATCTACTTGCCAATATGCCAAAAGAAGTGAAAAATCTTAGGGGTCATGTGTATATAAAGCTCATCTTCAAACCTTTCTTTTACTCACACCTTAGCTACTACTTCATCTCTATTTTTTTTTTTTGATTTTCCTTTCTGTTTGAACTCCCAGAATTGTCAAACTAGAGATGGCAATTGGACAGTTTAAAGATGTCGAAGCCGGTGAAATTAATGGCCTTGAAGATTTTGAGAAGCCATTGATTGCAGAAGAGCAAAATGTTGTTCATGAAACTCATAATGGTAATGAAAATGGATCCATTTGGATGGTTTTGCTATGCACATTTGTTGCTGTTTGTGGTTCATTTGAATTCGGATCTTGTGTAAGTACTTTGAAATTTTCATTTTTGTTTGTCATCAGAGCTTTTTTCAGAACCAAATTTACTGTTTCTGGTTTTTTTTTTTTTGTTCATCAATTTGAGGTAGCTCCAGGTTTAAACAAAGTTCTTGGTTACTAAAATGTTTTCTTTTCTTTTCTTTTTTTCCTTTTGTTTTTAGAATATGAAAAATCACAACAAAAGAACCAACCAAAAAGAAAAAAAGAAAAAGGTTTGTTTAGCTTAAGTTGTTCTTTTGGCAGGTGGGCTATTCAGCACCCACTCAATCAGCTATCAGGGAAGATCTTAATCTGTCTCTAGCTGAGGTTAGCCTTCTATTTTTCTTCCCATTCTTGATTAATGCTTCCATTTTTCATCTTAAGATCCACTAATTTTGTCATCAAAATTTCAGTTCTCAATGTTTGGCTCTATCTTAACAATTGGTGCAATGCTTGGTGCTGTGACAAGTGGCCGAGTTGCAGACTTGATTGGTCGAAAAGGGGTATGTTAAATTTTCAGAATTAGATTAAAAAGAAGAAAAAAGTTTTACTAAATTGGTTATTTCAATTGTACTAAATTTCCTTGAATCTTTGATTGAGTCAGGCAATGAGACTATCAGCTGCTTTCTGCATTACTGGATGGCTTGCTGTATATTTCTCTAAGGTTTAAACTTGGTGCTCATCTCAAGATTTGAAATCAGCACCCAATCTGCGAGGTATTATCCGTTTTGATCCGAAAGTCTCACTCTTTTGTCCGACGTCTTTTGTGAGACAAAATCGTAAGACTTTAAGATAAAAAAGGACAATACCTCGCAGGTTGGTTGAATGCGGGTCTCCATGTCAAGAGTATTTAAGATTTTGTCAAAAGAATCAGCAAGTTTTGAATTGGATAAAGTACCCACATTTGCATGGCTCCTATTGCAGGGGGCTCTGTCACTGGATGTTGGAAGGTTTTCCACTGGATATGGCATTGGAGTTTTCTCCTATGTGGTAATTATTTTTTTTTTCTTTCTCAAAACTATGTATTTCTTGATAGAGAACTGATAAGAAATGTTTCAAAAATTTAACAAACAGGTTCCAGTCTTCATAGCTGAAATAGCACCAAAGAATCTCCGAGGAGGGCTCACAACATTGAATCAGGTGAGAGCCTGGTAGAATTATAAGTCTTCATGAATTAAGGTTAACTGTGTAGTTTATGTCCTTAACTGTCTTTTCTTTGCAGCTCATGATTGTTACTGGTTCATCAGTTTCATTCTTAATAGGAACAATCATACCATGGAGGGCACTGGCTCTGACTGGTAATCCTAATTATCCTTCAGGATTTTTAAACTTGGTCAAAAAAATTAGTCTATGTTACTCGGATTCGGGGTGTCGGATACGGGTATGTATCCGACATGGGTATGCTCAATTTTTTCTAAGTTTTTCCATATATTTGGAGGATCATACCCACATATCCATATCCGAATATATGTCGGATATGGGTGCCGAACACGGATACTTTAGGAAAAATGAAGAGTTGGAGCAACATAGAAATTAGTTAGCTAAAATATAAGACTATTAGACTTAATGTTGGTTTTGATTTTGAAGGACTTGTGCCATGCATTTTCCTGTTTGTTGGTCTCTGTTTCATTCCTGAATCTCCTAGATGGCTGGTAAGCATTTCAATAGATATTACTTTATATAATAAGCAAAATAAAAGCAGGAATATGACTGCTGAAACTTGTTGGCAGGCAAAAGTTGGCCTAAACAAAGAATTTCAGATTGCTCTACGAAAACTTCGTGGCAAAGATGCTGATATCACTCAAGAAGCTGCAGAAATTCAAGTATTTACTACTATATATATATATATATATTATCTGAAAATATATCAGTAATATGGAATTGATGTATATGTAAAGCTAAGCTGGCTATTTTGGTGTCTCGACAGATATATGTGGAAACTCTTCAAAGCCTTCCGAAAACTAGAATATTGGACTTGTTTCAGCAAAAATATATTCGTTCACTGATTGTGAGTTACTCCTTTTCTCGACATTGGATGAATTCAAGATTCTTGTTTAAGTGGATTCTAATAGAACTGCTTTTTTGTATGATCTTCAGCTTGGAGTTGCATTAATGGTATTCCAACAGTTTGGAGGAATTAATGGAATAAGCTTCTATGCAAGTGAAACCTTTGCATCAGCTGGTAAATAATCGATTCTAAATACCTTATTTCAATGCCTATTTGTCATTAGTTATGTTACTCCGACTCTTCATTTTCCCTGAAGTACCCGTGTCCGACATCTATGTCTGACACATATTCGGATAAGGGTATGGGGTATGATCCTCCAAATATATGGAAAAACTTAAAAAAAAAAATTGAGCATACCCGTGTCGGACACATACCCATATCCGACACTCACCCCCGAGTCCGAGTAACATAGGTCATTAAACTTTCATGTTGAAAACTTTACTCTATAAACAATTTCCAGGGCTTTCTTCAGGAAAAACTGGAACCATAGCTTATGCTTGTGTTCAGGTAATTAATTTCTGTCATTCTGATAAAAACTTCAGCAGATATATATATATATATATATATATTTTTTTTTTTTTTTTCTTCTCCTTTCTTAATTCAGTCATCTGAAAAAAATCCTTAGGTCCCTATAACTATTATGGGAGCAATGCTAATGGACAAGTCAGGAAGAAGGCCACTCATAATGGTAAAATCTATGCCAGGAATTTTCTTTTCCCCTTTACCTCTTGAATTTTGATGGAAAATTTTGGGATTTGAATATGATTTTTTTTCTTTCCATTTGCAGGTTTCTGCCACTGGCACATTTCTTGGCTGCTTCCTAGCTGGCACTTCTTTCTATCTCAAAGTAAGTCATAATATTTGTTTATATATCCCTGAAATAATTTTGGGGTCTAGCCCTTTTTGAACCTGTTTCATAATTTATATTTTATCTGAGTCAGGACCACAATCTTATGCCTGAATGGGTGCCAATATTAGCTGTTGGTGGAGTACTGGTAAGTAAACCATAATAATATATCCTATGTTAATCCGACTTTTCATTTTTATTGAAATATCCGTATTTGATATATATTTGGACTTGAGTATAATATAGAGATATGATCCTTAAAGGATCCTCCAAATACATGAAAAAATTTAGAAAAAACTAAATATATCCGTGTCGAACACATAACCGTACCTTATACTCACACTCGAATCCGAATAATATAGAATATATCTAAGGCTGGCTTCTTATTCAATATTTTATTTGTTTTCATATTTTTTTTCCCATTGAAATCAGATTTATATAGCATCTTTCTCAATTGGAATGGGAGCAGTTCCTTGGGTGATAATGTCTGAGGTGAGAATGAAACCTCTTAGCTAGACTTCTCAAGCTTGTTTTTCCTTTAAACCAGAGAAAAAAAAAAAAAAAAAACCATGCTGATAAGGCCATGGAATACTTAAACAGTCAAATCTTATCTGATTTGAATTTAAAAATTAATAAATTGATCCGAAATTTAAGCTGAAACCTATTATTTTGGATGACAGATTTTCCCAATAAATGTTAAGGGAGTGGCTGGGAGCTTGGTGGTCCTGGTGAACTGGTTAGGTGCTTGGGCAGTCTCTTACACATTTAACTTTCTCATGACCTGGAGTTCCTCAGGTGAATGAACTAAACCCCTTTTCAACTTGGCCAAAACCAAAAACCTGGAAATATCTTACATTATCCGAACTTTTTATTTTTTCTAAAATATTCATGTCCGACACATATTCGGATGGATATGAAGGTATGTCCTCCAAATATATTAAAAAAAATTTAAAAATTGAGCATATCCGTGTCGGACACATATCCGTATCTGACACTTGTCTCTAGTCCGGGTAAATATAGGAAATATATATCTTCAGAACTAAAACCTGAACATGTTTGATTTCTGTTATTTCAGGCACCTTTTTTGTCTACTCCGGATTCTCTGTAATTACTATCCTATTTGTAGCAAAGTTTGTCCCAGAAACAAAAGGGAAAACACTGGAAGAAATCCAGGCATGCATCAATTCATAGAGGAACCAAAAAAAAAAAGAAAATCTATAATTGGTTTCAAAGATGAAAAATGGCATAAATATCTGGAGAAGATGTTGGAAGAAAATTTTGATGTGTGTTTTTGTTTCTTTTGCTTCAAGCATCCTCTCAATTCGATGGCGAAATTTTCCAAGTGTTGACACAGCATGAATAGATGGCACAACCTGTACTCTTCTGGATAATATTATGCCAGCTCTAGCACTGTTTTTCAGCTCATTTTTTTAGCCTTGTTTATTCAACTTTAGGATAATATATATATATATATATATATGAGGAAGAATCCATTTATATTAATGTAAAATTAATTTAGTTTAACATGTTTTCGTAATTTTTTACATGAGTTATATTTGTTTAATCCGACTATTGTATTTCATGTTCTATTCATGTAGATCGTGCACGTCGAATTTCGATTAAATTAAAAATGTTCAACTATTTGTTCGATATAAAAAAAACCATTAAATATATATATATATATATAAACCGATATTCTCAATTGACATGATCTAAATATCGGATCGATTCGAAATTTTACGTGTACGACGAGTGCGATTATATTACTAAATCTAACGATCAATTGATTAAAATATCAATCATATACGAAATTATAAAAGCATTTAAAACTAATTAATTTTACATGAGTATAAATTGATCTCATATATATATATATATATTCTTCCATGTCAGGTAATTAGTAACAGATGATAAGATTATGTTATCTTTCAAATTCAAATTGTAAATAACAAAGGATAAGATTATGTTGTTTCTTTCAAATGTATATTTAAATTCAAATATGTAATCTAGTTATCCTAGGTGTTAGTTGTAGGTATCTTATCCTCTAGCATTTTAAACTTACAGATTAACTCAAGAATTTGTATATAAATATGTGATTCAATACTCTAAATTAATAAACATGACAAACAATTCAAAACCTCTCTCTCTTTGTCAATCCTCTAGCAGTAATGTTCAAAGTGAGAAGATATAATCTTTGAGTTTCTTAATTGAAGTTAATGATTTTGTCCATCTAGAGATATTCTTCATTTTCTACAATATTTCATGAATTAAAGGAAAAACTATAAAATTATAGCACCAATCTAATTGTTAGAACAATTTCTATAAAACTTATGTTTTGATGGGATAGTATATGAAAAAATTTCAACTTCAATAACTTTAAGAGGACAAAAACAACTTGATACTAATATACAAGGGACTTGACAATTGGGCTGACAATTGAGAGATTGGATGGGTCAAGTGGATTGTTTTGGTTTGAATTGTTTCAAGTTCGTATTTTAAATTTAAATTAATTTAAGCGGGATTATTTTGGATTTGAATTTTGAATTGTTTAGATTCGTATTAATTTAGAATCTGAATTGAATAAATTCAGATTATTAATTTTGTTTAGATCAAATAAGATTGGATTGAGTTTCAGGTTTGAACAATCAATTGAGTTTTTGGGATTTGAATTAGTTTTATCAACTTTAATTTAATTTAATTATATGAAAGCTTATCTTAATTTAATTACAAAAATGAAAAATTCAATCTTTTTGAGATTATCCTTTCAAAATGTGATTATAAAATTTGAATTTCATTCTTTTAAGTTGATGACATCAGTCTTTATATTGAAAATATCACTATAAAATTCAACATTCAAGTTTTAAATATGACTTGATTAATTTCATTAGTTAAAGAGCTAAACTATTTGAACTCCTTTTAAATAGAATTTATTAGCACTATTGATTATCGATTTATCATTCTAAAACTAAAAAAAAAAAAAAAAAAATTAGTAGTACTAGAAAAAAAAGCTAACCTTAAACAGTTAAATGCATCGTTTTGTTATTACAACTTAGGGCTCCTATGTGTCTTTTGCATTGAACCATTTTGGATCCAATTGTATTTGAAAATTTGTGTTTGAGTGATACGGTGGAATCCTTGCCATCGTATCATACGATTGATAATTCGTCTATTTATATCGTGTTTATATATTTTTATGTATTATAATTATATTTAAAATATTATATATATATATAAATTTTGACACGTTAATAATTATGTTATATAAATTTTAATACGTTCGTGTATTTATATTATAATTGTATTATTTTTTCATATTATGTCATATTTTATATTATATTTTAATTATTATTTTTTTATTATGCTCGTATCATATTATCAGATCGTATTCAAAATTTTAACGTTGCTCTTAAAGTTAAGTTGAAATTTTTCTTTCTATTAAATCATATTTTTCAACTATGTTGACTTTTTCCTTTTTTACCCTTAAAACTATAATAATTGAATGTATACATTTACTTTTTTCATTTTCATTTTCATTTTATTTTTGTTTTTCATTTTATTTTTTTATTTAAAAGTTTCCAAATGATATTATTATTTTAATATAATAAATAATTTTATTATTTATAATAAAATAAAATAAAAAATAAAATTTATCATTATATATTAAATAATATAATAAAATTTTAATTATTTATTAATTTTATTAATTTTAAATTTATTAATATAAATTTAGTATAACATCTTTAATCATTATATTCTTTTCTCGTTATAATTATTACACTATCACTGTTATTTTTACATCAAACATATATTTTACTACAAATTTTAATTTCAAAATTATAATATTTGATCTTATCGTTACAAATAATTAATTTCAACACTAATATTTTTAATTTCAACAAATTAATCTCAACATCTGTCTAAATTAACCTTAAAAATAGTGTAGACTGTAGAGGCCACTTTGTGTTTGAGTACTTCATTGTTTCATTTTTAACGAAGCGGCCGAGCTTTCAAACAGCCCCAAACGCAACAACTCGCGCGTGTTTTCACTACACATGATCATGAATTCATGATCCAACACGTGTCACCGTACTGGCATTTACACATCCAAAAAAGCCTTTTTCTTTCGCACGCAAAAACTAAAATAAAAAAAATAAGACAAAGCAAAGGGAGTATAAAGGGGAATTCAATCAATCAGCTCTCTTTTACATCGCTCTTCCGTCGGCAAACTGAAAAAGGGGGTGAGACACGAAATTTTGTCTCTTCGATTTTCTTTTTTGTTTGGTTGATGATAAAATGGAGGAAAATTAAGGAACTCAAAAAGCTGACTGTTAGATTTGAATAGTTCTCTTTTTATCTTACAGTTTTCACTGTTTTATTTGATTGGGCAGATTCAATTCTCTTCGTTTTCTTTATTTGATAAAAAAAAGTTTGTGTTTATTTCCTTTTATGTATTTGGATTTCGAATTGTTTTGCTATGATTGTAAATGGTGATGATTTCAAGGTTTGAAACTTATCACTCACTTTCTCTTGTTTTTCTCAGCAAACGAACAGATGATTTTCTTTGATGTTTCCTTTTGCAATGTTACTTGAATTGGAGCTTTCTCCAAAGCTTCATTTTATGGGGACTTATTAGTGTTAATTTTCATTGTAAAATATACTTTGAATCCTCTAAAGCTTCATTTTAATTAGCCCCACGTGACTTCAAATGCTGATAATTTAAATGTTAATGAAGCAAATTACTTCTTAGGTTTTGGGAATAAAGATGAACTTTTTTAATTGTTTGTGTTGTTGAATAGTTTGAAACTTTGAATTACAACATTTGAAGTAAAGTGTATACTATCTGTTTGCAGGATTGACAAAGGACTGAACTAAGGTGCAGATTTTATAGTGATATGACGGACTATTATTTTGCTGGGGTTTTACATTGATGGGTTTTAGGTGGAAAATATATTTGGTGAAATTTAAGTAGTTAGTATACATAATGAGTAGGTTTCGGAAGGATGTTAATGCTTGTAATGATGGGAATACCCTTAAGGGAACTTGTGCAAGACAAGGTTGTAGCGAGAATTCTGATTATCTTGTTCATGATATTGCTCAACTCACAAATCTTAGATCAGGACCCCATGAACTTTTGTCCCGGGTTGTGCCAGGCAGGATGAAACTACCCGTTTCTACGGTGAAAATGTTGGTTGGGCGAGAGGGTAATTATACGGGTAGAGGTAGATTTTCATCAGCTGATTGTTGTCATGTTTTAAGTCGGTATTTGCCTGTCAATGGTCCCTGGTGGGTGGATCGGTTGCAAAGTCCAGCATATGTGTCTCAGTTTTCAGCCGATGGTTCTCTTTTTGTTGCTGGATTCCAGGTATTGTTTCATTCCCTTGGGCTATAGAACAAACACAGAAGTAGTGATCACTTGTATATTTGTTGGCTCACTGATTGCGTATGGCTTTACTTAAAGTGAAGTTTTTATGATCTTATTCTTTGACTGATTTTACTTTTTCCATGAGGCAGAGAAGCCACATTAGGATATATAATGTGGACAAGGGATGGAAAGTTCAGAAGGACATCCTGGCAAAAAGCTTGAGATGGACGATTACCGATACCTCTCTTTCACCAGATCAACGTTTTCTTGTAAGTGTGTTATTGTCTGTTAGCTTAAATTTTTTAGTTACTGGTATTCTTTGATTATATTGCCCCCCTCCCACTTTCTTTTGGTTCCATTTCATTTAACTTGATTTCTAATATTGCAGGTGTATTCTAGTTTATCCCCTGTTGTCCACATCGTGAATGTTGGATCTGCTGCCTCGGAGTCAATTGCAAATGTTACGGTATCTTGTACAAGTGCTACTAACTTCCAAATCTATACTTTATAGGCATATCGACTGGTTTAAGTGTTATTGCAAATGTATATGCTCAATTTTGCCAATAAAATAAACACTAGACATCACTAAATGTTCATGACATTTATGAACAACAGAAAGTGCCATTCTGCTTCCTGAAATGGATTAGGCAATTATTACACTGGATGGTCTGAGAGACTTACATATTATCTGCTTCCATTTCAAGAGCATCTTTAGAAGTAAAAAATTATGCATTTGAGGGACTAGGTATTGCTAATTGCTATGACAGAGTCAATTGGTTTATTTCTTTTTCTAAAGGGTTAGCTGGAAGTCATAATATCCATTTTGAGTTGTTTCCCTTGGTTCTAAATTAATACTATAGCTCTTTTCTTATGCAGGAAATCCATGATGGTTTGGATTTTTCTGGTGATGATTATGATGACGATGATGATGTTGAAGTGGGGATCTTCTCTGTGAAATTTTCCACTGATGGAAGAGAGCTTGTAGCTGCAAGTAGTAATAATTCTATATATGTTTATGATCTTGAGTCAAAAAGGCCTAGCCTCCGAATCCCGGCTCACAAGGTATCACAATTACTCGTCATGCCAATACATTGTTAAAGTGTTTTTTTGTTAAGGGCAGGGCATTCCAACTTTCAGTGATTATCTTAGTATAAAATTTGACTTCATTGAGATGAATATCAAACTTGAAGATGTTTAGAGATACTAAAGTCCTATTCCCATTTTCTCTCACAGTCTGATGTTAACACTGTGTGCTTTGCGGATGAAACTGGGCATCTCTTATTTTCTGGCAGTGACGATCATCTCTGTAAGGTAAAATTTATACTTATGTCCAATTGAAGATTAATGGAACCTTGATGCCAACTTTCTTTGATTATCGTGGATATGCTTGTTTAGTGTCGGTTGAAATCAAAGTGGCTGTATGTATCTTGCCGATCATCTTTTATAATAGAGAAAGTGCTTATTTATTGGCTTGAACAGGTGTGGGACAGGCGTTGCTTTGTCACTAAAGGAAAAGCAGCTGGGGTCTTGATGGGTCATCTACAAGGGATTACATTCATTGATAGCCATGGAGATGGCCGTTATTTCATTTCGAATGGAAAAGATCAGACCACAAAACTCTGGGATATACGAAAGATGTCCTCCAATGCTGCATAGTAAATTTACATCAACTCCCTTTTCTACCTAATGCAATTTCTGGCATTACTTCTTGAAGCTCATGATATTTTCCTTTTTGTTTATATGATATATAGGTTATATCAGTGAAATATTGATTTACTAATAATTATTCAATAATATCAACTTTCAACTTAGAATTATGCTTAAATTTATAATGGTTAAGGGCTCGTCTTTTTTGTCCATGCTTCCTGTGTTTCTTACCACTGATATTTATATTTCTTTAAACAGCACTCCAAGGCGAAGAGATCCTGACTTTGACTACAGATGGATGGATTACCCAACTCATGCAAGAGCCTTGAAACATCCCCATGATCAGTCATTAGCAACATACAAAGGCCATAAAGTGTTGCGTACTTTGATTCGTTGTTACTTCTCTCCAGCATATAGGTAATCTCTTATACGTATGCCGTGGTTTAGTTGTGAACTTATGCTTCATTAAAAATGCTTGCTCGTCTAATGTTTCAAAAACTTGGGTAATACTTGTACCCTTTCTGAAATCTTAGCCTGAATCTAGCCAGCGGAGAACCTTTCCTGAGGTCACATGGTTTGATCTCTTTTCTTTCGTTATGACTGGGGTTAACTATAATCTCACATACAACCTCCAAATTGCAGTTCAACGTTTCACTTTAAGTGTCTTGATGTATTGACTGTACAAGTTAAGTTTGCCTCACTGTTGAGACCTAGACTTGTGGTTGGTATTACGTTTGGCCTAGGAAAGGCCTTAAAGTCAGCTGGATTAACCTATGTTGCTCCAACTCTTCATTTTTCTTGAAGTACCTGTGTCCGACACCTATGTCCGACACATATTCGGACATGGGTATGGGGATATGAACCTCTAAGGACCTTCCAAATACATGGAAAAACTTATAAAAACTTGAACATACCCATGTCGGACACATATCCATATCCGATCCTCACACTCGAGTCTGAGTAACATAGGGATTAACCGGCAGGTTTGCGCCAGCTCCGGTCAACTGCAAACCCAAATGGCATGGCCTTTGCTGGCCAAATTGGGTAGTCATTCTGATCCCCTTCTCTCTTTTCAAGTTTTGCAAATTCTGCTAGCTTTTATCGACAACACCTGTTCAAGTAGGGGCTGGCTGAACTAGGCAGTCTGGTCATAAACTTGATGGTTCAAGGCTTACATTTACCCTTGAGAATTGAGATCATCCATTCAATTAGCAGGCATTTACAATTTTTTTCTAACTTTGCAAATCACATTTTGCAGCACTGGTCAAAAGTACATTTACACTGGCTCTAGTGATGGTTCTCTTTATATATATGATCTGGTAAGTATTCAATTCACTGTTTCTTTTTCAAACTAGTTTGGATGATGGATACAAATGAAATGATAAGCTGGCTATGGAACATATACTGAATTTTATACTTTATATCTTCTTTCTGTTTGTACCCCTCAAAATTTTGCCCATGGGATTGGATTGCTCGTCTTAGAATTAGATCATGGTCTTCCAAACATTTCCAAATTGTCCCTTGCCATTTATGGTTGATAACGGTTCGGTTTAGTTTTGGAAAAAAATTACAATTAATGTGTAATATTCTGGTTTTTTAAAAACCGAACCGAACCGAATAGCATAAAAAACCGAACCAAATTCCACCGGTTTGGATCGGTTCGGTTCATCGGTTTTTAAAAATTTAGTAAATTATTTTTTTCTATAGTATTTTTAAGTTTTTTTTCTTTCACTAATTTAGAAATAAAATATTTATTTTTATATTATAAAAAATAAAAAATTAAAAAATCGATTAAAAAATAGAATTCGGGTCGTTTCTAATAATTGCAGTTTTTAATTTATGAATAAAAAATCAAACCGAATCAAGTAAATCTAATTATTGTCTGAACCGAATTCATAAAAATCGAATCAAACACTACGGTTCGAATCGATTTTCAGTTTTCTCAGCCCTACTTGCCATGGTACCTTCTACCTCTGCTCAGCTAGACACTATTTCCTTTGCCACACAACCTCAAGAAAGTTGTAACTAGGTTATTCTTTGTAGGTGACCGGAGATCAAGTAGCGCGTTGTGATCATCATGAAGCTCCAGTGAGAGATTGTAGTTGGCACCCATTATATCCAATGATCATCACCTCCTCCTGGGACGGTGTCATTGCGAGATGGGAATTTCCCGGTAGCAACGAAGAGCCCTCACGGCGGGAACCACCACCGAGTCAGAGAAGAAGACCTAGCTTTTGAAGATTGCAATTGTTTCTCCAAATACAGGTTTCTTTGACATATTTTGTAAGTTATTATTTCTGAGTGCCACAATTTGCATAGGTAAATTCATAGAGATTTTGCTTGTTTTATTCAGCACTGTAAAAAAAATGGTCGTAAATAGGTCCGTCGTAAATTGGGTTAAAACTTTACTGTTGGTGTATGAGATAATTTTTATTTATAATAAATCTATCTAGTTTCAGTTCCTTGCTTCTTCTATATTCATGTTTTTCATGTTGGTATATGATTTCTTGGGGGGTTGGAAACATAAAAAAAAAAAAAAAAAATTGTGCTGAAACCCTAATTTCCAGAAATTTTTGGTATTGAAATTAAAGCATGTTGTTAAGATGATCATTCAATTTGAAGCATGTAACTAACAGATGTTTTGTCCTCAATTCTAACCTGATGTAGTTGTTCTTCTGTTTTGTTTTTGAGTTTTGTTTTTTGTTTTTTTTTTCCTTCCATTTTTAACAGTAAATTGGGATACTTTTAACAAACAACTTTGATGACTAAAGATTAAGAAACAATAATCCTTTTTAAAAATTGAAAAATTATACAAGAAATTTAATAAACATTGAACTAAAAAAAGCTTTTTTTTCTTTTAGCCAAGATTCAAGAACATAAAAAATAACTTTCAAGTCTCTACTCTAATCAGTTATAGTGCTATTTTTTTTCAAGCAATTATTAAGGATTTTATGGTTTTTTTTTTTTTTTTTTAAAGCACTTAAGTTGAGTTAGAGGTGTTCATAAGTCAAGTCGAGTTAGGTTAAGTTCGTATAAAAAAAATTACTTGTCTAAGTTCGATCAGTTAAGCCTAAAAACTCGTTTCACTGTTTAAAAATATATTAAAATATTATTTTATATTAATATTTATATATTTTTATAATTAAATTTAAAATAAAAATATTTTTATTGATTAAATAATAATTTTAACCCAATTGGATTCGTTTGGATTATAATTTTTTTATCTAAACTTGACGCAACGCAATTCAAACTGGACTCGTTGACAAATCTAATTTGAATTTTTATTTATAATAATATTTTATAGTAAATATAATAAATAATAGTTATTCTTAAAAAATTTAATGCATTCAAAATAATATCACGACAACTTTAAAAAGTGTTTCAAATAACTTGGGAAGTGTCTCAAAACATTTGTTAGCAGTTAAAAAACTTGTAACTAAATTAGTTACACTTGTTAGCAAAAATTCAGTTTAAAAAAGATGTAATTCAAAATAATATCTGAATTCGTTGCGGATAGTAATTATAATATTCGAATCCGTAAAAAAAGGATCGGATATCTGCGGATATTCGAATCCGCATTTTAAATTGCCATCCCTAAGACGGAGCGGAGCAAGTATTTACCAAAATCATTCTGCTCCACCCCTCCCCTATTTTTCAAAAAGAAAAAACCTCTCAATTCGAAGCAGATCGGTACGAAATCCATCGATCAGATCGGATTTTGCCTTCCCTACCTGTTATAGTCTTTTTTGGGCTAAGGCTCCATCTACTTTCCTGAGGTCAAGCTAAACCCAAGTTTCCTTTGTGGGCTTTGTATGATCTATTGGGTTAGCCCGACAAGTTCTCAATCTGGGCTAGAATTAGCTTTTTAACAAATCGTAGTTTAAGTACCAGGAACGCAAAGATAAAACAGCCAACTATTAAAAAAAAATAAAAAATCGTAATCAAAGATAAAAGAAAGAGTTGTATATGTTTGAAGATTGAAATTTTAAATTCACTTAATGCTATCACTTAAAAATTATTGCATGAATTAATCAGATTAAGTTTCGAATTCAAACATCCAAGTATTTTGACTCTGATTAATACATGTTTTTTAAAAAAAAAATAGAGACGAGATCCTTCACATTTATCAATCTTTATTGGCCTCCTTGTTTTGACTAATTCTATTTTTTTAATCTATTCAATTGAACCTAAGAAAAATCAAAGTAATGACTACGGCAATTAATGTCGACCATGGATGAAGCTTAGTTTCAAGATTCTTTTACAAGTAAAATTGGAAGACAGAAAAAAAAAAAAAAAAAAAGCTGAATACTCAACTGTACATATATTTCCATCGTTAAAGTCATAAGCAAAATTATTGTAGCATTGGAAATTCAACCACCCATTTTCCACCACCTACCGCCTCGGCCGGTGTGGTGTGGGGCTAGCTGCCTCGTCCTAGCCGCAGTTGGGGAGCCCACTTCCTTTATACAAAAAAAAAAAAAAGAACACAGTTTTTTTTTTCTCAGCTGAAAAATGAAACATCTCTCACATATATGACATCGGATGATATTGGAGTCGAGCGATTTAAATTGCGATTGTGAATATGTTTTTGATCGCGTCGCGTGTATCGCAGAGCTAGACGTAATGAATGTTATTATGATCAATTGCGATAAATATTGATCGTAAATATCGAAGACGAAATGAGTCAAAACCGTTAAATAACGACCTTAACATCGTATTGTTGTCGTTATTTAAATTTCTGCATTGGACTTAAACCCAATCTCTGTTATTGGAATCTTACAAAAACATTTAACGACTCAAAATCCGATGGTAAAAGTACGTCGTAAGATCTTAGAAAGTTTCAAATTAAAATATTTTCACTTGTTGAATCTTATCTATGTATAAATATATTGCATGTTAAAATAATGTTATTTTATACCAAAAAAAAAAGTGATATTATCTTGTATATAAAATTTGAATTTTTCGGTAGTTTTATATAAATTTGAAAATTTCTCCTTTTTTTTTATGTCATAAATTTTATAAAAACATAAAATTAAGTCAGTTTCACATTGATATAAGCGAATCTTTTGATTAACATTTTTTAAAATTATTATATAAAAAAATATTTTTATTTAATATATTAGAAATGATGAATAAAATTATTAATTATTGCATTTAATATAAAATTATTAGTATAAATAATATATTAATTAAGTATAAAAAATATCTTAAATTAACAAAATCCTAATTAATATTGGTTCAAACAAAGTCCAAGCTTCCAACTGTCAAAACAGAAAAAGGTAGCTTAATTATTGACTGAAAATGGATCTTGAAATTATATTATCACTACTAATTTATAATTAATTGAAACTACTACTTTTAAAAGAAACCCCCCAAAAAATTGATTATTAGATTATACAAATAAAAAAAGCTCCATCCACGTGTGAATCCCACAAAGAAAAACAAACGTAGGAACACACAAACTCAAACTCAAATCTTCTTTTTAATTTTGTTTTTTAAGATTTAGAATTGTCGAATAAGATTAAAGTAAATTTATTAATTTATGTATGTATATTATATTTCATATTTTTTATATTAATTATATAAATATAAATATAATATAAATTATTAAATATATCAAAATTTAAATTTAAATTTAAATATGAATACGAATACAGATATATATTAAATATATTATATCATATTTATTGTGTTATTTATTAAATATGTTATATTTGTGTCGTAGTTTATATCGTGTTAAAATAACCAAATCTAACTTGAAGTGAATGTAATAAGTGAAGCAATAGAATTTTCCCATTTCATGAAACTCCACTAACTGTTAAACTTCAATTTATCACATTCCTCGTATTGGGATTTTAAAGCAGATTTTTAACCGAAACAAAACAAATCAGATATTTCCTTTTCTTCTCTTTCTTTTATACTCGTTTAGTATTATTGTTGACATAGTTTTTGAGATTAAAAATTATGTTTTATCGTAAACACAATGTTAAACGAATAAATTATTTTTTTTGTTTTTACGATTAAAATCATGATTTGACAACTCAAACCAAAAAGTCAAAAAAATATAAATTTTATGATTTTGAAGCTAACTTTTAAATAAAATTATTTTATTATCTTTACGTCTCTAAACTTTTATTATTTTAAACATATATATATTTTTTTATATTTCAATTTCTCACAATATTTTTTCACATCAACGCTAAACACTTTAAAGTTTTTAAACTATATTTTTAATTTCATTACACTTTTTAAAATCCAAACTTTTTTTAACCCAAACTTTTTTCAATCGTAATGTTAAACTGACCTTTAATCAATGATTCAATCATTGTCCGATGCCGATGTTTATTTATTTGATTGTAAATGTCCATGCTTTTCTTCTCTTCAAAATAGCGAATGAAATAATGCCAGCCTTTGTTTCAATACCTTCCCTAATGTAAGATCAAATTTCAAGATTTTAATCTCACAAATTTAATCTTAATTTTCATGTAATATTAAATTTCAAGATTTGAAATCATGAGATTTTAAGTTCGAGTTTTATCATATGTAGATTTTATTTAATTTTATATTAAATTTATTTAATTATATGTTGATTCATTGATTGATTTGTTTAGTTTTAATTTATTAATTTTTATATAAATATAATATTTAATCATGATTGTAATTTTTATTTATATCACTTTATCAAATGATTTTTTTTTTTCAAAATTGGAGCATCATAAGTTTCATCAAATTTCAAATTCTTCATGTCTCAATTCTTTTTTTAACATGACATCATGAATTTTTGTAAAATTTTAGAGTAAGATAAGAACATTTGTAATTATGGTCAATGAATCAAGACGATAAATAGAAAATTGATAAATTCGATAATGTAATACATGTTTAAAAAGGGTTTGCTTTTTAAATCTAGAATTTAATCTAACTGATTCACTTATTTTTTTAAGAAGTAAATTTTTGCAAAATTAAAATTTCGTTCTCAATTTTTTTAGGTGCGTTTGGATGAAAAGTTTTAAAATTTTAAAGAATTTGGAAATGTTAGGATTTTAAAATGCATCAATTTAAAATATTAACATTTGTAATTGTATTGTCTAGATAAATATTTTGTATAAAGAAATTTAGAATATTAAAATTTGATGAGGTAAAAAAATAATTAGACTAGAAAAAAATAATATTATAAATAAAATAAGAAAAATATACAATACAAATGTCATTAGATTTGTAAAAATGTATAGATATTACTAATAATGTGAAAAATAAAATATGAAATGAGTTTTCATAGTTAGAATGAAAAAAATAAGGGTTTTGCTAACGAGTGCTCTTAGGGCACTTTTTAAGGTTAGTTAATATGCTATTTATAGTAATAGCATTGTATTAATTACAAAAATTGACAACTTTATTCATCATTTTCAATGCATTGGTGAAAATATTACTACATATGATAACCTTAAATAATACCTTTAGGACACTTGTTAACAAAATCCAAAAAATAAAAGTTGTGTAAAAAAAAAAATAATAAATATTAATATCTTGTTTAAAAACTAAAAAATTTTAAAAATTTCACTTCTGAAGGTGGAATTTGAAAAGAGAATTTGAGTTTCGAAAATTTCAAAAATTTTGACAATTTTAATTTTTAATTTATTTCTCTACAAATGAATTCTATCTTTAAAATCCCTCATCCAAATGCAGCCTTAAGTTTTGTTCTCCTTTATAAAAAAAAGTTTGATTTTATGGTAGCTAATTGTGTGACACAATCTAGTGAAATATAAAATACTAGTTTGTGACCCCATGCGATGCACGTCTCTTGGCACGTCGCTTCTTGGCAACAGGACGTCCTGCAATAATACATAACTACATGAAGACTGTGGAGCTAACCCCGGAAGGTTGGCAAGATTCTTGGGTTTGCTCTACTCTTGGGACGTCCTGGAGAGCATGACTTGGAAGCTCAGATGTCGATATTGTTAAGAAGTCCGCTTCTTAACCTTTCCCTGGAACACAAGTGCTTTCCGTTCTCGTTGAACAAACAGTGCATTCTTAAGCGTGCTGTTATGTAATATTTCTTCACTGCCTGTTACCAAAACACTACTCGAGTGTAACCTTCACATAACTTCCATGTCATCCACTACTTTGGTAACCTCAGTCTTTCTCCCACTACCCATGATGAGTGTTACTTACACGTGAGTGAGCTCCTAATAACCGTCCACTATCTTTGTAACTCATCCTGGTAACTTCTTTGGATACGCTATAAATAGAGGTTCAAATGCTTCATTTGGGATATTTTGTCCATTTGACAAACTTTCAGACGTTAAGAATTCTCTGCAACATTTTATTTGTAATTTCTACAACAACCATACTCTCCACCATCCTCAGCCACTTACAGTCTTCATCACCACCACCTGCCACCGCACTTGTTCTTTAGGGTTTGCTTCAATCTTCCTTTCCGCCGTCTCCCCACGGCATTTCATTTTACTGGTTTGCAACGTTTCCTCACTCGATCAAAAACATCCTCTACCGTATTCAATCTAAAAGTTAGAAATTCACATGAAAAAATTTGAAAGATTTGGTTATCTACTGGTTGTAGAATTGACAGTATTCCTTGGCATTTCTTTCGTGTATGTATATCAGTTTTCATCTTTTTTAGCAAGAAATAACTCTCCTCTAGACTTCTTGTCTCATTACTTTAAAATTATACCCTTTATAAGAAATTTGATTCAGCAGTTTTGAAGAGAAGCAGCTTTGCAACAGTATTGATGTCATAACGATTTTTCGATCCAAGGAGACTTCACAACAAGAAAAATATACGTCCTTTCTAGACTCACAAATAGAACAAGTTTTTAAAAAAACATGAATTCTCTGGGAATCGAACAAATGCAACCTTCTTTTAGTTTCCAAATCATGGCATTTTGAGAACCGTCAAGGCTAGCCGGGATGTTCAGACTGGAAAGTCAATTCTGGAAGGGAAAAAGGTCTCAGTTTTTGAAGCCAAACCTCCAAACGAGAGTTGACAGTTTTGGAATATTTTGGAATCCCAAATGTTCCTCGATTTCCTCAAAATGACCTCCTTTTTGGTCATGGCCTCGACAATACATAGGTGGCGTCGAAAAATCTCCCATTTTACTCTAGACTGCCCATTTTGAGTCCATAGTTATTAGGAAGCTCAAGTTTCTCTTTGATTCAAGGCATTCTTTTTCCGTCTTTGAACCGGGACTTCATTATCTGTGACCTTTGAAAAGATTCTTCCTCGCATTTGCCCCCTAGTGTGGAGGGTGATCCTTGATCGGGGTAGAAAGAACGAAAGTATTCATTAGGCTCAAAAGGGGTAGCAAAAGGATATTTTATAATTTGTGAAAGGATGATGAAAGATGGCTATTTTTCATCTCAAACACAAGCACGTAAACCGAAGAGTCATTCCCTAGAGGAAAATAATGAAAAGGTTTCTTCCTTTCTTGAAACCATCGTGAATTTCATAAATGCATGATGTCACACTCATTTTTCATTTTCTTTTTTTCTTTTCTTTTTTTTTTCTTTTTTTTTGATTGATGCATGCCCCGAAAATTACTTCATCTTTATTCACCACCTGTCCTCCATATCTACAAATGATGCACCATTTGATTGGTCATACAAATGAGAATTCGTATCATAACGAGGAACACCTCAAGTCTTTTTTTTGGCTCTCCGAAGGGACAAGAAAGACTATGGCTCAAAAATAGCTTTTTTCTAGGAACATGAGAAAATCAGGTTTAGTCATTGTTATCTGAGACGTTAATCATGAAGTGACGTATGAGAAACTCTTGTTTTGTGGTTACGGAAAGGGATTTGAATGGTTTTGGCATAACCTTGACACGCATCAATTTACCATAATCTAGATTCTTGAAAAAGGTTTCACTTGTTTGAAACACCAAAGAGCTCGGATTTTTCAAAAGTTTGTTCCATTGCTCATAACCTAAACTAGGATCTACATTTTTCTTATTGCACTGACTGTGGTTTCTGAAATTCAACAATATATTCCTGGAAGCATTGATTTTTTCAAACTCAAAGGATTCAAACATAGGCAAGTCCGAAAGAGAGGTGGAAGGGTGTTGGGTCATTTCTAACAATGATCATCAATAATCTCAAGACTCCCCATCATTTCTTAATGTGAAGAAAGATTTTTTTCTTTTAAGAAAGCATTCTTCAAAATCAAGAATTTCCTTAATGTTTATTTTTGAAAATTCAAATTATTATTAACACAATAAACACAAAGCATTTGAAATTCAAAATTTATTTATTTCATGTGGATGCCAACATAAGACAAGTGCTTTCATGATGAGGCATAGAACTACATGCATATTCCTCAATGCTTGTTGACATGCTTTTAAAGGTAACTACTCTCATCCTCAAGACCCCCAAAGAAGAAACCGATTTATGGCAATGCGGATTTCCACTGTTCGAGTAGCTCTGGAGTCAAAATGTCATCGTGGACAAGACCTTAAAATCTTTTCCTTCAGTTGTCTGTATTTTTCAGTTGAATGTCCAATTGCCCCCATGTGATACTCACACTTGCTGTTTGGGTCATAACTCCTTGCTGATGGGTTTGGAGTTATTTTCAAAGGCACAGGGGTGAGGTATTGGTTCCTTATTAGTAATTGCAACAAGTCGGAGATTGGGATTGAAAATTTCTCTTGGTTGCCCCGCGGTCGTTTCTGGGAAGCAGGCCTAGTTGCAGGGCCTGACATAGGATTAGGTGTTTGGGGATGAATATTTGGCCGATAAGGATAATGGCTTGGAGAGGTATTGGTGGAGTAATATGATTGATATGAAGGGAATTGGGGATATGGAGTGAATTCTCCCACAGCCTGGACATGTTCCTCTTTCTTTTCAGGTGCCTCGTTTCTCTCGGCATTAGATGTCTTATCTCCTTCGAGTTTTCCGTTCTTGATAGCATTCTCGATCATCTCACCAGAAATGACCATATCAGCGAAATTTCTTGAGGCATTGCCAACCATCTTGTCATAATAAGGTGCCGTTAATGTACCGATGAATAATACAATATTTTCTTTCTCAGTGAGTGGTGGTTGCACCTGTGTTGCCATATCCCTCCATCGTTGGGCATATTCCTTAAAACCCTCAGTATGCTTCTTTTCCATATTCTGCAATGTTAACCTATCTGGTGCCATGTTGATCATGTGCTTATACTGAGTCTTGAAAGCTTTTGCCAGATCTTTCCAAGAACGGATACAGCCCCGATCCAACTGATTATACCATCTTGCAGCTGACCCTGTTAGACTGTCTTGGAAGCAGTGGATTAACAGCTTGTCGTTGTTGGTGTAGCCAGCCATTTTTCGACAAAACATCGTGATGTGGGTTGATGGACATTTCGATCCGTCATACTTTTCAAATTCAGGGACCTTGAATTTTGGCGGAATCACCAAATCTGGGACCAAGCTGAGCTCATTAGGATCCATATACCTGAAAACATCTATTCCTTCTATGGCTTTGAGTCTCTCTTCAAACAGATCATACTTCTGTTGCACTTCTGTGTCTTCCACTTGCTTTGCCACACGTTTCTTCAGCTTTTCTTGTTCTAGTGAACCATATTGGCTTGGAATAATAACTGGGTCTAAGGGGTGAAATCCCGAGTTCAATTGTAATTGTCTTTGGCCTTGTTGACTTGGTAGGTAAATCGGATCTTCGTTGTTGTTTGCTTGAGGTCGAGGTTCTCCCATTATGATCGACCCTTCAACAATCCATTTTCCTCGGGTCAATCTAGTCATCATTTCAATCATCTTGTCTATTTGCTCGCGTGACTCCTCTTGAGATTTTGTTATCTGTTCTCGTGCTTCTTGCTGAGATTTGGCTAATTGTTCTTGTAATTCCCTCTGTGCTCTTTCTATTCTATCCAATCTATTTTGTTCATCCTCCATGGTTCCGGCCTGTGTCATAGAGGTACGCAGTAATTCTTATACCTCTGATTTGAAAGAGAAATCTCTTCAAAGTTTTTAAAACTAAGCCGACTTCTTTTTTATTCCCCAAGTGTGTTTCATGATGAATGAGCTATGAATGCCGTGAATGTAACACGATGCCCATATGGTGCATGCAAATAATAAACAAATTAATGCATGAACATATACAGTGAGTGACCATGTATGTCACGAATGCATGACCTTATTGTTATGAATGCAATCACGGTGTCGATATGATGCATGTAAAGAATAAATAAATTGATATACTGGTATATACAGAGAACGATCATGTATGTCACAAATGTGTTCTACAATGAATGACCATGCATGTTATGATTGCAACATGATGCTAATTTGATTTGTCTAAAGAATAAACAAATTAATGCACGAATATATACAGAAAACTATTCAATAATTAGATTAACATGATTTGGACTGAACTTAATTATTCAACAATTTTATTGCACAAACTTTGCCCCCAAATTCAATCCGCAGTTTTTTTTTTATATAAAAAAAAACATATTTTCCCCGCAAAATCAAAATATTATTTTCAAAAACCAATTTTTATCAAAAACTTTTGGGGTAGTGGGTCTTATTGTGGCATAGGTGTCCAAATATTTATTCAACACTACCGGTTTGCAATTCTTATTTAATCAACAACAAGTGTTTATGCGATTTATCAAATGAGATTATTATCACCGTGAAATCAAAAATACAATTATAAATGTACATGCTTTATTTACAAGTGCATTAATGCATGAAATGTACGAGATGTATGAAACGCAAGGGTGCTTGAAAGAAAGAATTTTCATATTTACAAATTCAAAGAGTTAATGAACATTGCCCCAACAGTATCGACTTATTTAGGCATCAAGGTGCCTTTTAGGGCGGAATATTAAACTTATTAAGAGCGATGTACATTCATCTTTACCCGGTGTATCATGCTTATTTGGAATGTAAAGCAAATAGAAAAAGGTTGAAAATGTTCCTCCATGTGTACCTAGTTTCGATATATCTAACGAAAATTTGGCACGGCTCTACCTAGGTTCGACTTTGTAGGGTTCACTATATGCGGTTCGGTTGAATTCTAAAGGCCCCAAAGTTCACTATATGCGGTTCGGTTGAATTCTAAAGGCCCCAAATTGTTCCTCACTGTCACCCGTGAAGACTAGTAAGGCACCATGATCCGAGGAACGGGTTCAATTTGTTAGAGTATTTATTCCTTAGCCCATGCGGATTGTTAATCACGAAGGCATAGGAATATCATACTCCGAAAGTGTTTCGCTAGCCCATGCGGATTGTTAGTCACGAAGGCATAGTTTACTTTACTTTCACTTAAAAAGGACGAAACTCGGATATAGAGTTTATGTTATGCGAATGCAAGCGTAGTGTGTGAGGAGGTACAAACAAACCTTTTACCGCCTACTCTATAACCCGTATTCCGAATACCCCGATAATATACCAAGGCAAAGAATAAACCATGTAAGGTAATAATTTAATCAAAGAGCAATAATAATATATAAAATTAAGTAACCAGAGAACAATAGTAATGTATGCACATGAATTATGGACATATTTAAAAACATTTTATTATTTTCAAAATTCTCCTTATTAATAAAAAATGTGGGAATTAAAATTAAATATCAATTAAACCAACAAAACCGAGACTTTGATAACACATGATCAATTTTAGGCCTGACTCTCTTGTGGGTCCCCAGTGGAGTCGCCAAGCTGTCATAATGATTTTTCGATCGCTAGACATTTTTGACAACACAAAACGGGAGTCGCCACCAATCTTTTTTGTTTAGGTGTGATTGGCCACCTGTTAAAATCGGTTTTTATAAAAACATCTTAAAACTAATTAAAACATTTTAAAAAAAAACCAATTTTGAAGTCTGCGTTTTAAACCAGAGAAGAAAAAAAACAAAAGCGAGTTCGGGAGTCGGTTACGTGCGGGGAAGGATTAGCACCCCCACAACGCCTGTATAAAACAGTACCTTATTGATCGTGTGTCATATCGAGTCTCGGTGAAAATTGGTTTTAATTTCGGTATTTCAAAAATTTCCTTTTCAGAAAAAATTATGTCATTGGAGAATGATTCAGACTTTATCGATACAAAATTTCTCATATTCCCCGGCAGACCCGGCAAAACATGAGAATTTTTTTTTACTTGTTTTGGAATTCTCCGAATCACCTTTGCTTTTAAAAAAAATAATATTTAGTTATTAATAATAATTGATGGTATCCTCCCCGGCAGACCCAGCAGAGAACTCAAAAATACCATAGATAATATATATAAAAAATAATAATAATAAAATAAAATAATAAATGGGCAAAAATAATAATATGGTGAAAATTTTAATAACAGCTATAATAAAATAAATAAGTGAAATAAATGGCGCTAATGAAGTAACAAAATATATACCATAGAATAATATTAAAAGAACAAATAATAATAAAATAAAAAATGGACACGAACATGAGCATAAATAAAATACAATAATATAATAACCATAATGATAACTACTATAAAATAAATAAATAAAGAAGAACATTAATAAATATAAATAAAATAAAAATAGATAATGAAAATGAACCATAAACAAAAATAATAATATAATAATAATATTAATGATCATTAGAATAAAATAATAATAATACGTAAGATAACATAAAATTAAATCAGATAATAAAAACATGAAAACAACAAAAAATAAAATAAAATTTACTTTCGAAAACGTGCGCAGTCGAGGCCTAGTGCTCGGATGAACTTCCCGAGAGGATTAATTAATTCTTTTTTCTTTTTTTTTTTCCTTTTTTTTTATATTTTCCCCCTCTTTTTTTTTTTTTTTAATTTTAATTTTACTTTTTTCTTCTTTTTGCCTTTTTTATTTTTATTTTTTTCTTTATTTTCTTTTTTTTTTCCTTTTCTTTTTTCTCTTCTTTCCTCCCTGGCCCAAAGTCAGTGCCTGGGCTGCTGGGCCCAGGGCCTGATATGGCGCGGGTCGGGTCCGGTTCGGCGCGGGCCGGATCTTTTTCCTTTTCTTTTTCTTTTTTTTGGGGAGCTCGGGTCAGGCTCGCGGACCCCGGGTCGCATCAGGGTCCGCACGAGGACCCTCTCTTGGCCGAAACGGCGCCGTTTCGACGCCCTATAAATAACCAAAAGAACCCTTTTTTTAAAATTTTTTCTTTCTCCTCCCTCTCTCTTCCTCTTATTCCTTCTCCCTTCTCTCTAACTAGCCCAGAGTCCGGCGTCGATCCGTCGCGTCGGCCGCTGTGCCTCGCCGTCGGCCGTCGCTCGCCGACGGTCGATGTTCTCCAAATCTCACAACTAAGGGGGTTTCGACCCCCTCTTCTCAGATTCGGGCTCCGTTTTGCCCGAATCCCAACCGAAACCCCTAGATATGGGTTTCAAAACCCAACCAACTTTTTTTTTTGTTTATGTTTTTTTGTTTGCTGTTTTGTGGTTTTTTTGGTTATTGTGTGCTAGGGTTGGGTTTCTTTCGGTAGTGGAGGGCTGTCGATGGTGGTGGTTCTTTGTTGTGGCTGTGGGAGCCGAGAGTGTGAGGAGGGGGAGGTCTCGACCAGTGAAGAGGTTTTTTTTTTTTTTTAAAAGGGGTCCGAACCTGATCTGGGGGGTCGATTGGGGGGTCCGGATCTAGGGTTTTTTTGTTGTGTTTTCTCTCCTTTTTTTTTGTTGCTGACTGTGACTTTTATGGTGGGTTGGGGGTTGAGTGTAGTGGTGGCTTTTGCAGGGTGGTGGCGTGATGAAGGGGAGGTGGCGTGTGCAGGGGAGGGGGCTGGCAAGGGCTGGCATGTTGGAGGTGGATGGCGTGTTGGAGGTTGGGCAGGGGTAGGGGATGGTAGAGGCGGGTAGGGTTTGGGGTTGCTGTTTAGGGTTTGGCTTGGGCCAGGGTTAGGGAAATGGGCCTGCTAGGTAGCAGGCCCTGTTGGGCCAGGTGGATTGGGCTATGTTGGGGATGGGTTTGGCTGGGCCTGATTGGGCCAACAGGCCTGGGTGGTCTAGTATTAGGCCTGCTAGGGTGGTCTTGTATTGGGCCCCGTAAATAGCCCGGGTCCGATTCGGATTTGACTCGGACTGAAATTGGTTATTACAATTGATATGATATTTTAACTGTAACGACCGTTACGTTGCGGTAACATTCGTTACGGACGTGATTCCAAATTACAGTGACGGTGCGGTGCTTCGAAAATCTGTTACAAAATGTCATATTTTAGTAGAGGTGGCAATTGGGCGGGTTCGGGCGGGTTCGGGTCGGGTTCATTCGGGTCGGGTTTATTCGGGTTCGGGCTCATTCAGGTTCGGGCTCATTCGGGTTCGGGTCCATCCGGGTTCGGGCTCATTCGGGTTCGGGTCCATTCGGGTTCGGGCTCATTCGGGTTCGGGCTCATTCGGGTTCGGGCCCATTCGGGTTCGGGCCCATTCGGGTTTGGGCTCATTCGGGTTCGGGCCCATTCGGGTTCGGGTTCGGGTTCGGTCTGGGTTCGGGTTCGATCTGGGTACGGATATGTTTTACATTATTTTATTTTATATTAGATGTAATCATTTTTACGTAATTTAAATATTTATATCTAAAAACAAATTATTAATTTATTATTATTATTTTTATTTTTATACTTTTGCTATTATATGATATTTTTAATTATATTTATTTTTTTAAATTAATATTTGTTAGCACCAAAAGAATAAGAAATTAATTTGTTATATAAAATCAAATTTTGAAATAATTTATTATAAAAAATATGATATATTATAAATTAATATATTGATATTTAAAATAATTGATTTGATGAGCTCGAATTTCAAAATATAAATACATTATAATTTATATTCACTATAAAATAAAAAACTTTTAAAAATAAATCCTGGCCTTCATCTATTCGTTTATATACTTATAAAATGCAAAAAATTTATGCTTATAGTCAAGATATATATATATATATATATATATATATATATATCGAGTACTTATATTTTTTTCATCAGTATAAAGTATAAATTATAAAGTAGTACTAAAAAATATAATTTATATTTAAATTATACGTAATAAATATATAATTAATATGATTATTTATTAATATATAATAAATATACCCAAAACCAAAAGGCCATAAAACCCAAAACCCCATTAAATCCACCCGCTAAAATAAAATCACATGAAAGCCATAATCCAATTAAACCCACCCTAACCTAACCGCATAAGTATAACTAGAGCTGCTTATGGGCCGGGCCGCGGCCCAATTTTTTTTTATTTTCTCTGCCCAGGCCTGGCCCTGGGTCGGCCCGGCCCGCCCGTTTAGCCCGAAACACTGTTCATTGGAATAAAAAAATAATTTTTTTATTTTTTTTATTTTTTTATAATTAAAATAAAATAAAATAATATTATAATAAAAATTACTGTTCCGGGCCGGGCCGGCCCGGAACACAAAATATCCTGCCCAGGCCCGGCCCGTGAGCAGGTCTAAGTATAACCCAAAAGGCCAAAATAATTGAATTATTGTCAATTTTTTTTACCCTTATAGATTAATTGAATTATTGTCAAATTTTTTTTCACATCTTTAAAATTTTCAAGAATTTAAAATATTTAGATTGTAAATTCATCATGATATGAGACGTTAAAGTTATAACTTATAAGTACAAAATATAATTTACTTTTTGATAAAATTATTATTTCATAATATATATATAATATATTAAATTTTAAATTTTAATTAAATTATTAAAAAAAATAGAATAAAATTAATAATTAAAGTTATTGCTTTGTAAAAAAAAAAAATTGCAATTTGTTTATTTTTATTTTTAGTATTAAATTCGGGTTCGGGTCCATTCGGGTTCGGGCTCATTCGGGTTCGGGCTCATTCGGGTTCGGGCCCATTCGGGTTCGGGTCCATTCGGGTTCGGGTCCATTCGGGTTCGGGCCCATTCGGGTTCGGGTCCATTCGGGTTCGGGCCCATTCAGGTTCGGGCTTTTTCGGGTTCGGGTTTTTGACTTTTTGGTCAAATCGGGTTTGGGCGGGTTCGGGTTCGGGTTTTCCTGGGCGGGTTTTCGGGTTCGGGTTCATTTTGCCACCTCTATATTTTAGTACTATCACAAAGACAAAACTCTCACTAGGAGAAAACTTAAGAGAGACCGAATATATTTACAACTTTAATTAAGAATGGAAGCAAAGATAAATGAGTCCGTTGGTAGAGTTTTTAAATTTTAAAAGCGGACTAAAAAACTGTGAAGTATTTTTTTATATATATATATTTTTTAATATTTTATGCTATACTTTATATAAACATATATCATTTTGTTAAATTTGTTGGTGGTGTTTTTTAATTCACAATGTATCAGACAAAATTTCAAGATAAAATACAAAAATTATTAATTAAAAAAACTTGTTTTAAAAAATAAAAATCGCCAATGGTCATTTATTTTTAATTAGGCAAATTCCTCTATTTTCCTTGGGGCAATTTTTTTTTTTTTTCATTTTTATTGCACTTTCATATCATTACACTATTATCATGTCAATCCATATTCCATATGCTTGCTTTTTTCTTTCGCTTTTCTTTTTTCCTGGTTGGGCTTGTTCAAGTCCAACAACTTGAAATCTTCCTCTGTTGGCGACTTGAAGTGGAGATTAGGTTGGTTTGTTTTGAAATCAAAATTTGGACTTCTTGGTTGGTTTGATTTACGAAACCTTGATTTACTAGTAATTAATCCAAACATTTGTAGATTTGTGAGAATTCTTGGTCTGGTTTTTTGGTGTCAAGAAGATCTTGATGTGGGTTCCACTCCATGGCATTTTACTTTGTTTTTTTATACCTTCTTACATTGAATAAGGCAAGTAATCTTAGAGATGTCTAAAAAAAAGTTTTTGGATTAATTGAACAAATGAAATTGACACCCAAGAAGTCAAAGCATATTTCCAAGAGATGAATTTAAAGATAAAAATAATGGTAGTTTCAGTATAATAATAAAGCCATTGATTAACACATGGATTATATAAGGTTAACTAACTTTATTAAGTATCTATAGATAATTGAATCTTAAACGAAAAAAATACAATTATAATCAAATATCAAATACATATAAAAAATTACTGAATTAAATTAAATAAATAAGTTAATCAGTAAACATAACTTGACAAATCTAACATAAAATTAAAACAAATTTATACACGGTAAACCTTGAATATGAGATTTCAAAATTCGGAAAACTTCTCCTTACCATCGTTAGCAAAATCCTTAAATTAAACCTTAATAACTATTCATTTAATGATTTCGATTTTGGCCGTCAATAAATACATAGTAATAGTATGGTCTTGATTCTTGACTCTTGAGCTTATATAATCGGTAGTTTTAAGTGTTCAATTTGAAACAAACATTGCCCCTATTTTTACGCACCAATAATTCAGATTAGATCTTTGTGATTACGATCCTTAAATAGTAACTTTTTTTTTTTTACCGGTCAAAGTATTTAAGAGGTCCCTATATTATATTATCTAGTGTAAATTAATCTCTCTACTATAAAATTAAGTAATTTAGTCCTTATTCTTTTTAAATTGAAGCAAAAAGGTAAAATGACTAAGTAAACCGTTAAAAAAGTTGATTTGGTATTTAATCTGTGTTTAATTGATGATGTGGATGTCAAATGCTGACATGACACCAATAAAATATATTATTTTAAAATGACGTGGACAACATAAATAATTAAGTTGTTGAAAATGCCACGTCAAATGTTGAAAATATATTATCTATTTTGTCCATGTCATCATAAATAATATATTTTATTGATGTCACGTCAGCATTTGACATCCACATCATCAATTAAACATAGGTTAAATGCCACGTCAGTTTTTTAAACGGTTCACGTTACACTAGTTAGTGATTTTACCTTTTTGCTTTAATTTAAAAAGAATAAGAACTAAATTAAACAGTTTTATAGTAAAGAGATTAATTTGCACTAGATGATATAGTACAGGGACCTTCCAAGTACTTTGATTTTTTTCTACTATAGCTCGAAATCTTTGCTTTCTTCTGCCGCACGAGTATATCAATTTTTCATATATTTGAAAGATCATTTTATACTTATGTCCGAATATATGTCGGATACAAATATTGAACATAAATACTTTAAAAAAATAAGAATCCAAGTAACATAAGTTTTCTTTTATCTTACCTACTACTGATTTTTACATTTACTAAAAATAGATTCGCGCTATATTGCAGAGTTAAAAATATTTTTATTTTATTTAGAGTTTTTGAACTAAAAAATAATTTCACTTCATATTAACAATGATAATATCATAATAAAAATATACAAATAATGAGATAATGTAAAAAATTAGAAAACAAATTTTATTTACTTGAATATAATATATGTTTGTCCACTTCAATTCGAACTTAAAAAGATTTATTAACGTGTAATTCAATTCGAACTTTACATAACAATGACATCTACTATGTAAAATATGAGATGAATTGAGACAAGACACAAATACAACTTAGGAAAAATAATTAAAACACAACACGAAAAATAACATGAACATGATACTAATACACAAACGTGTAAAAATATATATAAAACTAATTAATAATGTGTAAAATTTTATATAAATTTATAATATTTTATATAAATTATTAACGTGTAAAACTAATTATTAACGTGTAAAGATTTATATAAATTTATAATACTTTGAAAACACAAAAAATAAAACGAATACGTCACGGACACACAAATTTTTCTT
Source organism: Fremontodendron californicum (assembly GCA_030761205.1). NCBI lineage: Eukaryota > Viridiplantae > Streptophyta > Magnoliopsida > Malvales > Malvaceae > Fremontodendron > Fremontodendron californicum. The sequence continues at coordinate 23,196,079 of JAULJL010000022.1, read as the reverse complement.
TAAATCGAATCATTATGACAAATTATGCAAAATATGCCATGAATTGATATACGACACGAACATACAATTTTTTTTAAAAATTGAATCACAATGACAAACTATATAAAATATAAGATGAATTAAGACACGACACGGACACAACATAGAAAAAATAATTAAAATACAACACGAAAATTAACATGAACACGATACGAATACACGAACGTGTAAAAGTATACATAAAACGAATTATTAACGTGTAAAAATTTATATAAATTATTATCGTGTAAAACTAATTATTAACATGTAAATTTTTTTATATATTTATAATATTAAAAAAAAAAAAACAAACACTTCAAGGAGTTACAATTTTTTTTTTTTTTAAATTGAATCATAATGACAAACTATGTAAAATATTAAATGAATTGAGACACGACATGAACACAACATAGAAAAAATAATTAAAACACAACACGAAAAATAATATGAACACGACACGAATACACGAACGTGTAAAAATATATAAAATAAATTATTAACGTGTAAAAAAAATTATATAAATTTATAATACTTTGAAAACACAAAAAAATAACACGAACACGTCAAGAACACACAAAATTTTCTCTAAATTGAATCACAACGAAAAACTATGTAAAATATGAGATGATTTGAGACACGACACGAACACAATATAAGAAAAATAATTAAAACACAGCACAAAAAATAACATGAATACGATACGAATACACGAATGTGTAAAAATATATATAAAAAAATTATAAACGTGTAAAAATTTATATAAATTTAATTATAATATTTTAAACACATAAAAAATAACACCAACACATAATTTTTGTTTTGTTTTTTTTTTATCTTTTTATCCGATGCAGAAGGTACCACGTGGACACCTTCTCCATCCAAGAAAACATCCTATATATGAGATTTTCCCTGGTAAGCTATTAATAGTCTATAGTAACCATAGGTAACATGATCAACTTCAACCTTATTAAATTCCAAACTACAACTCTCTTTCTATTAGATGCATAAAATCTATGCTTTTTTTTTTTTTTTTTTCTTTCCTGTTACATAAAAGTTGTAAGAATCTGATCCAGTACTGTTAGAGAAGACATAGCTGCATCTCATTTGTCTCTTCTCTGACCTATACCGCCGTTTGTTTCTGATGGTAACCGGCCTTTTTTTTTTTAAATTTTTTCTCATCATCATTTCTCTAAGTTCTAGAGTTTAGACACTGTTAAGAACAACATGTTTGGATGCTCAGTTTCAGTGATCTTTCTTTGTTGTTCTTGTACTTAGGATTGAGGTTGGTGTAACAGCTTTTTTCAGTTGGATGATCAAAGCAGTCGTTTGAGAGGCTGTCAGAATGTTGTGGCAGAGAAAATTTTGGATTGCTATAGTTTTGATCATAAAAGTTTTTGGAGCAAATTTTTATGCTGTTGAGGCCAAGCCATATCGGATTCTTTTGGATACAGATGTCGATACCGATGATTTATTTGCTCTCTTGTACCTCTTGAAGCTTAACAGATCAGAATTTGAATTGGAGGTGAACTATATATTTTCTGCATTTCTTTTCCTGATTAATGCCATTTTGTTGTAAAAAATTTCATTTTTTTTTAGCTTAAGTTCAATATAGAATGGTGACAAAGTCAGCAATCAAGAGTTCAGACCAGTGAATGAAACTCTGCAATTACTTGAAATTCCAAAACAACATACAAATTTTGTTTCTTTTCTTTTGACAAGGGCTAGCTTAATTCAAGATATCTGATAAGTTAAACATTGCATGAACATGATCCTTATAGTAATTGCTCCGACTCTTTATTTTTTTTAAAGAATCCGTGTCCGATGCATATTTAAACATGTTATGGGGATATGATCATCCAAAGACCCTACAAATACATGAAAAAACCTATAAAAAAAAACTGAACGCACCTGTGTTGGACACATACCGGTATCTGACACTCACATCCGAATCATAGTAACATAGAGTATGACAATGACTGGTAATAATTCTGATGCATGCAGGCAATCACTATCAACACAAATGCATGGACTGATGCTGTGAATCAAATTTATGACTTACTTTACATGATGGGCCGCGACGACATAGCTGTTGGAGTAGGAGGAGAGGGTGGAATCCTTGAAGATGGTACCATATTACCAAATGTTGGTGGATATCTTCCAATAATTGAACAGGTCAATCTCTTTTCCATCCAATTATTAGAGTTAGAAATTTTTTTTTTTTTTGGGTACAAAGTAGGCCGTAGTTGTTGGGAAAATCGGGTTATTTCCCACCCAAACTAACTGCACTATAAGCAATACTAAACACAACAAACAAACCCGAGAAATATAAACTATTGAATACATAAAGTAAATATAAAAATATTAAAAGAAAATAAAGGAAAGAACACACCAGAATTTACAAGGTTCGGCAATTTGCCTACTCCTCGGGCACAACAGCAGGAGACCACTTCACTAGCTTCAAAAATTACAATTGATGGGAATTCCTAATTAAAGGACTTCCACAGGATATCCTAATTAAAGGACTTCCTCAAATATTTAACTAGATGGAGATGAGAAACTTTTTGAGATGATAAACAAGGTGAACTTAGACCCTATTTATAATAATCCTAAGACCCCTTACATTTCATCCACAACCAATGTAGGATACAAGCTTCCCCAAAATTACTATACAATCAATCTGGGAAACTAGTCTCCCCAAAACTCAAACACTATCAATATGGGATACAAACAAGCCAATAACACAACAAATCTCCACCTTGGCGAGTTTGTCAGTCCCGCTCAACTTCCTGATTTCTCATATCCTCAAACTGATGTAGTCATCTTAAGCAGTGCCTCCAAATGTGCCCACAGGCGCCATACACCCGAAGCTGTTCAAAGTTGCAGGATATTAATCAAGTCCAAACAGTGCTTGAACAGAATTGCTGTCACCACCTTGGTCATCATATCTGCAGGATTCTCTGTAGTCCCAATCTTCTGAAGTAGAATCTTTCCTTCTTCAAAGATTTCCCGCACAAAATGATACTTTACGTCAATATGCTTTGTTCTTGCATGGTAAACTTGGTTCTTTGCCAAGTGAATTGCACTCTGACTATCACAGCAGAGACTAATGTGACTCTGAACAATTCCCACGTCTTCCAACAATCCATTAAGCCAAATGGCTTCTTTAACAACTTTTGTAACTGCCATTTACTCTGCCTTTGTCGTAGACAAAGCCACTGTGGACTGCAAGGTAGACTTCCAACTCACTGGAGCTCTAGCAAGAGTAAAAACATAACCTGTAGTCGATCGACGCTTATCCAAATCACCAGCATGATCTGAACCAGCATATCCAACCACACACTGAACAAGTGTTTCATTCTGTTCAAAAATTAAACCAACATCTACAGTGTTCAGAAGATACCGTAGAATCCATTTCACTGCTTGCAATGTCCTTTACCAGGATCATGCATATACCTGCTCACAACCCCAACTGCCTGTGAAATGTCTGGCCTCGTACACACTATTGCATACATCAAGCTATCAACTGCATTTGCAGACAGAACTTTCGCCATATATTCTCGTTCTTCATCACACTTAAAATAAAACTGAGCACTAAGCTTCAAATGAGGAGCAAGTGGGGTACTTACAGGTTTTGAATTTTTAGTCATACCAAAACACTGTAGTACCTTCTTCAGATATTGCTTCTGAGTCAGACAAAGCTTGCCTCTCTTTCTATCTCTACTTTTCTCCATCCCAAGAATCTTCTTGGCTTCACCAAGATCTTTCATTTCGAACTCTTGGTTCAACTGAACCTTCAATTTATCTATCTCTTTTTTACTCTTTAATGCAATCAGCATATCATCGATATACAAGAGGAGATAGATGAAAGATCCATCTTGTAGCTTTTGCAAATATACACAATGATCATATTTGCTTTTGGTGTACTTTTGCCCTCTCATAAAGCTATCAAATCGATTGTACCACTGCTTCAGAGATTGCTTCAAACCGTACAACGATTTGTTCAGCTTACAAACCCAATTTTCTTTACTAGTAACCCTGTATCCTTCTGGCTGAGTCATGTAGATTTCCTCTTCCAAATCACCATGTAGAAAACAGTCTTCACATCAAGCTGAGCTAGCTCCAAATTCAATTGTGCTACCAAGGGCAACAAAATTCTAATGGAGGAATGTTTCACAACTGGAGAGAATACCTCATTATAGTCAATTCCTTTCTTCTGAGCATAGCCTTTAGCTACCAACCTTGCCTTGTAGCGTACATCTTTATGGTTAGAAAGTCTTTCTTTCTTTGCATATACCCATTTGCACCCAATTGCCTTTTTACCCTTCGGTAGTTGCGCCAACTTCCAAGTCTTGTTCTTCTGAAGAGACTGCATCTCTTCATTCATGGCGCGTTTCCACTTATCACTTTTTGAACTTTGAACAGCTTCTCGATAAGTGAAAGGAATATCATCATCTACAACTGAAAGTGCATAGGCCACCATATCAGCAAAACAAGCAGGTTAGCGAATCTCTCATCTTGGCCTCGAAACTACAATTGGTTCTGGTGACTGCAACTATTCTTGGGTTAGAACTTTTTCATTTTTTGACTCCTCCTCTGCAATTGGAGTGTCAGTTACATCTTTTCTTTTATTTACTGGGCTAGTCATCGTCCGTTCGATCTCCACCTGCTTCGGAGTACACTCTACCTGTTGTATAGTACCATTTGTCTGAACAACTCTATTTGTTACCTTCTTTAACATGACAGACTCATCAAAGGTAACATCTGTGCTAAAGATTATCTTCTTTGTCTCTGGACACCAAAGACAGAATCCCTTTACTCCAGAGATGGTTCCCATAAAGAGAGCCTTTTGCCTTCAGATCCAACTTTGATTCCTTAACATGGTAGTATGCAGTGGAACCAAATACATGTAAGGAATCATAATCTGTAGCAAGTTTTTTCAGACCATACCTCCAAAGGTGTTTTACCATTAATTGCAGACGATGGCAAACGATTAACGAGATGACATGCATATGTCACAGCCTTAGCCCAAAATTTTCTACCCAACCCAGCATTGGACAACATATACCGAACTTTCTCCACCAAAGTTCGATTCATGCGTTCTGCCACCCCGTTCTATTGTGGTGTATCTCTGACTGTGAAATGTCGGACAATGCCATTCTTATTAAGACGTCAAAGAACGGATCACTCTTATATTCCCCTCCATTATCTGTTCTGAGCCGCTTGATCTTTCTACCAGTCTGATTTTCGACCATATTTTTCCATTTAAGGAAACTCCAAGCACTTCATCCTTAGTTTTCATAGTGTACACCCAAACTCTTCTGGAAAAATCATCAACAAATGTTACAAAGTAGTGTTTTCCTCCCAAAGAAGGTGTCTTGGAAGGTCCCTACACATCTGAGTGAACATAGTCCAAAATACCTTTCTATTATAGATAGCTGTGTCGAACTTCACTCTCTTCTACTTTCCCAGAACACAATGCTCGCAAAATTCTAACTTGCAAGCCTTTGCACCTTTCAACAATCCTTGCTTCACCAGAATTTGAAAAGATTTTTCACCGGCATGTCCCAAACGTATATGCCACAGTATGGTTGCATCTAACTGGTTATCTCCTAAAGCTGTTGCTGCTGTCCAATAACTGTATTACCTTGGAAGTAATACAAGTTATTCCTCCTTATGTCTTTCATCACCACCAGTGAGCCAGAGGTAGCTTTCAGAATTCCATCTCTCATAAGTCTTTGGACTCCAAGGCTCCCAATGAGATGAGATTCTTCTTCAAACTCGATACATACCGAACATCTGTCAAAACTCTAGTTGATCCATCCTGATTCTTTAGCCGAATTAAGCCTATCCCAGTTGTCTTGCAGGCGTTGTCGTTGCCCATGTAAAAAACTCCTCCTTTTAGTTCTTCAACATTGAAGAATCACTCTCGGTTGGGAGACATATGATAGGTGCACCCTGAATCCAATATCTACTCGTCTGAATGGAATGTCGAAGGTGAAGCAACCAGTGATAATTCAGTGTCCTCACTATCATGCTCGACTACAGATGGATCTGGGGCTGTTTTTTCTTTCTTCTTCAGCTTCGAGCAGTTTTTCTTCCAGTGTCATTTCTCATGACAAAAGGCACACTCATCTTTTTCAAGTTTTGCTCTTGACCGAGATCTCCCTCTCCCTTTTTTTCCCTGCTTTTGGCTTTTCGAACTACCTCTTGCTACCATCGCATCTGCTTCTATGTTCCTGCTTTCTTTTTTATCTTTTTTTCTTAACTCATAACTATACAAGGCAGCACAAACTTCATCAAGAGTTACCTTATCCTTCCCATGAAGTAAAGCAGTTTCAAGATATTCAAATTCATCAGGAAGAGATGTTAACAACATCAAGGCCAAATCCTCATCTTTGAAAGTTTCATCCATATTTAAAAAATCTGCTACTAACTGATTAAAAGCAGTAATATGGTCATTCATAGTGGTACCTGGTTGGTAGTCAAGACGGGACAATCTTTTCTTCATATGGAGCCGGTTCTGGCTATTCTTCTTTAGGAATTTATTCTCCAACGCTTTCCATAGCCTACTTGCAGAAGTCTCATTCTTGAAAGCATACTTCTGCTCTCTGGAAAGACATAACCGAATTGTACCACAAGCCAGGCGATTTGTGGTTATCCAATCATTCTCCTCTACATCATCTGGTTTCTCTTCCTTAATGGCGATGTCTAGTCCTTGCTGAAAGAAAGCGTCTAGCACTTCGCCTTGCCATATGCCGAAGTGATCGGTACCATCAAATAACTTCACCGAAAATCTAGCATTTGACATTATGGTCCTCGTCGATGTCGTCATTTCAACACCAAAATACTATATTCAATAGTAAGCAAAAAAAAAAACCAAGCCTAGGGAACAACAAGGCTCTGATACCAATTGTTGGGGAAATTAGGTTATTTTTCACCCAAACTAATTGCACTATGAGCAATACTAAACACAGCGAACAAACCCGACAAATATAAACTATTGAATACAGAAAGTAAATATCAAAATATTACAAGAAAATAAAAGAAATAACACACCAGAATTTACGAGGTTTGGCAATTTGCCTACTTCTCGGGCACCGCAGCAGGAGACCTCTTCACTAGCTTCAAAAATTACAACTGATGGGAATTCCTAATTAAAGGACTTTCACAGGATATCCTAATTAAAAGACTTTCTCAAATATTTAACTAGCTGGAGATGATAAACTTTTTGGGATGATAAACAAGGTGAACTTAGGCCCTATTTATAATAATCCTAAGACCCTTTACATTTCATCCACAACCAATGTGGGATACAAGCCTCCCCAAAATTCCTATACAGTAATGTGGGAAACAAGTCTCCCCAAAACTCAAACACTATCAATGTGGGATACAAATAAGCCAATAACACAACAGTAGCTTGAGATAAAAGAAAAGGTTACAAATACTAAGATTCTCTCGGACCTATTGGATGACAACCAACTGGACTAAGCCTAGGTTCTATTAGAGTTAGATTTATGAACAGTACTACTACTATCTTCCTCTTACATTTCTAATGATTTTTTTCCCTTTTTTCCAGAGAAAATGTTATGTAAAGATTAAAAACTCAGGCTTCTTTATTTTTTTATTTTTATTTTTTGTAATTTACTTACCAGGGGATAACAACAGCTGGAGGTTGTAGATATAGGCAAGCAATTCCATTAGGCCTTGGAGGACGATTAGATATAGACACAAACTATGGCCTTCGAAAGGCATTCCTTCCACAGGTATGAAATTGTAATCAAGGAGAGCTGAATTGGTGATTACTGTATTATTTGTGAGAGAAAGAAAGAATGAAATTCAAGTTTCATTTATATGTATGTGATTTAGAGCTTTCCTTTTGGCTATATCATTTAGATTTAGAGCTCATCATGGTTTTCTCGATCCATATGGAATCAGGGCAGCAGGAAATATTCTCCTCTTCGACAGCCTACTGTTCAACAAGTGATGATTGAAAAAACATCTGCAGGTCCTATTACTGTATTCATAATCGGAGCTCACACGAATTTCGCCATTTTCCTCATGAATAATCAACATCTCAAGAGAAATGTTGAGCACATATATGTCATGGGTGGTGGAGTGAGGTCGTCCAACAATCCAACAGGTTGCTGCCCCAAAAATGGTAGCACAACTTGCCAGCAATGTGGTAATCCTCCTGGTAATCTACTCACAGACTACAACAGTAATCCTTATGCTGAGTTTAATATCTTTGGAGATCCTTTTGCAGCATATCAGGTAACTCAAGAAATTGATTTGTTAATAAAATCATTGTTGACGGTTTTTGAATAAAAACGAAACGATACCAACGTCGTACCATTTTTGTTTGTTTTTTTTTTTTACTGATCCATACTGGTCGGAATTGGCCTATATCGACCTATACTGATTGATATAAGCTTTTGAATTTTTTTTTTTATAAAAAAAATCACTTGATTTTTTTAACCAATTCTTAATATTTTTAGTCATATTAATATTTTTTTAATTTTATTCAAAAATATATATTTATTAAATTAAGCTATTGAATCTAATTAATAATAATTTATTATTTTTTTTAATATTTATTTATTTTATTTATTATTAAAAAAATTATTTTTAAAATTTTGTATTTGCATTTAAACATATATATGTATGTAATTGAGATATATTTGTACATGTATATAATATATATTTTATTAAAAAATTTAGAAATGAGCTTTATAAATATATATATATATAAATATTTGAAAAATATCGGTAAACCCGAAACGATACGTCGAAACACATCGATATCAATACATATCAGTACTAAAAAAAACGGTATGTCCATCGATACGATACTGATTACTTTAATAGAGAGTCCTAAGAGTAACAAATGCATGCTAATATTGTAGGTGTTTCATTCTGGTATTCCAATCACCCTTGTTCCCTTGGATGCGACAAACACCATCCCCATAACTGAGGAGTTTTTCAAGGTATTTGAGGAGAGCCAAGGAACTTATGAGGCAGAATACTGCTTTCGATCCTTGAAAATGGCTCGTCATACGGTAAAACCTCTATAAAATAATACTTTCAAAATTAAAAAAATATATATTATTTTAAAAATGTTATTTAATTATATATTCAATTTTTTTAATTTTTTTTTGGATAAGTTTGCTTTTTATTATTCAAGAAATAGAATTCTACTACAAGAATACTGTTGTCTGTTGGCAGCCAACCTATTTACAATTGATGCTATAACTATCAAACATGGAAAGCAAATCTATGTACAACTGTTACTACTAGTTATCTTCCTATCTAATGATTAAAGCTAAATCATTTAGACCCCAATCAGTGCATAACCTTGTATTTACTGGATCATCGACCACTCCCCTCGCTCCTGAGAGTTTTATCCTCACTACCCTTTTTATGCTTGCAAATACCTCCTAAGCAGTGGATTCTTTTTGGTTGAATTGTCCTCCATTTCTTTCTCTCCAAATCAAATAGATGTATGTGTTCCAGGCTAAACGTAAGATGATTGAGACTAAGGCTTTCCCTCTTAACCTGCAAGTTGCCCAGTGGAACTCTGTAAACCAGTCTTTAACTTCTCTTTGTAAATGGCAATGCTGAAGCACTTCTTTCCAAACATCCTGAGAAAATTCGCACTCAAAGAAAAAGTGGTCCCTAGTTTCTTGCTGTCTATGACAAAATACGCAGCTCCCATCGATGTCTATCCCTCTCGAAATAAGCCTATCCTTGGTTAGCAGTCTGTTCTGTATGGCCATCCAAAAAATCAAAGAGTGCTTAGGCACATAGAAAGGAAACCAAATGAGTCTATCCCACCTCACCTTCTCATGCTTGGTTTTTAGCTCTCTCCATACTTTAGTTACCGAGAACCTGCCCCCTAAAGTCATCCAAACTGATGAGCTATTTTGCTGGATGACAAACCGTAAAGCCAGATTTTTTATTTGGAGCAACTTTCTCCAGTTCCAGCTACTCTCTTGCTTTATCCTAGCTTGCCACAGTGATCCCCCTTAAGCACATAGGCTTCGATCCATGTGATCTACAAGGAGCCTACATGAGTTAAATTGCCCAAATTTGCTGTATTATACATGCCTAATTCCAGGTGATTAAATCTCATAGGCCTAACCCACCTTCAGTCTTAGGGCTGCATATAGTACTCTAGCTTACCCTTGCCCCTTTAGCTGCGCCTTCTTGATTTTTCCAAAAAAAACTTGAGCATAATTGGTTGATCCTCCTAATAACAGATTTAGGAAGGATAAAATGTCTGCACCATTAGTTTTGTATTTGGGACAAGACAGATTGTATCAATTGTAACCTTCATGCATAGGAAAGCTGCTTGGATGCCCAACAATTAATCTTTATTGATATCTTCTCAAATAGAGGGGAGCAGTCATTCTCAATCAGTCTTCTCGTGATCAATGGAACTCCCAAATATCTTATAGGGAGTTGTCCCAGCCTGAAACTAGTTAGCTGTTGGATTTCCTAGAGCTTGACAATGGAAATTCCTAAGGAAAAAGTCTCACTTTTAGAAGTATTAAGCTTCGATCCAAAGAGTAGATAGAATTGATGCAGTATGCATTGTAGGCCAACAATAGAGTCCAGATTCCCTTTAGCAAAAAGCAACAAGTCATCAGCAAAGCAGATGTGAGTTAGCTTTAATTTGTGGCACTTTGGATGGTAGTTAAACAATCCATGGGCAGCACCAGCATCTAGCAGCCTAGTAAGCACATTCATTGCTATTACAAACAAATAAAGGGATAAAAATCCCCTTGGCTCCTCTGAAATAACCCACTAGCCCTCCATTAATTGCAATAGAGAATCTGGGGAAGGCAATACATCCTTCTATCCAGCCTATAAACTGAATAGGGAACCCTATAACTGCCAAGACAGTGAAAAGGAAGTCCCAATTTAATGAGTCAAAGACTTTTTGGAGGTCTATGTGAGAAGGTGGTTCTCCCATAACCCCTAACCAACTCCTGTGCCATTAGGATATTGTTCGTGATACTCCTACTTTTCACAAAAGCAGTTTGATTTCTGGAGATCAAATGGGGCAGATGCTTGGTCATTATGTTGGCCACTATCCTAGTAATGCATTTGTAAATTACAGAGCAACAAGAGATTGGTCTGTAATCTTTAATGCTACTAGGATTTTGTTTTTTTGGCACTAAGGCTACTATTGTTGAATTAAATGCTGGCAGTAGGTCCTTGGTTTGAAAATAGTATAACACAACCTCAATCACATCATCCTCCACTACTGACCAAGCAGATTTGAAGAAGTGAGCAGTGTATCCGTCTGGTCTTGGGGCCTAATCACTATTCTGCCCAAAATGGAATCCCCCACTTCCTGCTTCGTAACTGGCTTCTGAAGTTCTTCTTTAGCCTCCAATGGCAAGGAACATTGGAGTAACTCCTGTAAGAATTCTTTTGAGCACCCTTGGACATGTGCATCCACCTCACCTATCAACTTTTGGAAAAAGCCTAGAGCCTCTCCTGAAATTTGTTCAAAGGTCTCCAATCTTCTTCCATCCTCAGTTACCAGGGTCTTTATTGAGTTCCTACTTTGCTTGGTAGAGACCATACTATGGAAGAACTTAGTGTTCTGATCTCTTTCTTGAATCCAGTTGATTCTGGACTTCTGCCTATAGTGACTCTCTTTTGCTGCAAGCAACTCCCTGAGTTTATTTTGCAACTGCCTCTCATTTTCCACCATTAAAGTAGAAGGCCTCAGTGATAGATTGGAAACCTGAATAGCCTCAAGTTCTTTCCTTTTCTCCTGAACTTTGCTTGTGATGTTCCCATAATGAGTGAGATTGAATTTCCTCAGATATTGTTTCAATCTTTTCAGCTTTTGGAATAGCTTGGACATTGGGTTGCGTGTAGCAGGCATTTCCAAGAGTTTGCAACCAGATTCAGAAACTCTGGGTTCCTTTTCCAATAATTGAAGAATTTGAAGGGCTTTGGAGGTGAATACTAGCCTTCCTCAACCTGATAAGGGCTAAGCTATGATCAGATACTTCTGGTGGCAAAAACTCCACCTGTGAATGAGTAAAATAAGATGCCAATGTTGGTTTACCGTAACCCTGTCCAGTTTCCTAGCAAGGTACCCATCTGCCTGATGATTAGACCATGTAAAATTTGGTCCTGTGCAAGCATATGCATGGTCATAGACAGCTAACTGATGAAGGCAATCCTGGAATTCTTTGATATCAATATTGGGAATTTGTGTTCCATCAAAATCCGAGCTCTCAGTGAGATTCGCAATAATATTGAACTCTCCAGCTGTCAGCCAAGGGTTCTCATCCACTGTCTATTGAAGCTCCCTCAGATGCTTCCAGACTCTCCTTCTATTACTGCCATTATTACTCCCATATACTACCGTAATGTAAAACTTATAAGAGTTGGACTGAATATAGCAAGTTATACATTGATTTGTGGTTGATACTAGATCAACTTGAGTATGCTCCTTGAATGAAAACCAGATTCTCCTGAAATTATTGTACAGTCTCCATCCCTAAAAATTTTTGTTTAGTATCTCCTGAAATTTATGATGCTTCACTCTTGTTTCCAATAAGAAAACCTTAGATATAGTGATAGAATCACCTATAGATGAAGAAATATTCAACAGGTCATGAATATGCTTATTGATAATGATCAAGATTCAGATGACAATTGTACTTTACTTATTGTTTCTCCAAAAGAGACATTTAAAGCAATAGTCACTTTAAACAACTACTTATTACAACATGAAAAAAAATGTACCAAAAGTAGTGTGCATTATAAAAAATTAAGGATGGGGTTCAATTTGATTAGGTATAAAAAAAACAAACAACTTAAATGAGAAGGTAAAAATTGTTTATAGTAGTATATGAACTTATATATATATATATTTTTTAAAATTATTAATTTATATATTTGTAGGATCTAAAGACTTATAAAAATTTATTATTTTATGCATTCTAATTAAAACTGTGAGATTTTGTTTAATTTTTGATGACCAATTCTACACTATATTTTCTAGTGTTAATTCCTTTATCGTTGCTACCTTCTGCAGAACTTCTTCATGTGGGACTCCTTCACATCTGGAGTGGCAGTCTCAATCATGCGTAATTCTTCACACACGAATAATGGGGAGAATGAATTTGCTGAAATGGAATACATGAACATAACTGTTATTACTTCGAATAAGCCTTATGGAATATCTGATGGTTCCAATCCATTATTTGATAGCCTTAAAGTTCCAAAGTTTAAATTGAAGAAAAATGGAGTGCATAGTGGTCATGTTCAGACAGGACTTCGAGATCCATTTTGCTTCGTAGAGAATGGAAAAGGGAAATGCAAGGTAAATTCTTATGGAACTAAAACTTCTTTTTTATGTTTAATTCTAGTAACGAATTCATGGCAAGTGGTAGATAGTTTTTAATTATGTTACTCGGATTCGGGTGTGAGTGTCGGATACGGGTATGTGTACGTTACGGGTATGTTCAATTTTTTTCTAAGTTTTTCTATATATTTGGAAGATCGTACCCTCGTACTCATGTCCAAATATACGTCGGATATAGATATTTCAAAAAAAATGAAGAATGTTTTTAAGTTGATAAGTGACCTTTTTAATACATACTTACCTTTATAACTATCTACTTGTTACTGGCTGAGGGATTCATTGCATTATAATCAAATAGGATGGTTACACAGAGGAGGTAACCGGTCCAGATGCAGTTCGTGTTCTTGTTGCGACGAAGGCAAAAGCTAATCAGGACGTTGGCAGCAAACTTGACCGAGAATTTTTCACAAGTTTTTTGGATGTAAGTTCTTAATTAAGAGATTGATTTTTTTTACTATTTTACTCTAATTTGTCTGATATTCGCTTTTGCAATGATCTGTGTACTAATGAATGTGATACACATTGATGGAAATCATGGAATGCAGGTTCTAAACAGACCGGAACAAACCGGGAGGTTCAATCTTACGACAGAATTTCGTTATTACAGAGAAGTTGTTTACAAACCAGATTTGAACAACAAAAAGTTGGGAAAACCTGTTGTTTTCGACATGGATATGAGTGCTGGAGATTTTCTGGCTCTTTTTTATCTCCTCAAAGTGCCTGTAGAAGTTGTCAACCTCAAGGTAAGTGGTTTCACTTTATATCAGTTCCACTGGCTATGTATCATGTAAGCCTGGTTTTACCATCTAAATGACACCAAAAATGCATGTCTGAGCTCTCAAAAGAATAGCTGTAAAAGGCCTAATACGCTGGGCAAACGTTTATCAAAATCGTTCTTATTAAATGATTGTATTATCTATATTACTGACTCTTCATTTTTCTTGAAGTAATGATCCTGCAAATATATGAAAAAATTTATAAAAAATCAAGCATACTCGTATCCGACACTCACCCCGAGTCCGAGTAACATAGCATACTGCTTGCTACTCAAAGTACATAGCAAAAAAATAGGTTTCACCTGAAATTAAAATGGAAAGAACTTGGTTTGCAAATTATATTATAAAGCAGCAGCTTTGATGTCCATCATCTTTCGTTCTTATCCAGGCAATATTAGTAAGTCCAACTGGATGGGCTAATGCTGCAACAATAGATATCATCTATGATTTACTGCACATGATGGGCCGTGATGACATTCCAGTTGGTCTAGGAGATTTATTTGCAATGAACCAGTCTGACACAGTTTTCCCTTCTGTTGGAGACTGCAAGTATGCTAAGGCTATCCCACATGGAAATGGGGGATTTCTGGATTCAGATACTCTTTATGGGCTAGCTCGGGACTTACCACGAAGTCCTAGAAGGTATATTCTTCTATATCCTTCTTGTTCTAATCTCTCATTCTATTTCCTGTCTGAAGAGCTTAGAACTGAAATATATTGATTGACTTTCACTGCAGGTATACAGCAGAAAACTCAGTAAAATTTGGAGCTCCTCGGGATAGTGATGATCACCCTGAACTAAGACAACCTCTGGCACTGGAAATTTGGACTTCAATATTGAAAACTCTGGATCCTGGATCTAAGATTACCATATTGACAAATGGACCTTTGACTAGTTTAGCCAAGATTATAACTGAAACTAAAACAGCTTCACTAATTCAGGTACTTGGATTCTATGTTACTTGGACTCGAGTGTGAGTGTCGGACACTGGTATATGTCCGACAAGAGTATGTTCAATTTTTTCCAAGATTTCCATTGGAAGATCCTTGGAGGATCATATCCCTATACTCATGTCCAGATATGGGTCTTACACGGGTGTCGGACACGGGTACTTCAAGAAAAATGAATAGTCGGAGCAACATAACTTGGATTTCATCTCTTCCTTTTGTTCTGCTATGTGAAACACCTGAAAGGAGACAAGTTTCAAATAGGGTAGTCAAAAATCATGAGTAACACAAACTGAAAGTTAATCAAAGTTTTACAGTGACTCAACTCTTTTAAAGAAGTCTTTTATTATCTTTACATTAATTAACTACAGTCTCTTACTAGTTGGTGATACCAGCAAAATAGTTATGCAGATGGCTTTGCCTTTGATAGAACCAGCCTTAAAACACATTATATACAAGTCTAGATAGATTTAACAGGATTTATGTTTTGCTGTAATGAAATCCAACTATTTTAGTTTCAATCTTAATTGCAGAATGTGTATATTGTTGGAGGACATATCAGCCGAAGTAGTCTTGATAAAGGAAATGTTTTCACTATTCCTTCCAACAAGTATGTTGAATTCAACATGTTTCTTGATCCGTTTGCTGCAAAGACAGTCTTCGAATCAGGTCTAAACATCACGCTCATCCCACTCGGCACTCAGCGCGAAGTCGGTCAGTTTTCGGAGACCTTAGAGAGGCTGCTGCAGCTGACAAGGAGGACTCCTGAAGCTCAGTTTGTTAAGCGTCTGTTGTTCAGGCTATACACTTTGCAGCAAACTCATCACAGATATCGCCATATGGTAAACTTAAAGAGCTCAATTCTTATCTGCTTGATGTTGACTAAAATGAACTTTTGTTTCCCTTCTTGCTTTCTCTGCTACAACTGAATGAATCTCTTTCGTTTTTGCAGGATACATTCTTGGGTGAAATCCTTGGTGCAATATTCTTGGCTGGAGATCATCCCAATCTGAAATCCACCATTCAGGAAATGCCCATCAAAGTCATTGCTGAAGGTGATGAATCTAGGGATGGACAGATTTTGGTCGATAAAAAGCGAGGCAAATTAGTAAAAATATTGAAAAAAAGTTGACCCTATGGCCTATTACGATCTATTTGCCAATAGATTAGGCGATCAAAAGCAATCTGCTGTATTAGGAAGCTATGATGAACAGAGACTAATGTGGAATACACCACCTAATCAAACTTAGGAAATCTCATTTCGAATCAGGTTTCGATTCTCTGAAAGCAGAAATTCAATTTTTTGTTTCATGATAGTGCGGTAGCTTTTTTTGTATTTGCTCATATTCTTTACTTCTGAAGGACCATGATTCAAATAGAAGAAACCTTTTATGTTTTTATATTCAGATCAATGAAGATGCCATAGAACAACAGGAAGACTCATACCAGTTATCATTGTCAGCAAGATTTGTAGTTCTTGTTTCAATCAAATTCCATCATATCAAGTTCGAACCCTCCGTCCCAATTATGTTATTTGAATTCTTCATTTTTATTAAAAAATATCTATGTCCGACACATATTCGGACATGAGTATGAGTATCATTCTCCAAATATATAAAAAAACTTAAAAAGAAATTGAATATAACCGTATCGAATATATACCTGAATCCGGGTAACATAGCTTCTCAATACTTTCCATAAATCATCTCAACATCAAATATAATCTTCTTTGGAACATAATTAAAGGATGAATCAAAGTTCTGATTTTCATCCTTACTTTTCCTATCCCGGCTGAGTTATTATTCCAAGTTATATATTTTTGGATTATAGTCATCATTCATTGCGCAATCTTTAAAACATTGACCAATAGATGTAGTAATTAATTCACCAACATAAGTTTACCGTCAAAGATGCTTCCTTTTGGGTCCAGATCAACTGAATTGATGGTTGATGATTCTTTCCAAAAGTTAATGTGCTTTGCCTGTTACTGTCTCCTATCTTGGTTGGCCTGTCAAACAAACTTTCTCATCCTTATTTCTTCTTATTGACGATGAATCATCATTGGCTCTGATCTCTTTGTTCAAACAGCAAGATTATCTTATGATCCTAATTGTAAGCTATGGGATATGAATCTCACATTGAAAGTATATAATTTCTTTGTGGGTTTATATGGATTTAAGCTCATAATGATCCATCATGTTCCACAGTCTCGATGCCTATTCAGGCTGGCATTACATTAATTTAGTCTAACCCCGAGCGAACATTGTTATTGCATGATTGCAACTGAGAGATGTGATGATAAATTCTGATATCAATTGATATGAACTTAAAGAGAACCACATCCAAAAGCTAATTTCTTCTGAAATTCCTCTGTTTTGCTGCTCTGTTTGGTTGCTGCACAATTGTTGTTATTAGCCTGTATCAGATTCGAATCCCTCTTCTCCAAATCAAAAAATATATATATTTGTTGATGTTATATTGTTATTGCCCATTTCCTTGAATTTTTTTTTTTTTCCATTTTATTTTATTTTAACAAAGTAGTGGAAAGAAGGAAAGAGTACTCCACTAATTTCCAAGTTTCTATCAATTATTTTGGCAGCTGACAAAGAGACAGTCCCAACAGATTATGATTGACATTGTGAGAATCATATCTTCATAAATGGATTCATATTCCTAAATTCCTAGAACGGGGAAAGAGAGAGAAGAACAGCAGTAGGTAGGAAAAAAAAAAAAAAAAAACAAATCTGGCTGTCATTTCTATAATCAGATTAAACCCCACCATTCTTTTGTTGTCTGTTTTATATCTTTGAAGCATGGATGCCAACCAAGAATGTTGATGGACCCCTAGACTAATAACAGTTTATAACAGACAGTTTATTCTTGGAATTAAATGTGGGACTTGGCAAGAAACGACAAGCTTTGCTGATGCCTTAAGGGATTTGTTTCCAACAATGGGAAACTTCAGTAGGAAGACTAGCTCCCTGCTGTCTTGCATAACATCAGATTTAGGAGCAAATTGAGGAAACTAAAACAATGATGATGGCTAATACCCTACTTTGGGGATTAAATGCCACCAATTCAGTATTTTGCATTGACAGTCATGTAATCTATATTACTCGGATTTGGATGTGAATGTCGGACAATGGGTATGTGTCCGACACGGGTATGTTCAATTTTTTCTAAGATTTCCATGTATTTGGAAGGTCCTTAGAGGATCATATCCCCATACCCATGTTCGGATATGCGTCGGACACGGATGTCGGACACGGGTATTTCAAGAACAATGAAGAGTCAGAGCAACATAGCATGTAATCATCCCTGACATGAGTCGTGTGCGCGAATTCGCGTGTGCATGTGTGTATGCGTGCTTGCTATTACCAAATGATGGGATCTAATATAGCTTCCAGCTCTGTTTGATCCATTAGCAAGCAGCATTCTATAACAGTTTTTCATTCATTAAAGACTTTGATTGCATGGTTTTCTATCAATTTTCCTACACTACTTGCATAAAATATTGTAGAACAACCTAAGCAATGAATGGCATTAGAAATTAAGCAATTCTAGTTACTTGATAAACTGGACAAGAGTCACATGAATGGAAGAAAAAGTAGTAATGAAAGAGAAATTTCATGAACATCATACAAATACAAGCTTACTGGTAAAAAAAAAATAAAAAAAGAGAACCTTATAGTGACAGAATTGAAGTGAATCACAAAAACCATATGTGTTAATCTTGCTTTTCCCTTCATGTTGATGATCTTTAAAAACCCATTTCAATCATAGGAATTGACCCACCAGCTGCCACAATTTGTTGCTCTAGCTGCAGTACAACAACAATGGGGAAAAAAAGAAAACAAAAGAAGAACCAGTTTTATAACTGAAGTCATGAATGAATCAAATATCCTTTAAGCAAAAAACCTAGTGTACTAACCCTGAACAAAGTTTCAAGCTTGTTCTTCACAAGGTAATACTCTTGTTTCACTTGTTGAAGACATTTCAGGCACCTGAAAATTTTCAAGGTTCATAAACTTTTGAGTAAAGAAGAACATAAAAGGAATTCAGAGCTTAACTCAGTTGGTTCATGCAGCCACTCTTAACCCTTAAGAAGTGGCATCCATCAGGTCTGAGATTCGAATCCCAACATCTGCAATCTTTTCTCCTATCCCTACACTGCGGCCTCCTTCGTACCAAAAAAAAAAAAGAACAGAAAAGAGAGGGGAAAAGAAAGATTGGACAAAGTAAAGCAACTCACGCATCAATGTTCTGCTCTTCGCAGAAGTTGCGGAAAGCAATGCAAGCATTTTTAACTCTCTGTGCACCAATGCTGTTAAACACACACAAGAACCATTGATTCTCATCAAAACAACAATGAGTAAAAACGAGAACAACTTAACTTTCTAAAAATTTTGTTCCTTTTTCTTGTTTTTAACCTTATTTTCTCTATCACTTGAATGGTCAGATCTAACAAGTTTAAGACCTTTTTTTTTTTTTTTTCCATTTGAATTAGTCCACTTTTGTAGTGAAACTATGGGGTTCAACTACTGTTGAAGAAAAACAAAAATTTCTCAGAATCATCAAAGAAGAGATTAAAGAAAGGAAATTTATAAGTACCTGGAGCTACTACCCTTCAATTGATGCACATGGGCATCAGCTTTTTTGAAGTCTACATTTGGCTGATCACTGTATAAAAAAGTTAAAGGAGAAAACAGCAGAAATCAAAGACATGTCTAATAAAGGAAAAGACAAAAGCTGTAAGAAAAATCAGCTATGGCAAGAAGAAAGCTGAGTCAGAGTGAGTTCTTACAAAGGCATGGTGAGATCATTGAGAAGTTTCTCAGAATCATCAAAGAAGAGAGACACAACTTCAACAACAAAATCTGGGTTGCTCTCATCTTGAAGCTGCTGAAGCTGTAAAAACTGACCATCCAAGAAACCCTTCTCTCACCAACAACAAAAACAATCACCCAAAAGAAAAAAGGAACTATCAAAACAAGAGAAAAAGCAAGCAAATCAAACATACCAAAACAAGAAGAACAAAACAAAGACAACAACAACAAAAACAAAAATTTAGATTTTTGTTAACAAACTTGTATATTTCAAGTTCTTTTTTTTTTGGTTTACCTCCATAAACAAGGATTTTGTGTAGTCCACCAACCTTCTCTGCATCTGACCCACCTCCATTCTCTTTGCCTTTGTTTTGTGCTTCTCTCTCTGCACACATAAACAACTTCTCACTAATAAAAGGTATATGACCCAACAAAACTGAAAGCTTGTGGCTTAAATTTTAGATCTTTGGGGTTGGAATGTAATGGAATTATAGCACAATAAAAAATTTTCAAAAAAAAACAACAAAAGGGTATAAATGCTTTTACAAACCTTTGAAAGGGATTTGATGAATTTTAATGTGTTAGGAACAAAATTCCAAAATATTGTTCCCTTTGCTTTTTTTAGCTATTTGTCTACTCCTAGTGTGCTTCAAAATTCAATGCTTCTGTTTTCAGTGTTTTCTTACAGAATCATAGTCCTCCCTTCAGAACTCCTACTTTTGCTTTCTCTTAATCCTTTTTGCATTATTTATAAGCATTTGAAAAGGACCCCAACACCCTTCTCCTTTGCCTTCTCTTTCTCTTTCTCTTAATCCTTTCATTTTTTTTTTAATTACTAAAATAGTAATATTTTATAGTAGAAAATTTTATCTTTAATTTCTTTTTTCTCTTTTGTTTTTTCATGTTGGCTTGAACTATTTCAGAGTTTAAATTCTTTTCTAAATTTGGATAATTTATATGTGTATATAATTGAGATTTTAAGTGAAATTAATGCATGATTTTGACCATGATTTTTCATATTTTAATTTTTATTATAAAGTTTGTTGGTGGGAAAACGTTAGAAACTCATAATTAACTTGAATAAATAAATAAATAATAATTAAAATCATTAATAGGTTTGAATAATTTCAGAATTAAATTCTTGATGGTTATCCATAAATTCCACCTTAATGACACTGGAAAAAATTATTCCAAAATAAAAAATTTGAGTGTCTCTAAATAAATATTCAATAGATCACCAGGAACCAACTCTGCTTAAAAACAATGAATCTTCATTAAGAAAAACAATTACTGTATCTTTTTAATGTAATTCAAGATGAAAATATTGACTATAATAACGTGTGCATTTGTTATAATATTATTATTATTATTATTATGGAAAATGTTTATTGACATTAGTTTAGGTGCTATATATAAAAAGATTTTATTAATGAGGATCTTAAAGGTATTTTTTAAGGTTACTATCAATTTAGTTTTAAGATCTTAAAGGATTTTAAAGATTTTATTAGTTTAGGATTTTAAATGATAAATAAAATTATCAAGTTT
The DNA here is from genome assembly GCA_030761205.1 of Fremontodendron californicum. Taxonomy (NCBI): domain Eukaryota; kingdom Viridiplantae; phylum Streptophyta; class Magnoliopsida; order Malvales; family Malvaceae; genus Fremontodendron; species Fremontodendron californicum. Next base: position 23,174,573 of record JAULJL010000022.1, on the reverse strand, counting down.
TGCATTTAATACAATATTATTATTATAAATAATATATTAATTAATCTTAAAGAGTGCTCCAAGGACACTCGTAAGCAAAACCCTATATAAAAAAGTATAATTAATGAATTACTTTTTATTGAATTTTGTAAAAATAATGGATTAAATGCAAAAAGCTTTTCTAAAATGATAAATAAATAATCCTTTATCAGTACTTATAAATACCGATGAAGCGAACTTTATTATTATTTTATAAAATAAACTTCACTTACACTCTTGTAAATGGAAACTTCTTACATACTATTTAGGGAAAAATGCACTTACTTTCTGAGGTTTGCTAAAAAATACACTTATCCTTTATAGTTTGAAAACTACCTACTTACCCCTTAAAGTTTGATGAAAAACACATTAACCCCCTGAGCCCTAAATCCTAAGTAAATTTTAAATAAAAAGACAAATATACCCTTATTAATTATATTCTAATTCAAGTAAAGACAAATATACCCTTGTTAATCATTAAATCATTGAATTAAAGATAATTTTAAAATTAATTAAATTCTTATTATTTTGTAATTAAAAAAAATAAATAATATATGATTAATAATTAACAAGGATATAATTATTTTTTTATTTAAAATTTACTTAGGGTTTAGGGTTCGGGGGGATTAATGTGTATTTCATCAAATCTCAGGAGGGTAAGTGGGTAGTTTTCAAACTATAAGAGATAAAGTATTTTTTAATAAACCTCATAGGGGTTGGTGTACTTTTCCCTACTATATATGTTAATTTCTTTTGATAAAATTATCGAAATACCTTCGGTTCATTTAATAAAATTATCAAAATACCCTCAATATTTAAAAATACTTTTGTAATTTTATTAAAAATTAACGGCGTAATCTACTGGATTGAAACTTTTACCACAAAAAGTTATCTGAAAATAAAAAACACATGGATAATACGTGAGAAACATTCAAACCGCAAGAGGTGTTAGTGAAATTTACTCAATTTTATATGATAACAAATTGGGTGTTTGTGAAGATTAAAATTTCTCCTACCATATATAAAATAAGTTCATTTTATTACATGCATACACTTTGATAAATAAATAATTAATGATGAATATAGTGTAGAAGCTCCATTAAGTGTGTAAATTGTTCCTTAGTTAATTACTTGATTGCAACATCAATATTCAACCAAAAAGAAAAAAAAGAAAAAATAAATAAAATGGTTATGGCAGAGGATTAAAACAAGTGAAAGTTTGTATTATCGATCAGTCCCTCCAAAAATGGAGCTATCAGGGAACAGGTCCTGTCATCACAAGCTGGAAAATTGCTTGGTTGCTTGCTATGTTGTTTTTAGAGGTGTTCATGGTCTGGGCCGGGTCGATTTGGATCGAGTTTATGTATGATATTAATATCATATATATTTGTTCAAACCTGGCTCAAAATATGAGTCTCAAATTTTGTCCAAGTCTACCCATATTTATAAATGGATAGTCCAAACCCGTTTAGACCCGTCCATATTATTTATAAAAAAATATATATTATTTTTTATTTAATCTTTAATAATTTTGTATTTTTTTGCTTTTATTAATTCTTAAACATTAACAACTTAATATATTTTTTAATGTTTACACTATAATATTATATATATTTAATCTTATATGACATAAATTACATAATATATATAAAAATAATATATTATTTAATTAAAAAACGGGTCGGGCTTGGACTTTGAATGTTGGAGCGAAAGATCGGCCCATTTTTTGGACAGGTCTCATTTTTTTGCCCAAGTCCATTTTTTTAGCCTAATATTTTTGTCCAAACCCTCCTAAATATGAACGGACCTTCGGATTTGTGTGGGTAACCCGGCTCTTGGACAAATCTAATATGCTTGCTTCATTTTTTTTAATAATACAATGGAGGGAGGTATTTCGAAAATTTATCGGGTCTAATCTTTTTCTCGAACTTTTTAAATTTTTTTTTTCACATAAATTTGATGCATTCAAGATTTTCGAACTCTATAACATTAATAAAATAATTTTCTAGTATAGTTTTCTTCTTTTTATCTCATTATAAAGTTAGAAGAAAAATATAATTAACTTGTTTATGAATCATGACATTAATTTTCATGCTCATATTGATGTGTATGTTTTTTTATTGAATTTAACATGAAATAGTCCCACATTTTCTTTGAGTTTAACATAATAATCAAAGAAGTTGATTTAACCAATTAATCCATGCCATGTGGCCGGAATCATGGCCACATGGCAAAAGGGTATTTGCAATAACACTTGATTTATGCCTCTCCATTAAGCATTGATCTCTTCACGTTTTTACACTAATTTTAATCTTTTTTCCTTTCTATTTTTTTAATATAATGATTTTCAGATATTCGAAGAATCATGTTAGGGCACAAGAAGACTTAAATACAGCTAATCTTAGTTCTAATTTAGTTTTTTTATTTAAAATTATTTTTATGAATAAAGAAGGGACAGCTAGACCAAAGATATGGGTTTTTAAGGTGAAAAATTCTCCTCTACCTTTTGGCTTTTCTTTCAATGGACAACCATAAAAGTGGAAAGAGAATCCTTATCGTTTGTTAATATTTTATTTCTTTGATTTTTTTTTTCTTTTTTAGGTGATTTGAGTTGAGTTTGAGATGTTCTTTTATTATTCGTCTCTTTAAATATTGGTGCATATATATCATGGAAGATTGCAGTCAACATTCTAATGATGGATATTCCATTACTTTACTTGCACTTTGGCCTTAAATCAGGATTCGATAATTTGAATACGATATAATTATATGATATGAAAAATATAATTAAACGTAATAATGATATAGATATATAAATATTTTAAAATTTATATAATACAAGTAATTCATAAATTTACTTGTTAAATTAGATGACTAATTTTTCAAAACTTTAAGTTAATAGGAAATGATTCAATTATTATATTTAAATTTCAACATATTTTTCAAGTGCAAGTCGTGTGAATGATTAATGGGTTTTTACGTGAATTCGAATGTAGAAATAAAGTGCAAGCTTAATAAGGATTAAAGTAATAATGCATAACCCGATGGGTAACAAAAAATTGAATGAATATATTTTAAATGAGGAAAGAGATTGTCAAGATTCGAATTCGAAAATTTTGATATCATATTAAATTAAACGATCAATTATCTTAAAAACTTAAACTAATAAAAAATAATTATGTTTCAATACTACTAATTTATAACAAAAATATTACAATTAAACCAAAAATTATACGACGTTTAGGAAGTTCAGAAATTAAACAAAAGTGATAGGACAAATAATATTTTTTATATTTTTTTCCTCCTTGAGATTCAGTTCGGCTTAATTTATACACAACTCACACCTATTAGTTTTGACTTTTGAGTTACACAAAAAGCAACCACCTTGATCCGGCCGGATCACAAAATAAAAAAATATTATTTTTTTTAAATTAAATTATAAAAATATATAAAATAAAAAAATTAATATATATAAACAATAAATATGGATCGACGGATCGAAGTAAGACAAAAAAAAAAAAAAAACAGACTGCAGCCCAACCCGACCATGAGCAGGTCTACTTTGCTCCTTGTTTTTTCTCTCTTTTTATGTTAGGCTTTGTTTAGCATTGCTTCACATAACTTTTGACCGCAAACGCAATGCTAAATAGATAAAAAAAAAATTGGTTGTTGAAATTATAGTTTGAAAAGCCAAATCAAAAAGCCAAAAAATATAACTTTTAAGCTTTAAAAGCTAGCTTTTAGATAAAATAATTTTATTATCCTCACATCTCTACACTTTTATTATTTTAAACATATTTTTTTTTTTACATTTCAATTTCTTACAATATTTTTTTACAGCAATACTAAACACTTAAAAATTTTTAAATCACAATTTTTCACCACACTTTTTATACATATTTTTTTCAACCAAAATTTTTTTAAACTTAAGTTTTTTTCACCAATGCTAAACTAATCCTTAGTGATTCGGCAATACTTTAAAAGCTAAAGCTAAATCATTTTTACTTTGAAGATAAGAGAATCTGTCCGACCATTGAATACCCTAGAACCCAGTGATGGTTGAGCATCTGGTTCTACCTTTTTTTTTTTTTTCTTAAACTTAAAATAAAAAAGTTTGAGCATCCAAATGAGATCATTGATCACGTATTTCCCACCCCAGAAAAAAGTTGATCACTGTAAGAATCTGACAACATTTCCTATAGCTGCAAATTCCATGATGTATATGAAAACATTTCCTATAGCTGCAAATTCTTTAATATCCAGTTGATAAGGAAAACTCTTTCCTTTTGAACTCTTCGAAAGTAAAATTCTAAATGCACCAAATTTATGCGGAAAAACGAGCCCTTAAAATCATCTGATTAAGGGATTACGTTCGGATAAAGCCAAAAACCATTTTATAAAAATAAAAAAAAAAAAGATTCGATGGCATCATGGGTCTGGTTGGAGAAAGTTTACATCCATTTACTGCTATTTTTAAACACTAGCTATCTGAAAAAGACTATGTATGACAAATGAGAATCATCCCAAAGGATATTTTAACCAAGCTAATAAGACCAGATCCTATAGTCTTTTGGAATACTGTTCAATCTCTAGATTTCATTTTACAAAAGAAGGGGTTTTCCAGCAAAAGGATGATGAAATAGAGAAATTACTTGGTAGAACTAAAAGTAAAGAGGTGGTTAGTGCAGTAAAGGTTTAAAATACATGTATTTCAACTATGTTTGTGAAAACTGTAGCATAAAAATGCAGCAACATATATTATCATGGAAGCATGTAGTTTACATTTAACATACTTTGCAGCTTCTCCTACAATAGCCAGGAAGCTCTGCAGATCCAATCATATACTCTCGGTTCTTCGAACACTCGCCAAGAGCAGCCCATTTCTCACAACTATCATTCAAATCCGTGCAGTTGCCGCCGGCAGCCAAATTCTTGTCAAAAGAATCAACATGAATCCACTTTGTTGCTGACCATTTCTCACCTTCAATCACCGGGCATCCAGCATGCAGACTGCTTGGATCAGGGATAGCAGTTGGGAAGAGACTGAAGAAGAGAAGGGCATCCCCTCTTCGTGGTTTCACTAATTATTTCCAAGATAGAGATGCAAAAATAACAAAACATCAATTCATTTCTAAAGTGAAAGTAGATGATTTTCATAAAAGATATACCAACAGCTATGCTGCTAACCTGCGATTCCATTCTTTGCACATTCTGAGAGATCATCATCTTTTGCAGGAGTCTTACGACGTGAAGATTCCTGATGATAAAGTTAAATGAGAAAAAAAATGTATAACGTAATGAGAGACGATAATTGCAGTCATCCCCATCCAGCAACTAATTCCCCATCCATGAGCATATATCTTGTACATAAGAACTAATCTCAAAAACTTCTCCAAATAAACAGAAATCATGAAGCTTAAAAAAATGTTTGAGCCATTAGAAAACACCAATGCTTAAAAAACATGTGCTTGTAAGCATATGAAACAACACAAGAAGAGCTCTAATAGAAATAAGGACACTTAAACAAACCTCTGCTTGAGGGAAAACTGTTTCACCACCTTTGGTCACATCTGTAAGATACATTAGTACAGTTGCTATGCGGTGTCCACCCCTGGCAATATTCACCTTGTCCGCAAAGTAATCATAGTGTGGATCATATTTCTGCCCATGCTCATATCTCAACACTTGTATGTCTTCCCCGTTTTCTGAAAACGAGAAAACAAAAATCATGTTAATATGTACTTCCTTAATTTAACTACAATTGCTAATTTTTATTCTCCATACCCTCAAACACGTATGTATCTTGTTTATATTAACATATACACATGAGATTTATTAGTCCCGGCCAAAGAGTAGCGTGAAGCTTTAGGATAATCACCAGAAGATGATCACATTAAGATGATTTAGATATTGATATTTTCACAGATCATGAAACATAAAAATTAAATTTCAAATGCATAAATTAGCAATCCAGATATATGGTTCACAGACAAATAGAAATGTGCAAAAATAATTGCTTTTACCCTATGCAAAACATTTAACATCATGTGTGCCCACATCATACTAACTGGTCAATCTCGTGGACGATGAAAGTATGAAACTTATCTTTTAGATAAGGTTACATGCATTCAAATTGACGGGTACAATCACAGTAACAGAATCTAACTATCACAGTAACAGAATCTAACTAAGTTACTTATTTAACTGCAACCTAAAATCCTTGACTACTTTAACATTTGTTTCAAAATTCCCTAACCTATCATTGTAGTGTGCAAGAAATCTTCACATCTAATTAGAATGTCTTGGAAACAGAAATTTATAGTTTAGATAAAGAACTAAAGAAAGTGGTCTTAGAAGACCCCCCAAATTAAAATATGGTAAAAGGTTAAGATCAAGAGAGATAGAAGTTTGAGCAACAGTCTTCTTGAAAATATGGTATACGTACCTTTGGGAAGAAACGCCCATGTTGAAATCTTGTCCTCTATACCAGCAACAATAGGATCCTACAAAAGAAAAAAAGGCGCATAATGCACGTCGCTGAAATATCCAATAATCAAATGCAAAACGGTTTCAATGTTACGAGTGTCTCCTTCGAAAAACTGATGGCTAAAAGCTTATCAGATCGAACTCTTCGGACCATCATCAATATATGTTTTTCATCAGGATATACCAAACAAGTCAAGCCTATACAACAACACAAAAGCATGAAACTATCTATGGCACTATTACATTTCGTTACAAAGAGCACGACTACCATTTTCATCAAGTCCTACCAAAATAGTTACTTTGTATCTAATGGAATACAGATAAGTGTCAAGTAAAGCTTTAAAGCATGTTGAAATCTTGTCCTCTATACCAGCAACAATAGGATCCTACAAAAGAAAAAAAAAAAAAAAAAAGGAGAGAGGCCATGCATAATGCACGTCTTTGAAATATCTAATAATCAAATGCAAAACGGTTTCAATGTTACAAGTGCCTCCTTCGAAAACTGATGGCTAAAAGCTTGTCAGATCGAACTCTTCGCATCATCATCAATATAAGTTTTTCATCAAGCCTATATAACAACACAAAAGCATGAAACTATCCATGGCACTATTACATGTAGTTATAAAGAACATGACTACCATTTTTATCAAATCCTACCAAAATAGTTACTTTGTATCTAATGGAATACAGATAAGTGTCAAGTAAAGTTTAAAGCTTTAAAGGCCAGCAATTTACACTATCATAATTGGGTAAAATAGGATTGAGAGGCAATCACAATAATCTACAAGAGAGCAGATAAAAGATTGAACCTTTCCCTTAGGAATAAACATCCCTGAGCTCGTACGGACTTCGCTAAGCTTGCTCTTTCCACTAACATTATCAGCAACTGCAGATCTTTTTAGCTCCGATTTCGCCTTTGATAACCAAAAAAAATATATATTAAAAAAAATATTAAAAAAAGAACTCAGATTAAATGAACTCAAATTAACAAAGAATCGATGAAAGTAGGAATCGAATTTACGAGAGAGATCAAATGATCGCATTCGAGGTCCGTTAAGAAGCCTTCATAGACAAAAGCCCTGCAAAAGAAGGGAAATTACAAAAAAAAAAAAAAAAAAAAAAAAAAAAAAAAAAAAATCAAACTTTTACTAAATTCTTTTGCCAATTGAAAAGAGATCGAGAGAGAAAGCTAGACCTAGGTTTCCAGGAAACTTGTTTGACTTTGGAAGGATTGATAATGGAGCTTGGAGGAGTTAAGAAGGAATCACAAGATTGGTACAAGATTGAAGCGATTGAGAATAATATTAGGAACTGCAGAGGATAACTCCTCGCAACAGCCATTGAATGTAGACCTTGGATCGAAAGATAAAGAGAAAGAAAGATTTTCCGGGAAAGAAAAGTCAAAATTTTCTTGGGAAAATGATACTTCCTGATCTGATTATGACCAGTAACCTGTTTAAGCTGTGGATCCACGATGATTATGCTTCAACTGATTATTCTATATCTGAGGAACTAAAACGGTGACGTTCCGACAATATTTTGAAACCTTTCTTAAATTTTTGCAAAGCAGTATATTCATAAATTTATTTATTTGTTTGGTAAAATCAAATACTAATTCTAATCTAAGGCATCTAACTAGTTTTATTTGTTAAATAATGTTTTTTTCATGTTGTATTTTTCATGCTATGTACACTTCGCTCTTATAAAAGTTACCTTATTTTAAGTTTTTTTTTCTTTTCTTTGTTCAAAAGAAAAGAAGAAAATATAATGTATCTTAAAATTGTCAAAATCTTGATTCTAATTTATAAATCCAAGTTCTAAATGAATTTTTTTTATTGTTCTTTTTTCTAAATCTGCAATCTGCATATGCGAGACGTGCTTCATGTTTTTTCTCGTATCAGTTATGTAAACATAAATATAATGCAAATTATTAAATGTGTCAAAATTCTAAATGCGAATATGATACGTATATTAAATATGTCATGTTAATCATCTTTAAACGTATTTTGTCGTGTTTATTATATTGTTTCCGTGTTTATTAAACATGTCTTATTCGTGTTATATTTTCGAATCGTATCCAAAATTATCGAAATTACTTTTTCCCACTTTCCAACTATTTTAATCCCTCAAATTTTGGGTTCATTTGGTGAAAATAGAACTTGAATAAACAGATGTAAAAAGCTAGAAGAATCCACAATCAAAATTGACAAACTTATTGAAGAAGAATCAGAATTCAGACTCAGCTAATGACAAAATAAAAAATAAAAATAAAAAAACAAAACAAACATACAAACAAAAAAAACTAGGAAAACTTTGCCATTGTGATTAACAAAGTTTAAACATCACTAGACTGTCTTAAAAGAATCTCCATCTGACAATTCAGATCGTTCAAACACTTAGTTGAGTTGTATTCCTCTGCATCAAAGATCTCCTCTGAGTAAGTCCTCTGATGCATAGCCTTTTCGCTTTGTTTCAGCATCTCCAGGCAGCTAAGATCACCCTTCAGAATGTCTACAACCTACAGTAAAATGCAATGTTTCAATCAAAAACTGCAATTTTACTTGGATTACAAGTAACTTGGAATGAATTTTTTTTTTTTTTTACATGCCTGGCTCATTTGGGGTCGATTCATTGCAGACTGATGAATACAAATAGAAGCTGTCGAAGTGACTCGGTTTAACTGGTCCGAGTCATAGGCATCCCCAAGAGTTGGATCAACCAGTTCTTTGATCTTATTTTCTTTGATCAAAGGTTTTGCCTGCAAGAAGTTGAATCATGGGAATATACTCAAGAATAGTGGACATGTTAAAGTATAAATTCAATTTTGGTGAAGCAAACCTACCCACATAACAAGGCTTTGCTGTGAACTATCTACAGCTTGCCTCCCAGTGATGAGCTCCAACAGCAGTACCCCGAAAGCATAGACATCGGTTTTCTCATCGACAATGCCATGCATGAAAAACTCAGGAGGAAGGTAACTGTCATGACAAGAATTTTGTTTGAAATTTTGTATATAAATAAAAGGATTTTTGAAGGTTAAGAAACCAAGTGGAGTTTTAAACTACAAAACCCGAATGTGCCTTCGATTTTAGAGACTGTATGATGTGTCCATTGATCAGGTAACCATTTTGCAAGCCCGAAATCCGAAATCTGGAATTACATTGGAAATTCAACCATGATTGCTGTTTCCATTTTATCTTGCAGTTCAGCAAAATTGCTCAAGTTTCAAGATGTACCTGAGCATCAAAGTCCTCTGAAAGCAATATGTTTGAAGCCTTGATATCTTTATGGATAATTCTCCTTTGGCAACCTTCATGAAGATAGCTAAGGCCTTCAGCAGTCCCTATAGCAATCTTGAATCTGGTGCCCCAATTCAGTTTCTCTTTAGGGCCTGTATATGAATGGCAACAAGTTGATTTGAACTGCTAAATTTTTTGTCTATTAAGAACTTGTGATTTGCGAAGAAATCGAACTTTAAGAGGCTTCGCAGAAACAAACCGTAAAGTAATGATGCCAGGCTTCCATGGGGGGACAATTGAAGAACAAGGTGCATCCCTCCTTCAACCCCATAACCAATCATTTTAGCAATATTGGGATGGTCAACATGAACTATAATTCCAAGCTCAGACAAGAAATCCATTGTCATCTCTTCCGACGAACCTCTGGTTAGCCGCTTAATTGCGACAAACTTTCCACTTGTCAATTGCCCTTTGTAAACTTCTGCATACCCTCCTTCTCCTATCAAATTTTCTTCTCAAAAACAAAGATGCAAAAATAAATGTTCGTTAAATGTTTGTCAGCCTACCAAGCCAATAAGACAATGTCAAAGGAACATGTTTTCTTTTTCCCAAGTGTAAATTCGACACTGTAACCGGATCAAAATTAGCAATAGGAGGAAATATACCATGGCTGAAGTTATTGGTTGCTTCGAGAAGCTCTGAGAGCGAGAAGTTCTTCCAGGTAGACTTAAAACAGCATAGTTCTGGATCGAGAGAACATAGTTGTGGAACCATGTCATCTCTAACTCTTTTGCTCTTCCTTCTAGTGAGCTTAGGTAATAAAGGAGGTAAGGCTTGAGAGGGGATTCCAGGTCCTTTTTTCAGTATGCGAAAGAAGCCGCGCAAGTGAACAAGATTAGCTGAATTTTGTTGACTTTCAGAGTCTGATACAGTGTTGGCCTTAGAAGAAGTTGGCTCAGATTCTGCAGATTCTATCGATGCTATACTTGTTGGTTCTATAGATTCAATAGTACTTGTTGAGCAATCCTCAAGAGCAGATTTTTGAGACAGCAAATTTATTCTCTCTACTTCGGCGGCTAATGATGCCAAGTCTAACATGATATATATATAGGATCTAACATTAGAAAAATTTATGAAAGTCTCTTACCAAATAGACTCTAAGAACATAGAAATGGATGATTAATTTACCAACAGATGAAATTGAGTCGGAGAAACAAGCTCGATGTTTTCGCCTTATATGACGAAAAGGCTCCCATCTCTTCTTTTCAGTGGCAGTTTTATTGGAACTTTTGCTGTCATTGGATGGTTCACCACTACAAAGGGGAAAAAAAACAAACAGATGATATGAACAAAGATACAATGAGAAGAAAAAAAAAGCCAGCATGAAACAAGATGGCAAGAAACAAGCAAAAAGCTGGCATGGTAATGTGTATAAACAGTGACATGAAAATTATCAGTTAAGAATGCTTCAAGGATGAACATAGATTTTGTCAAAAGGAAGAAAAAAAGAACAAACAGATCAGAAGAGCCATTAAATAAGCACCTGTTACAAAAGAAGGTAATGAAACTGAAAGAAAAAGACAATCTTAAACATTTCAATGCAGAATAGAAGATAAAAGAACAAAACATGAAGAAAAAGAAAAAAAAAAAACAAAATTGTAAGGAATTCCATGGAACAAACTTAATAATTTTGAACTCCAATTCTTCTCAAGAATTATAAGCAGCTTCTATTCCTTTCCCCCCAAAAAAAGGATTAGAGGAAATGTTTTCAAGATAGCATAATTAGCAATATATGAGAAATCCTAGTCCCTTCTAAGCATTGTGAATGTGAAGAATGAATTCAAATGCCATTTATTTCATGAAATTAAACCAATAAACTCAAAGCAGCCAAAAGGTATTATATGTAAAAGAGATCTGAAATCATCAAAGCATCAACACATGAAACTTCTAATTCATTGAAAACATAAAAAGCCTGAAAGCCAAAAGCTTATAAATTCCAGGTTGTGAGAATCCTTCAAGACTTATAATAAACAAATAACCAATGCTGCAAAACACAAACAGATAAAAAAAGCAACCAGAGTCAGAAACTAAAAGCCCGAAAAGGATGATGCATATGCAAAGTACCATGTATGATCAGAAGGTTCCTTTGCATCCCCCATGGCTTTTCAGAGATGATCAAACAAGGGAAACCTGAGAAGCCAAAAGAATAAATAAAGGAATGACAAAGAAAGAGAGAGAAAGACAATGATGAGAAATGGAGTTGAGGGTTGCCATTATTCTCTGAGCTTTCTCTAATATCCATATTGTTTTTTTTTTTTGACAGATCACCTAATTTTTTGTGCCTAAAAGTAGGCTTTCTCTCATTTCTTCCTTCTTAATCCATTCCCTTTTTTTAGCAGAAATCTATAAAAAAAAGTATTGAAAGGAGAATATTTTGATCCTATGTTTAGCATATCTTAAGGGATGTTGAAGCTTGTAAGAACCACGTTTGGGGTTCTCTTACAAGAACAGCAGTTACAGCAATGCCTCCCTATTTTTTTGGGTCTTTGACACGTGGAACAAACAACCATTTTTTTTTTTGTTCTTCCACTTTCTGTTTTAAACTTTTATCAAATTTTTTGCTGATATTTTCAACCAAGAAAACCCTTCTGGGTCAACAAGATAAACTTGTCACGTTGATAAAACAGGAGAATTTCTTACTTCATGTGCAGATTCAAACCAGATGAGCTGGTATTTTCATAAATTTTCGATTTTCCCACAAGAAATGCATTGTCAATAAGCCTTCATTCGAGCTATTGAAAAGCTGAACTTGAGCGATTATATGATTATCTTACTGTTCTTTACTTCTTTATCCCAGAAAAGATTTTCTTGTTTGGAGTTTGAACCAGGGTAGCCCCAACAATGTGGAATTTTTCAGCCTAAGTTTTTTTATAAAAAAAAAAAAAATCAAATTTCTTCTATTTCTCCTCCCTTCCATTTCTTCATCAGCCTCTTTTGCTTGGTGAGGACTAAATAGCCCCAACAACATGTATACTTCTTAATAATGATACAATTTTTACTGCAAAATCCACAAGAAAGTATGATCCTTAAAGGAAAATACAAACTATAGAAAAAGTGTTTACAGGCTTTATTAGGTAACTTTACACCAAAAATTTGTCAAATAAATCACAAAGTGGGAAAAACCGATGATTACAAACCGTAGGTACAGTTTTAGCTCAGCTGATTTAATGGACATTGCGATTGATCAAACCCTCAAATACTGCATAAAGATCTCTGTTATCTGGGCCAAAAATCTCGTCTGCCTTCCTTAAAGTCTCCTGGATAATTCAGATAACACAAGGAGATTAAAATGCCACAATGAGAAAGAAATAAAAAGAAGAAAACGAGTCAGACAAGGAGTTGCATACTTCTCTCGTTTGCTTGTGGGAGTTTAATTCTTTAACATTTGCCAGGAATGCACCAAACTGCTCATAAGACAAGCGGCTCCTGATGAAACAGAAGAGTGGGTGAGATAGGAAATGTGTGATAAGCCATGGATTCAGGTGCAGGCAAAACTTCAAAGCTGGTAATATATAAATCAAGAAGCAAGAACAAACTGAGAGTAATTTTTATTACATTCACTTGGGTGTTTCTTAAAACAGATAAATTTGAGTTATATGATCAGATACATAGATTCTGCATAATTCAGCGTCCGCAACAGGTTAATCTTTCCACAATTATAAGTTTTCATATTACAGATGTATTTACCTGACTTGGCGGAAGAGTTCTTTTCCATCAACCCGAGTGCGTCCTGAAACATATCCAGAAAGAAGTCATGACACATGATATGTTAATTACTATACAGTTGCTTCCTTATATAATTAGTTAAGCTGTTTCTGGAGTGCTTTAATCATAAAAAATGTTCCTATATTATGAAATAAAATTTCATCCAAGTAGCAAAATTAAAATTGTGGGTGCCAAAGCCCCATATAGGTCCATAAAGCTTTAGTAAAGTGTTTCTTTTCCTTTCTTCTCTTTTCAACATTCTCTTTAAATAAATGTTTCTATGAAGATGCTTCAATGTTCAGAGTTCTTAGACAGCAGTTAATGTAGTATTGCAGAACTACATATCCACCAGCCCTACAAGCAATTAGATTCTAAATAAGGTCTTATTTTAGAAGAACAGTTTTGAAGCTAACCGGTTTGTGATCCGGAATCGGAGCTTGATATTGACGACCTATCATCAAGCATGCCTCTTGAGGTAGAAAATGACATTGAATGTCTCCTAGGAGACACTGGCTTAGATGTCCTTGTGGGAGATACAAAAGCTGACACACTTGGTGGGGAACCTGGTGGAGTTAGCCGAGGTGTGCTTGTTTGTGATGCTAGCAGGAGGCCCTGAGGTATGCCAGGTCTTGAGGCTGCCACTATAATGGTACCCAGTAAGAAAAAAGGGAAAGAATAGATTTCAATGCACTCAGTTGCAATCGTTTGAATTTTTTCATGATAACAGACATGCATGAACAAATATCCATAAGCACAGAAACAGAAAGAACTTCAGTGCCTGGAGGACTTTTATAGTGGAAATAAACATGTTTGAATAAATTCTGCAGCAATGGCAAAACCAACAGAGACTAATGTGTACCATCTGTGTCACGATCCTCCGCAAATGAATTTCCCGTATCAGAGTACTGGCTGCGCATTGAAGCAGTTCTTGAAAGCAAGGTAGCATCATCTTCTGGAAAGTCAGAAAAAAACTAAGGGTTATAATCATAAGGAAAGGAAAAAGGTTTAAGCACTGACAAGCAGCTTATGCATCTGACAAAGAACTATAAGGAAGGAACCTTGTAATGATGTATTGAATATTCAATCTAGATTATAGATAAACTGCATAAATGAAGTTTAAATTAGCTCAACTGAGTGAATAGGGGAAAAAAAAACCCATACCTGATGGTGTTGGCTTCGCAACGATCCGAGGACCCCCTGCCTGTAGCAAAAACAAGCCTTAGCAAGTCGAAAAACTTCAAAGCATTATCCTAAAAAGAAATTCTTGGAATAACCAAGAAAGCACTCTAGTGGAACAACTTACAGAACTTTCCTCATCCTCTTGAAGCGACCGCATAAGCGTCCTTCTAAAGACCTCCAACTGCACATTCGCAGACCTCCAACTTCAGACTACATTGTCTAGTAAAACCCTTGAACACTACTTTCCATTTTCCCAACACCATTTAGCTCAAACCACATAAGCCCTTGACAGTTCAGATGCATCGATGAAGGGCACACTCAAATTTCCAAAATTCTCATCTTTTATGTACCACACATATATAATCCACAAGATGAAAACATTCCAAATCATCATGAAATGCTTATGAGTTATGCCTTCCCTTATCAGGAATCTAAGAAGGGCACATTGGTTATAAAAATTTAATGGGCATCCTTTATTTTGCATGAAAATCAAAATTTCTTCACCATTTCAACCTTCATATGACACATTATTCATATATACATACAATATACTTTCTTCTAGTTCCTTTTCCTCTATTTCTCCTCCAAGTTATCAATCAGATTGCAACATTTCTTCTTAATAATTAAGTTGCATTAACAAAAAGCAAAACTTCATTACAATTTGTAACCAAGTACTTAACTTTGTTAAATCAAAAAACAATCATTAACCCAAAATTTAGAAACCAAAAATTTACCAGCTTTAGCCAACCAATCAACCAAAAGTCAGACATTTAGTGAAAACCCCATTAACATTTTACCTTGGAAACATCTCTCTGAAGCTTCCTTACAGTATTAGAAAGCGAAGCATTATCTTTCAACAAGCTCTCCTACAAAAGAGAAAAGAAAAAGTCAATTATTCAATTTCTTAAAAAAGGAAGAAACTAATTAAAGTCAAAGCCAGATCGGACGGACCTTTTCCTGGTCGGCCTTAACGAGTTTATCTGAGGTTGCCGACAAAGAAGTATCGAGGTCGTCGATCTGGGCACACAGGTCGGCGATTTGTTGGTCTTTCTCGGCGAGCTTGAGTCGAAGGGAAGAAGACTCAGCTTCGAGTAAAGAAACACGTGTGGAGAGTGCAATGGAGGTGATCTTGCGGGCCACATCGAGTTGGTCGAAAGGATCAGAGGGTAATACTTGCAAGACTTCCTCGGGAAGATCGAAGGTCGAACCACCCGATTCTTTCGCCAACATTTCTCTCTCCAATCTTTCTCTATTCTATTGCTTCCTTTTTTGTTTTATTTTTTTATATTACATGAAATTGAAACGTAATCCGATTTGGATTTTGGACATGAGGGTGAGAATTAAGAAATGTCAGAGAGAGTTGGATTTTTCATTTTACCTTTTTTTTTTTTTTGTTGATAAAACAAAAACATGTGGCCTGTGATTCTGTGAATGGATAGGCAAAAAAGACAAAAAGTTTCTAGTGGTCTGCTTTTTAGCTGATTTCTTTTTTCAATTTATTTATTTTTTTGTTTTTGCTTCAGAATCAGACAGAGGTTTGGTTGGTCCTAAAATGGCTTTTAGTATTTGGCACATTGGAGAATTTGGAAGCTTTGTCAAGTTCCTTTTCATGGGCTTGGCAGGCTAATCTTGATTGGAATTTTGAAGCCTCTTTCTTTCTGTTGTTGGTAAATGGGCTTCTTCTTTTTGTATAGTTTTAGTCCATAACTGCTTTCCTAGGCTTGGTGGTTGATAAATCATCTGATGATCGAATCGGATCGGACCAAATTTAATTGAATTTTAAAAATATTTGTTCAATATCCGATTCGATTGATCTTTCTTTTCCCTTGAATTATATACAACCAAATACACTTCTAAAAGGAACACTTTGTAACTAAAAAGGAAGCTCCTGTGGCTGTGGATGCCAAACTTTTGCCTTTTATTGTGCAAAGAAATCTCTTCTATAGTGTATAAATAGTCTTTCCTGAAAAGATAGCCATCAAGGGAATTCTCTCACTTGGCCATCTGAAAACTGTAAATCATATCTAGGCTTCCAAATTAGCAGAAAATTAACTGACCTTATGTTGCTAATGTAATCATTACATTGTTTAATGAGCCAATCCATGTCCTTAATTATTCCAACTGCCATAGTTTCTAGTAAATACTACATCTTCCCAATCAAACAAAAGCATTGAAAAACTCAGGTTATATGTCAATTTTGAAAATATTGAAATGTTTCCTCCCCTCTCATGCCAGGAAAACCAAGAAAAACCCAAAACAGAAGGAAAAAAAGAAAAAGAAAAAAGTGAGGCAGAACTGTTGAGTTTGAGGCAAGACTTGATTGAAGTCCATTACAAAAAGGTGAAACTTAGTGGTAGGTCTTTTGATATGGTAATCTAGAGATAAAATAAACATGTATGTTCAGATTTTATAGTGAAATGATTCTAATAAAGCAGGTGCCTTCCAACTCATATAGTATATCATAATTTAGAAGCATATATTTGCTTTTTTGTTTGGAGATAGCTGTTTTCAGTGCTCATATATTTATAACTTTTTTGTTTGGAGATAGCTGTTTTCAGTGCTGAGGATAGGGGTTGATAAATTAGCGTCAATCATAAAACGACATTCTCGATATGGTGGGATGTTTCTGACCGGGATCCAAATGGACCGTAAGATATCAAACAACCTGATATGCCTGAGATCAGCATCAATGCGGAGATGTACATGGGACCATGAATAATGGATGATAAAGGAGACCAATTTCAATCATATATCCATCCCAAATCTACCTCATTTAAAAGCAAAAGTGGCAAAAATTTGTTGAGTGAAAAAAGCCAGAGTTCACTAATCTGCATCATATTAGCACAAAATAGATTGTCCAACATGTTTTAAACCATAACACTATGGGAAAAAAAGAAGAAAAGGAAAGAAGTGGCCTTCACTCTGTCCTTTTATTCATCTTCTTGGCTTCATAGGTGAACATGGGTTAGTTCCATTTCAGTCCATGTTAGAATCAGTTCCTATCCATAGTTGGAATTGGTTCTAATTTTTGGTCCTAAAAAGGCTAAAACTTATCTATTTTATGAATGAAATTAGACATGTTCATGGACCGGATCTCAATCCAAAAAAGTTATTTTTCTTACCCAAATTGAGTTGGGTTGGCCTTAAAATTCATATTATTGTTCAAAAAAGATTAAAAAATTAAAAAATTATTTTTATATATTTTATAATTAAATTTAAATAAAAAATAATTCGAACCGAGCTAGATCGGTTCGAATTGAAAAAATTTATGTTCAAGCTCGTTTGGATATCGAAGTGGAACCATTTGGTTTGATCTATTTTTTAAAAAAAATAAAAATTCTTACACAAAATACTATACTATAACTTATAATCAAATAAAATACACTTCAAATGGTAATGAAACTTCTAAAAGAAAAAAGGAATGAAGCGTGTAATGCTATTTATTAAGCGTCCGCCGATGTTTAAGGCATCGGTTAAAGATTAATTTTTTATCATTTTAAAAAAATTATTTTGTATTTAATATGATATTTTTATAAAATTAAAAAAAAAATGTATTAATTATATTTTTTTTATTATATATATCACCTTAATCAGTGTTTAGTGACATTAGTTAACATTTTTCATTTATCAATCATTAATTAATTTCACTATTTTCGGTACTTTAATGTGGAATTAGCTTGAATTTAAATTTTGGATATGATATGATTACACAATACGAATATGATATAAAAAATAATTAAAATACAATATGATATGGATACAAAAACTTGTCAAAATTTATATAATATGAATTATTAATGTATCAAAATTTATATAAATATATAATATCTTAAAAAATTATTATGATATAAAAAATAACATAAATATAACGTAAATACACGAATTGTTTGAAATTATTTTTTTCATTTTAAACAATAAAAAAAAAAAACAATAAGTTATTTGTTTGTTCTTTCTCTGGCCTAGGAAATGTGTGAGGTTCCAAACATCTTCTTTAACATTTAAACAAAATTTCTTGCACCTCAGCACTAAATTCAACTAAAATCATTAGCAACCCAGTTTTGACTTTTGACCAAAGGCAATCAAGACCTGATTAAAGAATATGATACAATCACCCAAAAGGTTGGCCTAGTTAGCTCAAAGTCCATAATTAAATCCAAGAAAGAAGTTCCACATGGCAGGATAACTCTCATTGGGTGTACAAGGCAAAAATATTCCCAAAGGTGACAACTCACCACCTATAGTTTTCTAAAGCGAATAAATAAACCTTTATAAAGTTCCCCATGATTCTCACAAACTTTTTTTTTATGCTTTAATCTTTATATTTTATAAAATTCTTTTTATCTTATTCTTTCTAGGGGGATGTTTCCACTTATGCTTCCAATGTAGTACCCATCCTTTTTCTTTATATAAAGGCAATGAAGATGGGGAGACAAGAAATCATTATTGCTTCCTTACACTTCACTTCTCAAAATTGAAACTCCAACCTATTTTTATATATAAAAAAATTCTAATTTTTGAAAAAGGATTTTAAAATATATCCTTAAAACATTTTTTAACAAAATCTTATCCTTTTATTAAAGCTTTTTCAGATTTGT
Organism: Fremontodendron californicum; assembly: GCA_030761205.1. Classification (NCBI taxonomy): domain Eukaryota; kingdom Viridiplantae; phylum Streptophyta; class Magnoliopsida; order Malvales; family Malvaceae; genus Fremontodendron; species Fremontodendron californicum. The sequence continues at coordinate 23,155,291 of JAULJL010000022.1, read as the reverse complement.
TCCCTTTTTATTTCATTTTCTTCCTTTTTTAAGTGGAAAATTATTGGGAATTTACATGGGCCACATCCAAAAAATCAAGGTCCACTCATTTTTGTTTCTTTTTTTTTTAAAAATATATATATTTACTTTTGCAAAAATACTTGATTGATTTGAGCACCTTCTTATGATAAGTCAAACTTGCCCCTTTCTCTCAATTAATATTTCATTTTTTTTCATAAAACCTTGAGGAATTTCCTCAAAATTCATTGTTCATTAAAAACTACATTAGTTTTCTTTTTGAAAAGAATCTCATAATGCAATTAAACCATGGGATTATTACCTAGGCATTTGGGATGTGTATTAATGATGGATGCAAAAAAACTCAACAGTCCAATATTTATATTTTTACAAAGGTAATATTATATTATCTTAAAATTTATTCCAATTTTTCCTAAAGGTTATCTTCCATATGGCACCATAATGTCTCATCAAGATTATGAAACTTTAATTTTTTTTGTATTTGAAAAAGCCATAGTAAAAATAATGTATCAAAATGTCAAATGAATTTCTAAAGCCTTAATGATTTAAAAAAAAAACTTAAAAATCACTATGGACTTCGAAGTAGACTTGTTCAAGGCGCTCGATCTGTATTCGATCGGATCTAAACTAGTACTTTTTTTTCAGTTCGAGCCAGGTCGACTCGACCCAGATTACTATTTATTAATAAAAAAAAATATTTAAATTTAATTATAAAAATATAAAAATATTTTTTAAACAACGATTCGAGCTTACAAACCGATTGGGATCGAACTTAGATAAAAGATATGAAAAAAAAACCGAACTGTGACTCGATCCAACCCAGCCCGTAAGCAGATTTACTTAGAAGTAATTAACCTTTTGGTGAGAATAATCTTGTCTCTTTTAAGCACTTAAACCTATGTTAACATTAATTTAAAGATTCGTATCAAGATTAAAGATTTCCTTAATATTTTATATATTATCTTTAGGTAGGTATGGCACATTAAAAAATTATGTCAAATCCTTGACATGTCTCAACAATAGTAACATGATTTTGATGTTAGAATCCTTGACTAAATCAATGAAAATGTAATCATGTACCACATATGAAAAGATAAGAGATAAAAAAAATTCTTTCATTTAAACCTTTGATTAGTTTGCTTTGGGAAAAAAAGTTAGGGGGCCATAACAATAATTTAGAGAAATGAGTGGAAAGCAAGAGGCCATGTTGCATTGATCTTGAACAAAGAAACATTAGGGACAGAGAAAGAATTAAAAATAAGAATGAATATAATTTAAAAACCATAACATGCTAATTAGGTTTTGATTTAGTGATAAGGAAAAGCAATGTTTTAAAAATCAAATCGAAAGTTAAATTAGTGAGATTTTCGGTCATCAGTTTAATCGGTTCGATTGGTTAGATCGGTTGTATTAAAAAAAAATTAAAATTTAAATAAGTATTAAATATAGTAAATATTTAATAAATATATGTATTTGAAATGGTATGGTCTTTAATATAGTTTCAAGAGGTTAAAGAATAAATATTAAAATCTCATCATATATAATAAATTCTTTTAAAAAAAAAAAAAGAAACAAAAGGTTTAAAACCAATTTTTTAATTTTTACCGGTTTTTCACCGATTCAACTTATTTTTCATTAGTTTGGACAATCCCCAATTTTATAATATGTACCGGACCGTACAAACCATCGATTCTTGATTTAATTTGACCGATCGGTCAAATCTGATTTTTTTAACATTGAGAAAGAGACATAAAAATTTTAAAATTTCTTCGACGTGTGATTTTGGTCTAATTTTATGTTAAATTTATCCAATTATATGTTAATTCGTTCATTGCATTTGTTTTTTTTATTTAACTAAAATATTTATTATATAAATATAATATTTTGATTATGACTTAACTTCTTTTATAATCGTAACTTCATAAAAGAAAATAACCAAAAACAATTATATTTGAGAACCTAAAATTAGTGATTTGTTAACCATGGAATTGAATAAATTACCTTTTAATCTGAGTAAAATGATATTATAAATTTGATCCAAAGCATATAATCTATTTCACAATCATATATGATTACTTCTTTTAGATTTTCTTATAACATAATATTTTGCTCCACTTTTTGTCTAATTACTTAATAAACAATAATATAATGTAAAAAATAATAATTTTAATTTTTTTCTTTAAATCTATTAATTTCGTATTTTATTTGTGATAGAAAAAAAAAGTTTATATTTGATGTACTAACAGTGTATAAGTTTTATACACTATCAGTGAGTCATAATAAGATACATCATTAATGAGTAAAACAAAAAAATTAATAAAGAACTTATAAATAAATATTAACGAGGTATGTTATTTCTTTTTATATCATTTTTATATTTATTTATAAATCTTTCATTATTTTTTTGTTTACTCATTTATGAGGTGTTTTGTTGTGATTTACTGACAATATATAAGACTTATACATTATTAATGTATCAAATACAAACTCGGCCAAAAAAACCTATTATTTCCATCTCCATTCATGTTTGAAGATTTTCTTCTTCCTTTTTTCTATATCCAAAATGACCAAAGATTTGCATTTCCAAAACTAGTTGGTTCTACCTTTCTACTTTTTCAAAATAACAACAATAATAATTTATTTGAATATAAAAAATTGAAGCTTCCCTCCTTGTCGATGCTTATAAAAGAAGAAGAAAAAAAAACACAACCAAGTATAACTCGGATCGGATCTGATTCTCTTTTATTATTTTTTTAATATATTTTTTAGTTATCATTCATAAATATATTTTTTATAATTAATAAGTGTATTTTACATATGTGAATATTAATGATGAATGTATTAATAATAATATACACAAAAAATAATGGATTGTATCATAATCCTTATAACTCAATGCTAGCTGAGTCAAACTAGAGGTGTTCATGGATCGAGTCGCACTCTAATTTTTTTTTTTTGAAACCCCTTATCCAAGCTCGAGGTTCGGGTCGGTTCGAAGGCCCGTTTCACTATTTAAAAAATAGTTTCATTTTAATATTTTTTTTATAATTAAAAAAATATTTATACTGATACACAATAATTCAAGCTGGTTCAACTCGACTTATAAAAAATCTATATCTAAACCCGATCCAACCGACGGACCCTTAATCAGGTCTATGTCAAACAAAGTGTGAATCACACTCCAAATATGACTTAGAATAGTGAGATATCAACACTTTCCTTTTCTTTGACCACTTCAACATATTTATTTTGTGTGCAAATTGTCAATTTTTTACTTTAAATTTTCATGTGTCCTAATTTGACAACTAAATACAACCATAAAGTTATCAGTAAATAATAATAAATTTCATTAACAAATGTTTTAAAGATATTTGTTAAAGGTATTCGGATAATTGTTAGTAAAATTTTTAAATAACTTTTCTTAATTGTTAAAGATGAATTTTTTTTAATATAGTAGGTTTAAAATTTTATAGTGAAAACCAAGTTATGTGTGTTGATTTTATTTAGAAATAATTTTTATTTTTACTTGAAGGAAACGGAAAATTAAGAAAGATAAAACGTTGCCAAAAAAAAAAGTTTTTTTTGTTAATGTGATCAGAGGTATTTATTATAAAAAGTAAACATATTTAGTTGTGGATAAATTTGTTAACAGAAATAGCTAGTAAGATTAAAGTTGTGGCCTTGGAGAAGAAAGAAATTGGGGATAATAAAAAGCCAAAAATGGTGAAGGTGAGTTTATTTTAGAACAAGTTATTTAAAATTTTAGGGAAATTAGTAGGTGGTATAGTTATCTTGATTCTTGAACCAAATTCACCCTTATAATCTTATTTCAACAACAAACTAACTTACTATAAAGTTACAATTTTATTATTAAAAAAAACGTTTCGACAGGAAAAAATAATATTTATTTTATAAGATTATATTTTAATTATTAGTTATTAAATGTGGATTGTTTTTTTTTTTTCGCAACACTAGTTCCTAGTAGACCTGTTCATGGGTTGAGTAGTCTGTTCGGTTTGGCAGGTTCGATTCATAATGAGTCGGGCCTAGACAAGATTTTTAGTGATCTGGGGTGGACCAGCCCTACCTGGATAATTATTCAAATAATAAAACATAAATTTTTATTTAAATTTAATTATATAAATATTAATATAAAAATAATTTTTAAATTTTTTTAATATTATTTGAATAGTAATATGGGCCATCGAGCCGAGCATGGGTAAGGTGAAAAAAAAAATTCAAGTCGTAGCCCGGTCCATGAGCAGTGTTAAAGTAATAAATGTAATTAAAGTAATCTTAAGAATTCTGATTTGATTCTAATTCAGATTACGATTCCAATATTATTGTAATTATTACTGTGGTGATTTTTTTCTTAGATGGTGAGAACCCTCATGTATAAATAAGACACTCTTGTATAGACTTCTATACAATTCAATAATATCAGTAATGTAGCCTTTTGGGTCTATTCCCGTAGATGTAGGTCACCATGATCGAACCACATATTCCTTTATGTTCTTGTGATCTTACTTTCTCTCTTCTTCTTTTCTTCTAACATGGTATTAGAGCTAAGATTTGTTATGATCTTTTGCATGTGTTCTCCTGCTGCGTGTTTCGTCATGTTTCCTGCTGCGTGTTCCACCACGTCAGATTTCCTCCACTTTTCTGCCTGTGTTTCTCTGTTGTGTGTTACTGTTGTCAGATTTAATCACGCAAGTGCACGTATCGTTGACAAAGTAATATAATGAAAAGTAGAGTGTCGAACCCACGAGGAATTGCTATTAAATTTGCTAAGTACTAAAATTAACACAACTTAATCTTATCTAAACAACTAAATAAAGATGGTAATCAAAAATTAAAATTAAAAGAAACTAATACTGAAAGCAAGTAAATTAAAAAGGATGAATTCAATTAATTATAAAAGCCTAGGATTACAACTTCCTTCAACACTTCGCTTAAATCTCTCTCTACCTCTTCACTTGATTAATGATCCTGAGTTGTTAACCTAGAGTTCTAATCTATTTATAAGCATTTGTCGATGGTCTTATAAAAATATTCCTCCTAACCAATTAACTATATGTTTATGATAATTGAATTAAAGAAGAACTCATTAAGCTTAGGCTCTAACAATGGTTACACATGACAAGTAAGTATATTTCTACCCTACCTGCAGATCAATTCATCCTAATAAATGAATATGAAACATGTGTCATTCAATCCATGTCTAACACTAAACTCTCTATGCCTAGTTGTATTTAGGTTAACAAATCAATCTAATTGGTGGCCAATCAATTAGAAGCATTAAGAACAAGAATGAATAAACAACTCAATAAATCATTAAATCAAGCTAGAGAGATAAGTAAATTCAAACTATGTGTTGAGTTCCATTGAAATCCTAGTAAAATAAGTTTAGTTCATGATAATTAATGAAAACAAATAATCAAATAGTTTCACCATCATTAACAACACAAGAAAAATAAAGAAAAGAAAAGAGAAAAAAAGAAACCAAGAGTTGTCAATTCTTGAGTCTTCAATCTTCAATCTTCCAATCTTCTTGAGGGAATTTGACGGTGGCTATCTTCTTGAGAGAGAATTAGGTTTCTAAGATGTCTAATCCTCTTTATTCTGACCTAAAAGAGTCCTATTTAAAGTGTCCAAGGCCTCTTGGAGTCCCAAACTTCGTGCCCAAGCAACTAGGTAAGTATAGGTTTTTTTTTGCCTTTTTTATGTTTTTTTGTGGGTACTATTCACGAGTCTGTGCCGCTTCCTAGCATCGCGGTGCCAACTTTCTACCTCCCCGGCGCCGTGGCCCTAGGTCGCGGCCCCAACCTTCTGTTTGCTGCCTGTAGGTTCTGACGTCTTCTCAAACTTCATTAGCTATTTTGTATGGGAAAATCTTGTCTGATTTTGAAGCGCCTTATATTGTTGGAAAGGTATGGAAGTCAGCTTCAAAAGTCAAGAAGAGAGTTTTCTCATTTGAAGTCTTTAAGATCAAGTTTTTCTTGAAAGAAGCTCCATAGGTCGAATCTACCTGCTCATTAGAATGCACCGATTTTTGTCGTTTTGCACCTCGAAACTCCAGAACACCTTGGACCTATAAAAACACATAAATAACAACTAAATAACTATTTTAAACATAAAATGGATAATTAAAATAAATATAACAATATCTAAAACTAATCAAATTCTAATAAAATCCTCAAGGACTTAGCCGATTCAAAAACATAAAAGGTGGCAAAATAACTATATTTCCTAGAGTTATCTGTTACGCCAGTTCTTTCTATTCATTATGCGTGTTACGTCACATCAGATTTTCTTGCAATGTGTTACGCCACGTTTTCTGTACCTATTGCGTGTTACGCCACGTCAGATTTTTCTGTAACGTGTTACACCACGTTTTCTGTACCTGTTGCATGTTACATCAAGCCAAGATTTTCATGTAACATGTTACGCCACGTTTTCCTGTCACGTGTTACTCCACGTCTTTCTGTTCCTGCTACGTGTTACATCACGTCAGATTTTTATGTCATGTGTTCCCACACATGTTCTCTTATTGGTTAACAAACTCAAATTAGTATTTACAATACCACCTTTAGTTTGAGAGAGGTGTTAAAGTAATAAATGTAATTAGAGTAATCTTAGGAATTTTGATTTGATTTTGGTTCAGATTACGATTCCAATATTATTGTAATTATTACTGTGGTGATTCTTTTCTTAGATGGTAAGAACCCTCATGTATAAATAGGACACTCTTGTATAGACTTCTATACAATTCAATAATATCAACAATGTAGCCTTTTGGGTCTATTCCCGTGGATGTAGGTCATCATGGCCGAACCACATATTTTTTTGTGTTCTTGCTATTTTTTTATGTTACTGCGTTACCCCTTTTCTTGTAACAGGGTATCAATACTTTTTTTCTTCTAACATGGTATCAGAGCTAAAGTTTGTTATGATTTTTTGCCTGTGTTCTTCTGCTGCATGTTTCGTCATGTTTCCTGCTGCGTGTTCCACCACGTCAGATTTTCCTGCTGCGTGTTCTGCCATTTTTTCGCTTGTGTTTTTCTGTTGCGTGTTACTCCACGTCTTTCTATTCATTCTGCTAATTATGCCATGTCATATTTTCTTGCAACGTATTACGTCACGTTTTCTGTACCTGTTGCGTGTTACGTCACGCCATATTTTCCTGCAACGTGTTAGGCCACGTTTTCTGTACCTGCTGCGTGTTAAGCCACGCCAAGATTTTCCTGCAACGTGTTACGGCACGTCTTCCTGTTCCTGCTACGTGTTACATCACGTCAAATTTTTATGTCATGTGTTCCACCACATGTTCTCTTATTGGTTAACAAACTCAAATTAGTATTTACAATACCACATTTAGTTTGAGAGGGGTGTTAAAGTAATAAATGTAATTAGAGTAATCTTAGGAATTCTGATTTGATTCTGGTTCAGATTACGATTCCAATATTATTGTAATTATTACTGTGGTGATTTTTTTCTCAGATGGTAAGAACCCTCATGTATAAATAGGACACTCCTGTATAGACTTCTATACAATTCAATAATATTAGCAATATAGCCTTTTGGGTCTATTCCCGTGGATGTAGGTCACCATGGCCTAACCACATATTCTTTTGTGTTCTTTCTATTCTTTTATGTTATTGCGTTATCCCTTTTCTTGTAACAGGGTATCAATACTTATTTTCTTTAACATGGTATCAGAGCTAATGTTTGTTATGATCTTTTGCCTGTATTCTCTTGCTGCGTGTTTCGTCATGTTTCCTGCTGCGTGTTCCGCCACGTCAGATTTTCCTGCTGCGTGTTTTGCCACTTTATAGTCTGTGTTTTTCTGTTGCGTGGTCTTTCTATTCATTCTGCGTGTTATGCCACATCAGATTTTCTTGCAACGTGTTACGCCACGTTTTCTGTACCTGTTGCGTGTTACGCCACGCCAGATTTTCCTGCAACATGTTACGCCACGTTTTTTGTACCTGCTGGGTGTTACGCCACGCCAAGATTTTCCTGCAACGTGTTACGCCACGTCTTCTTGTTCCTGCTACATGTTACATCACGTCAGATTTTTATGTCATGTGTTCCACCACATGTTCTCTTATTGGTTAACAAACTCAAATTAGAATTTACAATACCACTTTGAGTTTGAGAGGGGGTGTTAAAGTAATAAATGTAATTAGAATAATCTTAGGTTTTCTGATTTGATTCTGGTTCATATTACGATTCTAATATGATTGTAATTATTACTATGGTGATTCTTTTCTTAGATGGTGAGAATCCTCATGTATAAATAGAACACTCCTGTATAGACTTCTATACAATTCAATAATATTAGCAATGTAGACTTTTGAGTCTATTCCCGTGGTTGTAGGTCACCATGACCGAATCACATATTCCTTTGTGTTCTTTTAATTTTGCTTTCTCTCTTCTTCTTTTCTTCTAACAAGCAGGTTTAGCTCCTAGTTAAGGATGAGAATTATGTTTTCGTTAAAGGTGGATACGGATTCTCATAAATGATGTCATTATCGATGTAAAAATTGTTTAATTGCATTCTTTATGAGATATTGTCTATTCTAAGACTCAAAAGTTTGTTCTTGTAGTTTTGTCATTTAAATTAGATACCTCTATAGGAGAGGGTGACCATTGCTTTACATCAACAGTTTTGATCCGATACATCAAAACGTATTGCCAAACATAAATCTACCTTATATAAGTAAATGAAGTATAATTGATTTGGGTATTTTTTTTATTAGATTACACAATAAAAACTAATGCTTACATTCTTCTTTTCGTAATTTATATGATAGAAACTAATTTTTTAAGCCTTAAAATTTTGTAATATATAGTATATATTATACTAGATATTTCATATGTATATTAAAAATTTTGATTTTTTTTCTTCAAATTTCCTTCCAAAATAATATTTAATACAACATTACATGATCATCAATAGTTCATACTTTATAAATTTGTTCTAAGCTCGACTTAAAATGAATTGAGCCGAAATAAAGTTTTAATAATTTTATATTACTGTTTATAAAAAAATTAATTTAATTTTAATTATAAAATATTTAAAATAAATTTATTTAATATTTTAAATAATAAAATAAAATTTCAAATTCAATCTGTCTCAATCCCACCAAGAACAAATCTAGTTCTCGGTGGGCTAACATTTTAAAAGACTAGTATTTTTTTTCTCCCATCAATTTAATATTAAAAAAGAATTAAAATTACTCCCTCTTTTTTAAGACAAGACATTTTCTATGGCAATATTTTGTCCTTTATATATACATACGTAAACTAAAAACAAAGAAGAGAATGCAAGGCATAGCTTAGTTATAAATTTAAAAAATGATATTAAATAATTTTAAAATTCGAGTTTCAACACTTTTATTTTTAAAGGTTTTTTTTTTTTATCTAAATATAGCTAAAACAATTTTTTTTATCAAAATACCGTTCTTTTCAGATTAATTCCCAAAATTCGCTTTTTTTTAAATCAGTTGGGAAATCGTCATGGCCCATGGCGATTTCCCAACTGAAATTTTTAATTTTTTTTTTCCCATTGGGAAATCGCCACCCACGGTGGTGATATCCCAAAGGTAAGTTTTACCTTTTTTTTATTATTTTTTTTAATTCTTTTAATAAATAATAAAATTTAAATAAAAATTATATAATTTAAAATTTTAAAAAATAAAGATTTAATAATTTTAATATATAATTTTTATCCATGGTGGTAGAAGTATTCATGGGCCGGGCCGGGCTCATGTATGGTATCAACACCACATTTGCTTGCTCGAGCCACGGTGGCAATTTTTCAACATTTATTTATTTTATAATTTTATAAAATTATAAAAATTATATAATTTTTAATTTTAAAAAATAAAAATATAACAATTTACCAAAAATTAAAAATTTATATTCGTAATTAGGCCTGCTCATGGGCCGGGCCGCGACCCGAAATTTTTCAATTTCCTTGCCAAGGCCCGGCTCGCGGGCTTGAATTTAATTATTTTAATATATAAATAGTGATCCGGGCCTGGCCGGACGGGCTGCCCAGCCCATGAGCAGGTCTATCCGTAATGTCAATCGAATTCTTTCAACTTGTATTCGTAATAAATGGACCTCCGGGAGAAAGGCCAACCAGAGTGTCGTATTAGTCCGGGCTTGGACAAGTGTTTTTGTAATTTTATTAAATAATAAATTTTAAATAAAAATTATATAATTTTTAATTTAAAAAAAATTAAATAACAAAATTCAAAAAATTATAAAATATATAAAAATATATTTTTAATAGTGAAATGAGCTTTCGGGTCGGCACGACTCGAAATGGGCTTGGGCAAGAGAAAAAATTTCGGGTCGCGGCTCGGCCCATGAACAGGTCTAATTACGAATATAATTTTTTAATTTTTGGTAAATTGTTATATTTTTATTTTTATTTTTTAAAATTAAAAATTATATAATTTTTATAATTTTATAAAATTAAAAAATAAATAAATAAATGTTGAAAAATTGTCACTGTAGCTCGGGCAAGCAAATGTGGTGTTGATACCATACATGAGTCCGGCCCGACCCATGAACACTTCTACCACCATGGATAAAAATTATATATTAAAATTATTAAATCTTTATTTTTTAAAATTTTAAATTATATAATTTTATTTAAATTTTATTATTTATTAAAAGAATTAAAAAAAATAAATAAAATTTGTGAAAATTTTTTTTTTGAAAATTTTCAGTTGGGAAATCGCCATGTGCCATGGCGATTTCCCAACTGATTAAAAAAAAAAATTTTGGAAATTAATCTGAAAAAAACGATATTTTGATAAATAATTTTTTTTTTAGCTATATTAAAATTAAAAAACCTTTTCATTACGGCATTTTTTGAAAAAAAAAAAGAAAAAAAAAAAAAAGAATTTGACTTGATTTATGGGCACATAGTAAGGCAAACCAAACCACTCACTGTTTACCACATAAATAAGAGGCAACGTCATTATCCGATATGGTCCCTTCACCTAAAAATAATAATTAAAATTAAAAATCTTACAACCCGACAACTTACCATTCCGTCACCAAACCTCCGTTATCCTTATCCCCAAATTGGCAAATTATCAAAACGTCAGATAAGGACAAGATAAAGACAACCAAACAAAATCCAATCACTTAACGGTTTCCGTTACAACACCCACCTCTTTTTAGTTGGGGCCTACATTACATTGACCCGGTTACTCCAAACCCGTGCCGCCCGGGATTGAGGCCTGAGGGACCCGTCTGACGCGTCAACACATAGACGAAGACCAAAGAAACTCACCTCGAACCCGACCCGGGACCCACACCCCTCTTTTTCCTCGCCATTTCTTTTATTTCCGCCTATAAATTTCCCTTCCCTTATCTCTTTCTTCTCGACAGATTAAGTCGCAGCAGAGCAAAAAAACAGAAATGGAAGGATTTTTTTAAATTAAAATCATTTTAAAATCCTTCCTTTCCTCCTTTTATTTTCCCCTTATGAGAAAGAAGAGATCGTAAAATTCTCAAGTCTTTTTTTTGTGTGGTAAATTTATTCGTCTAAATCTTAGTTTCTTTTTTATTTTATTGGGGTGTTTCGGGTAAATTAATATGGGGACTGAAGTTTTACGGCCTCAGGATTGTTTGATTGAACGGATCCGGGTTCCTCCAACGGCTTGTTCTCGCCGGAGATACGGAAATGGTAGCTTTAACCCTACTTATTATTGTAACAATAACAATAACAACGGAAATGGTAGATTTAACAGGAAACCCGTTCAGAGGAAGCGGGTCGGATCGGAGCAAGCGATTTCGAAGAGATATAGCTCCGCCGATGACTTGAAGACGGTGAGGAACAATGTTACGATGGGGAAGGTTACGATTTTGAGACGAGGTGAGTCGTTGTATTCGAAGATCAAGAGCAACAACGGTGGTGGAAGAGAAGACGGGTTGGTTGTTATGGGTACGGATCGGTTGGGTCCGGATCCTGAAATGGTCCCGAAACAGATCAAAATTGTGGATATTAAGTCTTCGGTGACCGGAAAATCCGACGTGTATGCTGGATCGGCTTTCGCTGTTTCTCCGGCGCCGAGTTCGCTTCCTTTGCCTTCTTTCTCGAAGAAGAAACAGGCTTCGCCCGATGATTCAGCTACTAGAGATCTCAGGCGTTTGCTCCGGCTCGATCTCTGAGATCCGGATCCTGATCCGGATGTAGATTCGGATCCAAATAAGCCTTCGTCTCTTTCTCTATCTCTCTTGATCGTTTCGTCTCTATTTAGATCTCTCCGGAATTTTCAAGAGTCGATATCCTCCGTGATATTTTTCAAAACGGTGGACGGATTTGAAAATCTGAGAAAATATTAGGGACGATTAGATAATATTCCATGTTGTTGAATCAGTTTATGGGTTAAAAAAAGTATGGGACTTCTGTCGTTTCTAATGGGATGATGATTAAAAGAAAGAAAAATCAAGGGGGTTATATGTAATATTAGGGGAATAATAGGCGTTGGGTTGAGTTTTTAAATGTTGGGCTGTGAAAAAGTTTTCTGTTCTGTTGTGGAAAAATTTGTAAGAGATTTGCAATCTAGTCCCTTTGTTGTAAAGTAAAGATAAAATTAGGGAGAAATTTGAGCAGATTTCTTTTGTTATAGATTTTCCACTTTTGTTGTAGTTAGTAAAGTGGGGTTTTTCTTGAAATTCCCCTTGTTAATAGATCTTTAGATTTTTAGTTTTATTTCTGTTTTTTTTTTTTTTTTATTTATTTTTTTTTTATTTTTAGATTTTGGTTTTTTTTATTGGTTGAAAGATATATGGAATTGTGTTAAAAATAAAAATATTGATTTTTGAAAACTCATCAAGAATTTGAATTTCAAAAAATATGAATTTAAATTTTAAAATTAATATAAATTATGTAATAAAATATATAAAAATATAATATTATAATTATTTTTTAAATTCATTGATTTATCTAATGTTTATTTAGTTGTGAATTTGAAATACTTATAAATATAAAAAATTTAAAATTTATATTTTTTAAATATATAATCACATTCAATTTTAATTAATTTATATATAATATATGTATTTTATTCTCATAATTTATATAATAAATAAAATTCAAAATTTTAAATTCATGTCTCTAAAAAAATTAGTCATAAATTTTCTATATATTTTTTTTATTAAAATTAAAAAATTTCAGAGTTATTTAGCAACATAAAATTTATGAATATTAATTTTTTTTTGTGTGTTTTAGTATAATATTATTATTATTATAAATAATATATTAATTAACTCTAAAAAATGTTTTATGAGTTAATGTTGAATTTGGCATTCTATTTTAATTTTATTGAATTTTTTCATTATACTTTGAATTTGATCTATTTTTACCCCTTGCATTAAAGGAATATTTTGTAAACATTTCATTATGTTAGTGTTGGTGATGAAAACTATGATGGAAGATTAGGTATGTGAAATTATTCAAACTGTAAAAGTAATTGCCAATCAAATTCCGATGCAGTGTGTATTACTGCAAGAGAATAAATCCTATTAGTTACTTATTAGAATTTGGAAATTTTAGTCTTCAACTTGGCTGAGACCGGATAAGCCAGTTCTTGACTTTCTTCCTAATTTCTTATAGAAAGGTCATATTTCCAACCTTTTACTAGTTGCCAAACGTGTTTAAAAAGGTGTTATTTTTCATTTTTTTTATGAAATTATGTATATTATAATCATAATAAAATAACTTTCAATTAAAATTCGGAACTTAATTCAGTTGGTTCATACAGTTACCTTAAGAGATTATCCAACAAATTTGAGATTCGAATCTTAATATTTACAATATTTTTTCTTATCTTTTCTTTTGTATAAAAAAAAATAATAATAATAAACGAACTAACATATAATTGTACCAATCCTACAATTAATGAAAATTAAACTTGAGATTTAAAAGTTTCATGACCTTCTCTTTGAGACATGTAAAAGTATGAAAGAAGAGATGGTTTTCGATATAGTTAAATTTTGATTGATTCATTCATTCCCACTTCCCAGCTCCTAAGCTAACCACTCACTTTAGCTCCTACAAAGAAAATGCCTGGCTCTAGTTGAAGTGCAGGGTTCCTATGTGGGCCTATACTGTGCTGAGTTATCATTGTTTAAGACAGATCTAAGCAGTAATGAGACAAAGGACCAGCCTTGGAACCCTTCTGTCTTAGATGTCAGAGACCAGACCACCAATCCTTAAAGCCATGAGTGGGCCATTTCAACAGAGGCTTACCCAAAAGCTAATTCCAAGTTATGCTTTTACTTTCATATTTCCAATTCTCCTATAGTCCCATTTAATATATGCCGCAACTTGAAAATAGAGAAATTGATTATAAATAATGTAATTCAAATCTCAAATTTGTCAGTTGTTATTTTTTAAAAGTGATTATATGAATCAAGTAGATTAAATTTTGAGTTCTTAATTCCATCCATTTCTTTTTTTATAATTACATATATCAGTAAGATTTTTTTTTTTTTTTTTTATAATTGAAGTTTTGTCAAGAATTGAATCTCGTCATTGAAATTAAGAATGTAATATTTTATCAACAGTATAATTATAATTAAACAATCTTTAATATAAATAAAAAACTAATAAATAAATCAATTATCAATAACTAATATTATAATTGGGTGAACCACACTTGATATGATTTGAATCCACATCGAAAAATTTCGGGTCATCTTCTTTTATCATTGAGAAAAGGCCTTAGCATGTCATTCCTCTGATGAAGGGCAAGAGATTGTATGCTTTAGTAGCTAGCAAAATTACTTGCAATTTGAATCAGGGGTTTAGTCTAGTTGGTTCATGTCACCCTTAAAAGATGGTAACCAGTATATCTGAAGTTCGAATCTCAGCATCTACTACTTCTTTTCATATCCCTAAACTGCGACATTTTTGTTAACAAAAAAAAAAGAAAGATTACTTGCAATTTTAAAAGAGTTAAATTTTCATTTAGGTTATAGTTCAACAACCATGAGAATTGGACCTAGTA
The DNA here is from genome assembly GCA_030761205.1 of Fremontodendron californicum. Taxonomy (NCBI): domain Eukaryota; kingdom Viridiplantae; phylum Streptophyta; class Magnoliopsida; order Malvales; family Malvaceae; genus Fremontodendron; species Fremontodendron californicum. The sequence goes on along the minus strand of JAULJL010000022.1, from coordinate 23,140,232 downwards.
TCTAGTTGAATTAATGCTATAAAATTATTAGAATGAAAGGAAGTTTTTTTCCCAAATGAGAAATTCAAGAACGGCAATAATCTTTCCAAAGAGCAAAGAGGTTAACCATTAAAACATCTACCCATTTGAAGAAGCAATCATATGAGAGATTTAGACGCATGCATTGGCCTATGACTCAATAGGCTTTTCTTGGGGTTTTTTCCTCTCTCAAGATTGCAAATACTCTCCCAAGAAATTGCAAAATTAGGCTGTTAGATATCGAGCTTTTCTCAAAACATAGTGTGTAACAAACTTGTGACCCAAATTAGGCACGAATTTGGATATATATATATATATATAAAGGAGAGATCCACTTACACTAATGTAAAACTGAATAAGTTTTACACACTTTCGTAACTTTTTATGCGATTTATATTTTAACAAACTGACAGTTGGATTTAACAATATAATTGCACTCGTCGTGCACGTAAAGTTTTGAATCGATTCGATATCTCTATCATATCGATCGAGAATACTGTCTTTTTCAATATATATTTAACGGTTGAATTTTTTTTACATCGAACAAATAGTTAGACGTTTTTAATTTACTCGAAACTCGACGTGCATGATCTACGGAATAGAACACAAAATACGACTGTCGGATTAAACAAATATAAATCGTATAAAAAGTTATGAAAGTGTGTAAAACTAAATTAGTTTTACACACTTTCATATTTTTTTATACGATTTATATTTTAACAAACCGATTGTTAGACTAAACAATATAATTGTACTCGTCGTGTACGTAAAGTTTTGAATCGATCCGATATCTCTATCATATCAATCGAGAATACTGTCATTTTCAATATATATTTAATGATTGAAAGTTTTTTACTTTGAACAAATAGTTAGACATTTTTAATTTACTCAAAACTCGACGTGCATGATCTACGTGAATAGAACATGAAATACGACGGTCGGATTAAACAGATATAAATTATATAAAAAATTATAAAAATACATGAAACTAATTTAATTTTACACTAATATAAATGAATATCTCCTATATAAATTTATCCTTAGGCAAATTTGGAGTGGTAGCTAAACATCTAGACTTCTAATTTTTCCAAAGTTAAAGTACATTTGATAGCCTCATATGATTGCACCCATTTCCATGTTTAAAAGTATAAAAAAAAAAAAAATGTAAAAGATAAACTTAAATAAACGTTCAACAATCACAAGAAATGTGAGTTTTAACAACAAAAAATTTATGTTTTGTTACAAGGTGTCGCTAATAGTTGAGTTAAAAAATATTTGCAATATATTTTTTTTTCATGTTTTTGTTACAAAAAGTAATGTGCAACACTTATTGCAACGTAAGATTTTTATTATGTCACAAAAAGTGTTATATAAATTGTTGTAAGATGCTGTTGTTGTAAAAGGCATTTGCAATAATTTTAATTTGTATATATTCTTACTGTAAAATATAACTTATACTAACCAATTGCAACAAAACACTTTTTATACGATAAAAACAATGTATTTTGTAACATTAATACAAACGGTATCAAAAACTTTTGTTGCTAAAAAAGATTTTTTTTTTTTTTAATGAGTCTAGAGGTGTTCATGGCCGGACCATGTCGCGACTCGAGAAATTTTTTTTTCTTTGCCCAAGCCTGTTTTGGACCAGATCGGCCCGTAAACCTATTTTACTATTTATAAAATATTAAAAAATTATTTTTATATATTTTATAATTAAATTTAAATAAAAATATTTTTTATTTAATAAAATGGTAATTTGGCCGAGTCGAGCCGGCCCAATACGAGCCGGGTTGGCTAACGGCTCGTGGACAGGTCTAGTTAGGGATGGCAAAACTCGATCCAACCGATGGATTTGGAATCGATCCGAATGGAGAGTTTTTTTTTTTGAACAATGGAGGCGGAGCGGGACAGTGCGGTTTTTTTTGTTTGAAAGGCGGGGATGGAGCAGTTGTGGTAATTGCCTGCTCCGCACCGCACCGCACCGCACCGCCCCGTCCTGAATACTGAAATTATAATTTTACCCTTAAATATTTAGCTTTTAAAAGAATAATAAAATAATATAATTAAACTTATTATTTTTCTTTTTCTTTTTAAAAACCTAAATCTAAAACTTTATTTTTTTTCTCTTCCTAGATTAGAAACATGTTAATATTGAATTTATATTTAAATTTTTTTACAATGCTTTATTATTTGAAAAAAAATAAAAATAATTAATAAATATAAAATGGGGCGGAGCGGGGCTGGGCGGTTATGGATGTAACCGACATCCATGGAGGTGGTAGTGATATTGAAATTTCAACATCCACGATGGAGCGGGGCGGGGGCAGGGCAGAGCAGTGCTATGGCGGGGCGGAGGCGGAGGCGGATACTGCAAAATCCGCCCCGCCCCGCTTCATTGCCATCCCTAGGTCTAGTAATGACTAATGAGCTTCACTAAAAAAAAATTTGTATTAAATGGTATGAAATTCGCAAACAAATCATAAAAATAATAATGACTGGAGTTTGATCTTCGGCACTTGTAAAATCCTCATTCTCATTTCTCTCTTACGATTTGGCCCCTTATGGCTTATACCAAAACAAACAAACAAACAAAAAAAAATATTTAACACTTAAAACTCGAATAAATGACAGCATATATATTGCTCAAGCAATACCTATTATAGGGATCTATATGATATTTAGCGTAATAATAATAATAGCTTCTAATTTCAAATGTTTAACATAATTAAGCACGTATTAAATGTGTTAATATATACATAGTTAGCTAAAAAAGATGGGAGAAAATGGAATTCAACATATTTAATTTGTTTTATTAACTATTAAGTATGTATTACCATAGAGAGAAAAAAGAATAAAAAATGGTGCAAGTTCTTGAAGGTTTTATGTGAAAAAAAGAAAGAAAAACTATAGATTTAAGCATTATTATGGTTGCATATTGGAGGTGATAGGTGATTTGGTCTTATATTTTTTATAGTAGTTATTATTTCATCTGATCTGATTAAGAAAAAATTGACCTTTAATTTCAAACAATTTTTTTTTGAAGAATAAGTATAAAAGTTCAACTTTGATATACTAACGATGAATTTTTTTAATTTCACAACCGAAATAAAGAATCTATCACATGTCTCATTTTTCTAATTAGTTTTTTAATATACATTAAGAAATTATGTGCCACCTTATTATCCCGTTTGTAAAATTTAAAAATTCTGCTGACAATGAATGAGATAATTTCTCTTAATATAACATCCAAATTCCTTTTACCTTTAAATCAATCATGGTTCTTTAACTAATTGAAGGAATAAATTTGCTAGCTAAGATAAGCTAGCTACATAAAATTTTATACTCAATTTAGTAATTAAGATTTAATAATAAATTAATTAAATAATTTAGTCAAAATTGACAGTTTCAAGTGTTTAATTATTTAATTAAGTGAGATTAAACAAAATTACTTCAAGAACACGTAATCTATTTTAAAATCATAAAATCAAAATTTTTTGCTTGAAAACAAATTAAGTGATGAATGCACCGTGTTATTGTAAAACTATGATATATATACATATATATATATATATATATCCTTTCCTTGTCTGACCTAATTTAAAGCTTCATAATACTTATATGATAAAATCTTGTAAATTTTGGATACTCCAGCCTCCAACTACATAAATTGGTTTTTATTTTAGTATAATAAACCTCTATGATTTTCCTCTCTTAATGTTTAGTTCATGAGAAAACTATTGAAGTTTAGACTATTATTTTATACATCGTCAGTACAATTTGAATATTATTACATGTCTTTTTTATTTATCATATTAATTTATTAATTATTTTAAATATATTTTAATAAGGGATATGATAACTTTTAAACTTTCAATTTAAAAATTTCATCGTCTATTAGATATGTTTATGGATCAATTAGATTGTTAGGTTTTATGGCAGAATCTTTGACAAAAATTTTTAAGTTTGAACTCGACTCGTTTCGAAATATTATTTTATTAAAAAACTCATTTTTAAAATAAAAAATCCAATAAAAAAATTAAATTAAATTATAATATAATATAATATAAAAATATTTTTAATATTTTAATAATATTTAAATAGTAACAATATAACCGAGCTTTTGATGGACGAATTGAGCCTTGAACAAATCTTTAAAAGTGTCAACCGAACTTAATCCGATCTGATCCATGAACATCTTTCTACTCGATTATGATTATATCATGTAATTTTTTTTTGAGGGTTAGAAAAAGTATGGACTTAAAAAAAAGGTTTCAAACTCCAAGCTTAAAGCAGAGACGTAGGCAAAGCTTTCGAAGAGTAAAAGCAAAACCATTAATTCTATATCTCTAATACACCAATTTTACGTAGAAGCAACTCTCTCTAATTTTTTCCTCCACCGGCCGGCCCTCCAAAAAGTTGTTTCTCAAAATTCTCTCTATAAATACTCCTCAAACTTTGCTACAAAAGAATCAAACCAAAAGCCTCATTTTTTTTTCAAGCAAAATTAAGTAAACTTTTTTTTCACTTCACTTCCCAAAAATGGCTAAATCCACGTCCACCTCTTCTTCCTCATCAAATTCTTCCAATATCTCAGGCAAAACATTTACAGGTTTTGGAAACCTTATTAAGCTCCTCCCAACAGGAACTGTCTTCATATTCCAATTCCTTAACCCTGTTTTAACCAACAATGGAAATTGCAGCCCTGTGAACAAGGTCTTCACCAGCATCCTCATTGGTCTTTGTGGTTTCTCTTGTGCTTTCTCTTGCTTTACAGATAGCTACAAAGGCAGTGATGGCTTAGTTCATTATGGTATCGCCACGGTTAATGGTCTTTGGACTTCTTCGGGTTCGGGTAATTCGGGTTCGGTTAACTTGTCAAGCTACAAGCTGAGGATTGGTGACTTTGTTCATGCATTTTTTTCTGTCATCGTCTTTGCTGCGTTGTCTCTGTTGGATTCCAACACTGTACGATGTTTTTATCCATCTTTTGAATCTACTGAGAAGGCTTTGTTGATGAGTTTGCCTCCGGTTATCGGTGCGATTTCGGGTACAGTTTTCATGGCATTCCCTAATACCCGCCATGGGATAGGCTACCCTTCGAGTGATTCCTCAAACTCTAATTCGGACGACTCCTAGTTTGCTTGGGATCATGAATTAATAAACAAACTAATTGGTAAAGGATTGCTAGAGAAAACTTTTGTATGTTTTTTTTCTTCTTCTTTGGATCAAATGTTTGTTTGATTAAATATTGAAAAAGAAGGGAAATTGAGGATGTCAAGTGCATGGCATCACCCTTGAATTATAGTATGTACTACTGGGTTTGCTGTATTATGATTTTATGTTATCAATTTATGAGATAATTAATGATATTTTCCCTTAAATTTATATTATAATCTTTATCAAGTGCTAATTAAGCTATACATATAAGCTAAAGGGGTGCATTCTTTCTAGACCTGTTTATGGGTCGAAACGGATGGATGGTCATTTGAAAACCTTGCCCAAGGATCGATTTGTCAGGCTTCAAAATTTATTTTTTTTAAAAAATATTAAAAATTAATATTTTCAAATATATTTACAATTAAAATTAAAAATATATATATTTTTATTAATTATAAAAATAAACACGAATCAAACTTAAAAAATCTTGCCCAAGGTCGAGTCCACTAGGTAGGGCACACCGTACCGGGTGGATACCTTGATCCTTTGATAAATTTAATTCTTTTTAAGCTTTTTTAAAAAAAAAAAAAAAACAATTTTAATCATTTGATGTGGATAAGAAAAAATAGTTTAAGGATACACATATGACATAACTTTGAAACAAGTTTTAAATTGAAATCTTCATTATCAATTTAATTACTAATGAAAAAAGTCCTATGAGTAGATGATAAGATGAAGACTATTTTTTATTTACCTTATTATATATATACACTACTGTATATGTCATTAATTCTTCATTTGATTATCATCAAATTTAGGTGTTATATTGTAATCTATCACTATCATCACTACAAGTTCTTATTACTTTGTTAAAAAGAAAATTAAAGAATTACTACTAAACTTTCAATTTATACACATGATCGATATAATATTATTGAATTAACTTCTATTTTAAGGGGAAAAAAATATATATTATGCAGTTGGATAGTTTGAATTTTCAATTGGAAGAATGTTCAACTATGTATCAATTAATCAAGAAGATAAGGAGAAAATAAAATTCATGTGATGCTTCATCTCCATTCTCCTACAAAACTTTGGTATGCATCAATTCATATTTTCATATTTGAAATTAGATCTCAAATTGGCCAAAAAAAAAATTATATCCTCAAAGAGCAAGATAATAATACAATATATATATGTATATATATTAATGACTCAATTAATTTTCAGTATGTTATTTTTTAATATATTTCTAATCATCATTCACAAATATAATTTTTCACAATTAATGAGTGGGTTGTATACATGTAAACGGTAATAATGAACGTATTAAAAAGTAATGGACAAAAAAATAATAAACTTGATTCTAGCACAATTGAAACTGTAGGACTAAGTTTTAATTGAACCTGATGTATTTTAAAACAAATTTCAAATAGAATTTTTTTAGTATAAAGAAGATCGTAGCTTGGAGATAAAAAAAATTGCGAGTGCTGGGATTTTAATCTCAGATCAACTGGATGCCACCTCTTAAAAAGGACTATATGAACCAAGTGAGTTAAGTTCTAGATTTAAATAGTATTTTTGTATGCTTTACATTTTATATATATATATATATATATATTTGAGATTGTCAGAGATTAAATTTTGTTCAATGAAATTTAGAATCCAACACTCTACTAACAGATTACACGGCTATTTTTTAAATGCTTTTAATTTATTGTATATGTTTATAATTTAATAATCCGAAATGTAAGTTTTTTTTTCTCTTTAACTTGTAAGGGCATATTTTTTGAATTTCATAATTTTGGCCCTTTATTATATGCCTTAGCAATAAATTATGTTTGGGTGGTTTGCAATAAATAAAAAAAAAGTTAAAGATATGGAATTTAAGCAGCAAGTTCAAATTTGGTTTTCCCAATTCCATACAAAGAGAATAAATTGATTCTTTAACTTTTTGCTCCAAACTAATACTAAGTTATTTACGTAAACCATGCAATTGAAATTCAATGTAAGTTATATATATATATATATATATATATATATATATATATATATATATGTACTTAAATTCAACACCAAACAATCAAAAAGGAGAAAAATAAAGAAGTAAAGCAAAAGGAAACATCGAATAAAAAAAGAACACATGTCAAATTGGAAATTGGCCAAAGGGAGATTTTTAAGGAGAATGATCCATGCTCATAACTTCAAGCCTATAGTATTTCTTACAGTAAAATGCATTAATCGTTTTTGAATTTATGATTTTTTTAAATGTTTTAAATCCATCAATTTCGTTAATTTCATTAAAAATATAATAAAATATGTCATATGTCACGTCACATGAAAATTCACATGACATAAATCTTCGTCCAAAAATCAAAAGATCCATCTTATTTGCAATGTGGATCCACATGGCTTTAAGATGGTAAATTCTGTTAATATTAATGTTGGTTGACGGAACTTATATGAATTTATAACATTTTTAAAAATTGTAAATCTAAAAATTGAAATTTAAAAGTCGTAAATAAAAATAAAATAATACATAAAAATCATGTATGTTTGGTACAATTAGACCTGTTCAAAAATCGGATAGTCCGTCCGGTCTGACAAACTCAATCAGTAACCCGACCTGAATTACTGTTCAAATAATAATAATAAAAATTCTTTAAATTTAATTATAAAAATATTAATATAAAAATAAAATTTTTAATTATTTTTTGAACAGTAAACCGGATTGACGGATCGAACCTGGATAAAAATATTTAAAAAGTTTCAGACCGTAACTTGACCCATGAACAGGTCTAGGTACAATTAACTTGCATATTCTTTGTTAGCCTATTGTTAATTTCAACAGGCAAAGGTTTTGGAGAGAATCTAATCAGATTGAATGGGGGCATTAGACTGGTAGCTAAACATCTCCATTAGTTTGGTTTCAATTTCATCTATATGGTTTTCTTCCATTTCCTTTCTTGTATCATATATCCCTTTCTAGGAGAGAGAATAGCAGAAAAGTCAAGCTAAACACTATTTTTTCCCCCAGAATTAGAGGTCTTAACACGCATATAAATGTTTTAACAATATCGAAGTTAAAAGCAATATGTTCTTATCTTTTGCTAAGAAAGATTGCTAGAAATTTGACAGTTTCTCAAAAAACGTCTGTATCTAGACGATAACGGGCAATTGTTTTTAGCATTTGATTCAATGGTTGTTCACAATTTTCTCGTTAAAGAGGGTCATTGGAATCTTTCTCTTCAAATTTCAAAATAAATAAATAAAATGAAGACGATAACGGATATAGTTCAAAAAATTTGGTATCAATAATGGGGTCATTTGTGAAAATTCGTTCCGAATTTGTACCATGACCCTTAGCAGAAACATAATCAACACCTTGATTAAGGGTAAAGTATTGACGGGGAAACGATGTCACACTTACTAGCAGGTTTTTTTTATCAAAGTATAGCTAAAAAAATTATATACCAAAATATCGTTCTTTTCAGATTAATTCCCAAAATCCGCTTATTTTAAAACTAGCTGGGAAATCGCCATCCCCCATGACGATTTTTCAGCGTAAAATTTTCAAAAAATACAAAGGGAAATCGTCATGGGGGGTGACGATTTCCCTTGGGATTTTATTTATTTATTTATTTTACTTAAATTTAAAAAAAATTAGTAAATTTATTTTTAAAATTTGTATTTTAATTTTAAAAATTGTAAATTAAATTAAAAAAATTATCTTGGTTTGTTTATTTATTTTTTTAAATATATATTAAAAATTTATAATTTTTTAATTTTATAAAAAATAAAATAAAATTTATTATTAAAATTTTATCATAAAAAAATTTATTTCTTAATAAAATTTTATAAAAAATATAATTTTATTTCTTATTAAAATTTTATAAAAAATAAATTTTTATTTCTTATTAAAATTTAAAAAAGAAAATTATATTTGTTATTAAATTTTTATATAAAAAATTTTATTTCTTATTTAAATTTTATATAAATAAAAATTTTGATTTCTTATTTAAATTTTATATGTGAGATCTGTAACAAATAGGTATAAAAAATTTTATCTTCGATTGTTTTAATTTTTTAAAAATATATATACTTAAATTTTTTATTAAATTTTTTTATTATTTTAATTTTATACTGTAGAAAATATTGGAATTGGATTCATTCTGTAATGGATGGGACTAATGATTTAGGGTTAGTGTTTCAGCTATTTTTCAGTGAATCAGATCCTGCAGAAAATATTGGAATTGGATTCCTTATGCAATGGATGAGAGTATTGACCAGATTTAGGGTTAGGGTTTCAGCTATTTTTCAGTCAATCAAATGCAGCACAAAATATTGGAATTGGATTCCTTCTGCAATGGATGAGACTAATGATTTAGGGTTAGGGTTTTAACTATTTTTCAGTGAATCAAATCCTGCAGAAAATATTGAAATTGGATTCCTTATGCAATGGATGGGAGTATTGACCAGATTTAGGGTTAGGGTTAGGGTTTCAGCTATTTTTCAGTCAATCAAATACAGTACAAAATATTGGAATTGGATTCCTTCTGCAATGGATGGGACTAATGATTTAGGGTTAGGGACAAGTTTCAGCTATTTTTCAGTCAATCAAATGCTGCAGAAAATATTGAAATTGGATTCGTTCTGCAATGGATGGGACTAATGATTTAGGGTTAGGGATAGGTTTCAGCTATTTTCCAGTCAATCAAATGCTGCAAAAAATATTGGAATTGGATTCCTTCTGCAATGGATGAGACTAATGATTTAGGGTTAGGGATAGGTTTCAGCTATTTTCCAGTCAATCAAATATTGCAGAAAATATTAGAATTGGATTCCTTCTGTAATGGATGGAACTATTGGACAGTCCGGTACAAAGGATGGGATTTATCATTAGTTTTTGCATTGAATGAGTTATCAGTTTTTCAGTCAAATAACCCTAGCCAAAAAATGAGAATCAGATTCCATCCTGTACAAAGGATGAGATTTTCATCCGGTACAACATAATAAACCATAATAAGCCACTGATGAAGGTTTACAAACCCCCCTACAACAGCTTTTCAATCAGATTTTTTCTGAGTGCTAATACCTCCTCATTCTCATCATTCTATATCTCTTCTTTCTTTTGTCGAGTGATAATACCTTCATTCTCATCCTTCTTAGTTTCGTTACTACACAACATGAGTAATAGAGTGATCGCATTGGTCTACTATAATGGCCAAATTCATAATACTGACAAATGTGCTACCTTTGATTGTGAACGTCCTAAAAGTTTTCGTGTTGAAGAAGACGTCACATTAGAGGAACTGAAGCTGCAAATTTATACAAAAATTAAAACTGGAAATAGAAAAAAGTTTCAGAAATTAAGTATAGGCATCCTCTTTCTATTGGTGAAGGATATGTCCGTATGAACAGTTCCACTTGAAGATGATGATGATGTCAGATGCATGTTTTATGCTCATGAGACATTTGCAAATGTTGGTGTACTAGAGTTATATGTTGACATAGAGGATGTTGACGATGATTGTGGGCCTTCAAATGTTCGCACAACAGACGACGTTCCCACAGGAGAAGTCGTTCCGTTACCTCAAGCTACAACGTTTCATTATTCATTAGTCTCACAAACAATTCCTACTACCCTCAAAGATAAACCAGCTGGTGTTGATCTTGTTCCGCCACGTGGAGTCCATGGTGAATATGTTGGTGACTTTAGTGAGCAGGAAGAGGATGCTGAATTCGCAAGTGATGACAACAGTGATTCTGACCCAGACGTCGTCCCTACTGAGATCAACACTCATGGAGATCTTCCCCCATATGAGGCTGTATCCCATATGCATACCCTGGATCTGGAGGCAATGCAAGTGCCAGAATTTCCTGAGTATGCTCATACATTAGCTACGCCTCTGACATTTGATCCATCTGCAGTTGATCTGTGTGTTGGGTTACAATTTCCAACGAAAGAGGCTGTGCTTTCAGCTATTAAGCACTATAACATCAAAAACTCTGTAGATTACAGAGTAATTGAATCTGAGCGAACCAAATATTATGCCAAGTGTCTAATGTATGGAAAAGGGTGTAATTGGAGAATTAGGGCAACTTTTATGAAGAAGAAACAGGCATGGGAGATTAGAAAATATGAAGGGCCTCATACTTGCACATCGGGGAGGAATTCACAAGATCATTGCAAGTTAGATTCTAATATGATCTGTTCATGCATTCTGTCATTGGTCCAAGCAAATCCGGAGATCTCCGTTTCAGTTTTGATAGCTGAGATGCGAATCCGGTATGGATACATCACCTCCTATAAGAAAACGTGGAAAGCAAAGCAAAAGGCAATTGTTCAAGTTTTTGGCGATTGGAAAAGATCGTACAATGAGCTCCCTAAATGGTTAGGTGCAATGCAACATTCGTGCCTGGTACAATTGTGGAATTGCAAACGGTACCTGCATATCACGGTGATCGACTGGTCCAGGGTAAGAGAATATTCCATCGACTATTTTGGACATTTAAGTCGTGCATTGAAGGGTATCCGTATTGTAAACCTATTGTGCAAATAGACGGTACTTTCTTATATATAAAATATAAAGGAACATTATTGTTAGCTATTGCACAAGATGTCAATCGAAACATACTGCCAATTGCTTTTGCCATTGTGGAGGGTGAGATAACAGAGGCTTGGTCATTCTTTCTCACTAATTTGCGTAGACATGTGACAAAACAGCCTGGCATATGCTTGATGTCTGATCAACATGAAGCCATCAAAGCTGCGATTAGACGCGATGGTAGTGGATGAAATCCTCCACATGCATATTCAGTGTACTGAATTCGACACATTGCAGCTAACTCTATGAAAAAGTTTAACAATAAGGAATTTCGTCGACACGTTGTTAACATGGGTATGGAATCGAATCATAGTTATTTTATCTCTTATATTTCGTTTAGTATATAAAATAATACTGAAATTCACAAGTCTTTTGTTTTTAATTTTATTAGGATACGAGTTGAGGCGACCGAATTTTCATTTCATGTATGAGAATCTTCGTGGAGAAAAAGCAGCGACGGCTAATTGGCTTGATAGGATCCCCAATGAGAAGTGGGCCCAATCATATGATCAAGGAAGACGTTATGGCCATATGACAACCAACCTAGCTAAATCTATCAATTCGATGTTGAAGGGAACGCGTCATCTTCCCATTACTGCTTTAGTGCAATCAACATATTATAGGTTGGCTGCACTTTTTGTTAAGATGGGGAACAAGCAAATTGCAATGATGGATGGATGGCACACATACTGTGAAACAGTCACACAGACTATGCAAGAAAATCGCAGGAAAGCTAACTCTCACTTTATTCGTAATTTTACTCGAGCAAATCAATCTTTTCTGATTGAAGAGTTAGTTGATCCACAAGAGGGTGTTTCTGCAATGAAGTACAAAGTCAAGCTTAGTGAAATGTGGTGTGACTGTGGGAAGTTTCAAGCACAAAGGTTTCCTTGTTCACATGTAGTTGCTGCTTGTGCACATGTCCATGTAGATTGCATGCAATATGTGGACAAAGTCTATAAACTGGAAACTATATTGAATGTTTATAGACATGAGTTCGAAGCAGTTGAAAATGAGGGTTACTGGCCTCAATATGATGGTCCAGAAGTGTGTCCTAATCAAGAAATGCGGAGAAATCCACATGGTCGGCCAAAATTAAGTCGTATTCATAATGAAATGGACCTCAGGGAGAAAGGCCAACCAAAACGTTGTAGATTATGCAGAAATGAAGGTCATAATCATCGAAAATGTCCGCATCAATCTGGCACATGGGGGAGAGTTCGCATCAACAATAAAGGAATTACATGTTTTCATAACCTGTAATATTTACATATTTTGCCATTAAGGGAAAATGTTATGCAAGTTTTTTTCTACTTATCATGTAATTTGGATTATTATTTTATATAAAATTAAAAAATTTTATAAAAATATATTGAATAATACATTTTATTACATTTTTATAAATTAAATAACAACATTAAGATTTTAGTTAGATATGCTGAATAAAAAAAAATTAAAAATAACAATTAATTTCCTAACAAATTTAAAATAAATAACATGAAATGCAAAACATATAAATTTATATATTACAAATTTAAAATACATATTATCGTTATATTGATAAAAGTACATTTATTCTAATTATTGCATGGTGTAGAGCAACAGTGTCGAGCTCTTCTAGTGCGTGGTGGTTGGACCTGTCGTTCAACCTCGTCAGTGGCACGTGTTCGCGGTCGACCACGACCTCCTGCTGTAATCGCCACTGGTTTCGGTTGTATGTCATCAGTCATTTCTTCTGTATCAAAAATTTGAAACCCACTACTGGAGGAGCCAACACCTAGTTCACCCATAACGGGAACCTGACTACTAGATGGACCTAGAAATGATGTACCATCAAATGCTGACGCAGGGGTTCCAAACTGATACATTGATGTTAGATATGCTGAACTTGGACTTAGGATGGGGAGCTGGTCATCTAACCTCGTCATTGGCGGTGATGGTTAGTAACATTCATCAACGTCATATCCGGGGTGACTGATGGAATAACGATGACTGGATGGTACTCCATGATCCTGTTCAGGTTTAGGATGACTAAATGACATCCTTGGTGCTGTGAACTCCAATGAGGCCGGTTGACGCATCCGCCCATGTTGTCGGCTAGGTCTAGGAGCTTCCATATCCTGTGTAGGAGGGACTGGAGTTGAAGTTCATCCGGTAAATGGCATACTCCTAACATCCTCATACACCGACGGTGGACAAACAAAAGACCAACCTTCATTTTTATACCATCCTATATAATCATCAGATGGGTTGAAATTATTACCAACAATCGGATAACCTGTCGGAATTCGTTGAAAACGTATATTCCACCAATGGATCCAATGTTCATGCTTCGCAGGCCAGAATTCCTCATCACGACCACACATGTCGATCTTGTGAAGCTTATCAAGGTTCACCGGGGCTGCAGGAATTGGTTGTTGCATCCCAAATTATCGCAACACCCTGTCAGTTTGGTTCCACTCTACATATGAAAAGAATATCAATGCTGTGTTTGCTTTCCATATATTACAATTATTGTAGGCATTCGATGGGAGGCATGCCATAATTTCACTTGAGGAATATGGCATCCACAGAAATTGCGAATAATTATTACAAATTATTAGTTTCATATGGATTAAATACAAAAATACTTGGATGTAACAATCGAAATATTTACCTTATCATATCCTACTCGATCTAGTAGCAATCTTATACTTGCAAGGTCGGTCAGAGTTTCTGTAAAATCTCTACTCCTACTCCACCTGTTAAAATGCATATAAAATCTTAATAGACCTATAAAAATACAAGTTCGTACAAAATTAATAAAATAGTAAAGACTATTACCTGCTTGCAAGGGGGTATACAGCCGAAACATCCACGCGCGGAGCAAGAAATGACAGTCGATACCAAGCCCATGATTGTAGAAGCACTAAACATCCACCTATGTCATAGCTTTTTGGAACTGTAGCTCGGCAAAGTTATATATACAAAACAGCCAAACACGCAGAACCCCAACTATAATTTGCCGCATGCTCTAAATCACGTAGTAATGGAAGATACATTAAATGTACCCGACTGCTCGATTTGTCAGGCATCAGTAATCCTCCAATCAAACGTAAAATATATGCTCTAGCAGCATATTGTATCTGTTCTTCAGTTGCGTGTAATGGAAGATTTTGAAAGGATTTCAACCAATTTAGTCTCACCATTGAGCCAGATACATACTCATCTGGAGGTACCGAGCCCAATAGATTTTGACACTCTTCATTCCAATCTAGCAAGCTTCCGCCTGTAACTGCATCGCCATGGACCGGAAGTCCAAATTGAAGCGCAACATCTTCTAGAGTTACCGTGCATTCACCAAATGGAAAATGAAAAGTGTGCGTCTCAGGTCTCCATCGTTCGATCAACGCACTGATTAAGTCGGGTTATATAAAAAATCGTCGAATTTGAGTTGCGTGATAAAATCCGGCTCTTCTTAAGTGGTTGATAATAGATGGATGCGGGTCCTCCAATATAAATTTTCTCGAACGTAACATGCGACGAGTTTCCTATTGATAATTAATTAAATTAAATCAAATAATAAAAATAATAAAAATTAATATATTATAAAACTATAACAATTAAAAAAATTAAACAATATAAAAATTAAAAAAACTATAAAACTATAAAATAACAAAACAATAATAATAAAAAAATTTAAAATTATTTATATAATTATTAAATAATTAAATAATATAAAAAATAAATAACTATAAAATGGAAAAACAATAATAATTATAAAACTATAAAACTATAATAATAAAAAATAATATAATATAAAAATTAAAATTAAAATTATATAAAACTATAAAATGAAAAAATAATAATAATTAACAAATTATTATTGTATATAATAATAAAAAACAATATAATATAAAAATTAAAATTATATAAAACTATAAAATGAAAAAACAATAATAATTAAAAAATTAAATAACTATAATAATAAAAAATTAAACAATATAAAAAATAAATAATTATAAAACTATAAAATGAAAAAACAATACTAATTAATAAATGATAAAACTATAATAAGCACTATAACATTAAAAATATAAAAATTATAAATTTATAAAATAATAATAATTAAAAAATAACTAAAAATCGATAATGTAATACAAATAATATTACAACAATTTACTTACCTCTTTAAATATAACCTCCGATATGTTATTTTCTTGCAACCTCAATAGTGATGATGAAGCCATTTTTAAATATTGTTGTAGAAAAAAAAAAATTGTTGGTAGAAAAAAATTTGATTGTAGAAAGAAGAAAGAAAATAAAAATAAGTTGTAGAAAATGATGGGGTATTTATAGAAGAGTGGTGTGTGTGGGGGGGGGGAGGGAGGGGAAGGGACTTTGAAGGCAACAGTCAAGTTACCGTTGCCTTCAAAAAAATTTGAAATTTTTATTTTTTATTATTTCTTTGTTTTCAAAGTTTATATAGTAAAATTTAACTAAATTTAAAAAAAAAAAAAAAGTTTCATAAATTTTAAATAAGAAATATGCAGTTAGACTTTTAAATTTTAAAAAATATATATTATAATTTTTACAATTTTTAAAATTAAAATACAAATTTTAAAAATAAATTTACAATTTTTTTTAATTTAAGTAAAATAAAATAAAATAATAAAACACCAAGGAAAATCGTCACCCCCATGAAGATTTCTCTTGGTATAATTTGCAAAATTTGCAAAAAACACCAAGGGAAATCGCCATCGGGGGTGGCGATTTCCCTTGGTGTTTTTTGCAAATTTTGAAAATTTTACGCTGGAAAATCGTAATGGGAGATGGCGATTTTCCAGCTAGTTTTAAAATAAACGGATTTTGAGAATTAATCTGAAAAGAACTATATTTTGGTAAATAATTTTTTTTAGCTATATTCTAATAAAAAACCCTTACTAGCTAAGAATTTAATTGTGGTTTTATAAAGTAAGATTACTTTTTTTATCGAGACGTCTGTTCTCAAAAGTAAAATCATGAGAGCATATTTCGAGTCTCATAAAGGACAATATCTTACAATCAAATAGTCATTGCATCAACATAAATAAAATGAAAATGATAACGGGCAATTTTTTTTTTTGGAAAAGCAATATAATTTTATTGGCAGAAGAAATAAGTACGTACACAATCTCTTCAAGGTACAATACATACCCATCAAAACCAATCCAACTATAATTGTATTCAATAACCTTCAAAACTATCAAAACAGCCCACTTAAATTATTTGAAAAACACAACAGAAATCTCATTGCCCCAATACATCAAACAACTAGAAAACGCGACAAAAAGCAGGGCTGTAATCGATCCGAGCCGAGCTCGAATACTAAGAAGCTCGAGCTCGAGCTCGATTCGAAACTCGAGGCTCGAAGCTCGGTTCGAGCTCGACCGAGTATCATTTTTTAAGCTCGAGCTCGGCTCGAGATAAAATCGAACTATTCGAGCTCGACTCGATTAGGCTCGTTTATATACTCGAGCTCGAGCTCGAATTAAGGACTTTTAAGTATGTATATATATATTAAGGATAAAATAGTAAATTAATAATAAAAATATTATAAATAAAAAAAGCTCGATTAGGCTCGCGAGCTGCTCGAATCGGGTATTAAGATACTCGAACTCGGCTCGCTCGATAGCTCGAGCTGCTCGAGCTCGGCTCGATAATGACCGAATCGAATTCGAGTTTTTTTCGAGTCGAACTCGAGTAGCTTGCGAGCACAGGTGTCTCGTTTACACCCCTAACAAAAAGTGCCCAATGTTAAATCTTGATAAGAGACCAAAACATGTGATCCCAATTTCAAAGTACACACAATAAAGAGAGCAAAGAGCGAACGAAACCAGTACTAATCTCGCATCAAGTCAAAATCGAAAGAAAGAAATCAGCAAAACCATCCATCCAATAACAACCATAAGAGAAAAGATTATCATCAAACAATTAATCATGTCATAACGGGCAATTTATTTAGCTGACTGATCTCAAAGATAATAAAACCTTGCTGATTCTTTTTGAAAGACATTAATTAATTGGTGATTAAGCAGACAAGGTAGGCTTTCTTCTTCATCAAATTGAAGTTAAACAAGCAATCCTTTGGATTAAAAATAGTAGGCACTGAACAATTAACAATATTAATCTCGATTAAACATAATAATTTTATAGGTTATCTGACACGTTCAACAAAAGTAAAATATTATATATTAGAGATTTAGAGCCAATTAGTTCCCTTGATTTGTCTGATACTAAAGAAATGAGAAAAGAATGTAATATGAATCTTTCCTTTTTGTTATGTATGATCAATCGGGTAAGTGACATGTCCAAATTTCTCATTTTGATTGGTCGATGCTTTTTCTCACATGTCAAATTAAGAGGAGCATTTCATCAGCAATTTTATTTAATATAATTTTTGTCCAATCACAATTTAAAATTATGTAAAGGTCCATTACTTATTATAAGTGTGAGTTACATATAAAATTTTGATGGATCTCATGTAATTTTGAATTACGAGTGGATAATTGTAATGCGTACGTGATATTCTCCCAACTTTAGATCAGTTGGGTGCAAGAAAATTCAATTTCTACAATCTTAAAAGTTAAAAAAAAAAAAAATGCAATATCTTGAAAACAATTTTTTTTTTAATTACATATAAAAGTTTAGTGAATCTTACGTAATTTTGAACTTTGATTGGATAATTGTAGTATTATAATTATACGTGATATCTTCCAAATTAAAACCATTTGGGTGCAAGAAAATCCAATTTCTACAATCTTAAAAGCAAAAAACTGCAACATCTTGAAAATAAATTTTTTTTTTTTACAAAGGAAGACAAGATAAAGTAAAATATTATAGATATTAAGATTCAATTTCATAATCATCTTTTAAAGGTGTTTGCATAAATTAACTGGATTAAACTTAAAATTTACCTTGAAAACAATTTGCTAACAAACTATAGATTATTCCTTTTTTCTTAGAATTTTTCAAATTTAAGCTCAATGCAAAGTGTTACGTTTCTAACTATTATTCTATCATCATTCGTCCCTGTACGTATGTATCTCTTTTAATATCTCAATGAGTTTTACGTGGAAGCAATCCTTTCTATATTCTTTAACCAATTCTCCATATTTTTCTTTTAAGATTTTTAATTATCCTCAATCAGTTTACTCAGATTTTCTGCCCTATAAATACAGACAAAGAACAAGCTTATATAACAACATTGCAAATCCTGAAATAAACTTCCTACTTCTTCAAAAACAAAACAGCCCAACATGGCATTTGATTTATGCTCAAAAATTGGCAACCTCATCAAGTTCCTTCCGACAGGAACAGTCTTCATTTTCAACTTCCTAAACCCTGTTTTCACTGACTATGGCAGCTGCAACAAATCACTTAACAAGTACTTATCCGCCATTCTCATAGCCCTTTGCGGCTTCTCCTGCTGTTTCGGCTGCTTCACTGACAGTTACAAAGGCAGTGATGGCAAAACTCACTATGGGATAGCAACTTTTAAAGGTCTTTGGCCGTCCGTCGAGTCAGATTCAGTGAACTTGTTGTCGAGCTATAAGCTTCGTTTTAGCGACTTCGTACACGCTTTTTTTTCGTCCATCGTCTTTGCTGTCTTAGTCCTTGTTGAACCCAACACTGTGAAGTGTTTTTATCCATCTTTGGAAACAAGTTCTAAGGTTTTAATCTGCTTCATTGTACTGCCTCCGATTACACTCATCGTTTCTTTGGCCTTCATGTGTTTCCCTAACAAGCGCCATGGCATTGGCTATCCTTCGATTGAACAATCTTCAAATAAGACCAATCTGCTTCTTCCGTGAACAAGTTTCTTCACTAATATAATAATAATGGGTAAATTCTACCTGGTACTAAACCTGCTCAAAGGTCGGGTTATCCGTCCAAGTTTGAAAGTCCGTTTATATTTTGAAAAGTTTGAACAAAAATATTAGGTCCGAAATATGGGTTTCGACAAAAAAATAAAGTTCATTTAGAAAATAGATCGGGTCTTGACTCTAACAATTAAGGCCCGAACCCGGCGCGTTTTTTATTTATATAATATATTATTTTTATATTGTATATATATTATGTAATTTATATCATATAAAAAATAAATATATATAATATTATAGTGTAAACATTTAAAATATGCTAAGTTATTCATGTTTTAGAATTTAATAAAAGAAAAAAAAGAGATAAATTACTAAAATTTAAATAATAAAAAAATATTTGTTTAAATTTTTTTAGAAAAAAATAATATGGACGGGTTTAGACTACTCATTTACAAATATGGGCGGATTTTGATAGAATTTAAGGCTCACATTTCGGGTCGGATCGGATTTGGACAAGTATATATTGTGTTGATATCATATCTAAATCCGGCTTGACCCGACCCATGAGCACCTCTATGGTTAACCTTTTTATTCACTGTTTAGTCTTTAATTTCTGAGTTGTTTCATTTATGTCTCTTAATTTTAAAAATGGTTCCATTTTGATCCATTGTTCAAATCGTTCTATTAAACTGACGTAATGTTCATGTTGTAAATTACGTGATAGCGCACGTGTATATTTTTCTCAATTATTAACCAAAGTTAAAAATCTTTATTGGAGGTCGAATCGGTAAATTGGATCGGTCGATTTGATAAATTTTTTTATATTTAAATATTAAATTTAATGTTAAATAAATATTAAATATAATTAATAATTAATAAAATTTGCATTTAATTTAATGGTATGATCTTTAATATAAAATTAAAAAATTAAAGTTCAAATCTCTTTAATTACAAATAAAATTTGAAAAAAGAATAAAGAATATATAACCTTTTTTTTACCGGTTCAATCTAATTTTTAACCGGTTGGACCGGTTTTGTCTCGATTTGATTAATGTCTGGTTTAAATATACTATTCGGATCAGATAGATCATCAATTTTCGATTTAATCGGTTCGATCGATCAATTTGATCCAATTTTTTAATCACTGTTATTAACATAATAATATAACAAAAAAATCAAAATAGAATCACTTTAAAAGATTACCGAACTAAATGGAACAGTTCTGAAGTTAAGACGAAAGTGGAACTAAAATAAATGGTTAAGATCATTAATGAAATTTACCGGATTAATAATTAGCTAGAAAAAAAATATAATTTTAACCATCAAGTTTTGTTCATTTTGCTTTTTTGAAGTCCAAAGTTTGTCCATTTAATTTATAAAAAAAAAATAATGCAAGTATGAATATGTCAGTATCAATATCCTCTTGAAGAGTTTAGTTTAATTGATTTATACAGTTACTTTTAAAAAATGATATTCAATAGATTTAAGATTCGAATCTTAACGTATTCAATTTCTTTTCTTATTTTTAGATTACAATCATTTGTAAAAAAAAAAAAAAAAAATTCTAGAAGTAGTATGTGTGTAAGTTTCTTTTTCTACAAGGGTGGAATATGAGGGTTTTTTTTTTAATAAAGGAAGTCAAAACTTAAAAAAAAAATAAAAAATAAAAAAAATCAAGAAAGATATATATTTTTTAAAGTTTTCTTTTATGGTTTA
Organism: Fremontodendron californicum; assembly: GCA_030761205.1. Lineage (NCBI taxonomy): Eukaryota > Viridiplantae > Streptophyta > Magnoliopsida > Malvales > Malvaceae > Fremontodendron > Fremontodendron californicum. Next base: position 23,118,889 of record JAULJL010000022.1, on the reverse strand, counting down.
ATAATTTCTTTCAATTGCGAAATGTTACACCAGACAAATAAAGGGTTTAGACTAGACATTGATACTAGATTTGCTTAAAGGTCGGATAACCTGCTTGGTCTAATAGGTCGATCCGAATTTTTACTCATTAAATAAAAAATATTTTTCATTTAAATTTAATTATAAAATATATATAAATATTAATATTAATATAAAAATAAAAATAATATGTTAATAATTTATGAATTGTAAAACGGATTTATGGATCGGTCCAAGCCCGGCCCGAAACGGACTTGAGTAAGGATTTTTTTTTTTCTCTAATTGATAACTTGTAAAAAAGAACCATTTAATTTTAATTTTTTTAAGTGAATATTCAAGAATATTTTTTAACCTAATTTCTAATTTGGTTACACTTTGAACATCTTTCATTTAAACAATTGATTAATTTGCAGCAATTTTTTAAAAGTTAGAACAAACCTGTTCGATTAACAACTTCTTGCAGCTGAAATTTTCAATGGCTTAGGAAGCTGTCATGCTTTCATTATTTTAATTACCCAGCTTTCTATGAGAAAATTATCTTTCATTTTCAAAAACCAAACATGAAATTCATTTCTCATGTTTTTATAAACTATTAGTCATAATATTAAGGAAATATTTTATTATCTTTACCATTTCAATTCATTGATTTCTTCTTTGTTGTTAGTTATTTTATTATTATTATTACGAAGATAATGACTTGTGAAGTTTGCTTAGGCCTTTTCAAAACGGTGCTTTATATTCTGCCTCATGTTTGACCCCCTGCCTTTTGCCTTGTGGTGGTTTACCAACCGAATGACTTAGCAAACTGCTAGTATTTGATAGTAAAGTCTTGTAGATTTACCCCTTTTTTTAAGTATCCGTATCTGAAATCTGTGTACGATATATACTATATGATACTCATTTTCAAATCCGAGTAACATACTTAAAACACACACACACAAAACAACTAAGTAGAAAGAAAAAGAGTGAAAGCTCATTATAAAATGCAAGCTTGATCTTATATCTTACATTAATTTCTGTGAAATTATGTGTTAAAATAAGAAATAGACAACGATATACATGCAATTTTTATTTGTTCAATACCCAATATTAACATTGAAGCTATCTTAATGACAATGAAAGAAAAATTAGTGAGAAGGGAAATCAATGTCAAGCAATTTATTTTCCATATGCCTTCACAGCAGCAGCTTCAGTTTGTTAAACGTACAAGCTTTTGGGTAGTTTTCTCCGGTGTCTTTTGATGACATTTTGCTGAGATTTCTCACCTCCTTTAACAATATCAACCTTAACAATATGATGATCTGAAGTTCCTTTGGATGAAACGACAGAGTATGATCCAGGAACAAAGCTGTATGAAGAGTTTGATGATGCTAAAATGTAATCGACTCGTGTTCCATACTTGCACGTTCCTTGAACATCTGCAAATCCCAGAACTCAAATATATAAGAAAGTTAGAACAATATCTGAAATGGGAAAAAAAAAGAGGGAAAAATACATTGTAATTTTGGTCATTTACTTTGGCCTTTGGCTATGATGACTACTGGTTCACATTCACCTGCGTAGTCTTTAGCATCTGTATATTCTTTTCCTCTCAGCAATTTCATTACTTCAGTTCTTGGTCTTGGCTTGCCTATGTCCTCATAGTACTGCAATGTTGGCATTAGCTTAGAAGAGTTAGAGAAAGAAAATTTACTGTTTTATAAAGCTTTAGAAGTATGTTATCCGGACTCGGAGGGTGAGTGTTGGATACATGTATATATGTTGGGTATACTTAATTTTTTAAAGTTTTTTTTTATATATTTGGAAGATCATACCATTATATCTACGGATGGCAATGGAACGGGGCGAGGTGGGGATTGCCTTATCCACCTCCGCCCCATTTTTATATGGATGTTAAAAACATCCGCCTCTATAGATGTCAGTTACATCCATAACTGCTCCACATCATTTTTTTACTAATTATTTTTTATTTAATATTATAAAAAAATATTATAATTTATTCATGAATATAATTTTTTTAGTATATATATATAAAGTATATATATAATATTAGTATATATATGATTTTAGTATATATATATATATATATTACATATATATATATATATTAAAAATATAGGAGAGATATATAAAATATTTTAAAAGGTAAAATAGTAATTTTAAAAAGCGGGGCGGAATGAAGCGAATCAAGCATTTTCCAAAACCGCCTCTCTTCACCCGGTCTTCATTTTCAAAAAAAAAAAAAAATTCCAATCGGAGTGGATCGGTGCGAAATCCGTGGAGCATATCGGATTTCGCCGTCCCTAGCTATATCCATGTCTAAATATGTGTTGGATACAGGTGTCAAACACAAATACTTAAAAAAAAAACTGAATAGTTCGGGTAACATAGCTTTATTAGAGTGTTAGAAACCTAGAAATATTACCTTGACAATGTCAGTCCATCTTTCTGATGAGTAATCTGATCCATTCAGAGAGTTCAAACCTCCTAGTAATAAGTGGGGAGAGTTGTTTGATTCAATTATTGCTTTCATTTGCTTCATTCTCCAATTCTCATCTAAATGATCAAGTTGGGTGCAATAAAAGCTCACTTCTCCTGCCCATGGTACATCAATGGTGGCCTTAAGCACATTCCTGAGTTAAAACACCCAAACATTAAGTTAGCAAATCATGGCTTTGGAAGAAAAAGAAAAAAACTCAATTGTTCTTCAGAAATCAAAGGAAATTCTCACCTGAAATCGTCATCATCTGCTATCTTTTGTACTGTCCATCTCTTGATTGGCCATTTTGATAGGATAGCATTTCCATACTCAGGAGCCCAACTTTCAGCAAAAACATACTTCATCCCAAGTGCTGAAGCTAAATCAGATAAAGGTTTCATCCCTTTTTCTTCCTGAGCCTTAACATCTTGCAAAGCTAAGATATCAGAATCAACCTCTCTAAGCACTTCTGCAATGCTTCTACCATTTTTCAAGCCCCCTTCATTCCAGAAATTAATCATACTTGAAGGCAAACAAACAGGGGATCTCATCATAACATTATCAGGAAGTTTACTTTGTGCCAATGAAATCTCATTATCAGGAAGGTTGATTGAAACCTTCAAGTTTGATCTTGGGAGCTTCTTTTGCTTAGAGAGAGTTTCAGGACTAGTGAGGGAATTATGCAAGGGAGATTGCTTTAGAATACTCTTTGGATAACAATTCGGAGACTTGGTTTGAAGGTTGAACTCGAATGGACTTTTCAATCCCATATAATCCTCTTCTTCTCCATAGCTAAATAAACCTGCTTCCTCAGCTTCTGAAATGGCAGGTGCAAGAGAGAACATGGCAACATTAAATGTGGCAATTCTTATTGGCCTTTTAGGATTAGAAAAACCCAAGTTTCCATATAAATGAATGTTGGAATTTTTGGTTCCAACATCTCCTTTTCTACGACCTTTTTTTGAGTTCAATCTCCCCAACCTCCTTATAATAACCTTCGGCCTTGGTCGCTTCTTTATCAGCCACCTTATTCTCGAGCAAAGTTGCCTGAGTTTTCTTCTCACAATACTCAACATGTAAGAAGCTTGATTACTGCAAAAGAACTCTTGAATCTTTCTGCTCTGCATTTGGAAGTTCGAGTCGCCACCAAATTGCCAGGAAACTGAGGTAGTTTCCTCTGGGATGAGAAGTCAATAAAGCTCAAATTGACAGATTTAGGTGGCAAGACAAGGTTATAGGAGAAAATTGGAAATGTGGGTGCAAAGACTTAGAAAAAGTAGTTAAAAAGACAAATGATCCCCAACTGCCCCCAAGTAGTATGGCGGGAGTTGAAAATGGCGCTAAGATTGTTGAACTCCTTTAACAACACGCCAAAACTAGACTAACTGCTACCAATGGAACCAATGGTTCTTGCTTCCTTTTTTATTGGACCCACTCTATACAGGAAATTGGGATGTACAAGTACAAAACCCAACTACTAGTGATCTAAATGTCTTTGGATCGTAAACATGGATTGATTCAGTTGGTTGAATATTCATTAACGTTTTGACAACTATCAGGATTCGAGTTTCACTTGCAATCTCACTTGATAGGTGATATGTAATAATCACTGTTAACCCTCTCTAAGACGGTAAGACCTATAATATGCTCTGACCTTAGATTGAGGTAACTTCCTCTCATCTAAATTTTCATGTACCAAAAAAAAAAAAAATTGGAGCGAGCTACAAGTGTAATCTATGTTATCTGGACTTTTCATTTTTCTTAGAGTATTCTTGTTTGACACATATTCGGATATGAGTATAGAGGCACCCAAAAAAAAATCCTTTGAGCGAGCTACAAGTGTAATCTATGTTATTTGGACTTTTCATTTTCTTAAAAGTATTCGTATCTGACACATATATCCAACACATATTCGGATACGAGTATAGAGGTACCCTAAAAATATATCCTTGGAGCAAACTACAGGTGTAATATATGTTATCCGAACTTTTCATTTTTCTTAAAGTATTCGTGTCTGACACATGTAACCAACATATATTCGAACATGAGTATAAAAATATGATCTTCCAAAGATATAAAAAAACTTAAAATTAAGCATACTTATATCGAATACGTATATGTATCCAACACTTGTCTTAAATCTGGGTAAAATAGGCTGTAACCTAAAGGTTTTTCTCAAAGATTTCACAGAAAATCTAAGAAGGCATACCAAGAGTTTAAGATTCTGGATCTAAGATTTAGTAAACATTAAAGCGGATTATCCTCTTGATTCATGTAACTTGACCTATTACAAGAAATGGAGGTTTAATTTAAATGCAAAAGACAATTGCCAATCCCCAAAGATAAACGCGTACAAATTAGTCCAGAAGTTACATGTGTTACACATGTCATGTCTGGTTTAATTTGTTAGCTGTCCACTGAAAATGAACCATCCCCATGAGTTTTTAATCCTTGGTTTGGGGTCCTAAGGCAATCTTTTATATTGCATCTTGTTGACTTAGTATGCCAAAATCCAACACCCCAGAAAGAGAAAGAGACAATTATTATAAAATACAAAACAATAAATGTGAATATGATCATTACAATCACAGAAGATGCTAATCAAAGCAAACTAATCCCTAGCAAACTTTTTCCTCAATGGATTCACAGAGCAATTTCCTTCAATAATCGGTCTTCTCTTTTTAAGTCCATGGTTAGGTAGAAAGCTGTTTGCCACATGTTACAACAGTTTTCAATAAGTTGGACCATTGAACCAAATTACTTTCAACGTTTAGTGGCAAACTTTGTATCATCTACAGATCAAATTCTATCTTTAATTCCTTCAATCACTCATCAGGAAACAAAGAATCCAAGAGGTTAGCACTAGCAGATGATACACCATTTTTTCCATCCTCAAAGAATCCATTGGAAGCATATTCCCTTCTCGATTTTCGCTCCTCAATGATACAATCATCTGTTTCTGTGCAGTATTTTCGGCTCACCTGTTTTAAAGGTCTCTCAGCCACAATAAACTTGTTTCCATCACGAGTTCTCTCAGAAAAACCTGCCCAAACTGCACAAGGTCGGGTATTAAGAAGATTGACAGACAGGTTGCATAAATAACTTAAAGAGAAATAACATAAATGCTAGTATCCAGTTCAAAGTCAAGTGAAACATGTTCACCAGCTTAAACAACATCCCATTGGACTTTATTTGATTCCTCAATTGAAATAAGGACCACAAGTTGCACATAAGCAACAAAATCTAGACACCAGTCAAGAAACACTATGAAGGGGTAACCTCTAGTTTAACTTTGGCTTTGCATAATGGATAATAGGAACTTATGTTACTCGGACTTGGGTGCGAGTATCGGATATGGGTATGTGTCCGACACGGATATGTTCAATTTTTTCTAAGTTTTTTCATGTATTTGGAGGGTCATATCCTCATACCCATGTCCGGATATGCATTGGACACGAGTGTCAGACACGGGTACTTTAAGAAAAATAAAGAGTCGCACCAACATTGATAGGAACTAGAAATTCGCACATAAAGGGCGCTAATGACCAATTGCTTAGAATAAAAGAACCAAGTTCAATAGCTAGACATATACAATGTGTACATGAATATGCACCCATCAACTTATACTAGTTACTAGATAACCAATCCAGTAGGACATAGTAAACAAGTATTTATAAGAACTTAATGATTTTAATGGCTCGTGATCTTGACTGGTATTCTCTAAAATTCAAGGCAGGCATACCAATCTTCCCAACAATCCTTAGCAAGCTCACAAGAAGAAACTCTCGAAAAACTTCACTTTTTCTCCATTATCAACTGTACTGGTGATTAAAAAACACTTAAGGGGATTACAAAAGCCAAAGCTTCAATTCTAAGAAACTATCTACTCCAAAAGGAACATTAACAACCACACAAAAAAAGTCATGAAATGAAAGTTACAGGCATTTATAAAGTAAGATAAGATAGAGATTGGCAATACCTCCAAAATGATGCAAAACAATAGAAGCAGCAACAGTGACATTCAAAGAGGCAGTGCCACCTCCATATTGAGGAATGTAAACAAAGAAATCACATATCTCACATTCCTTAGCTGAAAGCCCTGTTCCCTGTAAAACGTTAAAGAAAAAAAAAAATCTGTTCAATAAAAAAAAAAACCCCAAGAATCAGAAAATTCAGCTAAATTTAGCAAATGGGTTTTACTTTTACCTCATTACCAAGAAGAAAAGCAGTGCTTTTCTTGAAAGGATGGTCAGTTATTGAAACAGCACCGTCTGTGATCTCAACCCCACAAATATCACAATCTTTCTCCTTAAAAGAAAAATAAAGTAAAAAATTAAAAACAAAATTAGAATCCAAAAAAAAAAAGTTAAGAAAGAAAGAAAGGATTTAGAGACATGGGTTTGTTAGGGAGAGGAAAAGGATGCTTACTTTGAGGAAAAGGCGGGCGTCGGTGAGGGAATGGAAGTGGCGGAAACGGAGATGGGAGGTGGAGCCATGGCTGCCGAAGGCGTTGAAGTCACGGCGGCCGACTAGGATTACTTCGCTGACTCCGAAGGCGGTGGCGCTTCTAGCTAGCGTTCCGACGTTGTGCCTCTTTGCTATGTTGTGGACCACCACGTAGCTCTCTATCGCCATTTTCTTCTTACTCTTTCAGCTGCTAAAAGAAGAACCCTGATAGACATGGAGGGGTTTTTCTAGGGTTTTTTTTAATAAAAAAAAAAAAATACTGCTTTATGTTTTTGGGCCAAGGCCCACTATCTTTTCTTATAATTTCATTTTTAATCTTCTAGTTAGTATTAAAAAATTGTCAGTAATGTATTTTTTATTTTTCTTAAAATATTTATATTAGATATATGTGTCCGACATATATTAAAATATGAATATGATATATGATTATTCAAATATATGAAGAAAAAAAATTTAAAAATTAAATATATCCTCTATCAAATACGTATCCATATTTGTATCTTACACTCATTTCAAATCCGAGTAGCATACATCCAACTTTATCTTCACAATATGAGGAGCTGACTGTTATTCAGTATTTACAATTTGTATAGTCAATGTTCATGGTAGTTTTCCTTCTTAGGCTTATACATGACAGCAATCTGGTTATTCTATAAATACTTTGTAAGAAATTTATTTACATTTTACAAGAGCACAAAAGTTGCAGAAGAATCTGATATGGAGTTGCTTGGTGTGCTTTCAAGATCCTTTTTCAGATGGCAACTTGAGCTGCTGCTAGCCTTGCAATTGGAACCCTGTAAAGGCAATTTAATAAGGAATCTGATCCAGTTATATATATATATGTATATAAGAAGTAGACTTAGACAATTCGTGTATTCGTGTCGTGTTAATATATTTTCTCGTGTCATAATCGTGTTTAAGGTATTTTATATTTGTACAAATTTTGACGTGTTAATAATTTGTGTTATATAGATTTTGACATGTTCGTGTATTCGTGTCCGTGTTTTTTTTTTCTTTTCATGTTTTTGTCGTATTTTAATTATTTTTTCCGTGTCATGTCCAATATTATTAGGACTAATAAGAAGCTATCTAACCTGAATGGAGAACATGAAACATAGTCCAATCCAGCTTCTGCAAAGAAGGCAACAGAAGAAGGCTCCCCTCCATGCTCTCCACAAATTCCAACCTGTTCATCATCATTATATTATTCCCAGAAGAAAATGTTTGAAATCAGTACCCAAAATATTGACAAAGGCTGATCTTCAATCTGCTTGCTTGACATCTAAATTTACAGATGAATGTTTTGTTTTATGTTTCTGATAATGGATGGATGCCACCAACAAGTACTAACAGGTTCATACTTGATACTCAAGCATAAGAAATTCCACCCCTTAGCCATGAAATTACGCCCTATGTTGCTCCAATTCTTCATTTTTCGAAGTATCAGTATTCGACATCCGTGTTCGACGCATATTCGGACATGGTATGGGGATATGATCCTCCAAGGATCCTCCAAATACATAGAAAAACTTAGAATAAATCAAACATATATGTGTCGGACACATACCCGTGTCCGACACTCACACTCAAGTCCGAGTAACATAGATTACGCCTACTAAAATGCAATTACTTGCCTTCAAATTAGGCCTAGCTCCACGACCCTTTTCGGTGGCAATTTTGATGAGTTGGCCTACACCTTTCTGATCAAGTACCTGGCAAAGCATTTAATTGTTATTATTGAGCAACAATGAAATCTTCTTTGAATTTGAATTGGTATATTCTTTCTTCAGAAAGCTTATGAACACTGAAATACTGTTGACTAACCTCAAATGGGTCATTTTGCAGAATGCCTTTGGATAGGTATATGGGGAGAAATTTGCCAACATCATCTCGGCTATACCCAAATGTCATTTGTGTAAGATCGTTGGTCCCAAAGGAGAAGAATTCTGCTTCCTTTGCAATCTACCATTATCAAATGTTTGAAATATTAGGCATAGTTACCATGATTCCTGAATATTACTTGATCTTAATTAACCACAATACATACATACATATATATATATATATCAATTCTTTTACTGAGATGCATATCTGAAATGCTTCTCCTAGGAGAAAAGTACAGGTGAAACTGCAAGTTTTATCCTATGCAATAGTTTGAAGACAAGGAAAATATACAAACCCCCACTATTCCAGAGTTTAGGGAAAACCTATGTATTTCCGGATTCGAAGTGAATATGAGATTCGAGTATGTGTACGAGACGGGTATACTCAAATTCTTTTAAGTTTTTTCATATATTTGGAGGATCATACCCAATACTCATATCCGAATATGTGTCGGACACAAATGTAAAATTTCAAATCTTTTAAGAAAAATGAAGAGTTCGAGTAACATAGGGAAAAAGTATGAGGAGATAGTTTGTTTAGCGTACCTCATCAGCAACTAAGGCAGCTCTGGGTATTTCAATCATTGTCCCCACCTTGTAGCTTAAGGAAGAACCCATCTCAGAAAACACTTTCTTTGCAATACTCCTTATTAAACTTACTTGATGACCAAGTTCCTGCAACTCTAAATTGTCAATTCTCTGAATGATCAATGAAGCTTTGAGTGCGTAATCAATTTTGATGTGAAGAAATCAAAATCAATGGGGACAAATGAATTAGAAGCTCATTTTGATAGTAACAAGTGTTTTAGACCAAAAATGGTTGAAACAAATTGTACTAGCAAATTTAACAAGGTCTCAAGAATATTGACAAAACTTAGTATTGAAGATATGGAAAACAACAAAAGAAAAGCAATTAGAGACTCATGCCTGAGGAGTTCCAACAAGGGGAACCATTATCTCAGGAAAAACTTTAACCCCTTGGTTGCTCATTGAGACAGCAGCCTGAAAGATGGCACGTGCCTGCATCTCAGTTAGTTCAGGATATGATATCCCCAGCCTGTTGCAGAAGATCAAAATCCGTATAAAAGATGATCAAATGTTTCAGGTATACTTCTATGATTATCCAAATTCAATCATTAGTTGCATACACCTTGATGAAAATCAGAAATCAAAATATTTCAGAAGATACTGATATGAAATGAAATTTGTTGTCATAATCAAACTATATTAAGCATAGAATCATCACTTCTTAAATGATTTTATTTCATCATGCAATTATTAAGAAAAAGAAAAGAAAAACAAATACTATCAGCTTTAAAGGTTTTTAGAATCAAAACTTCGATTTAGAAAGGTCATAAAAAGGAATATTAACCTGCAGCCGCGGAAACCAAGCATGGGATTCACTTCTGATAACTTTTCAATTCTTGAGAAAACTTCATCTTCAGTCGTGCCAGTCTCTGAAGTTAATTCACTTACAATCTGTTCTAAGTCTCCCTCTGGAAGAAATTCATGAAGTGGAGGGTCTAACAATCGGATTGTTACTGGAAGGCCTGGAATTAAAATGAAATTCACACTCATTAGTAGAGATGTAAACCACCAATAAAGCTCCAACCAGGTTGGCATCACACTGTTAGTATTTTGATGCTACTGAGCTTGTAAGCTTTGTTACTCGGATTCGAGTGTGAGTGTCGGACATGGGTATGTGTCCGACACGGATATGTTCAATTTTTTCCTAGATTTTCATGTATTTGGAGATCATATCCCCATACCCATGTCCGGATATGCGTCGGATACGGTGTCGGACACGGGTACTTCAAGAAAAATGAAGAGTCGGAGCAACATAGCTTGTAAGTCCTCAGGCAGACAATAAGATACATGGTTTAAAAGACAATTATAAGATCAGGAAAGTACCATCCATTGCACGGAAAATTCCCTCGAAATCAGATCTCTGATAAGGAAGTAAGACGTCAAGAGCTGCTTTCCTCTGTTCAGGTGTTACTGCCATTATCATCTTTCTGACAGCCTTGATTCTCTCATCTGAAGCAAAGAACTGAAAAGGATTCAAAAACATGAGTCCTTAGAAATATATTACCAGATATGATGATAAAGCCGTCTGTTTTCCATGCGCACCAGAAACTGCATCTAGGATAGAATTCGATTTGATATCCCAAAATAGTATGTTCTTTCCCAGTAACTAACAATTCATGTCAAAATTGGGGGTTGATATGGATACTCCCTTGTAATCACCAAAAGAGAAAAACTAGTAAATAAATGCCCTTTCTAAACTGAATATATAAAGCATGCATACTCTTTTCAATGTATATATTGAACTGATGGCAGTCCTTTGTACCATACAATGAATCATCAATTTGCATGGAACTTCTGTTTATGTCGGTTGATGATTAAAAGACTTGCAAAGTCAAGGGGTTCACGAAAGACAAATCGCATATGATGAGAGAAAAGTTACCATGTGTTCTGTCCTACAAAGGCCAATCCCTTGAGCACCATTATTTCTTGCTGTTAGTGCATCTTCAGGTGTGTCAGCATTTGCCATTACCTATAAGCAAATATAAGGCTGAATCAGTCAAGAGACCTTCGAAATACTTGAGTATATAATTACAAATCCTCGACCAGCTGAAGGACATATAGAACCTTGAGGCGCCTAACTTGGTCAGCCCTAGACATGAAGGTTTCTAAATCACCACTTAATGTTGGAGGAGAAAGCGGCTGTTTTCCTAGAATCACTTCACCAGTAGAGCCATTGAGTGAAAGCCATTCTCCTTCATTGATTACTTCGCCTCCAACTGTGAGAACCTGCATTATAGATAAAGTAACATATATAGGGGATGCCATTTCATGAAAAAAGGCAATTTTTAGGAGGTACAAGAATAAAATTACCTTCTCAGCATCATTCACACGAATATCTGAGCAGCCAGAAACACAACACTTTCCCCATCCACGTGCTACAACAGCTGCGTGAGATGTCATTCCACCCCTAGCTGTCAAAATCCCAGCAGCCGCATGCATACCTCCAACATCCTCTGGACTGGTTTCAGTCCTTACCTTTAACCATGCAAAATCATGAGAGTTTTCATTATAGAAAAAGGAATTTTAGCTGCATATTACACAGTTTTGTCACTGATAATGTGTTTGAGCATAGAAGATTTCGGTAGTTTACACATCTGTATGGCTTGGCCCTCTACACAGGCAGTATATTTTTCTCAAAATTATGTAAAATTAATACATTTTTTAGCCCAGCTTAGAGTAGAATGAGAAGAAAAGTATTATAAATGGACATTAAGATGAGCATACCAAGATAACACTCTTTCCTTGTGCATGCCACTCTTCAGCATCATCCGCACTGAACACAATCTGCCCAACAGCTGCTCCAGGAGAAGCAGGTAAGCCCGTGGCAACCACTTTGTCTTTGTAAGCAGATGGATCCTCAAACTAATTGGACATAACATAATATTAATCATTTTATCTTAGTATTTATCAGATAACTAAAACATATTGAAAATGATATGATAATCATTCGGTCCATAAGTTTCTATAGTTCTCTGTATAAGATTGGTTTTTATTCCCTCTATGGATAGTTCATCAATGCCAAAGTAAAGGAGGTTCTATCATTTGTAGGACATGCCTTTGGATCCGTACTTCAAGTTTGTTTTCAATAAAAACTAAGATAGCAGATTTTTCCCTCATAATTACTTCTCTAGTATACATACCTGTGGATGAAGAAGTTGGTCTAGATGTTGTGGTTCCACCATTTTAATTGCAGCACGTTTATCAACAAGCCCTTCATTAACCATGTCTACAGCAATCTTTACTGCACCTGTACCAGTACGCTTTCCAGATCGACATTGCAGCATCCATAACCTATTTTCTTGAACTGTGAACTCAATGTCCTGCATTTAGAAAAGGGGGTAAGTACCAAGAATTGATTCTTCTACTATAGGTTCAAGAGTGATCATCATGACATCTGTTTCAAAATTTTGGAAATTAGAAACTGGCAATATAGGTTTTTTTTTTTTTTTGGCAAATGCAATATAGGTTTTTTTACTACTATGAATTACAACAAAGAATTGACGAAAATTGGATCAACTCAAAAACCAAGAAAATTGTTAATATAAAAACATGAATGAGGTTATATCTATTATGCAAGTGAAAACTTGTACCATCATATCTTTGTAATGTCGCTCAAGAATCTCACAGTTCTGAACAAGCTCTTTGTAAGCTTCAGGCATGTAGCTTTCCATTGTGTCCAATTCTTCTGGTGTTCTAATTCCAGCAACAACATCCTCTCCCTTTTCAAAGTGATTCCATCAGTTACATTCATAAATTATCACAAAAGAGTCTTATACTAATTTTAGCAATATGGAACTTTGGTATATGTTTACAACCTGAGCGTTTACAAGGAATTCCCCGTACAGCTTCTTTTCACCAGTGCTTGGATTTCTAGTGAACAAAACCCCTGTCCCTGAAGTATTTCCCATGTTTCCAAACACCATTGTTTGAATATTTACTGCTGTTCCCTTTAAACCAGTTATCTGATTGATGCTCCTATACTTATTGGCCCTTGGGCTGTCCCAAGAATCAAAAACTGCCTTAACAGACAACAACAACTGCTCCTTTGGATCTGCAAATAAAGATGCACCAAAGGTTTATCAGTTTCAAGTTTATCATGTACATACAAAATTTGAGGAGAACTTAGTTCGCCAAAACTCTTATGTGAACTCCACAGTTGAGTATATTCAAAATTAGAACAAAGCTATGTCACTCGGTCTTGGGTGTGAGTGTCGGATACGGGTATGTGTCCAAGGTATGTTCAATTTCTCTAAGTTTTTCCATTTATTTGGAGGGTCATATCCCCATACCCATGTCCGGGTATTCGTTAGACACGGGTGTCGGACACGGATACTTCAAGAAAAATAAAGAGTTCGGAGCAACATAGGAATAAAGGTTAGTACAGCGAGAAAAATGATTGGGTGTTGCATTCCTACCTGAAGGAAACTTTTCACCCTTGGCTTCTAAGTAAACATTCTTGTACTGTTCTACAAGCTCTTTGAGATCAGATGCGGTTAGATCAGTGTCGAGTTTAGCTCCTTTTGCTTCCTTCATTTTCTCTAACTTTTCCTCAAACAATGAGTGTGGAATACCCATCACCTAAAATTACCAACAGAAGGAGTTTTGACAAAACTCAGAACAATGAATAGAGATGACAAAATTATTCCATATTGCAATCAGTGGAAACTATTACAAATAATTTAAATTAAAGATTTCAAGAAGTTGAACTGGTTGACAGTTTAGTACATTTAGGTGGTTTAAGTATTTCATTGAGTTCAGATCAACAACCGAAACTGTGTGAAACACATTGAATAAGAAACTCTGCTAACAATGCACTTAGTCAGATATGCTAATGTAATGAATCATCAACTCATGAAGAAGAATCACTTACAACACCTCCAAACATATCAAGGAAACGTCGATAAGAATCATAAGCAAAACGCTCCCCACTTTTTGCAGCCAAACCAGCAACCACTTCATCATTCAGTCCCAGGTTAAGGACAGTGTCCATCATACCAGGCATCGAGATCTAGACCATATGGAACAAATATCAATCAACAAGCCAGCTTGATGGTCTATATACTTTTATGTTAATTGCCCAGAATTAGAAGTAAGCCTTGCACCTATGTTACTCAGACTCGGGTGGTGTCGGATACGGGTATGTGTCTGACACGGGTATGTTCAATTTTTTCTAAGTTTTCCATGTATTTGGAGGGGTCTTGGAGGTTCATATCCCCATACCCATGTCCGGATATGTGTCGGACACGGGTACTTCCAGAAAAATGAAGAGTGGAGCAACATAGCCTTGCTCAGTTGATTATGATTAGAATATCAGAAGCTGTTATATCACAGTTGCATAAACCAATTGGATCATTGCTTAATTTAAGCTTCTCAATCCCTTACCGCAGCACCAGAACGAACAGAGAGGAGGAGTGGATTGGCAGGGTCACCAAGGCTGGCACCCATGTCCTCTTCAACACTCTTCAAGCCTTCCAGTATCTCTTCCCACAGGTCTTGTGGTAGCTTCTTCCCATTCTGCTGATACTCCTGGCATGCTTCTGTTGATATGGTAAGTCCAGGTGGAACTGATAACCCAATGCTGGACATCTCTGCCAGGTTTGCTCCTTTCCCTCCCAACTAGATTAAAAAAAAAACATTCATTAATCTATCTAATAACTTGCAATCATTCATAATAATGCATTGCACAAAATAAAATAAAGAGATTTGAATTAGAAAAATCCACTGTGAAATTTTATTGAACATTAGCCATGCTAGACCAATACAGGCTTCAACAGAAAATGTGAGCCATTGCCATAGTAAAAACCTATGTTGCTCCAACTTTTCATTTTTTTTGAAGTATTTGTGTTCGACACCCGTATACACGCATATCCGTACATAAGTATGGGGATGGAAACATGATCCTCCAAAGACCTTCCAAATACATAAAAATTTTATATAAAAAAATTGAACATACCCGTGTCCGACATTCAACATAGGTAAAAACTATATTTCAGCTGTATTTCAGCTTTAACTTTTCAATACCATGGCTTGCCAGGAGTTTTTTGTATAATGAAACTAAGATGAAGAATGCTTACCAGAGACTTCATGCCCTTATGGCCTTCACTCCTTCCTTTGCCAAAAGTAAATACTCTCTGTGCAGAGAAGTGAAGAGTCAATACAAGCTTGCAAAGCTAGCCCTTACAGTCATTCTAATAGTAGCTTTTTACATCACATATTGTAACAAGCAAAGTTGCTGCAATCCCATCTTTCGGTTTTCATGGAATTAATATTTAAAAGGCATTGCGATATTGAAGAATTCCAGGGGACAGCAAGCAGGCTGTGAACGAAGCAATAGCTATGCCGCATTTATGAAGGCAATTAAAGTCATCTCTTTGCTTGTAAACTCAAACATAAAAATTATAGTTTTTTTTTCTTAGAATAAAGGACTTCAAACATTTTAATCATGAAAATTATAAACACTCCAACTATGTACTCTACCTGTCAAGGGTCGGGTTAGAGTCCAAATTTAAAGGTTCGTCCGATACTTGGAGGGTTTGAACCAAAATATTTGACTAAAAATATAAAATCTGTTTAAAAAAACGAGACGGACCTTAAACATAACATTTTTTCTCAAGACCGAGTTGACCCATTTTACTATTATTAATATAAATTTTTTAAAGATCAATCCTTTTTATATAAAAATCAATTCCAATGTGTATAAATTTTGAATAGTGATTTTAACAGACAAAATGTTTGTTAATATAAAACCTAGACCCGACTCCTAAACACCTTAACTATGTACTTCCTAGTTCCTAGGATAGCAAGTCTATCAACTCAGCAATTAGTCCATTATATCCAAACTTAAATATTTTTATTTTACATAATTTATATAAATAAATGCGCAGATTACAATACCAAATTAACAAGAATATTAAGTAAATCGAACGCTTAATTTTAATCTTGTTAATTGTAAGATAACCAAGTCATATGCACAACACCTCCCCTACCCTCCCACGGTTCCATTATTCCTACCCCCAAAGTGAAAAACCCAAAACTAGCCCAAGGATAAAAAATGCTTCATTTGGTATATAATAGGCCTATTGCCAGTCCAATCCAAGTATCCAACCCAAAAGTCATATGCACAACACTTCGGAAAATTCTAAAGAAAACTTCGTAAAATGAGATTTTCATAGACTCCAAAACATATGTAATTTTTGTCATGTTTATATGTAAAAAAAAAAATACATATATATATGACAACTTTCAATTTACGTAAATAGTATGACATATTTATCATGTTTATATGTAATTTGTCATATTTATATGTAATTGTCATGTTTATATGTAATTTGTCATATTTTATGCAATTTGTCATGTTTATATGTAAAAAAATTTACATAATACATGATCACTTTCTGTAATTTATCATGTTTATATGTAATTTTATCATATTTATATGTAATAAATCTTATTTTAAGATCACCTTAAGGAGTTTATCCTAGAATTCTCCCAACACCTCCCCTACCCTCCCACGGTTCCATTATTCCCACCCCCAAAGTGAAAATCCAAAACTAGCCCAAGGACCAAAAATGCTTCATTTGGTATATAATGGGCCTATTGCCAGTCCAATCCAAGTATTCAACCCAAAACTTTGCAGTTTGTAACGACCCAAACTAAGACCAAAACAGTTCACCAATTGGGCCACTAGTGAACAGACCTCAAGCTGGTTAACCCAATCATGACCCTGGACTCTTAGCCATCTAACAGTCCCCAATGGCCAACGTATTGGATAACTCCACACCCCAAAAAACTGACAAACAAAACGAGATATTACGGATGTGTTTTTGATTACGTCGCGTTTATCAAAGTAAAGGATGTAACTAATATTATCAAATTCAATTACGATATTTTAGAAAAAACTGAAATCTATTTAAATCCGTGCTCAGGTTTTCTAGTCTACTAGGACTATATATCTAATTAAATGGACTGATCATAGAGAAAAAATAAGTGAGTATATTACCTTTTTCATAGTTGGTGTTGGATCAGACAGTGGGGTAAGTATGGCTTCTGCCCGTGTCTCAAGCCTCCTCTGTCTTGAACTCGACATGTTCTTTCCATTGCCATGGTGGAAATAACAACATTCTTGCATCATGCAACGACTGGTAATTACTCCAACACGACCACAACTTGGCCTGATCAAACCAAAAAATGAACGTTTCTGAACTCTAACAACATCAAGGTGATGATTTCGATCCAAGTAATTGTTTCCCTCAAATAGCCTCTGCTTATATACATCTGGTGTAGGCCTTATAACTATTCCTTTCATTGCTGCTGATGACATTTTTTTTTCAAACACCCTGCTCAATTAATTATAAATTTTAGCAATAAAAAAATTACAGCAAAATTAAGAAGAACCCATATCAAGACTTCAATCAAAGTATATAAAAAAATTAATAATAAAATTGAAATCAAGAAATATTTATAGGTACCTGAGTTTGGAAAAAGAGGGAGTTATTGATTTTGTTTGAAGCTTTGAGGCAGAGAAAAGAGAGAGCAGCTGAAGCTGATGATGGAGAAAAGAAAATGGCGGTTGGTGTTTTATTGAAATTTTGTTAATTATTTTTATGAAGGAAAAAAAATTATTAAATAAAGAAAAAAAAGAAAAGAAAAAGGTTTGATGAATGACATGAGTGGATGGGATTACGGTTATAGCGCTAAGTCATGGGGCTAACGGAACTTTGAATTGTTTGAATTACCTTAAATGCCCTCATTCGAATAATTTTTCAGCACGTGGCTCATGTCATTGACGTGGCGTGAAGGGATTGGTTGGTTATGTTGATCTATTATTTTGTGCTTGCATCTTGTATCATGAGATTACAAGTCATTTTAATTAACCAAAAAAAAAAAAAAAGAGATTAAAATATACAAGTCATTTTCCTTTGTTTTTTCTTTTCTTTTTTTCTAATTTCAGTGTTCCTGGCACGCAAATTAATAAAAACCTCATCCAAAAAAAAAATCTAATTTCAATTTTAATATCAATTTTGAACCGTCATTTTCTATACCAATTGTGTGCATGTTAATTAACACACTTATTCTCGTCTATTTTGTAACAAGAAAAAATTTAACAGTTATTCTCACGTGTGAAACTTATATTTACGTTGCATATAAGCAAAATAAAAAATAATAATAAAACCATGATATTAGGATCTAATCGGATTTTAGACAATGTTTTTGAAACTCGAATTCGATGAATCGAATTGGATTTTGTACAAAGATTTTCAAAAATTAATTAAGTTTAATCTGATCCGACTTGATTTATAAACAAATCTAATCATAATTGATAAAATAAAAATTTTGAACTCGATACTGATCTTAGTAATTGAATTTATATTTTTTTACAAACGATCCTATCTTGACAAATTATTGGACAAATTTTGAGTTAACCAAATGTGTAGACTTGCTCAAGGACTAGATAGTCGGACCTAAGTAAGGATTCTTCCAATTCGAGCCAATCTAGCTTAAATTACTGTTTATATAATAAAATAATTTTTTTTAAAAAATTTAATTATATAAATATTAATATAAAAATATTTTTTTAATATTATTTAAACATTGAAACGGGCTGACGGACCAATCTAGGTCCGTCCAAAACCGAACTTGGATAAAAAAAAAATCGAATCGTTACTCAACTCGACTCATAAACAGAGCTACAAATGTGATATTATAAAAATTTACAAATAGAAAAATGGTCATAATATAAAAACATAAGGATGTTGTTTTGTTTGTTGTTTTTGTCCCCATATTAATTGGAGAATGTAAAACATGCCATCCCATGTATGAGGAACTGCGAATCTCTCTATTTGTGGCATTGCATCAACTATCTAATTAGGATCTTTCTCGACATTTCTTTTCTTTTTGTTTGGACCACATTGATAAAAAAATATAGCAACATGAATATATATATATATATATATATATATATATATATATAATGGGCATTCCTTTTTGGTTGAATATTAGATTATACTTATATATATGGCTCTAATCAACTTACAATATTGCAACCATCTTTACATCTAATGGTGTGAATTATAAAAAGAAAATAAAGAAAAAAAAAAAAAAAACTAAGCACTTGTAGAAGAGGAAGAGAAGTTGCTTTTCGCTTTTGAAAAATTATAACATCGTTCATAAAGTTTTTAAATTTTATCAAAAATTAAAGTTATATTTTTGAATATTAAATGATTAAAATATTATCACATGACGATAAAAAGTAAAATTTAATAAAATAATATGATAAATAAAAAACCACCTAATAATATTTTGACGTCAGTTATGAAATCTATGAATATTTATTTTATTGTTTCTCTAATACACAATTTAAGAATTTGCTCTAAATTTCTTTCAAACTTAACCAAAAGAGTAGAGTTTAATCTCTCTTGCTATTAAAGTTTTTACGAAGAAAAAATATTAAAAGGACAGCAGTAATTACACATTCAAATTTACTTGGAATTTATATATAATAATATTTGTTATCGCATGCGTTCATGTATTTATACGTGAATATTTATTGATTTATTTATTTTTAAATATATAATTAAATATTTTTAAAATAAGTTAAATTAATAAAGTGCATATTAATTAAAATTTACTAAAATTTGTTTCATGTGCATATTATAATAAATTATTATAAAATATATTACTTTTAATATTAATATAAAATTAATTATGAAAATAAAAAATCAATGTATTAAACTTTTAACATAAAATAATTCTATATAAACTTTTTTATTTTTTTATTATCAAATTAATTCATGTAAAGAAAGTGTTTTAATGAAATTAAAGTTCTTACTTATAAATTAGATAAAATTTATTAATAACAAAAAAATATATTTATAATGTCAATTTAAAAATATAGTGAATAACAATGCCTATTTTGATCAATTCAAAAGATTTTTTGCATTCGTACTTTGTTATCAAATAAATACATTTAACTAAAGTATTTCAATAGAATTAGAATTCTTATTTATAAATACTTATTATTATAATTCTAGACATAGATATAGATATACCTGCTCACTGGTTGGGTAACCCGCCCGGCCTAGTAGGCTCAACCCATATTGGATCGGGTCTAGACAGGAGTTTTGGTGATCCGACCAGACCCAGACCACTATTCATCTATTAAAAAAATATTTTTTATTTAAATTTAATTATAAATATATATAAATTATTATTTTAATAGTGATCCGAGCCAACCCGTCCAAGATTGGACCTGAGTAAAGTGAAAAAAATCCGAATTGCTGCTCGACCCGACCTATGAACAAATCTAGATCTAGATATATTAATAAAGTTTTATTGGGAATAAAGATAATTTTTATTTAATAAAGTGACACATATCCTTAAAGTATATTTAAAAATAAATAAATAAAATAAAATATATAACATTTTAAGTTCACTTACAAAATTATAAAAAAATAAAAAAATGAGTATCCTATTGTTAACGCAATAATTTGGTCATTATAAAACAGAAAGCAACAAGACATTTTAGGGAGCTTTCAAAGGATTGGACAAGTGGGACCTTTTTTATTATAGTTTTTGAATATGCTTTCACTCCATAGATATTATCCCACGTGGCTCAATCATGGCCACAAGTGAGAAGTTCTGCCTTATCTTATTCTTATATACTAGTTTTTCATCAGTGCGATGCACGAGATTTTTAGTTAATTTATAATATTTTAATTATTAAATTTATTTAAAATAATTTTTATTTAAATTTATTAAATTCATCCAATTTAATTTTTAAAAAGTAATATATAATATGTATTATAACACTAATTGATAATCGAATCACCGATTTTTTTTTTTTTTTACATATGTAACTTAGGAAAATTTACAAAAATCTTATCATTTAGTTACTCAAGACAACTATGATAAATACAATAATTAAGTAATTAAAATTCGAGTGATTAAAATTCAATATTTGATAATTTCAAGTACCGAAAATAAATACTATTGCATTGTTTATTTGATAATTTAATTTCAATTAAAAAAATAATATCTTGGTTAATGTTCAAATCCATTTAATATCGCTTTCTATCTCTTTCATTTTGAAGAATCATAAATACAATAATTAAGTAACCATTATTTATTCTTAAAAAATACATTATTGAAGAATTATATACAATAGAAAACATAAAGCTTGAAGATAAAAAAAAAAAGGTTTTGCAAAGATAAAGAGAAGATATCAATACTCAACAGATTGGGAAAAAAAAATTGTATTAAAGAAAAGAAAAAATAAAACTTTTTCGCTAGTTCTTCGCTGTTTTGCATGATTAATTCTAAAATAACCAAAAAAAATTAGGAATTCCGTCTTGCCATTAATATTGAAGTAGGAATTGAATCGTCAAAATAATAACTTTTTTGATCATTAATATTTAATGGAAAATATTAATTAGTGCTTATATAAAAAAAATAATGTATTATTGTTTGTGGAATTCAGTAAAAATAATTGTATTAAATGTAATTTTTTTTTGAAATAGTAAATAAATAATATTTAACCAGTGCCTATAGACACCGATTAAACGAATCCATGTTAAATTAGAAATTAATTCACAGTGATTGAGTGATTAAAATATTCGGCAATTCAAGAATCAAGATAATGTATGAGAAGTTTTATTTTAATTAGTTAGGAATTTAATGCATAAAAATCTGGACACTTTTTGAAGATAATGCAAAACTTTTAGTAAAAATTAAAACCATATTTGAAGCCTAAAATCAAGTTATAATTTTGTTTATCAAGAATCTACTTTATAATCTTTCTTCACGAATATGCTAATTTTCTTTACCTTTGGTATCAAATTAATAGTTAAAATTGAAACTTATAAATATAAAGCAAGAATAGAGAATATTTAAAAGAAAATAAACGTAATTATTTTTCATGTATTTATAATTTAATAAAGAACCTACGCATGGTTTTATCTATCAACATGTCTAAATATGGGAAAATTAAAACGAATATGTTAATAATTATTTCAAAAATAAAAACATTAGAATTGAATCAAATACGTATAAGAGAAATTAAATTAATAAACCTTAAACACAATTAAACATAAGAAAATCCTCGGATATTTGTATTCAAAATAAAAATTATTACTATACTTGCCTTCCACATCTCCAAATAAAAGGATAGTTTCAATTTTTAATCAAGGAATCCAGTATAGAAAAATTAAATTATTTCTTTAAAAAAATCTATCAGAACTGTTATTTTGAAAAATATGAATACTATTATCAAGAACCTTAATGTCTATATGGGAGCCACAATAGTTTTTTTTTTTTTCATTACCATCAACCCACGAAAAAGAAAAAAATGTGCAAAAAATCTTTTTGGATATCTATTTTTATCATTTTTGACAAATTTTAAAAGAGAATTGCTCTATTATCAATGTATTTCACACAATGTATCCAGATTTGCTCAAGGTCGGGCAACCCACCTAGCTCGACAGGTCCGACTCGAATAGGATCGGACTTAGGTAGAGATTTTTTTCATTTTAGAACGACTCAGTTCGGTCGAAATTACTGTTTATATAATAAAAAATTATTCTTTATTTAAATTTAATTATAAAAATATAAAAATATTAACATAAAAAATAAATTCTATGGATTCATGGTAAGTATTTTTTAAACTTGGTACATATTACATGGTAAGTTGATATGCATTCAATAAAGAAATTTATAAGAAAAACAAAACGTAATTATATAAGTATTTTGTAAAGAGGAAATGTTAAACAATCAAATTAATTCACAATAAAAACCATTAAAGAAAAAAAATTCAGTAGAGACTTAAAAAATTGAAACACACCTTAGAAACAGAATTGCACAACTAAATTGCAACAGTCTAAGATACTCTACCAGTCTACACTCTAGAGCAAGGTATTTATAATAAATCCAAAACACATATTAATAAATACAATTAATGAGGTTAATTAATATCTTTTGAAGCAACTTAAAAAAAGAATTAATATGATATAACAATTAATTTTGATTTTATTTGCACATTTAATATTTTCTAAAAATAAAAAGTCATAGAAGGTAAAATTAACATATATTTTAAAGATGTAACTAATTCAATTACATTATATGGAAAGAAAATTAATCCGTTATTTGTTCATATCCAAAACTATACACATGTCAAAAAAGTGGACCATCCATATTGAATATTTTTCTTTCCATAAAAAATTTGACTTTTTGTAAATACCGACCAGATTTTATTTATGTTTTTTTAAATAAAAGAAAATAAAAAAAGGGATAATTTCGAAACAAAAAAATGAAAAAATAAAAAAAAATAGATAATTTCGAAAATAAAAAAAAATTAAAGAAAACAAATTTGGGTTGAAATAAATCTCTTCTTTTGATTGAAATAGGACTTTGAAAAATGTGATTGGAGCGGAATACACTTCTTGATCAGATGAAAACTCCTAACTAGAGTAAAACTTAATTTCTTTCTCTATATAATGAACCTAAACAACACATCAAAAAAGACAAGAAATGAAGCAAAGAAAAATTTCGAAATCAGTAGAGAAAAAAAATATTTTTCGTGTGTGAAAATTTCAAAATTTGAGAGTGGTAGTGCTAAGATTTGTTTCGAAAGGATTTTTGTAAAGGAAAATCTAGGTTTTAATTAGGGGAAGCATAGGTTAGAAGTTGGTGATCATTCGGCGGTCAACGGAGTAGATCGGAAGAGGTGAAGTTTCGAATTTTGATTTTAGATCTAGGAGATTCTAGAGAGATTCGGGCAAAACTAATTTGGTTTTTGAGTCGAGGAGATCGAGAGGAATTTTTTAAGATTTTTTTCGGAATTTTTCAACCACCGATGGCAGCGACGACGGTGACGACAGAGGCAACAATGGTGATCAGATTCTGGGTTGGTGAAGAACATTCATCAGTTGTTCTTGAAAGAAGAAGAATTTCAGAGAAAGAGATTTTTTTTTTCAAAAGAGGTAAAACAAATGACCAAAAAAAACAAATTATGTTTTAAGCAGTAGGCGGGTCGGGCCAGGCGACCCGCGCCTGGGCCCGACCCGCATGCTGCTGACCCTTTTTTGTTTTGTGTTTTGTGTTTTTTTTCCTTTCTTTTTATTGCTTTGTTAATTGGTTTTTTTATATTTTATTTATTAATTATTTTCTTCATTATTACTAATTGGATTTTTCGTTTTTTTTTGCATGTTTTGTTTTTGTGAATTAATTATTATTTATTTACTAATTATTTATTACTAAATATTTATTAACTAATTCTTTTAGAAAAAAAAATTATTTAGTAAACTACTATTATATTATTAATTATTCTTACATTACATTACATTATTTTATTTTATTTTATTTTATTTTATTTTATATTATATTATTAATTAGTATATTTATTTAGTATTATTAAAAATTTATTTATTGATAAAAATATTGTAATTAATTAAGTTTTTAATTTAATTTAATTTTAATTGAAGATTAGTTATTTTTAAAATTAATAAATTGAGATTTTTTTCAATGATGAAATTCAAAGAAATTACGAATGGTTGATTTCTGAGAAATTTCTAAGTGAGAAAACTCTCTTAAAAATTTTTCAGAATGAATGGAAGGATTTTTTTTTAAAAGATTATTTTCAATACTAATAAAGATCAATTTTTTTTTTTTTAAGAATAATTAATTTTCAATCTCTTTTTATCAAGATGATTTTCTATAATAAATGCTTAATTAAAATCAAATGATAAATTAAGATTTTTTCGATGATGAAATTCAAGAGAGTCGCGAATGGTTGATTTTTAAGAAATTTCTAGGTGAGAAAAATTCTTCAGAACGAATGGAAGAATATTCTAAGAGATAATTTTCGATATTAAAGATCAGAATTTATTTTTCGAACAAACATTAATAAAATGTGGGTTAATTTTGGAAGATTAATTTAAGAGAAATAATTTTATTAAACAATCTAATTTTTCCGACGACGGAGCCTCTCCAATAGAACGAATGGTTTCTTTTGAATACTCTTGAGGTGAGAAAACGTTTTTTAGTAATTTCTCCAGAATGAATGGAAGAAAGACCTAAAATATAATCTCCGAGATTTATAACTTTAACAATTAAAATGAAAATAAGATAGACAAGACCATTTAATTAAGACTTTTTAAGTATCACAAGACTATTAGGTACTATCTCTTAGATAGGCATTGTGAGGGTGTTAATCCTTCCTCACACGTAATCGTACTCCCGAACCTACTTCTGATACGTAGACCAGAACCTATTCTTTTTAAGGTGCCTTAGTTAAGTTTAGGATTACTTTAAATAGGATAGATTCGTATAGGTGATTACTCACACCTAGATTAGATGATTAGTGACGACTCCATTGTTTGTGTCTAGCATGCTGAATTCGTATTTGGCACTTTATGACAGTTTGGCGACTCCACTGGGAACTTTAGAGAGTCAAGCCATAGATTAGTCTTGTGATACTTTAGGTTTGAAATATTTGGTCTTAAATGTTTAATTTTTTATCTTTATTTTGATTTTGTTATTTGTACTAATAAGTTTTGTTTCTTATACATTTGTAGGAAAAAGAAGGTTTGAATGTCCCTTCACACACACGACACATTGCATATCATAAAGCCCTTTACTCAGGCTCGTCCCTTTTAGATGGGGGTAAAGTACCTACGCCTTCGAGGGGTGAAAACCTCCGCAACGGCTAGCGAAACACCTTCAGAGTGTAAAGTACCAAAATTTTCGAGAGGTGATAACCTCCGCCATAACTTTGGAAAATACTCTCACCCGAATTGAACCCTTCGGTTGGAGCCTATAATGGGTGAGGAATGGGGTGCCTTACTCATTCTACATGGATGATGTTAAGTAGCAATTTGGGGACCTTTTTAGCTTAGTCAAGTATCCTAAACCCAACATATAAACAACACTTAAGTGGCCAACTTTAAGATAGAGCCATGTCCACCCTTGTATACAGGAGAACTCGAAATTAGGACACACGAAGGAATATTTCTTACCTTATGCTTTTTCATGATGTTTGTTTATCTTACACGTTTGTCTTGCTGATATGCTCACCATGATGATATAGTGCTTACACATGTTGTTGTATTTTTATCCTTTCATAAGTTTGCTGATATGATATCTAACTTATTGTTTTCTTTCTTTCCTTCTTTTTCTCATTGCATTCGCATCATGCATCATACTAGATATCTTGCTGCATAACAGTCTTTGATAAGAAGAATCTTTACTGTCATCCATGGAAATTCTAGTAAGATCCGAGTACGCAAAGTTTGAATCCCAGAGCTGTCTGAAGTTAAGGTCTGAAAAGGTTCAGTGAAATAAAGGAGACTGTCTACCAGCCGGCTATGTGTCCATACTTCCCGAGGAGGTTTATCTAGACCTTACACAAAATGATCTTGCCGATTTAGTTGACATCTGGGGATCTTGGAATAGGGAAAAACAAGAAATATTCCAGCAAAGATATGGTGACCTCGCGTTACTCCTCGAAGTCACAGTAGACACCAACTTAATTCAGGAAATGGTATATTTCTAGGACCCTTCTTATAGATGTTTCATCTTCAATAAGGTAGACATGGTACCCACTATTGAAGAATACTCTGCAATACTCCGTTTCGACTACCAAGACCCTGACAAAGTTTACTTGAAAAATAAAATGGGCCATCATAGGAAAGTTGCTAGGATGTTGGGGATCAGTTTGTCTGAAGTGGACCATCACGTCATGGAAAAAGGTGAATATAGTTATATCACATGGGATTTTCTGCGAGATTTCATTAGGGAGCATCTGAATGACGAAGAAGGTATGAAAGCAATGGCGCTTGCCCTTTATGGGATGGTTGTCTTTCCCAAAATCTTGGGGTATGTCGAGATGGCCGTAGTAGACTTGGTTGATCGGATTGAGCACCGACTGAATGTGGCACCAACAATATTGGCAGAAACTATCAGATCGTTGAATCACTGTCGACGATTGGGAAATGGACGTTTTACTGGATGCATACAATTATTGTACATATGGATGAAAAGCCATTTTGAATGCATTAAGTCATACTTTACCTCTGATGTTCCCATTCAGGAATTCTGTAACAGTGTTTGGCCGAACCCAAAGACAAAACGCGTTTGGATGTCAATTTTTCGCAAGCTCAGAAATCGAGAAGTTGTGTGGTTAGCTCATTGGATGAAGCTTGATTCTGTGTTGTATAGTTGTGGAAATCAACCTTGGGTACCTCTTCCAGGGCTATGGGGAGTCGTTAGTTACGCACCTATTTTGGACCTTAGGTATGCTGGACATGAACAATTTATTCCTATGATGCAAAGGCTCAATCGTTTGGAATTCTCTTATGCGGACGATGGGGCTTTAGAGAATAAAGAAGATCTCGCCAAAGTCTGGAAACAAACCATCCAGGTCGATCAAGGTTGGCTTTTGAACGGTGTTACTACTGAGTATCTTGTGTGGCAAGCTAAGCGAGACAAAGATGTGGTACTTCCATGGAAAAGAAATTCAGATATCCCAGCTCAGCTCATTCAGTCAGACTCAATGCTAGAGTTTGAGTTAACCAAGAGGAAATCACGCGAAGAGGAAGATGAATTAGAGCAGGAAAACCAAAGATCGCGAGTGAAGATAAAGAGAATAGAAGACAGTCAATCTGAGCAAAATATTCGTGAATTGGATCATGAATGCAAGGTATGGAAGACGGCTTTTGAGCGATTGGATGATTTGTTTTCGCAAAGGGTTTCAGAGCTTGAAGATATGGGAGTAGAAAATGAAGAGATATGTTTGGAATACATGAAAAAGAAAGAGAAATGCCAAGAGTTAACCCAGAAGCTCGAGAAAATGGAAAGGGAATATGGACAAAAGCAAGACTTCCTCAGGCATTTATTAGACCAGATTTGTAAAATCGCTCGCAAGGCAAAAGAAATGAACATCAGGATTGAAGTGTTGAAGTTAAATGTGCATCCAAAAGACATGAGAGGTTAACTGGAAGTACAAATTATTGCTTTAGAGGGAACAGTTGAAGAATTTGGACATGATATTCGAGAAATGAAAGAACAACTTTTTAAGATGGTTGAAAGTATTCCTCGAGAAACTCCATCACCTTTGGATCAACCACATGCAATCGGTGGCTCTTGATAACTCGTATAATTATATAGTTTTTAGTTATGTTTTATTATTCTTTTGTGTCAAATACGAGCTATTATTGCTTAGTCTAATTGTGTTTATGATCTTTTATATTTTTATGTAATTTGGTGTTTTTCACGAGTTTCTTTGAGTGATTTCAGATTACTAGTTTAAATCAAGAATTAAGGGCAAATCCAGTTCAGTTCCAGTTCCGACACCTTTTGCCATATCAGCTATATCTGGAGTTTCACTGAAGCATTAAGGCTGAAATTTTTACAGTACAAAGTTAAGAGGCATATCTATCTTTTTCATGCTTTACACTTCTTGAAACGGAGTCGTTTTCCCTAGCGAAATATGGTATCAAGTTGGCTGATGTGCAATGCCATCTGTTCTGACCAGTTTTGGTCTTTTGATTATATCTTCTGATCCACATGAGAAAATGAGCTGATTCCAACGGCTATGGATCACAAACTGATAGGGGAATATTTTTCTAGAAGACCATTTGATCAGATAAAGCCTCCAACATCGACAAAATCAACCATCAAGCTGGCTGATCAGAATTGTCATACAATATGACAAAAATTGTTAGAAAAATGCACCCACCTATTATACCTACCTTTGAAATTTATAAAGCTTGTCTCTTGTCATTTAGCTCTCCAAAATGTGTATAAATAGAGGGCCTTGGATGATTGTAAGGTATATTGTACATTGGTAGGATATTAGCCATTGTAATAAAATTCTCTAAGTTTTCTTCTTCTTTCCTTTCTCTAGTTTTCTTTTTCTTTATTTACTTATGCTTCTTACATTTCTTTTCATTTTATTCATATCTAGTATGTATTGCTAATCATATTGTTGAGGTGATGAGGTGAAGCTTTTGGTAAATGCTAAGGTTAGTCTCTTAAACATGAGCTAAAATGAATCATCATTTATAAACACTAGTATAGATAATATTTTCTTTTGGTTTAAAATCATACTTGCAAAGTAGGGATCTTGATTCATTATTGACAATGAAAATGGCACAGTAAATGCTTGGTTTCATAACCTTGATTTGTTGTAGACATATACCTTGGCATAAGGAATGCTTGGACTATTTTTATGAGTTTTGAGGACACCAAATGAACATAATATCATATGCTATGGACGTTGGACAATTTGGACTGAATTGCTAAACCTTCCGATTGGAACCTCCCTTATGTGTGAATTTCAATTGTGTAATAAAACAAGATTAATCTTAGCATAACACCAAGAGTGGATTCTCTAACCTCAACATCTTTTCTTATTGTTTTTTATATCTTGTTTAATTTCTTTTATGTTATTTTGTTTATTTTGTTCTCTAATATCTTGTTTATCTTGTTTTGTTGTTGATTCCCTAATATCTTGTTTACTTTCTTTTTCCTATATATTTATAAACTTATACTTACTAATACGCTTCCCTGTGGTTCGACCTCGGACACCCGAGAATTTATTACTTGAACATAACCTGCACTTGGGTTTATAACTCTTAATTGAGTCTCCATCAAGTTTTTGGCGCCATTGCCGGGGAGGCAATACTAAGTATATAAGTTTATAAGTATATTTATTTTTATTGGCTGGTTATACCGCCTAATTTTCTATATATTTACATTTATATTGTAAAGTTTATATTTATATAAATATATTATCTGTATATTAACTTTGTTTTATGCTTGTTTGGCGACGTGATTTTAAATCTCGTCGTTTAGTTAGATTTTATTGTGAAACTTTTTCAGGTAATCTTTCTAATACAACTCCTACCATGGCTGACAATGAAAGTGTTCATGCTGAAGATGAGAACAGACAAGTACACACCATGCGTGACTACTTGCAACCAACTCGAAGCTCATCACCCTCTTGTTTTATTTTTCCTCTCAATGCAAACAACTTTCGTTTTAAACCAGGTATGATAGCTTTGCTTCCAAATTTCCATGGGTTAGAATCGGAAAGTGCTTACTCGTTTCTAAAAGACTTCGAAGATGTATGTGTCACCTTTAATGACCAACAATGTACAAATGAAATTGTCAAGCTAAAATTATTTCCTTTTTCTTTAAAAGATAAAGCAAAAATTTGGCTTCATAATTTAAAACCAAGGTCAATTGGCACATGGCAAGAATTACAAACTGAGTTTCTAAAGAAATTTTTCCCAGCACATAAAACTACTGCTTTGAAAAGACAGATTCAAAATTTCAATCAAAATCAAAATGAAGCATTTTTTCAGTGCTGGGAGCGTTTTAAAGATTTGTTAAGTTCTTGTCCACATCATGGTTTTGAAAAATGGCGTCTTATTAGTTTCTTTTATGAAAGTTTAACTCCCGAAACTAAACAATTTGTTGAAACAATGTGTAACGATGAGTTTCTAAATAAGAACCTGAAGAAGCCTTTGACTACCTAGACCATTTGGCAGATAACTCTCAAGCCTGGCACACAGATAATTCCTCTGAAAGTTTCAATAGATCTAATCTTGTTTTTAACAGAGGTAAATATCATTTTAGTCAAGAAGATGAGATAAAAGCTAAAGTAGCTAATTTGGCTAGAAAGATTGAAGCCATGGAACTTAGAGAAGTAAAAGAAGTCAAAACGGTTAAAAATGAAGAAAGTTGTGGAATTTGTGAAATCATGGGACACCCCACTTCTGAATGTCCAAACATTCCCATTCTTAAAGAAGCGTTGCATGATCAAGTAAATTCCATAAACACATTTAAAAAGCCTTTTCCTTCTCCTTACTCTGAAACGTATAACCCTGAATGGAGAAATCATCCCAACTTCAGTTGGCGGAATAATAATCATGTTCAGGTACCACAATCTCAAAAGTCGGGCAATACTTTTTCCTATCAACCTTCACGTGTACAAACCTTGGAAGAGACATTGCAAGCATTCATGCAAACACAAGCAAATGTGAATAACCAAACTTCACAGGACATCAATGAGATCAAAAACACCTTGTCCACATTGACAGCTTCATTACGCACTCAAGAAAAAGGTAAGTTTCCTGCTCAACCTCAGCCTAACCCTTCTACTCAATGTCTTGTTTCTTGCTCCAATGAAACTCAACAGGAAAATGCCAGTTCTATCACAACTCTTCGAAGTGGAAAGGCAATTGACAAAAATATTCCATCAAAAGACCAAGATCCTCCTTCCCCTCCGAAAAGTAATGGTAAGGATGATGGTAAGTCTGAACTTCTTGAAAATTTGGACAAAGAAAAAGGTATGCATCCTGCTCATTTTCCTCAAAGGTTGCAAACAATAAAGAATTTGAATCAAAATGCAGAAATTTATGAACTTTTCAAACAAGTTAAGATTAACATTCCTTTATTGGATGCAATCAAACAAGTTCCATCTTATGCTAAATTTTTGAAGGACATGTGCACAGTTAAAAGGAAACATAATGTACAAAAGAAAGCATTTCTGACGGAAAGTGTGAGCTCAATCATTCAGCACCTTACTCCACCAAAATTCAAAGATCCTGGATGCATCATTGGAAACACTAGAATAGAACGTGCATTGCTTGATCTTGGTGCTAGTGTTAATCTTTTGCCTTATTCTGTTTATCAACAGTTAGGTTTAGGTGAACTCAAGGAAACACCTGTTACACTTCAACTAGCTGATCGTTCTGTAAAAATTCCTCGAGGGATAGTTGAAGATGTTTTGGTTCAAATTGATAATTTTTACTTCCCTGTTGATTTTATTGTTTTGGACACACATCCTGTTTCAAATCCAAATGTTCAAATTCCTGTTATATTAGGCCGTCCATTTCTTGCAACTTCTAATGCTCCGATAAATTGCAGGAATGGTATTTTGAACATTTCTTTTGGAAATATGACTTTAGAATTAAATGTGTTCAACATTTGCAAGCAACCTGGTGATGATTCAGAAGTACATGAAGTGGATTTCATTGAAGAACTTGTTCATGAACATCTCACCACTACCACATTCCATGATCCTTTAGAAGCTTATTTAATTGAATGTGAGTTTGATAATACTTCAGAAATTTCACACACTGATTCTTTGTTAAATTCTTTTCAGGATAAGCATTGTTGGAAACAAAAGTTTGAGGAACTTCCATCACTCACAAATGTCACTGTACCATCAACTATTGAATCACCCAAGCTGGATTTAAAACCATTGCCATCCGAGCTAAAATATTCCTTTTTGGGTGAGAATGAAACTTTTCCAGTCATAATTTCTTCACATCTTGATGAACTACAAGAAGGTACAGGTAGAAGCACTTTTGCAAAGAAGCGACGAGCAAAGCGCATGAGTTCAAATTGCCACAAATGTGCACGATGGACGTGTAACGGTAAATGTCGTTCTATTGGGATTCCGTCCTCTAATCAAGATGATAAAATTGAATTCATTAAGGATGGACTGAGTAAGGAGAATTTGGGTAATATCCAACTTTCTCTTGAGACGCATCCTAGTGGAGACGTACAAAGAGAAATTCTTGATTTATGGCCGCAATTCCAAAGGGAATGGCAACATCTTGGGAATCTGATGTTAAAAGACCCTGTTTGCCAGCTTGTAAGAAAACTGGATGGGAAGCATATCCTCGACTCATAGAAGGCGTTTAAGCCGTTTCTGGACGTAAAACCAGAGGAAGATGTGAGCCACAATCACAACTACAATAAATGACTTCTCAGCTTTTGGTTTGATTTGCAATAACTTCATTTCGGTTTAATTTACGTGTTGTTCGATTTGTGTAATTATTCTCGTTTTTTTTTGCATTGGTCTTTTACGGTTGATTTTTCTTCTCTTTTTGATTTTCTTCCTGAAATCACGCAAAAATCTTTTGTTAGGTTAACATTTTCTTCTGACAGGTCAAATACACTTTCGGCGACATTATTACTCTTGTCTGATTCACTACTTAGTCCTCTATATATTACACCATGTACTCATTTTCTTTCAGGCACTCGAAAAAAAATGGAAAGTACTTCGTCCCAGCGCATTGAAAAAATTTGTGTCTTTGGAGGTGCTTATCCAGGGAAAAATAAAATATTCGCTGATGAAGCCATAAGAGTTGGAGTAATACTTGCCCAACAAAAGATCCAGTTGATTTATGGAGGCGGTAGTACGGGTTTAATGGGAGCAGTTGCTACAACAGCACACGCCGGAGGAAGTCCAGTTCTAGGAATCGTGCCAAAACTATTCACAAGTTTTTGTGGACTTACCTTGGGTAAGGAAATACAAGTCTGGAGTATCCCTGAACGGATGACAATCATGTACCATTTTGCCGATGCATTCCTTGCTTTACCAGGAGGTCTGGGTACATTGGAAGAAATAGCTTGCGTGGCTTCTTGGTCATCTTTGGTCACAAATAAGAAACCCATTGGTTTGCTTAATATTAATGGTTATTTTAGTAATTTGCTTTCATATTTAGATAATGCTGTGGAAAATGATTCATATTTTCAGAGGCAAGGAGAACCATAATTTCTGCTACAACCATTGAAGATTTACTCAAAAAGCTCCAAGCTTATGAGTATTTACCTGCTACGGTTGTTTCGCAAACGCTCGGAAAAAGAAAAAGAGATATGGACAAGCAAGGAGTGGATTGCACTTTGTCTTTGTGACATTATCTAACATTTTGTTTGTTGTGTCTCAGTTATAATAAGTGGTTAGCAACCTCTGCAGGTAATATCTCCTAAATTCTACCTTTAAAATTTGACATTGGGGACAATGTCATATTTTAGTAGGGGGTAAGGGACATATTTTGCTAATTTGTAAAAAAAAAAAAAAAAAAATTATTGTGTTTTAAGCCATTTAGAAGTATTCATTCTGAACAAGGTCTGAGTAAGGGAGACTTGAGACATACCTTGTCAGTTTGATTTAATCTTTTTCAAAAAAAAAAAAACACTATCTGGTCCGTTTATTATCTGCATGTGTTTTACTACTTTCGTGTATGTATTTTTTTTTTTAAGTATTAGTATAATCTTGGCAAGCATGTGGATAAAGCAATAGAGTTACAAAGGTTTTGATTAAGTTATCTAGGTTATTTTCAATTTGGTTTTCTGAAAATTGAATATTTTTGATGATCAAATGTCTTTGAGATTGTTTTTGGCAAATCGGTTCGATTTTTGTTGGAATGTGAATTCATGGTGAGCCTTTGGAAAGCCACGGAAAACTGGGAAGACATAGTAAGTTTACTTTTTCTCTTCATTCCACATGCAGATTTAGGTCATCACATAGATGCTTGCATCTATACATGATCTGATCTTAGAACAAAGTCACTATCCAGAAAGCCCCTTATCTTTGCCCCCTTACATTAGGAGCCCATAGGTTGTAAACCTTCGGGTTGGATCCATAGATATGAACTTCAGAAATTATGCCAAAGTGAACGGATACGATTCCGACCCCCATTCCCTCTTTATACTTTTATGATAATATTTGTGATCATTGGGTTTGGGATTGTGTGTTTCCTTCTTGTTTATTTTGTTATCTTTTGAAATCTGAAAAAAAAATGGGAATAATGCAAAAGAGGGTAGTTAGAATGAGTGACTGTTTTTAGAGTCGTGAACTTCGAACTTATTGATGCCAAAACAATGTTGTGATGAGTTGAGAAAAAGATGCTGAAAAAAAGAGTTGATGAAAATCTGTCTTGGTTGATCAATTGAATGAAAAGAAAGAAAAAGAAAGTATGGAATCCAATGTGATTTCTGAAAAAAAAAAAAAAAAAAAAAAACAAGAATGATGATTATGAATAGATGTGATTGTGCATAAAAAATGTCCCAATGAGGGCACAAATCAAAAGAAAATCACTTGTGCTTAAAAAAATCAGAATTCAAGATTCGAGGTTCTTCATTATAGAGAGGTTTTTACTTTTCTATTTTCTTTGGATCGAGTCTTTTCTTGCTTTTTGTTTTCTTTTCAAAATATTAATGTTGAACATAGGACTAAGGATGAGTGAGAATGTAAATATTTTGAGAGGATTGATCACATTATTATTATATTTCTTGAGCCTAACTTGTGATAAACCTCAGATTATGTTTGAACATTCCACCCCTCACTTGTCCATAAGCCTCAGATTCATCTCTGTACCGATCAGATTTGTCAAGTTCACTTGTGAACTGCGGTGACAAGGATCTTAGCATGTGTACTTATGAAGCTATAGTTTGCCTAGTCCTCCATGGCTAGCTAAAGTCTCGCCAAGAAGGAAGTTCCTCAATCGTACGGTAATGCCTTCAATTTTAATCTCATTGACCCTTTACTCGAACTTAATATGCCAATGATACTTAATTAGATGCCTTGCCAATTCTTACACTTGATCTTGCTTGTTTGTTTGAGATCCCTTTAACTTGTTTTCCTGTTTATTTTTTTTCTAGGATTGAGTCGTTGCTAGGGACTAGCAACAATCTAAGTGTGGGGGTGTGATAACTCGTATAATTATATAGTTTTCAGTTATGTTTTATTATTGTTTTGTGTCAAATACGAGTTATTATTGCTTAGTCTAATTGTGTTTATGATCTTTTATATTTTTATGTAATTTGGTGTTTTTCACGAGTTTCTTTGAGTGATTTCAGATTACTAGTTTAAATCAAGAATTAAGGGCAAATCCAGTTCAGTTCCAGTTCCGACACCTTTTGCCATATCAGCTATATCTGGAGTTTCAATGAAGCATTAAGGCTGAAATTTTTACAGTACAAAGTTAAGAGGCAAATCTATCTTTTCATGCTTTACACTTCTTGAAACGGAGTCGTTTTCCCTAGCGAAATGTGGTATCAAGTTGGCTGATGTGCAATGCCGTATGTTCTGACCAGTTTTGGTCTTTTGATCATATCTTCTGATCCACATGAGAAAATGAGCTGATTCCAACGGCTATGGATCACAAACTGATAGGGGAATATTTTTCTAGAAGACCATTTGATCAGATAAAGCCTCCAACATTGACAAAATCAACCATCAAGATGGCTGATCAGAATTGTCATACAATATGACGAAAATTGTTAGAAAAATGCACCCACCTATTATACCTACCTTTGAAATTTATAAAGCTTGTCTCTTGTCATTTAGCGCTCCAAAATGTGTATAAATAGAGGGCCTTGGATGATTGTAAGGTATATTGTACATTGGTAGGATATTAGCCATTGTAATAAAATTCTCTAAGTTTTTTTCTTCTTTCCTTTCTCTAGTTTTCTTTTTTCTTTATTTACTTATGCTTCTTACATTTCTTTTCATTTTATTCATATCTAGTATGTATTGCTAATCATATTGTTGAGGTGATGAGGTGAAGCTTTTGGTAAATGCTAAGGTTAGTCTCTTAAACATGAGCTAAAATGAATCATCATTTATAAACACTAGTATAGATAATATTTTCTTTTGGTTTAAAATCATACTTGCAAAGTAGGGATTTTGATTCATTATTGACAATGAAAATGGCACAGTAAATGCTTGGTTTCATAACCTTGATTTGTTGTAGACATATACCTTGGCATAAGGAATGCTTGGACTATTTTTATGAGTTTTGAGGACACCAAATGAACATAATATCATATGCTATGGACGTTGGACAATTTGGACTGAATTGCTAAACCTTCCGATTGGAACCTCCCTTATGTGTGAATTTCAATTGTGTAATAAAACAAGATTAATCTTAGCATAACACCAAGAGTGGATTCTCTAACCTCAACATCTTTTCTTATTGTTTTTTATATCTTGTTTAATTTCTTTTATGTTATTTTGTTTATTTTGTTCTCTAATATCTTGTTTATCTTGTTTTGTTGTTGATTTCCTAATATCTTGTTTACTTTCTTTTTCCTATATATTTATAAACTTATACTTACTAATACGTTTCCCTGTGGTTCGACCTCGGACACCCGAGAATTTATTACTTGAACATAACCTGCACTTGGGTTTATAACTCTTAATTGAGTCTCCATCAGCTCTCATGATGAATCAAAGCATAAAGTAGCTGAATTTAAAAACCTAATTCCCAGTACAAAGTCTTCTGATTGGATACCATTCAGATACCTAAGGAAGAAACTCTTTGCTTCACATCGTCACCGCAGATTCGTTCGCACGCAGACAGATATCGTGGTGTTACTTCTCGACCAGCTTTTGGGCCTGTTAATCAAAAAATGATGTAGTAATCGGGATAGAACTCCTATTAGTCCAATTCCAATGACCTACACGGAGTTACTTCCCCAGCTTTTTCAAGCCAATTTTGTCGGACCAATTTATCCGAAAGATTTAAAGCCTCCTTATCCTAAAGGTCATGATGCCAATGCTACCTTGGTTATCATGTTGGAATTTCGGGCCACTCTATGGAAAATTATGAAGCTTTGAAGCGAAAAGTACAAAGTCTGATTAAAGGAGGGTTTTTGAGCTTCGAAAAGAAGATGAAGCCGAATGTTAAGGGGATCTCATCAATGGCGGCACTTTAACTTAGGAGGTTTTGGAATGATTGAAATTTGAAGTCCGAAGATGAGGGATGTCACTCGGAATTCAATCTGGAGGAATTTTTGATGTTTTCATTTTTGGCATGACATTTTTAAGCATTGTTTAGGTGCTTTAGGAGATTTGTTTTTTCGCTTATATTTGCATGATTTATCTTTACAATCTTAAATAAAATGGTGATTATTGTTAAGAATGAACTTGGCAATCCATTCTCTTGTCTAGTTTCAAATCAGACCACATAAAAGCTTGATTTCTTTGATGGCCTAAATTTGAAGTGTCGTGAACCTCACCTTTCTTTTGACCAGGAAATGAATCCCAAAAAGTCAATAATCTTCGTCTAAGCAAATGAGCAATGAAATGAACATTCGATTTGCAAAACATTTTTTTGAGAACCAATTCATGAGGCATTCTCTTGAAAGAATCTATATTTTGGTAATTTGATAAGTGTCAAGGCTATCTAGAGCTTTAAACACATCACTCCTAAGTTTCTCAACCTTGCCCGAACTTTTCTTTTCCTGAATGGTGTCTTTTACTCACATATTGGGGGCAGAATTACCTTAAAAGCCATATTTTTCCAGTATCTTTGAATGCGTTGACTTGAATAACACCCATTTTCACCCAGTTATCCTTTGCCATATCTTGGGGTAGGATTACCAAAGAGCCGAATGACTTGATGTTTTTCTTTGCACACCATTACCGACTTGTGCAAACTTTGTTTTCCTCTATGATCGAATGAAATTGCATGGACACTTTGAGAAAGCCGGAATAAAGAGAATTGTTGGGTTGGGCCTTCATTTGGATAGGCACATTGAGAGGATGCATGATTTGCAAAAAAAAAAAAAAAACTGTAATATCATGCATATGAGATATTTAAATGATTTTAATAGCAATTCTTATCATCTACTCCACTTGGGGTTTGCTCTTCAATGGAAATATTCATATTGGACATGAGAAAATTCCATCTTTCGTATTCCTTTCACAAAATGAGAAATTATCCTTTGCTACCCCCTTTGAGCCTATTGGATTCTTGTTTTTTGAATGAACCTTGACCAAGGATCACCTTCCATATCGGGGGGCAAGTATGAAGAATTATCTTTCTATGGAGGGTCATACGTTTGGATCATATTTCTACATCATGAAAGGACTACCTTATGTCAGGGGGAAAATATTGAAATGGATTGAGTTTCAAAATTTCAAACTCACTCTATGATAGGAAAGTCTAGGAAAAGAAAAAAAAAGAGAAAAAAAAAGAGGGAAAAAGAAGAAAAAAATGAAAAAAAGAAAAGAAAAGAAAAGTTCACAAGATGAAATCCTCATGAAGAGAAATGATCCATGGTTTGATGAGAAATAGAAATGATGAAATCCTCATGAAGAGAAATGATCTGTGGTTTGATTACCTTCAAAATGAAAAGAAAGATATGAGATATTTTGAGATGAAGAAATGATCCTTGGTTTAATTACCTTTAAACACATTTTTGGGCCTGATTATTTTCTATTTTTCTTTTATAACCCCAAACCTTGGCCTATATTACAAGCTTGAAAAGTCCATTTTGATCAAGTATGCATGTTTAAGTTGAAGAGTTTTCCTCAGATTTTATCTCATTCTTTTAAATTGTCATTGAAGAAATTTGAATTCTCAAATGCATGGTAGAGCAAAAAAAAAAAAAAAAAAAAAAAGGAATGAAGCTCTAGGGTGAAAACCCAAAAAATGGCAGTCTAGAGCAAAAATTTAAAAGCAACTCTGCATAACTGTGCCAAGGCCTAACAAAAAGTACAAAAGAAATGATATTTTGAACCCATCAGGAAACGCCGAACACTTTTGAGAAACTTAAGAAGGTCAACATCATTTGGATGACTTGGCCCGAAATTGAAAATCCTTTTTCCTCTCTTGTCCAAATTTTGAACCCATCATAGATAGTCTTGACATTTGTTGAATTGCTATTTATCAAGAAACTTAGAAAGAGTGCCAAAATGGATTGTGTTTTCAAAATAAAACTTTTTGAAAACCTGATTGTTAAAGGAAATTCATTGTGAGTTTAAATGAAGAAACATTGATTTTTCCCTTATGTGAAGAAACTTTCCTTTGATAACCAAAACCTTAACAAATTGAAATAGTCAATGAGCCAAATTATGATTCGCCTTGTCCATTCTTGCAGTAATTACCAGTTTTTTAAAGATCTAAAGTTGCATTTTTGTTTAGTAAATGAGGATTTTTGAACATGAAAAATAGTGATGTTTCTGGAGGCAATTTTGATTTATCATTGGGGCATGATTTGAAAATGAGAAAAGTTTTTTGGACAAATCTTTTCTTTTCAAAGAATTTTCAAAAAAGTGTAACATAAGAACATTCAGGTTTAGGGGATGCATATTTGAGTTTTGAACCAGTTTGATAAGAGTGACATTCAGAGTAAGCTCTTTTGCAGCATCGGCATTGAAGATTTTTCTCTTGGAATTTAAATATGCTTAAAGATGAGATTCTGGGAAGAAAGGAGAATGAATGAGAACAATGAAAAGTTTGAAAATATATCTGTTTAAAGCCTTGGAACTAAAAGAAAGGGTGTTGTGATCAACTGATGGAAATAGTAGAGGTTAGCCTAGTTCTAAGTCAGCGTTTGGAAGATTAAAAGATGATGACATGATGAGTTTGAGTATTCCTTTGTCACAATTGAAATTCATGATATTCATGACATTCATGGCATGCATTTAACATGTAAGAAAGATTTTGAGTTAGATTTTTGAATTTTTAATTTTGAAATCAAATTTTTTAGAGGAAAATTCTTGGACCTCGGTTGAGATGAAAATTTTGGTCTTTTAGATTTTGCACATTGATTAAAGAGATGAGCTTAGACCTTGGTAGTAATGAGAATTTTTAAGATGAGATTTTTTTTCTTCAAGATGAATTGTTTTTCAAAGGTAGGTTTTTTTAAGACGAGAATGATTTAGTATGAATCCTTAGCTAAGTGAGAATCCTTAGTTTGGTGTGAATCCTTAATTTAAGTGAGAATCCTTAGTTTGGTGTGAATCCTTAGCTAAGTGAGAATCCTTAGTTTGGTGAGAATCCTTAGTTTGGGTGCGAATCCGTTATTTCTTTATTTTTTGATACGAATCCCTTAGTTTAGTGAGAATCCTTATTTTGGGTGCGAATCCCTTATTTCTTTATTTTTGGATGTGAATCCCTTAGTTTAGTGAAAATCCTTATTTTGGGTGCGAATCCTTTATTTTAAGTGAGAATCCCTTATTCAGGTGAGAAATCTCGTACTTTGGTGTGAATCCTTTATTTTCAAGTTATTTTAAGTTGTGAATCCTTTATTTTGTAAATTTTAAGTTTGTCTTTAAAGTGAAAGATTTCAAAGTTGGTGTGTTTTTGAGAGATTTGGTTCGAGAAGATAAATCTTTAGGTTGAAACTAATTAGAGACAGTAAGATTCAATCTATCAGTTTGAAGCCAAGTACAAACAGAGATGAATGATGAGCTTGAGAAACTTTGATTAAGAGATTCAAGGAGTTGATATTGTTTAGTATAGAGCATTCATGACATCCATTTGCACGATATGCATCGGTATTCATGGCATTCATGTACTGCACTACATTTATGTATTTGCACCCAAGAAAGTTTATTTCAGGTATTCAGTATGATTTGGACATGAATTTTAATTTGGAATGCTAATTTGCGAGGTTAGCGATTTCTTTTGGGATTCAAGGTAAGATTTTTGAAGTTTACATTTACATTTGAGAATTTGCAAATTTCGTTAAGTTTATTTAAAGTTGATGCCTCGGTGGAAGAGTATTATTTTCATTTAAAGTTGATGCCTCGGTGGAGTATTGTTTTCTTTTAAAGTTGAAGCCTCGGTGGAGGAGTATTGTTTATTTAAAGTTGAAGCTTCGGTGGAGGAGTATATTTTCATGTTAGGTTTATTTAAAGTTGAAGCCTCGGTGGAGGAGTATATTTTCATGTTAGGTTTATTTTAAAGTTGAAGCCTCGGTGGAGAAGTATATTTTCACGTTAAGTTTATTTAAAATCTATGCCTCGCTTAGAGGAGCTTTTCTATGATAGGATTTTCTTTAGGTACATAGGACTTAGTAGGGCGTCTACGTCTTTGCACATCCCCTGTTTCTCAGGGAATGCACAAAGAGGGGCAACTGTAGACACCGGATTTTATCCGATCTTTATTTATGTTTTTTAAATAAAAGAAAATTAAAAAAATAGATAATTTTGAAACAAAAAAAAAAAGGAGAAAAAAAAAACAGATAATTTCGAAAATCAGAAAAAAATAAAGAAAACAAATTTGGGTTGAAATAAATCTTTTTTTTGGATTGAAATAGGACTCTGAAAAATGTGATTGGAGCAGAATACACTTCTTGATCAGATGAAAACTCCTAACTAGAGTAAAACTTAATTTCTTTCTCTATATAATGAACCTAAACAACACATTAGAAAAGACAAGCAATGAAGCATAGAAAAATTTCGAAATCAGTAGAGAAAAAAATATTTTTCGTGTGTGAAAAATTCGAAATTTGAGAGTGGTAGTGCTAGGATTTGTTTC
The DNA here is from genome assembly GCA_030761205.1 of Fremontodendron californicum. Classification (NCBI taxonomy): domain Eukaryota; kingdom Viridiplantae; phylum Streptophyta; class Magnoliopsida; order Malvales; family Malvaceae; genus Fremontodendron; species Fremontodendron californicum. The sequence continues at coordinate 23,076,389 of JAULJL010000022.1, read as the reverse complement.
GAAAGGATTTTTGTGAAGGAAAGTCTAGGTTTTAATTAGGAGAAGCATAAGCTAGAAGTTGGTGATCATTCTGCGGTCAACGGAATAGATCGGAGGAGGTGAAGTTTCGAATTTTGATTTCAGATCTAGGAAATTTTAGAGAGATTCGGGCAAAACTAATTTGGTTTTTGAGTCGAGGAGATCGAGAGGAATTTTTTAAGATTTTTTTTGGAATTTTTCAACCACCGGTGGCTGCGGCAACGACGACGGCGATGGCGACGAGCGACGACGACGGTGATCGGATTCTGGGTTGGTGAAGAACATTCATCAGTTGTTCTTGAAATAAGAAGAATTTCAGAGAAAGAGGTTTTTTTTTTTTTCAAAAGAGGTAAAACAAATGACCAAAAAAAAAATTATGTTTTAAGTAGAAGGCGGGTCGAGCCAGGCGGCCCGCGCGCGACCCGCGCCTGGGCCCGACCCGCATGCTGCTGACCTTTTTTTTTGTGTTTTTGTGTTTTTTTGTTTTGTTTTTATTGCTTTGTTAATTTTTTTATACTTTATTTATTTATTAATTATTTTCTTCATTATTACTAATTGGATTTTTAGTTCTTTTGCAGGTTTTGTTTTTGTGAATTAATTATTATTTATTTACTAATTATTTATTACTAAATATTTATTAACTAATTCTTTTTAAAATATATATTATTTAGTAAACTACTATTATATTATTAATTATTCTTACATTACATTACATTACATTATTTTATATTATATTATATTATTAATTATTATATTTATTTAATATTATTAAAATTTTATTTATTTATTGATAAAAATGTTGTAATTAATTAAGTTTTTAATTTAATTTTAATTGAAGATTAGTTATTTTTAAAATTAATAAATTGAGATTTTTTTCAATGATGAATTTCAAAGAAATTACGAATGGTTGATTTTTGAGAAATTTTTAGGTGAGAAAACTCTCTTAAAAATTTTCCAAAATAAATGGAAGGATTTTTTTAAGAGATTATTCTCAATACTAATAAAGATCAATTTTTTTTTTTTTAAGAATAATTAATTTTCAATCTCTTTTTATGAAGATGATTTTTAATAATAAATGCTTAATTAAAATCGAATGATAAATTAAGATTTTTTCGATGATGAAATTCAAGAGAGTCGCAAATGGTTGACTTTGAAGAAATTTTTAGGTTATAAAAATTCTCTTAAAAATTCTCCAGAACGAATGGAAGAATATTCTAAGAGATAATTTTCGATATTAAAGATCAGAATTTATTTTTCGAACAAACATTAATAAAATGTGGGTTAATTTTGGAAGATTAATTTAAGAAAAATAATTTTGTTAAACAATCTAATTTTTCCGACGACGGAGCCTCTTCAATAGAATGAATGGTTTCTTTTGAATACTCTTGAGGTGAGGAAACGTTTTTTAGTAATTTCTCCAGAATGAATGGAAGGAAGACCTAAAAAATAATCTCCGAGATTTATAACTTTAACAATTAAAATGAAAATAGGATAGACAAGACCATTTAATTAAGACTTTTTAAGTATCACAAGACTAATTAGATACTATCTCTTAGATAGGCGTTGTGAGGGTGCTAATCCTTCCTCACACGTTACCGTACTCCCGAACCTAGTTCTGATAAGTAGACCAAAACCTATTCTTTTTAAGGTGCCTTAGTCAAGCTTAGGATTACTTTAAATAGGATAGATTCATATAGGTGACTAATCACACCTAGATTAGATGATTAGTGGCGACTCCATTGTTTGTGTCTAGCATGTTGAATTCGTATTTAGCACGTTATGACACTTTTATATATTCATATATAGGATAGGATTTGTTTTAATTTCCATTTTTTAAATCTAAACTTGTCTACCTCCGATTGTGTGGAAAATAAAATAATATGTAGTGTTATTTATAGTCTCAAAACCTTAATTTTGTTTGTTAAAAAAATGGGCGGCAATATTAATATGAATATGAATTTTAAATTAAAAGAAAATAAAAAAGAATTAGAATTTGAATATGAAAAATTGACTAATAATCATGTTTTGAGAGATTTATGGAAGATAATTATAATGAAGATATTACTTGATTTCAGTAAATTTTTTGAATTGATTAGGCATTATGACAAATTAAATTTTAATTAAATTTGAAAAGTTGAATATGAATTAAAGTGTGACTAATTAAAGGAAATTATTGTCATAACGGTTTTTTCGACCGCTACACGATTTTAAAAACAAATGGAGTAGCCACCAATCTTTTTTTTGTTAGGTGTGTTTGGCCACCTAAGAAAGTTTATCTTTTTAATAAAATTTTAAAATTAATTAAAATTTATTGAAAGATAATTTTTGTGGTCTGCGAAAGTCAAAATTTGGGTCCAGAAGTACGATTGCGTATGAGAAAAGTATTAGCACCCCGACAACGCCCGTTAATAAAACGGTACCAATTAATCATGTGTTATTTTAAATCTCGATTTAAATAGACTCAACAACAGTATTTAAAATCAATTTTCTTTTTTATTTATTTTTCAAAACAAACATGTCTATTATTTTTTTTAAAATGAAAGTGAATATAAATCTTTTATCGAGAACACTATTAAATATTCTCAACACTCTTGGTGGTATTTAACGAGATCCTCTCACCTTGGGATATCTTAGAAATCATTACTATGACATCCTTCAAATTCCGTCGTCGGTAATATACATTCATTTTTTTTAATTGCGTATGATGCGAATATTTAAACATGAAATGCACACGTTAAGCATATAAGACATAATAATTAAATACGTAATTTCACGATTAAACGTACGAAGCGTAGTATTTAAAACGCGAGCATGGCAAAATATCAAGCATGCAAATATTCATTCTTTATTCATTTTTTATTTTGATTATTTCCATTTTCGAAATAGAAACGAATTTTTTGTATTGAACATATCACTAAATACTCCCACCACTCATGGTGATATTTAACGAAATTCTCTCACCTCGGGATATCTTAGGAATAGACCTGCTCACTGGTCGGGCAGCCCGACTAGCATTGGGCCGGGCCTGGGCAGGAATTTTTTGATCTGAATGGCCCGGAACAGTGTTTTTGTATTATAATAATATTATTTTATTTAATTTTAATTATAAAAATATATTTTAAAAATAAAAAAATAAAATTTTAGATATAATGAACAGTAAATTCGAGCTCATGGGCTGGCCCGGGCCCGCCCAAGGCAAGGCCTGGGTAAAGAATTTGAAAAAAAAGGGCCGCGGCCCGACCCATGAGCACCTCTACTTAGGAATCATTACTACGACATCCTTCGAATTCCGTCGTCGTTAATCCGCATTCATTTTTTATTCTTGCATGAATGCACATGGTGCAACAATAAGAATGCAATGCATATGAATTAAATAATTTATTATCTTCATTTTAAAATGCATACATATTTCGAATGATTATGAACACTGATAATAAAATATATTAAAATATACTAAATACTAAACACAAATAATAAAATATATTAAAACATGCTACAATATTTAAATAAATACTAAACACAACTAATAAAATATATTAAAACATGCTACAATATTTAAATAAATGATAAACACAAATAATAAAATATATTAAAACATGTTACAATATTTAAATAAATAATAAACATAAAAAAAAAATATTGAACATGCTATCACATTTAAATAAATAATAACATAAAAAAATATTAGACAGGCTATAATATTTAAATAAATAATAAACGCAAATAAATAAGAAAAATAAATTTTTACCCAATTGATTTGAAGCTGACCCAAATCTAACGGAGCTTGGACCCATAACTGGTGGGCCTGAAAATCCACAATCTGGGCCGGTCTACAGTGATGGGCTGGCTGATCCTTTTCTTCCTATTCCTTTTTCTCTTATTTTTCTTTCCTTTTCTTTCTTTTCCTTTTTTTCCTTTTCTTTCCTTCTTCTTCTTTCATTTCATTTCATTTCCTTTCCTTTTTCTTCTTTCTTTTTTCTTATTTTCTTTTTCTTTTTCTTTTTCTTTCGTTTCCTTTTCTTTCTTTCTTTCTTTCGTTTCCTTTTTCTTCTTTCCTTTTTTTTTTCTCCCTTTCCTTTCCTTTCCTTTTTCTTCTTTCCTTTCCTTTTCTTCTTTTTTCCTTTTTTTTCTTCTGGCCCCCGAAGCGAATCGGGTGCGCGGGTCAGCGCCCTGACTCACTACTGAAACAGCGTCGTTCTAGACGCCTATAAAACACATTTTTTTTCCATTTCCTTTCTTCCCTCTCTCTCTAGCTTCCTGCCCTCTCTCCCTTCTCTCTAGAAGCCCTACCGAAAAAACCAAAAAAAACCCAGAAACAAGGAAGCCACCGTGCTTCGCCGTCGACCATTGGTGGTCGAAGCCATTTTTTGACCAAAACTCACACCCAAACTTGTTTTGACCTCCTTTTCCCGGATCTGGGTTCCGTTTTCCTCGAAACTTAGCCTAAATCCCTAGATCTAGGTTTAAAAAAAACCATACCAAACTTTTTTTGTTTTTTTCTTTTCTTATTGTGGTTTTATGCCTTCTTTTTTTGTGTGTTTTTGTTTTTGTGGTGTTGTGTTTGTTGGTTGTTTGTTTGTTTTTGGGTTGGTTGTTTTTTTTTTTTGGTGATGGTGGCACTTTTGGTGGCTGTGGGTTGGGGCTGGAAGTGGTCTCTGTTTTGGGGGTTTTGGTGTGGTGAGGGTTGCGAATGGAAGGGGGGTTGAGAGTGAGGGGAACCGACACTGGGGGTCCTTTCTTGGAGGTGGCCACCGATCTCCTCCCTAGGCTTTTTTGGTTAGGGTTTTATGATGGGTTTAGTGTTAGTGGGTACTGTGGTGCAGGGGTAGGGTTTGCAGGCGGGGTGGCGTAGGGGCTTGTTGCCTAGTGGCTACTGCCAGAGGTAGGGGGTGGCGTGTGCAGGTGGATGGGGGGCTTTGCAGCAAGGGTGGCATGTGGGCAACTGCCTGCTGGTGTCAGGGGAGCTGCTAGGATTAGGGTTTGGGCAGCAAGGGCTGCTTGGTGGGTTGGGAGGTTGGGCCTGTTGGGTAGCAGGCTGCCTGCTGGCTGGGCCTGCTAGGCAACAGGCCCAAATGGACCAGGCAGCAGGCCTAGTGGCTTGGCTACCTGCCAGGGTAGCAGGCCCAAACGAGCCCTGGATCCGGGCCCAAAAAAATATAAAAATAATAATAAAAAAACTAATAAAAATAAATAAAAGGAAAATAAATTTCGGGCTTAATCCGAGCATTACTCGAACAAAATTAGGGCATTACAATTATAATGGTATATAATTTATTTATTAAAATTGAAGGAATGTTTTCAAATAATGTAATAGTGACAATAAATTATACAAAATTAATTTAGTCTTTTTATACAAATTTAAAATTTTAATAGTCAATATAAATGAATAAAAAGAGTAAAGGGAATGTATGAACAATTTTAATAGTCAAAAGAATAGATCATCCATATTGGAAATTTTCCTCACTTATCAAAAGTTTTGGCTTTTATTTTCTTAAGTCTAGAATATTTATTATTTAAAAATTGATAATTGTAATTAATTTAATCAAAAATGTTATTTATTAAAGTAAAAATATATATCAAATCAAACTCATTAATTATAAGAATATTGAATATTTATTTAAAAAGTATAATTAATTGTGTTAATTAGAAACTTTTTATTTACAGCAATCTCAAATAAATGTAAAAGATAAGTTAATTAGAATGTAAATGGAAATAAATTTAATTTTATTATAAAATATTTTAAAATTTAAATCAAAATAAATAAATACATGATACGTGACGTTTATTTAATGTTGTACATATGTAAAAAATATAGTTCTTTCACATAGGATTTTTTTTTTTTTTATCAAAAACTTTGGCTTTTATATATTTATATAAGATATTTTAAAATTTAAATCAAAATAAATAAATGCATGACACGTGGCGTTTATTTAAGGTTGTACATGTGTCAAAAATATAATCCTTTCACATAGGATATTTTTTTTTCACCAAAATTTTTGGCTTTTATATATTTATATAAGATAAGATATTTTAAAATTTAAATCAAAATAAAAAAAATGGAAGATAAGTGGCGTTTATTTAAAGTTGTACACGTGTCAAAAATATAATCATTTCACATAGGATATTTTCTTTTTTACCTTTGACTTTTATATATTTATATAAGATATACCCTCAGTTCTCACTTTCAAACATGTAAGAATCATGGTGATAGTCAAACCATTAATAATCAATCATTGAACTATTAACTGATTAAATTAAATCAAAAAATATTCATTTCAATTCAAACCTAATTCAAAGCAATTTAATTAAAAAAAAAATTAACAATACAAATCTAAACAAATTCGAAAAACAAATTGAAAATAAAATAAATTTTATTTTAAAATATAACAATTTATATTTAAATTTAAACTTACTTGAATTTGAATAATACAAATGTTATATTTTAATTCATAAATTCAAATTCAAATTCAAAAATATTCGAATCTAAAATTATTTAATTTTTTTTTATTTTGAACCCATAATTGCTAACTTTACATAAATACCTTTTACAAAAAAATTATACGAAATTAAAGTTAATTTTACCACCATATTATAATTTATATTAAATCTTATTATTTTATTTTTTTAATTGTATCACTATACTTTTAATTTTATTGATTTTTAAAATAAAAATAACAAAATCAAAATATTTCACAAAATATTTCATTAATACAAATGATAAATTTATCCTAATTCTATCATTTTATATTTAAAAATCAATAAATTGAAATATGGTAATAAATTTTTTAAAAAAATAATAATAACAAAATTCAATATTAAATTTATAAAAAAAAATCAATAAATTAAAATAAGTAACTCAAATGCATTATTATATTCAAAAGAGTCTCACAAACATTATGTAGAACACTTAACTCATTTCAATATTAAAATTAAAAGAGGCATACCGCACAAAAATATATCTCTGGATCAGACTCCTACAAAAAGGGTTATCCCTTGTTTGTCATGGATATGTAGTGCAAATAATTTGATTAGTACATGGAATAAAAAACCAAGACATCACCTGCACATCACATATTTAATGTTACTATTCATACCTCAGAAGTTTTGAAAATTTGTCACTATTTCTGAGATAAAAGGGATCTGAAACTCATTCTGAGTTATGTCATATTTAGTATATGTAAATCTTACATTATAACTTTCATTAATACCCTTCGAAGTGCAACAATTTTTTAAGTTTCAGTGAGATTTTTTTTTTTCAAGTTTTAGAATATTCCGAGCAAACTGCTTTCTATTTTAACTTAATCATGTCCTACACAACATAAATACCTTAATATCTCAAGTACCAAAATCGACAACACAAAAAATCAAAATTATGCAACAAAATGATTTTTTTTTTTTTTTATAAAAAAAGCGATTGAATATGAGATAATAAAAAAATCCTTTTATTGGATTTATGATTTGATTTCAATGATAAAAATATATATCCGATTGTAAGCTTATTTGTTGGAGCAAAACTCAAAGTAATACGAATCTCAGAGCAAGAAAATTTATAAGAGAGCTTTTATTTTTATTTTTATTTTTATTTTTATTCTTTTGGATTTTGTTTTTATTTTATTTTTTTATACATTAAAACGTCTGTTAGTCACTTTCTAGAAAAATATTTTAGATTTGGAGGAATATTTGTTTTTTTTCTTTTGGAACCATGCTTGGCTATTTTGCTTTCCTAAATTAACCATGATTAAGGAAAACTAGCCATGAGTTTAGATTTTTTGTGCAAAAAAAAAAAAAAAATGAATCAAAGAAAAAATGTCTTCAATTATTTTAGCAAAAGATACTTAAGATGTTTTATTTATCTTTTTTTTTAATTCTTTTGTTAGGTTAAATAATGAATTTAAATTTGATACATAACAAAAAATAATTAAGTTTTATTTTTTTATAATTCTATCAAATACATTTTTAGACACGATTTTAAAGATACATTTTTCTATATCAAGTTGATGCATTCAGAATTTTATTTTTGAAATACTCTTAACAAAAGATCAAACTTAAATTGATCAGTGAAACAAGCTTACCAAAATATGCAATTCGCAATCCTTTTCATATTCAAATTAGGATTTCTCTTATATCAAATATTTACTTTTATTTATTTATTTTGATTCCAAATATCATTTTGAAAATATCCATCGATATTACAAATCTTATCTTACCCTTCCTAATGCTCGACAATAATAAAACCTTAAAATGAATTGTGCAAATGACAACTTTATTTTATAATAAAAAACATAAAACATGAATTTTTTTTTATTAGAATTACTGATAGTTGAACTTAAGCCCAATTATTTTGACCCAAAAGAAAAAGAGTTAAACCACAAGTCACAACAAACCCCCAAAATAAAAATGGACAAAGCAACGCCGACACCAAAATCTCCACCACTGTCCCCACCACAGCAAGCGGCGCTCCACCAAGACGACGCCACGGATGACGATGAGAACGTGAAGCAGCTGAAGGAATGCTCTGCACTCTACTTATCCTTGCAAGTTAATAAAATCTTTTTCTCTTTTTATTCTTTAAACCATACTCTAAAACCCTAGTTAAACCCTTTTCTATTTTCACTGCAATTTTTTTTTTTTTTGTTGCAGGATTGTCTTATTAAGAGCAACAGAAATTGGAAGTCTTGTCAAATGGGTATGCTTTGAATTCCTTGATTTTCCTGTTTCTGTAAAAGTCCAGTTAGAAAACTTGGCTCTTTGACCAAATTTCTGTTTTTTTTTCATAGAGGTTCAAGCTTTGAAGGCATGCAATGAGATGAGGAAGAATAACAATGGGAAGTGAAATTTTTATGTTGTAAGGATGAGGAAAATTACCTCAACAATTCACAAATTCAGAGCAATTTTTTTTTAATGTTTATTTGGCTGAGAAATGTAATGCAACAGCCATTAATAGACTCCATGTTTTCTTGATCTTGAACAAACGATCCTATTGAATGCTAAATTCTTATATAGTAATTGTCTTGCTTTAAATTTTTAAAATTTTCAATTAAAATCAACATTTAGAAGATACTGGAGATAGTGAAATATATAGCATAAACAAGAAATACCCCTATCCAACTCTGTGCTATGCACCACATGAGCTCTATATATCCATTATTAATGGAACTATTTGACATGTAAAAATGAGAATGCTACTGCTTATACTGTATTTCTTTACACAGAAAATAGAAGAGAGATGAAAACCTATGTTACTCGGGATTCGGGTGTGAGTGTCGGATACGGGTATATGTCTGGCACTGGTATGTTCATTTCTTTTTTTAGTTTTTTTCATGTATTTGGAGGGTCATATCTTTATACTCATGTCTGAATATGAGTCGGACACGGATACTTTAACAAAAATGAAGAATAGGAGCAACATACATGAAAACTGCCCAGCCTTTGGACAAATATTACCTTGAAAGGTTCCCTACTTTGGTATCTCTAGTTTTCTATGCACAACCTCATCTTTTTGTTTAATTTGTGTTTAATCTTTTTTCCTTCATATGAGTTGTACTATAGTAATGAGTTTTTGCAGTCTACATCAATGGCTAAAAGACAAATTGTCTTCTCTTTTAGAAGTTAAAAGCAGCAACAACTCAAGCCATGCTCGGAAATGTTCTTCTTACCAATCTCTCATGTTTCACTCCTTGTATGGATATGAAAAAGTTGAAGCGATCAAGTGATCATCAATGAGAAAAAGTTGTCATACTGGGAGGGGGAAAATGCAATATTAGAATCATGATGTAATTGATTTGAGTGGTGATCTTTTATTGAATAGACAACAAAGTAAAGAGCATCAGTTAGTGCGCCCTTGTTCTATGAAGAAATGCAAAGTACTACTCATAGAGCACGGCACCTTGCAGCATGATAAAAGGTCCAATGATTATGCATCAGATGCCCAAAAATCAGGGCCAAGCTACCTTCCTTTCATAGTCAGTTCAGTGAAACATGAGAATCTACTGATTTCTGATGCTAGAAGTGTGCTGAATGCTAAAGTTCATTTGCTGCACAAGGATGATGAAACGTATGTTACTCGGATTCGGGTGTGAGTGTCGGACACATGTATGTTTGATTTATTCTAAGTTTTTTCATGTATTTGGAGGGTCTTTGGGGGATCATATCCCCATACTCATATCCAAGTATGCGTCAAATACGGGTCTCGGACACGAGACTTCAAAAAAAATGAAGAATCAGAGCAACATACAATTGAACTGCAGAGGTAGAAGTAGTTTCTTGATCAGGAAAGCAAAGGTATTCACTTAAGTGCCAAACCACATGGTGCTGAGGAAACAAAAGGTTCTGCTTTTCTTATTCATGTGAACTGTGTTTTTTTTTCTTTCACAATTTCTTTTAAATGTTTTTAGCAATTTGAAAGATTTAGTTTCTGAGATATTTGCTTTGTTTCTATGAATCAACTATGAAAAAAGGAACTCATTGCCATAGCCCTTTTAGCACAAATACAAGCCAACATGCTAACTTCAAAACATATTGAGTTATGAGTTCTAGTTGACATGAAATTGCAACATTCTTGTTACTAAAAATGGTCCATGATTTCATCTCTAATAATTTTTACCAATTCAAAAATTTTAAAATAAGTTTTATATAATAAACTCCTATCACATTTTTTCCCTTCATCAACCAAATGCTACATGAAAAGTGCTGATTGACATGGTGAATATGAATGTATGATTATTGTTTTTTGTAAAAGTTAATACTTGTTCACTTTTATCCTTGGCTCCTTCCATGATTTTAATTTTAAAAAACTTATAAGGTATGAATTGCAAACCCAAAGTATAAGTGTTAGAGGTGTTAGGAGTGTCAGAGATCTGCAGGCTGATGCAATAGGATATTACCTCCTTAGAAAAAGCTGTGTGATGTTGGACTTGAGTATTGAATTGGGAAGGTGTAATGTGAAACTGATGGGACAAATTCAGGACTCTTAAGTGAAATTGTGAGACAAGAACAGAAGAGAAGTCTGATTGAAAAATAAAAAGTCATGGAAGGAATTTTGACAAGTACGTGTGGAAACTCGAAGAAATGGCTTAGGTTACTGAGAAAATTTACGAAATTATTATGAACTTTTTATCTGTCATTGAAGTGAAGGTTGGAAAACAAAGTCTTTTTTGTTGCCTAGACCAGGTCCAATGAATAACTTCATTCACGCCCTCTGCTCTGCATATGTAAATTATTTTGCTTTCTATTTGCTTCAGGTATAGGCTGATAGGTGATGAATTTACTGATGCTCTTTCTTGGAGTGACTGAAACAGTATCTTTTATCATTAAGTTCAGCTTCTCTGAATTTCTATCTTGTTCCGACTTTTCATTTTTCTTGAAGTACTCGTGTCCGACACATATTCGAATATTGGTATAAAAATATGATCCTTTAAGGACTCTCTAAATACATGAAAATCTTTAAAAAAAAAATTGAACATACTCGTGTCGGGCACATATCCATGTCTGACATTCATATCCGAATCCAAATAACATAGTTAAATTTCACTTGAAATATCATATCAAAGCATCTTGGAATATTTTATGTAATTTTATGGATTGATGTTAGGAGAGTTATTGTAGCATCTAGAGAAATTAATGGAAAAGACTACCCATGGTATCACATGGTTCTGATACAAAGATTCCTCCCTGATTTTATTGCCAGAACTAACTTTTCCTGTAATGATTTTTGTTAATTTGTATTTTGCTCTTTTCCTCTTGAAATTCACAATCTCAATCAAACCTTTGTTAATTTCTTACACTTTCTTGATAGCATTGATCTAATTGCTTTGGATTAGGGATGTTTTCTGAAAATTTCTTGCCTTACAGGTTAAGGAGAAACTTAATCCTGCAGAACATTAAGAGTTTGGGGGGGGGGGGGTATGAAGGTAATGAAGTCCTAAGTGATGAAGATTTGCAACATTCTGCAGTCCATTTGTTTATGGGATCTAATTTATTACTCCCTGCAGAATAATACATTGCATTAGGTCAAGGTCGAAATTTGCAAATGGTCACTTTCATGTAATTAACCATAAAAAACAATGTTCATATAACAGTCACGAATAAACAAGGGTGGATTGTCAAGTGCCCTGCTATAGAAAAACTGATTGGCATCTCCTATTTCTCTTCTGAATGGTGAGTCATCTCTTCCATTTTTTAATCAGGAAAGTAGCAAATGGATGTCACATTTCAAACAATTGAATGTCATGTATGCTGCTGCTCTTATCTGGTTTCTAAGCTACAATGGTCAGTGGCCCTGAGAGGTTCATTTCTGGAGATGAGAGGACTCAAATATTACTTCAGTGACCAACCCACGTGTCATGGTTTATACTAACCGGCAAGATATTATCACAGCAAAACATTTATATACCCAGTCAAATTTTAGTACACAATCGATGTAAGATTTATGGCTCTTCCCTAGGACCATGGCATCCTCCCTCACTCCAACGAGAGCTCACTATCTTAAGTGGCACATCGCTAGTACTTCCAGAGTCGGCTCTGATATCAAATATCACGATCCACGTCAATCTGCAAAATATTGTCCGTTTCGACTCATTGAGCTTCACATTTTGTCCAAAAAAATGCCTCACATGTTGAAGATGGTATGAACATTTAGATACCCAATCGAACTCTACTACATAGTCGATGTGGGATTCATGACTCTTTTTTAAGATCATGACACCACGCTAGTCTCTGCTTACATGGACGCCTAACTACTCTACTACTTACCATACTAATCTTACCCTAGTTCAACAGGAAGATGTCTCAATATTTACAAGCACTAAGAGCAATAACATCTGAATTAGTACTACATACATCACAAATTGGGCATAAAGTTCAGTCCTGGAACTCATAATAAAATTCCAAACGATTTAGTTGGTACCATAGTCAAAATGTCTCCTCATTTACCAATTTCCATTTTCGTCTTTCATAGACTCCATAGGGTCAGAAACGATTTCTGAGGAGCAACTCGGTCATTGTGACAAGCTGTGCATCTGATCTCTGAGTTTCTTGCATATAAATCTGCCTGAAAATTTTTACTTTTTATGTATCATTAAATCACAACCAATGCATATTAAATGGGAGACTCGTACAAATTCAAGAAAACAATAAAACTCACATGGTAATTTACAGCTCCATAAGGAACCCCAAAAACTGGAAAACTAGAGCCAGAGTTAACGAGTGGTGCTCCACAACCAGCACAATCTTGGAATTCTTCTGTACAGATCTTGTCATAGACTCTGGTGCCTTGCATCCTATATAAAATTTTCAGCTTTATAATTTGTACATGAAAGAAAATCTATTTGAACAAGCGTCCAAAAAAAAAAAACACACAAGGTTCATGTCTTAATCTAACAACTCAAGCATCAAGCAAGCATGTCTCTAATCATCCAGAAACTGCAGTTTATACTCTAGCTTTAAATGGCTAAAGCTCTGTCTATCACTAAAATGGCATGAAAGGCATTATCTTCAGACCGGCAGTTTTAATCTATGTTACTCCGACTCTTCATTTTCCTTTAAGTATCCGTGTTTGACACTCATATCCGACACATATTCGGACATGGGTATGGGGATACAATCATCCAAATATATGATTTTTTTTTTTTTTAAATTAAACATACCCGTGTCCGACACATATCCGTATCCGACACTCACCCCTGAGTCTGAGTAACATAGGTTTTAATTTGATGTCAACAGCCAATGATTCAAGCAGCAAGTGATGAAAGAAACTTCCCAAATCACTCTAATCCTAGTACTAAGGTGCATTGCTATGTTGACTTTTGTTGTATATGGTGCAAACTCCATGCTATACCTACATCATGATTCCTATGCATTTATATTCTTGAATCAACAGAACTCTGTGTCATGAAATATACTATGGCACCAAGGAAATAAATAAAACCTCAGAGAAAGAAAATATCTATTGCCAGTTTGCAGTCATTTTAAGCAAAGCAAATGCATGAGTATTCCATACCGGTGAAAAAAAGGGTCCAATTAGAAGACATCTATCCCATTAAATCGTTAGCTAAAGTCTAAGCTATCACTTCCTTGGCTGCAATTTCTAAATAGATGAAGCATATGCTAATATCAGGATTATATTATAGTACCTGGAAATTTGCTCTCCTTTTGCAACATTGTAGAGAGAAACAAAGCATGGGGTGTAAGCAATTGCATCAAACTGTGAGCGAGTCCGGAAAAATCTAGTTCCTCGAAGATTTTTCCTCTTCTGATTGTAACAAACTACTGCATCGTTATTGTACAACATCAATATTTCTCCATTGTTCAAAACAACCATTGGTTCATAGAAATCCCAGCTGCCTTGCTTTGGGTACAAATTTTCAATAACAAACTGTTTGGTCCAAGACTCCCTCACACCATACTCCTTCATAACCCAAATGTCAAACCGAATCGAATTCGTGAAGTAAATTATAAACAAACAACCTCCTAGCACTCCAATCCTCGAGTAATTTGTAAATTTCTTATCTTCTTCTCGAAAATGATCGGGTGTGGGAAGTGTCCCAAACTGCTCAGTATCAAAGTCAAAAGAATGTATGAATTCACTACCATTAGGAGTACAAGGAAACCAGTGAAGAGCTCCATTCAAGAAAGCATTGAAAGGTAAAGCAACAGTGTCAGTAGGTGCATTTCCAATGCTTCTCCATGAACCAGTCCCAATGGTGTATATCTCAGCCATTACATAACGGTTAGCCGATTCAACTGCCGGATAATAGCTTTGCAAAACTTTGTATTGATTAGTCACAGCTGAATAACCAAGCCCCCAAAAACTACTTCTATGCCTATCCTTATAAGGTGGTTGAATTGTGATAAATTCACCCAACATTGGGTTACAGACATAGAAAGAATAATCTTTTTCGGCTCCAATTAAACAAAGCAAACCATTGCATGCATTCATATGAGAAATATCACAAGTGGGTACATTTGATTTGGGAGTAAAGTTGAGTTTCAAGACCTGGAAATTTGCATCATTGGCTTCAACATGGGCTAACTGGAGTCTCTTTGAAGCATTTTGGAGTGGCATGGTCTTGATTAAAATGCAAAAGGGTGATCTTGAAAGGTGGAGACTTACAAATTCAGGATCAGAAATGAAACGGAGGAATCTCTTGCAAACGCACCTGCAATGGAAAAGGTTGTTGATGGGAAGCCTTGAGAAAATGTCAAAGATTGTACGGCGTGGGAGTTGAAAGAATTTGCAAGGGTTTGATGTTGGTTGATGTTCTAACACTCCCTGTCTGATGCTGCTGCTTGATGGTTTCATGGCTGCTTTCTTTCTGCCCCTCATTTTCTGAGACTGATTTTTTTTTTTTTTTGTTCTTTGACTTGAAACGGATTTGAACTTTAAAGTTTAAGACTCCATAAAGTAAAAAACTTGAAATGGTTTAAATTGTAAAAGGTTTCATTTTAGTTCGGAAACCCTAAAATAGAGGATTTTTGGTGGTTACTTTGGCTGCCAGAGGAAGTAAAAGATCAAGTTCTCTTTGGGTATTGATTTTAAAGTTTTTTTTTTTTTAATTCAATCTTTCTTTTTCCCTGAAATTTATAATTAGTTGCAATTAGGGGATTACTGATTAACTGTTTTGACTAAAAACTATAATTGTAGTGTAAAAAAACATGGTCTTTTGTTTAAACTAATTTTTTAATCATAATAATTTTTTTTAAATTTCATTCAGAAAAAATATTTATTAAATTAAGCAAATTTAATTAATAATAATTTATTTATTATTAAAAAATTTAGATATTAAATATTTAAAATTTTATATTTATATATAAAGATATATATATATATATATAATTGAGATATTTTTGTACATATATATATATAATATATATTTTATTAAAATATTTAAAAACAAGCTTTATAAATATATATGAAAAAATATCTAAAATATACTAATAAACCCGGAATGGTAAAAAAAAGATAGGTCCACTGATACAATACCTACTATTTTTGTTCAACCCCCTTCCCTCAATTGAAAGTTTGAAACATTATCCAAATACCCTTTTCTCCCAATTAAAAAACCATTCTCCCTCAACACAAAGCCTACAAGGAATTAAGAAACAAATATAATAATAAAAAAAAAGCCTTTTTAGACATGGTAAGTTAAACCTTTTCTCTTCCAAGAGTATTGTGCACCATTCAAGCTTTCAACAGAGCAGGAGTTTAGAATAATACCACCACAACTAAAGAACATAGATTATAAAACCTGCTAAATATATCATTATGTAGCTTCTGTACCATTAATGTCATTCGAATTGATATATATCTCACATGAAATTTACAGAATCCATGGTGGGCAGTTAACAATCATCAAGGTATAAACAATTGAGGCCTTCTCATGGGGCAATAAACAAGGGGAGTTCTTCCTTTAAGTGTACTTGACATAGAAAGAACATATTTCTTAATCCCCTTTTCATCATCTTTGTGATCATCAACTTTGAACTTGTTAACAGAATTTTCCTTGAATCTCTCCAAAATGGATTCATTTCTCTAAATGATTGGATTACCAGGTGCAATATCACAGACAGAGTACTTTTCCTTGACAAATATCATGGGGTTAGTTAGTTAGCAACCATGTTATCAGCAACATTAGCAAGATAGCCTAGGGCCTTAAGATTGTTCACCATGAGAATCTTGTCTGTGAAAAACAATTTCCCTTTGCTTCCTTTAGGCTTAACCCACATCCTGATACCAGCCAAACAAAACTGTGTCAGTTTTAACAAAAAAAAAAAATACTAGAGTTTAAATATTAGATTTGGTCAACTCATATTTTGAAGACAAGGTGCAAAAAGATGAAGCATGTATCTTTTCTAGACAGATATTAACACTAGTGATTATCGACTATGTTGCTCCGACTCTTAATTTTTCTTGAAGTACCCATGTCCGACACCCGTGTCCGACGCATATCCGGACATAGGTATGGGTTATGATCCTCCAAGGACCCTCCAAATACATAAAAATCTTAAAAAGAAATTGAACATATCCGTGTCGGACACATACTTGTGTCCAACACTCGCACCCGAGTCCGAGTAACATAGATTATCGAAAATCAGTCCGCCCTGCATACCCACATGTGTGCATATTAAAACGATGAAGATACACTTTCAAATTTTTTATGCCTACATAACATATAAACTCAGTATTGATTGATGCATTTCATTTTACTATTAATGACTCAGAATCCAAATATCCTCCTTTCATATAGCAGGAAAAAGTAAAAGGAAAGCTTCAATCCCTAGTTTTCCTCCTGCCTCTAAGGACATTTTTTCTAATTGGTTTCATTTGAAATTTTTTCAAGGTTTTATCCATTGAGTCAAGCAACAGAGATGGTGAGACACCAACTCACCCAATGGCTATATGTATAATAGTATTAATATACATACTGGAACAAATATAACGAGACAGGTAGCGAAACAGAGACACTAGGCATGAAGCAGCTTCTGGCAGATCAACTAATCTGATAGCAGCATTGAATGAAGAAGAACAGATGGCTCAAAAATATATAAACTTAGAAAAAATTCCAAACTATAGCTTGAGTGACCAACCAATTGCATAGGCCTCTGATGCATCGGTGATGGAACAACAATAGCAGCATTTCAATTCATTGAAACACTATGTTGGCAGGATTGCTGTATATCCGACAAATCACTTCTTACTGAAGCATAGATTTCTGACTCAGAGACACTGGACACATCAAGACTTCCCTTCACTGACCTCATAACCATTGGCCTGTAATCTACTACACTATCTGTGGAACCACCACCCGACTGCAGGAATCCAAAGAACATTAGTTAAACACAATGAAATTAATGTAGTGAAATAGGAAATTAACACCTAACTGCAAGCATCAATAGATTACACAGAATATTTACAAATTAATATCACTTTCTATAATCTATGACCACTAAAAAGTTTTTTAGATTAGAACTTTCCTAAAATTTTCTATTAGGAGGGTAATTACAAGTTATATCAACTTTTTTTTTTCTTTTTAAAATCAAGATAGATTATATGACTCGTAGCAGTAATTCAACCAGATTTGACAAGATGCTCCAAATCAAGTGCAAAGTGGAAGTTTCTACTGAGCAATCCTAAATGATCATACTTCAATCACTTCTTAGAAAGAATACAGACACAAAATTCAGCCATAAGGCAAAATTTTATATATTGAGATCATGAACAGCCAGAGAAAGATTTAAATAGTGCATACATTAGACAAGCCTTTAATATGTACAATGATGATTGTAATATCATCAGTCCGATTTTCATGCTCCAACCAAAGTTTGTAGGATTCTCCAGCAATTGCAGCACATGCATCCCTGGGATCTGTGTATGCTGCTGCCTGTGTGAAGAAAATTATAAATTTGTTAAGGAAATGCTGAAAATATGACTCAAATATCTTGCATTAACCAGCAAGAATGATAGATTGCTACATCTCAGAAAAGCCACTTATACACGATAATGAGTAAATTTCATGATAATATCAATAAATGGAGAATTCCAATAACAGTTCAAAAAGCAAAAGACATGGGAAAATTCTTTTGCACTTTCCTTTTAGAGTTTACTTATCAAACTTGATAGTATAATACAGGTTTACAAACATCATTTTGCAAGAAACATGCATTAAAATCTAATGTATAAAATGCTTCAGCAGTTGCTTGCGAATAAAAAGCAAATATATCTCATATGAGCAAACATTTGACTGTCAACATATGAATGATGGATATACCATAGTATATTATAAGCAAATGGGAAACATAATGGCCATTTATCAATTCCAAGGATTTGCATGTATCATACCATGTTGACAACAGTTTGGCTAGGTAGAAACTCGAAAACTCCATCACTTGCAACAACAAAGAATAGATGATTATGTGTAAGCCGAACTATTGAAATCTCAGGAACAGCAATCACACCAATCTTCTCCGCTGTACTATCTCCTACACTCCTTGTAAATGCAGTCCCAGGATACATTCCATTAGGAACCCACAACCTTGGAGGATCACCACCTTGACTTTCTTCATCACCCCAATTTTGAATATTCGGGTCTTTAAAGCCTTCAACTTGATCAACACTCAAAACCCTGGCCCCACAAAGCTTTACCCTATCATATTCATCTTTCCTAAATGGTGTTTGATCCTCAGATAAATCCTCAGCCAATATTTGATCCCCGTCTTTAACAGCAATCACAGCTCTTGAATCACCCACATTAGCAACATAAAGAGTATCCCCAATAACAAGGACAGTTATCGCTGTGGTACCACTCATAGTATCATCAATCTCACTATTATGTAACTCAGAATTCGTAGCTAAAAATGCTGAATTATAAGCTTTTAAAGGATCATCCAACAACGTTGAGTCACTAGATAATATTTCTATAAGTCTATCCTTGACAAAGTTTGAACAATGAGCACCGTATTGACCATGTCCGTCAAATACACCAAAGAAATGAACATTTGGGTTACCTTGAATTTGTGTTTTGATACAGAAACTATCTTGGTTTTCCCTCTCAACTGTGTCTGGGTAATAACCATGCTGTGTTAAGATTGAGTACTGCAAAGTAAAGTTGTGAGATGGAACAGGAACTAACTCCAATGACCTTTGTGTAAGAATGTATTTGTTTCTGTAAGGTCTCACTTCTCTATGGTGACCTGAATCACCATCTGATGATGATGGATATCTAGTACAACACTTTCCATGAACACAACCCATAATTTCAAAACACAAAGTTACACAGAAGGAAAAAAAAAAAAAAGAACATAAAAAGAGGAAATTTTTTCAAAAGTGTAGCTTAAGTGTTTGATAAAAGGCCTAGAAGAAACTATTTTGAAATGAATGGAGGGGATAGAAGGAAGCAAATTTAGGTGAAAATAGAGAATTGGGTTTTCTTAAAGTTAAAATTTTGGGTATTTTTATAAGAAATTTGGTTAGAAAACATGCTTTAAAGAGAAGAAAATGAATGAAAATGAAAAAAACAAAAAACCAGAGAGAAAAAAAGAGCTAATTTTATGGGACAATGCATACCAAAAGAGTGGGTTTTTTAAGACAAAAAGGAAGAAAGGGAAGAGGGACTAAACCCTTGAACAAGCAAAAAAAAAAAAAGAGAGAAAAGCGAAACCCTAAATCAAGGCTGGGGGAAGGAACAAGGAAGCAAACATTTTGAGGATTTAGGGGATTCCTTCTTTAGTTCAGGTCAAAAAGATTTGTACTTAACTTTTCTTGAGAGAAAACAAGATCAGGTGTTCAAGAAGGAAACGAAAGGAACCAATGAAAGACCCCCAAACAAAAATTTACAAAAAAAAATTGAAAAATGTAAACCCTAAGACTGAGGAGAAATGTTGGTTTGTTTGCTTCAAGTTTTCAACTTTTGAGAGAGGGAGAAAATCGATGTGTGTGCATGGGTGAGTTTGTCTTTGCCCCGGAAAAAGCAAAAACAAAAGAAATAAATAAATAATGGTAATAAAAAGCTCATTTTCCGAGAAAAAAAAACATTACACGCAAAAAGAAAACAGTGAATGTGTGATGGAAAAGGTCTGATTTAATATATCCTTGTTTTTCTTAGGCTCACGCGGGTCGCTGTCTGAATTTTATAATATTTTTTATTTAAATTCGAATTGAATTGAATTTGATTAGATTAAAAATTTTATTTTATTATTTAGAAAATATTAAAAATTTATTTTTATATTAAAAAATAATTATTTGAATCGAATTGATAATTCAAAATACAAAAATTTATGCTCAAATTTGATCTAATATAAATTAAATTTATCGAAAGATAACTCAATTTTTGAATAAATATAAAAAAAATTGTCCTTTTTTTTCTATAAGATGACAATAATTTGTATGGACCAACATTAACAATGCAAGTTCAGATTTTGTTACGGAAATTCATTAAATTCTTGGGTTGTTAACGAAGTGGATGGAATGTTAATGTATAAATAAGTATTAAATAAGTTAATAAAATGGTTGCGTTGATAAAAAAAATAAAAAAAAATATTATTTTTGAAAATTTTATATTCGAATTCATTTATTATTCAATTAAATTTGAGTATTACTGAATCATAATTCAAATTAGATAACACCATCCATTAAATATCTAAATTCATTAATCTTCGAATCCAAATTTTTGAATCAAACCAGAAATTTAAAGTTCAAGTTTATTCATAATTAACAATAAACAACTTCTAAAATATAAAAAATATCAACTTAGTTAATAAAAATCCTTTTAGAAAAGCATTTATTAAATTATTATTATATTTCATTACATTTAATAAATTAATTTCTAAGTTTAAAATATAATTAAATTTTAAGAGTAAATTATTTCAAAATATAAGATTTGTTCATTTGATAAAAAAATTTAGTAATAAGGGTTGCTTGCCAAGGTTTGAATCTCTCTACAAGCATAAATTTTTTTTTTTTTTTTATATTTTACAAATCATATTCGAATATTAGATATTCAATGGTTGCTATCTTAATCTTATTCAAATTCGATACGAATAGTAAATCTTGTATCTAAATTTAAAAATTATTCGATTATAAGCTATCCATTTTGTCGCAACCTAAAAAATAACGACGAAGTCTCATCGCAAGACTTTATTATTCGTTAAGCGTGACATTAAAAAAAACCCGAGGAAAAGTCGACTTAATTCCTCTAAAAATGAAGGTTTTGAAAATGACCTTAAAAAAGACATGGAGTCGCCACCAATCTTTTTTAGCTAGGTGTGATCGGCCACCTATTAAAACCGGTTTTATAAAATATTTTAAAAATTAATTAAAACATTTTAAAAACCAATTTCAAGTCTGCGTTTTAAACCAAAGAAATCAAAGAAGCAGGTTCGGGAGTCGGTTACGTGTGGGGAAGGATTAGCACCCCCACAACGCCCGTATAAATCGGTACCTTATTAATCGTGTGTTATCTCAAGTCTCGGTAAAAGTTGGTTTTAAATTTAGTATTTCGAGTTAATTCCCAATTTAAAAATAATTCCATTTTTTATTGAAAATGATCCGGAATTTATAAATTCAAAATTTTCCTATATTCCCCAACAAACGTGGCAAAATATAGAAATTTTTATTAGTTTTGGAAAACTTTCCGAATCATTCTCTTTTTTGAAAGAAAGATATTCCTTTATTAATGATAATTGATGATATTCCCTCCAGCAAACCCGGTAGAGAACTCATGAATTATTTTAACTCGGGAATATCTTTATATTTTTTATTGAAAACCATTATCTTTCTGAAAACATTTAAAATAAATGAATATGTATATGCATGACATAAATAAAATGACATAGCAAAATCTAAATAACATAATGCAACCTAAATGACATGGCAAACATGAATGATATGGCATATAATTTAAATGACATGGAATAAAATAATGCTATCATATAATATGCATAAAAATAAAAATGCAATGCATGAAATGTATTTTTTCCTTTAATTAAGGAAATCCGTATATCTAAAAAGATATCCGGCTACCTTAGGAAAATATGTCAAATTAAACATTCTAAAACCAAAATACTTTGTGATTGTTTAAAAACAATTTTGAAAAACTTGAATTAACAATAAAAACTGGGCTAATTTTTTTTTAAATGGCTCTAATTTCCTAAGTTTAAAAAATCCGGACTTGACTACCCTTAACCCGGGACTTGAAAAACCATTTTTAGAGTTTAAAAGGGCTTAGAAATCATCCTAAGTCAGTAGCTAACCCTCTTAATCAGCCCACTCTAAGTAAATTAACCAAAACAGAAAATTGGTTTTTCTTTAAATTCAATTCTGACTCCACTGTCCAGTTTTAATACACGATTTTTTACCCTATTTTTAAAAATTCCAAAAATTCTAAAAAAAATACTGGAGACTCAGGACATATAAAACTATACGAGAAAAAATCGGCTTAATTTTTTGATCAAAGATGAATTCCCAGAAAAACCAGAGATGTACGAGTTTTTGGAGGAGAAAAAACTGCTTTGTTTTTCTTTAAATTCAATTCTGACTCCACTGTCCAGTTTTAATCCACGATTTTTTATCCTATTTTCAAAAATTCCAAAAATTCTAAAAAAAATACTGGAGACTCAGGACATGTAAAACTACACGAAAACAAATCGGCCTAATTTTCTGATCAAAGATGAATTCCCAGAAAAATCATAGATGTACGAGTTTTTGGAGGAGAAAAAAAACTGCTTTGTTTTTCTTTAAATTCAATTCTGACTCCACTGTCCAGTTTTAATCCACGATTTTTTACCCAATTTTTAAAACTTCCAAAAATTCTAAAAAAAATACTGGAGACTCAGGACATGTAAAACTACATGAAAACAAATCGGCTTAATTTTCTGATCAAAGATGAATTCCCAGAAAAATCATAGATGTACGAGTTTTTGGAGGAGAAAAAAAACTGCTTTGCCAACACATTTTTGCTTTTGATAAAATCATTTAAAAACCAAAGTAAAAATATTTGAAACTCATAAAATGACTTGAAAGCAGTAGCTAGGACTCTTTGAAAGTTAGATAAAAATTGGCTAAATAAAAAAAATCACAAAGGTAGAGTAATCAATTTGACAAACTTAATTTTCCACAAGTGTGCTCAAGAGAGCATGATCTTGAACCATTAATTGGCTCAAGTCATTATTCAAGTGGCATGAACATGAAATGCATGAAACAATGCAGCAAACATAATGCATGAAATGCATGGATCTAAACCTAAATGTAAGGAAAATGCATGACACAAATAATATGGCCTAGACCTAACATGAACTTGCATGGCATTTAATGTAACCTAGACCTAAGACATTCATGGCATTTTCACAAACACAAGGCATGCTTAATTCAAAAATCCAACCAAATATCATGCAAATGCAAAAACCTAACAACTAGCATGACAAAAATACAACACACAATGCAAAACACATGGAGTAGCCAAATGGCCTCAAGCTCCAACAAGCATGGCATTTTCACAAACACTTGGTATGCTAGCATGAAAAACTAAGTCATAACACAAAAATCACACAAGCATTTTCACAAACACCTAATATACCAAATCTAAAACATGCTCACTAAGATATAAAACAAGAATCATGCAAAGAATCACACAAGCATTTTCACAAACACTTAATATGCTAACTCTAAAACATGCTCAAATTTAAACAACATGAAAACAGAAAATTAAAAATGCAAAAACATGATATCTAAGACATAAATGGCAACAAACAAAGCAACTAAATTAAATATAACTTAAGAATATGAAATAACATAATATTTAAAACATCAAAAATAAAGAAAATAGCATAAACAATATGGTAAAATGAATCAAAAACAACAACTTAAAATAAATAATGTAGGCCATTTGGCCATGGTGAGTTTATTGTAAAAACAAAATGTAAGAAAAATATACTTAAGAAAGGAAATGAAGGAAGAACAAGAAACATTATTTTAAAATGAAAACTCACCAAGTAGAGATTAAAATAGCAAAAAATAAGAATAGAAAATGAAAGTGCAAGAGTTGGTGCTCAAGAGCAACCTCAAGAAGCTAATATTTCAAGCTTTTCTCTTCAAACTTTCCTTTTTTTCTAAACCTTTCTTTTTTTTGCTCTCAACCAAGAAGATAAAAAAAACTAAGAAAAACTAAGAGAAATCAACCAAAATGGAAAAGAAAAAACAAAATCTGCCTCCCTCCCCTTAGGGCTGGCAGAAAATGATGCTTATATGGACTCCAAGATGTTGTCATTTTTGTGTAACCTAATTTCCATCAAATGGCCAATAATTCAAGATGAAAAGTCATGAAATTACCACCCTTAGATTAGCATCTCAGCCCTCTCAAATTACAGCTGTCCAAGAAAAATGTTGACATCTTTTTTCCAGCCCAACTCTGATTTTTTGAAGGGTCCAAAAAGCCCTTTTCGGTTGCTTGGGTGAAATGACCATTTTGCCCTCCCGGATGCAAAATAAATATCAAACGGGCTCCAAATTCAATTTTTAGTTTTTTAATACTTCCAAAATAATAAAATATTGAGTTCTGGAAGTTTTCAAAATTATCCGAGTCCGTTTGCTATTTATTTGGATTTTTTCTTCCCAAAATGTCCTTTTATGCCCCTACTTTTTACCATTTTTTAAACGAGCTCCAAATCAAGATTTTTCTTCACCAATCTCTTCAAAATAATTAAAAAGTGTGATCTGGAAGTTTTCGTAATTTTTGGAGCTCATTTGGTATTTTTTCGGGATTTATCGGCTTGAATTACTGCATAGGAAGCTCGGGATTTAGCCATTTTGCAAATGAACTCGGAATCAAGATTTTCTTTCGCCAATCTCTTCCAAATAATTTAAAAATGAGATTTACCAAATTTCAGAATTTTTGGAGTCCATTTGCTATTTTTCCGGGATTTATCTTTTTGAATTACTGCATAAGAAGCCCGGGATTTGGCCATTTTGCAAACGAACTCGGAATCAAGATTTTCTTTTACCAATCTCTTTCAAATGATTTAAGAATGAGATTGACAAATTTTCCATAATTTTCGGAGTCCATTTGCTATTTTTCCCAAAATTTTCCAATTTTGCCCTTTAACCTCCGAAACCCGGTTTTGCTCAAAACAAGTCCGATTTTCAGATTTTCTTCAATCTGAGCCTTGGGCCATCCTTTTTAATCATTCCTCATCCATTGGGGGCTTTGGTCTTACCAAGTCGGGCCATTTCTGTGATTCTTCCCGATTTCACCGAAATCCACTAAAAACCCTAATTCTCGGTTTTCTCCCGGATTGACTTTTCTTTCGGTTTTTCTTGCAAGTGACTTCTCCATTACCCGTAGTCAGTGCTTATCTTTCATTTGGAACCTTCAATTTCGACCAGTTTGATCGTTTAAGCACTTTTCCCCAAATTTCTCGGATTAGGGTTTCTTTTCTACTGAATCTCCAAATCCCAACTTCCGAACTCCATATCTTTCAATGTAGACCTCGGATTATCAAAATTCTTTCGCCATTTTTCAATTGAACTTAAAATCTTGATTTTGAAAGTGGGTTGACTTTTTCAGTAGTTGACTTTCTGGAGTTGACTTTTTCGGGGTTGACTTTTTCGGGGTTGACTTTTTTTCAAGTTTGACTTTTTGTGCTCGCCCTCTTAAACTAAGTCTCGGAGTACCACCTGCAGGATGAAAACAGTCTTTTTATACTCGGAAACATCAATATGGGAAGAAAACATACCTGTTTAGTGGCCCGGACAAAATTAGGTGTCTACAGCTGCCCCTCTTTGGCTATTGCTGAGAATCAGGAATCAGGCAAAGATAAACCAACACTAATTTTGTACGGTCAGTGAAATCACATGGAAAGGAAAGGGGCTTTCTTTTTCATTTCTTCATTCATTTTTGCATTTTCCATTTTTTATTTTCTTTTTTTATTTTCTATTTTTTTCATTTTTTTCATTTTTTCTCTTTTTTTTTTATTTTTATTTTTTTTGTTTCTTTTCTTTTGTTTTTTTTTTTTTTTTTGAAAACAGTAAATTGAAGATTTGTCCTTAAATTGAATTCCCTGACTAATCAAGGCTCGATTCGTCTTAAGGAAACGAATTCGATTTGCAAGAAAGGAAACGACCTCGACGATGTTCTCGGGGCCTTAACCTTTCTTGTTCTCAGCTGTGTTTAAAATTCTGGATATCTCCTCCAGAAGCTTCGGCTATCACCACCAAAGTCTTGCTCATTTTTTTAAAATGTAAAAATTCTGGGTATCACCTCCAGAAACTTCAGCTATCACCACCGAAGACTTTTTACCTTTTCAAAGGATTTTAAAACTCTGGATATCTCCACCAGAGGCTTCAGCTATCACCACCGAAGTCTTGCTCATTTTTAAAACTGTAAAATTCTGGGTATCATCTCCAGAAGCTTCAGCTATCACCACCGAAGACTCTCTACCTTTTCAAAGGACTTTAAAAAAAACTCTGGATATCTCCACCAGAGGCTTCAGCTATCACCACCGAAGTCTTGCTCATTTTTAAAACTGTAAAATTCTGGGTAGCATCTCCAGAAGCTTCAGCTATCACCACCGAAGACTTTCCACCACCGAAGACTTTCTACCTTTTCAAAGGACTTTAAAAAAAAAAACTCTGGATATCTCCACCAGAGGCTTCAGCTATCACCACCGAAGACTTGTTCATAAATAAAAAAAGTACCTCGACGATGATTTCGGGGCTCGACTCGCCTTAAGGAAACGAAATCGATTATACCTGAAAGCTTTAAGAGATGATGCAAATGCTTCATGATGCAAATGCGAATGTCTTTTGTTGATGCAAACGTCTTTGATGCAAATGTAAATGACTTGATTTGATGCAAACTTTCTTGATGCAAATTTAACTAACTTAGATTGATGCAAATGCTTCTTGATGTAGATGCACATGTTGAAAAAAATTCTGGATAAATCCTTCAAAATAAGATTTCTCATTTTTCAAAATTATAAAACCCTGGATATCTCCACCAGAGGCTTCAGCTATCACCACCGAAGACTTATTCATTTTTAAAACTGTAAAATTCTGGATATCCCCACCAGAAGCTTTGGCTACCACCACCAAAGACTTGCTCAATATAAAATTCTAGATAACTCATCTAGAAGAATATTTCTCATGTTTCAAAATTATAAAACCCTGGATATCTCCACCAGAGGCTTCAGCTATCACCACCGAAGACTTATTCACTTTTAAAACTGCAAAATTCTGGATATCACCACCAGAAGCTTTGGCTATCACCACCAAAGACTTGGTCATTGTAAAATTCTGGGTAACTCCTTCAGAATAAAATTTCTCATGTTTTCAAAATTATAAAACCCTGGATATCTCCACCAGAAGAAAATTTCTCATTTTTCAAAATTATAAAACTCTGGATATCTCCACCAGAGGCTTCAGCTATCACCACCGAAGACTTGTTCACTTTTTAAAAACTGTAAAATTCTGGATATCCCCACCAGAAGCTTTGAGAAATGATGCAGATGCACATGTCTTTTAACAAGGTGCTCATGCTTCATGGTGCAAATGTAAAATATTTCTTAGTGCAAATGCAAATGGCCTGGATTGATGCCCATGTTTCGTGATGCAGATGCCCCTACTAATTGTGTTCATGTAACTGGTTTATGAATGGTGTAACTACAATTACCACACAATAATGAAAATGCAATGATTCTAGAAATGATGCAATTGCTTGAGATGACACAAATGCGAATTCCATGAAGAATGTAAATGTAAAGGTAAAATACAGATGCTTATGGAATAGTGCCAATGCAAATACCCATGAATGATGCAAATGCTTGCTGACACTGTGCAGATGCAAAAGCTCGATAAAGAGATGAGTGCTCATGAGTGATGCAAATGCCCCCGGTTGTTTTTCTAGACTTTGGCTTAGCCTTTCAAATTCATTTTTCCTCTTCAAATCAGAGTATATCTTCAATTCATTTTGGCTATTCTCTTTGCCCCAAAAGTTTTCAAACTTTCATCAATAGAGATCTGAACTGAGTTTGATTTCTTCTTCTCATATCTGGAAGTCGGGACCTATCCTGGCAGTTCTATACTTTTGGGTTAGAAAAACCCTTGTCTCATGTCAACATCAAAAATGGGTATTTCAAAAATATTTTTATTTTCCCTTTTTGAAAAACAATTTTGCTTATTTAAGGAAAACTTCCAAGCCAAAATTTTTAACTCCACAGTGTATGATGTACAAATCTTTTGATGACTGATGATCACTGTTAGAAAATCCCCTAAGTATTAATTTGGGTTTTTCAATTTGAATTGACAAGGCTTGATACAACAAGATTTTGGTTTTTTCAGGAAAACTTCACAACAAAAATGTATGTCCCTTCTAGGCTCACAAATGGAACAGGTTTTATAAATCATGAATTCATTGAGAACCAAGCAAATTCAACATTCTTTTAGTTTCCATATCAAGGCTTTTTGACAAGCGTCAAGATTGGCCGGGATATTTAAATCGGAAAGTTTGATCTTGGAGGAAAAAAAGATTCAATTTTTGAAGACAATCCTCCGAATGAGAGCTGACAATTTGGGGGGTTCAGGAATTTCTAGATGTTCCTCGATGACCACTTTTTTTAAAATGACCTTCTTTTTTTTTTTTTTTTTTTTTTTTTTTGGGTATCGGCATGGATGGCATTGAAAATTTCCAAATTAACTCTAGACCGCCCGTTTTTGGGTTTTCGCCCTAGAGTCCCATTCTTTCCTTTTTTTTTTACCACACACTTGAGAATTCTAAATTCTTCCTTAGTGAAATGATAATTCGATGAGATGGGATAAAATCCGAGGAAAAACCTTTCAAATTAAATATTCATGCTTGATCAAAATGGACTTTTAAAGCACGTAATGTAGGCCATGGCTCAGGGTTCAGAAAGAAAGGATAAATAGGCCCAAAATATGTGTTTGAGGGTAATCAGATCAAGGATCCTTTCTTGAAGAGGATTTTCTTTGAAGCATGTCCCTTCTTGGACATTTCTTTCCTTTTGACTTTGCTCTTTTTCTTCCTTGCTCTTGGCTTTCAATTTGCCATGTCTTTCACACAATTTTTTTTGCTTTCATTTTGCCCCCTTCTTTTTCAACATAGTGAGCCCGTCTTTATTCGGGGCTCCATTTGCTTTGCATATGTCTTTGAGCTAGGACACATTTCTCAATGATCTTTAAAAAAAAAATCTTTTCTTGCATTTGCCCCCTAGTGTAGAGAGTGATCCTTGATCAGGGTTCAAAGAAGAAAGAATTCTTTTGGCTCAAAAGGGGTGACTATGGATAATAATTTTTTTCTTGTGAAAGGGATATGAAAGATGGCCATTCATCATATCAAGCCCAAATATTCTCATTGAAAAGCAATCCTCAGGGGAAATAGATATTCAGAATTTTATTTTGCACTTTGGAATCATCCGAATTCTCATATGTATGATATCATGATTTTTCTTTTTCTTTTTTTTTTTTGTTTTTTTTCGTCGCATGCCCCCAATGATTCATGCATTAACCCATCCTTCTTCACTATGTATCCATCATTTCCACATATGATGCCCCAATTTGATTATCCATGCGAATTTGTATCAACGAGGAACATGGCAAGTCTAGGTCTGTTTTGAAAAGGCTGAGTTTCCAATCTGAGTTCTTTGAAGAGACAAGGAAAATATGACCCAAAAACAGGTTTTCTCTAGGACAGGGGATAATCTAGTTTAATCATTGTGCCCCAGGGTGTCAATCATGAAGTGATGTCTAGGCAATTAGTGTTTTGTGGTCATTGGGAAAGATCATGAATGGTTTTAGCACAATCTTGACACACACCAAATTATCAAAATCTGGATTCTTGAAAGAATGTCTCATTTGTTTGATTTTCAAGGAATTTGAAAATTTTCAAAAAGTTCGTTCCTTTGCTCATAGCATAGACTAAGATCTACGTCTTTGCTTATTCTGTGATGACAATGGTTTTATGAAGTCAAATCATTCATATTCCTTGAAGCATTAGGTCTTTCAAGTGGTCTCGGTTCAAAAGATTTAGGCTTAGGAAAGCCTAAAAGAAAGGGCTGAAGGTATTGGGTCATTTCTAACAATGATCATCAATCTTCTTGAGACTATCCATTACTAAAAATTCCTTAATGCTTGTTTTTTGCAAATTCAAGTTATTGTTGAAACACAACAAACACAAAGCATTTAAAATACAAAATTCATTTAATTAACATGAGACAAGTGCTTTCCTCATCACAGTGTATAGAACTACATGTGTCAAAAACCTAATATGATCATGCACAATGTTTCTTATGACACTTGACTTCCCCATCTTCAAAACTTATCGAACCAGCCTTGATGAGATCTCTGACCTTGTACTTCAAAGCGGGGCAGTTCTCTGTTGAGTGACCTTGATTGCCAGAATGGTACCCACAACACTCATTAGCATCATACCAGCTCGGATAAGGGGGTTTCAGAGGCGCTATTTGCATGGGTGTCACAAGGTGATTCTGGATGAGTTGAGGTAGTATCTCACTGTATGTCATAGGAATCGGGTCAACCGGATTTCTTTTTCGCTTTTTATGCCCCTTTCGATTATCCCCAAGGATGTTCGATTGATAGACAGATGTAAATTCTGGTGTATTTGCAGTCATTGGTTGGTAGGGATAAAAACCATGAGAGACATTATTCAGGGTAGAGTAAAATGGCTGATATGAGGAGAATTGGGGAGGTGGGGCAAAGTCTTCCACGACTTGGGTATCTTCCTTTTTCTTTTCAGATGCCCCCTTGTTCTTGGTATTGGATGTTCTTTCTCCTTCAATTTTCCCATCCTTGATAGCATTCTCAATCATCTCCCCTGAAATTACCATGTCTGAAAAATTATTTGTGATGTTGCCAACAAGTATATCATAGTACGGGGCCTGCAGTGTATTCACAAAAAGGACAGTGGTTTCCTTTTGAGTTAAGGGCGGTTGTACTTGGACGGCCAGGCTCATCCACCGTTGCACATATTCTTTGAAGCTCTCAGTAGCTCTTTTCTTCATATTTTGCAAGGTGAGACGGTCAGGCGCCGTGTCAGTCATATGCTTGTACTGGTTTAGAAAAACCCTAGCCAGGTCATTCCAAGAGTGAATCTGATCCTTGCTCAACTGACTATACCACCTAATTGCGGATCCGCTGAGGCTATCTTGAAAGCAGTGAATCAAAAGCTTATCATTATCTATATGACTTGTCATCTTCCGGCAGAACATAGTGATGTGGGCTGATGGATCAGTCGTCCCGTCATATTTCACGAAGTCAGGGATCTTGAACTTAGGAGGAATGACTAAATCGAAGACCAAGCATCGTTCTTTCGCCTCCACACTCCCTAATACGTCTGCATTTTCTACTGCCCGGAGCCTTTCATCTAACAACTGATATTTCCCTTGGGAATCTGCCAACTCAACCTCATTTACTACAACCCTTTTCAACTTTGCCTGTTCAGCTGGATCATCTGAGTTTAGGATATTGACGGGGTTAACAGTGTTCTGGGCATCACTTATTGCGACCTCATCTTGGCCCTTTTGTGCCTCTAACCCTTCTCTGGCGATAACTTTTTCGGTGTATCCTTTTCCTTTGATTACGGCAGACATCAGCTCCATCAATTTAGTCATCTGACCTTTAGATTCTGCTTGAGATTTTGCTAGCTGTTCTCGCAATTCTCTCTGTTCTCTTTCCATTTTTTCCATTCGGGCAACATGTTCATCCTCCATAGCACCAGCCTGTATTAAAAGTGTACTCAGTACTTCTTCTGATTTGAAATGGAAATTCTTTCAAAGACTCCTAAAGCCAAGCCAACTTCTATTCTATTTTCCCCGAAATGTATGTCATGATGAATGAGCCATGAATGCAATTTGATGCATGTGAAGCCTAAACAATATGATGTATGGACATGTATAATGGAAACATGCTGACCATATATGTAATAAATGCAATCACAATGCCAACATGTTGCAAACAAAGAATAAACAAATCAACACATGGATATATGCAATGACTGATCATGTGCATTTCAGCATATTTCCCAATGAATGTTCATATGTTCTATGAATGCAACATAGTGTCAATTATGATACATGCAAACAATGAATGATTGATACAGAGTATATACAAAGAAAATCATACTAACCATGTGTGTCATGAATGTGACCTAATGCTAATCATGATGTATGTAATAAGCAAATTAATGCATAGATATATACAGAAAAATCATGCTGATTACGAATGCATGAATGCAACCTGACAAATAATTGATGGGATGCAAAATGAAAAGGGGGAGATATCACGGAGGAAATAAGAATCGGAGGAACTTAATCATCAACCTCTCATTAATTTGAAACATAATCAATTCATTCCCACATCAACATTCACAATGGTATAAACCATGTTTTACAAAATTTGAACAGTGGTTAAGACTGTCCTTACAAGCACTTTATTCTTCCTAACATCCTAAGGCTATAAGAGCCGGCTACTGAAAAAGTGAAATCCTATTACATCATATAAGACCGAAGTTTTTCCACCTCAATGATGTAAATCTCCCAATCCTAATGACGCTTTCCTAGTCCTCTATCAATCAGTGTCGTGGGATCCAACCACTTGGCATTTATAAGAGTTTGCACTTTCTTTTTGAATGCCATACAGTCTTCAATGTTATGGCCAACAATTCCACAATGATAATCACATTTTGCATTTGGATTATACCACCTTGGATATGGTGGTAACAGGGGTTTCAATGGGACACAGGCAACCATGTGATTTTGGATCAGTATAGGGAGGAGCTCTTGGTAGCTGATTGGAATGGGATCAAAAGGCATTTGGGTCTTATCCTGGGGTCGTTTCTTAGTTACACATGGCCTAGGAGTTGGGGCACTTGGTGGTGGCACTAAGGTCCGAACCGGAGTGTTTACATGGAGATGTGGCGGAACAGCATGGTGAGGGTATGGATTCGGACACGGGGCCTTTGGAGGTTGTACATAGCTCGAGGTTCCTACCCCAGATGCTGGATAAGGTGGTTGATGAGGGAAATAGTATAAACTGGTAGTTGTTGGTGATGGAGTGGGATTCAGGAATCCCGTAGTGGTCATCCCAATGGACGATTGGACCATGGTAGGGTGGGGATACTGGCTTGGACCTCGAACAGTTTGCAGGTATGGTACAGGATCCAAGGTTTCTATCTTTGGTATCAGGCTCTCAGGTTTAATCATTTTCATGATTTTGTCCATAATTTCATCAGGATTGTAACCTTTGTGGCATTGACAAGCGCAGGATCCAGCAAGGATTATGTGTTCTGGGCCTAATGGTTTTGGTTGATCCGAAGATGATGCGAAGCCCTGAGAAAGTTCACCTTTACTGTTACCCATATCCTCAACCATTTTCAGCAATTTGGCAAGTTGTTCCTTCACCTCTCGGATTTCATGTCCATATTCCTCTTGATTGCGTTCCAAAGCACCCAATCGTTCCTCCGATTCATTCCTCATATCTCGAACCCCTTTCATGCAAATGAAAATGTCATGAGATTAAGAATACAATTATGAATGTACATGCTCTATTCCTATGTGCATGAATAAACTGATGATTAATGCATGAACATATACAGAGAAATTATGATGACTATGTATGCTATGGATGCAATCTAATGCCAGGTATATACAGATAATGACTATGCATGTCATAAACGTGTCCTACAATGAATGATCATGCATGCTATGACTATAACATGATGTCAAAATGATACATGCAAAAAATAAATGAATTAACACCAAGGTATATACAAAGAAATCAATGATTACACGAAATTGATGGGACCTAAATCTTAATTATTCAAAAATCTCATTATGCAAGATTTGCCTCCAAATTTATGATTTTTTTTTAACATGTTTTTTTTTTTTACATTTTTTTTGTTTTTTTTTTTTTGTTTTGAAAAACCAATCACATTATTTTCAAAAGAATTTCAAGGTAGATCCCACTATGGTACAATATGCAAATGTTCATGTGATACTACTGGTTTTATGAAATCATGAAATGAAACTATTATCACCATCCATTTTTTGCAAAAACGAGATCAATAATACAACCAAAATGTACATGCTCTATTCACACATGTATGA
Source organism: Fremontodendron californicum (assembly GCA_030761205.1). Lineage (NCBI taxonomy): Eukaryota > Viridiplantae > Streptophyta > Magnoliopsida > Malvales > Malvaceae > Fremontodendron > Fremontodendron californicum. The sequence continues at coordinate 23,041,751 of JAULJL010000022.1, read as the reverse complement.
AATGTGCAAAATGCAAAAATGCTTGAAAAATGATTTTTTTTTTATAAAAAAAACAGCTAATGAACATCTGCCCCAACAATATCTGCTTATTTAGGCATCACGATGCCTTCGAGGCGGAGTATCACATTTATTACGGGCGATGTACGTACATCGTTGCCCGATTTACCACACTTATTTGGAGTGTAAAATAGGTAACAAAAAGTTTAGAAATGTCCCTCCATGTGTTCCTATTTTCGGTATATCTAACGAAAATTCGGGATGGCTTCTCCTAGGTTCAACTATATGAGGGTGAATCGGTTCTAAGGCCCCGAATTGTTCCTCACTGTTGTCGGTGAAGGCTAGTAAGGCACCCCGATAAAAGCGGGTTCAATTCGTTAGAGTATATTTTCCTATGCCCATGCGGAGGATCATCACGAAGGCATTAGGTACTTTATACTCCGGAAGTGTTTCACTAGCCCATACGGAGGATCAATCACGAAGGCGTAGTTACTTTACTTCCACTTAAAAGGACGGAATCCGGGTAGAGGATTCATGTTATGCAAATGCACGTGTAGTGTGTGTGGAGGAATATCAAACCTTTCACTACCTATTCTACAAACCTTATTCTAAATGCCCTAGCAATTAAAACATTCAAGAATAGTGTAACGCATTAACCGACAAGCAATTATAATATACAACCTTAAATAACTAGAGAACAATAATAAAATGCATGCACATGAGAATGAACATTTTTAAAAACATTTTATTATTTTCAAAATTCTCTTTATTAGAAAAATGTGGGAATTAAAATTAAATACCAATTAAACCAACCAAAACCGAGACTTTGATAACACACGACTAATTCTAGGCCTGACTCTCTAATATGTCCCCAGTGGAGTCGCCAAGCTGTCGCAACCTAAAAAATAACGACGAAGTCTCATCGCAAGACTTTATTATTCGTTAAGCGTGACATTAAAAAAAAACCGAGGAAAAGTCGACTTAATTCCTCTAAAAATGAAGGTTTTGAAAATGACCTTAAAAAAGACATGGAGTCGCCACCAATCTTTTTTAGCTAGGTGTGATCGGCCACCTATTAAAACCGGTTTTATAAAATATTTTAAAAATTAATTAAAACATTTTAAAAACCAATTTCAAGTCTGCGTTTTAAACCAAAGAAATCAAAGAAGCAGGTTCGGGAGTCGGTTACGTGTGGGGAAGGATTAGCACCCCCACAACGCCCGTATAAATCGGTACCTTATTAATCGTGTGTTATCTCAAGTCTCGGTAAAAGTTGGTTTTAAATTTAGTATTTCGAGTTAATTCCCAATTTAAAAATAATTCCATTTTTTATTGAAAATGATCCGGAATTTATAAATTCAAAATTTTCCTATATTCCCCAACAAACGTGGCAAAATATAGAAATTTTTATTAGTTTTGGAAAACTTTCCGAATCATTCTCTTTTTTGAAAGAAAGATATTCCTTTATTAATGATAATTGATGATATTCCCTCCAGCAAACCCGGTAGAGAACTCATGAATTATTTTAACTCGGGAATATCTTTATATTTTTTATTGAAAACCATTATCTTTCTGAAAACATTTAAAATAAATGAATATGTATATGCATGACATAAATAAAATGACATAGCAAAATCTAAATAACATAATGCAACCTAAATGACATGGCAAACATGAATGATATGGCATATAATTTAAATGACATGGAATAAAATAATGCTATCATATAATATGCATAAAAATAAAAATGCAATGCATGAAATGTATTTTTTCCTTTAATTAAGGAAATCCGTATATCTAAAAAGATATCCGGCTACCTTAGGAAAATATGTCAAATTAAACATTCTAAAACCAAAATACTTTGTGATTGTTTAAAAACAATTTTGAAAAACTTGAATTAACAATAAAAATTGGGCTAATTTTTTTTTAAATGGCTCTAATTTCCTAAGTTTAAAAAATCCGGACTTGACTACCCTTAACCCGGGACTTGAAAAACCATTTTTAGAGTTTAAAAGGGCTTAGAAATCATCCTAAGTCAGTAGCTAACCCTCTTAATCAGCCCACTCTAAGTAAATTAACCAAAACAGAAAATTGGTTTTTCTTTAAATTCAATTCTGACTCCACTGTCCAGTTTTAATACACGATTTTTTACCCTATTTTTAAAAATTCCAAAAATTCTAAAAAAAATACTGGAGACTCAGGACATATAAAACTATACGAGAAAAAATCGGCTTAATTTTTTGATCAAAGATGAATTCCCAGAAAAACCAGAGATGTACGAGTTTTTGGAGGAGAAAAAACTGCTTTGTTTTTCTTTAAATTCAATTCTGACTCCACTGTCCAGTTTTAATCCACGATTTTTTATCCTATTTTCAAAAATTCCAAAAATTCTAAAAAAAATACTGGAGACTCAGGACATGTAAAACTACACGAAAACAAATCGGCTTAATTTTCTGATCAAAGATGAATTCCCAGAAAAATCATAGATGTACGAGTTTTTGGAGGAGAAAAAAAACTGCTTTGTTTTTCTTTAAATTCAATTCTGACTCCACTGTCCAGTTTTAATCCACGATTTTTTACCCAATTTTTAAAACTTCCAAAAATTCTAAAAAAAATACTGGAGACTCAGGACATGTAAAACTACATGAAAACAAATCGGCTTAATTTTCTGATCAAAGATGAATTCCCAGAAAAATCATAGATGTACGAGTTTTTGGAGGAGAAAAAAAACTGCTTTGCCAACACATTTTTGCTTTTGATAAAATCATTTAAAAACCAAAGTAAAAATATTTGAAACTCATAAAATGACTTGAAAGCAGTAGCTAGGACTCTTTGAAAGTTAGATAAAAATTGGCTAAATAAAAAAAATCACAAAGGTAGAGTAATCAATTTGACAAACTTAATTTTCCACAAGTGTGCTCAAGAGAGCATGATCTTGAACCATTAATTGGCTCAAGTCATTATTCAAGTGGCATGAACATGAAATGCATGAAACAATGCAGCAAACATAATGCATGAAATGCATGGATCTAAACCTAAATGTAAGGAAAATGCATGACACAAATAATATGGCCTAGACCTAACATGAACTTGCATGGCATTTAATGTAACCTAGACCTAAGACATTCATGGCATTTTCACAAACACAAGGCATGCTTAATTCAAAAATCCAACCAAATATCATGCAAATGCAAAAACCTAACAACTAGCATGACAAAAATACAACACACAATGCAAAACACATGGAGTAGCCAAATGGCCTCAAGCTCCAACAAGCATGGCATTTTCACAAACACTTGGTATGCTAGCATGAAAAACTAAGTCATAACACAAAAATCACACAAGCATTTTCACAAACACCTAATATACCAAATCTAAAACATGCTCACTAAGATATAAAACAAGAATCATGCAAAGAATCACACAAGCATTTTCACAAACACTTAATATGCTAACTCTAAAACATGCTCAAATTTAAACAACATGAAAACAGAAAATTAAAAATGCAAAAACATGATATCTAAGACATAAATGGCAACAAACAAAGCAACTAAATTAAATATAACTTAAGAATATGAAATAACATAATATTTAAAACATCAAAAATAAAGAAAATAGCATAAACAATATGGTAAAATGAATCAAAAACAACAACTTAAAATAAATAATGTAGGCCATTTGGCCATGGTGAGTTTATTGTAAAAACAAAATGTAAGAAAAATATACTTAAGAAAGGAAATGAAGGAAGAACAAGAAACATTATTTTAAAATGAAAACTCACCAAGTAGAGATTAAAATAGCAAAAAATAAGAATAGAAAATGAAAGTGCAAGAGTTGGTGCTCAAGAGCAACCTCAAGAAGCTAATATTTCAAGCTTTTCTCTTCAAACTTTCCTTTTTTTCTAAACCTTTCTTTTTTTTGCTCTCAACCAAGAAGATAAAAAAAACTAAGAAAAACTAAGAGAAATCAACCAAAATGGAAAAGAAAAAACAAAATCTGCCTCCCTCCCCTTAGGGCTGGCAGAAAATGATGCTTATATGGACTCCAAGATGTTGTCATTTTTGTGTAACCTAATTTCCATCAAATGGCCAATAATTCAAGATGAAAAGTCATGAAATTACCACCCTTAGATTAGCATCTCAGCCCTCTCAAATTACAGCTGTCCAAGAAAAATGTTGACATCTTTTTTCCAGCCCAACTCTGATTTTTTGAAGGGTCCAAAAAGCCCTTTTCGGTTGCTTGGGTGAAATGACCATTTTGCCCTCCCGGATGCAAAATAAATATCAAACGGGCTCCAAATTCAATTTTTAGTTTTTTAATACTTCCAAAATAATAAAATATTGAGTTCTGGAAGTTTTCAAAATTATCCGAGTCCGTTTGCTATTTATTTGGATTTTTTCTTCCCAAAATGTCCTTTTATGCCCCTACTTTTTACCATTTTTTAAACGAGCTCCAAATCAAGATTTTTCTTCACCAATCTCTTCAAAATAATTAAAAAGTGTGATCTGGAAGTTTTCGTAATTTTTGGAGCTCATTTGGTATTTTTTCGGGATTTATCGGCTTGAATTACTGCATAGGAAGCTTGGGATTTAGCCATTTTGCAAATGAACTCGGAATCAAGATTTTCTTTCGCCAATCTCTTCCAAATAATTTAAAAATGAGATTTACCAAATTTCAGAATTTTTGGAGTCCATTTGCTATTTTTCCGGGATTTATCTTTTTGAATTACTGCATAAGAAGCCCGGGATTTGGCCATTTTGCAAACGAACTCGGAATCAAGATTTTCTTTTACCAATCTCTTTCAAATGATTTAAGAATGAGATTGACAAATTTTCCATAATTTTCGGAGTCCATTTGCTATTTTTCCCAAAATTTTCCAATTTTGCCCTTTAACCTCCGAAACCCGGTTTTGCTCAAAACAAGTCCGATTTTCAGATTTTCTTCAATCTGAGCCTTGGGCCATCCTTTTTAATCATTCCTCATCCATTGGGGGCTTTGGTCTTACCAAGTCGGGCCATTTCTGTGATTCTTCCCGATTTCACCGAAATCCACTAAAAACCCTAATTCTCGGTTTTCTCCCGGATTGACTTTTCTTTCGGTTTTTCTTGCAAGTGACTTCTCCATTACCCGTAGTCAGTGCTTATCTTTCATTTGGAACCTTCAATTTCGACCAGTTTGATCGTTTAAGCACTTTTCCCCAAATTTCTCGGATTAGGGTTTCTTTTCTACTGAATCTCCAAATCCCAACTTCCGAACTCCATATCTTTCAATGTAGACCTCGGATTATCAAAATTCTTTCGCCATTTTTCAATTGAACTTAAAATCTTGATTTTGAAAGTGGGTTGACTTTTTCAGTAGTTGACTTTCTGGAGTTGACTTTTTCGGGGTTGACTTTTTCGGGGTTGACTTTTTTTCAAGTTTGACTTTTTGTGCTCGCCCTCTTAAACTAAGTCTCGGAGTACCACCTGCAGGATGAAAACAGTCTTTTTATACTCGGAAACATCAATATGGGAAGAAAACATACCTGTTTAGTGGCCCGGACAAAATTAGGTGTCTACACATTTAAAAATAAAAAAATAAAAAATATCGAATAATCGATTTTTTATTATCTATTGACATCCTTAATTAAATACTCCACTTGTAAGACCTAGATTCGTTTCTCATTGCTAACAATCTTCGTTTGTGGACGATTTTTAAATTCAATTTAAATTTTGTTCCAACATGTCAGGATAATCTCCCTCGTCTAAACTGTTCTTTAAAAAAAAAAATTAAAAAAAGATTTTATTTCCAAAACAAGAAAGTATTGTATTAAGGATTTTAACAATTTCAATGCTATATAAAGTAGGATTCCATAAATCTATATTATCTATTATTGAAAGTGCATTAAATATAACCCTTTTTTTTTTCCTTATGTAGTAAAGATCTTAACAATTTAATGACAGATAAAGTAGGATATGCGGGGAGTTCTACCGTAAGTTTCTTACGGTAAGGTTGTGGTAAGCTCCAAATTGGGAAACCTGAGTAGCAGGTTACCAGGTCACAATTTTTTACATATACACTTGATAAATTACATATCAACTTGGACGGATTACATATAAAACATGAAAAATTACATATCAACTTGAGAAATTGAAAAATTACATATGGACTTGATAAATTACATATGAACTTGAAAAATTACATATGAAAAATTACATATGAACATGAGAAATTACATATGAACTTGGAGAATTACATATGGACTTGATAAATTACATATGAACTTGAGAAATTCCCGAATTACATATGGACATGAGAAATTACATATGAACTTGGAGAATTACATATGGACTTGATAAATTACATATGAACTTGAGAAATTCCCGAATTACATATGGAATGGGAAATTACATATGAACTTGGAGAATTACATATGGACTTGATAAATTACATATGAACTTGAGAAATTCCCGAATTACATATGGACATGGAAAATTACATATGAACTTAGAGAATTACATATGGACTTGATAAATTACATATGAACTTGAGAAATTCCCGAATTACATATGGACATGGAAAATTACATATGAACTTGGAGAATTACATATGGACTTGATAAATTACATTTGAACTTGAGAAATTCCCGAATTACATATGGACATGGGAAATTACATATGAACTTGGAGAATTACATATGGACTTGATAAATTACATATGAACTTGAGAAATTCCCGAATTACATATGGACATGGGAAATTACATATGAACTTGGAGAATTACATATGGACTTGATAAATTACATATGAACTTGAGAAATTCCCGAATTACATATGGACATGGAAAATTACATATGAACTTGGAGAATTACATATGGACTTGATAAATTACATATGAACTTGAGAAATTCCCGAATTACATATGGACATGGAAAATTACATATGAACTTGGAGAATTACATATGGACTTGATAAATTACATATGAACTTGAGAAATTCCCGAATTACATATGGACATGGGAAATTACATATGAACTTGGAGAATTACATATGGACTTGATAAATTACATATGAACTTGAGAAATTCCCGAATTACATATGGACATGGAAAATTACATATGAACTTGGAGAATTACATATGGACTTGATAAATTACATATGAACTTGAGAAATTCCCGAATTACATATGGACATGGAAAATTACATATGAACTTGGAGAATTACATATGGACTTGATAAATTACATATGGACTTGATAAATTACATATGAACTTGAGAAATTCTCGAATTACATATGGACATGGAAAATTACATATGAACTTGGAGAATTACATATGGACTTGATAAATTACATATGAACTTGAGAAATTCCCGAATTACATATGGACATGGGAAATTACATATGAACTTGAGAAATTCCCGAATTACATATGGACATAGGAAATTACATATGAACTTGGAGAATTACATATGGACTTGATAAATTACATATGAACTTGAGAAATTCTCGAATTACATATGGACATGGAAAATTACATATGAACTTGGAGAATTACATATGGACTTGATAAATTACATATGAACTTGAGAAATTCCCGAATTACATATGGACATGGGAAATTACATATGAACTTGGAGAATTACATATGAACTTGAGAAATTCCCGAATTACATATGGACATGGAAAATTACATATGAACTTGGAGAATTACATATGGACTTGATAAATTACATATGAACTTGAGAAATTCCCGAGTTACATATGGACATGGGAAATTACATATCAACTTGACGAATTACATATGGACTTGATAAATTACAGCTCAACTTAAGAAATTCCCGAATTACATATGAACTTGAGAAATTTCCGTATTACATATAAATATAAAAAATTACATCTAAATATAACAAATCATTACAAATTTGATTACTTAACATATAAACGTGCTAAATAAAATATAAATATAATAAATGACATTAAAAATAAAAAATATTTATATGTTTAGAAATTATGTTTTTATCACTTAACATTAATAAAAATAATTATTGATTTAGTTACAGATAAAATAACATTATTTTAACTTACATAGACATATTTAATTGGATAATATTGCTTCACCCACTTCTTTAAATTGTTAACAGACAATTACATATGGTAGGTCAACATAATTAATGACATTGTTTAAATAACTACATCTCTATATTAAATGCATTCCTTATTTGTCAACTACTTTAGTTGCTGAGATATGCGTTTTGTTTTCTTATTTGCTGAGTTTTAGCTGAGACAGGTTTAGGCTTCTACGAAAGCGCAACAGCTGAGATATTCAAGCACATTATTCAACCAAATATTCCATACAAAAGGTTAGTATACAATGTTTAAGTTATATAATTTTCATGGAATCAGCTTTTTTACTTCTTATAAAATGTGTAATATTCAAAAATATTTTCATGGGTTAGTGAATAGAATGTTTAACTAATACAATTCTCATGAAACCGGTTATTTTAGTGGTTATAAATTATATAATATTCATAATTGCATATTTTCATGGGTAGTGATTTTGATGGGTTACTTAATAGAATGTTTAAGTTATAGCATTTACATGTTAATTTTACTTGTTTAGGGAATATCTAAATTTTAAGTAATACAATTTAATGTATTGCCGAAGAAATATATATTTTTTTTGTTTTTTTTTTTCTTCAGAATTATAATGGATTCTAGAACACAAGATTTTCATGAGGATCGTCCTTCGAATTCAGAATCTCCTAATGCTGTTGAATGTGAAGGTTCAATTTCTCATAATAATAAGGATTTCAGTAGATTATGTAGAGAAGATATAATAGGTATGAGTTTTGATTCATTGGATGCTGCATGGGAATTTTACAAGGCATACGCTTTTCAGAAGGGTTTTGGTGTTCGTCGGGGAAGTACAAGACGTAATGATACTGGTGATCTTGTAGGTCAACAATTTTGTTGTACAAAAGAAGGATTCAAGATTGACAAAATAGAACACTGCAATCGTAAAAGAAATGCTAGACCGTTGTCTAGAACCGGATGTAAGGCTAGTGTACGTGTCAACATGCAGTGTTTTGGGAACTGGGTAATCACATATTGTGAGGACGTTCATAATCATGATATGTGTGATTCATCTCATAAACATTTTATTCGGTCACATCGAGAAATTAAAGATTCAGATTTAGCTGAAGCTAAAGCTATGAAATCTGTTGGGGTCTGTACATCACAGATCATGAACTACCTTGTTCAAGAAGCTGGTGGATTCCAAAATGTTGGTTTTGTTGCAAAAGACCTGTACAACGCGCTACATGCCTGCAGTAAAGCTGAAATAGCGGATGGCGATGTGAATGCTGTTATTTCTTACTTTGAAATGAAGAAGGAATTGGATATTGGTTTTTATATGAAATATAGCACTGATGATGATACGCGATTGCATAATCTCTTTTGGGCAGATGCTACTTCACGGTCGGACTATGCATGCTTTGGGGATGTTATAGCGTTCGACACCACGTATAAGAAGAATGCTTATGATAGGCCTCTGATGCCTATAGTCGGTGTCAATCACCATCATCAAACAATTGTTTTTGGAGTTGCTGTACTTGCTGATGAGACAACTGATAGCTTTGTGTGGGTTTTGAGAACTTTCCTAGAAGCAATGCATAACAAACGTCCTATTTCAGTTGTTACTGACGGGGATAGGGCAATGCAAAGAGCAATTAGAACTGTTTTTCCCGATGCTAGACACAGACTTTGTACGTGGCACCTAGCTCGCAATGCACAGGCAAATATCAGTGATCCATTATTTGCTAAGGCATTTTGTAGATGCATGACTTCATGGTGGACACCGAATGATTTTGAACGTGAGTGGACTGTAATGATCAGACAATTTAATGTTGAAAAGCACCCTTGGGTAGTCGAAAAAGATAGAACTAGGGACATGTGGGCACAAGCATATATTACAGGATAATTTTTTGGGACATTACGAACCACACAAAGGTGTGAGTCCTTGAACGCTTCGCTTGCTATATACTTGAAGTCCAAAAAAACATATCTTGACTTTGTTCGTTCAATTGATCAAGGGGTTAGTAGAATGCGGACCAAGGAATTAGAGGCTGATTACTTTAGTAAGGAAACAAGGCCAACCCATTTAAGCAAGTTAGATGACATTGAAGGTCATGCGGCAACTATGTACACAAGGGAATCATTCTCTCTTTTCCAAGACGAGCTTCAGCAGGAGACATTGTATCGTATCCGTGAACCAATTGTAGAAAATGAATTAATGCGGACCTATTATTTAGCGAAGTACAGGGAACCTGACCGAAGGGTTGTAGTTGTCTTTGATGCAGCTGCACAAACAATTGAGTGTTCTTGCCAAAAATTTGAGACAGTTGGGTTGCCTTGTAGGCATCAAATTCATGTGATGAAGCTTGAAGATATGTCTGATATTCCTGCATCTTTGATTATGCATCGATGGACGAAAAATGCCAAACTGTGTGCCCCATCGTTTGCGCAGAATGATGTTGCACCCGAGATGATGCAAATGGTGCGGTATGCATCACTAAGTTCTAGTTGTAACCGAATGTGCTATGTAGCATCCAAAACAGGTGAGTCGTTTAATAGAGCAAGAAGTGAAATTAATAGATTGACTGTTGAAATGGAGGAATTGTGTGAGCTGAATGATCCCGTAGCTGAGATCTCAAAGATGGGAAAAGTACTAGACCCTATTACGAGATGGGGTAAAGGGAAAGAAGTAGGGAAAAAGCAAACACCGTCCAAAGTCAGAAAGTGTGGGTACTGCAGAATGGAGGGACATAGTAAAGTTACTTGCCCAGTTTTGAAACTTGGAATGCAAAGTGCTGGTCTCGACAACCTTACTTCTAATAGTGACAATGAGTTCCAATATTCAGTACAACATGTGAGATTTACATTACTTATAATTTGTGTTTTTAAAGTTTTAACAGTATGATGTTCGGTGAATAATTACCTTAAATCCTCATAGGGAGAATGTGAAGTGGAGACGGAAGTCTTTTTCCCAACTATGCATGCTGAAGAGAACGAGAAGATACAGGTAATGTTTAATTTTATTTCTTCTACGCTTTTATTGGTTTCGGGTACTGCGCTCAATGAAATAATTAATTGTTCAGCATATGACTAACGTTATATTTAATACTTTTAGGACGACTCTTTTTCATTCAGCAATTACCCAGAAAGATATAATGAAGCTAAACAATCAGACTTCTCTACCTGGTTTAGATCACCAAGTTAGTAGGTAAGTCTAAGATACAATTGTGAGAGTTCAATATGCACTTGTTTCCATAATGAGAGTGTAAAATTAATATATCATCATTCACTCTTTTTCTTTCAATTTTTCTATTTGGGTTAACTTTGCAGTAAAATTTTCCTTGAACATCAGCACCACATCTTCATCTTTCTGGAGCAACAAGTAAATGAGCAAAACACAGACAATACAAGAATGGAAAAGCTTGAATCAGTTAAAGAACTTGAACATGTGTAGTTTAGTTCTTTTTTGTTGTTGTTGTTGTTGTGTTTATTATAACTGTTTAGATAAGTAAGTAATTTGGTGGTAATAGCAGGGTTGATGAAGGATGTTGAGGCCAGAACAATTGCACCAAGTGCCACACTAAAACAAAGATTGCTTGGCCGTAGTGGTTAAATATATGGTTTTTTAGCTTGAAAAGGGGTTTACCTTTATCATTTCTTATGACTGAGGAATGTCTTCTTTTAGTAATACCACTGCCTCAAACCTTTCGTTTCTGCATAATGCTGTTGGCTAGTTGCTAATTTTCCCATTTTTTTTTGTATTTTTGAGTGTCTGGCCAGTGACCATTAACTTTATTGCTTATTTTCACCACAGCATATCTCATGAGGAACCAATAGCATTTACATTGTATATTTTTCTACTGAGAAACAAAGCAAAGGCGATGCCACATCACAATCTATAACACTGTCCAACTCAGCCATATAAAATACATATTGTTATGAGAGCAAAAAATACATATTTCTGAACTGATTCTTCTGCTGAAACAAAATTAAAATACTAGAAAGAGATTATAACCACCTCCACCACAACCCAAGTAGCCATATTTTCAATACTCCAGAATAACAGAAACAACAGATTTTCGACCCACCAAAACATTCGTACACTAATATGAAGATGTTCATAGTACAAATTTAATAACCAAAAACAACAGAAATTTCAGTTGTCATAAACCTTTTAAATCAGTTGTCATCATCTCATTTTCCTCTTCAGAAATTTCAGGTGTTGGTCTCTGCATTTTGACATTGTTACTGAGTCGATGGCCAAGTTCCCCCCTTCTTGTCTAGCACTCACGTGCCTCTTTGCTCTAACACTTTCTCGACTAGAGCTGCTTCCAGATCTTAACTCTTCAATTTGTCTCATAGCAGTCTCTAGTTTGGAATTGAGATTTAAGTTTTCCAGCATTGCAAGCTTTTCCATTTCCAGCACCGCTTTTTCACTAGCATTAATTCTCATATGGATACCCTGAAAGTCAGAAAAACCATCTGGAACTGAGGCAATTCGATCTTCACTTGTTTGTATGAACTTTTCAGCACGCAAACAGAACTAGCTTACACTTTCACAAAGTTCTGACATGCATATAGTATTGCAATAACTAGGCCTTGCAGAAGTAAAACAAAACCAGAAACCACATATTTACATTAACACAGAGATCAAGAAAACAAGATGTTGAAAAAACACATTAACCAACTTTCTGGAGAAGCGGCAATATCAATTGCTTGTGCAAAATTTCTGGAGAAGCAATTATCTCTTGCGTTTCAGAATTCCAAGAGTTCACAATCACTCCAAAACTAGTCACAACCCGGTGTGCTGACATTCACAAATACAGGATAATTACATATAAACACATATAACAGTGTCTATATACTGAGAACGAAACATGACAAATTATATGATTTATTGAAATAAATTACCTACTTCACAGCTTCAACTTGCCAACTGACTTCTGCGACAGCTTTGTACGAGGAGATATCCTAGCTTTATGGAGGGTTAGAGCAGCATCACATACCCTTTTCCGTAAAGTGTTCTCCTCATGGTTTATCAGCTCATAGACTAATATAAATCTGTCCCACACGTTTAAACGCTACATACGAATACATACAAAGGGAATCAAATTTCGCACACGACCCAACATATGACAAAATATTGAAATAACTAACAGCAATGAGAATAGCATACCACAAATTTATAGTCAGTATTATGTAGATTTTGCATGAAAGCAGCAACCCACATTCCGCAATCATAACTGTATGCAATTTCAAGAATAGTAGCTTTTATAATTCAGTTACATAATGGAAAACAAGGTTTTCAAATAGTGAGAGAGTTATGTTACCCGTTGCTTTGCAGAGGAACCCTCTCTGGATTCACAATTTTCAACTCATGAAATGGCACCATTGGACTACCAACCAATGATGTCATCAGAGGGTCAGTAAACAATTTCGCACACGCGGATATCTGTTCGAAGTGAAATTAGAATAAATTATAAATGTCTCGTCGTAAACCAAAATCATGAATTACAACATGTTCGCAAGTGCAAATAAATATAATTTAGTACAACATGTATTTATCTTACCACACGAGTCACATCCGCAACTCTTTGTTTATTTGCAACATTGCGCGGCAAGGTATCCAACACTTTCGCTTCCTTCTCTAGCATATCTATCACACACAAATACCAATGCGTGTTCATCTCATTCATTGGTATAAAGATCTGCAACGAAATTACATAATCATTGTTAGCAGGTTATTACGTTATATAACATAATTTCGATCGTACGCACATAAAGAGATTTCCATGTCCTCACCTTGTAACAGTCACTCAAGGATCCCATATGAATGAATTGTCTTTTAAAAAAGTTAATCAGCTCTTTCGCATTGCATTCGGTTGACAAGATATGAGTCTGCAAAGAATAAACATAAGGTTCATGTTTCTTGAAAAAAGTTAAACTATATGCAAAAAACAAACAATGAAAAATATACTCACAGAAAATGCGGCCGGAAAATACCATCTCCTTGTTGACAAAGTCGAAGCTTTACAATAGTAGGCCATTGACTCACCGACAAGGTCAATAATCTAGGGCAGGAACAACTCATTAAAAACATTTCACTACTACAAAGACAATCATGAAGTTCGATGAAAAAATATATTACACTTACCACTGAAGTTACCTATTGTTTTGGGCGCAAGGAGCCAAATTCCTCGATTGATGCAAATGTTGCACCGAATTGGACTACAACTTCACTACAATATAAACTCATATAAAGAATAAATAAAATATCGAAATCCATATCAACTTAAAATCAACAAATTTTTTTAAATAAAAAAATATCATCAACATACCTTGGATCGACATTACTGTTCCACACATAATTGCAAATTGCAGTATCAAGTTCATTTAATTCTTTCAGAATTTTGATAGCGGCCCTCTTCGCGGTAACCTTTAAATATTTATTTGTACAAACATACGGCATATGGTACTGCTAATTAGTAATTATACATATCAGACTTATGTAATAAATGTATATACTTAAACATATATAAATTGAATTACATATCAATATATATTCAGTGTATGCATTCACAAAGATTGCAATGAAAGTCGGAAAAACTAAATGTTGTATAAGCATATCATGCCTACATGCATGATTGGTCTATTCAAACAAACATAAACAGTCCTGCGGACGGGAGTGCAAATATCACAAGAAAGTTGATTTCGCTCGCGTAACTATCCCACTAACACCAGAAGCAAATGTTGACCTTGACCTAACAATTTGGTTTTTCTTGCCAGATTGACCCTATAATATGTAATCATATAAAATGCCATAAACAAATTAGTTATTTTATAGCATATCTAAGTATTATTGAATCATAAATAAGTTAATATATATACCTTCTTTTTCCGTGGGGCAGGACAACTTGAGCTTGGATTGTTGATATCAGTTCTCACTGGTGTAGTTAAATCTCCATCTCCATCTCCCTCTTCCGCTTTGCGCTCAATGATCTCGATGGAGGACTCCAACTCACCACCTGGTGTTTTCAACTCCGTGCTCTGCCCATCGACCTCAACGATGCCTCCTTCCTCATCCTTTTTTTGCAAACTGGTTTCACCACCAGTTTTCACCTCAACAGATCTCGATAAAAGAGCATTAATTTTTTCCTGCATCGACTTCATGTCTTCCGACATTCTATTCAGTTGTTCTGTCACACTGGCTTCCAGACTTTTCATGGACTCTCTTAAAGCCTGAAAAATAATTACGAATAAACATACTACATACACTTAATGCAATCCGTGAAGTATATACATAATTTATAGATTTCTTGCAATCTCTATGAATTAGACATGAAGATCTAATTAACCGACTTACCTGTAAGTCAGTATGATACAGCTTCTGCTCTTCTTGTATCGGCCGCTCAGTGTGATGTTCTTCGGTGATATGAATACCCTTATTTCCATGAAATCATAAGTTAATCAAACTACATAATTCATATATAAGTTTTAGTCACTAACAATAAATTAATACAACTTAGATAACTAATGTCACCTTGGATTTCAAGCCAACACGGAAGTCTCTTGAATGGGAAATTGAAGAGACTACCTCATCCGTTCCCCATGCACTAATGCGAGGAACAAAAGTTGACGTTGCCTCTTTCGTACTCCGAACTCCGGAAATATGGTCATAGAACCTTATCTACTCAAATTATTACAATTTAGTCAATATAACTTATACTTCTAATTTAATTCCATTCCAAATTAATTCAAATCAAGATTGCTTTCGAACACGAAGATTTAAAATATTATACTTACCACCAATAAGAGCAGGCAACCGGTTAAGTACACTTTTGATGATTTCATCTTCCTAGCATGAAAACTTCTAATACCAAGAAGAAGCTTCTCATGAACATGTTTTGCCCAGTTCAATTTTCCATTCAGGCCATCCTCCGTCAAACAAGAATAATACTCTTTCGATGGCCCCCCTTCAGTCGTTGGACACAAAAACCGTCCAACGATATATAAGAGGAGCCTGGCCTTTAGCTCTTCACAGTCGGCCTCGAACTCCAAAATTTCTTGCTCTAGCCTAACAAAACTCATCTTTCGATGAGTTGGAATATTAAACTTATTACACAAGACTTCAGCGTCTTCTCTTTCCATTACAGTTGATACCTCTACTCCCTCGTTTGCTAAACCTAGAATACCTTCCACATCCTCCACTGTGAAAGGGATACCTTCGCCATCCACTTCCATGGAGCTGGTTGCAACATTAAAGTTCTGAACCAAATTTTCACACAGCTCTCTTGGAAGCTTTCCATCTTTCAACAGTAGCAAGGGACCGAACCCTATGCTTTCCACTGCACCTTCAATATGTTTTTCCTTCAATTGCATAAAGAGCTTGCACAAATTAAATGGACTACAGCGTGTCGCAACCAAGCCCTACACATAAAGTACATTCATTAAAAATACATAGCAATATAACATCATACTTCAGTTGTAACTATTATTTCTTCAATATAACATTTTCTTATTTAATTATTACCTTCTTTTTTTCATCATCTAATTTCTGTCTTTTTAACTGTTGCACTTCATTTTTGTACTGCTCTTGTTGTGCAACAGTCTGCTCTATAAACGGCAGCTTCTCCTGTGTAGGCAGCACTTTCCATTTTGCTGCCAGCTTACGAACCTATGAAAAAAACAATTCCAATTAATTCACATACACATCAAAAAACCATGATTTTAGTAACACTTTATAACTTAGTGTCCACACAAACGATACATAAAATATTACTCACCTTCAATGACATTTTCCCTTTGTCTTCTCCATCTCCTTTGCATTCATTTATGCTGTATAAAGCGATTAACATAAAATATGTAACTCGCACTCTTTAAATCCAAATATAACAACATACCATGTCTAATGAATTCAACTTAAAACCACCAAGTATAGTTACTTACTAGTAATTCAAAAATGCACCCCTCGGTTTTACAACCTTCATGCTGGATTCAGTCTGCTGAAGCTGCACATTTTCATCAACTTTGTCCATCTCTTTGAATCTTTAATAAAATCAAACAAAAGTTTGCAAATTTCTCAACTTTAGACATACAATAAATTATAATTTATAATACAAAACAAGTACATCAGGATAACTAATTCTGCATAAAAAGTTAATCAAATTTTCTCTGCCTAGAGGCATAATCTTATCCGTATTAAAAGTTCATATTCATTAAAAGTTCATATTCAATTATCTTAAAAAGACAAAATTTAAAAATGACATGACTATTTAAAACCAAAATAAGAAAGGAGGTAAAACTATTACTATCTTATTATTGCATTAGGAAAAAAAATTAAAATTTTCTAAAGAATGTGTATGACAATATTATTGATTAAAAGTTCATATTCAATTATCTTAAAAAGTATATATATACATAAAATAAATTTGTTTAAACCTAAGGTACGTAAAAACTATATACTACAAATTTTGCATTGATTTTTCAAGGAAAGTACCATTTATTTGGCCTAAAAGGTAAGTACCAATTAATAATAACATTTTCTATTGTAATTGTTTAATTTCTACTCTACTTATGCACATAAGGTTAATTACAGTATATTCATTTTCTCTATTTTTTTTTATACTATGGGTGGGATGATTTAAATTTTAAACCTTTGGATATATATAAAATTCCACACCCCATAGTCAAGATACTATTTTATATATAAAATTTGATAAAATTGTCAACAAAAGATTATAGTAAATGTTATCTCACTGTTATTACAAGAATGCAGCAGCAACACCATAAGTTACATATATACCAGACAAAACCACAAGTGAAATCATAACTTTTAAAACGGTTCAAGACAAAATCACAACGAGTCAAACACTGTTCCATTCAGAAAATCATGTACTAACACTATTTTATAAGAACAATCTTACTAAACCAGAGCCAAAGTGAAGAATTTCCAAAAACTAAGCATGCTAAAATCACAAAATTAAATCCAGATGACAATCAATATTGAATTTTGACAATATTACGAACCAACAGGGAGAGCACAACACCCTAAAAAGTGACAAGTTTACCACAAGTTTATGCATTCAAGGAACAAAACCCAATTCCAAAATATCTCAGTCTCTCAACAAAACAAAAACCAAATTACCAAATACCCAAATTACCAAAATTAAATCTAGATTGTAAAAGAAGTACATTTGAAATCGACAGATTACAAAAATCAGATGAAAGATTATGCAGTAATAGATGCCATGCCAATCAAACTAATTGTCAGGGTTGTGGTTTGGAGCCATGAGAGCGAAAAAAGCTTAAACAATATAGGCATATCAAATGCTCGATAGCAGAATCATAATAGGCATAATTTTTAAGCATCATGACATGTTTTCCACTTCCATGCATCTAATTAGGACGAAACAGATACACATTATAGCGAAACCGACACTGGCTCAATTAACACGTAGAGAAACCAAAACGCATCCAGTTATCCTTCCTTTTTTTCCTGTCCAACAACCAAACAAAGCAAACATGTTTCCAAGCTGATTCAAGAACTTATGCTTACCAATTATCTTCTTGCAGCCACCCATAATTTATGCTGATATTTCTGCCAAAAAAAAAAACCCCAAACCAAAAATAATTAGAATCATCCACAAAAAATATAAAAAAATTGCTGAAATACCAACAAAGAAACAAAATACCAGATGACCAAACAAAAATATGTCTGGGTTCGATGATTTTCAGAGGAAGAGAGTCGGGTGTGGGTTTGATATTTGGGGTTTCGTTTGTGCAAAAACACAAGGGTTAGGGTTTTTTAATCTGGGGTTTCGATTCTTTACAATGGGAGAAGCCAAATTTCGAAATTAATTACAATGGGAGAAGCCAAATTTCGAAAAAGAAATGGGAGAAGCAAATATCGAAACAGAAAAGGGAGAATAAAATTTAGGGTTCTAACAATATTTGAGAAACACCATAGAAAGGGAAAACGAACTGATTAGAAAGGGGAACCAAATTTTCGAAACAGATTACAAAGGGAGAAGCAAATTTTCGAAACACAAAAGGGGAAGAAATTTGAGGGTTCTAGAGAAATTTTTGTATCAGAGGGGGGAAGGGTTTTTCGAAACACAATAGAAAGGGAAAACGAACTGATTAGAAAGGGGGAACCAAATTTTCGAATCAGATTACAAAGGGAGAAGCAGATTTTCGAAACACAAAAGGGGAAGAAATTTTAGGGTTCTAGATAAATTTTTGTATCAGAGGGGGGAAGGGATTTTCGAAACAGAAAAGCTGGGGGGAAGGATGTATTAGGGGGAAGGGTTTTTTCGAAGAGAATGGGTCAACCGGTTTCCCATTTTTTTTATTTCAACGGTTCAGATCTTACATTTATGATCTGACGGATACGATTCATCTAAGCTTATGGGAAGCTTACCGTAAAAAACTTATGTTAGAATTTTCCAGGATATGCATTGTTCATCATGCATCAAATACAACTCTCTCTTTTTTGTATATTATTTAATTTTTTTACTTATAAAAAAGGGAAATTCTAATAATTTTAGTGACACTGGTTTAAAAAAGAAATTTGTAATTAATATATTATTTTTATTAAATTTAATGAAATAGTATATTAAATGTAAACATCTTTTCTAAAATAATATTTTTTTAACTATTATTAATCAGTATATATATACACATATTAATCAGATTTTATAAACAATTCATTTGCAAGAATAATGAGTGAAATGCATACATATAATTACTATAACACAAAAATATATGTCAAAACTGAAAATCTACCATTGTTACAATTCAAAGTATGATCAGCATAACAGATATTCCTTTCACTAAAAAAAACATAATCTTGTATTACTCTTCATTTCTATTTGTTTTTTACTCTTTTTTGGCATCTGTAAAATGATTATTTTTTTAATATATTAGTTAAAATTATTAATTTTATATCAAATTATTAAACTTCTATAAAAATAAAAGGCTAAAAGAAAATAAATTTCAATGGAAAATGCAAAAGGAATAAACTATTTCTCCCTCTTTATCACAACAAGTGGGGCCTTGATTTTATTGGATAAGCCTTTGTCTTATAAGATTATCAGAAGCTAGAAACAAAGTAAAAGCTAGAAAATTTTATATCTTATTGAAAGGAAAAATAAGAAGAAAAAAAAAAGTTATATAATTACACGTACTAATTTTTAAAATTAAAAAAAAAAAGTAAAAATGATTTTTTCAATGTTTTAAGTTGAATTATTAATATGATTTATAAATATATTATAGATTTTGCAAAGAAGAAAGAGTATACCAGCATGTCAAGAAATATATCTAAAATCAGACAATAAGTTATGCCCTTAATTTTACAAGTTTCATAGCAGGGAAAGCATAATCCAAAAAGCTCAAAAGTGTAAGCAAAGCTAAGCAATACCTTGCAATTTATAAAGCTATAAAGCTACATTAAATTCGAGTTTAATTTAGTTGATTTATGTAATCATTTTTAAAAAATAATATTCAATAAATTTGAAATTCGAATATTAATATCTATAACTATTTTCTTTATCTTCAAACTGCTAGTCTGCAACTTATTTTGTAAAAAAGATAATTATAAAGCTACATTACAATAGCTTTCCAACCCCATTTTCTAAGAAGTTTTTTTTAATAGAAATGGCAAGGCAAATCATGATTGCAAAATTAGTTGAAATTGAGAAAATTTATTGTTTAACTCTGTCTAGTGAAAGGCAACTAATCCCCACTAATTAACTTTGTGTTAGGCCACCTGTTTAACTCCAAGAGGTTTTTGCTGTTCCAATTTTCCCTACCAAACCAATATCTACCTACCATAACTGTTATTCTACATTTCTCAGTTATTTAAACTTGAATATAAATTTGGCAATTCGTGGATTTATATTGTGTTTGTGTATTTTTGTGTATATGATAATCGTATTTAAAATATTTTATATTTATATAAATTTTGACATGTTAATAATTTGTGTTATATAAATTTTAATATGTTCAAGTATTTGTGTCATGTCAGTTTTTTTTTTCGTATTTTGTGTCGTGTTTTAGTTATTTTTTTTATCGTGTTCATGTTCGTATCATATAATCATATCGTGTATATTATCAGATCTAGTTGAATCTGATATGAGAATTCAATTTAGAAGATAGGCATTACCGAAAAATGTTCTTTTTGTTATCTGAATTTTAACATCCAAATTGATGAGTAAAAAGTTGATGCTTACTTAGGAATTTCAGCAACAGAGTTTGGACATTAAAGGGTTTCTTCTCCTTAATGTGGTAAGAAAATCTCATTATTTAACCACCACCATAATTTACCTTACATGATTTTTTGTATTTTGTTGAAAGAACATGAATTTCTTTTTACAGTCAAAATCATGATTTAGAATGTTTTTAAGGAAAGCTGTCTCGGCGTACGTTTGTTTTGTAAAAAAATTATCGTTAAAAAATAATTTTTATATTTTTTGATATTATTTCGTTAAAATAATTTGATCAACTAAAAATTATATATATTTTTTGGGAAAATATCTTACGCATTTGAAAAGCGAAAGATATTTTTTGAAAACTGAAGTAAAATAAAAAAATCAATCCCTATAGAAATTGAATCACAAAAAAAAAAAAAAACCGATCATTTAAATGTAAAAATTGTTTATTTTTTTATATGAATAGAATTTTTTCGAAAAAAACAATTAAACAACCAAAAATATTTGTGCTAAGGCCATATTATATTGCAGCCAGAAATTTAGTGCTAAGGCCAAACAATTTGCCTATACATATCATTTTCTGAATTGGCCCAGTTCAAGATTTGGGCCTTGCTTTTTATTGGACCAGAGCTGCTGCTGGTGCTCTAGACTCTGGAGTTGGGAACTTAGAATATTACAATGAGAAATTATCTCATATATTATTAATAAAATTTTTAGATTTTAGAAACAGGATTAATAAAATAATACATATTTTTTAGAATAAATTAAAAAAAGAAAAATATGTAATTGTCTCTTAACTTTTTTTGTGAAGTTAAAAAATTACAATGCCAATGTATTAAAAACTAATTCATATTACAAAATGATTATTATAAGAAATTTTCAATTATTTTGCACAATCCCTTGATACATCTAGCATTCTCAATTGATTTAGCAAACCACCAATGCATATACATTAATGAAAGCGATTGCACTTGTTGTTTTCTTTTTATCATAAAATCAACTGATTTTTTATCATATGATCAATATGAAGTTCAATTATATTCCCATGCAAATTATGTAACAAATCGACAAAAAATTATTTTAAAATCTTCATTATAATAAGATATCCTTCCATGCTGGCTACATAATCATTGTAAAGAAATTTTTATGGAAAAAAAAAAAAGCATGAAAGCTTCATGCAAAGTACCACAATTATTTAACTCCTAATTCTTCAATCCCTTATTATTCAAGATTGGATAATTTACATTTTGAGTTATTGAATTTAGTATCAACTTTCATATAGGTCACAAATATTTAATTTTATCAAATTACATCATTGAAATTTTATTATTAATAAATTAGGTTACTTATAATAATTCCGTTAAGTAATTCTAATGAAAAAACAGATTCAGCGTGAAAATTATTTTACCTAAAATGTCAGTCAAATATTATCTTGATGAGATGTAAAAAATATATATGCATGCTAAATCAATTTTTTCGTTAAAATTACCCAACATAATATAAGTGACCTAATTTATTAATAATAAAAATTCAATAATGTAATTTGATGAAATTAAAAGTTTGTGACCTACATGAAAATTAATACTAAATTCAGTGACCCACAATGTAAATTATCTTTAAAGATTTAAGGTGCATGTATATAACCAAAGCTAGAACAACATGAAATAGAAGAACAATTGAAGAAGAGATAAAAGAATAAAAAAAAATGTAAGTTGTTTTCTTGATCATCTAAAACATATATATAAGACAAGGGAGGGAAATGGAATGAAAAAGAAAAGAAAAGAAGAGAAATAAACCAAAAGGTTGGGGAGAAAATAAAGAAAGTTTTCGTTTGTAAAGAGAAATTCGTCGAGTTTAATTCAATTGATTCGTGCTATCATTTTTAAGATATAACATCCAACAAATTTAAAATTTAAATTTTCATATAAACCTTAAAAAACAAGAGCACTTTTATTTTTTTTAATCCCCCACTAAAAATAAGCTAAAAAATCTTTAGGCGTGACAATGCTAAGTGGGGTGCATTATCATGGTCATCCCAATTTCACACATATCCTCCTCCCAACCTTTCTGATGCTGCCACGTCATCCCTCCTAAATTTCCTCACACTTTTTTCATCTTTCTACTTAAGTCAACCCCACATTCATCACCCTTTTCAACCAATCAAATCCATCCACATCATCATATTTTCCCCAATGAAAAATTTCCCCAACTAAACATCCCTACTTCACTGTTTTAAAAATTTTAAACCCCTCTCCTTTTTTTATCTACCTTTTTTGTTGTTGTCTTTTTTCCGGCCTTATTTCCGGCGGCTGGCCGTGAACGTTTGGAAAACAATTGTACCGGCGACAGGGAACTCATCCATTGCAAAACTCCGACATTTGAGTCCTAGTGGTTCCATAGCACGAGCCACCTTTGTCCAAACTTCATGGCTACTGCTTGTTGTTGAAACTGAAACTGTTGCTGGCTTGAAAACATGAACAGCTTTCTTCAAGGTTTCAACAATGTCATCTGGGTCGTCGTAAATTGACCCAACGCACTCGAAGCTAGCGTAGCTATACCCATCTTCAGGGGTGACATGGATTGTCGAGTAACGATCTCCATCAATGCCATTCATGGAGTAGCCGCAGGGATCAAATGCGAAGTCACAAATGAAAGCTCCAGGGTTGATGTTATCGATCCCCGTTAGCTCCGTCATTTCTTTGCCAGCTGAGTCCCCTGTTTTGCTATCTCCAGCTTTTTTGAAGAATTTACGTGCGAGGAGGCGATCGAGTTCGGTCATGCAAACTTCGACGGTGAAAGTAACGTCGGGAGATTTCAAGGCGAAGCGCTGTAGGTGAGTTTGGTCACTAGCTGTAAAAACGTGCCATGAATTATAAGCTGGGAGTTTGGAAGGCATAATGGAGGCTTTCCTATAGCAAAGATTGTTGGGGAGGTTTTCTTCAATGTAAATGACTTCTTCTTTGAAGTTGGTGTGAGGGAAAGGTTGTGATTTGGGGAAAATGAAGCTGCCCCTGGTGTACCTACACCCGCATAATGTGAGGCCGAGATTGTTCGCAAAGTGGATCAATGGACGGATTGATTTGAGGAGTTGAGTGGTCCCACAGGTTTTGATGATGATCTTTGTGGGGTAAACAAACAAACTTGATTCTGATAACACGTAAGCATCAAAGAAATGGTTCCCAACAGCTGATACAACAGTGCATTGGACAGCATGTAAAACTTGCTCAAGTGATTCGAAATCAAGCAGCCTAAGCCCCATATTGTCAATATTCACCGGTTCATCAATATCCCCAAAGAAATGGAGCTCTAGGCGTTTCTCAAACCCTTCAAACCCTGAAACAGCCATTTCTCCAAAACCTTGACAAAAACAAAACAGCAAACACCCAAAGACAGAAACTTGAAAACAGAAACAAAAACAAGGAGAAAAAAGAGAGAGAAATTTGATGGTGTTTGAAGAACTACAGGTGAGAGAGAGAAGTGGGAGGAATATGGGATTTTATAGGTGGATTGAGAGAGAGAGAGAGAGAGTGGGAGAGAAAGGGGCATGCGATTGAGGCAACCAAGAATCATGATTGCAGGCATAATGAAGTGAATAAGATGATGATTTGTTTTGAGAGAAGAAAATCTTTCATCTTAATTTCATGAGAGAAAAGGATACAAGGGAACGGGATTTATGCCCACGCGCATGCATTTTTCATGGTTGTTGTCATGCTCATGCACTGCACTCACTACTCCTGCCAGCTCTCCCAGTCTGTTCCAATCACTATTCTTCCATTACTCATGACCTCCAATAAACACCCCCCTTTAGCTTATCTCTTCGTTTGTGGAAAAAAACAAGCCCTCGTAAAACATGGTGAACCTATTTTCGATCCTATTACATTTATTATTATTATCGACATATCAAGAATCCAAATCTTTTGTTCCATTTTCCTGCTCTATTTTTACTTTCGTAACGAGTAATACGTTCGTTTTTTTGTTATTTTTGTATCAGTTCGTTTTTAATGTTTGATTCGATTTTTTATTTAATAAAAAATTGATTTTGTTTGAAAAAAAAATACAAAAACAATGCAAATAAAGAAGATGATATCGTAGAATTCACTTATTTGATCACCGATAAAATACCAATCGGTCGTATTTGTATTTCGTAACCCTCTTTAAACAGTTAAAAACAAACGAAGAAAAAAGCGACACAAAAAAACGGATCGGTGATTCGTTACAAGAGTGAGAGCACGAATAAAGGTAGAGAAATGGGGACAGAGGATTTCTATTCACATATAAAATGCTATTATAATCAATTATGATAAATATCAACGATGAAAATAATAAAATAACCATCGTATTATTAGGTTCCAATTTCATCTGCTGAGAAATTAGAACTTGAGATTTCGTACTATCAGAAAAAAAAAACTATAGACTATCCTTTTAGAAACAATCTCATTAACTGATTTTCATTTCAATAATCTCAAATCTTTAATCAGATTCATTAACTGTTTCATTAACGAAGAGTGTTTTTTTTTTTTTTTTGACAAGTGATCATTCAACTATCCATTTCAAAGTGTTTGGGTTGAATAATTCTGGGAAACTAATTTAAAGGATGATGTTGTTGGGGGAACTGATATATATTGGAGGTAGGGAGGGGCCATAGCACAATAATCATAGGCATAAATAATAATCCTTGTTTGTTCATGAACATTTTTCTGTGAGAGTGATTAAGAATTTTGTCTCAGATTTAGTTCACATACATACGTTTAATTGTTCTTACACTCCTACTGTCGGTTTCATTGGTAAGTAAAAAACATATAACAAGATGAGTTAATAATTCATTGTTTTGCTAGCTCTTTTTTAACTTCTGCAAATTTGAAGAAAACTGAGCAGTTTTTTTTTTACAAAGTTTCTACTGTTTTAGTTAAGGATTTTGCTAATTAGTGTCCTAAGGTCATTCTTAAAGGTTATTATGTATAGCAATATCTTCATTCAATGCATTGAAAATTATGAATAAAATTATCTTTGTATTTAATACAATACTTTTACTATAAATAATATATTAATTAACCTTAAAGAGTGTCCTAAAGGCACTAGTTAGCAAAACCCTTTAGTTAAAACTTTATGTTACTTGAATTCAAAAGTGAGTATTAGAGATTGGTATTTCTCCGACACGAATAAACTTAAATTATTTTAAAATTTTCATATATTTTTAAAATCATATCTTATATTTATATTTGAATATTTTATCAGAACACAAATATCAAACATGAATATTTTATTAAAAAAATGAAAAATCCGAGTAATATAGCTAAAACTTTGATTAGCCAACAAATTGGGGATTTAGCATGGGATTATCAAATCATTGAAAACTTTTTGGTATGTGATTTTTTTAATTAGAAAAATTGTCAAAATGGGAGGGGTTGAAGTCCCGTTGAAAAAGAGCAAAATAAAATCCATTCATAAAAAGAGCAAATTCTGATGAGGATTGGGTCAAAACTTATATGTAGAATTACTATTTCTAAGTCATTGGCATGAGAAGTTTTATAGAACAGCAACATAATCATAGGCTGGACCAAATGTTTCAAAGTAGGACAAACAATCATCAGCCTTTGCAAATTAGAAATGACTGGTGAGCTTAATTTGCTGTTTATAGATGTTCTCAAGTAGCTACAGGTTTATTCCTGAAGCAAACAAGATAAAACATAACACAACAGAAAAACTTGTTGCAATAAACAAAAAATCTACAAAATTTTGATAGTGACTGACTTCACTCATCAGAATGTATTTTAATAGAATTTTATTAATGAGTGTTTTAGGGCATCTGTTAAGTTTCATTAAATTATTATTTATAGTAATATTTTTATATTAAATACAGTAATTCATAGTTAAATTAATGATTTCAAATGTATTAAAATTATAACTTACTTAATATGATAATTTTAAATATCGTAAATCTATCAATTTCAATGAAACGGCAATATTTTAAATATGAATATATTATAACCATTCTTTTTTTTTCTTTTCTTTTTTTTGATAATACGAGTCAAGAATGTTATTAGGCTTTTTTTTTTTTTTGATCGATTTTAAAGATATACTTCTTTACAGTAGGAAAAACATGAGAGCAACTGGGTTAAATGGGCAGCTTTGTCCATCTCCAAGAAGAAGGCATATATGCTGATTAAGAGAAGCTAGACGTGCCAAAAATATCATCAATATTATAGGGTAAAATAATAATTATGCAGCAGAACCACAAGTTTGTAGAACCAAAAAAAAAAAAAAATACAAAAGGAATCAGGCGTGGCAACTGGCTACTAGATATTGAAAATATCCTTGAATTAGGGGAGGCCCCCGTACGTGAAAATCAAAAAAAGTTAAATATGAAAAATATGTCCTCATAAATTATTGTTAAATAATTTAATAAATAAAAGTTATTTGAAAAAAAAAAATAAATAATTAAAATTATTATAAAAGATATTGTAAAGATAAAATTACTTTTAATGAAAAAATTTACTTTTTTTTCTTTTTCATTAAGAAAATATTATTTTTTTAAATTTTAATTGAAAATAAATTAAAAAAATAAAATATTTAAATATTTATTTTTTTAAAATTTAAAAAAATAAAGAAAAATTTATTTTAGGAATATTATTTTTATTATTTTAAATTTTTTAATTAAAAAAAGTAAATAAAAATTTTTAAAATTTATTTTTTAAAATTAAAATTTTTTTATTTTCAGAATATTTATTTTTTAATTAAAAAGTAAATTAAAAAATAAAAGAAAAAGGAAGGAGAAGGTTTTTTTATCAAAGATAATTTTGTCTTTACAATATTTTTTATAACAATTTTTAATTGTTCATTTCTCTTTTTCAAATAACTTTTATTCATTAGATCATTTAACAATAACTTACTTATGAGGGAATGTTTTTCATATTTACCCAAATCAAAAGCAATTTCACATCATTTTTATTCTCTCCATGAACAACAAAAAAAAAAAAAATCATCTAAGCTAGGCATTATCGTCATTTCTTTTTTTTTTTTTTTTTTTTGCATTGCTTAATGCACTCATCTTTACCATATCTTAATTCAAATTAATGTTATCCAGACTTTTCATTATATTCATATTCGATATTTGTATTCGAAGTATATTCGAACATGATAATAGGATATTATCTTTTAAATATATGAAAAAATTTAAAAATCGAATACATACTCATATCCGACATCAAAATATATAGAAAGTTGAACATGGTGTCATGGTGTAAATTTTTTTTCTGTAGGTTTAATGAAGATGAACCTAGGCTAGCAAATAAATATGAATTAAAATAATGGGAAATGGAGGTAATTAGTGCTTTGGCTAGCTTTTGGAAGTAGTTTCCTAATTGACTTAAACTACCTTCCTCATGACATTTTTTTAGTCTCCTTGGCTTTTAATTTAAGACTTTACACCAAAGATTACAATAATAATTCAACATGATAAGCTCCAAAGGAAGCTTCCCTCTATAAGTATATATATATATAGGAGAGATACATGAATAAGCAAATTGTATCATAATTATCTCAAAAGCTAGCAAGCTGGTTAGAATTAGAAATGGTGGTAACATTTTTATTCACTAGCTTGTTTCAAAGCTAATCAATTTAGGAATTTATTTTTACAAGTATAGGTGACAATCGGACGAGTTAAGTCAAATTTAAGTTGAGTCATTTTAAACCGTTTTGAATTCAAATTATTGAATTTTAAAATTAAATTAATTTCATTTCGAATTAATCTTTTAACTCATTTTGAATTCAAATTCAATTATTTTAAATTCTAATCAAATCAAATTCGAACAAATTTTTTTAAAATTGGATCAGTTTTATCAATTCTATTTTACCTCTTTCATGAATATGAATCTAATGGTAAGAAATAAAAAGGGGTATATGACAATAAAATGAAGACAAGAAAGGGTAGAAAAAAGAAAGAAAAAAAAAAAGGTGGAGAGGTAATGATGGAAATGGTGAGTTTAGAATCAAAATTGTGCAGTTTTAAGGGAAGGGAATGATTCAGAATGTATGCGTCATGAATAATCTTATGGGTGGCTGGCACAGTGGCAGCCAGCCCCCATTATGACCACAATCCCACATCTTGTGCTGCACGCGCATCCACCAAACGCAAACACTATCTCATCTCAAACACACAAAAATTTCTCTTTTCAAATTCGAATTTAATCTAATTTATTCACATAATTATTTAATTTATTTAAAATTCGAATTTTAATATTTATAAATTTTTTACTTTATTTCTAAACTGTTTGCTTCAAAAAAAAATTCGCTCTAAATCAGTAATTTAGTTCAGTTTATTCATGTAGTCATTTTTAAAAAATGACATTCAGTAGATTTAGAATTTAAATCTCAACATATGTAATTTCTTTTTCTATCTCCAAAATACGATTTCCTTTGTAAAAAAAAAAAAAAAATTTATCTCCCAAACCTCAACTCTTCTCAAAATTTCTCGTTTTTAAAGTTTTTTTAATTTATTTTTTATTTGTCTTTCTCAATAAAAATGATCAAACAATTACATCCGAACTTTTGATTCAATTGATTGGTGCATATTTTCCCTTACTCAATAGCAAAGTTCGAATCCCCTTTTCTCAAATTAAAAAAAATAAAATTGGTCAAACAATTCCAACAATAATACTCATATATATTGAAATCAAATCTTACATAAAAAAATCTCAACCAAACTCTCAACAAAATCCCACTTGTTAGGATTTAATTTCTCTTTTGAAAACTTGGGTAATTTGAATGGACAAAGAAAAGGATCTTGATAAAAGAAAGGGGAAAAAAAAAAAAGGTCTAGGTAATCCTAATCTTTGTTCCCACTTTCTTACCTTTTTAAACCTCTCTATCCAACCCAAATCATGCAGCCTAAGCTAAGCTTCCAATGGCTGGTCCACTCATCAGTTTAGTGTGCCCCCCGACAACCACCGTGGCCTGGCCCCATTACAAACTACACATCATCTAATGTGTGCCCTAACATCTTAGCAAACAAGGGTCCAGCCTTGATATAGTCTTGAATTTTTATTTTATTTTTTCTTAGACAAATAGTCCCCACAGAGTCCTTGGTTGGTCGACATCTGCATTTCCTGGGCATTTAACAAGTTGCCTTTTAGCCGCCATACATGCTTGCAATCGCACCATTTGTCACACATGTGGTAATACTGTGCAAATGCTACCCAAAACTTAATGGGTAGTTAATTCTTTTTCTTCTCTTTTTATTTTATTTTTCCTTTGGGAGCACTAATGAACGAGCCTTGCTGAGTGATACTGTAGCATGCGCACAAAATTTTGTTAAAATTGTACAAAAGGCCCACCACCTCTTTTATTTTGGATGTGCTTCCACTATACTGTTGTTAAGTTAGTGCCCAAATGCTTTGAGAGCTTTGGGTTCATTTTCATTGGGATATATCATTTTTTTTTGGATAATAATTGTGGGGATTTGAACTTTAAACCTACTTAGATGTTATTTTTTAAAGATTACTACATGAATCAATTGGATTTTGAAATATATCACTTTTATTCAACTTATCGAGCAACTCTTTTTGAGAGTTTTTTTGGGATATATCATCAGGATTGAATGGTGTAAGTTTTGATTAAGATCTCTCCCTTTCACCTCTATTGACTTTCCTTATTTACAATCAGAAACTTGGGGTTTGTTGTGGATATTTTGGTTTTGCACTAATTTTTTATTTTACAAAGAAAATTGTAAATTGAGAATAAAAATTGATTGTAAATATTAAGATTTGAATTCAATGTGTTAAGTTTCATCTTTTAGGGAGCATTTCACATGTAATTTTTTTATTACAATCTTACAATTATCCAATTCGTAATATAAAATTATTTAAGGGTTCACAACTTAAAAACATGAATTTCACATAATATTTAGATGGATCGTATACAATTCAAGATTGTGATTGATTAATTGTAGATGATATGCTCTCCACCTTTAAAAAATAATTACATAAATTAACTGGATTAAATTCTGAGTTTAGTATTGCATTAACTTTGCATGACATTACATCAAGACTACATTTCACTTGTCAAAAACCAAATCTTCCAAGGCAGCATAGAACAGTTTTATGGTCTGATGACATTCATTTTTGTTTTGTGTCCTCTCCTTCTCAAGTGGTTTTTTTTTTCTTTTCTTTTTTTCCTTTGGATATGGTAATTAATATGATCAAATGTATGAAGAGATTGTAAGTGGAGCATGAGCATCCATGTTTTTATCAAGTTTTTTATGTTAAAGTTTGGTTGAATTACACTAGGAAAAGAGATATGGATTAAGTGGTCACAAGTCACAAACAGGAGAAAATTAAATGTGGGAATATTGCAGTGGTGACAAAGATGTCCTCAAAATTTGATGGAGAAAAAACTGCCCTAATCTAGTTGGATATGGCTAATGGCTCCCACAAGAAATCATAGCTCGTAGGTGCTAAGATTTTTGAGGCAAACAAGACATGTTAGGGAGCTTTTAAGTGGACAAATACAAAACATAATAATCTTGTAAAAGCTAGCCCCACAAAGTCATAGAATCCCTCTCTTTTCTCTTTCTCACTTTCTCACTCACCCATGAAAATGAGTGAAAATACATGCCTCGAGCCCCAGGCAGGCAAAGGCAAAGGCCAAAATCTCCAATTCCAAGCCATCAAACAGCATCCCCAAACACGCCACATCATTCCTCGTGCTTCATCTTGTGTAAGATTTTAGAACAATCCTCCTTTCCCTTCTGTCTTGTCCTTTCCTTTCTTTTCCTTCCCTTAATTAAAAAAAGAAAGGAAAGAAAAAGGAATATTGCAGAATCTTTGTGTCTATCTGTTAAAAAAAAAAATGAATTTGCTGACAGACTCCAAGCCAAAAATCATTTTACTTTGTGACAAACTTTCTCTTTCTCTCTGACTCTTTACCCCAATTGCCATGCCTTCACTCAAGTCTTCTAATGTCTTATTCGTTTCCTTTCCCGTACAGTTTAAGTCTGCCTATACTGTACTGGAGTTGTTCTGTCCCACCAAATCATGCGCTGCCGCTGAATGGAACCCCAACCCCTGCATCTCTGATGCCGGTACCTACTAAGATTTATTTTTCTTGGCTACCTAGTCACTTTTGTGTTGGACTAGACGTATAACCGAGTCGAATCAAGTTTAAACAGTAAAAAATTTGAATTCAAGTTTGAGTTTGGTTCAAAATTCAAGGTTCGAAATTCGATTCGAACTCGATCAAGTATTATTTTTAAACTTGAGGTTGATTCGAGATAAAAATCAAACTGTTTGAGCTTGCTCGATTAGGCTTAATTAGATTCGTTTATCTAGTAAAGTTTGAGCTTGATTCCTATGCTCGACTTCAAACTCGATTATTTGTACTTGAGTTCTAGTTCAAATTGAGATTTTTTTCAATATTAATTAAAAAAAAAAACTTGATTAGGCTTGCGAGCTACTCAAGTTAATCATTAAGATATTCGAATTCGACTCGCTCGAGCTCGACTCGACAATGACCAAGCTGAATTCGAATCTTTTTTAGCCAAATTCGAAAAACTTACGAGCACAAGTGTCTCGTTTACACCCTAAGATGAACTAGCTTCTCTAGAATAGGAAGCCAGGTCATTTCTTTTTCTCACTTTTGCTGGCTAAATTACATGTCACTTAAGGGTACAAGTAAAAAAATCAAATTAAAAGTTAAATCATTGTAACTTTCGATATCGGTTTAATTAAAATTATTTTTAATATTAAATAAGTAATAAATATAAAAAATAATTAATAAAAAATATACATTTGTTTTAATGATATAATTTTTAATATAAAATTATGGAGTTCAAAGTTCAAATCTCATCATTTACAAAAAAAAAAAAAAATCAAAAACCAATTTTTGTATTGATTTTATTCGATTTTTTACCGGTTGAACCAATTTTTTAGGGGTAAGAATGAATTTTCGATTCTACACACTATAACGGATTGAACAAGTCTTTGATTTTTATTGAACAGATTCGATCGACCGATCCAGTTCGATTTTTCATCACTGCTCAAGATCCGATGAGAGAATTCTAATGGCGTTGGAATATCTAAACGGCATTGGACCCTTAACACTTCGGATACCATGTTACTTATAGCTCTTAGAAAATCATTTTACTGTTGACTGTATGAAGAGAATGAAAGACAATATGAAGAAGGCTTAAAATGCGAGAAATTCAATCTTTAAACCTTAATCTTCTTAAAAAGAGTAACTCTAATGCAACCAATGTTGAGTTTTGGATTTTAATTTTATCCTATGATAATTGCCAATTGGATTCAAGCTTAATTGACAATTCCATAAACAATTTTTAAGAAAGAGAGAATATTTGCAATAATATCAATATTTAGTTGGTTGGAATGGTAAAGTAATTCCATCCCTCGAGAATCAAAATTCGAATTTTGAAAGTCATCAATATTAAAAAGGTTTTACCATTATACTTACAGCCTGATAAGAATTAATTTTTATTGAGAATGAGTAAAGGTTTAAACAAAAAATAATATTTGCAATATCAATGACATAACCATGTGTCATTTCTTAAGCCTGGGTGCCAAAATTGGACCAATAGAAAAGTGAGTGCATTTTTTTTTTCTTTATGCTTCTTCTTATAGTCGATTTTTAAATTTTTTAAAAAATATTCGTATCTAATATTTGTATTCGACATATATTTAAATATAAATATAAAAAAATTAAAATTTTTAAATATATCATATCGAATACATATCCTATTCAATAATCATCCAAATTCAGATAACATAACCTATTATTACTCCTACGTTGGGAGAGAATTTCAAGAGATTTCATAAAATTTAGAGAGACCCCAAACACTTGTTTTGATGCCATTGATAATGCAAATTGGGGCCAAGGGGATCAGGCATGGATATGTAAACATGGAGGCCATCATGTTCCCTCTGCTCCAAACTCTTTGCCCTCTTAAAAAGCCTGGGTTACAATTTATTAACTTATTAAACCCAACTTTTCTACATTTTTTAATTTTCCTGTACAAATCTCTTTGAAAAGCTCCCTATAGTTTTCATCACTTTCCCCAATGAGAAGAGAGTTTTTGGAAGAGCAAAAGTGTTATGTGATATGGTGATTAGGCTTTTGGGACAGTGGACCAAAAGATAGAGAGAGCACTGCCGACATCTTGGAACTCTAATTAATACTGGTTTTAATAAACTGGCTTAGGACAGCATATTAGATTCTAAGTGTGTACCACTTATGATTACCTACCATTTTTCAAAACCTTATCTAAGATATGTTGTCAAAGCATATCTCATTGGAAACTTTATTACTTAATTCTCACTCTTTTTTTTTTTCTTTTTCTTTTTTTTTATTAAAAAAAAAAAAACCTGAGAATAGATAGATTACTTCAATCTCGGACTAAGATGTAAATGTGTAGTTTTTAATTGTTTGGATCAGATTGGATTAAATTCGAATAGAATTTATGTCTCATATTAATAATTATTTTATCTATTCAGATTTGGTTTGATCCGAAATATGATAAAAAATTTTATCCAAATTCGGTCTAATTATATAAAAATACTATCTAGACCCGTCCAAATTTATACACAAAAGGATCGATCCATTTAAAAAAAAAATCGATCCATCTTAAAAAAAGATCGATCCCTTTTATAAATCTATATTAATAATAGTAAAATGAATCAGGTCGGACCTGAGCAAAAAAAGTCATGCCCAAAGACTGATTCGTTTTTCAAACGGATTTTATTTTTTGTCTAAACTCATTTTTCGAGCTCAATATTTTTATTTATATATTCTCAAATATCGAGAAATTTTTAAATTTGAATGAATAACTCAATTATTGGACAAATTTATTTTCAACAAGCTTACATTCTAAATAGTGTCCATAAGGATCCATCAGTGCTCGAACTCAAGATCTTTTACTATCAAGGGCATTGCTGGTACTTAATTCTCCCTTTCTTTGGCTCCTTTAAAAACCCTTTTTTTTCCTTTTCAATTTAGGAATACTTATCAACTCAAACATATATTTTGTTTATTTAAGAATAATAAATTTTCGGATTCAAATGTTAGATACAATCACAATTTTGCATACGAAATGCTATTACCTGCATATAAAGTATACTAATTTACAAAATGTAAATGAAATTGGTTTGTATATTGGTGTAACATGATTATTTGACATGGAATATTAGAACTTTTTTACATACTAATTAGCATTTTCTTGCCTCCCAAACAGGCCCTTAAGGAAGCACACCAACTGGTTTCATTAGGCTGTCTAAGAATTTTAACATCATGATTATAAAATGTTGATATTGTTATGAGTAGATTATATGCTTAACCTGACATGCATAGCATCAATTAATTAAGAATTTTAATTCCTTTAATTAAATGATTCAATGTCCAGTGTAGAGAATCATGTACGTTCGATCAGTTTCCCCCCCTTCTTCCTTCATAAGTAAACAGTAAAGAATCCTTCTACATCTTAATTATATGATCATCCCATTTTGTTCTTTTAAAACTTTTCCATCTTTCTCACTCATTATTTCTCTAAGAAATGTTTATAAGAAAATACTTTCAATATTCAAGCTTGAATATTTCAAGTTCTACTTTGATTCTGAAAGTTAAAAAAATTTGGATTGGAGGGGGTTAAAATTATGTAAAAATAACATAAAAAGAAAATCATTATTAACAATCGTGTTAATAAAATATTAAATTTTTAATTTCAGCGTTTAATCTCTTCTAACTTCAAATATAAAAAAGGAAGGCATTTATTTTCAAATTCATTCACCATATATTATTGATAGTTTTGCTAGCCAATTGAGACCAAAATCCTTCTTTCTTTGATATTGGAACGATGTAGATCTAGTAATCCATATATATATATATATATATTTAGCGTTTCTTGTATTATTTTTTTAATGTTATAATCGTATTTAAGATGTTATATATTTATATAAATTTTGACACGTTAATATTCGCGTTATATAAATTTTGATATCTTCGTGTTACTTTTTTTCATGTCATATCATATTTTGTATCGTATTTTAATTATTTTTTCGTATTACATAATTGTATCTTCTTTAAAATTTAAGAATCTTAAGTGTACTATTTCTTTAATTTACTGGTTTTCTTGTTAGTTTTTTCTTTGATCAGTTGACTAAATTTGTCAGAGCTAGCACACAGGAAATACAAAGAAAGGTAGTTTAAAGTCAATGAACTTCTCATTAGTTTAGAAAATATGCAGCCATAGTCCCTGCATTTTTGAGTATCTGGTTTTGACATTTGGTTTCTGAGTTGAAATTTTTGTACAGAAAAATGCATGCGCATTGTTAAGAGAGACTCCATCACTTATGAGGCAAAGCTTATAAGGTCAATTATCGATCATTCATTGCCTCTAACTTTCCAGACTTTTTCCAAATCAACTATCCGTCTCTTTTACTCTTTTTTGTTTACTTGAAAAGACTGGTTAAGCTTGCATGGGCTAGAATTTTGCCCAGGCTGAAATTTGAAACCCTCTTGTTTGAGGGCTCAAAACCCTAAGCTGGGCCTTTTACAATTCTTTACCATCTTTTGTTCTTCCAATGGCTTTTGTTAGATACGTCCAATGAGTCAACGAGGGTTAGTGATAGATAAGATTGTTAATGAATCGAGTTTGAATGAACAAAATTTTGAATTTGTTTGAATTCAATTCGTGTTCGTTAAAGATTTTAAAATTGTGTTCAAGTTTGGTTCTTTTAAAATTGAGTGTATTCAAGTTCGTTGTTGAAATTAAATGAATTTGTTCACTAATATTGAACAAACATGTTCGTGAACAATTAAAAATTGTTTATAAACAGTAAACAAAAAAATCTAAACAACTTTAAACAAATAAACAAATAAATCAATTTTAAGTTATTATTAAATATAAAATAATAAAATACAAATGTAATTAAATTTAAGTTATTATTAAATATAAAATAATAAAACATAAATAATACAAATTATATTAAATAAATAAATAAAATAAAATATAAATAATTAAATAATTAAATAATTAATTATATTATAATCGAACAATAAACGAGCTTTAAACAATCTATTAAACCAATTTTTAAACGATTCATAAATGAGCTTGTTCGTGAACATAAAAGAACTGAACATACCTTGTTCGAGTTCGGTTTGATTAATAAATGAACCTTAAAATTATATTTATAATCGTTTATTTAGCCTGATAAACAAACATAAATCGAAATATTCATGAACCGTTCGTCGAACACTCTGTTTATTTACAACCCTATTAATAGATTTGATATATTTTTGTGTACAGAGAATATCGCAGTCTAAAGATAAAAAAATGAGTTATAGATGTTACTATTTGAGTCTCAAATCTGTTAAATATTATCTGTTGAAGGTGATTGCATGAATCAACTTTACAACATATTCTTTACATTTTTTTTTATACTTGAAGTTATCGAATAATGAATCTATTTATCAAGATTAAGAATCCGTACTTTATCGTACGATTGTTGATAAATTTAATATTTCATCAAGTTTAGAATTTAAAAAAAAAAAATTATCTAATATATTGAGGGTAGAGTTTAAGATAAGAGTATTAATCTTAAACTGAAAATTCTATTTTTAGAAATATAGTTACCAGCTTAGATAGTATTCTGAACTTGGATTTATGTTCAACCGTCTCTAACAGCCAATATCTCAAAATAAAACTTGTAAGTTAAGCAAAAAATATAAAACAAAAGAAAGATTACAAAATGTTTGGATAATGTAATGCCATGGCTAACTATGGAGTGCATTTCATGAAACCAAAAAAAAACCCTATTTTTTATTATTTAGCAAACTCAACCTCAAGTGGACGTGGGAATGGGACTGATTAGAACTAAATTAACCAATCCAAACAAATATATCTAAACTCTCCACCGTTCTTCAAACAGAAAATGACTGCAAATTGACGAAATTTTCTCTCAAAATGGACAAATGGAAAGAGAGAGTCTGAAAATTCCCAACATATCTCCAAAAATCTAGGGATCTATGTTTTCTTGATGTTATTTTTCCAACTTTTCTCTTTGTTATAATTTGCTGAAGTTTCTTTCATTCAATCCTTTAACCATCAAACAAATTCTAGCAAGCTGATCTCCTTTAAACCCTTTAATATTTTTGTCCCATTTTTGTTTACTTTTATCTCAATGCCTGCTCTATTTTTCATGTAAACAACTTCCCTCCCTCTAAAGAAACCCAAAAAGAAAGGCACAGGATGGCCTTGTGGAGAACCTCAAAATCAATCCCTATAGCTTCATTGCTTGGCCACCTCTCCTTCCTCCTCCTCCTCCTCCACTCCGCCGCCGCCATCCGTGTCAGAACCATCATCCACAATCCTTCTCCGATGAACCTTCCCATTTTCAGGGAAGCCCCAGCTTTTCGCAATGGCGATTCGTGTGGGTCAAAGAAGGCTGACAGGATACATATAGCTATGACCCTTGATGCAAATTATCTCCGCGGCACAATGGCGGCTGTTTTATCCATGTTACAACACTCGACTTGCCCTGAAAACTTGTCCTTCCATTTCCTTTCTGCTCATTCCGATGTCGAGCTTGTTTCAAGCATTGAATCAACCTTCCCTTACCTGAATTTCAAAATCTATCGTTTTGATTCAAACCGAGTTCGTGGGAAGATATCGAAGTCGATTCGACAAGCTCTTGACCAACCTTTGAACTACGCAAGGATTTATCTAGCTGATATAATACCAGCTGATGTAAAAAGGGTTATTTATTTGGACTCAGACCTTGTTGTTGTCGATGATGTAGGAAAGCTTTGGGATGTAGATATGGAAGACAAGGTGTTAGCAGCACCCGAATATTGTCATGCAAACTTTACTGTATATTTCAACAATGATTTCTGGTCTGATCCGACATTGTCGAAAACATTCCAAGGAAGGAATCCATGTTATTTTAACACAGGAGTTATGGTAGTGGATGTTGATAAATGGAGAAAAGGAGGGTATACGAAGAAAGTTGAGCAATGGATGGCGATTCAGAAGCAGAAAAGGATTTACCATTTGGGTTCTTTGCCACCATTTTTGCTGGTTTTGGCAGGGAACATCAAGGCAGTGAATCACAGGTGGAACCAACATGGATTGGGTGGAGACAATTTTGAAGGAAAATGTAGGAAACTTCACCCTGGTCCAATTAGCCTTCTCCATTGGAGTGGGAAAGGGAAGCCATGGCTAAGGCTAGATTCAAGGAAACCATGTGTGGTTGACCATTTGTGGGCTCCATATGATCTTTACCGTTCATCAAGACATTTTTTAGAAGAATGACAGAAAGGAAAAAAAGGAGAAAAGAAATAATTGCTAGAATAGAATGGAGATATAATTTGAGAGATGGGAAAAACGAAAAGCTATATAGGAGAGGAGAAGCGCAAGCGGGTTTTACACAATTTAATCAGACTTTGAAAGAAGCAAATTTCATTATAATTTTTTTTTTTTTTTTAAGATAGTCGACGACACAAACTCACACTCACTGAGTTTTATGTGATAGGCAGTTATTTAACTTTTTATTATTATTATTATTATTTTTTAATTTTTGTGCAAGCAATTATTAACTTCTAATTAATTGTGTATAATAGAGTTGCAGAAAATTATCTTCCATACAAAATAATAAAAGCATTTGGGTTAATGTCATATTTGACGACCTTTGTATTTTGTTAAATTTTTTAATATGATATTTATGCTTTTAAAATGTGTAATCTATATTGTATTATGATTTCGTCTATCAATATTGTATTCGAGTTAACAGCGTTAAATGAGATTGATGGCTGTCATCCCATTACATAATGATACATGACATATTGTGTCAAATTATTTTGCCATGTCATTATTCAAAATTATATTAAAATGCACACGTGACATCCATGTGTCATCATATTATTAGGTGAGAGTCATGTCAACTATCTCATTTAATGATGCCAACCTCGAATACTAAATGAATTTAAGATCTATAAATGAATTAATAAAAAAAGACATGCGACGAATTAAAAGCAACTGTTAAATATATATTAGGGTTTTGCTAACGAGTGCCCTTAGGGCACTCTTTAAGGTTAGTTAATATACTATTTATAGTAAAAGTATTGTATTAAATACAAAAGCTGACAATTTTATTCATCATTTTCAATGCATTGAATGAAGATATTGCTATACATAGTAACCTTAAAGAGTGCCCTTAGGGCACTTGTTAGCAAAATCCTATATATTAATAGGATCATCGAGCTATATTGATATATGAAGGAATCAAAACCAACTGTTAAATACTGATAGTATCATTTTGTTATTTTAAGATGATTTTTTTAGTATAAGTTTTATTGGTTACATATGATAAAAGATTACCTAGACATTTAGTTCATTATTATGTAAATATTTCTCAGTTATTGGATTCAATTATATAACTCAATTTTTTACCTTTAAATGTTCATAAATATCAATTCAGTTCTGTGCGAAACATTTGCAGAATTGTCTGTTTTCTAAATTTTAAAGGCTACGATCAATAAGCGGTGAACGTTATACTTGATTTTATTTATCAAGTACTTAAACACGATACAAATATACAAACATATCAATATTTATATAACATTTATATAATACGAATTATTAACGTGTCAAAATTTATTATAATAATAAATTGAACAAGATGAGAAGCAGTCATAAAGTTGGGTTAATTCCAATTATACATTCAACTATCACAACTGATCAGGTTAAGAGAAACTGCAAATTGGAGCAGCCAGCTTAGTGTTGGTACAAATAACACAAAGAGAAAAAATATACTTTCCCTATTCTTCAGACAATAATTCAATCACCGTATCTCCATTTTCTTGCCAACCCCACCTCGTGAGAAATATTATACAACTAATTATCTCCTGATCTCAGCACCCGCAAAATGGAGATGAACAAGTTCAGGATGTCCAAATAGAGAGTGACGGAGGCCAATATGTAATCATCGTATGTGAAGCGCTTGATCAGGTTGTCGGTGTCATAGACTATGTACACACAGAAAATCAAGGCACTAATTCCACCATATACGGCAGTAGATGTTGGGCCGAGTGGGAAGAACATCTGCATTATTATAATAGAGCATATATTTAGGTTAGATGAATCCTATATATGAGTATGTGGAAGCACAAGTAATCATATAGTGTTGAACTTCCAACTGCATAGATAGATAACCTATGTTATTCAGACTCAGGTGTGAGTGTCAGACACGGGTATGTTCAATTTTCCCACAATTTTCATGTATTTGGAGGGTCCTTGGAAGATCATATCTCCATACCCATGTCCGGATATGCATCGGATACGGGTGTTGGGACACGGGTACTTCAAGAAAAATTAAGAATCGGAGCAACATAGACTAAGACATCTCACCTGGATTAGGCCAGTTAGGATGAGGATAATAAGGCTGGTGAACAAAATTGGCCCAAGATAGCTAAAGTCCTTGCCCTTCTTAGATGCCCAGAAAGTGTAGCCAGTAAGAGATGCAACCACACCTGCTGTCAAAATTAGTGCTTCAAGCACAATTCTTCCTGAAATCATACAATGAAAGCGGTTAGTATAATTCTTGATTTATAACTAGACCTAGGATTGTTAACAGCAAGCATCAAGTAAGATACTAACCATCGGTGTTTGCACAGCTCACACCAACTGTGAGACTCATAGACACAGTGAAGAGGCCAAGGATAATCAAGTTCACGGGGTGCTTTTGGTGATATACATGCAAGGGCCACAACACTGCATATATTAAGTTTTATAGTTAAGATAAAGCATAGTAATGTGATACAACATGAAGCACAGCTCCTTACAATCTTAAGTAAATGCTTGGAGACTATGTTACTCGGACTTAGGTACGTATCCGACACGGGATGTTCAATTTTTTTTTAAGATTTTCATGTATTTGGAGGATCCTTGGAGGACATATCCCGATACCCATGTCCGGATATGTGTCGGACACGGGTACTTCAAGAAAAATGAAGAGTCGGAGCAACACAGCTTGGAGACAAGGAGGCTAGTAGATTACACATAAAGTCGGGGGAGTTTTTAACTTGTCTACCTTTAACCGCTTTAAAAGAAAGATATTTTTTATTCAGGTTTAATATCAATCTGAAAATAAGGTTGAGAATTAAAGACAACTAAGACTTCATGACTACCAAGAGTTGGAAATCAATCTTAATGATTTTAACAGAATTCAAAGAAGGAAAATTTAGGCCATTATAAAAGGTGTACTATATCAACTTTTAAAGTCTAAGTTTACAAAATTATAAGACATAAAACTAATAACTTCCAAATTTGTTAAATGCATTACAACCAACCAAAGAGAAAGGTAAATTGGTAAATGTTACAGGAAAGTTCAAAAGGCACAAATGAGAGCTCAATGGTTAGCATGCGCCATTATCACATTAATTATTGATACCATATGCAGGACAAAAGCCAGTTAACTGTTTCACACAAAGATAAGGTTATCATGGGAAAGCAACAAAGTTAACAAACAAATCACACAAAAAGGATAGGTTATATTGTAAATAAGCTTTCCATTATTTACTTTGGTTTCAAAGTCTTAAATCTGTACCTCTCTTTATCCTATTATTACATGCTAAACCATCAAAGCAAACATGAAGATCTCCAGCATTAGTTTAGGTTAAGAACAGTGCACACCACTTTATTAAAAACCCAATATAACATAAAAATGGCACAAAATGAGACAGCTATAAGATCTAAACCCTTAAATTCCCCAAGAAAAGCATCCGGATAAAGCCGAGAACAGATAGAACCATTATATAGAGACAATGGCAGAAAACTGTCCTTGTTTAGGGAACCAAACTTTTGTCAAATCCTTTACTCAATCTCTATACTTCAAAATCTTTTCTAAAC
Source organism: Fremontodendron californicum (assembly GCA_030761205.1). Classification (NCBI taxonomy): domain Eukaryota; kingdom Viridiplantae; phylum Streptophyta; class Magnoliopsida; order Malvales; family Malvaceae; genus Fremontodendron; species Fremontodendron californicum. Next base: position 22,998,590 of record JAULJL010000022.1, on the reverse strand, counting down.
ACAAACCCAATCACACTCCACCCCCTTTCTTCCTAAGATTCTCTATTTTAATTTTTTGGCATCATATATATCAATTATATTTTAGTACTTCAGTAACCCAAATTTTAATTCATCCAAAAAAAATCTTGATTATAGAAACAAATTGTGTTGAAAATTAAGGTCAACGACGCGATTTATTATTAACGGATTAAATCTAACCTTAATCTAACGCTTGAAAGAGATTAACTTTATAATAAACATTTAAAAGTGGCCTAATTAACATAGAACCCTAAGAAATACTATTTCTTTCACAAAATTTTCAAATTTACCAGGTTTAAAGCAAGTGGAAAACGAAAGAATCAAAATTGAAAAATTAGGGGAAAAGGAGAGGACTTACAGATGAAAGGGATTAAACAGAGGAAGAGCAAGAGGCCAGAGTTTCCTCGGAGGAGTTCGTTGACCGGAGCCGACAACACCACGAAGGCGGAGACCACGGTGGTTAGCACCAGCTGTGCCGCAAGGATGCCGTAAACCTTCCGGATAAAGCCCCATCGGAGCTGGTTCTCACCGTAGCTGAGTCCCGGGTACAGAGTCTCCCCTGACTCTAGATCTATCTTATCCGCCTTGCTGGCGCTCGTGCTGTTCACGCGCTCATATCCGTACATTTTTTTTCTCGCCGGTTTCTTTTCTTTTCTTGTTTGTTTTTGTTTTTCAGGAAGATGAGAGGGGAAGAAAGAAACCGTGGGAAAAAATTTGTGGTGATTTATTATTATATAATAATATAAAAAAAAGGTAACCAATCAAAATGATTGGTAGGTTGGGGTCGACGCGTTATTAGCAGCTGATATTCTATCAGTAAATCATTTTTTAATTTAATTCTAATTTAATGTTATTGTTGGAGTCATCCAATTATATATATATAAAAACCTTTGTTTGAGTATTTAGAAATTTCTATGCATTATTATTTTTGGATGCCTTGATGTCTTCTAGACCATGAATAGATATGTTTAAAAGTAGGGTGAGTTCGGTTCGGTTCGGGTCGATTATTTCGGATTTTACAAACCGAACTGAGGAATTTGATTTTTTTTAAATGGGTAACCGAAATCGAACCGCAATAGCCAAAAGATCGATTATAACCGAACCGTCATATCTCGGTTCCGTTATCGATTTTTCATATGTTTTTTGGGCTTTTGGGCTTTTGAACTTTTGGGCTTTATTACATGCTATTTTAATAGGTTATTTATGCCTAACATGCTATTTCCACAATCAAAATATCTTAGTTTTTAAAATTTTTAAAAATTGTTTTTTTTTTATAGTATTTTTAATTTTTTTTTCACTAATTTAGAAATAAAATATTTATTTTTATATTATAAAAATAAAAAATAATTAAAAAATCAATTAAAAAATAGAATTCGGTTCGGTTCTGTTAATTACAGTTAATTATGGTTCGGATCGATTTTTAGTTTTCTCGATTTTTTTGCTCAGCCCTATTTAAAAGTAGGGTTATTCCGATTTGATAGATCTACTTGGGTTGAATTTGGATAAGAATTTTAATAATTCGAGTAGACTCAATTTGACTCGAATTACTATTTATTAAATATAAATTTTTTTTATTTAAATATAAAATATAAAAATAAAAATATTTTTTTAATATTTTTATATTTTGTGAACAGTAAAATGAGCTTTCAGGTCGACCCGAATTTAAGTAAGAAAATAAAATTAAAAAAATCCAGATCGCGATCCATGCACAAGTCTAATGATGAAGCATGATATGCCTTTGAGAAATGTCAAATAAAAGTTGGAGGTGGTCTACAAAGACAGAAAATGTCAAAGGGCACTAGAGTCTGATCTTAAAGATGTGTTCCGATACTTAAGTTAATAATTGTTCAAGGCATTTTTAGGAGAAAGCAGAGAATAATCAGAAAATTTAATGTTATGTTTTCTCTTATTTCGAATCAACCTTTACTTCACCTATTTATATTAAGTTTTTAGGTATCTATAAGCTTGACAGATGTAAACCAAATATCTACTTTGTTTGGAGTTGACAACTATGGACCGGTCCAGTGCTTTACATGTAGAGATCCAACACAGCGAAATCCAAGTGGATGTAACAGGATGTTTAGGATAAGTTCTTGATTTCATATGCCTTTTGTTTAATTTTTTCACCTCAAATTCTGTATTATTAAAATTAAAATTATGATAATTAATTTTTTTTTTTCATTTGTTTCAAATGAGGAAAAAAGGGAGAAAATCAGAAAATACAGTAGAGAATATAAGGTTTTGAATTGGAAATTGAGTTGATTTTTACAATCTCAAATCTATAGGATCTTCCCATGGGTAAAATTTCATGGAAAGGGAGATAACGAACCATCAAAAGATTGTAGAAATAAGACTTTGACAAATTCAAAAGTCCAATACCATAATTTCTCAGAAAATTCATGGACAAAATTTCTGCAAGTTTTTTTGAACATGGATACTAAATTCAAAGGTAAGTGAGGATCAAAGAGACTAGATTAATATTATTCAACAGTGGAAGTATGTTTCTCATCAGTAAGGAAAAAAATAAATCGACCAAAACCGAAGCAATTCGGTTCAATTTGTTCGGTTTTGGTTTGGATCGGTTAATTTATTCGGTTTAAACATGTTTATTCAATCGATTTGCAGTTTTTTATTTCTAAACCGAACCGGTCGAACAAACCGACACTTAATTAAAAAAATTAAAAAATAATATTATTTTTATTTAGACCCAAACCCAATTAATAATTTAACTCAACCCAATCCAAAATTAAACTAACCCAACCCAACAATCCATAACCCAAACAAATAAAAAAACCCATAACTCAAACAAATCAAAACTCATAACCCAAACAAATCAAAACCGAAAAAACTGACCGAACCAAACCGATTAAGTTCGATTCATTATTTCGGTTTTAGGATATTTTTTCGGCCGGTTCGGTTAATTTTACAAGTTTATTTGGTTTAATCAGTTTAAAAAATTTTAAAACCGAACTGATCGAATGCTCACCTCTAAATGTAGACAGTGAAGCTTAAGATCCATTGAATGTTTCCTATGGCACAGTGTTTGCTGATCTACCAATGCATACACTTACAACTCATTCAGCACTTAAAAATTCATCTTAATATAGTTGGCCACCATAAGAAGTGAAATCAACACAATGATGGTACCAAGATGATCTAAAGGTACCCAAAGCGTTCAAATGAACCTGCATCGGTTCTCTTTGCTATTTCATCATTAATAAGATTACAAGCATTACAAAAGAATTATTGGAAAAAGCTTTGCTTTAATTTATTTCTAGGACCTCGCCTAAACATGATTCAACGAAATGGGCATTCCCTTTGCAAAACTTGGTAATGAGGGAATGGCATATGCTTTCTTTAAGTGCATAACCGAGTCTAAGCATAAAATCTAAAACAAGTAAAGAATCATCTAACCTGTCACTTTGTGAGAGACATTGAACCAGTTTCTCAAAAGTCTTCTGTTGAGGTTTGAGTCTATTCTTCAGCATTTCTACCAACCGTTCCATCCCCTCCGCAGCATATCCTTGCTCGCACAATCCAGCAATGACGTGATCGTGAGTATAGACTTTTGGTTCGAGACCCCTGCTTTGCATATCATTCAACAAATTTTTGGCTTCTTGCATGTTACCCACCTGACATAGATTTTTGATTAAAGGGGTATAAGAGGAAGTAGATGGTTGTAAACCCTGTGCTAAGAGTTCATGGAGCAGATTTAGGCTCTCAACAATCTTCCCTTCCATGCAAAAGCCCTGGATCAGATTATTGAAGGTGATTAAATCACGAACAATGCCCTTTCGAGGCATTTCTTCAAATAAACGATAAGCCTCATCCGTTCTCGCAAGTGAACAAAACCCTGCTATCATGGTATTGTAACTTACAGTGGTTTCACCATAACCTCTGTCGAGCATCTCCTTATATAGCTTTTCTGCCTCTTCGAGGTCATGGACCTTATAAAGCCCATAAAGCAGTGCATTATAAGTGTATTCATTTGGGAGCATTCCCTTATTAATCATCTCAAACCACAGCTTTCTGGCATCCCCAAGCCTCCCCATCTTACATAGGCCATGAATCATTGTTGTATACATGACCCTATCTGGAGCATACCCTCTATCCTTGAGATCATTGAAAATCCTGTAACCTTCCAGCCACTTTCTGTTCTTACAGAGTCCGTTGATGACTTCCTGATATGTATAAATATCCGGAGCACGATTCGTAGCAATCATTGTGTGAAGAAGTTCAGATACTCTACCATAATTCCTTGTCTTACAGAAGGCGGCAATCAGTTTGTGAAAAGCAACAGTATCTGGCACCAACCCATCTACCAAAATCTGTTGAAGAAGCTCATAACCTTTGGAAGCTTTCCCATCATTACAAAAGGCGTGAATCAAACACCCAACAGTCTCTACATCAATATTTACCTCAACAGCTGATTGCATCATATCCTGATACAATTTCCACACAAGATCATTCCTGCCAACCTTAAGACAAGCCAACAATGCTAAATTCCACGTTGTTATTGATGGACGATAGCCAATCTTACTAAAGATGGAAAACACATAAACAGCTTCCTCAACCAATCCGTTCTCACAAAGACATCTTAAGTAACGCTCTAAAGAACCTGGCTCGGGGCTAAAACCCGTTGAATCAAGAAAATTTCTTGCTGCTTTACATGCCTTAGCCTCCACAAGCTTATCAAAAAGCACATTACAGGAATCAAGGTCAGGTAAAAACTCATATTCATGCCGCAGCCAGTGAAAGAAACGCAAAGAGAAAAGCACATTCTCTTGCTGTCTCAAAAGCTCCCGAAAAAACCAGGGGTCCGAAAAGTTAAAAGAAGGGAAATTTGAGAGCAGACTTTCCTCCCACCTGGGTATTGTTCTAGTAATCTTGCAAACTTGTTTTACAATGTCTAAGTTTGGTTGGTTTATAGTATCATTCAATAGTTCTTTATTTTGAATTTGATTCTCTATAAACCCCTTCTTAATAAAATTGGTTTCTTTGGATTCTACAATGAGATTTCTAATGTGGGTATTAGGGTTTTGGACAGTTCGAGGGTTTTGCCTAAGGAAGGTTAGGATAGAGAATGGAGCTCTAGCCATGGAATATCAGTTTTTTTACTAAGTTTCAACAATGGGTATTTTCCATCTAAGGCAAAGATCGAAGATTTATGGTAAAAAACTGAATATGAAATGCTTGGACATATAGAAGATTCAGAAACTTACTGAGAGATGAGATTTGCAATTCCAAGCGAAGTTGGAAAATTGGAAGGTAAAATCGTAGCCAGCGAGTGATTTACTTTGTAAAGATTGAGAGTGAATTGGACTGCCATGAATGTCAGATTGGGAAGATCTAGCTGAATCTCTGCTGTCTGATGGCCTTCTCTCTGTTTTTGAAGCAACTATGGGGTAAAAGCTGTAAAGGGAGGTAATTGTAGAAAGGATAAAAGTAAAAAAAAAAAAAAAAATCAACTTCAAAAAAAATTAATTAATCAATTTTCATGGAATAACAATAATCCAAAAACAAGAATATGACTAAAATTATGAAGTTTTTCTTGAATTTATAATGCTACTTTGTCATGTTTTTATTCTCTAAAAGTGTCTTTTTAGAAAGAAAAATAAAAATATAATGTAACCATCTTTTGACATACCAAATAATGCTAGTGTCTTTAAAGAATACTAGATTATGTCACGGAGGAAAAAATCTTTTGTAAAAAATATATGTATAAACCATTTTTTTTTTAATAAAATAGTAATTTTGTAAAAGAATGGACTTTGAAGGTCGGTCATGATATGTTTTTTTTTTTTAGTGATCTTTTAAGGTATTGTTTGATAAATTAAAAAATTAAATGTTGAAAATTTAAGTATTGAATTTATAAGTATTGAATTTGTATTATAAAAATTATTTGGTATATTACTGAAAATTAAATGTTGAATATAATTATATTGTTTGATAACTGTAAATCTTGAATTTTGAAAATTATTCATTTTTTTACAATTTTAATCTTATTAACATAATATTTTATATCATTTTGGATAATTCTTGATAAAAATTAAAAATAGTAATTTAAATATCTCATCTTTTGTAACAAAAAAAAAGAAGAAGATAATTTAGTTCAAATATAAATTTTTAAAATATAAAATTGACTTAACATTTTCTACATTAAGTGATAAGTAGCGCCGTACCTACTTATCTTAGTCAACACTTTTTTGTTAAAAATTTTCTATTAAGCAAAATTTAATATAGGTTATCAAACACATTGAAAATATTAAATATTGAAAATTTTCAATGATTTATCAAACACAAGTCTTATAATAAAATTCAAGCGTTTTAAAAAAAAAATGATTTAAAAAAAAAAAAAAAGAATGATAGTTTTTAAGTGAATGATAGTTTTTTTAAGGGAGTGATAATTTTTTTAAGGGAGTGGGTAATTTTTAAAATATATATATATTATATAAAAAAATAAAAAGATATAAATAATCTTATAATATTATTATTTGATTTATAAAATATCTAATTTTGAAGTAATTTTTTAAATAAATTGGTGTTATTTGATTCGTGACATCAGCTCATTTACTCACATTATATATAAATAAATATTACACTTTTTTTTAGAGTACATTTAAGGAAGATTTGTTTGTGGGTGAAGTTGGATCAAATTTGGATAACAAAAATTTTGTTTATCCAAATTCAGCGACAGATTCAAAAAATTCGTTTTATTATTTAAAAAATTTTAAAATTTTATTTTATATTAAAATTTATATATTTTTAATAATTAAATTTAAATAAATTTTTTTAATTAAATAGTAACCCATGCTTAGTCGATCTAGATTGAAAATATCCTATCTTAAATTCGATCCAATTCGGATTGGACTTATTGAACTAAATGAGTAACTCGATCTTTGAATAAATCTAATCTCGGACCGTCATAGAATTCTTATTTTTTGAATTTTTTTTAAGAGATTGAGTCATTATCAAATTCAATTTGCACACATCATCTTTCAAGTTGAAATTAGAAATAAAAGGAAAAAATTATTGAAATAATTCCATAACCACTTAAGACTTATATATATATATATATATATATATATATATATATATATATTTTTATACATCAATAGACATTTAAGAGGTCAAACTAGTATTTATTATCACATGCATTCACATGTGAATACTCGTTGATTTATTTATTTTTGAATATATAATTATATATTTTAAAAATAAATAAGAATAATAAAATACATATTAACTAAATTTTGCATGTAAAATTTGTTTCATGTATAAATCATATCAAATTATTATATTAATACAAAATTAATTATGAAGATAAACAAATTTAATGTAAATTTCAAATTTTTATTTAATCAAACAAATTAATTCCCTTTTAAGATTAGTAAAAATTTAAAACTTTTGAGATAAAAAATTCTACATAAATTTGTAAATTTTTTATTTATTATGAAATTAATACATTTAACGAAAGTGTTTTAATGAAATTAAACTTTTTACTTATAAATTAGATAAATCTTATTAATAATAAAAAATATTTATAATAACAATTTAAAAATATTTGCACGTAAATACTTATTTTTAGATAATAATATATATTAAATAAGTAGTTGTACATTGTAAATATTTAAAATTAATAAAATGCATAATAACATGTAAAATTTGTCTCATATATAAAATATATGAGAGTAATATAAAGTTTATTACTTTTAATGTTAATATAAATTAAAATTTTAAAAATAAAATAATAATTAAATTAAAGTGCATATTAACATATAAATTTTATTTTATTTCATTTATATTAATATATCATATGTTAATTAACATAAATTTATTACTTTTAATATTAATTTAAATTTAAAACTCTAAAAAAATTTAATGTAAACTTTAACTCATTTTTATTTATCAAATAAATTTATTTAATGAAAGTCTTTTAATAAAAGTAGAGTTATTAATTATAAATTAGATAAATCTTCTTAGTATTTATTTAAAATGGTAATTTAGAAATGTAATAAATATATATGTCTATTTTCGTAAGTTCAAAAGATTCTCTATATTCATGCTTTTATATATATTAGTATTTGTTGTCACATGCGTTCGCACGTGAATGTTCGTTGATTTATTTATTTTTTATTATATATTTTAAAATAAATACAATTAATAAAGTATATATTAAATAAAATTTGCATTAACATGTAAAGTTTATTTATGTGCAAATTATATCAAATTATATCAAATTTTTATAAAATTTATTATTTTAATATTAATATAAAATTTATTAAATCATATAAAAAAATTCAATGTAATTTTAATACCAATAATTCATTTAACAAAAGTGTTTTAATGAAATTAAACTTCTTATTCATAAATTAGATAAATTTTATTAACAATACAAATATTTATAATGGCAATTTAGAAATATAGTGAACAACAATGACTATTTTCGCCAGTTTAAAAGATTCTCCATAATAGTGCTTTTATATATACTAGTATTTGTTATCACATGCGTTTGCATGTGAATGCTCGTTGTTTGATATTTTAAAATAAGTAAAACTAATAAAGTATATATTATCTATTTTAAAATTATATATAATTATATATTTTAAAATAAGTAAAATTAATAAAGTATATATTAACTAAAATTTGTTTCATATGCAAATTATATCAAATTATTATAAAGTTTATTATTTTTAATATCAATGCAAAATTAATTATGAATATAAAAAATTTAATGTAAAATTTAATTATTTTTTATTCATACTAAATAAATTGATTTACTTTTCAAGGTTAGTGAAAATTTTTAAATTTTAAGATAAAACAGTTTCATATATATGAACTTTTTTATTTATTTATTATCAAATTAATCTATTTAACAAAAATATTTTAATAAAACTAAATTTATTCTTTATAAATTAGATAAATCTTATTAATAATAATAAAATATTTAAAATGGTATAAATCTTATTAGTAGTAAAAAATATTTAAAATGGTAAATTAGTAATATAATGAACAATATCGAATATTTTCGTCAATTCAGAAGATTATTCACATTCGTGCGTTTATATATATTATAGATTATAGATAGATATAGATTATAAATTATTTTTATATATTATAGATATATATGTAAATAAATAAAAAAGTATAGATAGGCACTTTACTGAAAATTTTAGTTTAGATAGAAAAGATTGAAGAAACAAAATCCTAGTTTGATATAAATTCATATACGATCCATAATGCTAGGGTTATTTTCCAACTACCCCACTACTCCAAACTATATAAAGCTCCTTCTCTCCCCCAAGAAAGTAAGAAAAACCTAGAAAATCAAACATGGCAAACCCTAGCAACCATATTCCTCAAGATATCAGAGATCAAATGCTGCAATGCTTGCCCGTCAAATCCCTGATGAGGTTCAAGTGCGTGTGCAAGTTATGGAGATCTTTCATCACTAGCTCTCCATTCACCAGAAACCACTTCCAAAGAGCATCGTCTCAAGACCCTAAAACCATAGTTCAAAAGATTCTTATATCAGCCCCTTGTGGATTCAAGTCCTTAGGCTTGGAAAAATCTTTTGATAATAATGAAGCTGCATTGACACGCCTTCGTTTGCGGCCAAATAGAAATCACTACAAAATTCTGGGTGCATGTCATGGCTTGATATGCTTATACTTCAAGAACTGTTGAAAATAATAATTTGCAACCATCTAGAATGTTTGTGTCTAGATTCATGTGTCTTCTTCTAGATTAAGTGTGTGCTTTGTATTTGGTGATTCATGTATGGCTTATTAATGAAGTTCATGATGTATCTAGAATTTATTATGGTTCATGTATGGTTTATTAATGAGATTCATGTAACTAGATGTTAAGAGGTCACCTAGTGTGTCTTTATATACCTATTGTACTTGGAGATTGAAATACAAGTTGAGTTGTATTCTCTTCCTCAATATTTCTCTTATTTTCTAACAAAGTGGTATCAAAAGCCATTTTCCTTGTCTTTGAGAGATGGCTAATGATAACTCGTATAATTATATAGTTTTTAGTTATGTTTTATTATTGTTTTGTGTCAAATACGAGTTATTATTGCTTAGTCTACTTGTGTTTATGATCTTTTATATTTTTATGTAATTTGGTGTTTTTCATGAGTTTCTTTGAGTGATTTCAGATTACTAGGTTAAATCAAGAATTAAGGGCAAATCCAATTCAGTTCCAGTTCCGACACCTTTTGCCATATCAGCTATATCTGGAGTTTCACCGAATCATTAAGGCTGAAATTTTGACAGTGCAAAGTTAAGAGGCATATCTATCTTTTTCATGTTTTACACTTCTTGAAACGGAGTCGTTTTCCCTACCGAAATCAACCATCAAGTTGGCTGATGTGCAATGACGTCTGTTCTGCACCGTTTTGGTATTTTGACCATATCTTCCGATCCACATGAGCAAATGATCTGATTCCAACGGCTATGGATCCGTAACTGATAGGGGCATATGTTTCTAGAAGACCATTTGATCAGATCGAGCCTCCAACATTGACAAAATCGACCATCAAGCTGGCTGATCAGAATTGTCATACAACATGACGAAAATTGTTAGAAAAATGCACCCACCTATTATACCTACCTTTGAAATTTATAAAGCTTGTCTCTTGTCATTTAGCTCTCCAAAATGTGTATAAATAGAGGGCCTTGGATGAGTATTAGGATACATTGTAGATTGGTAGGCTATTAGCCATTGCAATGTAATTCTCTAAGTTTTCTTCTTCTTTCCTTTCTCTAGTTTTCTTTTTCTTTCTTTTTCTTTTCATTTTCTTCATATCTAGTATGTGTTGCTAATCATATTGTTGAGGTGATGAGGTGAAGCTTTTGGTAAATGCTAAGGTTAGTCTCTTAAACATGAGCTAAAATAAATCATCATTTAGTATAGATAATATTTTCTTTTGGTTTAAAATCATACTTGCAAAGTAAGGATCTTGATTCATTATTGACAATGAAAATGGCACAGTAAATGCTTGGTTTCATAACCTTGATTTGTTGTAGACATATACCTTGGCATAAGGAATGCTTGGACTCTTTTTGTGAGTTTTGAGGACACCAAATGAACATAATATCATATGCTATGGACGTTGGACAATTTGGACTGAATTGCTAAACCTTCCGATTGGAATCTCCCTTATGTGTGAATTTCAATTGTGTAATAAAACAAGATTAATCTTAGCATAACACCAAGAGTGGATTCTCTAACCTCAACATCTTTTCTTATTGTTTTTTATATTTTGTTTAATTTCTTTTATGTTATTTTATTTATTTTGTTCTCTAATATCTTGTTTATTTTGTTTTGTTGTTGATTCCCTAATATCTTGTTTACTTTCTTTTTCTTATATATTTATAAACTTATACTTACTAATACGCTTCCCTGTGGTTCGACCTCGGACACCCGAGAATTTATTACTTGAACATAACCTGCACTTGGGTTTACAACTCTTAATTGAGTCTCCATCAAGTTTTTGGCGCCGTTGCCGGGGAGGCAATACTAAGTATATAAGTTTATAAGTATATTTATTTTTATTAGCTGGTTATACCGCCTAATTTGTATATTAACTTTGATTTATTTTGGCTGGTTATACCGCCTAATTTTCTATATATTTATATTTATATTGTATATTAACTTTGTTTTATTGGCTGGTTATACCGCCTAATCTGTATATTAACTTTGTTTTATGCTTGTTTGGCGACGTGATTTTAGATCTCGTCGTTTTGTTAGATTTTATTGTGAAACTTTTTCAGGTAATCTTTCTAATACAACTCCTACCATGTGCACGATGGACGTGTAACGGTAAATGTCATTCTATTGGGATTCCGTCCTCTAATCGAGATGATAAAAATTGAATTCATTAAGGATGGACTGAGTAAGGAGAATTTGGGTAATATCCAACTTTCTCTTGAGACGCATCCTAGTGGAGACGTACAGAGAGAAATTCTTGATTTATGGCCGCAATTCCAAAGGGAATGGCAACATCTTGGGAATCTGATGATAAAAGACCCTGTTTGCCAGCTTGTAAGAAAACTGGATGGGAAGCATATCCTCGACTCATAGAAGGCGTTTAAGCCGTTTCTGGACGTAAAACCAGAGGAAGATGCCAAATACACTTTCGGCGACATTATTACTTTTGACTTTTACGGTTGATTTTTCTTCTCTTTTTGATTTTCTTCCTGAAATCACGCAAAAATCTTTTGTTAGGTTAACATTTTCTTCTGACAGGTCAAATACACTTTCGGCGACATTATTACTCTTGTCTGATTCACTACTCAGTCCTCTATATATTACACCATGTACTCATTCTCTTTCAGGCACTCGAAAAAAAATGGAAAGTACTTCGTCCCAGCGCATTAAAAAAATTTGTGTCTTTGGAGGTGCTTATCCAGGGAAAAATAACATATTCGCTGATGAAGCCATAAGAGTTGGAGTAATACTTGCCCAACAAAAGATCCAGTTGATTTATGGAGGCGGTAGTACGGGTTTAATGGGAGCAGTCGCTACATCAGCACACGCCGGAGGAAGTCCAGTTCTAGGAATCGTGCCAAAACTATTCACAGGTTTTTGTGGACCTACCGTGGGTAAGGAAATACAAGTCTGGAGTATCCCTGAACGGATAACAATCATGTACCATTCTGCCGATGCATTCATTGCTTTACCAGGAGGTCTGGGTACATTGGAAGAAATAGCTTGCGTGGCTTCTTGGTCATCTTTGGTCACAAATAAGAAACCCATTGGTTTGCTTAATATTAATGGTTATTTTAGTAATTTGCTTTCATACTTAGATAATGCTGTGGATAATGGATTCATGTTTTCAGAGGCAAGAAGAACCATAATTTCTGCTACAACCATTGAAGATTTACTCAAAAAGCTCCAAGCTTATGAGTATTTACCTGCTACGGTTGTTTCGCAAACGCTCGGAAAAAGAAAAAGAGATATGGACGAGCAAGGAGTGGATTGCACTCTGTCTTTGTGACATTATCTAACATTTTGTTTGTTGTGTCTCAGTTATAATAAGTGGTTAGCAACCTCTGCAGGTAATATCTCCTAAATTCTACCTTTAGTAGGGGGTAAGGGACATATTTTGCTAATTTAAAAAAAATAATAATAATAATTTGATGTGTTTTAAGCCATTTAGAAGTATTCATTCTGAACAAGGTCTGAGTAAGGGAGACTTGAGACATACCTTGTCAGTTTGATTTTAATCTTTTTATGTTTACTTGTTAATTTTTGTTTAGTATTTTAGGATTATTTAGGTTGCATGAGTTTGTTTTGTTTTGAGTCTTAGTTATTTCTATTCTTATGTTATTAGTTCTTTTCTCTTACATATGATTCTTTCATTTGGGTTAATAGACTTACATTGAGGACAATGTAAGAATTAAGTGTGGGGGGAACGATTTAGGATTTCTTTTATTTTTGTCTACTATTTTTTTTTTATGAGTCTTTATTATTATTATTATTTTTTTAATGTGTTCTAGTTCCTTTTTAATACAATGATGAGATATGAATTGCATAAGTCTAAAACAGATTTATTAGTGAGAAGATTTTCATGAGAATTGAGCTTGATGTCAACCTTTTTATGAGCCAATGTTAATATGATATGTTGATTGAGAAAGAAGCATGTTTAGACTTAATCTGACTTGTATAATCATCCTTGTGAGTTTTTGAGCCTATAATGATTGATGCATTATACAAATCAATCTAATTTCTTTCTTGAGTGCTCTTATGATTACATGATTCTCTAGAACTTGCTTTAAACCGTTTGATACTATATTGATACATGTGACAACATGAATATGATAGAGGCATTAGGATTATAACCAGAGCCAAACAGCCATCCATTATTAATGTTCTAAGAGAACATCCCCACTAGTGAGCCAATTTGAGCCTACATTAAATATGCTGTTTTATTGGTAACCACAACTTACACCTAGCCTAAATATACTTATATCCTTACCCTTGTTCTAAAGATGGATTTTTATATTTTGAGACATATTAAAAAAAAAAAAAATAAGGGATATTTTTAGTTGAAAATTTGGGTTAGAAACAAAAGATAAGTGTGGGGGAAGAAAAGAAAAGAAAAAGTCAAGAGAAAAAGAAAGGGGTCATTGTCAAATACATTCCCATATTAAAAAAAAAAAAAAAAAAGAATCTTCTCTTGAACTTAAAGAAAAAGATGTTACAAAGTTAGTTAGAATGATGCAAAGGCTCAACATGAATATTTAGCCTATGTTATTATGTGCTTTATAAGAGTTTTGAGAAGTTTTATTTGTATGATCTTTTTATGTCTCTAAACTCTATGAACTCTTTGGAACCTTTGTGATATCTTTATCCTTTTCTTCTTTAACCACATTATAACCCTTTGGCCCCATTACAACCTTGAATAAAGACCTCTTGATTTATGAAGTTGTATGATCTAAATAGTGGAGAATAGGTGGACAAGCAAGCATATGGTAGAAGTGTTTTCATGAGATTGATTGAATGTAAACACTTTACCACTACTTTAAAGAGTGAAAATCAAGAGAGTATCCCATGTGAGAAGTTGAGATTAACTTTGAATATGCACTATTTTGATTGAAATATGTTATGTTAATATTGGCTTAACTCATTTATTTACATTCAAGCATGATTTTTTGTGAAATTCTTTGAGCTATTGATTAGTTTATAAGACTTGTTCAAAGATTGTCTCTAATTTATATTGAAAGGATTAGGAGTAAATATTTTTAGTGTATTTAGTTTACTTATATTTTAGTTTTTCAATGTTTGTGGGTATCGTTCTAGCAAACCCTCACGAGACTAAACTCGTCCACTAGGGACACCTAGGGGTTTAAAGGCTTGTGTCACATGCTAAGTGCCACCGTGATTTCCAACGAAAATGGATTAGATTAGATTTTCTTATTTTATTTTTATTGAGTCGTTGCTAGGGACTAGCAACAATCTAAGTGTGGGGGTGTGATAACTCGTATAATTATATAGTTTTTAGTTATGTTTTATTATTGTTTTGTGTCAAATACGAGTTATTATTGCTTAGTCTACTTGTGTTTATGATCTTTTATATTTTTATGTAATTTGGTGTTTTTCATGAGTTTCTTTGAGTGATTTCAGATTACTAGGTTAAATCAAGAATTAAGGGCAAATCCAATTCAGTTCCAGTTCCGACACCTTTTGCCATATCAGCTATATCTGGAGTTTCACCGAATCATTAAGGCTGAAATTTTGACAGTGCAAAGTTAAGAGGCATATCTATCTTTTTCATGTTTTACACTTCTTGAAACGGAGTCGTTTTCCCTACCGAAATCAACCATCAAGTTGGCTGATGTGCAATGACGTCTGTTCTGCACCGTTTTGGTATTTTGACCATATCTTCCGATCCACATGAGCAAATGATCTGATTCCAACGGCTATGGATCCGTAACTGATAGGGGCATATGTTTCTAGAAGACCATTTGATCAGATCGAGCCTCCAACATTGACAAAATCGACCATCAAGCTGGCTGATCAGAATTGTCATACAACATGACGAAAATTGTTAGAAAAATGCACCCACCTATTATACCTACCTTTGAAATTTATAAAGCTTGTCTCTTGTCATTTAGCTCTCCAAAATGTGTATAAATAGAGGGCCTTGGATGAGTATTAGGATACATTGTAGATTGGTAGGCTATTAGCCATTGCAATGTAATTCTCTAAGTTTTCTTCTTCTTTCCTTTCTCTAGTTTTCTTTTTCTTTCTTTTTCTTTTCATTTTCTTCATATCTAGTATGTGTTGCTAATCATATTGTTGAGGTGATGAGGTGAAGCTTTTGGTAAATGCTAAGGTTAGTCTCTTAAACATGAGCTAAAATAAATCATCATTTAGTATAGATAATATTTTCTTTTGGTTTAAAATCATACTTGCAAAGTAAGGATCTTGATTCATTATTGACAATGAAAATGGCACAGTAAATGCTTGGTTTCATAACCTTGATTTGTTGTAGACATATACCTTGGCATAAGGAATGCTTGGACTCTTTTTGTGAGTTTTGAGGACACCAAATGAACATAATATCATATGCTATGGACGTTGGACAATTTGGACTGAATTGCTAAACCTTCCGATTGAAATCTCCCTTATGTGTGAATTTCAATTGTGTAATAAAACAAGATTAATCTTAGCATAACACCAAGAGTGGATTCTCTAACCTCAACATCTTTTCTTATTGTTTTTTATATTTTGTTTAATTTCTTTTATGTTATTTTATTTATTTTGTTCTCTAATATCTTGTTTATTTTGTTTTGTTGTTGATTCCCTAATATCTTGTTTACTTTCTTTTTCTTATATATTTATAAACTTATACTTACTAATACGCTTCCCTGTGGTTCGACCTCGGACACCCGAGAATTTATTACTTGAACATAACCTGCACTTGGGTTTACAACTCTTAATTGAGTCTCCATCAGCTAACAGTGGTTTATCTTCATTCCAATTTCCTCGTCTTACAAAGGAAAATTATGATACTTGGAGTCTTCGTATGAAAGCTTTGCTTGGCTCACAAGATGTGTGGGAGATTGTAGATAAAGGCTATACTTCACCAATAGATGAAGCATCATCGTCTCAAGAGGAGAAGGATGCTTTGGCAAAGATAAAGAAGAAGGATCAACAAGCCCTTGCTCTCATCCATCAAGGTTTGGATGAAATAATGTTCTTGAAGGTAGCGGATGCTACTAATGCAAAGCAAGCTTGGGAGATTTTGAAAAACTCACTCCAAGGAGTTGACAAAGTGAAGAAGGTGCGACTCCAAACGTTACGTGGAGACTTTGAAGCTTTGCAAATGAAGGATTCCGAATCCATTTCGGATTATTGCTCAAGGGTGAAGGCTATAGTGAGCCAATTGAAGAGATATGGTGAAGATATAGAAGATGTTCGTGTGGTGGAGAAAATTCTTCGTTCTTTAACGCCAAAATTTGATTATGTGGCATGTGTCATAAAGGAGTCAAAAGATTTAGACTCCATGACAATTGAGGAACTAGAGGGGTCCCTACAAGCTCGAGAAGACAAGATCAAGAAGAGGCATGAAGAGCCTTTGGAGCAAGTCCTCAAATCAAAGGTTTCTTTGAAAGATGATGGAGGTGAAAAGAGCCAAAGAGGAAGAGGAAGAGGACGTGTTCGTGGTCGTGGCCAAGGAGGTAGAAGAAGAAGCAACCAAGATAATGCCAACAATGAAGATAAAAACCATCAATCCTTTAGAGGCCGTGGAAGAGGAAGAGGAAACTATCATAGATCAAATGAAGGAAGGTATGATAAGTCTAAAATTGAGTGTTATAATTGTCACAAATATGGCCATTATTCTTGGGAGTGTCGTAGTGCTTCCAATGATAAGGAGGAGAAAGTAAATCTTGTTGGTTACAAGCAAGATGAGGAGGATCCAACCTTGTTACTAGCACTCAAAAGTGATGAGAAGGATGACAAAAGTTCGTGGTACTTGGACAATGGAGCAAGTAATCACATGTGCGGCTACAAAGAAAAGTTTGTCGAGCTTGATGAGAATGTGAATGGCAATGTTTCCTTTGGAGACTCTTCAAAAGTTCAAATTCGAGGGAAAGGTACAATTTTAATTTCCTCAAAAGATGGTAGTCATAGACTTATCTCCAATGTTTTTTATGTGCCACAATTAAAGAGTAATATTTTGAGTTTGGGCCAACTCCTTGAGAAAGGGTATGAAATTAACATGAAAGATTATTGTCTTTGGCTTAGAGATCAAAATGCTAATTTGATTGCTAAGGTACTTATGTCAAAAAATAGAATGTTCATGTTAAATCTCAAGACCATTGAAGCAAGGTGTTTGAAGGCTAGTGTGAAAGATGAAGCTTGGTGTTGGCATATGAGATTTGGCCATTTGAACTTTGGCACACTCAAAGCTTTGGGAGAAGAGAAGATGGTGAAGGGGATGCCTTCAATCAACCATCCTAACCAATTGTGTGGAGCATGTCTTCTCAGCAAGCATTCAAGAAGGAGTTTCCCAAAAGAAGCCACTACAAGAGCAACCAAACCACTCCAACTTATTCATACCGACGTGTGTGGACCAATCAATCCATCCTCATTCGGTAAAAATAAATACTTCCTGCTCTTTATTGATGATTATAATAGAAAGACTTGGGTTTATTTTCTAAAGCAAAAGTCAGAGGCATTTGTTGCATTTAAAAATTTCAAAGCTCTTGTAGAAAAAGAGAGTGGCTATGAAATTAAATCTTTGAGATCCGATAGAGGAGGTGAATTCACTTCCAAAGAATTCAACAGTTTTTGTGAATCACATGGAATTCGTCGTCCACTAACGGTACCTAGATCACCACAACAAAATGGTGTAGCGGAGAGAAAAAATAGAACTATTCTTAACATGGCTAGATGTATGTTGAAAGCCAAAAATATGCCCAAGGAATTTTGGGCCGAAGCTTTCTTGTGCAGTTTATTTGTCCAACAGGTCTCCAACAAGGAGTGTCAAAGACAAAACTCCCCAAGAAACATGGAGTGGAAGGAAGCCTAATATTGATCATTTGCGAGTCTTTGGAAGCATTGCATATGCTCATGTTCCGCAACAAGAGAGATCTGAGCTTGATGATCGAAGTGTCAAGCATGTTTTTATTGGCTATGATTCAAATTCAAAAGGCTACAAGTTGTACAACCCAAGCAATGGCAAGATTGTGGTGAGTAGAGATGTTGAGTTTAATGAAGAAGCAACGTGGAATTGGGAGGCACAAGAAGAAGGAGTCTATGATTTCTTTCCATATTTTGAACAAGAAACCATGGTGCCTATACAAGAGACAACTCCACCTTCTTCTCCAACTCATGTTGCATCACCACCTTCTTCTCCAACTCATGTTGCATCACCTTCTTCTCAAGAAAGTTCAAGTGAAAAGCCAAGAAAAATGAGGAGTATTTATGAACTTTTAGATGAAACTGAAGAGATTACTAATGATGATATAAATGATTTGTTTTGTCTTTTTGCTGATAGTGAGCCTATAAACTTTGATGAGGCCATGAGAGACAAAAGATGGAGACAAGCCATGGAGGAAGAGATTAATGCCATTAAGAAGAATAACACTTGGGAGTTATCAACTCTTCCCAAAAGTCATGAAGCTATTGGTGTCAAAATGGGTGTACAAGGCAAAGAAGAATGCTCAAGGAGATGTGGAGAGATACAGGACGAGGCTTGTGGCTAAAGGTTACAAGCAAAAGCATGGAATTGATTATGAAGAGGTTTTTGCACCTGTTGCACGCATGAAGACTATTCGTTTGCTCATAGTCATAGCGGCTCAAATGAAGTGTTGAATTTATCAACTTGATGTGAAGTCAGCTTTCCTCAATGGTTATCTTGAAGAGGAAGTCTATGTAGAACAACCGTTGGGATTCGTGGTTGAAGGCCATGAAGATAAGGTGTTGAGATTGAAGAAAGCTTTGTATGGATTGAAACAAGCACCAAGAGCATGGAATATTCGCATTGACAAGTACTTTCAAGACAACGGGTTTGTTCGTTGTCCTCATGAATATGCTTTTTATGTTAAAATGCACGATAATGGTGATATTTTGCTTGTTTGTCTTTATGTGGATGATCTTTTCTTCACCGGCAACAATCCTAGCTTGTTTGAAGAATTCAAGAAGGCTATGTCACTTGAGTTCGAGATGACTGATATTGGACTCATGTCTTATTATTTGGGCCTAGAGGTGAAGCAAATGGGAGATACTATTTTTGTTTCTCAAGAAAGCTATGTAAAGGAAATTTTGAAGAAGTTCAAAATGTTTGATTGCAATCCCGTGAACACACCCATGGAATATGGAGTGAGATTGTCAAAGTTTGATGAAGGAGAAAAGGAAGATCCTACTCTTTTCAAAAGTCTTGTGGGAAGCTTGAGATACTTGACATGTACGAGGCCCGATATTCTCTTTGCGGTTGGAGTAGTGAGTCGTTTCATGGAAGCTCCTACGTCCACTTACATGAAAATTGCTAAAAGAATTCTTCGTTACCTAAGAGGTACCATTGATTTTGGGCTATTTTATTCATCATCTAATGATTTCAAGCTTGTGGGATTTTGTGATAGTGATTTTGCGGGAGATATTGATGATAGAAAGAGCACCACCGATTTTGTATTTTTTATGGGAGATTGTGCAATCACATGGAATTCTAAGAAGCAATCCATCGTCAAACTTTCAACTTGTGAATCCGAATATGTGGCGGCAACTTCTTGCACTTGTCATGCTATTTGGCTTAGAAGGTTGTTGAAGGAACTTCACTTGTCTCAAGACGAAGCTACAAAGATTTGCATTGATAATAAGTCCGCACAAGCTCTTGCTAAGAACCCGGTGTTCCATGATCGAAGCAAGCATATAGATACAAGGTATCATTTCATTAGAGATTGCATTGCTAAAAAGGAAGTGGAGCTCAAGTATGTGAAGACTCAAGATCAAATTGCGGATATTTTTACAAAGCCTCTCAAGTTTGAAGTTTTTCGAAGATTGCGTAATAGTCTTGGAGTGAAGAAGAAAATTGCAAATTAAGGGGGAATGTTGAAAACAATAATTTGCAACCATCTAGAATGTTTGTGTCTAGATTCATGTGTCTTCTTCTAGATTAAGTGTGTGCTTTGTATTTGGTGATTCATGTATGGCTTATTAATGAAGTTCATGATGTATCTAGAATTTATTATGGTTCATGTATGGTTTATTAATGAGGTTCATGTAACTAGATGTTAAGAGGTCACCTAGTGTGTCTATATATACCTATTGTACTTGGAGATTGAAATACAAGTTGAGTTGTATTCTCTTCCTCAATATTTCTCTTATTTTCTAACAAAGATCCCAGGCATCTCTTTTTGTGGAACCCTTCGACCGGAGAATCCAAGCAGATACCGAATTGTAAAGTTCTTCCACATCCGTTTTTTACTTGCTATGGTTTTGGTTACGATTTTTCTTCTGATGATTACAAGCTGCTGTTAAGATTGATAGAAAATTCGTGATCTTTTCACTAGCCAAAAATTCATGGAGGATGATAAGTATAGGCGAACGGTCGCTTGGTAGCCATTGCTATAAAAAGGGAGTTTATAGCAATGGAGCTCTCCATTTTCAGCTCCACCGTGGTGGGATCCTTGATTTTGATTTGAAGATGGAGAGATTTCGATTAGGACCAAGGTACGATGATTCAATGTTGGGCCATAAACGGATGTTATTTGGAGTTGGAGAAACACTTTATATAGGATGCATAAAAGAGGTTAAAAACTCCATGGATGTTGAGTTCTGGTTGATGGAGAAGGAGAACTATGGCTTCAAGGGATCTTGGACAGTTGGACTAAGGTCCTTAGTATTTCAGGTTCTAACGACTTTTTATGCATTTCAAAAGCCAATGAATTTAATGGTGAAGATATAATTACGTTTGATGCTGGAGGAGGGAATGGTCGAAAAAATTAGGCTTTGCAGCTTCCATTACTTGAAGCACTTTTTATGCATTTCAAAAGGCAATGAATTTATATCAGAAAATGGTGAAGATATGATAAGATTTGATGGTGAAGGAAGAATGGTTGAAAAAGTTAGGATTTGCAATTCTCCAAATCTGTGTGGAGCCCGGAATTCTCCATATTCTTGTGAGGCAATTATATATGTAGAGACTCTAGTTTCGCCTCATCGATCGGAATAGACTATAAGGTTATTACAAGGAATAAATTAATTTCCTCAATCTTTTTTTTTTCTTATTTTATTTCTTAACTTTGAAATCACTGCTTCTGATTTATAAACACAGAGACATTCAATGGACTGCCAATACCCCATGTGGCTGCCTACTTACTTGGCTTGGCGATTCTTGAAGATAAGCTTTGCACAATTTATTCTGATTGTAGTTTCTTTGCTGCTGAATTTTTGGTAATTAAGGACTATGGCAATATGGGTTTGGAACATGATATGTATTGGATACGGGTATATTCAATTAAAAAAAAAAATTCATATATTTGAAGGATTATATCTTTATATATACATGTCACTACAGCAAAAATAGGTCTTCAGCGGCAGTTTTTTTTAATAATAGCGGCGTTTTTAAATGCCGCAAAAAATTTAGCGGCTTTTGAAAAACGCCGCTAAAAGTGTCGAGAAAAACAACGTCGGGATTTTTTCCGGCGTTTTAAACAAAAACGCAGCGTTTGTAAACGCAGGACTGCAGCGGATAGTATTTGAGAATAAATTAACGGCGTTTGTAGATAAAAAAACGTCGCTAAATTGAAACATTTAGCGGCGTTTGTCTCGAGAAACACCGCTAATTTTAAATTTTCGCTCTTTAATATTCATAAATATAGCGGAGTTTGTGTTATGAAAACGCCGCTAAATTTTCAGAATTTGTAAAAAAAATATATATAATTTTTTATTTAAAAATTATAATTAATAATATTATTCAATATATTTACATTATAGTTTACAATCAATACATAACAGAAATATATTAAAATTTAATAGTATATTATAAAGTATCATTATACAACAATTCTATTAAGAAAGCACAAAATAATCAACATATAACAATTGAAATAAAATTTAAATTAAACAAGACAAGTTAGTATAAAATTTAATTTGTACCTGTAAATATATAACAATTGCAAGGTTCAGAACTCATATGGCCAATCCTGCACTAACATTACAAGTTAGTACAATTTTTTTTTTCAAATTTGTAAAACAACCAGTGATTAAAGTTAATGAAAAGCAAAAGTAAAAGAATTCACCTCCAAGCTTCATCATTTGTCAAAATGCCTTTTCCAATTCAATGTTTAGAACCTGAAAAAAATGCAAAAACTTAAATTAAAATTGTTACCTTCAAACAAGAATCTTCTAGGAATGGAAAGAGATTAACAAAATTTTGTTTAAATCTTTGACCTAGAAGCTGGTGGGTGTGAGAGAATGGAGAGAGAGAGAGGAAGAAAAAGTGAGTTTTGTGTTTTGGGTAAAAAGGAAGGGGGGTCTGTTACTGATTATACTTTCAGCAAATAGCGGCGTTTGTTTCGACAAACGCAGCTAAATTGTAAATCTATTCATCTCCTTTAAAAAAAAAAGGGTAAATTTTGCCGCTCGATTTTTTTAATATTTAGCGGCGTTTGTATACTAGAAACGCCGCTAATGTATTCATTTAGCGACGTTTATGGAGACAAACGCCGCTAAATGTTTTCCTCTGATTTTTTTAATTGTCATACATTTAGCGGCATTTCTCAGACAAACGCCACTAAATGAGAACATTAGCGGCGTTTCTAAGACAAACACCGCTAAATTGCAACATTTAGCGGCGTTTGTCTCCATAAACGCCGCTAAATATTCTCCTCTGATTTTTTCAATGTCATACATTTAGCGACGTTTCTCAGACAAACGCCGCTACATGAGAACATTTAGCGGCGTTTCTTATAACAAACGCCGCTAAATACACTAATAAAAACGCTGCATTTCTTTTAATAGAAATGGCGGGTAATTTTTTAGCGGTAAAAAAAAACCCCGAGTAATTTGAGAAACATTTAGTGACGTTTTTTTGTTCTAAACGCCAGTTATTGATCTCATTTAGCGGTGTTTCTTCCTTACAAACGCGCTAAATTATTTTTAGAGGCGTTTGGGGTAGAAACGCCGTTCCCTTTACAAAAACATTGTACCAGACGGCGTTTTTAAGTAAAACGCCACCAGTAAAATGTCACTAAAACCCAAAACTGCTGTAGTGTGTCCGACAAAATAAAAAGTCCCTATAACATAGGATATATTGCTTAGGATTGACCATTGTTGTATGATGTTGAAGAACAAAATGTAAAAAAATTAGGATTCCCAATGATCCAGGACGGTATGAAGCGAAGCTATTGCATACATGGAAAGTCTAATTTAGACAAATTTCTACTATAACCATTCAACAGGGCGACAGAGTTAGAAAGATGAAGCAAATGTTACTCTCTTACGGCCTAGAAAAGTGTTGTTTCTTAAGCCTAAGGCCAATTTAATTTGTTAATAATGTGATTTGCAACCTTTAAACTGTTCTCAATGCGGGTTTAAGACTAGTTTTAATGGGTGTGAAATTGAGCTATCAAACTACAATATATGGCCTTGTTTTTGTATATGGAAACAAAGTAAATTCCTGGAGAATGACCTCAACAAAATCTATCAGGGTCTTTCGTTAATGGAGCTCTCTATTGGCTATTAGGGGAATGACAGACAAACAGAAGATATCCTTGCTTTCAATTGGAGCCTGCAGTGCTTAATAAAGAAAGTACTTTGCTTAACATTTTATAATTATAAATTTTATCTTAATCAACTTTCCTCCTCCTATCCTGTTGAGAAATGGGTGACACGAAAAAAATAACACGGATACGACATGAATATACGAATGTATACAAATTATTAATACATCAAAATTTATATAAGTATTATATAAGTATAAAACACTTTAAACACGATTATGACACGAAAAAATATATGAACATGACATGGATATACAAATTGTCAAATCTAATGAGTGATCGATGGAGTATGGTGTCAAGGAATCTTGGACTAAATTGCTGACTATTGGAGACAAATCTAATTTTTGCCAAAGGAAGAATATATTATGAGGTAGTAAATCTCCTTAGGATGAAGTTGATCTTTTTTTGGCGAACGTTCCTATAATTATCTGTTACACCAGCATATGGATTTATGTTTTTTTCAGCCTAAACAATCAAAAACCTAGTTGATTTGGATGGCCATGTATTTGCTAAAACTAGAGAGGAAATTGTTTCTATTCTTATTGATAAATGAGCTAATATTGTCCGTTTTGATTAGAAAGTTTTATGATTTTGTCTTACAAAAAATATTTTATAAATATGGATTTGAATATCTACATCTTATATAAATATATAAAAGTCAAAACTTTTGATAAAAAAAGTAAAAATCCTATGTGGACAGACTATTATTTTGACACGTGTATTGCCATAAAAAAAAAGCCACATGTAATGTAATGCATTGAATTACTTTTGATTATATATATAATAATATTTTATATTATGAATTATTTTTAATTACTTTGACTTTTTTTATTTATTTACCTTTTAAGTTTTTTTCCATGTCTTGCATAAAGTTGATTGCTACATTACTACAATTGATTCTTTCCTATAATAATTTCAAAAGATGATAATGGCTCTTATTAATTTTATTTATTGCTATGCCTATTGGACTTATTATAAATACATAAGTTTAGAATATTGCATACAAATTTCACTGAAATAGAGATTCATTTCTACAGGTTTTGTTTCTATTTTTTTTTTATTTTATATAGGCTACGTTTTTATTTTCTTAAAGTTTGATAATGATTCTTTGGTATATAATATTGATATTTTATCTATGTTATTTAGAGATATCAATTCAATTTTATATAGTCTATGTTTTTCTACATTTTTATTTTCTTAAAGTTTGATTATGTAAAATATTCTGTATTTAATTAACCTTTCTTTCTTTTTATATTGTAAGTTTTTCTTAGTTGGTTTATTGTATTAAAATGGATGGCATAAATCACAAGAGTACAACCGAAAAGTTTAGGAAGGATGATGATCAAAAGAAGATTTTCAATAATACTATATCCAATATGTCTAAGAAAATTATAAAAAAAAAACATTTCGGAAGAGGAAATGTTATTAGGGATTATCCAATTTTT
This sequence comes from Fremontodendron californicum, assembly GCA_030761205.1. Lineage (NCBI taxonomy): Eukaryota > Viridiplantae > Streptophyta > Magnoliopsida > Malvales > Malvaceae > Fremontodendron > Fremontodendron californicum. Next base: position 22,972,882 of record JAULJL010000022.1, on the reverse strand, counting down.
GTGAAATAAATGCTCTAAAAATTAACCCCGACAAAATGCAAAAAAAGCGTGAATGCGCTCTTCAAGCAATGGAAAACAAGAGCAATGATTTTCAAAATGAAGACCCAGTAGAGAATGAGATTCAATTTAATCAAATTTAATATTATACAAATGATAATATCATTTGTGAAAAAATAAGATTATCGTGAAATATACTTATTTTTATATTTTAATAAATTCAAAATGCATATATTCATCTTTTATTATAGATTTTTGTTTTCATTTGAATGTTATTTATTTTCACATTAATTTATTTTCATTTGAAGTTAGTCAGTATGTGAGTTTATAAAATTGATATTATATATTTACCATTTTTTCTAAATATTGTTTTGTTTATTTCACAATATGGTTTAAATTAATTTATTAATTATTTTAGAATTTATCATGAAAAATGATGAAGAATAGACAAATAATTGAAGAATTTTGGATTTGATGAACAGATATGTTACATCATTTCTAAACTCCAATATGCATGGAAGGTAGAAAAGTATAAATAGAAAAATATAATATGTTGTACCTTTAATTTTGTTATGTGTATTTATGTTTAGGCTATATATTAAAAAGTACTCTTTCAATTGAGTCAATTTTTTTTCATTTCTCTTATGATAATGTATAATTGAATAAAATAATCAATTTTCACTTGAAAATAAATGTTTCGTTATTAAAAATTTAAAATTTTTAGAGACATTATATAAGAAAAAAAAAATTTAGATGTTAAAATTTAAAATTATAATAATAAATCAATTAAATATTGTTGTAAATGTTAAAAAACCGTGTATCGCACGGGTCAAAAACTAGTATATATAATAACAAATTCTTACAGTTAGACCTGCTTAAAGGCCGGGTAGCCCGCTCGACCCGTACTTGGGCAAGAAATTTTGTGATCTGGCCCGGTTCGGCTTAGATCACTGTTTAATTATTAAAATAATATTATTTTATTTAATTTTAATTATAAAATATTAATAAAAAATAATTTTTTATTTTTTTAAATAGAGTGAACAATACTCACTGGCTCGCAGGCCGAGCCTGGGCAAGGAAGTTGAAAAATTTTCGGGCCTCAATCCGGCTCATTAGCACCTCTACTTACAGTTTTCCAATATGGAATTAAGGACGTTACAAACTCCCCTATTAAAGCCGTCAAGCCCAAACATAATAAATACATAAGCAAGACCACACCAGGCATTAGGATGATTCTAGAGGTGACTTTCATCGTTTAACACTTAGCTCTCACATTTCAACTGATGATTACTCTGTTACCATTTGTAGAGATTCGCATTCGATCTACAAGATATTATCCGCTTTAATCTAAAAATCTCACGATTTTATCAAAAAAAAAAAAATCTCAAAAATAAACTTTTGAGTCTATATAAATATATATATCATTTTGAATCTTTGCAGTTTCCCAATATGACATTAAAGGCGATAAACGTTTTTAATTTATTTCAGACTAAACTTGCAGGAGACACATCAGACACCTTGGATTTTTTTAATTTTTTTTTTTATGATAAACACCTTGGATTTAAGTACTGGCTTTGAATTTACAGGTCAATTTTGTTCCATTACGTTATGTGGCTTTGAATCTATTCTTAACATTTCGAATCATTTGCAAAAGATGTCTTAATTTAACTTAAAGGTAGAATTAAAAAGGTAATTATTATATAATAATAATGATGAAAAGTGAAAACCCTTTATAAAACATAGACTATTGGAGATTTTCCTTACCTGGGTCTGGCCTCCATTCAAAGATGGCTGAAGGTTGGACATATTGTCTGATACTTCACTTGAACAGTAAAGTTAAAACCTTTGAAAACCTTGAGTTAAAAACAAAACTAGAAATTTGCCTCTGTAAATTAATACTGGGTTATTTGAGGTTTTTATAGCAAATTATGGATAGCTGCAGAAGAATGACATGGTGGACCATGAAAATTTGTTTGAAAGTGCAGAGCTTGATTTCTGCTAGGAATGGTATTCCATACCCATTCAATTAACTAGATCCTTTTTATCTTAATTTTTTTTTTTTTTTGTGCTGAATTCTGACTATTTTCTACTATTACTAGTTAATGAAAGAAAGGTGAATATAAATCTAAACTTGTTCAAGGATCGGACTATCTGTTCGATCCGTATTGGATCGGATTCCCTGTCTAGTCTGTATTAGATCGGATTTGGACATAAATTTTTTAATTTTGGCAAACCCGTACAGATCTGAATTACTGTTTAGTAATAAAAAATATTTTTTTAATTATAATATATAAAAATATTAGTATAAAAATATTGTTTTAATATTTTTTTTAAACAATAAAATGGGCTTCTGAGCAGAATCAAACTTGGATAAATCCTGCAAAATTTATGCTATGGAGGAGATGCATGTTTCCCTTCTAAGTTTTAATAATTGATAATAAAAAATGATATATAATATAATATCCAAATGAACTTTCAAATTTTATTAAAAAAAATAAAAATGAACTTTGGATTTTTTATTGTATAAAAATAAAGTTATAAATTTGTATTTCATTTTAATTAAAATCTTGACGTGATAGAATATTTCATAGTTTTGGTTAAAATCTTCTTTGTTGATACATGTAATGTAATCCATAAAAAATGCTATCATAATTTATATTGATGAATTAGATGATAAATACTTGAAAGAACGTTATTTGAATAATTTTGATAATTGACTTTTATTCATTCATTTTTCAGATTTAATGGGTATAAAAGTTTAATCTCATACGAATAAAATATCGAAAGTTTTTTTTTTTAAGTTCGGTTAGGGTTTATTTGGATATTTCTTTCAGAAAATATAATAACAAATATATGTATGTTTGGATATGTTAATCGGACTCGATATTGAGTATCGAATACGGAAATATGTCCGATACGAATATTTTTAATATTTTTAATATTTTTTCATATATTAGGAGGATTATATTCTCTTACTCATATTCGAATATGTATCAAAAACGAATGTCAGACATAAATGCTTTAAGAAAAATAAAAAATCCAATTAACATAGATGTTTGCGAGTTTTATACCTGAGTTTAGTAGGGCTAAGCTCAAGTTTGATTAACTGAATTAATATTGATCTAAGGCTTGAACTTGGTATTTATTTAAAGCATGAAATGCATCTTTGAAAAGATAATATGTTGTCTATGAATGAAATCATTAATTTTGCAGTAAATAATTATCACAGGAATGGTTAGTGCATGAACATAGGAGACTGAACTGAGATATTGGAAACTTGTTCCCTCCCGTGAGTAGGGATGGCAAAACCCGATCCGATCGATGGATTTTGCACCGATCCGCTCCGAATGGAGAGGTTTTTTTTATGGAGCGGGGTGGAGCGGAGCGGTTTTGGTAAATGTTTGCTCCACTCCGCCCCACCCCGACTTTTGAAATTACTATTTTATCCTTTAAAATATTTTATATTTTTTCTTATATTTTTAATATATATTAGATATATATACTAATATTTTATATCTATACTTTTAATATATATGTATTATATATATATATTATATTAAAGATTTTTATATACTAAAATTATGTTTATGAATAAATTATAATATAATTTTTTACAATATTAAGTTAAAAATAATTAATATAAATTGGGGTGTAGCGGAGTGGAGCACCGTGGAGCGGTTATGGATGTAACCGACATCCATGGATGTGGATGTTTCCAACATTCATGCAAGAGTGGGGTGAAGATGGATAAGACAATATCCGCCCCCGCCCCGCTCTATTGCCATCCCTACCCGTGAGGATTCTTCCAAATTGCATTGCCATCAAAACTTTGCAGCCACTACTTTTATGTCTTAATTACCTAGTTTTTGTCTGCTTTGTATCTCAACATTTGGACCACAGGATAAAACTATGTTAAGCAGTTTCGGAGTGAATATCGAATATAAATATGAAACATCATATTTCATATTCATGATTAGATACGAATATTTTTAAAAAAATTAAAAAAATTGAATAACATAGGATACAAATTGTGGTGTAGAAGAAAGGAATAAAAAGAAGAAAAAGCAACCCCTTGAGCATTTAAATCGTGTGATTTTATCACATTACTGTCCAAAAAAGATGAAAAAGGAAAACCAGAAAAGGCTAATCATGTGAAACTTTTGTTGTGGCTGAAAATTATTATGTTTTTGAAGTCAAAAAAGATGGCCACCTGATTACAAACTTTAGACTTCTCTAGAGCTCTTGCCTGCTAGAGAAAGATCAGGATTTGTGAAGGTCACATCTGATGGATAAATTTTCTCAGACAAATAAGTATAAACCACATAACAATTAGATGGAAAGAAACGTGAAAAAGAGGGAAACTGAGAGTTTTCAGTTACAAGCAAAACATCATCAAACGCCTTTTTCTGTTTGTGGTTTAAGCCACGCATAACATTGACACTATCAGATAAAATTGAATTTGAGGTTTGGGTTTGAGCTAGAATGAAATCAATCTGATGTTGAAATACTAGTTTCAAAGACTAGCAGTGTTGGTTTTATTAGCATTGCTTGCAGGCTATATTACTCGGATTCGGGTGTGAATGTTGGATATGGATATGTGCGGGTATATTCAATTTTTTTCAAGTTTTTTCATGTATTTGAAAGGTCCTTGGAGGGTTATATCCCCATACCCATGTCCGAATATGCGTAGGACACGAGTGTCGGACACGAATACTTTAAGAAAAATGAAGAGTCGGAGCAACATAGCTTGTAGGATGCCCCATAAATTTTACAGGATCATAGCAGAAGGCAAATGTCCCCATCTGAAAAATCAATCAAGGCAAGAGATCAGGCCAAAGGGAGTATCTGTTTCATGAGAAACAGATCTCTTTTCATAACAGGAAGTGGAACTCTCAGAATGATTTTGAGTAATCTGATCTTGGACACAGAAATATGTTTGAAACAATGATTTTTCCTGCACCACCTTTACACCTGTTTGCTGTCACAGTTCAAAAGTGATCCTTTGGCTAATGTCCACAACTTCATTGCATGTTTCATCTGTGTAATTCTGGTCTCAAACTTCCTTTTCAAGTTTATCTAACTTAATTTCATCTTTCCTTTTTGGTAATTTTGCACTGATACTGATTAAGATCAACAAAGTTTACTGAAGAATTTAGCAGTTCAAACATCTGAAGGATAAATTGGGTGCGCTGAGAACTCGATTTTAACTTCAAACTCATTTAAGTAAAGAATAAGAGAAAAGGCAAACAAGTAAATCAAATTCCATCATATTATGCATTATCCTGTCATGAAAAATGAAAGAGATTCAACTATTGGTACAAAGTAAATCAAATTCCATCTTATACAACATACTTTTTTCTAGCCACTGCATAGAAAAAGAAGAAAAAGAAAAAAAAAGCTATAGCATAGCAGGATCTTTAAGGCACTATTATTGATCCAACTCTGTACTAAGCTACCTTACACCCTCATGCAAAAGATCCCTAGCTAGTGCATAAGGGCAACGGCGGCCTCCTGGATGAATGGCTGAGTAACATGCACAAATTGTTCAGCTTCCCTCTCAACCTCCTCCCGACATCGATGAGTACTTTTTCCCTCATTCATCTTCTTTACAAATCCTACAAACTGTCTCCAATTGTCCGGATGAAAGAGCGATGGGTTCATCCTCAAGTATGTAAATGCACACATCTCCCTATCATCAGCTGAAGAGCCATCGATATTCAACGATGATGCTTGTAAGATCTGCTCATGGGCGTACTCGTCGTAACGGGGCAATGCATTCTCCCCAGCAAGTGGAACTTGTGCTGCTCCAGTTGCTAAAGCCACTTGCTTGACTAACTTCTCAGGTGCACATAGCGCATCTTGTGGCTGCTCATGATCGCGCATTTCTACGCAAGTGAAGTTGAAAACAGCTCCATGACGTGCTAGCATTTGAGCAATTGGGAGGTAACCATCTCGGTACCTTGTGTTATAGTACCCAGCTGTAAGTTCAGGAGCATGGGATCGGGTTCCGTAGTGCCAGTGAATTCCAGCAATTTTTACAGAGATCTTCACGCCTGCACCTTCGAAAATTGATGTCGCCGACGATAGAATTCTCTCACCATGTTGTAATAGCATCTGAGAATACCAGGAAAGGAAGAATTCACCATAGGTACTATTCCAACCACCACCTTCTTTCTTGAAAAATGGCGTATCTTCTGGCCAATTGTTGTAGTGACCAGCATCAGTTGGGCCTGTGCTACCCCATTCTGGTTTACCAGCCGCTTCAGCTGCTGCTTTTAGGCAGCTAAGCATATACTGGCATCATACAACAATCCAATATTAGTCGACACAATAAAAAAAAAAAAAAAAAGCTGTAACACCCGAGCTAAAATAGAAAAAAGAGAGATCACTGCCATGCTACCTATGTTACTCGGACTCGGATGTGAGTGTCGAATACGGATATGTATCCGACACGGATATGTTTAATTTTTAAAAAAAAAATTAATGTATTTGAAGGATCATATCTCCATACCTATGTTCGGATATGGATCGGACACAAGTGTCAGATGTAGGTATTTAAAAAAAAATTAAAAAATCGGAGTAACATAGCCAAGTACCTTATCATAACATTGGAAGGCTCCAATTCCAGGAAATTTCCATGTCCCATTTTCCTCCGGGTATGAAGGATATCGAAGCTCACCTGCCGGACCCATTCCCACTTGGATTTCCTGTAAAACATTGGTAAATTCCTTAGCTGATGATTTCTTCCATGCCATATGAAACAAAATTGAAATTTGCCACCAAAAAAAAAAAAAAAGCCAAAATAGGATCAGTAATTACCACAACGGTATCACCAAGGAGATGTTTGAAGTTGTCCCTAAAAGCACGCATGAAATCAGCATAACATTGAACAGGAGTACGGCCTTTCAAGACAGGAAGGGTATCACAACCAAGTGAAAGATATTCAGAATTCCTTCTTCCCCATTGATCAGTGTATGCAAGGTCTGGATCCTTGTCAATCTCTTCTGTAACCCACTTGGGCAAAGGAATACTGTAACAAAAACAACCATTTTGTTATAAAAAAAAATAAAATAAAAAAAGCACACTTTTTCTTTCAAATATAGCTCCAAAGTTACAATCATGTATGGACATCAAATTAATGCATATTCAATGATCGAAATCACTTCTCCAAATAAATTTTAAAAAATTATCAACTTGGGAATTGGATCTCTGTATGGGGGATATTATCATTTCCATACAACCCCCATATCTCTGCCAAGTAGCATCCCACTAGAGATATGGAGAGGCTGAAACGTTAAAAACCACCATACCCCTCCATGGAAATGATGATTTAAATGGGTCCCTTCCTATCAAATTTTGGACTGATCAATCGAAATGATGATTTAAATAAAGATAAAGTGGAGCCCAGGCATTCTCTACAGTTATTTTTAAAATATAACATTCATAAATTTAGAATGAATTTTAACATCTACAATATTTTTCCTGTTCACTAAATGCGACTTATTTTGTACAAAACAAAAAGGAAAAAATGCCATGTAAGCTTATGTTATCCCTTATCTATAAAAATAAAATTCAAAAACGTCCATCTAATTATCCCCTTCAAACTCAAAATAAAAAATAAGCAAATTTTTGGCTTATAATAAAGGATTTTGCTAACACCCAGCCCATATTCAATCAGACCTGAAGAGAAATATTTGTTATTCAAACTGATCCAACTCGACCAAAATCATTATTTAATTAATAAATTTTTATATAAATATTAATATAAATAATTTTTATTATTATATGAAATCAGATCAAATCCGAATAAAGAAAATGAAAATTCTTAAATAAAATATTGATTAACTCGTCTGCGCAACACTATAATCAATAATCAACCAAACATGTAAACTATCTCCTTGATTTTCCAAAATTCATTCAATTCCAAAAAATATATATATATATATATCATTTAAAATTTATTATTTTCTGAATCTAAATTTCATAAACTCACGTGACCACCTTATTAAAAAAATGAAGGATTTAAATTTTAAACAATAAATGAGAGGTAAGAAGGAGATACGAACGTGCAAGAGTCACCGACGTTGCCGCCACACTGATGAAACGACATGACAGCCTGGACTTTAAGGCCATGTTTCTTAGCCATCTCGAGAAGCTCGGCGTAGCCACCCCAATTGTAAGCACCCGGCGCTTCCCTCTCCACCAGCCCCCACCAAACGTCAATCATTATCCCCTCCACCCCCGCGCTTTTCAACGCCTGGAGACTCGCATTCATCGCCTTCTTCCTATTCACCGTGTTCCCATTCGTTACACTATCCAACGGCATCATAACGTAAACCGGAACCCCTTTCTTCTCCTCCTTCTTCCCTCCCTCCTTCCACGCCACCGCATCCTCCGCTGTCTCCAGCGGCGCTAAGGTCTCGAAGGCCTGGCAAGCGGCGGAGAGATCTGGACGCAGCATCTGACTCATCATAGGCGACCTGTTTGCGGCGCTTCGCGGTGTCAGAGGTGGAGTTAACATAGGAGGGGATACAGTTTCTCCTGGGGCGTTGCATCGTAGATTCGCCGCCGGTGCTTTCCAAACTCCCGACACATTCGCCATCGCCAAATTTGATTGTTCTCCGGTGGTAACTTCGGCCACAATTTGTGTCCCGGCAAGAGTTCCAATCTGGTGTGCCAAATTCAAAGCCATTTTTTTTTTTTTTAACTTTTTCTATTAACTGACAGAAATGAGAAGGAAAAATGAGATAAATATTCCTCAAAGAAACGGTTTTTTTTTTTTTTTTGAACTTCTTTGAGTAACTGACAGAAATGAGAAGGAAAAAGGAGATGAATTTTCCTCAATGAAACGTTTTTTTTCCGGTTCGAGTTTTCGGTTGGGGATGTTTACTTTGATTGTGAGCGGAGTATTTATAGAAACGGAATTAAAAATAATTTAATTTTGAAACCCGTTAGTTTCTCGACACGTGGCTTTTTCGCTACGTGGCGAAAGGAAGGGCGATCGAGGAGGCTACGGCTACGATTGCTAGACTCACGTGAGGATGGACGGTTGGATTAATTAATAAGCGTGAACACGCTTTTATGGAGTAAAGGACTAAAAAGAGGATAGCGAATGAGGTTGAGACACGTGTTTAGAAGAGACAATTCACGTGTCCGATCCTTCCGGCTTAAGACATGAGTACATGACATAAGATAAGAGGATTTTGCTTGGTTTCTAAGGCGACTTTGACGTCCACGCAAGGGGCAGAGAAGGGAAGAGCAGGGAGACACGTGGAAGTTTTTGAGGGGCAATAGGTCGGCAGATAATGCCACCTCCTGTTGGTTTAAAACACGTATGGTCCGAATATTGGGTGATTCAGCAAATATCAACGGTTGAAAATGAAAATTGAAATCTTGCCTGATTTCATATGATTGAAATTGGTGGCTCTGATTCATTTTTGATTCATGTGTGGACCAGCCATGAATCTTGGATCCATTATGGCGAAGTTCCTTTGGAAGATTTGAAAATTGAAGGACCCATATTTGGAAAGAGTTTGTTTTTTTATATTTTGATAATGAGATTTTTTTAAATTTATAAATATGATTAAAAGATTATTATATCTTTTATTTTTTGAAAGGTTATCCGATTAATTTTGTTTATAAAATTTAAAAAATGATAATGGGTAAGATAATTTTTTTTAATTGAAAATCACCTTATAACAATCTTAGTATCCAAAAAAAAAGTGTCTTTTTATTTTTCTTTTGAAAAATACTAGTAAACATTTTCATAGACACAACCTTAAATTTTAGTATCTATTTTAAATTTGGTAGACAATCTTGATAAGATGTTTCTCTTCAAATCTATCGAATTTTTATGATTTTAAATTCTTAAGTTAACGATTAGATTCAATCTTTGATAATTTTTAAAAAGCACATTTCATTTTCTATGTAATAACGTAAGGAATTAAGGATGATCATTTTGTATATCATCGTTTTATTTTTAAATTTTACGAACGAAATTAAAATATTTTATATATTAATTTATTATTTTTATTATATTTTAATAAGGTAATTGTTAATTGGTAACTCTATAATTCTGTTGATAGGATTTAAAATTTACATGATATATTAAATAAATTTTCATAATACAATAATAATTAAATTCTTGGTTTGTTAATGCTAAAAGAGAAAAAAATAATTTATTCAATTTTAACCAAAAAAACAGAACTAGAATTTGACAAAAACTCAAAGCAACAGTAAAAAAAATAAAATTGGTGGAATATTCAAGATTAAAGCCAATATTGCAGTTTACACAATATTGAGAGGATATGTATTATGTAAGAGGGGCCAGCAAAAAAAAATTCCTTTCAAATTTGCCTTGTTCAGGAAGCTATAAATTAAATAAAAGAAAAAAAAAAAGTTTTGAATGAATTTCTTTTCTCTTTGGGAGAAGCTTTTTAAAAAATAAAATAAAATATTTTCATCGGCAAGGACTGTCCCCATACCAAGTTGGTGACCAAGACGGCTAAAATTTGCCAAAACCTCAATTTTATCTGTTTTGAATTAGGTAGACAATCTTTATATAATGTTTTTTCTTTGTTTTAAGCTTGCTATCTCATTTTCTTTTTATAGTAAATTAAGGGTGGGTAAATAGTGAAAAGAAAATTTATATATTTTAATTAGGTGCAATGCTAGAATTTAACATTTTTTAAAATATTTGAAATCGATAGTGATTAAATTTTTATTATTGAAATTAAAATTTTAACATTTCATAAATATATTATACAACAGTTGATGAATTTGACAAACTTTAACTTTCAAGAACTCAATACAATAGTATAAGATTAAATTTATATCAATTAGATAATGCATGCGTACGCTTCGCTGCTGAATGTTATCGGATTTGAATTAATATTTTGTAATAAATTTGAAAGATAAAAGAAATAAGAGTAGTAAATATAATAATTTAGAAAAATAGTAATTCATATTCTTATAAGACACCTAGTATAAAATTGAAAGTTATTTGAATATGATTAATTATATCTGACAATTTCAGATATAATATAATTATATGATACTAACATAACATGGAAAAAATAATTAAAACACGACATGACACAAAAATAACATAAATATGACACAAATACACGAACATGTCAAAATCTATATAAAACGAATTATTAATGTGTCAAAATTTATATAAATATATAATACCTTGAATACGATTATAACAGAAAAAACAACACGAACATGATGACGCGCAACATAAGTTTGGGAGTTATTTGAATAGTGTCAATTAGACTCGACAATTCCAGACACAACATGATTATACGACATGAGCACAACATAAAAAAATGATTAAAATACGACACGAAAATTACATTAACACACCCAAAATACATGAACGTGTCAAAATCTACATAAAACGAATTATTAACGTATAAAAATTTATATAAATTTATAATACTTTGAACACACGATAAAATAAAACGAATATATTACGAACATACAAAGTTTTCTCTAAATTGAATTATTATAACAAGTTGTGAAAAACATGGGATGAATTGAGACACAACATTAACGCACAAATTTTTTTCTAAATTGGACCACCATGACAAACGATGCAAAATATTTTGATGAATTGAAACATGATACGAACACATGAAAAAAACAATTAAAATACGACACGAAAATAATATGAACACAACACAAATACACGAACGTGTAAAATAAATTATTAATATGTAAAAATTTATATAAATTTATAATACTTTGAACATACGAAGAAAAAAAAAATACCAACACGACACAAAAAATTATATGAACACGAATGAATATCCGAACGTGTCAAAATCTACATAAAACGAATTATTAACGTGTATAAATTTATAATATTTTGAACTCACAAAAAATAACACGAATAGAAAAACGACACGAACACATAATTTTGTTTTCATATTTTTTGCCTTTCCTTTCCCTTTTTTTTCTTTTTTTGCCTTTCTTTCCTTTTTAATAATAATAATAAATAAATAAAATAAAAACCCAAACTAACCCCCATCCCTTTAATACCCATACTTAGTTGTCAACTAAATATGGATTCAAAATTTCTAATTCTCTTTTTCATGCATTTAGGGATTATTTTTATAGTAGATACTATGTATAGATATGACTACAATGAAAGTATAAGATTTTTTTTTTTTTTAAATAAAAAGCTGTTAAAATGTCTAAGTTCTAAAAAAGTTGATATAAAATTGATGAAACAAATAACAATCAAATTAATTCAAAACCCTAAATTTTACAACCCAAAAAAAAAAATCAAAATGAAAATTATCTTACACCAAAATTATATTTTGCATCAAAGCAAACAAAGGCAAACTTTTTTCATGGTGCATATGCTTCAATGGAGTTTGTATTTGTAGTAATTGGACCTTGCCCATCCCAAATCCTTTTATCATTTGTAAAGGATACTTTAAAATCAATTAATAAATAAAATATAGATATTGATTCTTTGAGATGATTTGGATGGTTCTTGATTCCTTCAACTTTGGAGTGGAAAATTAGAACTGGAAAATCAAAGGTTTTCATGGAATTTTGATTACACTGAAAATATCATAACTATGAATTTAATAATTTTGGATATGATATAATTATATAACATGAATATAATATAAAAAATAATTAAAATATAATACAATGCAAAAATTACGAATTATTAAAATATATATAAATTTATATAAAATATATAATATAAAAATAATATAAATACGATATGAATATATGTCTAAATCTATGTAAGAGAATGATGTAGGAAAGAAAAAACAAGAATATTCACAAAATGTAATATCTTTCCATAATATTCTGCAATATTCCTTAAAATACTACTCCAAAAAGAATGGACCCTACATTTCCATCATCACTTTGCAGAAAAATTAGAGGTTAATAAAAAGAAGAGTAATGAAAAAGAAAAGAAAGAATATTCCTTTCACTTTTGTATTATTTTATGCTCATGGATCACTTTTGTATTCTTTTATGCTATTATTTTGGGTTTAACAATCACAAACAATTAAAAGCCTAACAATTGCTTAAATTTTGGATCATTGGATTTGGGTCCATACTTTAAACTAGTTTATTGGGCTCTTTGGTTTGAGCCTTTAAAACTTAATTTAAACTTGCAACTAATGAAAAAATATCATTTTTAATACGATTAGGGTATCCTTGACTTTGTTGAGCCTAATTTTTTTTGGGTATCTTAATAGCATACTTTCTCATATTAATTTGATATATTTAGATTGTGTTTGAGAATTTGAATTTTAAAAAATAGATTTAAAATTTTTAAAATAGTATAAGTCATGTAATAAAATATATGTAAATATAACATTTATCATTATTTTTTAAATTTTGGATTTGTTGAATATCTATGTAGTGTTAAATTTAAAATACCTACATATATTTGTAGATTTAAAATTTATGTTTTTATACCTTTTAAATATATAATTATATTGAATTTTAATTAATTTATACATAGTGTATAATTTTTATTCTCATAAATTATATAACAAATGAAATCCAAATCTAAATTTTCAAATTTATGTTTTCAAATATAAAATTAGAATTTTACTCTTCAAATCTCCTATAAAAATGAAAAATATATATATATCATTTGTCACTTTGTTTTTTCTAGTTTAAACAAGTTTTTTAGAATTGATAATACATCACTACCAATACTAATGGTAGGTTGATTTAATTGGTAAAATAATATTGAGTTGGAGTCTTACCAATAGCTTGTCTTGTGCTGACAAATGTTAGTAATTTCAATATCTAAACTTCAATTTACAAATTGGAGCAGTCTATTTACCATAAAAAAAAATTATTAAGAAAATTGCAAATACATCTTTAGTTTTAACCAAAATTTCAATCTACATTGAATGATGAAAAAAAAATCCTTCCAGAGTTTAATATCAAATTTTATAAGCTTATCCCACTTATTAATGTTAATCATCTCCAAAAATAATTAATAAAAAACATAGAGTAAAACTAGAAATTCAAGAATTTAAGATAAAATTTAATTTCAAAAAAAAAAAAAAAAAGTTGTATACTTTTCCCCTTTTTAGTTCTCTTTAGTGGGTTTTCTTTGGACCACTTATAATTTGGCAATACATGTACCTTTCTTTTGTGTTCGTGTTAATAATGTAAATATAAATACAATAAAAATTATTAAATATATTAAAATTTTAAATATAAATACGATATGTTTATTAAAAATATTATGTTAATCGTATTATTCATATTTAAATATTTCATATCGTGTTTATTACGCTTTTTTCTTGTTTATTAAATATATCGTATTTTTGTATTGTATTTAAAATTATTTATATGAGTTTGGCTCAAAGCCTAAAGCTTAATTTGGATCTCACCGCACTTTCGTTGTGGTGGGATTCCAATAATTTTTATGGGGGATTTCCTTCCATTGGTACTGATCTTCCTTGGAGGTGTATTTGGATGCACTTATCGTGGAAATTCCACTGGACGGGAGCTCTAGGCTCCAATGAACTATTGGAGACTAAGGGGAAAATCCTCCTTTTATCCTTCATTATTTTTTTTAAAATTTTAAATTATTTTATTTTTAATACAAATATAATTTTAATAATTATTATTTAATATAAATATAATTTTAATATATATAATTTTATTTAATATAAATGTAAATATAAATTTAATAATTTTAAATTATTTATTATATATGTATATATACACATTTTAATCTAATATCCATAATTCATCTCACCATCATCACTGTATTTGAATTCAAATATATATCTCACAATTAATTTTAATCTTACCACTATAATAATTAATTTTACTGCAACCATTATTTTTAATCTCACTCTCCATTCAAATGGAATCTAAAATGGATTTGCAGCCATGTGGAAGGGTATTTTAGTCCAATTATAAGCTACACGATAAAAAAAAAAAAAAAGTTGACAAATAAAAATAAAGAGAAAATTAAAAAATTCCTTCCGAACCAAGCCCAGAGGCGGAGCGTCATTTTTATTTTACTCTATTTATTATTTCTTTTCCCTTTGTTTTTTAGTTTCTTTCTATTTACTTCTAGGTTTTCCTTAGAAACAAACAGAATAATCTATATCAAAAAAAAAAAAAAAAACAATTTCAACTAATTATAATTAACGCGTATTCATTAACAAACAAATTCAAAACCTAACTCCTTTCAAAGGGAATAATATTTCTCAGCCATTTGTTTTTTGTTGCTTTTTATTAATTTTTTTTTAAAAAAATAAAATGCCGATAAATTTTGGAGCTTGAAAATCTTCGGTGAATAAACGATGAGGGATTCTTCATTATGGGCCGAAGATTTGAATGCGCCATCAACTTCCTGCTCGCGAAGGCCCAGGTAACGATTTCATGCCAATAAATTTTGAGCCTATTTTCTTATTTTGAGGTGAATTGGATTTGGTTGAATTTTAGGGTTTTCGGATTCTGATGGTGAGGATTCGGATTCATTTTGGGGGATTTTGATGTAAATTTAGGATATTGTTCGGTAAGTTGATTAGGAAATATAATTGAATTTGGGATTTGCATTTGTTTTGCATGCTGAATTGTGAGTTTTTTTTTTTTTTTTTTATGCTAGATTTTCGATTAATTTTGGAATCAAGCTAGACTTCTTGTCATTCGGTGATTAAAAATATTTAATTTATAGAAATTTTGATGCTATTTTCGTAATCTAAAACATAAAATGAAAAAAATGGATTTTTTATAATTTGTCAAGAAATTTCAACCAATTCAGATAAAACAGTGCTATAGAGAAATGATGACTTTTTTTATTTGTTTTGATTTTGGCCAAATGAGTATATGAGATCTTTGGTTTAATTAATTCCTTGGAAAATGTTTGGTTACTATACTTTTGGAAGTGTTTTCAAAAGCAACAGTTATATGATTTTAGGTTTTAAAATAGCAAGGAAAGTGCCTCTGGAAATGTTAATCCCTCCTAAGCTGATCAAATTAGAACTAAAAGTCACCTAAATTGTTGTACTTGATGCATTAAAAACCATCTAAAAAGGGCCATGGCGACAAAAGTCATGCCTAAACTGTTAGTTAATGAAGTTGTGAGCTTAGGTATAAGCAGATATAGATATTAAAGTTATCCTTTTAAACTCATTTAGTTCCAGATTATAGATTTGAATTGTCCATTACTCCATTTATATTGATTTGAGTACATTTTTTTATTTAATGCTTATGCTGAATAAGTTTATTTATGTTTTTGCTTGCAGTAGCAATGTCTTTCAATTGTTGGCACAGAGAGAAGTTTCTCCACGAACAAAACGATCATCAAGAAAGCTATGGGGAGAAGAGCCAAAGAACCGTCTTGATTCGTTTGGGCCGATGTGTCAAGCTGCAAGAGATGCTAGACGTGATCTTCTTTCTTGGTAATAACATTCTTTTACAATTTATTTCACAGTTTTGTAAATGGAAGCTACTGATTTTTCTCCTTTACTTTGTGGTCCATTCTTTTTTTGGCATGTGTGATTCATAGAATTATGTTCCTACTTTGTAGTAATGGTCCTGATTAATTTTATTGAACTTCAATTATGTTGCAGGGTAGAGGCAGAGTCGTTGCAGCAATTTTCAGCAAAATACTGCCCATTGTTGCCTCCTCCAAGGTCTACTATTGCTGCAACCTTCAGTCCTGATGGAAAAACGCTTGCTTCTACACAGTGGGTTATCTGTTCCAGTATTTTTTTTTTTTTTTTGAGATATCTGTTCCAGTATTTCTTTTTCCTTCTAATCAGGTGTCCAGCTAACTTCACCCTAAGATTTGCTACATTTTTACTTTGATTTTGGTCTTTATTCTGCAGTGGAGATCATACAGTTAAGATTATTGATTGCCAGAATGGAAGCTGCTTGAAGGTGTTGAGTGGACATCGCAGGACACCTTGGGTGGTAAGCCTGTCGATTAACTTTTTGCCTTTTACACTTATTTAATTTCTACCTGTCACTTCAGCCTAATCAGATGTATTTGAAAACTAAGTTTGTATAAAAGAAAGCTGCTGAGTTCATAGGTATGCATCCAGAAGATTACAATTGATTGCTAGAATGCACTCCTTTTGATGCTTTCAAGAGTATATATTTTGTAAATGCATTTTACATATCTTTGTGTTCAGCACATGAAGATAACGGTATAATTTATCTATGATTAGATTTTTAGCCAATTTTTTTTTTTTTAATGCCTAACTGGTATTGTATATGTGATGTTTATGCTAAAGTCCTGCATCAATATTTTGTGCTGGTGGAATTTTTGCAGGTTAGGTTCCATCCACTGTATCCAGAAATACTTGCAAGTGGAAGTTTGGATCATGAAGTTCGCTTGTGGAATGCAAATACTGCTGAGTGTATAGGATCACGTGATTTCTGTAATTACTCTTGTGGATTCTACTTTGTAACACTTCGCAGTGAGAATATATGAATTTGTTTATGCTTTGTGTTATTGCTCATTTGTCTCTCCACCACGCAGACCGTCCTATTGCGTCTATTGCTTTCCATGCTCAAGGGGAAGTTCTTGCAGTAGCTTCAGGGCATAAGGTGAGGAGGATTTTTCCATTATATATACAGTTTTTATTTGGATTGTAATGAAACTGCCCTGACTTTAGATCTGTTTGTCAGCTATATATATGGCATTACAACAGGAAAGGAGAGACATCCTCTCCGGCTATTATACTGAAGACTCGACGTTCACTTCGAGCTGTACATTTTCATCCATATGCAGCTCCATTTCTTTTGACTGCTGAGGTGAATTTTCTGTCCCATCAAATTGATTATGTACTTGAGTCTACTCTCTTATTAATTAGATTTCTGGGCTGATTTGTAGGTCAATGACCTCGATTCATCGGATTCGTCGATTTCAGTGGCAAGTTCCTCTGGTTACTTGCGTTATCCTCCTCCCACTGTATATTTGGCAGATGCTCATTCTAGTGATCGTCCTCATTTGACAAATGAACTACCTCTCATGTCTTTACTTTTCTTGATATGGCCTTCATTTGCTAGAGATAATGGGAGAACATCTTTGCAGCATACCGATGGCGACAGTGGTTCAAATGGTGTGCATCCGAGAGGTGATCAGTCTGCCTCAGTACGGCTTCTGACCTATTCAACTCCAACCGGGCAGTATGAACTTCTGTTATCTCCTATTGAACCATATAGCTCTTCTCCATTGCCAGATGAAACAGGAGCTAATCCTTTACCAAGTGAGATGGAAACTGATGTTTCCCATTCTGCAATGGAGCCCATAGAGACGATGGAGGTGCAGTCGGTGGAAAGAAGTAATCAGTTTTTCCCTTTTGGTGATCCAACCTCGTGGGAGCTACCTTTCTTGCAAGGATGGTTAATCGGTCAGACCCAAGCTAGCCAGCGCAATATGCGTTTGGCTACTAGTGGTGGTCATGAAAATTCACTTCCTTCTGGTGAAATGGGAAATTCTGCTTCAGTAGCTTCTTCAGGTATGGCCACCAGTGTTAGCCAATCAAGAGTTGGTGGGAGATCAAGTTCATGGCATCGTTCTTCACGCTCTCGCATGATATCCTCAAGCAGAACTGGTGAAGCTGGTTATAGCAACATCATGCATGATGGTAGTAGTACACGACCTGCTGTAAGCATAACTCAATCTGAACTTGCCACATCTATAGCAGCAGCAGCGGCGGCAGAATTACCTTGCACTGTGAAACTTAGAATATGGCCACATGATATGAAAGATCCTTGTGCTTTCCTTGACCCAGAGAGATGTCGCTTGACCATTCCACATGCCGTGCTTTGTAGGTGTGTTCTTTACTGCTGTAGTTTTGTGAAAACCTTGTAGATTATTATTCTTTTTCATCTAAAAGTCATATGCATGCAGAGAGACGCATTGTATATTAGTTCTTCCATTTCCTGCTCCAGTTTTGATCACGCAGTATTTCATCCTCATCTAATGAATACTGAAATGAAACAATAGCAAAAGAACTAATCCCCTTTTGCTACCTTGTCAATGTTATGTTCTTATGTATGCTGCAAAATATCACTGATGCATCTTTTTCAAACTGTTGGCATCTAAAAACATAATTGCAGTGAAATGGGTGCACATTTTTCACCTTGTGGGAGATTTTTAGCAGCCTGTGTTGCCTGTGTGCTTCCTAATTTGGAAGCTGATCCTGGTGTTCAGAGCCAGCTTAATTCTGATGTAACAGGAGCTGGAACATCCCCCACACGACACCCGATTTCGGCTCACCGAGTTGTGTACGAACTTCGTATATATTCACTTGAGGAGGCCACGTAATTCTCAAACATCTTAAAATCTATTTTCTGTATTCCTACCTTTTCTTTCTTTCTGCTTATAGTTTATATAGTATCCTGTAATTTTGATGCTTTCTGTTCTGTTTGTAGATTTGGATTGGTGCTTGCTTCTCGGGCAATAAGAGCTGCTCACTGCTTAACATCTATTCAGGTCCACCTCCCCCCCTCCACTCCCCTTTTTTTTCTTATATTTTATGCTTTCTTATAGACATATTGTTTAATTTCAAGAATTAAACACTACTTATATTTATGATCCTAAAAATAAATACTGAATCCTTTCTCTGTTGGAATCCTGGTGATCTTCATGAAAGTTATGATGTAGTTTATTTTTGTTCACCTTTTTTAATGGTTTCGAGCTATGTGAATCTTCAGCAGCAATAAGCTTGCCATTTAAATGGATGAGCATAGTTAGCTTATAGCAGAATATGAGTTGTGTTCAGTTTCTAGGGGTTCATCCAATGAACCTTGGTGTGTTGGGATTTGTGGAATTTAGTGCCGTGGGCTGTCCATGCATATTTAGAAGACACCCGCATGCTGCAGTATATGAAACCAGAGCAAGCCTTTACACTTTTTTTTAGTTGGATGTTTTCAAAATTGTAATGTATATATTTTTATTTTCTAATTTGCAGTTTTCACCCACATCAGAGCATATATTACTTGCCTATGGTCGTCGCCACAGCTCACTTCTCAAAAGTGTGGTAATCGATGGAGAGACCACAGTGCCCGTTTATACCATTCTGGAGGTAAAAACATGTGATTTCCTATATCTATGTATTTATAGTTCTGGTTGCCTCAGTTTTTTGATTGATGTTATTGAGAATTGGTTACTCCTAGATGTTGAAAGGCATTTTAATGTTTTATGCATGTCCTCAGTGTTATCCGCTCAACCGCAATGCTAGTGTTTCTGATATCCCCTATTGTGTATGGAACCATTGTATCTGTTCGTGGTCTTGTTTTAAGAGTATAAAATCCATTCTATCATGTTTACTTCAGTTTGGGCATTTCATGAAATTGTTGTACTTCTTCATTACTCAGGTGTACAGAGTTTCTGATATGGAGCTTGTGAGAGTTCTTCCAAGTGCAGAGGATGAGGTAAATGTAGCTTGCTTTCATCCTTCTGTCGGAGGTGGCCTTGTATACGGAACAAAGGTCAGCGTTTGATATTTCAGTAAATCTTCATATTTATTTTTGCTACTAATCTGTTTTTCTATATGTGGCTGTCTAATTGTTCTAAATTTTTACATTTTGCAATGTAGGAAGGAAAACTAAGGATTCTCCATTATGATAGTTCTAATGCTATAAAGCATAACACATCCAGTTTTCTTGATGAAAATATGTTCGAGGTAGGAGGCCCAAGTTTGCAGGTTTATATTCTTGGATCCCTTGAATTTTTCTGATAAATTGCCATTTCTTTAGTTTTTCCTTTTATTTCCAATTGTCTGCTGCAAAATATCATTGTCACTTTAAAGTTAGGATTTGTGTCCTTTAGAAAATTTCTTAATATTTTTAAATAATTGATAACATTGCTTGTGTGAGTAGTGGTATCTTTTTTCTTTAAATTTGGGAACATAAGAGTGAGGCTCTTTTACAATTTAAAAGATTGTTTAAACTTAAAAAGTATTGATGTTTGGATCTCTTGAATTGTTCATCTTGTTTGTTGTAAACCTGGAAAGCTATAAAATGTGTGGAATTATCAGACTTGTTCCTGTTTGGATCGATCAACATGTGGTTGGGAAGCTAATGAATTAGTGATATCTAATCTAGGGTTTGTAATGTGTGCAATAATTTTTGGAGTACAAAGGTTGAAGGAATAAGAGATCTGCTAACCATATCTTTGCGACGAAATTGGAGTGAAGACTTAGGCTTTGCTTGGTAGGGTGGAAAGAAAATTGGAAAGATGAAAAATTGGAGGAGGAAAGTGAAAAGATGAAAAACATATTTTTTCTTTACATTGGTTAGAATTGAAAAATGAAAGGAAAGAAAATTAAAAGTATATTGTTTCAGCATTATACTCCTTGTAAGTTAAGATGACTCACACCACTCTCATTATCTTTTATCTTTTCTTTTCAATTTGGAGTGATTTGTTTTTGTTAATAGGGGTGAAAAATGATAATTTTTCTTATTTTCTTTCCTCTCACTTTTCTTTCTTACCAAGCACACTAAAAATTCATTTTCTTTTCACTTTTTCACACTCCTCTTTCCATCTTTCCACTTTTCCACTCTACCAAGCACAACCTTAGAAATTAAGTTCCTTTGCTTATAACAGCAAAAAATTGGGGTCAAACTTTTTCTTATCAAGTTGATTATTGACTATGTTCATCATTTTAAGAGGGAAAAACCCAAAAATTTTCCCATCTCTTTCTCAATTATTAGCTTATGCTAATCTTTGTTTTATTCTCCTTTTGAGGAGGGACTAGTTTATTATTATACATCGTTTTGGTTATTACCGGTACTTTCTCCCAATGAAAAAGAAAATTATTTTCCTTTGAGAAAATTTGCTCTAAGCAAACTGACCTGTTATTACTGATTTGTATCTTTTTAGTATGCCAGACATTTGGAATTTGTCTGATACATACACAGACAGACTGATTTTCTATTAGTAGGATTATTCAGTCCATATCTTTTGTAGAACGATCGAAATGACCCGGAGTTTATCAGTTTGTCTTTCTTATCATATTTTTTGAAATTAATGTACTTTTTTTTTTCTTTTCTTTCTATTGTTGTAGGTCCCAACATATGCTTTAGAATGCTAGTGACCAATAAAGCCTGTTCAGTTGACTTGCAGCCCGGCTTACATGGTTGGTTTCCTCCTTTATCATTTTCTAAAAGAATGAAAATATTTCTACCCAGACCTCCCTCTCTCTCTGATACATATTTGAGAATTTGTTGGATTAAGTTAATGTTCCTTTTAGAATTTGCTAAAATCCTATGTTGCTCCGACTCTTCATTTTTTTTGAAGTACCCGTGTCCGACACCAATGTCCGACGCATTTTCGAACATGGGTACGGGGATATGATCTTCCAAAGACCCTTCAAATACATGGAAATCTTTAAAAAAATTAAACATACCCGTGTCCGACATTTACACTCGAGTCCAAGTAACATAGCTAAAATCGACAGTGTAAAATCAGCACAAGTATATGACAAGAATTTGAGAAGGAAATAGCTTTAGTTTGTTGAACAAAAACAAAGCTGATTCAACCAATCAACTTAGTTATTCATTTGATCCATATTTGATCAGATTTGACCCCTTGCCTTGTTTACGAGTAATAAAATATTTGCTAATTCTGTATCATTATTCTTCAGGATGACATTACGGCATCTTCTTGCGAATTTTTTTGCAGCTATTCGTCCAATGATTGATTATTCAATCCCTTATGGCCGCGAACTACACACCCTTCAATCCCTTTGTAAAGTTACTCAGTTGTTAGTTAAATGCAAACATGATCTTTGTGTTCCAATTTGTTGTTTTATTAGAAACGCGTATTTTACATCGTAGAAGCTGATCTAACTTGAACAAGGCAAAATAGCTATAGCCTGATGAGAATGATGGTGTTATATCTACTTGTTCAGGTTGGGAAATTGTTTGGAAATATGCTCTTTTGGGTTTGATGGTATGTTTATTTACATAAACAGATTGGTGAATATAATTTAGTTTCTAGATTTGCACCTTTGTTGTAATGATTTCTCATTCTTATTCAGAGGCTGTTGACATTTTCTTTTAATATAGTCTGTTTTTCTTTCAATTTCCGGCTTCATTTCATCCTTTTTTTTTTTTGGGCAAATAACAGATTTTAATTTAGGTTTTAAATATTAAAATTCGAACTTCAAATTTGTCGCATATATTTTTTTTTTAAATGATTGAATGAATCAATTGTTATATGTCAATTTTTTTCAAAATAATTACATAAATCAATTGAATTAAGTTTTAAGTTCTCCATTTTAAAATTTTTACTTTTGAATAAGATGGATTTTTATTCCTTATTTTGTGAAACAAATTAGAATTTATCAGTAAACAAATTAGACATTTTTTTTAGTTTAACAATCCATCTCAATCACATTGAGAATTTGGTGTGGAAAATTAGAAGAATCAAATTTAAAATTCCAAATTCCAAATTTCTCATTTCCTGAATTATACTATACATTTTTGTTATCTTGTCTTGTCACTCATTGTTCTTAAATATATGCATTTCAAGTACTTTTCACAAATATTGAATATTGAAAAATCTTTCACTGGCCTTATTTCTTGCAAAGGAACAGTGTTTTTTCTTCTTTATATTATTTAGAATTTAAATTGCGAGCGGATATGTTTTCAAACGAATAAATTGTAAATATCGAACAACGAATAACAAAAACGTTGCACCACTATTTAAATCACTTATCGGAGTTGAAACCTATATTTCTTTTTTTGATTCGATCACCTTTTTGCTCATGATTTTCTGTGAAGTGGAAGAATATGGTAATAAAAATAATAATTAAAAGATCCAATAAACCCAAAAATTATATTTATACTGCTAAAAACTCATAAATATATTAATCTAATCCATAGAGCAGTTCAAATTGGACTACATAGAACAAACATCAAGAGAATTTTAGACAAGGTGAAACCCTAGAAAGGGAAAGAGAGGAAATAGATGGCAACTTTGGGGATTTTTCAGTTGATGTCGGAGTCATCGAAATCGTCTTCGAAGTTGTTGAAGAAATCGGCATCGGCGAGGTGGTTGTCGATAGAGATGGCGCCTTCGCCGAAGATCTCGAGTGGGTCAACATCGTCGACTTCCATGGCTGAGCCTTGATCGTCTTGGTCCACCATGAATTCCATCGGCATTGACCTCATCTTCCTTTCCAGCTTCTAGGGATTTTTTTTTTCTTTTCCTTTTCTTGGGTGAAACTGTTTTATGCTGAGATTTAATCG
Source organism: Fremontodendron californicum (assembly GCA_030761205.1). Lineage (NCBI taxonomy): Eukaryota > Viridiplantae > Streptophyta > Magnoliopsida > Malvales > Malvaceae > Fremontodendron > Fremontodendron californicum. The sequence continues at coordinate 22,948,654 of JAULJL010000022.1, read as the reverse complement.
AGGATGTTTGATCTAAAACGATGTCGCTTTATCTATTTAAACAAATCCGTTCACAAAACGCTGCGCTTTATTGGAAAGAGAATTTTGAATTTAGGATCCGAATGATTTACGAAAAATGATTTTTATATTTTTTTTATGTTTAGTTGACGGAAAATTAATCTTTTTCAAAAGAAAAAGATAATTTTCAGAAAAGAACTGTCATAAGTAGTGCTATTTGAATCAAAATTTGGACATCATATTTTAATCGAAACTTAACTTGATTCGAGCCAAATATTATTATATTAATAAAAATATTTATATTTTAATTATAAAAATATTAAAATATTAATATAAACATGTTTTAATATTATAGTTTTCAATATTTTATTTAAATATTATTAAACCTATATATTTAAATTTATATTTTAATTATATAATATAATATTTATATTTTAATAATAAATAATAAATTATTAATATAATGACTATCATTTATTATTTCAATTAAAATATTATTTCATATAGCAATATCAGTATTTTAATAATAAATAATAAATTATTAATATAATGACTATCATTTATTATTTCAATAAAAATATTATTTCATATAACAATATCAGTATTTTAATAATAAGTTGTAACATTATAAATATTTTAAATTTTAAATAATATTTTAAATATTTTATTAAAAAAATTATATTACTATTTTAATAATAAATATATAAAAATTATACTTTATAAATATTTAATAATAAATGTTTTTAGTATAAAAATATAATTATTTTAATAGTATAAATATTAATAGAAATAATATTTTAATAATTATTATAATACTTTAAATATTATAAAATATTAATATAATTAATTTTGAAATAATAAATAATATTAATAGAAATAATATCATTATTTTTAATATTTTAATAATAAATATTTTAATATTTATGCCATATTACTATTTGAAAAAAATTAGAAGTAATATTTTAATAATAATTATATTAATACAAATAATATTTTAATATTTATATCAATATTACTATTTGAAAAACTAGAAATAATATTTTATAATAATTATATTAATATAAATAAAATTGAATAATTATTATATTAATCAAAATAATATTTTAATAATTATTATATTAATATAAATAATATTTTAATAATGATTATATTAATAGAAATAATATTTTAGTAATAATTATATTAATAGAAATATTATTTTAATAATTATTATATTAATAGAAATAATATTTTAATAATAATTATATAAATAGAAATAATATTTTAATAATTATTATAATGTTTTAAATATTAATATATTAATGTTTTAATAATAGATAGTATTATTTTAAGTATTTAATATTAATATAATATTTTTGTATTATATATTATTATTAAGATATCAATATTTTAATAATGAATCATTTTTAATATTTTAATCATTAATATTTAATATTTATGTCAATATTGATATTTGAAAAAAGTAGATTTTCCAGAAAATAACCAAACAACAGAAAATATTTTTTAGTAAATCATCCAAACATCAGAAAATCTCTACTTTTCAAGAAAATCACATTTTTCAAAAAATATTTTCTGGAAACCAATTTCTGCCAAACAAACGGATCGTAAAGATTTTTTTTTTTTTTACAAAAAATGTATTTCTATTTTAGATTAATTAAAAAAGGCATTTAGGTCTTTTCCATGGGAAAAAGGTTTTTTCTTTTTTTAGGGGAAAAAGGGCATTTAATGAGTAATGGCAAAATTTACTATTGAAATAAAATTATAAATTTTTTCTAAGTATGTTTTATTATTATTTTCATTTTAGATATTTTTCAGGAGCAACTGAAATAATCACAAGCCTAGCTTTTAGTTATTCAAATATGATGGGCTCTTAAGCTAATCAAAGCCTACAAAAATAGACCTTATATAGTCGGATTCTTACATACTAGACATATGATGATTTCACATCTAATTAATAGTTTCAAATTTAAAATACATTTGATTTACACGTGTCAGAGAACTGAAGCTCTCAGCACAAACAATCAATAAATAAGTATAAAAAATCATAGTAAAAATTGGTCGGAGGTGAGAGAAATTTACAAATTATTGAAATTGTCATTTTTACCTTTCATGGAAGCACATCATGAAGTCATTTTTGTAGAAGATGATAGAAGGTTGAGTTGATTAAGACATACTTGATTTATTCATGAAAACAGGCTGGTATATATATATATATATATATATATATATATATATATATATATATATATATATAGTCTAATACAGTTTGAAAATACAAGATAACAATCTTATCTATGTAGAGGTTTAAATTGTTATTTGAATTATTAAGGATAAGATTATCCTTATTATGCCCCCTCAAGATAGAGTCGCCAGTTAAGACTCCTATCTTGAACTGTAGATCAAGAAATTTGGGTCGAGGAAGAGGTTTCGTTAACGCATCAGCCAGTTGATCTTGAGTGGAGATGTGGCAAACATGTAACTGGCCTGTGGATACTTTGTCCCGAACAAAATGAAAGTCAATAGATATATGTTTCATTTTTTAGTGTAAGGCTGGATTTACTGAAACGTATGTGGCGCCAATATTGTCACAAAAAATAGTTGGAGCTGTTTGGACTAAGACATGCAATTCTGATAGTAGGTTTGTAATCCAGGAAAATTCTGCAGCAGTAGTAGCAATAGACCTATATTCTGCCTCTGTGGAAGACCTTGCAGCAGTAGTAACAAAAAATAGTTTGGTGCATTTCCAAGAAATAAGGCTGCCAGCAAAGTAAATCAAGTATGCTGAGATTGATTTTTTGTTACCTTTGTCAGCAGCCCAATCCGCATCCGTGTAAGCAATAATGTGAGAAGAAACAGCAGTGTTACTCTTAAGTAAAATCCCATGAGAAGCTGTGCTTTTTAGGTAGCGTAAGACTCGATTAAGAGCTTGTCAATGAATGTTGGTTGGTTGGTTTATGCATAAATTGAGAAAATTTATTTACTGCAAAGGATAATTTAGGTCTTGTAAGAGCCAGATATTGTAGAGCGCCTACAATGCTCCTGTATTCTTTCCCATTGGACAATACTTCACCATCAGTCAAATGTAGAGATAGGAGTTGCTACAGCTTTAACGTTAAGCATGTTGGTCCGTGTCAATAAATCAATTGCATACTTGTGTTGAGAGAGAAACAGACCGTAGGGGATGAGAGTTATTTCAATTCCAAGAAAGTAATTCAATGGAGCAAGGTCTTTCAAGGAAAACTTCTAAGATAAAGCCTGAACAAAATCTTTTACCAGAGTGTCATCACTACCAGAGAGAATTATATCATCAACATAAACTAAGAAATAGATTGTGATGCTAGCTTTGCAGTAAATAAACAGCGAGGAATCAGACTTAGACTGAGTAAAGCCATAGGAAAGAACAAATGAGCTCAAAGCTGTGTACCAGGCTCGTAGTGCCTGCTTCAATACGTAAATTGCGTTCTGTAACTTGCAAACATAATCGGGGTGAGAAGAGTCAGAAAAACCTGGAGGTTGTTGCATGTAGACATCCTCAAAGAGTGTTCCATGCAAGAATGCGTTGTTGACATCTAACTGATAGATAGGCCGGTGATTTTGCAGCACAACAGTAAGGACTAATTTGATTGTAGTTGGTTTCACCATTGGACTGAAGGTTTCAGTGTAGTCAATACCTTGTCTTTGATGAAAGCCCTTTGCCACAAGTCAAGCTTTGTATCTTGAAATAGTACCATCAGGATTCTTTTTAATCCGGAATACCCATTTGCTGCCAACCAAGTTCTGAGTTTCAGATTGCGGTACTAGTTGCCATGTGCCATTTTGGATTAGAGCATCCAGTTCCTTAGACATAGCTTTGCGCCAATTTTGATCTTTCATTGCTTGAGATACACATGATGGTTCAAGTGGAGTAAAAGATGGATGTTTGGTTCTTAAGTGAACTTGTTTTCTTCTGAATATGTTATTTTGTGACCTGGTAACCATAGGTTGAGCTCTTTGGTTATCTAAAGATGTAGGGACGATGGTAGCAAGGGAAGGAGGATTAGAACATGGTTGTGGAGATGGTATAGTATGTCTGTGATGGTGAAGTAGCACTAGGAGCAGGCAAGGCAGTGGACACTGATGATGTTTCGCAAGGAGAAGATAAATGTTGTTGAAGAACAATAAGATTAAGAGATGAGGAAAAAATTGGAGATGATATATCACTTGGAGAATGTGAGTTTGAGTAGGCAAGGAACTTTGTTTCATCAAAAACATGTCTAGAGGTGTATGTCTTGTTGAACACTGGGTCAAAACAAAGGTAGGCACTTTGATGAGCAGAATAGCAAAGGAAAATGCATGGTTTTGAACGAGTTTCAAGTTTATTCTTTGTGTATGGTTGTAACCAGGGATAGCACAAGCAACCACAAATTTTGAACTTACTGTAATTTGGATCCTTTTTGAATAAAAATTGTAATGGAGATTGAAGATTAAGAACTGGAGTAGGCATTCGATTAATTAAATACACTGCTGTTCGAAAGGCAAAAGACCAAAATTTTGGGTGAAAGTGAGACCTGATGAAGGAGAGTTAAGCCAATTTCTAAAACATGTTGATGCCTACATTCAGAAACTCCATTATGCTCAGGTTTGTAAACGAAAAGCTATAGGAGGAATTTTCAACTCTAAGAATGATTAGAATATAAAGGTATGCTTAAAAAAAAGTTGTAGACAAAGGTAGCAGTAACGTACACTTAAAGGGCTCATTCTGAATGAAGTGCGCACTCAACCATTTTTTATGTGAAGAAAGCAAACACTTCCTATCATTTCTAAGTTTGAATGATTTTTTTTTTTAATTTTAAATTTGATTGGATTGGATTTGTTTTTTTTTTTTTAATTATTATTTTGGAAAGAAGGATTCGATTTTTTTTTTTTTTAAGTAAAAAATTATGCACCAAATGGTATTTGCCAAAATAAGAACAAGTGGGAAAAACTGTACGGAATGGATTTTGCCATTTGGGAATAGTCTGCCTGCCGGCCCTGCCCTGCCTTGTTGAGGCCAATATTATAGGCTTTCACACACTTCTATCTCACCCATTAATTGAAAATTTTCAAGTTTTTCCAATCTCAATAGTATAAGTCAAAATCTATATAAACTTAAGTAGATTTTGACTTAAAAAATGGGACTTCGAGTTTGGATTGAATAGAACCAAAAAGTTTATTTTTTAAGGTTAAAACCAAAAGGTTTTCACTTCTTTGTTAGTTGGTATCTGCCAAAGATTTACTCATTATTAGAACTATTAATTATGATTCGAATTCGAAAAATTATTCTAATCCAATTGGATTTAACCAAAAAGTCAACAATGCGTATGTGATTCATCTTCATCATGGTAAACATAAGCAAGCCCCCCATGCCTTGTCAAGTCCATACCAGCCATTTCATCATCAGCTGAAATCCTCAGAAGGCCAAATTTATGAAGAAAATAAAACAAAGTCCCCATTGTAGCAGTCACCCACCCAACAATTACCAAAATCTGGATAATCTGAGCAGCCAAGAGCCTCCCTCCACCTCCCATAAACAACCCATATCGAACCGGCCTGCCGGGATAAACTTCCCTGACATACTTTTCAGAAGCAAACAAACCTGTGAAAAGAACTCCCCAAGCACCACAGCCACCATGCAATTGAGCAGCTTCTAAAGGATCATCAAACTTGACTTTCTCGGCCAACTTGTTGCAACCAATCAAGACCAAAGCTGCCACGAACCCACATATAACAGCAGCCCAGGGTTCAACAACAGAGCACCCTGAAGTAATAGCAGCAAAGCCACCAAGCAAACCACTGCAAACATCAGTCACATTCCAATGACCTGTCAAAATCCTTTTCCCAAAAAGGGTAGTCAACGCCGCCGTGCATCCAGCTAAAGTGGTGGTCACCGCCGTTCTCCCCACCGCACTCCACTGCCCATAATAGTTCCCAGAAGTGTAAAAGCTTGAGATTTTGCTAAACGAACCGGGGTTGAACCCATACCAACCGAACCAAAGCATGAAAGTTCCAAGAACAACAAGGGTTGCACTATGACCACGCAAGGCAACTGACCTGCCCAAATGGTCGAACCGGCCTATTCTTGGTCCTTCAATAAGTGCACCCCATAAACCAGCTATACCACCAACCATATGAACAACCCCTGAACCAGCAAAATCAATAACCCCACTACCAAAGAGGAAGTCATTATCAGTTCGAAAAGCACTAGCCCAACCATCATTCGCCCAAAACCAATGAGAAACAACAGGGTAAACAAAACCGGTTAAGAAAGATGAATATATAAGATAAGTAACAAATTGGGTTCTTTCAGCTATGGAGCCACTGGTAATCCCAGCAGCTGAAATAGCAAAAGCCCATTGATAAAGGAAGTTGCTATAATCAAAGGAAGAGGAAGGAATGGATTGTAAGCCAAAGTTGCGGCGACCAATGAAGCCATTAGAAGGGGAACCATAGGCAAAGGCAAAGCCGAAAAGGTAGTAAAAGAGGCCAGCAGTGGCGGCATCGAGGACGTTAGTGAGCATGACATTCATGGTGTTTTTGGCACGGACTGAGCCAGCACAAAGCATGGCAAACCCAAGTTGCATGGAGAAGTTAAGGTAGGCTGAGAACAGAAGGTATGTGTTGTCAACAGCAAAGGAAGCGTCAGCGAACTTGTTGCATATGTAGTCGGCTGCGGCAGTGGCGTTGGGGCCTAGGAGCGCAGCTAGGTCTGCAGAACAAGTAGCCATGGCCTAAAAGGGTAAGGAAGAAACAAAAGAAATGAAAGAGAGAGAGAATTCATCCTTACACTAAATATGGCCAGCTATATCCACTCAATCATAAACTTGATAAACAATTGAGCACAATGGCATGCTAGTTGGGTATCCATTATTATCCCAATTAACTGGGTTGGATCTAAGCATCTATCATGGTTTCAAGCATGTGAAAAACATGTCGGGGGCTAGATATGATAGGATTTCTCATGTCAGCAATTTGATTTGCACATCGGCATGAATATAAATCCACTATGTTAAGAGGTTGTTTCCAGGGAAAGAACATAATTAGGCAAATAAAAGTAAATTAAACTTAAAATTTACTACCTCATGACCAGCATTTCGAAGTGCCAAGAGTGGTTCCAAGCAATCTTGACCAATAACTACACCATCTTCCTTCTCTTGTTTTCACCTGAAACCAAGTTGCCAGCTATTTTGCTTAGCCAAATCTTCAAATTGATGTTTGTATAAGATGTGTAACACCAGCCTGAAAAAAAAAGTAATATAAACAGATGATGTTAAAAATGATAAGTTGTCTAATTCAATCATAATTTTAGGAAAAAATGCACTGCGAAATTATAAACCTACCAAAGTAGTAGGATATACACCTGAAAGGTTATTTAAAATCTTAGTAGGATATACACCTGAAAGGTTATTTAAAATCTTTCTATATTTTCTCTATTTTACACCTGGTTCTATCCAAGGTCGAGCTATCCGTCCAAGCCCAAAAGTCCGTCCAATATTTTGTGAAGTAAAGAGCATGAAAGGATCATTGAGTTCCAGACTGCCTTCAGAGAAAATATTAACACATTTTAGGGAAAATTATATCAACCAAAATATTTCTGGAGAAAACAACAAAATTTCAATGTTATTCAGGCTAGAATTCAGTAAGTGAAGACATGAAAAGAAACAGCCTCGTATCCGCAAACTCTTAAACTTCTCAGGCTCTAGAAACCTAGTGAAAGGATCATTCAGTGTGGCAAGCATCTTTCTTATGTCCATGTCTGCATAGGAATATGCAACTAGAACTTAGAAAAGCAATATGTAACTTACAGAATCATTATACTTCTAACAATTGCAACAGAGTGATTACAAGGTAATCATTTAACTAATTCCTAACTTCAGGAATAATTAAACACAAATGTAAAATGCAACAAGCAGATGAACATATTATCTCCTAACATTACTACCATAAAATTGAATGAATGAATAGGTAGACATTTATGAAATGGTATGAGAGATGAAATAATAGAGTACAAAGTAATCAGCATACAAACACAAATATACATATTAATCTGGTATTATGGTCTATGTTACTCCGATTCTTCATTTTTCTTAAAGTACCCATATCCGACGCATATCTAGACATGGTATGGGGATAAAATCCTGCAAAGACCCTCCAAATACATAGAAATCTTTAAAAAAAAAAAATTGAACATACCCGTGTCGGATACATACCCGTGTCCGACACTCACACCCGAGTCCGAGTAACATAGATTATGGTTGCAGTTCCATTTTTTTTTTTGTATGTCATTTTGCTTGGCTTACATGTTGCAAACCACTAAACATAAAATAACTGCTGAAGATATTCCACATACACGTCTCTTCTCTATTGTTCATTGGTTCATTTTGAAGTGCATTTTCTCTGTAGAGGAACCAACTTTGTCCGTTGAAAGTTTTGTCAATATATGGACGGTCTTTTGTTCTCCATGCCTCTAAGAAGAGGAGATTTTCTTCGGAGAGGGCCCCTGTACAATAAAAAGAATTAGTATGAAAACCCTCCATAAGTTGCAGCCCATGAGACTATTTTACACAAAATAGAACTTACAAGAGGATGTGTTGCTAACAGGAACGGAAACTGAAGTAACCAGCATAGTAGCAAATAAGCAAACAAAAACATCAGAAACATGTTGTCTTATTTTTCCTGAATGACTCATCACCTTTTGAGGACTACTTGTATGTTTCCTGGATCTAACTGGACATCCATGACTTATTGCAAAGAAACCAGACTGAGATGAAAAGCTTTTATTCAGTCTGCATAATGGGTGAAACAATAACTCATCTTTACAAATTAAGTGCACCAGAACTTCCAGACCCATTGAGAGTCGTCCTTATACACAATATCCAACACAATAAACGAGCTTCAATGATCCTTACAGGAAAAGGTTTTCCACGGATGCACCTGCGAGTAATCCGTTTGAAAAATAAAAACAAAGAATGGCTTCCTATTACATTATAATGTCAGTATTCACACATTCATACGGAAGAATCAGTCACAACATGCTTAATTAGAGAGAAAGAGTCAGGTACTAGAAATGCTGGGCTAGAATAATATTTGATGGAAAAAGAAAAGGTCTTTCATACTTTATGCAATTTATATTGCCTAGATTAACTTTACGCTGATCATGGTGTGATCAGAAATATTTCCAAGCGATACAAGCATGAAAAATAGACTACCAATGGCAGAAAATAGGTAAAAATGCAATACAAGACCATGCCATTAGTTAGCAGCTCACTTCAACTCATGCTCCGAACATTTCCAACCAGATGAAGACCAAACCCCATAAAAAAGAGCAAAAAAAAAAAAAAAAAAACCCAGTTTTAAACCAACCCAAACTACCAAGAAACAGCCATAGAAATAAGCCAAAATTATATTCTAATAACGTTCTTCAAGAATCAAGAAAAACTTTCCAACAGTCCAAGTCATAATCTTTCCATCTCAGCCACCCATTTCTCATCCTATGAACTCTAAATTACGATAAAAGCATTAAACATTCCCATGCAAACCTTCAAAATTCTACAGAAAATCAGTAACTCTTTTTTTTATAACCCAAAATCCAGCAATGAAGAGTAGTAAAAAACAAAAGAAAAAAGATGACCTGAGAAATGATGGTGGACTTGAACGAGAAAGTAGATGGTTTCTTGGGGTTAGATGAAGTGAAATGAGCATGTGTAGAAGTTGCAGAAGAGCTTGCAAGGACTTCCATGGACATCCCCCACAAAAATCAAAATTCACCTTCTTTCTTTGCTTTTCGTTTCGGTTTCCTTATCGGTTTATTCTTTGGAGAGAACAAAAATGGGCCACACATGAGTTTTAAAGATGAATCGGGCCTAACTAAAATGTTCAAGATTTGCAGAATCCATCACGGCTAAGAATCCAGCCCACTAAATTCGGCCTCATTTCCTTCCTCTTTGGTTTTGAGATTTTAATTTTAGTTTCAAATCACAATATCTCTTCGTATTTAAATATAATATAACTAATAATATGTAATAATCAAAATGGAAATACTCTCAAAGTCCGGTAATAATTTAGGTACGGCAAAGGATAGTAAAAAATCGGATATCCTATTCGATTTGATTTTTACGAATTCGAATATTTCGGATTTGGATATAAGATTTAATATCCATGACAAATTCGGAACAAGTTCAGATAAAAACCCTTGAATATTCGATACTCGAATCCGCTTTGGTTTTGATTTATATAATATAGGATATTTGAATCTGCTTTACTTATACATATATTATCTGATATCCGATATCTATTTACATATTTGTAAAATATAAAAAATTTATGCTTGTAGAGAGATTCAAACTTTGACATACAATTTTTATTTAAATATTTGACGAATAATGTTATTTAATTCGAATTTAAATCTGGATAATAAAACTCAAATTTAATGTGAATAATAAACGAATTCAGATATCATAAAAAATTAATCGAATTAGGATATGAATGATTTTTGATTCAAAAATCATGGCCTGCTGTCATCTTCAAATAATGCTTACTCAAATTAATGTTTCGTTTGAAAAATTAAAAGAAAAATTATCCTTATTACCTTTTAACTATAACTACACACTTTTTTTTTTCAAAGTAAAGGTAATTCAAGAAAAAAATTTATAATCAATAAAAGTCAAAATTCAAATTATAAATGATTTATAATGATAATTAGTTTTTCGAAATTTGAAGGCAAAATTTCTTAAAATCTTATTATTATTATTATTATTATTTATCATTGAATCAAGGGTTGACACTAAGAGAATGATGAATTTATTATCATTGTTAATAATATTGAAAAAATATAGGACGAATTTTCAACTATAAGAATTATTATCTGATAGCATCCACTTTTCTTTCTTAATAATGTAAAAGCACATGCATTGGAGCAATTCTTCACGTGATTTAAAACTTTTAAAACTTTAAAAAAATATATAGAAAGGTTTGATTTAATGTGAAGATACCAAACCCATTTAAAACTTTTTTATTATTATTTTAAGAAGAAAGATTCAAAAAAGTAGGTATATATATTAATTATTATTGAATTAAGTATGTTAGGTATCAGAGTGACGGAATAGTGTCTCATAACTAAAATAAGAGATGAGAAAATAGGAACTGAACACACAAAATTTAACGTGGAAAACCCTCAATGAATAAAGGGAAAAACCACGGGGCAAGACTAGAAGAATTTCACTATGAGAAAATATTACAACACCTCTCTCTAAATACTAGGAGAGAACAACCTCACAAAGAATATAAGAAAGTATACAAGAGAGGAAGAGATAATTCTTGGGATGGTTTTAATACTTCTCCTTAAGGCTCTTTATATAGCCTTCAAGGAGGAACTCCTTCGTTGCTCCCACCGATGTGGGATTTTCTTATATAAGTTCTAACAATTCTCCCACTTGAAGATTTGATTAAACCAATCATATCTTCACACCACTCTTTCTGTCTTGCCATTCCATGTTGCTTACGTTTCTGATAGACCATAGGAGGATCGACACCAAATAAACTTGTCAGTGTTGATTGGCTTTGTCATAACATCTGCTAGGTTGTCTTTGGTGTGAATCTTTTGCATATCCACACTTCCTTCTTCTACTACTTCTCGAACAAAGTGATACTGTATACCTATATGCTTTGTCCTGGAATGAAAGGCTGGATTCCTTGCAATGTGCAAGGCACTCTGACTGTCACAATACACAATAATCTTCTGCTGCTTGTGCCCGAGTTCTTCCATTAACCTTTGTATCCATATTGCTTCCGTGCATGCTTGGGTAGCTGCCATGTACTCAGCTTCTGTAGTAGACAAAGCTACAACAGTCTGTAACTTAGATAACCAGCTTACCGCTCCTCCTGCAAGTGTGAACACATAGCCAGTAGTGGATTTCCTTTTATTAAGATCACCTGCAAAATCTGAATCAACATAACCCCTGACAACAAGTTCTGATCCTCCAAAACATAATGCAACATCTGAGGTTCTTTTAATGTATCTAAGGATCCTCTTAACAACATTCCAATGCTCTCTACCAGGATCTGCCATAAATCGACTGACCGCTCCCACTGCTTGTGCAATGTCTGGTCTTGTACATATCATAGCATACATAAGGCTTCCCACCGCTGATGCATACGGTACTCGAGACATTTCCATCCTCTCTGCTTCATTGCTAGGACTCATACCTGAGGATAATTTACAATTGACAGGAAGTGGGGTAGATATTGGTTTACAGTCTTGCATGTTGAAGCGTCGCAAGACCTTCCTCAGATAATTCTTTTGAGAAAGCCAAATTTTCCTGTCTTTTCTGTCTCGGTGAATTTGCATCCCTAAAATCTTGTTTGCGGGTCCCAAGTCCTTCATATCGAACTCCCTAGCCAACTGTGCCTTCAAATCTTGGATTCGATCTTTGTTGGGGCCTACCACCAACATGTCATCCACATACAACAGCAAAATAATGAAATCATTATCATCAAACCTCTTGTAGTACGTACAATGGTCTGAACTCAGTCTGTTGTATTCAAGGCTAATTATGAAAGAATCAAATCTCTTGTACCAACATCTGGGCGCCTGCTTTAGACCGTACAGAGATTTGGTCAACCTGCAAACCAAGTTCTCTTTGCCTGTTTCAACAAAACCTTCTGGTTGGAGCATATAAATTTCTTCTTCAAGCTCTCCATGTAGAAAAGCCGTCTTTACATCTAGTTGTTCAAGATGTAAATCAAATGCAGCACACATAGCCAACACTACTCTGATAGTAGTAAGTCTGACAACTGGAGAAAATATCTCGTTGAAGTCAATACCTTCTTTCTGAGCATATCCTTTTACAACCAATCTAGCACGATATCGTTCTACTTGATCATTGCTATCCCGCTTGATCTTGTAGACCCATTTGTTACCAATGGCTTTTCTGCCACGTGGTAATTCCACCAGTTCCCATGTCTCGTTCTTGTGAAGAGCTTCAATTTCTTCCTGCATTGCTGTCATCCACAGAGAAGCATCTGGGCTACTAGTAGCTTCATGAAAAGTTGATGGCTCTCCATCCTCTGTTAAAAGACAGTATGCAACATTGCTCTCCGTAACATACTCCGTGTGCCAATTTGGAGGCCTTCTCTCACGAGTTGACCGTCGAACTTCTACAGCCTCGGACTCAACTGGTTCTGGTACCTCATGCTCTGGTTCTGCTTCAGAAGAATCATCTTCTTGAGAATTTCTATCCATCTGCACTGTAGCAGTCTCTTTTGAAGTGTTGTCATTTGTTTGCTCACTTTGCAGTTCATTTTCTGCAAAAACTACATCTCTGCTGACAACAACCTTGCGGGCAGTGGGATCCCACAGGCGATACCCCTTAACACCGTCAGCATAACCCAAGAATATACATTTTCTGGATTTTGGATCCAGCTTTGTTCTTTCTTGGGAGTTGTACATCACGTACACAGGACATCCAAACACATGTAGAGAAGAATAATCAGCTGGCTTTCCTTTCCACATCTCCATAGGCGTCTTCAAACCAATCGCCGTTGATGGTGATCGATTTATCACATAACAGGTGGTTTTGACTGCTTCTGCCCAGAAAGATTTGGCCAATCCCGCTGTTCTCAGCATGGCTCTTGTTCTATCTAGGAGAGTTCTGTTCATCCGCTCTGCTACACCATTCTGTTGAGGCGTATGTGCAACCGTGAATTGTCTCATAATACCCTCTTTCTTACAGAATGCTAGAAAGTTACCGTCTACATATTCTCCTCCATTGTCTGTCCTCAAGCACTTGATTCTTTTCCCAGTTTCAAGCTCTACTTGTGCTTTGAACTCCTTGAATACTGGAAACACATCAGACTTCTTCTTGATTGGGTACACCCATAATCTCCTGGAATAGTCATCAATGAATGATACAAAATACTTTGCTCCACCCAGGGATATTTCTGGTGACTCCCACACATCAGAATGGATTAAGTCCAGTATGTGTTTGCTTCTTGTAGTTACTTTAGCAAACTTCAATCTATGCTGCTTGCTTATCACACAGTGCTCACAGAAAGGTAAATTGACCATCTTGAGCCCGGGCAGGAGATTGCGTTCTGCAAGGACTTTCAAGCCTCGCTCTGACATATGGCCTAATCTGCGATGCCACATCATCGTCGTTTCTTCTTGGCTGGCTGCTGCAACTGATGCATCTGCCTCTTGCAACGTCTCTCCCAAGAGCATGTATAGATTGCTTGTGATCTTCTCTGCTTTCATCACCACAAGGTTTCCTTTCACTACTTTCAATATTCCACATTCAGTGTGGATCTTGCACCCGAGGTCATCCAATTGTCCAATTGACAATAAGTTCTTCTTTAAGCCCTTCACATGTCGTACCCCTTGAATTTTGCGAACAGTACCATCATGCATTTTTAATCTGACGGTACCGACTCCAGCAATATCTAAGGCGTGATCATTTCCCATGAACACAGATCCTTCCGAAATAGGTTCATAAGTGCAAAACCAATCTCGGTGTGGAGTCATGTGCCATGTCGCACCTGAATCCATTATCCAGACATCATTGAGTTTCTTTCCGCCTTTAGAACTAGTCGCTGCTTCACTATACAAGATTTCTCCATCATCTGAGGTACTTGCAACACAACCTTGGGAGGTTGATGTTTCAGAATTCTTTTCTCCACCCTTCTTATTATGCCAACACTCCTTCTTCGAGTGCCCTCTCATGCCACAATTGTAGCATTTAAGATTCTTCCTTCTTCGAGATTTTGATCTACCATGATTCTGACTCCCACTGGAGCCACGTTCTGTTGATCTGCCTCTCATCACCGTTAAAGCCTCTGCTTGCTTTGAATTTTCTGACCTTTCCTCCTTATTCTTGCGCCTGGATTCTTCTTCAAGAATAGCACCGGCAACATCATCAAAGTGAAGAGAGTCACTAACATTGTTATTTGTGATGTTGATGATGAGTTGATCATACGAATCTGGTAAACTCTGAAGTAGAAGTTCCGCACGTTCATTTTCCGCTATTTTGAAATCTGATGCTGTGAGTTGAGCAAATAGCGTATTCAGAGTGTTGATGTGATCCGTTACCGACGTGGATTCACTCATTCGAAGAGTGTAGAGTTTCCTCTTCAAGAATATTCTGGTGTGAAGTGACTTCACCTCGTACAATTTGTTTAGAACATCCCAAATCTCCTTTGCAGTCTTCTTCTCTGCAACACTTGACAAAACTGAATCCGCCATTGCTAGGTGCAGATTGGCAACAGCATTGTCATCCTTCTCTTTCCACTTTTCATCAGTCATTTCTGTGGGTCTACTTTCAATTGCTTCTAGACAATTATCCTTCCTCAAAATTGCTCTTATCTTCAATTTCCACAAGGAGAAATTTCTCCCACTGAACTTCTCTATCTCGAATTTTGCTGCCATGGTTGTACACGAACTGAAGCGAGTTACACTATTTCACCGTGAATAGTACCGTATACATGAACAGTGTTGTACGTATGTCGTACACTAGAACAAATCCAGTATACGTTAACAATTACTGCAAAAGTATACAACCACACGTATGAATAATAACCGTATCTGTGAATAGTACAGTACAATTGAATAGCCCGTATACTGGAACAGTGACCGTAGCCCGTGAATAGTGCACCAGGTAGGTTCCCAGGAAAGAGAGGTGGGTCACTGATAGACACACTTAAATACCAAGTCTTTCCTAGCCAGAACTTCCCTAGACACTTTCACACTACCACACTTTATTTCCAGCAACAAGAATAATTCTTTTCTGATGTGGAAGATCAGACAATACTGCAACCACAGAGCATACTAAGAACCAACACTTTCACTGCAGCGGAATAAGGACCACGAACCAATGGCTCTGATACCACTGTTAGGTACCAGAGTGACGGAATAGTGTCTCACAACTAAAATAAGAGATGAGAAAATAGGAACTGAACACACAAAATTTAACGTGGAAAACCCTCAATGAATAAAGGGAAAAACCACGGGGCAAGACTAGAAGAATTTCACTATGAGAAAATATTACAACACCTCTCTCTAAATACTAGGAGAGAACAACCTCACAAAGAATATAAGAAAGTATACAAGAGAGGAAGAGATAATTCTTGGGATGGTTTTAATACTTCTCCTTAAGGCTCTTTATATAGCCTTCAAGGAGGAACTCCTTCGTTGCTCCCACCGATGTGGGATTTTCTTATATAAGTTCTAACAAAGTATTCGGTCCGATGTTAACCTTGATTACAAAGATTACTTCAAATACGATAATGATATAATATTCTAGACTTTCACACCCTTTTGTATCTCATTTTTTTTCATTTCACCCATTAATTGCAAATTTTAAAGTTTTCCCAATCTCAAAAGCATAAGTAAAAATCCACAACCTTAAGTAGATTTTGACTTTTCAAGAATCAAACTTAAGTTTGGATTGAATAAAACCCAAAACTTTACTTTTGTGGGGAAAAACCGAAAAGTTATAATTTTTTTTTTTATAAAGAAGATAATTGTTTGAAAATAAAAGAAAAATCGTAGATTCTTAAATTTGAATTATAAATTTATGAATGTAGTTTTTATAAGGTATCGGATTCTTGTAATGCACTTCTTTGTTAGTTGATATTCTATTTGTGAAATGTGAAGTGTGAATGCTTCATTTTTATTTTCCTTTTAGGTAAGGCATGAATCAATGAGATCATGTGACAAAAATTCTAATTAGTGCTTTCTTCACTTTGGGTTTGTTTTATTGTTGATAAAAACTTTTAGAATAAAAAAAAAAAAAAAAAAAAAGGAAGCCATTCTGATTATAAAAAAAAGAAAGGAAAACTCTGAGAATTTTCAAAGTTTCTGGTAGTTCATTTAAGTCAACAAAAGATTTCCAAGTCCTCTTTAACACCTTTGAATTGATAATGATGTGTACCAAACCTAGCTGTTAGCTTTTTAGCTTTAGCTTTAGCTTTTGGGTGTAAGGCTGAACTGTTGACCAGCAAGCCTTCCTGGACTATAAATAGGAGCGTTTACCAATCAAATTCCCACCGGTTTTAATTTTAGAGTTTTGGTAATGTATTTAAGATATTTTTTAAAATTAGTTAATATATTATTTATAATAATAAGATTATATTAAATGTAAAAATTGATAATTTTATTTATTATTTTTATGTATTGATTGAAGATATTACTATACGTAATAACTTTAAAAAATATTTTTATGAGACTCGTTAGCAAAATCTTTAATTTTAAATCTTCTTTTATTTTGTTTTCCACATTTTCTCTTTTCTTGTATGTCATATTTTTAATGTTAAAGTTCCTTCCACTATGATCTTTCTGGTGCTTAGAATCATTGATAAGGAAAAAGTTTGAAAAATATAATATAATATGATATATATAATATATTTAATAAAAGTATTATATTTATATTTAAAATTTTAATATATTTAATAATTTATATTATTATTTACACTATCTTTTTCACTCATCTTGGTTTTTGCTCAACTAAAAAAGAGCCCATCAGTAATACTATTATAACAAATCAAGGGACTTTCCAAGCTCTCAGGCTTGGCCTTATGCGATAAAAAAAAAAAAAAAAATTAAAATATGATATGATATAAAAAAATATAAATATATCAAAATTTTTATAACACATCAAAATTTATACAAATATAAAATATTACGATTATGATATAAAAAAATATATAAACACTATATAAATACACAAATTAACTGATGAAGCACTACTGTCATCCCCATAAGGCTTCTTCGTAGATGCCTCCCAAATGAATTTGTTCAAATCTGCCTGTTGCATAAAAAACGTAGGAAAAAGAGTATTTAACTCCTAAAGTTTGATAGAAAATATATTTATCTTTTAAAGTTTGAAAAATATCCATTTACTTTTAAAGTTTGA
This sequence comes from Fremontodendron californicum, assembly GCA_030761205.1. Classification (NCBI taxonomy): domain Eukaryota; kingdom Viridiplantae; phylum Streptophyta; class Magnoliopsida; order Malvales; family Malvaceae; genus Fremontodendron; species Fremontodendron californicum. The sequence goes on along the minus strand of JAULJL010000022.1, from coordinate 22,930,739 downwards.
CGTCAAAATACATTAACCCCTTAAGGTATTATTTTTAAGTTAATTTTAAATGAAAAGACAAATATACTCTTTAATAATCATTTATTTTTGTTTTTTATTTTTTTATTCAAAACTTTTTTTAACTACAAAATTATATTTAATTACTATCAAGTTAAATTCTAATTAAATTATATTCTAATTCAAGTATACATATTAAATATTTTAAACTTATGTTAAAGTGGATTGGTTCAGTACTCATTAGCATCTTTGCAAGCACCAGAGTTCGAGTCTCACCAACAGTTCTATTTGGTGAGTGATCTATAAGTACCACTGTTAGCCTTCTTTAAAACATGTGACATGTCATGATCCTGGATTGGGTAGTTTCACCTCACTTAAACTTTTTTGTACCAAAAAAACATTCTAAACTTATTTTTAATTTAATTATATATATTAAATTTGATATTAATATATTATGTTATTTTTATTTAAAAATGAATAAATTATCATTATTTAAAAAAGTTTAATGATAAAAAAATTGATTAAAACAAAAAATAAAAAAAAGGATTGTATTTTTAATTTTTTAAATAAAATTTGAATAAGTATTAATTTGATTAACAGAATGTTAACATAGTTACTTTTTCAAGAGATAAAATGTGTTTTTCAAAATAATACAGGTAAGTTTATTTTTAATATAATCTTATGTACTTTTTTATTCTCCTTTCTTCCTATTTTTTCATTTTTTTTCTTTAATCAATTTCATTATCACTAAATTTTTTAAATAACAATAATTAATTAAATAAAGAAATTTTAATAAAATCATTTCAAAGTTAATATATAATTGAATTAAATATAAATTTAAAATATTTAACATGCACTTGAATTAGAATATAACATAATTATAATTTAATTTAATAGTAATTAAAGATAATTTTAAGACTAAATAAATTTTCATTATTTTGTAGTTAAAAAAATTTTGAGTAAAAAAAATAAAAAGGAAAAACAAAAAAAAAATGAAAAAAATAATTAATATTAACAAAGGGCATATTTGTTTTTTCATTTAAAATTAACCTAAAAACAATACCTTAGGAGTATGTAGATTTTCTATTAAACCTAAAGAAATAAGTAAATGTTTTTCAGAGGGTAAGTGAATTTTTTATCAAATATAAAGGGTAAATATCTTTTACCCAAAACTGTATAACAAAATCTTGACTTTTTGGTCATTTACTTTGTCATGTTCCTAGTTAGTTGCCAATGTGAAAGAGCAACTAACTTGGTCTCAGATAAGATGATTGAGTGGTGGTGTTGTGGCTTCCATGAAAACAAAAAAGGTTAATTAGATTAGTTCACTTTTTTTTCTGAATGATTGTATTGAGACGAATGGCTTAGAATGTTTCCCTGTCACAATTAACTTGTTTGTGGGAAAAAAATCTACTAAACTATTGTTTAGAGCTATGTTATCTGAACTCGTAATAAGTATCGGATACGGATATATATATATATTTAAATTTTTTTATATATTTGAAAAATTATATTTTCATACCCATATCAAATATATATCGTACTCAGATATTTAAAAAAAATAGAGAGTCCGAATAACATAGGTTTAAGAGTAACTAAAAACATATATATGGACAAATATTTATTTCATTCAGATTGGTTAGCTAAAACATATTTCTGGGTTTCTATTTTCTCTGTGGACTTGATTGTGTTGGATGCTTGACCTTTTGCCCTCTTTTCTTTATAATGAAATTATCATTATTTTCTTTATAATGAAATTATCCAAAAAAAAGAAATTATCATTATTTTAACTTAAAAAGAGAGATTTCATTGGAACAGCAGACAATGTAGATTGACAAACTTATTTACCAGCTTCTATTACGATCTATACCAAAGAGCCTAGCAACAAATGGCAGAACTTGCTAATTAAACCAGCTGCTAAAACATCACAAATGAATCTGCAAATCTTACACAGATAAGTTAAAAGTTAATCTCTAGGAAGGAAGATGATGAGAGTATTGCAGAATATGAAGGGAATTCTTAGATATTCTCATCCACATAAATTTTCCACCCAAGTTTTTCTTTTGAATTTAATTTTCTGAATAAAATACAGAATCCCAATTAAGAAGGGTCGACCAGTTCCAAGTTTTCTAGCTATTAGTATTTCATAATTCACAAGATTCTCTCCCCACAGGCATGGGGACCCATGAAAATAGCTAACAGTCATATGCTTGTTTTTTCTTCATTTCATTACGAGAAAAAAAAACAAAAGCAGCCCATGATCCTTGGCGATTTTCTGATCTGACCATATCTTTCCTAGGAAGAAAAAGAGTTGAAAAGTAAAACAAAAGCATTTCCAGGATGGATTCAACTATCTGCCAAAGACTTTTTCAACACCAAAACCAATATCAATACATTCCCATAATTCTGAGTACCCCAATTTTCTACATCACATAAATTAAGAAGAGAAAAATCAAGCCATTTTTTTAGTCAAGCCCTTTCATTATCTGCAACATGAACCAGCCACCTACAATCTTACACAATCTCTAGAAAGATATTATTAAATTAACAAAGGAGCCATCTTTTTTTGAAAAGGGAAGGAAGAAGAGAAGAAGTATCAAGTCCTGGTATAATCTAATAAAGGAAAAATAAAAAATAGAAATTCAAGAAAAAAGAGAAACAGAAGATTTTTAGACTGGAGGAGGAGTTGGATGACTTTCAATTTTCCTCATCTGAATCCCATGCTTATGTGATTCATCTTCATCATGGTAAACATAAGCAAGCCCCCCATGCCTTGTCAAGTCCATACCAGCCATTTCATCATCAGCTGAAATCCTCAGAAGGCCAAATTTATGAAGAAAATAAAACAAAGTCCCCATTGTAGCAGTCACCCACCCAACAATTACCAAAATCTGGATAATCTGAGCAGCCAAGAGCCTCCCTCCACCTCCCATAAACAACCCATATCGAACCGGCCTGCCGGCATAAACTTCCCTGACATATTTTTCAGAAGCAAACAAACCTGTGAAAATAACTCCCCAAGCACCACAGCCACCATGTAATTGAGCAGCTTCTAAAGGGTCATCAAACTTGACTTTCTCGGCCAACTTGTTGAAACCAATCAAGACCAAAGCTGCCACGAACCCACATATAACAGCAGCCCAGGGTTCAACAACAGAGCATCCTGAAGTGATAGCAGCAAAGCCACCAAGCAAACCATTGCAAACATCAGTCACGTTCCAATGACCTGTTAAAATCCTTTTCCCAAAAAGGGTAGTCAACGCCGCCGTGCATCCAGCTAAAGTGGTGGTCACCGCCGTTCTCCCCACCGCACTCCACTGCCCATAATAGTTCCCAGATGTGTAAAAGTTAGAGATTTTGTTAAATGAACCGGCGTTGAACCCATACCAACCGAACCAAAGCATGAAAGTTCCAAGAACAACAAGGGTTGCACTATGACCACGCAAGGCAACTGATCTACCCGAATGGTCGAACCGGCCTATTCTTGGTCCTTCAATAAGTGCACCCCATAAACCGGCTACACCACCAACTATATGAACAACCCCCGAACCAGCAAAGTCAATAACCCCACTACCAAAGAGGAAGTCATTATCGGTTCGAAAAGCACTGGCCCAACCATCACTCGACCAAAACCAATGAGAAACAACAGGGTAAACAAAACCGGTTAAGAAAGATGAATATATAAGATAAGCAACGAATTGGGTTCTTTCAGCTATGGAGCCACTGGTAATCCCAGCAGCTGCAATAGCAAAAGCCCATTGATAAAGGAAGTTGCTATAATCAAACGAAGAGGAAGGAATGGATTGTAAGACAAAGTTATGGCGGCCAATGAAGCCATTCGAAGGGGAACCAAAGGCAAAGGCAAAGCCGAAAAGGTAGTAAAAGAGGCCACCAATGGCGGCATCGAGGACGTTAGTGAGCATGATGTTCATGGTGTTTTTAGCACGGACTGAGCCAGCACAAAGCATGGCAAAGCCAAGTTGCATAGAGAAGACAAGGTAGGCTGAGAAGAGAAGGTAAGTGTTGTCAACAGCAAAGGAAGTGTCACTGAACTTGTTGCATATGTAGTCGGCTGCTGCGGTGGCGTTGGGGCCTAGGAGCGGAGCTAAGTCCGCTGAACAAGTAGCCATGGCCTAAAAGGGTAAGGAAATGAGAAGAAATGAGGGAAGGGAAAGGAAAGAGAGAGATAGAAGATTATAGGCAGGGCATGGAAAAGGAGAATATGTTTATTTATAGAGAGGACTTTAGGAGAAAGGAAGACTTTTCCTTTTTTCTCTTTTTTTTGGATAATTGAAAAGAAGGAAGACTTTTCATTTTCATTTCTTTATACAAAAAAAATAGTAAATTGTAGCATTTTATTTTAAATTTTTTTGTTTTCATAAATGTAGGTCCATATAGAATATACTTTGTTTCATGTATATTTTGTGTAAACTTTGTTTAATTATATCAATAAGATTAGAAGATTGTTAAATATCCTATTAGGTATATATTTATAATAATTAATAAATTTATATAATAAATAAAAATACGTGATAATAATTTAATTTCATTAATAATATTCCTTTCGCTCTTTTTTTTTGTCTTTATTTGACTTTCACTCATATTAAGATTTTTTTTTTGACTTTTATGTATTCAATATTATAAATCCAATTTTATAATATTAATATACCATATTTATTATTGTTAAAAAGTAAAAAAATTGAAAAATTAATTTTAAATATGAAAAAAAGAAATTAGGTGTTTAAAATGTTCATTTCATTGAAAGAAAAGGTAGAAAGTGTTAATATTAAGATTCCATTAATAGGTATTTATACCTGCTCACGGATGGGCACCCAGTCCGACCCGATCTGTATTGGATCAGATCTGAGTAGGAAATTTTTATTCCGGTCTGATCCGATCCGAAACAATATTTTTTGTATTAAAATAATATTATTTTATTTAATTTTAATTATAATTATAAAAATAATTTTTAATAATTTTTTTTTATAAATGTAATGAATAGTGCTCACGGGCCGACAGGTCAACCCGAGCTCGCCCCGGGCCGACCCAGGGCAAGGACTTTGAAAAAATTCAGACATCGACCCGACTCATGAGCACCTCTAATAGGCATTAGTTAAAAATTATTTAAATTATTTTAAGAAATTTTTTCATTTAATCATTATTTTTACTTAATTCAAACAAAAATGATTAATTGTATTTTTTTTCTTTAAATATCATCTTAACTAATGTTACTAGATATTGATTAACATTTCTTTTACATTGTTGAGCACTTAGCATTTAGTATCAACATATATAGATGACTTGCATTTTTAAACAACTTGAGAATCATTTTAAAAACCCATTTGTAGAGTTTAATTTTGCCACGATATTTTGGATAATTTCCATTTGATATTCATATTACTATGTCCATAAAACTATTTCCATTTTGTTGGATGTTTAAAATAGAATTACAAAAGCACTAAAATATACATCTTAGATGAAGAAAATTACACAAAATGGAAAATAAACAAAAGGGCTACTTTCTCACATGTTTTTTCTTGATTGATTAAAAGAGTTGAAAGAGATGCTAGAAAATTTTAAAACCTCTAAACAACTCTTGTGGTGGTAATATTGGGATGTTAAATCTTGCCTCTAATAATGGCTACATAAATAGTCATTGAAAGAGAAAAAGTAGTATCTCAATTTCCACTTATAAACCATGGCTGATCGTGGTAGGATCACTTGATTAAGGTGTTATTTGGTAGAACGAAAAAATACAGATCATTAGAATTAAGAGTTGAAGACTTGGACACGACACGATTATATGATACGAACACGACATTAAAAAAATAACTAAAAACACGACACGAACACGACATAACATGAAAAAATAACATGAACACTATACGAATACACGAATGTTTCAAAATCTATTTAATATGAATTATTAACGTATCAAAGTTTATATAAATATAAAATACCTTAAACACGATTATTACACGACAAAATACACGAAAAAAATATTGATACATGAATTGACAGATCTAAGTTGAACGCTTTATCAACAAATCAATCAAGCTTCTTTTTGGCAGGGTAAAATAATTTGGGTCACTAAAATAAATAAAAAATCTAGCACTTTACCAACATACCAATTAAAGTGCTGTTTGATAACACAGTTTATTGAAATTAAAAATCCAACACTTTATCAACAGATGAATCAAGATGTTGTTTGATAGAGAAAAATAATACGGGTTACTAAAATTAAAAATTCAACATTTTACCAACAAATCAATTAAGGTATTATTTGATAATATAAGTCACTGAAATTAAGAGTTCAATATTTTATCAACAGATCAATTAAGATATTGTTCGATAGAGCAAAATAATACGGGTCACTGAATTTAAAATCAAAGTGTTTCTCTAAGTGACATATTTTCTGAATTTGATAAGATAATAATAGGGGTTGATGCAAGCAAAATTAAGATTTAGTATCAACTTTGGCTCAACATTTAATTACCATCAACTTGTATTATTTAGGAATGTATAAAGATTTCCTCTAAACCAAAAAGCAAAAGATATTATCTCTTTAACACTTTTTTTTTTTTTTAAAAGGTTATTTGTTCAGCATGGCATTTAAATTACGCAATAAATTGTATTAGTTTATTTCTAATCTTATAATCTATGTTAATTAATACTTGATTAATGAGTGATTAAATCATTCAAATTTGACGGTTGAACCGTACAATGACATCAAATTAGGTGACTAATGACAAAGCCTGACAGGTAATTAAGAATTCAAAATTTCGAATTATCAAATCGACCAACCGAGCGGACCATACATTTTTTCAGGTTTAATTATGTTTTGCATAGACGAAAACAAGATTAGGAATTTCTTAGCTACTAATTCTGTCACGATTATTCTAACAAATAATAATTAAATCATCAAATTATTCTTTATTGCAAACTAAATCTGTCCAGTATTTGTCAAATCTCGAATAACCGTTCGATATTTGAGAAAAATTGAACAAAAATATTAAATACAAAAAATAAACTTGGATAAAAAAATAAGATCGTTTACAAAATAAACCGGACTTTAATTCCAATATTCAAGGCCTAACCAGATCTTACACATTTTTCAATTATTTAATATATATTATTTAATATTTATATAATTTATATCATATAAAAGATAAATATATATATACCAGTGTAATATAATTATTAAAAAATATATTAAATTATCTATATTTTAAAATTCAATAAAAAAATATTAAAAAATAATATTTTTTTATAATTTTAGAAAAAAATTGACAGACTTGAAAGATCCTTTTAATATACAAATCTAGATAGAGTTAGACAGAATTTAAAGCTCGAATTGTCAAGACGAATCGGACTTAAGCAAGCATGTATGATATTAATACTGTACCTAAACTTGATCCAAACCCGACCCGACTCAGCCATGGACACCTCTATCGCAAACTCAGAAGTACACATACGGTGTGAACGTTTCTCACAAAGTATTTTTGTGTTATTTATTTTCTTAATAGCCCCTTGTTAAAGTTTCGTTCCTAGAAGAGTTTACACCATTTATTTCGGCTTCGTTAAGAGTGTCGAATACAAATATATGTTCGATACCCTTATGTTTAATTTTTTAAAAAATTTTCCTGTATTTGAAAAATCTTTCGAGGATCATATCCTTATATCCATATCCGGATATGAATCGAACACGAATGTCAGACACGAATATTTAAAAAAAAAATGAAAAATCGGAATAACAAGAAGCTATTGTATAAAAAAAAGAAAACTACATGCTGCTGCCAACGGCACTGACATGAATCATATGAAAATGGAATTTATGTCTAATTTGTGGCATTAATAAACATTGAAATTCGGCATTAAGCTAATTAAGAATTAATCTAAAGACAACTAACTGGTCACAAAAATCGATAATATTGAAATTCAGGATGCAGATGCAGAATCTCCAGCTAAAAGTATGCACCAATGAAATAAATTCACATGCAAGTTTAAATGAAAAACTAAAAATTAATGAATGTCAAATGGATACCACACTTATGATACTCGGACTCGAGTATGAGTGTCGAATACGTGCATATGTCTGACACGGGTATATTCAATTTTTTTTTTTTAAGTTTTTACATATGTATTTGAGGACTTTTAGAAGGTCATATCCCCATATCAATGTCCAAATATACGTCAGATACGAATATCGAGTACGAATACTTAAAAAAAAATGAAAGCAACATGGTACCAAAGAGATTCCAAATCTGGGTCCCCAATGAACCCCCAGATTCCATAGCTGGACATATGGTTTTCACGTTCGTATAGATCTTAACATGACAATATCAAAGTAAACTCAAGCAGCCAATGAAATCTTGAACATGTGCTATTTTCATATTATCAATTTGCATCTTTCAGGGAAGATGTTAATGGAAACAAGACTTATAGAATATTTCAAGATTCTTGTCTGTATGACTAACCTTTGCAAGGAATGTAACTTTCAGACCTATGTATTTTCTTTGAAAAATGAATGAATTTTGGGGTGGAGCCAACTTCAACTTGCCACCTATGTTGTTTCGATTCTTTATTTTTCTTGATGTATCCGTGTCCGATGCATATTCGGATTATGATCCCCCAAAGATCCTCCAAATACATGGAAAAACTTAGAATAAATTAAACATACCCATTTCGGACACATGTACTCACACCCGAGTCTAAATAACATAGCTTGCCACTAAAGGAAATAATCCGGATTGGAAAAGAAGAGAACCTAGGATAAGTTATCTACTCACTGTCTATCTCTCTTCGAATTTTTTCTTCTGCTTTCTACGCTGGTCGTGCAAACCTGGAACAGAAACAACAAAAAGCTAAAAGAACGTCCTCTTAAGTCTTAAAGAGAAGTGTGCCGAGCGAAAATAGAAAAAAGACAGAAGAATAAATATTACGTTTCTTCTCCTCTTTTCTTTTTCTCCTAAAACTCTCCACATTTCTTCGCTTTTCGGCCATCTCATTTACACCCATGTGCACCTGAGAGAGAGAGAAGCAAAGAGAGAATTCATCTTTAGACTAAATATGGCCAGCTATATCCACTCAAATCATAAACTTGATAAACAATTGAGCACAATGGCATCCTAGTAGGTTATCTTTTATTATCCCAATTAACTGGATTGTCTCTTTCTATGTTATTCGGATTCGGGGTGAATGTCGGATACAGGTATGTGTCCGACACGGGTATGTTTAATTTTTTCTAAAATTTTCCATATATTTGAAGGATCGTACCCCCATACCCATGTCCGAATATGTATCGGACACGGGTACTTCAAGAAAAATGAAGAGTCGGAATAACATAGGTCTCTTTGCATCTATCATGGTTTCAAACATGTGAAAAATATGTCAGGGGCTAGATATGATAGGATTTCCCATGTCAGAAATTTGATTTGCATATCAGCATGAATATAAATCCACCCTGTTAAGAGAAGGTTTCCAGGGAAAGAACATAATTAGGCAAATAAAAAGTAAATTAAACTTAAAATTTACTACCTCATGACCAGCATTCCGAAGTGCCTGGAGTGGTTCGACGCAATCTTGACCAATAACCACCATCTTCCTTCTCTTGTTTTCACCTGAAACCAAGTTGTCACCTATGTTTTGCTTAGCCAATTCTTCAAATTGATGTTGTATAAGATGCGTAACACCGGCCTGGAAAAAAAAAAGTAAAATAAACAGGTGGTGTTAAAAATGATAAGTTGTCTAATTCAGTCATAATTTTAGGAAAAAAATGCACTGCTTCTGCCATGATGTTTTTACTGAAACTTTCAATTATTAAGCAACAAGTGTGTATATTGGAAGCAAAACTCATGAGATCAGAAAGTCTCCCGAAAAATTGCATACGAAACAAAGACCAGAAGAACTAGTCAAATGTTAAAGGAAACTGATGACTGTGTCAAAGAAAACCTATGTTATTCGGATTCGGGTGTGAGTGTCCGACATAGGTATGTTCAATATTTTTCAAGATTTTCATGTATTTGGAGGGTCCTTGGAGCGCCATACCCATGTCCGGATATACGTCGGACACAGGTACTTTAAGAAAAATGAAGAGTCGGAGCAACATAGAAGAAAAACTGTTAAAACTCACTGCAGCTGGATAGCGATGTGAAAATGTTTTTGGGCGCAACAGTCGTGAAAGCAATAAATTGAGCTCCTGGACCAAAAAAAGAAAGAAATAACAGATGAAGTTAGAATGTAAAGCTCATTTCTTGGAATGAATTCCATAGAATTATCATTTTATCGATTATCCAAGAGCTTTAAATGTAACAGTTCAAAAGTTTAGTACAACAATTATTTATTAATAGCAAGTTAAAACCTGCTGTAACTTCTTTAATTGAATGGAGCTGGCTTTCTTTTGCTTGAAATTGTTCACTCTTTCCTCCTCCACTGTCATAATTCTCCACTACTAATTCTAAAGTCTCTGCACTCTGTTCCAACCAGCTTTTGTTTACCCTATCCTACAGGAAAACAAAATAAGTTTGAGAATGACCAAGAAAAAGTAAAATTAAAAATGGGAAAAAATTCCAATTCAAAGAGAACTAAACCAAGGAATAGGAAGTAAAAAAGAAAAAGAAAGAAATAAGCATACATCCAGTGAAAAACATTACCCAGCACGAGGTAATGGCTTGTAAGGTGGCTAAATTGTTAAAATTTATATACCTGGGAGTTCTTCCGCGAGATCTTGTCTATTTGACGTGCTAGAGATAGACGTTTCGTGACCTCTGGCAAGTATGAGTTTTCTAAAGGAAATTGTTTGATGCTTTCCTGCATATGAAGCCAATGCACTTGTAAAGCACGTAGGCCAACTACCAAATGCTAAATTCGATTTACGAACTAGGAAGAGTAATTACTTGTTCAAAGTAGAAATCACTGTAAGAATCTAGTTCGGTAAACACTTGATCAGCATTTGTAATTTCCTTTTCTATGATGTGATAACAAGATGGGGAAGGTTTAAAGAAGAATCAGGAATTTTTCCTTCAAAAAATAGTACCTTAGCAAATGATTTGCACAGAGAGGCAAACTTTGAGGAATCATTCGGAGAAATAAGAGCAATGCTGAACCCATCAGAAGAGGCTCTAGCAGTTCTTCAACTTCTATGGACATAAACCTAAAACCAAACAACAATAATCAAATTCTTTTTCCTTTTTTTTTGGTAATTGAAGCTTAAAGGATTTTAACAAAAATCCAGTTACAAAGACTAGAATAATTTTAACAAAAACTTGTTAAAGGGCATTCAAACTTGACCTACTTCTGCTGAATGAGGAAGTTGATAGTGGACAACAGTTCGAACACCAGGAATATCAAGGCCCCTTGCTGCAACATCAGTGGCAACAAGAATACCCTGTTCATTTGCACGAAAATGGTCAATGGCCTGCACCAAAAAGAGAACCAGAGGGGGGTTACTTTCAAGCAAAAAAAAGGCAAAAATTTGGGTATAATATCATATCAACCATGGTCAATAAAACTGCAAGAAACTGCATAGAGGGGGAGACAAATCCTTCATCACAAAGAGTCAGATGTGCAATTACCAAAATCCTAGAAAAAGCCAAAATCTTGATAATAGCTTGAGCATGCAACATCACAACATATCTTCAGACTAGGCTATGTATAAAGAAGTGTGTAATGATTATAAACACTGTCAGGGGAAAACAAAACTTTAAGCGAGCTCGCTGCTGCATCTGAGCATGAAGTGTATAAACATTGATGCCAAGGATGAGCAAGATGGAAGAAATATGACGCAAAGCTGCAATTGATGTACAGAAAACAATTGTTCTCCCTTCTCCAAGAATGCTCAAAATATAATACAGATAGGAATCTTTATCTTCTTCCCTGCATCTGCAGAATTCATGATAAAAGTATTATTCAGCTAGATGAAGATGATATTATTATCCCATAAATGCAGACATTACTCTAATTTAGAAACTTGCATCTTTCATCTTTAATTATAAGAAAGCATAAGGAATGTATGAATAACATGGCAATTAACAAAGGCAATAGCCACAAATTCATTCTCTTGTGAAAAAAATTCCATATATCATTTTGTCATAAATAAAATGAAGAAAAAAAATAAAGGAATTAAATTCAGTAAAAAAAAGGAGGTTGAGAAAAGAAAAAAATAAATAAAGGAGGTTGAGAAACGAAAAGGCAAGCAGAAGATAATGTCCTGAAAATGAAGGATCAAACATTTCAAGATTTACCCAACATGCATTTTAGTAAAAACAAAAAACTGAAAAGCCAAGGAAGAAAAAATGGTTTGAGTAATGTAGAATTAAATTCAGTCAGCCTTTTTAAATGCATAGCAAACAATTCATGCTTGCAAATTCTAATGATAAAATCGGCAAGTGAACCAATGTTTGTGAGTAAAGAGTTCAAGGAGCAAGCTAGCAAAAGAAAAGTAACGGACTCATTCAATAAAAGATTCCTCAAGGTTCTTTGCTAAAATTGAAGCATTTGTCAAATCAATAATGGCAGCATTGGGTCTCATTCCTGCTCCCTCAGATAGAACTTCAATAGAATTCAGCCCCTCAGCAGACTGCTTGGATTTTAGTGAACCATGCTTTCTTTAGCTTCTTGCGAAAATCAGCAGAAAGTGCTAAAGTTGCAGAAAAAACAAATGTTTGTCTTTTTTTTCTTGATAAGTTTGAAACTGTAACACAATTCTGTGTGTTTTGAGTCCTCCAGTAACACCACTGGTCATAGGGAGCTTTTCAATTATTGACTGTAACTCACGGAAATGTCCTGCTTCAACCATTCGATCAGCCTCATCCAGCACAAAGAAAGACAATGAATGTAACTGCCAAAATAAAATTTTGTTTGAAATGGTGCTTGATTTTTGACCAACTCACATCCCCCAAAAAAAAAATTCAGTTGCTTTGAATGAAAATTGTTTCACTCCTAACCTCTATAAGATGTTTTTCTCCCTCTGAGATAAGCTCCCATAATCTCCCTGGAGTTCCAACAATTATCTCAGGCCTTGTTTTTAATAGTCGTTCCTGCTTCTCTTCTGACATGCCACCGACAATAGGAACCACTCTAACATTGATATCCTTGGCAAATTCCTTAAGATGATCGGTAACCTCGAGAAAGGAAATAAAATGTCCAATAATCCTTAAACTTCAACTTGATTGAGTAAAATAGGAGCACAATAACATCTTAAACTTCTTCAAGCACATGTTTTTTTCATCAAAATCAAGGTTAAGTTTAGCATTTTGATGCTTACAATTGCTGCAAGCACTTCAGCGCTGGATGCTGGAAATGAGTATATAAAGGAGCTGAAGCAACTCCAAACACAATCCTTCTTATTAATTTCACAATTAAGCTTCGTGTACTTAAAAATTCAAACAACATATGTTTAACAGATGCTCCTAAGGCTTCTGCACAATAACAACAATAAAGGAATATGGAAAAAAAAAAAAAGGGTAAGGCGTTCAAGGTCCACAGGTCCAGATCTAGAAAGCTTTAGCATTGAGGTTTTAATAGACTAAATAAAATATTATTTATTCTTATTCAAACACGCAAACAACTAAGATGGCACTATGTGGTGTGAAAAGGCTTAGTGTGTTGTTGTGCACGGGCAACTGAGATAGCCGACAAAAGCAACAATAAGACAATTATGAATACCTGGAGTGCAAGTTCCCTAGTAGGAGTGATTATAAGAGCTCGTAAAACACCTTTTGGAGCATACTTTCCTGTTTCCTCCCCCTTCTCCTCAAGCATGTTTGCAGTTTTTTCCTGTTCTTCTAAGAGACGTTGGAAAATGGGCAGGCCAAAAGCTAGTGTTTTCCCGGATCCCGTCTCAGCAGCACCAATAACATCCTATCCCATAAACAAATTACCATCACTGTGAAAGAGATATCACCATTGACCATGAAACACTTCATAAAGATTCTAGACAAACCTTTCCCTAATGAGCTGCAGCAGGAATACAAGCTCTCTGTATCGGAGTAGGTTCCTTGAACCCAAGCCGAGATATTGATTTCATAAGCAGAGGATTAAGTCTCAACTCATTCCATGCATAAAACTCAGAGTAAGTTTCAGCTTCATAAAGCATCTCTTCTTCATCATCTTTGCTGTCACTAACTGCAAATACAGTTATAAGATTATGTTGTGGTCACAACTTATTCCATTACATTGAATATTGACCCGGAAATCAAGAAAAAGTCCAATCATTGTTGACATGTTAACATATAGAAGTGAGAAACTAGACTAAAGCACACCAGTGGCCTACCAACTTATTACTGCCTAAAAAGCTTGCGAAGGGATCTAATTGTGTTGAATTAAGCTTAATGTCGTCATAAACAAGCAAAATGGGCTTAAAAGTAGAAACTGCCTGTTAATTAAAGCAGTCTTTACCAAATAATACACTCTGAGTAGTTTAATCAGCGAATCAAAATAAAAAATACGTAAAGCACTAACCAGTTGAAAACTCCTCTTCTTGTTGAGCTGCCTTTGCCTTTTTCTTCTTACTCTTCTTTTTATGTTTTTTGGCCTTCACATTCTTCTCCTCTGCCATTCCCTTTGCAGGTTCAGCTTCAACATCTCCACCAGAGCCCTCAATGACTTCATTAAGTTTTTGTTTCTTTGATTCTGATTCTGATTTTTTATTATATATTTTCTTCTTAGGTCCAGGTACGTCTAAATCATAATCAGCTTCGTCAATCTCTTCAAGGGAAAGAAAACCTGCGTTCATTTTAAGTCTAATTCATTAAAAACAACAATGATACAACTAAACACATAATAAGATAAAAAAGCTAAAACCCCATAAACCCCAACAAAAAAAAAAATCGCATTGAAAACTAATCCAAACAGATACATGGTATAAATTCAAATAAAGAAAAATCAAACTAATAATAACCAAGTTCTTAAATTTAAGACATAAAACTTAATTTTTATCAAGAAATAAAGATGGGATTTTCTTTATTTTTATAAGGCTAACCTCCATCGAGGTCTTCAGAGCCAATGAAGAGAGAAAAAGTGTCACCTTCTTTTTTGTCAAGAGAAGAGTTCCAAGGGAGTGAATCGAGTCGTTCGACTTCTGGGTCATATTTTGTTCTCTTTCTCTTTTGCTTTTTCCTCTTTGAAAGTGAAAGAAATTCTTCTCGTTGTTGTTGCGGCGGTGATAAGGCGGCCATGGCTATGAAGCTCTTGTTTCGTCTGCTGAAAAAACGGTTACAAAACAACACTAAGAAAGATTTTGCGTAGTTTAAGTTTTTTTTTTTTTTTTTTTAAGATCCTAATTTAATCCTAACCCTCTACCCCTATTTAATTAACTCATTGTGCCGTTTAAGATTTTGCGTAGTTTAAGGTTTTGGTTTTTCTATAAGATCTTTTTATGCTTTTTTCTGTGCCGTTTCATACTATTTTTACTTTTTTATAGCTTTTATTTAAAGAGAATTTCACCACCACTCATTGATGACTCACATCAATTCCCCACCAAAATCCCAAAACCCCAATCCCATAAATACCCTCCCAAAATTATCCTTACCTCAATCTCAAATGCTCTCCTTTCTCTCCAAATTCTTCCTCCATTTGCCCCCCAAGTCCCCTCTCTTCCACCACTTTCCCATGTCCACACTCGCCACCAAATCCCGCCTCCGCGGCGTCGTTTTCGATATGGATGGCACCCTCACCGTCCCTGTCATCGACTTCGCCGCAATGTACAAGGCTGTCCTCGGAGACGACGAGTACAAGAGAGTCAAAGCTGAAAACCCGTCTGGGATTGATATCTTGCACCATATTGAGAATTGGAGTTCCGATAAGCAGCGAGAAGCTTATCAGATTATTGCTGATTTCGAAAAACAGGGCCTTGATCGCCTCCAAATCATGCCTGGTTAGTTTTTGGTGGCTGGGAAAGTGAAAGGAAAAGGGTTGATTTGGGTTTTAAAAGCATGCTACTTTTTATAATTATTATATGATTTTTGTTTCAAGATTTGAACCTGAGACATTCAAGATCAATTTTCAAGTGATATGATTGAATAGGATTAAAATGTAAAGATACCCTTTTGAAGAGGGAATCGGCTGAGTGGTTTCTGTGTTTTGTGGTTTCATTTGTATTGGTTGGTTTCTATTATAGAGCATGGCTATTTGTCCATTTTTATTAGGAAAATGTAGGTATTTTTGTGGGGTTTATGGTAAAATTAGCTGATGGGTTGTTCAGTTGCTGAGTCTCTATATTGTTCATGCAAAATTCTGAAACTGAACTGGGTTTAAGAACATCATTAGCTAGCAACTAGACCTCCTCATGGCCGGGCAGCCCGCTCGGCCCGGCCCGTATTAGGCCGGGTCTGGACAGGATTTTTTTTGTTTCAGCTCGGCCCGGAACAGTGTTTTTTAATTAAAATAATATTATTTTTTTTAATTTTAATTATAAAAATATATTTAAATTTTTTTTTAATGTGATGAACAGTAAATTCAGGCTTACCGGGCCTAAACTTTTAATCGGGCCGCTACAAAAAAATATTTTTTAATCGGGCCGCGGCCCGACCCGGCCCATGAGCAGGTCTACTAGCAACTTCTTATGCTTTTTTTTAGGGAAATTTGGATGTATTTCATGGGTTCCCAATAGTTCCAAGGTAGCAGACATTTGGGAGTATATTGCTGGACCTGTAATGCCACTCTTGGACTTGGTGTTTTCCTTTGATTTATTTTCATTAGATGTTTGTTTTAAATTTACCTTTATTCTTATTGGGGTTCTCCTTTTGAGTTGAGATGGAGTGTGTTTAGTTCAAAATTTAGCCATTTCAGTTCTCTCTCTTTCAGCTAAAGAACTTCATTTATTTTTTCCATTTTACATGCTAATCAATTTAATCTGTAGCATTTGGTTGATAATGATGCAGGTGCAGCAGAACTTTGTGCTTTTCTTGATGCAAAGAAAATAAGGTCAAGTTCCATCGTGCCTTAGCTTTTTCCTCATAATATTTATTTGTTTTATCATATACAGATAACTGTACAAGACATGGTGTATATGGCTGCAGGTATATTAGTTATTGCCTCACACTTCATCACTGAGTTTCCATATATGTCCCATGTGGCTTGACTGTTGGCCTAGTTACTATAGCTATATTACTTATTATTAATAGCAGATTGTTTTGCTAGGTTTAATTTTTCTCTCTTGGATAATTTAATGTACCAGCTAAATGACATTGGCATGTTAATTGCTTACTCTTAACAATACTTAAAATTTGGATCTGTCAACTGCTTTTGATTTCAGAGCTATTATATGAACTTCTAAATATTTCTGGCTGTGTTTGTTTACTGAACTTTTTTTCATGATGTTTTTAGATACTAACCCAAATTGCTTCCATTTGTTTCAGAAGGGGACTAATCACTCGCAATGTCAAAGAATCAGTTGATCTGTTTCATCAACGGTTTGGAGTAAGCTATTTGAAGCATGAAATTGAACTATTCTGGACATTTTGTTGAATTCTGAGGTTGAAATCTTAATAATATGCGTTGTTTCAGATGATGTTTTCTCCAGCACTCAGCCGGGAGTTTCGTCCTTATAAACCAGACCCTGCTCCTCTGCTGCATATCTGTTCAACTTGGGAAGTTCAACCAAATGAAGTCATGATGGTTGGTGATAGTCTTAAAGATGATGTGAGTGTTTCTTCCAAAGCAACGATAATAAACAAAGAAGAAACAATGACGATGTAGCTCATTTATCATCTTCATACATTTTTTGTTGTTGTGGTTATGTCGCATGCAATAGGATGATTAGGTCCCTTTACCGAATGTGCCTTTGATATGATATTTATTTGTTACAAACTATAAACCTTAGGAGGGAGAAAAGTAAAACAAGTATATCTTGGAAAACATTTAATTTTACATGGCGGTTGGATGCACAACTTGTTATATTTACCATTTTAAGCTATGACTCTGCCAAATCGACTCTAATTAGCTATTACTACATGTATTTGCAGGTGGCTTGTGGGAAACAAGCAGGAGCACTGACATGCTTGCTTGATGAAAAGGGGAGGTATGGCTCTCAAGATTTTGCCAAGTTGGATCTAACTCCAGATTTCAAGGTGTCTTCCCTAAATGAAGTTTACTCCATTCTGGAATCCAATTTTGACCTAACACCCTGATTTCCAAATCCATGGTTGACAAATGGTTCGACACTTAATGGAGCGACCGATAGTTGTGCATCGTCCAGTAAAGGTCCTACACCTAGTTGAGGAACACCTAAAAAGTAGAAAACAGTAGGTAATTAAGGAAATCAGCTTTCAAGCATAATAAGATACTGCTTGCTTATCTGGAGGAAAGCAAAAGAGACCTTATCCTGTGTTTGAGTTGATCACTTTGCAAATATAGCAGGATATCACCATGGAGTTTGGAGTTGTTTTCTGTCATCGCTCGAGTAGACATCATTCTATTGTTCTTGGTGGTGTATTTTTATTCTTGGTACCTTTGCTATTCATGTCCCTTGTAATGCTTGGGCAACCAAGATCTTTGTTCTAAATGTAGATGTCCAACTGTAAAGAAATATTTGGCAAGTTCTGTTTTTCCATGAATTCAATCATGTTGAAGAAGAACTAATATCTTTATGAAGTCTCTTTAAAATTTTGTGTTGTGTGGTTGAAAAAGTTTAGCCGAGTTGTTTCATACAGTCACTTTTAAAAGGTGGCATTCAATAGGTATGGGGTTCGAATCTCAGCATCTACAATCTCTTCTTCTATTTTCAGGCTGCGGCTTCCTTTGTACCAAAAAAAGAACAAATCAGTTCTAGGCTTTTATTCTTTGTTTAAGTTTCAATCAGATGAGACCTTCATCACCAGTGTTAGGTTTAGGATTTCAATTCTACTTTTAGGAAGGTTTCTCTAGTCCAGGCACAATGTCCTTTACACCACTAATCATTCTTCATTAGGAAGATATTTATTTGTTGCAGATACAGTGATGATTTTGTTGGTTTCATTATACTCAGAATCTATTAAATGTGATGCTGTTAAGTGAAGATTTATGGGGTATTGAAGACATTGTTGAGGAAATGTAATGAATAGAGGAATATTTCTAATTTTATGCTTCTTCTTTTTCTTTTTTTTTTTTTTTTTTTTCTCTCTTCCTCCAGCAATGAGTTTTTTAGGCAGATTAATGTGAAAAATGAGATTTTCCTTTTATGTTTCTCATCATTTTATGATTACTGTATATTTCTTCTTCACCCAAAATTTCAACCATAATGTTAATTTTGTCCATGTTTTCCCCCTAAGAAAAGACAATGGGCAGAATTTCATCCTTTGAGACCACTAAATTCAAATCTTGGTTGTTTTTGAGAATTGAATCCAGCCAGATTTTTAAGTCTAGTACTCATGGCCGGGTCGGATTCGGTATCAACACCATATATACTTGTCCAAACCCGATTCGACCTAAAATATGGGTCTCAAATTCTGCTCAAACCCGTCCATATTTGTAAATGGATAGTTCAAACCTGTTTAAGCCCGCCCATATTATTTTTTTTTCTAAAAAAATTTAATTAATTTTAGTAATTTAATTTTTTTTATTAAGTTTTAAAACATGGATAACTTAACATATTTTTAAATATTTACACTATAATATTATATTTATTTATTTTTTATATGATATAAATATAAAATAATATATTATATTATATTATACAAATAAAAAAATGGGCGGGCTCAGGCCTTGATAGTTTTTTTTTGGATAACTAGTTATTTTCTATTACCCAAGAAGTAGCAAGCTGCTACAAGTATACAAGTACACAGACTGTACAACAATAATCAATCAAAAATGACAGAATTCAGGCCCCAATTTGTTTGAAGGTATGAGTTTACAGAATCATAAGCAATATTACTAATATTATGCAACCGAATGGAAACAATGTGTTTGATTTTCTCCTACAAGGATTCTCCGGTCTCTTCAATCTGATTGTAGAGCCTATTATTCCTTTCTCTCCAAACCAAATACACAAAAGCATTCCAAGCAAGGCGTAGAACTGTGGAGATCAATGCTTTGCCCTTGAGTTTACTCGAAATCCATATTAACTCAGCTTCTCATCCTGCAACTCTCCTTTGTACTTTGCATAAGCTCAGAATGTGCTGCCAAATGGGTCTAGAGAAGACACAGCTGGAGAAAAGATGATCTCTGGTCTCCTTCTCCTGTTTGCACAGCAGGCACATCTCATTCACTCGCATCCCTCATGATAGTTGGAGCCAAGATCCGGCTCATTTTCTAAACGGGTCTCATTTTTTTTTGCCCAAATCCATATTTTGGGCCTAATATTTTTATTCAAACCCTTCAAAATATGGTGAACCTTTGAATTTGGACGAATAATCCGACCCTTGAACAGGTCTAAGTCTAAAGATAAACTCCTTATATTTTAGTAATTTAGTCATTGGACATCTCTATCTTTTTCATGTACCTCATAGCTTTTAAAGTTCAATTATTATAGGATGTCACTATGTTATTGCTCTATGAATCCTATTTGCCATGGCATAGAGATTATTTTATAAACATGTATCTTGTCTCTTGATTATAATTTTTTTTGAAAAAAAAAAAATTAAAGTCAAATTATTATTATATTATGACTTAATATATATTTTTATAAAATTACGATTATAATCAAATAATATTTGATATAACATAAAGAAGAAGCAATAAACAACATATAAATTGGACGAAACTCATATTTGATGAGATTTGAATTTGAAACTTAAAGGTTATATGATTTTTTTTATTGTTATTGAGAAAAAGTTGCATTGACACTATAAGTGAATGTTGAATTTTGTTATTATATTTTAATTTATTGAATTTCATCATTATATTTTTAATTTCGTTTATTTTTTATATAATTGAAATATTTCGTTATTGTAGATGATAAATTTTATTATTTTCGTTATTTTTCAAAAATCAACAAAATTGAAAATTTAATATTGATCATATAATATTAAATTTATGTTTGATCCTAAAAGAAAACAAGATTTGGATCAAAAGCAATTTATATTATTATTCTTACTAAAATAAGATTGCTTTGTTGGGTAATGACTAATGAGTAGAATTTATTCTTAAAAAAAAAAAAAAAAAAATTTAAACATGTATTAATTAATGGTACTAGATTTCAACAGCGGTCCGGTTCATCAAAACAGTCGGTTCACCTCTTCTTATAAAACTCTCAAACCCTTAATTTTAATGACTCGCCTCTTCCCAGTTACTTCCTCTGTTTCTAGGGTTTCCGTGGAAGTCTCCTTCAAACTCTGAAGGTACCTCTCTCTTTCGATTGATTCTTTTCATTTCCATTTTTCTTCGAAATATTAAGCAAATTTTCATTATCTTACCAATAGTTTTTGTAAAAAAGCTGAATAGAAAACCCCCAAAATTTTGGGTTATTTTTTGTATTTCTGAAAACAAATTTGTGTTAATATAGTGTAAATAATTAGATATTAGATGTTAAATGGCTGCTGAATTGTTTCCTGATTTAAAAAATATATTTTTTGGGGTCAATTTTTAATGTTTATGCAGATGGGGAAGAAAAAGGAAAAAACTTTTAATGAGCCCGAGTCTACACTTGATTTAAAGTCAATGATTCATGAAAATGCTTTGTTCTTTGACAAATTGGTTGAGTTAATCCCTGCAAGGTTTTATCTACCAGATGAAAAGGATAAACCTTGGTTTCAGGGTCTTAGCAAGGTCGAAAAGGCGTCTGCTAAGAAACAATCTAGAGAGAACATTAAGAAAGCCCGGAGAGATAGGTTAGATCCCGAGAAATCGTCGAAGACAACTCTTGATTTGTTGAAAGAGAATTTGGAAAAGGAGAAATTAAATAAGGAGAGTGATGGTGAGGAGGAAATTGAGGTTAGACCTATAATGTCTGATTTAGACGGTGGTGAGGAGCGTTCAGTTACTTACGAAGAACTTAGGCAAAGGCTTCGTAGGAAAATCGAAGAGCTTCGTGGTGGCAGAAATAGTGCGGATTCGGATAAAGGGAAGAAGAAGAATGAGAGGAATGATAAGAAGGGTAATGTTCAAAATAAGCGAAAGAGGGATATTGGAGCTGAAGAAAAGAAAGTTGCTACTAGTAATGATAAGGATAAAGTAGAGAAGGATGTAGAAGAGGCTGCAAAAGAACTTACTTTTAGTCATGTTAAACTTGGGGATGAGGAAAAACATGGGAAGAAGAAGAAGAGAAAACTTTCAAAGTTCAAAGAGCTTGAAAATGCAATGAAATTGGAAGAAGCTAAGAAAGATCCCGAGAAAGGTGAGGTGATCGCGAAGAAGCATTCGTGGAAAGCAGCGATGGATAGAGCTGCAGGGATTAAGGTTCACGATGATCCGAAGTTGTTAAAACATAGTATACGGAAGGAGAAGAAGAGACATCATAAGAATGTTGAGAAATGGAATGAGAGGGTCGAAACTACGGGGAAGTTGAAAGCAGAAAAACAGAAGAAGAGATCAGAGAATATACAAGAGAAAATTCACCAGAAGAAGATGCGGCGGATTGCTAAGAGGGAGAAGAAGCTGTTGCGACCGGGGTTTGAAGGTCGGAAAGAGGGTTTTATTAATGAAGGGTCAACCTGAGGTTCTTTTCTTTTAATTTTTTTTTGCATAGCCAATATGGCTTTTCCTTTTTTGATAGAGTTGTCATTAACATCATATCATTGCTCTAGGAATATTACATGTTAGGAAGGCTGTTGCTAGTTGCTACTTCTCCTTTCCCTTCTTTTTTTTCCACCTAGAGAAAGTGGATGAATGTTGTTCAAGAACTGAATTTGGATTAATATACTGCAAAATGTTTGGTTCTGATTGTGTATGGCTCCATCTGTGCTCTTTGAAAGTAATCTCCTATGAGCTTCAGCTTACATTTGTAATCTCAATTTATAGTGCTGCTATCTATGTTGCTCCGACTTTTCATTTTTCTTGGAGTACCTATGTCCGACACATATTCGGACATGGGTATGGGGATATGATCTCCAAGGATCCTCCAAATACATGGAAAAACTTAGAATAAATCAAACATACTCGTATCTGATACTCACAGCCAAGTTCTAGTAACATAGGCTGCTGCCATGCTAATTATTTTTGTACCAGCAAAAAATAAAGCATTGCTAATTATTTGGGTGCTTCATGTAGTCATATTGATAGAAGAAACTGTTGAAAGATTGGATCAATGGAGAATATTGTTATGCTTAGTCTTGCTAGTCCATAAATCTTGGAAAAGCAAGAAAAAAAAAACATTGTTACTGCTGGCATATTGTTGACTACCTTCGCTTATTCCCTGGGCAATTGATGCATTTGTTTGTTTATTGAAAGGCATCTTGTGGTTATTGTCAAAATGAAAACAGTGCCAACAGATTATCAAGAAAACCATAACCATTACATTCTTTTAATCTATGTTACTCGGAATCGGTGTGAGTGTCGGATACGGGTATGTGTTCAATTTTTTTAAAGTTTTTTTTATGCATTTGGAGGGTCCTTCGAGGGTCTTATCCCCATATCTATATTCGAATATACGTCGGACATGGGTACTTTATATTTGGATATAGGTATTTTAAAAAAAATGAAAAGTTGGGACACCATAACTTTTAATCGACTGTAAATTCTGTGTTAGATTCTTTCAACTTCCAAAAACATCATGAATTATTCTCATTAGATATGCATTTAATTTTCTTTGTCTGTCATGGATCTTCCAAAATAGTCAAGTCTGTTCCAATCTGGAGTATATTCTTCTTGTTACATAGCTGAGAACTTTGTTGTGTAACTTGGGCTTTGAAAGTTACAAAGGAAGAAGCTGAAGTGTGGAATTGGAATTTGGAAGGGATTATCCCCATCATGCCATGGAACAGTCGGTACTTCAAGAATATATTGCCAAAATCCCATATCTTCTAGCATATGGTGGTTTAATTTAGCCACCTTACAAAATTAAACTTGGCAGGTGTTTTTGTTTAAAAAACACAAACTTAAAAGGATCCTTTTTAATAACAACTGTTTTTGGAACTGATAATTTTGGGCACAAAAATAATTTTAGACATAATATGATTACGTTATACGAAAATGATTACTAAAACACCATTATGATATAAAAAAGACATTATTACATTACATGAATATCATAACTAAAACACGACTCATGACTTAAAAAAATAACTCAAACAGGACAGGAATACTGTTAGTTCAAATATATGGATTAAACTAAGAGGGGTTCGAACCGGTTTCTTAAAATTTTCACAATTAACTTTGCAAATTAAGTATGAGAAATTAAAAAAATTAAACAAATAATGAAATAAATGAACAATATAAGCAAATAATGTAGAGAGTAAGAAAAAAAAAAAAAGCAAACAATCAAAATATAGAGGTTCGGCCCTTTCACTTGGTGTCTACATCCTCTTTTCTTGGTACTTTCTTGCCAAGGTGCTTCACGAATCCACTAATGAAAGTTACCTTTGAGGTTAAGGTATAACTTTACAATCCTTATCTTTTAAGGCTTAAATAGAAACTGTTGGATCCTTAATCCATCATTGGGCTTATAAGTGAATAATTATGTGTTGTAGACTGTCGAATAAGGTTAAACTCATTTAAAATGATCTACTGAAGTTTGGGTATTTGGGCTTTAATGTATCTAATAGGGTGTGGGCTTTTAATGTGTAGAGACTTAAGGCTAATATCTATTTTTATGATGGGCTAAAATAGAAATACTAAAAGATAACAGGAAAGTTATCTTTAAATAGTGGTTATGGTCCCCAGATCACACGGTCGTAATTCTATTCTTTCTGACGTCTCATCATCAAAAAAAGAACGAGAGAAAACAAAAGTATTCTCTAAGAGAACGTGTTGATCTAGAAGACATACAGCATGGCTCTGGAGAGTAATCAATCGTCATGGATTCAGGTACGCTTCCGCATATTGATCTGTTGATTCTTGGTGATTTAGCATGAATGTTTCCTAGGGTTACATCTAAAGATATTTTCTAACAATTGGCATCAGAGCCTTTTCACGTTGAATCATTAAGAATAATTTTTTGGATGAACAATCATTAAGGGTTTAAATAAAACTATTTATTTATTTTTTAACCGGCGGCTGTAAGGTCGCGCTGACAAGAAGGCCGCGGCGGCATAGGAATAGCGACGACCAAGGCCGCAGATAAAAAAAAGGGGCAATTTTGGTGCAATTTAAATTTGAATATTGGTATGTTTATATATATTTTGGGATGAATTAATTGAAGTAACATGTCATCAAAATGACCTCTCTTGTGGAAATTAATTTGTTTTGGAATATAAACGGTTGTGTGCATGTAACTTATGTGAATATTGACCGGCCCAAAGGAAGATTGATATTTAACATAATTGCATGGGCACTTGTGGTAATAAACATGTGATGATTATTCGGTTTTACATGTGAACAATACATCGACCCAAAGGAAGATTTATTGTTCGACATGTTTCTTATTATCAGTGTTTGATTACTACGCCAAGATATCACTTACAAATTAATATTTTTATCCAAAGACAAAACATTAATGGAGTGCCCGGTATCTTGAGATGGCGTTTACCTCTATTTAAATTTTATTACTTTTCTGTTATGAGACTTATGTGAGCTTGTTTTGTTTATTTGTTGTTCTCTGTGTTAAGCTACAACCGCTCCTGCTAATATTTCTGCCAACATTAACTCTATTCCTATGCTCAATGGCACAAATTTCAAGTCATGGCAAGAGAACCTCTTGATAGTTCTCGGAGTCATGGATCTCGACCTTGCGTTAAGGGCTGATTCTCCTGCACCTCTTACGGATAAGAGTACCTCTGATGAAAAAAGGGATATGGAAAGGTGGGAGAAACCAAATCGCATATGTATGATGATCGTGAAGAAAGCCATTTCGGAAGCATTCAGGGGCACAATGTCTGAAAAGATTACTACGGCTAAGGAGTTCCTTGCAGACATTGAAAAGAGATTTTTCAAGAAAGAAAAGGCTAAAATAGGTACGCTCTTGACAAGTCTACTTTCAATGAGATACAAAGGCAAAGGCAATATTAGGGAGTACATCATGGAGATGTCTCATCTTGCTTCAAAGTTGAAAGCATTTAAGCTAGAACTTTTTGAGGACTTGCTAGTGCATCTGGTCCCTTTCGGCACAGTTTAGCCAGTTTAAGGTGAGCTACAACTGTCAGAAAGAGAATTGGTCTTTGAATGAGCTCATCTCATACTGTGTTCAGGAAGAGGAAAGATTGAAGCAAGATAAGACAGAGAGTGCTCATCTGGCCTCAACCTCTAAGAACAAGGACAATGGATACAAAAGGAAGAAGGATAATGAAGCTGCAGATACAACACCTCAAAAAAAATGGGTCAATCGTAAGGTTCTGGTTGTTTCTTCTGCGGAGTTGAAAGGTATCAGAAGAAGCATTGTACCAACTACCACGCATGGCGTGCTAAGGAAAGTATGCTTTTTAATTTGGTTTGTTCTGAGGTTAATTTAACTTCGGTACCTAGACACACGTGGTGGATAGATTCTGGTGCAACAACTCACATCAGTGTGTCTATGCAGGGTTTATTGAGTTGCCGAAAGCCAAGTGATGGTGAAAAATACATCTATGTGGGTGATGGCAAGACGGTTCAAGTTGAGGCAATAGGAAAATTTCGATTATTATTAAAGATTGGAATTTATTTGGATCTTAATGAGATATTTATTGTACCGTCTTTTAGACGGAATTTGATTTCTATTCTGTTTTGGACAAATCTGGTTATTCTTGTTCATTTAGGAATGAAAATTTTAGTTTGTTTCATGATTCAAAATTGGTTGGTTCCGGTTCTTTGTCAGGTTATGATAATCTTTATTTGATTGATACAATTGCTTCATTTAATGAATCCCTGCAATTAAGTACACGAGGTATAAAGAGAAAATTAACCAATAAGAATGCAGCTACGTTGTGGCACAAGAGATTAGGTCATATCTCCAGACGGAGAATAGAGAGACTTGTGTCAAACGAAATTCTAGACCTCTTAGATTTCGCAGATTTTATGTTTGTGTTAACTGTATAAAGGGAAAATAAACCAATAAAAGGAGATTTGAAGCCAATAGGACTTTGGATGTCTTAGAACTTATACATACGGACATTTGTGGGCCATTCCCTACGGTTGCTTGGAATGGTCAACAATATTTTATAACGTTCATAGACGATTATTCTGGATATGACTACATATATCTTCTTCATGAAAAGTCAAAATCACTAGATGTGTTAAAAAATTATAAGGCTGAAGTTGAGAACCAACTCAGCAAAAGGGTCAAAACCATCAGATCTGACCGTGGTGGTGAGTACTATGGCAGATATGACGGTTCATGTGAACAACATCCAGGACCGTTTGTTAAATTTCTAGAGGAATGTGGTATCGTCCCACAGTACACTATGACGGGTTCCCCACTATGAATGGTGTTGCTGAAAGACGAAATATGACACTTAAAGACATTGTGAGAAGTATGATTTGTCATTCTACCTTACTAGAATCACTCTGGGGAGAAACGCTTAAGACTGCAGCATATATCCTTAACAGAGTTCCAACTAAAGCAACTGCCAAAACCCTTTATGACCTTTGGACGGGCAAAAAGCCTAGTTTAAAGCACTTGCACATTTGGGGATGTCGAGCTGAGACAAGACCTTATAGGTCTAATGAAAAGAAACTGGACTCAAGAACTGTGAGTTGCTATTTTATTGGATACTTTGAAAGATCCAGGGGGTACAAGTTTATGATCTCATAACTAAGTCGATTTTCGAGTCGAAAAATGCCAGGTTCTTTGAGGAGGTCGAGTTTGCGGGGGGAGATACAGTTAGAGACTTTGTCTTTGAAGAGAAATATTTTGAT
Organism: Fremontodendron californicum; assembly: GCA_030761205.1. Classification (NCBI taxonomy): domain Eukaryota; kingdom Viridiplantae; phylum Streptophyta; class Magnoliopsida; order Malvales; family Malvaceae; genus Fremontodendron; species Fremontodendron californicum. Next base: position 22,902,905 of record JAULJL010000022.1, on the reverse strand, counting down.
ATTCCCACAGGTGTTATTGGCATTGATCAGGATTTCATTCCTGACTTTGTTCAAGGCACAACAGATTAAGACAATGTCGATGAACCTCCCATTCAAGAAATTATTCCAGAAGAACAAACTCTACCACCTCAAGAGCCTATGCCATTAAGGAGATCCACTAGAGAAAGGAGAAGTGCAGTTCCTGAAGACTACATGTATTTCTCCAAGAGTGATGGAAGATGATCCGATCAACTTCCGTCAAGCCATGAAAAGTTCTAACTCTCAGAAGTGGATTGATGCCATGAATGAGAAAATTAAGTCCATGAAGGACAATGACGTGTGGGATCTTGTCCCATTGCCAGAAGGTGCGAAACCTATTGGATACAAATTGATATTTAAGACCAATAAGGATTCGAAAGGTGATGTGGAAAGGTACAAGACTCGTCTTGTCGCTAAGGGCTTTACATAGAAAGAAGGCATCAATTATAAAGAGACTCTCTCTGGTTTCTTCGAAAGACTCTTTCAAGACTATAATGGCATTGGTGGCGCATTTCAATCTTGAGCTATATCAGATGGATGTAAAGACAGCGTTTCTCAATGGTAACATTGATGAAGCGATCTATATAGTGCAACCAGAAAACTTTGTGTTGGGAGGCCCAAAGAATATGGTTTGCAAACTTAAGAAATCTATCTATGGGCTCAAGCAAGCATCTCGACAATGGTATTTCAAGTTTCATCAAGTGATCATCTCGTCCAATTTTGAGATGAATTTGGTCGATGATTGTATATACCATAAGTTTTGTGGGAGCAAGTATATTTTTCTTATTTTATATGTCGATGACATTTTGCTTGCCAGCAACGATATAGGCTTATTGAACGAAACCAAGAGATTTCTAGCTAAGAATTTTGAGATGAAAGATCTTGGTGACGCCTCTTTTGTATTAGGCATAAAGATACACCGGGATCGCTTTTGGGATATTCTTGGATTATCAAAAAAGAGTTATATCAAACAGGTTCTCAAAAGATATGGCATGCAGGATTGTAAACCAGGAAATACCCCTGTAGCAAAGGGAGACAAGTTTAGTCTCAACCAGTGCCCTAAGAATGATTTTAAGGAAAAAAATACAAAAGATTCTTTATGCGTTAGCAGTAGGAAATCTGATGTATGCTCAGGTTTGTATACGTCTGGATATTGCATACATTATTAGGATGTTGGGCAGATATTTAAGTAATTCAGGAGTAGACCATTGAAAAACAGCCAAACGGGTCTTGCGGTACTTACAGAGAACAAAATACTACATGCTCAGGTATCGGAGGTCGGATCAGCTTGAGATCGTTAGGTATACTGACTTCGATTTTGCTGGATGCCAAGATAGTATGAAATCTACATCGGGCTATATCTTCCTGCTAGCAGGAGGTGCTGTCTCTTGGAAGAGTGCTAAACAGTCTCTTGTAGCCTCTTCTACCATGGCGGCAGAGTTCATAGCGTGTTATGAGGAGTCCAATCACGGAATATGGCTACGAAATTTTGTCACGGGGCTGCACATAGTGGACAGTATTAAAAGACCACTCGACAGTTCTATATTCCAACAACAACAGGTGCTCGACGAAGTCAAAGCATATAGACATCAAGTTCCTAGTTGTTAAAGAAAGAGTTTAGAGTGGACAGTTGTCTATAGAGCACATCGGTACAAACTCCATGGTTGCGGATCCGCTTACTAAGGGATTGCCACCCAAAGTGTTTCATGAGCACACTGCTCATATGGGTGTCATCTCATTTGAGGATATTCAGTTTTAGTGAGAGTTTATAATTTTAAATTCTTTTCTGATATAGACATATTTTCAGTTATTTCAGTTTATGGTTATTTTAAAGTTTCTGCAAAATAAAATTTTGGAATATTTACACTCTGATTTTGGTATAGATTGATCTCACTAAGGTTTACGGGTGGACCAGTGTTGGAAATAGGCATGTTAAGATTACATTGCATGAAATTTTCATGCTACATCTCCACATCATGATCCATGTCATTCAGTTGTATCGGCATACGTGACCATTGATGAGTCGAGTTACGAAAGATGTAACGAAGGCCGCTTTGATCCTATGTTGGTATGATTGATGGACCGGATTGGTTATAGATACATTTCAGTAATGACAGCGAAGTTGAGCTCATATGATTATTTTTGCAATGCATAATTATAAAGATACACATATAGCCCAAGTGGGAGATTGTTGGATCCTTAATCTAATATTGGGCTTATATGTGAATAATTATGTGTTATAGACTGTCGAATAAGGTTACGCCCATTTAAAGTGATCTACTGAAATTTGGGTAATTTGGGCTTTAATGTATCTAATAGGGCGTGGGCTTTTAATGTGTAGAGACTTAAAGGTAATTTCTATTTTTATGATGGGCTAAAATAGAAATACTAAAAGATAACATGGAAGTTCTCTTTAAATAGTGGTTATGGTGCCCAGATCATACAGTCGTCATTTTATTCTTTCTGACATCCCATCATCAGAGAAAACAAAAAGCTTCTCTAAGAGAACGTATTGATTTGGAAGACATACCGCACGGCTCTGGAGAGTAATCAATCGTCATGGATTTAAGTACGATTCTGCGTATTGATCTGTTGATTCTTAGTGATTTAGCATGAATATTTTATAGGGTTTGAGAAATGTTTTACATCTAAAGATATTTTCTAACAAAACCCTCTTATCTTCTTAAAAGTTCTACCCAAATTAAATACACTCAAAATCAAAAATCTCTTTTAGAAAATGAAGGTTTTTGTTTCCGAACTAATGAAATCCACTAATGAAATCCTCTAATAGGAGTGTGTTTGCGGACTTAGGAGTGTGTTTGCGAACTTTTAAGTACAAAGAGGCTAATACAATGATAAAATGAATATAAAGTGAGATAAGGCTTAAGCACAAAATAAAATATGAAAATATCTTGCTTTGATTTGCTTTACTTTGAATCTCTTATTCTTGAAAGTGTAAGTGTTGGAATATGGAAAATCTGGATACGATTTATGACAGTTCTTGGAAATATTAGAAAATCCCTTTTATAGGTTAAATATAATTTATGATTGTCAGGAATGAATTGAGATAAAAATAAAAAAAAAAGTCATTGATTCTTAAAAAAAAAAAAAAATTGAACTTCAAAACCTATACCGTGCGTCAAGAATCGATCCTAGGTTTGAGGGATCCTTTATTTGTTTCAATTTCAAAATTAAACTGTTGGAGACTCAAAGATCGATCCTTGCCCAAAATTTGGACTAGAGGATCGATCCTCTGTTGCTCTTAGATTATTCATCTCAATTTTGTTTCCTGAGAATCGATCCAGTAAAGACATAGTTGCTCTAAATAATTCATTTCGATTTTATTTACTGAGAATCGATCCTGTAAAGACATAGGATGAATCCTTGTCTCATTTTTCAAAGTAAAGATCAATCTTCTAAACTAGAAGATCGATCTTTTCTCAATTTTTTTTTTTAAAAATTTGATCATTTTAACTTTAAAAAAAAAAATTATAAAAATTTTAACATAATTAAATATTTAAGAATATAAGAACATATTTAAAAATATATATATTTTTTCAAATTTTTTCAAATTTTCAAAAATATCTTTTTAAAATACTTAATTAAAATTTTCAAACTAATTAAGTCATTTCAAAATTAAACTCAACTTGCAGAAAGGAGGAACTAGTTAGGTAAGTTATAAGTATCCTTCCTATGTAAATATTCTTTGATGAGGCACTGGTTCGTCTAACAAATGATAATGTTTAATTAAAAAATTAAAAAAAAAAATACTTATTTGGTTAAGTTTGTTGAAATTTAAAGCCATTAAAATAATGAATCTCCAACTAACCATTTAACAACCGAACCACACAAAATGTACCATTAGAAAAAAGGCCAGAATCATTAAACAATACAAACCAGATATGCTGCAAATCCAAACATCATGGGAAACATGAAAAAGATCACCAAATCTTCTTTACACAACTACATTTAAAAGGGTAAAGTCCAAATTGAACTAATTTAACTCCAAATCGACAAACGAAATACAGCTTCAAACCCTAGACCCTGCCGGCCACTTCAGGGCCAGCCTTGGGCACCGGCTGGTCCCCAGGTGCATGAATGCCATAGTCAGTGTCTCGGTACCCTGGTCCATACCTGCTGCTGAACAAACCAGCATGGATCAACAAGACGTACAAAAATTGGGTTAATGTGAGGATTATTATGAAAGCTTCAAGTATTCTCAGCCTCCATCCTCTCCACCCTCCTATGCTTATATGCTTGCAAGCAAACCTGCCAAGTGAAAGTGAAACAGTTACATGAAAATGGAGTAATTGTTTAATTTTATAAATTGTGTATAAATAATAAATGGTAATCAAGGTTCACCCAAAGGCTAGTGCAGTCAAGGCCCAAGCAATAAGTGAAGATGATCCTGCTTCAGCAAGACTATCAGTTCTCCAAGACCTGATATGGCGTCCTCCTGCAAACTTTGATACTATGCCTGCTACAGCAGCCAAGATTGCAAAGGTCAGGAAGAAACCGGTTGCTCCATTTCCAACCATACCTGAAACATTTCCCTTGTGTTAAATTAATCAAGCAAGTTTTATCAGATACTATATATACATATATATATATATATATAGTGATTAAAGATCATGATAATTACTTACTGGGGTGAGCAGTCTGGCCATTGATGTATCTATTAATACACCAGCTAGCAAATCCCAGCACAATAAAATACATGATCAAGTTGAGAAACAGCAAAGGAGCTGCTATGTTCCTTCCTACTGTAGCCATCCTACGTACTCAGACAGAACACTTGAAAACCAGACAAATCTCAACAAATTTAATTCCTGTCTTCAGCTTAAAGATTTTGTGCAAGGCCAAGAGAGTTTGGCAATGGAAGGCTAATATAGAGAAAGTTTAAGGTGAAAAGAAAGTGGTGAATACGTACGTGTAAAGCAGTGAGGCTGTGCATGCAAATGCAAGGTACTGGATACAGGTGGAAGGACACTTGTCAAAAATGGTGTTTACGTTTCCTTCTCTTTTGGAATCTCGAAGCCTTACAATGCAAACGATGTGCATATCCAGTGTTTCAGAGAACATAGTATTACCCATCACTTAATTTGATCAGATTTAAAGTTCTTCTCTTATACCTCAAAAATACTTGAAACAAGATAATGTCGATCCTGAAATTTGTTAAATTTATCAATATTGTATTTGTATTTTAAAAATATTTAATATAATTTTTATATTATTAAATCGTATATCAATGTAGTATTTTATTTAACACCGTTAAATATAGATGATAATATGACATTGATCCATCAAATGATGACACGTGACAGTACTTGATTTTTTAAAATTTAATATCTGAATTTTTGTAAAAAAAAAATTTAAAATATATTTTAAAAATATAAAAATATTTTAAATTATATTTTAAAAACTAATATCTATTTTTTTTTAAATTAAGAAAATTTATATTAAAAAAATAAAAAATTATATTTTTAAAAATTAATATCTATTTTTAATTAAATATTAAAATATTTAACTAAAATTATTTTTAAAATATAAATATTTTAAATTACTTGTTAAACAATTTATAATTTTTGAAATTTTTTAAAAAAGAAAAAGTAATTTTTAAATTTTACAAAAATTAAAAAAATTTATTATTTTAATATTTTAAAATATTTATTAATTTTTTTTGTCCTCTTTTTTTCTTTGAGTTCATACACGTGACATCATTATGTGATGCCACATGTCATCATTATATTTTTAAAATAATATTATTTTTATTTTTAAAATAAAAATAAAATAATATTTTTTATGTTAATACATGTGACATCATTATGATGTCATGTACTATAATAACACACAAAATAAAATTTTAAGTACTAAAAAAAATATTTAACTAACAGATATTACATTGACAAATTTAATAAATTTTGGAGATCATCAATGTGACGAAGATATAAGGAAGTGAATAAATACCTACTACTTTAAGGTTTTTCCATTTCATGGGAGAGGTTCTTTAACAAAGGATTTACTAGATTTTATGTACTTTGAAAGTCTCGGAAATGGAGAATTAATGAATACATTTTATTTTAGATAGAACATCTTTAATTTTAATGCTTTTAAAAAAAAAAAAAAATTTAACCATATAAAGAATAAAAAAAGGTATGATTTATAAGATCATAATGAAAATATTTATCCTCCATATATAAACACCAAAAATATTTGTCTAAATTTGTATTTTAGTGGTAGTTTTCCAAGAAGTGTTTTTTTTTTTTTTTTTACAAAAAAGGATCATAGTATGGGATAAAAAAAAAATTCAACACCGACATTCGAATTCAAACTTATTGGATCTCATCTTTTAAGGTTAAATATATAAATAAATTAGATTCAGCTCCAAATTTATTCTTTACATTTAAAAAAAAAAAAAACTTTTATAATTAATCAATGACAAAGAGAATGTTGAATTTTAAAGAGCAAAAGAGAAATCAGAAACTATTGGCATTGGTAATATCATGCAAAATGTTATATATTTTATACTTTACCCCAAAATATTTTTGCTTTGATGTTGTTTGTTTGAAGTATATGTCACATTGTCACTACTCTTTCATTAAACCATGAGATTATTTTTCGCTCATATCGCTGGAGGTGGAGAGAAAACCGATTTTACAAATCAATTAAATGTGCCTCTACGGCTCTACATTTCAATCACTAGAAATTTGTTACTTTCTTTTGTAAAGCAAGAATTTAATAATGGACATTGGGGAAGGTAAAAACGTCTCTCCTAGGGTTTTTCTCTAGTGAGAGTTTTCGGTCTTGTCGTCAGTGCAAGGTTTGTTTTTGTTTTGTCTTTTCCCTTTGATGGATAAGTGAGTTTTGTGACTACTAAAAGAGAATATATTCTGTTTGATTTATCTCGGCACAATTGAGAATATATTTTAGCAGAAGGTTAGGATGGCAGATGCTTTGGAGGATCTATGGAGCAAACTGACATTAACCGATGAGGAACAAAATGAGGTACTGGTTGAGAAGAATTGGTTTGCAGCGACTCTGGAAGAGGGGAAGAATTGCCTGGTGGGGAAAATTCTGACAAAGAAGAATATCAATGTGGAGGCTATGCAGACAGTTTTTGCGAAACTATGGAAAACGACGAGGGGAATTCAGATCAGCGAAGTGGGAGATAAGCTTTATGTTTTTCGGTTCGAAGATTCAACAGTAAAAGATAAGGTTATTATGAATCAACCATGGTCTTTCAATAAGGCCTTGATGGTCTTTCGTGATTTCGATGGAATGACATCACCAAGTAATATGAATATGAACTGGTGTCCGTTTTGGATCCAAATCCATGGTTGCCTTTGGGTTTTATGAATGAAAAAATCGGCACTGTGATTGGTGAATCCATCGGTGATGTTGAGGAAGTGGATGTTCGGGATAACCATATTGCATGGGATCGATGCCTTAGGGTTAAAGTCCATATAGATGTCCATAAACCTTTAAAGCGGGGAAGCAGGATAGCAGTGGATGATGGGAATAAAAAATTGGTTCTGTTTCGCTATGAAAGATTGCCCGATTTCTGCTATGTTTGTGGAAAATTGGATCATCTTGAAGGCGATTGTATTGATGCTCTGAACACGAAGAAGGGTGGTGGAAAAGTTAGCAGGGACTATGGGACATGGTTAAGGGCGGATTTAAACAAAGGTTGGATGAATGATTTCGTAGTATCTGGTTCAAGGTCTGTTGGCAGTCGACATCACCACAGGGAAGGGAAGATTAACGATAACGTCCATCTTGCAAATCTGGGTAGTCAGGATGATGCGGCTCAGACATGGGAAGCCATGAACACTAGCGAACTGGGGTTTCGAGGATCAGATTTGGCTAAGGGTAGATCATTCTTTGCACCGCATGAATCAGCTGAAAGTTTGCAAAGGACAGACGTAATGTCAGGAGTAACAATGGGAATGTTCCATGATTCTAGGGCTGACAAAATGGGTGGTGGTTTTTCGACAAAGGAAGTCAATGTGTCAGGATTGGCAGGAATGACGTTGGAGAACAGAATTAATGAGGCAGTTGACCAACTTTCTAATCTGGAGGCGCGAGATATAGGTGACAAATCTGACAAAGAGACAGCAGTGGACCCAGCTGATATCATGGAAGTTATGTCTAGTCCTGGGGGCCAGCTCATGGTTGCGACAAAATCAGGAAAGTGGAAGAGAAAGGGGCCCCTGACACCGAACACAAAATTACCGGTCGTATCTGGTATCTCAGCAGGGATTAAACAAGACCTATCGAGCCTATATCCAGTATGTATTTCTCCTTCCAAGAAGGGTCGAACCCAGCAAAAAGGGGACGGTGTCCACAAACACCAATCTGTTCAGATGGCGGAGACTGACTTGATAGGTCAGTCCCGCCAGGACTAATGAGTTGCATGGTATAGAACTGTAGGGGATTGGGGGCTTCCCGTGCAGTTCATGAACTGACCCGTTTGGTCAGGAATAATAAACCCCTACTGTTATTTCTTTCGGAGACAAAAAGAAATAATAGTGAAATGGAATGGTTGAGATCGAAAATTGGTTACGATTTTTTCTTTACAGTAAGCTGTCTGAGAAGGAGTGGGGGATTAGCTATGATGTGGATGTCGGATATTTCGGTCTCGGTGAAATCTTTTTCTATGTCTCATATTGATGCACATGTTACAGGAGGAATGTTTGCTCATGAATGGCGACTTACGGGGTTTTAAGGTCAGCCAGAAACACATCGTCGCGAAGAATCCTGGAATCTACTGAGATTGTTAAAAGATAGAAGTCAGTTGCCTTGGCTCTGTGCAGGTGATTTCAATGAAATCCTTCTCTCTACTGAAAAAGAAGGAGGAAGTTTACGATCGGCATGGCAAATGGATAACTTTCGAGCTGTTATCGATGAGTGTGGTCTGCTTGACATACCGGTGTCTGGTCCAGCCTTTACATGGATACGGGATGGTTTGTCAGGAGTTATTCGAGAACGTCTGGATAGAGGTCTCGTAAACCAGGCATGGTGGGAGTGCTATCCATCAACATTAGAATACCATTTGGGGGCTTCTACTTCAGATCATATCCCACTGATTTTCCAACTTAACACGAGCAGAAGGAACAGTCACAAGAATGGTGGTTTTAAATTTGAAAATATGTGGACAAGACATGTGGACTGTGAACGGGTAATTTCTTTAGTGTGGAGGCAGGGTCAACATGATAATTTTGATGAGCTGGCTGATGGGCTATATAGGTGTGGACAACAGCTATCGCAATGGAATAAAAAATCTTTTGGTGACATTCGGTTTCAGATTAAACAGAAGCAAAGAGAATTGGAAAATATTCTTAATGGCGACAGACCACTGTTAAATCAAGAGGGACATGTGACAGTGCGAGTGGAACTTAATGAGCTGTGGCACAGGGAAGAGATGATGTGGAGGCAGCGATCTAAGACACTTTGGCTAAAGGAAGGGGACAGAAATACGGGTTACTTTCATTCGGTTGCATCTATAAGAAGGAGGAATAATACCATTAACAGAATAATGGATCAAGATGGTAACTGGCAACATGAGGAGGCTGCAATTGAACAGATTATACTCGACTATTTTGCTGATATTTATTCTTCAATCGGGACTAGTGATAGTGCAATGCAGGAGATATTTTCAGGAGTGAATGGGGTAATCACGGAGGATATGCGGCAGTGTATGGATGGTGTCTTTACAGCTCAGGAAGTGAAAGAAGCATTAAGTCAAATGCATCCCAGTAAGGCGCCTGGTTCGGACGGTATGACTGCTCTCTTCTACCAGCGGTATTGGCATTTGGTTGGGAATGATGTTAGCAAAATTGTTCTTGAGTTTCTTAATAAAGGGCTGCCACTGACTCAAATCAACCATACTAATTTGGTCTTGATTCCAAAGGTAAAACACCCAGTCTCTATCAAGGAATATAGGCCAATTAGTCTGTGCAATGTGGTTTACAAAATTATTTCAAAAATGTTAGCCAACAGACTTAAGCAATATTTGCCTAGTCTGATCAGTGCTAACCAAAGTGCTTTTGTTCCGGGGCGTATGATTTTTGACAATGCTATGGTGGCTATTGAGACAGTCCATGCAATGAAAAGAAGACGTAAAGGAAAAGTTGGTCAGATAGCACTCAAACTAGACATGAGTAAGGCATATGACAGAGTTGAGTGGAATTATTTGGAAGGTATTATGAAGAAAATGGGTTTCTCAGACAAATGGATCTCGTTGATTATGACGTGTGTTCGTACAGTCCAATATTCGGTAATTATCAATGGGAAACAAAGTGGAAGGATAACCCCAACCAGAGGTTTACGTCAAGGAGACCCACTATCTCCATATTTATTCCTTTTGTGTGTGGAAGGTCTGTCAAGTTTACTGAATAGTGCAGATACCAACGGGACAATCAAAGGAATAGCTGTGGCAAGAAATGCCCCAAGGATATCCCATTTGCTGTTTGCGGATGACAGTATTCTGTTTTTTCAAGCGACGATGCGGGAATTTGAGGGCATAATGAGACTTCTGCATGTATATGAGAAAGCTTCGGGTCAGTTGGTTAATGTCGACAAATCTGCCATCTTTTTCAGCACCAACACAGTCGCTGGCGAGAGGAATGCGATTGTGCAATTGTTGGGGGTTAAAAAGTTTATCGATAGGGAACGATACCTGGGTTTGCCTTTGCTATTTGGGAGATCAAGGAAAATGATGTTTTCTTCGATCTTGGATAGACTGCGATCCAGACTTGAAGGTTGGCGAAGGAAATTGTTGTCTCAAGCAGGAAGAGCAGTATTAATCCAAGCAGTTGCACAGGCTATCCCTCAATATGTGATGTATTGCTTTCTACTGCCAAAAACTTTCATTCATGATCTCAATATGTTAGTGGCTGGCTTCTGGTGGGGTGATACGCAAAATAAAAGGAAAATTCATTGGCTTAGATAGGATACACTATGCATGTCGAAACTTGATGGTGGGATGGGCTTCAGAGACTTTGAATCTTTCAACCTCGCTTTACTGGCAAAGCAGTGCTGGCGTTTAGTCCAGAATAGTAACAGCTTGTGCTATCATGTCTTGAAGGCGCGTTATTTTAATAACAGTTCTTTATTGGAGGCAACCTTAGGGACTAACCCGTCGCTACTGTGGAGGAGTTTACTTGAGGGAAGAGATGTTATAATCAGAGGCTCAAGATGGAGAGTAGGAGATGGGCAGTTAGTGGATGTGTGGCGAGACAAATGGATTAGTAGGGGACCATCTTTTATGGTAAATAAGGTGCAGGATCAACAGTTTACACCGTTCAAAGTGGCTTTGTTAATTGATACCCAACGCCGAATGTGGAAGGAGGATATGGTGAGGGAATTGTTTGATGAAGAAGACGCCAAATTGATTCTGCAAATACCGTTAAGCCATCAAGTCTCAAGAGACAAGCTCATTTGGAACGACTTCATAACTGGTTTATTCACAGTGAAATCGGCTTTTCATATAGCACAAGAGTTGAGGGGCAAATCAGTCGGCACACGGGACCAAAGACAGGCAAAGTGGAGGATCATTTGGTTGGCAAGAGTAATGCCAAAGGTTAAAACCTTTATGTGGAGGGTGGTGAAAGGTTGTTTACCAACAGCAAATAAATTATGCAATCGAGGCCTACAAGTGGAAAATGTTTGCGCTGTATGTGGTATGATTTCTGAGACTTGGTATCATGTTTTCTTTGGCTGTCATCTGAGTGCACAGGTATGGAAGGACTATAGTCCGGGCCTTCTATGTTTTGCAGAAACACATGCTATCGGTCCTGAGTTTTGGACGGATTTGCTGAGGTTCACAAAAAGCACGGATTGCACAGAACGGTGTATGAACATTATGTGGCTGTTATGGAATAACCGCAACAATAATTTTCATAATGGCTGTTGTTACTTGCCTTCGAGGATAGGACAGACTGCAAGATCGATGAAAATGGGGTTGGGAGCTCCGGATGATCAAGGGAATATGCAACATCCATTGCGTGTACAGAGACAGTTGAGATGGGAGGCACCACCAGATGGTTTTGTAAAGGTAAATGTTGATGCATCACTAAACAGAAGAGAAGAAGTATCGGGGTTAGGCATTGTGATACGAGATGCCAGAGGTGCTGTGCTGCTGTCGGCAACTGTTCGGGTTGGGCTGCTATCAACACCATTACTAGCAGAAATCACAGCCATAAAGGCAGGCCTGGAGCTTGCAGTGGAGAAAGGGTATGTTAAATTAATTGTGGAGTCGGATTCAAAGATGGCGATCACTGAACTCGAAAAAAGAGATGATTCTATGTGGGAGTGGGGGAATCTAATACTTGATATTTGGGACTTAGTTGTGGATTGTAATAAGGTGGTTTTTCACCATGTAACTAGAAACTGTAATATGCTAGCTCATGAGCTTGCAAAAACAGGATGTCAAGGGGAAGCTCAAAGAATATGGCTAGGGTCATTACCTGCTACTATATGTAACCCTGATTCAGTGGATTTGGAATGAAATTATTCACTATCTTATCAAAAAAAAAAAAAAGCAAGAATTTAAAACGTTGTCGTTTTGCTCTCAATCGATAATTATTGGACAAATGTCACAATAAGGTTTTCCACTAGAATGAGACCCTGCTATGTCGAGATTTTTTTTTTTATAAAATATTTTTTTTATTATTTTCATAAAAAATAAATAAATGGTAATGTATATATATATATATATTCAAAATTTTAATTATTTGAAATTATAATATATTCATAATCTTTTGTTAGATGATTTTGTTTGTATTTTACCTTGTACTGATTGTTATATATGTATTAGAATTATCAACTCAACTATTGAAATAACTTTTCATTAGTTAAATAATTATCTAATTTTTGTTTAAGATTATATCATTCTAGAGTGAGAAGTTGAAAAATAAAACATACCATCAATCGCAAAGTCTAAATTTTAGTTATTATTACCATTTATAATTATGGGACCTATTCTTAAGTTTTAAATATCCTAAACTTAAAAAGTAATAAAACAGTTCAAAAAATACCAAAATTGGTAAAAAGTAATTGACATGGTTCCACCTCATAAATGATAATTTTTTTTATTTATAATTTTATGCATTTAATTGTATACTATAGACAAACTTTATATTTATTGATAAAAAGACAAAACTACACTTTAATGTACAATGAAATTGAAAAAGTAAATTTGAAAAAAAGAAAAGAAAATATAACTAATGAGATCAATTTTGGATAAATATATTTGGTTTGAATCTTTGTTAAGCTGTCCCACTTTATCATAATAGTCAAAACTTATATGTTCTATGTAATCATGAGTTTTATTTTTTGTAATGACTAAAATGCCCTTCAATTTTACTCAAAAATAATTAAGAATAAGTTTTGAAAGAAAAAGTGGATACACAAAGAAACTCATACTACATTTAAGCAAATTTGTTTTATAAGTTTGATGAATTTTATGTACAAGTAGAAAAACTCTATTTAAATTTATTAGTTAATTAAAAATAATAATGTTTAAGTCTTTCTAATTTTTCCATTTAGTTATGTGAATATTTTCCAAGGATTATATACATTTATTTATTTATGTAAAAAAAAGTACAAAGTGAAATTTAATGTTTGGCATGAAAGAAGCTAACCTACAATTTTTTATATTATTTTTATTCAAGTCCATTTGAATAAGTATGAGATAAGTTTTGGTGAAATTAAAATAATGATGACGGTATGATTAATTATTGTAATAGTAAAAATTAAATTAATAATGAGATATCTGTTTAAAATGACAAAAAAGGTGTGATAATAGGTAAGAATGAAAAATAATCATTAAAAATATTAATATAAGAGTATATTGATAAATTATTTATATATATTTTAATAATATTTAACATTTAAAATTTTAATACGTATTATTTAATATATTTATTTAAATATTTTAGTTAATTAACTAATTGTCATATAATTATATAAATTTATTTTTATATTAAATGAATGAATAATTTAAACTTTTTAAAAAAAATTAAAAAATAAACTAACAAAATAATAAATTGAGATAGTTAAAATAAATAAATAATTAAAAAACTTTTAAATAATAAATAAATTAAAAAAAAAGAGGGCAAAAAAATTAAAATTTCCAGCAAAATCCAATTGCCCAATTAAATCTTTGTCCTTTATTGCAAAGCTCAATTGGAGGAACAATAAAAATGAACTACATCAAATATATTTCAAATGCACCCAGGAACCACGATGCAATTGAAACTAAAATACTTTGTAACCTTCAGATTTCATTGTACTTTCGATTTGTTCTATGACAAAACCATTCAAAGTTATTTTGTCTTAATTCAAATATAAAATAAATGAGAAATGTTAACCAATATTATTAGGTATTAATTAAAATAATATATATAAAAAAAATATAATTAATATTTTTTTTTTGAATTCAATAAAAATAATGTATTAAAAATAAAAAAATTCTAAATTGATAATTAAATAAGAATTTTGCTAATAAGTGTCCTAAGTGTACTTTTTAAGGTTACTATATATATATATATATAGTAATATCTTCATTCAATACATTAAAAATGAAAAATAAAATTATCAATTTTTGTATTTAATACAATACTTTTACTATAAATAGTATATTAATTAACTTTAAAAAATACTTTAAGGACACTCGTTAACAAAACCCATTGAATAATTATTTTATAATGCCTATAAATATCGATTAAGCGAATCCAAAATAAATAAATAAACAAACATATTTTTTTTCGTTTTTTTAAGTTTGTTCAAATTTCAAAACATTTTTTCAAATAAAAAAAAAAATTATTTTTTAATAATGGCCCCACATTATTGCATGTACTCCTCATGACATGGCATGATCTTAGTGGTGTACAATCGAAAAAGGTTATCTCCACTTCCAATATCACTTGACCGTTCTAAAATTTTGATGACAAACGTATCGTAAATAGTAAGCAATTATATCTAAGTTTTTGAAAAAATGTTTCCATAAAAGATTAGAAGTGTTCAATATTAGTAAGTTTCCTTTGATTAATATTTTTATTTACTTTTTAATAAATAACAAAACATTCATAAAACGAAACTTAATTTGACAAAATAAATTAATATAATATTTGTATGTCAAAAAATACAAAGCATATTTCAATTTGAATAAAAAATCTATTTTTATATAAAAAATGAAATTATATAAAATTATTATGAAAAATATTAATCAGTTTCTAGTGACACTGATTAAGATAATATTATAAAAAAATAATTAATATTTTTTAATTCAATATAAGTAAAAAATATATAATTATTATTAGAGTCCGGTTAACAGATGTTTATACGCATCAGTTAAAAATTATTTAATTATCATTTTAAAATGTTTTTTTACATAGGAAAATGTTAATGAGTGTGATTAGACTAGAGATGACAATAGAGCGGGACGGGGGCGGAGATTGCCTTATTCATCTCCGTTCCATTTTTGCATGGATGATGGAAATCTTCACTTTTATGGATGTCAGTTATATCGATAATCGTTCCACGGTGTTCCACTCTGCTACATCCCAATTTTTATTAATTATTTTTAACTTAATATTGTAAAAAATATATTATAATTTATTCATAACATAATTTTAGTATATAATTTTTTTAATATACATATATATACTAAAAGTATATATAATATTAATATATAATATATATATATGATTTTAGTATATATATCTAATATATATTAAAAATATAAGGGAAAATATAAAATATTTTAAGAGGTAAGATAGTAATTTCAAAAGGCAGGGCGGGGCAGAGCGGAGCAAGTATTTACCAAAATCATCCCGCTCCACCCCACCTCCACTTTTAAAAAAAAAAAACCTTTCTATTCGGAGCGGATTGATGCGAAATCCATCGGTCGGATCGAGTTTTGCTATCCCTAAATTAGACATTGGTTAAAATGATTTATATAAAAAAATATATAATTAATGCATTATTTTTTTCTTAAATTCAGTAAAAGTAATGTATTAAATTTTAAAATTTTTCTTTAAATGTTATTTTAATAATTCTTAATAAACGGATCCTACATTTAATATATTACTTTTACTGAATTTAAAAAAAAATGCATTAATTATACATATTTTTTCTATAAATATTACTTTAACCAAAAACAATAAAAACTAATTAACAGTTTTCTTTTTAAAGATTTGCTGACGAGTGTCTTTAAAATACTCTTTAAAATTAATTAATATACTATTTAAAATACTCTTTAAACTTAATTAATATTGTATTTAAAATATTCCTTAAACTTAATTAATATATTATTTAAAATATTCTTTAAAGTTAATTAATATATTATTTATAATAGTTAATATAGTATTTATGATAATAACACTATATTAAATATAATAATTTATAATTTTATTCATCATTTTCAATACATTGTATGAAGATATTATTATATATAGTAACCTTAAATAGTGTCATTAGAGCACTTGTTAGCAAAATTAGCTCTTTAAGATTATTATATATAGTAATATCTTCATCCAATACATTAAAAATGATGAATAAAGTTGTCAGCTACTGCATTTAAAATATTATTATTAGGGTTCGCTTAATCGGTGCCTATAGGCATTAGTTAAAGATTATTTATTTATTTACTTTTTTGTGTGCATTTAATACATTAATTTTACTAAACTCAATAAAAAGTTATGCATTAATTACACTTTTATTTTTATATGGGTTTTGCTAACGAGTGTCCTAAGGGCACTCGTTAAAATTAGTTAATATATTATTTATAATAACAACATTGTATTAAATGAAAAATTTGACAACTTTATTTATCATTTTCAATGCATTGATTAAAGATATTACTAGCAAAAACCTTTCTGTATATATCACCTTAACTAATGCCATTAGATATTGGTTAATATTTATCTTATTATAAATAACATATTAACTAATCTAAGGACATTTGTTAGCAAAACTGTACTAATAATATTATATAGGTTTTGTTAACAAGTGTTAATAAGTCATTTTTTTAAGGCTAGTTAATATTATTTATAATAATAATATTATATTAAATGCAAAAATTGATAATTTTATTAATCATTTTCAATGTATTGGATGAAAATATTACTATGTATAATAATCTTAAGAAGTACACTTAATACACTCATTAACAACATTCATATTATATTAAATACAATAATTAATAATTTCATATTATATTAAATACAATAATTAATAATTTTATTTATTATTTTTAATGCATTAAACGAAGATATAACTTTAGAGGGCGTTCGGTATGATGGAAAGTGATCACTTTTCATGAAAAGTAATTGGTGGGAATGTGATTCACATGTTTGGTATGCTAAAAATACTTACTTTCATGGAAATGTAACTTTCCTTGAAGAGTTATTTTTCCACAAGTATTGAAATGTGATTCCCATGAAAAGAGGTGATAAAATAACTTTCCCATGTAATTGAAAATTTTAAAAAAATGTTAAAACAAAATTACCCTTCTTACTATTTGGTTTAAAATTATCAATTAAAATATTATTTTTAAATATATAATACAAATATTTGTTAATAATAAATATCATTGAAATATTTAAATAATATTTAATTTGCATCCAGCCTTTTAATTTTTCAACTACATGATAATAGCTTCGAAAATTTATTATTAACAAACATTTTTTTATCCTAAAAGTAACTCAAATTATCAATTGAAATATTATTTTTAAATATTTAGTACAAATGTTTGTTAATAATAAATATTATTGAAATATTTAAATAATATTTAATTTACATCCAGCCTTTTAATTTTTCAACTACATGAAAGTGATTTTGAAAATTTATTATTAACAAATATTTATTTTATTATAAAAATAACTCAAATTATCAATTAAAATATTATTTTTAAATATTTAATACAAATGTTTATTAATAATAAATATTATTGAAATATTTAAATAATATTTAATTTGTATCCAGTTTTTTAATTTTTAAACTATATGAGAGTAATTTCAAAATTTTATTATTAATAAATATATTTTTTATACTAAAAGTAACTCAAATTATCAATTGAAACATTATATTTAAATATTTAGTATAAATATTTATTAATAATAAACATCATTGAAAATATTAAAATTAATAAAATTTATATTTCTTTTGACAAAAGTAATTTCAAAAATTATCATTACATTTTTAGAATTTTAATCAATATTTTTTCATGTATACCAAATGTAAAATTACATTCCTAAAAATTACATTTTAAAAAATTACATTTAAAAAAAATTATATTTTCAAAAATCATATTTTTTTACAATAATGACATAAAAAAGTATCAAACACTTAAACATACGTTACCAAAATTTTTCATTTTATTATTATTTTTTATGAAAGAAATATTGTTAAATCTTGTCATGACTCATGTGTTTTTTAACGAGCACTTCTTAGTAAAATCCTGGTTCAATTTTTTTTTCTTACAAAAAAAACTTTATTTCTCTCTCTATACATCCCATTCCTCCCAAATTCCGCCATGGAAGCACCTTGAAGAACCCTAACTAAATTCGTTCGCATTCCTCTTTAAACTTAAATAACCACCAAATGGGTTCTATAGTACCTTTCCAAGACCTCAATTTCTCCCCACAACCACCCCAAACCACCAGCGTCGCCACCTCCTCCACCACCAACATCAAGTTCTTAACACCCAAAATTGAACCAAAGCAAGAACCTTTCGACGAACCAGCACCAACCCAAACCCCTTACCAACAAGAAAACTTCCTCTTTTCTCTTTCCAATTCTACCCCTGACTTCCTTTCTAATGCCGAAACTACCCCTCCGTCCAACATTTCCTCTTCCACCGACGACCAAAACGCCCTTTACTCCGAATACTCCCGAGTCTCCGAGCTCTTCCGCTCCGCTTTCGCGAGAAGATTACAAAAATACGGCGACGTCGAAGTCCTTGACCCGGATTCTCGGGCCATTGTACCCGTGCCCGAAGAAACCCAACCAACCTCCGAGACCACCCCAACTAACTCTTCCAACCCCGACCGAGCTCTCTCCGTCGTCGTTTCACGTCGCAAGGCCGGAAGATCCAATGAGCTGGTTCGGGTGACTAATTTGGGAATCGAAGACGAGAGGTATTTTCGGGATGTTGTCCGAAGAACCCGAATGATGTACGATTCCCTCCGCATTTTGGCCATTGTAGAGGAAGAAAAGAGGACGGGACCGGGGAACGGGAGACGGGCACGCAGCGATTTGAGGGCAGCCGCGGTGATGAGGGATCGAGGGCTGTGGTTAAATCGTGACAAAAGAATAGTGGGTGCAATCCCAGGTATTGAAATTAGTGACTTATTCCTTTTCAGAATGGAGCTTTGTGTGGTGGGGTTACATGGGCAAGTTCAAGCCGGGATCGATTACTTGCCTGGGAGCCAGAGCTCGAATGGAGAGCCAATTGCCACCAGCATTATTGTTTCAGGTGGATACGAGGATGATCAAGATTCTGGTGAGTCGATAATATATACTGGTCATGGTGGACAAGATAAGTTTTCACGGCAATGTATGCATCAGAAGCTTGAAGGAGGGAATTTGGCACTAGAAAGGAGTATGCATTATGGAATCGAGGTAAGAGTCATTAGAGGGATTAAATATGAGAATAGAGTTTCAAGTAAAGTCTATGTTTATGATGGTTTATATAAGATTCTTGATTGTTGGTTTGATGTGGGGAAGTCAGGTTTCGGGGTTTATAAATATAGATTGTCGAGAATTGATGGGCAACCTGAGATGGGTAGTTCGATTATGAGGTTTGCTGAGAGTCTTAGGACTAGACCTTTGTCAGCTAGGCCGATGGGGTATTTGACTCTTGATATGTCCATGAAAAAAGAGAAAGTTCCGGTTTTTCTTTATAATGATATTGATAGTGATCATGATCCTATGTATTATGATTATCTTGTGAACACTGTGTTTCCTCTGTATGCATTTAGTCAGGCAAGTAATGGTACTGGATGTCAGTGTGTTTCGGGGTGCACGGAAGGGTGCTTTTGTGCTATGAAGAATGGGGGTGATTTTGCTTTTGATTGTAATGGTCTTCTCTTGAGAGGGAAACCGGTGATATTTGAATGTGGGAGTTTCTGTCAATGCCCACCAACTTGTCGGAACCGTGTTTCACAACATGGGTTGAGAAACAGATTGGAAATATTTAGGTCAATGGAAACAGGTTGGGGAGTCAGGTCCTTGGACTTGATACAAGCAGGTGCTTTTATATGTGAATATACAGGGGTGGTTCTAACTAGGGAGCAAGCACAAATTTTCACGATGAATGGCGATACATTGATTTATCCCAATAATTTTTCCGAACGATGGGCAGAATGGGGGGATTTGTCTCAGATATTTTCAGAATATGTGCGTCCATCATATCCCTCAATTCCACCGTTAGATTTTGGAATGGATGTATCAAGGATGAGGAATGTTGCTTGTTATATGAGCCATAGTTCCAGCCCCAATGTGCTGGTGCAGTATGTGTTGTATGATCACAATAACTTGATGTTCCCCCACCTTATGCTTTTTGCAATGGAGAATATCCCTCCTATGAGAGAGCTTAGCATTGACTATGGTGTGGCTGACGAATGGACTGGGAAGCTCTCTATCTGTAACTAAATAATTTAGAGGATATTTTTGGATTTTGATGTGGTGCAGCAGGGCAGTGAGACATGATACACTGAGGTGAGCTTACTTTTAACTGCTGCAAGCATTTCCAGTCATATATGTATTCTAAATTCATATTTGTTTTTGGTGTGGCCATCTTATATTTAAATATTGCTTTTGGTTTTTGCCTTTCTCATGCTTTCTTGTCGTCTAGTTGTCTGCCTTGTCACCTGTTTGTAGGTGCTAGGAATATTATTCCTCATTTCCTTGTGCAACTCCATGCTGTACACATCAAGTAGTCAACCATTTACAGGAGGATGGAACATTTAGCATTTCCACAATGCTCGATGAACCTTATTTCTGATGCAGTTGCTTATTTAAGTACATGTTTTGTTTTCTACAATGCAGTGTACTTTTATGTAATATACTAGGAAGCACGGACAAGGACACGCAATACAGTTATGACACGATACGGACACAGCAATATGGGAATTTTATAAAATTAGGACACGGATATGGCAAGATACGACAATAAAAAAATATTTGTTATTTAATAATATAAAATAAAAATGTAAAATTGATACTTTTTAATCAAATATTAACATGCAAATAGCTTTTTTTTTGAATTTAAAAACATGAACATTAAAAAACCCATTAGAACCAAATTATTCATTGTTGATTTCATATTGGGAGAAAAATGCAAAAAAAAAAAATCTTCGTCGTGTGTCCGGGCGTGTCCAACCGTGTTTTGATCATGTTTTGACCGTGTCCACTTTTATTTTTATGTTTTTGACATGTCTGATACGTATTCAGCCGTGTCTGTGTCCGACACTTGGACACTTCTCTGACAGAAGTGTCCGTGCTTCATAGGTAATATATGTTTTTTAGTCTACTAGTCTGAATGAGTTAGATGGGTGGTTTAATTGTTTCCTACATCTCTTTTGTTTTGCCTGTCTAAATCTACTATTTATGCCTGGCTGAATTCTATCAAATGATTCTTTTTAAGCATTCTTGCTCATACTAAGAGCCAAGAGAAGAAAGGCATAAAGTTGTTATTGGTTATTTTATTATTGGATATTTCCTTGATCTAGCCAGATCAATTTAAGACTGACTGATCCTGCTGTTTTTGTACTCTTTTTTGGTTCAGTCATTGGATTCTTTTTCTCTTAGGGAGGGATGGAGGAAATAAGGTGTTTTTTCATAGGCCTTAAGTTTTACTAGTAAGAGTTTGTGAGAAATTGGTTAGTCATCTAGAAGGGAGGAACTGGATTTTAGCAGAGGGTGGGTGGAAATATATGTTGAGCAATTAAAACCATACTCCAGCATATATTCATAAAACTTAAATGTAATAAATGTTTAAATATCCAGCACTGCTTATGAGATACAGGGTTTTATGCAACTGCCTTCTCCACTTTGAAGAAGACCTTCAGTGTTTTGAATCCTTGTCCTCATATTTTAGGATTCTCAGCAAAGTGATTCATAGATCAGGGAAAACGTTCATTACATCTCCATGTGAATAAAAAGCCATAGGCTTGTATCGCAAATTCATAATAAAATATCAATTTAACACTTTTGACTTGTTTCAATAACTGTGCCTGACATATGAACAACAATTTCCATGATAACAATATGCTTCAAAGTGACTGATAGATGGCTCTGACCGTGTCTATGGCTGTTTTAATGACTTAAAAGGTCATTAAAGCTAGTTCAGCTCTAGTGTTCACTAAATCTAGTGGAATGAGAAAGATTAATCATATTTTCTATTGGATGTGGTGTGGTGTGGCGGGCATCATACTCAAATCTTGTGAGCTTTAAAGCTGGATCTGTTGAATGGTGGAAGGCTAAGATAGTTGTGGATGTGAGTTTTGATAAGTAAGAGACTGTAAAAGGAGGCTGGGAAAGACTGAGTAGATATGGATGGAATTATTGATTGCAAGATTTGAGCACTCTCAGCCTGTTTGCTGCTTATGTTGCTTTACTGTTGGAGGATAAAGTCTTGTTGGAATCTGTAGGTTTCTTCTGTCTGTTGGAATTGTTAAAGTAGATATTCTGTTTGATAACTTTTTATCAAATATATACTGATATATATCTCCATATATTGGAAGTGTTGGTTCCCTGGCCATTAAGCCTTGTGGCACTTGTCTGATTATGTTCTGGCAGATTCTATAGTGTACTGTTCCCATATAAACTTCTAGACTATTTGAAGATTGTTTTGTCTTGGAAAATTTCCATTTTAATTACATGGGGAGGTGATTATATTACATCTTGGAGAAATTTCATGTCTTCTGTTACTTTAGCAGGTGAGCAATCATAAAATGTAAGATACCTGAGGTCTTGACGATATTTACCTGAGGTCTGGAAGAATGTAATGGGAAATGTCCCCTATTCGTTTCTTTTCCATTTTTTGGACCATTTTTAAGATTAAAAATGATAAAAGTTCATACAATATAGTGTGGATTACTGTCAGCTTATCCATTGTGTGAAGCATTCACATCAAATGACCCATCTAGGAAAGTAATAAGTTAGTTCTTTTAGTATCCTTTTATGTAGTTCGTTGCTCTTAATCTTAATCTTTGACTTGATATAGTGATATGTTTGTTTATTTGGTTCTGATGCTACACGGTCGTAGGTTTGAAAATATTTATTTTTAGTCGCTCACTTGGATGATTTCCTGCAGGTGGGGATGGGACAATGCATCTAAAACAGTTTTTCATCTGGTTCCTTGGAACTTTTTTGGTCCTCATCATTCTCTTTAAATGTTACTGCAAATGTGACAAATGGTATCAGGTAAGATTTGGCCTATCTGCTGCCGTGGTTTTACATTTTTCTTGCATTAGTTTCTCGGCGGTTAGAAAAGAGGGAAATTGATAAATGAAAATTTTGGGAGACTCTGGTTGCTGCTATAGTTTGCTGCTGACAACAGTTTATGATCTTTTTACTGGACCTTTCTAATGAAGCCTTGTACGAGCTTTTCCGCGGCGAATAGTCACCTTATGCTTTTGTAAGCTTGTACTCATGACTCTAAACGCTCTTAACTTTTTGGTTTTTATTAAAATTTTACCCTCTACCCCTTGTATATGTGAGGTCCAGAATGGACATGCTTGTACAGGAATTGTATCAGTGTATTTGTAGTTGAATGAAGCAAGTCCTCTTATCTCCAATGTTTCTTTCTTTTAACCCTTCCCATAATGGAGAGTGCCCTCTACTTTCTGTTTATCTTTAGGGCAAGAATAGAGGTGGCAAAATGAACCCGAACCCGAAAACCCGCCCAGGAAAACCCGAACCCGAACCCGCCCAAACCCGATTTGACCAAAAAGTCAAAAACCCGAACCCGAAAAAGCCCGAACCCGAATGGGCTCGAACCCGAATGGACCTGAACCCGAATGGGCCCGAACCCGAATGGACCCGAACCCGAATGGACCCGAACCCGAATGGGCCCGAACCCGAATGAGCCCGAACCCGAATAAGCCCAAACTCGAATGGACCCGAACCCGAGACCGGCCCGAACCCGAACCCGAATTTAATACTAAAAATAAAAATAAACAAATTGCAATTATTTTTTTTTACAAAGCAATAACTTTAATTATTAATTTTATTCTAATTTTTTTTAATAATTTAATTAAAATTTAATATATTATATATATATATGATGAAATAATAATTTTATCAAAAAGTAAATTATATTTTGTACTTATAAGTTATAACTTTAACGTCTCATATCATGATGAATTTACAATCTAAATATTTTAAATTCTTGAAAATTTTAAAGATGTGAAAAAAAATTTGACAATAATTCAATTAATCTATAAGGGTAAAAAAATTGACAATAATTCAATTATTTTGGCCTTTTGGGTTATACTTAGACCTGCTCACGGGCCGGGCCTGGGCAGGATATTTTGTGTTCCGGGCCGGCCCGGCCCGGAACAGTAATTTTTATTATAATATTATTTTATTTAATTTTAATTATAAAAAAATAAAAAATAAAAAAATTATTTTTTTATTCCAATGAGCCCGAACCCGAATGAGCCCGAACCCGAATGGGCCCGAACCCGAATGGGCCCGAACCCGAATGAGCCCGAACCCGAATGAGCCCGAACCCGAATGGACCCGAACCCGAATGAGCCCGAACCCGGATGGACCCGAACCCGAATGAGCCCGAACCCGAATGAGCCCGAACCCGAATAAACCCGAACCCGAATGAACCCGACCCGAACCCGCCCGAACCCGCCCAATTGCCACCTCTAGGCAAGAATATGATACTAGTCTGCAGCTTGCTACTCCTATTATTTTCATTACAGTTTATTGTAATACCTTTGTTTTTCTTTTGCCCTCGAAGATTGCAGTCAATTAGGTGGATGAACATGTGCAAGATTTTAATCTTTATCAAGTTATTTTGCAAGGGCTTGTTATTTATGTTACTCGGATTCGGGGTGAATATTGAATACGGATATGTATTTGATACGAGTATGTTCAATTTTTCTAAGTTTTTTTCATATATATACAAGGTCATATCTCCGTACTCATCCATCAGACAAAAGTGTCGAACATAGATACTTGAAGAAAAATGAAGAGTCGAAGTAACATAGCTTGTTATAACTGGTGTAACAAACCCATTTTGCTGACAAGTGAGTACTCAATAGGTTCATATTTACAACCACCAAATATTAAACTCTGGTTTATGAATAGATTCATGAGTTTTGTGCAGAGAAAAAAGCTCAAGAAAATTGGTTGTGTCCATCTCAGTAGTTTGATAATATTCTGGTCATGTAAGAGAACTTGAAAGATATAAATAAATGTGGAAAAAAGCATTATCATAGAGGATGATAGGGTGCATTTCTGTTTGATTACTATAATTTCTATGGTATCATTCAATCATGCATCCATCGGCGAAAAACAAAAGAAGGAAGCTAAGATTGTAAGATGAGAGAACCAGATGCAGTATCATCATCTCGTTAAGTACTAATCACAATCTTGCATAGTTCAAATCGTGTTCCGTAAAACAGTTGGTTATATCTACATGTATAGAAGTAATTTTCTTATAACTACATCAATTTGCCTATAATTTGATGAATCTTACCCCAAAGTTTGCACATAAATGGGGGTTAAGCTTGAGATGTGGCTGTTCCATTTTTCTCCAGCTCTCTTTGTCTAGCTCGCTCCATCTTCCTTTTCCGCCATTCTTCTAGAGCTGCAAAATTTATAAATATAAGTCAAACCGCCTTCATAGTACAGCGCTAAGTTATCCGGACTCAGGCGTATGCTCAATTTTTTTTCATATATTTGGAGGATTATACCATCATACCCAAGTCCGAATATGTCTCGGACGCAGGTGTTGACACGGGTACTTTAGGAAAAATGAAGAATCCGGGTAACATAGGTACAGCGTATAACTGAAAAAGAAAACTGCAACAGAGTAATTAGCAGAAAGATTTGTTTCATTAGTAGCAAACTATCAAACTGAAAGAAGAAGCTTTTGCCTGACTCCTCCCAATGGAATCCCAGATTTAACATATCAAAGGAAGAGATAAATACAAAAGAAATGAAAATGCTTCCTGGCTGATGACAAAGCAGCATCAGCAGGAACTTTGACACTAAATTCATAGAAGAATCATGTTTTGCAAGTGAGAAACAGCCGGTCACCTTTAAAGTTGGCCGCATCGTTTAAAGAACGGAAATCCTTTAATCTTTTAGAAAGATCAACTGCGGTAGTCTGTTTTGCATCATTCGGTTGGACTGTTTCTGGTTCGGCATATGCCTCTTGCTGAATCTCCTTAACCTAAAATAACGAAAGATCCAACCATGAAGAAAACGATTTTCTACACATGAACATGTTTAACAAACATTCAGAGCTAATCTTTGTTTCTTACAAACATTAAATGCAAGATATCCTATGTTATTGAAATATTATATCCTGATAAACCGAATGAATAGATACCCTCTGTCCCTTTTTGGTGCCCCTTCAATGTGGGCAGAGAAAATCTGTTCTAAACCGAACAAGAAATAAGGGGGAGGGGAAAAACTGATAGACTAGATGCTAGTACTAGCAACTTTTTATACATCACATTGCTTTATGTTTTACTGAGTTTAACCAGAACTTGGCATGAATAAATTCGAGGTTCAGAGTCTACGGTACACTTACTCTTTTTATCAGTTCCGAAGGTTGCATAGCAAGACGTATCTCTTCGGATTCCTTAATGTAATTGAAGTCAACTGCATTGAAAATATTAAAAATTATGATCGAATTAGACAATAACAATAATAACAGAAAATTATGAAATCAAAATGCCCAATTTTCTCTGTTCAGTATATTGTCTCATTTAGAGTGAATATGTCCCTTTGTACCTTCCAATAACTCTAAATTCTGTAAGATAACCCTTAATAGCATGATGATACATTTATACAAAACTTCTACCCGGCACACGCAATGGAGCCGTAGACAGTCAAATTAGGTTGTAACGCCAGAGGAATCATTACCGCAAGGCATAGAGGGGGAGGTCATCAGCGTCTATATCGTAAAATCAATTTTCGACGAAATGAAAAAAGACATATGGTAGAATTGTAACCATAGAATACGACCCACCCAAGAGGAAGAGATGCAAGATGGCCTTTCTGACAATGGATTCTCTAAACAAAAACCCCCAAACCTGATTTTTCTAAAGATGGTCAATTACAAGAGAGAATCTATCCTGATAAACGTAGCCAAGACAGTGGCATATCTATATGCTGAGGACGGATCTGGTGTAAAATACACTAACTCCTAAAGCCAAGTTATGCATTTAAAAGTACTCAATTTCAAATGATACAGCATGTTTGTATCTTTATAAGAGAATCAAACCTGAATGAAGGGTATTGGTTCAAATCTGACAGTAGTTGTTTCCTATGTTATCCGGACTCTTATTTTTCCTAAAGTATCCGTGTACGACATCTGTGTCAAACACATATTCAAACATGGGTATGGGGATATGATCCTACAAATATATGAAAAAACTTTAAAAAATTGGGCATATCCGTGTCGGACACATAACGTCTCCGACAATCACCTTCTGAGTCAGGGTAACATAGGTTGTTTCAGTTAAAGTGATAGTGTCCATATAAAAAGGACCATCCACAAGAGAGAGCAAACAGGTGAAAGGAGGCACTTAATCCTAACCAAGGTGTAAATCTATGTTACTCGGATGTGAGTGTAGGTCACGGGTATGTTCAATTTTTTTTAAGATTTTCATATATTTGGAGGGTTCTTGGAGGATTATATCCCCATACCCATGTCCGGATATCGTCGGACACGGGAGACGGACATGGATACTTTAAGAAAAATGAAGATCAACATAATTGTAAACTCTAAAGAAGCATTTGAATTTGATGCCAAAACAAACTTCTATTTAGAACCAGGAAAGCTTTGGAAACTACTTTCTGAATGCATGTTTAAACCCTAATTTAACTTCCAAAAACCCTAAACAATCCCAATTCACAAACAAGATCTTCCACTTTTAATTCCATATCAAAATCCTAAATCCCAAAAAGAGCAAAAGATCAAAGCTATTTATAAACAACAAGAACTAAATACAATCCAAATCAAACAAACAAATACCCATGATCCAAAATCCACCTTAAACAATAAAAACTTATATCAATAGCCCATAGCTTTAACACAACAAAGCAAAATTAACAACTACCCATGTTAAAATAAACATCTCATTCCAAGTACAAATCTTTAAACCAATGATTCAAACTAAAGAAAGAGAAATTGAGAGAAAAAATAAAATAAAAACAGGAACCTCTGGGTTGATTTGAGGAGAGTTTGGTACGAGAAGAAGCAGAAGAAAGAAACCATTGAAGCAAGAACAGAGCAGCTAAGACATTGAATACATTCAAAGCTATGGTCGCACTCTTGAAAGATAATCTCAGTCTCCATGATTGTATCTCCATTTCTTTCCTTTCCTTTCCTTTCTCTTTCTCTTGCATTCCTGTTCTTGTTCCTTTTAGTATCATCAGTTTTCGAGCTTTATTGCTTAAGTTTATGGTTGGTTAGGCTCCTTGTTGGGACCTCTGTTGGTGAATGTCACGCGCTGGCTACATCATTAGCGCGTGAAAGACACTGACGGTAGATGTCGTGGACTTCTTTCTTATCAGGAATTGGAATTTTAACTTTTAAGTTTGTCTGAACTCCAAACAGACTCCAAAGTAGAGTTTTTTCCTTTACCAAAGTAAATTAAAATCTTTATTCCTAAATGAGAGTACTTTTACTCTTATTTCCTTATATGAGGCATTTTAAGCCAATCATCCATCTTAATTCTTAGTTGATCAACAACTGAATTTTGTTTCGGTTCTTTCTTTTACTTTTTATATATCGTTTTTCTTTGTTTCTTTTTCTCCATTCTATTTCACAGGCTATGGTCACTCTTAAAAGGATATCAGAGAGCAAAAAAAGATATCGATAGTCCTACCTTGTTATACCCATTCTCGGCATCAGTCGAAAGGAATGAGTTCCGTCTCAAATCCATCTGATCTAGTTGCGCCGCCTCCAGCTTATTTGAAAAGAAGTTGATTTTTTTTTTTGTAATTAGCCGAGCGAGACTTCTCCCCCTTTAGACTAGGCTTGGGCCTTGCTCTTCTTTAAATAAAGTGAAAGACATTCTTGGTTCTAATGCAGTCTTTTCAATTTATTTTCTTTTTCTAATTAAGATTTTCTTGAGGTTTTCTTGGTTTGCTCAAGTTTATTCTCTTATTCATCAATCTGGATGTTCTAATACCTTATATCCTCTGTTACTTGCTTATTGATGCAAATGCCATTTAAATGGTAGAATGTCAAAATTCGATTGGGATATTTTCTGGCTTCCTCTTGGGCTCTTGAGATATGCTCAATTTTTCCTACCTTTCTTTCTTTCTTTCTTTATCTATATCTGGCTTCCTCTTAGGCTCTTGAGAATTCAATCCGTAGGATTTAACCAAAACGTTAGAATTGCATAAGTTCTAGCATCACTTTGAATACTCCAGCAGCCGCAAAAGAATTCTTCGTAATCTTCTAAAACCTACAATATTGATTTTTTTCGACGCAAGGTTAGATCATTGTGCAAAGAGAAAATAATATTTAGGATTTAGAAAGATATAATTGTTAAATAAAAACAAATAACTTCTTATAATACAGTATTTCAATTTTTAAAAGTTCTTATTTTTTATTTTATAAAAATAAAAATAATTTTAAAAATTTTGAGAGGGAGTTGACATGGCAGTGACATGTCTTGGAGTACCCTTTTAAGGAAATAAGTTTTAAACAACCCTTTTTAGGGAATAAAAATTTTAAACTACCTCACTCTTGGAAAAAACTCCTCCAAAGTCTGAGTCAAACTGAAACAATTGTTGGGGTTTATGTCTGATTATGACATGTTTTAACTTAGGTAATAATACCCGAAATTATTGCAGAGATTATTTGAGAAATTAAAGCATATATATATATATGTATATTAGTATATATTTATGTTTTTGTATTAAAATTTAATAAAAGAAAAAAATAAAGAAAATAAAGATATTAATATGGATTATATAAATAGTTCGTTAAAGTTTTTAATTTTACAAACGAAGGTGAAGAGATTGTCACATGTTTTAAATTTTTTAATTATTTTTTTTTAAATAATATACTTTAAGGATATGTGTTCTTTTCCTAAATCCGTTTATAGTATTTAAAACTTCACTGATAATATATGAGATAATTTTTCATATAAAAATAAAAATCTATCTATTTAAAAAATGGGTATCATATGTAATTGAAGAAAAATTATCTCATCTATTATTGGTAGAGTTTTACATTCCACAAACGGGATTAATAAAACCATACATACTCCTTATGATATATTAAAAAATAAAAAATTAATTTTAAAAATAAATGAGATATGTGACAATCTTTTAACTTTTCTTATAAAATTAAAAAGTTTGAATACCAATATATAAAAAACAAACTCAGAAAACTATCCTATACAATTAAACTACCTTATAATAATTGTATGGACCATACTTTTTATCAGTAAATTGATAATCCAGTTTATATTAGATACCATAACTTATTTTGTTAGATTTACCATTGATGCGATGAGCAATTGGTACCCTATAGTTTTTATTAGAAAAAAAAAAACAAAAAAACAAAAGGAGAGTAGACATGTCAAATATTGGAACTTAAAATTTCTACTTGAATCCTATATTATTACTACAAAGACTAAGCTTAGATTAAAATTGAGGAATTTGAATCAAATTGTTAATGTTTTATAGTTGTTGTGGTTATATAATCATCAATAATCCAAATTGTATTATTAATCGCTGTACTATAGAGAAAATACGGATTTAATCTCTTTATTGTAATTCGAAGAAATTTGATACCTCTAATTTTTGGGATTTTGAATTTTAATCCAATTACAAACGTTTTCTGTTTCCTCCGTTAAATTTAATGACATGGTTTTTGACTTTATGACGTGGACGTTGACTTTTTTACTTAGCTTTTTATCAAATTTTTATTGGTCTACATTTGATGACGTTGAATTCAATTAATAAAAATTGAATTTTTTTGCCAAATGTAATATATAAAATAATTTTAATAACTAAAAAATAAAAAATAAATATTTTTATTAATTGTTTTAAACTTTTTTCATATTTTTCCTTTCTCTTAAACCAAACAATTGAATCAAACTTAAAAATCTAACTCTAACAATGGCAGCACCAACAATGATCACGAGGAATGAGTCCGCTTTTGATTAAACAAGTGCTTGAAGATGACAAGAAGAAACCAAATGCAAAATAATACTTATATATTTTGTTCGTTCAAAAAAAAAAAAGAATTGGAAACGGAACAAACCAGCAAAACTCAAAGTTCAAAACATGGGTTTTCAAGATTCAAAATTTTCAAATTTCTTGATTTTCAAAATTGAGATGGTCTAGTGCATGTCTCATAACAAATGAGTTATGGGTAATTTTTACTTTTAGAAAAAAAAATGATTGTTGATTACTTTCCAATTTAGAGTTAATTCCAATTTTTTTTTTTTAAAAGTCATGATTTGTTGTTGATTCTTAGAAGCATTTTTTGGGTTGAAATTAAGAGAAAGAGAGAGAAAGAAAAAGAGAAGTTTTCTGGGTTGAAATTAAGATTGAAAGAGAAATTTTTGAAGATAGAGAAATAAAAATAGAAGTTTTCTGGGTTGAAATTAAGAGAAAAAGAAAAGTTTTTGAGTTGAAATTAAGAGAGAAAGAGAGAGAAAGAGAAAGAGAAAGAGAAGTTTTCTGGTGCTGAGATTAAGAGAGAAAGAGAGAGAAATAGAAAGAGAAGTTTGATTGGTTGAAATTAAGAGAGAAGGAGAAGTTTTTCAGTTGAAATTAAGGGAAAAAGAGAAAGAAGTTTCCTGGGTTAAAATTAAGAGAGAACGAGAAAGAGAAGTTTAAGAATTAAGAGTTTGTCAGCATTTTTTTTTATTGAAATGTCAATTGGGTAAAAAAATACCATGTGAGTTGAATAAGAAAATGACATGTCAGCTCACTTAACGAAAGAGTATTAAGAGATTTAATATTTAGATTGAAATTTTGAATCATGAATAATATAAGGATTTGATATGATCAAATTATTCTTGAAGGACTAAATTCGCATTTTAACTAAAGTAGAAGGATAAATCACATAATTTGACCAAAATGTAACGTAGTCTTCATTTGAAAATTTGTATAGTCTTATAACATACCACAAACGGGGTTAATAAGACCATACATACTCCTTATGATGTATTAAAAAATAAAAAATAAATTTAAAAAATAAAAAATAAATTAAATATGTGACAATCTTTTAATTTCTCTTATAAAATTAAAAAATTTCAATACCAATATATAAAAAACGAACTCAGAAAACTATCCTATACAATTAAACTACCTTATAATAATTGTATGGACCATACTTTTTATCAGTAAATTGATAATCCAGTTTATATTAGATACCATAACTTATTTTGTTAGATTTACCATTGATGTGATGAGCAATTGGTACCCTGTCGTTTTTATTAGAAAAAAAAAAAACAAAAAACAAAAGGAGAGTACATATGTCAAATATTGGAACTTAAAATTTCTACGTCAATCCTATATTCTTACTACAAAGACTAAGCTTAGATTAAAATTGAGGAATTTGAATCAAATTGTTAATGTTTTATAGTTGTTGTGGTTATATAATCAACAATAATCCAAATTGTACTATTAATCCCTGTATCATAGAGAAAATACGAATTCAATTCCTCTATTGTAATTCGAAAAGATTTGATACCTCTATTTTTCGGGATTTTGAATTTCAATCTAATTACAAACGTTTTCTGTTTCCTCCGTTAATTTTAATGACATGGTTTTTGATTTTATGATGTGGACGTTGACTTTTTTACTTGACTTTTTATCAAATTTTTATTGGTCTTTTGTCAAATGTAATATATAAAATAATTTTAATAACTAAAAAATATATATATATATTAATTGTTTTAAATTTTTTTCATATTTTTCCTTTCTCTTAAACCAAACAATTGAATCAAACTTAAATATCTAACCCTAATAATGGCAGCACCAACAATGATCACGATGAATGAGACCGCTTTTGATTAAACAAGTGCTTGAAGATGACAAGAAGAAACCAAATGCAAAATAATACATATATATTTTGTTCGTTCAAAAAAAAATTTGAAAACAGAACAAACCAGCAAAATTCAAAGTTCAAAACATGGGTTTTCAAGATTCAAAATTTTCTAATTTCTTGATTTTCAAACCTGAGATGGTTTGGTGCATGTCTCAGAACAAATGAGTTATGAGTAATTTTTACTTTTAGAAAAAAATGATTGTTGACTACTTTCCAATTTAGAGTTAATTCCAGTTTTTTTTTTTTTTTTTAAGTCATGACTTTTAGTTGATTCTTAAAAGCATTTTTTGGGTTGAAATTAAGAGAAAGAGAAACAAAAAAGAAGTTTTTTGGGTTGAAATTAAGAGAGAAAGAGAAATTTTTGAGTTGAAATTAAGAGAAAGATAGAGAAATAAAAAGAGAAGTTTTCTGGGTTGAAATTAAGAGAGAAAGATAAGTTTTTGGGTTGAAATTAAGAGAGAAAGAGAGAGAAATAGAAACAAAAGGGTGCTGAGATTAAGAGAGAAAGAGAGAGAAATAGAAAGAGAAGTTTGATTGATTGAAATTAAGAGAGAAAGAGAAGTTTTTTGGTTGAAATTAAAAGAAAAAGAGAAAAAAGTTTCCTGGGTTAAAATTAAGAGAGAACGAGAAAGAGAAGTTTAAGAATTAAGAGTTAGTAAGCATTTTTCTTTACTGGAATGTCAATTGAGTAAAAAAATATCATGTCAGCTGCAGTTGACTAAAAAAATGGCATGTCAGCTCACGGAAGAGTCTTAACAGAGTTAATATTTGAACTGAAATTTTAAATCACGAATAGTATAAGGATTTGTTATGATCAAATTATTCTTGAAGGACTAAATTTGTATTTTGACTAAAATAGAAGGATAAATCACGTAATTTGACCAAAATGTAACGTAGTCTTCATTTGAAAATTTGTATAGTCTTATAACTCATAGTCCATATAATATTAGTGATATCAAGAATCCCATAAAGATGATTCATTTAGTTTTTAAGAGGGAATTGCATGAGATTTTTAAGTGATAATATCTAGACTTGACAATATGTGTATTTTTGTCGTGTTCGTGTTATTTTTTGTGTCATAATTGTGTTTAAGGTATTATATATTTATATAAATTTTAATACGTTAATAATTCATGTTATGTAGATTTTAACACATTCATATAATCGTGTCATATTCAAAATTACAGAATCTAATATTATTATTTGCATATATTTGGTGGAAAATGTTGCTAGGAAACTTAACTACTAAAACAAAAAACAAGCTATGCCTTGGTCATTCTTATTTCATCATCTGTCAATAAGTTTGACTCTGCTTTAGTTTTTTTAATGATGTTTTCAGTTCTAGGAAATTTCTTACATATGTACTAAAGCTTAAAATATGTGAAGCAGAAAAAAAAAAAAAGCAGCAGCAGCTTTAGGTTTTAATTGACTACTTATATAAGACAACATTAAACATCACATTAAACAACATTAAAATAATAAAATAACTTTCCTTTCACATCACAGAACTTAGAGTAATTTTTCTAGTTTTATCATGTCTAATGGATCCAACAAAAGTGGTTTTTGAGCTGAAAGTTTCTGAGAAACTTGTTGCATGGTTGGCCGAGACTGTGAGCTGTTATGCAGGCAGGAAAATGCTAACTTCACCGTGTAGACTACTTCCTCTGCTGCTACCTGGTCTACCAGAGGTGGAAGCCGATGATCCAACAAGTCTTTCAAAGAAATACGATGGGTAGTGATTGATGTTGGCAGTGATAAAGACAACAAGAGATCTTCAGGATGCTTTCCCATCATCACTTCCAATGTTAACACCCCAAAGCTATAAACATCACATTTTTCATTTGCTTCCACTCCATAGGCTAGCTCTGCAATGGGAAGTTTTGTTTTTACAACACTCAGAGGAAGTGCCAATCATTTTTGAAAGAATTGAAGCTGATCATTTGAAGAAAAAAAAAAGAGAATCATTTTATGTAGTGCCATCTATGTTACTCGGATTCGGATGTGAGTGTCGGACACGGATATGTTCAAATTTTTCCAAGATTTTCATGTATTTGGAGGGTTCTTGGAGGATCATATCCCCATACTCATGTCCGGCTATTGCGTCGGACATAGATACTTTAAAAAAAAATGAAGAGTCGGAGCAACATAGAATGCCATGTTGGAGAGACCTAATCCTGAGAGCTTACATTCACTGATCAAACAAGGCAGTAATGCTTTTATAATCTTTAGCTTTTTAGCAATAAATTAGAAACTAAGATGATAGAAATTAAGTGTACCTGGAGCAGTGTATCCAAAGGTGCCTGCAAATGAAGTCAACTTGGATGAATCAGGATTTAAAATCCTAGCAGTGCCAAAGTCTGAAACCCGAGCTTCATAGTCTGAATCCAACAAAATATTGTTGCTTGATATGTCTCGATGAATTACAGGAGGGAAACATTCATGATGCATATATGTTAAAGCGTTTGCCACACCTTTTACAACTTGTATCCTCTTATTCCAGTCTAACTCCCTTACTTTTTCTTCATTTTTAAGTATCTTTGCCAAGCTTCCTCCTTCTAGATACTCATAAACCAAGAATGAGTATTTAGAATGAGAACAAAAACCATAAAGCTTCACAATATTTCGATGCTTCACTTCTGTCAATGCATTGATTTCATTGCTGAAAGATTTGAGATTGGCCACTTCATCATCATCTAATTCATGAAGTTTCTTCACAGCAACAACTTGTCCTGTTGGAAGCTCAGCTCTATAAACACTTCCAGAACCACCTTTTCCAATGCAATATTTGGAGTTGAAGTCCTCTGTTGCTTGAATGAGGCTTTCATGCATTAATTTCCCATCAAAGCCCCATATTGCAAAACAATTTTCCTTTTTTTCTACTCTTGGTTCAATCATATTGCTTGCTCTGCGAGAACGAGTAAAGAATAATGTTCCAACAATGATGAACAAAAGGGTTAAAGTAACCAAAATAGGGGCTATAATTGAAATCAAAACTTTTTTGGTGTATTTCCCCTTGGATTTTCTGATCATAGAGGAGCAAGTCTCTATAGCGGTTG
Organism: Fremontodendron californicum; assembly: GCA_030761205.1. Taxonomy (NCBI): domain Eukaryota; kingdom Viridiplantae; phylum Streptophyta; class Magnoliopsida; order Malvales; family Malvaceae; genus Fremontodendron; species Fremontodendron californicum. The sequence continues at coordinate 22,866,548 of JAULJL010000022.1, read as the reverse complement.
TGTTGCCACACAAGCCTTTGTTATGTTCAATTGCATTTGCTGGTGCATTTTTGAAGGCTTTGTTGTTGGGAAGAGAACCTGCCAACATATTGTCGGATACATCAACGGTTGTCAAGCTTGACATCTGATCAAAGGTGGTTGGAATATAGCCAGAGAGCTGATTGTGGGAAAAATTTAAGGTTTCCAGGCTGGTTAAAAGTCCAAGTTCTGGTGGTAATTCTCCTGTAAGCAAATTAAGGCTAAGATCAAGATTCTGGAGAGAGTGTAGACGACCAATTTGGAAGGGAATCTTTTCAGGAAACCTGTTGTTGCTCAAATTCAAGTACAGTAATTTTGAACACTGTGCTATTTGTGCAGGAATTGAACCACTTAATCTGTTTGATGCAAGGTTAAGGTGAGCTAAATCAGACAGAAACCCAAGCTCTGTAGGAACATTGCCTGAAAGTTTATTGTCATTCAGTTCGAGCTTGAACAACAATGCCAACCCACCTAGCTCTTTTGGGATCCTCCCCACTAGTTGATTTGAGGATAGGTCAAGAATCTGTAGGTTGGTTGCTTTGGCAAGCTCAGGAGGTATTGAACCAGCAATCTTATTGTTGGAAATCTTGAAGCTTGTCAGATTATGACTTATTAAGCCCCAGTTTCCCGAAAGCTCGCCAAACAACTTATTGTAACTCAAATCAATATAATTCAAGTTTGGATATATGCCACCAAAATCTTCTGATATGTTTCCTATGAGTTGATTCTTTTCAAAACGAACTCTAACAAGTCTGCTGCAGTTTTTCAAGTCTTTTGGGATAGGACCTGCAAAATGGTTGGTGTGCACGGATAGTCTTCGGAGTAAGCCACCGGGGCATATACGATCCGGAAGGTAGCCAGACAATCTGTTGTTTCCCATTAGCAATATCTTCATAGATGTAAGGTTGGTAATTTCTGCAGGAAGTTGACCGCTGAGGTTGTTCATGGGCAATTTCAGGTCAGCAAGGGATGCCATCCTTCCTACTTCTTTAGGGATGTGGCCAGATAAGTGATTAAGTGACAAGTGCAATCCAGTAAGCTTGGTCAAGTTTCCAATAGTGGGAGGAATTGATCCAGAAAGTTGATTGATATTAAGGTAAAGTATGTTCAAGTTGGCTAAGTTTCCAATAGACTCTGGGATAAAACCATTGAGGTTGTTTGCTGAGAAATCAAGATAGGATAGTTTAGAGAGGTTACTGATATGGGGAGGAATGGTTCCATAGAATGAATTGTTACCAAGGTCCAGGCTAAGAAGGTTAGGGAAAGACATGAAATTAAAATTTTGGAATGTACCTTTTAATTTCATGCTTGTAAGGTTTATATGGATGATGCTGCTACCAAATTTATCACAAGTGATTCCAACCCAGTTTTCACAAGGAGAAGTAGCATTGGTTGGAGAAAGGTCCCATGAAGAAAGAATAGCAGAAGATGGTTTGTCAAGGCTGGCTTTCCATTTGAGAAGAGCCTCTAGTTCTTCTCCATTTTCACTAGTCGTAGCCAAAGAAGCAAAAACAGCTACAACACTTGAGGAGGAAATTAAAGCAATGACAAATAACAAAACTTTGAGTTCAACAATCTGGGTGATTGATATTGATGCCATGACTTTGGCAGCAGAGTTTGATCAGATTCAGAAGCTATGAGAAAATTCTGCAAAGCTTTCTTACTATATATATATATATATATATATATATATATATATATATATATATGTGAAGAATTGGCCTGGTTTTTCTACAGGCCTAACTCCCCTAGCGTGGAATATAAAGGGAGATATTCTGAAATTGAGTTCTGATTGGGTTGCTTTAATATTCTTTACTGCATAGGAAAATGAAAATGACTGGACTATGGGTCTTCCTTTGAAATAATTCCTTTTTTATTTATTTATTTATTTATTTATTTATTTATGTTGAATGAGTCTTTCTTTAGTACATCTCTTGACAAGAAATTTCCTATCTATAAGACAATGTATGCAATAAAATAAAACTGGTTTGGTAACATATGAAAAAGACTTTAGTAATGGGTATTTCTTTGATGTACTCGTTGATCTTGATCAGAACCATGTATATATATTTTATTTCATGTTATTTAAAATTGAAAATAAATGTTGGATACGAGTATATGTTCGATATAAATATGTTTAATTTTTTTTTAAAAAAATTTCATATATTTAAAAGATCATATCATTATATCCATATTCGAATATATATCGAACATAAATATTAAACACGAATATATTTTTAAAAAATAAAAAATTCGGGTAATATAAATTTTAATAACAAGATATGGATATAACTTTTAAAGCATAGAGCTGTGACATTACTTATATCAGACATCACATAAGATTATCATATCTGATCATAATAAGCACATAAAGCCGTATGAAACATGTAAGATTTGGGTTCGAGCTCAAACTATCTTTCTCCATTCTCCAAAATTAATAAATTACAAATGATAAAAAAAAAAAAAAAAAAATTGTGTATAAAACATATACACTTATATGTTAAATATAAACATTTTGCATTAAAAAAAAAAAATCCCTCGTAGTTATGGTCAATTTCGTGACAATACGGAAGGAATCTTCTTCCTTGTTCTACGGGAAATGTTGGTTTCCCTGTATTAATAGTCCCTTATTATAATTAAAATTGTATTTTAATTTTTATACCATAAAAATAAGTAATTTAATCTTTATATGTTTGAAATTGGTGTAAAGAAGTAAATTGATAACAGTGTTAATGGAAAACTGTCTAAATGCTGATATGAACATGTAAAATTGACAGAATAGATGACTTGAAAAAAACGATGACGTGTTAAATTTTTTTGCTCAGATAAAATTTAGAAACTGACAGAATAGATAACTTAAAAAAAAAATGATGACATGTTTTTACGGGTAAATGAGGGATTTGGGTAAAAAAAAATTATGTTTTTTGAATTCCACTCGAGTAAAAAATTTGACATGTCATCATTTTTTCCAAGTTATATTTTTTGTCAGTTTCACATATCCATGTCAGCATTTAGACGGTTTTTCATTAAACTGTTATCAATTTTACTTCTTTGCATCAATTTTAAACGTACAATGATTAAATTACTCATTTTTATAATTCAAGAATTAAAATGCACTTTTGACGAAAGTACAATGAATGTTTAAATACTTTAACCATATATTATCCATATAAAAATCGAATTCATGAGATCAAAACTCAATTAATTAAGTGCAATGCATGTCTTGCTACATTTAACAGCTTAAAATCAAGAAGTAGGAGTATAGCTAAGTCGAGTTGAGCTTAAGCAGTAAGAAGTTCAAGCTTGACTCGAAATTCGTGACTCAAAATTTGGTTTGAGTTCGATCAAATTTTATTTTTAAAGTTCGAGCTCGATTCGAGATAAAAATCGAACTGTTCGAACTCGCTCGATTAGACTCATTTATCTAGTAAAAAAATATGTTTAATTCTCATGCTCGCTCAATTATTTGTGTTCAAATTCGAATTAATTTTTTTTCTTCAATAGAATCAATACTAATTAAAAATAATAAAAGTATATATTAAAAAAAAAAACGACTAAACTTGCAAGTTACTCGAATTAGGCATTAGGATACTCGAATTCGGCTTGCTCGAGCTTGATTCGACAATGCTCAAATCGAATTCAAATTTTTTTCGAATCGAGCCCGAATAATTTACGAACACAAGTGTCTAATGGGAGGATATAAATTGAATATTAGGTGCACCTGCATTGCATATGATCTCCCCTGATGAGTTTGAGTAATAAATTTTAAGTATCTTTCACTTAATCTTTACCAAATGAGCTTTGAAAGTACAATTTTCAAGAGTAAAAGGTAAACAGAAATTCCAATCAGCTTACAGCCTACACATTTTAGTATGAACAAGAAAAACCAAATCTTGTGTAGGACAAAGGGCACAGCCTTTCACACCAGAATTAATTTTCATATTTGCTTAGTAACTTGTTTATAAGCTAATAATCCAGGGAAGAATTTATTTTATTTCTAAAAAGATACTTCTTAGTATGTAAAATACAGCAGCCACAATCATTAAAATGAATAGTAAATGACCAGGCCAACAAAACCTTTGGATAAACAAGATCAGCAGTATTTTAAACAAAGAACAAGTAATTATTCAAAACCTCTGTCTATACCAGATTTCACCAGTATTATTTCCATACTGAAAGAAACAACAAGTAACTAATAATAATCCATGATAAAAACTGCCAGGAAGTTTTACATGTCAATCATAAACAGCAAGTTTCTTGTACTCTTCACCAGCTATGGCTAATCCCATTACCTGCTCAGCGTTCACAATCCCACCTTCCTCCAAGAACAAAGTCAGTAGGTTCTTTGAAAAACCACTCACCATTGCCACTCCATTCTGCTTAGCAACCACGGGAGTCGACGACGAGTTTCGCAGGTTCCAAAATACAATCTCCGGCACCCTTTTGTATCCACACTCATGATACTTCCTTTGTATAACTTCATAATCTGTCTCCCAATTCTTTTGCAGTCTGGCCTTTCGATTCTTCTCCCACTCCTTTTGATGCTCCTCCCAATTCTCATCATTCTCATAGTCAACACTCATGATATAATCTGTCTCATAATCGTTATCATTATTCGTATTGGCTGCATCAAATTCCATATCACTAAAAACAAATATCCTCTTTATTAGTTGATCTTCACTGAGCTTTCCTTCAACCGCAACCGATAATATCTGATCGAACACTTTTTGAAAATCTGTGTTAGCACCCCACTCCATATTCCTCACAAACTCAGTCTTGGCTTTAAGAGTGTCTCCTTGAATCAAGTGAAGCTCTGGATTTGCACTAAAAGTAATCACTTTTCCCTTCCAAGGCTCCTCACTGAGCTCAGAAACTAACAAACCAAGTGCCACAGAAACCTTCATTGGTATCCCTTCCATACTCCCAGAAACATCACAAACTGCAATGCAGTTTGTCAGCTTCCCTTTCTTAGCAAGATCTCCTACCATTCTAGACCATTGTAGCTCAGCCACTTCCCCACCATCTTTGTCCTCCAATGACCCAATTATTTCATGGGGAAGCAATGCTCCTGCAGCAATCTTCGCCTTCCCAGTCTTCACCTTCTCAAGATACTCTTTAAACCTCTCATTATCATGCTTTGTGAACAACTCCTTGTAATTCTTCATTGCAACAGATGGCACCCTATTGTAAGGAAGGGAGTTCCAAGCATTTGCACTCATGTAAACCTCCGGCAACTCGAGCGCCTTATGCAATGGAACAAGCACTTGTTTCCTCAATCTATCCCTAACCCTATACGCATAATGCCCTTCTTCCAATCCCTCATACTCTTTCTCACTCTCACGTGGGAAAACTCTTCGTGCAATCCCCTCACATATCAAAGTAGCCTTATCATAAGATGAATCAATTGAAGGACACCATTTCGCAGCTAAAGTTATATCAAACAATTTCCCATCATTCAAATTCTTAATATCAGATTTCAAGTACTCAGCAAACAATTCAGCAACACAATCAAACAAAAATCTATAATTTGAATCAGAATTATACTTATCTAAAGCCCTTTTCGATTTCGCTTTCTCCCTCTCTTTCCTCAAAATCCTAGCTTTCTCCTTATCAATTCCACTACTCATTTCCTCCACATTTTCTAAAACCCCATCAATTTCTTTGTCAGAAACATCTACTTTTTCATCACTTTCTTGCTTGAATTTTCCCGGATTCTTGATTTTCGTAGAAAATCTTTTCCCTCCTCTTTTTCTATCTTTCCATTCTATTTTCTGGATCTTTCTCGATTCGGGTCCTTCCAGAATCCGATAAAGAATCTCTGGAAAATCCTTAAAATATCCAAATTCAGCAATAGCCTTAAGATTAAAAGCAAGGGTTTTGGGATGCTTACTAAAAAGCCAAATCGCCGCTGTATAAAACCCTTCTTTATCAGATTTCCCCGTGCCTCTTACACCCCTGAGATTACAAATCAATTTTAGAGCAGTTAAAGAATCATGAGCCCAAGCCAATTCCAACCGTTGGATTAACTGATCAGACGGCGTATCAGGAACCACATGGAAGAAAAAGTCCAAACAGGGATTACCTGATGAAAGAAAAGTTGGAGAGAAATTTTCCGTCCTGCCCGAGTGGTTCTCCGGTGAGTTTAAGGTCCCCGGCTTGGGTGGTTAGAGATTCCACGGCGGGTTCAGTGGTGGTGGCGGTGGTGAAGGAGGGGTTTAACTGTGGTTCACAGCCATCCCAGGTGGATATCGCCGGCGGGCCAAGAAGTTGGGGGATTGAAGAAATCATATTTGGTTTTTTTGAAAAGAAAAGAAACGCTTTGGAAATCCCTTTAAGAATTTTATAAAAATTACTGACAATGTATAAATACAAACTCATATATAAAACTGAAACCGTAAAAAAATAGTTTTATGTTAATTTTATTAAATTACTTTTATAACAGATAATTTTTAAGTTTTAGTTATATATTAAAAATTATATTATTAAGTTAAATATATATTTATTATGTTTATTTAATATTTAATATATTTTTTAATTAAAATATCTGATTCAATCGATTGTATAGAATGTTCTACTAATTTAACTTTTGATTCAATTTTTATTCATTGGAGTCAAAATTTCAATTTATTCAATATTACAGATTTTAAAATTTACAATAATATTACAAGATTTGTTGTAAATTTCTCAATTCTTTTATAATTACATTCTACCGATGATCATTATGGTGAGTTAGATATTTACTAAACTTATTTAATTTCTTGGTAAAAAAAAACTTATTTAATTTCTGAATTAATTGCAGCAAATCCCTATCCCTGCTTTTAAGGCAAGATAAGATGCTCAATCTGTCAAGCATTGCCAGTGCCAACCAAGCAATAAAGCGATGCTTAGGCAAAGAAAACTGATTTCATAAAAGTTTATGCTAGCCCACTTTGGAATTCCATATAACAGATTCGTTTTAATGGGCAGAGGTGACAAAATAAATTCGAATTCGAAAATTCGTTTAAAAAATTTTGAATTTGAATCCGTTCAAATTAGATTTGATTAAAAAGTTAAAAATTCGAACCCAAAAAAATCCGAACCCGAAATGGCCAGAGACCGAAAGAGACGAAATCCGAAAAGACCCGAAACAAAATTATTCGAACCCGAAAAAATCCGAACCCGAAAATACCCGAACCCAGCCCGAACCCGAATTTAATACTAAAAATAAAAATTATCAAATTGTAATTAAATAATTTTTTTATAAAGCAAGAATTTTATTTATCAATTTTATTCTAATATCTTTTTTAATAATTTAATTAAAATTTAATTTAATTTAATTTATATTATATATATGATAAAATAATAATTTTATCAAAAATACAATTATATTTTTTGCTTATAACTTTAATGTCCCATATCTTGATGAATCCACTATCTAAAAATTCTAAACTTATGAAAATTTTAGAAATGTAAATTTTTTTTGACATAAATATTACTTATCCTTTATTTATGTTATTTTAAGAGTACCCTTATAATAGTATAATAGTATTTTCTATATATTAAAATTAATTAATAGCAATTCATTCATTTTAACTTATCTCTAGTATAATAGTATTTTTTATATTAAAAAATAGATAAAAACTACTTTTCAAAAAAATGTGTTGCTCTTTGCAACATATATATAGTTTTCTTAGGCATATTATTAAATTAAATCATCAACACCATATTCACTTGCCCAAGCCCGGATCGATCCGAAATATAAGCCTTAAATTCTGTCAAAACCCGCTCATATTTGTAAATGGATAGTCCAAGCCCGTTTAGACCTCAAAGTTGAATGTCAGGGTTCGTCTCTAAAAATCTCTTATTTTGTAGTGAATATAAATTATAATGTATTTACATGTTAAAATTCGAGTTTATCAAATCAATTATTTTAAATATTAATATGATTAATTTATAATATATCATATTTTTTATAATAAATTATTTTAAAATTTTATTTTATATAAAAAATTAATTTTATATTCTTTTGGTGCTAACAAATATTGATTTTAATAAATAAATAAAATTAAAAATATCATATTATAATAAAAGATTATTTTTAAAAATAATAATAAAATATTTTTTAAAAGTAAATATTTAAATTATGTAAAAATAATTACATCTAATATAGAATAAAAATGATGTAAAATAAACCCGAACCGAACCCGACTGGGCCTGAATCCGAACGGACCCGAACCCGGACGGACTCGAACCTGATTGGACCCGAAACCGAACGGACCCGAACCCGAATGAGCCCGAACCCGATTGAGCCCAAACCCGAATGGGCCTGAACCCGAATGAGCCCGACCCGAACCCGTCCGAACCCGCCCAATTGCTACTTCTACTAATGGGTGAATAAAATAAATGAAAGAATAAAATAAAGAGGAAATAGAATAAAGTAATAATAGATATTACATATTTTGATAAATTAAAATGATGTTTAGAAAATAGGTAAAAAATAGACGTAAAAAAAAAATTACCTTTAATATGAATTAAACTTATTTTTAAAATCTCTTATAACTTCTTGTAAAAAAAATATTTAAATAAATTATATTTAGTAAAATATAAAATAATTTTTTAAAATATATTAATAAAAATAATATCTAAAAAATTATTATATTTAAAAATAAATTTTAAAATAATATTTAAAAATATGATATAAAAATAATATATTTTTAAATAGTGTAGGCATATAATATTTAATATTTATAACAATATTTTAAATATTTAAATTTAAAAATAATTTAGATTTTTTTAAAAATCTTCAAAATATATAAATAGCTTTATTTTTTTTCCTTCTCATTTTCACTCTCTTCTCTCTCTCTCTCTTTCTCTCTCTCTACATTTTTCATTCTCTCTCTACTCTCTCCCCTCTCTCTTCACCTTAAACCAGACTCGCCTGAAACTTCAACAAACCCAGTTTTTGGCGAGTCGCCGCCGTCCACCAACCCAGATTTTTCCAAAATTTCACCAAAATCATCCTCTATTTCTTGTGTCCACCGAATGGCCATTCTGAAGGGTAGCCCTGAATGACCATTGAGTGGTTTTGAAGAATAGACCCTAAATGGAGTATTCCACCGAATAGCGTTCTTGTGAACCAAGCACCTGAATGAGAAAGGGGAACCGAATATGACCTGATTCGGTTGGCTATTACAGCCAACGAAACATAGTGTAAGTTTCTTTGAGTTTTGGATGATTCTCATGTCGGTTAAATTTTAGATTATTTGTGATTTTATATTTAAATTGAGTTTTTTCATCTATTATTAATTAATTTTAGGTTGGATGTTTAATATAATATCAGAAAATAGTTTATATTATGTTGTTCTTGCATGTTACTCTCGTCTGTTATACATTTCGAGTTTGTCACATGGTAAGCTTTTACCTATTGTCTTATATTCAAATTGGACATTTTCATCTATTACTAATTGATTTCAAATTAAATATTTAACACTGAAAATATTTCAATTATTAAAAAAAAAACTCATTTAATTTCTTTGTATTTGGAATTGGGTGATGAACTTCACTTAATCAAACTTCTATGTCTTGTTTAGAGCATTTTTTTATTGTTGGTGTGTAGGTTGGTTTCATGTTTCTATTATTTACCTTTGAGGGTAGGTTTTATTCGGGTTCATGTTTTATTATAAGACATTGTTATAAGATTAACGTGTTTGGTTCAAAAAAAATTTCAATTTCGATAATATGATATTACTTACAGTGCCAAGATTTGATAATGGAATGTAACATTTGTTTCACTTTTGCCCTCAATTTTAATGTTTTGGGTCCCATTTGCCCTTAAAACATTATGAAATTACAATTTATACCAACGGAGTATAACTTCAGCCTCTTGTCAAGTTTTGTGCTTCTGGTCTGTTTTTTTTAGCTCTCGACTTCTCACTCTCCCTCTCGACTGAATCATAGCATTGCCTCCACTGCTTCTCCCTCTCTTTTAGGTATGATTTCATTTTCAAAATTTGAATTTATTATGGATTTATATATGTTTGCTTGTCAAATTAATAGGGTTTATGATTCCGATTTTGGAGTTTTTGATTTTTGGGTTTCGAACATGGTGGTCGATACCGTTCCGGTACCGGTGATACCGTTCCGGTACATCTCAGTTTTCTAAACTGGTACAGGCAACCTTCAGTTTCGTTTCGGTTTTGGTACCAGCCCGTACCGGCTCGTACCGGTCGGTACCGGTCAATACCGGTCAGTATCGGTACATACCGGTCCGTACCGGTTGGTACAAGATTTTGATTTTTTTTGGAAAAAAATTCACTTAATTGATTTTTTTAAATCATTTTTATTTTGTTCATAATTACATTTAAAAATAAAATATGTTCATTAAATTAGGCTATTGAACATAATTAATAATAATTTATTATACTTTTTAATATTTATTTTACCTATTTGACGTTTAAAAATTTTAGATATTAAATATTTAAAATTTATATTTGCATAAAAACATATATATGCATGTAATGGATGTATATTTGAATATGTATATAATATATATTTTATTAAAAAACTTGAAAATAGATTATACATATAGATATATGAAAAAATATTTGAAAAATATCGGTAAATCCGAAACGGTACATCAAAATACATCGATATCAGTACATATCAATATTAAAACGAAAATGATACATCCATCAATACAATATTGACTATTTTGGTTTCGAATGTCATATGGATTTCAGAAGCTATAAACATAATAAAATTTTTCATCTCAGCTCTATGAGAAATATAATACATGCTCGATTTGCACAAAAAAAAAACAAGGAATAAACTGAAAAAATATAAAACTTAATTACAAGCAGGGTTAAGGCAGAAATATAATCCGTTTATAATATCATTAAAATCCACGAAGATTTCTATCATTCTGATTTTTTCTTTGGAGACATTTCAACTTAAGAGAAGGTGGGAAACTGGGATGGAACTTTTTAATGCTATCTTTTCATATCTTTCAAATTTTTTTTTTTTTTTTTTATCTTTTACTCAAAAAAATCATTAACATACAAATTTTGAAAGAAAAAAAAAATTCAAAAGATCAACAACCAAAATTTTAAAATTATTTAAAAAAAATAAAAATTTCTATGTTTAAGAGAAGATGTTTGACTTAGAGAAAATTTTCAATACTTTACGAAGACAATCTCGACGTAACGAGAATCACGTTCTAGTAAGAATTAAGTAGAACAGTAAAAAATAAAAATAAAAAATCAATTGATGAAAAAAGTTATTTTTATTTTTTTTATAATCATATTTAAAACGTTAAATATTTATATAAATTTTGATATATTAATATTTTATGTTGTATAAATTTTGATACATATATTTATGTCATATTTAATTATTTTATATCGTATCATATTTAATTATTTTTTTATCATATAATTATGCCGTATGGTACAGACTAAAGAAAAAACAATACGCTGCGTTCTAATTAGCGTGGACTCCCTTTAAAAGGCCATTTCCCTTTCACTCACCCCTGCTGGCCCTGAGATCCCTCACATCAAAACTCAGCAGAATTTTCCATTCAATTTTCCCATCAACCAAACAGACAAGAAATCGCAAATTAAAAAAAAGAAAATGGACAAGGTGGTGGAAGAAGTGGAGAAGACAAAGAAAGAGTGGGGCGAAGCCTATGCAAAGATCCAAGAACATATAAAGGAGATTCAGGAATATGGGAAATCAACAATGGAGGAAAATAAGAACAAAAATTCATTGCCCAGATTAAATGGGTTGGCTCAAGATGGTTTGGCTGTGCTTAATTCATTGCAATTTAACCTTGATCTTCTCGCTCCGCAGCTTCCTACCGATGAAGAGGTCCAGTCTGCTAAAGCTTTGCTTGAAGCTTGGAAAAGTCAATGCCAAAGGTCCATTTTTATCTATCTTGAATTAAAAATTTTGAGTTTTTTTTTTAAAAAAAAAAAAAACAAAGATGTGAAATTTTTAGTTATTTGATTTTGGGTTTTTAGTTCTTGTTTTTGAAAAAACTGAAACTTTTAATTCCAATGTTAATGGGTTTGTTTTTATCATTAATTAGATTTAGCAGCAATTTAGCAAAGCTTGTTATTGGTGTTTTAATTGAATTGAAATGTTCTGATAGGACTTGATTGTTATTTCTGTGATTAGTTTGAGATTGAGTCTTAGGAATGCGAATTTGCAAGCAAAGGATAATATGAGGAAAACTGCTCAGAAAGAGGTAGTAGATTTCTTTTACTAAGATTAAGTTTTTTTGCTTCAGTTTGCCATTTCTTTAGATACTATTATACACTGATACTACCAATATCCCTTTGATTTAGAACATCTTTTTGTTTGTGACAGTATCTGAAAATGGTTACCTTTCCCTACAAAGTTTGATAGTTATGTTGTTAATTACTTCATGAAATTTCTCTTTGTTTTTTTCTTTGATCAAGAGAGATCATAGCTATGGATTTGATTTTATATTTATGTATGTTTTGTAGAGAGAACTTCTTCTAGGTGGTGGAGAAGAATCCACGATTCGTCGGCGTAATTTGCAGTATGTATTGGTTTTTCTTTGGCCTTCATTGACGTAGTAATTAAGCAAGATTCCCATATTTTATGTGGTAACTTTGTCAAACAAAAAAAATAGAATAATCTTCTGCTCTTTAATTTGCTCTGGTTTTTGATGTTGTGTATAATTCATAATCATTTTCAGGACAAAGGCTGGAATGACATCTGCAGCAGAAAGCATCACAGAAAGCCTTCGCCGTACCCGTCAATTGATGGTTCAGGTTAGTAAAACATGGTTTTTTTCGCTTCTGTTTCTTGTATTTATCATCAATAGTCTTATAATATGGTTCCTTATGGGTTTTTCTCAATTTGGTTTTGTTGCTATACATTTACATGTATATATATATATAGGAGGTGGAAAGAAGCACAGGCACACTCATGACTTTTGGTAGGTCTTCCTGTCCCTATTCCAAAATGTACAATTTAATGAAACTTGTTGAAAATAGCTATATTATTCGGACTTGGATGTAAGTGTTGGACACAGGTATGTGTCCGACACATGTATATCCAAAATTTTCCAAGATTTTCATGTATTTGGAGGGTCCTTGGAAGATCATATCCCCATACCTATGTCCCGATATGCGTAGGACACGGGTGTCGGGTACGAGTACTTCAAGAAAAATGAAGAGTCGAAGCAACATAGGAAAATAGTGTGGTGTTACAAAATTCAGTACTTGAGGAGGTCCTTTGCTGAATTATTTCTATCCAAGTGACACCATCCTGTTAGTCTATGAGTTTTGATTATGGGTTCTTATTCTGCTTGGGAAACTGAGATGAGTATTCTGTACTGGTTTGGCAAATTTGGTTCAGATTTAAGAAGAACATAGACTCGTATGTGCATTATATCTGTCGACTTATATGTGTTGCATGTGTAGAGGAATCAACGGGAGTATTAAGGAAGGCTGAAGGTGAATACAAGGGGCACCGCTCGTTGTTGATGCGAACCCGGAATCTACTGTCCACAATGCAGCGCCAGGATGTTATTGACAGGTATTAAGAAGTTAGGTTTTCCTTTATATTCTAGTAGTCTATGTTACTCCGACTCTTCACTTTTCTTGAAGTACCCGTGTTCGACACACATCTGGACATGGGTATGGAGATATGATATTCCAAGGACCCGTTAAATACATGAAAATCTTGGAAAAAACTGAACATACTCGTGTCCGACACTCACATCCGAGTCCGAATAACATAGCTAGTAGTGACTATTGATCCGAGGATGTCACTGCTGTATGCTGATGCTGCGTTTGTGTGGACAGGGTGATACTCATTTTGGGATTTGTCTTGTTCTCTTGTGCTGTACTTTATGTTGTTTCGAAGCGTATCGGCATACTTAAGTTGCAGAGGACCGTAACTGCAGCCATAAGGGCCGGTATGGCTGGAAAACCAGAGGCTACTCGCAGAGCTGTAGAAGATGGTATTAACCATGCTCAATTTCACGACAACTTAGTTCCCAAGGCGGGAATCCCTTTGCAGCAACCCATGCATGATGAACTTTGAAGTGATGTAGTTTTTGTTATAGAACCTACATCTTTGTCCACACAATGCGTTGAGTTTGTACTTTTCTTTCTTTTCTGAGAAAGCAATATAGTTTAAGATTATGTTATTCGGATTCGATGTGAGTGTCGGACACGGATATATTTCGATACGGGTATATTTAATTTTTTAAAAGATTTTTTTACGTATTTGGAGGGTTGTATACCTATATTTATGTCCGGATATGCATCGGACACTGGTGCTTGACACGGATATTTTAAGAAAAATGAAAAGTCGGAGCAACATAGATTTAAGAAATGTTCTATCCATAAAATATAAGAGAATGAGTAATTAAAATGAAGAGTCGGAGTAATATATATATATATATATATGTATGTATATGTGTGTGTGTTTTTAGAAACACTTGAAACACAACTGCAATAGATCTGGAGCTAGAATACTTGACTATTGTTTAAGTTTGGTTCATGCTAGCCATTACAATGCCAACACTGTCCTTGAACTCATTTCACCTGGTAATTTTGAACAGGTTACAGAATACGAACACGATATGAAAAAAATAATTTAAACACGACAAAGTACGATACGATATGAAAAAAAATAACACGAACACAATACGAATACAAAAACATGTTAAAATCTATATAACAAAAATTATTAATATATCAAAATTATAGAAATATATAATATCTTAAATATAATTATGACATAAAAATGAATACTTGTTCTAAATTATTTACATAAAAAATGGTCTAGGAATGCATGTTGCATCTGTTCATTTCTCCTTAAATCAGATTATTCTGGTGAAATATAAATGTCCTGAATCACAAGAAACTTGAAAATGTAAAAAAAAAAAAAAAAACAAGAAACAAAGTGGTGTTGGTTTCAGCTGTATCTTACATTTTTTGGATAGGGCTCTAAAGAGATAGTCATTTCCAAATTCCAAATATTTACAATTTCTATGTATATCTTCAAACTGAAGAAAAACATACATATGAGACCATTTCATCACTAAACAGAAGAAAAAGAAGGGATTTGGGATTGAATGAAAAGTTAGCTATACATATGGTAAATTTATAAGACATAGCAAGCTATTGTAATCAAACTGACTTGGAAACTAATGACCCAATGCAAATGGTAGATCATGATTGACTGTAAATGTAATTTAATTATGCCAAGAGCCAGAAATTTTTTTGGGTCTTCGAGTTGAGGACATAACCACCATTTTGTCCCTTTTTCTGCACTCCAACACAGGTGCATGGGCTGTTCTCAATCAAATAATCTGCTGTGTCTATCAGTTTTGATCCTCTCATTGACCCGCTAGGCCGCCTATATCTGTTAGTACATGTAGAAATAAACGTCCCCAAGAGTTTAGGAAATTAAAGGTAGCTAAGAATCAACATAATAAATATGCATATTCATATATCCGAAACCTGCCTAAAGGATTCATTTGGATGGGCAGCAAATACTTATATTGCTCCGATTTTTCATTTTTTTTGAAGTATTTGTGTTCGATACTCGTGTCCGATACATATCCGGATGTAGGTATGGAGATATGACCCTCCAATGACCATCTAAATATATGAAAAAAACTTAGAAAAATTTAAACAGTCGGACACATATTTGTATCTGATACTCACACCTGAGTCCGAGTAACATAGGCAAATACAGTTAAAAAAATCTTTGGGTTTTTTAAATGGAGTACAACTATGAAACTCACCCAAGTATAGCTGAAGAGAAACTCCGGCGCTGCCCTATGATAATAAGATCAATTCCTAGAGCTTTGGTCTTGGAAAGAATTACAGTAGCCTTATCTTTGCCATCCATGTCAGTTTTTTCTATACGTACAGGGACTTTAGGCTGAGCAATCTCACATGCACGTTTCATGTGGTCAAGAAAATCAATGTCAGTGGAAGCTCCTCCTTCAGCTGGGACAGAATTAGGAGCTGTGGCAATATTAGAAGAAAAACTTGGTCTCCTCAGGAAAGTAGAGATTGTGTTTTTCCATGAATTGGGGTTTTCGATATGAAAAAGAATAAGCTCATCTTGCTCTAGCAATGCATGGGAAAGAGCATATTGGAGGGCTGCCGCAGAGTGGGGAGCCGGGTCAGCTACCACCATTACTTTCCGTGCCGGTGGAGTCACCATGAAAAACCACCACTACTACCACCACCACCACCACCACCGTGAAAGAGAGGTTTGGAATTGAGCTGAAAACAATGGCATGCAATATGAGAGGCTGTCATTTTTGGGGGTTATGAGATTATCCGGAAGTTAACCATATTAACAAATAGTTAGCTTTAATTTTTGTGATTCACAAGTTGGATATTGGTGGCTTTGAGCTATTTTTGGGGGGTTATTAAGCAGTTCTCTCTGGTTATGCTAAATTTAGTGAATCCATGAGACTTGGTCAATGCCAGCAAAACCTTTACAAATAAATAAAATAATCTGTTTAGAGGGGGGGTCAGTGGGAAGAGTTAGGAAACAAATATATTTGTTCCATATTCATGTAAGTTGGGTTACATTAAATTTCTTCCATATTCATGTACGTTGGGTTACATTAATTTCATATTTTTATTTATATATATATACCATAATTCATATGTTCAAAGTTCAAACTAGAATTTAAGGTTTGTAACAAAATTTAAAATTAAAAAAGGATTAAAACGTCGTGAGCGGCAGGATTCGAACCTGCGCGGGCAGAGCCCACATGATTTCTAGTCATGCCCGATAACCACTCCGGCACGCCCACCTTGATGTTGATGTATTTCAGTAAGGTTACTAACAAAGTTACAAAACCGGTTTTCTGCCTATCTTGCTCAGACAAGCAGGAACTATCCTTAGTTTGTATTTTTAATCTTTCAAATTGTAAATGCCTGCCTTCCATATGTTTCAAAGTTCTGTTCTTTTTTATTCTTATGTTTGTCTGCTTCAAGCAACCAAATAGATAATAATGAATAACCAATATGTAGTTGTTTGGCAGTTTTCTTCTTCTATATTATACATTAAAAGTCCTTTCTTCTTAAAGGGTACCCTTCAAAATCATTCCTTTTTGAGTTTTTCACTGAAAATTATACTTGGCATTCATTATTTATAATAAATGTATGTTCTAATTGATTTTCAAGTTTTAAGCATGAAATTCAAACTGGGTATTCAACAAGTTTTATCTTTCATCAATTTTTTGGTCAAAGTCCTAAGCTTGATATAGCCTTTTCTTTTGCTTTTCCTCCCTCTTTTTCTTTTAGGCAGTGTATTACAGCTTGCTGATGACCTGTTTGATGTTTTGCAGAGAGAGAGATTCCCAAAAAAAAAAAAAACCCAGTGGCTAGGCCCAACTTTTGTTTGGGGCAGTTGTAGCTGGACCCAACTGACAATAAAAAAGTGATAAACAGAACTGAGTTAACTCGTTTTGATTTCGAGTTTGGACTAAAGGCTTCCAGGAGGGAAAACTCAGAAAAGAAAAAAGAAAACCAAAAAAAGATCTTCCCTTTCAAGGTTCTTTCCCATCTCTTTCTAATATTACATAAGTTTTGTCTTTTATTTTTGTTGATTTTAATAGTCCTTTTTTGGGTCCTGTTCTTCTTTGAGTACTTCCAGTAGATTTATTGATGCTTTCATGGCAACCTACATGTTGTATGAATTTCCTTCCCTTCTGGGTATTTTCCAATTTCTTAGTATTAGTGATAAAGTAATTAGCTTTTATTTTTATTTAATTAATTTTATCTGTTTTTCATTTGTAGATTGTGGGATTGAAAATGGCTGCTGGAGTAATTAAGAAGTTCTTTATTGCATCAATGTTTATGTGGATAGCTCCTCTTGCAATTCTCTATGGTTTTAACCATAATTTACTTCCTGGTAAGACCCAGGGTGATTTTTTTTGTTAGATTTTTGTTTTATGTTTATTCTTACTGATTTATACTATCTTAGGTTTCTTCAATCTATTTTCTTTTTCTTTTTTCTTTTAAATTTTGGGTGCTTTTCACCAAGTTTAGCAGATTGTTATCTCTTTACTATGAGCTTTTGTAGTATAAATCAAGGCTAAATTGATTTCAGTAAAATTGTGAAAACATGAACATGAACCCTACTGGTTTTGAAACAATGAAACTTCAAGTTCAACCCTAGATGTTGTCAGTGCTTATGTATTGTTGGGCATATAGGTGAAAACATAACCCCTTCTGGTTTCGAAATTTGGAGCTCTTAGTTTAATTGAATAATGTAGATGCACACAGGTGCAAAATCCATATGCTAATATCTTGTAATTTATCTGTTTCGTTCCCCCACCTACCGAATAGGGCTTTTCAGTTGATGCAAGTGAACCATACAAATTGCTCCAATATTGTTTTAGCCAGTCAATGTATGCAGAATCACCATAAAAGAAAAGTAGTTGAATAACAATTTCTAATATTACTCCTTCTTACTGCAATAGTTCTAAATCGCGGTCGCGAATTTTGTTGCGGATGCGGTGTAACAGTTGCGGGTGTCGCGGACGTTACGTAACGTGTCGCGGACGTGAATTTGCTAGTGTATCAACGAATTTGATAGTGCCGCGGACGTTACGTGATGGGTAAGATACGATGCGGAGATCTCAATTTTCGTTACGTTGTGACTATTACGCTGCATAATGACCGCATTTTAGAACTATAATCAAATTTCATGGAGGATTTGTTCTTGTATGCTATATAATCAAGTTGACTGAACAGGAAGCTAATTTGTTTGGAACAGGTTCAACAAATTTATCTCCATATGCTATGACACTGTTGAGTGGGTTCGTTGCTGTAATATCGGTCAATATAGTTATTGCATTCTACATTTATATGGCAATGAAGGAACCTTCTGATAAGCATAAGCCAGATCCAAAGTTTCTTGCTGATGCAAAAGCTAGTATAAGCCAGCCAACAGGTGAAGCTACAACCTCTTTGCAATCCCTAAAGAAACAAGAGTAAAATAGCTTAAGCCCTGGACAAGTAACCACATAGGAGAGAATGGAACAATGGGGATTGTGTATTTTGTTGTATATTTAGTCTCATTGCTTTTTGATCTTTTGTATTGTTCTTGATTTTTGATTCCAAACTCATGATTTCTTTTATTGTTAACTTGTTTTGACCTGTACTTTATGAAATTATACTAATCATTCAAGCTGTCCGCCCAAGGTTGCAAACAGTTATGTTGCTCGACTCTTTATTTTTCTTGAAATACTCGTATCCGGCATATATTCGGATATGAGGTATGACCCTTCAAATACATGAAAAAACTTTTAAAAAATTGAACATATTCATGTTGGACACATATCCCGTATCCGACATTGACACCCGAGTTCGAGTAACATAGGCAAACACTTACTCTTATTATGTCAAACTAACCAATGGACAAGCAAGGGAAATGTCATCTTAGTTCGAATTTAAAAGGCCATGCCTACAACATAACGCAGGCGAATGCCTTAATGTAAGTAATATACGACACGAATGTCCATGCTGGTGAAAAAATAAAACGAATACATGAATGTGTCAAAATTTACATAATACGAATTATTATTGTGTCCAAAATTTATATAAATATATAATATTTTAAACACGACTATAACACAAGAAAATAATACAAATACACGAATTATCAGGTCTACTTATTTACGATGATTTCAGCATGAAATAACTGAATAGTTAATCCTTGCTTAGCAAAGATTATTTGTATCAAAGAACCATCCATTTTATTGAAAAGCATATTAAATTGCAACTAACAGTTAAAAGAAAAAAGAGACAATTCTACATCTCTACAAGCAAATGAATTCTTATTAATTTTCAAAATTTCTGTTTAACAAACAGTAGGTGGCAAGAATGATCTCAATCAGTAATATCAAAACAAAGCTTAGCCTCATCCCAAGGGCCATTGATCTCAAACTTGTATTCCTGAATCCTTATAAGCCAATAAGGACAAACCACATTAACAAAGACCAACATTCCCACCAATAGCACAAAAAGTAGGCGATGCAGGCTATAAACAAAAGTCAAAGTCACAGCCATCAACCCAAAGGAGAAGAGAAGGTGCAAGCTGAAAGAGTATTTCTTGATACAATATGTAACCAGTGGTGCAAAGAGGAAGACCTGTAAGGAGAATAGCATAATAGCAAAAACGTGTACCCTTGATGGTAGTCTAGATGCTATGAAAACTGAAGCCACAATGGAAGCATTTAAGGAGATACAACTAGTCAAGTTAGGGTTCTTAAGAGCCCCTGGAGCTCTTATTGTAGAACCAGAATAGTCATGTAAGAAAAGATGGAGCAAGAGGAGTGAAACAGTTACTGCCCAAATGGAATCAGAGCTAATGGACCTTGTCAAGGTTTGGTAGATAGGAGCCAAAACATACAAACCAGTGGTAAAAAAGGAAACATTGAGGACATAGTGCAAAAGAAGGTTGAGGGAGAGCATTTCTTCAGTTAATAGGAGAATTAAGAAACCTGAACCAAGAAGGCTTACATCAAGAATCAAGAGTGTGTTTTCATTGAGGGTTGACCTAAGAGTGTAGGTCCATACCAGGACGACAAGAGCAACAATGCATAGATATTGTGAGATAGAAACTGAATCTTGCATCACCTTAAGCATATTCCTTTTAACAACATTGGCGTTCATGACCATGTCTTGAAGGAAAGTTTCATCTGTGTGATTGTCATCGAAACCGGGTTGCATCCCTCCATATGCAACTTTTCTCCATTTGGGTCGAGTCGGAGAAGAATCACCACTGCTGTTTGTATCCATCACAATAGCACTGCTGTGGGGGAAATGCAACTTCCTGAGCTTCAGACTGTCACAAAGCAAAGCAAATCTAAGACTGAAGATTGTTTTACAGTTACAGGGTTCGCTTGAACTGTAAACAAAGAAACCTGTTCAAATATAGCAGCAATTAGTATCCACATATATTAAGAGCTTTAATAATTAAACAGCCAAAATAGTTGGATTGTCCATCAACTATGAAACACAAAGAAAAGCCAAATGTTTAAAACATGCAACTTCAATTTCTCTTCATTATAAGAAAAGGGTATATAATGAAGAGGAAAAAACCACTTGGCTTAAAACATGGTGGAAGCAATAATTCATCAGATGAATGGACCTATGTTCATTTTTTCAGTAAGCCAAAACTAGGCATTGAATTCTGAAAAGGAAGTTTGAAATCATGAATGAAAGCTTGTAAAATAAATGAGAAATACTAAAAACAAACTCAATGGGGCTTCATCATTTGCCCTTACCTGCAAAGCTAAAGCAAAGGCAATTCCAATTATCCAAGAACTGATTCAAATTCATCATTCAAAGAGAGAGAGAGATTTCTATGCACAATCCATAGGTCTCAAACAAAAAAATGAACAAATTTAGTCAAGCAATTAAAGAGAGAACCCAGAATTAATTCATGACTATGATTCAGTGGCAGACCCCAAATAAACAATCACCGATTAAATCCACTTTTTGACATGGGATTGTCTAAAAAATCAAGTTTCATTCCACAAAATTGAGAACAAACCACAAACTATAAACAAATTTCCCAGCTAAAACCAATCATCTCAGCACAGAAATTAATCAACAAGGGCCGATGTCCAGTTACAGAAACTTAGACTAAACAATTACAAAGGAGAAGAAGAAGAAGAAGAAGAAGAAGAAGAAGAAGAAGAAGAAGAAGAAGAAGAAAAAAGATTGTACCTTTAAAATTCAGAGATGACAAAAACGTTGGGGTTGGGTTCAGAAAGCTGGGAGCTTTTAAAGTAGGTGGACTGAGAAACGGTGAAGCCCAGGGAGGAAAATTAACGATATTTCGATTTCGGGTTTTTCATTTTTATATGGTAGAGAAGAGGGTTAGAGAGTCCTCCTAGACCCAACACCTAGTCCAACTAGGATCGAATCGGTCGAACCTCCGATTTTCGATTCAATCGGTTGAACCGGCCGGTTCAACTATAACATATTTAATGGACTTGCTCAATGCTGAGATACCGCCCATGGGGTAAGCTCTTCTCAACACACTACTCAGATTCAAAAACTGGTGGTGAAAATATGGTGAAAAATCACATGTAAAAAAAAATGTTCGAATTTATGGTGGAAGGAAAACTGGAAATTAAATTTATCACTCAAAATAAAAACACACTTTGAGTTTAAAACAATTAGAAAGACTGTCATTGCCTCTATTGATGGTGTTTAAAAAAAAAAAAATTTACGGATAATGTTACATTTAAATTCTAAACAAGAGAACAAAATAACAAGTAACAATGTCACTCTGTCTATGAAAACTTAAAAACCAACCATTGTTCCAGAAAATTGAGAAAATAAGTAAGAGAAGACTGAAGAGAAGAGAGAAGAGATCAATAGAAGATCTAACTAACCTGTTGCCTACGAAAAGTTGAATGTTGCTCGCGAGAGAAGCAAACGGTGCCGGCGTCGGCGTGCCGCCCGATTCAAGAGGAGAGGACCTGCGCTGCGCCTGGAGATGGAGGAGGAAGGAAAAAAAAAGTTCAATCAGAGAGGCTAAGGGCTTATAGCCTTAGACACAGACAGTACTCAGCAAGGAAAAAAGCCCAATTTTTATCATGTTAAAAAAGCCCAAACAATAAAACTTAAAACAAATTACAGATCCGGTTTTATTGGATTTTTACGGGTTTTTTCGATTCCCGGTTCACCGTTTTTTTCGGTTCTTGATGATTTAACAATTTTTCGATTTTATATATATATATATATATATATATAATGTTGAACCGCTGGACCTGCCGATTTTTGATTGAACCGACTGATCCGGTCCGATTTTTTTTTCATCATTGGCTTCTAGTTGCCTGTTATCACCCCGTGGCTTTAATTGACAATCAAAGGCAAATCGAACATAATTTTGATAATTTTTTATATAGTTTTGATAATCTTGGATATAATTTGTTAACCTTTGAAATGATTTTGATATTTTTTAATATGATTTTAACCGTTTTTTATATGATTTTGGTAATCTTGGATATACTTTTGATAACCTTTGATATTATTTTGATAGCATCTGATATGATTTTGATAACTTTTGATGTAATTTTGATAACCTTCGATACAATTTTGATAATTTTGATATAATTTTAATAACCTTTGATATAATTTTGATAACATTTTATATGATTTTGTTAATCTTTGTTATTTTGGTAATATTTGATATAATTTCAATAGTACTTGATATAATTTCAATAATATTTTGATAATCTTAGATATGACTTTGGTAACTTTTAATATAATTTTGATGTCCTTTAATATAATTTCGATAACATTTGTAATAGTTTTGATAACCTTTGTAATTGTTTTGATAATCTTGAATATAATTTTGGTAAACTTTAAAATAATTTTAGTAGCATTCGATAGAATATTGGTAACATTCAATATGATTATAAGAACCTTTTATGATTTGGATAGTTTTTAATATAATTTTTTCATTTTGATAATTTTTGCTATAATTTTGATAACCTTTATATAATTTTAATAATTTTCGATATAATTTTAATAACTTTTGATATTATTTTGATAGCTTTTGATACAATTTTGATAATCTTTGTTGTAATTTTATTAACATTTGATATGATTTTGATAGTCTTTCATATGATTTTATCATTTTGATAACTTTTGATAAGATTTTGATAACTTTTGATGTAATTTTGGTAGTTTTTTTATATAATTTTGATAACTTTTGGTAACATTTTATATAATTTTAATAATTGTTTATATAATATTACCAATATTTTATGTATTTTAGTAACTTTTGATACAGTTTTGTTTACCTTGTATATATTTTGATAATCATTGATATAATTTTGATAACTTTTGATATAATTTTAATAACTTTTGATATAATTTTATTATAATTTTGTAATAATTTTAATCACATTTGTAATAATTTTGATAACTTTTGATATAATTTTAATAAACATTTGTAATAAATTTTGATATCATTTAATATTATTATATACTAAAAAATCTAATATATAAATTTATATATTAAAATAATTAATATTAATTTATTATATTTTTTACGTGTGCAAATTACGTATAGCATAAACTAATTCCTAAAAAACTGAACATGGGAAGGAGAGTAGCAACAATAATTTTAAGGGAAAATATAAAAAACATCCAATCTATTTGAGAATAATTGTTTAATGGTCTAATGGACAAAAGTAATATGAAAAAGAGAAATGAAAAATTAAAAAAATTATTAAGAAGAAAATTGCAAAGACTTAAATACCTTTAATAACAACCCTTTTCCTTTCTCTTATTATTTATCCATTTAAAAAAAAAATAACAAATAAATCTTCCCCAAATTTATCCACAAATAATTTTTTTAATATAAAAATTAAAAAAATCCTTAAAATAAAAATAATAAAGTAGTCAAAGACAAAGATAATTTTGTTTCTTTCATTAAGGATAATTAAATCTTTCTCATTTTCTTGTTAAGAATTCTAAAATTTTAGATTTTCTTTCTACAAATTATTTTTTTACATTAGATCATTGAACAATAATTTTTTTCAATTAGGATGAACCTTGGAGGTTTGTGTCTCAACAACAAATGGAAACTTCCCATAAGGAAAAGATATTAAATTGCAAACCAAAAACAAGCAAAGGTTACTTGGGATGGAATGGGATGAAAAAATCTAGAGCTATCATTCTTTCCTTGTAGTTTGGAAAGTCTAAGTAATACTAGCTGACAAGGTAATCCAAACTTGTTTCATGAAAAATAATTTTTAAAAATTTAATTTAATTTTTAAAAAATTAATATTTTTATTATTTGAATGATTTTACATAAAATATTTTCAATTATTTGATTGTTTTTTAAATAATTTTTATTGATATAAAAAAAGGATAGATTAATCTTACGTTTAAGGGATCGATATTTTTTATTTTTATTTTGATTTTATTTTTAATTTTAAAAGTTTTTTTTTTTTTTTGCTTTGTTTTATGAAGAGATCGATCTCTATATTTAAAGATCAATCTTTTTTGCTTTACTTCAATTTTCGAAACATGATTTATACTTTTCAAAAACATAAAATATTTTTCGAAAAACTAAATTGATTTTTTTTAACTTGAAGTTCGTGTTCTGTTAATCAAATTTTGCGAAACAAATACCAAAAAATATGAAAAAAAACATTTTTATAAAGTTAGTTTTACGAAACAAACGAACCTAAAGCATTATTTCTTTTCCTTCTTCCCAACTCTAAGCAATAGTTCGAAATATACAAGAGTATTTGTGGACAATAAAAAAATGGTCATTTATGGACCTTTTTTCAAATTATATAAAAGTTATAGTTTCCTTGTCTTGAAGACTTGAAACACCACCACATATTTCATATGCGTATAGCTCTCTATACATGCAAAATGAAAACTAGCTAGCCTGGCAGTTAACTGACTGCTCTAAATTGCAGAAAGCTCAATCCAACAAAGTGGAGAAACATGCAGTGGGCATCAAGGGGTCCTCCACGTGCTGATTGTCACGGTTCACATCAACTTGTAAAATATTATTCGTTTCAGTTCATTAGATCTCACGGTTTTATTCACAAAAGATACCTCACAACTTAAAAAATGGTGTGAATACTTATATACACAGTCGAACTCTAGTACACAGTCGATGTGAGATTCATGGCTCCACTCTAAGACCATGACATCCTCCCCTACTCCTACGAGGGTCCATTGTCCTTAGTGACACATCTCTAGTACCCCAGAGCCGGCTCTAATACTAAATGTCACGGTCCACATCAACTTGCAAGGTATTGTACTCCGTTTTGGCCCATTGGGTCTCGCAGTTTTGTCTACAAAAAGCGTCTCACAAATTGAAAATGATGTGAACATTTATATATTCAATCGAACTCTAATACACTATCGATATAGGATTCATGATTTTACTCTAAGATCATGACACTGAACCTGGCACTTCATTTTGGGGGCACATATATTCTAGATCTAGGGTAATGGTTTTTTCATTTGTCCCACAAACTCGTACAAATTCATGTTGTCCACCATATACTGCCCTGAATTTAATTATGTGAATCATACGGAAAGAAGCAGAAGAATGAATTAAAGATAATGATCTAACACAAACTTTTACTATTGAAATGTCTGATCAGTACTCAATTGAGCATAATTATGAAACTATCTTTTTCTGTTACAGGCAACCAAAAGCTTCCTACGATTGCAGGTGGAGCCAAAAATATTGAAGAGATATTTTATGGATTGCCTTAAAACCCTTTCCAGCTGTTGGGGTTCTAATGCTATTATTTGTTGTTTTGCATGCTATGAGACAAGAAGAGAAAAATGTGATTTGGATTTATGTTGTTCGGATTTGAAAACGAGTGTCGAATGCGGTTGGTATGTGTTTGATAATCTATGCTCAATTTTTTTTTAAAATTTTTTTTCATATATTTAAAGAATCATACTTTATTTATATTTATGTTCAAATATATGTTAGACATAGATTCTTCATTTTAAAAAATAAAATAAAAATACACACAACATAGTTTTGGACGATGAGGCCTTAGATTTTTTTTTTTTTTTCTTTTCTTATATTCGAGATTATCGGAATTTGATCTCTTACCACTTAAACTAAAAGTTCAAAACCATATGACTGTTTTAACCATATGACTGTGTTGAGAAGAAAGAGGTTGAAAAGACAAAGGAAAAGAAGCCATCTTGAAGCTGAAAGATCTTCATAAATACAAGAGGTTTTGTTGTTGTTTTTGCATTTACTTTTGCAAGATAGAGAAACCAGAAAAGTTGCAGAGAGCTAAGCATGAGAAGCCATAGTAGAGAATCAATTAAAAAGAAAGTAATTATGGTAATGGGACACCACCATCATTAGCAGATGGGCTAGTAATCTTCACAGTCAAAATCAAAATGATTGCTTCATCTCAAGTGTGTCCCATTTTTCATGAGCAGTAAATCTCTTATTAGCTTTCATATAGCTCAGATTACAATTTGATTGGATCAAGCACCAGCAAAAACACCTTTTCTTTAAGGTCTTGACCTAAAAACTGTAGCAAATTGGTTGGCAAAATAAAATATTTTAGTACCACTTGCATAATTTTTCATATGATTGCAAACTTTTTAATGTTTCTCTCTTTTCTCCACCACAAAGTTCTTTTTTTTTTTTTTTTTTTTCTTTCAGAAATCGCTTAATCCAACTCACTGTTTATTGTCAAAGTCAGACTTTAAATGATATTGTAGACGCATTTTTACTTACATTGTATTTATCGCAATTATAAATTTAATAAATATTATTATAATCAATCATAATAAATATTAATAATCAATAATAAAATAACGATTGTAGAGTATTATAATGTTATCTTTCTTTTCAGTAACTCCAGCTTTGTGGACAAGTTTGTTTGATCTCATCCTGAAGGTAAATATGGCTTAAAATCACTGATTAGACCCTCAAAAAAACATGGGTTCAAATCAGTGATCAGACCCTAAAAAACATTTTTAATTTCTTTTGACTTTCCAAACTCTGATCAGCCAATGTTATCGAAGCTCAAAACTCACATTTGTCATATTTTCTCATCAAAGATCAAAGCAACATGAAAATGAACTTTCGTTAAGGACTATGAAGGATCGTAGAGTCTTAACATTGTTATTTCATTTAAATGAAAATGGTTTGGATATCGTATTATCATGCTTCATGATTGAGTAGAGAGATCATACTGAATTGTGGTTATGATGTTGTTACATTACATTCAAATTCATTATTGAACTGGTGATTTATCGTATTATTCATTTTTTAAAAATATTTATATTCGATATTTGTGTTAGATACATATTTAAATATGGATATGATTATTTAAATATATATATTTTTTAAAAATTAAATATATTCGTATCGAATACATATCCGTATTCGACTCTCATTCGAGTCGAGATAACATAGTTGGCGATTAATATTGCCACATGTTTGCAGGATTTAGGAAACAATTCATTGTTGTTGGTTGTAACTGCAGCACTCAACTTTAGACAAATGATGCTTCTAAAGACAAAGCCAGCATTATCATATCCACCCACCAAGTTTTGTTGTTATACTTCTTTCATAATTTCTTGTGTTTACTACCTGCTTTCTCTGTTCTACCCTTTTTATCTCTGGTATGAGATGCTATATCGCTTTGACACTTATTTTTTTTCAAATATCCGTATTCGATATTTGTGTTTAACACATATTTGAATATATGTATAAAAGTATATATGAACCTCCGAATACATACAAAAAAACTTCAAAAACAATTGAATATACTTGTATCGGACATATACCTTTAGACATTCACCCCGAATCTTCATTTTTCTTGAAATATTTGTATCTGACATTTGTATTTGACATATATTTGAATATAAGTATAAAAGTATAATCCTTCAAATATATAAAAAAAATTTAAAATTTAAATATATTTGTATCAAACATATACCCGTAAATATTGTCGGCTGCTAATGGTATTTATAATTAGTAGTTAGTATTAATGGTAATCAACATTCTCAAGATTTTATCAAGGGGTGAAGGTGTGACTCATTCCTCCATGAAAGAACAGCTTCAGGGCAGCTTGATTCTTATGTTACTTGGACTCGAATGTGAGTATCGGATACGGATATATTTAAATTTTTTTAAGATTTTCCAAAGATTTTCATGTATTTAAGAGGTTCTTGGAAGATCATATTTCTATATTCATGTCTGGATATGAATCGGACAAAAAAATCGAACACACAGATACTTTAAAAAAAAAAAAAAAACAAGAGTCGCAAAGCTTGATTCAGTCGCAAAACATTGAATTAATCAGATTTTGTATGCCAGAGCCGATAATAACAAAACACTCGGAACTTTAGATTAAAGTATAGAATGAAAACACTTTAAATCAAGAATCAAACAAACATTTCTTCTATCACAAAAGTAAAACTAAGCTGCTTGATTGATTGATTGCAGCAAAACTCAAAAACAGTTTAGATTTCAAGATACTCCCATATTTACAGTATGACAAAACAGCATTCAGTCAAGGTCGCAGGACTGTATGATGGAACTGTATAAGAGAGAAAACTAGATTGAATATGACCTAGCAAAACCAAAAAAAAAAAAAAAAATTGCAGCAAGAATCATATAATGATTCGAGAATGATGACTCTTAACAAACGGTGAGAAACCAATCTTTGGCAATATGCTTCAACTCATCAACTTCTCTAATTTACCTTTAGCTTCTGTGTTTCAAACTGTGGATTTTTCTCTTTTTTTTTTTTTTGTCTTTCAGGAATTTAAATGACTGATGATGCTAAACGGGCTTTGCTTCTTTGCCTTTCATTCCTTTCATGGAATCTTGGAGCTGCAACAAATGAATAACAGGATTCGGAAACCAAAGAAAAGCAAGAACTGAAAATGAAATTAAGAATTGTTTACTACTATGTTACCCGGACTCTTCATTTTTCTTAAAGTATCCGTATCCGACACATATTCGGATATGAATATGATTGTATGATCCTCCTTCAAATATATAGAAAAACTTTTAAAAAAATTGAGCCATATCCGTATCGGACACTCGTCTCAAGTCCGGATAACATATGTTTACTATACTTCTTCTACATACCAAGTCCATTAGCCTCAGAGGTCCTCATGATACGGAGCCTTCTTACTGAGCTGAGAAACATCCTCCATGGGACATCTCCTACAAGCATCCAATCTCCCTCTTTGTCTTCATAAGTTAGAACAAATTCAGATGATCCATCCAAAAGCTTAGAGGGCTTTGTTACTTTTTCCTTCTTCTCTGCTCCTATAAAAGGGCTTTTTTATTTCAATTGAAAAGAACAAAATCCTTTATACAATCACATGTAAAAATTCTTAATGCCAGAACATGGAAAGGGAACTTACCAACTGAGTTAGCAGATCTGAGAAACATATCTTCAAGTGTTTGGGCCAAAGTCTCATAGCAAGAATGAGCATTCAAATCCACCTTCCTTCCTATTGGAATTCCATCCATATTCACCTTAACAAACCCAAGATGCCCTTTTTCATTAACAGCAGAACTGATTTTGTTACCATTATTGTAAAGTTTCTTTTTCAAACCATCCTTGGGTTTATCTTTTTCACCAATTCCCATGTCCTCTTCAGCTCTTGGAGCCTTTGCTTGGTTTACCAAGCTGTTCATCCTATAAGCCCTTATGGGCGGCCATCCCACAACTTGACTGCAATTCCAATAACAAGCATTAAAACGAATAAAACAAAGCTGGAGATATTTCAAATGGAACCCAAGACTCTAACTTCAACTCCATAGTTATGCCAAAAAAAAGCAGTAACAAAATTTCAAGAATTCCTTTTTTCTTATTTTCCTTCAAACATGTTATAGCAACCTGACATATAGAAGCAATGATATTGAATCATTGATAAAAGAAAAGAAAACAAGTCTCAAAGAAACAAACCTGACACCAGTAGGAGATCCACCCTCATGGGAGACAGACTCATCAGCAGCTCTCTTGGTCCCAGAAACAGCAACAGAAGAAGAAGGGCCACCATTGTTAGCTCTATGATGAGAAACCACTGAAGGGAAGTCCTTTGCAATCAAGATTCTGCCACACTCACCCCATGAAGAAATACCAGCCTTAGTCTTGCCTGCAGCACCACCACCAAGGCTCAGCCCCAGGCCTAACTCTAGCTCACTCTCAGCTGGATATGAACATGCCTCAGAAACAGCCTCCACTTTAGACACTGCTGACTCATTTGTAGAAACCCCAGAAAAACCACCACTGCCACTACCACTACCACTACCAAGTAAAACTAACCCACCTTCCATCACAAACAAGCAAAGAAAAGCAAGAAAATTAAGGAAGTTCAAGACTTTGTTAGGTGAAGAAATAAGAAGTAGTTTTGAGAGGGGAAAAAAAAGGGTTTTCTTTGGGGAGAGGGAGGGTGATACCTTGATAGAGAAAGACTGAAGTATAGGACAGGGCAAAAGAGGGAAGGTATGTTAAAGAAGGTGGTGGTGGAGGAAGTGATGATAATGGGTTTGGGACCCATATGTCTGCTAGTGCGCCTAGCACTCTCACCGGTCATTACCCTCTTTACTTTAAAAAACCAAAAATTTCCTTGACATGATCATGTCTCTTTAGAATCTGGTTTTTCCTCTGTTGATTTAAAAAATAAATAAATATATATATATATAGAAATATATATATATATATATATATAGAAATATGAAATCCCAAAAGGGAAAAGGAAACTGTAATTCTGTAGACTACAGTCAGGGCATATAACTAGGAAGTGAGAATGAATGTCTGATGTCTTGGTCTGAATTCTGATGGTCTCCATTCCAAGTCTTATGGTTTGTGAATGTGAACTGTCGTTTTCGCCTTTTTAGTTCAAAGTCTGTTACATTTATTCTCACTGTTTTCCACCATATTATACTTTATTTATGCTGTTTATCATATTAACAAGAATTTGCTCTTTCCATTTCGTTAAAAACTATGTATAATCAAGTAACGAAGTAAAATCTTAAACACATTAAATTGATGTAAAGATATACATACTTAAAATTATGTATGAAAGAATTTTAGGTTTAGTTCAATTGATTATACAATTATCTTTAAAATGTGATATCTAATAAATTTTGGGTTTGAATTTTAACATAATAAATTTTTTAATTCTTAAATTAGGATTTTTTGTATTAAAAAAAGTACCTAAAGAAATAAACAGTTAAATTGTACCCTATATTATCAAAACATAACACGTGATATTATCGACATTTGTTTTTCAAAATTAAGTAAATGTTCTCTTTAGTATTAAAAACAGCCTTTAATTGTATTTATCTGGTATTTACCTCTATTTTGCTTTAAGTTGTATATAAATTGTGTTTATATGAGAAAAAGTTATTCATTATTTTTACTAAAAAATTTACTTTTTTCTCTCAAGTAAATTTTAAAGGTTACAAGGCATACATCATGTTTATACTAATATATGAACAATTTACCTTTTGAAGGGTCTTCTACGCACAAAAAAACAAAAAAAAAAGTGACTTTTGATTTGGTCTTTGGATTGATAAAAGAAGTCTTCTTTTTTCTAAAGAAAGCTCTCAAGTTAAATAGTAAATCTTGGTCATGCTCTGAGACCTAAAATATATACATGATGATTAATTTAGGAAAGATGGGTTTAACAAAAGGAAGATATCTAGTCAATGACAATTTTACAGCACAAAGAAGAATTACCTAATTAATATTTATTTTTAAATAAAAATCCCAATATTCTTAATGATAATTATGATAATCAAAGTATGAGAAAGGGCTTTAATTTGAGCTTAGGTGTCTCTTAGCTTTAGAACATTTAAAAAAAAAAAAAAAGCATAGGGTTAGGTTTATACCTATCCACGACCCGGTAGCCAGCCCGGCCCGGTAGGTTCGACCCGTATTGGGTCGGGCTTGGATAAGGTATTTAATAACTCGGGTCAGCCCAGTCCGGCCCTTCTCGAATTACTATTTATTAAATAAAAAAATATATTTTATTTAAATTTAATTATAAAATATATAAATATTAATATAAAAATAAAAATAATTTTTTAATATTTTTAAATAGTGAAATAGATTTATACGAGCCGGCCCGAGCTCGATCCGAATGAGTTTAGACAAAAGAAAAAAATATTTTTCGGATCGCAATCCGATCCGACCCAGCCATGAACAGGTCTAGTTAGGTTAAAGTCTAAAGGTATTGAGTCTTTTTACAAGTCCAAAAAAAAGTATATTCTAATCTTAACATCTCTCTTTTCTTCCCTATAGATTGTGCTGTCTACTATTTCAAGGACAAACGGCACAAAACTTTGTTTTATAAAGTTGAAACCTAAAAGATATACAATTACAATTGGGCGGTGGCCTTCCCCCTAGCCCCACTCCACCCAAAAAAAAAAGTTGAAAAAGAAAATAAATTTAATTATACAAAGTGATATAAGATTTTTTCATGGATCGAATCGGATTGAATCAATTTAGATAGCAAAAAATTTTATTTGTCTAAGATCTAGTCTGTCATACCTTAAAAGCCCTCCTTATTTTTTTATATTTTATATTTTTAAATATATTTTTTATTAAGTTGGGTTCGAGCTTTGAAAACTATCCAAAGCCTGATATGAATCGAGTAGGGCCCGATATTTAGACAGATCTAAGTGAACAAAAATTAATAAAATTTGAACTCTTATATATTTATCATTATACCAACAAAGATGGGTTCAATTGATAAGTTAATTGGTCCATTTTAGTGTAAATGATCTCGAGTTCGAATATCACCAATGATCCTTTATTGATGTTAATTTAAGAAGTACAACTTTTTTTTATACTTTATGTTATTAAATATTGAATCTAAAAGGGTTAATATATAAATTAGCCCCTATACTTTAGGCCTTTTATCTGTTTGGTACCTGAAATTTTTTTTTGTCACTTTGGTACTCGAACTTTCATTCCATCAATCACATTGGTCCTTTGCCCTAACACCGTTAGTTAAAAGCTGCCTAGGAAAAAAATCCAATCAGAGCCTGACACGTGGCAAAACTGCCACATCATTAGTGCCACGTCATCATATAAGAAAAAAATTCAAAAAAAATTTAAACAAAATTAAAATTTTGAAAATCTCATTTTTTTAAAAAAAAATTATAAAATAAAAAACCAAAATTCAAAATAAATTATAAATTATAAATTATAAAAATTGAAAAATTTATATATATATATATATATTTAAAAATATCTAAAAATTAAAAAATAAGAAAAAGAAATCTGATTATTTTTAATAAAAATGAAAAAAAATCTATTTTTAAAAATCTATTTTTTTAATTTCGAATTTTCATATATATTATAAAGATCAAAAATCAAAATAAATTATAAAATTGAAAACTTTATATATATATATATTTAAAATCTGTAAAAAAAAATAAGAAATAAGAAAAAAAATTGAATATTTTTAATAAAAATGAAAAAAAAAAGTTTCTATTTTTAAATTTCTATATATATTTTTTTAATTTTGAATTTTCATATATATTTTTTTTAATTTGAAATTTCTATATTTTAAAAAATTATTTTTTATTTTTCTTTTTAATTTTGAATTTTTTAGATTTATCTTTTGATTTTTTATAATTTTTTAATTTCTAATTTTTTTTTTTTAAATTTAAAATTTTGATTTAAAAAAATAGTTTTTTATTTTGATTTTTATAAAATTTTTTGATTTTTTTTGGAATTTTTTTAAAAAAAAATGTGATTTTCAAATATTTAATTTTGATTTTAAAAAATAAATTTTATTTATTTTATTTTATTTTATTTTATTTTGATTTTTATAAATTTTTTTGAATTTTTTTGGATATTTTTGGATAGTTTTGAATGTTTTTCTTATATGATGATGTGGCACTAATGATGTGACAGTTTTTGCCACGTGTCAGCCTTTGATTGGTTGTTTTTTGCCTAGTCAGCCATTAACTAACGGTGTTAGGCAAAGGGCTAATATGATTGACGGAATGAAAATTCAAGTACCAAAGTGACAAAAAAATTTCTTCAGGTACCAAACGGACAAAAGACATAAAGTACATGGGCTAATTTACATATTAACCCAATCTAAAAACTACAAATTTAACATTCTATTAACAAATCACATAACTATTTGATTTAGATATATGATTTTATAAAATAAGCAGACTATTTATCATAAATTTCTCCCCAAAAAAAATCATTACAAAAATATCTCATAATTGGACCTCAACAATGTCGAGTAATTAATGCCTAATGGAGGAGCTCTCGTATCGTGTGGTGTTGAGCAACAATGTTGAGCTCTCCTATTGCGTGTTGGATGCACCCGTCGTTGGACCTCGTCAGTGGGACGTATTCGTTGTCGACCTTGACCTCGTCCTCGACCTGCCGCCACTGATTCTGGTTCTATGTGATCCGCATGCTCACCCACATTAGTCGATGAAAACGACTACTAGAGAGACCCACATGTTCTGCATAAAAAAATGGAAACTCACCGCTCGAAGAGCCAGCACCTATAAAGGAAACCTGAAAAGACATGCCATAATTTGATTTGAAGAATATGGCATCCACACAAACTGTGAATAATTATTACAAATTATTAGTTTCATATGGATTAAATACAAAAATACTTGAATGTAACAATCGAAACATTTACCTTTTGATATGCTTCTCGATCTAGTCGTGATCTTATAGTTCGAAGGTCGAGCGGAATATCGCTACAATCTTTAGGATGACTCCACCTATTAAAAAGCATATAAAATCTTAATAGACTTAATAAAAATACAAGTTCGTACAAAATTAATAAAAATAGTCAAGATTATTAACTGCTTGCAAGGGGGTATACAGGTGGAAAATTTCCGCGCGGAGTAATAAACGACAGTCGATGCCAAGCCCATGATTGCAGAAGCAGTAAACATCCACCTATGTCATGGCAGTCGGGAACTGTAGCCCGACACAGTTCTCTATACAAAACCGCCAAACATGCAGAACCCCAACTCTAATTTGCTGCGTGCTCTAAATCACGAAGCAATGGAAGATACATTAAATGTACCCGACTGCTCGATTTGTCCGGCATTAGCATTTCTCCAATTAAACGTAAAATATATGCTCTAGCAGCATATTGTACCTCTTCTTCGCTTGCGTGTTCGGGGAGATTTTGCAATGACTGCAGCCAAATTTTTGTCACCATTGAGCCCTTCAGACACTCTTCTAGAGGTACAATGCCCAATAAATTTTGGCACTCTTCATTCCAATCTAGAAAACTTGCGCCTGTAACTGGCATGCCATCCACTGGTAGTCCAAGTTGGAGCGCAACATCTTCTAAAGTGATTGTGCATTCACCACACGGCAAATGAAAAGTGTGTGTCTCGGGTCTTCATCGTTCAACCAACGCGCTAATTAAGTCCGGCAGAAGCATACATTGTCGAATTTGACTTGCATAATAAAATCCGGCACTCTTTAAGTGGTCGATAATAGATGGATGCGGATCTTCGAAAAAAAAATCTCGATCGTAAGACGCGAACAAGGTCCTGTTCATAATTAATTAAAGTAAATAATTATAAAATCATAAAAAATTAATAATGCAATCTCTTTGAAATATAATTAACTATAAAATTATTATTATAAATAATAATTTTATAAAAATTAAAAAAATTAATAATGATAAATTATAAAAAATTAAAAAAAAATTACTAACCTCTTCATATATAACCGCGAATATGTGTTTATCTTGCAACCTCAATAACGATGAAGCCATTTGAATTCGTACACTAAGAGAAAATTTTAGAGAGAGAGAGAGAGAGAATAGTAAATGAAAAATTGTGTGAAAAATATGAAGAGAAAGGAGGGTATTTATAGGTGGGTGGGGGGTGGGCAATGGTCAATTGACCATTGCCAAATTCAAAATTTTTTTATCTGTTTTACAACGGTTTAAATATAATTTAATTTTTTTTTTACCATTGACAAAGTTTAAAATTTTAAATAAAACTAGTTCGAAAGTCGCCATATGATATGACGACTTCCGAACTAATTTTTTTTAAAAATTTACAAAATATAGGTCAGAAGTCGCCATATGATATGACGACTTCTGACCTATAAAAAACAATTTTTTTAAAAAAATTAGTCATGGGAAGTCGCCATATCATATGACAACTTCCCATGACATTTTTTTAAGCGTATTTCGGTATTTAATTTCACAATAATGATAATTTGATATATATTTTTTTTACAATATTTTGATAAATTAGTCTATAGTATCATCCAGATATTTTAGATCCAAAGAAAAAAAGACAGAAAAGTTATTGATAATTTTAGATATGATATGAATATGATATTAAAAAAATAATTAAAAAATAATATAATATAATATATAATTAAATATTATATGAATATAATATAAATATACGAATATATAATATTTATAATTTAAATTATAAATATATAATATT
Organism: Fremontodendron californicum; assembly: GCA_030761205.1. Classification (NCBI taxonomy): domain Eukaryota; kingdom Viridiplantae; phylum Streptophyta; class Magnoliopsida; order Malvales; family Malvaceae; genus Fremontodendron; species Fremontodendron californicum. The sequence continues at coordinate 22,829,549 of JAULJL010000022.1, read as the reverse complement.
CTAAAAATATTATAATATGAATAAACAAGACGAAAACAATATAAATATACGGATTAGCAATGTTACGAGACAAACCGACAAGGCAACGTGCTTCCACTCGCTGTTCAAACGCCACGTCAGCCGACAAGGTACGCGGCTCACCGGAGGACTACTCTAACATCTCTTTTGGTTACGCTTTTTTTTAATCCGAGACAGCTTGGCACTTTTTCTGACTCTCAACTCTAAACAATTTTCCATGTTTTCCTCACGCGTTTTTTTTTATTATTAATTATTTACCAATTATTTTAGTATTTTCCTCACTTTTCTTAAAATTTGATCATATTTATCAGTCTTCTCCCAAAAAAAAAAGTAATCAAGAATTTTTAAAAATAATTAATTTTTGAAATACATACTTAACTATTAGATTAAATTAAAAATAAAGTTAACTTTTAGGTTGATTAATAAAAACACTATATTTTATTAAAAAGAAAAAAGAAAAATAGATGACAACACGAAAAGAATAAAGAAAAATGAAATAAATTATTACTTTTTCTCCATTTATAAGGATGTAGAGTGTTAATATAAAAATTGTTGAATTGCATTTGCTATGAAAATGATACGTTTTGAGAGTTTGATATGATTTTTCTTACGATTTTGATCTTGGAAAAACTTAGATTTATAATGATAGGCAGCTAATAGTAGACTAATAAAATTTCGTCTACTAAATTCAAAATTTTTATATATAATATAGTTAGGGGTATTTTTAAACTTTATTTGAACTTAATGTTTTTGTCAAATAATTATAAAGACGTATTTTTTCATATCAATTTGGTTTATTTAGAATTTTATTTAAAATGTTTTTTACAATTATCAAACACTCATTGGCAAAGGAAAAAAATTCTTCTTCTTACCAACTAGATTAACTTATTAGTTCCTACAAAATTCAATACCATTATTTTTCACTTAAAATTATTTTTATTACTATAAATTTACAACTCAAATATAAAATATTTATTAGCTCTAATTTATTTTTTTAAAAAGAAATGCTTTTTAAGTCAGTGAGCAAGGTTGAAAAAAATTGAATCGAATGTCAAATCGGTAAAACCTCTAGTCACCGGTCTAACTGGACTCATCGATTCAATTAAAATTTAAAATAAATAATTTTAATATTAAATAAGCATTAAATATAGTAAATACTTAATAAAAATATGCATTTATCTAAAAACTATGATCTTTAATATAGAATTAAAGATTAAAAATTCAAATGTCATTATTTACAACAAAAAAAATTAAAAATAAAAGATAAACTTTAAAACCAGCTCTTTTATCGATTTAATATGATTTTTTGCTAATTCAATCAATTTTTTTTAGTTCACAAAAAATTCGATTCTAATATACATATATATCGAACAATACAAATTTTCGATTTCCGATTAAATCATTCGAAACGACCGATCTAGTTCGATATTTTCAGCACTACTAGTGAGGTCCAACAAGGTGAAGAAGCGTGTGGGATACAACTCAAAGTCATTCCTTGAACATACATTAAACTGTCTAAAAGTCAGAATTATTTACTTAATTTGACTGACTTGATTTGAATTAAATTAGAGTTTGAATATGATATTTTAAGTTCAGATTCAGCTCGAATCGATTCAAATAACTATCTTAATTAATAAAATTATTATTCATTTAAATTTAATTATGAATAGTAAAGTTTTAGATAAACAAATTTTTTTTTTGTCTGCACGTAATCCAATCAAATTCATAAACAACTCTAACCGTAAATTAACAAACTCATTTATCAACACTTTCATAATTAGTTCAAATTCAACTCATTTTCTATAAAACCATTCAAACAATATAAAATATCAGATTTAAAAAAAAAAAAATTATTTTTCAAAAATCATTTTTCGTAAAATAAACAAAGAACTTAAAGTTATGATTCTTTGCCAACAAACTCTTAATCGAGTGATCTAAAGATTTGGAAGCATGAAGTCTTGGGTTCAAACATAGCAATCCCTCCTCTTTCCCAATTATCAAAAAAAAAAAAAAAATTGTGATTCTTTATGGTGCAAATGAAAGTTTTGAAACCAAAGTCTTTATCAGGAAAGGAATCAACTAAAGCAAAAGCTTTTGGAGATGCAATATGTTTTGTTTTTGAGATTAAAAAAAAGAACTTAAATTTATTCAAAGTCATAACAAATAAAAAAAAAAAACAGGACAAATCTATGTATGTGCTAAATGTTACACACAGATTGAAATGTGAATAAAAATCAAGGTAACTTGCAGTTCAGCAAAATGACAGCTAATTGTCCAAAATGAGAAAAATGAAAAGATATAAACTCAAACATTACAGGTATGAGGTATCTATATTAAATATAATGTGTTTGATTGAGTTGGTGTCACGAGTCAAGCGACACTCGTGACACCAACTCAATTAAAAAAAATATAATTTTTTTTAATATTTTAATATTTTTTAAAATTTTTAATTTTTTTTAAAAAATAACTATTTGCTTATATTTTTAACTTATTATTTTCTTAAAAATATAATATTTTTGTTTTCACAAAACATTTTATCACCCACTTTTATGAGTGTGATAAATTCTAGTGTTGTTGATTAGTGACATTTAGCAAGCTTGTCGGGATGCAAAGGGGAATACTTAGAAAGAAATAGAATGACAGAATGCACAAGAGCATTTGGTTTAATAGTTAGTGTATGTAATTTTTTATTCAGAGAGTAGTTATATTATTTGGATTTTTCATTTTTTTTAAAAGTATTTATGTTCGATATCTGTGTCTAACACATATTCAAATATGAGTATGAAAATATGATCCTCCAAATATATGAAAAACTTGAAAAAATTGAATATACCTATATCAGATCCATATCGAACACATATCCATATTCGACACTCACCCGAATCCAAATAACATAAAAAAGCGAGCTTTGAATCCTCCTTCCTCTTTGGATTGCTGCAAAACAGGTTCTGATCAAATGCATGCAGATGATGTGAAAGAGAGTTCCCTTATTCTTCTACTTATATGGAATTTAGATAACGAAACCATAAGAATTATGCTTTGTAAGAACAGAATAAACCAAAGTAATTCATACCAAAAAAAAAAAAAGATAACATAATCTTATTTTATATGAACTGTAATGAGAAATAGGAAAAACTAGAAGTTGAGAGGCACTCAGAATCGTTAAGGCATAGGAAGCAAAATGGGAATTTAAGGGTTAAAATGTGATAAAGATTCACAGCATATAGATCAGTGCCTGCATTTCTTATAAACTTATCTTCAAACTATTCCCCTTTTAATATGTTGAAGTAATATCAACTGAAAAGTCATCACTTAAGATATGGAGACAGGAATTAAAATGGACTACTTTCATATATAATATCATTATATTAGCAATAAGATTGTTTTGTTTACATTATCTAAGTCTCAAGTCTGAAGAAGGTGGTGGGGTCTTGACATTGAAATTTGAAAGCCAATTTAGTAATGACAGGTTCTATTTGGATTAGATTTGATAATTTTAGATTCATCACGATTATACAATATAAAATAGGATAGAATATAAAAAATAATAATACGAATACGATATGAATACACGAACATTTTAAAATTTATATTACACTTATTATTAACGTATCAAAATTTATATAAATATATATTAACTTAAATTATAATTAAATTTAATTTGGATAGATTAATTAGATACACGCCCAAAGAGCAAATGAGGAAATATTAGCATGGAAATGTATTAATCTTTATTGTGTTTGGTAAAACGGAAATGTTAAGCATCTAACTTAAAATTAATTAGCAATAGATTGAGAGATTCAACTTGAATATAAGATCACAAGCAATTCAAGATTTAACTGATATGTGATAACATTACTTTAACAGAGCCCATCACGTATAGACGAAGACAGAAGAGTCTATTACGTGACAAACTCGGAAAGAGTAACAAGCAGAAACAACATAACAGAACTTTGGCTCTGATATCATTTTAAGCATTTAACTTAAAATCAATTGACAATAGGTAAAGAAATTCAACTTGAATATAAAACCATAAGCAATTCAAAATTTAACCGATATGAAATAACATCACTTAAAAAAAAAAAGAGTGATTAATTAGATTAGTCAAAGCTGCAATTCTAAGATGATCATTTTATTTCAGAACTGATATAATTTGGTGTCATATTAGCTGCTATTGTGCTTTTAAGGTATGATCATTCAGTTGAATTTAACAGGCTGATGAATAGTAGCAGAAAAATGAACTGACATTCCCCAAATCAGTGAATCACCCACTGAATTCAGTAAATTGATCTGCAAAAGATATATATAAAAAAAAAATCACTTGGAGTTCTGTTTTTGCAATTTTTTTTTTTTTTTTAATCCTTTCATTGGAGAAACATGCAGATTCTAACAGACAGGGAAGTGAACCTTGGTTTAATCTAGCTGATCTCCTCCTTTGGATTAATCAGCAGCATAGTTCTAAATCGTTGTCGCGGGTGTCGCGTACGTAATACGTTGTGGTTGTTATCGACGTAAATTTAATAATGTTTTAAAAAATTTAATAATATTATGAACGTTATGTAACAAATAAAATACAATACAAAAAATTTAATTTTCGTTACGTCGTGACCGTTACTGGCGGATCAATCTTTTAAGTTAGATCCTGAAAACACTGCAGCCAGCAGCACTGCTATTTACAGCCATTCAAGCCTGCACACAACTTGTATCGATATGTTGTCTAGAAAAATATCAGCCAGCCATTTCTATGGCTAAAACTAATGCCTCGTTAAGCAAAGCAGATATTAATAAAAGGAACAATGGAGCAACTGTAAATTTTGCATTTGTCAGCAAAGTTATATTGTTCTGAACCTCAAATCCAAGAACAATGCAGTATCTAATATATATATATATATATATATATATAGTCCATCAAGATATGAAACAACAATATATATTCTTTTTAATACAAAGAGATCATAATTTGAGAATAAGATAACAGATTGTATATACTGAATTTCGAATTCAAACCTGTTTGATCTATCTTTTAAGAATGACTGCATAAACCAACCCGAATTTAAAACAACAACATATAAGTAAATATTCAATATTGATCTCATTAAACAAGAGAATTATACCAACAAAAAAAAAAAAAAAACAATCAGGTAGCCCCCAAAAGGCATGTTAATCTTTGAATTATGACAAAAGGGTTCATAAAATTTTCAGCAACAACCCTCAAGGTCCTCACAACCATTAGCAGCACTTTTCTTATCTTTTTTTTTCCCATAAGTATAAAATGGATGTAATTCAATAAATAAAATATAAAAAGTAAAAAAGAAAAGGAAAGGAAAAGGAAAAGAATGGCCTAACCGACTTCATCAATTGATCAATCTTCAAAAGCCATTTTTAAATCTCTCAATATCCAAATTTTTTGTTCCCCATTGTTATACTTTTAAGTCCACTCAAAAAGCTACTAATTTCTCGTTTTTCTAGCTGCAGCTGCCCCAGGCCCACAAGTAATGGAAATTTCACATCCACAAAGGTTACCAAAACATGAAAATGATCCCCCATCGTCGTCGGGATATCTTCTAACATGCTTTGTTTTTTTGGTCGATGTTGTAGGAATCCCACTAGACAGGTAACTAGAAAATTCACCTCGGTCATATAATGGTGGGAGTTCGGTTCTCCACCTTTCCAGTTTTGACCGAAGCCCTTCGATGCTTTCGTCTAAACTCCACCCTCCGACCAAGGAACTCTCTGTCTCATCCATCCTGTTAAGGTACATGTTTCTAGCCACCGCAGCCGCCACTTCCGATGGTGATGGACCCAGTTCTGAATCTGTCCAGATTGTCGACCCACCCAGTTTTTTCGGAGCCCCGTAATCCAACCCGTTAAATCTTAGCCCACTCGGTGACTTACCGGGTGGTGTTTTCAACCCAATTTTTGCACCATTGCTGCTGTTTTCCACAATTTCAGGACCCTTTTTGCCTTGATCCACAGAATTAACAATCGAACTTGGTTTTCCCTTTTTAGTAATTTTATCATACACGTAATTTACCATGGAACTCCCTCTTGAATTAACCTTGTAGTTGTTTTTTTCAATTTCTGACCCGTTAACAATTGATCCACCACCATAAGCCCCATAATCCAACCCATTTTTTCTTAACCCACCCGGTGACCTACCAGGTGGTGTTTTCAACCCAATTTTTGGACCATTTGTGCCCTTTTCCACAATTTCAGGACCCTTTTTTCCTTGATCCACCGACCCGTTAACAATCGAACTTGGTTTTCCCTTCTTAGTAATTTTCTCAAACGTGTAATTTACCATGGAACTCCCTCTTGAATTAACCCTATTGTTGTTTTTTCCAATTTCTGATCCGTTAACCATTGATCCACCACCATAAACCACTGACCCACCATTGATAATGGAGGACCCTTTAATGGATTTTCCGAGCCTTAAATCTGACTCGAAAATCGAACTCGAATCACTCTTGGTCCGTCGAAGCTCAGGTTTGAGCAACCCATTAAGCAAAAGCTGATGGTTATTGTTATTGCTTTTGGTAGTGCTCGAAACAGGATTGATATTGGAGCTTTGAAACGGGTCTTCCTCGCCCATTAAATGCCGGTACCCAACCGCCGATGACCCCATTTGCAAATACAAAGGCATGCTCCTCATTGAACTATCAAGCAACGCCACCCCAATGTTCAAAATCCCTTGGGGTCGACCCGATGGTCTCCAAACCTGAAGCGCCACGAACCTCATCCCTAGTTGGACTTCTTGTCGATGGCGCGGCTGAGAAATTGGTGGGATAAGGTTCCCGACGATGGCTCGGACGGTTCCTACGTGGATGTCACGGAACCAATGTACGGCGTAGATTTCGATCATGACAGCCGAGGTGTCACCGTGGAGGAACTCGTCATCGACACGGAAAACAAACTTGTCGTTCCATGTTGGGTTGGTGTGGCCTTGGGTGTCGATTCTGGTCGAGAGTTTTCGTTCCGAATGGACCCAAGCCACCGCGTAGGTTCGCATTCTGCGACGACATACGGGCTCCAAATCTTGGGCTGAGATCACATTGATTTCCAATAGCTGGAATGGTGCCAAAACGTTCATAATTGTGGCCAAAAAGAAGAAGAAAAAAACTGCTAAATGTCGGTGCTTCTTCTTCTTCTTCGCCGTGGCTAATGTTGCTGTTTGTTAACGACCAAAGGTGGGTCCCTTTTCGTCGTCGAAGTCGTCTTCGACGACGATAAGGGTAGGGAAAAACGAACTAGTGACGAGAAAATAAACGAGGAAGAGAAAAAAATTGAGGGCATTTGAAAATGGTGTGTAATTTGTGGTAATAGAGATGAAACCGTTGTTTTCTAACGTTTGGTAGTTATTTTTTGACAGCCATGGTTAAAAAAAAAAAACAAAATGAAGTTTTGACTCTGCCTAGGTGGTAAGGACAAAAAGATTGACAAGGTTGTTTTTTTTTAGAACTTTAATTAGGATAATAATAAATTAAGGTATGTGAGTTTTAAGTTTTAACTGCCCTGCTTCTTTATTTTTTTCCCTCTACTTCATGTTCTAGCTTTTAGCTCTCTTTTTTTTTTTTTTAAATGAAAATTTTGTTCTTTTGGATCAAATATTTGTTTGTTATTAAGAGTAGATTTGGCAATTGGTATATGGTGTTATGTATTATATTTTTTATATTATTTGTGTAAATATAAATATATTAAAATCTTAAATATAAATACGTATATTAAACGTATTGTGTTAATTATATTTAAACGTATTATATCGTATTTATTATATTATTTTAATGTTTATTAAATGTATTGTATTATTTTAATATTTATTAAATATATTATATTTTAAATCGTATATAAAATTATCAAATCTAATTAAAAATTAGAGAGTTGAGACTTTCGGGCTATGTAGTAAATTATGAATGAGTTTTTATCTCCATGAAAATTAGACTTTGGGCCTATAACCGATCATCGAACCCTATTGCTTGTGGGGCTGTCACCTCTTTCCTATTACTAGCATCTTTTTTAAGTAATTTTTTTTTATATGGAGAATTCCGTTTGGATAGGAGAAAAATTATAGATAAGAATTTAAATTGCGGTAACGGATGCGTTTTTGGTCACGTCGCATTTATTATGGTTGCGGACGTAATAAATATTACCGCGATCAATTGCTATTGATCGTGAATATCGACGACGGAGAAAACCGAAACCGCTAAATAATGGTCGTAGTATTGCGTTGCGATCGCTATTTAAATCTCTGGTTGCAAATGTTAAAATTCAAATTTTAAATTTATTGAATTCTATTTTTTCAAAATGATTGCATAAATAAATTGAGTTAAATCCGAATTCACAATAGTTCCTTTTTTTTGTTCTAAGGTATGAAACCCAATACCTTTTTTTAATTTCTTGACTTGGTTTGGTTTCCATTCTCTAGACTAGAAGTTAAATAATATTTGACCTGATAAGGTTAGCAGCTGGTATACTTGCCTTTTCAGGTTTGGTTTCAGAATCACAAAGCAACTCAAAAACAATAAATTTATTGGTAAACTTCATGTGATAATGCTTAAGTCCTTTACTCAAAAAGGAATCACATGCATCTTGTTTTATACTTGACTTTGTTATCAATCCAAGTTGTTTACTTCTCCCATCTCTACCAATTGTAGTTTAACTGATAAAAATATGGTTTTTTTTTTCCCCTTGGGGCATGTTTTCATATAATCAAGGAATGAGATAACCCCACTTAAGATTGCAGACATAAGCATATGGGAGTTTCTTTTACTTTATTAATGTTGGAAGTCAAATTGAGTTTAGTTTATTCATTTTTTGTTGTTCAACCAGCTCATAGGCACAGAATTTTATAATCTCAGGTAGGCAAAACAGATCAGTATTTAAGGCTACTGAAGAAATGCTTCAAAGAAGCTCATCAACCCCATTTATTGGAACCCTCTTCCCTTTCTCTTATTGTCCAAATAAAGATCTTGATGCTACTTACAGGTTACTTCATGGCAACCATGGTGGAAAAGTCAACTCCCATTGTCAAGAAAACCTCAACTTGACACCATTTTCACATAGTTCATCTCCAGTGTCTCATTCAACTTCAGGGTTCTCTGAATTCAATCCAGAATCTGGTAGTTTTCGCCTTGAAGGATTTCGAAGAGTTAAATCTGAAGGAAGCTTAGAAAGATTAGATTATAGTTCTTGTGATATAGCTCAGTTTCTTGATTCCAGATCACCAAAGAAATCTTTTTATAGCATATAACAATGTTGCATAGTGCACCGTCTTTTTCGATATTTAATGAAGGGCTTGAAAATGGACAAGTAGGGGAGGAGGCATTGGAGAGAACAGTTACAATTGGAGAGAGCATTGATGCTGTAGGAAATGCAGATTTCAGCTTTGGGAAGAAGTGTATGGAATTAATTCAGGAAGAAGGAGAGGAGGAAAAAGAAAGATCAAACAGAATTCAAAGTTCTTATAATGAAGAAGAAGTTGAACTTGAACCACCTAGTCCTCCCATGTTTCTTGCTAGAGGTCTTGGAATTGATTGTGTTGGCTTTGGTGGTGCCATGGCTGAGGCTGCTGATTTAAGTTCAATGGATCTTGATGAGACTGGTGATCTTGAAGAGTTTCATAAGAGGCTGGTTGATGAGTACCCTTGTCATCCTCTGTTCCTAAGGAATTATGCTAAATTCTTACAGGTGAGACTAATTAATTCTATACATTATTTTTCCTTCTTTTCCCAATATTTTGGATTTGGCCTTATAGGCATTTAAGATGTTTGAGGTAATAAAGTAATCTGTTTGATGTATGTGATGTGAATTCAATCTAGGTCATATATGAATCAATTGGCTGATAATTCTCAAGGAATATGTAGATAAACAAGTTCTAATAATCAAGATCTATGTTGTTCCGACTCTTTATTGATCTTGAACTTCTCGTGTCCAACGCATATCCGGACATGGTACGAAGATATGATCCTCCAAGGACCCTCCAAATTAGACCTGCTCATGGGCCGGGCCACGGCCCTTTTTTTAATTTGTTTGCCCAGGCCCGACCCTGGGTTGGGCCGGCCCGGTAAGCCCGAATTTACTGTTCATCGGATTAATTTTTTTTTTATATTTTTATAATTAAAATTAAATAAAATAATATTATTATAATTAAAAAAACACTGTTCCGGGCCGGGTTGGCCCGAAACAAAAAAATCCTACCCAGGCCCAACCCAATACGGGCCGGGCCTGCCTGCCCGGCCCATGAGCAGGTCTACTCCAAATACATGAAAATCTTAAAGAAAATTAAACATATCCGTATCCGACACTCACACCCAAAACCGAGTAACATAGATCAAGATATCAAAAATTGACTGGGCTTTAGCTTTTTTAGGTGTATTCTAGATCAATCTCAAAGTAGATTCTACAGCAGGTGATCATCTAGACAATGTTAAACTGTGTACTTTTCGAGTCACTGCAGCAGTGCTGCTTCTAGTTTAGTCTTAATTTGTCATCTTAGCAGAAAAGCCTAGGGGTAAAGAAACCCATCATTTCTCACCATCCATGGGATGCATCATTTTCACCGCTGGGGCTTAAAAGCCAATTCTGGCATTTCATATCACCATGGAGTCTGCTTCAGAATGCATAGATAGCTTATGCAACATAATTTATTTATTTTTCTAGAATAAAAGAACACATGATCTTTCTGTTTTATGGAACATGATTAAATCTCTTCCAGCAGTCTAAGGGAGATCTTCAAGGAGCAGAGGACTATTATCATCGTGCGACGCTAGCAGATCCCGAAGATGGTGAAATTCTCTTGCAGTATGCCAAAATAGTATGGGACCTCCACCGAGACAAAGATAGAGCCCTTAGTTACTTTGAACGTGCAGTTCAAGCTTCTCCTCAAGATAGGTCAGTACTTATCTACACTTGGCCAGGAATAGGTTATCTAAGGTTTCACTCGAACTAGTTACTATCCTTCTTTGAAATTTGTTGTTTAACTGTTATGTTGCTCCGACTCTTCATTTTTCTTGAAGTACCCGTGTCCGACACCCGCGTCCGATGCATATCTGGATATGGGTATGGGGATATGATCCTCCAAAGACCCTCCAAATACATAGAAATCTTGAAAAAAATTGAATATACCCGTGTCCGACACTTATACCCGAGTCCGAGTAACATAGGTTTAACTAGCTTGATTTCATTGTCGAAAAAAGTGAGGGTAACACAAACTTAGCTACTGGATTTTGTTGAACAGATCCAGAAGCTAAAGTTTAATTTGTTCGTTTCTTTTTCTTTTTTCCAGCAATGTCCTTGGAGCATATGCTAGTTTCCTCTGGGAAATAGGGGATGATGCAGAGGAACATGGAGAACAACAAGAATACCCTAAGGTGGTATTCGACTCTTGACTTTTAGAGCAGATATTTTCTTTTTCTTTTTTAGTACAAAAGAGGCCGCAGTCCGAAAATAGTAAAAGGGATTGCAGATATTGCCATATTGGGATTCGAATTACAAACCTGGATGTCGGCTAAGCCCTGTGTTCACTATTTTCATTTTCTTATAAAGACTAAAATGTGACATACTGTTGGCAAGACTGTAATGACTATTACTTTTTCTCAGGTTAGAGTGGAGAAAATTATAGGGGTATCCAAGAACTCACTACCTGAAGAAGAAACTAACCCAGCTAGCCTATCCTTGCACCCTCCAAATCCAGCAGGCTTTGCGATTCATACAGATATCCAGGACGTCGATATTGAGGATTATTATAGGAGGATGGTTCAGGAAAATCCTTGCAACCCTTTGGTTTTAAGCAATTATGCCCGTTTCTTACATCAGGTGAAATTTCTATATCCCACTCAACTTTTTTCGCATAATTTAGCTTATTTGCTTAACATCTGTACAATTCCATAGGAGAACATAATGCAACAGAGATTTGTATTCATCACCATAAGTGGACGATTCTCATTTGACTGCCATTTTCACCCTTTTATGTGTAACTGTCCTCTTGGATTGACAGTCTAAAGGAGATCTTGAAGGAGCGGAGGAATACTACTCACAAGCCATACAAGCTGACCCTGGGGATAGTGAAACCATGTCACAATATGCCAAATTGGTGTGGGATCATCACCATGACCATTGTAAAGCTTCACATTACTTTAAGCTAGCAGTTGAAGCTACTCCTGGAAATAGGTACTTTGATTCAGTTACTTCACACTCTCTATGGAACAAACTCTACTTTTTATGAACTCAACTCTTATTCTAGTGTTCTGCAATATCTTGGAGATTCTAAAAAGATATAGGCTATGTTACTCGGACTCTTCAATTTCTCTATAGTATCGATGTCCGACACCTGTGTTCAACACATACTCGTACATGGGTATGAGAAAATGATCCTCCAAATATAAGAAAAAATATAAAGAAAAAATAAATATACTCGTGTCGAACACATACCCTTATCCGGGTAAGATAGGATAAAGGTTATCAATAAAAATAACTATATGTTTTTAATGCTCTACCTGGCAAATTCTTATCCTATTGTTTTCTCCTTTACAGCTATATTCTTGCAGCATATGCTAGCTTCCTCTGGGAAACAGAAGAAGATTAAGATGATAACACAAGGCAAGACCAAACTCAGGTTTCTCTCCAGAATGTATCTTTGTCTACAATAAACTTATAGGCCATACATTATGATGCTTCATACAGAGCTGAAAATATTAGGTACTAGATCACTCGTTCAATCTCCAATGTTTGTGTCATCGATTAGACAATATAAAATAAAACAAATATATTAATGGTTTTTTTTCCTTAAACTTTCACTATTTTAGCAATAGCTACTTCTTGTTAGTCATTGGGTATTTTTTTTAAGGGGTAATAATCATCTGTAATAGCCTAATAGGTAAATTTAGGCTAGTCTCCATTATTGATCAAAGAAATCCAAAATTAGTTTTCAACAAGGAATTACTCCTCCATATAAACACTTATCTTTAATGAACGGTTTAACCCAATTATTTCATACAATCACATTTAAAAAATAACATTCAAATTCTAATATTTACAACTTTCTCTTATCTCATATTATGACTTCCTTTGTAAAAAAAAAAAAAAAATTATCTTTAATGAACTTGTTGATCAGATAAATACATATTAGTAAATTAATAGCTTAAAATAGACCAATTATTTTGGCCAAAGAAAAGATCAAACTTTTGATCAAGCATGAACATCTTAGAGGAAGAAATGGGGCTTGTTTTCTTTAGATTGAAAAATAGACCATACTTTTTGAGGCAGGCCTAAGTAAAAAGGCAATGAGCCCAAAACTGCAAACATATTGCCTATTAAATATTGAAAGAACAAATTAAGTATGATGGAAGCCCTTTCCAAAAATAATGTAATTCCTATTCCAAACACATCTAAGTAAACTAGCTCATGAAAACACCTGATATATTGTTGTTGAATCTAGCAAAAGGTAAAATATGCTGAATTGTGGTGGCTGGAACCAAAAGTTTGATACCTTCATAGAAGATAAAAGATGCTTACTCTATCAACTTTGTTCAATTCTAGATAAGCCTCAATCTTGGCGAGGAGTTGGCCTGTAAAAACCATTTCCTCTCGATCTATTGTAGTCTCGATCACTTCCATCATAGGCACTGCCCCTGCCATAACTTCGAGCACCAAAACGCCCCCTTGGAGCTTCTGTTTGATAGCTTCCTCGGCCTCTACCCCTCCCTGTCAAGAACATTTAACCACTGGATAAGAATAGAAAACAAATGTATCAATTAGAATATAGCTAATGGATTTCAAATCAACCACAAGACCATGCCGGTTCTTGATGTCACATTTGTCATTAAGAAACAAATAGTATCTATTATTTCAACTGTGATGCTGCAATTATCATTTCATTTTCAGGACCTACAAGTTATTACAATGAAGAAATTTCAGCCCTTAATGCCTAAAAAGTAAAAAATCAAGGAAAGAAAAAAGACAAAAGCTATGTTGCTCCGACTCTTCATTTTTCTTTAAGTACCCGTGTCCGACGCACATTCGGACATGGGTATGGGAATATGACCCTCCAAGGACCTTCGAAATACATGGAAAAACTTAGAAAAAATTGAACATACCTATGTCGGACACATACCCGTATCCGACACTCCACCCGAGTCCGAGTAACATAGGACAAAAGTATCAGCATACGCATATGGGGAGACACATATATGTCCTGCTTTAAACCAAGCTACAATGTAAGGATGCCATTGATAAATCACAATAAGCACATGGAGGGCCATTTTACTAGGGACAATGATAAGCATAATGTGGGCTTATATGTCTATGTTGCATGTTATGCCATACAGATGCCCATCGGGTGAGACAATTGCCCATCTGTTAGACAGCTGTAATGGGGCTTGTAAGATGCCCATGTAGACAATATTTTGCTACATAATAAAACGTATACCAATAGGAAAGAAATACATCTATTAAAAGAAAAGGGAAAGAAATACATACTTCCTCCTCGAGATGGGATATAGCTGTTTGGTCTCCGCTCTTCAATGTAGACTTGTCGTCCAGCAACCTGTGCAAATCCTGCCTAAATGCCCACATATGACTTGACTAAATTAGGATACAATATCTATCAAGATGAAAGTTCTGAAATTAAATCAAGTATATTGATATCATATTTTAAACACCAGACGAAATAGGAAGGCCAAAGTATCAATAAATTGTGCTTGTGGACAGGACGAAAGAAGAAAAATGGATGGAAAGGCAGTATTGGTGATAAAAGATGACTATCAATTTTCATTGGTGAAAATGTTAAAGGTTTGTCTTCATCTCCATAAGGAATTATGTATGCAGAGAGGAAAAATAAGGGGCGACAAACAGAAACATGGAAAAATTTACTAAAAATGTTGAAATTCCACTCAAGGTGCAAAGAATGCACAAATCAATTTGGATTTTCCAATCTTACAATTAAGCTGAATGAAGACTCTTGCAGCTTTTTTCCCAAAAGATTATTACTAAAACTATGCTTAGGGTTGCAGAATACACTTTCCACAGGGAATAGGATAACTACTAAAACAAGAGAAGTGTTTTTTTGGTAGGTGCTTGAAGTAAATTCAGACCTTGACTGCATTATGGACGCTTGTTATATCTTCAAATTCAACAAATGCGTAACAAACACCAACATCCTGCACATAAATGAAATATTTTAGCATTAAAAGCAAGATATCATAATAGGACTACAAAAGAAGCTATAAAGTGAACCTTGCGACTACGAATCACCACTCCATCAGGACTGATCTCACCAAATTTCTTGAATTCCTCCTCAATTTCAGACTCAGAAACAGTAGAGGGCAAGTTCCTTACATAAACAGATTTTATTTCACCTAAAACAAACAAGCAGCAAATTAACTACACATATTTAGCTTCGAAACTATAGCCAACATGTGCCTTTCTAAAGTTTCAAACTAGATGAATGTTTTGAGATATTGCAACAACAAAATCTTGTAGAATTTCAACAGAATTGACATTTCTTACATGTCACTATCCCGTATAGTAAAATAGTTACGCATAACAGGAACAACTGAAGCTTTACCTTCATATGCGATGGGTGAAATTTCATCAACATTATCAGCCCCAGTCATTTCAACTACATTTGAGGAGAAAAAAGGTTGATGAGCAGTGTACTGGGGAGCATGGTCCCAGTCAGAAGCAGGTGGTGAGTTCTTGTTAACAGAAACCTGAGGAGTAACTGATGGTGCAGATTGTCCTTTAGCAACCCGTAACTTCAACAACCATGCATAGAAAACAAAAGAAATTAAATCAGTATCGCGAAGAGAAATCATTTTCTAATTCAATAAAAAAAAAACATAAAAAATTCATGAGCATATACACAAATGCATGACATAAAAATAACTGCCACGAGTAGAGCATACAATAGAGGCATAGGTGTGCTTTTGGGGTTCCCCAACAGGTTCCTCAACATAAGGAGGCACTTGCTCTTGGACAGTATTCACAGTATGCAGAAGTGAACCATTGGACTCTAGCACAGAACTGTTGTCCACAATACTTTCAGATTCTAGAGCTTGCTGTAGTTGTTGCTCTGGGAGACAATAATTGTCAACTGGACCATTTTCTTTGACATCAACAGGAGCCACAAACTCCCGTCCTTGGATATCTCCACCCAGAAAATAGCTTGGCACTACGAAGAGAATTAATGTTATCAGCCAAAACATCTACAATATCCTAGTCTCCATGCTACTATTTTTCAGGAGAAATTTATTATCAAGAGTGAAAATAATGCATAGACATAAATCACCTTATAATCAGGAATTTTTTAAAAAAAATCTGAAATTAATAACCTATGATTCCAGAGAAGATTGTGAGGAATTAGATCCCAAACCCATCATAAAAAAATAGTGCTTTCTCTAAGATGATAAATACTTTTAAAGAAATGCAAGTTATAGTGCTATACAATCACACTGATTCCTCAAAATTGTATTTGTAATTCATTGGATTTCAGAACAAAACCTTATATCAGGTCAACTGATAAGGAGAATCATAAATTTCAAAATTCAAATTGGATGGGAAATACCTGGTTCAGGAATTGTTGCTGAAGCATTGAGTTTATAATCAAGATTGTGCTGGGCTAATAGGACTGCTGGATGGTGGTGAATCTGTTCCTCATCAATTAAGTGAAAGATGTCATTTAGAACAAAATATCCTTTCTCTTGCGGTGCAAGGAAAAACGTTTGCACAAATTTCCTCCTGGAACAGAAATCTTTTACTTGCACAGAACCAGAAACCATCACTAGAACACCTGCACTCCAAGATTCAAGGGAATATGCCGTCTTGATCTCAATCCCGGTGAAGTTGAGCGACATAACAAGAGTATGGATTTGCTTCCAAATAAAGGGAAAGAATAAGCCAATAGTTCCATTTATTGAATGCATAAACAAAATAAAAATCAGCATGAAAATGGGGAAATAGAACCATAAATGAAAATGGGTGTTATAATGGACTATGAAAGTAAATTTAAGAAAGCATAAGAGATTAGGAAAATTAATTTTAAATAGCTAAGTGCATATATAACCAATATACCTCAGATATTGATGACAACATAAAACAAGAAAGAAAGCATTATCCCATATTACTGCTTGCTGCTTGCATAGAAGTGTATAATTATGAATCAAAATGCTAACCTTTTATTGATATGTAATTATTGACATAATGAGAGTAGACACTAAATAAATTCAATGTACTAAAATGTTGTGAATATTGAACTAATCATCTAATTAGATATATGACCCTACCCCATAAAATGTAACAAAAGAACAGCAGATAACTATGAAGATTACAAAATGCAAACTTGATAAACTAGAGAAAACAATTGAGTAAAAATGAGAAAGCAAAACTACCAGCATTGCAGTGGCAGTTTCTCTGTTACTGCCATCTACACGAACCATGGTACTGGCATCACTATAAAACTGGTGCACTAAGTGTGGCTGCTGTTGGAGTACCTGATAGTATTGCCCCACAAAATATGTTCCAACCTGAAAAAACCCAACAAAGAATAACAAAAACCCAGATTTTATTTGCTCTTTATTTCCACTATACACTTCCAAAAAAAAAAAAAATTATAACTTTTTAAAGGAAGAACCAGAGAGAAAAGGCAATAAAAAAAAGAGCTTTTTTAAGTACCTGAGCAGCAGTAACTGGAATGGGACAAGGAGTTGCCATTTGTGAAACCCCCCTAAAACCCCAAAGAGTCAAAAACACTTTGTGAAATAGATCCTAGCACTGCCTCCACTCCCTCAAGATCCTAGCACTGCCATTTTAATACACTCAAATAAACCAAACAAATAAAACCCACAAAAACATTAAAAAATGAAGAAATCTGAGATGGGTATTTAGAGAAAGACAAGAAAGTGTTACCTATTGAAAGATAGATTCGAGGGAAGATTTTCTCCACTGTTTTTTTTTTTTTTTTTGCTTTGTTGTATTTTGGCTCTCTTGTCTGCTGAGTGTTTTTGGTTTTTTATGTTTTCTTTTGGTTGTTTTTTTTTTTTTTTTAATTTAATTTTTTGTTTTCTTAAAATTTCCAAATTTTGGTAGCCGTCATTGTTAATGGTGGAATGCTTGTGGCACTTAAAAACGAAAAGAAGAACCAAAAAAGAGGAACCTTTTCTCTGAACGGGTTATTGTTAACTTGCACCTCTTCTTATCTTGTTCCACTTACACTTTTTGCAATTTTCTTTTGTTGTATAATAAAAAGATACTTATAGAAAATAAAAAAAAAATAAAAAATTGTTTTGGAAAAAGTTTAAAATTTTTTTAATGGTTTATGAAGAATTTTTTAAAAGCTAAAAAGTTATAGAGTTTTTCTAAATGAAAAATTTTAATTTTTTAATGTGAAATTTAATGCTTTTATTAAACAAATGATCTATATACATATAAGAATTAATAGAGTTGATAAAGCGAACATTTCTTTTTTTTTAGCCACTAAATTTTGATTATTATAAGAAAAATTTTATGAATAAAATCTCGAATGAATTAAATTGATATATAAAAATATATATTTTTAAGGAAGTATGTTTTTAAAATAGTTTAAGAAAAAATAATAAATGGAGACAAAATTTAGAGACATCCATGATTGTGTTATCTATCTTAGTTAAAATCAACGTGAGAAAAAAAAATTCTTTCTTTTTTGCTTTTTGATTAAATAAGTAATAGCCAAGAGTTGATAAATTATGATTGATTTGATCCTTAACTTATGCTAAATTTTAGAAACGTAATTATTATCTCAATGAAAAATGTTTGCAATTGTTACTGATTTTCCCAGCAAACTTGTAATAGGAAATAAACATTACTTTTGAGAGAACATCAAAAGAGCTTTTTGATCATGTGATAAGTATTCATGCCTGCCTTATGCCTACCAACCTTAAGACATTTCCAAACCCTTTTTTTTTTATTTTTAAATTGTAGCTTAAAGATAAAAAAAAAAGTTGATGATACTAAATTCAAAATCCAAACCTGCTAAATGATAATTTTATGAATCAATTGAACTAAATCTTGTAATTTTGTGTGTTTTGCTATCTCTTTGTTCTTGTAATGGGGAACTTAATTATTTAAGGGATCTAAATGGACTTTAGCATCCAAAAAAGAGTTCAACTAAAAATAGAGACAAGCTGTTGGCTAGAATCATTGGCATTTGACAGTGCCCCAATGGCCAATGCCTTTTTCTGGTAAAACTGTTCTTCTTGGCCTAAGAAAGTGAAATATATTGTCAATCAAACATCCAACATTAAGACATAAAATTAAAAACTATTGTTTTTGTTAATGGACTTTAATTTGGATAAGGCATGTAATCCATATGAATTTTACATGAGCTTGAAATGAAAATAAGATGGGTGCTGCCAGTTAAAAATGGAGCATGGAAGCATGAAAATTGCAGCCCCGTTTGTTATTTTAGGAGGTTCTTGAGTCATTGGAAAACATTATCAACCCAAGTTTCATTTACTGATTGTTACTTTTTTTGAAGAGATTTTTTTGGTACCTAGAAAACAAGAGATTCTGAATCTAGTTCTTCAAGCAATCCCTCATGTTGAGTTCACTCTAATGTTTTGAGTGAAACTAGTGTTCCTAGGTTTCAAAATTTATGAACTTGATGGATGGAAACATGTATGCAATGATTCAAATGGCATTTTAACACTATCAGATTCAGAAAATTGGGCCTCCTTTGCTGTGAAATGTCATGTCAGCATGCATCTCTGCAACTAATATAACATGACATATAAATATTAAAAATTCACATTTTAGTCCAATAAACAAATCATAAGCAACTATCAATATCAGCAAAGGTAACAATGAAAGTTGTTATGAGTTCTACTGAAAAGATGCTAAAGTGGAAAAAACTGTTGAAGCTGAGAGTGCTGGCACAACTCTTTATACAGCAGCAAGAAGAGAATGTGATTTGCAGAACTCAAGGAGCCACATTATAAAGCAGCATATGTATAGGAGGAGATAAGACATAGGCGACAAGCAAAAGTTGAGTGGCATAAACTGGTTTGGTTTCAGTTTCATGTACCAAAGGCATGCCATCATCTCGTGATTGCCAACAAAAAGTAGAACCAGCTCATGGCATGGGGGGCATTTGACTTAACTGGAATGTTTGTTTGTTTTGTACTACAGAGGTGGAAACAAGAGAAGAGATCATGTCTTCTTTACTTGTCCTTATTCTATGGAAGAAGGTACTGGTTGCTTGTGAAATTAGCAGGGTAATTGGTGATTTTTACTGTTTAAAAGTCTTGGATGTGGACAGAATCTGAAAAGGGTTTAGGGTTCTGGTTAAAAGTCTTGGATGCCATTTCCAGCCCATGATTCTGTCCTCAATTCTTTGCTATTTTATACTGTCATGACTCTTGTCCAAGACTGATTTTTCCTGCTAATTTCATGACCCCATACATTTCCATGTAATTTCTACATTTGATCTTTGATCTAAAGGCTGAAAAAGTTATATATTACCAGGTAATTTCAAACCTAAATACTTCACTGATTCTTTTTTCTGTTGCAATTCCAAAACTAGAATGTTTTGTTTCAATTCATTTATGAAGTCAGTCTGTTCATACTTGCAGAAAAGGAAGTTCAATCTGAAACAATTTAATGTTCTAAACTCTATTCACTATTCAATCACTAAATTTGTCATTTACATATTTTACTTTTGAAAATGCTTTACTAGGGAAAAAAAAAATTCAACCTGAGGATGGAAATAAGCAAACGGCTTGCTCTATTGACTTACACCATTCTGTCTTTGAGTTATGTTCTTCTTTTGCTCTTACATAATTCCAAAAAGAAAAGAAAAAGAAAAAAAGCCATTGCCAAGTTACTCTGCCACAAAACAACTGTAATTCTACAAATTGAAACTCACAAGATTAGACAAATTAGCAATAATCTGAAAGGCTAAAATCTACATTCCACAACCTAGTGCAGAAAGTTTTCTTGTACATTAGTCTGCCCTCAAAATGTGAGGCTTGAAAGTTGAAGAGCTAACCAAATAGAGTATTTTTGCTGTCATAAGAAAAGAAAAGCCAACGGGTTGGTTGGGTTGGTATAGATCGAATACTTCACATCTAAGGTTATGTTCGATTTTCGCTGTCACAGTTCTTGCTGAGACTTACGACATGCCATGACCCTGAAATGAGTAGCCTCCTCTCACCTTTTTTTTTTTACCAAGAAAAGAAAGAAAATATTAGTCTGAGAACAGTGAGAACTATGTTGTTAATTCATATTGTTTGTTTTGTGTAGAGACATATACTTACAGAGTTAATGATTTTCCACATTTGTTTGAAAACTGGAAAGTGTATACATGGACCTCCATCGTCTATCAATCACCAAAGGACCAAAAACACTCCAAAAGCCGATAACAAATCCGAATACCAAGCCAAACCAGAACCAATCTGTTTCAAATCCGTTCCCTTTTTCACCTCCATGTCCAACCTTGTGAATTGTACCATTTGCAGAACACTTCTTTGGAAGTGGCAATCCACAGAGTTGGTTGCCATCATAACTTGATGAATCGAAGCTTTGTAACTGAGTGCTCGAAGGGATTTCCCCGGTCAAATTGTTGTTAGACAAGTTCAAGTGGCTCAAAAATGTCAGATTTTTCATGCTTTCAGGTATTGAACCAAACAATTTGTTCACAGAGAAATCAACAGATTCTAATGATCTCATCTCACCAATTCTTTCAGGTATTGTTCCAGACAAAAGATTATGGGACAAATTCAATGACTGCAGTTCGAATAAGCTTGTCACTTCCATGGGGATCTCTCCTGATAAATTGTTGTTAGACAAATCCATGCTTCTAACCAAGTTAAGATTTGTGCTATACTCAAGCATTTGACCTTTCATCATAATTGATGCAAAAAAAGTGCCAGCAACAATTACATAAGATGTATCAGTTTCCATAGAGCCATTCATTTTTCCCATTGCTCTAAACTTGCTTACACATCTTGGTATACTTCCGGAGAGATCATTATTAGCAAGATCCAAGATTTGGAGAGAACCAACAGCACACAATTCATCTGGTATGTGTTGTGCGGAACTAGATCGATATTACTAAAACCGATTTAAACACACTGAAAAAACACCGATATTTTACGTGGTTCGGCAACTGTGCCTACGTCCACGGGAGGAGGAGCTTGAAGCTTTGTATTAATGGAGTTTAGAGTACAAACATATACCGAATTCAAGGTGCTACACAAGCACTGAACTCACAACTCAACACAATACCGAATTACTCTATAAACACAGAGTATTTGCTTCAACAATTTAGCTCTAACACATACTCAACTCTACTCTTCTCTACTCATCTCTACATGGCTATTTATAGCCATAATATCAAGGTGTGAACATGCATCAAGTGGCAGTCACCATAGCCTACCATAGCCACCATCCACCACCTATCTTTGGTGTGAACACATGCAAGTGGTAGCCACCATAGCCACCATCCATTTGCAAGTGGTAACTTCCATTATTGGTGGTGCAAGTGGTGCAAGTGGTAGCTCCATTATTGGTGCTAAGCCACCTATGGTGAATGAGCCATATTCAAGCTATATTCAAGCCATATTCTAAGCCATATTCTAACAATCTCCACCTTGGCGAGAATCCACAGAGAGAATTCACAGATCAGAGCTTCCTCTTTTCTCCTTCAAATGTACACACCATTACTCACATATCAGGGCACCTACTGCATTGGCATGATTCATCAATGCACTGAGCCTGAGTCAATTTTTCTGTCTACTTCCCAGGAATTTTCTTAGCTTCTCCAAGATCATCTCGAACTCTGAGCTCAGTTGAGCCTTCAGCCTGTCGATCTCCACCTTGCCTTTTTCAGCAGATAGACAAATGATCCATCTTGAAGTTTCCGGAAATAAACACAGTGATCAAATTGACTGTGTGTGTACTTTTCTTCCTTTCATGAAACAGTCCAACCGTTTGTTCAGCTGTCACGGGATTGTTTCAGACCATACAGTGATCAGTTCAACTTGCTTTTGTAATCTCTGCGACCGGGGACTCCAGAACCATCTGGTTGAGTCATACAATTTTCCTCCTCTACGGAACCATGGAGGAATGCAGTTTTTACATCAAGTTGAACTATCTCTAGGTTATACAGTGCTACTAAAGCCAATAAGATCCGAATAGATGCATGCTTAACAACAGGTGAAAATACCTCATTGTAGTCTATTCCCTTCTTTTTGAGCCTAACCTTTGGCTACCAATCTGGCTTTGTATCTGATGCTGTCTTTGCCGGTAGCACCCTCCTTTTTGGCAAAGACCCATTTGCACTCAATTGATCTCTTGAGTGTTGGAAGTGGAACTAACTACCAAGTCTGATTGCCTCCTTCCACTGGGCATGCACAGGGCTGTTTACAGCTTCTTTGTAATTGATCAGAACATCATCATCAATTACTGGAAGGGCGTATGTCACCACGTCTGTGTATCGAGCAGGTTTCCGAATATGTCTATTCGGTCTACTGGTGACAACTGATTTCAAGTTGCTGAAAGATTTCCGATGATGACTCCTCCACTTCAATTAAGGTGTCATCAGATTCTGATTCAAAACTCCACCTGCTTTAGAGAATCTTGGTTCACATTCTCTGGAGTTGACAGTTTCAGCATTACAAATTCGTCAAAGGCAACATCTCGGCTTACGATGACTCTCTTTGACTCAAGGTTCCACAATCGGACTGCTTTTTACTCCTTCACTAAAGCCCATGAAGACAGCTTTCTTGGCTCTAGGATCCAGTTTTGCATCCGTTACTACGAAGCCGATCATATTCAATGGCAGAATATCCGGACTACACCTCTATGGGAGTCTTCCCATCAATTGCGGTGGAGGTTAGTCAGTTGATAATGTGGGAGGCGAACACTAAAGCCTCCGCCCAAAATGCTTTGCTCAAGCTCGACTGGGATAACATGCAGCGAACTTTATCAACCAAAGTTCGGTTCGTCCTTTCTGCAACTCCATTCTGCTGGGGAGTGCTAGGAACAGTGAAGTGTCGATTTATCCCATCATTCTGTGAGAGGCTGCTGCTCTGCCTGTCACGGTTTCTCTGTCAAGGAGATACAGATTTCCCTTCATATAACCCTTCATTGCTAAGAATGCTCCACGTACAACTCTCAGGACTCCATTCTGAATGGTCACCTTGTAACCATTTGAGTCTAAGACCCCCAGTGATATGAGGTTCTTCTTGAGATCAGGGACATACCTTACGTCTGTAAGTTGTCTGATTGTACCGTCATGCATTTTCAGTCGGATCGTTCCGATGCCTCTAGTGTGACAAGTATTGTCATTGCCCATATGGACAATCCCTCCATCAAACTCTTTGAAGTTTGAGAACCACTCTAGGTTCGGACACATATGGTAGGAACATCCGGAATCCAGAATCCATTGATCTGAAGAGTGTGTTGTTGTGGAAATTGTAAATGCAGAGTCTTCTTCTCCCTCAGATTCTTGAGCTACACTCACAATCGACCTCTCCATGTTGGGACAGTTATTCCTCCAATGCCCTTTCTCATGGCAAAAGGCACACTCGTCCCTCGAGAGTCGTGTTCTCGATAATCCCCTCCTTGAGCGGGATTTACCTCGCTTGTTTTCTCCGGCTCCTCGGTTGTCCGTCCTGCCTCTGTACACAGTTAAAGCTTCTGGTGTAGTATTCTGGTGATCATGCTGATCCTTTTTCCGATACTCATTATTCACCAGAGCATTACAAACATTAACATATTCTATATCATTTTTACCATACAACAGTGTAGTGGTTAAATGATCATAGCTATCAGGCAAGGAATTTAACAGAGTAAGAGCCTTATCTTCATCAGAGATATTTGCATCTAGATTTTCAAGATCAGCGAGGATTTTGTTAAAACTTACTAGATGCTCCTGCATGGTGATACCTTGCATATACTGGAAGCGGAACAGCTTCTTCTTCAGATAGAGTCTGTTCTCCATGCTTTTTGTCATGTACTTGTCCTCAAGTTGTTTCCAGAGAGTTTTTGCATTATTCTCTCTCATGACAAAGTACTTCTGGTCCTTGGCTAGGCATAACCGGATTGTGCCACAAGCCTGACGGTTGACAAACTTCCAGTCATCTTCAGAAATATCTCTGGGCCTGTCTTCCAGAGCGATATACGAACCCTCTCGGAATAACAGATCCTGAACTTCGCACTGCCACATGCCAAAGTTGGTGGTGCCATCATATTTCTCCACCTCGAACTTTGCAGTGGTCATCGAGTTCTTTCTGATATAAGAACTTGATCGTGCGCTACTTGTCGTTTCATGTGTCTCTAATGATTCTGCCATGGTAATAAAACAAAATTACCAACAAAGTGTTTTTCCGGTACCTGTATGGAAAAACGGATGCCGCGGTTGAGTCCGGAATAGTCGAAATAGCCAGGAATGGGTCCAACTGTGTAAATTTTGGACACACGGTGAATATTCTGCAAATATTCTGCTACAAGTGGCTCGAAATGGACTCGGATTAGCTCAACCGGCTCGAAAAAGTCTCGGAATAGTGTTCTGAAACGGCTCAAAAAATAGCCCGAAAAAGTTGGTCGGACCTGCGGCGGCGCGTGGGCGGCGGACGGCGGCGCGTGCGGCGGCGCGTGGAGCGCGTGGAGCTGTCTGGGTGGCCGGCGCGTGGGGCGCGTGGGGCGCGTGGGCTTCACGCGTCTTCAACCTCTGGTGGCGCGTGCGGCGCGTGGGCTTCACGCGTCTTCAACCTCTGGTGGCGCGTGCGGCGCGTGGGCGCGTGAGTCCCACTCTCACTCCTTCTGGCGGCGCGTGCGGGCGCGTGCGGCGTCTCCTGGGCCTCCGGTTGATTCTGTTGCACTCCTCTCAACGACCTCTTCAACCTGGTATTTTCAAAACACAAATTGGAGCACTTTTGAAATACGGACAGAATCGAAAAAACTCGGTTTTACGTAAAAATTGGCTCTGATACCAATTTGTTGTGCGGAACTAGATCGATATTACTAAAACCGATTTAAACACACTGAAAAAACACCGATATTTTACGTGGTTCGGCAACTGTGCCTACGTCCACGGGAGGAGGAGCTTGAAGCTTTGTATTAATGGAGTTTAGAGTACAAACATATACCGAATTCAAGGTGCTACACAAGCACTGAACTCACAACTCAACACAATACCGAATTACTCTATAAACACAGAGTATTTGCTTCAACAATTTAGCTCTAACACATACTCAACTCTACTCTTCTCTACTCATCTCTACATGGCTATTTATAGCCATAATATCAAGGTGTGAACATGCATCAAGTGGCAGTCACCATAGCCTACCATAGCCACCATCCACCACCTATCTTTGGTGTGAACACATGCAAGTGGTAGCCACCATAGCCACCATCCATTTGCAAGTGGTAACTTCCATTATTGGTGGTGCAAGTGGTGCAAGTGGTAGCTCCATTATTGGTGCTAAGCCACCTATGGTGAATGAGCCATATTCAAGCTATATTCAAGCCATATTCTAAGCCATATTCTAACAGTATGAACCCCGAAAACTTGTTCGAACGAAGGCTCAAGACGATTAGCTTTCGAAGGCTATCGCCTATCCATTCAGGGATGTTTCCATGTAATTCATTCTCACCAACATCAAGTAGCACTAATTCTGTGCAATTTTTCAATGACAATGGAATTTCTCCAGACAGGTGGTTTTTATGAAGATGCAATGACAGAATGGAATGTAAAGTTCCCATTGAGCTTGGAATGCTTCCATTAAGTCTGTTGCTATCTAATTTTAGGACCACCAAATTCTGCCAATTCATCCAACAATCTGGAATCTGCCCAGATAGCAAATTTTCACCAAGATTAAGAATTATGGTTCCCATGGCCATGGTCTCCTTCAACTTATAACACAAAAGAGGGGAAAGAGTTCCTGACAAAAGATTATTGGACAGGTCTAGACAAGACACATTGGAAGAGATTTGAGGTAAAGGACCACTAAAATGATTATTACTAAGGTCAATGACAGAATCAACAGATACAATCCTAGGTATATCAGGAATCTGCCCACGGATTTGGTTGTGTGAGAGATTGAAATATTGGAATTGGAAGGCTAAATTCCATAACCAACTAGGAATGCTATCAGAAATCATTGACTCAGAGATATCTAGATATCCTAAATGTTTTTGTGAACGAAGCCACAAAGGAAACTTTGAACCTACATCCAAAGACCTTAATCCTAGGATTTCGAGTTCAAAAGGAGGAATCCAACCAGGATTGACTCTTAAAACTAAAGAGTTTTTAGAAGCTTGAAAGTTTTTCAATTTTGAAAGATTGCCAATTTGAATTTCAGAAACAACACCCTCTAACAAATTACTAGAAATATCAAGGATTTCCAAATTTGCAAGTTGGCCAATGGAATCAGGAAGGAGCCCTTTCAATTTGTTCTGATCAAATTTTAAGACTCTCAAGGACGAAAGTTGTCCTATGGAAAATGGAATGGGACCAGAAACCGAGTTACCAGACAACCAAAGTCCCTTCAAACTTTTGAAGTTCCCAAGTTGATTGGTTAATTGACCTGACAGCTGACACCAACTTAAATCCAATAACTCTAACTGGTTAGAGACACATCCTGACAGAATTTCTAAAATGGTAAATACATCTTGATTCAAGTTGGCATGTGAGAAGAAGATTGACTTTAGGTTACAAAGATTTCCCATTGTTCTTGGAATCACTCCTTCAAGTTCATTTTCTGAAAGGTCAAGGCTAATGGCAGAAGTCATGTTTCCTATAGATCTTGAAATTTGACCTCTCAAGTTGTTAGAGCCAAGGTTGAGAAACTGAAGAGAATCAAGATTATACAACCAGTCAGGTATTGAAGAATTAAAAAGGTTGAATGAAAGATCAAGGTATCTAAGAGAAGTCATATTTTCAAGGCCATGAAATATGGATCCTTCAAAACTATTAACACTCAGATCAAGTGAAACTAGGGTGTTAAGATGAAATATCCAGCTAAAGACCAAAGGGTTCTCAAAAGAATTTGAAGAAAGGTCAAGAATTGCAAGAGATGATAGATTAAGATCTGTGGGTGGAGGAACTTGAGGAAGTTGACAACTTGACAAATATAATGTTTCCAAGGAAGGAAGTGTGTTTAGTACTTGCAGCCAATTGGAAGCCTTTCCAAGGTTCACATTACTCAAATCAAGGTGTTCTATCAAGGAAAGACCAGACAACCATTGGAGATTGGCAACATAGAGATTATCTTCATCATTGGCATGAAGATTAAGATACTGTAAACTTGAGAGATTTCCAAGTTGATTAGGAACTAACCCTCCGAATCCAGCATTAGAGAGATTAAGGTATCTTAAACTCCCAATCAAACCCAAGAACTTGGGAATGGGAATACCTCCAAATGCATTGTTGCTTAAGTCCAAATAACTCAAATGCTTCAAGTTAAGCAAAGAAGGGTTTATCTTACCTCTTAGCTTTGACCTCTCAATGGCTTCAGCAGCATTGCCATAATCATCCAGAAGAGGTTGAGGATTTCTGAGATGGAGCTCAAGAACATGGCCAGTCACATTGTCACAAACAACTCCATCCCACCCACAACAATCTGCATCAAGAGACCAAGAGCCCAACCGGTTTGGGTGATCTATTACATCTTGTTTGAACAACAAAAGAGCTTGTCTCTCACTCTCAATGCAACCCTCATTAATGTTAACAGTTGCTAGACTGAGAAACACAAGTACTAAAATAACACTCATTGATCTTTCAATTGTCAGAATATTTATGATGAATTGAAACTATGAAAGGCAATGTTGTTAGAGTTGCTATTTATATAATCTTGTCTAACAGTAATGTTTTAATTTTCCTAACCATTAAACACGCTAGCCACAGCTAATTTCAATATCCATAGTAAAGCTTGCCAGCTTATATGGAATGTGACTGAAGAGTGTGGTTTTATATCTTAATCACTCCATTTTTCAACCTTTTGGCTTCAATGTCAAATGCATGGAATTCTTACCCTTTTTTTAGTGAACGGGAAAGACACGCCCAAGCTTTAGACTTCATCAAAGAGTAATGACTGTTCAAATTCCAACATCATACTAAATTTCCAAGTTATAAATTCTTGCACCCAATGTTTAAACCAGGAATAATTGTTAATCACATGATGTAGACTTTCCCAAAGCATTGATATATGATGACAAAGTCAATGCAAAACGTATGTTTTTTGCAGGAAAGAGTTTGTCTTACTTCGGACTGCTTTTTCTACACATTAGCTTCCCTTTTGGTCAATTCTTTGAGTGTTTTTTTCTGTAGAATGTAGATTGGTGACTAATTACCAATGCCTAGGATTAAAATTGTGATGTGAATATAATCTCACGTAAAACAGAAATATGAGACCACTCATATAATTTTTTTTTTCTTTTGGAAGGAGAATCACACATTATACTTGTCTAAGGGTCGATCTATCCAACAAAACCCGAAATCCGTTCGATATTTGAGAGGTTTTGTACAGAAGGCTCGAAAAATAGTCTTAATTTGTTAAAAAATTTTAAAAATTATATAAAAAATTAAAAATACATAAATACCCTTAATTTGTTATAATAATTTGTTTGGCCTTTTTATAATTTTACCAACTGAATTAATGTCACTTGACTCAGTGACACTAACTCAATCATTCATTTTATAATAGTAGTATAGATTGTAAAACGTTCCGTTTATATCATATAATTTTTTTCATTGGTTGAATGATTGATTAAAAAAATCAATAGATACTACCAAATAATGACTCGAAATCCATTTTTGCGCTTATTGAAAAAGTGATAAAGTCTAGAGAAAATTGGTAATTTTATTTTTTAATGTCTTGTAATTAGATCTGTTCACGAGTCAGACAGCTTATTTGGTCCGGTAAGTCCGGCCCAAATTAGGTTGAATTTGGACAGATATTTTAATGATTCGAGTTGGCTCGATCTAGATCACTGTTCACCTAATAAAAAAATAATTTTTTTAAAATTTAATTATAAAAATATATTAAAAAATAAAAAAATATTTTTACCATATTGAATGTTGATTTTACATATTCAACTTGAGGTTTCAGTTGGTTGTTTTGCAAATATATATCCTAATTAACTTCTGGTTGATACGTGTGAGGTTCCACGTGAACTTGAGCACATTTGATCATAAGGCCACCTAACTATTGCACACTCTTCCTTATCAATTTTCTCTACGTTTCTCTCCCTCTCTGCTTTTGGGCATGTTTATTACCAAACTAAACCGAACTTTTACTACAAAACTCAGCAGAAACCTCTCTTTTTCAGCCCCAACATTCTTAAAAAACAATCAAACATCCATAACAATCTCAAACCTTAAACCCCACAACTCCAAAATCTCAAGTTTCATGAAAAATGGGCTTATCCAAGAAGCTCAGAACCTGTTTGACAAAATGCCTCAGAAAAACGTTGTCACGTGGAATACCTTGATTCGTGGGTACTTTCTGAATGGGTTATTTAGTAAAGCCATTGCCTTGTTCCATGAAATGCCAGAACGTGATATTTTCACGTACAACATAGTGATTTCAGGGCTCATGCATGGCCATGATGTCCAAGGTGCAAGGGAAGTTTTTGCAGGGATGGTTTGTAGAGATGTAGTGACTTGGAATGCTATGATTGGAGGGTATTTTATGAATGGAATGCTGGATAAAGGGTTGAAGGTTTTTGAGGAAATGCCAGGGAAAAATGTTATATCTTGGAACTTGGTGATTGAAGGGCTTGTGAAATGTGAAAAGTTTGATTTGGCTGAAGAGTATTTTAAAAGAATGAGTTATAGAGATGTTGCTTCTTGGACTGTTATGATTTCAGGGCTTGCAAAAGTTGGAAGGATGGCTGAAGCTTGTAAATACTTTGAAGAGATGCCAGTGAAGGATGTTCGTGCATGGAATGTAATGTTAGAGGGTTATATAGGGATTGAGTGTGTTGACTTGGCAGAGATTTTGTTTCAGGAAATGCCTATGAAGGATTTCGATTCCTGGAAATTACTGATAAGTGGGTTGGTTGCAGGTAGACGATTAGTAGATGCTTTGGGGTATTTCATGGAAATGCCCACAAAATGTTGTAAAACATTGAACTCAATCTTGTTGGGGTTGATAAGAAATGGACTTGTCAAGGAAGCTCATGCATTTTTGGAGAAACAACCGTATAATAATGCTGTTTCATGGACGAATGTAATTGTTGGATATTTTGAAATAGATGAGGTTAGGAGTGCGATTAAAGTTTTTGAATTGATGTCGATTCGAGATGTAACTGTGTGGAATGTGATGATATGTGGGCTGGGAGAAACTGATTATGGTGAAGAAGGTTTTAAGTTTTTCATCAGAATGAAAGAATCTGGTTTCTCCCCTGATGAAGCTACATTTACTAGCATTTTGACCATTTGTTCGAATTTGCCAAGCTTAGACCTCGGAAAGCAGAGTCATGCACAGGTAGTTAAATCGGGTTTAAATCATTTTACTGCTGTTTCTAATGCATTGCTCACCATGTACGAACGATGTGGTAACATGCACTCTGCTTTGCTGGAGTTCTTTTCCATGCCGAGCCATGATGTTATTTCTTGGAATTCTATAATATGTGGATTTGCTCACCATGGAAATGCTGAAAAAGCTCTCGAGATGTTTGAGCGTATGAGATTAACCGATGTTAAGCCTAATCACATAACTTTTATCGGTGTATTATCTGCCTGTAGCCATGCTGGGTTGGTTGACCAAGGTAAATACTACTTTGATTATATGAAAAGTAAATGCTCTCTTGAGCCAACAACTGAGCATTATACTTGTATTGTTGATCTGTTGGGGAGATTTGGACTCATAGATGAGGCAATGAGTTTTCTCAATCAAATGACAGCAGATGGAATCGAAGTTCCAGCTAGTGTTTGGGGAGCTTTGCTTGGAGCCTGCAGAATCCACAATAACATCGAGTTGGGGGTAATAGCTGCTGAGAGAGTTTTGGAAATAGAACCCCATAACTCCGGTATATACTTGATTTTAGCAGAAATGTATCTTTCTTGTGGACGAAGAGAAGATGCTGAGAGCATTCGAGCTCGCATGGAGGAGAAGGGAGTTAGGAAGCAACAGGGGCGTAGTTGGGTTGAGGCAAACAACAGCGGCTAGCCACATACCTGATATATCTTTTGGAGACACTCGTAGTCTATGTTGCTCCGACTCTTCATTTTTCTTGAAGTACCCGTGTTCGACACTCGTGTCCGACACATATCCAAACATTGGTATGGTGATATGATCCTCCAAGGACTCTCCAAATACATGAAAATCTTAGAAAAAAAATTGAACATACCCGTGTCGGGTACATACCCATGTCCAACCCTCACACCCAAGTCCGAGTAACATAGCTCGCAATTCACACCCTGAGTTTAGCAGATTCTTGTGTTTTAAGACTTACTGCACTGTGAGATAGACACAAAAATCTTAAGATCGGATAAGTCTTTAGAGTTGATAGTATAGCAGAACATGGAGAGCTCCAGCTTGAGAAGATTATGTATATGTTACAACAGTTGGTGTTAGACAATTATAAATTTTGATTCTGATGTCTAAGAACCTTGAGAAGATTATGTATTCGATTTGTGTAGAAGGTATATGCCACCTCAGATGGATAAAGAAGTGCTAGGATTATGAACATGCTTGACTGAAGATCATTGCAAACGGGAAGTTCGAATCCATCATTGGATGGCTGTTGTTCGGGTCATTTTAGACCTGTGTGTAAGGATGGCAAAACCCGATCCGACCGATGGATTTCGCACCGATCCGTTCCGAATGGAGAGGTTTTTTTTTGGAGCGGGGTGGAGCGGAGTGGTTTTGGTAAATGCTTGCTCCACTCCGCCCCGCCTTGACTTTTGAAATTACTATTTTATCCTTTAAAATATTTTATATTTTTCCTAATATTTTTAATAAATATTAGATATATATACTAAAATCATATATATACTAATATTATATATCTATACTTTTAGTATATATGTAGTATATATATTATATTAAAGATTTTTATATACTAAAATTATGTTCATGAATAAATTATAATATAATTTTTTACAATATTAAGTTAAAAATAATTAATATAAATTGGGGTATAGCGGAGTGGAGCACCGTGGAGCGATTATGGATGTAACCGACATCCATGGATGTGAATGTTTCCAACATCCATGCAAGAGTAGGGTGGAGGTGGATAAGACAATATCCGCCCTCGCCCCGCTCCATTGCCATCCCTACCTGTGTGGTGTATGTATGGATGGGCAAGTTTTATAATACAATTTCAAAATGATCGGTTGACTGAAATCATACTTGGTATGGGGTCATCATCCCAAAAACGAAAGTGATCTGTATTCAGTAATTACGTCATCTTGTTTGTTAGCAATTTAAAAATCTTATGTGGCAGTAATCTTAAATTACTAGAGTGATAAGATCACTATCTTAAGGAATGATCTAATTTCCATCCAAAAGAATGAGAAAGTTTTATCACCATGAGAAAGTAATTTTTTATATTATTTTATTACTAATTTGTCCTGATAATAGCGAAAAAAACACGTGTGAAAAACTCCTAACTAATCCTTAGCGTTGACCTCTAAACTTTGCCAAAAATTTGTGACTTTTGTGTTTTAAGATGATGATAAAAGTAGCTTTGTTGTCTAATATTTTTTTGTATTCTATCCTTATTATGGTATAAGTTTTTGTGTATTTTTATTTAGAAATATTTTTTGAAAAGAAAAAAATATGAACATTATAAAAAATATAAGTGAAAAAATGTCCAAATAAGGAAAAAAAAAGAATATATTTTTTTTTCTTTTTTGAAAAGGTTATTTTGGATATTTTATACTCGATGATCTTTTTTTCTCGTAATACCAAACATTGTAGTTTAATATCACTAATGATTTATAATGTTATACCAAATATGGTAATATAAAATCACTAGTGATCAAATCACCGTAGTAGTCTTATCACCATGGTAATTAAATCACCACGGTGATCTTGCAAGTGATACCAAACACTACTTAGAGGTGTTTGGTATGGGGTGATCATCTAAAAAACCAAGGTAATTTGCATTCAGTAATTACATCACTTTGTTTGTTAGCAATTTAATAATATTATGTTGTTGTAATCTTAAATCACTGGATGATAAGATCATTGTCTTAAGAAGTGATCTGATTCCCATGCAAAAAGATGAGAAAGTTTTATCACCAAAGAAAAATAATTTTCAATATTATTTTTTTACTAATTTGTCTTGATAATAGTGAGAATAAATACGTGTAAAAAACTGTTAGCTAATTCTTAACGTAAACCTCTAATCTTTGTCAAAAATTTGTGGATTTTGTGTTTTAAGTTGATGATAGCAGTAGTTTTGTTTTCCATAATTTTTGTGCTAAATCTTTATTATGATTTAAATTTTGATGTATTTTTATCGATAATTATTTTTTGAAGAGCAAAAATTTGAACATTAAAAAAAAATAAAGTGAAAAAACTTTCCCTATAAGCAAAAAAAAAATTACTTTTTTTGTTAGGTTATTTTGGATATTTTTTACTCAGTGATATTTTTTTTTGTAATATCAAATATTGTGGTTTAACATTACTAGTGATTTATAATGTTATATCAAATATGATAATATAAAATCACTAGTGATCAAATCACCTTAATAATTTTATCACCGTGATAATTAAATTATCACGATAATCTTATAAGTGATATCAGCAACTTGTGTTTAGAAAGTAAAGCTGAATTTTTTGCTAAATTTTTGGTTGTTAAGTTATTCTTCTGTACAAACCTTTTGAGGAAAAGAAGTGGAGATGGTGTCTTAACTTTTTCCAAATTTTATTATGAGGTGAGATATAATCGAATTGAATCGAGTTCAAATAGTAAAAAATTCGAGTTCAAACTCGATTAAAAACTCGTTGTTCGAAATTTGGTTCAAGTTTGATAGAATTTTATTTTTAGTCCGTTTTGAGACAAAAACCGAATTATTCGAACTCGCTTGATTATGTTCGTTTATCTAATAAAAAAGAACTCGACTTTCATACTCGACTTCAAATTCGATTATTTGTGTTCAAATTCGAATTGAATTTTTCAATATTAATTAAAGTAATAAAAATATATATTAAAAAAAATCAATTAGATTCATGAATTATTAAAATCGAATATTAAAATACTCGAATTCAATTCATCCGAGAACTCAAACTACTCAACTCAGCTCAACAATGATGGACTCAAATATCGGATTCAAGTTTTTTTTAGCCAAATTAGAATAACTTGCGTATACATTTATTTTGTTTACATCTCTGCTTTGAACCAAGGAGGAAATCCCACATTACCGCACGTGTGGCAAGTGGCAACTAAGAAAATGAGATTCCCAGTTTTTAACATGTATTTAGTTATTTTTGAAAAAGAAAATGGTAATTTGCTATTATCCTAGCGTTAACAAATTTTAAATCAGTAATAAAGGTTAAAATTTTAAATCCCCAGTTTATTTTAGGAAAGAAAAAACAATTTTGGGCTGTTTATGTCTTATGAAAAGACTAAATCGCCACCGTTAAACTTGTACAGTGGCCATTGTATTTTGAAGAAAACTGCTCTTAAACCTTAGAAACTTCAGGGTTTAAGAAGAACTTGGGGGAATCAGGGTTTTTTCTTAAAAATGTGGAGCAGAGCAGGGTTGAGCTGGAGATGGAACATGCGCCGGCGGTTGTTTACCGGTGCGTCACGCCGGATAGAGGACGAAGGTGACTGGTTTTACTCATCCGAATGGTGGGGATCCGAATCCGAATCCGAATTCAATGGAAACACCGTCTTCCGCTCCGTCTCAGAAAAAGGAAACGGCGTTGTCTCCGTCCTCGCTTACCCTTCTTCTAGACCCGTAAGTTTTTTCACATTTCTCTCACCTTTTCTCATTTATGAATCGCAAAGCACCCAACCTTGATTGGTTTTGAAAATCTTATATGATTTCAATTGTTTTGGATTTTGGGTATCTATTGGTTTTTTCAGTGATTAATTTCTTTCATTGATTTGTAGCCTTAAGTTGATAAATTGCTTTAACATTTTTGCAGAACAAAGTTTACTGGCCAGAAACAGAGAAATGGCTTCAGCAAAGGTATGGAGAGATGTATCCAGGTTATGAACACAGTGGATATTTTAGGATACTTGGATATCAATGGCGTGTCCTTCGCTTTAACGATAATACTCGCCAAAGTACAGTTAAAATAATGGCTGCTTATCGGGAAACTGAACCTGGCTCTATATGTATTATGCAGCAGGCACAATGTCTGGCTATTCCATGTAAATTGCTCCTCTACTTCTTTTCTCAAATTTTGGCATTTGTGTTATGTAACTTATGTTTCTTCGAAATATCTGTTGGTTGGTGAAGTTTCATCAGTAGTTTTTTTCATTCTCATACACTTGATGCTTTTGTGTATCCATTTTTGTGTTTGCTCCACTGCCCCTCATTCTATTTGTCTTCTATTCAGCATCATATTATCTCTCATTTCTATTGTTGATAGAGTTTTATCCGACATCGTGAATCTTAACACTGATGGTAGCTCCTCAGGATAGGCATTTTCTCTGTATGTATTGTGCAGCAGGCACAATGTCTGGCTATTCCATGTTAATTGATCCTATACTTCTTCGGTCAAAATTTGGCATTTGTGTTATGTTTATTCGAAATATGTAGTTGGTGGTTGAAGTTTCATCACTAGTTTTTTTATTCTCATACACTTGATGCTTTTGTGTATCCAGTCTTGTGTTTGCTCCACTGCCCCTCATTCTATTTGTCTTCTATTCAGCATCATATTCTCTCATTTCTTTTGTTGATAGAATTTTATCGGACGTCGCGAATCTTAACACTGATGGTAGCTCCTCAGGATAGGCATTTTCTCCTTATATCTCCCTTTGAGTTTATTCTACCTTTTCTATATATCATCATATCTTTTTGGTTAGCTTATCTGTCAAAAAGCGATTTTGCTTCCTTTTCTGTATCTTCTCATCTCTGATTAGACTTTAGGACAGGGTAAGCTCTTCTATATCTGCTTGGCTGCTCTTTATTAACATCTAAATCAATAAAAGGAATGCTGGCAGGAATAGTTGGTGTGTTCAAGTGAAAGATTAAGGATTTGAGAAATTCTAAGTTTCTACCAATTTGTATGTTTCTTGGAATGACCACTATACTAACTCACATTGTCACACATGCATGCAGCTACACACCATATTTTGTGAAGTAATATGATGTATCTTCTTAAGACGTAAGCTAGATTGCTGGCAGACTATGTATGTATACTTTATATATATATATATATATATATATATATATATTTATGTATTCCTTTTGCATTTTAATGTTTGCTTAACTAATCTTATGATACATTTGATGGTACTTTTGCAGATGTCAAGAGTATGGTGTCACTAGGACTGTCTACTATAGCATCTTCTAATTACGATCTAATGGCAGCGGCACATGGGAAGAAAAGGATGCATATTTTATGCATTGGTCATGGTGGGGGGAGCTTGCCATTGTTTCTGGCTAGTAAAATTCAAGGTAGAAGTTAGCTTCCGGTTATATATATCTGTTTGCTAGCTCATTATTAATGGTAGTTGAAAATTTTCTTCTTTTTGAGCAAGAGAAAGTTCAATCAGCTAATGTGCACCTATTGAATTGATTGAGCTAAATCATTGGCATGCATCGAAATCAACTGACCTTAGATTCTCTGCTTCTTCCAGGTGCTGTGATCCATGTAGTTGAAATTGACCCTATTGTCATCTCAGCATCAGTGCAAGCAATGGGCTTTCCAGCTTTCTCAGTCATGACCCCATCAGGCAAACGTGCCTTGTCGGAACCTGATATTATTAACGAAGTAATGTGGAAGGGCATCCATGAGAGGCTCTACCTCTACGAAACAGATGCTGAGAAGTATGTCCTAGAGAACAACAATCTGTACGATCTCATCTTCATTGATGCTTATGACGGGGATGACATCTTCCCTAACAAACTATGGGATCCACATTCCCCCTTTCTCAAGTCTCTCAGTGACCGACTCCATCCCAAACATGGCACCGTGGTGGTGAACCTCCATGCAGACTCCGATATCTCAAACCCTAATGAGTCCGTTTCGTACTTCTACCAGCGGCTTCTGCCAACGGGAAGGTATGTCTCTAGAGTTTGCAAAGCGTACAAGGACGTCCTCATCGGAAACAAACTAACGTGCAACGTGAAATCCGGGTGTGGTTTAGGGTTCACTATATCAGTACCTTGGGTGTGCAACACATCTTTAGTTGTGAGCAGAGGATTTGGGTTGAGCAGTGGATTTGTTAACAGGGATATGGTAGTGAATACCCTCATATCCAATTCTGTCAAAGTAGACCATATGTTAAACTTACCATTCTCATGCTTACAGTATATAAAGAGAGATTTTACACTCGTTGAGTAATGTTTCAATTGTTAACAAAAGAAATATCAGTTATGGAGTAAATTGTATCACTCTGATATGATCTTTGTGGAATTTTTATTTTTATCTGTGATTTTTATGACTTAAACTTTACATCTTGACTTTTAAAAATGTTTCGAATTCATTCATTCATTCCGCCAACTGTCAATAAATTTTGACAAATTTTGTCAATTTACATCTGGTATGATTTTGTGTAATATTTTGCTTTTATATGTGATCATTACATTTTAATTTTTACATCTTGATTTTTTAAAAATATTTTGAATTCATTCATTTCGTCAACTGTCAATAAATTCTGACAAAATTTGTCTTTTCAAAGTCACGTATATATTCATGTGAATGTTCTTGTGACAAAAAAAAAAGGGCATTTTGACGTTTTAGGGTAGAATTTATGTCATGTGAACATTTAGGTAGCTTTGATATGATATATTTCATTAAATTTTTACTTTATTAAATATTTAACAGTGGGAGATAAAATTGTAAACAAAATAAATAGATTTGAAATATTTTTAAAAAATCATACATTCAAAAATTAAATTATAGAAATTATAGATAAATATTGAACAAAAATCAAGAATGATTGATTCATTTTACTATTGTTTATCTGTTAAATGGTAGTACTAATAGTAATTAGTAGTATTAGATCCCGTTTGGATTCAAACGGGATCACTGTACAGTGAGATTGGATCCCTTTTTTAGGTCCAATCTCATCATTCATTCGTTTGGGTAACAAAGGTGTGGCACGGTGGAGCCATTCTCACCGTGCCAGACCCATTCTTTTTAATTGGAGAATTTATCTCCAGTGAAGAAAAATTACTCTAGTGGAGATGTTTTTCCAATTTTGTACATATGTTTTTTTTTATCCTTTAAACTATAGTTGTAGTCTTTATCTTTACTAATTATTTAATTGTTTATATTTAATTTTAAATAATTTTATAATTATTTATATAATTATTATTTTGATAAAATGATTTATTTGAATATTTAATATTTTTAATTTAAGATGTATAAATGTATTATTATTTTTAAAATATAATAATTATTATTTTAAAATATAAATAATCATATAAATGAAATATAAATAATTTATTAATATATTTTATACCAATGTCTTTAATGATCATTTTTCATTTTCACATCACCGCCACCCTGTTTTTACATCCAAACCACATATCCCACCATTGATTTAAATTTTATCGCTACAGTATCCAATCTCACTGTTACAGTAACTAATCTCACCTCCATCGTTATTTTTAATCTCACTGTCCGTCCAAATGGAATTTATTAGAACAATTTTTCTTATTTGAAAAGAAAAAATGGGCAAATTCTTGGGCTTTAGATAGCCCAAAGGCCCATTACAACAACCCAAAAGTCAATAGACTTTTTTCTTTTTTCGAAATTTTCGTTTTCGTATTGAAAGTTGAAACTAAGGTAGTCAGTACCGTATCGGTGGACGTATCGTTTTTGTTCTGCTACTGGTACGTATCGATACCGGTGTGTTTTGGTGTACCTTTTCGGGTTTACCGGTATTTTTTAAATATTTTTTCATATATCTATACGTATAATCTATTTTTAAGTTTCTTAATAAAATATATATTATATACACATGCAAATATATATCCATTATATGCACATATATATATTTATGCAAATATAAATTTTAAATATTTAATATCTAAAATTTTTAAACGTCAAATAGATAAAATAAATGTTAAAATGTTAAAAAATATAGTAAATTATTATTAATTATGTTCAATAGCCTAATTTAATGAACATATTTTATTTTTAAATGTAATTATAAACAAAATAAAAATGGCCATGACACAAAAAATATTGAAAATGATTTAAAAAATCAAATAAGTGAAATTTCTCCAAAAAAAAAAATAAAATAAAAATCAAAATTTTATACCAACCGGTACGGGCCGGTACCAAAATCGGAACGGAACTGAAGGTTGCCTGTACCAATTTAGTTAAAAACTGAGACGTATCGACAGATACCACCGATACCAGAACGGTACCAACCACCATGATTGAAACCAAGGAGAATCTAACTTTATTGAGGCAAAGGTTTTTTCCAAAAAGGAAAAGATTTTAAATTCGAAGGTTAAAGAGTTTGAATAAAATTATGTAATTTAAAAAATAAGTTTGGATAAAGAATGAAATCTATTAAAAAATTGAGTAATATTTTTTATTCAAATTCAACTGATTTTATTATTAAATATATAAAATTTTAAAAAAAATCGATCTTTTGAGATGAATCGATCTTTTGATGTATAAATTTGATATGCGAATTTGAATAATGTTTTTACATATCAGTTTGAACAAAATTTTAGAATCATATTTCGAACCGAATCGAGCTGGATAGACATAACTGCTGTCATATTCCACTACGCAAGTGCACGTATCGTAAAAAAGTAATAAAGTGGAAGTAAAGTGTCGAACCCACGAGGAATCGCTATTAAAATCGTTAAATACTAAAATTAACACAACTTAATCTTATCTAAACAACTAATTAAAGATGATAATTAAAAACTAAATTAAAAGAAACTAATACTGAAAGCAAGTAAATTAAAAAAGACGAATTCAATTAATTATAAAAGCCTAGGATTACAACTTAATTAATGATCCTAAATTGTTAACCTAGAGTTCTATCTTATTTATAAGGATCTTTCGATAGTCTCATAAAAAATATCCTCTAAACCAATTAACTATATTCCTATGATAATTGAATTAAAGAAGAACTCATTAAGCTTAAGCTCTAACAATGGTTACACATGACAAGTAAGTGTATTTCTACCATACCTGCAGATCAATTCATACTAATAAATAAATATGAAACATGTGTCATTCAATCCATGTCTAACACTAAACTCCCTTTTTCAAGTTGTATTTAGGTTACCACATCAATCTAATTGGTGATCAAGCAATTAGAAGCATTAAGAACAAGATTGAACAAACAACTCAACAAACCATTAAATCAAGCTAGAGAGAGAAAGTAAATTCAAACTATGTGTTGAGTTTCATTCAAATCCTAGTAAAGGAATTTAGTTCATGATAATTAATGAAAACAAATATTCAAATAGTTTCACCATTATCAACAACATAAGAAAAATAAAGAAGAGAAAAGAGAAAACTAATAGTTATCAGTTCTTGAATCTTCAATCTTTACCAATCTTCCAATCTTCTTGAGATCTTTTGATGGCAACTATCTCTTGAGAGAATTAGGTTTTTAGACATCCAATCCCCTTTATTCTAACCTAAAAGAATCCTATTTAAAGTGTCAAACGTCTCTTGGAGTCCGAAACTTCGCGGCCAAGAAAACAGGTAAGTTACAAGCTTTTTAAACTTTTTTTTAGGTGTTTACTGTTCACCCTTAGCGTCGCGGCGCCAGTGCTATTGACCTATGGCGCCAACTCCTCTGATCTGTCCTGATTTGGTTCCGTCATTTTCTCGTACTTTGTCAGCTGTTTTGACTAGGAAAACATCATCCAATTTTGACAAGTCTTAGACAGTTGGAAAGGTATAGAAGTCAGCTTCAAAAGTCAAAAGGGGAGTTTTCTCAATTGAAGTCTTTAAAATCAAGTTTTTCTTGAAAGAAACTCCGGAGGTCGAATCTACCTGCTCATTGCTTTGCATCGTTTTTTTATCGTTTTGCACCTCGAAACTCCATATCACCTTGGACCTATAAAACACATAAATAATAACTAAATAACTATTTTAAACATAAAATGGATAAATAAAATAAATATAAAAATATCTAAAACTAATCAAATCCTAATAAAAGCCTCAAAGACTTAGCCTATTTAAATGCATAAAAGATGGTAAAATAATTATATTTCCTAGAGTTATCACACCCCCAAACTTAAGATTTTGCTAATTCTCGAGCAAAACAAAACAAACAAACTAAATAACTGACACAAAACATCACTCAAGATAAATGCACTCAAACAATAATTTTTTAATTTTTCTCAAAAGTTATCTCAAAATCCTGATTCAAAGTAGAACATAAACATTAACCAAATATATGATTCAATTCAATCGTAAATTTCATGCTTGAATGGATTTTCAGTGTGTGTGAATGAATAATCTCTTTTCTAATCAATGCATGTAATCTAAATAAGTTTATATCAATGCAAAATACGAATTAATACTAGATTCTCATATGTTTGCTTTTCATCTCTCTCTCCACTAATGTATACTAACACTTCATCAAGGATCAAGTAGGTCTTTATTAAGCTTGTAATGAAAGGCTATGGTCAAAGTAGGATAAAGATATATTTCGGTTTAAGTCACCCATACACACTTTACATTTTTTTTCCAGGATTTTTGAGAGCCATAGTATTTTCCTCAAATTACATTCTCCATTCTTTGAATACACTTTCTTTTTGCTTCACCAATTTATTCTTTTTTTTTTTCCTTTCTATTCTTCGTTTTCGAAGAACCATAATCTTTTTTTTTTTCACATCACCATTTCACCCAAATTTGACATGGCTCATAAATTTTTCCTGTATGTCATACACATGTCTATATAGTGTGGGTTGATCATGTTTTTCTTATTTGGCTAAGCTAAAAAAAATGTGACAATCAAAGAAAATAGATATATCAATAGGCACAAAGAGATAGACTAAGGATATTAATAAGGTAGGCTCGAAAGGCTCAAACGATCCAAAGATTGCCTAAATCATAGGATTTCGCCTTGAGAG
The DNA here is from genome assembly GCA_030761205.1 of Fremontodendron californicum. Taxonomy (NCBI): domain Eukaryota; kingdom Viridiplantae; phylum Streptophyta; class Magnoliopsida; order Malvales; family Malvaceae; genus Fremontodendron; species Fremontodendron californicum. The sequence goes on along the minus strand of JAULJL010000022.1, from coordinate 22,786,360 downwards.
AGAATCAAACAAATTCTAAGCTTCTTGACATAATTGCTATTCACATCAACATAATCAGTCTTTAAATAAGTAATGCAAATCTAAGGAAGAGATTAAGTGCTCAATTCGTGAAAATCACATCCTAACATGAAACTAACAAAAGAATTTAACACAAATTCTTCTCATGCTTATGTTTTCCCAAAAATCAAGATAAATCAATAACTAATTCTCATCATTGGATAAAGATTCCATCATATTAAGTGCAATATATTTCAAGCAAAAACAAAAAAAAAAAAATTATGGTTTTTTTTTTAAAATTTTTAATTTATTTTAGACTCCTAATAATAAAATTGAACTCCTAATAATAAAATTAAACAATCATACAGAATAAATCTAAAGACACACCCCCAAACTTAAAACAAACATTGTCCTCAATGTTTGGAAATAAAAAGAGTATGAACAAGGAAACTCCCCTATCGATGAAAGCAACGTAGGAGAAGCTTTAGTCTTCCTCTAAGACTTCATCATGCCTGTCCAAGTTGGGTAAGTAGTCACTACAAAAGAAAACAAAGTAAATTAAGAAAATCCTAAAAACTAAAATTTAAAAAGGAAAAAATAAAGTTTAGAACTTGGGTTGCCTCCCAAGAAGCGCTTGATTTATAGTCATCGGCTTGACTATCTCATGCCCATTAGCCGATATACTTCCACTTGAACCATTGCCCCCTTTTTCCTTTGCTTTATGAGGACTGACATTCACAAAATTGTGGCATCCATGCATCTTGGAAGTAGAATGTGAAACTGTCTCAAGTGGTGTAGTGGAACAATTTTCATTGAATGCTTCTTTGGAATCACTGTTCACCACTTTAACTGTCAAACATTAATCAAATTCGTTAGGAAACTTCATAGCCTTAAAAACTTTAAATGTTACCTGTTGGTCTAGAACTCTCATAGTGAGTTCTCTTTTTTACACATCAATGAGTGTTCTACCGGTGGCTAGGAATGGTCTCCCAAGAATTATAGGTATTTCACTATCCTCCTCCAAGTCAAGCATAATAAAATCAGCAGGAAAGAAGAACTTATCAACCTTGACTAGCACATCTTCAACCATGCCTCTTGGATGTTTGATGGATCTATCGGCTAGTTGCAACATCACTGTAGTGGGCTTTATTTCCTCCAAACCAAGCTTGCGATAGATAGAAAGAGGCAGTAAGTTGATACTCGCCCATAAATCACAAAAAGCTTTACCAACAAATTTATCATCAATGGCGCATGAAATGGCGAAGCTTCTTGAATCTTTGAGTTTGGGTGGGAGTTTCTTTTGAAGGATAGCGCTGCACTCTTCAGTAAATGCAACTGTCTCAATCTCATCCAATTTTCTCTTCTTGGATAATATTTCTTTCATAAACTTGACATATTTAGGCATTTGTTCTAAAGCTTCAGCAAAAGGTATATTAATATAGAGCTTTTTAAATACCTCAAGAAACTTCTGAAACTGCTTGTCAAGTTTTTGCTTTTGAATGCGCTGAGGAAAAGGTGGTGGTGGATAGACTAGAGGCTTCTTCTTTTCTTCTTGAGCCTTTTCAATTTCTTTTTCCCCCAAATTTTCCACTTCAAGAGGCTTGGGTGGCAATTCTGGCACTTTCTTTTGAAGATGTTGAGGAAAGGGTAGTGGTGGGTAAACTGGAAGTTGTTTTTCTTGAATTTTCTCATTATGCTTCTTGCTACCCACTTCTATTTCTTTCCCACTCCTTAATGTAATGGCATTGCATTATTCTTTCCCATGGCTCTTAGGATTGTTCACAGTATCGCTTGGAAGAGTTCCTATTGGTCGATTGCTAATAGCAGAACCAAGCTGGCTCACTTGTGTCTCAAGATTTCTAAGTGACTCTGTTTGACTTAGAAGTAATTCAGCTTGACTTCGAAGTGTTGATGCATGAGTCTGATTTGTCACTTCTTGACTAGCCATGAACTTTGTAAACATCTCTTCCAATGATGTCTTTTCTTGGACAGAGGCTCGGGACTATGCTTGTAACCCAGGAGGTACTACTTGCTTAGCTTGTGATGATGACCCTTGATTATTGTTCCAAGAAAAGTTTTGCTGATTTCTTCAACCTGGATTATAATCGTTAGGATATGGGTTGTTCTGCTGCCTGTTATAGTTTCCTACATATTGAGCAGATTCAGCCTTGATTGGGCATCTATCACTGATGTGTCCTTCCCCACAAGACTCACATGTTAAAAATGGGCTTTGGGCTTAATGTACACTCATAGTGTCAAATTTCTTGGATAAAGCAGTTGTCTGTGCCGATAAGGCACTGATCTTATCCAACTGATAAACGCCTGGAGCTTTCTTTGGACCATTGATAATTATTGGATGCCATCTCCTCAATTAAATTATAAGCCTTATCAATTTCTTTTCCCATGAATGCCCCACCTATTACAGCATCGATAGAATTTCTAGTATGACCCATTAACCCATTGTAGAAGGTGTTCACCTGAAGCCATTTAGGTATCCCATGATGAAGACATCGTCGGAGCAGATCTTTGTACCTTTCCCAAGCTTCATATAATGATTCTGAGTCATACTGCATAAAAGATGTGATATCATTCCGCATCTTAACTGTCTTGGCAGGAGGAAAATATTTGGCAAGAAAATTCTGGGCCAGATCAGCCCAAGTAGTAATATAGCCAGCAGGAAAGGAATGCATTCAACTCTTGGCCTTATCTCAAAGTGAGAAAGGGAAGAGTCTCAGTCTAATGGCATAATCATAAACACCATTTGGTTTGAAATGATCGCAAACCTCCAGGAAATTCACGATATGAGAATTCGGATCATCGTTCGGTAAGCCGTCAAACTAAACTGATGTTTGGATCATCTGAAGGATGGTCGGCTTTATCTCGAACGTATTTCCTGGATGGCAGGCCTCTGAATACTAGTCTGAAGGTCTTGCATGAGAGGAACCACGTACTCTCGCAAAGTCTTTGTATCTTTAGCTTCAGCCATTGTACCTGAAAATAAGAAAGAAAAAGAAAGTTTAAATTAAGAATAAGGTTGCTTGGAATTAATATTAACAAAAACAATAAACAATTCCCCGGCAACGGCGCCAAAATCTTGTTGTCAGATTTAACTACACAAGTGCACGTATCGCGAACAAGTAATAAAATGGAAGTAAGTGTCAAACCGACGAGGAATTGCTATTAAAATCGTCAAATACTAAAATTAACACAACTTAATCTTATTTAAACAACTAATTAAAGATGATAATTAAAAACTAAATTAAAAGAAACTAATACTGAAAGCAAGCAAATTAAAAAGGATGAATTCAATTAATTATAAAAGCCTAGGATTACAACTTCCCTCAACACTTCGCTTGAATTCTCTCTACCTCTTCACTTAATTAATGATCCTGAATTGTTAACCTAGAGTTCTATCTTATTTATAAGGATCTTCCGATGGTCTCATAAAATTATCCTCTTAACCAATTAACTATATTCCTATGATAATTGAATTAAAGAAGAACTCATTAAGCTTAAGCTCTAACAATGGTTACACATGACAAGTAAGTGTATTTCTACGCTACCTGCAGATCAATTCATCCTAATAAATGAATATGAAACATGTGTCATTCAATCCATGTCTAACACTAAACTCCTTTTTCCAAGTTGTATTTAGGTTACCACATCAATCTAATTGGTGATCAAGCAATTAGAAGCATTAAGAACAAGATTGAACAAACAACTCAACAAACCATTAAATCAAGCTAGAGAGAGAAAGTAAATTCAAACTATGTGTTGAGTTCCATTCAAATCCTAGTAAAGGAATTTAGTTCATGATAATTAATGAAAACAAATATTCAAATAGTTTCACCATTATCAACAACATAAGAAAAATAAAGAAGAGAAAACTAAGAGTTGTCAGTTCTTGAATCTTCAATCTTCACCAATCTTCCAATCTTCTTGAGATCTTTTGATGGCAACTATCTCTTGAGAGAATTAGGTTTTTAGACATCCAATCTCTTTTATTCTGACCTAAAAGAGTCCTAACCTCCTAGAGTCCAAAACTTCGCGACCAAGCAAATAAGTAAGTTACAAGCTTTTTAAACTTTTTTTACTTGTTTACTGTTCACCATTGGTGCCGCGGCGCCAGTGCTACTGACCTATGACGCCAACTCCTCTGATCTGTCCTGGGTTGGTTCTGCCATTTTCTTGTACTTCGTCAGCTGTTTTTAGTGGGAAAACCTCGTCCGATTTTGATGCATCTTACACCGTTGGAAAGGTATGGATGTCAGCTTCAAAAGTCAAGAAGGGATTTTTCTCAATTGAAGTCTTTAAAATCAAGTTTTTCCTTGAAAAAAGATCCGGAGGTCGAATCTGCCTGCTCATTGCTTTGCACCGTTTTTCATCGTTTTGCACCTTGAAGCTCCAGATCACCTTGGACCTATAAAAACACATAAATAATAACTAAATAACTATTTTAAACATAAAATGGATAAATAAAATAAATATAAAAGAATCTAAAACTAATCAAATCCTAATAAAAGCCTTGATAAGTTCATAAAATATACATTTTATGCCCTTCTACTTTTAGTTTTTGTTATGTTTTCGATCTTAATCTTGTTTCCTTATATTATGTTTTTGAATTTTAGGTAATATAAGGATAATGAAGTTAAAAGATGTCAATAATGATGTTAAAGAGCTTATAAAGTCACAATCATAAGATGGAAGAAGATTTTGGAGTAAAAAAGATCAAATTCTTAGTGCTAAGTGATCAGCCAGATTTGACTTTCGGAGCTTGTTGCTAAGAAATAATTATGTTAAAATCATTATTTGAAGAAACTTCCTTCTCGACTTTTGAATCTAACTCGAATACCTTTCCAACGATAGCTTACATGCCTAAATCGGACAATGAATGGTCAACCAAATCAGTCGACGAAGTGCGAGACAGTGCAGCAGTCAGGAAATCGAAGTCAGCAGGAAAAAACCACCAAGTCAGCCCACTCGGCACCGCGGCGCCGACCCTACTGTCTTCAAATCCAGAAAAAATTGGAAAAGTCCAAAAATTTTCCTATTTTGCACTCCTTTGCCTTCTTGCTTCCTTGATCAGCAAGAAAGGGATTTCAAGACTTTAAAACTCTATAAATACAATCTTTTTAGCCACAAACTATCATCATCTTTTGAGGAGACTCAAGGGATTATCATTATTCTTCTTCTTCTCCATTCTTTTTAGTTTTATGTATATATTATCTATACCTATGCTAGGCTAAACTTCTTTTTGGTTAAGGGTGATTTCAAAGCCCTAGAACATGTTTTGTATTTGATTTTGAGATTCTATATATCCTTGGTTTTCTATCAAAGTTGCTTGTGTTCTTCTATAAGAATTGTTTATGATTTTTGTCTTGATTTGTTTAGGTGGCCAACTATATAGATCTTGATAATTATCTAATGCTAGTTTAGGAATCTTGATCCGTGTAATTGTCTTGATTTCCTATTCATAAGTGGCAATTTGTGATTAATGATTATGGTCAAGTTTTCGCTAATTGCAAAGTGGAACATAATCTAAGTTAAAAAATTCATGTTTATGCTTTTTTTGCTTAGATCAACCTATCTTTCTTATCATAAAGCTGCTGTCAAATTAAATTTAGAGATGTTCATCCTAGGTTGTTTGATAGCTAGAGATTAAGTAGTGGCGTTCGTCCTGCTTAATGACGAACTAACGAAGGATTGGGGTAGCACGTGATGTTGTTATCTACGGTTGTTAACTTTGATAGCTAATTGATGGTGATCTGAAATTGATTCTCAATGATGTCTAGTGGTGGAGAATGAAACCTTAACCATACTTCTCTTACATTTGATTTTCTCTTATTTATTTGCTTTACTTATCTTGTTTTCTTTACTTTTAATTATTTCAAAACCCCTTTTTCTTTTCTTATCTTTGAACTTAAGTGATAAACTAATAACTTATAAATTAAAACCCAATCACTGAGGACTCGGCCCTTGCTAACTACTATACTTACAATTGATATTATTTTTAGTGCAAGCATCAAATAAGATATACTCTTTTGAGTGCATCAAGTTTTTTGCGTCGTTGCCAAGAATTGCTTTATTTAGTTTATTCGTTATTTGGTTTATTCTTATTTTCAATTGTAATTAATTTTATTTTTCTTGTATATACAAGTTTTTCTTTTCAGATTTCAAGCAAGAAGAGATGGCAGGTGCTACATCAAAACTTCAGAACCAATTAGACAATCTTATCTCCATAGTTCAACAAGTGGCCATAAGTAAGATTCAACAATCAAGGCAGTGTGGAGTGTGCTTCATGATGGATCATCCAACCAATTGGTGCCCATATTATCAAAAAGATAGTTTTGAACCAGCCTATGATGTGGGAGGATACCAAAGCAATCAAGGGTTCCAAGGACAACAGTATGATGTTTTCCCAAACACTTACAATGAAGGATGGTGGAATCATACTAATTATGGCTACTCAAGAAATTATCAAGAAATAGATCCTTATGCCAACTACAATTATCCATCGAGCTTCAGTCAATCATAGTCTTAAGAACTAGATCTTTTATAGCCCCCACTTCAAAGTTCAGGTGCTTCTTTAGAAGACCTTGTCAATACGTTTACTGCTAATAATTTGCAATTTCAACAGAAAATAGAGGCAAACATTCAGGAAACAAGGACAAGTCTTCAGGTAAGTATCCAGATTTTGGAAAGCAAATGAGCCAATTGGCTAGTGGTGTGGCGCGATGGGTAGAATAAGGATCTGAGGAACAACTCTCTTCCCAAACTATGATTGATCCAAAGGAGAATGTTAGTGCCATACAACTTGAGGATGAATCAGAAAATCCAAGGGAACCCGAGGATGAGAAAGAACTTGAGATGGATTTACTTCTTGAAGATAATGAAGCTTCAATTCCAAATGAGAGTACTTCGACACTTGAGGTAACGTTTAAGGTTTCAATTTTTACTAATGTTTCTTCTTCACCTTTTCCTAGTAGATTCACAAAGTTCAAGGAGGAGGAACATGATCAACACATGTTAGAAACCTTAAACAACTTGTTTGTGGATGTCATTCAACAAGTACGAAAATATGCTCCATTCCTCGATGAGCAATGCACTACAAAGGATGATTGAATAATACTTGTAATGGAGAATGCATCCACTGTTGTGCAAAGAAAGCTTCCTATCACAAATTTGAGAAGTTTCATGTATGAGCGTTACAAGCCTAAAAAGCCAAGAAGGGTGTTGGTTAGGTTGGACAACTTAACTCAAGTACTAACTGGGAAGGTAGCCCAATTAACGAAGAAATTATCAACCTGCCATACTCAGATTTGCTTTCTTTTCCTTTTATTATTTTTATTATTTTTTATGTTTATTTGTTAATTGTTTGTTTAGTATTTTAGGATTATTTAGGTTGCATGAGTTTGTTTTGTTTTGAGTCTTAATTATTTCTATTCTTATGTTATTAGTTCGTTTCCCTTACACATTATTCTTTCATTTGGGTTAATAGCATTACATTGAGGACAATTTTTAGAATTAAGTGTGGGGGGAAAGATTTAGGATTTCTTTTATTTTTGGCTATTATTTTTTTATGAGTCTTTAATAGTATTATTATTTTTAGTGTGTTTTAGTTCCTTTCAATACAATGATGAGATATGAATTGAATAGGTCTGAAATTGATCATTAGTGGTAAGATTTTCATGAGAATTGAGTTTGAATACTATTTTTTATGAGCCAATGTTGATATGATATGTTGATTGAGAAAGAAGCGTGTTTAGACTTGATATTGACTTGTATAATCATCCTTGTGAGTTTTTGAGCCTATATGATTGATGCATACATATCAATCCAATTTCTTTCTTGAGTGCTCTTATGATTACATGATTCTCTAGAACTTGCTTTAAACTTTTTTTAGACTATATTGATGCATGTAACAACATGAATATGATTGAGGCATTAGGATTATAACCAGGGCCAAACAGTCATTCATTATTGATGTTCCAAGATAACATCCCCCTAGTGAACCAATTTGAGCCTACATTAAATAGGCTATTTATTTGATAACCATATATTACACCTAGCCTAAATATACTTATATCTTTACCGTTGTTCTAAAGATGAATTATATATTTTGAGACATATTGTAAAACAAGGGATACGTATTGAAAATTTGGATTGGAAACAAAAGATAAGTGTGGGGGAAGAAAAAAAAAGTCAAGAGAAAAAGAAAGAGATCATTGTCAAATACATTCCCATATTGAAAAAAAAAATCATCTCTTGAATTTTTGGTTAAAGAAAAAGATATTTGGTTAGAATGAAGCAAAGGCTCAACATGAAGATTTAACCTATATTATTATGTGCTTTATAAGAGTTTTGAAAAGTTTTATTTGTATGATCTTATTATGTCTCTAAACTCTATGAAATCTTTGGAACCTTTGTGATATTTTAAAATTTTCGCTAATTGCAAAGTGGAACATAACCTAAGTTAAACAATTCATGTTCATGCTTTTTGTTGCTTAGATCAACCTATTTTTCTCATCATAAAGCTGCTGTCAAGTTAAATTTAGAGATGTTCATCCTAGGTTGTTTGATAGTTAGAGATTAAGTACTAGCGTTCGTCCTGCTTAACGACAAACTAAGGAAGGATTGGGGTATCACGGGATGTTGTTATCTATGGTTGTTAACTTTGATAGCTAATTGATGGTGATAGATCTGAAATTGATTCTCAATGATGTCTAGTGGTGGAGAATGAAACCTTAATCATACTTCTCTTATATTTGATTTTCTCTTATTTATTTGATTTTTACTTATCTTGTTTTCTTTACTTTTAATTATTTCAAAACCCCATTTTCTTTTCTTGTCTTTGAACTTAATTGATAAACTAATTAACTTATAAATTAAAACTCAATCCTTGAAGACTCGACCCTTGCTAACTACTATACTTACAATTGATATTATTTTTAGTGCAATGATTAAATAAAATATACTCTTTTGAGTGCATCAAGCTTCAAAGACTTAGCCGATTTAAATGCATAAAAGGTGGTAAAATAACTATATTTTTTAGAGTTATCAATAACTCGACATAATCCATAAACATATCTAATTATCAGTGGAGTTTAATAATTTTATTAATAAATTAATATAATTTTATTAATAAAATAACATATATTTTTGGAGATATAATAAAGAATAGTTTAGCCAATTGAGTACTAGTTCAGAAAACATATATATCGTTAATAGATTTTTGAAAATTGCGAGTTTGAGAGAGCTTAAGTGCGTAATATCTTCTTTAGATGAATTAAGTAAATAAAAATCAAGGGATTACGGGTAAATTAAAATTAAAAATATATATATATTTATCAATTTTTTACCCATAAAATTTAAAAACTCCCCGAAACGGAATCTTTTAGAAAAATCCTTCTCTTCGTCTTCTGTCCTCTCGTTTTCTTTTATCTTCAAATTAAAGAAAAAAAATGTCATTCTTTGGGCAAGGCAAAAAGCGAGGCTCCGGCGCTAACGACGACGATATGGGTATCGTCGCTAGACTCTCCCTCGCCGTATCCAACTCCGCAATAACCGACGCCACCAAGAGAGTCGCCAACGACGCCGCCTACGTCTCCAAGAAGCTGTTGAAGAGCACGGGAAAAGCGGCATGGTTTGCAGGGACAACGTTCCTTATCCTTGTGGTACCACTTATCATCGAGATGGATCGTGAACAGCAATTCAATGAGCTGGAATTGCAGCATCAGAGCCTCCTTGGCTCACGCCCTCCCCTCTCCGCTCGCAAGTAAAAAGAAAGAAAAAAATCGCTTCTTCCCACGGTTTAGTTTGTGGGCTGTTTTAAAATTTTCAGTGTTCTTTTTATTGATTACGTTGATGCTTCATTGGATTTTTGTTTTTTTGGATTAAATTAAATTTGAAGATTATGAAATTTTATATGTTTGAGAAGTATCGAGTTTTGGGTATTGCTGGAATTTAGGAAATAATTGAAATTGAAGCAATGCATCAGAAGATTTGCATGAAATATAAGGCTGTAGGGAGAAATATTATATGCTGCACCATAATTACGGTCGCTAACATATTTTTTTCCAGTCGTATTTATTGAAGTTGCAGCAAAATAAATATTATCATTGTCAACTACAATAAATATTAATGTTGAAAAAAATCGAAATCGTAAAATAACGATAGTAAAATTATGTTATGATTGAATTTTAAATCTCTTACCAAAGCACTCTTCACAATCACTTTCTTATCAAACCTGTAATTAGATCTGTTCAAGGGTCGGACGGTTCGCCTGACCCGTATAGAACCGGGTTTGGATAGATATTTTTTTATTCGGGCCGGTCCAATCAAGATCATTGTTTTTAAAATAAAAAAATATTTAAATTTAATTATAAAATATAAAAAATATTTTTTTACTATGATGAACAGTAAATTCGAGTTCACGAATCAATATGAACCCACCCAAATATAAAAAATATTTTTTTATTATGATGAACAGTAATTCGAGTTCACGAATCAATATGAACCCACCCAAATATAAATTTGAACAAAAAAAATTGAATCACGACCTGATTCGATCTATGAACCACATGGTGCCATGAATGATCCTCCATTGCTCCAAGGCTGCCACATTTGCGACCGCCCTTGACGCCCCAGAAACACTATACATTGTAGAACTGACACTGCAAGATTTCGTCTCAGCAAAAGAAGACGAAAATTATCGTCGGTTTCAGTTGAAATTTTGTGATTATGATTAAATTTTGTCAAAATTATGTGATAATTCTTACAAAATCAAATTTGAGAGGTCATATTATAAATTTTACTTTTCAATTATCTTTTTTTTTTTATAAAGTTTAATTAGGATTTGCATTCCCTCTTTTAACATATGAGACAATGGTTTTTCTTTTTCTTTTCTTTATAATTACTTCATGCAAAATAATGCATTCTTTTTTTTTATATATAATTGAATTTTATTTTAGATATCAAAAAAGCAAAACAAGTCTGCTATAATAATGTACTATTTTTTATCCTATTGAAAAAATTAGAAATTTAAGTATTGGAAATATAATTACTACTTTTCATTGTGTAATTAAACAATAATTTTCAGAATTGAAAAAAAAAATCCAAAGAACTAGCTAGTGAAAAAAAAAAAAACCATTCAAATAATTCAAACATATAATTAATATGTTAGAAATCAATTAAAAATTATATTTTCAAAAACAATACATGATGTTCTATTAAAGTTACAAGCTTTTTATTCTATTGTTTTAAAACTATTACAATTTGAACAATCAATTCTTAATAACGGTTTATGGTTCAATTTTATGTTCTTGTTTACATTGTTTCTAAAAATATTTTTAATTGACACATAATTAACAAGAATGAATATAAATTTTTTTGAATAAATTTTGTTGGACACATTAATATTCAACACTCATCTTTTAAACTTGAATAACATAAGTTTTTTTTTTTTTTAAATTCATGACCACTACTCTAATATTCTCCTTACATATAGAGGTAATGGATTATCAGCCGTCATGAATTTTAGTAAGGGTTACGGATCTATTATGAAAGTATGTAAATATTAAAATTCAAATTTTAAATTTATTTAAATTTATTTTTTAAAATAATACTAATAAATAATCAACTAAATTAATTGACGATAAGAGAAAAAAATCTTATCATATTTATGTGTTCAAAATACCGATGTACCCATTTTAACACTATAACTAGAATTACAGCTCCCGCTTCGCTGTGATTTTATTTTAAATTTTAAAAAATAAAAAATTAATTTTAAATTAAAATTAATTTTTATTTAAATATTTTTATATTTTAATAATATTAATATTAGTATAATTATATTTTATTAATTAAAAAAATTAAATTTATGATAATTGTTTATTTATAAATTGCATAATACAAATGCATTTTCAAGTGTTATTTATATGCATTTTTAAAAAATATTTAGATCTTATCTTATAGTGTATATTTTATTTATAGGAGGTGAAAAAATAATAAATAACAAAATAAAATTATGATTTATATTTTATTCTATCGTTGAGTCGATTTTCTCACATAGGTTAATAGTAAGTTTTTTATTTCTTTTTTATTTGTTAAATAAATGAACTATTAACTCATTTTTATATTTTATTTTACCTATTTAAATAAAAAAAAATGTGTTTTATATTTAATTCTCTTGTTGGATCGACTTTCTCACATTGGTTAGTAGTAAATTCGTATTTTATTTTTTTATACTTTTTCCTGAGTAACTCAAGCACAAATCTCAAATCGATTCGCGAATCAAAGTGCATACTAACTTTTTTAAATATATCATTTAAAAATAAAATAAAAATAAATTAATATAAACTAAAAAAAATATTTATAAAAAAAAAAAAAACAAACAAAAAATCTAGCTCACCTCGTATCGAGCTAAGATCCTTTGGAGATTTTTTTTATATAGGTAGTATAGATTACAGTTGAAAATAGGAAATGCAATGAATAGAGATGAAATGAGGGGAAAAGAAAGATCATTTCCCTTTTCAGATTGGAAAAAAAAAATAAATGAAAAGGTTAAATAGTTGCTGTTTAAAGACAATGCTTGAGACGTAAGGCTAAATTATTTGGTGTTATTTTGGGATGAACAAAACAAAATTGATCGGTGAATAAGACAATGACTGAAGGCTATGGTTCTTACATATCTAACTTTACCACTTTACTATTCCAAAAGAAAAAAAGAAAAAGAATCATCATACTCCAAAAGCATTGGTACAAAACTGTAAAAAGAACTTTGGATTTATGCAAGTGGAGCTTACAAATAGACCTCAAGGGTCGAGTTATCCGTTTTTTATTTATATAATATATTATTTTTATATTTTATATATTATATAATTTATATTATATAAAAAATAAATATATATAATATTATAATATAAATATTTAAAAATATATTAAATTATTCATTTTTTAAGAACTTAAATAAATAAAAAAAAAAAAAACAGATAAAATTACTAAAAAATTAATAATAATAAAAATTTTGTTTAATTTTTTTTAGAAAAAAATATGGACGGATCTAAACGGATTTGGACTATCCATTTACAAATATAAGCGAGCTTGAGCAGAATATGATGTTTATATTTCGGGCCAAGCTTGGGCAAGCATGAAGCATATATGATGTTGATACTATACCTAAACCCGGTCCGAACCCGGCTCAACCCATAAGCACCTCTACTTGCAAATAGATGTTCGCTTGATATTTAAAAAAATTTAAATAAAAATATTAAGCTCAAAAAATAAATTTGGGTGAAAATGAGATCCATTTAAAAAATAAGTCAGGTCTTAGCTCTAACATTCAAAATCCGAACTCGATCCGATTCGACTTTTTTTAATTATATAATCTATAATATTTTTATATATTATATAATTTATATCATATAAAAAATAAATATATATAATATTATAGTGTAAACATTATAAAATATGTTAAATTATGTATGTTTTAAAACTTAATAAAAAATAATATATATTTGAATTTTTTTAGACAATAATATAAAGGAATTTGAGCTACCTATTTACAAATTTAGATGAACCTAAGCAAAATTTAAAACCCAAATTATCGGAACAAGTTAAACTTAAAGTAAATAAGAGTTCTTAATTACTCAATAAAAAATATATATAATTGCAGAAAGTCTAAATAGACAGCTTACTAGCTGTCAGCCTTCCAAGCTCTTGACTTATCTTGATTATGGGGAAAAAAAATAGTTATTTGTAAATAATATAAATCAATTCAACTTTTAGTCTTTTACTGCTTAAACCAAATTCATGTGTTCAAAACAGAGGGAAAGGAAGCAACAAAAAAAACTATGTTAATTAATACTATCCTTTTGCATCACAACTAGCATTCCTTTCGAACTTATTATTGTAACAAAAATTTGATTATCAAAATTATGTAAAAGATAGTACTACTACTTTTTAAATATTTCAATTAAAGTAGCAAAATTGAAAATTCAACAGAAAAAAAAAAAAAAAAAAGAGAAGAAAAACCAAGAATAATTTCAAATCAAGCAATTACCTTATACTAACACTCTTTTATTTTACTTTTTTTTGGTTTTCTAAGCACCAATTACTTATATTACTTAAATTTTTTATTTTTTTAAAGTACTCGTGTTCGACACTTGTGTGTTCAACACATATTCGGACATCGTTATAAAGATATGATCCTCCAAATATATGAAAAAATTTATATCTATATCGAACACATACCTGTATTGAACATTCACTTCCAAATTCGGATAACATAGGCAATTACACTTAATTATTACTTTACCCTAACTGTTCATTAATTATGATTTACACACTAGTGTATGATGAAAATGAAGAGTGCAAATGACATTTTTCCCTTGTAAATTTGGGTGATAAAAGCAACTTGTCAGGTCCTTCCCTGTACAAGACAAGAACTAAGTATGCTGCCAGCCAAACTGTGATAGTTACAGCTAGCTGTTCATTCTTTTGCAGTCTAAACAGAGAATTTGGAATGGAGCAAGGAAATTAAGCCAAAAAAAAAAAAGGGAAAACAAACTCATTTGCTCATTATTTCTTTTGACAAGCTAACAGTGGCTAATGTCAATTATTTGATGAAATTTTTGGGTCCTAAACTTGGGGTTAACTCAAAGGAAAAAAAAGAGAAGATTGAAAAAGGACAAAGGGATTAATAATACTAGCTTGAACAAGAAAGAAGAATGCTAAATCCTGTACATTAATGTCTGCAGCCCCCATCTTATGTCAATTATAGAACTTAATATGGACAAGCACTATTCTTTAATACTTGGAATAAGAAAAACTTAGTGATGATTCTGCTCAATCTAGGGCAATATTTTCTAGAAACTCTCCCTAATTTTTTTCTCTGATATTATTTTATTAGCATGTAAAAAATTGTATAATTAAATTAAAATCAAAAGCAAAAGAAAGAAAAAAAAAAAAAAAGGAAGCATCATGGTTTACTACTTTGTGGAAAGCATATAAAGACATGAAGAAAATGGAGAAGCATTAGTATGGAGAAGGGGAGAAAAAAAACACACTCTCACATGGCCAGGAAAAAAAAAGGGTGCCAAATTATGACAAAACATTAAATATTTTTATAGTACCTTACAAACAATATCCTCTTTTTTCACCTTTGTGAAAAAAAATCATGTTTACATTTTCATGTCTCTGACCCTCAAATTCTTACCTAACTCTAACAGCAAAATCCCACTTACTTTTTTTTTTATCTGTTTCTCTTTCTTCACCAATTATATTCATCAGAAAAAACCCATATCAAATTTCAAAAGAAGGAAAGAAATTTTCTACTAGAAAGAATCCCACCTCTAAATGGAATTTGACCCCTTCAGGAATCTGAAAACAAAAAAAGAAGAGATAAATAAATGCATATCAGCAATCACACAAAACCCAAAATCTTCAAAAATAGGTAGCAGAAATGGAGAATAAAGATCAATTTTTTGTATCTCAGAAATGCATACCATCATGTTTCTTCATCACACCCCTTGCAAACATCAAGAAAATGACAAGGAATCCCACTGCTGCTGTCCCTCCTACTATTATAGCCACTGTCTTTCCTATATTTTGTTCTGTTCATACATCAATCAAAAACATCCCAATCAATTAATTACACCCATTTTTTTTCTAAAACTAATTAAGCTATTTTGAAGTCATTAATCTGAATTAGGACAAAACTGTTTTACAACCAGAAGGCTAGAACTAATCAATCCAACAAGGATTCAAAAAAATCAAATACATTTCCAGTTACCTGATGAAGATGAAGAAGGATGTGAATATGAAGAAGATGATGATCTTCTAGGAACCCCATTAGGATAATAACTGTAACTAATAAAGCACTTATGGAGATAGATTTGACCTGAGATGGAACTCCCACACTCAACCTGAGCTCTTTGAACAGCACTCTTTATGCACTCTCCACAGTCTGAATCCCCTACATCTCCTTCACATTGCCCCAATAAGTAAACAGATTGGTAATTTGTGGTATAAAAACCATGGCTACTAACCACCCCATTTTCCAAAACTGAAAAGGCAGTATCCCTCCTCTCTTCAAATCCAGTTCCAGCAACATTTGTACCACCACAAGTCTTGAACAACATTTCCATGCCAGAAATTTGAGCAAAGCCAGCAACTTCATACAACATGTAGCAGCCATAAAGTTGGATTCTTGCAGCTAAAGTTTTGCCACAAAGTTTGTCAGCTAAAGTTGGGAGCTTGCTGGCACAGCTGTAACAGTCACTGTTACTGAGGTCTCCCCTACATTGAAAAAGGCCGGTAATTGTAGTTTGACCGGTGCCTGTTGTTGTCTTGTAAAACTTTACCTTCATGGACTGTGAAAGCAAGGTTTGAAACAAGGCAGACAAGGCCTGTGAGTATATCCCAGCTGGATCTGTGAAAGACTGCTTTGCACAACCTTTGTAGACCAAGGTTGTGTAATCAGAAGCAGCTTCAACTTGAGGATAAAGTTCAAGATTGGTAAACAAGACAAGAAATAAGAGGAAAAGAAAGAAGGGTTTTGAAGAAAAACCAAAACCCATTTGTTGGGGTAGTTTTGTTGGATCAAATCATGGCAGTTTCCTTGCAGTTTTGGTAGGGATCTGTAGGAGCTTAGTGAGTTTTAGCTAAAACTGAGCATAGCTTAAAAGTTGAGTTTTTGATGTACCTTTGGTTTGATTTGGTTTCCCCAGCTTCACCACCCTTAGGAAAAGAGATTTGCTTCTGGTTTTGGTTTGTGGTATTTGAGATTTTTACCTTACTTTTTTGAATGGCCAACCTCTGAAAGTGTGCACAGATGAGAGAGAAAGGTTTATCTTTTGCTCTTAACAAGAGAGAGGTACAATGCAATGAAAAAAAAAGGAAAAAAAAAAAAGAGAGCTGCTCATGGCCGGGCCGGGCCGCGGCCCGGTTTTTTTTATTTTTTATTTTCTTTGCCCAATTTTGGGTCGGTCCGGCCCGTCCGTTTAGGTTCGAAATATTATTTATTGAAATAAAAAAATATTTTTTTATTTTTTTTATAATTAAAATTAAATAAAATAATATTATTATAATAAAAATTACTGTTCTGAGCCGGGCCAGCTCGGAACACAAAATATCCTGCTCAGGCCCGGTCCAATACAGGCCGGACCTACCGGGTCGACGAACTATCCGGTCCGTGAGCAGGTCTAGGTACAATGCACAAAAGTACATTTGATAATAGAGAAATATTTTTATGGAAATGCTGGAACTGATTAAACAACTTTTTTAATATTTTCAGGAGAATGAGAACAAAATGAATTTATTTAAGATAAAAATAAACTTGAATAATATAAGCAATATTCCCTTCTTTAAAAGATGGTATGGAGGAAAATGTAAAGGAATGTGATTTTTTATGGGATGAAAGTGCCATGAAGTTTGACTGAAGCACATCTTACTTGAGAACTGCTTTCAAAACCTAGTAATAATTGGCTAAGTAGTAAGTATAGGCGGTGCATAAGAAAGAAGTGATTTTCTTTAAATTTGAAAATTATATTTTTTTTAATATAATAATTATTAAATAGTATAATGAGTAAAAATTATTTTAAAAAATATATAATATAAAATTATTGAAAAAATTTGTAAAATAAAATTATCCTTGATAAAAAATATTTTTCTTTTTTTTAATTAATTTTTTTAATTAAAAATAAATTTTTTCTAAAAATAAATTTTTTTTTATTTTAAAATAATTTTTTTTATTTTTTTAATTAAAAAAAATCAAAAATAATAATAAATAATACAAATAATATTTCTAAAATTAAATTTTTTATTTAATTAAAAAAAATAAATATTTAAATATTTTATTTTTTTAATTGAAATTTTTAATAAAATAATAATTTTTTAATGAAAGAAAAAAGGAAAATGAAGTTTTTTTCATTAAGAATAATTTTATCTTTACAATATTTTTCCTAACAATTTTTAATTGTTCATTTTTTTTTTCAAATAACTCTTAACTATTAAATCGTTTAATAATTATTTAATTATTGAGAACATGTTTTTCATATTTATCCTTTTCTTAATTGAAATTGTTCTTTTCTGTTTTTTTTATTTTTTTTCTCAAGAAAATGGCAGCCTGGCATGTGCTTTAGAAGAATTTATAACCATAAGGAAAACCACATGACAAAACCTTGAATCATTCATAGCTGGCCTGGCATCTTAGCACAAAAATAGTAATTGAAGCCTAATTGAAGTTTGGTAGATTGATTTCTTGATTTATTCTTCTGCAGAGTCATTTTCTTTGTTGAAATGTAGAACAAAAACAGTATCAGATTATCCTGATAACTTTTAATTACTTGGCAAACTTGTTCTATTTAAATTATCATTTATTTATGACAGGGATTTTCTGTCTACCTATCAATTTTACCATTCAAACAAGCCAATTATATATATATATATATATATATATATATATATAATCTGACTTTGTACTCACTATTTTTTAACAGTTACTGAGATTAGAGTATATCTAGTAATTTTAGATACCATATAATTATATAATATAAAAATAAATAAAATTTGATATGATATAAAAAAAATAATACAAATACGAAACGAATATAATTTTTTTTTTAAATTTATATGATATAAATTATTAATATTTTAAAATTTATATAAAACTTTAAATATAACATAAAAAAAGATAAGATAAACATAACATGAGTACGTTAATTACAAATTCTAATAGGAAGTGAATCAGTTTAACTGTTTATTCGAGATTTTGAAGGTTCTATTATGTTTCTTTTGCTCAATAATGATTAAAATGTTACATTTTTTTTTCAATATAATAAATTTGTTTGTCAACATCAATTTGAATGCCAGTTTTAAATACTCTAACTGTCCTGAAAACTAAAAAAAAAAAAAAAAAAAATCTAGCACTGGTTTTTGAATTTTTTTTTTTTTGTCTCCTGAATATTTTGTTTTCTTTCCTTGACAAACTCATTCATGAACTATAGTTAGATCTAATAATTTTGCACACAATATTATAATATGATACGAAAAAAATAATTAAAATATAACATAAAATATGATACGATATAAAAAATAATACGAACACGATATGAATTATGAATATATCAAATTTATATAATACGAATTATTAATATCTCAAATCTTATATAAATTTATAAATTTTTAAATACAATTATAATATAAAAATAATAATACCAACATAACAATTACATTCAAAACTTTATTGAATTTCAGATTAGCAAAAAGGTTGTCATTTTAATATTTAAGATGTTTTCTAAAGAGAGCCGGTGGAGCCTTATTTTAGCCTATCTTTACATGAGATTAGCGTGTGGATCCAGTGAGGTAAGAGGCTAGCAAGTAGCAAAGCCCTTTTTTCAATAAAGTTAGTGTAAATTATTGAAGCTTGCACTCAGTCACTACTCAAGTTGTTAAAAAGCATTTAAAGCCTACATAATTATGCAGATGAGAAAACTTGAAAATGAATGTATAAATTGGCATACTAGGAAGTTTTGATATGGATACTTAGTACGGATATGATATAATACGGATACAATAACATAATTTTTTTAAGAATTTAAAACATGATGATAAAAAATATTTTATATAATAATATATAATAAAAATTTAAAAATTGATACTTTTCAATCAAATATTAACATGTAAATAATTTTTTAATTTTTAAAATGAATTTTGAATTTAAAAACTTAATCTTTAAAAAATTCATTAAAATTTTATAACTCAAACTCAAAAACCCTAAATCATCATTATATCCTAAATTATTCAATATAGAATTCTTTTTAATACTCATCTCATTTTGTGTCGCCTATATCTTTATTCTCTTTCTTTCTCCGTCTATATTACATATTTATATTAATACTTTACTTTTTATTCTCACTCTTTTTTACATTTAACTATATGTTATTGTTTGTTTCTTTGTCTTTTTTTAATTTTTTTTTCAAACATCTGACTTTTTAAGGATATAACTTTTTGTTCAATCTTGATTCCAGATTTAAGAAAAAAATGCAAAAAAAAAAACTTCATGACGTGTCTGGACGTATTCAGACGTATCTTGTCCATGTGTTTAATCTTATCCGGTTTTGTTTTAATGTATACTCGCGTATCCAACACGTATTTTACTATATTAAAATCATATCTGTACAATTGCTTTTGTTTTTCTCTTTACATTGGCAAGAGGAATGGAGGTGGAGTGGGCTTTAAAAGTCTAAACACTCAAAACCCATTAGGCTCAACTTTGAAATAACGTAGCCACTTGGGCTTTAGAAATGATTTAGCCACTTGGGCTTGCTCTCTCCTTAGAGGGGAAAAAAGAAGGAAAAAAAAGGGGGCCAAGAAATAATGTACTAGCAATATATACTATAGTTAACAAAATTGTTTCGAATTAGAAATACTCATACAATTTTCATACTTTAACTCGAAATATTCGTCCTACCCTCCCAATCCGAATTCAACTTAAGTCAATTTTATAAAAAAAAAATCAACAATTCAAACTCACTCAACCTGAGCTTAAATAACTCGAATTTAATTCAATCCATCCAATTGCCATATATTCTTATGCACAAAATAAAATTCTAAAATGCTGCTTGGAACTCTTACCAAACCACCCAAAAAGAATCAGTATGCTACAATTTCTCCCTAGACCTGTTTATGGATTGGACCATAGTTCAATTTTTTTATCCAAAATTTTAAAAAATATTTTTATATTTTATAATTAAATTTAAATAAAAAAAATTTATTAGTTAAATAGTGATTCAGGCCGAGCCGGAATAATAAAATTTTTATTCAAATCCAATCCAATACGAATAGGAAGTCTGTCGGGACCAAACGGACTGTCAGTTTTATGACCAGGTCTACTTCTCAATAGCAGATTGTCTCTAATTTCGTACCTTTATGCCAGTTTTCTTGCTTCCTGTATTTTCTCAATGAATACATGACAAATCAACATAAAATAATACTGCCACTACTAATCTTCACTTTTTGTTTCCTCCAAGTAGCTATTAGCTAGAAAAGCAGTTGAAAATCTTAAAGAAGAAATATTAGATATAAGAGTTTCAATATTGTCAAAATCTTCTTCACATCTGTTACTTTTAGTATATTTTTACTTTTAAAAGTCACAATATAACTATCAATTAATAATATTATATATAATTATATTTTTAGAATCTTGACATGTTATTTTGTATATATAGATATTCAAAACCTTGAGTTCCTTGAGTTTATTAGTTGTTTTTAGATCTGATAATTTTAGATACAATACAAAAAACACGGTATAAATATGACATGTTTAACAAACACGACACGTTTAAATATAATTAATACGACACATTTAATATATATAACGTATTTATGTAATATGTCTAGATCTAACACTTGTTTCTAACTTGTTATGCAAACCTACTTAACAATTTAACATACCCAAAGTTAATTGACCCAACAAAAAATTGCCATATATACACTCTTTTTCTATATATAACTATTTTTCTATTTTTAAATATTTTAATAATAAATTTAAACTAAATGAATTTTAATGACTATATCGGATTGAGTTTTGAGCAAGATTTTAAAAATATCAACCTGAATTGAGTCTTAATCAAAAAAAAATTTAAAGATGTCAATTAAAATTGACTTATTCCGCCCCTAAACACCTCTAGACTCTGTTATATATAATTGTCTTTTGCAATCTGACTTTGGTATTTGCAATAATGTTCTGAACTTTAGATAAATTGGTAAATGAATGATATAGCATTTATAATGTATGCAATTTGGTTATGGATTGCAACTATACTCAAACCCTTTTTTTTTCTGATTTGGGAGAACATTTGTATATATTTATGTGGGTTAAAAGAAAGTTAATGTAGCAAAGTTATCCATATGGTGTTTCAGAATTAGGAAATAAATAATAATCATGTTTCAAGGAATGCCTTTCAGCTCATCTATTTGGAAGTTGGTGACATGATCCCAACTATGCATATACTAAACAAAATTGTGCAAGTAGGAAGCTATAAGCTGTTTTTCAATATTAGTATATGAACAAATTCTCAATGAATCAGTACTACAAACTCACTTTGATTAACTATTAAATTACATGCACTATCTGACTCAAGGTCCATCTGAATTTGGAAGGACTCATGGCACGATGTGGTTGGATCACTTTTTTGCTCAATCATGCCGTGTCAATCCGTTTGGCATACATTGTTGTGGTATGGTGGATAGGGGTGTTCATTCGGTTAATAACCGAACCGAATTACCCAAAACCGAATTAACCGAATTTTTTTTCCAATTAACCGTTAACCGAACCGAATAATTAATTCGGTTAATTAACCGAACCGAAATTATTTCGGTTAATTCGGTCGGTTTCCGAATTAACCGAAATAAATAAAAAATTTATTTTGCTAACCTATTTTTTTACATGATTTTGTATCCAAATTATCCATCCAAGTCCAACCAATCAAAATCCAAAAGCAAAGCATATTATAAAATCCAAATATGAAACAAACACAGCTAGAAAAAATGATAAAACATGAACATTACATAGTCTCAAAGACTCAAAAATATATCTAAATTAATATATAAATTAATTTTTAGTTTTTAATATATAAAATTAAATAGGAAAGGTTATTAGGGTTTTTAGTTTTTAATATATAAATTAATTTTAAAAAATATATATATATATCTAAACTCATAAAATCTTGTTGTTTTAAGCATTTCGGTTAATTCGTGTAATTCGGTTATTTTCTCTTAACCGAACCGAATTAACCGAAACCGAAATTTCTCAAAACCATTAACCGTTAACCGAACCGAATTTTATTCGGTTAACCGATTAACCGAACTGAATTTTATTCGGTTAATCGATTAACCGAACCGAATTTTATTCGGTTAACCGATTAACCGAACCGAATTAAAATCCGGTCGGTTAATTCGGTTAAAACCGAATTATGCACACTCATTCCCATCCTGTTGCAGCCCGTTCAGTTACTGGACCCTTAAGGATCCAGTCGAATTTTTTCTTACCGAAGGCTTCCTTTTTCCTTGTAACCATGTTTTCTCTTGTTTTTTTGCCTTTAAGATCATAGTGCAAGATACAAAAATATTTCTATCACTTGTAGTCTTTAGTTTAAATTATTATTTATTTTTCTTTTTATTTAAAGTTTTTAAATAACTCTATAATTATTAAATAAATTATTTAAACAAATCATTTATATAATTATTTAATAATAATTATTTACTTTTATTTTAAGATGTGTAAATATATTATTATTTTTTAAAAATAGTTATTATTTTGAAATAAAATAATCATATAAATAAAATATGTAATCATTTTTTATTAAATAAAAGAACTATATAAATAAAAAAAATACATACATAATTAATTATCTAAAAAACTATACCTTAAATAATTAAGTGAAAAAATATTATTTTTTAATTTAGTATGTGTAAATATATTATTATTAATTTTTAACAAAAGTATTATTTGATAGAAAAATAATTTTAATAAATTTTAATTATTTATTAATTTCACAAATATAAAAATATTACAAATTTTATTTTATACAAAATTTAATTTAATGTTTTTAATAATCATTTTTTTTCATTACACTTCACCTCACTGTCACCGTTGTTTTGTTATCCAAACTCACAACTGATTTTAATCTCATCGCTATAATAACTAATTTCACTTTCATAATTATTTTCAATTTTAGCGAAATTATAATCTCACCGACCATCCAAATGACCTTAATAATTGGTGCATCATCTCTTGTCTCAAAGAATAAGGTTAGAAAGCCAGCCTCATTCAAATTAAAAAAAAGCAGTATTAACTTCCATTTAAAAAGCCCTGTATGAATTATGAATACACTTGTTCAAGGATCGGACTATTCACTCGGTCTGATAGGTCCGGGCTACTCGCTCGGCCTGAATTGAGCCGAGCCTGGACATGGTTTTTCTCAATTTGGGTCGGCCTAGCTCAACCCAAATTATTATCCATTCAATAAAAAATTATTATTTTTATTTAAATTTAATTATAAAAATATATTTTTAATATTTATGAACAATATAATAGACTTATGGGCCGGCTCGAGCCCGATCCAAATTTGAGTATGAGAAAGAAAAAATTCGAATCACAGCAGGTCGGCCATGGATAGGTTTAACCATGAAGAATGCCTTTGCTTTCTTTTTTTTCTTTTAAAAAAAGTATGATTAAAAAACCAAAAAAAAATGAGAAAGACATAAACCCAAAAGGCAAAAAGAGTTCTAGGAATATTTTTCCAGTTTTTGCATGAAGTACTTGCAATTGAAAAAAAAATTAATATATAGCTTAGTGGGGTAGAAATTCTCTTGAAAAAAAATCAGCAAACTTGACATTTTCTGTAGGTAGAGACCTATACATACTGTATAGACTATAGACTACTTGAGAATTGAGGGGTTTACCCTGATTAGGAAGAACATTCTTAAGACATAAACATGAATATTTGAAAGGTGTATTGGCTAATTTATACACATTTTGCATTAAAAAAAGTGAGACATTCTAACTGATCAGAAATTCAGAATCTTGATTTATATACTGCAATTCAAAGCAGAATACTGGTAACAATGGAAGTGAGGAAAAATATATATACTATTCCCTGGAAAAATTTGATGTTAAGTAGGTATAAATCTTGATTGCATGTCGATGTCTCTCCTTATAAGCATATATATAGATTGCATGAATTCTGATATTTAACAAAGGAACATTGTCTGAAAATAATGCAGATGCCTGATGATCATCTCCTGATCATGTTAGATTCTCTTACGACCAAGAAGCTGCTTAAGAATTTAAGATTATAAGTGAATAAATCACTTTATTTTGATCAATGAATATGATTGGATTACTATCATACAGGAATTTAAATAGCGATCGTAATATTATGTTACGATCGTTATTTTACGGTTTAAATCGATATTTATCACAATTGATCGCGATAACATTCATTACGTCCTAAATTATAATAAACGTGACATCCGTCACCGTAATTTAAATCTTTGCTATCAGGTTGTTGCACCAGCAAACAAAATCAGTTGTTCAAATTAAGCAGAAAGTTGAACAAATTTGACTTAAAAGTTTTGATATATGCTATAGAACAACTTTGACTGAAAGCTGATCACACTTAGGATTATGAAGCAGTCAATATAGTTGGAATTGGAAAGATGGATTCTAACAGGACAAGAGTAAAAAAAATTCTTGGACTGCATTAAGAGCTGAGGAACAAATCCAGCTTCACTTTTGACCTTTTGGATATGGTGCTTTACGGAAGAGGGATGGGACTGCAAATTGTCTGTTGCAAAATCATTGGATAGAAAAGAATATTAATTTTTATAATCCATATTTTAGGGTGAATTCCCTTTATGTCCTGAATAATTATCATAACCTTTAAAAACACTGCTAGATATCATTTTTTAGTCAACAACTACAGGGGAATTAATAATAATAACTAGAGGTGGCAAAATAACCCGAATCCGAAAATCCGTCCAGGAAAACCCGAACCCGAACCCGCCCAAACCCGATTTGACCAAAAAGTCAAAAATCCGAACCCGAAAAAGCCCGAACCCGAATGGGCCCGAACCCGAATGGGCCCGAACCCGAATGGACCCGAACCCGAATGGACCCGAACCCGAATGGGCCCGAACCCGAATGAGCCCGAACCCGAATGAGCCCGAACCCGAATGGACCCGAACCCGAGACCTGCCCGAACCCGAACCAGAATTTAATACTAAAAATAAAAATAAACAAATTGCAATTTTTTTTTTTTACAAAGCAATAACTTTAATTATTAATTTTATTCTAATTTTTTTTAATAATTTAATTAAAATTTAAAATTTAATATATTATATATATATGATGAAATAATAATTTTATCAAAAAGTAAATTATATTTTGTACTTATAAGTTATAACTTTAACGTCTCATATCATGATGAATTTACAATCTAAATATTTTAAATTCTTGAAAATTTTAAAGATGTGAAAAAAAAAATTTGACAATAATTCAATTAATCTATAAGGGTAAAAAAATTGACAATAATTCAATTATTTTGGCCTTTTGGGTTATACTTAGACCTGCTCACGGGCCGGGCCTGGGCGGGATATTTTGTGTTCCGGACCGGCCCGGCCCGAAACAGTAATTTTTATTATAATATTATTTTATTTAATTTTAATTATAAAAAAATAAAAAAAATATTTTTTTATTCCAATGAACAGTGTTTCGGGCCTAAACGGGCGGGCCGGGCCGACCCAGGGCCAGGCCTGGGCAGAGAAAATAAAAAAAAACTGGGCCGCGGCTCGGCCCGGCCCATAAGCAGCTCTAGTTATACTTATGCGGTTAGGTTAGGGTGGGTTTAATTGGATTATGGCTTTCATGTGATTTTATTTTAGCGGGTGGATTTAATGGGGTTTTGGGTTTGATGGCCTTTTGGTTTTGGGTATATTTATTATATATTAATAAATAATCATATTAATTATATATTTATTACGTATAATTTAAATATAAATTATATTTTTTAGTACTACTTTATAATTTATACTTTATACTGATGAAAAAAATATAAGTACTCGATATATATATATATATCTTGACTATAAGCATAAATTTTTTGCATTTTATAAGTATATAAACGAATAGATGAAGGTCAGGATTTATTTTTAAAAGTTTTTTATTTTATAGTGAATATAAATTATAATGTATTTATATTTTGAAATTCGAGCTCATCAAATCAATTATTTTAAATATCAATATATTAATTTATAATATATCATATTTTTTATAATAAATTATTTCAAAATTTGATTTTATATAACAAATTAATTTCTTATTCTTTTGGTGCTAACAAATATTAATTTTAAAAAATAAATATAATTAAAAATATCATATAATAGCAAAAGTATAAAAATAATAATAAT
Source organism: Fremontodendron californicum (assembly GCA_030761205.1). Lineage (NCBI taxonomy): Eukaryota > Viridiplantae > Streptophyta > Magnoliopsida > Malvales > Malvaceae > Fremontodendron > Fremontodendron californicum. The sequence goes on along the minus strand of JAULJL010000022.1, from coordinate 22,759,393 downwards.
AATAATAAATTAATAATTTGTTTTTAGATATAAATATTTAAATTACGTAAAAATGATTACATCTAATATAAAATAAAATAATGTAAAACATACCCGTACCCAGATTGAACCCGAACCCAGACCGAACCCGAACCCGAACCCGAATGGGCCCGAACCCGAATGGGCCCGAACCCGAATGGGCCCGAACCCGAATGAGCCTGAACCCGAATGAGCCCGAACCCGAATGGACCCGAACCCGAATGAGCCCGAACCCGGATGGACCCGAACCCGAATGAGCCCGAACCCGAATGAGCCCGAACCCGAATAAACCCGAACCCGAATGAACCCGACCCGAACCCGCCCAATTGCCACCTCTAATAATAACCTTGTGCTAGCAAAAGCATGAGAAATTTATTTGTCAAATCTTTAAAAAGAAAAAGAGGCAAGAATGTTTCTTCACTCCCATATTTTTACTAGTTAGAAGTTTTTTTTTAGTCAAAGGGCATGGATTTAAATTGCAGTCGTAGACGCGATTTCAGTCATGTCATATTTATAACGGTTGCAGACATAATAAATGTTATTATGATCAATTATGATAAATATTAACGGTGAAAAGAACCGAAATCGTAAAATAAAGATCATAACATTGCATTACGACCGCTATTTAAATCGTTGGACTCAAGGGTGTCTCTAAGTTTTGCCTAGACTTAATCCCTTGATCGAGCGATTTCAAAAAAGCACGTTCCATATCAATTTGGTGCATTCAAAATTTTATTTTCAAAATGCTTTTTACAAGGTTACAAAAATCGAATGCTGGTTGACAAAGAAAGAAAACACCTTACCTTACCAACTAAACTAACCTGTTTGGGTCTGCTTAGAAGATTTTAACATATATCAAAACAACTCCTTTAAGACAATACCTCAAGTCCTAGAGTTTCAATGGTCTGTAATATTGCATACTATAATGCTCATCTAGTTGTGGTGAAGTTGAGGGAAAGGGGAAAACCCAGCCTGTTCTAAACCAGTTTGACATTGCATTTGCAGTCTGAAACCAACCAACTATAAATGCCAAACCAACCCTTAGTCAATTCTGCTTAATTTGGCAAGACATTTCATGTTCTACACTTCTACTGCTTGTTTTTTACCACAATATATGTATGAAACAGACCTTTGGTTTAAAGCATGGTATTGCAGCGAAAACTAAGAGGTCATTTAGTAGCACGGTAGGGAGGGATTGTATTAGGGGGTGTAATCGAGCCGAGTTGAGCTCAAGTCGTAAGAAGTTCGAACTCGACTTGAAATTTGAGGCTCGAAGTTCGGCTCGAGCTCGGTTGTGTTTCACTTTTAAAGTTTGAACTCGATTCGAGATAAAAATTGAATTGTTCGAACTCGTTCAATTAGGCTCGATTACCTAGTAAAAAATAAGCTCGATTCCCATGTTCGACTTCGAACTCAATTATTTGTGCTTAAACTCAAGTTCGAGATCGAATTGAGATTTTTCAATACTAATTAAAAATAATAAATATATATTAAAATAAAACAAACTCGATTAGGCTCGTTACTCGAGTCAAGTATTATGATACTCGAATTCGGCTCGCTTGATAGCTCGAACTCGACTCGACAATAACCGAGCCGAATTCGAATTTTTTTCAAACCGAACTCGAATAATTTACGAGCACACGTATCTCGTTTACAACTCTAAGTTGGATCCATGGCCCTGGTGGGAACCCTTCCCGCCGTACTACCAAACCAAGCAATTAAAACTACTAATCATATTGCTACACGTCATGTGTTGATGGGAGTGTCTCTCTCCTAAGTCTAGTATGGATCGAGAAGCATAAGTGCTAGCTTTTCCATGTGAATAAGATATATCCGATCCGTGCAACTTCCTTACTCCTATCCCCCTCAATGCCAAGAATCTGTCATCTTTTTTTGTGAGAGCCGTGTTATGGTAAAACATAATCTTAGATTCCAAGGCCTAGGATATTTTGCTTTCTTATAATTGTTTTGGCCATTTAGTAAGCATATTTTCAACTCTAGGAAAAAACTTCCATCAAACAAGGGAAAACCCAAACCGAATTTTTTGAACCAAAATGGCAATACGGAAGCTCTATGAAATAGAAATTGCATTGCCAAAGGAGGTGTCGGGGATTGATACAGACTAGAGAACTCAACCAAACTTGCATAAAGTTGGTTCCAAAAACAAGTTAGGTTGGTGGTGGAAATACTAGCATAATATATATATATATTTGATAAAAAAAATCGTACTGTAAAAATAAAAAATAATAATTACAGATATTACAATTTACTGAATACAATTTCTAAAAAATATGAGCATATATATATGTACAAAGTACACCCAATAGCTAGAGTAAATTTTGGACACTTAGAGAAATTCGTGTTTCAATGTATGAAAAGACGTTGAGAGAGGTAAATTGCTGCTCCAAAGCAACTTAAGTACATAGACTTTTGTTCAAAGGGATGCTTGTAATAGTTGGTCTGTCTTTTGCACAGACTTTGTTGCAACCTAATACATAAGACTTTTGTTTATGCCTTTGTGCTTCTTTTTTATCATTTTTTGGAGTGTTCGTCACAGGCTTTTTTTTATTATAATATAGTAAAAAAAAAAAATTTATCAAATTACCGTTACTTTTTGATTATTTCCCAAAATACGGATCTTTTTGTTTCAGCTGGGAAATCGCCATCCCCCATGGCGATTTCCCAGCGTGTTTTTTTGCAAATTTGCAAAAAAATACCAAGGGAAATCGCCACCCCCCATGGCGATTTCCCTTGGTAATTTTAGCAAAATTTGCTAAAACCATGAAGGGAAATCGCCATGGGGGGTGGCGATTTCCCTTCATGTATATTTTTTTTTAATTAATAAACAAAAATTATATTAAAACAAAATTTTATTTTAATTTGATAAATTTATTTTTAAAAATTATAAATTAAATTAAAATATTTTTTTTATAATTTAAAAATATTTAAAAATTCGTAAAATATATTTTAGGTTTTTTTATAATTTAATATTTTGAATTTTTTTTTAAATTTTAAATTTCAAATAAAAAAAAAATTAAAAAAAAAAAGAAAAATTCAAAGGGGGCAACGGTCATATGATCTTTACTATTTTATTAATTTTGTACGAAATTGTATTTTTATAGGTCATTAAGATATTATATGCATTTTAATAGGTGGAGTAGGAGTACGGGTAGAGATTTTACAGAGACTCCGAGCGATCTTGCAAGTATAAGACTACGACTAGATCGACTAGGATATGATAAGGTAAATATTTCGATTGTTACATTGAAGTTTTTTTTTTTTTATTTAATCCTTATGAAACTAATAATTTGTAATAATTATTCGCAGTTTCTGTGGATGCCATATTCCTCGAGTGAAATTATGGCATGCCTCCCATCGGATGCCTACAATAATTTCAATATATGGAAAGCAAACACAGCATTGATATGCTTTTCATATGTAGAGTGGCACCAAACTGACCGGGTGTTGCGATAATTTGGGATGCAACAACCAATTCCTGCAGCCCCGATGAACCTTGATAAGCTTCACAAGGTCGACATGCGTGGTCGTAATGATGAATTCTGGCCTGCGAAGCATGAACGTTGGATCCAATGGTGGAACATACGTTTTCAACGAATTCCGACAGGTTACCCGATTGTTGGTAATAATTTCAACCCGTCTGCTGATTACATAAGATGGTATAGAAATGAAGGTCGGCCTTTCGTTTGTCCACCGTCGATGCACGAGGATGTTAGGAGTATGCCATTTACCGGACAAACTTCAGCTCCAGTCCCTCCTACACAGGATATGGATGCTCCTAGACCTCGCCGACAACGTGGGCGAAGGCGTCAACCGACCTCATCGGAGTTCACAGCACCGAGGATGTCATTTGATCATCCTGAACCTGAACGGGATCATGGAGTACCATCCAGCCATCGTTATTCCGTAAGTCACCCCGGATATGACGTTGATGAGTGTTACCGACCATCACCGCCAAGAACGAGGTTAGATGACCAGCTCCCCGTCCTAAGTCCAAGTTCAGCATATTTAACATCCATGTATCAGTTTGGAACCCCTTCGTCAGCATTTGATGCTACATCATTTATGGGTGCATCTAGTAGTCAGGTTCCCGTTATGGGTGAACTAGGTGTTGGCTCATCCAGCAGTGGGTTTCAAATTTTTGATACGGATGAAACGACTGATGACATACAACCGGAACCAGTGGCGGTTATAGCAAGAGGTCGTGGTGGACCGCGAATACGTGCCACTGACGAGGTTGAACGACGGGTGCAACCACCACGCACTAGAAGAACTCGACACTGTTGCTCTACACCACGCAATAATTAGAATAATTGTAATGTGTTTTAAATTTCTAATATAAATTTATATGTTTTGCATTTCATGTAATTTGTTCGGAAATTAATTGTTATATTTTATTTTAATTTATATCTTAATGTTGTTATTTAATTTTAATATAATAATCCAAATTACATGATAAGTTGCTTTTCTTTTTTTCATTTTAATTTAATTTTCTTTTTAAATTATAATAAGAAAAAAAAAATTTAATCAGAAATTAAATTAAATTTTTTTTATCAAATATCCAGTTTTAAACTATAACAATCTATATTATTATTAAAAACAATGATTAAATTAATGTCACGAGTTAATCGAATACCAACTCAAAAAAACTAATCAAATTAAAAAAATTATTTTACGATACCAACTTAAAAATAACTTCTTTATTTAAAAAAGTGACTCGATAAATTTCTTTTAAAAAAAATTTATTTACATTTTACATCATTAAATTATTTTTGATATAAATTAAATTTTCTTTTTTATAATATTACAAAATTATAAAAAATAAAATTTTTGATATAAAAATTTAATAAAAAATATAATCTTCTTTTTAAATTTTAATAAGAAATATATTTTTATTTTTTATAAAATTGTAATAATAAATTAAATTACATTTTTAATATATATTTTTAAAAAATAAATAACCAAACCTATAAAAAAAATATTTTAATTTAATTTATAATTTTTAAAAATAAATTTATCAAATTAAAATAAAATTTTGTTTTAATATAATTTTTGTTTATTAATTAAAAAAAAAATATACATGAAGGGAAATCGCCACCCCCCATGGCGATTTCCCTTCATGGTTTTAGCAAATTTTGCTAAAATTACCAAGGGAAATCGCCATGGGGGGTGGCGATTTCCCTTGGTATTTTTTTGCAAATTTGCAAAAAACACCAAGGGAAATCGCCATCCCCCATGGCGATTTCCCTTGGTGTTTTTTACAAATTTGCAAAAAAACACGCTGAAAAATCGTCATGGGGGATGGCGATTTCCCAGCTAAAAAACAAAAGATCCGTATTTTGGAAAATAATCAAAAAGTAACGATAATTTGATAAATTTTTTTTTGCTATATTGTAATAAAAAAGCCGTTCGTCACATGCATTCTAAAGATATTTTTTCTATATTAATCAATATTGGCTTGAATCTTGAAAAAGAAACCAAAAGTGACACTATGACTTAAGAGAGATTGATAGTATAGCCCCTTTATAGGTCAGAGAACAAGTGAGAGACCCTGGCCTTTACTTGATGCTTCAAGAGGGGGTTTTACCAATTTTCCAAGAAAATGTAAAAAGTATCAATTTTCTTTGTTGTTTCCAACTTAATAAGAAAAATTATAGAATTATAATCTCATACACCCACACAATGGAATTGAAAATCTAAACAAAAAAAAAGGGTTTACAATTTACATGCTCCAGTCTACGAATATGTCAAAGATATATAAATTTATTTCATTTTTAAATATTTAAAATGGTAATTCTTGATTATAAAATGATAGAGGTTGAGCTTAAAACATTTTTAACACTTTGACAATTTCAAAAACAAGTAAGATTCTTCTCATAATTAACGGTTCATTTGAGATGAACTGTGAGAATTTTTTTTTTTTTTTTTATCCTACAATCGTGTTGTTTGAACATTAAACTCTTATAAGTTTAATGACAAAATAACAGTTAGGACGCGGTAGGAAAAGCTCCCACCAAATGGAACTAAAAAAACTAAAAAACTGAAAATACCAACTAATTCTGAATAAAAAGGTAGCATACAAACTATTCATGAGCATGGATCATGGAAGGTTGCGGCAATGGAGGGATATGAAAACCTTGGATACCTAACTCATAAGTGTTTGAACCTTAAAATGTGTTTGATTCTGGTCTATAAGACAAGCAACTATGCTAATATAGATAGCAAATATAGCCATACAGGCTAAGAAAGATGTTTGATAAAGCATGTATTTGAAATTCATTAATTTCTGATTATTACCTTACAAACATACAAAAACTAATGAAGTAAAAAAATTAAAAAAATTCATAGTTGCATTCCTTTTAACCTGGAAGCTTGCCTAGATTAAAACTAGTTTTACTTTTAATGTTGAAAAGCTATTCCACACGGATCTATAGTGGGGGGGAAAGTGATCCAAAAAGAGCATGAAAACACAAGTTTTAGCTGATCAAGGAAAATTTTGGAATTTGGCAGTTCCTTTGTAAAGCATTTGGTAAACTGTTAAATACTTAAAATGAACCCTCACCCCTCACCCACCTTCTCCAGGGTCGCCCTAAAGATAGACCTTCGCCCTCAGTTAAACTTATTGTAGTGCTCAGGATTGCAGTCTAGACTTAACTTAAAGGTCTTCCTCCAAAGGTCCTTCTTCTTACATTCCTGTTCCTGCGAGCTAGTATCAGATCAAGCCTGTGAGCCTTTTTTTTCTCGTTTTTTCAACATCTAAAGGCTAAAATGAGGATGATTATTTTATGGTTTTTGCCCCTTTTTTTTGTTTGTGAAAATCCATGTTGAAAGTGAGTAAAAACCCTTGGTTCATCGCAATTGTCGTGTTGACACAGAAGAGAGTGCCAGGGTGGTAAACCCACTTTCGGATTTTCATAAAAACTTCCCAAACTCCCTATATATAACTAACTTTTGACACCCCAAACCTTCCATTTTCTTAGCTAACGTTTTTTCTTCTCAAAAATTACACCCAAAATCCAAAGAACAAAAAAAACTAGTTTTTTTTTTTTTTTTTTTTTTTGGTTCTCTCTCTCCATGAAGTGAGGAAAAAAAACCAAACAAAAACTTCCATTTTTCTTGTTTCTTTTCTTACATCTTATATCTTTGTTTTTTCTTGTTCAAATGAACTTGTCTCTTTCTTCTACCTTAGTCTTATTACATTTTAAGCTTAGGGGTGTAATTCAATAGCAAAACTATTTGTTTTTCTTTTGTAATTTCTTTCACATTTGCCAATACTTCAAAGGAGCTTTGATCAGGTTCATTGAAAAAAAGGCAAAACAAGCCATGTTGCAAGACATGATTCATCCACCGGACCAGCAGCTTCCCATTGTAATTCTCTCAATTCTTGAATGTGATTGTTTTTTGTTGTATATTAATGTTTACCCAAAATCATTGTTTTTTTTTTTGTTTTTTTTTATTTCAACTTTTAAGTAATTGGTTTTGTTTTGTTTTGTTTGATGTGTTTATATACAAAATGATATACCAACAAAGATTCTTTTTGTTAAAGGGTAGGTTTTTATTTTTACTATTACAAATGTTTACGTGAGTTTGTGTCTAATACTTTCATAGGATATTTGACAGATTTACATTATCTTTGTTCCTTGTTGCTTTCTCCCTAATGTTTTTTTGCCATGTCATTTTCAGTTCAATCATTTTCATGTCCTCCTTTTATTTCCTTCTTTAGCTTTCATTTGTATTTCTTTTATATGAAATATTTCAAGTTTAACATTGACCAAAATAATGCCACTGCGTTAGTTTTAGGCTTTCCTTCATTTCATCCCAAAATCTTTTAGTAAAGAAATAATCGATAAGCAATAAAAGAACATTATTGATCAAAAGTATTTCTAAATTTTGCCTGAGCCTAACTGCCTAACTTCCTTTTTGGATGATCTTAAACTTTGAATCATTTCCTTCATTTACTGAACGAGTTATAATTAAATTTGCCACAAAATTCTCTTCGGGATATTAATTCAATCTTGAACATATAATAACCAGGCGTTTCCCATTTCAAAACTGTCATTAATTTTCTTAGGCGCAGCATCATCTTCCTAATTTAATCATGATTTTTTCCCAATTCTTGTTTCAACTTTTCTTTTGATGATCACTATGGAATAAATAACTTTTCATGCTTCTTGTTTAAGCTTTTCTAATTGTGATTCCCTCTTTCTTTCTTTTTTTTTTTTTTTTTTTTTCTTTAGTTAGATTGGGTGAAAGACCCTAAAGACAACATTTCACATAGAAATGGGGTTCTTGGTAGTGTTTTCTTTTTCAATCCCAATTGTTTGTTTAAAGTTGGACTTTTTTTCTTTCTATAAATTGAACAAAGAATAACCTAGCAATGTAGCATTAACTTCTTTCTTTTGTTAAAAGCTTTTGATTTTTTGCAAAAACATTGGGGGCTGCTTTCAGTTCATACATGTCACATGGAGCACAAATACACAAAAAATCTTATTCTTCTTTGTATTGATCTTATATGTTTCTTATCAAATATGGAAACCAGATTGCTGCCTAGCAACCACACCCATGAACTTGTTAGATGTCCATCAAATTCCCTTTTCATACCTCCTCAGATCATTAGGAAGTTCAAGTAGTTGAAACCAAGTGCTTAAAATTCAGGTTCTTTGGAAAGCATATCAACTTTAAAGTAACATTTTTCTTTTTCAAACTTTGTCTGATTATTAGACTGATCTTTTCAAACCCCATTGGATGAAAATATATATGAAGAATCATGGTACTTGTATGCCTAAAGAAAAGGTTATTAAGCTTTGCCATATGTTATAATAGTATTGTACTGGTTAATATAACTTTTTTTATGTGATCTAAATTAACATGGGTTTTCATGTTTTTTGCAGGAAGATATACCAAGCCCGATTAGTGGTCCAAATTTTTATTTTTCTGATGCTGATCTTTTCTCAGACGCCCTGCAAAACTCTGAGGTTACTTCGTCTAATTGTTGCTGTGATGAAAACTCTTCCTATGGCAATAATCTTACCATACAACCAGACATTGAACAACTCAATGGCTACCAAAATAACAATGGGAATACAAACTTAGCCACCCCTACTGCCACCAGCACCACCACAAACACCGCCACTAACAATAACAATAGCAACCTGTCCTGCTTGATCTTTGATTCACCAGATGAGATCGACAATAATGACATTTCTGCTTCTATAGACTTTTCTCAATCCCCACCTTTTTCTGTCCCTCAGTTTCTAACTCAACAAGACCAGTTTGACCTATCTTTACTGCAATCTCAAATCCTATTACCTGATGTTGTTGCAGCAGCTGACGGGCTCTCGCAGTACACTAATGACCCCGTTGCCCCTCTTATGGGGCCTCCATTACCATCTGTTTTCGACGAAGATTGCTTGTCTTCTGTGCCATCTTATGTACCTTTAAACCCTTCATCTCCTTCTTGCTCTTTTCTTGGTCCTGCCATGGCTACTACTTTCATGCCTGCTGCATTGTCTGCTGATAGTTCTGGGATTTTTGCTGGGAGCATTCTTTTGGGTTCTGAACTTCAACCCCAAGACTTGGAATTTCAGGGTGATAATGCTGGAATTTTTTGTCCAGATTCAATGCAACGAGTTTTTAAACCTAGAGATTTACAGGTACTTGTTTAATATTCAGCATTTGAAAAATTGAAACAGTCCATTAGGATTGCAGAACTTTCTGAACTAGTTTTTGTCCATAGTTTTTCTCTGAACAATTTCTATCTAATTTGAAAACAAGCAATTTGCCCTTATAATGATTAACTACAGGTTGAAAACCATAATTAAAAGGTCCTTAAAGTCACTTTTCAGTTTTCATAAATGAAACTTTAGAACCAGGGGACCTTTAATCATTTATGGAGGCTTCTGGTCCCCTATCTAAACTGACCAAGCTAAATTTGTTATGAACATTATTCACCTGGATGGATAGGAGCTATGTTACTCGGACCCGGATGTGAGTGTCGGACACGGGTATATGTTCGATATGGGTATGTTCAATTTTTTTCAAGATTTTCATATATTTGGAGGGTCTTTGGAGAATCATATCTCCATACCCATGTCCGATGCGTCGGACATAGATGTCGGATACGGTTTTTCAAAAAATATGAAGAGTCGGAGCAACATAGGATAGGAGCATGATTTTGGACTAAACCAACGAGTACCAACTACTTTCTTTGAGAATTCATCCAAACCTGTCATCCTGAAAAGAGGGGAAATGAACTAACTATAATTCATTTAATTTTTCAATCTTCTTTCTGATTGTTCCAAAAGGCCCTCAGCAGTGATAGTCAACAATTGATTGGAGCAGTTACCAGCTCTACTCCTTTAGCATCAGAGATCTCAAGTTTGGAAGATTCAACTTTCAACAAAGTTGGAAAACTTTCTGTTGAACAAAGGAAGGAGAAGATCCATAGGTACATGAAGAAAAGGAATGAAAGGAACTTCAGTAAGAAAATCAAGGTCCCTAGCTCTTTCCCTCTCATATATGTCCAAGCAATTGGCTACATTAAGTGCAAACATATCGCCTGGTTTTCTTTTTCTTTTTTAAATTTACTTTGCCATTTGAAGAATTAAACCAAATATGCAGTATGCCTGCCGCAAGACATTAGCTGATAGCCGACCACGAGTTAGAGGAAGATTTGCAAAAAATGATGATTTTGGAGAGACCCATAGGCAAGGTTGTAGCAATCATGAAGAAGATGATGATGATGAAGTAAGGGTCTTGTTTCTTTTCTTTATAAATAAAAGTCCCAAGTTTTTATCTTCTGATATGTATGTATTGATATATTTTTGCTTTCATTTAAGCAGGTTGTTGTGAAAGAAGAGGAAAACATGGTTGATTCCTCAGATATTTTTGCTCACATTAGTGGTGTCAACTCCTTCAAATGCAATTATCCAATCCAATCCTGGATTTGAATAGTTTCATTAACAACAAGTCTACTACAATTTTGCAGGACCCCCTGTTTCAGACAGGATTTTCTTGGTCTGAGTTTGATCTTAAAAAAAAAAAAAAAAACAACAAAAAAGAAAAAAGAAAAAAAGAAAGAAATAATTGGGTCCTATGGTATACAAATAATGAAGTCAGGATACTATAGACAGAAAATAAAACTGTAATTTTTGTAGATATGTATATCAACCCCCTTGTATCAAGTTCAATGTCTATGATCTGCACATTTCACAATCCTATGACAGAAATCACTTGTTGAAGAAATTAATTTATGTTACATTGTGAGTTCAAACAAGTACTTTTATTGTTGAATTGCTTGACTCGTGTGTAGTATAACTATAAATTAATTTCTTCAAAGTGAAAAACATTGGATGTTGCTACTTGATGGATGCCATTTAGATCAGTTCATATTTTGCATTTATGTAGTCAAATCCACCCTTTTTTTCTCTATTCTTTTTGGATGGGAAAATGATAATACATTTATTTATTTATTTTTGTTATAAATAGACCATAATTTGAGAATAAAAAAAAATGATTGCAAATATTATTATTCGAAACTTAAGAGTTGCTGGATGCCAGTAAACGATGATTACATTAACTAAGCTTTGAATTCACTTTTTTGGGCATATTGTAGGAAATTGATATAATTTTTCCTATGACTAGTGGGCTTTATCAAGCTTGCTTAGGCCTACAACTTGTCATGCTTCAACCAAACCCATCTATTGGTCACCAAATGCTTAGCAAATCAAAGAATTTTGTGCTTAAGCCCAAGCCTTACCAACAATGTTTTCTGACAATCTGTATATTTTTACTATTTAAAGTATTATATATTTATATAAATTTTAATATGTTAATAATTCGTGTTATATAGATTTTAATACGTTAATATATTCGTATCGTATTTGTATTATTTTTTTCGTATTGTATTTTAATTATTTTTTTATGTTTTGTTTATATCGTGTAATCGTATCGTGTTCAAAATTATCAAGTTTCGCTTTAAAAATTTGAGATGCTATTACACTCTAACATTTGACTCCAATTCCGAGATTAGTTCATGTATTTCCTTACTAAAAAACAGGATTTGAATTCCTCTCCCCTTAAATCAAATATATCGAAAACGAGATGCTATTTGCATTGCATGTCTCGTTTTTGTTGTATTCATAACTCCAACCTAAATGAAATAACATATTACTAATAAAATTCAAGGATACAACAACATTATTTGACTATTTTTCCTTGATCCCTTCTATCTTCAGTGAATATGAGATTAGACCTTAGACCCAAAGTAATTATATTTTATGAAATGTTTCACTATTATTTACATTAATTTAATTTTATAAAGTTATGGATATTCCTTTCTAAACTTTGAAAAACTAGAATAGACTTGCTCGTGGACAAAAGTTTTAGTGATTCAGGTCGGCCCAGTTCGATCCGGATCATTGTTTATCTATTAAAATTTTAATTTTTTATTTAAATTTAATTATAAAATTATTAATATAAAAATATTTTTAAAATTTTTATTATTATTTTGAATAGTGATTCAAGCCGCCCTAGACCTGCTCACAGGTCAGGTAGCTCGCCCGGCTCGTATTAGGTAGGGATTTTTTGTTTCAGGTCGGCCCGGCCTAGAACAGTGTTTTTTGTATTAAAATAATATTATTTAATTTAATTTTAATTATAAAAATAAAAAATATTAATAATTTTTTTTAATGTAATGAACAGTGCTCACGGCCCGGCGAGCCGGGCCTGGGCAAAGACTTTAAAAAAAATTCGAGCCTCGGCTCAGCTCGGCCCGATCGGCCCATGAGCACCTCTAGGTCGGCCCGAGCCCATCCAAAGCCGAGCTTGAGTAATGTAGAAAAAAATCCAAGTCATAGCCAGACCCGACCCAACCTATGAGCTTATTTAATACTAGAATCATTATGATAAATTATGCAAAATATGAGATGAATTGAGATACGACACAAACACAATATGAGAAAATAATTAAAACACGACACGAAAAATAACATGAACATGATACGAATACACGGACGTGTCAAAATTTATATAAAATAAATTATTAATGCGTAAAAATTTATAATACTTTGAACATACAAAAAAATAACACGAACACATAATTTTTTTTTCTAAATTGAATCATTATGACAAATTATGCAAAATATATCATGAATTGAGACAGAAAACGAACACACAAATTTTTCTCTAAATTGAATCACAATGACAAACTATGCAAAATATGAAATGAATTGAGATACGACACTAATACAACATAGGAAAAATAATTAAAACACAACATGAACACGACACGAATACACAAACGTGTCAAAATATACATAAAATAAATTATTAGCGTGTAAAAACTTATATAAATTTATATTATTTTTTTAACAAAAAATAACACGAACATGAGCACGTCATGAATACACAATTTTTTTTCTAAATTTAATCACTATGATAAATTATGCAAAATATGTCATGAATTGAGACACGACACAATCACACAATTTTTTTTTTCTAAATTGAATCATAATGACAAACTATGCAAAATATGAGATGAATTGAGACACGATACGAACACAACATAAGAAAAATAATTAAAGCACAATACGAAAAAAAATATGAACACAATATGAATACACAACATGCTAAAATATATATAAAACGAACTATTAACGTATAACATTTTTATAAATTTATAATACTTTGAACAAAAAAAAAACACGAACGCGAACACATAATTTTTTTTCTTTTCTTCCCTTTTGTTTTCTTTTTCTTTCGTTATCTTTTTTTTTTTCTTTCCTTTCTTAAAAAAAAAAAATCACATGTCATCTTTTAGTGATTTGTGTAGTCAAAATTATATTATAGTTACAGATAGAATTACTAAAGTTGTTCTCCTTCAAGGTTTATGCGCTGTAGTTCAAAAGTTTAACAAATACTAACATCTACCAAAAAAAAATTGACTTTTAATAATGGTCAAGTACAAACTTATTATGATGTTAGTAAAGACTTCCAATCACCCCCTCTTTGCCATTGAGATTTGAGTGGAGTCGCATATATATATATATATATATATATATATATATATATATATATATATATCCCATAAAACAACTGTTCTCCATCATGATTATTAGGGTTTTAATTATCTATAATTAATTAGCATAATCATCGTAATTAAGAATCTCCGAACGTGACTAAATGTCACTAATCATAATAATTTATTTTGATTATATATCAACTGAATGATAATTTTGAAGAGAAAGTATCTCATTTATTGTCAATGAAGTTTGTAGACTTAACAAGTAAGATTAGTAAAGTGACAGGTAACTTTTAAAATATAATAAAAGAAACTAATTAAAAACAAAATTAAAATATATGACAATCTCTAAATTTATTTGTGTAATTAAAAAAAATTCAGTATCAGTATATGAAAAACGAACTCAATTTTTAAAGGGGTCATGATCAAACACCAAAAATTTAGGCCCTTGAATGCAATAATTTGACTCTATGGGTTTGACAAAAAAGAACCTTAGGAAGTTAATTAGGTACATTTTGGAATATCGACTTTGATCAACAAGACAACAAAAAAGGTATTTTTTTCAACAAGGTTGTTGGTTAGCCGGTTCCTAAGAAGATCAAAAGGTTCTTCATTGTCTAATTTATAATCTTGTTAGACCCACTTCTTTTTTTAATTTTAATTTTTTAAGAAGATATACCGGGAAATAATTTCAACTTTTTTCTTTTGTCATTGCATTATTGTTTCAATTTTTGCAATTCTATAGTATTTAATTGGGCAAAGTAACGACATAACCTTTGAATGATTGAAGATTCTTTATCTTATTACTTTAAAATAATTTTTTTTTTTTTTTTTACATTTAGATGTGATTTTCTAAATGAGAAAAAATGCTATGAAAATTTCTAATTCTCACATCAAATCAAATTAAATCAAAATCAAAGCAAAGCAAAATGAACATGAAAATCTGAATGATACTTTCACTTTCATAGTTGTCTGGTGTGGTCGTTAAAGATCTAATCATAATGCAATTTTCTTTAGCCTCTCTTTGTTACATTGATTAGACTTGTGTACGTGTCTTATTTCGTGTTTTTTTATTAATTTTATAAATATAAATATAATATTAAAAATTATTAAATATATCAAAATTTTAAATACGAATATGATATATATATATATATATATATTAAATGTATTATATTTATTGTAATTAAACGTTCTATATTATATTTTATTATATTATTTTAATGTTTATTAAATTTGTTGTGTATATATTATATTTTTGTATCGTGTCCAAATTATCGATCGATTCTACATTTGATGCAAATAAAGGTCAAAATTCCATGCATATAATCACATCAAAAAAGGTCAAGTAGTGTTAGACCTAATGAAATAATGGGGTTTTGAAATTTGTTTCTTTGAACATGAGAAAATTTTGGATGTGCCAATAGGATGATTTTAGTTGTCCATGTCATATGGCACCTAATTCCAAATTAGTGGAGGTACCACCATTTTACAAATTCATGACTTATGGCGGCCATAATCTTGGCATAGAGACCATCAACCACTTTCTTATTGCATTACACTTATAATGGACATATTCAAATACATGAGTGGGAAAAAAGAAAAAAAACTCAATGGTTTTTTTTTTTTTTTTTACAAAAAAAAAAGCCATGAAATTTGATTAAAATATGGGTTTTTATTTATTTGAAAAAAGGATGATTTCAACTAAAAATATTTATCAATCATTGAATCAAATGTTTGAAAAAAAATAGTTCGTTTTGAGTTAGCTTAATAATAATATAAATAATTTTTGATGAAATGATTTACTTACAATTTTCTAAGATTATTATTATTATTATTTTATATATATAGTTAGCATTTGATATTGGAAGAGTAATCAGATTTCATCTAAACTAGCACTAGCTAGTTGATTTACTTAATTTGTTAAGAAAAAGGTTATTTACTTTCCTTTTACTCTCAATGGTTAAAGCAAGAGCCTAATAAGCTAAGCTTGTGGAATATTCTACTACAAACAGTTTGAGAAAAGTAAAAAATTGAATAAAATAAAATTCTAAAAATTAGGATTTGTTGAGATGATATTACATTATTTATTTGCTAGGAAAAAAAAAATCATAGACATAAAAATATCGTAAATTGGAGATTTTAAAATAGTTTTTGAACAGTATATTTAAATACAATATTCCAAATAATTAATGGTATTTTTTTTTCTAATTTGGTAAGAGACAAAGAGTAATTTGAATTCACTTTTTTAATGAAAAATATATGCATATATCGTTGAACCAAATACTCGAATACATAATAATACTTATTTAGAACACCTTTATTGACGATTCTTTATTTTGACGGCATTTAAGGTTCCTTGAATAATGTAATATTTCATACCGAGTAAATCCTTAACTCTTCTCCTCTTATTAAGACTCTTTACTAAGATTACTTGTGAAATATGATCAATATCATATATATAAACAATAATTTCAAACCCAAAAATTAATCATACTTTAATAACTTTACGTAAAATTTGAGAAATAAGTCACCTATAGATAAATCATCCTTACTATCACTTTACAAAATTGTACATGAGATTTTCATTTTATATGGTTAGCTTTCAAACATGATACTCATAAGGGTATTAACAATGAATTCTCACTTGATCTTATTTGATAGTTATATTGAATTTATAGAAATCAGTTGATATATAAGAGATATATATTGACATTTAAAAGTAAAGTTAAAGCTAAGATAGTAACTTATCTATCCTAACTAAGTATGTAAATCAACATTATCAGATATGACAATTTAATTTAGTTGTTATTTTGAGTTTAAACTTATATTTTTATCAAATAATAAGAAACGATGAATTGGAAATTACATTAAATTATTATAAATTATAAGTTGTCCAATGTAATAAATTAGTACAAGTAGGAAAAAGAGAATATGAGCACATTTAAAAAGACCAACATGCAAAAGATGTAGCAGTTTGTAATAAATGAAATCTTAGTAAAATCAGAACAACAAACAACAATTCTCTATCCCATATTGGATTTCAAAATATGTGATACGTGAATTTATAAAAAAATTTGCACTTAACAAAATTATCATAATTTTATTTAATGATGTGTTCTTTATTAAAAAAAAAAAAAAATCATGTTGATGGTGTTGTTTGTGTTTCAAACTTAAAAAAAAAAATGGTGGTAACAGTACACCAACTTGGCAGCACTTTGAGCATTCACCCAGATAATGAAATTGAAAACCAATATTCCTCTTATAATGTCTCTTCCTTCTCTCTCTCCTTCACATGTCTTTCGGAAGAAAGTCCTTTTGTTTTGAATACAAAATTAAAAAAAAAAAAAAAAAAAACTTAAATAAAGAAAAACATTAAAACAAAAAAGTCCATTTCAGTTGATGTGCTCCCTCCCTATTTGGCAGGTGGCCCTCTCTCTCTTTCTCTCTTTTGGCCATAGTGGATTTCTGTTCACATTTCTGCGTTCCAGCTCACCTCCTCTTCTTTTCTTTTCTGTATTTTTTAATGGTTTCTTTAAGAAGATTTCCCTTCCTTATCTGGGTCTTTTTCATTTTTTTTTTTTTGGTATTGTATTTGGCGAAAGAAAAAAATAATTGGAAAAAAAATGTGGGTCCTACTTGAAGTTGAAACTATGGAAGAACATGGACCAAAATTCCACGACTAAACGTGACTTTACAACACCATTTTTCGACTTCTCACGTCCCCCCACTACTTTTGCTTCAGTTTTTGGGGTGCTTTGCTTTGTTAAGCAAAAAAAGAAACATTGATTAGTGTCTAGAACAGTTAACAGCATACCAAGTTTTTCTCTTAACAAAAGGGAAAAAAAAAAGGGCTTGGAACCTAGGATGGTTTGCTTGTTTCCTTTTTCTCTTTCCCGCAAACACAAAGCTGTCTTTTTATTATCTTGGTTGGATCTTGGGTGGTTATTCTTTACTTGGAGTTTTTAAGCTCAGGGTTAGTGGGTGATTAAGTTTTTTCTTCATTGGGAATCAGCTTCTGCTTCTTATATTTGCTTGTTGTGCTTGTCCATTGGATTGGATTGGATTGAGGTGGTTGATCTTTGTTTCTTGGATCCATTTCTTTGAGGTAAGAGAGAAAAAGTTGTTTCTTTTCATTTATTCTATTCAGAAAAAAGTTTGCAACTTTCTTCTTTATTTTATTTTTTTTTCTAATTTTGATTTTGACATTCTTTATTTTATTTCTGGTTTTTTGTACTTTATGTTTTTTCTTTTTCTCTGGTATTACTTAATAGCAAGTAGTTCCCAGTTTTGTTCTTATAAAGTTGGTAGTACATAAGAGAAAGATTGAATTTTTCTGGTTAAGTGTTTCATTTTCTTTTGATTCAAAAGTTTTATATCTAGCTGAGTTGCTTGGATTGATGGAAGCTGGTCTATGTTTGACAGTTTTCAACAACCCCATCAGTGTTCTTTAACATGTTTGTAATTTGAGTGATCATCTCTCTTTCTTGTTTACTAGTTGGATAGTAACCTTGTTTGAATTTAATTAAGTTGGTAATGTATTAATTTCTAAATATGTTGTTTTTTGATTTTTTTTTTCTGCTGTACTTTTCCATCAATGCTTCTTTATTCCTTCCTTTTTCCTGCTTATAATGTTGAAGTTGATGTAATCAAGCTTTATAAATTTGGTTATATGTCATAATTATGATTCTTAAATGGAAAAAAGAAGAAGTTTATATCTTGATTTTGATTGCTAACTAATTTACTTTTAATTTACATTGTTTTTACTTCCTCTAGATACCATGACAATAAATTAAAAAAGACAAGGCAAAAGTGGAAGGATATATGTTCTTGTCTTTCTTGTTCATAACTTCACATAGTTACATACTTACATATATAAAAATTAAAGCTCCGTCATTACTTGATAAAGTTATTATTCGAGTCCAACACGTTCTGTTTTGTTTCTCATCATTGAAAATACCTTCTCCATCAAGATTTGTCTTAACCTTATTCTTTCTAGTTGAGGTAAAGATTGGTAGTGAACGAGTCCTAGCTTTCTTTCCGTTTGTATTTGCTTCTTTTTTCTTTTTTTCTATTATCTTGATGTAATTCTTCATCTTATTCTTCAGATTTCTAGTGAAGTACAAATTTGATAGTTGGAGGCTTTTTTCGGTAAAACTCACATCAACCATTTTGAGGCCGAAAATGGTAACGAGGCGTGGCCATTATTAATGTACTATACTTAATTAGAGGCTGACGATGGACAAAGCATTTGTTAGTGGTCAGAAAGATAACCAGGGGAAAGAAGATTCACTGCAAAACTTGGAGGATAAGAAGGATACATCAGGAGACAATGGAATGAGTTATTCTGAATTAAAGTCGAAAAAGCTTGCAAGAAGGGTAAATCCACAGCATGCTCTGATATTAAATGTTAAAAGATTACAAGCCGGGAAAAGTCTTATAAAGGATTCATTCCTTCGCGGTATTTTTGGCATAGGCAATAAGATTCCGAGGAATGTGGTTACTCTAGATGAGAAATATCTTCGTCGTTGCCTGGAATTGATTCATATCAATGCAGCAAAAGCAGCTCAATGCAATATCTCTGTGAACTTGAGCTCCGTAAAAATGGGCATTTTATCCGATGGACTGAATTCAGCTAAAATCAGGGATGAAAATACATGTGATTTGGGCAGGTTTGTTTTTGAGTGTCCACTGGAAGTTGGGATTGGTAGTGTAGTCATTGGTCCTGCAGAACAGTGGGTTGTAGGTTCAATAATGGGCAGCAGGAGTATGGCAAATATAATGAAGAGCCCATTGTTACAGAAATTGGGTGCATTGGATGTTGATCCAAGTTTGAATGATGTTAAAGGATCGATAAGTTATGACTTCATGAGCTCGCCTGGTGGTTTCAGCAATTATTCCTCATCTAAGCTAGGAAGTGAAACACCCATATCAGATAGTCATAAATATGGATCTGAGACTGTGCATAAAAGGCTTGTTTCCGCGTCAAGTACGAACTCAACATGCTCTGATCAGTCTTTTTCTTCTACTTCTACAACAATTTCTCAGGGAATGCTTCAATGCACTTGGAAGGGTGGGATTCCATATTTTGTTTTCTCCCTGGATAATCAGAGGGAGGTGTATGTAGCCAATTTGTCAAAGGAAGGATCAGCTCGCAATAAGGGTCTGGACTATGTGTACTTGTTCCATTCAAGCAAGAGTAGCCATAAGGAACATGGGATTAGTGATAACGTGTCGCACCTTGTTGGTAAGATGAAGGTGTCTACTTCTTTCTCAATCTGCCCCCAAGATTCTAAAATCATGGAGACAGAGTTTGTTTTGTTCAGTGGTAATGAAACTTTTATTCGAGAGATGCAAACTTCAAGCCATAATCACAGGAAAAATAAGGGTCTATCAAAAAAGGTGGTGGAAGTATTCAAGAGCAGTCAATCGTCCAAGCAGAGAACGGTGTCTAGATTTCGTCCATCAAGTTCGATAATGGAAGATTCTTCTTGGGATCCATGCCAAGATACAGCCAAAAATTCAGATGCACTAGACGGGACAAATCTTTTAGAGGAACAACTTCCAGCAAATCTTGAATTGACTGCCATTGTTGTGAGGGACCATTTACCTGAGAATTCTCAGCCGGAAGTTGGAGGTTGGGGCTTAAAGTTTCTCAGGAAAGCAGGGGTTATGCAAAACGTTGGCACTTTGGAAGCCCCAGTTCCTTCTGCTTGTTCTCGCAATACCGGTGATTGCTCAACAAGTATGGATGTTCTAGTTCCAGCTGGTATTCATGGTGGTCCAAGAACCAGAAATGGTGGCCCCTCTAGTCTTATTGAAAGATGGAGATCTGGTGGACATTGTGACTGTGGTGGCTGGGACTTGGGCTGTCCGCTGACGGTACTTAAAGCCAGGTCAAGTAAAGAAGGAGGTTCACCTCCAACAGATATGTCTGAGGCATGCAAGTTATTTGATTTTTTCGTTCAGGTATGCCAGTCTCTGTGTTTTCCCGTCTGTTACGATCTAAGATGGTTAATACTGGTAGCCAGGATTTAGCCTCACTGTCAATGTTAGAAGCACAAGAACATGTGATATTTATCTTTACCCAATTTCTCCTCAGTAGAACAGATTTGCTTTTTCATGGTTAACAATTAAATAACTTTACTACAAACCTGAATCAGCATGTGATGACCATTGTCCAACTTCAATTTTTCAGGGTTCAAAGCATGGTTCTCCAACTTTAAGGATAGCAAATGTTCATGATGGCCTCTATTTTATTCATTTTCAATCAACACTCTCAGCTCTGCAGTCTTTCTCAATTGCAGTGGCATACATCCATACTCAAAGTCCCACTCTCCGACCAAAAAATGTACAGCAGTCGAGGTAGCGAGATCTAAGAGTTGAAGTTATGTAGTTGTAACCCTCTTACTGTACAACAGTGTGTAAGTTGAAATTTAGGTATTTATACATGAATTGAGATTGTTATTTTTATGTTTTTTCTTTGTCAGGGATTGAACTCTGGTCACTGGAACTAAAAGTTCAGCACTCTATCAATAGACCACACGACTGTTAGCTTGTTATTTTTATGTTTTCTTGTAGCTAGTTTGACTGTTTTCAGATTGTTATCTTATATAGATTGCTATCATTGATTGAGAATTTTATCCTTTATTTCTCAAAACAAAAGATATTGTATTTTGCTCCCTTTTAATTGAATATACAAGTTTTAGATGGAGTGAATTTTCTAGCAAATGTATTATATCCATGGCCATCGAATAAAGTTCTGTTTGAACAAACTAGATATGAAGTACAAGCATGAGAAAATTGCAAAATGAAGGACAATGTTGCACTTCGATTATGATGACTTTATTTTTCGAGTAATTGTCTTCAAACCATCTTTATTTTAGTGTACTTTTGCACATAGACTTTTTAATCACTATTGCAATCATGCTTTAAGTGAGGGTAGGGGGAGGCTGGTCCTTAAGCAGTTATGCCGAACTACTCCATTGTTTGGTATTGCAGCATTCTCTTCAGGTAACATTACTCTTTTCCACTCTTGAATGCATTTGGCTAGTTCAATCTCAGTTTTTCAACTTTTTCTCATCACTCTAGGTACATTCTTATAACTGTCTTAACATTTTGCTTTCTTGCAAAAGTAAGCATTCTTTTGCTCCTTCCTATTGAAAACTAGCTCTTTCTTGAGAGTTTAGAGTGATAAACTCTTATAATAGGCTTACACTTGGTCATAGTAAGCTTGTTTTGGTACCATTAGTTTTCTGGTTTCTCTTCTATGTGTAAAATCACACAAAAATGTTTCTTACCATAATATCACGAATGCGAATTATGCAAATTGATTACAGCTCAGTACTTAAGTCATTGGTTCCTCCCTGGGGAATGATGTGGACATAACTGCTGGACATATTCCATTCTGCAGAAAGAAAGAAAGACTTTAACATGCTGCCAGGTTTAGAGCCAGTGCTTGGGATCTGTTTGTAATATTCTTCATGACATGGAGCCAGGTATATCTTTATTCTTCGACTAAAATCTAGGAAGTTTTTACTTGCCTTTTATGTTCATTCTGAAGGGACAAAGTTTTGGCAAATTCAGCAGTCTTCTTCTTGTAGTTGGGCCTGGAAGAAGCTTCTCAAGTGAGTTTCAACTCCTCTTATGTCCTTTACTGAGGATCAGGCACGATGTACCTATGTTGCTCTCATTTTTCTTAAAGTAGCCGTGTCCGACATCCGTGTCCGACGCATGTCCGGACATGGGTATGGAAGTATGACCCTCTAAAGACCCTCAAAATACATGGAAATTGAACATACCTTTATCCAACACTCACACCCGATTCCAAGTAACATAGCAATGGAATGCGTCCAATTCAGGAAATCCAACACTCACACCCGATTCCAAGTAACATAGCAATGGAATGCGTCCAATTCAGGAATTTTTTATGCTGCAGACACTTTTAATTCCATTCGTTCTAAGCAGCCAAAGGTGCATTAGGATGGACTCCTATGGTTCCAGTATAGCATCCCCAAGCTATGTTGCTCCGACTCTTCATTTTTCTTGAAGTACCCGTGTCCAACGCATATCCGAACATGAGTATGGGGATATGATCCTCCAAGAACCCTCCAAATACATGAAAATCTTAGAAAAATTGAATAAACCCGTGTCCGACACTCACATCCGAGTCCGAGTAACATAATCCCCAAGCATGTCTTGATTGTGGACAAATTACCCACTCTTCAAAGAGACTATAAAATATATATGGGGTATTGTTACAGACACTTCCTGTTTCCTTTATGAACAGGCTATTGAAGACACAGATCATTTGTTCTTTTGACTGCCCTTTCTCCAAGCAAGTTTGGAGTAAAGTTCTACATTGCTCTAGTATTATGAAATCAGTGGGTGATTGGAATAGTGAGTTGCTTGGATAAATCTGCCGAAGTGTAATTCACTTAAAGTAAACAGAATTCTTACAATTTACTTCAGATTGTAATTTGTTTACATTATTCTCAATCCTTACAAGTTTGTTATTTTTTCTTCATCAATTTGTTTACTTAATATTTTGAAAATTGATGCACTCATTAATCCAAGTTAAATATTCAATGTTTTTTCCTCTTGTGCGGCAAGCTTTTTTTTTACAACGAGGAAATATTGCTGCCATGGAAGAACTAACATGGGCAAGTTTCATGCTGCATATTTATGCATCCAACATTGATTTGACACTTGACTTACATTAATAAGAACTATGTGTTTGCAAGATTATGGAATTGAATTTGGTGATCAAGCTCAGCCCTGTTAAACCTTTCAAGTCTCTGTGGAAGTTCATTCTGCCGCGATATAGAATGAAACTTACTATGATTCTAATTTCCTGTTGAAACTTTGTAGCCAGTTTGAAATTTTTTGGTGCATTCAGTTACTAACTCCTCTTTTGATGATTAATTGACTATGAACACTTTTTTTTTTTTTTTTTTTTTCATGTTAATGAAGTTAAGAATTATAAAATATGATATAATTCGATTACATCTGTTCATTAGTCGGGTTGTAACTGAATTTTTTTAGATCTCTTATCAAAGTTCGGTCTGGAAATCCGTTTCACTGTTTTTAAAAAATATTTTTTTTAATAATAAATAGTAATTTGGGTCGGGTCAATTCGAATTAGAAAATTTTTATGTCTAAGTCATGTTCAATATAGACTCGATGGGTAGTTCGATCTTTGAGCATGTTTAAATACGATTGTAATTTTTTTTTATCAAATAGAAGACTGAATTTTTATCTTTTTCTTTATGTTGCATTAAAAAGTAATATTAGTTTTTGTTATGTTAGGCACGGGTGAAAGTTATGTTTTTAGAAAGAAAAATATAATTAATGTATTATGTTTTTTGAATTTAATAAAAATATATATTAAAAATAAAAAAATTAAATAATATTTAATTAATATCTATAGATACCAATCTTTAAATAAATAAAATTAAAATAGAATTTATTATTTATTAACCAAACGTAATTGAATTTCTCAAATTTATAGAGGCCCATGTTGTGCCCAGGCTCAATTTCAAAGAAGAGGATAGACCTAGAGCTTGAGGCCCATCAGCACCTTCAACAGTTTAGTCAACACAAATGCAAAACCCTAAAAACCCTAATTTGCTATCTATATAATTCTCAAATACCTTAAACATTGCTCTCTGTTTCTCTTCAGCCGTCGAAAATGTCGAAGCGAGGTAAGTTTCCATCTCTCTTTCTATTTCGGTGAACCAATTATTTGTTTCATTTTCTTCTTCCGTTTGTTTCCCGAGAAAAAAGAGCAAAACAAAGGGAAAAAACCCACCCTTTTATATTTGCTTTCATGATTCTATAAACAATAACCTAGATCAGAAAAGCCCCTGAAATATATATTTTTTGCTTTGATTTATTACTTAAAGAATGTAAGTGTCAATAGCTGTTAGCCGATTTAAAATGCAGAGGGTTTATAAAAACTTTGGAAAAAAAAAGGAAATTTTTTATTTGGGTTATTGCTTATTTTCATAAGCTGTTTGATAGATGAAAAAGTTTTGATTTTTTTTTATTAGGACGTGGAGGGTCAGCTGGTAACAAGTTTAGGATGTCATTGGGTCTGCCAGTGGCAGCTACAGTGAACTGTGCTGATAACACTGGTGCTAAGAATCTCTACATCATCTCGGTGAAGGGAATCAAGGGCCGCCTTAACCGCTTGCCATCCGCTTGTGTTGGAGATATGGTGATGGCTACTGTCAAGAAAGGGAAGCCTGATCTCAGAAAGAAGGTCTTGCCTGCTGTCATTGTGAGACAGCGCAAGCCCTGGCGCCGAAAGGATGGTGTTTTCATGTACTTTGAAGGTAAAATTTGTCTTCCTGCCTTTTTGGTTTTTATGTTATGTGGATTTGTTGATTATGATTGTGTGTAGTTCCATTACATGGCAAAGGGACTTGAAATTAGTGATCTATTGATGGTTGTTTACGTTCCGTAGTTTAGGGTGTGTAAAATTGTTAGATGCTATTGATATGCAACTCATAAGAGGTGTTTAGCCGTTTGCTGTATTAGAGGTTTGCTGGTTAAGCGGTGTCCTGATGCGTGCATTAACCTGTGCGCACAATGATTTGATGCTTCTTGAGACCAGCAAAATTATCTTAGTGGTAGAATATTTTATCGGGTGAGATTTCTCTCATTTGGAATCTCCCTTTTCGCAATTTGATACATTTTTTTCTCATTCTAGGAATCTTCCTTGTGGTTTATAAACTGTTGTAACATTTTTCTGTTTGTTTTTCTTGCTTTTTTGGTGGTTTCTGAATGCTGGTGATGTGGAGAACTTTTTTCTACATGAAAAAAATAACTAAAACACAAAACACGACACGAAAAAAAACACGGGCACGACACAAATAAACGAATGTGTCAAAATTTATGTAACACAAATTATTAATACGACAAAGTTTATATTAATATAAAACATCTTAAACACGATTATGATATGAGAAAATACACGAACACGACATGGATACACGAATTGCCAGGTCTACTTCAGGTTTCTCTATACCTCCCGTACTTAGCTAAATTGATGTACCAACCTTATCCCAATACCAGGTGGTAACTATGGTTATCATCCCTGTCCAGGTTGTGACACTTTGATAAAAAATGTTTGTCATTTTGATTGTCTTGCCATCCTCTTTTGGTGGGATAGTTAGTTAAAAATTTCAAATAATGTCATATAACACCAGACATAAGTCAGGTATCTACTTTAATGTCAATGGTTGATACAGTTACTAGTCTGGAATACTGAGTGTGTCCATTGTTGCAGATGTATTAAGTTTTTGAAGCTTGCATGTGTCCATTTAGGCCCTTACACATTTTCAAATGTTCACATTAAACTTTGTCTTCCATTGCTCATTTTGTTTCCATTTCTTGATAAAAGTATGCCATTGGCTGTTTTTCGTGTTCATAAATAAATATATAGAATGTCTCTACTTGGACACGCCGCGTTTGTTTAAATTTTTTTAGTTTTCTTTCAAATTGTCTTGTTCTGAGAACTAAGCATATTCATTAAGTCACAACTCACATGTATCTGTTCAAAAGATGCCGATTTCCGATGTTTTACTGTTTTGAGTTTCTAATTCAAATCTTGTTTGGTTTGCAGATAATGCCGGTGTTATTGTGAATCCAAAGGGAGAAATGAAAGGTACACAGCCAATTCAAAAGCATTTCAATTATTCAGGACAACATCCAATTTCGTAAATGTCTTAGATTAAATGATATTACAATTGATATTTTGCTTCTTGATGCATTTTTGTTCTAGGTTCTGCTATAACTGGTCCAATTGGAAAGGAGTGTGCTGATCTGTGGCCAAGGATTGCTAGTGCAGCCAATGCCATTGTTTAGGTATTCAAATTTTAGAGATTTTGGTTCTCTGCATATGGAACTAATATAGTTTGCTGGATCAAGATTTTGTTATGTTTAGTTGTGGTTTCTTCAGAATATCATTTGGATGGTCTGATTTGATCTTGAATTTGGAGATGGAATGTAGTTTATTGAGACCTTTTCCAATGTTTATGGATGTGGCCATTTTCTAAATCATGCTGGAGTTCTGTTTATCTTTATGTTTCTGTTTTTTAATTAATAAATAAAAAGATTTATTCAATGCAAGTTTGGGGTTCGATTTTCGATATTTGTAATTTCTTCTTTTTGATTCTCAAATTCAAGTTTTTTTTACCAAAGAAACAAAGATTTATTTAATAGGGTTAATAGCATCAATTGTCTTCAAACTATAAGACATTTTATATTGGTTTTTAAATTTCAAAACGTATCAAATTGGTCTTTATTTACAAGTATCATAACAAATTGATTTTTTCCGTTAGTTTTTTCGTTATGTTTATTGTAGCAATCAGCTAGTGACATGTGTCACCAGTTGATTGCATCACATTTTTTTTCATTTTTTTTCCTTTTTATTTATTTATTTATTATTATTTTTTTGATATTTTTAATAAATAAATTTAAATAAATATTTTTTATAAAATTAATGTAAATAAATATTTATATTTTATAAATTATTTAATTATTAAAAATTTAATTTAAATTATTATTTATCTTTTGTATTTATTTATAAAGAATAATAAAGAAAAAAGGAAAATGAAAACATTAATAAACGAACGGTTCGTCGAATGTTTTGTTCATTTACAACCCTACTTGTAATCAAGGACCAATTTGATACGTTTTGAAATTTAAGGACCAATATAAAATATGTTTTATAATTTGAAGACCATTGGTGCTATTAACTCTATTTAATAATACAAGTGACAAGAATTTGATACAACAGAAATGTTTGAAGATCTATAGCAGTTTGTGTTTGGTCTGCAACATCCAGAACACTAAAAAAATAAAAAACAAACAAACAAACACTTATTTATTTGATCAGAAATGGTAATCTGGGGGATAGCAAGCAATTAGCATTTGCTGATAGTTGCTGCTGCAGGCTGCTGCTCCTATCAGCAACCAGCCACCGCTGTTTTATTCAGCGGCTCTTTCTGTCACCACCCTTATTCATTTGGACAAAGTACTCAAACAAACTTCCATCAAAACACCTTCTTACAGCTTCTTTAGACAGAAAACCATGCTGGTCCTGGGCAAGCACATACAAAAGAAACCATTCTCCCTTTGCCATAATCCTGCAAATTAAGCCGTAATAAAAGAATAAGGATTCAAACGGAAAAATTCAGAAATCAGGAACTGAAGTGAAATCAAATCAAAATAAAAAAAGATTAGAGTTCGAAAAAACATTTTGAAAACACGAAGGGTCCTTGAACAAACCATCCAATGAAGTCATTTGCCACCCGATTTTCCTCAGTCATCCGCCACATTTCTCCAAATGTTAACTTGTCAGGCTCTGTGAGAGCATACTTGCTAAAAATGTTCTCCAGGTTCACTGGCATAAACCTGCAAGCAAAGCAATCCCCCATTGTATAATAATTAATGGTTTCCTAGCTTTATGTTTTAAATGTTCCAAATCAAATTTATGAGAATTTGATATGCAAACCTTCCTTCAGTGTCATAGGTTGCTGAATTACTACCATGCTTAGCTTTGTGTATTCTTTCTATGTATACGAGAAATATCAGATTTGGCAGCCACCCCTGTGAAAATTGTCAATGCAATATCAGCAATAGAGGTGCTCATGGGCCGGGCCGCGGCCCATTTTTTTTTTTGCTCAGGCCCGGGTCTGGGTCGTCCAGGCCCGCCCGTTTAGGCCCGAATCATTGTTCATTGGAATAAAAAAATAAATTTTTTTTTAATTTTTTAAAATTAAAATTAAATAAAAATAATATTATAATAATAATAAAACACTGTTCCGGGCCGGGTCGGGCCGGCCCGGAACATGAAATTGCCTGCCCAGGCCCGGCCCGTGAGCAGGTCTAATCAGCAATTTGTTGGGGGATTTAGCAAAAAATATATATATATATATATGAAGAGAAATCCATTTAAATTAGTGTAAAATTAAATTAGTTTTACATATTTTCGTAATTTTTATACGATTTATGTTTTAATAAACCGACCGTCGGATTTAACAATATAATTATACTTGTCGTGCGCATAAAGTTTCGAATCGATTTGATTCGATATCTCTATTATATCAATCGAGAATACTTTCTTTTTCAATATATATTTAACAGTTAAAGTTTTTTACTTCGAACAAATAATTAGACATTTTTAATTTACTCGAAATTCGACGTGCATGATCTACATGAATAGAAAATGAAATACGACGGTAAGATTAAACAAATATAAATTGTATAAAAAATTACGAAAATGTGTAAAACTAATTTAGTTTTACACTAACTTAAGTAAATCCCTTCTCTCTCTCTATATATATTTCATTTAATTATGATGGATGAAATAATTATATATATATATTTATTTACAGAAGAGAATAAAAGTTAGCACAATAACTTACAGGGAGAGTGCGATAACTCGTTACTAAATTGATGAAAATTGCAATAATAAAAGAGGAAATTGGATTGAAACCAATATCTCGCAGACCAGGTTTTCACAAGGTGAAGATAAAAATTGTCAAAAAGAGTAAAATAAAAATGAGAGTTAATTGAAGGAAAAAAGAAAACTCATATTACTTCGGGATTTGGAAAAATTTAGGCTTAAATAATAAAGAACCCCTTACATTAAAATTAAATTATCATTCAAGATTCTATAGTTTTATTGCAATAAATTGAGTTCTCAAATTTTTATTTTCATTCAATTGAGTTCGTAATTAAACGAAAATTAATTACGACGATCACAATCACGTGACTTACATGATTAATTTTCATCCAATCGAGAATTCAATTAAGTGAAAATGAATGTTTGAAAACTTAATTGAAAGAAAATAGATATTCAAAAATTCAATTAATTATAATAAAACAATAAAAACTTAAATAATAATTTAATTTTAGTTCTTTTTTTTTTTTTAAAAAATAACCAAAATTTACCTTTGAAAGTCTCCCAAGGATAAACAATTCCATTGTTGTCTTGATCAAAAAAGCAGCATGTTGCAGAAGAAAACTCACTCCATTATTCTTATGTCCTGCTGTTCCATTTGGATGTTCCACATCAGGAGCTTCCAGTGCTCTAGCCAAATCTGATTTCAAACTTTTGATTAGTGAAAGAGAGAAGAAAAGAGATTAAGATCGTAATATTGAATTTTATCATTATACTTTAATTTTTTTGAATATTATTATTATACTTTTAATGTTATTTATTTTTAAATATAAAATAACAGAATCAATAAAAATTTGTTATTTGCATTAACAAAATATATCATGAAATATTTTAATTTTGTTATTTCTTATATAAAAAACCAACAAAATTTAGAACACAGCGACAAAATTTATTATTGAGTCATAATATAATGACAAATTTTAACTTAATTTTAAAAAATTTACAAATTAGATTGAGTATAGTTGGTAAAAATGGAAGTTATATCTGGTTTTAATTCACTAGAAAAAATAATTTATCATAAAATATAAATATGGGTAGTTTTGCAATTAATGAAAATTGAAAACAAAAGGAAGTGCGAGAGGACCAGAGTTAGTTGGCAAATCATTTGCCATCCAAAGTCCGAAGGTGGTATGGGGCTGAAGGATTTGGAATCTTGGAATAAAGCATGCATTTTGAGGAACCTATGGTTGGTATTAACTCAGGCAGGGTCATTATGAGAGGCATGGATATCTAGCTATGTTTTGAAGGGCAGGGATGTCATGCAACTGGAGTCACTTCAGAGGTTCAGCTGGAGCTGAAGGAAGCTATTGAAATTGAGATGCTTGGCTCTCAAATTCATGCAGATGCAAGGAGGCAGATTGGTATGGAGATTGTCAGGCATTTGCTACAAAGCAGCCCTAGTGTGGAACGAATTAAGGCATAAGCAGGGCAAGGTGAGTTGGCATAGATTAGTTTGGTGTTATCTCTCAATTCCCAGGCATTCTATTATCTCCTGTTAAGCAGTTCTTGACAGACTGCCTACCAAAAGGTGGATGAGCACTTGGGGGATATCGCTCAATATGGATTGTGTGCTTTGTAGCAAAGATGTAGAGACAAGAGATCACTTATTCTTCAAATGTAAGTTCTCGAGACTGGTGTGGAGCAAGATTCTCTGTGCTTGTGCAATCTGCAGACCTGTAAGTTCATGGCAAGAGGAGCTTGAATGGGCAAAGAGAGAGTTACAGGAAACACATACATTTATCTCACTTGGCAGGAAAGAAATCGAAGGATACATGGGGAGCAATGCAGATTAGCAGAGAAGTTATTTTCATTAATTGTTAATATTGTGCGAGATAGGATAGGAGGACAGAACATTGTAAATAGGCATATAGATAGTTCAATAAGAAATGCATGGGGTATAGGGGAAAATGTATAAGAGAGGTATTTTTTTTATTGTTATTGCAACTTGCAGACTTGTAAAAACTGTAGCAGGTTCCCTGCTTCTTTTGGATATATAAAAACTTGGCTTATCAAAAAAAAAAAAGAAAATTGAAAACAAAAGGAAGAAGAAAGAAATAGAAAGTAGAAATTTACAAGGCTTTGGTAATTTTTCTTCAAGGTTATCTCGAATCTTTCTTTCACTAGTCACTGGTGCTTTGGGTGCCTCAGTTGCAATAGCTTCCTCCTCCATTTTTGCTTTTTTTTTTTTTTTTTTTCTCTTTTAAGTTGTGAGCTTTTTGATAAAGAATGAAGGTAGTTATAAAGAGATTTTTGTTTTAAAGAGACGACAAAATTAAATTCAATAACTGGTTGTACCATAATAATCATTTGACTTTTCAGTGTTTTGCTAATTTAGAAAAAATATTTCATTTATAGTTAATAAAGTTTTTAAATTTTATAAGTTATCACTTATGAAATGACATGAATATAATATGATCTGATAATTTTAAATATGACATGAATATGATATGATATGAATAAAATAACAAAAATATAATAAAAAAATAACATAAATATAATATAAATATATGCACATGTTAAAATTTATATAAATATATAATACTTTAAACATGATTATGATATAAAAAAATAATAATAATATGATACAAATACAAATACTACATATTTAATAAGCGAACTAAAAAAAATAACATTTTAAAAATATATGACAATCTCTTATACTCTACTTATCGAGTGTTAAAATAATGTCCCTGTCAAGTGTATAAAAAATAAAGTCGTCAAAAAAGTGTAGACAACATATAGTAGCCTTTTGGCTTTAGTTAGGTCTATGGCATATATGGGTAACTGATCACATGCATTTATATATCCATGTGGATCTGGTCAGTATTTTCTTTAAAAAGATTTCATTTCTAGAAAGATTTTTAAATTTTTTAAAATAAATTATCTTATTCAGTAAAATAAAAATAAAAA
Organism: Fremontodendron californicum; assembly: GCA_030761205.1. NCBI lineage: Eukaryota > Viridiplantae > Streptophyta > Magnoliopsida > Malvales > Malvaceae > Fremontodendron > Fremontodendron californicum. Next base: position 22,726,955 of record JAULJL010000022.1, on the reverse strand, counting down.
TTATTTTCTTATCTAAAAAAAATTAAAAGTATCAAAAATTTTGAATGATTTTAAAAGGTTCAATATTTTCTTTTTCAAAATTTCACTCCTTGAAGTAAATTTATGAATCCTTTAAAGTTATAACATTTATTATGTTTCTTAATTTTACGTAATTTTTATTTTTTTAACTATAATTACAAAAATTCATTTTTTATTGGCTAAAATAATAAAAAAGCTTTTGAACTTTATCACTTTATTTAGATAAGTCCCTATACTTTTATTACATTCAAATAAGCCCTTAACCTTTAATTTTGTACCCAACTAAGCCCTTAACCTTTGACATGTACTCAAATAAGTCTCTAGCTTTTAATTTATACTTAAATAAATCCTTAACATTATACCTGCTCATGGGCCGGGCCACGGCCCGAATTTTTTTCTACCTTACCCAGGCCCTGCCCAGATCACTATTCAAAAAATAAAATAAAAATCATTTTTTATAATTTAATTTAAATAAAAATTAGTTTTTTAATGCATAAACAATGATCTGGGCCGGACCGGGGAGATTCGAATCACTAAAAATCATATCCAATCCCAGTCCAATACGGGTCGGGTCTATCGGACTGGACGGGCTACTTGGCCCATGAGCAGGTCTAAAACAACATTTCATTTGAAATAATGACTTATTTAGGTATAAATCAAAGGATAAAGGCTTATTTAGATACAATAAAAGGATAAGGGCTTATTTTAAGAAAAGAGTAATAGTTTAGGATTTTTTTTTTTTTTTTTTGTATTTTAACCTATATCAACTAGATAAAGACAAGATTGGTACAATTGCATGGTTTTTCCTTCCCTGTTTATGGGAGCAGTTGCACTGCCATGAATTTGGTGTGTTATAAGTTTGTCTCAAGTTGGTATCTCTCTTGCATGTTGTAGGCACATGCATAAACATGCGTGGTGTCTTTTCTATTTAGCTTAAATTTGAGCATTGAAGTGAATGAGCATTATTCTATTAATACAGGTATACTCGCTCATTGAAGGATTCTATGGCGGCGAGTTCCATAGGATTCGCGACTCAGCTTGAGTTCAAGCTCTATGTCTCCCATGGATTGGCACCGAGTAAAAAAAAGAAAATGTGCTTTCCACTTGATCGATTCACTATGTTGAGCCAAATCAATTGCTGCTGCTCCGACCCGGTGGTCCCGATCCGGGGAGCCACCGGTTCGATCAAGAGCAATGAGAAGCTGGAGGACTAGCGGTTCTACTCCAAGAAAAGCCCTCTTAGTGTCCGAGTCCAGGCCTCTCCTGCAATGCCTTTTGCTTCGGCTTAGTACGTTAGCCTTCTACACTATTTTTATCAGTTTATCGATGAATGTGTCCAAATTATAGGATGGCCAGTGCAGTGTTTGATGTAATAAGTACTTGATTAGCTGTTTCCTGGCTCAAAGAGCTAGATAGTCGGAAGGTTTACGTTTTATGTGCAAAGATTCAAATTAAATTAACGGAAGTTTGTGGATTCAAGGTTTATAAAATATAAAGATTCTTTTCTTCTATGCTCTACAATAGATACAAAGTTTGTCTATTCTAGGTTTACAAAACCTTAATTTTTGGATCCTTCTATGGCCCTTCTCAGCCAGTGATTGCTCAAAGAGTTATCCAAGAGAGCAAGTCATTATTAGAAAACCAGAATTATTTGGTATTAAAGATGTTGAGTTCCAATCATTCTGTAAGTATCACTTGTCTTTCTTTTTCTTTTTTAATTTTTTATGCAGAGTCATTGTTGTATATATTGTTTGTGTTCAATGCTAGAGATATGCACGTTTTGCAATTCCAATCTAATGAACCCAAGCAGCTCACCGTGGATGTCAATATTCCATCGGATATTGCTATATCCTTGACTGTTTAAAAAGCCTGCATAAAATTTTAAAACTGAGCAAATAATGTTTGCTTCAATGTAGTATGCATGCCTAGTGTTTGAAGATTGAGTCAGATTTTGATATTCGCAAATAGATGCTTTTCAAGATCAATTATGCATTTTTTTTTATGCCCGTGATGTTACTTGTTAATAGAGTTTTTTAAATATATTTATTCCAAATAATGATTTATCTATAAATAAAATAAATAAAGAAATTTGTGTATTTGAAGTTTGAATTCATATAAATAAAATATTCTATTAGAGATATTTGTTCTTAATTTTTTGACAGAGATATTTGTTGCTGAAAAAAAAGAAAATCTTATCATAAATCTGAGAAGGTATTTGCTTTACATTGTTCTTTAAGAAAGAAAGCTTCAAAATCACTGACATTGAAACTTATCCAGTTGAACATGAAATAACAGAGTTGTTGAATGTCGATTGGTTGCGGTAAGTTATATTTTCTTATTTGTATATGCAAGGTGTATGTATTGGCAGAAAGAGGATGAGGAGGAGAATTTATTATATTACTGAAATGCAATATAGGGATTAAAAATATGTAAATGTTCCATCTGCAATATAGCCAATCCTAACCATTTTATTTTTCTTTGTTTTTGCTAATCTATCTGCAATCTGTCAATATTTTGAGCTGTGACAAAGTCTCCACATACTATGTCAATATCAGCAGTGATATGCAAAAAATTTAGTTGATTGTCTTGTAAATTTGTAAATTTGGTAAAAAGAATGGGGCTTTATTTGTTTTTAAGGCCTCTTTGTTGTCTTTTGTTGAAAGAAAAAAAAGATATTGTTGTGGGAATATGTCTGATTTTCTTCTAGCTTTTTTTTGGAAATATTCTTTGGATGGTTTTAGCTTATTGTAGTTCATGTTTAATTGTAATTTCAAGTGATGATTTTTGTTATGGGTTTTTTTTTTAATAGAAAAAATTTCACAAACTTGGGTAGATTATGCTCAATCAATGTCTTGATGTTGCAAAGGTACAAATCTTGTCCGTGATGTTTTTTCATTTTGGATTGCTTTTAAGCCTTTTGTTTTCATATTTTGTTAAGGTAATTTTCACATAAAAAATTCATTTTTGAGATTGAGACTTGCATTTATGTACAAAACTAATTCTATTGTTTTATCTTGTTTAATTTGTGATTGCCCTACTGGATCGACCATTCTATTGTTGATCTGGTTTCTCTTGCGAACATGTTAAGAGTTCTTTATGGTGGTGCTTGTTTTTACAATTTTTTAATGCTCTGTGAAGACATTAATTAGAAATATCTGGCTTTAGCCTATTGCATGTTGAGAATGGTTTAACTCTTGTTCAATATTGTTGGTGTAGGCTTCAATGACATTAGTTCTTATGCTTATCTGTTAGTTTCTTGCATTGTTTCTTAAACTGCAGTGTTTTCTATCTTACATGTTTCTGATTACCTGTTGACGGTAGGTGCATGTGGTAGAGTTATCACACGGCTTCTAGTGGCAGGTACTCAGGCAGTAAGCATGATTCAAGGCATCACATTGAGGGATGCTCCATTTTATTTCTCTCACCACAAATAAGTTGTAAAATGCAGCTAGAGGCTTTTGTTGTTTTATTACAGTCTATTTTGCATTAAAGTATCATGTGGTAGAATTTGGGATGTCTATTGGCTTTGTTTGTGGCTTGAGAAAATGTAAGAGAAGCTGGAACTTTAAAATGTTACAGCCCAGATCACTAACTCCAGTTTATTTGGATTTACCAAGTCTCAAATGCTAAGCCGCAGTAGGATAGCCCGATTCTCTATGTTGCTCTGAGTGAATTTTGTCTTTATTAATTAATTAATTAATTTCTTTTGTTTTTTTTATTATTTATTTTCAACAACCTCGGGTTTAATATGGTTATGTCTTATTGAATTTGTGTTTTCATGTCGTATATGGGTTTGTTTTTTGTGCTATGATCAAGCGTTATTTTGGAGTTTAATGAATAGTTTGCGTACACATATTTGTTGGTTGATTTTGTTTCTACATATATATGTGATATATACTATATTATATTTAGCAAGAATCGAGTTATAATCCCAATAATTGCAAATTTTGTCTGTTTTTGGCTCTTGAATAATTCGACAATGAGAGAGATGATTGTCGATAAAATATTAAATATCTTAATTAGATCCGGTAATTTTGAAAATAATACTAATATGATGGGAAAAAATTAAAATTCGATACAACACAAATGCGACATGAATATATGAATGTGTAAAAATATATAACACGAATTATTAAAGTGTCAAAATTTATATAAATATATAACACCTTAAATATGATTAAAATATATAAAAAAAAAATTCGAACACAATATAAATACAAAGATTACCAGTTTAATCTTCGTAACCATACTTAAATTCGCCTATTTAATTTTGTTTGTTGGCCAACTGCAGCTTTTGTTGGTCACTTAGCTTATATTTTGTAGTTAAAATTTTGGTCAATGCATTCCTTGGATATATCTCATACACACCTTGTATAATTTATAAATACATGACAAATTACATATATAAAATTATTATATTATTTTTAATATTAATGCAAAATTAATTATGAAGATAAAAAAAATTAATGTAAATTTTAACTTTTTATTTATATAATATAAATTAATTCATTTTTAAGATTAGTGAAAAATTAAAATTTTTAAGATAAAGCAATTCTACATAATTTTTAAATTTTTTTTTATTATCAAATTATTACATTTAACGAAAATGCTTTAATGAAGTTAAAGTTTTTACTTATAAATTAGATAAATCTTATTAATAATAAAAAATATTTATAATGGCAATTTAGAAATATTTGCAAATAAATAGTTATTTTTAAATAATAATATGTATTAAATAAGTAGTTGTACATTGTAAATATTTAAAATTAATAAAATGCATAATAACATGTAAAATTTGTCTCATGTATAAAATATGTGAGAGTAATATAAAGTTTATTACTTTTAATGTTAATATAAAATTAACATTTTAAAAATAAATAATTAAATTAATAAAGTGCATATTAACTTGTAATTTCTTTTTCATGTATATTAATAAATCATATGTTAATTAACATAAATTTATTACTTTTAGTATTAATTTAAAATTAAAATTTAAAAAAATGTAATGTAAATTTTAACTCATTTTTATTCATCAAATATATTTATTTAATGAAAATAGATTTTTATTTATAAATTAGATAAATATTATTAGTATTTATTTAAAATGGAAATTTAGAAATATAATAAACATATATGTCTATTTTGGTCAATTCAAAAAATTCTCTACATTCGTGCTTTTATATATACTAGTCATTGTGTCACATGCGTTGCACGTGATATTACATGTTAATTATCTTATATTTATTAAATAATTTATGTTTAACAAACCAAATGAAAAAAAAAATCATGAACATTTATCTATTCTTAAATAATCATAACTCCCAAACATTTTTCACTCTTTATACGATGAATAGATTAAAAAGTTGTCGTAATATATATAATCATATGAGATTTAGTTACTTAGGAAATCCTAATTTTGCAATTATGGTTTGATAAAATTTAACTAAGAGTTCTACACATAATTTAATTGTTAAAAGCATTATCTTAAATGTTCTAATAATTATTTTTTTTCTAAAAAAAAAAAATCTATCGTGATATTAAAATTTTTAATGATAAATTTTATCAATATTTATAATAAAAAATCATAAATAAGAATATAATAAATCTATTACTATTTATAATATAAAATATTTATATTATAAAAACTTATTTATTTATAAAAAATTATATATTCAGCATAAAGTTACATATTACATAAATAATCAAAATTTGCATTAACATTTAAAATTAGATTAATATAATATTTTTTTAAGGTTAATGAAAAATTATAATTTTAAAAATAAAATAATTCAATTTCATATTTATATGTACAAGTTATAATTTGTCATATTTATATGTAATTTGTCATTTGTCATGTTTATATGTAATTTGTCATATTTATATGTAATTCGTCAAGTTTATATGTAATTTGTCATGTTTATATGTAATTTGTTATTTGTCATGTTTATATGTAATTTTTCATGTTTATATGTAATTTGTTATTTGTCATGTTTATATGTAATTTGTCATGTTTATATGTAATTCGTCATTTGTTATGTTTATATGTAATTGGTCATATTTATATGTAATTTGTTATGTTTATATATAATTTGTCATTTGTCATGTTTATATGTAATTTATCATGTTTATATGTAATTTGTCATTTCTCATGTTTATATGTAATTTTTCATGTTTATATGTAATTTGTCATGTTTAAATTTAATTTGTAATGTTTATATGTAATTTATCATGTTTATATGTAATTTATCATCTTTATATGTAATTTGTCATGTTTATATGTAATTTGTCGGGTTTTTTTAATCCAAATATAGCTAAAAAAAATTATATACCAAAATACCGTTCTTTTCATATTAATTTCCTAAATCCGCTTGTTTTTTTTTTCTAGCTGGGAAATCACCACCCCCCATGGCGATTTCCCAGCTTAAAAATTGAAAAATTTGCAAAAAACACCAAGGAAAATCGTCATGGGGGGTGACGAGTTCCCTTGGTGTATTTTGCAAAAATTGAAAAAAATAACAAGGGAAATCGCCACCCCATGGCGATTTCCTTTGGTGTTTTTTGCAAAATTTGCAAATTATACCAAGGGAAATCGCCATGGGGGTGGCAAATTCCCTTGGTGTATTATTTATTTATTTACTTAAATTAAAAAAAATTTGTAAATTTATTTTTAAAATTTTTATTTTTATTTTAAAAATTGTAAATTAAATTAAAAAATTATCTAGGTTTGTTTATTTATTTATTTTAAATATATATTAAAAATTTATAATTTTTTAATTTTATAAAATTAAAATAAAATTTATTATTAAAATTTTATAAAAAATAAAATTTTATTTCTTATTAAAATTTTAAAAAAAAAATATTTCTTATTAAATTTTTATATAAAAAATTATATTTCTTATAATTTTTTAATTTTATAAAAAATAAAATTTAATTTATTATTAAAATTTTATTTCTTATTAAAATTTAAAAAAGGAAATTATATTTCTTATTAAATTTTTATATAAAAAATTTTATTTCTTATTTAAATTTTATATAAATAAAAATTTTGATTTCTTATTTAAATTTTATATGTGAGATCTGTAACAAACATGTATAAAAAAATTTATCTTCGATTGTTTTAATTTTTTAAAAATATATATACTTAAATTTTTTATTAATTTTTTATTAATTTTTTAATTTTATGTGTAGAAATATATTGAAATTGGATTCATTCTGCAATGGATGGGACTAATGATTTAGGTTTAGGGACAGGTTACAGCTAATTTTCAGTCAATCAAATGCTGCAAAAAATATTGGAATTGGATTCCTTCTGCAATGGATGAGACTAATGATTTAGGGTTAGGGATAGGTTTCAACTATTTTTCAGTCAATCAAATGCTGCAGAAAATATTGGAATTGGATTCCTTCTGCAATGGATGAGATTAATGGTTTAGGGTTAGGGATAAGTTTCAACTATTTTCCAGTCAATCAAATGCTGAAGAAAATATTGGAATTGGATTCCTTCTACAATGGATGAGACTAATGATTTAGGGTTAGGGATAGGTTTTAGCTATTTTTCAATCAATCAAATGCTGCAGAAAATATTGGAATTTGATTCCTTCTACAATGGATGGGACTAATGATTTAGGGTTAGGGATAGGTTTCAGCTATTTTCCAGTCAATCAAATGCTGCAGAAAATATTGAAATTGGATTCATTTTGCAATGGATGAGACTATTAGACAGTCTGGTACAAAGGATGGGATTTATCATCAATTTTTGCATTGAATGAGTTATCAGTTTTTCAGTCAAATAACTCTAGCTAGAAAATGAGAATCAGATTCCATCATGTACAAAGGATGGGATTTGTCATCTGGTACAACATAATGAACCATTATAAATTCATAATACTGATGAAGGTTTACAATACCCCATACAGCAATTTTTCAATCAGATTTTTTCTGAGTGCTAATACCTCTTCATTCTCATCCTTCTATATTTCTTCTTTCTTTTGCCGAGTGATAATACCTCCATTCTCATCCTTCTTAGTTTCTAGAGTTACCGTGCGTTCACCAAATGAAAAATGAAAAGTGTGCGTCTCGGGTCTCCATCGTTCGATCAACGCATTGATTAAGTTGGGTTGTATAAAAAATCGTCGAATTTGAGTTGCGTGATAAAATTCGGCTCTTCTTAAGTGGTTGATAATAGATGGATGCGGGTCCTCCAATGTAAATTTTCTCGAACGTAAGAACGACGAGTTTTCTTTTGATAATTAATTAAATCAAATCAAATAATAATAAAAATTAATATATTATAAAACTATAACAATTAAAAAAATTATACAATATAAAAATTAAAAAAACTCTAAAACTATAAAATAACAAAACAATAATTATAAAAAATTTTAAATTTTTTTATATAATTATTAAATAATTAAATAATATAAAAAATAAATAACTATAAAATGAAAAAACAATAATAATTATAAAATTATAAAACTATAATAATAAAAAAAAATATAATATAAAAATTAAAATTATATAAAACTATAAAATGAAAAAACAATAATAATTAAAAAATTATAAAACTATAATTATAAAAATTAATATAATATAAAAATTAAAATTATATAAAACTATAAAATGAAAAAACAATAATAATTAAAAAATTAAATAACTATAATAATAAAAAATTAAACAATATAAAAAATAAATAATTATAAAACTATAAAATGATAAAACAATACTAATTAATAAATGATAAAACTATAATAAGCACTATAACATTAAAAATATAAAAATTATAAAACAATAAAACTATAAATTTACAAAATAATAATAATTAAAAAATAACTAAAAATTGATAATGTAATACAAATAATATTACAACAATTTACTTACCTCTTTAAATATAACCTTCGATATGTGATTTTCTTGCAACCTCAATAGTGATGATGAAGCCATTTTTAAATATTGTTGTAGAAAAAAAAATTGTTGGTAGAAAGAAATTTGATTGTAAAGAAAAAAGAAAATAAAAATAAGTTGTGGAAAATGAGGGGGGTATTTATAGAAGAGTGATGTGTGTGTGGGGGGGGAGGAGAGGGGATGGGAGGGGATTTTGAAGGCAACGAGACCGTTGCCTTCAAAAAAATTTGATTTTTTTTTTAATTTCTTTGTTTTTAAAGTTTATATAGTAAAAATCAACTAAAAAATTTAAAAAAAAGTTTCATAAATTTTAAATAAGAAAAATATACCGTTGGACTTTTAATTTTTTTTATAAATTCTTTTTTATAATTTTTTTTATTTAATTTACAATTTTTAAAATTAAAATACAAATTTTAAAAATAAATTTGTAAATTCTTTTTTTTAAAATTTAAGTAAAAAGAAATAATATACCAAGGGAAATCGCCAGCGCCCATGGCGATTTCTCTTGGTGTTTTTTGCAAATTTTACGCTAGGAAATCGCCATGGGGGATGGCGATTTCCCAGCTAGAAAAAAAGCGAATTTTGGAAATTAATTTGAAAAAAACGGTATTTTGGTATATAATTTTTTTTTAGCTAAATTTGGATAAAAAAAAACCTAATTTGTCGTTTTTATTTGTAATTTGTAATCATTATATGTAATTTATCATTTGGTCATGTTTATATATAATTTGTCATGTTTATATGTAATTTGTTATCTTTATATGTAATTTGTCATCTTTATATGTAATTTCTCATGTTTGTCATGTTTATATGTAATTTGTCATGTTTATATGTAATTTATTATATTTATATGTAATTTGTCATTTGTTATGTTTATATGTAATTTGTCATGTTTATATGTAATTTGTCATATTTATATATAATTTGTTATGTTTATATGTAATTTGTCATTTGATCATGTTTATATGTAATTTATCATGTTTATATATAATTTGTCATCTTTATATGTAATTTGTCATGTTTATATGTAATTTCTCATATTTATATGTAATTTCTCATGTTTGTCATGTTTATATGTAATTTGTCATCTTTATATGTAATTTTTCATTTGGTCATGTTTATATGTAATTTGTCATTTTTATATGTAATTTGTCATGTTTATATGTAATTTGTCATGTAATTTGTTATGTTTATATGTAATTTGTCATATTTATATGTAATTTGTCATGTTTATATGTAATTTATCATGTTTATATGTAATTTATCATGTTTGTCATGTTTATATGTAATTTTTCATGTTTATATGTAATTATGGTCATGTTTATATGTAAAAATTGATAACCTGATAACCTACTATTCAAATTTTCTAATTTTGGAACTTATAAAAAATCTATTTTAAGGAGTTCATGGTAGAAAACCCGCTGAAATCAACAAGAAGGCAGAATTTAGATTTTGGTGGACTTAATTGTTTGCCAATTGTTGTTTACTGAATTAGGGGTAATTAAGTCATTTCATTTTTTTAATTGCGGATTTAATTAGCATTTCTTAGGGTAGTAATTAACGACAAAAGTTATTTTATCAATGGGAAGCTTTTTTCCATTCTCTCTCATATCAGTCACCAGGTTCTTTATCATCTCTCTCATTTCTTCTTTCTTTTGGGTTTCAATTGATGATTTGGGTTTTTATATTAAAATTGAACCCATGCATTATTTTTTCCGCTTCTCTTCTTTCTTTTCATGTTTCTGGATTTTGGTTCTCATCAAGTTGTATAAATTTTCTTTCGTTCAAATTTTTTTGGGGTTTTGGTTCTCATCAGGTTTATATTCTTTTCGCCTGGCTTGTTTTTTTTATTTATTATTTCTTTCATTTTGTTACGATCCCACATTGGAATAATAAGACTTTCTTGTGAGGTTTATATGGACTTAGGCTCTCCCACCTCAATAGCTAGCTTTTGGGGTGTGGTTCCAAAGGTCCATATCAATTGGTATCAGAGCCAGCTCCACCCTTGGTGGGACCAGCACTCGGAGTGATGGCTCACGGAGTGGTGGCCTGTGGAGTGGTGGCCTGGATCCAAAAAGAGAAAAAAAAGGGTACCAGTCGTGATCAACATAGACGTGACCGTGACCAATGAGAACGTTGGTCTTTCAAGCGTGGTGGTGTGTTACGATCCCACATTGGAATAATAAGACTTCCTTGTGAGGTTTATATGGACTTAGGCTCTCCCACCTCAATAGCTAGCTTTTAGGATGAGGTTCTCCAAAGGTCCATATCACATTTTTTTAGTTTTTCCTATATTGAAGGAAAACCCAAAAATCATAAAAAAAATATTTTGGGTTTCATTGTTGGGTTTGTATTTTTCTACGATTTTGCATGCTCAAAATTTGTTTTCTTTTCTGATCGTTGTCATTGCATGTGAAATTCTTTCTCGATTTTTGGGTTTTCCTTGCATGTATTTGATTTGATTTTTTTTGTTCAGTTTTTTTTTTTTTTTGAATTGATTCATTTGTCTTTCCTATCTTTTTGTTTTTTTGCTGCTTCTTATGGGTTTGGTTTCTGGGTTTCATTCTTTAAGTTTGTTTCTTTTGCTTGTGGTATTGCATGCTAAATTCTTGGTTTTCTTTTGCCGTTACATGCATCTCGGTTTAGGTCTGGAATTTTAATTATTTTCTTTCTTATTTATCCATGTTTATTGTTTGAGGTTTGAAGGTGTTCTGAGGTAAGTCAAAGTACTTTTATTACTTGGTTGATGCATTGGAGGCTTGAATTTAGGATATTTTATAATCTGTGCAAATTGGTACAAGTACATAGAAAGTTTTTTTGATTGATTTATTTGATGAAAACTCACGTTTTTGTTGAGCCCGATTGCTTAAGCACTGACAATGAAGCCTGAAGTTGTCTGCTTAATTTAGTCTGGACTCAAAAACTCAATTAAGGGAGGGGACTGGGGGCTGGGAGTTCCCTGCCTGTGCCTGGGCCAGTGACCTGCTTGGGAAGGTACGCATTTAATAACCATTGTCTTTCTTGGCAAATGTATCTGCCAACAGGATAAAAAATTTGGATTTACTTTGGTCTTTGACACAGGATTAGGATGAAATCTCAATTTGGAAAGTGAAATGTAATACATCAAATTCAAACTACTTTTTTTACATTAAACTGTTTACCTTTAGAAGTCAACATCCATGATATAAAAAAATAAGGAAGATTAAATTTCAAAAAAGAAAGTCAAAACTAACCCAAATTAAAGATCTCAATATCCTAATTACCCTCTAAATCTTAATTTATTCATATGTTTAGTTGTTCCATAAGCAATCCCTCTGAATTTCAAATTTAGCAATAACATTGCTTAGGGGACAATCTGAAATTGTTTCTAACAGTTTAGTTGATTGAATGTGAAATTTATTAGATGTTTGTTTTTCCTCTTTTATTGCATGTATTGTTAAAGGTATTTCAACAAATAAGTCTAAGGCTATTTTTGTTGTCTTTGATTATTTGTAGGCAGAGTAGTGAGTTGCTTGAAAGGTAACTCTTGCAAGAAAAGATATGAAACACCAACCATCCACAGGTCATGTAAGTTGTATGAGTTTCTTTAATGGTATGCTTCTAAATAAGTTTTTGGGTTAACTGTTCCAAGTTGTATGTGTAGGAATGCTAGAGGTAAAATTCAATGTCTTGCCAAATCAGTTTACAAGGTTGGATCAGGTCAAATTTTTTATTTTCAAAGAATAGTTGCCTTTTTTGTGCTTTATCTTCTTCCTTTTTTTTAGAATATTTTTCATTATTTTTTATTATTGTGCTTTAAATTGCCTAACTATAATAATATATAGAAGTCACTTGGAGACATAACCTGTGACATATACCCGAGCTTCTTCTATACATCAATCCCCATAAAAATCAAATGTTTAAAACTCATATATGAAATGCTTAATCTATTGAAAGTAATGCATCCAGATAAAAAAGATAGTGAATATAGATAAGTTTTTATGTAAATAGTGTATTGACATGGAAAATATATAAATAGAGCATTAGTTATTTGTGTTTCTTTGTTATTGTTGTCGGATGTTTAGTTGTTACTCTTGCATGTTTTGGTTTTTAGCAAGTTGTTTTGTCAGCAAACATTAAGTCTGGTGGTTCACAATCTAATTTTCTTTAGTATTGGTTTTTCATTTTTTTTTTCAAAGCTAACTTTTTTGATCATGGTGATGTATTTTTTTTTATGGATCTTATTAGTTTTTTGTTGAGTCCAGATATTGATTGCATTACATATAATTTAATTCTTATTTTCTTACTTAAGATGATATATTAGCTTTTAAAATTTTGCTATGTTTGAGGGTTTTTAGATTCCTGGTGTATATTTTGATCTTCTATTTGTGGTGTTTGCTTGTTTGTATTGTAGTTCTAACTCAGATTCTATATCGAATCATGATTTAATATCTCTGCAATCAGTGGCAATAATATGAGGGTCATATTGTGGCATGAGCTGTTTCCATGTCTTAATGAATAGCACCTCGCCAAACATGCAATCAATCCTATTGTAATATTTGCTGACGCATTTGTTAAAAACTTCAAAGGTAAAAACATTTTTCTTCCTTTCGAAATTAATTCTGATTCTAAACATGTCTCTCATGCCAACTCTCACTATAAAATCAACTTTGTTGTTCTTTTAGATATTGTTTACATATATCGTTTTCATGCAAGTTCACAACCTTCCTAGCACTTTTTAGTTTCGAATCAACAATCCGTTATTGAATTCTTTATCAGGTTTGATATTGATATTTTTTTGCTTCCCTATTTCTTTATATGCAGATTTTGGTTCTTTCATTTTACATATTTGGTTGTGAATTTAATGATTTTATTTGATTACTTGGATTGCTTTCTTCTTTTCTCAAGAATCCATTGTTTTGATGTTAAATAAATTTCTTAACTTTGTTATTATTTTATTTTATAGTTTTCATTGTGTTTCGTCTCTTCAATATGAACCGCTGTTGGTTTCCTTTCATTTCAGGTGTGCTATTCTTGCTTTGTTTTCTTCATCTCTCAAGTTTTTTTATTTTTCATTCAGATTGATTCTCTTTAGGTTGTTCTTATTTCTAATAGTTTTGTGTTTGTGATTGGTCATATTTTGTTTTCTAATAGTTTTGAAGTTTTCTGGTTTTTGCATGTCAAGTTGGGCAGGCATTTTTCATTCAGGGTTGCTTGAAGTTGTTTGTCCATTGAAAGAGTTATTGTCAACTATGTTACTCGGACTCGGGTGTGAGTGTCGAACACGGGTATGTTTGATTTATTCTAAGTTTTTCCATGTATTTGGAGGGTCCTTAGGGGATCATATCCCCATACCCATGTCCGAATATGCATCGGACACGGGTACTTCAAGAAAAGTGAAGAGTCGGAGCAACATAGATTGTCAAACCAAAGCCTAAACCAAAATGAAGTTGTCTATCAGCTCTATTGGTAAGCCTAACACCAATTTCACGATTCTATCTATTTTAACCATGAAGGTGGTAATATTTGATGTAATTTTGTTATTTGATAGTTAATCTTATTTATGTTTAAGTTTGTTATTAGTTTTAATTGTGTCTGCCTTCAGGTATGCAATCTAAGATGTAATAATTGGGGTTAAGATTGACTTATTGTGTGTTTAATGAACTTGACTGCAAGCAAGTGCTTGATGAAATTAATGTCCAAATGAGTTTCTAATGATGTCAAAAGTACTAGTTTTTTTTAAAAAAAAAAGAAGAAGAAAATATGTTCATGTTTCACCTTCAATCCATTCCATTATCAGTATAGTTAAAAATAAAAAATTTAAAAGTAAATATGCAAACTTTCTTAGTTTGACATTTTTTTTAGAGCTATTGTTAGATTTTGGAATATGGTTCAATTGTGAAGTTGTGGTTGGATCCTACATAATTTTTGTTTCAATAAAATATCTAGAAGTAGTCCAGAACCTATCAAAGAGATGCTGCTGAAGGCGAAGGATAAATTGTTGTTTACTGGAAAGGCTTTTTGTTTGGCCTTTGGACGGTCCGCCCTTTTGTTTCTTCTTTTGATAAGCTACTTACATTGCAATTTTATTTGCTGTTATTGTTGTTTATTTTTATAGGAATGCGCCCTCTGATTTTAATTGTATCTATAATTTATGGAGATTTAGTATTTGTGTAACTACTATTTATTTATTTATTTATTATATCTATGATTTTTGCATTGATTTTTTTTTTCTTTCAAAAAATCTCTTTAGAACAATTTTCACTATAAAAAATTTCTGTTTTTTTAAAGGTAGTGGTGACTATTTTACTTTAATTATTTTTTGGATTAAATTTGTTTTTAACTTATGATTTTAGGGTTAATTGCTTTTTTAATGATTTTCATGTTTCTTTGACAATTCTAAATAGTGATTGTTTGCCTAAGGTAATTGTTTTTTTGTTTTTAATTTTTGATGCATTCATTTGATTTGCAAAAGTTTAGTTTTATTGATTTCCCGCAGTGAAGTACGGGCAGTCATCTAGTAAACTAAAATAAAAGTTATCCCCTCAATTGGTTTATCCAATCGAGGGGTAATTCCTCAATTAGTTATCCAATTGGGGGTAATTTTGTAACGGGCAATTTTTTTTTTTAGATGATAGTAAAAAGGAAGAAAGGAAAGGAAAGGAAAGGAAAGGAAAGGAAAGGAAAGGAAAGGAAAGGAAAGGAAAAGAAAGGAGAGAAGGAAAGGAAAGGAAAGGAAAGGAGAGGAGAGAGAAAGAGAAAGAGAAAAAAAAGAAAAAATTATGTATTTGTATAGTGTTTGTGTTATTTTTTGTGTCATAAATGTATTCAAGTTATTATATATTTATATAAATTTTGACACATTAATAATTCGTTTTATATAAATTTTGACACATTTGTGTTTTCGTGTCGTATTTTAGTTATTTTTTCTGTGTCGTATTCCTGTCATATAATCATATTGTGCCTGAAATTGTCATGTCTAATTGGCACTATTCAAATAGCTCTCAATTTTGTATCACGTGTTATATAATGATTGATTCTTTATTTTTATTATTTTTTTATAATAAGATCATATTAATTGTTTGGCTTTTATATTATTGAATTAAAAAATTACTATATTGATAAATAATTCGTATTATATATATTTTGATACATTAGTACATTCGTGTCGTGTTAGTGTTATTTTTTCGTGTTGTATTGTGTTTTTGCTATTTTTTCGTGTCGCGTTTGTGTCGGTGTCTAAAATTGTCAGGTCTAATTGGAATTGTTCAAATAACTTTTAATTTCGTGTCAATTTCGTTTTTTATAAATTTTGACACGTTCGTGTATTCATGTCGTGATCATGTTATTTTTTCATGTTGTGTCGTATTTTAGTTACTTTGTCATGTCATGTTCATGTACGACACTATTTAAATAACTCATAATTTTGTATCACGTATTATATAATAATTAGTTCTTTATTTGTTTTGAAAAACAAGGTAATATTAATTTTTTAAATTTTTATATTATTGAATAAAAAATTATTGTATTGATAAATTATCAGTAAAAATTAAAATATTGAATAATAATATAAAATGGGTTGATGTAAGTATTTTTTTTTTTTTTTTAACTTTTGATGAATGAAAAGAAAAAAATATTATGATGATTAAATAGTAAAAAAAAACAATGTTAAATGATTTTATAAGATATGAGTTATTGTATGATAGTTGTTAGGTTTATATTTTATTATTTTTTTCTTAATATGAATAGAAATGATGGATATCAATATAATCTAAATAAATTAAATTTTGATATCTATCTTACTTTTTTTTTACATATATAATGAATTAGATTCGAGTATTCATATTGTATTTATGTTATTTTATATCTATATCTTACTTTAAAAGTTATCCTCAAGTTGGGATATTTTGCATATTTGTCATAGTAATTCAATTTTAACCCTAAATTCATGTTTTTTTTTTGTGTATCATAATCATATTCAATGTATTACAAATAACAATAAAACCGAAGCAATGCGAGGATTCAAACACTAATTTAGTTAAAATTAGCATTAGATGGTTTGACAGGAAAGAAAACAACATTCACCAGACAGGTCCATTTGTTTTACTGAAAATATTTTACGAAAAATGATTTCTGTATTTTTTGGTGTTTGATTGGCAGAAAATTGATTGGTCAACAGAAAATAGCTTGTTGGTCAACGAAAAATAAAAAGGGTTCTTTTCTGAAAATTGTCTTCCCCTTTTCCGAAAAAAACTGTCATGAGTAAGGTTACTCGAATCGAAATTTGGATATTATATTTTAGATCGAAAATTAATATGACTCGAGCCAATATTATTATATTAATAAAAATATTTATTTTTTAATTATAAAAATATATTAATATAAAAATATTTTAATATTGTAATTTTCAATATTTTATTTTAATATTATTAAACCTACATATTTATATTTATATAATATAATATAATATTTATATTTATATTTATATTTCATAATAAATAATAAATTATTAATATAATGACTATAATTTATTATTTTAATAACAATATTATTTCATATAACAATATCATTATTTTAATAATAAATTGTAACACTGTAAATATTTTAAAATTTAAATAATATTTTGTAATATTTTATTGAAAAATGTTTTTACATTACTATTTTAATAATAAATATATATAAATTATACTTTATAAATATTTAATAATTAATGTTTTTTTAGTATAAAAAGATTATTATTTTAATAGTATAGATATTAATTAATATAAATAATATTTTAATAATTATTAGAACACTTTTAAATATTTTAAAATATTAATATAATTAATGTTTTAATGATAAATAACATTATTAGGAATAATAATAATATTTTTTAATATTTTAATATTTATGCCATATTACTATTTGAAAAAAATAGAAGTAATATTTTAATAATAATTATATTAATATAAATAATATTTTAATATTTATATCAATATTACTATTTGAAAAACTAAAAATAATATTTTATAATAATTATATTAATATAAATAAAATTTAATATAATTATTATATTAATCAAAATAATATTGTAATAATTATTATATTAATAGAAATAATATTTTAATAATTATTATATTAATAGAAATAATATTTTAATAATAATTATAATATTTTAAATATTAATATAATTAATGTTAATATTTTAATAATAATTATAATATTTTAAATATTAATATAATTAATATTTTAATAATAAATAATATTATTTTAAAATTTTAATTTTAATATAATATTTTAGCATTAAATATTATTATTAAAATATTAATATTTTAAAAAGAAATCATTTGTAATATTTTAATAATTAATATTTAATATTTATGTCAATATTGATATTTGAAAAAAAGTAGATTTTTCAGAAAATAACTAAACAACAGAAAATATTTTTCAGTAAATCATCCAAACATAAAAAAATCTCTACTTTTTCAAAAAATTTTCACATTTTTCAAAAAATATTTTTTGGAACTCAATTTCTGCGAAACAAAAAAACCCTAAGACTTTAGACATATTACATGCCAAATCCAGATATACTTCAAGAAACATGTTTGCATCTTTTAAGAGCAATTCTTTTAAAAGTAAATTTGTTCATGGGTCGGTTTGGGCTAAACCGAATTCAGATAGCAAAAATAATTTGTTCAAAACCCAACCCAACTCTTTGAACTAAAAAAAATTATTTTACTGTTTAAAATATATTAAAATATTTTTATAATTAATTTTAAATAAAAGCAGTTTTTATTAATTAAATAATAATTCAGATTGCGTCAGAATGATTCGGATTTGAAATGTTATTTCAAGCTCAACCCAATTCAAATTGAATGGATAACACATACTTTCAGATAAGTCTATTTAATCCTGAAAAAATAAGCTAAACAAGAGTAAGCAGCATATATATATATATACAAGAAAAAGAGCAGATACAAATGAAACTAAAGAGTAGAAATTTCTTGTTCCAAGGGAACTAGCATTGCATTAACTTAACCCACCTTCCCCTGGCCACCCATATGTTCATTTTGGCACAGTACTCGAACAAGCTACCCTCGAAGCAACGTCTTACAGCTTCCTTAAACATCATGTCTTCGTCATGTTCATTTTTGCAATAATCCATGATCAAAGTTTACAGGAAAATTGTCCATCAGATCGAAGGCTAGTGATTTGAAATGGAAAAGAAAAGGGGCCCTGAAGGGAACAAACCAGCCAAAGAAGTCGAACGCCTGTCTGTTCCCCTCGGTCATGTACCATAGCTCTCCAACTGTAAACTTGTCGGTTGCTGTACGAGCATATATTTGCTAAACATGTTTTCAATGTTCATTAATGGAGTATATTGCAATCCAATTGCGTAATAATTAGAATGGTCAATTTCATTAATTTCCCTTGTTAAAGAAAGGAAAAAGGGGATAGTTAGTTAAAAACTTAAAATAATGTCATATCACCAGACATAAGTCAGGTTTCTACTTTAATTTCAATGGTTGATACAGTTACTAGTCTGGAATACTGAGTGTGTCCATTGTTGCAGATACATTAAGTTTTTGAAGCTTGCATGTGGTCCATTTGGACCCTACATATTTTCAAATATTCACATTAAACTGTCTTCCATTGCTCATTTTGTTTCCATTACTTGATAATAGCATGACATTGGCTGTTTGGTGTTCATAAATAAACATATAGAATGTCTCTACTTGGACACGCCGTGTTTGTTTATTCTTTCAATTTGTCTTGTTCTGAGAATTAAGCATATGATTAAGTCACAACTCACATGTATCTGTTCAAAAGATGGCGATTTCCGATGTTGTACTGTTTTGAGTTTCTAATTCAAATCTTGTTTGGTTTGCAGATAATGCTGGTGTTATTGTGAATCCAAAGGGAGAAATGAAAGGTACAGAGCCAATTCAAAAGCATTTCAATTATTCAGGACAACATCCAATTTTGTAAATGTCTAAGATTAAATGATATTACAATTGATATTTTGCTTCTTGATGCATTATTGTTCTAGATTCTGCTATAACTGGTCCAATTGGAAAGGAGTGTGCTGATCTGTGGCCAAGGATTGCTAGTGCAGCCAATGCCATTGTTTAGGTATTCAAATTTTAGAGATTTTGTTTCTCTGCATATGGAACTAATATAGTTTGCTGGATCAAGATTTTGTTACATTTAGTTTTTTGTTTCTTTAGAATATCATTTGGATGGTCTGATTTGATCTTGAATTTGGAGATGGAATGTAGTTTATGGAGACCTTTTCCAGTGTTTATGGATGTGGCCATTTTCTAAATCATGCTGGAGTTCTGTTTATCGTTATGTTTCTTTTTTTAATTAGTAAATAAAAAGATTTATTCAATCATGTAACTATTTTTAAGAGAGGCATTTTGCAAGTTTGGGGTTCGATTCTCGGTATTTGCAATTTCTTCTCTAATTCTCAAATTCAGGTTTCTTTTGTACCAAAGAAACAAAGATTTATTTAATAATAAAAGTGACAAGAATTGAATACAACAGAAATGTTTGAAGATCTATAGCAGTTTTAGTGTTTGGTCTGCAACATCCAGAACACTAAAAAAATAGAAAACAAACACTTATTTATTTGAACAGAAATGGTAATCTGGGGGATAGCAAGCAATTAGCATTTGCTGATAGTTGCAGCTGCAGCCAGCCAACACTGTTTTATTCAGCGGCTCTTTCTGTCACCACCCTTATTCATTTGGGCAAAGTACTCAAACAAACTCCCATCAAACAACTTTCTTACAGCTTCTTTAGACAGAAAACCATGCTGGTCCTTGGCAAGCACATACAAAAGCAACCATTCCCCCTTTGCTATAATCCTGCAAATTAAGCGGTAATAAAAGAATAAAAAATGAAACTAGTTTAAAAGATTAAGGATTCAAACGGAACAATTCATAAATCAAAATAAAAAGATTTAGAGTTCGAAAAAAACATTCTGAAACAAAAGGGTCCTTGAACAAACCATCCAATGAAGTCATATGCCACCCGATTTGCCTCAGTCATCCGCCAGATCTCTCCTAATGTTAACTTGTCAGGCTCTGTGAGAGCATACTTGCTAAAAATGTTCTCCAGGTTCACCGGCATAAACCTGCAAGCAATCCCACCGTTGTATAATAATTAATGGTTTCCTAGCTTTATGTTTCTAATGTTTCAAATCAAATTTTATGAGAATTTGATATGCAAACTGTTGGAACTTGACTCTCGGTACCAATTGTAGTTTTGTGCTACAGTACCGATTTGCTACAGTAACTTCATCTCGGGATGCTACAGTAACTTCCGAAAAACAACTTTTTTTATTAATATGAGAAAAGACTAAATACAATTGGTGTAAACACCAACTAACAATAGAGACAACCTCACACAAACTCTTTCTCACTTTACTATTCACTCACATATACAATACCTTACACTCTAATATTTCTCACATCCTTATCTTCCTAATCACTCACGTCTTTTTCTTTCTTTTTCTCTCTACTTCACCACTCTTCCTTTTCTTTCTCATCTACACATAACACCCACAACCTCTATTTATACTTGTGTAAGTCGGTTTCTAAACCAAGCCTACAATATTCTTGTGAAAGCTAGACTATTCTAGAGACAGAAGAATAAAGACTAAGGAAAATTCAACAAAGATAAACCAAGCCTACAACATTCTTGTGAAAGCTAGACTATTCTAGAGAAATCTTAGAGTAGTCGGTGTGACTTCAACACTCCCCCTCAACGACTACTCTCTCTTGATGCTGGCTTGGTTGTCATGCCAAGTTGTCTTCTGAACTCATCGAATTTTGTACCGCTAAGTCCCTTGGTAAACAAGTCAGCTACTTGTTCTTCAGTCTTGATGTACTTCAGTTCAACATCTCGTTGAAGTACTTTTTCACGTACAAAGTGATAATGTATTTCTACGTGCTTGGTTCTGGCATGAAAGACTGGATTTTCAGCTAAGCTTATTGCTGACTGATTATCGCAATAGAGTTGTACTGGAGAGTCAACCGGTTGGTGCAGGTCCTTTAACAACTGTATCAACCACGTGCTTTCTTGTGCTGCCATAGCTGCTGCTCTATATTCTGCTTCTGTAGTTGACAATGATACCGTAGGTTGTCTTTTGCTACACCAAGAGATTATGCCGGATCCAAGACTAAACATGTAGCCAGTTGTTGATCGTCTTGTATCATGATCTCCACCATAATCGGCATCACAATATCCTATAACTTGGCACGGAACTCCCTTTTTGTATAGAAGTCCAAAATCAATAGTTCCTTTTACGTACCTCAAGATTCGTCGAACCGCATCTAAGTGAGGTTTCCTTGGTTTCTCCATGAATCGGCTAGCTACTCCAACAGCGAATGCAATGTCGGGTCTTGTTAATGTAAGGTAGATTAGACTACCCACTAGTTGCCTATAACTTGTTGAGTCTTCCAATTCTTTGCCTTCTTCACTACAGAGTCTTGCATTGGCTTCCATAGGCGTAGATATCGACTTGCAATCAGTCATCCTGAATTTGTGTATAAGATCTTTTGCATACTTGTGTTGACATAAGAATATTCCTTCTTTGGTACGGATTACTTCTAGCCCGAGAAAGTGATTCAGCTCTCCAAGCTCTTTCATTTGAAAACGTACTGAGAGATTGCTTCTAGTTTGTTTGATTTCTTCTTCGTTGTCTCCGGTGATGATTAGATCATCCACGTAAACCAAGACTATTGCCAACTTACCTCCTTTTTCTTTTACGAACAAGTTCGAATCTGCTGCTGCAACTGAGTAACCACTTTGTATTAGGAATTCGGCAATTTTACCGTACCATGCTCTCGGTGCTTGTTTTAATCCGTAGAGTGCCTTTTTCAACTTACACACATAATCCGGATGAACTTTACTTGTGAATCCTTCGGGCTGCTCCATATAAATCTCTCGATCTAGCTCTCCGTGCAAGAAGGCATTTTTCACATCCATTTGCCATAACTTCCAAGATTTGCTTGCTGCAAGGGCAAGTAATACTCGTACTGTTGTAATTTTTGCAACCGGACTAAATGTCTCATCGTAGTCCACCCCATACTTTTGAGAGAATCCGCGAGCCACCAATCGAGCCTTATACCTTTCTATCGATCCATCGGGTCGAGTCTTTATTTTATAAACCCATTTACATGAGATGGGTTCAATCTTCTTCGGCTTTGGCACCAACTCCCATGTCTCGTTTTGTTTCAGGGCTTGAACTTCTTCTTCCATGGCTTTTCTCCACTCCAATTTCTCATATGCCTCTTCATAAGTTGTTGGCTCTATTTCTTCAATTAGAGCAGCATTAGTATACTTAAGATTTGGTTTGCGTTGTCGTGATGACCTGCGCAGAAGTGGCTGAGAATCTCTTTCATCGAACTCATTTTCTCGAAATGACTTTTCCTCATCAAGAGCCTTTCCTGAATACTCGTCACTTGGTTGAGTCTGCTCAAATTGTTCCTCCATATTTTCTTGAAGTTTTTCTTCAATTTCTTTTGAGTCTGGCAACAGCACTGCTTGTGGTGACCACCATGACGAAGCTTCATCGAACACAACATTTCTGGATACATAGCATCTGCCACTTGTTGGATCACAACATCTCCACCCTTTTCTTTGGTCGTCATATCCCACAAATATGCAACGAATTGCCTTTTTATCGAATTTGCTGCGTAGATGATCTGGTACAAATACATAACATACGCAACCAAATACTCGAAAGTGATTCACTGTGGGTTTGATGTTCCATAGTTTCTCAAAGGGTGAGATAAAACCAAGTCTTGCTTGTGGAAGCCTATTAGTCACGTGAGCTGCAGTCTTCAAACATTCTGCCCAAAAACGAGGTGGCACATTCTTCGCATGTAACATGCTTCGACATATCTCAGCCAAATGCCGATTCTTTCTCTCGGCAACTCCATTTTGTTGTGGAGTGTTCGGACATGTCAATTGTCTGCGTATCTTGCATTCCTGTAAGAATTCTGAAAACTCCTTGGATGTGTATTCTCCCCCGTTATCTGTGCGTAGGCATTGTATCTTTCGGCCTACTTCTTTTTCCACCTTTTCTTTGAACTCTATAAATTTAGTAAGTGCCTCTGATTTTTCTTTCATAAAATCAATCCAGACGTACCTTGAAAAATCATCAATGAAAGTTATCATGTATTGGCAGCCACTGACAGAAGGTTGTTTTATCTTCCCGAACACGTCTGAGTGAATTAGCTGAAGAGGCTCCTTAGCTCTAAACTTTGACTCCTTGTATGGCAGCTGGTGAGCTTTCCCATATTGGCACCCGGCACATACTGTGTCCTCTTGAATGTCTAATCGAGGAAGACCTTTGAGCATAGACTTTTTCATCATTACCTTTAACTTGAGATAACTCACGTGCCCAAGCCTCGCATGCCACAAGTCAGCTGTTTCATTCTTTCTTGTCTTGTCCACATATGCAGTCTGAGCGGACATAACGTAAACTGACTCTAGACGCTTCCCTTCCATTATTGGTGTACTTGTTGGCTTTAAGTTTGGATATACTTTCACATCATTTGGACCAAACACGACATAATTTCCTGAGGCAGTGAGTTGTGAAACCGATAGCAGATTTTTCTTCATACCTGGCACATGGAATACGTTTTGCAGCTCGATTTGGTGTGGGCTAAATCGTGGCACAATAGTTGTTTGGCCGATGTGAGTAATAGGTAACCTTGAATTATTTGCAGTTACCACAACTCGTTCTCCTTTGTATGTTGAGGTATTAGTCAACTTCTCCTTATCTCCAGTCATGTGATTTGAGCATCCAGAATCAACTATCCAATCATTATTATAGTCGATTAATTTACTCACCGATGCGAGTGAACACTCTTCTTCTGACTCGGTGATGCAAGCAGCTGCAAGTTCTTCGCATTCTTCAATAGCAATTGATGCTTGAAAATCCCACTCTTCTTCGCTATTATTCTCTTCTCGTGACGAGGTTGCCGCGTTGCCTTGGACTTGCTTAAACCGACAGTCTCGAGCAAAGTGACCAGATTTTCCACAGTTGTAACACTGATTATTTTGACGACGATACCTATTTTCATTTTTGTCTCTTTCTCGAACATGCTGGGCTCCCTCTTGCCGAAAACTCATTCCCCCTTGCTTTGACCATGTTTCTTGCCTTCGAAATTTATTTTCTTCCACGCCTGGCTTTGTAGCAACTTTGCTTCTTTTATTAAAGCCTCTTTTATTACTAAAGAGTGCTTTCTCGTCATCTTTTATCGAGACTTTAGACATTTGTTTATCTAAAGTCTCTTGATTGGCTAGGATATTTTCCAACTCAGTTAAAGTTGGTTCTTTGCTCCAACCACGGGTTGCAGTAACAATCCCGTTGTATTCAGGTCGCAAGCCATGGATGATAATTCTTCTCATCCTCGTTTCGGTAATGGTATTTTCTGGATCTAATTTTGAAATTTCATCACAAAGAGTTTTAACTTTAGAGAAATATTCGCTTACCGACATATTTTGCTGCGAGATTGACAGGAGTTCATTCTCCAATTGTTGGAGCCTAGCATCATTTTTCCTCGCGAACAGCATTGTGAGTGTGTCCCAGGCTTCCTTCGGTGTCTTTGCATCCTTGATGCGTTGTAATAAACCATCCTCAACAGTGACTGATAACACGTACATGGCCTTACCGGCTTTGATCTTCCATTTTCTTAGTTCTCCGGCATCAGTTGGTGGTGTTGAAGCTTCACCGTTAACAATATCCCATAAATCTTGCCCGAGCATGTAATATTGCATCCGGATGCTCCACGTATTGTAATTGTTTTCATTGAGCTTCTCGATGTTGCTAGCGGAATTAGAAATATCTGCCATAGTGTTTTGAGAGTGCCCTGCACTTACCTCAAATTTGATTCTCGTTCACTTAATTTCACAGTCCCTGACCGTGTACCGACAGAATTTCCACGTCTCCACGAACTACGATCCTCGATCGTCTTGGTCCTAGACCAATAATCTTCACAGTCCCAGACTGTCTTTCTCCGATATGCGTACTCCGGTCCCTGACCGTCTAGCTCTGATACCAATTTGTTGGAACTTGACTCTCGGTACCAATTGTAGTTTTGTGCTACAGTACCGATTTGCTACAGTAACTTTATCTCGGGATGCTACAGTAACTTCCGAAAAACAACTTTTTTTATTAATATGAGAAAAGACTAAATACAATTGGTGTAAACACCAACTAACAATAGAGACAACCTCACACAAACTCTTTCTCACTTTACTATTCACTCACATATACAATACCTTACACTCTAATATTTCTCACATCCTTATCTTCCTAATCACTCACGTCTTTTTCTTTCTTTTTCTCTCTACTTCACCACTCTTCCTTTTCTTTCTCATCTACACATAACACCCACAACCTCTATTTATACTTGTGTAAGTCGGTTTCTAAACCAAGCCTACAATATTCTTGTGAAAGCTAGACTATTCTAGAGACAGAAGAATAAAGACTAAGGAAAATTCAACAAAGATAAACCAAGCCTACAACATTCTTGTGAAAGCTAGACTATTCTAGAGAAATCTTAGAGTAGTCGGTGTGACTTCAACACAAACCTTCCTTCAGTGTCAAATATTGCTGAATCACTCCCATGCTTAGATTTGTGTATTCTGTCTATGTATACGGGAAACAACAGATTTGGCAGCCACCCCTGTGAAAATTTTCAATGCAATTTCAGCAATTTTGTGGGGTTTATATATATATATATATATATATATATATATATATATATAGGAGGGATCCATTTATACTAGTGCAAAACTAAATTAGTTTTACACACTTTCATAATTTTTTATACGATTTATATTTAAACAAATCTGCTTTGGATTTAACAATATAATTATACTCATCATGCACGTAAAGTTCCGAATCGATCGATAATAATGTTTTTTTTAATATAAATTTAACAATTGAAATTTGTTTACATCGAACAAATAGTTAAACATTTTTAATTTACTCGAAACTCAACGTGTATGATTTATGTGAATAGAACATGAAATCCAACGGTCGGATTAAATAAATATAATCATATAAAAAGTTATGAAACTATGTAAAACTAATTTAGTTTTACACTAATATAAGTGGATCCATATATATATATATATATATATCGTTTTATTAGGGTGGATGAAATAATTTTATATAAATATATATATTTGCAGTAGAGAATACAAGTTAGCACAATAACTTACAGGGAGAGTGGGATAACTGAATATTGAATTCAATAAAATTGCAATAATAACAGAGGAAATTGGATTGAAACCAATATCTCGCAGACCTGGTTTTCACAAGGTGAAGATAAAAATTGTCAAAAGAGTAAAATAAAAATGAAAGTTAATTGAAGGGGAAAAAAGAAAAAACTCATATTACTTTAGGATTTGAAAAAATTTAGGTTTAAATAATAAAAAATCCCTTCGACTAAAATTAAGTTATCATTCAAGGTCTTATATTTTTATTGCAATCAATTGAGTTCTCAAATTTTTATTTTCATCCAATTGAGCTTTTAATTAAATGAAAATTGATTACGACGGTCACAATCACGTGATCTACATGATTAATTTTCATCCAATCGAGAATTTAATTAAAGTGAAAATTGATATACGAAAACTTGATTGAATGAAAATAGATATTCGAAAATTCAATTAATTATAATAAAACAATAAAAACTTAAATAATAATATAACCAAAATTTACCTCTGAAAGTCTCCCAAGGATAAACAATTCCATTATTGTCTTGGTCAAAAAAGGCAACATGTTGCTGAAGAACACTCATTCCATTATTCTTATGTCCTGCTGTTCCATTTGGATGTTCCACATCAGGAGCTTCCAGTGCTCTAGCCAAATCTGATTCCATATATTTGATTAGTCAAAGGAAGAAATAATAAAAGAGATTAAGTTTGGAATTACCGTAATATTGAATTTTGTCACTATACTTAAATTTTATTAAATATTATAATTATAATTATCATTATCATTATAATTTTAATTATAATTTTATTTATTTTCAAAAATAAAATAACAAAATCAATAAAAAATTATCATTTGCATTAACAAATATATTAATTCTTATCTAAAACCCAACAAAATTAAGAATACAGGGACAAAATTTATTGTTGAGTTATAATATAGTGACAAATTTTAACTTAATTTTAAAAAAAAAAAATTACAAATTAGATTGAGTATAGTTGGTAAAAATGGAAGTTATATCTGGTTTTAATTCACTAAACTAATAATTTATCACAAAATATAAATATGGGCAGTTTTGCAACTATTGAAAATTGAAAACAAAAGGAAGAAGAAAGAAATAGAAAGTAGAAATTTACAAGGCTTTGGTAATTTTTCTTCAAGGTTATCTCGAATCTTTCTTTCACTAGTCACTGGTGCTTTGGGTGCCTCAGTTGCAATAGCTTCCACCTCCATTTTTGCTTTTTGCTTTTTGTTTTTGTTTTTTTCCTTCTTGAAGTTGTGAGCTTTTTTAGAAAGAATGAGTTCCTTATAAAGAGATTTTGTTTTGAGGAGACGACAAAATTAAGCAACAAAAAAAGAAAATAATTCAATAATTGGTTGTACCATAATAAATATCATTTGACTTTTCAGTTTTCTAATTTAGAGAAATTATTTTTAAAATAACTAAAACTAAATTTTTTAAAATTTATAAGGGATAGATATGATGATTTTAGATATAATATGAACACGATATAATAAAAATAATTAAAATTTAATACGAAAAAATAACATAAATACGATCTGAATATATGAACGTGTTAAAATTTATATAACACAAATTATTAATATGTCAAAATTTATATAAATATATAATATTTTAAACATGATTAAGATAAAAAAATAAAATAAACACGATATAAATACAAAAATTATCAAATCTAACAAACGAGATCAACAAAATATCACATACTTATTAAGATATATTCAAAAAAATAAAACATATAACAATATCTTAACTCTACATATCGAGTTAAAATAATATCACTGTCAAGTCTAAACAAAAAAAAAATTGTAGACAACATTTAGTAGCCTTTGTCCTTTCGCTTTAGTTAGGTCTAGATATATTAGTAGGTAATTGATCACATCACATGCATTTAGGTATATCCATGTGATCTGGTCGGTTAATATTTCTAACCCCAAGGATGCGTTTTTTTATGAGAAATTTTAAAGAAAGATTTCATTTCTAAAAAGATTTTTAAAATTTTAAAAGATAGTAAAATAATAATAAAAATTATTTGTCTATTTAAATTTTTTTTAAAATTATCAAAAATTTTGAAATTTGAATAAAACATTTTAAAAGGTTCAAATTCTTTTATTTAAATTTCACCTGTTAAGGTAAAATTTATGAATCCTTTATATAAGGTATAACATCTATGTTTCTTATTTTTACGTAATTTTTTATTTTCTTTAACTATAATTACAAAAATTCATTTTAAAATTTACTTTTTTTTTATTCTTTTTATATTATTAGTAATATTTATATATTTTTATAAATTTAATAATACTTATATTTCATATTTTCTTAATATTTTTTTTATTCATAATACCGTTATTTTTTATTATAATTATTTTTTTGTTTCATCAAATTTTAATATTCAAATTTTTAAAAAAATATTTATTCAAACAATATAATTATAAACATTTTTACTATAAATGCTATTATTTGAAATTAATACATTTCATAAAAAAATTCGAAATTTCATTGTTATTATAAATGTTATTATTTCGAATTGATACATTTTAAAATACTTACATAAATTCTTTAAAATTTCAAAAATAAAAATTATCCAAACTCACCTTAAAAAAGTATATCCCAACCTCCTACTAAGCCCGTTTGTAATATTTCGAACCTAAGGTATGTCCAAAGCCCTTGTCAACCCTACCAAACCCATCTAGACACGTAATATTTCGAACCGGAGTTAGGACAACATAGAATAATTGCCAAAAGTTTTCCTTTAGTTGAAACTGTAGAGGGATGGACGAAACATGGTTCAATTCTCCACGTTTTTCTTAGTTTCTCCTTTCGGAAGACGAGAAAGAAAGACTTCATACCAAAGAAAAAGAAACACATCTTTTTAATGGAAACTAATCCTCTTTCCTCTTTTGTGTTATATCATTTCAAGGACTTAATATGTTACTTTTCGTATACTTAATTTCTGCTTGCTATCTAAAATCTAAAATATATAAAAAATGGATTACAAGTCTTTTTCGTGTTTTTACACCTGTCTAAAAATCATAGAGGAATTTTATTAATTTGTTAGGGTAAAAAAGGTTTTCAATCAAATGAAAAATTTGTTCACGAGAGAAAGAAATTTGTAATAATATATTATAACAAAAAAAAAGAGACAACTATCATATCATACAGACAACCCTTAATTAATATAGTATTTTATATTTTTTTAATATATGTTTTTATCTATAATCTATAATAACTAACTATAAAAACAATCCCCCAATTGCATGTGATTAAAGAATTTAGGATTTTGAATCAACATGTATTTGCCACATAAGTATGGGTATTAAGGGGGTTGAAGGGGTTAGTTTAAGTATTTTTAATTTTTTTGATTAAAAGAGAAAGAAAGAAAAAAAAAAGAAAGAAAGAAAAGAAAATGAAAAAAAGATAGAGAAAAAATTATGTGTTCGTGTTATTTTTTTGTGTTCAAAATATTATAAATTTATATAATTTTTACACGTTAATAATTTATTTTATGTAGATTTTGACACGTTCACGTATTCGTGTCGTGTTCATATTATTTTTTCGTGAAAGAAAGGTACAAAAATATAGAAAAAAAAATTGTGTGTTCGTGTTTTTTTTGTGTTCGTGTTATTTTTTGTTGTTCAAAATATTATAAATTTATGCAATTTTTATACGTTAATAATTCATTTTATGTAGATTTTGACACGTTCACGTATTCATGTCATGTTCGTGTTATTTTTTCGTGTGTTCAAAATATTATAAATTTATATAATTTTTACATGTTAATAATTCATTTATGTAGATTATGACACGTTCGGATATTCGTTCGTGTTCATATTATTTTTTGTGTCGTGCTCATGTTATTTTTTCATATGTTCAAAGTATTATAACTTTATATAGATTTGTACATATTAATAATTTATTTTATATGAATTTTGATACGTTCGTATATTTGTGTTGTGTTCATGTTATTTTCATGTGTTCGTGTCATGTTTTAATTTATCCAAATATTTTGCATAGTTTGTCATGATAATTTAATTTAGAGAAAATTGTGTGTTCATGTCGTGTCTCAGTTCATCCCATATTTTACATAATTTATCATAATGATTTAATTTAGAGAAAAAATTGCATGTTCGTAACATTTTCGTGTTATTTTATCGTGTTTTTAAAGTATTATAAATTTATATAAAGTTTTATATATTAACAATTCATTTTATGTAGATTTTGAGACGTTCGTGTATTTTTGTCGTGTTCATGTTATTTTTTGTGTCATATTTTAATTATTTTTGTCATGTTGTGTTCGTGTTGTATAACCATGTTGTCTCCTAAATTGACAAGTCTAATTGACACTATTCAAATAACTCCCAAATTTACGTCGTGCGTTGTTATGTTCGTGTTGTTTTTCCTGAGAATTTAGGATTTTGAAACAATATGCATTTGCCACATAAGTCATGGCATTAGCTATAGTTTGAAAGGTAATTATGGCATTCGGATTTTTTTGCCTAATAATTAGGGATTAATTAGGTTATTTTAGAATATATTTTGTGTTTGTTTTATCTTTTGATTAACACTTATGAGATATTTTGGATCTCGGATTATTTTGGCTTCGGGTCATATCGAGTTTAGGTCTTTTCGGGTTCGTACCTTTTCGGGTTCAGATTTTTTCGGTTTCAAATATTTTGTGTCGTGTTCATATTACTTTTCGTGTCATATTTGTGTTATTTTTTCGTGTGTTCAAAGTATTCGTGTTCGTGTTATTTTTCGTGTGTTCAAAGTATTATAAATTTATATAATTTTTGCAAGTTAATAATTCGTTTAATGTAGATTTTGACACATTCGCGTCGTGTTCGTATTATTTTTTCGTGTGCTCAAAATATTATAAAATATATAAAAAATTTTACATGTTAATAATTCGTTTTATGTAGATTTTGAGACGTTCGTGTATTTGTTTTGTGTTCATGTTATCCTTCGTGTCGTATTTTAATTATGTTTTTCATGTTGTATTCGTGTCGTTTTCAATTCATCCAAATATTTTGCATAGTTTGTCATTGTGATTCAATTTAGAAAAAATTTTGTTTGTACATGTCGTGTCTCAATTCATCACATATTTTGCATAATTTGTCACAATTATTCAATTTAGAGAAAAAAATATATGTTTGTAATGTGTTTGTGTTATTTTATCGCGTGTTTAAAGTATTATAAATTTATATAAATTTATACACATTAATAATTGGTTTTATGTAGATTTTGATACGTTCCTGTATTTATGTCATGTTCATGTTATTTTTCGTGTCGTGTTTTAATTATTTTTTTCATGTTCTATTCATATCGTATAATAATGTTGTGTCCGAAAATATAAAGTCTAATTGATACTATTCAAATAATTTCCAATTTTGTGTCGCGTGTCATCATGTTCGTATTATTTTTTTATCATAATCGTATTCAAGCTATTATATACTTATATAAATCTTGACAGTTTAATAATTCATTTTATGTAGATTTTGACACTTTCATGTATTTGTATCATGTTCATTTTATTTTTCGTGTCGTATTTTAATTATTTTCTCATGTTATATTTGCATCGTATAATTATATTTTGTCCAAAATGATCGGATCTAATTGACCATATCAAATAACTCTCAACTTTATATCAGGTATCGTATAATGATGGAAGTTATGATTTTTCTAAATTATCTTCACTTCTCTTACTTTTTTATCTTTCAAATTTATTACAAAATATCAATTCACATCCGATAATACAACCGTTGTGAAGCGTGAGCATTTTTCTAGTAACAACCTTTAAAAGTTGTCCTCAAATTCAATAGGGTTGCTTAATTAGAGATTTAATAATAAGATGTGGCATAAAACATTATCAAGAAGTTAGTTTTGACTTTTAATCATCTATTAAAAAAACCTTTTTAATTAAATAGAAGAGAACAAAAAATTGGAGCCAGAAAAAATGAACGAAAAAAAAAATTGGGAGGAGAGAGTAAAAAGCTTATCTCAAAGCTTCTCCTTAAAGTAAAAAAAAAAATTAACTAATTTTATATCAAGTTCGTTTTATATTTTTTTTTGACACGTTTGTATATTTAGATTGTGATCATATTTTTTTTTTATATCATGTTATATTTTAGTTATTTTTCATGTCATATTTAAAAAGATCTAAGTATTCGTGTCGTGTTCATGCTATTTTTTCGTGTTATAATCGTATTCTATGTATTACATATATCTAAATTTTAATACGTTAATAATTCATATTATATAGATTTTGATATGTTCGTGCATTCGTGTCATGTTAGTGTGATTTTTTCGTGCTGTATTGTGTTTTTTATTTTTCGTGTCATGTTTGTGTAATTTTTTTATTCGTGTTATTTTTTTCTGTGTTCAAAGTATTATAAATTTATATAAATTTTTACACCTTAATAATTCGTTTTAGGTAGATTTTGACACGTTCGTATATTCATGTCGTGTTTATGTTCATGTTATTTTTCGTGTCATAATCGTCTTCGTGTTGTTTTTTCGTGTGTTCAAAGTATTTTAAATTTATATAAATTTATACACGTTAATAATTAATTTTATGTAGATTTTGACACGTTCTTGTATTTGTGTTGTATTCATATTATTTTTTGTGCCTATCGTGTTTTAATTGTTTTCTCATATTTTGTTCGTGTTGTGTTTCAATTCATCTAAATATTTGCATAGTTTGGCATAGTGATTCAATTTAAAAAAAAATCTTTTTTAATATTTTTTTTTTTGAAAAATAGAGAACTAAAATCTAATCCACGTAGATATCCATAAAATACACAAATTATCTATCACTCGCAAAAAAAAATCTCTAACATTGTCTACAGAGCTCAAAAACTTATCTGTCAATCACTACAACAAATTTCGTTATTTGTGGCGTAAATTTAATTGTCACATAAAATACATTTTCGTCACTTAATAGTATAAGTGACGAAAATACATGTGTCACGATGTTCTTCACCTTAGCCGCGTCACTGATTGTCAAGTGTGACGATAGTAGTAAAAGCGTCACTAATGTATTTATTTTTTGTGACATAATCTATTACGTCATAAATGTATGAATATTCTGCGACGAATATTTGCGTCATTGTAAGAGATAAAAATATTTCACCTTTACAATACGAATCGTCACAAAAGTGATAAAAAATATAATATTTAGTGACGAAAATATTTTGTCATGATCTTTTGTGACATGTTTATGGCGTCACGATATACAAGATAATTATGTCATTAAAAGTGATTTAGGGAACATATATCACTCGTTCCTGACTTATATTAACTTATAGAAGACCTTTGCCAAGGCAATATTTGAGAAGTTAATATGAAAGTTGCAGGACTAATAAGTTAGGGTATAGAGTAGAAACTGCACCATGCTCTTACTCTTTCGGGATATATGATGGAAGGATCGAATTACACTAAGTTACTCTACACTGAAAGTCTTGTCAAACCACTTTGACTCGTCGGACATTTGGATGGCCATGATACATTGCTAGATGTCGCTCATGGTCTATAAATATAAATTATTGGCTAAATTAATTTATATTTATTTTCAACATGTTCGGGGTGTATTGGGTCACACACATAAAGGGTAATTTTGTGGAATTAAAATACAACTGGGCTTAAATAAAGAAATAAAGATTTCTTAAGGACTTAATTGAAAAAGTTCAATTAAATCCATAAGCCTAAGTGCAATTATATTAAGAGTTGGCTTGCATTTAGACGTATTATATAAACCCTGTGTGCCCCCCCTTATAGTAAACATAAGAAAAATTCTAGCCTCTCTTCCCTGTGTTGCCGCAATTCTCTTAGGTAGCGTTTGGTATTACTTGCAAGATCACTGTTGTGATTTAATTACCATGGTGATAAGACTACCAAGGTGATTTGATCACTAGTGATTTTATATTACCATGTTTGGTATAACATTATAAATCATTAGTGATATTAAACTACAATGTTTGGTATTACAAGAAAAAAAGATTATCGAGTACAAAATATCCAAAATAACCTTTCAAAAAGAGAAAAAAAATATTCTTTTTTGTTTTTCTTATATGGACATTTTTTCACTTATATGTTTTTTAAATGTTCAGATTTTTGCTTTTCAAAAAATATTTTTAGATAAAAATACACAAAACTTATACCATAATAAGGATAGAATATAAAAAATATTAGGCAACAAAACTACTACTATCTTAACCTTAAAACACAAAAGTCACAAATATTTGGCCAAGTTTAGAGGTCTAAGGTAAATATTAGCTAGCAGTTTTTTCACACGTGTTTTTTTTCGCTATTATCAGGGCAAATTAGTAATAAAATAACATAGAAAATTACTTTCTCATGGTGATAAAACTTTCCTATCCTTTTGGATGGGAATAATAACACTCATTAAGATAGTGATCTTATCACCCCAGTGATTTAAAATTACTGCCACGTAGGATTTTTAAATTGCTAACAAATAGGGTGATGTAATTACTGAATGTAGATCACCCTCGTTTTAGGATGATCACCCCATACCAAACACCCCCTTAAGGAGAAGAGAAAATTCAGTTTTTCTTCTATCTAGAGAATTTGGCCAAAATGAGGAGTTGATTGAGGAGAGATTCTATTAGGAATCTAAGTTGCTAGCATTGCTCCCAGCTAGACACGGTTCTAACCTTGCGAAAGTTTCTAGGATTACCTGTGTGGATCATCGTTAGAGGCTGAACACTTGGACAACTTTGGTTTGGGATAACAGAACTTGGTATACAAGAACAAGCAGAGATAATATAAAGATTTGGGGTTTCGGTAATCCCTATTCTCAGGTATTCAAGATTTCGGTTCTTGCTTGCTTCTTGGTTGAAAGAATGTTTTTAACACACAAGTTGATCCTTTAGATGAAATCTGATATTGTTATTATTATGTTTACTTTCGTTGCTTATTATGTTATTGTTAAAGTTTTTTTATTTAAATTTTCTGCTTGAGCATGATTCGAATTTTCTTCAATTGGTATCAGAGCCTCGCTTGTGTTGTTTTAAACGATCTTGTGTTTCAATTGTTACCGTCTCAAGAAAGTATTGTTTTTGAGATTGTTTTTATCCAAGATTTACTATTCGAAAACTTTAGTTTTGTCTCTCTTCAGTTTCGGAAAAAGGGGCAGCATGTTTATTCAAGAATAGATCTTGTTTTAAACAATTTAAATGATGATCTATGTTGTGCAAAAGATAATTGATTCAAAGGAAACAATTATGAATTGTTTTTAAGGCCTAGTGTTACAAATAAATGCTCTTGAAAAGAAAGCGTTGGAGGCTCATAATGGTGGAAGCA
The DNA here is from genome assembly GCA_030761205.1 of Fremontodendron californicum. Taxonomy (NCBI): domain Eukaryota; kingdom Viridiplantae; phylum Streptophyta; class Magnoliopsida; order Malvales; family Malvaceae; genus Fremontodendron; species Fremontodendron californicum. Next base: position 22,690,494 of record JAULJL010000022.1, on the reverse strand, counting down.
AAGGAAAATACACCATTGGACTTGGACAAGATTGCTTGGCCTTTAGTACAACGGTGGAAGATGTTATGAGTTTGACAGCTCTTACTTCACTACTTGCAAAATATAAGATTGACCCTAAACACATTGGCTATCTTGAAGTTGGCAATGAAACTGTAATAGACAAGAGCAAGTCCATTAAGACATTCCTAATGCAAATCTTTGAGAAATGTGGCAACACTGACAGTGAAAGGGTCGACTCAACTAATGCATGTTACGGAGGTACTACAGCTCTATTTATTTGTGTCAATTGGGTGGAAAGTAGTTCATGGCATGACAATTGAATTTCCTTCTAAGTTGCATAAATTCCAGAATGAGGTTGTTTATTATTTGAAAAAGGGGGAGTCCGTTTTTGTGGCGGCTCATACATCTGCGGGAAAAATAGTTGTTGCAGAATATGCATTTGCGTTGGCAACATAACATTGCACTAGAGTTGTGTATACTGCTCCAATTAAAACAATCAACAACCAGAAGTATAGAGATTTCTGTGGGAAATTTGATGTTAGCCAGATAATTGGTGTTCTGAGAGGTCAACATAGTTGATGCTTATTGACAAGCTCTCAAAGAAATCACTATTACTTGTGGTTATATTTGGTTTCTCAAAGAATCAATGTGATAAATCAGCTGACTGCATCTCGAGGACTGACCTCACTAGTAATTCTCAAAGAATCATGGTTATATTTTTCCACCTCCAGTGACATTCCCTGATGACCATGAGACTTTGAATGTGCAATTATTTAGGTCCATTGATGGTGGGGCTGTTTATGGGTTCCTTGAGACAAATGAAGATGCTGTCGACTGTGGTGTCCAAGACACTATCCAGATCTACACCCACATGTGCTACTTAAACTTCAATGCAATCACTCACTTGATTATAAACATGGATGTTGCTTTGATAACCATTAACTGGATTAGTAGTGTGGTTTCCATCCTTGAGGACAAGGATGATTTGAAGCAAAGGGTATTGATGCAGGTCCAGCCCATAGCGACTACACATTGAGCTGATTTAGCTGGGCTGTTAGTTGTTAAGTTGTCTTTTAAGAGTTAGTTAATTAGCAGTTAAATACAACTTGTTAAGGAAGTTAGTTATTGAGAAATATGAATGATTTGTTATATAAAAAAAGAAGGAACAACATGTAATAGACACAGAAAATATTCAATGAAAACATTCTAAATCTCTTTCTCTCTCATATCTGTTATAATCCTCTCTTATCTCTTTCTCTTCTTTCTGTTCTTCTTCTATAATTCTCTTCTATGTTCTGCAATTCTTCTGTTTCATTCGATCAGTAACATTTTGGCTGTATCAATTGGTATCAAAGCCACCGAGACTCGGCCATGGTGAATGCAATGACAACACAATTGGAGGAAGACGTCGCTCAGCTACGAAATGGACTTGTGCGCTTGGAGTCCAAATTTGAGAACTCGCTGGAGCGGCTGCGAACCGACATACGCACTGATCTCGAAAACTTTCTTGCTAGAATGACCCAAATATTTGATAAAATGCTTGTGAGAATGGACGAGGTAGCCACTGCTCAAAAGGTCAGTGACTATGCGTTGAATATGAAAACAAACCCCCAAATTGAACAAAATCCGTCCATGACAAACACCACCCATCTATCTCTTTTGCCTTCTTCATCAACTCTTACCAAACCGATCTCTGATTTAATATCCACAAACAAAAGTGATGAGTCACCTAGTGAATTGGATATTCAACTGTTGGCTCTTTGATGTTATATGTGCTGCCTTGTGTTGATGGGTATGTGTTTCGGGTTGTTGGGGTTGCATATAAGAGAATATCTATAGGGCCTTTCTGTTGAGGTTTGTCGATGTTGGTGAGAAACTTGAAGGTGTTTATACAATGGTGTTTGAGTATGAGAATGAGCTTGTGGAGGTTCATGACCCTTATAGGTTTAGACTTTTGATAATGGGAAAAATGAGTTGTGATACACGAGTTGGCACTAGTCCCATTGTCAAGGTTGAAAAGTCATGTAATGCTGATTTTCTTTGTGTTGATTGGAACTCCTATGATGATAATCTTGTTTGGACTGGGTCAGCAAATAGTACTGTCTATATGTTTGGTCGAAGAAATCTCACTTCTAATGGAGTTGGATCACAAGTACATAAACTTGAAGGTCATCGAGCTGACATTCTTTGTGTGCGGTGGTCTCCAAACAAGTCGTTTATATTTGATAGTTCTGTTGAGGATGAGCTTTTAAACATTTGGGACTATGACATGATTACATTCAGTTTGATCTCTGGTTCTGAGGATGGCAGCATGAATGAGAAGGTCTAGGATTTGCTTCTTCTTGATTTCATGCCTCTCAGTCTTGGTATTGGGAATGTTGCTTCTTCTATTTCCAATATTGTTGGTACATTACGGATAATGACAAGACCAAGGCTCTAAAGTTGAGACATGTTATAGTTGCAATAGTGATTGGAACAAAGCGAGACACATTAATTGTGGATGCTACTGCCAATAGAACCAACAGCTTACTCATCAAGGATGAGACCTACTTCTTTGTCCAGTCTGCTGCTCAAACTGTTTTCTGGTCATCCACTGCCCAAAGCATGACTCAACGTCCAATGAAGGGAATGCTTATTAGTCTTGTTAACATCTCCAACTGGTCTGTTTTTGACAATGACCAGTACAAATTTAAGATTTGTTATCCGCTGTTCTTGACCATCAAGGATGAAGTGGATGCTCTTGAGAAAGAAGCGTGGTGAGTCCATAACCCACAGGTCCCAGGATAGAAACCTGGCTCTGATACCACTGATGCAAGCCAAACAATAATCACTTGTAATAGGAAAAACTAAGAAGAAATATCCAAGGTTATGGATATTTACAGGGGTGAGATAAAAAGAAAATAGAGAAAGAGAGAGAGGAAAAGGAAGAAAGAATATTGTTGAGAGATTTTAGAGAAATAAAATAATAGTTCTATATTTTCATTCACAACGATTCTATTGTATTTTATACAAGCTGGCTCAGCTTGTCACTTACAGCAACTAATAAGGTTTGATAACAACAACCTAAACATTTTAATTAGCTTAATAAAGCTAATTAACTAACTTAATTATTAGGCCTGTAACAAATTTCCCTCCTTCAAAACATCCTTGTCCTCAAGGATGGTGAGCAATAGAATGGCCATAACAATCTTCAAAATATCAGGAAGAGTAGCATGTATCCAAAAGGCCGACAATAACTGCATTATCTGATCCTCAGTCAGCTTCATGATGTATAGTTCTGCCTCAACCATGTTTGGTGCAACTTTTCTATCAATAATAGAGGTTATATAATAGATGTTAAAGGAACTCTTCAGAACATGGCCCTGCAGATTGTTCTTTCCTTTAAAATCATCATGAATATTATAACCATTCGTTTCCATTTCAATGCCATCATTTTCCCTTCGAAGCTTTTCAAGTAGAGCTGATATGGATGAAAATGCAAATGCAGAAGCATCGTTGGAGGGCCATCTTCTTGGTTCGTAGACAAAACCAGAACACAAATGTGCAACTTCATGTCGAGGACGATTAGAACTTGGAATAAGAAGATATGAAAATAGTTGGTGTACTCCCACACGGACCTCAACATTGGGATACAACATTGCTTTCATCAGTTGGACAAGAAGTGCTTTCGAAAACACCTGTTGTGGGTGAGAAGAGACCAATGCCAATGAAATCATATGAGCAAGGACAATCAATGATCCAATTGTTGCACATGCAACCACTCCGGAATAAGGCAACTTTTCCAATGATATTGCCATCATGTCAAATAGAGGTGGTGCATCATCAATCCCTTTTGCTATTTCCAGCAAACATTCTTCAATGGAACTTTGGAGCAAGATATTTGACTCATGCACTCCTGATTCAAGAGTGGCTTGGAAACTTTTCTTCATATTCCTGCATAGGTCACTAACAAAACCAATTCCAGCCAGCACCCCTCTAGATCTAATTTGCCTAGCTAAAACAGCCGCAACTTGAATGATATAAGATTTTAGTGGAGGATCATGTGCCACATTTTTGTGGTCTAGATGATGCACAATAGCAGCTAAAATCAGTTGTTGATTCTCTGCAGCCTCCCAGTAGGACATATCAGACAAAACCACCATTGCCAACCCTTGCTAACGAACCCAATGTTGTCTAAAATCAAAGTGGACAAACATTGGATCCAGTACTTGGCGCAATGTTGTACTCTCATTTACCAGTTCAACCATTCTTTAATACAAATTTGAGCCCAAACCTTAGGTGTCTCCATCTCTTCCCTTGTCAAAAGAGATGGATCCTTTTTCCTTGGTCGAGGCTTGATAATTATGTGCCTAAGGCTGACATCAAAAACAATAATTGCACCTCTACCTTCATATCGAACCACTTCATCTACCCAGTTAATGGGGTTCTCCTCTCTCATTACCATTTTCACCATGAGTGTCTAGCTCATAGTTATCTAAAGTGGCATATACCATCTCATCAATAGCAGCAAAATATATGAATATTGTGCCATGAACCAGACCATGGCAGAAAGGCACTGCAAGCTAGATGCCCTTAAGCAACGTCTTTGATGTTCTTCCCCATCCTTAGGTGCCAACTTACACACCAATTTCTGGAATTTTTCAATGTTATGCAAGTAAGTTCCATCTGCCTGACTATAGATAAACCTTGTCAAGGTTTGGCATCCAAGGATCTGCATAGAATCTTGCTTAGAGTTATCGAACAGTTCGCTAACAACATTCAGCAAATTAACAGCAAAATATGCAATTTTCCTTTCATTGGGAGGAGCATCAGGGGATTTGGGGAATATTTCAGATAATAATTTCTTGCAATGCTTAACAGATTGTCGAGATCTTAACCTCAAAACAGGAACATACACACATGCTTCCACAAGCTCGGAAGATCTTTTTGGAGATGAATCTCATTTCTAGCTCTTTAACTTCAAAAGGCAAGAAAGGTCGATTCAGCAAACCATTTATTCCTTCTATTGCTCCACTTTCTACTACTAAACCTCTATACAAATTGATTAAAGACATTGATCGTAGAAGACCAGCAGCTGCTAAAGTGGAGCTACTGTTTGTTCATTCTTCATCCAATTCGAGCATAGGGTCTATCAAGTCACCAGCAAGCACATATCTATCAAAAAGAAAACCTCCAATGTTGGCAACCCCACATCCAACATCTAATGCAACACAGACATGGTGGCCAAAAGAAATTTCAAGACCCATCTGTGAAATGTAATTCAAGTATTGATCTGCACCACGAATAAATTGTTACGATCCCCCATTGTTATGGTTAAGAAGAAAGATGGTTCTTGGAGGCTGTGCGTGGATTACAGACAACTTAACCAGCTCACTGTGAAGGATAACTTTCCTATCCCTATGGTGGAGGAGTTGCTGGATGAACTTGCTGGAGCCACTATCTTCTCGAAGCTGGACTTGAGATCAGGTTATCACCAAATACGAATGCAGGAAGGGGACATACACAAGACTGCATTCAGAACTCACACTAGACACTATGAGTTTTTGGTGATGCCTTTTGGGCTCACCAATGCTCCAGCCACTTTCCAAGCTTGATGAATTACATCTTCAGGCCTTACTTGAGGAAATTTGTATTAGTGTTCTTCGACGATATCCTTATTTATTGCACTGATCTGTCAACTCACCTAGGCCACCTGAAAGAAATGTTTGAGTTGCTTAGACAAAATCAGCTGTGTTTGAAAGGCAATAAGTGTGACTTTGGGGCTAAGGAAGTGGACTACTTAGGGCATGTTATATCAAGAAGTGGTGTAGCAATGGACAAAAAAAAGATTCAGTGTATAGCTGACTGGCCAATTCCATCAACTATCAAGGAATTAAGGGGATTTCTGGGTCTAACAGGCTACTACAAAAGGTTTATCAGAGGATATGGAGTCATAGCTCGATCCTTAACTGAACTTTTGAAGAAAACTGAGTTTGGGTGGAATGAATCTGCTCAAACAGCTTTTGACAGCTTGAATAATGCAATCATGTCTGCTCTAGTGTTGGCTCTGCCTGACTTTACAATAGACTTTAATGTTCAAATTGATGCCTCTCTTACAGGGGTGGGAGCGATACTCACTTAGAAGGGAAAACCTATAGCATTTTTTAGCAAAGCCTTGGGTGTTAGGCATCAATCTCTTTCTGTGTATGAGAAAGAGATGCTTGCAGTGCTGATGGCAGTGCTGCTGTGGACCAAGGCAGTAGCGATGGTGGTGAGAAAACAAAACTCCGAGAGAAAATGGAATTCATACTTGTTAGGGAGATATTTTATGATAAAAATTGATCACCAAAGTCTAAATTTTTGACCAATCAACAAGCTATCACACCAGCTCAGCAAATGTGGGTGGCCAAAATGATGGGGTATGACTTTGAAGTCAAATACGGAAAGGGGGCAACTAATATAGTGGCTGATATTCTCTCTAGAAAGACTGAAGGCCAACAATGCGAGTTATCAGCAATATCAATGGTGAGCACAGAAGCATTTGAGAAGATTCAGAAGTCTTGGGAGCAGGACCTTCACTTACAACAGATTATTGCTCAACTTCAAGGTCAAACTGGAGCTAATCCTAAGTATTCATGGAGTAATGGACAATTGAGGAGGAAGGGAAAGTTGGTAGTAGGCAATGTACCTGAACTGCGGCAGGATATACTACTGTATTTTCATGGTAGTGCAATGGGAGGTCACTCAGGGGTAGAAAGCACTATGAAGAGGCTGTCTGGTACACTTTACTGGAAGGGCATGAAGAAAGATGTTAAGAAGCTGGTTCGGGAATGTACTGTTTGTCAGAGGCAAAAGTATGATCACACTCCTAGCCTTGGGCTTTTGCAACCACTTCCAATACCATACACGGTTTGGACTGACATTTCCATGGATTTTATCGAAGGCCTTCCAAAGTCGAATGGTAAAGATACCATATTTGTAGTGGTGGACAGATGGAGTAAGGTTGCTAATTTCCTACCACTATCACATCCCTTTACTGCTTTGAAGGTGGCTCAGGAATTTATGGATCACATTTATAAATTGCATGGTATGCCCAACAGTATTGTGATTGATAGGGACAAAATCTTCACAAGTCAGTTTTGGCAAGAGCTTTTCAGAAGGCAGGGGTCAACCTTGAATTTATCTACTGCCTATCACCCACAAACGGATGGTTAAAGTGAAATGGTGAATAGGTGTTTGGAGACTTACCTTAGGTGCATGGTGAGTGAGAAGCCCAAGGATTGGAGCTATTGGTTACCCATGGCTAAATGGTGGTACAATACCACCCATCACTCTGCCATTAAAACCTCACCTTATGAAGCAGTGTATAGGCAACCTGCCCTTGTACACAAGCCTTACTTGGCTGGTACTTCAGTGGTTGAGACAATGGATAGAAGCTTGAAAGCTCGAGAAGAAATGGTCCAAATGCTCAAATTCTACCTGCAAAGGGCTCAGGACAGAATGAAAGTTTCAGCTGACGAAAAAAGAAGTGAGAGGGAATTTGTGGTTGGTGATTGGGTTTATGTTAGATTACAGCCTTATAGGCAACAGTCTGTTGTCCACCGAAGCTACTTCAAATTGTCAGCTAAGTACTTTGGTCCATACCAAATTGAGGCCAAAATTGGCAAGGTGGCTTATAAGTTGATATTGTCTGCACGATCCAAGATCCACCCCACTTTCCATGTTTCTCAACTCAAGAAACATGTTGGCAACAGCGCTACTCAGTCCCAATTACCATTGCATAGGGATGATGGTACCTTATTAAAGGAGCCTGTGAAGGTTTTAGCCAGGAGAATGCAGAAAAGAGGCAATAGAGCTATTACAGAAGTTTTGGTACAATGGTCCAATTCATTCCAGGAAGATGCTACATGGGAGATTCTTTTCAAACTACAAAGGTGATTTCCTAACTTCAATCCTTGAGGACAATGATTTCTTCAACAGGGGAGTTCTGATACGAGCCATTTTAATATTTCTGTCATTTCTGTTAGTTTCTGTGTTGTTGCTAATGGACTTGTTTGTGGGTCTCATTTGTTCTCATTATTTCTGTTTTTATTTCTATTCTTTAAGCCCATGAAGGCCTTTATGTTATGGGTGATGAAATCAGTTAAAAATGGGAGGCTGATTGCTTTGCAAACCAAGCCGTTAACACGTGAATTATGTCATCATCTCTTTCTCTATTCTCTCTCCTTTCTGTTATTCTGCTTTCTTCTTTTTTTTCTCCAGGTTCTTCATCTTCTTCATTCTGGTGGATTTTGGCTCGTATCAAGTGGTATCAGAGCTACTGACCATGGCCAAGGGAAACACGAACAGGATACAAAAAGAAATTTCTCAGATACAGATGGTGCTGCAGCAAGTTGACTGCAAAATGGAGTCCAAATTGGATGATTTTTGAGCAGAGCTAAAGGTTGATTTCAAGAAGTTCTTTGAGTTGTTAGCATTGAAAGAAGAGAACCACACCCCAAAAGCTAGTTATTGAGGTGAGAGAGCCTAGGTCCATATAAACCCCTTAAAGAAGTCTTATTCTTTCAATGTGGGATCGTAACACCTAATTGAATCGGTTTTGGTGATTAGTGGAGGCTTGAAAATTCATATTTTTCTTTCTATTTTTTAGTGTTGTTTTGGTCAATATTTCATAGTTCAAAATTTCTAAAAGTGCTCTTTGCAAGGCTGGAACGTTTACAGCATGAATGGCCATTGAATCGGATTCAATAAAGGGCTGTTCGATTTGGTGGGAGAGCTGAGTTTAGTGGCAGGCAACAGTGGTTTTAGCCAATGACGACGCCATTCTTGGTGTTCCTTGTCCAAGATCAGCTGCTGTTTGTTGCATGGAAGAGTCCTACTTGAAGCTGGACTCATGGTTGAAGAATTCTTCTTCAACTACAAGACATGTTCAACATTGGCAAGAAGTCCTATTTGATTAAGAGTCTTTTGTTGGCTTAATTTTAGCTAAAGGACTCATGGTTTTTTTTAATCCTATTAGGACTCTTGTATGTCAGTTGATATGATCAACTTTAATGTGATTTCGACTCCTTGTAAGACACAATGTTAGGCGTATAATATGACTAGTGTTAATGTCGTACTAAAACTTGATTATTATCCAAGTAAACATCCAAATTCAATTAAAATTGTTTAATTGGATAGAGTTTTAATTCAATTTTTGGGTTTTTTTAGTAAATTTATCAACTAAGTTGGTGTCTTATTAACTCGTCACACCAATTCAATCACTCTTTTTAATATTAATATATATTACATGCCAAATCCATACCTCAAGAAACCTGTGTGCATCTTTTAAGAGCAACTGTTTTAAAAGTAAACTAGTGAAAACCCGCGCTTCGCCGCGGGCGGTAAAGTTTTTTAATTTTTTTTTTTTTTTGTTTTGGTGTATTACAGCATTTCAGAAAAAATAATGAACCAACAATAGAAATTGTAGGGATCTCCAGGTTGAGCAGCTGATAATCCAGAATGCTGTCAACAACAAGGTCGAAGAATAAAAATTTATTTGGAGAAGCTTAATGTCATGACAAAAAAATCCAGTTCAGTTGGTTAGTTCTCTAGCTATGTTACTCCGACTCTTCATTTTTCCTAAAGTACCCGTTTGTACCCGTATGCCTCTTCAATATACCACACAAACATGAATAAAATCAGCCCACAAACATGCGCTCATGCATGGACCTCCATATGCCTCTCTATAGGAGTCAGGTTATGCCCCATATGATATCTTATCATCACTATTATTTAGGCAAAAATCAGCAAAAGTTTCTCAAAAAATCTCAAACTCAACCCAGAAATATTTCAGTAAAGGAAATAAAGTGTCATATAGTCTGATTAAAAGCATATAAGGAACCAACTCTAGGGGCCTCAGTAGTCAAATCTAACTGATAACAATTGATAGATAGTAAGGAGGTAAATCTCATTGAGCAAGAAGAAAAGCTTCAGGCATCTTATTGTGTTCCCATTTGAGCTTACTGGCTGAATAAAATCTTCCCTTTACATCTAAATACTTTAGCATGAATAAGGACCCAAAACTCTAAAGCAATTATTGTTATGAAAAAATTAATTAGATCATGACTTGAGTTTAACATTAAAAACTAAAGGAGGACACGCACATGCATGTTTTGGACTATCATATCTGACTCCTGCATATACCGCAAAGTTTCATTATTTAGGGAACTGAAGGATAACGTATATCAAGACAAGGTGATGAGAACATTCATTTCCTCATTTACCTCAATGATTCGTCTGGTTGGCCCTGAGAAAGAAATGGGTGGTTAAAGAACTCTTCAAATGTTAAACGTTCCACTGCAAATACAACGATAAAGAGCACACCAAGAATGAGAGCACGAATATAAATAAGAATTGCTCAGCACTCAAAATACATTTACAGCCTTGCTGAATGAAACATGACTCTTATGGTTCTCTTTGGTCTTTGTCATGACATAACTCCAGAGATCTTCCTGCGTATTAAGAGCAAGGTTAGTAGGCAGTAATTAAGGTATGAATGCGAAGAGGAAAGAGGAGTCTTGTGTGAGGAGTAACTATCACCTTTGCATCATACTTCTGCAGCTGCATTATCTCTGGAGCCATGTAAAGCGGTGAACCACATAATGTTTCAGCAAGCCCCCTAGGTTGCAGAGATCTGCCAAAACAGAACTGTAATATTCTAACCAATGACTATGGGTGAAAAATTCATAGGAAAAGCATATGTGCTTAGCACAGTTAGTACTAACGTTATATCTTTTTCAACTCCTTTCCCTCTGTCCATAATTAAGGGTTATATAAACAAATGAACTTTATTTTAATCGCAAAATGACACCAATGGGATTACAAATGCAAAAGATTTTCCATTTTTAACAGAACTCCAAACGAGAAAAGAGAGTAAACAATATTTATGAATAACTTTCTTGACTAATATCAGCATTGCATCCATGGTTATTTCAGCTATTATTTCCAAATATATCATGTTTTTCAGAAACATCACTTAGCATTCTTCACTATGTTGAGCACTAATGTATGCAGTGGTTATGCCCTAAGATCACACCTCTTACTTTTAAATTTGAGAATTGAAACCATTCTCAAACCACCTAAAGCTAGATAAGCACATAATACAGACTATCGAAGAAGATGAGTGGTCTCAAGTTGTAGTATCAACAACCAAAAGAATTAGTTGCAATGTTGCATAGTGTAGACAAATTCAAACAACAAAGGATAAGGACGGTATTTCTTACTCAATGAGATTACTTATTTAAAAAAAAAAGGAAAGAAAGAAACGGAAAAAGAAAAACACCCTATAAGTAGGTGGATCAATGTGATCATTTACCTTGCAAATCCAAAGTCCGCAATCTTTAAAACTGCATTGCTGTCATTTCTTGAGAGAAGAAGATTCTATTCAAAAAACAACATTACAAAGAGAATATATTCAAAGAAACTACAGGAATTTTCACAATTTTCAAATTTCTCAGCAAGCAAACAGCAAAAAGGGAAAGAAAAAAAAAACCAAATAATTATCTTCCACACGGTCGATCTGATTCCTGCACCATCACTTTCTTAGACAACTGACAAAAAAAATTAGAAATTAAAAACAAAAAGAAGAAGAAGAAGAAGAAAATCTGTTAAAAAGGGGGAAAAGTTAAAAACCTCGGCCAAGAGCTGAGCCTGGCGAGAGATATCATCAGGAGAAACTCCAGAAGAGCCGTCGTTTTGATCATTATCGTCGTTATTGTTGCTACTATTTTTATTAACTGGATATATGATTTCGGATTTCAGAGGAGTAAGAGTGGACTGAGGTTTTGAGGCTGCGACGGGAGGAGGCGCTGGAACCGGAGGCTGAAGACTTGGCTCGGAAACGACGGAGAAGACGTTGGTGGTTGGAGAAGGGGAGTAGCTGTGAAGGCGATCGTCGGTGGTAGTTGTGGACCAGAAAGAACTATTGAGCCAATCCTTTAATTCTCACGCCAAAGCCAAACTATTGAAACAACATTTAATGCACTGACTTGAACTTTAATGCTACAGCTATTTTACGCGTTTGTAAAACCAAATAGAGAAAGAGAAAGAGCATTTAATGCATTGTATAACGCGTGACTGACTTGAACTTTAATACTACCTGTCCCCGCAATATTTATGAATAAATGGTATAATGAGTAAAAATAATTTTAGGAAAAAAATAAAAAAAAACTTTATTACAAAGGCATTTGTAAAGACACAATTACCTTTATATAACAACTTTCTCCTTTCTCCTTTCTTTTTCTCTTATTTTTTATTTTTTAAAAAATTAAAATACAAAATATATATATATAAATGATTTTTTAATTTAAAAATACTTTTTACATTTAATTTTTGCTATTACCTTTTAAAAATTAACCTTTTTAAAAAATAACATTTTTTTCCTCTAAAATTAGTTTTTTTTTTTTTGAATTTAAAAGAATAAATCTTTAAATATTTTATGCTTTAAATTAATCCATCTATATTAAAGGGAAAAAGTTTTCTGAAAATTATTTTTTAAAATTTTAAAAAAAAAAACTTTGTTTACATTTAAAATTTTTTATTTACTCTTTTAAATTAAACTCTTTAAAAAATAATTTTTTTCCTAAATTTTTTTCCTTTACTTTTTTGAATTTAAATAAATAAATCTTTAATTATTTTATGTTTTAACTTTATTTTAAATTAAACTTTTTAAAAAATAACATTTTTTCCTAGAATCATTTTTCCTTTATTTTTTTGAATTTAAAATAATTTACTTATTGACACATTACAAGATCCATTACATCATTTAATAATAATTTACTTATTAACAGCATGTTTTCAAAATTACTCTTTGTTGTTTGCGTAATACAGAGCATTTATTGTTTTTTTTTATCACAGGTTACTCTTTGCATTAAAGTAAGCTTGCTCCATTAATACAGTAACTCTGCAAGAATAAATTTTTTTGCGCGTCTCCATTAAATCAAACAGGTGCAAATTAATGAGCCTGACGCGTTAACCCTTTAGCCCTCCATTTAATTTTCGTTGTCTTCTCTGCTTTAACTCAATTACTCAACTCCAATCATTAATGGTTATGAGCACATTAAATGCTTTATCATTAAATATTGTATACTTCACTCTTTTCATCTACACACCTTATTAATAATAAATTAAATTAAATTTTATTATTATATATTTAATAATAATTTAAAATTGACTTATTTTTTATTTGTTTGTTTGCTAAAATTGTTTAGATTTGTTTGTTTATTATTCATAAACATATTTTTAATTGTTCGCGAATATGTTCGATTATATGTTCATGAACATGTTCATTTAATGTTCACGAACAAGTTCATTTAAATGAACTTGTTCGTGAACATTAAATGAACGAACACGAACATTCTCAATTTTAAACGAATAGAGCTTAAACACAATTTTAAAATTCTTAACGAACACGAACCGAACACAAACAAGTTCAAAAATAAATAAACGAACACGAACAGAAGTATGTTCGTTCAAGCTCGATTCATTTACAGCCCTAAATGCAAGTAGAGTTAAAGGCCAGACGCGTAGAAGATAAATGCTGACCGGCTTAACTGGACAGCTGGTTTACGCATAGTTATTTAATGCTCAATTAAATGCTCAACTTGAATTCTTATTTCAGTTAACGCGTAAAGATTTAAAAAAAAAAGTAAACTCGTAAGAAACAAAGAAATTTGAATGCTCACTTCAGTTAACGCGTAAACAAAATCATATTAAATGCTCATGTTGCATCAGACGTGTGAACTTAAGAGTTGAGGTTGAAAATGAATTCTTGAAGCTGCAATTGGCTTATGGTTGAACATTTAATACATCAAAGTGAATATTCAAAGTGAATATTTAATGCATAGAGTATACAATATTTAATGATAAAGCATTTAATTAATAATTACATCGACAGAGAGGTTAGACATCCCTTTAAAAAATAAAATAAAATATTGAAATGGCTTCGTATCGTATAACGCCATTTGCAATAATAAATCCCATGAATTCTATCTTTAAAAAAAACGCTTAAATAGCCTTAATTAATTTAAATTTAATGATTAAGCATTTAATTAATCAATATAAGGTATGCAAAAAGTAAAAGAATCATTAAACCAAAAGACAGACGACGTCGTTTGCGAGGGGTAAATCGGCAAAAGAATTAATTTAATTTTTAATTTAAAAATAAAAAATTTGAAACTAAATTTTTTTAAAATTTAAAACATAAATTTTAATTTTCTTATTTAGTTTTTTCAATTGAAAAAATTAAAAGAATAACAATAATATTCCTAAAATTAATTAAATTTTAATTTTCTTATTTAGTTTTTTCAATTGAAAAAATTAAAAGAATAACAATAATATTCCTAAAATTAATTTTGCTTTATTTTTAATTTTGCTTTATTTTCAAATCGGCAAAAGGATTCTCAGCCCTTGTTGACAAATTAATGCTGGTTGAGTTAATTTAATGCTAGCCAAGTTAATTTGCTTTATTTTCAAATCGGCAAAAGGATTCTCAACCCTTTGTTGACAAATTAATGTTGGCTGAGTTAATTTAATGGCTTATGAGAGAATATTTAAGTTCAGAAAACCCATTAAAAACGATGAAAGCATTTATTTGCAGCTGTTTGCATTTAATGACAAAGCATTTAATGTGCTGATAAGCATTAATGATTGGAGTTGAGTAATTGAGTTAAAGACAAGGAAAATTAAATGGAAGGCTAATTAGAAAGAAAGCCAAAAAAAATTCGGTAGCATTTATTTGCAGCTATTTGCATTTAATGACAAAGCATTTAATGTGCTGATAAGCATTAATGAAACGCGTAGAGCATTTAATAGCTTAAAAATTCAATGCTAGCCAAGTTAATTGGCAGGACATGTTAAATGCGCAAAGAATTTAATGACTTATGCATAAAAGATATAAAATATATTGTAAAGATAAAATTACCATAAAAATTTACCAAAGGAATTTTTTTTTTAATTTTAATTGAAAATATATTTAAAGAACAAAATATTTAAATATTTATTTTTTTAAATTTAAAAAACAAAGCAAAATTAATTTTATAAACATTATTGTTATTCTTTTAATTTTTGTAATTAAAACCGTGTTAAAATCTTACGCGTTAAAATCTGATGCGTTACAAATCATGGAGAGAGAACATGCTTAGGACCGCTGGACAGAGAACACCCTTCGGACCGCTGGACAAAAAAAAAACATATATGTTGAAAGATTTTAACGCGGGTAACTATTAATGATTTTAGGGTAAATATGAAAAACATGCTTTGAATAGAAAAATTATTTCTAAATAGTGTAATAAATAAAAGTTATTTGAAAAAAAGATATAAATATTTTGAAATTATTATAAATGATATTATAATGACAAAATTACCGTGAATGGAAAAAGTACTTTTCCTTTCTCTTTCATTAAAGATTTTTTTTTTAAAAATTTTAATTGGAAATATATATATTTTAAAATATTTAAGTATTTTTTTAAAAATTTTAAATAAAATAAAATAAAAATAAAGCAAAATTAATTTTAGGAAAATTATTGTTATTCTTTTAATGTTTTTATTAGAAAAACTAAATAAGAAAATTAAACTTTATGTTTTAAATTTACAGAACTTTGATTTTCAGATTTTTTATTTTTAAATTAGAAATCGTGTAATGGATCTTGTAATGTGTTTAGGGAAAAATGTTATTTTTTTAAAAAGTTCAATTTAAAATTTAAAATAAAGTTAAAACATAAGATAATTAAAGATTTTAGGGGAAAAAATAAAATTCAAAAAAGTAAAGGGAAAAAAAAGTTAGGGAAAAAATATTTTTTAAAGAGCTTAATTTAAAAGAGTAAATAATAAAAAAATTTAAGTGTAAACAAAATTTGTAGACGATGAATAGTGGGGGAAGAGGTGTGAAAATGGGGCAACGACTAAAAAAAATATTTTAACTTATTATATTATTTAACAATAATTTGATTACTCATCGCACGTTTTTTAAATTTTTTTTCAACAGTAAATGAGCAAAAATGGTAACCAAGAGCATCGACGCAAAACGGCGTTGTCTCACAGGGCAGATGCTCCGAAAGTTGGAAAAAGTGAACAGTGCGGGGACAGGTGTCAAGATGAGGCAACCTACTTCAAAAATTATTTTAACTCATTATATTATTTAACAATAATTTGATTATTCACAATATGTTTTTGAAATTGTTTCCAACAATAAATGAGTACATGCGCTAACCATTAATGATTTTAGAGTAAATATGAAAAACATGTTTTGAGTAGGCAAATTATTTCTAAATAGTGTAATGAGTAAAAGTTATTTGAAAAAAAAATGAATAATTAAAAATGATTATAAAAGATATTGTAAAGACAAAATTACCCTTAATGAAAAATTTACTTTTCCTTTCTCTTTCATTAAAGAGATATTTTTCTTTTAAAATTTTAATTGAAAATAAATTTTAAGAACAAAATATTTAGATATTTATTTTTTAAAATTTAAAAAATAAAGCAAAATTAATTTTAGGAATATTATTGTTGTTCTTTTAATTTTTTTAATTAAAAAAGCTAAATAAGAAAATTAAAATTTATGTTTTAAATTTTTAAAAAAAATTATTTTCAGTTTTTTATTTATTTTTAAATTAAAAATTAAATTAATTCTTTTAAATTAAAAAAAAGGGAAATAATTTTAGAGGAAAGAATGTTATTTTTTAAAAGTTTAATTTTGAAAAGTTAATAGCAAAAATTAAATGTAAAAAAAGTATTTTTAAATAAAAAATCATTTATATATATATTTTATTTTTATTTTTGTAAAAAATAATAAAATAAGAGAAAAAGAAAGGAGAAAGGAGAAAGTTGTTATATCAAGGTAATTGTGTCTTTACAAATGCCTTTGTAATAAATTTTTATTTTCCTAAAATTATTTTTACTTATTATACCATTTAACAATAATTTGATTATTTAAAGCATGTTTTTTAAATTTGTCCAAAACGACACCGTTTCACGGGAAAATGCTCACAAATGAATAGTGCAGGACCAGCTCTCAAAATGGGGCAAGCTAGTTGAAAAATTATTTTAACTCAATATACCATTTGACAATAATTTTATTATTCACAGCATGTTTTTCAAATTTTTTTCAACAATAAATGCGCGCCACCGGAAACAAAGAATATTGAAGCAAAACGGCGTCGTTTCACGGGGCAGAGTGAATAGTGCGGGACAGGTGTCAACATGGGGCTCATTACTTGAGCTTTAATATAGATGAATAATTTATCCACGGGTCTGTTCGGGATGGACTGAATTCAGATAGTAAAAAAAAAAAAAAAAATTCTTATCCAATAATACAAGTGACAAGAATTTGATACAGAAATGTTTGAAGATCTATAGCAGTTTTAGGGTTTGGTCTGCAACATACAGAACATAAAAAAAAATTTTTAAAACAATCAAACAAACGAACACTTATTTATTTTATCAGAACTGGTAATATGGGGCATAGCAATTAGCATTTGCTGATAGTTGGTTGCTGCAGCTCCTACCAGCAGCCAGCACTGTTTTTATTTATCGGCTCTGTTTGTCACCACCCTTATTCATGTTGGCACAATACTCAAACAAACTCCCATCAAAACACCTTCTTTAGACAGAAAACCATGCTGGTCCTTGGCAAGCCTATACAGAAGCAACCATTCTCCCTTTGCAATAATCCTACAAATTAAGCCGTAATTAAAAGAATAAAAATGAAACTACTTTAAAAGATTAAGGATTCAAACAGAACAATTCAGAAATCAAATCAAAATAAAAAGATTTAGAGTTCGAAATAACATTCTGAAACAAAGCATTTTGTTTGATAAAAACATGAAAGGGTCCTTGAACAAACCCTCCAATGAAGTCATATGCCACCCGATTTGCCTCAGTCATCCGCCACATCTCTCCGAATGTTAACTTGTCAGGCTCTGTGCGAGCATACTTGCTAAAAATGTTCTCCAGGTTCACTGGCATAAACCTGCAAGCAAAGCAATCCCCATTGTATAATAATGGTTTCCTAGCTAGCTTTATGTTTTTAATGTTTCAAATTTATGAGAATTTGATATGTGATAAGTCTATGAAATAGAGTTATTTTATCCTATTTATTTTGTGCTATTAAATTAGCTAAGTCCTTAGTACTTTAAATTATTAATTAATTAAATTAGCAAACCTTCCTTCAGTGTCATATGTTGCTGAATCACTCCCATGCTTAGCTTTGTGTATTCTGTCTATGTATATGGGAAATAACAGATTTGGCAGCCAACCCTGTGAAAATTGTCAATGCAATATCATAAATTTTTTATAGGATTTATATTTGTTTAATCCGATTATCGTATTTCATGTTCTAACCGTTAAATATATATTGAAAAAGAACTGTATTCTCGATAGATATGACAGAGATATCGGATCGATTCGAAATTTTACGTACACGCCGAGTACAATTATATTCTTAAATCCAAAGTTTGTTAAAATATAAATCGTATAAAAAATTATGAAAATGTGTACTCGTCGTGCACGTAAAATTTTGAATCGATCCGATATTTCTATCATATCGATCAAGAATACTGTTTTTTTTTCAATATATATTTAACGGTTGGAAGTTTTTTACATTGAACAAATAGTTAGACATTTTCAATTTACTCGAAACTCAACGTGCATGATCTACACGAATAGAATATGAAATACGACGGTCGGATTAAACAAATATAAATCATATAAAAAGTCATTGAAGCGTGTAAAACTAATTTTGTTTTACACTAGTGTAAGTGGATCTCTTTTCTCTCTACTGTAATATATATATATATATATATATATATATATATTACAGTAGAGAATACAAGTTAGCACAATAACTTACGGGGAGAGTGAGATAACTAAATGCTGAATTGATGAGAATTGCAATAATAAAAGAGGAAATTGGATTGACACCAATTTGCAATTTCTTCTCTAATTCTCAAATTCAGGTTTCTTTTGTACCAACAAAGATTTATTTAATAATACAAGTGACAAGAATTGAATACAACATAAATGTTTGAAGATCTATAGCAGTTTTAGTGTTTGGTCTGCAACATCCAGAACACTAAAAAAATAGAAAACAAACACTTATTTATTTGATCAGAAATGGTAATCTGGGGGATAGCAAGCAATTAGCATTTGCTGATAGTTGCTGCTGCAGCCAGCCAACGCTGTTTTATTCAGCGGCTCTTTCTGTCACCACCCTTATTCATTTGGGCAAAGTACTCAAACAAACTCCCATCAAACAACTTTCTTACAGCTTCTTTAGACAGAAAACCATGCTGGTCCTTGGCAAGCACATACAAAAGCAACCATTCCCCCTTTGCTATAATCCTGCAAATTAAGCGGTAATAAAAGAATAAAAAATGAAACTAGTTTAAAAGATTAAGGATTCAAACGGAACAATTCATAAATCAAAATAAAAAGATTTAGAGTTCGAAAAAAACATTCTGAAACAAAAGGGTCCTTGAACAAACCATCCAATGAAGTCATATGCCACCCGATTTGCCTCAGTCATCCGCCAGATCTCTCCTAATGTTAACTTGTCAGGCTCTGTGAGAGCATACTTGCTAAAAATGTTCTCCAGGTTCACCGGCATAAACCTGCAAGCAATCCCACCGTTGTATAATAATTAATGGTTTCCTAGCTTTATGTTTCTAATGTTTCAAATCAAATTTTATGAGAATTTGATATGCAAACCTTCCTTCAGTGTCAAATATTGCTGAATCACTCCCATGCTTAGATTTGTGTATTCTGTCTATGTATACGGGAAACAACAGATTTGGCAGCCACCCCTGTGAAAATTTTCAATGCAATTTCAGCAATTTTGTGGGGTTTATATATATATATATATATATATATATAGGAGGGATCCATTTATACTAGTGCAAAACTAAATTAGTTTTACACACTTCCATAATTTTTTATACGATTTATATTTAAACAAATTTGCTTTGGATTTAACAATATAATTATACTCATCATGCACGTAAAGTTTCGAATCGATCGATAATACTGTTTTTTTAATATAAATTTAACGATTGAAATTTGTTTACATCGAACAAATAGTTAAACATTTTTAATTTACTCGAAACTCAACGTGTATGATCTATATGAATAGAACATGAAATCCAACGGTCGGATTAAATAAATATAATCATATAAAAAGTTATGAAAATATGTAAAACTAATTTAGTTTTACATATATATATATATATATATTAGGGTGGATGAAATAATTTTATAAATATATATTTGCAGTAGAGAATACAAGTTAGCACAATAACTTACAGGGAGAGTGGGATAACTGAATATTGAATTCATTAAAATTGCAATAATAACAGAGGAAATTGGATTGAAACCAATATCTCGCAGACCTGGTTTTCACAAGGTGAAGATAAAAATTGTCAAAAAGAGTAAAATAAAAATGAAAGTTAATTGAAGGGAAAAAAAGAAAAGACTCATATTACTTTAGGATTTGGAAAAATTTAGGTTTAAATAATAAAAAATCCCTTCGACTAAAATTAAGTTATCATTCAAGGTCTTATATTTTTATTGCAATCAATTGAGTTCTCAAATTTTTATTTTCATCCAATTGAGCTTTTAATTTAATGAAAATTGATTACGACGGTCACAATCACGTGATCTACATGACTAATTTTCATCCAATCGAGAATTTAATTAAAGGGAAAATTGATATACGAAAACTTGATTGAATGAAAATAGATATTCGAAAATTCAATTAATTATAATAAAACAATAAAAACTTAAATAATAATATAACCAAAATTTACCTCTGAAAGTCTCCCAAGGATAAACAATTCCATTATTGTCTTGGTCAAAAAAGGCAACATGTTGCTGAAGAACACTCATTCCATTATTCTTATGTCCTGCTGTTCCATTTGGATGTTCCACATCAGGAGCTTCCAGTGCTCTAGCCAAATCTGATTCCATATATTTGATTAGTCAAAGGAAGAAATAATAAAAGAGATTAAGTTTGGAATTACCGTAATATTGAATTTTGTCCCTATACTTAAATTTTATTAAATATTATAATTATCATTATCATTATAATTTTATTTATTTTCAAAAGTAAAATAACAAAATTAATAAAAAATTATCATTTGCATTAACAAATTTATTATTTCTTATCTAAAACCCAACAAAATTAAGAATACAGGGACAAAATTTATTGTTGAGTTATAATATAGTGACAAATTTTAACTTAATTTAAAAAAAAAAAAAAATTTACAAATTAGATTGAGTATAGTTGGTAAAAATGGAAGTTATATCTGGTTTTAATTCACTAAACTAATAATTTCTCACAAATTATAAATATGGGCAGTTTTGCAACTATTGAAAATTGAAAACAAAAGGAAGAAGAAAGAAATAGAAAGTAGAAATTTACAAGGCTTTGGTAATTTTTCTTCAAGGTCATCTCGAATCTTTCTTTTACTAGTCACTGGTGCTTTGGGTGCCTCAGTTGCAATATCTTCCTTCTTCTCCATTTTTGCTTTTTTTTTTTTTCCTTCTTGAAGTTGTGAGCTTTTTTAGAAAGAATGAGTTCCTTATAAAGAGATTTTGTTTTGAGGAGACGACAAAATTAAGCAACAAAAAAAGAAAATAAATTCAATAATTGGTTGTACCATAATAAATATCATTTGACTTTTCAGTTTTCTAATTTAGAGAAATTATTTTTAAAATAACTAAAACTAAATTTTTTAAATTTTATAAGGGATAGATCTGATGATTTTAGATATAATATGAACACGATATAATAAAAATAATTAAAATTTAATATGAAAAAAACATAAACACGATATGAATATATGAACGTGTTAAAATTTATATAACATAAATTATTAATATGTCAAAATTTATATAAATCTATAATATTTTAAACATAATTAAGATAAAAAAATAAAATAAACACGATATAAATATAAAAATTATCAAATCTAACAAACGAGATCAACAAAATATCACATACTTATTAAGATATATTAAAAAAATAAAACATATAATAATATCTTAACTCTACATATCGACTTAAAATAATATCACTGTCAAGTCTAAACAAAAAAAAAAAAAATTGTAGACAACATTTAGTAGCCTTTATCCTTTAGGCTTTAGTTAGGGCTATGATATATTAGTAGGTAATTGATCACATCACATGTGATCTGGTCGGTTAATATCTCTAACCCTTAGGATGCGTTTTTTTATGAGGAATTTTAAAGAAAGATTTCATTTCTAAAAAGATTTTTAAAATTTTAAAAGATAGTAAAATAATAATGAAAATTATTTGTCTATTTAAAAAAATTTAAAATTATCAAAAATTTTGAAATTTGAATAAAACATTTTAAAAGGTTCAAATTTTTTTTATATTTAAATTTCACCTGTTAAGGTAAAATTTATGAATCCTTTAAATAAGGTATAACATCTATGTTTCTTATTTTTACGTAATTTTTTATTTTCTTTAACTATAATTACAAAAATTCATTTTAAAATTTACTTTTTTTTATTCATTTTATATTATTAGTAATATTTATATATTTTTATAAATTTAATAATACTTATATTTCATATTTTCTTAAAATTTTTTAGTCATAACACCGTTATTTTTTATTATAATTATTTTTTTATTTCATCAAATTTTAATATTCAAATTTAAAAAAAAATATTTATTCAAACAATATAATTATAAGCATTTTTACTATAAATGCTATTATTTGAAATTGATACATTTAAAAAAAAAAAATCGAAATTTTATTGTTATTACAAATGTTATTATTTCCAAATAATACATTTTAAAATACTTACATAAATTCTTTAAAATTTCAAAAATAAAAATTATCCAAACTCACCTTAAAAAAGTATATCCC
Source organism: Fremontodendron californicum (assembly GCA_030761205.1). Lineage (NCBI taxonomy): Eukaryota > Viridiplantae > Streptophyta > Magnoliopsida > Malvales > Malvaceae > Fremontodendron > Fremontodendron californicum. The sequence goes on along the minus strand of JAULJL010000022.1, from coordinate 22,667,590 downwards.
AACCTCCTACTAAGCCCGTTTGTAATATTTCGAACCTAAGGTATGTCCAAAGCCCTTGTCAACCTTACCAAACCCATCTAGACACGTAATATTTCGAACCGGAGTTAGGACAACATAGAATAATTGCCAAAAGTTTTCCTTTAGTTGAAACTGTAGAGGGATGGACGAAACATGGTTCAATTCTCCACGTTTTTCTTAGTTTCTCCTTTCGGAAGACGAGAAAGAAAGACTTCATACCAAAGAAAAGAAACACATCTTTTTAATGGAAACTAATCCTCTTTTGTGTTAATATCATTTCAAGGACTTAATATGTTACTTTTCGTATACTTAATTTCTGCTTGCTATCTAAAATCTAAAATATATAAAAAATGGATTACAAGTCTTTTTCGTGTTTTTACACCTGTCTAAAAATCATAGAAGGAATTTTATTAATTTGTTAGGGTAAAAAAGGTTTTCAATCAAATGAAAAATTTGTTCACGAGAGAAAGAAATTTGTAATAATATATTATAACAAAAAAAAAAAAGAGACAACTATCATATCATACAGACAACCCTTAATTAATATAGTATTTTATATTTTTTTAATATATGTTTTTATCTATAATCTATAATAACTAACTATAAAAACAATCCCCCAATTGCATGTGATTAAAGAATTTAGGATTTTGAATCAACATGTATTTGCCACATAAGTATGGGTATTAAGGGGTTGAAGGGGTTAGTTTAAGTATTTTTAATTTTTTTTTATTAAAAGAGAAAGAAAGAAAAAGAAAAAAAGAAAGAAAAGAAAAAGAAAAAGAAAAAGAAAAAGAAAAAAAATAGAGAAAAAATTATGTGTCCGTATCGTTTTTGTGTTCGTGTTATTTTTTTGTGTTCAAAATATTATAAATTTATATAATTTTTACACGTTAATAATTTGTTTTATGTAGATTTTGACACGTTCACGTTCACGTATTCGTGTCGTGTTCATATTATTTTTTCGTGAAAGAAAGGTACAAAAATATAGGAAAAAAAATTGTGTGTTCGTGTTTTTTTTGTGTTCGTGTTATTTTTTGTTGTTCAAAATATTATAAATTTATGCAATTTTTATACGTTAATAATTCATTTTATGTAGATTTTGACACGTTCACGTATTCATGTCATGTTCGTGTTATTTTTTCGTGTGTTCAAAATATTATAAATTTATATAATTTTTACATGTTAATAATTCATTTATGTAGATTATGACACGTTCGGATATTCGTTCGTGTTCATATTATTTTTTGTGTCATGCTCATGTTATTTTTTCATATGTTCAAAGTATTATAACTTTATATAGATTTGTACATATTAATAATTTATTTTATATGAATTTTGATACGTTCGTATATTTGTGTTGTGTTCATGTTATTTTCATGTGTTCGTGTCATGTTTTAATTTATCCAAATATTTTGCATAGTTTGTCATGATAATTTAATTTAGAGAAAATTGTGTGTTGATGTCGTGTCTCAGTTCATCCCATATTTTACATAATTTATCATAATGATTTAATTTAGAGAAAAAATTGCATGTTCGTAACATTTTCGTGTTATTTTATCGTGTTTTTAAAGTATTATAAATTTATATAAAGTTTTACATGTTAACAATTCATTTTATGTAGATTTTGAGACGTTCGTGTATTTTTGTCGTATTCATGTTATTTTTTGTGTCATATTTTAATTATTTTTGTCATGTTGTGTTCGTGTTGTATAACCATGTTGTCTTCTAAATTGACAAGTCTAATTGATACTATTCAAATAACTCCCAAATTTACGTCGTGCGTCGTCATGTTCGTGTTGTTTTTCCTGAGAATTTAGGATTTTGAAACAATATGCATTTGCCACATAAGCCATGGCATTAGCTATAGTTTGAAGGGTAATTATGACATTCGGATTTTTTTGCCTAATAATTAGGGATTAATTAGGTTATTTTAGAATATATTTTGTGTTTGTTTTATCTTTTGATTAACACTAATGAGATATTTTGGATCTCGGATTATTTTGGCTTCGGGTCATATTGAGTTTAGGTCTTTCCGGGTTCGTACCTTTTCGAGTTCAGATTTTTTCGGTTTCAAATATTTTGTGTCGTGTTCATATTACTTTTCGTGTCATATTTGTGTTATTTTTTAGTGTGTTCAAAGTATTCGTGTTCGTGTTATTTTTCGTGTGTTCAAAGTATTATAAATTTATATAATTTTTGCAAGTTAATAATTCGTTTAATGTAGATTTTGACACATTCGCGTCGTGTTCGTGTTATTTTTTCGTGTGCTCAAAATATTATAAAATATATATAAATTTTTACATGTTAATAATTCGTTTTATGTAGATTTTGAGACGTTCGTGTATTTTTGTGTTCATGTTATTCTTCGTGTCGTATTTTAATTATGTTTTTCAAGTTGTATTCGTGTCGTTTTCAATTCATCCAAATATTTTGCATAGTTTGTCATTTTGATTCAATTTAGAAAAAATTTTGTTTGTACATGTCGTGTCTCGATTCATCATATATTTTGCATAATTTTTCATAATTATTCAATTTAGAGAAAAAAATATATGTTTGTAATGTGTTTGTGTTATTTTATCGCGTGTTTAAAGTATTATAAATTTATATAAATTTATACACATTAATAATTGGTTTTATGTAGATTCTGATACGTTCCTGTATTTATGTCATGTTCATGTTATTTTTCGTGTCGTGCTTTAATTATTTTTTTCATGTTCTATTCATGTCGTATAATAATGTTGTGTCCGAAATTATAAAGTCTAATTGATACTATTCAAATAATTTTCAATTTTGTGTCGCGTGTCATCATGTTCGTATTATTTTTTTATCATACTCGTATTCAAGCTATTATATACTTATATAAATCTTGACACTTTAATAATTCGTTTTATGTAGATTTTGACACTTTCATGTGTTTGTATCATGTTCATTTTATTTTTCGTGTCGTATTTTAATTATTTTCTCATGTTATATTTGCATCGTATAATTATATTTTGTCCAAAATTATCGGATCTAATTGACCATATCAAATAACTCTCAACTTTATATCAGGTATCGTATAATGATGAAAGTTATTATTTTTCTAAATTATCTTCACTTCTCTTATTTTTTTATCTTTTAAATTTATTATAAAATATCAATTCACATCCGATAATATAACCGTTGTGAAGCGTGAGCATTTTTCTAGTAACAACCTTTAAAAGTTGTCCTCAAATTCAATAGGGTTGCTTAATTAGAGATTTAATAATAAGATGTGGCATAAAACATCATCAAGAGGTTAGTTTTGACTTTTAATCATCTATTAAAAAAACCTTTTTAATTAAATAGAAGAGAACAAAAAATTGGAGCCAGAAAAAATGAACGAAAAAAAAAATTGGGAGGAGAGAGTAAAAAGCTTATCTCAAAGCTTCTCCTTAAAGTAGAACAAATTAACTAATTTTATATTAAGTTCGTTTTATATATATTTTTTTTGACACGTTTGTATATTTAGATTGTGATCATATTATTTTTTTATATCATGTTATATTTTAGTTATTTTTCATGTCATATTTAAAAAGATCTAAGTATTCGTGTCGTGTTCATGCTATTTTTTCGTGTTATAATCGTATTCTATGTATTACATATATATAAATTTTAATACGTTAATAATTCATATTATATAGATTTTGATATGTTCGTGCATTCGTGTCATGTTAGTGTGATTTTTTCGTGCCGTATTGTGTTTTTTATTTTTCGTGTCATGTTTGTGTAATTTTTGTATTCGTGTTATTTTTTATGTGTTCAAAGTATTATAAATTTATATAAATTTTTACACCTTAATAATTCGTTTTAGGTAGATTTTGACACGTTCGTATATTCGTGTCGTGTTCATGTTCATGTTATTTTTCGTGTCATAATCGTCTTCGTGTTGTTTTTTCGTGTGTTCAAAGTATTTTAAATTTATATAAATTTATACACGTTAATAATTAATTTTATGTAGATTGTGACACGTTCTTATATTTGTGTTGTGTTCATGTTATTTTTTGTGTCTATCGTGTTTTAATTGTTTTCTCATATTGTGTTCGTGTTGTGTTTCAATTCATCCAAATATTTGCATAGTTTGGCATAGTGATTCAATTTTTTTTTAAAAAAAATTGTGTGTTTGTATCATATCTCAATTCATCCACATTTTGTATAATTTGTCATAATAATTCAATTTAGAGAAAAAATTGTATATTCATGTCGTGTTATTTTATCGTGTGTTTAAAGTATTATAAATTTATATAAATTCTTACACGTTAATAATTCATTTTATTTAGATTTTGACACATTTGTGTATTCGTGTCGTACGTGTTCATGTTATTTTTTGTCTTGTGTCGTGTTTTAATTGTCTTTCATATTATTTTCGTGTCATGTCTTAATTTATTTCATATTTTGTATAATTTGCTAAAATGATTCAATTATAACTCTAAATTTATTTACTTAAAAATTTAATTATTAGACCTATCATACATTAATATATATATATATATATATTCAAAACTTTTTTTTTTTTTTTAAGTATAGCGAGGGACATATTCTCGTAGATATAAATTCAAAATGTCGATGCTTTTTAGAGAAAGAAAGATTAAAAAAATGTTAACTAGAAGGGATAATGGTATAAAAAAGCAGGCTTTAATTAACATATGATGAAACTTGGGTCAAGGTGAGGACCACCAAACCATGAGGCTCTTAGGCTAATGTCATATACGTGGTTGTTTTTATTTATTGTGTTTTGTGAACTAATGCTAGCTAATCCATCAATATAAATTTTGACAATTCGTAAATTTATGTTATGTTACATTATTTTTTTGTATTATAATTATATTATATATTATATCAATTTTAATAAGTTAATAATTTGTGTTATACAAATTTTATTATGTTCATGTGTATTTATGTCATTTGTGTTATTTTTTTATATCATATTATTTTATAATTATTTTTTCATATCGTAATCAAAATTATCAATTTTTTCGTTCAAATATGAACCTATTATCATGCCTTATACTACAGAGACACTCCCATTCTCTACTCTCTCCCAACAACTCCTTGAGAATCCAACATTGGTCTAATAGAACGAAAATTACTTCTTTTAAGCAAATAAAAAAATTATCTTTTATTCTATAATTAGATTCAGTAATAATATTCTATGCACATACACTAAAATATTTAAATTCCAAAAATAAAATTAAATGATTTTCATATATATATATATTTATTAATTATTTTCATAAATATATATTAATAAGATGTTTTTATTTTGATAATACTATATATGATTAATTTATTTATCAATAATTTTAAAAAATATATACTAATAAGATATTTTTATTTTGATAATACAGTTAAAAGTATTTATCAGATATGTCTAAACCTAATTTCATTTATAAGTGTACTTCTCATATTATTATGGTACATTTAAAATTTACTTTCAAAATATATTCACAAGACTTGAATCTTAATTAAAAAAAAAAAAAAAAAATTCTTTTTTAATTTTTTTTTTGAAAAATAGAGAACTAAAATCTAATCCACGTAGATATCCATAAAATACACAAATTATCTATCACTCGCAAAAAAAAAAATCTCTAACATTGTCTACAGAGCTCAAAAACTTATCTGTCAATCACTACAACAAATTTCGTTATTTGTGGCGTAAATTTAATTGTCACATAAAATATATTTTCGTCACTTAATAGTATAAGTGACGAAAATACATGTGTCACGATGTTCGTCACCTTAGCCGCGTCACTGATTGTCAAGTGTGACGATAGTAGTAAAAGCGTCACTAATGTATTTATTTTTTGTGACATAATCTATTACGTCATAAATGTATGAATATTCTGCGACGAATATTTGCGTCATTGTAAGAGATAAAAATATTTCACCTTTACAATACGAATCGTCACAAAAGTGATAAAAAAAATATAATATTTAGTGACAAAAATATTTTATCATGATCTTTTGTGACATGTTTATGGCGTCACGATATACAAGATAATTATGTCATTAAAAGTAATTCATCGTCACGAAATAATTATTAAAACTTGATATTTTATGAAAAAATTTTAATCCGTCATTAAAAGTCATCTAAAATTGACATTGACATGCGTCACAAAATAATATTTTTGACATCACTAAATGGGTTTGAACATCTAATACGATAAAAAAAAAAGTGACATAATTGATGCGTCATGGATCAATTTATTATATTTTTGGTGACAAATCAATTATCTGTCATAACTTTGTTTTGATGACCATATAACAATATGTCATTAAAAGCATTATACAAATAGTGACGAAACAATTGTTGTCATAATTTTTATTTTTCTACAATACATAATTTACTGAAATAAATAAAATAGCCAAATAATTAAAAGAAAGTAATCAATTTTATGATAAAATTATCCATGTCAATATTTCTAAAATTCACCTACTTGTCATCTTTAAAAAAATCTTACTAATCAAATAATCTCTAAACATCATCAAGATATCTATATACTAGACGTACTTAAAATAAATACACCAAACATTTGTTGAACTACTCAATCCAATTCTGGTGCTGTTTCAGAGTGTGTTGATGCTGAGCTTGAGTCACTAGATTCTGCAATAAATAATGATTTTGAATTAGTACATAAATAAATACAAATCATCATGAAAGTACAAAATAACATCACATTTGCAAAAATTTGTAAGCGAACTTGTCTTGTAAGTACAGAAAATTTATTTAAATCCTTATCAAACCTGTCAAGGGACCATTCAAAACTTACAATTTCAACTCAATTCAAGCCCAAGGATTTACTAAACAACAAGAGCATAAAAAAAAAAAAAAACACACACACACACACAAACATATAATGAAAAGTACTATTAATAAAAGATTCCTCTATAATAAAGTTGTTTTTATTCCATATTCTAGACAGACTCCCTGAATTACCACAAGAAACTGCATACAATCATGGATAGTCATCATAGGCCACACCTTTTGGATCAAGAACCTCGGTAATATCTTTCATTTTAGTTACTTGAATTTGAAACATTTAAATTTAATGTATTTCAACAATTCCCTTACGCCACACTTAGTCGCACCACCCAACCCTCTACAGTTCCATGAAAGAGTTTTCATGTCTAATTAGAAATCTCAAACTCTATAAAATCCTCAAAATATCACTTACCCCTCAATCAGCCGCAAATAGATTTCATGTCTAATATGCATAATGACTATCATGTTTCCTAATTTTTTAACTAACTCCCCTTATGTATTGCCCATCCTCTTTATGTTTCAATAGAAAAATCTAAAACTTAATTATCACAAAAACACCAAAAAGAATCTATCAAATGAAGAACTATAAACAGAACATGTGACTACATAAGCACAATTGGGAGTTTCCAATTCAATCAGTCAATCAATATAAGGGAATGTCTAGATATTCCATATATGACCCAAAAAAGGACAATTTAGAGAAGTGTGCACCTGAAAATTGAGTATTAGGAACTTCAAATCCTGCAGCTATTAAAGCATTCATCATAGCATCCATTCTTGCTTGAAATTGAACTTTCATGATTTTTATCCTTAATCGACATTTTTTCAACTCAGTTTTAGTTTTCTTAAAAATTTTCTCCACCTCAGCAGCCCTTGCACTTGAAACTTTTGAAGTACTAGGCTTAGGCCCGTATCCAAGTCCTTTGATATATCCAGATCTTGTGCCTAATACTTCATCTACAATTTGATCAACTTTTTTTGTTCTTCGCCTTCTTTTGGAGGCTCATTCTGCATCTGAATCATTTTTTCCTATCAAATAAAGCCAAGATTATTTAATGAGTACTTGTGGAAAGAAACAAAATTTATGATGTCGCAATTAAATTAACTTACATATGCTGCTTCTGCAGTAGGAGTTGACCATCTTTTCGTCTCAGAATAATGAGAGGCCTTAAAAAATTCAATCCTATCAAGCTCGTGATCATCTTTACGCTGTATAATTAAAAATGCATTAAGTAATTTTATATATAGAAATGAAATTAACAAAACTTATATAAATATTAATCCTACCAGTTTATAACGACTTGCCACAAATGCCCTTGAACCTTGGTTGTGAATCATGGTGACATTGTTTCGAACTTGTGCATTTGTTGCACACCTTTTCTTTATTTATCCAAAACAAATATCATGTTTAAATCATAGCTTATAATTCTAGATAAATAAAAAAATAGACATAACAAATTGAAAAAATGTAGAAAACTTTCACCTGATATTCAGGATCGCTGAACATGTCACATAGACTATCCCAATTCTCTTGACTCAAGTTGTAATCAGAAGGACTGTTTTGGCGTGCTACTGCAGGTGATGGGAACTTCTTAAAGTGCTTATGGAGCTTGTAACGGTGATTCCTAGACAACTTCGCCAAAATAGACAATACACTATTTTTCACATAGTCATCGTCCATCTTCATTTCAAACTTTGTCTAGAAAAGATAACAGAAAATTATTTGAATTCAAAAATGAAACACGATAACTATTAAATAAATAATTGAATATAAAAAAAATAATAAAAATAAGCAATGCCCTTACGTTAAGTCTTTCAAATGCATGCAATTTTTCTTCATCTGTGAATGCCTTCCAATTCGTTGGGGTAGGAATAAATTGACGAGAAATTTCTCCAATCTCTGAAGACAGTTTGGCAGATTGGACATCGTAAATAGGTATGCCTTTACCTGGTTCTATATCTATTACCATCTTGTTTTTCCCTTTTAACATTTTTTCAAGTCCCATCCCCCTAGTTGGGCCACGTACCTTTTTAGTGTTTGTAGTTGCATCTGTAGTATCAAATAATAAATATAATCACAAAATTTCTAGCTTAATATTAGTATATAAAACTTAGTCAATTCATTTGTTATTTTGATCTTTAATTAATACGAAATTAAATGCTAAACAAACAGTTAATCAATCATATTAGATTCACAAGAATATAGTAATAGGGAAATGTTAACCAGTATCTAGTGGTACCGATTAAAGTGATATATGAGCCGATATATAGTGTGATGGTGCTGATTCAAACTATATATAGAGGCGTTGAGTCTTTTCATTATTAGTAGGTATAGCCAAGCAAAGGAGCAAGTTGCAATGACTCTGCATGTTGCTTCTTGGGCAACTTCCAGCCTTGGGTCAATGAGACAAAAAAATAAAAGGTGATTTTCTAAGACAAAAAAAATAAAAGGTGACTTTATGGGGTAGGTTGTGGATTTTTTTATATTGGTGCTTACGCTTGTGCATTTCATGGATGATTGTGGGTTGTGTTATGTTATTTTATTTATATTTTGGTGGTTTATTGGGAGATGTTCAGGTAATTCTGTAATTGTGCTGGGTTTGCTTGGTCTTTTATCTCGACTAGGTTGTACTTTTTCTTGATTCTAGCAGGTTATTAGGATGCATTTTGGTATCTATTTGGTTTGTGTAATCCCTAGCATGTCTTGAGTTGGGTGTGCCCTAGTATATTTTCCTCCTGAAATGTTTACATTGTGCACCAATTATTCAATCTTTATAGAATTTCATTGTTAGTTAATAATTATTATATGATGATTTAGCTTCCATTTCTGAGTTTTGGTGATTCCTACTTTGAATATGATCTTGGCTTTTAAGTTTTTGCGTATAAGATGTAGAAGGGGGAGCTTAAGCTAGGAGCACTATATAAAGCATGTAAATTGTGAAAGTTTAGTATAAAGTTTATACACGAACTTCGTTGTTTATTGAGGTTGTCAATTGTGAACAACTGGTTTAATGATGGGGCTATCTCTATCCACCTATGTTGGTATTTCTTGTGTATAAACAAAAGGTTGTATTATTTGCATGGTCTGTTTGATGGTGCAATTTGATGGTAAATAGATCCTTCAAATCATTGGACTAATGCATATTAAAATAATGTCACCCCTTTGATAATAATAAAAACCTCATATTCATTCATATTGCTTTCTCTGCTAGGACCATGCATTTAGTTAGGTTGAGAAACTTTTTTTTTTGTGTGTTTAGGAACATTATATCCCAAATAACCTGCTTTAGAACGTAATTCTTATGAATTTTTAATCAAAAAAAAGATTGTGCTTTTAATAACATAGATGAAAAGAAAATTTTTAAAAAAAAAATCAACGGATTTCACTGACTTTTAATAAACCCATGTATCATGATATATAAAAATTTACAGCCATCAAGACACAAGCATACCAATAAAATAACAACAATTCTTTCATGAGCATATTTCAAAAAACATATCCAAAAAATAAAAGAGAAAAACAAAAACAAGTGGAATTTTAGCATACCTTTTTGGAGCAACTTGAATAAAAACCCAAAGAATTGTTATAGCTTGTAGGTGGAGATGCTGAAAACGGTTATGGATGAGTAGAGGCAGAGTCCATAACTCAAACAAATACATATACTGCTTGTTTTGAGGGAGAAAAAACACGTGAAGTCAATATACAACTCAAACGATGTAGTTTAGTATTTTAAAATTAAAATTAATTTTAATTTAATTAAAAATAAAAATAAAAACTAAAAATAATTGGAAATTAAATAACCTACCTCTTCTATGTAGTATGTACCGGTTGGCCTCTTCAACCCATAAGCGGCTTGAATTCGATCTTCCTTAAATACCATAAAAAAATCCCAAAATCCCACCTTTGATGGACGAGGTTGAAAAGTTAAGCAGAATAGGAGATCCTTTGAAATTTGTGGGTTTATGAGAGGAGGACAATGACTAAAATCTTAATTTTTGGCTCGTAGGAAATTCGTTGAACATTAAAGAACGAATGGCACGCTACTGTGGAGAGTCGAAGGTCGCCGCCCATTTCTGGATTTAGGAAAGGAAACGTTGTCCCTGTTGCAATTCAAAGGGATAGTTAAAAGGTATATAATAAAATATATATGATATAATATGTGCCGCTAGGCATTGGTAAAAGGTATATAATAAAACGTTGTCCCTGTTACAATTATATTATATTAGTTATTTCAAAATTATGATATAATATATTATTAAAACTTAGTTAGCTTATTGTAGTAGTAATTACTTGGTAAAGTTACTAAAAACGTATAAATATAAAATTATTTTTAATATAATATATATTATTTTTAATATAAAATTATTTTATAATATAAAATATATTTTTTATATTTTATTTTTTTAAAATAATAAAACATGTTTTCGGACCCGTTCAAGTTGGGTTTAGGCAAGAAAAAAAAAATTTAATATGGGTCCGAGCTCAAAACTGGACTCCTACCCAGGGTTATCGGTAGAGGCCGGTACGTACCGTTTTTAAGGTAAACCGAAACGGTACCAATCTCGTACCGTTTCGGTTTTTGTACTGGCCCATACCGGTTGTACCGGCTTGTATCGGTCAATTTCAGTCAGTACCGGTACATATTGATCAATACCAGTTGGTACAAGATTTTGATTTTTTTAAAAAAAAATCACTTATTTGATTTTTTAAACCAATTTTAATATTTTTTGTGTCATGATCATTTTTTTTTTCATAATTACATCTAAAAATAATATGCTCATTAAATTAGGCTATTGAACATAATTAATAATAATTTACTATTTTTTTTTAACATTTATTTTACCTATTTGGTGTTTAAAAATTTTAGATATTAAATATTTGAAATTTATATTTGTATAAAAATATATATATGCATGTAATGGATGTATATTTGCATGTGTATATAATATATATTTTATTAAGAAACTTGAAAATAGGCTATATAAATATATGAAAAAATATTTGAAAAATACCGGTAAATTCGAAACGGTACACCGAAACACACCGGTATCGGTATGTACCAGTATGAGAACAAAAATGGTACGCCCACGGGTACGGTACTGATTACCTTGCTCTTACCTTAAAAAGCAATCACAACTGACGAAAAAGGGGAATCGCCTATAAGATAAAGGGCAAAAAACTCAAACTTTCACATGGGCAAAGGTGACTACGACCCACCCTTATTGCGGCTACACTGGCTGTAACAGAACTCGATTGGGAATACACTATAGATTAGAAGTACATCTTTCCTTTGATTGTTGGAACTTTACACATGCGTGGAAATATACTTGATTCGACCTGGCCTGATCCATGGACACCATATTATCAATATAATATATATCTTTCATCACGAAACATTTTAAGAAGAGACTAAAATTATATGACAAAAATATGCTTTGTAATAAGTCCTAAGAGGATTTAGTATATTTAAAATGTGTGAAATGCTAAGAGTCAATTCTCCCTGATTCCATTGTAATTATATCAACATTCATTTTTACAAATCACTTTGTATATGTATTTTATTAATATATTGTTATTATAATGGATGACAAAATTCTCACAAAATGATAAGCATAAACATATATATATATATATATAAGTATATGTGATGTCCATGCATGAATAGTTGGATAATAGAGTACTGACTCATTCTTGGACATAGGGAACAAAAAAAAATTATTGAAGAAATTTTGATTAATATATGCACTAAATAAATTTCTGACATAACAATGGCACGTACTAAATAAATTTTTTGCATTGTTAATATTTTTATTTGAAAATTAAGTGAAAATGCTTTTGTATCTAATCAAATTAAATAATTCGTCACCAAAAAATATATTCATATATGATAGAAAGTGAAATTGACACAAGTAAACATGAAACGTCATAAAAGTTTTTTCTTTATTAGGATTTGATGGAAAATTTTGTCGTTATATCTTGCGTGACAAAAATTCTTAATAAATATAAAAAATCATCACACATAATGAAGAGTGATGTTTATCAAACGGGTGACGAAATCTAGATTTTGTCACGTAATGATATGAATTTGTGATATAAAATTAATGCGTCACTAAATAAACGTCACTAATTCATATATTTTATCTATGACAAAATATGAATTGTCACAAATGCACTTGAATCGTCACAAAGAAATTCCCTTCATTAGGATTTGGTGGGAAAATTTGGTGCCATATCTTGAGTGACAAAAATTCCTAATAAATATATAAAACGTCACGCATAATGAAGAGTGATGTTTATCAAATGGGTGACGACAGCTATATTTTGTCACGTAAAGATATGAATTTGTAACATAAAATTAATACGTCACTAAATAAACGTCACTAATTCACATATTTTATTTATGACAAAATATGAATCATCACAAAAAAGTTTACCTTCATTAGGATTTGGTGGAAAAATTTGGCGCCATATATTGCGTGACAAAAATTCCTAATAAATATATAACATGTCACGCATAATGAAGAGTGATGTTTATCAAATGGGTGACGAAAACTATATTTTGTCACGTAATGATATGAATTTGTAACATAAAATTAATGCGTCACTAAATAATCGTCACTAATTCACATATTATATATATGAAAAAAATAAATCGTCACAAGTGCACTTGAATCGTCACAAAAAAATTTCCCTCTATTAGAATTTGGTGGGAAAATTTGGCGTCATTCCTTATGTGACGCAAATTTGTGATAAAGCTATAAAACGTCACGCATAATAAGATGTTTATTAGATAGGTGACATTATTTCAATTTTGTCACGTAATGATATGAATTGGTGACATAAAAATCACGCGTCATTAAAAAAATTGTCACAAATAATCAAATTTTTTGTAGTGAATGTATAACATAGTTTTCTTAAATTAATATACTTTATATCTAACACATATATAATCTTAACTATATAAACTCTTCACATACTGACAGGTATTTTTTTTTCGAGAAAGAAAGGGAAAAAAAAAAGAAAGGAAGAGAAAGAAAAGAAAGAGGGAAGAAAGAAAATTAAAAGAAAGAAAAAGATGAAATTTTTTGTGTGTTCTTTTTTTTTTGGTTTAATGTATTATAAATTTCTATACATTTTTACACGTAAATAATTTTATTTTAGGCTTTAGTATAAAAAAAACCCCTTAACTAAAATTAAATAATCAACTAAGTCCCTATCATTTTATTGCAATCATTTGAGCCCTTAAACATTTATTTTTATCTATTTGAGCTCTTAAACATTTATTTTCATCAATTTGAACCCTCAAACATCTATTTTCATCCAATTTAGCCCTCAATTGGATAGAAATTTATGATGGCCTTTAACCAATTTTTGTCCAATCAAAAGCTCAATTGGGTGAAAATAGATGTTTGAGGACTTAATTAATTGCAATAAAACAATAGGGGCTTCGATGATTATTTAGTTTTAGTTCATAGGCTTTTTTATATTTAAGCCTTTATTTTATGTATATTTTGACACGTTCATGTATTCGTGTAATGTTCATGTTATTTTTCGTGTTGTGTTTTAATTATTTTTTTATGTTATGTTCATGTTGTGTCTCAATTCATTTCATATTTTGCATGGTTTATCATTGTGATTCAATTTAGAAAAAAAAAATTGTATGTTCCTGTCGTGTCTCATCTCATTATATATTTTCCATAATTTGTCATAGTGATTCAATTTAGAATTTTTTTTTGAGTTTGTGACGTGTTCATGTTATTTTTTGTGTTCAAAGTATTATAAATTTATATAAATTTTTACACGTTAATAATTCATTTTATATATATTTTGACATATTCATGTCGTATTCACGTTATTTTTCGTGTCATGTCGTGTTTTAATTATTTTCTCATGTTGTGTTATGTCGTGTCTAACATCATCCTATATTTTGCATAATTTGTCATAATGATTTGATTTTAACTCTAAATTAATTTACTTAAGATATTAAAACATAAAAAATTATTTAAATAAATGATAATTATTTAATACAACTTAAATTTATTTGTGATTGTTAATTTAATTAAAATTTATAAATATTAAAAAAAATCCCCAAATGAAGCGGAGGATGAATTCTAGTATTTAGTTAGCATCAGGTGGTTTGAAAGGAAAGAAAACAACATTCACCCCACAATTAAGACCTTAGACATATCACATGCCAAATCCATAACCTCAAGAAACCTGTCTGCATCTTTTAAGAGCAACTGTACTTAAAAGTAAATTTATTCATAGGTCGGTTCGAGCTGGACCGAATTCAGATAACAAAAAAATTTCTTGTCCAAAACCCGGCATTTCGAACTCAATTTTTTTATTTACAATATATTAAATATTATTATTTTTACATTAATATTTATATATTTTAATAATTAAATTTCAATAAATTTTTTTATTAATTAAATAATAATTCGGATCAGACTAGGTCGGTTCAGATTTGAAATATGCTATCTCAGGCTCAACCCAATTCAGATCGAACGGATAACCCGAATTTCGAATAGGTCTATTTTTGTTAGAGTAAGCCCTACAAGCCAATCGAAAATTGCTTGTATTATTTAGCCTTGTTATTACATGTAAAACACATTATGATTTGTTTAAATTATAATTGAGATATTTCTTTATCCATGAGTTTAATTATAAAGAGTTATTAATTACTTGTATAGATAAAACACATGAAACATAAAAGTTTTGCAAAAGAGTTGTAAGGAGTTACAATTATGGGATCCTTTTGCATCAAAGTCATGTTTCTAAAACATTCCTAGTCATTGTATTGTCGAGACGGGACATCAGCAATGTCAAAAAACTGGCATATGTTAAGCCTTCAAGCATATGATGCATGCAATCAATCTCATAGATTGAAGTATAGAGATGCTTAATGATAACATATGTGTGCTTGTTAGTAGAACAAGTTCACTGAACATGACCCGGTATGAGAGTTCCATTTGGTATTTCACTCAATTGTTTATGGAAATACTCTCATGTGTCAGTAGTGTAAATAATCCTTTTACTTGTGACACCAGGTCATCTTGTATGTTAATTATCATACTTTGATTTCATCCGAACGGGTCTCAACATGAGATGCCTATGGTAGGGTGATATTGTGTATGATATGAAACATGCGAAGATGGATGAGTGGTCCAGAGAGGATCCATCATCCCAAGTGATTTAGGGAACATATATCACTCGTTCCTGACTTATATTAACTTATAGAAGACCTTGGCCAAGGCAATATTTGAGAAGTTAATATGAAAGTTGCAGGACTAATAAGTTAGGGTATAGAGTAGAAACTGCACCATGCTCTTACTCTTTCGGGATATATGATGGAAGGATCGAATTACACTAAGTTACTCTACACTGAAAGGCTTGTCAAACCACTTTGACTCGTCGGACATTTGGATGGCCATGATACATTGCTAGATGCCGCTCATGGTCTATAAATATAAATTATTGGCTAAATTAATTTATATTTATTTTCAACATGTTCGGGGGTGTATTGGGTCACACACATAAAGGGTAATTTTGTGGAATTAAAATACAACTGGGCTTAAATAAAGAAATAAAGATTTCTTAAGGACTTAATTGAAAAAGTTCAATTAAATCCATAAGCCTAAGTGCAATTATATTAAGAGTTGGCTTGCATTTAGATGTATTATATAAACCCTGTGTGCCCCCCCTTATAGTAAACATAAGAAAAATTCTAGCCTCTCTTCCCTGTGTTGCCGCAATTCCCTTAGGTAGCGTTTGGTATTACTTGCAAGATCACTGTTGTGATTTAATTACCATGGTGATAAGACTACCAAGGTGATTTGATCACTAGTGATTTTATATTACCATGTTTGGTATAACATTATAAATCATTAGTGATATTAAACTACAATGTTTGGTATTACAAGAAAAAAAGATTATCGAGTACAAAATATCCAAAATAACCTTTCCAAAAAAGAAAAAAAATATTCTTTTTTGTTTTTCTTATATGGACATTTTTTCACTTATATGTTTTTTAAATGTTCAGATTTTTGCTTTTCAAAAAATATTTCTGGATAAAAATACACAAAACTTATACCATAATAAGGATAGAATATAAAAAATATTAGGCAACAAAACTACTACTATCTTAACCTTAAAACACAAAAGTCACAAATATTTGGCCAAGTTTAGAGGTCTAAGGTAAATATTAGCTAGCAGTTTTTTCACACGTGTTTTTTTTCGCTATTATCAGGGCAAATTAGTAATAAAATAACATAAAAAATTACTTTCTCATGGTGATAAAACTTTCCTATCCTTTTGGATGGGAATAATAACACTCATTAAGATAGTGATCTTATCACCCCAGTGATTTAAAATTACTGCCACGTAGGATTTTTAAATTGCTAACAAATAGGGTGATGTAATTACTGAATGTAGATCACCCTCGTTTTAGGATGATCACCCCATACCAAACACCCCCTTAAGGAGAAGAGAAAATTCAGTTTTTCTTCTATCTAGAGAATTTGGCCAAAATGAGGAGTTGATTGAGGAGAGATTCCATTTGGAATCTAAGTTGCTAGCATTGCTCCCAGCTAGACATGGTTCTAACCTTGCGAAAGTTTCTAGGATTACCTGTGTGGATCACCGTTAGAGGCTGAACACTTGGACAACTTTGGTTTGGGATAACAGAACTTGGTATACAAGAACAAGCAGAGATAATATAAAGATTTGGGGTTTCGGTAATCCCTATTCTCAGGTATTCAAGATTTCGGTTCTTGCTTGCTTCTTGGTTGAAAGAATGTTTTTAACACACAAGTTGATCCTTTAGATGAAATCCGATATTGTTATTATTATGTTTACTTTCGTTGCTTATTATGTTATTGTTAAAGTTTTTTTTATTTAAATTTTCTGCTTGAGCATGATTCGAATTTTCTTCAATTGGTATCAAAGCCTCGCTTGTGTTGTTTTAAACGATCTTGTGTTTCAATTGTTACCGTCTCAAGAAAGTCTTGTTTTTGAGATTGTTTTTATCCAAGATTTACTATTCGAAAACTTTAGTTTTGTCTCTCTTCAGTTTCGAAAAAAGGGGCAGCATGTTTATTCAAGAATAGATCTTGTTTTAAACAATTTAAATGATGATCTATGTTGTGCAAAAGATAATTGATTCAAAGGAAACAATTATGAATTGTTTTTAAGGCCTAGTGTTACAAATAAATGCTCTTGAAAAGGAAGCGTTGGAGGCTCATAATGGTGGAAGCAAAGGAAAATACACCATTGGACTTGGACAAGATTGCTTGGCCTTTAGTATAGCGGTGGAAGATGTTATGAGTTTGACAGCTCTTACTTCACTACTTGCAAAATATAAGATTGACCCTAAACACATTGGCTATCTTGAAGTTGGCAATGGAACTGTAATAGACAAGAGCAAGTCCATTAAGACATTCCTAATGCAAATCTTTGAGAAATGTGGCAACACTGACAGTGAAAGGGTCGACTCAACTAATGCATGTTACGGAGGTACTACAGCTCTATTTATTTGTGTCAATTGGGTGGAAAGTAGTTCATGGCATGACAATTGAATTTCCTTCTAAGTTGCATAAATTCCAGAATGAGGTTGTTTATTATTTGAAAAAGGGGGAGTCCGTTTTTGTGGCGGCTCATACATCTGCGGGAAAAATAGTTGTTGCAGAATATGCATTTGCGTTGGCAACATAACATTGCACTAGAGTTGTGTATACTGCTTCAATTAAAACAATCAACAACCAGAAGTATAGAGATTTCTGTGGGAAATTTGATGTTAGTCAGGATAATTGGTGTTCTAAGAGGTCAACATAGTTGATGCTTATTGACAAGCTCTCAAAGAAATCACTATTACTTGTGGTTATATTTGGTTTCTCAAAGAATCAATATGATAAATCAGCTGACCGCATCTCGAGGACTGACCTCACTAGTAATTCTCAAAGAATCATGGTTATATTTTTCCACCTCCAGTGACATTCCCTGATGACCATGAGACTCTGAATGTGCAATTATTTAGGTCCATTGATGGTGGGGCTGTTTATGGGTTCCTTGAGACAAATGAAGATGCTGTCGACTGTGGTGTCCAAGACACTATCCAGATCTACACCCACATGTGCTACTTAAACTTCAATGCAATCACTCACTTGATTATAAACATGGATGTTGCTTTGATAACCATTAACTGGATTAGTAGTGTGGTTTCCATCCTTGAGGACAAGGATGATTTGAAGGAAAGGGTATTGATGCAGGTCCAGCCCATAGCGACTACATAGTGAGCTGATTTAGCTGGGCTGTTAGTTGTTAAGTTGTCTTTTAAGAGTTAGTTAATTAGCAGTTAAATACAATTTGTTAAGGAAGTTAGTTATTGAGAAATATGAATGATTTGTTATATAAAAAAAGAAGGAACAACATGTAATAGACACAGAAAATATTCAATGAAAACATTCTAAATCTCTTTCTCTCTCATATCTGTTACAATCCTTTCTTCTCTCTTTCTCTTCTTTCTGTTCTTCTTCTATAATTCTCTTCTATGTTCTGCAATTCTTCTGTTTCATTCGATCAGTAACATTTTGGCTGTATCATTTGGTATCAAAGCCACCGAGACTCGGCCATGGTGAATGCAATGACAACACAATTGGAGGAAGACGTCGCTCAGCTACGAAATGGACTTGTGCGCTTGGAGTCCAAATTTGAGAACTCGCTAGAGCGGCTGCGAACCGACATACGCACTGATCTCGAAAACTTTCTCGCTAGAATGACCCAAATGTTTGATAAAATGCTTGTGAGAATGGACGAGGTAGCCACTGCTCAAAAGGTCAGTGACTATGCGTTGAATATGAAAACAAACCCCCAAATTGAACAAAATCCGTCCATGACAAACACCACCCATCTATCTCTTTTGCCTTCTTCATCAACTCTTACCAAACCGATCTCTGATTTAATATCCACAAACAAAAGTGATGAGTCACCTAGTGAACTGGATATTCAACTGTTGGCTCTTTGATGTTATATGTGCTGCCTTGTGTTGATGGGTATGTGTTTCGGGTTGTTGGGGTTGCATATAAGAGAATCTCTATAGGGCCTTTTTGTTGAGGTTTGTCGATGTTGGTGAGAAACTTGAAGGTGTTTATACAATGGTGTTTGAGTATGAGAATGAGCTTGTGGAGGTTCATGACCCTTATAGGTTTAGACTTTTGATAATGGGAAAAATGAGTTGTGATACACGAGTTGGCACTAGTCCCATTGTCAAGGTTGAAAAGTCATGTAATGCTGATTTTCTTTGTGTTGATTGGAACTCCTATGATGATAATCTTGTTTGGACTGGGTCGGCAAATAGTACTGTCTATATGTTTGGTCGAAGAAATCTCACTTCTAATGGAGTTGGATCACAAGTACATAAACTTGAAGGTCATCGAGCTGACATTCTTTGTGTGCGGTGGTCTCCAAACAAGTCGTTTATATTTGATAGTTCTATTGAGGATGAGCTTTTAAACATTTGGGACTATGACATGATTACATTCAGTTTGATCTCTGGTTCTGAGGATGGCAGCATGATGAGAAGGTCTAGGATTTGCTTCTTCTTGATTTCATGCCTCTCAGTCTTGGTATTGGGAATGTTGCTTCTTATATTTCCAATATTGTTGGTACATTACGGATCATGACAAGACCAAGGCTCTAAAGTTGAGACATGTTATAGTTGCAATAGTGATTGGAACAAAGCGAGACACATTAATTGTGGATGCTACTGCCAATAGAACCAACAGCTTACTCATCAAGGATGAGACCTACTTCTTTGTCCAGTCTGCTGCTCAAACTGTTTTCTGGTCATCCATTGCCCAAAGCATGACTCAACATCCAATGAAGGGAATGCTTATTAGTCTTTTTAACATCTCCAACTGGTCTGTTTTTGACAATGACCAGTACAAATTTAAGATTTGTTATCCGCTGTTCTTGACCATCAAGGATGAAGTGGATGCTCTTGAGAAAGAAGCGTGGTGGGTCCATAACCCACAGGTCCCAGGATCGAAACCTGGCTCTGATACCACTGATGCAAGCCAAACAGTAATCACTTGTAATAGGAAAAGTTAAGAAGAAATATCCAAGGTTATGGATATTTACAGGGGTGAGATAAGAAGAAAATAGAGAAAGAGAGAGAGGAAAAGGAAGAAAGAATATTGTTGAGAGATTTTAGAGAAATAAAATAATAGTTCTATATTTTCATTCACAACGATTCTATTGTATTTTATACAAGCTGGCTCAGCTTGTCACTTACAGCAACTAATAAGGTTTGATAACAACAACCTAAACATTTTAATTAGCTTAATAAAGCTAATTAACTAACTTAATTATTAGGCCTGTAACAAATTTCCCTCCTTCAAAACATCCTTGTCCTCAAGGATGGTGAGCAACAGAATGGCCATAAAAATCTTCAAAATATCAGGAAGAGTAGCCTGTATCCAAAAGGCCGACAATAACTGCATTATCTGATCCTCAGTCACCTTCATGATGTATAGTTCTGCCTCAACCATGTTTGGTGCAACTTTTCTGTCAATAATAGAGGTTATATAATAGATGTTAAGGGAACTCTTCAGAACATGGCCCTGCAGATTGTTCTTTCCTTTAAAATCATCATGAATATTATAACCATTCGTTTCCATTTCAATGCCATCCTTTTCCCTTCGAAGCTTTTCAAGTAGAGCTGATATGGATGAAAATGCAAATGCAGAAGCATCGTTGGAGGGCCATCTTCTTGGTTCGTAGACAAAACCAGAACACAAATGTGCAACTTCATGTCGAGGACGATTAGAACTTGGAATAAGAAGATCTGAAAATAGCCGGTGTACTCCCACACGGACCTCAACATTGGGATACAACATTGCTTTCATCAGTTGGACAAGAAGTGCTTTCGAAAACACCTGTTGTGGGTGAGAAGAGACCAATGCCAATGAAATCATATGAGCAAGGACAATCAATGATCCAATTGTTGCACATGCAACCACTCCGGAATAAGGCAACTTTTCCAATGATATTGTCATCATGTCAAATAGAGGTGGTGCATCATCAATCCCTTTTGCTATTTCCAGCAAACATTCTTCAATGGAACTTTGGAGCAAAATATTTGACTCCTACACTCCTGATTCAAGAGTGGCTTGGAAACTTTTCTTCATATGCCTGCATAGGTCACTAACAAAACCAATTCCAGCCAGCACCCCTCTAGATCTAATTTGCCTAGCTAAAACAGCCGCAACTTGAATGATATAAGATTTTAGTGGAGGATCATGTGCCATATTTTTGTGGTCTAGATGATGCACAATAGCAGCTAAAATCAGTTGTTGATTCTCTGCAGCCTCCCAGTAGGACATATCAAACAAAACCACCATTGCCAACCCTTGCTAACGAACCCAATGTTGTCTAAAATCAAAGTGGACAAACATTGGATCCAGTACTTGGCACAATGTTGTACTCTCCTTTACCAGTTCAACCATTCTTTGAATACAAATTTGAGCCCAAACCTTAGGTGTCTCCATCTCTTCCCTTGTCAAAAGAGATGGATCCTTTTTCCTTGGTCGAGGCTTAAGGCTGACATCAAAAACAATAATTGCACCTCTACCTTCATATCGAACCACTTCATCTACCAAGTTAATGGGGTTCTCCTCTCTCATTACCATTTTCACCATGAGTGTCTAGCTCATAGTTATCTAAAGTGGCATGTACCATCTCATCAATAGCAGCAAAAATATATGAATATTGTGCCATGAACCAGACCATGGCAGAAAGGCACTGCAAGCTAGATGCCCTTAAGCAACGTCTTTGATGTTCTTCCCCATCCTTAGGTGCCAACTTACACACCAATTTCTGGAATTTTTCAATGTTATGCAAGTAAGTTCCATCTGCCTGACTATAGATAAACCTTGTCAAGGTTTGGCATCCAAGGATCTGCATAGAATCTTGCTTAGAGTTATCGAACAGTTCGCTAACAACATTCAACAAATTAACAGCAAAATATGCAATTTTCCTTTCATTGGGAGGAGCATCAGGGGATTTGGGGAATATTTCAGATAATAATTTCTTGCAATGCTTAACAGATTGTCGAGATCTTAACCTCAAAGCAGGAACATACACACATGCTTCCACAAGCTCGGAAGATCTTCTTGGAGATGAATCTCATTTCTAGCTCTTTAACTTCAAAAGGCAAGAAAGGTCGATTCAGCAAACCATTTATTCCTTCTATTGCTCCACTTTCTACTACTAAACCTCTATACAAATTGATTAAAGACATTGATCATAGAAGACCAGTAGCTGCTAAAGTGGAGCTACTGTTTGTTCATTCTTCATCCAATTCGAGCATAGGGTCTATCAAGTCACCAGCAAGCACATATCTATCAAAAAGAAAACCTCCAATGTTGGCAACCCCACATCCAACATCTAATGCAACACAGACATGGTGGCCAAAATAAATTTCAAGACCCATTTGTGAAATGTAATTCAAGTATTGATCTGCACCACGAATAAATTGTTAAGATCCTCCATTGTTATGGTTAAGAAGAAAGATGGTTCTTGGAGGCTGTGCGTGGATTACAAACAACTTAACCAGCTCACTGTGAATGATAACTTTCCTATCCCTATGGTGGAGGAGTTGCTGGATGAACTTGCTGGAGCCACTATCTTCTCGAAGCTGGACTTGAGATCAGGTTATCACCAAATACGAATGAAGGAAGGGGACATACACAAGACTGCATTCAGAACTCACACTGGACACTATGATTTTTTGGTGATGCCTTTTGGGCTCACCAATGCTCCAGCCACTTTCCAAGCTTGATGAATTACATTTTCAGGCCTTACTTGAGGAAATTTGTATTAGTGTTCTTCGACGATATCCTTATTTATTGCACTGATCTGTCAACTCACTTAGGCCACCTGAAAGAAATTTTTGAGTTGCTTAGACAAAATCAGCTGTGTTTGAAGGGCAATAAGTGTGACTTTGGGGCTAAGGAAGTGGACTACTTAGGGCATATTATATCAAGAAGTGGTGTAGCAATGGACAAAAAAAAAAGATTCAATGTATAGCTGACTGGCCAATTCCATCAACTATCAATGAATTAAGGGGATTTCTGGGTCTAACAGGCTACTACAAAAGGTTTATCAGAGGATATGGAGTCATAGCTCGTTCCTTAACTGAACTTTTGAAGAAAACTGAGTTTGGGTGGAATGAATCTGCTCAAACAGCTTTTGACAGCTTGAATAATGCAATCATGTCTGCTCTAGTGTTGGCTCTGCCTGACTTTACAATGGACTTTAATGTTGAAATTGATGCCTCTCTTACAGGGGTAGGAGCGGTACTCACTTAGAAGGGAAAACCTATAGCATTTTTTAGCAAAGCCTTGGGTGTTAGGCATCAATCTCTTTCTGTGTATGAGAAAGAGATGCTTGCAATGCTGATGGCAGTGCTGCTGTAGGCCAAGGCAGTAGCGATGGTGGTGACAAAACAAAACTCCGAGAGAAAATGGAATTCATACTTGTTAGGGAGATATTTTATGATAAAAATTGATCACCAAAGTCTAAATTTTTGACCAATCAACAAGCTATCACACCAGCTCAGCAAATGTGGGTGGCCAAAATGATGGGGCAACTAATATAGTGGCTGATATTCTCTCTAGAAAGACTGAAGGCCAACAATGCGAGTTATCAGCAATATCAATGGTGAGCACAGAAGCATTTGAGAAGATTCAGAAGTCTTGGGAGCAGGACCTTCACTTACAACAGATTATTGCTCAACTTCAAGGTCAAACTGGACCTAATCCTAAGTATTCATGGAGTAATGGACAATTGAGGAGGAAGGGAAAGTTGGTAGTAGGCAATGTACCTAAACTGTGGTAGGATATACTACTGTATTTTCATGGTAGTGCAATGGAAGGTCACTCAGGGGTAGAAAGCACTATGAAGAGGCTGTCTGGTACACTTTACTGGAAGGGCATGAAGAAAGATGTTAAGAAGCTGGTTCGGGAATGTACTGTTTGTCAGAGGCAAAAGTATGATCACACTCCTAGCCTTGGGCTTTTGCAACCACTTCCAATACCATACACGGTTTGGACTGACATTTCCATGGATTTTATCGAAGGCCTTCCAAAGTCGAATGGTAAAGATACCATATTTGTAGTGGTGGACAGATGGAGTAAGGTTGCTAATTTCCTACCACTATCACATCCCTTTACTGCTTTGAAGGTGGCTCAGGAATTTATGGATCACATTTATAAATTGCATGGTATGCCCAACAGTATTGTGATTGATAGGGACAAAATCTTCACAAGTCAGTTTTGGCAAGAGCTTTTCAGAAGGCAGGGGTCAACCTTGAATTTATCTACTGCCTATCACCCACAAACGGATGGTTAAAGTGAAATGGTGAATAGGTGTTTGGAGACTTACCTTAGGTGCATGGTGAATGAGAAGCCCAAGGATTGGAGCTATTGGTTACCCATGGCTAAATGGTGGTACAATACCACCCATCACTCTACCATTAAAACCTCACCTTATGAAGCAGTGTATAGGCAACCTGCCCTTGTACACAAGCCTTACTTGGCTGGTACTTCAGTGGTTGAGACAGTGGATAGAAGCTTGAAAGCTCGAGAAGAAATGGTCCAAATGCTCAATTTCTACCTGCAAAGGGCTCAGGACAGAATGAAAGTTTCAGCTGATGAGAAAAGAAGTGAGAGGGAATTTGTGGTTGGTGATTGGGTTTATGTTAGATTACAGCCTTATAGGCAACAGTCTGTTGTCCACCGAAGCTACTTCAAATTGTCAGCTAAGTACTTTGGTCCATACCAAATTGAGGCCAAAATTGGCAAGGTGGCTTATAAGTTGATATTGTCTGCAGGATCCAAGATCCACCCCACTTTCCATGTTTCTCAACTCAAGAAACATGTTGGCAACAGCGCTACTCAGTCTCAATTACCATTGCATAGGGATGATGGTACCTTATTAAAGGAGCCTGTGAAGGTTTTAGCCAGGAGAATGCAGAAAAGAGGCAATAGAGCTATTACAGAAGTTTTGGTACAATGGTCCAATTCATTCCAGGAAGATGCTACATGGGAGATTCTTTTCGAACTACAAAGGCGATTTCCTAACTTCAATCCTTGATGACAATGATTTCTTCAACAGGGGAGTTCTGATACGAGCCATTTTAATATTTCTGTCATTTCTGTTAGTTTTTGTGTTGTTGCTAATGGACTTGTTTGCGGGTCTCATTTGTTCTCATTATTTCTGTTTTTATTTCTATTCTTTAAGCCCATGAAGGCCTTTATGTTATGGGTGATGAAATCAGTTAAAAATAGGAGGCTGACTGCTTTGCAAACCAAGCCGTTAACACGTGAATTATGTCATCATCTCTTTCTCTATTCTCTCTTCTTTCTGTTATTCTGCTTTCTTCTTTTTTTTCTCCAGGTTCTTCCTCTTCTTCATTCTGGTGGATTTTGGCTTGTATCAAGTGGTATCAGAGCTACTGACCATGGCCAAGGGAAACACGAACAGGATACAAAAAGAAATTTCTCAGATACAGATGGTGCTGCAGCAAGTTGACTGCAAAATGGAGTCCAAATTGGATGATTTTCGAGCAGAGCTAAAGGTTGATTTCAAGAAGTTCTTTGAGTTGTTAGCATTGAATGAAGAGAACCACACCCCAAAAGCTAGTTATTGAGGTGAGAGAGCCTAGGTCCATATAAACCCCTTAAAGAAGTCTTATTCTTTCAATGTGGGATCGTAACACCTAATTGAATCGGTTTTGGTGATTAGTGGAGGCTTGAAAATTCATATTTTTCTTTCTATTTTTTAGTGTTGTTTTGGTCAATATTTCATAGTTCAAAATTTCTAAAAGTGCTCTTTGCAAGGCTGGAACGTTTACAGCATGAATGGCCATTGAATCGGATTCAATAAAGGGCTGTTCGATTTGGTGGGAGAGCTGAGTTTAGTGGCAGGCAACAGTGGTTTCAGCCAATGACGACGCCATTCTTGGTGTTCCTTGTCCAAGATCAGCTGCTGTTTGTTGCATGGAAGAGTCCTACTTGAAGCTGGACTCATGGTTGAAGAATTGTTCTTCAACTACAAGACATGTTCAACATTGGCAAGAAGTCCTATTTGATTAAGAGTCTTTTGTTGGCTTAATTTTAGCTAAAGGACTCATGGTTTTTTTTTTTAATCCTATTAGGACTCTTGTATGTCAGTTGATATGATCAACTTTAATGTGATTTCGACTCCTTGTAAGACACAATGTTAGGCGTATAATATGGCTAGTGTTGGTGTCGTACTAAAACTCGATTATTATCCAAGTAAACATCCAAATTCAATTAAAATTGTTTAATTGGATAGAGTTTTAATTCAATTTTTGGGTTTTTTTAGTAAATTTATCAACTAAGTTGGTGTCTTATTAACTCGTCACACCAATTCAATCACTCTTTTTAATATTAATATATATTACATGCCAAATCCATACCTCAAGAAACCTGTATGCATCTTTTAAGAGCAACTGTTTTAAAAGTAAACTAGTGAAAACCCGCGCTTCGCCGCGGGCGGTAAAGTTTTTTAATTTATTTTTTTTTGTTTTGGTGTATTACAGCATTTCAGAAAAAATAATGAACCAACAATAGAAATTGTAGCCTTGATAAGTGAACCAACAATAGAAATTGTAGGGATCTCCAGGTTGAGCAGCTGATAATCCAGAATGCTGTCAACAACAAGGTCGAAGGATAAAAATTTATTTGGAGAAGCTTAATGTCATGACAAAAAAATCCAGTTCAGTTGGTTAGTTCTCTAGCTATGTTACTCCGACTCTTCATTTTTCCTAAAGTACCCGTTTGTACCCGTATGCCTCTTCAATATACCACACAAACATGAATAAAATCAGCCCACAGACATGCGCTCATGCATGGACCTCCATATGCCTCTCTATAGGAGTCAGGTTATGCCCCACATGATATCTTATCATCACTATTATTTAGGCAAAAATCAGCAAAAGTTTCTCAAAAAATCTCAAACTCAACCCAGTAATATTTCAATAAAGGAAATAAAGTGTCATATAGTCTGATTAAAAGCATATAAGGAACCAACTCTAGGGGCCTCAGTAGTCAAATCTAACTGATAACAATTGATAGACAGTAAGGAGGTAAATCTCATTGAGCAAGAAGAAAAGCTTCAGGCATCTTATTGTGTTCCCATTTGAGCTTACTGGCTGAATAAAATCTTCCCTTTACATCTAAATACTTTAGCATGAATAAGGACCCAAAACTCCAAAGCAATTATTGTTATGAGAAAATTAATTAGATCATGACTTGAGTTTAACATTAAAAACTAAAGGAGGACACGCACATGCATGTTTTGGACTATCATCTCTGACTCTTGCATATACAGCAAAGTTTCATTATTTAGGGAACTGAAGGATAACGTATATCAAGACAAGGTGATGAGAACATTCATTTCCTCATTTACCTCAATGATTCGTCTGGTTGGCCCTGAGAAAGAAATGGGTGGTTAAAGAACTCTTCAAATGTTAAACGTTCCACTGCAAATACAACGATAAAGAGCACACCAAGAATGAGAGCACGAATATAAATAAGAATTGCTCAGCACTCAAAATACATTTACAGCCTTGCTGAATGAAACATGACTCTTATGGTTCTCTTTGGTCTTTGTCATGACATAACTCCAGAGATCTTCCTGCGTATTAAGAGCAAGGTTAGTAGGCAGTAATTAAGGTATGAATGCGAAGAGGAAAGAGGAATCTTGTGTGAGGAGTAACTATCACCTTTGCATCATACTTCTGCAGCTGCATTATCTCTGGAGCCATGTAAAGCGGTGAACCACATAATGTTTCAGCAAGCCCCCTAGGTTGCAGAGATCTGCCAAAACAGAACTGTAATATTCTAACCAATGACTATGGGTGAAAAATTCATAGGAAAAGCATATGTGCTTAGCACAGTTAGTACTAACGTTATATCTTTTTCAACTCCTTTCCCTCTGTCCATAATTAAGGGTTATATAAACAAATGAACTTTATTTTAATCGCAAAATGACACCAATGGGATTACAAATGCAAAAGATTTTCCATTTTTAACAGAACTCCAAACGAGAAAAGAGAGTAAACAATATTTATGAATAACTTTCTTGACTAATATCAGCATTGCATCCATGGTTATTTCAGCTATTATTTCCAAATATATCATGTTTTTCAGAAACATCACTTAGCATTCTTCACTATGTTGAGCACTAATGTATGCAGTGGTTATGCCCTAAGATCACACCTCTTACTTTTAAATTTGAGAATTGAAACCATTCTCAAACCACCTAAAGCTAGATAAGCACATAATACAGACTATCGAAGAAGATGAGTGGTCTCAAGTTGTAGTATCAACAACCAAAAGAATTAGTTGCAATGTTGCATAGTGTAGACAAATTCAAACAACAAAGGATAAGGCCGGTACTTCTTACTCAATGAGATTACTTATTTTTTTAAAAAAAGGAAAGAAAGAAACGGAAAAAGAAAAACACCCTATAAATAGGTGGATCAATGTGATCATTTACCTTGCAAATCCAAAGTCCGCAATCTTTAAAACTTCATTGCTGTCATTTCTTGAGAGAATAAGATTCTATTCAAAAAACAACATTACAAAGAGAATATATTCAAAGAAACTACAGGAATTTTCACAATTTTCAAATTTCTCAGCAAGCAAACAGCAAAAAGGGAAAGAAAAAAAAACCAAATAATTATCTTCCACACGGTCGATCTGATTCCTGCACCATCACTTTCTTAGACAACTGACAAAAAAAAATAGAAATTAAAAACAAAAAGAAGAAGAAGAAAATCTGTTAAAAAGGGGGAAAAGTTAAAAACCTCGGCCAAGAGCTGAGCCTGGCGAGAGATATCATCAGGAGAAACGCCAGAAGAGCCGTCGTTTTGATCATTATCGCCGTTATTGTTGCTACTATTTTTATTAACTGGATATCTGATTTCGGATTTCAGAGGAGTAAGAGTGGACTGAGGTTTTGAGGCTGCGACGGGAGGAGGCGCTGGAACCGGAGGCTGAAGAGTTGGCTCGGAAACAACAGAGAATGCGTTGGTGGTTGGAGAAGGGGAGTAGCTGTGAAGGCGATCGTCGGTGGTAGTTGTGGACCAGAAAGAACTATTGAGCCAATCCTTTAATTCTCACACCAAAGCCAAACTATTGAAACAACATTTAATGCACTGACTTGAACTTTAATGCTACAGCTATTTTATGCGTTTGTAAAACCAAATAGAGAAAGAGAAAGAGCATTTAATGCATTGTATAACACGTGACTGACTTGAACTTTAATACTACATGTCCCCGCAATATTTATGAATAAATGGTATAATGAGTAAAAATAATTTTAGGAAAAAAATAAAAAAAAAAAACTTTATTACAAAGGCATTTGTAAAGACACAATTACCTTTATATAACAACTTTCTCCTTTCTTTTTCTCTTATTTTTTATTTTTTTAAAAATTAAAGTACAAAATATATATATATAAATGATTTTTTAATTTAAAAATACTTTTTACATTTAATTTTTGCTATTACCTTTTAAAAATTAACCTTTTTAAAAAATAACATTTTTTCCTCTAAAATTAGTTTTTCTTTTTTTTTTTAATTTAAAAGAATAAATCTTTAAATATTTTATGCTTTAAATTAATCCATCTATATTAAAGGGAAAAAGTTTTCTGAAAATTATTTTCTAAAATTTTAAAAAAAAAAAACTTTGTTTACATTTAAAAATTTTTATTTACTCTTTTAAATTAAACTCTTTAAAAAATAATTTTTTTCCTAAATTTTTTTCCTTTACTTTTTTGAATTTAAATAAATAAATCTTTAATTATTTTATGTTTTTAACTTTATTTTAAATTAAACTTTTTAAAAAATAACATTTTTTTCCTAGAATCATTTTTCCTTTATTTTTTTGAATTTAAAATAATTTACTTATTGACATATTACAAGATCCATTACATCATTTAATAATAATTTACTTATTAACAGCATGTTTTCAAAATTACTCTTTGTTGTTTGCGTAATACAGAGCATTTATTGTTTCTTTATCACAGGTTACTCTTTGCATTAAAGTAAGCCTGCTCCATTAATACAGTAACTCTGCAAGAATAAATGTTTTTTGCGCGTCTCCATTAAATCAAACAGGTGCAAATTAATGAGCCTGACGCGTTAACCCTTTAGCCCTCCATTTAATTTTCGTTGTCTTCTCTGCTTTAACTCAATTACTCAACTCCAATCATTAATGGTTATGAGCACATTAAATGCTTTATCATTAAATATTGTATACTTCACTCTTTTCATCTACACACCTTATTAATAATAAATTAAATTAAATTTTATTATTATATATTTAATAATAATTTAAAATTGACTTATTTTTTATTTGTTTGTTTGCTAAAATTGTTTAGATTTGTTTGTTTATTATTCATAAACATATTTTTAATTGTTCGCGAATATGTTCGATTATATGTTCATGAACATGTTCATTTAATGTTCACGAACAAGTTCATTTAAATGAACTTGTTCGTGAACATTAAATGAACGAACACGAACATCCTCAATTTTAAACGAACAGAGCTTAAACACAATTTTAAAATTCTTAACGAACACGAACCGAACACAAACAAGTTCAAAAATAAATAAACGAACACGAACAGAAGTATGTTCGTTCAAGCCCGATTCATTTACAGCCCTAAATGCAAGTAGAGTTAAAGGCCAGACGCGTAGAAGATAAATGCTGATCGGCTTAACTGGACAGCTGGTTTACGCATAGTTATTTAATGCTCAATTAAATGCTCAACTTGAATTCTTATTTCAGTTAACGCGTAAAGATTTTTAAAAAAAAAAGTAAACTCGTAAGAAACAAAGAAATTTGAATGCTCACTTCAGTTAACGCGTAAACAAAATCATATTAAATGCTCATGTTGCATCAGACGCGTGAACTTAAGAGTTGAGGTTGAAAATGAATTCTTGAAGCTGCAATTGGCTTATGGTTGAACATTTAATACATCAAAGTGAATATTCAAAGTGAATATTTAATGCATAGAGTATACAATATTTAATGATAAAGCATTTAATTAATAATTACATCGACAGAGAGCTTAGACATCTCTTTAAAAAATAAAATAAAATATTGAAATGGCTTCGTATCGTATAACGCCATTTGCAATAATAAATCCCATGAATTATATCTTTAAAAAAAAACGCTTAAATAGCCTTAATTAATTTAAATTTAATGATTAAGCATTTAATTAATCAATATAAGGTATGCAAAAAGCAAAAGAATCATTAAACCAAAAGACAGACGACGTCGTTTGCGAGAGGTAAATCGGCAAAAGAATTAATTTAATTTTTAATTTAAAAATAAAAAATAAAAAATTTGAAACTAAATTTTTTTAAAATTTAAAACATAAATTTTAATTTTCTTATTTAGTTTTTTCAATTGAAAAAATTAAAAGAATAACAATAATATTCCTAAAATTAATTTTGCTTTATTTTTAATTTTGCTTTATTTTCAAATCGGCAAAAGGATTCTCAGCCCTTGTTGACAAATTAATGCTGGTTGAGTTAATTTAATGCTAGCCAAGTTAATTTGCTTTATTTTCAAATCGGCAAAAGGATTTTCAACCCTTTGTTGACAAATTAATGTTGGCTGAGTTAATTTAATGGCTTAGGAGAGAATATTTAAGTTCAAAAAACCCATTAAAAACGATGAAAGCATTTATTTGCAGCTGTTTGCATTTAATGACAAAGCATTTAATGTGCTGATAAGCATTAATGATTGGAGTTGAGTAATTGAGTTAAAGACAAGGAAAATTAAATGGAAGGCTAATTAGAAATAAAGCCAAAAAAATTCGGTAGCATTTATTTGCAGCTATTTGCATTTAATGACAAAGCATTTAATGTGCTGATAAGCATTAATGAAACGCGTAGAGCATTTAATAGCTTAAAAATTCAATGCTAGCCAAGTTAATTGGCAGGACATGTTAAATGCGCAAAGAATTTAATGACTTATGCGTAAAAGATATAAAAGATATTGTAAAAATAAAATTACCATAAAAATTTATCAAAGGAATTTTTTTTAAAAAATTTTTAATTGAAAATATATTTAAAGAACAAAATATTTAAATATTTATTTTTTAAAATTTAAAAAACAAAGCAAAATTAATTTTATAAATATTATTGTTATTCTTTTAATTTTTGTAATTAAAACCGTGTTAAAATCTTACGCGTTAAAATCTGATGCGTTACAAATCATGGAGAGAGAATATGCTTCGGACCGCTGGACAGAGAACACCCTTCGGACCGCTGGACAAAAAAAAACATATATGTTGAAAGATTTTAACGCGTCAACAGGGTAACTATTAATGATTTTAGGGTAAATATGAAAAACATGCTTTCAATAGAAAAATTATTTCTAAATAGTGTAATAAATAAAAGTTATTTGAAAAAGAGATATAAATATTTTGAAATTATTATAAATGATATTATAAAGACAAAATTACCCTGAATGAAAAAAGTACTTTTCCTTTCTCTTTCAATTAAGTTTTTTTTAAAAAATTTTTAATTGGAAATATATATTTTAAAATATTTAAGTATTTTTTTAAAATTTTAAAAAAAATAAAATAAAAATAAAGCAAAATTAATTTTAGGAAAATTATTGTTATTCTTTTAATTTTTTTTATTAGAAAAACTAAATAAGAAAATTAAAATTTATGTTTTAAATTTACAGAACTTTGATTTTCAGATTTTTTATTTTTAAATTAGAAATCGTGTAATGGATCTTGTAATGTGTTTAGGGGAAAATGTTATTTTTTTAAAAAGTTCAATTTAAAATTTAAAATAAAGTTAAAACATAAGATAATTAAAGATTTTAGGGGAAAAATAAAATTCAAAAAAGTAAAGGGAAAAAAATTTAGGGAAAATTTTTTTTTTTAAAGAGCTTAATTTAAAAGAGTAAATAATAAAAAAATTTAAGTGTAAACAAAATTTGTAGACGATGAATAGTGGGGGAAGAGGTGTGAAAATGGGGCAACGACTAAAAAAATTATTTTAACTTATTATATTATTTAACAATAATTTGATTACTCACCGCACGTTTTTTAAATTTTTTTTCAACAGTAAATGAGCAAAAATGGTAACCAAGAGCATCGACGCAAAACGGCGTCGTCTCACAGGGCAGATGCTTCGAAAGTTGGAAAAAGTGAACAGTGCGGGGACATGTGTCAAGATGGGGCAACCTACTTCAAAAATTATTTTAACTCATTATACTATTTAACAATAATTTGATTATTCACAACATGTTTTTGAAATTGTTTCCAACAATAAATGAGTACATACGCTAACCATTAATGATTTTAGAGTAAATATGAAAAACATGTTTTGAGTAGGCAAATTATTTTTAAATAGTGTAATGAGTAAAAGTTATTTGAAAAAGAAAATTGAATAATTCAAAATGATTATAAAAGATATTGTAAAGACAAAATTACCCTTAATGAAAAATTTACTTTTCCTTTCTCTTTCATTAAAGAGATATTTTTCTTTTAAAATTTTAATTGAAAATAAATTTTAAGAACAAAATATTTAGATATTTATTTTTTAAAATTTAAAAAATAAAGCAAAATTAATTTTAGGAATATTATTGTTGTTCTTTTAATTTTTTTTAATTAAAAAAACTAAATAAGAAAATTAAAATTTATGTTTTAAATTTTTAAAAAATTATTTTCAATTTTTTATTTATTTTTAAATTAAAAATTAAATTAATTCTTTTAAATTAAAAAAAAGGGAAATAATTTTAGAGGAAAGAATGTTATTTTTTAAAAATTTAATTTTGAAAAGTTAATAGCAAAAATTAAATGTAAAAAAGTATTTTTAAATAAAAAATCATTTATATATATTATTTTTTATTTTTATTTTTGTAAAAAATAATAAAATAAGAGAAAAAGAAAGGAGAAAGTTGTTATATCAAGGTAATTGTGTCTTTACAAATGCCTTTGTAATAAATTTTTTTTTCCTAAAATTATTTTTACTCATTATACCATTTAACAATAATTTGATTATTTAAAGCATGTTTTTCAAATTTGTCCAAAACGACACCGTTTCACGGGAAAATGCTCACAAATGAATAGTGCAGGACCAGCTGTCAAAATGGGGTAAGCTAGTTGAAAATTTATTTTAACTCAATATACCATTTGACAATAATTTTATTATTCACAGCATGTTTTTCAAATTTTTTTCAACAATAAATGCGCGCCACCGGAGACAAAAAATATTGAAGCAAAACGGCGTCGTTTCACGGGGCAGAGTGAATAGTGCGGGATAGGTGTCAACATGGGGCTCATTACTTGAGCTTTAATATAGATGAATAATTTGTCCACGGGTCAGTTCGGGATGGACTGAATTCAGATAGTAAAAAAAAAAAAAAAAAATTGGATGATTTTCGAGCAGAGCTAAAGGTTGATTTCAAGAAGTTCTTTGAGTTGTTAGCACTGAAAGAAGAGAACCACACCCCAAAAGCTAGCTATTGAGGTGGGAGAGCCTAGGTCCATATAAACCCCTTAAGGAAGTCTTATTCTTTCAATGTGGGATCGTAACACCTAGTTGAATCGATTTTGGTGATTAATGGAGGCTTGAAAATTCATATTTTTATTTTTATTTTTTAGTGCTGTTTCGGTCAATATTTCATAGTTCAAAATTCCTAGAAATGCTCTTTGCAAGGCTGGAACGTTTACAGCATGAATGGCCATTGAATCGGATTCAATAAAGGGCTGTTCGGTTTGGTGGGAGAGCTGAGTAGTGGCGGGCAACAGTGGTTTCAGCCAATGACGACGCCATTCTTGGTGTTCCTTGTCCAAAGATTAGCTGCTGTTTGTTGCATGGAAGAGTCCTACTTGAAGCTGGACTCATGGTTGAAGAATTGTTCTTCAACTACAAGACATGTTCAACATTGGCAAGAAGTCCTATTTGATTAAGAGTCTTTTGTTGGCTTAATTTTAGCTTAAGGGCTCATGGGTTTTTTTTTAATCCTATTAGGACTCTTGTATGTCAGTTGATATGATCAATTTTAATGTGATTTCGACTCCTTGTAAGACACAATGTTAGGCGCATAATATGGCTAATGTTGGTGTCGTACTAAAACTCGATTATCATCCAAGTAAACATCCTTTAAATTCAATTAAAATTATTTAATCGGATAGAGTTTTAATTCAATTTTTGGGTTTTTTTAGTAAATTTATCAATTAAGTTGGTGTCTTATTAACTCGTAACACCAATTCAGTCACTCCTTTTAATATTAATATAGATTACATGCCAAATCCATACCTCAAGAAACCTGTGTGCATCTTTTATAAGTAAATTTGTCCATGGGTTAGTTCGGGATGGACTGAATTCAGATAGTAAAAAAAAATTACTTATCCAATAATACAAGTGACAAGAATTTGATACAGAAATGTTTGAAGATCTATAGCAGTTTTAGGGTTTGGTCTGCAACATACAGAACATAAAAAAAAAAAAAAAAAAAAAAATTTAAAACAAACAAACAAACGAACACTTATTTATTTTATCAGAACTGGTAATATGGGGCATAGCAATTAGCATTTGCTGATAGTTGGTTGCTGCAGCTCCTACCAGCAGCCAGCACTGTTTTTTTTTTTTCCGGCTCTTTTTGTCACCACCCTTATTCATGTTGGCACAATACTCAAACAAACTCCCATCAAAACACCTTCTTACAGCTTCTTTAGACAGAAAACCATGCTGGTCCTTGGCAAGCCTATACAGAAGCAACCATTCTCCCTTTGCAATAATCCTACAAATTAAGCCGTAATTAAAAGAATAAAAATGAAACTACTTTAAAAGATTAAGGATTCAAACAGAACAATTCAGAAATCAAATCAAAATAAAAAGATTTAGAGTTCGAAATAACATTCTGAAACAAAGCATTTTGTTTGATAAAAACATGAAAGGGTCCTTGAACAAACCCTCCAATGAAGTCATATGCCACCCGATTTGCGTCAGTCATCCCCCACATCTCTCGGAATGTTAACTTGTCAGGCTCTGTGCGAGCATACTTGCTAAAAATGTTCTCCAGGTTCACTGGCATAAACCTGCAAGCAAAGCAATCCCCATTGTATAATAATGGTTTCCTAGCTAGCTTTATGTTTTTAATGTTTCAAATTTATGAGAATTTGATATGTGATAAGTCTATGAAATAGAGTTATTTTATCCTATTTATTTTGTGCTATTAAATTAGCTAAGTCCTTAGTACTTTAAATTATTAATTAATTAAATTAGCAAACCTTCCTTCAGTGTCATATGTTGCTGAATCACTCCCATGCTTAGCTTTGTGTATTCTGTCTATGTATATGGGAAATAACAGATTTGGCAGCCAACCCTGTGAAAATTGTCAATGCAATATCATAAATTTTTTATAGGATTTATATTTGTTTAATCCGATTACCGTATTTCATGTTCTAACCGTTAAATATATATTGAAAAAGAACTGTATTCTCGATAGATATGACAGAGATATCGGATCGATTCGAAATTTTACGTACACGCCGAGTACAATTATATTCTTAAATCCAAAGTTTGTTAAAATATAAATCGTATAAAAAATTATGAAAATGTGTACTCGTCGTGCACGTAAAGTTTCGAATCGATCCGATATCTCTATCATATCGATCAAGAATACTGTTTTTTTCAATATATATTTAACGGTTGGAAGTTTTTTACATTGAACAAATAGTTAGATATTTTCAATTTACTCGAAACTCAACGTGCATGATCTACACGAATAGAATATTAAATACGACGGTCGGATTAAACAAATATAAATCATATAAAAAGTTATTGAAGCGTGTAAAACTAATTTTGTTTTACACTAGTGTAAGTGGATCTCTTCTCTCTCTACTGTAATATATATATATATATATATATATATATATATATATATTACAGTAGAGAATACAAGTTAGCACAATAACTTACGGGGAGAGTGAGATAACTAAATGCTGAATTGATGAGAATTGCAATAATAAAAGAGGAAATTGGATTGACACCAATTTGCAATTTCTTCTCTAATTCTCAAATTCAGGTTTCTTTTGTACCAAAGAAACAAAGATTTATTTAATAATACAAGTGACAAGAATTGAATACAACAGAAATGTTTGAAGATCTATACCAGTTTTAGTGTTTGGTCTGCAACATCCAGAACACTAAAAAAATAGAAAACAAACACTTATTTATTTGATCAGAAATGGTAATCTGGGGGATAGCAAGCAATTAGCATTTGCTGATAGTTGCTGCTGCAGCCAGCCAACGCTGTTTTATTCAGCGGCTCTTTCTGTCACCACCCTTATTCATTTGGGCAAAGTACTCAAACAAACTCCCATCAAACAACTTTCTTACAGCTTCTTTAGACAGAAAACCATGCTGGTCCTTGGCAAGCACATACAAAAGCAACCATTCCCCCTTTGCTATAATCCTGCAAATTAAGCGGTAATAAAAGAATAAAAAATGAAACTAGTTTAAAAGATTAAGGATTCAAACGGAACAATTCATAAATCAAAATAAAAAGATTTAGAGTTCGAAAAAAACATTCTGAAACAAAAGGGTCCTTGAACAAACCATCCAATGAAGTCATATGCCACCCGATTTGCCTCAGTCATCCGCCAGATCTCTCCTAATGTTAACTTGTCAGGCTCTGTGAGAGCATACTTGCTAAAAATGTTCTCCAGGTTCACTGGCATAAACCTGCAAGCAATCCCACCGTTGTATAATAATTAATGGTTTCCTAGCTTTATGTTTCTAATGTTTCAAATCAAATTTTATGAGAATTTGATATGCAAACCTTCCTTCAGTGTCAAATATTGCTGAATCACTCCCATGTTTAGATTTGTGTATTCTGTCTATGTATACGGGAAACAACAGATTTGGCAGCCACCCCTGTGAAAATTTTCAATGCAATTTCAGCAATTTTGTGGGGTTTATATATATATATATATATATATATATATATATATAGAGGAGGGATCCATTTATACTATTGCAAAACTAAATTAGTTTTACACAATTTCATAATTTTTTATACGATTTATATTTAAACAAACCTGCCGTTGGATTTAACAATATAATTGTACTCATCATGCACGTAAAATTTTGAATCGATCGATAATACTGTTTTTTTAATATAAATTTAACGATTAAAATTTGTTTACATCGAACAAATAGTTAGACATTTTTAATTTACTTGAAACTCAACGTGTATGATCTATGTAAATAGAACATGAAATCCAACGGTCGGATTAAACAAATATAAATCGTATAAAAAGTTATGAAAGTGTGTAAAACTAATTTAGTTTTACACTAATATAAGTGGATCCCTCCTCATAAATATATATCGTTTTATTAGGGTGGATGAAATAATTTTATATAAATATATATATTTGCAGTAGAGAATACAAGTTATTACAATAACTTACAGGGAGAGTGGGATAACTCAATGCTGAATTCATTAAAATTGCAATAATAACAGAGGAAATTGGATTGAAACCAATATCTCGCAGACCTGGTTTTCACAAGGTGAAGATAAAAATTGTCAAAAAAAAGTAAAATAAAAATGAAAATTAATTGAAGGGAAAAAAAGAAAAAAAGAAAAAACTCATATTACTTTAGGATTTGGAAAACCTTTAGGTTTAAATAATAAAAAATCCCTTCGACTAAAATTAAATTATCATCTTATATTTTTATTGCAATCAATTAAGTTCTCAAATTTTTATTTTCGTCCAATTGAGCTTTTAATTAAATGAAAATTGATTACGACGGTCACAATCACGTAATTTACATGACTAATTTTCATCCAATCGAGAATTTAATTAAAGTGAAAATTGATATACGAAAACTTGATTGAATGAAAATAGATATTCGAAAATTCAATTAATTATAATAAAAAAATAAAAACTTAAATAATAATATAACCAAAATTTACCTCTGAAAGTCTCCCAAGGATAAACAATTCCATTATTGTCTTGGTCAAAAAAGGCAACATGTTGCTGAAGAACACTCATTCCATTATTCTTATGTCCTGCTGTTCCATTTGGATGTTCCACATCAGGAGCTTCCAGTGCTCTAGCCAAATCTGATTCCATATATTTGATTAGTTAAAGGAAGAATTATAATAAAAGAGATTAAGTTCGGAATTACCGTAATATTAAATTTTGTCACTATACTTAAATTTTATTAAATATTATCATTATAATTTTAATTTTATTTATTTTCAAAAGTAAAATAAAAAAATAATAAAAAATTATCATTTGCATTAACAAATTTATTATTTCTTATCTAAAACCCAACAAAATTAAGAATACAGGGACAAAATTTATTATTGAGTTATAATATAGTGACAAATTTTAACTTAATTTAAAAAAAAAATTACAAATTAGATTGAGTATAGTAGGTAAAAATGGAAGTTATATTTGGTTTTAATTCACTAAACTAATAATTTATCACAAAATATAAATATGGGCAGTTTTGCAACTAATGAAAAATGAAAACAAAAGGAAGAAGAAAGAAATAGAAAGTAGAAATTTACAAGGCTTTGGTAATTTTTCTTCAAGTTCATCTCGAATCTTTCTTTTACTAGTCACTGGTGCTTTGGGTGCCTCAGTTGCAATATCTTCCTTCTTCTCCATTTTTGCTTTTTGTTTTGTTTTTTTTTTCTTCTTGAAGTTGTGAGCTTTTTTAGAAAGAATGAGGTCCTTATAAAGAGATTTTATTTTGAGGAGACGACAAAATATAAGCAACAAAAAAAGAAAATAAATTCAATAATTGGTTGTACCATAATAAATATCATTTGACTTTTCAGTTTTCTAATTTAGAGAAATTATTTTTAAAATAACTAAAACTAATTTTTTTTAAATTTATAAGGGATACATCTGATGATTTTAGATATAATATGAACACGATATGATAAAAATAATTAAAATTTAACACGAAAAAATAACATAAACACGATCTGAATATATGAACGTGTTAAAATTTATATAATACAAATTATTAACATATCAAAATTTATATAAATATATAATATTTTAAACATGATTAAGATAAAAAAAATAAATACGATATAAATACAAAAATTATCAAATTTAACAAGCGAGATCAACAAAATGTCACATACTTATTAAGATATATTCAAAAAAATAAAACATATAACAATATCTTAATTCTACATATCGAGTTAAAATAATATCACTGTCAAGTCTAAACAAAAAAAAAAATTGTAGACAACATTTAGTAGCCTTTATCCTTTAGGCTTTAGTTAGGGCTATGATATATTAGTAGGTAATTGATCACATCACATGCATCAAGGCATCGGTTAATATCTCTAACCCTTAGGATGCGTTTTTTTATGAGGAATTTTAAAGAAAGATTTCATTTCTAAAAAGATTTTTAAAATTTTAAAAGATAGTAAAATAATAATGAAAATTATTTGTCTATTTAAAAAAATTTTAAATTATCAAAAATTTTGAAATTTGAATAAAACATTTTAAAAGGTTCAAATTTTTTTTATTTAAATTTCACCTGTTAAGGTAAAATTTATGAATCCTTTAAATAAGGTATAACATCTATGTTTCTTATTTTTACGTAATTTTTTATTTTCTTTAACTATAATTACAAAAATTCATTTTAAAATTTACTTTTTTTTATTCTTTTTATATTATGAGTAATATTTATATATTTTTATAAATTTAATAATACTTATATTTCATATTTTCTTAATATTTTTTTATTTATAACACCGTTATTTTTTATTATAATTATTTTTTTATTTCATCAAATTTTAATATTCAAATTTTAAAAAAAATATATTTATTCAAACAATATAATTATAAGCATTTTTACTATAAATGCTATTATTTGAAATTAATACATTTCAAAAAAAAATTCGAAATTTCATTGTTATTATAAATGTTATTATTTCGAATTGATGCATTTTTAAATACTTACATAAATTCTTTAAAATTTCAAAAATAAAAATTATCCAAACTCACCTTAAAAAAGTATATCCCAACCTCCTACTAAGCCCGTTTGTAATATTTCGAACCTAAGGTATGTCCAAAGCCCTTGTCAACCCTACCAAACCCATCTAGACACGTAATATTTCGAACCGGAGTGAGGACAACATAGAATAATTGCCAAAAGTTTTCCTTTAGTTGAAACTGTAGAGGGATGGACGAAACATGGTTCAATTCTCCACGTTTTTCTTAGTTTCTCCTTTCGGAAGACGAGAAAGAAAGACTTCATACCAAAGAAAAGAAACACATCTTTTTAATGGAAACTAATCCTCTTTTGTGTTAATATCATTTCAAGGACTTAATATGTTACTTTTCGTATACTTAATTTCTGCTTGCTATCTAAAATCTAAAATATATAAAAAATGGATTACAAGTCTTTTTCGTGTTTTTACACCTGTCTAAAAATCATAGAAGGAATTTTATTAATTTGTTAGGGTAAAAAAGGTTTTCAATCAAATGAAAAATTTGTTCACGAGAGAAAGAAATTTGTAATAATATATTATATAAAAAAAAAAGAGACAACTATCATATCATACAGACAACCCTTAATTAATATAGTATTTTATATTTTTTTAATATATGTTTTTATCTATAATCTATAATAACTAACTATAAAAACAATCCCCCAATTGCATGTGATTAAAGAATTTAGGATTTTGAATCAACATGTATTTGCCACATAAGTATGGGTATTAAGGGGGTTGAAGGGGTTAGTTTAAGTATTTTTAATTTTTTTTATTAAAAGAGAAAGAAAGAAAAAGAAAGAAAAGAAAGAAAAGAAAAAGAAAAAGAAAAAAAGATAGAGAAAAAAT
Organism: Fremontodendron californicum; assembly: GCA_030761205.1. Taxonomy (NCBI): domain Eukaryota; kingdom Viridiplantae; phylum Streptophyta; class Magnoliopsida; order Malvales; family Malvaceae; genus Fremontodendron; species Fremontodendron californicum. The sequence goes on along the minus strand of JAULJL010000022.1, from coordinate 22,624,842 downwards.
TATGTGTTCGTATCGTTTTTGTGTTCGTGTTATTTTTTTGTGTTCAAAATATTATAAATTTATATAATTTTTACACGTTAATAATTTGTTTTATGTAGATTTTGACACGTTCACGTTCACGTATTCGTGTCGTGTTCATATTATTTTTTCGTGAAAGAAAGGTACAAAAATATAGAAAAAAATTGTTTGTTCGTGTTTTTTTTGTGTTCGTGTTTTTTTTGTGTGTTCAAAATATTATAAATTTATGCAATTTTTATAAGTTAATAATTCATTTTATGTAGATTTTGACACGTTCACGTATTCATGTCATGTTCGTGTTATTTTTTCATGTGTTCAAAATATTATAAATTTATATAATTTTTACATGTTAATAATTCATTTATGTAGATTATGACACATTCGGATATTCGTTCGTGTTCATATTATTTTTTGTGTTGTACTCATGTTATTTTTTCATATGTTCAAAGTTTTATAACTTTATATAGATTTTTACATATTAATAATTTATTTTATATGAATTTTGACACGTTCGTATATTTGTGTTGTGTTCATGTTATTTTCATGTGTTCGGTTTATGTTTTAATTTATCCAAATATTTTGCATAGTTTGTCATGATAATTTAATTTAGAGAAAATTGTGTGTTCATGTCGTGTATTAATTCATCCCATATTTTACATAATTAGTTATAATGATTTAATTTAGAGAAAAAATTACATGTTCGTAACATTTTCGTGTTATTTTATCGTGTTTTTAAAATATTATAAATTTATATAAAGTTTTACACGTTAATAACTTATTTTATGTAGATTTTGACATATTCGTGTATTTTTGTCGTGTTCGTGTTATTTTTTGTGTCATATTTTAATTATTTTTGTCATGTTGTGTTTGTGTTGTATAACCATGTTGTCTCCTAAATTGCCAAGTCTAATTGACACTAATCAAATAACTCCCAAATTTACGTCGTGCGTCGTCATGTTCGTGTTGTTTTTTCTGAGAATTTAGGATTTTGAAACAATATGCATTTGCCACATAAGCCATGGCATTAGCTATAGTTTGAAGGGTAATTATGGTATTTGGATTTTTTTGCCTTATAGGGATTAATTAGGTTATTTTAGAATATATTTTGTGTTTGTTTTGTCTTTTGATTAACACTAATGAGATATTTTGGATCTCAGATTATTTTGGCTTCGGGTCATATCGAGTTTAGGTCTATTCGGGTTTGTACCTTTTCGGATTCAGATTTTTTCAGCTTCAAATAATTTCGGTTTCAAATATTTTGTGTCGTGTTCATGTTACTTTTCATGTCATATTTGTGTTATTTTTTCGTGTGTTCAAAGTATTCGTGTTCGTGTGTTCAAAGTATTATAAATTTATATAATTTTGCAAGTTAATAATTCGTTTAATGTAGATTTTGACACATTCGCGTCATGTTCATGTTATTTTTTCGTGTGCTCAAAATATTATAAATTTATATAAACTTTTACATGTTAATAATTCGTTTTATGTAGATTTTGAGACGTTCGTGTATTTGTTTTGTGTTCATGTTATCTTTCGTTTCGTATTTTAATTATATTTTTCATGTTGTATTCGTGTCGTTTTCAATTCATCCAAATATTTTGCATAGTTTGTCATTGTGATTCAATTTAGAAAAATTTTTGTTTGTACATGTTGTGTCTCAATTCATCCCATATTTTGCATAATTTGTCATAATTATTCAATTTAGAGAAAAAAAAAATGTATGTTCGTAATGTGTTTGTGTTATTTTATCGCGTGTTTAAAGTATTATAAATTTATATAAATTTTTACACATTAATAATTGGTTTTATATATATTATGATACGTTCTTGTATTTATGTCATGTTCATGTTACTTTTCGTGTCGTGCTTTAATTATTTTTTTCATGTTCTGTTCATGTCGTATAATAATGTTGTGTCCGAAATTATCAAGTCTAATTGATACTATTCAAATAATTCCTAATTTTGTGTCACGTGTCATCGTGTTCGTATTATTTTTTTATTATCATAATCGTATTCAAGCTATTATATACTTATATAAATCTTGACACTTTAATAATTCGTTTTATGTAGATTTTGACACTTTCATGTATTTGTATCATGTTTATTTTATTTTTCGTATCGTATTTTAATTATTTTCTCATGTTATATTTGCATCATATAATTATTATGTTTTGTCCAAAATTATCGGATCTAATTGACCATATCAAATAACTCTCAACTTTATATCAGGTGTCGTATAATGATGAAAGTTATTATTTTTCTAAATTATCTTCACTTATCTTACTTTTTTATCTTTCAAATTTATTACAAATATCAATTCAAATTTGATAATATAACCGCAGCGAAGCACAAGCATTTTTCTAGTAACAACCTTTAAAAGTTGTCCCCAAATTTAATAGGGTTGCTTAATTAGAGATTTAACAATAAGATGTGGCATAAAACATTATCAAGAGGTTAGTTTTGACTTTTAATCATCTATTAAAAAAGACTTTTTAATTAAACAAAAATTTGGAGTTTTTAGGCTTCCAGAAAAAATGAACGAAAAAAAAAAAAAATTGGGAGGAGAGAGTAAAAAGCTTATCTGAAAGCTTCTCCCAATTTTTAAAGTAGAAAAAATTAACTAATTTTATATCAAGTTCGTTTTATATATTTTTTTTGACACGTTTGTATATTCAGATTGTGGTCATATTATTTTTTCATATCGTGTCATATTTTAGTTATTTTTTCATGTCATATTTAAAAAGATCTAAGTATTCGTGTCGTGTTCATGCTATTTTTTCATGTTATAATCGTATTCTATGTATTACATATATCTAAATTTTGATACGTTAATATCATATTATATAGATTTTGATATGTTCGTGCATTCGCGTGATGTTAGTGTGATTTTTTCGTGTTGTATTGTGTTTTTTATTTTTCGTGTCATGTTTGTGTAATTTTTGTATTCGTATTATTATTTTTTTCTGTGTTCAAAGTATTATAAATTTATATAAATTTTTACACCTTAATAATTCGTTTTAGGTAGATTTTGACACGTTCATATATTCGTGTCGTGTTCATGTTATTTTTCGTGTCATAATCGTCTTCATGTTACTTTTTCGTGTGTTCAAAGTGTTTTAAATTTATATAAATTTATGCACGTTAATAATTAATTTTATGTAAATTTTGACACGTTCTTGTATTTGTGTTGTGTTCATGTTATTTTTTGTGTCTATCGTGTTTTAATTGTTTTCTCATATTGTGTTCGTGTTGTGTTTCAATTCATCTAAATATTTGCATAGTTTGGCATAGTGATTCAATTTGAAAAAAAAAAAAAAATTTGTGTGTTTGTATCATATCTCAATTCATCCACATTTTGTATAATTTGTCATAATAATTCAATTTAGAGAAAAAAATTGTATGTTCATGTCGTGTTCGTGTTATTTTATTGTGTGTTTAAAGTATTATAAATTTATATAAATTTTACACGTTAATAATTCGTTTTATTTAGATTTTGACACGTTCGTGTATTTGTGTCGTGTTCATGTTATTTTTTGTGTTGTGTCGTGTTTTAATTGTCTTCCATATTATTTTCGTGTCATGTCTTAATCCATTTCATATTTTGCATAATTTGCTAAAATGATTCAATTATAACTCTAAATTTATTTACTTAAGAATTTAATTATTAGACCTATCATACATTAATATATATATATATATTCAAAATTTTTTTTTTATTAACTAGAAGGGATAATGGTATAAAAAAGCAGGCTTTAATTAACATATGATGAAACTTGGGTCAAGCGGAGGACCACCAAACCATGAGGCTCTTAAGCTAATGTCATATACGTGGTTGTTTTTATTTATTGTGTTTTGTGAACTAATGCTAGCTAATCCATCAATATAAATTTTGACAATTCGTAAATTTATGTTATGTTACATTATTTTTTTTATTATAATTATATTATATATTATATAAATTTTAATAAATTAATAATTTGTGTTATACAAATTTTGTTATGTTCATGTGTATTTATGTCATTTGTGTTATTTTTTTATATCATATTATTTTATAATTATTTTTTCATATCGTAATCAAAATTATCAATCTTTTCGTTCAAATATGAACCTATTATCATGCCTTATACTACAGAGACACTCCCATTCTCTACTCTCTCCCAACAACTCCTTGAGAATCCAACATTGGTCTAATAGAACGAAAATTACTTCTTTTAAGCAAATAAAAAAAATTATCTTTTATTCTATAATTAGATTCACTATTAATATTCTATGCACATACACTAAAATTTTTAAATTCCAAAAATAAAATTAAATGATTTTCATATATTTATTTATTAATTATTTTCATAAATATATATTAATAAGATGTTTTTATTTTGATAATACTATATATGATTAATTTATTTATCAATAATTTTAAAAAATATATACTAATAAGATATTTTTATTTTGATAATACAGTTAAAAGTATTTATCAGATGTGTCTAAACCTAATTTCATTTATAAGCGTACTTCTCATATTATTATGGTACATTTAAAATTTACTTTCAAAATATATTCACAAGACTTGAATCTTAATTAAAAAATAATAATAATTTCTTTTTTAATATTTTTTTTGAAAAAGAGAGAACTAATTTCTTTATTAGGACTAAAATCTAATCCATGTAGATATCCATAAAATACACATATTATCTATCACTCGCAAAAAAAAAAAAAATCTCTAACATTGTCTACAGAGCTCAAAAACTTATCTGTCAATGTATAACATAGTTTTCTTAAATTAATATACTTTATATCTAACACATATATAATCTTAATTACATAAACTTTTCACATACTGACAGGTAGTTTTTTTTTTGGGGGGAAAAAAAAGGAAGAGAAAGAGAAAGAAAAGAAAGAGGGAAGAAAGAAAATAAAAAGAAAGAAAAAGATGAAATTTTTTGTGTGTTCGTTTTTTTTTTTTTTTGTGTAAAGTATTATAAATTTATATATTTTTTTACACGTAAATAATTTTATTTTAGGCTTTAGTATAAAAAAACCCCTTAACTAAAATTAAATAATCAACTAAATCCCTATCATTTTATTACAATCATTTGAGTCCTTAAACATTTATTTTTATCTATTTGAGCTCTTAAACATTTATTTTCACCAATTTGAATAGAGGCGGCAATTGGCCGGGTTCGGGTCGGGCTCATTCGGGTTCAGGTTCATTCGGGTTCGGGCCCTCGGGTTCAGGCTCAATCGGGTTCAGGTTTGGCTCATTAGGGTTCGGGTTCGGGCCCATTCGGGTTCGGGCTCAATCGGGTTCGAGTTCAATCGGGTTCGGGCCCATTCGGGTTCGGGTCCGTTCGGGTTCGGGTCCGATCGGGTTCGGGTCCATCCTAGTTCGGGCTCGTCCAGGTTCGAGCCCAGTCAGGTTCGGGTTTGTTTTACATCATTTTTATTTTATGTTAGATGTAATTATTTTTACATAATTTAAATATTTACTTTTAAAAATAATTTTATGATTATTTTTAAAAATAATCTTTTATTATAATATGATATTTTTAATTATATTTATTTATTAAAATCAATATTTGTTAGCACCAAAAGAATATAAAATTAATTTTTTATATAAAATAAATTTTTAAAATAATTTATTATAAAAAATATGATATATTATAAATTAATCATATTAATATTTAAAATAATTGATTTGATGAACTCGAATTTCAACATGTAAATACATTATAATTTATATTCACTACAAAATAAGAGATTTTTAGGGACGAACTCTGGCATTCAACTTTGAGGTCTAAACGGGCTTGGACTATCCATTTACAAATATGGGCGGGTTTTGGCAGAATTTGAGGCCTATATTTCGGATCGATCCGGGCTTGGGCAAGTGAATATAGTGTTGATGACTTAATTTAATAATCTGCCTAAGAAAACTATATATATATTGCAAAGAGCAACATATTTTTTCAAAAGTAGTTTTTATTTATTTTTTAATATAAGAAATACTATTATACTAGAGATAAGTTAAAATGAATGAATTGCTATTAATTAATTTTAATATATAGAAAATACTATTATACTAATATATGGGTGCTCTTAAAATAACATAAATAAAGGATAAGTAATATTTTATGTCAAAAAAATTAACATTTCTAAAATTTCATGAGTTTAAAATTTTTAGATAGTGGATTCATCAAGATATGAGACATTAAAGTTATAAGCACAAAATATAATTGTATTTTTGATAAAATTATTATTTTATCATATATATAATATAAATTAAATTAAATTAAATTAAATTTTAATTAAATTATTAAAAAAGATATTAGAATAAAATTGATAAATAAAGTTTTTGCTTTATAAAAAAATTATTTAATTACAATTTGATAATTTTTATTTTTAGTATTAAATTCGGGTTTCGGGCCGGGCTCGGGTTCGGGTACTTTCGGGTTCAGGTTTTTCGGGTTCGGATAATTTCGGGTCTTTTCGAGTTCGGACTCTTTCGGGCTCAGGCCATTTCGAGTTCGGGTTTTTCGGGTTCGGGTTTTTGACTTTTTGGTCAAATTGGGCTTGGGCGGTTCGGGTTCGGGTTTTTCTGGGCGAGTTTTCGGGTTCGGGTTCATTTTGCCACCTCTAAATTTGAACCCTCAAACATCTATTTTCATCCAATTTAGCCCTCAATTGGACGGAAATTTATGGTGGCCTTTAATCAATTTTTGTCCAATCAAAAGCTCAATTGGGTGAAAATAGATGTTTGAGGACGTAATTGATTGCAATAAAACAATAGGGGCTTGGATGATTATTTAGTTTTAGTTCATATGCTTTTTTATATATATTTAAGCCTTTATTTTATATATATTTTGACACATTCATGTATTCGTGTAATGTTCATGTTATTTTTCGTGTTGTGTTTTAATTATTTTTTCTATGCTATGTTCATGTTATGTCTCAATTCATTTCATATTTTGCATGGTTTATCATTGTGATTCAATTTAGAAAAAAAAAATTGTATGTTCCTGTCGTGCCTCATCTCATTATATTTTACATAATTTGTCATAGTGATTCAATTTAGAAAAAATTTGTGAGTTTGTGACGTGTTCATGTTATTTTTTGTGTTCAAAGTATTATAAATTTATATAAATTTTTACACGTTAATAATTCATTTTATATAGATTTTGACATATTCATGTATTCATGTCGTATTCACGTTATTTTTCGTGTCATGTCGTGTTTTAATTATTTTCTCATGTTGTGTTATGTCGTGTCTAACATCATCCTATATTTTGCATAATTTGTCATAATGATTTGATTTTAACTCTAAATTAATTTACTTAAGATATTAAAACATAAAAAATTATTTAAATAAATGATAATTATTTAATACAACTTAAATTTATTTGTGATTGTTAATTTAATTAAAATTTATAAATATTAGAAAAATTCCCCAAACGAAGCGGAGGATGAATTCTAGTATTTAGTATCAGGTGGTTTGAAAGGAAAGAAAACAACATTCACCGCACAATTAAGACTTTAGACATATCACATGCCAAATCCATAACCTCAAGAAACCTGTCTGCATCTTTTAAGAGCAACTGTACTTAAAAGTAAATTTGTTCATAGGTCGGTTCGAGCTGGACCTAATTTAGATAACAAAAAAAATTTCTTGTCCAAAACTCGACATTTCGAACTTAATTTTTTTATTTACAATATATTAAATATTATTATTTTTACATTGATATTTATATATTTTAATAATTAAATTTCAATAAATTTTTTTATTAATTAAATAGTAATTTGGATCGGACTAGGTCGGTTCGGATTTGAAATATGCTATCTCAGGCTCAACCCAATTCAGATCGAACGGATAACCCGATTTTCGACTAGGTCTATTTTTGTTAGAGTAAGCCCTACAAGCCAATTGAAAATTGCTTGTATTATTTAGCCTTGTCATTACATGTAAAACACATTATGATTTGTTTAAATTATAATTGAGATATTTCTTTATCCATGAGTTTAATTATAAAGAGTTATTAATTACTTGTGTAGATAAACACATGAAACATAAAAGTTTTGCAAAGAAATTGTAAGGAGTTACAATTATGGGATCCTTTTGCATCAAAGTCATGTTTCTAAAACGTTTCTGGTCATTGTATTGTCGAGACGGGACATCAGCAATGCCAAAAAACTGGCATATGTTAAGCCTTCAAGCATATGATGCATGCAATCGATCTCATAGATTGAAGTATAGAGATACTTAAGGATAACATATGTGTGCTTGTTAGTAGAACAAGTTCACTGAACATGACCCGGTATGAGAGTTCCATTTGGTATTTTACTCAAGTGTTTATGAAAATACTCTCATGTGTCAGTAGTGTAAATAATCCTTTGACTTGTGACACCAGGTCATCTTGTATATTAATTATCATACTTTGATTTCATCCGAACGGGTCTTAACATGAGATGCCTATGGTAGGGTGATATTGGGTATGATATGAAACATGCGAAGATGGATGAGTGGTCCAGAGAGGATCCATCATCCCAAGTGATTTAGGGAACATATATCACTCGTTCCTGACTTATATTAACTTATGGAAGACCTTGGCCAAGGCAATATTTGAGAAGTTAATATGAAAGCTGCAGGACTAATAAGTTAGGGTATAGAGTAGAAATTGCACCATGCTCTTACTCTCTCGAGATATATGATGGAAGGATCTAATTACACTAACTTACTCTACACTGAAAGGCTTGTCAAACCACTTTGACTCGTCGGACATTTGGATGGCCATGATATATTGCTAGATGCCGCTCATGGTCTATAAATATAAATTATAGGCTAAATTAATTTATATTTATTTTCAACATGTTCGGGGTATATTGGGTTACATACATAAAAGGGTAATTTTGTGGAATTAAAATACAACTGGGCTTAAATAAAGAAATAAAGATTTCTTAAGGACTTAATTGAAAAAGGTATAACATTATAAATCACTAGTGATATTAAATTACAATGTTTGGTATTACAAGAAAAAAAGATTATCAAGTACAAAATATCCAAAATAACCTTTCCAAAAAAGGAAAAAAATATTCTTTTTTGTTTTTCTTATATGGACATTTTTTCACTTATATGTTTTTTAAATGTTCAGATTTTTGCTTTTCAAAAAATATTTCTGGATAAAAATACACAAAACTTATACCATAATAAGGATAGAATATAAAAAATATTAGGCAACAAAACTACTACTATCTTCACCTTAAAACACAAAAGTCACAAATATTTGTCCAAGTTTAGAGGTCTAAGGTATATATTAGCTAGCAGTTTTTGCACATGTGTTTTCTCTCGCTATTATCAGGGCAAATTAGTAATAAAATAACATACAAAATTACTTTCTCATGGTGATAAAACTTTCCCATCCTTTTGGATGGGAATTAGATCACTCCTTAAGAAAGTGATCTTATCACCCCAGTGATTTAAAATTACTGCCACGTAGGATTTTTAAATTGCTAACAAACAGGGTGATGTAATTACTGAATGTAGATCACCCTCGTTTTAGGATGATCACCCCATACCAAACACCCCCTTAAGGAGAAGAGAAAATTCAGTTTTTCTTCTATCTAGAGAATTTGGCCAAAATGAGGAGTTTATTGAGGAGAGATTCTATTTGGAATCTAAGTTGCTAGCATTGCTCCTGGCTAGACACAGTTCTAACCTTGCGAAAGTTTCTGGATTACCTATGTGGATCACCGTTAGAGGTTGAACACTTGGACAACTTTGGTTTGGGATAATCGAACTTGGTATACAAGAACAAGCAGAGATAATATAAAGATTTGGGGTTTCGATAATCCCTATTCTCAGGTATTCAAGATTTCTGTTCTTGCTTGCTTCTTGGTTGAAAGATTGTCTTTAACATACAAGTTGATCCTTTAGATGAAATCCGATATTGTTATTATTATGTTTACTTCCGCTGCTTATTATGTTATTGTTAAATTTTTTTTATTTAAATTTTTTGCTTGAGCATGATTCGAATTTTCTTCAATTGGTATCAGAGCCTCGCTTGTTTTGTTTTAAACAATCTTGTGTTTCAATTGTTACCGTTTCAAGAAAGTCTTGTTTTTGAGATTGTTTTTATCCAAGATTCACTATTCGAAAACTTCAGTTTTGTCTCTCTTCAGTTTCGGTAAAGGGGGCAGCATGTTTATTCAAGAATAGATCTTGTTTTAAACAATTTAAAATGATGATCTATGTTGTGCAAAAGATAATTGATTCGAAGACAACAATTATGAATTGTTTTTAAGGCCTAGTGTTATGAATAAATGCTCTTGAGAAGAAAGCATTGGAGGCTTATGATGGTGGAAGCAAAGGAAAATACACCATTGGACTTGGACAAGATTGCTTGGCCTTTAGTATAGCGGTGGAAGATGTTATGAGTTTGACAGCTCTTATTTCACTCCTTGCAAAATATAAGATTGACCCTAAACACATTGGCTGTCTTGAAGTTGGCAATGAAACTGCAATAGACAAGAGCAAGTCCATTAAGACCTTCCTAATGCAAATCTTTGAGAAATGTGCCAACACTGACAGTGAAGTGGTCGACTCAACTAATGCATGTTACGGATGGACTACAGCTCTATTCATTTGTGTCAATTGGGTGGAAAGTAGTTCATGGCATGACAATATAATTTCCTTCTAAGTTGCATACATTCCAGAAGGAGGTTGTTTATTATTTGAAAAAGGGGGAGTTTGTTTTTGTGGCGGCTCATACATCTGCGGCAAAAACAGTTTTTGCAGAATATGCATTTGCGTTGGCAACAAAACATTGCGTCAATAAGCATCAACTATGTTGACCTCCTAGAACACCAATTATCCTGGCTAACATCAAATTTCCCACAGAAATCTCTATACTTCTGGTTGTTGATTGTTTTAATTGGAGCAGTATGCATTTGCGTCCTCAAGGATGGTGAGCAACAGAATAGCCATAACAATCTTCAAAATATCAGGAAGAGTAGCCTGTATCCAAAAGGCAGACAATAACTGCATTATCTGATCCTCAGTCAACTTCATGATGTATGGTTCTGCCTCAACCATGTTTGGTGCAGTTTTTCTGTCAATAATAGAGGTTATATAATAGATGTTAAGGGAACTCTTCAGAACATGGCCCTGCATATTGTCCTTTCCTTTAAAATCATCATGAATATTATAACCATTCGTTTCCATTTCAATGCCATCCTTTTCCCTTCGAAGCTTTTCAAGTAGAGCTGATATGGATGAAAATGCAAATGCACAAGCATCGTTGGAGGGCCATCTTCTTGGTTCATAGATAAAACCAGAACACAAATATGCAACTTCATGTCGAAGACGATTAGAACTTGGAATAAGAAGATCTGAAAATAGCTGGTGTGCTCCCACATGGACCTCAACATTGGGATGCAACATTGCTTTCATCAGTTGGACAAGAAGTGCTTCCGAAAGCACCTGTTGTGGGCTAGAGGAGACCAATGCCAATGAAATCATATGAACAAGGACAATCAATGATCCAATTGTTGCACATGCAACCACTCCGAAATAAGGCAATTTCTCCAATGATATTGCCATCATGTCGAATAGAGGTGGTGCATCATCAATCCCTTTTGCTATTTCCAGCAAACAGTCTTCAATGGAACTTTGGAGCAAGATATTTGACTCCTGCACTCCTGATTCAAGAGTGTCTTGGAAACTTTTCTTCATATGCCTGCATAGGTCACTAACAAAACCAATTTCAGCCAGCACCCCTCTAGATCTAATTTGCCTAGCTAAAACAACCGCAACTTGAATGATATAAGATTTTAGTTGAGGATCATGTGACACATTTTTGTGGTCTAGATGACGCACAATAACAGCTAAAATCAGTTGTTGATTCTCTGTAGCCTCCCAGTAGGACATATCAGACAAAACCACCATTGCCAACCCCTACTGACGAACCCAATGTTATCTAAAATAAAGTGGACAAACATTGGATGTAGTACTTGGCGCAATGTTGTACTCTCCTTTGCCAGTTCAACCATTCTTTGAATATAAATTTGAGCCCAAATCTTGGGTGTCTCCATCTCTTCCCTTATCAAAAGAGAGGGATCATTTTTCCTTGGTCGAGGCCTGATAATCATGTGCCTAAGGCTGACATCAAAAACAATAATTGCACCTCTGCCTTCACATCGAACCACTTCATCTACCCAATTCTGATGGGGTTCTCCTCTCTCATTACCATTTTCACCATGAGTGTCTAGCTTATAGTTATCTAAAGTGGCATGTACCATCTCATCAAGAGCAGCAAAAATATATGAATATTGTGCCATGAACCGGACCATGGCAGAAAGGCATTGCAAGCTAGATGCCCTTAAGCAACGTCTTTGATGTTCTTCCCCATCCTTAAGTGCCAACTTACACACCAATTTATGGAATTTTTCAATGTTATGCAAGTAAGTTCCATCTGCCTGATTATAGATAAACCTTGTCAAGGTTTGGCATCCAAGGATCTGCATAAAATCTTGCTTAGAGTTATCGAACAATTCGCTAACAACATTTAGCAAGTTAACAGCAAAATATGCAATTTTCCTTTCATTGGGAGGAGCATCAAGGGACTTGGGGAATATTTCAGATAATAATTTCTTGCAACGCTTAACAGGTTGTCGAGATCTTAACCTCAAAGCAGGACAACATACACACATGCTTCCACAAGCTCAGAAGATCTTCTTGGAGATGAATCCCATTTCTAGCTCTTTAACTTCAGAAGGAAAGAAAGGACAATTCAGCAAACCAGTTATTCTTTCTATTGCTCCACTTTCTTCTACTAAACCTCTATACAAATTGATTAAAGACTTTGATCGTAGAAGACCAACAGTTGCTAAAGTGGAAGAGCTATTGTTTGTTCATTCTTCATCCAATTCGAGCATAGGGTCTTTCAAGTCACCAGCAAGCACATATCTGTCAAAAAGAAAATCTCCAATGCTGGCAACCCCACATCCAACATCTAATGCAACACAAACATGGTGGCCAAAAGAAATTTCAAGACCCATCTATGAAATGTAATTCAAGTATTGATCTGCACCACGAATAAATTGTTACGATCCCCCATTGTTATGGTTAAGAAGAAAGATGGTTCTTGAGGCTGTGCGTGGATTACAGATAACTTAACCAGCTCACTGTGAAGGATAAGTTTCCTATCCCTGTGGTAGAGGAGTTGCTGGATGAACTTGCTGGAGCCACTATCTTCTCGAAGTTGGACCTGAGATCAGGTTATCACCAAATACGAATTCAGGAAGGGGACATACACAAGACTGCATTCAGAACTCACACTGGACATTATGAGTTTTTGGTGATGCCTTTTGGGCTCACCAATGCTCCAGCCACTTTCCAAAGCTTGATGAATTACATCTTCAGGCCTTACTTGAGGAAATTTGTATTAGTGTTCTTCGACGATATCCTTATTTATTCCACTGATCTGTCAACTCACCTAGGCCACCTGAAAGAAGTGTTTGAGTTGCTTAGACAAAATTAGCTGTGTTTGAAGGGCAACAAGTATGACTTTGGGGCTAAGGAATTGAACTACTTAGGGCATGTTATATCAGGAAGTGGTGTAGCAATGGACAAAAAGAAGATTCAATGTATAGTTGACTGGCCAATTCCATCAACTATCAAGGAATTGAGGGGATTTCTGGGTCTAATAGGCTACTACAGAAGGTTTATCAGAGGATATGGAGTCATAGCTCGATCCTTAACTGAACTTTTGAAGAAAACTGGGTTTGGGTGGACTGAATCTGCTCAAACAACTTTCGACAGCTTGAAAAATGCAATCACGTCAGCTCCAGTGTTGGCTCTACCTGACTTTACAGTGGACTTTAATGTTGAAATTGATGCCTCTCTTACAGGGGTAGGAGCAGTACTCACTCAGAAGGGAAAGTATATAGCATTTTTTAGCAAAGCCTTGGGTGTTAGGCATCAATCTCTTTCTGTGTATGAGAAAGAGATGCTTGCAGTGCTGATGGCAATGAGGAAATGGAATTCATACTTGCTTGGGAGACATTTTGTGATAAAAACTTATCACCAAAGTCTATAATTTTTGACCAATCAACAAGCCATCACACCAGCTCAGCAAATGTGGGTGGCCAAAATGATGGGGTATGACTTTGAAGTCAAATACCGAAATGGGGCAACTAATATAGTGGCTGATATTCTCTCTAGAAAAACTGAAGGCCAACAATGCGAGTTATCAGCAATATCAATGGTGAGCACAGAAGTATTTAAGAAGATTCAGAAGTCTTGGGAGCAGGACCTTCACTTACAACAGATTATTGCTCAACTTCAAGGTCAAACTGAAGCTAATCCCAAGTATTCATGGAGTAATGGACAATTGAGGAGGAAGGAAAGTTGGTAGTGGGCAATGTACCTAAACTGAGGCAGGATATACTACTTTATTTTCATGGTAGTGCAATGGGAGGTCACTCAGGGGTGGAAAGCACAATGAAGAGGTTGTCTGGTACCCTTTACTGGAAGGGCATGAAGAAAGATGTTAAGAAGCTGGTTCGGGAATGTACTGTTTGTTAGAGGCAAAAGTATGATCACACTCCTAGCCCTGGGCTTTTGCAACCACTTCCAATACCACACACGAATTGGACAGACATTTCCATGGATTTTATCGAAGGCCTTCCAAAGTCGAATGGAAAAGATACCATATTTGTAGTGGTGGACAGATTGAGTAAGGCTGCTAATTTCCTACCACTATCACATCCCTTTACTGCTTTGAAGGTAGCTTGGGAATTTATGGATCACATTTATAAACTGCATGGTATGCCCAACAATATTGTGATTGATAGGGACAAAATCTTCACAAGTCTGTTTTGGCAAGAGCTTTTCAGAAGGCAGGGGTCAACCTTGATTTTATCTACTGCCTATCACCCACAAATGGATGGTCAAAGTGAAGTGGTGAATAGGTGTTTGGAGACTTACCTTAGGTGCATGGTGAGTGAGAAGCCCAAGGATTGGAGCTATTGGTTACCCATGGCTGAATGGTGGTACAATACCACCCATCACTATGCCATTAAAACCTCACCGTATGAAGCAGTGTATGGGCAACCTGCCCCTGTACACAGGCATTACTTGGCTGGTACTTCAGTGGTTGAGACAGTGGATAGAAGCTTGAAAGCTCGAGAAGAAATGGTCCAAATGCTCAAATTCTACCTACAAAGGGCTCAGGACAGAATGAAAGTTTCAGTTGACAAAAAAAGAAGTGAGACAGAATTTGTGGTTGGTGATTGGGTTTATATTAGATTACAGCCTTATAGGCAACAGTCTGTTGTCCACCGAAGCTACTTCAAATTGTCAGCTAAGTACTTTGGTCCATACCAAATTGAGGCCAAAATTGGCAAGGTGGCCTATAGGTTGATATTGCCTGTAGGATCCAAGATCCACCCCACTTTCCATGTTTCTCAACTCAAGAAACATGTTGGCAACAGCCCTACTCAGTCTCAATTACCATTGCATGGGGATGATGGTACCTTATCAAAGGAGCCTGTGAAGCTTTTAGCCAGGAGAATGCAGAAAAGAGGCAATAGAGCTGTTACAGAAGTTTTGGTATAATGGTCCAATTCGTTCCAGGAAGATGCTACATGGGGGATTCTCTACTACAAAGGCAATTTCTTAACTTCAATCCTTGAGGACAATGATTTCTTCAATAGGGGAGTTCTGATACAAGCCATTTTAATAATTCTGTCATTTCTGTTAGTTTCTGTGTTGTTGCTAATGGACTTGTTTGTGGGTCTCATTTGAGCCCATTGTTTCTGTTTTTATTTCTGTTCTTTAAGCCCATGAAGGCCTTTATGTTATGAGTGATGAAATCAGTTAAAAAGGGGAGGTTGGCTGCTTTAAAAACCAAGCCGTTAACACGTGAATTGTGTCATCATCTCTTTCTCTATTCTCTCTCATTTCTGTTATTCTGCCTTTTTCTTCTTTTCTCCAGGTTCTTCCTCTTCTTCATTCTGGTGGATTTTGGCTCGTATCAAGTGGTATCAGAGCTACTGATCATGGCCGAGGGAAACACGGACAGGATACAAAAGGAAATTTCTCAGATACAGATGGTGCTGCAACAAGTTGATGGCAAAATGGAGTCCAAATTGGATGATTTTCGAGCAAAGCTAAAGGTTGATTTCAAGAAGTTCTTTGAGTTGTTAGCACTGAAAGAAGAGAACCACACCCCAAAAGCTAGCTATTGAGGTGGGAGAGCCTAGGTCCATATAAACCCCTTAAGGAAGTCTTATTCTTTCAATGTGGGATCGTAACACCTAGTTGAATCGATTTTGGTGATTAATGGAGGCTTGAAAATTCATATTTTTATTTTTATTTTTTAGTGCTGTTTCGGTCAATATTTCATAGTTCAAAATTCCTAGAAATGCTCTTTGCAAGGCTGGAACGTTTACAGCATGAATGGCCATTGAATCGGATTCAATAAAGGGCTGTTCGGTTTGGTGGGAGAGCTGAGTAGTGGCGGGCAACAGTGGTTTCAGCCAATGACGACGCCATTCTTGGTGCTCCTTGTCCAAAGATTAGCTGCTGTTTGTTGCATGGAAGAGTCCTACTTGAAGCTGGACTCATGGTTGAAGAATTGTTCTTCAACTACAAGACATGTTCAACATTGGCAAGAAGTCCTATTTGATTAAGAGTCTTTTGTTGGCTTAATTTTAGCTTAAGGGCTCATGGGTTTTTTTTTAATCCTATTAGGACTCTTGTATGTCAGTTGATATGATCAATTTTAATGTGATTTCGACTCCTTGTAAGACACAATGTTAGGCGCATAATATGGCTAATGTTGGTGTCGTACTAAAACTCGATTATCATCCAAGTAAACATCCTTTAAATTCAATTGAAATTATTTAATCGGATAGAGTTTTAATTCAATTTTTGGGTTTTTTTAGTAAATTTATCAATTAAGTTGGTGTCTTATTAACTCGTAACACCAATTCAGTCACTCCTTTTAATATTAATATAGATTACATGCCAAATCCATACCTCAAGAAACCTGTGTGCATCTTTTATAAGTAAATTTGTCCATGGGTTAGTTCGGGATGGACTGAATTCAGATAGTAAAAAAAAATTACTTATCCAATAATACAAGTGACAAGAATTTGATACAGAAATGTTTGAAGATCTATAGCAGTTTTAGGGTTTGGTCTGCAACATACAGAACATAAAAATAAAAAAATAAAAAAAAATTTAAAACAAACAAACAAACGAACACTTATTTATTTTATCAGAACTGGTAATATGGGGCATAGCAATTAGCATTTGCTGATAGTTGGTTGCTGCAGCTCCTACCAGCAGCCAGCACTGTTTTTATTTATCGGCTCTTTTTGTCACCACCCTTATTCATGTTGGCACAATACTCAAACAAACTCCCATCAAAACACCTTCTTACAGCTTCTTTAGACAGAAAACCATGCTGGTCCTTGGCAAGCCTATACAGAAGCAACCATTCTCCCTTTGCAATAATCCTACAAATTAAGCCGTAATTAAAAGAATAAAAATGAAACTACTTTAAAAGATTAAGGATTCAAACAGAACAATTCAGAAATCAAATCAAAATAAAAAGATTTAGAGTTCGAAATAACATTCTGAAACAAAGCATTTTGTTTGATAAAAACATGAAAGGGTCCTTGAACAAACCCTCCAATGAAGTCATATGCCACCCGATTTGCCTCAGTCATCCGCCACATCTCTCCGAATGTTAACTTGTCAGGCTCTGTGCGAGCATACTTGCTAAAAATGTTCTCCAGGTTCACTGGCATAAACCTGCAAGCAAAGCAATCCCCATTGTATAATAATGGTTTCCTAGCTAGCTTTATGTTTTTAATGTTTCAAATTTATGAGAATTTGATATGTGATAAGTCTATGAAATAGAGTTATTTTATCCTATTTATTTTGTGCTATTAAATTAGCTAAGTCCTTAGTACTTTAAATTATTAATTAATTAAATTAGCAAACCTTCCTTCAGTGTCATATGTTGCTGAATCACTCCCATGCTTAGCTTTGTGTATTCTGTCTATGTATATGCGAAATAACAGATTTGGCAGCCAACCCTGTGAAAATTGTCAATGCAATATCATAAATTTTTTATAGGATTTATATTTGTTTAATCCGATTATCGTATTTCATGTTCTAACCGTTAAATATATATTGAAAAAGAACTGTATTCTCGATAGATATGACAGAGATATCGGATCGATTCGAAATTTTACGTACACGCCGAGTACAATTATATTCTTAAATCCAAAGTTTGTTAAAATATAAATCGTATAAAAAATTATGAAAATGTGTACTCGTCGTGCACGTAAAGTTTCGAATCGATCCGATATCTCTATCATATCGATCAAGTATACTGTTTTTTTCAATATATATTTAACGGTTGGAAGTTTTTTACATCGAACAAATATTTAAACATTTTCAATTTACTCGAAACTCAACGTACATGATCTACGCGAATAGAATATGAAATACGACGGTCGGATTAAACAAATATAACGTATAAAAAGTTATTGAAGCGTGTAAAACTAATTTTGTTTTACACTAGTGTAAGTGGATCTCTTATATATATATATATATATATATATATATATATAATACAAGTTAGCACAATAACTTACAGGGAGAGTGAGATAACTAAATGCTGAATTGATGAGAATTGCAATAATAAAAGAGGAAATTGGATTGACACCAATATCTCGCAGACCTGGTTTTCACAAGGTGAAGATAAAAATTGTTAAAAGAGAAAAAAAAAAATGAAAGTTAATTGAAGGGAAAAAAAAACTCATGTTACTTTGGGATTTGGAAAAATTTTGGCTTAAATGATAAAGAATCCCTTCGATTAAAATTAAATTATATTCATGGTCTTATAGTTTTATTACAATCAATTGAATTCTCAAAATTTTATTTTCACTCAATTGAGCTCTTAATTAGACGAAAATTGATTACGGTGGTCACAATCACGTGATCTACATGACTAATTTCTATCCAATCGAGAATTCAATTAAGTGAAAATGGATGTTTGAAAACTTAATTGAATGATGAAAATAGATATTCGAAAATTCAATTAATTATAATAAAACAATAATAATTTAATTTTAATTCATTTTTTAAAATATTAACCAAAATTTACCTCTGAAAGTCTCCCAAGGATAAACAATTCCATTGTTGTCTTGATCAAAAAAGGCAACATGTTGCTGAAGAACACTCATTCCATTATTCTTATGTCCTGCTGTTCCATTTGGATGTTCCACATCAGGAGCTTCCAGTGCTCTAGCCAAATCTGATTCCACACTTTTGATTAGTCAAAGGAAGAAATAAGAAAAGGGATTAAGTTCGGAATTACCGTAATATTGAATTTTGTCAGTATATTTTAATTTTATTAAATATTATCATTATACTTTTAATTTTATTTATTTTTAAACATAAAATAACAAAATCAATAAAAATTTATCATTTGCATTAACAAATTTATTATTTCTTATCTAAAACCCAACAAAATTAAGAATACAGGGACAAAATTTATTATTGAGTTATAATATAGTGACAAATTTTAACTTAATTTTTAAAAAAAATTACAAATTAGATTGAGTATAGTTGGTAAAAATGGAAGTTATATCTGGTTTTAATTCACTAAACTGATAATTTATCACAAAATATAAATATGGGTAGTTTTGCAACTAATGAAAATTGAAAACAAAAGGAAGAAGAAAGAAATGGAAAGTAGAAATTTACAAGGCTTTGGTAATTTTTCTTCAAGGTCATCTCGAATCTTTCTTTTACTAGTCACTGGTGCTTTGGGTGCCTCAGTTGCAATTTCTTCCTTCTTCTCCATTTTTGCTTTTTTATTTTCCTTGAAGTTGTGAGCCTTTTATAAAGAATGAAGGTCCTTATAAAGAGATTTTGTTTTGAGGAGACAACAAAATTAAGCGCAAAAAAAAAAAAAAAATCAATAATTGGTTGTACCAAAATAATCATTTGACTTTTCAGTTTTCTAATTTAGAGAAATTATTTTATTTATTGTTAGTAGAATTTTTAAAATTTATAAGTGGTAGATTTGATGATTTTAGATATGATATGAACACGATACGAAAAAAATAACTAAAACTTGATACGAAAAAACAATACAAACACGATACTAAAATACGAACATGTCAAAATCTATATAACACAAATTATTAACGTGTCAAAATTTATATAAATATATAACACCTTAAACATGATTATAATATAAAAAAAATAACACAAACACGATATGAATACAAAGATTGTCAGGTCTAACAAGCGAGGTTAGCAGACTGTCACATACTTCTTAAGGTATATTCAAAAAGATAAAAATAAAAAAAATTAATTAAAAAAAAAATGTGAGAGTCTCTTAACTCTACTTATAGAGTTAATCTATAGATAAAAAAATTATAGACAACATTTATTAGCCTTTAGGCTTTAGTTAGGTCATTGGCATATCCATGTGATCTGGTCTATTAATATCTCTTACTCTAAGGATGCGTTTTTTATGAGGAATTTTGAAGAAAGATTTCAT
The DNA here is from genome assembly GCA_030761205.1 of Fremontodendron californicum. NCBI lineage: Eukaryota > Viridiplantae > Streptophyta > Magnoliopsida > Malvales > Malvaceae > Fremontodendron > Fremontodendron californicum. The sequence goes on along the minus strand of JAULJL010000022.1, from coordinate 22,604,246 downwards.
TTCGAGAAAGATTTTTAAAATTTTAAAATAAAATTATCTTATTTAGAAAAATACAAATGAAAATTATTTTCTTATCTAAATAAAGATTAAAATTATAAAAAAATTAAATTAAATTTGAATGAAAGATTTTAAAAGGTTCAAAATTTGCATTTTAAAAGTAAAATTTATGAATCCTTTAAGTAAGATATAACATTTATTATGTTTCTTATTTTTAACGTAATTTTTTATTTTCTTTAACTATAATTACAAAAACTCATTTTAAAATTTACTCATTTTATTCTTTTTATATTATTAGTAATATTTATACTTTTTTATAAATTTAATAATACTTATATTTCGTATTTTCTTAATATTTTTTATTCATAACATCTTTATTTTTTTATTTCATCAAATTTTTTTATTCATATTTAAAAATATATATATTTATCCAAACAATACAATTATATATGCAATTACTATAAATGCTATTATTTGAAATTGATACATTTCAAAAAAATACAAAATTTTGTTGTTATAATAAATGTTGTTATTTTGATTTGCTGCGTTTCAAAATGCTTACATAAATTCCTTAAAATTTCAACAACAAAAAAAAGAAAATTATCCAAACTCACCCTAAAAAGTATATCCAAAGCCCTTCTTGATTAGACCTGTCCAAGGGCTGAGCTACCCGCCCAAGCCCGAAAGCCCGTCCATATTTGGGAGGGCTTGGACAAAACTATTAGGCCCGAAAAATTGGCTTGGGCAAAAAAATTAGACTCGTTTAAAATATGAACCGAGCCTTGGCTCCAACATTTAAGGCTTGAGCCCGACTCGGCCCTGTCCCTTTTTTAATTAAATAATATATTATTTATATTTGTATAAATATTATGTAATTTATGTCATATAAAAATAAAATATATATAATATTATAGTGTGAACATTAAAAAAATATGTTAAGTTGTCCATGTTTAAGAACTTAATAAAATAAAATATATATAAAATTACTAAAAATTAAATAATAATAATAATAATAAAATATATATTTTTAAAAAAAATTAGAAAAAAATAATATGGACCGGCCTTAACGGGTTTGTGCTATTCATTTACAAATATGAGCGAGCTTGGACAAAATTTGAGACCCATATTTCGGGTCGGGCCGGGCTTGGGCAAGCAAATGTAATATTGATACCATACATGGATCCGAACCCTGCCCATGGACACCTCTAATCTTGACCCCACTAAACCATTTAAACACGTAATATTTTGAATCGAAATTGGACAACATAGAATAATTGCCAAAAAGTTTTCCTTTAAGTGAAACTGTAGAGGGATGGACGAAATATGGTTCTCCACATTTTTCTTAGTTTTCTTCTTTCGGAAGAAGAGAAAGGAAGACTTCATACCAAAGAAAAGAAACACATCTTTTTAATGGAAACTAATCCTCTTTTGTGTTTATCATTTCAAGGACTTAATATGTTACTTTTCGATGTTTGCTATATTTAGTTAAAATTAGCATCAGGTGGTTAAGAAAACAACATTCACCACTAAATAAAGACTTTAGACATATCACATGCCAAATCCATACCTCAAGAAATCTGTCTGCATCTTTTAAAAGCAACTGTTTTAAAAGTAAAATTGTTCACAGGTCGGCTCGAGTTGGAACGAATTTAGATAGCAAAAAAAAATTCTTGTCCAAAACCCGACTCTTCGAACTCAAAAAATTTGTTTTATTATTTAAAAACATTAAAATATTAAAAAAAATTATTTTATATGAATATTTAAATATTTTTTATAATTAAATTTAAATAAAATTATTTTTTATTAATTAAATAATAATTCTGATTGGATCAGGCCAATTTAGATTTAAAATATGCTATCTCAAGCTCAACCCAATTCAGATCAAACGGATAACCCGACTTTCGGATAGGTTTATTTTTGTTAGAGTAAGCTCTACAAGCCAATCAGAAATTGCTTGTATTATTTAGCCTTGTCATTTCATGTAAAACACATTAAGATTTCTTTAAATTATAATTTAGGTATTTCTTTATCTATGAGTTTAATTATAAAGAGTTATCATTAAACATAAAAGTTTTGCAAAGGAATTGTAAGAAGTTCCAATTATGGGATCCTTTTGCATCAAAGTCATGTTTCTAAAACGTTCCTAGTTATTGTATTGTCAAGACGGGACATTAGCAATGCCCAAAAACTGGCATATGTTAAGCCTTCAAGCATAAGATGCATGCAATCGATCTCATAGATTGAAGTATGGAGATACTTAAGGATAACATCTATGTGCTTGTTAGTAGAACAAGTTCACTGAACATGACCCGCTATGAGAGTTCCATTTGATATTTCACTCAAGTGTTTATGGAAATACTCTCATGTGTCAGTAGTGTAAATAATCCTTTGACTTGTGATACCAGGTCATCTTGTATATTAATTATCATACTTTGATTTCATCCGAACGAGTCTCAACATGAGATGCCTATGGTAGGGTGATATTGGGTATATGAAATATGCGAAGATGGATAAGTGGTCCAAAGAGGATCTATCATCCCAAGTGATTTAGGGAACATATATCACTTGTTCCTTACTTATATTAACTTATGGAAGACCTTAGCCAATGCAATACTTAAGAAATTAATATGAAAGTTGCAGGACTAATAAGTTAGGATATAGAGTAGACACTGCACCATGCTCTTACTCTTTTGGGTTATATGATGGAAGGATCGAATTACACTAAGTTACTCTACACTGAAAGGCTTGTCAAACCACTTTGACTCTTCGGACATTTTGGATGGCCATGATACATTGCTAGATGTCGCTCATGGTCTATAAATATAAATTATTGACTAAATTAATTTATATTTATTTTCAACATGTTCGAGGTGTAATGGGTCACACACATAAAGGATAATTTTGTGGAATTAAAATACAACTGGGCTTAAATAAAGAAATAAAGAATTCTTAAAGACTTAATTGAAAAAGTTCTGTAGACACCTAATTTTGTCCGGGCCTTTTAAAACCAATTTTAATTTTTCCCTCTCTCGGGTTTAATATTTTTGTAAAAGTCACGGTCGCGATTTTAGATTTTTAAAATGTTCTAAATTATATATATCCTTTTTAGCTTTAATTGTTCAAATAAAATCGGACCGTAAATTACCAATTTTAAAATTCAATTTAAACCTGAGGTGAAAAAGTTTAATCTTGAGCGTTATTAGATTTTTAAAATAAATTTTTTTTAATTGAAAATATTTGAAAAAAACAAAAAAAAAAGACTTAAAAAATAAAGGAGGGGGTAATTTAGACATTATACATTTTTAGGTTAGGAATTGGCTATAAAGAGGCCCGGTTAAAGAAAAAGTGGGGGGAGGCCGATTATTCTAAAAAAAAGGACTGGCGGCTAAGAATGAAAAAGAAAAAGAAAAATGGAAAGGGAGAAATACCAAAAAAATCATCATCATCTGAGATTCTGGGTTATGGCCACAGCTCTGCCATCAATAGCACTCACACACATTACGAGTCATCATCATTTCAACTCAACCGCTAACAACAATGAACAACTCCTCCAAATTCCTTCTGTTCCATCAAATGAGTCGAGCCTTGAGACCACCGTCGAGGTATTTCCTTTTATTTTAAATCGAATTCATTCTGTTTTATCAAATGAGTCGAGCCTTGAGACCATCGTCGAGGTATTTCCTTTTGTTTTAATTCGAATTCATTCTGTTTTATTAAATGAGTCGAGCCTCGAGACCACCGTCGAGGTATTTCCTTTTGTTTTAATCGAATTCATTCTGTTTTATCAAATGAGTCGAACCCTGAGACCGTCATCAAAGACCTTTGGGTACCAGTTTTTTTCAAAGACCTCCGGGCACCATTTTTAAAGACCTTCGGGCACCAGTTTTTTAAGACCTCCGGGCACCATTTTAAAGACCTCCAGGCACAATTTTCCATTTTAAAGACCTCCGGGCACCATTTTAAGACCTCTGGGCACCAATTTTAAAGACCTCCGGGCACCATTTTAAGACCTCCGGGCACCAATTTTAAAGACCTTCGGGCATAAATTTTTCTTTTGAAAATCGAATTCGTTTCCTTAACACGAATCGAGCCTTCTTTAGGCAGGGAATTCAATTTAAGGACAAAATCTTCAATTTATTGTTTTTTTTTTTAAAAAAAAATGAAAAAAGAAAAAAAAAAGAAAAAAGAAAATGAGAAAATGCAAAAATGATTGAAGAAATGAAAAAGGAAACCCCTTTTCCATCTCTTCACATGTGATTTCACAGACCGGACAAAATTGTTGTCTATTTTATCTTTGCCTAATTCCTGATTCTCAGCAATAGCCAAAGAGGGGCAGCTGTAGACACCTAATTTTGTCTGGGCCTTTTAAAACCAATTTTAATTTGTCCCTCTCTCGGGTTTAATATTTTTGTAAAAGTCACGGTCGCGATTTTAGATTTTTAAAATGTTCTAAATTATATATATCCTTTTTAGCTTTAATTGTTCAAATAAAATCGGACCGTAAATTACAAATTTTAAAATTCAATTTAAACCCGAGGTGAAAAAGTTTAATCTTGAGCGTTATTAGATTTTTAAAATAAATTTTTTTTAATTGAAAATATTTGAAAAAAACAAAAAAAAAGACTTAAAAAATAAAGGAGGGGGTAATTTAGACATTATACATTTTTAAGTTAGGAATTGGCTATAAAGAAACCCGGTTAAAGAAAAAGTGGGGGGAGGCCGATTATTCTAAAAAAAAGGACTGGCGGCTAAGAATGAAAAAGAAAAAGAAAAATGGAAAGGGAGAAATACCAAAAAAATCATCAGAGATTCTGGGTTATGGCCACAGCTCTGCCATCAATAGCACTCACACACATTACGAGTCATCATCATTTCAACTCAACCGCTAACAACAATGAACAACTCCTCCAAATTCCTCTCATTTCGCAAGGAAAAAGAAAAAACCCAATTCTCCTTTTCAGCAATGGCTCATATTCTACAAACTTTTTCATTCCCTCTACTTCCTCCCTTCGCCGGACCTCTATTTCGGGTTCTAAAGGTAAGTCTCAATCCCTTCAAGTTAAGATGAAGATCCGAGAGATTTTCATGCCGGCATTGAGCTCGATAATGACGGAAGGTAAGCTCGTGTCCATCGCGTGGTGGTTTAGGGTTTTATTACTTCCATTTCCCTGCACTCTCCATTACTTCACTTTCAGCAAGAAATCAGAGAAAATAACGAAGTGCTACCCAACCGTGAGCGAGGAATACAAGAAGGCCGTTGAAAAGGCTAAGAGGAAGCTCAGAGGCCTCATTGCTGAGAAGAACTGTGCTCCAATCATGCTCTGTTTAGCGTGGCACTCAGCTGGAACTTTTGATGTTAAAACCAAGACCGGAGGTCCATTCGGAACCATGAAGCATCCTGCTGAGCTCGCACATGCCGCTAACAGCGGTCTCGATATTGCCGTCAGGCTTCTCGAGCCGATCAAGGAGCAGTTTCCTATCCTCTCTTACGCTGACTTTTATTAGCTTGCCGGTGTCGTCGCTGTTGAGATCACCGGTGGTCCTTGAAATTCCCTTCCATCCCGGAAGAGAGGACAAGCCTAACCCACCACCTGAGGGCCGTCTTCCTGATGCTACCCAGGGAGCTGATCACTTGAGGCAGGTCTTTGGTCATCAAATGGGTCTTAGCGACCAGGACATTGTTGCTCTTTCTGGTGGCCACACCCTGGGAAGGTTCCACAAGGAGAAGTCTGGTTTTAAGGGACCATGGACTACCAACCCTCTCATCTTTGACAACTCTTACTTCAAGGATCCCTTTTCTAGAGAGAATGAAGACCTTTTGCAGTTGCCAACCGACAAAGTTCTCCTGTCTGACCCGGTTTTCCATCCATTGGTTGATGAATATGCTACCGATGAGGATGCTTTTTTTGCTGATTACACTGAAGCTCACTTGAAGCTCTCTGAGCTAGGATTTCCTGATTCATAAGCTAATGGTTGCAAAATAGGGATGAAGCCAACGAGATTTGCCTCCACAAATGTATTGGGTTTTATAATCTCTCAAAAGTCACTCAGCAAAGCATGTGCTAAAGCCGAAGCATCAGGTATTGACAGAACTAGAGAAAAAGAGGCTCTTGCAAAAGTACAGTATAGGAGAGAAATAGATATATATATATATATATATAAGAAGCCTCGGGAAAAGAATCCGAAAGCCTCTGAAAGAGTCAGAAACAAAACCAAAAGAGAAGAAGCAAGCCAGTAAGAAGAAAGTGAAGAATGCTTCAAATTTGAAAACTCAAGCTGGTTTCAATACTGCAAAAGTAAGAGATGAGGAAGCAGAATATCAGTGTGACATGGAAGGCTGCACCATGAGTTTTGGTTCGAAACAAGCGCTGGTCCAGCACAAAAGAAACATTTGTCCGACTGCGATGACAATGTCAAGATGGCATTAAATCAAGCTGCTAGTAATGAGTATGTTTCTACTGTGACTAAGATAGGGAAAGGAGCCAAGGGTAAAACTGCTAGATAAAATAAATTGGAAATTTTAGCTAAGACTGGTAGGAGCAATTTTGGTAGCCTTGGGAAACCAAACAAAAAAGAAGAAAATTTTGAATGGAAAATTAGGAAATGGTTTTTGCGAAGGGGTCATGCACAAGGTAATATTCTTTCATTTCATTTTTATTTATTTTTATGTTTATTGTGCTTGCTTTGGACATAGTATATTATGATGTATATTTGGTATTTGATAATTTACTCTTATACGGATAATGTTGCTTGGTTTGGAAATAGTCTATTATGGTGCATGCCTTAATGTCATTTTGCATATTCATAACATTTTAATAAATAAGGCAATATTCTCGAGTTCAATAATTCATGGTTTTCTCTGCTGGGTCTACCGGAGAGGTTATCATTAATTATTAACGAAGGAATACCCTTTTCTAAAATAAAATGATTCGAAATTTTTTTGAAATAAATAAAACTTTCTATGTTTTGTCGGGTCTGCCGAGGAACATGAAAAGATTTTGGTATTAATAAACTCCGAGCCATTTTAAGCCATTTCACATGCCATATCATCTTATGCCATGTCACATGCCATGTCATTTTATGTCATCCATATGCCATGTCATCTTGCTTGTCATGTCGATTTCATTCACATGCCATGTCATCTTATGCCATGTCATTTTATGTCATCCATATGCCATGTCATCTTGCTTGTCAAGTCGATTTCATTCACATGCCATGTCATCTTATGCCATGTCACATGCCATGTCATTTTATGTCATCCATTATGCCATGTCGATTTCATTCACATGCCATGTCATCTTATGCCATGTCATTTAGGTTTAGGTCACTTTATGAATGCCATGCATTTTTTCATGACATTTAGGTTTAAATCCATGCATTTCATGCATTATGTTTGCTGCATTATTTCTTGCATTTCATGTTCATGCCACTTGAATAATGACTTGAGTCAATTAATGGTTTAAAGTCATGCTTTCTTGAGCACACTTCTGGAAAATTAAATTTGTCAAGTTGATTATTCTACCTTTGTGATTTTTTTTACTTAGCGAATTTTTTATCTAACTTTCAAAAAGTCCTAGCTACTGATTTCAAGTCATTTTATGAGTTTCAAATATTTTTACTTTGGTTTTTAAATGATTTTATCAAAAGCAAAAATGTGTTGGCAAAGCAGTTTTTTCTCCTCCAAAAACTCGTACATCTCTGATTTTTCTGGGAATTCATCTTTGATCAGAAAATTAAGCCAATTTTTTCTCATGTAGTTTTATATGTCCTGAGTCTCCAGTAATTTTTTTTAGAATTTTTGGAATTTTTTAAAAATAGGGTAAAAAATCGTGGATTAAAACTGGACAGTGGAGTCAGAATTGAATTTAAAGAAAAACAAAGCAGTTTTTTCTCCTCCAAAAACTCGTACATCTCTGATTTTTCTGGGAATTCATCTTTGATTCGAAAATTAAGCCGATTTTTTATCGTGTAGTTTTACATGTCCTGAGTCTCCAGTATTTTTTTTAGAATTTTTGGAATTTTTAAAAATAGGGTAAGAAATCATGGGTTAAAACCGGACAGTGGAGTCAGAATTGAATTTAAAGAAAAACCAATTTTCTGTTTTGGGTAATTTACTTAGAGTGGGCTGATTAGGAGCGTTAGCTACTGACTTAGGGTAATTTCTAAGCCTTTTTAAACTCTAAAAAATGGTTTTTCAAGTCCCGGATTAAGGGTAGTCAAGTCCGGATTTTTAAACTTAGGAAATTAGAGCCATTTTAAAAAATTTTAGCCCAGTTTTTTTATTGTTAATTCAAGCTTTTCAAAATTGTTTTCAAACAATCACAAAGTATTTTGGTTTTAGAATATTTAATTTGACATATTTTCCTAAGGTAGTCGGATATCTTTTTAGATATACGGATTTCCTTAATTAAAGGAAAAAATACATTTCATGCATTGCATTTTTATATTCATGCATTTTATATAATATGTGATTCTTGCCATAATAATTTCTATGATATTGTTGTTATTTTAATTTATATTTTTTGATGTTAAATGGTTTATTATATGGTTTTGAATATTTCATGATATCCTATGCTTTTATTTAGTTATTTTTATTTAGTATATACTATGTTCATGCATTATTATTTTCATGCATATTATATGATAGCATTATTTTATTCCATGTCATTTAAATTATATGTCATACTATTCATATTTGTCATGTCATTTAGGTTGCATTATATTATTTAGACTTTACTATGTCATTTTATTTATGTCATGCATATACATATTCATTTATTTTAAATGTTTTCAAAAAGATAATGGTTTTTCAATAAAAAATAAAGATATTCCCGAGTTAAAATAATTCATGAGTTCTCTACCGGGTTTGCTGGAGGGAATATCATCAATTATCATTAATAAAGGAATATCTTTCTTTCAAAAAAAGAGAATGATTCGGAAAGTTTTCCAAAACTAATAAAAATTTCTATATTTTGCCACGTTTGTTGGGGAATATAGGAAAATTTTGAATTTATAAATTCCGGATCATTTTCAATAAAAAAAATGAAATTATTTTTCTTTAAATTGGGAATTAACTTGAAATACTAAATTTAAAACCAATCTTTACCGAGACTTGAGATAATACACGATTAATAAGGTACCGATTTATACGGGCGTTGTGGGGGTGCTAATCCTTCCCCATACGTAACCGACTCCCGAACCCGCTTCTTTGATTTCTCTGGTTTAAAACGCAGACTTGAAATTGGTTTTTAAAATGTTTTAATTAATTTTTAAAATATTTTATAAAACCGGTTTTAATAGGTGGCCGATCACACCTAGCTAAAACAGATTGGTGGCGACTCCATGTCTTTTTTAAGGTCATTTTCAAAACCTTCATTTTTCTAGAGGAATTAAATCGACTTTTCCTCGGTTTTTTAATGTCACGCTTAACGAATAATAAAGTCTTGCGATGAGACTCGTCGTTACGTTATTTTTTTTAGGTTGCGACAAGTTCAATTAAGTCCATGAGCCTAAGTGCAATTATATCAAGAGTTGGCTTGCATCTAGTCGTATTATATAAACCCTGTGTGGTCGCCCCTTATAGTAAACATAAGAAAAAGTCTATGAGCCTAAGTGCAATTTAGTTTTTCTTCTATCTAGAGAATTTTGCCAAAATGAGGAGTGGATTGAGGAGAGATTCTATTTGGAATCTAAGTTGCTTCTAGACACAGTTCTAACCTTGCGAAACTTTCCCGGATTACTTGTGTGGATCATCGTTAGAGGCTGAACACTTGGAAAACTTTGGTTTGCGATAACCGAACTTGGTATACAAGAACAAGTAGAGATAATATAAAGATTTGGGGTTTCAATAATCCTTGTTTTCAAGTATTCAAGATTTCGTTTCTTGCTTGATTCGTGGTTGAAATATTGTTTTTAACACACAAGTTGATCCTTTAGATGAAATCCGATATTGTTATTATTATGTTTACTTCTGCTACTTATTATGTTATTGTTAAAGTTTTTTTATTTAAATTTTCTGCTTGAGCATGATTCGGATTTTCTTCAATTGGTATCAGAACCTCGCTTGTATTGTCTTAAACGATCTTGTGTTTCAATTGTTACCAATTCAAGAAAGTTTTGTTCTTGAGGTTGTTTTTATCCAAGATTAACTATTCGAAAACTTCAGTTTTGTCTCTCTTTAGTTACGATAAATGGGGCAGCATGTTTATTCAAGAATAGATCTTGTTTGAACAATTTAAATGATAGATTTAAGTTGTGCAAAAGATAATTGATTCAAAGGCAACAATTATGAATTCTTTTTAAGGCCTAATTGAATCGGTTTTGCTGATTAATAGAGGCTTGAAAATTCAGATTTTTCTTGCTATTTTTAGTGCTGTTTCGGTTAATATTTCAGAGTTAAAATTTCTTAGAAATGCTCTTTGCAAGGCTGGAACGTTACAGCATGAATGGCCATTGAATCGGATTATTCAATAAAGGGCCGTTCGGTCTGGTGTGGGAGAGCTGAGTTTAGTGGCAGGCAACGGCGGTTTCAGCCACTGCCAACGCCATTCTTGGTGTTCCTTGTCCAAGATCAGCTTCTGTTTGTTGCATGGAAGAGTCCTACTTGAAGCTGGACTCAATTGTTCTTCAACTACAAGACATGCGAGAAGACATGTTCAACATTGACAAGAAGTCCTATTTGATTCGGAGTCTTTTGTTGGCTTAATTTTAGCTAAAGGACTCATGGATTTTTTTTTTAATCCTACTAGGACTCTTGTATGTCAATTGATATGATCAATTTTAATGTGATTTCGACTCCTTGTAAGACACAATGTTAGGCGCATAATATGATTAGTGTTGGTGTCCTACTAAAACTCTATTATCACCCAAGTAAACATGCTTTAAATTCAATTAAAATTGTGTAACTGGATAGAGTTTTAATTCAATTTTTTGATTTTTTAGTAAATTTACCAACTGAGTTGGTGTCTTGTTAACTCGTGACACCAATTCAGTCACTCCTTTTAATATTAGTATAGATTACATGCCAAATCCATACCTTAAGAAATCTGTCTGCATCTTTTAAGAGCAACTGTTTTAAAAGTAAATTTGTCCATGAATCGGTTCGGGCTGAACCGAATTCAGATAGCAAAAAAAAATTCTTGTCCAAAATCCAACCCAACTCTTTGAACTCAAAAAATTTGTTTTACTGTTTAAAATATTTTTTTAAAAAATTATATTAATATTAAATATTTTTATTAAGTAAATAACAATTCGAATCAGACCTGGCCAGTTTGAATTTGAAATATGTTATTTTAGACTCAACTCGATTCAGATCGAACAGATAACCCAACTTTCGGATAAGTCTATTTAATCATGAAAAAATAAGCTAAACAACAGTAAGCAGCATATACAATAAAAAGACCAGATACAAATGAAACTAAAGAGTAGAAATTTCTTATAGCATTACATTAACTTAACCCAACTTCCCCTGGCCGCCCATATGTTCATTTTGGCACAATACTCGTACAAGCTACCCTCGAAGCAACGTCTTACAGCTTCCTTAGACAGCATGCCTTCCTCATCCCTTGCAAGGACATATAGAATCCCCAACTCCAACTTACAAGTAATTAGAGATGACAAAAATTGATCCGTTCTATCAATTTTGTATTGATTCGTTTCGAATGAGAGGATTTTTCTTTTAAAAAGTGGGGATCGGATGGAGCATGACGATTTTGATAAATGCTTGCTCTGTTCCGTCCCATATTATTTTTTAAAATTACTATTTTACCCCTTAAAATATTTTATATATCTTTTATATAATTTTAATATATATTACATATATACTAAAATCATATATATACTAATATTATATATATTTAAATTATTTTATAAGTAAATTATAATATATATTTTTTATAATATTAAACTAAAAATAATTAATAAAAAAAATAAGATGGAATATCGTGAAACAATTATGAATATAATCGATATCTATAAAATTAAATATTTTCAACATCCATACAAAAAATAAAATGAAGATAAATAAAATAATCTCCGTCCTGCCACCCTCCATTGCCATCTTACTAGCAATCATGCATTTGCAATCCATGATCAAAGTTTACAAGAAAGTTCTCCATCAGATGGCGGAAAATTCTAAAAAAGGCTCTTTAGTAAGCTTCCCATAAGCTTTAAAAGTTTTTAACCGTTAGATTCAAAATAGAATCATCTTAACCATTCAAATAATCATTAAAAGAAAAAAAAAATTAACCGGTTAACCCGGTGAAAGAAAATGAAAGGGAAAGAGAACGGAAGCCTAACTCCTAATCCCCTAATCAACTTATCTAAAATTGAAACTCCTCTCAAAAAATCCTAAAAATTGAGATTCCCTCTCAAAAACCCTCTCACTTGCTTTCTATGGTAGAAGAAAGAAACAACTTCATGTTTGAGGAAAATCTTTGAAGAAAAAAGAACAATCATGGAGGAAGCTGTCAAAGAACGATAACCTGCGGCTCAAATTTTTGGTTCATTTCTGCCTCAATTTCTCTAGGTTTACCTTGGCTTTTAAATCTGGTTTCTTTTGGGTTTTAGAATTTATTTTTTTGGGGATGTTTTGTAGGGAGTGCAGGGAAGTCGAAGCTACGTTATCCACTTCGATCCTCGATGAAATCAAAGGAAGAGAAGCCATCGACGGGTGATTTATCCAATTCTTTGCTTGAGTTACTTGTTAAAATAATAATATTTCCTAGTCCTTTCCCTTCATAATTTACTGACCAAGAAAAATGTTTGTTCTACCAAGGAGTTTTCTGCTTCGGTTTGGCATTGGCTAGGCCTTGGGAGGAATGAAATCGAACAGCAAAATGCCAAAAATAAGATTCACTTTCAAAGCCCTTTCATCATCATCAACAACTGAAGTTCCTTCTTTAGACCAAAATCCAAACCCAGGTTTTCAAACCCCTATCACCTTCTTCTTATTATTTCCTTTTGTATAAACTTTTGGAATTTTCTGGTTCTGGATTAATCAAAAACGTTTCTTTACTAGAAGTTTGAGTTTTTACGAGGAAAAAAAAGGATAAAAAGACATTGGATGTTGTAAAAGAGAATCCCAAAACAGAAAATAAGAACCATAATGTAAGACCATAATTTTATTTTCCTTTCTTTCCCTTGATTTTTCGTCTTTTTTTCAGTAATTATTTTTGGTCATTATTAATGGATTTCAGTTTTGCCAGAAAAAGATTATTGGATTGACAATGTCAATGCATTGAGCTATGACATGTGATGAGCTTTATGTGGGTGCGGATATTGCTTTTCCAGTTGGAACGGGAGGTAAATAGTGAAAATTTATGTGCATGTGAAATGCTATTTGGAATTGCAGGAGAAGAATAGAGTTTTTCTAAAGGATTTATTGGTTTTAAAGAGAACTTATAACGTATAAGTGCATGCCAATTTGCTCTAGCTTGGAAATATTTTTCTCCTATAAATAAATTGGATAGTCTATTTAAAATTGCCAAAGTTAGCAGTTGGTGTTTGCATCCTATCATCATGATTCTATGTAGCATTTTATAGACTTCTGCCTTTATGGTGTGTTTGGATTACTAATTAGATGATTTTATAGACTTAATGCAATGTTGTTGACGATCCTTTGCATCCTAAAGACATTTTGTTTTAGATTCTCATTTACTGATTTGTTCCCTTCTATTTCATGGATTTTTATTATATATGCTTGAAACATGCTATAACTCTCACTTTGTTTTAGGAAAAAAGGTTTGATGTCTTGATATCTTCACTACTATCTAGCCAAACCAAAGATCATGTTACTCATAGTAAGTTTGATGCAGGGTAGGATCTAGAACAGTAAACAATCTAAGAAAATAGGCTGTTGATCGAGTAGGACTTTAGGTTTAGATGCAAATCTGCTAAACCTTTATTATAAAGAGTGAAAACTCTGAAATTATTAACAATAGTCTGATCGGCAGCTACCCTAAGTTAGGGTATTTATAATAACCCTAATTTATTAAAAGTCACATGCCTAAATAAAGTACTTAAATAGCATAAGACTTCTACTTAAAATAAACTAAGTAAACAATCATAAACTTTAAAACTTCTACTTAAAATAAACTAAGTAAACAAACATAAGCTTTAATAATAAAGTCGATGCTCCTGCATTAATCTCCCTTGGTTAAAAAGGAGCTGACTCCGTAGAATAAACTTTGGCTGCTTCAGCATATACTTCAGGAGCGATCTTCCTTAATTCTTCCTCGACAATCCATGTACTTTCACAAGCTGGTTTGCCCAACCACTTTATTAGGAATCGTCTATAAGCATTACCTCTTCTAGACTTCACTTCCTTTACATCTAGAACTTCTTGGACAACATCAGATTGCTTAGTAGGAAGTTGATCAGCTTGGTCTTCAATTGTGGTCACATTCTCTTCATCAAACCCCTCAAAAGAATATAAATCAGAAACATTAAAAATGGGACTGATTTGTAACTCACCAGGCAGCTCAATTAGATAGGCATTTGAGCTAATCTTCTTCAATACCTTACATGGACCAAACTTCCGAGACTTTAGCTTATGATAAGTACCCTTAGGAAATCTATCCTTCTTCAAGTGGACCAACACTAGGTCTCCTTCCTCAAATTCTTTGAAACGTCTATGCTGATTGGCAGCATCAGCATATGCGGCATTGCTGGCTTTTAGGGCTGTTTGCACTTCCTCATGAAGCTTGCGGACATGGTCAGCAAAGGCTTCCCCATCTTCACTCACCCTAGGTTCTTGCGGCAATGGTACTAGGTCCAACACATGTTGAGGTTTGAGACCATAAGCAACTTCAAATGGAGTCTTCTTGATAGTTCTATTAACTGAGTTGTTGTAAGCAAACTCAACTTGAGGTATAACTGAATCCCAACCCTTCACATGGTTTTTAACCAAACACCTTAGCAAATTACCCAAGCTCCTATTAATGGCTTCAGTCTGACCATCTGTTTGTGGATGACAAGTGCTGGAATATTTTAATTCAGTTCCTAACTTCCGCCACAAAGTCCTCCAAAAATGACCCACAAACTTGACATCCCTGTCAGAAACAATCGAAGTAGGAACACCATGCAAACGTACCACTTCTTTAAAAAACAAATCAGCTATGTGGGAAGCATCCGCTGTTTTGGAGCAGGGAATAAAATGTGCCATTTTAGAAAATCTATCCACTACAACAAAAATCGAGTCATACCCTTTGGATGTCTTAGGAAGACCCAACACAAAATCCAGGCACAAATGAATCCAAGGTGCCTCCGGTTCTGGTAATGGCGTGTACAACCCAGTGTTTTGGGATGTCCCTTTGCCGAACTGACAAATAGAACACCGTTGCACAAACCTGCTCACATCTTTATACATTCGCGGCCAATAATAGCGATCTGTCACCAGCGCTATTGTCTTGTCCCTGCCAAAATGTCCACCTAAACCATTTCCATGAAGTTCCCTGATAATTTGTTCTCGAAAAGACCCTTCAGGAATGCAAAGCTGATTACCCTTAAAAAGGTACCCGTCATGCAACCTGTATGGCAGCTGCTGGTCAGCTTCTGTTCCCTGTAAATCTGCCACAATCTGCTTAAAATCAGAATCAGTAACATACTAATTTTTGAGTTTTTCGAAGCCAATAACTTGGGAACTCATCGTCGTTAAAATTAACGATCGCCGACTCAAGGCATCCGCCACCACATTAGTCTTCCCTGTCTTATACTTCAAGGAAAAATTAAACTCATCCAAATACGAACTCCGTTTAGCATGACGATCATTGAGCTTCTTTTGCGAACTCAAATACCTTAAGGCTTGATGGTCTGAATAAACCACGAATTCCCTATAGGCTAGGTAGTGCTGCCAATGCCGAATGGCCCTCACCAAAGCATAAAATTCCAGATCATAAGTGGAATACCTTCGCTTAGAATCTGACAATTTCTCGCTAAAAAATTCTAAAGGCTTTCCTTCCTGACTAAGAACAGCCCCAATCCCGTTATGGGAAGCATCACATTCCACAACAAATAATTTATCAAAATCCGGTAACGCTAGAACTGGTGCGGCTGTCAACAGGAGTTTAATACGCTCAAAAGCTTTCTGAGCTGAATTGGTCCATTCGAAATGCTCTTTCTTCAAAGTTTCTGTGATAGGACTCATAATGGAGCTGAAATTCCTTATGAATCTCCTATAAAATGAAGCTAACCCATGGAAACTCCTCACTTCTTTGGCTGACTGTGGTGCTGGCCAGTCTTGGATTGCTAGGACCTTTCCCGGATCTGGTTTCAGCTCTTCGGCAGAAACAATGAACCCCAAAAACACCACTTCTGTTTGTAAAAATGAGCACTTCTTCAAATTTACAAAAAGCTTCTCTTTTTGTAGGACCTCTAGAACTTGGCGCAAATGCACTAAATGCTCTTTTTCACTTCGACTGTAAATCAGAATATCGTCAAAATAAACGACAATAAAACGTGTCAGAAAAGGTTTGAGTACCTCAGTCATGATGCGCATGAATGTGCTAGGAGCATTTGACAAGCCGAAAGGCATTACTAGCCATTCATATAAGCCATCCGGAGTCTTGAAAGCGGTCTTCCACTCATCTCCTTCTCTCAATCTGATTTGATGATAACCACTTCTCAAATCAATTTTAGAAAATACCTTAGAACCTGCCAATTGATCGAGCATGTCCTCCAATCGCGGGATTGGAAACCTGTACTTGACCGTTATTTTATTTATGGCTCGACTGTCCACACACATCCTCCAAGAACCATCTTTCTTAAGGGCTAACAAGGCCGGACAAGCACAAGGACTTTTGCTTTCTCGCACTAACCCTTTTTCCATCAACTCTTCAACCTGTTTTTGCATCTCAAGCCGTTGTGCAGGCGGTATTCTGTATGCTGGCAGATTTGGTAGAGAAGCTCCCGGTACTAAATCCATGGCATGTTGAATGCTCCTCATTGGTGGTAGGCCTTGAGGCAAGGTATCACCTACTAAATCAGCAAACTCCTCTAATAATCGTTGAACTGCCATAGGTTGTTCCCTGCTGTCCTCATCATTGTCGACACAATTAGCAACCTTGCTGATAACAGCGAACATCACTCCTGCTTCCCTTCCTTCATCCTCCAACTCTTCAGCTGTTAGGAACCCATTCAATTTGCTGGTGTTAGGTGCCGCAACCTCTCTATGGGGATGTAGAGTGTACTTTTTACCCGCTCTATGGAAGGAATGTGTATTTTCCTTAGTGTAGTGTTGCATATCATGGTCATATAACCAAGGTCGACCCAAAAGAATATGACAAGCATCCATTGGCACAACGTCGCATAGCGCCTCATCATCCACATTATTGCCCATAACAAATTTAACTAAGCATTGAGATTGTACCGGTATCTCAAAGCCTTTTTTAACCCATTGGATCTTGTATGGGTGGGGGTGTTTCTCTGTAGGCAAGTGCAATTTGTCGACTGTTTCCTTGGAAATATAATTTTCCGAACTCCCGTTGTCGATAATAGCGTCACATACTTTGGTACCACAAAGAACACGGGTTCGAAATATGCTTCGCCTCCTCCAATCTTCCTTATCATCTTTGGTGGTTGTTGTCATAACTCTCCGAACCATCAAAGACTCTCCTTGTACCGGATAAATATCCACATCATCATCATCATCATTATGGTCATCATAGATTGGTTCCGACAAGTCTTGACCTTCCTCATCTATTTCAATCAGATTCACCCTTCGTTTCGGACAGGTAGGTGTAAGAAGCATGTCCCCTTTCTCCACAACTGAAACACCGAATTTGACTTCCAGCCCCTGTTTTGTTAGGATTTGGCTGTGTGCCGCCTCCTGTTTTGCCATAACCTGCTTGTGTGCCGCCCCTGTACTCATTCTGCCCCTTGTAACCCTTGCTACTGCCCATGGAGTTGCTGCCAGTCAGTTTACTGGTTGAGGCAGCCCCTTTCCCACTGAAATTGCCGTGGGAGGCAGATCCTGTCTTGTTAAAAATAGGCCTCCTAGCACCATAGCGTAATACCCTTTTCTCAGCTTGCAAGGCTGCTTGTCTCGCATCTTCTAAGGTGAACAACCGAACCACCCCCAACTCATCTCTAATGCTTAGATCCATTCCCGCAAGATAGCGAGATGTTAACTGCTCATTAGTTTCCTTCAAACCGACTCTAATAGACAGATTGTTAAAGTCAGATGTGTATTGGTCAATCGACCTACCATTCTGTCTGAGTAGATGGAATTTGCGATAAAGATCCATGGCATAATCTGCTGGTAGGAACTGTTTTCGCATCTTGCTCTTCATGTGTTCCCAACTACCAATTTTCAGCTTTCCTTGACGTGCCCGCTGCTCTTCAACTCTCTTCCACCATTGAAGTGCCGCCCCTTTCAAGTGAAGCTTCACAAACAATACCATTCGATGCTCTACCATGGGCTTCTATTCGAAATAATTATCCACCGTGTCCCAATCTAGATAATCTTCAGCGTGTAGATCCCCATGGAAATCATCTACTTGGATCCTCACTCCTCCTCCATTCAAATCCAAGGCATGTAGCAACCTATCTTCCAATCCACCTCTTGCTGCCAGATTCGCAGGTCCAGCGTTATGGAAGGGGTTCTCAGCCTCTCCATCATCGGATTCTTCCTCCTGACCACCTTCCGGTAAATCAAAAGGGTTGTGGTCACCTTTCGGAATCTCCATTCGGGCTCCCACTAGTCCTGGTCGCTGCAAGGCTTGAACAGCCCGCGACAAGTCTTCAATCATCTGCCTCATCTCATTCAAATCAGTTTGCTGCCCTTGATTTCCCCTGGCACGACCTCTACCACGCCCAACCATGGTTGATGGTGATTCTCGACACAAAACAAGGATCTTGTTAAACTCTGATACCAATTTGATGCAGGGTAGGATCTAGAACAGTAAACAATCTAAGAAAATAGGCTGTTGATCGAGTAGGACTTTAGGTTTAGATGCAAATCTGCTAAACCTTTATTATAAAGAGTGAAAACTCTGAAATTATTAACAATAGTCTGATCGACAGCTACCCTAAGTTAGGGTATTTATAATAACCCTAATTTATTAAAAGTCACATGCCTAAATAAAGTACTTAAATAGCATAAGACTTCTACTTAAAATAAACTAAGTAAACAAGCATAAACTTTAAGACTTCTACTTAAAATAAACTAAGTAAACAAACATAAGCTTTAATAATAAAGTCGATGCTCCTGCATCAAAGTTCCTAATATTTTAGTTTAATTTACAATTATATATCACTTCAACTAATCATCTTGTTGAAGTATTGCATGTTCTAGATTTCTAGTTATAACTTGCAATAGTAGGAAATCAGGACATCTATTGCATGTTCCATGGAGACAATGAAAAGTTTTATTCAGAAAATTCTTAAGCGTTATACTTTCACAACTGTTTATGATGAAAAAGATCTCTTCAAAGCATATCATGATTATGGTTAATTGTAATCTAAAAGGACATACTGCTAAGGTACTTCTCGCATAATTGTTTATGATGAAAGTAGAGTCCTTTTTTTTTTTTTTGACTTTTGACGATTTTTGGGTGGGGTAAAGTTGTAGTTTTGAGGGATGTGATTTAATTATACAAATTAGAGGCCTTATTTTTTATCTCGATGGATAATGTTATGGATTATTATCCGCCATTATTTGTAAACTATGCTGTCCTAAAATAAAAGCTTGTTTTGTTTGTAACTGTTAGTATTAGATTAACTACGTATAGTGGCTTTCATTGCATATCTCAGAATTAGATCCAAATTTTGTTAAGATTTAGAGGAAGATTGCTTATATGAAAACATTGGGAATCCCCTTTGTATATAGTATGTAGTTGGTGATGTTAGATTCTATTCTTGGTACGCTGCCTAACAATTTTAAGTCATGCATTGTCAATTATTGAATTTGGCTCTTGATGGTAAAAAAAAAGGCTCTTTCTCGATTCTCAGAGTGATTTTCTCTGAAGGGATATGGAGGGTTTGGTTGTTATCTTACGAAAAATTCTCTTTTTCTTGTCTTGTTTGGCACAAAGAGCTGCGGAGACAGAGTTACTGACCAAATTTCCTTATGGAGGTGGGTTTCCTTATTCACTTGCTGTAGTTTGTGAAATATTTTGCGCCTACCAAATTTTCTTTTTGTTTTTCTTGTGTATGTACTACTCAGTTAATTTGTTTCTTGACCAAAAAGGAAATTTCAATAGCAAAACACTTGGATCCAATGATCCATCCTAGTTTGTAGGGAGTTGGTGAGAGTAGTCTGCATTTGATCGCTTGACAACATTCAATATATGAAGAACAAAAAAATTATAAAATCACAAATTAAATGAGAAGAAAATTTTTCTCAATGGAGGAAATGATTCAGTGCCTAGCTGAACTCTAATGATGCGTATAATGTGCATAAGCTTGGATGTCCAAGTTCATGGAACTTTGTATCATAAGTCATTGACTAAGCTTCTTTAATCTGTGCAGGTTCTCCAACATGCAAAACCATTGAACCAGCTACCACTTGTTGGCCCATTGTTCACACCTCCTGTTAATGTTACTTCGGTCACCAAGGTTGCAGTGAGAGTGGCAACTGATCCTGTTTCCCCCCAGGCATCGTGGACGTCTACGGAATTCAACGATTTAGCCAGCAAATGTCAAGATAGATCAGTTGAACTTGAATTTTGCGTTGTTTTCTATTGTTCAAAAGTATAGAGATGTCAGTCACTAGGTGTATTTCGTTGATTGTAAATTCTTATAATGGTTGCTGATAAGAAAGTGAACTAAACAAGGTCATTAGTTCACTATGATGCAATAAACGTTTCCAGGAATGCTTGGGACATTTTTTTCTGGCCTTACTGAAACTTGAGTATAGTTGCATCTAATCAGCCTCCATGCACGTTCATAGTGGAACACAAAGTAAGTGGTAGTGGCAGGAGTTGGTGAAATTTTCCCTTAAATCCCAATTAAGGGAGGCTAGTATGTTTTGATTTGGGTCAAGAATTAACTATTAAGCACTTCTCATGATTTTAGACAAAGGTATAGTAATTTAATGAAATAATCCCTCTTTTTTTCCATTTAAGTCAATCCCAATTACGTAATACAAATTATTAAAGTTATTAGTGTTTCCTATAAGGAAAAGAAGTTATTACTAGTTGGTTTAAGGTGGCTTATATTATGAAGGTTTCAATTATTTGAGTTTAAATTGTTGTTAGAAATAGTCGATTTGGAAAAAGATAAATTACATAATAAAAAAAGAAATAATAGATGTACTAATAAAAGGCTTACAGCAAAGCATATTTTAAAATTTTGAATTTTTTCCTCCCATATATAGAATTTTTGCAACAATATAAAAAGATAGAATTCTACTAATGTTTCCTCTTATAGATTGAAAATTTGCATCGAAATTAAACTATATTAATTTCATGTGTTAATTGAAGGCAAATATATAATGGGTGAATTATTTGACCATAAATTAAAGATTATTGTTATTTATACGTGCAATGAAGGTAAAATGCATGTTGAGTTAGGAATCCATCTCCAAAACAACTGTTTTTCGGGCATGAATGTCTTATATTGTTCTTGTCACCAAAGTAAAGAAAATAAAGCCGATGTGTCTCTCATATTTGAGTCCCAATGAAAAATAATCCAAAAATTTCTCTTTTTTTATATTGTATGTACTCTTTTATATGTAAATTCGGTCATGTTAAAATGTAAAAAAAAAAAAAAAAAAAAAAATTACATATAAATATGACAACTTTTGATTCATTTTTTTTCCGTTGATACATTTAACGAAAATGCTTTAATGAAATTAAAGTTTTTACTTATAAATTAGATAAATCTTATTAGTAATAAAAAAATATTTATAATGGCAATTTAGAAATATTTACACGTAAATATTTATTTTTAAATAATAATATATATTAAATAAGTAGTTGTACATTGTAAATATTTAAAATTAATCAAATGCATAATAATTAATAAAGTGCATATTAACATGTAATTTTTTTTCATGTATATTAATATATCATATGTTAATTAACATAAATTTATTACTTTTAGTATTAATTTAAAATTAAAACTAAAAAAAATGTAATGTAAAGTTTAACTCATTTTTATTCATCAAATATATTTGTTTAATGAAAGTAGATTTTTATTTATAAATTAGATAAATATTATTAGTATTTGTTTAAAATGGCAATTTAGAAATATAATAAACATATATGTCTATTTTCGTCAATTCAAAAGATTCTCTACATTCATGCTTTTATATATACTAGTTATTGTGTCACATCGTGATATTACACGTTAATTATCTTATATTTATTAAATAATTTATGTTTAACAAACCAAATGAAAAAAGGAAAAAAAAAATCATGAACATTTATCTATTCTTAAATAATCAGAACTCCCAAACATTGTTCACACTTTATGCGATGAATAGATTAAAAAATTGTCATAATATATATAATCACACGAGATTTAGTTAATTAGGAAATCCTAATTTTGTAATTATTGTTTGATAAAATTTAACTAAGAGTTCTACACATAATTTAATTGTTAAAAGCATTATCTTAAATGTTCTAATAATTAATTTTTATTCTAAAAAAATATCTATCGTGATATTGAAATTTTCAATTATAAATTTTATCATATTTATAATAAAAAATCGTAAATAAGAATAGAATAAATCTATTACTATTTATAATATAAAATATTTATGTTATAAAAACTTATTTATTTATAAAAAATTATATATTGAGCATAAAGTTACATATTACATAAATAATCAAAATTTGCATTAACATTTAAAATTATATTAATATAATATTTTATTTTTTAAGGTTAATGAAAAATTATAATTTTAAAAATAAAATAATTCAATGTCATTTTTATATGTAAAAATTATAATTTGTCATGCTTTTATTTAAGTTGTAATTTGTCATGTTTATATGTAATTTGTCATGTTTATATGTAATTTATCATGTTTATATGTAATTGGTCATGTTTATATATAAGTTGTCATGTTTATATGTAATTTTATCATGTTTATATGTAATTTGTCATTTGTCATGTTTATATGTAATTTGTCATATTTATATATAATTTGTCATATTCATATGTAATTTGTCATTAGTCATGTTTATATGTAATTTGTCATGTTTATATGTAATTTGTCATGTTTATATGTAACGTGTTATGTTTATATATAATTTATCATATTTATATGTAATTTGTTATTTGGTCATGTTTATATATAATTTGTCATGTTTATATGTAATTTGTCATGTTTATATTTAATTTGTCATTTTATCATGTTTATATGTAATTTGTTATGTTTATATGTAATTTGTCATATTTATATGTAATTTGTCATTTGTCATGTTTATATATAATTAATCATATTTATAAATAAATTATTATGTTTATATTTAATTTTAATCATATTTATATGTAAAATTTAATAATTTAATAATATGTTATTCAGATTTTTTAATTTTAGAGTTTATCAAAAGTTTATTTTAAGAAATTCAAGATAGAACTAGTGATTTGAAATGGAAAAGAAAAGGGTCCAACGCCTGTCGCTTCCACTCGGTCATGTACACCATAGCACTCCAAGTGTAAACTTGTTGGGTGCTAACTGTACGAGCATATATTTGCTAAACATGTTTTCAATGTTCATTGGAGTATACCTGCAATCCAATTGCGTAATAACAAATGGTCAATTTCATCAATTTTTTTTTTTTTTTTTTTTTTTTGTTAAAGAAAGGAAAAAAGGGCATATCAATTTAATGTAAAAGAAACATTTGTACTCGCAAATTATTCGAATTTGACTCATAAAAAATTTGAATTTGATTTGATTATTATTAGGTCGAGTTCGAGCAGCTTAAGTTATCAATCGAGATGAGTTTGAGTATCCTAATATCTTACTCAAATAGATAGCGAATCTAATCGAATTTTTTTAATATATATTTTTAATTAATATTGAAAAAAATTTAATTCGAACTCGAGATCAAACTCGAATACAAATAATCAAGTTTAAAGTTTAACATGAGAATCAAGTTTTTTTTTTATTAGATAAACAAGCCTAATCGAACGAGTCCGAATAATTCGATTTTTATATCGAATCGAACTTTAAAAATAAAATCCAATCAAACTCAAATCAAATTTCAAATCAAACTCAAACTTAAATTTTTTATTGTTTACACCTCTAATATGAACTTGACAACAAGACTTCTAAATAAATTATTTATAGCAATTGCATCAAATATTGTTTTAGGAAAAGAAAATGAGTTTTTTTTTATAGCAATTGTATCAAATATTGTAACAGTAGTGTATATGGTATTGCCAATTGTCGTTATTGGACAATCCTTTTGAAGGGCAAAATTAAGGCACGTAACCCGAAAAAACATAAAACAAGTCTTTACGCAATTCAATTTCCAACATCATTAGTGTTTCATCTGAAAATTTTGTTGGAATAGAAGTTTGATTAGATATAACTGGTAGTTGAAATAGAAGCTTAATTAGATCTAATGGGCAGAAAGGTAACTACCTATAACTTTGAATGTTTTTAATTATAAAAAATCTAGTTGGCTGACCAAGTTTTTGTCTTAATAACAAATGGAAAATGTTATATACATGTAATAACATGGGTTTATATCAGTATCAGTGTTAAAACAATTGGATCGTATTGGTCGATTGAATCGCTTAAATCGAAAATCGATGGTCTGTTCGGTCCGATACATATTATAGAATCGATAATTCTCTGAACTGATAAAAAAAGGTTAAAACGGTAAAAAACTCGAAAAATCGAAAGTCTTATCGATTTGACTTCCGATTCAATTTTTTAAATATTAATTTATATTCAATGCATTATCAAAATTTATACACTGTCAGCAAATAATATGATATCAGTAAACATAAAATTTTAAAAGTCCTTACAAATAAATATAAATAACTTTATTTATTATTATGTAATATTATATGATTCATGAACAATATATAAATATATATATATTATTGATAATACATCAAATATAAATCCTAAAAACACGTGCAAATGTACACATAAAATGATTTTTCTCGCATCAACTTTTTTAATTTAATAAAAGAAACCATCTTATTCTTTTATTTTTGAAAAATACCATCACAAAACATTTATATGTATACTTGTGTGTAAACGTGTATGTAGCATTGTCCACAAAAAGAGTACCAAAACTTTGAGACAACATGTTTGACTTTAGTCCAATTTTATATTTTATTATACTTATTCAATTATATGTGATTTTTGCTTTTTTGATTTAATTTATAATTTTATATAAAAAATTAATATTTAATTGTGATTGTAATTTTTTTTATGTACAGTAAATTTATCAAAAACTTTGTAGACCTAGTTGAAGTTATTATTCCAACCAAAAAAATTCCAACAAATAAACATTTTTTTTTCTCTTAAACTAAATTTTATCATCTTTAAATATTTTCCGATTTGTTTTTTAAATTTTAAATATTTTTCAATTAATTCTTTGGAAAAGTAATAGGTTAACTTTTTTCTTTTGGGGTGTATTTGGACACGGTGAAAGAGGACAAAAAAAATTAAACTTTCAATGTTATTCTAAACAACACTATATTAAATGTTATTGATTTGATTGGTTAACTAATTTTTTTAAAGGTATTTTTTCAAGATGTTATTAGGTGGTTTTTTTATTCAAATATAGCCAAAAAAAATTCCTAAAATACTGTTCATTTCAGATTATTTTTCAAAATTCGCTTGTTTTAACATTAGCCGGGAAATCGTCACCCCCATGGCGATTTCCCAGCGTAAAAAAACACATTTTGGCTAAAAACACCAAGGGAAATCGCCATGGGGGGTGGCGATTTCCCTTCATGTATAATTTTTTTTTTTAAATTAATAAACAAATTTTAAATTTATTTTTTAATTTTTAAATTTTGTTTTTTAATTTTAAAAATTATAGATTAAATTAAAATATTTTTTAGGTTTGGTTATTTAATTTTTTTAAATATATATTAAAAATGTAATTTAATTTATTATTAAATTTTTATAAAAAATAAAAATATATTTCTTATTAAAATTTAAAAAAGAAGATTATATTGATTATTAAATATTTATATCAAAAATTGTATTTTTTATAATTTTGTAATATTATAAAAAGCAAAATTTAATTTATATCAAAAATATTTTAATGATGTAAAATGTAAACAAAAATTTTTTTTTTAAAGAAATTTATCGAGTTACTTTTTTAAATAAAGAAGTTATTTTTAAGTTGGTATCGTAAAATAAATTTTTTAATTTGATTTTTTTTATTAAGTTGGTATTCGATTAACTCGTGACATCAATTTAATCATTGTTTTTAATAATAGTATAGATTGTTACAGTTTAAAACTAGATATTTGATAAAATAATTTTAATTTAATTTATGATTAAAATTTAAAAAAAAATACAATTTTATTTCTTATTAAAATTTAAAAAAGAAAATTTTATTTCAGTCCATCAAATGCTGCAGAAAATATTGGAATTGGATTCCTTCTACAATGGATAAGACTGATGATTTAGGGTTTTAGAGAGGTTTCAGCTATATTTCAGTCCATCAAATGCTGCAGAAAATATTGGAATTGGATTCCTTCTGCAATGGATAAGACTGATGATTTAGGGTTTTAGACAGGTTTCAGCTATTTTTCAGTCCATCAAATGCTGTAGAAAATATTGGAATTTGATTCTTTCTGCAATGGATAAGACTGATGATTTAGGGTTTTAGAGAGGTTTCAGCAATATTTCAGTCCATCAAATGCTGCAGAAAATATTGGAATTTGATTCTTTCTGCAATGCAATATGTGGACAAAGTCTATAGACTGGAAACTATATTGAATGTTTATAGACATGAGTTCGAAGCTGTTGGAAATGAAGGTTACTAGCCTCAATATGATGGTCCAGAAGTGTGTCCCAATCAAGAAATACGGAGAAATCCATATGGTCGGCCAAAATCAAGTCTTATTCGTAATGAAATGGACCTCAAGGAGAAAGGCCAACCAAAACGTTGTGGATTATGCAGAAATGAAGGTCATAACCGTCGAAATTGTCCGCATCGATCTGGCACATTGGGGGAGACTTCGCATCAACAATAAATGAATTACATGTTTTTGTCAACTTATCACGTACTTTGGATTATTATTTTACATATAAGGGAAAATGTAATGCAAGTTTTTTTTGTTTTTTGTTTTTATCTAATACAAATCAATTAACAAAATTTACAAAAATTTGTTCATAAATTTTAAATAATAAAATATACCTTACGAAATTTCTTTTTTTTTTTAAATTATAAAAAAATTATTTTAATTTAATTTATAATTTTTAAAATTAAAAAACAAAACTTACAAATTTTTAAAATTAAAACAAAACTTACAAATAAAATTTTTGATATACAAATTTAAGAAGAAATATTATTTTGTTTTTTTAATTTTTATAAGAATTTTTTTTTTCCATATTTAAATTTAATAAGAAATTTAATTTAATTTATAATTTTTAAAATTAAAAAATAAAATTTACAAATTAAAAAATAAATTTAAAATCTGCTTATTAATTAAAAAAAACAATTATACATGAAGGGAAATCGCCACCCCCATGGCGATTTCCCTTGGTATTTTTAGCCAAAATGTGTTTTTTTACGCTGGGAAATCGTCATGGGGGTGGCGATTTCCCAGCTAGTGTTAAAACAAGCGGATTTTGAGAAATAATCTGAAATGAACGGTATTTTGAGAATTACTTTTTTTGGCTATATTTGAAAAAAAAAACCTAAATACACCCTACAATATATTTTACCTTCATTTATGCTTCATTTGGAAGCATAGAGAAGTGTTATTTTATAATTGGATTCCTCGTAAATGAAGCATTAATAAATGAACAATTTTTTTAAAAAAAAAATGATTTATTATCAAAATTCTAAACAAATGAACGAGTTATAATCAAAATATATTTTTAAATGATTTCCAATTTTTCATTATAAAAAATTAGATGGTAATTAAATTTAAATTCATTTTTGATACATTGACAGTATAGATTTTTAACTCTACAAATAAAATTAAGAGACTGACACATGTTTCAATTTTTGACACATTTACATGTGTTTGGATGAGGGATTTTAAAATTTTGAAGAATTTTAAAATGCTAGCATTTTAAAATACATCAATTCAAAATACTAGCATTTGTAATTGTATTGTTTGGATTTAGAAAGAAATTTTGAATATTGGAATTTGATGAGGTAAAAAAATCAGAGTTATCGGTATCGTACCGGTACTGGCCGTACCGGCCGGTACGTACCGTTTTCAAGATAAACCGAAACGGTACCAGTGTCGTTCCGTTCCGATTTTGGTACCGACCCGTACCAGTCGTATCGGCCTGTACCGGTCTGTACCGATCAATACCGGTCAGTACCGATACGTACCTATCCGTACTGGTTGGTACAAGATTTGATTTTTTAAAATTTTTTTATTTAAAAATTCACTTATTTGAATTTTTAAACCAATTTCAATATTTTTTGTCATGATATTTTTATTTTTTTCATAATTATATTTAAAATATATATATATATATATGTTCATTAAATTAGGTTATTGGACATAATTAATAATAATTTACTATATTTTTTAACATTTTAATATTTATTTTACCTATTTGATGTTTAAAAATTTAAGATATTAAATATTTAAAATTTATATTTGTATAAAACCATATATATGCATGTAATGGATTTATATTTTCATGTGTATATAATATATATTTTATTAAAAAACTTGAAAATAAACTATACATATAGATATATGAAAAAATATTTAAAAAATGCCGGTAAACCCGAAACGGTATGCCGAAACACACCGGTACCGGTACGTACCAGTACCAGAACAAAAACGGTACGCCCACTGGTACGGTACTGACTACCTTGGTAAAAAAACAATATTAGAGATAAAATAAAAAAAAAATGAAAAAAATATGCAATATGGATATCATTAGATTTGTAAAAGTATATAGATATTACTAATAACATAAAAAATTTAAAATGAGTTTTCGTAGTTAGAATTGAAAAAAAAAAAATAAAAATTGAGTAAAAAAATGAAACATAATAAACGTTAATATCTTAGTAAAAAATAAAAAAAAAATCACAAATTCCACCTCTTAAGGTGGAATTTGAAAAGGGAATTTAAGCCCTTTCAAATTCTCTTTTAAATTCCAAAAATTTTAAGAATTTTTATTTTTATTTTGCCAAATAAGATAATTTTATTTTAGAAATTTGAAAATCTCTCAACAAATGAATTCTCTCATTGAAATCTCTCATCCAAATGCATCCTACTAATTCCACTTATAAAATTTAAAAACTCCATTAACGTTAGATGAGATAACTTCTCATCAAATTTTGACTTAATTTCTTTTAAAAAGTTGAGCTCTATTCTCTAATTTTATCTCATCTATCTTTTCAATTTGGTTAAAATGTACCCAAAGGAAAAGAAAAGAAAAGCATAGATTAATCATTAAACAAAAAATGGGATTTAAGAAATTAGAAAAACCCATCAATATAAGCTCATTGAAATAAAACCCAACTAGCTGAAGCCTAAAGCCCATTAACAATCCAAAACCCAAAACCACAAAAGATTATCCAAACCGAAACCTCTCTCTCTTCTTTTCCACTTCCTCTTCGAAGAGCTTAAAGGAAGGGAAAAAAAAGTATGGCAAGTGAGGCGGCGATGGAAGTTAACGTCCCAGCAGCGGCGGCGGTGGAAGTTAACGTCCCAGCAGCGGCGGCAGAAGCAGCCGCAACAGGGGCTGAGAAGCAGCCACATAAGCTTGAAAGAAAGTGGACCTTTTGGTTTGATAATCAATCAAAGCCTAAACAAGGCGCCGCTTGGGGTAGCTCTCTACGCAAAGTTTACAACTTTGACACCGTAGAAGAATTTTGGTGGTACTTTTATAAAAAAAGCCCAGTTCTCTTTTTTATGTATATTTTAAAGATCTGTTGAATTTTTTTGCTTGTTTTTATTTTGTCTTTTTGGATTGGGTTTTTGTCCTTTTGAAAAAAAAGGATCTTTTCCATTTGGGTTTTCATTGTTGGGTTGTTTTCTGTAGTTACAGATGTGCTTTTCTTGGTTTTAATTTTCTCTATGACTATTGATTTATCGGAGATTTGCTTTTTTTAAAAGAGAAAAGGGATTTTTTTTTTGGTTCCTAAGAAATGGATTGTGATTGGAGTTTGTTATTTTGGAATATAGATATAGTCTCATCTGAATTGTTAGCTTGACTTGAGTTCACGAAATTTGTACGCTTTCCTTATGATTCAGTTTATTGATTATCCTCTCTAGCTTCAAGGGAACTTGAGTTGGTTTCTGTTGTTTTCCTTGTTATTTTTTATTGTTTGCTTTGAAAAGTGAGACTCTAAATACTTTTGTTATGTTTCAGTTTGTATGATCAAATATTCAAGCCTAGCAAGTTGCCTGGAAATGCTGATTTCCACTTGTTTAAGGCTGGAATTGAGCCCAAATGGGAAGACCCTGAGTGTGCTAATGGAGGAAAGTGGTCTGTGACTGGCAACAGAAAGACTAATCTTGATAACATGTGGCTTGAAACTATAGGTGTCTTGAGTCCTGCTGTTATCCTTACCTGTATAGATATGTATTATGTGGAGTAGATGGGTGGTTTGTTCTTGTTGAATTAGGATCTATTGGGATTTTGACTGACTTTTTTATTTTTTTTTGTGGGCAGTTGATGGCATTGATCGGGGAGCAATTTGATGAGGCGGATGAGATTTGTGGCGTAGTTGCTAGTGTACGCCAAAGGCAGGACAAACTTGCATTGTGGACCAAGACAGCAGCGAACGAGGCTGCTCAGGTCTATATCTTAGTAACTATAGATTCTTTGAATCAGAACCTATTTGTTTGTTGAATTAGGAATCCTGTTCTGTGGAAACCTATCTACATATCATCTTTACTGTATTAGTTTTATTGCTTGAATTCTTATGTTCATGAGCTTTTCTAATCTCTACTTAGAACTTTCTTCAGTGATCACTCTGCAAGAAATTGCTTCTAGTTTACGTGCATGAAATATATACTCATACTGATAACGATGTTGTATGTTTCCAATAAGTCAATAAAATTTTTACATCCATCTGATTGCTTCTGCATTGCAGAAAATTTATTTTCACATTTAATGGGCTAAAGCTTTTGTTGCAACAATGGGTTCTTGTTTTCAATTAGAATGTAAAATAAGTAAGATTTTTTATCATGATATAACAATTGGGCACCCTTTTCAGTTCATGTTTCATTCATTTATTAAGAATTTGACAATTTTAGCTTGCTGGCTTTTGACCATTGTTGTAGTCGCACATAGGGTCATCTTTTACTGGTGTGATGTTTCCTCTCACAATTATAATTCAGTTTTCTCTAAAGCTCATGTTTTTTGCTTGTAAACTATCTCTCACATTTATAAAGTATCCTCTCAAAAGTCCCAGATCACATCGGCATGTTGTTGCACTGCATGATTTGCAGAAACACACCGAAGCCGTGGTCACTTGTCATTTACTGCATGCTTTTGATGATTGAGTGTGTCCATTTGAAATTCTATGAATGGCATATGTGTTAATGATGTTAATTTGGAATCCTGTGATCTAGATGGGCATTGGAAGGAAGTGGAAGGAGATCATTGACGTCAACGATAAAATTACTTATAGCTTCCATGTAAGTGTAATTTGATTGGTACTTGTGATCTATATTACCGGGACTTGGGTGTAAGTGTCGTGCACGGGTATGTGTTCGATACGGTTATGTTTGATTTATTCTAAGTTTTTACATGTATTTGGAGGGTCTTTGGGGATCATATCCCCATACTCATGTCCGAATATGCGTCGGATACGGGTGCTTCAAAACAAATGAAGAGTTGGAGCAACATAGCTTGTGATTTTGGATGCACATTCTCTATTGCGACTCGACTGCTTTGCATGTTGCAGGATGACTCTCGAAGGGAAAGATCAGCCAAAGGCCGATACAATGTTTGAACTCTTTGCTGCTTTCTTTGTACGGCTTGTACTCTCTATTGCAAAATTGCCAAATTGTGGCAGGAAGTACTATAATGTGTTGCCTATTTTTGTGCACTGTGCGCTGATAACACTAGGTGATTGGGAATATTTTGCATGTGAGTTTTTTTGATGTAATACTATCAGCAATCAAGTTCTATGGTCAGATATTTTTGATATTCTACATATTGAGAAATTTACTATATTGCTTGAATACTTACTTTGCTTTCTCATGTGCTGAATCTCATATGCATGTCTTTTGATTTTCCTGACATCTTCTGTCAAGAATTCTTATGATGATTCCGCTGCTATGTTGCTTCGATTCTTTATTTTTTTTTGAAATAATCATGTCCTACACCTTTGCCCGACACATCGGACAAGGATATGGGATATGATCCCTCAAAGACCTTCCAAATACATGAAAAAAAACTTTCCTACACCTAACATACCTGTATCCGACACTTGCACCCGAATTTGAATAACATAGTTTCACTGTGCTGGCGGCCTTAAGAATCTATTTTTGGAATAAATTCCGTTTTTCGCAATGTTTTCTTCTTTGATTGTTACTTGTACTTCTCTAAAACAGATTTAGGGAAGTTTATCATGCTCAAGTTGAAGGTATTCTGTTGGCGACCCCTTAGTCTGATATTTGTCACTCTGATAGGTGCTGGGTGTCAGGTTCAAGCCTAAGCATCTAATATCTCCTACTTTGCTACCTGCGTACATAGGGACGGCAATAAATAGTAAAAAATCGGATATCTAGCATTATTCGATTTGATTTTTGCGGATTCAGATTCTATAATCGAATGTTTGGATTCGTATGTTAGATTTATTATTCGTAGCGGATTCGGAACATATTCAGAAATAAACTCTTAAGATATTCGATATTCGATTGTGTTTTAGTTTTGGTTTGAATAGTGTCGGATATCTGAATTCATTATTCGCTTTATTTATATGAATATAATTGGATATATGAATCAGATATCTGTTTACATATTAGTAAAATATAAAAAATCATGTCTAACTGTTGGTTCGATTCGCACATTTGTTGTTGAAAAAAATAATAATTTTCATGAGTTGATGAAATCAAATATTGTGGTTGTTTTTAATTTATGAAATAAATTTTAGTTTATGGAACTGGTTTTTTATCAATTTATAATTGTTTTTTTGTTCATAAACAGATTTTTATTATCTAAATTGTTATTTTTTATATTTTATAAGTTATTTGGTGATAATTATAACTGAACTTAAATTTTAAATTTAAATTTAATTTTTATTTAATTTTATATTTTTATTTTTTAAAAATTAATCTAATGAATTCGGATATTTAATGCATTTAGATGTCTGATGGATATTGTTATCTAATTTGAATTAGAATTCGAATAATAATATTTAAATTTAAATAAATAATAAATGAATTTGAATATCATAAAAATTAATCAGATTCGAATACCGATATTTTAAAAGCATATCCGATAAGTTGTTATCTGTATGTCTACCTCTTTTTGAAGTCTCTACGATTACAATTTAAAAAAAAAAAAAAAAAGAAAGAACTGATGGTTACTGGTTACCATTCATAAACTGAAGGGTTTACAAGTAGATATGAATAAAAGATATGTGGTTTACATTCATTTCTGATTCTCCAAGGGAAAACCCAGATGAAGAATGTATTTACATCTGGATGTCCCTTGAAGAACTATATATAACTTGAACATCTCTAATAGTCAAGACAAAAATACACGTATGTGGGTCATCATCATCATCATGCAAGGAAACCAAGCCTTTCCCCATTCTTCTTGGCCAGACGAATCAATCCTTGCCTTTGTTTAGCATCAGCCCCTATTGATTTGCAGAACTCAGTAATTACCTGAAAACAAAAACAAAAATGTTAGAGAAACAGACGAATTCAATAACACTATCACAATTGTTGCGAACCTGGTTCATTCCTAGCTCTGAAAAACTGTCTGGATTAAGCAAAATTAGATTTCATTCGGACAAGAAAGACAAAATGGACATAATTTTGAACATGGGTAAGTAGAGACAACAATTGTGAACAAAAAATAATTCGAACATGATACGAATACACGAATTATCATATTTAAATAAGTTCCATTTTGAAACCCAACACAGAGAAGCACAGAAACTTTTCTACATGTTCTGAAATCTCGATATTTCTCAAATGAGTAAAGTTAAGAGGCAGGAATAGGAAATGATACCTGAGAGTGCAAAGCAATTGCTTTTCCTCTAAGCTGATTGAACCTTTTCTTGCCAACGATTTGGCGTGTAACAACCACAAGAGGAGCAAACAGGCCTTTCCCTTCATTGACGTTCTTCATCATAGGCTGTGCTCTAACAGGCTTTCCAACTCGAACATGGTTAGGAACTGAGTTGACCAGCATGGCATAGTCTTCACCAACTACTGAAGTACCCCAACTTCCATTGAAGGAACTTCCAAAACCTCCCTTAAACCCAGTTGCCGAAATTGAAGTAGCCATTAAACACCTGTTCAGAACTTTGCTATAGCTGCTATAGATGATGGTTTTCGCTATGTTATTTAATACCTTGTGATAGGTAAAGCTTGATTGGGGTTTTCTCTATATGAAAAGAGGATATTTTTTTGGTGTAAATTAGAGAGCCTTGGGTTTTTTTTTTTTTTTTTTTTCTTCTTTCTATTGGAGGCTGGTGAGTGAAGTCCAATAAAGCATTAGGAGCCACACATACTGGTGGCTAAGATTTTAGTTTTGGGAACACGTATATGATTTGCATACAATTTGTAACTTATGGTCCCAAAATTTCCAGGGAAATCTGGATCTGGAAATCTATTGGCTCTTTCTTGGAAGATGGGGTCTATTAGATAATTTATAAGACAATTCTGATGAATTACGATCACAAATATATTTTTGATCGCATTATGTTTATCGCGATTACGTCGTAGTGAATGGTCTCGCGATCATTACAATTATCGCGATCGTGATTTTTTTTTATACAATTTACTGTAAAATATAGTAATTATAATTATATTCACAAAAAAAAAATGTAATAATTTTTAAAATAATTTTTAATTTTTATAATCTTTTATTTAAAAATAGGTATTCACAAATTGTAAATTTAATTTATATACATGTAATTCACGATCGTAAATCTAACCGTTAAAAACTGCTAACCATCACACCTCAATTACGATGAATATCAACGACAGAAAATATCAAAATCGTTAAATAATGATCGTAATATCGTTTTACAATCACTATTTAAATCCTTGATCTCGTCCGTCAAAATCTTATATTTCATGGTGGAAATAGAATCCGAAGACTTTTAGAAGGCAAGACTTATTTGGAATGAAGTACTTTGATTTCAAGATGTTGAAGCTTTCATTCCAAGTCCCAACTTCTCGGATGCTACCACTTGTGAATGTGAACAAAATGCCATTTTTGAAGGCTATAACAACCAGAATAGTCGGCAAGAAATGCGGCATATGAGGAAACAAAACTTTCAGAGTCTGATTTCTAAAGTATCAAAGAATGTGTATATATGTCTATATTCATTATACTGCTATTTTGTTTAAACAAGAGAATATTAGAAGCAAAAACGAATTTAGAATGAACCAATAGGAGGCATGTTAGATTGGACTACCTCTACGTCAGGGGAAAATGGTCTGTCCAACAACTTAAAAGACTATATTGGACTCGAGGGTCAAGGGTTCAGTTAGCAACTGAACCTGCGCCGGATAAAACTCCCTTTGTCAATTTTTTTAACAAATTTTTTGTTATTTTTTTTATTTTAAAATTTGTGTTATTTAATTTTTAAATTATTTTATTAGTTTATTTTTGACATAAACATATTTTAATAATTTGATATAAATATAATTTTAATAATTTTTAATTATTATATTTGACATAAATATAATTTTAATATATATTTTATTATTTGACATAAATTAAAATTTTAAAATTTATTAATTTCATAAATATTAAAATTTTTAATTTTATACATATTTTAATTTAATATTTTTAATGATTATTATTTTTTAATAACATTTTATCTCAACGCCATGCTACTTTTGCATCCAAACACATATACAACAAGAGTTTATATTTGATGCACTCACAGTGTATAAGACCCATACACTGTCAGTGAACCAAAATATGACACGTCAATAATGAACAAATTAAAAAACAATGAAGGACCTATAAATAAATATAGAAATCGAAATAGAAAGAAACAAGACTCCTTATTTATATTTATTTATAAGTTCTTCATTGTTTTTTAGTTTGTTCATTAATGACGTGTCATGTTTTGGTTCACTGACAGTGTATGGATCTTATACACTGTCGGTGCATCAAATACAAACTCAATAGGACAATTTTTGCAAAAAAATGCAAAACAGCAAAAAATGCAAAAAATTGCAAAACCGCAAAAAAATCCAATTTTTGCCCAAACTTGCCTTATTTTGACTCCTAGCTTCCTTGAAGAGCAAGAAAGGGTTTCCAATGCTTTAAAACTCTATAAATACCATCTTTTGAGCCACCAACTAGGACATGCTTTTGATTATTTATCAATCTTCTTCTTCTTCTTCTTCTTTAATCTCTCAAGTTTTATTTTATTTTTATTTTTCTTTTTAGTTTCTTTTGAATATTCATGTTTATGTTGACAATGTCTATGCAAGGCTAAACTTTTATTTGGTTAAGGATGATTTCAAAGCCCTAGACAAGTTTTGTAATTGATTTTCAGATTTAGCTGTCATTAGTTTTCTATCAAAGTTGATTATGTTCTTCTATAAAAATTGTTCATGATGTTGTCTTGATTTGTTTAGGTCGCGAACTAGATAGATCTTGATAATTATCTATTGCTAGTTTAGGAGTCTTGATCCGTGTAATTGTCTTGATTTCCTATTCATAAGTGGCAATTTGTGATTAATGATTATGGTCAAGTTTTTGCTAATTGCAAAGTGAAACATAACATAGGTTAAACAATCCGAGCTTATGTGTTTGTTGCCTAGATCAACCTATCTTTCTCATCATAAAGCTGTCATTACATTAAATCTAGAGAGCTTATTCTAGGTTGTCTAGTGGTTAGAGATTAAATAGAGAGCTTGTTCTATTTAACTACGAACTAAGGAAAGATTGGGGTAACAGAGCTTGTTGTTATCTACGGTTGATAATTTTGATAGTTAATTGATGTTGATAGATCTGATTATTGATTCTCAATGATGTCTAGTGGTGGAGAATGAAACCTTAACCATACTTTTCTCATATTTGATTACTTCTTATTTACTCACTTTTTTCTTTTGATTGTTTGCTTTAGTTTAAACTAATTTTAAAAACCTCCCATTTTATTTTGTTATCTTTGAATTTAAGTATAAATTAATAATTCTTAAATTAAACACCAATCCCTGTGGACTCGACCCTTGCTTATTGCTATATTTTACAATTGATATTTTTAGTGCAAGGATTAAATAAGATATATTCTTTTGAGTGCATCAAGTTTTTGGCGCCGTTGCCGGGGATTGCTTTCTTTAGTTTATTAATTATTTGGTTTATTCTTATTTTCTGTTTTAATTAGTTTATTTTCTTGTTTTCTTTTTCAGTGAATGTCCCACTCTCCCAAAAAAGAAGAACCTTATTTCGGACTTAGGAAAATTCGGGAATTCATAGCCGCCCACCAAAGAACAAACGAAGAGTTGATCCAAACTATCCAAGAGGAGCAAGGAGAGATGGCAGCAAACAACCAAACTCTTAAGGATCTAGCCACTTCGGACTTGGATCAGCAACCATTGTGCATAGAGTATCCTACTCTTGAGGTAGCATTTGAATTAAAATATGGCCTGATTCATCTTCTTCCAATTTTTCATGGTTTTGCAGGAGAGGATCCAAATAAACACCTCAAGGAGTTCCATGTAGTATGTTCTAGCATGAGACCAACCGGAATCACGGAAGAGCAAATAAAGTTAAGAGTATTCCCATTCTCTCTAGCTGATTCAGCAAAAGAATGACTCTACTACCTACTATCCGGGACTATCACTACATGGAATGGGATGAAAAGAGCATTCTTGGAAAGATATTTCCCAGCATCTAAGGCTGCCAACATTAGAAAGGAAATATATGGGATTCGGCAATACAACGGAGAATCCTTATATGAATATT
Organism: Fremontodendron californicum; assembly: GCA_030761205.1. Classification (NCBI taxonomy): domain Eukaryota; kingdom Viridiplantae; phylum Streptophyta; class Magnoliopsida; order Malvales; family Malvaceae; genus Fremontodendron; species Fremontodendron californicum. The sequence goes on along the minus strand of JAULJL010000022.1, from coordinate 22,566,058 downwards.
GGGAGAGGTTCAAGAAACTTTGTGCATCATGTCCACATTATCAGATAAGTGAACAACTGCTCATCCAATATTTCTATAAAGGTCTCTTGCCCATGGAGAGACGCATGATAGATGCAGCATGGGGGAACACTAGTTGATAAAACTCCCGAAGCTGCTAGACTTTTCATCTCCAATATGGCAGCCAACTCACAACAGTTCACCATGAGAGATGAATTACCACCACAACCTAAGAAAGTGAATGAGGTAAGTATATCATCCCTTGAACAAAAATTTGATAAACTGACTTCTCTTGTGGAACAAATGGCTGTAGGTCGAATACAGCAAATTAAGGCTTATGGTATATGTTCAAACATAGGGCACCAAACTGATATATGTCCAACACTTCAAGATGATCTAAATGAACATGTTAATGCTATGGGTGGATTTTCGGGCCAACCAAGGAAGTATGATCCCTACTCAAACACTTACAATCCAAGATGGAGGAATCATCCGAACTTTAATTATGGAGGGAACCAATCACAAGTTGCTCCTCCACCCTTTGATAAGAGACAACCGGGTTTTCAGCAAAGAACGCAACAACCATATCAAACCCGAGAGCAAGTGCAACCACCACAAAATTCAGTTGAGTCTCTAACAGATCTTGTCGAATCCCTTACTACTAACTAATTGCAAATGCAACAGGATATGAAGGAAACAAACAGACAAATGGCAACAAGGATGAGCCTATTAGAGACTTAAATAGGACAAATGACAACAGCAATAAGTCAAACCCAAGCAAGGGATTCAGGAAAATCACCTTCCCAGACCATGGTGAATCCTAGAGAACATGTGAATGCCATAACTCTAAGAAGTGGAAAACAACTTGAGACACCACAAAAGGATAGTGCTCAAAGGGCGGACAACATTAATGCATCATCTTCACAACCCAATGAGCCACTTGTTAAGGTAACTCCTAAACCATATTTTCTTTCTTATGTAACTCCTCCACATTTTCCAAGCAGGTTAGTAAAGTCCAAGAAGGAGGAACAAGAGAATAAAATTTTGGAGACCTTTCGAAAAGTTGAGGTAAACATTCATCTACTAGATGCCATAAAGCAAGTGCCTCGATATGCAAAGTTTTTGAAAGAATTGTGCACTTTTAAGAGAAAGCTCAAAGGGAATGAAAAGGTAAGTATGATAGAGAATGTGTCCGATGTTCTTCAACAGAAACTCCCACCTAAATACAAGGATCCAGGTATGTTCACCATTCCTTGTAAAATAGGCAACACCAGGTTTGCACATGCTATGCTAGACTTAGGAGCATCTATAAATGTTATGTCATATTCAATTTATGCTTCTTTGAAACTAGGACCACTAAAAGAAACCGATGTTATTTTACAACTTGCTGATCGTTCTATTACTTATCCAACAGGAGTTGTAGAAAATGTTCTTGTGCAAGTTAATGAATTCGTCTTTCCAGCTGACTTTTATGTGCTTGACATGGAAGATGAGATGTCTTCCAACCCAACACCTATTTTATTAGGGAGACTATTCTTAAAAACAGCCAAGACAATAATTAATGTTAATGATGGCACACTCACTATGGAATTTAATGGTGATGTAATCCGTTTTAATATCTTTGAAGCCATGAGATACCCTAGTGATGTACATTTTGTTTATGCAATTGATACATTTGACTCTTTAGTGCAGCCACTTTTTGAGTTAAGTAGAAAAGACATAGACATTAACAAACACCTTGACATGGAGACCTCTAAAGATGAACCTATTTTAAGTGAACATGTGGAAGAAGCATTAGCATCTTTGAAAGTGTTACCACTTTGTAATAAAAGGTTTGATGTTTCATTTATTAATATTCCTTTATCTAATGAGAAATGTCTATCTTTTCTTTCGCAGGCACCAACATTGGATTTAGAACCACCACCGGATCATTTGAAATACTCAAGAATACGGTGTGGATGATGGCATGGGTCTAAGTCAGGCTGAGGACAATAAACCAAGCGCTTCTTAGGAGGCAACCCAAAAGGATGGAGAGCACATATTATAATCAGATTTGTTATTCCTTACTCTCCATTATTGTATCTTTTATTGTTTTTCTTTAGTTTTTTTTTATTAGTAATTCTTTTCTTTTACACATGATTCTTATATTTGGGGATAATAGAATTAGATTGAGGACAATGTAAGAATTAAGTGTGGGGGGAAGAATTTAGGATTTCCTTTAGTTTTAGTTTGTTTTTGGTGTGTTCTAGTTATTTTCCATACTATGATGAGATATGAATTAAATAGGTATAAAATTGATCATAGTGGTAAGATTTTCATGAGAATTAAGCTTGATATCACTATTTTTCATGAGCCAATGTTAATATGATATGTTGATTGAGAAAGAAGCATGTTTAGACTTAATATTGACTTGTATAATCATCCTTGTGAGTTTTGAGCCTATATGATTGATGCATTATACATATCAATCTAATTTCTTCTTGAGTGCTCTTATGATTACATGATTATCTAGAACTTGCTTTAAATTGTTTGAGACTATATTGATGCATGTGATAACATGAATATGATTGAGACCAGGGCCAAACAGCCATCCCTATTGATGTTCCAAGATAACATCCCCTTAGTGAGCCAAAGCCTACATTGAATATGCTATTTTATTGGTAACCACATCTTACACCTAGCCTAAACATATTTATATCTTTACCCTTGTTCTAAAGATGGACTAGAATGTTTGAGACATATTACAAAAACAAGGGATACTTTTTGAAAATTTGGGTTATAACAAAAGATAAGTCTGGGGGAGGAGAAAGGCAAAAGTCAAGAGAAAAAGAAAAGGGAACATTCTAAAAATACATTCCCATGAAAAAAATAAAAAGAAAAAAATTTGAATCATTTCTTGAATTTCTAGTTAAAGAAAAGAAAAAGAATGTTACAAAGTTAATTAGAATGAAGCAAAGGCTTAACATGAAATATTCAGCCTATATGATTATGTACTTCCAAGGAATATTGAGAAAGTTTTATTTGCAACATCTTATTTTGTCTCTAAATTCTATGAAGTCTTTGGAACCTTTATGATATCTTTTCCTTTTTGTTCTTTAACCACATTACAACCCCTTGGCCCCATTACAACCCTGAATAAAGACCTATTGATTTATGAACTTGCATGATCTAAGTAGTGGAGAATAGGTGGATAGGCAAGCATATGGTAAAACTGTTTTCATGAGATTGATTGAGTGTAAACACTTTACCACTACTTTAAAGAGTGAAAATCATGAGAATATCCCATGTGAGAAGTTGAGATTAAGTTTGAACATGCACTATTTTAATTGAGATATATTATGTTAATGTTAGCTTAACTAAAAACCTTTACTATCAAGCATGATTCTTTGTGAAACTCTTTAAGTTATTGATTAGTGATAAGACTTGTTTAATGATTGTCTCTAATTTTTATTGAAAGCGGATTAGATTAGGATTTCTTATTTTATTTTTATTTGATTTTGCTCGAGGACTAGCAAAAGACTAAGTCTGGGGGAATTTGATAAGTCTTAATTTCATACATTTTCATGTATTATTTTCTTATACTTTGTGCTTTAATTCTTAAGTTCCTTGACAAATTACTATGATTTTATGAATTATAGGTATTTTTGAAGAGGTAAAGTCAAAACATGTCAAATATGATGATAAAGAGCTTATAAAGTCACAATCATAAGATGGAAGAAGACTTGGGAGTCAAAAAAATCAAATTCTTAATGCTAAGTGATCAGGCAGATTTGACCTCTGGAGCTTGTTGCTAAGAAATCATTATGTTAAAGACATTATTTGAATAAACTTCCTCTTGACTTTTGAATCTAACTTGAATACCTTTCCAATGATAGTTTACACGCCTAAATCGGACAATAAATGGTCACCCAAATCAGCCGACGAAGTGCGAGACAGAGCAGCAGCCGAATGAGGATGAGACAGCAAGTCGAAACAGCAAAAAATCGCAAAACCGCAAAAAAAAAAAACGATTTTTGCCCAAACTTGCCTTATTTTGACTCCTAGCTTCCTTAAAGAGCAAGAAAGAGTTTACAAGGCTTTAAAACTCTATAAATACCATCTTTTGAGCTACTAACTAGGACATGCTTTTGATTATTTATCAATCTTTTTCTTCTTCTTTAATCTCTCAAGTTTTATTTTATTTTTCTTCTTAGTTTCTTTTGAATATTCATGTTTATGTTGACAATGCCTATGCAAAGCTAAACTTTTATTTGGTTAAGGGTGATTTCAAAGCCCTAGAAAAGTTTTTCAGATTTATTTATCATTAGTTTTCTATCAAAGTTGATTATGTTCTTCCATAAAATTGTTCATGATGTTGTCTTGATTTGTTTAGGTCGCGAACTAGATAGACTTCGATAATTGTCTATTGCTAGTTTAGGAGTCTTGATTCGTGTAATTGTCTTGATTTTTTATTCATAAGTGGCAATTTGTGATTAATGATTATGGTCAAGTTTTCGCTAATTGCAAAGTGGAACATAACATAAGTTAAACAATCCGAGTTTATGTGTTTGTTGCCTAGATCAACCTATCTTTCTCATCATAAAGCTGCCATTACATTAAATCTAGAGAGTTTATTCTATGTTGTCTAGTGGTCCGAGATTAAATAGAGAGCTTGTTCTATTTAACGATGAACTAAGAAAAGGCTGGGTTAACAGAGCTTGTTGTTATCTATGCACTACAACAAAATTGGTTTTCAGTGGCGCTAATATAGCGGCGTTTGACTTAAAAACGCCGCGGAGTACCGTGTTTTTGAATACCCGGCGGCGTTTCTATAGTAAACGCCAGGAAGTTGTAAATTAGCGGCGTTTTATGTGTACAAACGCTGCTAAATCTGTGCTAATTGCGGCGTTTTAATTATACAAACGCCGCTAAACTATTATCAATTTTTATCAGTTTCTTAAAATTTCGCCAAAATTTGGGCGCCAAAATTTAGAGGCGAGACGTTGCGTTTAGGTTTTTGTTTTAGCGGCGTTTGTGTCCACAAACGCCGCTAAATAATATAATAAAGCGGCGTTTTTAAATATAAACGCCTCTAAATATTTCGAGTTACAGTGGCGTTTCATTCGCGGCGTTTTTATTAAAAACGCCTTCGAGTATCGTTTTTTTAATATCTAGCGGCGTTTGTGACCCAAACGCCACTATTAATTTGTTGAGCGGCGTTTTTTACTTTAAAACGCCGCTATAAGTATTTAAATAGCGGCGTTTATATTTTTAAACGCCGCTAAATGTCTATAAAAATTTGAAAAGGTTTATTAGCGACGTTTCTATTATTGAAACGCCGCTAAATACTACAATAGTGGCGTTTAGAGCATGCAAACGCCGCTATAGTTCATTTGAAAATAGCGGCTTTTGTAAGATACAAACGCCGCTAATGTTTTATTTCTTTCAGTCCTCCCGCTCCCTTTTTCCCCAAATCAGAAAAAACCTAATTTGCAAAATAGCACCTTTCTCTCTATTCCGCCTCTCTCCCCTGTTTCCCCATTTTTGGTTCAGACCAAAACCTAGCGATATCTACTCTGTGCTTCAATCCATTGATCTATCTCGAACCTGGCTTTTGGAAGAACCTGGCTTCAATCCACTCTGTGCTGAACTTCCCTTTAAATACCCTGGTAAATCGATTGATCTATCTCCAATTCATATTTGTTGCTTTATTCCATTGCAATGCATGCATTGGTTTCAAATTGTTTTTCGGGCTGTAGTTCATTATGCTATCTATTGATTTGTTCCAACTGCCATGATGGTTGTTTATACATGCTATCGGATTGTTGTACCTTTCACATTAGTGTCATTGCTCGTTGGTTCTGAGCCCTACTCTTCCTTGTTTTTAACAGTTGTTGAAAGTTGATTCATTAAGCTTTGCTTTGTCTATATTTTGCTGTGTGTTTTTTTATATTTCAGCTGAAATTGGGGAAGAAAACAAACACTGAAAGAACCATGCACAATTAGCACTAGAAGCCCAGAGCACAACCTGGGCTGCAAACTCAAGTCTGTACCATCTATCGACTATAATCACTGAAAGAACCGAAACAATTAGTTCCTTAATTACATAAACAGCTAAATAAGCACAAGAATGGATCTTAATTCATTAAATGGATCTTAATTATATAAACAATTAGTTCCTAATGAATTTGTTGTTAATGTACTAAACGAACATGCTATTTCTAGTAAGGAAAGACAAAAGCTTCTTACCATACATTGGGCAACTTGATCTTGATAGCATGACATCAATAAGATGGTTCTTATTAAGAAAATGAGGGTTCTCTTACCTTGTTCTAGTCCTTCGACATAAATTGACATCACCTTAAATACAAGGAGGTGGAATATAGTTTGTCTTATAAATAAGGGCTATTCATACTATGAACATACCACCAAAAAAAAAAAGATTGGAAAGAAGAGAAACATACAATAATCCTTCCTAACTCCAGGCAGTGCAACTCGGAAGAAGTATGCAGCTTTGCTGACACCAATGTCCAAAACACCAATAGGTGGTCCAGCTATCCCCTTTTTAGCAGTCCCCATTAAAATTATAGATGAATCTGAAAAACGTTGGTCCACACTAGGAACAGTGATGAGGGGCATCACAGCAGGTCCATCCCTTTTGCAGGTTCTCTTGGATGCTCCTTCACTGAGATGTTTTAACATAGACATGATAGGGGAGAATGCTGACATCGGCAGAGAGTCCAACTGCTGCATTCTCCTATTGTTTTCTTGAAACTTAGCTGACGCATTACCATTTCCATTGGTAATAGATCCAGAAATTCTGTCCTCACTGTTTTTCATGCTGTTCTGCTCGTAATATTCTTTGCTTTTCTGGTATCCATGTTCATATGATAAAGATTTGATTTTATCAATCTTCAAATCAGCTACAGCAGATAAATATTTGAACTTTCAACAACTTCCTTCATGTGAGATGTAACTGGATCATCAATAAGAACAATTCCTTTGACGATCTCATTGTTGTCCGAGTATCTTTTATGCTCATGGATATTAAGTGGGAAGAAACTTGTGAACTGCTGACGGTCCTCTAATAACTCTGAGCTTGGCAAAGGTAAGTTGCCTTCTAGATATGAATGCAGCATGTTTGGTTCCAGGACCAGCTCGGGATGAGCATACCTCAGGACATAGTAGTACAAACTCTCCAATTGAGAAATGCTAATAAAGGACACGCCCAGATTTTTTGAAGTATATGGTGGCAAACCTTCAGCCAATCTTTGTGAAGCTGAATGCCTTGGGTTATCAGAGTAGACATCAGGGCCCAAGTAAGTGCTCATGATGAAGTTAAGCAAAAAAAGCTGATCACTAGATGGCATTCTAGTAAGTGCCTTGGGGTGATTGTATTTCCCGTGGAAATTCATGCTACCAAGCTTAACTCCTCTGGAAACCAAAGCCCTCTTAGAAAGCACCTGCATGAGTGAAGTTGGTTATAATATCTACCTATTATTAACCGTTATACAGTAAATGTATAACATCAGACTATTTAGTTGTAGAAAGATGAAAACTCATACAAGCTATTACGGTCCTCGACTTCATTCCCTTGTATTTGACTCCTTCAAAAGGAGGGTACATACAGATAAAGCATTCGATGGAACCAAATAAAAGGGGATTCCCACAATTGACAGTCAAATCAACCTACAATACTAAATGTTCCAATAATTGACAGTCAAATCAACCTACAATACAAAAAGACTGAGCAATTTGGTACACTCCTATTAGATAGATACAATTGATTAAGTGTTATAATTATAAAGTATTGGCTTTTACATATATGCACGCTGCTATCTAGTAACTGAGGTAATCTTTAGATGAAGCAGCCCAAAAGATGATACTAGATAAGGAATCTTTGAGTAAATCTCCTACTGCTTATGACATGATTGCTTTCATGTGAAATTAGTTGGAGGCTCTGTAGATTGACCATATTTTGGTATTAGTCCAGGTGAAATTAGGTAGCTAAGGTGTCAGACAGGGCTGCACTAGATTTTGGGATTTTGATGCTGAAATTTTACAGATTTAACAATACTGCATTGGAGGCCACTGAAACTGCCAGGGATGGATCATTCTTGAGTCTCAACTCTATTTTTTTTCCTGCTTAGTTCTAGTAATTTCTAATTAATTATAGTTAAAGCTGTTTGATAATAAATGATTCATCACCTATGGAAATGGTGACATGGCCCTTATCTATCAATGTCATGCAGTATTTATGATTGTGGTGTTTACAATCTACTTTATTTTGACATCTTTATTTTAAGGAAATTAAAGCTTGTTAGATGTTCAAGGAGATTAATTGAGGCTGAATTAGTCAAGGAAAATGGGGAATTGAGCATTAGGTGGTTTATCTTATGACATTACAATTAGCATTATGTGGTTTATCTTATTAGTCTTTTTTGTCATAAGCTCATGGTAATGCTAAAATATGAGTTTCTGATAGGACTTAACTATGCAGAACGTACGAAATGGATAAGAGTTGGATGCAAAAGTCGAGACTAAGTCAAGAGTACGAAGATGGAGTACATAGTTTTCTCGATTTCGCTTTTCAGAACGCAAGCGAAGATAATAAGATATTATGTCCTTGTTCGAGGTGTGCCAATATTGATTGGCATATGCGTGGAGTTGTTTTCGAACATTTGATTTGTGAAGGATTTCTCCCGGGTTACAGACAATGGTTTTTTCATGGAGAGTCCGCAACTTCTAGGTCATCTTCTAGAGTTCGTCCAAGTAATTCTAACAATCAACATCAGTCTATTAGACAAGATGACATGGAAGGCATGTTGCGAGATGCATTTAACATGCGTAACCATAGTTTGTACATATCTTCACCAGAAGTTCCTGGAGGGAATGATGGGTTCAATGTTGGCATGAATGACTTTGCTGAAACGGGAAGAGGTATGGGTGATCAGGAACCCAATGGAGAAGCGGCAAAGTTTTATAAGTTGCTTGATGATATGAATGAAGAACTTTACGAGGGATCTAAGCATACAAGATTGTCTTTCTGTGTCCGCCTTTTTCACTTAAAATGCTTAAGCGGGTGGACAGGAAATTCTTTGACACTGTTATTAGAATTTTTGAAAGAAATGTTTCCTTTTGCAAAAATGCCTCAGTCTTGTAAGGATTCGAAGAAGATGATAAAAGATCTAGGCCTTGGATATGAGAAAATTCATAGTTGTTCGAATGACTGTATGTTGTATTGGGGTGATAGAACAAATGAACAATTTTGTCATGTCTGCGGTAGATCTCGATGGTTGAATGGAAATACAGAAGAAAATATGAATGAGGACGATGGTGACACACATTTAAAGAAGAAACCTGCAAAGGTTTTGCGGTACTTTCCGTTAATACCAAGACTTCAACGAATTTTCATGTCATCAAAAACATCTGATTCTATGAGGTGGCATCATGATGAAAGGATTGATGATGGCTTATTAAGACATCCTGCAGATTCTTTGGCTTGGAAATCATTCGACAATAAGTTCCCATCTTTTGCTAATGATCCCCAAAATGTGAGGCTTGGACTTGGTTCTGACGGTTTTAATCCGTTCAAAATAATGAGTACTTCTTATAGTACTTGGCCGGTTGTCTTGATTCCTTATAATTTGCCTCCATGGATTTGCATGAAACAATCCTCTTTTATCTTATCCATGATAATTCCTGGAGAGAAAGGTCCCGGAAATGATATTGACATTTATATGCAACCTCTTATTCAAGAGTTGAAGCAGTTATGGGAAGGGGTTGAAACATATGACGCATCAAAAAAGGAAAACTTTAATTTGCGTGCAGCTTTGTTATGGACTATAAACGATTTTCCTGCTTATGCAAATCTATCTGGTTGGAGCACCAAAGGTCGTTATGCTTGTCCTTGCTGTGCTGCACAAACATGTTCAAAATGGTTATATAACGGAAAGAAATTCAGTTATATGGGACATCGTCGGTGGTTAGATGAAAATCATAGATTTAGATTCCAAAAACATGTCTTTGATGGCAGTGAAGAGTTAAGACAAGCACCTGAGACCACGATTGGGTCGGATATCTTGTTGATGTTGAAAGATATCAATTTCACTTATGGAAAGATGAATCAAACAAGTAGCACACAGTCAAGGAAAAGATCAAGGGAGATGTTAGAAGGTGATGTTGAAATTCAGAGTGATGAGGAGGAAGATGAAGAAGATGATCCAAATGAGGCGGATTTGTGGAAAAAAAAAGTATTCTTTTTGAGTTACCTTATTGGGAGCATAATTTATTGCGTCACAACCTTGATGTGATGCATATAGAGAAGAATGTTTGTGAAAATATCATCGGGACAATTCTTAATGTGGATAGAAAATCAAAAGACAACTTAAAGAGTCGGCTTGACCTAGTTCACATGGGAATTCGTCGTGATCTTCATCCGGAATTACTTCCTAACGGAAAATCACGGTTGTCTCCTTCTTGCTTTGGGATGTCTAAAAAAGAGAAGGACGTCTTCTGTAAGGTGTTGAAAGATATGAAGGTCCCGGATGCGTATGCCGCCAATATATCAAGATGTGTGAATGTGAAGGATCGAAAACTTTCTTCTTTAAAGTCACATGATTACCATATCTTGATGCAAGACTTACTTCCAGTTGCTTTACGTTGTTCTATGTCAAAGCAAGTGACTTCTTCTATAATTGAACTTAGTAATATAATGAAAGCTATTTGTGGCAAAGTTCTCAAGATAGAAGAGCTTGAAAAACTTCAACATCGAGCAGCTCTAACTTTGTGCCACTTAGAGAAGATTTTTCCTCCATCATTCTTCACTATAATGGTGCATTTGGTTATCCATCTTCCTTATGAAGCAAAAGTCGGCGGACCAGTTTTTTATCGATGGATGTACCCATTAGAGAGGTATACTTTGCTAATTAGCTTATTATACTTTTATCTGGTTTACATAGCATTTAATTACACATTATAATTATTATGTATTCTGTTTTAGGTTCTTAGGAAAGCTAAAATCTTATTGTCGGAACAAACGCTATCCAGAAGGTTCTATTGCTGAAGGATATTTAGCGGAGGAGTGTATGACATTTTGTGCAAGATATTTGGATGATGTTGAAACAAGATTTAATAGACCGGGAAGAAATGATGTGGTCACACATAACAACTTAGCCGAAACATACTTATTTGGAAGTGTTGGACAACCAATCGGCAAGGTTGAAGTGGTTGAGCTAGATGATAAATCTTGGGCACAAGCGCATCGATATGTGCTTTTCCATAGTGATTCACTGGAATCATTACGCACGTAAGTTCCAGTATAATTTTTAATTTAACAAACAGTTTAATTTGTCTTTTGCTTTCTCACGTAAAAAACGTACTTTTTTGGATAGTGAGTATAGAAGCTACTTGAGAGGAACTTTACGTTCTCGAAGAAGACAACTTCGCGAGCTTGATAAGTTATTTACGGAAAATTTCCACGAATGGTTAGGAGAAGTAGTAAGTAACACAAGTTTTTATCATTTTATTACGATCAATGTATTCTTTAATATATAAATAAAGTGAAGTGTTTGCCTTTGCGTTTCTTGTAATAGGTTTGGAGTGGAAGAGATGTTAGCGAAGAAATTAAGTGTTTTTCACAAGGACCGAATAGAATAGTGAAAAGATACAGTGCTTACATCATTAATGGATTTAGATTTCATACTAAATCCCGTGAACGCTTTAGGAGAACACAAAATTGTGGAGTTGTTGTTTCTTCTTCAACAACAAGCTATGCTAGTGCTAGGGATAGTAATCCTGTGGAGGGGGATATTGATTATTATGGAATTCTAACTGATATTATTGAGTTGGATTATTATGGCAAGTGGAAGGTCGTGTTATTTCGATGTGATTGGGCTGATGTGAATACTAGTAGAGGTGTTAAAAAAGATCAGTTCGGATTTACAATGGTGAATTTCTCTCGATTAATTCACACCGGACAACAACTGATTGACGAACCTTATGTTTTTTCATCTCAAGTCAAACAAGTATTTTATTCCGAAGATCCGAATGATGCGGGTTGGTATGTTGTACTCCGTAACACACCTAGAAACCTGTTTGATATGGGTGATAAATTTCAAGATGATATTGAACAAAGAACTGAATGCTTGCCATTTACGGATCAAAACATGGATGAAAATATCCCCAGTACCAATACAGATGTTCGGTGGGTTCGCGAAGATGTTGATGAAGACATTTATGAAAATTTATGAAAAAACAAAATCTAGTAAGATTATTTTGAAACAAATACTCTGTATATAATATGTTTTTATGCTTTCTAATATTATTATTAATGTTTTTTACATAATAGTATTTCATTCTTATACTAATGTTGTTTACTTAAAATTGATGCAGATAGCATGGCGAGGAAAAGATTAAGGGATATCAATATCATTCAGACTGTTGAGGGTGACACTAGAGTGACGCCTTCAGAGGTGCCGAATGCGTCTACTGCAGATGTTAACCCACCAGAGTTGTCGACTGCCTCCATAGCTGCAGAAACTGCAGTTCATACGAACTTGAATACAGGTATCGTGGTACGGCGTTTGTGTTAAAAGTACGCAAAATCATATTGAAATTGCTAATATATTTGCTTTTGTGTAGTTGATAATGTTGGACAACGCAGAACTCGTGGTCGTACGACATTAAAGGAGTTATGGGCACTACCTCCTGAAGAGCGTATTGTTGTCGCAGCAAATAATGAGCAGCAGCCAATTGGTCCAGAAGCACAATTATTGGCTAGCTTTCTTGGCCTGATTGCTCGAAATGGGATGAAGTGTCCCATTCATTATGAGTCATGGCGTGACGTGCCGAATATTGAGAAAGTCGAGATGTTAAAGTTTATTGAGGTATAAGCATGTTACATTAGTATTGCATTATTTTAATAATTTTGTTGATCATCGAAACTAACGTTGTACAACTTCTCCGTTTCAGTCACGATTTTCTTTGCAGATTCCCACATCATTCGTTATGAAATCATTGGGGAAAAAATGGAAAGACTTTAAGCATGAGTTGAAGAAAAAGTATTTCGATCGAAATACTGATCCTAATGTCTTACTACGAACCATACCGCGTGGTGTGATTATGTGGCAGTATGAGAGACTGGTTAGATTCTGGTATTCAAAAAAAGGAGAGGTATCATTTATAATTTATTTTGGTCATTTACTTATAGTACTTGATATAATACAATTTTATGGAATATGTATAGTTTTATAACGTGCTTTGTCTAATGTACAGGAACGAGAAAAGATAGGGGTAAGCAGTAGACAACAACAGAAATACAGTCACACCAGTGGTTCAAAAAGTTTTGCCAGAAAAGCTAATGAAAAAGTAAGTTTACATTCATAATGTATTAATATATTAGTTCTCAATTATTTTAATACAATTTAGTATTAATTATTTTTGTTTTGTAGGAAATTGAGCCGGGTGAAAAAATTGGACGAGTTTAACTGTTTCAGTTAACTCATACTAAGAAAGATGGATCCTATTTGAACATCGAGACTCAGGAAATTGTGGTATATTTTCTTCAAACTTGTTTTCATTTACAAATATGTTTTACAAAAGATTTTATTAATTTTATTGTTTTATAGGAGAAAGCTCGAAATAAAATTGCTGAGTATCAAGTCGGAGCATCAGATGGATCATCAGCGAATATGCAAGATGTGGAGAATCAAATATTCACTGAAGTAGCTGGAAAAGAACGATATGGACGGGTTCGAGGTGTCGGAATGGGTCCAACACCATCTAGCTACTATGGACTTGGTTCTCAACGGTTTACTGCTTCTTCTTCACAAAACTCCAGTGCATATGAAGTTCATATGCTGAGAGAAGAAATGCAAAATATGAATAAACGTTTTGAGGAGAAGGAAGCAGAGAGACAAGCTGAAAAAGAAGAACAAGATAGACGATATCAGGAGCTGCAGACACAGTTTCAGTCATTAATGAATTTAGTGCAGCAAAAGAATTTAGGAGGCTCATCTACTTCAGATTAAAGAATTTGTAAGTGGATTTGATGTGTTGAATAATACATTGTATGGTTCATATTAAATATATTTTTATATTATATATTTTTTTTATAATTTGTGTTGTTTGTGTATTATTCGACAATGTTGCGCATTTCGGACCTTCAATTGTATTTTTTTAAAAAAAATATTCTGCATTTACAGCGGAAATAAATAGTATTTTTTAAAAAAAAATATTCTGCATTTATAGCGGCGTTTGTGAAAAAAACGCCGCTAAATACATAAAATTCTGCAAATATAGCGGCGTTTTCTATCAGAAAACGCCGCTATATATATAAATTCCTGCAATTATAGCGGCGTTTTCTTATCAGAAAACGCCGCTAAAAGCCAGAATATAGCGGCGTTTGTGATCAGAAAACGCCGCTACAAGCCAAAATTTAGCGGCGTTTGGTATTCAAAAACGCCGCTAAAATCGAACACTTCGTGGCGTTTGAGAACAGAAAACGCCGCTAAAGTTTCAAGTATTACCATTTCGGACCTTCAATTGTGGCGTTTATAAACGCCGCTAAAGTACCTAAAAACGCCACTAATTTAGCGGCGTTTATGGGGAAAACGCCGCTAAATTTCCCGTCACTGTTTTTACCGGCGTTTGTTGCGGCGTTTTGTAAAACGCCTCTAATTTTTTTCGCGGCGTTTATAAACGCCGCTATTCCAAAAAAAAAAAACGCCGCTGAAAGACCAATTTGCTGTAGTGATGGTTGATAATTTTGATAGTTAATTGATGTTGATAGATCTGATTATTGATTCTCAATGATGTCTAGTGATGGAGAATGAAACCTTAACCATATTTTTCTCATATTTGATTACTCCTTATTTACTCGCTTTCTGCTTTTGATTGTTTGCTTTAATTTAAACTAATTTTAAAAACCTCACCTTTTATTTTATTTTCTTTGAATTTAAGTATAAATTAATAATTCTTAAAACTAAACACTAATCTCTGTGGACTCGACTCTTGCTTATTGCTATATTTTATGATTGATATTTTTAATGTAAGGATTAAATAAAATATAATATGTTGAATGCATCACATAGATACGGGCATCTGTATCTAAAATTTAAAGAATCAAGACATGGACAACAGGTAACCTGGACTATATGTATAATATTATGATCCACTTTTCTATTGCTTTAAGAAGAACCATAGTCATGAAATAATCATGAAGTAATAACCATGTACGTATGTTTGTATTTTCTAGGAAATGAAGTAAGATATCTCTTATGATTGTCAATATAAATGTGTCAGACATAAATATACAAGCTGCATGCATTTACATGTCCAAGACACCTTTCGGTCGTGTGAGGTACAAATCCTAAGGCAATATACATTGGAATATAGCCTGAAATCAGTTTTTTTTTTTTTTTTTTTTTTTATATATGAAATCAGTTTTTAGTCCTCATAAATGTAAGAATGTGTTTTTTTTTTTTCTTTTCTTTTCTTGAAATTGATGTTTTCCATAATTATGTTGCTCCAGTTTTTCATTTTTTTTAAAGTATTTGTGTCCAATATTCATGTTCAACATATATCCGAACATGGGTATGGATATATGATCCTTCAAAAACCCTCCAAATACATAAAAAAAAAAATACTGTAAAAAAAAAAAACTGAACATACTCGTGTCGGATATATATCTATATCCGACACTCACACTCGAGTTCAAGTAACATAGCTCCAGAGGACTACTTAGCCTATCTTGACTAAATATCTAACTTATTTAGTAGGTGATAAGGATTGTGCAAATGGGAATTACCTGTCTGATGAGATAGAAAGGTTCTGTCGGATGATAAACAAGATTGATCAGTTTATACATCCCATGAGATTTATCCTAGGAATTCACATTCTGCAACATTTCTTTCAGCTGAGAACTTAGTATTATGGTTTGGACAGAAGAAATAACCTCTGTAATTACCTTCAAAAAGCCTGGACAAGGAAATATGAATAGAATCTATAGCTAGAGTAAGCATGGAAATTCCTTAGCTTCATATAAGTATCAATATTGCAGTGATATAGCCAGTTAGCCACCTTTATATTTTATGTGCCTTCAATTGAATATGTCCAAGCAAAGACTTGTATCTCTTCTCTGGGTTTCATGCTTAAACAGTTAATTCCCAAACTTTCCTTTTTCTTCTTTGACATTGATCCCTATGTCTGATCAACAAGTTTTGCCTTATCGACATTGTTATTTTGTATTATCTTCTATACTTTGTTCGAAAAGGAATCATTTGTATTAGGAGACAAAATGTATCAAAAAAATTTTGACAAGGAGAAGTAAATTAATGAAATAAGATCCAGTAATTTTGGACAAGAAAATAACTAAAACATCATACGAATACACGAACGTGTCAAAATATATATAAAACGAATTATTAACATGTCAAAATTTATATAAATAAATAATATATTAAATACGATTATAACACAAAAAAACACGATATAAATACAGGAATTGTCATAAATTATAATCATGTGAGATTATCTTGGAAAAACCAAGTCTTAGAAATTTAAAAACATGATCATCAGAGTGACTTCAATCATTTGTTTAGGTTCAGTATACATCGAAGATGACTTCAATTCTGTCATATGTGCAAATGCAGAAACACTGACACTGACACTGACAGAGACATATATATATATATATATATGCTTAGACATGGATATAAACTTTGACATAGACATACAGAGACACATGTTGTTCCATATTAATGTTACAATGTAATTATGCCTTATTGTCTGATGCTTTGCATTTAATTTTTCCCACTATCTAGTTCATGAATGCTAAATTCTGCTGTATTAATCCTAGTTTCCGATTGGACTTCTAATTTTCAGCTATTTTCTTTGTTTCTTCAATCTAATCGTATAGGTTTTGAGGCAAAAATTGCTTGGTTGGTGCATTCGAATGAAGACATCAGCTGATAATGGCTAAGCCGAAAAGGATATTGAACACATCGGTAGACTGGATGTATGCTGCTATTCTTTATTTATTTATTTATTTTTTTGAAGTAATTGTGTTTGAACACATATCTTGTGGTAACGGGTACGGAGATCCATCTCTTCAAATATATGAAAAAATTGTCTTTTTTTAGTGAAATACAATTTCAATGTTGCAATCATAGTTAGCAATAGAAGTGTTCATGGCCGAGCCGAATCTAAGTGTGGCATCAACACCACATATACTTGTCCAAGTCTGGCCCGACCTAAAATATGGGCTTCAAATTCTGTCCAAGTCCGTCCATATTTGTAAATAGATAGTCCAAACCCGTTTAGGCCTGCCTATATTAATTTTTTTTAATTAAACAAATATGTTATTTTATTTAATTTTTACTAATTTATCTTTTTTTTTCTTTTATTAAATTCTAAAACATAAATAACTTGACATATTTTTAAATTTTTAAATGTTTACACTATAATATTATATATATTTATTTTTTATATGATATATATTACATAATATAAATAAATAAAAAGTTCAGGACTCGAGCCTTAATTGTTGGAGCCTATGCTCAACCCATTTTCTAAATGTACCTATTTTTTTGTCCGATTCCATATTTCGACCATAATATTTTGTCCAAACTCTCTCAAATATCAAGTGGACCTTCGAGTTTAAACAAATAACATGATCCTTGAACAAATATAGTTAACAACCTCTGAAAGCAATCACCTACTTTCTCTTTTCTCTCTGTTTGCTTTACCATTAACTTGTTTGTAGCGTAAAACCAAATTGATCACTTGTCAGCATCTTCTTTTTCTGTAAATATCGTGTTTGATCAGTTTCCATCATGAAAGACAAATTCCTTCATCATCTTTTGCAATCATAGATATGAAATTGATCCATTTTTGCAAACTCATACTAATACTAAAACATTGGAAGTAATTAACCTTCTCATTTCCATTAATAAACTTATTAAATGAAGGTAGAATTTCACTTGAGAACCTTATAAATTAGTTGGCAGCTGGCACTTCCAAATTAAGCTATGCCATTATTTTGGGCAAAATCTTGGTTTGATTAGTAAGCTAGTGGAGAAGGGTATTTTATAGGCCATATGAAGTTGGTAAAATTGCACATCATTTATACAATAGTTAATTACACTTTTGGTATTTGAATTTTGGGAAAATGTACAATTTGGTAATTGAAGAAAAAAATGTACAATTTACCCATAAATTTTGTTGCAACCGTTTTTAGCCCGGGTCGGATCCAAACCCAACCCGGGCCTTCTACAAGCCCTACGCCAGGCCCCACCCAAGGCCCGTTTGGGCCTGCTAGCCAAGCAGGCCAAATCGGGCCTGTTAGCCTAGCAGGCCCACCCAGGCAGTCAGGCCACCAGGCCTGCTGCTTGGTCCAGCAGGCCCATTCCCAAACCCTAACCTGGAAACCCTAGCAAACCCTAGCCCCCTACACCAGCCTCCCCTGCCGTCGCCGCCTGCCACCATAGCCCTAGCCCCTGAAACCAGCCACCACCACCCCTACAGAGCCTTCCCCACACTCCACCGCCTGCCACCCTAGCCCCTCCGTCCAACACGCCAACCACCACCACCCAACACGCCACTGATCACTATAAAACCCCCTTTTTTGATCGGACCTAAAAAAGAGAGGAGAGGAATAAAAAAAACAAAAAAAAAAGGAAAACACAACCAGCCAAAAAAAAAACAAAACCGATTTCGGTTTTCCTTAAATCTTAAGGTCCGGGCCCTTAATCTGGGGTTGCGATCGACGTGAAAAGAGTCCGAGGCAAGGGGAGGATTCGGTGGTGGCTTCAGCAACTGGTTTCGGGTAGAGGAATTGGAAAGGTTTCGGGTTTTTGGGTTCAGATCTAAGAGTTTGGGTTGGTTTTCGGGCGAAACCACTTGGAGATCGGGATAAAGGAGGACGAGGAGAGTGTTTTTGGTGGCTTTTGGCTCGCAAACGGAGCTCCGGCGACAGTAGAGACGGCGGAGCGGGCGGCGGCAACGAGACCTGTTGGGAATTCAGTGAAGAGGCAAATTTTTTTTTTTTTTAAATCTGTTAAGAATGACCAAAAAAAAGGGTAACTTAAATAGCAGTTAGCGGGTCGGGTCCAGCGACCCGCGCGTGGATTCGCGCCTAGACCCGACCCGTATGTATTTTTTTTTGCCCCCTTTCTAGCGGGTCGGGTCACGGGACCCGCGTATGGGTCCGCGTGTGGACCCGACCCGGACGTTTTTTATTTATTTATTTTTATTTTACATGTATATATATAATTATTATTATTATTATTATTATTATTTTTTTAATTATTTTTTTATTTTCTTTCTTTTTAAAAAAAATAATAATAAAGAATATGATAAAAGTAAAAAAAAAAAAGATAAAAAATGTATAATAAAAAATAATGATAAAAAGTAAAAATGAAAGGAAAAAAATTAAAAAATATGGTAGTAGTAAAAATGAAGATAAAAAAATAAAAATAAAATATGATATTAGTAAAAAATGAAAATAAAAAAATAATAAAACATGTGATATTAGTAAAAATAAAAAAAAATAAAAAAAAAATAATGATAATAGTAAAAAATATATATAAAAAGGGATAAAAGTGAAAATAAAAAAAATAAAAAAAATATAAGAAAAAATAATGATAAAAGTAAAAATATAAAAAAAGAGATAAATAATAATGATAAATAATAATATAATAATGAATATAATAATTATAATAAAAATAATGATAATAGTAAAAATGAAAAAAATATAAAATAAAAAAAACAAGGATAAAAGTGAAAATGAAAGAAAAAAAATAAAAAATAATGACAATAGTGAAAATGAAAGATTAAAATAAAATAATAATAATAATAAAAATAATAATAGTAAAAATGGAAGATGTCTTTAAAAAAAGTAATAATAAAAAATGATACATTTTTTGAAAGTAAACAAATGACCAAGGACGCCAATTTTAAATACCGCTATTGGGTTCCTTAAATCGATTTTTTTTTTTTAAAATAATATATGATCAAACGATTTAAGTATAAGTCTTTGCCGGGTTTGCCGGGGGGATTAGAAAGTTAGGTATGTATCTTGCGAGAAGATATATTTCTAAAACTTTGCCGGGTCTGCCGGGAAGTTCGGTAAAATATTTTGACGTACGTCATTTATATGGTTTCATCAATAATTATCAAAAATATAATAATAAAAATTAAAAAAATACGTACACTTTATGCTCCTTTCATAATTAAGTTATTTAATAATTAAAAGTTATATTTGTCATCTTGACCTTGATCGCTATAATACCATGTGTACGAATTTTCCGTAGTAATACCATGAATTCTTTGCAATGCCATGTGTACCGTGTTGAAATCAAAATGTTTACCATTCTTCAATGATTATGCATTTTGCTTAAATTATATTTATATTTCAATAATCAGCATGTTCATTTTTAAATTATTTTATAAGAATAGTGATTTTAATAAAACAAGGTTATTTTCGAGTTAAGTTAATTCATGGGTTCTCTGCTGGGTCTGCCGGGGAGGATACCATCAATTATCGTTAATAACGAAATATATATATTTTTTTAAAAAGGTGATTCGGAGAATTTCAAAGTAAGTAAAAAAAAACTTTTCATGTTTTGCCGGGCCTGCCGGGAAATATGGAAAAATTTTGCATCAATAAGGTCCGGATCATTCTCGAATGACATAATCATTTCAAAGGGGATTAATTTTTAATTACCCAAAATTAAATACCAATTTTTACCGAGATTTAAGATAACACGTGATCAAATGGTACCGTTTTCGAAACGGACGTCGCGGGGGTGCTAATCCTTCCCCGCACGTAACCGATTCCCGAACCCGATTTTTTTTTTCTCTTTGGTATAAAGCGCAGACTTCGAAATTGATTTTTTAATTTAAAATGTTTTAATTAATTTTAAAATATTTTACTAAAACCGGTTTTTAATAGGTGGCCAATCACACCTAGCAAAAAAAGATTGGTGGCGACTCCCGTTTTGTGTTTTCAAAAACGTCTCCCGGTCAAAAAACCGTTATGACAGCTTGGCGACTCCACTGGGGACCCACAAGAGAGTCAGGCCTAAAATTGATCATGTGTTATCAAAGTCTCAGTTTTGTTGGTTTAATTGATATTTAATTTTAATTCCCACATTTTTATTAATAAAGAGAATTTTGAAAATAATAAAATATTTTTAAATATGTCCATATTCATGTGCATACGTTACTATTGTTCTCTGGTTACTTAATTTTATATATTATTGTTGCTCTTTGATTAAATTGTTATCTTACATTTTTTATTCTTTGCCTTGGTATATTATCGGGAAATTCGAAATATGGGTTATAGAGTAGGTGATAAAAGGTTTGTTTGTTCCTCCTCACACACTACACTTGCATTCGCATAACATAAACTCTATACCCGAGTTTCGTCCTTTTTAAGTGGAAGTAAAGTAAACTACGCCTTCGTGACTAACAATCCGCATGGACTAGCGAAACACTTCCGGAGTATGATATTCCTATGCCTTCGTGATTAACAATCCGCACGGGCTAAGGAATAAATACTCTAACAAATTGAACCCGTTCTTTGGATCAGGGTGCCTTACTAGCCTTTAGGGGTGACGGTGAGGAACAATTTGGGGCCTTTAGAATTCAACCAAACCGCATATAGAGAACCCTACAAAGTCAAACCTAGGTAGAGCCATGCCGAATTTTCGTTAAATGTACCAGAACTAGGTACACATGGAGGAACGCTTTCAATCTTTTGCTATCTACTTTTCACCTCGAACTAGTTTCATGAATCGGGCGATGATGAACGTTCATCGTTTCGCCCGTAATAAATTCAATACCTAACCCCGGAGGCATCATGACCCCTAGTTAGTGTTGGGGACAAATAACTGTTGTATCATGCATAATATGTGTCGCGCCTTTGAATTCATTTCTGCACTAATTTACTTCATACATTTGGATTCATTTCCGTACTAATTCATTTCTTTCTTTTGTCATGCATCATTGTTATCATCCATGCACGTCAGAAGTCTTTGGTATCGAGATAATTTTCAACCGAAGGGTCCTTCCTGGAAGAACAAGTTGGCTCAATGGTCGAGAAACATGCAGTGGTTAGAGAACGTTCAGAAAAAGCACAGCAGAAGAATGGGGATTGTCTAAAAAAGGGCTATGTGTCAACACTACCGGACAAGGTCGACCTTGTTATCCGACACAATGGTCTCAGCGGGTTGATAAGTATATGGAACCAGTGGAGCACCGCAGAAAAAGAAGTTTTCACTCAACTATACGGGGACATAGCACTATTAATCCCGATTAAGGTCGATGATGGGTAATCCGAGCCATGGTACAATTTTAGAACCGACATATCGCTGTTTCACCTTCAACCAAGAAGACATGACTCCCATCGTCGAAGAATACTCGGTCCTGCTTCGTATCGAGCATTCCATCCCATATCGAATTTATTTGAAAAATACAAAAGCATCGGGGTCCAAAAAAAGATAGCCAAGATCTTAGGCGTGATATGGGCTGGGTCGAGAGCCATGTGGTAAAGAAAGGAAAAAGCGAATGCGTCTCGTGGGATGTTCTACGAGCCTTGATTCAAAATCACCCAAGTAAGGACAAAGCCCAAGATATTTTCGCTTTGGCCTTGTATGGTTTGGTTATCTTTCCGAAGACCTTGGGACATGTGGAAATAGCCGTATTCGATATCTTTGAAAGATTGGGGCAAAAAATAGATTCATCCCCCGCAATCGTGGCAGAAATGACCCGATCCTTGAATTTCTGTAGAAGGGCCGGAAAAGAGCGGTTCATAGGTTGTGCACAACTTCTATATGTATGGATCCAGAGCCATTTTTGGAAGGCCCAACTTCGCCCATATTGGAAATCGTTTGCACCGATGAAAGAATTTCTAAAGGAAGAATGGCCCGAAACTAAGATTGGGAAGCAATGGATTGCCACTCTCCGAAATCTCAAGAAAGAGGAAATAACTTGGAGAGCACCGTGGATATGTCCCATGCCGATGTTGTACAAATGTGGAGACATGGCTTGGGTTCCTTTGTTAGGAATATGGGGGGTGTGAGTTACGCACCACTGATGGTGCAAAGACAGCTCGAATCTCGCCAATTCACTCCCATGACTCATGGACTCGGTATGTTGGAATTTTCTTATGGGGAAGACGGGTATATGAGACAGGTGCGAGAGATTATAGAAGCATGGAGGCAGACATATCGGATAGAATTGGCTCGGTATGCCGATAATGTTACATCAGGTTATATGGTGTGGAGGGCTGAGAGGGTTAACGACAAAATATTGGCACCCGATGGGGAAGATGTTCCACAAATGGATCCGCAATTGAAAAAGGTACCATCTGAGTTAGAGATAGAGAAATTGGAGTTCAAAAAGGAAAAGGCTCGAATGAACCAGGAAATCCTCCGACTCCAAGAAGAAATTAGTGATTTGAAGGTTAAAGGCTCAGCCCAAGAAGCTAAGTTGAAAGATGTTGAAGATCTCTGGGATCTACACTTAGAGAACAAGAGGTTCCGGTTCGAAATGAAATATCAAGGGGCCGTTAAGTCTTCCAAAGAATGGGGAGAAGAAATCGACGAACTCAAAAAAAGAGGCGACCACTGGAAGATAAAGCCAAGAAAGAGAAAGCCAAAACTGTTAGGCTTTCACGGGAGAAGCAAGCGAGAGAAGCCATGAATTTTGCTGTGTCCACTGAATTATTGAAATGCCAACAAGAGAACGAGAGACTGCAAGCCAGTTTGAAGATTGAAAAGGAGCAACAATCCGAGAAAGAAGCCCTTTGGAGGAAGGTACAAGAATCAGAAGGGTCACTCCGAGGCCACAAAAGTCACATTGATACTCTGCTAAGAGCATTAGATGATAAGGAAAGAGAATGGCAAGTCACCCACCAGATGACCACCGAAGCCTGTTGAAAAGGAATGACCTCATTGAGCACATCATTTATCGTTGATGTAATGAAAGACTGTGTTGAAAAGACTGTTCGGTTGGAATTATCCCAAGACTAATACTTTCGATACATTCATACGCATTCATTTAGCCATTTATTCATTTGCTTAATTAATTATTGGTTCATCAATTTATATTTTCATTCATTCATGCACTTAATAAAGAATAAAGAATAATATATCATAAGGTTCTAATCCGGGATATTTGAACAAAGGTATAAAAATTGAGCGCCGACTAAAGTATCCGGACAAAAGTGCTCCACACTCGTATAATACGCGAGCACACGCAATTACCATGGACAACGAACAAGCAACAAGAATTGAGAGAACGGAAAGGGCACAGAAAGAATTGCAAGAACAGCTGGGCAGATCTCAACAAGAACTACGGGAACAAATAGCAAGGTCCCAAGAAGAGTCACGAGAACAAATGGCCAAGATGATGGAAATGATGATGAGTATGACAAGAGGAAAAGGGCCAGCTGAAAGCTCAATGATGAGGGGAGAACCCCGACCCCGAGAAAGTAATAACGATGATCCTCTATACCCACCGAGTTTTACCCCGACCCACGCCCAGGTGACACAAGATGGGCATCCACAAGGAGAACCTCCAGTGGGAGAAGAACCTTATGTGTACATTAGCACGCCAAGTCCCACAGGCCAACAAGCCCAAGGACAGTTAGCGCCTAACCCAGGGACCCATCCTTCAAACCCAGTCCACGTCCCGAACTTGGATGACCCCTTAGAACAAGAAAATTTGAGAAGAAGTGTGACGGAACAAATAGAGGACGCCGGAACAAAGCATAAATATGACATGTTAGAAGAGAGACTCAAAGCAATAGAAGGGATGGACGCCTTCGGAAAAGTCGATGCCAGTGAACTGAGCTTAGTTCCGGATTTGGTAATACCGCCAAAGTTCAAAATCCCGGAATTTGAGAAGTATGATGGAACTAAATGCCCTTCGTTTCACATCACCATGTTCTGTCGCAAAATGGCCGGGCACACTCATAATGACAAATTATTAATTCACTATTTCCAAGACAGTTTGCAAGGATCAGCCGCAAGATGGTATAACCAACTAGATTGCAGTCGCATTCATACTTGGACGGATTTGGCGAGAGCCTTTTTGGCCCAGTACAAGCATATGGCTGATATGGCGCTGGATAGGTTATCTCTCCAAAACATGGAGAAAAAGGCAGGAGAAGGATTTAAAGAGTACGCCCAAAAATGGAGGGACCTGGCTGCTCAAGTACAACCGCCTCTGATGGAAAAAGATACCACCGTGTTGTTTATCAATACACTACGAGGACCATATTACGACAGATTGGTCGGCAGTGCTACCAAGAACTTTGCCGATATGGTCATTTCTGGCGAGATGATAGAAAGCGCCATAAAAAATGGCAAAATCGAGGGAAATGAAATCGCCAACAGTAAGAAGGTGAGGGCGACAAAAAAAGAAGAAGGAGAAGTGCAAGCGGCTTCATATGAAAATCGACCACCACAAAGCTATACCCATTATCCAACACAGAGACCCTACAGTTACCCCCCTTACCCATACTCCTACCCTCCTACACAACCCCAATATTCAATGAGTTATCGACCACCAGCACCGGTGTATATGCCATCACCCATGCCAGCACCTGTGTATACAGCATCTGTACCTGCTCCCAACCCGACCAGTCCAGTAAACAATTTGAGCACTAACCAGAGAGCACCTCAGCCAATCCAACAAAGACCCCAGTTTGACCCGATTCCATGACATACGCCCATCTATTTCCCAAGTTAGTTCAAAACCATCTGTTGGCACCCATGTTCCTCGAACCCATGAAACCCTCATACCCAAGATGGTACAACCCGGACGTGAACTGCGATTACCATGGAGGCAACCCGGGTCACTCCACGGAGAATTGCACTGCGCTTAAACACAGAGTGCAACACCTAATCAGGGCCGGTGTCTTGAGTTTCACAACCAAGAGGGAGCTTAACGTTACTGCAAATCCGTTACCCGACCATGGGAAAACAGGAGCAAACGCGATAACGAGGAAAAAGGTTGTCGGGTAATATCCAAGATTGAGGATGTCCGGACTCATATGGGAAAAGTGTTGGATTCTATGATTGAGGCCGGACTGTTTAAACCAGTCAACATGGGGCAGAAATCCTCAAGGTCGGAACCAAATTTTGAACGCTTCTGCAGGTATCACGGAGGTTTGGTGGGACACACTGTTAACCAATGCTCCGACTTCCGAACCAAAATTCAAGAATTAATGGATATCGACATAGTAGAATTCTCCACTGAATGGGAAGAAGAGTCCGTGGATGTGGTAATCGAAGAAATCTTAAAGGCTCCTGAAAGATGGGTTAAGCCGAAACCATTGGTTATCTACTGTAGGGAAAGCCAGAACTCGCCAGTAAGGGAAACACCAAGGGTGCTAAGGCCAATGGTGACTATCGAAGTGCCGAACCAATTCCCCTACAAGAATGATAAGGCTGTACCTTGGAGGCACGAATGCAAATTTGCGTCACCAGAGCCTGTTGATGTTACACCAATTTCCGACACCTCTGCGGCTGTCGTAGACATAACTGGTGTTGGGGGTTTCACTAGGAGTGGGGGATGCTATACATCGAAAGCATCGAAAAATGTCAGAAAATGGAAAGTTAAGGCTGATGAAGAGGAGACCGTCTCAGAAAAAGCTGTTGAGCGAAAAACGAGCAAGCCTGTGACAGAGGAAGAAGCTTGTGAATTCCTCAAATTTATCAAGCACAGCGAATACAGCATTGTTGAATAATTAAAACGCTCACCGGCTTGCATATCCATCTTAGAATTATTGATGAACTCGGAGACCCATCAAAGGGCGCTCTTGAAAGTGCTGAATGAGGCATACGTGCCTCATGATGTGTCTGTAGAGAAGTTTGACCAGGTAGTGGGGAATGTGGCTATTAAGAACTTCATAGCTTTCAGTGACGATGAGATCATGCCTGAGGAGACAGGTAGCACCAAAGCCCTTAACATCACTGCACGCTGCAAGGGCCATATCATTGCAAAAGTCCTTATTGATAACGGCTCTGCGTTAAACGTCATGCCAATGACTACATTGGCCAAACTGCCTGTCGATGGATCCCACATAAAGAACAGTCATATGGTAGTGCGAGCATTTGATGGAACCCGTAGACAAGTAGCGGGGCAAATTGAGTTACCAATACAAATTGGTTCCAAGTTATGGATATCGTTCCATCATACAATGTCTTGTTGGGAAGACCGTGGATCCACATGGCCGGTGCTATTCCATCCACTTTGCATCAGAAGGTGAAGTTCAGGGTCGAAGAGCAATTGATAATCGTCGACGGAGAAGAAGATCTCCTTGTATCCAAGCCCTCGAATATTCCCTACATAGAAGCTACTGAAGAAGCGGGAGAATGCTCTTTTCGAACTTTAGATTTTGTGAACGCTGCATTTGTAAGCGAAGGTTCTAAAATACCTATACATCAGCTGTCCTCTGCTACTCAAAGCGGCCTTGCTCAGGTCGTAGGAAAGGGTTGTCGAGCCGGGACAGGTTTAGGGAAAAACCTACAAGGAATTTGGAAGAGCATAAGTGTGATCAGAAAGGAAGACAAGTTCGGGTTGGGATACAAGCCGACCAGGGAAGACAGGGAGAGACTGATAAGAGAAAGGAAAGAGCAGAGGCTCGCAAGGCTCAGGGGATACAAGATAGAGACCCCGAGGATGTACATCCCCCATCTCTATGAGACATTTCGGTCAGAGGGTTTTATTTTTCCTGATTCACTAGTTGGGACCAAACCTGCCGTGACTTTGGAGGGAATGTTTGCGGGTTTCTGCATCCAAATGATGGAACAAGAAGGAGAAGAGGGAAACAAAGCTGAAGAAATCACCATCTACCCGTGTCCCCCGGGATTTGAGTTGAAGAATTGGCGTGCTGTAGATTTACCTGTTGTATTTAGGTCTCTTTCTGGTTAACAAATTAAGTTCTCAAACACTTCTGCCCAAGAGTATTATGAGATTTTCTTTTGTACACGGGCTCCTTTTATGAACTTATCATTCAAATAAATGACAATTATGATGCATTATATCTCCATTCATTTGCCATTTCTTTTATAGTCCATCCTTCTATTTTGTCTTCCTATACAACCATCTATATTATTTTGCTTACACCTTTCTAGGTCTCCTAATAATGAATGCGAAAACAATCTCATCAGTAATTTGGAAATCAATTTTGAGAAATGTATTGATATTGGTGAAATTGACGATGAAGAAACTGCAGAGAACTATGACTTACCACCCGACCTATTGAGATTGATAGAATCAGAAGAAAAGCAAATTATGCCTCATCAGGAGACAACGGAAGTTGTTAATCTGGGAAATGAGGATAATAAGAAAGAAGTAAAAATCGGCACTCCACTACCATTAGCAAAGAAACAAGAGCTGGTAGAACTGCTCCACGAGTACGCGGATGTGTTTGCATGGTCCTATCAAGATATGCCAGGGCCCGATACGGATATTGTGGTGCATCGTTTGCCTTTAAAGCCAGAATGCAAGCCTGTGAAACAGAAGTTGAGACGAATGAAGCCTGAAATATTGCTAAAAGTCAAGGAGGAAGTAAAAAAGCAGTTCGACGCCGGATTTTTGGAAGTCGCTAAGTATCCTGAATGGGTAGCAAACGTAGTCCCAGTCCCAAAGAAAGATGGGAAAGTATGAATGTGCATTGATTATCGGGACCTAAACAGAGCTAGTCCAAAAGATAGCTTCCCGCTACCCCATATCGATACCTTGGTTGATAATACTGCCAAACACTCACTGTTCTCATTTATGGACGATTTTTCGGGCTACAACCGAATCAAGATGGCACCAAAAAATATGGAGAGGACCACTTTCATGACAATGTGGGGAACATTTTGTTACAAGGTTATGTCTTTTGGGTTAAAAAACGTCGGTGCAACTTATCAAAGAGCAATGGTGACCCTCTTTCATGACATAATGCACAAAAAGGTAGAAGTTTATGTCGATGACATGATTGCAAAGTCACGTGAAGATGAAGATCATGTGGTTAATCTGAGAAAGTTGTTCGGGCGATTAAGGAAGTTCCAACTTAAGCTCAACCCAGCCAGGTGCACTTTTGGTGTAACATCCGGCAAACTTCTGGGTTTCATTATTAATGAGAAAGGAATTGAAGTAGATCTCGACAAGATACGTGCTATCCAGAATATATCTCCGCCTCGGACACAAAAAAAGTGCGAGGATTCCTGGGAAGATTGAATTACATTGCCCATTTTATTTCTCAGCTCACTGCTAAGTGTGATCTAATTTTCAGACTCCTCAGAAAACGTGATCCGGGTGAATGAGATGAAGATTGCCAGGAGGCATTCGACAAAGTGAAAGAATATCTTACCAATCCACCGGTACTGGTACCACCAACACCAGGAAGACCGCTCATTTTGTATTTGGTAGTACAAGAGAAATCCATGGGGTGTGTTTTGGGACAACAAGATGAGACAAGCAAGAAAGAACATGTCATTTACTACCTGAGCAAAAAGTTTACAGATTACGAGGCCAAGTACTCGACAGTAGAAAAGATATGTTGCGCGCTGGCTTAGGCTGCTTAGGCTCCGACAATATATGTTATACCATACCACGTTGCTTGTTGCTAAATTGGACCCCATTAAATACATCTTTGAGAAACCCTCATTATCAGGAAGATTGGCAAGATGGCAAGTTCTGCTTTCTAAATATGACATCACCTATGTCTCGTAGAAAGCCATAAAGGGAAGTGCAGTAGCTGAATTCCTAGCGGATAAAGCCACCGAAGATTATGAGCCAGTGAAGTTTGATTTCCCTGATGAGGACTTGATGGCTATTTTCTAAGAAGATGAAGACGAGGAATCAAAGAAAGATGTGTGGAAGATGTATTTCGATTGTGCATCGAATGCTCTAGGGCACGGTGTTGGAGCGATTTTGATATCGCCGGAAGGGACTTACTGCCCAATCACTGCAAGATTGACTTTCAAATGCACCAACAATATGGCGGAGTATGAGGCCTGTGTCATGGGACTTCAAGCGGCTATCGCAAAGAAGATAAGTGAGTTAAAGGTGTATGGAGACTTTGCTCTAGTCATTTGTCAGTTAAAAGAGGAATGGGAGACAAGGGACTCAAAGTTGGTTCTCTACCACAAGTTCATAGTTGAATTGGTTTAACAATTCGAAAAGATTGAATTCAACTATCTACCTCGAGAGAAAAATCAAATGGCCGACGCCCTTGCTACGTTAGCCTCAATGTTCAAGATAAATACAAGCGCTGACGTCCAGCCCATTAAGATGAGCATACGAGAGTTGCCCGCACACTGTATGCATGTTGAAAAAGAGCCGGATGGGAGACCATGGTACCATGACATCCTACAATACGTAAAACATCAGCAGTACCCAGAACATGCCACAAAAAACGAAAAAAGAACTTTGAGAAGATTGGCGATGGGATTCTTCCTAGATAAAGAAGTGTTGTACAAAAAGAGTAGAGATCATACATTGCTAAGGTGTGTGGAAGCGAATGAAGCTAAAAGAATACTTGAGGAGGTTCACGAAGGGGTTTGTGGAACGCATGCAAACGGCCACATGATGGCTAAGCAGATTATGAGAGCAGATTATTATTGGATGACCGTGGAGAGGGATTGCATCAGGTATGTCCGGAAATGCCATAAGTGCCAAATATACGCGGATAAGGTACATGCTCCTCCGACAGCTTTGCACCTCATGACAACGCCATGGGCTTTTTCTATGTGGGGAATGGATGTGATTGGGCCAATTACCCCTAAGGCCTCAAACGGGCATCGCTTCATTTTGGTGGTGATTGATTATTTCACGAAGTGGGTTGAAGCTGTTTCTTATGCTAGTGTGACCAAGTCAGTGGTGTGTAGGTTCTTGAAGAAGGAAGTGATCTGCCGATACGGTCTCCCAGAGAAAATCATTACAGCTAATGCTCTCAATCTAAACAACGCCATGATGAAAGAGATTTGTACCCAGTTTAAAGTCAGATATCACAACTCAGCTCCTTACCGTCCCAAGATGAAAGGGGCAGTGGAGGCTGCTAACAAGAATATAAAGAAAATCGTGGCTAAAATGACTGATAAGTACAAAGATTGGCACGAGAAACTCCCGTTTGCTCTGCACGCTTACAGAACATCGGTGCGTACTTTTACGGGGGCTACTCCTTATTCCCTGGTGTATGGGATGGAAGCTGTTTTGCCAATTGAGGTTGAGATCCCCTCTTTGAGAATTTTAATGGAAGTTGAGCTAGAAGAACCAGAATGGGTTCGAGCCCGCTATGAGCAGCTTAATTTGATTGAGGAAAAAAGGATGACGGCACTGTGTCATGGCCAATTATACCAAAGACAGATGATGAGGGCACACAATAAAAAGGTTCGCCCAAGAGAGTTTCGAGAAGGTGATTTGGTTTTGAAAAAAATACTTCCTAATCAGCAAGATCCAAGGGGAAAATGGGCACCGAATTGGGAAGGTCCGTACGTGGTGAAAAGAGTATTTTCAGGAGGGGCAATGATTTTAGCCGAAATGGACGGCGCAGATTTTTCAAGTCCAATTAACGCTGATGCAGTGAAGAAATATTATGCATAAAAAAATCAATCAAAAAAATCAAACTGAAAACCCAACAGGGCGGTTTGAGTCAAAAAAAATGAGAGTTGGACTGAAAACCCGAAAGGGCGGTTCAAATCAAAGGACGGATTTAGGTCGAAAACCCTAAAGGGCGGCCTAGATGAAGGATAAGAGTTGGGGCAACAGGAAATAACTCGTCTGAAGTAATTACGTAGGAGGAAAGATCAAGGCGGGATAGAAAGTTTGAGAAAGTAGCAAAATGCAGTGTGCTTGAACTGTGCAAAACATGGAGGGTGATTCGTGGTTTGATGCTCTCAAAAGAGTCAAAGACATTGATGGATATTTCTTTCTCGAAAGAGAAATCTAGATTAGATCAATTGAATTCGTTTGAGTATTCATTATGGAGGAGATCTATCCTTATTCTGTCTTTATTCCCCTTTTTGATTAATGCCAATATGTTCCTTTTTTTTCTCTAAGAATGAAAATATTTGTCCCAATTCATAAAGTTTTGTCATTGAGTTATCTTTATTTCTTTGAAATTTTCTTAAAATAATGCATTATGTTGACATGAAACGTGAATGATGATAAATAAATGAACACGGCATAAATGGAGCTTTCACGATTACTCTAGGGAAATTTGAGAATTGGAAAATCAGAAAGAGAAAAGAAATGATAAGGAGACGACGGGGCAGTATGAGACATCGATTTATTTATACTCTTTGGAAGTAAAGAAAGTAATGATTGACATGTGAAATTGTTTTGAGGGAAGTGTACAAAGCTCTGACCCTGGCTAAGAAAATATCATGAAGAAGTAAGTTGTGGACAGTTAGTCAAGTCGAAGAAAGAAAAGAAAGGAAACTGGAAAAAAAGAAAAGAACTTTACAAAAAATAGCATGAGAAGCTTAATCAAGTCAACTTTGGGGGAACTGCTAATTGATAAGATACACACAGGGGCATTGAATCATGATTCGAACCTTAAATCATACATTCCATTATCATAAGCATGCATTGCATCATCATGACATTGCTAACAATAAGGAATTAACATTGTACAAAAAAGGGGTATGAATGACAGGCAGACAAGAAAAATGGAAACCGACTACAACAGGGAGTTGAAAATCATCATGATAATCAGGAAGAAGGTAGCAATTTATTTTCCAAGTGATAGAGCCTCTGATGAGAGGAGCAATTTATTTTTCAAGTGATAGAGCCTCTGATGAGATGAGCAATTTATTTTCCAAGTGATAGAGCCTCTGATGAGAGGAGCAATTTATTTTCCAAGTGATAGAGCCTCTGATGAGAGTAGCAATTTATTTTTCAAGTGATAGAGCCTCTGATGAGAGGAGCAATTTATTTTCCAAGTGATAGAGCCTCTGATGAGAGGAGCAATTTATTTTTCAAGTGATAGAGCCTCTGATAAGAGGAGCAATTTATTTTCCAAGTCATAGAGCCTCCGATAAGAAGAGCAATTTACTTTTCAAATGATAGAACCTCCGATGGAGAACGCCCTTTTAGAATGCGTGTGTGCATAATCCCAGACAAAAACGTTGCTCATGTCTTTGCCCTATTCCTGATTCTCAGCAATGTGCAAAGAGGGGCAACTGTTGCAGCCGTTTTTATCCCGGGTCAAATCCGAACCCGACCCGGGCCTTCTACAAGCCCTACGCCAGGCCCCACCCAAGGCCCGTTTGGGCCTGCTAGCCAAGCAGGCCAAATCGGGCCTGTTAGCCTAGCAGGCCCACCCAGGCAGTCAAGCCACCAGGCCTGCTGCTTGGTCCAGCAGGCCCAACAGGGGCTGCTACCCAACAGACCCAACAGGGCCTGCTACCAAGCACGCTCATTCCCAAATCCTAACCTAGAAACCCTAGCAAACCCTAGCCCCCTACACCAGCCTCCCCTACCGCCGCCGCCTGCCACCATAGCCCTAGCCCCTGAAACCAGCCACCACCACCCCTACAGAGCCTTCCCCACACTCCACCGCCTGCCACCCTAGCCCCTCCCTCCAACACACCAACCACCACCAGCCAACACGCCATTGATCACTATAAAACCCCCCTTTTTGATCGGACCTGAAAAAAAAAAAGGAGAGGAATAAAAAAAACAGAAAAAAGGAAAACACAATCAGCCAAAAAACAAAACAAAACCGATTTCGATTTTCCCTAGATCTGAAGGTCCGGGCCCTTAATCCGGGTTTGCAATCGACGTGAAGAGAGTCCGAGGCAAAGGGAGGATTCGGTGGTGGCTTCAGCAACTGGTTTCGGGTAGAGGAGGTGGAAAGGTTTCGGGTTTTTGGGTTCAGATCTAGAGTTTGGGTTGGTTTTCGGGCGAAACCACTTGGAGATCGGGATAAAGGAGGACGAAGAGAGTGTTTTTGGTGGCTTTTGGCTCGCAAACGGAGCTCCGACTACGGCAGAGATGTCGGATCGGGCGACGACGACGTGACCTGTTGGGAATTCAGAGAAGAGGTAAATTATTATTTTTTTTAAATCTGTTAAGAATGACCAAAAAAAAAGGGTAACTTAAATAGTAGTTAGCGGGTCGGGTCCAGCGACCCGCGCGTGGGTCCGCGCCTGGACCCGACCCGTATGTATTTTTTTTGACCCCTTTCTAGCGGGTCGGGTCACGGGACCCGCGTATGGGTCCGCGTGTGGACCCGACCGGGACGTTTTTTTTATTTACTTATTTATTTTACATGTATATATATATATATTATATTTTTAATTATTTTTTTATTTTCTTTCTTTAAAAAAAAACAATAATAAAAAATATGATAAAAGTTAAAAAAAAAAAGAAAGATAAAAAATGTATAATAAAAAATAATGATAAAAAGTAAAAATGAAAGGGAAAGGGAAAAAAATAAAAAAAAAATATGGTAGTAGTAAAAATGAAGATAAAAATAATAATAATATATGATATTAGTAAAAAATGAAAATAAAAAAATAATAAAACATGTGATATTAGTAAAAATAAAAAAATAATAAAAAAATAATAATGATAATAGTAAAAATATATATATAAAGAAAAGGATAAAAGTGAAAATAAAAAAAATAAAAAAATAAAAGAAAAAATAATGATAAAAGTAAAAATATAAAAAAAAAGATAAAAAAATAATGATAAATAATAATATAAAAATGAATATAATAATTATAATAAAAATAATGATGATAGTAAAAATGAAAAAAATATAAAAAAAAAGGATAAAAGTGAAAATGAAAGAATAAAAAAAATATAATAATAATAATAAATAAATAAAATAATAGTAAAAATGGAAGATGTCTTTAAAAAAAATAATAATAAAAAATGATACCTTTTTTGAAAGTAAACAAATGACCAAGGACGCCAATTTTAAATACCGCTATTGTGTTCCTTAAACCGATTTTTAAAAAAAAAATATATGGTCAAACGATTTAAGTATAAGTCTTTGCCGGGTTTGCCGGGGGGATTAGAAAGTTAGGTATGTATCTTGCGAGAAGATATATTTCTAAAACTTTGCCGGGTCTGCCGAAAAGTTCGGTAAAATATATTGACGTACGTCATTTATATGGTTTCATCAATAATTATCAAAAATATAATAATAAAAAAAAAAAAACGTACACTTTATGCTCCTTTCATAATTTAGTTATTTAATAATTAAAAGTTATATTTGTCATCTTGACCTTGATCGCTATAATTCCATGTGTACGAATTTTCCGTAATAATGCCACGAATTCTTTGCAATGTCATGTGTACCGTGTTGAAATCAAAATGTTTACCATTCTTCAATGATTATGCATTTTGCTTAAATTATATTTATATTTTAATAATCAGCATGTTTATTTTTAAATTATTTTATAAGAATAATGATTTTAACAAAACAAGGTTATTTTCGAGTTAAGTTAATTCATGGGTTCTCTGCTGGGTCTGCCGGGGAGGATACCATCAATTATCGTTAATAACGAAATATTTTTTTTTAAAAAAAAAAGGGTGATTCGGAGAATTTCAAAGTAAGTAAAAAAAAAAAAAACTTTTCATGTTTTGCCGGGCCTGCCGGGAAATATGAAAATTTTTTGCATCAATAAGGTCCGGATCATTCTCGAATGACATAATCATTTCAAAGGGGATTAATTTTTAAATACCCAAAATTAAATATCAATTTTTATCGAGATTTAAGATAACACGTGATCAAATGGTACCATTTTCGAAACGGGCATCGTGGGGGTGCTAATCCTTCCCCGCACGTAACTGTTTCCCGAACCCGATTTTTTTTTCTCTCTGGTATAAAGCGCAGACTTCGAAATTGGTTTTTTAATTAAAAATGTTTTAATTAATTTTAAAATATTTTACTAAAACCGGTTTTTAATAGGTGGCCAATCACACCTAGCAAAAAAAAATTGGTAGCGACTCCCGTTTTGTGTTTTCAAAAACGTCTCGCGGTCAAAAAACTGTTATTACAAATTTTCAAATAATTTATCATGTTAACCCAAATTCTAATACCATTAACCTAACTTGCATATATGGCATCTAACCAGTATAATTATGTCATATATATGTCATTTGTTAAATAAGAATGTTAAATATTTTGTAAAAATTTCACATACATGTCATGTGAATGTCAAGTGGCCACTAATAAATGATCAATCTCGAACAAAAATTTTACTGTAAAAATTTTTTAATTTAAATTGAAAATGATGTTGATAATTTTGTACGATGAACGCGTAACTTGATTAATATTGTTTAATGACACATAAATAAGCTGATTGTGATGGCGATTTTAGAATTTAGGTTAACATAAGACATAAAAAATTTCCAAGTACATTTTTTTTTTCAGGTACCAATTTATAATTTTTTTTCTTTCAAAATTTAAGTACTAAATATGTATTGATTCTTTATAGAAAGAAGAGCACTAAATAAGTTCTGGTTTTTTTTTTTATTGTTAAACCACAAAATTAGAGTTAGACTTGTGTTTTTACTAACATGTAATCTTGCAAACTTTACTATATTCCAATTTTCATTTATAATTACCAAGTTACCTAATATTAGTTTCATTAACCAAATCAAACCAATGTGTTTGAATCAAGTAATAATATTTGAATGATCTTTATATATTTTGTGATTAAATATTTGGTTTTACAAATTTATTACAAAAGTGAAACATTGCTACAACAAATGAGAATAGGAATTCATATGTAGCTGAAATATGTTGCAAGCATCTTAAAATATACTCTTAGAATTTAAGAAACAAGTCGACCACTCATAGAAAAAAAAAAATGTTTGAAGATTTTTAGTTAATTATGATAATTATTATTTTATACATTGACAATGGAATTATATGTGAATTTATACAATTGTCACTAATTCATTTAATATTTAAATAATTTAATTTTTTAAAAGTAATAATACTCTTTAAAATAAATAAATAACTTAATTTCATTGGTTTCATGAAAATTATCATAAAATTTTAACATGATTTAATCACAATTACAAAATCTTAACAATAATAAATAGATAAAATTTATTTAACATATTTCAATCGAATAAATTCGATTTTAATTTAGATTTTGTTATTGTGGTTAAACGACAACAAAATTTTATGATAATTTTAATGGAATCAAAATAAAAACTCATTTATAAAAGGTAGAAGGATCATTGAAATTTTAATGGTTAATGTTTCCCAACAATAAATAGTTGAATTGTTGAGAATATCCTCTAATTATAATTCATGGAAATCATCATATTATTCACATTGAAGGAGTATCAAAAGCTAAGTGATGACACATCAATTTGTGGGCACAAAAACCATGAAACCAACTTTCGGAAAATATCTACACTTCCTATTCCAATCATTAAATAACTAAATTTATTAAAGATTTTTTTTGACCAGTGCTCTAAAATTATTTTTTAATGTTATTATATTAAAATAAAATATTCGTTTAATCGGTATTTATAAACATTAGTTAAGAATTATTTATTTATCATTTCAAAAAAAAAATTATATTTAATACATTACTTTTACTGAATTCAAAAAAACAATAATACATTAATTATATTTATATATATATATTATTTTAACCAGTGTCTAATGGAACTAGTTAACATTTTCTTAAAATAAATTATTATTTTTATACGAATTCATCAAATTAATTATTAAATTTAATATAAAATATTTATTATAAATAATGATTTAATTAACCTTATTCTAAAAACATTGGTCAATAAAATTCATTTATTAATTATTGCTTTGAAAATTTTGCATTAAACACCAGCCTAAACAGTTGCTTATTTGAAGATTCTCCTCATTTAATTATTTTCAAACCTACGTCTACCATCCAATTTTCCAATCAAATCAATGCACTTTTTAAATTTAAAAAAAAAAAAACATTGTTTATAAAACGATTCCGAACAAAAAATGTATAAAACGATTACGAACAAAACATTGTTTATAAAACGATTAAAAAAATATTTCTATATATTTTATAATTAAATTTAAATAAAAATAAATTAAATCATTTTTATTTATTTTTTAAATTATATAATTTTTATTTAAAATTTATATTTAATATTAAAAAAAAAGTAAAAAGAAGATATTCTTCATTCATGAAGAGCATCTTCATACGTCGTCGGGAAATCACCACTGCCGGTGGCGATTTTCCAACATATCAAATTGAAAAGAAAAAGAAAATTAACATACAAGGAAAATCGTCATGATCGGTGGCGATTTCCCTTGTATAATTTTTCTTTTTTAAATGATGGAGGAAAATCGCCACCGGCCATGTCAATTTCCTTTCTTCCTTAAAAAAAAAAATTATACGTTGAAAAATTGCCAAGGCCCATAACGATTTCCCAACAAGTTAAAAGATAAGCGGATTTCGATCGATTTTTTTTATCATAATCTAGCAACAAAAAAAAATTATTTACCGAAATACCATTGTTTTCAAATTATTGCTCCAAATCCACTTATTTTTTAACTAGTTGAGAAATCACCATGGGCTATGGGATTTCTCAACTGTTTTTTTAATTTAATTTTTGTATTTTAATTTTTAAAATTACAACGGTTATAAAAATAAAATAAAAAATTCCCTTGGTTTTTTTTTTTTTAATTTATATACTAAACTTTTATAATTTATTTAATTTTTTATTTAAATTTTATATAAATTAAAATTTTATTTCTTATTTTAATTTAGAAAAAAATAAAAATCCTATTTCTTATTTTAATTTTGTAAAAAATAAAATTTTATTTCATATTTTTATTTTATATAAATTAAAATTTTATTTCATATTTCAATTTTCTTAGCAAGCATCATATTATTCAAAATTTCTCATTTGATCGAATTACTCATCCCAATAATATTTCGACAAAATTTCCATCTTCACAAAACTAAAAAAATTTAGAAAATACCAAACTTGTAACCCAAAAATATTATTGAATAGTTGCTTTTAGAGGTGCTCATAGGCCGGACCAGGCTACGGCCCCAATTTTTATTTATTTCTTTGCCTAGGGGCCGGGCCGACCCGTCAACCTATATTTACTGTTCACTATATTAAAAAAATATTTTTAAAATTTTTAAAATTTTTTCTATATATTTTTTAAATTAATTTTTAAAAAATATTATTTTTTTATTAGATGAACAGTGATCTGGCAGGCTCGGATAACTAAAATCCCTACCCAAGCCCGGCCCAATACGAGCAGGGCGAGCTGCCCGACCCGTGAGCAGGTTTAGTTGCTTTAGAACCCCTTCATGATCACCGATCCTTCTCCTTCAATTCCATGAGTTTTTGAATAATTTCTTCCTCATTACCATTTGCATGTAGACTCAACATTATTCCTATCTCACAGATCTATTTAGCAACTTCTTTACGTCGATCCTTCTTCCTATTACGAGCCTCGTCAACAAGGGTAGAATTTTTTGCAATCGTGCTACTATGCTTTAAGAAATTAGGCTTAACCAACCACCTATTTTAAAATTAAAATATAAAATAAAATTTTAATTTATATAAAATTAAAATATGAAATAAAATTTAATTTTCATAAAATTAAAATAAGAAATACGATTTTATTTTTTTAAAAATTAAAATAAGAAATAAAAATATAATTTATATAAAATTTAAATAAAAAAATTAATTTATATAAAATTAAAATATGAAATAAATTTCATTTTTTATAAAATTAAAATGAGAAATAAGATTTTAATTTTTTGAAAATTAAAATAAAATAAAAAATAAAATTTTAATTTATATAAAATTTAAATAAAAAATAAATTTTAATTTATATAAAATTTAAATAAGAAATTAAATAAGAAATTAAATTTTATTTTTTATAAAATTAAAATAATAAATTAAATTTTATTTTTTATAAAATTAAAAAATTAAATAAATTATAAAAGTTTAGTATATAAATTAAAAAAAAAAAACCAAGGGAAATTTTTTATTTTTTTTTATAACCGTTGTAATTTTAAAAATTAAAAAAAATTGTGAAATCGTCATGGCGCATGACGGTTTTTTAATTGAATTTTTTATTTTTTTTTAAAAATATAGTTGAAAAATCGTCATGACCCATGACGATTTCTCAACTAGTTAAAAATAAACGAATTTTGAATAATAATTTAAAAATAACGATACTTTAATAAATAAATAAAAATTAACTATATTATAATAAAAAAAACTGATTTCGATCATTAAAACAAAAATATCAATATTTTGAAAATTAAAAAAAAATATATATATATATATATTGTTGATAAAAAAGTCCGCTTCATTGTTTGCCAAATATTTCTCTTTTTTTTGCCCCTTTAAATTGTTCGATTTTCATTCATATTAAAAAAAAAAAACTTTTTTCTCATTTTTTATTTTCTATATTTATACATCAAATTTATCAATTCTTTTAAGTTTTGTTCTTCATCTCTACATTTCATTTCAGGTCAAAATTTTTTTGAATAGTAATTTAACTGATTTTCCATCACTTTCCCGGGAAATAAAATCTTGCTCATTTGTCTCTTACCCTGATTTGAATTCTCAAGTTTTATGGTTTTCTGATTTTCTTCTTGAAAATTGAATTGCATTTTTTTTATTGGTGTCAAAAAACAAAAGCTTTGACTTTCTTCTAGGGATTTATCAGATTGAAGGATTCCACTTTCTACCCATTCAAACCCAGGATTTTTTTTTTTTGAATTTTGGCATTAGGTTTTGTTAATTCATCAGTTTTTGCTTTCTGGGTATCTGGGATTTTTGGAAATTCACAACCTAACACAGAGATCTGCTTATTTGTTTCAATGGTTTTCCTTGAACTTTGAGAGTTGAAGGTTTATGATTTTATTCACCTAGTTGGCGTAATGGGGTTTATGATTTATGATATAAGATCCACCTTTTTCTCCCAATTATTAATTTTTAAGGCTGTTTTGTTTTAAGTTTATTGAGTTATATCTATTAAAGTTTTTTAGCAGAATTTTGTTTTTTGGGGAGGTGTAATTGTCAATGGATGCGGTCCATAATGATGTTAAGGATGTTAATGGACATAAAAATAAGACTTTAGGTACCATAGATTCTCCAAAAGTTGAAGATCATACTGATGGAGAAGATTACTGTGAGTCAAATTCTTTGTTGGCACCTAAGAGAGGTGGGATATCAAGAAAATCTGAAAAGACTCGGCGAAAAGTCCAATGGAATGATAAAAATGGGAATAAACTCGCAGAGATTCTGGAATTTGAACCAAGGTAATTGGTCTTGTGGAGTTTTTTCTTAAAATGTATGCAGTACTTTGTTTGATGTTTGAGATTTTTGATTCTTTTGGCTTAGTTTGTTGATCAGTTATTTAGCTGATTTGTTCAGTAGTGAACTTTTTGTTTGAATTTATTGCCAATGCTACATTGATGAAGTGTTATGAGCGTAGCTACTTTATCATTTTAAGTATGCAACAAATGTGTGTACACCAGAAATTTCATCTTTGGGTGAAACTAAAAACTAAAAAGTAGTTTATCGTCCTACACTTGTTTGTATCTGCAAATCCCTTGTTCTTTTATTTCTCTTTTGAGTTTGTCTTTAAACATATTCTAATTTCGTGCATTCGTGAGGTGTGTATATCAGTCTAGCTAAATGATAATTCTAAGAATAGAACAAATGGGTACATAACTGAAAATTTTATGTAGCATACAAGCTTCAGTCGAAACTCGAAAGGCAATGTACTGTCATCTCTTTTTCTGTTCTATAGATCTATGAGTGCAGCGATTAACTGACCTTAAAGCAACATTTCTTTTGTATGCAAATGACTTTGAGGGTTCGCTTTAGAGGATATTTGCTGTATTGAGTAT
Source organism: Fremontodendron californicum (assembly GCA_030761205.1). NCBI lineage: Eukaryota > Viridiplantae > Streptophyta > Magnoliopsida > Malvales > Malvaceae > Fremontodendron > Fremontodendron californicum. Next base: position 22,524,215 of record JAULJL010000022.1, on the reverse strand, counting down.
TGATTTTGTCAAATTGTCAATTTTTGTTTCCTATTCCAACAATGAATCTGAATTGAGGACTCATTTGTAGTCGATCCTTGTAATATGGACCTTACCAAAATCTTAGGAAAGTTTTCAAATTTATTTTATTTTGCCAAATGGCTTTTATTACAGCATGTCTTTCTGGTACTTTCTTGAAGCATTAGGATTTCTTTTGCACATTTCTTCAAAAGTTTTGTTGGCATAAGCTTATAGACTGTATCTGAAGCTATAACACGGTGAATTCCAGGGTTATCGTCTTTTTATGTTCAATTTCTCTTATCTCCTGATCTACGCCTTGTAATGCATTGGCATCCACCTATCCTAGTATATAGTAACACTACCAAGTACCAATCATAAGATTAGAGAATGCAGGTGCTTTGATTTAAAACATCAAGAACTTTGCTTTAAGTACAAAGGAATATCTTCTATGATAAAATTATTTGAATAGTTAATGGTGTATTAACTAGGAATTATTTGAGTTGAATTCTACTGTACAGTATGTGTCCACATGATATATTCCATTTAGTTTTTTGGTTTCTGTGATCAAAATAAGGGAATATTTTGGATTTTAGGAGAAATGAGCACTTTAGTTTTTTTTTTTTTTTTTTATGTAAAAAAATTCACTGATATTATTGATTGAGTATAAACAATCCTGCAGAATTCTTTGATGTATGTCTTTGCAATTAATCATTTTTTCTTGTTTCCCATGTTAGATGATAATATGTGCTATAAACTAAGGTGAAAAAAAGCCTTTGGTTTAACATATATTTGATCAGTGGGTAACACTAGGTTTCATGCATTCCTTATACAAGGTCAAATTACAAAAGAAAAGGATTACTCATGAGAATCACAATTGACCTTGCAATATGATTTACTCGGTCTTGAATAGTTGCTAATGTATTTTTCTTTGGTTCACCATTGTATCTCTCACATCCTAATGTCCTATCCATGCCTGCAGTGATGTGAGCGATTCTGATGATGAGGATTCAGATTCAGATTCATGCATATGTATAATAATGTAGATATAATACCGGACACCATCAGGAATTATCTGCTGGATCAATTTGGACTTCAGTTTGAACCTTGATTTTGATGATTTTGCTACAAGATAGCCCTGGTTTGAACCAGAGGCTGAGCGAGGCTGTCTCTCATATATTTGCAGTTTATCAAACTGGAGCTCCTTATCATTTCTAAGGTGGTTTGTCATGCGTTTAATTATGAACAGATGAGAGTTGGATGGACCTTATCTCAGAAATGAAAGCAGATAAATATGATGGTTGTCTTTCTTGCATGATGTGTATTGATTAATCGTTTATGATCTTTTTTTTTTTGCTTTTCCTTGTATGTTGATATTTACAAGTTGAACAACATTTAAGAGATCACATTCGTCAATAGTAAAATGAAATAGTCAATACTTAAACTCTTATTTGCATCTTATTTTTAGCCCTGTATCACTTTCTTATGAATGTTAATAATCTCCATCACTCTTGCTTGCTAGTTGCTATGCTGATGTGGAAGAAAATAACCATCTGCTGATAAATTATGAGTTAGATTCATTTTGGTATACTTGGGTATTGGATTTTGTTATTGGGGTTACTGTTTGGTCGGTATGGATTTGTAACTTTTGTTACAACTGCAAATGAATCCAAGATATGGTGTAATTAAGTTACAAAAATTGAGCACCTCCCACCATGTTTTTAAGTTGTGAGAATTATTCAATATTGCAGAATGTATAAAACTATGCATATTCTGATTGTCTTTGTTTAGAACATATACTTCCATTGAGCCCATTATTGAGCATATTTTATCACAATATGCTGTATGATTGGTCGATAGGAACATACATGAAACCTGCTACACCACTTGCTGCCAGGTTGCAAGTGCTACTCACTGCCACATAGGGGTGATAACGGTTCGGTTTTGAAAAAAAAAAATTATGGTTAATGTGCAGTATTTTAATTTTTTTAAAATCGAACCGAATAAAATCAAAGATCGAATCGATCTGAATCGAATTTTATCTGTTTTGTTTATCGGTTTTTAAAATTTTAAAAAATTATCTTTTTCTATAGTATTTATAAGTTTTTTAAACTAATTTAGAAATAAAATATATATATTTTTTATATTATAAAAATAAAAAGTAATTAAAAATAGAATTCGATTTGATTTGAATAATTACGGTTTTTTAACTTATGAACCGAAAACTTAACCAAATAAACTTAATTATTACCCGAACCGAATTTGAACTGAATTCTATAAAAACTGAACCGAATATTACGATTTTCTCAATTTTCGATTTTTTTGGCTCAGCCCAACTGCCAGACTCAAAACCCATAATAAACTAGGAGAATCTATGTTTAACGGTGGACTGGAGCCTATAACTCCAAACTTATCTCTAGGAAATTAATATATGGGAAGTTGTAATTAAAAAGATTGTTGAACTTTACTGGTCTATTTGTTCTTTCTTTCAGCAACCTCTCTACCTTCCATTTCGCCTATGAGCAGGTTTTGTCATCTGCTGCTTTTGTTAGGAACTCTCTGTTTATATATTTTCAGGTGAATTCTTCCTAGTTTAAGTTAGCATAATGTTTTGAGAAGCCAGAAATTAAATTGGTTCAACTTCAACACATTGTTCAATCCTTATACAAATAGTACAGCATGAACAAATGGAGCCAAGGGCTACCAAAATTACCAAATCTTATCAAACAATCTAAAATGAATCAAAGAATCAGAAAACTGACATACAAACAAACAAACAAACAATACCCCAAACTTTTGCACACCCTTTTGTATCATAAACTTGGAAATATGGGAGAAGCAACTTGCTGCTGCCTTTGCGAACTTGAATTCATAGCTTGTTTATATACTTTCATTAGAGCCATCTGATTTATAAGGCCTCCAAGTTGGTAATATCTAAGATTACCCTATCTTCTCTACTCCAAGTATCAAATCCAAAACTGCAACTTTTGGTGCTACCTTTAGTCTTGGACTCATCAGTAGTATTTGGTGAAATTAACCAATTTGAGAGGCTAGCATCAACTGCTATGTCTTGAAGTAGGGGCTTTGACTGGTTATAATTTGGTGAGAAGTTGGATCTCAGCTTTGAACTGAAGGGTATTTCTGGTTCTTCCTCTACTGCAATATTCTCCTTCCTCCTCTGCTTAGGTGGTGCTGCTGCTGCTCTTGCTTTGATTTCTTTCCATTGATTAGTGTTTTCAATTGGATTCAATACAGAACATAGATATTGGCTTCTGATCCTTGCATTTCCACACCCAAGTGGCATTTGATTCTTGGACTTGTCCTCATCCAATTGAATCAAAGAAGCTCCCTTTGCTGATTCCATGTTTAGAGAGTCAAATTTATGCAAGATCTCTTCTCTTCTTTGTGTTTGATCATCAACATCTTTGTCACCATCACCATAATCATCATCATCATCATAATCATAAAAATAATCATCGTCTTCTAGATCACTTTCCTCATATGTCATTTCATCCTCTTCATCATAGCTTTCTCTACAGTTTTGGTATCTATAGTTGTTGGGATAAGAAGAACCCGTCTGCAATGAATTTGAATCCCCCTCAGAGAGCAAGGCTAAGCTCCCTTTTCCAGCTTCTGCTCCATTCTTTTCACTTTCTTCTTCTTCAACACTCTGTAAAAACTGGTATGTAGTTGTTTCTTCAGCTGGAATTGGCTCATAGGTCTGAACATTCAAGTTAAAGCTCACTTTTTTCCTTATTTTGATACTCAACTTCTCCTTAGGCTTATTACTGCAGTCAACAAGGAAATCAGATCAAACTGCTTTAAAGGTATTATTTATAGAAATACTTTATAAAAAAAAAAAAAAAAAAAACTAAAAAAATATGAGACTCAAACCCAGCAACTGACCTCAGCTGAGAATTTGAGGTAATGCGGACATTTGTAGAATCAGAGGAATCCAAGGGTTCATAGCTAACAAATTTCTGCAAGAAAACCATTAAACAGCAAAAACAAAACTATAAATGAATGAAACTAATTGAAGTAAACAAGCTGAAACTCAAGAAATGTTTTAAAAGAAACAAAAACAAAAACCTACTGAATCTCCAGGTCCAGGGAGAATCCGGTTGGCTGGTTTTCTACGCTTTCTTTTAGTAGAAATCCCAAAACAGCCAAGGAAACACCCCATTGGAAAATCTCTGATGAAGTTTTCACAGAGAACAGAGGTAGAATCAGAAGGGATCCATGCTGAGAAAAACTGGAGTCTCAAAAACTAAAAAAAAAAAGCTCAAAGCTCTCTCTCAAACAACGAAAGAGAAATGAGATGTGTGTGACTTTTAAATTTGGTTTGGCTCCAACGGATTTCGAAAAATAAGAACGTTGGACCTTTAATGATGAAGAAGGGACCAAAGTGTAGGTGGGCGCACGAGGGTTCAATAATAAGAAGAAGAAAAAAAAAAAGACAAACAAGACTTTGTTGTTCTTTAGACCTGAAAATGCGGCTGTCACCTTCACTTGGCTTACTGTTTGCTTATTCCTTTTATCTTATGTTAATTAAGTAGTATGTTCCATTTCAGACAAGGTAGCAAAGCTTGGAGACAATTTTGTTTTATTGAATAATGCATATCATCTATTCAAATTTCAAAATATAAGTTCTAATTTTAAATCCCTTTTTTGAAAAAATAAAGTTACTCTACCAAATTAACATTAGACATGTCCAAAGATTGGGTTACTCGATCAAATCCAAATGTTCATCCAATATTTGAAAAGATTTGAACATAAATATTGGAATTCGAAAAACAGATTTGGATAAAAAAAAATGAAGCATGTTTAAAAAATAGGTCAGGCCTTAGGCATACAATTATTTGCCCAAACCCGTCCCAACCTATTTCACTATTAGTATTATAAGTTTTTAAGAGAGATCAATTTTTTTTTTTTAAGAGAGATCGATTCTTCTATGTACAAATTTGGCGAACTTGTGCGGACATGGGTAGTGTTTTTACATTGCAATGTTGGATTTAGATAAAAATTTTGCTCTTATTCCGAATTAAATCAGATTTGAACAAAAAAAAATTATTAATATAAAGATTAAGCCTGATCCAAATCCAACCTGATCTGTCACATGAACACGTTAGTTGACATTAACCTTGTGTTAGTTTTTCAATTGTACTTGAGTGAGGGAAACATGGGTGTTTTTAGGATTAAATTTTTTCTGCTTTTAGTCTTGGCCTCTTATAAAATTTTGTTTTTAACAAGGGGAGACAGAGGTTAATCATGTAGTACCAAGAAGTATAAATACAAGGATTTGCAGATCAAGTTTTGAATGCTAGATTAAGATGATTTTTTTTTTTTTTTCATTTGAAATTATGGGTCGGCTGAGATAACTAAGATTAGTTTAAAGTTTAAACTATGACAAAAATAATGTTTTATAACCTGAAATGACTTGATCCACGACCAATTCTATTATGGGAAAATATGAAAAACATGCATTCCATCAAAAATTATTGTGAAATGGTATAATGAATAAAAGTTATTTGAAAAAGAGAAATGAATAATTAAAAATTATTATAAAGGATATTGTAAGGACAAAATTACCATTAATGAAAAAATTTATTTTTTTTTTCTTTCATTAAGAAAATATTATTTTTTTAAAATTTTAATTGAAAATAAATTTAAAAAATAAAATATTTAAATATATATTTTTTAAAATTTAAAAAAATTTAAAAAAATAAAGAAAATTAATTTTAGGCATATTATTTTTATTTTTTAAAATTTTTTAATTAAAAAAAGTAAATAAAAAATTTAAAAATTTATTTTTTAAAATTAAAAAGTTTTTATTTTCAGAATATTTATTTTTTAATTAAAAATTAAATTAAAAAAAAAAAAAAGAAATTTTTTTTATCAAGGATAATTTTGTCTTTACAATATCCTTTATAATAATTTCTAATTATTCATTTCTTTTTTTCAAATAACTTTTATTCATTATACCATTTCACAATAATTCCTTATTGATTGCATGTTTTTCATATCAACCCTTCTATTATCAGCTCAAAGCCTCAAACAAAGTTCCATCAACCCGTCCCTCGTCTCTACCAACTTCAAACGCCATTTTTGACAATAATTAACTAAATAAATAAATAAATAAAAACCCACCACAAGACAAGACCGTTGGCTCAAGTTGTCTAATAATTAACTAATAAAGAAGAAAAAATGGGAAGCAGAGAGATTGATTCAGAAATGGAAAAAGCTGTTCATTAGGCAGACCTCAGAGGAGACAAACGAGGATAATTAAGCTGAAGGAGTATTTCAGCCAATACGGTGATGTTTTGTAAACTATGCTGATCAAAGACAAGTTCAGTAGTAGTAGGAGGCACAGAGGCTTTGGTTTCATTGATGGCAGAACGGTGAGATTTGCAATGACAAATTACTATTTTACAATAACTTTTAATATTGTCTTGTAATGAGAGCCAAAATTAGGTTTTGATTTGATTTGTGGACCGTTCTAACATATATATTTTAATGGTTTCTTACCTTAATCAAAGATGAATCAATTAATCTTTCGCCAAAGCTTTTGGATTTGTTTCGGAAAGTGCATGCAGTTGAAAGGGTTTTGCTTGCACCAGACATTTCATGATTTTTGAATGGCTAGCGAGTTGAATTCAAGCAAGGCCTTTCTTGCTATAAAGATGGCAATTGTTCTGCTGGTGGTGGTGGTGGCCATTAACTTTTATCATTTTCATATTTTGTTTGTCAAAATTAAGGATATTTTAATGAAGCTTATACAAGGTAATAGTGTTTACAATTTCAAAACTTGAATTGCAAAAGGAACACCAAAGTTTGTCCAGCTTTAAATTTGATAATTTTAAAAATAATAAGATTATACGATACGAAAAAAATAATTAAAATATAATATTAAATATGAAATGACATAAAAAAACACGAATACATAAATGTGTCAAAATCTATATAATATAAATTATTAACATGTCAAAATTTATATAAACATATAATATTTAAAATATAATTATGACACGTACAAATAATACTAATATGTACGAAATTATCAGACCCCATAATTGCAATAACAACAAATGGAGCCATTCAAATTGGCAGGCCGAGAATTCTGTTTATATGTTGAAAGCTTAACGGAAGGAAATGACAACCATTGATTGAATTTAGATGGATTCTGGTGCCATGCATGGTTTTTTATCAATTTGCAACAAATAAATGGAATGGTTAGGATAGCCATGGATTGGGACAGAGTGGATATTGTAAAATTAGTCCCGTTTCGTCATTGAAATATTCTGTCCCATTTTGATATAAATGTTAAAATTTTAATATTACTATCACTTTTATGGAGGTTGGTTACATCCATAACCGATATTTGTTAATTATTTCTAATTTTTTCAAATAATAAAGTATTGTAAAAAAATTTAAATATAAATTCAATATAAACATCAAATGATAGAGTATTAGGTTTAGGTTTTAAAAAAAATAATAATAAGTTTAGTTATATTAGTTTATTAATTTTTTAAAATTAAATATTTAAAAATAAAATAATAATTTTAGTATTTGGGATAAAAAATAATTATCAAAACTGTTTTATTTTCGCCTTTCAAATAAAAAAAACAGTTCGAATTTTACCATCCTTATAAATGGTTGCAGTCCTGAACTCCCTGTTGTCATGGGCTTATCAAAATTGCCTGACAGAATAGTTGATAGACAAGCCAAACTTCATCTTGATTGTACAAAGCAATTTTTAGTTCTAATTGTGGCAACCCCTCTTCTATTGTGGCAAGGGGAACATAATCTTGAGATCTAATTGGAGGAGAGATAAGGGAGCTCTGAGCCTAAGGTAGAGTTTACCAGCGCAGCAGCAGCAGGCCTATGGCTTGGGAGCAACTCTACTATAGTACTATTAGTCCCCAAAGTTCATTTTCAACCTTGTCTTGGAACAATTTTATTTGAGAATAAGCTGAATTTATAATTTATGTTATCCGAATTTAAAATTGAGTATCGAATACAATATGTGTTTAATATGAATATACACAATTTTTTTTTTAATTTTTTCATATATTTAGAAAATTATATTTTTATATCCGATATCAAAGTAATCACTACCATATAGGTGGACGATACTCGTTTTTGTTCTAATATGTACCTGTATCAGTGTATTTCGACATATCGTTTCAAAATTATCGAAATTTTTTAAATATTTTTTCATATATATTTATAGCCAATTTTTAAATTTCTTAATGAAATATATATTATATACATTACATTCATATTATCATATATATATATATGTTTATATGTAAATATAAATTTTAAAATTACAAATAATTAATATTCAAAATTTTTAAACATCAAATAAATAAATAAATATAAAATATTTAAAATATATAGTAAATTATTATTAATTAAGTTAAATAATCTAATTTAATGAACATATTTTATTTTTAAATGTAATTATAAAAGAATAAAAATGAGCAAGACAAAAAAAATTAGCAATTGGTTTAAAAAATCAAATAAGTGATTTTTTTTTTAAAAATAAAAAAATTCAAAACCTTGTACCAATTGGTACAGACTGATAAATATCGGTATTGATCGGTATTGATTGATACAATCCAATACAGACCGACAACCGATACAAAAATAAAAACGATACAATACTGGTACCGTTTCGTTTTACCTTAAAATCAATACGTATCGGCCGATACAATCGGTATCGGTACAATTCCAACTACTTTAATCCATATCACAATACGTATCAGACACAAATATTAAATTCAAATACTATAAAAAAAATGAAAAAAAAAATCCAAATAATATAATTTATCATAGCCTAATATGAATGCTTACATTCCATACCCTCGTTTCTACCAAATTATATGATAATTGGAAAAAAAAAAAAATTATCATGCACAACAAAATAAAAAATATCATTTTATTTTTTTCCATAATAAAAAATAAGCAAAAAATTATTTATGGCGTTGACAAAAAATATCAAAATTTGCATCACTTGCACCTCACATGACTCTTTCACTAGAGATGACCTAAGCTTTCCCCCGCCTCCCCTCCCAAAATCAAATCACAACCGTCCATTCAAAATATCCCACAATCTCCACCGTCCAAACGGCATACTCCAATCACCCTCACATTTCCTTCCCTTTTTTATTCCTCCACAACTCTTCACCCTTAATTTCTTTCTCTCTCTCTCAAACCCCAAAATCGCCTGCAAACATTTTTCCTCTTCTTCTTCTTCTTCTTCGAATCCCCCAAAACCCAAAAACCCTAGCGAAAAGAAGATTGAAATCAAAAGCTTTGTGATAGATTTTGAGGAAGAAGAAGAGGGAAAAGGGGGGAAAATGGATTCAGATCAAGGAAAGTTGTTCATTGGAGGGATATCATGGGAAACAAACGAGGATAAGCTAAGGGAATACTTTGGCCAGTACGGAGACATTTTGCAGACTGTTGTTATGAGAGATAAGGTTACGGGAAGACCTCGAGGGTTTGGATTCGTTGTCTTCTCAGATCCTTCCATTCTCGATACTGTTCTTCAAGAAAAACACACCATCGATGGTAGAATGGTGAGATTTGTTTGGGTTTTTTTTCTCTCTCTAAATCTCAGGCAACTTTCTCGCTGGAATAACGTAGTTTTACATCAGTCAATATATGTTATGGTGAATTTCTTTTAAAAGAAATTTTTTTTTAGCAATTTAATCTTATGAGTGACCCCCCTTGAAAATGCAAACTTCATTTTCTTTCTCTAATATTGCTGATTTGCATGAATGCTTGAGTTCATCCAAGTTTGTGAATTTATCTGTATTCGTATTGCCCTTCTCTGATTTTTAAGATTACTTCCCTATTATAAGATATGATAATTGTTTCCCCAGGTTGAGGCAAAGAGGGCGTTATCAAGAGAGGAGCAGCAAACTTCCGCTAGATCTGGAAATCTTAATCAGGGTAGAAATTCTGGAAGTGGTGGGAATATCAGGACGAAGAAGATTTTTGTTGGAGGGTTGCCTCCGACCTTAACTGAAGATGGATTTCGCCAATACTTTGAGGCTTTCGGTCATGTAACTGATGTTGTAATCATGTATGACCAGAATACTCAGCGGCCTCGTGGATTTGGTTTTATCTCCTTTGACACTGAAGATGCAGTTGATAGGGTTTTGCAGAAGAGTTTTCATGATTTGAATGGCAAGCAAGTTGAAGTGAAGCGGGCCCTTCCTAAAGACGCCAATCCTGGTGGGGTTAGCCGAACTATGAGTGGTGGTGGAGGAGGAGGTTACCAGGGTTATGGTGCTTCTGGTGGGAATGCGAGTTCTTATGATGGTCGTACGGACTCCAACAGGTACATGCAGGCCCAAAGTACTGGAGCTGGCTTTCCACCTTATGGGTCGTCAGGATATAGTGCACCTGGCTATGGTTATGGTCCTGCTAACAATGCTGTTGGTTATGGTGGTTATGGCAATTATGGTGGTACAGCTGCAGCTTATGGTGGCCCTGCAGGTGCAGCTTATGGAAATCCCAATGCTGGTTATGCAAGTGGGCCTCCTAGTGCCCCAAGAAGTTCATGGGGCACTCAAACTCCTTCTGCTTATAGTACTATGGGTTATGGGAATGCTGCTCCTTGGGGTGCCCCAAGTGTTGGTGCTGGTAGTGGTGGTCTAGGTTCAGCAGCTGCTGGCCAATCTCCCACTGGAGCTGCTGGGTACGGGAGTCAAGGTTATGGATATGGTGGGTATGGCGGAAATGATGGATCTTATGGGAATGCCGGCTATGGGGCTGTTGGAGGTCGTTCTGGTGGTACCCCAAATAGTAATGCTGGTTCAGGTGGGGGAGATCTACAAGGGAGTGGTGGCTACATGGGAAGTGGATACGGTGATGCAAATGGAAATTCAGGTTATGGAAATGCATCATGGAGGTCTGATTCATCACAGGGTTCTGGCGGTTATGGGGGCGCTCAGGCAAATGGTCCTCATGGTGGACAAGTCGGTTATGGTGGTGGATACGGTGGTGCTCAGGGTCGACAAGCACAACAACAGTGATTCAATCACTTGAATGACAACTTGATCTTGCCCTCTTCTGCAGATAACCTTCTCTTTGCTTTTGTGGTTGTGATGGTTTCGTGTTCCCAGCAGCAACAGGAGAGGCTCAAGTTGGATCTCAATTGTCCTCGGGACCGGTTGGATTGCTTGAATCCCAGTAGTTTGCAATATCTAATTTTTCTAGTCATAATAAGTAGTTTTGAGGCATAATAGAGCCTTTGTTTAGTTTTGGTATTGAGTGTAGTTTAAATTTGGCTTGCTTTATATTTGTTTACTTGCTGTTCCGGTACTTTTCTTATCTAAGCTAGTGTTTAAGCTATATTAGTTTATATAACCTCTATTTGTGTTGTCTGGCTGTTTTGAGTACGTTATTGTTATTTATATCATCTAGGAAATTTGATGATAGATAATTATGCTTGATTTGATATAACAATTAGGGGTACGAAGATGTACCAAGGATTTTTACTGATAGCAGTGGAGCTATGGGCCACTTGGGTTGATCACTTCCTAATGGTAGCGATAAACGTAGTGGTAGTTGACACTTGAGGATGGCATAATCATTTTCCCCCTGTATTTGCCCTTGTGTTGTACAGGAGGAGAGATGCCCGAGAGTTCAAAGGTGGAGTCAAGTGTCGACTCATGGCTGAACCTGAGCTTCATGGTGGGGGTTGTTTCAGTGTGGGGTTTGTTCAGCAGAGGACTTGCTCAGTTGAATTTTTGAATTAACACGAGACTATGAGAGAGGCCGTTTTCAATCCAGGTGCTGCAACACTGCAAATTCTTGGGTTTTGAAGTAAAAAAGTTCCCTGATCTTTCATTTGGGTTTCTGTGGGGGTTTATTCAACATTTGAATTTGTGAAGCAAAGTGCAAACAGCCTTGGGTATGTTGACTCAAAGCTTTTAGCTAGGCAGATCAAGATTACATTATTCCTTAATTATTTAGGTTGCCTTTTGATTCTTTGGAGTATATCTTACAGTAAGATTTCTGATTATTAGAGCATTAGAAAAGCATGTCCTTGAAAGTTCCCGATAGTTTTGGAATGAATTATATGAGTTTTGCCAAACATATAATACTGGGGCATTTCTTCCCTTTTACAGGCAGTAGGTTACGCTCTCCTGATATTCATTATTTGATTTTATTATAAATAGTAGACGAAATGGCCTAAAACATCTCCCTGACATCATGATTCAAGACCACATTACATTTTTCTCTTTTTTACATTTTAGGTAACAAACTAATAATTCAGTGGAAGGCCAGGAAGTTGGGGGTTACTTTGAGTAGTTGAATTGAGTTAAGAGTTGATGCTGGAAGCATTCATTTTCAGGATTTTAATGCTGAAAGAAAGCATATTCATCATCAAGGATTTTTGACGTTCGGCTTTTTGAAGATGAGACCCCAAGGGTTCAAATGTTGTTAATCACTAAAAATGGACTTGGTGACTCATTGGCAGCTTATGTAGATAGAAACTCAGCCTCTCTCTTATCTACCCAAGTGATGCAGCGAAATTGGCAGGGCCCAGGGCGTGAGAAGAGAAATCAATGGTGTATATTCTTTAAACAACAACAGTTTACAATTTTCTTGCCCCAAGCAATACTCCATACTACTATCGGTAAGAATCAAAATAATTAGAGCATTACAACTCTTGCCAAGCAATAATCATGAGAAACCGGGAGTAGTGAGAAATGTAATTAGCAACTGAAAAAATGGTTTCGATTGGCATTGAATTTTTATTAAGTGAGAAGTGGCTTTTCATATATATATATATATGGTAGAACTTAAAATATGTTCCCTTTTTGTGCTTTCTCTAAAACACACACATGCATTAGTCTATTCGATATTCGTCTTTAAGTTGGTCCTTTTTTTGTTACATATCTTTTAACCTCGTGTATCTAAGCTAGACTTGTCCAACCAAGGGACGTCCGGTCCGACATGCTTGGTTCGAAATAAATCATGTTTGGGAATTGGGATAATAATTTTTCAATTTGAACTGATACAACTTGAATTATTATTTAACTAATAAAAATATTTTTATTTAAATTTAATTATAAAAATATATTAATGTTAATATAAAATTAATATTTTTCGAACTCGACAAGTCAAGCTGAATCAAGTCTTAAACAAACAAAGTTTTATGTTATTCGAACTTGATACGATTCGGCTCGACTCGGTCCAAACAACTCTAACCTAAACCTCGCAAGTTAACAAAAAATCAATTTATTTGATTATAGGGGAAAAAAGGTGGAGATATTAAATATAAACAATGCAAGCAGTTAATCGTTGGTTAAAGTACTTAAATATAAAATTAATATTTTTCGAACTCGACAAGTCAAGTTGAATCGAGCCTTAAACAAACAAAGTTTTATGTTATTCGAACTTGATACGATTTGGCTCGACTCGGTCCAAACAACTCTAACATAAACCTCACAAGTTAACAAAAAATCAATTTATTTGATTGTAGGGGAAAAAAGGTGGAGATATTAAATATAAACAATGCAAGCAGTTAATCGTTGGTTAAAGTACTTAAATAATTTTTATATTATAGTTAAAAGTGTATTTTAGTCCCTATATTATAAAAGTGAGTAATTAAATTCTTATACGTTTGAAATTGGTGTAAAGAAGTAAAATTGATAACAGTGTTAACAAGAAAACCGTCTAAATGCTGACATGATTATGTGAAACGAAGAGAAAAGATGTCTTGAAAAAAAAAAATGATGACAGTGTCAATTTTTTTTACTCAAGTGAAATTTTAAAAAAACATAATTTTTTTAACCCAAATTTCTCTTTTACCCGTAAAAACGTGTCATCATTTTTTTTCGAAATCATCTATTCTGTCAGTTTCTAAATTCCACCTAAGCAAAAAAAATTGACACGTCGTCATTTTTTTTTCAAGTCATCTATTTTGTCAGTTTCACATGTCCACGTCAGTATTTAGACGGTTTTCCATTAACACAGTTACCAATTTTATTTCTTTACACTAATTTCAAACGTATAAGGATTAAATTACTTACTTCTATAGTACAAGAACTAAAATACACTTTTAACTATAGTATAGAGACTATCTAGATACTTTAACCGTTAATCGTTAAGAAAATATATTTTAAAGTATTCATGTATGTGTAGAAGTAGAGGTGCTCATGAGCCGGGCCGCGGCCCGAAACTTTTTTATTTTTCATGCCCAGGCCTGGCCCACTGGCCCGAATCACTATTTATTTATTAATATTTTTTTAATATTTTTTTAATATATTTTTATAATTAAATTTTTAAAAAAATAATATTTTTTAATACATAAACAGTAATCCAGACCTCTCGAATCACAAATATTAAAATCCAGGTCCAACCGAATACGGACCGAACAGGCTACCCGATCCGAAACAGGTCTACGTAGAACCATTCAATACGATTAAGTTCTTCTCGATGCGTGCAATATTATTAAAATCAAGAGAAATTAACGTAAACAAAAAAAAAAAAAGAAAAAGGATTGGCTTCATTTTACTTGATAATTGCATAGTTTTGATATAATGATCAATTAGTTATCTTTTTTTTTTTCTTCTTGTTAAACCAAGAAAAAAATGGGTTTCAATTTACTTGGTGATTACATAATTTTGATTTAATAACCAACAACCACATAGTTATTTCTATTTTATTTTCCATCATTTTGTAATGATTTAGTTTGATAAAGATTCTAGCTTTTGTGTTGGTTTAAATTAAATAAATAATAATACAAAATGATGATGAAATACTAAAATTAAAGAATTAAATTGTTAATTTTAAATTTTTATAAAAATATTTAAATAAATCATTTTTAGCATTTTTAAAATTCACATTTTTATCAATAAAAAATATATATGAAACAATATGCCTATCTTGAAAGATTGTATCTTTTGAGTATGAAAAGTCACCTCCAACATATTTTATTTCTTTTTTAAATTATTTTTTAGTTTTTAAATATACCCTAAAATATATGCGATTCTACTAAATTTGCTTATGGAATCTTAAAATCCCACTAACAGTGAAGATATATATATATATATATATATATATATATATATATATATACTTCAAATCTGATATAAAATTAGTTGGTTAAAGGTTTATATGAATCCGATTAAAGACACTCACAGTATTGGAGCATTAAACATAAATGTTTAATTGAAACTTGAAAGGCTGCTATAGTCCATATATATGAATCTACCGAGTACAGGCAGATATTATTAGCTTAGGTTCCTTTTCTTACAACAAAGCATATAATATCAACGAAGTGGGGAGGGAGTTCTAGACATGGCCACAAAAACTAGCACTTTGATCAATATGAATATGCTGAAGGGAAACCTTTGTATGGATCACCAAGTGCTGCAAAATTGCCAGGCACTGCAAATACAACCTACAAAACAATTATAGGAAATTCAGCTCTGTGTTTTAAGCCATATAATTAGCTAAATTTTATAAATTAATTAAGAATTCGTTTGATTTTTTATTTTTGTTTTTTATTTATTTTTTAATAATAACAAAAACAACTGAAAACAAGAAAAAATAATAATAAAAAGTAAAAGCACCGGCCAAACGCAACTCAAGTCTTATTACATATGTGGTCGCAAATCTTTCGATCAGAACAATTTCAAAGAACATGTATAATTTTATGAAACATAACCAATGTTACCCGCACTCGTGGTGGGTATCGGATATGAGTATGTTTTTTTAAGTTTTTTCATATATTTAGAAGATCATATCCCATGCTCATGTTGAATATGTGTCAACACAAATAATTTAAGGAAAATGAGTATTCGGATAACATAGAACATAACATTTTGATATTGTACCAAGGAATTTTCTTCTTTCCGTGTCTATCCCAAGAAAGAACTGAAATTGAAGTTCCAAATTTCTGTTCTATATATATATTATATTTATATTCTATGAGTAATTAATTTCACTTGAATATATGATTTCAGTTTCTTCCATTACTTTAGTTTTCAGAGTAATGGAGCATGCAAAATATTTTCCTACTTCTACATATCATTAAACACATTTCATATCCAAATTTCTGCTCTTTCAAGGAATTTAATTACCTGGTAATCTCCAAGCGTACGAGACTTAAAACCAGCTGCACAGTAATCAAAATAATATTCCCATGTCCTCATGAACTTCTCATCAAACCCCAAAGCCAGAATTTTGCTGAGAACAAAGATGAATGAGACCAGCACAAATTGAGGAAAAACTCCATTCTTATAAAGAAATAGACATTAAAGTACCTCTGATTTTCCAAGAAATTTTTTCTCCAGCATCTCAGTGTTTGGTAATAATTAGATCCTATGTTTTCCACATGCTCCACACTGCACACATAATCCTTCAATTAATTTGCAGAAAAAAAAAAAAATTAGAACAAAGATAAAGCTGTGTCAAAAACAATGGTTGTTTACCTGAGTCTGGATGCAGCTGCCATGGCTGATAAAATCCTACTCAGAGAAAGCAAGCATCCACCAGGGAAGATATATTCCTTCACAAAGCCTGGACTTTGGATGTACTCGTCGAAAAGCTCCTCTGGCATTGATATGAACTGAGGACAAATGACCATCAGTATTAACCATTAGCAATATTTTAAAGTTAAACAGATGCCTGGATCATTTAATTTGGCCAGCTAACAAAAGCAACAATTTCTGTTGTTCTCATTTCATCATTACCTGAAGGATGAAAAGTCCATCCTCAGCCAATAATGACTGGCAGCATCGAAAAAATTCGTCAATATATTCATTGCCAACATGTTCTATCATCTCACTGGAGAAAGCAATTGGAAATCTAAGCATTAGTCTTCATGTGACTATATAATAGTACAGATTTATTGGGGGAATAAGTAACTTACACAGATATGATTCGGTCATATTTGCATGTCGCAGGTAACTGGCGATAGTCACAAAGAAGAATTGTGATATTGTCCTGGAAGCAGGATATTGTTAAGTTCAGACAGGAAGAAATAAGAATACACATATCCGGATATGGGTTATGGGAATATAACCCTCCAAGAACCCTCCAAATACATGAAAGACTTAGAAAAAATTGAACTTATCCTTGTCGGACAGATACCCGTATCCGACACTCACACCCGAGTCCGAGTAACAAGAATAATATAAGGAACCTGAGGTAGGTATCAATACAGTTATTTGCAGGCCATCACTATGACATACCTGAAGTCCAGCTTCCTTCACTTTTGCTTCTGCATATTTGACTTGTTCCTCTGATAGAGTGATGCCAGTGTATTTGCATCCAGTTCTTTTGACAACTTCAATAGCTAAGCTTCCCCAGCCGCATCCAATGTCAAGAACTTCATGCCACTTCTCTATTCTTGCCTAAATTTTTTCAGAAAGGAAAGCAATGAAATAAATAACCATGGCAAGGAAAAAAAGAAAGATTACTAATGAGACCATTGTAAATTCTCACTTTATCAATCAGAGAACTGATTTTTCTTTGTTGTGCAACCTTCAAGTCTTCATCTTCAGTCTGTGAAATAATTTGATATGAGCATCACCATGTTAGAAGGTAAAGTCCCAACATGTAGTGCTCAAGCAAGGCCATAAAAACTGGGATCTTAACCTTAAAAATTCCGGAGGAGTATTGCATTGTTTCACTCAAGTATAGAGCAAAAAGGTCATTACTCTGCAAAGAATTTGGGAGGAGTTAGCAAGCTTTCATCTAATAAATCCTGTTGCAAATAATTGTCATGAACAAAAGGACCTAAATGTGTGGTGAACCAAGGAAATTCTTTAGCCTCAAGGCTCAAACTTGTATAAGAACCATGATTCTTTTTATACATGGTTTCGTTTCTTTTCTTTTCATGAGGTTCTATACAAGTTTGACATAAAGTGATTCAAGGCTAGTACAAGGTAACACCAAAACAGAGGGAAATAGTTGTCTAAGACTGAAAGCAATATGTCCAAGACCATTGATTCATTCCTTAAGGACGAGTAATTCAACAAAGTTTACAATGATGTAATAAAAATAACAGTGGTATTGTAGAGGTTGAGTATATATGTTGTTTTAATGCCATGAATTTAGAATCCATGATCACCCTATGTTACTCAAAACTCGGGTGTGAGTGTCAGACACGGGTATGTTCATTTTTTTTTTTTAAAGATTTTCATATATTTAGAGGATCTTTTGATGATCATATCCCCATACCCATGTCCGGATATGCGTCGGACACGACTATTTCAAGAAAAAGAAAGAGTCGGAGCGACATAGCAAACACCTACCAGATCATAATGACGAGAAATATTCCTACGAGCCTGTGTAAGACTATTTCGCCTTAAGACATGCTTAAAGAAATACTTTGCAGAAGCTATACCAGCTGTGAATAGAGCAGGTGACCACCAACCCCTACAACCAATTGAGTGTTAATGCTCAATAAACAGAATTTATTAATGGATCTGGATTCTTCTCTAAGTTATAATGAACCTTTTTTTGTTCAGTCTTGAGACAGAAGAGTTCGAATCCTTATTGGAAATGAATATCTACAAAATAGATCAATGAAAATTCTGATAAAGTAAGCACCAATATATGTATAGGAACATATGCAATTTGGCTAACCTTCTCTTACCAGAAAAAGATTCAGAAGACCTTGTTCTTTATCAATGAAAGAAAAATCTCCATTGATATATGCATCTGCAAGGCCTAAATCAGCTTCTGTCATAATCTGACATAATACATATAATGCCTGTCAGCACCTTTCCAAGGTTGAAACTATAAAAGTAAAAAAAAATAAAAAAATAAAAAAATGATTTTTAATATCAACTATTCAACTTGATATATAGGACATTTAATTACAATTAAAAACAAATATCAAACATGAATTAGGACCTATGTTGCTCCGACTCTTTATTTTTCTTGAAATACCTGTGTCCAACGTATATTCGTATATGGGTATTGGGGTATGATCTCCACAGACCCTCCAAATACATGGAAAAACTTAGAATAAATCAAACATATCCGTGTCTGACACTCACACACGAGTCCGAGTAACATAGATTAAGACTAAGGACTGTCTACCTTCCAGTAAAATTGGGGGTTGTGCACCTGCAGAACTGTTTTAAGAGAACATATTTCCATGCTTCCTTTGAAAGTGAAAACTCTGCCTCCTTCCTCTAATAAACTGTTGATTCCACATGGGACATTGTATCAGTACACCATATATAGCATTTAAAACTTGGTATTCATGACAAAATACAAATCAACAAAACCTGGAAGAACGAGATCAGAGATGGTTTAAAGTCAAGAAAAACCAGGAATTTTATTATGAAGGATTTATTCTATTTGCTAATTATTTATAACTGTGATTTATTATACTTTCAGGTTTGATTTTGTTACTTTAGGCTGTTTTGGAGTCTGAAGTTTGTATCATTTTTGAAAACCAAATTGATTAGAACCAACAAATACAAGTTGGTAAGATACTGGAAAGTGAAGTATATAGGAATTTGAGTAATTATTTTTAAGAACTCACATTACGCAGCCCATTGAAATATATTGTTGAAAGAATTTAGTTACAAAAGGACGTGCTCCTGTTTCTGCGAAAGAGAGTGACAAGTTCCGCCGACTGTTCAGAACATATGATTGCTTTCCCAAGATGCCATGTGCAGCAACCATACCAGCCTGAGAAGAAGAAGATATCCTCAATAAATTCTTGAAAGGTGATAATAGCACTAACAAAAATAAAACTACAGGCAACCTTCAATTGTAAGTTTTTGTAATTGTATTGCAGCCTATACAATAAAAGTGAATCATTAGATATGAGCAGAAATTAATCAGTAGGGTACCTTGAAAGCATCCTGATGGAAGTCATAACCTGAAAAAGGTGGGATTCAGTTGACATGATATGCTTTCTCATCTTAAAAATAATAATACTAACAAATGTAACATAAAAATATAGTATCTTTAATTCACCTAATTATTTCATGAGGAAAAATTCTCACCACAGAACCAGATTCCTCTCTTCCCCTGAATCTGGTCAAGCTCAAGTGAAGCTTTTGATGCAGCAATAGAGGGTATTAAATGACCATTTGACCAGTTAAGCAAGGAATTGTTTGGTGTATGGTCTGGATTGAGAGTCACAAAAAATGGCAGGCTTGTTTTCCCAACATTCTGCAATTAGAGGCTATATTAGACCATTAAATCGGAGAAAGTTACTCGACACATTCCATTATATCCAAGATGCTGACTTCAATGACTTCATTCTTGAAACATATTTTCATCATTTTGTTGGTTAAAAGAACCTGGCATGCATATATAAATATATATATATATATATATTCTGAGTTTAAGCTCTTTAAAAAAGAATATCTTCAGTTTCTATCTGTAATGCTGAAAAGATTGATTTCCTTTATAACCAGGCAGGCCTTGCTATATCTCAAATTAAAACTCTCTCCAACCATTACTAGTTCTGATGAGATACAGCATTCTTCTCTGTTTCTCTAGATGTTATTCTATAAATTAAGGAATATTTGTAAATTTAAATGTCATATTAATTCCGAAAATCATTTTAAAAAATCCAGTTTACTCATAAAACTTGTTACAGACCTGTAGCACATTTAGCCAGTATGTTAAGCATGCTTTGTTTTCGCTACTAGTTCTGAGAAAGTTCAGTGCACTCCATGCCGATCGGTTCTTCGGCATTAAATTATTGTCACGGTGAAGGAAAATATCACTGCCAACAGAAACAATTGATCATAGTGTCATGAATTTTTGTAGCTAAATATATATCCATAAAGAAAGGAAATATAAAATGATTATAAAGTAGATCTTCAAAGGTTTTGATATAATTTTGGTAAATTTTTGTTAACTTTTAATATAGTTTTGGTAACGCTTGATATAGTTTTAGTAACCTTTGATATAATTTTAGTAATCTTTGAGATAATTTTGTAATAGTATTGGAAATCTTTAATATAATTGTGATAACATTTGATATAATTTTATACCAAAATTTTAAAAAAATATATCTAATATATAGATTTACCAAAAAGATAAACAATATTTAATAGTGAATTACATAAAATAAATAATATTGACGTATTATATCATCCACGTTCAAAGCACGTGTAGCATCCATAACCTAGTATAGGAAAGTGTAGCAAGCTATAGAAGGACCAAAATTAGACTTATTGTAATCTATAACAATGCATACTTTGTTATAAGAAGCTGTGATAGATTAGGAATTAATGCATATAAAATTTTGAGATGTTGGTGCAATCAATCCTATGTAGATCAGAAGAGAAAACTGGTACCTGGAAGAATACTGGAATGCACCCAGGATTCTGATTTCTTCAAATGTTGCTTGGTTTCCTAATAATCTCAAGGCTGAGGGAGCATCAACAGCCATTATGCATCCATTATATGTTTCTTGGAAACCATCTCCACATACTATGGTGCTACCTGCTAATCCCTTTTTCACAATTATCTTTGGAGGACCATAAAATTCCTGATAGGGAAAAATGCCTATAGTTTGTTTGCAAGACTATATATGCTCAAAGAAAGAAAAAATGTTATATTCTGGGATACCCTTTCTTTCTTTCAGCTTCCAAAACTTATGCAATCTTTTTTTGGTAATACAGTCAGGGGTATTCCTAGACTTTATCTGTGTCTAATCCCTTCTCAGATTAATCTTAAGAACGAACTATCCCACAATGATGAAATCCCGATTCATAAGAAAAGGGTTCCTCCGCTTACCAATTGGACTAACTCTTGTTGGTACGTAAAAAGAAACTTATGCAATTGATTATATGCATATTCTATGCTACATGGAAAAGTTATGTACTCACCATTATCAGCAGGCAAAATAGAATGTACTTGACAACTGAGTTTCAATTGACAACCTCTACTCTCCAAAATGTCTCTGATCTGTTTTATTGATACCAAAATTGAATTGAATTGAATATATGCTTATTAGCTTACATCAAAAGAACCTTAAGTTATCATTTAAACAACCTACTCCACAAGAGAGTTAGAACAGATTAAGAAGCTAGAAATCTGCACCTTTTTCACAAAATATAAATGCTGTCTAATAGTCAACCACTGTGGATGCCCAAGAAGCTGCAAATTTCAATTGAAACAAAATCAACAAAGAATATTTTATTTTTGGCATGAAAATTTACAATGGCTTTTGGACAGGAAGAGAAAACTCCTTTGGATAGTAGTTCCTTTCTTTGAAACAAAAATAAAAAAGAATACCTGGAACAAATGGTGACTGCAACAAAATGAAAGAACTGAGAAAGTTGAAAAATTCATAACTCTTTCTGTGGAGCAGCACCATACTGAACCACAAATGGGAGCCTAAAATATTTGAAATATTTTAATTGATTAATTCCAATAATTGGGATTACAAAAAGGTCAAGAATTGGATGAAATATACAATAAATTCTTTAGCTGCTCACAAGATAAGTGTTCTGAAATGTTTCAGAGTAACTCCTTGATTTTATAAACTGCCCCAAGGTTTCATTACCATCAATATTGTTTGGATTTTTCTCAAGCACTTCAATATAACTGCAAAACAAGTCAAATTAAGTCCAAGAAAGTGCAGTTTCTTGAGCAAATTTAGAAGAGATAATATTAAGAGGGAAAGGCTGACCTAATAGCATCATCCTTGAACTTAATAATTTCTCTAAGGAGTTGCCAAAAGTAGGGATTGAACATGTTCTTCTTGTGTGCAAACAAGCTTGAAAACCCAGATTGGGTGTCCCATTCATAGTCATAGCCATGGCGGCCTTTGTCATGGCTGACAGAGATTGACATGTCCGATGCCTCCACATCAACCCCAAGGCTATCAAACAACTCCAACATTGTTGGATATGTTGCCTGTCAAGTTACCCGTGCATGTTTTTCTCATTACAAAAAATGTTCATTTCAAATAATGACAAAATGAAGTTCCAAAGAAAATCAAATATTCAATAACCGGGAAAAGAATCAAGTTGACGTAGAGGAGTGTGTTCTTAACATTGTTCGAGAGAAAGTTAGATCGAGATAAAACCAAAGTTAAAAAAATCAGATCGAAAATCGAATCGATCAGATTTTCAATTTTCAATTCAAACGGTTAGACCGACCGGTTTGATGTATTTTTTTAAATATTTAAATATTAAGTTTAATATTATATAATTATTAAATATAGTTAATAATTAATAAAAATATGCATTTGATTTAATGATAAATTCTTTACTATAAATCTAAGAGGCTAAAAGTTTGAATCTCATTAATTATAAATAAAATTTTGAAAAAAATAAAATATATATATATAATCGGTTTTTTACCGATTGAATCGATTTTGTACCGGTTCGATTAATTTTCGATTTTAATAGACTCATCGAATCGAATAGGACATCGATTTTCGATTCAACTGATCCAATCAATCGATTTTGTCCGATTTTTTAATCAATGAATAAAACTTAAAAGATATCATTATCGTCTTACAAAAATTAAGAAGACAAAAAAGCAAAAGAAGCCATAGCAATTGGTTTTGTGACTTATATAGCCAATATGTAGGAGTCCAACCTTTAGGATATGGGCAAGAAACTTTTTTAAAAAAATCAATACTAGTATTTATTATTTTTTTATTAAAAAAATAACTTTTTAATTTCTTATTTCAATTTAAATTAAACTTGTCTTACTTTTTTAGCATTGATAATTTAATTGTAAAATACTGTACTATAATTTACATTTCAAATAAAAGGAGGGGGAAGATTAGCCTTGACCATACTTGTAGATGTCAAAAACCAAGGCCTAAATACTTGACCATTGTCGCAACCTGAAAAAAATAACGACGAGTCTCATCGCAAGACATTATTATTCATTAAGCGTGACATTTATAAAAAAAAAAACCGAGGAAAAGTCGACTTAATTCCTCTAGAAATGAAGGTTTTGAAAATGACCTTAAAAAAGACATGGAGTCGCCACCAATCTTTTTTAGCTAGGTGTGATCGGCCACCTATTAAAACCGGTTTTATAAAATATTTTAAAAATTAATTAAAACATTTTAAAAACCAATTTCAAGTCTGCGTTTTAAACCAGAGAAATCAAAGAAGTGGGTTCGGGAGTCGGTTACGTGCGGGGAAGGATTAGCACCCCCACAACGCCCGTATAAATCGGTACCTTATTAATCGTGTGTTATCTCAAGTCTCGGTAAAAGTTGGTTTTAAATTTAGTATTTCAAATTAATTCCCAATTTAAAGAAAAATAATTCCATTTTTTATTGAAAATGATCCGGAATTTATAAATTCAAAATTTTCCTATATTCCCCAACAAACGTGGCAAAATATAGAAATTTTTATTAGTTTTGGAAAACTTTCTGAATCATTCTCTTTTTTGAAAGAAAGATATTCCTTTATTAATGATAATTGATGAAATTCCCTCCAGCAAACCCGGTAGAGAACTCATGAATTATTTTAACTCGGGAATATCTTTATTTTTATTGAAAACCATTATCTTTTTGAAAACATTTAAAATAAATGTATATGTATATGCACGACATAAATAAAATGACATAGTACAGTCTAAATAATATAATGCAACCTAAATGACATGACAAATATGAATGGTATGGCATATAATTTAAATGACATGGAATAAAATAATGCTATCATATAATATGCATGAAAATAAAAATGCAATGCATAAAATGTATTTTTTCCTTTAATTAAGGAAATCCGTATATCTAAAAAGATATCCGACTACCTTAGGAAAATATGTCAAATTAAATATTCTAAAACCAAAATACTTTGTGATTGTTTGAAAACAATTTTGAAAAGCTTGAATTAACAATAAAAACTGGGCTAAAAATTTTTAAATGGCTCTAATTTCCTAAGTTTAAAAAATCCGGACTTGACTACCCTTAACCCGGGACTTGAAAAACCATTTTTAGAGTTTAAAAAGGCTTAGAAATTACCCTAAGTCAGTAGCTAACCCTCCTAATCAGCCCACTCTATGTGAATTAACCAAAACAGAAAATTGGTTTTTCTTTAAATTCAATTCTGACTCCACTGTCCAGTTTTAGTCCACGATTTTTTTACCCTATTTTAAAAATCCCAAAAATTCTAAAACAAATACTGGAGACTCAGGACATGTAAAACTACACGAGAAAAAATCGGCTTAATTTTCTGATCAAAGATGAATTCCCAGAAAAATCAGAGATGTACGAGTTTTTGGAGGAGAAAAAAAACTGCTTTGTTTTTCTTTAAATTCAATTCTGACTCAACTGTCCAGTTTTAATCTACGATTTTTTACCCTATTTTTAAAAATTCCAAAAATTCTGAAAAACTTACTGGAGACTCAGGACATGTAAAACTACACGATAAAAAATTGGCTTAATTTTATGATCAAAGATGAATTCGCAGAAAAATCAGAGATGTACGAGTTTTTGGAGGAGAAAAAAAACTGCTTTGTTTTTCTTTAAATTCAATTCTGACTCCACTGTCCAGTTTTAATCCACGATTTTTTACCCTATTTTTAAAAATTCCAAAAATTCTGAAAAAATTACTGGAGACTCAGGACATGTAAAACTACATGAAAACAAATCGGCTTAATTTTCTGATCAAAGATGAATTCCCAGAAAAATCATAGATGTACGAGTTTTTGGAGGAGAAAAAAACTGCTTTGCCAACACATTTTTGCTTTTGATAAAATCATTTAAAAACCAAAGTAAAAATATTTGAAACTCATAAAATGACTTGAAAGCAGTAGCTAGGACTCTTTGAAAGTTAGATAAAAGTTGACTAAATAAAAAAAATCACAAAGGTAGAGTAATCAATTTGACAAACTTAATTTTCCACAAGTGTGCTCAAGAGAGCATGATCTTGAACCATTAATTGGCTCAAGTCATTATTCAAGTGGCATGAACATGAAATGCATGAAACAATGCAGCAAACATAATGCATGAAATGCATGGATCTAAACCTAAATGTAAGGAAAATGCATGGATCTAAACCTAAATGTAAGGAAAATGCATGACACAAATAATATGGCCTAGACCTAACATGAACTTGCATGGCATTTAATGTAACCTAGACCTAAGACATGCATGGCATTTTCACAAACACAAGGCATGCTTAATTCAAAAATCCAACCAAATATCATGCAAATGCAAAAACCTAACAACTAGCATGACAAAAATACAACACACAATGCAAAACACATGGAGTAGCCAAATGGCCCCAAGCTTCAACAAGCATGGCATTTTCACAAACACTTGGTATGCTAGCATGAAAAACTAAGTCATAACACAAAAAATCACACAAGCATTTTCACAAACACCTAATATACTAAATCTAAAACATGCTCAAATTTAAACAACATAAAAACAGAAAATTAAAAATGCAAAAACATGATATCTAAGACATAAATGGCAATAAACAAAGCAACCAAATTAAATATAACTTAAGAACATGAAATAACATAATATTTAAAACATCAAAAATAAAGAAAATAGCATAAACAATATGGTAAAATGAATCAAAAACAACAACTTAAAATAAATAATGTAGGCCATTTGGCCATGGTGAGTTTATTGTAAAAACAAAATGTAAAAAAAAAAAATACTTAAGAAAGGAAATGAAGGAAGAACAAGAAACATTATTTTAAAATGAAAACTCACCAAGTAGAGATTAAAATAGCAAAAAATAAGAATAGAAAATGAAAGTGCAAGAGTTGGTGCTCAAGAGCAACCTCAAGAAGCTAATATTTCAAGCTTTTCTCTTCAAACTTTCCTTTTTTTCTAAACTTTTCTTTTTTTGCTCTCAACCAAGAAGATAAAAAACTAAGAAAAACTAAGAGAAATCAACCAAAATGGAAAAGAAAAAACAAAATCTGCCTCTCCCCCTTAGGGCTGGCAGAAAATGATGCTTATATGGACTCCAAGATGTTGTCATTTTTGTGTAACCTAATTTTCATCAAATGGCCAATAATTCAAGATGAAAAGTCATGAAATTACCACCCTTAGATTAGCATCTCAGCCCTCTCAAATTACAGCTGTCCAAGAAAAATGTTGACATCTTTTTTCCAGCCCAACTCTGATTTTTTGAAGGGCCCAAAAAGCCCTTTTCGGTTGCTTGGGTGAAATGACCATTTTGCCCTCCCGGATGCAAAATAAATATCAAACGGGCTCCAAATTCAATTTTTCGTTTTTTAATACTTCCAAAATAATAAAATATTGAGTTCTGAAAGTTTTCAAAATTATCCGAGTCCGTTTGCTATTTATTTGGATTTTTTCTTCCCAAAATGTCCTTTTATGCCCCTACTTTTTACCATTTTTAAAACGAGCTCCAAATCAAGATTTTTCTTCACCAATCTCTTCAAAATAATTAAAAAGTGTGATCTGGAAGTTTTCGTAATTTTTGGAGCTCATTTGGTATTTTTTCGGGATTTATCGGCTTGAATTACTGCATAGGAAGCTCGGGATTTAGCCATTTTGCAAACGAACTCGGAATCAAGATTTTCTTTTACCAATCTCTTTCAAATGATTTAAGAATGAGATTGACAAATTTTCCATAATTTTCGGAGTCCATTTGCTATTTTTCCCAAAATTTTCCAATTTTGCCCTTTAACTTTCGAAACCCGGTTTTGCTCAAAACAAGTCCGATTTTCAGATTTTCTTCAATCTGAGCCTTGGGCCATCCTTTTTAATCATTCCTCATCCATTGGGGGCTTTGGTCTTACCAAGTCGGGCCATTTCTGTGATTCTTCCCGATTTCACCGAAATCCACTAAAAAACCTAATTCTCGGTTTTCTCCCGGATTGACTTTTCTTTCGGTTTTTCTTGCAAGTGACTTCTCCATTACCCGTAGTCAGTGCTTATCTTTCATTTGGAACCTTCAATTTTGACCAGTTTGATCGTTTAAGCACTTTTCCCCAAATTTCTCGGATTAGGGTTTCTTTTCTACTGAATCTCCAAATCCCAACTTCCGAACTCCATATCTTTCAATGTAGACCTCGGATTATCAAAATTCTTTCTCCATTTTTCAATTGAACTTAAAATATTGATTTTGAAAGTGGGTTGACTTTTTCAGTAGTTGACTTTCTGGGGTTGACTTTTTCGGGGTTGACTTTTTCGGGGTTGACTTTTTTTCAAGTTTGACTTTTTATGCTCGCCCTCTTAAACTAAGTCTCGGAGTACCACCTGCAGGATGAAAACAGTCTTTTTATACTCGGAAACATCAATATGGGAAGAAAACATACCTGTTTAGTGGCCCGGACAAAATTAGGTGTCTACAGCTGCCCCTCTTTGGCTATTGCTGAGAATCAGGAATCAGGCAAAGATAAACCAACACTAATTTTGTACGGTCAGTGAAATCACATGGAAAGGAAAGGGGCTTTCTTTTTCATTTCTTCATTCATTTTTGCATTTTCCATTTTTTATTTTCTTTTTTTATTTTCTATTTTTTTCATTTTTTCTCTTTTTTTTCTCTTTTTTTTTTTATTTTTTTTTGTTTTTTTTTTTGTTTTGTTTTTTTTTTTTTAAAACAGTAAATTGAAGATTTGTCCTTAAATTTAATTCCCTGACTAATCAAGGCTCGATTCGTCTTAAGGAAACGAATTCGATTTGCAAGAAAGGAAACGACCTCGACGATGTTCTCGGGGCCTTAACCTTTCTTGTTCTCAGCTGTGTTTAAAATTCTGGATATCTCCTCCAGAAGCTTCGGCTATCACCACCAAAGTCTTGCTCATTTTTTTAAAATGTACAAATTCTGGGTATCACCTCCAGAAACTTCAGATATCACCACCGAAGACTTTTTACCTTTTTAAAGGATTTTAAAACTCTGGATATCTCCACCAGAGGCTTTAGCTATCACCACCGAAGTCTTGCTCATTTTTAAAACTGTAAAATTCTGGGTATCATCTCCAGAAGCTTCAGCTATCACCACCGAAGACTCTCTACCTTTTCAAAGGACTTTAAAAAAAACTCTGGATATCTCCACCAGAGGCTTCAGCTATCACCACCGAAGACTTGTTCATAAATAAAAAAGTACTTCGACGATGATTTCGGGGCTCGACTCGCCTTAAGGAAACGAAATCGATTATACCTGAAAGCTTTAAGAGATGATGCAAATGCTTCATGATGCAAATGCAAATGTCTTTTGTTGATGCAAACGCTTCTTGATGTAGATGCAAATGACTTAGATTGGTGCAAATGTCTTTGATGCAAATGTAAATGACTTGATTTGATGCAAACTTTCTTGATGCAGATTCAACTAACTTAGATTGATGCAAATGCTTCTTGATGTAGATGCACATGTTGAATAAAATTTTGGATAACTCCTCCAAAAGAAGATTTCTCATTTTTCAAAATTCTAAAACCTTGGATATCTCCACCAGAGGCTTCATCTATCACCACCGAAGTCTTGCTCACTTTTAAAACTGTAAAATTATGGATATCCCCACCAGAAGCTTTGGCTATCACCACCAAAAACTTGCTCAATATAAAATTCTAGATAACTCATCTAGAAGAAGATTTCTCATGTTTCAAAATTATAAAACCCTGGATATCTCCACCAGAGGCTTCAGCTATCACCACCGAAGACTTATTCACTTTTAAAAACTGTAAAATTCTGGATATCCCCACCAGAAGCTTTGGCTATCACCACCAAAGACTTGCTTATTGTAAAATTCTGGGTAACTCCTTCAGAATAAAATTTCTCATTTTTCAAAATTATAAAACCCTGGATATCTCCACCAGAGGCTTCAGCTATCACCACCGAAGACTTGTTCACTTTTAAAACTGTAAAATTCTGGATATCCCCACCAGAAGATTTGGCTATCACCACCAAAGACTTGCTCATTGTAAAATTCTGGGTAACTCCTTCAGAATAAAATTTCCCATTTTTCAAAATTATAAAACCCTGGATATCTCCACCAGAGGCTTCAGCTATCACCACTGAAGACTTGTTCACTTTTAAAACTGCAAAATTCTGGATATCACCACCAGAAGCTTTGGCTATCACCACCAAAGACTTGCTCATTGTAAAATTCTGGGTAACTCCTTCAGAATAAAATTTTTCATGTTTTCAAAATTATAAAACCCTGGATATCTCCACCAGAGGCTTCAGCTATCACCACTGAAGACTTGTTCACTTTTAAAACTGCAAAATTCTGGATATCACCACCAGAAGCTTTGGCTATCACCACCAAAGACTTGCTCATTGTAAAATTCTGGGTAACTCCTTCAGAATAAAATTTTTCATGTTTTCAAAATTATAAAACCCTGGATATCTCCACCAGAGGCTTCAGCTATCACCACCGAAGACTTGTTCACTTTTAAAATTGTAAAATTCTGGATATCACCACCAGAAGCTTTGAGAAATGATGCAGATGCATATGTCTTTTAACAAGGTGCTCATGCTTCATGGTGCAAATGTAAAATATTTCTTAGTGCAAATGCAAATGGCCTGGATTGATGCCCATGTTTCATGATGCAGATGCCCCTACTAATTGTGTTCATGTAACTGGTTTATGAATGGTGTAACTACAATTACCACACAATAATGAAAAATGCAATGATTCTAGAAATGATGCAATTGCTTGAGATGACACAAATGCGAATTCCATGAAGAATGTAAATGTAAAGGTAAAATGCAGATGCTTATGGAATAATGCCAATGAAAATACCCATGAATGATGCAAATGCTTGCCGACACTGTGCAGATGCAAAAGCTCGATAAAGAGATGAGTGCTCATGAGTGATGCAAATGCCCCCGGTTGTTTTTCTAGACTTTGGCTTAGCCTTTCAAATTCATTTTTCCTCTTCAAATCAGAGTATATCTTCAATTCATTTTGGCTATTCTCTTTGCCCCAACAGTTTTCAAACTTTCATCAACAGAGATCTGAACTGGGTTCGATATCTTCTTCTCATATCTGGAAGTCAAGACCTATTCTGGCAGTTCTATACCTTTGGGTTAGAAAAACCCTTGTCTCATGTCAACATCAAAAATGGGTATTTCAAAAATATTTTTATTTTCTCTTTTTGAAAAACAATTTTGCTTATCTAAGGAAAACTTCTAAGCCAAAACTTTTAACTCCACAGTGTATGATGTACAAATCTTTTGATGACTGATGATCACTGTTAGAAATTTCTCTAAGTATCAATATGTTTTTTTCAACTGGGATTGGCAAGGCTTGGTATAACAAGATTCTGTCTTTTCCAGGAAAACTTCATGACAAAAATGTATATCCCTTCTAGGCTCACAAATGGAACAGTTTTTATAAATCATGAATTCATTGAGAACCAAACAAATTCAACATTCTTGTAGTTTCCAATATCAAAGTATTTTGACAAGCGTCAAGATTGGCCGGGATGTTTAAACCGGAAAGTTTAATCTTGGAGAAAAAAAGTTTCAGTTTTTGAAGACAATCCTTTGAATGAGAGTTGGCAATTTGGGGGTTCAAGAATTCCTAGATGTTCCTCGATGACCACTCCTTTAATAAGATCTTTTCTTTTGGGGTATCGGCACTATCATAGATGGCATCGAAAATTTCCAAATTTACTCTAGACCTTCCATTTTTGGGTTTTCGCCCTAGAGTCCCCTTCTTTCCATATATATATATATTTTTTTACCATACACTTGAGAATTCTAAATTCTTCCTTAGTGAAATGATAATTCGATGAAATGGGATAAAATCTGAGGAAAAACCTTTCAAATTAAATATTCATGCTTGATCAAAATGGACTTCTAAAGCACGTAATGTAGGCCATGGCTCAGGGTTCAGAAAGAAAGGATAAATAGGCCCAAAATATGTGTTTGAGGGTAATCAGATCAAGGATCATTTCTTGAGGAGGATTCTCTTTGAAGCATTTGTCCCTTCTTGGATATTTCTTTCCTTTTGACTTTTGTGTCTTTCTTTCCTCGCTCTTGGCTTTCAATTTGCCATGTATTTCACACATTTTGTTTTCTTTTTTATTGTGTTTTCTTTTTGTTTCTCTTGGCTTTCATTTCGCCATCTTTTCCTCTTCTTTTTTCTTTGACAGAGTGCGCCCGTATTTATTCGAGGATCCATTTGCTTTTTTTCTATCCTTGAGCTGTCACTCATTTCTCAATGATCTTTGAAAAGATCTTTCCTCGCATTTGCCCCCCAGTATAGAGGGTAATCCTTGATCAGGGTTCAAAGAAGAAAGAATTCTTTTGGCTCAAAAGGGGTGACTATGGAAATTTCTTTTTGTGCGAAAGGGATATGAAAGATGGCCATTTCTCATGTCAAGCACAAATATTCATATTGAAAAGCAATCCCCATGGGAAATAGATATTCAGAATTTCATTTTGCACTTTGGAATCATCTGAACTCTCATATGCATGATATCACGATTTTTCTTTTTCTTTTTTTGTTTTTTTTTTTTTTGTTTTTGTTTTTTTTCGTCGCATGCCCCCAATGATTCATGCATTAGCCCATCCTTCTTCACTATGTATCCATCATGTCCATATATGATGCCCCAATTTGATTAACCATGCGAATTTGTATCAACGAGGAACATGGCAAGTCTAGGTCTGCTTTGAAAAGGCTGAGTTTCCAATCTGAGTTCTTTGAAGAGACAAGGAAAACATGACCCAAAAACAGGTTTTCTCTGGGACAAGGGATAATCTAGTTTAATCATTGTGCCCCAATGTGTCAATCATGAAGTGATGTCTAGGCAATTAGTGTTTTGTGGTCATTGGGAAAGGTCATGAATGGTTTTAGCACAATCCTGACACACACCAAATTATCAAAATCTGGATTCTTGAAAGAATGTCTCATTTGTTTGATTTTCAAGGAATTTGAAAACTTTCAAAAATTTCGTTCCTTTGTTCATAGCCTAGACTAAGATCTATGTCTTTGCTTATTCTGTGATGACAATGGTTTTATGAAGTCAAATCATTCATATTCCTTTAAGCATTAGGTCTTTCAAGTGGTCTCAGTTCAAAAGATTTAGGCTTAGGAAAGCCTAAAAGAGAGGGCTGAAGGTATTGGGTCATTTCTAACAATGATCATCAATCTTCTTGAGACTATCCATCACTAAAAATTCCTTAATGCTTGTTTTTGCAAATTCAAGTTATTGTTGAAACACAACAAACACAAAGCATTTAAAATACAAAATTCATTTAATTAACATGAGACAAGTGTTTTCCTCATCACAGTGTATAGAACTACATGTGTCAAAAACCTAATGTGATCATGCACAATGTTTCTTATGACACTTGACTTCCCCATCTTCAAAACTTATCGAACCAGCCTTGATGAGATCTCTGACCTTGTACTTCAAAGCAAGACAGTTCTCTGTTGAGTGACCTTGATTGCCAGAATGGTACCCACAACACTCATTAGCATCATACCAGCTCGGATAAGGGGGCTTCAGAGGCGCTATTTGCATGGGTGTCACAAGGTGATTCTGGATGAGTTGAGGTAGTATCTCACTATATGTCATAGGAATCGGGTCAACCGGATTTCTTTTTCGCTTTTTATGCCCCTTTCGATTATCCCCAAGGGTGTTCGATTGATAGACAGATGTAAATTCTGGTGTATTTGCAGTCATTGGTTGGTAGGGATAAAAACCATGAGAGATATTATTCAGGGTAGAGTAAAATGGCTGATATGAGGAGAATTGGGGAGGTGCGGCAAAGTCTTCCACGACTTGGTTATCTTCCTTTTTCTTTTCAGATGCCCCATTGTTCTTGGTATTGGATGTTCTTTCTCCATCAATTTTCCCATCCTTGATAGCATTCTCAATCATCTCCCCTGAAATTACCATGTCTGAAAAATTATTTGTGATGTTGCCAACAAGTATATCATAGTACGGGGTCTGCAGTGTATTCACAAAAAGGACAGTGGTTTCCTTCTGAGTTAAGGGCGGTTGTACTTGGACGGCCAGGCTCATCCACCGTTGCACATATTCTTTGAAGCTCTCAGTAGCTCTTTTCTTCATATTTTGCAAGGTGAGACGGTCAGGCGCCGTGTCAGTCATATGCTTGTACTGGTTTAGAAAAACCCTAGCCAGGTCATTCCAAGAGTGAATCTGATCCTTGCTCAACTGACTATACCACCTAATTGCGGATCCGTTGAGGCTATCTTGAAAGCAGTGAATCAAAAGCTTATCATTATCTATATGACTTGTCATCTTCCGGCAGAACATAGTGATGTGGGCTGATGGATCAGTCGTCCCGTCATATTTCACAAAGTCAGGGATCTTGAACTTAGGAGGAATGACTAAATCGAAGACCAAGCATCGTTCTTTCGCCTCCACACTCCCTAATACGTCTGCATTTTCTACTGCCCGGAGCCTTTCATCTAACAACTGATATTTCCCTTGGGAATCTGCCAACTCAACCTCATTTACTACAACCCTTTTCAACTTTGCCTGTTCAGCTGGATCATCTGAGTTTAGGATATTGACGGGGTTAACAGTGTTCTGGGCATCACTTATTGCGACCTCATCTTGGCCCTTTTGTACCTCTAACCCTTCTCCGTCGACAAAGTTTTTGGTGTATCCTTTTCCCTTGATTACAGCAGACATTAGCTCCATCAGTTTAGTCATCTGATCCTTAGATTCTGCTTGAGATTTTGCTAGCTGTTCTCGCAATTCTCTCTGTTCCCTTTCCATTTTTTCCATTCGGGCAACTTGTTCATCCTCCATAGCACCAGCCTGTATTAAAAGTGTACTCAGTACTTCTTCTGATTTGAAATGGAAATTCTTTCAAAGACTCCTAAAGCCAAGCCAACTTCTATTCTATTTCCCCCAAATGTATGTCATGATGAATGAGCCATGAATGCAATTTGATGCATGTGAAGCCTAAACAATATGATGTATGGACATGTATAATGGAAACATGCTGACCATATATGTAATAAATGCAATCACAATGCCAACATGTTGCAAACAAAGAATAAACAAATCAACACATGGATATATGCAATGACTGATCATGTGCATTTTAGCATATTTCCCAATGAATGTTCATATGTTCTATGAATGCAACATGGTGTCAACTATGATACATGCAAACAATGAATGATTGATACAGAGTATATACAAAGAAAATCATACTAACCATGTGTGTCATGAATGTGACCTAATGCTAATCATGATGTATGTAATAAGCAAATTAATGCATAGATATATACAGAAAAATCATGCTGATTATGAATACATGAATGCAACCTGACAAATAATTGATGGGATGCAAAATGCAAATGGGGAGATATCACGGAGGAAATAAGAATCGGAGGAACTTAATCATCAACCTCTCATAAATTTGAAACATAATCAATTCATTCCCACATCAACATTCACAATGGTATAAACCATATTTTACAAAATTTGAACAGTGGTTAAGACTGTCCTTACAAGCACTTTATTCTTCCTAACATCCTAAGGCTATAAGAGCCGGCTACTGAAAAAGTGAAATCCTATTACATCATATAAGACCGAAGTCTTTCCATCTCAATGATGTAAATCTCCCAATCCTAATGACGCTTTCCCAGTCCTCTATCAATCAGTGTCGTGGGATCCAACCACTTGGCATTTATAAGAGTTTGCACTTTCTTTTTGAATGCCATACAGTCTTCAACGTTATGGCCAACAATTCCACAATGATAATCACATTTTGCATTTGGATTATACCACCTTGGATATGGTGGTAACAGGGGTTTCAATGGGACACAGGCAACCATGTGATTTTGGATCAGTATAGGGAGGAGCTCTTGGTAGCTGATTGGAATGGGATCAAAAGGCATTTGGGTCTTATCCTGGGTTCGTTTCTTAGTTAAACATGGCCTAGGAGTTGGGGCACTTGGTGGTGGCACTAAGGTCCGAACCGGGGTGTTTA
Organism: Fremontodendron californicum; assembly: GCA_030761205.1. Classification (NCBI taxonomy): domain Eukaryota; kingdom Viridiplantae; phylum Streptophyta; class Magnoliopsida; order Malvales; family Malvaceae; genus Fremontodendron; species Fremontodendron californicum. The sequence continues at coordinate 22,488,366 of JAULJL010000022.1, read as the reverse complement.
CATGGAGATGTGGAGGAACAGCATGGTGAGGGTATGGATTCGGACACGAGGCCTTTGGAGGTTGTACATAGCTCGAGGTTCCTATCCCAGATGCTGGATAAGGTGGTTGATGAGGGAAATAGTATGAACTGGTAGTTGTTGGTGATGGAGTGGGATTCAGGAATCCCGTAGTGGTCATCCCAATGGACGATTGGACCATGGTAGGGTGGGGATACTGGCTTGGACCTCGAACAGTTTGCAGGTATGGTACAGGATCCAAGGTTTCTATCTTTGGTATCAGGCTCTCAGGTTCAATCATTTTCACCATTTTGTCCATAATTTCATCAAGATTGCAACCTTTGTGGCATTGACAAGCGCAGGATCCAGCAAGGATTATGTGTTCTGGGCCTAATGGTTTTGGTTGATCCGAAGATGATGCGAAGCCCTGAGAAAGTTCACCTTTACTGTTACCCATATCCTCAACCATTTTCAGCAATTTGGCAAGTTGTTCCTTCACCTCTCGGATTTCATGTCCATATTCCTCTTGATTGCGTTCCAAAGCACCCAATCGTTCCTCCGATTCATTCCTCATATCTCGAATCCCTTTCATGCAAATGAAAATGTCATGAGATTAAGAATACAATTATGAATGTACATGCTGTATTCCTATGTGCATGAATATACTGATGATTAATGCATGAACATATACAGAGAATATGTATGATGACTATGTATGCTATAGATGCAATCTAATGCCAGGTATATACAGATAATGACTATGCATGTATTCTACAATGAATGAACATGCATGCTACGATGTCAAAATGATACATGCTAAGACTAAATGAATTATCACAAAGGTATACACAAAAAAATCAATGATTACACGAAATTGGTGGGACCTAAATCTTGATTATTCAAAAAATCTCATTATGCAAGATTTGCCTCCAAATTTATGATTTATTTTTTTTTTTGTGATAAACCAATCACATCATTTTCAAAAGAATTTCAGGGTGGATCTTACTATGGTACAATATGCAAATGTTCATGTGACACTACCGGTTTTATGAAGTCATCAAATTAAATTACCAACTGTTTATTGCAAAGAATGAGATCAATAATACAACCAAAAATGTACATGCTCTATTTACACATGCATGAAATGTGCAATATGCAAAAATGCTTGAAACAGAATTTTTTTTTTTTGTTTTTTTTTTGTTTTTTTTTTGTTTTTTTTTTATTTTTAAAAACAGCTAATGAACATCTGCCCCAACAATATTTGCTTATTTAGGCATCACGATGCCTTAGAGGCGGAGTATCACATTTATTACAGGCGATGTACGTACATCGTTGCCCGATCTACCACACTTATTCGGAGTGCAAAATAGGTAACAAAAAGTTTAGAAATGTCCCTCAATGTGTTCCTATTTTCGGTATATCTAACGGGAATTCGGCATGGCTTCGCCTAGGTTCACTATATGAGGGTGAATCGGTTCTAAGGCCCCGAATTGTTCCTCACTGTCGCCGGTGAAGGCTAGTAAGGCACCCCGATAAAAGCGGGTTCAATTCGTTAGAGTATATTTTCCTATGCCCATGCGGAGGATCATCACGAAGGCATTAGGTACTTTATACTCCGGAAGTGTTTCACTAGCCCATACGGAGGATCAATCACGAAGGCGTAGTTACTTTATTTCCACTTAAAAGGACGGAATCCGGGTAGAGGATTCATGTTATGCAAATGCACGTGTAGTGTGTGTGGAGGAATATCAAACCTTTCACTACCTATTCTACAAACCTTATTCTAAATGCCCTAGCAATTAAAACATTCAAGAATAGTGTAACGCATTAACCGACAAGCAATTATAATATACAATCTTAAATAACTAGAGAACAAAAATAAAATGCATGCACATGAGTATGAACATATTTAAAAACATTTTATTATTTTCAAAATTCTCCTTATTAAAAAAATGTGGGAATTAAAATTAAATACCAATTAAACCAACAAAACCGAGACTTTGATAACACACGACTAATTCTAGGCCTGACTCTCTTATATGTCCCCAGCGGAGTCGCCAAGCTGTCGCAACCTGAAAAAAATAACGACGAGTCTCATCGCAAGACATTATTATTCATTAAGCGTGACATTTATAAAAAAAAAAAACCGAGGAAAAGTCGACTTAATTCCTCTAGAAATGAAGGTTTTGAAAATGACCTTAAAAAAGACATGGAGTCGCCACCAATCTTTTTTAGCTAGGTGTGATCGGCCACCTATTAAAACCGGTTTTATAAAATATTTTAAAAATTAATTAAAACATTTTAAAAACCAATTTCAAGTCTGCGTTTTAAACCAGAGAAATCAAAGAAGTGGGTTCGGGAGTCGGTTACGTGCGGGGAAGGATTAGCACCCCCACAACGCCCGTATAAATCGGTACCTTATTAATCGTGTGTTATCTCAAGTCTCGGTAAAAGTTGGTTTTAAATTTAGTATTTCAAATTAATTCCCAATTTAAAGAAAAATAATTCCATTTTTTATTGAAAATGATCCGGAATTTATAAATTCAAAATTTTCCTATATTCCCCAACAAACGTGGCAAAATATAGAAATTTTTATTAGTTTTGGAAAACTTTCCGAATCATTCTCTTTTTTGAAAGAAAGATATTCCTTTATTAATGATAATTGATGAAATTCCCTCCAGCAAACCCGGTAGAGAACTCATGAATTATTTTAACTCGGGAATATCTTTATTTTTATTGAAAACCATTATCTTTTTGAAAACATTTAAAATAAATGTATATGTATATGCACGACATAAATAAAATGACATAGTACAGTCTAAATAATATAATGCAACCTAAATGACATGACAAATATGAATGGTATGGCATATAATTTAAATGACATGGAATAAAATAATGCTATCATATAATATGCATGAAAATAAAAATGCAATGCATAAAATGTATTTTTTCCTTTAATTAAGGAAATCCGTATATCTAAAAAGATATCCGACTACCTTAGGAAAATATGTCAAATTAAATATTCTAAAACCAAAATACTTTGTGATTGTTTGAAAACAATTTTGAAAAGCTTGAATTAACAATAAAAACTGGGCTAAAAATTTTTAAATGGCTCTAATTTCCTAAGTTTAAAAAATCCGGACTTGACTACCCTTAACCCGGGACTTGAAAAACCATTTTTAGAGTTTAAAAAGGCTTAGAAATTACCCTAAGTCAGTAGCTAACCCTCCTAATCAGCCCACTCTATGTGAATTAACCAAAACAGAAAATTGGTTTTTCTTTAAATTCAATTCTGACTCCACTGTCCAGTTTTAGTCCACGATTTTTTTACCCTATTTTAAAAATCCCAAAAATTCTAAAACAAATACTGGAGACTCAGGACATGTAAAACTACACGAGAAAAAATCGGCTTAATTTTCTGATCAAAGATGAATTCCCAGAAAAATCAGAGATGTACGAGTTTTTGGAGGAGAAAAAAAACTGCTTTGTTTTTCTTTAAATTCAATTCTGACTCAACTGTCCAGTTTTAATCTACGATTTTTTACCCTATTTTTAAAAATTCCAAAAATTCTGAAAAACTTACTGGAGACTCAGGACATGTAAAACTACACGATAAAAAATTGGCTTAATTTTATGATCAAAGATGAATTCGCAGAAAAATCAGAGATGTACGAGTTTTTGGAGGAGAAAAAAAACTGCTTTGTTTTTCTTTAAATTCAATTCTGACTCCACTGTCCAGTTTTAATCCACGATTTTTTACCCTATTTTTAAAAATTCCAAAAATTCTGAAAAAATTACTGGAGACTCAGGACATGTAAAACTACATGAAAACAAATCGGCTTAATTTTCTGATCAAAGATGAATTCCCAGAAAAATCATAGATGTACGAGTTTTTGGAGGAGAAAAAAACTGCTTTGCCAACACATTTTTGCTTTTGATAAAATCATTTAAAAACCAAAGTAAAAATATTTGAAACTCATAAAATGACTTGAAAGCAGTAGCTAGGACTCTTTGAAAGTTAGATAAAAGTTGACTAAATAAAAAAAATCACAAAGGTAGAGTAATCAATTTGACAAACTTAATTTTCCACAAGTGTGCTCAAGAGAGCATGATCTTGAACCATTAATTGGCTCAAGTCATTATTCAAGTGACATGAACATGAAATGCATGAAACAATGCAGCAAACATAATGCATGAAATGCATGGATCTAAACCTAAATGTAAGGAAAATGCATGGATCTAAACCTAAATGTAAGGAAAATGCATGACACAAATAATATGGCCTAGACCTAACATGAACTTGCATGGCATTTAATGTAACCTAGACCTAAGACATGCATGACATTTTCACAAACACAAGGCATGCTTAATTCAAAAATCCAACCAAATATCATGCAAATGCAAAAACCTAACAACTAGCATGACAAAAATACAACACACAATGCAAAACACATGGAGTAGCCAAATGGCCCCAAGCTTCAACAAGCATGGCATTTTCACAAACACTTGGTATGCTAGCATGAAAAACTAAGTCATAACACAAAAAATCACACAAGCATTTTCACAAACACCTAATATACTAAATCTAAAACATGCTCAAATTTAAACAACATAAAAACAGAAAATTAAAAATGCAAAAACATGATATCTAAGACATAAATGGCAATAAACAAAGCAACCAAATTAAATATAACTTAAGAACATGAAATAACATAATATTTAAAACATCAAAAATAAAGAAAATAGCATAAACAATATGGTAAAATGAATCAAAAACAACAACTTAAAATAAATAATGTAGGCCATTTGGCCATGGTGAGTTTATTGTAAAAACAAAATGTAAAAAAAAAAAAATACTTAAGAAAGGAAATGAAGGAAGAACAAGAAACATTATTTTAAAATGAAAACTCACCAAGTAGAGATTAAAATAGCAAAAAATAAGAATAGAAAATGAAAGTGCAAGAGTTGGTGCTCAAGAGCAACCTCAAGAAGCTAATATTTCAAGCTTTTCTCTTCAAACTTTCCTTTTTTTCTAAACTTTTCTTTTTTTGCTCTCAACCAAGAAGATAAAAAACTAAGAAAAACTAAGAGAAATCAACCAAAATGGAAAAGAAAAAACAAAATCTGCCTCTCCCCCTTAGGGCTGGCAGAAAATGATGCTTATATGGACTCCAAGATGTTGTCATTTTTGTGTAACCTAATTTTCATCAAATGGCCAATAATTCAAGATGAAAAGTCATGAAATTACCACCCTTAGATTAGCATCTCAGCCCTCTCAAATTACAGCTGTCCAAGAAAAATGTTGACATCTTTTTTCCAGCCCAACTCTGATTTTTTGAAGGGCCCAAAAAGCCCTTTTCGGTTGCTTGGGTGAAATGACCATTTTGCCCTCCCGGATGCAAAATAAATATCAAACGGGCTCCAAATTCAATTTTTCGTTTTTTAATACTTCCAAAATAATAAAATATTGAGTTCTGGAAGTTTTCAAAATTATCCGAGTCCGTTTGCTATTTATTTGGATTTTTTCTTCCCAAAATGTCCTTTTATGCCCCTACTTTTTACCATTTTTTAAACGAGCTCCAAATCAAGATTTTTCTTCACCAATCTCTTCAAAATGATTAAAAAGTGTGATCTGGAAGTTTTCGTAATTTTTGGAGCTCATTTGGTATTTTTTCGGGATTTATCGGCTTGAATTACTGCATAGGAAGCTCGGGATTTAGCCATTTTGCAAACGAACTCGGAATCAAGATTTTCTTTTACCAATCTCTTTCAAATGATTTAAGAATGAGATTGACAAATTTTCCATAATTTTCGGAGTCCATTTGCTATTTTTCCCAAAATTTTCCAATTTTGCCCTTTAACTTTCGAAACCCGGTTTTGCTCAAAACAAGTCCGATTTTCAGATTTTCTTCAATCTGAGCCTTGGGCCATCCTTTTTAATCATTCCTCATCCATTGGGGGCTTTGGTCTTACCAAGTCGGGCCATTTCTGTGATTCTTCCCGATTTCACCGAAATCCACTAAAAAACCTAATTCTCGGTTTTCTCCCGGATTGACTTTTCTTTCGGTTTTTCTTGCAAGTGACTTCTCCATTACCCGTAGTCAGTGCTTATCTTTCATTTGGAACCTTCAATTTTGACCAGTTTGATCGTTTAAGCACTTTTCCCCAAATTTCTCGGATTAGGGTTTCTTTTCTACTGAATCTCCAAATCCCAACTTCCGAACTCCATATCTTTCAATGTAGACCTCGGATTATCAAAATTCTTTCTCCATTTTTCAATTGAACTTAAAATCTTGATTTTGAAAGTGGGTTGACTTTTTCAGTAGTTGACTTTCTGGGGTTGACTTTTTCGGGGTTGACTTTTTCGGGGTTGACTTTTTTTCAAGTTTGACTTTTTATGCTCGCCCTCTTAAACTAAGTCTCGGAGTACCACCTGCAGGATGAAAACAGTCTTTTTATACTCGGAAACATCAATATGGGAAGAAAACATACCTGTTTAGTGGCCCGGACAAAATTAGGTGTCTACAACCATAATTGTAAAATATTGTACTATAACTTACATTTCAAGGACTTGTGCTCGATTAACCTAAAAATGAAGCTAGCTTCTAGCTAGACTTGTTTAAAAATTGAGTTATCCATTCGATTTGATGGATTCGATTCGAATTGAGCCGGATATAGATAGAATTTTGTAGATCTAGATCGGTCTAGTTTGGATTGTTATGTAATCAACACAAATTATTTTTAGTTAAATTTAATTATGAAATATATAAATATTAATGTTAATATAAAAATAATTTTTAAATTTTTTAATATATTTTATTTTTAAATAGTAAAACGAGTTTTTCAAATCCGAGAGACCAAATTTGATCTTGAAGAAGTAATTTTTTTACTATTAGAATATGGCCTCACATGATCCGATCCATAAATAGCTCTACCTTGCAACCAAAATATTGCTGCCGGTAATGAAACTAAAGGTGCTCATGGGTCGGGCCGGGTCGCGGCAAATTTTTTTTTGATTTCTTTGCCCAAGCCCGGCTCTGGGTTGGACCGGACTGGCCCGTCGGCTCATATTTACTGTTCACTATATTAAAATATATTTTTTAATTTTTTGTATATATTTTTAAAATTAAATTTTAAAAATATTATTTTTTTTATTAGATAAACAGTGATTGGGATTGAGTCTGTTCGGGCCTGTTTGGATCACTAAAATCTCTGTCCAGACCCGAAAATATGCAGTGAAGAAAGGGAGGAGTGTGGAATTTATATTTTTGGTGAGTTTGGTGCCAAATCCGAAAATATTCAAATTTAAAGAAAAAAAATCATATATTTAAAATATAATAATATCCTTCTAAATATGTGTTAAAAATAAATATATGAAGAGTCCGGATAATTTAGAGAATGATGTCTCCAGTTTTCTTTAACTGAAAAAAAAAAAGTGAGAAAAATTATGAAGAATGAAAGGATTGATGAAACATTGAAGGAAAAGTGAAATGAAGAAGGAAAAGTGAGAAAAATTAAGGTGGGGGAAACAGAAAGGAGCAAAACTTACAGGACAAAGAAACAGGAAACCAAGGTCTAAATCAATGTCATCAAAGCTAACAGTCTTGAAAAACCCAGAGCCGGGCTTGGGCAAAGAAATCAAAAGAAAATTTGTCGCGACCCGGCCCGACCCATGAGCACCTCTAGTTTCATTACCGGCAACAATATTTTGGTTGCAAGGTAGAGCTATTTATGGATCAGATCATGTGAGGCCATATTCTAATAGTAAAAAAATTACTTCTTCAGGATCAAATTTGCTCTCTCGGATTTGAAAAACTCGTTTTACTATTTAAAAATAAAATATATTAAAAAAATTAAAAATTATTTTTATATTAACATTAATATTTATATATTTCATAATTAAATTTAACTAAAAATAATTTTTGTTGATTACATAACAATCCAAACTAGACCGATCTAGATCTACAAAATTCTATCTATATCCGGCTCAATTCGAATCGAATCCATCAAATCGAATGGATAACTCAATTTTTAAACAAGTCTAGCTAGAAGCTAGCTTCATTTTTAGGTTAATCGAGCACAAGTCCTTGAAATATAAGTTATAGTACAGTATTTTACAAGTATGGTCAAGTATTTAGGCCTTGGTTTTTGACATCTACAAGTATGGTCAAGGCTAATCTTCCCCCTCCTTTTATTTGAAATGTAAGTTATAGTACAGTATTTTACAATTAAATTATCAATACTAAAAAAGCAAGACAAGTTTAATTTAAATTGAAATAAGAAATTAAAAAGTTATTTTTTTTAATAAAAAATAATAAATACTAGTATTGATTTTTTTAAAAAAGTTTCTTGCCCATATCCTAATGGTTGGACTCCTACATATTGGCTATATAAGTCACAAAACCAATTGCTATGGCTTCTTTTGCTTTTTTGTCTTCTTAATTTTTGTAAGACGATAAGGATATCTTTTAAGTTTTATTCATTGATTAAAAAATTGGACCAAATCGATTGATTGGATCAGTTGAATCGGGAATCGATGTCCTATTCGGTTCGACGAGTCTATTAAAATCAAAAATTAATCGAACCGGTACAAAATCGATTCAATCGGTAAAAAAACGATTATATATGTATTTTTTATTTTTTTCAAAATTTTATTTATAATTAATGAGATTCAAACTTTTAGCCTCTTAGATTTATATTAAAGAATTTATCATTAAATCAAATGCATATTTTTATTAATTATTAACTATATTTAATAATTATATAATATTAAACTTAATATTTAAATATTAAAAAGAATACATCAAACCGGTCGGTCCAACCGATTGAACCAAATATCGAAAGTCTGATCGATTCGATTTTCGATCTGATTTTTTTCACCTTGGTTTTATCTCGATCTAATCTTTCTCTCGAACAATGTTAAGAACTCACTCCTCTACGTCAACTTCATTCTTTTCCCGGTTATTGAATATTTGATTTTCTTTGGAACTTCTTTTTGTCATTATTTGAAATGAACTTTTTTTTGTAATGAGAAAAAAATGCACGGGTAACTTGACAGGCAACATATCCAACAATGTTGGAGTTTTTTGATAGCCTTGGGGTTGATGTGGAGGCATCGGACATGTCAATCTCTGTCAGCCATGACAAAGGCCGCCATGGCTATGACTATGAATGAGGCACCCAATCTGGGTTTTCAAGCTTGTTTGCACACAAGAAAAACATGTTCCATCCCTACTTTTGGCAACTCTTTAGAGAAATTATTAAGTTCAGGGAAGATGCCATTAGGTCAGCCTTTCCCTCTTAATATTATCTCTTCTAAATTTGCTCAAGAAACTGCACTTTCTTGGACTTAAATTGACTTGTTTTGCAGTTATATTGAAGTGCTTGAGAAAAATCCAGACAATATTGATGGTAATGAAACCTTGGGGCAGTTTATAAAATCAAGGAGTTACTCTGAAACATTTCAGAACACTTATCTTGTGAGCAGCTGAAGAATTTATTGTATATTTCATCCAATTCTTGACCTTTTTGTAATCCCAATTATTGGAATTAATCAATTAAAATATTTCAAATATTTTAGGCTCCCATTTGTGGTTCAGTATGGTGCTGCTCCACAGAAAGAGTTATGAATTTTTCAGCCTTCTCAGTTCTTTCATTTTGTTGCAGTCACCATTTGTTCCAGGTATTTTTTTTTATTTTTGTTTCAAAGAAAGGAACTACTATCCAAAGGAGTTTTCTCTTCCTGTCCAAAAGCCATTGTAAATTTTCATGTCAAAATAAAATATTCTTTGTTGATTTTGTTTCAATTGAAATTTGCAGCTTCTTGGGCATCCACAGTGGTTGACTATTAAACAACATTCATATTTTGTGAAAAAGGTGCAGATTTCTAGCTTCTTAATCTGTTCTAACTCTCTTGTGGAGTAGGTTGTTTAAATGATAACTTAAGGTTCTTTTGATGTAAGCTCATAAGCATATATTCAATTCAATTCATTTTTTTTATCAATTAAACAGATCAGAGACATTCTGGAGAGTAGAGGTTGTCAATTGAAACTCAGTTGTCAAGTACATTCTATTTTGCCTACTGATAATGGTGAGTACATAACTTTTCCAATGTAGCATAGAATATGCATATAATCAATTGCATAAGTTTCTTTTTACGTACCAACAAGAGTTAGTCCAATTGGTAAACGGAGGAACCTTTTTCTTATGAATCGGGATTTCATCATTGTGGGATAGTTCGTTCTTAAGATTAATCTGAGAGGGGATTAGACATAGATAAAGTCTAGGAATACCCCTGACTGTATTACCAAAAAAAGATTGCATAAGTTTTGGAAGCTGAATAGAAAGAAAGGGTATCCCAGAATATAATCTTTTGAAATATAATATTAAGAAGGAAAGGCTGACCTAATGGCATCTTCCCTGAACTTAATAATTTTTCTAAGGAGTTGCCAAAAGTAGGGATTGAACATGTTCTTCTTGTGTGCAAACAAGCTTGAAAACCCAGATTGGGTGCCCCATTCATAGTCATAGCCATGGCTGCCTTTATCATGGCTGACAGAGATTGACACGTCTGATGCCTCCACATCAACCCCAAGGCTATCAAACAACTCCAACATTGTTGAATATGTTGCCTGTCAAGTTACCCGTGCATGTTTTTCTCATTACAAAAAAAAAGTTCATTTCAAATAATGACAAAATGAAGTACCAAAGAAAATCAAATATTCAATAACCGGGAAAAGAATCAAGTTGACGTAGAGGAGTGAGTTCTTAACATTGTTCGAGAGAAAGATTAGATCGAGATAAAACCAAGGTTAAAAAAAAAAATCAGATCGAAAATTGAATCGATCAGACTTTCTATTTTTGGTTCAATCGGTTGGACCGACCGGTTTGATGTATTTTTTTAATATTTAAACATTAAATTTAATATTATATAATTATTAAATATAGTTAATAATTAACAAAAATATGCATTTGATTTAATGGTAAGTTCTTGACTATAAATCTAAGAGGTTAAAGGTTTGAATTTCATTAATTACAAATAAAATTTTGAAAAATATAAAAAAAAATATATAATCGGTTTTTTATCAGTTGAATCGATTTTGTACCGGTTCGATTAATTTTCGATTTTAATAGACTCGTCGAACCGAATAGGACACCGATTCCTCATTCAACTAATCCAATCAATCGATTCGGTTCGATTTTTTAATCAATGAATAAAACTTAAAAGATATCCTTATCGTCTTACAAAAATTAAGGGAAAAAAAGGCAAAAAAAGCCATTGGTTTTGTGACTTATATATCCAATATGTAAGAGTCTAGCCTTTAGGATACGGGCAAGAAACAAAAAAAAAAAATCAATACTAGTATTTATTAGTTTTTTATAAAAAAATAACTTTTTTATTTTTTATTCAATTTAATTAAACTTGTCTTGCTTTTTTAGTATAGATAATTTAATTGTAAATTAATGTACTATAACTTACATTTCAAATAAAAGGAGGGGGAAGATTAGCCTTGACCATATTTGTAGATGTCAAAAACCAAGGCCTAAATACTTGACCATACTTGTAGATGTCAAAAACCAAGGCCTAAATACTTGGCCATACTTGTAGATGTCAAAAACCAAGGCCTAAATACTTGACCATACTTGTAAAATACTGTACTATAACTTCCATTTCAAGGACTTTGCTCGATTAACCTAAAAATGAAGCTAGCTTCTAGCTAGACCTGTTTAAAAATTGAGTTATCCATTCGGTTTGATGGATTCGATTCGAATTGAGTCGGATATAGATAAAATTTTGTAGATCTAGATCGGTCTAGTATGGATTGTTATGTAATCAACAAAAATTATTTTTAGTTAAATTTAATTATGAAATATATAAATATTAATGTTAATATAAAAATAATTTTTAATTTTTTTAATATATTTTATTTTTAAATAGTAAAACGAGTTTTTCAAATCCGAGAGATCAAATTTGATCTTGAAGAAGTAACTTTTTTACTATTAGAATATAGCCTCACATGATCCGATCCATAAATAGCTCTACCTTGCAACCAAAATATTGTTGCTGGTAATGAAACTAGAGGTGCTCATGGGTCGGGCCGGGTCGCGGCAAATTTTTTTTTTGATTTCTTTGCCTAAGTCCGGCTCTGAGTTGGGCCGGACCGGCCCGTCGGTCCATATTTACTGTTCATTATATTAAAATATATATTTTATTTTTTTTTAAATATTTTTAAAATTAAATTTTAAAAATATTATTTTTTATTAAATAAACAGTGATTCGGACCGAGTCTGTTCGGGCATATTCGGATAACTAAAATCTTTGTCCAGACCCGACTCAATACGGGCCGAGCGGGCTGCTCGGCCCATGGTCTAAATGAACTTGCTTCTTGTATTTTCATAAAGATAATCTTTCATTATTTTGTTTTTGGAAATCTTTTATTATTAAAGTTAGGTTTCGTTTAACATTGTTTCTGACACAATTTTTGAGATTAAAAACCGTTTTTCATGAATCCGGCTCCTCTCCATTCCACTAAATGAATTGGAGAGGCCAGTCCATTCTTAAGATTTTGACACTTGTTTTGGATTAATTATCAATGGTTAGAATTTTTGTTTATGATATTACTAACAAAAGAAACGGTTTTTGCTTATAACAAAACGGAGCAAACCGTGTTTACTTATAACAAAGGTGTCTTCTCCCTGATCTTAAAAAAAAAAATGAAAGAGCTGCAATGTGACTGCTAAGATTATGAGAGAAGCCATGGTCGATGTGCGGAGAGGTGAAATCGAAGAGGTTTTCTTGGAGGGAGAGGAGGCGAAGAAGATGCAGTGAAAGAAGGGAGGAGTGTGGATTTATATTTTTGGTGGGTTTGGTGCCAGATCCGAAAATATTCAAATTTAAAAAAAAAAAATCATATATTAAAATATAATAATATCCGTCTAAATATGTGTTAAACATAAATATATGAAGAGTCCGGATAATTTAGAGAATGATTTCTCCAGTTTTCTTTAACTGAAAAAAAAGTAAGAAAAATTATGAAGAAGGAAAGGATTGATGAAACATTGAAGGAAAAGTGAAATGAAGAAGGAAAAGTGAGAAAAATTAAGGTGGGGGAAACAGAAATGAGCAAAACTTACAGGACTAAGAAACAGAAAACCAAGGTCTAAATCAATGTCATCAAAGCTAACAGTCTTGAAATGGCCACCTAATTGTTCTTCTTTCTCGTAAACCGCAACGTTAACGCCAGCTCTGGCAAGAACATAGGCCGAAACCAGCCCTCTAATCCCACCTCCGATCACAGCCACCGCCATAGCTTTCAACTCTAACAATGGAAACTTCAATTATTACAGAAATTATTCACTGCTATATATCCGTCCCCTGCAATAATAAATCTTTATATTAATCTTGTTAAACGCTGAACCCAGAAACCATAAAATTTTGGTGCATGTTTGCATGCTCATGGCAAAAAAAAAATAATAATAATGAAGTACTGCATGCAGCCATGTTTGAACCTTTTAGAAGATAAAGTTTGAAAGGCAGGTAAAGAATGCTTCAAATTTCTGTGTAGAAATGGTACATATGGGTGAACGCAGAAAATAAAGTTTGAAAGGCATAAATTTTTTTTTTGGGAGAAGTCCCATCCGATTATATTTCAAAAGATTAGTTTTGAACGAAATCTAAAGAAGATACCAAAAAAATTGGTACATATGAGTTAATATTAATAAGGATTTATATTTGCTGTCGGTCTAGAAATAATATATATGGGTTAATATTAATAAAGATTTATATTTATTACATTGTTAGTTAATAAATAAATTAAATGATGTTATTTTATTAAAAATAAAATTATTTATATATTTTTTAATAAGTTAGCATTATTTATTCATTGATAATGTGTAAATATATATTATCAATGTATCAAATATAAATCCTATTAATAATACTGTAAAGAAGTGGTGTATTGTCTTGTCATTGAACTAATTTTTTTTTCCTTTGGATTTTGTTTAGTTAAATTATTTTAATTTTGATTATTTATATTTTAAATATTTTATTAAATTAATTTTTTATAAGAATATATTTTAAAATCTCTTCATTCAAAGTTTTTGAAAGTATTTTTATATTTTAATTAATAATATATGTAAAATAAAATAAAATCAAAATTAAGAAAAAACATTGATCATAAAAAATATTAAAATAATATTTATGACACAAAGGAGTAATTTCTATTTTTATATATATAAAACTGAAAAATTATTCATAAATAAATAATTTTAAATTTCACAAACGAGATTAACATAATAAAATATGATTTTTAAGATATATTTAAAAAAAATAAAATAAAAAAACTTAAAAAAAAAGAGTATATGTAATAATTTTTTAATCCAATTTATAAAATTAAAAAAATTATATTGTAAATATATAAACGAATTATATATATATATATATAGTAAGTTCGTAACATTTGATTATTATTTTTTCTAATTTGGTCAGAGTGTGTGAATTTCTTTCTTTCTTCCTTTCTTTCTTTCTTTCTTTCTTTTTTTCTTTTTTTTTTTTTCGTAGAAAATCTGGCAATTAGTTTGTAGATGTGCATTAATAGTTATGCGGACTGAAATTAAGGGCTATTTAGCATTATTATTGAAAAAGTTTGAGGTGAAAAAAATTCAAGTTGAAAAAAATATATTTAAAAAGTATGATGAAAAATTATAGTTTAATTTTTTTTTTTAAATGTTTAGTATTGTTGTGAAAAAATATTGTAGAAAATTAAAATGTAAAAAAAAAAAGATATGTTTAAAATAAATAAATAAAAAGTGTAAAATGTGAGAATAATAAAGTTATTATTTTTAAAGTCAGCTTTTAAAGCACAAAAGTTATAATTTTTTGACTTTTTAATTTAACTTTTTAAATCATGGTTTTAACAGCAAAAATCAATTTTTTTTTATTTGTTTAACATTGATTTTGCGATAAAAAACAGCTTTAACCTAAAAAATTATGCCAAAAACAATGCTAAATAAGACCTAAATAGATTTGACCTTACTTAAATACCATGTGTACACAACACCATAATAAAAAAGGTTTATGTTTTATTAACAATTAATTCTAATTAAGAAGTTGTGTGCCCTTTAAGTTAACTTTCTACGTGTCTAATCTCAATGGGCCTCTCTGTACGATACTCAAAGATCATTTTTCACCACATAAGTTATTTTAAACTCGAGCATCAATTCAGATTAAATTGCAAAATTCAAAATTTTGAATTCGAAAAAATTCAAATAAAGAGCAATTCAAATTCGAAAAAATTGAAATTGACATGATCGAACTTGTCATAAATCAAAATCGTTATAATTCGAATTTGAAATTAATTCAATTCAAAACTCGTAAATGTTTGAATTTATAATCCGAAAAACTCAAAATATAATTATATGATTTTATTTAAAAATATAAATAAATGATAAATTTTTTTCTTAAATAAAAATTTAAATTTTTTTTTTTAATTTCAATTTAATTCAACTTGTCTTGCTTTTTTGGGGGGGAAAAAATTGTCTTGCCTTTTTAGTGTTGATAATTTAATAAGTTAGGTGTACAAAACTGTACTATAACTTACACTTCAAATAAAAGGGAGGGGCAAGATTAGCCTTGATCATACTTCTAAATGCCAAAAACCCAGACCTAAATATAGGATGATCCCCCTTTTATGAAATTCACCTAAGCAATTGTAGCCCAAAGCTACCACAATACCGTTTCAAGGCCTTGTGCCCCGGTTAACCTAAAAAATGAAGCAAGCCTCTAACGAGATTTGATCAAAGATTGAATTATTTGTTTGGTTGAGTATGTTTAGTTCGAATTGGATTAAATTTGGGATAAATTTTTTTAAATTTTGATCAATTCAGTTCGATTCGAATTATTATTTAATTAATAAAAAATTATTTTTTATTTAAATTTAATTATAAAAATATATAAATATTAATATAAATTATTTTAAATTTTTCAAAGCTGTTTTTTACCGCAAAATCAATGTTAAACAGATAAAAAAAAATGGTTTTTGCTGTTAAAATCATGATTTAAAAAGCCAAACTAAAAAGCCAAAAAATTATAACTTTTGTGCTTTAAAAGCTGACTTTAAAAATAATAACTTTATTATTCTCACATTTTACACTTTTTATTTATTTATTTTAAACATATCTTTTTTTTTTTTTACATTTTAATTTTCTACAATACTTTTTCACAACAATACTAAACACATAAAAAAAATTAAACTATAATTTTTATCACATTTTTTAAATATATTTTTTTCACCTCAAACTTTTTTCAATAATAATGCTAAATAGCCCTTAATTTCAGTCCGCATAACTATTAATGCACATCTACAAACTAATTGCCAAATTTTCTACGCAAAAAATTAAAATAAAAAAAATAAAAAAAAAAAAAGAAAGAAAGGAAGAAAGAAAGAAAGAAAGAAAGAAATTCACACACTCTGACCAAAATAGAAAAAATAATAATCAAATGTTACGAACTTACTATATATATATATATATAATTCGTTTATAAATTTACAATATAATTTTTTTAAAATTTTATAAATTGGATTAAAAAATTATTACATATACTCTTCTTTTTCAGTTCATTTTTTTATTTTTTAAATATATCTTAAAAATTATATGTTATTATGTTAATCTCGTTTGTGAAATTTAAATTTTTTTATTTATGAATAATTTTTCAGTTTTATATATATAAAAATAGAAATTACTCCTTTGTGTCATAAATATTATTTTAATATTTTTTATGATCAATTTTTTTTCTTAATTTTGATTTTATTTTACATATATTATTAATTAAAATACAAAAATACTTTCAAAAACTTTGAATGAAGAGATTTTAAAATATATTCTTATAAAAAATTAATTTAATAAAATATTTAAAATATAAATAATCAAAATTAAAATAATTTAACTAAACAAAATCCAAAGGAAAAAAAAGTTAGTTCAATGACAAGACAATACACCATTTCTTTACGGTATTATTAATAGGATTTATATTTGGTACATTGATAATATATATTTACACATTATAAATGAATAAATAATGTTAACTTATTAAAAAATATATAAATAATTTTATTTTTAATAAAATAACATCATTTAATTTATTTATTAACTAACAATGTATTAAATATAAATCTTTATTAATATTAACCCATATATACCATTTCTAGACCGACATCAAATATAAATTCTTATTAATATTAACCCATATGTACCATTTTTTTGGTATCTAAGACATCCCTAGAATTCGTTCAAAACTAATCTTTTGAAATATAATCGGATGGGTCTTCCCCAAAAAAAAATTTCTGCCTTTCAAACTTTATTTTCTGCGTTCACCCATATGTACCATTTCTACACAGAAATTTGAAGCATTCTTTCCCTGCCTTTCAAACTTTATCTTCTAAAAGGTTCAAACATGCAGTACTTGATTAATTTTTTTTTTGGCCATGAGCATGCAAACATGCACCAAAATTTATGCTTTCTGGGTTCAGCTTTTAACAAGATTAATATAAAGATTTATTATTGCAGGGGAAGGATATATAGCCGTGAATAATTTCTGTAATAATTGAAGTTTCCATTGTTAGAGTTGAAAGCTATGGCGGTGGCTGTGATCAGAGGTGGGATTAGAGGGCTGGTTTCGGCCTATATTCTTGCCAGAGCTGGCGTTAACGTCGCGGTTTACGAGAAAGAAGAACAATTAGGTGGCCATTTCAAGACTGTTAGCTTTGATGACATTGATTTAGACCTTGGTTTCCTGTTTCTTAGTCCCGTAAGTTTTGCTCCTTTCTGTTTCCCCCACCTTAATTTTTCTCACTTTTCCTTCTTCATTTCACTTTTCCTTCAATGTTTCATCAATCCTTCATAATTTTTCTCACTTTTCTTTCAGTTAAAGAAAACTGGAGAAATCATTCTCTAAATTATCCGGACTCTTCGTATATTTATTTTTAACACATATTTAGACGGATATTATTATATTTTAAATATATGTTTTTTTTTTAAATTTGAATATTTTCGGATCTGGCACCAAACTCACCAAAAATATAAATTCCACACTCCTCCCTTCCTTCACTGCATATTTTCGGGTCTGGACAGAGATTTTAATGATCCGAATAGGCACGAACAGACTCGATCTGAATCACTGTTTATCTAATAAAAAAAATAATATTTTTAAAATTTAATTTTAAAAATATATACAAAGAATTAAAATATATATTTTAATATAGTGAACAGTAAATATGAGCCGGTGGGCCGGTCCGGCCCAACCCAGAGCCGGGCTTGGGCAAAGAAATCAAAAAAAAATTTGCCGCGACCCGGCCCGACCCATGAGCACCTCTAGTTTCATTACCGGCAACAATATTTTGGTTGCAAGGTAGAGCTATTTATGGATCGGATTATGTGAGGCCATATTCTAATAGTAAAAAAATTACTTCTTCAAGATCAAATTTGGTCTCTCGGATTTGAAAAACTCGTTTTACTATTTAAAAATAAAATATATTAAAAAAAATAAAAATTATTTTTATATTAATATTAATATTTATATATTTCATAATTAAATTTAACTAAAAATAATTTTTGTTGATTACATAACAATCCAAACTAGACCGATCTAGATCTACAAAATTCTATCTATATCCGGCTCAATTCGAATCGAATCCATCAAATCGAATGGATAACTCAATTTTTAAACAAGTCTAGCTAGAAGCTAGCTTCATTTTTAGGTTAATCGAGCACAAGTCCTTGAAATGTAAGTTATAGTACAGTATTTTACAAGTATGGTCAAGTATTTAGGCCTTGGTTTTTGACATCTACAAGTATGGTCAAGGCTAATCTTCCCCCTCCTTTTATTTGAAATGTAAGTTATAGTACAGTATTTTATAATTAAATTATCAATACTAAAAAAGCAAGACAAGTTTAATTTAAATTGAAATAAGAAATTAAAAAGTTATTTTTTTAATAAAAAAATAATGAATACTAGTATTGATTTTTTTAAAAAAGTTTCTTGCCCATATCCTAAAGGTTGGACTCCTACATATTGGCTATATAAGTCACAAAACCAATTGCTATGGCTTCTTTTGCTTTTTTGTCTTCTTAATTTTTGTAAGACGATAAGGATATCTTTTAAGTTTTATTCATTGATTAAAAAATTGGACCAAATCGATTGATTGGATCAGTTGAATCGAAAATCGGTGTCCTATTTTGTTCGACGAGTCTATTAAAATCAAAAATTAATCGAACCGGTACAAAATCGATTCAATCGGTAAAAAACCGATTATATATATATTTTATTTTTTTTAAAATTTTATTTATAATTAATGAGATTCAAACTTTTAGCCTCTTAGATTTATAGTAAAGAATTTATCATTAAATCAAATGCATATTTTTATTAATTATTAACTATATTTAATAATTATATAATATTAAACTTAATATTTAAATATTAAAAAAAATACATCAAACCGGTTGGTCTAACCGTTTGAATTGAAAATTGAAAATCTGCTCGATTCGATTTTCGATCTGATTTTTTTAACTTTGGTTTTATCTCGATCTAATCTTTCTCTCGAACAATGTTAAGAACACACTCCTCTACGTCAACTTGATTCGTTTCCCGGTTATTGAATATTTGATTTTCTTTGGAACTTCATTTTGTCATTATTTGAAATGAACTTTTTTTTTGTAATGAGAAAAACATGCACGGGTAACTTGACAGGCAACATATCCAACAATGTTGGAGTTGTTTGATAGCCTTGGGGTTGATGTGGAGGCATCAGACATGTCAATCTCTGTCAGCCATGACAAAGGCCGCCATGGCTATGACTATGAATGGGGCACCCAATCTGGGTTCTCAAGCTTGTTTGCACACAAGAAGAACATGTTCAATCCCTACTTTTGGCAACTCCTTAGAGAAATTATTAAGTTCAGGGATGATGCTATTAGGTCAGCTTTTCCCTCTTAATATTATCTCTTCTAAATTTGCTCAAGAAACTGCACTTTCTTGGACTTAATTTGACTTGTTTTACAGTTATATTGAAGTGCTTGAGAAAAATCCAGACAATATTGATGGTAATGAAACCTTGGGGCAGTTTATAAAATCAAGGAGTTACTCTGAAACATTTCAGAACACTTATCTTGTGAGCAGCTGAAGAATTTATTGTATATTTCATCCAATTCTTGATCTTTTTGTAATCCCAATTATTGGAATTAATCAATTAAAATATTTCAAATATTTTAGGCTCCCATTTGTGGTTCAGTATGGTGCTGCTCCACAGAAAGAGTTATGAATTTTTCAACCTTCTCAGTTCTTTCATTTTGTTGCAGTCACCATTTGTTCCAGGTATTCTTTTTTTTTTTGTTCCAAAGAAAGGAACTACTATCCAAAGGAGTTTTCTCTTCCTGTCCAAAAGCCATTGTAAATTTTCATGCCAAAATAAAATATTCTTTGTTGATTTTGTTTCAATTGAAATTTGCAGCTTCTTGGGCATCCACAGTGGTTGACTATTAGACAGCATTCATATTTTGTGAAAAAGGTGCAGATTTCTAGCTTCTTAATCTTTTCTAACTCTCTTGTGGAGTAGGTTGTTTAAATGATAACTTAAGGTTCTTTTGATGTAAGCTAATAAGCATATATTCAATTCAATTCTGGTATCAATAAAACAGATCAGAGACATTCTGGAGAGTAGAGGTTGTCAATTGAAACTCAATTGTCAAGTACATTCTATTTTGCCTGCTGATAATGGTGAGTACATAACTTTTCCAATATAGCATAGAATATGCATATAATCAATTGCATAAGTTTCTTTTTACGTACCAACAAGAGTTAGTCCAATTGGTAAGCGGAGGAACCTTTTTCTTATAAATCGGGATTTCATCATTGTGGGATAGTTCGTTCTTAAGATTGTTCTGAGAGGGGATTAGACACAGATAAAGTCTAGGAATACCCCTGACTGTATTACCAAAAAAAGATTGCATAAGTTTTGGAAGCTGAATAGAAAGAAAGGGTATCCTAGAATATAACATTTTTTCTTTCTTTGAGCATATATAGTCTTGCAAACAAATTATAGGCATTTTTCCCTATCAGGAATTTTATGGTCCTCCAAAGATAATTGTGAAAAAGGGATTAGCAAGTAGCACCATAGTATGTGGAGATGGTTTCCAAGAAACATATAATGGATGCATATAATGGATGCATAATAGCTGTTGATGCTCCCTCAACCTTGAGATTATTAGGAAACCAAGCAACATTTGAAGAAATCATAATCCTGGGTGCATTCCAGTATTCTTCCAGGTACCAATTTTCTCTTTTGATCTACATAGGATTGATTGCACCTACATCTCAAAATTTTATATGCATTAATTCCTAATCTATCACAGCTTCTTATAACAAAGTATGCATTGTTATAGATTGCAATAAGTCTAATTTTGGTCCTTCTATAGCTTGCTACACTTTCCTATACTAGTTTATGGATGCTACACGTGCTTTGCACGTGGATGATATAATACATCAATATTATTTATTTTATGTAATTCACTATTAAATATTTTTTATCTTTTTGGTAAATCTATATATTATATATATATTTTAAAATTTTGGTATAAAATTATATCAAATGTTATCACAATTATATTAAAGATTTCCAATACTATTACAAAATTATCTCAAAGATTACTAAAATTATATCAAAGGTTACTAAAACTATATCAAACGTTACCAAAACTATATTAAAAGTTACCAAAAAATTACCAAAATTATATCAAAACCTTTGATGATTTACTTTATAATCATTTTATATTTCCTTTCTTTATGGATATATATTTAGCTACAAAAATTCATGAAACTATGATCAATTGTTTCTGTTGGCAGTGATATTTTCCTTCACCGTGACGATAATTTAATGCCCAATGACCGATCAGCATGGAGTGCACTGAACTTTCTCAGAACTAGTAAAGAAAAAAAAAAGCATGCTTAACATACTTGCTAAATGTGCTACAGGTCTGTAACAAGTTTTATGAGTAAACTGGATTTTAAAATGATTTTCGGAATAAATATGACATTTAAATTTACAAATATTCCTTAATTTATAGAATAACATCTAGAGAAACAGAGAAGAATGTTGTATCTCATCAGAACTAGAAATGGTTGGAGAGAGTTTTAATTTGAGATATAGTAAGGCCTGCCTGGTTATAAAGGAAATCAATCTTTTCAGCATTACAGACAGAAACTGAAAATATTCATTTTTAAAGAGCTTAAACTCAGAATATATATATATATATATGCATGCCAGGTTCTTTTAACCAACAAAATGATGAAAATATGTTTCAAGAATGAAGTCATTGAAGTCAGCATCTTGGATATAATGGAATGTGTCGAGTAACTTTCTCCGATTTAATGGTCTAATATAGCCTCTAATTGCAGAATGTTGGGAAAACAAGCCTGCCATTTTTTGTGACTCTCAATCCAGACCATACACCAAACAATTCCTTGCTTAACTTGTCAAATGGTCATCTAATACCCTCTATTGCTGCATCAAAAGCTTCACTTGAGCTTGACCAGATTCAGGGGAAGAGAGGAATCTAGTTCTATGGTGAGAATTTTTCCTCATGAAATAATATGTGAATTAAAGATACTATATTTTTAGGTTACATTTGTTAGTATTATTATTTTTAAGATGAGAAAGCATATCATGTCAACTGAATCCCACCTTTTTCAGGCTATGACTTCCATCAGGATGCTTTCAAGGTACCTTACTGATTAATTTCTGCTCATATCTAATGATTCACTTTTATTGTATAGGCTGCAATACAAATACAAAAACTTACAATTGAAGGTTGCATGTAGTTTTATTTTTGTTAGTTCTATTATCATCTTTCAAGAATTTATTGAGGATATCTTCTTCTTCTCAGGCTGGTATGGTTGCTGCACATGGCATCTTGGGAAAGCAATCATATGTTCTGAACAGTCGGCGAAACTTGTCACTCTCTTTCGCAGAAACAGGAGCACGTCTTTTTGTAACTAAATTCTTTCAACAATATATTTCAATGGGCTGCGTAATGTGAGTTCTTAAAAATAATTACTCAAATTCCTATATACTTCATTTTCCAGTATCTTACCAACTTGTATTTGTTGATTCTAATCAATTTGGTTTTCAAAAATGATACAAACTTCAGACTCCAAAACAGCCTAAAGTAACAAAATCAAACTTGAAAGTATAATAAATCACAGTTATAAATAATTAGCAAATAGAATAAATCCTTCATAATAAAATTCCTGGTTTTTCATAATAAAATCCTTCATAAATAAGGTTGAAATAAGGTTTAAAGTCAAGAACGAGATCAGAGATGGTTTAAAGTCAAGAAAAACCAAGAATTTTATTATGAAGGATTTATTCTATTTGCTAATTATTTATAACTGTGATTTATTATACTTTCAGGTTTGATTTTGTTACTTTAGGCTGTTTTGGAGTCTGAAGTTTGTATCATTTTTGAAAACCAAATTGATTAGAATCAACAAATACAAGTTGGTAAGATACTGGAAAATGAAGTATATAGGAATTTGAGTAATTATTTTTAAGAACTCACATTACACATCCCATTGAAATATATTGTTGAAAGAATTTAGTTACAAAAAGATGTGCTCCTGTTTCTGCGAAAGAGAGTGAAAAGTTCCGCCAACTGTTCAGAACATATGATTGCTTTCCCAAGATGCCATGTGCAGCAACCATACCAGCCTGAGAAGAAGAAGATATCCTCAATAAATTCTTGAAAGATGATAATAGCACTAACAAAAATAAAACTACAGGAAACCATCAATTGTAAGTTTTTGTAATTGTATTGCAGCATATACAATAAAAGTGAATCATTAGATATGAGCAGAAATTATCAGTAAGGTACCTTGAAAGCATCCTGATGGAAGTCATAGCCTGAAAAAGGTAGGATTCAGTTGACATGATATGCTTTCTCATCTTAAAAATAATAATACTAACAAATGTAAACTAAAAATATAGTATCTTTAATTCACATATTATTTCATGAGGAAAAGTTCTCACCACAGAACCAGATTCCTCTCTTCCCCTGAATCTGGTCAAGCTCAAGTGAAGCTTTTGATGCAGCAATAGAGGGTATTAGATGACCATTTGACCAGTTAAGCAAGGAATTGTTTGGTGTATGGTCTGGATTGAGAGTCACAAAAAATGGCAGGCTTGTTTTCCCAACATTCTGCAATTAGAGGCTATATTAGACCATTAAATCGGAGAAAGTTACTCGACACATTCCATTATATCCAAGATGCTGACTTCAATGACTTCATTCTTGAAACATATTTTCATCATTTTGTTGGTTAAAAGAACCTGGCATGCATATATATATATATATTCTGAGTTTAAGCTCTTTAAAAATGAATATTTTCAGTTTCTGTCTGTAATGCTGAAAAGATTGATTTTCTTTATAACCAGGCAGGCCTTGCTATATCTCAAATTAAAACTCTCTCCATCCATTTCTAGTTTTGATGAGATACAGCATTCTTCTCTGTTTCTCTAGATGTTATTCTATAAATTAAGGAATACTTGTAAATTTAAATGTCATATTAATTCCGAAAATCATTTTAAAATCCAGTTTACTCATAAAACTTGTTACAGACCTGTAGCACATTTAGCCAGTATGTTAAGCATGCTTTGTTTTCGCTACTAGTTCTGAGAAAGTTCAGTGCACTCCATGCTGATCGGTTATTGGGCATTAAATTATCGTCACGGTGAAGGAAAATATCACTGCCAACAGAAACAATTGATCATAGTTTCATGAATTTTTGTAGCTAAATATATATCCATAAAGAAAGGAAATATAAAATGATTATAAAGTAAATCATCAAAGGTTTTGATATAATTTTGGTAATTTTTTGGTAACTTTTAATATAGTTTTGGTAACGCTTGATATAGTTTTAGTAACCTTTGATATAATTTTAGTAATCTTTGAGATAATTTTGTAATAGTATTGGAAATCTTTAATATAATTGTGATAACATTTGATATAATTTTATACCAAAATTTAAAATATATATATCTAATATATAGATTTACCAAAAAAGATAAAAAATATTTAATAGTGAATTACATAAAATAAATAATATTGACGTATTATATCATCCACGTGCAAAGCACATGTAGCATCCATAAACTAGTATAGGAAAGTGTAGCAAGCTATAGAAGGACCAAAATTAGACTTATTGTAATTTATAACAATGCATACTTTGTTATAAGAAGCTGTGATAGATTAGGAATTAATGCATATGAAATTTTGAGATGTAGGTGCAATCAATCCTATGTAGATCAGAAGAGAAAACTGGTACCTGGAAGAATACTGGAATGCACCCAGGATTCTAATTTCTTCAAATGTTGCTTGGTTTCCTAATAATCTCAAGGCTGAGGGAGCATCAACAGCCATTATGCATCCATTATATGTTTCTTAGAAACCATCTCCACATACAATGATGCTACCTGCTAATCCCTTTTTCACAATTATCTTTGGAGGACCATAAAATTCTTGATAGGGAAAAATGCCTATAGTTTGTTTGCAAGACTATATATGCACAAAGAAAGAAAAAATGTTGTATTCTGGGATACCTTTTCTTTCTATTCAGCTTCCAAAACTTATGCAATCTTTTTTTGGTAATACAGTCAGGGGTATTCCTAGACTTTATCTGTGTCTAATCCCCTCTTAGATTAATCTTAAGAACGAACTATCCCACAATGATGAAATCCCGATACATAAGAAAAGGGTTCCTCCGCTTACCAATTGGACTAACTCTTGTTGGTACGTAAAAAGAAACTTATGCAATTGATTATATGCATATTCTATGCTACATTGGAAAAGTTATGTACTCACCATTATCAGCAGGCAAAATAGAATGTACTTGACAACTGAGTTTCAATTGACAACCTCTACTCTCCAGAATGTCTCTGATCTGTTTTATTGATACCAAAATTGAATTGAATTGAATATATGCTTATTAGCTACATCAAAAGAACCTTAAGTTATCATTTAAAAAACCTACTCCACAAGAGAGTTAGAACATATTAAGAAGCTAGAAATCTGCACCTTTTTCACAAAATATGAATGCTGTCTAATAGTCAACCACTGTGGATGCCCAAGAAGCTGCAAATTTCAATTGAAACAAAATAAACAAAGAATATTTTATTTTGGCATGAAAATTTACAATGGCTTTTGGACAGGAAGAGAAAACTCCTTTGGATAGTAGTTCTTTTCTTTGAAAAAAAAAAAAAAAGAATACCTGGAACAAATGGTGACTGCAACAGAGAAGGCTGAAAAATTCATAACTCTTTCTGTGGAGCAGCACCATACTGAACCACAAATGGGAGCCTAAAATATTTGAAATATTTTAATTGATTAATTCCAATAATTAAGATTACAAAAAGGTCAAGAATTGGATGAAATATACAATAAATTCTTCATCTGCTCACAAGATAAGTGTTCTGAAATGTTTCAGAGTAACTCCTTGATTTTATAAACTGCCCCAAGGTTTCATTACCATCAATATTGTCTGGATTTTTCTCAAGCACTTCAATATAACTGCAAAACAAGTCAAATTAAGTCCAAGAAAGTGCAGTTTCTTGAGCAAATTTAGAAGAGATAATATTAAGAGGGAAAGGCTGACCTAATAGCATCATCCCTGAACTTAATAATTTCTCTAGGAGTTGCCAAAAGTAGGGATTGAACATGTTCTTCTTGTGTGCAAACAAGCTTGAAAACCCAGATTGGGTGCCCATTCATAGTCATAGCCATGGCGGCCTTTATCATGGCTGACAGAGATTGACACGTCCGATGCCTCCACATCAACCCCAAGGCTATCAAACAACTCCAACATTGTTGGATATGTTGTCTGTCAAGTTACCCGTGCATGTTTTTCTCATTACAAAAAAAAATTCATTTCAAATAATGACAAAAATGAAGTTCCAAAGAAAATCAAATATTCAATAACCAGGAAAAGAATGAAGTTGACGTAGAGGAGTGAGTTCTTAACATTGTTCGAGAGAAAGATTAGATCGAGATAAAACCAAGGTTAAAAAAATCAGATCGAAAATTGAATCGATCAGATTTTCGATTTTTGGTTCAATCGGTTGGACCGATCGGTGTGATGTATTTTTTTAATATTTAAACATTAAATTTAATATTATATAATTATTAAATATAGTTAATAATTATCAAAAATATGTATTTGATTTAATGGTAAGTTCTTGACTATAAATCTAAGAGGTTAAAGGTTTGAATTTCATTAATTACAAATAAAATTTTGAAAAATATAAAAAAAATATATAATCGGTTTTTTATCAGTTGAATCAATTTTGTACCGGTTCGATTAATTTTCGATTTTAATAGACTCGTCGAACCGAATAAGACACCGATTCCCCATTCAACTAATCCAATCAATCGATTCTGTTCGATTTTTTAATCAATGAATAAAACTTAAAAGATATCCTTATCGTCTTACAAAAATTAAGGGAAAAAAAGGCAAAAGAAGCCATTGGTTTTGTGACTTATATATCCAATATGTCAGAGTCTAGCCTTTAGGATACGGGCAAGAAACAAAAAAAAAATCAATACTAGTATTTATTAGTTTTTTATAAAAAAAATAACTTTTTTATTTTTTAATTCAATTTAATTAAACTTGTCTTGCTTTTTTAGTATAGATAATTTAATTGTAAAATACTGTACTATAACTTACATTTCAAATAAAAGGAGGGGGAAGATTAGCCTTGACCAAACCAAGGCCTAAATACTTGACCATACTTGTAGATGTCAAAAACCAAGGCCTAAATACTTGACCATACTTGTAAAATACTGTACTATAACTTCCATTTGAAGGACTTTGCTCGATTAACCTAAAAATGAAGCTAGCTTCTAGCTAGTTTAAAAATTGAGTTATCCATTCGATTTGATGGATTCGATTCGAATTGAGTCGGATATAGATAAAATTTTGTAGATCTAGATCGGTCTACTTTGGATTGTTATGTAATCAACAAAAATTATTTTTAGTTAAATTTAATTAGAAAATATATAAATATTAATGTTAATATAAAAATAATTTTTAATTTTTTTAATATATTTTATTTTTAAATAGTAAAACGAGTTTTTCAAATCCGAGAGACCAAATTTGATCTTGAAGAAGTAATTTTTTTACTATTAGAATATAGCCTCACATGATCCGATCCATAAATAGCTCTACCTTGCAACCAAAATATTGTTGCTGATAATGAAACTAGAGGTGCTCATGGGTCGGGCTGGGTCGCGGAAATTTTTTTTTTTGATTTCTTTGCCTATGTCCGACTCTGAGTTGGGCCGGACCGACCCGTCGGCCCATATTTACTATTCATTATATTAAAACCTATATTTTAATTTTTTATATATTTTTTTTAAATTAAATTTTAAAAATATTATTTTTTTTATTAGATAAACAGTGATTCGGACCGAGTCTGTTCGAGCATATTCGGATCACTAAAATCTTTGTCCAGACCCGACTCAATACGGGCCGAACGGGCTGCTCGGCCCATGGTCTAAATGAACTTGCTTCTTGTATTTTCATAAAGATAATCTTCCATTATTTTGTTTTTGGAAATTTTTTATTATTTAAGTTAGGTTTCGTTTAGCATTGTTTCTGACACAATTTTTAAAATTAAAAACTGTTTTTTTCATAAATCCGGCTCCTCTTCAGTCCACTAAATGAATTGGAGAGGCCAGTCCATTCTTAAGATTTTGACACTTGTTTTGGATTAATTATCAATGGGAGAAAAATGAGTTTGGCGGGAGAAAGAAAAAAGCTCCCAATTCAAGTTAGCATGACTCTCTTGAACTGAGAATTCCACCATTTTTCCTGCAAAAATCCTTGAAATTCCTTCATTCTTCACAAATCACTCAACGTTTCATTCACCACAATCAATAATCATCTTCGCTGCTCACTTTCGAACTTGAACTTCAACTTCAACTTTGCGAATTCAAGCCGAAATGGATTCATCGCGATCGGCAACGCAAAACTCAGGAAATCACAGATCAGATCCTCCATTGATGAACTATAAACAATCAGTTCTTGCTGATTCCTCATCATTGATGGCGAGAAAATCTGAGGAAGTGATGAAAGAGCATGAGGAGAAAGGGGAGTCAGTTATAACTGAATCCTTTGACGTGGCAAGCTCGCATTGGAGGAAGTTATTTCCTGCAACAGAAAATCAGGCATTGCACTTCTTTCCTCCGGAGAATCATGAAGGCAGAATCACAGTGAAACCGCCAAAAGAGGTCATTGAGGAAGGTATCTATCAATGGCAGAACTCTTTGGTGGCGCAATTCATCGGCCGGCCACCAAACTTCAGCTTGTTTCAAAGACTTGTCACCTTGCTTTGGGGGAAAGCAGGGGAGGTAGTGATCAAGCCTGCGGGGAAAAACATTTACCTAATTCAGTTTGTCAATGCTGAAATCAAGGATTGGGTCCTTGAACACGGGCCATGGCATATACAGAACAACCCGATCATCCTCCGGAAATGGGAGCCAGGAATGCAATCTCTGGAGTTCAATATGGC
The DNA here is from genome assembly GCA_030761205.1 of Fremontodendron californicum. Classification (NCBI taxonomy): domain Eukaryota; kingdom Viridiplantae; phylum Streptophyta; class Magnoliopsida; order Malvales; family Malvaceae; genus Fremontodendron; species Fremontodendron californicum. The sequence goes on along the minus strand of JAULJL010000022.1, from coordinate 22,458,754 downwards.
TCAAATCCCTGTTTGGGTTCACTTGAGGAATGTTCCATTGGAACTGTACTCTAAAATGGGGTTGAGCTATATAGCAAGTGCCTTGGGAACCCCATTATACATGGATCAAATCACAGCCAGCAAACAAAGGCTGGCATACGCCAAGATTTGTGTTGAGATTGAGGCAGAGCGTGACATGCCAAAACACATAGATGTGGAGCTTAGTGATGGTTCTCTGGTTACCATTCATGTCGAGTTTCCTTGGCTGCCCCAGAAATGTTCCCACTGTGGTACATTTGAACACTCTGACAGAGACTGCCCTTCCAAACCTCATCAACCATCTTCCAAAGTGTGGATCCCAAAGCGATCTGAAACAAAGGTCAAGGAACCCACTGTGGAAGCACCCATTGAACCAGCCAGGAAAGAATCAGTCAACGGGGATTCCACAAGTACTGCTACAGCAAGTGAGGTTCCCTCTTGTAATGCTGTAGGGAAGGTGGACCAAACTTGCTCACCAAGCTCCATTAACAGATTTGCTATCCTGGATACCATCTCTGAAAAAGATGTTGAGCTGCATGACCAAGTGGAGGAGACCACTACATTGAGCCCAAGGAAGCCAAGAGCTGCAGCTGCTGGAGTAGCAGAGTTGATGAAGGGTCTCAAGCACCGGAAGCATGGACCGGACAAAGGCAGGCTCAAAGGTAAGGCAAGCATGGTTGCCTTGGGAGGTCAGTCATCTGGCCAATCTCAATGAACATTCTGATATGGAATGTAAGAGGACTAAATTGTCCTCTTAAACAAAAAAATGTAGTTAGAAGAATAAAATACCTGAAGATTGACATTGCCTGTTTAATTGAGACTCGAATAAAAGTAGCCAAGATGCAGCCGGTGATGGATAGACAGTTCCATGGATGGAAAATCATCCACAACTATTCTGATGCCATCAATGGCAGAATTTGGTTCCTGCATAAGGAAGATTTGAATGTTGAGCTGAAAGCAGTAATGGATCAAGCTATTACATGTCAGGTTTCTCACAATTCACTGAAGTTCTTCCTGACGTCTATGGGGTTAATGATGGTCAGGGCAGAAGGGGACTGTGGACTCATCTGAACTCCCTCCACAACATGGCCTGTGATCAGCCATGGATTCTTGCAGGGGACTTCAACATCATTGCTCATCCCTCTGAATGTTCCAATTTCAATGGCTCTCAACCCTGCTCAGCTGAAACCAGGGAGTTTCAGCAATGCTTAATGCACAATTCCCTTGTTGACCATGCCTATGCAGGACCCCTCTTCACATGGTCAAATCACCAGGAGGATCATCTGGCAAGGAAGCTGGATCGCGTGCTCATTAATGATCAATGGCATCTCATTTTCCCTCATTCACAGGCTGAATTCATTGCCCCTGAAGTCTCGGATCATTGTGCAGCAATCATCAAGATGACTGAGGTCTCATATTCTCCCCCAAAACCATTCAAATTTTTCAACTTTTGGACTAAATGCCCTGAGTTCATGCATATAGTTGAAACCTCCTGGGCAATGCCTGTAACTGGCACTCCAATGTCAAGGCTGTACAGGAAATTGAAGAGGCTAAAACAGGACTTGAGGAAGCTTAACAAAGACAAATTTGGGGCCTTATCAGAAAGGGTAAAAGCCAAAATAACTGAGCTTGAGGAAGTCCAGTTATCTGTGCTCAGGAATCCTGCAAACACAGATCAAGTTGCAGCCCAAACCTCTCTCTCCCAAGAACTCCATGAAATGCAAAAAGCTGAAGAGAGTTTCTTCAGACAAAAGTCAAGGGTCCAATGGCTCAAAGAGGGTGACCAAAACACAGGTTACTTTCACAGGATGGTTGCTTTCCAGCAAAGCAAGAACTCCATCAGAATGCTTATTGATGCAGAGGGGAGAAAGTTGGAATCCTTTCCCCATATTGCAAATGAAGCAGTCTCTTTCTTTCAAAAGTTACTTGGAACTTCTGACCCCAATGTATCTGGATGCCCTCAGGAGCTCCTTGCTGACCTCCTCCAGGTGTCCCTTTCAGCTACAGATCAGAATTCCCTCATCAGACCAATCACTGATAAGGAAATTAAAGATGCCATCTTTAGCCAGCATAGTGACAAGGCCCCAGGACCTGATGGGTACACAGCCCACTTCTTCAAGTCAACTTGGACAATTGTGGGAAAGGAAGTACTGGAAGCAGTGCATTACTTCTTCAGTACTGGTGATCTCCTCCCAGCTTTCAACTCCACATGTGTAGCTTTGATCCCCAAATGCAAGAACCCAGCAACATAAAGGACTTTCGACCCATATCATGTTGCACCATAGTTTACAAATGCATTACAAAATCCTGGCAGCCAGACTTAAACAATGTCTTCCCCTTCTCATCAGTGGAAGTCAAAGTGCTTTCATCCCTGGGAGAAGCATCACAGACAATGTTCTTCTTGCCCAAGAACTTGTCAGAGGATATGGTAGATCTTCCCTTTCTCCTAGATGTGCTATCAAGGTGGACCTGCAGAAGGCCTTTGATACCTTGGACTGGGAATTTATCCTTGCCATTCTTGCAGCATTAAAGCTTCCTGAGCAATACATCAACTGGATAAGGCAGTGTCTCACAACATCTATGTTTTCTATTTCCATAAATGGAGGACTGATGGGGTACTTTAAAGGTGCCAGAAGGGTCAGACAGGGTGATCCAATCTCACCCTACCTGTTTGTTCTTGCCATGAACATCCTCTCCAAACTGCTGGATGCTGCAGCAAGGTTTGGTCTATTTGCATACCATCCCAAGTGTAAGAAGGTCAAGTTGACACACTTGTGCTTTGCTGATGATCTGATGATCTTTGCCAAGGGATCACTGGACTCTGTTGAAGGAATCCAACAAATCCTGAAGCTGTTCTACTCTTTTTCTGGCCTTCAATTGAACAAGGCCAAGAGTGAATTCTTTTGTACTGGCATCAGCAGTGAGGATCAGCACCTCATTCAGCACTACTCAGGGTTCAAAATGGGCACTCTGACAGTTAGATATCTTGGTGTGCCACTAGTGACAAGGAGGCTGACACAGAAAGATTGTGAACCTCTGATTGAGAAGATCACTGCCAGGATTAATGGATGGACAACAAGACTTCTTTCATTTGCAGGAAGATTACAGTTAATTCAGTCTGTAATTTTCAACTTGCAAAGTTACTGGTGCAGGCATTTCATCCTTCCAAAGCATACAATCCAGCAGTTGTGTCAGCTATGCTCTTGTTTCCTATGGAAGGGGAAAATTGGATCTGCCAAGGGAGCTAGAGTCAGCTGGTTGAATGTCTGCTCACCAAAAGCTGAAGGTGGTCTGGGCATAAAGGACATGCTGTCATGGAACCAAGCATGCATCCTCAAAAACCTGTGGTTAGTACTGGCCAATGCAAGTTCCCTCTGGATTGCATGGATCCAGGCTTACATGTTGAAGGGTAGAGACCTTTGGCAAGTCCCTATCCCAAGAGAATGTAGCTGGAGCTGGAGGAGACTTCTGAAGCTCAGGGAACTAGCAGCAAGAGTTGTGAAAGTGCACCAAGGGAGGACAGTCTGGCCATTCACTGGGAGCAAATACTCAGTGACTGCGGTTTGGAATGAAATTATAACCAAACGAGAGAAAGTGACCTGGCATAAACTCATCTGGTTCAAAATGGCCATCCCAAAACACTCCATGATCTCCTGGATGGTAGTGCTTGACAGATTGCCTACCAAGGACAGACTCTCTGATTGGGGAATGACTGTTGATGAGGAATGTACTCTTTGCAGGAACAGCAGGGAGACAAGGAACCATCTCTTTTTCACCTGTGATTACTCAAGATCAATCTGGCAAGGGGTACTGGATTGTTGTAAGATTGCCAGAAGAGTATCTGACTAGTCTGAGGAACTGCTCTGGGCTTCAAAGACTCTGAAGGGAAGGAAGCTGGTCTCCTTTATCCTTCGCATTGCATGGAATGCGCTGATCTACTTGGTCTGGAGGGAAAGAAATAGTCGATTTCTTCATCAAGATGAAACTTCAAGCAGCCATTTACTTGAGCAAATAAAGGAGCTGATCTCCATGAGGCTCTCTGGATGGGTAAAGGAAGAGGTGATGGCTGCAAATAGGGATTTGAGCTTAGCCTGGAACTTAAATTCTGATGATTCTAGCCTAGTTGTTTCTAGTCACTAACACACTGGTTGCATCATGTTGGTTGTAATCATAAGTTTTCTCTGACTCTGTAACATGCTAGCAGCAATGCTGCTTCTTTTGAGTTCTCTACTTGCAATCTTGTATCATGTAGCAGCAATGCTGCTTCTTTGGGTAATGGAAAACATCTACTTATCCAAAAAAAAAAATTATCAATGGTTAGAATTTTTGTTTATGATATTACTAACAAAAGAAACGGTTTTTGCTTATAACAAAACGGAGCAAACCGTGTTTACTTATAACAAAGGTGTCTTCTCCCTGATCTTAAAAAAAATGAAAGAGCTGCAATGTGACTACTGCTAAGATTATGAGAGAAGCCATGGTCGATGTGCGGAGAGGTGAAATCGAAGAGGTTTTCTTGGAGTGAGAGGAGGCGAAGAAGATGCAGTGAAAGAAGGGAGGAGTGTGGATTTATATTTTTGGTGGGTTTGGTGCCAGATCCGAAAATATTCAAATTTAAAAAAAAAAAAAATCATATATTAAAATATAATAATATCCGTCTAGTGTTAAACATAAATATATGAAGAGTCCGGATAATTTAGAGAATGATTTCTCCAGTTTTCTTTAACTGAAAAAAAAAAGTAAGAAAAATTATGAAGAAGGAAAGGATTGATGAAACATTGAAGGAAAAGTGAGAAAAATTAAGGTGGGGGAAACAGAAAGGAGCAAAACTTACGGGACAAAGAAACAAGAAACCAAGGTCTAAATCAATGTCATCAAAGCTAACAGTCTTGAAATGGCCACCTAATTGTTCTTCTTTCTAGTAAACCGCGACGTTAACGCCTGCTCTGGCAAGAACATAGGCCGAAACCAGCCCTCTAATCCCACCTCCGATCACAGCCACCGCCATAGCTTTCAACTCTAACAATGGAAACTTCAATTATTACAGAAATTATTTACTGCTATATATCCGTCCCCTGCAATAATAAATCTTTATATTAATCTTGTTAAAAGCTGAACGCAGAAAACATAAATTTTGGTGCATGTTTGCATGCTCATGGCAAAAAAAAATAATAATAATGAAGTACTGCATGCAGCCATGTTTGAACCTTTTAGAAGATAAAGTTTGAAAGGCAGGGAAAGAATGCTTCAAATTTCTGTGTAGAAATGGTACATATGGGTGAACGCAGAAAATAAAGTTTGAAAGGCAGAAATTTTTTTTTGGGAGAAGTCCCATCCGATTATATTTCAAAAAATTAGTTTTCAACGAAATCTAGGAATGTCTTAGATACCAAAAAAAATGGTACATATGGGTTAATATTAATAAGGATTTATATTTGATGTCGGTCTTGAAATGGTATATATGGGTTAATATTAATAAAAATTTATATTTGATATATTATTAATTAATAAATAAATTAAATGATATTATTTTATTAAAAATAAAATTATTTATATATTTTTTAATAAATTAGCATTATTTATTCATTGATAGTGTATAAATATATATATATATTATCAATGTATCAAATATAAACACTATTAATAATACTGTAAAGAAGTGGTGTATTGTCTTGTCATTGAACTAATTTTTTTTCCTTTGGATTTTGTTTAGTTAAATTATTTTAATTTTGACTATTTATATTTTAAATATTTTATTAAATTAATTTTTTATAAGAATATATTTTAAAATCTCTTCATTCAAAGTTTTTGAAAGTATTTTTATATTTTAATTAATAATATATGTAAAATAAAATCATAATTAAGAAAAAAATTGATCATAAAAAATATTAAAATAATTTTTATGACACAAAGGAGCAATTTCTATTTATATATATATATATATAACTGAAAACTTATTCATAAATAAAAAATTTTAAATTTCACAAACGAGATTAACATAATAACATATAATTTTTAAGATATATTTAAAAAAAATAAACTTAAAAAAGAAAAAAGAGTATATGCAATAATTTTTTAATCCAATTTATAAAATTAAAAAATTATATTGTAAATATATAAACGAATTATATATATATATAGTAAGTTCGTAACATTTGATTATTATTTTTTCTAATTTGATTAGAGTATGTGAATTTTTTTTTCTTTTTTTTTTATTTTTTTATTTTTTTGCATAGAAAATCTGGCAATTAATTTGTAGATGTGCATTAATAGTTATGGGGACTGAAATTAAGGGTTACTTAGCATTATTTTTTTCACTTCAAACTTTTTTCAATAATAATGCTATGTAACCCTTAATTTCAATCCTCATAATTATTAATGCACATCTACAAACTAATTACCAGATCTTTTACGCAAAAAAAAAAAAGAAAAAAAAAAGAAAGAAATTCACACACTCTGATCAAATTAGAAAAAATAATAATCAAATGTTACAAACTTACTATAATTGTTTTTCATTATTACTGTATTATAAATAAATAAATAAATTATTTCTATTATTTTTATAATTTTTGTAACTAACAATCTGATTTTATTTTTACACATTTATTTAATTCTCATCAAACAAATTTTCATCGTCTTCACCCTCCTTGTAGTGAAACATTATAGTACATACATTATTACTCCATCAGAGTGATGCATTAATGGGGAAGCAGAAGACAGAAGACAGGTACCTAATCAAGTAGTCTTGGGACCCGTTTAGATTGTGATTGGTTGTCCAAAAGATTTTTTTGACAGCTACCTCAATCTTAACCAATTCAAGGTTTATAAAAAATAAAATTTGCAAAAACATTTTAAAAGTGTTTTTGCTTTTGAATTTTTATATTTTGTAGATATAATAACTTTTATACTCATTAAATAATGGCTTAATTAAAAAAATTACCCTTTGAATTATAATTTTTTTATTTTGATATTTAAACTTTTTTTTATCTTAATCGAATACATATATTATAATTTCATCAAACAGATTGATACCTAACACTAATATCGTTAAATAAATGCTGACATAACAAATAGCAATCAATAAAAACATGACATGTGGCAAAATGTCATGTCAACACTAACTTTATGATGCCAAGTCATCAATAACAAAAAAAATTTTAAAAATCCAAAAAAATATAAAAAATTAAAATCAAAATTAAAAAATTTAGAATAATTTTTCAAAATTCAAAAATAAATTATAAAAATAGGAATAAATTAAAAAAAATCATATTTTTTTTTCTAAAAATTCAAAAATATCGAAAAAAATTCTGAAAATTTTAAAAAAAATAATTATTAAAAAATTAAAAAAATTCATAATTTCACAATTTAAAAGATTATATCGATCTAAATATATATTGAATATAAATATCGATTATGAATACTTTAAAATATTCGAAGAATCCAGATAACTTAGAGAACGATTTCTCTAGTTTTTGTTTAACTGAAAGAAAAGTGAGAAAAATGATGAAGAAGAAAAGGATTGAAGAAACTAAGGTGGGGAAAACAAAAAAAAGGAGGAAAACTTACAGGACTAAGAAACAGGAAACCAAGGTCTCAATCAATGTCATCAAAGCTAACAGTCTTGAAATGGCCACCTAATTGTTCTTCTTTCTCGTAAACCACAACGTTGACGCCAGCTCTGGCAAGAACATAGGCCGAAACCAGCCCTCTAATCTAGGGATGTCAAAACTCGAACCGACCGATGGATTTCGAACCGATCCGATCCGAATGGAGAGGTTTTTTTTTTTTGAACCATGGATGCGGGGCGGGGCGGGGCGATTTTTTTTGTTTGAAAGGCGGGTATGGAGCAGTTGCAGTATTTACCTGATCCGCCCCGCCCCGCCCCGACTAATAAAATTACTATTTTACCCTTTCCTAAAAACCTAACATGTTTACTTCTTCTCTATCTTATCTCTACAACTCTGTCTCCACCGCCGCTCCCTTTGGAGTAGAAGTTTTGAACCAACCCCCCCACCAAAAATATGGTTTCACTGAGTTAGAACAAGTTCAAAAATCAATCTTTCTTTTGTTTCAAAATTTAAAAAACCCCCCAAAAAAAAAATAGAGAGAAAGAGATTTCTTTAGCAGCCCATTCCTGCGCTTGCAAAAGGTAACCTGACGATTTGTGGTGTTCTCAATCCTCTTGATCTCGATCTTTCCTCTTCCCATCTTCACCTATTAACCCTTTTTTCACTTCAAAGACTCCTTCGTACACAACCTGCAACAATAATGTCCCCCCGAATTTGTCTCGTAAGGCTTCTTTTCTTTCTTTTTTTTTTTGTTTTTGTTTTTGTTTTGTTTTGTTTTTGTTTTTAGGTTTGGGAAGATGAGATGTATGAATTCAATAATGAAAGTGGTTAAAAGCTAAGAAAAAAAAATGGTATTTAGAAGAAGGAAATTGACAGCAGAAACAGATCCAGAACAATGAATCGTTTCTGACGTATGTAGAAGTATTAAAGGCTGCAAAATCACTGAGAAAACATCAATTAATAGGAAGAAGGGCATGGAGAAAAAGTTAGTCATAATTATACCCTATCTTCCAAAAGAAACTTTCAAAGTAAATAATATCTATAGTTATTAGCTAGTAAAATGAAGAAAGATTTTTTGGTTTTATTTCATAGATCTAGTACTTTAATTTATGGGTGCACTAATCTAGCGTAGTCCCTGGACGGGAGACCTAAAATTTACTTTCAGCTTTGTGCCCTCGCAGACGTAATATTCTTTCTAGATCATCAAAGAAAACATATTATTTTGGCTGAAAAAAACTAAAGACATAAAAAGAAACTGAAGTTGAAGAGATTTGAAAAGATCTGTACATATTTCTGAAATTCAAAGCATAAAATATAGCAAAAACCAGTGTTGATTACTTATCCAAAAAAAAAAAAAAAAACCAGTGTTGATTCTGTTGAAGTACTGGCTATCAGAGAAAAGAAGAAAAAACATCCTCTGAAGAAGTAGGGATGAACTATGAAGAAAACCCATCATATGTTTTGTTGAAAGCAAGATTTTGTGTGTGATTATGCTGAAAAAAGAAGGGAAAGAAATGGAAAAAGAGATCTTCTTCATGCAAGGAGAGGAAGACTGGAATAAAGAAGCACTTTAGCCGGAAACATGGTGAGAAGAAATGGAAGTGTGAGAAATGTTCAAAGAAGTATGCAGTTCAGTCGGATTGGAAAGCTCACAGTAAGATTTGTGGCACTAAAGAGTATAGATGTGACTGTGGAACTCTCTTTTCCAGGTAATGTAAATGCAAATGCAATATATATATATATATATATATATATATATATGTATATGTATATATATAGTTTATGGCAAATTAATTACTATATTTGTTTCACATGATTAGTTTGTTGAAGAATTAAATGCTAACGTAGAGGCCTTTGATGAGATATAGTTAACATTCGAATTTAATGAGGTCTGACCCAAAACTGCTATATATCAGCTCAGAATTCTTGCTTAATTTGATAGTTTTAAAATAAAAACATTGCTGTAATCATGCATGCTTCTTCCATGTATGTTAACTTGATATTCTTGATTACAACGCAGTAGACTAAAGCTGAAATGTGCTAAATTTTGTGTTCATTAATTAAGATTAGGTCGGGGCGGGGCGGGTCGGGGCGTAACCGACATCCATGGAGGTGGTAGTGGTATTGAAAATCCAACATCCACGGTGGAGCGGGGCGGGGGGCGGGGCAGAGTAGGTCACTGGCGGGGCGGGGGCGGATTTTGTAAAATCCGCCCCCGCCCCGCTCCATTGCCATCCCTACTCTAATCCCACCTCCTATCACAGCCACCGCCATTTCTTTCAACTCTAATAATGGAAACTTCAATTGACGGAATCTATTCACTGCTATTATTAGAGAGGTGAATTCGGATTGAATTTAAATTTGGTATCAAAATTATATATATTTATACAAATTCGATTTAATCTGAAATATAAATTTTAAATTCTGTCTAAACTTGTTCATATTTATAAATAGATGGTCAAAATTCGTTTAATCTTATTCATATTTTCTTTTAAAAAAATTAAACAAATATGTTATTTTTATTTAATTTTTAATAATTTTTTATTAAATTTTAAAACATTAATAACTTAACATATTTTTAAATATTTATATCATAATATTATATATTTATTCTTTATATAATATAAATTACATAATATATATATATATAAATATTATATTATATTATATAAATAAAAAAAATCGAACTAAATCTTGATTGTTGATATCAAAATTCAAAATATTTTTTAAATAAATTTTATTTTTTTATTCAAATTCATATTTTAAACTTAGTATTTTTATTAAATATTTCGAACGAATTTTTGAACTTGAACAACAGAACAAAGAAAACTGAACCCAAACAACGTATTAAATCTTGTTAAAAGCTGAACCCAAACAACATAAATTTTGGTGCATGTTAGCATGCTCATGGCAAAAAAGAAAAGAAAAGGGTAAATATGAAAAACATGCAATCCAAAGAAAGTATTTGTTAAATGGTTTAGTGAATAAAAATTATTTGAAAAAAAATTAATAATTAAAAATTATTATAAAAGATATTGTAAAGACAAAATTATCCTTAATGAAAAAATTTATTTTTCTTTTCTCTTTCATTAAGAAAATATTATTTTTTAAAAATTTTAATTGAAAATAAATTTAAAAAATAAAATATTTTAAATATATATTTTTTAAAATTTAAAAAAATTTAAAAAATAAAGAAAAATTAATTTTAGGCATATTATTTTTATTTTTTAAAATTTTTTAATTAAAAAAGTAAATAAAAATTTTATTTTTTTAAATTAAAAATTTTATTTTCAGAATATTTATTTTTTAATAAAAAAATAAATAAAAAAATAAAAAAAGGGAAGAGAATATTTTTTATCAAGGATAATTTTATTTTTACAATATGTTTTATAATAATTTTTAATTATTTATTTTTTTTTAAAATAATTTTTATTTATTATATCATTTAACAAATACTTATTTTGGAGCGTATGTTTTTCATATAAACCCAAAAGAAAATTAATGTACTGCATGCAGCCACGTTTGAACCTTTAGAAGATAAAGTTTGAAAAGTAGGGAAAGAATGCTTCAAATTTCCGTGTAGAAATGATACAGATGGGTTAATATTTAATAATGCTGGAAAAGTAGTGCTGTCTTGTCTTATCATGTCATATCTATAAATCGAGTTCAAAAACATTATATATATATATATATATATATATATATTTATTCAAGTTTAATCCAACTTAAATAAAATATGTGTTTTAATTTTGTTAAAATCTGTTTATATTTATAAATGAATAATTCAAATTTATATAAGTTCGTTCATTTTTTTCTTATTTTTTTTAAAAATAATGTTATTTTTATTTATTCTTTAATAATTTTATATATATTTTTTATTAAATTTTTAAACATGAATAATTTAATATATATTTTTAATGTTTACGCTATAATATTATATATATTTAATCTTTATATGACATAAATTACATAATATATAAAAACATATATTATTTAATTGAAAAACGGGTCAGACTCGAGCTTTGAATGTTAGAGCGAAGACCCAGCTTATTTTTTAAACGGGTCCCATTTTTTAGTCCAAATTCATTTTTCGAGCATAATATTTTTGTTCAAACCCTCTCAAATATTTGACGAACCTTCGGATTTGAATGGATAGCTCGATTTTTGGACATGTTGTCATTGAACTAAAATTTTTTCCTTTGGATTTTTTTTTTCAATTAAATTATTTTAATTTTAAATATTTTATTAAATTAATTTTTTTATAAAAAATATATTTAAAAATCTCTTCATTCAGAGTTTTTGAAAATATTTGTATATTTTAATTAATATATATAAAATGAAATCAAAATTAAGAAAAAAAATTGACCATCAAAAATCCAATTAAAATATTATTTATGAGACAAAGAGAGTAATTTGTATTTATATATATATAAATGAAAAATTATTTATAGATTTAAAAAATAAAATTAACATGATAATTCATACCCTTTAAGATATATTTTTAAAAGATAAAAAAATAAACTTAAAAAATAACACATATAATAATTTTTTAATTTCATTTATAAAATTAAAAAGTTATATATACTAGAATTTTTTTTCAGTTTTGCTAGGGATTTTTTTAATATTTATAAAATTTTAATTAAATTAACAATCATACATAAATATAAGTTGAATCATATTAAATAATTATTATTTTCTAAATAATTTTTATGTTTTAATATCGTAAGTAAATAAATTTAGAGTTAAAATCCAATCACTATGATAAATTATGCAAAATATGAGATAAATTATGATAAGACACAAACACCACATGAAAAAATACTTAAAACACAACATGACACGAATACAAGAACGTGTCAAAATCTATATAAAACGAATTATTAACATGTAAAAATTTATATAAATCTGTAATACTTTAAACCAAGGTAGTCAGTACCGTACCGGTGGACATACCGTTTTTGTTTTGGTACTGGTACATACCCATACCGGTTTGTTTCGGCGTACTGTTTCGGGTTTACCGATATTTTTCAAATATTTTTTCATATATCTATATGTATAGCCTATTTTCAAGCTTTTTTATAAAATACATATTATATACACATGAAAATATAAATTCATTACATGCATATATATGTTTTTATATAAATTTCAAATATTTAATGTCTAAAATTTTTAAACATAATTTAGGTAAAATAAATATTAAAATATTAAAAAGATATAGTAAATTATTATTAATTGTGCTCAATAGTCTAATTTAATGAACATATTTTATTTTTAAATGTAATTATGAAAAAAATACAAATGATCATGACACAGAAAATATTGAAATTGGTTTAAAAAATCAAATAAGTGAATTTTTTTTAAAAAAAAAAAATCAAAATCTTGTACCAACGGTACGTATCGGTATTGACCGGTACAGACCGGTACAAGCCGGTACGACCGATACGGGCCGGTATAAAAACCGAAACGGTATAAGACTGGTACCGTTTCAGTTTACCTTAAAAACAGTACGTACCGACCGGTACGAGCGGTACCGGTACGATACCTATAACCTTGCTTTAAACACACACACAAAATAACACGAACACGTCACCAACATACAAATTTTTCTGTAAATTGAATCGTTATAACAAATTATATGCAAAATATGTTATGAATTGAGACATTCTTCCCCCTTCACTGTTTTTTTTTTAATATTTATAAAATTTTAATTAAATTAGCAATTATAAATAAATATAAGTTGAATTATATTAAATAATTATTATTTATTTAAATAATTTTTTATGTTTTAATATCATAAGTAAATAAATTTAGAATTAAAATCGAATCACTATGACAAATTATGCAAAATATAGGATGAATTGAGATACGACACAAATATCACATGAAAAAATAATTAAAACACGACACGAAAAATAACATGAACACAATACGAATACACGAACGTGTCAAAATTTATATAAAACGAATTATTAACGTGTAAAATTTTATATAAAATTGTAATTTTTTAAACACACAGAAAAATAACATGAACATGTTACGAACACACAATTTTTTTCCTAAATTGAATCACTATAACAAATTATGCAAAATATGTTATGAATTGAGACACGACATGAACACAATTTTTCTTTTAAAAATTGAATCACAATGACAAACTATGCAGAATCTGAAATGGATTGAGACACAATACGAACAATATAGAAAAAATAATTAAAACACAATACGAAAAATAACATGAATATTACATGAATACACGAACGTGTCAAAATATACATAAAATGAATTATTAACGTGTAAAAATTTATATAAATTTATAATACTTTAAATACACAAAAAAATAATACGAACACAAATACACATATTTTTATATCTTTTTTTTCTCTTTTCTTTTTTTTTTTTTCTTTCTTTACGTCCCAAAAAAAAAATGCTACGTGATAATTCTAAGAAAGTTCATATAGTCAAGTTTATATTGTTGTTAGATTGTGAGTTTGTAACATTTGATTATTATTTTTTTCTGATTTGGTCAGAGTGTGTGATTTTCTTTCTTTCTTTCTTCTTTAAATTTTTTTTTTTTTTGCGTAGAAAATCTGGCAATCAGTTTGGCAGCTGTAGATGTGCATTAATAGTTATGGTGACTGAAATTAAGTGGATTTCACCTTACTTAAAGACCATGTGTACACATCATAATCAAAACTAGATTTAATAATTTTAAACACGATAAAATTACACGATATGAATATAATATTAAAAAAATAATTAAAATATGAAATGATACGAATACGATATAAATACACGAACATATCAAAATCTATATAACATAATCTATTAACGTATCAAAATTTATATAAATATATAACAATAATAAAAATACATAAATATAATATATATACACGAATTATCCAATCTAATCAAAACAATATAATCTATTATATAAATTTTGCATCTTTTGATGCAAAATTAGGGGGTCACGTCGCCTGCTTCATTTAGGGTGGCCACGTTGTTTCCTTATTTTTTTTAATATTTTTTTTTTGTTGTGGAGGGATTGAGAAGGGAAATGGAAAAAAAAAATGATAGGAAAAACAGAGAAAAAAATTATATGTTCGTATTATTTTTTTTAAATATTATAAATTGATATAAATTTTACACATTAATAATTCTTTTTATATATACTTTTAAACGTTCGTGTATCCGTATCGTGTTTGTGTTATTTTTCATGTTATATTTTAATTATTTCTTTTATGTTGTGTTTGTGACGTGTTCGTGTTCGTGTTTTTTTTTTGGTTTGTTTTTCAAAGTATTATAAATTTATATAATTTTTTACACGTTAATAATTCTTTTTATGTGTATTTTTAAACGTTCGTATATTCATGTCGTGCTTATGTTATTTTTCGTGTTATGTTTTAATTATTTTTTCAATTTTGTGTTCATGTCGTGTCTTAATTCATCTCATATTTTACATAGTTTGTCATTGTAATTCAATTTAAATAAAAAATTTGTGTGTTCGTGTCATGTCTCAATTTATGACATATTTTGTATAATTTATCATAATGGTTCAATTTAATGAAAAAATTATGTTCGTGACGTATTCATATTTTTTTTTTCTTCAAAGTATTATAAATTTATATAAATGTTTACACATTAATAATTAGTTTTACACAATAATTTATATAAACTATTATAAATTTATAAAAAAATGTACACGTTAATAATCCGTTTTATATATTTTCACACATTTGTGTATTCGTGTCGTATTCATGTTATTTTTCGTGTTGTGTTTTAATTATTTTTTCTATGTTGTGTTTGTGTCATGTCTCAATTCATTACATATTTTACATAATTTGTCATAGTTATTCAATTTTTTTTTTTGTGTTCGTGTATTTTTTTTTTTTGTGTTTTTAAAATATTAAAATTTATATAAATTTTAACACGTTAATAATTTATATAAAGTATTATAAATTTATATAAAATTTTACACGTTCGTGTATTCGTGTATTGTTCATATTATTTTTCGTGTTGTGTTTTAATTATTTTTTTATGTTGTGTTCGTGTCGTGTCTCAATCATCTCATATTTTACATAGTTTGTCATTGTTATTTAATTTTTTTTTTTAAATTTTGTGTTCGTGTCGTGTCTCAATTGATGACATATTTTGCATAATTTGTCATATGATTCAATTTAAAGAAAGTTTTGTGTTTTTATAACGTGTTCTTGTTATTTTTTTCTGGTTTCAAAATATTATAAATTTATATAAATTCTTTCATGTCAATAATTAATTTTATATGTTATTAATTTATATGTTCATAACATTATTGTCATTACTATTACAAAAATAAAAAATGAAACCTGCAATATAGTGCGGGTATTTTTTTCTAGTCTTTTATTAATCTCAATGGGCCTCACACTATGATACTCAAGATCATTTCCACCCCTACAAGTTATTTTAAACTCAATCTCAATTGTACATTTAGAGATGACAAAGCTGATTTGAATCCAATAATTTATTGGATTGATTTGTGATCGAATCCGGATCAACCTAAATTGAATCGAAAAAAAATCAAATAATTGAATTCGAAAAAAAATTCAAAATAGAGCAATTCAAATTCAAAAAAATTTAAAATTGAAACGATCGAATCCGCCAAGGCACAAAATTCATTACAATCAAAATCTGTTAAAAATTAAATTTATAATACAAAAAAAATTCGAAGTATAATTATATGATTTATTTAAAAATATAAATAAATGATAAACTTTTTTCTTAAATAAAAATTTTAAAAATTTTGATTTCTATTTAATTAAACTTGTCTTGCCTTTTAGTGTTGATAATTTAATAAGTTAGGTGTTAAATACTGTACTATAACTTATACTTCAAATAAAAAGGAGGGGGAAGATTAGCCTTGATCATACTTCTAGATGCCAAAAACCAAGACCTAAATATAGGATGGTCCCCTTTTTATGAAATTCACCTATGCTATGTTTGGAAACATGAATTTGAAAATTTGGATTTGAATTTCATTTGTTATATAAATTGTGAGAATGAAATGCATACATTATGTATAAATTAGTTAAAACTCAATATGATTATATATTTGAAAAGCATAAAAATAGTAATTTCAAATTCACAAATAGCTATAGGTATTTCAAATTCACCACTAAATAGGCATCCAATAAATCCATGGATTTGAAACATAATTATCAATGTTACTTTTACATGTGTTTTATTCACAATGTACATTATTTTGAAAATCCAAATCCATCTTTTAAAATTCAAGTTCCCAAACGCAACCCTAAGCTATTGTAGTCCAAAGCTACCGCAATATTGTTTCAAGGCCTTGTGCTCCGATTAACCTAAAAAATAAGCAAGGCTCTAATATTTATCTGGTTCGGTATGTTTAATCCGAATCAGATCGGATTTGGGATATAATTTTATAAATCTAGGTCAATCCGGTCCGGCTCGAATTATTATTTAATCTAAAAAATATTTTTTATTTAAATTTAATTATAAAATATATAAAATATTTTTTAAAATATCTTAATATATTTTAAATTATAAAACGGATTTTCACAATTTCACAACGTGTGATTGGGGCGTTACATTTAAAAAAAAAAAAAAAGAGAAGGAAATGTTTAATAGAAGTAAATAACTCTTTCATGGTATTCACAACAGATTTTTGAAAATGGAAATATTTCAGACAATAATTGCATAAAATTTCAGTTGCAGTGATATTATGTATTTAACGCAGTAAGCATAGAAACAATACAACAGAAATTTTTTTTTTTTTTACATAATTTTTTGTTGAAAATTTTTTGTCGAAAATACTTAAGTGGCAAATACTATTCCACCGAAAAAAAAAAAAAAATCGTCGCAGAAAAAGTTTTTGTCGGAAATAGTTAGAGTATTTGTGACAAAATATTCGTCGCAAAATCTCTTAATTTCATCACTAAAAATATTTATGAAATTAAAAAATATATATCCGTCGAAAAAGGTTAAGAATCCATCGAAAAAAATCATTTTATTTATTTAATATTTTACTTATTTTTAAATTTGATTTATTTTGAATATATATATATATATTCATTATTATTATTATTATTGAAAGAAATAAAAAAAAAAGAGGGAGGGCGCCAGGAGGGGCTGGTGCACGAAGGGGACTTGTGGGTTGTGGCGTGGGTGGCTTGGGGTGCCGGAGGAGCTTGGGATGCCAAAGGAGGGGGGGAGAGGGGTTCTGGGAAAGAAAAAAAAAGAGAGAGAAGGAAAAAGTGAAAGGAAAAAAAAAAGAAAGGAATGGGTTAAATAATTTTGACTTAACTTTTAACGATGCAAATTTCGTTTTTTTTTGAATAAAAAATTCGTCGCTAATTTTAAAAAAAAAATTTAGTTTTTCGCCAAAAAGCAAGAATTTTTAATTTTTGCCAAAAATGTTTTCAATCAATAAAAAAAATTTGTATATTTTTTACAAAAAATATATTTTCAACAAAAAAATCGTTGAAAAATGTTTTTTCCATAAATAAAATTTTATTTTTACAAATATATATTTTCAATAGAAATTTGGTCGAAAATATGTTTTACAACTTAAAGAAATAAAAAATATAATTTCTTACCTTATTTAAAATTACCGACAAAATTTCCGTCATAAATCATAATAAATGAAAATTTTCGTCGATAATATTTTAGAGGAACAACTACAGTTCTCACAAAAGTTTTTCTAACGGATTTTAGCGATGAAACCAATTATGTCACACATAATCCTTCGAAAATATCAGAATTCTGTCGCCAATAAAAAAAACAAATTCCGTCACAAATATTTTTTTGATCAATTTAATTTCTTTTCGTTGCAAATACAAAAATTCCGTAAAAAATAAGTGATTAGTTTTTACGGAACATTTCCGACGGAATAATGTGGTCCTTGTAGTGAAAAATTATAGTACATAGATTATTACTCCATCAGAGCGATGCATTAATGCGGAAGACAGGTACCTATAGACATATTGGAAAGCACCAACCAAGTACTCTCAATTCATCATATATATGCAACCTTAAAGCATCTGGTGCATGAACAGCCATTATATATGCAACCTTCGTACAATTCTTTAATATATACCATCCAAATGTCCTAGTTATAGTTCTTAATTTCTTCTGGTTCTTAAGCTTTAATGCTTGATTACATGAATGTATCCAAGCAAATGCTAAAACAAAACATTGAATTTCAATACTCACCTTCAGCATTACTCACAACAGTTCTTATTTGACAAACTCTGCTGATCTCCAGCTCTTCTCTGACCTGATAAATTTTGCCAATAAACAAACAGCAAAATAACATATTTAGATCTTACATCTAACGCATGTGACATTGAATTTGGATGCTTTTAATTGAAGACAAATTATTTAAACAGCAGATATGGTGCAATCTAAGAAGAGGAAATGGAAAGGCAAACTAGCACCTTATTGACGTAAACGATATGAACGCCATCTAATAGTCCTCCACTGTGGTCGTCCAAAGAGCTATAAAGATAACCAAAGTAATATTATCAAATCCAGGTTGACACAAAAAAGCTCTAGAATAGCAGCCGTAATATGATGTTACGATCGTTTTTTGTGATTTCGATTCTTTCGGTTATTGATATTCACCGCAATTGAATGTGAATGATTAGTAGTCCGTAACAGTTAAACTCATGACTGTAAATTACATGTATATTGATTCAATTTACAACTTTAAATAAATTTTTTTCTTTTATAAATAAAAGATCATAAAGGGTTATAAACTATTTTAAAAATCATCAAAAAAGAATTTTTTTTTTAATTATAATTATAATTACTATTTCTTAGAGTAAGTTAAGCAAAATGAAGAAAAAAAAATCCACGACTGCAATGATCGCATTAGTATTTGTTATGTCCGCAACTGTGAAAAACATGACGGGACCGAAAACATGTTCGCAACCATAATTTAAATCCCTAACTCTAGTATCACACGAACCAGTATCAACATAGAGAAGAAATTACTCATACAGACCATCACACACATTTTGACCAATACTTGATATAATACTTCATTTGTAAGAGAATATAGCTGAAGTAGATGATGGCATAATTGCGGCAAAATGAAAGAATAGAGAAAGCTGAAAACCCCATAACTCTTTCTGTAGGGCATGCAGGACCATATTGAACCACATATATATACCACCTAGAGAACTACAACATTGTCATTGCTATTTGCTAGCTAAGGTGACATTTCATCAAACACGTAGATTTCGACATAAAGAAAAGCATATATATCACAAAGACAAAACGTAAACAGGCTCTGATCTTACCAGATAAGGCTCTGTCGATCCCAATGTTTCATTGCGATCAACATCTGGGTCGTTTTCAGGCACTTCAAGATAACTGCAAAATCGGAAGTGAAGATGATTTAATACAACAAGTTGAGATTCTAAAATGACGAAACACTAAAATGGAAGATGATCTAATGCAACTGGAGCCCTTTCTTGTTTGGAATCAGCTTGACTAGCTACATGTAATGAAGGAAATAAAGACTCTCATACTTTTTTCTTTTGGTTTCATTTTATTGATATTTGCTTGGTTTTATATTTGATGCACAGTATATATATATATATATATATATATATATATATATATATATATATATATATATATATATACATACGGTCAGTGAATCGAATGATATTATTTTATTAAAAGTTTTTAAAAATAAATACAGATAACTTTACTTTTAATGAGGTGACATCATCTGATTGACTGACAATGTATACATTGTCACTGCATCAAATATAAACTTTTTATTTTATTGATTTCATTTTATAGGTTGAGTCAGGCCAATCATATCTTAATAGTAAAAAAATTTACTTGTTCAAGCTCTAAAAAATCCGTTTTATTATTTAAACCATTAAAAAATATGATAACTATGGTGCAAACTACTACAACGAGAACCGTGCGTTCCATTTCAACTCAATCTATTGGATGTGACAGTTTCAGATTTTACGGTTGATTCTTTGTTGGTAAAAAAATTCTTAACCGGTTGTAATGTACTGGATATTAGCAAGACAAGATAAAAATATAAAAAGACAAAAAGATGAACCTGTCAATAAATATTGTTTCATCTCTCTATACTATTATTATTACACAAAATTAGTAATCTTTTTACCACTCAAAGACAAAAGAGAGAAAAAAAAAATTCAATTGCTGGTTAAGTTAGTAGGAGACTTACCGTATGGCATGCATATAATATATATATATATATATTTTTTCTCTCCAACAGTACTCGATGCATAAAAATTATATAAGCAATAATGCATCTTTTTATCTTCCAAAATTAAACGAAAATAAAATAAAAATAAAATATTTCAACAATTTCGATCATTTATTGGGCTTAAGTCTCAATCACAAGTAAAATTCAATTTGACAAAAAAAATAAAATAAATTTTTTTATTAATTACTTTTATTTTAATTTTAAATAATGTATTTAAAGGGTTAGTCCATACGTTCACTCGCAGGTCGATTTAGTATCCATAATCGACCTGCTTGAAGAAAAAAAAATTAAAAATTATTATTATTTTATTTTTAATTAATATATTTAAAGGGATTGGTCCGCATATTGATTCACGGATCGATTTAGGTCTATACCCAACCGACTTGGGGAAAAGTTAAAAATAAATTATTTTATTAATTATTTTTATTTTTATTTTAAATGATGTATTTAAAGGCGTAGGTTCGCACGTTGAGTAGCAGGTCAATTTAGAATCCGTACCTGATCCGTACAGAAAAAAAAGTAAAAAAAAAAAAAACGAACTCGCTGCTAATCTATGTGAAAAAATCGATCCTATGAGAGAATACAATACCAACCATAATTTTATTTATTTATTATTTTTACCTTCTATAAATAAAAATATACAGTATATAATAAAATCTAAATATTTTTAAAATATAAATGTAAATAACAATTAAAAATGCATTTATATTACCTAATTTATAAATAAACAATTATCATAAATTTAATTTTTATAATTAATAAAATATAATTAATTAATATTATTACAATTTAAAAATAAAAAATATAATATAATTATTATTTAATAAAATATAATTTAAAATTAATTTATTATTATTAATTAATTAAAAAATTGCATAAAATTTAAAAGTACGCGAAGTCTTTTTTTTAGTTTTTGTAATAGTAGCAGTATAGAGAGATGAAAGAGCATTTATTTACCGCTTGATTTTTTTGTCTTTTTATATTTTTGTCTTGGCTTACTAGAGAAAGGATTGTATGAAACAATTATGTTACGTTAGCATATATCCCTTTCATTTAAATCATATCATGTAATCAGATTTAAGGAAAAAAAAAAAGTTAACTATTTATTACACATGTATGTAACAATTAAATAATAAATATTTATGTCAACAATTCATTAATAGTTTATGTAATAAATAGTTGATTTTTTCTTAAAATCTAATTACATGACATGATTTGAATGAAAAAAATATATGCTGACATGACGTAATTGTTTCATATAATTCTTTCTCGCTTGCTATAATCTAGTACATTACAGTCAGTTAAGAATCTTTGTTACCAACAAAGAATCAACAGTAAAAACTGAAGCTGTGATATCTAATTGACTGAGTCGAAATAGAATGCACGGTTCTTATTGTAATAATTTGCATCGTAATTGTCACTTTAAAAAATATATATTATTATTTATATAATTTTATAATTAAATTAAAAAAATAATTTTTTATTAATTAAATAATAATATGGACTAGGCTCGAACTCAAAATATCATATCGAATTAAGCCCGATATCGTACGAGCAACCTGAGAGCAAATCTATTGCAAAAATAAGTTATGAATCTCCTTCCACAAATAAAAGTGACCAATGGTTCACATCTCACAACTTTGGGAGTCATCAAAAATTTCTTTTCAGCCAACTCCTTCCCAATTCCCATATATCCTTTATCTCAAATCAAATTCTAGACAATTAACATAAAAAAACTTTTCATTTCTCTCCCGAAAAGGTATCTATCTATTCAAGACAGGCAAATAATACGTACAAATGAATTAAAGAAATTTACTTGTTAGAAACAAAAAAGAAGAGTCATAAATTTAGAACATAAATAAAGTCCCTGGCGGGCTCAATGAAGTTTAAGAAACTCATCCTTATTAATTAAACCAAATAAAATAAAATATCAAGAAAAAAAACACTAAAAAAAGTCGTCCTTAAATCATGTTACACAGTAACCAAAAATATACTATCTCCGTTTTATTTTTATGTCTTTATTTTTATTATTTTCATGAAGTTTAAGAAAAAAATTTAACTTTTTTTTCATTTTGTATTAATTATTTTTAAAAAAATTATATTTCATATTTTTAATGCTAAAAAGTAAAAAAAAAAAAAAAAAAATTATGAAAAGTAAATTTTAAAAAATATATATAATAATTCTAGGGTTCGAGGAAAAAATAGACCAAAAAAAAAATAGAACAAAGAGAATATACTAAAATGAAAAATGAGTAAATTATAGCCTGAAATAGCAATTTTTTTACTAGTAAGAAAAAATTGCTATCTTAAGTGAGATTAACAGCCTATCTTTGCTCGTTTTCATTGCACTACAACGTTGGCAAACCCAACAAACCAGGAATGCTATTTTTTTTCTCTTTCTCTTTCCTTAACACAAAAATGTTGTCATTCATACCCAACAAAATCTCTGTTTTTTCTCTCTCTTTATAAAAAGAAATGCAATCTTTCTTTCGTTGGTTCCCTGTCTCGCTGGATGCTTTCATTTTCTCCGCTAGTTAACCCCTTTAGCCATGGGCCACCAATCTCGTCGGGAGTTGTTCTCCGCTCCTCTCCATGGCCCCACCACAACAACCACCACCACCACCACCACCTCCACCTCTAACCCTAATGAGATTAACATGGACCTTGCATGGCCTTTTGGTAAGCTTGAAGGTCTTGACCGTGATGACATTCGCGAAGCAGCCTACGAAATTTTTTTCACAGCTTGTCGTTCATCACCAGGCTTTGGAGGGCGAAATGCTTTAACGTTTTACTCTTCACATGATCATCATCATCATGGAAATGGAGATGGAGGAAATTACGTGTCTGGATCATCACACGGGTCAGGGTCACCGGGCGGGCGAGTGAATAATGGGGTGGTGGTAATGACTCCTATGAGTAGGGTTAAAAAGGCATTGGGGTTGAAGATGTCGAAAAGAACACACTCCAGGAGGATGTCAATGTCTTCTGTGGGTTTTAATGGCGGTGGTGGTGGAGGGTCCACGCCATCATCGCCTGTTTCTCATCATGGACATAGTGCTTCTGTTTCTGGTTCTAGCCCTAGATCTGGAATAGGGTTTTCTACGTTGCCACCGTCGAGGCCGAGGCGACCTTTGACGTCGGCGGAGATTATGAAGCAGCAAATGAGGGTAACAGAACAGAGTGATAATAGGCTTAGAAAAACTCTCATGAGAACCCTTGTTGGCCAAGTACGTATATCAATAAGCATGTCATGCATTTTTTTTTTTTTTTTGTGTTATATATAGTTCAATTAACTGCTTTAGAAACTCATTTAGGTTTAGAATCTTGAAGTTTATGAAAATTTTTATTTCATGTCTTTATTTGGATTGATGTGAAAAGTAATAATACTACTAATTGTTACGATCTCACATTGAAAAATAAATAATTTTCTTGAAAGGTTTATATAATTTTAAATTCTCTCACCTCAATAGTTAACTTTTGGAATGTGGTTCTGCAAAGGTTCATATCAATTTGTATCAGAGTCAGCCCCACTCTTGGTGGGACCAGCACTAAGTGTGGTGGCTCACGGAGTGGAACTAGCATTCAGTGTGGTGACTCACGGAATGGTGGCTCGTGGAGTGGTGGCCTAGATCCAAAAAAAGAGAAAAAATGGTGCCAACCGTGACCAACGTGACTGTGACCAACGAGGACGTTGGTCTTCCAAGCATGATGGTTTTCTATGATCCCACATTAGAAAATAAATAACCTTCTTGAAGGGTTTATATAGACTTAGGCTCTCCCACCTCAATAGCTAGCTTTTGAAAAATAAATGACCTTCTTGAAGGGTTTATATACACTTAGGCTCTCCCACCTCAATAGCTAGCTTTTGGGATATAATTCTCCAAAGGTACATATCATTCATTTGTAATGGCTCTCTAATAAGGAAACAATTACTTCTCAAAAAGGTTGAGTCAACTTGACTCCAATCCTACCAAGGGTATAATGTCTCAATCCTTTAAATTCGATTAATAACTTGAAAAAAGAAAAAGAAAAAGAAAAGTTAATTAACTTCTAAGATTGAAACTAATTTGCGACCTTAATTAGGTGCTAATCAATTTCTCTATTGCTAAATCCATATTGGTTTCAACAGATGGGTAGGAGATCAGAGACTATCATCCTTCCGCTTGAGCTTCTTCGACACTTAAAACCATCTGAATTCAATGACTTGCACGAGTATCATATTTGGCAAAAGCGTCAACTCAAAATCCTAGAAGCAGGTCTCCTCCTATACCCATCAATCCCTCTAGACAAAACAAATTCTTTCCTGATGCGTCTACGTGAGATAATCCGAGCCAGCGATTCCAAGCCTATAGACACTAGCAAGAACTCTGACATGATGAGAACATTGTGCAACAGTGTTGTTTCGTTATCCTGGCGAAGTATCAATGGTACTCCTACTGATGTGTGCCATTGGGCTGATGGATTCCCTCTCAACATTCACATCTACATTTCTCTCCTTCAAGCCATCTTTGATATTAGGGACGAGACATCAGTCCTTGATGAGGTTGATGAGTTGCTGGAATTGATGAAAAAAACGTGGTCTACATTGGGGATCAATAGGCCAATTCATAATATTTGTTTGACTTGGGTGCTTTTTCAGCAATATGTTGCAACTAATCAGATAGAGCCTGATCTTCTTTGTGCTGCATATACTATGTTGACAGAGGTGGCAAATGATGCTAGAAAATCGGATAGAGAGGCAACGTATGTGAAACTATTGTCTTCCATGTTAGTTTCAATGCAGAATTGGGCAGAAAAGAGGTTACTTCACTACCATGAATATTTCAATAGAGGAACTATTGATGGAATTGAAAATCTTTTGCCTTTGGCATTATTTTCAACAAAGATTTTAGGTGAAGATGTTACGATCATGGAAGGGGAAGGGAGCAAGAAAGGGGACATAATGCTTGTGGATATAACCAGTGATCGTGTAGATCATTACATTCGATCTTCTGTGAAAAATGCTTTTGCAAAGGTGAGTAATATACATATAGGTAAACTATCTTACCAAATACTCACTATTTGGCATAATTTTTGTTTAATTCTTATTTCTTCATTGATTGTTATAGATGATAGAAAATGAAAATGTCAAACATACAGAAGAAAGAGAAGAACCTAGTGTAGCTCTACTTCAATTGGCTAAAGAAACTGAGGATTTAGCTGCGAGAGAGAGAGAGTTATTTAGTCCCATATTGAAGAGATGGCATCCGATTGCAGCTGGAGTTGCGGCTGTGACACTGCACCAATGCTATGGAGCAATGTTGAAGCAATATTTAGCTGGGACAATTATGCTAAACAGTGAGATAGTTGGGGTACTACAAAGAGCTGCAAAACTAGAAAAAGTTTTGGTTCAAATGGTGGTTGAAGATTCTGAAGAGTGTGAAGATGGAGGCAAAGGTATTGTCAGAGAAATGATGCCATATGAAGTTGATTCAATTATACTGAGGCTCTTGAGAAAATGGATAGATGAAAGACTAAAGAAAGGGAAAGAGCTGCTTTGTAGAGCAAAAGAAACTGAAGTCAGTCAATTTCTTCTTCTTTTTTTTTTTTTTTTTTTTTTTTTTTTAAGTTTACAAGTGAAAAAAGAAATAATCTATGATTGAGTTTACTAATTGGTTGTAATTTATGTTGCAGACTTGGAACCCCAAGTCCAAATCTGAACCATATACACAATCATCTGTAGAGCTAATGAGATCTGCCAATGAAATGGTGAATGATTTCTTTGAAATTCCAATTGGCATTACAGATGATTTGGTTCTTGATCTAGCTAAAGGTTTAGAGCAACTCTTCCAAGAATACACTACCTTTGTAGCATCATGTGGTGAGAATCATATCATTGTGTTTCAGACACCATTTTAAGCTCTATCATCTTCATGGAAAACTTTAAATCATAATTGGAAGAAAATTGCTGACATCTAAGCATGATATACATATCTAATTTTTGTCACATTCTTTTTCAGGTTCAAAGCATAGTTATCTCCCTACACTTCCTCCTCTAACCAGATGCAACCGAGATTCAAAATTCTTCAAACTCTGGAGAAAAGCCAGTCCTTGTAATGTCGGAGTAGAAGAGATGCACCAAATTATGACAATGGAAGGTAACCATCCTCGCCCATCAACAAGCCGTGGAACACAACGCCTCTATGTCCGCCTTAATACCTTACACTATCTAATCTCTCACCTCCATTCTCTTGATAAAACTCTCACCCTCTCACCAAAAGTCTCAACACGAAACCATTTCAGTAGTAATCGCAAACACCATGGTGTTTCATCTTCTTACTTCGAACATGTCAATGTATCCATTCAATCTGCTTGTGATCATGTATCAGAAGTTGCTGCTTACCGCCTTATCTTCCTCGACTCAAAATCTGTTTTCTATGAGAGTCTTTACGTTGGTGATGTAGTCAATGCAAGAATCAGACCTGCAATCAGAATTCTAAAGCAGAATCTCACACTTCTTACTGCAATACTCACAGATCGGGCTCAAGCATTAGCAATGAAAGAAGTTATGAAAGCATCTTTTGAAGCCTTTCTTATGGTTTTGCTCGCTGGGGGACCTTCCAGGATCTTTCATCGGTCTGATCAAGAGATGATTGAGGAGGATTTTGACAGCTTGAAAAAAGTATTTTGTACTTGTGGAGAAGGCTTGATATCTGAGGATATAGTCCAGAATGAGGCTGAGACAGTTGAAGGGGTAATAACATTGATGGGTCAAGGCACTGAACAACTAACGGAAGATTTCAGCATTGTTAGTTGTGAAACTAGTGGAATAGGTGTCATAGGCACAGGGCAAAAGCTACCTATGCCACCAACAACAGGAAGGTGGAATAGAGCAGATCCAAACACAATACTAAGGGTCTTGTGCCATAGGAATGACCGAGAAGCGAATCAGTTCTTAAAGAAGTCATTTCAATTGGCAAAAAGGAAATGATATGAAATAGGACAATGTGTATATTGCATATTTGAAGTAGAGCTTTGTGGTCTGGCTTTATTCTAGCATTGATTTTCATTGATCTAACTGTATTCAAACTTAAAAGGAAATCTCAAGGGAGTGCATTGTATTGAATTTGGTTAACTTAAAATTGTTATATAAATATCTTTTTGGGGGGTAGAGAGAGCAAATGTACAGTTTTCTTTTATTGCCGTTTAATTCTTTATAGCATTAGGCATTTTAATTGTTCGAGGATCGTAAAGGGTTTGATTCATCAGAGTTAAAATGAAATATAAAGGATATCATTTTTTTCCTTTTTCTTTTGTTATACTTATACCTTAACTTGGACCCTTTTTTTTTGTTTTAAGATAATTTTATCTCAAGACATTGCATTTCTGCACACAATTATTTCTTCTTCTTGTTTCTTTCAAAAAGTGTAAACATTGTATTGTTTCTAGTCATTACATCCTAACTAGGGTCAAGCAAATTCAAACACATTGTATTGAATTACTATCAGAACCAGTAAGGTTGATGATATTCCATCAATAGACCAAGCCAGGAAGAGTACTTCATCAAAAACCTGAATGTTTCACTTTTCACAAGTTGAATTTGAGCTCTGAAATTCCTCCATAACCTATTACCTTGACTCTTCTTGATTTGATGCATGTAATCTCAACACCTTCAATTCTTCTGTAAGCACATGCATTGAATCTGAAACTTCAGCCTTGTAGACATAGAACTTGATTACTACCAAGAAGAAAATGAAGTTCAAGAAGTTTAGTATTGCAAAAAATGCATAATAGTAGTCAAGATGAGATTTGTTTAGGTTATTCAAGATCCATCCTTGATGACCATGCTTTTTAGTGATATCAGAAACTGTTGAAAGAAGGAAGCTACTGAGAAAATTTCCAATTCCCAAGCTAGTAGTTGAATATGAAGTACCAAGACTCTTCATGCTTTCTGGTGCCTGATCATAAAAGAACTCAATCTTAGCCACCTCTAAAAATGCATCAGCTGTGCCCATAAGCACAAATTGGGGAAGTAAAATGAATATGGTTAGTGGAAGTTGCTCTCCAATTTCAACTAAGCCATGTTCCCTGGCCACACTGAGTCTATGCCTCTCAATTAGAGAAGCAATTGTCATGATTATGATGTGGAAAACAAGACCAATTCCCATCCTTTGAAGGAGAGTGATGCCTCTAGGATTTTTAGTCCATTTTTGCATAATCGGGACGAAGACGCGATCATAGAGGACAACACAAATAAGCATAGAAATTGTCACAAATCCAGCTAAACTTGCTGGAGGGATCTTGAAGTTACCCATGTTTCTATCAAGGGTGGTGCCTTGTTTTACAAACAAGGTATTAATCTGAGCAACCATGGTGCTTGGCACAAAAGTGGCAATCATTATTGGGATCATTCTTAACATTTGTTTAGTTTCCTCTACTTGGGTTACTGAGCATAGCATCAATGGATCCGTCGAGCCTGTTTTAACAGCAGCCTTATTCAGGAACCTACAATTATGGACAAAGTTGAACATACAAAATCAAAATGACAGAATTTCAGATTCCATAAATATTATAACTGATGCCACCAATAATTAAAAATTTACACTAACCTCAAGGTTGGTGTTGAATCAATCCTGAACTTTCCTTTCTTAGCATACTCTTCCAGGTCAAGTTCATAAAGTTCTTTAGGGTCACTAGGAAGAGGCACTTTCCATTTCCTTATGGCAGCTATTATGACCAATGCCATCCTTGTGAAAGGACTCCCTGCGGGGACCCTGTGCCTATAAAAGGGCGTACCTGCCAGGAAAATCAGAACTGAAATCACCAGCCCAAGTGTGGGAAGCCCATAACCTAATGTCCAACCAACGTTGTCCTGAATATATACAAGCACTGTGTTGGCAAAGAGTGTTCCAAAGAAGATGCTGAACATCCACCAATTGAAGAAGGATAGCTTATGAGCCTTCTCCTTGGGATGGAAATCGTCGAATTGATCGGCCCCGATCGTCGAAATGTTTGGCTTGGTGCCGCCGGTTCCTACAGCTAGAGTATACAGTGCACCAAAAAATACAGCTAACTGTAATGTTGATACCCTCTTGCAATTGTCTACATTGGCTTGGTGACAGGGTGGTGGTTTTAGTCCATGGAGTGACACTGATAATGTTAGCAATAACATTCCCTGTGATCAAGATTTGGGTTGGGTTAAATATTACTACTTTTTTGTTCTCTCAATATTATTGATTTGTTTCTTTTTTTTTTTAGGATAATTAAATTGTAATTAAGCATATTATTTAATTCTATCATTGTAAAAATCATAAATAAAGCAAAAAACTACATGCCTCTTGAAGATCAGAAATTTGGTGGCCATAATTAAACTCATTTTTTTTATATATTTTGCTTGCAAAATACTAAAACATCAAATTGAATTTTTTTTCTATGTGCAAAGATTTGGTCTATGTGATTTACATTTTAAATCTTTTTTTTTTGGTACCAAAAAATTACAATTCGAACCTATGATACAAACTCAATCTTATCCTTACTCAAATCATAAATTTAAATCTTAATTTCAAATCTTATTCATTAAACATTAGGTAACCAACCAATTTGAAAAAAAAAAGAAAAAAAAAGGAAAGAAAGAAAGAAAGAAAGAATCTTAATTTTAATTAGCAACTAGGCTTATCTATCGCCTCAGGCACACAAGTTTTAATGGCCCACTCTCTGTTTCGAGTATTTGATTAAGTAAATAATTTATAAGCTTCAATTCAATCCTAGGTTAGTAATTAATTACAATCATTAAAATTAAAATTAAGACAGTCAAGTATATCTTCATGTTATGTTCGAATTTAATCTTCTCTTCAAAAGCACACTCTCTAACATCGATCTCATGCATTCAGATTTAGAATTTTATTATCGAAATGCTTTTCATAAAATTAAAATCTTAGTTGGTAAAATAAATATTTTTTTTCTTACCAACCTGATTAACTTACCCGAATTGTTTATTATTATTTATTACCTCATGTGTACGTAACTAAAAACTCATTTACGTATGTATGCATGCATTGTGCATACGAAAAGATTTTTATCATGAATCGTCATGATCAGTTATAGTAACATTAATTTTCGAATATAAGCAAATCATAAACATACCGAGATATAAATAATAGAGGCAATGACAAAGGTCCAATAGCGACCAAGATGAGCATCAGCAATGTAGGCACCCAAGATTGGGGTCACCCAAATGGTGCCAACCCAATTGGTAACATTGTTGGCCGATTTGACCGTTCCTTGATGAAGCTTCTTCGTCAAATACAGGACAAGATTGGATGATATACCGTAATAGGCCATGCGTTCAAACATTTCATACACTGCACCAATGTCAAAAGCAAAGGTAATTTTCTTTTATTTATTTTTTTCTAATTAAGCTGCGGCAGGGGAATATCATTGGTTGGCCGGTTGCTTTATGCATGGGGTAGGGTCCATGGAATAATGAGAAAAAAAAACTTTTAATTTTGGAACTTGTCTCTAATAATTGACTAGGAGCATTGTTTTTTTAAGGCTTTAACCATTTGAAAGATTCAGTTTCAGGAGTATGTTTTAGAAGGCCTGCAACTCAATTTTATAGTATCATTTTAAAAAGTGAGCTAGCTTTGATTTGGTATTATATATTTAGATCTTTGTCAAATATTGGTGGAAAACTGAAACCAAATCAATAGCTTCGAAAGAAATAAGCAAAGTATAGGTTGTAGTTGGATGCTTCTCTCTTTATTATTTGGCAGTTGAATCAAATGAATGCTTATCAAACTCTATAATCATATGTTCACATACTAAAAAACTCTTTTTTTTTAATGTTTAAACCAAGAGTACTAGATCATCTTTATCCTGAAAAAATAAAAAGAAATCTCAAAAAATAAAAACTTCAACTTCCATTGCATAAAATGTAAAAGAGGTTGAAACCTAAAGAAATCTAAAGAAAAAAAAATTGTAAGTGTTGAAAATCGAATCCAATTTTACGAAAATTCATCTCTTAAAAAAATGGGTGAACCGTTTAGACTAAACTTCGGATTTAGAGCAAAAGTGATTTGGCCCCATAAGCACTTAAGGAGGGAGAAAAACATAAGGGAAAAGAAGTGAAGTTACCAACAACAAAGGAGCAAGCAGTCCATCCACCTCTCTTGGATCTACGGACTGGGTTTCCTTGGAGGTCCACAGTGCCATCTTCAGTGTAATCATCTATCCCTTCTTCAACTGCCATAGTAATTAAGGGCAACCAAATACCAATCTAGCTTTAATTACTTCTTTTTTTTTTCTTTGGAAGAACTTTGGGTTCTAATCTGTTTTTTTACACTTACACTTGCAATGAAGAGTTTGCATCTATTCTGTCCTTTTATAGACCTCAATTTGATTCCCTAAGATCCTACCAAATTGTCCAACATAATTACTACTTTGTCATCATTTTTTAGCATTTTTTTGGCTTTAGCTTTAACTTGGGTTTGGAAATCATTATTGTGTGTCATTTTCCTGGATAAAATGAATGGGGCTTTATTATCTATACTATTTATAAAGTGTTTGATTAAATTTGGTGTCGTTAGTCAAATTACGTGAAAATACAAAATATATATATATAATCATAATATCAAAAATATTAATATTTATGTCTTTCAAAATTTTATGTACATGTATTTTTTTTTTATAAAAAATACCTACATTTTTTTAAATTATCCATTTTTTCAAAACAAAAATTGGTTTTTTTTATCAAAATATAACTAAAAAAATTATTTACCAAAATATTGTTATTTTCAGATTAATTTTTAAAATCCTTTTTTTTAAACCAGTTGAAAAATCACCATGGTTCATGGCGATTTCCCAACTGAAAATTTGAATTTTTTTTAAAATACCAGTTGAGAAATCGTCATGGGCCGTGGCGATTTTCCAACTGGTATTTTAAAATTTTTCAATTTTTTACATTGACAAATCGCTACCCGCGGTGGAGATTTCCCAAGGTTTCTTTCTTTTTTTTAAAAAAAAATTAATAAATAATAAAAATTAAATAAAAATTATATAATTTAAAAATTTTAAAAATAAAGATTTAATAATTTTAATATATAATTTTTATCCCATGGTGGTAGAAGTGTCCATGGGTCGGGCCGGGCCCATGTATGGTATCAACACCACATTTGTTTGCCCAAGCCACGGTGACAATTTTTCAACTTTTATTTATTTTTTAATTTTATAAAATTATAAAAATTATATAATTTTTAATTTTAAAAAATAAAAATATAACAATTTACCAAAAATTAAAAAATTATATTCGTAATTAGACCTGTTAATGGGCCAAGCCGCGACCCGAAATTTTTTCCCTTAACCAAGCCCATTTCGAGTCGTGCCGATCCGAAAGCCTATTTTACTATTAAAAAAATATTTTTATATTTTTATAATATTTTGAATTTTGTTATTTAAATTTTTTTTAAAATTAAAAATTATATAATTTTTATTTAAAATTTATTATTTAATAAAATTACAAAAACACTTATCCAAGCCCGGACTAATACGACACTTTGGTAGGCTTTTCTCTCGGAGGTCTATTTATTATGAATACAAGTTTAAAGAATTCAATTGACATTAAGAATAGACCTGCTCATGGGCCGGGCAACCCGTCCGACCAGGCCCGGATCACTATTTATATATTAAAATAATTAAATTCAGGCTCGCAAGTCGGGCCTTGGCAAGGAAGTTAAAAAATTTCGGGTCGCGGCCCGGCCCATGAGCAGGCATAATTACGAATATAATTTTTTAATTTTTGGTAATTTATTTTTATTTTTTAAAATTAAAAATTATATAATTTTTATTATTTTATAAAATTAAAAAATAAATAAATAAATGTTGAAAAATTGCCACCGTAGCTTGGGCAAGCAAATGTGGTGTTGATACCATATATGGGCCCGACCCGGCCCATGGACACTTCTACTACCATGGGATAAAAATTATATATTAAAATTATTAAATCTTTATTTTTTAAATTTATAAATTATATAATTTTTATTTAAATTTTATTATTTATTAAAATAAAATTAAAAGAAAAAGAAAAAGAAAAAAAGAAAGAAAGAAACCTTGGGAAATAGCCACTCACGGTGGCGATTTCCCAATATAAAAAATTGAAAATTTTTAAAATAGCAGTTAAAAAATCGTCATGGTCAATGGCGATTTCCCAACTGGTATTTTAAAAAAAATTAAAATTTTCAGTTGGGAAATCGCCATGGGCCATGGCGATTTCCCAACTGGTTTAAAAAAAACGGATTTTGGAAATTAATCTGAAAAAAGCGGTATTTTGATAAATAATTTTTTTTTTTGCTATATTAAGATAAAAAGACCAACAAAAATTACCCACTTATAAAAATTACCCATTTTTTTATTTATATAATTTTTCTCGAAAGATATTATTATTATTTTCAACCACATAATAAATGTATCAAATTCTAATTAAATGTTGAAAAAAAAATACGTTTTACACAATCATGTGAGATTCATTCAAATAATATTGTGAAAGCACATATGTACGTTTTCAACCAGTATGGACTTAAAAGTAAGTTACTATCAGTAAAAATTGAAAAAATATAAATAATTGTATCAGTAAAAATGAAATGATAAAAATATATATAATATAATAATATTATCATTTTACTATTGTTTAACAATAAACAATCTATAAACAAGTTTTTAATCAATCTGTAAACAATCTTATAAATGAATTATAAACGAATTCATTTATGAATGGAAATGAATTGTACATATTTTATTCGAAATGAATTCGTTTATAAAACAAGACCTGAAATTTTATTTAAGTACAATCGGTTATTTAATTTAATAAACGAATAAAAATCAAGCATGTTCACTTCTTCACTATGTTTATTAAACGATTACAATTTTAAAAATAATCGTGACTTTTCTTTTATTAAAAAAAAAAATCAAACTTGTTCATTGTGCGACATAATATATATATATATATCATCAAGTCAAATATTCGGTGTTAACTAAAAGTAATTGTGAGTACTTTTTCGATATATAGATAAATAGATATATAGATAAATAAATAAATAAGCATAGTATTCACATAATTTTGAATGTTCAAAATTGCTATGGGGTTTAAGTAACTTAGGCCTAATATTACATTTTAAGAAAGACTAGAAATGATTATTATATATCTGCCATGAGAAAAATAATAATTAAGTATAGTCCATGCAAATTGTCATTACAAGACAATTGAAGGTTTGCTAGCAAGATGAAGGTCACTCTCTGAGTGAATTATTTTAGCATATATCTTGGAAATTTTCTTTTAACATTTTTCTCCAAAATTAGGATGTAGATTAAGACAATTGATAGTGAACTTTTTTTTTTTTTTCTTCCCCAACTTAATATTCAAGTCAATTATTAGGATCAGACAATTAGTACTATGGTTCAATTATTTATTTGGTGTGGGGTAGAAGACTAGAAGTAAAAGAGGAGAAAGTGAGAACATGATAATTAAAAATGTTTATGGGTCGGGTTTAGTTGGATCTAATAAAAAAATTTACTTGCTCAAATTTAATTCGCTTCCAGTTGAAAATTTATTTTATTATTTAAAATATATTAAATTTTTTTTAATTTTTTAATTTATTTTTATATATTTAATATTAAATTTAAATAAAAATTGTTATTATTTAAATAATAATTGAAATAAATTAAATCAATTTAAATTATCAAAAACCTATATGAAACTCGATCCATGACAGGCTGAAAACTCACACTTTGGGTCACATAGTCAACCTTTTAAAGAAGCATTACTTTGCTACGATACTTGGATTTATTATTTCATCATCATTGACCATTTACTAGAGAATCACTTACATAGGGAAAAGTTTTTTTTTTTTTTTTAAAAGGCTGACAAGTGTTAATTATCTGGTATCATTTAAGAATACGAAGACTTTGAAATTCCAATTTCCTTTTTTAAAAAATAACTTTTTGTTTCAGCAGCCCTCCTTCTAAATCGATAATTTTGAAAATGATATAATTATATTATATAAATATAATATAAAAATTAATTAAAATATGATATAACACGAAAAAATAATATAAACATGATATAAATACACGAACATGTCAAAATCTATATAACACGAACTATTAACATGTTAAAATATATATAAATTTGTAATATTTTAAACATAATTATAACTCAAAAAAATAATATAAATATCAATATAAATATACGGATTGTCAAATCTACTGCCCGCCCCACTCCTTAAATTTCAAGATAAATTCAATTTTAGACCGAGATTTTACCCAATATTCCCAACCATCCTAACGGTGAATACAATATTAAACTTTAATAATAAATACATTTTTCTTCAAGGAAATTCAAGTTTTATTATGTTTATTTTTTCAATTTTATAATTTAATTTTTTTTTTATTTATCAAAACCTTCGTTTTCTATATGTGTTAAACTTTGTTTGACTATCTAAATTAAGGGTTCGGCTTCTTTCCATAGCTGAATAGTTCAGCCTATAGCACATGATGGGTCCATGGTTTAATTAATATGATCTATAGTACAAATTAAGGATCAATTGTGTTGAAACCCTGGATCATGAAATTATTTGCAATATAGCCCTCCAATAAACTTTATTTTAAGTAACCTAATTAGACTTTTGTTAAAATTAAATTTTGAAATTAACTTTCAGTTTGGAAGTATAAAACAAATTTAAAACTTTGACAAAGATATAATAATATTTATAAGATGAAGAAGGACTAATCTATATTGTTATTTAATAAGATACACAATTCGATAGGTAATTTTTTTTAAAAAAATTGACAAAATATTAACTTGCTTTCAGCAATTTCTAATGCCTCTATGTCATTATAACACCTTTTTGTTTTCCCAATATTAATAGATTACACTTTCCATGAGTGTAAAAAATTAATAAAAAAATCAAACACAAATAGCAAAAAAAAAAATCGAATTATGAAATCTCATAAAAACTTCATGCGGTTAAAGCTTAAACTTCGTTTTAAAAGTTTCAAATTCGAAATATGAGAAGCTAGATAGACTTGCTCATGGGTCTAGTCAAGTTGCGGTTCGAAATTTTTTTTCTTTGTCTAAGCTTGTTTCGTATCAATCATAAGTCCATTTTATTGTTTATAAATTATTAAAAAAATATTTTTATATTAATATTTATATATATTTTATAATTAATTTAAATAAAAAATATTTTTTATTTAATAAATAGTAATTCGAGTCGGGCCAATCTAGTCCA
Organism: Fremontodendron californicum; assembly: GCA_030761205.1. NCBI lineage: Eukaryota > Viridiplantae > Streptophyta > Magnoliopsida > Malvales > Malvaceae > Fremontodendron > Fremontodendron californicum. The sequence goes on along the minus strand of JAULJL010000022.1, from coordinate 22,421,645 downwards.
TTCCAAATTACAAAAATTCTTCAATTTGAGATAGGTTTTTCGAATTAGACGGATTACCGGACTCTTGAACAAATCTAATGCTAAAGGAATAAGAAATGAAATATGTGCGAGATTTTGTCAAGGAAAATCGGTCTATAATATTCCACGTTGAGCTAACTTCTAGATGATTTTAACACTGAAAATATTATTTGATGATTTCATCATATCCTACCCAACATAAAGTTGAATATGAAAATTTTCCTATATATACACGTTTTATTCTTCCTCATGTTCTAATTTTATAGATTTCAATTTTTGAAAGTTGAAACATTTATTGAACTGTTATGTGTTGTCTATAAGACACCAACATTTTTGCCTTCTTTAATTTGTGAATTAACCAAAAAGAAAAATATTAAAGACAAGTAAAATCTAAAAGAACTAATGGTGCTACAATTTTAGAAAAACAGCCGGTCAATTGTGTTTAAAGGTGATAAAAAAATTCTAAATTCGAAATAATTTGAATCAAAAAATTTGAATTTGATATAATTTAAATTCAAAATGACCCGACTCAAACTCGTTTGAATTTGTTCAATTGCCATCTCTGGTTGTGTTGAAGGTTGAGTAGAGGAATTAATTTACTAGAAAATCACAGAAACTTTTGGCCCATTGATACCCTTACCCATTCCTCTAATTTACTAAGTTTGGGAATCAGAATGTGGAATCATCGTTCTTAATTTATAGTTTGTTTTCTTCTAGAAAAGCACAGGGATATATATATATATATATATATATATATATATATATATATTGTTATGCCGAATGGAACATCTAATTAGACATCTCAACGGTAACACTAAAATAAAAAATTAAAATTTATTTTTGTCGAAAATAAATAAAAAATCGTTGAAAAAAAATATTTTTTTCCGATGAAATATTTTTAATGAAAAAATTTATGTCGAAAAAGATCATTTCTTTTGTAATGTAAAATTTGAGAATTTTAAATCATAAGTATTGAATTCGAAAAAATTACGAAGAGTATCAATATCATTATAGATCTTTGAAAATGAAAATTTTGATTTCAAGATGAAGATCTTCAAAGACATACGTTAGCTCAATTGAAACCATCCAAGTATAGTTTTCCTTTGAAATCCCAATTTCAATTTAGATAATGATTAAAAAAATTTTGTGTAAATTGACAATGATGCAAATGCTTGTTGATGGATGGATGAAAATGGAAAAAGGGTCCATTGCAATTTTATCAACTTTGTCCGGTTGTCAGACCTGATAATATTAGATATGATACGAAAATAATAATTAAAATATAACACGACATGAAAAAAAATACGAACACGATATGAATACACGAACATACTAAAATTTATTTAACACAAATTATTAACACATTAAAATTTTATATAAATATAAAATATTTTAAACACAATTATAACACGAAAAAATATATAAATACGATATGAATACACGAATTGTAAGATGTAGGTTGTCCCTTTATATTTGTATTATTAGTATTTGTCAAATAAAAGTAATTGTTTCAACATATAAGGGAGCATTGAGACAACGACAATTCAAATAATTAATGACCTTAAAAAAGAAACAAAAATAAATATTCATATGGAACTGTTGAATATATGTAAAGGTATTTGAACAATATCTTTAATTTTTTTTTTCTTTATATAAATTTATGAATTGAAAATTATGAAAGCGTGTTGATGTTGCTATTGCCATAAAAGACAATATCATTATGACAAACAAAATAATGTGGTGATGTTTTTCCAACTTGGCTTCTTTGGATATATGTAAAGGTGTAAGAAAGTAATTTTCTTGTGCATCATATGATGTTAATTTGAACCATCCACACATTTTAGTCTATTGGTTCAATTCATTTGGCAAGGAGAAGATTCCTTTTTTTTTTCAGCAAAAGTTGATTTTAATTGTTGAAATTAAATTTTAAATGCATCAAATTATATAAAAATACTATTCTTAATGGCTGTCGATGATGAGATTAAGTCTAAATGAAATTTAAGATATATTTGACTGTCTAGAATATATATGATTTTTAATAATTTCTTTATTATTAAGAAAATGATACCATTAAATTAATGTGAATATTAGCAATACATATATTGGCATTGTTCATGATAGGGACTTCAAAAAGGGTATAAATAGAAGAAAAAAAAATTATGTATGCAAATAAATTTATAGGCTTATGTCACAAGTTTTGGTATAGCAAAGCTCATTTGAATAAGAGAGATGATAGACTTTATTAATTTAATTAATGAATGTCAATGTAAGTAATCTTTGGCATTGGTTGATAGTGATTAGATCTGTTCAAGGACTATTCGATATTTAAAAAGATTTGGATAAAAATATTAAGTTTATAAAATAATTTTGAATAAAACAATGAGTTGTTTAAAAGATAAGTCGTGTCTTGATTCCAACATTTAAGATTTGAGCCTGACTCATTTTTTTAATTATATAATATATATTATTTTTATAATTATATATATTATATACACTACAAACAAATTACCATATAGTGACGGTCCAAAAAGCGTCAGTAAATCTTCAAAATCCGTCGCTAAAAGTCCTAAAACCCTATACCGACGGTCCAAATGACTATTCCGACAAAAAATTAAGCGACGGTAAAACCCTCGTCGGTATAGACCTATACCGACGGAAAAGGTGACCGTCAGAATAGGATGTATAACCTATACCGACGGTTTTATGCGTCACTAATGTTACTACCGTCGGTATAGCCTATGTTGGGGTAGCCCCTTTTACACCTTACCTATACCGACGGATTTTGTATCTGTCGGTATAGATATCGCATCTATACCGACGGCTGTTGTAGCCGTAGGTATAGATACCGTATCTATACCGACGGATTCTGTAGCCGTAGGTATAGATATCGCATCTATACCGACGGCTTTTGTACCCGTCGATATAGATACCGTATTTATACCGAAGGATTTTGTAGCCGTAGGTATAGATACTGTATCTATACCGACGAATTCTGTTTTCGTCGGTATAGATACCATTGATATACGTATACCGACGATTTTTTTTTTTTTTTGTGTCCGTCGGTATAGATTAAAATGTAAAATATACAATTAACCTATAGCGACCGTTTGTCGTAAATTAACTGACGGTTTACTCCATTAGTATACTATACATTTTTTGTTGTTATATGAACTGTCAGTATAGAGATCAGTAAAAATAAAATTTTTTCATATTTTCAATTACTAATATTGATATATTTATAATTTAATCCAAGATAAAAAATCCATTATAAGAAAGTACAAAAACCATTATAAGAAAGTACAAAATATTTCATAATATTAAAAATAAAATTACAAATAAATTGTCTTAATTATATAACTTTTACAAGCTAAATAGAAGTCGCAAGCTAAAGTCATAATACAGTGAAATAAGCAATCCAAATCTCATGAATATTCCTATCGAGCAACATCTGCATAAAATTGACAAATATTAACCAATGTGCAGCAATTAAGTAATGAATTCAATATAGAAGAATAAAATAATCAAGTAGTTTACCATCTTCATTTTCATTAACTTGATGACTAGAAGTTGAAGACCTTATTATTGGTGACAAATTTGGAGCACTACCAGCATCAGGTACCTAAAAAGTATATGTTCTGTCAATATATATTTATTGAATTAAGCTCAAAAGGTAAAAATATAATTAAATAAAAATAGTAAAAAGTTCTTCCTTTTCGATTATATCAATTCCAGACTTTGTCACCTTCTCAATGCAATCTCCCACCTCTCAATTGTGGTAACTGATATAAGTTATCTGTTTTTCCTTAATCCACTCTCAGCATGACTGCCTCATTCTATGTTGCAGATATGCAAATTAGTGAATGGTGGTGATGCAAGAGTGGTGCAAGTTGGTAGAAAATAAGGTTGGAGTTTTATCCCCATTTGTGACCAAGTAATGGAATGGAGATCAAAGAGAACTTAATTAGTATTGTTTCCACAGGATCATGTAATGCCAAGTAAATGAATTCCTGTAATAACATACTGAATGAAGAAAATCAAAAGGGAAAAGCTTAAAACATCCCAAATTAAAAACTGATTCCAAACAAAAGCTTTGGTCACATTGAAATATCAAGCTTGCGAAGGGGACAATAGATACAGAAACCCTCTAAAATTATTCTAAATAGCACTTGTATTTTTTTATCCCAGTAAAAAAACTTATAAGTGAACCTGTAAACTACCTTGTATTGAGCTTGGAATAGAGTTTAAAATTAAATAAGTTATTCACAAACTTATACAAGCAAGGCACCCTTGTGCTCAGGCTTGACTCATTTTTAAACGAATTTAGAAATCAAGCTCAAATCTATGTATTTAGCTTGATAAAAGTGGTTAAATGAGCTCAAACAAAGCTAGGCTTTAACCAGCTCACATGCAGTTTTGTTCCCTTTCAATCTTAGACAGTAGATTTCTTTTGGCACATATGAAGATTCCAAATGAAGATGGGAGGAGTTTAACCTTTAGACTTTGACCCACTACTAGAAGGATAATAGCTATTAGGCCAAGTTTGGGCTCTTACTCTGACGCTAAATAAGTAGTATAAACATGACAGAAGTAAGATTAGAAGTATATTCTTGTGATTCCTGCATTTAATCTTCATCTGATGTGTTTTTGTCACGATTCTTTTTAGTCCAAAACTATATGCATAACAAAGCTCTTTTTTCTCCTATGTTTTCTTCCAAGAAAGAAAAGAAGAAGTTTCAGATTTCTATATTTGGCTATTCAAAATGCAAATCTTTATTTATTTCAATCTTAGATGGTTCGGACACTAGCATTTGGCAACTGTGTGTCTGGTTTTTCATAACAGCATAGAAGACTTAAATTGGAAATGGTTTTTGTAAATTTATTAAGATAATTTCTCTGCTGTCCCACAATAATATTGGTTTTTGCTTATGCTTCATGCAAGTTTAGAACACTAATTTGGTTTTTTCTAATTACTGTAAAACTATTCTTTGAACCAATATTGTTGATTTATCATACAATTATGATGCAAATTGATAATATCTTTCTAGGGGCTACTCTATATTCTGCATTTGGTTATTAGCAAGAGATTACAGAATATAAGAAGTTTATAAATCACCATAAACCAGACACTAAAGAACTAAAAATCGCAAACTTCAGAAAAAAAAATCATACTTTTGACATCAATCTTTCATAAAGACAATCCAAACATGATTATCAGAAGCTAATTAGGAGACCTTAAAAGTTAAAACCACATTGCAAAAGCAGTTCAGATTCAAAAATCCGAAATTAATCGCAAATTAACTGGAATAACAACAAACGACGAAATAGTCCATATACAAACGCAACAATGGAAGTCATATCAATTTCATAAACCCTAATTCGAGAGGTCTGGAACAAAAAAAAAGGGGGGAGTGACACGTAACAAAGGGAAAAATAAATACTAATTTTTAATGAATAAAAAGTTCATCAGTGAAGATTTTACCTTTAGAAGCGGCGGCGGAGAGGCGGAGAATTCTAGCCAAAATTCCAAATTGGAAGAGTGAAAAGAAAGTGAGGAAGAGGATTCTGAGAAAACTTTTCGTTTTTTTTTTCTTGGATTTTTGTCTATTGTTATATAGTTTCTTAAACAGTACGCGCTCCACTCAGCTCTCTCTCATGATTTAATTGCAAATCAAATCCCTGAAGAAAATTATCTAATTGATTGCTGAGTGAAATCCAAAAAACACAGAGGAAAAGTAAAGCAGTGAAATTTCGAGTCTTTATGAAAAGAACCAGCTCACAGAAAATAAGAACACAGAAAAGTCAAAGACCCAGAATTTCAAATCCCAGTTTTTCTCAGTATCGAAACAAAAACAGGCAAAAACAGAACAAAAAAAACTCTACCTTGGTGCCCTAAGCCTGCGTCTGGATGGAGGCTAAAGCAAGAAGAGAAGTAAAGTCAAAATGCTCAGAATGTCGATAGAAGCAAAGTAAAAAACAATCAGTCCGTTTAAAATGCCCTAGGATTAAAAAAAAACCCTAAATTTGCTTGTGGTGTATATACCAACAGTTTTCTACTGACCGTCGGTATAGGTATACCTATAGCAACGGATAATTTGGGCGTCGGTATATGTTATGTATATTCTGACGGTTAAAAGAATCCGTCGGAATAGAAACTTTTTACCTACGGATCGCGACCGTCGGTATAGATGAGTGTCAGTATTTTACCATTTGTTTGTAGTATATACCAACGGTTTTTCATTGACCGTTGGTATAGGTATACCTATAGCAACTGACTTGTGGGGCGTCGGTATATGTTATGTATATTCTGACGGTTAAAAAAATCCGTCGGAATAGATATTTTTTACCGACGGATTTCGACCGTCGGTATAGATAACCGTCAGTATATGGCAATTTGTTTGTAGTGATAATTTATATCATATAAATAGACTTGTTCATGGACCGGCCTCGACCTGAAAATTTGCTTCTTCCCTTGTCCAAGCTCGGCCTGTAAGTCTATTTCACTGTTTAAATAATATTGAAAAGTTATAAAAAAATCATTTTTATATTAATATTTATACATTTTATAATTAAATTTAAATAAAAAATAAATTTTTATTACATAAACAGAATTCGGGTTGGACCGGGCCGACCCGAAATGAAAAAATCTCTACCAAAGCCCGATCCAATACGGGCTGAACTTTTTTGGTCGGTTGCCCGATCCTTGAGCAGGTCTACATATAACAGATAAATATATAATAGAAATAATAAAAAATTTATTAATTTATTCATATTTTAAAACTTAATGGAAGAAAAAGTCAAAATTATTAAAGATTAAATAAAAATAATATATTTTATTTATTTATTTAAAAAATAATTTGGATGGATTTGAGTTGTACCATTTACTATTATGGACAAATTTGAACAAAATTTGATGTCCAAATTATTAGATCAAATCGAACTTAAGCAAATATGTATATTATTGATATCATATGTGTCATAACGGTTTTTTTGACCGCTAAGATGATTTTGAAAACAAAAATGGAGTCGCCACCAATCTTTTTTGCTAGGTGTGATTGGCCACCTATTAAAACCGGTTTTAGTAAAGTATTTTAAAATTAATTAAAACATTTTGTAAAACCAATTTCAATGTCCGCGCTTTGAACCAGAGAGTGAAACATAATTGGGTTCGGGAGTCGGTTACGTGCGGGGAAGGATTAGCACCCCCGCAACGCCCGTTTAGAAAACGGCACCATTTAATCATGTGTTATCTTAAATCTCGGTTTAATGGATTTAACATCGGTATTTAAAACTAATTCTCTTCTTTTATTTTTTATTTTTCAAAAACATGTTTATTATTTTTTGAATTTTTTTTTTTGAATTGTTATTATTTTTTTTGAAACGAACGTGAACGTAAATCTATTATCGAGAACACTCATTAAATATTCCCAACACTCTTGGTGGTATTTAACGAGATCCTCTCACCTCAAGATATCGTAGGAATCACAACCGTGATATCCTTCGAATTCCGTCGTCGGCAATTTACATCCATTTTTTATTTAAATGCGTATGATACGAATATTTAAATATCGGATGCATACGACTTAGCATATAACTATAAAATTAAACATGCAAATCATAATATTAAAAACACGAGCATGGCAAAATATCGATCGTATAAACATTCACTATTTATTCATTTTATTATTTCCATTTTTTTTATGAAAACGGATTTTTGTATCGAGCATGTCGCTAAATACTCCCACCACTCGTGGTGATATTTAACAAAAGTCTCTCACCTCAAGATATCTTAGGAATCACTACAGTGACGTCCTTCGAATTCCGTCGTCGGTAATTCACATTTTTTTTCGAAAAGTAAATTAAAATGCTTTTAATAATTAATTTCGAAATAAAAAAAAATGATCTATGTAAGAATAATTCTCGAATCACTCCGATATTTTCGATAATGTTTCGATTATTATTCTTACTCGGATCAATTCAAAGAACGATTGATGTTCCGACCACCCTGAGAAAGAAATCCGTTTTTAGAGAATTTTATTTACCGAAAATAATTTTAAAAGGCATGTATTAAAAGAATTATTATTTTATAATTTTTAAAACCAAAACCGAATAATAAAAATATGTTGTATGCTGGGCAAAATAAATAAAAATAATAATATAATAAAAAATAATAAAAGAAGTTAAATCATACCTGACAAATGTCGAGAATCCGAAAATTAAAATGCCGGACTTGATCTTCGTAAAATTCTTTGTTCTTTCTCGACCACCTGAAAAATGTAAAAAATAAAAAAATCAAAACGTCGAAATCGATCATCATGAATTTTTCTTTTATTTTATTTTTATTATTATTTTTTTTATATTTTAAATTTTTTCCCTTTTTTATATTTTTTATATTTTTTTTACTTATTTTTTTATATTTTTATTTATTTTTATTTTTTAATTTTAATTTTAATTTTAATTTTATTTTTTTTTCTTTTTTTTTTCTTTTCTTTTCTTTTTTTTCTTTTTTTTTTCTTTTTTTTTTTCTTTTCTTTTTCTTCCCTGGCCCAAAACCAAGGTCTGTTGGGCCCAAAACCTGGGTCGGTTCGGCGCGGGCCGGATCTCCTTTTTCTCTTTTTTTTTTTATGCCCCGGGTCGGGCGCGCGGACCCCGGGTCGACGCGCGGACCCTCTCTTGGGCCAAAACGGTGCCGTTTCGGCGCCCTTTTCTTTTTTCTTTTTTTTTCTTTATGCCCCGGGTCGGGCACGCGGACCCGCGGGTCGACGCGCGGACCCTCCCTTGGGCCAAAACGGCGCCGTTTCGGCGCTCTTTTCTTTTCTTTTTTTTCTTTTTCTTTTTTTTTGAACCCGGGTCGGGCGCGCGGACCCTGGGTGAAACGGCGCCGTTTTGAAGCCGTATATTTTTTTAAAAAAAAAAAAACTGGTGACCCACGCGGACCCCGGGTCGACCCGCGGGTCTGTTGACCCGCTTCCTGGGGGCTATAAATAGCCCCTTTTTTATTTTTTTCATTTTTTTCTCTTTTCTCTTCTCTCTCTCCTCTTTTCTCTCTCTCTCTCTCCTCTCTCACCAGAAACCCCCCAGCCCAGAAATCGGCGACCGGACCATCATGCCGGCCGCCGTACCTCGTCGCCGGCCACCTCGCCGGAGCTCCGATGAGCTCAAAAATCACCTCGTTTGAACCGTCTCGATCTCCCCTTCTCGGATTCGAGCTCCGTTTTGCCCGAATCCCCACCGAATTCCGTAGATCTAGGTTTCAAAAAACCCTTTTTTTTTTGTTTTGTTGTGGGTTTTTTTGCTTGGTTGTTTCTTTTGCAGGGGATTCCGAATCGGAAGAGGGGGTGCTCAGATCTGGGATTTTGTTTGGTAGGGGGAAATCCAATCAGTTTTTTTTTTTGAGGAGGGGGTCTCTTTTGGTTTTCTGGGGTCCGAATATGGGGGTCCGAATCAGTGGCCTTTTTTTTGGTGTGTTTTTTTTTTTTTGGGTCGATCTGGGAGGTCGTTCGGGGAAGGGTTTCTTTTTCGAAAACTGATTGAGGGGGGTTTTTATGGTGGGGTTGAGTGTTTAGGGGTTTGTGTGTGGGTTTGGGGCTGTCAGGGGTGGTGGTGGCAGTGGGTAGGGGTGGCGTGTGGGTTGGTGGTGGCGTGTGGCAAGGTGGCTGTGCAGGGTTAGGGTTTCGGTTGCCTAGGGTTAGGTTGGGGTAGGGTTTCTGGTAAGGGTTAGGTTGGTTGGGGAAATGGGCCAGTGGGCAGGCCCATCAATTGGGCCCGAAAATTGGGCCTGTATGGGGCTTGGACAGCAGGCCTGGTGGGCCTGCGGATCGGACCTACTGAATAGCAGGCCCTGTTGCAAATGGCCCGGGTCGGATTCGAATCCGACCCGGGCTAAAAACCGTTGCTGCAATATGTAAACTCGACCTGAACCTAATTCAATCGGTTCATGCATACCTTTACTAGAGACGATCTAGAGATTTGAAATACAATGAATTTTGTGGATGATTGTCCCTAGATCTGCTCATGGATCGGGCCGCGGTTTGAAATTTTTTCAACTTCTTTACCCAGGATGGGCACAGGTCGATGCACAGGCCCGAATTTACTGTTTATCATATATAAAAAAATATTTTATTACTATTTTTATATTTTTATATTTTTATAATTAAATTTAAATAAAATAATATTATTTTAATATATAAAATAATGATTCGGACCGGGCCTGCTCGAATCATAAAAATATTTGTCCAAATCCGATTCAATACGAATCGAATCTATTGGATCGAACAGACAGTCCTGACCCATATGCAGATCCCTTTGGTGGGTTATTTTCAAGAATGCCAAGTTTGTTGGGAATCCAATTTTTCCAATATTTTGGGTGGTAGGTGACAGGCGATTATCATCGCTTTCGCTTCAGCATTTTTTTATCAGATTTTTTCAAAATATAATCCAAATTAGGAAAGCTAAGAAATGCCTATAAAAACTTTTAGTTGTCGATTTCACTAACTTTCCTTTGTTTTAGCAAATCTAACTTATTAGCTAGCATTATGGGACCAACATATTTAGAATTAAAATTTTGGAATTCAAAACAAAATTTAGAAAATTGATTTTTAGAAAGAAAAAAAAAAAAACAAGGACAAGGACAAGGACAAGGGCAGAAGGCAAGAAAATGTAATTTTTTTGAAAGAGCTAAGAAAATAGAATTAATTACTTGAATTCATCCAAAAAAAAGAACGATTTAATTGCAAGTAGAAGAAATTAAAGGAGCCCCATTAACATCATGCATAATTAAGAGCTAGAAAATACATACTGAATCAAATATTCAAGTGGGATCGTAACGGGTCAATGGTTGCCAAATGATCAAGTAAGTGAACAAGGTGAGTGGTTGGACTTCAAAATTTAAAGTTAAATTTGATAATTTTGAATACAATAAGGACACTACCTGTTTAATAAATACGATATTATATATTTAAATACGATTAACACGATATAACACATTTAATACACGTATCGTTTCAATGTTTAGGATTTTTGTCATATTTAATAATTTATGTTATGTTTATATTTATACTATAAAATATAAAATATAAAATAAAACATAGATACATCAATTGTCACTCTATTCAAAGCTAAAATGCTTAATTACACATAAATTTCTACATTTAAATTTTAAAGAGATTATAATATCTCCTTTAAAAAATGGTACCAATAAATTCCCTAGTTTTGTTCTAGTACTAATTGTTAGAAAATGAAAAGTTTCTCCTAAAATTAAACAAAAAAAAAAAATCACCATTCACTTTTTCTCAATGTTCAATAGAATTTTCATCAAGAAACAGAGTTTGGAAATATTTGTTTGGCGGGAAAAACAAAATAATTCTGGCTGTTAGAAAGATTCACCAAATCGACAAGAAACAGTTGCTACACTTTATCTAAGATGACCCAAAAGGCACAGAGAAAAGCCCCTTTAAAATGGGTCATGACTTGTTACTCGAAGATCCCTTTTGTTTGGGTACAAAAGTGGGCTAACAAGTCCAACTAAACCCAATTTGTTATTGATGGCCAAAACACCCAATTTGCTATTGAGAAAGTTATGATAAAAAAATTGGGATAATGTGTCTATTTTTATTTTTCAACGTGGTATCTGTATTTTAAAAATATTTAATGTGTACCTAAATTATTAAATTATATATTAATGTGGTACATTGACCTAACACCATTAAATATAGATGATGATGTGGCATTGATCAATCAGGTGATGACACATGACAGCACTTGATTTTTAGAAATTAATATCTGAATTTTTGCAAAAAAAATTAAAAAAAGAAAATATATTTAATATATTTAAAATTATATTTTTAAAAATTAATATCTATTTTTTTAAAAAAATATATTTAAAATATATAAAATTTAAAATTATATTTTTTAAAATTAAATATGTTTTTTATTAAAATTATTTTAAAAATTAAAAAAAAATTAAAAAATTATTTAAAAATTAAAAATATATTTTAAATTTTAAAAAAATTAAAAGTTTTAACTGAAATTATTTTTAAAATATAAAATATTTTAAAATAACTTGTGAAAAAATTTATAATATATGAATTTTTTTTTTAAAAATTTAAAAAATATATATTTTTAAAAATTACAAAAATCAAAATATAAAATTAAATTATTTTATTGTTTTAATTTTTAAAAATATTTATTAAAAACTACAAATATTAAAATATTAAATTAAAATATTAATTGTTTTTATTTTTGTTAAAAATATTTATTAAAATTAAAAGGTGGAGAGAGAAAAAGAAAAAAAAATTAAAAAAATAAAAATAATAATTTTTTTATTATTACATGTGGCATCACTGTGTGGTGCCACGTGTAAAAGAAATTATATAATTTTAATTTTTAAATTAAAATAATAATTTTTTTGGGTAATACACGTGGCATTATTCTATGATGCCATGTGTCAAGTTTTTATTAGATATCAAAGCCACGTCATCAATATTTAACGGTGATACTGACAGGTATTACAATAGCAAACGGAGTGAAAACGTTAAGTATCAAAATAGACATTTTTAAAATACAGATACCACATTGACAAATTTGATAAATTTCAAGAACTATTCATGACATTATCCCTAAAAAAATTTATGATATAAGGGTTAAATCACTATTTAGCATAGAGCTGTTTATTGATCAGGTCAGATCCGGATAATAAAAAAATTTATTTGTTCAAGTCTTGGGTTGGTCCAATACGTCAAGTTTAAAAATCTGTTTTACTGTTTAATATATTAAAAGTTATTTTTATATAATATTTACATATATTTTTAATTAAATTTAAATAAATAATTTTTTTATTTATTAAATAGCAATTTGGGTTGGACTGAGCATGTCTAGATTTAAAATATCCTATCTCATACGCTCAATTCAGATCGGGCCTATTAGATTGGACAGATAACTCGATTCTTGGACAAATATTTGTGTTCGATATTTGTGTACAATACATATTAGGACATGAGTATGGAGTATGATTCTTCAAATATATGAAAATTTTAAAAAAAATTTAAGTATATTCATATCGAATATATACTCGTATTTGACACTCGCCTTCGAATATGGATAATAGCCTGAATTAGTCTTCAACTCTTTATATATTTCCCTGTTATAAACGGTTTAATAATTTTTCTAAGCAAGATGAACTAAAAAACGAAAAGAAAAATGTAGAAAATTGATTTTTTTTTTTTCCTTCGAAATGAATGGGGAAAATGTAAATTTGTGGGTTGATTTTTGTTTTTTTGTTTTTTTTTTATCAGAACCAAAGATTTGAATTTATGTGCTTAAGATTGAATCAAATATTCATGTCAATGTGCTCTAAAAAATGCAACAAGATAAACTTAAATCAAGAAATTTTTTAAAATAGAGTAAACTTACCTATGGAATGAAGAAAGATTAACTTAAATTGAGAAAAATTGTAAGTTAAAATTAAAATTACAAGATGAATATGGTAATAGTTAAAAAAAAATTTCCCTTTATTTTTTAATTTGACCATGCCAACATTTTTTATTTGAATGGGCGATGAGATTGGCTCCGATAAAATTGAAAATAGGGGTGATAGTGAGATTAATTACTGTAGTTGTGAGATTGAGTACTGTAGCGGTGAGACTAAAATCAATAGTGGAATATTTGTTCAGATGCAAAAGCAGAGATGCCGATAAACCAATAAAAGGAGAATCAAAATTACTATTAAAGACATTAAGGTAGGAGTGTATTGAGAAATTATCTTAATATATATTTTAGTAATATTTAAGATTTAAAATTTTAACCTATATTATTTTATATATTTATTTAAATATTTTAATTAATTAACTAATTACTATATAATTATATAAATTTATTTATAATATTAGATAAAAATTAGTTTAAAAACTTTTAAATATATTTTTATAAAAAATTAAAATTTTAAAATTGTTAAGAAAAATATAAATGAATAAAATTAAAAAATCATTGAAAAAAATAAAGGAAGAAAATGAGAAAAAAAAAATCCCACTAAAGGATCCAATTGATAACTAAACCCTCTCTCACTGAAAGGGCAATCGAATTTCACTTCATCGAAAGTGCATTCCAATTGCATGCCATAATGCGATGAAATCCATATGAAAGTAACAAAATAGATTTATAATTTCTCTTTTTCTGTCTTCACTTTGTCATGTTTATCCTCTTCATCTCTCTTGTCATTATTAAAACAAAAATGACATTTTACCAAATCATTGATAAACTCTAATATATATCTAATAATTTTGAATATAATACGATTATAAAATATAAATATAACATTACAAAAATAACTAAAAATAACATAAAATATTACACAATTAACACAAATATATAAAACATATCAAAATTTATATAACATGAGTTAATTAATTATTAACATATTAAAATTTATATAAATATATAATATTTTAAACATAATTATAATATAAAAAATAAAATAAATACGACATAAATACACAAATAACCTAATATGCTCTCCCAACAAGTTTCCCTTATAATAATAACTTTAAAAATAGAGTAATTATCTTTCTTTTTTATACCATTGAATTTCCATAAAAATGCAACAACAAAAAAACATTTTCCAACAAAATAATCAAAGCAAAAAAAAAAAACCCTACCATTTATGGATAACTATATTAATACAGTTTTTAGGTTTTCAACCCAAGGAAGGGCAGCTCTACCACCCTCCTCGTCTTGTCTCTGCCTCAAGGTACAACCTTTTTACTTGCCCTGTTTTCTCCATTCTTTGTTGGGTCTCTTAGCAATATTTTTTTTTTTTTGAAAAATAATTGGAATTTGGGTGAAAGTTTGAATCTTTTTTTTCCTACTTCATTTCGCTCTTCTGGGTATTTGTTATAATTTCATTTCTTTATTAGAAAAGAACTTTAAAGAGTAGAATTACTGGGTTTCTTTTATTGTTTTAGTGTGTCTAAGAAAATGGTTACTTGGGGGGCTAAAATTTTTAAATGGTCGGGAAAATTATTTTCCTTTGTAAAACTTTGCTTGGATTCTTTTAGTAATGGTTGTACCAATGAGAATGGTATTTAGAAATTAGAAGACTCAAATTCTTTAGTAAAATAGGTTGCTATTTGTGGATTTCTTCATAAATCTATAGTAAAAAAGGGATTTTTATTTTCTATTTTGTTTTACTTTTTGTGCAATAAACAGAGAAATTTTGGATGCTTATCAGAATTTGGCGTTGAAGCTGTGTTATGCTATTCATCTTGGTTATAGGGCTGAGTGCTTTGTGTGTTCTTTTAGTAAATTTGACAAGTAAGAAGTATAGTTAGAATACTTGGCAAGATGGGCAGATCGAGTCGGCGTAAAGAAAAGCATGAAAAAGGTGGGGAACTCCCACAACATGATTCCCATGAAGGAACTTCTGCCCGGACAAGGCCTTTCAACTATGATGAGATTATGTTCAAGAGGAATAGTAAAAAGCTTAGTGAAAATGCTGAAGGTGTCAAAGAAGGAAATATAGAAGTGGGGAAGATAGCAAAGGACAGCCTAATCCAGAATGAATTTAATGATAACAAATCTGAAGGGGGGAACAGACATGGTAAAGATTTTTCTCATGGTCATGAAAAGCACCTATTGGAGGAAATGGAGAAGAGAAGTTCCCACAAGAAAGTAGAGAATGTATCTAGGAGAAATGATATCATCTCTAAACAGAAAACTAGAGAGAATCATGAGCCAGAAAAAAGATTGAAGTCTGAAGTGAGAAAAGATATGGGTGTTAAGGATGAAGGCAAATATGAGAAACAAATTCATGTGAAGAGAAAAAATGAGCAAATAGCTGGTGGTTCTGAAAATGTAGATGCAAAGAAGCATTCAAGAGACTTAGTGGAGAGGGATAGGCATGCCGGCAGAAGTGAAGGGAAATCTGAGAGAGATAGCAAGAGAAAACATCAAACTAGAGATGATGAACAAAATAGAAAAAGGAATGCTACAGAAAAACATGATATGCGAAAGGGGAATGCTTCAGAAACTAGTGACAGAAAGGAGAAGAAAGAACCATCGAGATCCCATTATGAGGACTCACACCATAAAAGGAGACGTTCACAGAGCAGAGAGCGTGAGGACAGGCATAGAAGATCTATTTCTCTCTCACCAAGGACACACAAGCGTGCATCTCATCATGTGTCAGAGCATGAACTTTTCCCACATGGTGTAAAAGGGAGGTCTGGAAGACAGCATTCTGATGACAGGAGCAGAATGACAAGTAATGGTTCAAGTGGCCACCATAGGCGACATGGGTCCGCTAGTGGTCTTGGTGGCTACTCTCCAAGAAAGAGAAAGACTGAAGCTGCTGTTAGGACGCCCTCCCCAACTCATCGCTCGACAGATAAGAGAACAGCTAAGTGGAATCTTACACCTGCAGAAACAGAAAAGATGGTTTCTGGTTCAGCTTCTTCTAATTTACAGGCATCAAGTCAAACGGTTTCCTTAAACATGCATGCAGTAGTCAATGCTGTTCCTAGCGTTTCAATGACAGGGAAGCCTCTTGTTGTGGCTTCGACCAGCTCTTTATCATCAAAGAATACTGTCTCCTTTGACTCAGTTCAGCTAACAGAATCTACCAGGCCTATGAGAAGGCTTTATGTAGAAAATCTGCCAGCTTCAGCCTCTGAGAAAGCTATTATCGAATCCTTTAACAGTTTTTTGCTTTCATCTGGCATTAATCATATCCGAGGAACCAAACCATGTATTAGCTGTATTGTAAGTCTCTGATATATTTTTGGAATGGTGTACATTTTACTCTTGTTGAACATATGAGTGCAACATAGGAAGATGTCATGTTATGCCTTACAAATTGCAGATACACAAAGGAAAGGGCCAAGCTCTTGTTGAATTCATTACACCAGAGGATGCTTCTGCAGCTCTTTCTTTTGATGGCAGTACCTTTTCTGGTTCCATTCTAAAAATCAGACGCCCTAAAGACTTTGTTGAAGTGGTAGTACAAATAAAAACTCTATTTATTTAATTATCAATCTTTGTGGATATATATATTTTTTCTTTTCAGGTTTATACAGTTTTCTTCCTTTCTTTTTTGTTTATATCTGATTCATTTATGAACTATCTTTAGGAATCTCTTTTGTGGAACTGCTGATATTATTAAAAATATATATGTTTAGAAATTTGTTAATTTGTCTGTGTTTTTAATTATTGTTGTTTGTATGATGACTGATTGGAATGTGCTGTTAATGAACCAATTCAGTTGTGAGTGATTTAATGTATATATTATTTGGTACTGTACGTAGATCATGTTGATTAGAAGTTTGCAATGTTTTCAATTATTTCTTTTCATCTGCAGAAGTAATTATGATTTTCTTTTCGCTACAGTTTAGTGTGCAATCCTTAAAATGCTCCTTAAATTGATTAGTTTTTATAATATTTTTACTTGGATTTAGGATTACCCCTTTAAATCCATAACTTGACACTTTGGGGTATATGTGGCTGCTGCACGCTGATACATGGGAAGTATAGTAAGGTGCCGTTTGGCACACCGGTGTGGTGCAATGGGGAGCCCTCCCCACCACATGAACCCCTTATTTTCCACTATACCCATGTGCCAAACGCACCCGAACTCCATGATATTATTCCATTATGAGGAGCTGAGAGTTAAGACAAGAGGCCAACTAGCACAAAATTTGGAGATTGTACGTGGTCTTGTTTTCTGAGGCATTTATGCTATTTCACTCATTGGTCTATATTACTTTGAAACTGATGAAGTAAGACTAAAACAGTTTCATTTTCAATGTTTCTGTACATCGTGGTGCGTGTTTGCAATTCAGAATTTTGTTGTACTTTCAATAATCAACTAACCTGGATAATTTTTATATGCTTTGCCTTCGTTTATCTTGTCTTAGATAGAATACTTATAATTCAATTAGTGCTTTCTGTTCTGCCAAAAGATGCTAGTACATTTCTACTGCTTTGCTTTTTCTGAGGTATATTGTGGTTACCATCGTAGCAGGTTTTCAGACAGTTGCTATTTTCATGCAGACTGGTGAACCGGAGAAATCGAAAGCAACAGTGACCACAGTCAGTGATATCGTGAAGGATTCACATCACAAGGTATGTATTCATATTTTGAGTCTCTGCTACACTTTGCTGTAAATGACTTGTATTGCATACTATTTGAAGCACTGCCAGTATTTTTCTAATTTATTTATAGCTGTCTTGCTGCTTTTTTTCCTTTTTTGGGTGTTGCCATATTACTACCTGCACCTTTTTCTGATGGCATTCAACCTACTTATACTGGTTTTTGTGGCAATCTTTATGTATTATTTCCTTTTGTTGTGAGTTTGGTGCAGATATTCATTGGTGGAATTTCAAAAGCTCTTTCATCTGAAATGGTAATATGATTGTAAAATTCTCAATGCTGCTCACAAATTAGCTATAGGGCTCTTATATTCCTGCATCATCTTCCTCTTCTCTACTAATTATCCTTTTCTCGTTGTCATTTTCATTTCTTATTTTATCACTCTTTTAAACTGACTAGGATTTGTATGCCATTTTCAGCTTGTGGAGATTGCTAATGCCTTTGGTCCTTTGAAGGCATGTCAATTTGAGATCAATGAGGATCTTAGTGAACAATATGCTATTCTCGAGGTAACATGGAGTGTATTTACTTCTGTTTTATGCTTGTTTTTGTGCAAATAAGTGTCAAATCATTGCAGCTGTTCTCCCTACACTTTTTCTTATTTACTTCTGTTCTTTCGTTATGCATTGCCTCTATTCTTTTCTTGTTATTCAGTCTTTTCTTTTATATGTGTATAATCTGCTCTGCCTAACTTGAATATCTGATAACATATCAGTATGTAGACCAATCTGTTACTCAGACAGCCTGTGCGGGTCTGAACGGAATGAAGTTGGGAGGGCAAGTAATCACTGCAGTTCAGGCTGTTCTTGATGGCTCATCCTTGGTACTACACAAGCACTGTTGCTTTTCTTAAAAGCTTCAGCTTTAATTTTTTTCTCATTAGCCATAATGTTATGTGAAGATTTGTACTAACTAGAAGAAATATGTCATAGGGAAATCGTGGAGAACGACAATCCTGTATTATTCCTCAACTTGCGAGGCCGCTTCTTCAGAAGCCTACTCAAGTCCTTAAGCTTAAAAATCTGGTAAAGTATATGGATTAGATCCATGTGTAGCTTTGTTAATGATCTCATGTTTTAACTTCCATAGATGTGCACTAGACAAGTTTATTTCTAGTCCACTTACTGATGCTTTTTCTGAATGGAAAACCATATTCCTTGTCGTAATTATTGTCCTTGTTTTTGTGGCTTAGTTCCCAGAGGACTTTTCATCACTATCTGAAGCAGAGGTGGAAGAAGTACTAGAAGATGTACGGTTAGAGTGTTCCAGGTCTTACAAAAACTCGCCATTTGAATTTTATCTCTTTTCGTGATCATATTTCTTTATTGGGTTAATCTGAAATATATATGTTGAACTATCAATCCTGCAGGTTTGGTACTATTAAATCTGTTAATGTTGTTAAGCATGCAGACAGTATCATCACAACTGGAGAAAACAAAATGGACGATAATACGAGGGAAACTGGGACCAGACAGAACCTAGAAGATGATGAAATAAATGTTGAAACAGAGACAATGGAAGAAGTTACTGATGGAAAGTCTGGAGGAACTGCTGGGATAAAATTTCCAAGTAACTCTCACAGCTATAATGATGAGAAACCTGTTGGCAACCTTATGGACAATGAGTTATGTCGACAAGGTGAGTTTGAAGGTAATATCAGTAGTGAAGACATAAACCGTGAGAGCTTGGATGATGAGCCATATCAGCCTGGGGGGCTTGATAGCAACTGTGCTGCTGGAGCTCAGCTTGATACTGAAATGGCTGTTGAAGACCCGGCCTTGGAGATTGTAGACAAGACAGTTTCTCAAAAGGTTTCTAATCTGATGAATACCTCAAAAGAGGAATCAGATTATCATTCTGACAGGAATGCTGATAATATTAAAAGTGAACCCACAAATGTTGACAAGATATCGGCAGCTGAAGAAAATTCAAATCTGGAGGAAGTCAATGGAAAGTTACCAGAAGGTCACACTGCCTTTAAGAGTGAGTCAATAACAGATTTCCAAGAGATCCCTAGGCTGCTGAATACCCCAAAAGAGGAACCAGACTCTCAATATGACAAGGTTGCTGATAATATTGAAAGTGAAGTCATAAACGTCGATAAGAAATCGATGCCCAAAGAAAACCGGCAGCTGGAGGAAGGCGATGGAAAGTTACCAGAAGCTGTTGATGGTTCTGCTGGTAGTGTGAGAATGGAATCAGATGCTGTCGAGAAGGATGAAAATAGCAAGGAGAACAATTTGAAACACATTTTTGAGCCTGGCTGTGTGTTTGTTGAGTATAGAAGAATAGAAGCATCATGCACGGCTGCGCACTCTATACATGGACGGTTATTTGATGATCGGATTGTGACAGCGGAGTACATTGATCCAGAACTTTACCGGTTGAAATTTCCAAAATGAATTGGATCACTGCAATTGGAGATATAATTGCTTCACCTAACCTTTAAACTCCCCATGTGCTTATTTTTTTAGTATGTTCTGCATCATCATGCTACACTGGAGTTTTGCGTATCATTACAATAGGTCTCGGCTATATGGCACAAGGTAATCTTTACTTTGACCAGCTTGGATTTAGAATTATTTTCTGTTATGTTACTCCGACTCTTCATTTTCTTTGAAATATCGGTGTTCGACACATATTCGGATATGGGTATGGAGGTACGATCCTCCAAATATATGAAAAACATAGAAAAAAACTGGGTATACCCGTGTCGGACACTCATCCTCGAGTCCGAGTAACATAGATTTTCGGAGGTCGATCGGCTTCAACTAGTCTGTACTTAGTAAAGGACCCTTTGTCGCAATATATGAGGCACTGGAAGGAAGAGGAGCTATATCTATCTGACCAGCTTGGTGATGGTCGTCACTCTATTTATCAACTTTCCATGAAGCCAATCTGTCTCTTATCTACTTTTATTTGAGATTACTGTAAAAGTAGATATGCTACTGATTGTTAGACGTTTTGTGTATTTCACAATGGTATTTTTGTAGTCTTTCTAAGAATTGGGCTACTGACTTTCTTTTTTTTTTCCCCTTTCATCACCATTAATACAGGGATAATCCATGATATCTTTGATCACATTGCAGATTATTTTGTTAGACATGAATACTTGCAATCAATGAAACTGGCAACCCTGGCTTATTCCAGCTGCTTAACTTAATATATTTAAATGGATTTTGTTAACTCGTGTTTTAAGAATATTTTTTAAAGTTATTGTATGTAATAATATTTTCATCTAATGTATTAAAAACGATGAATAAAATTATTAAATTATTGTATTTAATACATTATTATTATTATAAATAACATATTAATTAATTTTAAATAGTTTCATAAAAGCACTCTCGTTAAAACAATTTTTTTTTTCATTATTCTTATACATGAAATTGGAAAAATAAAAATTCTTTTATCTTTCTTTAAAAAAAAATCATTTTTTGGAAAGGTTAACCATCAGCTGGGCTTGCTGTGCTTGGGTTGCACTTTGTATTTCAGCCTGACCCCTTTTTTCTTTCCTTTTTTCCTTTACAAAGAAAAAGGTTTTGATATTCTTTATTTAAAGGCCGAATCTCAAAATAGCAGCTGATAAACAAAGACCATTTTGAGATAATAAAAAACCCAAATGTAAAAAGTGAATAAAATCATTATCCACACATTCTTTTGTTTCTCCTTCACAAAAACAGACAGATAGAAAAACTGAAAAGACAGACAAAGCAACAATGGCAACGTTGGCTACGTTGGGAAGTACTTCAGTTCTTAGGTTTCACAAACCAGAGCCTCTAAAGGCAAGGCCATCTTCACAACTTCTGGGTTTTCTTACTTCTCAACTCGGTGGCATCAAAATCTCCTACAACCTCCCTGACGTGGCACCTCTAAAACCCATATCCTCACCTTTCACTCCTGCTCTCCAGCCTGTTGCTCGTAAATCTTTTGTCTCTTTTGTTTTTTACTCATAGTTTTTTTATTTAAATTTCAGTTTTTATAATTAAACTTCTGGGTTGGTTTCAATTTTACACCTTTCTTTTTGTTTCTGTTCAATTATGTTGAGTCGAATGCAAAGTTTAAATGAAAATGTGAACTTGATTGGTTTAAGTTGCATTTTGGAAAAATATATAGAAGACATAAATACCAAGCTAAAATCTTTGAATTGTTTGCATTTAAAAAAAAAAAAACTCTTTCAATTTTTTATCGGCAACCTCCTTTCATTACATAGCATGCTAATTCTAAGTTGGAATTGGAAAAATTAGATTTTATGAAAGTTAAAACATGTGTTTTTGTCTGAGTTGTTTAATATATTGGCCCTTTGAGATGAGTTTTGAGGAGGGAACGTTGCTTTTTGCTGGTTTAGTTTACAGTCTATGGAAGAATTTTTGTTAAAGTGTTCCAGACTAAAGAGTAATTTATGGCTATGGGAGTTGTAGAATGTTGGTCATGAATTTTTCTGTGGAATTTAGAAGTAAAGAT
Source organism: Fremontodendron californicum (assembly GCA_030761205.1). NCBI lineage: Eukaryota > Viridiplantae > Streptophyta > Magnoliopsida > Malvales > Malvaceae > Fremontodendron > Fremontodendron californicum. The sequence goes on along the minus strand of JAULJL010000022.1, from coordinate 22,399,027 downwards.
AGAATGATAATGAAGGTGAAGGTGAATTAAATGTGATGGCTATTTCAGTTGGGATAAGTGATGAGCTATGTTACCCGGACTCTTCTTTTTCCCTAAAATACTCATGTTCTATTTTCGTCTCCGACTCTTGTATCCAATACGTATTTGGACATGGGTATGGGTATAACCATTCAAATATATGAAAAATGAGCATATCCGTGTCGGACATATGCCCGTATCCGACACTCATCTCCAAGTTTGGGTAACATAGGTGATGAGGATGTTGCTTTTTTTTGAAAGAATGGAGTAAACATACTTCCATCCTCAAAACATTATGTTCATTTTAATTAGAGCCATTTAATTGATTGGCGGACAATGAATATTTATAGTGATTTATGTTGTTTCGATTCTTTATTTTTTTTGAAGTATTCATGTTCGACATCCGTGTCCGACACATTCGGACATAGGTATGAGGATATGATCCTCAAAGGACCTTCCAAATACAAAAACTTGGAAAAAAATTTAACATACCAGTGTCGGACACGTATCACTCACATCCGAGTCCGAGTAATATAGATAGTGATTCATATCTTAATCTTTTCAGGCAGAATATGCCCTTTCACTGGAAAGAAGGCGAACAGAGCTAACAAAGTTTCCTTCTCAAACCACAAGACGAAGAAATTGCAGTTTGTCAACCTCCAATACAAGAAGGTTTGGTGGGAAGCTGGTAACCGTTATGTAAAATTGCGTTTGTCGACAAAGGCATTGAAGACCATAGAGAAGAATGGGCTGGATGCTGTTGCTAAGAAAGCTGGGATAGATCTTCGCAAGGAATGATAATAAGGGACCTAATTTTCAGATTCCAGTTGTAGTTGGAAAAACTATTTTCAAGAAAACAAAATCGTTGCTAAAGCTTTTTGCTAATTTCTAATTCTTTTCCCCTTATTTTGATTTCCTCTTCTGATGCAATCTCTTTTTAGCCTGATATGTTGAATCCTTTTTTTTAAATGAGAATATCATGATTCTGACAAGTAGCTGTATTTGTGAGAAAGAAGTAGTTAGTTTAGTTGGTGAAAATATTTTGAATCCTTCTGGCTTCTGCATTCATCTTGCAGTAAATTGGGTATTAAAAGCAATGTTACTCGGACTTGGATGTGAGTATCGGATATGGGTATGTGTCCGACACGGATATGTTCAATTTTTTTCAAGTTTTTCCATGTATTTGGAGGGTCCTTGGAGGGCATATTTTCATACCCATATCTGAATATGCATCGGACATGAGTACTTAAAAAAAATAAATGAAAAGTCGGAACAACATAGATTAGAAGACAGATTCAGGCATAACTAAAAACAGAAGGTTTTGCTCGGTTAAGCATTGAGATTTGAGATAATTGCTTATTAAAGAAACAATTGCATAGTTGAAATTTGAGTTGCTAAAATCTATATCCTTTGATGCATGATTACAACTGGATATGCAATTCAGCTAATTCAGAAATGTCATCAACTTCCAACAGCTGTAAAAGCAAGGAAAAATCATTAGAATTTCATCAGAAAACAACATTAGCCCGTGCTTAACCAATATATTAGTATTAAATGATTAACAGGGAAAGAAACTGTTCTTATTTGTAGAGTTCAAAAAAATTCACCAATTTATTAAAACGAACTCTAAATTTGTTTAGGTAAATGGATTCTTGTTGTGGGCTTTGATACTTTGAAGCCCATGTTAGAATAAAAGCTTTAGTTACCTTTGGTTTTTGAAGAACCTTTGTGTGACGAAGCCAATTCAAAATTTAGATTTGAATTCCCAATCCTAAAAAAAAAAAAAAAAAAAAAACCTCAAGTTATGATTCATTATATGAACAAAAAAGAAGAAGTTATGATTCATTGTTAGAATTTGTTGTATAGAAATTTTATTGCACATGATTTGGTCATACTATAAGAAAATTAGGAGAGCACTTTTATTTTATTTATTTATATAATATTTAAAAATTGCATAAATATATAAATATGATCTTATATTTAATTTATACTTTTTTTGTCTCATTATATCTATTTTTAGGGTAAATTTGAAAAACATACCATAAACAATATAATAATTGTTAAATGTTATAATGAGTAAGAATTATTTGAAAAAGATAAATGAAAAATAAAAAATTATTAAGAAAGAAATTGTAAAAACAAAATTACCGTTGATAAAAAAATATTTTTCTCCCTTTTCCTCTTTTTTTTTTAATTTAATTTTTAATTAAAAAAATAAATTTTTCTGAAAATAAATTTTTTTAATTTTAAAAAATAAATTTTAAAATTTTTTTATTTACATTTTTAATTAAAAAGTTTTAAAAAATAAAATTAATATTTCTAAAATTAATATTTCTTTATTTTTTTTAAATTTTTAAAAAATAAATATTTAAATATTTTATTTTTTAATTTATTTTCAATTAAAATTTTTAAAAAATAATATTTTTTTAATGGAGGAAAAAGGAAAAATAAGTTTTTTCATTAAAAGCAATTTTGTCTTTACAATATCTTTTATAACAATTTTTAATTGTTCATTTCTCTTTTTCAAATAACTTTTATTCATTAGATCATTTAACAATTATTTGCTTATTGAGAACATGTTTTTCATATTTACCCTATTTTTTTATCGATTTCTCGGGTTAAACAAATTGAATTTTGATAATTATTTTTAAAAAATAAATAAATAAAAAATTTAGAAATAAAAATTATAAATTTTGAATAAACAATATAATAATTGTTAAATGTTATAATGAGTAAGAATTATTTGAAAAAGATAAATGAAAAATAAAAAATTATTAAGAAAGAAATTGTAAAAACAAAATTACCGTTGATAAAAAAATATTTTTCTCCCTTTTCCTCTTTTTTTTTTTTAATTTAATTTTTAATTAAAAAAATAAATTTTTTTGAAAATAAATTTTTTTAATTTTAAAAAATAAATTTTAAAATTTTTTTATTTACATTTTTAATTAAAAAGTTTTAAAAAATAAAATTAATATTTCTAAAATTAATATTTCTTTATTTTTTTTAAATTTTTAAAAAATAAATATTTAAATATTTTATTTTTTAATTTATTTTCAATTAAAATTTTTAAAAAATAATATTTTTTTAATGGAGGAAAAAGGAAAAATAAGTTTTTTCATTAAAAGCAATTTTGTCTTTACAATATCTTTTATAACAATTTTTAATTGTTCATTTCTCTTTTTCAAATAACTTTTATTCATTAGATCATTTAACAATTATTTACTTATTGAGAACATGTTTTTCATATTTACCCTATTTTTTATCGATTTCTCGGGTTAAACAAATTGAATTTTGATAATTATTTTTAAAAAATAAATAAATAAAAAATTTAGAAATAAAAATTATAAATTTTGAATTCCAATTTTTTCTAAAAATATATTTTAAAATTTTAATTTAATATAATATTTTAATAAGTAATAATCAAAATTAAATTTGTTTAAAAAAAATCAAACAAAAATAAGTAATATATATTCTAAATTTGAAATTTTTTTTAAAATATATATTCTAAAAATATATTTTAAAATTTTAATTTAATATAATATTTTAATAAGTAATAATCAAAATTAAATTTGTTTGAAAAAAAATCAAACAAAAATAAAAAATGAGACAGATGGAATAATATTATGTAATTATTACATGACAAGTTGTCAGTGGCTGACTATGGCCTATGGGTATTGCCACTAAGAGGATCGTACTGAAAAAGGAGAAACCGTGTGATGGCGGCAGGAAAAGTTAACACGTAGAATCAGGCAAGTTGATTACGAGATGAAGGGCTAAGATTTTGACAGATGTAAGATGTAGAAGGAGTCGAAAAAGATGTGTAATCGTGATTTGGTGCGTCAGTCAGTCACCCATCACCTTCTCAGGATTCTCTCTAATAAGTAAAAGGGTTTTTGTTGTTGTTAATAAGTGTTATAAGAGGATGTTATTAGATATAGTAATATTTTTAATTAATGTATTGAAAATGATGAATAAAATTATCAATTTTTATATTCAATAAAATGTTATTATTATAAATAGCATATTAACTAACTTTAAAGAGTGCTTTAAAGACACTCATTAGCAAAATCTTAAATAATAAATAATAATGAATTTTGCTAACGAGTACCTAAGGGCATTTTTTAAAGTTAGTTAATTTATTATTTATAGTCAAAATATTGTATTAAATACAAAAATTAATAATTTTATTCATCATTTTCAGTATATTGAATGAAGATATTGTTATATGTAATAATCTTAAAGAGTATAAGACGTTAACAAAATTCAATAATAATTAATATATTTTCCCCATTTTCTTCGTCTCTCTCCACAGCCGACTGACTATCTTTGTCCCTTCACTCCGCTCTTTGCAATGACCATTTTCTCCCCTCATTGCTGCTTCGTCTTCTACAAATTTTACAATTTCATGAGTTTGAGGATTTGATTTTACAAATTCACTATCAAATTTTATCTATTTTTTAAAAAACTATTCACTTAAAAAATTATTATTTTTTATATAAATTTATTTTTTTTAAAAAAATAATTTCACTCATAGAATGAGTGTCTAAAATTCTCGTATATATTATGTAGAAACATTTTGATAATTTATCTGAAAGTACCCAATTTTGTATTTTAGCATAGTGAGGTGAGAGTTCTGAGTTTAAATGATTGCATCTCCTTTGGCATTTCTTTCCAAGTTTTCTTAGAGATAATGCATAGCAGAAAAATAAATGGTTATTTTTTTGTTAAAAACTCGTAATATAAGAATAACTAAAAAATTATAGATAATCGTAAATCTTTTGAATGTTGTATTTAAAAATAATTACATAAATTTATTTAATTAAATATCAAATTCAAAACAAATGACTATTTATAACACGAAAATAACATACCTTTTTAATATATATATATATATATATTTTTTTATGATGGACAGATCCAAGGGAACATACAAGAAATTTGGTCTCCCTTAACTCCTTCCAACTCTTTAGGTTTTTAATAATTATTTAATTCAAAAAATCATAAAAATTTATAATTTGATTTTTTATTTTATTTTGATCTCTCAACATAATTTTTTTTTTTTTTTATTTCGCCCTTGAATACTAGGGAAGCGGATTATTATTTTGTCTTTTTACAATTTTGGAAAAATTAGCACAACAACCCATACTCGCCCTTGTTATTGGGCCACGCCTTAAGTGAAATTTTTTTTGGTCCCTTTCAGTGCCACTAATTACGTGCAAAACGCCAGAAAACTCAGTCGTCCTATGTGATGAGAAAAAGATAAATATATATATATATAAGAAATTAAGAGTAGTTTTTCTTATATAAAAATTTGATAAATTAGCATAAATTTAGCTTTCCTCAGGCATTGGCATTGTCAGCGAAGGGAATAAAAATTAGCCAATCATAGTATAGTGCCCGATGAATGTTTGGATCAACTGTGGCCAAGTAAATGAGTTTCGTCTAAATCAGAGATTTTATTTAGTTGATTCATATAAATATTTTTAAAAAAATAATATTTAATAAATATAAAATTTTAATTTTAATATTTATAATTTTTTTTTTCATATTTTCAAATTATGAAAACAAAATTAGTATTAGAGTATCTTGATAAATTGATAATCTCATGTTATAGGCAGAATCTGTCCATAGGCCCGACATCTGTCAGCTTTTAGGTTTGATTTGATTTGATTTGAATTCGGTTAACAAAATATTCATTTAATTGATAAGTTTGTTTGTATCAACTTAAGTAGTTTTGGTTTATAATTTAATTGATGATTCTTTGTTGATGCTAATTTTGGATACATGATTCTTGTGGGATGTGATATATCTTGTTTTAATTTAGAAGATTGAACAATTTATTTATTTTGATTTAAGTTTCATAAAAAAAAATTGATATTGATATTGAAAATAACAAAATAATTATAATTTATTGTATAGTATTTCAAAACTTAATTAGTTTTCCCTTATACTAAAAAAACATTTTTTATGGTCCATACACAAATGACAAAACGTTTATAAAGAAATGTTGAGCCTTTTTAAATGAATTCAACGTTCATGCAATATTTGGAATCGCCTTGCCAAAAATGTTGATTTATCCTCAGTTAAATTATCTAAATTTGAGTGTTAAATACGGATATATGTTCGATACAAAAAATTTAATTTTAATTTTTTTTAATATATTTAAAAATCATATCAACGTATCTTATGTTCATATATATATATGAATCACAATAAAATATCTCATTAATGAAAAAAATAAAATAATAAAAAATTTATAAATAAATATTAATGATTTGTCTTTTTTATTTCTATATCAAATTTTATATTTATTTATAAATTTTTTATTATTTTTTATTTTATTCATTAATAAAATGTTTGTTATGATTATCGTGCATCAAATACAAAATCATGATAATTACCCTTCAACGTCCACGTTGGGTAAAATAAACTACAGGGCCATAATCATTAATCAAGAAAAAAAAAAACCACAAGGCCATAACCGTAATTTCGAAAACATTATCTGAAAGCTTCGCAAAGACGAGAACAATTGAAGGAGAATAATGATAAACTGGCAAAGGACAGTTCCGTCATTCCAAAAACCAATAATGGCATTCCATGTATTTTCTCCAAAAACAGGGGGTTAGTTTTAAAACCTCCCATCATATATATTTTTTGAGGACTCGCCGCTTTGATATTTCTCTCCTTTTTTTCTGTCTTTTGTGTTCCTCTCTCTTCCTCTGCTTGTATTTGCTGTTTCTTATATCTCACCTTTTCTTTTAACTTCTTTGCTCCGTCAACCACCGGCGGCTCCTCCGCTTTAACCGCCAACCGTACACCCAGATCCAAAACCGTCCCTTTGAGTTCCCTCCACCTCTGATTTTCATCTCCAAAATCTCTCTATATTTTATTTTTCTTATTTAAAAAATTAATTTAATAAAAAAAATTTATCTTATAAGTTTTGTTTTGAAAATGTATATTACTGATTTTTTGGTTTTATTATTAACTCTTTTTATGTCGGGTTTTTCTTGTGATTTATTTCAACCCAACGGGCTGTTGAGTCATTTCACCCATTAGGACGTTTTCGCTCGCTTCTTGATAAAGATGATTTGACACTTTTACCCAAACGAGAAGTTTAAAGAAAAAAAATCAAATTTCTAACTTGACGTTTTTGCCCCTTAGTGAACTACGAGTTAACGGTTAACCCTCTTCTTACGAGGCATGATTTGAGGGCCTTTTATTTTTTTTTTATTATAAAAAAATGAGTCATCACCCGCGTAGGATATTGACACCTGGAATCTCAAGAAAGCGTAAAGAGAGAGAAACTTTTTATACCTTTAAAAAGCCGATTCCGGTTCAATCCTCGGTTTATACCGATCCAAAATCCCCGAGCTCGCCTAGTTGTTCGAACCGGCTTTTAGCTGGCTACATGGCGCATGAGTTCTTGACGAGGGGAACATTATTTGGTAAAAAATTCGATCCTGCTCGAGCAGAGGCGTTTCCAATAATCGGCTCATCGGCTGAACCGAGAAAGCAAGTTAAGCTGGAAACCGAGCCGAATCTTAAGAAAGACAGCCAAAGCTATGTTGAGGTGGCAAGCATTTTGAAGGAAGATGGGGCCCACATCCCTGGAATTGTTAACCCTACTCAACTGGCCAGGTGGATCCAGATGTAAAACTTCCAAATATTCGATGATGACGTGGCAATATGGGACTGGCTGAAAATTCGCATCACGTAATGAAAGTTTATACTGGCTTGCATCTGATTATCCCTCTGTCTCTCTCCATCTCTCGGTGGAGAGTTCCGGTCTTATTGAAGATTAAAGACAAAAGAGAGGAACCCATATTTTTTTTTTAAAGTTGTTTTGTATTTTCATGGTAATGTTAGTTAATTTATGTTTGATTTCTTTTGATTATTCTCTTTTTTTTTTCCTCCTAATTTCGACCTTAATGTTGTTTTATCTTTTTTTTTTTTTTTTTTTCTTTTTTTTATTTTTATTTCAATTTTATGTAATATATTTGAAGAGAAATAATATCTGCTAAGATCAAGATTATATATGTAACGTGTAGACGTATTCACGGGCTAGATTATCTGTTTTGTTCAATAGGTCTGGTACTCTGGTTCAAATTGAAACGGGCTTGAAATAATTTTTTTTATCAGAATTAATTTGGTTTAAATTATTATTTAATTAATAAAATATTTTATTTAAATTTAGTTATAATATATATAAATTAATATAATTTTTTTAATATTTAAATATATTCAAACAGTAAAATAAAGTTTCGAATTGAACTGCAATTTTTTTTACTATTCATATTTGATTCACTTCTGTTCATGAAGATCTTTAATTATGACATTTTATACCATTAACCAAATTTGGATTTTTTTATGGTGTATAGTGAAAAGGGTTAATTTATATTTAGGTAAGAATTGATGCTAAAGGATTCAATTTCTCCTTAATTACATATATAAACCAACTAATTAAACGTAAAGTTCAACCAATAATTAGGGTTTAGCTACTGAGACTTTCCTTTAAATGAAACTGTCTGTCCTTTTCAAGTTTGCAAGAAACCTCCTGCTTGATTGCTTAGCAAAAATGGTGTTAAAAAGAAAAAAGTTGAAGAACAAGAAAAATAAGAGGGGGTCCTTTTCAAGTACTAATTCACTTAAAAAAAAAAGAGATAAAGTCACTTGAATCATTTTTCCTACACATGTATTGAAGCCTGAAGGGGACTTAATTTCCTATTCATTAAAAGTAAAAAATTTTATGTCGAAAAATCGAAATAAAAAAATGATTAAATTATAAATTTTAAAAAAATAAAAATTTATTATATTTTGGATTAAAAAAATCTAAATATAAAAGAACTTTGAGTAGTCAAGGGGGCCAAGGCCTCAGCCAGGCCCCTTGAATCCGCCCCTGTTCCTACTTAATCATATTGTGTCCATTCTCAAAACACCAGCACCATGCATATAATAGATACTATGTGGGTGAATAAGAAAAAAATGAACACAAAATTAATTAATAGGTAATTTCTTAGATAAAAAAAACATAATTATTCTTAATTTTATATCATTATTAATACTTTTTTTAAGTCCTTAAATAATTTTTTTAACTGAGTTGATATTCGATTAACTCGTGATACTAAGTCAATCAACCCTTTTAATATATATATATATATATATATATATATAAGGATGGATCTACTTAATATAAAACTAAATTAGTTTTACACATTTCTATAATTTTTTATATGGTTTATATTTATTTAAAACGACCGTCGTATTTTATGTTCTATTCACGTAGATTATGCATGTCGAGTTTTGAGTAAATTAAAAATGTTTAACTATTTATTCGATATAAGAAAATTTCAACCGTTAAATATATATTGAAAAAAATATATTCTCGAACGATATGATAAATATATCGAATCGATTTGAAATATTACGTGATCTCAAATGAAATTAGAAATTGCTAAATGTCCGTTCGACAAAGCGCGACAGCTTTTTTATTCGCCATTGCTTTGGAATCCAGTGGGGTCAAAAGACCCAAAATGCTAATGGTACGAGAGTTTTAGGGTAAGCTCTTTAGGGTGAGTTTAAAATATGTTTCATCGTATATAAATATGATAAAATTACATATAAACATGATAAATTACATAAAATTTTTATGTTTATATTTAAATTTTTTTACATATAAATATGACAAATTATATATAAATATGATAAATTACATATAAACATGACAAATATGTCATGTATTTATGTAATTTTTTAAATAGTGTAATTTTTTTTTTACATATAAACATGACATAAATTACATATAAACATGATAAATTACATATGTAATGGAGCCTGCGGGAAGCTCATTTTAAAGAGTTTTCCTTAGAATTTTTCCTAAAAACTAGATTTATTCATGGGTTAGATCGAGTCAAAACTAGATGGACAATAATTTTTTTTTGCATGTCCAAGGCCTGGATCGATCTGACAAGTCATGCTCAAAAAATACAAATTATTATTTAAAAAAAATTAAAAAATATTTTTATAATTAAATTTAAATAAAAAATATTATTAAATAATAATTTGAATTGGATCAGATCAATTCAAATTTGAAATATCTTATCTTAAAATCGAATTTGTCAAACCGAACCAATAATTGAACCCTTTAACAGGCAACTAAGAACAAAGACAGTTAATTTAAGCTTCTTTCCAATTGGGCTTCTATCTTTTTCTTTTGGGTTACTTTTTCTTCTTCCCCCAAATTAAAGAAAAAGTCATGTAAAAATAAGAAAATATTCAAGTCATCGATTGAAGTAATTAACATTTGAAACTTGAAAGTCTCTACCAAAGTCTTGGGTAGAGACAACTTTTCAGGTCAGGTGTTGAAGTAGTTTGATTAAACAATCTTTGAAAATAAGTGCTAACCGGGTGTTGTTCATTAGGAAAAGCTGAAATTGAGAACTTGGCTTAGTTTCTTAGTAGATCTGTTCAAGAGTTGAGTAGTTCATCCGATTTGACAGATCGAATCTGGATAGAAATATTCTTGATTCGGATCGGTTCGGCCCGAATTACTGTTTAATTAATAAAAAATATTTTTTATTTAAATTTAATTATAAAAATATTAATATAAAAATAAACTTTTTTTTTATTTAAACTATAAACCAAGCCGACAGGCTGGCCTGCACTCGTCCAGTCAGGCTTGGATAAAATAAATGAAAAAGTTTCGAACTGCAACTCAATCCGATCTATGAGCAAGTCTATTTCTTAGTAATAGCTAGTTCTTATTCAAGTATGCAATCTGAGTAAACAAAAAAAAAAAAAAAATTATCCATCATCATCGATAGATTGCTAAATTTTTAATTATTAAAATTTAATTTAAGATAAACTAAAAAATAAAAATAAAAGCTAAGCTATTTTTTCGGAACGGAAATCTTCTGTCCCTAAATCGTGCCCCGCCTCCCTGCCCCTTTGATAAAATTTTGCCACGTTATCCTCAAACCTTAATAGAAGACATGATTTAAATCAAATCAAAAGGTTAAGCAATTAATTCAACATTTTTTTTTTTGCTTCTTTATATTTCCATGATACATGTTAAAACACCAAAAAAATTATTTACTAAGAATCTTTAGTTTTATTTTTTAGTATAATAAACTACAAGGAATTTTAATTAATACATGAAATTTTAAGCACAAAAAAAGAAATTATTTTTGATAAAAAAAAACTCAATCTACTATATATAATTTTTGAGTCCTTAGGACTCAAGGGATTTTTGGAAATTGTCTAGGGATAATTTTATCCTTTTTTATAATTTTTTTATTCTTTTATTTTATTTAAGATCTGTACGCAATATTTTTTCTAGTCATCTCTTATTTTTTAATCTCTAAGATAAGATTTTTGTTTAATTTTTTCATTATATTGTATTTTTTTAAAATATATATATATATATTTAACATAATAATCTTCTATTAATGTTTGAGGATAACATGGCAAAAGTTTATCAAAGGTACGGATCCCAAATCGATCTTTGAGTTGACGTGTGAACCAACCCCTTTAAATACATCATTTAAAATTAAAATAATTAATAAAATAATTTTTTTAACCTTTTATTCGAGCCGGTTGGATACGGATCATAAATTGACCCGCGAGTCAACATGCAGACCAACCCTTTTAAATACATCATTTAAAATAAAAAAAATAACTTTTTTTTTCTCTGTGGGTCGAATGCGAATCCTAAATCAACTTACGAGTGAACGTGCGGACCAACCCCTTTAAATACATCATTTTAAAAAAATAAAACTAAAAATAATTAATAAAATAATTTTTTTTCCCAAGCGGATTTGAATCTTAAATCGACCCGCGAGTGAACGTATAAACCAGTCCTTTTAAATACATCATTTAAAAATAAAAAACTAAAATTAATTAGTAAAATAAAAATTTTTAATTTGTCTTCTTGAACGGATTGGATACGGATCTTAAATAAAAGAAAAGAATAAAAAAAAGGATAAAATTATCCCTAAACAATTTCAAAAAATCCCTTGAGTCCTAAGGACTCAAAAATTATATATAATAGATTGAGTTTTTTTTCATCAAAAATAAATTTTTTTTTTATGCTTAAAATTTCATGTATTAATTAAAATCCCTTGTAGTTTATTATACTAAAAAATAAAACTAAAGATTCTTAGAAAATAATTTTTTTTGGGTTTTAACATTTATCATGGAAATAAAAAAGAAACAAAAAAAAAAATGTTGAATTAATAGTTTAACCTTTTGATTTGATTTAAAACATGTCTTCTATTAAGATTTGAGAATAACGTGGCAAAATTTTATCAAAAGGGCAGCGTGGCGGGCACGGTTTAGGGGCAGAAGATTTCCGTTCATTTTTCCGACATGTTTCATTCCTTTACCTAGTCCTAAGTCTCGATAACGAAATAACCAGTGACCGGTAAAGTCAAGGCGAGGAAGTCAAGAACAAAGTGAAAGCCAAACCCTTTCCTGGGTTTAGGTTTTTCTCCTCATGATTTGATTCCTTTGGTCCCCGTAAAAGCTGATCGTTAACATTAAAATTTTCCTATGATTGTTGTTTCCAATATCCCACAATAAAGTATTGTTTTCATCAAATAACAGTAATAACAATGCATGTTATTCCTTAACCAGATGTCCGCCATTATAGACAAGCTAAGAACATGTTAAAACAAAATAACGACAAAGATATATTATTAAAAGTGTCTCTGCAAGGATTTCAATGGTAAAAAAAGAAGCTTTTAAACTCTTTATTTAAATCCCATCTTATTAGAGTTTAATCTAATTTTATATTAGATTGTTTTGTTTATTTGATTGATTGATTTGTGTATTTATTTTTTTCATGGATGCCATAAAATTTCACTTAGCACGTAGCAAGTTTTTTGAAATGATATTCTAGTTCTCAGAATTACCTTTTTGTCTATGGTTTTGCTTTCTTTTTTTTTTTTTTTTTTTTTAAGCAATTTGTTTATATATCCAAAAGAGCAGTAATAACTGCTACAAGTATACCTCTAGCTGAACCAGCTAGAATACAGTAATTCTAATCTATTAATTACAAAAGGAAAATTCAAAAAGAAAATTTCAATTTGAAAACAAGATTCTCCTTCGTCCCCATGCTAAGTATAGTTGTCTATTTACAATGTCAACTTTGATTCCTTTCATCCCTTCTAATCTGAAGTTAACCTCTTCCTTAATATTTCCTAGAACTTTCATAAGAGAGAGCTGAGAATTTTCAAATATACGATTGTTTCGTTCCCTCCATACATGATAAATGAGAGCATTCCAAGCAATCTTAAAGATATTTGTGATTAAGGACTTACATTTGAGTTTACTCTACCCATTGAAACTCAACCCCCTAGCAACGAACATCCCTTAATTACTTTAAGGGTGTTTCATGGAAAATGATCTTTAGAAAAAAAATTCTAAAAAGAATAATTTTTTTTTAAGATTAATATTTTTAATTCTTTGGATGATTTTACATAAAATATATTTTGTTATTTTTTTCGAAAATCTGTATTGATAAAAAAAAAAGATCAACCCTACACTTAAGGAATCAAATTTTTTTTTTGGATAAACGCAAAAAAAAAAAAAAAAAAAAAGAAAAAGAGTCAATCTTTATACTTAAAAGATCGATTTATTTATTTATTTTATTTCGGTTTTTGAAAAATATTTTATGCTTCAAAAACGTAAATCATTTTTTGAAAAATGAGTTAATTTTTTATTAACTTGAAGTATATTTTTCGTTGATCAAACTATTTTTTACAAAACAAATACTAAAAAGATGTGAAAATTGTTTTTAAAAATTATTTTTCACGAAACAAACTAATCTAGAGTTGAAAATAATAATTTTTTAATCAGAGATAGATATTAGCACATGTTTTTTTTCCTTTGAAAAATTATTTGAGTTAAAAATAAATTGATGAGTGAAAAATCTGTTCATGGATAGAACTCCTGAAAAATTAGTTTACTGAATAACTTTATATATACTACAATTTCATCACACTCACAAAAGAGGGTGAAAAAAAATGTTTTTAAAAGAATTGTATTTAAAAAATAAGTAAAAAATATAAATGAAAAATTATTTTTCAAAAAGAATTAAAAGATATTAAAAAATATGAGTAGCTTTTTAGTGGGTAATTTTTTTTTAAGTAGAAAATCTAAATACCCCTAATTTTATTTTATTATTATAATTAAATTTTATTTTTTTGTACTTTTCTTAATTGAGTTGATTTATTTAACTCGTGACACCAACTCAATCAACCATATTGTATATATTAAATTATGTCTCACCCATTCTGTGGGTCAAAGAAAAAATATTTTGTAATATATATATATATATTTATATGAACAGTTTTTTAAAGGAATAATAATTTTTAAGAGAATGATAGTTTTTTAAGAGAGTGGATAATTTAAAAATATATATATTATATAAAAAATTAAAAAACATAAATATTTTTATAATATTATTATTTGATTTATAAAATATTATATATATGAAATATTATCTAGTCCACTGCATATGAAGATTATAGTATCAATTATTATGGCTAAAAACCACGAAATCTTTATCTGAAAGTTGGCCCATCTTGGAAGTTTGCTGAAATGAATTGTTTCTTTTTTTGCCAGAATGGAATAAATTGTTTAAAAATGACCAAAAATTGAAAACTACATCATCTAATTACTATATCAAATAGTCTACAACAACAACCACATAATCAAATCTACTTTAGAATCCAACTATATTACAAAACCTTAACACCAAAATATTGCAAGCAAAATCCTAGGAATTTCCCCCAAATAAGACAGTTCTACAGATAGATAAGTAAGATATATAAGAGAAAAGTTTCTGCCATTCCACTACGCCGCCTTAATTGCAACAGATGATCTTGCTTTCAGATTGAGGAAGATGGCCCTGAAGTTAACAAGCAGATCAGACAACAAAGCATTAGCATGGAAATAAAACATGTTTAAGCTCGCTATTCAAAACTAATCCAAACCATCCTAACTTAAACCAATAGACTTATAAAGTCAATACATGATTCGGAGATGATAAGTTTCGACTATGTTACTCGGATTCGGGTGTGAGTGTCAGGACATGGATATGTGTCCGATATGGGTATGTTTAATTTTTTCCAAAATTTTAATGTATTTGGTGGGTCGTAGAGGATCATATCTCCATACCCATATTCAAATATGCGTCGAACACGGGTATCAGACATGAATACTTCAAGAAAAATGAAGAATCGGAGCAACATAGAGTTTCGGTATGGATGGACTTGTAGTTTTGCTTTTTCGCGCTATAATTAAGTAATGATAAGCTTATTCTTCAAAAGAGAAAATTTGATACAAGAAAAATAACTAGCTGATTCAATAGTGTGTGAGAAAATGCTGAGCTGAAAGGATTAAAGAGCTCACCAGCAGGAGGCAACAAAACTGTGAAACAAAACTCGAAACTGCAGTGGCATATACTGGTAGTTTATCCAGCCAACTATAGGCCAAAACTGCAAGTTATTAACATCATAATTAAATCTAGTGTTATCAAGACCATAAGGTTAATGAGTTGCATGCTTGATACTGCAAAAATGATGCTTCCTTTTCCCATACCTTCCAGGCAGTCAGCTGAATTTTACGGTAATCTTTTCTAACTTCACTTCTGACAAAACCCCATGGTCTTCCTGCAAATACCATAGTAGATCATTAATTTATACGCAAAATGGTTGACTATGAACAACATAAATTGCTCTTTACAAAAGTAGAAATGCATTTTAAGGGATGGAATCTTCATCATAACTACTCTGAAGCTTCAAATGGAAGAATTTGGATCCTTAGTAAGGTTCACCTGGATGTAGATATGAAGGACTCAACAGAACAGTCCATCACATGCCAGATTAATCTAAACTCTCTGAGGTTTTATTTGACTGCCATTTATGGAAGTAATGAAGGAAGCAGAAGGAAACTGCTTTGGTCACACTTGCATTCCCTCAGTGGAACTACTCAAGGTGCGCCATGGATTTTAGCAGGAGATTATAATGTGGTCGCTCATCCATCAGAAAGCTCATGCTTTAATGGATCCCAACACAGTAACTCAGATATGAAAGATTTCCAACATTGCATTGAACAGAATGCATTGATGGATCACCAATTTGTTGGTCCAATCTTTACCTGGTCAAATCATCAAGAAAATCATCTTGCCAAGAAGCTTGATAGGGTGATGATCAATGATCAATGGCTCATCTCTTTCCCACATTCCTATGTGGAATTTATTGCACCTGAAACCTCTGATCACTGTGCTGCTCTAATCAAAACCAGCTTGGAGATTCAC
The DNA here is from genome assembly GCA_030761205.1 of Fremontodendron californicum. Lineage (NCBI taxonomy): Eukaryota > Viridiplantae > Streptophyta > Magnoliopsida > Malvales > Malvaceae > Fremontodendron > Fremontodendron californicum. The sequence goes on along the minus strand of JAULJL010000022.1, from coordinate 22,382,691 downwards.
TCCCCTCCCAAACCATTCAAGTTTTTCAATTACTGGACTAGGGATGCAGAGTTCATGGATATAGTTGAGAGTTCTTGGCAGGAACCTACCAGAGGCGATCCTATGTCCAATTTGCATATCAAATTGAAGAGAGTGAAGCAGAAGCTAAAGAATTTCAATTTCAAGAAGTATGGAGCTATTAATGAGAAGGTACAAGCCAAAAGAAGGGAATTAGCAGAAGTGCAGCTCCATCTACTAAGGAAGCCTGCAGATGTTGAACTGGCAACAAAGAAAGATATCATTTCCAGGGATTTCAATAATCTTCTCAAAGATGAGGAAAGCTTTTACAAGCAGAAATCCAGAATTCAATGGCTAAAGGAAGGAGACCAAAATACAGGCTTCTTCCATAGGATGGTAAGGGCAAAGTTGAGCAAAAATACCATACATTCTTTGACGGATGCACAAGGAAACAGACTTGAAAACTTTGATCAGATTGCTACAGAAGCTGTCTCCTATTTCCAGAACTTGCTGGGATCCAAAGACCATATGGTCAAGGGCTGTAATCAGGATTTGCTTGCTGAACTTCTTCAGACTTCCATCACTGAAGAGCACCAAGCAGAACTGGTTAAAAGGGTAACTCCTGCAGAGATAAAAGAAGCAATGTTTTCGATTCATAGTGATAAGAGTCCAGGGCCAGATGGATTCACAGCTCACTTCTTCAAAACAGCTTGGCAAGTTGTTGGTGAGGATGTCACAGAGGCTGCAATGTTCTTTTTCAGGACAGGAGTGATGCACAAAGCCTTCAATTCAACTAGTGTGGCTCTCATTCCAAAATGCCCTAATCCAAGCACAATGAGAGATTTCAGACCAATTTCCTGTTGCACAGTCTTTTACAAATGCATCAGCAAGATTCTGACTAACAGACTCAAGAGCAGTCTTCCATTGGTAATCTGTCCCAATCAGAGTGCCTTCATTCCAGGCAGAAGTATCACAGACAATATCCTGCTTGCTCAGGAGTTAGTTAGAGGCTATGGTAGGAATACTCTGTCCCCGCGATGTGCCATAAAAGTGGATTTGCAAAAGGCATTTGATACTATCAGCTGGATTTCATCTTTGCAGTCTTGAAGGCAATGCAGGTCCCTCAGCAATTCATAGATTGGATTGAAAGTTGCATTTCCACCAGTTACTTCTCTATATCTGTTAATGGAGGACTTATGGGCTTCTTTAAGGGGGCAAGAGGAGTCAGGCAAGGTGATCCCCTTTCCCCCTACCTCTTTGTGATTGCTATCAATGTCCTGTCTAAGTTGCTGGACTCAGCAGCACAGTATGGGGTCTTCTCTTATCATCCAAAATGCAAAAAGCTCCATTTAACTCATCTGAGTTTTGCTGATGATCTGCTTATCTTTGCCAAGGGCAATCTTGATTCAGTGAAAGGTATTCAGCTAGTGCTAAGTCAATTCTACACCTACTCAGGGCTCCAACTTAATAGCGCCAAAAGTGAGTTCTTCTCCACAGGAATTGACAGAGAAGAATTAAGGCTCATCAGAGAGTCCACAGGGTTCACTACAGGCACACTGCCTGTCAGATACCTGGGGGTTCCATTAGTCACTAGAAAATTAACTATGACGGATTGCGAGCCACTATTGGAGAAGGTGACAGCAAGGGTTAGAGGATGGGCAACAAAGTTCTTGTCTTATGCTGGAAGGCTTCAGCTTATCCAATCAGTTCTGTTTCACCTGCAGAACTTCTGGTGCAGACATTTTGTTCTGCCCAAGCAGTGCATAAGGAAGTTGATGCAGCTATGTTCAAGCTTCTTATGGAAAGGGAAGGAAGGCCAAGTTAAGGGAGCTAAAGTTAGCTGGAAGTCTATTTGCTTGCCAAAATCAGAAGGGGGACTTGGTGTAAAGGACACTGTCACTTGGAATCAGGCATGTATTCTAAGGAATTTTTGGGCTGTACTGATTGACGCAGGCTCCCTATGGATAGCCTGGATCAAGACTTATGTGTTGAAGAATAGAGACCCATGGCACATCTCTATCCAGAGTGGGAGCAGCTGGAATTGGAGGAAGATCATGCAATTGAGAGAGGTGGCTGCCAGAATAGTTCTCACAACTGCTGATGGAAGCTGCAAATGGCCTTTTCCAGAGGGAAAGTACCAAGTGTCAGCAGTGTGGAACAAGATAAGACCTTCAGCTGGGAAAGTGGCTTGGTATAAGTTGGTATGGTGCAATTTTAATATTCCTAGGCATTCTATTCTCTCTTGGATGGCAATCCTAAATAGATTGGCCACAAAGGATAGGCTTATCTCTTGGGGAATGGCCGTGGATAATAAATGTCTGCTGTGCAAACAAGAGAGGGAAACCAGAGATCATCTATTCTTCACTTGCTCCTACTCGAAACATATATGGCAGAGAGTGATGGTACTTTGTAGGTTAAAAAGGCAGGTTGCATGTTGGACTGTAGAGCTTCAATGGGCCTCTGTCAACCTCAGAGGTAAAGCTCTAATCACAACGATATTGAGGCTTGCCTGGAACGCAGTTATCTACCTAGTTTGGAAGGAAAGAAATAATCGCTTGTTCAACTCAACTGAGCAAAAGGAGGAGCACCTCACTGAGCAAGTGAGAGACATGATCTCGATCAGGTTAAGTGATCTTAGGAAGATTAAAAGAGATTCAATTAATACGTTTTTATGTAATTCTTGGAGGTTAAATGCAGACATGTTTGTCTAATGGCATTGGTTTTCTGATTTGTTTAGCTAAGCTAAGCTTGCTTTGTAACATGTAGCAGCATTGCTGCTTTCTTGGATATATGAAAATCTACTTATCCAAAAAAAAAAATGCATCTGATAAGAAAGATCACTTCACTTTGGGTTCCTATGATGGGACCTATACTCGAATCGGGAAGAAATTAGAGGGGCATTTATCGCCTACACAACAGGTTAAAGTACTGAGAACTGGGATCCAAGTATTTTGGCACAAACTTAGCAACCATTTAAAATTAGTTTTGAACCAGTTGTCAATCCAAGTTATGAGGAAAACAATATCAATTAGCTTTAGTAAGTTTTACAGGAAAGAGATATGATTCTCTTGGTCACGCTAATACACAGTAATGTAAGCAAGCAATCCAGAAGTGATCTCAGGATTTTGTGGTAAGCCAAGTGAAATAGGACCAATTTCGTCAATAAGAAACTTACACCAACTAAAAAACCAGTTTCTCGTCATATATCAAGTGAACTCTTTGCTTAGAATAGTCAAGGAAGATTCATCTATCAACCCAGATTATAAGTCATTTTCAACTTTAACATATTGAAGTTGGGAAGGGTCCTATTTCAGGGGTTCTAATATGCAGAAAAATTGTCCAGAACTGGTTTCTGTTGGTTTCAGTAGGCGGACTGCTAGCTTAAAGAAAGCCAGAGAGAGACTGTTTCCATTAGTACAAAAGGATAGACATCTTGCTCATATTTCCCTTTTCCTCTTCCATAAAGCGGAAAAGATGGTTTGCACCAGTTTAAAATGTTAGCAATGCAAACAAGCTATGTTGCTTTGACTTTTCATTTTTTTTGAAAGTATTTGTGTCCGATATTCGTGTCCGACGCATATCTGGATATGAGTATGGGAATATAATCCTCCAAGAACCCTTCAAATACATGGAAATCTTAGAAAAAATTGAACATACCCGTGTCCGACACTCACACCCGAATCCGAGTAACATAGAAAACAAGTACAGTAATATACCAAACACTACCTATGCAGGTAAGATCGTCAAGCTATAGATGATCAATCTATTTCACTTTAATAAGGTTGAATTACCAAGCGTAGTACGATCCAACATTACAATTGGATCAAATGTCAATCGCAAAACATTTTGACATTACTGATATACTATAAAAGAGAGAAAGCGACTAGAAAACCAGCATCAACAAGAACAGGAATGATAATAGTAACGCAAATAATTGCACAGCTCGAAAGGTTCTATGATCACAAAATGAAAGGCTCACATAGTAATGATCCATAAAAGTTTTACCCTACGTTACTCCGACTCTCTATTTTTCTTGAGGTACCCGTATGACCGTATCTGACACTCGTGTCCGACGCATATTCAGACATGAGTACGGGGATATGACCCTCCAAAAATCTTCCAAATACATGAAAAAACTTAGAAAAAATTGAACATACCCGTATCGGATGCATACCTGTATGGCCGTATCCGACACTCATACCTAAGTCCGAGTAATATAGGCTTTACCTTTTTGCATTTTTTTGGAAACAACAATTGCTACTAGCAGAGTCAGAATCAACAGAAATATGACTCAGGTGAGTGTAGTTTTGACTTGAATAAGATATTATGAAGATGCACATACCTTCAACCACTAAGCCGTAATACATCATGAAGAAAAAGTTGTTCCAAGGAGAAGTTAATTGTTCCAACAAAACCTATAACAAGTAATTAAGCAGTAATAAATACCTCCATTAATCCTCAACTAAATTTTCATAGAGGCTAACTAGAGAGACTAGCATAAAAGTAGTAAGTGAAAATGCGAAATTCAAAGAATTAAACAGTAAAAAGTAACAAATTAGCTAATAAAGTCAAGCCAAATGAAAATATGTTTACCTTCTTTGCAACAGTTTTACTGCCTTTTTCCCCTGAAAATGATATCCATCAGTTTGTGAAGGAAGTGTCGAAATGGTCCTGAATATGCAAAGCCATAGAACTGCAAGGGAATTCAATTTTTACATTTCACAAAAATCAAATGATTCTTCATCTTGTTGCTAAGAAAAAAAGATGAAAAAGAAAGAAATAGTTTAAACTTAAGACCAGGTGATTTTTCCTCATAAAAAATGCAGACAAACATAATATATGTGCCATAAATTTAACTTAAGCTTCATTTCTTCCAAATTTCTTGGCATCCAAACAGGAAACTTGGGAGTATGATCCAAAAACACATTAAAAAAGAAAAAAGGCAACATACCATGATGAGAAGCAATCTTCTCAACTGAATTTGACCACAGAAATCTTTTGAGCTATCAAGTCACTGCACCCAGATAAAACCCCAGCTGTAATTGCCTACAACCCCCCCCCCCCAACACATCAAAATCAATAAACAAACAAAAAAAAAAAAACCAAAAACTTAACAACCAACCCCATAACAAGGCCACTGAAGCATAAAAAACTAAAGAGAAAATAAACCAAAATTGAAGCAAGAATTTAACAAAGTAATCATTTCCAAATTATGGGTATTAATCAAGAAGAAAAAATATGTTAGTGTTACTTTGGTTCTAAGAGGGTGAGCTTGAAGTTGAATAAGATATTTTCTCATGCTTCTTGGGCAATATCAGACATGGTGAAAGAAAATGATCAACCCTCAAAAAGTGTGCTCTGTTTTTCTTTTTTTTTTTAAGTTTCTTCTCTGTTAATGGAGTTTGATTGGTGGGTTTCTAATATTCTAAGATTTCTAGGACAGGAAAGTGTACGAGAATTGGAAGGGGGATCTGTTCTACAATGACAGCTTGGGTTTTGGTTATTAGAGTATTTGAGTTACACATGCCAACGCTAACGGTTCTTACAGGTTTTTTCTTCATTGTTTAAAGAAAGTACCTTTCATAATTTTCATTTTTTAAATAAAAAAGTATCTTTAAAAGCTATTATATATATATATATATATATATTACTAAAATTGTAAGTAATTCCACATATAAAAAAATATTTTGAGAGTGGCACTAGTTTTGTTAAAAAAAAATAATGATTACAGTTGAAATTGCAAACCTTTAAATTTGATAAGATTTTAAATATTAAATAATTTTATGAACTTTCTCATTTATTTTAAACAAGTTCATATATACTTTTTTATTGTATTTCGATAAATTTTTATTTTATGATTGATATTCGGATTATATTGACAGAAACATGTCAATATAATTTTACTTCACATAAATAAGTTCATTTATATCAAGTTTATTATGTAACTTTACTTCTCTATTACGTTTATGATTAATTGACATCTTTTGCACATTTGAATTGGATTTTTTTTTGACATAATAAAATTGGTTAATTGAGAAAATTTTCTCTGAAGATATAATCATGTTTTGAGTACAAAAGATATTAACTAACTACGAACTTAACTATTGTTAAAATAACGGGCAATGTGTTACATCTTTCCATCGTCATAGTTTTTTTATATAAAAATCATAAAATAAAAGTTTATTTGAATATAATTAAAAATAAAAAATTCTTTATGAAAATTTTGAAAAATTCAAAGATTTATTTAATATTTTAATCAATTTGATAATCATTTCAAAATTAACTTTTGTTAAATAACTCTATTACTATCATGTTTTTACCATCAAAGTTTTGATTGGATTTGTGTTTAATTTATGGAGTTTCTCTACTTTAAAAAAAAAAAAGAGAGACTCCATATGTAAAAAAATTCATTTAAGTAATAAAAATATTTCATTACATTAAAAATATCGTTTTATGATAGGATAAGAAAGATTTAATTATGTGTCAATTGAAAAAGAAAGAAAAGAAAAATAAGCATGAGTGATGTGGATTTTTGGAAAGTCAGCCTTTCTTATCCAAACATTGACTTTCTCTCCCCGAACTAGAGGTGGCAATTGGGCGGGTTCGGGTCGGGTTCATTCGGGTTCGGGCTCATTCGGGTTCGGGCTCATTCGGGCTCGGGCTCATTCGGGTTCGGGTCCATCCGGGTTTGGGCTCATTCGGGTTCGGGTCCATTCGGGTTCGGGCTCATTCGGGTTCGGGCTCATTCGGGTTCGGGCCCATTCGGGTTCGGGCTCATTCGGGTTCGGGCCCATTCGGGTTCGGGCCCATTCGAGTTCGGGTTCGGGTTCGGTCTGGGTTCGGGTTCGGTCTGGATTCAGGTATGTTTTACATCATTTTATTTTATATTAGATGTAATTATTTTTACGTAATTTAAATATTTATATCTAAAAATAAATTATTAATTTATTATTATTTTTATACTTTTGCTATTATATGATATTTTTAATTATATTTATTTTTTAAAATTAATATTTGTTAGCACCAAAAGAATAAGAAATTAATTTGTTATATAAAATCAAATTTTGAAATAATTTATTATAAAAAATATGATATATTATAAATTAATCATATTGATATTTAAAATAATTGATTTAATGAACTCGAATTTCAAAATATAAATACATTATAATTTATATTCACTATAAAATAAAAAACTTTTAAAAATAAATTCTGACCTTCATCTATTCGTTTATATACTTATAAAATGCAAAAAATTTATGCTTATAGTCAAGATATATATATATATATATATATCGAGTACTTATATTTTTTCATCAGTATAAAGTATAAAGTAGTACTAAAAAAATATAATTTATATTTAAATTATACGTAATAAATATATAATTAATATGATTATTTATTAATATATAATAAATATACCCAAAACCAAAAGGCCATAAAACCCAAAACCCCATTAAACTCACCCTCTAAAATAAAATCCCATGAAAGCCATAATCCAATTAAACCCACTCTAACCTAATCGTATAAGTATAACCCAAAAGGCCAAAATAATTGAATTATTGTCAAATTTTATTACCCTTAAAGAATAATTGAATTATTGTCAATTTTTTTTTTTTCACATCTCTAAAATTTTCAAGAATTTAAAATATTTAGATTGTAAATTCATCATGATATGAGACGTTAAAGTTATAACTTATAAGTAGAGGTGGTCATGGGCCGGGCCGCGGCCCGGTTTTTTTTTCCTCTGTCCAGGCCCGACCCTGGGTAGTCCAAGCCCGCCCGTTTAGGCCCGAATCACTGTTTATTGGAATAAAAAAATAGTTTTTTTTTAAATTTTTTTATAATTAAAATTAAATAAAATAATATTATTATAATAAAAATCACTATTCCAGGCCGGGCCGGAACATAAATTATCCTGCCCAGGCCCGGCCCGTATTGGGCCGGGCGGGCTGCTCGGCCCGTGAGCAGGTATACTTATAAGTACAAAATATAATTTACTTTTTGATAAAATTATTATTTCATCATCATATATATTTTAAATTTTAATTAAATTATTTAAAAAAATTAGAATAAAATTAATAATTAAAGTTATTGCTTTGTAAAAAAAAAAATTAATTAATTGCAATTTGATTATTTTTATTTTTAGTATTAAATTCGGGTTCGGGTTCGGGCCGGTCTCGGGTTCGGGTCCATTCGGGTTTGGGCTCATTCGGGTTCGGGCCCATTCGGGTTCGGGTCCATTCGGGTTCGGGTCCATTCGGGTTCGGGCCCATTCGGGTTCGGGTCCATTCGGATTCGAGCCCATTCGGGTTCGGGTTTTTTCGGGTTCGGGTTTTTGACTTTTTGGTCAAATCGGGTTTGGGCGGGTTCGGGTTCGAATTTTTCTGGGCGGATTTTCGGGTTCGGGTTCATTTTGCCACCTCTACCCCGAACCCATCAATCAATTTAAAGTTTTTTTACTTTCGCAACAAAAAGAATAATAATTACTAGTACTTTATTGAACTTAATTTGTTATAGAAGTTTAACAATTTCGAGGTAACTATTCACATGATTTTTTACTCTAGTAAAAAAAATAAATTAATTTTTATATTATAAAAATAAGTAATTTAATATTTATATAATTGAAATAGATACAAATAAGTAAAATTGATAACAGTTTTAATAAAAAAAATCGTTAAAATGCTAACGTGAACTAGTAAAATCTAACTGATTTAGATATATTTCAAGTCATATTTTATTCCAAGTCATTAATTCTGTTAAATTTTACGAGTTCATATCTGTATTTTAACGATTTTTGTTAACATTGTTATCAATTTTACTTATTTGCACCTATTTCAATTATACAGGGATTAAATTACTCACTTTTACAGTACAGGTACTAAATTACTCTTTTCACTATAGTACAGAGATTATGTGTGTACTTAAACCCAATTTTGACGATAAAATGTTAAAAGTGTGTTATCTCACTTGTTAAATTCTGAATTTTTTATTTATTTTATGTTTTTTTTTATATCTATGTTGGTTATTCATTTATTGTTAATTGATTTTAAGTTAAATTTTAAATTTTTATAAATTTTTTTTATATTTATGTTGATTATTTATTTATTATTAATTAATTTTAAGTTAGATATTTAATATGATATTAGAATTCAATTTTGATATGTTATTTTTATTATATATATATATTTTAAATTTTATCACATGATAATTTTATTTACATATGATGAGATTTATTAAAGTGATATTATCTCACGTTTTTTGTGATCTTTCTATTACTAATTTATTTAAGTTAAATGCTTATACCAGAAAAAAAAAATCAAAGTATTAACTTAGTTGAACTTAGGTTTGATTATTGAGAAAATGAAAGTTTAGATAAAAAAAAATGAGATATTTATTTATTTATAAATAAATCATGCACAAGTCATGACCATAAAAGTCTCTAAACATTGACCAAGTCTTTCTAACATAAAGAATATGCCTAATAATATAAATATGAAATAGATTATATTTGGGAAAGATTAAACATGGTTTTGATAATTTAAATATCTGATCTTATAAAATATTTTGTCGTTTATTGACTTTTTTTTTTTCACAATAATCTGTGACAAACAAGAAGATGACATTATATTTCTATCAAATGATATGGACTATAGATATTTCTTTATAAAAGAAAAAAAGAAAGAAAAAAGACTATAGATATTTCGAAATTTAGGTTTAGTATAGGGCTCTTTTTAATTCACAACAGTTAAATTTGAATTTAATTTTTTTCATTAAAATGATATATTGATTAGAATTATTTGCTATGGTATAACCAAATTAAAAATTTAAAAACAAAATGGATCAACTTCTTTGTAACCCAGTTTCCAAATTTCAATTTTAAGATATATTTGGATCTCTCATCATACGTACCGCATCGCATTGAGACGTTGAATCCAGTTATAAAATAACATCTTAATGTAGTGGGAGTGTTTGATCGGGATCCAAATAGACCCTTAATCTAAATATAAATGCTTTTATTTATCAAACATAAATCTTTTACAATCATGTAATTAAGCAATTGATTTAATTAATCTCCTTTGATAATTGGTGCTGATCATCTCTTCATGGCAGGAGGCATCTGTGGTGGAATCCAACCTGTAGTAAACAAATGAAAATTTCATCAATTTTTGCAATTAATTAAAGATAATAGAAAAAAGTTCAAATTTATTGCTCCACTTATCATTTATATTTGCATGGGCCTAATTCTATTATTGTATATTTTTCATTTGATTCAAATATGATAAAAAAAACTAAAATATTTTACAAAATACTCATTTATTTTTTTGCAGAATATTTTCTTATTATTAATGTTTGATATTTTTTGAATTAAATTTTAAAAAAAATGCAATCATAAAATTACATCGGTTCAAAGATGAATAGTAAATTTAAACAATTACTTTAAATAAAATGGTAAATTTAGATTTTATTTTAAGATAATAACAACAAATATGGAAAAGATAAATGAGGAGGATTATTACAGAATTGACTTTTGGATGGATGAAATGTGTTAAGTCTGTTAGACTCATCAGATTCATCGGTAAAGTTCATTAGGTTTTGGGCCCAATTCATTAAGACTAGCAATCCAGACCAATATCCAGAAGAACACGTGGGCATCTCTCAGCCCTTCAAAGGTCATGTCACCTAACACCTCAAGAACCACGTGTGACTCCAACTGCTATAACCACTATGATGAGGCCGTCCATACTCTTGATTACCAAACCCCAATCAACGAAAAACACGTAGAATTAGATAGGTTGCCCAAATCGATATAAATAGCTTTTAGAGGGGTTAGCTAACGATACATACTCTTTATACATTCTAAGCCCTCACTACCATTACTCTGCTTTTCCTCTCTCTTCTCTATATATGGCTTAAGCATAAGAGCGAGTCACGGAGACCAAACTCCAACGCTCTCTACCCATTCTCCTCCTCTTCAAAATTTTAAACCATCAAAGCAACCATCTCGACCTCAAAGGACATCAGCAAAATGAAAACCTCTATTTTTGAGCTCAGCATGTTGTTGACAAACAGCAAAAATGAACACAGCAGCAATGATTGCAAGGCTCAGCTGGCTAACAGAATATGGCTCGCAATTTCTCTCTATAAACACAGGAGAGTAGGCATGCAGTGACATGAACACAACATCAACAGCCCATATATACAAAACCTTAATAGTTTGATGCAAATAAGCTGTAATAAAATAGAAGGTATCAGAAACAACAATAATGGCCATGGCATGATTAGGAAGAGATTCAGACACATGATTTTTAAGTGAAGAAATTGTTTTGACTATGGATTTATATTCTTACATGTCTGTTTGTCTGTCTGTCCTTGACTATGGATTTAAGTAAGGTACTTGAAGTGAAATTGGTTTCCTAAATTTTATAACAATATTTAATTTTGATTATTTAGCTAATTATTCTTTTTATTTAAAAGCTTAATACCATTGTGTTAAGAAATAAATAATCAGAACCTTATTATTAAAAAAGGTTGGGCTCAAGTAATTAAAGATTATTGGACCTTACATTCTTGGGCTGAATATTTGGAAGAGCTTAAGAATTGGGCTGCATTTATAACTTTTGAACAGTAAATTATAGATAACTTCAAGTAGGCTTTAACAGAGTAATCTACTTGGGCTATAAATTATTGCCAAAATGAATGATTAGATTTACTGTTGAAGTCAATCAAAACCAATTGTTTTTAACATATGAGAATAGGTATATTCTTCAATGATTCTGACCGTCTTTTCACATGTATTTTTCAACTAAATTTAATACTAATATAATTTTTTTTTTTTACAAAAAAAATCACAGTTTCAGATATTAAAATTTGAACTCTAAATTTATTAAATGTCATTTCTTAAAAATGATTGCATGAACCAATTAAATTAAGTTTGGGTTCAAATTTAATACTAATATTGATGTAATATCACATTTATAAAAAGCTTTCCTCTAAACCTCAATTCTCCATTGAATTCTGTAATTAATCTAACAAGAAGAAAAAAGGAAAAAAAAAAAAAAAGCCTAACCACCTTTGAAACATTTGAAAAGAAGCTTAGTGGGTCTGCTTTAAGTTTTTTATGGTGCTAACCAAACCAGTTTTAGAAGACAAGCCTGGTCAGTTTCTGGAATAAATAAAGTTGCATAGTCCAGTTGTTTTGCAGAAACTTGGCTGCAAAAATTTGCACTTCACTTTGCCTTCTGACGTATTACACTTCCATTAAAGCTCTGAAAGTTAAGGATAAGAAAACAAAAAAAATATATATATATATATATATATATATATATATATATATATATATATATATATATACTAAGTAGCTTTGGCTCTTCAAATTTGCATTGGGACACTTGAAAAAAAAAAAAAAAATTCAACTACATGTTCTCATTGTAGTACACTAGCTAGTGCTCAACACTGTGATTTAGGCTGTGGCATTCCAATATTATGTTTGCAAAATGTATGGTTTAGAGTATTCAAAATATATGTCAATGTTAGCTATCAGATTGATCGAAATTTAGAATTTTATGCTGCGAAGTTTTTTTCTGCCTTCAAAAGCTTAAAACCTGCAGCAGTTAGAAAATTACTTTGTCATGGGAGATCTAAAATATCTAAAAGATTCTGAAAGAGAGAGAGATAGTCATGAATATTGCTTTACGATGTCACCCTCTCCCACTAGCAGTAGCTGTACTACTTAGTGCTGAGGTGCTTAGCTATGCTATGTTAGGCAAGCATTAGTTAATATGTTGTTCCGACTCTTCATTGTTTTTGAAGTGTTCGTATCCGATGCAAATTAGGATATGTGTATGAGAATATAATCCTCTAAAAACCCTCCAAATATGTGAAAATCTTAAAAAAATTGAATATACCCGTGTCAGACACATACATAAGCGTAGCGAGGAGGCAGGCAGGGGCCTTGCCCCCCTAATTATTTTTAGATTTTTTACATAAAGGTAAATTTATGTTTAACCCCTTCAAATTTTATTTGCTCTTTCAATTTGGCCTCCTTAAAATTTTAAAGATTTTTAAAATAAAATAAAATTATGTTTGGCTCATCCAAATTTTATTTGGCCCTTCAATTTGGCCCCCTATTTATAGAATTTGTTTGATATAATAAATTTGATAACATTTTTAGTTTAAACCTCATTCATCATTATTAGTTTAATTATCTCTATTTATCTTTTCAATCAATTAAATAGATGCATTTACATTAATAATTTTGTTTAATGTTTTTCATTCTATGCTAATAATTAAGAGAAAAATAAATAAAGAAAGTTAAACAATTACAATATCTAATACGAATTGTGCATTTAATTTATTTTGTTTTTTCTAAATATATGTAATCTTATGATTTTCTTTTATAATATGAAATAATTTAATGTATATTTTAATTAGATAATAAATTTTTTTTTGACGTTGAGACTTTATTTCTTATTAAATGTTTTTCATATGCAACATGAATTATAATATTAAAAAATTTATAAAAAAATCATTTCATTATAAGGAATTTATATCATTAGCAAATTTAATATCATAAATAATATTTAAAGTTTAATATTTTTATACTAGAATTGTCCATGAATTGGGTCGAGTCATGCTCACATAGCAAAAAAAATTTACTTGTCCAAAGCTCGGCCAGATTCAAGCCGACGAATAACTCTATCATTGGACATGTTTATTTCATACACGATTTTTATTTTTACTTTAAATCTTTATATGTATATTTCGACAGTACCTGCTCATGAGTCGGACAGCCCGCTCAACCCATACCGGGCCTGGGCAGAGTTATTCGTGATCTGGGTCTGCACAGATGACTGTTTAAATAATAATAAAAAATTATTTAAATTTAATTATAAAAATATAAAAGTATTAATATAAAAATATTTTAAAATTTTTTAATATTAAATCAATAGTGAAACGGGCCGGTTTGGGCCCGACCTTGGGTAAAGTTGAAAAAAAAAACTAAGTCACGGTCCGGCTTGGCTCATAAGCAAGTTTAATTTTGGTCCCCCTCTTTAATATTTATGGCTTTCCCTCTGAACACATATCTGAGTCAGACACTCACATTCGAATCCGAGTAACATATATTGGTTCCATTTGATTGGTAGATGAGAGTCTGATGTCAGGACTAGAAGTAGGGACAAATATATGCATTATCTTATTAAGCAGCCCTAAATATGTGAACTGTATCTTCTGCTTTAATCCTGATAATGATGTGATATTTCAACACGTATTCTCGATTATGAGGAAATGGCTGCAAGATCTTACAAGTTGCAGCACCTTGATGAGATCAATGCACTCAGTTTTTCAATACACTGCGTATATTCAGTAGTTGAATCTTTTCATCCTTAATCTAATTGAAGATTTGCATTGGAGGTCTTGCTGTTATGCATTATTGAGTAAAAATACAGATACATACATCCTGTAAGCTGATAGGTATATTCAGAATTCAGACCTGAAAATCCATTTAATTTGAGACAGCATAATTCATGCATTTGCATTCAAATAGTATTCCTTCATCCATTCTTGTGTTCATGACATTCTCAAGATAACATCTTTGACTAATTACATCTTATATCTTCTTCACAAGTTTATAGATTCCAAGGTCAGAAGGTTTGCAATATTAAGAGCATTACAAAAACGAATCCAAATCTTCTATCCCATTTCCTGTCCCAACAATTAAAACAGGCCACGTGTTTTTTTTTATGCAATTAAAAAGTTAAACTCAAACAAGGATTAAAGCGGTAATACTTTGAGATTGAGACATGAATAGAGACAGGGAATGAGGAGAGAAGATTTGGATTATAGGCCTTTGTTATCGAAACAGGATTATAAATAACCATGTATAGTTAACAACTGTTTGTATTCCCCTTTAAGGCATTCGACAGGGCTTAGGCTCGGATAATAGTTTTTCACCCATGGTGTGTAGGCAACTGTATGGAGATGAACTTCTAATGCCCTTGTGCTTATCAACTACAACTTGATTAATCTATAGGGAGAAATGCTTCCATTGTCTAATTCTCCATTCAATGCGTTGGGACTCTTTCTTATCAGCTTAAGTTTTTGAGAGAATTGATCATCCAATTTAATATGATATCAGAACTCTTGAATTCGAATCTTGAAAATCGTGTTCCCGTTTAATATTTATCCATTTAGTATCTTATTGACCATTAGGTTATGTGTTGTTGCTCTATCATTTTTCAGCTTGCACCTTTCTTCCACACTTGAATTTACATATAAATTTATTAATCATTCATCCGACTTACAAACTATAATAATTAAACCATTTTCTATCAACTTAATTTTTTGGGATAATTTGATCACTCAATGCCACGTGCAAGAGGATAATTGTTGTTCATTTATACAAAATTGAAAGGTGATACGTGATAACATCATTAAAAAAAGAAAGAAAAAGACAGAGAAAATATAGTCCAAGATACCATGTAAGTAAATCACATGAGTTTCTTTTTTTTTAATTAATTTAGTATCTTTTATGGCATTATACAATTACATATTAGCTGTTCTAGGATTTCTGATATATATAATATAGTCTTTTGCAGACAAATAGTCAAAAGTCTAACCGTTGGGATTTCATTCTAGCTTTGCCAACATTAAAGTATCTTTCACCTCCATTTTTTATGTAATTTCCTTTTTTTAAATTTTTTATTATTTAATTATCCATTTACCCACAAAATTTAAAGTATGTATTTTCTAGGTGTTTTTCATTAAATATATACTTTAGAAACTCCACCTTTTTATCATGCGTAGACATGCCACAGGTTAGGTCTGGGACATTTTTTTTTTTTAATTTTAATTTTAATATTATCAAGCATAGATGGACAAACCAAACTTAACATTTAGAAGTATCAACCGAACCCGATCCATAAAATATTTATAGTTTTTTTTATCCTCCAGGTATTTTATTTATTTCCCTCCTTTTTTTTTTTTTTTTGTTTCTTTGACCTAAAGGAAAATAACACACACCCATAAATATATTTATAGTTTTTTCTTTTTTCTAACACTTGAAGTGAAATTGGTTTCCTAAATTTTATAAAAATATTTAGTTTTGATAATTTCGCTAATTATTCTTTTTACTGAAGAAAGCTTAATACTATTGTGTTAAGAAATAAATAATCAGAACCTTATTTAAATAAAAGGAAGGTTTCCAGGAACGGTTGGCTCAAGTAAAGACCATAGGACCAGACATACTTGGGCTGGATATTTGGGAAAGCTTAAGAATTGGGCTGCAATTCTGACTTTTGAACAATAAATTCTAACTTAAAAAAGATAACTTCAGGTGGGGTTTGACAGTAGAGTAGTCTACTTGGGTTATAAATTGTTACCAAAATGATTAAATTTTTTTTTTTTTTTTTTTAATTCTTAATCTACCCTTAACTCTTAATCTTTATCTATTCAACTCATTTGAGAAGGACATCAAGGCTTAAATCCTCTTGAACCCATAATCTTTAGAAGTGTGTCGAACATACAGATCAGTACTCAATTTGTATCAAAACGATTTACCAAAACCAATTATTTTTAAAATATAAAAATGGGTATATTCTTCAATTATTCTGACATTCTTTTCAAGTGTATTTTAAAACTAAAACTAACATTTGATGTAATATCACCTTTATAAAAGCTTTTCTATACACCTCAATTCCAATGAGTTCTGTAATAAATCTAACAAGAAGAAAAATGAAAAAGAAAAAAAGCCTAGCCACCTTTGAAACATTTGAAAGGAAGCTTAATTAGTGGGTCTGCTTTAAGTAATTCTATGGTGCTAACCAAACCATTTTTAGAAGAGAAGAGTGGCCAGTTGCTGGAAGAAAGTAATTGCATAGTCCAGTTGTTTTGCAGAAAATTACGTCACTTGGCTGCAAAATTTGCACTTGATCACTTTGTTTTGTCTATATGATGTATTAAACTTTCATTAAAGCTGAAAGTGAAGGGTAAGAAAAACATATAATAAGTAGCTTTGGCTCTTCGAATTTGCATTGGGACATTTGAAAAAATTTCAACCATATAATCTCATCTTAGTATAGTACTATACTAGTGCTCAACACTGTGATTTAGGCTGTAGCATAACAATGTGTCTCACACTTTAATTTAATCATGGTACATTCCAATCTTATGTTTGCAGAATGTATGGTTTAGACCATTAAAAAAAATATCAGTAATAGATATCAGGTTGATCAAATTTTAGAAATTTATGATGCAAAGTTTTTGGTATAACTTGGTAAGCACTGAAAGCTTAAAACTTGCTGCAGTAAGAGAATTACTTTGTATGGGAGAGATCTAATATATTATATATGCATTATCAACATGTTTGCTTTAATTTTGCAGTAAGATAATTAGAAGTAGGGACAAATGCATTATTTTATTAAGCATCCCTGAAGATGTGAACTGCATCTTTGCTTTAATCCTGATAATGATGTGATATTTCAACATGTTTTTCTCGATTATGAGGAAACGGCTGCAAGTTCTTACAAGTTGCAGCACCTTGATGAGATCAATAATGCAGAAGTTGTTCAATACACTTTTTCTGGACCAACCTTCTGCAGCACTGAATTTGGAGTTGAATATTTCATCCTTAGTCTAAAATCATGATTTGCATTGGAGTTCTTGCTGTTAATGCATTAACAAAAAACACATCATTTGATCAGCAGGCCACTTAGCCAGAGTTCAATGATTCCTCTATCTAAAATTTAGAATGGAAAAACTCCTTGTTGCAGTAAGGTTGGGAATAACTTTGCAGAGTTTACTTTTGCTTATGGAAATTAAGAAATATTGGATAGCAAAGTCCAAGAATAGTTTCAATCTTAGTTAGACTATACTCTCCAAAGAGAAATATTTTCATATATACTTGGGGCTTGAGAGCCAATTTAAATCTCATTTCAAAGGCCATCAAGAAAAATACAGACAAATATATACATTCTGTAAGCTGATATATATTTCAGACCTGAGAATCCATTTAAGACAGCATAATTCATGCATTTGCATTCAAATAGTATCCATTCTTGTGTTCATGAATGACATTCTCAAGATAACATCTTGACTAATTACATCTTATATCTTCTTTATAAGTATATAGATTCCAATGTCAGAAGTTCTGCAATCTTAAGAGCAGTATCAAAAACCTCCAGAGAACATGCTGATCAATAGGCCTTTGTTATTCAAACAATTAAATCGAATAAGGATTATAAATAAGCATGTATAGACACCTGTTTGTATTTCCCTTTAAGGCCTTCCACAGTGTCTTAGGCTCGGAGAAAAGTTTTTCTCCCCTGGTGCATAGGGAACTGTATAGAGACGAACTCCTAAAGGCCTTATCTTGTGCTTAACCTAGCTGAAGACCTACAACTACAACTACAACTTGTTGATTACTTTATAGGTAGAAATGCTTGCACGAATCCAGGGTTTAGTCTAATTGATTCATACAGTCACCTTTAAAGAGATGGCATCTAGCAGATTTGGAATTCAACATCTGCAACCTCTTTTTCTATTCCTCATACTGCGATCTCCTTTGTACAAAAAAAAAAAAAATGCTTCCAGTGTCTAATTCTCCATTCAATCAATTTATAGTATGCCACTTGCAAAGTTGCAAGAGGATAAATATGTAGTTTTATTTGATTATAATTAGGCAATAGATTGAATGGCTGTTTTCATTGGCATGTGAAGGAAGATAACATCATAAAACAAAAATAAGTGTTAAGAAAGAAAAACACAGAGAAAATACAGTCCAAGTACCATGTAAGTAAATCACATGACTTTTCTTTGTTAGTTTTGTAGTATCTTTTATAGCATTATAAAACAATTACATGTTGGCTTTTATTGGAATTCTGATATACCATATAGTTTTTTTTTTTTTGCATACAAATAGTCAAGCTAGTCTAACCGTTGGGTTTTCATTCTAGCTATTGCCAACATCCATTCCCTGCTAAGATTAGGTTTCATTTTTGTTTTTGGATAGTTTTTCATTGTAAACCTTGGACTATCAGCCACTTTTATACCTTATATCAAGGTTATGTTGCTCCGACTCTTAATTTCTCTTGAAGTATCTATGTCCGACACCGATGCATATTCGAAAACGGGTATGAGGATATGACCTTCCAAATATATGTAAAAACTTAAAAAAAAATAAAATAATTGAACATACCGTATTGAACATATACTCATATCCGATACTCACATCCAAATCCGAGTAATATAGTATCAATAGTATCAAGGTATATAGCAGGAAAGCTAAAAAGCAATGTTGCATGAAAACTTTTAACTATTTTGACCTCAAAGATTGTGCAAAACTGTGTCCTTTAATGATGAAGTCATCAAGAACTTGCAGTTCCAAATGTACCTGTCCCCTGTTTTGCAGGCTAGTAAATGATGGCTGAATTAATCTCATATGGGAACTTGAATTGAAGATAAAAGATTGTTCATCAAACACGAAATATCAAGACGTCTGATCGACTTGTTATGAATCATATCTTTCATGTGCATGATATGAACAAAAATAGCCTTAAGGGGTATCTGCAAAGCAAATTCTTTTTTCAAGTCTAATATTGTTATCTTGAGTATATAAGATTAATCAGTTCTTTCGGGTGCAATATTCCCTGTGCATATATGCTAATGTACTAGTAAAGCTGAAATTTTTTTGCTTCAAGATAAGTAGCATAGTGATTAGTGTTTGAGGTACTTTTGGGATGGTTAAGCTGAGTAATTTGCAAGGACAAACACTGTCAGAGGAAACCGAAGTTATATTTTCGGAACGTGTCTCGATGTTTAACTCAGTAGATTTTAGCCAAACAAGTAGTAGTAGAGTTTCAGTATTTAGGTTTCTCTTACCTCATTTCAGTATTTATTTCACCTATTTATATTTGTTTATAGATTGTGCTGGAAATTAAATAAGTATAAATCAGGTGTCTTCTAGTTCTAAAGTTGCCGGGCAACTGTGAGCTCGTCAGGTGTCTTACATGTAGAGGTCCAACTGTAGAAGGTCAACTTGGGGAGCCAACAATTAGTGAGAAGGGGTCAGTACTATCCCTCAACAATTTTTGTTGTTCTTATGGAATAATAATCAATTTTTATGCCCAACAATTAGTAACCATAAGTATTGAGAATGTGTTCTTTTTTCTTTTTACATTTTTAAAGACTAGTTTTGGTGCATTCTTCATCATATTAAGCAAACTAGATATAGAAAGAAAAAAAAAAGATTTGTTGGCTTCTTCTCAACCCACACAGCAATTCCAACCCCTTTTCACCCTCTTCATCATTGATGATAAAATATGAAAAAAAAAAAAAAAAAACAGTAGGCCCTGCCTGCATCTGTTTTCGAAGACGATTACATCATGATCATGTCAATATAATACATTATTGACTTACCATAATCATATGAACATGAAGCTAAAATTCATGCCAATATTTCTCCATTTATTTTAGAAAAAAAAAAAAAACTGTTATTGATACCATCTGTGAAAGATATATAGTAGTACTATGCAATTATTTCTTTCAAACTCTTGCATTTGATAGCGTTTTCGGCAAGGTTAAAAAAAACGAACCGGAGGTCGTACTGGTCAAACTTTCGGTTTTCGGTTGAACCGGTTTGATAATTTTTTTTTATATTTAAACATTAAGTTTAATGTTAAATAAATATTAAATATAATTAATAATTGATAAAAATATATATTTGGTTTAATGGCATGATTTTAAATTTAAAACTAAGATGTTAAAGATTCAAATCTCATTAGTTATAAATAAAATTTTGAAAGAAAAAAATATAAACCGGTTACCGGTTTTAGACAGATCACCGATTCCCAATTCAACCGGTTTGATCGGTCAATTTAATCCGATTTTTTAATCAATGGTTTTTGGTTTATTCTATGGTTGACCTTTACACACATCTGTTTATTTATTTTTTATTTTATTTTTTTCTTTCTAAAATTTAGATGATCAGGTTCAAAATGATCTCATTGTTTTAGTGCTGAATCTCATTGTTTTAGTGCTGAAAACTGTGTTCAATCATGGAGTTAATGGAATTAAAATTATTTCATTTTTTGATAAATTTTCATGTGACCTTCGTACACCCAAATTTCACATCAAAGTATTGGCTGAAACATTCAAAATTCATGAACTAATTATGTTAAAGTTTTAATAAACTTGGAAGTGAGCAATAATGGTTGGATTAATATAGCCAAAACTTGAGGTTAGGTAGGGTTTTTTGAAGTTAGTGTGCAATAGACCCACCAAAAGCAATTTTTTTTTTTTTTTTTTTTACATAAAAGTTTTAGGTGAGGGAGGTTATTTCAGTTTAAGATCAAGACATGTTATAGATATCAGAAAAAGTTAATAGTGATACTTACCGATAACTCATTAAGTGAGATTGTTGGTGAGACTCAAATCCTAATACTTGTCGAGACACTAATAAATATTCGACCAACTGAAACAATTTACATTATTTTTCTCTCTTTCTTTTGAATTCCAGATTTAGTGGCTATATGTATGTATGTATGTCTCTATCAAAATAAATTTTATAAAAGCCTCCACTAAATTATCATTCTGGAGTTGTTTTGGCTTTTCCTTATAATTAGTTGTATAAAACGTTATTGCATTTCAATGTTCCCCACTCAAACTCAAAGGTGTGAGGCCTAAATTAATTTCTTCATTGCTTATATGCTTGGAAAATGAATTCCTCCATGGTGCTGCTGATAATGACGATCATGAACATATAGTGAGTCCTCCATGCCTAGTTATTACAATGATTTGATAGTTTTTTTTTTTTTTCAATGGCTTCGAGAATAGAGCTGTTTATAGGTTGATTAGGTTAGATTTGAATAGTAAAAAAATTTGTTTGTCCAAAGTTCGATCCATCATACTCGAATAGCTCGTTTTACTACTTAAAAATATTAAAATTTTAAAAAATTATTTTAAAAAATTATTTTTATATTTTTTACAATTAAATTTAAATAATTTTTTTATTGATTAAATAATAATACAAGTCGTGTCAGCCTGGATTGAATTTTTATTTATTTTTTATCCCATATTTGAACCAATTTGAATCAAGTCTGCCAAACTAAGTGAATAGTCCGATCTTTAAGCAAGCTTACTCGAAAAATCCGAAGTGTTCAACTTTAAAGATAAAATTAAGGAAATAATTAATTAAAAATGAATGAATGAATGAATTTATGCACTGATCAAAGTAATAAAATCAAAGCTTGGGGATCTCAGTGGGAGGAGTGTAATGGTGGAACTAATATCTATGGTCTTAATCAAATTGAAAAGAATATATGACCCTTTTTTGTCAATAGTTATAAGCACCCAAAAATAGGAAAAGAAAAATAAATATTGAATTTGGATTTTAGTTCAATTCTTCCTTTCAAACTCTTTTACAAGTACCAAGCAGCCTTGTCCAAATGCACATAGCTAGCTAGCAAGCACTCTTTAAGACAAGGAATCTACCTTTTGTTTTCTTTGAATTTTCTCCTCTTACTTTCTCCCCTATGAGCTGCTTCTATTTTCTGTTCTGATTTGGTTATAACCCCCCCTGCTAATCTCTTTTAAGTTACAAAGATTTTCTTTGTTACTTTCTTCAAAGATAAAGGAAATGAATTGGGGCCTTCATGGATTTGATTCCAATAATATTGAAAGATCAAAAAGTGATATTTAGTAACAATGCAATCACATATATTCCCACCATATGTTTAAAAATGAAATTGCAAAAAGCATCCATTGTTTGAAACACTTAGCCTTGTTTCTTTGAGGGAAAAAAAAGAAGAAAAAGGGTAATATATAATTTATTGATTCATATAATAAAATGTAAGGTTCATAGAGATCCTTTTAAGAACTAGAGGGGGTCATGGCCCCCAAAATTTTTGAAACCCCCATGTATATATACATATAAACTAATCCTTTCAAACTCAAATATGTTAGTCCCAAACTTAAATATGTTAGCTTTATTCATTTTGTTTGTTAGATGTCACTCCCCAATCTCAATCACAATTCTTAAAATCAATGAGTTTTTCATGACTACGTATGTTTAATAAAATCCAACCTAACTTTTTAAAATTTTTTCTCAAAGACACCAAATTCAAACGTTTCTATGCTTTTTTTTTTTTTTTTTAATTATTATTTTGAGGCAAACTTATCTTTCCCACTTCAATTCTTTCCTTTGTAATTTCTTTTGCAAATAAAATAAAAAAATTATTAATTTAAAATAATTTCAAGATTTTATGAATATTATATATATAAGTTTAGTTTGGTAAGACGCAATATCAAGATCCGTCACTAGTATGATATGTGGAGCACCCATAAATATTAGTTGATCATTTAGGGCATTTGTCATTGGTATGGAATAGATCTGCTCACGGGTCGAGCAGCCCGCCTGGTTCGGTACGTATTGGATTGGGTTTGGGCAGAGATTTTAGTGATCCGGATCAGCCCGGTCGGGATCACTATTCATCTAATAAAAAAATATTTTAAAAAAAAATAAAAAAAATATTTTTTTTAATATAATGAACAGTAAATATGGATCGGGCCAGGCCTGGACAAAAAAATCAAAAAAGTTTTGGGTCGCAACCCGGCCCAACCCATGAGCATCTCTAGTATGGAAGGTTGATGCGCAGGTTAGATTGAATCATATGATTAAGTTTATATTGTAATATAAAAATGTAGTGACTAATTATATATTAAGTAATAAAAACATGCAGGGCAAATGGTAGTTTGTTAACTAATTAATTAACTAACATGTAGATATTATCAACGAGATTACCTTTAATTGCTAGCTAAATATTCAGCTTAAGGTCAATTCAAATTAATGAGGAACCAAATTAAAGAGTCATGTTGATGAATATGTATGTAGAGATAATATCTCTCCACTCATCCTTTATTTTGTTGAAATTAAACTAAGCTTGATGTCATGCCTCACCTCATCAACTTGTTTAAGGGTCGAGCGGCTTGAATTAAATCGGGTCTGGACAATTTTTTTTTAATTTGGATCGACCCGTCCTGAATCACTGTTCATCTAATAAAAAATATTTTTTATTTAAATTTAATTATAAAATATATAAATATTAATATAAAAAATAAATATTTTAATATTTATAAACAATAAACTGAACCTACAAGCCAGACTAAGCTTGAGTAAGAGAATAAAAAAATTGGATCACAACTCGACCTGGCTAATAGACAGATCTACTCATCAGTACATTTGGTTTTCACTTTGTTTCATATATATTGTAACCTTTCATGCATGCATATGTTTTTTCTCAAAATCTATATATAAGATTTTGCTAATCAACGTGTTAAAGATATTTTTTAAGATTATTATAATATTTTTATATAATATATTATAAATAATAAATAAAATTATTAATTATTACATTTAATATAATGTTATTATTATAAATAATATATTAATTAATTTTATAAAATGTCTCAAGGACACTCTATAGTCTATAGCATAACTCTATGTATTATTGTTTATATATATATATATATATATATATATATATATTAAACATTAATGAATAGGCTTTCATAGGCCAAGCTTGAAAGACATAATTCTCAAATAATCATTAATATGTTAAATGTAAATTTAAAAAAATAATAATATTTAGTTATATAATTAATTTAATTCGTTAATTTAACTTGACTATTTCAACAATGATACAAAAATAGGATACAAACACGACACGTTTAACAAATATGAAACAATATAATAAACACAACACAACATGTTTAAATACAATTAATTATATGATTAACACGACACGTTTAATACACATATCATATTCGTGTTTAAAATTTTGATATATTTAATAATTTATATTGTATTTATATTTATACAACTAATACAAAAAAAAAAAAAAAAATACAACACACATATACAAATTACCAAATTTATACCGGACTCTAATATGTTTTATAGCGACTTCCCTCAAACAATTATCACTTCGGCTCCCTTTGAAAACAAATAGAGCCATGGTGAGGTGCAATTGGGGCATTTTTATGCCCCAATCGCACCATTCTTGCCGTTTGGATAGCAGAGGCCAGCATGGTCTCACCGTGCTAGCCCCTATTTTTCCACTGCAGCATTCATGCTCCAGTGGAAGAAAAGGCCTTCCGGTGGGAGGGCCTTTTCCTATTATAACCTTTGAGTTAGTTTTTATTTTTATATAATAAATATATAACAAAATTTATTATTATATAATAAATATATATTTTATTTTTATAAAATTAATAGAAATTAATTAAAAATAAATAATTACATGAATAATAAAAAATAAATATAAAAATATTATTTGATATATTTTTGTAATTTTTATTAATAAAATTATTATTTGACATAAATATAATTTTAATTATTTATTAATTTTATAAATATCAAATAAATTAAAAATTTTATTATATATATATAAACATTTTAATCTAATGTCCTTAATGGTCATTTTATCTTCTCACTACAATTAATCTCACTACCACCGCTGTTTTTGAATCTAAACACATATCCTACCATTGATTTTAATCTCACCGCTACAGTAACTAATTTCACCTCAACCGCTGTTTTTAATCTCACCGGAATCAATCTCACCACTCATCCAAATAGACCTTTAGTAGCAATGAATAAAAAAAAAAAATCATTTTTATTATAGTTACTAAATTCATCCATCAGCTTATATATATATATATATATATATATATATATATATATATATATATATTTTCAAATCTTCGATATGATTATTAGTATCTATAAAAAAAAAAAATTCATTTCTCTACTCTTGCAAACATACAAAAGTGTTTCTTCCCAATATTCTCTTTTTGGCTTAACTTCAATTTTCTAATGTAAAGAAATTGTTTTAAAATTTGAGCAAATAAACACTAAAAAGGCATGGGATATTCATTACAACATATATATAACTTTAATTTTTATTTTAAATACAAAGGAAGCACTTCATTTTGCATATATATATAATATCCAACTTTATTTTCTTTTCAAATACTAGGAACTTTATTATTTTTTCTTTTTTAAATGTCCATGCCACTTGATTATATATATATATATATATATATGTATATCCCCCATGAGGTGGAATTGACATACAAATTAATGATTTTTTAAATTAATTACTTTAAAAAGACAATATACATCTATGTACTGAATCTTTGCATCTTTTGTCAAGGAATCAAAATGTTGCCCTATCTACCCAATTTCTTATCCAAAAATTCAGCATGAGGATGTGGATTTTGGTTGTCAATACCAGATAAGAAAAAAAAAAAAAAGGAAAAGAAGAGAGAGGCAACCTTTCCCTATAAGCATTAGTGGATTACACACCATTGAGTTTTTGCACTTTTTTTTTTCTAATAAAATTAACAATCCTTTTTTAAGTATAAATTAAAGTAGCTACCTACAATTAAAAAAACTAGATATGAAAGTAGAAGTTAAATTGAATAAGGCAGCAGCATAATAAGAAAAAGAATAAATAATTAAAAAAAAGTCAGATAAGAGCATTAGTGGGATAACCATTAATTCCATTTTCTTGATGAAAATATAGTACACTTTCAATATTAATGGAAATATGACCTAGAAAGTCCTTTCTTCTCATTCAAAATAATGTTAAATTTTTGCTTTCCTCATCCCTTGGTGGAAAGTTAACACATTCTAAGACCTAAAGAGCAAACAAAAAAATATAGATTTTGTTTTGTTCCTTTGCTCTTTAGGTTATATTTGGTGTAGGGTATAATTAACTTCTTAATCCCTCTGATCTGACCCTCTGACCCTCTGACTCTTAAAGCATGAATAGGGCCATACATATATGTATTTACTGTAAAATCTTATACCCCCAATTGGAAGGGCACCCCATTAATTAATTAGCCCCCATGCTGCCCTTATTTGTGAACTTATCCAAGAGAGCATGCAAGGCTAGGCAAGGCAAGACAGTCTTATATATCTCCAAGATTAGGGGCACTTTTAGCATCAAAAATTGCCCTTGAATCCCACATGGTACCCAAAGTACCAATTAGATTCCTTCCCTGTAAAAAAAAAATTGGGTAAGGCTGAGAAAAGTAAAAGGGTATCTTTTATCTAAACACCATATAAAGAAAAATGACCTAAGAAGTTTTTTTTTTTCTTCTTATTCATATCCATTCCTTCTGAACTTTAAAGGCTGCCTGAGATCCTAGCATACTATCCCCATTAGTGAGATGCTTGTCCTATATCCCTCTAATAATTAATTTTCTTTTTTAAACATACACAAAAAGAGGGAAGGTTCAGGTCCCCTACATAAATTGTTGTTTTAAGGATTGGTTGTAAACCTATCCAAAAATCTGGCGAATCCGATCTGATTCGATTGGGTCTGGAATCTGGATCAAGATTTTAATAATTCGGGTCGATCCGATTTAAATTATTATTCATTAAATAAAAAATATATAAAAACATTAATATAAAAATAATTTTTTAATATTTAATAAACAGTAAATTAATTTTTGAGCTGGACCGACCCGAATTTCGATAAAAAAAAAAATTGAGTCACCGTCCAACCCATGAACATGTCTAGTTGGTTGTGACTTTGTCTTAGTGGGGGAACACACAAAAAGGGATCATTGTTTCATACGTCATGCAACACTTAAAAAGAAAAAAGTATTGGTAAATTTGGCTCCCAGCCAGTAATCACCATAATATCATCAGCAAATTTAAATCCCACTAAAAAAAAAAAAAGAAGAAAAACTAGTTGATCTTGCAATTGTCCCTGGCACCATTCCTTTCTGTTTAATTATTACTGTAGAAAACAACTAGTTAACAGTTTATTTATGGGTAGCAGATCCTGTCTGGAGAATCCTTGTTGGAGTTGGGATTGAAGTTGGAGTTGAAGTGTATATTCTGGCAAAGAATCTATACACGTGTTTGGAAGACACCACAAATGAAAAAAAAAAAAAAAATATTCAAGGCCTCCACTACTGATAATTCTGGTGGTGTTGTTTATTTATTATTATTATTATTTATTTTATATATCAGATAGTGAATTTTAGTGGTTTTAACAGAAGATGATCTATCGGTCCTAATAGAACCCAATTACTTAATTAGTAGTATTAATTAATCTTTCTCTAATTAACTCCACGTGGATGCCAATTTGCTACACTTTCATTGGGTTTTTAATTTGTTGAATTTTTTAGTCCAAAACACACCTCATTAATCATAATCATATGCTAATTAGTATACAATTTGATGTTGGAATCTTCTCCCCCCTAGGCAAAATTATCAATCTAATGATGCCTAGATATATACTATAATAAAGTTAAAAGATTGACATATATCCTAATAAAAATTAATTAATAAATAAATTAATAGATATATACATGTTAAATCCTTACTCTTATTAATTTTTACTAGAGGTGGCAAAATGAACCCGAACCCGAAAACCGGCCCAGGAAAACCCGAACCAAAACCCGCCCAAACTCGATTTGACCAAAAAGTCAAAAACCCGAACCCAAAAAAACCCGAACCCGAATGGGCCCGAACCCGAATGGACCCGAACCCGAATGAGCCCGAACCCGAATGAGCCCGAACCCGAATGGACTCGAACCCGAGACCGGACCGAACCCGAATTTAATACTAAAAATAAAAATAATCAAATTGCAATTAATTTTTTTTTTTTTACAAAGCAATAACTTTAATTATTAATTTTATTCTAATTTTTTTTAATAATTTAATTAAAATTTAATATATTATATATATATGATGATGAAATAATAATTTTATCAAAAAGTAAATTATATTTTGTACTTATAAGTTATAACTTTAACGTCTCATATCATGATGAATTTACAATCTAAATATTTTAAATTCTTGAAAATTTTAGAAATGTGAAAAAAAATTTGACAATAATTCAATTATTCTTTAAGGGTTAAAAAAAAATTGACAATAATTCAATTATTTTGGCCTTTTGGGTTATACTTATACGGTTAGGTTAGGGTGGGTTTAATTGGATTATGGCTTTCATGAGATTTTATTTTAGCGGGTGAGTTTAATGGGGTTTTGGGTTTTATGGCTTTTTGGTTTTGGGTATATTTATTTATATTAATAAATAATCATATTAATTATATATTTATTACGTATAATTTAAATATAAATTATATTTTTTTAGTACTACTTTATAATTTATACTTTATACTGATGAAAAAAATATAAGTACTCGATATATATATATATATATATATATCTTGACTATAAGCATAAAATTTTTGCATTTTATAAGTATATAAACGAATAGATGAAGGCCATGATTTATTTTTAAAAGTTTTTTATTTTATAGTAAATATAAATTATAATGTATTTATATTTTGAAATTCGAGTTCATCAAATCAATTATTTTAAATACCAATATGATTAATTTATAATATATAATATTTTTTATAATAAATTATTTCAAAATTTGATTTTATATAACAAATTAATTTCTTATTCTTTTGGTGCTAAAAATATTAATTTAAAAAAATAAATATAATTAAAAATATCATATAATAGTAAAAGTATACAAATAATAATAAATTAATAATTTGTTTTTAGATATAAATATTTAAATTACGTAAAAATGATTACA
Organism: Fremontodendron californicum; assembly: GCA_030761205.1. Classification (NCBI taxonomy): domain Eukaryota; kingdom Viridiplantae; phylum Streptophyta; class Magnoliopsida; order Malvales; family Malvaceae; genus Fremontodendron; species Fremontodendron californicum. The sequence goes on along the minus strand of JAULJL010000022.1, from coordinate 22,353,067 downwards.
TCTAATATAAAATAAAATGATGTAAAACATACCCGAACCCAGATCGACCCGAACCCAGACCGAACCCGAACCCGAATGGGCCCGAACCCGAATGGACCCGAACCCGAATGAGCCCGAACCCGGATGGACCCGAACCCGAATGAACCCGAACCCGAATAACCCGAACCCGAATGAACCCGACCCGAACCCGCCCGAACCCGCCCAATTGCCACCTCTAATTTTTACTGTCTGTATATAAAAAATGAATTCTATAATAAATATGTTAAATTATGCATAAATGATCTATTTAATTATTCATATTAGTCAAGAGATTTTTTTTTTTTTAAATGTTCAATTCGTTATTGGAATGTAAACATTACATTTGGAAACAGATCAGCTATATATTTATTTACAAATATTGAAGTAATTAAAATATAAAAGAAAAAGCTTTGTATAACATTTTCCTTTTCTAAAAGAAAAGCTAAAGTACATTGGGGGCTAAACTTTGGCATAGAGCCTAAAATAGGACAAACCCTATTTCCCATTGAACTTTGTTATCCCCTTGGACTAGAAAACCAATTGACCAGGAAAATTTGTTGGCTAGATGATGCCAAAGAAAATGTTATTCAACACCTTTTTTTTTTCCAAAAATATTTTTTACACAAGAGATCGTAACTTGAAAATAGAATTTTTTTTTTATAAATATTGAGATTTGAATTTCAAATCTATTGAATGTCATATTTTAAAATTAATTGTATAAATCAACTGAATTAAACCCGAATTCACTTTTTTCCCCTTTGCTCACTAAAGATTAATGGCATCCTCTACTTTTTCAAAATAATTTTACACAAGCGACGGTAACTTGAAAATAGAAAGAAAAAATTTTTTATAAATATTGAAATTTGAATTTCAAATCTATTGGATGTCACCTTTTAAAAATGATTACATAAATCAACTGAACTAAACTCGGATTCATTTTTTTTCCCATTTGCTCACTAAAGATTAATGGCATCCTCTACTTTTCTGCAGAACTACTGTACGTAGAAAAGGGAAGCCCCACCTCCATTGCCAAAGAAGCTTAAACACAGTGGTAGCTGTCGCCTGTTGGGGGCTGCTGTGGCTTGTGGAAGATGAGTTAGCAATGCAGAGGCAAAGCAATAAGTAATTGGGAGACGTGGTTGAGGTCCCAACTTTTAACAAAATTTGATTTAAGGTTCACAGTGCTTTCCCCAAGCCCCCATTTTATCAAAATCTCTAATACGTTTTCTTTATTTGGAATATTCTTCTGCTTAGATACCTTATACTACCAAAAGCACGACCCCTTTAATTGAGAAATGCTTTCATAGGTCATTACATTCTGAAAAAATCAATAATATTTTACATCTCATACAGCTAACCATCAGACTTATTCATGAGTCAGATTTGATCGGGTCACGGCTCGAATTTTTTTTATTTTTTTATCTAAAGCCTATTTTACTATTCCTTATCTAAAGCGTACTATAGTTTAAGTACCCATATAGTTCCTGTACTATAATGAAAAGAGTAATTTAGTCCCTGAATTGATGAGTCTACGTCAGCATTGTAACGGTTTTTCATTAACACCGTTATCAATTTTACTTATTTGCATCTATTTCAATTGTATAGAGACTAAATTACTCACTTTTACAGTACATGAATTAAATTACTTTTTTCACTACAGTACAAAAACTATGTCGGTACTTAAACCGCGTACAAGTATACGAACATTTTTTGGTAACTTTTAGATGTTTATCCCTTTGTACTGATAGGGGATGGAGCTTTTGATGCTCTGTGCTTTTGTAGTCTGTTGCCCTTTGTGGCTTCTTAATGAATAAATTTTATTTGGTTGAGAAAAAAAAATACGAACATTTTTTTATAACGAGGGATGGAGGGATTCAAACTTAATTTTTTTGAGATAAAAAGCATGCATTAATAATTGAGTTAAATGATCGGATGTAATTATAGATATATTAATAAGAATTAGAATAGAATAGAATATTTCATCATATATTTAATAATTTATTAGTAATTGGTATACCTATATTTCAATCTCAATATGTTTAAGATTCTGACAAAATGTTATGACATTGATATGAATTTCGATAACTATATATCCATTTATCTATATATTTTTTTTTTTTTAAATTCATATATATGTTAATATTACAAGCCAACTGTTACAACTTACAACTCCCTGTATATCACTTTCCCTCTACTTCATTGGTGATGCCATGCCACTTATTATCAAAATTAGGGTTTTAAAATCTAATTAAATCATTTCATACTAAGAGTCTCTTTCTTCTTTTTATAATTTTTTTTTTCACTCAGAATCAGTTCTTATAGAAAGGTTTAAAATAAAAAAAAATAAAAACCCTATCTTTAACATATAGAAAAGATGAAAATTTTCGTATATTTAAACTTTATATGTGTTAAGCCAAAAAGAAATTAAGGTCCAATCAAGCTAAGCTTAATGTGAAGAGCTCTCAATTTCTTAGCAGCTCCATCAAGCTTCAATGACAAAGGACATCTGGTTTACACCTGTCAAGACCTGAATGTTGAAGCGATCCTAGCACATATCACAAATAGGTATAAATAGTTATAATTAAGACTGATCCGAGATAAATAAATACTGAAACCTATTGAAACTCTGTCAAATTCACTTCTCACCAACTTTTCTTTTAAGACTTACTGATTTAAATATAAAAACAGATCCCGGAGACAAAACTCCGATATCCTCTTACATCTTCCTATTTTCTCAAAAATCTCAACATTTACCTAATATCTCAGCAACCTATTCAGCTAGACACACACAAAAAAAATATCAACAATATGAACACCACTTTGAAACATATGCAGGTTCTGTACATCTATATCTGAATTTATGAAAAACCAAATAGCGAATCAATTCAGGATGATTAATCCCTTCAAACACCAACTCTATCAAACAAATCTTTATGATATGAAAACATTTTATATATATATATATATATATATATATCTAAGAGACAGAGAAAATTGAATCTGATGTGGTGCAATTTCGGTGCTGGAGCACTTACTGTCACATAAAAGAAAAGTAAATCAAGTGTCCTAAAAATTAAACCAAAACTCTGCATAAATTCGAACAAGCAATGGAATAATGACAGCTTTGTCAAAATTGTGATTTAATTCACTGTCGCTTTCGTACTAAGAAAAAATTATTATACGGATCTTTCTAACTACATCAGCTAGCTGTAAGCCCAATCATCAAAATATTATTTCAACATGCATACGTCTGCAATTTTTATAAATATGTAAATCCATGCATGTTTGATACGATAAATTTTAAATACAATAATTCATATATTTGTATCAGATTTATATTATTTTTATATATCATAATCGTATTTAAAGTATGATTTAAATTGTATTGAGATAAGATTATTTTATGTAATAACTTTAAAAAAAAATTACCCTTAAAATGTTATTGGCATATAGCAAAACTTATTTTAGTACATATATTTATGTCAACTTGTCAAGAGATTAACCTGATAATAACCAAGAGCTGGGGGCAAAAGCAGTAAGATCGCACTAATTAATGGTCAAACCGTTGGAGAATTTCTCAAATTAATTAATCCAAAAGATTGAAGATTAATAAACAATTGACGGTCACAATTTGTTATAGATGAAACCATTATTTTCTTTTCTTCTCTGACTTTGACAATACAAAATTAATACTTAGTTATTTCCCCTTTCATATATATTTTTTCCTTTTCCGATCGAAAATAATTATAGCTTGATTTTGAAGGACACTTTTATGTTGTCTACAGTCCAATTAATGCTATAGTTAATAAAGCATTTATTTGATGGGATTTCTTAAATTCTTAACTGGATAGCATTTTCCTTTATTTGGATTTGTTTTAGTTAGAAGCAAAACCTCTTGCTTCTCTCCTAACTTTACTTATCCTGATAAATGATAAATGTTTTGGTTTTTCTTCTTCTTCTTCATCAATGTAATTTGTTTTAATCATGCATGTCTAAGTCATTTTACATAGTATATACATATTCTTTAAAATAAAAATTTTGTTAATAAATGTTTTAAGGACACCTTTAAAATTATTATATTATGTAACATATTTTTTTAATGTATTGAAATTCATGAAATTAAGTGTTAATTATTGTATTTAATACAAAAATAATATTTTAAATAAAAATTTAATTAACTTTAAAGAGTGTTTTAATGACACTTGTTATTAGCATAACCATTAAAAGAAATTTATACATTTGGACCTTCATTTGTATAGTAACAATTGAATTTTTAAATTTCACAAATAAAAGTAAAAAATTAACACATATTTTTTAAAATAAATTTATGAAAATTAGCATATAATAATTGTTTAATACGTGAAATTTAAAAATTCTACCATTAATATATAGATCTAAGAAAGTTATAATTCACATCATCATTCTGAAAAAGAATTTGAAATTATTGATGATAGAGATTCATAGAGTATATTAGACGCAAAAGTAATGAAATGCAAAAATTTATCAGAACCAGAAGAATGAAGGCTCTAGGCGTAACATTTTTTGTCCTTTTTTTTTTTGGTACAAGAGTTATTTGATTATGACAATAAAAGTAAAACAGAATTCTCACGATATTAACTATCACAAAGTAAAATTTCTCAAATATTGGTAAAAAAAAAACTAATTACTCTAATATATATATATATATAACTATAATTAAAGTTGTCCTAAATAGAGATTGTTCAATTTTAATTTTTAGGTGTTTTGTTTGAGGATAATTAAGTTTGGGTATTAAGTGTTTTTGTGGAGGTAATTAGGGTATTGTCAAGTTTTTTTTTTTTTTATGAAAGAGGAATGAGAAAAAAAAAAAAAAAAAAGAGAAAGAAAGAAAGAAAGAAAGAAAGAAAGAAAAGAAAGAGGGAAGAAAGGAAAAGAAAGAAAAAAATAGAAAATAGAAAAATTTGTGTGTTCGTGTTATTTTTTTGTGTCATTATCGTATTCAAGATATTATAAATTTATATAAATTTTGACACGATAATAATTTATTTTATGTAGATTTTGACATGTTCATGTATTCGTGTCGTGTTTGTGTTCATGTTATTATCGTATTCAAAGTATTATTAATTTATATAAATTTTGACACGGTAATTATTCGTTTTATGTTGATTTTGGCACGTTTGTGTATTAGTTTCGTGTTTATGTTATTTTTCGTGCCATATTGTTTTTAATTATTTTTTCTATATTGTGTTCATATCGTGTCTCAATTCATCCCATATTTTGTATAATTTATCATAGTAATTCAATTTTAAGTCTAAATTCATTTACATAAATATCGGATCATTATATATGCCATACATTTATATAATTATCATGTTCAAAACTTTAATCTAATTTCTCGATATGAGGCATATTTTAGTATATAATATTAAAAGTACCCATGAAACCTTTTCTTTTGGATGGAAAATCTTATTAATTGCCTTTCCCATCTCATCAAACGTATCATTCTCTACATTAATGTAAAATTTATTAGTTTTACATGTTTTTTATAGTTTCGTATATAATTAATATTTTTACAAATTGATCGTTGGATTTAGCAATATAACCATACTCGTCGTACACGTAAAGTTTCGAATCGATCAGATATCTCTATTATATCGATCGAGAATACTATCTTTTTTAATATATATTTAACGGTTGAAATTTTTTACATCGACCAAATACTTAGACATTTTTAATTTACTCGAAACTTGGCGTTCATGATCTGCATGAATAGAGTATCAAATACAACGGTCGGATTAAACAAATATATATCATATAAAAAATTATAAAAACGTGTAAAATTAATTTAATTTTACACTAATATAAATTGATACTTTCTATATATATATATATATATATATAAATTTATAAAGATCAATGGACATAATCCGACAAAATATACTTTGCTTACACATATTTCAAAAGTATACTTGAAATTCATGTAATATCCATTGGTTGAATCATATAGATGAAAGAAACTTATTATCTATTGTTCATCTCTTGCATGTCACATTATATATTAATTAAGTCATAATTCATAAACTTATAATATAAACCTTAAAAAATAAAATAAATTATAAGGTATTATCACTAGCCTTCAAAAGTTAAATAGATTGCACATTTGGTATACTATATATATATATATATATATATATATATATATATATATATAGTAAAATTGTGTCGAGACTTGGAAAGATTTTCAATCCCGGTAAAAGAACTAATTAATGAAATCGAGTTTAATCTAATTGATTCATAAAATTATTTTTTTAAAATGATAATCAATAAGTTTGAAATCAAATCTTAAAATCCATATTTTTTTTTTATCTTCAAACTACGATACTAAAAAAATTGCATGACATCAATGTTGAATTATGTAATTTGACCCAATCTCAAAAAGTCCATTATTAAATTCTTGAAACACCAATGTGCTCCAAGAATTATTATTTTTTCACTCTTCTTTTTCTGTGTTTAATATGCCAAAAATTTCCTTTACTTTTGAGGCTAAAAAACAAATTTTCTCAGTAAAGTTTGGGTGGTTTCTTCTGGAACTTTTTCCTGCTTATCTTCATAAGTATATGTCATAACTCAATTTTTCACACAATTATTACATTAATTACCTTCAAGGATTTTTATTTGATGCATTATACTTAAAAAAATTTAAAAATAAATATATATAATTTTATTTTTAATGAGATCACATCATTTGATTCATTGATAATGTATAAAATTATGTAATATCAGTGTATCAAATATAAATCCTTACACTCAAAATATAATTCCATATAAACAGCAAAAATAACCACTACAAAAATAACTCAATAAACCCAATATTTAAAATATATATTTTCATTAGTACTATGTCCTTTTTCATTTTTTTTCTCCTTTAATTTTGGTAGTGCAAATATTATGTAAGAAAAAATAATAATTTCCATTAACAACAAGCAAACTCTCCACTTGTCCACACGTCTCTCTCTCTCTCTTTTTCTTTTTCTCTCTCTTTTTCCCTATATATATAACCTAACTAATCCCTCTCAAACCCCTCTAAGCCCCCTCTCTCTCTCTCTCATTTCCCTTTCGGCCTTTTCCTTTTCCCACTCCTCACCTCCACCAACATTTCTTTTTCTCCTCATAAAAAGAAGAAGAAAATACAAAAAGAGAAAGAGGAAGAACAAAAACAAAAACAATGGTGAAGTTCTCAAAGGAGCTTGAAGCTCAACTAATACCAGAATGGAAAGACGCCTTTGTTAACTATTGGCAACTCAAGAAACATGTAAAGAAGATCAAGCTCTCTAGAAAAAATAGACAACCACCAACTGAGCTTAACCATGAATTTGGTCGCTCAATTTTCGATCCCATTCGTTTCATCGCCATGAAAGTAGTATCATCATCAACCAAGTTATTCCTCAGCTCCAATAACAGTACTGGTGGTGAGATCATTCAGGTAATAAAAACTATAACATGAAACATCAATCGATTTTGGGAAAATGGGTTCTAATCATTTTTGCATTTCTTCAATGATTTTGACATAAAGTTGTGAAATTTTTCATTCAAAAATGGGATTTTCTTAGTTCTTTTGTTGCTATAGCTTTTTTATAAGGTCCCGTCCCCTAGGATACTAGCTAAACTGTTTCTCCGATTTTCTCTCTTCTGTTTTTCTTGAACTTTGTTCCTCGTCCTTTCTGCTCATCCTTTTGCCCACGTACCAGATTATTATTTGCCTTTCCTTTACAAAATTTGAGGTGAGCTTTGTTTCTTGTTTTCTCCTATTGATATGAAAACGATTTGTTTTTGGTTCCATTTCTCACCGTTTGATCAATGGGTCCCATATCAAAGCCCCCCTCTATGATCAAAAGCAAAGTTATGTTTTTGTACCATGTCTCTTTTATGTACATGATTTAATTAACTTTACAGTTAACTTATATTAGACGATGGTTGCTTGAATTGTTACATCTTTTGTCGTTTTAGCAAACTTTTGTCACCTTTTTCATTTTCTTGCAAAATATTTCTTTTTCTTTATCGGAAACTCTTGCTTTCTACATTCTTGGATATTTTTAGTATAAATGTTGGATGTAATCTTGAAGATATAATGGGTTCTTTTTTTTCTCTCATGATCATATTTTCGGCTACTTTTTTTTGGGGGGAGTTTCTCATTTTGTCACGAAAGCAAATAAGAAACGGTTGCAAGTGCTAAAATCACGAAACAATCGTGAATATAGAGGAAGAAAAACAACAGCTTAAATTATACCCAAAAAATCAGTGAAAAAGACATAAAAGATAAGGGGAAGACGTTTGATGAATAAATATCAGTTTTTGATTTTAGTTTTCATGTTATAGGTAAGGAGTAAAAGCATGGATCAGGATGGTTCCCATGAAGAAGATGAAGAAGCTGTACTATATCAAACTGAACTTGTTCAATTGTTTTCTGAAGAAGATGAGGTACATACATATATATATATATATATATATCTAATTATTTAAGCATATAAAACATTAAAAATTTGGAATGAAATGAACCTTTTTTTTTTTTTTTGGTTTGTTGAAGGTGAGGGTATTTTTTGAAAGGTTGGATGAAGAGTTAAATAAAGTGAACCAATTTTACAAGAATAAAGAGAGTGAGTTTCTCGAGAGAGGAGAGATTCTGAACAAGCAACTTCAGATACTGCTAGACCTCAAGCAGATCCTCAGCGACCGGCACCGACGGAAGCCGAATGCAGGAATTCTTCCACGTTCTTCATGCTCATATTCTTCCCGCAACTCTGATAATTTCCCAGGTGAGAAATAAGATCAATTTTTTTTTTTTTTCTAATAATTAATCTCCAAATATGAAATAGGATTTGATTAACCTTTGCTAAACTGCTTTGTGAGCTCTCAAGGGTAATATGGTAATTTTAATTTGTTTATGAAACATTAGTCTGACGTGGCATGATGTGGTTGCTTGTTTCTTGCAATATTTTGGAGCTTTTATTACTGAATTTTTTAGATGGACTGTTTTAGAAATTGTGTTTGTTTTTATACCTCGTCATAATTTATACATGAATAATATAATATCATTTTATTAATAAATAAAAATAATATTTTTAAAAAAATTAAATATAACGATCAATCTTAAATATTTTGAATAATGCACCAATCTCGAAAGTTTTTAACTTTCGGATCAGATAATGACTTTTTAGGATCGTAACTCACTCATGTCGGATCGATTTCGAGTGATCATGAGTCAACCTTAAATCTTAAATTTTTAAATATGTATAATTAAATCAATAATTTTTTTAATATCATATATAAAAATTACAATCAATAATTCAAATTCATGAATTCACATTACATAATACAAATTACAAACGTCCACCATTTTTTTAAAAACATAAATCTTTTAATTCAAATATTGTAGTCATATTTTATTAATCTACACCAAAAAATAAATTAACAAAAAAAAATTAATAAGATACAAAGAAAATGATTAAAAAATAAATAAATTATATAATAAAACAAAAATGATTTTTGATCCAAATTATATTAAACTTTTTGTTACATTTTTTTAAAATCTATGAGTTTTACAATCAGTCTAATCTTTCAATTCGGGATGAGTGGACCAAGGACTAAAGGCGTAAAAGTGAACCTGAAATCAAAAACTCACTAAAAACGCGAACTTGAACACGAATATGAAATAATTTAAATCCAAAACTATTCAAATTTGAAATAATTTAAATTTGTGATTGATTCATTAATCCAAATTTTTAATAACCTGAATTAATGAAATTATCAAATTTTTATTACTTAATTATCATCAATTTTATTCTAACCCGAAACAAAAACTAATCTTAAATTAAAATAATTCGATTCAAAAATAATGTGAATCTGAAATCCAAAAAAGATCAGAACACAGTGTAAACGTGAAATAACCGATTCCAAACCAGGAATGTAAACGTGAAATAATCGGCTCCAAACCCCTGTAATTTATATTTTTTGTCACTCACCCGTGCAATTTATATTTTTTATACAGTTCAATTTTATATAAGAGATTAAATCGAGACAAAACCTAAAAAAAATCATATTAAAAAATAAATAAAAAAATTTCCCAACATGGTCACCAAAATTCTTACCTAATTTTGTTAAAAGAATTAATAAAATAATAATAGTGGTATCATTTTTTTTTTTTAATCCCAATTGGGTACTTGATTTTACAATTTTGACTGCGGTCTATGTCAGAATAGCAATTGAAATGCATGGGATGGGAACTTTCAGGGTACCCAACACGTTTAAGTTTTAACGTGTGATCAGATATGAACAAACTATATAAAAGCAATAAATATTGCTTTCTCTTTCATTTATAAATGAAGGGTCCACAAAAATCATTCCAGAAAATTTTCCTCAAATAGATCTGCTTCTCTGTTGCGTATCTTAGTTTTTGTCTTCAACTTATTCGATATATATAGCCATTAGAATTTATTAGGAAATTGTATATTCGTGTATGTATGTTATATTTCGTGTTTTTTTTATGTAAGTAATGTATATATAAATACAACATAAATTATTAAATATATCAAAATTTTAAATACGAATATGTTACGTATAACAAATGCAAAATCTTGAATTTAAATTAGTTGATAAATTTGAGATAAAGATTTTAAATTCTAAGTCATATTGCTAATTAAAATAGATGATAGCAAATTTAAATTGTGCCTCATTTGTCTAACTTGTAGGAATGAAATTTTCAGTTTCCGGACGTTCAGGGTTCAAACCCTAAATCTAACATTAATTAACTGGAGCCAACAAAATAAGATAATAGGACCTATTAATATTATATGCCGAAAAGATAAGCATAAAAAGGAAATTGATACAAGTAAAGGAAGAAAAATGAAAATCTTTGGCATACCGCATTAATGGATAGAATTAAAGGCGAAAAAAAATTAAAATCGAAAACCCTTGTCATACAGCAATATTCATGCTGTCTATAAGACTTTTTTTTTTTTCAGGTTTTTAGTCTCAGTAATACACCTGGCCTAGCTGATTGACTTAAGTTACGTACAAAATTCATATTCTTAAGAACCCCTTTTTTTCAGTAATTGGTCGCTGTTTGAGAAATACGCGGAAATAAAATCATACATAATTGATGGATCAAGCACTTTGAAAATAAAATACGAGGGTTTGGTTTTTTATTTTGATAATCGAATCCGTACTACATAAATTAATATAACAAAAATAATCGTATTGATATTTGTTATTCAGTTCGATTTGATGATGTGATTTTTGAACTTTAAAAATTTCAAACAATATTAAACTATCAATTAAATTTTGAGGCTCCATCCTACATTGATTTGGCTTTTGTATTTAATTTTGTAAAAAATATCAAAATAAGTAAACAACTAATAACATTAAGCACTTAGCATCAACTAATAACAACTAAAAACTTAAACGATGATATTAACAAAAATAAAATAATAAAAATCAAGTGATATTATTAAAAATGGTTCGATTTGTTATTAACGGTTAAATCGAATTGAATTTTTAAAAATCAAACTGAATAAAACCAAATATCACAGTTCAATTCGGTTTTCAATTTTCTCGATTTTAAAGTCAGGATATATTTCTAATTGAATTATAATATATATATATATATATATATATATATATATATATATATATACTCTAAATGAAAGAAAGATTGATAGAAAGTAATTAATTAATCTGCAATTTTGGTTGATATAATATTGATGTTTTATCAATTAAATATTGTAATTAATGCAGAGAGCCCCACAGAATTGAATGATAATTCCAAAGAAATATCACAAACAGATGAGGTGATCTCAGCTTTAGAAAGGAATGGTGTGAATTTCATAAATTCAGCAAGCAGCAGGGCCAAGACAAAGAAAGGTAAGCCAAAGATGGCGATGAGAATCGACATCCCAGCTACCACACCGGCTCGAACCATCTCAGCTGTTACATCCATGCTGTGGGAAGATCTAGTCAATAACCCTAAGAAAGAAGGTCCTGGGGCTGGGGATTTCATTAATAGGAAGAAGATCCAATGTGCTGAAAAGATGATTAGAAGTGCCTTTGTCGAACTCTACAGAGGCCTTGGTCTGCTAAAAACTTACAGGTTAATTCATTCATCATTTTTCACTATTTTTTCTATCTTTAGAATTGATTTAAGTAATTAATTGAATGTGGTTTTTCAGCTGTCATAACTGAAAAAGAAAATTAAAGCTATAGAAAGCTTAGATCAGCTGCATGGAAATTAACATATTAACAAACACATACGTAAGGCTTCTTTTTTTTCTTTAATTTTACAAGTACAGATTGGTGAGCGACTAAGAGTGATGGCTATAACTTGGCTGTTTCTGAAATTTAGCAGTCCAAATTTCTTTTCATGGACCACAACTTGTTGTCGACTGTCAAAAAAGTCATGCACGTAAAGACATATAAGAGAAAAAGGTTTAGGGCCTGCCTGTATTTGTCCAACTGAGATTTCAAACTGAAGTCTAAAGTTTTCTGAAATGTGACAAGGTCGGCTAAGACAGTCCGATTTTAGTGCTTTTTTGGAGATGAAGATTTCAATATTTTAACCATAAAAAACCCCCAAAAAATCAAAAATCAAAAACAGTCTTTTATCACTAAATTCACCAATATAATTGGTTCTTCATTCATCAATCACCATGTGATATATAAAACTTGGGCATTATTAATTATTTTGAGATTCTCAAAATGAACTGAGAGATGGGTTGAAGGGGTATTTACCAGCTCAAAATGTTATGAGATTACTTCCTAGTGAATTTGTTTTATTGGTTGTAGGGTCTTTTTATAGTTGCTAGAAAGATACTTTTTTCTGTGTTGATCAGATTCTAATATGTATGCACCATTTTTGGCAGCTCACTTAATATGGTGGCTTTTACAAAGATACTCAAGAAGTTTGACAAGGTAATCTTTCAGCCTCATTACATATGAAGAAACCCACATATAGAATGGGGGAAAAAAACGAATGAATTCCAAAGAAATTCATTCTTTTGATGAGCAAATATAAGTTCTTTTATAGATAAGAATGCATGCCACCATTTATTAGGACTAGTTTAATTCCTGTAATCCATTTTAAAAATGGTGTAATATTTAATAAATGATGTGGACAGGTATCAAACCAACAGGCATCAGCAAGTTATTTGAAAGCAGTGAAGAGATCCCATTTCATTAGCTCTGATAAGGTAATTAAGTTAGTATTTCACCTTATCTATTTGGTAGATTATTTTTTTCTTAAGCAAAACCAAATTGGATGAATAAAAAATAAGCACTTGTCTAAATATGGGTAATGTGCTTAACATCAAAATGTGTCCTCTTCCACTACCTAATGTTTTGAACATAAAAAAAGTTTGGATCATATATGGACCATGTAATCACACAAATGGTATTATTACTTTAATTTAGTGATAAAACTTTATCCACCTTTTTTGTGATTATTGGAGAATGAGAAATGTATGGTTTTCTAATATCATGAATTTTATTTGGTTTGGTAATATAAGGTTGTTAGACTAATGGATGAAGTGGAGTCCATATTCACAAAGCACTTCGCCAACAATGACAGGAAAAAGGCAATGAAGTTTTTGAGACCACAGCAGCAGAAAAATACTCACATGGTCACCTTTTTTGTTGGTAATTAACTATTATTTTTTTCTCTCCATGAAATCAAAACAATCGGTTTACAAAGTACTTAAATATTTGATTTATATATATATACTGTTGACTGAGTAGAAAAACAGAAAGAAAAGCAGAAGTGAGAAAGCACTGTCGACATTTGGTCTATGAAGAGAATCATTGCTTTTTCTCCTAATGACAATAACATAATCACTTTATTATTTAAAATTCAACATGCATGAGTCACTTGGCCAAGAAAAACCATTACTTAAATCCTCCATCCTGTCAATGGAAATAAAGCATGGTCGGTAATATGATGATCAATTATATATAGGGGATCTGGGGCCCCAAAAACAGTGAGGCTGACATTCAAAAGAAATTTGTATTGTCACTGATTCACTTAATTTCCTCTTTTTTACTTTTTGTTGTTTGTTTTGTTTTGCAGGGTTGTTTACAGGTTGTTTTGTATCACTGTTTAGTGTATATATAATATTGGCAAACTTGTCTGGTATTTTCTCACCTAGCACAGAAACAGCTTACATGGAAACTGTCTACCCTGTTTTCAGGTGCTCATATTACATTTCCCTTCTATGAATTTTACCATTTTTAACATTTCATGTAATTTCAATTATCACATTTATAATCAGTTAATTCACCAGAAAGCATGTAACTAGGGGCTCTGCAACATAACTGACCCTACAGCCAAGCCTACTAAACTGTTTTATCAAGTTTAATTTTACTAATTAATAAGTAATATTAATTGATATGCTATTAAAAATGGGACACAACAAGATTGGTTGCAATTACTAATTGGAAGTACTTTCATTTTTTGTGCAGTGTATTTGCATTGTTAAGCTTGCACTTGTTTTTGTATGGGTGCAACTTGTTCATGTGGAAGAATACAAGAATAAACTACAACTTCATTTTTGAGTTTGCACCAAGCACAGCCCTTAAGTATAGAGATGCACTCCTCATTTGTACCACTTTCATGACTTCTGTGGTTGGGGCCATGGTCATACACCTCCTATTAAGGGCTGGGGGATTTTCTCCTACTCATGTTGACACCATTCCTGGAATCCTCCTTCTGGTTGGTTAAACAATTCCATTGTTTTCTTTACTGTTTGTAACCAAAAATTTTGAAGTATGAAGTTGTACTGATTTGTAATCACAATTTGCAGATTTTTATTGCCTTCCTGGTGTGCCCATTTGACATCTTCTATCGACCTACTCGCTACTGCTTCCTTCGAATAATACGTAACATAATATGCTCTCCATTTTATAAGGTAAAAATGTACTTGCAAGCTTCTTGCCATCATCTTTTCAATTGGTTTTGGTATGAACTTTTCAGAAGTTGCAACTGAGCATATTCTTGCTTTGGCTTATTGTTACATGTATGCAGGTTTTGATGGTTGATTTTTTCATGGCTGACCAACTTACTAGTCAGGTAAATTATTCAGAGACAAGTAATGTACACTAAGACAACAGATTTAGCAGTCATTTCAGAATTATTTTAGAATCAACATCTTTTATCTTCCTTTCCTCCTTGGAGGGTAATTAAATTTATAACAGTAAATAGCTTTCAGTTTCAGTTTCTCCGACGACCAATTACAATATTTCATCATCAATCATTTTCTCTCTCTCTTTCTTTTTTCTTTTTTTTTTATTTACTGCAGATTCCATTGCTAAGACACTTGGAATCAACAGCCTGCTACTTTCTTGCTGGAAGTTTCAAAACCCATGAATATGCAACATGCAAAAATGGAACGCTGTATAGACAGCTTGCTTATGTAATCTCATTTTTGCCATATTATTGGCGAGCCATGCAGGTAAGACTTCATGGAATCCCTCGCATTTATTATTTTCCCATGAAAAAAGTTGCATAATTACCAGTAAACACATTACATGACATCAGTTTCTTAGCTTTCATTTTATTATGTTTTTGTTAAAGTTGAAAAACTTGTTCAGCTAATTAACACTGTTTTTTCAATTTAATTTCAAGTGTGCAAGAAGATGGTTTGATGAATATGACCTGAACCACTTGGCTAACATGGGGAAGTATGTTTCTGCCATGGTGGCAGCTGGTGCCAGGCTCACATATGCTACACAGAGCAACCATCTGTGGTTTTCTGTAGTCTTGGTGACTTCAGTTGTGGCTACAGTTTACCAATTATATTGGGATTTTGTTAAGGATTGGGGGCTTCTTAATCCTAATTCCAGAAACCCTTGGCTTAGAGATGATCTAATTCTAAAGAACAAGGGCATTTACTACCTGTCCATTGTGAGTTATCCTTACCTTAGTCAATTTTGGTACCACTGTCTTGTTCGTATATATTATGTTGCTCCGACTCTTCATTTTTCTTGAATTACTCGTGTCCGACATCTATATCTGACACATATCCGGACATGGGTATGGGGATATGATCCTCTAAGGATCCTCCAAGGACCCTCCAAATACATGGAAATCTTAGAAAAAATTGAACACTCCTGCGTCAGACACATATCCGTGTTCGACACTCACACCCGAGTCCGAGTAACATAGCATATATATATATATATACTATTTTTTCCATAGAAGTTCTTAATGACACAATTCTGTAACTGTAGGCCTTGAATGTAGTTCTAAGAGTTGCTTGGATAGAGAGCATCATGCGGTTTCGCATCAATCCAGTTCAGACACATTTGCTAGACTTCTTCTTGGCTTCCCTAGAGGTCATCCGACGAGGGCATTGGAATTTTTACAGGTATTTTCTATCCCACATTCCAAAACAAGCCCATATGATATTCTTAAATGAAGTCTTTCCAACACTTGAGAAAACTGTTACTGAAACAGGTTGGAGCATGAACATCTAAACAATGTTGGCAAGTTCCGGGCAGTAAAAACTGTTCCATTGCCATTCCGTGAGACAGATTCTGACAGCTGAAAAAGATTGTTAAATTCAGGGAAGTCCCCTACCCTCAGCAGTTCTGGGATCGATCCACATTTTGTTAAAAACAGTGTGGAAGATCTCCCCCACCATCAATCATTCAATCACAAATCCAAGTCCAAATTGTAGAGCTCAAAGTGCAAGAAAAGTAGCAGCATCAAATGGCAATTCTAACTTGGATTTGCTGGTATCTGAATCAATCTGATGTCTTAGCCAATACCCCAAAGGCATTTGTTTCTCCCTCTATTCTCTGTTGGATAATGAAGAATGAAGTTTAATATTTTTTAAAGCTTGAAGTGTATATTAGACAGTCTGTATAATGATGGGAACGATTGATAAATGGAGTAACTATACTCTAATCCAACATCAAGCACAATAAATTTTCTAATTAATCCTATTTGTACAGCTTAATTTTCCAAATTATTGTTAATAGAAATATTATCCCATTCCCTAATGATTGAACAAAAATATGCAGCAGTTCTTGGATGTAAAAATCAGGCTAATTAAAGAGTAATTATTGACTAATAAAGGTAAATAATTACCCAGTGGCCAGTATCCACCTAAGCTGCCCATATCTAATGCCCTATAATTCCTGGCTAATTTTTTACAATAAAGTTTAATTGAAAAAGCTAAGGAAAACCCAAACAAAGAAACAAAAATGGCAAACAGCAAACTTACAGCTTTAAGAAAAAAGGGTTGAGCTCTTCTGCTGTCAGCTCTGCCCAGCTGACGCCAAATGCGGCGGTTTGAGTTGGAACCCAGATACAAAATCAGGTAAAAAACCAGTTCTCACCTTTTAGAAAATCCCTATGTTCTTTTCTCTTCATTATCCTGCAAAAGAAATTGGTTGGAAAATTTTCTGATTTCTCTGCTGCCCCTTAAACTATTATAATTCAATTAAGTTTCTGTACTTTTTCTTTGTTTTGTTTCCCACAAGTGAATTACATGAACTGTATTAAATTGAAAAGGTTGAAAGTTTTATGGGTAGTTGTTAATCTTCTCATCAATTTTATGCTTTCATATGTTCAAGAATTATATGTTACTATTATTTTCAGTGATTTAGAGGATCTTGTTTAATGGGATTGTTTTGTTACAATTTAACTTTTGATTTTTGGGTGCATTGCCTTCGTCTTTATCCTGATTTTTATTAGGATCCTGAAAGCTGGAAGTTCTATAGCAGAAAATTGCTGTGTTTTTTTTTTTTTTTGATGTGTTTATTGCTTCTGGGTTTAGATTAGTTGGGGTAATTGCTAACAACAATGTCATAGGCTATTTTGTTCTTAAATGAAACATTTTCTCTATTAGGCTGTAGCTCTGACGGGTTGGGATCCTATCCATTACTTTTCAATACATTTATCATCACCATTCATATGTGTAGATCCACCCACGAATTGTGGAAGTCATTTGAGAATGATGAACAGAAAAATAATAGAGGGGAGCCGAACCTAGAAGATCTCCTCTAGTTCCTTGTGATTAAACACCAAACATAATTGATTATCTAGCCTTCACACCAGTCAGCTTGCACCTCAACTATGGTGAAAGCTATTACCTGCTGCAACCTAGCTTTCATGTTCTCTATTCTATGCATCTGAGCTATTTCCTCCATCTCAAAAGGCTTCTCCTTGCCCTCTTTCTGAATGCTTTAAATTGGTTATAAACTTTAGATTATGACAAATTGTTAAATCTTGCTTTAAGCTAGGTTACAAAAAGCATAAAAACCTAAAGTAGGTAATTCTATGAGATGGAAGAAAAGTAATGAGCTTATTTTATTTCACCACCTTTACTTATTCTTCATTATAATGCACACATATATATATGTAGAAAAAATACATCATTTTTTAGGTTGTTGATGAAGGATTAACATAATTCAGAAGGCTATTTTTTGTGTTAAAGACTCTGCTATCCTCTTTGAGAGACAATAAGCAGTGGACTGGACAGTGATCATGGGATTGACACCAATAGCACTTGGCAGAACACTTGCATCGCAAACAAACAATCCTTCAGCTTCCCAGCTCTCTCCATTCTCATCAACTGCGCCTTCCTTTTCAGTAATCCCCATCCTACAGCTGCCCATCTGGTGAGCACTAGTGTGGAAGATCCAGTTTTCTCCGGTGAACATTGGGCCTCCTACTGAAGAAACTGAGTCTAGAAACTCCTCTAACTCCTCATTGCTTATCCCTTTACATCTGATTCTCTGCCCATCACTACGATGAGTGCCCACCTCAACTGCTCCAGCTGCTACTAAAATCCTCAACGACTGTCGCAAGCCGGCTTGAATGTTTTGTCTGTCTAATGCATCAAACTTATAGGTTACCCTTCCCCCTGCATGAACTTTTCCAGATCCCTGATCCCTTATTATTGTTATCATATGAGCAGTTCTGGAAAATTTTAGCATCCTTCTTTTCATGTCAAGACCAGATACCCAAGGGCATAAAGCAGAATATTGTGCTGGCCCCATTGAAGGAGTTTCAATGATGGCTTGAACTTTGTTGTCTGTTGCTATCACCTTATGTACTGATGTGATTATTCCACCCTCATTGGCTTTCCCCTTGAACTCTGAATCTGACTCAGGAAAGTAACCCCATGCCATTAGGACTGGGTGGAGATGAAGGTTTCGACCAATGTTTCGATTCTTCAACCCACTAGAATGCATTAGAAGGGGTGTCAAAAGTGCCCCACATGCTGATATTGTTACTTTGGCTTCTATATGCAGTTTCTTTGTGATATTTTGATTTGAAGATGTTGCAATTACTCCCAAGCACTTCATTTTCCTTGTACTGCCTTTCTTGTTTCTTTCTAATATGAACCTCTCGGCCTTGCATCCTGTTAAAATCACTGCATCATTATTTATTGCATCGACTAGCCATGTACGATCAGTCCCTTTCTTGTCTCCTCTTCTGCAACCAAAACCACAAGATCCACAGTAATGGCTCTCTGAGGAATTCCGTGGCACTTTCTCAACTTCAAGACCAAGATTTTCGCACCCTTTCCGAAGTACTTGATTCTGAAATCCTTCCTCTTTACAATCTTCTGTGACACCAATTCTCTCACAAACAGTGTCCATGGCTGAAACATATTCAGGGCTTCCAAAAAGAGGGACTTGACAGTCCTCAGCCCATTCTTGAAGTATGGATTTTGGTGTTTTAATGCATGCTGACCAGTTGACAGCTGAGCCACCACCCACAGTGGATCCTGCAAGAATCACCATCTGCCCATCAACACTTGGAAGGATTCCTCCTGATTCATAGAGTTGAGCCATCGAGGGGCCTTCAAAGGGGGAATAATCTGTGGGAGTAAAATAGCTCCCCTTCTCTAAAACAACGACCTTAAGGCCAGAACTGGCCAGCATTGCGGCTGCAACACCACCACCACATCCGGAGCCGACTATTACAGCATCACATTTGATTTTGTACACGTTTTGTTTGGTATCTTCTGTAACTTGGAGGCCTTTCTGTGTTAGGGATTGATGAAGAGTTGAGTCTTTTTCATGCATTGTCTCAACCATTCCTTTTTGAAGAGGCCTCTCCTTTCTTACTTGGGACAGATTCTCAACATTGTCTACATCATACCCAATAGCTTCCCAAGCTGGGTTTTCAGCATCTTCTCCTACCTGAAGATAAAATTGTTAACATGAGAAGTAGATTTAGTATGCAGACTTGCAATTTGTTTATTGTATCTGATTTTTTTTTTTTTTTTGTACAAAGAAGGTCGTAGTTTGAAGATAGGAGAAAAGATTGCAGATGCTGGGATTCAAATTTCAGACTTTTTAAATGTCATCTCTTAAAGGTAATTGCATGAACCAATTGAATTAAGTCTCGGGTTCTATTATATCTGATTTGTTCCTACGTGCATATCAGGTTTACAAATTTTTTTTAAAAATTATCAGCATTTTAAAGGTCTGCTTTTCTGCTTTCGTTTCATCCTTTAGTTGCAAGTTAGAGCTATGTTGTTTCGACTCTTCATTTTTATTTTTTTAAATATTTGTGTCTTACGCATATCTGAACATAGGAACGAGGATATGATCTTCAGATCTTCCAAAACATAGAAATCTTAAAAAAATTGAACATACCCGTATCCAACACTTATACCCGAATCCGAGTAACATAGAGCTAGAGTATTGCATTTACCAATAAATGTTGATTAGAATTGAAGAAAATGGCAGAGGTAGTGAAAGAAGTAGCCAAAGACTAGAAAACTTGGTGTTGTTTTAGTTGACTAACATCATCACAAACATTAGCATCAGCTTCAATGGGATGGAAAAAAAAGAAGCTAAGTAATTATTCATGAATATAGTTTGCTTTCCCTTCCCATCTTATTGAAAATTTATCTTTTCCCAATTATGAAGAATAAAAAAAAAATCTTATGTCAATGACACATGATTAAAAATCCCTTTCAAACTATCTTCTTCTTCTAAATAATATGTTTGACTATACTATAATCCTGTTTCAGGATATCAGAAACCTTCTAAGCTTTGATGTGGTGATCAAATTCCCTAGGTCTGATACGTTATGTTATCCAAGGAAATAGATCTCGCGATTTTTGATAATTTTGAACATGATGCGCATACAACACGTTTAATAAACACTAAAATAGTATAATAACACGACACGTTTAATACACATATTGTATTTATATTTAAAATTTTGATATATTTAATAACTTTTATTATATTTATGTTTACACAACTAACATAAAAAGAAATACAAAACACGACATGCATATACATATTATTAAATTTACAAAGAAATAAGCAACAAGGACTGATTCTGTCTACACATTTGGTATTTTTGCAAACTTTTTTTTTATAACAATCTAGGCTTGATTTAGCGGTTTAACTTCTTAATTAAGATTCAATACTCGAATTTCCTCTCTTAGACTTCATCAAGTATATTAAAAATATATATTTTTTCAATTGTAACAGTATGATGAAGATGCAAAAGCTTACTTGTTCCATGCATCTTTTGAAGAAATCAAAAGATTGTATTCTTAAATTGCTTTTTTCCCCATAATATCGGGATTTATAAGTTAGACTTTGTTATTTTTTTTTTTTTTTTTTTATAAAAAAGGTCGTAATATGAGATAAGATAAAGATTAAAGGTGCTGAGTTTCGAATTTTAAACTTGCTGAGTACTATCTCTTATAGATGATTATATGAACTAATTGACTAAATCCTGGGTTCTAAACTTTGTTACTTTATCTTACCATAAAACAATTTCCAGATTATCATACAAGGATTAGTAATCATATATTACTTGGAAGTTGGAATGACACATTTATTTCTTTGACAAATTGGTTTGCGAATTGAAATTTAGTACAATGCTGATGATGTTTCAACCACCAAATTTTTTTTTTTTTTTTGTATAATTGTTAATTTGGGGTTTTGTTTTATATTTTGATGATTGTTGACACAAAACATTCACAGCCAATAACTAAATATTACTTTCTATCTTTGATTTGGGTATTATATAATAGGAAATGCTCTCCAGAATGAAAGTGAAAAAGACATGTTTAAAGTTCAATTGAGTAAGATTTGGAATGAAGAGAAATTTAATTAATATGAATTATTATGAGATTGACTTTTTCTAACATGAGAAAGTACAGAAATTCATGGATTTGTTCTTAATAAGAGATTTATATTTATGATTTTTTTTTTTAAGTTATTAGGAGATTATCGGAATCAAGAATTCAATATTATATCAATAGAGCACACATGTTATATTTTCGTAAAAATCTATATACATTTTTTTGTATTTAAAATTATCAAAAATTGAATTTTAATCACTAATATTAAGAATCCAATAGACCATTGTTCTTAGATATCTTAAACATTATACTAGTTTGTTTGTTTAAAAAAAAAAAATGGGAATCCATCTTAATCACAATTTATTCATTTCTCTAGAAATTAAGAAATTAATTATTGGATAAACCTTTCTACTTTCTACTACATTAATTGTAAGCTTTAAAGATCAAGCTATGACATATCTTTAAAAAAAATTCTCCTAATAATTTCTCATATATATATATATATATATATATGTCATCAAATAATGGAAGATGTGATCCAAAATATTTTTAATTTTCTCTCATAAATTAAGCATAAAACTTTTCATTTCAATTGGACGCAAGGACAAGATTATGACTAAAATATCAATTGAAAAAAAAAAGGATTTTTAACTCAATTATTTAAATTTTTAAATATAAATTAAATGTAGCTTTCAATAAGAAATAATTGGCTTTATAATTAAGAAGACATTACTACAAGAAACTAAAAAAAAAAAAAAAAGTTTGTCAAATCTCTTATTTCTCAAATTTATAATGGATTATATGATACTAGAATTAATATAATCTAATAAATTCAAGATGTCTAAATATTATTTCATAGTAATTATTTTAGGTACAAAGGAGGTGCAATTTGAAAATAGGAAAAGATAATGCAGATGTTGAGATTCGAACTCCAAATTTGTTGGATGTCATCTCTTAAAGATGACTATATAAATTAACTGGATTAAATTCTGAATTCTATTTCATAGTAATTGTACATCATTATTTACATTTTATGTAGCTTTTCAAAGAGAGGGAAGAAAAACAAAAATGTTTGCATACAAAATCAAATCAATAATAAATTTTTGATGGAATTAGCTATATATCTTTACCTCATTTGACGTTATAGAATTAAAATTAACTAGAATTGGAAAATAATGTAAAAAAAAAAAAATTCTTATAATTTTCATTTCCATTTTCAGCCTCAAATGCATTCCAGCACTTAATTTTAATTATGACCTCACCTAATTTGAATGCTACACATTATCAGTTGAGCCCACGTTTATTAGATTCCTACTACAACTAATTAATTACAGCCACACCACATACACTTGCAGTAGATATGCTCATAGGCCGGAACGGATCGTGATCCGATTTTTTTTAATTTATTTATCTAGATTCGATAGGTCTGAATTTACTGTTTACAAGATTGAAAAAATATTTTTTTATATTTTTTATATTTTATAATTAAAATTAAATAAAATAATATTATTATAATAAAAAAACATTGTTCCTGGTCGGGCCGGGTCGACTCGGAATAAAAAAAATTCTTTCCAGGCCCAACCCAATACGAACCGAGTTTATGAGACTGAGCGGGCTATCCGACCTATAAGCAAATCTAGCTTGCAGTAATAAATAAAAAATTAAATGCTAACACTTGAATCTACCTTTCATTAACGCTATGTTTGGTGGAGTGTACTAATGTCTATTATATTCGGTTCATGCTTCATATTCAGCGGGTCCACATTAAACATACTTGTGGTTTATTTATTTATTTATTTTTTTTGGCTGAATCAATCGTTTTTTATTGAAATCATATTACGGGAAAGACCTGAATAGTCGTTTTTAAGATTGCCTTTGAATTCGAATGGAACCTTAATTATTATTGACAGTGCAATTGGTGCTCCATTGCATGTACTGCGAGTAAGTTTCGGTTGGATTAAAAATCCAACTTTATCATTTTTTTCAATATTTTTTATTTTTTTATTTTATTTATATTTAAAATATTTAAAATAATTTTATTTTTATTTTATTAATAAAAATATAAGTTTATATTTATTTTTTATTTAATCAAATAATAAATTTATATTAATTAATTAATTTAAATATTTAAATAAATATATAAAATAATATGTATTAAAATTTTAAATTTTAAATATTAAATTTTTTAAAATATATATAAATAATTTATTAATATATTTTTATACTAATCCAAACTCAAAAAAACCTAAATCCAAAATAATTCAAACTATAAAACAACTCAAACCCAATCAAATTTGCTCGTTTACCGCCTCTAATTACTATACCACTAGTACCACTATGACAGAACAGTTATCCTAGTTATAAGGTTTAACCTAACTATTGTTGACAACTGATAATTCGTATATTTATATTGTGTTTGTATATTTTTTTAATATTATAATCGTGTTTAAAGTGTTTTATATATTTTTTTTTATAAACTTTGACGTGTTAATAATTTGTATTATATAAATTTTTACATGTTCGTGTATTCGTGTCTCATATTTTTTTTCGTACCTTATCGTGTTTGTATTATTTTTTTGTGGCGTGTCGTGACATGTTAATAATAATAAAATAAAAAAAAAAGAACCCTCAATTGATTAATCAAAACATGAGAGTAGAAAATTAATAAGGGAGTAAAGGGGGAAGCAAATGATTGATTACCCGAGAGAAGAAAACGAAGAGGCAGGCGACTTTCAAGTAGATGAAAGCAATCCTGATAAGAGTAAATAGGCGATGCTTAAACCAGCTTTGCAAAACTTTTTCTCTGTTTTCCAATGGCATGGATGAGAAGTAATTGATGTATGGCCATTTCTCACCCAAACAAAGGGATCCACAAAGTAACAAGCTTCCCAACCTGGTGGACAGTAAAACTAGTATAACTCTTACCAGTATCACACTTTCAATTAATGTTCTTTCAGTCAGCAACTCTGCAGCCTGTAAAATGCTGATATCAGATTCAATTCCAACTTTCTATAAACTGTCAACAGCAACAACAACAAAAAAGGAAAAAAGGGTACTTTAAATTTTTGTTAGAGATTGAAGATTTAAATCCAATTACTAGAATTAAAAGTTCAATATTTTACCAACAGATTAAAGAAAAGTTGAATTCATCTTTCTGTCCTTTTCACTCGGTAAAAATGTACTTAAACTTGAGAAACCCTATGCCATGTATATGTATTTGGTAGCAAATAGAATATAAACATATTAAATGCCGGAGAAAAGTACATAAAAAATTTTGCATAATAAGGTTTGAATCCTGCTTGACAGTTGACACCAAAGTATTGAATTTCCCCAACACTAATCAACTGCTCTGAAGAACCTGACACAAAAGCAGAACAATGACATGTATATACACATGTTTATCTAGGTGTTTACACGTGTATAAACATGCCTGTGAATGTTGCAGCAGTGAAACATTAATGAAAGTCTTTTTTTTCCTTTTTACCTCGTCTGGAAGTGGGGATTCAGAGGCTGAAGCTTCCAGGAAGGATTGCACAGCCTTGCTTGGCTGGTTTTCCTTTCCTTCAAAATTAGAATTTCGTGACAAAGAAGGGAAAATAACTTCAGCTACGCTAGCCAGCGTCTGAACCTCAGCTGAAGAAAACCCATGATTGTATTTTCGCTTTCCTCCCTCTCTTTTCTCTCCATTCAACAATGGTTGCTGACACTTTCCTCCCATTTCTCTCCCCCTCCCTCTCTCTCTCTCTCTCTCTCTGTGTCTTTTTTATTTGAAAAACTATGATTTCTTCACTTGGCAACTTCTTTTTGGAGTTTCTGGACCCTTTATATAGGAGGAAAGTGGAAACGTGGAGTGTTTGATTCCAAGAAAGAGTTTAACTCTACTGTAGTATGAAAATGAGAGTTCTATTATAAATAAAATACTAAAAGAAAAGAAAAAGAAGAAGAAGAAAAAAAGTCCATTTTTCGTGTGGCAAAGCATTAAAAAGTTAGCTACGTGCCACATTCAAGAAACAAAAATATATAAATAAATAAAATAAAAATTTGCTAACCAATAATCAATCATAACCCCCAACTTGCAACTTTTAATGCAGCCCTTCATCATTGAAAAGGGGTCAGTTGGAATGATTCACGATGAGATTGGTTCAAAATTTTAATGGCAATCAAATTAGTTATTGAAATGATAAGATTAAAATTAATTATGAAATATGTGTAACACAATGAATGTAAAGTGAATTATAATAAAAAAATGATTATTAAGGATATTAAATTAAATATATATATATAATAAATAATTCAAATGCACCCTCAATGGGTGGCCAGTCAGGGGAAAATCCTCCAACGAAATTACATTGGATTTCGGTGTGGTGGGATCCAAATGGACCCTCCATTTAGAGGAATGATTCGATATGAAATCTAAAATTAAGATTTATTGAATTAATAAAAAATCGATTTAATCAATTAAAAGTCTATAAAAGCGGATTAAATGATAAAATTTGATTTTATATTATTTTTTTTATTATAAGTGATGAGATTTGAATTTTTAATTTTTTAATTTTATATTAAAAATTATATCATTAAACCAAATGCATATTTTATTAATTTTATTTATTATTTATTTAATATTTAATATTTTAATTTTTAATTAAACAAATCGATCCAACCAGTCGCACCAATTGAATCAGTGATCGAAGATTTTACCGATTTGATTTTCAATAAGATTTTTTCAATTTTGCTACTTTTTCCCTTTTGAGAAATTTTTGTAGCCAACAAACCAGCAAGAAATTTCACTGGTCTCATAGGAATCAATATATCTATTATTGTTTTTTTTTAATATTTAAAATTATTAAAAATTGAATTCTAATCACTAAAAACCAACTGCTTTTAATATTATACAATGCAATATAGTCTAAACCTTGCAAGATATGTTTATGGATCGGGTTATTCGTCCAAATTCAAAGGTTTGTTCGATATTTAATAGAGTTTGGATAAAAATATTGAGCTCGAAAAACGAGTTTGAAAAAAAAAAAAAAAAAGAGGCCCAACCTGTTTTACTATTGCTAATATATATTTTTAAGAGGGATTGATCTTTTTTACAAAATGGTCGATCTTTTTTTTAAAAAAGATTTATTTCTCTATGTATAAATTTAGACAAACTTATGCATGTTGATAGTGGTTTTATATAACCGGATCAAGCATGGGTAGAATTTTATGTTCATATTTCGAGTCGAGTAGAACCGGACCTGAGCAGACAAAATATTTATTAATACAGACTCAAATCCGATTTGACCTAGAGGTACTCATGGGCCGGGCTGGGCGGCGACCTGATTTTTTCAACTTCTTTGCCCAGGCCCGGCTCGTGCCGGCCCGTTAGCCCGAATTTACTGTTCATTATATATATATTATATTTTTATAATTAAAATCAAATAAAATAATATTATTATAATACATAAAATACTGTTCCGGACCGGGCTGGGTCGAATCAAAAAATCTCTATCCAGGTCCGATCCAATACGAGCCAGGCCAAACGGACTGCCCGACCCATGAGCAAGTCTAATCTGACCCCGACCATAAACACTTCTAAACCTTACCATTCATTCTATTTATTTAAACAAATCATTAAAATTTAAATTGGATTCAGAACAATAAAATGGCAGGGAAGTAAATTAGTGGTGTCTATGGCCGGGTCTCGGCTTGGAAAAAATATTGTTTCTTGTCCAAGTTCGTTTCGGATCGGATCCAGGCCGATCCTTAAATCCGTTTTACTATTTATAAATTATTAAAAAATTATTTTTATATTAATATTTATATGTTTTTATAATAAATTTAAATAAAAAATATTTTTTATTTAATAAATAATAATTCAAACTAGATCGGTCTGAATTAAAAAAAAAAATCTAATCTAGACTCGACTCGACTCAATACGGATCGAGCTTATCGGACGGGCTACTTGGCCGTGGACATGTTCTAAAGTAAATTGTTGGTGAGTTTAAAGTGGTCTTGGCCTTTTCAAATAAATTGCTTAATTTCCAAAAGTGCCTACGGACTCTGGACGTAGTCTTTAATTTGGGTCTCAATTTTTTCATGAAAGAAAGCGAAAAGAAATTTCAGATACTCTCACAAACAATAAGAAAAAAATTGAAAGATACGTGCCACCCTAATTTTGCAAATAGTTCGATCTCTTCTAAATTGACAACTAATTAAATCACTAAATGAATGAAGCAAAAATAAATATGTATATATATATATAAATTGTATTTTTAAATATTTTTGACTTAACTAGTATGCTGGGTTCTTTTTTCTTGGTACCAGAAAAAAAATGTGTATTATTTTCTGGGCCATTGACCTCAAGCCAACCCTAGTGTTGTCAAGAAAATAAATTAGCTCTACATGAAGAGTTGTTTTAATGTTAAGTGCTAGGTTAATTAATTAATTATATAAGAATTAGTTTCAAAAAGTGAAAAATGTAAATTTTATACTCCCAATCTTTATATTTTTCTTAAAGTTCCACCATTGCCATTTAAAAAGGTATTCAACCACATATATATATATATAGTTAAGTTAAAAATAAAATAAAAAAGTTTTTGAAGAAAGTTCCTCATTAGTCTATTGTTTTAAGTGTTCCAAAAATCTCTTTTTGAAGAAAGTTTTTTATTTTAGAATACAGTCTGGAATATCTCCAAATTTTGCAAAAGCCTAATCTTATTTTTGGACGATAAAGGTATTTTCAAAATTTGTCGAAACTTAATTTTCTTTTTAAACGATTTTTAAAAAAAAATACTTTCTCACATCGACATAACTTAGAGTATTCAGATTTAAAATTTGAATAATAAAAAAGATAAACTCTTTTCTTTATCGATTAAACTACCATTTGTCTTTCTTTTTTTTAAAGTTCCCTATACCTTAATTTCTTGGCAATTTGCAATAATCAAAAAGATTTTTTTTTTTTTTATATAAAAAAAAGCGGGGTCGATTCTATTTAGTAGGAAAGAGAAAATGTCATATTATACATCTTTAATTTTAGAAATATAAATTATATATTATTTGTGCTAATAATCTTTTTGCTTGTAAGAAAAGCAATGAATATATCTAATCTGTATGATTGTGAAATGAGTTGGTAGATTTCTTTACCTATAAAAAAATAGGTAGTTTGTCCATATATAAGTATTTCATCAATAATGGGGAACATGCATTTATTATACTACAAACAAATCAAATCTATTATCCACATACATGTTATAAATCTAGATTTTCATTCTTCATCTTGGATATTATCATTTTTGTACATATATAAGCTAATTTTGTACAAATAAACATAGCTTTATCCTAGTTTATAAATCACAACGTAACTTGTACAAATAAACATAGAAAATATTACTTGTTAAAGTATGCACTATCACTCAAAGGTCAAAGCTTAATTCCCGTGCTAGCAACAACAAAACAAAACAAAAAAACTAAATTTTCTTTATTTAGATGTTAATTTTTTACAATTATATCATCTTTAAAGTTGTTCAGAGATCGAGTCGAACCAAGTTTGATAGACATTTCAATTTTTTTTTTGTCCAAGGTTGATACTATTCAAAAAAATATTACACTATTAGAAATTATTTTATATTAGTATTTTAATATTTTAAATTTAAAAAAATATATTTTTATTAATTAAATAATGTCTCAAGATGGACTTAGACTTAAAAAACTTTGTCTAAGATCCAACCAGAATCGGGTCAGTCTCATGGACTCGACAAATAACTCAATTCATAAACAAATATAATCCTCTTTAGCTACACAATCGTTACACAGTTAATATAAGAATAAAGAAACTATACATACAAATTTATTTGAAAATGCATGGAGAAACTTATTCTTGTATTTCAAGAGAATGTAAAGAAAAAAATAATTTTAAGAGAAATTTGGTAATTTATCAAATTATAAAAGAATCAAAATGCGACTGCTTACATGATTTTATTTAGGGATTAACACAAATTTGTTAGTATATTATAGGTCAATGTTTTTGGTTATAAAATATATATAAATATTTTTTATTTAATTTTAATTATAAAATATATATAAATATAAAATTATATTTTTATTTATTAAATAGTAATTCGGGCTAAGCCGTACCGGCCCTAATTACAAAAACACTTGTCTCAGTTTGGCCCAATATATATAAATATTAATTTTAAAATATTTTTTTAATATTTTAATATTTTTTGAATAATGAAAAGGGCTTTCGAGCCGGTCCGGTCCGGGCCTGGCCCGAAATGAGCTTGGGCAAGGGAAATAAAAAAAATTGGGCCTTGGCTCGGCCTATGGACACCTCTAGTCATAGCCATCGAAAATGTCCTTATCAATCTGGTACATCGGGAGAAAGTTCGCATCAACAATAATACCGTTATACATATTTTGCCCAAAAGTCCGTTTCACTATTCAAAAAATATTAAAATATTTAAAAAATATTTTTATATATTTTATAATTAAACTTAAATAAATAAATAAATTATATATTTTTTATTTTTTAAAATTATAAATCATAAATTATATAATATTTATTTAATATTTATTATTTAATATTTTTTTAAAAAATAAAAAGATGTTCTTCTTCATTAAGATCAATCTTCATGAAGAGGAACAAATGAAGAGAAATTGCCACCCATGGTGGCTATTTTTGGGTTTTTTTATCCTAATATAGTCTCTCTTTCTTTTTTTAAAATCCTGAAATATCAATATTGTGAAATTATTTATCAAAATTCACTTTTTTTTAAACCTGTTGAAAAATCGCCATGACCCATAACGATTTCTCTTGATCATTTAAGAAAAAAAATACAATTTTTACCCAGAGAAATCACCATCCTGGCGATTTCCCTTGAGAGAATTTTTTTTTTTTTTAAGTTCACTAATTCTAACAACAATTTTTTTTTTAAAAAAAAAATTAAATAATAAATTTTAAACAAAAATTATATAATTTTAAAAAATTATAAGTTTATAAATTGTAAAATTAAAATAATAATAATAATAATTTACATAAATTATATAAATTAATTTTTTAATTTAAATTTAAATTTAATTATAAAATATATAATAATATTTTTTCAATATTTTAATATTTTTTGAATAGTGAAATGGACTTTCGGGCAAAATATGTATAATGATATTATTGTTGATGCGAACTCTCTCCCGATGTACCAGATTGATAACGACATTTTCGACGGCTATGACAGAGGTGTCCATGGGCCGGGCCAAGGCTCGAAAACTTTTTATTTCCCTTGCCCAAGCCTATTTAGGGCCAGGCCTTGGCCGACCCGAAAGCCCATTTCACTATTCAAAAAATATTAAAATAAAAAATTTAATATTGGGCTCGGATCGTATTGGGCCGGGCTTAGACAAGTGTTTTTGTAATTCGGGCCGGTCGACCTAGCCCGAATTATTATTTATTAAATAAAAAATATTTTTTATTTAAATTTAATTAGAAAATATATATAAATATAAAAATATTTTTTTTAATAATGAAACGGGATTTCGGGTCGGCCCGACCCGAAATGAGCTTGGGTAAGGGAAACAAAGCGTTGTGGATTATGTAAGAATGAAGGTCATAACTAGACCTATCCACGGGCCGGGTAGCCCGCCCGGCAAGCCCGGATGTATCCCGGTGTATTAGATTGATAAAGACATTTTCAACGACTATGACTAGAGGTGTCCATGGGTCGAGCAGGGCTAAGGCCCGAAAATTTTTTATTTCCCTTGCCAAGCCCGAAAATAAAAATTATATAATTAAAAAATATTTTTATATATTTTATAATTAAATTTAAATAAAAAAATAACTTTTATTAATTTTTATTTTTTAAAATTTATTATTTTTATTTAAAATTTATTATTTAATATTTTTTTTTTAAAAGTTGATCATGGGTGGCGACTTCCTTTCACTTAAAAGAAAAAATTTTAAATTTACCTCAAGGGAAATCGCCATCGGGATTGCGATTTCCCTTGTGGTTTTTTCAAAATTTGTAAAAAATATACAATGGAAATCGTCATTGGATGACGATTTCTCTTGTAGTTTTTTACAAATTTTTTTAAAAACATGCTTGAAAATCGCCATCAGCCATGGCGGTTTACCAGCATATTTTGAAACAAGCGAATTTCGGTCATTAATTTTGCAACATTGGTACTTCGGTAAATAAATTCTTTTTAGCTATATTTAGATAAAAAAAACTGGCGATTTTCCTTCATTTAAAACAAAAACAAAACAAAAAAATTATAAAGAGGGAAATTGCCATCGGTGATTTCCCTTGTGATTTTTTACAAATTTTTTTATAGATATACATGAGAAATCGTCATGGGTGATGACGGTTTCTTTGTGTTTTTTTCCAAATTTTTTTAAAAATATGCTGAAAATCGCCATCAGCTATGGCGATTTCCCAGCATATTTGGCGATTTCTCAGCATATTTTAAAATAAGCGGATTTTGATTGTAATTATGCAACATCGGTATTTCGATAAATAAATAAAAAAATTGATTATATTAAGATTAAAAAAAAAATCGATTCTATTTAGTAGGAAGAGAAAATGTCATGTTATACAACTTTAAATTTAGAAATATAAATTATATATTATTCGTGCTAATGATTTTTTTTTGCTTGTAAGATGAACATATCTAATCCATATGATTGAGAGATAAGTTGGTTGATTTCTTTACCTATAAAAAAATAGGTAGTTTGTCAATATATAATTATTTCATCAATAATGGATGAACATGCATTTATTATACTAGAAACAAATCAAATCTATTATCCACATACATGTTATAAATCTAGATTTTCATTCTTCATCTTAGATATTATCATTTTTGTACATATATAAGCTAATTTTGTACAAATAAACATAGCTTTATCCTATTTTATAAATCACAACGTCCCTTGTTAAAAATTAAAAAATTAAAAATTAAAAATATTACTCTTTCTTACATAAAAAATAATCTTTAAATTTGTAAAATATGCTATCACTCAAAGGTCAAAGCTTAATTCCCGTCTTTGCAACCCAAAAAAAAAAAATTCTTTTATTTGGATGATAATTTTTTACAATTATATCTTCTTTAAAGTTGTTCATATATCGAATCGAACCAGGTTCGATTGACATCTCAAATATTTTTGTCTATTGTCAAAACTTGATACTATTCAAAAAAATGTTATAATATTAGAAATTTTATTATTTTATATTAGTATTTTAATATTTTAAATATATTTTAAAATTAAAAAATATATAATTTTTATTAATTAAATAATATCTCATGATGGACTCAAACTTTAAAAACCTTGCCTAAGATCCAATCAGAATCAGGTCAGGCTTATGAATCCGACAAATAATCCAACTCATGTACAAATCTAATCCTCTTTAGCTACACAATCGTTACACAGTTAATATAAAAATAAAGAAACTATACATACAAATTTATTTGAAAATACATGGAGAACTTATTCTTGTATTTCAAGAGAATGTAAAGAAAAAATTAATTTTAAGAGAAATTTGGTAATTTATCAAATTATAAAATAATCAAAATGCAACTGCTTACATGATTATATTTAGGGATTAAGCTAAATTTGTCATTATACTATAGGTCAATGTTTTTTTTTTCTATACTTTAATTTTGTTGAATTCTATCACTATACTTTCAATTTTATTGATTTGGGACACTTGCATTAATAAAATATTTCAATTTTGTTACTAAAAATCAATGAAATTGAAGATTTAATGACAAAATTGAAATTAAAATACAATAGTGTTGGCACTTCCCGGGATTACCTAGCGAAGCTGCTTTTCTGTTGTATGCTATTAGGTCATCATTTGAGAGGCTTGGAGAACAGGTTGCATCTAAGTTGTGCTGTTGGATTATTGTAGAGTAAGGTTTATTAAAAATGTATATTCTTTTTCTGTTTTCTTTTTGGCGTTTTCTTTTTTGTTATAGTTTTGGTTTATTCGGTAATATACATTCTTTTCCTTAAAGCTATTTGTAGACACCTAATTTTGTCCGGACCACTAAACAGGTATGTTTTCTTCCCATATTGATGTTCCCAAGTGTAAAAAGACTGTTTTCATCCTGCAGGTGGTACTCCGAGACTTAGTTTAAGAGGGCGAGCACAAAAAGTCAAACTTGAAAAAAAGTCAACCCCGAAAAAGTCAACCCCAGAAAGTCAATTACTGAAAAAGTCAACCCACTTTCAAAATCAAGATTTTAAGTTCAATTGAAAAATGGCGAAAGAATTTTGATAATCCGAGGTCTACATTGAAAGATATGGAGTTCGGAAGTTGGGATTTGGAGATTCAGTAGAAAGGAAACCCTAATCCGAGAAATTTGGGGAAAAGTGCTTAAACGATCAAACTGGTCGAAATTGAAGGTTCCAAATGAAAGATAAGCACTGACTACGGGTAATGGAGAAGTCACTTGCAAGAAAAACCGAAAAAAAAGTCAATCCGGGAGAAAACCGAGAATTAGGGTTTTTAGTGGATTTCGGTGAAATCGGGAAGAATCACAGAAATGGCCCGACTTGGTAAGACCAAAGCCCCCAATGGATGAGGAATGATTAAAAAGGATGGCCCAAGGCTCAGATTGAAGAAAATCTGAAAATCGGACTTGTTTTGAGCAAAACCGGGTTTCGGAGGTTAAAGGGTAAAATTGGAAAAATTTGGGAAAAATAGCAAATGGACTCCGAAAATTATGGAAAATTTGTCAATCTCATTCTTAAATCATTTGAAAGAGATTGGAGAAAGAAAATCTTGATTCCGAGTTCGTTTGCAAAGTGGCCAAATCCCGGGCTTCTTATGCAGTAATTCAAAAAGGAAAATCCCGGAAAAATAGCAAATGGACTCCAAAAATTCTGAAATTTGGCAAATCTCATTTTTAAATTATTTGGAAGAGATTGGCAAAATAAAATCTTGATTCCGAGTTCATTTGCAAAATGGCCAAATCCCGAGCCTCCTATGCAGTAATTCAAGCCGATAAATCCCGAACAAATACCAAATGAGCTCCAAAAATTATGAAAACTTCCAGATCACACTTTTTAATTATTTTGAAGAGATTGGTGAAGGAAAATCTTGATTTGGAGCTCGTTTAAAAAATGGTAAAATGTAGGGGCATAAAAGGGCATTTTTGGGAAGAAAAAATCCAAATAAATAGAAAACGGACTCGGATAATTTTGAAAACTTTCAGAACTCAATATTTTATTATTTTGGAAGTATTAAAAAAATAAAAATTGAATTTGGAGTCCGTTTGATATTTACTTGCATCCGGGGGGCAAAATGGTCATTTCACCCAAGCAACCGAAAAGGGCTTTTTTTGGCCCTTCAAAAAATCAGAGTTGGGCTGGAAAAGAGAAGTGCTGGCATGCCCAAGCCCAAGGAAAGGAGGAAGCTTCTAATTATTATTTTTTTTTTTAATCAAGTGGTTAAAAATCAAGAGTTAGTTAACCATTCTCTTTGATCAAGCCATGGTGAGTAAACCACATAGGTTAAGAAAGATGTCAACATTATTTTTGCATAGAGAGGGCTGAGATGCTAATCTAAGGGTGATAATTTCATGACTTTTCATCTTGAATTATTAACCATTTGATGGAAAATAGGTTACACAAAAATGACAACATCTTTGAGGCTATATAAACATCATTAAGGCCAACCCTAGAGAGGCACATTTTGGTTTTTTTCTTTTCCATTTTGGCTTATTTCTCTTAGTTTTTCTTAGTTTTTATCTTCTTGGTTGAGAGCAAAAAAAGAAAAGTTTAGAAATAAAGGAAAGTTTGAAGAGAAAAGCTTGAAATATTAGCTTCTTGAGGTTGCTCTTGAGCACCAACTCTTGCACTTTCATTTTCTATTCTTGTTTTTTGCTATTTTAATCTCTACTTGGTGAGTTTTCATTTTAAAATAATGTTTCTTGTTCTTCCTTCATTTCCTTTCTTAAGTATATTTTTTTTACATTTTGTTTTTACAATAAACTCACCATGGCCAAATGGCCTACATTATTTATTTTAAGTTGTTGTTTCAATTCATTTTACCATATTGTTTATGCTATTTTCTTTGTTTTTGATGTTTTAAGTGTTATGTTATTTCATGTTCTTAAGTTATATTTAATTTGGTTGCTTTGTTTGTTGCCATTTATGTCTTAGATATCATGTTTTTGCATTTTTAATTTTCTGTTTTCATGTTGTTTAAATTTGAGCATGTTTTAGAGTTAGCATATTAAGTGTTTGTGAAAATGCTTGTGTGATTCTTTGCATGATTCTTGTTTTATATCTTAGTGAGCATGTTTTAGATTTGGTATATTAGGTGTTTGTGAAAATACTTGTGTGATTTTTGTGTTATGACTTAGTTTTTCATGCTAGCATACCAAGTGTTTGTGAAAATGCCATGCTTGTTGGAGCTTGGGGCCATTTGGCTACTCCATGTGTTTTGCATTGTGTGTTGTATTTTTTGTCATGCTAGTTGTTAGGTTTTTGCATTTGCATGATATTTGGTTGGATTTTTGAATTAAGCATGCCTTGTGTTTGTGAAAATGTCATGCATGTCTTAGGTCTAGGTTACATTAAATGCCATGCAAGTTCATGTTAGGTCTAGGCCATATTATTTATGTCATGCATTTTCCTTACATTTAGGTTTAGATCCATGCATTTCATGCATTATGTTTGCTGCATTGTTTCATGCATTTCATGTTCATGCCACTTGAATAATGACTTGAGCCAATTAATGGTTCAAAGTCATGCTCTCTTGAGCACACTTGTGGAAAATTAAGTTTGTCAAATTGATTATTCTACCTTTGTGATTTTTTTTACTTAGCCAATTTTTATCTAACTTTCAAAAAGTCCTAGCTACTGCTTTCAAGTCATTTTATGAGTTTCAAATATTTTTATTTTTATTTTTAAATGATTTTATCAAAGACAAAAAAAATGTGTTGGCAAAGCAGTTTTTTTTCCACCCAAAACTCGTACATCTCCGATTTTTCTGGGAATTCATCTTTGATCAGAAAATTAAGCCAATTTTTTCTCATGTAGTTTTATATGTCCTGAGTCTCCAGTATTTTTTTTAGAATTTTTGGAATTTTTAAAAATAGGGTAAAAAATCGTGGATTAAAACTGGACAGTGGAGTCAGGATTGAATTTAAAGAAAAACAAAGCAGTTTTTTCTCCTCCAAAAACTCGTACATCTCTGATTTTTCTGGGAATTCATCTTTGATTCGAAAATTAAGCCGATTTTTTTTCGTGTAGTTTTACATGTTTTGAGTTTCCAGTATTTTTTTTAGAATTTTTGGAATTTTTAAAAATAGGATAAAAATTCGTGGATTAAAACTGGACAGTGGAGTCAGAATTGAATTTAAAAAAAAAACAATTTTCTGTTTTGGTTAATTTACTTAGAGTGGGCTGATTAGAAGGGTTAGCTACTGACTTAGGGTAATTTCTAAGCCTTTTCAAACTCTAAAAATGGTTTTTCAAGTCCCGGGTTAAGGGTAGTCAAGTCCGGATTTTTTAAACTTAGGAAATTAGAGCCATTTTAAAGAAATTAGCCCAGTTTTTATTTTTAATTCAAGCTTTTCAAAATTGTTTTCAAACAATCACAAAGTATTTTGGTTTTAGAATATTTAATTTGACATATTTTCCTAAGGTAGCCGGATATCTTTTTAGATATACGGATTTCCTTAATTAAAGGAAAAAAATACATTTCATGCATTGCATTTTTATATTCATGCATTTTATATAATATGTGATTCTTGCTATAATAATTTCTATGATATTGTTGTTATTTTGATTTATATTTTTTGATGTTACATGGTTTATTATATGGTTTCGAATATTTCATGATATCCTATGCTTTTATTTAGTTATCTTTATTTAGCATATACGTATTCATTTATTTTAAATGTTTTCAAAAGATAATGGTTTTCAATAAAAATAAAGATATTCCCGAGTTAAAATAATTCATGAGTTCTCTACCGGGTTTGCTGGAGGGAATATCATCAATTATCATTAATAAAGGAATATCTTTCTTTCAAAAAAGAGAATGATTCGGAAAGTTTTCCAAAACTAATAAAAATTTCTATATTTTGCCACGTTTGTTGGGGAATATAGGAAAATTTTGAATTTATAAATTCTGGATCATTTTCAATAAAAAAAATGAAATTATTTTTCTTTAAATTGGGAATTAACTTGAAATACTAAATTTAAAACCAACTTTTTACCGAGACTTGAGATAACACACGATTAATAAGGTACCGATTTATACGGGCGTTGTGGGGGTGCTAATCCTTCCCCACACGTAACCGACTCCCGAACCCGCTTCTTTGATTTCTCTGGTTTAAAACGCAGACTTGAAATTGGTTTTTAAAATGTTTTAATTAATTTTTAAAATATTTTATAAAACCGGTTTTGATAGGTGGCCGATCACACCTAGCTAAAAAAGATTGGTGGCGACTCCATGTCTTTTTTAAGGTCATTTTCAAAACCTTCATTTTTCTAGAGGAATTAAGTCGACTTTTCCTCGATTTTTTTTAATGTCACGCCTAACGAATAATAAAGTCTTGCGATGAGACTCGTCGTCGTTTTTTTTTTAGGTTGCGACAGCTTGGCGACTCCGCTGGGGACATATTAGAGAGTCAGGCCTAGAATTAGTCGTGTGTTATCAAAGTCTCGGTTTTGTTGGTTTAATTGGTATTTGATTTTAATTCCCACATTTTTTTAATAAGGAGAATTTTGAAAATAATAAATTGTTTTTAAATATGTTCATACTCATGTGCATGCATTTTATTTTTGTTCTCTAGTTATTTAAGGTTGTATATTATAATTGCTTGTTGGTTAATGCGTTACACTATTCTTGAATGTTTTAATTGCTAGGGCATTTAGAATAAGGTTTGTAGAATAGGTGGTGAAAGGTTTATTATTCCTCCACACATACTACACGTGCATTTGCATAACATGAATCCTATACCCGGGTTCCGTCCTTTTAAGTGGGAGTAAAGTAACTACGCCTTCGTGATTGATCCTCCGTATGGGCTAGTGAAACACTTTCGGAGTATAAAGTACCTAATGCCTTCGTGATGATCCTCCGCATGGGCATAGGAAAATATACTCTAACGAATTGAACCCGCTTTTATCGGGGTGCCTTACTAGCCTTCACCGGCGACAGTGAGGAACAATTCGGAGCCTTAGAACCGATTCACCCTCATATAGTGAACCTAGGCGAAGCCATGCCGGATTTCCGTTAGATATACCGAAAATAGGAACACATAGAGGGACAGTTCTAAACCTTTTGTTACCTATTTTACACTCCGAATAAGTGTGGTAGATCGGGCAACGATGTACGTACATCGCCCGTAATAAATGTGATACTCCGCCTCGAAGACATCGTGATGCCTAAATAAGCAGATATTGCTGGGGCAGATGTTCATTAGCTGTTTAAAAAAAAAAAAAAAAAATCTTTTTTCAAGCATTTTGCATGTTGCACATTTCATACATGTGTGAATAGAGCATGTACATTTTTGGTTGTGTTATTGATCTCATTCTTTGCAATAAACAGTTGGTAATTTCATTTGATGATTTCATAAAACCGGTAGTGTCACATGAATATTTGCATATGGTACCATAGTGGGATCCACCCTGAAATTCTTTTGAAAATAATGTGATTGGTTTTTCATAAATAAAAAAAAAAACACAAAAAAAAAGCATGTTAAAAAAAAATCATAAATTAGGAGGCAAATCTTGCATAATGAGATTTTTGAATAATCAAGATTTAGGTCCCACCAATTTCGTGTAATCATTGGTTAATTTATTTGTGTCATTTTGACATCGTGTTACAGTCATAACATGCATGATTATTCATTGTAGAATACATTTGTGATATACATGGTCATTCTTTGTACCTACCTTTGTATTAATTCATTTATTCTTAGCATGTATCATTTTGACATCATAGCATGCATGGTCATTCATTGTAGGACACGTTTATGACATGCATAGTCATTATCTGTATATACCTGGCATTAAATTGCATCCATAGCATACATAGTCATCATAATTTCTCTGTATATGTTTATGCATTAATCACCAATTTATTCATGCACATAGGAATAGAGCGTGTACATTCATAATCTTAATCTCATGACATTTTCATTTGCATGAAAGGGGTTCGAGATATGAGGAATGAATCGGAGGAACGATTGGGTGCTTTGGAACGCAATCAAGATGAATATGGACATGAAATCCGAGAGGTGAAGGAACAACTTGCCAAATTGCTGAAAATGGTTGAGGATATGGGTAACAGTAAAGGTGAACTTTCTCAGGGCTTCGCATCATCTTCGGATCAACCAAAACCATTAGGTCCAGAACATACAATCCTTGCTGGATCCTGCACTTGTCAATGCCACAAAGGTTGCAATCCTGATGAAATTGTGGACAAAATCATGAAAATAATTAAACCTGAAAGCCTGATACCAAAGACAGAAACCTCGAATCCAGTACCATACCTGCAAACTGTTCTAGGTCCAAACCAGTATCCCCACCCTACTATGGTCCAATCGTCCATTGGGACGACCACTACGGGATTCCTGAATCCGACTCCATCGTTACCAACTACCAGTTCATACTATTTCCCTCATCAATCACCTTATCCAGTACCTGAGATAGGAACCTCGAGCTATGTACAACCTCCAAAGGCCCCGTGTCCAAATCCATACCCTTACCATGCTGTTCCGCCACATCCCCATGTAAACACTCCGGTTCGAACCTTAGTGCTACCACCAAGTGCCCCAACTCCTAGGCCATGTGTGACTAAGAAACAATCCCATAATAAGGCCCAAATGCATTTTGATCCCATTCCAATCAGCTACCAAGAGCTCCTCCCTATACTGATCCAAAATCACATGGTTGCCTGTGTCCCATTGAAACCCCTGTTACCACCATATCCAATGTGGTATAATCCAAATGAAAGATGTGATTATCACTGTGGAATTGTTGGCCATAGCATCGAAGATTGTATAGCAGTCAAAAGGAAAGTGCAAGCTCTCATAGATGCCAAGTGGTTGGATCCAACGACACTGATTGATAAAGGACTGGGAAAACGCCATTAGGATTGGGAGATTTACAGCATTGAAGTGGAAAGACTTCGGTCTTATATGATGTAATAGGATTTCACTTTTTCAGTAGCCGGCTCTTATAGCCTTAGGATGCTAGGAAGAATAAAGTGCTTGTAAAGACAGTTTTAACTACTGCTCAAATTTTGTAAAACATGGTTTATACCATTGTGAACATTGATATGGGAATGAATTGAGTATGCTTCAAATTTATAAGATGTTGATGATTAAGTTCCTCCGATTCTTATTTCCTCCGTGATATCTTCCCCTTTGCATTTTGCATCCCATCAATTATTTGTCAGGTTGCATTCATAACAAACATAGTCAGCATAATTTCTTTGTATATGTTCATGCATTAATTTGCTTATTACATACATCATGTTAGCATTAGGTCGCATTCATGACACACATGGTTAGCATGATTTTCTTTGTATATACTCTATATCAATCATTCATTGTTTGCATGTATCATAATTGACACCGTGTTGCATTCATAGGATATATGATCATTCATTGGGAAACATGCTAAAATGCACATGATCAGTCATTGCATATATCCATGTGTTGATTTGTTTATTCTTTGTTTGCAACATGTTGGCATTGTGATTGCATTTATCACATATATGGTCAGCATGTTTCCATTGTACATATCCATACATCATATTGTTTAGGCTTCACATGCATGAAATTGCATTCATGGCTCATTCATCATGACATACATTTGGGGGAAATAAAATAGAAGTTGGCTTGGCTTTAGGAGTCTTTGAAAGAATTTCCATTTCAAATCAGAAGAAGTACTGAGTACACTTTTAATACAGGCCGGTGCTATGGAGGATGAACAAGTTGCCCGAATGGAAAAAATGGAAAGGGAACAGAGAGAATTGCGAGAACAGCTAGCAAAATCTCAAGCAGAATCTAAGGATCAGATGACTAAACTGATGGAGCTAATGTCTGCTGTAATGAAGGGAAAAGGATACACCAAAAACTTTGTCGCCGGAGAAGGGTTAGAGGTACAAAAGGGCCAAGATGAGGTAGCAATAAGTGATGCCCAGAACACTGTTAACCCCGTCAATGTCCTAAAATCAGATGATCCGGCTGAACAGGCAAAGTTGAAAAGGGTTGCAGTAAATGAGGTTGAGTTGGCAGATTCCCAAGGGAAATATCAGTTGTTAGATGAAAGGCTTCGGGCAATAGAAAGAAAAGATGTATTCGGGAGTGTGGAGGCGAAAGAACGATGCTTGGTCCTCGATTTAGTCATTCCTCCTAAGTTCAAGATCCCTGACTTTGTGAAATATGACGGGACGACCGATCCATCAGCCCACATCACTATGTTCTGCCGAAAGATGACAAGTCAGATAGATAATGATAAGCTTTTGATTCACTGCTTTCAGGATAGCCTCAGCGGGTCCGCAATTAGGTGGTATAGTCAGTTGAGCAAGGATCAGATTCGCTCTTGGAATGATTTGGCTGGGGCTTTTCTAAACCAGTACAAGCATATGACCGACAAGACACTTGATCGTCTCACTTTGCAAAATATGGAGAACAAAGCTACTGAGAGCTTCAAAGAATATGCACAACGGTGGATGAGCCTGGCTGCCCAAATACAACCGCCCTTGACACAAAAGGAAATCACTATCCTTTTTGTGAATACACTGCACACCCCGTACTATGACAGACTTGTCGACAATGCTTCGAAGAATTTTGCGGACATGGTAATTTCAGGGGAGATGATTGAGAATGCTATCAAGAATGGGAAACTTGAAAGAGAAGGAACATCCAATACCGAGAGAAATAAGGCACCAAGAAAGAAAGAGGAAGATGTCCAAACTATGGAAGATTTCATCCCATATTCCCAATTTCCCTCATACCAATCATGTTACCCTACTGAGGTATCTCCAAGCCTTTATCCTTACCTACCTACCCAAACACCTAATCCTATACCAGCCCTTGCAACAAGGCCTACTTCTAGAAAACGACCGCGAGAAAATCAAGAAAGAATTCCAATCCCTATCCCTGACTTACTGTCATTACTAATAAAGAATCAGTACCTTACCCCGGTACCTTTGAAAATAGCTCCGAATCCATCAGCAAGGAGTTATGACCCTGACAGCAAGTGTGATTATCACCTAGGGGTAGTTGGGCATTCAACTGAAAAATGCAGACAACTGAAGGAAATGATTGAAAGTTTTATCCGTGATGGTATTTTGACACCAGAGCTTATCGATCAATGGAAGGCCACTTAGCCCTAAATCAATTTCTTTCAGGGTTTTAGGGGGAGAATTACTACCTTTGAAGGATGTCAATAGGAGCATTTTTGACGCATGTAGTTTTATACACTATGATGATGAAAGCATTTGTCTCATGTTAACATCTACATGAATTAAATGAATTTTAAATGCTTTGTGTTTGTTGTGTTTTAACAATAACGAGAATTTGCAAAAACAAGCATTGAGGAAGTTTTAATAATGGATAGTCTCAAGAAGATTGATGATCAGTGTTAGAACTGACCCAACACCATCCCCCTCTTTTTTGGGCTTCTCTATACCTAAACCTTGAATCAATAACACTTGAAAGACCTAATGCTTCAAG
Source organism: Fremontodendron californicum (assembly GCA_030761205.1). NCBI lineage: Eukaryota > Viridiplantae > Streptophyta > Magnoliopsida > Malvales > Malvaceae > Fremontodendron > Fremontodendron californicum. The sequence goes on along the minus strand of JAULJL010000022.1, from coordinate 22,309,277 downwards.
GAAAAATGAATGAAAAAAAGAGAAGCATTGTCATTGCAAAATAAGCAAGGATGTAAATCCTAGTCTAGGCTATGAACAAAGGAACGAACTTTTTGAAATTTTTCGAATTCCTTGAAAATCAAACAAATGAGACATTCTTTCAAGAGTCTAGATTTTGATAATTTGGTGTGTGTCAAGATTGTGCTAAAACCATTCATGACCTTTCCCAATAACCACAAAACACTAATTGCCCAAACATCACTTCATGATTGACATCCTGGGGCACAATGATTAAACTAGATTATCCCTTGTCCTAGAGAAAACCCGTTTTTGGGTCATATTTTCCTTATCTCTTCAAAAAAACTCAGATTGGAAACTCAGCCTTTTCAAAATAGACCTAGACTTGCTATGTTCCTCGTTGATACAGATTCTCATGGTTAATCAAATTGGGGCATCATATATGGAAATGATGGACACATGGTAAAGAAGGATGGGCTAATGCATGAATCATTGGGGGGATGCGACGAAAAAAAAAATCGTGATATCATGCATGTGAGAATTCGGATGATTCCAAAGTGCAAAATGAAATTCTGAATATCTATTTCCCCTGGGGATTGATTTTCAATGTGAATATTTGTGCTTGACATGAGAAATGGCCATCTTTCATATCCCCTTCACACAAAAAGAAATTATCCATAGTCACCCCTTTTGAGCCAAAAGAATTCTTTCTTTTTTGAACCCTGATCAAGGATTACCCTCTACACTGGGGGGCAAATGCGAGGAAAGATCTTTTCAAAGATCATTGAGAAATGAGTGATAGCTCAAGGACAGACACAAAGCAAATGGAGCCCCGAATAAATACGGGCTCACTCTGTCAAAGAAAAAGAAGAGAAAAAGATGGTGAAATGAAAGCCAAGAAAAACAAAAGAAAAACACAATAAAAAAGAAAACAAAATGTGTGAAAGACATGGCAAATGGAAAGCCAAAAGCAAGGAAGAAAAAGAGCAAAGTCAAAAGGAAAGAAATGTCCAAGAAGGGACAAATGCTTCAAAGAGAATCCTCCTCAAGAAATGATCCTTGATCTGATTACCCTCAAACACATATTTTGGGCCTATTTATCCTTTCTTTCTGAACCTGAGCTATGGCCTACATTATATGCTTTAAAAGTCCATTTTGATCAAGCATGAATATTTAATTTGAAAGGTTTTTCCTCAGATTTTATCCCATTTCATCGAATTCTCATTTCACTAAGAAAGAATTTAGAATTCTCAAATGCATGGTAAAACAATGAACAAAAAAAAAATGGAAAGAATGGGACTCTAGGGCGAAAACCCAAAAATGGGCGGTCTAGAGTAAATTTGGAAATTTTCGATGCCATCTATGATAGTGCCGATACCCCAAAAGAAAAGATCTTATTAAAGGAGTGGTCATCGAGGAACATCTAGGAATTCCTGAACCCCCCAAATTGTCAGTTCTCATTCAGAGGATTGTCTTCAAAAACTGAAACTTTTTTCCTCCAAAATCAACTTTCCAGTTTAAACATCCCGGCCAATCTTGACGCTTGTCAAAATGCCTTGATATGGAAACTAAAAGAATGTTGAATTTGTTTGGTTCTCAATGAATTCATGATTTATAAAAACTGTTCCATTTGTGAGCCTAGAAGGGATATACATTTTTGTCATGAAGTTTTCCTGGAAAAGCCAGAATCTTGTTATACACAGCCTTGCCAATCCCAGTTGAAAAAAACCAGATCGATACTTAGAGAAATTTCTAACAACGATCATCAGTCTTTAAAAGATTTGTACATCACACATTGTGGGGTTAATATTTTTTGTTCAGAAGTTTTCAAAATGCGAAAACAAATAAAAATATTTTTGAAATACCCATTTTTGATGTTGACATGAGACAAGGGTTTTTCTAACCCAAAGGTATAGAACTGCCAGGATAAGTCCTGACTTCCAGATATGAGAAGAAGAAATAGAACCCGGTTCAGATCTCTCTTGATGAAAGTTTGAAAAACTGTTGGGGCAAAGAGAATAGCCAAAATGAATTGAAGATATACTTTGATTTGAAGAGGAAAAATGAATTTGAAAGGCTAAGCCAAAGTCTAGAGGAACAACCGGGGGCATTTGCATCACTCATGAGCACTCATCTCTCTATCAAGCTATTACATCTGCACAGTGTCGGCAAGCATTTGCATCATTCATGGGTATTTGCATTGGCATTATTCCATAAGCATCTGCATTTTACCTTTACATTTACATTCTTCATGGAATTCGTATTTGTGTCATCTCAAGCAATTGCATCATTTCTAGAATCATTGCATTTTCATTAATGTAAGGTAATTGTAGTTACACCATTCATAAATCAGTTACATGAACACAATTAGTAGGGGCATCTGCATCATGAAACATGGGCATCAATCCAAGTCATTTACATTTGCATTAAAGACATTTGCACCAGTTTAAGTCATTTCGTATCTTATTCAACATATGCATTTGCATCAAAAAGCATTCGCATCTTCTCAAAATCTTTAGGTTAATTTTCAACAATTCTTCAGCACCATTTTTAAGACCTCCGGGCAACATCTTTAAGACCTCCGGGCATAACTTTTTTCAGGGGTAAGGCCTCCGGGCACTATTCTTAAGACCTCCGGGCATCATTTTTAAAGTCGCATACAGCGCATTTTTTCCAAATTATGGGTAAGGCCTCCGGGCACCATTCTTAAGACCTCCGGGCATCATTTTTAAAGTCGCATACAGCGCATTTCTTCCAAATTATGGGTAAGGCCTCCGGGCACCATTCTTAAGACCTCCGGGCATCATTTTTAAAGTCGCATACAGCGCATTTCTTCCAAATTATGGGTAAAACCTCCGGGCACCATTCTTAAGACCTCCGGGCATCATTTTTAAAGTTGCATACAGCGCATTTCTTCCAAATTATGGGTAAGGCCTCCGGGCACCATTCTTAAGACCTCCGGGCATCATTTTAAAGTCGCATACAGCGCATTTCTTCCAAATCACGGGTAAGGCCTCCGGGCACCATTCTTAAGACCTCCGGGCATCATTTTTAAAGTCGCATACAGCGCATTTTTTTCAAATCACAGGTAAGGCCTCCGGGCACCATTCTTAAGACCTCCGGGCATCATTTTTAAAGTCGCATACAGCGAATTTCTTCCAAATTATGGGTAAGGCCTCCGGGCACCATTCTTAAGACCTCCGGGCATCATTTTTAAAGTCGCATACAGCGCATTTCTTCCAAATTATGGGTAAGGCCTCCGGGCACCATTCTTAAGACCTCCGGGCATCATTTTTAAAGTCGCATACAGCGCATTTTTTTCAAATCACAGGTAAGGCCTCCGGGCACCATTCTTAAGACCTCCGGGCATCATTTTTAAAGTCGCATACAGCGCATAATTTTTCAAATCACAGGTAAGACCTCTGGGCAACATCTTTAAGACCTCCGGGCATAACTTTTTTTCAGGGGTAAGGCCTATGGGCACCATTCTTAAGACCTCCGGGCATCATTTTTAAAGTCGCATACAGCGCATTTTTTTCAAATCACAGGTAAGACCTCCGGGCAACATCTTTAAGACCTCCGGGCATAACTTTTTTCAGGGGTAAGACCTCCGGGCACCAATTTTTAAGACCTCCGGGCACCATTTTAAGACCTTCGGGCACCAATTTTAAAGCCCTTCGAGCATAAATTTTTTTTTTTTTGAAAATCGAATTCGTTTCCTTAAGACGAATCGAGCCTTGTTTAGGCAGGGAATTCAATTTAAGGACAAAAACTTTAATTTATTGTTTAAAAAAAATAATAAAAAAAATGAAAAAATAGAAAATAGAAAATAGAAAAAAGGAAAAAAGAAAAAAAGAAAAAAAGAAAAAAAGAAAAAAAATGAAAAAAATGAAAAAAAAAGAAAAATAAAAAATGAAAAAAATGAAAATGAAAAAGAAACCCCTTTTCCTTTCCTTCACATGTGATGTCACTGACCGTACAAAATTAGTGTCGGTTTATCTTTGCCTGATTCCTGATTCTCAGCAATAGCCAAAGAGGGGCAGCTGTAGACACCTAATTTTGTCCGGACCACTAAACAGGTATGTTTTCTTCCCATATTGATGTTCCCAAGTGTAAAAAGACTGTTTTCATCCTGCAGGTGGTACTCCGAGACTTAGTTTAAGAGGGCGAGCACAAAAAGTCAAACTTGAAAAAAAGTCAACCCCGAAAAAGTCAACCCCAGAAAGTCAATTACTGAAAAAGTCAACCCACTTTCAAAATCAAGATTTTAAGTTCAATTGAAAAATGGCGAAAGAATTTTGATAATCCGAGGTCTACATTGAAAGATATGGAGTTCGGAAGTTGGGATTTGGAGATTCAGTAGAAAGGAAACCCTAATCCGAGAAATTTGGGGAAAAGTGCTTAAACGATCAAACTGGTCGAAATTGAAGGTTCCAAATGAAAGATAAGCACTGACTACAGGTAATGGAGAAGTCACTTGCAAGAAAAACCGAAAAAAAAAGTCAATCCGGGAGAAAACCGAGAATTAGGGTTTTTAGTGGATTTCGGTGAAATCGGGAAGAATCACAGAAATGGCCCGACTTGGTAAGACCAAAGCCCCCAATGGATGAGGAATGATTAAAAAGGATGGCCCAAGGCTCAGATTGAAGAAAATCTGAAAATCGGACTTGTTTTGAGCAAAACCGGGTTTCGGAGGTTAAAGGGTAAAATTGGAAAAATTTGGGAAAAATAGCAAATGGACTCCGAAAATTATGGAAAATTTGTCAATCTCATTCTTAAATCATTTGAAAGAGATTGGAGAAAGAAAATCTTGATTCCGAGTTCGTTTGCAAAGTGGCCAAATCCCGGGCTTCTTATGCAGTAATTCAAAAAGGAAAATCCCGGAAAAATAGCAAATGGACTCCAAAAATTCTGAAATTTGGAAAATCTCATTTTTAAATTATTTGGAAGAGATTGGCAAAATAAAATCTTGATTCCGAGTTCGTTTGCAAAATGGCCAAATCCCGAGCCTCCTATGCAGTAATTCAAGCCGATAAATCCCGAAAAAATACCAAATGAGCTCCAAAAATTATGAAAACTTCCAGATCACACTTTTTAATTATTTTGAAGAGATTGGTGAAGGAAAATCTTGATTTGGAGCTCTTTTAAAAAATGGTAAAATGTAGGGGCATAAAAGGGCATTTTTGGGAAGAAAAAATTCAAATAAATAGAAAACGGACTCGGATAATTTTGAAAACTTTCAGAACTCAATATTTTATTATTTTGGAAGTATTAAAAAAATAAAAATTGAATTTGGAGTCCGTTTGATATTTACTTGCATCCGGGGGGCAAAATGGTCATTTCACCCAAGCAACCGAAAAGGGCTTTTTTTGGCCCTTCAAAAAATCAGAGTTGGGCTGGAAAAGAGAAGTGCTGGCATGCCCAAGCCCAAGGAAAGGAGGAAGCTTCTAATTATTATTTTTTTTTAATCAAGTGGTTAAAAATCAAGAGTTAGTTAACCATTCTCTTTGATCAAGCCATGGTGAGTAAACCACATAGGTTAAGAAAGATGTCAACATTATTTTTGCATAGAGAGGGCTGAGATGCTAATCTAAGGGTGATAATTTCATGACTTTTCATCTTGAATTATTAACCATTTGATGGAAAATAGGTTACACAAAAATGACAACATCTTTGAGGCTATATAAACATCATTAAGGCCAACCCTAGAGAGGCACATTTTGGTTTTTTTCTTTTCCATTTTGGCTTATTTCTCTTAGTTTTTCTTAGTTTTTATCTTCTTGGTTAAGAGCAAAAAAAGAAAAGTTTAGAAATAAAGGAAAGTTTGAAGAGAAAAGCTTGAAATATTAGCTTCTTGAGGTTGCTCTTGAGCACCAACTCTTGCACTTTCATTTTCTATTCTTGTTTTTTGCTATTTTAATCTCTACTTGGTGAGTTTTCATTTTAAAATAATGTTTCTTGTTCTTCCTTCATTTCCTTTCTTAAGTATATTTTTTTTACATTTTGTTTTTACAATAAACTCACCATGGCCAAATGGCCTACATTATTTATTTTAAGTTGTTGTTTCAATTCATTTTACCATATTGTTTATGCTATTTTCTTTGTTTTTGATGTTTTAAGTGTTATGTTATTTCATGTTCTTAAGTTATATTTAATTTGGTTGCTTTGTTTGTTGCCATTTATGTCTTAGATATCATGTTTTTGCATTTTTAATTTTCTGTTTTCATGTTGTTTAAATTTGAGCATGTTTTAGAGTTAGCATATTAAGTGTTTGTGAAAATGCTTGTGTGATTCTTTGCATGATTCTTGTTTTATATCTTAGTGAGCATGTTTTAGATTTGGTATATTAGGTGTTTGTGAAAATGCTTGTGTGATTTTTGTGTTATGACTTAGTTTTTCATGCTAGCATACCAAGTGTTTGTGAAAATGCCATGCTTGTTGGAGCTTGGGGCCATTTGGCTACTCCATGTGTTTTGCATTGTGTGTTGTATTTTTTGTCATGCTAGTTGTTAGGTTTTTGCATTTGCATGATATTTGGTTGGATTTTTGAATTAAGCATGCCTTGTGTTTGTGAAAATGCCATGCATGTCTTAGGTCTAGGTTACATTAAATGCCATGCAAGTTCATGTTAGGTCTAGGCCATATTATTTATGTCATGCATTTTCCTTACATTTAGGTTTAGATCCATGCATTTCATGCATTATGTTTGCTGCATTGTTTCATGCATTTCATGTTCATGCCACTTGAATAATGACTTGAGCCAATTAATGGTTCAAAGTCATGCTCTCTTGAGCACACTTGTGGAAAATTAAGTTTGTCAAATTGATTATTCTACCTTTGTGATTTTTTTTACTTAGCCAGTTTTTATCTAACTTTCAAAAAGTCCTAGCTACTGCTTTCAAGTCATTTTATGAGTTTCAAATATTTTTATTTTTATTTTTAAATGATTTTATCAAAGACAAAAAAAATGTGTTGGCAAAGCAGTTTTTTTTCCACCCAAAACTCGTACATCTCCGATTTTTCTGGGAATTCATCTTTGATCAGAAAATTAAGCCAATTTTTTCTCATGTAGTTTTATATGTCCTGAGTCTCCAGTATTTTTTTTAGAATTTTTGGAATTTATAAAAATAGGGTAAAAAATCGTGGATTAAAACTGGACAGTGGAGTCAGGATTGAATTTAAAGAAAAACAAAGCAGTTTTTTCTCCTCCAAAAACTCGTACATCTCTGATTTTTCTGGGAATTCATCTTTGATTCGAAAATTAAGCCGATTTTTTTTCGTGTAGTTTTACATGTTCTGAGTTTCCAGTATTTTTTTTAGAATTTTTGGAATTTTTAAAAATAGGATAAAAATTCGTGGATTAAAACTGGACAGTGGAGTCAGAATTGAATTTAAAAAAAAAACAATTTTCTGTTTTGGTTAATTTACTTAGAGTGGGCTGATTAGAAGGGTTAGCTACTGACTTAGGGTAATTTCTAAGCCTTTTCAAACTCTAAAAATGGTTTTTCAAGTCCCGGGTTAAGGGTAGTCAAGTCCGGATTTTTTAAACTTAGGAAATTAGAGCCATTTTAAAGAAATTAGCCCAGTTTTTATTTTTAATTCAAGCTTTTCAAAATTGTTTTCAAACAATCACAAAGTATTTTGGTTTTAGAATATTTAATTTGACATATTTTCCTAAGGTAGCCGGATATCTTTTTAGATATACGGATTTCCTTAATTAAAGGAAAAAAATACATTTCATGCATTGCATTTTTATATTCATGCATTTTATATAATATGTGATTCTTGCTATAATAATTTCTATGATATTGTTGTTATTTTGATTTATATTTTTTGATGTTACATGGTTTATTATATGGTTTCGAATATTTCATGATATCCTATGCTTTTATTTAGTTATCTTTATTTAGCATATACGTATTCATTTATTTTAAATGTTTTCAAAAGATAATGGTTTTCAATAAAAATAAAGATATTCCCGAGTTAAAATAATTCATGAGTTCTCTACCGGGTTTGCTGGAGGGAATATCATCAATTATCATTAATAAAGGAATATCTTTCTTTCAAAAAAGAGAATGATTCGGAAAGTTTTCCAAAACTAATAAAAATTTCTATATTTTGCCACGTTTGTTGGGGAATATAGGAAAATTTTGAATTTATAAATTCTGGATCATTTTCAATAAAAAAAATGAAATTATTTTTCTTTAAATTGGGAATTAACTTGAAATACTAAATTTAAAACCAACTTTTTACCGAGACTTGAGATAACACACGATTAATAAGGTACCGATTTATACGGGCGTTGTGGGGGTGCTAATCCTTCCCCACACGTAACCGACTCCCGAACCCGCTTCTTTGATTTCTCTGGTTTAAAACGCAGACTTGAAATTGGTTTTTAAAATGTTTTAATTAATTTTTAAAATATTTTATAAAACCGGTTTTAATAGGTGGCCGATCACACCTAGCTAAAAAAGATTGGTGGCGACTCCATGTCTTTTTTAAGGTCATTTTCAAAACCTTCATTTTTCTAGAGGAATTAAGTCGACTTTTCCTCGATTTTTTTTAATGTCACGCCTAACGAATAATAAAGTCTTGCGATGAGACTCGTCGTTATTTTTTTTTAGGTTGCGACACTATTAATGTTTATCACATCAAAATATATATATATATATAGTTAAATTCAATATGGAACCATTTATATATATATATATATATTAGATAATATCACACCCACTTTGGGGGTGAAAAAAAAATTGTGTAAAAAATATATATATGATTTTTTTTTCATGGAATGGTAATTTTTTAGAAAAAATGATAATTTTTGAAGGGATTGGTAATTTTTTTAATAAAATGTAGTTTTTTAAGTGAGGGTATTTTTTTTAAAGAGAGTGGATTTTTTTTTAAATATATATTATATTGAAAATTTAAAGACATAAATGCCCTATAATATTATTATTTAATTTATTAAAATTTGATTTTTCAATCAATTATCCAACTCAGTTGGTGTCACTTGACTCGTGACACCAACTCAACCATTTCTTTCAAATATAGTATAGATGACTCGTGACAACAATTCAACCATTCCTTTTAAATATATATATATATATATATATATATATATATAATGATGAATCAAGTTACACCGGTATAAGACTAATTAGTTTTACATCTTTTTTATAACTTTATGTACTATTAATATTTTAACAAATTGATTGCTCGTTTTAATATTATAATCATACTCATCATGTACATGACATCTCTTTCATACCGGTCGAGAATATTATCTTTTTTAGTATATATATTTAACGGTTGAAATTTTATTATATCAAAAAAATAATTAGATATTTTTAATTAACTTGAAATTGACATGCATGATTTACATGAATAGAGCATGAAATACAATGAATGGATTAAATAAATATAAATCGTATAAAAATTTATAAAAAAGTGCAAAACTAAATTAATTTTACACCAATATAAAATGATATCTCATATATATATTATAGTTACAAATTTAACCTCAATTCTTTTTATTTATGAAGAAAACGAATGTATATATATATATATATATATATATATATATGGTTGAATGAAATTATAATATATAATAAGTAGTTTGTTTATGAATCGAGTTACCGACCAAATCCACAAGTTGAGCTCAACTCAGATCAGGCAGTAGACAAGGATTTTAAGACTCGTGCCCTATATGTCTCAACTCGAATTATTAATTTATTAAAAAAATCTTTTTTTTTTTAAATTTAATTTTAAAAGATTTTTAAAAATATAAAAATAATATTTTAAAATTTTTAATAGTGATCATGCTTCCATGGGTGAGCCAAATCAGGCCTTGAACAAGGCTTTGAAAATGTCAACCGAGCCTGCGTTTCGATCCATGAATATCTTTAATAATAAGGAACATGTTTAATTTTAATAATGCACTTATATTCAATTAGTATTTGTCATCATATGTGTTTGTAAGTGAATGTTCGTTAATTTATCTATTTTTGAATATATAATTATATATTTTAAAAACAAAAAAAAATTAATAAAGTGTATAATATTTAAATTTTGCATTAACATGTAAAGTTTGTTTCATTTGCAAATTATATCAAATTATTATAAAATTTATTATTTAATATTAATGTATAATTAATTACGAAAATAAAAAAAAAATCAATGTAATTTTTTTTTATCAAATAAACTGATTTACTTATTAACGTTAGTGAAAAAATAAATTTTTAAAATAAGGTAATTTTATATAATTTTATTATTTATTATTAAATTAATCAATTTAACAAAAGTGTTTAAATGAAATTAAACTTATTAATTATAAATTAGATAAATTTTATTAATAAAAAAATTATAATTATAATTTAAAAACATAATCAACAATAATAATTAATTTTATCAGTTCAAAAAAAAATTCACATTCATATTTATAGATTTAAACATGAAACTAACTTAACCTAACTTGTTTCTTCCCTAACTTCTCCCGGCCTCTTTACCTTCACCAATTTATCTAGATTTTTTCATAACTTGAATTCAAGTTAGCAGAACAGTTGTAAATTTTTTATACCTTTTCATATGTTTTTGTAAGAACATTATTTTAAAAAATCAACCGTCATATTCAACATCTTTGTGTTTATGTGCAAGTAAATTTTTAAATCAATCTAATATATATTTTTATCATATCGATTAAAAATATTTTATTGTATAATATATGTTTGATGTTTGAAACTTTTATATTGTCAAAAAATAATTATTATATTTTTGATTAATTTAAAATTTGATATATATGATCTACATGAATAATACATAAAATCCGATGATTAAATTAATAAAATATAAATTATTTAAAAATATATTTAAAAAATTAAATTTTAAATAATTTTACACCCAATATAAATAAATCCCTCAACTTTTCCTGTCTTTTCTTTTAAAATCTAATGAATAATATAATTAGATAATCCATTATTTTAACAGTCAATCTTTTGGCTTAGCATCAGCTCATATGAATTCAACATAACCTTTGTTCATCATTGCATCAAGACAAATATATATTTATATATATATAAGTCTTCTTTTTTTATTTGTCTATTTTTTTTTTCAAATTCATCACTATAACTCTTAATCTTAGTGTAATTCTTTTAATTTCATCGTTATTACGTTATTACTATTTTCAACGGATCTCAATCCATATATTTAAGTTTTGACAATCTCGAATATTAAAAAAGGTAAATGATGATTTCAGTGCACCAATCATATCCATATTTGTAATAAAGGTATTCATGGCCAGGATGAGACTTAAATAACAAAAATAATCGCTTGATCAGATCAAATTCAAAAGTCCGTTTACTATTTTAAATATATTATAAAATTATTTTTATATTAATATTTTTATAATTAAATTTAAATAAAAATATTTTTTATTTAAATAGTAATTCAAGTCAAATTGAATTAGACAGAATTACTAAAAATTTATTTCAAATTAGATCCAATTCCAACAAATAATTTAACCCCTGAATATTTTTACTTTATAACTATAGAAGAAGTATACGTACATGGCCAGGATTCCATTAAAACGAAATCATGTTTTATTAATTTTTTTCTCTTTTTCAAGCTAGCACATTAAAATGGTTGCTTCTGTACTAGTAAAGCCAATAAATTTAAGTAGTTAAGAAAGAATTATGACTTGATAATGTTTTCTAGATTTATTCGAGAATCGGGCTATTCGTAAGGTCTAAATATAAGTTTTTTTAATTTGAATCAGTTCGGTCTGACCCGAATTATTATTTATAAAAAAATATTTTTTTTTAATTATAAAATATTAATATAAAAATAATTTTTTAATATTTTATAAACAGTGAAACGGATTTTCGTTCGAAAAAAAAAATTAAATCACAATTCTGATCTGATCCATAAACAGATCTAATGTTCCCATCAACACACAATTCATGTGAATTAAAACAATAAATACAAAATTGCAAAAACACGAACTCAACGCTTTGCACATTCGGTTTTTATAACCATAACTTTAATTAACTAATAATATAGTAACCAACCAAACTTTCATCCTTTCTTCTCTAATTGGTGGAAGAAGAAAATGAAAACTTACGTCATGATCCAGCTATAACCTATTTGAGCTTCTAAAAGCTTGGCCTAAACTTTATTTCTTGTCGGTCTTACAATATGGATTACACTTAAACTAAACCTGATAATTTTAGATAAGATATACGATATAAAAAAAAAAATAAAACACAATAAGAGACGAAAAAATAATATAAACATGATACGAATACACGAATATATCATAATTTATATAAATATATAACATCTTAAACACAATTATGATATAAAAAATATTACGAATACGACACAAATACATAAATTACAATCTGATTAGCTAAAACTCTTACGAAATTACTCAAATCTCTGATACTTATCCGCAATCCCTGATGACAACACTTAATCTCACATAAAATATATACGTGAGAATGGGATCATATTGAGATAGTGAAACAATATTTATTTAAGAAAGAGAATTTGAATCGGTTGGGAACAATATTTATTTGATTGGATGATCACTGTTTATAAAATATTTATCATCCAATCAAATACTCTACTCGGTTGGAAACGTATCCGAAGAATATTCCAATGCTTGCTTGCTAGCTTGCAACTTTGTTAGAAATGGTCCATCATTTTAAGTTCATTCACAATATCAACAGCCAACTGGGCAATTACAACTCCTTGCTAATAAAAACTGTGGTCCATGGTTCAGTACTTACCATCAATTACTCAAAACAAAACAAAACAAAACAAAAAACAATACTAATAATAAGATTAAAATAATTAAAAAATCCATGAATTTTATCATTTTCCTTTAATAAATTTTTATTGCATTCAAATAATTTTTTATTTTTTATTTTGTATCTGAATAAACTCTTAACAAATAACTTTTCTTTTTCTTTTTTTGGTTAGAAAAAACTAGAAGAAACAAGGGCTGGGCCATGATTTGAATTGAACTATATAGATGCTCGCGCTTTGCTGAGGGTATATTATCGAATTTTAGTTAATACTTTATAATAAATTTAAAAGATAACAAAAAAAGGAGTAAAGATAATTTAAAAAAATAATTACTCTCATCATTGTACGACATCTAATATAAAATTGAGAATTATTTGAATATGGTCAATTAAATCCGGTAATTTCGGATAAAATATAATTATACGATATGAACATAATATGAAAAAATAATTAAAACACGACACGACATGAAAAATAACATGAATACGACACAAATATACGAACATGTCAAAATCTACATAAAACGAATTATTAATGTGTAAAAATTTATATAAAATTTATAATACTTTAAACACACGATACAATAACACAAACACGTTACACGACATGCAAAATGACATAAATACGATACGAATGTGTCAAAATCTACATAAAACGAATTAGTAACTTGTAAATTATATAAATTTATAATACTTTGAACACACAAAAAAATAACACGAATACTTTGAACACACGAAAAAATAATATGAACACAACACAAATACACGAACGTGAAAAAATTAACATAAAACGAATTATTAATATGTAAAAATTATGTAAATTTGTAATATTTTGAATACATGAAAAAATAACACGAACAAAAAAATAACACAAAGACTCAATTTTTTCTTTTTTTTTCCTCTTTCCTTTCTCCCCTCTTTCTTTTCTTTCTTTCCTTCTTCTAAAAAAAAAAAAAAAAAAAAAAACTTGAAAATACCCTAACTAACTCCCCAACCCCTTAATACCCGAAATTAGTTGTCCCTAAGCAAGAGTATCCAAAATTAAAATTGGGCATCCTCCTTGCTTGAGGACAACTTTTAAGAATTGTTGCAGATAGATTATTATGAATTAATTGTCAAAAAATTAATATTTGGCATTTGTTAACTATAAAAAAATTATGCTCTAATTTTTTAAATGAAAGCATTAAATTGATTACGAATAGTTTTAATTGTAAGTATTGAAGATTAAGTAAAAAAACATAATTTTAATATTTAAATAAAGTAAATTTTATTGAATTAAATAAATATATCCTTAATTTCATTGAAGTAATTGAATACCCAAATAATTCTAAGTGAAATGCCTCCTTGCTTAATTGGCCACCAATCATACTTAAATTACCTAAATAACCCAAAAATAATTATTTAAATACTTCAAATAACCCTAAAATCATAATTTAAGTATTGCTTAGTTTGTCACAAATCATGCTTTTAATTTCCTAAATTCAAGCTTCACATTGATTTAGAGACAACTTTAATAGAGTGCTAAGGTTATTAAAATTATGTGATAAAATAATTATAATAAAAAAATTATATTTATAATTATCTTATTAAAATATGCATTTATTTAATTTTAAATATGGATGTAGAATTAAAAATAAATAAATAAATAAAAGAAAAAATGGATAACTTTAATACAATAATAATAATGATGATTTTAATTCAATTAAATGATCATTTTAACCTTAAGAGTGCATAGAAAAAACCACCAAGCTCTATAATTGTTTGCTCAAACTAACCCCTAAACACAAATTTAAGACAAAGCTTAGTTGTCTTAAAATCCATGCTCCAAAATTCTAAATTGAGCAATCCCATGAATTGTGGATTGCTTTTAATTATTGTTATAGATTATAGATGTGGAGGGTGTGTGAGGCTTTAGGATTAAGATAGTTAGTACCGTTATCAGTTGGTGTATTATTTTTGTTTTAATATTGATATATATTGGTATTAATGAATTTTAATGTATCACTTCGAGTTTATCGATATTTTTCAAAAATATTTTCATATATATAACTATTTTCAAATTTTTTAATAAAATATATATTATATACATATACAAATATATCCCATTACATACATAAATATATATATTTATATGCAAATATAAAATTTTAAATTATAAATATTTAATATTTAATATTCAAAAAAATTAAATATCAAATAAATAAAATAAATATAAAAGTATTTAAAATATATATAATTAATTATTATTAATTAGATTCAATAGATTAATTTAATAAATATATTTTATTTTTAAATGTAATTATGAAAAAAATAAAAATGATCATGATAAAAAATTTTAAAAATAAATAAGTGAAAAATAAATTTTAAAAATCAAAATCTTGTACTAATTGATATGAATCGGTACGTGTCAATACTGATCGGTATAAACCAATAATAGCCGGTACGATTGCTATAGATTAGTACAAAAATTAAAATGATATAATATTAATACTATTTTGATTTATCTTAAAATTAATATATATCAACCAGTACAATTGATACGAAAACAATATTAACTATACTTGGGACCCAACCTCCACGTTTTCAATACAGTTTTCTGACAACATCTCCCCAATTTATGGCAATTTAGCCATTGCACCGATTTTATAGGAAGAGGACTTACCAAAGAAATTAAGCAGCACATTCTTAGAAATAAAACCCCACTAGGTATCTAAAAGGAATTGCTATACTTTTATTTCCAACGGCAATGGAGAGAAACGAAAGAGAAAATTGCCTTATTCATTTTTTTTATGTTTTTGTATGAATGTTGAAATATTATTATCATTTTTATTTTCATAGATATCGATTATATTTATAATCGCTTCATTCCACTATGACTTATTTTTCATAATTATTTTTAATTTAATATTATAAAATAATTATTATAATTTATTCATGAACATAACTCTAACATATATAATTTATAGTATATATAATATACATCTATATACTAAAATATAAATAAAATATTAGTATATATATATATATATATGATTTTAATATATATACTAAAAGCATAAAACAAAATATAAATATTTCAAGCGGTAAAATGATAATTTTTAAAAGGTGAGATGGAACGAAACAAAACAAGTATTTATCAAAACCGTCATGCTTCATCCAGTCCTTGCATTTTTTTTTTTAAAGACTTAACGGATCAGTGTAAAATCCATTAAATTTTGTCATCCCTAATTCAAACAATCAAATTTAACTTTAATTCATTTAAAAATTAATGATATTATACGAATATGATATGACTTTGATAACAAATAATTAGGGGTGTAAAATGAACAGAGCGTTCGACAAACAATTAGTAAACAGTTCGATTTTTGTTCGTTTATGTCCGTTTATCAAGTTAAAATAAACGATTATGAACATGATTTTAAAGTTCGTTTATTAAACGAACCGAATACGAACAATATCTGTTCAATTCATTTATGTTCACAAAAAAAAAAAACTCGTTTATGGATCGTTTAACATCCATTTAATAGTTCGTTTAAAACTCGTTTAAAGCTCGTTTATTGTTTGATTGTAATATAATTAATAATTTGTATTTTATTTTATTTATTTATAATATAATTAATATTATTTAATAACTTAAATTTAATAATTTAAATTTGATTTAATTTAATTACATTTATATTTTATTATTTTATATTTAATAATAATTTTAATTTTTTTTTTTTGTATTTGTTTGTTTGTTAAAATTATTTAGATTTGTTTGTTTATTGTTCATGAACATAATATTAATTGTTCGTGAACATGTTCAATTATATGTTTATAAACATCTTCATTTAATATTCACAAACAGGTTCATTTAATTTAAATGAATTTGTTCGTGAACATTAAATAAACGAACACGAACACACTCAATTTTAAAAAAAATAAAACTTTGAACACAATTTTAAAATTCTTAACAAACACGAACTGAACACAAACAAACTCAAAAATAAATAAACGAACAGAAACAAAAACCTGTTCGTTCAAACCGATTCATTTACAGCCCTACAAATAATACAAAATATAAATGTAGCTCATGTTAATGATGTTGTACTCAAGTTTTTTTTTTGTTTTTATTTTTAATTTGAGAAAAGCAAAATTCAAATATTTTTTAAAACAAAAATTCTGCATTAATCATTAAATTAAATACTCAAAATTTCACTGATAAAAGCATATATGTCTTGGCTAAAGAGTTGATTTCGAATATATATATTTTTTCCTCCCTAATCAAAGAAAACCATCTCAAATTAACTAAAAAATAAGCCAACAAAATTTATAACCCAAATTGAGCTTATCCAAGTTGTCCAAATATGGGCAGAATCCGACGCTACAATCGCAAAAACTTTGTCTCATTTGGTAGTTCGTACCTACCTTCCATTAAGGAACACAGCAAAACAGTTCAGACATCAGACTTGAGAGACAGAAACAGTTGTTCTTCCATCAGAGCAATACCTACAGTTTTAGAACATTATGTCGGCTCTAAACTACCTAGATTTGCAGCAACTGTTGGTGGTATAAGATGGGTCCGACTAAATTTGTTTATTCGTCGAGTTAGATCATGATTCGAAATTTTTTTTTATTTAAACTTGGCCTTAGACGAACTTGGGTTGATTTATCGGCCCGAATCATTATTTATAAAATATAATTAAAATTAAAATTTTATTTTTTATTAATATTTATAATTTTATAATTAAATTTTAAAATAATTTTTTTTTACAAATGAATAATAATTCGGGTCGAGCTGACCTGTCGACTTGAATCATAAAAAATTGTCTAAATCCGACTCAATGCAAACTTGTGTAGTCAAGCAAATTATCTTATCCATGAACAAGTTTAAACCCGACTCAATTTTATTTTTATTTTTTTTATTTTTTAATATATTTATCAACGTCATTCATATATATATATATATGATTCATTTAAAATTTATATTAAATAATAAAAAATATCTTTACCCGTATAAGATGGGTTGGGCTCAACTTCATTCTCAATTTTAATTAGTAGTAGCATTTTATGTTAAGGTGGTTACTTGTCCTAGTCCAAACCTAAATGTCATATCGAATTAAAAGAGGTATAAATTTTTATTTTTATTATATAATATATGTATATGTGATCAAAATTCATCCACCATGCATGCCAGTTTCCAATTACTTTTTGTTGTCTTTGTCAAGTTCTGCTTGCCTAATAAATATATAAAAAGACAAAATCTTACTCTTTTAAAACACTTGCTGAACATATGCATTTTTTAAAAAAAATGGAAAATAAAATAAAAGGATATATATGAAGATAGTTAATACCGTATCGATAAACGTATTTTTTTTGTTCTGATTTTGATACATATCGATATCGATGTGTTTTGACGTACCATTTCAAATTTAACGATACTTTTCAAATATTTTTTCATATATTTATATATAACCTATTTTCAAATTTTTTAATAAAATATATATTATATACACATGCAAATATACATTCATTACATGCATATATATATATATGCTTTTATGCAAATATAAATTTTAAATATTTAATATCTAAAATTTTTAAATATCAAATAAATAAAATAAATATTTAAATATTTAAAAAAATATAATAAATTATGATTAATTATATTCAATAACTTAATTTAATAAATGTATTTCATTTTTAAATGAAATTATGAAGAAAAAAAATGATCATGACACAAAAAACATTAAAATTGATTTTTAAAAATCAAATAAGTGATTTTTTTATTAAATTTTTTTAAAAAAAAAATCAAAATCTTGTACCAACCAATACGAACCGACATATACCAGTACTAACCGATATTAATCGGTACAGACCGATAAGAATGGTACAGACCGATACAAAAACCGAAACAGTACAAAACTGATATCTTTTCAGTTTACCTTAAAAACAATACGTACCAACTAGTACTGACACAATACCGACCACATTGATATATACACTATCTTTCGGTAAGAAGGAAATAAAATTAGAGGGAATTAGAAAAGGTGAGGAAAGAAAAATTGAAAGAGAAAGAAAGATTTTTTTTTTTTTGTGTTTGATAAAAAAGTTAGAAAAAAAAAAAGAGATTAAGCGTAAAATTGTAATTAAAATATTTAATTTAAGTAAAAAATTGTTTTTCTTTCCATATAAAGGGATTAGATTTGTTGAGAAAAGAAACATACAAATTTATCCTATTTCTCTCCTTTCAACTGAAAACAAAAAAAAAATTAAAGAAATTATCACATTGCTAGCAATGAAATTATTAGACTCCCCAAATATAATTAGCAAAGTGACATATCACATACACCTCTTAAGATAGTAAAAAAAAAAATAATTAAAAAAAGTTAGATATAGAACAATCTCTTAACTCGCTTATGAAATTCAAAAAAAATTCTACCGTTAGACACCAGTGTATCAAAAACGAACTAAAAAATACAATTTGTTTTCTATCCTCTTACCTTCCTCTTTTCCTTTTACCAAAACAGAACCTTCTCATGCAGGCAATATCTAGCCAGCTGAAAAAGTAACCATTCCTTCATACCAGCTTAGATGTCTGTATTAAATGTTTGCTAAAGTTGTTACAGGTAGGGCTGTAAACGAAATTCGGTTTGAAAAAAACTCAAATTCAGTTCGATCACTGTCGAGGCAAGCTCAAGCTATCAAGCGAGCCGAATTTGAGTATTTTAATGGTTTACTCGAGTAGCTCACGAGCCTAATCAAGCTTTTTTTTTTTAAATTAGTATTGAAAGATATCTTCGAACTCGAGCTCTGGCGCAAATCGAGTTTGAAGTCGAGCATAAAAATCGAACTCATGTTTTACTAGGTAATTGAGCCTAACCGAGTGAGCTCGAACAATTCGATTTTTATCTCGAATTAAGCTCAAGCTTTAAAAGTAAAACTCGATCGAGCTCAAGCTCAAGCCAAGCTTCGAGCTTCAAATTTCGAGTCGAGTTCGAGCTCAAGCTTCTTACAACTTGAGCTTGGCTCGGCTCGATTACACCTTTAATTAAAGGTTCTTCATGGTTCCAAGTGTACTTAAAAGGGACAGTTAGTATTAAAGCTAAGTAAGGAATATCTTATCATCGATCCTCATAAATTTTTGATATATTGACCTCCAAAAGTATGGGGCCAAAACCATGAAACCTGGATAATTTAGAATCATCAGAGTCCCCTGGTTTTACACTTGAAACCTTAAAGGGTTTTTTCAAATTTCAAGCAAATCATGCTTCATCATGACACTAATTAAAGAGAATTCTAGCATATCAATATCCTATAGACTACCAAATTCTCAAAAGAACTCAGGTGGTATAAATTAATCTAACCAACATTCTATTTTCATTTTCTTAAAGATTTATGATCAGAAATGATCAAATTTGTTCACTCTTCAAAATACACTAGAACATAGAAAGTCAGCATGATGCTGCACTCACCCGGTTTTCTAACCGAACACCTCTGCAACCGATAAATAACATAAGCATTTATATGTTCTACATAGCATGCAACGAGAAGCCAAACATAAAGACCTAGAATTTAGGTAAGCCAATGGTTTTCTTGATAAATTACCTTGACATTATTCAACATTTATCTTACCTATGGCAAGTGCCTCCATAGTGCAGGGCGATCTCTGGATATCAAGAGAACACGAGATGCCAAGTAGTCAAAAGAAGGGGAATACAAGTCATCTGGCCCGACAATCTCTCTGACATTTTGAGCACTGTCATAATCATATATGAAAGGTTGCAGCCCATCATCTTTCAAGGCATCGAATACGAAAAGCCCCAGCCCACAAACACCCATGACAAGGTTTGAATTTCCCCAAACCTGTGTTATGGCTGAATGATGGAAGTGAGCATTGGATTCAGGCAAAGAATAAGTACTGAACAGCCTTTGTTTGCGCAATGAGAACTGTTGCACCTGAGAACAAGGCTGCTTTTTTCCTGATAATCTCACATTTGTGCATCCAAGAAAGACTGAATCCCCTCGGGAGAAAACTGACTGCACATTAACACCAACTTTTTCTATTTTCGCACCTATACCAGATGGGTGGCGAAAATCCAAGATATTAATAGAATCTGAAGTGCAGAATACACCATCATTTCCTTCAGCTTCTGAGGAACTTGCTCTGCAATTCAGATTTTGGTAACATTAGGACCCATAAAGAATTTCTCTGTGCTTCCTTTTCTTTTGAATGATATGATAAACAGGTATAAGCAAGGGAACTTACATTAAATAAGTAAGAATTATAGAGATAAAACAATAGTAAAATGGTGTATCACAACTTAAATTTGCTAACATCTATAAAAGAAAAAATAAATCCCCATGAAATATTATGTTAAGAAACTAGAAATCAGCCAATGTAGATATAATTTGACATAATCAACAAAAACATGGGATAAAGTTCTAACCTTTGCCTAACCCCTCCACCTATCTCAGCATCAGTGTTATTTACATGAAGAGCCGAGATTTTTCGACCAGATGAAGAGACAGATAGTAATGTCTGAGGATGTAGAGAGTTCACATCCCAGACAGAAATCATTTCTGCTTCTGCTACCACTACCTTTCCTCTGTTTCTCCACTGCAGTGGACTTGAATAATCCATTGCTGATACAGGCTTCTGCACCTCCCACTTCATAATTTCCTCACCATCACGGATGTCATATACTTTGACAACCTTCTGAGAGCTGGCAGTTGAGATGATAAGAGGGCCCAATGGTTTATACCACCACTGCTGAGTTTCTGGTGATAAACTATTACACAGAGCATTTCTTCCATACAAAGTGTTATTCTGTAAGGGACCAAGGACCGTTCTTGAAGCTGTTTCCCCACACTCAATGTGGAAAGCTCGCATTTCTTTAGTATAGAAATCCCATGAGCAGAATCCTGATTCCAAAGAATTACCAGCAGATGCAGCCACAACATATCTCCCTGAGCAACCATCGGCACTAGGAGCACGGATAATCCAACAATCCCTCCATATATTAGGTGAGACACATGCTGGAGGCTTGTACACAGCCTTTTCCTGAAATAACAATGGACCATCATTTTAAGAAGTTGTAAGTTCGGTTGTGTCTATGACTCCACTTTTTCATCAACATGCTCAAATAAAGATGCAAAACAATTATTTATTCTATGAGATTGCAATAGAACTTTTTGGTAAAAAATATAGCCAAATCAATGCCTCAAGCATTCAACAAACTCAATAACTTATCCAATTCCAAGGATAAATCCATTGAATTTTCTGGAAAACAGAACGAAGCAAGCAATAGAGACATTCAAATAGTCAAAAGGAACAAAAATCATCAAACAGAGATGAGAAAACACAAAATGATGTTTGGATCACTATCATGGAACAACAGAGAGGGACATCAGACAATTTGCCAGTTGATTATAGAATATAAATAAAATGGAAAACAAAAATCTAACTTCAAACAGGAACAATAAAGAATACCTCCCAGTTAGCTATGTCATAAAAGGAACATGACCCATCATCATGAGCAAGGAGAACTGCCTCTCCTTCTGACACAAACCATCCTCCAGTTGAAGTCTTGCGGCCAATTTCATTGAGCTGATAAATGCTAGCATCTTCAGTCTCCTCATCAATATCAGCAGTTGGCCTATTCTCCTGGTCATCGAAGTCCTCAAGTCTCTCATCTGATTCAAGATTGAACTCTACACCATGCTTCACATCAAATTTTTCCGAAGGTCCTTGTGCTCCTGAAGCACCATCACCATCCATCTCCTGAGTATCAGAATTCTCCAAAATAGCCTGCTCATTCCTTGTGGTGACTTTAGTTTGCTCCTTATCAAGGGAAGCCAAGAACTCCAAAGCTATTGCATTATCCTCAATGGAACTCAATGACTTCTTTTCCTCCCTTAATCTGGTGCTGGAATCTACGGCATTAGAGGGTTCCTGACTTTGAGAGATCCCTGATGATTCCTTCAATGATGTTCGATTTCTAAGCAACTTGTGATGAGGAAACAATCTAGCCTCCAATTCCTCACTATTCAATTCTTTAACTGAAATTTTAACATTACCCACCTGCTTACTCTGGCTCCTCTCATCTCCTTTAGTACTCACATCTTCATCTCCAAAACCTTTTGAAGTGCTCATTTTACCATTGGAATCGCTCACAACATGATTCATAGCCTTCTCAATGCCCGAAATCTTGTCTTGAATATCTGAAAGTATCATCTTTGATGCATCCGGATTATTCATTTCAAGCATCTCCTTAGTCCTCTTAATATCTGACGCAATTCTCTTCACCTTCCCTTCTAGAAAAGCAAGCTTTTCATGAAGCTTGCTTGGATATTTGATACCAACCCCGCTCCCTCCACTCTCCTGTACGCTCAAGCCCTTCTCTTTCGAAACCTCCAAACTCTTTCCATCACTCAAAGACTTCTCTTTTAAAAACTTCTCATCACATTTCTCATCAACCCTAACACAAGCTCCAAGTTCTGAACCAAAATCTGAAATACCCTTTTCATTAAAAGCCCCAGAACCCCCATTTTGAATATTATCCCCATTTGATTTTCCCAAACCAGAGCTAAATTTAACATCTTTTTTACAATTCCCATCCAAAACCCCAACCCCGTTTATTTTCCTCTCATTTTCCTTCACTTTCATCACCAAATTCTCCCTAAACCCACCATTTTCTTTGCAACCTTTAACTCTCAAATCCCTAAAACCCTTCTTTTCCCTATCAATTGAAATCCTATCTTTCTTCAAATCAGAAAAAACCCTAATAAATTCAGATGGGCTCTGACTCCTACCTCTTGGGGCCGATGACGTAGACCACCGCACCTGGCCTTCATTGTCACAGGCACCAAGCGCCGCCGCCTTCTCGACGCGTGGAACGGACCGGATCATGGGCTTCTGGGCCACCACAGAAGCCCGAGAAAGACTGCTAGGCCTTGGATTTTCTTTGCCAGAAGATGATTTTTTGAGGGTCGGATTGGAGATTGGAGTTAAGGTTGTTGCCGGTTTTTTGTTGCCGGTGGTTAAGTCTCTTTGCCGGCGAACCGACGACGATGACATTTTTTGTTTTGGGGATTAAATAAATCAACAATAAATTAATACGGAAATGTAGAAAATGGGAATACTGAATATATCTTTTTCAGTTTTAAAGATTGTGTGGGTTTTGGGCGGGAAATAAATGTGAATTTGTGAACTTTGAATTTTTTTGGATGTTTGGAGCCTTCAGGGCTCGGAGCGCTTTGTACCAAAGGGTGTATTTGTTATTTTATCTCTTTCTTTTTTGTTTTTGTTTTTTTCTTCTTTCTTGTAATTGTTTTTTTTTTTTTTTTGGTTAAATTATTTCTTGTAATTTCAACTTCATTGAACTATCCCTAATCATATATCAATGAAATTTAAAATATTAAAAAATTAATATAACAATAAAATATTTATCAATTTTTAATTTCGTTTGTGTAATTTAAAAATTACATTAGCGGTTTAGTTTAATAACACATGCTCATTTTCACACACTTTACGTATAGGGAATGTAGCTTTACACAAGTTAGCAAAATTTTATTTTAGAGGTGCTCAATATAAACATGATTGATGTAAAAATAAAAAATAACATATGAGATAATAATTTTGACTTACTAATATAATTCTCATAAAAAATTAAAGAAAATATAAGAAAAATTTATTACATAATTATTTTGTATAAAAATTATAATAGTTCAACTTTCTTTATTTATTTTCTATTACTACCATATAAAAAAAATTAGTTGGCACACCATAATTGATATCATCAGTATATTTTTTTAAGTGATTGAGAAGAAAAATTCTTAATTTAAGGAAGTAAATATTATGTATAGTAATGTTTAATTAAGTAAAAAATTAAAGAGAATCAAATTCATATATACTATATCACAAGATACAAAAATATCGAATGAAGCATGGATGCTTGTATGGATAGTTTACCTTTTTGATTAATGCGTAAGATTATAACTTTATTTTTATTTTTTTACCAAATAACCTTATGTTCTTATCCACTCAATTATTTAATTTTTTAAATGTTTGAAAATTTCAAAATGATACTGAATAAAACATGCTTACATGAATGCTTATATAATAGTTTATCTTATTGATCAACACCTAGAATAATAATTTTAATTTTTCTACCAAATAACCTTAGTCACTCAATTATTTAATTTTTGAAATGTTTAAAATTTTCAAAAATTATGCAAGTCTTTCAAACCAATATGCTTTTATCTTAATTTAAATGAGATAAACTTAATCTCATAACTCATTCTTTTCAAATATATGTGTACGAATTAAAATTTGAAACAGAGATTTCATATTAAGTCACTGAATATTAAAAACTATCAAAAGCACTATATATATATATATATAATATATATCCATTCCCAACTAAATTTACCAAATCCATATTTAAACATGTGCGGCATTCAAGGAATTTGATTTTACATTCATCACTTATTATAATATATTATTTTTAAATTAAGAAAAAAAAACTTATCAATTTAAAATTATTCATACTTCTTTATCATCCAATAATTAACCTAAGTTTTAAATCTATAAATGCCGGTATGCACTGTATCTCTGTTTTATTTTTTGCAGTTTAAAACCTAATTTCCTTCCAAGAGTATATTATATTACTATTGTAAATTAGTTCTTTCTAAAAAAAAATTCAATTTGTTTTTGTTTTGGCAGTGGGACACATCTAGTATTTTTCTTAATTTGTGCATGAATATCAGGTATGTCAATACTTCTTTTATGATTTAATTCATCATTTAACAATATATTTTTTGTTTTATAATAAAATAGTATAACGTACATTGAATTCTTTTTTAATTTTCATTACACGCTCCTAATATTTTTCGTACTCTTTTCAGCAATTTGATTAACGTCATAATAATGAAGGTATGACAATACTTTTTCTTTTTACTTCATTTTAGTGGTTGTAAATTATAATAATAATAATAATAATAATAATAATAATAATAATAATATTATTATTATTATAATAATTGTATCTCATTCTAAACCATAAAATTAGGTATTGGCTAAACACCGAGAGCAAGTGGTTCAAAAAATCTTTCAGAATCGACACTGATTCAACATAACTATATAAGTTTTCCAAGACTTAAAGTGGATTCACAAAGATTTTTGGCCACGGCTCAAAGCTTGTACTTCTTTGAGACGACATTTGCAAAATCTCAACAATTGACATGCATAATCTGGGTAACTTGCATGTAAACATGTTTAAGAGTCAGACTATCCGTCCAAACTTGAAAGTCCGTTTGATATTTGAGAAGGTTTGAACAAAAATATGAGTTTGGGTAAAAAGAAATGAGACTCGTTTAGAAAATGGGCTGAGCTTTGACTCCAACAATCAAGGCCTGAACGCAGTTCAGCCTTAGACCTGCTCACGGGCAGGGCAGCCCGGCCCGTACTGGGCAAGAATATTTTGTGATCAGGGCTGGACCGGCCCGGATCACTGTTTATGTATTAAAAAATATTATTTTTTTTAAAATTTAATTATAAAAATGTATTTTTTATTAAGGGATGAACAGTAATTCAGGTCCATTGGCCGGGCCTAGGCAAAGAAAATAGAAATGTTCGGGTCGCGGCCCGGCCCATGAGCACCTCTAGTTCGGCCCAACCCATTTTTTCATTTATATAATATAATATAATATATTATTTTTATATTTATATATTATGTAATTATATCATAAAAAATAAATATATGTAACATTATATTGTAAACATTTAAAAAAATATGTTAAGTTATCAATGTTTTAGAATTTAATAAAAAAAATTAATTACTAAAAATTAAATTAAAAAATAACATATTTGTTTTTTTTTTTTTAAATAATAATATGGGAGGGCCAAAACGAGTTTAAACAACCCATTTACAAATATGGACGGACTTAAATAGAATTTGAGATTTATATTTTAAGTTGGATCGAGTTTAAACAAATATATATGATATTAATACCATACTTAGATCCAACTCGAACTCAATCCATAAACACTTTTACTTGCATGGCTTGCCCATGATTTTGAAATAAATGATTAAAAGCATTAAGTATTTGAATGTCAGATTATATACATTGCATCTTTTATATAAGGTTTGTTTATTCACAGCCACCCGAAAGCTCATTGTATAATCAATCAATTATCTGTATAAAACCTATTAATTATCTATACGAAACCCAAAAGATTCACATATTATTATGTAAAAACATTAAAGACATATTTTTATGAATCTTTTGATGATGATTTTGAAATTCTGTGAACGAGAATTTTTAAATTAAATTAAATTGATTTTGGCACTGATTAAAATTACATTTAAAGAAAGAAAAATGTAATTATTAAATTATTTTTATTGAATTTAGTAAAAATAATGCATTAAATATAACTTTTTAAAAATAATAATTAAATAATTCTTAATTAATACCTAAAGTTTTTGAAATCGAACACTATAAAAAAATTTGCGGTTTGCAATTGTTCCAATTTCATCCGTGAAGCATGTTTACTAAGAATGGCAAAGTCCGATCTGTCTAACAGATTTCACACCGATCCACTTCAAATGGGAATTTTTTTTTTTTGGAAAAGCAGGGACGAGATGGAGTGATGCAATTTTGATAAATGTTTGCTATGTTCCGCCCCACCCTACATTTTAAAATTACTATTTTACCTCTTAAAATATATATATATATATATATATATATATTAGAAGCATGTTTACTAGGGATGACAAAATCCGATCTACTTAACAAATTCCAAATCGATCCGCTTCAAATGAAAAGTTTTTTTTTTTTTAAAAGTGGTGACGAGATGGAGTAATGCGGTTTTGATACTTGCTTGCTCTGCTCCGCCTCACACTGCCTTTTGAAATTACTATTTTACCCCTTAAAATATTTTATATTTTTCTTTATATTTTTAATATATATTAGATATATACTAAAATCATATCTATACTAATATTTTTTTATACATATATTAAAAGTATATATTATATATACTAAATTATGTTCATTAATAAAATTATAATATATATAATTATAATATTAATTTAAAAATAATTAATAAAAGAGTTAATAGCACCAATGGTCTCCAAATTATAGGGTATATTTTATATTGGTCCTTAAACTTCAAAACGTATCAAATTGGTCTTTGATTACAAGTATCATAACAAATTGGTCCCTACCGTTAGCTTTTTCGTTATCTTTACTCTAGCAATCAGCTTAGTGACACGTGTCACCAACTGATTGCACCACATTCCTCTCTCTCTCTTTTTCCTTTTTCTTTATTTCTTTATTATTTTTTCTTTGATATTTTTTAATAAATAAATATTTTTTATAAAATTAATGTAAATAAATATTTATATTTTATAAATTATTTAATTAGTAAAAATTTAATTTAATTTAATTTAAATTATTATTTATCTTTTATATTTATTTATAAAGAATGATAAAGAAAATGAGAAAATGAAAACATTAATAAATACAAAAGATAAATAATAATTTAAATTAAATTAATTTTTTAATAATTAAATAATTTATAAAATATAAATATTTATTTACATTAATTTTATAAAAAATATTTTTTCCTTTTCTTTTCCTTTTCCTTTTACTTTTACTTTTTCTTCTTTCTTTTTTTCTTTTTATAAATAAATTAATTTCATAAAAATTAAATAATTTATAATTTATAAAATATAAAATATTTATTTACATTCATTTATTAAAAATATTTTTTTTTACTTTTTTATTTTCCTTTTCTTTCTTTTCTTTTTTTCCTCTTTTCTTATAAAATTAATGTAAATAATATATTTTATATTTTAAAAATTAATTTAAATTATAATATGAATTATTTTTTATTTTTATTTATTTACAAACAAGAGAAAAAGGGAAAAGATAAGAAAGGAAAAAATAAAAAAAAAACTTATAAATATAAAATAAATATTTTATATTTATAAATTATTTAATTTTTAGAAAGTTTATTTAATTTAATTTAATTTAAAATATAATATAATATACTTATATATATATATATACTTTTTGTTTTGTTTATAAAAAAGAGAAAAAAGAAGAAAGGGAAGAAACAAAAAAATAAAAATAAAAATTTATAAAATTAATGTAAATAAATAGTTTTATATGTTTTTCAATTATTTGATTATTACAATATTAATTTAAATTATAATGTAAATTATTATTTAGTTTTTAATTTTCATTTATAAAGAAGAGAAAAGCAACAAAAAAAAAAGGAATAAACGAAAAAATTAAAAATATTTTTTATAAAATTAAAGTAAAGAAATATTTCATACTTTTTAAATTAATTATATTTTCAAAAAAATTATTTTAATTTATAATATGAATTATTTTTTTTTTGTATTTATTTATAAAAAAATCAAAGAAAAAATATAAAAGAAATAAAGAAAAAGGAAAAAAATGAAGACAACTGTTGGAGCAATCAGCTGGTGACACGTGTCACTAAGCTGATTGCTACAGTAAAAGTAACGAAAAAGCTAACGGTAGTGACCAATTTATTATGATACTTGTAATTAAGGAACAATTTGATACGTTTTAAAGTTTAGAGACTAATATAAAATATGTCTTATAATTTGAAGACCATTGATACTATTAACTCTTAATAAAAAATGAAATGAAATTAAGTGAAACGATTATAAATATAATCGACATGTATAAAGATAAAATTTTACAATATCTATGAAAAAAAACAAAAAAAAAAAAAAACAATTCTCGCTACCGTTCCGTCATCCCTAATGTTTACAGTCCAGCTCATCATATTCTTCAATCAACGGTTGAATGGGGCGCAGCCAAATCCAACGGTCATTGAGATAAAAAGTGCTAAGGGGAGTGCTCAGAAAATAGACGTTGGAATGTAACGGGTACTTTCGTTATTTTAAATAAAACTTCAAAAAGTCAAAACCCCTAAAAGCCTCCATTTTCAATTTCACAACTTCAATCATCATCATCTTCTTCTTCCTCAGCCAAGAAAAAGAAAACTAAAAACAGAAAACCAAAAAAAAAAAAAAAAAATGGCTCCAACCCCATCTTCGTCTTCAAAACTAAGCCAAACCCAGATGAGGACACCCCAATCGAAGCACCGCCTAAACTTCTCATCGACAAGAAACAACCCACACCCGTCTCCAAACCCAAACTCCTTAGCCAAAGAAAACCCACCAGGGGAACACCCTGTAGAAGTCATTGGCAGAATAAGAAACTGCCCGGGTGACCAAAAAGATAAAAACCCCATCTCATTTCTCCATATCAATCCTGATAACAAGACTCTCCGTGTCCGGGCTGATATCGGGTACCGGGACTTTTCCCTGGATGGGGTTTCTTCTTCCGAAGAAGAAGATCTTGATACTTTTTATAAGAAGTTCATTGAGTCAAGAATCAATGGGGTGAAAATGGGAGCTAAGTGTACTATTATGATGTATGGCCCAACTGGTTCAGGGAAGAGTCATACTATGTTTGGGTGTTCAAAGCTGCCTGGGATAGTTTATAGGTCATTGAAAGATATATTGGGAGATCACGGGGAGGAAGAGAGTGGAGGGGATGGAGAAAGATTGGGAGTTGGAACTTTTGTTCAAGTTACTGTTTTGGAGATCTACAATGAGGAAATTTATGATCTTTTGTCAAGTAATGGAGGAGGTGGTTTTGGAATTGGATGGCCTAAAGGTGGGAGTGGATCTAAGGCAAGTGTTATGTTAAAGTCTCTACTCTATTTTGCTGGAATTTTTGTGTTTAAATTATTATGGTTATTGGTGATTTGATTCACTTTTTGCAGACAACATTTAAGACTTTAAGTTGATATTTACATTGTTTTTCATGTTCTTTTTACATTGAGAAGAAGGGCTTTGATTTATCTATTTAAAATTTCTCGAAAATGAAATTGTGTAATTCTGCTAAAGCCAGCAGTAAGATGGTTAAGATTGTTTGCCTTCATAGGAAGAATTTTTTTTCCCACATTAGTTAGCCGGCCCCATTTTAATTGAAAAATGAATGATTTGATGTGCTAATGCAAATTGTTAAACTTGCTGCTAATTTGCCTTCATAAGAAGACTTTCTTTTCCCACATTAGTTAAGCGGCCTCATTTTAATTGAAAATTGAATTATTTGACTGTGCTAATGCAAATTGTTAAACTTGCTGCTAATTTATCAATGTTACCTGCTAATTATACTCACACAGCTTAATTAGCTCAGTTTTTTCAATGAAAATGACATTGAGATGATATGAGCCAAACTTAATTCATGTCAGAAATGGTCTTAGGCAATCTGTGTGCCAATAAAATAAGAGTCATATAACTTGTTAGTGTCATTAATGTTGTCATTAATCTTATCAAATTTTGCCATGTTCTGTATTTGCAGGTGAAACTAGAAGTAATGGGAAAGAAAGTTAAGAATGCAACTTTCATATCTGGAAGTGAAGCTGGAAAGATTTCAAAAGAGATTCACAAAGTAGAGAAGAGAAGAATTGTGAAAAGCACTCTCTGCAATGACAGAAGTTCTCGAAGTCACTGCATGGTATGACTTGTTACATCTTTATATTTAAAGTAACCTGCCTTAATTCTTGTTGCTAATCGAAAAAATTAACATATGTTTCAATATGCATAGATAATCCTTGATGTTCCAACGGTTGGAGGAAGGCTGATGCTTGTGGACATGGCAGGTTCTGAAAATATTGATCAAGCAGGTCAAGTTGGATTTGAGGCAAAAATGCAGGTAAAATCCATCAGGATTCTCTTTCTTCTTTGAGTATATGTTGTTCATTTTGTACTTGATTATTCCTCAAAATGTAATATCTAGGATTTCTTAGCTATGTTGCTGCGACTCTTCATTTTTCTAGAAGTACCGGTGTCCGACATATATTCAGACATGGGTATGGAGATTTGACCCTCCAAGAACCCTTCAAATACATGGAAAAACTTAGAAAAAATTGAACATACCCGTGTCGGATACATACCCGTGTCGGATACATACCCGTATCCGACACTCACACCCGAGTCCGAGTAACATAGTTTCTTAGGCATTTTTATAATTTACTGTGAATGTACTGAAAATTGCAGACAGCAAAGATAAACCAGGGAAACATAGCACTGAAGAGAGTTGTTGAATCCATTGCAAATGGAGATTCTCATGTGCCCTTCAGAGATAGTAAGTTGACAATGTTGCTCCAAGTAAGTTCCATTTCCATTGTTGTCATTCATGGTGGTTCATAAAGCATGTTTAAGTTAGTCTCATGGGCTGCATGCATTCTTTTTTTTTTTCCCCAGGACTCTTTTGAAGATGATCAGTCAAAGATTTTAATGATACTTTGTGCAAGTCCAGATCCCAAGGAGATGCACAAGACAATTTGCACCCTTGAATATGGAGCAAAAGCAAAATGTATTGTCCGTGGTCCTCATACACCGATTAAGGACAAGAATGAAGATTCTTCATCTGCAGTTATTTTAGGATCCAGGCTAGCAGCAATGGATCAGTTTATAAATAAACTACAGATGGAGAACAAGCTGAGAGAGAGAGAGAAAAATGAGGCACATAAAAAGCTTTTGAAGAAAGAAGAAGAAGTTGAGGCACTAAGAGCACTTGTGGAAGGGAAGGGTTCTGGGGCAACTGAAGAAGAAATCAACTCAAAGGTAAATGAGCGTGCACAGATATTAAAACTTGAGTTGGAGAAGAAACTAGATGAATGCAGGCGAATGGCTGAGGAATTTGTTGAAATGGAAAGGAGAAGAATGGAAGAAAGGGTTATGCAACAGCAAGAAGAAGTCGAGATGCTAAGAAGGCGGTTGCAGGCAATCGAGTTTGAGTTATGCTGTCCTTCAAGGAATCATGGAAATGGTGAGGAGAATGAGGCAAAGGAGTTGGATGGAAGCAGCAGCAGCTTTGCCAAAAGGCTAATTGGGATATATGGTGATGAGGTCCCAGGGATGGTAAAATCAATGGACCTAGACATGGGTGATCCAGAGCCACTTATGCGTGATGTGAAACATATGGATGACAAAGCTGTCAATCAATCTGAAAGTAGTAGCATTCAAGGGTTACTGAATCATCCTCAGGCTGCAAATCCTGATGGTTTTGCACCACAGTTTGGTACAAAAACAGGTCTAAGCACTGTATATGAAGAAGAAGAAGAAGAAGAAGAAGAAGAGAACATGGAAGATGAAGAAGTGGAGAAGGTGATAATAGAGGAAAAGAGGGTGTTGGAATCGTCTCCTATGAAATTTGAATCGACACCTAAACGCCCGGATTCTGATACAGCCTCTTCCAGACGGTTAAGAATCCAAAACATTTTTACACTTTGTGGGAATCAAAGAGAGCTTTCTCAACAAATCAGAATTCCAACACCTGCCAAAACAATGGCTGAAAACATTGATCCTCATTGGTCCCAAGTTATGATTGCTTCAGATGATTCTGTAGTGAAAAGTTTGAACAAGGAAAACTCACCAGCTGCTTTAATGGCAGCATCCTTGAAGGACAAGCAAAACCCCTCTAATGACTGCACAGATGATGCCCAGATTGAAGTCTATGTGAAATGGGAAGCATCTAAGGAAAATCCTGGAAAGTTTATCACAACATTAAAGGTTGTTAAAGATGCAACACTTGCTGATCTCCGGAAGTTGATTGAAATCTATCTTGGTGCAGATAATCAAGCTTTCACTTTTCTAGTGCTTGGGGTACGCCATTGTTAAAACTTAAAACTCAATTCATAATACTGTCTTTGAACTTCAAACGTACTTAAAACTTACACATACTTTGGCAATGTGCAGGATCCGACTGGGGCACCCGTGAAGAAAGAGAATGAAGCCACTGTCAAGGCTAGCAAGCTGCCAATATGCAACAATGGATATCTGGCTTGCTTGCGGCCAGCAAAGATAACAAATAATCTCCCATTGAGTCCACTACCATTGACTCCCCTGGAAAACAAGCTTCCATTCACCCCAAGAACTCGCTTCTCGCCCCAAGGTGATGATTTATCACCCAAGCTATCGCCTCACCTCAGTTCCACTCCCTTTATAACTCGAAGACACTAGGATCCGATATTTGCTCCTTTTTGTTAAGATGAAAATGAATTGTTGAATGAAGTGCAGCACGAGTATATATTCATATGTACTCTTCCTGGTTACCTTTCATGAGGTGTGTGTCTTCTGGTTATGGATTACCTTTCTCCCCACAATTTCCATCGTCTTTTTCTTTTAGCTCCACAAAGTTTCTTATAACTTGAAACTGTTTTAAGAAGAGATTGTCTCCACAGCCTTTTGGACTATGTTACTCCGACTCGGATGTCACGGATATGTATCCGACACGGGTATGTTCAATTTTTTTTAAGATTTTTTCGGACACGGATACTTCAAGAACAATGAAGAGTCGGAGCAACATAGGCTTTGGAACCATGCCCATGGAAGTGGCCAACATTCATCCATTGAACTAACTGAAGTTGATCTCTCTTTGTATTTTGTTTATTGAGAAATATTTCTAAAGACATGGAATGGAAAAACTATAACTGTTTATGTGAACCAATCTGATGTACAAACCAAGATCCCACAGAAGTTAGATATCCGCTATACTCATATGTATCTTAATTATGGTGGAAATCTCTGAAAGATAGTGAGACTCTTGCTTTTTACAATATTCAAAGAGAATCTACTATCTTTACAATATAATTATTATTTAATTATTTATAACAGTAAATAAAAAAGAAAAAAACTTATTTTTATAAATTAATGTAAATAAATATTTTTATATTTTTTATAAAATATTTACTTTTTAAAATTTTAATTATATTATAAATTATTATTTTTTCTTCTTTATATTTATTATTAACAAAAAAAAAAGTAAAAACAAACTTAAAATTATTTTTTATAAATTTAATGTAAATAAATATTTTATATTTTTAATAAATTCTTTTAGATTTATAAAATTAATTTAATATAATATAAATTATTATTTATGTTTTAGTTTATTTATAAATAATATAAAATTAAAAAAAAATAGTTTTTATAAAATTAATTTAAATAAATATTTTATATGTTTATAAATTAATTTAATGTAAATTATAATATAAATTATTTTTTATCTTTTGTATTTATTTATAAAAAAGAAAATGTTAACCAGTGCCTAGTGGCACTGGTTAAGGTGATATATATAAAAATAAATGTGTAATTAATGCTTTATTATTTTTTTTTTTTGAATTCAAGAAAAGTAATGGGAAATGTAAAATACTTTTCTAAAATGATAAAAAAACAATCATTAATCAGTACCTATAGGCAACGATTAAGCGAACTCTTATAAAAAAGATAAAAAAATATAAAATTTGAAAAAGACAAAAAAAAAAGAATAAAGACAAAAGACAAAAAAAAAAAAAATCACATCAGCAGATGACATTTTTGTAATTAACACGTCACCTGCCATCTGTCATTTAACGTCTACTCTAACTGTTTTGCTAATGAAAAAACCACATTGATACAAAACTATAAGATCGAGGATCTGATTGATACGTTTTGAAGTTTGAAGACCAATATAAAATATGCTCTAAAGTTTGGGGATCATTGATGCTATTAACTCTAACTTTTTTAACTGGCTATATTAGATACGATAAAAGTACACGGTATGGATAAGATACAAAAAAATAATTAAAACATGAATAAAACACGACACGAAAAAATAATACGAACACAACATGAATACACGAATATCTCGAAATATATAATACGAATTATTAACGTATCAAATTTTATATAAATATAAAATATTTGAATACGATTATGACACGATAAAATACACAAATATGATACAAATATATAAATTACCAAATCTATTTTTAACAGCTAGGAGATATTTTTATCATTGTAAAGTTAATTGCATCAGGAAAAGGATTCTAATTAACCTCCCAATTTGTAAAGTAAAGCACAATGATTTGATACAAATACATATTTGTATATTTTTTTATACAACTAATTAAATAAAAGTATATAGACTTGAAACTTTACATACAGAAGTTTTTATTTATTTAAAGCCCTAAACATATGTAAATAGAATAGAATTAGGAATTTCTTAACAAGCTGAAAATTGAATTTTTTATAGGGTTCATATGTAAATCAATAACTAATTAAGTATACTATTTTTTATATATTTATATTTAATGTATTACCAGTGTATAAATTTGTATAATGATATTACCTATTAATAAACAAAATTATCTGTATTTATTTTTAAATACTTTTAATTTTATTTTTTTATTAATAAAATATCATCATATGATTTATTAATAATGTATATATATATAAACAATACATAAATACAAACTTTGTTTATTTATTAAAAGACAATTTAAAAACATAACAAATACTTTTTCCTTTTTCAATTTTGGCCCAATAAGCATCTAGCATTGGCTTATTGCTTTGAACATAAAATTTTGTAAAACAAAATGAAAATGGTCATTTCACATTTAACAAATGATTTTCTTTTTTTTTTTAAACCAAAAAAGAAAGATATTCACAAATTTTTTTTAGTGTTTACCTCCTCAATATAAATATAAATAAATAAAAGAATTCCTTAACTCTTTCCTTAGAGCGCAAGGAGTCTTCTTATGTTCTTTGAATTACTTATACTGGCAGCAGTTTACAGGCACTCTCTCACTAATCCTCTCTCTCTCTCTCTCTCTCTGTGTTTTTTTAAGGTGTTATTTAATCCTGTTAATTATTTGTTTCTTTTTCAATCTGAATCCAGAGGTTGGGTTTTGATCAGTGAATCTTCATGGAACCATCACGAGCTCAAAGACCCCACGTTGACTCCTCAGAAGAAGAGGTTTTTTTTTCCTTTCCTTCTTTGAAAAGAACAATGATCTCTTCTCTTTTTCTTTTTTCTTTTCTTGTACAAGAGAATTGAATGGAAAACCCAACTTGAATTTTTCCTTTATGGGTATGTTTGGTTCAGTTTGAGTTAATTTTCTTGTATAAGTTTCCTCTGAAAACGTTAAAGGTTAATCTTGTTCAGCAAACTTTTTCTTTTTCTGGGTTTTTTGGAATAATCTGTTGCTGGCTGTATATTGTGAATTTTCTGATATGGAAATACATGTATACTAAAGTATTGATCTTTTGAGTGTTGTAGATGAGATGAAGCTAAGATATCTTTGAGTGTTTTGGATGAGATGATACCATGGTTTATGCTAAGGTGCATTTGGTTGATTGGTATTGTGAATTGTGATTGATTATATTGTTGTCATTCTGTAATAATTGAAGGGGTGTTCAGTTATTGCTACTTGCTTTCTTTTTAGAGAGTACTTTCAAAACTTCTAATGGAAAAAATGGTGCATCTGGTGGGATTTATTGGGGGGGTGTTCTCCCATCATCTTTCCTTGAAAATCTTGTGCATTCTTACTAGTTGGTTATATAATCTTGTTTATACACTGCCTTTGTGGAAGTTGAAACTCTATTTGTTCTTGAATGCTGTTTCCATCAAGGAGCTTAAGTTCCAATCTCGTCGATGAATTCCTTGATGGAAAAGGTAGCAGAAAAAGTTTCTTCTCTGTTCAAGAAAGATACTCAAGGTTTTGAGTTTATCCAACAACATATGATTTAGTGTTGCTTATTCCGAGTTGTCTTTGTTTGCAGAAACCTGTATACTTGAAGCTCATGAAGACAGTGGCCTGGAAAGTTAAACCTACTGAAACCGTAAAAAATTTCAAGGCATTATTATATGAGAAAGGAATAATTTCTGAGAATATTCAGGATCTTTTCTTTGCTGGTAAACTGCTCAATGATGGTGAAAGGCTAGTTGATCATGGTATTCAGAGGAATTCCACTCTCCATTTAGTTCTCCGGAATTTCGATGGAGTGAAGTTACTTGTCAAAATACCATCAGAGCAGAGGACCATTGTGGTGGAAGCAAGGGCTCATGATACTGTCCAAAGTATCAAGTCATTAATCCAGGTGACAGATGGGATTGGATCGGACCACTTCTCGCTTGTCTATGAAGGAAAACTACTTGAAGAGGATAGGACTCTGAGCTCTCTCAATGTAAAGAATGAGTCAACCATTTGTCTTGTTTTCTGCCAAAAGGATGTGCTGTCAATTTATGTGAAAGCACTAACCGGAGAAGTTGTGAAACTCAAAGTTAAGGTTACATTTACTGTAGCCGATGTCAAAGCAATAGCTGAGAGCATGTTGGGTCCCTCAGTAGGCACTTTGTTCTATTCAGGACAGCAGCTTGAGGATTCCAAAATCTTGGCTCGTTATGACATCAAAGAGGAATCTATGCTAGAGATGTTGCATCCACTATTTCAGATATTTGTTAAAACCTGGAGTGGGAGAACCTTAACTCTTGTTGTACAGCAGAGTACAACCGTCAAAGATGTGAAGGACAAGATTTTTCAGAAGCTGAAGATTCCTGTTCATCTTCAGAGTATTATATTTGCTGGAAAACGACTTGAAGGAGAACGCGATCTGGCCAGTTACAGTATCCAGAAGCACTGCACTCTTTGTATGGTTTTTGCACCCTCATCAACCATCATGCATATGAAAGTGAGCCAAATTGGTAGCTCTATATCTCACTTCTCCACTGTTCGTCTTGTGAAGGAAATGATTCGATTGAAAAAAGGAATTCCAGTGAAGGAAGTACTATTCGGAGAGGTGGCATTGCATGATGACTTTCCTTTGGAACATTATGGGATTGACAAGGAGGGAATATTGGCTGTTGTCTTTTAAACGCTGTGAATCTAGCTATTTGGACCAATGCATAATATATCAGACTGTTCTTTGAATGTGAAATTTCTAGATTCTATTGTTTCTGGTTTTATTTCTCTGGATGATATTTGTTTTTGTTTCTTTGTTTGAACAAAGTAGTTAGTTTGAAGGGTTGGCTTGAATGTTCTTTTTGTTTTATGCATACTTCCTATGACTTTAAATTTCTTAAATCAACATAAAATAATCTTTTAACTGAATCAGAAATTAACCACTTCCTGATATCACATGTTTAAAAATACTTTGATTAAGTTTTACATATTTTCTTATGATTAAGTTCCAAGCTGTAAGATTTCAACATTACTTTTATGAAAACTCAAAAAATTGAGCAGGATGAATGATGGAATGGCCTGAAGATTTTAAATGCTGTTTTCCATGAAGTGATTTTGAATGAGACTGACATGAAACTCCAGAGTGCCCCTTATGATTTTGATTAATATTATAACTCGTCTTTATACGAATTATTGGATTTAAAGACTGGCCTTGACTACTTCCCTGAGCAGTCACCATCCAAAATGGAAGGAAGCAGTTCATATTCTTCCTTTCATTTGGATTAAAGTGGTAGATGGCATAGTTCTGTTGTAGTTGAGAAGTGCTGCTTTGAAGTTCCCAAGTTATGCAGCTCTAATGATCGACGATATTGACAAATGATGGCAAGACTTGACAATCCGTGTATTTGTCGTGTTTATGTTACTTTCACGTGTTATAATCGTGTTTAAGATATTATATATTTATATAAATTTTGACACGTTAATAATTCATGTTATATAGATCTTGACATATTCTTGTATTCGTGTCGTGCTATGTTTTAATTATTTTTTCTCATATTTTATTCGTGTAGTGTAATCCAAAATTATCAAGTTTCATGGCGTAGGCTTTTCATCGGTAGGTTTCAAAATTCAAAGTTAAAACGTTTCTTAATTCATGTTTTTAATTTTTCAAGAAGTTCCTAAGATTCAAATTCATTAATCTTCTCTTGGCTTTTTAACAGAGCATGTGACATGGTCTGCAAGAGCTAGATGAGCCCATGAAAACCGTTCAAGCAAAAGCTACAAGAAAAAAAGTTGAAGAGAACAATAATAGAAGATGAAGAAAATTTTCATCGGAATTACATTTTGATTCAATATTAATCTATGTTATTTGGACTCTTCATTTTTTCTTTAAATATTTGTATCTGATATTTGTGTTTGACACATATTCGGACATGGGTACAGGAGTATGATCCTTCAAATATATGAAAAAAAACTTACAAAAATCAAGTATACCTGCGGCAAACACATACCCGACACTCACATTTCGAATCTGGACAACATAGTTGTTTATGTTTAAAACCTCTATTTTACAAATTACTCTATTCCTCTTAAGCTTCCAACTCCTCAAGATTCAAGCTCCATGATATCAGGCAAAGAATTTGGATCTTTTGATCTGGATGATGACGAAGATCCCTCTGATCCGCCGCCATATGATCCCTTCGATTTCTTTCGCCGAGATTTTTTTGGGATGTCAGGTAACTCTTGCGAAGAAGAAGATGATGATTCAGTGCCACGACTTGAATTATGGTGCCGCCTTCCACGGGAAGAAGAATCTCTAGCAGGGGATTCTATCGAAAGGTTTGATGAATGCTGGCGCCTAGAATGCTTCTCGGAGACTTTTGGAGAACCTACTGGTGAGCTATTGCCTATTGATGGTTTGCGCCTCGACTTCTTTTGCTTCTCATTGCCAAGAGGTGGCAATGAGTCCTTATTTCCTGCACCAAGATTCACATTTATATCTATGGAGGGAAAGCAGCTTAACAATATTACATATAAAAGGATCTAACAATAAACACCTTATACCTCTACTTTGTTCCATTGTTGAAAAAAACTAGATCGGAAGTTAAAACGGTGAGATTTTCGATTATGGTTGAACAGGTCAGTTGTATTAAAAAAAAAATTAAATTTAAATAAATATTAAATATAATAAATATTTAATAAAAATATGTATTTGGCAAATTGATATGATCTTTAATATAGTTTCAAGAGGTTAAAAGCTCAAATCTCATCACATACAATAATTTATTTTTTTTTAAATGTGTAAAACCGATTTTTTCGGATTTTTACCCTTTTTTATTGATTCAATCGGTTTTCTAACGATTCAAAAAAAATTCAATTCTATGACATGTATCGGATCGAACATGCCACAAATTTTCGACTCAACCAGTCCGATTTTTTAATCATTGCTTTTGATTGGTATAATAATAAATTTGACCTTGGAATTATACATATTGGATCATTTTAATCTCTCAATCATTTATTTGAGCTTTTGACCCTCATTCTTTTAGTTCGGATCAAATTGGTTAGAATTTAATGGAAATCAGTCATGTGCAAACAAGTGACTAATGGTTCCATCCATCCAGACCACTAGGATCGACCTCTATATGAAGGGACGGATCCCTATGAGGAGAGATCGATCATTTTTCCTTGCAATAAAAAAGAAAACAATTTATCGATGCTTTTTCATCCCTTATGCATGGTGAGATAAATTTGCATTTAAAAGAAACTTGGGA
Organism: Fremontodendron californicum; assembly: GCA_030761205.1. Taxonomy (NCBI): domain Eukaryota; kingdom Viridiplantae; phylum Streptophyta; class Magnoliopsida; order Malvales; family Malvaceae; genus Fremontodendron; species Fremontodendron californicum. The sequence continues at coordinate 22,268,163 of JAULJL010000022.1, read as the reverse complement.
TCAATCCCTATAAGAAAGAATTAATCAATTTTACAAGAGGATCGGTCCTCTTATATCTTAAAAAACCGTGCTAGAACATGAATCCAGACCGAATCCGACCAAAACGACCCAATATGCTAGAAAAGGACCAAACCTGCAGCCGAAGGCTTTACTTGTAGACTGCTATTTAGAGGAGTTGATGAGAGCTCTGGAGCAGAACTGAACTCACCCATCTGCATGAATTTGAAAAAACCAGTTAATTGTCATATTTTCTCACTTAACATGGAAAAAATCTGCTTGATCATTATGATTTCTTTAGGTTGTCTCAATTCTACCAAGATCTCAAATTCAATTCTGAGAGTGACTGACTTAAACAAGCCATTAACATGGTAATCAGAGATTTAAATAACAGTCGCAACGCGATATTATTATTGCTATTTTGTGGTTTCGATTTTCTTCACCACAATTGACCGCGATAGTATTTGTTACGTACGCAATCAGCATCCGACCGTTGTGATTGTAATGATAATGGGAAGGAAAACAAAAAAAGAGTTTGACATCATACCCAGCTCGGCTTATTGGTAGAAGGACCATCCATACCAATATGAGCAACATGTTTTACATCTGTAGGAAGCCCTATTTGCATTTCTGGTTCTTTTTCATCCTCTGCAAAATTGTTAATGCCTTCCAACTCAACATTGTTTACATGAGAATAATATTTTAAAAAATTGTAGGTATAGTAAATGCGGAAATTTCTCATTTTTTTTAATAAAAAAATTGGATTATGGAAAATTTTGTGTACTCACCAAACATCTGGGCGATGTATTTTAAACCTCTTAGAAAACCCTTCATTTTTGCTGTCAACAATGGTGGATCCTTTGGCAATGTATTTTAAATCTTCCTCCCCAAAGTAGAAGATGCTTGTTTTCTCAGAGATGAAGTAAAAAGAAAGCAAGAATCTAATCCCCAATCTGTTTTTGGTAAACATATATATAAAAAAGAGAACATAAATTGCAATGAAAAATAAAAATCATGTTCACGAAGGAAGTTGCGCATCAGCTGACGATGAAAGAACTTTACTTTTTCTCTTCAGAAATCTTGAAAATAAAAGTATATCGTTAAACATTAAAGGTATTATTATAGATTAGAGATAAACAAATATGAAATCATACCTCTAAATTTTGTGAATTTCAAGCTCTCTTACAATTTGGAATCTCCTGGTACGTACATTAAAAATAATACTGATTCATATGGTATCACGTATGAAAACAAATCAAATTTGCTTCTGATGAATGATCCAAAACTATGGGAAAAAATCCAAAAACAAAAAGGAAAAAAAAAAGAAAAGGAGAAGAGGAGGTTAAACTCCTTCAATTCTTGATCGTTGTTGCTTGGCAACCAAGAAAAGAGAGAGGGAGATAGTGAAAAGGGAAAATTAATCTCAAAGTATGGGGAAGTGAATGGAAAGGGAATTTTTGTTTGGCGGCAGGGTAAAGCTACCGGTTGTGGGGTCAATGGAGAACCAGTAGCTGACCGAATTTTCAGGTGGAAAATCCATGGGAGAGAAAGAGAGAGAGGGAAGATGAAGATCCCTCCCAACGGGGCATTTGCCTATTTTTGGTTTTCTTCTTTTTATAATGGTTTTTTTTTTTTTTTTTTTAATGAATGCGAGGGAAAAACGGTTAAGGAAATGAATGGCAAATTGCCAACAATGAGTTGTTCGGCTCGATTTAAGTCCGATCAATTCCGTCTTAAAAATTTGGGTCACTTTTTGAGTTCGGATCGTTCTAAATTCGAGTTATTTTGAATTCAGACGTCATTTTGGGTTCAGATCATTTCGGATTTAAATAATTTAAGTTTGACATTCGTTTTTATTTGAATTCAGATCATTTCGAATTCAATTTTATTAATTTTTAAAATCAAATCAAATTTAATTTAATTTTTGAAAGTAAAATTAAACATTGTACTAGGTCGACGTAAGAAAATATTTCTTAAAATTGTTTGGATAGAAAATTAAATCAAATAAAATTTAGAAACACTTCTAATAGTGTATGTAAATATAAAAATATATATAAAAATATTATATTATATTATTTAAGAATAAGTGGAGAAATTAGAAAACAACATATAAAACAAACATGAAACATATGTTATCATAAAATTTAAATTATCCTTTTATCATCTAAGCTGCTTTTGTATTATTATTTCAAAGGTGAGGCATACCAAAGCCAAATTAGTTCAATTAAAAGTATATTTACTTATTAAGCATTACCTTAAGTGTTAAAGAAAGAAAAAAAAAATGTATTTCCATGAATGACCATTAATCAGATATGGGTCAGTTTCTCTCATTCTAACAGCTCCATTCTTACATAATTACAATGTGGTAGCTTGAAATCACCTAATATTTGAAGAGAAACCACTCGATTTCAAGAGAGGGGCTAAGTTTGGTTTCATTTGAGATGGGACTTATATTTAGACTTGTCAATAGAGTTAGATTATTGGATTTGGATTTGGGTTGGATCAATTTATGTCAAATTCAGTTTTAAAAATTTGGGTCAATTTTGAGTTTAGATTATTTCGGATTCGGATTATTTCGAGTTCAGATTGCTTCGGATTCGGGTCACTTTATATTTGGGTCATTTTGAATTCTGATCATCTCAAGTTCGGATCATTTCGGGTTCAAATAATTTAGGTTTGACACTTATGTTATTTGAGTTTGAATCATTTCAGATTCAATTTATTAATTTTTAAAATAAAATCAAACTAAATTTTATTAGATTATTTGATCTAAGTCAGATTTTATTATAATTTTGTTGAAAGATAAAAAAGTAAAAATAAATAAATAATATTTTAAAATAAATATAAATATTATACTTTGTATGTTTTAAATTAATTTTTTTAATTTTTTATAAATGGAAAAATATGTTAGTTTATTCTTTATTAAACTAAAATGGTTTTACTTAATGTTTCATTTTGATCATTGGTTCACTTGTAATCAAACTCAACAAAATCACTTCAATTCTCAAATTTTATATATAAAAAAAAATTTAATTTCAAACTTTCACAAATTAATTATTTTTCTTAAACCAATCTAATATTAATAGATTACTATCAACTATGGAGCATATATACCCATATCCATATGAATTACTATATAATGAATGATAATATTATTAAATAAAATTATTATTTAGTAAGTCAAATACAACAAAATCCATTTCAATTTTATTTTAGGGTAAATTTGAAAAATATACCATCAACAATACAATAATTGTTAAATGGTATAATAAGTAAGAATTATTTGAAAAAGAGAAATGAAAAAATAAAAAATTATAGGAAGAAAATTGTAAAAACAAAATTACTCTTGATAAAAAAAATTTCTCCTCCATTTTTCTCTAATTTTTTAATTAAAAAATAATGTTTTCTTAAAATATATTTTTTAATTTTAAAAAATAAATATTTAAATATTTATATTTATAATTACTTTTTTTAAAAAATAATAAAAATAATATTTTTAAAATTAAAATTTTTATTTTTAAATTTTAAAAAATAAATATTTAATTTTTAAAATTTATTTTCAATTAAATTTTTAAAAAATAATATTTTTTTAATGGGAGGAGAAGAAAAAAGAAGTTTTTTCATTAAGAGCAATTTTGTTTTTACAATATCTTTCTTAATCATTTTTAACTTTTTTATTTTTCAAATAACTTATATCCATTAGACTATTTAACAATTATTTAACTATTGAGAGCATACTTTTTAGATTTACCTTTTATTTTATACCTAATATGTAATGTGACCATGTGGGGTTTTTTATACGAATATAGCCAAAAAAAAATTAAACCCCAAAGTACCTATGCTTTCAGATTATTTCCCAAAATACGCTCGTCTTAAAATTAGCTGGGAAATCGCTACCCCCCATGGCGATTTCCCAGCATCAAAATATTGATTTTGGCTAAAAATACCAAGGGAAATCGCCATGGGGGGTGGCGATTTCCCTTGGTATTTTTTTTCAAAATTTGATAAAAATACCAAGGGAAATCGCCACCCCCCATGGCGATTTCCCTTGGTATTTTTAACCAAATTTGTAAAAAGAATGAAGGGAAATCGCCATGGGGGGTGGCGATTTCCCTTCATGTAAATTTTTTTTTTTAATTAATCAACAAATTTTAATTTTTTTTTAATTTATAAATTTTATTTTTTAAATTTAAAAATTATAAATTAAATTAAGTTTCTTATTAAATTTAAATATGGAAAATTTTATTTCTTATAAAAATTAAAAAAACAAAATAATATTTATTCTTAAATTTGTATATCAAAAATTATATTTGTAAGTTTTGTTTAAATTTTAAAATTTTAAAATTTTGTAAGTTTTGTTTTTTAATTTTAAAATTTATAAATTAAATTAAAATAATTTTTTTATAATTAAAAAAAAAAATTCGTAAGGTAAATTTTATTATTTAAAATTTATGAACAAATTTTTTTAAATTTTGTTAATTGATTTGTATTAGATAAAAACAAAAAACAAACAAAAAAAACTTGCATTACATTTTCCCTTATAATCCAAAGTACATGATAAGTTGAGAAAAACATGTAATTCATTTATTGTTGATGCGAAGTCTCCCCCAATGTGCCAAATCGTTGCGGACAATTTCGACGGTTATGACCTCCGTTTCTGCATAATCCACAACGTTTTGGTTGGCCTTTCTCCCTGAGGTCCATTTCATTACGAATACGACTTGATTTTGGCCGACCATGTGGATTTCTCCGCATTTCTTGATTGGGACACACTTCTGGACCATCATATTGAGGCCAGTAACCTTCATTTCCAACAGCTTCGAACTCATGTCTATAAACATTCAATATATTTTCCAGTTTATAGACTTTGTCCACATATTGCATGCAATCTACATGGACATGTGCACAGGCAGCAACTACATGTGAACAAGGGAACCTTTGTGCTTGAAACTTTCCACAATCACACCACATGTCACTGAGGTTGACTTTGTAGTTCATTGCAGAAACACCCTCTTGTGGAGCAACTAACTCTTCAACCAGAAAAGATTGATTTGCTCGCGTAAAATTACGAACAATGTGGGAGTTAGCTTTCCTGCGATTTTCTTGCATAGCTTGTGTGACTGTTTCACAATATGTGTGCCCTCCCTCCATCATGGCAATTTGTTTGTTCCCCATCTTAACAAAAAGTGCAGCCAACCTATAATATGTTGATTGCACTAAAGCAGTAATGGGAAGATGACGCGTTCCCTTCAACACCGAATTGATAGATTCAGCTAGGTTGGTTGTCATATGGCCATAACGCCTTCCTTGATCATATGACTGCGCCCACTTCTCCTTGGGGATCCTATCAAGCCAGTTAGCCGCCTCTGCATTTTCTCCACGAAGATTGTCATACATGAAATGAAAATTCGGTCGCCTCAACTCGTATCCTAATAAATTTAAAAACAAAAAACTTTTGAATTTCAATATTATTTTATATGCTAAACGAAATATAAGAGATAAAATAACTATGATTTGATTCCATACCCATGTTAACAATTTGTCGACGCAATTCCTTATTGTTAAACTTTTTCATAAAGTTCGCTGCAATGTGTCGAATGCAGTACACTGAATATGCATGTGGAGGATTCCATCCACCATTGCGTCTAATCGCAGCTTTGATGGCTTCATGTCGATCAGACAGCAAGCAAATGCCAGGTTGTTTTGTCACGTGTCTGCGCAAGTTACTGAGAAAGAATGACCAAGCCTCTGTTGTCTCACCCTCCACAATGGCAAAGGCAATTGGCAGTATGTTTCGGTTGCCATCTTGTGCAATAGCTAACAATAATGTGCCTTTGTATTTTCCATATAAGAAAGTACCGTCTATTTGCACAATTGGTTTACAATACGGATACCCTTCAATGCACGACTTAAATGTCCAAAATAGTCGATGGAATATTCTCTTACCTTGGACCAATCGATCACCGTGATATGCAGGTATCGTTTGCAATTCCACAATTGTACCAGGCACGAAATGTTGCATTGCACCTAACCATTTAGGTAGCTCATTGTACGATCTTTCCCAATCGCCAAATACTCGAACAATTGCCTTTTGCTTTGCTTGCCATGTTTTCTTGTAGGAGGTGATGTATCCATACCGGATTCGCATCTCAGCGATCAAAACTGAAACGGAAATCTCCGGATTTGCTTGGACCAATGACAAAATGCATGAGCAGATCATGTTACAATTTAACTTGCAATGATCTTGTGAAATCCTCGCCGATGTGCAAGTATGAGGCCCTTCATATTTTCTAATCTCCCATAGATGTTTCTTCTTCATAAAAGTTGCCCTTATTCTCCAATTACACCCATTCCCATACATTAAGCACTTGGCATAATATTTCGTCGGCTCAGATTCAATTACTCTGTAATCTACAGAGTTTTTGATGTTATAGTGCTTGATAGCTGAAAGCACAGCCTCTTTCGTTGGGAATTGTAACCCAACACACAGATTAAGTGCAGATGGATCAAATGTCAGAGGCGTAGCTAATGTATGAACATACTCTGGAAATTCCGGCACATGCATTGCCTCCAGATCCAGTGTATGCATATGGGATGCAGCCTGATATGGGGGAATATCTCGATGAGTGTTGATATCTCCATGAGTTTTGATCTCAGCAGGGACGACGTCTGGGTCAGAATCAGTATTGTCATCACTTGCGAATTCAGCATCCTCTTCTTGCTCACTAAATTCACCAATATCTTCACCATGGACTCCACGTGGACGAACAGGATCAACACCAGCTGGCTCATCTTCGAGGGTAGTAGGAATTAGGGTTTGTGAGACTAATGAAGTCTGAAAAGTTGTAGCTTGAGATAAGGGCACGACTTCTTCTGTGGGAACGTCGTATGTAGTGTGAACATAGAACGACCCAGAATCATAATCTTCTATGGGAAAGTTTTCTGTTGTGCGAACATTTGAAGGGCCGCAATCATCGTCAACATCATCTATGTCAGCATATAACTCAAGGACACCAACATTTGCAAATGTCTCATGAGCATAAAACATGCATCTGACATCATCATCATCTTCAAGTGGAAATGTTCTATATCGGACACATCCTTCACCAATAGAAAGAGGATGCCTGTACTTAACCTCTGAAACTCTTTTTCTAGTTCCAGCTTTAATTTTTGTATGAATTTGCAGCTTCAGTTCCTCTAATGTGACGTCGTCTTCAACACGAAAACTTTTTGGACGTTCACAATCAAAGGTAGCACCTTCGTCAGTATTATGAATTTGGCCATTATAGTAGACCAATGCGATCACTCTATTGCTCATGTTGTGTAGCAAAAGAAAGAAGAAATATAGAAGGATGAGAATGAGAATTAGGAGGTTTTAGCACTCAGGAAAAATCTGATTGAAAAACTGTTGTATGGGGGTATTGTAAACCTTCATAAGTATTATGAATTTATAATGGTTCATTATGTTGTACCAGATGACAAATCCCATCCTTTGTATAGGATGGAATCTGATTCTGATATTCTGCCTAGGACTATTTGACTATTTGACTGAAAAAGGTATAACTTATTCAATGCAAAATGTCATTGATAAATCCCATCATTTGTCTCATCCATTGCAGAAAGAATCAAGTTCCAATATTTTCTCCAGCATTTGATGGACTGGAAAATAGCTGAAACCTGTCTAAAAACCTATATCATCAGTCTTATCCATTGCAGAAAAAATCAAGTTCCAATATTTTCTCCAGCATTTGATGGACTGGAAAATAGCTGAAACCTGTCTAAAAACCTATATCATCAGTCTTATCCATTGCAGAAAAAATCAAGTTCCAATATTTTCTCCAGCATTTGATGGACTGGAAAATAGCTGAAACTTGTCTAAAAACCTATATCATCAGTCTTATCCATTGCAGAAAAAATCAAGTTCCAATATTTTCTCCAGCATTTGATGGACTGGAAAATAGCTGAAACCTGTCTAAAAACCTATATCATCAGTCTTATCCATTGCAGAAAAAATCAAGTTCCAATATTTTCTCCAGCATTTGATGGACTGGAAAATAGCTGAAACCTGTCTAAAAACCTATATCATCAGTCTTATCCATTGCAGAAAAAATCAAGTTCCAATATTTTCTCCAGCATTTGATGGACTGGAAAATAGCTTAAACCTGTCTAAAAACCTATATCATCAGTCTTATCCATTGCAGAAAAAATCAAGTTCCAATATTTACTGCAGCATTTGATGGACTGGAAAATAGCTGAAACCTGTCTAAAAACCTATATCATCAGTCTTATCTATTGCAGAAAAAATCAAGTTCCAATATTTTCTCCAGCATTTGATGGACTGGAAAATAGCTGAAACCTGTCTAAAAACCTATATCATCAGTCTTATCCATTGCAGAAAAAATCAAGTTCCAATATTTTCTCCAGCATTTGATGGACTGGAAAATAGCTGAAACCTGTCTAAAAACCTATATCATCAGTCTTATCCATTGCAGAAAAAATCAAGTTCCAATATTTTCTCCAGCATTTGATGGACTGGAAAATAGCTGAAACCTGTTTAAAAACCTATATCATCAGTCTTATCCATTGCAGAAAAAATCAAGTTCCAATATTTTCTGCAGCATTTGATGGACTGAAATATAGCTGAAATTTTTTTTTCTGCTTTCCAGAATTTCACTTGTTTGCTTATGAAAATGTAATGCAAGTTTTTTTGTTTGTTTTTTGTTTTTATCTAATACAAATCAATTAACAAAATTTAAAAAAATTTGTTCATAAATTTTAAATAATAAAATTTACCTTACGAATTTTTTTTTTAATTATAAAAAAATTATTTTAATTTATAAATTTTAAAATTAAAAAACAAAACTTACAAAATTTTAAAATTTAAACAAAACTTACAAATATAATTTTTGATATACAAATTTAAGAAGAAATATTATTTTGTTTTTTTAATTTTTATAAGAAATAAAATTTTCCATATTTAAATTTAATAAGAAACTTAATTTAATTTATAATTTTTAAATTTAAAAAATAAAAAAAAATTAAAATTTGTTGATTAATTAAAAAAAAAAATTACATGAAGGGAAATCGCCACCCCCCATGGCGATTTCCCTTCATTCTTTTTACAAATTTGGTTAAAAATACCAAGGGAAATCGCCATGGGGAATTTGATAAAAATACCAAGGGAAATCGCCACCCCACATGGCGATTTCCCTTGGTATTTTTAGCCAAAATCAATATTTTGATGCTGGGAAATCGCCATGGGGGTGGCGATTTCCCAGCTAATTTTAAAACGAGCGTATTTTGGGAAATAATCTAAAAGCATAGGTACTTTGGGGTTTAATTTTTTTTTGGCTATATTCGTATAAAAAACCCGACCATGTGAGTCTTAATTCACGGGTCATTAATTTATTAAAATAATAAAAAAGTACTCATTATGCCTATACGGCTATATCACTATAGTCTATATGTACATGTCATGCCAATTTGCTATGATATTAATGTTATTAAATTGAAATAATTATCTAGTAAGTAGTAAGTCTAAAATAAAAAATCTAAATAAAAAATATTTAAAAGGCTTAAACTTTAATGTGTACAACTTACAAGTTACAACTAAAACCTCATATAGTCACATACAATGATTTAACTGTAAATTAAATTATGATTTATAGAGAAAAATGATAATATTTTAATAACTTAATTGACTAAATCTATTTTTATTGTTATTTTTATATGATTTTGAATATAAAATAAATTAATATTAGAAGGAAAATAATTATTCATTAGATAATTATTAACATATATTAGACTTATTAGTACAAAGATATTATTTACATATAAAGAATAATAAAATTTCTTAATATCTAATTAAGTCTTAGTAATTATATTTATTTCAATTGTTTTTTATAAAACATAATTTGTTATGTTTTATCTTTTATACTTGGATTATTGATTAGTTGCCTAATTAATTACATAAATATGTATAAATATTTTATGATATCACAATTTCACAATGATGAAATTAACAATTGAACAATGATGGTAAACAATTGTCAATTCACGTTGGTGGTGGTGCTAATGAAAATTTGTAAAGGAAAAACAAATTGATAAAATCAAAAAAAAAAATAATAATAATAATAATATGAAAATTAATTGTTTTCCACTTTTTTCATGTGACTATCGTGTTAATAACAAAAATAACTTTATTTATAATATATAATTAATATAAAAATTCAATTCAATTTTAATAATAGAAATAAGTTTTTTTAATTATAATTAAGAAGATAATATTTAAAATTATACAAATATTTTAAAAGATAATTTAAAATTATAAAAATTAATAATTTTTTATATTTATATTTATTATTTTATTAAATTAATGTTCTTTTAAAAATAAATTATACTTAATTTAAGTTCGGACCAATTCGGGTCAATCTTTCGGGTGATTCAAATTCGGATTATTTCAAATCCGAATCATTTTTGGATTTGGATCATTTCAAATTTAGATAATTTTGAGTTCGAATTTCGGATTCAGATTGTTTTCATGGACGAGTCCAAGTTTTTAGTTTTTTTCTAATTTAATTGGATTAGATCAAATTCGAGTGAATGAAACAAATCTTTCGAATTCGAATCAGAATTGATACATCTACTTATAATGGTAATGGGTAGCCTACATGAATACATGAGCTTCAAGAATGAGAAAAAAATAAAAACATGACAGCTATGGTAAATAGTAAGCAAAACCATTCAAGGCATTCTACAGTAACCAAAAAATAACAAAAATGAGCACTATTTCATTGAAAGAGATTGAAACAAGGGTTAATACCAGTATGGGTTTAAAGCCATTAATTAATTATTTAAGTAAATATGAAGGTTTAGAAGCCGAAAGCAAGATCGAAAAGCTCAAAAATTATGAGTAAATAAAGGCCATCATGATCTCTCCCCTCATCATTAAACAATTAATTCTTCCATCATCAAACCTTCATATCATCCAAACCAAACCTAGCCTGCATCAATACAATATATTTGGTTAGCTGATTTTCACAATGCAAAATGGCTGTAATGGGCAATAAAAAAGAATAACCATAGGTAATGAAAATTGAAGGAAACTTATTCCTTGAAGCCAAATGCCATCATGAACTTTGGTTCTCTCATTGCCCATTATTAAATTTGATAATTTTGAATACGTGATTACACGACATGAAAAAAATAATTAAAATATGATACGATACGAAAAAATAACATAAACATGGTATGAATACATAAACATATCAATAACTCTATAACTTACATAATTAACGTATCAAAATCTATATAAACATATAATACTTAAATACAATGATACGAAAAAATAATATGAACATGACAATTAGATCATATCTACACATTATCTACACAGACTTCCATCATTACAAAGTCGTTGTCAATGTTTTAATATTTGATTGTTTATGTTTTTTTGCAAACACAAAGTGGCAAGTCTAGCAAGTTTATAAGACAGAACAGAATCAGTAAAAAACAAGAAGATATGATTATTTAAGTCAATTATAATTGCTACTAAAACATGTAAATTTCTCCCTATATGATATCATTCTCAAGATCAAAGTAGCCTCTGATCCAAAAACATGACAGTTGGTGCATAGCAAAAATTCATCCCTTAGCAATACATTACTCTTACCAGAAACTTGTGATTCTGCTCAAGAAATGGAGGAAAAGTCGAACAAAATTTCTCCATGTCAGCATTAACATCTCCCGAGCTAGCTATCACTTCCATGAACTTCTTCCTATCTGGAGCCAGCTTCATAGCAACCTGTCATCCAACATTTCACCTAATTAAGTGATGTAGGACAAGTAACTCAATCTCTTAATTAACATATCCCCGTTCTCCATCACTAAGTTAAACAATCTTGAGAAGTAGAATAAGCATATACCACCAGTTCCATTCATAAAAAGAAAACACATAAAATGTGTCAACTAATTTAGGATATAAAAGTAGTTTCTTAGAATAAATGACAGAACTCAATTTTTTTTTCTAGAAATAGAAAAATTTGATCCACATAACAACAACCACTGTTGTTAAATCTGGGTCAGCCCGGCCATGGGACCAGTTGATCCGAGAATCCAATCTTTAACTCGGGTCGATTCATTAATCAGATAATTTGTGCAATTCATAAGTTAGTGACAGGAAAGAGATATATCAATAAAAACAAATTAATCAAGTGGGAATAAAAATACTTACTGTGAAACTTGAACTAGCAATCCATCCGTGAAATTTTTTCAGGGTCTTGCCGTAGGCGTCTATACAAGCTTCTGCCATTGTCCAATCTGGATGTGCAAGTAAGTTGCGGAACAATTCTACTAGGAAATCCATTGCTCTGAAAAATCATCAAATAATTATAAATTACATATTGCTAAATATAGTAGGCAATGAAACATATGAGAGAGAGATTTCTGTAATTGCCTATTGGCAAGTATTATGTACCTTGTCAACCAAAGAATACCATTGGTACAACTAGTTGATCCTTTTGCCGTTTTACATTCAACCTCCTCTTTCACCATATTGTACAAGTAGTTGTATCTAGTTGGATCAGATTGGTATTTCTTTTCCAACCTCTGAAAACAGAAGCAACAGAACACAGTAATTCATACATAGTTGCAGCAAGAAATTAACATAAGGCATGTGCTAATGTCACAGTTCGCGCGTGCCCGTCTGAACCCAAGGCGTGCATGCGCACGGTTTTGTTAGGCCAAAGTTCCAAGTCCGTGACACTAGGACAAGAAAAAAAATTACTCATGAATAAACATCTTACTGATATGTTACCGCCAATATCACTCTTTACAAGGGTCATAGCAGGTCCAAACTTATCTGCAAAAGTAACAACATGGAGGTTTCAATTTTTCCCTGTAAATCAAGTTTTTCAACATTGTATCCATCAAGAAAGAAAGCCAGTAATGCCCTGCATAATGCAGGCCATCAGCATCCAAATGACACACATTGATCACATCTACTTTGGAATGCAATCTTAGACAGCCCAAACAAATTAAACATTACCAGCTAAATTATCAAGCATTTGTCTGTTACCACAAGGTTTATCATCAAAGAGTATTTCGACATGGAATCATGCATACAGCCATCAACATTTCAATCTTACAATCCTTTCCAAATCTCACAAAAGTGCAGCTATAAAGTCAAGTAGTTCACTAACAAACTTGAAGAAAGATTTCCATGAAGATTCAACTTGAATTAGATGCTAAAATTAACTAATCTAACAAGCTTAACATAAAACAGTAACCATAATCAGAAAGCCTGGAACAAAATCAAAGGTATAATAAAAAGTACAAACCTATGACTGGCAAAATCAACTTGCAGACTTCCAGGAAAGGATTAGAAAGCATTTCCCCTTGTGGGGATTTGATATACTGCATTCCTTCCAATGATGGAGTAAAAACTGTTAATCCTTCCATTGCTCAAAAAGCTTTCACTTTTTTTTTTTTCACTGCAACAATCAAATTAAAATCCCCAAGAGTTAAATCGTGACCTTAAATTCAACTCCTTTAAGATCCAATAAATATAAGCCACTTTTATATCTCAAATCACTAAAGTTTAACCTTTTTACTCAAAAAATCAAGAACCCAATTCGACAATCATATAAAAAAATACAAGTGATCGTATCAAAAATTGTGAATTTTGATCAGATCCATAAAAAAATATATATAAAAAAACATAGATCAATACATGGAACTTTATTGCACTTAAAACAGAAAAAAAAAAAAAGAGAAAATGGAGAATTCTGAGGAATTAAACAAGAAATAAAAGATTTTAAAAATGTGGGTTTTAGATTCTGATTCGATTAAGAGAAAGAAAAAAAAAACCTGGAGAATTTTTAATTTTATTTTTGCTGAGAATCAGATTCTGTTAAGATATTGAAAACAAGAGAGAACAGCTTTTAACTAAATTTGGGTTGCATGTCGGTTTCACGTCGAGCGCTGCCGTACATAATGCACGTTTCAGGGTGTATACGTGGCTTCATATAATAGGTCGGAGTTACCCTTTGCTTGGGTCCCAAAGGTAAGATCCGGATGGACCATGAACAAGTATTTGGGTCGGGTACGCGAATATGCACTAATGACATGGGCCAGATTTGAATGGCCAAGATTGGGCCTCAGCTAATCTAAACTCCTAATTCATCATTGAATTATTGTCACATTTCTTTTTATTTATAAAATAATTATATGATACTGGAGTTTTTAAAATATTAACGAAATTAAAAGGTTGCGACATTTTTCATTAGAATATATTTAATAAGTTAATAAATTTTAATATACTAAATATAACGGTATGTGATAATATTTTTATTCCTCTGGTAAAATTTAGAATTGTGTATAAAATAATAATCTTTTATTTTTTATGTTAATTTTTATTTTTAAATATACTTTAAAAGACACAATAATTTTTTAACTCTATTGGTAGAGTTTCGACGATATATTATATATTTTTCTAAACATAAACCTTTTATTATCATGAAAATTATAAAAATATTTTATATTATTATTTTTTGAGATTTTGCAGTATATCTTATAAAGATTTGTGTTAAATTATAAAACATTTTATTTTATAAAGATTTTGTATATATTGTATAAAATGAAATTTAAAAAAAAATAAATTGGTTCAAACATATTCAAGCATTTAGAATTAAATAGATAAGTCATTTATTATTGGCATGTATTCTTCTTAATTGTTCTAATAAAGGATGTGCTTTTTGTGGCTGAAAAAATAGTTTCATAAATTTGGTGAGCACCTTACTATCTCTCTTTTTTATATGTAAATGAAATCGGCAAATGATGTCTAAATTTAATCAAGATAAGGTTAGTCTAGCATTGCGGTTGGAAAAAATTTAGGTTAAAAAAATGTATTTAAAAAATATGATTTATAATTTTTTAGGTATTTGGTATTGTTGTGAAAAATTGTAGTGAGGAATTGAAATGTAAAAAAATATGTTTAAAACAATAAAAGTTTAGAGATATGAGGTTAATAAAATAATTTTATCCAAAAGCCAACTTTCAAATCGTAAAAATTTAATGTTTTAGTTTTTTGATTTGGGTTGTCAAATTATAATTTTAACCTCAAAAGTCAAAAAAATTTAATCCGTTTAGTATTAAGGTTGCGGAGAAACGTAATTTTTGACCTAAAAAATTATGCCAACATAATGCTAAACGTAGCCTAAATGACCCAAATCTTTTTTTCAATGCAAGGGTTTTAAAATTTTAATGCTTTATTTTTTATATAATTTACAAAAAATCAGAGTAGCTTTCCTTTGCTTTAGTTTGAGCAGAGATTGAATTCTGTTAATTTGAATATACCAATTATTTACCTTTTGGCACCCATGTTAAATGTTATAGGCTATGATACTTGGATTTAAAGGTCGGAACGAGTATGTATTTGATAGGGGTATACTCAATTTTTTAAATTTTTTTTCATATATTTGAAAATTATATCTTCATACTCATATCCGAATATATATTGGACAGAATGTCAAACATAAATACTTCAAAAAAAAATTAAAATCCGGATAATATAAATTATAAACATAAACATAAAAGTAAAAATGTAAAGAACTAGAACTAGCCATTGAGGAAGCAAAATGATGCACTATAGTAAGTTAGTAACACTAACAGTTTAGGCCTAAAACAGAAAGGAAATTGGATAATAGTTTTATTCTAAATTATTAAATTCTCTCAAGAAAAGGATAGCATCAAATTGTGCTTTTTTCAAGCTGAAGAGAACAAAATTTTTCAGGCAAGCAAGCAGTGACAAAAACCTTGGGTGGGTATTTGACAGCATTCTTAACAAGTTTTCTGGTAGCAGCATCACCAAGATCAATGCCACATATATCAGACAATCTAATGAGATATAACAGCACATCAGAAAGTTCTTCTCCAAGATGTTCTTTATCTGATTCCTCCCAATTTGGCAACCCTTTGTCCACCTCTCCTCTCCACTGGAATATTTCTGATAGCTCCCCTACTTCTCCAACCTATACATCCCCATAATTGGAAAAAGAAAAAAAGAAAAGAAAACAGTAGAAGCTTATGACATCTGCAATTTTATATATTATCATTTTCAGTCTACATTTCATCATAGAAAAGACAATAGCATCTTCAATATTTAAAAAAAAAAAAAGAGACAATACCACTCATGGCCTATGTTACCCGGACTCAGGAGTGAATTTCAGATACGGGTATGGTCATTTTTTTTAAAAGTTTTTTCTTATATTTGGACTTTTGGAGGATCATACGTTATACCCATATCTAACTATGTGTCGGATACGGTTACTTTAGGGAAAATAAAGAGTGCGGGTAACGTATTAATACAAGGTGTGATTATGAGCCAATTCTAAACCAAACATGTTCCCAGTGCCTCCAATAATGAAATGGCTTGTACCTTGAATTGTTTCTAAGTAATGGAAATAAGATAAAAACAACTGTCACACTTGTTCTGGTATTTCAAGTGCAGGTAATGGCCTAATGCATGACTCCCTAGATTGGGAAGAGAAGGGTACATTTGTTGAGGATAAAAGGTTGAACTTATCAAAAGTATTAAGTAACTGAAACTGGTATTTATACAAGCCTAAGAGGTTAAGAAATGAGATAACTAGACAAGCAAGTTTCCATGGAAAATACATAGGCTGCTGATACATAACAGAAAATTCAGCTTCCTAAAGAGATAATTTTTGATAACTTTAACCTTTATCCTAACCTATGTTGCTCCGACTCTTCATTTTTTATTGAGGTACCCGTGTCCGACATCCGTGTCTGATGCATATCCGGATATGGGTATGGGGATATGATCCTCCAAGGACCCTCCAAATAGATGAAAATTTTGGGAATTTTTTTTTTGAATATATCCGTGTCCAACACTCACACTCGAATTCAAGTAACATAGTCCTTAAAAACCTTTTAGGGAAAGGAAAGGAAGCATAGATAGTAGAAAGGAAGATTTTCATAGTAAATATACAGGTCCAGTCCACTTTTGTTTGTAGCTATGCTCATTAACCATGATCCCTAGGAGATTGAAAGAGTCAAGCTTTATGCAAAGATAGACATAGGTAGACATACATGTATGAAACAGGGTTGAGACATTGTTTTTAGCTGAAGTTTACTAAATTGGAGTGATAATGATGATTACTTACCATAGCAAGAAGTAGATTCCTAGGACTGTGGTACTTCTCCCAGTCTCTGGCTCTGGCAAATTCTTCAAGCTTCTTGGAGAGATCTTTCAGACTAATGTCAACCACCCTCTCTTTTTCATTCTCTTTCTCTTCTCCCATGGCTTGCTTCACTTCTTTTTGCTTCTTATGGTTAAGTAGATGGAGCTTTATAGCTTTGAAGGGGAGGTTACGTACTTATGTTACTCGGATTCAGGTATGAGTGTCGGAGACTAGTATATGTCCGACACGGGTATGTTCAATTTTTTTCAAGTTTTTCTATGTATTTGGAGGATTTTTGGAGGGTCATATCCCATACCCATGTTCGAATATGAGTCGGACACGAGTGTCGGACATGAGTACTTCAAGAAAAATGTAAAGTCAGAGCAACATAGTTTCGTACCATGTTTCTCAAGTATTGTGTATATAATTTGCAATTTAAATTGAAAAGGAAAGGGCCGAAAGTGGAGAAAATGCCTCATTCATGGTTTATACATGAGATTCCTTGCAGCCCCACGATACAAAATGGCCAACTTCACAATACCTGAAATTAGTTAAGAATATTCCCTTTTAATCATCTTTTATTATCCAAACCAAAGGCAGATTGAGATTTGGCAACCAAACTCAACTCAAGAGTTTTAAGATCTCTATTCTGTAAATAACCCACCAGCTTAGCCTGATTGTTTCAATAGGAAGCATATCTTCCTGATTGTTTCAATAGGAAGCATATCTTCATTGCATAAGGATGTTAGATGTACATTCATTGATCTAATACGTGCTTTCAGTTTTAGTTGTTCAGGCCTTTTCCTACAATGATCAAGCAACTTAAAGAACTAAAGGAGTAAAAAAAATGGAGTAAATGAAAGAAATATTTGAAAAAAAAAAAAAGCTTAATCAATAAGAGTGAGAACTTGAAAGGGAAAATTGTGTTGTGGGGGCATAAGTGACTAAGACATGTTTTCTAGCCATTCCTGATAGCAAATTTGTGAATAGGCATTCTTGTCATAACGCACTTGGCAGCAGAATATTATGCAATAGCATTGCAGCCTATGTTAGTGGACTCGGGTTTGAGTGTCGGATACGGGTATTTGTCCGACACGGGTATGTTCAAAATTTTCTAAGTTTCTTCAGGTATTTGGAGGGTCCTTGGAGGGTTAGATCCCATACCCATGTCCGAATATGCGTTGGACACGGATATTTCAAGAAAAATGAAAAATCTGAACAACATAGATTGCAGCATTTTAATTGTGGCCATTGCTGATTATCCCTAGCTATCATCTGTTAAGCTGAAAATAGGTCTGTACTTACGCTGTCGGTCCACCCCCCTTAGCCTACCAATGTCAAATTAATGAAATGTTAGGATGATAAAACATGTTTTGCAAGCAAAGGAAGAAAAATATGCTTCTTTTCTTATATAGATGCTTTCCCATTGCAGCTGAAAACTGCTCCATCATTCATACATGATACATGCCCCTTCACCAATTTCCTGGATGCAATTAGGTTGCAAAGTTTTCAAAAGTTGGAGACTTTGTGGCTCTTTTGTGTATGAGATAATGCAAAAAATATAGTTGGAATATAATTCCCCAGGACCCTGCTAGCACATAATCATATAACATTCAAAGGTCCCAAAGGAAAATGTTTGAAAATTCTCAAAGGCTTTCCTTTTTCTTACATTTTAAATAAACATCTAAAAGAAGATCAGATGCTATTCTGATGCAACCATGAAAATTTATTGAAAAAACCCTTAAGCAAATGGCTTTAGGGTCCAGCTTTGGATAGCATTTACTTTTACATTGGAAGCAACTAAGCAAGTAAAGAATGGTAAAAGAAGAATGTCAAATAACAAAAGTTGTAAAAATAAACCAGACAGAAGGGCCTAACAAAATACTCACATAGACAGCACAAATTAAAAGATAAAAATTACATAAAATTCTCTTAAGATACGATAAGATGAGACCGACTCATGATTATGTGGTGAAAATGCCTGAGGTATTTACATCAAACTTAATTCGGGAATCTTATGCCTGTATATATGTTAGTTTTGACATCCCCTCAGGTGATCATGGCATTGGCATCTAAAGGTGAAGTTATTGTTTGCAACTTGTTAATGTTTACTTGTTTCAATCAAGCAGAGATTCTGATAATTAGATAGCTTGGAATTTTAGTATTCCTTGATGACGATGTCATAATACCTATGTTGTTCCGACTCTTCATTTTTCTTGAAGTACCTGTATCCGACGCATATCCGAACATGGGTATGAGGATATAATCCTCCAAAGACCCTCCAAATACATAGAAATCTTTAAAAAAAATTGAACATACCCGTGTAAGACACATACCCGTTTCCGACACTCACGCCCGAGTCCGAATAACATAGCATAATACTCAAACCATTCATAGTGAAAAGCTGTCTCATCACAGCTTAGGTTAAGAACTTTCGGCAAGATTCAAAGTTCTTCAATTAGATTATAAAAATTATCCAGGGTCAAGTGAAAGTCCATTTTGTTATGAAACTATATATATTTTTTCAATTATTCCAACCCCAGAATCTGATTCCAATTTAGTGGTTAGTTAAAGAAAACTAAACAATAAAAAGTTTTAAGAAAGGATCTTCTGCTATTTGTAGTTATTAAGTAGAGTCTTATCTATCTGATAAAGTCTTTGGTGCTCTCAATTTAAAGTGTCTTAGAATCCAATTATTCGAATCAGATAGGAAAGGCTATCGACTGATATTTCGGATTCATGGCCAGGATATCCCAGTTAATGACTGTCAAAACAATTGTTCCTGTGAATATTGCACATAACCCTGATCACTCATAAATTAATTTATATATTGTGAGTTGGGGAAATATCCAAATCAAATGAAGAAGAATAGTCTGAACTTTACAACTGGTTATATTCTTGTTGATAGCAATAACAAAACCTGATCTTCAAACTGACAAAATTTCCATTCTTGTGTTTGTTTACACTTACTAGGGAGTTCCTTTTCATAAAAGAAAGTTTACTGTGAAAAATGGTGTGGCATCTGTGTCTGTGGATTGCACTGGCTGACTGGACCCTGAATTCTCCTCCGATTGGGACAGGCCAGCGTCCGATATGCTGCCGTACATAAGAAATGCAGGTTGCAAAGGTGGTGGGAGACTCAGGGAGTTGCTATTAAGCATTAAAACAACTGAAGCCATGGTAGGCCTTTTTGCTGCATGTTCTTGAACACATAATAACCCTATATGGATGCATCTAATGATTTCATCTTTCGAGTTGCTCCGAAGTGTTGGGTCAATCAGATTTTCAGCTGTTCCTTCTCTCCAATTCTTCCATGCCTGCAAGAAGATGAATTTGAGCATTAAAAGATGTCTTGTTAGAAATTAGGCAAGGCCTTATCAGGAGGGAGTTAGGAAATAAACAAACATACATAGCTTGGAAGGTGCTCTAGCTCCCCTGAATCATTCATCCAACTGTTTCTCTTGCCAATCAGAGTCTCCAGAAGTAGAACAACGAAACTAAAGAAATCCGACTTAACCGAAAACTGGCCATGTAATGCATACTCTGGAGCCATATAGCCACTACATAACAGCATCAGAATAAACATATTCAATTGATTGCTAATGCTAACAGATTGAACTTTCTGACTATGTTACTCGGACTCAGGGTTGAGTGTTGGATACGGGTATGTGTCTGACACGGGCATGCTCAATTTTTTTTAAGTTTTTTCATATATTTGGAGGATCATACTATTGTCCGAATATGTGTCGGACACGGGTACTTCAGGGTAAATGAAGAGTCAAAGTAACATAGCTTTGTGGTGTGCATAGTGTCAATTTCCACTTTTTCTTAGTATAATATACTAGTATTCCAATGGCACATTGTCAATCTTGATTAGCATAAAGTATAAAGAATAACGTGATAGTTGTACTTACCAAGTTCCAACAGTTCTACGAGTATTGCCTTGAATCTGATTCATGGCAAAAAGTCTTGCCATGCCAAAATCTGAAATTTTAGGGTTCATTTCTTCATCAAGCAAGACATTGCTTGCTTTCAAATCACGATGGACAATCCGGAGGCGAGAATCCTCATGAAGATAAAGAATCCCTCGAGCTATGCTGCATATGATTTTGTAACACATTTCCCAGTTTAATTGGCCACGCTTAATTGAATCTGCACAATCATCCAACTAAGATGTCAATTCTGATAAACTTATAAGTACTAATGCATGTGGCATAAACTATAAAGTTGTACCAAATATAAATTGATCCAGGCTTCCATTGCTAACAAACTCATAAACAAGGATCCTTTCTGTTCCTTCCAAGCAAAAGCCGAGTAGGCAAACAAGATTCCTGTGTTGAAGCTTAGCTACTAGCAAAATCTCATTCTGGAATTCAAGTTCGCCTTGAGAAGAATGCCTAGATAGTCTCTTCACAGCAATTTCTTGTCCATTTTGAAGCTTTCCCTGCAGGCGTGACAGACTAAACATAAAAAAGCAATCTCAATTTCTCAACTGTTTGTAGTGAATAAGTTCCTTGTGCTTTACAAAGGACTAAGAAGACAACTTATTAACTATTTCTCAATGCATTAGAATTAAGAAACTAACAATTTGATCCGAAACCTGTCATAGCTCTGCATAAGAACAAACTTTGTTATGCATTAGAAGTATATGCAATATCATTTCAATAACCCCAAATTATACAAATATATATAATGATGAGAATCCAACGTTTTACCTTGTAAACTGAACCAAATCCACCTTGTCCTAGCTTATTGTCATCATGGAAGTCATTGGTTGCTGCTTTCACTGTGCTTAAGGTGAACTGCAAGGATTTTAATTCACTGTCATCTGCACCAAAAGCAAGAAACTTATATAAGATCATGAATCAACATCAAGGTCACAAGCAAATATTTTCTTGAGTTGAACTAGATTAATTATGCTTCCAAGTTACTCCAAATAAATGAATCCTTCTCGTTTTGACCAGGGAAAAAAAACAGAACTTCTGATTTCTTTCCAGTTTGTATTCCAAGTTCCAACACAGCTTAAGTTGGACTTTATATACAGTAAAGCATGCTACTATATGTGATCCACTGATGTTCTATCAAATAAATATTGTTACCCTATGTTGCTCCTACTCTTCACTTTTCTTGAAGTACCCGTGTCTGACACATATCAGGACATGGGTATAGGGATATGATCCTCCAAAGACCCTCTAAATACATGGAAATCTTGGAAAAAATTGAACATACCCGTGTTTGACACTCACACCCGAGTCTGAGTAACATAGCTGTTAACTAGGGAATCCAGTCATTACAGTTAAATCGGACTTCTAAGAAACTGGACCATGATTATAGTTTGTAGAGCCAAACAAAAACTATTGTTCTTCATACCAGGAACCCTTTCTCTTTTTAGTGAAAATTGAAAATTTTCAATTATCCGAAAAGCAAGCTTGCTACCATAAGAACAAAGCTGCCCAAATAGAGTAGCAAAACTGAAAACAGATAGAGAGCAACAATTTACTGATACCATCTCAAGACAAGGTAGGAGCCATACTTACGAGAGCCTATAAACACATTTGGAATAATGTCAGGAAAAAAAGATAGGCTAAAACATACTTCACTTACCAGATCTATTTAGCTTTGCCTTCCTCATGTACAAAATGCCACATAATATGGAGACTATGACAAGTGCCAGTAAAATGACAGTAGGCACAACAATGATTATAATGGTTCGAGATGCGGTCCTGCTACTTTCTGCAAAGCAAAAATATTTTTAGGATAAATAGAAATTAAATGCAGTATTTTGATTCAATCCAATGTGCAGTTGACATCTCCCTGGAGAAGGAATTATCCCAATTTCTTACAGGCATCATGCTTTACTGTGATGAATAAATAATACTATATAGTATGTACCTATGTTACTCGGACTTGGGTGTGAGTGTCGGACACGGTATGTGTACGACACGGGTATTTTCAATTTTTTCTAAGTTTTTTTATGTATTTGGAGGGTCCTATCCCCATACCCATGTCCGAATATATGTCGGACACGAGTGTTGGACACAAGTACTTCAAAAAAAATGAAGAGTCGAAGCAACATAGGTATGTACTACTTCAAGGCAAGATGGCTCTAATATCCTCTCCTATATATCCAATACAGTGAAAACTTACAACAATGATGGAAAATTTGTGCTGCAAAAATATAGACAGACCTCTATTAGTTGTAGTTGCAGGGGAAAAATCAGCTGGTGCTGGTGGATCAAGTGGGGTTAGAGATGGAGGAGTATCAATTGTACTAGAATCATCATAAAATAAATTCAACTCAAACCAAGCAATGCAGCTTGGCCTAAGAATTCTCCCTCCTTGCTTTCTGCCACAGCATTCTGAAAGTTCAACCATGGCCCCTTGCAAGCAAATTCTACAATCATTCCCAGAAATATCTAGGGTACACTGCACTAGGCCATATATCTTTTCTGAGCTTGTGAAGTTCATGTTTCCAGTAGCAAACTTGGAAGTTGAACCTGAGGAAGCTTTTATCAGGAGAATTTCCATTAATTTATGAAGCGTCTCGTTGAATTGCTCCTGGCTTGATGAGATGTCATTCGGATTAGGCACGGGGAAGGAAGGAATTGCTTCCATAGCAGAGAAAAATTTGCTATTCGAATACCTTAACATACATGTAGATGCTGATATTCCAGGACCCCAAAAAATGGCTTCTTTCTGATTCGGACACTGCTTTATAATACCTTCAATGGTGGAGTTGATGCAATCAAAACAACTCCCAGAGGCAAGGTCTCCTCTACAAAGGGCAAGAGCATAAACTTTGTCAGGATCTTGGCCAGTGCTAGTATTATAAAACCCTCCATTTTCTGAAGCATTGGAGGGCAGAGTTGAAAGGATGAGATCAAGATTTTTGCTATATGTACTTTTAGTAGAGAACTTGCCCTTATCAGAGCAGCCATTTGATTGGGCGCTGCTGAAGGAAAGGCTAAAAAGAATATTAGTACAAATTAGAAGAACAAAACTTGGATAACTCATTAGAGAACCATGGGAATGGCTAAGTGCCATTAAATCTTCAAGTCCATTAAGAATTTCCATTCGCTAGCTAAAAGCCAAAAACATAGAACGGATATGTTCTTTGGATTTCCAATGGGAAAGCTGGAAGTTTAACCGAGCGTGTTTGTTGCAACTTGCAAACTTGCAGACAAGTTATGGCTACGTGACTAAGGCTTCAATATATGGGTTAATATATGGGTTAATATGTAAATTGACTCTTAAATTATACAATTTTTTTAATGATTTAATATTTTTTTTTAAAAAAAAATTATAATTAAGTATTTGAATTTGTATTCTGTCAGCAGATTATTTCAATAAACTAATGTCATTACATAAAATACTGACGTGCCATGGTTGATCAATACTAAATCGTCGTGTATATATATAACCCTAAATTGACCCCTAAATTATACATAGTTAAAAAATATATAATTCAATAGTCAATTTACATATTAACCCTAAATATATATATAAATCTTTTCAATTAAAATTAAAATTTTATCAGATATTATTTATTATAACCTATTGAACCCACAAACCTTTATTTTTGTCTAATTGAATCTCTTTCCAAGTTCACGAGTCTCGGTCATAGCATTAAACTCGTCAAGAATGAAGTGGTGGAAATTGCAATGAAATTCCCTGTTTCCCACCAGTGAAGTTAGGCCAAATTCCAATACCATGGACCATCCATATATAAAATACTTGAAAAAACTTTGACTGACAAAAACAAAACATGGAATTGAATTTTAGACATTGGGTTTTATACACGTTAGCCCATTAAAAAGATTGAAGTACAATAGTAAAATAGATTTTTGTTAACCAATACTTTTATAATACTTTTTAAGATTAGTTAATATATTATTTATAGTAATATTATTATATTAAATGTAAAAATTGATAATTTTATTCATCATTTTCAATGCATTGAGTGAATATATTATTATATATAGTAATCTTAAGACATTCATTAACAAATCATAATAAAATTTACGATACAAAATATCTTTAGATTTAATAATTTTAGATAGGACATGAAAAAAATTAACTCAAATACGAATATGATACAAATACATTAACGTGTCAAAATCTATATAATATAAATTATTAACATATCAAAATTTAAATTGTCAAATCTTAAATATAACTTAAATTGTAAGAAAAAACATGACAACAAAGTGAAAGGTCCTATAATTAGACCTGCTCATGGGCCGGGCCGCGGTCCCGTTTTTTTTCAATTTCTTTACCCAGGCCCGGCCCGGTAGACCCGAATTTACTGTTTATCGGATTAAAAAAATAATTTTTTTATTATTTATTATTTTTATAATTAAAATTAAAGAAAATAATATTATTATAATAATAAAAACACTGTTCCGGGTCGGAACGGGCCGGCCCGGAACAAAAAATCTTGCCCAGGCCCTGCCCAATACGGGTCGGACGGGCTGCCCGGCCCATAAGCAAGTCTACCTATAATACATGAGAACCGAAAATAATGAGAAATTAATAAAGGTTTCAAGACATGTAACAATGTCATTTTCCTTAAGGTTTTATTTGCCCCCACCATATAATAATTTGGTATGCAAAAGAGTTACCGACGTATAAACCTCGAAGATACAATAAAGCCCAATGATTGACTTAGTTTTGCATTGACAAATCAATCCACTGAACATTCAACAATTTAATAACAAAATTATCAAATTTGAATATCCAAAGAACTTGTGAGGGTCTTATGGTTTTTGTTCTTGTATAGAACAATATCCAACATTTGTTTTTCCTTTTCTATATCTATTTTCTATCTATTCCAACAATCATAGTAGTTCTATTTATAATCAAATATATGTCTCTTTGTATAGACATAATTGTCCAAATAGATATCTATTTGGATAGTCACAAACTTGGTAATAACCAAGAGACACAACTCTTTATTGTTGAAGACATAACCTTTCACTTATCACATGCAAGTTATGTGATATTATTTTGAAAATGTTCTAACAATCCCCCACCATTTTCAAAATAAACCAAATCCTCGATAATTCTGAAAATCTTTTGCATAAATAAAGGTGCCTTACGATTGAACCTTTACTTAGTGAAAACATGTTAAAGTTAATCAAAATTGCATGGTAGACTATGCTTTGAACCAGCTATTCCATTTGATTAACCGAACACATCTCACACAAATGATTTCTACACCAATGAATGCATCAATATCCGGGGACACTATCTTGGTCATGTGTCTATATCTTCTTTTCATGAACGTTATTAGAGCCAAGCCTTTGAACTCCTAGAAGCGGCCACACTTCACATTCACATAGATAGATCTCATTAAGAGAGTTCCCGTAACTATAACACTCTAACATATCTATGTTATGGGTCTATTAAGAGTATATTACTCTTCCTTCCCTTATCATTACGGGTACTTAGCACTTTACTTGGGATGATTCATTATATATTATTATAGCGCTAACAGTCACATACAGATGATGTACTTTGTCTCATTGAACTCAAGACTTGATGTTATACCAAGCGTTGAGTCGAGTTTCCATCATGGGTGACTTAATATTATAGGCTTGAACCTCATCCCCAAATCTCCAACATAGCTATGTTAATTTTCCATATAACATGGTGAAACTTTATACATATTCGTATCTTGAAGGTTCATAAGACCAACACCTTCACCATGTATGAATATTCATTCTTTTACTAAAGAATGTTCTTTAATAGTATTTCAACTATAAAGGATATCCTTTGTACAATTATCAATTCTTTGTCATATATAAATCATAGTGATCACTTTATTTCTTTTTTTTTTTCATGATGGTTTCACATTTGTCTATTTTATTTATTTCTTGATATATATCCCAAGAAATTAAAACTATTATCACCAAATTGTGAACCATACATCATATTGTCTTTTTAACCAAGTAATTTATTATAAAGAGGCCTCAAATCCCTTGGTGAAACAAGACAATATTGTTGCTATTTTTTCAAAACTTCTTATCATAGTTAATACACAAAAATTAACACTTATTGTGTATAATTAAATAACATGACTTTTTGTCAACAAACTATATATATACATGAGGGTGTTCCACATATATCATATAGTCATATTAAAGGACCATCAACAGACCTATCAAGTGACTATTATAATATCACACATATATACACCTTTTATCATGAACATTAGTAGTCATTTTTATTGCTATGACCAAAATCATGTTCACCATCCAAATGGGTCTAATAGCAATCATCTTGCTATTTTAAATGTTTTCATACTCGTAAGATCTATGAGTCATGGCTTTCAAATAATTCAACTCTTAATGAGTTTACTCATATTTCATATGTCTCTCGAGCAGGACCATTTAGGATAACCATCAATATGGAGAGCATTACCCAAGGGATGACATAAAGACACCCTTCCATTAATATCATAAACCATGCTTATCCATATTTCTTTTACAAATCTTATAATAAAAATATTCAATGCCACAACAAATATGAATTCATGCTTATTCAAGAACTAAAATTTTAATCATACCTTTTGATAAGCATTAAAAGGTAAAGATAAAGAATAAGCATCAAACTAATATTATCACATGTAATAATAATAAATATAATTCTAGAAATATGCATAGAAGCTTGGCCATTGGTATCATTTCTAGAATCAATTTTTCATTACAAGTCATTTTTTGTTTTAAGACTATTTTACTAAAACCTTAAGATTTTTAGTACATGAGAACCGAAAATAATGAGAAATTAATGAAGGCTTCAAGGCGTGTAATAATGCCACTTTCCTTAAGATTTTATTCGCCCCCACCATATAATAATTTGGTCTACAAAAGAGTTACCGGCGTATAAACCTCGAAGATACAATGAAGCCCAATTATTGAATTAGTTTTGCTTTGACAAATCAATCCACTGAGCATTCAACAGTGTAAGAACAGAATTATAAAATTTGAATATCGAGAGAACTTGTGAGGGTCTTATGGTTTTTGTTGTTGTATAGAACAATATCCAACATTTGTTTTTCCTTTTCTATATCTATTTTCTATCTATTCCAACAATCAGAGTAGTTTTATTTATAATCAAATATATGTCTCTTTGTATAGACATAATTGTCCAAATAGATATCTATTTGGATAGTCACAACACTTGGTAATAACCAAGAGACACAACTCTTTATTGTTGAAGACATAACCTTTCACTTATCACATGCAAGTTATGTGATATTATTTTGAAAATGTTCTAACATACTTTAGGGGTTATTAAATATTAATCATATGTAGGCTTATGTTTAATACAAAGAAGTCCCAAGGTGTACCAAGACAGGGCAGGGTAGGGCAGGACAACCTAAACCTGTCCTGACCATTGTTTTTTTGTGTGGTTGAAACCACCATTGTTTTTTATTAAAAATAGTTCCACTTCACCATGGAAGGTAAAGGTAGCCAACTCATATCAACCGTCATTTATTGTTGTTCAAAGGCTTCTTTCAGACTTGTGAAAAGCGTGAAGACACTAGCACTCGCTCTTGTAAAGATTGAAACCTTATCCTGGAGGGATCAGAGGGAAAAAAAGAGAGAAAGAAATAGGGTTAAATATTCATTTGGTTACTGCATTTTATATTTTTTGTCCGTTTAATACTTGATTTTTTTTTGTCAATTTGATACTCCAACTTTCCTTCCATCTAGCTCTTTGCCTCAAAGTGTAACTCCGTTAAAAAAAAACTGATGTGTATTTGATGCTCAATTAAATGCCTCTACGTGGCCAACAAAGCCACGCCATTTTAAAAATAAAAAAAACACATCATCCTTTCTTTTATACATTATTAAAATAAATAAATATGAAATATAACAAAAGAACACGTTCCAGAATAAGGGTTATAATTTCGAGATTTTGGTAGGGTTTCAAACGAAAACTAATTTCCTCTGAAATTGAAAAACAAAAGTCAATTCCCTTCAAAAAAGCATTCACTGAATCGAAAAACAAAATTTTAGGATATTGTTCTTGGCTAAGGATTAATCGAAGCAAGAAGAAGCTGTCGAATACAAAGAGATAACGTCGGATCGATCGAAGGGTAAAGTTTTAAAATATTTTCTTAATGGTTTTTGGGGTTTTCTTTGGCATTTGTTGCTAAGTGAAATAGATGGTGTTGTAACCGTTTTTGGCTCGGGTCGGATCCGAGCCCGACTCGGGCCTTCAAAAAGCCCACCCAAGGCCCGTTTGGGCCTGCTAGCCAAGCAGACCAAATTGGGCCTGCTACCCAGCAGACCAAATTGGGCCTGCTACCCAGCAGGCCCAACAGACCCAATAGGGCCTGCTACCCAGCAGGCCCAACAGACCCAACAGGGCTTGCTACCAAGCAGGCCCATTCCCATTCCTATTCCCAAACCCTGAAACCCTAGCAAACCCTAGCCCCCCCACACCAGTCTCCCCTGCCACCGTCGCCTACCACCACAGCCCTAACCCCTGAAACCAGCCACCACCACCCCTACACGCCACTCCAAAAATGGCCCTACCTGCAAAGCCCACCCCCACACGCCATCTCAGCCGTTCCCAAACCAGAAAGAGCCTTCCCCACACTCCACCGCCTACCACCCTAGCCCTTCCCTCCAACAACAACCCCCAGCCACACGCCACCAACCACTATAAAGGACCCCCCCCGCTCCGAAAGAAAAAAAGGAGATCCCTACAAAAAAAACCCCCCACAATCGCAGCAAAACAAAAAAAAAACTAAAGCCAAAATACGAACAACAGCAAAAACAGGTAATTCGAAAACGATTCGAACCGTTTCCACAGAGGTTTAGAACAGCGGAGACCGTCAGAGAACGATCAGGCTCAATCCGATACCGATCTAGGCTAGATCAGAGACTTCGCAGGCGAAAGGTCTCGTCCTAGATCTAAGGAGTCCGACTCCGATCCGGGCAAAACAAAGCCCGAAATCGAAGAGGGGAGACCGAACCAAGGTTGGGTGAGGGTTTTGGAGCTCACCGGAGCTCCGGTACGGCGGAGCAGACGGCGACGTGGTGAACGGCGGGGAGGGTTCAGAGGAAAGGTAAGGAAATTTTTTTTTTTTTAACTGTTAAAGAATGAGGAAAAAAAAAGGGCCTTAAATAGTATTTAGCGGGTCAGGTCCCAGGACCCGCGCATGGGTCCGCGCCTGGACCCGACCCGTACGTTTTTTTTTTTTGAGCCTTTTTTAGCGGGTCGGGTCACTGGACCCGCGTATGGGTCCGCGTGTAGACCCGACCCTATTTTTTGTTTTTGTGTTGTTTTTTTATATTTATATATATATTATATTTTTAAAAAAAATATAATATAATACAATAATAATAATAATAAGTAAAAAAAAAGATAAAAAAATAATGATAAAAGTAAAAATGAAGGATAAAAAATATAATAATAAAAAATAAATATAATAATAATAATAAATAAATAAAAAATAACGACAATAGTAAAAATAAAAAAATAAAAACAAGGATAGTAGTAAAAATAAAAATAATAAAAAATGGAAGTAAAAAAATATATATATATGATACTAGTAAATATTTAAAAAAAAAATGGTATTAGTAAAAATTAACAAAAATAAAAAATAGGATATTAGTAAAAATAAAAATAAAATATGGTATTAATAAAAATAAAATAAAAAATATAAAAGATATGACATTAGTAAAAATGAAAATAAAAAATAATAAAAAATATGGTATTAGTAAAATTTAGTAAAAAAATAAAGAATATGGTATTATTAAAATTTAGTAAAAAAATAAAAAATATGATATTAGTAAAAAATGAAAGTAAAAAAAATAAAAATATGATATTAGTAAAAGTAAAAAAAAATAATAAAAAAATATAAGAATATTGATAAAAGTAAAAAAAAAAAAGAAAGATAAAAAAAATAATAAATAAATAATGATAATAGTAAAAATATATAAAAAAAGGGATAAAAGTTAAAAAAAAATAAAAAAAGAGAGATAAAAGTAAAAATAAAAAAAAAGAGATAAAAAAATAATAAAAAATGAATATAATAAAAAATAAAAAAATATGATAATAGTAAAAAATGAAAAAATATTAAAGAAAGCAAGGATAAAAGTGAAAATGAAAGATAAAAAAAATAATAATAATAATAAAAATAATAATAGTAAAAATGGAAGATGTCTTTTTTTAAAAAAAATAAAATAAAAAAAATGATACCCTTTTGAAATTAACAAATGACCAAGGACGCCAATTTTAAATACCGTTATTGTGTTCCTTAAACCGATTTGTTTTTTTAAAAAAATAATATATAGTTAAACAATTTAACTATAAGTCTTTGCCGGGTTTGCCGGGGGGATTAAAAAGTTAGGTATGCATCGTGCGATAAGATATATTTCCAAAACTTTGCCGGGTCTACCGGAAAGTTCGGTAAAATATTTTGACATACGTCATTTATATGGTTTCATCAATAATTATCAAAAAATATAATAATAAAAATAAAAAAATACATACACTTTACGCTCCTTTCATAATTAAGTTATTTAATCATTAAAAGTTATATTTGTCATCTTGACTTTGATCGCTATAATGTCATGCGTACGAATTTTTCGTAGTAATGCCATGAATTCATTGCAATGCCATATGTACCGTGTTGAAATTAAAATGTTTACCATTCTTAAATGATTATGCATTTTGCTTAAATTACATTTATATTTTAATAATCAGCGTGTTCATTTTAAATTTTTTTTTAACAAAATAAGGTTATTTTTGAGTTAAGTTAATCCATGGGTTCTCTGCTGGGTCTGCCGGGGAGGATACCATCAATTATCGTTAATAACGAAATATCCCTTTTTTTTTTTAAAAAAAAAAAAGGTGATTCGGAGAATTTCAAAATAAGTACAAAAAAAAAACTTTCCATGTTTTGCCGGGTCTGCCGGGAAATATGAAAAATTTTGCGTCAATAAGGTCTGGATCATTCTCGAATGACACAATCATTTCAAAGGGGAATAATTTTTAAATACCCAAAATTAAATAGCAATTTTTACCGAGATTTAAGATAACACGTGATCAAATGGTACCGTTTCCTAAACGGGCGTCGCGGGGGTGTTAATCCTTCCCCGCACGTAATCGACTCCCGAACCCGATTTTGTTTTCTCTCTGGTTTAAGGCGCAGACTTCGAAATTGGTTTTAAAAAAAATGTTTTAATTAATCTTAAAATATTTTACTAAAACCGGTTTTTTTAATAGGTGGCCAATCACACCTAGCAAAAAAAAGATTGGTGGCGACTCCCTTTTTGTGTTTCCAAAAAGGTCTAACGGTCAAAAAAAAAACTGTTATGACAGATGGATTTAAAAATATTTTCGTTGATTCTGAAAAATGTTCATTGTTTTGTGCAGCTTTGGTTAAAACTTCTGGACAGTGGGTCATTTGAATATTGGATCTAAGCAGAGAAATAATAAAAATAAGAGGTTTCTGTCATGTTTTTGTCAACATCTTATCAAAATCGAATATTTTGGTCATGTTGTTTTCTTTCATGTGATGTTGCATTATAATAAAAGAACACAGATTTATTATATTTAGGTTTAGGGTTGAGTTGCATACTGTATTGTGGTAGATGAGGGGTAAACTTTTGGCTTTTGCTTTTTGGATGTTGTGATGAGAAAATAGTTGTATGCTTTTTGGGTCCATGTCTTCTTTATTGCATCAATACTATTAGGATAAAATAATATATTAATTTTTGAAAATTTTTGTTGCAGTATAGTGTTATGGCTTGGGTTAAGCGTGAATTATGTATGCATTTGAGTGGAAACTTTGTCAAAAATCCAAATTTATGATATGTGGGTGGGAATATGATTGAATGGGCTGTTGGTGCTGATTTTTTGTCTTATGGAATGTTGACTGAAATGGTTGAAGAATGGGCTGGTTATGCTGTTGTGAAATGGTTTTCTTATCTTGAACCAAGGCATGAGTTGGAGAATGTTCTAAAAGTAGTGTATGATAATGCTTCATTTATCTTTATGATACAACATATAAAATCTGTAGGAAGATTACATGTTTATGTGGAACATGAAGTTAGCACACCATAAATTTTAGACTTTATCCCATTACTTTCAAATGTGGCACATGGGATAGGTGCTAGGGATGTGGAAATGAATAAGGAAGATGGTGCATCAACTGTAGGGGGCCCAACCAATACTATTGTAAATGATGCATCAACTGTGAGTTGTCCTATAACTACTCCAATAATGATGATAATGTGGATGGGTCCCATGGTTGCAATAATGATAAAAGGGTTGATAATGAGTCAGATAGTAGTGATGAGGAAGAGCTTTTGCAGTATAAGTGGATTTCAGACAAGGAAGATGAGGAGATAAAGGAAATACGAGTACAATATAAAGAATTTAGTAAAAAAACAAAAAAAAAGAACATTAAGTTGACTTCTACTGATATCCCACCAAGGCCAGATCTTGAAGGACTTCTAAATGAAATAAAAAAGAAGAAGATAGCTGCAAATGATAGAGAAGCTAGAGTTGCAGAGGAAAACAAAGGAGGTGAATCTAGTGGAGGTGAGACTGAATACTTAGAATTATCTGACAATGGTAGTAATTATGAGAGTGGTGAGGATGGTGAGGTTGTATGCAAGAAAACTAAGAAGATTTTCTTTAATCCCTCAGACCCAGTGCCTAGATTTAAAGTTGGTATTATATTTGAAGGTACAAAGCAATTCAAAGAAGTTTTGGACAAGTATGTTGTAACTAAAGATTTGACTTTAACTTTCTTAGGAATGAGAAAAATAAGACAAGAGCAAGTTGTAAGGTTAAGGATTGTCCATTCCTCATATTTGCATCAAAGGATACTACTGATGAGTTCTTCAAGATTAAAACTTTGGTAAGTGAGCATCAATGTTCCATTAATTTTTTGAACCCAAGGGCTAAGTATAGGTTTGTAGGAAAACATTTTCTTAGTAAGTTGAGAATAATTCCTAAGCTAAAATTGTGTGAGATGCAAAGACTTGCTAAAGAGAAGTTAAATGTTGATATCAATCTAACTGTTTGTAGTAGAGCCAGGAGTTGGGTCATGGAACAAATCAATGGCAGATTACTTTATGAGTTCAGCAGATTGTACGATTAAGCTTGTGCTTTAAGAAATATAGATCCTAAAGGTAATGTGGAGCTTATGGTGGAAAGGCCAATCCCAATAGAAACCTTAAAGTTTAGAAGATTTTATGTTTGTTTAGTGCCCTTAAGGATGGGTTTAAACAGTTTTGTAGGCCTATTATCCACTTGAATGGTTATTTTTTGAAGGGACCTTTTAAGGATGAGCTTTTAGCAGCTGTAGATCGAGATGCTAATGACCAAATTTATCCTATTGCATGGGCTGCGGTAGAAGTGGAGAACAAGTACAAATTGAGATGGTTTCTTGAGAATATATAGAGTGATCTTGAGTTGAAGGATTGTGATGGATTCACTCTCATGAGTGACATGCAAAAGGTAATTATCAATGTCTATTTTATGTTTTATCTTGTTTTTTATTTCATTATGCATTCCTTACTATTTTTTTTTCATTCAGAGTTTGAGGAATGAGATAACATTGTTGCTGTCAAAGATTGAACATCGGTTTTGTGCAAGACATTACTTTGCCAATTGGAAAGCTGACAATAGAGGCAATGATTTGCAAATTCTTTTTTAGGGCTTGCTGTAAATCAACAACTGAAGCAGATTTCAAGAAGAAGGCAACTGAGCTTGGTGCTTTGAAAAGTTCAGCTTTGGTAAGCATTCTGAACAAAAACCCTAAATATTTTTCAAATGCTTTCTTCTCTACCAGATGTCATTTTGATGTGTTGGATAACAATTTTGCTGAGGCCTTTAATGTTGCAATTATAGGAGCAAGGCATATGTCTATTATTTCTATGTTTGAAGAAATTAGGCATTATGTCATGAATAGAATTGTCAAGAACAAAAGAAAATGTGATTCTTGGAATATTTTGTTTTGTCCAAGGATTTATGAGAAGATAGAAGAAAACAAGGAATTTAGTTCTTACTGCCATGTTAGATGGAACAGTGCAGATGGATATGAGGTACAGTGTCATAGGGATACATATGTAGTTGATATCAATGGATGGACATGCAATTGTAGGTCATGGGAGCTTACTGGGATTCCATGCCCACATGCAATATGTGTTATACTAATTAGCCGGGAGAACATTTAAGACTATGTTACAGAAGCTTACAAGAAAGACCAATATGTGAAGTTGTATAGTTGTGTGTTGCCACCAGTACCAAGTGATAAATTTTGGTCACATACAAAAATAGGTTCTATTGATCCCTCAATTCCTAGGAAAATTCCTGGCAGGCAAAAAAAAAAGAGATTGAGGAAGGAAGGTGAGGGCAATGGGATACACTTGTCAAGAAAAAGAAGGAGAATGAGGTGTCAAAAGTGTTTTCAGCTTGGGCACAACTTTAGAAAGTGTCCAAACTAGAAAGATCAAAATATAAGTTCTGTTTATGAATTTGTTGTTTTCATTTGCATATAACGTTTATGCTTTTGTTATTAAAGTGTCCATTATGTTATTGATGACATGTTTTTTCAGATGAGAGCCAATGAAGTTGATAATCAACCTCCTACAGCTACTGAATATGCAGAACAAGAAGTTCCTGAAGATATTGGCATCTTCACAGAATTTGTACAAGCAGCTCAAGACTGTAAAGATGGACCTAGTACAAATGGGCGAAGAAAACCTTCAAGGGGTAGAGGTTCAGCAGGAAGAAGTTCAAGGGGTATAGGTTCAGCAGGAAGAGATTCCACAACTGTTCAAGTGGAAAGTACTGATAAAATAGCTCAACCAGGTTCACCACCAGTAGATGCAACAACAAGAAGACCAGCAACAACAAAAATTATTCAAGTGGAAGATATTGATAAAACAACCCAACCAAGTCCACCACAAGTAGCTGCAACAACAAGAAGACCAGCAGCAACAAAAACTGTTCAAGTGGAAGGTACTGATAAAATAGCCCAACCAGGTCTACCACAAGTAACTGGAGTAACAAAAATTGTTCAAGGGGAAGTTACTACTTTAACAACCCAACCAGGTCCAACACAAGAATCTGCATCTACAAGAAGACCAGTAGCAACAAGGAGAAAAACACCAAATAACACAGGCAAACAACAATTAGAAGATCTTTCCAATCCAAGGAAAGGCAAAGAAAACATTGATGGTCAATTTAGTGTTGTTGGACCAAGGGGGAGGAAAATAATGCAAGGACTTGAGATCTACACTAATGAGAAGATAAATTTGCAGATACTTAATGTAAGTGGTACATATGTTATTATTTTTATGAGGTACTGAATTGTTGTTTTTTTTTTAATTTATAGCCTGGTTTTAGAGGTCAAAAGTTGATTTCCATCCCTAGAACAATTACCAAATCAGTAAACACTATTTCTACCTCTGAAAGTCATCAACCAGGAATTGAAACCTTAAATGTGGAAGAAGGTGAATACGAACCTAATAGATTTTTCATGGTATGTGACTGACTGTGGATATTTTGTTTAATCCCTTCATATTAGCTAGCTAAATGATTGGTTCTAATATAATTTTTATGCGCTGTTTATAGGATCTAAGAGATGACCTGTTGGGAACAAAAAGAAATGACAAGATATAGATGACACATTCCCTACTCAAGAAAGCAAAACTAAGACCAAAACAAATATCTCAAAGCCAAAGAATCCTAAAATCTAGAAGTAGAGTTTTTGTGCTAAGGACAAGCTGAAGGTGTTTTTGGATGTTATGAACAAACTAGTTGATATTAAATCTTCATGTTGAATATTATATTTTGGATGTAAATAACAAACTATATTTTGGATGTAATGTGAGTCTGAATGTTGACCATAAACATTGTATTTTGGATGTTATGAATAAACTGGTTGATATTAAATCTTCATTTTGGATATTATATTTTGGATGTAAATAACAAAGTACATTTTGGATGTAATGTGAGTTTGGATGTTGACCATAAACATTGTATTCATTTTGCTAGTAATGAAACATATGGTTACGATCCTTCTCAATAGGGATCTACCATTTTCAATATATAAGCAGGAAGATGTTGAACATATCAACCTTATACATTAATTTTGTAAATCTTATACAAACATACATTTGTTTATACATTACCTATGAACTACAAAATGCCTACAATATACACTAAGAACATGATCCACGAGACAAACAAATCAACCTTATACAAAAATACATCATTTCTACTCTTTTCCACCATTCTATGGTATATTTTCATCTTCTCTTTTTGAGTTTTAACCTTATTCACCAGCCTATTCACTTCATCAATGTTGACAAATTTCTTCAATTCTCAACTCTCTGTTTTCTGACAATAAGCTATTATTCTGACTAATTAGCTCATCATTCACATATCTGAAATGAACCTCTGAGGTGTGGTCATCATCAATTCTTTCAACCCACTAAAAAAAACCACACCCACCAATCTGCAACAAAGATTGATACACCAAATTAGTACTCAATTTTGTTACAACTACATAACCAACAACATTAACTTATTGAAATAGATTACACAAATCCATTATTTTGTTACACACCTCTTTGTACTGTGGCCAGCCAATTTTTTTTTTCCCTTTGTTCCATGGAGTTGTCGAGGTGCAAATTAGAGCCTTTAATCTACAATGACAAAAAAACATTCTTTGCATGATTTGTTGCTTTCGAGCTGATGCTAGACTTCTTTTCTGACATATTTCGGCCTTCACAGCCAAAAACCAAGTAAGAATGAATTATTTCTGAACAACCAACTAAGAATGGATAAGCAACTAAGAGACAAGAATAGAGCAAAAAAACCCAGTAAAAGGCTACAACTAGGAACTAGAAACCAACATGAATTGTTTTGCTGAGTTCAGTGAAGCATTGTTTCGGTGAAGCAACAAATATAGAAGAAGACCAAATAAAATTGCAGTAAGGAATCTTCTTTAACATTTTCTTACCTTATGGTTCTTCTACTTATCCAAAATCGACGAAGAAAACCACCCAAAATTGGTGCATCGGACGAGTTAGTTTTCATTTGAAACTCTAACAAAACCCCCAAATTATAACCCCTCATATTTACTTTTTTTTATTTTTTTTAATAATGTATAAAAGAAAAGATGATGTTTTTTTTTTAATGACGTGGATTTATTGGCCACGTAGAGGCATTTAATTGGACATCAAATACACATCAGCTTTTTTTTTTTTAAACGGAGTTACACTTTGGGGCAAAGATCTATAGGTAAGAAAAGTTGGAATACCAAATTGACGACTTTTTTTTCTTCAGGTACCAAACGGAAAAAAGATGTAAAATACAAATGAGTATTTAACCCAAAGAAATAATCGATTGTGAGATCAAAAGTTTAAAACCAAAATATTCACAAAATAAAAATTATTGAAATTTTGACTAAACCTTATTCCATAATTATTTTTTTTATTCCCAAAAGTTATAAATTTTTTATATTGACTCATCAAAAAAAAACTTTAAATCTGAAATTTCAAGTTCTGATATTGAAAGCGCTGCTGAAGGCTAAAAAGAATATTAGTACAAATTAGAAGAACAAAACTCGGATAACTCATTAGAGAACCATGGGATTGGCTAAGTGCCATTAAATCTTCAAGTCCATTAAGAATTTCCTTCGCTAGCTAAAAGTCAAAAATATAGAACGGAGATATACTTCGGATTTCCAATGGGAAGCTGGAAGTTTAACCATGCGTGTTTGTTGCAACTTGCAAGTTGCAAACAAGTTAGGACTACGTGATTCAGGCTTAATTATATGGGTTAATATGTAAATTGACCTAAAATTATATATTTTTTAAAGATTTGATATTTAAAGAAAAAAAAAATCACAATCAGATATTTAAATTTATATTCGTCAGCAGATTATCTTAATGAACTAATGTCGTTACATAAACTACTGACGTGACATGGTTGACCAATATTAAATCGTAATGTGTCAGGTTAAATATTTTTTTAAATACTGATGTGACATTGACTTAAGACGTGATAACTTAGTATTGGTCAATTAAGTCACGTTAACATTTTACGTAATGACATTAATACATTGGATCAATTTATTTGACGAAAATAAAATTTAGGTAACAAATTATAATTTTTTTTAAATATCAAATCGTTAAAAAATATATAATTCAGAATTAATTTACATATTAACTCTAAAAATATATATATATTTTTTAAATTAAAATTAAATATAAAATATAAAATAAAATAAAATACCTAAAAAAACTTTGACTCTGTCAAATTACTTTGACTGACAAAAACAAAACATGGTATTGAATTTTTGTGATACTATAAAAAATTTCTCACCAAATTTCTTCCCACATCTCTTGCTTAGTACTGGGTCTTTAAACTTGGTTCAAATCTAGGTTTAATGGTTGTGTAGCATAACAAATTGATGTCCTATGATCACAAGACATTGGGTTTTACTCAAGTTAGCCCATTAAAAAGATTAAAATACAATAGTAAAATAAGTTTTGTTTTCTAGTGTTTTTATAATATTCTTTACAGTTAATTAATATATTATTTATAATAATAATATTATATTAAATATAAAATTTGATAACTTTATTCATTATTTTTAAAATATTGACTGAAAATATTATTATATATAATAATCTTAAACAGTGTCCTTAAAATACTCATTAACAAAATATATAATATTCTAAATATAATTATAATATAAAATATAATACCAATACATAAATTATCAAATCTTAAATATAACTCAGATTGTGAGAAAAACCAAGACAACAAAGTGAAAGGTCGTATAAAACTTTAGGGGTTATTAAATATTAATCAAATGCAGGCTTCTTGTAGAAGGAGAAAAATTTGACCAATTACAATTATCACGTGTAGGGATGATAATTGATAGTGCGAATTCGAATATTTACAATTATTCGATTCGTTTTTTGTAAATTCGGATATTGCAAATTCAGATAAAATGCCGATTCGGATATTATAATTACTATCTGCAGTGGATGCTGATATGAAATATCGGATATCCATTATCCGAATCCGCATTACTTATACGGATACTGGATTAGGATATCTGAATCTGCCTACTTTTGCGGATTTGGATTCAGATATTCAAATCCATTATCCGTTTTATTTGAATTTAAAATTAATTTTTGTTTGATTTTATATTTTTATTTAGATTTTTTTTACTTATTGAATTCGGATATCCAGCAGATAATGTTATTTAATTCGGATTTGGATAGTAATATGCGGATTTAATGCGAATAATAAACAAATTCGGATTTTAAAGTAGTTTTGCGGATTCAGATTCAGATATTACAAAAAATACAGATATCCGACCCGCTGCCATCTCTAATTACGTGTCAATAGAAATTTCTATTAATTAAGAAATTTTTAATTAAATTATGCATTACCATGTGAAATTGATGACATTATATGCAATGACATCATAATTAATTATCTTATAATTAATTAAATATGCACACATGGCTTGACCAATCAAATTGTAAGGATTCATAAGTTATTCAATCAAATTTCACTCATGTGTCATAATTATTTTATCTTCAATTAAATTAATTAAAAGATAAATAAAGAAGTATGATCTCTAATTAAATTAAATTAATTTAAAAAATAATAAAATATTATCTTTAATTAAATTAATTAAGAGATAAATAAATAAATAAAATTTAGAGCTCTCCTTTTAAAGAAAAGAATAAAAAAAAAAATTATTTTAAAAATTTTCAAAAATTATAACTTCAACTTTTGATAAATAAAATATTTTATTATCATATTTTTAAATACGAAATTTATATGTACACTTATTTTTAATACGTACAAAGAAGTCCCAAGCAACCTAAACCTGTCCCCGACCATTGTTTTTTTTATTAAAAACAGTTCCATTTCACCATGGAAGGTGAAGGTAGCCAACTCATATTATCAATATAATCAAATGTCATTTATTAGCAGCTGCTGCTGCTGAAAAGAGTTGCAAAAAGTGTGAAAACACTGCTAGCTGCTTCTGAAAAGCCTGAAGTCTTGTCCTGGAGGGGAAAAAAAAAATCGACTGTCAGACCAAAAATTTAAACCCAAAATATTCACAAAATAAAAATTATTGAAATTTTGACTAAACCTTATTCCATAATTATTATTTTTTTATTCCCAAAAGTTATACTTAAAATTTTTTATATTGACTCATCAAAAATGAAAAAAACAAAAAACAAACTTTAAAATTGAAAATTCAAGTTTTGATATTGAAAGCGCTCTTTTGAAGACTCGATATATGAGTATTGAGTTTTGATCATTATTTTTTTTGACAAATTCTGATCTTTTAATAGAAAAGGCAACAAAGAAAATTAAGTAATTACCACCTTTGACATTCTCGATTTCGGCTTTTGGGATCTCTTCTGTCTTCGGGATGGCCGACTCTTGGATGACTGCGTCGGAGATGGGGATGGCTGACTCTTGGATGACTGCGTCGGAGATGGCTGACTCTGGGATGACTGCGCCGGAGATGGGGATGGCTGACTCTGGAATGAGTGCGTCGGAGATGGGGAAGCCTGTTCTTGGGAAGCCTGTTGCCGCCTTTTGAGTAGAAGCAGTGCATAGTTATCGCAGAAGATGGCATGATCATGGTGGTTGAAGTTTTTGTTATGATAACAAAAGCAGCAAAGGTTAAAGGAGTTGCTTGTAGTAGGATCGTCGAAGCATTCAACGCAAGTGAAGAAAGCTTCCTTTAGTAACAAATTACATCCATCACAATGCGCAAATCGTCCGCTTTCATATACGTAAAAAAAAGTTATAAACTCATCGAAATCCAGGCTGCCATTTCCGTCCTTGTCTAGGTCTTTGAAGAAGCTTCTTACTGTTATCCATGTTGTTTCTTCATTAACCAGCTCAGCGGTAAATTCTTCGAGGTCGATTTTGCCATCTCCATCTTTGTCCAATGATCCGAAATATTCACGTGCTTCTTGCTGCTTTGATTCTGGTAAGTTAGCATAGTATGCCAAAGCAGTTTTTTGCATTTCTTCCATTTTGATTCAATGATATTTCTCCTCCCAAATTATACTTCTGCTATGCATATGTTTGCATATACTTTTTTCGATATATATATATATATATATATATTCATTATAGAAAAAAACAGCATCAACGATATATATATATATATATATATATATATATATATATATATATATATCGTTGATGCTGTTTTTTCCTATAATGAATTAGTCGTCGATGCATGGCTATGACAGATTCAAGTCAAGGGGATAGCCGGGCGGGGTCATTACTCCAAAAAGGAGGAAAATCTAAATTTCCACGACGACTGCCCTACAAAATAGTGACAATATTAGAATGAAGACTTAGTCAATTGTGTATAAAAACAACGAATATATAATGTTATAGTATAAATGTTTATATTATATATATATATATATATACTAAATTTTTTTTCCAACTTCTTTTTTTTTTTTTTTTTTTCCAACTTCGCTTAGGGATTTCTTTTAATATTTATAAATTTTTAATTAAATTATAAATTATAAATAAATTTAAATTGAATCTTATTAAATAATTATCATTTATTTAAATAATTTTTTTATATTTTAATATCTTAAATAAATGAATTTAGAGCTAAAATCGAATCATCATAATAAATTGTGCAAAATATGAGATGAATTGAGACACAACACAAACACAACATGAAAAAATAATTAAAACAAGATACAAAAAATAACATGAACATGATATGAATACACGATCGTGTCAAAATCTATATAAAATAAATTATTAACGCGTAAAAATTTATAATACTTTGAATACACAAAAAATAACACGAACACGTCACGAACACACAAAATTTTCTCTAAATTGAATCACTATGACAAATTATGCAAAATATGTCATGAATTGAGACACGATACAAACATACAAATTTTTTTATAAATTGAATCACGATGACAAACTATGTAAAATATGAAATGAATTAAGACAAGAACACAACATAGAAAAGATAATTAAAATACAACACGAAAAATAATATGAACACGATACGAATACACGAACTTGTCGAAATATAAATAAAATGAATTATTAGCATGTAAAAATTTATATAAATTTATAATACTTTAAACACGTGAAAAAATAACACAAACAAAATATGACATGAATTGAGACACGACACAATCACAACATAGAAAATAATTAAAACACTACACGAAAAATAACATGAACACGATACGAATACATGAGCATGTCAAAATTTATATAAAACGAATT
Source organism: Fremontodendron californicum (assembly GCA_030761205.1). Classification (NCBI taxonomy): domain Eukaryota; kingdom Viridiplantae; phylum Streptophyta; class Magnoliopsida; order Malvales; family Malvaceae; genus Fremontodendron; species Fremontodendron californicum. Next base: position 22,224,652 of record JAULJL010000022.1, on the reverse strand, counting down.
ATTAACGTATAAAAATTTATATAAATTTATAATACTTTAAACACATAAAAATAACACGAACAAATAATTTTTTTCTAAATTGAATCATTATGACAAATTATGCAAAAATAAATCATGAACTGAGACACGAATGAACACACAAATTTTTCTCTAAATTGAATCATAATAACAAACTATGCAAAATATGAAATGAAGTGAGACACGACACGAACATAAAAGAAAAAAATAATTAAAACACAATACGAAAAATAACATAAATATTACACGAATATACGAACGTGTCAAAATATACATAAAACTAATTATTAACATGTAAAAGTTTACATACATTATAATACTTTGAACACACAAAAATAATACGAACACAAACACATTTTTTTTTTTTGTATTTCATGTCTTTTCCTTTATTTCTTTTTTTTTTTCTTTTTCTCTCTCCTCTCGTCTCATCTCTCCATGATCCATCTCCCTTCTTCCTTCTTTCCATTTCCTTTTTTTTCTTCATGTTTTCACACTTTTTTTTTTAATTATTGTGTAATCTTTAATATCCTTAACAAAAGTAAAAATTCCCTTTCTATCCTTGTTGGACATGTGTCAAGTATGTATGCATTTATGTAGTCAATTTTATATTAATGATATATATATATAAAGCTGAACTGACGATTATGGATATGGCTGTTCACAATATTTTAAATTTTTTATTATATATTTATTATTAATAACAATATCTATCCAATTTATAAATAAAAATTCTAATTACATTAAAAGACTTTTATTAAATGCATTTATTTGATAATAAATTAAAAAAGTTAAAGTTTACATTACAATCCTTTATTTTCAAAATTTTAATTTTTCATTAATCTTAAAAAAAAAAAAAGAAGTTATATTAATTCAATTTCCATGTTAATACATAAGTAAGAATTCCCATTACAATGGAAACTTTTGTTAAATAGATTTTTTTAATAATAAATAAAAAGAATTAAATTTTACATCGAATTATTTTATTTTCAAGTTTTAATTTTTCATTAATTTTAAAAGTAAAAAAAGTCATATTAATCTAATTTTACATATTAATGTAAATTTCGATTAACATACACTTTATTAATTTCAATTATTTATATAGTAATAAAATTTAGTCCATTCTTATTTAATATTCTATATATATTATAAATAGTAATAATATTTACCATTGAAAATTTTAATATCTTTACTGATTTTTTTTTTTTTAGAAAAAATAATTATTATAATATTTTAGATAATAATTTTAACAATGAAATTATGTGTAGAACTCTTAAGTAGTTAAATTTGATCAAATAATAGGTGTAAGTTTAGAGTTTACAAGCAATTAAATCTCATATTATTATATATATATTAAGGCAACTTTTGATTTTAATTTATTCATCCGTCAAAAAGTTTTAGAATGGGTAAATCATCTGTTTTTCTTTTGCTCTTTTTTTTTTTATTATTATTATTTGGTTGACAGAGTAATAGGTTTTTCAATAACTTACATTAGAAGCGTGGTAAAATTACTCCATGAAGGTTTTGTGATTTTTTCCTAATATTTTTTAAAGGTTTTCTGATGAGTTTCTTTAACCTATATTCCTATAATATTTATTTTTAGTATCTTATTATTATGATAAAATTTATTTTTGTATAAATAGATGTAGCAATTTCTTATTTAAATTATTATACTATGTCACACATTAGATTATTAATAAAACTAAATTTTTATATAAATTTATGTAGTAATTGCATTATCAATGAGCTTGTATTTTTTAAGAAATTTGACACAATTCATTTTTTGATAGAATAAAATTGTTAGGTAAATAGATCTATAAACAATAAAATAATATCGGGATTAAAGGCAAATTTATCATTATACTTTAACTAATTATTGAATTTTATCATTTTATTTTTGTTTGATTGAATTTTATCACTAAACTTTGATTTTTGATTTAATTATTTCATTTAACTTTGATTTTGAATGATTTGAAAACAAAATTTAACAAAAAAGAATATTCCTTCAAATATTTTATTTAAATAATTGATAATAATTAATTAATAAAAATAATAAAAAATAAAAAGTTAATGTAGAAATTAACATAGAATTTTTATTTTAATAAAAGTTATATGTCAGTTTTGTGTCTTTCTTCTATTTTTCAAGCCGTTGGAGATCGATGATGACATTAGTCAGTAATAATGCTGTAAAATCAAATTTGATCGTCGGACATCTAATCTAATATATCTCTTCCACAATATTACATTTTAAAACTTTTTCCATATTGATATTTTTCTAAAATTTAACAAAAATAGAATATTTCATGTAATATTTCGTTTGCATCAAATTGAAAGAAATAGGTGTCAAGAAAATTGCAAAATATTTCATCCAACATTATGTCTATCAAACTAGAAATAAAAAATGATATTACAAAGAAGAAAAAAAATACTAACATGGTAATTTTTTTTTAAAAATTACATGGATATGCCAGATTTGGTGTCCGACAATCAAATATCGCTTTTGAGTGTTATTACTATCTGATGCTATCATCAGTTACCAACGACTGATTTGATGTCTGTCAATCACCAACGACTGATTTGATGTTTGGCAATCAAATTTCGTTTTTAAGTATCACTATAAAGAGATGCTATGATAAATCTCCAACAATTTGAATAATACAAGAAAGACTTAAAAACAAAAACTTCAGTTTTAGTTTTTTATAAAATAAAAATTATATGTTAGTTTTTATTTTTATTAATTAATTATTATTTTAATTATATAATAAAATATTTGAAGGAATATTTTTTTTTGGTTAAATTTTATCTTCAAATTATTTAAAATCAAAGTTGAGTGACAAAATCCAATCAAAAATTAAAATTTAGTGGCAAAATTTAATCAACAAAAGTAAAGTAACAAAATCTAATATTAAGTTAAAGTATAGTTACAAATTTGTTCTTAATCCCAATAATATTTTATCTATTTTAAATTTATGAATTTCTAACATTTTAAATTATTACTTATTTTTGTTTTCTGATCTTATTTTATATTAAAATTCTTATAAATTTTGTAAGTAAGTGTCAACAAAATTTTTTTTTCATACTTTGATATGATAGTTATAAATATTGTACGTAATATACTAATAACATGTTCACATATAACGCACGTGATCATATACTAGTTACCATAAAAATCAAAATCAGTAGTTATTCAAACAATGCTAAAAGTGTAATCTATAATCTATAACTACATATAAAAGTTAAGTACATATTAAATTATTATAATATCCTCATTATTTTTATTACTTTCGGTTGCCACTTGGCTCTTAATAGCTTGACAAGTGTTTTTTTTTTTTAAATTTAATTTTTTAGTGCATTTGAAGAGAGAAAAATTGAAAAAAATAAAATAAATGATAATCATAATGAAAATGGTTGTTGAAAATTCTCCAAAGATATATTTCTAGGAAATTCATCATATGATATTTTTCAAAAAAAAAAATTTAAGTGAGGAATAATATAGCGGCTTTCGTCAAATTGTTGGAGAGATCTAAGAATTATTCCAACATGAGTTGATTTCAATAATAATAAAGAGAAATATAAAAAAATAAAAAATCTTAAATAGATGATATGAAAAAATAAATAAAAGAAAAGAAAATTTTAAATTGAAGAAATTCATCATAGTGATATTTTTCAAAGAAATTTTTTAAGTAAGGAATAATATAATGGCCTTCATCAAATTGTTGAGAGAGTTTTAAGAATTATTTCAACACATGAGTTAAGTTCAATAATAATAAAGATAAATATAAAAAAAATAAAAATGAAAAAACTTAAATAAGATGATATTAAAAAATAAATTAAATTTTAAATAAATTAGAAAGCATCACTATAAATTTTTGGTGATATGCCTTTAGTTTACAAGTAATAAAATGTTTACAAATGTGTAAATGACATAATAAAATCTTTAAAAAATTGTAAATGACAAATATCAGCCAAACCCAGACAGATCAATGTTTGACTTCAGCTTTTGTCCTTTTTATTTTTTGGGTTAACTTGAAAAACATGCTATCCAACAAGATTTATTGTTTAAAGGTTTAATGTTTTAAAATAATTTGTAGAAAAAAAATAAAAAAGTATGAAACTATTAAAAAAGATATTGTGATGATATTAAAGTAAAAAACAAAAAAAAAGTCTTTTCCTTCCTTTCCTATTTTCCGCCTGCAGCTTTTTTCCCTCTCTTCCCTCTCTCACATTTTGGGCTATTGCTGGTTTTGACTCTGTCGTTTTCTGCTCAAATTACTGACTCTCGTGATGGTAAAGTATCTTAGCTCAAGTTTGCATCAATTTTTTTTCCACTTTGGTTATTGTTAAATGATGATGCTGTGTTTCGGTGTTAGGAAAGTTAGAGGAAAGAGATAGAAAATATGAAAAAGTCGAATCTTTTAACTTGTATTGATTTAATACAGAGGCAAAAATGAGGGAGGGTTGCGACTGGGGAGAAGAAGAGGGAGAGAGAGTTTTTTTTATTAAGGATAAATTTATCTTTATAATTTTTTTTTCAATAATTTTTTTTTTATTTTTTTTAAATAATTATTATTTATTAGATCATTTAACAATTATTCTACTGTTGAATGTATCTTTTTCATATTTACATTTTTTTTTTCCTTCTTCTTTGTCGGCCAGCAAACTAGAACGCCGACGTCCTCTCCCAAGCCATACCGAACGGTAAAATACTCAAATGCAAAGAAGTTGGAGAAGAGAAGCTTCTCGGCATTGGCATTTGGCGGTGTGGAGTTTGGTTAATGAAACTTGAAATTTAGGTATTGACACAAGACTAAGTATTAGATCTAATAACTTTGAACATGAAAAAATAACACGAATACAATACGAATATAAGAACGTATTAAAATTTATATAACATGAATTATTAATATATCATTATATAAATATATAATATCTTAAATATGATTATAATATATAAAAAATATACAAATATGATACTAATACAGGGCTGACCAAATCTAGTATATTTTATTCCTTAAAATTTTGGCAAACTAACATACAAATTCGAATATGATAAATAATATACTCACAAGGTCGTAAAAATAATATGACAAATGGACTATTGACTTTTACATGCCTTGTCAAATGGTCATCAAAGATGTGTAGTTTTGAAGCATATATTTGACCTTATGTGCCTCTTATACTCACAAGGTCGTAAAAAAAAAAAAAAATTGATAAATGGACTATTGACTTTTACATGCCTTGTCAAATGGTCATCAAAGATATATAGTTTTAAACTTTAACTAACATGAAAAAAAATCTTAGTTATTTTGTATGTGATCTCTATATATATCATCACTCAAGTACTATCATCTTAATTAATAAACAAAATTGTAATACAATTTAATTTAGGAGTCCAATTTTATGATTGATACATAAAAATCTCATAATTATAACTCTTTATAATTATTTTACAAGACCTTTATGCTCGATCGATTTCATCCAATTAGTATTTAGTAACTCTTAGTTTTGTTTACTAATAATGAAAAATAACCTTTAATTACATATTATATAAGTGATTAATATGCATATTGGCAGTATATCCTTATCCAATCCGATTATCTCTAGGACATACTCCAATAATCTCTCATTTGCACTAAGTCAATCGCTAACATATCTAATACCGAACTATTTCGATTTGTAATGTTGTCTCTATTAGGACATAGCTTCAAAGTACACGTTTGTGAGAGTATGCTTGGTTACATACTCTTGATAATCTCTATTATCACAGTCATAATACTCATTTGGATCACTATGAGACCTAGATTCCTTTCTCCATGGCTTTGTTGTTACTCTAACAACTATAGGATTCTTTTACTATATCAATGAGTTAATGGTCCAATTATCTCTCCTTTTGTAGCCATAAACAAAAGGTTTGTATCGACTTAGCACTACAACAAATTGGTCTTTTAGTGGCGTTTTTTTTAAGAATAACGGCGTTTATAAATGTCGGAGGCGTTTAAAAAAAACACCGTAACAAACGCCGGTAAAAACAGTGATGGGACATTTAGTGGCGTTTGAAACATAAACGTCGCTAAAATAGCGGCGTTTTTAGGTACATTAACGGCGTTCATAAACGCCCCGATTGAACGTCCGAAATGGTATTACTTGAAACTTTAGCGGCGTTTTCTAATCACAAACGCCGCTAAGTCTTGGCTTTTAGCGGCGTTTTCTGATCACAAACGCCGCTAAGTCTTGGCTTTTAGCGGCGTTTTCTGATCACAAACGCCGCTAAGTCTTGGCTTTTAACGGCGTTTTCTGATCACAAATGCCGCTAAGTCTTGACTTTTAGTGGCGTTTTCTGATCAGAAAACGTCGCTATATTTCCAGAAATTTATGTATTTAGCGGCGTTTTTTCTTGAAACGCCGCTAAAAATGCAGAATATTTTTTTTAAAAAATACTATTTATTTCTTTTAAAAAGTTTTATTTATTTATAATACCTACATTACTATTTACAGAACTGTCCAATAATACACAAAACAACACAAATTATAAAAAAAAAACATATAATATAAAGATATATTTAATGTAAAATATCAACCGTACAAGGAATGTTTTTGGAACCTAAATCTATGATTTTCATCTAACCACCGACGATGTCCCATATAACTGAATTTCTTTCCGTTATATAACCATTTCGAACATGTTTGTGCAGCACAGCAAGGACAAGCATAACGACATTTGGTGCTCCAACCAGATAGATTTGCATAAGCAGGAAAATCATTTATAGTCCATAACAAAGCTACACGCAAATTAAAGTTTTCCTTTTTCGATGCGTCATATGTTTCAACCCCTTCCCATAACTGCTTCAACTCTTGAATAAGAGGTTGCATATAAATGTCAATATCATTTCCTGGACCTTTCTCTCCAGGAATTATCATGGACAAGATAAAAGAGGATTGTTTCATGCAAATCCATGGAGTCAAATTATAAGGAATCAAGACAACCGACCAAGTACTATAAGAAGTACTCATTATTTTGAACGGATTAAACCGTCAGAACCAAGTCCAAGCCTCACATTCCGGGGATCATTAGCAAAAGATGAGAACTTATTGTCGAATGATTTCCAAGCCAAAGAATCTGCAAGATGTCTTAATAAGCCATCATCAGTCCTTTCATCATAATGCCACCTCATAGAATCAGATGTTTTTGAAGACATGAAAATTCGTTGAAGTCTTGGTATTAACAGAAAGTACCGCAAAATCTTTGCAGGCTTTTTTTTTTTAAATGTGTGTCTCCATCGTCCTCATTCACATTTTCTTCTGTATTTCCATTCAACCATCGAGATTTACCGCAGACATGACAAAATTGTTCATTTGTTCTATCACCCCAATACAACATACAGTCATTCGGACAACTATGAATTTTCTCATATCCAAGGCCTAAATCCTTTATCATTTTTTTCGAATCCTTACAAGACTGAGGGATTTTTGCAAAAGGAAACATTTCTTTCAAAAATTCTAATAACAATGTCAAAGAATTTCTTGTCCACCCGCTTAAGCATTTTAAGTGAAAAAGACGGATACAGAAAGACAATCTTGAATGCTTAGATCCCTCGTAAAGTTCTTCATTCATATCATCAAGCAACTTATAAAACTTTGCCGCTTCTCCATTGGGTTCTTGATCACCCACAGCTCTTCCCGTTTCAGCAAAGTCATTCATGCCAACATTGAACCCATCATTCCCTCCAGGAACTTCTGGTGAAGATGTGTAGAAACTGTGGTTACGCATGTTAAATGCATCCCGCAACATGCCTTCCATGTCATCTTGTCTAATAGACTGATGTTGATTGTTAGAATTACTTGGACGAACTCTAGAAGATGACCTAAAAGTTGCGGACTCTCCATGAAAAAACCATTGTCTGTAACCTGGGAGAAATCCTTCACAAATCAAATGTTCGAAAACAACTGCACGCATATGCCAATCAATATTGGCACACCTCGAACAAGGACATAATATCTTATTATCTTCGCTTGCGTTCTGAAAAGCGAAATCGAGAAAACTATCTACTCCATCTTGGTACAATTGACTTAGTCTCGATTTTTGCATCCAACTTTTATCCATTTCGTACGTAAATCTAAATTATAAAATAATATAATATAAAGTTATAATTAAAATAAATATCTTAAAGTATAAATTTTCATATGTCTTATTAGCTAACTCACAAATTGACCATGAAATTAATGCTCACTCATTGATTTTCTAGCTAGGTTTCATTTTCTCATAAATGAAAAAATAGGCAATTCGCTAATTAGGATTCAATTCCCAATTGATTGTGGAAGATTTACCGATAAATTTATGGCTGGCTATATTGTTAGCCAGTAATTCAAAAGCTCACTTCCATTTTTTCTTTTACCATTAATGCTATTACTATTAGAGAGATTTCTAAAATATTTCTCAGCAGCCATATTGATTCTCAACGTGTATAATCATTCTTACACTGATCATTTTTTTTTACTAAATTAAGGGATGCCCGAAATTAGAATCATGCACTACTGGACTTTGACAAGTTTAATTGAAAAGAAATGAAATCATAATCAATGAAACTCTCACTGACAGACCAAAAAGTTGACTAATTCAATGATTAGGAAAAGAATACTACTAAATTACTACTAGTATATTGTAACATTAACATTTTTTTTATCAGTATTGTCGACTTGAGACTTTAATTAGCTTGAATTTGATCAATTTAAAATGAGCCAACAAAGTCATCTAATTAAACGTTGTTCAATGTAAGAATGATTAAACGCTGAGCCAACAAAGTTTGAGTTATTTCAGTTCTGAAGCATCCTAGGTCTCAAGCTACTCAAAGTTAGGGTGAGATTTTAGTAGTAAACAATTCATAAAACTGTACCTAAATCTTCTTGGAATATTCAGTAATGCGAATCTATAATTTATATAAAGAAATATTACCACTGAATTCGTCATCCAGTAACCATGAATTCTTGATATAATATCAACGAGTTCATGCTTCAATCTTTCTATTGTTATTTTCCACATCCATAACTATATATATATATATATCGCAAGAATGGTGCAATCCGTAACTATATATATATATATATATATATATATATCGCAAGAATGGTGCAAGCAAAGCTACTGGATTTTGTTTCAAAAAGCAAGAAACACAAAAAAGAGCCAATTGAACTAGAAGAACCTACTTCAACAACACCCCCCCCCCACAAAAAGCATTTAACAGTACTCAGATTAAACCAGCAAAAAAAAAAAAAAAATATATGTATAAACCAAGCCAGACCGCAATTGATTATTAACTTGTCATCGGAATGGGCTAATTCTCCTTTCATTACCAAGTTGATTGGGAACCTACCTTGTCCGAAACCAACCATCTATCTTTCATTTTAATATTATTTAGAACGAATTAGAATGTTTCTGGTAATTGGTGTGTCAGATACAATTTTTTTTTTTTTAAAATATTTTGAAATATCATATTTTCATATCCAAACCTAATATACATTAAACACAAATATCATACATGAATAATTTAAAAAAAAAAAATCAGATAATATAAGTTTCTAGCAAACTGGTCTCCTTCATTACTATACAATTAATTAAGAATGGAATTAACTAACCTCGCAGCAATCTTTTTTGAGTCTCGAACAAGCAGCTGGGTTCTTGAATTGATACTCAGCAACAAAAAATGTCAAGATAATATCAACTGCGAAGAATAGATCCACAATGTTGTCGGCAACGTAGAGTTTTCTAGTTCTAGATCAAGAGCTTCTTAATTGCATCTTGCATTTCACAAATGATGAAAAACATATGATGCAGGAGCAAATTGGGCCACAACAAATGCAAAACATTATAAAATTTTATGCTATAACATACTGTATTAGAAAGAAAAGTACCTTGAGTTGTTGTATTTGGGATTTCAATTGGCTTCCTTTATTGTTGTATTAGAAAGAAAAGTACCATGGATAACGATGGAAACAAGGGAGCTAGGTTTTTTGGTCTGAACCAAAAATGAAGAAACAGCAGAGAGAGGCGGACCAGAGAGAAGGAGCTAGGTTTTTTGGTCTGAACCAAAAATAGGGAAACAGGGGAGAGAGGCGGAACAGAGAGAGAGGAGCTATTTTCAAATTAGGTTTTTTTGATTTGGGGAAATAAGGAGCGGGAGGACTGAAAGAAATAAAAAATTAGCGGCGTTTGTATCTTACAAACGCCGCTATTTTCAAATGCACTATAGCGGCGTTTTCATGCTCTAAACGCCGCTATTGTAGTATTTAGCGGCGTTTCTATATTAGAAACGCCGCTAATAAACCTCTTGAAAATTTTATAGACATTTAGCGGCGTTTAAACATATAAACGCCGCTATGTAAATACTTATAGCGGCGTTTGTTACTTTAAAACGCCGCTCAACAAATTAATAGTGGCGTTTGGGTCACAAACGCCGCTAGCTATTAAAAAAACGGTACTCGACGGCGTTTTTTATAAAAACGCCGCGAATGAAACGCCACTGTAACTCTAAATTGCTGTAGTGTAGGATACCAAATTTTCAGTCTTCTCCATTTTGGAACATTCCAAATGATTGATTCATTCACATAATGATTTTAATTATGTCACTTGTAGTCATTGGATTCTCTCACTATGTTAAACTTATTTAACACCTAATCCAATAATTAATGCTAAATCTTATAGATTCTAGCATTAATGCTTACTAATAATGTATCTCATATGCATTATCCATGTGTTAGTTATAACACTCTCACTAACTTTCACATGTGCACAATTGATATCTTATCCTTATGATAAATTCAACTATTTGAATACTTATCAAAACTTGATTTTATATTCCAATATCTCACATTATTTGTTTAGTAGACTCATCTTTTATGAAAATGCGTCCTACTAAATCTATGAATCATTGTGCAGTTATTGTTCATACATCTTATGTTTGAAATTTTGGATTACAAGATATACTTATGGTTTTTAACATTTAAAGGGTCATAAAGCTCCCATAGTTTCTAACATGCGTAGAAATACAATTAAGTAAACTCATTTCTTCACTTGGGATATGAATTCAAAAACTTCTTTTGAATGCATATTTGTAACCTTAAAACTAATCATCTCATATCTCATATGAATGTTTGTTTTACTGTTATAATTTGTAATCCTTTCAAATGTTTAGGTTAATAATTTAATGATATTCGACTATTGAGGCATACATAAACATTTTATATTTATTAAACTCATCTTTTGTGAATTCATTAAGATAATTAACTTCATTTTAATTTTAAGCAATGTCAATTAGGATTTTACATCTTAATTAAAATGTCTTTTACATTAAAAGTCTTTATAATCATGACTAATTAAGCAATGACTTATCTCATAAGTATTCTTAAGTCATGTGAATAAGATACTTTTAATTCATAATAAAAAGGTTATAAGTATCTTTATACTGTATTCTTAATTATTCTTTGTGATTTAAGAATTCTTATTGCTTAAAATATAATTATCAATTATGCAAGTTTCTAACTAACTATGTTTATATCAAGATCAAAATATGGAACAAAATCCAAAAAATATATGATCTGTTTTGAGGAAAAAGTAAATAGCATTGGATTAGCCGTTGGATGCTAAGGATAGCCATAATAATGCCAAAGCTGAAAAATATCCTCAAAAGAAATTTGGCTATAATGTCAAACCCAAAAATTTAATGTTTAATAAAATCATATCCAAAATAAATTATTTCTCAAAACAACTCATCATTGACCGACAAGGTTGATCCATTTTTAACTAAGGTTGTCGCCTCTTCGGCCTTCTCATTCCTCAATTCATTATCTTTTTTTATAAGCATTTTTCATTATCCTTCATTCCTACAATATGTCTTACATATATTAGAATCGCTTCTCATAAGATATCATATATCAAACGGAATGAGAATGAGAATGATAATGTAATAATTCATATCATAAGTTGAAAGTTCTTTAAGTTTATTTTCCTTCACAGTCTCAATGTACTCCTTACAATTTTACTTTCATTGCCCAAATTTACCACAACAATGACATGTCCCCTTATAATTCTCTTTATCTTTTTGTTTGGGAGTTGGATTTCATGAATCCAACGCTCTAAGTTAAACTTGATAATATTAGACACGACACGAAAAAATAACACGAATACACAAATGTTTCAAAATCTATATAATACAAATTATTAATTTATCAAAATTTATATAAATATAAAATACCTTAAACATAATTATAACACAATAAAATATATGAACACGATAAAGATACACGAATTATCAAATCTACTTTAAGCTCAAAAAAATTGTAAAATTATGCCCTTTTTCCTTTTCTGTTTGGCAGTTGGATTTCAAACGAACAAAAAGAGAAAAAGAAAAGAAAAGCCCAAATATAAGGTGGATTTAAAACGTGATGGCCCAAATCCACTAAAATCATTATCGTGAAAATAAAAAAACGTAGATCGAACGGTTATAAACACTCTATAAAACCACCTTATAATATAAACCCTAATTCTTACCCTCTCTCTTTAGTATCCTCTCCGCTTATCTTTCTGTTTCAGCTCCTACACTCTTACACGCTCACAGCAAAATGGTGAGTTTTTCTTCAATCTCTAGAGGAAGGAACCTTTTCATGCTTCTCAATCTTGTATCTGGGTTTTAATTATTATTTTTTTTTTCTGTTTTTCTTATTAGCCGTTCAAGAGGTACGTTGAGATCGGGAGAGTGGCTCTCGTTAACTACGGCAAAGACTACGGCAAGTTGGTTGTCATCGTTGATGTCGTTGACCAGAACAGAGTATGTCTTTTTTCCCCAGATTTAATATTGTATTATTTTTAGGTTTTTAGTGGATTTATAATGATGAAATAGCATTTGGGTTTCAACTTTTTTAGTGAATATATAATGGGTTTACTGTAAATTTGTATTTTTAAGGGGGGAAATAGATGAAATTCAGTGTGGCATGGTTTTGAGGGTTTTTAATGGATTTTGTTTCTTAGGGTATTTTAATTGGATATAATTTGTTACAGATTGAATTGATAACTTATAGTGGAATTCAGTGGTTTTGATTTTAAAGAGTTTGACTAAATTTGGGTTCTCTGTATTTTTCTTGTTGAGTGTAATCTAGTCTGAAACATGTTATTCGGGGGCGACTAGCGGTGCGGAAATGAATATGCATGATGTTAAGTCATATGGTATTATAGTGATGAAGTTTATTAGAGTTACTGATCTAACCCTATGTTGCTTGGACTTGGGAGTGAATGCTGGATAATAATATGTGTTAGACATTTGTGCTAAGTTTTAACCTTTTATTTGGAGGGTGAGAACTGCATACTCACATCCACTTTGAGGTGTTGATATAGATCAGAGAAGGGGTCGGAAAAAAATGAAGAGTTGGAGAAACATCAGTCTAACCCTATATGGATTAGGCTTGCATGATTTTTAATGTGAATTTCTCAGAATTTGTTGATCCGTTTTGTTTTGACTTGTTAATTATGGTATATATGCATCTATGTTACTCGGTGTGAGTGTCGGATACGTTACTCGGTGTGAGTGTCGGATACGGGTATGTGTCCGATACGGGTATGTTCAATTTTTTCTAAGTTTTTTCATGTATTTGGAGGGTCCTTGGAGGGTCATATCCCCATACCTATGTCCGAATATGTTTCGGACACGGGTACTTAAAGAAAAATGAAGAATCGGAGCAACATAGATATGCATGATAGGTGATAATTGCATATGTGTGCATTAAGAAGTGGCGCGTATTTTTGCTTATATCTTGGTATGGCAGGCACTTATTGATGCCCCAGATATGGTCAGAGGACAAATGAACTTCAAGAGGCTTACATTGACAGATTTCACAATTGACATTCCCCGCGTTCCGAAGAAGAAGACATTGATTGAAGCTATGGAGAAGGCTGGTAAGGATTATAATTCTTACCGACATTATCATGTTGTTGTTTCTCATAGTTATGTTTTCTTTCTAATTGTTTTATGGGACTGTCGCAGACGTTAAGAACAAGTGGGAGAATAGCTCATGGGGTAGAAAGCTGATTGTCCAGAAGAGAAGGGCATCTCTCAATGACTTCGATAGGTTCAAGCTTATGTTAGCTAAGATCAAGGTTAGTTTGTGGCACCACTAATGTATTTATCTGTTTTATGCCTAATTAGAGGCGAGTATTCGGTTCGATCGGTTCGGTTCTAAAATCTCGAAAACTAATTAAACCGAATTAACCACTAAAATCGACCGAGCCGAATCGAAATATATCTTAAAACCAAACAAACCGAACATGATTTAATCGGTTCGGTCGGTTTTTTCGGTTTAGTTGTTTGGATTATGGCTTGTTGGGTTGAGTTGGGTTAGTTTATTTTGGGTTGGATTTAGTTGGATAATGTTAAATTGTTAATTGGGTTTGGGTATATTTAAATAAAAATAATATTGTTTACTTATTTTTTAATTAATTGTCGGTTTGTTCGGTCGGTTTGGTTTGAAAATAAAAAACTACAAACCGACCGAATAAACCGAACCGAATTAACCGAATTCGGTCGGTTTCGGTCGGTTTTTTTCAGTTAACCGAAAATTTGCACACCCCTATGCCTAATTGCTTTTGTGAAGATTCAAATGTTTTCTTGAAACTTTGAACCAAGCTGACTAGCTGTAATATGATTTTGCAGAGGGCTGGAGTCGTCAGGCAAGAGCTTGCTAAGCTGAAAAAGGAGAATGCATCTTGAAATATGGATGTTTGCTAGTTTTGTCATCAATATTCTTCTGCAAGTTGTTCTTTTGGATTTTTTTTTTTTCTTCTATAAAGAAAGCATTAAGATCAGTTGAGGGCACTTTCTTTGATATATGACAGATTTTTCTGTGATATATGACCAATTGTTTAATGTATTCAAATACTGAAAAAAATTTCTCACTTTCACTGAATATTTAAATTACAACATCATAAAAAATACAAATTTTGAACTTCTATGATCAAACAATAAAGAAAAAAATAATGGCGGGAAGAAGCATAATTACATTGTAGATGAAAATTTTTGCTAAAAAAGTTTTAACACTAACATAAATTTATATATATGCCAATTAAGTAAAAGATAAATAGGCAACTGAATTGATAATTACTTATTCAATTGTAAAGGTAATGAAAAGAAATTATTTATTATTATATGATCAATTGTTGAAAGATTAGAAAATAATTAAATTGGTGATTAGATTTGTTTATCAATTACATCATTTGTCAAATTATTAGTATAATCGATTCAATTCATGATATTATTTTATAAATAATTGTGTCAAGTTTATTTTACTTTTTATGGCAACCGACAAAGATTTCTTTGTTAATTGTTACTACATTTTGTTAAAAGAATGTTTTGGTTTAAGTTAAAAGAATGCTTGGTTTGAATTAAAAGAATGAGGTCTTTCTCTTTGTTTGGTCAATAAATAAAATTCAATTACAAATTAACTGATTGATAAGAATTTCGGATTCATTTTTGTTTTTATTGAAAATTTATTAATATATTCGTAATTATTTCTAAATATATAGTTTCAAAAACCAAATGCCCTTTTGAACAAACAAAAACAAATCAAAAACCAAACTGTCCGATCAATTCACACCTAAGATATTATATATTCATATAAATTTTGATACGTTAATAATTTATGTTATATAAATTTTGACACGTTTGTGTATTCATGTCGTGTTCGTTTTTTTTTTTGTATCGTATCGTATTTTATGTTATATTTTAATTATTTTTCTTATATTATATTCATATTGTATAATTATGTCATGTTTAAAATTATCAAATCTAATTAAAATCAAACCTTTCTGTCTATAAAACTATAATACGTGTTTAGGCACAAGAAAAATATATAAAAGCTCCAATTAGGCTCATCTTCAGTGCCTAGATTCAGTGGCATAAAGCTTGAAACAAATTCAATTTCTGAAATTAGATTTGCAAAAGACATTATACAATGAAACAAATCCAATTTCTGCTAGTTATCTTCCTCGGATCCTTGATCCACTTCTCATACACTCTGCTAAAAAATGTGAAAAATGTGCTTTAGATTTTTTTTTTTTTTTGGGGGTGGAATTATGTTTTTAAATATTTTTAAACATTTTGATAATATATTCGTATTCGATATTTATGTCTGAAATATATTTAAACATGCGTATGAGAATATAATCATTTAAATATATGAATTTTTTTTTAAAAAATTAAATATATCCATATTGAATACATACTCGTATTTGACACTTAGAAAAATTCGGGTAAGATAACTAGAATTTGGGATACAATCCTTCATTCTATTTTCAGTAATTAACTAATAACTATAAATTTGCTGTCATCCATTTGTTCTAAGTGATGAAAAATCAAGAAGCTTTGAATCTGATCTGGCATTTGGAGGTTCCACAAGAAGCAGCTGAGTGGCCCAACAAAGGAGGCTTTTATCAAGAATGAGCAAGAGCAATACTTTCTGTTTTCTTCTAAAGTTGGGCATCTGTTTATATATCGATTAACCCAGAATTGCAAGTGAATGGTTTTTTTGTTTTGTTCTTTGAACTTTAAAAAAAAAATCATTTTTTTTATTTTATGTTTTGATCTTTCATGGCAATGAAATGGAAATAGCAACAATCTGATACGAGCAGCAGATGAATTAAATTCTATTTCTTATCAAACAGAATAAACCTCCATAAATAGACCTCACAAGTGAACCTAACATATAAGAAACTTCTTCAACTGTTCTACAACAATAATCTATGTTATCCGGACTCAGGTGAGTGTCGGATACGAATGTAGGGGACAAAATACAAGTCAATTCTTTCTTAAATGGGATCACATTTGGTTGATGGGTGGGTGAAACTCCCATTCTTGTGAGACAATGATACTCCAGAATTAAAGGAATTCTCTCATTTAGAGTAAACAATGGCAGAAAACCATGGATACAAAAAAAAAAAAAAAACATAAAATCATGTGGAAATGTGCCTTCCGAAAGAACTTTTTTACAAAAAATATTCTTAATGGTACCTATTTTTTTCACATTGCAGTAAGGAAAAATAATTAACAAAAATATGTAACAATTCACAGCCAAATCCATCTTCATCATCAAGCTGTCAACTTCTTCTCACTAGTCTTGCTTCTGAATGGTGACAACAGGGAAAAAGAGCGAGAAGCTGCATGATTATAAGCCCTTCATGTCAGCTTATCCACCTTTAATGATGTAAAATACTGATATTTGTGAAAATTTATACTCTTTAACACCAGCTTTGAATCCAACACTTGCTTTAGTCTCTGTTGTGGTGACATAAGTCCCTCCCTACAACTCGTGAATTAAGAATTCTCGCAACAACAAGGTCTACTCGACATAAATGAGGAGTTAATGAAACCTTTTCGAAGAAATCTTTCAAAAAATTATCAACTAATCCGAAAGGTTCCTTATTAGACCATGGTATTTGATTCGCCAAATACATCATTATTCTATATTCTTTCATATGTATAGCGCAACCCGATCCGAGTTTTTCAAGTTTATAATTCCTTACTTTTTTTGAATCGAAATGAAAATGAAATATGAAATAAATGAATGAGGGAGAAAATGAATCAAAAGAATAAATATGGTCCAAAATAACTACTACTTACACTTTTGTGGAGTATTGCCGGCTGTTGGGGTCTCATCCTGAGAGATCAGATTTTTCAACGTATGAACTGACAACAACCAGAAAATTAGTCAGCTTCAGGACCAAATACAATCGTAAAATTTACCAAAGCTACAAAAAAAAAAAAAAACTCAGATGACCTAAATGCATTATAGCCTATGTTACCTGGACTCGAAATGAGTGTCGAATACGGGTATGTTCAATTTTTTCTAAGTTTTTCCATATATTTGGAGGATCATACCCTCACATGTCCGAATATGTGTCGGACACAAGTAGTTTAGCAAAAATGAAGAGTCTGGTATGATAGATTCTAGCACTGCAATTTTCAATTTGCAAGTAAATTGCTGATAATCTTAGCACATGTAGCTAGTGACCAATTGACAACAGCCAATTTGTAAATCAAAATTGTCAGTGCTCCACCCAAGTAATTAACCTGGAGCATTTATAGTCTATGTTACACGAACTCTTCATTTTTCTTAAAGAAACCGTGTCCGACACATATTCGGACATGGGTATGGGGTATAATCTTCAAAATATATGAAAAAAATTGAGTATACCCATGTCGGACACATACCCATATCTGACACTCAACCCGAGTCTGAGTAACATAGTTTACAGTTTGATGATAATATACCCTATTTCAGAGCTTTGTACTGAAACAAAACACTCTTCCATGCACATAATAAGACATTAATCTTGTTTAAGAAATAAGGTAAGTTATTATCAGTGTTCCAAGACACTCAACCCCAGAACTCAATTGATGGAAATTAGACTCTCCAATCAAATAATTTCCCACTTGGTGTTAAAATGCATTGGAGTCAAACAGCAAAACTTAAATACCTAAAGCTCATATGTCATACAATTTTACAGTGAAATTTGATCCAATTTCTATCACATTTTCTTCTTTTGTAGTTGCTATTTACTAATCAAAAATAAAACAAAAGGAAATTCAATAACTCTGACAAAACGTTTAAACGATCGAAGTATATCAGAAGACGGATTTTGCAAGTGGAGCTCATGACTCTCACTGCAGCATATCAAATATGTTCGAAAACAATTTCCAAAAATTAAAGTACCAATAACTCATTTGGTCCAAATAATACTGATTTTAAAATGGTATGAATCTTTTAAAGCAGAATTGACAACAAATAGTGTATTAGAGCTGAGATTGTCATGAATTTTGCATCTAACTATCCATCAAAGTGCACAAGGGATGAAATATAAGGCAATTTACCTTCACTAGAAGAGGCAGGGTTTGCAACCAACTCATCAGCCTCAGAACCATTAACACTGACACTATCTGATTCAATACTACGTTCGCTCGTAGCTGAGCTATGATTCTTTCTTCCAAACTTTAACAGCTTCCGAAACCCTTTGGATGACTCCTTTACCTGATGCTTATCCAGAACTTCAGGAATCTTTTCTAGTTTCAAGTTCTTAGAATCAGCTACAAGAGCTCTAACACTCTCTGACTCCGTTGCTGCAGCCTGCGTGCTAGTTGGAGGTGCTCTGCCATACTCCGAAGTTTCAGTACATCGATCTTCCAAAGAAGAGACCCGAGCAAAAGGGGCTTGATAGGGTTTTTCAGTAACACTTGAGCTTGTAAATTTTGATGATTCCTTCTCAGTGTTACTCACATTAACCTTTTGAACCTGGAAATTTGTACATCATATTATAAAGAAGACTCACGATCAGAGGCACATGAAATCTTTATTTTCTGGTTAAGATGAAAAAGAGAATTCATTAACTCAGATTGTTTCACCAATTTGGCACTGAACTGAAATCACAAAGGAAGTAATTGAGAATAAGGTTTCAATGTAATATGGGAACTGCTATAGGCTAATTTGAACTACTAAAATAAAGTTTCAATGAGCTCTCTACAAGGATGGCCAATCTTCTACTTGTGTTGTGCAGTGATTAAATGATAAAAGATGACCAAAAATGTTTGAATTATCAATATAAATCTAAGTTTGTTGCGGAAAGAAATACAGTTTAGCGGGCCTGACTCTTGCAACGAAGCAGTAATGATGATTAGGAATATATCAACAACTGATGATTTGCTTCCAATTTTTCTGTCAATATAGAACTACAAAACTCTAGGCTACATTAATTATATATAAAAAAAAATTCTCCCTTGCCAATCAAGTTCTTACAAACCTTACCTCATAAACTTGTGGTCTTTGTTGTATCTGGTGTTCTTTATCAAGTGCATCAACATTCAGTGAAGAAACTGGTGCATGAATGGCAGCATAATCTGACACCTTCTCAGTTTTCCTCCCTATTTTAAAGATGCCATCATTTTCCTTCTGCACTGCTGCAGTTCCTTCTGATGAGTTTACCGTGGGAACGGAGGACTTCTCACATTCAAGCATCACAACAGTTTTCTCAATTACTGTACTATCATCACCATCAATGTGAAGTGAAACATTGTCCTTGTTCCTATATGGTTCAGTAACATCGGTGGTAGAAATACTGCGGTTCACCTTTTGAGTCATTTCATTTCCTCTTGATTTGCTGTGAGTAACATCAGGGGCTTTAGTTGTTTTAATTTTGAGCTCTGGAAGAGATGCAGTCTTACTTTTATCATGGTTCATAATTGCTGATATTTTTTTGCTTTCAGGCCCTCCGGATGCTTTTGTTTTGGATGATGGTTCGGAGTTCCGTGACTTCACTGAAGAAACATGTGGGCTGCTACTCGTTTTCGGCTCTGATAATCTCCTAATCCTTGCCATTGATGCCTTTGCATCAGGAGTTACACCACCAATGTCTTTCTTCAGTTCAGGCAGTGATGAAACTGACTGGCTTAATCTATTTCCACTGGAGTGGATTCCAATGTTCAATTTGCTGGGTTTGGAGGCTTTGTGAGAATCAGCTGATCCCACAGAAGCAGTCCTGATGGTTCTTCGTAGTGGCGACGATGATCCAGGCTTGGCATCAGTAAACTTTGATCCCTTATGAGAGCTTGGGGAAAGTTTTGATGGCAACTGTTTCCGGCTTTGCACGGCCACAGATGACTGAGCAGGAATAGAACAGCCTCTAGCAGCAATTCTCTTTTGTCTCTCCATCTTCAATCCTTCCAGTCGTCTAATCTCCGCCTCTTCCTGAAAAAGTGTTAAAAAATGGATTAACAAATAAAAGTGAATAAAGAATTTATTTGTTAAACCACCTGAGCTAACTGTAAAGAGAGCTGAGGTTGTACTATAAGCATTCAAAGTATTAAGTATGCACCAAAAGCAGCATACCTTCTCCTTCTTCATTTTCTGAAGATCAGCTTTATAGGTTCTTAGCCTCTCAGCCCGGGCTTTTGCTTCGTCCAAAGGACTCAGTTTTGAAGGCTTTGCTTTCCTTATTGGCCCTACAGCCTTCCTTTTATCTGAAGGATCAGCAATAAGTTTCGATTTTCGTTCCTTGTCTGACTTTTTAGACCCTTGCATGCTGTCTTTATTTTTCTTATCCAGTGAAATACCATCTTTAGCATGAACATGCATTTCATAATCCAAAGCAGGATCATAACCAATTGACCCCATTTCATTTCCACGCTCAGGCATCAAAGTCAAAGCATCTGTTTCATAGTTGACCTGGCTTCCAACCCTGTTAGGTATATTTTCTGCTTTCTGAAGTGACAACGAGAGCTCGGAATCCATATTGATAGCATTGCAATCATCAGTTCCAACTTGAGTGACTGAAGTTAACCTGAATGGAACTATGTAGGAATCATCATCTATATTATTTGATGATCTTTCTAAACTGTTGGATGAACGTTCAAACCCATTAACATCCATTCGATCTGATGGAGAATTCATAAAATCTGACTGATTCTGTTGTCTATCTACTATAAAGTCCTCATTTGTGGTCCTCTTATACACCCTCCTGCCATCTATTTCTGTAGAATGTAAATCCATTTGACCATCAATGAAACTCCGACCGTCAACGGAGCGACCACCTCTTCTAGAAATCAAAGACTGATCGTTTGATGCTTTAAGCACACGAGAGCCACTTGCACTAATTTTATGCATGTCAGTTGTATTCCCTTCTCCGTATTGACCCGTTTCTTGTCCACCAAAAACTAATGGGTCTTCACCCACACTATTTGGTCTTCTCTTTCCTCGAACCTCCTTTTCGGCTGAAAACATGCCTTGGTCAGCTCTATGTTCTTCCTCTTCAGCATCTCTAAGTACATAATTTTGAAATGCTTGCCAGTGTCCACCATCTGTCTCCTTCCCAGGAACTGTTTCTTCTTTATCAAATGAATTCAATGCATCAACAGACTTTGTTAGACTTCCTTTCCCCTTTGAGGATCTCAGAGAGTTCTTATGGTAAGAATCTCCAGCTTCCTCCTCCATTTCCGAGCCAGAATGTGACTGTGAATCACTACCTGAAGAGTTTTGCCTCTTTGAAGTGATATAATTAATGTTCCGAATGACCACCATTCCTGATTGCTTTTTACCTGACCTGCTGCTAATCTTCTTTCTTGATTTTGGACTTAGTGAAGTTTCATTCTCCGACTCCTCATCATCTTGAGATTTTGCTCTCTCCGGCTCCCAAGTATCTGATCCATTATGGCTATCTCTGCTATCCATAGAATGTCGTTTCTGTATTCTTTGACCCACATTGAATTTTGGATCCTCCATTGATGGATAAGGTTGCTGAAAGAATGGGCTACTTCCTGGATAGTTTGGATAGTAAGGCATGCCTTGCATTGGATATCCTTGAAAGGTTGGCATACCACCTGGTGGAGAATGGATAGGCCAGGGAGGAAACACGGGATGCGGAAATTGGGCCTGGTAATATTCTTGACGGCCGGGGGTCTGTTGATCCATGCAAGGCTTCTCATCTGGCCATATCAGAAGTTTATTCATTTCAATTCATTATTAGGAGAAAGTAACAAGCATGAATAAAATATTTGTCAAGCATAGAAATGACATGTGAAAAGCAAATGGATGAATGCCAGAAAGCAAGAATATTTCAACTGAGATAACTTATCTTGTAACAGCAAAGTAATGACACAAGTGGCTAATAATGATGGTGGGAGTTTGCAAGTCCTGGAATCAAGTCCAAGCAAATGGAGTGGGCGGAAAATCGGACAGGAAAAACTCACCCCTTGTTAAATAACCCAACCAAAAACCAAACATACGAGTGGTTTCCCTTAAAGTGTAAGCAAGTCATTGTTTTCGACATTAAAAAAATTGAGTGGCTCGTTTTAATCATAGAGCAACAAGCAATGTCATAAGCGCCCGAAATTAAGACCATCTCATGCACTGTAAGCAAGGCCAGACAGACAAAACATTAATGCACATAATTACACATGCACTGAAAATGCTGATAGATATATCAACAAAACACCAGCACAGAGAAATCTGTATTTTGAAATTCTACGAAAATAACAATAATACTAAAATAACTTGTGACCTGTAGAAGACAACAAAAATTAAAAAAGATAATAATAATAATAATCTCCCTTTGCTTCCAGAAGGAAATTGAGGAGTTAGTCAGAGAATATCAGAGCAACATGTCCTGACATAGAAAAAAAGGTTGAACTAACATTTTATATAGAGGAAACCTCTAAATCATATACCTGTAGTTGACTCAACACCAGATTTTCCATTGTTTTCTGAAATTTCAGGGCATGTTTCCTTGAGCTCTTTCTGCTTATTGATCATATTGGAAAACACAATGCCAGATGCATTCATAGCCGAGAAATCAGATCGACTAGCCATTGCTTCAGCCGTTTCAATTTCAAGCCACTGGCCAGTTTCATGCTTTCTTTTCCATAATTCAGTAAATTTTACACAAGCATCCCTGCAACGAAAAAAAAAAAAAAAAGACTTAATCAAGAGACTATTCACAGGTTAACGAATTATTCTTCCATGAGTATCATTGTTGGAAAACTGACATCTTAAACCTATGTTGCTCCGACTCTTTATTTTTCTTGAAGTACCCAAGTCCCACACTGACACATATTCGGACATGACTATGGGGATATGATCCTCCAAGGACCCTCCAAATACATGAAAAAACTTATAATAAATCAAACATACCCGTGTCCGACACTTACGCTTGAGTCCGAGTAACTTAGTCTTAAACTACGGGTAATTTTGACCACAGGAAAAATACCCAATCGTATATGAGTACGTGATCACTAATAAAAATATATGGTTGCATACAACTAAGTTGCCTGATTGAAAATTCCACATACCTCAAACGAGAGGCTCTAAAACTTTCAGCAAATGACATCAAAGGTGCCATGTGGTCAATTTCAAAACCAGCAGCTACAGCACGTGCAAAGGCCATACCTTGCTCTTTCTGCAGCACTGTCTTCCTAGTCTCCAGGACTTTCAAAAGTTGAACTCTAGTAAAAAGTCGAAACAATATGTTAGATTATTTCAACAAATTAAACATATAAAAAGATATGATATTCAACACTATGTTCTTCACTGTTAACATGACATAATGTGCCACTTGTCGCATTCTTTTTGCCTTTTTCTTCCTTTAAAAAAAAAAAGCAATCTTTTATTCTACAAATTATGCAATGTACACTTTCCTGTGTAGGTAGCTAATTAACTACAAACATGTTGATCACTTTTTGAACTCTTACCCTTACTTTAAATAATTTGGAATGTATATATAGTGAAAGAGAAAAAAGTCAACAGAATGTTATGCAAAAAATTGAAGTAATTTGTGAAGAATCTAATATGCCTCTCTTCCACATCCTCTCTCCAAAAGCCGTGATATTTTTTGTCCTTCCCCGAAATTTCCGTGTCCCCCAAGAAAGATCCTCTCAGATAAGGGTGTAACCAAGTCAAGCCTACTCGCAAGCTACTTGGGCTTTATTCCAGTCTCCAAGAATACTCAGATTTGACTCATTCACTGTTCATTCGAGCTTCAGCGTAAGTAGCTAAAATAGTCTAATGAGCCAAGTTCAAGTATGTACACCTTATACAGTTCGAAGGTAAAACAACCCGAGGAACATGAAAAGGATAAATTATTTGTTTTGTCTGTCAGATCAGTGTGAGTATCACAGCACTTCCCTTGATATTTTACATGCTGACCTGTAATGGTATTTACCATTATAAGGTTATTGCATTCATGACATCCCTGATTCACTCACCAAAGTGAAGGCTTTCTAGGAAACTAGATGGATGGAAAAATACATCAAACTATGCAAAATTCGAAGTGACCACTAAAAGCTATAGATAATATACAATTCAATATCCTCAATTAAAAATTATCCATGCAGCCATAGAACAACATACTTAGAATTTCCTTCCTGCAAAGCAGACCCATTCGCTTCAGGTGGCTGTGCACTAGGCTGCCAAAATGAAAACGAATTAAAAAAAATTACGAAAATTTGAACACATGCTAAGAATTATTTAGTGCATACTCACTGTGTAAAGGACCATAGCTTTCTCCTCATTGGAATCTGGTGTAGCCCTGCTGCCTGTCCAAAGACATCAGGTGTAATACAAGATCAAATAAAAAAGTAAAATGAAAGCAAAAAATTTTGGAACTAATGATGAAAGAATTGTGGAATGAAAGATTTGAACAAGCATGATACTGCACTAAGAACCTTTATTAGCATGATAGTAACCTATGTTACTCGGACTCGGGAGTGAGTGTTAGATACGGGTATGTGTCCGACAGGGGTATGCTCAATTTTTCTAAGTTTTTCCATATATTTGGAGGATCATAACCCCATACCCTTGTCCGAATATGTATCGGACACGGGTACTTCAGAGAAAATGAAGAGTCAGAGTAACATTGATAGTAACTCCAGAATGGATAAAGGAACACGAAGATACAAGATGGCTAGAAAATACGAAATAGCATGACTATTTAATCCACGACTCGATCCATAATTATATTTAAAATGGCACTAATCTAGACGAAGTTAGAAGTGAAGAATATAGGCAAAAAGTTATTAGCAGTTACCTTCTATGCTTTCCAAAGGTTTTACATGATGTTCTTCTACCTGTCGAAAAAAAGAACAAGTATAATTAATCTCTATGGTAAAAATATAATAGAACTCCAAAAGATTTTACTTACAGCACTCAATCCTATATTATTGTTGCTTTGAATTGCAATAGCCTCTTCAATCTGCAAAATTTCCGATTCGACAGTGTACACTCGTTCCAAAATCTCTGGAGTACTCACAAATCGAACAAACCTGCAAAAGGCGAAAAGAAAATAGCATCTCGCGCCAATTTCAAAGGGAAAGAAATTAAAAGATTTATCCTAGAGCCGTTTTCGACAACAAGCTTGGTAGATATGACAGACTCAACCATCACACTCACACTATCACAACACGAAAACATTGCTCTAATGCCAAAAAAAAATTCTTTATGGAATAACAACTAACTGGCCTTTGTCAAATAACAGAGAAGACTCATCCAATCTTCATAATATAGAAAATAATCCTAATAAGAAAGAAGCATCAAATAAGCTTACAAACCTTTCCAGGGTTCCTTTTGTGAACCAAGTTGCATCAATGCTGGGGTCTGGTTGAAGGATAATTGAATAACCCCCCTTGGCCATCTGCTCTTGTGCAGTCTTCAAATGGGCAAGAAATGGATTAAGCAAACCTGAAGCCATTTTCTCTGTCTTTCCATTTGCAGATATCAACAAATCACACCTGATGAAAGTAATTAAGCAGAATATAATAAATTATATCTACAAAGAATATAAGCAAACTATACCAAATTCAAAATCTTAAACATATATTAATGCACACACATTATGGAAACAAACTCTAATGCTAAAAATTCAAACTGATCAAACATATCTCTATCCAAACCAAATACTAAACAATAGAAGCATGCTTAATACCTCTATCATGCTATGTATTAGCTACCAATCAAAGAAAATTATTACCTTGTTCGAGTTGGTGTGAGTTGGAACACAACTGAGTCAAGCCGAGTTGAAGACTTCATTGTTACCCCCTCAAAAGACAGATCTTTGATGGAGAAATGACTTCGTTATGAAATAAAAAGCAACAATTTTCATGAAAATTCCCAAAAAAGAAAAAAATTTGACATTTGGGTTCTAAAGATATATAGCTCAGTGTAGTAACAGGAAAAAAAAGGTTTGCAGAGAATCAGAAAGACCTCAAGAAAAGGGAAAGTTCTCAGAGAAATAGAGGTGCTTCTAGAGAGAGAAAGTGAAAAAAAGGGTCTCTTTCAGAGAGAGAAAGACAGGATCCAAAGACTGTTTTTGTTGAAGTCTTAGGATGCTGAGGAAGTGAAAATTGAAGGAAAAACATTTACTTGATGACACTTTGGTCGGAAATTTTTTTGTTGGCGGTAAAAAAAGGAAAAGTAAAGGGGTAGCATGGGGAATTGAAGTAAAGTTGACGACAAGTATGGGGAAATGCTGAAGCCTAAAGGACAAATATTATTTTAGTTGATGATATGAATTATGTGAATTTACATAAAGGACCTTGTTTGTTTTTTGTCAATAGTAACGTTGAATATTTTATATTATATACCACTTGTACTTAATTAGGTTTTAAAATTAGTGGGTTTATGCTAATTTTATTAGATTTAATTTAATTCGCTTTAAAAAAAAAAATTACCAATCAACCAAAATTTGCATGAAAAAATTTAGATGTCCAAAATGTTAAGTATATATATATATATATATATATATATATATATATATTAGAAATCCAAATCATAATAATAATAAGTAATATGAGTTATAGATAATTTGAATTGTATGCATATTATATAAGTTAATAATTAAAAGGGAAAGGAATGTTATTTTTTACCATAAGGTTAAGATTATAGATAATTTGGACTTTCTAAAATATGTTGAGAAAATTAATGGTTTAGGCTAATGATAATGAGGTATAAAAGTCCAACATCATAATGTGAAAGGTTTAAGCCAATTAAAATTTCCAAATCCTTTATTTTACTTAATTTTTATTTGAACGATCGATGAAAATATTTTTCATCATCTATTATTTATTATTTATTTCGTTTTGTAATAATGATCTTTTGCTGCTCGATAAATGATTGGAAGAACATGATGAAGAAGATTTGTCAATAGGACAATTACAGAGATGCTCTCATTTCAACCTTTTTCTTTACTAATAATATACTAACTTTGATTCAATTTCTTTTAAGACATTATAAACCAAAATTATAGTCATGCAATGCAAAACATGATTAATATATTATAATTGGTATATTTTTAGGTAAACTATTTCATGGATCGAGTCGGATCGTGACTTGAATTTTTTTTATTTTCTTTTGTCAAGTTTGGATCGATCCGAAAACTCATAACAATGTTCAAAATAATATTAAAAAATTATTTTATTTTTATATTAATATTAATATTTATAATTAAATTTAAATAAAATATTTTTATTAATGAACAATAAATCAAACCGATCGACTTAAATTCAAAAAAATTCTGTTAAGACCCGATCTAATACATTGTTTTCATTAGACTGTTATAGCAATCTTTTAAAAAAAAAATCACAAGCTGTTCTCATGGCATGTGGTCCTTCGCATCTTTGCTTTCTTCACGTGTTTTACTAACTAATCTTTTACAATAATTTTTCGCTTAATTAAGCAGAAAAATTATGATTAGGTGAAGAATTGTCTTGCTTAAGTTTCGTTTCGTTAAAACCTTGGTTTTTTTCCTTTTTAATTTTTATTAATTTTTCTAAATAAATAAATTACAAAATATCAATCAAACGAAACTTAAATACTATATATATGAGAGATAGTTTAATCAATATTAACCCTTTAAAAATGAAATCATTAAAATTAATCTTAAAATATCAAAAGATAAATAAATGCATTTAATAAAAAGGTTTAAGTATAAAAAAACCTTGAACTAAAAATAATAATCAAATAAGTCTTTATTATTTTATTACAATTATTTAAGCCCTGAAACATATATTTTTATCAATTTGAGTCCTGAAACATCTATTTTCATCAAATTAAATATTCGATTGAACGAAAATGGTTGATTTTTAATCAATTTTTGTCTAATCAAAAACTCAATTTGGTGAAAATAGATGCTTGATGGATTAATTAATTACAATAAAACGATAAGAATTTAGATGATTATTTAATTTTTGTTCAGATTTTTTTTATATATTTAAACCTTAAAAAAATTACAGACAACTATATTTTAATAAATCTAACTAAAAAATAAATAAAAAGTGATCCAATTGATAGTGAACTTGCTAGTTAAAAAATGGAAAGGAGATTAACAAACCTCTCACTCCTTTTATTTTATTTTCTTGTTTCTTTGTTTATTATCGCAATTTCTTTTTCTTTTTTTTTTTTTCTATTAGAAAGCCCATCCCCTCCTTTTCTCCATTGAGATTTTTTTTTTTTTTAGCAAAATTAAGTTCAATGAGATATATATTTTTATGGATTAATGGGATATATTAATTTCATCCAAATTCCAACATTTACAGTTCTCTTTGCATTTTGCACCTTTTTTTGTATGGTCCTCAATTTTCCTTTCTTAAGATGATCTTTGTATTTATATATGAAAAAAAATGATACAAGTATATATATATATATATATATATTCATATAGGATTATTGGTCTCTGTCTACCAGCCAAAATTAGGATATGATTTTGTCATTTTCTTGAATACATAAAATCATAGAGTTTTTTTAATCGATCATCTAATAAATGGTATTTTAATCTTTCATTATTTGGTAATTCATGTATCCTTATTGTATTCGTATTTTTCTTTTATGTTATGTTATGTTTAAGATGTTATATAAACTTTGACATGTTAATAATTCATATTATATAAATTTTAATACGTTAATAATTTATATCGTGCTCGTATTATTTTTTCGTATTATATCGTATTTTATATTATACTTTAATTTTTTTTCCGTATCATATAATCGTTTATCAATCTATCTTCCATGACTCCATCTTATAAATCTCAAAATATCAACGTGTTAAAATTCAATGAAATATGCTTTTACTTAAAAACTTTACCTTACTTTTAGTCATCATTGATTTAGTTTAGAATTATATGATGAGTGAATTTCAAGTACAAGTACATTTTTTGTTTTATGATTAAAATTAAAGAATTTTAATTGGTTAGAAAAGGGTAGATGTCCATATGTGATAAAGTGTCAAAATCAAAATCAAGCTTGATATAAAGACAAAATTAAAAGATTCTTTAAAATAATCCTCACATAATTTTAACTTTCACAAATGGATTATATTATATACGGCAGCCTCCTACCTATCCAATACTTTATAAATTTGGCACATTCAATGTATAAGGTCATGAATTATACAATTTTTTTAACAGCATTATTTGTGAATATGTTCCCCTATCCCCAAACAAGCATCAAATAAATATTTTTTAGTTTATTCTTAATTGGCTGCTAATACTTAATTTATCAAAAAAAGCATATTAATTATATTTGAGCATTTGATTCGATAGTATGTATATGTATTTTTTGTTGAGTATTTTTGAGTCAAGTCCCAATCCCACATAGCTTGCTTATGTTAAGCCAAGGGGGCTTTCACCTTATAAGTAGAGAGCTTAGGCTTTGGTTGAACTCACCCACCACCCCTGTGAGAGATAGTCTATACTCTTGTATTAGGATTATTCGGTGGTGAGTCATAGTGTTTTGTTTTGAGGGTTTGTAGCTTAATCCGTTCAAAAGCTACTTGTTGTAGTGATGTTATCCTTATGGGATCGTGGATGTAGGCCAAGAAAGGTCGAACCACGTAAAAAATATTGTGTCTTTTTCTTTTCTTATTCGAATGCTTGTTGTGGGTGAATGCTTACTTTTGGGTAACCAGGTTTTATTTTTCCCAACAACTGGTATCAGAGCTTATGGTTCGAGGGAGGAGTTGCCTAAAAGCTTTTGGTTCGTGCAAAGAGAGATGCTGCCAGCTGCCAAGAGTTTTTTGGTTCGAGTAAGGAGAGAAGCTTTGTTCGAGGAAGAAGAGTTGTCGAGTTCCTGCCAAGTGGTTATTGGGACTTTGACTCAAGGGAGGATATGTTGAGTATTTTTGAGTCAAGTCCCAATCCCACATAGCTTGCTTATGTTAAGCCAAGGGGGCTTTCACCTTATAAGTAGAGAGCTTAGGCTTTGGTTGAACTCACCCACCACCCTTGTGAGAGATAGTCTATACTCTTGTATTAGGATTATTCGGTGGTGAGTCATAGTGTTTTGTTTTGAGGGTTTGTAGCTTAATCCGTTCAAAAGCTACTTGTAAGAAGGTTTGTAGCTTAATCCATTCAAAAGCTACTTGTATAAGGGTTGTTGGGCATGGATCCCTCTTATGTGGAGGAAATACCCATTCTGCCCTTAGCCCTTTTAATTAAGAGGGCTTTTGTATTTGGCTGAGTGTGGAGTCAGAACCAAAGAAAAAGAAAAAGAGAGGGAGGCGGCAGAAAAAGAGAGAAAAGAGTGAGTTGCACAGTTCTGATCAAGTTGTCGATCGGAGGTTCATCCGTGGTCCGATCTTCTTGATTTTCTGGCAGTGGCTATAGGATACGTAGATGCTGATTGTGTACGATGAGAATTTCCATCTGAACACTATAAAGTACTGTTTTGTGTCCGAATAGTAGTCACGTTTTTGGGGTGATTTCTCAACTTTCTCTCTTTGATTTTAATATCACTTGTTGATAGCTAAGTTAGAGCTGTGTACTCATTGTGTTAGCTGAATTATTGTGATATTGTAAACGCACTCTCATTATAGTGGAGATTTTGACTGGACTCCTAAGTCCCGTGGTTTTTACCCTTTGATTTAAAGGGGTTTTCCACGTAAAAATTGTGTCTCGTGTGATTGGTTGTTTGTGATTATCCTTGGTTGAATTTGTGTTGCTGGAGTATATATATATATCTTGTGCAATTTAGTACAATATTTACAGATCCTGTTAATTGGGAGAGAAAGAACTACCGGTTGTGTTTTCCCGATTTTGGTAAGTTCGGTTTCTGCCCATCAAACTGGTATCAGAGCTTTGATTGTGTTGTTGTGTAATTATGGAGGCTGGCACAAGTAGAATGATTGTTTTGAATGGCACAAATTATCAATTGTGGCAGAATAAAATGAAAGACCTGTTATTTGTGAAGTCTTTGCATCTTCCTGTCTTTGCTACTCAAAAACCTGAATCTAAAAGTGATGAGGAATGGGAATTTGAGCATCAGCAGGTGTGTGCTTTTATTCGCCAATTTGTTGAGGAAAATGTTTACAATCACATTGATCAAGAGACACATGCACGCACATTGTGGAGCAAGCTTGAAAACTTGTATGCTTTAAAGTCTGGCAATAACAAGTTGTTCATGCTTAAAAAGATGATGGAACTGAAGTATAAAGAAGGAACAACTGTGGCTGATCACTTGAATGAGTTTCAAGGAGTTATGAATCAGTTAATTGGTATGGGCATCAAATTTGAGGATGAAGTAGTAGGGCTTTGGTTGCTTGCTACTCTACCGGATTCTTGGGAAACATTTCGGGTTTCACTTATTAATTCTGCTCCTAATGGTGTAGTAACTTTGGAACTTGCCAAGAATGATGTTTTGAATGAAGAAGTGAGAAGAAAGTCTCAGGGTTCTTCATCACATTCTGAGGTTCTGGTTACGGAAAATAGGGGGAGAAGTAGGAGCAAAAATGAAACGGGTAGAGATAAAAGCCGAAGCAAGTCAAGATCAAGATTTAAAAATGTTGAGTGCCATCATTGTGGCAAGATGGGCCATATCAAGAAATATTGCTACAAGTGGAGGAAAGAGAACAAAGGTGGTAGTGATAAACAAGAGAAGAGGGATCATGGAAAGAATGATCGTGTTACTACTGCTACCTCTGATGATCTGTTGGTTACTTGTGATGAGAATGTGATCAACTTAGCATGCGACGAGACAAGTTGGGTAATAGACACTGGTGCTTCACTTCATGTCACGTCTAGGAAGGAATTCTTCACATCTTATACGCCTGGTAATTTTGGGGTATTGAAGATGGGTAATGATGACTTGGCACATGTTGTTGGCATGGGAGATGTCTGTTTGGAAACTAACAATGGAACAAAGTTGACGCTAAAAAATGTAAGACATGCACCGGATATCCGTTTGAATTTGATTTCAGCGGGAAAGCTAGATGATGAGGGATTTTGTAACACCTTCAGTGATGGTCAGTGGAAATTGACTAGAGGCTCATTCGTTGTGGCTCGAGGAAATAAGTGTTCAAATTTATATTTGATGCAGTCTTCAATTTCCAGAGGTATTGTTAATGTGACGGAAAATGATAGTTCAACTGTGCTATGGCATAAACGGCTTAGTCACATGAGTGAAAAGGGGCTTAATTGTCTGGCCAAGAAGAATCAACTTTCTGGGTTGAAGAATGCTACACTGAAGAATTGTGCTCATTGTTTGGCTGGAAAACAAAGAAGAGTTTCATTTAAGAGTCATCCTCCTTCAAGAAAATCAGATTTGCTAGAGTTGGTACATTCCGATGTTTGTGGTCCTTTGAAAGTAAGGTCGTATGGTGGTGCACTTTATTTCGTGACTTTTATTGATGACCATTCAAGAAAACTTTGGGTCTATACTTTGAAAACAAAAGACCAGGTGCTTGATGTGTTCAAACAGTTTCAGGCTTCAGTTGAAAGGCAAACTGGGAAGAAGTTGAAGTGCATCCGTTCTGATAACGGCGGCGAATATAGTGGACCATTTGATGATTATTGTCGTGCACAGGGAATCAGACATCAAAAGACACCTCCTAAGACACCACAGTTGAATGGCTTAGCCGAAAGAATGAACAGAACATTGATTGAGAGAGTCAGATGTTTGCTCTCAGATGCAAAGTTACCTAGATCTTTTTGGGGTGAAGCTTTGTATACAGTGGCACATGTGATTAATTTGTCTCCAAGTGTTCCTTTGCAAGGTGATGTTCCAGACAAAGTTTGGTTTGGTAAGGATATGTCATATGATCACCTGCGTGTGTTCGGTTGCAAGGCTTTTGTACATGTTCCAAAGGATGAGAGGTCAAAGTTAGATGCCAAGACTCGTCAATGTATCTTTGTTGGTTATGGTCAAGATGAATTTGGGTACAGGTTATATGACCCAGTTGAAAAGAAACTTGTTAGAAGCAGAGATGTTGTTTTCATTGAGGATCAGACCATTGATGACATTGACAAGGCGGAGAAAACCGATCCACAGAATAGTGATGACTTGACCACCATGGATCCAATTCCTCTAACCCCTCCGCCAAATCCAGTTGAGGATGGCATGCAAGAAGATGTCCATGATGACCAGCATGGTATGGGTGATTTTGATGCTCCCATGGATAGTGTTGTGAATGATCAACACCAAGGACCTATATCTCCACCAGCAGTTCCACTTTGGAGGTCTACTAGAGATCGACAGCCTTCTGTGAGGTATTCTTCTGATCAGTATGTTCTTTTAACTGATGGGGAAGAACCGGAGTGTTATGAAGAGGCTATGGAGAGTGAATGCAAAGGTCAGTGCGTTGATGCTATGAAAGATGAGCTTAAATCTTTACATGACAACCATACGTTTGAGCTGGTGAAATTGCCTAAGGGTAAAAGAGCTTTGAAAAATCGGTGGGTTTACAGGTTGAAGCAAGAAGAGAATTCTTCAACTCCACGATACAAAGCTAGATTGGTCGTCAAGGGTTTCAGTCAGAAAAAGGGGATTGATTTTGAGGAAATATTCTCTCCAGTTGTAAAAATATCCTCTATCAGATCTATATTGAGTTTGGCATCCTATTATGACTTGGAAGTCGAGCAAATGGATGTGAAAACTGCTTTTCTTCATGGTGATTTAGAAGAAGAGCTTTACATGGAGCAACCAGAGGGTTTCATTGCACAAGGAAAAGAGGACTATGTGTGCAAATTAAAGAAGAGCTTGTATGGTTTGAAGCAAGCTCCGAGGCAATGGTACAAGAAGTTTGAGTCTGTTATGGGGGAGCATGGCTACAAGAAGACTACTTCTGATCATTGTGTTTTTGTCAAGAATTTCTTTGGTGATGATTTTATTATTTTGTTGCTCTATGTTGATGATATGCTTATTGTTGGTCGTAATGCTTCTAAGATTAATATGTTGAAGCAAGAGTTGAGTAAATCCTTTGCGATGAAGGACTTGGGGCCAGCAAAGCAAATTCTTGGCATAAGGATCACACGTGATAGAAATGCCAAGAAATTGTGGTTATCACAAGAGAAGTACATTGAAAAAGTACTTCAAAGGTTTAGTATGGACAAAGCTAAAGTGGTGAGCACTCCTCTTGCTACACACTTTAGATTGAGTGTCAAGCAGAGTCCTTCCACAAGAGAAGAGAAGGAAGACATGCAGAAGGTTCCTTATGCTTCAGCCGTGGGTAGTTTGATGTATGCAATGGTATGCACAAGACCTGACTTAGCTCATTCTGTTGGCACCGTCAGTCGGTTTCTTTCTAATCCAGGCAGAGAGCATTGGAATGCAGTGAAGTGGATTATGAGATATCTTCGGGGTACTTCCAACTTGAAACTTTGTTTCAGCAATGAGAAACCTGTTCTAGTTGGTTATACAGATTCTGATATGGCTGGAGACATTGACTCCAGAAAGTCCACTTCGGGTTACTTAATTACTTCTGCAGGGGGAGCTGTGGCTTGGCAATCCAGATTGCAAAAATGTGTTGCATTGTCCACTACTGAGTCAGAGTTCATTGCAGTGATCGAAGCGTGCAAGGAGTTGCTTTGGATGAAGAGATTTATGCAAGAACTTGGCTTTACCCAAGAGAGGTATGTTTTATTTTGTGATAGCCAGAGCGCTATTCATCTTGGTAAGAATTCAACCTTTCATGCTAGGTCTAAACATATCGATGTAAGGTATCATTGGATACGAGATGTTCTCGATGCTAAATTGTTAGAACTTGAGAAAATTCATACTGATGATAATGGTGCTGATATGTTGACTAAAGCCTTACCAAGAGAAAAGTTTGAAATATGTTGTTTGATCGCCGGGATGGCGAACACCTCCACATAGTCGGGAGGGGGAGATTTGTTGGGCATGGGTCCCTCTTATGTGGAGGAAATACCCATTCTGCCCTTAGCCCTTTTAATTAAGAGGGCTTTTGTATTTGGCTAAGTGTGGAGTCAGAACCAAAGAAAAAGAAAAAGAGAGGGAGGCGGCAGAAAAAGAGAGAAAAGAGTGAGTTGCACAGTTCTGATCAAGTTGTCGATCGGAGGTTCATCCATGGTCCGATCTTCTTGATTTTCTGGCAGTGGCTATAGGATACGTGGATGCTGATTGTGTACGGTGAGAATTTCCATCTGAACACTATAAAGTACTGTTTTGTGTCCGAATAGTAGTCACGTTTTTGGGGTGATTTCTCAACTTTCTCTCTTTGATTTTAATATCACTTGTTGATAGCTAAGTTAGAGTTGTGTACTCATTGTGTTAGCTAAATTATTGTGATATTGTAAACGCACTCTCATTATAGTGGAGATTTTGACTGGACTCCTAAGTCCCGTGGTTTTTACCCTTTGATTTAAAGGGGTTTTCCACGTAAAAATTGTGTGTCTCGTGTGATTGGTTGTTTGTGATTATCCTTGGTTGAATTTGTGTTGCTGGAGTATATATATATATCTTGTGCAATTTAGTACAATATTTACAGATCCTGTTAATTGGGAGAGAAAGAACTACCGGTTGTGTTTTCCCGATTTTGGTAAGTTCGGTTTCTGCCCATCATTTTTCTACTTAAAAAATGAGTTCAAATATTTTTTCTCTTAAAATTTTTAAAAAAATACTAATGAGTTAATTAAAAAATTGAAAAAATTAAAAGGGTATTTCGTGGGTATATATATATATATATATTTTATGTATATAAAAGAAATCAAAATCTAGAGAATCAAGGTAAGGTAAGGTTACCTGTTCTTAATAGTGTTGGTTATCCTCCAATCTACTTTGAATTAAGTCAGAATGTTAATGTCCAATTTATGATGAAAATTAATAACCAAATTAATTTTAAAGTTTTATATATGGTAGGTCCAAATGTGCTCCAACTCCTAGACAAAGAAAAGACCTTATTATCTACATTTTGCATTAAACAGCAGCTCCAATTTTGTCCTTTGGTTGTGGCTGATCGATTCACTTGTTAATTTGACTCAATTCTCTTTCCCAATATACTTTTTAATTATTATTATTTTCTTAGAAGAATTGGAGAATGTTCTTCATAGAAGGCAGAAAAACTTGTCACAAACATATATAAACATGTTAACTGTTACATGAAACTTGTGGAACCCATTAATCTATACGAAATGATTTGAATCTAAAAAATATTGTGATAGAAATAATGATATGAATCGATTAACTAATGCTAAATTATGCATTAATCATCGAAACAAATGCTCGGATATAATTTGTCAAGTTTATTATTTTCCTTACCCTGCCTTCAAAATCAATATGAGATTCTCTTATTTAGAAGTAAACTAACAAAAATGGTATTATATTCTAGAGGGATTCTCAATTTTTTTTAATGATAGGATGGGATTATCAAGTTTTAACATGTTATAAAATTTTCATATATATTTGAATCTTAGAAAAGAAAAATGGATGGACTGATTTATTGGCCTCTATCACCAACCTTTTGTCCATTATATAATACAACTATACAAGGGATGTAGTGCATTTTTCAAAGGCAAAAGAAAAAAATGAATATACAAATAGAATAGAGCTCATAACTGCAATCATATGCACTTATGTTTTTATGGAATTCAATAAGATTATAGAGTCACCTAACTTTGTCCATATTTTCCATGGAAGAAATATATGGATAAAATTCCCCCCAAAAATATATAAAAAAGGACTTTATACAAAAATATATTGCAAACAAATTAATAAAGGTCTCTTTATCACTAGAGTTGTTCAAGAACCGGGCCACCCGCATAATCACGACAGACCTAACTTGAATTCGGTAGGGCATATAGGTAAGAATTTTCATAATTCGGGCCAGTCCGGCCCGACCCAAATTATTATTCATTAAATAAAAAAAATTATATAAATTTAATTATAAAAAATATATATTAATATAAAATTGATTTTTTTATATTTTTTGAACAGTAAAAGGGCTTTCGAGCCAACTCAAACTGGACTTGGGCAAGAAAATAAAAAAAAATTAAGACCGCAGCCCAACCCATAGACAGATCTATTTATCACCAAACAGATAAAATAAACAAAGACGAGACAAGGTTATGAATCATATTTTGGTAGAACCAGAAATTTAATCTAGTTGGTTCATACAATCACATTAAAAAATGACAAATAACATCCAGTAAATTCAGGTTCATGAAGTTCTAACTCTTACGATACTTTCTCTTATCTCGTCTATGTTTTCTTTATAAATATATATATATATATATATATATATATTACCCAGTAACCAAAAATCAAATATATATATAGTAGTTCTAAGATGTAGGTGGTATTTTTGGATGGAGAGTAATTATTATTTTGGCTGACTTTATGAACAAAAACAGTTCATTTATAATATCTTGCATGTCAAGATATTATTTGGATGCTTGCAAAATTGCCTCCCAAAATTGTACATTAACTTTTTATTGCAATTTATTTATTAATTTTATTGTAATTAAATTCTGGTTTTGCACTTGTTGGTGAGTTGGAAGTAGCTAGGTGGTAGTTGTCAACTTTCAAAGGAAATGAAGAATTGGAGAAAAAAAGAAGAAAAAAAAACCATAGAATTGGGAAGGTTGTTTTATGTATGTTACTTGTAAGTATAAAAGATTGACATGTAATGATAAGAAATAAGCCTTCTAGCCAGCACAAGTTTTTATAAACTACAAATAGAGACAAATAAAAGTTCATAATGTATTAATTTTGACATTAAGGTAAGAGTTCTTTTAGGGACATGGTTGTTTTAATAAAGCTCAATTATGAGGTTTTAAGGATAACAAAGTGAAAAGGAGATCATTAGTTATATTGGACAAGGGAAAAGAAATCTTCTCTCATTCATTTCTTTATTTTTTTCCTTAAAAACTTGAATTTTTTTATACGATTAGAGATATCTTTAAACTTTGCTAAGCGATCTAATTTCCTTTCTCAACTATCTTTAAAATATATCGATTGATACATTCAAAATTTTATTCTTGAAATACTCTCTACAAGAATCGACCCATTTTTATTAGTTAAAAAACTTAGAATATTTATAATCTCAAATTTTGACTTATAAAGTAACAAGGCCCTCAAGTTACATAGTATTAATTACTAATATATGATTCATTTCTAAAATGATACTTCAACATGCTTTATATATATATATATATATATAGGTTTCTTTTCCTTACAAAACATTATCATGCTTTTTTAATGTTCATATTTCCCTGTGTTCTATATCCTAACAAAGATAAATTGATTATTGAAAAATGGGGAAAGCAATTTAAAAACAAAGATAATCTATCAAAGTTTGCTATTTCTTTAGGGCTTAGGCATACATGTCTAATTCATTCATTCTGCCTTGCAAACTGATTCAAGGCACTGATATAGGATATTTGTTACTTACAAGTTAAATTTATGTATGATAAAACTTGTTATATACAACAAATTATACTAGAATTTAAATAAGCATAGATCCTCTTTTCTTTTCTTTTCTTTTTTACATAACTGAATCAAAATCTCAGAGAATACTGGCGACCAAGCCTATTTTTTGCAACCTTTCCAGCATCAGAAAAGCTCCTGAATTCCACTTTCTGACCTGTAGCATTTTTTGAAGGACTAATACCAAGTTTTGAGCAGATTTCACCGATCAATCCATCTGATTTTTCATCTTCTTCTTCTTCACTTTCAGATTCTAACAAGGACCCTTTTTCTGGAATTGGAGGACAATTCCAAAGGTGTATCCTGTTCAAATTTCCATCTTCTGAGGGAAACTCAAGAGTCTTCTTCTCCTCATGGATTCCTCCTTCAGAATAGCTTTCTTTTGTAGGGGTTTCAAATTTGTCTATATGATCATTTATATCATCATTGCATGTGGAGACTGAAAAATATGAGCCAAAAGATGAAGCTCTTGATGAATCTGAGGAAGATGTTGAGGAAGGAGAAGCTGTTGTTGTATTACCAAATCCTTGGATTTCTTTTGTTATTTTGAGGGCTTTTAATCTTGCTACTCTTAGTGTTTCTCCTCCTCCTAGTAGCTCTAGTACCTTATCTGATCTTTTTTGCATGTTAAGACCCCAATTGAACCTAACAAAGAAAAATAATATATTTACCAAAAATGAAAGCAAATTGAATAGGTAAATGGGGAATTAACTTAAAAGAAAAACAAGATCACCCCTTCTCATCTACATGTCTAAATGTTCCAAGCTCTTCAATAACATCAGTATCACATACAAATTCTTCAGCAAAGCTTGCAGGGCCATGAGTTAGTAAGAACTCAAGGAGTATCAATGTTTTGTAGGATTGTCTCCAATGCTTCCAATCAATGCTATCCAACCTGCAGATTAATTATCAGATTCCTAGTCATGTAACTTCATCATAAGGATTGTTATTAAGAAATATGTTGCTCCGACTTTTCAGTTTTCTTGAAGTACTCGTGTCCGATGCATATCCGGACATGGATATGGGGATATGATCCTCCAAGAACCCTCCAAATACATGAAAATCTTTTAAAAAAAAAAAAATTAAGCATACCCGTGTCCAACACTCACACGCGAATCTGAATAACATAGATTAAGAACATGATTGCGATGAGGTCAATTTTTTTTTCGACATTATGGTACAATTATAAGGAGAGAACAAATGGGTTTTCTTTTACATTGTCAACAATGTTGGATTCATTACCTTTTGTGTAGAACATAAACAATTCTCCAGTAATCATCCATGTAAAATGATGCCTTAGATATCTTAGTCATTGTTCTAGCATCAGGCCCCCATGGATCATTGTTTGTTGCTTCTTCAGCCAATCTTCATAATATAAGAGGATCATAAATCATGGTCAATGTTTGTTATTATTTTTTCCAGAAATCTCTTTCCATATTTCAAACAGAAAAGTAAAATGATAATTCATTATTTATTGGAAAAAGTAAAAAAAAAAAAAAAAAAAAAAAGAAGATGATGATGTAAACAAAAATATTGGACTTACAATTCTGCAGCAGTAACATCACTGAAGGCCATCCTTGCATTTTTGTATTTTTCTTGAAGAAAACAAGAAGCCTGTTTCTTAATCTTGTTTAGCAGCAAAGTCCCCATGAATATAAGCTTAATTTTATTTTATTTTTTTAAAGGGCATATGAACCTAAGAATTAAAAGAAGAGAAAATCAGATTTTTGAGCTCTTTCATCAGAAATTTAATAAAAGGTTGTGATGAAGAAATTTATCAATTTTTATAAGAAGAATTTAGTTAGACCAACATTATTTGTATGGATAGCCATGATTTTAGTTGAGATATTTTGGGGAAATTGCTAAACTGAAATGTACTTGACTGATAAATTTAAGTGAGAATGTTTGATTGAACAGAAAATTAGGATCCTCAAAGGGTGAAGCCTATGGATTCTATTACTTAAGGATTGGGAATACACTTAGTAATTGTTCTTCTCACTTTCATATTTACTATAAATAAGGAAAAAGATGGCAGATTTAAATCACTGATTTTAAAGAAAAAAAAACTACTATAAGCACTCGACACCCAACAAATAGTTTAAAAGGGAAATCGAATTTAAGCAATTTAGAAATTAAAAATAAAAACAAATATTTTAAAACAAGTTATCAAAGAAGAACAATGCTCTTTAAGGGGAAAAAAAACCCCTATAAAAATGAATTTAGAACATATATCATAAGAATGCTACCTAGATGTGTCAGCCAAAATACCTGCCAGGCCCAAGCTAGCAAATAGTTTCTCAATTGGAATGATGAAGGAATTAAGAATCCGAGATTTAACTCAGTTGGTTAATACAATCATTCTTAAAATGTGGCATCAAGCGAGTCTATCTCAATATCTGCAATTCACTCTTCTATCCTCAAATTGCGCGACCTCTTTTGTATATAAAAAAAAAAAGAATTAAACGAGGTGGAGGCATAATGAAAATTTGCACAAATGGAAAGGGAAGAGTATACCATTCCTTCTATCGTGCCTTGATTTCAATATCAGCTAATATGTGAGAAACATAGTGGCTTAGGAGAGCATACATCAATGTTGTAGAAGACTTCATCACATAATACAAGTGCCTTAGTTTCCTCTTAATTTATACTAAATTTTCCTCTCTCACATAGGTTCATAGGACGATTAAGGAAGAATATACATATATACAGTACATGGTGACATATATAGCCTCATCCAATGACCACCAACTTTTTATAATACAATATAATTAAAATTATCCACATTATAATAGGAAAAACAAAATTTTCATCTTTTATCTAATGGTTTTTTCATAGAGGTGTTGATTGACTAGATTGAGCCATCCATTTGATACCTTTAAAACTTAGGTTTGGATTCGAATCGACCTGATTCAACCATTTTAAATTATATTTATTATTAAAATATTTAAAACAATTATTTATTATATTAATTTAAATAGATCCGACTAAAGCCGAGCAAAAAAAATCATGCTTAGACTTCAACTTGAGTTGAGCTAAGTTTGCAAACCTAACGGGCAATCCGATTCATAGAAACCTCTAATCTTTCATGCATGCTCTAATATTTACATGGAATTAGCTACTAAACCTAAATTATTTAGTCACTTTCTTTTGTATAAAAAATGGTTGTATAAACTAAAAAAAAAGGGCAACTAAACTGAATAAGTAGGGGAATTGGAAGAAGTTGGATAACATGTTATATATAAAGCTTAGCATTGTTTATCTTCTTGGTTCAATTCTTACAACCTAAATGGATTAAATAATTTAGAATGTACCATCCATACAATTTCTCTGAGTCGTCGTTATCCACTTATCCCCTTTCATTTTTGTCAATTACAACGTATAGAAGCGTATATCATTACTAGGAGGAATTTTCATTGTCTTAAAAGCTCAAATAACCTAGGAAGAAAAATAAAGTTGCTCATGAGCCGGCGTAAACTAGTGCCGGTTAGAATTTTTAAGGTTTTGCTTGGTAAGAATGATAAAAATGAGCAAAGGTGGAAAAAATATTAATACATTGATTAGGTTTTCATTTTCTTATTTTATAACTTAATTAATAATTGTTTCATCCTTATAACCCTTTCTATCCTTTTTTATCAAACAAAGTCTAAGAGGGATTTCTTTCAATGATTTGGTTATGAATTACAAAATTGATCAACCAAAGGATTATAAAAGATTCATATATATTATCTACTAATTAGGTTTCTTTTCTTTTTTCTTTTTCTAAACATATGAGTAATTAGCACTTTTAATAAATGAGTGCTCAAACTTTTATTAGAAGGGTTCAAAAAGTGAAAACAAGCAAAGAACATAAATAAGCCTTATTATTATATCTTCATGAACTATATCATCATTTGGTTTTAACTTCTAAGAGCCAAGGAAGAAATTATTCCTACATATATATATATATATATATATATATATATATATGATATAGCTGGCTCCCTCGAAAGAGAACGATTCTTTTTTTGTTAAGTCAAAATTTTGTTAAAACCATCAAAAGGTTACAAAATTGATAAAAGCTAACAAAAAGGAGATATAAATTTCTAGTACAATTCTTTTTTTTAAAAAAAAAAATTAACAGAGATCAAAAGAGAAAAAGGAAAAAAAAACACCCAAACAACTGCATCACTATACCCTAAAGACAATCGAAAGCAAATTATTAACTCCCAATTTTTTATATCAATTTATTAGAGGATCTATATATATATATTGGATAGAAAGTGAATGTGGTATAATTTAGGTTTCTACCATTTATATATATACTCTCTTGGAACCTTAACATCTTAGAACTTGAATGAGATGGGATAGTCCATTCATATGGTACTTTTTTTTTTTTTAAAGAAAGATTTTTGTATTTTCACATCAAGTTTGTGATCCTCTCTCTTTCTCCACAAAATGATGATTCAAATCAATAACATCTACTACT
This sequence comes from Fremontodendron californicum, assembly GCA_030761205.1. Taxonomy (NCBI): domain Eukaryota; kingdom Viridiplantae; phylum Streptophyta; class Magnoliopsida; order Malvales; family Malvaceae; genus Fremontodendron; species Fremontodendron californicum. The sequence continues at coordinate 22,180,956 of JAULJL010000022.1, read as the reverse complement.
TAATTGAAAAATAGTTAAATGATAATAAGTAATATTTGATTATGTATGGCGTAATTAATATGATTTTAAATTTATAAAAAAGGTCGTTAATGATAATTTAATTTTACGTGCGCGCTAGGATCATCCATGCATAAATGATTGATTTTTTTTTTTTTTTAAAGAAAGATTTTTGTACTTTCTCATCAAATTTTAATATATACATCCTGTCTCTTTCCATAAAATGATGATGTGATCATACTACTTAATTAAAAAATTAGTTACATTACTAAGTAATTTATTTTTATGGCATAATTAATATGATTTTATAGATAAAGAAAACCCTAGTACAACATCAAAAGAGTAACACACTAAATATTAAACTTTGGTAAATTAAAACATCTAAAGAAACAGATATTATCATAGTCTAGACTACTAGATATAAAGAATATAAAGGAATATATATCCCTAATCCTCTTCCCTTCCAAGCTTCAATGTAACATCCAACATTTGTTGATCTCCTAATTTACCAGCTATTTCCCTGTCCATTAACGATGTCATTCCATCAACTAGTAAGGTTGCCTCCAACTGGTTCAGAAAGGGTCTGGTGAAGCAACCGATATTACGAGGCTGTGGCGCCCTCATTATTTGCGGTGCAGCAGAGAGTAGGGTTGGCTGTGTTGTTCGGCGCGACTTGTAGTTCCCACACCGAAACGAAATAGGCGGTGGGGCAATCGAGTGCAGATTTAGGTTGCGAGTATTGGACGTTCCAATGGAAAAAGGGTTTCTTTCTCTTGGCAGCGTAGACGAAGCATAATAACCACTCGGCAACAACGTCGACGTCGTCGACGACAACAACCTTGGTTGCCGCCGGTTTTGTTGTCGGGTTGATAGCAGCAGAGGATAATAATTTTGGTTGAAACGGTTGGCAAAGAGGCTTCTTTGGGAGGTTAACGACAAGTGGCTAAGTAAAAGCTGCCTTTTTGCAGCAGATTCATCAAGTGAAAGGTGAAGCTCGATGTGATCAAATAGAGCTTTACTGCTCGTGAAAACACGATCACAAATTCGACAAGCAATTAGGCTGCCTGAATTATTAGGATCTTGCCTTGCATGGTTAAGCTGATCACGCATGTTTGCATGCCTCGAGTGGCTCGAGTTCAAACCAAAACCAGCAGCAGCAGCCATGGTTTTTGTTGAGAAAATTAATGAATAACCTTTCAAAAGAAAAGGGAGAAATGAGTAGTGATGGCGTTTTGGCTGCTGTTCAGACAAATTATATATAGGTAAACAAAAAATTGCTTACCAATTTTAAGATTTCCTTTAAAGTCATGTAATTTATTTTTATTGATTTGATACAAAGTGAGAAAAGCCAAAAAGGGAAAGAAATTAATGAATGCATGCATTGTTAGAATGTGCTAAAGATTTATATTGTCATCTAGGGCTTTAAATAGAAAGTGGATGTAATATATAATTTTCCACTAAGATATTACCTGTTTTTCTCAAACAAAAGATTGAGACCTAATAAAGACGGACATACAAGTATGACATGATACGAATACAATGATATGAAAATTTTAAAAAAAATTAAAACACGATAATTGCAAGGCACGATAATAAAAAATACTTTTTATATAATAATACACAATAAAAATATAAAATTGATACTTTTTAATAAAATGTTAACACACAAATAATTTTTCAATTTTTTAAAATCATATTTGAATTTAAAAACTTGAATCTTAAAAAAACCTCTCTTTATTTTTTTCGTTTACTTTATGAATTTCATGTATCCGACTTTCTTAAAATATGAGTTTGTTCTCATTATTGATTTCAGATTGTGTCCAAACATGTTTTGGCCATATTTTAACTGCATCGATTTTATTTTTATTTTTTTATTGTATTTGACACGTGTTTTGTCATGTCGGAGCCGTATCCGACACAAACATGTGTCCGACATTGAAGCACTCCCCTGCACGGAGTGTCCATGCTTCATAGGTTCAGACATTGTAGGTTTAAGTTTTGTTATTGGAAAACCATTATTTTCCTGGTTTATATTTTCTAAAAAAATTTTATTAAGTTCCCCAATCTTTTATTTCATTAGTCATGTTATTACTTAATATTCTTATATATGTATACTAACTATTATAAGATATATTTCCATTGATGAAAAGAAAGTGTGATGTTTTATGTTTAAATATTATGATAACATATTCATGATTAAATATTAATTGTAAAATTTAAAGAATTGCTTGCCTAATTAATAATTAAACTTTTTAGGATTCTGTACTGTCATTACCAATATTAATCAGAACATCCAGCAAATTAAAAGATGTAGTAATTAATCATTTTTTTTCATGTATATGCCTATCCCTTTGTACGTAGGCAATGACAATGACATCAAATTTTTATAGCAACCCAATTTATGGATAACAACTTTGCTTCAATTTACTCTTTACTACCATATTTTAGATATTAACTTATGGATATACAATAATAGCTCTTGTCATAAACTGTATCTAGTTTTTCAATTTGGTGAATATATGTTGCACCTCATTTATTACTATTTTAATATGCCATGTTCCAGCCCTACTCGAGTCGGATCTAATTAGACATGAATTTTTAAGTCTGAACTTGATCAAAAAATTTATTTTTTTAATAAAAATATTTTTCATTTAATTTGCGAGTCTAAACAAGTCGAGCTGGACTTGGCATTTAGAGATTCTAGCCAAGTCCAGAGGAGCCCATAAATACCTTTATAATTAATAATACTTATATATAGCTTAGTAGTAATTTTTACATTGACATTTTACAATTTCTAGACTTAACTTCCTTAAAAGTTGTTATGCTCAAAAGATAATTATATAAAATAAATTCATATTTTGATTAAAAATCAGTAAATGATAAGAATTTTATATCCAAATAAACGTAATTCTTGGTTTCTTCAACATAAAAAAAAAAAAAAAAAAAAAAAAAAAAAAGAACATCAAACTTGGGCTTGTTCCACCTCTTTCTCTCGGGCTTGATACATCAGCCCAACTACTATCTCTCCCTTCCCTTTCATTTTCATTCTTAAAACGATGTCATTTTGTTTGCCCATTTTTTTCCAGTTCCAAAAACGTCGCCGTTAATGTCTAGAATAAACTAAACTAACAATCCTTTCTTCTTCTCTGGTTCTTGCAGTTCTCAAAAGCTAAAAAGAAAAAGAAAAATGTAAGTAAATCCCTCCAACCAAAACCCTAATTCTTTTAATTTAAAACCACGTTTTTTTTAGACCCTAACCTACACTTAACCCCCAATCTTCTATTTACTTAACTCACTTGAAAAAACATTATGCGCCTAAGCTCTTTAAAACCCGTCATCTCTATGAGTATACTCAGTTGGCAATCTTTATATTGTTTTTAATGCAACTTTTAGGTTGTATTCCTTTTGACATTTTTCGTTTTGGTGCTTAAAAGAGCTAATTTCGTGTACCCAACCACCTTCTTAAAATGAGCAAATTGCCAAGTACCAAAATCACTGTGTTTTTGGAAACACAAACTTTCATCCCAAACTATTTAAAAGGCAATAGTATATTCCCAAGTAAATAAATTCCTGTATGTCTTTTACCACTTTGAAATTTCTTTGTTAGGATACTTTTGTTGGTTTGAACTTTGCAGCTTCAATAGAAAACGACAAGCAAATCATAAATTAGACTATGTGATTATTGAAGAATCAAAGGAATCAAGCAGGAGATTAAAGGTGTGCTTGGTAGGAGTAGGATAGAAGAGTAGAAGAATGGATAGAGGATGGTGGAAAAGTAAAAAGAAAATAAATTTTGAGTGTGATTGGTAGATCTGTTCATGGGCCGGGCAGTCCGTCCGGCCTGTATTGTAATAATATTATTTTATTTAATTTTAATTATAATTATAAAAATAAAAATAAAAAAATATTTTTTTTAATCCAATGAACAGTGCATTCGGGCTTACCTGGCCTGGGCAAAGAAAATGAAAAAAAACCGAGCCGCGGCCCGGCCCATGAGCAGGTCTAGTGATTGGTAGAAAAGAAAATAAGAAAGATTATCATTTTTCACATCTATGAACAAAAACAAATCACTCCAATTTGAAAGAAAAAAAAAATAGGAAAGAAAATGAGAGTAGTGTCAGTCAAGTGTGTATATTTATAAGATTATTTTTTATTTTTTATCTTAACTTACAATGAATATAATGATAAAACAATATACTTTTCATTTTCTTTCTTTTTATTTTTCAGTCATACCAAGCAATGAATGAATAATTTTCTTTTCATTTTTCTATCTTTCCTACCAAACACACTATTAAAAGATATATATTTTCTTTCCTTCTATTTTTTTTTTCATTATTCTATCCAGCTACCAAGCAAAGTCTAAGACAATTTTCAAGAGGGTATGGTCAGCCAAAATTAGTTGAGACATGTGATATAGCTCAGAGTAGCCATTTTGGGGCTAATATGATTGCATAAGAGTCAATAATTAAATGGCTATGGCTAGCCTTATATCAAAATCAGACATTAGCTAATCCACCTAATCAATTACTTAACACTGTTGTCTAAGTTTCAACTTTCAATATGATTAAAAAAAAAAAAAGTATCCAATGGCATGAGAAACTTCAATGGCTATGAGGTAATGAAGTAGATCTTAATTGGCAATCACACTTTTTTCTTTAGAAAAAGAGGTTTCATATTGGGATCTTTTATCCTATAAGGCTATAACTATTAAAAAAAGTATAGCAGTCATACAATGGCTTGATACTGAGAGATAAAATAGTGCAAGGAGGCTAACCTTTCTCAACCTAATCAATTACTTAACAATGTTGTCTAAGTTTCAACTTTCAATATGATAAAAAAAAAATATCGTTAATATGAATTGGTTAGTTGGTTGAGTATTTATTAGCGTTTTGACAAGTATCAGGGTTCGAGTTTCACCAACAGTTTCACTTAGTGGGTGATCTGTAAATATTACTGTTAGCCCTCTCTGAAACCTATGACATGCCCTGACCCTGAACTGAAATAACCTTCCCTCACTTACACTTTAATATACCAAAAAAAAAGTATCCAATGGCATAAGAAACTTCAATGGCTATGAGGTAGTGAAGTATATCTTAATTGGCAATCACACTTTTTTTCTTTTAGAAAAAGAGGTTTCATATTGGGATCTTTTATCCTATAAGGCTATAACTATTAAAAAAGGTATAGCAATCATACAATGGCTTGATACTGAGAAATAAATTAGTGCAAGGAGGCTAACCTTTGTCAACCTATAGATTCCCTCTAGTAAAATTTGCTTGTCTTAGTCTTCAAGCAAGCAAACAAATCAATTTCATTAAAATCTTAATTCTTCAATTTAGAAAAAGTGTGGTTAAAATTGCTACAGCCTAAAATCTAATTAAATGTCTACTACTCGAATATTTTGTATCTTTATGTTCCAGAAAAGAAAAAGGTTGCCTTGCCTTAGTTTTGTCATCTCATCTTTAATATGTACCAATGAATAATATTTGCTACATTTTTTAACTTTCAATTTAGATCGAAAAGATAATTCGATCTTTGAATAAATCTATATGTATAGATGATATTGGTTTATTGCCTTTAATGTTAGAAAATGACACTAAAAGATAAATTTGTCTCTTGGACCACAAAGCTTTTAATAAACAAAAATTTAGGTCAAATTCAATTACCAACTATTTATCTGTTTGTGAACTAATGAAAGCTACACTGCATATTTGTTGATATTTCACTGAAAGTCTAATCATCATTTTCACTCAAAGAGAAAAAAAATAAAAAAAATAAAAAGGAAAAGAATATTTGTTTCAAGTTGTTTGCTCTTACAAAGGTTGAGGAGGCAGATGTGAAGGGTGATTAACAATTTATCTCCCTTACACCAATATCCCTTTGCCAAAATGCAATTAATTGCTTTCTCCATATTTGATATTTCCTTCTTTGTTCAACCAAATCTCTCCAACTCCTTTTTTCTTGTTAGGAAATTTCCAATAACAAATAAATATTGATGATATAATGAAAATAAAGTCTAGATGTAATCCTTGCAAACCAATCGCTTTAAGACTTTATATCCACTATTATTTGGGTTGGAAGTTTAAGAGCCCTAACACACACAACAAACATATGTTATTTATATAACAAGCACTTGTTTAATACCTGTCAATCAAATAACAAAATAATATTCAGATATAAAATATTAGGTAAGATAAACTCTAAGATTCGTATATTCTTTTTTGCATTAGTTCAGTTCACTTTTTTTATTTACTTCTTTAATTTTTTCTAATCTTGATTAATTTTAAATATCGAAATGTATTTTAAAATCTCAACTTTGATGTTTTTTTTATTGTTTTCTGTAATCAACAGATCCAATTCACTTTAACTTCGAAAACTCTTTCAAATCCATGAGCTTCAAGTAAATTTCAACAAAGTCTATAAAACATTTTGATTATGAATGTTCCAAATTTGTTAAGTTGCAATGTTATGTAAGCTATATATATAGCAAATAAACCAAAAAAAAAAAAAAAGAAATGTTTAATTTTGTTAATTTGAATGGTAATTTATTAACTTTCCTTGCTTTGAAATCAAATGATAAGGACAAAATACATCTCAAAAATTGTTTGAAGCAACATCAACTTTAAACTATATTTAATTTATTGCCTACAAAAATAAAATTATCATCAAAACATAACAAGACACCGATATAACCTAACCCAACAAGGTTAATTTTTTTATTCTTTTAATAAATATTTTTTTTTCCTTGAAATTGTCTTAGCAGTTAGCACCACAAAGAGAAGAAAAAGTAATTGTTGTCTTAAAAAATAAAAATAATAAAGAAATCCACCTAATATCGTCATTCAACTTTGTCTTCTTCAATTATCCGTTTCTCTCTCTCATCCAAAAAAACCAAAAATCCCTGTCCTTAACCCAGATGCATAGATCATCACCCCAAATTCTTGCCGATAAATTAGTTCCTTTTAGATTCTTTTTAGCATATTCTCTTTTTCTGGGGCAATCAAAATATACTCTTTTTCTTTAATACTGCTAAGTTTTTATCTCTAAAAAAACCCAACTTTTCCTCTTTACCTTTTTTCCCACCTAGAAAATGCAGCTTGATGATCCCAAAACGCTTGTTTAGGTTCACTGTTTAATGGGTATTTCGTAGATTTTCAATCAACTTTTCTCCCTTTTCTTATCCTTTAGTCACTAAAAGGGTTAACGTTTTTTTTAAAAAAATTTTGGAGGGTTTTATAAGGATTTTAGAATCTGGGTTTTGATTTTTGGAGTTGATAGATAAGAATTTGGATGGATCATCTGAGAGTTAGTTTAAAGAGAAGGGTTTTGAGTCAATTTCTGTGTTAAAAGTCAAATTTTCAATATTAATAAAGTGAAATAAGAGGGAGGTTTTTTTTTTGATAAAATTGAGTAAGATTAGATCATGGAGCATATTATTGGTGGAAAATTCAAGCTTGGTCGAAAGATCGGGAGTGGATCTTTTGGTGAAATTTATTTAGGTATTATAACGCCTTTTTTATATATATATTTTTCTTTCCAGCTGTTTAGTTGATTTTGATGTTTTTGTTTTGCAGGCGTCAATGTACAAAGTGGAGAGGAAGTGGCTGTTAAGCTGGTAATGTTTGACGTTTTACTGTTTTTGTTTAAACCCAAGCAATTCTATTATGCCCATGAAATCGAAGAAAACAAACTAGTAAATTTTCTGCTTTTATTAAGTAGTTCTGATTTGGAGTTGGAGGTTAGATGTTTGAAATTGGTTCAAGTTGCTCTGAAGATAATAATATGCAGCTATAATGCTGGAGAGTTTCTTTATATGTTTACTTTTGTAATGAAAAAAAGGAGTTAGGGTAATAAATTTGTTTGACTGTGATTTATTTTGAGTATTCTTATAATTGGACTGTGTGACATTTGCTGCTAATATAGGGCTGGATCTATCAATTATTCAAGCTGATAATTTTGGATGATCTGCTTAAATGCTTAAAAAATTTCTCTAGAAGTTCAGTTGTTAGATTGTAGTTACACTTCTATTGTTTCTTTTTCCATTTGATATTTTAATTGAATTTCATTATCTTGCTGATGTTTGAAGATTTTAATCTGTTATCAATATGTACACTCTATGTTTGCCCAGGAATCTGTCAAGACCAAGCATCCCCAACTTCACTATGAGTCAAAGCTGTACATGCTTCTTCAAGGAGGGTGTAAGTTTTGTTTCTCTCGCTCTCTCTTATGTGTCTATCTATTTATTATGGTAAGTTGGAGTCAGTAAGTAGTTTTTCTTACTTTCTTTTACATGTGCAGCGGGTATTCCTCGTTTAAAATGGTTTGGAGTTGAGGGTGAATACAATGTTATGGTTATTGATCTTCTTGGACCAAGCCTAGAAGATTTGTTCAACTATTGCAATCGGAAGTTTTCTTTAAAAACAGTTTTGATGCTTGCAGATCAGTTAGTAAGTATGCTACCTTTTTCAGGAAACTTTAATCTGGTCAGTTGGCTGCCTTACTAATACTTGTTCTTTCCATGTTGGTTCACTTCAGATAAATAGAGTTGAGTATATGCACTCTCGTGGTTTTCTTCACCGTGACATAAAGCCCGATAACTTTTTGATGAGTTTAGGGCGCAAAGCAAATCAGGCATGTTATTCTGTTTATTCCCTGCATCTATTTGCGCATGCGTTTCATGGATTTGTAAATAGATGATAAGGCATGAAATCATGTTTACAAGGTTTTCACACAATTTTATATTCATTTGAAATATCATTTTCCCTAGCAGTAATTATCTTTTTTCCTTAACTGAAATTCAGTTGACATAACAGTATCCTTCGAGTCACTTATTTAACAATATGTCATAGTATATGTTGCTTAATTCCATTGTTTTCCCCTTTTTACCGCAGGTATACATAATTGATTATGGCCTTGCAAAAAAGTATAGGGATCTTCAAACACACAAGCACATACCATACAGGTAATACTTTTGATGTTTTTATTTGTAGAATTTGATATTTCCTCTTGTAGATTGTTCATAAATTGACCCTGACTTAAAATAACTCTAAGCTTGTCATAATTCTTCTGGTAATAGATTTAATGACCCCGAGTTCTCATAGAAAAGGCTATTTAACTTAGCGGAATAGGAGATTGTTAAAATTTTCATTGGTTTTATTTGCCACTCATCAGCATACCTAAGGCATCCATTTTTGTTCCTAGACTTAGAGTGCCTCATAAACAATTTGGTTTCATAATTTACTATTCTGCTTTTAGCTTTAGTCATCAATTGTCAATTCTTCCAATAAGGATAGCTCTGTTGCATGTATGTTTCTCTAGTGATCATTTAATATGTGCCACACTGAGCTCATATTGCAGTATTTTTTCTTCTTTGTAAACCTTTTTCACTAGCCATGGACACTGGTTAAGTTATCCATTTTATCTTATAGGGAAAACAAGAATCTTACAGGAACAGCTCGATATGCAAGTGTTAACACTCACCTTGGAGTTGGTGAGGAACTTACTGCATCTAATATTCATATGGGTTTTACACTTTTACCAGCGAACACCTGTTTCTTTGGATTATTTTGGCTTTATATATGATCCAACTTGCTCTACATAACTTGCAGAGCAAAGCAGGAGGGATGATCTGGAATCTCTTGGTTATGTGCTTATGTACTTCTTGAGGGGAAGGTTGGTTGAACACATAAGTGGTTGCTTACTTCACAAACCTTTTAATTGTTGAGACTTCATTAACTTAGTTTCTTGTTCTCCATCTCAGCCTTCCATGGCAGGGCATGAAAGCTGGCACCAAAAAGCAGAAGTATGACAATATTAGTGAAAAGAAGATGCTTACTCCCATAGAGGTAGCATTACTTGCTTGCTTATAATAGCAGGGAATTCTCTTATATAAGTATCTGAGACCAGACAAGAATAAGTTGGTTAATCAGAAGTTGAAATTTTCAAAAAGGTTTCCTGCTAGTAGTCTTCATGTTCAAGAAATTGAAGACTGAATGAATGCCTGACAAGTAATATGCCATTTTCAGGTCCTTTGTAAATCATATCCTTCTGAGTTCACATCGTACTTCCATTATTGCCGATCATTACGGTTTGAAGACAAACCAGATTATTCATACCTGAAGAGGCTGTTCCGGGACCTTTTCGTTCGAGAAGGTTAACTTGTTATTCTAAGTCTTACTGTTCAAATATTGCTCACCTTTTTAATTTGTTTAATTTTGAAAATTGAATCAGTCTTCACATTAGTTCATCATCATAAATTTGCTAGTTATCTTTTATCATGAAATCTGCTTGATTGAACTCCCAAAGTTATTGATTTTGACAATTAACTGATGCAGGTTATCAGTTTGACTATGTATTTGATTGGACTATACTGAAATATCCGCAGGTTGGCTCTAGCTCAAGAGCACGGGTCAGTAATCTTTTAACTTGCTGGCCTTGATTTTCATGGAAATACTAATTTTGATTCTTCATTAAGGTTTTTATACTATGTTTCTTGTTATTCCTCAACAGCCTAGCCCAAAGCCAGGTTTAAATCCCCCAGGAGTATCTGCTGGAAGAACAGAAAGGCCTTCAGGTCTGTTCCTTTTCACAGCCCGGTTTGAGAATATAAGAAAATTTAACTGGTGATAATTTTTTTTGACATTTCTGACCTTGATTTCCTTAAATTAGCTTACAATTCTTAGCACGTATCTTTATTTCCTATAGTTGGCCAAGAGATTCGAGAAAGGTTCTCTGGTGCTGTTGAGGCATTCGCAAGACGAAATGGTTCGGGGCATGGTTTGCATGGTGATCAGTCTAGATACAGATCTTCAGATGATGTGCCATCATCCAAGGATGTGGTGAGCAACCTTGCTTTCTGCATTTTTTTTCTGTACATTTCATCTACTGTTTTCTGTTGAATTTCACTTTTTTTTTTCTAGGAAATTGAAATTTAAATGCCTTAGCTGTTTGCCACAGAAGTTATGATTTTCTTTTAAACCTTTTTCTCTCCTTCAGCAACCTGATTCTGAAAAGGCTCGCTCCTCCTCGAGAAATGGTAGTACTTCAAAGAGGCCTGTCGCATCAGGCAGCCGACTGAGCTCCTCCGTTGAGCCTAGTGAAAACCGGTCAAGCAGATTGGTCTCGAGCAGTGGTCGCCTGTCAACAACTCAGAGAATCCAACCTGGGTTTGAATCCAAATCATCATCTTTTACTCGAATTGCAGCCACAAGAGGTGGTCAAGATGATAATACCCTTCGGAGCTTTGAGCTCTTAACAATAGGGAACGGGAAAAGGAAATAAATGGCATATTATGCATTTGGTAGGAAGGATATAGTTGTGTTGAGGGCACACAATTTCCCTATTCTAATTTCTGATATAGATCTGGGCACTCTAATGGTATTTACAAACAGTTAGTCTGTATATCTGTGTTAATGATTTGGTTCGATCCACGACAATCTCCCTGAAGAAGTTTTATCCTCAGGAAAACTTTTCAGACTCCTGCCTCTTGTACCCTTTATCAGGTATACTTGTCATTATGATGCCCTCTAGAATCTAGATTCATTAAAGAAAGAGATAAATGATCTTCATCACCTTAGGGAATTGTTCATATATTTCCACCATTCTAGCTGTAATAAACACTTGATGTTTCTTTCTTTCTTTCATCAGAAGCAAAAGAGAAGTATGCCAAAAAAAGTCTATTATAGCAAAGGACTTTCTGGCTTTATGTGTCATCTGCTTACTCTATATATATATATATATATATATGATCTTCACATTGTGTCTCCATTATCTGTAAGATGGATGTTGCAGTGATTATAACATGGGCTATGTTGATCACTAACTTTGTGTTTGCATATGCCTATTAGAGTCGATGAAGGCTGAATTTGTAAGTGTTAATGTCTTGCTTTATTCATTGTTTACACTGTCTATTTATACATGTTCAGTAATGCTGTTAAAGTAATAAGATATATCTAGATAACTAATGACAGCAGTAGAGATAACTTAGGAGGAGCTGATAATGATCTTATCAGTAGTATACAAGAGTTTGAGATCATGTGTTCTTGTTGAAGATAGGTTTATCCTTATCATGCCCCCTCAAGATAGAGTCTCCTGATGAGACTCCTATCTTGGATTTTAGCTCAAGGAATTTTGGTCGAGAAAGAGGCTTTGTTAGAGCATCAGCTAGTTGATCTTGAGTGGAAATATGACAGACCTTGAGCTTGCCTGAGGAGACTTTATCTCGAACAAAATGGAAATCAATAGAGATATGTTTCATTTTAGAATGTAGTGCTGGATTAGCTGAAACATATGTTGCACCAACATTATCAGAAAATATAATAGGAGCAGTGGAAACTGGAACATGCAATTCTGATAACAGATTGGTGATCCAGGAGAGTTCTGCAGCAGTACTGGCAATAGATCGATATTCGGCCTCTGTGGTAGACCTAGCAACTGTCTTTTGTTTGGTACATTTCCAGGAAATAAGACTGCCAGCAAAGTAAATTAAGTAGGCAGAGATTGATTTTCTATCATCTTTGTCAGCTGCCCAATCAGCATCTGTGTAAGCAATAACTTGAGAGGTAGAGGCAGTCTGACCCTTAAGTGAAATGCCATGAGAGATTGTTCCTTTGAGATAGCGTAAGACTTGTTTGAGAGCTTGCCAGTGAATGGTGGTTGGTTGATGCATAAATTGAGACAATTTATTGACTGCAAATGATAAGTCTGGTCTTGTAATAACCAGATATTGTAGAGCTCCAACTATGCTTCTGTAGTCTTTCCCATTAGGTAATGTTTCACCATCAGTCAAGGTTAGAGATGTAGAAGAGGACATAGGAGTAGCAACAGCCTTAGCATCAATCATGTTGGTTCGTGTCAATAAATCAACTGTATACTTTTGTTGGGAGAGAAACATACCTGCTGGTGTAAGGGTTGTTTCGATTCCAAGAAAATAATTTAAAGGAACAAGATCTTTCAAGGAGAATTTCTGAGACAAAGCCTGAACAAATTCTTTTACCTGATTATCATCACTGCCAGAGAGGATTATATCATCAACGTATACTAAGAAATAGATGGTGATCCCAGTTTTGCAGTAGATAAAGAGTGATGAATCAGATTTTGACTGAGTAAAGCCATAGGAAAGAACAAAGGAGCTCAATGCTGTATACTAGGCTCTTGGGGCCTGTTTCAGATCGTAAATTGCTTTTTGTAACTTGCAAACATAAGATGGCTTAGAGGAATCAGAAAAACCTGGAGGTTGTTGCATATAGACATCCTCAGAAAGTGTTCCATGCAGAAAAGCATTGTTGACATCTAATTGATAGACTGGCCATTTGTTTTGCAGCACAATAGTAAGTACTAGTCTGATTGTAGTTGGTTTCACCACTGGACTGAAAGTCTCTGAGTAATCAATACCTTGTCTTTGATGAAAACCCTTTGCCACTAGTCGAGCTTTGTATCTAGAGACAGTACCATCAGGATTCCTTTTGATTTGGAATATCCATTTGCTTCCAACTAAGTTCTGATTCTCAGATGGAGGTACCAATTGCCAGGTGCCATTTCGAACTAGAGCATCCAGCTCCTCAGACACAGCTTTGCGCCAATTGATGTCTTTCATTGCTTGAGAGACACATGATGGTTCAAGTGGTGTGGCTGTAGGATATTTAGTGGTTGAGTGAATTTGTTTTCTTTTGAAGATGTTGTTTTTGGACCGTGTGACCATAGGATGAGCTGTTTGGGTAAGTGGAGGTGTAGTGATTGGTTGTTGAGTTTGTGAAGGATGTATCTCTGATGATGAAGTTACACTGGGAGTGGGCAAGGCAGTCGACAGTGATGATGTTTCACCAAGAGAGGTAGAATTAGGTTGTTGAAGGACTATAAGGTTGGGAGATAGGAATGAGGAGGAGGATGAGGATGAGGGATGTATTTGAGATGATGTAGGACTTGCAGAGGAGAAGTGTGACTTGGCAGGGAATTGTGTTTCATCAAAAGTAACATGCCTAGAGGTGTATGTCTTTCTGGACTCTGGGTCAAAACAATAATAAGCACTTTGATGCTGAGAGTAACCAAGGAATATACATGGTTTTGAACGAGCTTCAAGTTTGTTTTTGGTATAGGATCGTAACCAAGGGTAACACAAGCAACCATAAACTTTTAATTTGCTGTAATTTGGATCCTTGTTGAATAATGATTGTAATGGTGATTTAAGACCCAGAATAGGAGTAGGCATTCTATTGATTAGGTACACTGCTGTTCGAAAAGCAGATGACCAAAATTCAGGTGGAAGTGAGGCTTGATGAAGAAGGGTAAGACCTGTTTCTACTATGTGTCTATGTCTACGTTCAGAAACACCATTATGCTCAGGGGTGTATGGTGGTGTTTGTAAATGGGAAATGCCATGGGACTGAAAGAATGATTTTAATTTTTCATACTCACCAACTCCATCTGAATACATAGATAAGATTGGAGTGTTAAAGAATTTTTCAACCAATGCCTTGAATTTAGGAAATAGAACAAAAATATCAGATTTGTGTTTAATTGGATAAAACCATATGTATTTGGTGAAATGATCAATGAAAATTACATAATAAGAAAAACCATCAATGGATTTTGTTGGAGCAGGACCCCATACATCAGTGTAAATGAGTTCTAAAGGTTTATTACTCGACAGACTTGTTACAGCAAATGGTTGCTTGTCACTCTTGTTACACTGACATGAATTACAAGTGGAAAAGGATGTGGAACATGAAGGAAGAGAATAGTTCTTTAAGATGCATTTGAGAATTGAACTAGAAGGATGTCCTAATCTCATGTGCCAGTCAAAAGGTGAGACACGAATGCTTGATAGGACTGTTGGTGACTTGGATGAAATGGGAACAGAGGACAGAAGTTGGTAAACATCATCAATGTTCAGGCCTTGAGTTAGAACCTCCCGGGTGTGTAAATCCTTCACCAAGAAATAATCAGAGAAAAATTCAACAGAAACCATGTTAGATTTGCAGAATTTAGAGACAGACAATAGATTCTTGTTGATATCAGGTACGCATAGCACATCATGTAATGAGAATGATTTATTTTGAGAGTGAAGAGTTGTAGAACCTGAGTGTGTTATGGACAAACCTGAACCATCACCTATAATTATTTCATCTGTACCATCATAGTCTGAATTGATTGATAGATTTTTTAAGTCTGCTGTGACATGATGAGAGGCCCCAGAATCCATGCACCAAGTTTTGGCATTGTTGGTGGAGGTTGCATACTGAGCTGTTGGTGATGCTGAGAAGAAGTGGTTGCCTTTGTAACACTGTTTGGCAGTATGACCAGGTTTGTCACATATCTGACATATGGGTCGAGATTGTTGATAGTGAGATGAGTTTCCTGAGTAGGTGTTCTTATTGCCTGTGCTGTTGAATCTGTTTGGAGCAAAGGATCGATTTCTTGACATGTTATAACGGCCAGATTGGTTTCCATATGATTTTCTGGTGTAGTGTGCAGTTGGTGTGCTGATTTCTATGTGATCAGCTTCTTGTTTCAAAAATAATTCAAAAGCTGTTAACTTGTCATGAAGTTCTTCGAATGTTATAGGATTTTCACGAGCTCTCATTGCAGTAGATATCTCCTTATATTCTGAACCAAGACCATTTAGAATGTCTAGTATGAGGTCGTCTTCATCTAGAGGAGCTCCAGCCAATCCAAGTTCCTCTGCTATATTTTTCATGGTCTGCAGGTAGTTGCTGACAGATTTGTTGTCTCGTCTGGTACGAGTGAGAGTGTTCTTGAGATCCATTATTCTGGATCGAGTTTTGTTGGCATATAGCTTTGTGAGCTTCTGCCATGCTTCAAGAGAGGTCTTTGCTGATGCTATGAAAGGTAAAACCGATTCTGATGTGGATGCAATGATCGCATGAAGAATGAGTTTGTCTTGCCGAAACCAATGACTGTAAGATGGATTCAAGATCAGTTGTCCACATTTTTGAGTTTCTATAGGTGGAGATGAGGTGGAACCATCAACATAACCCATCAGGTCAAAACCTGTTAGGAGGGCATCGAATTGGGCACGCCATGAGGGAAAATTTGTTGGAGTTAGTTTGAGAGGTAATTGGGCTGTTGCATTTATGGAGACAGGGGTTGAGGATGTAGCTGAGTTGTTTGCTGCCATGGTGAACTTGGTATAGGCTTGTTAAAGCAGGAGAAGCTCTGACACCATATTAGAGTCGATGAAGGTTGAATTTGTAAGTGTTAATGTCTTGCTTTATTCATTGTTTACACTGTTTATTTATACATGTTCAGTAATGCTGTTAAAGCAATAAGATATATCTAGATAACTAATGACAGCAGTAGAGATAACTTAGGAGGAGCTGATAATGATCTTATCAGTAGTATACAAGAGTTTGAGATCATGTGTTCTTGTTGAAGATAGGTTTATCCTTATCAATGCCATGCCATTCATGCCTAGGTGCCACAATTTTATTAAAAATTGTTGAGATCCCCAAACAATCATGTATTTTGTTGATTAGAATGACTCCTTGAATGGGGTGGGGGGTTGAGATGAGATGAAAAAATGAATGAATGATTGAAAGATTCAAATTTGAAACAAAATAAAAATATCATGATTATTTGTTTTTTTTTTTTTTCTTTATCTTTGAACATTTATAATTTTTTATAGACATGAAGTTTTTTTTTTTTAATTAACAAAATTTGCAAAGTAATTGTCCATATTTAGACTCTACTAACACAAGTATCATAATAATAATATACAATTAAAAAAAATCAATATTTAGCTTGAAGATAAAAATTAATTAATAATTTAAATTTTACTTTTTTGGAATAAAAAACCATTTCCTCAAATGTTTTTTTTTTATTTCAAAAATCTATCAAATTTGTACCTAAATTTTGTTTCCTTATCATCTTAAATGTTAATCATTATTTTTTATTTTAAGCTTTATAATTTACTTTTAACCTTTCAATCTTTATCTAATTAATTTAACATTACATGATTAAATTTTTTTGAATTTGAAATTTTTAAAAATTTATCAAAAATTTAACAGCAGTATACATATCATATGAGCTAATACTCGATAGACAAATCTAAATATTATTAAATTAAACCCTAGATAAGAATAAAAAAATTATGCTTAATTAATCTGATGAAAGACAGCGTTGAAAAATGCATCATTAAATTGAGGCACATGTCAGATTATGACGTGGCAATCCACCTCAAAACAAAATAAACCAAACCCCTTTTCCCATTGTCAAACTCAAAACTTCGTCTTTCTTTTTTCTTCCCTCTGTGTTTCTCCGCTGAATCAAACCAAAAATAAATAAAAAATAAATAAAAACTCTCTTAAAAGTTCTTCGATTTCTCATCCCAAAAGGAAAAAAAATTCAATTTCCCCCAAAAAAGATTTTAAAAAAATTTCTTTTCTTTTCTCTCGATAAATTTTTTTTCAAAATCTCTCGCAATCCAATTTAAACACTTAATTTCTCTCTATTGAACGTTATGATCTAGGGTTTTTAATTTTCAGCTTTTATTATTATTCAAGAACCGAAAATTTGTTGTTTGGGGGATAAAAAATCGAAAAGAATCATGGAAATGGAGGTGGTAAGTGACGTGGCATCTCTTGACCCTGATTTACTTCAGCTCCCAGAGCTCTCTCCTTTAGCTTTCAAATCCAATCCCTTTCTTGCCGAACAACTCTTCTCCCTTTGGCTTTCCCTCCCCGAAACTGGTCGCCTGGTAAGGTTTTCACAATTACTAATCAAATAATCTTCCTTCTTAGATGTTTTTTTTTTCTCTTTCTGTTTATGACCTTTTATTTTGTTTTTGTTTAAATTTAATTAGGTTAAGAATATGCTTACTGATGCGAAAACGGGGACGTCGTCGTTGAATGCCACTGGGAATTCCACCAGTATTAATGTTTCTACAACCAATTTGTTGCCTTCCATATTTCCTGCTGCAAGTACTCCTCCGCTATCGCCTCGTAGTACTTCCGGTTCTCCTCGTATTGTTAAACAACGGTTTGGCCCTTTTTCTTTAGGTTCGCCTCTCAAAATAGTCAGTGAGCCAGTCCGCGAAGTCATACCACAGGTATAGTGTAAGTTTAGCGGATATATTTTCTAAGTGTTTTTGTTGAATTAACAGTTGAATTATCGGTTGCTGATAATAGAATTCTAAGAAAAAAGATTTTGGTTTTTGCAGTTTTATTTTAAATATGGTCGTCCACCTCCAAATGAATTGAAACAGCAGTGCTTGTTTGCAATTGATCAGCACTTTTATGGTCATTTGGGGTTGCAAATTCATGGTGAGGAAACATTTATGGGTTTTAGTCAGAATTGGTTTTTGTATTTTCTTGGTTTTTGCTGGTTTTGTTAAATGTTCTCTGTCTTGCGTGGCAGAGTTTAAGGCTGTAATTGGAGACATTTGCAAGCTACCGCCTTTTTTCTCCACCACTCTGTTTAGAAAAATTGATGTCAACAACAGTGGTATTGTGACAAGGTATGTCTCAGTGCACTTTTGAATTTATAGTTTCATGATATGTGTAGTGGTATAATTTTGAAGATATCCTTGTAGGACTAGAACCGCTGATTCATAGATAGTAATAGATTAACACCTGCTACAAATAATGTTGTTAACCTTACATAGACTTTTTGTGGCAACACGACTTAAATCCAAAAGGTTTCTATGGTGGCTGCACTCCTTTGCAATCCCCATTTTTATTAGGGATCCCTTGCTCTGGAATCAGAAATTGCCTGATTAGTAGTGCTATATGATCCATGACTATAGGCATCTCTGTGTTTTGCATCTCTTTTTGGGATAAGTCTTTGACTGTACATTAAAAAAGGCTGTGATTGGTAGTTTAGGGAAGGGTTGGATGGCAGTACTGGCCTAATTACAGGAAATTCCCTCGATGGGTTTTGATTGACTTTGTGCAGAAGCTTTGATAATGCAATGGCTGAATAGAGATGTAGAAATTGAGTATTTCATTGTACTCTTGGTTAGGGTTTAGGAGGGTTAGTGGTGGTGCTTAATTGTTCTCTATGCTAAAAAAGCTCAAGTAGTTTTTGATGGTAAGGAACCATCTGATCCTCTTGCATGCTTGCAAATCATATTATTATTTATCTTTTAGGCCTTGTTTTGCTATCTGAGACTTAATTTTCGTCTATGAAACATAGTTAGTTATGATTGAATTATGAAATTGTAAGGTCTTGGATAGTTTAACATCTGTTTCTAAATTAAACAAATTATAATTTGGTGTGAACTTATGTACGCTGGAAAATTTTAGGGATCAATTTGTCAATTATTGGATTGGAGGCAACATGTTAACAATGGATTTAGCAACCCAAATCTATACAATTCTTAAGCAACCTGATTGCAGATATCTCACTCAGGTATATTCAGCTTTCCTCAATGCATATTACTTGAACATCTCTAAGAGACAACTCAGACAAGAAGGAAAGAAAGTAATATGATTTTATAAACGTGCATTCAGTAATACTAGTCGTTGAAGGGGGAAAATTGTGGTTGCAAAGTTAATAAGTTATGTGCCTTCTTTTAGTAATTGGTACTGAATGCAGGATGATTTCAGACCCATTTTACTCGAACTTTTGGCATCTCATCCAGGGCTGGAATTTTTACAAAGCACCCCAGAATTTCAGGAAAGATATGGTATGACAACAATCATTTGAACAAATATCTTTGTTAATTCATTTTAAATTAGAGTATTATTCCTATTGTCTAGAATCCACACTTCACACATGTCAAATAGGCCCCAAATTCATCTGATATTGGCTTACTGTATTTCTGAGTTTGTACGTTAACATTTAGTAGTGTCTGTGTCACTAAATTTGACTTAGTCCTAGCATTTGTTGCTAGGTATACCTTAGCAATATCACTATTGCTATATTACTTAGCGTACTGCAACCTGCTTCAGAAATAAATATTAACTTTTAGGTTTGTATTGTGCTGTCAATGCCAAGTTCTGGTTCTTGTTAGCTAGTAACTTGATATGGTTCTGCTCTTACATATTTTAACTTCTTTTGTCTGTAACAGCCGAAACTGTCATATACAAAATATTTTACTATATAAATAGATCAGGAACGGGGCGTCTTACCCTCCGGGAGTTGAAGCATGGGAATCTAATTGCTGCAATGCAGCATGTGGATGAAGAGGAAGATATTAACAAAGTTTTAAGGTGAATCAGTCAGCTGAAAGCATGCAATTAAGTTTTATATGATATCAATAGTGGTTTTTGATAACCTTTGTTTCTCATTCAGCATTTTGGTTTTTGTTTTTTATAATTTGATGAATTAACATTTTATTTTATTCTAATCTTTTCTTGTTGCAGGTACTTCTCTTATGAACACTTCTATGTAATATACTGCAAGTTTTGGGAGCTCGACACCGACCATGATTTTTTGATCAACAAAGAGAACCTTATCAGATATGGTAACCATGCTCTTACCTACCGGATTGTTGATAGAATTTTTTCTCAGGTTTGCATTTGTATCATACTATTTTCTATTATTTACATAAATCATTTCAGCTTTAAGTGGGAAGTTTTTCTGCTATATCAAAGAATAAAGAAACGAGAGAATTTTTTGGTCTTTCAGGTTCCAAGGAAATTTAGAAGTACAGTTGAGGGGAAAATGGGTTATGAAGATTTTGTTTACTTTATATTGTCAGAGGAGGATAAATCTTCAGAACCTGGTCTGGAGTACTGGTATATTTCCTCTCCATTTCTTTAGCTGAAGCACATAAACACTTTCTTTGCTGATGATCTCTTACTGATTTTAAATATACAATGATGGAAGTCCTGCTAGAAACTTATGGACTATGTGTTCTTAACCTCTCTTATTTCTGAGTGGCAATCTTTAGACTCAGAGTCATCGAGTATTTTGGTTCTTCATATTTCTGTAACAGTGTTAATTTGTTGATTGCCTGATCTTTTAGTGTGATCCAATTGTTGATAGTTTGTTTATGGATCCTTTTCAACCACTAAGATTTGAGAGATCAACGAATGATAGATCTAGATATACTAAAGGAGTCACATTGTTTCTAGAGCCTTATATTGACTGATTTTTCCCGTGAATCAACGTCAGGACAAACAAATTGAAAATCATTCTAAATCATTCTTCCTTTTGACTGCGAGGTTGAGAAATAGTTTTTGATCTGCTTCCTATGTTTGAAGAACTTAAAAAGTTGCAATCTCTTTGATTATCAGCATGAGGTTGTTTGATAAAAGGTTGCTGCATTTTATTACTAGCCTCATTTTAGGTATAATCAATAATGACAGTGTTACCTGACCAGCCAGTTTGTTTGATTCAGGTTTAAATGCATTGATTTGGATGGAAATGGGGTGCTCACACCAAATGAAATGCAATTTTTTTATGAGGAGCAGTTACATCGGATGGAGTGCATGACCCAAGAACCAGTGCTTTTTGAGGATATATTATGCCAGATTTTTGACATGATTGGACCAGAGGTCACCCCTGGATTCTCTACTGATGACTCATCTTTGTCTTTTGACTGCATGTAGACATATACGTAATTGCATACAACATATTTCTGCATGACCAGTGCTAATACCTGATTGGTTGATTACAGAATGAGGGCTACATCACTCTACGTGACTTGAAAGGCTGCAAACTTTCTGGAAATGTTTTCAACATTCTTTTCAATCTCAATAAGTTTATTGCTTTTGAAAGTCGTGATCCTTTTCTTATTCGTCAGGTAAATGCATGTTTAACTTTGAACTTTTAACATCATTATGAGTAACTTTTTTTTTTTTTTTGTTGAGGTGCTGATCACTATTCACTAAGATATATTTGTATTAGGAGCGTGAAAATCCAACATTGACAGAGTGGGATCGCTTTGCACATAGAGAATATATTAGGCTTTCCATGGAAGAAGATGTTGAGGATGCTTCAAATGGAAGTGGAGATATCTGGGATGAATCATTTGAGGCTCCCTTTTGAAATTAGTTAGGTACGTTCAGGAGAGGTTCTATTGTTGTAAATACATGCAAATTGAAATTGTTTTCTTTTGCAGTTTTTTTTTTTTTTTACGTTTTATTTTGTGAAAAAGGATGCAGAACTATGCATTACAAGTTGCTTATCTAGATGATTAATATTGGGCCCGTCTTGTTACTAAAATAATCATTACGAATGAGTATATATTTGAAGAAATTAGAGTACCTCGAGCTTGACAATTTGTACTTTGTAGATGCATAAAGATGTACCTGCATCTATAACTGCTATCTCTTAAGCATAATCTGTTTGAGGAACTTAGTTCTGGTTTTTGTGCTTTTTCAGAGGTCAACAAGAAATGATGAAGGTGTTTCCATTAACCAAACTGGTTTTTGGTAAAACCAGTGTTATTTTAACTCTGGTGACTCAATTGTATGCATATACTCCTGCAGGCCATATTCAGACTGTAATTTTGAGTACATGGACTTTAGATGGGACTGTCAAGAGCTTTCTACTTGGAGCTTCTAGCTCAGAATATCAGATGCCTTAATTGTGTAGGGGCAGTTGCAGAAGAGGGAAATTTTTACTGTCCATATAAATGATGAGAGTTGAGAATAATATGAAATGAAATCAAAATTTTGTTTGTAAGAAGTGGGTATCGGGGTTTCCTCTTGTTGGTAAATCTAGTTTGTCCTTCATATGTTATACCCTTGTTTTCTTTTATTGGTTGGTATTGAAACCAATATGTTGTCAGTTCTTCAATTTATGAAGAAAAGAAAGTGCGTATTATTTGTAATAACTAGTGAGAGTCTGCCCTTCGTCGCGGCTGGTAAACTTTTCAAATTTGATTTTTTCTTTTTGTCAATTATAATATTTCAAGAAAGTAACAAGAACTAAAATTAATTGGTAAACTTTTTAAATTTGATTGTTTTGGTTGTATTATAAAATTTCAAGCAAATAAGTATCAAAATAAAAAACCATTTCATAACTTGACACCACAGGTGTTACTAAAACAAACAAAAAAAAAATCGACTGTCTTCTTTTTGTCGAGCACTCATTTGCATTTTTTTTTTAAAAAAAAAAAAAAAAGATTAACTATGACATCGAGTATTTTTTTTTTTTTTTTTAATATTTAGGGTTGCCAGATTTGATATCTGATCATTGAAATTAAAAGATCAATATTTTACTAATAGGTCACACGATTATTGGTGAAATTTTAATTTTTTAAAAGGGTTATACAGTTTTCTTTTTTTAGAGCCATTTACACATTCTTATTTGCCTTTTCTTGAAGTATTTTGCTGCATGCAACTTAAAAACATAAAGTAAACAAAACGGAAATATTAACAGAATTTGATATTCTTTCATTAAAAAAAAGTTAAAGACTTATCATGAAAGGGACATACTAAGTTTATAGAAAAGAAAACATATATATATATATATATATATTAACGTTTCTTAAAACATCTGGTAAAATATATTATTTTTGCGGACACGCAATTTATTAGATACAAGAGAGACCCAGAAAGCTTTACATACCAATGACATCAAACTTCAAAATATCACGTAAAAATTAATACCCAGGTCTGCAGAGCTTCCAAACCATTTCACCAAACTTGGAGAAAAAGTACCATAAATACGAGAGGGATCAGATTACCTCCAAAATGCTCTATACGAGAAATTGATTTAGGAATGCAAAGTTTCTCAGCAAGCTCTTCAAGGATTATCCTGGACGAGGACGTGATGGTCATGATTTTCGTGTTCATCCTATAAAAAAACCGTTTAAAAAATCACAAGATTTGCAAAGGAAATTAATTTTAAGGAAAGGCTGTTGCAGTTGGTATTCAAAAGATAGCACAAAAATAATAACCGCATAACTCAAAAATGCAAGAAAAAATAATTCAAAGAACATTTGGGAGAAATACCTTGGAATGTTTGGTGCAATATAAAACGAGAGAAAATAAATAAAGAGAATAAAAAGAAAGAAAGAACTAAAGTAGTAAAAGTTGTATGAACCGAAAAGTTAAGAGTAATATATAGTAGCAATAGAGAAGGTCCAGAAGGAGTAGGTGACGTTACTAATGTAGCGAGATTAATAAATGATTAGAAAATAGCTAACTTCAATTATTAAATGCAAATCTATTAAATCTTGACAATATGTGCATCCACAACCCTTTGAAGCCGTGAGTTAATGAAAGATTAATGCCAAATATTGGCTTGTTAATAGCGTATAATGCTTTTAACGGCAGCAGACCAGTAAGAAACAAGGTAAAATGGGTGTATATAACAAATGGAAATTCTTGAGAAAATTAAACACGCAAATGAAAATCAAGTTCGGATATTTGAATCTACTATGCATATTGATAATTCGAATTAGGCGGGATATAAACCAAATGTAAAAACTTTCCGATTATATAAATATTAAAAAGTTCATGTTCGAACCAAATATTGACTTCAAATAAATAAATCTAATAATTGTATCTGCAAATTATATAAAGCAATGTTTTAATTCACAGGATAATTTTTTAAAATAGAATAACCCTTTTAGACAGCAGCATAGGCACTAAGTAACCTGAGTCTGTCTGATAGTTGATCTGAATCCAGGTATAATTACTAACTTATTCTATTTTGAAAGAGTTGATTTGAATCCGGTTAACATAGCGACTAAGCTAATTAAAATATACGACAATATTCAAATAAACTCTAAAACACTTGGTGATTATATACATCAAAAGGTTTATATCCGAAGTCGATATTCATAGATTGCAAATGAATGGACAACAATTTTTACAAATCATTTCGGATATAAAATTTAATGAACCATCTCATCACTTTAAATTGAGTTATTTTTTTATAATTACTTTTTTTTTTTTTTTTGCTTTCATGGTGATTACCTAGAACAAAATTTATCTAAAACAAACCTAAATTGAAAAAAGATTACAGATGAAACAAAAACTATCGACATCATCAAGACCCGTCAAGATAAATGGTTGTAAAGTTGGAGCACCGCGCGCAGCTTGCTCTGAAAGTGCGACCCTTTTCTCCAATAAAGAGCATCGAGCCATAGCATCCCTGTACTTTTCTCTAGCATACTATAATTAATTTCCAAAGAACAGAGTCTATACATAAGTGTGTATCTTTCACAACAAACTTAAGCAAGTAGCCATTTAAAAGTCTCATGATCGAGGAAATTGACACCAATAATGTCAAAACCCTTTTGTAACATCAATACTCTAATCCCAGCAGATGCGGCCTCTTGGGCGAAACAAAGTTTCTTTACAGCAAAACCACCCCAAATCCGACGGACAAATGGGACATCAATGATGCCAAAATTAATATCAACAAAAGCTCTAAAACGCTTCCCATCCTTCTCATACCTAAAAGAAGGTGGAGTCATCTTCAGTTTCCTAAGAAGGTATCTAAGGAGTTCTTTGTAAGATACCTCAACGGCCCACATCTTTATTTGGCTAAAGTTGAGAACAACAACAAATTTTTATTAACAAAAGACAAATCAAGCAAAAACAAACAATTTAAATCATCTATCAGAATCCATGTCCATGGTGTAATCAGACCTAGGGAACGATAACCACAACTTGAAATATAAGGAAGCAAATATCGGATAAGAAAATAACACCGTTCGAGCATGGAAAGCGGGTGAAAATCAAGGAAACACAAACACAATGAAAACATCTCGCAAAAAAAGAACGCAAGTAAAAAGCCAGCATAGCAGAACAAAGACAAATACACTACACCGAGCAATTTGAGAATATTAACGACTAAGCATTCAAACAGGCGACAAGAAGACCTAGATCGGCATAAAGAAGGGAAATAAAATAAGTCGTATAAACAAAAAAACTGTTAAGTTAAAGAAAAAAACAAGAGCTATAAGTCGGAAGGGAAAAGAATATGTTCAGAGTGCAAATATTACTAGTTAGATTTTCGGATGAGCCGCAACAAGAGGACTGGCCAAGGTTCTCATAGAAATCCAAATAGTAGACAGCTAGAATCGACAAGCACATGGAAGGAAAACACACCAGATGTTAAAAAACAACCGTAAAATATATATTCATTTGAAAGCATCATCAATAGCTAAGGTACATACACCAACAACCGATTTTTTTTTACCAAGCAAAGTAGTACGAAATAGTTGAAAGTTACTGTTTACTGCATATATAGATAAGTTAGACATGAAAAAGAGATGTCAAACATAAACAGAAAGAAAACGAGAGAAATAAATAACCAATAACCAAAGAGACACATGATAGCAGTGTCCTATTAAAAAATGGTCAATATAATACCCAAAAAAAAAAAACAAAGAGACACATAATAGAAGCGTCCCATTAAAGAACGATCAGTTTAATAAACAAAAACAAAGAAACATACATACAAGAGGGCGAAGGCAAGGCAAGGGAAAAATAATTAAAAGGCAATTAGCAACGCTGCTGATAGGGCTGTAAACGAACAGAGCGTTCGACGAATCGTTCGTGAACAGTTCGATTTCTGTTCGTTTATGTTCGTTTATTAAGCTAAATAAACGATTATGAATACAATTTTCATGTTCGTTTATTAAACGAACCGAGTTCGAATAAATGTGTATTCGGTTCGTTTATGTTCACGAACAAGTTCGTTTATGGTTCGTTTCAAGCTCGTTTCTTAGTTTGTTTAAAGCTCGTTTATGTTCATTTATTGTTCGTTTATAATATAATTAATAATAATAATAATATTATTTTTATTTTTATTTTTATTTTATTTATAATATAATTAATATTATTTAATAACTTAAATTTAATAATTTAGTAATAAATTAAATTTAATTACGTTTGTATTTTATTATTTTATATTTAATAATAATTTAAAATTGACTTGTTTTATATTTGTTTGTTTGTTTATTGTTCATGAACATATTTTTAATTGTTCGCGAAAATGTTCATTTAATGTTCACGAACAAGTTCATTTAATTTAAATGAACTTGTTCGTGAACATTAAATGAACGAACACGAACACGCTCAATTTTAAACGAACAGAGCTTGAACACAATTTGAAAATCTTTAACGAACACGAACCGAACACGAATAAGCTCAAAAATAAATAAACGAACACGAACAAGGGCTTGTTCATTCAAGCCCGGTTCATTTACAGCCCTAGCTGCTGACCTTGCTAGGGGAAGAGCGGACGTTATGTGCAGAGCAGGTGAAAACGAGGGGCCATTTGTAGTTTTTTTTTTGGGGTTGAGAAGCAAAGCCTGGCTAGGCGGTCAAGTAGGTGAGAGATAGAGAAGGGAGGGGAAGCA
The DNA here is from genome assembly GCA_030761205.1 of Fremontodendron californicum. NCBI lineage: Eukaryota > Viridiplantae > Streptophyta > Magnoliopsida > Malvales > Malvaceae > Fremontodendron > Fremontodendron californicum. Next base: position 22,153,730 of record JAULJL010000022.1, on the reverse strand, counting down.
GGTTATTTTGCTCAGCAAGTATGCAAAGGAACAGGTCAGCGTGTCACATGAGAAAATCTTTTAATGAAGAGAGACATAAAAAGCCTTGAGGATAAAAGAATTTTTCGTTCTCCTAGGAAAAGAGTCCACTGGACAAAAAAAAGCATGAGGCAAGCCGTCAGCTCAACAACCGCGTGAAAAAATAAATGTTGGTTGAGTTAAACCCTCAAAACGCGTAAAAGGTTAAATGGTGCGAGTTAATTCCTTAAGCTAACTTACACTTGAAAATTTAATGCATGAAAAAGTGAAGCCCAAGACACAGAGCTAGAACATAAGAGTTGTAAAAGTTAAATGTTGGCCTAGTTAATACCTCAAACTGGCTTACGCGTGAACACATTTAATGCATCAGAGTGAACATTAAATGCATGAGAGAGTGAAACCCAAGACACAGAGCAAGAACACAAGAGTTAAATCCCTAGACGCATAAAAAATAAATGCTGACCTCAAGCTGACTTACATGTGAACACATTTAATGCATGAGAGTGTAAAGCCTAAAACGCATTTAATATTAAAATTTATTTGTTGCTGGGCTGGGTCGGACCGAGCATTTAATGCATTTTAGGCTTTACAAATGCATGAGAGATTTCAAACTCAATTTACATGTGAACACATTTAATGCATCAGATATTTCATACTCAATTTACGTGTGAACACATTTAATCCATCAATCATCAGCATGTGGACAAATGCCAAAACGAGATTGGAGCTTGCCAAACGCGTAAAGAAATAAATGTTTGTCAAATGAAACAGTCGTTTCGCAGAGCTAATTGGGCAAAAGGAGAAAAGCTAAGTAATAATGTGCTGACAGATGTCAACACAAGGCTCACTACTTGAGCTTTATATTAGATAGATTAATTTACATGTTGCTAGGCTGGGTTGAACCGGGCATTTAATGCATTTTAGGCTTTACACTTTGATGCATTTAATGCATCAGAGTTTTCAAACTCAATTTACGTGTGAACACATTTAATGCATCAAAATGAAGAGGAGTCAATCATCAGCATCTGAACAAATGTCAGAACGAGATTGGAGCTTGCCAAACGCGTAAGAAAATAAATGCTTGCCAAATGGAACGACATCGTTTCGCAGAGCTAACTAGGCAAAAAGAAAAAAACTAAACAATAACGTGCTGACAGATGTCATGACAAAGCTCACTACTTTGAGCTTTATATTAGATAGATTAATTTGATATTTGAGATGCCTCCCCTTCTTTTGTCCCATCCTTTATGTTGACATCTTCTGCTCTATAGGTATCAAGCATTCGCAGCTAGCATCAAAATCCTACTCCTATTCAGAGGGGAGCTTTAGATTACAGCCTAGCTGGATTGTTAGATCCGATAATTCGTATATTCTTGTTATGTTCATATTATAATTTTATTTAAAGTGTTACATGTTTATAAAAAATTTAACACGTTAATAATTCGTATTACATAAATTTTAACACATTCATGTTATTTTTTGTATCATGTTTTGTGTTGTGTTTTAATTATTTTTCACTATGATATTTGTATCGTATAATTGTATCATGTTCAAAATTGTGAAGACTAGGTTGTGATGATTACTTTGGGCTGGGATTTGATACCAAATTTAAAACCTATAGAACAAGTAAATAATAATTACATGAAAAAGAAAAAGAAAGAAAAGAACAATGGGGTATTTGTACAGGAACTTCTTTCTGCTTGACATAATGTAAGGGGAAAATAAACAACAAATATGAAAAAATATTTACTTCCAGATATCATTTTACAAAAAGAACAATCTTCTACCTGACTCAAAAGAGCCCAATCTGATGATATCTCAAACCACTTTGTTTCGAGGCCTTTACCCCCCTAAAACTTTTCACTGGAAATTTGAAATGTAAGACGCAGCAAAACAAAAGCTATTCTCACCAAAGAACAGTCAGATTTTAGCTTTGGATACCTGAAGGCCATCTCTCATCCCTTCCCATAGCACAAGGATATTGAGGCGTTCATTTTCTCGAATGATTCTCGGGGGCTTCTATTTGCGGAGGTAAGAGGTTTAAGAAACTCCCTTGAACAGGTTGACTCGCAGCTGCAGCCGACTCATCCTCTGCAAAAACATAGACCAAGATTAACAAGAGTGAACCATCGCCTGATTGATATGGTATCGATGCCAAAAGTAAACATTCAGCGCTTGCAAAGTACCCAACTTAACAACTATTATATGCAGCGAAGCTGCTGAACAACACCTTACGGTAAGAAAACATGCTATAAACTGTAACCCAACAACTGGAGCTCATCCACCAAAAGCATGATAATAGTGACAATCTATGTTACTCCCAACTCTTCATTTTTCCTGAAGTATTCGTGTCCGAAACCCATGTCTAACAAAGGTATATAAGGGTATGATCCTCTAAATATATGAAAAAACTTTAAAAAATTGAATATAACAATGTCGGACACATACCAGTATCCGACACTCACTCACCCCCGAGTTCGAGTAACATAGGTGATAATATCTTACCAAAAAGGGATTTGATGGAGGGTCTCTTGGGTTTTGAGCTCTTCTTCTTCAATTCAGCTGCACAATAGATAGAATAAATAAAAACCGGTCAAATGCAAAGAAAGATATATGCTAGGTTGGAAATTTGCAAAGAGGATAAACTTATGTTCAAAATAACCAGAAGAGGAAGGAGACGATAGATCGATTGAGAAAAAAATGTATCAATGATTTCACAAATATACATATACTATGTTTGGAAACATGAATTTGAAAATTTAAATTTGGATTCATTTGATATATAAATTATGATAATGAAATGCATACATAAAGTATAAATTAGTTAAGATTCATTATGATTATATATTTGAAAGGCATAATAAAAACATGAATTTCAAATTCATCACTAAATAAGCATCCAACAAATCCATGAATTTAAAAAATAATTATCAATGTTACATTTACACGTTTTATTACATAATTTACACTATTTTTGAAATTCAAATTTATATTTTGAAATCTAAGTTTCCAAATGCAACCATACAGTATTTGAGAAGTACTGAGATAAACTACATGCATGCAAAACAAAAGGAACAAAGGAAAAAAATATAAATTGAGGAAGGAAGCAAAATACCGATGCCAGATAACTGATTATCATTTACAATTTCAAAGTTCTTGTATGTGTAACCAACAAAGTTTATATCTTTGGATGAAAGCATCTGCATCAAAGGAAAAAATTACATAATGTTGTGCATATCAGCAATAGAAACATCATTTATCAGCAACTACCCTTTTTTAACCATGTTAAAATAAGATGACTTCAATATTATTATATATTTAAGACACAAGACATTATTATATCTGCTTTCCTTAGAAAGTTGATTTCAATAATTTAAGAAACATACTGAAATATAACATATATATTAAAGCCAATAGACCGGAAAATGGTATGTCCCCCACGATAAATTTTCACATGAAACTGGCTCTGGTATTTAAGGAAAAAGCAGATTTCCAAAGAATTCTTTCGATGAAACATTAGTATAGGAGCGACAAAAGAACCAACAGAAATCCCCCCCAAAAAAATGGTGCCAATTAATTTCAAAAACTTCAATAAAGGAAATTTCTAGCAAGCTTGGTTAAGAAACAGCCAGTCCTAGCAAATGGTAGCAGCAGGAATTTACAGTATATATAAAATTTTGTATGATACTAATTACTCAAGTTCTTGGTTCAAAACATTTTAATTGAAAATATATGTAATTGTACTAACCTTTCTCCATGGACCTGATTTTGCTGCAGATGGAATTTGGTTGTCAGCCTGGTGAATGAAAGAAAGGAGAGCAATAAGAATATGTCTAAACAGATCATTGCATATTTATAGAGACAGTAACAGTTATCTACCTCTTCAAACTTCTCAAAATTTTGTGTATCCAACTCATCATTGACTTCAGGAATAAATGCAGCTTTGATTTGATATAACTTGTCCCATTCAATAGCTTTAAACCATGGGTGAATCTGAAAACAACAGATTCAGCCAGTTAATTTAATAATTTGCATTCTCTGACAAAACAAAATCAAAGAATCTAGAACAGGACACACCACACAACACCTTAATTTCATGGGCGCCTTTTGTGCCAAGCCTCTGCTCAACATTACATAAAAGTTTACTGATAAGATCTTTTGCTTCTGGGGATAGTTTTGCTTCTTCTGGAAATTTTAAGTGCGTTCTCCAATTTACTATCTGGAAAATGTAGAAAAAAGGACAATATTTTAATCATCGATAGGACAATACTTAATCATCACTAACAAAGAAGTACAATAAAGAGTTGCGATATAGAAGTTAATCACAGACAAAGTTCAGATGTAAAGACAGATAAAAATATAAATAATAACACAAAACATTGACAGCATAATAACATAATAGTAAAAACATACCTTTCGACAGGTTGACATTGGCTCATCTGAATAAAAAGGAGGATATCCAACAAGCATTTCATACATGATAGCACCAAGAGACCACCTAGAAAAGCATCCAAAAACATCATTATAACCATATCTCACAAACATAAATACAAAAAAAAAAAATCATGTTAATTTACAAACCAATCACATTCCATTCCATATCCTTTCTTCAGCAAAACCTCTGGAGCAATATAGTCAGGTGTACCAACCGTAGAATAAGCCTGAAATATTACAATATTTAAATGTTCAAGCAACACTCGTTTGACATTTCAATAAAAAGCAAAAAAAAAAAAGCTTTTCATTTATGAAATTAGCAGGAAAAAGAGGCGAGCTTGTGGTCTTTCTACAATATCAAAGGCAACTAACAGCTGTAAAATCTAAGCCTTGCAAACTCTGACAAAATCAAACAAAGCCTGAAATATGGAAAACAAAGGAGAAACAAGTCGAGAACTTTCTTGCTTTGTAAACCAAATATTACCATCAGTAATAACAATACTTAATGTTGCACTAGTTACATGTTAGTCAAGTACTTACAAGCATCCTTCTGTTCCTCTGCCAGTGTTGCAACTGCTCTTGTTGTGTGCGTTTTGGTGCTGCAGGTCGTCCATCACTTTGAAGAGCACCACTGAGATTCTTTGCTGTAGAAAAATCCTTTTCCTGGAGATTACTGCAATCTAAAGGTTTACATAATCCAAAATCTGATAATTTCATATGACCATTTCTATCGAGTAGCAGGTTGTCAGGCTTGATGTCTCTGCAACATGTGACATAGAATGGGTTCACCCCTTAGTGCAAACTCAGAAAGACCACTATATAATTATAAAGTGTATGAAGGTTTAACGTCATGTCAACTCACCTATGAATATAATTATGTTTGTGGATTGATTCAATCGCCAGGACAGTTTCTCCAACATAAAACCTGGCCTCATCTTCAGTTAGTGTATCCTTCCGCATCAGTAAAGTCATCATATCTCCCCCAGGTAAGTATTCCATAATGAGATATAGATACTCTTCATCTTGGAAGGAGCAATATAGTTTGACAATGCAATTACTGTCAACCTCCGCAAGTAGATTTCTCTCAGCTTTCACATGTTCAACCTGAACATTAGAAATGCAAACTAACAGATTAGCATCATGGCTCAAAACACATTAAGGAAATTACATAGCGGGCTTAAAATTGTATACCTGGCCTCTACGAAGCATCTCTGACTTCTTAAGCTTCTTCATAGCATAAACATGACTAGTTGCCTTCTCCCTACAGATTCTAACCTGTAATGAGAAAAAGTGAAGTTAAAAGTAATTCTGGCAAAATTCCTTCTTTTGGGGGGGAAACTGAAATCAATCAATTAAAAAGAGATATAGATGTCCCAGAGTTGAAAATAAACCAAGAATAAAGGTGAATCATAGGAGAGAGGTGAAACTATAGCCAAAACATTCAGAAGCATCAGTAACTACTAGCCAATAGTGTTGTCAAGGGCGCAAGGCGCACTCTAGGCGCTAGAACCCTTGTATTGCCTTAGGCGCAAGGCGCAAAAAAAGCGCTCGCCTGAGTGAAGTAAGGCGCAATATTTATGTGTGTCTATGTATGTATATATATATATATATATATATATATATAAAATAAGCTTAAGATATATAATTATAATAATAAACTCTAAAGAGTGGTCTAGTTTATCTACAAAACATGCAATTTATTTTTTGCCCAATAGGCATGATTTCCTTATGGTCCCATATCTGTTGTTGAATACTCAAATATTGAGAAGTGGAGAGTTTGATATTATCTCCTTTCTTACTAGTAAAGGTACATCTAATGAAAAAAGTTAAAATTAAAGAAATTAAAGAGAACTTCAATCAGGCGAGCTTTTTTTACGCCTATCGCCTTACAAAAAAGCGCGCCTAGGCGCACCAGGCGTGCGCCTAATCAAATGAGCCTCGCCCGAAAGGGTCTGAGGCGCTTTTGTTATCTAACGCTAAGGCGCAAGGCGTAGGCGCGCCTAGGCGCACGCCTTGACAACACTGCCCAATAATGCAACTAAGCAGTATATGTGTAGAAGCCTGTCCTTCTAGAAGTTTCCTAGAAGCATTGTCTCAGGAAAACAAAGTTCTGATGGCAAGGAGAACAATTTAAATATAAGATTTAGCACCATGATCTAGTGGTAGTCATAGCTCATCAATTTTTCTTAAATTTGGTAAGTAGATTAAAGCAAGGCCAGAAATAGAAGCAAAAGAAGCACCTATGTTATGATGTAAAAAGTGATGAAGATATAATTACCTCTCCAAATGCACCCTTGCCAATCATGGTCAATGGCTCAAAATCATCAGCACCCATCTTATGCCTCTGAAGACGCATGTATTCTGTCTCCTTCTTCTCCAAATACTGAAGTAAGTTGTTTTGTTCTTCTTCAGAGACTTCAGCATCAGCCAACTTCTTTTCTAGAATGTCACGTCTGCAGAAAATCATAATTACCCAAAAACCATCATCCCTATTCGTCAAAACAAAACTACCATAACTTTCCCGGCATTCCTCCGATCACAAACACATATTTTATCATGTTAAATTTTTGCAGATTATATAGAATGCAATTGACAGCACCAAGTTTTGAACCAAAACCTGCTACGAAGCATCTCGATATGCAATAATTCTGCCAAATGTCAGTCCAAAATATAGAGCAGTTACATTGCTTGCAACATTACAGTTATGTGACCGTAATAGTAACTATTACATGGGAAATTTCCTCGAGAGTAAGAATTTAAACATACCGCTCCTTTCTTTCCTGCAGGCTTTTCATCTGCTTCTTGTAATGGTTTTCAATATACTGCTTTGCAGCTGCTACCCGCTGTTTGGTGACATTTGATGGTGCCTCTTCACTTGTTGGTGGTTTAGACCCCTCCTTTGCACTACCTGCAGCTTCTTTCTTTTTTGAAGGCCTTAACTTATCTTTTGTTTTCAACTTGTTGAACCAACACCTTGCAGTTTCCATTGATTTACTTGATAAATACAACCCTTCTGAACCCACACTCCTAAATGTACATTATAGCTCAGTATCACACAGGAATAACCTTTTCATCGACTATCTTATTTTCACAGACAAAAATCTTGCTGACTTTAGCACATCACTGTTTACCAAAATACCCAAGAAACACATTCTGCAATGGAAAAGAGTGAAATAAGAGTACATTAGCTTAGAATGAGGCTAACATTTCAGAAACAAAAAAAAAAAAGGGAAACCAAGTAACTTTTAAAACACAATTTTAGGTTGTTATCAGCTGTCAAAGGATATGACACATAAACAAACAAAAATCAGATAATTGGACAGAACATGCTAATTATCAGAAATCTAATGATCCACTGGAGGAGAGTAACATCACACCAAACATTCAATTACTACTAGTTGCAACATGCTTGCATTAGCAAACTAAGGTATACACAGCTAGACGTACTTTTGCACAATTCTTACCAACCAACATGGTTTTTCCTACATTTTCCAGCAACCAAACAACAAACTAGACCTCAACTCAAAACCCAATTTCCAACTAAGAACAAGGCAAATGAAAAACAAGTTGAAACCCAAAGCAGTGTTCCATTGATTCGAAGTGACCAATTTAAAACACCTATAGAACCAAAAAAAAATAGCACCAATATCCCAAGATTCCCAACACTTTATCATCAATTCAGAACCAAAAAACGAAATGATGCTGTGATCCTTACCAAAAAAAAAAACTGATTGCAATCAATTTAAAGTCAGCATTAAGTCAATCAATAAAATTTAAAGCAATTCAACTCAGATATTAACATTAAAAAAAAACATCTTTTAGCTACATTTTCTCACCAACCAAACAGAACACTCAAAATCTGAGACTAAAGGGAATATAAAAACCGAAAATCACATCAAAATAAAAAGCTATAATTCAACAGTGAAAAACGATCTAAAACACTGAACTACCCAAACAGTCACTAAAAAAATTCCCTTTCAATTGTCCAACGTTTTCTCACCAACCAAACAGAAAGAGTCAAATCGAAATCTCAACTCAATCCCAGAACTAAAACTAAAACCCCAGAAAGAAAAAAAAAAACCAAAATCCCTCAAATTCTTTTTCTTAAACGAAGAAAATGGAATTGAAGTAATTAAACTGAACGAACCATTAAAACGCACCAGAGAAACTGAACCGTATGGATTTCTGGAGATTTCGATTGGGGCAAGAGAGAGAAAATATAAACGGCTGCGTAAGAATTGTAGAGAAGAGTTGGGAAAACCCTAAAGGGAAAGAAGAAGCAGAGAGAAGAGAAGATTGAGGCGAAGATGACGAAATTGAAGTCCCATTAATGGTTAGGATTTTAGGCTTTTGAAAAGTTGGAAGCTTTGCCTTTGCCTTTGCTTTGAGCTGCTTTTAGTTTTATATTTAATATTTAAAAATATAAATTATATTTAATATTTCTCTGTCTTGAAATTAAAAGTCTTTTAAGACTATCTCTCTCAGTTCTATTCTATGCTGTTCTGTTTTTACTTTTACTTTTATCATTTTTTTTTTTTTTTTGTATATTTAGTTTGATGTGTTTGAATTATTTATTTATTTATATATTAATATTTTATTTTTGGAATCACTGCCAAGAAAACTGAGATGGTTTATAAATTAAGTAATTGGGTTTCTAAATGAAAATATGGATTAAGTTCAGTAAATTTATCAATTTTAAATATAAATATGATATAAAAATAATTATAATATAATATAAAAAATAATACAAATACGATATAAATATAAAAATATATTAAAATTTATATAACATAAATCATTAACGTATTTAAATTTATGTAAATATATAATATTTTAAATATAATTATAACAAAAAAAATTACAAACATGAGGTGAATACAAAGATAACCAACTCTAAAGTTTGATGAAATGGATCATGTAGGACCCTTTATAATATTTGATGTTGACAATGTACAATTATAAATTCTTCCTCTTTAATCTTTATTCACTCTTTTTTTTTTTTTCTCTCTTAGTTAATTTAGTTTATGTGCAAAATTAAGGTGAATTTTGTCATTATATTTGATTCAATATTGAATTTTATTATTTTCAAAAAAAAAATAATATTGAATTTTATCATTTTTACTTTAGTTTTATTGAATTTTTTATTAAACTTTCAATTTCATCAATTTTTTAATTGAGATATTCATGTAATATTTTTTTAATGTAAATGGTCAATTTTTTATCTTTAATTTTTTTAATTTTAAATAAAATAACGAAATTAAAATATTTCATAAAATATTTTTATGTTTGAAACTATAAAGAAATTAAGAGTCCATTATTCTACGGACATATTGTTGGTTAAAAATTTTCAAAATGTAAAATCTTTGATGCTATGATTATTCTTTTTTATGAAATATTATGTTCGTACAAATGAAATTTTTTCATTAATTTTATTATTTTATGTCAAAAATTCAATGATAAAATTTAACGAAATTAAAATACAATAATAGATTTAATATTATCATATAAAGACGAATTTAACCATAATCTCTTTTTTTGTATTTTGTCTCTTGAAATTAACTGTTGTGCACAATAATTTTGGTAAAAAAAAAAAAGAGATTAAAAAAAAAATTCAACTTATTAACTCATGAGAAAACTACAAATTAGTTTATAATGTAATTAATTCAATAACAAGTCATAAGAAGCTCGACTTTCGTTTTTAAAATTTAAAGAAAATTAATATCCAAAATATATATAAAGAGAAATGTATTATTTATTGCATTGTAACATAGTAGTATATGATTTCTCTATCCACATTTGTCTAATAAATCGATAAAATATTTATGAACTTTAACCTTAAGGTTTTAATATTTGAATCTCCTTTCTGTCTTAAACTTTTTTTATATATAATATGATTAGAGATATCTTTAATCTTTATCTCAATTTAATTTTTTTTGAAAAATTTTAAAAATGCACTTTTTACATTGATTTAATGCATTTAATTTTTTTATTTTTTTTTTTACTATGATAAAATTTCGATTGAAATCAACTAGATTAATTTTTGTGGATCGCTCTTAAAATTCTTCATATGTATTAAAAAATATATTTATCAAATATATATATTTATGAAATTTATTAAAGAAGTAATGAATTTGGGGTTGACAAATTGGTCGTGATTAAAATTAAAAGGATATTAAAGTTAAATAAGTAATTTATAATAAAGAAAGATAATGGGAGAATATGGAGATATGAGTTGGACCACTTAGAATAATTAGATCTGTCAAGAATTATTGCCCAAATAATATAATAGTAACTTTTCTATTTATTTTTCTATTAAAAAACCCATATTCAAAGCCTTGAAGTCCGCCTTAGACATAGAGGTCATGCTTGACACGTGTCCCCAGTCCCTCACCCCTATGTCCTTAGCAGTTGTCGCACCTGCACCTCTATCCTACACTTTATCCAAAAATCGTGTTATCAATTTAATTTCAATGGAAAATATGAAAAACATCCAATCCGATAATTGCTCAATAATTTAATAGACAAAAAAAATATGAAAATAAAAAATTTATTAGAAAGGAAATTATAAATACTTAAATACCCTTAATAACATCTTTTTTCCTTTTTCTTATTATTTATCTCATTTTTTTTTATAAATTTTTTTGATAAATAAATCTTTTCCAAATTTATTGACAAATAAATTTTTTTAATATACCAATTAAAAGAATCTTTAAAATAAAAATGATAAACTAATCAAAGACAAAGAGAAATTTGTTTCTTTCATTAAGGGTAATTAAATTTTTTCATTTTCTTATTAAGAATTCTAAAATTTTAAATTTTCTTCCTATAAATTATTTTTACACATTAGACAATTGAACAATAATCCTTCTTTACAGAGCATGTTTTTCAAATTTACCCTAATTTCAATGATTCTTCGCATATTTGAAAATTTTTGAATAAGAATATTAAATTCAAAAACGAATTTATATAAAAAAAATAGATTTATTTAAAAAAAAGTGGAACCTTAAGTATGTCATTTTTGTTCGAATCTGATCTAATTTATTTATTACTAATAATATAAATTTGTAAGAAAAATCGATCATTTTTAATAAGAATCAATCCTTTTGTTTATAAATTTGAATAGTTTGAATAGTATTTTATATGATCAAATCAGATTTAGACACAATTTTTTCTCATATTTCGAATCAAAACGAAACTAAACAAAAAAAAAAAATTTGTTAATATGAGATTTGTACTTAATTCGAATCTGATCTGACCTGATCCATGTTCATATTACATTTTATCATGATTTTATTAAATGGGTATTTTTTGTTTTTGATTAAAAACTCTTAAATTTAGATATTGATGGTAAAAAACTTTTTAGATTTGGATATGATTTTTTATAATACAAGTTTAAAATTGTATATATGCGCCTTGTTTTGAAGGTTAAAATTCTTATTTTTCTCAAAAAAAATTAAGAGGTATTTTAACATTTTATTCACACAAAAAAAATATTTACAAAATTGAAATAAAAAATCATTATTCAATCTCTTAAATCAAGATAAAATACGTCATATATTAATTGATGTCAAAATCTACAAAAAGAATCAAAATACAATCCAAAACTACTTGCTCTTATAGCTTTTTTATAATAATATTGATAAAAAAATTATTTTTAAATTATCGATATTTTGATTTTATTCACTAAAATATGCCAGTTTCAAAAACATTAAAAAATCGCCATGACCTAAGACGCTTTTCCTTCACAATTTTTTTTTTTAAATAAATGTATGGAAGCCGCTCTCGACGAGAGCGTCTTCCATACATATTTAAACCAAATGAAAAAAAAAAAAAACACACACACACAATGGAAGTCGCCATCCATTGTGTTATTTAAAAAAATTGAATTTTGTTGTATGGAAGCTGCCCTCTTATCATACTTAAAAATATATATATTTTTCATATAATTTATAATTTTTTTTAATTATATATAAAAAATAAAAAAAAAAAGAAAAATTATATAACATGTAATGATGAATAGGAAAAAACTTGCATAACATGAAATGCAAAACATGTAAATTTATACATTATTATACAAAAATACATTATTCTTGTTATACATTATTATACAAAAATACATGATTCTCGTTATATTATACATTATTATATAAAAAGTACATTATTCTAATCATCTATTGGGGAGTTCTCTTATCGTTTGGTGTTGAGCAATAGTGCAGAGCTCTCCTATTGCGTGGTGGTTGCACCCGTCGTTCAACCTTGTTAGTGGTACGTATTCGCGGTCGACCTCGTCCTCGACCTCTTGCTGTAACCGCCACTGGTTCTTGTTGTTGGCATCCGCATGCTCATGGACGGTGCTGTAATGACCCACATCAGCTGCATCAGTCAAATGGAAACTCATTATTGGAGGGACCACATCTTCTGTATCTAAAAATAGAAACTCACTGCTGGAGGAGCCAACACCTGATCCACCAAAAAAGGAAAATTAACTACTAGATGGACTCACAAATGATGTACAACCATATGCTGAAGCAAGGGTTCCAAACTGATACAGTGTACTTAGATATGCTGAACCTAAACTTCGGGTGAGGAGTTGGTCATCTAACATCGTCCTTGGAGGTGATGGTCGGTAACACTCATCAACATCATCCCCGAGGTGATTGATGGAATAACAGTGACTAGATGCTAATCCATGATCCCGTTCAGATTCAGGATGACTAAATGACATTCTCGGTATAGTGAACTCCTCGATATGTGATGAGGCCGGTTGACGCGACCGCCCACGTTGTCGACTAGTTCTAGGAAGTTCTATTTCCTGTGTAGGAGGAACTGGATTTGAAGTTCGTCCGGGAAATGGCCTACTCCTAACATCCTCAAACTCTGACGGTGAACAAACAAAAGGCCAACCTTCATCCTTATATCATTTTATGTAATCATCAGATGATATGAAATTATTACCAACAATGACATAACCTAGAGGAATTCGTTGAGAACGTATATCCCACCACTGGATCCATTCTTAATGCTTCGTAGGCTAGAATTCATCATGACGCCTACGCATGTCAATCTTGTGAACCTTATCAAGGTTCACCGGTGGTTACGGAATTGATTGTTGTATCCCAAATTGTCGCATCACCCTGTCGGTGTGGTATCACTCCATATATGCAAAGTATATCAATGTTGTATTTGCTTTCCATATATGACAATCGTTGTAGGCATCCGATGAGAGGCATGTCATAATTTAATTTGAAGAATATGACATCCACACAAACTGCGAATAATTATTATAAATTATTAGTGTTCATATGGATTAAATGCACAAATACTTGAATGTAACAATTGAAACATTTACCTTATCATCTTAGTCGATCTAGTCGTAATCTTATACTTGCAAGGTCGGCTGAAATATCGGTATGATTTTTACGATGGCTCCACCTGTTAAAATGCATATAAAATTTTAATAGACCTATAAAAAAATACAAGTTCGTACAAAATTAATAAAATAGTCAAGATTATTACCTGCTTGCAAGGGGGTATACAAGTGAAACCTTCATTCGCGGAGCAAGAAATGGCAGTTGATACCAAGCCCATGAGTGCAGAAGCACTAAACATCCACCTATGTCATGGCTCTTTGGAACTGTAGCCCGGCACAGTTCTCTATACAAAAACCCCAAACATGCAGAACCCCAACTATAATTTGCTGCATGCTCTAAATCACGAAGTAACATAAGATACATTAAATGTACCCGATTGCTCGATTTGTCGGGCATTAGCATTCCTCCAATCAAACGTAAAATATATGCTCTAGCAGCATATTTTACTTATTCACTCGTGTGTTCGGGGAGATTTTGAAAGCATTGCAACCAAGTTAGTTACCGTTGAGCCCTTGACATACTCTTCTGGAGGTACAGCTCCCAATAAATTTCGACACTCTTCATTCTAATCTAGAAAGTTTGCACCTATAACTGCCATGCCATCCACTGGAAGTCCAAGTTGAAGCGCAACATCTTCGAAACTGATCATGCATTCATCACACGAAAAATGGAAAGTGTATGTCTTGGGTCTCCATCGTTCAATCAACGCACTTATTAACTCGAGCTAAAGCAGAAATCGCCGAACTTGAGCTGCATAAGAAAATCCGACTCTCTTTAAGTGGTTAATAATATATGGATGCAGGTCGTCAAAAGAAAATTTCTTCGAACGTAAGACGCGACGAGTATCCTGTTGATAATTAATTTAATTAAATAATTATAAAATTATTAAAAAAAATTAATAATGTAATACAGATAATATTAAAAAAATTTACTTACCTCTTGAAATACAACTGAGGATATGTGATTCTCTTACAACCTCAACAATGATGATGAAACCATTTTTAAATCAACAAAAAGTAGAGAAAATATTCACTTTCAAAGCTAAGAGATTTTGTATGGAACAACGAAGAACTTCAAAGAGATTTTGGGGTTTTTTTTTTTTTTTTTATGAAATAAGAAGAGATTGAGGATATTTTGATTTTTTGTATGAAATAAGAGGAAAAAAATTGAGTTTATAAAATAAATTGGAAGAAAGAATGAAGGAGAGGGGGGTTTATATAAAGATGGGTTGGCAACGGTCAAGTGACATTTGCCTTCAAAAATAAATTTAAATTTTTTTATTTTTTAAATTATAAGTGTTATAATTTGAAAAAAAGATTTAATATTTTTTTTTTTAAAAGTATGGAAGTCGTCCTCAGGGAGGACGGCCTCCATACTACAAAACTATTTTTTTTTTTGATTAAAATCATGTACGGAAGCCGCCCTCGTCCATATATTTATTTGGGAAAAAAATGTGAAGGAAAATCGCCCTCGATTATGACGATTTTTCAATATTTTTGAAACTAACGTATTTTGATGAATAAAAAAAATATTGATACTTTAAAAAATATTAAAATTTAGCAATAATAATATAAAAAGCTTGCTCTGATCGATGGATCTTAATTTTTAAATATTAATATTTTATTTGAATAATCGATAAAAAAATTCTCATCTTATCATTTATATTATTTTATCATTAAATTTTTAAAATTTTAATGATAAAACAATAAGATAACACGATTTAAAAAAAAAAAATTACTGTTCATCCAAACAAAGCATAATCAAATCTTTGTTTGTAAGATTTTTATATCTAACAAAATATTCAAATTTAAAAAGAAAAAAAAAAAAAAAAACATTCTTGTTGTGAGCCAGCCAAAGAGTAGCAAGTGCTAGTTAAGGTCAGCATCGTCATGGAAAAAGAATGAACACGCGTAGGCAGATAGCTACTATATCACGCGTTATCTTCTTTGTTTGTCTTCTTCCATTTTCCTCTTTCCTCTTTCCCTTTTTTAAGGTAATTTTGACTTAAATGCACAACTTAAAAGAGCTATTATCTTTAAAATTATTATTATCATATAGATCATAAATAAAATTATTATTATCTTTAAAATTATTATTGTCATATATTTATTTAATTATCATATTAATTTATTAAAATTTTTAAATAATATTCTAATAAAATATATGTGTTCTCTGATTTTGTTCGTAAAATTTAAAAAATCTATCGACAGTATAAGATTATTATTAACTATTAAAATGGGGTTTCAATTAAGAGAAACAAAAATATTGAGATGTTTTTGGATAAATAGAAGCAAATTTCATAATAGTGAGTACATTCAAATATTATATAATGAAAAGACCTATTAGAAAGGATAGATTAAATTATGCTTATACTCAACTAAATAATGACATAATCTATCACTTTCAACCCAAATTCAACAATTATTTTATAAAAAAATTAATGTCTTTTGGAAGTACAAGTGAAAATTGTTTTTGAATACACGTTAATGCAAATTTGTTTTATTTATTTAAAGATTTTATTAAAGAGTATTTTTAAAGTTATTATATACAATAATATTTTTGCTCAATATATTAAAAATAAAAAATTATCAATTATTGTATTTAATATATAATATTATTATAAATAATATATTAATTAATTTTTAAAAAAATTCTTAAAAACACTCATAATAAAATCTTTATTTATTTATCATAAAAATAATAAGTATCTAAGACATAAAGTGATTAGATTGGGAAGAATTGAATTTGTTTGCTTTGATAACTTTTACTAGCTGTTTGATTTTGTTTTATTCAAGAAAGTGAAAGTGGTTTTTAATTTTTGGAAAACTACTTTGAATTTTTATGATGTAAAATGTTACTTATAGGTTTTAACTAATATTATATGCAAAGCTAAAGTCATTTAGGATGGGTTGGAAGCAATCCTAATTGGAAGGCATGCAAGAAAAGCTCTACAATCCATGCTCTGTCTTTTCTTTCATGTCCAAATGCCCTAAAAACTCGGGCATTTTATATGATGATAAACATAGGGATTATTTCAACTAATACTTGCGCAGAATTATATATATTTTAAAATATATATAAGTAATTTTATTAAATTATTTTTAAAAATAAAAAATTAATTAAAATTAATTTTTTAATTTTTTAATTTTTCTATTAGACCTTTATATATTTTTTAATACTTTTAAATTTAGTTTGATAAGTACAAAGTGATAAATAAACTATTATAATTATTTTAAATCATATTTTTCTCAAAAAACCGATAAGAGAATAATAAAAAATATTAAAAAATTTTAATATATAAAAGTATAAAATTATGTATTTTTTTTTACTAAATATATACATATATATATATATTAATGTAAACAACACTAATAAAAAAATAAAACTACAATTTTTTTTTTAATTTTTTCTTTTTTCTTTTTCTTTCTTCTTCTTCTTCCTCCTGTCGCCTGAGAAAAATGTAAATATTTTATATTTTTTATAAAAAAAAAAAGAAAAGGAAAAAGGAAAAAAAGTAAAAAAACTTAAAATAATTTTATAATATAAATGCAAATAAATATTTTTTATTTTTTATAAATTATTAATTCCTATAAAATTAATTTAAATTATAATATAATTATTATTTATTTTTTGTATTTATTTATAAAGAGGAGAAAAAAGAGAAAAATATAATAAAGAAGTAATAAAAAATTTATCAAATTAATGTAAATAAATATTTATATTTTATAAAATTGATTTAAATTATAATTTATGTTTTAGTTTATTTATAAAGAAGATAAAATAAAAAAAAGAAAAAAAGAAAGAAAGAAAAAAATTAAAATAGTTTTTATAAAATTAATTTAAATAAATATTTTATATGTTTATAAATAAATTTTATTTTACAAATTTAATTCAAATTATAATATAAATTACTTTTTATTTTTTTGTATTTATTTATAAAGAGAAAGATTAAAGAAAATATAAAATTTGAAGAAGAAAAAAGGAATAAAGGAAAAAAAAATCACATCAGTAGATGATATTTTTGTTATTTACACGTCACATGTCCTCTGTCATTGAACGCTTATTTTCACGATTGTGTTAGCGGATGTACCACATTGATACTTGATACGAAACTATGAAATTGGGATCTGATTGTTAGATTTTAAAATTTGGAGACCAATATAAAATATGTCCTATATTTTGAAGATCATTGGTATAATTAACTCCTTTTGTCAAATCATTTAACTCAAATTATTTTTTTCCCCATTACCAAACAAAACAAAACAAAAAAAAATCTTTTTGAAAAATGACAATTGAATCCCCACTATCAAACAAAATAAAAATAAAAAATCTTTTTAACAAATAACAACTGAGTCCCTCAGGACTCAGTTTTCATAATAGTAGATGATTTCATTGTAAATAGATTATATAATTTTGGATATAATATAAAAATATAATGGGTTTGCTTAATCGATGCCTATAGACACTGGTTAATGATTATTTATTTACTTATTTAGGAAAGATTTTGTATTTAATACATTACTTTTATTGAGTTCAAGAAAAAATTATGCATTAATTACACTTTTTATTTCTATATATATCACCTTAACCAATACCACTATGCACTGGTTAATATTTTGTAAATATAATATATTTAATAAATATGAAAATAAGGTTATATGATATATTTAAATATGATTAACATAACATATTTAATATACGTATTATATTTATATTTAAATTTTTAATATATTTAATAATTTATTGTATTTATATTTACATGATTCACAAAAAAATATAAAATACGATATGTATATACAAATTAGGGTAAAAGACACTTAGGCCTTGTTTAACATTGCTTCTGGCACAGCTTTTGAGGTCAAAAGTTGCTTTTCACCGCAAACGAAATGCTAAACAGATAAAAAAATTGGCTTTTTCTGTTGAAATCATGGTTTGAAAAGTCAAACCAAAAAGCCAAAAAATATAATTTTTGGGCTTTAAAAGCTGGCTTTTGGATAAAATGATTTTATTATACTCACATCTCTACACTTTTATTATTTTAAACATATCTTTTTTTGACATTTCAATTTTCTACAACACTTTTTCACATCAATGCTAAACACTTAAAAAATTTTAAACCACACTTTTTCACCACACTTTTTTCAACCCAAGTTTTTTCCAACCCAATTTTTTTCCAACAACAATGCTAAACTAGCCCTTACCCCCCTCAGATTTGATAGAAAATACACTTACCCCCCTCAAGTTTAAAAACACCAACTTACCCCCTAAGATTTGGCATAAAATACATTAACCCCTTAAGGTATTATTTCTAGGTTAATTTTAAATGAAAAGACAAATATACCCTTTATTAATTATTAATAATTTATTTTTTTATTATTTATTTTTGTTTTTTTACTCAAAACTTTTTTAACTACAAAATAATGATAATTTATTTAGTTTTAAAATTATCTTTAATTACTATTAAATTAAATTCTAATTAAGTTATATTATAATTCAAGTGCATGTTAAGTATTTTAAACTTATTTTTAATTCAATTATATATTAATTTTGAAATGAATTTATTAAAATATCTTTATTTAATTAATTAATTACCGTTATTTAAAAAATTTAATGATAATAAAATTAGTTAAATAAAAAAATGAAAAAGAGAAGAAAAGAGAATAAAAAAGTATATAATTATCTTTCATTAAATTTTATTGAAAATAAACTTACCTCTATTATTTAAAAAAAAAAACACAATTTATCTCTTAAAAAAGTAACTATGTTAGCATTTTGTTAATCAAATTAATATTTATTCAAATTTTACTTTAAATATTAAAAATACAATATTTATTATTTTTTTTTCTGTTTTTCATTTGTTGTTTTAATCAATTTTTTTTGTTATTAAACATTTTCAAATATTGACAATTGATTTATTTTTAAATAATAATAACATAATATATTAATATCAAAGTTAATATATATAATTGAATTAAAAATAAGTTTAAATATTTTTTTTTTGTACAAAAAATGTTTAGATGAGGGGAGGCTACTCAGTCCAGAGTCAGGGCATGCTATAGGTTTCAAAGAGGGTTAACAGTGGTAATTACAGATCACCCACAAAGTGAAATTACTGATGAGACTTGAATCGTGATACTTGCCAATGCGCTAATGAATACTCAACCAACTGAACCAATCCACGTTGACATAAGTTTAAAATATTTAATATGTATACTTGAATTAGAATATAAATTAATTAGAATTTAACTTGATAGTAATTAAAAATAATTTTGTAGTTAAAAAAGGTTTTAAGTAAAAAAAATGAAAAAAATGAAAAAAATTTAAAAAATAATTAATAATTAATTAAGGATATATTTGTTTTTTATTTAAAATTAATTTATAAATAATATTTTAGGGAGGTTACTGTATTTTATGTTAAATCTTAAAAGAATAAGTTGATGTTTTTCAAACTATAAAAAATAAATGTATTTTTTATCAAATGGATAAATATACTTTTCCCCACAAATTATTAGATCAGTGTAGAAAGAAAGATATGTATTTGTTTTTATTGTAATTTGACATCAGTAGGTGAGGTTTAAGCAAAGCTTACATCAAATCTTGATAAAAGCCAAGGGCCCCACATGGTTTTTAACAGTAAATGAATTGATTTTGGCACATATAAGCATATAAATTATGAATTCCATTTTTTTTCTTATAAATATTTGAATTTAAGCAATATCTATTTCTTTGGAACATATTCAAAGTATTAATCAAAATTTACCTTCAAGCTCAATGATACTTCCTCCGTTCTATTTTTTTTTTGGATGTCTCAAAACATTTTTTTTTCAACACCTAATTCTCTTACTATTTTATATTTCAAAATTATTTTTTATATATATATATTTTTTTTACTTTTTGACATTAAATATTATGGCATATCAATTTTATAAAAAATTTAAATTTTAATATAAAATACACTGACATCAAAGTTTTTTTTTTTTTTGTTAAATTTTGTGAAAGTCAAATATAAACAACCAATATGAGTAGATCTGTCTACAAGCCGGATAGCCCGTCCGATCCGATAGACTCGGCCCGAATTACTATTTATTAAATAAAAATATTTTTTATTTAAATTTAATTATAATATATTTAAATTTAATTATAAAAAATAATTTATTTAAATAAAAATAATTTTTTTATATTTTTAAATAGTGAAACGAGTTTATACGGGCCGACTCGAGCCCGACCCGAATGAGCTTGGACAAGGAAAAAGAAAAATTCAGACTGCGGCCCAAATATGAGCTAGAGGGAGTAGTTAATATGATAAAATGGGTTTATTTGTATTATTACATTTCTCTTTATTCTTCTTTTCTTTAGAAAAGCACACAATTGATATAGATAATATCTTTGCTTGAATGGTAATTCTATGCTTTCCCCCAAAAATGAATCGATGAAGTCTTCTAAACAAAGGATAAGAATTGGGAAAAGCAATGGGGCAATGGCAACTTGATTAGCAATGAGAATGGTGTGGGTTCCCTTAGAAGTAGGGCATAATATTGGGGGACCATATGTTTTTAAGGCAATTGGATAGGCATCAATTCAAAAATAAAAGAGGAAAAGGTTTATGCTTATGTGAAAACTATAGACATTAAATTTGTCACAATGTCCCACTAGATATTATTTTATTTGTACATCATAAAATACCATTTGTTTGCTCCCTTTATGGTCAGGACATTTATTTGCTTCAAATTAAACTCACCAACAATATCCATTAATCTTGATATTTAGGCTTTGATGATGTAGGTCCTATAACCCTAATGGAAGATGTGAATATTGAACCCACCATTAGATTTAAATAATTTTTGGATTCAGATATTAGATTTACTATTCTTAGCGGATTTAGATAGGAATCATTTGATATCCAATATCTGAATCTATTTTTATTTTGGTTTGAATATAGTTGGATATCCGAATTCGCTTTATTTATAAGGATAAAAAAATCGGATATCCGAATCAGATATTTAATTACTTATTTAATTTTTTTATATTTAAAAAAATAATTTAATAAATTCAGATATTTAACGGATTCAAATATTTGATATCGGATGCAATTCAAATAATAATATTCAGATAATAACAAATAATAAACAAATTTGAATATAATTTAAATTAAATTAAATTAAGAATATTTGAATTCGAATATTTCAAATATATAATCTACTGTAATCCATATGTTATTATATATGTTTTGTATTAGACAGTAAGGCAATTCTAATGAAATACCATTAACATTTTTTAAAAAATCACATATATTTCACATTTTTGGACTAGGTTGAGGGGGAAATGGGAATATTGTAGAAAAACCAGAGTTTAGGCTGAAAACTTTTTGTCTTTGACTTCATGATTAATCATCTTATCTTAAAATAGTACTATACTACTCACCAACATTAATGTGTCAAGTACTGAGGATTTCAAATATTACTTGCATTTTAGACATAGGCCTTAATAGCTTACCAAGTGGCAAGAAAACAAGAGGGACATATGAACAATGGGCAGCTCTTGGGTTTGTCACATTTCTGATTTAGATGTAGACATTTGGCAAAGAAAATTAAAAAAAAAAAAAATTATTAACGAAAATTCTTAAAATATTTTTTAAAATTAATTAATATATTATTTATAATAATGTTATTATATTAATATAATAATTAATAATTTTATTCATAATTTTTAATACATTATGTGAAAATATTATTATTATTATTATATATATATATATGATAATTTTAAAAACACACGTTAACAAAATTCATTAAACAAAAAATACTACACTTGGCCATTGGCCCTGGACCTGTCCAAGAGTCGGGTTACCAGTTCAAATTCGAAAGTCCGTCCATATTTTAGAGGGTTTAGACAAAAATATTAGACCCGAAAAATGAGTTTTGGTAAAAAAAATTGGGCCTGTTTAAAAAATGGGTAGGGCCTTACTCCAACATTCAAGCTGTGAGTCTGGACCGACCCGTTTTTCAATTAAATAATATATTATATTTATTTTTATATATATTATATAATTTATGTCATATAAAGATTAAATATATATAATATTATAGTGTTAACATTAAAAATATGTTAAGTTATATATGTTTAAGAACTTAATAATATATATATATATAATTACTAAAGATTTAATAAAAAAAATAATATTTTTTTTAAAAAAATAATATGGGCGGGTCTAAACGGGTTTGGGCTATCCATTAATAAATATGGACGTGTTTAGACAAAATTTTAAGCTCATATTTTAGGTCGGATCAAGCTTGAGCAAACATATATAGTATTGATATCATACATAAATTCGATTCAAATCCGACCTATGAACATCTCTAATTGGCCCATGCCTCAGGGAACAAGAAAAGAGAGAGGTAGAACAAGAGAAACAACAATTTGCTATCACAGTCGTGGGCATCATACAGGGTCCTTTATGTCTCCATTGAAAGCGGAAATTTTCAAGTCAAAAAACATGATAGGTGGTGGCATAGATGGGGCTGTTGGGTTTTGGAAACAGAGAAGCCATGGCCTATGGGAACTTGGAGGATATGTTGGGAGGCAATCCCCACTTCTTACAGTAGGAGAAATTAGGACAATGCATGTGCTTATGGCTTCAATGTATTTATGGAACATTATAGGATTTGTTGGTTTACTTGAAGCTTATAATTAGAGAAGGCAATAATTAGGTAAACTCAAATTTCTTATTTAAGGAAGTTCATACGTACACATATTTTATAAACAAATTATACAATTATGCATTATTTTTTCTTTCAATATATATATATATATATATATATATTTCTACAAAATGAGTCACAACTTGAGAATAAAAAAAGGGATTACAAATGTTGAAATTCGAATTTCAGATCCATTAGATACCACCTTTTAAGAGTAATTGTATGAACCAAATGGACTAAATCCGGATTCAAATTTTATATTTTTCTAATTCAGCTTTTATGTTGTTAATTTGTTATATATATGTGTATAAAATTATTTATATTGTTATGTGTATATATAATCTTGCCCTTTTAAATAAACTAGAAGATCCATTTGACTAGATGTTTGTATAAAAATTCTATTTTCACTAATCCATTTGCTTGTAGGCTTGTAAAACAAAAAGTTTGGTATAGAAAGGATGAAAAAAAAAAGCAAGAAAAAGTTTTATTGAACTAAACAATAGAAGATATGATTATGAATCCCAATCTATAGGTTATTTTTTTTTTCTCCTTCTCCATTCTCTCTATCAAACAATTAAAGTTAACAATATTACAAATCATTGTCTTAAAATTTGAAGAATGGGTTGATTTGTTAAATCAATTGTGAATGCACGAAAACATTGGCATTCATGTATAAACTTGTCTAAAGGCCGAGTTATCCGTTCAAATTCAAAGGTCCGAATTATTGACACCTCTATTCATGTCATATGTTGGAAAAAATTAGGGAGAATTCATGGAATTCTTAAACTAGGAATATGAACATCCTTCCTCAGTCAATGAACTTGGTCTAGCTTCCTCCCTTTTCATTTGTTTTCCAATCGAAGGGCTTTTCTTGTTTAACTTATATATTTCCTATTCTAGATTTTGTAGGCCAGGGAAGGAGGGATTGCTAGCATTTGCTAGTCTGTCCAATAGAAAAAAAAGGAAGCAAAAGACAAGGCAAAGAGACGCGTAGAGTTACAGTTGTGGAGCTTAAAACGTAGCCAGAAATGAGAAATGTTGATAGTCAAACTTGTCAAGTGCGTAAAATGTCCCCCACTCCAAGAAGAAATCAGTGTAAAATCTCCTTTCAAACGAATCCTACTAATGACAGACAGCCTAGCAACTGGCAGTAAACAGCTGGTGATATATTCATCAAGCACAAAAATTGTAAGTATCCTGTTAGACTCTTTTGAACCCCCCAAACTACAAATCCCATCCTTCACCGTTTATAATACCCTTTTTTCTTATTTTCCTTTCCTTTGTCTCCCAAAAATGCCATGAATCATTTATTTTTCCTTTGATGCCCAGGTCAACTTTGTTCATTACAACTGAAGGTGGCAAAAACCACCGAGTCTGAAAATCCGTCCAAACTCCAAAAAGTTCAAATTTTAATCCGAACCTGTCTGTTTACCACCTTTAATTACAATCTATTCCAAACCCAAATCAAGTCCAAATCTACAACTTTTTATTAGTAGATTTGATAATTCATGAATATTTATAGTTTCTCATGTTTTTATTATGCGGTCAATTGTATAAACGTAAACATAATACAAATTACTAAATATATCAAAATCTTAAATCTTAAATCCTAAATACGAATATGATATATATATATATATATATTTTTTCAATATATCATATCCATATCGAATTTATTATACTATTTTCATATTTATTAAACGTGTCAAATTCGTATATTCAAAATTATCAAGTCTTACTGTTGACTGTTGGGGATAATTCATAAACCTGCCAGTGATAGCCACAACTTTTGGAAAGTAGCCTAACCACTAAGAACAAACAACGAGACAAGAAAAGCAAAGAGAATGGATAAGAAGAATATTCATTTATGGAAAAACTTGGGAAGTTAAAAGCCATAATGCTTATGCACTTCAGCATTACATATTTTGTTTATTTGGTTATTAGTCATCAGCTGAAGTAACTTTGGACAACACCAAAATAGAGGGAGAAAAAAATTTGAAAAATAGCCTATAGATGGTGACCAGTTTATGGCTTGCTTGTCAAGTAATTCATTACAAGGAAAAAAAAAAGGGTACAAAAATAATGTGAACCATTGCTTAATGCTACAAAATGAAATTGTTTACTGCATTAGCTTCTTAATACCTTGGAGCTGCAGAAGATATAAGGAGAGAAAGGGGAAAATATTCTATTCAGAATTCCTGAGGCTTTCACTTGCCAGCCACAATTTCTTTTGGACGATAAACACAATGTCATCCCCTTCATGATCTGAATCTGAACTGGAATCAGCTGTTGCTACTGCTTCCCAGTGCAAAGCTGATAAATACTTCTTTATAAAATCTATCACTGGTTGTTTGTCCTGAATGATTACGAAGCCGCTGGGCCGGAGAATGCGATCCATCTCAAGTAACAAATCCTCAGCACTGCAGCCTTTCTTCTCAATATCAGAAAAGACAGTCCAAGCATGGAGTAAATCATAGGTTCGAGGGTATATGGAAAAGGCTTCACACCTGCCAAAATGATCAATCCAATTAATACAAAATTTACATTCTATCTTCCAACATGTATTTCACTATTTAACCAGCGATAAGGAGAAGACTGTGATGAGATGAGATGAAAAAGGAAAAGCATCTATGTTCCTCCGACTCTTCATTTTTCTTGAAGTACCCGTATCCGAGGTATATCCGGACATGGGTATGGGGATATGACCCTTCAAGGACCCTCCAAATACATTAAAAAACTTTAACAAATAGAACATACCCGTGTCGGACACATACCCGTATCCGATGCTAACACCCGAGTCCTAGTAACATAGGGTGGCATCAATTTGTTAAGAATCTGGGGAAAAAACCATAGCTGTGTTTTGTTAAAGTTTCCATTTCACCAGAGACACCTTGTAGTCCTTTCGCTGATAACTATTTCTCTCCCTCTCTACCTCATGCTAAAGAGAATAATGGTTGTACAGTATGCAAAAACTATGCAAAAACAGGAGACGGAAATGCAGATACAGAAAGCAAAGTAAAAAATTATGGCCTTTAACAGAAGAATTATGGCCTTTAACAGAAGAAAATTCACACTTAGTTATATTCAGATTTCTAAGTTAATTTGTGCATACCAGTTATGAGTAGTGCCGATCAGGCCTCTGTCGTATATCACCTTAAGTGTGTTTGGTCCATCCTCTGGGACGACATTCATCACCCAAACATTCTTGCCTTTTAGAGCAGCTGCAAATGATCCTATGTTTGCTTTCATGTCCATCAAATTTCTCAAAGTGTCAGCCTCAATCTTTGGACTCAAGAGATTCCAATAACTCTCTACCTGCCGGCGCCAAGTGTCCTGTGGAATTGCAAAAGCTATATTAGTGTCTATACTCTATGTCATTGCTGCATAAATCACAATACAAGCAAAAGAAAATAATCACAAATAAAAGCATAGATGAAACAATGCTGCCTTAAATTACCGTGTCTTTTTCAAACATTTCGCTTGAATAACCAAAATCAGCAAGCCTGGGAGGAGGAGATGTCAATCTGGCTGGCCAAGGAGCCAATCCACTCCCCTTGGCTTTCTGGTCATCTGATAGAAACAAAGAGAAGCTTTAGTTAAGATAAATTTTAAAGCTCCAACCTTTTAAAGCATCAAATAAAAGAATCTCTGTAATTTTCCATTGCAAACTATAGCATAGCTTGTAATCACATGTAATTGAGCAACAATTATATCCTATAACTCGCAAATATTCAAAACGAATAAATGGGCAGAATGAATGCACTAGATACAATATCAACTAAAGGAGGAGTAAAAGACTTTAATATTAGTAACATTGAAAAATATACTCACGGTCAGAATAAGGAGTGATACAAGCTTCCATTGGCACACCCCAAACTGCATCTGGATCATCATCAGAGCGGCAGAGGGGGGGATTCGTACCAGGTTCTCTTTCCATATAACAATCATTTGTTAAAGGTTTTTGCCAAATGACAGTTTGGTTCCTCTTTGCAGCTATTCTCCAACACATACGTCCCACAAGGGCACTCATCTCTCTCCATATCCGGAGATCCTCTTCGTCTTGTGCATAAGCTTCTGGAGATGAATAGGCAAAATAGCCTCCAGGTCTAAGTAACCGGTCTAGCTCAAGAAGAAGAATCCCATCCCTTTGAAGCCAATCAATCCTACAGCGAGAACAGTGAGCAAGTTCAAATGACCTGCTTGGGTAAGGGAGCCTTTTGGTCCCTAGAACACCAAGATATGCAGGAATTCCTCTTTCCAGGGCAAATTGGATTTGGTTTTGATGCACATCATTGGGTGCTAATGATACTGCTATAATATCAGAAGAAAGAAGATATGCTCCAAAACTTGCGACACCACAACCAACATCAAGAACTGTTCGAATTCTTCCTTCATTATTTAAATTGTTGTGCGAAAAGTTGAGCATCTGCCAATTCAAAATCATAGAAATGTCATTGCTTCTTCCATAGGTTTGAGAAGTTTAAATAAGGGCCATTATATTTGAAGAACCCAATCCAATCAGTAAAAGAAGGAACAAAAACATGATGCAGAAAACTCAGACAGACACACACATATCACCATTCTTTAGTAGGTGTTCAAGATTATTGCTCATGTTTCAAAATATTCTCTTTTGAGCCCAAATCAGTAGGCATTGGCGATCTTACATTTGCAATCGAAGCAATATACTTGCCAGCTCCATAGTGAAAATGGGTGCCTCCCCCTGGAAATACTATCTTTTCACCTTTTACAACCATCCAGTTCTGGTCAGACTTCTCATGTGCAAGGTGAGTATGGGGAATATTTGCCTTCCATACTTCATCTCTGCTTTGAGGCCACTTAATTGGGATCTGTAATTTCACATGAATTAAAAGACTGTCAATATATGATAAATATAATTATGACCATCACTATAACAACATACAGCAACAATAATCTGATTGCTCAGCTTATGAGAACCAGTACCTTGTATCCTGGAGGAGGAGGAATCAAGCAATTGAATCTCCTTTCGGGAGGGGGGCAATGACGTTCATAGTGCTCCATCAGAGATAAGTCCAGCTTTAATCTCATTTGGTATATGAAATTCCTATCTAAGCACGGAATTAATTCTGAATGACGATCGTCACAAACCTTCAAAGTCATAAGCAGAGAAATTAAATGCCATGGCAACTAAGCAAGGGAATTACAAGTTGAATGGTAAGGTACCAAGTAGAGAATCAACAGGAAAGGAAAAATACAAAAAGACAGGGAGACCTGAGGGATGGGAAGGTGCCTAAAAATGATAAAAATCTTACAGGGAAAGTTTTTGGTACGACGTCTTCTTCTCCTTCCTCCTGTCCAAAATTTGTTGAAGATTCATATTGCTTGCCATCAGCATCATCATCTCCACCCAAATAAGATGATCCAAGTTTTCTCAAAGATCTGCTGCCATATTCTAGAGCTGCAGCACCACGGCTTGAAGACCCAAAAATAGATCCATAATATACATAGAGAAAACCAAGAAAGATTGCCACAACACAGACAGAGGTGATTAATCTCTTCTTTTGGCCTCCATCAGATCTTACCCTCATCCTTCTTTGGTAATATAATTCTTCACAAACTAAATAGTAATATAATTCTTTACTAGTCTATCTCACGTCCAATTTTTTATTCAAAATAAATCTGTTTTGTTGCTAGCATGAGGCTCGATTCAATAGAATGAATAACACAAATCAATTCAACACTTGTCAAAAAGAAACACCGAAGATAACTGATCAAACCTGTAAACAGACAAGTAAGAAACCATCAGGTAATTCTCTTCAGCATACCACTCAAGCACACAAGTTACTGAAGTTACTTCTTGTATGACCCTTTTAGAATCAAAATTTGAAATCCAAGTTTAAAAGATCATATTATTATTATTTGGAATCATCAATTAATCAATAACATGATGCAAAAGAGTAACAGCAAAGCCAGCCACCAATGAACAAAGCAAGCTCAATTAGAACATTGATACTAGAAAATTAAAAATACTAACAATAATAATAAGTGAATACACTTATTAACCCACTAAGAAATCTAAAAAGCCTCAACCTACTATCTTCACGTCTGACCAGCTTTTGCTAAGAAATTAAAAAAGAAGACCCTCTTTAACACTAATAAGGATGCCTAATTGTTCTGGTGAATGAGAACCAATCCATTACCATTGGCTCAAAACATGGTGTAACAATTCAGATCCATGTTAATAGTCAAAATCTATCATAAAAAAATTATATTACATAATTAAAAAGAAAGGATAAGAAAAAAAAAAAGGAAATGATAATGCTAAATGATGCTAACTGTCTACAGTTGTAACCAGTTGATTGACAACCAAGCAATGAAAAGGATTGATCCATGAAAAAGCACTAAAAAGCATGAAACTAATGCTCCTTTTTCCCTGAATTGAAACAATGGGAATCATGAAAACGACAGCTACTTAGTAACCCTAATGAACTAAATCAACAAATCTGAGTCAAAAACTCAACCAAATCCAAATTTTTGCATTAAGAAAAAGCATCAAAACTAACCAAATTCAACCATCAAGAATAAAACTTTGATTCCAAAGGAAACAAAAAATGCTAACATTCTTGAAGTAAAGATAGGAAACTGAGATTGACCCATTAAAACTACCACAAAAACAAGCAAAACCCATAAATCAGATCCCTCATAAAAGAAAAGAAACAAAATTTCAATGAAAACCCAGAAATATTCACAAAAACAAGCTTAAAAGGAACAAAGGCTTACTGGGTTTCAATCAAAAAAAGGAAATGGGCAAGTCTAATTGAGATCTAAGAAAAAGAAGCTGTGGATTATCTCCCTAAATGAAGAACCAAAACAAAGCAAGAGAGAGAGAGAGAGAGGGGGGGGGAACGTAGATCTCAAAGAATCTACTTTTTTATTGTTTTTTCTTTTAGGTTTGCTATTTGTAGAGAGAGGGAGGGGAAGGATTGAGGAGGTACTGTATGTACTGTAAGAGAGAGAGAAACAGAGTGTGAGACCGTGTTACGTTCCAAGGTTGTTGTCAAAAAATCTATGTATGGATCTATGATCTATATGTCCAAGATTGGATTTGTACGTGTTGCAAAAATGACTTTGGTTAAAATAAAAAAAAAAATTCAAGTGTAAGACAGTGAATTGATTTCGTGGTTTTAAAATGCAATCAATTACTGAATTTTATTGTATTTTTAGATTTATCGTTTTATAATATTTTTGTGCACTTATTAAATAATAATACAATCGAACAAATAAAATCTTTAAAAAATGATATTAATACATGTATTGAAATCTTTAATTGATTTTTTAGTTTATTCCATACTTTTATTCTAACAGTATTCTTTTTTCTTTTTAACTTTTTTTAAATTGTTGAAGGAAGTAGAAATAAAAGTTACTATTAAATAAACCAATTAAAGTTTTGCTAAAGTTTGGACTTGAATGGGTAGATCACACTATCACAGCACACCTCATGTATCACTATAAGAAGAAAAAAAATGTATAGAATGTGACATTTACACAAGTTTTTAATTGATCTTTTCAATCAAAATAAAAAGAAAATTAGAAAAATATGAATAAAATCAGAATTATTATTAATATTATAATATAAGGTTAGGATCTTAATAAACAATGTCGGTGTTGATGGATTATATATAGTTGCTGAGCTTAATTACAAGCTAGCATCCCACCTAGGGTCATCAATTCATCATAAAAAGTTTGCCTAAAGTCACATCCAAATTATTATTATATAAGAAATTGGTCCCCACCAAAGGAAGCAAAACACATGAAGAAGTCAATTAAATCAGCTAGTGTAAATTGACAGTTGCAAGTTGCAGCACTTTTTTTATTTTTTAAATCACAAAACACAGCTAAGAATATTATGGGCCTCTGCATGTGAATGCACAGTTTTCCCATCCCCTTCAATCTATCCTATTAGTTATATAAATATAAATATAATATAATTTATTAAAATTTTAAATATAAATACGATATTTATATTAAATTTGTCAAATTAATCATATTTATTAAATGTATTATATTAATATTATATTTTTGTATCATATTCAAAATATAAGATCTACCCTTAAATATTTTTTGCCTTACTTGGATGCCGTTTGCCATTTTTGAAAACCACCCAAGAAAATCTCAAATCTGAAAGGAAGGAAAATAGGAAAGCTCCAAGGAGTTTTTTTTTTTTTTTTTTAAACATCAAGTTTTTATTTTGCATATGGAGTAGGGAATATAGGAAGTTGGTAACATTATAGTTTATTCATTTCCTCCTCTCATCTCTCTTGTATAAATGCATATCTACCATTATTTCATGTTTCATTATTGTCTTCATGATATGTATTTACACTTTAGTCTTTTTTTTTTTTTTTTTTTTTTTTTATTGCAGTAAAGACGGCACTGCACTTAGATTTGTTTATGGGTTGGGTGAGATCGAGTTGTGATCCAAATTTTTTTTCTCTTACCCAAGTCCAGATCCGATAGTCCAGATCCGATTGGATCTGAAAGCTCATTTCACAATTCATAAAATATTAAAAAATTATTTTTATTTTTATATCAATATTTATATATTTTTTATAATTAAATTTAAATACAAATATTTTTATTTAATGAATAATAATCTTGGTAGAGCCGAGCCGAACCAAGCCAAATTATTAAAATATTTATCCAAACTCGATCCAATTCAAACTGAACATATCAAACCGGACAAATAATCCGATCCTTAAACAAATTTAATCTGCACCCATCATCCTTTTTTTCATTGCCTCCTTGAAGATCCAATGAAAAAAAAAAGATTGATTAAGGTGCAAAGTCTTTTCATGCAAATTTCAGTCCATCCAATCTTAAAAAAGACATTACAAAACTAAAAGTTTAAGGTTTGGCAAAAAAATAAAAATAAATTAAAAGCTTAAGCAATTTTAGTAAAATTAACTTACTTTATTATCTATTGATCTTGATTGGAATATAAACGATAATTGAAATAATAAAAACCAATTCAAAATACATATTACAAATTCATTTGCAACATAATATTGCTAATTTCCGTTATTTTGTTTATAATAAAATAATAATGAAACAGGGATTTAGAAGTTTCTATTTAATTATAGCAAACATTCCTCAATCTGATTGATATATATATATATATATATATATATAATTGATATATATATATATATATGCCAAACATTCATAGCGACGTTACTTTTTGATCCTTCGATGTCAGCTCTTCCTATCATTGTGAACTAGAATTCATCAAGTGTTGGATTGTTCACCCACCAATAGGGAACGTGAGCTCGGTTTAGACTGTCGTGAGACAGGTTAGTTTTACCCTACTGATGGTCGCGTAGCAATAGTAATTCAACCTAGTACGATATATATATATTTGTTAATGAATGTTTTTAAAATATTTTTCAAAGTTAGTTAATATATTATTTATAATAAGAGGATAGATTCATTTATACTAGTGTAAAACTAAAATTGTTTTACATACTTTCATAATTTTTTATACGATTTATATTTGTTTAATCCGACCGTTGGATTTAACAATATAATTGTACTCGTCGTGCACGTAAAGTTTCGAATCGATCTGATATCTCTATCATAAGGATCAGAATACTGTTTTTTTCAATATATTTAACGGTTGAAAGTTTTTACGTCGAACAAATAGTTAGACAATTTTAATTTATTCGAAACTCGATGTGCATGATCTACGTGAATAGAACATGAAATATGACGGTCGGATTAAACAAAAATAAATCGTATAAAAAGTTATGAAAGTGTGTAAAACAACTTTAGTTTTACACTAGTGTAAGTGGATCCCTCCTCTTATAATAATAATACTGTATTAGATCTAGATATAGTAATTGACAAATTTATTCATTGTTTTTAATGTATTAAATGAATATATTAATATATATAGTAATTTTAAAGAGTGCTTTAAAAACACTTGTTAGCAAAATTCACACATGTGTGTATATATATATATATATTAAATGTAATAGTTGATAATTTTATTAATAATTTTTAATGTATTGGATAAAAATACTATTATATATAACAATTTTAAAAATATCTAAAAAAACTCGTTAGTAAGTAATTTACATTTTGAGTTATTGAATTTAGTATCAACTGTCACAAATTTTTAAAATTTCATCAAATTCCATCGCTGAATTTTTATTATTAATAAATTAGGTCACTTTATGCTAACTTCGTTAAGTGATTTTAACATTAAGTGATTTTAACAAAAAAGCTAACTCAACATACATACATGACTTATTTTTTAAATCTCATCAAAATAATACTTTGTTGCATTTTAGGTAAAAAAAATTCGCTTTAGAATTGTGAGATCCATTTTTAGTCTCTTTCTTCCTTTTGCCTTCAAAATTGACCTCACAATAGCAACGTGATTTATTTTTTTATCTAAAATACCAGTTAGATATTATTTTGATGAGATGTAAAAAATAAATCATAAATGCATGTCGGATCAGCTTTTTCATTAAAATTATTTAACGGTATTAGCATAAGTCACCAAATTTATTAATAATAGAAGTTCAATAATATAATTTGATGAAATTAAAAATTTGTGTGATCTATATGAAAATTAATGATAAGTTCAATGACTCATAATATAAATCATCATATATATATATATATATATATATATATGTCCAAGATACTCTACAAGATATGATGTTTATATTTTTTTTAATACAATTTTAGCTTCATTTTAGTGAGTTAATTGTTACTAGCCTTTTTGACTCGTGAATGTTGAAATAAAACTGCCTTTAAAAAAAATTAACCCCAAGGCAAAAACTTTCTTCGAACTTCTCTGACAACAAAAGCCCAATGAATATCATAGATCATTGGCATACAAATGGGTTGAATATAAATATGTACTTCTATTTTGGGATGTCTGTGTAATCTATAGGATTTGATAATTTTAGATACGGTATGAAAATATGATATGAAAATGACATATTTAATAAATATATATAAAAATATTTTAATAAACATAATATGACATATTTAAATACGATTAACATGATACGTTTAATATACATATCATGTTCATATTTAAAATTTTGATATATTTAATAATTTATGTTGTGTTTATATTTATATAATTGAAACATAAAAAAATACGAAATATGACAAATATATACGAATTGCCAGATTTATAGAGCAGCTATCCCTAACATTTGGTAGTTGCTGCATATCTTTTAAGGACCCTTCATTAATAGAACTCTTGACTATCTATTAATTATGATTTATGAGTAATTAATTCATATTATTTCCTTCCTAGTTCAACTCCATAATCCCACTCACTTTATACTTCTTGTTTTCCTTCATTAATTGAAACAAAAAGATTAGAATTTGAGATATAATCTTTTTAGAAGAGATGTAAAAGTTATTTCTTTGATTATACATACTTATTTCTATTTTTTTCTTTTCTTTTTATATGAGTTCGTACCCATCAATTTATATGTAACAATTCTAATGACCTAAGCTTCAATATTTTTAGTCCATTAAAACAAAATGAAATGCCACAATAGCATATCTTATCATTTTCATTAAAAAAAACTTGGTTCGTAATTAATATAGGTTAGTTTACTTCAAACAAATAATACCAGTGTTGAATTTTTTTCTCGAAAAGATTCGAGTTCAACTCTTTAAATAAGGAACGACATATATCAATCATTGAATCGAATGCTAGGATATGAGAGTATATGTTTACACAAATTTGATGCCTTAATATAATTAGATAGATCCAAAATACAAATGATTTAAATCACCATAGCTCAGTTTTAAATGGGCAGATACAATGTTTAGTTTGAGGGCCATAGTCCACAAAATAAATAGTTAATTTGTTCTAGATGGCCAAATGTAGTCCAAATTGTGGGCCTTTTACAAAATTTATGACTTCGTTTTGGTTTTTTTAGACATTCAAGTCCAGACTTGCTAAAGAGGTTTTTTTTTTTTTTTTTTTTTTTTTTCGAAAAAAGAATTCGAAGTTTGAACTAAGGTTAAAAAAATTCGATTGGAGGTTGAATCGGTTAGAACTCCAGTTCTCGATCGAACCGGTTAGATCAACCGTTTTGATAAAGTTTTTTTTTTAATATTTAAACACTAAGTTTAATATTAAATATAGTTAATCATTAACAAAAATATGCATTTTTATTAATAGTATTATTTTTACTATAAAAACTAAGAAGTTAAAGGTTTAAATTTCATTAAATACAAATAATTTTTTTTTTAAATATATATAAATTGGTTTTTTATTGCATCAATCCAGTTTTTTACCGATTTGATAAATACCCGATTTTAAGATAAGTTATCGATTCTCAATTCAACCGAGCTGATTCAATTTTTTAATCAATGAGTTTGAGCGAAACTATTTGAACAAAAAATCATGCATCAATCAATTTTTCAATCAATGAGTTCGAACGGAACTATTTGAACAGAAATCATACATCAACCAACCAAATTAAATGTTCGGATACTAACACAAGTATAGTACTTTATTATTCTTAATTATGTCTTTAGTACTATAATTCAAATTAAAATGTTTATCCAAATTAGTATTAACTCCACCTTTAATTGCTGAAGTTAAACTCAAGTGGCTTACAACATTAATGTTACTACATGATAGAAAACATTAGCTTCTTTAACATATCAAATAAATAATTATTTTCATTTTCATCAAATGCAAAGCAGCTAATATTCTTTGAATTAGAGATGATGTTAGGGGTGGAGTTAAGAAATTTGTTCAGTGGAATCAATAAATTATTATTATAATTCAAAATTTTAGTACGAAATTATGGATTCGTGAGTTAATTTTTTAAATCAATTTTTACATGAGTTACTTTGAATATTATCAAGATAGTTAATTTTTTTAGTTAGATTTAGTTGCTCCAAAATATATATATATATATATATATATATATTTAAGTATCTTTCCATAACATAAGATTTTTTTTTAAAAGTTAAAATATTGTAATTGTATAAATTACAAAATAACAATACTAGAAGTATATTTGCTATTTTTTTTAACAAATAGTAATTTTTTAAATAAAAATAACTAATTTACTAAATTTAGTAATTAATCTAACCATCCAACAAACATTTGATTCATCAACAGTCTAATTGTAATTAAATTATAAAGTAACTAAATTATTATCACCGCAAACATTCAGTTCCTCTAACAATCTAATAGACACCCAATTTGATATCAGATATTGAATAGTATTATCTAATATAAATAAAACTTAAGTAAAAATAAGAGAAAAATATAGCATTCTAACTTATTATTCAAACAATTATTAATATAAAAATAAAAATTTAAGTTTATACAAACACCTCAAATGTAGAATTTTCCCTCTCATCTAACCTTTGTTTAAATGCACCAAAATAAATCTTCACATATTTATCTTCTTTTTGACTTAAACTTTTTTTTTATTATTATTTATAATTTATGGAAGCTTAACGCAACAAATGTCTTTTATTTTCTTGCCTATATCGCCTTTTGTTTTATTTTTCTCCTCTTTGATTCTTGTTATGGTTTGACTTTTTTAATAAGATGATGATATAAAAAATGTAAAAGTTTTTTTATTTATTTTATTTTAAATTGAGGAGAAAAGTATAATAAATAAGTTCTTTTCTTTGTCTTTGACAAAAAAAAAAAACAAAAAAAAAAAATTTTCATTTCAAAGACTAAAACCATGTCTAAATATTAAAATTGTGAAAAATTTTTTTAACATAAAGATTTCAATAGTAACCCTAACAACTCCTGATATATATTTACCCTAATATTTTCAAATCAAAGTGATGAATTTAAAATTTCAATATAATCAAATGGTCTCACCATTGTAATTTTATCACCTACGTAATTATACTTTTGAAATTTTAGTGTTCTCCCTCAACAAAACCAGTAGTATACATCAGAAAATTACTGACATAGACATGACAAGTTTGACAAAAACAAAACCCTTTTATATATGTTACTACTCATGGCCGAGGGGGGAGGTAAATGCATCAAGGATGATATGATCCACGTGGCATAATCATAGAGAACATCATGCTATTAACTGGATGTGGTGGCGTGAGGAAGGGGACATGAATGACAAGAGAGAACATGCGAGGTGTCATATGGTGATAAAGAAAAGCTATAAATTTTATATCGATTGTATATTAGAGTTCGATTAAATATATAAATATTCATATTATTTTTAATTTGAAAGATATTTTTGTGAATAAAATCGTGAGATCCAATAGATCGAAGCGGATAATACCTTGCAGGTTAGTATAGATTATGATATTTGATTTCAGAGCTGACTCTGAGGTACTAATAATGTACCACTAAAGACAGTGGACTCTCATTAGAATAGGAACGATGTTATGATTTTTTAAAAAAAATTATAAATTTCACATCGATTGTATATTAAAATTTGATTACATATATAAATATTTACATTATTTTTAATTTTAAAAATATATTTTACGAATAAAATCGTGAAATTTAATAAGACAAAATGGACAGGGAGCTGTTTGTCAACTGGGAAGTGACTGAACGGAAAGGTCAATTCTCCTACCCTTTCGTTTATGGGAATTTCCTTCTTTCTTTCTTTCTTTCTTTTAAGATTCTTTTATTTCAAAGATCTGTTTACTCTTGACATTGCTGATTGCCAACCTCTTCTCTTCAGTTTTAAAGCTCATTTTAACAGGAAAGTTATAAATATATATATATATATATATATATATATATATATATATATATATATAAACCTAAGAAGAAGGGAGACCAAAAATAAAATAAAATATAAAAAAACCAAGAACCCCAAATTATTGAAAAAGAGAACTCATCTGCTTAGGGTGTATTTGGATGCAACGGGAGGCACCAGCGTCAATTGTACATACTTTCACGGAATTGCAAACATTTTTTTTACTAATTAAAAAGAAAAATACATGTGCAGCGGCTACATGGTTAAAACCAATGCTACGAAATCTTAGGTATAGAAATATAATCCAAAAATCGAGCCAAAATTAAAAGGAATAAGTCTTTCAAAAAATCTCTTTTCAAATCCGTAACAACTTTTATTAAATCGGGTCATTAAATTAGATCGTCCACACACCAAAAAATAAATAAATCAGGCTCCATATAAAAAGTCCAACAATATCAAATTGGACAATTATGTTCCCATGAATTGATTTTTAGTCTAATTTTACCCTTACATTTATTGATCTTGTTCCACAAATACCCCAAAAAGTGTGTTAATGTTTTCTATTGAATAATTTTTTCACACATTAAAACTATCAAATAAAATATAAAGTAAACATAAAAATAATTTATTAATATAGTATACTTTTAGATTAATATCTTTAATTATAAATATATTACTATTAATTTTTAACAAAATTACTATTCGATATAAAAATGATTTTAATAATTTTTAATAATTTATTAATTTCATAAATGTTCAAAATATATTAAAAATTTTAATATATACAAACTTAATTTTATGTCCTCAATGATTTTTAAATGGTTTTTTGTATATTTTTCTAATAAATTTGTATAAAATTTAGAGATTGAAAGAGTTGAAATCTTACCCCTTGATTAAAAAAAACACATGCATATACACACAACTAGATTTGTTCATGGATCGAGCCGAGTCAAGGCTCGATTTTTTTTCACATCCTTTACCCAAACCCGGTTCGAAGCGACCCATAAGCCTGAATCACTGTTTAAAATATTAATTTTATATTAATATTAATATATTTTTATAATTAAATTTAAATATTTTTTTAATAAATAATAATTCGGACTAAACCAAACCTATCTGAATTAAAACAAATACTTATCTAAACCCATCCCTTGAACAAGTCTACACACTACACACATAGAAAAGTATTAATACACCGATTTTTACATGGAAGACTTGATGGATTATTAATTACGAGTAGAAACTCACTTTAAATTAGTTTACATTTTTATATCATGTATATTGGATCAGCTGTAACTTTTAATTTATAATTTACTACATTATTTAATAAATAAATAATAATTAATAAAATAAATAGATAGACTTAAAAAAATTTCGCACAATAATAAAGTAAAAAATTATCTTATACATCGATAATAAAAATTTTAGATTAGATAAACCGAATTTTTTAAAAGTATCAAATACATGTCTTTTAAGTTTACCTGCTCATAGGTTGGGTTGGACTGCAGATAGAAACTTTTTTAATTTCCTTACTTACGTTTGATTTACTATTCAAAAATAATAAAAAATGAAAAAAAACATTTTTATATTCATATTTATATATTTAAATTATTAAATTTAAATAAAAAATATTTTTTATTATATGAACAATGATTCGGGCCCGGGCCGACCCGAATTGGAAAAAGCTCTACCCAGGCTCGAATCAATACGGGTAGGGCCTGTCAGGTCGGACAGACTACCTGAACCTTGAGCAGGTCTATTTTTAAGTTATATTTAAAAAATAAATATAAATTTTTTTAACAATTCTTGAGCAGTGTTGTCAAGGCGTGCGTCTACGCCTTGTGCCTTAGCGTTAGATAACAAAAGCGCCTCAGACCTTTTCGGGCAAGGCGCATTTGATCAGGCGCACGTCTGGTGCGTCTAGATGCGCTTTTTTGTAAGACGATAAGCGTAAAAAAAGTCCGTCTAATTGAAGTTCTCTTTAATTTATTTTATTTTAGCTTTTTTCATTAAATGTATCTTTATTAGTAAGAAATGTGATAGTATAAAACTCTCTACTTCTCAATATTTGAGTATTCAACAACAAACATGGGATCATAAGAAAATCATGCATATTGGGAAAACAAAAAAATTGCATGTTTTGTAGATAAACTGAATTATTTTTTAGAATTTATTATCATAATTATATATCTTAAATTTATTATATATATATATATATATTTGTGTCTTACTTTACTCAAATAAATATTTTTTTCGTCTTGCGTCTGAGATAGTATTAAGGTTAAGTGTCACTTTCTTAAATGCCAAAATAAGTCCTCAAATGGGACCCCTCTTATATATTAGGTTCAATGAATTGGATTCCAATTTATAATTCCAAATTCTTTCTTAATTTTCTTATATTACCAAAGTTCAATTTTAGCTGTCTTCGAATCTTGAAGATCAAACCCATGTTTTTTTTCCTACAATTCAATTTCTACATATATGTAGGTAATGGTTAAGGTTAACTAGCTAGCTAACCTCTTGTCTCTTTGGCTTTGCTTAAGTACTCCTGCCAATATCCCTTTCTTTTTATTTTGCTTAACTAATTAGGTTACATAATGAGAAATAAGTCTATCTTCTTTGTTTACTAAGTTTAGTATTTTATAGACATTTCAATCGCTATCAAATTGTATGCCTCATTTGTTATAATAAGAGCGTCCTTAAACATATAAAATTATTAAAATTTTGATTTTAATCCCTCCCTATCAAAACAAGGTTAAAGAGGGGATAAAAATGGTTAAAGTACTTAAACAGTATCTGTACTATAGTTAAAAGTGCATTTTAGTCCTTGTATTATAGAAGTGAGTACTTTAATTTTTATACGTTTGAAATTAGTGCAAAAAAATAAAATTGACAGTGTTAATGGGACACCGCTTAAATGCTGACATGGACATGTGAAACTGACAAAAAAAATGACTTGGAAAAAAAATAATGACGTGTCAAATTTTTTTACTCAAGTGAAATTTAAAAAAACGTAATTTTTTTTTACTTAAATCCCTCCCTTACCCGTAAAAACATGTCAATTTTTTTTTTCAAAGTCATCTATTCTATCAGTTTCTAAATTTCACCAGAACAAAATTTTTTGACACGTCATCATTTTTTTCCAAGTCATCTATTCTGTCAGTTTCACATGTCCACGTCAACATTTAAACAGTTTTTCATTCACACAGTTACCACTTTTACTTCTTTGCACCAATTTCAAACGTACAAGGATTAAATTACTCACTTCTATAGTATAGGGACTAAAATGCACTTTTGACTATAGTACAAGGACTATCTAAATACTTTAACCGATAAAAATAATTGCTCTTGTAATGAAGTGTTAATTTTTTTTTATACTTGAAATTTTTAAAGATTGAATTTTGATTACTGAAATTAAATGTTTAGTTTTATAGATAATGAGAAATGTCATATATAATGAGCATGATGATGAGATTGTTCTTATAATGAAATAGTAATAACCTTATGATGGGATTTTTATTTTCTAATATATGATGATTATTTCATCATAATTCATAAAAAAATGTTAAAAGTATAAAAGGAGTTCAACTAAAAAGACTATTAACATGACAACTGAGTATTAACTAAAATGACATAAATACTAAAGTGGTTTCTTGAGGTTGTAGCTTCAAAAATTTATGTATGTAATGTTCTCTTCAGATGAGTTAAAGATACAAAGTTGATGTGTTAAGAGTAGATAAAGAATCTTAAAAGGAAAAATAAAAGAGTATTAATAGTGTTGCCAATTAAAAGGTCAAAATTATTGTAGCCTTAGATTTAATATTAACTAGGATGTGTTTCGCGCGATGCTGCGGTTCTGTTTTTGAATGCTGGAAGCAAGCAATGTAGGCAATCTAGTAAGGCAATGCATATATACATATTTAAATATAGCTATTTCTACATTCTTGAAACTGAAACTAAGGAAATTCCATTATATTTTAATACAAAAGTAGATTATTCAAAAAGACAAAAGTATTTATGATGAAAATTCAAATATTATATGTGGAACTGACATGTTTCATGTCATTCACAAAGTGTTGTTAAAATCTTATTTTCTATATTTATTTATCTCTTTTCTTGTGTTCTTTTACAAAAAAAAATAGAGATCATAAAACTTTATTGCAAATTCAATATGTGATTATTATCGATATTTGAACTATGGGTGAACTTTTTTGATTAATTCGTTTGGCAATTTAAAATAATATATAAATAAAAAAAATCAATTTGTAAACAATATATTTTTAATCAAAACAATAAAATAAAATATAACTTTAAAATAATAAAATTGAAACTTTGAGATTATAAATTATGGTGTTTTCTAACCTTTTATAAGATAGTTTCAATTTAACTTTGG
This sequence comes from Fremontodendron californicum, assembly GCA_030761205.1. Lineage (NCBI taxonomy): Eukaryota > Viridiplantae > Streptophyta > Magnoliopsida > Malvales > Malvaceae > Fremontodendron > Fremontodendron californicum. Next base: position 22,111,087 of record JAULJL010000022.1, on the reverse strand, counting down.
TGTTGAAAATAAAATCAGTACAATAAGTAAGTTGATAAAAAAATATTTATTCATAAGTAGTTAAGACAAATCAATATAATATTGTAGATTAAAGTATCTAGGTAGTTCCAGTACTATAATTAAAAGTGTATTTTAGTCCCTATACTATAAAAGTGAGTAATTTAATTCTTCTACGTTTGAAATTTATGCAAATAAGTAAAATTGGTAACATTGTTAATAGAAAATCGTCTAAATACTGACGTGGACATGTGAAACTGACATAATAGATGACTTGAAAAAAAAATAATGACGTGTTAAATTATTTTACTCAAGTAAAATTTAGAAACTGACAGAATAGATGATTTCGAAAAAAAAAAATGATATGTTTTTACGGGTAAGGGAGGGTAAAAAAAATTATGTTTTTCTAAATTTAATTGGAGTAAATTTTTTTGACACGTCATCATTTTTTTTTAAGTTATCTTTTCTGTCAGTTTCACATGTCCATGTCAGTATTTAGACGATTTTTCATTAACAATGTTACCAATTTTACTTTTTTGCACCAAATTCAAATGTACAAGGAATAAATTACTCACTTCTATAGTACATGGACTAAAATGCACTTTTGAGTATAGTAGAAGGACTATTTAAGGACTTTAACCTAATATTGTACTATAACAAAAATTAACCAAAAATATCTAAAGTTTTTGACTTAACAAAAGTTTTAAAATTACCAATGCATATAACAACAAGATTATATAAACATATATTTTAAAAAATAAAATAACAAATCTTAACGAGAATTTTGCTATTTTTGCTTTCTAAGGATGCTAACAGTAGTGGCAAAAAACAAGTGACTTTATAATAATAATAATAGTAATAAAAATAGAGATAAAAGTTAGTACAACTATCAACCCGTAAAAAGAGATCTTTGGATCCTTTAAGATGCAAAAGGCAAGTTAAAATCAAAACTAATTAAATTTAAAATAGAAAAAAAAAAAAGAAGACAAGTTGCAAGAACAACATCCCAAGCGGCAACGGATAATAAAAAGTAAAATTTTGACTTTTTTTACTTTATGAAAGTCTTGAAGAGAAAGTTAAAATTTAAAAAGATGATTTAATTTTACACGATTGTGATTTAATATTTATCACAAACTAATTAATTTTAAGAGTTTATGAATAATGATTGGTAGGTAATATAAAAAGATAAATAATAATATAATTTTAATATTTTCTAAATTATAATGCATAAAATTAAATTATAGACAAAAATTAAAATAAACAAATAATAATTTTATTTTGAGAAAAATTAATTTTATTTAATATATATACATATGGGGGGATTTTCAAAATTCTTGAGGACTTACATTACGTACAGCCCCTGAATATAATTATATTCGTCGTGTACGTAAAATTTCGAATCAATCCTATATCTCTATCATATTGATTGAAAATACTATATTTTTCAATATATAACGATTGAAATTTTTTTTACCTCGAACAAATAGTTAAATATTTTTAATTTACTCGAAACTCGACGTGCATGATCTAAATGAATAGAATATGAAATACGACAATCGAATTAAACAAATATATATATATATATATAATATATATATATATAAAGTCATGCATTTGCATCATTTTTTCAAAGAGTGGAAGACCCTTCAATCAACAAATTGATTGATTTGAACCACTAGACTGATGCAAACAAATTTGATATAATGTATTCCAATTCCCGCACATGTATAGGTATAATTTGATCAAAGTACATGAAAAATCTATTTATTATATTATCTAATATAGATTAATTTTTATATTATAAAATTAAATAATTTAGTCATTATACTTTTAAAATTAAAAAAAAAAATCATTAACTAGTGTAAAAACTGTTATAAAAATTGACGTGACATTTAATCTTGTAATGATATGAAATCAATAAAATATATTATTTTTAAATGACGTTGATAAAATAACAAATTAAATTGACAATAAATAATTTGATGTGACATTTTTGACAACTTAATTTGTTATTTTATCTATATCAACTTAAAATAATATATTTTATTGATGTCACGTCAGCATTTGTCAGCATTTGACATTTACGTCATCAAATAAACACAAATTTAAATACCATGTCACCCTTTTTAACCGTTTTCGTTACACTAGTTAATGATTTTACCTTTTTGCTTCAATTTTAAAAGTACAAAAATTAAATTATTCAATTTTATAATAAAAAAATTAATTTACATTAGATGATATAATACAAAAACTTCTTTGATACTTTGACCGGTATAATTTGGCGTCCACTAAATGGTTAGATTCCTCCACTAGTCTTCTCATTCCACCAACAACAAAATTCATAACAACAATGATTTACATATACTTCTATTAATCAACAAAGGAAGGGTCCTATATATAAGGATCAAATTTTCAACAGGGTAAGCACCCTTCATTTAATCCAAGGCAAATTAATTTTCATAATCTTACAAGAATTAATAAACCCTTCTTTTATATATACATATATATATATATATATATTCCAAATTGGCTAGTCCTTTTCTTATATATAACTACAAAAGGATAAAGGATTGTTTCACTTTATTTAAAAAAAAAAATTCAAACACCCAATTTCATCAATCATCACAACTAAAAAGAAAAATTAGATGTTAGAGACCCAAATTCATCATTTTCCTCGTCCAGCATTACAAATTAGTATGAGATAAGCATCACCGAAAATGAGAATAATTAACCATTAAACAACCAACTATTTTGCACCCAAGAATTTCAACGATTTTACTTATAATGCTGGCTTGATTCTATATATATATATATATATATATATATATATATATATATATATATATATACACCACAAAATACAAAATGCAATCAACTTTGGTCCCAGCAGAATCTTAAATATATCATATAATGATGGCCAGGTCTAGTAAAATAATAGTCTCTTGTAATAAAGGTTCAACTTAATATTATTGATAGGTATAGTAAACCAACTGTCAAGAACTAATATAAAATTCCACGAAATATCATAAAATAATTTCATTTTATTTTTGACAATAGATGTCATTATTTCTTAATTTATTCTTCTATTTATGAAACCCTTCCAAGAAAACCTAGCTATGGAGGAAAATGGGTATTCATTAGAGAGAAGTGAGAACAGATCAAAAGAACATCATCACTATCATCAGCTCAGCTGTATTTGAGGCCATTAGCCTTACCTCTAAGATGCATAGATAAAACCCAAACAAAAACATGTTTCAGACATGAATTTTTCCTTCAGAGAATGTATTTTTGAATTTATCATGGAAACCAAACACCAATGGAAAAATTACAAAGAGAAAACCAATCAAGGTTTCATGAAAATTAACAAAGAAACAAACTAGTCAATTATATATAGGGCTGAACCAAGCAATTTGCCAAATAGCCGATACCCAGTATTCCATTACACTGGTTTTACAACTTACGTGTAGAGAGTGGATATAAAAGGAAAACTAGCTAGGATTATTACGATTAATTAGACTGTTGTTACCTGTCATATCAGACTATACTATAAATCTTTAACTTAATCCAAAGTTGTGGTAGCTACTTATTCAACACTGGTGTAATTCCAGATATCGATCATCTATAATATTTAGACAATTTGTTGTCTCCTCCTCAAAATCTATACCAAATCATGTTTGCCTTCAGCGAAGAACTAACAAGATTTCACAGTTTATTAGATTTCATGTGACGATGGACTTCCACTTAATAAATTAATAAAATAAATATCTCCCCTTGGGGGAACAGACATGACATATGGAGAAATGGGAGATCGATTTGCCCAATATCAACTAGCTATATGCTATTCAACACAAAGACTCTCATCTCCATTATTACACCCTGATAACTGTGAAGATTACCTTAACCTACTTCCAGCATGAATCAAACTTCTTTTAGTGGACTAATGGGATTTTAGCTGCTGAAAACATGGAACCTCTCATTCCCATATTTCTAAAAGCCTAAGATATAAACTGCTGTTTAGTTAACTGTTTGAAGTGTTCGCTGCTGCTTTGGCTTTGTCTTTTCCTTCACTACTTCTCTATATCCATTCAAGCAGTAATCTTTTGTCAAACAGAACGAAAAGCAACAGCAACAAGCAAGCAAAAGAACAGCAAGGAAAGAAAGAAGGAAAAAACGACGAACATAAATGATACTAAAACAGAAATGCTTCTTTTAACTCACCTGACACATGATTCTTTGCACACCCTTTTTAGTGCCTGATTGATTTGCCAATTCCCTCTTGGCCAATATTATAAAAAAAAAAAATTTAGAAAAAAAAAATAAAAGAAAATGTTTTTTTACCATTGAAGAAAAGACACAAAACTTGATCTGCAAATCTATAACTTGTCATAAATGGCTTATCAAAAGTACATATCAATGACAAATTGGATGTTAAGTCACAGATCTTAATTACTACAAATAGTAGAAAACAACTACTTTTTAATCATGGTAAAAAAAAAAAAAGAAATACTAATTAAGATGTAGGGTAATATCCATTAATGAAGCGAGCAATACCTGACAAAATAACAAAAGGAAAAGGCTTTTTTAAGACAATACGATCCGATATTGCAGATTAAACTAATTAAGATAACATAAATAGAAAAAGAAGAAAGATTGGAAAAACCATGTTCTTTTCCCATGCAGCTGGTTGATCACGTCTTTTCTTTTCCATTCTTATTTTCACTTACTGATTTTGATTTCCATTAGGAGCCTAGGAGGTGGAAGAGGGAGCTTGAGGGGGTCGCTTTCTTTTCTTCTTCTCATAACTTATGCCTCTGGCTTTAGACTGTGAATCACGAACCTCACGTAGGTAAAGCCTAACAGCTCTAGCACCAAAAGGGTTTGCTTCAGGCTTGCCTCCGTGTTCCTCAAAGGCGGCTCGGAGGCGTCCGATGAGGGCATCAAGGCTTCCCCAAGCTTGGCGGAGAGGGCAGGGGCATGGAGCTGGAGGGTTAGGGTGACCAAAGAAAGGGCAAAGTGGAGTGTGGACTTTGGTTTTCCCGAACTGGTCGAGGTAGCGGAGGAATTCCAGTACGTGGGCCCCGCTGCAGCGGGAGAGGGAGAGAGGAGGGCGGTGGTTGCGGAGGTATTGCCCAAAAGTGTTCCAGTCACGGCGCTTTTGGTTTTCATAGCGGCTGAGAGTGGAGGGAGAAGTGGAGGAAGAAGAGGAAGGGGAGGAGAAGGAGACCGTGGCTGATATAGGGTTTGTGTTGTTGGTGGTGGTGGTGCTCACGGTGGTGATGGAAAGGTTTGCAGGGAAATTTGGGTTTAAAGTAGAGGTAGGGTTTGTATTTGATGTTTCGAAATCCTGAAGAGAATCCATATTATGATGATCCTTTTACTTTCACAAAGGGTTTTAAATGGCTTGAAGAACAGAACTAGAACAAGAGGGAAACCAAAGGGAAAGAGTAATTCCGAATACAAAGATTTCTGAAGAAAGGAAGAGGAAGCTGAAAGTGTTTTCAGGATGATAATTTATATCTTTACCAGGGATTCAACGGCAGCATGAGAAAGTGATCAAGAAAAGAAAGCAAAGGGAACTTTGACAAGTAAGGGAAGATGAACAATAATTGATCTAAGCTGAAAGCTCTAGGAATATTATATAATTGGTAAGATTGTGGGGGATTGAGGTTGAGAAAGAATGACAGAAAACAGGCCAAAAAGTGTTTGAAAAACAGGTGGATTTCACCTGGGACTCAAGAATGCCATGAGAAAGAAAAGGGTTACTATAGGAGTTTGAAGAAGATGATTGATGAGGCTAAATATATAGGAAGAGGAAAAAAGAATAGTATAGCTAGGGGGGCAAGCAGCTGGGTCTAAGTCCTTTTTTTTTTTCTTTTTCTTTTTCTTTGAGGTTTCTTTGAATCTTTTGTTTGATCAATCCTAGAAAACTTGAAAGGTTTATGATGTCTAATGGGGTGGGCTTTTCCTTTTCCTAACTTTGTTTTTCTGCAAAAACATTTGAGAGGGTAGTGTTTTGGCAGATAAAACTATAAGTATTTTCTTTTCCCTGAAAAAGGGGGAAGTAAACTCTCAGTTCCTTCACTGCAAAGATTTTACCATCAAAGACTGAGACTGGCAATGGTAAATGGGTAAGTGGAAATAATTGTCTTGGGCTTTTATGGAAATGGAAACAGGTTTAAACAGTGAGAGAAAAGAAACAGATTTGATAATTATATTTAACTAATATCTATAAATATTAATTAAAAAGTAATTAATTATTATTTAAAAAATTTATATTAAATATATTATTTATATTAAATTTAAAAAATAATATATTATTTTAATCAATATCACTAAATATATATTAGTATTTTTTATATAAAAACAATATAATAAATATGATAAGATATATTTAAATATAATTAATATAATATATATTATATTTATATTTAAAATTTTAATATAATTAAAAATATATAAAATATAAAATGAATTATAAGATCTAAAAAGATGGAGAGAGAAAGATGATGGATGGAGACAGCATAAAGCTATTGGGTTAAAAATAAGAGGGAATAACATGATTTTGTTTCTTCACCCCTTTTTTCATTGATTGACAACACCTTTTCCCAAATGACTACATTGCCCTTCACTGACTTCAATTGAGGTATAACTTGCATCATCTGAAAGCATCAGTCCATCAAGCAACAGTGCCTTGCAAACAGTTCATGTGGGCAATAGTTTCAACCCTAGCTAACTTTTTGGCTGCCATACAATAAACAGCTTGATTTAATTGATACCAAACCAATTTGGAAAATTTACAATTTTCATATTAAATTATTTATGATTAAAGATGATAGCGGAACGAATATTTTTTATTTATTTATAATATTTAAATTTGTAAAATTATTTTAAAATTTAAATTTATTTATTATCCGTATTAAATTCGAATATTATTATCCTAATTCGAATTAAATAATATTATTCGTCAGATATCAGAATCCGTTAAATATTCAAATTCAGTAAGTAAAAAAAATTAAATAAAATATAAATCAAACAAATATTAATTTTAAATTCCAATAAACTGATAATGGATTTAGATTCGGATATTCGAATCTGTTATCTGTATAAGTAATATGGATTTGGATAATGGATATCCGAGATTTCATATCCGCATCCGCTCCGAATCCATTGCGGATAATAATTATAATTATCCGAATTTTATCCGAATCCGCATTATCCATTGCCATCTTTACCAATGTTTAGATCCGACGGATATTGAACATGAAATGATTATACAACACGAATCTAATATGAAAAAAATAATTAAATCATGATACGAAAAAGAAATACGGATACGACACGAATGTGTCAAAATTTATATAACACAAGTTATCAACACATTAAAATTTATATTAATATAAAATATTTTAAACATAATTATGATAAAAAAATATACAAACATAATACGAATACGAATGCACTTGCCACATCCATGTCTTTGAAAACGATCTTCCATGAATCGTCTTTACTTGAAGAAACTAGCTTAGGTTGGAGACTTGGGAGCTTTTGTTTGAAGTACATCACAGAAACAACTCTCGGCAGAAATAATAAAAAGTTAGAAATAAATGAAGTAATGGGCAGATAAAATGATTCAAAAATTACATTAGACATGTCCAATCTCGTGAGAAAGCTGCATGCATGCTCACCAATTGCTCAAACTAAGGTTTAGTCTTAAGTTGTATTTAACTATGTATTTAGTTTTCATGGTATGTATATATAACTTAACAGTTTATATTTGATAAACTTTCGATATATAAATTTATATACTATTAATGAATTACATGATAATATTTGATTAATAAATTTTTAAAAATAAATATAAATAATTTTATTTATTAATAGATAGCATAATTTGATTCAGTAATAATGTATTAAATATAAATTATAAATTAAAGGGATAGGAGGCATTATTCTAAAAGTTGACACTGTAATTAATGATTATTTTGATTATAAAATAAAAAGTGTCCATGTTAATGCAAAAAGAAGGGAAGAGAAAGGGGAAGAAATTTAAATTTCTTCTATTTTCTTTTTTTTTTTAAGAAAGAAAATTTATAATATTTATGTATGTGTTTTTTTATATAATTTGAAAAAAAAAAGAAAGAAAGAAAGAAAGATTTGATTCCAATTTTTTTATTAGAGAATCAAGTATTAAACTAACTGCTCAGGAGCCATAGTATTTGTGTTTTTGTGGGCTGTTGTGCTCTTTCTAATGCAATAATCCAAGTCAATGGTTAAGCTTTTTTTTTTTTTTTTTAACTGAGAACAAAGTAACTCAATTAATTATAAAGTGGAAGGCTAGAGTGGAGATTTGAACCACAATCCCGTAGAAAACTAACCTCAAATACCAAAAATTTGAGGCATTCTCAGTAACGTCAAATAAATTTTTGAAAAATATTAATAAGTGTCTAATGATACTGATTAATAAAATATTTATAAAAAATAAGTATAATTAATATATATATTTTTTTAATTCAGTAAAAATTTTGTATTAAATACAATTTTTTAAAAAATGATAATTGAATAATCCTTAACTGATATGTGTAGACACCCGTTAATCGAATATTAATTTTTTTCTCCCTGAATTGGAAATGTTTTTTTTACCTGCCCTTGAAAATCCACTATTTTATGAGTGGTTGGGTTTTCCAAAAAACATAGGGCAGTTTATACCCAAAAATATATATATAATCCATTATTTTTTTAACTCGTTAATATTTAATTGGTTGGAGTGGTAAGCGATTCCAATTCTCAAGATGAGGATAAAGGTTCGAGTTTTGAGAGTCACCAATGTTGAGAGGATTTTACCATCACGATTCTCGATCCGAACAGAGATTAATTCCATCAATCATAAATAAAAATGAAAGGACATCCTGAATTTAAAAAAAAAAAAAAATCCACTATTCAAAGACCCTATAATTTTGCGGCAATCTGAATTGGATAGATCTCCAAAAACTTGTCGCCTGAAATTTAAATGGTATATATATATATATATATATATATGTTTGATCCAGGAAAGCTGTCCTACAAAAGGGTTTTCCGCCACCAATCTAAACATGGTTCAATATTGCTCCAAAGGGTCTATATACTTTTGATTGAAATTTTGAAATACAGATAGCTAGAAGCAATGACTAATTAATGAAAAAGACTTCCACTAATATTATAAGATTGGATTCTATAGCAAAGAATTTTACAAAATTTCTCTCAATAGATACATATTTAGATCTTGTTAATATATATATATATATATATATATATATATTGATAATACGATCATGAATATTTTCAAATTTACTTGGAATTAATCTCATTTCCGAATAATTTTAAAAAACGCACTTCTCCTACATTAATATGATACATTTAAAATTTTACTCATTACATACTTTTCACAAGGATTGATCAATTAGTTTATTGAGATATATAGAAATTAATGATATTTATATCTTATCAACAAACTTCTATTGCAAATTAATTGCAATTATTAGATGTCCTAGTAAATTAAGGCTACATTTGAGTATAGTTTTTCTTCTTCCTCCTTTTTACTAAGTTGTAGATCTAATAATTTTGAATACAAACGATTTTATAATATAAAAAAATAATTAAAATACGATACAAAATATGAAATAACATAAAAAAAAATAGCACGAATATACAAATAACGTAGATCTGACAAGTTTGGACACAACATGAATATGACACGAAAAAAATAACTAAAATACAACATACGACACGACACGAAAAAATAATATGGACACGATACAAATACGCGAACGTGTCAAACTCTATATAACATGAATTATTAACATGTCAAAATTTATATAAATATATAATATCTAAAATACGATCATGACAGTGAAAATAACACAAACATGGTACGAATACACAGATTGCCAAGTCTAAAACAACGTGTCAAAATTTATATAATACAAACTACTACCCTGTCAAATTTTATATAAAGATATAACACCTTAAACACGATTACTACAAAAAAATAAAAAAAAATACAAACACAACACGAATACAATACGAATACACAAATTATCATATTTAATAGGATGTTATAATATGGATTGCAAAAAGAAATAAATTTAGTATCTGGCCTGCCTGCCATCTTTTGAAAACAAAATTCGAATTCTTGGTTTTCCTTCTTTACTAATCTTAAAGAAACCGATAGAATATATCTTTAAATATATGGTAATCAATCTTTTAATGATTTGTATTATTCGGTTTTATGAACAAACATGGTCAGATTAGTCCTTTAAACCAAAGGATTATCTTTCAAATCAGTAGTAATTGGAGATCAAAATCGAGATCCGGGCAAAGATCCAAAGCCTACCCGAATTAGTTTCCCCTTTTCTTTTCTTTTTCTCTTTTATTAGGAAAAAGCAAAGTAGAATTTAGATATCGTATCTCTCAATCTTTGCCAATAGGAGATGTTATGTTCCGAAAAGCCTTGGCTTTAGACGGAAGTAAAACCTTATTCAAATTTTAAACATAAAATTAGCTTCATTTGGTTGTGGTGGACATAAATTCAAAGATGGTGAAAACAAAAAAGTGCGCCATTGAAGCACTCAAAATGTAAAGAAAAAAAAATTGTACGGCTGTTAATCATCCCAAGTTAATGGAATCTTTTTCCTATAACAATTCTCAATTAGAAGATGATGATTTTTTTTTGGAAAAAAGTTACTCTATATAATATATAATGACAGTTTGTTTCATTAAAAATGACTTTTGAAAAATAATTTTTAATTTTTTGTTTTGAAAAATAATTTGATTAATGAAAAATAAATTGAGTCAACTAAAAATTAATTGTTTTTTTTTTTTCAAAAATGTTTAACGTTTTTGAAAAGTATAAAATATTTTCCGCAAACTTAAACAAAACAAAAATTGTTAATATCCTAAGTGGATCGATCCCTTTTCAAAGTAAAACATTAAAAAAAAAATATGCTCATCAATCATTTACTAAATACTCAGTTGCTGAAAACCTAAATAGTTACTCAATTAATCCAAAGCGAGCAGCAAATAGACGAAGGAAAGATGGAGCACAGCGTTTTTGACGGTTCTTGAGCCCAATTGCATCAAATCCCAATTGGTTATTAGCCTTCCGAGGAATCATCTGAAACAGGAATTTAGGCTCTTCATGATTAAAGACATGAGTAAGGCATAAAGTGCATCCAAATAGTGAAATGGGACCTTTCTTGGTTTATTCTTAACCAAACAATATCGGTGGAATTGCTTTAATAATATGAATGAATGGCTGATAACTATAACTATATATATATATATATATATATATGATAAGATATTCACTTAAACTAATATAAAATTAAATTAATTTTACACATTTTTATAATTTTTTATACAATTTATATTTTAACAAATCGACTGTCGGATTTAATAATATAATTGTAATCGTCATACACACAGGGTTTCAAATCAATTCAATATCTTTATCATATGAATCGATAATACTATCTTTTTCAAAATATATATTTAACGTTAAAATTTTTTATATCGAACAAATAATTAAATATTTTTAATTTATTTATATATATATTATATATATATATATATATATATATATATATACCGTTCATTTTCTGGATTTATATAGGCCCCAACATGACAAGGATGTCTTTCGAAAGAGCTTGCCATTTGTCTTTTTTTTTTGGGGGGGGGGGGGGGGGAATTACAAATTTCGGTGGTGGGCTCAAAATATTGAATGGTTAATACCATGGTCAGAAATATTTATTAGAAAAAAGAAATGTCAGGTTATGAAATTGATAAAAAGGAAATTACTTTTATTTTTTTATTTTAACCTTATCACATACCAAGTTCTTTGAATCGTGAAATGTACGTATAAACTTAACAATATATATACTTCATTAAAAATATATATACCGTATGCTTAATTTATACGTACATCAATAAAATTTGGTGAAGAATTAAATGTGTTAAACTTAAATTAGACATGGTCTTCTCTTACATATAAGAACCCTAAATCTTAAACTTACATTTCCAATGATATGAAATAATGACTTTCCATCATTATCTTAAAATTTGTAATGTACATAGAATCTCATATATATATTACATTTAACCGAAAAAAATGTATAATGAACTTAATTATATATACGTGAGAAATTAAAACATACAAATGGATTAACTGTACATGTTTTTCATTAGATGTATACATACATTATATATATATGCTATATTTACATTTGAAACCCCAAGATGCTATGAAAATTCATTACTCGATCTCTTTTTCATAAGGGTAGTTTTTTTTTTATTTATTTCAAGTTTATACATATTTTAAAAGATAAGATAATGTTTAAAGCCTTTTATACTTATAACAAGATTTAAGGTCATAACAATAACTTTTCTTTTTTTTTTAAATTCTATTAATATATAGAAAATCTAAGTATATTGTAATTTACATATGATTTATATTATATGTACATTTTACTTTTTAAGGTCTGGTTAAAAGATGTGTATAGTTACCAGTTAATGATTATTTAATTATCATTTTAGGATTTTTTTTTACATTAAATACATTACTTTTACTGAATTTAAAAAAAATTATTAATTATATTTTTCTTTCTATAAATATTTTTTTTTTGAATAATTAAATATTTTATAAATATCAATTTAACCAGTATGACTAATCACTATACACTAATTAACATCTTCCTACTTTTTTTAGTTAGGATTGTTTTTGCTCTTTTAGTGATTAAAGTAAAAAAAGGTAAAACCAATTTTCTCTTTATTAATTTTACAACTTACTATTTAAGTCTTAATAAGTGCTTTTGACTAAATTGAGTTATTCGTTCAAATTTGAAGGTTCGTTCGATATTTGAAAGGATTTGGACAAAAATATTAAGTCCAAAATATGAGACTGGACAAAAATAATACTCATTTAAAAAATGGATCGAACCTTGGCTCTAATAATCAAGACTTGAGCTCGACTCGACTCGATTCATTTTTTATTTATATAATAATATATTATTTTTATATTTATATATATTATGTAATTTATATCATATAAAAAATAAATATATATAATATTATAGTGTGAACATTTAAAATTATATTAAGTTATCTTTATTTTAAAACTTAATTAAAAAAAGATAAAATTATTTAAAAAAATAAAAAAAAATAATATATTTGTTAAAATTTTTTAAAAAATAATAATATGGACGGGTCTAAATTGGTTTGGACATCCATTTATAAATATGGGCAAATTTAAACATAATTTAAGATTCATATTTTAGGCCGGATTGGGTCGAACTTAAATAAATATATATGATATTGATATCAGATCTCATCCAACCATAAATACCTTACTTTTGACCATGACGGCAACTATTAAATACTTATGGTGGATCGCTCTTTTTGAAATTCTCCCTTGCTTTTTTATTTTTTTAATGTTGAGTTCATGCTAAGTGTAAAAAGTTTGCCCACAAAATGCCCAACCAGCTTCTGCCAACTCTCCAAAATGCCAGTGAGGTAGGTCACGTCCACATCAAGTTACAGTTTGCCTTTTGAGTTTTTTTATATTCTTTATATTCTTTTCAAAAGAGATTTGATATCCAGAACTCAACATTGCTAAAAATGGAGTTTTCAACTTTTTAAGGCTGTGTGGAGATAGCAATTAAAAAGGTTTAAAATCGAAGCATTTCACTCAAGATTGATTTTTGGGTAAATATGAAAAATATATCTTCAATAATTAAATAATTATTAAATGATTTAATAATAAAGAGTTATTTAAAAAAAAAATAATAAAAAGTTAAAAATTACAAAGAAGGATATTATAAAGATAAAATTGTTCATAATGAAAAAACTTTATTTTTCTTTCTTCTTTTATTAAAAAAAATATTATTTTTAAAAAATTTTAATTAAAAATACTTTTAAAAAAATTAAATATTTAAATATTTATTTTTTAAAATTTTAAAAATAAAATTAATTTTAGAAATATTATTTGTATTATTTATTTAATTTTTTAATTAAAAAAGTAAATAAAAAAATTATGTTTTAAAATTTTAAAATTTATTTTTGGAAAATTTTATTTTTTAATTAAAAAAGTAAATTAAAAAAATAAGAGGAAAAGAGAAAAGAAGGTTTTTTTTATCAAGGATAATTTTGTCTTTATAATATTCTTTATAATAATTTTATATTTCTCTTTTTCAAATAATTTTTATTTATTATATCATTTAATAATTATTGTATTGTAAAGAACATATTTTTCATATTTTCCCTTAGAAAAACCCGTAGCTTCAGAGGTATTCACGATTTGACCGAGATTTTTGAAAATGATTTCGTATTACAATTCGGTGGAAGTATTTTAGGATACTCTTGAGGAAATGAAGAAGATGCCTTAATTAATCGAGTAATTTTAGAAGCATGTGTACAAACTCGTAAAATGATTTTGCTCGCGAAAATAATGAAATTATCTGCGAGAGTAATAAATGGAGTCCTGAATTAATTGTGAAGTATGAAAGAAGATCAAATTTAAAATGAAAGTAATTAATACTTTAGATAAATAATATTTAAATTCAAAGAAGTAGATACTTTGTAATCCAGTAATTATTATTGGTTTGTTGAATTGCAATTAAACTTGACTCAATAAAAAACATTACTTTTTTGTTATTTTAAGAACAATTTTTTTAATGCAATTATATATTATATGGGTTTTCATTAAAATAAAACTAGAAAGTTCGGATCACAATTTTTTTTTTATAAAGTTTGAATTTGCTAATTCTCAATAAAATAATAATTGATTAGTAAAATATTTAAATTAGTTTGAAATTTTTTAATTATTTAAAATCATAATCTTTTTAATATAAAATAAAAATATGAGCTAAATATGTTTAATATTATATATATATGTTTTTTATTTATTTTAAATTTTTTGTAATTACTTGAATTTAATTCTCAATATGTATATATTGTTTTTCAAAATATTCACCAATACTTTGATGAATCTAATTAAATTAGTTCTAACCTATGAAAATTTTTGAAAAAATGTCACTTAAAAATTTTCAAAATTTTTCAATTATTGAAAAATTTTAGAATAATATTTATTATTATTTTCAATTTTTCATGCATATGAATAAAATCATCCCAAATTTTTAACATTAAAAATACACATATGTATAACACAATTTATACATGTAATAAATGATAAAGAAATATTCTTTATAAATTAGAATATTATAATAAAATTTTTATGTATATGAATAAAATCATTATTCCCAAATTTTTAACATTAAAAATACACGTATATATAACACAATTTATACATGTAATAATGGTCATTAAATATATTTTACAATTTATAAAAATACTTCTTAATTAGACTTGAAATTTATTCCTAGACTTGGTTGTTTAGAATGGACTTTTACCAAAACATTTGGATTGACCCCAAGAAATTATTGACTTACATATGGCACTTAATTGATGCTAAAATGAACTGTTCTTTCATATATTTTTATAAGATTGGTTAAATATTTAACAAAAACTAATAGCACAAACTGCTCAAAAAAAAGAGAAAACAAACTTCTTCAATGTGCAGAAATCACTGAAAATTTACAGCTTACACAAAATTCAGATGTGAAATTCAATCAAACACGATACAGCTTTATAACCTGCTCAATCTTGGCACGACATACAGGGCAACCCCATTTCTTGGCTTTGATCTCATTCAAACAAGACATACATCCAGCAACATGGCCACAAGGGACACAAGCTGCCTCCGATGGAGCATCCAAACAAATCGTGCATGAAGAAGGGCCTCCATCTTCTTTTGTTTGACCAGCAATACTAGCAGCTAAGCTTTCAACATTTGAGGAAGATATATCAATAGGAGTGGAATCAATCGATGGATATTGGATTGGACCATCTTCTACAATCTCGTCGACAGCCGGTGGAGCTGTTGGGACTGAATCTGCAGTTTGCACTCCCGTATGGGCAGCAGAAATGTTGTTATTACGGATCTCAGTGCCCTCGGTCGAATGGCTACCAGAGCCAGGTTCAGTCATTGTCCATTCAGTAATACTTGCTTTTGAAGGAGGAAATGCCATTGGTCCTACTGAACCACTGTGGGTGCTAGTACTTGCAGAGTTACTCCAACTGGTGGATGAACTAGCTTCATTGCCAGGGTGCAAGTCAAAATTGGGTGTCTCCGCAATAGCCGACTGGATAGAGGCATTGATTGCCATTGCTAATTCTAAATCCTCTGCATCTGGTTGTGCGGTTGCCGGAGCAGCTGGAGGCTGAGAAATATGCAGAAATGCAGGACCCGTTGCCTACAAATTCCAATGCCATAAATAAACATGGAGATTTAACGTGAAAACTAACTGAACAAGCATTATGAACAAAATGTTACATATTTCTAAAAGTTGGGTGAATGAACAACAAACTACCCTGAGGCCACCCCAAAAACAAAACTGTACCTCACATATAACTTAGAATGTTGTGTAATTTCAACGAAAAGTTTTATTCACACTTATCCAGGTTTGCTTCTAAGAAAAGTGCAACTCCCTCAAGCAAACAGACTCAAAAAGATAAAGTCCATCATGTGCCAATTCCAGCTTCATTAAGCTACAGTAACTTCTTTTGGAAAACCCAACAATTTCCAACAAGAAATTTATAGTATTTATTTTAAAAAACTAGAGGAAATATCATTGTGATGATAAAAGAATTTCAATTCTGGTTGACAATAACTTGCTCCTCTTGTTACAGTCTGCTATAAGTTATGCATGGCTCTACAAACAAGAAGCAGAAATGAAATATCTGTAAATAAAGGGTGAATAATACCTGCGGAATTCCTTTGCATGCATCACAAAACCACTGAAGCTGCTGGCGGTCATTTTCATTGCCAGGTGCAAGTTTAATGCGTGTTTCTGGAAAACAACCAGACCATGTTGATGTGAATTTGTAACATAGAAAACATACATTAATCATCCATAAAGGGAATAAAAATGCTTATTGGTAGTAATATTCCAAACATCAAAGCAAATAACCAATGTTCACCTAATTATTGGCAAAGTAATCATCAGGGGAAAAGAAACCTAGTTATCTGAAGAAAGTCTACTGAACTGGAGTGTGGTGAAGCTGCAACTTCCTAATGATTTAAAATATCAAAGAACTCTGGTTTTATCATGTTTACATACAACTTCAGTAAATTTCAGGGTTTTTTTTATATAGTTGTAAATAACTGGTAATTACCATGCTTACGCCTAACTATTCCAGGCTTACACCTCGCCTCTCGGGAGGTGTAAATACTTCGTCTCCGCCTCCCGCGTCTTGAGACTATGCATGAAGATAAAATCAATCAAAATATGGAGACTAACAAATCAATCTGATTCCAAATTCCAAAATATAGCCAGAAAAGATTAACTAGATATATTGGCAAAAGAAATTACTGCTGGAGTTATCAAGAATTGCTACTGAAGGATCAGGCTGGTTAAGCTTTGGCTCCTCCAAATTAGCATTCCACAATGCAATAACTGTACGTGGTTGGGCATCCTGTTAATTCACCAATTACCCAATAAGTGGTATAAAATCATTTAAGGAGAATAAAGATTTAACAGTACAAAACAGAAGCAAAACAAAGCAATTAAAACGATAAATTATTTTAAAGTATGATTTAATAGTTCACAATTGGGTTGAGGGATACAAGCTAATCCTAGAAAGGTTAAAATATACCAAAGGCCCCTTAACAAATCCTGGTTTGAGCTAACCAACAAGTCCCTATAAGATATCCCCTTAATGTAGGATTAAAAGAAACCTTGCCACCATCCTATCTGCAATTTACTCCTTTCAAGTTTTTGATCTATACTTATGTAATAACAATCAAGCTTACTAGCTTGAACAATCTAAAGCAGCTTGCAGCCTCTATATTTTTACATCTAAATCTAATACCATAGTAATCAATAGTAAGTAAACTCATTATTTACATACATATTTAAGAAAGCTGAAGCTAACTTGAAGATCAGATTCAAGCCAGTTTAAGCCAAGCTTGTGGATTTTTATCTTTTGACTTATTTCAGCTATCATTCGAGCTTGAATTCAGGTTGACAAAGGCATAATTCTGATTTAACTGAGCTTGAAGAGCATACTATTTGGCTCATTTCAATTTCACCTCTTTTTGCACCCTTAGAGCTTGAATTGCTATAGATTCGAAAGAAAAAAAAAAGAGAGACAAATTATACTTGCAATACCTGCAAATTGGAATATATGGCCAGCTCCAACTTGAAAGGTTTTGTATGATTTCGGGAACCAGTTGGTAGAACAACAACCCAACTGCAGGAAATGCATTAATAAGAAGATACACAATTTGTTTGGATAAAGAAAATGCTACTGATTGATAGAAAATTCAAGATTTTCATTAATAGAAACTATCCAGACATATTCTTCTATGGCCTATGGTGACAAACAAGCAAAAGCATAACTGAAATTAAAAATATTCTAAATATGAATACCCACACTTTTCTTGAAACCAACTGAGGAACAAACATTTCAATAAATCCTGGCCCGTAAAACTCCCGCATCCAACCAGAAAATAAACATATGTGATCCTGCACAGCATCAGGGGAGAAAAATCTCACTTCAGACAGCACACAGTTGTACATGATAAAGTCAAAGTTTTGAGTAGATTATAAAAGCATAAAATATCAGAAATAAACTTCCATTTATACCTCAATTGCCCGAACAACATTGATGTTTCCTTTCACCCTAGCAACATCTAGAGGTGTTTGACAATCATCATTCATCACCAAAGGGTTAGCTGAAAATTCGAACAAGTCGCTTATAAGACTACTCTAGACAATTCAAATCAAACATATTCATCCTGTAACAACTAATAACTTGGTTTTCGCATAGTATAACAGAATTCGATAAAACAATAACCTCCATGGGAAAGAAGTAATTTGACTGTATTTTGAAGGCCCCTCTTTGCTGCATGGTGCAAGGGAGTCCCAGCATGTCGACCTAAACATAAATTAAAATCAGTTAATATACTAATCATTTTGATAAAGCCTCCAAAGCTTCTTTTCTTTGAAAACTGTAAATTTCTTCCTTCTTAAACCAATTTTATTAACGACCATGAGAAAATTACCAGCAAAAAATTCTACTTAAACAGGCAAAAAGGAAAATTAAAAGAAACAAAGGTCCTTCAAAATCATATATTGCTAATAGGAGTGATAATTTTTTTTGTTTATAAAAAAAGCCAAATTTATTTGTTGGAAACAAAACTCAAAAGTTAACTCAATAAAAAATAAATAAATTAAATAAATTCTCTTGGAAAATAATAATAATAAAAATGGATAAAAATTGAAACCTGGACGATAAGCGTTAACATTGGCACCGAGTTCGATCAAAGTTTTGGCTACATTAGAGAGCTCTGGATTCAAACATGCTAATATCAACGGCGTTTTCCCTTCTCTATCAATCCACTGTCGATCCATAACCCAAAAAGATCAGATTAATTAATCGATTAAGACCTAATTTAATCAGTGGTTAATAAAGGGAAAGATCAAATTTAATTAGTTGGTACCTCAAGGCCTGCGCCTTCACGGCAAAGAGCTTTGATCCCTTCTGTGTTACCGTAAATCACTTGATTGTATAGCAACTCGTCTTTCGATTGTTGTTGCCCCATTCAAAAGAAGCTTCTGTTTTCTTTTCTTTTTTTTGTCAGACAAAAAAAGCTTCCGTTTGGTCGGATGGATAATTGGAATCGGTTATTTTTCCAGGAAAAACGATTTCCAGGAAAATGAAACGGAAAAAAGATCCAAAGTTAGGATCGAGATATTGAGAAAGATTGTGAACTTTTTTAAAAGGGAAAAATAAATTTAAATAATAATTATTATTTTTTTGAGATAAGATTTCTTATTTCTTAACAGAGAAGAATTTTCGAAGTCAAAGCCCAAAGGAACAACAAATATTTTTTTTAAAAAATTTCAATTAATTTAATTATGACTTTATTTATTTATTTTTCTAGGAAACTGGTGGCCTAAACTGAAATGACGTGTGGGGGAACGCGGTTCCTTAATGAGAAAGTTTTCGACACTTGCTACGTTTTGATTGGCTCAGTAGTTATGAGTTTTTCCCCTTCAAAATATACCCATTTAATTACTATTTTTTTATCTGTTTTTATTTTTATTTATCGAAATATAGTTTGTTTTAAATTATTTTTTAAAATTTGTCTTTTTTAATCAATTCAACGATAAATTTTATTTTTTAAAAAAATAAAATTAAAAATCATCATGAGTCATGACGATTTTTCATCTTAAAACGGTGACGATTTTTCAAAAGAATTCTTCACAAATTATGAAGAATTTTGCTTGGGAAATCGCTATCCATAATCCTAAGGTTCTTATTTTTTTTATTATTTAAGTTTGTTTCTTTTTCTTTTATTTTTTTATTCTTTTAAAATATATATATATTTTTATTCATTTAAAATATGGATCGAGCTCATGTATGGTATCAACATCATATTTGCTTGTCCAAATTCGGCTGGACTCGAAATATAGGCCTCAAATTTTGTCCAAGCCCATTTAGGCCCTCCCATATTATTTTTTTTTCTAATTTTAAAAAAAAATATATTTATTATTTAATCTTAAATAATTTTATATTTTTTTCTTTTATTAAGTTGTTAAACATGTACAATGGAACATATTTTTTAATGTTTACACTATAATATTATATATATTTAATTTTTATATGACATAAATTACATAATATATATAAATATAAATAATATATTATTTAATTAGAAAACGGGTCGGGTCGGGCTCGGGTCTTAAATGTTGGAGCCAAGGTTCGGTCCATAATTTAAACGGGCCTAATTTTTTAAACGAGCTTGGACAGGTAGCCCGGCCCTTACCACCATGTAGACCTGTCCAAGGGTCGGGCTACCCGTCCAAACCCGAAGGCCCGTATATATTTGGGAGGGTTTGGACAAAAATATTAGGCCCGAAAAATGGGATTAAGCAAAAAAATTAAGTTGAAAAATCGCCATGGCCCATGACGATTTCCTAACTTTATTTTTTTTTAAAAATAAAATTTACCGTTGGAAAATCATCATGGGCTATAGCGATTTTCCAACGGATTAAAAAAAAATGAATTTTGAAAAATAATTTGAAACCAACGGTATTTCGATAAATAAAAATAAAATCAGTTATATTTGGATAAAAAAAACCAACTTTTTCCTTTCGTTTTTTACGTTAATAATTATCACATGCATTCGCACTTCGTTGGTTTATTTATTTTTAAATATATAATTATATATTTTAAAAATAAATAAAAATAATAAAATACATATTAATTAAAATTTGTATGTAAAATTTGTTTCATGTATAAATTATATCAAATTATTATATTATTTTTAATATTAATGCAAAATTAATTATAAAAATAAAAATTTTAATGTAAATTTTAATTTTTTATTTATATCAAATAAATTAATTCATTTTTTAAGATTAATGAAAAATTAAATTTTTTAAAATAAAGTAATTTTACATAAATTTATAATTTTTTATTTATTATCAAGTTAATTCATTTAACGAAAGTGTTTTAATGAAATTAAAATTTTTACTTATAAATTAGATAAATTTTATTAATAATAAAAAATATTTATAATGACAATTTAGAAATATAGTGAACAACGATGACTATTTTTGTCAGTTCAAAAGATTCTCCACATTCGTGCTTATATATATATTAATTAATTAATAATAATAATAATTATAGATTATTATATTATAGATTATAGATAATTTTTTAATAAAATTGGAATTATGAAATTTTATCTGTTCAAAGAAGAATAATAAATCACAGTCAAATTAAATTGAATCTTAGTTTTTTGTTTTTTTACAATATAAAGCTAAAATAACAAAACAAAAAAAAATATCATAACTTTATCGCTTTATTCAAATAATTTTTTATATTTTTATTACATTTAAATAATTTTTAATTTATACTTAAATTATTGATTTTTAATTTGTATCAAAATAAAATTTTAATTTATACATAAATAAGCTTTTAATATAAATCAATCTTTCATTTGAAATAAAGATTTATTTAGATACAAATTAAAAGATAATTTTATTTGAGTACAATAACAATATAAAAACTTACTTAAAAAAAATAAAATTAATGAGCTTTTTAATATTTTAATCTTACAATAATTTAGATTTTGGTTTATAGGTACGGTACGAATTAAAAATAGTTAAAATATTTTAGAATTTTTTTTTATATTTAATAAATTATTTTTATCAAAATTTAAAAAGAGAATATTACATGAGAAAATATCTAATACATTATTGGTGACAGGCTTTTAACCCTTCTTGTAAAATTAAAAAATTTTACAACACACAAATTTCATGCACGTATAAAAAATTTGACAACATAAGAATTAAATTAAAAAAATTTGAAAGAAGAAAATAATACATATATGAATAATTTATATGTATGAAATAAATATGTAATATTATTCTTTAAAAAATACGTTAATTACAAATTTTTTAAAAATAAATCATATTAATTAATGTCATTAGACATAAATTAACATTTTTTATAATTAAAAGACTAAATTAAGTTTTTTTTTTCCTTATTAATTAGGGCTTGATTATTTAAAAATAAAATTTTGAATGCATCTTATATAAAAAAATGAACTCTTACAAGAACCGAAAATAGGATTAAGTCCAACCAAATAGTTCGGCTATTAAATGGATGATATATGTAGTTGGCAAGGTGACAAATGACATGGAAAACTTTAATAGCCATAAATTTTATGGTACTGTTTTTTTAATGCAAATCTTGCAACCAAATCTCTGGTTACAATTTCTTTGTCCTTTCAAATTTAGAGTGTTAGTATTAATTGCCACATAAGAATTTATATTTGATGTATTAATTGTATAAATATATACACACGGTTAATAAATTATATGATATCATCTCATTAAAAATAAAATTATTTGTATTTAATTTTAAGGACTTTTAATGAAGTAAAATCATATAATTCATTAACCGTATATAAATTTATACACTATCAAAACATCAAATATATATCCAAAATATATATCAAACGACCAAATAAATAATGCAAACAAACTTGGTTTGACATCTTACTTAACTGATCCAATTAAGAGTTAGTCTGAATCTCCTTTTCCAAATAAAATATAAATCCATAAACAAAACACTGTTCAATACTTCAATTTCGAAAGAAAAAAAAGCTTCAATGATCAAATTGAATATATATATATATATATATATATATTTTACAGCTATAATGATCCACTAGAAAGGTTTCAGAAAACAACAGAAGAAACAAAGAATGAATAAGAAGAGTTACATATAGTACTTTTTCCTTCCTATAGTAGATAACTTTATTTTACTGGACTCTTCATTTTTTTTTAAAATATTTGTATTTAGCACTTGTATTTGACACATATTCGGATATAAATATGAAGTATGATCTTTTAAATATATGAAAAAACTTAAAAAAAATGAATAACTTGTTCTAATACGTATTCGTACGCGACACTCATCCGAATTCGAGTAACATACGATAACTCTTGAGGTCATCATTATGGAGCATGGAGTTGTTTCTTTGCCCTTTTGAGATAAAGTGAGAGAGAATTCTTGTATATCCTAATTTCCTAAATAAGAGATATCCATACTTAACTTTTTTTTTTTTCCCAAAAACAAATATATCCCGTAATTATTGATCCATAATGTTGCAGCTATCAAGATCAGGGGTTTAAATTGCGGTAGAGGACACGTTTTCGATCGCCTCGCATTTCTCCAACATTGAGGACGTAATGAATGTTATCGCGGTCATTGCGATCGTAATTTTTTTCTTTTTCGCACAATTTATCAAAAAACAAAGTAATTATAATTATGATTATAAAAACTCTTTTTTAATGATTTTTAAATTAGTTTGTGATACTTTATTATTTTTTATTTATAAAAGAAAAAAATGTTCACAATTTTTTATATTATAATAATATTTATTTTTAAAAATTTCAGAAAACCAATCATTCTTATATCTATGAATTTCTAATTTTTTTAATAATTACTAAGATAAAACATATTAAATATCAAACATTCATATTTAATAATATTATAAATTTTAAAAATATAATAATATAAAATTTCATCACCTACAAACAATGATATAAATTCTTTTTAAAAAAAGTTTCTCTCAATAATTATAATAATTATTATTAATCCATATTTTTTCCTTCAAACATATATATAATATATGAAAAAAATAAAATGACCAACAAATAAAAATGCATGAAAAAAAAAGACCAAAACATAAATATTGACCCAAAACTAATGAGTCAAGGGATTAGATCCCAATCAGCCCTTAAGACTCCTTAATTTTGGTTTTTCTTTTTTCTTTCTTCTTTATTTCTTTTTTAGATTATCTTTTCTTTTATACTTTTTTTTCCTATCTTAAAAAAACTACAACGTATTGAATCAAATATAAAAATCTAATATAAAAGACAACTTTTAATATTTCTTCATTTCTTCTTCATCACTCGCTCTCTCTAAATCTAAAGCATCTCTCTCTAACTTCTTCAGAATTCAAGAACATCAACCAAATTCCAGTTGTCGGTGTCGGCCCGCCGTCTTGCCGCCGTTCTCCGCCATCTACAACTGTCGGCCGCCTCTTATCGACGACTTTTTTAGTCCAAAATTTGTCCAGTTCTTCCTCTTCACCTCCTAAACACTCTTACCGGACTAGATTTCTCAAAAAATACTTGGTTTTTCCTAGATCTAAAAAGTTAGCCCACGGCTTCTCTTCGTCAAAACCTCCGCCTCCGCCGCTCCAAGCAACCCCTTATTCCGATATGTTTCACCCCTTCCCTCAACCTTCCTCCTCACTAATTTTAGGGCCCCAAAACCCACTGAAACACATTGAAGTGGAAACCCAAGGAGAAAGAAAAATCTCTCTATGTTTTTTGTGCTTTTATGGTTTTTTGTGTTAGGACGATGCTGATGTCTGATAGTATCTTCTTAAGGCTTTTGTTTTTGTTTAATTTTCAAATTGAAAAAAATGGTTTTTCTTAAAACTAGTTTTAAAACGGGAATAGCAGCAATAGCTGACCGTTATTGCCGCTATTCATCGTTACACTTATTTTTGTGGCTGCAATCCGTCGCTATTGTTGTTATTTAAATTCACAATCGTTTTTTCTTCAATAGCGGTGGCGACAGGCGACGTTACCACGAAAAAGCGGTCGCTATACCGCTATTCCACCGCTATTTGAATCCCTGGTCAAGATAGCCGCTTGATATTTTTCTACTCTACAAAATTGCTAGATGAGTACGTTTGAGAAGGGATTGTTGCCTCAATGGTTTCATCAGCAGGTGCCGGTGGTGGTGGTGGAGTAAAGGATGATACAGATGAAGCTGGTTTTGTTGCATGTGGACTGTACCTCATAAGCACCCTCTTTTTATTTTTGCTCCACCATTCTTCTGCCTGATGCTCACCAAACCTCTGTTTACTGCAAAAATATTGGTGTCAATATAAGACCTCTTCATGCAACTCACTGAACAATTACAAATGCAAGTCTTGTACAATAAATGCTAGCCAAATCTTGGTTTTTCAAAAGTAGAAAGGATCAGCATATGAATTTGGTTATTCGGTGTGTATACCTGTAGACGTACAGTGCATTTTGTGTGTATATTTGTGCCTATGCATGCATGTATGTTTGTATGTCTGCCTGCTTGTGTGTATGTGAGAGAGAGGGGGGAAGCTATTTCTGAACTTATTCTATATCCATTCCTGGTTCCAATCACGTTCTCCTGCAGTGAGATTGTAAGCAAAATCTTAGAATACAAACATTCTATAACTTGCCCTGTGATATATTGAGCTTAAAGAAAAATATTTCCTGAAGTGATTTGTGTTAAGCCTATTGGGCCCGCTAGGTCCCAACCCAGTTCCATCAACAGATCTCATTGGCTTGGGGTCTAGTCCACCAGGCCCAGTAGCACAGGGCCCATCAACCCAGATCAATACCTTGAAAGACACGTGGGCATCCTTCAATCCCTTATGGTCATATTGTCTGGTATCTCAGTGACGTAGGACTCTAACTACTATAACTGCTATGCAGGGTCGCCCATACCGTCGACCACCAACCTTTAGCCAGAGACAAATGCGTGGCATTGGACAGGTCACCCAAACGGGTCTAAATAGCCTTCATCTGGGCTAACCAACGATACATGATAGAGATAATTAATTATCTAATAGAGATAATTGATAATCTACCTTTTATCTTCACCTATCCAATTACAAGCTAACCTTACCTAGCTATCTTATCTTGTAATCTCATCTTTATATCAAATAGTTTAGTTTAACTTATCACCTCAATCTTAGCTATCTTATCTTGTAATTTTATCTTCACCTCAACTAGTTTAGTAGTTTAGCTTATCTTAGATTCTCACCTGACACTTGTATAAATAGGCAACATTTAATACAAAGTAAGTATGCCATATCTTTCTTACCTTTGATTTCTTCCTTTATGGTATCTGAGCATTAAACTCCTAGGCCTCCAAAACCTTTTTTTTACCACTGTCGTCGTTTCTCGTTAATATTTCTTTTCCCATCCCGTTGACATATCAGCCATAAATCATTCCTCCTATAATCGTCCATGGATGATGATGATACTCACTTTACAATTCCTAATGCACAGGAACCTACCAGACCTCTTACTGTTATCAACATCCATAATTATGTCAAACTCATTTCCATCAATTATCTCTCTTGGAAACTTCAGATGGAAGCAATTCCAATTGGTTATGATCTTCACAAGTTCATTGATGGATCTCATCCTACGCCCCTCGCCACAACAACGATAAATAATGTCGCCAACCCCAATCCAGCATACCAAACATGGCTTCGTCAGGATAAGCTAATTTTTGGTGCTCTTGTCGACTCTCTCATGCTGTCTCTCATCCCTCTCATCACTCAATCGCAGACCTCTCGAGACATCTGGAATGTTCTTGCCAATACCTATGCTCGACCTTTGCGAGGTCACATCAAGGAACAAACCAAACATGCCAGCAAGGGCTCTCAGACAATTTTAAAAGTATATGCAGTTTATTAAAACCCGGGCTGATGAACTTACGGCCCTCGGTAAGCCTATGGATGATAAGGATGTCATTGAGAAAATTCTTGATGGACTCGATGATAACTACAAGCCTATTATTGATGTTATCAATGGCCGTGACACGCCAATATCCTTTGATGAACTACATGAAAAATTAATCAACAAGGAGCTCGCTGCGTGTCCATCAATCCAACTCCTCCCTACTTTCAGTCTTTGAAAATTCGGCCAATCCTCGATCAAATTCAAGAAACTTCGGCAATCGTGCTCAACGTCCACCATGTACGTCCTCCTTCCAGCCAACGATAGGTCCCTCATCGAGCTTCTCCAACTCAGCCATTCAGAAAGGTCGACCCCCATCTCGGCCCTACCTGGGTCGTTGCCAGTGGTGTCGTGCACAAGGACACACCGTTCATTATCATTAATTGTTATTTACTCAGATTAGATCATAATAATCTAAGATTTATTAATAAGATAATTAATAATCTACCTCTTATCTTCACCTATCCAACTACAAGCTAACCTTACCCAGCTATCTTTTCTTGTAATCTTATCTTCACCCCAAGTAGTTTAGTAGTTTAGCTTATCTTAGATTCTTACCTGACACTTGTATAAATATGCAACATTGAATACAAAGTAAGAATGTCATATCTTTCTTACCTTTTATTTTTTCCTTTATGGTAATTGAGCATTAAACTCCTAGGCCTCCAAAACCTCTTTTTTTTTTACCATTGCCGTCGCTTCTCATTAATATTCTTTTCTCGTCCCGTTGACATATCAGCCATAAATCATTCTTCCTATAATCGCCCATGGCTGATGATGTGTCGGGGAGGGGAGGTTGAATCAGTGGAGGAGATGTATGGAATAGAGCTTGCAGAGGGCACAAACGTTGAATCCATGGATGGTGTGTCAATAACGGGAAGAAAGAACACAGAAGAGCACCAGTGAGAGAGTATGTCAGACGAAAGACGATCTAGGTGAGACTGAAAAGAAGTGAAGGGGAATATAGACTCGACGAATTTGACATGACGCGACGTGTATATACGAAAGGAGGTGGGTTCAAGACATAGATAGGCACTTTGAGTGGTAGAGTAACTAAGAAAGACACAAAGAGATGAACGAGGAGTGAGTTTGTGGGAGGAGTATGATCGGAGCCACGGATAACAAAGACACCCAAAGCTATGAAATTTAGAGTAGTTAGGAGGAGTGCCAAAAAGTTTGACATATGGTGAAAAAAGATGAAGCGTGGCAGTAGGTAGGCGATTGATGAGATAGACAATAGTGGAGAATGCATATGACCAGTAAGATAGAGACATGGATGCATGAGAAAGAAGAGAAAGACCTGTTTCTACAATATGACGATGACGACGTTCAGAATACCCATTGTGTTCAGGTGTGTGTGGAGGAGAAGTTAGATGAGAGATGCCATTGGTAGCCAGAAAAGATGAAAGTGCTTGATATTCCCCACCATTATCAGAATAGAGTGTGTTAATCCTCTTATCAAAGAATTTTTCTACAAGCGATTTAAATCGAACAAATATATTAAAAACATGTGATTTTCGTTTTAAAGGGTAAAACCATATATACTTTGTAAAATGATCGACAAAAATAACGTAGAATTTAAAATCATCAACGGAATGAATAAAAGAGGTCCACACATAAGAGAAAATAATATCAAGAGGGGAGGAAGAGACAAGAGAAGAGATTGGGAAAGGTAACTTATGACTTTTATTGCATTGACAAGAAGGACAATTGAAATTGACATTTAAAGGACTCGATAATTCTAACTGAAAATTAGAAGCAGTATGCCTAAGAATTAGAGACTCTGGATGACCTAATCTATGATGCCACCCGGAAGAAGTGGTCTTGACATTGGAAAAGGCGACTAACGGAGAAGACTCGACGAAATTGATCATCAGGAAGGTGATAAGAGATAGGATAATAATCAAATCTTTATGATTTGATTTGATTTACTTTACTTTACTTTGAATTGATAAGAGATATGATTTACTTTGTAACTATCTTATCCTATGTAAGTGTATACATATTTGTACTTATAACAACAGATTAATCAAGTTATTTCATGGTATCATAGCCTTTTAGCTTAACAGCAAACTCTTTCAGGTACAATGACGTCATTTTTTTCCTCCAGCGGTGTTGCTGTAACCTCCAACATTGCTCCAGTTCAGTCTTCCTCGTCTCTTCTGAATCCAGCGCAGGTTTTTTCTCTTAAACTCACTACTGGAAATTATTTGTGATGGCAAACGCAGCTTACTTCGATTCTTCGTTCTCATGGCCTTTATCACCATATTGAGGATCACAATGCTCCACCAGATGAAACTCTCTCTTCTGGAAATCCAAATCCTAAGTATGCAACATGGTTCAGAAATGATCAACTTGTTCTATCATGGATTATTTGTTCTCTCTCCGAGGCCATTCTTCCTCAAGTCGTTGGCGCAACAACAGCAAAATAGGTATAGATCAAACTTTGCTCGTCTTTTGCATTAGGCTTCAGAACTCAAATTCGCAACCTCAAAAGTGACTTACACAGTTTTCGTCGCAACAATGATAGTATTTCTACATATGTTCAGTGTGCCAAGTTAATCGATGATCAGTTGGCAGCCCTCAAAAGTCTATTTTCTGAGGATGATCTGGTAGACTACATTCTTCAAGGACTCGGACCGGTGTTTCGACCCTTTGCTCGGGCCTTAGAGGCTCATCTACAAAGTGTTTCTTTTGAAGATTTGTATGGTTTACTTCTCAGCGAAAAGAAGCAATTGTAAATGGACTCCGACGATGTGGTTAATATGCCACCAACAACAATTTTTTTTAGTAAACAGACAACACCTCGTGGACGTGGTGGTTGTTTCGGGGGTTCTCGTGGTCGTGGCTCCTTTAATGGTTCTGTACGTGGCTTTGTTCAATCTCCTTCAAATGATACCAATACTGTGATTTGTCATATGTGTCGTGGCTTTGGGCATTTGAGAAGTGTAATAACCAATTTTCGTCCGGGTCGGATCCGAATCCGACCCGGGCCAGTTGCAACAGGGCCTGCTATTTAGCAGGCCCAATCTGTAAACACCAAAGCCCGTTTTGGCCTGCTAACCAACAGGCCCAACAGACAGGCCCAAATCAACAGGGCCTGCTATTCAGCAGGCCCATTTCCCCATTTCCTAACGCTAATCTTCTACCCTTGAAACCCTAGCCGCCTCCCCCTTTTCCTCTAACCTGACAACCCTCTACCACCAGCCTGCTACACGCCACCAGCCTCCCTGCCAACACGCCAACCAGCCTCCCACGCCACCCACCTGCCACACTCAACCCCTCCTTTTTTCCCCACCATAAAACCGAGAAGAGAAACAACAGAAAGGGAGGAGGGAGGAGGAAGGAGGAAGGGAGGCCCGATGCAGGAGACCCCCCTTTTTCACCAAAAACCCCAGATCTGGGGTCCGAAACCCAGATCTGGGAACTTTTCAAAGTATCCCAAAAGGCTTCCCCCAAAATCCGAAAACAGATCCGGGGTCCGAAATCTAGATCGGACCCCCCACACCAAAAACACAGCCCCGACCCCCCACCTCCTCCGAAACCAACCCTGCAAAAAAAAGAAAAAAACAACAAACCACAAGCCGAAAAAAAAAACACAGCAGCAAAAAAAAAAGGGGAAGTCGATCGGTCCCACTTAGATCTAGGGGGTTCTGGCATGATTCGGGCAAAACGGTGCCCGAATCCGAGAAGAGGGGATCGAAATCTCCCCGACGGTGAGATTTGGAGCGCATCGGCCGCCGACGAGCGGCGGCCGACGGCGAGCGGCGGCCGACGGCGGAGCACGGCGGCCGACGGCGGAGCACGGCGGCCGACGGCGGAGCACGGCGGCCGGCACGGTGGCCCGACCGCCGGATTCTGGGCTGGAGGGGAATGTTTTAGAGAGAAGGGGGAGGAAAGAAGAGGGGAGAGAGAGAGAGGAAAGAAAAAAATGAAAAAAAATGGGTTTAGGGTTTATATACGGTGCCAAAACGGCATCGTTTAGGGGAAGCGGGTCAGAGAGACCCGCGCGTCGACCCGCGGGTCGACCCGGGGTCCGCGCGGGTCACCCGCTTCCAGAATTTTTTTTTGTTTGGCGCCGAAACGGCGCCGTTTTAGTGGAGCCGAAACGGCGCCGTTTCGAGTGAGGAGGATCCGCGCCTGGACCCGGATCCGACCCGGGGTCCGCGCGGATACCCCTTCACCCAAAAAAAAAAAAAAAAGAAAGGGAAGAACCCGAACCGGATCCGGCCCAAACTGGATCCGGCCCAGGCCAGGCATTTTGGGCCAGTGAAGAGGGCCAGGAAAGAAAAGAAAGAAAAATAAAGAAAAAGAAAGAAAAAAAAGAAAAATAAAGAAAAAAAAGAAAGAAAAAAAGAAAAGAAAAGAAAAGAAAAAAGATAGTAATAAATTTTAAATAAAAAAATTAATAAATAGAAAAAAATTGATAAAAAAAATAATAATAAAATAGTAAAATTGAAAAAAAAAAAAGGTAAATAAAAAAAATATAAAAAAAGGAAAAAAAGGGAAAAATTAAAAAATAAATAATAATAAATTAATAATGACACAAAAGAAAAAAAGGAAAAATTAAAAAAAAAAAGCAAGAAAACAAAAAGAAAAAAATTCACGATTATCGATTTTGACTTTGTTATTTTTGACATTTTTCAGGTGGTCGAGAAGGAACAAAGAATTTTGCAAAGATCAAGTCCGGCATTTTGAATTTTGGATTCTCGATATTTTTCAAGTATGATTTTAATTTTTATTTGTTTTCGTTATTATTTTTGTTCAGTATTCGATGCATTTTTATTATTTTGTTTTGGTTTTAAATAGTAAAATAATAATTTTTCCAATTAATACATGTCTTTTAAAATTATTTTCGGTAAATAAAATTTTCTAAAAAAAGGATTTCTTTCTCGAGATGGTCGGAGTATCAATCGTTCTTTGAAATGGTCCGAGTAAGAATAATAATTGAAACATTATCGAAAGTATCGGAATGGTTCGAGAATTATTCTTACATAGATAATTTCTTTTATTTTCGAAAATAATCATTAAAAGTATTTTAACTTTCAAAAAAAAAAGATTTTAATAAATGCAAATAACCGACGACGGAATTCGAAGGACGTCACGGTAGTATTTAGCGACATGCTCGATACAAAAATTCGTTTTCGTTTAAAAAAAATGGAAATCATCTAAATAAAAAAAATGAATAAAGAGCGAATATTTATTGCGCTCGATATATTGCCATGCACATGTTTTTAATATTATGAGTTGTATGTTTAAGTTTATAATTATGTGTTAAGCCGTATGCATCCGATATTTAAATATTCGCATCATGCGCATTTAAAATGGATGTAAATTGCCGACGACGGAATTCGAAAGATATCATGGTTGTGATTCTTGAGATGTCTTGAGGTGAGAAGATCTCGTTAAATACCACCGAGAGTGTCGGGAATATTTAATGAGTATTTTCGATAATAAATTTATGTTCACTTTCGATTTTTTAAAAAATAAAAAACAGTTCAAGAAAATCCAAAAAAATAATAAACATGTTTTTTTAAGAATAAAAAAATAAAAGAGAATTATTTTTAAATACCGATGTTAAATCCATTAAATCAAGATTAAAGCTAACACGTGATCAAGTGGTACCGTTTTCTAAACGGGCGTTGCGGGGGTGCTAATCCTTCCCCGCACGTAACCGACTTCCGAACCCGATTTTGTTTTCTCTCTGGTTCAAAGCGCGGACTTCGAAATTGGTTTTACAAAATGTTTTAATTAATTTTAAAATATTTTTCTAAAATCGGTTTTAATAGGTGGCCAATCACACCTAGCAAAAAAGATTGGTGGCGACTCCATTTTTTGTGTTTTCATAAAAAACGTCGTAACGGTCGAAAAAATCGTTATGACAAGAAGCAATGCCCCACTACAAAAAATCAAAATGAGTTTTGTGCAAGTACTTCTTCCATTAAGCAGAACAACAACCTTGCTCAAACTTCTCATTCACAGAATAACAATTGGGTGGTGGATATTGGTGCTACACATCATCTTACGTCCGATTTGGAAAACCTTGATTTGAATTGATAAGTTAAGAGATAGGATTTACTTTAATTTGAATAGATAATAGATAGGATTTACTTTGTAACTATCTTATCCTATGTAAGTGTATATATATTTGTACTCAGCTAGATAGAAATATAACAACAAATTACTCAAGTTATTTCATGGTATCATAGCCTTTTAGCTTAACAGCAAACTTTTTCAGGTATAATGACGTCATCTTTTTCCTCCAACGGTGTTGTTGTAACCTCCAACATTGCTCCAGTTTAGTCCTCCTCGTCTCTTTCGAATCCAACGTAAGCTCTTTCTCTTAAACTCACTGCTGGAAATTATTTGTTATGGCAAACGCAGCTTGCTCATGGCCTTTATCACCATATTGAAGATCACAATGCTCCACCAGCTGAAACTCCCTCTTCTGGCTATCCAAATTCTAAGTATGCAACATGGTTCAGAAATGATCAACTTGTTCTATCATGGATTATTTGTTCTCTCTTCGAGGCCATTCTTCCTCAAGTCGTTGGCGCAACAACAGCAAAAGAGGTATGAATCAAACTTCACCCGTCTTTTGCATCAGGCTCCAAAACTCAAATTCGCAGCCTCAAAAGTAACTTGCACAGTCTTCGTCACAACAATGATAGCATTTCTACATATCAGCATGCCAAGTTAACCGTTGATCAGTTGGCAGCCCTCAAAAGTCTAGTTTCTAAGGATGATCTGATAGACTACATTCTTCAAGGACTCGGACCGGCGTTCCAACCCTTTGCTCGGGCTTTAGAGGCTCATCTACAAAGTGTTTCTTTTGAGGATTTGTATGGTTTACTTCTTAGCGAAGAGAAGCAATTGCAAATGGAATTTGACAGTGTGGTTAATATGCCATCAACTATAAATTTTTTTGGTAAACAGACAACACCGAGTAGACATGGTGGTCGTTTCAGAGGTTCTCGTGGTCGTGGCTCCTTTAATGGTTCTGTACGTGGCTTTGTTCAATCTCCTTCACATGATACCAATACTGTGATTTGTCATGTGTGTCGTGGCTTTGGGCATTTTGCGAAGCAATGCCTCACTACAAAAAATCAAAATGAGTTTCGTGCAAGTACTTCTTCCATTAAGCCGAATAGCAACCTTGCTCAAACTTCTCATTCACAGAATAACAATTGGGTTGTGGATACTGGTGCTACAGATCATCTTACGTTCGATTTGGAAAACCTTGGCATCCACACAGGCTACACTGGTCCAGAGGAAGTTACAGTGACAAATGGTAATATCGTTCCTATTCGCTTCTTTGGCTCTTCTATTTTGTGTTTATCTGATAAAAATTATCATTTAAATGATATCTTACATGTTCCAGATGCCACACAAAATTTACTTTCTGTGAGTTCTTTCACTAATGCTAACCAAGTGTCCATTGAATTTTTTCCTCAATCTTTTGTTGTCAAGGATATCAACACTCAGGAGGTCCTTTATCGCGGCTGGAATGAGAATGGCCTGTACACCATCTCCAGTGTCTCCAAGTTGTCCCCTGGTCATATATTTGCAAATGTTGCCACACTTGCCACTTGGCATGCTCATTTTGGTCATGCATTAAATAAAATTGTAAAGAGTGCTCTTCAACATAAAAATTTAGATTACATTGATAATAAATCTATTGGCCTTTGTCCTGCTTGCAGTGTTAGCAAGATTCATAAACTTCCATTTCCAGTGTCTGAATTTCAAGCTGATGGTCCCCTCGATTTAATTTGTTCTGATGTTTGGGGCCCACGCCTGAACTCTCTAGTGAGGTTCAAAGTATTATGTAGTGTTTTGTGATCATTATAGTAAATACATTTGGGTCTTTTTTTTTTTGCATTATAAATCTGAGGTTCTTCCCACATTTATCAAGTTTCGTCAGGTTGTTGAAAAATTCTTGGGTCGTTCCATTAAAGCTTTCCAAGCAGATTGGGGTGGTGAATTTCAAGCCCTCACTAAATATTTAACCGATAATGGCATCTCCCAACGTGTTTCGTGTCTGCACACCCATGAACAAAACGGCTGTGTGGAACATAAACACAGACACATTGTCTAAACTTTTTTTGTCTCTTATTTACCATGCTTTCGTTCCCTTAAAATACTGGACTCATGCATTTGACACTGCTGTTTACATCATAAATAGGTTGCCTACCTTGCGATTAAACAATATGACACCTTATGAAAAACTGTTTGGCCTTCAACCAGATTACAGTCACCTTAAAGTCTTTGGATGCTTCTGTTATCCATGGCTTCGTCCTTACGCCCCTCATAAACTAGCACCGCGATCCATCCCATGTCTTTTTCTTGGTTATAGCAAAATTCATAAAGGATTTAAATGTCTTGATTTATCCTCTGATCGATTGTATATCTCACACCACCATTTTCTATTCCACAGTGGCTTCTTTTGTCTACTCCTTCGATTCCTGCTGCATCAACTCAGGTTACTGCTCCACAAACTTTATCACAACCACAAGTTTCTCAGTTGACTACCCCTAGAGACGACAACTCACCTAGTCCTCATGGCTTATCACTTCCAATGATGCCATATACCAGGCCATTAGCTGTTCCACCAATAGATTCACATCCTCCCAAAAGGCACACCATGGTTACTCGACTTTAGACGGGCTCTTTAAAACCAAAGCACTTCTCAGCTACCGTCACGTCACTTTTCGAGGAACCCACATGTTACACTCAAGCTGCCAAGTTCCAAGAGTGGCGCGATGGGATGACTTCAGAGTTCAATGCTCTTATCACAAATAGTACATGGAAATTAGTTCCTCGTGATTTGTCACAAAATGTTATTGGCTCCAAATAGGTTTTTGATAGAGATAATTAATTATCTAATAGAGATGATTGATAATCTACCTCTTATCTTCACCTATCCAACTACAAGCTAATCTTACCTAGCTATCTTATCTTGTAATCTCATCTTTATTTCAAATAGTTTAGTTTAACTTATCACCTCAATCTTAACTATCTTATGTAATTTTATCTTCACCTCAACTAGTTTAGTAGTTTAGCTTATTTTAGATTCTTACCTGACACTTGTATAAATAGGTAACATTGAATACAAAGTAAGAATGTCATATTTTTTTAACCTTTTATTTCTTCCTTTATGGTATATGAGCATTAAACTCTTAGGCCTCCAAAACCTCTTCTTCTTTTTTACCACTGTCGAGCTTATCGTTAATATTTCTTTTCCCATCCCGTTGACATATCAGCCATAAACCATTCCTCCTATAATCGTCCATGGCTGATGATGATACTCACCTTACAATTCCTAATGCACAAGAACCCACCAAACCTCTTACTGTTATCAACATCCATAATTTTGTCAAACTCACTTCCACCAATTATCTCTCTGCGTGTTACTTCAGAGATAGAAATGATAATTATAGAGATAATTAATTATCTAGGATTTATTAGTAAGATAATTCATTATCTAATAGAAATAATTAATAATCTAGGATTTATTAGTATTTTAAAATTCCTTATGGTTATCCATTAATTGTTATTTACTCAGATTAGATCATTATTGTAGCCTATAAATAGGTAGTTTAATTCAATCAATAAATGAAGAGAATGCCATTTCTTTCTTATCTTTTATTTATCTCTTTATGGTATCAGAGCCGTCATAAGGAATATGAACAGAGAGATTACTCAGGTCGGTTGTAACATGGTGTGATGCGCCACTATTCAGAAGCCAAGTAGAATTATCATTATCAGCCATGGACGATTATAGGGGGAATGGTTTATGGCTGATATGTCAATTAGATGAGAAAAGAAATATTAATGAGAAGTTACGGCTGTGGTAAAAAAAAAGAGGTTTTGGAGGCCTAGAAGTTTAATGCTCAGATACCATAAAGAAAGAAATAAAAGGTAAGAAAGATATTGCATACTTACTTTGTATTCAATGTTGTCTATTTATATAAATGTTAGGTGAGAATCTAAGGTAAGCTAAACTACTAAACTTGTTGAGGTGAAGATAAAATTACAAGATAAGATAGCTAAGATTGAGGTGATAAGTTAAACTAAACTATTTGAAAAAAAGATGAGATTACAAGATAAGATAGCTAGGTAAGGTTAGCTTGTAGTTGGATAGGTGAAGATAAGAGGTAGAATATCTAATAGAGATAATTAATTATCTAAGATTTATTATTAAGATAATTCATTATCTAATAGAGATAATTAATAATCTAGGATTTATTAGTATTTTAAAATTCCTTATGGTTATCCATTAATTGTTATTTACTCAGATTAGATCATTATTGTAGCCTATAAATAGGCAGTTTAATTCAATCAATAAATGAAGAGAATGTCATTTCTTTCTTACCTTTTATTTCTTCCTTTATGGTATCAGAACCTTAAAGCTCCTAGGCCTCCAAAACCTTTTATTTTTACCATTGCCTTCACCTCTCGTTATTTTTTTCCCATCATGTTGACATATCAGCTATAAACCATTCTCCCTATAATCGTGCATGGTTGATGATGATAATTCTATTTGGCTTCTGGATAGTGACGCATCACACCATGTCACAACCGACTTGAGTAATCTCTCTGTTCACATTCCTTATGACGGTTCTGATGACATTCTGATTGGTGATGACACGGGTCTCCCTATTACCCATATCGGACCAACATCTCTCTCTACAGCCTTACACAACTTCTCCTTAAATAATGTTCATTGTGTTTCTACCATGCAAAAGAATCTTATTTCTATCTCTAAGTTATGTCAATCTAATAATACTTCCATTGAATTCTTACCTGCTTCTTTTCTTGTGAAGGATCTTCGCACGGTGGCAACATTTTTGCAGGGTCGAACTAAGGATGGTGTGTACAAGTGGCTGGCTTCCTTCGTCGAGTCTTCTCCGTTAGTCACCTTTTCTAGTGTCAAGACCACTTCTTCCTAGTGGCATCATATGTTAGGTCATCCTTCGTCTCCTATTCTTAGGCATATTACTTCTACTTTTTCAGTTAAAATTCCTTTAAATGTCAATTTCAATTGTCATGCTTATCAAAGCAACAAAAATCATAAGTTTTCTTTCTCAATTTCTTCTCTTGTCTCTTCCTCCCACAAACTCACTCCTTGTTCATCTCCTTGTGTCTTTCTATTTTTCACTTCACTTCTTTTCAGTCTCACCTAGATCGTCTTTCGTCTGACACACTCTCTCCCTGGTGCTCTTATATGTTTATTCTTCCGGTTATTGACACATCATCCATGGATTCGATGTCTGTGCCCTCTGCAAGCTCTCCTCCACTACTCCAAGCTCTCCTCCCCAGTCTGCCCTTCCTGCGCCTGCCACGGATCTAGGATCCAGCGCCAAATCACTACAGCTAAGCTCCGCTTTCACTTCTTGAAGATCAAGATTGGACTCTCCTCTCGGAGCTCAATCTTGTTGTGGCATGATAGAGATAATTCATTATCTAATAGAGATAATTAAGTATCTAAGATTTATTAGTAAGATAATTCATTATCTAATAGAGATAATTAATAATCTAGGATTTATTAGTATTTTAAAATTTCTTATGGTTATCCATTAATTGTTATTTACTCAGATTATATCATTATTGTAGCCTATAAATAGGCAGTTTAATTCAATCAATAAATGAAGAGAATGCCATTTCTTTCTTACCTTTTATTTCTCTCTTTATACCTTTTATTTCTTCCTTTAGTACACTCTCTCTATCCCACTCTCCTTCCCATCTATCATCTCCATATACTGATTTAAGTATCGGATCGAGCGCGTCCCGAAGACAAACTCTCGACGCTCTCTAACCTTTCTCTTCATCTACAGGACCTCAAACCACCAAGTCAATCTCTTCGACCAGAAAGGACATCAACAATTTGTATGAAACTAAAGCTACTATGCTATCCTCTTGCCACTCTGACATCATTTTAGCAATATTATCTAATGTGAGATCTATAACCACAAAAAAAAAATTACTCGAATGAAATTTTTCTATCCAAAGAATGAAGAGAATAAGGTCTGGAATCTTATTCATTCTTCAAAAATTACAAGAAAAATTAATTTTCTACTGCTTTATGCATGAATCGACATGTGTAATTTCAGTACAATCAACCATTTAGTCAAGTACCTGAATTTAACTGGTCTGAAGATCTTGCCACCATTTCGGTGATAAACATAAGTAATGTAGACTCTAGGTTCAAATTGCTCAATAATTTCTTTTTCTCCTCCACCTCTAATTGCGGAAGCCTCTAATGATCTCGATTCATTTTCAGAGTTTTTTTGAGGTGCGACCTCTCTAGAACTTCTACTATCATTAGATAGGACAGTAGCTGCAGTTCCACATTATCTTCCACCTAAGTCTTGCATATGTAAAGACTTCAGGCTTGCTGGCAAAGAAGAAGAAGAAGAAGCTTCAGATGTTCCATGTGTGTTTAAGAATGCTTCAGCTCGAGTATTCATAGCTAAAGGTTTCATTTTCAGAAACCTCAGCAGGCAACGTCTTTGTTATTTCCTTCAACTGTAAAAAATTTTGAATTGTATTATCAGTAGGTGTAGTTGTAAATGGCCTAGTTTGCATTTAAAATTAGTAGTGATTATATATAGTGGCAAATTAAAATATTAAGGGCTTACCTGATCTGTGATGGATTTCAAAACTTCCTTAGCCTCTTTACACTTGGATGATTCTTCTACAGTATATGACTGAGATTCTTGAGCATTTTTCATAGTTTCTTAATCTCCATGTCTTGTGAATCACAATTCTGCTTCAAACTTTTGATTTGTAATTGCTCAAAAGAAGAGAAAAATTTATTTCTAATGGTAGGCTGCATGGTTAACACTGGTAGTGTAGAGAGAAATAAAAGGTAGGAAAGATTTGACATTCTTTTCATTGAATAAAACTGAATATATATAGGCTACAATAGTGATCCTAATCTGAGTAATTCAAATCTTAAACAATCCTTAATGATAATTATCTCTATCATTTAAAGTAAGGAAACTAAATAACAAACTAATGGATAACCATAAGAAATTTTAAAATACGAAATCTTAAGAATGATAAATAATAAATCCTAGATTATTAATTATCTCTATCAGGTAGTGTAGCAAATGAACATATAATGGAATAGCAAAAATGTATATCAGCAGTACTTGATTTTGCAATTTTGCCACTTCTTGGTTCAAAAGTTCATTTGACTTCCTGAGGCTTTCAATAACACTCATTGAAAATGTAGGTGTGACAGAGCGTGGAGGGCTTGGTCTCCTTGAGTAGGGTGAACTAGATCTTGAGTTGATAAGGGACTGAGGTGGTGGCATTGGTGGAGGAGTAAGAGTAGGAGAAGCAGGTTTAAAAGCATTTTGAATAACAGAGAGTGAACTTTGAAATACAATATCTTTAAGCTGTAAAAGTGATGGAACTTGTGAAACTCGGATTAAAGAAGGAGAATCATATTTGGCACCAGGTTTTCCTAACCTGATCTCAAGATATTTGACTGGTTCTGTGGTGGGAGATAACAAAAGCCTAGAAGACCTTACCTCTCCTCCCCTATCTAATCTTTCCCTGCCATCTATTGAGGGACGGGGGCTTGCAACTTTTCTATTTACATTTGAAGTATTACCAACTTCAACAGCTTTAAGTTTAGCATAGCAAGCATCGCAAACGCGATGGGGTTTTTCTAGCGTTAGAGCCAATGCTGCTTTCAATGCTTTCTTGGAACTGCAAGCATGGCAGTGCACCAGCCCACAGTTATAACAATTGTGCCTCTTTCTAGTAAAACCAAATACCTGCCGGTAGCCAGAGCAAACTGACTGGTCAGCATCAGAGACCCATTTATGGATGCATATACTAGAAGTGAAATTCGAGCCACATGATATTTTTTTACATGCTTATCCTTCAATGCTTCAACTAATGCTGGAGTTCTTCTATCTTCTAAGTCACCATGTCCTAGTCTTCCATTGGCACCTCTTCCCCAAGTGAATACTTCACTTCTTGATGTCAGGACAACAACATGATATGCCCTACAAGAAATTTCTTCAACAAATTTACCTACCAGTCTTTCTTGTACCAGGCATGGTAACTTTCCATCAGAGCTTGGGTTGCCTAGTTGACTATATGCAGTAGTACCACCCATGGTAAAGACATGACCTGATGTAGTAAGTACAACAGTCATAGTATGTCTGCAAGCTAGGTGGTGTAAATTGTAGTCAATTAGTGAAGAGACGCAGGTTGGAAGTA
The DNA here is from genome assembly GCA_030761205.1 of Fremontodendron californicum. Classification (NCBI taxonomy): domain Eukaryota; kingdom Viridiplantae; phylum Streptophyta; class Magnoliopsida; order Malvales; family Malvaceae; genus Fremontodendron; species Fremontodendron californicum. The sequence goes on along the minus strand of JAULJL010000022.1, from coordinate 22,069,658 downwards.
GATAAGTTTCCTTACTTCCATGACCTAGTTGGTGTTTGTCGCCATCACTCCAGGTGAGCAACTTTCTTGATGAAACGTGAGCACCCAACTGGCCTATAACTTCTACAATAGCTGTTGTATGCCATACCCCACATGCAACTTTAACAGTCTTTAGTCCACTCAACGTTTGAACTTCTTTTGGATATGCAACACTTTCCTGATCTCCATGGCCCAAAACACCAAATGTTCCATCACCAAATGTAAATAGCTTGCCATTAGAAGTCGCTAGAGTTGAATGCCAAGTGCCACATGCGATAGATAAGACTTGCAGTCCTTCTAATGCACCAAAAACTCTTTTTGGAATCCAGTGGCTAACGTCAGTGCCGTGACCAAGGAGTCCAGCATTATGAGTACCATCACCCCAAGTGAATAAATCACCAGTTGTGGATGCAACACATGTATGAAACTCTCCAGGTGCAACAAAATCCATATTAGTTACTGCCAAGAACTCAACTAATCGGGGGCAACTAAAGTTTTTTTCAATTCCATGACCAAGTCTACTACCCGATTTCGCACCCCAGGTAAAAAGTTCACCTTGCTTTGTTACAAGAGCAACATGTCTTACGCCACAAGCTATCTGATGAACATCAAGTACTACTTTTGATTCTAAGGGCTTAGGAGTTAGCATATCAAATTATGTAGGGACAGAGCTTACAGACCCATCTGGTGTAACTCCGTCAGACCAAACTTTTCCACTTAGATAAACATCACTTGATGATTCTATATCATCTGGACCTGCAGATCCACCACTTGAACAGCTAGGAGTGCTTGAAACACTAATTCAAAAACCATCTTAAGGACTAGTTCTCAACTGCATACTTGCACGTTCTGACCCCACATCTGAGCCTCCGATATCTATAGACACCCTACCGCGGGCAATATTATTGGTAAACTCTATAGCTACACCAAATGGGCGGCCATTTTGAAAGAAATGTCCTTCTTGTAGCTGTCGTCATAAAGACATGGAAGTTAGCAAGTAAAGATTTCAATCTAAAGCACAAGCAACAAATATATTGCATATATTCCCTGAATTCTTGTAATTATATAATAAAGGCTCAAACTATATGTGTAGACACCAAATTTTATCCGAATTTTAATTTTGTAATTTGAATTTTGTAAATTATTTTACTTATTTTTGAATTAAATAAAAAAAGAGAGAAAATCAGAAAATAAAAAAAGCGAAAATTCAAAATAATAAAAAAAAAATTAAAAAAATGACAAACCAAGTTTGGATGGGACTTGATCTCTTCTTTGGATTGAATTTGGACTCTAAGAGGTGTGATTGGAATAAAAAATCTTCTTGATCAGATTAAAGACTCTTAACTAGAATAAAACCGTAATTCTTTTCCTATATAATCAACCCAAGCCTCAACCACAAAGAGGACAAAAAAGAATCATCAATTTTTCGGAGCAATTAAGCAAGGATTAATAGAAGGAAAATTTTCTTTTTTTTAAAAAAAAGCTAGTAGATTCGAAATTTGGGGGTTCTTAGCTTTAAGAGTTGTTTCGAAGGGTGTTAGTAGAGGGAAAATCTTGGTTTTAATTAAATGAAGCTTAGACCGGAGTTTGGTGATCGTTCGGCGGTCAACGGAGGAGATTGGAGAGGTTGAAGTTGCGACTTTCAAACTCGGATCTAGGATTATCGGGTTAGATTCGGGAAAAACTAAGTTGATTTTTGGATAGAGGAGATCGAAAGGGATTTTTGGTATTTTTTGGAAATTTTTTGAGTTCGGTGATCAAAGGTCGGTGGTTGCGGTCGGCGACGGCGGTGCCTTGCCAAAATCTGGAAATTTTTTGAGTTTTGGTTTGGTGTTCTTCATTTTGTTCTTAGGAAGGAAGGAAAGATTGAGAGAAAAGGAATAAGATTTTTTTTTTTAGAAAGGTAAGAAAAGTGAACCCAAAAAAAAAATTGTTATGGGGGGTCAGCAGCCGGGTCGGGTCGGACCCACGCGCGGCCCGTGCCTGGGCCCAACCCGGTTGCTGGTTGCCTTGTTTTTTTATTTTGGTTATTTCTTTATTTTGGTTTCCTTTTTATTTCCTTTTACTTCTTTTTGTTTCCTTTTTGTTATATCTTTGATATTTCCTTTTACGTTTTATTTATTTATTTCATGTTTATTTTAATTATGAGTATTTCTTTTATATTATTTGTTTAAATATTAATTAATTATTTATTGTGACTAATTTTATTTTTAGTTTTGATGTTTGCAAGTATATTTTTACGAATCAACTTTGATAGGATTATTATATTATTTTTAACTATTATTATATTATTTTACTATTATTTTTAACTATTATATTATTTTTTATTATACTATTATATTACTATTTTTTCAAGTATTATATTATTTCTTATTAACTATTATTTTTTACCATTATATATATTTTTAACCATTATTGTTTATTATTAATTATTTTTAACTATTATTTTAATTATATTTTATTATTATTTATTATTTATTAATTATTAATTTGATTATTATTATTAGTAAGTTATTTTTTTTAATTAAGTTTGTTATTAATTGATGATTAATTAGTTTGAAAATAATAAATTGAAATCTTTTTCCAATGATGAAATTCGAGGAGTTCACGTTTGGTTGATTTCCAAGAAATTTTTAGGTGAGAGAATTCTCTTAAAAATTCTCCAGATTGATGAAAATATTTTTAAGGGATGATTTTCAATATAAAAAGGTTAAAATTTATTTATTTTAAATTAATTAATTTTCAATAAATTTTTTTGAGTCATATTTCCATAATCAATGCTTAATTTAAAATTAAAGATAAATTAAGATTTCTTCCAAAGATGAAATTCAAAGAAATCGCGATTGGTTGATTTCTTAAAAATTTCTAGGTGAGAAAAGTTTTTTAAAGATCTTCCAGATCGATGGAAAGGTTTTTTTAAGAGATAATTTTCGATATTGAGATCAAGATTTTTTTTGAACAAACATAAATAAAAATGCAAGTTTTTAATTATGAAAAATAGACTTAGGATTAAATTTAATTTTTTCCGACGACGAAGCCTCTTCAATGGAAAGATCAATTACTTTTGAATACTCTCGAGGTGAGGAGACGTCTTTTAGCTATTCCCCCAGATTGATGGAAAGGGAGACCTAAAAAATGATTTTCGATATTTTTTAACTTAAAAAAATAGGATAGATAAGACCATTTTAGTTAAGATTTTTAAGTATCACAAGACTAATTAGGTACCGTCCCTTTGGATGGGCGTTGTAAGGGTGCTAATCCTTCCTCACACATAACCGTACTCCCGAACCTAGTTCTGATAAGTAGACCAGAACCTATTATTTTTAAGGTGTCTTAGTCAAGCTTAGGATTACTTTAAAGATGATAGATTCGTATAGGTGACTAATCACACCTAGATTAAATGATTAATGGCGACTCCATGTTTGTGTCTAGCTTGCTGAATTCGTATTTGACACGTTATGACAATATGTATCAACCAAAAGACCGTATCAAATGCAATTTGATGTCCTTGTGGATTTATTCTGTAATTTGTAGGGTCACAGCTCTCTTAATCGATGAAGCTACAGTTGTTTTATATTATAAGTGGATTTTCCAACAAATACTTATTTAATCTTCCAACTTAACGCATAGGTACTCTAGTACTCCATAAGTGTTTCGCTAGCCTGTGTGGATTGTTAGTCACGAAGGCGTAGTTTACTTTACTTCCACTTAAAGACGAAGCCCAGGTATAGAGCTCATGTTATGCAAATGCAAGTGTGGTGTGTGAGGAGGAACAACAAACCTTTCACCACCTAGTCTAACCTTTATTATAAAAACCCCGATAATTTATTAAAAAGATTAAACAATGTAACACATTAATTAAACAGAGAGCATCAACAATATACAAGGTTAAATAATCAAAGAACAATGGCAATATACAAGAATAACTAGAGAACAATAAATGTATACAAAAGAATATATTTAAAAATATTTATTATTTTCAAAAATATTCCTTACAAACCGAGACTTTGGATAACACGTGATCAATTTTAAGCATGACTCTCTAAAAATCTCCAATGGAGTCGCCAAGCTGTCATAATGATTTTTTGACCGTCGGACGATTTTTAAAAAAAAAAACCACAGGGAGTCGCCACCAATCTTTTTTGTTTAGGTGTGATTGGCCACCTTTAAAAATCGGTTTTTATAAAAACATTTTAAGAAGACCAATTTTGAAGTCTGCGTTTTAATCCAGAAAGAAAACAAAAGCTGGTTCGGGAGTCGGTTACGTGCCGGGAAGGATTAGCACCCCCACACCACCGCATAATGGTACCTTATTGATCACTTGTTATCCTAAATCTCAGTAAATGTTGATTTTAGGTTCAGCATTTAAAATTAATTTTCTTTTAAAAATAATCATGTTATTTGAGAATGACCCAAAATTTATTAATGCAAAATGTTTTCATATTTTCCGACAGACCCGGCAAAACATAAAATTTTTTATTTATTTTTGAATTCTCCGAATCATCCTCGTGTTTTGAGAAAAAATGATATTCGTTGTTAATGATAATTGATGGTATCCTCCCCGGCAGACCCAGCAGAGAACTCATGAATTATTTTAACTCGAGAACAACCTTGTTTTATTAAAAAAATCGTTGTTATTTTTGAAAATGAAAGTGAGCATAAATCTTTTATCGAGAATACTCATTAAATATTCCCAATATTTTTGATGGTATTTAACGATATCCTCTCACCTCGGGATATCTTAGGAATCATTATTATGACATCCTTCAAATTTCGTCTTCGGTTGATCACCTTACTTAAAACCTTTTTATCTTTGTTTAAAAACAATTGAAAATGTCTTTTATAATTATTTTTTAAATAAAATAAATTATATATGTAAAAAAAATCTTCGAATCACTCCGATACTTTCGATAATATTTCGGTAACTATTTTTACTCGAACTATTTCGAGGAACGATTATACTCCGACCATCCTGAGAAAGAATCCATTTTTAGAAATTTTCATTTAAATAAAATAATTTAAAAGACATATTTTACGTCTATTATGTGTGCACCGAAATGCCATCATTATTATTATTATTATTTTTTTAAAAGATTAATAATGTATTTAATAAAAGAAGAAAAAAAATAAAGTAAGATAAGGTAAAGATATAAAATAAAATAAAAGGTAATAATAATAACTACTATAACAAGGAAGATAAATAAATAAAAAGATAAAATAATAAAATGAAATGAAATGTAAATAAAAATAAAAATAAAAATAAAAATAAAAATAAAATAACATAGATAATAATCAAGAAAAATAAAAATTTACCTTGAAAAATTGGGAACTTGAGTGTTCAGATTAATTCCTGAGAGAAAAAAAAATTAGGATATTTGTTTCCTTAATGTTCCTTTTTTTTTCCTTTTCCTTTTCTTTTTCTCTTTTTTTTTTCTTTCTTTCTTTCTTTCTTTCTTTCTTTCTTTCTTTCTTTCTTTCTTTCTTTCTTTCTTTCTTTCTTTCTTTCTTTCTTCTCTTCTCTTCTCTTTTCTTTTTTTTTTCTTTCCTTTTCTTTTCTTTCATTTTTTTTCCTTTCCTTTCTTTCCTTTTCTTCTTTTCCTTTTTTTCCTTTATTTCCTTTTCTTTTTTTCCTTTCTTTCCCTTTCTTTCCTTGCCACTAGATCCGGGTCATGCGCGCGGATCCCGAGTCAGATCCAAGTCCACGAGTGGACCTTGCTGCAAAAACGTTGCCGTTTTGGCAGCCCTATAAAATCTATTTATTTTTTCTCACTTTTCCCTTCTCTCTCTCTCTCTCTCTCTATATATATATATATATATATATATATATATCCTCTCTTTTTTTCTGAAAAATCCTCTCCCCTCTCTCTAAAAATACCCAGAATCCGACGCTAGGCCGCCGTGCTCCACCATTGGTCACTGCTCGTGACTGTCGACCGACTCCAAACTTCACCCCCCCAAGCTCCTTTCGACCTCCTCTTTCTGATTCCAACCTCCGTTTCTCCAAAAAGTGCTTCAAATTTCCTAGATCTAAAACTTAAACCCGAAACTTCAACTCTGAATCTGGCCGTCGTCCACCGTTGGATGGGGCCCAAATTCAGACCAACGCCTCCTCACCCCGTCCTTTAACTAATCACCGTTCGATTTTCTCAGGAAACTATCTGAACCCTTCCAAACCCCAAAAACTCGAAACCCAAAGTGTTGGTTTTGTGATGTTTTTTTTTTCTGGTTGTTGTTTGTGTGGTTCCCCTAGTGGGATGTGTTGGTGGTTTTGGGTGTGTATGGAGTTCGAGTATGGTAGTGGGAGTAGTGGACGAATGGTGTTGTGGTTATGGGTGAGGAATTGGGTTTTTTTTTTTTAAACAATTTTTGGATCCCCTTTTTCTTGGCAGTGATTAGGTTTTAATGGGGTGGGTTGCAAGTGGGTGGCATAGAGTGATTGTAGCAGAGGTTAGGGGGCAATCTGGCAGGGGGTAGGGAATTGCTTGTGCAAGGAATGTTGCATGTGTAGCCGGTTGAGTGTGGTGGAGAAGAGTTGCTTAGGATGGCTGGGCAGTGTAGGCAAGGGTGACTTGTTGGGGGAAAATGTAGGGGTTGGTGGCTGGCAATTTACCAGCCACCTATCCCAATTTTTTTTTTTTTTGTTTTTTGTTTTTAATTATCATTTCTTTATTTTTTTTAGTTATATGTCTTTTTTTAATATTCAGATTTTAATTTGATTCTAATTAATTAATTTTAATTTATTTATTTACAAGTAAGCTTAAATCGCATTCGATATTGATCCCTGACTAAATTGGGTGTCTACACATATCAAAGAATATCATATATATACTTTGCATGCTTAACCCGATTTAACAAAACCAGGGAACAAAATATTATATATTATACATAAAATCTAAGCAAGATGAGGCTGATTTTTAGGGTGTCAAAACATCAAAGGGATATCAAGTCACTTACCTAAACTCACTAAATCGAAACCAAGAAACAAAGAATTCAAATCCTCTTGAAGTGCCTTTTTTCAAATAACTTAGCTCTTCCCTAAAATAGTCAAAAACCTATTCGTAATCATATAAGCAAATAAAAACTAATCATGTTTTTGAAATGCCATTTATACCATAAAATCATCCAAAGTATCTCAAAATCTTCTAAATATCAAATCTGCCAACTTATGTAGCACTTACTAAATTAGTCATATCTTAAGTTACAAAACTCTAAATCATGATCTGTTTGAAGATTTAGAAAGTAGACTTAATGACTTTCATCCATATAAATCTCAAATCATAATTCATCATATATAAATTGCAAAAAAAATTCCAAAATCACCCCTGCTGCTATTTCTAGGCAGCCTGAACAATATTTACTAAAAATAAGATATTTCCACTTAGAAAACTCGGATTTCAATTCCATTAAAAAAAAAGCCTTGGTAAGTTTTTCAACCATATAAGGCTCAACTCGTAATACTTTTTAGATAAGATGCAATAATTTTCGTAATTCATCTATGCTGTTGTTTTCAGACAGCACGCATATCCCTTGATAAAAATTGATTATCTTTTTGTAGGAAACTCGAAATTCATTTTAGTTTCTCTAATTAGAAAGTAGATTCAAATATCTTTCCAACCATATATATAATACTCATAGTGAAAATCGATATATTAATACAGAATATTTCTTTAATCCACAACTACAGATAACACTTTCATTCAAGACAGAGATTTTCATTCTTTAATATTCATAACAATTTCAGTTTTTCATTTACCAGCCCTTAAATCCAATAAAAAATGATGCTTATCTCTTAATCGATGATAAAATAAAGTCCCATAACTTTACCCAAATCAATCAAGAAGAGTCGTGAGAAATTTTATAGATTTTTTAGGTTTCTCTCCCAAAGAGTTTCACCCAAGTTCTAACAATCTAAAAAAACATTTATTTTACAAATCAAAAGAAAATTTTTACTTACCTTAATCTTTCAATTTGAAGAGAAAAACCTCAATTTCTATCTTTTATCTTCTTCGTTAGGGTTTTTCTTCTTTTTTCCAATTTTCTATGTCTACTAGAGAAAAACTGTCGACAATCATCTATTACATTTTCTTTCTTTTGGTTCTTTTATTCCAATAAATTTATGACTGAGTTCAGTAATTATCTTTTAATATATTTGGGTTTTTGAGCTGGGTATTACAATTTTTAAAAGTAAAAATTGAACTCAAAATAACACCAAATCGAATGACGCAAATCCGATTAATCCCAATATTAAACTTAAATTACTCAAACCCAAAATAATTCGATCCAAACTCAATGTGATCCACTCAATTTACAAGTTTAGGCTTTAACTTCATTTAACATAATTTGAGAAGAGAATTAAACCAGAGAGGGAAAAAAAAAACATGAGAGTACCCTTCCGTATTAAAGAAAAAAAAGAACAATTCTCGAAAAGCACGAACAGACCAACCTGAACTCTCTTCAGTTCTCAGTAGATCAACACCACGTTGCCGATAGAATAAAACTATGTGTAAACGGCTGAGGCCATCATCAGCCATGCAAGCATGTCAGGACATTTCGGCATGCATGTAAACCAAAAACACTCACCAAAGCCCTTCGCCACGTCCCAAACCCCAATCCCCACTTTTTCCCTCTATAAATACCACCCCAAATCAGCTCACTTCTTCACCAAATCAACTTTCAAGCCTCTATTCACTTTTCCTTCTATTCTACTATATATGGCTTACTCTTCTTTGCTTTCTTTTAGCGTTTGCTTCCTTGTTCTCTTCCATGGCTGCTGCTTTGCTCAGATAGATCTAGTCACTAATCGTGGCCAGAGCCAACGTGGGCAGCAGTCTCAGCAACAACGTCAAACCCAATGCCAACTCCAGAACTTGAACGCTCTTGAGCCTAAGCACCGCTATAAGTCAGAGGCTGGTGTGACTGAGTTCTGGGACCAAAATGAGGAACAATTCCAGTGTGCTGGTGTTGCCTTCCTTCGCCATAAAATCCAGCGGAAAGGCCTTTTATTACCTTCATTTAACAATGCTCCTCAGCTTATCTATGTTGTACAAGGTTTTATTATATTGCTTTCCCTATACAATTCTGCAAACTTTTGCTGTATTTTTTTTTGTTTAATATATGTTGCTAACAACATTTTTGTTATGTTTCGAATACATACAGGCCAGGGTATTCAAGGGGCGGTCTTCCCAGGTTGTCCTGAGACATACCAATCACAGTCACAACAGTCGCAAAGTAGACCTGATAAGCAACAGAGTTCCCAGGATCAGCACCAGAAGCTCAGACAATTCAAGGAAGGTGATGTCATTGCCGTGCCAGCTGGAGTAGCTCACTGGATTTACAACAATGGACAATCTCAGCTTGTCTTGGTCTCACTTGTTGATGTTGGCAACAATGCCAACCAGCTCGATCAAAACTTCAGGGTGAGAAATCAAAAGCACTACTGTATTGGATTTTTTTTTTGGGGGGGGGGGGGGGGTCATTTTGTGACTTTTTTCTCATTTGATTTTTGGGTTTTAGAAATTCTTCCTTGCTGGTAACCCACAAGAAGGACTAGTAAGAGGTGGTCAAAGACAAAGTCAGAGACAAAGCAGCGACCGAAGCCAGAGAGGCCAGCAGGAGGAGGAAGAGCAGCAAGAGAGCGGTGGATCTAATCTGCTCAGTGGCTTTGGTGAGAAGATCCTGGCAGAGGTTTTCGGAATTGACAAAAGGCTAGCAAGGAAGCTACAGAATGAAAAAGATAACAGGGGAGCCATTGTTCAAATGCAGCACGAATTTGAGTTATCAAGCCCACAAAGAGCAGAGGAAGAGCAAAGGCAACAAGAAAGTGAAGAAGAAGAAGAAGAAGAAGAAGAAGAAGAGGAAGAACAGGAAGAGGGATCAGAACAAGAGGGAGAACAAAGAAGAGAAAGAGGAGACAAAGGTAGAAGCAGCAGGAGACACGAACACCAAAAAAGACAAGGAAGAAAGGGAGAGAGTGGATCACGCAACGGCTTAGAAGAAACATTCTGCACAATGAGGCTAAAACACAGGACTGATTCTTCCTTTGCTGATGTTTTTAACCCACGAGCTGGTCGCATCACCACCGTTAACAGCTTTAACCTTCCCGTCCTCCATTTCCTCCAACTCAGCGCTGAGAGAGGAGTCCTTTACAAGGTAGTACTAACATTTTTGTATTTTTACTTATATATTTGAGTGACAATAGATACAAGATAATGATTTTTATTTCAATATATAAAAAAAAATGTGCAGAATGCTATCTATGCTCCTCACTGGAACATCAATGCCCACAGCGTAGTTTACATCACCAGGGGCAATGGAAGGATTCAAATTGTGGCAGAAAATGGAGAGGCAATATTCGATGACCAGGTTGAGGAGGGACAGGTAATAATTGTACCCCAGAATCATGCTGTTGTGAAGAAAGCAGGCAGGCAAGGGTTCGAGTGGATAGCATTCAAGACAAACGCCAATGCCCAGATTAGCCAGATTGCTGGTCGTGTCTCAGTTTTCCGAGGATTGCCGGTGGACGTGCTTGCAAACTCCTTTGATATCTCAAGGGAGGAAGCCATGATGTTGAAGCAGAGCAGGCAGGAGGTGTCTGTGTTTAGCCCAAGGCAGGGTTCACAGCAGTAAAGGAACTAAGCTAGGTCCTGTAGAGAATGTAATTGCAACAATAATAAAACCCAGATTATAAAAGCTGGAATCAAGAAAAAAAAAATAAAAAAGGTCTTTAGCGGCCATGGAAGTGTAGTTTCTGCAACTTGCATGTAGTTATATGTGCGGGAAAATGTAAGTTTTGAAATCGAGCTAAGTTAAATAAAAAGAAGTTTTTATGTCTAGAAGAAGTAATCTCCATCAAACTATATAGTCATTGCAGCATTTGACTCACAATGTGGTCGGTACATAAATGATAAATCTCTTTTATCCCCATCCATAGATTAGTTGCATTTAGTTATCACCATCAATTATTCCAATATCCATTTCATATCTATAAACTGATCAGTTATAGTACAGTATATCTTACCAATAACAAAATGCATGCTTTGGAAAAATACATATAAATAGGATAATGTACTCATACTTTCTTCTCTAGCTTCCTAAATCACGTCCAGATATAAAGTCAGAAACAATATTCCAAATACAGAACGCTCTAATTTGTTCTATTCTTACCCCATGAACACCACGTAACAATAGTATAAAAACAGAAAATTTGTTGATGTGTAAACAAGTTAGGCTCTTTCAGCCATGAGATTTGATATAAAGACAATAATTACGTGCATAAAACATCAAAATTGTTTCACCAAACGATTCGCCACGTCCCAAAGGCAAATCCACTTTTTTTCCTCTACAATTCCAGCCTGAGTTAGACCCCCTTCTTCATCAAAGCAAAGTTTTTAAGTAGTTTCTCGATTCACTCCAAATGGCTTACTCTTTTTTGTTCTCTCTCTTAGCCTTTGTTTTCTTCTTGTTTTCAGTGGCTGTTCTGCTCAGTTTCAGCAGATTTCATCTCAAAGCCAGCCTCAGCAACGTTAGCGACGCTTCCGAACTGAATGCCAAATTCAGAACTTGAACGCTGTCGAGCCCAAACATAGGATCAAATCAGAGGCCGGTGTCACTGACTTCTGGGACCAAAATGAGGAACAATTTCAGTGTGCTGGTGTTGCTGGAGGCCTCCTTTTGCCTTCATTCAACAATGCTCCTCAACTAATCTATGTAGTTCAAGGCTTGTTCTTCACTAATTATGAAACATATTTTTCTTTTTTATTTTAACATTAAAATGGATCATTAGTTCTGTTATATATGTTGTGGTATTCAAGGAGCGGTCTTCCAAGGTAGAGGAGGTGGCTAAAAAAGATTTAAGGCAGCTTTTGATCATGAAAATTATAGAAAGAGAGCAGAAATCTTCAATGGTAAAGCTAACCTCTAAACCACTGAGACAACAACTTTAACCACTGAGCCAATTAACTTTTTGTTGTGAAGATCCCATTACAGAATATAAGTAAACCTTTCAAGCTCCTAAATAAAGCATGTTTGAGAGATTTTAAATTTTTGCACGACCAAATGATCTGTAGATCATAATTTATGACAAACCTGACTATGTCATTGAAGTCTAATTTATTGAAATCTAATTTAATACTTCTTAGTGTGTTATACAAACAAAACAAAGACACATGATTTTCATCACAACCATAAAACTAAAAGGCATTATCCATATTATTTATTCTACATCAACCATAAAACTAAAAGGGGCATTATCCATGGTATATGTTCTACATTTATAAGAAATCCTTCATGGGGTCATCGTGATGTATCTTTTTCATCCGATATGCCTCCATATCCTCAGCAGTAACCTACAAAAGGCATCACATGATTTAGTAACATGACAAAATAACCCTACAAATGTTTTAACTGAAAGAGGCACTAAACATCTAGAGAATTTAGTTTTATAATAGACCACTACCTCATCATTCCATCTGACATTGTACTTGCGCTTTCTTTCATCTTTCTCCACTCTCCTCCTCTCATCCTCCTGTCAGACAAAACATGCATAAAAATAAGCACAGGATTTTCTTTTTGGTATACAAAAAAGAAAGATAGTAACATTATACACCATATTTACCTTCTTAAGAGCCTCAGTGAGAAGTTTTTCATCAAGAACCAGGTCCTCAGGAACCTCAGTTCCCCAAGTAGCAAGTTTCTTCTCCTCTGCAGGAGCTGGGGCATCTGCATTCAAGTTGGCAATCCAATCAGAATAGAGATACAAGGATTAAAAACAAGGAAAGTGCTAAACTCAGAGCGAAAATCATGGTACTAAAAACAACATATTCTTTAAAGTTCAGGGATGCAAAATAGAAGCTAGCTCACCATCTAGACTTCTATTTGAAGAATTTATGTGAACCAAAATTACTTGCAACAACATATGAACTTAAAGACCATCACTAGAAGAATGAGCCGGATTTGAAGCATTAATTTGTAAGTATCAATGCAAAAACTATGAAGAACCCACCTTCGGAGGACACTTTACGTGCAATATTAGCCTTCATCAAGTCTGTTGCAGCTTCTGCAGCCTCAATCCCGGCTGCACCAGTACAGTAACTATTCCGAATTGTTTGCTTACAACATTTGTAGCCCCATTGGTGATCCTTCCACCATGATCCCCAAACACTTGTGTGGTTATTGATGAAAACATCTTCTTCATACTTGCTTTTTGGAAGTGATGTTTCCTACAGAAAATGTTTGAAGGGAGAAAAGAAAATATAGAACTTTTAGAAAGCACTTGATTTTCAATAAAGAGCTTATTTAAAATTAAAACACAAAATTAGAACTAAACTAGTAATCTCATATAACTTGATAAACCTAGAAAGAAGCACTTAATAGTTTTCATTAGAGTTAAGAAGCTTATTTCAGATGAGCCAAAAACAAAATCCTATGACTTTAATCATGGAAAGAGGCAAAATCCAGACCAAGATGACATGTATTTCCAATATTTTCCAGAAATCTCTCACTTTTAAAAGTCCTTAACCACTCAATACAGTTGTCATCTATTGGCTTGTATCCTAGCATTACAAAGTGAATGAAGAAATCATTAACCCTTTAGCAAGAAGTGCAAAAGATCAAAACCGTTGACACCAAATGTTTAATATAGTAGGTATTGTGAATTTTTTTCCCTGACAGAGCAGAGGAAAGATGAGGCAACCAACATCAACATATTTGAAGAGATTGGAATTATGTACAAGAAATCCTTACGAATGAAGCAACAGAAGGGGAAAACCAAAAACTAACTAGAATAAACAAAAAGTTAGTTTCATATGTACCATTCCCTTTATAACTCTGCCAGCACGATCATATTCAACTTGCCTCTCACTTTGTCCCAAGAGAAGCTCCATTGGTATCTCTTCTTCAGTCGCTGCATTGCCATACTTTTCCATAATGGTATCTTTGGTCTTTGATTTCAACTTCTCTTTGATGACCTTATAATTCTTGAAGAGGAGTTCAGCTTGAGATGGAGCAGCCTGCATATGAACATCTTGACCTTTATCAAATGCTTCCCATGCATGAATATTGAGCTGCTTGAACTCCAAAGCTTGCCCACTCGTTCTATATTGATTATCACCCTGCAAAGTAACAAATAAACAAGTCAGAATTGCATAATTTAATTAACTTTAAGGCATATGAATATCAAAGCAATTAAAGGAAAAAATTTCGCACGACACTCACTTCATAGAACTTCTCATTAGGGTCAGCATCAGGAAGAGGATCTTCACGCATAGATCGAGTTTTGGGATCATAATAAGCAGAATCGACATCAAGATTTAAAAGATATTTTGCTGTGTCTTCCCGAATACGCAAATTCCTAAAAGAAAAAAAAAATATGATGAATAATTGATTTATATTGCAGAGAATAAATTTTGTTCCTTAAAAACCAAGTAAAAAAAAAAAATACAGCTAAGGGTCAGTATAAAAGATTTACCTGACAGTACCCGTGCTCCCTCCACCAGTGGTACGAACACGCTTCTCAACCTTAGCAAAATCCATTTGTTTGCTTTCATCAACCTTAGCTTCATCAACCTTCAGAGCATCATCATCATCATCTTCGTCACTAACCTCTCCCTCTCCCTCCACCTCTCCATCGTTTTTACTATTTTTCTCCTCCAACTTTTTCAGCTGCTGTTCTTTCAGATACTTCCTTCTAGCCTCATCCCTTGCTTCATACCTTTCAATGACACGAGCATATGTCGATGCATCATAACCATTCCATCGATCCCGCTTGCCATCATAATCCAGTTCAAATGTCTCTATCTTTTCATCAGGTGCAATGTGCATGTTTGTCCATTTTGCCCCCTTTTTACGAGGCCTCTCCATGCATGACTTTGCATCATGTGTCATGGCTCCACAGCTACAACAGGCAATAAAATGAATTCATCAATTATGAATTATGGCGTAACCAGAGTCTGAAGTATAACTATAATTGCACAGGTAAAGTATGGTCATCTAAACTATTTATTCCCATATAACAATTATAGAGGGCATAAGCTACCAGAGTTAAGCTCTGACTTTCAACTTGGTCAATTAATAAGCTTCCTCCATGATGCATGGCAAAAATTCAGCACCTTGTGTTTGAAAGAAAATATGAATTTCTATCTAGTTAACACAACCCAGCTATTGCCTGATGTGGCAGTAAAAAGTCCTATCACTGGAGTCTTCCCCTATCCAGTTAGCTATAAACATGTCTAAATATAATTCCATCTCAGCACTTCGGCAAACTTAATCATTAATAAATAGATTCCTAAAGGATAAATTACATTACCAGGACAACTAAACATCTATTTCAAGGCTTCCAAATCTACAGTTAACACAACGCTACTAAATGGAATAGTTCAAAAATGTGACCCTATTCTTGTAAAGTAAACAGGAAAATTCAAAGAAACAATAAAAGACACCACATTAGCACTAAGTCACACTGCACTAGATTTGAACCTACAAGTTTGGGTTCACATTAGCCAAGAATCCATCTCTATCAATCAGAATTCCAATTCCTTTTCTATCCCAAATGATTAAAATTGATCAAACGTGCAACAAAGAAAGAATTTGCATGAATACTTCGATCTAAAATCTAAAAACTCCATTAACACACAGAAAAGGCATCGATAGATACACGAACAAGTATGGAGTACCATAATAGAAGAAGAAACAGAAGGTTCACTTACTTTTCGCAGGCTCCTTTTCGATATTTTTCCGCCTGAAATATCTTTGCGCCTCTATCGTACCAAGATTTGGTGTAATTGGGATCGGATTTCCATTTCCTTTGATGCTTTAAACTTGGTCTTTCAGCGTTAAGATACCAAGGTGCTGATGACATATACTGAGGAATATGAGGGTTAATTTCTTTTCCATCCTCATCGACCTCAGCCGGTGCAAGCCCCGCTTTTCGAGCTTCTTCTAATTCTAGCTGTTTCCGGTGATCCTCCCTTGATTTAAATGCCACTGAAACTCCCAAACAATTATGAGATAAAATTTAGAAGTAAAGGTCTTGATATTTTCTTTTCGACAGCGAAGAAACGGAAAGGAGAAATTGGGGGAGAGGGAATAAAGGAATACCTGATGCAGTAGCCATAGTTGAATCAAGAAAACCTTAGCAGAAATTAGGGATTTGGGGATGAAATTTCACCAATTCAATCGAAGAAGCCTTGTAGATTTGGCACCCAAGAACCCTAATCGAAGAGAAAGCGTTATTATGGATTTGCGGGTTTTGCTTTCTGATAATAATATTATTTTATTGGATATATATCCGTCCCCACTATTTATAATTTTTAAATATAAACCGACACATTGGCCAAAAAAATAAACATATATATAAAATAATGTATTCAATAATAATTTAATAAAATGAAGATTTTAAATAACAAAAATTATTATAAAGATATGAAATTACATAAACAAAAGATTTTAAAAAATATAATTATAAAAATAGATTTAATTAATTACAAAATTCTTGTAAAGAATTTAATCAGTTGACCATTAGATATATGATTGAATTAAAAATGATAAAAAATACATATTTAGTCAAAAATATTATAAAATATTGTCAAAATAAATTTATTAAATGCATCCATTATTTAAAAATTAAAAAATAAATATTTAAAAGTGCAAAAGTAAATTATTTTTATTATTCATACATATTCATATAAAACATATTAAAGTTATCTCTCAATTGAGAGAGGACTGCATGTCACGTGACAAGCAACTTAATTTTTTTAAAATTATATTTATATTATTTTTTGTATTATAATCATATTACCGATATTATATATATAATAATTTAGATACGTTATGTATAAATTTTAATACATTCGTGTTTTCATGTTGTGTTGGTGTTATTTTTTCATGTTGTATTATGTTTTAGTTATTTTTTCGTGTTCGTGTAGGGTTCGAAATTATCAGGTCCAATTAGCATTTATCAAATAATTCCAAATTTTGTGTCCCGTAATTTTTTTGTGTCGTGTTGATAGATTTTGACACATTCGTGCATTCGTGTTATGTTAGTATTATTTTTTCGTTTTTTATTGTGTTTTAGTTATTTTTTTCGTATCCGATATTATCCGATCTAATTGGCATTATTCAAATAATTCTCAATTTTGTGTCAAGTTCGTTTTATATAAATTTCGACACGTTTGTGTATTCATGTCGTGGTCATGTTATTTTTTCGTGCATGTCGTATTTTAGTTATTTTTTCATGTCATGTTCGTTTGTAACAATATTCAAATAACTCTTAATTTTGTGTCACCTGTTATATGAAGATTGGTTTTTTAATTTTTTTGAAAAATAAAGTCATATTAATTTTTTGATTTTTATATTATTGAATCAAAAATTATTGTATTGATAAATTATCAATAAAAATTAAAATATTAGATAATAATGGATAATTGTTCAATTGGCTCAATTTTATTTCAAAAAATAAAATTTGGTTAATGAATTGATTTTTTTTTTTTAAATCAAACCTAATTAGCATATAAATTTAATCGATCTCTAATCAAATTTTACAAATTCAACACGGTTCGACATCAATTTTTTAAATTTAAAAATCTTTAGTTTTTTAATATTATTTTAAATTTATAAATAAAAATATATTTTATTTTATAAAATATATAAAAATCAAATAAAAAGTAATGAAACCGAGTCAAATAAACTTTTTATGATTTGAATCGAATACGAAAAAATCTGAACCGAACATTGAATCTCTAATCGATATTTGATTTACTTTTGCACACTTTTCAGACTTTAATACTGTTTCCTTAACTTTAATCATATGTTGTACAAAAACTTTTCTTTTGATATGTACTTAATATAACTATCTTAACATCCTGGTCAACATTCAGTCCAATCTAAAATCGAAACATCGCGAGATCCAAACACTACTATTATATCATATCTCATCTTCACAATTTTTTGTTATACTTACCTCCATTTATTATTAATTCACAAATTTGATAACAAATAAATGTAAACAATAAAATCAAAGTAATATTATTATTTTATATTATATGAAATTATATACAATGCATAATATTTTAATATTATATGTAAATATGCAATATAATAATATTATAAATTTGATATATTTTATTTGAGTAACTTTTGATATATTATACTACATGTAAATATGCATAATATTTTTATTGTAATAACTTTATTTTAAATTTTAATAATTTTTTGATTTGTGATATGGTGTTGTTTGATAAACTGGAAAAATTAAGTGCTGAAAAATTAAGTATTTCATTTTTAGTACTGAATTTATAAGCATTGAATTTGTATTATAAAAACTGTTTGATATGTTACTGAAAATTAAGTACTGAATATAATTATATTATTTGATAACTGTAAATGTTGAATTTTGAAAATTATTAATTTCCTAATTTTAATTTTATTAACATAACATTTTATATTATTCTAGATAGTTAGGATAAAAATTAAAAAGTTAATTTAAATATTTCATCTTTTGTAATTAAAAAAAGAGATAATTTAGTTTAAATATAATTTTTAAAAAAATAAAATTGAGTTAATATATTCTACATTAAGTGATAAGTAGCTCTCTACCTACTTATCACATTCAATACTTTTTTGTTGAAAACTTTATATTAAGTAAAATTTAATATGAGTTATCAAACATATTGAAAAAAATTAAACCATTGAAAATTTTCAATGCGTTATCAAACACACCTTTAGTGCTGTGTTTTTAAAAATTAATACTTAAAAGTATAGATAATATTTAAAGTGAATAGTTATTTTTTTAAAGTAAAAACTAAAAAATACATGTTCAATCCTTACTTTTATATTTTTCATAATAACTTCATAAAGTATATAGATACATAAAAATCAATAATATAACAAAATATGACTTTTTAAATGATAAAAATTGTTATAAAGATATAAAATTATATAAATAAAAAAATTTAACAAATAATTGATAAAAATAAAATATTTATTATTTATAAACAAATACAAATTGAATTCAGGGTTTCAATCTTGAAGCTCCAAAATTTGATGTCGAATTTCCTACTGGGCTTCGCCATTGAAAAGTAAGCCTGGTTTTTAAGATTAGGAGTAATTGCACCCAAAGCCCTTGAAACTTTATTATTTGTAGTTGGAAAATCTCAAATTGTAGCAATTTGACATTTCTTTTATTTTTATTTTTATGGAAAACTGAAAATATTATTTTCATATCAAAATTTTAAAAAATTGAATGTTTCATATTCAAATTATTTTTTGGCCACTCATATTCAACTTATTCAAATTTTCTTTTTCGAATTATTTAGAATTTCTCATCATTAAATATATATATATATATATATTTGAAATGATAAGAGATTAAATTTTATTAGATCTGATAATATATGTATAAATACAAAATAAATTATTAAATGAGTTAAAAATTTAAATACAAATATGATACACATATTAATCGTATTTAAACGTATCGTATCATGTTATTATATTATTTTTGTGTTTATTAAATATATTATATTCGTATCGTATTTTTATATCATATTTAAAATTTAAAAATTTATTTATTAAAATTAGATTTAATATTTTATTGATATGAAATTTTATTTTTTAAAATCTTTAATAAAAAAAAAAGTAATTTAAAAATTATGTGGCTGAGTAGTTGACATTTGTGACAATAATTTCATTGGGCCTTTTGGTACGCTCAATTTAAAGCGACTACTTTTAGCCTAACAAACTTTATCTTAAAAGATCAAATAATTTATTTATTTAAATTAGAGAGCTGAGCTTCCAGCAAGCATGATACTCGTCGTCACATGGCCCACTTCCCTCACACATCTGGGCCCCACAAATGTTGTCCGCATCTCAACGGCATATACTCTCACCTTCGAAGCACGACGTTTGAAACATTTTTCAAAACTCAAAAACGCCCCCTTGTTTTTTTCATCACCATTTCCATTTCCCTAGGCAACAATTCACTTCCTTGACGAATAAATATCTCCGATTCCTTGCGTTTTTTACCTCCTTTCTTTGTCCCACAGACTCGAATTCTCAAGCCCACTGAACTCTCTCTAGAGGGCATAGTTTTGTTATTCTTCGATCTCCATCAATGGCAAAAGAACCAGTTCGCGTCCTCGTTACTGGAGCTGCAGGTACTGTTATGTTCCACCAATCAGATCCTTTACTTAACATTTCTCAGTTCAAACCTAATCTTCAGATCTAGTAATTTTTATTGGATGAATCCGATCTCTATTTTCAGATCTAGTTAGTTGTGATCTAGACTTCAACTCTTTTTATTTCGGATGTTACGATTTGACTGATTATAAATAATTGATCTAGAATTAGGATTTTGCTGAAAAATATTTTAATCTGCCATGGATCTAAGCTTAGTAGCTCAAGTAGTAATTGTGGAAGTTTATATGTTAAATGATGGAAGATGTGCTTTGAAATTTTTTTAGTTTCATGCTAGTTTGAAAAATGAATATGTTGACTTGCTAAGATCATAAATAAATAAATAAAAGTATATTCTACATGTTCGGTAATGGAATATGTGCTTTTGATTCATGCTCGGAATAGAGTAATTTGCTATGTTTCGGATTGACATTAAAAAGTTAGTACTTTGGGAGTTGAATTGAATTTGCCAAGAGAAGCTCAGACTTACTGTCTTCTTTTTTGTTATCCAAAATGATTAATTGAAAAATTGTTATTGTTGTTGTTGTTGTTGTATTTGCAGGACAAATTGGGTATGCTCTTGTACCCATGATTGCTAGGGGAGTCATGTTGGGTGCTGACCAGCCTGTGATCCTTCACATGCTTGATATCCCTCCTGCAGCAGAGGCTTTGAATGGAGTCAGAATGGAGTTGGTGGATGCTGCTTTTCCTCTTCTAAAAGGTTATATGTTCATTATCATGCGGTTTAAGTATTGAATGGTGCTGTCGAGGTGTATTATTGATACTATAGAATTTGTATGAATATGTTGTACGGTTATGGGATCTAACCTTTTATTTTTTCGGGTCAGGTGTTGTTGCTACAACTGATGTTGTTGAGGCATGCACTGGAGTCAACGTTGCAGTCATGGTTGGTGGTTTCCCAAGGAAGGAAGGAATGGAAAGGAAGGATGTTATGTCAAAGAATGTTTCAATTTACAAGTCGCAGGCTTCTGCCCTGGAACAGCATGCGGCTCCAAACTGCAAGGTGAGAAAAAAAATTGTTCACGAAAGTTCTAGCATTTTGATAACCTGTGAAATGAAAATTTTCAATTTACATTTTTTAACTTTATTTACTTTTCTTGCATAAATATATGAATATTGTTAAAATTCTATTCTTCTCCATCAATGTAGATGGGAGCAATATAATTTGTTGAAATTCTGAAGCTGTATTTTCTTGTAAGCCTTTGAAGCGTCAGTACTGCATTTTGTGATTTGTTACTGATTTGGCAGGAATGGTCAATCATATGTTCTTATAACATCTTAAAGTTTATTGAATGAACTAATTTGCATTCTATCCATTATGCAATGGCATATTTTTCCTTTCATGAGACCTCGGAAGTTCCTCAATGGCACTCAAAAGTTGCTAAGTTTATAGATTAAATTTCATGTACTGTTTGACCTTATTTGCTTTCATGTACTTCCTGTTTGTTTCAGGTTCTGGTTGTAGCCAACCCTGCCAACACCAACGCATTGATCCTGAAGGAATTTGCACCTTCAATCCCTGCAAAGAACATTACCTGTTTGACAAGGCTGGATCATAACAGGGCATTAGGTCAAATCTCAGAGAGACTGAACGTCCAAGTTTGTGATGTTAAAAATGTGATTATTTGGGGTAATCATTCATCAAGTCAGTATCCTGATGTCAATCATGCAACTGTTAAGACTCCATCTGGGGAGAAGCCTGTTCGTGAACTCGTGAAGAATGATGCATGGTACAGAAAATAATACTAACATAACTGATTATCTGATGGAATAGATATATTTGAACTGAGATTTTTGAAGCATCATTTTGATATTATTGATTCATTAAAGGTTGAATGGAGAATTCATAACCACTGTCCAACAACGTGGTGCTGCAATCATCAAAGCTAGGAAACTCTCAAGTGCACTATCTGCTGCTAGTTCTGCTTGTGATCACATACGTGATTGGGTCCTTGGAACTCCAGAGGTTGGCAATGTTGTTAATCTGTTCTTTTTAATGATATTTCATATGTCACAATCTCATTTTTTTTGCTTTATTTTGTTGCAACGGTAGGGCACATGGGTTTCCATGGGAGTGTACTCTGATGGTTCATACAATGTACCAGCTGAGGTCATTTATTCCTTCCCAGTAACTTGTCGCAATGGAGAGTGGACAATTGTCCAAGGTAAGAATACAGCAAAATATGATCCCATTGTATTGTGTGAATTATGGGGTAGTCTGATGTCAGCATGTGTTAACTAATAAGAATAACCAGATTTGGATGCTTTTAGGGCTAGTTTGGCATTGTTGTTGGAAAAAGTTTGGGTTAGAAAAAAACTTGGGTTGAAAAAAGTGTGTTTAAAAAATGTGGTGAAAAATTGTGATTTAAGAATTTTTAAGTGTTTGGCATTATTGTGAAAAAATATTGTGAGAAATTGAAATGTCAGAAAAAGATATGTTTAAATGAATAAAAGTTTAGAGATATGAGGATAATAAAGTTATTTTATCTAAAAGCCAGTTTCTAAAGCCCAAAAAATTTATTTTTTTGGCTTTTTTGTTTGGGTTGTCAAAACATGGTTTCAACCGCAAAAGCCAATTTTTTTTTACTTGTTTAGCATGGTGTTTGTAGTAAAACGCAGTTTTTGATCTCAAAAGCTGTGCCAACAACAATGTTAAACGGGGTCTTAATCATCTAACTCACTTTCTCCGTGCCTCTGCTTCCCTCCCACACCTTCTGAACCCCCAAAGGGACGAAAAAACTGTGTCCTTTTTCTTACTTTTCCAAAAGCATACATCATCACATCACTTGTTGCTAAAGTGCTGCCCCTTTTAGTTGAAATTTTATCGTAGTTATACCTTTTAATCTCTGTTCCAGTTTTCTTAGGAAGTTTGAAGTTCTGGTACCAATGTGTATCAGCAGTTTCTCTCTCTTTCTCATTTGCGAGCTTTTTCTTCAAGAATTTAATTAGAACATTTTAGTTACTTCTTTCTGTTCTTTCTTGTGTCTCAGGGCTGGCTATCGATGAATTCTCAAGGAAGAAGTTGGACTCGACCGGAGCAGAGCTCAGTGAGGAGAAGGAATTGGCATACTCCTGCCTCTCATGAATGCATTCACCATTTCTGCAATGTGTTTGAAAGAGGAGTGGTTAGCCTTGGTAAGGTAGCTGCAGTTCTGAATAAAAGCATTCTAGATGAACTGTTAATGATGGGGAAGCCGCCTCCCCGGATCTTACATCATTAAACCTATCACTTGAAATGGGGATTTTGGATTTTTTATTACTAATCCCGGATTTTAGATTTGATTTTATATGGGATAAGCAAGACTATTGTCATCCATATGAAAGTTTACGTTTTTGTCATGTGTAATGTGTGTTGGTTTACTGCGAATATCTGGAGTTTTCTGTTTGTGTTTTACTAACAATTCCTAGACTGACTGCAGTGAACATTTGGTTTTTCTTTTACAACAAATAGCAACGGGGGCGATATGCTTCATTATAGGTCGGAGGGGCAGATTCGGTGGAAAGGTTTTTGGTAATTTGCTCCCGGCTCATGTTATTATTTAAATAATAAAAATTTTTATTTAAATTTAATTATAATTATAATTTTTTTTTAAAAATATTTTAATATATTTTAAACATAAAATGAATTTTCACATCGAATTAGATTTGGACAAGTAAATTTTTTTTTTTCTATTCAAATTCAGTTTGGTTTGGTCCATAAACACTTTTAGATAAGACACATTTTGAGAGCTATAGTTTTTAGTTTTCGAAGCAATATATGAAAAGGGATTTATTTACATTAGTATAAAATTAAATTAGTTTTACATATTTTTGTATTTTTTTATATGATTTATATTTTTTTAATTCGATCGTAGTATTTTATGTTCTATTCACGTAGATAGTACACATCGAGTTTCGAGTAAATTAAAAATGTCTAATTATTTGTTCGATGTAAAAAATTTTCATTCATTAAATATATATTGAAAAAAATAGTATTTTCGATCGATATGTTAGAGATATCGGATCGATTCAAAATTTTATATGCACGACGAATTGTTAAATTCAACGGTCGGTTTGTTAAAATATAAATGGTAAAAAGATATGAAAGTGTGTAAAATTAATTATTAATGTAAGTGATTATATATATATATTATCAAATTAAAAGTTGGAAGATAATGCTGCTGAGCGCTGGAATCAAGATTTTGTATCCGTGTTGTATTGCTAGTTAAATTGAGATTTAACAGATGCTTCTGGATCTATTATGACATTTTTCTTAAGATCGGATTGCATCCTCCAAACGGATAAATTGATAAAAGACGGACTAGATTTAGTAATGGTTTCTTCAAATGCCAGCTTCATTCCAAAAATGTTGAACGGATCCAAATTTGCTTTGATATTTATTCTTAATCTCAGCTTACTACAGGAAGTTGAGGTTCTCCAAACTGGCTGATTCTTTGACATTCATTCCCACCTAGCTTAATACATTATGGACGAATGAGGGCATAATTAGCTTTTTTTTTTTTTTTTTTCTGTTAAACCAATGATACTTTGGGATTGTGAAAACTAAAAACTTCCATTTCCATTTCCATTGTTCAATCATTTGTGGCTGTCGGTACATTTCAGGTTCAGATCAAACTTGCCCCTATTCCAAGATCAAATTGTTCATAAATGGGAACCAGTTTCATTTTTGATTTATAATTTAGGGATTTTTTTATTTTTTATTTTTATGAAGCTCTCATAAAAAATTTTAAATGATAAAGTGAAAATCCAATCCTTCTCTCTAATGAGCTGGAATTTTATCAAAATTTGATGTCGTGCTTGGTAGAGTGAAAAAAGTGGAAGGATGGAAAGAAGAGTGTGGAAAAGTGGAAAGAAAATGAATTTTAAGTGTGCTTGGTAGAAAAGAAAAGTGAGAGGAAAGAAAATAAGAAAGATTATCATTTTTTACACTTATTAACAAAAACAAATCACTCCAAATTGGAAAGAGAAAAGGAAAGAAAATGAGAGTGGTGTGAGTCCTCTTAAATTACATTGAGTATAATGCTAAAACAATATATTTTTTATTTTTTTTCCTTTCATTTTTCAACTCTACCAAGCAATGGATAGAAAGAAAATTACATTTTCTTTCCACTTTTCCATCTTTCCTATCAAGCACACTAATGGGAAAATATATATATTTTCTATTTTTTCACTTTTCTCCTCCTCCAATTTTCCTTCTTTCCAATTTTCTTTCTACCCTACCAAGCAAAGCCTTAAACTGTAGCGATTTTAATGATTCAATCTTTAACGGTTTCAAATATATAAAAAAAAGCCTAAAATTTTTGATTTGATATTCTCTCTTCTTTTTCCATTTTAGTTTATTTCTAAATTTTGTCAAATTTGTATACTTAATGAAATGGATTAAACTCTTAATTATTATTTTTTTGAACATAGATTAAACACTTAGGCTTTGCTTGATAGGGTGGAAAAAATTGGAAAGATAGAAAATTAGAGAAGAAAAGTGGAAGGATAGAAAATATATATATATATATATATATTTTTTTTTTTCATTGGTGTGTTTGGTAAGAAAGATAGAAAAATGGGTGGAAAATAAATTTCCCTTCTCTCTATTGCTTGGTAAAATTGAAAAGTAAGAGGAAAGAAAATAAAAAATACAATGATTTTATCATCATATCCTTATAAACATATATCCTTTCTTTTGTTGGGTCATTTTTATTGGCATTTATTGGGATTTTATTTTCAAGTAGAATTTAGAAGAAAAAAAATTCTTTTATTTTTTTAGAAAGAATTAATTATCCAATACGATGGATTCACAATAATAAAAAATCTAATAAAAAAATTATATTTGTATAAAATTTTCACTCATATGAAGGTATCATACATTCAATCTAAAAAATTATATTATAATAAAATGATTATTTTTTTAATAAAAAATAGCCTAAAAATAATAGGTAGAAAGCATTTACTACCTGTTCCAACCTTCAATCACTTGAATGATCCAACCCTCAATTCCAACCTTCAATCACTTGAAAGACTAAACGGAAATTTGACAGCAATAATAGGTAGAAAGAATTCTGAGGGAGAAAAAAAAATAAGGATTTCAATCGGTAAAAAAAAAAAAAATGAATTTGAATTTTAAGATTAGCGGTAATTTAGTATTTTCCCTTGATTTACTTATATTGCCCACATTTTCTCTCTCTTCATGTGTCCAATTTGGACTGATTGTATTTTGTAAATAAGGAAAGAAAACACCCATCCCTCCCATTTTCTTTCCTTCCTCTTTTTTGTTGTACCAAGCATCCTCCAAAATCATTTTCTTTTAAGGTTTTCACTCATCTTTTTTCATTCTTTCAGTTTTTTGCTGTACCAAGCAGAGCCTTAGGGTGTGCTTGATAGAGTGAAAAAATGAAAGAATGGAAAGAGGAGTGTGGAAAAATGAAAAGAAAATGAATTTTGAGTGTACTTGGTAGGAAAGAAAAGTGACAGGAAGGAAATAGAAAAGAGCATCATTTTTTACACCTATTAACAAAAACAAATTACTCCAAATTGAAAAAAAAAAAGAGGAAAGAAAATAAGAGTGGTGTGAGTAGACCTGCTCACAGGCCGGGCAGGCTTGGACTCATATATTTGTGATCAGGGCATATTAAAATAATAATATTTTTTAAAATTTAATTATAAAAATATAAAAAAAAAATATTTTTTTAATATAAAGTGAACAGTGATTCGGGCCTGCCCAAGACCAGGCTTGGGCAAAGAAGTTAAAAAAATTTCGGGCCGCGGCCCGGCCTGATCCATGATTACCTATAGGTGTAAGTCAAGTGTGTATATTTACAAGATTATCCATAATTTTTTAAATTTTATTTTTTCATTTTAACTTACAATGAGTATAATGGCAAAACCATATACTTTTTATTTTTTTCCTCTCATTTTTCAATTCTACCAAGCAATGGGTGAAAACAAAATTAATTTTTCTTTTCATATTTTCATCTTTCTTACCAAACACACAAATAAAAAAAAAAACTATATTTTTCATCTTTACATTTTTTTCCTCCAAACTTTTATCTTTTCAATTTTTTTTTTTTTCATTCTACTCAGCAAAGCCTTAGTCAAGTCTGTTAAAGTGTGTGGAAAAAGCATGGAAAAAACCTTCCAACTTGAACCTGAGGAGACTGGAGACTATGAACATTGGGTGTGCATTGTCTATGTCTTTTCCTACTACGACTAAGAAATCCTTATTGTGGAAATATGATATAAATAAATATATATATATATATATATTTATTTATTTATATCATATTTCCACAATATGGATTTCTTAGTCGTAGTAGGAAAAGACATAGACAATGCACACTTTTGACACACTCATGTGAGTGAAAAAATATATTTAAAAAAAAAAAGTAATTTAATAGGATAGATAGTTTTGAAAACAAAAAATTAAAAGAGATGAGAAAATTATAAAAGTAAAAATGTGATAGTAATTTTTTTAAGAGTGGGTAGTTTTTTTTAAAAACATGTTTTTTATATAAATAAAAAGACATAAATATCCTTCAAGTTATTTTATTTTATTTTATTATTTTTATTTTATTTTGATTTTTACGTAATTTCATCAACTAAGTTGGTGTTACTTGACTCAGTGACACCAACTCAGCCATTCACTTTATAATAGTATAGATTTATTAAAAAAATATTAAATTAAATAATATAACAAATTATAATAATATTAACAAAAAATAATAATATTAATAATACAATCAAATTAATTATTTCAAAATATAAAAATTTTAAATAATTTATTTTAATTTATTTTTTAATTCTTACCATTTTTTAAGTAATTTGATAAATTTCGTTCATAAATAATTCTTTTTGTATTACTCTTTAGCAAATACATATTTTTTTATAAACTTGAAATATAAATAAAAATGAGAAATAAAATAAAATATATAAAAAATCAAAAATAATATTTAATAATATTATGATTATTATTCTTTAAATTTTAATATTTAAACATAAAATAAAGAAAAAATAATATTTAAAATGCCACATGTGGCAAGCTAACTACATGGGTACTCTACAATGCACTCATGTAGTTAGCTTTTAATTATGGATTTTGCTAACGAGTATTTTAAAAGCACTTGTTAAGATTACTATGTATAGTAATATAATTATCAAATGCATGAAAATGATGAAAAAGTTATCAACTATTGTATTTAATATAATATTATTACTATAAAGAAAAATGTTAATTAGTGCATAGTGACACTGATTAACATTTTATTTATCGAAAGAAAAATATAATTAATGAATTATTTTTTTTAAATTCAGTAAAAGTAATTTATTAATTTTTTTAAATAATTAAATAATCCTTAACTAATATCTATAAGCATCTGTTATCCGAATTGTTGTTATAAATAATATATTAACTTTTTTTTCTACATTATATATTAACTAATTTTAAAAAATGTTCTTAAAACACTCATTAGTAAAACTCTTTAATTATATTAAAATTTGTTTTGGGTGGTCCACCATGATGGTCGATGTCATTAATTCTTCAAGAATATACATTAAGTAGATAAAATGTAGGTGGAAAGAAACGAAAAAAAGGTAAGAAGCTTCCTAGAATTAATTTAAGGATTAAATTACTAGGCAGAAAAACACATATTGGAAATTTAAGAAGATAAAATGTATGTGGGAAGAAAAGAAAAAACGTAAGAAGCTTCTTAGAATTAATTTAAGGATTAATTATTGGGCAGAAAAATATACATTTGATTTATAGGCACTCATTAAAAATTATTTAACTATCAATTTAGGAATTTTTTTTTTCATTTAATACATTAATTTTACTGAATTAAAAAAAAAAATCATTAATTATACTTTTCTTTTTATATATATTACTTTAACCAATGTCACTAGGCACTGGTTAACATTTCCCTTCGTTCAATTATTTTTAGGAAAATGTTATAGTGACACTGGTTAAGATAATATATAAAAAGAAAAGTGTAATTAATACATTACTTTTTATTGAATTCAGTAAAAATAATGTATTAAATGCAAAAAAAATTCAAAAATGATAAATAAATAATTTTTAACTGTACCTATAAACACCGATTAAGCGAACCTTATTTCTATTGGGGTTTCATTACAAACTCAACTGTTATGAATTATTAGTAAGAAAACTAGTAAAAATATGAAATATAAATAAGCTCCACTTTTTAACTTTTTATTTTATTTTATGAATTTAATAATTTTATTGATCCAAACTCAAGCACTACCTACCAATTAAGATTGCATAAGCAAATACAAAGTAGAAGAAAAATAAGCTACTTTCTATTAATTAGACTTTACAAGACCGTGTAAAATTAAAATGTCAAACAAAATTAATTAGTTGTAGGAAAAAAAAAAAGATAATTATCCCACAATTTTGGTAGAGAAATGCACTCTCCAATTTCTCTTCTTCAGCTCATTACAGGATTTTTATTTTGACAAAAAGGAAATTAGAAACACAGGAATTGACATTTTTTATTAAAAAGAGATTTTTTCTTTCAATAGGTCATACAAAAACAAAAGAGATGATATAATTTTCTTGTACATCATTTTTCCACTTCACTCGTGGGCCAACACTTGACCTTAACACCTCATTTTCTAATATATCTTGGGCATGCACCAAGTTATGTTCATGAGGAAAAAAAAAAAAAAAAAGGGGTAAAAAGCAAATTTGTTATTATATTATGGACGGATATTAAAATTTATCATTATATTTTGATTTGATTAAAATTTGTCATTGGTTTTTTGATAATTTTTGGACCGCACTTAAAAGAAATTGAATATTCCATTAGTATATTTAATTAATTTTGAATAAAATAAAAATATACTATGAATCTTTCACATGTAAAAATGTACATTTGATGTGCCACATTACAAAAAAGAAGTTATTATTTATTTTTATGAAGGAAAATGACAAAATTAATGTAGAAATAAATGAAATCTATGAAAACATTTTTGAAGTAAAGACCTCTAAGATTAACAAAAATATTGAAGATAGATAACAAAGCTAATTCATGAAAAATTAACATTTCAATTATAAAAATGAACTTTGACAGGTGACAGAGTTTTAGTTGAATATAAGACTATCTCATTATTAAATTCTATATCTTTTCTTTGCGATCAATAGTATTTATTTGGTTAAAATAATAAAATAGTCTTTGAATTTTATCACTTTATTTAAATAAATTCATATACTTTTATTGCATTCGAAAAAACAACTTAGTTAGTTTACACAATCACACTTAATAAGTGATTGATAAGCTCATAAAATATACATTTTATATCCTTTATATTCTTAGTTTTAGTTATGTTTTCGATCTTTATCTTGATTACTTATGTTATATTTTTGAATTCTAGGTATATTTAAGAGAATGAAGTGAAAAGATGTCAATAATTATGGTAAAGAGCTTACAAAATCATAATCACAAGATGGAAGAAGACTTGGGAGTCAAAAAGATCAATTTCTGATT
Source organism: Fremontodendron californicum (assembly GCA_030761205.1). NCBI lineage: Eukaryota > Viridiplantae > Streptophyta > Magnoliopsida > Malvales > Malvaceae > Fremontodendron > Fremontodendron californicum. Next base: position 22,038,963 of record JAULJL010000022.1, on the reverse strand, counting down.
GCAAAGCAAGAAGGCAGATTTGACCTCCAGAATTTGTTGCAAGGAAAACATGATGTTAAAGTCATTATTTGAAGAAACTTCTCCTTAACTGTTGAAGCAGACTTGAATACCTTTCCAACGGTAGTTTACATGCCCAAATCGGACAAGAAATGATCATTCAAATCAGTCGAAAAAGTGCTAGAAAATGCAGCAGCGGAAGAGACAAGACAGAAGCTCGGCTCCGTGGCGCCCGAGACTCGAGAAAAAGTCAGCAAATCTGGAAAAAAAAAGTAAATTTTGCCCCCTAACCTTACTTGTGCGGCAAAGACTTGTTCCCAGGATTTTAAAACTCTATAAAAACCATCTTTTGAGCCACAAACTAGACATCTTTTGAAGAGACTCAAAGATCATCATTCTTCTTCTTCTTGTTCTTGTTCTTGTTCTTCTTGTTCTTGTTCTTGTTCTTCTTCTTCTTCTTCTTCTTCTTCTTCTTCTTCTTTTGAGCCACAAACTAGACATCTTTTGAAGAGACTCAAAGATCATTATTCTTCTTCTTCTTCTTCTTCTTCTTCTTCTTCTTCTTCTTCTTCTTCTTCTTCTTCTTCTTCTTCTTCTTCTTCTTCTTCTTCTTCTTCTTCTTCTTCTTCTTCTTCTTCTTCTTCTTCTTTTATGTCTATGTTAACTATGCCTATGCAAGGCTAAACTTTAACCATACTTTTCTTTTATTTGACTTCTTCTATTTACTTATTTGCACTTTTATTATTCTGATTTGCTTTACTTTTAATTATTTAAAAAACCTCATTTTCCTTTATTTTCTTTTCTTATTCTTTGAATTGAAGTATTAAACCAATAATTTATAAATTGAAACCCAATCCCCGAGGACTCGACCCTTGCTCACTACTGTACCTTACAATTGATCTTTTCTGTTTTAATGATTAAATAAGATACGCTCTTTTTGATGCATCAAGTTTTTGGCGTCGTTACTAGGATTGTTTTCTTTACTTTATTTGTTACTTGGTTTATTCTTATTTTTAGTTGTAAGTAATTTTATTTTTCTTGTACATACAGGTTTTTCTTTTTAGATTTCAAGCAAGAAGATATGGCAGGTGCTACATCAAACCTTCAAAACCAACTAGCCAATCTCATCTTATAGTTCAACAAGTAGCCATAAGTAAGATTCAACAATCAAGGCAGTGTGGAGTGTGTTTCATGATGGATCATCCAACAAATTGGTGCCCATACTTCCAAAAAGATAATTGTGAACCAACCTATGATTTAGGAGGATACCAAAGCCATCAAGGGTTTCCACAACCAACCATATGATCCATTCTTAAACACTTACAATAAGGGATGGTGGAATCATAGTCATTATTGCTACTCGGGAAATTATCAAGAAGTAGATTCTTATGCTAATTACACTCATCCATTGAGGTTCAATCAGTCATTGTCTCAAGATCCAGATCAAGAATTAAAAGATCTTGTCAATTCTCTTGTTGCTAATACTTTAGAATTTCAACAAGAAACAATGGCATATATACAAGAAAGCAGGGCTCCATCTGTCCCCAATCAATCATGGGATCAACAACAAGATCTTCTTGAGCCACCACATGTGACTCACAACTCAAGTATTTCATTAGAAGATCTTGTCAATTCCCTTACTACTAACCAATTACAACTTCAACAGGAACAAAGGGAAAAAGAAGAAGAAAGTCTCCAGGAAATAAGCGCAAATTCCTAAGTATGGGAACACAAATGAGCCAATTGGTTAATAGTATGGAGGAATTAGTAGAACCAAGATTATAAGAACAACTCTATTCCCAAACTATGATTGAGCCAAAGGAGAATGTTAGTGTCACACAACTTGAGGATGAATTAGAAAATCCAAGGGAACCCGAGGATGAGAAAGAACTAGAGATGGATTTACTTCTTGAAGATAATGAAGCTTTAATTCCAAAGGAGAGTATTTTGGCACCTTAGATAACTTTTAAGGTTCTAATTTTTACTAATATTTCTTCTCCATATTTTCCTAGTAAATTCGCAAAGTTCAAGGAGGAGGAACATGGATAACACATGCTGAAAACCTTAAACATCTTGTTTGTGGATGCCATTCAACAAGTACCAAAATATGCACTATTCCTCGATGAGCTATGCACCACAAAGGATGAAGGAATAATAATTGTGATGGAGAATGCATGTTGTGCAAAGAAAGCCTTTTACCAAACGCACAAATCTAGGAAGTTTCATGTATGAGCCTGAAAAACCCAAAAAGCCAAAAAGGGGTGTTGGTTAGGTTGAACACATTAAATCAAGTGCTAATTAGGAGGCAACCCAATTAATGAAGAAATTGTCAACCTGCCATATCAGATTTGTTTTCTTTTTCTCTCTTGCTTTGTTTTAGTTTTTAGGTTATTAGTTTGCTTTGTTTTGAGTTTTTAATAATTTTGTTTGTTTTTGTGTTTTAATAAGTCAGGCTAAGGACAACAAACCAAGTGCTTCTTGGGAGGCAACCCAGTTGGATGGAGAGCACACATTATAACCAGATTTGCTATTCTCACTCTCCATCCCTCTATCTTTTATATTCTCTATAGTTATTATTATTATTTTCTTTTGTTATTAGTTCTTTTCTCTTACATATAATTCTTGCATATGGGGTGATAGATATTGAGGGCAGTGTAAGAATTAAGTACGGAGGGAAGAATTTATGATTTCTTATTTTAGGTTGTCAATTTTTTGATTTTGAGTTTTTTTTTTAATTTGTTTTTAGTGTGTTTTAGTTTCTTTCAATACAATGATGAGACATGAATTGCATAGGTCTAAAACTAGTTTAGTAGTAAGAAGATTTTTCATGAGAATTAAGCTTGATATCATTTTTCATAGAGCCAATGTTAATATGATATAAGAAGCATGTTTAGACTTGGTATTGACTTGTATAATCATCTTTGTGAGTTTTTGAGTCTATATGATTGATGCATTATACATGTCAATCTAATTTCTTTCTTGAGTGCTCTTATGATTACATGTTTCTCTAGAACTTGCTTTAAACCATTTGAGACTATATTGATACATATGACTACATGGATATGATAGAGGCATTAGGATTTTTAACCAGGGCCAAATCAGCCACTCCCTATTGATGTTCCAAGAGAACATCCCCCTAGTGAGCCAATTTGAGCAAACATTGAATAAGCTATTTCTTTGGTAACCACAACTTACACCTAGCCTAAACACATTTACATCTTTACCTTGTTCTAAAGATGGATTACATATTTTGAGACATATTGCAAAACAAGGGATACTTATTGAAAATTTGGGTTGGAAACAAAAGATAAGTGTGGGAGAAGAAAAGAAAAAAAGTTAAGAGAAAAATAAAGGGATCATTGTCAAATACATTCCCATATTGAAAAAAAAATTGAATCATCTCTTGAACTTTTGGTTAAAGAAAAGATGTTACAAAATTGATTTGAATGAAGCAAAGGCTTAACATAAATATTTAGCCTATGTTATTATGTGCTTGCATAAGAGTTTTGAGAAATTTTATTTATATGATCTTATTATGTCTTTAAACGCTATGAAATCTTTGGAATCTCTGTAATATCCTTTTCCTTTTATTCTTTAACCACATTACAAACCCTTGACCCCATTACAACCTTGAATAAAGGCCTATTGATTCATGAAATTGTATGATCTAAATAGGGGAGAATAGGTGGACAAACAAACATATGGTAGAACTGTTTTCATGAAATTGATTAAGTGTAAACACTTTACTACTATTTTAAAGAGTGAAAATCATGAGAGTATCCCATATGAGAAGTTGAGATTGAGTTTGAATATGCATTATTTTGATTGAGATATGTTAATATTGGTTTAACTCAAATAATTTACATTCAAACATGATTCTTTGTGAAATTCTTTAAGGTATTGATTAGTTTATAAGACTTGTCCAAAGATTTTCTCTGATTTATATTGAAAGGATTAGGAATTTTTATTTAGTATTTTTTTTCAATGTTTGTGGGTATCGTTGTAGTAAACCCTCACGAGACTAAACTCGTCCACTAAGGACACCTAGGGGTTTAAAGGCTTGTGTCACATGCTAAACGTCACCGTGATTTCCTACGAAAGTGGATTAGATTAGATTTATTTTGATTTTGATTTTGATTTTGTTTTGCTTAAGGACTAGCAAAAAGCTTAGCGTGGGGGTATTTGATAAATTCATAAAATATACATTTTATGCCCTTTCTATTCTTAGTTTTAATTATATTTTCGATCTTTATCTTGATTACTTATATTATATTTTTGAATTCTAAGTATATTTAAGAGAATGAAGTGAAAAGATATCAACAATGATGGTAAAGATCTTACAAAATCATAATCACAAGATGAAAGAAGACTTGGGGGTCAAAAAGATCAATTTCTGATTGCAAAGCAAGAAGGTAGATTTGACCTCCGGAGCTTGTTGCAAGGAAAACATGATGTTAAAATAATTATTTGAATTGGAGCTTACTTGAATACCTTTCCAATAGTAGTTTACATGCCCAAATCGGACAAGAAATGATCATCCAAATCAGCCGAAAACTGTGAGAAGATGCAGTAGCAAAATGGACAAGATAGAAGCCTGGCACTGCGGCGCCCAATTCCGGCACCGTGGTGCCCGAGACTCGGGAAAAACTTCGCAAATCTGGAAAAAAACGTAAATTTTGCCCCTTAACCTTACTTGTGCGGCAAAGACTTGTTCCTAGGGTTTTAAAGCTCTATAAATACCATCTTTTGAACCACAAACTAGACATCTTTTGACGAGACTCAAGGATCATCATTGTTCTTCTTCTTCTTCTCCATTCTCTTAGTTTTCTTTTAGTTTTTCTTCTTAGTTTCTTTTATGTCTATATTAACTATGCCTATGCAAGGCTAAACTTTAACCATACTTTTCTCTTATTTGACTTCTTCTTTTTACTTATTTGCACTCTTATTATTCTGATTTGCTTTACTTTTAATTATTTCAAAAACCCCCATTTTCCTTTATTTTCTCTTCTTATTCTTTGAATTGAAGTATTAAACCAATAATTTATAAATTGAAACCCAATCCCTGAAAACTTGACATTTGCTCACTACTATACCTTACAATTGATCTTTTTAGTGCAAGGATTAAATAAGATGCGCTTTTTTGGGTGCATCAGTGACATCTAGCAGATCTAGGGTTCGATTCGCAACATTTGCAATCACTTCTCTTATCCCTAGGCTGTGACCTCTTTTGTATCAAAAAAAGGATAATAATTTATTTGGATACAATAAAAGTATAAGGGTTTATTTAAAATAGTAAAATACTTCAAGATTTTTTTTAGTATTTTTATCTATGGGTTTGTATTTGATGCACTGTCAGTGTATAGTTCTGTACACTGACAGTGAATCCTACGATGATACTTCATTAAAAAATAAACCCTAAAACCCTAAACTTTAAACCTAACTTTTAACATGTGACATCATGTATTGCACTATCAGTGTATAAATCTATACACTGATAGTGCATAAGTATAAATCCTTAATCTATTTTTTTATTTTTTTTGAAAATCAATATTATTTTTTCTTTGTAATTTTAAACACATTACTTTTACTTCTTTTTAGTCAATTTTACTCTGTATTACTTTATACTTTTATAGTTAGAGAATATTATTTCTATATAAAAGAAGCTTATTATTCACCAATTGAATGAATTTCACCTCAACTTCAACCTTTATATACTTATCTAAATAATATGTTTTTAAATAAAACTTTTTTAATAGGGAGAGTAATCATAGTTAAATCAATTTTTTTTTTAGCAAAAAGATTTTAGTAGTAAGATATTTGGCCAACAATAATTTATATCTAAGTACTAATGAAACTTTGATTATCAATTATAATATCTTTAGCCTAATTTTTTTTTTAGAATCATATTTAGTGTAGTTTTATTTGTATGAAAATTAATTTTTTTTCATTTATTGTAAGAAAAGGGGGTAACATCAAAATGTTTCGCCAGAAATAAATTAAAGAGATGATTTATTACATCATTAAATTAAATACTTAATAAATTGTTTTATATCGAGTTTTATTATATAATTAAATTAAATCAAATTATATTTGTTTCATTTCTCTCCATGAAAAAATAAGAATATTTATAGTTTCGAAAGAAGGAAAGAATACTTATGAACATGTGGCAAGGGAAGAAATTATTTAGGAGAATTCTTAATCTCCGGCTATATAGGATAATAAATATGTAAAGAAGATCCCCTTCATTTTACCAATTAAGCAATCAATATTATGAAATGAATTTATTTAAAAACTTCAATATGATTTAAATACCTACAAATATACTTGCCAAAATTAAAATAAAGGCTAAAAAGTTAGTATGAAAAATCTATCCGTGAACCATATATTCTATTTTTTTTTTCTTTTTGGAATTTTTATACTATAAACTTATGAAATTAAAAGCTCAAAAAGGTTTTTAATATTAAATATATAATTAATAAAAAATGAAAGAATAAAAATGAAAAATGAAAAATGAAATACAAAGAAAGAAATGACAAATATACTTAGTGATTAAAAGATAAAAATTTGAACGAGCAAAAATTCTACTAAAATAATTAATAAATTTAATTTAATATTATTGTAAATATAAAATTTCGTGCATCGCACGATAAAAAACTAGTTTTTTGTGCATAATTCTTTTGGCAAAATCAAAAAGACATTGTCAATACTAGACCTGCTCATGGGTCAGGCCGCAATCCGGAATTTTATTTTTTTTTGCTTGCCCAGGCCTAGATTTGGACAGGCTCGAGCCGGCCCAAATTTACTATTTTAATTAATAAAAAATAGAAAAATTTATTTTTATACTAATATATATTTATAATTAAATTTAAATAAAAATAAAAATATATGTTTTTATTCTATGAACAGTGATCCGGATCGGGTTAGGCCGGTCCGGATCAAAAAAATACCTGTCCAGACCCGACCTAGTACGGGCCGGACTGAACGGGCTGTCCGGCTATGAGTAGGTCTAATCTAGACATTGTTTCTTTTCTTTCTTTAATTAATAGGTAAAAAAACAAGGGATTATAATTTTTTTTTCATATTTTTAATATGTCATACGTGTACCAATTCTTAACCTTAAGTTCCCAAATTTTTATCTCTTAGCAAATATCGAAAGACTTAAAAGAGGTCAAATATATAAAGTTTTCTAGAGTTGTACGAGCACCATGTAAAATCAATTCCATCTCTATCAATGTGTATTGGCTTTAACTTAAGCTTATTGCCAATACACTTTTTTCTTGAGTAAGAAACTATGGCCTTTACCAAAAAAGTCAATAAAATCACCAAAACTTTTCTCTCATGTCATTAGTCAGCACTAGATACTCATTAACATTTTCCAAAATGTATATATAAAAAAAAGAAAGTAATTATTGCGAATGAAATCTTGTCTTAATGGCATGGAAGAGGTTTTAAATATTTGATTAGTCTTAAATTCAAGTCTCATTATATTAGGTTTCATCCAACTTTGCATTAAATTTATCCAGTTATTTATTGATTCGTTAATTAATTTGTTTGTTTAATTTAATTCCTTGATTTTTTTTTATATGAGATATAAACATGTAATGCTTATTATGATTATAATTTTTTTTTTTTACTACTGATTTCATAAAAAAGAATAAAAAAAAAAGAAATTATTTATTCCACAAAGATGACAAATGAATGGGTGGGTAAAAGAGAATGGGTATCAAGGCAAACGTCACCTTCTAAGCTTGAGAAAAATTGAAGTAAAAGACAAACTATTAGCAAAGAATCAGAAATTTGTGTAATGACTTTGGTAGAGAAAGAGGCAGATGAGCAAATCATGTGTCGAAGTTTTGAGTACTCGAAATACAATACCATTTAATTGATTATATAGACTTTTATATCTTTTTGACTTGATCCTAAGTCTAGTACTGTTCATGCAATATTAAATTTGTGGATAAAATATTAAAAAAAAAATTGAACTATTTTATTTTTTAAGTTATTATATTTTTATTTTATTTAAATAAGTCTTTATCCTTTGATTTATATTCAAATAGGTCTTTATTTCAAATGAAAGATTGATTTAATGTTAAAGGTTTATTTAAGTATAAATTAAAAGTTAAAGGTTTATTTTAATATAAATTCAAGGTCAATAACTTATTTGAATGTAAATTAAAAATTTATTTGAGTGTAACAAAAATATAAAACTTATTTAGGTAAAATGATTTTTTTTTTTTTAATTTTAGTCAATGATAATACATCTAAAAAAGGGATTTGTTTGGACTAAAAATTTCTCTAAAGTGGGTTTGCATCTTCATCACAAAGACTAATTAAATTGATAAAGCATATATATAGTCTTTCTTGTCATTAAAAGAAAAGGAAAAAAGATATAGTGTTTTGCACAATATCTTGAATGTCTAGGGGGGGCAAAGTCATGATAATGTCTCGAATTTCTTGTATAGAGACATGATTTATGGATTGATGAACAGGAAATGAGGCAGGCTGGCAATTTCGATGAAACTGGCTGCACTGCCTTTAACATATAAACTCTGGAAAGGTTGGATTATTCTCATAAACTTAATTCTCGAATTCTCCAAAGAGCAAAATTGTTCCATTGTCTTATCCAAATCATTTTTTTTTTCATTTTAAAGGCCTTATGGCTAATCCCAATCAGATTTCTTTTGTTTGTGCTTGTTCCCTCCTTTGTTTCTCAAATCATCCATATCCCAAACAACTATTTAGTAATTATGTATGGATATGGAAACAACTATAAATATAGGGATGATAGCGGATCCAATTTAAATATTTTAATTCAAATTCGTTTAATTTATTCGAAATTCGAGTTCGTTTATTATCTCTTACTATATGAATTCGCATTCAATTTAAAAAGCAATATAAAATATCAGAATCCGTTAAATATCTGAATTTATTAAATCAATTTGTTATTAAATAAAAATATAAAATTAAACAAGAATTAAATATGTAAATGGATATCAGATTTATATCTAAATCCGTTATCTGTATAAATAAAGTGGATTCAGATAACTGATTTGGATACCAAAAACTATCCGAATCAAAATCAAAACGGATTCGGATAACGAATATCCAATATTTTATATCTGAACCTATTCTGAATCCGTTGTAGATAATAAATATAATATTCGAATTCAAAAAAATGGATCGGATAGTGTTGGAAATCCAATTTTTACTATCCATTGTCATCCCTATATGAAAATAAAATTTTAAACCTTTGTCAACTATTATTTGATCTATTGATATAATGTTGGATTTTTTTCGATAACCAAAGTTTAATATCTAACGGTCAAACATTAAAAAAATAAAAAATAAAAAAATAAAAACCCTTTGATCAATAAGTGCACTTGTAAAAGAACCCAAAAATTTAAGTTAATGAGTTTTTGAATATTCAATGTGTATATATTCATTGACGTGGGATGAATATTGACATGTAAATTTCAACAATTATATATTTGTGTGATTCACATTACATCAGCTGAAAATATAATTAAAATTACTTGGTTCAACTTTCACAGATTACATCTGAAAAATGAAAAGAAAAAAAATGTCTAGACTTTTCTCCTTTGAAAGGCACATCACTATGGTGACAGATTTTTGAATTTCCTTCATGATACCACCAATTATATATATATATATATATATATATATATATATATATTATGTGTGTGATGAAAGTAACTAGCAGTCTATTTCCAGGGTTGCATAACTTAATAACCTATACAACCTTTAATTTCTCGAAGTTGACTCAGTAAGAACTAATTATATGAAGCTCTCATTCAATTAAGATTTGATTAATTTGTGAGAAAAATAGTTAAATCTAAATTTTTTATTTAAAGGATGTCGTAGTTTGGAGATAAAAAAAAATTATAGATACTTGAATTTGAATCTTAAACTTATTAGATGTCGCTGTCAAAAATAATTGCATAAATCAATTAATTTTAAAACCTAAAACTTTGACCAAATTAAATATTGTCAAGCATTCAATTGTATGAATGATCAACTTTATTATAAGCACATAATTTAAGATTTGCAAATACAAAAACAGATGTACTATAATAAAATAAGAAAATTTCATCATCATCATCAGTCTCTATAATTTTGATTAGCCCAATGAGCTTCATCTTGTTAAGTTTTGAAATATCTACTTGTTCTACTGATCCATCCCAAACACTTGATTGTATCCCTTTACAAAACTGTTTCTATGTCAACCTTTTTGTCTTTCTGCTTTATTCTCCTGTTTAGCCCTCCACCACCAAGTCTTCCAAGGGGATAATTTTCCTTTTGAATGAAATGATAATCTTCCTAAGGAGACTTGCTTTTTAATTGGGTCAATGAGGCGATTCTTAGTTTTGGATTGGGGACAGGTTTGTCCCTACCTTGGATCATTACTGTTCGATCCCTTTTAGTAAAAAACATGTTAGAATTCTGTAATTAATTCTTGTTCACCTCCAGCTTTAATGAACAAGTCGTACCAAAACTCCATTGCATCATCAAGATTTTGACCATATGCATCGTCAGGCGGCTCCATGACATGATTGATTGAAACTGAAGGAACTTGAGATTGATGATTATATTCATCAGAGACTACTCCTTCAAAATTTAATGGTGGAGTAGAATTATCCGAGGACAGTGCATCTGACCAGAAACTTTCATCAAATATTTCAGGAAAACATTCCCAAGAATCCATGTTTTCAGCCTTGATGATATCCATGTTGTTAACTTCCCCATCACGAGTTGTAGCTGTGGTGGTGGTGGTGGTGGTGGCATCTGTAATGGAGGAAACTTCACTTGATGATGGCTGATCAGGCGACATCGGGGTCTGCCCTGGAATCTCAGTTCTTGACGGATTAATTTTGCCTTTGCTGGAACTTGAGTGCCCAGATTCTGATTGGCTTGTGCTGATGATATTGTCGGATGACTCGCATTTGATCTTGGATTTGGACTTGGAGTTTTTTTTAATGTCTGGTTTGGTCTGGTATTGCTTAAGTCTCTTCTTCAAGTGAGTATGCCACACATTTTTTATCTCATTGTCTGTCCTTCCGGGTAATTTCGCTGCAATTGCTGACCACCTGAAAGTTTACAAGAAAGTATTATATAAGCCATTTTCATAAGACTTTTCTACTTGTTAATCTTGTATATGCATTAATTATGGAATGCACAAGGCTGCAATTTAAGGATATTTCTTTTCTTCCATAGTTTCCTTTAAAAAAAAAAGGGATATTTCAGACCACTTGCAGTCCTTAGTACGCAAAACCAACCCACAGGAAGAGAAGATAACAACTTGTCCCCCACAAAAGACCAATTTATTTCAGAGACTTCTCTCTCTCTCAATTAAGTCTCCAATAATAAAGAAGGAAAAAGCTAAAAAAGTATTTTACAGCATTTAGTTTCTACCAAAATTGTAAAAGAAGGACGAGTAAGATACTATGTTATACCCGGACTATTCATGTATTTAACAAATATTTGTATATGAATACGAAAATATAATTTTTAAAATTTATGAAAAACTTTTAAAAATTTAACTATAACCCGAACATAAATCCGTATCTAACACTCATTCAAGTTAAGATAAGATAACATAAGTAAGATATGAAATAGTAATGGCTTTTGTTATCTCTCAAAAAAAAAGTTGTAATGGTTTTTGATAAATACCTATTTCCTAACATTTCATGCAGCGTAATGATAGTTTCCTCTTCTTCCAAAGTGAAGTTTCCCCTCTTAATATCAGGCCTTAAGTAGTTTATCCATCGTAATCTGCAACTCTTCCCGCATCTTAGAAGACCTATACAGAAAAACAAGTTGAAGAAGAGAAAAATTTATCAGATAAACCATGATAATGCATAGTCACCTTTAGGTGGAATTTTTTTCCAGGAAAACTAGTTTTTGGCAATTTGTTTTGATCTTTATGGACAAAAGATATATTGGAAAAAGAAACCCAGAGATCAGATTTTTTGGGAATTTACCAGCTTGCTTTGGTAAGGCACGCCAATTTTCATGGCCATATTTTTGAATGTAAGAGATTAAAATCTGGTCTTCTTCATGCGTCCATGGACCCTTTTTCAATCCCATCTGATCACAGCAAGGAGCTCTCACCATTTTTTCCTTCTTTGTTAATTCACTAAACACAGGGTTTTACAAGCTGTAGTCTGAAGATCAATTCCCAGACAGCCAAACTCTCTTTTCTCTTTCAAATGAAGCCCTCAGCTTAAGATTTCCTCAGCCTCCTGGTGGGCTATTTATATTCCCAAATTGCTTGAAAAGTCAACATTTTAAAGCATCTATATTCAACAGCTAGGGTAGAGGGGGGGCAATTTCCAGGAAAAAGGATTTTTCCCTGCTATCTTTTTCTCTCTCACACAGCAACACTCCAAAAGTAATTTTTTATTAGCAAAACTTTGAACATTACTACATAGATTTCTCAATTTGTCGAGTAATGGAAGAACACAAGTGAATTAATCAGACAAAAATTCATGTATTAATCCAATTAAATATGATTCATTTTTAATTAAATAATAATTAAGCAGACGTGAGCAAATGACGTTTTTACAAAAAAAAAAAAAAAAATTGAAGCAGCCAAAGTTAAAGCAGAGCATCGACATTGACGTTTCAATGTTGGTTTTTATTTTCATATCATAAAATATATATATATATATATATATATATATATATATTAGTACTATGAGTTGCATATGGACTGTTTTATTTAATTTAATTTTTGGATCAAATTGGTCAAATTAAAACAATTGCCAACGCAAAAACGACAAACCGTTTTTAAAACACACGTGGGTTTGATTAGTCTGATTGATTGGTACATCAATTAGTTCTATGAAACAAAACTTACAAACAAATAAGTTTAAGATTGTTGAGGAAAGAAAATAATTTCACATGAAAGATACTTTTATTCAAATAAAATGGCATATCTGAATACTAAGATATTTAAGATATTTTGAAATTCTAACCACCGTTCTATTGGAATACTTATTGCATCATTTACCATTTTGATAAGTCCAAAAAAAATTGTACCATTTTCAATAATTTCAATTTTCAACCATTAAATTGAGTGGTTTTTTGGAAAAAAAAACTTTTCTTTGATTTAAGCGTTCTTGAAAAGTAATAAAGTTTTAGAATAGAATTTCGAGTAAATTTCATTATACATTCACGATATTTATATAATATTTTATTTTCATTCATGACTTTTAAAATTTAATTTTTGAATAATCAATCTTTTAAAAATGTTTGAAACTCATGCATTTCATCAACTGCCATTATAATACAATGAATTTGCATCATGTGAACGTTCGTGTGGATGTCCATTTGACAAAAATGGTGAACCCGTTTGATTTTTGAGTTAGAAATTTTTTTGCCACATGAATGTTGACGTGATTTAAATTTTAATGGTGCGTGGAAATTAATGTACTCGGAAAATTTTTAAAAGATCGTGATTCAAAAATTCAGTTTTGATAATTGTGGATGAAAATAAATAAATAAAAATCTCATAAGTCATGAATGATTGGTACATTTTACTCCATAATATTTGGCGAATACTAAATTTCAACTTTAGATTCTAAATTCGAATTATGAGAAGTTGGGCTTATTATAGAATGATTAGAGTTCGAATTAATCGATTATGTAATCTATAAGATCTAATATATTTATGTGTGATTAAAAAATTTAAAAAATAAGAAGAATTTGTAATTAATTATGCATGCACAAAGAGGCGTATTATTTTTGCAATTTTACTGGGGTTAAAATTTGCAGGAAACGAGGCATTCGACTACTACTATTAGAATCAGAGTTGCACACTATTATTTACCAATGCCAGCAATTCATTCATAGAGACTGGAATCGTAGGGTTCAACATATCTTTAGAAAGATAAATTTTTGTGTAAACTTTTTAACAAATTAAGTTTTCAATGGTGATACAAGTAATGTTGAAGTGTTGGAACACCACCACGTTTACGAAAGGAATCCATTTTTAAGTCCTTACGTGATAAACTTAAAATTTTAGATTTAATTCTTTTTCTTGCATTACAATGGTAACAATATAACAGGTGTTCCTTTGTATAGAAAAGTCCAATTTGATGTGTGTTCCTTTATTAGTTTTGAATACCATTTTGATTTGGGAAATCAATTTTGATCATTGAAGATGGGAGGATTTGAGTAATTTATTTAACAAACACAGCTATAAATCTCTTTATGGGTCGAGTAGTTCGTCGGGTCTGAACATGTATTTTAGTGATTCAGGTCGGTTCGATCCGATCCGAATCACTGTTTAAACAATAAAAAATAAATTCTTATTTAAATTTAATTATAATAAATATATAAATATTAATATAAAATAATTTTTTAATAATATATGAACAGTAAATATGGGTAGGCGAATCGATTTGGCCCTGAACAAGGTAAAAAAAATTCGAACCGCGATCCGGTCCATGAGCAAATCTACACAGCTAGGATAACTTTTCATTAGGATATATATATATATATCTTAGGGATTAAAGTGATATTAAGTTGTTACTATTTTTTTGGCTATCAAATTAAGTTGTTACTATACTATCGTTCCATATTGAATTTTGTCATTGTACTTTAATGTTATTAATTTTTTCATTTTATTGTCAATATTGTTAATTTTTGGATAAAAAATAAATTTTGAATATTTCATGAAATATTTTGTTAAAATAAATGATAAATTTTATCACTGTATTTTCAATTTTGTAAATTTTTAAACAAAAAATAACGAAATCGAAATATTTCATCGAATATCATGTTAATGTAAATGAAAATTTTCTATCAATGTTGTTATTCTATATCTAAAAATCAACAAAATTAAAAACACAATAAAATATTAAGGTACAATAGTAAAATTTAATATTTATTCATTATATAGTGAAAATTTTACTCTTAACCCCTATATATTGGTTAAGGACTTAGCCTAATTTGAAATGTTGATAACTTAATACTTGGTTTTATAAATGTTTTATTGTTCCAATTGAAAAGTATGTTATATTTAATTAAAAATATTATATATATATATATATAAAAGATGTCTATGGATTGGATCGAATTGAGCCAGATCAGATCCAAATACTATATATGGTATTATATATTTTTAAAACTAATTTACCTTATAATGAGATATAAAAGAGGATGTATATTACCACAATTAGTTAATGCATAGAAAAAAATTGTTGAAATTGACATATGAATACACCTGTTTATAGGTCGAGTTGCGACTCAACATTTTTTTTTTCTTTACCCAGACCCGAGTCAAGCTGGTCCGAAAGTCATATCATTGATCAAAATAAAATTAAAAAATTATTTTTATATTAATATTTATAATTAACTTTAAATAAAAATATTATTTTATTGATGAACAGTAATTCGAGCTGGACGATCCAAATTAGAAAATTCCTTGTCCAGACCCAACCCAATATAATAGCTGACAAATATTTTGTTTCAGGATATTTTTTAAGGTTAGTTAATATTATTTATAAGAATAATATTGTATTAAATGTAGACCTTCTCATGGATTGGCCGAGTTGCGGCCCAAACTTTTTTTACCTTACCCAGGGCCGGACCGTCCCACCTGCTCATATTTACTGTTCATATATTATTAAAAATATATATATTTTTATATATATTTTGCTAACGAGTGCCCTTAAGGCACTTTTTAAGGTTACTATATTAGGTAAGTTATAATTTTTAATGCATTGAAAATCATCAAACTAACTATCAACTATTGCATTTAATATAAGAGTATTACTATAAATAGCAATTTAACTAACCTTAACAAGTGCTATAAGGGCACTAGTTAGCAAAATCCTTATTATATTAATATTTTATATTTTTATAATTAAATTTAAATAAAAATTATTTTTTATTGTTTAAACTGTGATCCGGGTCGGGCTGGGCTGACCTGAATCACTAAAATACCTAACCAGGCCCGGCCCAATACGGGTCGGGCGAGCTATCCGATCCATGAACAGGTCTAATTAAATACAATAATTGACAATTATTTTTATCATTTTCAATGTATTAATTAAAATTATTATTATATATAATAATTTTAAAAAGTGTCTTATGATACTCGTTAGTAATTTTTTTTTAATATTTCAATTCTTAAAAATGAAACAAATTATAATTTACAATAAAATATACCCTTATTTAAAATAAAACTTAAGTTAATACACCCGAACATTTGCCTAATTGTGGTAGATGCATGTATATCATCTACTCAAAGAGCATAATTCGAACCCCGTTTCTTCAATATATATATATATATATATATATATATATATATATATATATATATATATATATAATAAACACTCAATATTTAATATAAAGGCATTCTGCTTTGTTCACCTCAAATAAAGTACTTATTGTTTTAAACTATTAAATACGCGTATGAATATATATATATATATAGAAATTATTATATTAATTGGTAATGAAATTATTAAATTTTATAATTAGTAAAATAACACATATTTTGCAAGATATAAAAAAAAATAAAAAAAATAAAATATATGAAAAATTCTTAATTTATTTATAAAATTAAAAAAAAATTGCGTCGTCACTATATAAAAAAAAAACGAATTTATATATATTATTGATATTTAGGAAAATGAGATGCTCAAGATATAGATCCATCTAGTTGATGATTTGTTGACTGTGAAGGGAATTGAAGTTCACATTTGTTGACTTATTCTGTGATTTTAGAAGGATGGGAAGAGAAAGAGAGCTCTAAGTCAAGAAAAGAGGCACTCTGGCATAAATGATTAGTGGGTCATGTTCAATTGCCCAAAAAAAAAAATACATTAACGCTTTTTTTTTTTTTTTTTTCCATAGATTTAATTAGTCAACATCCTTTCCTTTTGTTTATTTTTATTATACCTAAAAAAAATTGGTCAGTTAGTTGTGTCATGTAAGGCAAATTTCGATTCATTTCACAAATTTCGTATCGATTCGTTTTCAATGAGAATTTTTTTTTTTTTTTAAATGAGGATGATATGAAATAGGATGATTTTGGTAAATATTTATTTCGTTCCACTCCATCTCACCATTTAAAATTACTATTTTACTTCTTAAAATATTTTATATATTTATTTTAAATATATATTATATATATATATACTAAAACAATATATATTAATATTATATATATACTGAAGAATTATATATATATTAAAAATATATTTATGAATAAATTATAATATATTTTTTATAATATTAAATTAAAAATAATTAATAAAAAAATAAGGTGAAGTAATATGGAGCGGTTATGTGAACATTCATGAAGACGGATATTTTTAATATCTATACAAAAGTGAGACGGAACTGAACAAAACAATCCTGTCCCATTGCCATATATCCCTACGTAACAACAAGAAATTCTCCATATATTTCTATTTACTTCATCCTTTTTTTTCTTTGTAGGTACAAAAAATTCAAAGAAAAAAAAATTTTCCTTGTACGTAATTATTTTCGTAAAAAAGAGTAACTGTAAGTTAATCAGTGACGTTGTTATAATTTATATACTCCATCGAATTTGACATGAAAATTTTTCAACTGATCAAAATTTCAATCTTTCGTAAGAATTGAGAAATTTATATCTTTAAGTAATAAATTCATTGACAAAACTACATTAAGGTTTGAAACAATTTATGGAGATCTGGAAATCTATCTCAAAATAGACTATTAAGAAAAAAATCTAGAAAAGATAGACTAGTTCACATTGAATTGAAGACTTCATTAATATTTTTTGTGCTGCCAAACAAATCAATTTACCAAACCAGTCAAAAAAATCTCATTATTTACCCTCAAAATTCAAACATGGGAATATGTAAGCTTAATTTAAAATTTGTTACCAACATAAATATATATATATATACCCTTTAGTGGCAGGCAAATGGATCAATATTTTATTTAGGGTTGTGCAAAGAAATCAATAAAATCGAAAAAATTAAATCGAATCATGATATTTGGTTTTGTATGATTTGGATTTTAAAAATCAATTTCAGTTTCAAATTTTAAAAACCGAAAATTTGGGTTTTGGTTTCGGTTACTAATTTGAAAACTTGTTAATAATCGAATCGAACCAAATTGAACATTTTTCAATAATATCACTTGTTAATATCACTTTATTAGTTAATGTGAAATGCTTGAATGTTATTAGTTTTTTACTTGTTTTGATATTCCTTGCAAAATTAAATACAAAAGCTCAAATCAATGTAGGATTGAAGCTCAAAACTTGATTGATAGTTCAATATTGTTTGAAATTTTTAAAGCCCAAAAACCGCATAATCGAACAGAACCAAATTGTGAATATTGGATACGGTTATTTCGATTATTTAACTTATGCGATTCGAATTCAATTATCAAATTAAAAAACCAAATTGAATAATTTGATTATTTTTTTCTTAAAAATTGAACTGAACCAAACGAATCCGTTTACACCCCAATTTTATTAAGACAAAAAAAGAAGTTGAGACAAAAAGAACAAGTTGAGAAGTTGTAGTCAAATTATCAACAAAAATAATCGAAATTAATTGATTATTGGGGGTAATTTCTTTTTAACTAATGTGTTTGACCATTAAAAAAATTGAAAATGCAAGTAGAATTGAAGGCTTCTGTGAAGTAACATATCTGTATGATCCTAGCTAGTTGACCTAGGAGAGGAGAGAAGAGGTTTCCTTCCCTTTTCTTTTTTCATTTGTGTCTGTGTTTGTTTGTTTGGTTTTTTAAAATTATCCATCAAGAATGATATCATGGGATTAAGATGTGGAGCCATTTGTAACCTTAGTCAATTGCTTTGAATTTTTTATTTATTTTTTCTAAAATAATTGGAGTGCAACAAACTAGAGCAGGTTTTTGGGTCATAGTCAAATTATGAGGGCTAAACTATAGAGCATTATATTTTTAATTAAAAAGAATATTAAATGTAAATTATGGAATATATATATATATATACTTCCTTCTTCATTATGTATAGACATATATATACAATACAAAACACATGTAAATATATATATATATATATATATTAATATATAGAATAAGGCATTACCTATCAAAACCTTGTTTCCATGCTCATAAGTCATAAGCATATTATTTTCTTTTGTTTCTTTCCTTTTGTTAAATGCATAAACGTTGTTAGTTAAGGAAGATGCAAGATTATTTTAAGGAAATAAATGGATTAGTTTAAGAGTTAGAAACTTAAATTTAAGCTTGATTAACTCGTGATTATGTAATTTGATTTGTAGTTTGGGAGCCGAACAAAGTTAAAGAATTATAAAAAACCTAATTAACCAATAAACCTATTTATGGGTCAGGTTGAGTCGAATCTGATATGATTAATAAAAACTTTTGCCTGCCAAAACCCTTGGACAAATTTATAAACCAATAACACTAATTAATATATATATATATGATTTTTTTTAATAATACAGAATATGTATATATCTTAAGAGTATATGAATACCTATAAAATATAACATTGCAAATTCAAAATAAAATTTGCCAACTTATAGAATTTGAATGAAGGCAACATCTTTTTTTGTTTTAATGATATTATAACGCTTGATAAACTAAGTTAGAAGAACTTATCGATGAGACATTATTTATTTGATAGTGTGAAAAAATTACAAGAGTTTCTATTCATTTAAATATATATATATATATATATATATAATAAGATTTGTTTTATCAACTTCTTATATTTAATTACAATTAGTCAACCAACAAGTGCTTAAGCTTGCTTTAGTCTTCCTTATAACATTGTTTTACCACTAAGTTCCTTTTACAATTCACCACTAAGGATGATGGCTTTGATAGCTTTCATAATTGCTTAAAATAATACTACTATTATTTTTTTTTTTGATAATTGGGTAAGGGGAGGAGTTGCTTGGGTTTGAACCCAAGACTTCATGCCCCCAAGACTCTTAGCCACTCAGCCAAGAGCTTGTTGGCAATACTACTATTATTTCTTTGAATGATTTAATTGATATTTTATGTTTTTTTTTAAAGTTTACCTAATAGATTTGGCTAAAAAAGGAAACCCAATGGATAGAGGAAGAAAAATAGTTTTGCTTTTATATTTTTAATGAATATATGGCTACCTTTTTAAACTTATACTAACTATATATATAATCATCCATGGCTGCCAGAAGATTAATGCACTCTTTCATGATATGTTTGAAAGTAAAAAAGTGGTTTAGCTACTTTGTTTTTTATTACAAAAAAAAACCAACTTTCCATCAAATTGAGAAAAGGAGAGAAGACTAGCTAGAAAAGTAGAAATGAGTTGGCCCATAATGTAACTATAGTCATTAATTGTTTAAATTAGAAGTTTTAATCTAAAAATTTCATGGCTTCTTTTATTATAAAATGTAGATTTTGGAATATATATATATATATATATATATATATATATATATATATATCGAATCAAAATAGAGGTTGGCAGGGCTTTGGCCCCTTGGCTCCTCAAAATTCTCTTCATCTTAAATATTTTCTCACTCCAAAAATAATAAAAATCTATTTTATAACACCTCCAAATTTATAATTTGATTCTCTTTTATTTCAACACTAAACATAAAATTTGTGGATTCGTCCTTGCTTCTTTCTTCATCGTATATAAACAAATATATACAGTTGATATCTACAACATGAAACACATGTAAATATAAAATTATAAATGGATCTATCCATATTAAAAATTGGATGTATTTACATATTGTTTGTCACGAAATAAATAGATTAGTTTAAGAGTTAAAAACTTAAATTTAAGAATGATTAACTCATGATTGTGTAATTTGATAATTTGTACCGATCATTTGGGGAGCTAGATAAAATTGAAGAATAATAAGAACCTAATTAATCAGTAGATCTCTTCATGAGTCAGATCGAACCAAATTTGGCTAATAAAAGATTTTACTTGTCCAAGATCTTTGAACATATCTATTAACCAGTAACCCTAATTATATATATGATTTTTTAATAATACAGAATCATATATAGGTATATGTATAATATCTTAAGAGTATATGGATACCTATAAAATATAAGATTGCAATATTCAAAATTTGCCAACTTAAAGAATTCATTGAATTTAAATGAAGGCAGCATATTTTTTGTTGATATTATAGCGCTTGAGAAACTAAGAAGTACTGATGGATTAGATATTATTTTATTTGATAGTGTGAAAAATTGGCAAGAATTTCTTTTTATTTTAATACATATATACATACGTACATATTATATAATGTAATAAGATTTGCTTTAATAAACTTCTTATCTTCTTTAATTACATTTAGTCAACCAAAGTGCTTAAGCAATTGCTTTAGTCTTCCTTTATAACATTGTTTTACCACTAAGTTCATTTTAAAATTCATCAATAAGGATGATGGCTTTGATAGCTTTCATAATTGCTTAAAATAATACTACTATTATTTCTTTAAATGAATTTATTAATATTTTATGTTTTTCTTTTTTAAGTTTACCTAATAGAGTTGGCTGAAAAAAGGAAACCAAATGGATAGAGGAAGAAAATTAGTTTTGCTTTTATATTGTTAATGAATATAATGGCTTCCTTTTTAAACTTATATGCTAATTAACTATATATTCATCCATGGCTGCCAGAAGATTAATGCACTCTTTCAAGTTTCATGATACGTTTCAAAGTTAAAAAAAAAAAAAAAAAAAAAAATTGGTTTAGCTACTTTGTTTTTTATTTAAAAAAAAAAAAACAACTTTCCATCAAATTGAGAAAATGAGAGAAGACTAGCTAGAAAAAGTAGAAATGAGTAGTTGTTAATTGTTTAAATTAGAAGTTTTAATCTGAAAATTTCATGTCAACTTTCTTCTTTTATTATGAAATTTTCATGCTTTTTCCCCCCTCATATATGTGAAATTTTAATGGGATTAAAGTTAATTTTGTTACTATACATATTGAATTTTGTCAACTGAAATTCAATTTTATTAAATTTTTTCATTGTACTTGTAAATTTATTTATTTTTAATTAAAAAAATAAAATATTAGAATATTTTTCGAAATTTATTAATGCAAGCGAAAACAATTTGTAATTGTATTTTTAATTTCATTGATTCTTAGACAAAACCTATCGGAATTAAAATATTTCATGAAATATATCGTTAATGCAAATTACAGATTTCCACCAATTTCGTTATTTTATATAAAAATCAATAAATAAATAAATAAAAAGTAGAAAAAAAAAGTAAAATTCAACTAAATTAAAATGTAATGACAAAATTCAATATTGATTTATAATTTTTTTTTTCAATTAGATTTGAATAAAAAATCAAAAAGTTAAAAAGCTAGCAACTGAATCAGCAAGTTCTCTGTTACATATATTGACAAATTTGACCTTAGTTCTATATTTAATGGATTTTAAGTTAAACATGCAATTCAAGACCATATTCTTCTGCTTGCTAGCTTTTTGCTTTCGGGGTTACTTTCTTATGTTCTTTGTTCACACTTGTCCCATCTCTCATGTATCAAAAAAATAATAATAAAATAATCATCATTTTCTTTGCTTAAGTTGCACTAAACATCCATGATTTTTGTGTAATATTTTATTTTTATTAATGATGTTTAAAATTTAATTTTTTTAATCAACAATCTTTTAAAAATACTTTAAATTCCTGATAACTGAGTTAAATTTTGATCGAATTTTTCATCTAAATCTCATGTGTGTTAAATTAGTGTTATCTTACATCGATTAAATTTTGGATTGTCAATGGTCTTATATTCAAATTGGATATCTCCATCTATTGCTAATTGGTTTTAGATTGGATGTTTAATATGGTATCAGAGCCCAGGTTTTGTTCCGTTACTCTTGCCTATTACTCTTTTTGAGTTTGTCACGTGATAAGCTCATCTGTCTTCGTCTACATATGATGGAGGTCAGTTAAAATAGTGTTATCTCACATCGATTAAATTCTGAATTGTCAATGATTTTATATTCAAGTTAGACCTCTCCACTCCATCCATTATCAATTGATTTTAAATCAGATATTTAACAACGTGAATATCCATATGAATATTTACATGACAAAAAAATGAGCATGTTTGATTTTTGCATGAGACTTATGCCACGTAAATGCTCACGTGACATATTTCGTTGAATTTTTAACAATAATTAATGGAATAAACGGATTTTAATTTTTTTTTTTTTTTTTAAAGATCAGGGATTCAAAAATTAAAATTTAAAATCATGAATAAAAATGAAATACTCAATGATTTGAACACGAAAAGAAAAAAAATTTGGATATAGTTGAAAACTTCAATATGAACATTTAGAATTTAGATGTTTCTTAAAAGAAAAAAAAAAAAAAAAAATTTGAATCAACCAACAAAAGTGACGAGGGATAAGGTCAAAACCATGAGCATATTCTCTCTTTTGATTCAAAAAAAGTGTGTAAATGTCTAACTATGAATGTACTTTCTTCTCCAAGAAATTTTCAACATAAAAACATTTGAGCGACAGGCTAACCAGTTGTGTTGTGTCTAATCTGATGTTTGCGAAGGCAATTGGTACCGTAAGCAGACCGTACTTCAACAAGAACAACTTCCCTTCCATTTTTGTTGTTCCCCCGATGGTGATAGTTCAATGTTTTTTTTTTTTTTTTTTTTAAATTTTTTAAGATAATTTACATTATGGATCACTGAATTTAACATCAACTTTCATGTAAGTCACAAATTTTTAATTTCATCAAATTACATCAATGAATTTCTATTATTAATAAATTAGGTCACTTATGCTAACTCCGTTGAGTAATTTTAATGGAAAAACTGACTCAATATGCATATATTTTTTACATCTCATCAGGATAATGCCGGACTGATATTTTAGGTAAAACAAATTCATATTGAATCTATTTTTTCGTTAGAATTACTTAACGAAATTAACTTAAGTGATCTAATTTTTTAAGAATAAAAGTTCAGTGATGTAATTTGATAAAATTAAATATTTGTGACATATATGAAAGTTGATGCCCCAAAATATAAATTATCCAATTTTTTACCTCATTTGTTGATAATCATGAAGTAACAAAAATAAGTTGATATTTACGTTTGCCTAATATTTAGTATTGCCCCCAAAGTTGATTAATCGAAAAGTTTTCGCAAATCTAATTTTCAAACTTTTCTATCTTCCGTCATATTGAGTTTGAGAGAATTTATAGTTTGTTTGATAGCTTGAGTCAGAAGCAATTTAGTATTTACTCTACCATATTTTCGTATAAATACTCTAATTATAAATAATAGGGAAAATTAATGTTATTCGAACTCTTATTTTTTTTTTTTAAAGTACTCATGTTCGACATTTGTGTTTGACACATATTTAGACATAGGTACGGGGATATGATCCTCTAAATATATGGAAAACTTTTTTAATAAATTGAGTATACCCGTATCAAAAACATACTTATATTTGACACTCATCCCAAATCCGTATAACATAGAAAAAAAAAGTCAAAAATACTTTTATTTTTTCTTCAAATTTTCTTCTTTCTTTGCTTTGCATGATACCAGGGCTGGAAATTGTATTGCAGCCCTTCCATGAACCTTTTTCATTTCCCCTTTCTTTTGTTGAAGTACTTAATTTATGTCAGCTTGAAAACGGTGAAGTTTAAGGGTTTAAGTATCCACATATTTCATGTACTGTAATGAAAAGAGTAAATCAATCTTTATATTGTAAAAGTGAGTAATTTAATCCCTGTCCAATTGAAATAGGTGCAAATAAGTAAAATTAATAACAGTTTTAATAAAAAACCGTTAAAATGCTAACGTGGACTCGTAAAATCTAACAGATTTAGATATATTTCAAGTCATTAATTATGTTAGATTTTACGAGTTCACATCAGCATTTTAACGATTTTTCATTAACACAATTATCAATTTTACTTATTTGTACCTATTTCAATTGTAAAGGGATTAAATTATTTACTTTTATCGTACAAGGATTAAATTACTCTTTTCACTATAATATAAGAACTCTGTGGGTACTTAAACCGAAGTTTAAGCTGTCTGCCGAAGTTGTATTTGGTGTAAAGAATACCAAATTCTAATTAAAATAAAGTAAGATAAGTTCAACAAATAAATTATCTTCATTCTAACTTATTTTTGATGCATCTATAGCTAATACGTTCATGCCCTTTTTACACCATAATTTTCATATGAGATCATAGAAATCCTAAAAAAACAAGATAAATGAAATTATGTTTTTTTTGTCAATTAAAATTCAATTCTTGTACGAATCTTTCAAACGTAAAATCTTGGAAGAAGTTTGCTTTTAAGAACTTCTGAAAAGAAAATTATATCTAAACAAAGCTTGAAATACTTTTATGTTATTAAAGAAAAAAAAAGAAGACAAGTGAAGATAATGGCCCTGTTAATCCAGTAGTTTTAACACGAAAAATAGATAAGGCCTGGCCTAGAAACTGACCAAGGTCCAAACCCAACTTTTTCCCAAACCCTGGATTTGAGTTGCTAGGTCAATTCCTATCAATGTGCTTCGAATTTTGAGATCAAAGTATTTAAAAAGTGCCTCTATTATATTATTTAGTACAAATTAATCTTTCTCTTATAAAATTAAGTAATTTAATCTTTGTTTTTTTTTTTTAAAATTAAAACAAAAAGATAAAATCACTAATTGATGTAACGTGAATAATTTAAAAAAAAAACTGACGTGATATTTAATCTTTATTTAATTGATAACGTGAATGTCAAATGCTAACGTGTCACAAATAAAATATATTATTTTAAAATGACGTGAAAAAAATAAATAATATATTTTCAACATTTGATGTGACATTTTTAACAACTTGATTACTTATTTTATCTAAATCATTTTAAAATAATATATTTTATTGATGTCACATCAGCATTTGATATCTATGTCATCAACTAAACACAAGTTAAATGTCATGTCAACATTTTTAACGATTCACATTACATCAAGTTAATAATTTTATCTTTTTGTTTCAATTTAAAAAATAAAAATAAAAACTAAATTATCTAATTTTATAGTAGAAAGATTAATTTACACTAAATAATATAATATCTCTCTTAGTACTGTGAACGATTTTTGCTTTATATCCCCGCTGCCAAAAAGCTACCAAGTAATACAGGGAAGAGTTTTAAAATGACCTAAACCAATATCTTTGAAGCCCTACCAGATAAAGGGTACAAAAGTACAAAGAACTAAGTTGTACTTGGAGGTTATAATTGGAGCTAAACTGGCTTTTCTTCCCAAAGCTTACATAATTCTCGACAATGTCAATACAAAGAACATAATACAATCAAAACAATCAAGATACAGAAAGGGGGAAATTATACGATAATTATACATGACTTCTAGATTCGTGATATTCTTCACATGCAATACAGCAACTCTAAAGGCTGCTTTCGGCATCACCTAAACGCTAGACTACCTAGACTAAATATTAAGAATTCCCCTCAATTGGTAAAAAATACACTTGCATATAAAGTTACCTTACAAGTCCTTATAACTTATCTCAAGCTCATATCAGGATCATCTTCATCATCAAAATCTTGTTCACTAGATGGCCTGATTCTCTTTCCATCTCTTGCTGATGAGGCAGTTCTTCCCTTCTTTGGTTTCGCTCTAAAAGTTAAATAAATAAAAGGTCTTTGTTATGAACTGATATTTTAAATGTTTCACTTGATTGAGTAATGCCAACTCAATCTGGAACCTGTTGTTTTCTTTGCTTGTTTCTCTTCAAATTAAATGGTTATAGAACCCAAATAGTAAAGATGAATGAGCACACTCACTGGCCATTGGCAGCTAAGCTTCCACCTTTAGACCGAGCTGGACCAAAATCAGATCTTCCATCTGCAACAGTGAGGATGCCAAATCAAAGGACGTCAAAAATAGCTTTTAAGGGGGTTAACATTAGTATAACAATGAACAAGATTTACCATCCTGTCGAACTCCGAGTTCTTCAGCCTGAACATAAAGAAGCAAAGTGAACAAATCAGTCTTGTTAAATCTGAAAAACTATCTCAACTACATGTACTTTTGAGACATAGCCTGGTCATAACCATTTTGGGCAATTGGTTTCTGCTAAAACAAATAGAAGGTGCAGCACAATTGCCCAATCACGGTGAGACTGGAGAAATAGTCGAATAATTCTTAAAAATAACAAATTATTATTATAAACAAATGACAATTCCATTTACCAACTCATGTAAATAATGGTTTATCTTAACACAATATGCAACCAAAATTCTTTTGAGAAAGATATGCAACAAGTAGATCTGAAAATGAGCATCAACAGTACTGGCTTTACATTCTGTCAGTTAAATGCTTTCATGTTAAAATATGATCATAGATTCCTAAAAGTGGATAGAAGCAGTAGAGCATATCATTCCTAAAAGGGTATATTATTGAAAAAACTCCTTTATGCTTCTAGTTTAGTCAAGTCAAGTGCTGAAGGAAACCTAATACCAGAGTTTCAGCTTACCATCTCAGCATGCATTTTTGCTATCATAGTAGGCCACAAGTTCTCCTTGTGACTCTTCAGGCAATAAACACTAATATCCAACTACTTTATATCATCACATACTGATATGGAGATGGCTCAAAATATGCCATTTAAGAAGTTGACAGGACCATCTACTCCATCTCCACTCTCTTTAGCTCAAATAAACTTATTCTATGTAAGTAAGACAATTAATAATAGCAGCAAATCAAATGTCATACTAAAACACACTAGCCTTTGTAAGCTCAATACATACAGTAATTGCTAGATATTTCCTCTGATCTAATCTGTTAGGAAACTTATTAGAAACTTCAATTTAAGATACACGAGATCACCGAGAAATTAAGCCGAAGTAAATGCTAGCAACTTTTATTAACTCTAACCATGTAACACTGAGTACACATGTCAAGTGTCACCTCTATCCATGAGAAAGAATAAAAAAAAAAAAAAAAAAAAAAAAAAAAGAACAAGCTAAAAGTGGTAAAACACAGTTATGCATAAATACTGAAGCTTATGACTTTATACTATCACATACCGCTGGTGACGTGACTGACGACAAAGAGAACAATCTATCTTCTGGCTGAAATTTCCGGGATCTCTTTAAGCTACAAAAACAAATTTACATGAAGTTTATATCACAAAAAATCGAACATGAAATGCTTAACATGATTACCAACCAGCCGCATTCAGTAGGAGTCTCAATTAAATACATGAATATGTGGTCTGATTTCCATTTTTGCACTACTTTGAATCATATAATTTGGAGAAATTACTTCATAAACTCTTCCTACTACGTTAATTATGGGTTCACAACTTCACATATAATCAAGATGGAACACGACATTAAAATTTATATGCCAACATCAAAATTTTCATAAATCAGAAAAAGTATTGTAACCTAAGCTAACATGGCAAATTTAATGATTTGTCATAACTTGATTATTCGGCCTACAGCTAACATGATAACAAGAGCTTATGTAACAATTTCTCACTAATTTTCTATCAAACTCAAAATTTCCAGTAAAGAAGTTTTAATTCATACAGATATTTAGAAACTGCAAACTGGCAATTCAATGATTAATATAAAATTACCAGCAGTTAATAAAACAACATAGGCAAAAAATAGTTACTTTGCTGTGTTCTTGGATGAAGAAAGAAACCCTTCGAATCCTTTCAAAACATGCCCGAAATGGCTCGAATCTTGTAAATAATTAGTCTCTAACTCATAAACCTAGAACAAGAATATCAATTAAATTAAGAAATGTAATGGTAATTGTAAAATTCCTCAAAGTTGTAACTTCTTAAATATTTACCAATACACACACATAAAAAAAAAAAGTAAAATTCTCCGGGGTAAAACAGTAAAACATTACCTGCTTTTCGATATTGAGAAGCTCGTCTTGAAGCTTTTCTCTTTTGGTCATGAGAGAAGTAAGCATGGCGGCCGGATTCCCCGAACCTCTGTGCCCTAACGACATATTCGTAAAAAAATTATGTTTGGTTCTCGGGAAGAAGCAGAGAAAATTGAAACGAATATTTTGACAATTTCTTTTAATCTTTTTCCATAAAGAAATTTTGTAGTTTTTTTAAAATTTAAAAAACAGTTAGGGCGTAGTTCGGTTTGAATAAAATTTGAGGGAAAATAAAATAACACAGTTAGGCCTGTGAGGAGGGAAGTTTCAGAGAAGGAGATTTGATGAAAAATGAAGGAGAAGCAGATGAAGCCAAAAAAAAAAAAAAGCATAACGGCGTCGTTTAAGCTTAAGCTAATAGTAAAAAGGTAATTTTAAAATTAAACAAATGTGGAAAGGGCTAGGGCAGGCTCAGCCCCTACCATCTACATCTACATCTACATCTACATCTACATCTATATCTATATCTATTACATAGTTTAAAAACAATCCCCAATTACTGTTTGTAATTGGGGCAATTCCATAAAACGAGCTTGTCGATTTTTTTTTTTTAAGGAAGAAAAAAAAAAGGAAAAGAGAGAAAAAAATTTATACGTTCGAACCGTATATGTATTATTTTTTATATTTGTATTCAAAATATTATATTATTATATAAATTTTAGATATTAATAATTTATTTTTATATAAATTTTTACACGTTCATATTTATGTTGTATTCATGTTATTTTTATGTCGTGTCGTATTTTTTTATGTATTCATGTCGTATTTCAATTCATCCAAATATTTTGCATAATTTGTCTTGGTGATCCAATTAAGAGAAAATTTTGTGTATACGTGTCGTATCTCAATTCATCTCATATTTTATATAATTTGTTATAATGATTCAATTTTGTGTGTTCGTGTTATTTTATTGTGTGTTTAAAATATTATAAATTTATATAAATTTTTACACGTTAATAATTCGTTTTATATCGATTTTGACACGTTCGTGTTTTTGTGTTGTGTTCATATTATTTTTCTTGTCATGTTTTAATTACTTTTTTCATATTGTATTCGAGTCGTATAATCATGTTGTGTCCGAAATTGTCGAATCTAATTGACATTATTCCAATAACTCATAAATTTGTATTGCGCGTCATCATTTTCATGTTATTTTTTCTATTATAATCATATTCAATGTATTATATATTTATATAAAATTTGACACGTTAATAATTTATTTTATGTAGATTTGGACACGTTCGTGTATTTGTGTCGTATTCATATTATTTTTTGTGTCATGTCATGTTTTAATTATTTTTTTCATGTTATGTTCGTATCATATAATTATGTTGTATCTGAAATTACCAGATGTAATTGATCATATTCAAATAACTCTCAATTTTATACCATATGTTGTATAAGAATAAGAATTATTATTTTTCTAAATCATTATCTTTACTACTCTTAATTTTTTATCTTTCAAATTTATTACAAAATATTAATTCAAAATATTAATATTACAAATTATTAATTTATTACAAATTATTATCAAAATATCTTTTTATTAACACGTTCATATATTTATATCATGTTCATTTTATTTTTCGTGTTGTGTCGTGTTTTAATTATTTTATCATGTTATATTTGTATCGTATAATTATGTTTTATCCAAAATTACCGGATTTAATTGACCATATCAAATAACTCTCAATTTTATATCAGGTGTCATATAATGATAGAAGTTATTATTTTTCTAAATTATCTTCACTTCTCTTACTTTTTTATCTTTTAAATTTATTACAAAATATCAATTCAAATTCGATAACATACCCGCAGTGAAGGACGGGCATTTTTCTAGTTCTACTATAAAAGTAATCTCTAAATGCATGAGAGAATAGAATTGATCATTTTGAATCCTTGCTTAGTTGATAATTAACTATGGGTATTAAGAGAGTTTTGGGGATTAGTTTGGGTTTTTTCAACAAAAAAAAAATTGATTAAGAAGGAAAGAAAGGAAAAAAAAGAAAGGAAACAAATTTATGTGTTCGTGTCGTTTTTATATTCGTGTTATTTTTTATTTGTTCAAAATATTATAAATTTATACAATTTTTACACGTTAATAATTCGTTTTATGTAGATTTTGACACGTTCGGATATTCGTTAGTATTCATATTATTTTTTGTGTCGTGTTCATTTTTTTTCGTATGTTCAAAGTATTATAAATTTATATAAATTTTTACATATTAATAATTTATTTTATATAGATTTTGACACGTTCGTGTATTTGAGTTGTGTTCATATTATTTTCGTGTCGTGTTGTATTTTAATTGTTTTTTCATGTGTACGTGTCATGTTTCAATTCATCCAAATATTTTGCATGGTTTGTCATGGTGATCCAATTTAGAGAAAATTTTGTGTGTTCGTGTCTTGTCTCAGCTCATCTCATATTTTACATAATTTGTTATAATGGTTCAATTTAAAAAAAAATTGTATGTTCGTAACATGTTCGTGTTATTTTATAATGTGTTTAAAGTATTATAAATTTATATAAATTTTACACGTTAATAATTTATTTTATGTAGATTTTGACACGTTTATGTATTTTTGTCGTGTTCATGTTATTTTTCGTGTCGTATTTTAATTATTTTTTTCATGTTATATTCGTGTCGTATAATCATGTTGTGTCCGAAATTGTCAAGTCTAATTGACACTATTCAAATAACTCCCAAATTTATGTCGCGCGTCATCATGTTTGTAAGTTTTTCTGTTATAATCGTTTCAAGGTATTATATATTTATATAAATTTTGACACGTTAATAATTCGTTTTATGTAAATTTTGACACATTCGTATATTTGTGTCGTGTTCATATTATTTTTGTGTCATGTCATGTTCTAATTATTTTTCTCATGTTATGTTCGTATATATAATTATGTTATGTCTGAAATTGCCGGATGTAATTAATCATATTCAAATAACTTTCAATTTTATACCAGATGTCTCAGAAGAATAGAAATTATTATTTTTCTAAATTATTATATTTACTATTCTTGCTTTTTTTTTCAAATTTATTATAAAATATTAATTCAAATTCGATAATATTTCGAGCCAAGCGTGGGCATTATCTAGTAGTAGTAAATGTTAAACCTATACCCAACCAAAAAGAAGAAAAAAAAAATTATAATTAACTGTATGTCTAGTTTTTAGATTTTACAAGTAGGTTAGCATGATGATACATACTTTTTAGAGTATATTTAAAAAAATTAATATGTGACAATTCTTAATCCTGCTCGTAGGGTAAAAAAAAAACTCTATTATTAATGTATAAAAAACGAACTAAAAAAATTTGACATCAATTTTTTCAAACCTAGATTCATATTTAATCATTTCTAAATAAATTGAGTATTTTAAAATTTTTATCACGCAAATTGGTAAATATGATTTTTTTCTTTGTGTTTAAATCTAAAAAATATGAATTTTTTTTTCATTGTCATTATATATTTTACATTAACAAATATGCATAAAAAAATGTTTCATGATTTATTTATAAGTTAAAAACAAAAAAACAAAAAACTTTTGAGACTTGAACTTTGAAGAAATTCAAAATTGAATTTTTAGGGTTTAAAATTAGGGCTTAGGTAAAAAATAACGAGTAAAAGTAATAAAAACAAAATAGAAAACATAAAATAAAAGAACTAAAAAACCTAAAATCGATGAAACTATTCTCGTTTGCAATGAAATTGTAGAATATAGAGAATAGATTATGCAATTGACAAAATATGTAAAAAAAATTTTATTTTTCTATACATATAGGCAATTAGATTTGTGAAAATTTTAGTTTTGATTTTATGGAAATTTTAAATTTCAACTTTAGTTACATACAAGGCAAGCAAGAGAAAGTGCATATGGAAGAGACAATTCTTTAATTTTGAGAAGATAAATGTTTTTATCTAAAAAACAAACTTAGAATTATTAATAAATTTCACTTTTTTAACAAAAATTCATACTTCATTAATAAATTTGAAGATGATAATCATCACCTATCATCAACACCATCATCACCACTATCAACCCCTCCTTTAATTGCAGCCTCATTTGCTCAGCCTCATTTGCTTGTGATCTAGCAATCTCATAACTACCATTATCATCTCCATGCATTCATGAAGAGGTCTAACAGTTTTTAAGAAAAAATTATAAGGAAAAAAAAAAACATAAGAGAAACTTTTAAGGGAAAAAAAACTGAAGCTTTGGATCTAACAGAAACATAATCAACAGGGAAGAAAGGAATTTTTTTGTTTTGTTTTTAACTCAATTTTCATTAAGGCTAAACAAGTCATTTTTATTTTCTTTCTAATAATTTATAACTTGTTATTTTCTTTTTAACAATTTTTTTTAATTATATAACTTAATAATTGTTCTAGATCTATTGGTTGTTTTTCAAATTTACCCAATATAAAATGAGTTTCCAAAATTTGAATTTATTTAAAGTAATGGACTTTTTAAGATTGTCTTTTTGGTAATTTAAATTAAAAAATTGAATTTCAAATTTAGTATAATTTATGTGATAAAATATTTTTTAAATTCATGATTATTTTTAAATTTATGAATTTATTGATTCATATTTAGTGTTAATTTTTAATTAAAAATATTTCAAAAATATTTATCAAATCAATTGTTACATAAAAAAATTGATGTTCCACCAAAAAAAACCAAAAGCTATGGAGAAAATTATCTTTTATTCCCAAAAGAATATTTGTTGTGTCTCCTACCTTAAAATTTCCTTTTTCATTAATTAGTTTTCAAACCTTTTAAACCTTTTAATAGAAGTAAATTCACAGCAAAGTAATTTTTTTTTTCTAATAACAGCAATTTTGTTTTTTATTAAGATTTCGTAAGATATCAGTTAAAAATTATTTATTTATCATTTAAAAAATTATTTATATTTAAAAAATTATTTATATTAAATTAAAAAATTAATTATTGATTAATATTTTTTTATAAATATTACTTTAACTAGTGTAATTAATTATTGATTAATATTTTTTTTTATTAATCTATCTATACTATTATTAAAGAAAATAGTTTAGTTGGTGTCAATGAATCAAGTTTCACCAACTCAATTGGTAAAATTATAAAAAGGTTAAAAAAAATATTATAACAAATAATAACATATTAAAGGTATTTACGTATTTTTAATTTTTTATATAATTTTTATTTTGAAAAAATTTACCAATTTTTTTTTAAAAACTACCCACTTCTTAAAAAAAAATTACCTATATACATATAAACTATCCACTAATCAATTTATTTTTAACATAATTTTTACTAATTTTTTTACTCATCCATCCACATAGTAAATGTACCATAATCTAGTACTATTATAAAGTGAATGATTGAGTTAGTGTCATTGAGTCAAGTGACACCAACTCAGTTGATGAATTTATCAAAAAATCAAAATAAAATAAAATTTTAAAAAATATTTATGTCTTTTTATTTTTATAAAAAAAAAATATTTTTTTTAAAAACTACCCACTATTACTATCATATTTTTATTTTTATAATTTTTTCATAATTTTTATTTTTCTTTTTCAAAACTACCTAAAGTAATTTTTTTTAAAAACATTATTTTTTTCGCTGAGTGTATCAAAATTTAGTATCAGTTAAAAGAAAAGAAAAAACAATTATACTAAAAAATCAATTTTTTCACTGACAGAAAATAACCAATGGAAAATAGACACGTGAGCAAGAAAGGATGATGATGCGGTCATTGTCAGAGAACATGACGCGCCTCTTTTCTTTCCTCCAAAAACACGAACTTTTTTCCATTTTTATTAGGGAAAATCTGAAAAAATCCTTTTAACAGTTGATTAATTATTTAATGATCTAATAATTTAAAATAATTTATAAAAGAGAAACGAAAAAATATAAAATTATTATTAAGGATCTTGTAAAGACAAGTATACCCTTGTTTGTCTACTACGCTTACATCCTTTTTTCTTTTTCAGCATTCGCACATAACAACAATACCAGGTTTGTTATTAAAAACCCACTACTTTTTGAGCAAATCAGCTCTCACCCTTCCCGTCCATTGAGATCAAGATATCGCACCCTCCAACAAAAACTTGAGGGAATGTGGGTCATTTACTTGCGTAAAATTTTTAAAAGGTATTAAGGGAATTCGTAATGGGTCGCGATTTCCCTTAATAGTATATTTAAAAAAAAAAAAAAAATTACTTAAATTAAAAAAATAAATTACAAATTTATTTTTAAATTTTGTATTTTATTTTTAAAAATTACAAATTAAATAAAAAAACTATCTTTGTTTGTTTTTTTTAAAATATATATTAAAACTTTATAATTTTTTAATTTTATAAAGAATAAAATTTAATTTATTATTACAATTTTATAAAAAAATAAAATTTTATTTCTTATTAAAATTAAAAAAAAAATTATATTTCTTATTAAATTTTTATATAAAAAAATTATTTCTTATTTAAATTTTATATAAATAAAAATTTTGATTTCTTATTTAAAATTTATATGTGAGATCTATAACAAACAGGTATAAAAAAATTTATTTTTGATTGTTTTTATTTTTTAAAAATATATATACTAAAATTTTATAATTTTTTTAATTTTATAAAAAATGTAATTTAATTTTTATTTTATAAAAAATAAAAAAATTTATTAATATTAAGTTTATAAAAAGTAAAATTTTATTTCTTATTAAAATTAAAAAATATATATTTCTTATTTAAATGTTATATAAAATACAATTTTATTTTTAAAAATGTATTTCTTATTTAAATTTTATATAAATTAAAATTTGATTTGTTATTTAAATTTTATATAAATTAAAATTTGATTTGTTATTTAAATTTTATATAAAAATTAAATTAATTTCTTATTTGAATTTTATATAAAATTAAATTAATTTCTTATTTGAATTTTATATAAAATTAAATTTTATTATTATTTTAATTTTATGCTGTAGAAAATATTGGAATTGGATTCCTTCTGCAATGGATGAGACTAATGATTTAGGGTTAGGGTTTCAGCTATTTTTCAGTGAATCAAATCTTGCATAAAATATTGAAATTGGATTCCTTATGCAATTGATGGGAGTATTGCTCAGATGTAGGGTTAGGGTTAGGGTTTCAGCTATTTTCCAGTCAATAAAATGCTACAGAAAATATTGAAATTGGATTCCTTCTGCAATGGATGGGACTAATGATTTAGGGTTAGGGATAGGTTTCAGCTATTTTCCAGTCAATCAAATGCTGCAGAAAATATTGGAATTGGATTCCTTCTGCAATGGATGAGACTAATGATTTAGGGTTAGGATAGGTTTCAACTATTTTCCAGTCAATCAAATGCTGCGGAAAATATTGGAATTGGATTCCTTCTGCAATGGATGAGACTAATGATTTAGGGCTAGAGATAGGTTTCAGCTATTTTTCAGTCAATCAAATGCTGCAAAAAAATATTGGAATTGGATTCCTTCTTCAATGGATGGGACTAATGATTTAGGGTAAGGGATAGGTTTCAGCTACTTTCCAGTCAATCAAATGCTGCAGAAAATATTGGAATTGGATTCCTTATGCAATGGATGGGACTAATGATTTAGGGTAAGGGATAGGTTTCAGCTATTTCCAGTCAATCAAATGCTGCAGAAAATATTGGAATTAGATTCCTTCTGCAATGGATGGGACTATTGGACAGTCCGGTACAAAGGATGGGATTTATCATCAGTTTTTGCATTGAATGAGTTATCAGTTTTTCAGTCAATTAACCCTAGCCAGAAAATGGGAATCAGATTCCATCTTGTACAAAGGATGGGATTTGTCATCCAGTACAACATAATGAATCATTATAAATTCATAATATTGATGAAGGTTTACAATACCCCCTACAGCAGTTTTTCAATCAGATTTTTTTTAGTGCTAATACCTACTTATTCTCATCCTTCTATATTTCTTCTTTCTTTTGCCGAGTGATAATACCTCTATTCTCATCATTCTTAGTTTCATTACTACACAACATGAGCAATAGAGTGATCGCATTGGTCTACTATAATGACCAAGTTCATAATACTGACGAAGGTGCTACCTTTGATTGTGAACGTCCTAAAAGTTTTCGTGTTGATGAAGACGTCACATTAAAGGAACTGAAGCTGCAAATTCATACAAAAATTAAAGATGGAAATAGAAAAAGAGTTTCAGAGATTAAGTATAGGCATCCTCTTTCTATTGGTGAAGGATGTGTCCGATATAGAACATTTTCACTTGAAGATGATGATGATGTCAGATGCATGTTTTATGCTCATCAGACATTTGCAAATGTTGGTGTACTTGAGTTATATGCTGACATAGAGGATGTTCACGATGATTGTGGGCCTTCAAATGTTCGCACTACAAAAAACTTTCCCACATAAGATGATGATTCTAGGCCGTTCTATGTTCACACTACATACGACGTTCTCACAGAAGAAGTCGTTCCGCTATCTCAAGCTAGAACGTTTCATAATTCATTAGTCTCACAAACAATTCCTACTACCCTCGAAGATGAGCCAACTGGTGTTAATCCTGTTCTGCCACGTGGAGTCTATGGTGAATATGTTGGTGACTCTAGTGAGCAGGAAGAGGATGCTGAATTCGCAAG
This sequence comes from Fremontodendron californicum, assembly GCA_030761205.1. Taxonomy (NCBI): domain Eukaryota; kingdom Viridiplantae; phylum Streptophyta; class Magnoliopsida; order Malvales; family Malvaceae; genus Fremontodendron; species Fremontodendron californicum. The sequence continues at coordinate 22,001,348 of JAULJL010000022.1, read as the reverse complement.
TGATGACAACAGTGATTCTGACCCAGACGTCGTCCCTGCTGAGATCAACATTCATGGAGATCTTCCCCCACATGAGGCTGCATCCCATACGCATACCCTGGATCTGGAGGCAATGCAAGTGCCAAAATTTCCCGAGTATGCTCATACATTAGCTACGCCTCTGACATGATCCATCTACAGTTGATCTGTGTGTTGGGTAACAATTTCCAACGAAAGAGGCTGTGCTTTCAGCTATTAAGCACTATAACATCAAAAACTCTGTAGATTACAGAGTAATTGAATTTGAGCGGACCAAATATTATGCCAAATGTCTAATGTATGGGAAGGGTGCAATTGGAGAATAAGGGCAACTTTTATGAAGAAAAAACAGGCATGGGAGATTAGAAAATATGAAGGGCCTCATACTTGCACATCGAGGAGGATTTCACAAGATCATTGCAAGTTAGATTCTAACATGATCTGTTCATGCATTCTGTCATTGGTCCAAGCAAATCCGGAGATCTCCGTTTCAGTTTTGATCGCTGAGACGCGAATCCGGTATGGATACATCACCTCCTATAAGAAAGCGTGGAAAGCAAAGCAAAAGGTAATTGTTCGAGTTTTTGGCGATTGGGATAGATCGTACAATGAGCTACCTAAATGGTTAGGTGCAATGCAACATTTCGTGCCTGGTACAATTGTGGAATTATAAATTGTACCTGCATATCACAGTGATCATCTGGTCCAGGGTAAGAGAATATTCCATCAACTATTTTGGACATTTAAGTCGTGCATTGAAGGGTATCCATATTGTAAACCTATTGTGCAAATAGACAGTACTTTCTTATATGAAAAATACAAAGGAACATTATTGTTAGCTATTACATAAGATGACAACCGAAACATACTGCCAATTGCTTTTGCCATTGTGGAGGGTGAGACAACAGAGGCTTGGTCATTCTTTCTCACTAATTTACGTAGACATGTGACAAAACAGCCTGGCATATGCTTGATGTCTGATCGACATGAAGCCATCAAAGCTGAGATTAGACGCGATGGTAGTGGATGGAATCCTCCACATGCATATTCAATGTATTGCATTCGACACATTGCAGCTAACTTTATGAAGAAGTTTAACAATAAGGAATTGCGTCGACACATTGTTAACATGGGTATGAAATCGAATCATAGTTATTTTATCCCTTATATTTCCTTTAGTATATAAAATAATACTGAAATTCACAAGTCTTTTGTTTTTAATTTTATTAGGATACGAGTTGAGGCGACCGAATTTTCATTTCATGTATGAGAATCTTCGTGGAGAAAATGCAGAGGCGGCTAATTGGCTTGATAGGATCCCCAAGGAGAAGTGGGCCCAATCATATGATCAAGGAAGACGTTATGGCCATATGACAACCAACCTAGCTGAATCTATCAATTCGGTGTTGAAGGGAACGCGTCATCTTCCCATTACTGCTTTAGTTCAATCAACATATTATAGGTTGGCTGCACTTTTTGTTAAGATGGGGAACAAGCAAATTGCAATGATGGAGGGAGGGTACACATACTATGAAACAGTCACACAGACTATGCAAGAAAATCGCAGGAAAGCTAACTCCCACTTTGTTCGTAATTTTACGCGAGCAAATCAATCTTTTCTGATTGAAGAGTTAGATGATCCACAAAAGGGTGTTTCTGCAATGAAGTACAAAGTCAAGCTTAGTGACATGTTGTGTGACTGTGGGAAGTTTCAAGCATAAAGGTTCCCTTGTTCACATGTAGTTGCTGCTTGTGCACATGTCCATGTAGATTGCATGCAATATGTGGACAATGTCTATAGACTGGAAACTATATTGAATGTTTATAGACATGAGTTCGTAGCTGTAACACCCTGTCCGGATAATCTACCTAAAATCCGGCAGAGTTTCCTTTCTATCTCAACTATAACCCTCCTGCAAATAACACTCAATTTTATATCCTCAACCAGCAGTATTTCTCAATACTATTACCACATATATCCATGCATATTCAAAATTTATTCATGATCAATTTATTCTCAAATCAAACATATTGATTTATTGTCTCATATCTTCAAATATATACAATATATCCAGAAATAAACCTATCTCAGTAAGGTTTACTAGATAAAAACATCAAAAGACCAAATCTTTTAGAAATTTAGATATGATGCCCACCACGTCAATATACTCTTGAAGCGGAGAGTAGAGGAAGGCAGCAATCCCGACACCTAAGTGTGTCCTGAAAATGAGAAATAAGAGGAGGTGAGATATATGAATATCTCAATGAGTAGACAACATTTAAAGCGTGTGAAAACCATAATGGAAATCTGTAAAGTATAATTGACATTTTCAAAATAAATAATAATAAAACCATAATGAGTAATTCAAAGACGTAGCAAGCTTTTCAAATGTATAACAATATTATAATATTAAATCAATGAATAAAATCCGTAAAGTAAATCAAGTTTCGTATAATTGGGCTCCAACTTTCTGTCATGCACAAGAATACATCCATGAAATAACCAGGCAATATCCATGTAGGCATACTAGTAGCCGGCCCCAAAGGCCAATACCACCATAGGACCCCCCAAAGGCATATGTGTCGCTATGATGTGCCCCCAAAAGGCAAATATAACGGGATAGGGACTCTGGAGGTGGCTCCCACCACAAAGGCGTAGCACGCAGCTCCCATACCCCAGTCTAATATCACGGAATGAGGACTCTGGAGGTGGCTCCCGCCACAAAGGCGTAGCACGCAGCTCCCGTATTCCGGTCTAATATCACGGAATGGGGACTCTGGAGGTGGCTCCCACCACAAAGGCGTAGCACACAGCTCCCATATTCCGGTCAAGGAAATAATCTCATACATTAAGTCAGGTGGAGCCAAAACCATGTACGTCAAATTCTATGTAAAATCATATTTCATAAATCAACCAACTTACTCGATATAATATTTCTTAAAATAAAAATACTTTAATAACAAATCAATTCATATGATTAAATATCGTATATACCTTTAATATGTAAAATAAATATTATGTTAAAAAAATATATATATAATTATAATTAAAGAAATTTCAAATAACTATAGTTGTTGTCTACTCACAATCCTTGAGATGATCTCACTGTACACCTCGACCTGAAACTTCGGGATCCACAAGTGACGTCGGATCTACGTGGCCTAGAGATTAACAACAATTAGTATCTATACATGCTCAAAGCATTACACAATTTTTGAATGTAACTTAAGTCCCATAAATCTACCCCATATACTAATTTCTCATACTCAAAACAACATATCCTTAATTTTTAATATCATTTCCATAATCATTTTCTCCATAATTCAACTCCATAATCATGTCCTTATCAAATTCCTTTCTAGTACTCCATGCCTTAGAGATGAGATTTTCATAATCCATAACCATCAATAGTACTATATTTCTCTTAAGCAATAAATTCCTTAATATCAAGTTAGATAAAAAAATCATAACTTGAGTTTGGTAAGGAATTTGGAAGTGATTCCAATTGGTTTATTTCAACCAATATGTCTAATTTATGAATAAAATAACTAACTTATACAACTAGAACAAAATTTTGATCAAATTTGATAAAACCCGAAACTATGCTGAAACAGGGATCAACACAGAACAGCCAACTTCACCGAATTTTATCTTTTTAACCGCTTATCGGTTTTGGGTGATTCAAATACCAAAATTCTCATATTGAAGTATAGTTTCTAGGAAAAATATCAAAAAAATACAAAACCTAATGTGTCGAACCCAGAAAATCCGAACAGCAAGCATGCTCAGTTTCCCCTATTTTGCTTTTTCTTCCCATTTTCTTGTTCATGCTTTCAAATCCTTTTAATTCTTACCAAAAATGAGTAAAATTCATACTTAATAGATGGATTTCAGACCTTAACATGTATATGGTGTAAAGATCTTAGCATGCTCAAATAGAATATCTAAAGAAAATGAAGAATTTATCAAGAAACTAACCTTGGATGTAATTTTTGTTGAGATTATGGTGGAATACTTGAAGAAAATTTTGAGAGAGAGAGAGATAGAGTGGGAGGCCGGCTGCTTGAAGAAGAGAAGGAAAATGTTTTGAGATTTCGGGAGAGAAAGATGAAGATAAAGAGATATTTTTCTTGTTTTTGGGATAATTGCATATTAGTCCCTCAACTTTTTATAAATAACCATTAAGCCCCTAAACTTTTTAATATGTTCATTTTGATCCTTTCTTCTTTTATTTCCTTCACTTATAACTTCTTACCAATTTCCAAGTTTGTCCTTAAAATTTTCGGGATTTAACTTTACATGATTATACGTAACCTCGGTTGTTACAACTTACCCCCCATATAAAAATTTCGTCCTCGAAATTTACTTACCAACTTGATTGAATAAGTGAGGATATTGAGTCCGCATATCTTCCTCCCTTTCCCATGTAGCTTCTTCGTATAAATGATTCCTCCAAAGAACTTTCACTAATGGAATAGTCTTAGTCCTTAGAACTTGGTCCCTTCTATCCAAAATCTCAACCGGCTGCTCTTCATAAGTTAAGTTTTCCTCAATTTCCATAGGCAAATCCTTCAATATATGTGAAGAATCGAAAATGTACTTTCGAAGCATGGAAACATGGAACACATTATGAATTCGTGACAACTTTTCTGGTAAGGCCAATCTATAAGCAACTGGGCCAATCCGTTCAATGATCTCATACGGCCCTATATATCGAGGGCCCAACTTTCCTCGTCTTCCAAACCGGATTACTCCTTTCCAAGGAGTCACTTTTAAAAACACCATATCACCAACTTCAAACTCTAAATCTTTTCTCCGATTATCTGCATAGCTCTTTTGTCAATCTTGAGCTATTTTTATCTTTTCCCGAATTACCTTAACTTTGTCTGCAGTCATCATAACAATTTCTGGACCTAGTAATTTCCTTTCATCTATATCATCCCAACACACCGGAGTTCTGCACTTCCTTCCATATAAAGCTTCAAACGGAGCCATGTCGATGCTGGACTGATAACTATTGTTATACGCAAACTCTGCTAGAGGCAAGTGTTCATCCCAATTTCCTTTGAATTCCATAATACAAGATCTGAGCATATCTTCCAAAATTTGAATTGTCCGTTCAGATTGTCCATCCGTCTGAGGATGAAAAGCAGTACTGAACTTGAGTTTAGTGCCCATAGCATTCTGCAAACTTGGCCAAAATCGAGATGTGAATCGGGGGTCTCGATCAGATACAATCGATACTGGGGCACCATGTAACCTAACAATTTCATTCACATAAAGTTTAGCCAATCTTTCCATGGAAAAAGTCTTCTTGACTGGCAAAAAGTGAGCTGATTTTGTCAGACGATCAACAATCACCCAAATGCTGTCATAACCAGACTGTGTTCTTGGCAATCCCGAAACGAAATCCATAGCAATATCTTCCCACTTCCATTGAGGAATAGGTAGGGGGTTCAATTTCCCAGAAGGTTTTTGATGCTCGGCTTTAATTTGTTGGCATACCAAGCATCTAGAAACAAACTCAGCTATGTCTCGTTTCATACCTTGCCACCAATAATGTTCTCTTAAGGTTCGATACATCTTCACGCTACCGGGATGTAACGCATATGGTGCATTATGAGCTTCCTCCAAAATCACCTTCCGGAGTTCTTCATCCTGAGGCACACAAAGCCTATTTCTCATTATCAGTACATCATCATCCTTTAATTGATAGTCAATCCTCACACCATCCCTTACTTCTTGCTTTAACTTTACCAGCATAGGGTCATTATTTTGTGCTTCACGTATCCAATCAATATGAATCGGTTTAACCTTCAAGTGGGCTATCAGGAGATTATTCTCATCAATCATCAATTCTAAAGGTAAAGACTTCAACTCATTTTGTAAGGGTTTCTGAATTGCCCGGATATGAGCAAGAGAACTAGAAGACTTTCTACTAAGAGCATCGGCCACTACATTGGCCTTTCTTGGGTGGTAGTCAATTACACAGTCATAATCTTTTATCAATTCCAACCATCTCCTTTGCCTCAAATTTAATTCTTTCTGATCCATCAGATATTTCAGACTCTTATGATCAGTGTAGATTGTACATTTTTCTCCAAATAAATAATGCCTCCAAATTTTCAGTGCAAACACCACTGCCGCTAACTCTAAATCATGAGTGGGATAGTTTTGCTCATGCTGTTTCAGTTGTCGAGAAGCATAAGCTATCACCTTCCCATGTTGCATCAAAACGCAACCCAAACCTCGCCTCGAGGCATCACTGTATACCACAAAGCTTCCATTCCCTGATGGTAGTGTAAGAACTGGTGCTGTGGTCAATCTACGCTTGAGCTCTTGGAAAGCTTGCTCACATTCATCAGTCCACTCAAACTTAGCATGCTTCCTTGTTAATTTTGACAAAGGAGAGGCAATCATGGAAAATCCTTCCACGAATCTTCGATAGTACCCTGCCAATCCGAGAAAGCTCCTAACTTCTGTGACATTAGTGGGTCTTTCCCAAGCAACTACAGCTTCTACCTTTTGTGGATCCACAAAAATCCCTTCCTTAGATACTACATGACCAAGGAATGCTACTTTGTCTAGCCAGAATTCACACTTGGAAAATTTAGCATAAAATTGCTTTTCACGCATGGTCTGCAACACTGTTTTCAAATGGCTTACATGATCATCCTTATTCCTGGAATAAACTAGGATGTCATCGATGAAAACAATAACAAACTTATCTAAGTAGGGCCGAAACACCCTATTCATCAAATCCATAAAGACTGCAGGTGCATTAGTTAGCCCAAAAGGCATAACTAAGAATTCATAATGACCATATCGAGTTCTAAAAGCAGTCTTTGGAATATCAGATTCTTTAATCTTCAATTGATGATAACCCGATCTTAGGTCTATTTTGGAGAACACACTTGCACCTTGCAACTGATCAAACAAGTCATCAATCCTTGGCAAAGGATACTTATTCTTAATGGTGACCTTGTTCAGTTGCCGGTAGTCGATACACAATCGTAAAGATCCATCCTTTTTCTTTACAAATAAAATCGGTGCTCCCCAAGGTGAAGTACTAGGCCGAATGAAACCTCTCTCAACTAGGTCTTGCAACTGCACTTTCAATTCCTTTAGCTCCGAAGGTGCCATTCTATAGGGTGCCTGAGAAATAGGAGCACTGCCAGGGATTAAGTCAATAGTAAACTCCAATTCCCTGTCAGGAGGTAAACGACCAATTCTTCAGGAAAGATCTCAGGAAACTCTTTGACCACAGGTATAGTTTCCAACTTTGCCTCATGTATGTCCTTGTTAATCACATAAGCAAGGTAAGCAGAATACCCTTTTTGCAAGTATCTATTGGCTGCCATCTTGGAGATAAGGCAAGAAGGTAAAACTTTCCTTTCTCCTTGAAAAGTAAACTCCAAATCTCCTGACTTCTTAAAAGTCACAGTTTTGGAAAAACAATCTATCACTGCATTGTTTTTAGACAACCAATCCATTCCCAAAATCACATCGAAATCATACATTCCTAATGGAAACAAATTAACTGGTAATTCATGCTCCTGAACCATAACGGTACAATCCGGATAAACCACATCAATTTTCAAAGTTTCTCCCATTGGGGTACTAACGACCATAGGAATGTCTAAACTCCTAGATTCTCTACCCAAATGCATGACATATGAATTAGCAACAAAAGAATGAGTTGCACCTGGATCTATTAAGATCCTAGCATTTGCCTTAGAAATTGGGAGAGTACCTGTAACCACTTCAGGAGTAGCCTGAGCCTGTTGGTGGGTCATAGCATAAATTCTGGCTGCAGTTCGAGGTCTACCAGGCTGTCCACTCTGTCGAGGGCCAGTAGATGAACCAACTTGAGATTGTACCCCAATTCTATCTCTAACTGCTGTCGGCTGATGTGCAGCAATAGGTTGGGTCCTTTCTCTTTGACCCACTGACAGCTGACTAGTAACTCCCTTGTTCTCCAGCTTGGGACAATCCCGTTTCATGTGTCCCGGTTCTTTGCAGTAAAAACACACACCCTGTAGTCTCCAACATTCACCAGGGTGATTCTTCCCACAATGGGGACACTGAGGATAAGTCAATGTACGAGATCCTCCTGACCTCCCAGGTGGCAATCTAGTCTGCTGTTGAGGTCTAATGATAAATCTACTAGAAGAACCACTAATAGGTTTTCTGTCTAATCCCTCCTGAAATCTCAAGGGTTTGGAACCACTGACACTGCTTTCTACATAACTTTTCTTAGGCCTCATGTCCTCACTGGAGGATTGCCATTTTCTTTTTCTGAACATCTCTTCTCTATCTTTCATTTCTTTCAGATTCTGTTCAGCTTTGATTGCCATGTTGACCCATTTATTAAAGTCATCTGTATCCAGGGTCGTCAACCTATCTCGAATACTAACATGTAGCCCATCTTAGAATTTCTTGCATCTATCAGTATCGTTGGCTACTATTGATGGAGCAAATTCTGATAGTTCACTGAATTTTTGCTCGTACTCTGCTACTGACATACCACCCTGTTTTAAATTCATAAACTCAGTCCATTTCTTTTCTCGCAAGGCCCAAGAATAGTATTTTTCTTCAAACTCTCTTCGAAAATCTGCCCAGGTTATGGCAGGACGTCCAACATACCTTTGCACTGTAGTTTTCCACCATGTGTGTGCATGATCCTTCAAAAATTGCACCGCACATGGTAACCTCATAGGCTCGGGAATCTGAAGAGTAATGGAAGTAGTCTCAAATTTTTGTAGCCATGACCAGGCTAAATCTGATTCCAAAGACCCTCTGAAAATCTTGCAACCCATATTCTTCAAATCTTTACAGTAATCAACTATCCCCTTCTCAGCAGGGGCAGTCAAAGCGGGAATTACTCTTGCCAAGGCCGCAACTGCCTCAGCTAAATTACGATCAGCTGCTGGAGGTGCTGCTGAGGGTGCAGCAACAGAAGATGAACCAGCAGCTCAAGCTTGTTCTCCAATTTGCTCATCAACATTCACATTTCTATTCCTATCCCTATTTTGGGGTAGGGGATTGTAACTAGGCCTTCCTCTTCGACGTGGTGGCATCGTGTCTGATTTTCTGCACAGGTGACAATATTTTAATACTTCAACAAACAGTTCCTAAGTCTACAGGACCTATAACCTTGCTCTGATACCAAATTGTAACACCGTGTCCGGATAATCTACCTAAAATCCGGCAGAGTTTCCTTTCTATCTCAACTATAACCCTCCTGCAAATAACACTCAATTTTATATCCTCAACCAGCAGTATTTCTCAATACTATTACCACATATATCCATGCATATTCAAAATTTATTCATGATCAATTTATTCTCAAATCAAACATATTGATCTATTGTCTCATATCTTCAAATATATACAATATATCCAGAAATAAACCTATCTCAGCAAGGTTTACTAGATAAAAACATCAAAAGACCAAATCTTCTAGAAATTTAGATATGATGCCCACCACGTCAATATACTCTTGAAGCGGAGAGTAGAGGAAGGCAGCAATCCCGACACCTAAGTGTGTCCTGAAAATGAGAAATAAGAGGAGGTGAGATATATGAATATCTCAATGAGTAGACAACATTTAAAGCGTGTGAAAACCATAATGGAAATCTGTAAAGTATAATTGACATTTTCAAAATAAATAATAATAAAACCATAATGAGTAATTCAAAGACGTAGCAAGCTTTTCAAATGTATAACAATATTATAATATTAAATCAATGAATAAAATCCGTAAAGTAAATCAAGTTTCGTATAATTGGGCTCCAACTTTCTGTCATGCACAAGAATACATCCATGAAATAACCAGGCAATATCCATGTAGGCATACTAGTAGCCGGCCCCAAAGGCCAATACCACCATAGGACCCCCCAAAGGCATATGTGTCGCTATGATGTACCCCCAAAAGGCAAATATAACGGGATAGGGACTCTGGAGGTGGCTCCCACCACAAAGGCGTAGCACGCAGCTCCCATACCCCAGTCTAATATCACGGAATGGGGACTCTGGAGGTGGCTCCCGCCACAAAGGCGTAGCACGCAGCTCCCGTATTCCGGTCTAATATCACGGAATGGGGACTCTGGAGGTGGCTCCCACCACAAAGGCGTAGCACGCAGCTCCCATATTCCGGTCAAGGAAATAATCTCATACATTAAGTCAGGTGGAGCCAAAACCATGTACGTCAAATTCTATGTAAAATCATATTTCATAAATCAACCAACTTACTCGATATAATATTTCTTAAAATAAAAATACTTTAATAACAAATCAATTCATATGATTAAATATCGTATATACCTTTAATATGTAAAATAAATATTATGTTAAAAAAATATATATAATTATAATTAAAGAAATTTCAAATAACTATAGTTGTTGTCTACTCACAATCCTTGAGATGATCTCACTGTACACCTCGACCTGAAACTTCGGGATCCACAAGTGACGTCGGATCTACGTGGCCTAGAGATTAACAACAATTAGTATCTATACATGCTCAAAGCATTACACAATTTTTGAATGTAACTTAAGTCCCATAAATCTACCCCATATACTAATTTCTCATACTCAAAACAACATATCCTTAATTTTTAATATCATTTCCATAATCATTTTCTCCATAATTCAACTCCATAATCATGTCCTTATCAAATTCCTTTCTAGTACTCCATGCCTTAGAGATGAGATTTTCATAATCCATAACCATCAATAGTACTATATTTCTCTTAAGCAATAAATTCCTTAATATCAAGTTAGATAAAAAAATCATAACTTGAGTTTGGTAAGGAATTTGGAAGTGATTCCAATTGGTTTATTTCAACCAATATGTCTAATTTATGAATAAAATAACTAACTTATACAACTAGAACAAAATTTTGATCAAATTTGATAAAACCCGAAACTATGCTGAAACAGGGATCAACACAGAACAGCCAACTTCACCGAATTTTATCTTTTTAACCGCTTATCGGTTTTGGGTGATTCAAATACCAAAATTCTCATATTGAAGTCTAGTTTCTAGGAAAAATATCAAAAAAATACAAACCCTAATGTGCCGAACCCAGAAAATCCGAACAGCAAGCATGCTCAGTTTCCCCTGTTTTGCTTTTTCTTCCCATTTTCTTGTTCATGCTTTCAAATCCTTTTAATTCTTACCAAAAATGAGTAAAATTCATACTTAATAGATGGATTTCAGACCTTAACATGTATATGGTGTAAAGATCTTAGCATGCTCAAATAGAATATCTAAAGAAAATGAAGAATTTATCAAGAAACTAACCTTGGATGTAATTTTTGTTGAGATTATGGTGGAATACTTGAAGAAAATTTTGAGAGAGAGAGAGATAGAGTGGGAGGCCGGCTGCTTGAGAAGAGAAGGAAAATGTTTTGAGATTTCGGGAGAGAAAGATGAAGATAAAGAGATATTTTTCTTGTTTTGGGGATAATTGCATATTAGTCCCTCAACTTTTTATAAATAACCATTAAGCCCCTAAACTTTTTAATATGTTCATTTTGATCCTTTCTTCTTTTATTTCCTTCACTTATAACTTCTTACCAATTTCCAAGTTTGTCCTTAAAATTTTCGAGATTTAACTTTACATGATTATACGTAACCTCGGTTGTTACAGTAGCAGTTGAAAATGAAGGTTATTGGCCTCAATATGATGGTCCAGAAGTGTGTCCCAATTAAGAAATAGGGAGAAATCCACATGGTCGGCCAAAATCAAGTCGTATTTATAATGAAATGGACCTTAGGGAGAAAGGCCAACCAAAACGTTGTGGATTATGCAGAAATGAAGGTCATAACTATCGAAAATGTCCGCATGAATTTGGCACATCGAGAGAGAGTTCGCATCAACAATAAAGGAATTACATGTTTTCGTAACCTATAATATTTACATATTTTGCCATTAAGGGAAAATGTTATGCAAGTTTTTTTTCTACTTATCATGTAATTTGGATTATTATTTTATATAAAAATTAAAAAATTTTATAAAAATATATTGAATAATATATTTTATTACATTTTTATAAATTAAATAACAACATTAACATTTTAGTTAGATATGCTGAATAAAAAAATTAAAAATAACAATTAATTTCCCAACAAATTTAAAATAAATAACATGAAATGCAAAACATATAAATTTATATATCACAAATTTAAAATACATTATTCTCGTTATATTGATAAAAATACATTTATTCTAATTATTGCGTTGTGTAGAGCAACAGTGTCGAGCTCTCCTAGTGCGTGGTGGTTGGACCCGTCGTTCAACCTCGTTAGTGGCACGTATTCGCGGTCAACCACGACCTCCTGCTGTAACTGCCACTGGTTCCGGCTGTATGTCATCCGTCATTTCTTCTGTATCAAAAATTTGAAACCCACTGTTGGAGGAACCAACACCTAGTTCACCCATAAAGGGAACCTGACTACTAGATGGACCCAGAAATGATGTACCATCAAATGTTGACGCAGGGGTTCCAAACTGATACATTGATGTTAGATATGCTGAACTTGGACTTAGGATGGGGAGCTGGTCATCTAACCTCGTCATTGGCTGTGATGGTCGATAACACTCATCAACATCATATCCGGGGTGAATGACGGAATAACGATGACTGGATGGTACTCCATGATCCCGTTCAGGTTCAGGATGACTAAATGACATCTTCGGTGCTGTGAACTCCGATGAGGCCGGTTGACGTGTCCGCCCACGTTGTCGGCTAGGTCTAGGAACTTCCATATCCTTAGGAGGGACTGGAGTTGAAGTTCGTCTGGTAAATGGCATACTCCTAACATCCTCATACACAGACGGTGGACAAACAAAAGGCCGACCTTCATTTTTATACCATCCTATGTAATCATCAGATGGGTTGAAATTATTACCAACAATCGGATAACCTTTCGAAATTCGTTGACAACGTATATTCCACCAATGGATCCAATGTTCATGCTTCGCAGGCCAGAATTCCTCATGACGACCACCCATGTCGATCTTGTGAAGCTTATCAAGGTTCACCGGGGCTTGCGGAATTGGTTATTGCATCCCAACTTGTCGCAACACCCTGTCAGTTTGGTGCCACTCTACATATGAAAAGCATATAAATGCTGTGTTTGCTTTCCATATATTACAATTATTGTAGGCATCCGATGGGAGGCATGCGATAATTTCACTTGAGAAATATGGCATCCATAGAAACTGCGAATAATTATTACAAATTATTAGTTTCATATGGATTAAATACAAAATACTTGAATGTAACAATCGAAATATTTACCTTATCATATCCTACTCGATCTAGTCGCAATCTTATACTTGCAAGGTTGGTCGGAGTCTCGGTAAAATCTCTACTCCTACTCCTACTCCACCTGTTAAAATGCATATAAAATCTTAATAGACCTATAAAAATACAAGTTCGTACAAAATTAATAAAATAGTAAAGATTATTACATGCTTGCAAGGGGGTATACAGACGAAACATCCACGCGCGGAGCAAGAAATGGCAGCCGATACCAAGCCCATGATTGTAGAAGCACTAAACATCCACCTATGTCATGGCTTTTTGGAACTGTAGCCCGGCAAAGTTCTCTATACAAAACCTCCAAACACGCAGAACCCTAACTATAATTTGCCGCATGCTCTAAATCACGTAGTAATGGAAGATACATTAAATGTACCCGACTGCTCGATTTGTCAGGCATCAGTAATCCTCCAATCAAACGTAAAATATATGCTCTAGCAGCATATTGTATATGTTCTTCAGTTGCGTGTAATGGAAGATTTTGAAAGGATTTCAACCAATTTAGTCTCACCGTTGAGCCAGATACATACTCATCTGTAGGTACCGAGCCCAATAGATTTTGACACTCTTCATTCCAATCTAGCAAGCTTCCGCCTGTAACTGCATCGCCATGGACCGGAAGTCCAAGTTGAAGCGCAACATCTTCTAGAGTTACCGTGCATTCACCAAATGGAAAATGAAAAGTGTGCGTCTCGGGTCTCCATCGTTCAATTAACGCACTGATTAAGTCGGGTTGTGTCAAAAATCGTCGAATTTGAGTTGCGTGATAAAATCCGGCTCTTCTTAAGTGGTCAATAATAGATGGATGCGGGTCGTCTAATGTAAATTTCCTCGAACGTAACACGCGACGAGTATCCTGTTGATAATTAATTAAATAAAATAAAACAATATTAAATATTAATATATTATAAAACTATAATAATTAAAAAATTAAACAATATAAAAATTCTAAAATTCTAAAACTATAAAATAACAAAACAATAATAATATAAAATTTTAAATTTATTTATATAATTATTAAATAATTAAATAATATAAAAAATAAATAACTATAAAATGAAAAAACAATAATAATAAAAAAAATTATAAAACTATAATAATAAAAATTAATATAATATAAAAATTAAAATTATATAAAATTATAAAATGAAAAAATAATAATAATTAAAAAATTAAAAAACTATAATAATAAAAAATTAAACAATATAAAAAATAAATAATTATAAAACTATAAAATGAAAAAACAATACTAATTAATAAATGATAAAACTATAATAATTAAAACATTAAAAATATAAAAATTATAAAATTATAAAACTATAAATTTACAAAATAATAAGAATTTACTAAAAATTGATAATGTAATACAAATAATATTACAACAATTTACTTACCTCTTTAAATATAACATCCGATATGTGATTTGTTTTCAACCTCAATACTGATGATGAAGCCATTTTTAAATATTGTTGTAAAAAATAAATTGTTGGTAGAAAAAAAATTGATTGTAGAAAGAAGAAAGAAAATAAAAATAAGTTGTAAAAAATGAGAGGGGTTATTTATAGAAGAGTGGTGTGTGTGTGGAGGGAGAGGAGGGGAGGGGATTTTGAAGGCAACGGTCAAGTTATAGTTGCCTTCAAAAAATTTTGATTTTTTTTTGTATTTTATTATTATTTCTTTGTTTTAAAATGTTATATAGTAAAATTTAACTAAAAATTTAAAAAAAAAGTTTCATAAAATTTAAATAAGAAATATACCGTTGGACTTTTAATTTTATTTAATTTTAATTTAATTTTTTTATTTAATTTATAATTTTTAAAATTAAAATACAAATTTTAAAAACAAATTTGCAATTTCTTTTTTAATTTAAGTTAAAAAAAAATACCACCAAGGGAAATCGCCACCTTCCATGGCGATTTTCCTTTGTGTTTTTTGAAAACTTTGAAAATTTTACGTTGGGAAATCGTCATGGGGGATGACGATTTCCCAGCTGATTTAAAAACAAACGAATTTTGAAAATTAATCTGAAAATAACGATATTTTGATAAAAATAAAAAAAATTTAGCTATATTCTGATTAAAAAAAAAACTCTCAAAAATGTAGAATAAACACCCCATTCCAAAATGGATAAAGGGAGGGGATGAAGGTCAGGAGGGAGGAAAGGGATGGAATGAAGAATGAGGGGAGAAAGAAGAGGAGCGATTATGTTTATTTCATTAAAAGTATATTTATCTTTATAATATTTTTAATAATACATTTTTATTTTTTATAAATTATTTTAAACTATTAAATCATTTAATGATTAATCTTTTATAGAGGGTATGTTTTTGAAATTTAACCTTTTTATTATCTCAAAAGGCAAATTAGCAGTGTTAAACCCTACAAACATCCACCACCAAAAACAGAAAGAAAATAAAATTTATTTTTATTAAATTTCAAAATTTTCTTTCTCTTCTTCTTTCTGTTGGCTGCTTTTTCTTTTCTCCTTATTTTCTCTCCATAAGAACTGTTTCTCTATCTGTCCCCTTCTTTCGAAAACTCCCCATTTTGGTTCTTCATTTGAAGCAGCCATGTCTTTTAGAGGAGTAAGTGTCTCTTTCTTTTGATTCTTTTAGATCTGATTTAGTTTGGGTTCTTTTTATTCTCTTTGTTTTAGCTTAAAATGAGTTGATTTTTTTTCCGTGCTGAAACTTAAACAAAGTTGAGGTTTTTATTACATGGGTAGCTTCTATTTTTGTTTTAATTTATTGGGTTTTTTTTGTTCTTTATGTAAGATTGAATATTCCATGGCTAGTTAGATCTTAGCTTTTAGTTTTAGTTGTTGCAGTTTTTTACTTTTTGGGTCCATGAAATTATGGATTATTAGATTAGATTGGTTTTTTAGTTTAATTAATTAAAATCTGATGGGAATGTTATGCAAGTCAAGCTTGGTACTTTACTGCAATCCCATTGATCTTAGTTGAAGTAAAGTTATCTCAAGAATACAGCTTGAAGAAAAAAAGGATTTTGATTTTGTACTCAAAATAGTGTATTTTGTAGGTTTATCTCAGCTAAGTTGAAGTAAAATTTGCCTTTTTTGTGCATCTTCGTCCCCAATTGTAATGCTAGCACTGCATCTCGTTGTAAATAAATGGGCCTTGAGATTTGAACCAGGATTAGGCTCTTGAATTATGTTTGATTGGTTTGTTTACTGATGGACTTGAAATTGTATTTGCACTGCATTAGCCTCAATTCCCATCTGACGTGTATGGCACTTACGAATACTGATGGAGTTAGAAATTAAGGATCGTGTTGGAAAATATTGTTTTTTGTCCATTTACACATTTGTCATTCTTAAATTTTGTGAAAGTTTTCGCATTATATCAGACGCTTCTGCATCTTGGACTTGTTGTTTAGGGTTCATTGAACAAAGTTTGTTCTGCTTTGCAGAAAATGTAATGGTTTTTTAATATAAAAATGTCAATACTAGTCAAGTTTGGTTGGAGCAAGCATTGAACATTGAGCATTTGTTTCTTGTTTTCAGGCAAATGCATCATCTGGCATGGGAGTAGCTGAAGACAGCAAAAGCACGTACCTGGAGCTGCAGAGGAAGAAGGTGTTCCGATATGTGATCTTTAAGATTGATGAGAAGAAAAAAGAGGTTGTAGTTGAAAAGACTGGAGGTCCAGCTGAGAGCTATGATGATTTCACTGCCTCATTGCCTGAGAGTGATTGCCGATATGCAGTTTATGACTTTGATTTTGTGACTTCTGAGAACTGCCAGAAGAGCAAGATCTTTTTTATTGCATGGTCAGTTTCTCTTTCAATTGCAAAATTATTCAATTCTGACAAAATTTTGTGCTGCATTTGCATTATAAGTCAGTGAGTCTGATCTAATTATAACACATTTTATTCTTTCTTTCCTCTCTCTCTCTGTTTGGCTTCTGAAACTTCAACCGCATTGTATGCCCATTGTGTAGTGCAATTTGACAGAAAATGGAAGCATTTATGGCTGGAACAATTATTTAATCCCTTTCCTATATATCTCCATTGCTTTGTTGAATCTTTTGGTTGAAAATTTGATAATTTATGCTTTGTTAATACCTTAGGTTTTGAATTCTGTTGGTTTTTCTGAGGACTTTCTTGGAATTATTTTCCTCACTCAGGTTTTTGTAGATTGTGTTAGGTTTGCTAGAAATACAAATGATTATGATGAATGTATGATGCACTCTCTGTTCTCCATGCAAAGAGATGGAGAGGGAACAAATATCGGTGGTGATTGAATCCATGGATGTCATGCTTGCAATGCTACTTTTGTAATTTGTATGTGAATTTAAAAAATACTTGTGAGATGATGTTTTTTCCTCGGGTTCCATCCAAAATCAAATCATCATCTTCACAGTGGATATTAGTTCTGAGTCATATTTCCTTCTATGCAGTTTCTGTTCACAAAATTTGCTTAGTCCTCTGGATTTGATTCTTCCTGTTCTTTTACTATATTAAAAAACAGGGATGTTTTGGATATTTTTTCACTGCCACTGGTTTGCCACAAATTTGCCTGTATGATCTGGAAGGCAGGCTGATCTGGCAGCTTGATGTTTTTTTTTTCCATTCCTTCTGGCATTGAGAAAGATGGAGTTTATATTCATAAAAGGTGTAAGATATATAGTTAAGATTAAACTTTCGAGCTGAGTTGGTTTGCGGTGGCATCTACGCTAGGGTAAGCAAAGAATTGTTGTGTGTGATTACAAGGTGCTCCATCATTGGTCTTGTTTTCTGATGCATTCCTTGCTTATCTAATACAATATTGAGCCAAGTATATCTGCTTTGCTTTCTTTTTAAGGTTCATAAACTCAAGTTGTTTGAGTCTGCAAAGCAGTGGTAGGAAAATCACGAAATTAATTTTCATTTCTTGCCATTGACAGTTGAAGTTTTTGTGAAATTGTAAGAGGAAACAAGCGTGAAAATTAACCGGTGCCCGTTTTTTTTTCTTTCCGATTTGTCATCTCTGTTTTTCTGTATACAAGTCTGACTCTATGTTCTTTCTATAGGTCACCCTCTGTTTCAAGGATCCGTGCCAAGATGCTGTATGCAACATCCAAGGACAGGTTCAGAAGGGAATTGCAGGGAATTCACTACGAAATCCAGGCAACTGACCCAACTGAAATCGATCTTGAGGTGATCAAAGAGCGTGCACATTAAAGCATTCACTCCCTTTATGGGTTTCACATGCTTAGTAAACTCGCTAGAGTTGCTTTTAGTATCGTTTCCTGGTTCAATTAGTTGCTGAATGAAGTGCAGTTACCTGTCTTTGACACAGTATATATGTCGTGATCGTTAAATAACGCCTGCGAAGGCTGATTAGGAGCTTAGGGTTCAAACATCTGGGGTGGTGTTGGTGACTTTGGGCTCCTCATTGCCATGATGCTTCTCAGGTGAAAATGGTTGTGATTATGGATATTTGACTCTTATTAAGGGAAATGGTATTTCAATCACTTGTCCTACTGTTTATCTGAGCCTTTTTCTGATAAAATTTTGTAGGCTGTTGAAATATAAAGGCTAAATGCTCAATTTAATATCAAACCTATTAGCATATGAGTAGATCAGGATTAAATTTTTTATTTCAGTCTATTAAGAGTTCAATATTTTCGGATTGTGACAAATAAGAACTTATGGTTGTGTTTAATGTACACGCGCCAAAAAAATAAAAAAAATTTGCTGACATGTAATATTTTCTTGCATACATGGCACTCAAAAACAAAAAATAACTCTAGAAAATAAAAATAAAATTCAAATAAATAAAATGATTTCATCTAAAAACAAAATAAAAAACAAAATCCCTAATTTTGATAACTCAAAACCCTAATACAATAAATCTTTATTTGAACTCAAACCCATTCTCATTTTTATAAAAAATACAAAATCTATTTTCATTTCTTTGGTTTCGTCCCAAATCTGTTTTTAATTAAAATCAAAATTCATCTCACGTTTGTAAATCGTTCTTCACCCAAGAAAACCCAAACCAAAATCAGTACATGTTTCGACTTAGCCTTGTGATTCTCTAATTCATTTTCCTTGATCTGGTATTTCGAAAAGGAGATGATTAGGGTCAACAAAAGAAGCAGCAAGGATGGAACAAACGGTTTTGAATTTCAAAATCCTGCTCCTTGAAAATGGGTATTAAACAAAGGTAATAGTGGGTTAGGTGAATGGGTAAGTTTTGATTCATCAAAGGAAAGATTCACCCAAGATAAGTTTTGATTATGTGAAGGAATTTTTTTTATTAAGATTATGAATGTCCCCTTGAAAATGGGTATTAAACAAAGGTAATAGTGGGTTAGGTGAATGGGTAAGTTTTGATACATCAAAGGAAAGATTCATCCAAGATAAGTTTTGATTATGTGAAGGAATTTTTTTTATTAAGATTATGAATGTCCGTAATAATTTGGGCAAATCTCTAATATGATGATTGATAGATAAACAAAATATTAGAGACTTACAGAGAGAGACGAGTTTGTCAACTTTTCATATTATCCAAATAAATTCCAAAAATCTTGAAAACCCAGTTGAAAAACAAATGTTTGAAGGTTTCTACACAAAAAAATATTTTGTGGGTGAGAAATAAGTGTGTAATCAGAGTGTGAGAGATAAGAAGTTAGCAAAAAAAAAAAAAAAAATCAGGTTGATTATTTTCACATTTCAGATCAAAATAAGGAGAAGATCTGATTTTGGAATTTTTTGTTTCTAATGTTTGTTTTGTTTTTTCGATTATAAATATTTTTTATTCATTTACTTTTTATTTTTATTTTTAGGAATTAATTTACTAATTAAATGGCCATCTCTCTTGCCAAATGTGTAAAAAAATGACATGTCAATATTTTTTTTAATCTCACTGATTGTTTTGACGCGTGTAAGTTAAACACATTCATAAATCCTTATTTATCACAACTCGAGAATTAACCTTAATAGATTGAAATAAAAAATTTAATTTTGATCCACTAATGTATTAATAAGTTTGATCTTAAATTGAACATTTAGTAAAATATAAATAGTAGTAATTTCAACTGTTAGTCATTGAATCAAATATATCAGCAATTCTCTGGCATTGTTTTCTACTGTTTTTGTTTTATATGGAGTTTTGATGGTTTTTTTACTATAATATAGCACAAAAAATAAATTACGAAATTACCGTTGGTTTCTGATTATTTCTCAAAATACGACTTTTTTTTTTCTAGCTGGGAAATCGCCATGGGGGATGGCGATTTCCCAGCGTTATTTTTTGAAAATTTGTAAAAAACACCAAGGGAAATCGTCATGGGGGGTGGCGATTTCCCTTCATGTATATATATATATTTTTTTAATTAATAAACAAAAATTAAAATTTAAACAAAAATTTAATTTAATTTGATAAATTTATTTTTAAAAATTATAAATTAAATTAAAATATTTTTTTATAATTTAAAAAAAATTAAAAATTCGTAAAATATATTTTAGGTTTTTTTATAATTTAATATTTTGAAATTTTTTTTTTAAATTTTAAATTTGAAAATAGAAAAAACAAATTAGAAGAAAAAAAAAATTGAAAGGGGGCAACGGTCATATGATAGTTGGGGTTCTGCGTGTTTGGCGGTTTTGTATAGAGAACTTTGCCGAGCTACAGTTCCAAAAATCCATGACATAGGTGGATGTTTAGTGCTTCTACAATCATGGGCTTGGTATCGGCTACCATTTCTTGCTCCGCGCGTTGATATTTCGGCTGTATACCCCCCTTGCAAGTAGGTAATAATCTTTACTATTTTATTAATTTTGTACGAACTTGTATTTTTATAGGTCATTAAGATATTATATGCATTTTAATAGGTGGAGTAGGAGTACGAGTAGAGATTTTACAGAGACTCCGAGCGATCTTGCAAGTATAAGACTACGACTAGATCGACTAGGATATGATAAGGTAAATATTTCGATTGTTACATTGAAGTTTTTTTTTTTATTTAATCCATATGAAACTAATAATTTGTAATAATTATTCGCAGTTTCTGTGGATGCCATATTCCTCGAGTAAAATTATGGCATGCCTCCCATCGGATGCCTACAATAATTTCAATATATGGAAAGCAAACACAACATTGATATGCTTTTCATATGTAGAGTGGCACCAAACTGACCGGGTGTTGCGACAATTTGGGATGCAACAACCGATTCCTACAGTCCCGGTGAACTTTGATAAGCTTCACAAGGTCGACATGCGTGGTCGTAATGATGAATTCTGGCCTGCGAAGCATGAACATTGGATCCAATGGTGGAACATACGTTTTCAACGAATTCCGACAGGTTACCCGATTGTTGGTAATAATTTCAATCCATCTGCTGATTACATAAGATGGTATAGAAATGAAGGTCGGCCTTTCGTTTGTCCACCGTCGATGCACGAGGATGTTAGGAGTATGCCATTTACCGGACAAACTTCAGCTCCAGTCCCTCCTACACAGGCTATGGATGCTCCTAGACCTCGCCGACAACGTGGGCGAACGCGTCAACCGACCTCATCGGAGTTCACAGCACCGAGGATGTCATTTGATCATCCTGAACCTGAACGGGATCATGGAGTACCATCCAGCCATCGTTATTCCGTAAGTCACCCCGGATATGACGTTGATGAGTGTTACCGACCATCACCGCCAAGAACGAGGTTAGATGACCAGCTCCCCATCCTAAGTCCAAGTTCAGCATATTTAACATCCATGTATCAGTTTGGAACCCCTTCGTCAGCATTTGATGCTACATCATTTATGGGTGCATCTAGTAGTCAGGTTCCCGTTATGGGTGAACTAGGTGTTGGCTCATCCAGCAGTGGGTTTCAAATTTTTGATACGGATGAAACGACTGATGACATACAACCGGAACCAGTGGCGGTTATAGCAAGAGGTCGTGGTGGACCGCGAATACGTGCCACTGACGAGGTTGAACGACGGGTGCAACCACCACGCACTAGAAGAGCTCGACACTGTTGCTCTACACCACGCATTAATTAGAATAATTGTAATGTGTTTTAAATTTCTAATATAAATTTATATGTTTTGCATTTCATGTTATTTATTTTAAATTTGTTCGAAAATTAATTGTTATATTTTATTTTAATTTATATCTTAATGTTGTTATTTAATTTTAATATAATAATCCAAATTACATGATAAGTTGCTTTTCTTTTTTTCATTTTAATTTAATTTTCTTTTTAAATTTTAATAAGAAATAAAATTTTAATCATAAATTAAATTAAAATTATTTTATCAAATATCTAGTTTTAAACTGTAACAATCTATACTATTATTAAAAACAATGATTAAATTGATGTCACGAGTTAATCGAATACCAACTCAAAAAAACTAATCAAATTTAAAAAATTATTTTACGATACCAACTTAAAAATAACTCTTTATTTAAAAAAGTGACTCGATAAATTTCTTTAAAAAAAAAATTTATTTACATTTTACATCATTAAATTATTTTTTATATAAATTAAATTTTCTTTTTTACAATATTACAAAATTATAAAAAATAAAATTTTTGATATAAAAATTTAATAAAAAATATAATCTTCTTTTTAAATTTTAATAAGAAATATATTTTTATTTTTTATAAAATTGTAATAATAAATTAAATTACATTTTTAATATATATTTAAAAAAAATAAATAACCAAACTTATAAAAAAATATTTTAATTTAATTTATAATTTTTAAAAATAAATTTATCAAATTAAATTTAATTTTTGTTTAAATTTTAATTTTTGTTTATTAATTAAAAAAAAATATACATGAAGGGAAATCGCCATCCCCATGGCGATTTCCCTTAATGATTTTAGCAAATTTTGCTAAAATTACCAAGGGAAATCGCCATGGGGGTGGCGATTTCCCTTGGTATTTTTAGCAAAATTTGCAAAAAACATCAAGGGAAATCGCTACCCCCCATGGCGATTTCCCTTGGTGTTTTTTACAAATTTTCAAAAAATAACGCTGGGAAATCGCCATGGGGGATGGCGATTTTCCAGCTAGAAAAAAAAAAGCCGTATTTTGAGAAATAATCTAAAACCAACGATAATTTGGGAATTTTTTTTTTTTTTGGCTATATTGTAATAAAAAAACCGAGTTTTGATAGTTGAAAAGAACCACTTTACCAAACTAGAAATTATTAAAAGTTTAATTTAATTGATTCATGCTTTTATTTTTAAAAAAAATATTTAATAAATATAAAATTTGAATTTTAAAAAATCATTTTACCAAACAAAAAAAAGTTTATTGACTACCGTTCTAACCCGAATACTATTGGGCTTGATTGGATAAAAAAAATTAAAAGTTTGAATCCGAAGAATTTGAATTAAAAATAATTTAGTTCGAATTTAAAAAACTCAAATTCAAAATTATTTAAACTAAAAAAATAAAAAATATTCAAATTCAAAAAATTTAATTCAAATCTTACTCAAATTCAAAAAGCATATTTAAATGATTAAATTTTACATAACATCTAAAAAATGACCTTAACTAATTAAAACCAAACCTGACTTGAATCTAATGGACCCCAACTAAAAAAACAAAAGTTCAAATTCGAAATTATAAAAAAATTTGAATTCAAAATAATTTAAATGACATGAATTCAACATCACTTGAAGAAAAAAAACTAAACTGACATAATTAAACCCAATATAATCCAAATCTAAAAAGAGAACCCAAACCGCCACTACCAAGTAATGAGGAAAGTATGATTGCATCAAGGTTATAAATCATTGAAAGTATATCTTCCTTTTAGGTATTGATATTTGATATTGGTATGTGTTTGTATATTTGATTTATCTTTTGTTTAAAATTTTTAATTTGTTAAATAGGTTAAAAAATCTAAAAATTAGATGTTAGTATGTAGATACATTTTATAATAATGTATTAAATATATATATATAAATACAAATAATGCAATATTATATATAAATATATTTTTTATTTTTATATTTATTCATATAATTTTATATAAATTATTCATATTTAATTAATTTTATTTATATTTAAATATAATTATATTTGTTAAATTTATTTTTTTACCATAAATACTCCTTTCTTAACGAGTATCAGTCAATACAGTTTTATTTATTCCATCAATGAATTTTTCATCTTCATCTCTAATTACTATCTAATTTTAGTTCAAACAATTTAAAAGGTGCCGTTAAAAAAAACTAAGTATTCAGAATATAAATATTAAAAGAGAAAAGTCGAAAAATGAAAAAAGAATGAATGTAGATCAACCTAGAGGTGTCCATGGGCCGGGTAGGGTCGGACCCATGTATGATATCAATACTATATTTGCTTGTCCAAGCCTCGCCCGGCCCGAAATATGGGTCTCAAATTTTGTCCAAGCCCTTCCATATTTGTAAATGGATAATCTAAGCCCGTTTAGGTCCTCCCATATTATTTTTTTCTAATTTTTTTATAAAAAATATATATTTTTATTATTTAATCTTTAGTAATTTTATATATTTTTTTATTAAGTTCTTAAACATGGACAACTTAACATATTTTTTTAATGTTTACACTATAATATTATATATATAATTTTTATATGACATAAATTATATAATATATATAAATATAAATAATATATTATTTAATTAGAAAACGGGCCGGGCTTTGAATGTTGGAGCTAATGCCCGACCCATATTATAAACGAGTCTAATTTTTTTGCCAAGCCTATTTTTCGAGCCTAATATTTTTGTTCAAGTCCTCCCAAATATGGGCGGGCCTTCAGGCTTGGACGGGTAGCTCTGTCCTTGGACAGGTCTATATCAAACTAGACCTGCTCAAGAGCCGGGTAGCTCGCCCGGCTGAACAAGCCTGCCCTGGCTCGGGCTTGGGTAAGAGTATTTGTAATTCGGGCCGGCCCGGCCTGAATTATTATTTAACAATTAAAAAATATTTTTTTATTTAAATTTAATTATATTATATATAAATATTAATATTAATATAAAAATAAAAATAAAAATAAAAAATTTTAATTTTTTAATAATTTATAAATAATAAAATGAGTTTATGAGTTGATTTAGACCCGACCCAAAATGGGCTTCGACAAAAAAAAAATATTTTTTTCGGGTTTAGATCCGACCTGATACCTCTAGATCAAACTACAGAAGATGTATCGAATTTTTTCTTTTTCTTCCTCTTTCGGTTACAATAATTACAAGTATCATGTCCAGTTTTATGATAAATATTATTCATTTTTATGATAAAATATTACACATATTTTATGTCCTATCTTATTAATGAAATATAGAACACAAATACACCAACCATTCTTGAAAAATCTATAACGAACCAGATGCTTAAAAAAAAAAAAAATTATCCAATTCATTTGTTCAAACGGAGAGTTTTAGGATAAATTTTTTTGTTAAGACGAGCTTAAAATATGCTCAATTACATATAAAATGATAAAATTATATATAAATATGATAAATTATATAAAATTTCAAATTTATATATAATTTTTTTATATATCAACATAATAAATTATATATAAATATAACAAATATATCATATATTTATATAATTTTTTTAATATATAAATATAACATAAATTATATATATAATAAAACTTTAAAAAATTTTATTTTAAAGAGCTTTTCTTCTAATTTTCCGTTCAAACGTGCTTGGTATCTAAGATCTTCATTCATCCTCGTTCTGTCCCCCATTTGAGGTACACATTTTGTGGTTCTCTTCTACAGAAAGCTGTTTGCTCAAAGCAAGGGACTGGAAGCAAATTGCAAAGCTTATAAAAAAAAAAAAGGCAAAAATCTTTCTAAATAAAGTAAATTATATTAAATCATCAGAAATAACCAGTTACAAAACTTGGGAATTAGCTGCCAGTTACTTCATCCTGTATCACATGTTTTCATTTGTGCTTCAGTTAAACAGTTTTAACAAATGAGTCTTTGATCATGAAAAGAACAAAAAAAACTGTTATTAGACCAAAAATTAGTATTACTTAACAGTGTTGAAAGCGAGAGATAGAGGGTGTGTGAATTGAATGAGACAGAGAGAGAAAAAGACCCTTATCTTGAGAGAAGTTTACAGTGTTGGATCCACAAAGCAGACAAGAGGTCTCCCACCATTATCATCAACATTATGAGTCCCACGTGATCTTTGACAAATACAAGGATCCACAAGCCACTCCCTTGGCATAAAGACATTGCCAGTTCCATTTGTTCAAAGGAATGTCACTGTTCAATGTACTGTAAGTAATGAAGAAATATCATCAATTATGTTTACCAAACCCTTCAAGGTCTTTTGTCTGTTTTTGCTGAGTTTTTAGCTACTAGCTACATGGGGTAAAAGTTCAACAAATTAACTTTGAATAAAAACTGGGTTTGGTCTTTTTTTTTTAGTTTGGTTGTCTTAAAAGATATACAGAGTATTTCTGTTTTAGTTGTCCTTGTTTGTGGATAACATTCTTTAATGTGAATTATGAAGGAATCAATTATTTCTCTTTTTGGAGGCTCGGATCTGTATTCTTTACTCGTAGAAAATCTGATTTTCCACAGTATATAGAATATAAAAGTTCATGAACAGTGATTTAAGATCTGAAAAGGTTTGAAAATAAAGGGTATTGCTTCTTGTTGTGGAGTTTTTGCTTGTCTATTCTACTAGTTCTGCTGGAGGTCTGCATCGAGGTCTCCAAAACAGAGATATTTTGTAAGGTTCTGGTGTTTGATTGGTGGAAATTGGGCATCGATGAGACAGGTAGGGAAGGCCTAAATGAAGTTAGATTTGGTTGGATATCCTGAATACATAAGAGCAGCATAGAAGTTGCAAACAGCCGGATAATCTGGTTTTTTTTTTGGCTCTAGCAGCAACAGGTAACTTTGACTGCAATAGGCCAAACTAATATTTCTCAGTTTATGATTCAAAGGGGCTTTTGTTACTATTGATATATTTAGCAAGTGTTTAGCAAATCTGAGTTTGTTTCAAGTTTGATTTGCTTTATAGCATAGAACTATCTTGGATGAGTTTGTGCGATTTAGGGCTTTGTTGATGTTCATGTTTTGGATTGAAGGAAAGATATAGAGATTATTCATATCTTTATGAATTCAAACACTTCAGTCTTATCTGAAAGATCTTGTTAGTTCAACATGAGTAGCAGTAAGACGATAGTTTGGTTCCGGAGGGACCTCAGGATTGATGACAATCCTGCTTTAGCTGCTGCTGCAAGGGATGGTAGTGTCTTTCCTGTCTATATATGGTGCCCCAAAGAGGAAGGGCAGTTCTACCCAGGTCGAGTGTCGCGATGGTGGCTGAAGCAATCTCTTGCTCATTTGGAGCAGTCCTTGAAGTCTCTTGGGGCTGAACTTGTGCTGATTAAGACCCAAAGTACTCTTTCAGCTCTGTTAGATTGCATCAACACTACTGGGGCGACAAAAGTAGTATTCAACCATCTTTATGGTATATTCTGATTCCTCTGATCAAATGCTGCTTTTTTAAACCAATATATGAATTTTAATTTGCTTTATATTAGTGAAGCATGTTTATCATAGAATTCTAATGTGATATCTTTCTTGGTTCCCCTAGAATCCAAACAATTGTAACTGCAATGGCCTCTATTGAATTAGACATTCTGACTGCTTACAAGAAGATTTTAGCTGCTATAATCTAAGCTTCTGTGCAACGATTTATGATTCTCCTATTGACTTCCAATCTTGTCATCATCATTAACTTACTTGCGGAAGCTTGATGATAGGCTTCATAGGAGATAATTTCAAGTCCCCATTCCAAGCCTTTTTTTCCCTAAAGAAAAGAGAAAATAGTAAGCAGAAATATTGGTGAGATAAAAAGGTAAATTGATAGTGAGCTTTCAGAGAAGTTATGACAAGTTTAGTGGGTTATTCAAATGTTTATGAATTAATTGAGAAAAAAAAATGTTGCTTAAAAGTTCAGAAACATTGGAGAATGAAATCGGATGGAAGTAAACACATAAGAAGCACCGTTGTCATCATGGCATTACCTTGAGATTACGGTTATGCTTAGATATCTGCAAAATAGAGAGTCTAAGAAGTGAACTAATGCCAAATGCAATGCGATATTTTCAGTTAATATGTAAAATATATGAGCATGCATCCAAAAGTAAGCATAAATGAATGATTACTTTTCCTTTTGGGGCACGATTGCAATAGAATCACAGCTTATTAGAGTTCTCTATCAGCTCCAATATATATTATGTGTGTTCTCTCGAATGGTAATGGACTTACTCACAGTGCAGTGCTTGTTTCCCTCTGTTTCTTCTTTTTCCTAGGAGAAATCCTTTATGCACTTGCCAGATTTAATTTCTTCTTTCTCCTGTTGTGGTGTCTTTACCTTTCCCTGCTTTGGTTAATTTCCACACGTGCAAACACAAGTAATTTTTTTTTAGTTGGAATTAACTTTTGATTTACCCTTAGAGTACATCGTTCCTTTATGGATGAGAATTGCGGATTTTGTTCATATTCCATTTCTTTTCCTTGAGAGGTCTATTAATATGTGTCGTGTTTCCTGTCCTTTTCCAGATCCTGTTTCACTGGTTCGCGATCATAGAATCAAAGAGAAACTGGCAGAGGTTGGCATTTCTGTGCAAAGCTATAATGGAGATTTGTTATATGAACCATGGGAGATATATGACGAGAAGGGGGAAGCTTTTACGACCTTTGATGCATATTGGGACAAGTGCTTGAACATGCAAACACAACCCATTTCACTTCTCCTCCCATGGAGATTGGTGCCAGCTGCAGGTATATTTAAACAGAATATCATGTAATTAAGAGCGGTTCTTTCTTGATAGTATAATTAATTGGAAGCTAACTTGGTTAAAACTTAAAACGATAGTCTTAAAATGAAGATGATAGATCTGCTAAGAATTCATCTTCCTTGAAGAAATTAAGTTTTATGGATATGTATATGCATGCATTTGTTTGCTTGTT
The DNA here is from genome assembly GCA_030761205.1 of Fremontodendron californicum. Classification (NCBI taxonomy): domain Eukaryota; kingdom Viridiplantae; phylum Streptophyta; class Magnoliopsida; order Malvales; family Malvaceae; genus Fremontodendron; species Fremontodendron californicum. Next base: position 21,972,034 of record JAULJL010000022.1, on the reverse strand, counting down.
ACCGCCTACAAAAGTTTTCACTTTTTCATTCTTAGGGGCACGAATATGATCCCGGGTTGCTGATAAATTAATTTCCCTACACAGGATGTTGTTCATGCAAAACATGCACAATGTAGGTTTATATGTATTTATGTATGTATAGATTTGACGAAAAGGAAAGAGATTGTGGATGAACAACCTGTTTATATATATGTACATATATGCACATTGCAAAATGAGTAACTAGTTGCAGAATCCTTATTAGTGACAGGAACAGTAGAAAGGTGCTCCATTGAAGGTTTGGGCCTTGAAAACGAATCGGAAAAATCTAGCAATGCATTGTTAGGAAGAGGATGGTCTCCAGGTTGGAGCAATGCTGATAAGGCTTTAACTGAGTTTGTTGAACAAAACCTATTCGACTATTCAAAAAGTAGGCTTAAGGTTGTGGGCAACTCCACATCACTTTTGTCCCCATATCTTCATTTTGGAGAGCTAAGTGTGAGGAAAGTTTTCCATTGTGCACGTATGAAACAGATACTATGGAGAAGAGAACAGATCTCTCAAGGGGAAGAGAGTGTAACTCTATTTCTTAAGGCCATCGGGCTTAGAGAATACTCCCGATATCTTTGTTTCAACTTTCCATTCACTCATGAGAGATCATTGTTGAGCAACTTGAAGTATTTTCCTTGGCATGCTGATACGAACCATTTTAAGGCTTGGAGACAAGGTCGGACTGGATATCCATTGGTGGATGCAGGAATGAGGGAGCTTTGGGCAACTGGTTGGATACACAACAGAATAAGAGTGATTGTTTCAAGTTTCGCGGTGAAGTTTCTTCTTCTTCCATGGAAATGGGGAATGAAGTATTTCTGGGACACGCTTTTGGATGCAGATTTGGAATGTGATATTCTTGGTTGGCAGTACATCTCTGGGAGTTTACCAGATGGTCATGAGCTAGAACGATTAGACTGCCCACAGGTGTGTTAAGTTCCCTAGTTAATTTATTAACTGCAAAACAAGTAGCAATCCAATGCAGATTACAACAATATCTCCAGTAACTTCCATCTCAAGGCCATTTAATCTATATTCATAGTAATTTGAGATTTACAGCTATGTTACTCGGACTCGGATGTGAGTGTCTGACACGGGTATGTTCAATTTTTTCCAAGATTTCCATGTATTTGGATGGTTCTTGGAGGATCCTATCCTCATACCCATGTTCGGATATGTGTCGGACACGGGTACTTCAAAAAAAATGAAGAGTCGGAGCAACATAGATTTACAGTCTTTTGCATTTGATTAATGTTGCGTGTGTTATAAGAGTATCTTCATCAAGTTTCAGCTTTTCCAAATATAGGTTGTGGCCTGGTGATTTTGGACTGCTGGTGTGGTATTGCAAATGGAACATATGTTTCTGCCTATACAAATAGTTTAAAAGTGCAAACTCATCCTTATAATGAATAAATGAGTTGGATTATAGATCTCATTCAATTTGTCCAATATGTTTTACAAACTTTCAAAATACGAGCCTTAGCATAATTTCTGGTATGCAAAAGCAAATGATATTAGTGAAAGTGCGCGAATTTTCTAATTGAGGAAAGTAGCTTGTGTTAATTAGCAGTAATAAAAACAGAGATAGATCTTGTCAATTGAAACTATAAGTTATTTTTCCTATCTTTGGGCCTCATTTTGTGTTGATTTTGGAGTCAGATTCAAGGCTCAAAATTCGACCCAGAAGGTGAATATGTAAGGCAATGGCTGCCAGAGCTAGCAAGGATGCCAACGGAGTGGATCCATCATCCTTGGGATGCACCTCTTACTGTGCTTAAAGCTGCAGGAGTGGAGTTGGGCTTAAACTATCCAAAACCCATCATAGACATAGATACAGCTAGAGAACATCTGACAGAAGCCATATTCAAAATGTGGGAAATGGAAGCAGCTGCAAACTCTGCAACTTCAGATGGGATGAACGAAGAAGTTTTTGATAATTCTGATGGTATTGAAACCTCTGCCATCCCAAAAGTCATCCTAAAGGAAAAGTCTTCTTGTCCAACATATTCATCTAATGATCAAAGGGTGCCATCATTTCAAAATTGCAACAATGGTTCATTGCATAGGAAGAGAGCAAAATATGTGGAAGAAGAAAAGTTGCATGCAGATAAATTGAATGATCACAAAAAAGAAGCAGGGACATCAAGAGGAGAAAAAGACTTATGCTCGACAGCCGAATCTTCAGCATCTAAGAGGCAGAGTACTAGCAGAATGTCATTCTCCGTTCCCCATTCTTGCTATTCGTCCGATGGCAGGCCTTTGCAGGAGTACGAATCTACTGATCTCAAGCCATCATGGCAGGAAAAGATTGACTTGGAACAGACTTCAAGCAAAAATGGTAAGTAAATGCAGTTAATTTATAGTTTTGCTATTTAAGAAGCTGCTGAGTTTGTATTCGTTTCTAGTTCTTTTAATCATCTGTCTAATACATGAGATTAATCCAACCTTCAACTTTAGTATATTAGTATATATGCTAAACACCTATGTTACTTGGACTCGGGTGTGAGTGTCGGTCACAGGTATGTTCAATTTTTTCAAAGATTTTCATGTATTTGGAGGGTCCTTGGAGGATCATATCCCCATACCCATGTGCTGATATGCGTCGGACACGAATACTTCAAGAAAAATGAAAAATCGGAACAACATAGCTAAACACTTTTGCTGTCTGTGCTTATTTTCCCATCACAGCCTCTTTGGGTTTTTTTTTTTTAAAACAAATAAAGCACAGGAATTGAAATTATATCAGGAAAATATGATGTTTCAATAAACCATATCCCTGTACAAACTGACACTAAGGTTACAGTTGCTTTATTGGTTTGCTTTGGAAATTTGGAAAGATTGAATATAGAAGGGGAGAAAACTAAGAGAATAGGGAGAAAGAAAGACATGTTATCAAAATTCTACTAACAAAGCTGTTCTCAAAACTGATTCAGATTTTCCAAGCCCCACTAGAAAAAACCCCAGTTTCAAACCATTTCAATGAATAAAAAGTGTGCAGTACTATTTGTTCTATCAATTTTTATGAAGTTCGAGCTTTGATTTCAAATGAAAGATTATGTCTCGGAATAGCTTTTTCACGAAAAAAAAAATGAGAAAAATGTGGGACGTTGATCATTTTAACTTCTAATGCATCTTTTGAAATTTTATACTATCAATTTTGCAGGAGCTATGAGATATTAGTGCCGGTATCTCTCTCATATTCCCAGGCAATGTCCTACTGATCAAGACATGAATGTGCAGCTCGACTAACTTAAATGTTTCCTGTCATATGCTTGTGTTGTGATCAGCTGTTTATATATAAATATTCCCTTTTAGCTATTGCTCCCAAGTATAGAACAATCCACCAAATATTTGGGGCTTCGGCTTATGTTTATTTGCTCATGTTTGTACATATTCTTCGAAACGTTCGAGTTACTCCAATGTAATCAAGGTTACATCTTGTAGCAAATAAATAAATTTGTCTATCTTTTACTGTTATATACACTTATACCTTGATGACTGTAATCCAGGATTCAATCAGTTTTGTTGTTGTTTGATAATCAAATCTAGTATTTTTGCACCTCTGGGATCTGAAATCCATGTTTATGAGGAATGATAGCATTAATTTTTTTTTATGAAAATCTTTTTGTTAATTTCATAGAATTTTACTGGAAGGAAATAGATTCATCACCAACACTATGTTTGGTAGGAAGGAAAATGAAGGAAAGGGAAAAAGGTAAGGAAATAAAGAAGAAAAAAAAGGGAGAGGAAGGAAAGATATCTTTCATTTGTTGTATTTGGTATGAATGATGAAAAATAGAGGAAAAGGAAGAGGTTAAAGGTAAAGTTATAAATAAGATTATTAATTTAAGTTGAATGAGTTTTTTTACTACGTATATAATGAAAGGTACAAATTCACTTATTTTTCTTCATTCTTTCTATTTCTCTCCGACCAAACGAAGAAAAATTTGAAAAAAAGTAGTTTTTCCTTTATTTTTTTTCTTTTTTCTTCTTTTCCTCTTCCCATACACAATGCGAGAGTCCAATACCATATTTGTTAGAAGAGAAAGAAAATTGACCAAGCTTCCAAATTTCAACCTGTGAAATTGCTCCCAACATTCTTCTTTACTATCTCTTTTTTCACAACTTCTTCATCACTTCTAGTTTAATTATTGACAAATTGAATCCATGAAATACCCAAAAAAAAAAAAAAAAAATCATAGAAATTTCATGTTATGATGTTACCATTTGAGAAAAGAATCAAGCAAATGTATTTATAAATAAAAATTGTTGACTATTAAGATTAGAGATTTGACAATACTTTTTAAGATATATTTAAAAACAAAAAAATTAATATAATAAAATACATAATAATTTATGAATTATTTTTTATCTCAACACATAATAAAGCAAAATTGCCCCGTAATTAACCTTGCAGTGAGTGCAGTACTAGCTGTAGCATATTCTGGAGTGCCTTTAATTATTGCTCATTTTAAAACTAGCAACCTTTTTTATTAAAAAAAAAGTTGACTAATGACTACTTTGTAAATTAGGTTATGAAATATTAATAATATTAGTATTTTTGAACAATTCTAAGTTGATGTTGTTTCTAAACAAGGTGGTAGAGATGATGTTTTTGTCCGAATTAAAGTTCAACAATTGTTGAATTGAATCCAACTCTAAACAAAACTTTCAAGAAATCAGCTTTGCAAAAACAAATTCTTTTTTTTTTCTTTCTGGAAAATATCTAATCGACAGCTGGAGACATGTTGGGATTAGAATTTTGTTTACGACAAAGCCGTCCAAGGACATTGTCGGGGCTTGATTAGGAAGAAGCATTAGTACACTGCCAGATTGAGAATTTGAGAATACTTTCTTTAATTAATTTAATAAATTGATCGAATTAATTAATTAATTAATAAGAATGTGGATTAGGTATTGAAAATGATTTGATGAGTCAGAGTCACCCATTACACAAATGCATGGACGAATATTAAGTTTGTTTTTTTTTAGTATTTAAACTTATTTTTGGTCCTTATTAAACTGTTATATGGGGCATGACGCTTGGATTTGTTGAAGAGTGGGTTATCTATTTAAATTTAAAGATTTATTCGATATTTAAGACAGTTTGAAAAAAAAAATTGAAAAAAAATTGGGATAAAAAAATGAGATTTATTTTAAAAATGGATTGGGTTTGGACATAATATTTTTATCTAAGTCAAATACGTTTTACTATTAATAATATAAAATTTCAAGGAATCAATATTTTTAAAATGGATCGATTTTTTTTTTTTTTAAAAGAGGTCGATTTTTTTTATAAAAAGAGATTGATATTTTTTAAAAAAGAAAGATTTTGTGTAAAAATTTAATGATCCGTGTGAGTTTAGATAGTGTTTTGCAAATACAAACCGAATTTTAACATAAAATTCTACACATATTTCAAGTTAAATCAAGTCTAAATAATCATAACATAAAATTCTACACATATTTCATATATATCCTCTCAAATAGTCAAAACGAGATGATGAATATCAACATTTGATTGGTTGGAGTGGTTAGTGGTTTCAACCCCTTAGATAAGAACCAAGGTTCAAATCCTGGGAGTCTCCAATGTTAGGAGGGCTTTACCATTACACTCCCGACCCGACAGAGATTAGTCTTTCATCAACCATAAAATGAGGGTGGAAGAACACCCTCTTTTTACACCAAAAAACCAAAAAAAAAAAGAAATATAGGATGATGAATAGAATTCAACATATAAAACACATATATAACTGCATGTGATGTCTTATGCCAAGTTAAAGGTAGAGGTAGATTTGTCCATGGTTAGATCGTCCGTCAAAATTTACGAATTGACCTTGATCAAGATCGAATTATTTGGTACAAAAATTTTTAAGTTTGGATTTGATTTGAATTATTATTTCATTAATAAAAATTATTTTATTTAAATTAAAATTTAAAATATATTTAAAATATTAAAATTAAAACATAACTTAAAAAGACCAAAACAAGAAGAAAGATGGATTTTTTGTTTAAAAAATGTTTAATTTGAAAATTACACGTCTAAAAAAGTAAATATATTAACTAATTTTCATTAAATTTCAGTACGCTTATCGTCAATATTTAGTTATGTGGGATCAACAATTGATGATGAATCCCACACATAAACATAAGTATTGGAAGATAGTAAAGGGGCCGGGTATCAATTGACACAATTATGAGATGGAAAACAGTTGTCTATTATATGTGAGGTGTTATAATTTATAATATAATGAATATGGGGCAAATTAAGCATAAGATTGACCTCTATAACTACATGGCCTTAACATTCCTAAAGCACCTTTTTTTTTTTTGGGTTAAACAAGAATAAAACAAACGCAATTATATTCACTTACAAGAAAAAAAAACGCAATTATATTCTAAATGATCAAAATTCAAGAAAACGACTTTACTCTAATCACACATAAAAAATATTCTCTCATTTTGATATGTGTCATCTAATTTAATTTTGTTTTCTGTAACGGTTCACCGTCAATATATATAAATTAGGCTAGGACTCATATTTGATAACTAATTAAAGTTAATTTCTACTATCAAGAAATTTTTATCTTGATCAGTTACTGAGATAGTGAGTAGTCATTTTCAACTCTACTATCACTAAAATAGTTTAACTTGAATATGATTTATTAAGATAATATCATCTAAATAATTATTTTAATTTATTAAATTATCGTATGGACCATATTATTTTTCCAATAAACAATTCACATGAAATTCACTGAACAATGCAGTATGACTCACTATTGTTGTCCTCAAAGGAAAGAAAGAATTAAGTAGAAGACAAAACATGACAATCAGCCTGCTCTGCTGGTGGCATAAAAAATGTTTATAAATAGTTGAATATTTTACTTTGTTCTGAGCTTCCTAGGTTTGTTAATCCTCATGAACTAGGTCCCCGGTCTTTACGATGAGATTTTATTATTTATTGATCAAGTGGATTGCAATGCAGCAAATGATGATAGTGAACTCTCGGGGGAAAAAAAAAAAAATCATTGCAGTTAGAGGAAATTCCTTAAACTATGTTCTGTATTTTTATAAAGAAACTGATTAAGTTATAAACTAACAAAGAAATTAGACATAAGACAACTGGAATAAGTTGGTTCATGAGGTCGTGAAATAGGGTTTCGAATGTTGACTTGTTAACTTGTACGAGGAGCAAGTTTTCTGGTAAAAGATTCCAAATTTTCTGAGCAAGTTGACTCTTGGTTACAAAATCAATATGCAAAAGCTAAGCTAGCTTCTAATTTCTATTAGGATTTAGGATCTAGAAAACAAAGTATGAAGGAATGATCTGTGTTCTTAATTTGTTGGTTTAAGCCCTAATAACAGCCTTTCATGGAACTTAAAAAAGGTCAAAGAGTTAAAGTCATTCTCCCTTTATATATATATATATATATAAATTTAAGGTCTAAAAAATCCGATTTTTTTTTTAAATATTGAAAATCGAACCCGAGTAGGTGAAGCATTACAGTTAAGTGCCAAAATTTTCGTTTTTTCTTTGTAAAAAAAAAAAAAAGAAATCAATTGATTTCTCACATTGAGTGAGGTTTTAACAAATGTTAACATGTTCCAATTAAAATTATAATGAAAAATCTGTCAAAACCGACAGCAACCACACAAAAAAAAAAATTCATTGCTTGAAATACATGTTAAACCTGCTGTTAATTTCAATGGTTAGTCTTTACTATTTCTTTTCAGTGTATCAATTAAGATTCAACACATATTTCTGATTGGCAGGGCCAATAGTAAAGCAATATTTTCCTCTCTCATCAAATAGTATAAATTTTTTCTAAATAAGTCTTAACAATAAATCTAAAAAAAAACTACCAACATTAATTAATTAGAAAAGATGAATAAGATCATGATTATATAATACTTAAGTTTAACTTCCATTTATTTAATTATAAAACGACACTCAAATAAGATTGGTGCTTCTCACCACGATTCCAATGCAACACAATCAATTATCTTCTTCCTTTCTTTCAAAGGTTTGATGAATGTTCGACCAAGTTCGAAAGCACTACACCAACTTTTTAATAGAACGGTTAGGTTATTCGTCGCTCGATAAGCTCAGTTCATATTGGGCTGGGTTTGGACATGGATTTTTTTAATTCAAACCAACCCGATTCCGTTGAATTATTATTTAGTAATAAAAAATATTTTTTAATTATAAAAATATTAATATAAAAATAATTTTTTAAATAATAAAACGAATTTTCGAATCGACCCAAAACCGATTTGAACTGGATTTGAGTAAGAGATTTTAAAAAAAATCAGACCACAACATGGCCTATGAAAATCTCTATTCTTTAACCCAAAGCTATGTTATTTTATTTTGTGTGTGATTGTCCTTGCTTTGTACCTTACATTGTCCGGACTCCGTAGCATATATATATATATATATATATATATATATTTATATATATATATAATATATATATCTTTGTCATATATATATATATATATCTTTGTCAAAAAGGAGCCCAAGATTTTGCATCACAAATTCACAATAACCCTTTGCTTACTCCAAAAGTCATTGAAAAAAATGAAAAGCAAAGACTCATATCCTGTTTCCCTTCACTCACAACTTTATCACTGATTTCATTGGTTAAAGGTCACCCACTTGCTCTTATTTGCCCGTAATCAGCTCCAACCAAAAATGCTTTTAAATGGTCTGAAATTATTGTTGATATTGATGTTGTCTCCTCTATGGCAATTGGCAGCAAAACATCATTGTCATCTCCTAGTGGCTTCCAAGAAATGCCATCCAATGTCAAAAAGATTATTATTTTGTATTTTCTTTATCTAGAATTTGATGTTTTAATAGACATTTTGTAAAAAAAAATAAAAAATAATGGAAACTTTCTTTGGAATAGACTTGGTAATTCGTATATTTGTATCGTGTTTGTATTATTTTTTTATGTCATAATTGTGTTTAAGGTTTTATATATTTATATAAATTTTATCATATTAATAATTCGTGTTATATATATTTTGACACGTTCGTATAATCGTATTATATTTTATATCGTATTTTAATTTTTTTTTATATCGTATAATTCTACCGAATTTAAATTTGACGGGTCTACTTCGAAGACATGGAAGTCTAGCCAAATCCCAAAAAGAATAATAAAAATCCTAATCATACAGCAATATCGTTTTTTTTTTTAAGAAAAAAAAAAACTGATTTGGGTCGATTTCATGCCTTTTCTATTATTTTCTTTCGGGTAAATGGGGGTGGATTTTTCTTGCTTGGAAATTATTGTGGAGCTCATCACTTGTCAAGCCATTTTCAACCTTAATTAGCTCATGTTTGTGTGAGACAAATCTTTTGCATGTTAGCAGTATATAACATGACTTTTCATGACTTGAAGGTAGCCCTAACCGATATGTGGCGAAAATACCAAGCAATTTCCGAAGAAGAAACAAAAAAAAAAATTGATAGTCACACCTTCTGATCATTCAAGTCGGTAGATATTTCAATGAAAGCCTTATTATGATAAATTTTTTATTTTCAAAAAATATTTCTTGTTTGCAATAAGAATTTATTTAGATACAAATTAAAAATTTATTTCAGTACAATAAAATATAAAAACTTGTGAAAATGTTTGGCACTTATTTAACATTTTAACCTAAAACTTTCAGATGAACCTTGGCTTAACAAATTTGTCACATCGAATCTAATGAATTTTTTAAAAACAAATTTCTTATAATTTGGATAAAGCATTTAAAATAAGCTAACTTGCATTTATATTTTCATGTGATTTTCAGCGTTTTTCACTAAAGAAGATTATTTTTTCACACCAAACACTTTACTCCTCTTAGAGTAGTTACTCTTATGCTGTTTCTAGACAAAAGGACACTTGATATTAGAAGGAAAATAATTTTCCTATAATTAGCCCTTACCTACCACTAATCCTATTAAATTAATCATGTAATTGAAATATTTATACTTACTTATATTAAAGTATCTGATTAAATTGATGTTATGAACATTAACTCAATTATAAAAATTATATAAAAATTAAATTAAAGTTATAATAATAAAATAAAATAAAAATATTTATATCTTTTCATTTAAAAAATAGGTTTTGTTAACAATTGCTCTTAGGACACTCTTTAAGATTAATTAATATACTATTTATAGTAATGACATTATATTAAATGCAGTAATTGATAATTTTATTCATAATTTTCAATGCATTGAATAAATATATTATTATATATAGTAACTTTAAAAAATATTTTTAAGACACTCGTTAGTAAAATTTTTAAAAAATAACTATCAACTAAAAACTTGCTCACGTTTTTTTTAGCATATTATTTTTAAATAATTTTTTTAATTTGAATTTTTTTTTTCACTCATAGAATAAGTGTGATAAATTATAGTTTGGTGAATGATTTTGCTTAACTTGAAAAAAAAAAGTAAAAAAAAAAAAAAAGATAATAAGAATAAAGGAAATTTAAATTAAATTAAATAAACAACTAAATCATTTGAGATTCTATAAATATCTAAGTGAGCTTGATACCAAATCAAATACTAACATTTAAAACCACAGAATAGAAGGGGAATAATTAAAAATGAAAAACAAAAATAAACCTTGTTAATTATTCTATTAATTAATTAATTAATTGTTCTTGTATTCTAGAAAGAGGGCAAACATGGTAATTAAGACTAAAAAAATTGGGCAAACTTAATAACAATCCATACCTCGCGGGATCCTGTTTCCCATTCCTAACTATCATCAAACTGCCGAGCCGATCCAAAGCCGAAGAACACCCCACCAGTACGGAAATCCCACGTCCACCAATAAAGGGGCATTCTCGTAATTCAATCCAACCGAGTTTCAGCTTCTGATACAACGTCTACAAACAGACACAGTATCTCTACAAACAGACACAGTATCTCCCACCCTTCAATTCCACCACGTGTCTTTCTCCCATTCGTTGAACCGAATATTCCCCCCAAACATTCCTTAAACCCTCTATTTATAACCCTAAACTTGGCGAAAAGAAGACCAAACTGAAAACTGAAGAAACCATGACTGAAGCATTGAAGACAAGCTACGAGGTCTGTGAAGAGATCGGCCGGGGAAGATTCGGTGTCGTTTTCAGGTGCGTTTCTTTGAGCTCAGGCGAATCATTCGCCGTTAAATCCATCGATAAACGTAAAATATCCGCCGGCGATTCTCTCGACTCTCAATGTCTTTTCAACGAGCCTAAAATTCTTACTCTGGTTTCGCATCACCCGAACATAATCCATCTTCACAACCTCTACGAAGACGATTCTCATCTTCACATGGTGCTCGACCTCTGCCCTCCTTCTCAAGACCTTTACAATCTCATCATCGACAATGGGCCTTTCTCCGAAGCCCAAGCCCGGCCCATCGTGGCCCAACTCGTTCAAGCCCTTGCCTACATTCACAACCTCGGCGTCGTCCACCGTGATATCAAACCAGAGAATATTCTGTTTGATTCCAAAAATTCCGTTAAGCTAACGGATTTCGGTTCCGCTGACGTGGCTCAGGAGGTAATGAGAGGGGTGGTGGGGACCCCGTATTACGTGGCGCCGGAGGTTCTGGTCGGGAGTGAATACGGAGAGAAAGTTGACGTTTGGAGTTGCGGCGTCGTTTTGTATATAATGTTGGCGGGATTTCCACCGTTTTATGGGGAAACGGTGGTGGAAATTTTTGAGGCGGTTTTGAGGGGGAATTTGAGGTTTCCTGTCGGGGTATTCCAATCTGTTTCGCCGGCGGTTAAGGATCTGTTGAGAAAAATGCTTTGCAAAGATGTTTCTAGAAGATTCTCTGCTGAACAAGTTCTAAGTAAGCCAATTTTCACATTTATTTTATTATCATTTTAATTTTCACATTTATTTTATTACCATTTTTTTCAATACCCATTAAATTTGTTTTAATTTTTTTTTTTTTTACAGGGCATCCTTGGATAACAAGTGGAGGCTGAATATTGGATAACAAGTGGAGGCTGAATATTGAAGTTTTCTTTAGGGCTGGTATTTGCTATTGTATATAGAGGTTAATTGGGATGAATTTTTATTCGGATTTTTTTTTTTTAAAAATTATTATTATTTGAAATAGAGGGATTTAACCCTTATTTTTGTAGAGGATGATTTTATCAAAAGCGAGTTTTCTAAGCTTGGGAAGAGTGTGTATAACTAAATGATAAACGAAGGAGAAATGCTATTGACTATTGAGTGAATGTGTGTATTTTTTATGTATGTATTGAAAGATATATTCGATAATAAACATTGGAGTTATCAATAATTTATTATTATTGTTGTTTTTTTTTTTTATATATATATTTTTTAGTTAGTTCTAAATATCTAATTTGATTGTCAATTTAATTAATTTTTTTTATTTTTATCTTTAATAGAAGAAGAGTTACATAAGTAATAGAGTTGTGCATGAATCGGATTGGATCAAATCAGGTTTAGATAGTAAAAAGATTTGTTTGTCTAAGACTTGACTTGATTTGTCAAGTTCAAAAAACTCATTTCAATATTCAAAATATTTAAAAATTATTTTTATTTTTATATTTTTATTTTTATAATTAAATTTAAATTAAACTATTTTTTGATTAAATATTAATCAGAAATGGGGTAGGTCAAGGGTCGTGCCTAAAATATAATGTTCAAAACAATTGTGTTCTGCCCATAATTAGTACACTTATTATTTGAAATACAAGTAGGGAAAGAGATACTCACTTCAGTTGGTTCAAGTTAAGAGAAGAGTTTTTTTTTTTCCATAAAAATATTTTTAAGAGTAAATTTTTTAAATATATTAATTCTAAATTTAATAATTTGTGTATATATATTTTAATTATTTTTTCGTATAATATTCATAAAATATAATCGTATGGTATTAAAAATTGCTAGATTTAACTAAATTGATATATGAAAAATGACATGTATAAATTATAAAATCACTAAATATAATTAAGTTTAAGCAAAATTTGAAGATATCCTTAATCCTATATTCATATTACAAAAAGAAAAGCTAGGATTCAATTATGTGAAAGTACTAAAGGGGTTAGATCCAATTATGCAAGGAAATAGTTAAATACTTTTTAAAAAGAAAAGTGTTGGTCCGAATATTGGAAATTTGAGAAAGTATGAAGAAAGTGTCCATTGGAGTAGTGGGAAAAACACTGTTTTTGAAGAGGATTTTCTCGCTTCCCTAGCAAGAAAAAGAACCCAAAAGCTTCTCGTTATTACACATCAGGAAAATCTCCACACTAGATCTGGTAAGTTCTGAGCCGCCCTTCACCAAAACTCTCAAAGGAAATCAAATCAAAGCAAAGCAAATCAAATGCCGCCAATCTGAGTACTTCGACCAGAAACAGAGGTTTAATAATTCTTCTTCTACTTCACCGCCGCCACCCTCAGGTAAAGCCAAAGCCAAGGAGTTGAACAGATCTGTTCTGAGGATTCAATGGTGGGTTTCATCCTACTTCGAGATTTGTCTTGAGTCTTTTGAGTTTTGAGTTCTGTGGAAAAGCAAAACTGGAACTTCAGCTATAAAAAAAAAAAAAAAATTTGAATCTCCCTTAGCAGCTCCTCAGCCGTCCTCGTACCCGTGGCGTCGATTTCCCCATCAAGGTGATCCGGCCTAATCCTCCAACCGATCAGATCAAATCGACTCAAACACAGATCTAACAGTAAAGCCAAACCCAACACCGACAAAGCTATAAATCTAACAGCCAAACCCAACCCCTTAGCAGAGAACAAGAAAGTTTCCATTTTTTCGAGTACATCTTGGAGAAACTGTCAGAGTTGTTTTCTTGAAGACAGAGCTTGGATTTTGCATCGAAGAAGAATCGAGGACCCTTATGAAGCCTTGCTGTGTGAACGACGCAGATCCAGAAGCCACTGAAGACGTCGCCCCTTCCCCTGCTAGGCACTATTCCGAGTTTTGAGTAGAATCGGTAGAAAGACCAGTCTTCTCTATTTCGGGAGATGGAGGAATTCAAAGCTGGCTGGGTTTTGCAGAACTACTCGTCGGATTTTTGGCTCGCGACCGTCTAGGAGACATCCCCCTCAACCAAAAAAAAAAAAAAAAAAATTCCAGACCATCTTACTTAATCCCCTGCAATGGCGGATGTTAATGGTGGCGTGGAGGATTTTCCTCCTTTGACAAAATCCGAGCAGAACAGGAGGGGGAAAATTTCCGATGGTGACAGGTCTGAAACGACTATCAATGGTTCCCTTGATTGGAAGAAAATCTTTTCTGTTCCTAGTGATAATTCTTTGCAATATTTTGCCCCTGAAATCAAGAATGGAGCAGTTTCAGTGCAACCTCCAAACGATGTTTTTGAGGAAGGTATATCTCAATGGCAGAATGCACTGGTCGCCCAATTCATTGGCAAAATCCTCAATTTCAGCCTTTTTCATAGACTGGTCTCTTTGTTATGGGGTAAGGACAATCCTGTCGAAATCAAACCTGCTGGTATGAATCTTTTTATCATTCAGTTTTCAAATCTTGAGACTAGGGATAGAGTTCTTGAATCTGGACCTTGGCACATTCAGAACAAGCCCCTCATTGTCAGAAAATGAGAGCCAGGTATGAAAACTCTTGAATTTAGCATGGATAAACTTCCAATTTGGGTTCATTTAAGAGGAATCCCTCTTGAGCTCTTTACAAGGAAGGGTTTGAGTTATATTGCTAGTGCAATTGGTATTCCGCTCTACATGGATAAGATAACTGCAGCTCAGCAACGCCTGGCTTATGCAAAAATCTGTGTTGAGATTAAGGCTGATTCTGAGAAGGAGGCCTGGGCATTAAAAACCTCTTCATTTGGAACCAGGCATGTTTTCTGCAGCATATATGGGCTTTGTTCTTCAGATCGGGCTCTCTGTGGATAGCTTGGATCCATGCTTATGTTCTCAAGGAAAGGTCATTTTGGGAGCTTACTGAAGCTCAGGGTAATAGTTGGACCTGGAAAAAACTCTTAAAATTGAGGCACTTGGCCAACCAGTTCATTAGCCATCAAGATGGAAGATGGATTTGGAAATTCCATGGAACCACATTCTCAGCTGCAAAAGTGTGGCAGGATATTAGACCAAAGAAGCAGAAGGTTAAATGGGATCGACTTTTGTGGTATTCTCATCATATCCCTAAACATTCCCTTATTTCCTGGATGACCATTTTGAACAGATTGCCTACATGCATGAGACTTCTGAACTGGGGGTTCGAGATTGATGTGACTTGCAAGCTTTGCCACTCTGAACAAGAGACCCGGGATCACTTGTTCTTCGAATGTAGCTTCTCCAAATCTGTTTGGTTGCAGGTAATGCAGTCATGTCAGATGCAAGTACAAAGTTGTAGTTGGAACAATGTGCTTGAATGGGTTGTGCAGAAGCTCAAAGATAGATCCTTGCTTACAACTATTCTCAAGCTTGCTTGGAATGCAACCATTTATCACGTCTGGAAAGAAAGGAATAGAAGGATACATGGAAGTCCCTGCAAGTCTCCATTGCAAGTTTTTGAAACCATTAAAGAGGAGATCAGATTCAAGTTGGTAGGCTTAAAAAACTTAGAACTTGATAATGTAAATGCTAACCTTTGTATTGATTGGGGCTTAAGCAACTCTATTTTTCTTTCATTGATGTAAAGCTACCTGAGTAGCTTGTTCTTCAGTTTTGATGTAGCAGAGATATTCTCTGCTTTTTTTGATATATAAATTGACACTTATAAAAAAAAAAAAAAAAAAACACTGTTTTGTATCTCTGGCATTGAAGCCAAAAACTTTATTTTGATGGAGTTGAGGTGTAACCATCAATCTCCATCACGTTCTCTTCCTCTCTCAATCTTATTGTCCATGGATTTGGAAAGGATCGTATGGTTGAATTGATCCAATAGAAAGTGAAAAAAATCATTGATTTCAACTCCATTTTGGTGACAATAAAACTCTAAATATTATAAACAATTTAGTGATATAATTCGCATTTTAATACAACTTCTTGAATTTTACAATGGATTGTGTGAGAAGAGAATTTAACTTTTTGGGTTTTTAAACATTACAAAATTTTCAAGACTTCAAATCAAAAGTTGATTTTTTTTTTCTCTGAATTCAAACTTCTCAATTTTTTTTTATACATTTTTTATGTTGATTTTATGAGAAGGGTAAATAACAACACAAAGAGGAAAGAATCCCAATCCAAAATTCAAGTATTTATTTAAGATTTTAAACTTTTTTAATGGGCAAATAAGGCGGTGGGGAGGAGCAAAACTTGTTTGCTTAAATTAATTCTTAGGTTAAGTTGTATAACTAAAGAAGAGGTCATCTTCCTGATGAGGTTTATGTATAATTAATACGTTTTGGATTTTACTTTTGGTTCTTATATCTCTAATAATGAAGAGACTATCTTGAAATTTATGAAAAGATTAACTCTAACCTTCTTGAATAAATGTGGTCCTAGTTTCATGAATCGGATCAGGCCGTAGCTTGAATTTTTTTTTCTTTACCCATATTCGACCTGTCATTCCAATTTACTATTCACATAATAATAAAAAATTATTTTTATAATTAAATTTAAATAAATTTTTTTAAACAATGATTTTGGTCGGATCGACCCGAATCACAAATATTTTTATCCAAACCCAATCCAATATGGATCGAGCCTATCGAGTCAAGCGGACTATCTAATTCTTGAGTAGATCTCTTCATATATGGGTTTGCATTTTGGCTTCTTTGATGGCTTAGTTCTACTTTCTCGCTTCTCCTTCTTAGAGGTCCATAGACTGGTGGCATAGGTTAAGTCCTTCGCTTTTCCTTATTTGCAGGTCCTAAACCGATTGGTGGCTTGTAAATTAAAGGGAACGACCAAAATTTTGTAACGAATACATGTCAATGCTAATATTGTGACAAAATAATAGTAGAAATGGAAAAATATTCATAAATTTAAAAAGCACAATAAGAAATAACCTTTAACCCCTATGTTACTCAAATTCGATTGAAAGTCAAATATACTTATTTTTTTTTCATATATTTAAAGGATCATATTTTCATACTATCGGATATAAATATCAAATATTGGTATTTTAAAAAAAATGAGAAATCCGAACAATATAATTCAACCTGTTAACTTATTAAGTTTGCATACAGACAGGATGAAACAGGTAAAAGAAATTCCATCCCATAGTTTGAAATTAAATGACATTTCACCGTAAAAAGTCGTCATACATGCATCCTACATACAATCTACAATTAGATAAACATAAATATAAACAGGATAAGTTATAAAAGTCCACATAATCAAATAGGTTATAAACATGATAAAAGAAAAAAAAAAAACTACACATAATAACTAGATAGTAAGACTAAATACGAACACCAATAGCGAAAGGTAGCTTCCTTCAGGTCAGTCTCAGCATCGCTCCTTGTTACGCTATCTGACATTTATCATACAATCAAAACAATTTCAATATTAAACAGATTATAATTTTACCTAAGGATTTAGATAATACATTAAAATACAAACTCTATCAAAAGCATGAGAATTACGATCCCCATAACGGTGCTACAATGATATTAAGTCGATACATACAAGCATATAATAAGGTACTCATCTATCTCCACGTTGTGGGCGAAAGCCATTGTCCAATTGATCCAATAATTGATAATCAAAGAACAAAGCAGAAGAAAAGGGGAAAAAAGAAGAAGTTCTTATTACTTTTGAGTTTGGGCAGTATTAAACGTTCTTCCAACGACTTGAGGGTTTCAGGTGTCAACTTGAAGGTTCGCAGATATTCTCTTAATTTGCCATTAACAGCCAGCTTGGACCTGGACGATTATTACATAGATATATAAAAAAAGAATTATAATTTTCTGATTGATAAGGCTTTAAGCCTTATTTACATACAAACATTCACAACAACAATGCTAGCCTCAATTTAAATCGGTTCTTACTGTCGAAACAGGGGAAAGAGTGAATTTTATTATAAGAGGGGATTACTCTATGCAAAAAAGTGTTCCTATAAGGTTAGGCTTATAGTAATTTCATGGACCTTAATTGTCCTTCAATTTTTTTTTTTTTTTTGTTCCGTCAAATGTTTTAGAAAATTTGAGAATTTTTTACATGAATAAAATCTTACCAACAATTTTGCTTAAGAAATGAACACTGAAAAGATTTTCCTTCCTATTATTCTTGTATCACCAAACAAAATTAGGATTTTAGTTTTCAATTTCATTTTCCTTCTCCTAATGTTACTTTTCCTTACTATTTTCCTTTCTTTTAAATTTTCCATATACCAAACAGAACCTAAATCTTAAAAGAAAAAAAAAATCACTAAAAAGAAAATTCTGTATGATATAGAAGTATTAATAAAAACCTGTGTTGCATTATCTTTTCGTATTCCCGTTCATCTTCAGCCCTGTTATCGAAAAGAGAAAACAATATTATATTTAGCATTACAATTAATCTATTTTTGACAACAACAAAAAAATCGTTAAAAGAGAAGAAGATGATGATGAAGAAGAGAACAATACCTACTCCGTTCTCTAGCTATAGCCAGGCCCAGAGAAAACGCGACCACACCAAGAGGGATATGAAGATGAAGCATTGTCATCTTCTCACTGTGAAAATAAATCAAAGCCAAAGCAATGGAATTGGCATGAAAAACCGAAATATATATATATATATATATATATATATATATATATAAAATTTAAAACAAGCCGCAGGAATGGAGACTTTAGGATCATAAAATTATTATGTTTTTGTGGACTCTCAGGCCCACAAGGTTAGGTCATTTTTTTTACAGACCAAAAGAGTCCAAGGTTTATAAAATAAAAGTCTACTCTTGGTTATTTTATTTGAAAACAAAAACAATAGGAAAAAAATGAAAGAACAAGGTGAGCGAGCGGTGAGCCTAGCAGCTGTTGTTGTCGTTGTTTTTTTTTTTTTTTTTTTTTTTTAGGATTATATTGTTATTATTATTATTATGGTGATGGACTGATGGTGATGGAAAACTATGATTTTTTATTTGCTTACATTCATTAAATTCAATGCATTGATTTGCAGTTGTATCATTTGTAAAGGTGGTGAACGAGCTGGTGGCGACGGCAGTGGTGACTGCATCGATGGGTATGCGGGTGGTAGGACTGGTAATCGTTTTTACAAAATCCTTTTGTAAGATTCTTCTCTTCATCTATCTTTCTTTCCTTTAGGGTTTCTTATCATTTATTTTTTTAGTAAATGTTTTGTATTGTGCTTGCTAAATAATAAATAAATAGTAATTACTCGTTTCTTTTGTCACAGTGCATGGAGGTATCCGAATGATGATTCATTGTAATTACAATATTACTTACTTTTTGGGTTCAATTTTTTTTTTTTTTGTGTGAATAGAAACTTCAATTAAATGGTTGTTGATTTTCTTTTCAGCTTTACTGGGTTTGGCCGGGAAAGCTTTGAAGGTATTTGTGAGATGTATAGGCCTGAAAAAGAGGACCACCTGCAGGTAAGACCTTTCTTTCTTCGGCTTTGTTTGATTTCAATTACTCAAATGGGCAATGGCATTTGTTTCTGTGTTTAATTTGTATTTTCTTAATTGTTAAATGTCATATATATATATATATATATATATATATATATATATATATATAAAAGAAACTTTCATTCATTCATTAAGAAGCAATAACATCTTGACAATCATCAATCCAATCCAATCCAATCTAAACCAAATAGAAATATATATCAAAGAAGGGTTTCTTTTCAATATGATGAGGATCATATTAATGTGTTAATAGATTTACCTATTTTCTTTGGGGGACCGGTTCTCTTGCTGGCATCAGTTCTATATTTCACAAGAACCTGTAGTTTAAAGGTTACTAGCAATAACAGAATGTTCATCACGTAAATTATTCAAGAAAGAAAGGAAGGGAAAAAAAAGGGCTTGATTTTCGAAAGTGAACAAGCTTTACTAGTTGATCAGCTTCGACCAGTTGAATAAGGAGAAGAGAGATGAGAAGTGAGGCAATCAAAGTCTTAACAATGGCCATGACTAAAAACCTAATTATTAGAAGAGCTTTTTTGTTTTGGTTTCTAGTGTCTCCTCCACCTTAGTATTCTGCAAGGAAAATAAGAGAAAAATTGCTCGTACTTATAACAAAAATGTTAGGGGGAGAGAAAATAAGTAGTAGTAATCAAAACAGGTTAGCTGTGCATGCTAACATTCGAAACAATCTGATGGCAAGTATGTGGAAGAGCGGAGAAAAAAGAAATGTGCAATGGTGATTTGTTAGTTATCAGGGAATATCCAGTGGATAAAAAGCCCCTTTGGAATAAGGAGTAAAGCAATTTTCTCATTGTTTATGAATCATGATGGATGGTGTTTCATTACTTATCTAGTGGCTCTGCCAGTAAGCGGTTTTTGCTTTCCATACTATAGATTTGAAAACTTGGATTCTTTTGATAATATATAAATCTGGATCTGCAAAATAATTGTAATGGAATAGAAGTATAAATCGTGATTCATGACTTTCTTTCTATTAAAGCAGAATGAACTGAATGTTTCTGCCCATATGTATTGTACTTTACAATTTTCACACATCTCTGTACTTGGGACAATCTAGGATAGCATGCATGAGAATTTCATTGTGCTGGTTGCATCGTAAGCAAGAACCATTGTCTTTCGTTTTCTTCCTCAGATTAGCATAGACTGGCAATATGATATGACATATTCTCCGAGCAAAGACCTTGATAATCTTAGGGGTTTAGTTTAGGGTGACTGATGGCTGCAAGATCTACCTTCCGACTTAGTGCATTAGCCATTGAATTTGTTTTCCTTGGCTTGTACTCCATGCTGAAATCAAACTCAGCTAGAAAAACCTGTCAACGAGCCTGTTTGGGGGACAATTTTTGCTGGGTTAGAAAATAACTGTTCACAACATTATCAGTAAACACAACGAACCTGGACCCAAACAGGTAATGTCTTCATGTGCGCAAGCAATGCACCACTTCTGTCATTTCTTTTTCCTGGACCGTGTACCGTCGCTCATTCTCATTGAGTTTTCTACTCTGGAACGCCACTGGATGTCCATGTTGCATCAGCACAACTCCAATTGCAAAGTCTGATGCATCAGTATGAACCTCATACTGTTTAGTGTGATCCGATTAGGCAAGTACGGGCTCTTCTGTCACTGCACGCTTTAATTAATCAAAGGCCTGTTGGCACCCTGGACTCCAATCCCATACTTTCCCCTTTTTGAGCAAGTCTGTCAATGGTGTGGTGATGTTGGAATAGCCTTTGATGAAGCTTCTATAGTAGTTCGCCAACCCAAGGAATGACTGCAACTCTGTTACCTTGGTTGGTGGTTCCCAGTCAAATATGGCCCGAACCTTGTTCCCATCCATCCGGATCCTGCCACATCCCACAATGTGGCCTAAAAATGGCACCTCGTGTTGGGAAAATGAGCATTTCTCCCGTTTCACATACAGCTCATTCTCCCGTAAGACTTGGAACACTTTCCGTAAGTACTCCATATGCTCCTCCTCTGACTTACTTTAGATCACAATATCGTCAAGGTAAGCAACAACAAAAGAGATCTAGGAAAGGTTGAAGTACCTTGTTCATAAGAGTACAAAATATCGCTGGAGCATTGGTAAGGCCGAAGGGCATCACAAGGAACTTATAAGAGCCATAGCGTGTCACACATGCTGTCTTTGGCTTATCTCCCTCGGCTATTCTCACCTGGTAGTACCCGGATCGCATCTCCAATCTGATCAAACAAGTCTGCGATGAGTGGGATTGGGTACTTGTTCTTCACTGTGAGCTTGTTGAGTGCCCGATAGTCTACGCACAATCTCAAGGACCCATCATGCTTCCGCTGAAACAAAACTAGCGCACCGAATGGGACTTTAGATGGCCTGATGTAACCAGCATCTACAAGCTCCTTCAACTGTCTCCGCAACTCCTCCAACTCTGCGGGTGCCATCCGGTACGGGGCCTTGGTTGGCGGTTCGGCATTGGGCACCAGCTCAATCTTGTGATCCACCTCTCTCTTGGGTGGCAGCCTCTTAGGCAATTCTGCATGCATCACATCACTAAAGGATTGCAGGACCTCTAGTACCTTCGGGGGGGTCTCATCCATGGGCTCTTGAGGCTCATCAAACTTCAGGGCAGCCAAGTAGGTGACTTCATCTCTGCGCACACCTTTGTCTAACTCGATTGCGGACAACACCTTGGCTCCAACACCTGTTGCTATATTCACTTGCACAACACATTGGCATCGGGCATCCAAGATACAAATGCAATCGGCAAAAGGCACAAGGAGAGCATTAATCCGGTCAAGGAAATTTAAGCCAAGAACAAAGTCATAATCATCCAATGGGATTACCTCAATAGTTTTCTTGCCCTTCCAGTCTCCAAGTTGCAGCTCAACTTCTTTTACCACACCCATGGTTGGGACCTCATTTGAGTTAACAGTCTTGATCCAACTGTCTGTCTTCTCAACCTTGAAACCAAGTTTCTTAGCAGTCTCTTCAGACATGAACAAATCTGATGCTCCTGTGTCAACTAGAGCACTCATTTTCTGGCCTACAATGGTGATGTCTGCAAACATCAGTCCCTTCTGCATTCAACATCTTTTTGCCTTGACAGAACTCATGATAGAACCAAGCTTTAGGGTCTTATTCTCTGGATCATCATCCTCCCTGTTGATGGCAGAAAGCTTGGCTCATTTTGAGCAGTCTCGCATCCGATGCGGACCGTCACATAAGAAGCACTGCAATGGCTTCTTGTCTTTTTTCTTGTCTGACTGCTTGTTGGACTTCCACTTCCCTATCAGTGGCTTCCCATCGCCATCTTTAGACTTTCGATCATTGTCTCCCCCACGATTGCCATTGCCTTTGCCCTTGGGTTTGGGCTTGGAAGACTCGAAACTTATCCGACTTCTTAGAATTGAGGTCGAGTAAGGACTCAGCTGTAGCCATGGCTTTGGTCAAATCCTGGACACCTCTCAGCTACAACTCTTGCTTTGCCTTGGGTTTAAGTCCATCCAAGAGTGAGAAGAATGCCTCTTTCTCCCCAAGATTAGAAATCTGGAGCATGAGTTCACTGAACTCCCGCACAGACTCCCGAACTGTGCCTTGTTGCGTAAGCCGTCGCAACTTGGCACGCGAATCATCCTCGGCGTTTCTGGGTAAAATTGTTACCTGAATTCACTTTGGAACTCCTCCCAGGTTCCAATGGTAGTGCAGCCACACCTCTCATCGTTGCACCTATGATGCCACCATAAAAGAGCAATATCATTAAAATACATTGAGGCAGTGTTTACCATAGTGGCATCATCATCAATGCCCATTGTACGGAAGTACTGTTCCATCCCCCACAAGAAGTTGTCAACATCCTTCGTCGATCTGGTTCCCTTGAACTCCTTTGACTTAGGGATCTCCATCCTGTGTTTGGGTGTCATAGCTAGCACGCCACCCCCTATGGCTGCTTTGCATGATGTGAGCTCTCCCTTAAGCTTCTCCATCTCATTTCGCATGGCCACCATCATGGCCTCTAAAATTTCATTCTTCTGAATCAGGATGTCTATTGCCTTATTGAGAGCCCCCTATATACTGTCCTTGAGCTCCTCCCCCGCAGAGTCTAGCTCTTCGATGCGACCTTCAACGATCTCCAGGTTCTCTCGCATGTCTCCAACGGTCACTTCGAGCTTGGCCACCCTGTCATCCATGGACGATTAAACATCCCTCGAACTAGCCTTCTTGGCTCTCCCACGAGTCTAAGGAACCTCATGTGCTTGATTATCTACTCTCATTTGTATAATTCAAATCAAAGGCAGTGGTGGGGGGACAAGGATCGAAAGTCTAAAGATGACGATGGGAAGCCACCGACAGGGAAGTGGAAGTCCAACAAGCAGTCAGACAAGAAAAAAGACAAGGAGCTATTGTAATGCTTCCTATGTGATGATCCGCATCGGATGCGAGACTACTCAAAATGAGCCAAGCTTTCTGCCATCAATAGGGAGGATGATGATCTAGAGAATAAGACCCTGAAGCTTGGTTCTGTCATGAGTTCTGTCAAGGCAAAAAGGTGTTGAATGCCGAAGGGACTGATGTTTGTAGACATCACCATTGCAGGCCAGAAAATGAGTGCTCTAGTTGACACAGGAGCATCAGATTTGTTCATGTCTGAAGAGACTGCTAAGAAACTTGGTCTCAAGGTTGAGAAGACAGCCAGTTGGATCAAGACTGTTAACTCAAATAAGGTCCCAACCATGGGTGTGGTAAAAGAAGTTGAGCTACAACTTAGAGACTAGAAGGGCAAGGAAACTATTGAGGTAATCCCATTGGATGATTATGACTTTGTTCTTGGCTTAAATTTCCTTGACCGAATTAATGCTCTCCTTGTGTCTTTTGCCGATTGCATTTGTATCTTGGATGCTCGATGCCAATGTGTTGTGCAAGTGAATCGAGCAACAAGTGTTGGAGCTAAAGTGCTGTCCGCAATCCAGTTAGCCAAAGGTGTGCGCAGAGATGAAGTCACCTACTTGGCTGTCTTGAAGTTTGATGAGCCTCAAGAGCCCATGGATGAGATCCCCCCGGAGGTACTAGAGGTGCTGCAGTCCTTTAGTGATGTGATGCATGCAGAATTGCCTAAGAGGCTGCCACCCAAGAGAGAGGTGGATCACAAGATTGAACTGGTGCCCAATATCGAACCGCCAGCCAAGGCCCCGTACCGGATGGCACCCGCAGAGTTAGAGGAGTTGCGGAGACAGTTGAAGGAGCTTGTAGATGCTGGTTACATCAGGCCATCTAAAGCCCCATTTGGTGCGCTAGTTTTGTTTCAGCGGAAGCATGATGGGTCTTTGAGATTGTGCATAGACTATCGGGCACTTAACAAGCTCACAGTGAAGAAAAATTACCCAGTCCCACTCATGGCAGACTTGTTTGATCAGCTTGGAGATGCGAGATGGTTCACCAAGCTAGACTTGCGATCCGGGTACTACCAGGTGAGAATAGCCGAGGGAGATGAGCCAAAGACAGCATGTGTGACACGCTAGGGCTCTTATGAGTTTCTTGTGATGCCCTTTGGCCTTACCAATGCTCCATCGACATTTTGTACTCTTATGAACAAGGTACTTCAACCTTTCCTAGATCGTTTTTTTGTTGTTTACCTTGACGATATTGTGATCTATAGTAAGTCACAGGAGGAGCATGTGAAGCACTTACGGAAAGTGTTCCAAGTCTTACGGGAGAATGAACTGTATGTGAAACGAGAGAAATGCTCATTTGCCCAGCACGAGGTGCCATTTTTAGGCCACATTGTGGGATGTGGCAGAATCCGGATGGATGGGAACAAGGTTCGGGCCATATTTGACTGGGAACCACTAACCAAGGTAACAGAGTTGCGATCATTCCTTGGGTTGACGAACTGCTACAGAAGCTTCATCAAAGGCTATTCCAACATCACCACACCATTGACAGACTTGCTCAAAAAGGGGAAAGTATGGGATTAGAGTCCAGGGTGCCAACAGGTCTTTGATCAATTAAAGCATGCAGTGATAGAAGAGCTCGTACTTGCCTTATGGGATCACACTAAACAGTACGAGGTTCATACTGATGCATCAGACTTTGCAATTGGAGGTGTGCTGATGCGAGATGGACATCTAGTGGTGTTCGAGAGTAAAAAACTCAATGAGACTGAGCGACGGTACACGGTCCAGGAGAAAGAAATGACAGAAGTGGTGCATTGCTTGCGCACATGAAGACATTACCTGTTGGGGTCCAGGTTCGTTGTGTTTACTGATAATGTTGTGAACAATTATTTTCTAACCCAGCAAAAATTGTCCCCCAAACAGGCTCGTTGACAGGTTTTTCTAGCTGAGTTTAATTTCAGCATGGAGTACAAGCCAGGGAAAACAAATTCAGTGGCTGATGCACTAAGTCGGAAGGTAGATCTTGCAGCCATCAGTCACCTTGAAGGTTCACTGTTGGAGCGCATTAAGGAAGGGTTGCCCCATGATCCCACAGCCAAGACCCTAATGGAAAATGCCAAAGAGGGGAAGACCAGACGGTTTTGGTTCGAGGGAGACTTGCTCTACACCAAGGGACACCGCCTTTATGTGCCTCAGTATGGGGAATTGAGCAAGGAGATCATGCAGGAGTGTCATGATTCGAGATGGGTTGACTGTCCAGGTATGCACCGTATCTTAGCACTTTTGGAGGACTGTTACTATTGGCCACACATGGGCGACGATGTTGAGGCCTATGTGAAAACTTTTTTGGTGTGCCAACAAGACAAAGTGGAGCTGAAAACACCAGCCGGACTTTTGCAGCCATTGTCCATATCGGAGCGCCTATGGGAAAACGTCTTCATGGATTTTATTGTAGGTTTGCCCAAGGCGGATGGATTTGGGAGCATCATGGTAGTGGTGGACATGTTCTCAAAGTATGGGACTTTTATTCCAGCAACCAAGGAGTGCCCAATGGAGGAATCAGCCCGATTATTCCTGAAGGACGTGGTGAAGTACTAGGGAGTACCACAAACCATTGTTAGTGATCGGGACGGGCGATTCACGGGACGATTCTGGACTGAGTTATTCAAGTTGTTGGGGTCAGACTTGAACTTTTTCACTAGTGTGCATCCCCAAACAGATGGGCAGACCGAGAGAGTGAATGCTTTAATGGAAGTATATCTCAGGCACTATATGAGTGCAACACAGAGAGACTGGCCAAAGCTGTTGGATGTGGCTCAGTTTTCTTACAACTTGTAGCGGAGTAAGGCCACAAACCAAAGTCCATTCGAGATAGTGACCGGGCACTAGCCACTTACACCCAGTGCTGTTGCAACAGGCTACACAAGACCAAATCCAGTAGCTTACAGGTTTGCTAAGGCTTGGCAGGAGCAGACTGACTTAGCCAGGGCTTGCCTACACAAGGCATGAAAGCGAACCAAGTTTGGGCAGATCGGAAGCACAAGGATATACAGTTTCAGGTTGGAGACTTAGTCCTTGTCAAATTACACATGGTGTTGCGTCACCCAGGCATGCACAAAGGACTTGTGCGGAGATACGAAGGGCCTTTCAGAGTTCTGAAACGGGTAAGCAAGGTGGCCTACAAACTTGAGCTACCAGCGAAACTCAAGGTACAACCAGTTTTTCATGTCAGTATGCTTAAGCCTTTTCAGGTAGATCAGGATGATCCAACCAAGGGCGAGTCTCAACGTGCACCAGTAGGAGTGAAGTCCTCCTACGATAGAGATGTACAGTGTATACTTGCAGATTGAGTGGTACGACGAAAGAATTACAGGCCAAGACATGAGTACTTTGTCCGGTGGAAGGGACTACCTGACAGTGAGGCAAGTTGGGAACTAGCCGAGGCATTGTGGCAGTTCCAGGAGCAGATTGAGCTAGGGATGGCAAAACCCTATCCGACCGATGGATTTCGAACCGATCCTATCCGAATGGAGAGTTATTTTTTTTTGAACAATGGAGGCGGAGCGGGGCGGTGCGTTTTTTTTTTGTTTGAAAGACGGAGATGGAGCAGTCGTGGTAATTGCCTACTCCGCACCGCCTCGCCCCGAATACTGAAATAATAATTTTACCCTTAAATATTTAGCTTTTAAAAGAATAATAAAACAATATAATTAAACTTATTATTTTTATTTTTCTTTTTAAAAACTTAAACTTAATACTTTATTTTTTTTCTCTTCCTATATTAGAAACATGTTTATATTTAATTTATATTTAAATTTTTAAAATGCTATATTATTTGAAAAAAATAAAAATAATAATTAATATCAAATGGGGCGGAGCGAGGCGGGGCGCTTATGGATGTAACCGACATCCATGGAGGTGGTAGTGGTATTGAAATTTCAACATCCACGGCGGAGCGAGGCAGGGGGCGGAGCAGAGCAATGCTATGGCGTGGCGGGGGCGAATACTGCAAAATCCGCCCCCGCCCGTTCCATTGCCATCCCTAGATTGAGCAGTTCCATGCACCGGACACAATGAGGGCGCCACTGGAACAGGTGGGGGAGAATGTCACTGCCCGCGCGAGCCCGCTAGGGTCCGTTACTCGTATAGTAGGTCCAGACCAAAATCTGAGTTACATGGAGCATCTTGACCCACCAGACCAGGCCCAATCCCTGAAGCATCCAGACCAGGCCCAATTCCTGGAGCATTCTAAGAAGGCCATAGAAGACAGATTTTACATGGAGGTTCTAGAAGCAGTAAAAGATAATTACTGCCCAACAGTTCCAGCTTATCTAGAACTCTAAGAGATAGAGTTTAAATTCCTTTAGGCCTCTAGATAATGTAATCTTAGCCGTTCATTTGTTTAAATCTGAACCGTTGATTTAAGGGGGACTCTAATATAAATAAAGGCCTGCTCCAGTCTTATTTGTATAATTCAAATCATTTGAGTAATATACAAGAGCATTCTTCTCTACTCTCTCTTGTTCTGTTTTTTCTGTTTAGCCCTAGTAACTTTTAGTTACCAGTGCCTTTCTTGAGTATTAGCAAGCTAACTTAGGCATACAAGAAAGTGATTTCCAACCTAAGGCTGCAAGGTTAGCAAGGTTAAAGTTCCGAGTCTGTGACACAATCATGTGACTAATTTCTTTTAACTTATGAATAAATTGACAATAAATGACAATTTAAGTCTTTAATTGGCTCGAATTAAAGAATAGAGGCTTATTTGACACCTTTGATATACTTCAAGGGTTTATTTTATCATTATGTCAATTCTTAATTTAATAAGAAAATAAATATAAAAATTTAGATTAAAATAGTTAATAATAATAAAAAATATATCAATTAAGGAAAATTTAGATTAATAAGGACTTCAAGGTTAATAAGAAAATAATAAATAAAGATTAGTTAATATTTAATTTAATAAAAAATAATTAATAAAAACTTAGATTCTAAATTAGTTAATAATAATAAAAAAATCAATTAAGAAAAGTTTACATTAATAATGACTTCAAAGTTAATAAGAAAATAATAAATAAAAACTAGCTAATATTTTAACTTAATAAAAATTCATTAATAAAAAATTAGATTAAAAATAGTTAATATTAATAAAAATATATATCAATTAAGAAAAAATTATATTAATAAAGATTTCAAGATTAATAAAAAACAAATTTATTCAATATTTTAATTTTAATAATAAAATTATTAAGTACATAATAGTTAATACTATAAATTATCAAAGGTATATATGCCATTCACTATTTATGTTTTTGGAGTTGGTACATCTATATTTATATATATATATATATATAATAGATTATAAATAGATATATTTATATTTTGGTTTAATATGTTATACTCTTTTTTTTTTCTTTTTAATTAATTTAATGCTGCTTAAGTAATTACGTCTCTTCTCTCTCTTCTCTTGTTTTCTAAATTGATTTATTTTTTTATTTATTTACTTATTTAGAATTTAGATATAGAGTATAGCTTTGTTCAAATAATAACTCTATTAAACTATTAGCCTTTAATGTAAGTGATTAATAATAAGTAGTTGCCTTTTTTTAGATAATTTCATTTATACTAATTATTATTCTCAAATGTTATTGCATGTCAGTAATTATTTTGCTATTCAATGTCTTGTTAGGATAGTTAAAAAAAAACTTAAAAAGTGCTTCCTACATTTATAATTGTTTTGTTATAGCTTGCATTTTTTGGATGGAATTACTTATAGAATTAATTAATGAATTTGATTTGAAAAGTACTGTAACAAAGTTTAATTATTATTGTCGTATCTACTGCAAAATGTTTGATTCTTTGTTTCTGCTTTTATGGTAATTAATAAGTTTGAGAAAATGAAAAGAGTATCAACAAACATGATTAAGTTGGTGAATTATTTGTAAAAATATTTCAGAAATGTGTTGTTCTTGATTACAATATATACTAGTTTGTTATTGTATACGATTCAGATTGTTTATTTTCTATTACCTGCATTACAATACATATTATTTATTTTCTATTAATAATTATATATTTTTAATATTTTTATTTTTATAAATATTGTTAATAATAATTATATATTTTTAATATTTTTATTGTTAACTTTTTAAAAAAGCAACATATACATTATTATTAATTATATGATATTAATTTTATTAATAATATATTATATTATTCACGTGCAACGCACGTGCAGATCAAACTAATATTATAGAAAAATAAAACATTTATAGAAAAATTTAAGAATAAACTGAATTGGTAAACTAAAAGAAATATTAAAAAAATATATATTTAAAAGTTTTGATAAAATTAAAGAAAAAGACTATAATATTTTATAATAAATTATAAAATATGAAAAATTAAAGTTTTTATTCAGTTGAAAAGCTCGACATGAAAAACAATAAAAATGAAAAAAGAAATAAATGAAGTATTAGAATATGTTTTGAAAAATCAATCGCATGTTTTTTTAAGTAAAAATATCAATGTTTGTTATTAAAGCAAAGTCTATTGTGTTTAGATTTTTGGAAAAAAAGATTATAAAATTTATTATGAAAACAATAAACTTTTGAAAAAGCAATTATTATTTTTAAAAAATGAAAAAAAAAGCCCAACCCTAATCCAATGAACAAATAACTCTAGATAGTGTTAAAATAGAAAAAAAATTAAAAAAAGGGAATAAAGTACCAAAATAATATATGCGAAGATTATTTCAATCTGCTCAACAGCTTGCAACGCCTCTAGAAAAAAGGCTAATATTTTTTACTTGTTTTTCAATTATAGAAGTTTTATCCAAATGCTAGCAAGCTAGCAGTATTGATCAAAGTGGCAGCGACATGGCTAAGATAGTGAAACATGCGATCTTTCAGGTGGATATGCTACACCTTTATGCTAGATTATAAAAAGAATACTCTGTCACATCATTTAAAAATCTATACTTTGTTAATATTTCAAATATCAAAATTTGAAAAGTATACCTTCTTGAAAATGACGATGACGCGAGATTTTACAAACGAGACTCGAATATTCTAATTCTTTGTCGGATTTAGTGATAAAGTAAATTTCTGAATTTGATACAATAACATAGTTATCTAAATATATAAACGTAAATTATAATAGAAATGTAAACCGCTACTAGAATGTATTGTTCCTACATTTTCTTAACAACCAAATAAAGAATTTGATAATAGAAACTTAAAACTGTAGGTGGAAAATATCGATTAAAAGTTAGATTATTAAATAAGTAATACTACTATTAAACATAAATGTTCAATATCAAACCGTGGATTCTAGGTAACACATCAAAGAGAAGATTATTTAAATTTCCTAAATTATCCATATCTTAAAACACAAATTCAATAAACTCATATATTATTTCTAAAAACATCAATCAGAAAATGAAAAAAGAAAATAATAAGAATCAGTTTAAAGTTTAATAGCAATCTAAATGAGTAATCTAATATCTAACATACAGTGAAAACTAGCTATTGGTATAGTGGGTAACAACACATGTCCTCTAGACAAGTAAATTTATTGTGTTTGGAGGGTACTTTGTATATTTTAAAAAACTTAAGGGTAAATGAGGAAAAAGATGAATCAGGGGAAAGAAAATTAGAAGAGACAAATTGAAGAAATAAGATTGAAGAAAGAAAGAGGTTAAGGCTGAGTAGAGATAGGTGAAAGATGATGTAGAGAATGGGACACTGCCACACTGTTAATGAGCCAGCAAAGGAGAATATGAAGGTAAAAAAAAAGAAATAAATGGGAAATGAGAGAGCAAGTTGGAGGGGGTGCGATATGGCCTTTCACGTTGTTCTGGTAGTTGCTGAGATTAGAGCAGCTCCCTTAACTGGACTAAGGTCTAAGGGTCACATGGTCAAGACGTGACTTGTTTTATTATTCTGAAACGAAAAAAACAATTAAGTAAACAATCTGCAATTCAGCAATGGATAACAATTAAGCAAACAATTTGCAATGTAGTGTAGATAATAGAAAATAAACAATCTGTAATGTAATGCAGGTAATAGAAAATAAACAATCTGAATCGTATACGGTAACAAACTAGTATATGTTGTAATCAAGAACAACACCTTTCTGAAACATTCTTACAAATAATTTACTATCTGAATCCTGTTTATTGATGCTCTCTTCAATTTCTCAAACTTATTAATTATCAAACAAGTAAAAACAAAGAATCAAACATTATACAGTAGATACGACAAGAACAATCAGACTTTGTTACAGTACTTTTTGAAATCAAATTCATTAATTAATTCTATAAGTAATTCCATTCAAGCAATACAAGCTAAAAGAAGACAATTAAAAATGCAGGGAAACACTTTTTAAGTTTTTTGACCATCCTAACAAGACATCAAACAAATAAAACAGTAATGGACATGCAATAAAATCTAAGGCTAGTAACTAGTATCAATGAAATTGTCTAGAAAAGGGCAAAGAGCATGGTGAATGCTACTTATTATTGTTTACTTACATAAAAAGCTCATGGCTTAGTAGAGCTATTATTTGAATAAAGCTATACTATAGATCTAAATTCACAAGTAAATAAATAAACAAATTAATTAATTAATTTAAAAAACAAGAGAAGAGAGAGAAGAGAAGAGGCGTAATTACTTAAGCAAGATTAAATTAATTAAAATCACTGAATGATGAAGAAAAAAAGGAGAACATGCCAATGGTATCTGATATGTGACTTGATCCAGTAAACCTACTCATATGGTTAAGTCAATGGCATGAAAAATCTCCTTCATCGTTTACTTTCCTTTTTGGCAAATTTCACAAAAAAGTTTTGCAAATTCGTCGACTAGGTTCTCGGTCTTTGGGGACCAACAAACCAAGATTTGACTTATTTAGCATTGGCTTGGCTGTTTTTATGTTGTCATCTTAAACTAGAATCGTTCTGACTTTAGTCAACAATGAATGTGAGCTTCCCTTGTTAATTTTTTTTTTACTAGTTTTTATGCTTCACTTTCATAATATACTAGCAAAATCTCTATTGTTTGTCTTTTGTTACGAAGTGAAATCAATGATGGGATAGGGTTTCGGTAAAGCTGACAAAGCAAATGAGCTCGAATAAAAAATCTTATTTAATTTGTCTGAATTTGAATTGTCTTAAGGGTCAATGTCTTTTATAATGTCATATTTGTAAATTCAAAATATGTAATGTGGTACTTATATTATAATTACGTCTGTTAATATAGTATTTGAGTTAACACCATTAAATAAGGTGATGACATGACTGTTAATATATACATATATATATATATATATGTATATATGAAAAACTTTAAGAGAACATTGCATTAACTTGAAAAGAAAGACAACCCAGAAAATTAGAAAAAAGTGCAAGCAATAGCCAAAGATCTAATGTTTCATACACACCCTAATTTGACTTCGAAAAATCATACTAATTAATAAGAGATTACAAGGCTTAATTAAACTTGTATATTTATGATATCATTGTTAGATTCCTATCCAGGTTGTGTTTCAGTTTCGTTTTCTTGCTCAACTTCGCCAGATATTTCTTCTAGTGACCTTCCTTTCGATTCGGGCACCAAAAATGTGAACAACATCCCCAAGAAGTTGATGACACCCAAAATTACAAGTGTTTTCTTCACTACAATACCATCTTCAGCATACAAAAAGCCAAATGCACCCACCATTGCCCTTGCCTTACCTGATGCAGTTGATATTCCATGGCATGTTGATCTTAACCTTGCTGGGAAAATTTCAACAGGGACTACAAATGTTGTAGCACTTGGATCGAAATTCGCGAAGAAGAAGGTGAGAGAGTACATAATAACGAACCCACTGTTGTCTGGTAGAGTCCAATGATAATATGGAATTGCCAAGGCAAACATGAAAACTGTCATGAAAAAAGAGCCCAAATAGTGCTGCATAGTGCAATGAGAGTTTGAGCTTTTGAAATTCTATAAACTTCTTCAAGACCATTCTGTTGGAAATAGAGTGGCAGCCCACAATAAGCATTAACCCACAACATGTACTCGAGAAGAAAAGAAAAAGAACACAATATTTTTAACGTGGTTCAGCCCTTCTTGGCCTACATCCACGATCCCAAAGGGATAAGATACTTCACTAGGAAATATTCTAACTTGTAGCTTTTACACGGATAAAACTACAAACCCTCTTTACAAATATTGTAGCTTTTGCACGGATAAAGCTACAAACCTTCCTACAAACAAACTTGACTCACCACCCAAAGAATCCCAATACAACTTCTACTTAAGTGTATAGACTCCCTCTTATAGGGGTGGTGGGTTATTTCTTCCAAAGGCCAAGACTCCTACTTATAGACTCCCTATTATAGGGGTGGTGGGTTATTTCTTCCAAAGGCCAAGACTCCTACTTATAGGTGAGCATTCTCCTTGGCTTAACATAATTACTTAATGTGGGATGAGTACTCTACTTGACTTAACCAAGTTAAGCAATGTGAGATGAACACTCCCCTTAGCTTAACCAAGTACTCAATGTGGGACTTGGACTCAATATACCTAACAAATCATCCCTTGAGTCAAAGTCCTAATAACCTATTGGCAAGAATTCAACAACTCTTTTTTTTCGAACAAAAAAACTCTGATACCAATTGTTGGAAATATCAACAAGCATTAACCCACAACATGCACTAGAGAAGAAAAGAAAAAGAACACAATATTTTTAATGTGGTTTAGCCTTCTTGGCCTATATCCACGATCCCAAAGGATAAGATACTTCACTAGAAAATATTCCAACTTGTAGCTTTTGCATGGATAAAGCTACAAACCTTCCTTATAAATATTGTATTTTTTGCACGGATAAAGCTACAAACTTTCCTGCAAACAAACTTGACTTACCATCCAAAGAGTCCCAATACAACTTCTACTTAAGTGTATAGACTCCCTTTCTTAGGGGTGATGGGTTATTTCTTTCAAAGGCCAAGACTCATACTTATAGGTGAGCACTCTCCTTGGCTTAACATAATTACTCAATGTGGGATGAGTACTCTACTTGACTTAACCAAGTTAAGCAATGTGGGATGAACACCGCCCTTAGCTTAACCAAGTTACTCAATGTGAGATTTGGATTCAATATACCCAACACATTCATGGTTTTTGCCTTTAGAATCCAATCGATGGCACTAAATATGTTCTTTTGGTTTCGTTTTTACTAATTTTGAATTGCTTAATAATGAATGGTCATTATTCATGAGGGTTGGTTATAGAGGTAGCAAATTCGCGGGTTCAGGTGGATTTGGATGGAATTATTTTTACATTTGAGTTATTTCAGTCTCGAATTTATTTCGAGTTCGTATTGTTTCGCATTTGGATATTTTTAGATTCGGATAATTTCGGATTTGGATTTTTTTTTGCTTAGATAATTTCAAGTTCAAGTTGTCTCAAATTCGAACCATCTTGGATACGAGCTTTTTTGAATTCGGATCGATTCGAGTTCAGGCTGGTTTAAACTGCTTCAAATAATTTTGAAAATTTATAAGTTATAAATATATATTTTTTTAATTTTGAATGTAATAATCAATTTCACTTTTCATATAGTTAAATAAAAATGTGACAAAATACTAAATTTAAAAATAATAAATAATAAATATTTCT
This sequence comes from Fremontodendron californicum, assembly GCA_030761205.1. Lineage (NCBI taxonomy): Eukaryota > Viridiplantae > Streptophyta > Magnoliopsida > Malvales > Malvaceae > Fremontodendron > Fremontodendron californicum. Next base: position 21,936,401 of record JAULJL010000022.1, on the reverse strand, counting down.
ATAAATATAAATATATAATAATATTATTTATACATTGAGTATCAATATTTTGTATTTGAAATATTATCCATTATTTTTTAATCCAATATCTTTTAAATCTGAAAGATAAATTTTGGATTTTTTACTGCAAAAAGAGGGTGTCGCGTCGCCCTTCAAATTTTTTTTGAATTGTTGAGGGCTAGAAAAAAGTAAAAAAAAAAAAAAAAGAAAAAAGAAAAAGAAAAAAGAAAAGAAAAGAAAGATGATAGAAAGGAAAGAGAAAAAAAAAGGAAAAAAAATTGGGAAAATATGAGAAACATGCAAGGAACAGTAGATTAATTGTTGAAAGGTCCAATGAAAAATAATAATTTAAGAAAAAGAAATGAAAACGATTAAAATTGTTTAAAAGGAAATTGTAATGACAATATTACCCTTAATGAAATAAGTAAATTTTCTCTCCCCATTCTCTCTTTCCCCGTGTCCCCATTCTACTCTCCTTCCTTCCCTCTTTCTCCTCTGCCCCCATTCTCTCCTTCCTTCCCCCCCATTCTCTCCTTCCTTCCCCCTTTCTCCTCCGCCCCCATTCTCTCCTTCCTTCCCCCTTTCTCCTCCGACCCTTTCTCTCCTCCGTTAACAATGGATGCTGCTGGTCTGTAGGTAAGAGTCGATCGGAGTTATTTTGTTATAAATCTAGTTATGTAAATCTGGTTCTGTAAATCTGGTTGTATGCATCTGGTAGTGTAAAATTTTTTTCCTTTATCAATTTATTTGTGGGCATGTTATTGTCTTACTTAGGGTGTAGTAAAGTTTGTAAATTTTGTTGATCGATGTAGATGATTAAGGAAATCAATGATTGTTTAAGCAATTTTCCTTTATTAATTAGACCTAGATCTCTATCCTCTAAATTAAATATACAAGAAATTAGAATTTTTTTTCAGTGTGGTTGGCAGCAGGCAATCTGTATTGTTATAGGCAAAAAGGTGCGTGGTCTATATATATTGTTTCCTTGACTTATAATATATTTATTATGATGAAGTGGAAGTGCCCAAGATTTGTTTATTTTAAAGCATGATGATAATGCAGATGTAGTTGATTTTAATAGAAAAATATAGGAAGACAAATTAGGAAGAGTAATATGTTTTTCACTATCTCTTCTCACAAAGTTGAAAATCAGATTCCGGGATTAAACTTTAATGTGTTGTCATTTATAACGCACACAATATGTTGATATAATCTATCTAATTGGAGACAATTCCCCATTAATTCTATATCCCCATAACAATATTATCAATTTTTCATCATTAATTGGTTAAATGATTCCTCTCACCTAACTGTTTTATATAGACTTTCTTAAAGGTTTTCTGAATGATGAATTTGTTTGCTATAACGGGGTAAGTTTTGACCCGAATACAGAATAAAGCTTCTGTGAATTGATGAGGTGCTACTTCATGCAAAATGCTGAAGGTTAGATTTGTTTGATAGGAGTGGCATTGGTAACGGTCCCTTAGACTTAATTTTGATGTGAATAGTGAAGCAGAAATGGAACAATTTTGTCATGGCATTGGACTACCAGCCTTTTGCTTTTATATTAATTGGAATGTGAATATGTTACGAACTGGTATTGATGTGGTAACCTTTTTGTTGGGAACTGATGGTTGAACGAAGGCAATAAAACACCTGGTTACATGAGTCCTGTACAGCCTGACAGTCTTTTGCAATTAAGTGGAAGCTGTTGATAAAGAATGAATTGAATGTCTTAGTAAAGAAGTTGTTGAAAATATTATCTTCATTTTCTTCTAGTGTTGTCCATGTCTTACTATTTTCTGATTGATTTATTTATTCATAATAAATTTGAATAATTAATTTATGTCTTTGAATTATTTTTATGATAGGATCATTGGCATACATTGTTAACTGAATGAGATTTAGGGTAGAATTGATTAGAGTTTTTAAAATGTACATATAATAATATTGAATGTACATATAATTAGGCTAAATGTACATACTGTTATATTATATGTACATATATGGTCATTGTTTTGAAAATGTACTTTAGTTTTTAGTATTAAAAATATTTGTTGTTGCAACACCGAATATAAAGATATGGTCATTGTTTTGAAAATTATCTTAATTGTACAAGGAAAAATGTTAGAGACAAGCTTATGTTACATTCTCTTAGCACTCTTGTTTTTGTATGGTACATGTGGAAAGTTTGGAGTGTGGTTTAGTTAATGGTTTTCATTTTTGAAGAGTTGGCTTTATATATATATATATATGTATGTTTGTATGAATTCATACATACATAAATAAGTTCGTTTGCTATGAACTTAGAGTATCCATACGGTAGATGTTGGCTAGGTTATCTAACTTTTTATGATGTTTTGTTATCTCTTAAATTTCAGGCTGGAGATGCACTGATATAATTGTATGATAATTTTAAATGTGAGTTTGAGACCAAGATTAATCTTCTCAAGCTGGTATGTTTTTATAGGTTTATGTGTTTTCTACGAATGCAATTGTATTATGTTGTGATACTACTGGAGGTGAAACTAATTTATCAAGATTTGATGTTAGAAACTTCTTGTTCTTCAGAGTCCCCTTTAGAAAATACTGTTTTATCAACAAATTAATGTGCAACAATGCTCTGTAAGGTTAAATTCTAGTCTTACTAGTTTGAGCTTTTTCTTTCATGCTACATCCCCTTCTCTTATCATCAAAATAAAAAATTTTATAATAACATGGATGAATCGAGTTGCCAATTATGTAATTGACAATAAAACCTGCATTAAAATGACATACCGTTGTATGAAAGATAACGCTGATGGTAATATGGCTAATGTGCTTAAGTATTATGTTTTCCAGCCCGAAGACTGACGCTGTACTTAGCCTTACACCCAATCATTAAAAGTAGATGGATATTAAGTAAAGAAAGTTTACAGCTTTTATTTGGCTAACATATATATTTATCCTTTGACTTCATTTCATTTTATTTTAATCCTTTCAATTATATAGGATTTGTCATGTAATATGTCCATTTATGCTCTTCTAGGAGATAACATCTACAACTTTGTAGAATTGCTTGCTCATAATATTGTAAGAAGATCTTTATTAATTTTGTTAATTTCACCATATATTGCAGTTCAATTTTTTTTACAAGCAAAATAGTTTCATGTCATGATAGTTGTTTGTGCCTCAATTTAATTGAAATGATATTCATGCTTGTTATTTGCTTGCTTGCATATATAGGACTATGAAGAAATTGTCAGTGTAAAAAAAGTACATATAAGTTGCAAGAATGTACATATAGTTATGCTACATCCTATGTAAATAATATGTGAATATTTAAGTGTTGCATAAATGAGAAAAATATTTATTTCTCCCAACATATGGAAGTGATGGAGTAAATTTTCTTATGTTTATGTGACATTTGTTTGGGGCTTGTAAAAGTGAAATTTCTATTAATCTTAACAAATGTACATAAAATTTGTAAGAATGTGGCACATAATATCTTAATTGATTCATTTTTGGTAAAATACATATTATTTGTAGGAATGTACATATAGGTATACAATATGTACATTCCTGCATACTTATATGTACATTTAAGCAAAACAATATGTACATTTTTAGTTTCTACTAAATTCAACCCTAAATTGGTGTGATAGAATTTTACAGATAATATCTGTGTTTTACTTGAAGGGAAGGATGGGGAGATGAAATTCCAAAGTATGATGGAAAAGATTACCCCAAATATGTCATACAAAGCATACTGCCTTGAGCCTGAGGTAGGTTTCTGATTATTAATGTGCTTCCACTATCATATAAAATTGTCATGAAACTTGTCATTTTAAAGAGGAGGAACATGTAGAATATAAAAAAGTACATATAGTTTGGAATAATGTACATATTGTTTTCCTACATGTACATATTATTTTGTTATATGTACATATAAGTTGGCTTATTTTGTTGAAGCATTTCTTATAATTTCTGTTAGTTTTTAGTCGTTTTAAATGAAAAAAATGACATGCAAACATAGTATGATTAAAGGTTTGGCTTTAGGGAGCAAGACTCTTTTAATTGCAATTATGTTACTGTCATCGTAGTATTTACTATATTTCTTTTATGTTGCATGTCCCACAATATTGAGAGAGAGAAAAAAAAAAGATGCATTTAAATGACGTATAGGACATCAATGTTAGTAAAAAAAATATTTTAAAAAAAATTTAACTTATATGTACATGGCCACACAGAATATGTACATTCCTGCATCTTTATATGTACATTTAGGCAAAACAATATGTACATTTGTAATTTTGTAGAATTAGTACAATTTTAATATGAAATAGATGCTGTCAAGAGTGGAATAATAGTTAAATGGTCCTAAATCTTAACAATATTTGTAAAAGGAAATTGAAGAAATAAGAATTTATTACTAAGGAGATCGAAAATACAAATATACCCTTAATGAAATCAACATAATAGCAAAAACAAAACTTGATATTTTGCTTCCGATAATCTTCTTCCCCTTCTCCTTTCCCCATTTTCCATCCCTTCCCTTACTTCCTGACCTCCCCATTCTATCTGCCCTTTCTTTTTTCTTCGTATATGTCAACTTGTTTTTACGAATAATTCTGATGGTGTACAATTTCCTTTTGGTATTGTAAATGTACTGTCATTGTTTTGCTTTAAGAAATTAAAGAATATGAATGTTACATGTACATATAGTTTAGTTGAATCTACATATAGTTTTGTTATAATTACATACTTTTATACTTCTATGTACATATAAGTGCGCAAATAGTTTTCCACATTTCTGAGAGATTTGTTCATATACTCTTTTTAAAATATACATATAGTTATGCTAAATGTACATATAGCTAGGCTAAATATACATATTGTTATAGGTATATGTACATATAACTTTGCTTCTGATCTTGCAGTATTTACTATAACTCTAAACGTTTTGCCATGTATGAAGAACTTCAACAAATTTGGGCTACTCAAAATAATTTGGATGCATATTTGTGCGGGGACTGAGTTCTTATCCTCCTCCACCATCATAGTCAACTATATGAAATTGTATTTCTCGTGTATTTGCGATATTAAAGTTGTAATTCAACTTGATCTTCACTGTTTATAATATGTGAATATTTAAGTGTTGCGTAAATGAGATAAGTCTTTCTTTCTCCGAAGATATGGAAGTGATGGAGTAAATTTTCTTATGTTACATTTGTTTAGTCCTTGTAAAATTGAAATTTCTATGAATCTTATAAAATGTACATATAGGTATGCAATATGTACATATTGTTTTGCTATATGTACATATACATATTGTTTTGCTATATGTACATATTGTTTTGCTATACGTACATATTATTATATTATATTTTCTCTTGATTGGTCTTTTTACTTTTGGGTTCAAACGTAAAAGTCTATTGTTGCTTTATACATTGCAGAAACATATTGTTCGATCATTATAAAGTTGAAATGAGTGAATCAAGCGTTAACAAAAGAGTTTATTGTTATTGTCATATTGATGGTGAGGTCTTGATTGTTAATGGCGACTGTATAGAATATCGAGGTGGAAGAACAGTGGGTGTGATGATCGATGAAAACACTAGTTTTGAAGAATTAGTGCATCAAGTTGGGGAAAAATTAGGGAAGAGTGTTGATGGTCATGTATTTAGATATACACTGGAGTTTGACAAAACCAAGCTAATTGATTTGGTGAATGATGCCGGTTTGACAGATTTGATAAATTTTACTAATCGATTATGCAATTTGTATATTTTTCGAACTGAAGTGATTGAATCCGCCAACAACAATGACAGAAATATAGTGCATCATTCGAACGAAGATCTGTTCTGGTAAGAAATATAAAGGCTTTATAACATAAAAGTATATAATTGCGTTACGTCTTACTCATGTTTTTGTTATAATTGCAGTGGGGTTATTGACAACGAAGACATAAGTGGAAACTATTCTGAGAGGGAACGTAATGTAGGTTCTTCCGTTGAATGTTCTAGTTCGAAGATATCTGGTGTTATTGTTGAATGTACTGCTGCGAACAAAAATCATTTTGCAAGCGAAATTTGGAAAGATCACATTATTGGCAGCGGTCAGAAATTCAAAGATGCATCTGCCTTTAGGCTGGGTCTTTATCAATTTAGTATTGCGAATGGATTTGCATATAAGTTTAAGAGGAATAGTAAGTCTTTTATTAGTGTGGTCTGCAAGGCTGAAGGCTGTCCTTGGCATTTAACTGCTTCGAAGATGCGATGTACTGACTTTATGGTTGTGGGGACATTTCTAAATGTGCACAACCACTGTGCGCAAGATGCAATTCAAAGTAGACCTTCTTCGAAGTCAAAATTTGTTGCTGCCATAATTTCGGAGAAAATGAATTTGCAATCGGACACAACGCCACATCAAATTCGTGCTGCATTAGAATCTGAATGTGGAATTCCAGTGACCTACCAGCAAGCTTGGGCATGCAAAGAGCAATCCATGAAGTTGCTGCATGGGAAAGTCGAGGACTCGTACAAATTTGTTCCATGGTTGTGTGAGCAAATCAAAGATGCTGACCCCCAAAGTGTCGTAATCTGCACTTATGATAATGGTAATCATTTTAAGCAATTGTTTATCGCTTATGGATGCTCAATTATTGGTTTTTTGAATGGGTGTCGAGGGTTGATTTTTATTGATGGTTGCCATTTGAGTGGACCTTATAAAGGGACGTTATTATCTGCTAGCTCAATAGATGCAAATAATCAGCTGTTCCCACTTGCATATGCAATTGTTAGCTCAGAAAGTTTAGACAATTGGATGTGGTTCCTGGAAATTTTAAAGTCAAATGTTACCAGAGATGTTTCGGTAACCATTATTTCTGATAGGAACCAGAATATTATCACTAGTGTTGGCACAATATTTGGATCGGCTTGTCATGCTTATTGTTACAGACATATTAAGGAAAATTTTAGTGCTGAAGTTAGCAAATTCATGCATGGTGGGAAAAAAGTGAAGGAGCAAGCCCTACAGTTGTTGGATGCAGTGGTTTATGCTAGACTTGAAGAGGATTACAATGTTGCATTCACAAATTTGACCATGTACAAAAAAGAGCTAGGTGAATGGGTGTTAGATAATCAGCCAGAACATTGGGTCATGTCAAAATTCAGTCATCCTCGTTGGGATCATATTACTAGCAACGTTGCAGAGTCTTTCAATGCATGGTTAGTCAAGGAGAGGCGACACAACATCATTTCCCTCATCAATGAGCATAGAGAAAAATTGGCTAAAAAAATTTATAAAGCTAAGTCTGATGTCAGTAATTGGAAATATGGAGTTGGGAAGAATGTTGAGGAAAAATTACTGGAGAGTATTGGAAGAAGTAAATACTTCCATGTTTCTTGTTATAGCGATTTCACCGCTAAGGTAAGTCACGGCAACAAAGACATTGTTGTTAACTTGAGGACTCGACAATGCACATGTTTAGGATGGCAAATGAGTGGACTTCCTTGTGCCCATGCTTCTGCAGTCATTGAAGCAAAACATGGAGACATATATCAGTTCGTTGATGATTGTTATAAGTCAACGAAACAGGAGTTGATTTATTCACTTACAATGGCTCCAGTTGAGACTCATAACTTGCTTGATTTCACCCTATCAGACAGCAGTCATTTATCGTTGAAGCCTCCTTTAACGAAGAGGCCACCCGGTAGACCAAAAGTCAAGCGCATTGAATCACAATTTATCAAGAAACGAGAAATTCATTGCTCTAAGTGTAAGCAAATTGGTCACAATCGAGTTTCATGCAGATCGCCAAATCCAGTGTAAAGCAATTGTAAGTTTTACATAATTACCATTTAAATTTACTTTTTCTGAACTATGGTTCTATGCCAACACAGTATAACTTATATCTTCTTCATGTGTTAAATGCAGGTTCATGGTTACATACCTTACCTTTTGTAAAGGAGTGGCAACTTTTTTTGTAAAGTGAATTGATCCTTTTTTCAACCCTATCAGAAGAATATGAATGTTGAAGGTGCTATATTTCATTTTTTGACGCACCTCAATTGTATATGTAGGTTTAGGGTTTACAAGGTTAGAGGTGCAATATTTTTTGTTCGAGCACCCAAATATGTTTGTAGGTTAGAAATTGAATGGTTCAACGTGCTATATTTTTTGTGAAAGCACTGAATCGATGTCTATAGCTTTTTTTGTTTATTGTATAGGCATGCCAAGAATTTTGTACAGCAATGTGTAGACTTTTTTTTGTTTAATAGGTCTGTGGCATTTAGGTTCACAAGCTTCAGAAGCTTTTGGGTTTAGGTGGGACTATTGTTTAGTCTACTCTTCTCTTCTTATTTATGGTGTATGTAACTTCCTGTATTGTGTACAACATCATATTTTTGGAATGAATGAAAGAAAATATCAACTTTCTTCGTTCGAAGTTGATGATATTTCTTCTTATTTGTTATTGTCTAGTGCTACGGACTTGGACAGAAGACAATATGTACATTCTTGCTTATATTTACAACTACGAAAACGAATATGTACATTTGTAGTTTCTCCTAAATTTAAACATCAATTTTAGTAACAAAATATTTAATTCACAATATAACTTATATGTACATGGCCAGAAGACAATATGTACATTCCTGCATACCTATATGTACATTAAGGCAAAATAATATGTACATTTGTATTTTCTTATGTACATTAGTAGAAACATATATTTACATTGAAACTTAAATTTCATTTGAACTTTATTTTAGTAATTTCATATATATAGTTATATACTTTTTTAAGTTTTAACAAAAAAATTGGCGGCACGGATGAACAAAAATAATCGAACTGGGCAGGAAAACAAAAATTTGAAGACTTTGCCAACAAGCTCTTGGCTGAGTGGCGAAGAGTGTTGGGTTCAAACCCAAGCAACCCCACTCCTTACCCAATTATATAAAAAAAAAAAAGACAGAATGTTCGCGCCGCGGCTCAAAGCCGTGGCGTCAAGCGAATGAAATGAATATGCAGCCTTCACAAAACAGGTTGTGAATCAGACAGAAATACGCCGCGGCGCACTCGTACGGAATTAGGTTCTGAAAGTCACAGACCAACTACGCAGCAGACAGAAATACGAAGCCGTGGCCTTGGACTGCGGCTCTGTATTACGGTTATGAATCCAGACAGGAAAACGACGCCGGGGCGTAGGGCCGCGGCTCACACTTACGGTTAAACACTAAGCGAGGGAAAAAAATGACGCCGCGGCTGGAAGCCGCTGCTCTGTATTACGGTTTGTTGTCTAGAGTCGACAGAAAAACGACGCCGTGGCGTGGGGCCGCGGCTCGATATTATTTGTAAACCCCAATCCATACAGAAAAACGAAGCCGCGGCTTATCGCCGCGGCACACTTTTCTATGTTTACTGTCTACAGTAGACAGTAGCAATACGCCGCGGCTTTGAGCCACGGCTCCATGGGTAATAAACGTTTTTTTTTTAAAATATTTCTAACCCTAACACCATCAACTAATTTAAAAACCCCAAAATAGCTTCACCCTTATGTTTATAACAATTTTTTGTCTCTCTTCAGAATCTCTTCTCTCCCAACATTTTTCCCAACATAATTTTCCATTCTTATAGAAAACCCATTTATGTCATTCTCACAGCTCTCATCTACGAAAACGAATATGTACATTTGTAGTTTCTCCTAAATTTAAACATCAATTTTAGTAACAAAATATTTAATTCACAATATAACTTATATGTACATGGCCAGAAGACAATATGTACATTCCTGCATACCTATATGTACATTAAGGCAAAATAATATGTACATTTGTATTTTCTTATGTACATTAGTAGAAACATATATTTACATTGAAACTTATATTTCATTTGAACTTTATTTTAGTAATTTCATATATATAGTTATATACTTTTTTAAGTTTTAACAAAAAAATTGGCGGCACGGATGAACAAAAATAATCGAACTGGGCAGGAAAACAAAAATTTGAAGACTTTGCCAACAAGCTCTTGGCTGAGTGGCCAAGAGTGTTGGGTTCAAACCCAAGCAACCCCACTCCTTACCCAATTATAAAAAAAAAAAAAAAGACAGAATGTTCGCGCCGCGGCTCAAAGCCGTGGCGTCAAGCGAATGAAATGAATTGCAGCCTTCACAAAACAGGTTGTGAATCAGACAGAAAAACGACGCCACGGCCTAGGGCCGCGGCTTACTCTAAGGGTTTAGGGTTAAACCCTAAAAAAGATGTAATACCACGCCGCGGCTTTGCGCCGCGGCTCTCTTTTACGGCATTAAATTCAGAGTCAGACAGAAAAACGAGGCCGCGGCTAAGGGCCGCGCCTCACTCTAAGGGTTTAGGGTTTAACCCAAATCCAGACAGGAAAACGACGCCGCGGCTGACTGCCGCGGCTCACTCGTACGGAATTAGGTTGTGAATCAGTCAGAAAACCGACGCCATTGCCTAGGGCCGCGGCTAACTCGAAGGGTTTAAGGTTAAACCGTAAACAATACAGAAAACTAACGCCGCGGCATTGCGTCGCGGCTCACTTTGACGGCATTAAGTTCCTAATCAGACAGAAAAACGTAGCCGTGGCTCCGGGCCGCGGCTCACTCTAAGGTTTTAGGGTTTAACCCAAAACAATACAGGAGAACCACGCCGCGGCCTTAGGCCGCGGCGCACACGTACGGAATTAGGCTCTGAAACACACAGAACAACTACGCAGCAAACACAAATACGAAGCCGTGGCCTTGGGTTGCGGCTCTGTATTACGGTTATGAATCCAGACAGGAAAACGACGCCGGGGCGTAGGGCCGCGGCTCACACTTACGGTTAAACCCTAAGCAAGAGAAAAAAAATGACGCCGCGGCTCTGTATTACGGTTTGGGGTTTAGTGTTGACAGAAAAACGACGCCGTGGCGTGGGGCCGCGGCTCTCTATTATTTGTCAACCCCAATCCATACTGAAACACGAAGCCGCGGCTTATCGCCGCGGCACACGTTTCTATGTTTACTGTCTACAGTAGACAGTTGCAATACGCCGCGGCTTTGAGCCACGGCGCCATGGGTAATAAACGGTTTTTTTTTTTAAATATTTCTAACCCTAAACAGCATCAACTAATTTAAAAACCCCAAAATAGCTTCACCCTTATGTTTATAACAATTTTTTGTCTCTCTTCAGAATCTCTTCTCTCCCAACATTTTTCCCAACATATTTTTCCATTCTTATAGAAAACCCATTTGATATTACTCTCACATCTCTCATCTTTCCCAACAAACTTCTTCTCCATACATCTTTCTCTCAATTTCATCTAACTTGAAGCAAACGAATTATTTCATCAAAGTTTTAAATTCAAGTAAGTTTATATTGTTTCTTTATATTTGTTGGTTGTTGTGGGTTGAAATGCAAAAGTATTGGTTATTGTTGATTGGTTTATTTGAAAATAATGGCAATTTTTATGCTGGGTTTTGTAGAATTATACTCAACATTTAAAATTTTGCTACTGATGACATTGTCTTTGATTATGTCGTGTTGATTGATTTATTTAGTGATGAAATTGTAGAAGAATTTAACTATTGCTTTAGAGGTGTTTGGTTGATTGAAGAAAATTGTTGAATTTGGTAGATATTAACCAACTTACAACTACTGTCATGGGATTGAAGAAGAAACTCAAGGGTAGCAGTACTAATAGAACTTTTGATATTACTAAGTTCGTGTCGGAAGCGGCAGTATTACGACATACCCAATCTCTCCTCCAAAAAAGCCCTATTCCAGAGAGGGGGTTGAATCTTGATCCGCGTCATCGTGAGTATCAAGATGTAATTAATTCGCGCAATTGGCAGAAATTTTGTGCTCCACCTCAATCCGCAGTGCTACCGGTGGTTAGAGAATTTTATGCTAATGCAGCCGAAGCCAGTGGTGATACGATTTTCGTCCGAGGATGTGAAGTACCGTTTGATCCGCAGACAATTAATCAATATTACCAGACACCGAATATTGTGGATGATGACTTGAGTCGGTATTTGAATGGCCACATTGACATGACTGTAGTCACAACACATTTATGCCCACAGGGGACTACTTGGAAAATATCGAAAGGGGAGCTTGTTTCGTTCAAGGCCAACACTCTGGATAAAGAGGTTAAGGTGTGGATGCATTTTATAGCGGCGAAAATGCTTCCATGTAAGCATGTTAGCGATGTCACCAAAGATAGAGCAATTCTTCTTTATGCTATTACTACAGGCAAATCGATTGACATTGGCCAGCTTATCTACAGGGTCGTAATGCATAGTGTTAGAACAACACGGGAGGGCCTATGGTTCCCCTCCTTAATCACTCGGTTGTGTGACCAGGCTGGTGTCCAATGGGATAATGGTGAAGAGTTGTTACATCCTAAGGGTCCCATTGATGATACCATTATGTATCGTTTGACCCGAGAAATTGATCGTCCCCCACCCGGACCTGGTGCGAGTTCATCCTCAACCCCACAACCTCAGGAGTTAACTATGGCAGAGCGCATAACCAGACTTGAACTTCAGAATGCGCATCACCTTGCATATCATGCCCATCAAACTGAATGCTTCAAAACTGTTGAACAACTTATCCATCTTTGTGCTCGTCATATGGGTGCTGACACGACCCAATATCCCACTATGCCACCACCACCAACAGCTTTGGCTCCCCAAGAAGCTGAAGAAACAGAGGAAGAAGATGATTAAGATTAGAACTGATTAGGTGCTGACAATGAACTTGATTTAGGTTTGGGGGGTATTTATTAGTTATGGTTTTATAATGTAATTTTATGGGGTATTTATTAGTTATGGTTTTATTATGTAATTTTTGGGGGTATTATTTGTTATGGTTTTATTAGTTTATGGTTTTATTATGTAATTTTTCTCTCCAATTGAAAACCCTCTGCTTTATTACGCTATCTTCAGCCCATGTCAACTTCTCAATTTTTTTTTTGTATTTTCTTACACAACAAGTTTGCATAACCAAAATTAGGGTTGCCGATGGCAGAGCAACAAAACCAACGAGCTGTGAAACACTATGAAAGTAAAAAACTGAATCAAACTTTAACAAACAAGCTAAAAGAAACTAAACTAAGTTGTTATATTTCAGAAAAATTACTTAATTCTGGTGCATTTCACTTAAATATCTTCAAACTTTTCATTCTACAACCTGATAGACAGCCTTTACATCAATCCTACTATTCCCGAACCAGATCACTTAGATGTACAGCTCTCATCTAAAATCCCATACGTACATTCCTGCATTCCTAAATTAACTTCTGCAGCATGAAGGCTTAAAGGTTAAAACAACATAAACAATCATGAAAGTGCAGAAAACAATTTTTAGAATCCACAAAGCCTGGACTTGCTCAGAACTTGCTCTTTTTCTGTATTTCTTGTATCCAAAATCAACTGGGCGGCGAGCTGCAGACGGTACTTCTTCGCATCATCCTAAAAAAAATTATGTACACTCATTAAAATTCTTTGCATTAGTGTTAGAGGAAAAAGAAGTGATTTATATGACATTCACCCGATTAAGCGGTGGACTGATTCGGCCAAACCAGGATTGTAAGTGCTTAATTAAAAATACCCCGCAATCAGATGAACTGTAAGACAAATGAGAAAATATATTGCATCAATAGTACTGATAACTAAAGAAACATGTATAACTCTTAAATGAATTAAAATTAAGAGATTACTCGTCATCTGATTGCCAATCAAATTGTACACGGTTTTCCTTCAACTCTTTCATTGCATCTGCAGCAGGATGATTCCAAGCACGTAATAATGCTGAAAACACTTTAACCTGAAAACACAATTTGAAGCATGTCACACAAATATTCCACTACGAACAAGGTAGTTGAGAATATGAGTTAAAGATTACCAAACGTTTCGGGAAACCAACATGCAGACGCCCAAACGACGACCTTCTTGAGTCGATGATTTCGATCTCACCAGACACCGTATTCACGCAATATGCAACCCAATGATTATTTGCACATAAGGGTAAGCAAATCTAAAAAGGATGAATTGATTATTAATGAGAAATCAGAAATAACAACTTCAAATATATATATATATATATACATCTTATACTAATGTGAATATCGATAAAAATAAGCATATATGTACGCATACCAGTTGAGCTTGCATAATATCAGCATTATTCGGTTCATTTGCAAGATAATTAGCAAAATCATTGGCGACTTCATCAGTTGTCTTCCTCCCAAACTTGTAATTAACGATGTTAGACTACATTGAACGGCCACATTTCATTAATAACCTATACTATATACTTATAATCTTAATCAACATACAATAAGAATTAAACTTTTTTTATAGAGATGTAATTAGGAGGGATAAAAATTAATACCGCAAATTGTGAACTCAAAACAACACGAGTTCCAATCGATTTCCTACCGATATACATTTTGGTGGCGTTAATTACACGAACATACATCTCTACAACCTGCCATACTCCAAAGAAGTATTAATTACGATACCATATGATAAAAGCGTTAATGCAAATGTGTAATTAACGAACTTCATTATACCATGTTATTCACCCAATTGGAACCGGCTAAAGAGAGTATGTCCGACCTCGTCAATGACCAACCATGCATTGCGGACAATATTTCCCTACATCATTAATAAACATAGTTCAAATATCGCATTGTCGTCACAATAATGTTATGTAAAAAGTTGAGAGTCAATTGGATTGTGTAACTTACTCATGATTTGCATTTTCATCCCAAGCATAATTAACAACAGCTTTTTCTACTTTCTTCAATGTCGCAATTGGCCAATTAACATAGAATGGTGATTGAAGATTCATAGAAGTCGTAATTTTTCTAGGAATTCGTGGAGATCTCCTAATAACAGGGGAATCATGTATTTCCCTCTTTCGATTTCCACGAATTTCCTCTACAAATTCCACTCCATCTTCAAATTCAAGATTGGAAGGAACATTACATTCTTCCACTTGAAAATTTGATAGAGGTGCAGTTGTCTGTGAAGTTGAGCCTTTTGCAAATGGCCTAAACATAGATGATGGAGAAGCTTCATTCTCCACATTCTCCATCCTTCTAGTGAAATCATCGAACTGATCTCCCATTTGAGCATTGACATGTGCTGGAGACAACTTCGCCAATGCCATGAAATCAAGAACATTGTCTTTATGAAGCTGGACCATTTCTTGATTCCACTTAATCATCCTCTCCGTACGGCCTTTGATCCTTTCAAATAAAGCCTAAACACATAATTCTAAATTTTAAATATTTATGGATTCTGTTGCAACAATTTTAAAGGCTATGAAAGGTAATACAGTCTTAGATGAATTTCAATGACAAAATGTCGACATACCATTGCCTCTGGATCAAGCTGCATGGTTGAAACTTCTCCAAAACACTGATCCATAGGGGGATCAATGTCACTTACAACCTACATACAGAACTAGATTTCAATAACATTTTTTAATACGAACTAATAATCTATTTATAAATTAGAATGCGCAAAGAGTATTGATATAAATAAATACAAGCATGAATCAAACATTACTTACCTCCCCTAATCCATACCCCCTAACTCTTCCTCAACTTCTAGGCGCTTCTTCACGGACGCATCATCCCATCCCATTAATCGGGGCATTGCACGAACAACAAAACGTTCGGATGGGATAACTCTATCCAAATAAAACATCTATCCAAAATGTTCTATATTAACAATAGGATAATAAATATAATCACTATTTTTTTTTACTTATTAGTAAAAGACATTGAAAAAAGAATCAAACAATATAATACATATTTACCTGAAGGAAGAGTAAGGAGCCTGTAATGTATGTTGTATCTTGCCTGCCGTTGTACCTTCTAATGCCATTCATCAACTGCTTAAGTGTAAACCCACCCCAATTGTAGGAACGAATTTGGGATGAATTATAAATCGTGGTAACTAACTTTCTATTTACTTCAGGCCTACTAGAAGGCGCCATGACAGTACCGATAACAAACAAGACGAACAACCTTTTCCAATCATCTATATCTGTTACATTATGTAACAAGAGCTCTACTTCTTTCAATGAACAAACCCTTAAAAATCTATCACACCAACCCTTTATCTCATCATTTTCATTTACAACATCTACTCTAACCTCTTCTCCTGTACATGGAACACCAAACACTAAACCTACATCTGTATCTTTAATAGCTAAGATATGGTTACACCATCTTAAAACACAATTTAATGGCTCACATTGTTTAATAAGCCACTCACATAGATGGTGACGCAAAATTGTACAACTCAAACTTAGAAACCCACCAAAACCTATCTCTCGCACGGCATTTTCCTTCCTAACATCACCCCTAACCACTTCGTTCATAACCCTAACCAATTTACTAGGGCTACATCTTGTGCGCAATTGAACATCACACTGCAATTTCGTAATGAATAGATTACGTTCAATCTACCAATAATTTATATTATCATTAAAAAAAAAAAGTCGAATGAAAGAAAAATAATTTACCTCAAGACTTTTATTTTTTCTTGCAATATGGCGTGAACTATGACGTCGTTCCATTTGTTCTTCCCCGAAATTTGTATGTGTCACAAATAAAGCTGATAACCCAAAAATATATAGCTAAAAAGTTAACATTCTGCTATAAATAATAAACAAATGTAGGTGAAATTGCAAAGAAATTGTAAGAAAACGTCTATCCCTCCCTTTTATTTTGACCCAAAATGAAATAAAACCTGAATTGTGTATGCATGTGCAAACTGAAAATTGCAGTTTCTCACTTTTCACAGTCAACAATCTTGTTTTCGGAATTTCACAGGGAAATATGCATTGCATTAGTTTATTACAACAAAATAATGGCTCTCAGAAGCCTACATCTTTTGCTGAATACAACAAATAACATTCAACAGTTAATATGGTGGGTAATCAACCTAATCAATCTACTACAACCAATTTGTGAGGACTGTTTGTCCAAAGGATTGGTTTGGTTGCATTGCACTGCAGTGCAGCCCACCAGGGTGGGAGTGGGACTAATAAGTGTCTTAGGAGTGTTTCTCCAAAGCTGAAAGGCATATTTGAGAGTATAGCCCACCAGAAGCAGAAATGTATACTCTTAATGGTGGTATAAATTACATTCACTGCTTTAGGATATGAAAGAGTTGTTTATGAAATCCAGTGGGTCAGAATTCGAAAGTATGAGAGATTTTATTGCTTATGGTTAAATGAGAAAGAGTTGTGTCTGGAATTTTATTTGCACTTGTAGGGCTTTAAGAACTAAGAAGTTGCTGCAATTGAGGATTGTGGTTGCTGTAAGTTTTAGAGAAACAGAAGAACCAGGGCTATATCGATATAGTTAGAGCGAATTGCTCTGGAAAACTCTGGAGGATTTAGGTTTTTAATGGTTTAACAAAAAGGGTAGTGTATTGCTGCAATTGGGAAGAATAGGATGCAGTTCTTGTTGTTGTTCCTGTACCTTAAAGAGTAACCCTAATATACTGTAGCGAAGAACCTCAGGGGAATAAGAAAGAAATGCAATCAACAATGACAAGTTCTTCAGGAACCTCATCTAATTGTTCAAATCAATATCTAAAAATGTAATATAAAAGAAACTTCAGTTAACAAATCATGTGCCTTTAATAAGAGGAAGTATAAGGTTATAATCTAACTATAGATTAACACTTTAATGGTTATTCATTATGAAAAATGTCATAAATCTCACAGTTTTGCTTTAAGAACTTGATATCAAAATAGACTTAAAACTTTAGTAAATGAGGCTTATAAAATGTATGAAATTTAATCCTATCAATGCTCTGCTTATTTTCACCTTTTAGGAGATGAGGAAACTTACAAGGATACAAATATTGAACATAGTTAACAAATGCTCATTGAAGTTATTTATATTTCCTAGTTATTGATATTTTTCCCTTCTTTTTGTTGTGTTTTTTTCAATCAGATTAGTAGTTGGCAGATCCCTAGTGAAGTAGCAGAGTTGAGAAAGAAACAGGATAGTGATGTATCAAAGGAGCATGCAGTGCAAGTACAAAATATTGATGTAACGGCAGAAAAAGGATCTACTCCAATAACTTTGAGTGCTCCTGCTGTTAAGACAGGTGACCTTGCAACAAAATAAGCCCACTTATATGTACATAGAACTATAACAGTACGTACATATAGCATAACCATATGTACATTCCGCAAAAGTATATGTACATTTTCATATTACTGACAATTTCTTTCTAAATCTCAATCAATTAAGCTCTTATGTGTTTCCAAACCATAAAATCATCTAAGTATTCTACTTATACTATTACTTAGACAAACACCAAAACCCTAACTATAATCCTCCGTTTAATCTCGAAATCGTTTAAAACAACTGTAAAATAATAGCTTCACTAAGAAATTATTAAAAACAAAAAAAAGGTCCACTTCTGTGTACATAAGAAATTGACAGAATGTACATAAAACTTCAATACAAACACAAAAGCAAATGCTAAAGAAAGGATGTTGTTTCTTTTTAAAAGAGACTTAAACAAATAAGAAAATTTGAAGATCTTAGTTGCAGCAAAAAAATGGTTATAACGTAGGCTACATACTTTGATTATATGTACATTTGGCAGAATTATATGTACATTTTCAAAACTCTAATCAATTCTATCCTAAATCCGAATCAATTAACAATGTATTATATGTATATTTTCAATACTGCAGCTATTATGTTCAAAGTCCGAAATGAAAAGGTGAACAAAAACAGAATTGACAATGCAAATGGTCGGGAAATATCGCAGTTGAACCCCAACATAAAGGAGGAACTTATGGACTCTATGTCATAATGTCTAGAATCCTACTAATGGCCAATGGCTCATAAAAAATAGAATTTCGCAAAGAATAATCGGGAGCAAGAACGAATTTATGTCAGTATGCAACTCATTCACACATTTATGTCACAAAGCACTTTTAACAAACCAGTTTTAACAAAGCAATTTTAACAAAACATCCACACATTTATGTCAGTATACAAGTCATTCAATAATAATGCTACCAAACAAATTCCTGACATCAAAATATAACTTATATTTCGCTACCAGACTTCCAGAAGTTTCAATAACACAGGATTTCTAGAACTTGATAAACCAAATAAACATACGCTGTATATTATAGACACAATGCACATGTTTGAACTCAATTGATGCTACCCAAATCCCATTACATTAGAGCATAATTTAGCTGCAAGGAAAACAAATACGTGCAGGAATATAAAACAATGTATGAAATCTAAACAAAACATTTCAAAAATCAAATAAAATTATGCCATGACAAATCCAAAGAGGAAGGAGTTTACCTAAAGCTCTTCAGGACCAAGAATATGAGAAGATTTTCTGAGGTTTCACTCGGGTAAGGATTATCCTCCGATTTTGAGTCGCCTAAGGTTTTAGTTTCAGTCACCCTAAACCGAAAATGCAAAGAAAGTGAGGAAGAAATAGATGAAAAAAAATGAGGCAAAGGGAGAAAGGAAGGACACGAAATAAAGAGTGAAGAACAGAATGAGAGAAAAACTGAAGCAAAAATTCGGGACCCAAGTGGAAGCTAAACTCAAGAACACAATCAGAGACAAAAGCCAAAACAGAGAAAAACAGAATTATCAAATCGGGAGAGAAAAGAAGCCAAAATTGACTTTGTTTTTTAACCTAACACTACTCATAAAATGGTAATTACGATTTCCTCTTTATCAATTTTTAAATTTTCTATTTCCTTTTCAAAAATAATTTATTTCATTCGTATCTTTTAACATAATTCCTATTACACTGCATGTTTCTCATATTACCCCAATAATCTTTATCAATGGTATCCATTAAAAAAATCCTATTACACTGGTTGTTTTTCAAATTCACCCTACTCAAAAAATCTACTCTAAACCCCAATACAAATTAGGCTCTAAAGACTTCCATCTATTTAAATTTACCAAAGTAACAAAAATATAATGATTCATACCAAATGACTAAGACTAGTAAATTAAAACACTCTTGCTCCCTAAGGCCAAAAGCCAAACTCTTAAACATAATCAATGTCGTTATCGTTTTTGTCATTTAAAACGACTTTACACTAACATAATTTATAAGAAATGCTTCAACAAAATAAGCCCACTTAAATGTACATATAGCATAACAATATGTACATATAGCATAACAATATGTACATGTAGCATAACTATATGTACATTCTTGCCAACTATATGTACTTCTTTATACTGACAATTTCTTCAGTCTTGTATATGCAAGCAAGAAAGCAAT
This sequence comes from Fremontodendron californicum, assembly GCA_030761205.1. Classification (NCBI taxonomy): domain Eukaryota; kingdom Viridiplantae; phylum Streptophyta; class Magnoliopsida; order Malvales; family Malvaceae; genus Fremontodendron; species Fremontodendron californicum. Next base: position 21,916,093 of record JAULJL010000022.1, on the reverse strand, counting down.
CAACAAGCATGAATATCATTTCAATTAAATAGAGGCACAAACACTATCATGACGTTAAACAAATATCAAAGCTTTCAAATTCATTTTAAAAGCAGTTTAAGTAAATGGTTTATCAGTTCTATAACTTATGATTAAGTAAAAATGTCAAATTGCAAATATATGTTCATAGACTCTTACAAATATCTGCTTATACATATCCAAACCTGCCCATAATAACCAAGTTTGGTGTAAGGAAACCATGTGCATGGAAAATATAACAAATCAAACTCAGTAGCCTCTCATCAACTAAATAAGGGATACAACTGAAGGTTAAGAAATCATACATGTAAACCAAATTGACAATTTATTAAGTACAAAATAATTCATAACAAAGGGTACACAGCTGAAAATTATAAAATGGAAGAAACTAAACAGACAAAAATGCATCTAAATTATTGAATTCTACAGCAGAAACTCCTATTCTTAACACCACCAACCTTCATTTATCATTTAATTCGCTGGAATGTCAATATAGTTATAGCAAACGCTCTGTATACTTATATGTACATTTAGGCAAAATAATATGTACATTTTTAGTTTCTCCTAAATTCAACTCTAAATCAACTGGGAATTAATCTCCAATACATTTAAATGACGTATAGAACATCAATTTTAATAAAAAAATTCTTAAAAAATATAACTTATATGTACATGGCCACAAGACAATATGTACATTCCTGCAAACTTATATGTACATTTAGGCAAAACAATATTTACATTTTATTTTATATTTGATTTCAACTTTATTTTACTAATTTTATTTATTTTTTTATATTTTTTGCAGGTTTATTAAAAAAACAAAAATTGGAGCCGCGACGCCGATGCCCTAAAATTATCAAAATGGACAATAACCTAGAGCCGCGGCACCAAAAAAACTTTTAAAGACAGAAAGTTGGTGTCGCGGCGGTGTGCCGCGGTGCCCTAAAAAATTATTAAAATGGGCAGGAACTTATTGCCGTGGCTCCTCGCCGCAACTCCAAAAAACATTTGAAAGACAGAAATTTGGCGCCGCGGCGCCCTAAAAAATTATTAAAGTGGGCAGTTTACTGGGCGCCGTGGCAGTGTAAAAAATTTTAAATAGGGCAGAAACACGACGCCGCGGCGCCCCAAAATACTAAAAAATTTGAGCAAGATATTCACAATGTATTAGGAATTCTGTTCCATATGTTAGGAATTCGACCTTATCTTAGAGGAAGATTCCATGAAGTATTGTTTCTAAAAGTTACAAAATAATACCACCATTCACTAAAAATAACAATACAAGAGGTTTACATTTACATAACAGATAAAGTTTGCTAAAAAATAAAGAACATAATGCATATGATTGGTTCTCTATGAGTTTGCATATATTCTTAGAAATTATACAAAATAAAATAATTAAAACATGGCTTATGTATTACTTTAAATTATAAAGCAATGTAGCCAACGTTTTTCAATTACCATAGAAACCTTTTTCTATATTACAAAATAAAATAATTGAAACATGGGAATTGAGTTAATTGTTGAATTTCACTTACCATGGAAACCTTTTCCTATATTAGTTTGAGCAAATAGAAGTCGCTTTTGTGGGCCAACCTTTTCCTCAAGATATTTCTAATAAAAATGAAAGGTAAAACGTTGGATTAAAGTATAAATACATGAGCACCAATGAGCACCAATGAAAAGAAAATGCTAAAGAAAGGATGTTGTTTCTTTTTAAAAGAGACTTAAACAAATAAGAAAATTTGAAGCTCTTAGTTGCAGAAAAAAATGGTTATAACGTAGGCTACATACTTTGATTATATATACATTTGGCAGAATTATATGTACATTTTCAAAACTCTAATCAATTCTATCCTAAATCCCATTCAATTAACAATGTATTATATGTACATTTTCAATACTGCAGCTATTATGTTCAAAGTCCAAAATGAAAAGGTAAACTATTTTAACAGAATTGACAATGCAAATGGTCGGGAAATATCCCAGTTGAACCCCAACATAAAGGAGGAATTTATGGACTCTATGTCATAATGTCTAGAATCCTACTAATGGCTAATGGCTCATAAAAAACAGAATTTCACAAAGAATAATCGGGAGCAAGAACGAATTTATGTCAGTATGCAACTCATTCACACATTTATGTCACAAAGCACTTTTAACAAACCAATTTTAACAAAGCAATTTTAACAAAACATCCACACATTTATGTCAGTATACAAGTCATTCAATAATAATGCTACCAAACAAATTCCTAACATCAAAATATAACTTATATTTCGCTACCAGACTTCCAGAAGTTTCAATAACTCAGGATTTCTAGAACTTGATAAACCAAATAAACATATGTTGTATATTACAGACACAATGCACATGTTTGAACTCAATTGATGCTACCCAAATCCCATTATATTAGAGCATAATTTAGCTGCAAGGAAAACAAATAGGTGCAGAAATAAAAAACAATGTATGAAATCTAAAGAAAACATTTCAAAAATCAAATAAAATTATGCCATGACAAATCCAAAGAGGAAGAAGTTTACCTAAAGCTCTTCAAGACCAAGAATATGAGAAGATTTTCGGAGGTTTCACTCGGGTAAGGATTATCCTCCGATTTTCAGTCGTCTAAGCTTTTAGTTTCAGTCAGCCTAAACCCAAAATGCAAAGAAAGTGAGGAAGAAATAGATGAAAAAAAAATGAGGCAAAGAGAGAAAGGAAGGAGACGAAATAAAGAGTGAAGAACAGAAAGAGAGAAAATTTGAAGCAAAAAATCGGGACCAAATGGAAGCTAAACTCAAGAACACAATCAGACAAAATCCAAGATGGTTTGCTTAGGAAGGGGAGAAACGAAAGCCAAAACAGAAGAAACCAATCGGGAGAGAAAAGGAAGCCAAAATAGGCTTTAACCCTTAACCTAACACTAAGGATAAAATGGTAATTACGATTTCCTCTTTATAAATTTATAAATTGTCTATTTCCTTTTCAATAATAATCTTTTTTCATGGTATCTTTTAACAATAATGTTACTGTTGATTGCATGTTTCTCATATTTTCCCAAAAAAATTTATGTATTTGTGTTTTTTTGTTTTGTTTTGTTTTATAAATTTATATAAATTTTTACATGTTAATAATTTATTTTATGTATACTTTTACACGTTCATGTATTCGTATTGTGTTCATATTCTTTTTTGTATTGTATTTTAATTATTTTTCTCATGTTGTGTTCATATCGTGTCTCAGTTCATTTTATATTTTATATAATTTGTCATTGTGATTCAATTTAGAGACAAAATTGTGTGTTCCTGATGTATTCATGTTTGTGTTTTTTTTTTTTTAATTTTTTTATTATTATAAATTTGCATAAATTTTTACACGTTAATAGTATTCATATTATTTTTCGAGTTGCGTTTAATTATTATTTTTATATTGAGTTCGTATCGTGTCTCAATTTATTTCATATTTTACATAATTTGTCATTGTGGTTCAATTTAGAGAAAAAATTTGTGTGTTCGTGTCGTGTCTCATTTCATGGTATATTTTGCATAATTTGTCATAGTGATTCAATTTAGAGAAAAATTTGTGTGTTTCGTGACATGTTCATGTTCGTGTTATTTTTTGTGTTTTCAAATTATTATAAATTAATATAAATTTTTACACGTTAATAATTAGTTTTATACGTTAATAACTTATAAAAATATTTTATAAAACTTTACACATTAATTATTTGTTTTATGTATATTTTTATGCATTCATGTATTCGTGTCGTGTTCATGTTATTTTTCTTGTTGTGTTTTAATTATTTTTCCTATATTGTGTTCGTGTCATATCTCCATTCATTTTATATTTTACATAATTTGTCATTGTGATTCAATTTAGAGAAAAATTTATGTGTTCATGTCACATATAAATTCATGACATATTTTGCATAATTATCATAGTGGTTCAATTTAGAGGAAAATTTGTTTGTTTGTTCGTGACGTGTTCGTATTCGTATTCGTGTTATTTTTTGTGTTTTCAAAATATTATAAATTTATATAAATTTTTGCACGTTAATAATTAGTTTTACACGTTAATAATTAATATAAAGTATTATAAATTTATATAAATTTTTACACGTTAATAATTTATTTTATGTATATTTTTACACATTCGTGTATTAATGTCGTGTTCATGTTATTTTTCATGTTGTGTTTTAATTATTTTTCTTATGTTGTGTTCGTATCTTGTCTCAATTCATCTCATATTTTACATAGTTTTTCATTTTGATTCAATTTAGAGAAAAATTTGTGTATTCGTGCCGTGTCTCAATTTATGACATATTTTGCATAATTTATCACAGTAATTCAATTTAGTAAAAAAAACTGTGTGTTCGTGTTCATGTTATTTTTGTGTTTTCAAAGTATTATAAATTTATATAAATTTTTACACGTTAATAATTAGTTTTACACGTTAATAATTTATATAAACTACTATAAATTTATAAAAAAAAATTACACGTTAATAATTCGTTTTATGTATATTTTTACACGTTCGTGTATTTATGTTGTGTTCATGTTACTTTTTGTGTTGTGTTTTAATTATTTTTCCTATGTTGTGTTCGTGTCATGTCTCAATTCATGACATATTTTGCGTAATTTTCTTATAGTTATTCAATTTAGAGAAAAATTTGTGTGTTCGTGTTTTTTTTTTGTTTTTAAAATATTAAAATTTATATAAATTGTTACATATTAATAATTAGTTTTACACGTTAATAATTTATATAAAATATTATAAATTTATATAAATTTTTATACGTTCGTGTATTCGTGTTATGCTCATATTATTTTTCGTGTTGTGTTTTAATTATTTTTCTATATTGTGTTCGTGTCGTGTCTCAATTCATCTCATATTTTACATAGTTTGTCATTGTGATTCAATTTAGAGAAACATTTGTGTGTTCGTGTCATATCTTAATTTATGATATATTTTGCATAATTTGCCATAGTGATTCAATTTAAAGAAAAATTTATGTTTTCATAACGTGTTCGTGTTATTTTTTAATTTATGTTTCGAAATATTATAAATTTATATAATTTTTTTTCACGTTAATAATTAATTTTACACATTATTAATTTATGTGTTCATAACATTATTGTCATTGTTATTACAAAAATAAAAAGTAAATCGTTTCACCCGCAGCGTAGCGCGAATTTTTTTCCTAGTTCATATAAATGTTAAACATATAACATTCGATATATCTACATATAGTTATTATTTTATAATGATTATATATTTATATTTTTTTAATTTATGACATTTGATATTTAAAAAAAGTATAATTAATAATTATATAAAAATTTGTTATTTTTTTTATAAGTGAACTAAAATAAATATAAAGTAACACTTGATGGCATAAAGAATTGATTTCGCTTCTTCGATTGGTTTGGTCTGCCAACAGAGTTCCCTTCCAGTGTTATTCTATGGTCCATCAGATTGTTGCTGATCTCAGAGTAAAAGTAATGGCATTTCTGCAGTAGCTGCCAAAGCCAAACCATTGAACAAGAGACACTTTGAGATTGTTGGGGTTTTGATCTTAGGTGTTGATTTGCTTGTTTCTTGCTGTTTGAAGTTTGAACTCTGTTTGCTTTGCTGCTTCTAACTTTGTAGCAGCTTTTTCTGCTTTTTTGAGTGTTGAAATAAAAATTTCCGATTACACAAAAATTAGATTTCTTTGGTTTGAGATTGGATATCAACCCTTGCCACATATGCTCTGAAACTATTTCAAAGTGAGATTGTTTTTTCATAAAGGAAATCGCAATCTAGGATAAAAAAATCAATTGTAAATATTAAAATTCGAACTTTAAACTTGTCGAATGATTGCATGAACTAATTGAACTAAACCAAATTCAAAGTGAGAATTCTTTTATCTCATGTAACACTGCGTTGCATGGCAGAAGACCCCAACTAATATAGTAGAATACTCTACCATTATGCATAATTGCATATGGTTTGTTTTGGTAAAAAGTTAATTTACTCAATTTTTGCACCATTAGCTGTCCTTGGCTCTACTGCACTTACGCGCCCCACCTTCAGCTGAAAGTGGATCACACTTCAATTTACATTTGTCAAAGCACACGAAATATATAAAAAAAAAAAAAAATGATAAAACCCTTTCAGGTTTCAATATAACAGCTCTATAGATCCGTGACAGCATAGAAAATCCAGGATTGTTGATTGGGGAAGCGGTTTAAAAATTGCATTGCCTCATATGCAGTATTGTTGCAATTATTATTGTCTTTGCCCATATGTCAGAAAGAAGTACCATCTTTCTGGCCTTAACTTTCTCTTCTTTTTATTTTCTTCCCTGCTGTGTTTCCAGTTTCTACTCATTCATAGTTTTCCAGGTTGCTTTGTCTTACCCTTGGATTGCTTGTTTTCCTGTCTTGGATCCAAAAAGAAACAACAATTTCAATTCCTAAGATTTGAAAGTCTTCTTTCTTACATCAAGTGGCACCCCTCCTGCTCCTGCTCCTGCTCCTACAAACATAAAATAAGAGTACTCCAAATCACATTTTCAGATTGAAAAAGAGTTGAAGAATACGAATATATGCTTTGCTTCTAAAGTTTGGTGAATTTGAGGAGAGACCCTCAGCCTATGCATTGTTACCTCGATTTGGAAGTGAACGTCGGATATAGGTATGTATCCAACTCGGATATACTTAATTTTTTTATTAAAAAAATCATATATTTGGAGGATCTACCTTGCACTCATGTCCGAATATGTATTCGACACGAGTACAAATTGAAAAGTCGGATAACATAGCCCTCAGCCACCCTATGTCTCCTTCAAGCCAGATAGGTGCATCAAGAGAAATACTGCTTAATAGAAGAAAACCCTTTTTCCCAGAATCTCAAGTAGGAGATATTTTTGCCTTCTCTTTTATTATTATTATTTTTTAATTTGGTTTCTTTTTTACTGCCAAGCAATTTGAAATTGAGGGATAGAAATGAACTTATACAGAAAATTTGTTGCCTTGGCAGAAATTACATGGAAATGAACTTTAGCAACAGAGCAACTGACATAGTTTAACCCCTAGAAGACTATAGCAAGGTTTAGCCTTATGCAAATAAACTTGACAGACCTTAGTTTGTAAGACTAATGCCTTAATGTCCATTGACAAGAGTGCCCAATGAGTTATTGTGAGAAAAAAAAATGATGCCCTAAGGCTGCCACAAGCATGTATTAAACTAGTTTACAAGCAATGAGACACAAAATCAGCAAAACTAAAGATCAAGGAGCATCTGGATTTCCACCTGATGCATAAAGTCTCCACTCCTCTTACATTTTTCATCCTTTGGTTATAAATGACTGGAAAACAAAATTTAAGACATTTTAAGAAATTGCTGCAGGTGTCCACAAAAGCACAGAGTAAGGAAACTATTGATACCCAGGGCAAGTTTTCAGCTAACTTTATATAGGAATAACGAAATAAGGCATTTTGTACAAATGAGATACCCTATAGTTGAGTCCCAGGTTTAAAAATGATGTTTTAAAATATCTGGCAGAACAATTCATTGTCCACCAAAGTTGAATATTAGGCCTTTGAAAAGGAAAACGAGGTGGAAAACTACAATGAATAAGACAAACTATGAATTCAATAAACAGGTTATTCAAACATGGAATTTATTAATGAAAACCAGGGCATCTGTGTTATCTATACTACTGGTTTCTTGAGTGGTTTTAACATGATTAAAAGTGCTTAGTTTTAGACTTAAAGAACAATAACCAAACCCCCAAACGAAAAAAAAACATTAAAGAAACTTAACAAAGAGAGTTAACAATTAAAATTCAGAAGAAAGAATGAGCTCTTGTCCAATGAAAGGAAGCTAGAATTTGTATTAAACTATCATGGGTTAGAACCTTCCAGGTTTCTCATTAGAGGTTAACTAGATTATATGGATATTCAAAATTATGGTCCATGCAGAAAAAAAATATCAGATTCCCTGTTATTTACTCTTTTGGGGCTAGATCTAACACGAAATCTGTCCTGGATGCCTTAGACAACATGCTTTTACATTTGTTAGTGTCCAAGGTAACCAGACATCAGTAAAGAAAAAGGAACAAGGGCATGAAGATTAAATTCATGCATTTGAAGCATACATGGGCAAGGATTTGAATATACCTTGATTCTAGTGGGAGGAGCAGCAGACTTGGTTGAAGTTAAGGTTCCAAAGCCAAACCTTGGTTTCTTATCTGCAGGCTTTAATATTTGGAAAGAACACATTAAAGTCTCATCCACGCTCATCATGGCAGCAGCATTGTCAAACTCTCCACAGTAATTTGGTGCTGAAAATATGGTTACAAGTTGCCTATTAGCAAAGAATTCATATCCATCTGCAACAACCTGCGTGCAAACAAAGATGCCATTTAATGAGACAAAAGGAACATTCCCAAGCTTATAAGAATTTAGCAAATGCTTAATGTAAAACGTAATTTAATTAAACCTGGTGTGCGCGACATATTAAATCAAGATCAAGCTTCTTGAGACAATCTATCACCGTATCAGCACCGAATATGTAGGAAACTCCCCTATCATTTGCCCCCCAGCCCTGAATGTCTTTACTAGGATCAGACCATAGGATATCACATAGTAAGCCAGATTCTGGAACATCTGTAGGCCTCTTTAAAGTTCTAATCTGGTCTAAATTACGAAGCTCAGGTGATAGTCCGCCATGCATGCAGAATATCTTTTCTTCAACCACAGCTGCAACAGGCAGGCAGTTGAAACAATCGGTGAATACTTTCCAGAGCCTGACATTGAATCTTCGTTTACACTCATCATAAAATCCGTAGATACGGTTCACAGAAGCACATTCGTGGTTGCCTCTCAGAAGGAAAAAGTTTTCAGGATATTTTATTTTGTATGCAAGGAGAAGGCATATTGTTTCCAGGCTTTGCTTTCCACGATCTACGTAATCCCCCAAGAATAAGTAATTGGCACGAGGAGGGAAACCACCATTTTCGAAAAGCCTCAGGAGATCAGAATACTGACCATGAATGTCTCCTGTAAGCAGCACATAAGACATATATGATTTACGATAAATCCCTCAACAGAGGTTTGAAATGAATCACTAACATTAAATAGTAAGTAATAAATTGCCCCATGAAACTCAAGAACAAAACGCCGCTAAATGTCTAATATTTCACAAGAAATTCAGGGAATACTTAGTTTATGAACCAAACATCGCTAAAACTTCATAGTTAGCAGCGTTTGTGTACCATAAAATGCCCCTAAACACATTTATTTAGCGGCGTTTCTTAAAACCAAACGCTGATAAATTTTAAAAAATATCGGCGTTTGTGAGGAATAACGGCTGCTAAAGGCCCACGGAATACAACATTTTGACGTTCTATTATGGTGTTTTTAAACGCCGGCGATGTACATACAAACGCCGTTAGTTTACCGATGTTTTCGGTACAACTGCAGGTAAATTTCCCAGTGCGATATTAAACGGCGTTTGTTGCGACGTTTTTGAGAAACGCCGCTATTGTTTTAGTGGCGTTTACAAATGCCCTATGCTTAAAAAAAGGCCTCTAAAACACTAGTTTGCGTGATCCCTTGTTAGTAGTAGTCACTGCATGCTAATTGCTGTTTTCTAAGCACATAGCAGATCTCCATTATATGATTCAAAACATTACATTGTGCAATCATAATCTCTTTCAGTATCTTCACCAAGGAAAATCCATAGAAAATCCTAGACATAGCCTTGTAAGCTCCAACAAGATTATATATATATATATATATGATGACATGGACAAAAAAAACTATATTTTTCAAAGACGGGATATATCTTTCTGCAAAGTGTATGGCAATAAGAAATTTCAAACGTGGTAATCAAATTCACATAGGCAATGAAATCAAATGAATGTGAAATTCAACTGATTTTTGGGAGAGTAATGTGCCTCTTCAGCAATTCAATGATGGAACCCCCTTAAGCTTGAGAACTAGCAAGCACAATATATGAATGAAGTTTTAAATATCAAAAATGGATTTAAATATCAGCCGCGATACGATAGTGACTGTTATTTTGCGATTTCGACTCTTCCATTATTAGTATTAACCCCAATTGGATGTAATTAGTTAACAGTCTGTACCGATTAAACCCACGATTGTGAATTACATATATATAAATTTAATTTACAATTTGTGAATAATTTTTTTATATAAATAAAATATCATAAAGTTTCATAAACTACTTTAAAATCATTAAAAAAGAATTTTTATAATTATAATTATTATGTTTTACAATAAATTGTACAAACTGGAAAAAAAATTCATGACTGTAATGAATGAAATGATCGTAATAATATCTGTTACGTCCACAACCATGATAAAAATTATGCAATCAAAAACGCGTTTGCAACCGCAAATTAAATCCTGATTTCAACTTCAATAAATGGAACAATTTCCAGCCATAATATGAGCTCTCAAGCCAAAATTTGTAGCAGTGAGCATACAGTTTAAAAAACAGAAAACTGGAAAGGTTTGTCCCATATTAAAGGTTTGAAGGTCACACATTGAAGATCTAATTGCATTCAAATTGCCATAACAATCTCCTAAGTCATAATTTAACAAACCAACAAACATGGTTCATCCTAAAATGTGTCGATTGAATAATAAAAAGCTATAAACTAGACCTCCACAATTTTAAGCAAGTTACGATAATATGACATAAAAACGATACAAGATAAATCATATAAGAATTTAACTTAATCCTATTGACATGTTTAAGATACAATAATTTTCGTGTCATAAATATATTAAACATAAATAATATGCTTAAAACACAATTAATTACATATTAAACAAGTATCATAATTAAATTAAATGCTTAAAATAGTTTCTATACGTATTAAATAGGTATCATAATTTAAAATTTAAAATAATTTTTATAGTTTATATTATATTAGAATTAAACAGATTTTATAAATGTTTTAAATGCATCACGTCACACGAAAAGATACAATTAATTTTAAATTCAAATAATGAAGTTATGATTTTTTTTTTTTATTAAAATTATATTATTAATAAAAACTAATTTTTGGTTTAAACAAGTTATTCTTTAAATAGATTAATAGTCGTGTTAATTATGTCTTACAAAATTTAAACAAATTAGATTTATACATATAATCAAATTTATAACTTTTCAGGGATAAATCACACAACAAGCCATACCAAAAACAATTACTTTCCAAATTCAAACACATAAACTGGTAGCAACCCACTTCAAAAGAATCAAATTTAAACCATAATTATTGAACAGAGAGACAAACTTAAATTGAAGAAAACAGAGTAAAAAGAAGATACCACAGATCTTAATAGGTGCTTCAAGCTCTAAAAGAATGGGCTGCGTCAAGAAGATATCTTTAGAAACAAGACAAAGCTGCCTTATTTCAGTCTCAGAAAGCTGGACTTGTTTCCCTGGTTTCCCTCTAACTTCAAGCAACCTATTGATTATACCATCAAGAACCTGAGGTTCCATAGCCAAACACCCTCTTTCTCTCTTATCCTCCTAAAACAAAACTGATCAAATCCTTGGACCAAACAAGAAAAAAGAAAAAGAACAAAAAGCCAAGAAGATAAAAAAAATAATAATAAAAAAAAATAAAAAAAGCAAAGAGAAAGAATAAAGAAACAAATAAGTCTTCCACCACCTACATGCTATGATCTTCTAGTGAAAGTGAAAGAGAATATCTTTTTTTTGAGAAAGAAATGGGATGGTCGTTTGCGAGGGCTTTTCTCATTTATCTTCCTTTGGTTTCTTAAAAATTTTAGTTTTTGGTTTAGCTTTTCCTGTTCATGCAGAAAAGAATGGTTGATTGGTGCCCCTTGGAATTAAAAAGCAGCCATAAGAATATATTCTTGAACTTCTATTTTTCTCTTTTTCTTTACAAAATAATAGAAGAGAATGATAAGGAGAATAAGATTAAGAAGAAAGGCTATAGAGAAGAGAAAGAGATGATGAAATTTTTTGAAAGGAAAAAAAAAAAAGAAAAAGAGAAAGCAGAAGATTGTGCAAAGTAGGTGAAAGCCTGGACCCCAAGCAGCACCGGGGGAAAAAAGAGACGATGATGGGAAATGAAATTAAAGAAGGTGAGAAATGAATTTGGGATTTACATCAATTAATTTATTTTATCACTTAAAAGAATGTAATTTAATAAATTTAAAATTTGAATTTTAATATTTAAAAAAAATTTATTCGTTCTTAAACTGTAATTTTTTTTTAAGTGACTGTATTAAAATTTAGATATAGATAAGAGTCTTTCAATTCTTTGATGTTTTTGTGTGATGTTAAAGTGAATGAAATAATGTTTGATTTGATTTGATTTGGAATTTGTAGTTAGAGAGGGCAGAAGGCTTGGTTTTGAAACCGCGGGGTCGGCAGCGGCTAGCGGAAAACTTGGGCAACTGGCAAAGCGGGCTGGCAACAGTAGCAGACCAAAATTTGACGGTTGACGACGCTGAGGAAGAATTGCAATCGTTTACTGTTGATTTAATTATTCCAATATTAGCATCTGTAAAATGAGAATTCCTTTTTGTTTATTCTTATAAAAAAGAGGGTTTGGTTTTTTTTTTTTTTCTTTTCAGAATGACTTTTTTTAGTCAAAAGGTGCAAAATCCTTACCAGAAGAACAAAACTATAGTAATTTCAAACCTAATGACATGACCTTGTATGAAGTGGTTAAAAATGATTCAACTCAAATTTGTTAAAAAAAAGTTAGAAATCTCAACTAAATAGGTTTATAATTTAAAGAATTTAAACTATTCAAACCTTTATATATATATATATAATTATTTAATTTAGGACTAGCAAAATTAAAAGTGATTCTCAACGAAGATCAAATTGCAAGAGGTAAAATTGCCCTATATATGAAAAAAATGAGAAAATACTGAAATTCTTTTGATCTCCATATAACTAATGTTACCATGACTAGCTATTATCGTAATAAGTACCAAGAAAGGAAGTATTTTCGTTGCAAAAATAATATTATATCTGCCATTGGGAATAATTCCGATACCACAGTTGGTGTAGATTAGTTTAAAATGAACTTTTGATCCTTGATTCCTTTGCTTTTTTATGTGCATAAAGGTGGCTGTCGTGATGAAAAAATTGTCTTGACAACTCTTGAGTTCTCTTATATTTTGAAATAATGCATGGCTTTTTGGTAGTTACGGTTAAAGATGAAAAACCTGATTCGATCGATAGATTTCGCATCGATTCGTTCTGAATGAAGAGATTTTATTTTGAAGAGCGGGGCGGAGTGGAGCGGGACGGTTTTGATAAATGCTTACTCCGTCCCGCCTCGACTTTTGAAATTACTATTTTACCTTTTAAAATATTTTATATTTTTTCTTATATTTTTCTTATTTATATTAGATATATGTACTAAAATCATATATATACTAATATATATATATATATATAATTTTAGTATATATATATATGCATATTATATATATTAAAAAAAATTATATACTAAAATTATATTTATGAATAAATTATAATATAATTTTTTATAATATTAAGTTAAAAATAATTAATTAAAATTAGAGTGTTGCGGAGTGGAGCATCGTGGAGCGGTTATGGATGTAACCGATATTCATAGAGGTAGATGTTTCCAACATTCATGCAAGAGTGGGGCGGAGCTGGATAAGTCAATCCCCGCCCTCACCCCGTTCCATTGCCATCCCTAATTACGGCCAGTGAAAAATATTGTTTCGCTGGCATTAGCTATTAAAGTGGGATTTGGTTATGACCAGATCTGTTTATGGATTAGACAGCAGTGTAATTTTTTTTTCTTACTCAAATTTGGTTCGAGTCGATTCGTAAATTCTTATTATTTAAAAATATTTTAAAAAAGTATTTTTTATATTAATATTAATATCTTTTTATAAATAAATTTAAATAAAAAATAATTCATTATTGAATGAATAGTAATTCGAGCCAAGTCGGACCGGTCTGAATTGAATTTTTTTTGTTCAAGTCCGTTCTAATTTGGATCGGGCCTATAGGATCGGACGAATAACTCGATATTTAAACAGTTCTAGTTATGGCTGTCATTCTAAACTCAAAAAAATGCAAGAGTCTTTGTTAGGGTTGGATGCTACCATAATGGCTTGAGATTTCTTTTAAAGGAATGGTTGGCAAAAAAATAGGAGATTGGTTAGTCTAATGTGAATAGTACGTCAAGAGAATTTATGTATTTTCTCTTTTGCCAAAATTTTGCATGTACAGAGGTTTTGTTTTGGAATAGGAATCAGGGCTACCAAAAGAATGGTTCTTGAATTTTGATGAAACACGTAAACAAATATATGTAAATTAATTCGACATAACTTGGTAATAGTAAGTAAAATAAATTAAGGTAATTTAATAATTCTTGATAATAATAAATTTTAAGTTGCTTATCTTTTTGATAACTCCAGCCAAAAGTTTTGTGATGTTAGTTGATCAATCTTTTGAATATGACATGGAATAAATCGTGATTTGAGCAAATTTTTAAGTAAAAAATGAATATTGCCAATTCACCAAAGAAAAAGGATTTGAATTCGTCGCCAGCGGATTCATTTGATCGTTTCTATATTTGAAAGCTATAAAAAATTCTTCCAAAATTTGATGCCAAAAATCCACATAATGTCAATACTTAATTTTTTTGAAAGTGAACAGCTAATAATTTAATTAACCATCAAATTCATGTTGAGAGCAATCTTCAAGTGTTAGATTCTTGTTTCTTGGCAATTAAAAAAAACTCAATCTGTTTTTGCTGTTGAAGAATGGGATTTGCCATGAAAACATAGCAGTAGATGGCGTTGCTTCTCCTGATATCACGCCATAGTTACCTCTTCATTTTGGCTTGGAAATGCCATCAAGAAAAAAAGTATAGAATTCATTTTATTTAGTGATTGAAAATTGAGTTTGAATAATTTCACGCCCCAAATCTAAATATTTAAGTCGTAACAACGCTGCATACTCATGAAATGAATTCTACAAGCATGCAAAGGCTTATATCTTACTAAATCGAAAATCATAACACAAAGAGTCTCCAAAATTACAGTTTACAAAAACTCAAGTCTCCAAAAATTCAATATTACACCTTGATCGTAAAAAACGAGATATTCTAGCTAACTAACAAATCGACTAAAGCTGATATCAAATTACTCACATTTAAAGTATCATAAGACTAAAGGAAGATGCTAAACTTGCAAAAAAAAGTTCTCGTCAAAACTAAACTCCGAAAATATATATATTGAAATCTGAAAAGTAAAGAATAATAAAGGAATGAGTACGAATACTTAGCAAGTAACTGACATCCCCTCAGTTGGATTAAGCATGCTACAAAATATTTAGGCCAAAATTATCAATGCATATGATTCGAAAATAATAATGGGTAATCTTATAATCAAAAAGATGTTCATTCCAAAATCAGATTATCAGATAACAGAACTAAACAAATTTTCACAAATTATTGATTTTCATTAGTCTCTTGTAACATACTAAGACCACACTTAACCCTTGTGGCATAGGTCAGAACAAAAACCACAATTAACCCCAGTTACAATAGGTCAGAAGTATATCAAAAGCAATTAATGGTTGCGCATATCAAATCACAAAAATCATAATTCTAAATCGGTGGCACGGTTGAAATTGATTTCTATCACAAAGTACATGTCGACGTGGTCAACATTTAACCGCCGTTGACAGGGTCAGAGCATAGTCATACTAGGAGACAAATAAAAAAAAAACATATTTTCGGATTACCCAACTATATAAAGCAGTATATATACATTTTATAAAACACATCTCATACAAAGAAAATTTCATATTTTCTTTCAAAGGATCTTATGTAGTAAATTGTATTCATACTTATAGATAAACAAATAGGTATATACATATAGTTGAACAAAAATCATATTCGAAAATCAACCAAAACGAAATCACATTCTAAAGTCATATAAAAAAATATCATATATATACTTTGCATGCTTAACCCTATTTAAGAAATCAAGGGACAAAATCTTAAATATTATATACAAAATCTAACATATTGAGGCTGATTTTTAGGATGTTAAAACACCGAAAGGGTATCAAGTCACTTACCTGAAGTCGCTAAACCGAACATGAAATAACGAACTCTATCCTCTCGAAGTTCCATCTTTCCAATAACTTAGCTCGTCCCTAAAATATTCAAAAACCTATTTTTAATCATATAAGCAAATAAAACTAATCATACTCTTGAAATATCATTTATACCATAAAATCATCCAAAGTATCTCAAAACTTTCTAATTATCAAATCTGCCAACTTGTGTGGCACTTATTAAATTAGTCATATCTTAAACTACAAAATTCGAAATCATGATCCGTTTTAAGATTTAGAAACTAAACTTAATAGGCTTTCATCAATATAAATCTCAAATAATAATTCACCATAGATAATTTGCACCCAAAAAAAAATCCCAAAATTACCCCTGATGCAGTTTTCAGGCAGTCTGAACAGTGTTTACTAAAAATAAGATATCTCCACTTAGAAAACTCGGATTTCAATTCTGTTAAGTTCACTAAAAACTAGACTTGATAAGATTTTTAACCATATAAGGCTCAACTCGTAATTCTTTTTAGATAAAATGCAGTAATTTTCATAATTCATCTCTGCTGCTTTCAGACAGCAAACATATCTCTTAGTAAAAATTGATTATCATTTCGTAGAAAACTAGAATTCACTTCCGTTTATCTTGTTAGAAAGTAGATTCAAATATCTTTCTGACCATATATAATAATCATACTGAAAACTAACAGATTAATATATAATATTTCTTTAATCCACAACTGCAGAGAACACTTTCATTCAAAATAGAATTTCTCATTCTTTTATATTCATAACAATTTGAGTTTTTCATCTACCAGCTTGTAAATCCAATAGAAAATCATGCTTATCTCTTAATCAATGATAAAATAAAGTCCAATAACTTTACCCAAATCAATCAAGAAGAATCACGAGAATTTCATAAATTTTCTAGGTTTTTCTCCCTAAAAGTTTCACTCAAATTCTAACAATCTAACAAAACATTTGTTTTGCAAATCAAAATAGGGCTTTTACTTACCTTGATTTTTCAATTTGAAGACAATGATCCTCAATTTTCATCCTTTCTCTTCTCTTTAGGGTTTTGCTTCTCTTTTCCCCAAATTTTTTTGACTGCCAAAGAAAATTGTTGATAGGTTTTCTCTTTTTTCCTTTTTCTTTTATTTTTTTTAACCCTGATATTTTAATATTGGCTGATGGGCTTGAGTCAAAATCAAACTTTAACATACTTGAGCTCTTATTTTTGGGCTGGGTATTACATACTCCCCACTTAAAAGAATTTGGTCCTCCAAATTCAAAATTCCATAACTTCAAAGTTTACTCGTTTTTCAAACGAATGCCATATGAACATTTTCTCTTAAAAGGGTCCATAAGGTATAGTCTAACAAGCTTTAATCAAAACTCTTCATATCATTCATCCAATGATAAGTCGACATAAATTTCACCATATATCTTATGTAACGAAGTGATTATACATTCAAAGTATCAAATCTGAATTCTTATCCAAAGCAAGATGCGGTTACAAAATCATTAGTCTCTTACACATTTCATATACTCCAAAGCACACCAAATACGTAAATCTCAATCATGACAGACTAAGCAATCTTATTTTGTTTCCAACTTTATTCAACCAATTCCTTACTAACAAAATCAATTATAACAAATATGCCCAATTTCACAACTCACATACATCCTCAAATTTTCAAATCCCGAAATCCATAATCTCTTCACTATTATCACACAATAAGTTTCCATTTATAAAGAATTCATTGCTTTCTAAGTTAAAATAATTCAAAATTCGTAACTGAACCCAAACCATGCTTCCGTTGTGCACTTTGATATTTTATTCAAACATAACCTCAAAACCAACAATATTGATTTTCATGCTATTCTCGTACACCAACATAATCACAAATTCACAACATTTCGTATAACAGAATTTCCAATTCATATCAAGTAATCAAGACCTGTACAACTTAAATCTGATTTATAATATCAACAAACCACCTAGTCACATCAAAAATATCACGTGTAAATTTTATCATCTTTTGTACTGACATCAACTTAACCATAATAAACTATGACAAAGATCAACCGACGATAGATCATATCCATAAGTTTCACACTATACAAATTCAAACACATTTTATGAATGTCTAAGTCATCTTCAAATTCCAAATAATATCTCTTTTCAAATTTCAAAGATCAATATCGTATAACAATTGCATTATTCACGAAGTTTATAATCGTCGTAATATCCCAAACTTTTTATTTGAGCAAATATATACTATCATCTTTCGGTCAAAATCAAAATATGTGTATCATAAGTTTTTTTTTTTTTTTTTTTACAAAAATGTCAACCATATAACTCTAAATAATAGACTTCATCTTAAGGTCACAATTTACAAATATCAAACACATACTTAACATAATCTCATAGATTTTCTAAAAAAATTTAAAATTGAATCCATACTTAAATCACCAAACATAGAAAATCGTCACTAATAATGCTTATTCCAAATCGATTTCAATAGTAAAACCTTCTTTTTTTTTAACCATAACTATAGATTTTAGCTCTTATACACAAAACTATAACATGTTGCACATGATTATTGATAGTCTCCAAATCAAATTTCTCATATTGCTCCTCAATTAAAAATATAATCGCAAACTAATCACAGTGACTATTTTAAATTCATTGCACTCAAAAATAGAAATAGAACGATCGACTTCAAACAATTTCATGAAAAATCAATTCACATCATCAAACTTAGATCTTTTTTTTTTTTTTTACTAAAACAAGACCACACCAAATTGAGCAAATATTCTCTTAATACGTCAAAATACTAATTTATCACATGTAAATGATTGAAACTCTAAATCCACCAAGTCAATATTCAAACATTATAATCATAGACATCTCTTAATCAAACTTCAATAAAAGACGAATATATCAATTCTTGTCATCAAGTTAGGTACAACTCTTGAAATCAGAAGCACATCAATTTCACTGAATATCCTCATTTGTATCTTAAATCCAATTAGTCACAAGTGAAAGCTTAAAACAAATTCCATTAAGAAAAAGTTCACAAAAACCAACACCAATAAATACCTTAAGTTTCCAAATATAATTTCTTGCCAACTTCTATATTTCAAACTTTAATCTTCACAAAATATATTTAGATTGATGGTAAAAGATTCGCTGAATATCAATCACAAAACTTCAAAATCTTTATAGATCAAAATTCTGAATTTCATACCTAAAGACCTCAAAAGGTTAAAAATCATTCTCTGCAATAACTATTAAGCTTAAAATATCCAACTTATCAAAAGTCACACCAAAGCCACTTCATTACAAACGTATCATCTCATTACAACTATGAGATTTCATACTTTAACTCCAAGTAGGTATAATTATGATAATGATGAAACACTGATCAAAGATCCAAAAGTGAAACTTGGAATAAGTCACTAAAATACGAAAATTCAATTTGAATTCTATAGGATCTTCAAAGATCAACATTCTCTATAATGAGCTTGAACTTAAGTTAGTTATCTTATCGAAACTCACAAAAAATCAATCACTTGTAACTTATCATTATTCTTTTATAAAATTCAACAAACTTTCTAGTCATCACAAATTTCAAGCTAATATCGAAATAATAATCGAACTAAGAATCCCACAAGATCCATAGAATCACAAACCTAACCTCTGATACCATTTTTATGGAGCCTGCAAGGTATTGTCCACTTTGACCGAAGGTCTCATGGTTTTGTCCCACAAAAGGCGCCTCACAAGTATAAGTTTAAATCTCTACATATATATGATAGTGGATCCTCAGAGTTTCTCAATGTGGGATTGGGGTGTTACAAACTCCCCTCGTTAAAGCTTAACGTTCTCATCAAGCCCAACACAGAACAAACAGAATCAGGATCACACCAGGCGTTGAAATTCTAGAGGTGGCTCCCACCGTGTAGCACTTAGTTCCCTTATGATTCCTAAGGTTGCTCCCACGGTGTAGCACTTAACTCCCATATTTCGGCTAGTGATTGCTTTGATACCATTTTTTTGTCATGCCCCAAATCTAAGGATTTATGACGTAACAACGCCGCATACTCATGAGACGAATCCCACAAGCATGTAAGGCAACTTATATCTTACTAAATCGAAAACCATAACTCAAAGAGTCTCCAAAATTACATTTTACAAAAACGCAAGTCTTCAAAAATTCAATATTACACCTTGATCATAAAATACGAGATATTTTAGCTAACTAACAAATCGACTAAAGATGATATCAAATTACTCACATTCAAAGTATCATAAGAGTAAAGGCAAATGCTAAACTCACAAAAATGAGCTCTCGTCAAAACTAAACTTCGAAGATGCATATATCAAAATATGAAAAGTAAGGAAGAATAAAGGAATGAGTACGAATACGCAGCAAGTAACTGACATCCCCTCAGTTGGATTAAGCATGCTACAAAATATTTAGGCCAAAATACGTAATACATATGATTCGAAATAATAATGGGTAATCTTACAATCAAAAACATATTCATTCAAAAATCAGATTATCAGATAGCAAAACTAATCAAATTTTCACAAATTATTGATTTTTATTAATCTCTCGTAACATACTAAGGCCACACTTAACCCCTGTTGCATAGGTCAGAACAAAAACCACAATTAACCCCAGTGACAATGGGTCAGAAGTATATCAAAAGCAATCAATGGTTGCGCATATCGAATATCACAAAAACCACAATTTTAAATCGGTGGCACGGGTGAAATCGATTTCTATCACAAAGTACATGTCGACATGGTCAACGTTTAACCCTCGTTGATAGGGTCAGAGCATAGTCATACTAGGAGACAAATCAAAACAAAACATATTTTCGGATTACACAACTATACAAAACAGTAGTCATACATTTTATAGAACACATCTCATACAAAGCAAATTTCGTATTTTTTTCAAAGAATCTTATATAGTAAATTGTATTCATACTTATAGATAAACAAATAGGTATATACATATAGTTGAACAAAAATCATAATCGAAAATCAAACCAAAACGAAATCACATTCTAAATTCAAATAAAAAAAATAATATATATACTTTGCATGCTTAACTCTATTTAAGAAATCAAGGGACAAAACCTTAAATATTATATACGAAATCTAACATATTGAGGCTGATTTTTAAGGTGTTAAAACACCGAAGGGATATCAAGTCACTTACCTGAACTCGCTAAACCGAAACATAAAAATAAGGAAATTCAATCCTCTCAAAGTTCCATCTTTCCAATAACTTAGCTCGTCCCTAAAATAGTCAAAAACCTTTTCTTAATCATATAAGCAAATAAAACTATTCATGCTCTTGAAATATCATTTATACCATAAAATCATCCAAAGTATCTCAAAACCTTCTAATTATCAAATTTGCCAACTTGTGTAGCACTTACTAAATTAGTCATATCTTAAGCTACAAAATTCGAAATCATGATCCGTTTGAAGATTTAGAAACTAGACTTATTAGGATTTCATCCATATAAATCTCAAATAATAATTCACCATAAATAATTTGCAAAAAAAATCCCAAAATTACCCCTGATGCAGTTTCCAGGCAGCCTAAATAGTGTTTACTAAAAATAAGATATCTCCACTTAGAAAACTCGGATTTCAATTCCGTTAAGTTCACTAAAAACTAGACTTGATAAGATTTTAAACCATATAAGGCTCAACTTGTAATTCTTTTTAGATAAAATGCAATAATTTTCGTAATTCATCTCTGCTGTTGCTTTCAGACAACACGCATATCTCTTAGTAAAAATTGATTATCTTTTCGTAGGAAACTCGGAATTCACTTCCATTTAGAAAGTAGATTCAAATATCTTTCCGACCATATATAATAATCATACTGAAAACTGATATATTAATACATAATATTTCTTTAATCCACAACTGCAGACAATACTTTCATTCAAAACAGAATTTCTCATTCTTTTATATTCATAACAATTTGAGTTCTTCATCTACCAGCCCTTAAATCCAATAGAAAATCATGCTTATCTCTTAATCAATGATAAAATAAAGTCCATTAACTTTACCAAAATCAATCAAGAAGAATCATGAGAATTTCATAAACTTTTTAGGTTTTTCTCCCAAAAATTTCACCCAAATTCTAACAATCTAACAAAATATTTGTTTTGCAAATCGAAAGAGGGCTTTTACTTACCTTGATTTTTCAATTTGAAGACAAAGATCCTCAATTTTCATCCTTTCACTTCTCCTTAGGGTTTCTCTTCTCTTTTCTCCAATTTCTTTTTTACTGCCAAACAAAACTGTCGATAGATTTTCTCTCTTTTCTTTTCTTTTTTCTTTTATTTTCTTTCAACCCTAATATTTTAATATTGACTGATGGGCTTAAGTCAAAATCAAACTTTAAGATACTTGGGCTCTTATTTTTGGGTTGGGTATTACATACTCCCCCACTTAAAAGAATTTGGTCCTCCAAATTCAAAATTTCATAACTTCAAAGTTTACTCGTCTTTCAAATGTATGCCACATGGAAATTTTCTCTTAAAAGGATCCATAAGATATAGTCAAACAAGCTTTAATCAAAACTCTTCATATCATTCATCCAATGATAAGTCGACATAAATTTCACCATATATCTTATGTAACGAAGTGATTAGACATTCAAAATATCAAATCTGAATTCTTATCCAAAGCAAGATGCAGTTACAAAATCATTAGTCTCTTACACATTTCATATACTCCAAAGCACACCAAATACGTAACTCTCAATCATGGCAGACTAAGCTACTTTATTTTGTTGTAATTTCAACTTTATTCAATTAATTCCTTACTAACAAAATCAAATATAACAAATATGCCTCATTTTCACAACTCACATACATTCTCAAAATTTTTAGGTTTTTCTCCCAAAAAAATTCACCCAAATTCTAACAATCTCACGAAACATTTGTTTTGCAAATCAGAAGAGGGCTTTCAGTTACCTTTATTTTTCAATTGGAAGACAAAGATCCTCAATTTTCATCCTTTCTCTTTTCCTTAGGGTTTCTCTTCTCTTTTTTCCAATTTCTTTTTGACTGCCAAAGAAAACTGTCGATATGTTTTCTCTCTTTTCCTTTTTCTTTTATTTTCTTTTAACCCTAATATTTTAATATTGACTGATGGGCTTGAGTCGAAATCAATCTTTAACATACTTTGGCTCTTATTTTTGAGCTGGGTATTACATAATGAAAATATTTGGTAATGTAATCTTTAATAAAATATTTTTTTTAATAATGAGAAAATATTTAAAACTAAATAAAATAGGAAATTTAAATTTAAAACATAAAGTGAGTATCAATATGATTTTGATGAAAATATAATTATATTTTAAATAAATTTTCTATTTATAAGCTTATACATAATCAAATAAGTTTTTTTTTTTCAAAATCAAGCAAAATAAAGACAATTTCGTAAAAATATATTTATATTAGTAAAAATTCACAAAAATTAATGTAACTGAAATTAATATGATTTTTAACTAAATATATTTAATTTTGACTGAAAATAATTTTTAAAAATAATAAAATTGAAGAATTTCTAATTCTGAAATTTTCATTTTTCTTGATCATTTGGTCTACTTTGAGCCAATAGAACTCCCAATCCGTGAGGTTTCCAATGATGTTTAAAATACTAATTCAAAGTAGAAATGTAATAGTATATCATAAAAATTAATTTCGGTAAAAACAATTACATATAGCCTAAGTTTCGGGGGTCCAAACTTTGAAAATAATGACAAACTGCCCAGATTTTTCTATGTATCCAATTTCATGGAGCCTAGTTTGGGATTTCGATTTTATCAACACAAAACTCATCTCATCAAGATAAATATACCAATTGAAATATCACATTTCATACTATAAAAACCATCAAAGATTCGACAAAAATGACCACCGAAAAACGGAGTTCTGGCGACCCAAATTTGGCTCGTCAAAACTGTCAAAAATCCAAAACCAACAAACTTCAAAAATTATTTTCTCCTAAATTACTCAACCAAATGTAGTATCACACATACTATTGGAAAGATCTTAAAGAGACCTTTCTATAGGTACCTACAATATCGCCGGAAAGTCACCAAAACTTTTAGGAAGTGAAAATGGTTCAAAATAAAGGTTTGAATTTTGTTCAAAATGATTTAAAACATAAAAATTTAAAGGAATCTAAGCAAAATCTCACCTTAATCCGTATTTTTCTGAATAGATTTGCCTTTACTTTGCCTATCTTCTTCTCTAGGGTTAAGTTCTCCCAAATTGCCTAACTCTTTTTCTGACAAACATAGAACGTAAAAAGAAAATAAGCCTAACCCTTTTAAGTGTTAGTAGGTTAAACTAATAACTCGCATTGGGCCTAAAATAAAATTATAACAAATGGGCTGGATACATGTGAAAAAAAATAACCAAGTAAAAATTTTGTAGGCTTTACATCCTCCCCTCCTTAAAAGGAATTTAGTCCTCTAAACTCTTACCTTGGCATTCAAAAAGGTGAGAAAATTTTTCTCTCATATTTTCTTCTAACTCCCAAGTTGCTTCTCGTTCGGTATGATTACTCCACTGAACCTTAACATAAGGAATTGTTCGTCTCCTCAAAACTTGCTCTTTTCTATCGACAATACGTAAAGGATGCTCATGTAAGACAAATCTTCTCTAAGTCTTAAAGGAGCTAATTCGATCACATGACTCAAATCCGAAACATATTTTCTCAACATCGAAATATGAAACACATTATGCACTCCGGATAATGCAGGTGGAAGTGCCAATCTATAAGTCACATCTCCATCTTATAAAGAATCTCAAAGGATCTCACATAATGAGGACTAAGTTTTTCACGAATTCCAAATCTCATCACTCCTCTAGTTGGAGAAACTCGTAAGAACACATGGTCACTAACCTCAAATTCTAGTTTTAGTCTCCTATTATCAGCATAACTTTTCTGTCGACTTTGAGCTACACGAAGATGTTCTCTAATCAATTGGACTTTTTCAATTGCTTACTGAATAAGATCTGGACCCAATAATTGTCTCTCGCCTACATCTTCCCAACCAAGAGGAGATCTACACTTCCTTCCATACAAAACTTCAAATGGAACCATTTGAATGCTGGGTTGGTAGCTATTATTATGGGCAAACTCCGCCCACGGAAAAGGCGATCCCATGAACCTCCAAAATCCATAACACATGCTCTCTAACATGTCCTCCAAGATTTGGATAGCCCTCTCAGATTGACCATCCATTTGAGGGTGAAAAGCAGTACTAAAACTCAATCGAGTGCCTAAAGCATTATGCAAACTCTTTCAAAATTTTGCAATAAAATGAGAATCTCGATCAGACACTATAGACACTGGAACACCTTGCAGCCTCACAATTTGCTCAATGTACAACTCTGCCAACCTCTCTAATGATATTCCTGTATGAACGGTCAAAAAATGTGCGGACTTTGTCAATTAATCAACGATCACCCAAACACCATCATTTCTCTTTGGGGTTCTAGGTAAACCTGATACGAAATCTATTGTAATTCGCTCCCACTTCCATTCAGGAATTGGAAGTGGTCTTAACAATCCCGCAGGTCTCTGATGTCCGGCCTTAACTTGTTGACAAGTCAAACACTTAGCTAAAAATTGATATCAGATTTCAATATATGCATCTTCGGAATTTAGTTTTGACGAAAGCTCTTTTTTGCAAGTTAACATCTGCCTTTAGTCTTATGATACTTTAAATGTGAGTAATTTGATATCAGCTTTAGTCGATTTGTTAGTTAGCTAGAATATCTCGTATTTTACGATCAAGGTGTAATATCGAATTTTTGGAAACTTGAGTTTTTTGTAAACTGTAATTTTGGAGACTCTTTGAGTTATGATTTTCGATTTAGTAAGATATAAGTTGCCTTGCATGCTTGTGGGATTCGTCTCATGAGTATGCGGCGTTGTTACATCTTAAATCTTTGGATTTGGGGCGTAACAAAAAATGGTATCAGAGCAATCACCAGCCAGAATATGGGAGCTAAGTGCTATACCGTGGGAGCCACCTCTAGAATCCCAACGCCTGGTGTGATTCTGGTTCTATCTGTTCTGTGTTGGGCTTGGCAATGACGTCAAACTCTAACGATGGGAGTTTGTAACATCCCAATCCCACATTGGGAAACTTTGATGATTCGCTAATGATATATATGTAGAGATTTAAACTTATACTTGTGAGGCATCTTTTGTGGGACAAAACCGTGAGACCTTCGGGTCAAAGCAGACAATATCTTACAGGTTGGGTGCGGATCTCCACAAATAATGTGAGTAATATTGGTCATGAGGTTAAGTAATAAATTAGGTAAGATATACAGGCATTGCAGACAAAGTGATTAATTTTTGGATTATTTCCAAGATTGAGAGAATTATTAATGACAATATTGGGTTTTGTGATATCAACTGAGTGGTTCTTTAGTAATAAGTAAATTATTAAAAAATATGATTGAAATTAAGAAAATATGTTGAGACTTGAGATTTAGGTGAAATAAATAATTTGCAAAATTGTGAAAATAAAGGCTTACAATTTTCACTGATCAAGTGATATAGTCTCAAGGAAGGAAAAATAATATCGCTAAGATCATAATAAACATTGCCAGCCACATAAAGAAATTTGATTTTTCTGATAGATGCTTGCAAATCAATAGCGGAATATATTTGCTCTGTGACAAGATTTTTTTTTTTTTGAATGAAACTGCTAGCTATAATACACAACAACAATTGATTGTCATTTTTAATTTTTTTTTTTTAAACATGCCAAAGTTGTTATTAGAAAAAAATATATATAATGCTATAATATCATAGAGGTTTTTTTTTTTTTTTTCAATATATATGCTCTGAATATGAGATAATTGTCGACAGAAAAAAATGACAAGTTTGTGGAAGAATGCTGCTAGCAAAACATAAAAAATAAGTACTATCATAAGGTAATTACAAAAAGAAGAAGAAGATAATCTTAGTGTATGGCATGGGGTTTGAGCCTCCTCCATTGCCTTTCTTTTAGTACTTTCTAGTAAACTTTTAATTATTATTTATATGTATAACTTTTCGCAATATAAGTAAATTTTATATATGTGAATGATAATTATGAATATAATAACAAATAATAATAAGAAAAAACCAATTCTATGGGGGTGATTTGGAATGGCAATGAGGGGTGGTAGGGGAAGCTTTTTGTCTGCCTTGAGCCTGACTTGCTCCATGTTTTCTTAACTCAAACCCGTCCTCAGTAAGGTGGCAAACGGGTAGGTCGGAGAGGTTTGAGTTCGAACTATTTTAATTTGGATTTGTATACTTTTGGATTCAAGTCAAGTTCGGATTGGAGTTTGAGTTTTTCGAATTTGGATTGTTTTGGTTTCGAATCTTTTCGGATTCAAGCTGTTTCAAGTTTGGGCTTTCTCGAGTTTGAATTTTTAATTTTTTTGATCAAATTAAATTTGAGCAAGTTCATTTTCGAATTTTTTCGAATGAGTTTTCAAATTCGAATTTATTTTACCACCTGAATTGCTCAGACTTTGAGCTATCAAGTTTAATATCCGACCTCGATTCGAGAAAAATATGCATAATTCACATTTGACTGGTCTTGCTCTGATATTTGAATTATGATATTGTTTTAGTGAAATTTTGATGTAGTTTTTTATTCGTTAGTGTAAATTACATTTTAAATTATTTATATTTATAATAATCTATAATACATATATATATATATATAAGTATGAATGTGGATAATTTTTTGAATTGATGATAATATCCATAATTGTTTATTAAATTACTTAATAGCCATTAGAATAATATTTTATTATATTATATATTATAAGATTGGGATTATATTTTATTCTATTTATTTAATCTGTTTTGTGTAAGTTTTTTAATGAATATTTAATCAATTATAAATAAAAAATAAGTTTTCTTTATGATCAATACAAACTCCTTATATCCCTGTTGAATTACACTTTCACTATAAT
This sequence comes from Fremontodendron californicum, assembly GCA_030761205.1. Taxonomy (NCBI): domain Eukaryota; kingdom Viridiplantae; phylum Streptophyta; class Magnoliopsida; order Malvales; family Malvaceae; genus Fremontodendron; species Fremontodendron californicum. The sequence goes on along the minus strand of JAULJL010000022.1, from coordinate 21,887,899 downwards.
TAAAATTATGCAAACTGGTCAATAAGAAAAGAGTACTTGTAATCTTAGAATAATTCTCACTTAATTAGTATGTAGTTATATACCAATTAAAACTAAGACTTCTCAATATAAAATAGATGCTTTAGCAATTATTTTCACAAAACAACAAATATTGAGTAATACTTTGTTAACCATTGTTTTTTGTTTTTGAATGCAGTTTCTTGCTTCTTATTTTTTTCTTAGAATGATTTTGGTTTTTTCATTCACTATCATAACATCTCAATTTTTTGTATCTCATTCTCAGGACAGATTTCATAATATTGCAAATTCAATAGCTTTAAAAAAATTTCTTTCACAACAAGGTTTTTGGCTATTTGGTAAGTTATTTTTTCTGTAATAAGGTTTCTTACTTCTTATTTTTTATTAGATTTGTTTTGCAATGAGCAGATTTCAGCATATTGTAGATTCAATAGATTAAAAAAAAATCATCATGAAGGTTTTTGTCTTTTTGGCTATTTGTTAAGTTGTTTTTTAAAATTGTTACCAATTAATTCATTATTTTGGAACATTATTGGAATTATTTTTTAAATTAAATTTTATTTTAATTTTTTTGTGAAGTTGGATTTTTTTTAATTTATCTTTAACTTATTACGGATTATTTTTTATATTTAATTTTTTAAATTTAAATATTTTTAGAAAGTTGAATATTAAATTATATGAATATTTAAATATTCTTATTATATTATGATAAAAAATTTGGTCATATTTTTCAATTTTTTAGAAGTATAATGTAAACTTTTTTTTTATATAAAATAATTATCTACCTAGATTTGAACAATAAATAATGAAAATATATAGTAAAATAATATTAATTAAAATTTAGTAAAAATTTATATTTAAGTTCTTAGGTATATTTCAATGAAGTTGCATCAAGCAAGTCTATATTTTTAGCCGTAAAAAAAGACCTTTTTTTATAAAAAAAAAAAAGTTTACTCAATTATTATATTTTTAATATTAAAAAAATAACATAAAAAATAAGATTGATAAATTTATTATTTTTATTGTAAAATAAATGTGTTTATTGTTCAGAGACAGGTGCAAAATAAGCTTTTTTATAGCCGCTTACAAAAATTGTAAAACTTCAACGCATAAACTCACGTGCAACGCATGTGACATTAAGAACTAATATAAATTCTTAATATTTTATAATCTATATAAAAACACGAATGTAAAAAATCTTTTGAACTGACAAAAATAGTCATCGTTGTTCATTATATTTCTAAATTGTCATTATAAATATTTTTTTATTATTAATAAGATTTATCTAATTCATAAATAAAAAGTTTAATTTCATAAAACACTTTCGTTAAATGGATTAATTTGATAATAAATAAAAAATAAAAAATTTATGTTGAATTAAAAGCTTTAAATTTTCATTAATCTTAAAAGGTGAATTAATTTATTTGATATAAATAAAAAGTTAAAATTTAAAATAATATAATAATTTCAGATAATTTGTACATAAAACAAATTTTACATCCAAAATTTAGTTAATATGTACTTTATTATTTTTATTTATTTTTAAAACATTATATTAAAAAATAAATAAACCAACGAGTATTCACATGCGAATGCATATGATAACAAATACTATTATATATAAAAATACGAATGTGAAAAATATTTTGAACTGACAAAAATAGTCATTATTGTTCACTATATTTCTAAATTACCATTTAAATATTTTTATTATTAATATGATCTATCTAATTTATAAGTAAGAAGATTAATTTTATTAAAACACTTTCGTTAATTGAATTAATTTGATAATAAATAAAAAATAAAAAATTTATATATCAAATTGTTTATTTTAAAAGTTTTCATTTTCACTAACCATAAAAAGTAAATCAATTTATTTGATACAAATAAAAAAGAGTTGAAATTTACATTAAATTTTTTTTTTATTTTCATAATTAATTTTGTATATATATTAAAAATAATAAATTTTGTAAAAATTTGATATAATTTTCACATGAAACAAATTTTATATGTTAAAACAAATTTTAGTTAAAATACACTTTGTTAATTCTATTTATTTTTAAATATATAGTTATATATTTATAGATAAATGAAACAATGAGCATTTACTTACGAATGTACGTGATAATAAATACTAATTACAATTTAAATATATTATATTACTAAATTAATAATAATAATTTATTATAGTATAATATACATATATTTATAATTGTATATGATAAATAAAAAATATTATTTCTATCTGTATGTACCTTAAGGTGGGAGGGATGGAGCATATCTTAAGCCAGACCCAACTTTTAATTGCCAAACTCGACTATCACCTGTCTCAGTTTTGATTTAAAAAGAAAAACGAAAAAATCCTTCAGGCCTACACCTTTTTTTTTCCCTTTTTCATCCAAGCAAATATATGGGCCTTGAGGCAACCACACACCACATGACAATTTCAACGCTGGCCCAAATTCTGAACCTTCTCTTAGACATGCCTTTGGGCCATGGCTCATAATCCATAAAATATTGCACTTTCCTGAACCTCAACTGAAGACTGAAGTGGCAAAATGCACTTTTCACAAAAGTTTGCAAAAACCTTCTACCAGCCCAAAGTTAAGAATTGGGATAATACCTTATTTGGCCCCTCAAATACAATAAATTATCTAATGTGGTATTTCTATTGTAAAAATGTTTAATATTGTATATGTACTATCATTTTGTCTATCAATGTGATACCTGGGTTAACACTCTTAAATAAAATAGATGATGTGGTTGTCATCCAATTACGTATTGACATGTGACATATTTTACCAAATAATTTTACCATGTATCATTTTAAAAAATAAAAAAATAATTTATTTTAAGTTTATTTTAGTTTTTTTCCCTTTCTCTCTCCTCCCCTAATTTCTCTCCTCGATTCTCCTATTTTAGGGCGAATACTATCAGTCATTGTCGAGTCTGGCTAGGGGAGCTCAAACCCGACCCCGGTAGATCGGATCGGCTTGAAACTAGGTCGGGAAAGACTTGAAACAAACTAGATCTGGCTTAAGTTTTGGCTTGTTTTCAAGTCGTTCTAACCTAGTTTTAGGCTGATTCGACCTCCAACGCTAGTTTTGGCCTCCCCTGGCTAGACTTGGTCGGTGGCTGACCGGATTTAGTCTGAAAGAGGCGAATCTAAGGAGAGAAGGAAAGAGGGAGAGAGAAAAAAAGAAAAAAGAAAAGGAAACATTTTTATTTTTCAAAAGAATTATTATTTTTATTTTTAAAAAAATTATTGTTAATGCACATGAAAATCATTTTATGAGGCTACGTGTGCTGATAATTAATGGTGTTAGAGGCAAGTACCACATTAGCTAACAAAAATATAATCACATTACATATTTTTAAAGTATGAGTAATTTATTAAATAATTTATTATAATTCAGAGACTAGAGAATCTAAAGTTCCCAATATGTTTGCTATATTTTGTACTATCTTGACTGTACCCCTATTTTAAAACATTATTTCATAGGGAGAAAAAGATGCCAAAATTTTATATGGTAAGTAATATAGTTGAAATGAAAAAAGCTTAATTTATATAGATTCACATTTTTTTTCATTTTTTTTTAAAAAAATTTTAATTTTCTTATCAAGTAAATAAAACAAGAATTACGTCAACAATCATATAATTCTACAATCATGTAAGTAGATTGTTGAATTTTTTAGTTTCAATAATTAAGAATTAATCCTTAACAGTCTCAAGTATATATATATATATATATAGTTTCTTTTTGATATATTGGTAGTAGACTTTTTTAATTCCATAAATGAGATTAAGAGAGTGACATATGTTTCATTTTTTTTATAATTAAAAATTGTTTATTTTTTAAATAAATCCTAAAAGATTTGCTTGTGAAATTTAAAAATTCTATTGATATGAATGAAATGATTTCTGGTATATATATAAATAAGAATTAGTTTAACAAGTTTTCTTCTATAATTATCTAGAAAAAAATTAAATAAAGAGGAAAAGATAACTAGAAAATTTTGCTAATCCTTACATATACCATGTTTAGTGTTATCAGCTCATTCAACTGGGACTATCATCTTTTTCTCATATGCAATAGTTACAATGGGCGGATAGCCAATAACGATGGGCATACATGTCGGTATAGAAAACAATGTGTAAAACCATTAATTTCCCATATGCAGTTTCTGCACCAAGGAATATGCCATTTTTATACTAACAGGCCGATCATATCGCAAAAACATTCTTTTCCTTTACCTTTTATTTTAACATGATAAAGTTAATTAGTGGCCGTGGCCAATACTTTTAACGTAACCTATAATCTTACTGAAATTATATTATATGACTTGATAAAGTTACATGACTAAAATCTATACTTATTTTATGACAGAAGTTTGTAACTTTCCCATAGTATCAACTGTTCATACCATTTTGTCAACAATATCTCTCGACAAAAAGCCTACCTCCTATGTGTAAAAGCTTTAACTGATTGCAATTACAAAATGTGGGAAAATCTTTACTTCTCTCGTTTTCTTCTTATTTCATGGAACCAATTAAGCTAGTTCATATTGAACTACCTGTGGCAATTTTTAGTCATCTCGAGTCACAACTGAATATATAGCATTTGATCCCATCAGACAAATTAAGCAAGATTTCACATTGAAATCCTCAAAACTATATATGTTGTCGAAATTCTTGCCACGGAGCTTCATGTAATTTAATGAGAAGATAATATTTCAAGCTAAACTTGGCAGGTTCTTTATTTTCCTAGCAAAAGGAAATGTGAATGGGTTACGGGAGGCACTAGGAAAATTGTCAAACATTTCAACTCGACATGGGACCCAAAGTCCGACCCATTCACATTTGTAAATTCTATCCCTGAAAACAGCATCTCTTTCTTTGAGCTGAGGCGAGAGGGAAAATTGTGAGAGGGTGGGTGCGGAGGCGCAGCCACGCAAGAGAGGAGAGCGTAGTTGAGGGGTGCCGAGCAGTAGTCGACAGACTTGGGAAGTTAGGGCTTTTATTTTTATTTCTTATACTTTCAGATTTTTAGATTTGGGTAATGGTTAATTAATCGGGTATTTGGGTTGGATTTGGGTAATTAATAGGTTGGATAATGAGTTATTGGGTTTATTAACTTTATTGGGTAATTGATATTTGGATTGGGTTTGGATAAATTTTTATATATAATTATATATTATAAATTTATTTAAAAATAAATAAATATAATATCAAAAGTCGATTAATTCGGTTGGTTCGGTTATTCAAATCATTAACCGAAAATCGATCGATTTAATCTAAAAAACCGAAAAAATTAACCGACCACTAACCAAAACCGATTTAACCAACCCATTTGAACCGAATTGGATTCGGTCGGTCGGTTATCTCGGTTCTAATCGAGATATGCACAGTACTAGATCCAAGCCGGCCCGGCCCGACCTGAATCACTATTTATATAATAAAAAATATTATTTTTTTAAAATTTAATTATAAAATAGAAAAAAATAAAAAATAAAGCTTTTTTTTTATATATGGTGAACAGTGTATTCGGACCCGCGGGCTTACCCAGAGCCATGCCTGGGCAAAGAAGTTCAAAAAAATTCGGGCCGCAATCCGACCCATGGACAGGTCTAGATACCGCATTAATTAATATAATTATAGTCACATTACATATTTTTAAAGTATGACATATTAACTAATTTACTATAATTTAGAGACTAAATATGACATTATCCTAATGTAAAAATTCCAATGCTTGTTTTATTTTGCACTATATTGTAAACCTGTCCGACTCGGATCACTGTTCACATAATAAAAAAAATATTATTCTTTTAAAATTAAATTATAAAAAATAAAAAAAAATAGTTCTTTAATATATGTAAACAGTAAATATGAGCCGACGGGTCGAGCTTGAGTAAGAAAAAATAAAAAATTCGAGTCGCGACTCGATCCATATGCAGGTCAACTATCTTTGTTGTGCCCCTTATTTTTAAAACATTATTTCATAGGGAGAAAAAGATGCCAAAATTTATATGGTAAGTAATATAGTTGAAATGAAAAAAGCTTAATTTATATAGATTCACATTTATTTTCGCTTTTTTCTTTTTTAAACTTTTAATTTTTATATCAAGCAAATAAAACAAGAATTATGACAACAACCTAAGTAGAGTGTTGAATGTTTAGTTCCAATAATTAAGAATTAATTCATAACCGCCTAAAGTTTATATATAGTTCGTTTTTTATATATTGACAATAAAATTTTTTAACTTCACAAATTGATTAAGAGAGTGTCATATATTTCATTTATTTTTTAAATTATTTTTTTATATTTTTTAAATATATCCTAAAGGATATATACATCACTTTATTAACTCCGATCCAACCCATTGACATGGATGAAATGATTTCTCGTATATAAATATATATAAAAGAATTAGTTTAACTAATTTTCTTCTATAATTATCTAGAAAAAAAATTAAATAAAGGGAAAAGATAACTAGAAAATTTTGCTAATCCTTACATATGCCATGTTTAGTGTTATCAGCTCATTCAACTGGGACTATCATCTTTTTCTCATATGCAATAGTTACAATGGGCGGATAGCCAATACCGATTGGCATGCATGTCGATATAGAAAACAATGTGTAAAAACATTAATTTCCCATATGCAGCTTCTGCACCAAGGAATATGCCATTTTTCTACGAACAGACGGATTATGTGGCAAAAACATTCTTTTCCTTTACTTTTTATTTTAACATAAAGTTAATTAGTGGCCAATACTTTAAACCTAATCTATAATCTTACTGAAATTATATTATATGACTTGATAAAGTTACATGACTAAAATCTATACTTATTTTATGACAAAAGTTTGTACTTTCCCATAGTGTCAACTGTTCATACCATTTTGTCAACAATATCTCTCGACAAAAAGCCTACCTCCTATGTGTAAAAGCTTTAACTGATTGCAATTAAAAAATGTGGGAAAATCTTTACTTCTCTCGTTTTCTTCTTATTTCATGGAACCAATTAAGCTAGTTCATATTGAACTACCTGTGGCAATTTTTAGTCATCTCGAGTCACAACTGAATATATAGCATTTGATCCCATCAGACAAATTAAGCAAAGATTTCACATTGAAATCCTCAAAACTATATACGTTGTCGAAATTCTTGCCGCGGAGCTTGATGTAATTTAATGAGAAGATAATATTTCAAGCTAAACTTGGCAGGTTCTTTATTTTCCTAGCAAAAGGAAATGTGAATGGGTTATGAGAGGCACTAGGAAAATTGTCAAACATTTCGACTCGACATGGGACCCAAAGTCCGACCCATTCGCATTTGTAAATTCTATCCCTGAAAACAGCATCTCTTTCTTTGAGGTGTATCTACTACACTATTAAATTAAGAATCTAGTACAAAGTAAAGGGCAAGTGCAGAATTGCATGTGTGGTGACGACATAACTCCAGCCTTCCATTCCACTATAAAAGGGCAGCTAAGTGTTCAAGTTCTGAACCACAGCAGAAACCCAGAGATTCACAAACATGTCTAAAGCTAGCTTGCTTCTGTTTCTGATCTTTGGAGTGGTGGTTTTTATCATCACTCCTTCTCTAGCTAACCAACACCATGATAATGAGCCTCCCAAGGTTAAGCCTTTCCCTGGTGAGAAGCCACCACAACACAAGCCATTCCCAGAACACCCTGGAGGTAAGGGGAAAGAGCCACCACATGGGGAAAAACCTCCTCACAGACACCTCTTGAGTGAGGAAGTTGAGGACACACACAAATCTCCAAAAACCCCAATTGTTAAACCACCCAAGGGTAAGGGACAGAAGCCTCCACATGAACATGAGCCATCAAAATTGCCAAATGATGAACCACCCAAGAAGCCGTTCCCAGAACACAGGCCACCAACACACCCTGGAGAGAAACCACCTAAAGGTAAGGGAAATGAGCCACCATATAGGGGAAAACCTCCTCACAGACGCCTCTTGAGTGAGGAAGTTGAGGACACACACAAAACTCCAAAAACCCCAGGTGTAAAACCACCCAAGGGTAAGGGACAGAAGCCTCCCCATAAGCCTCCACATGAACATGATGAGCCATCAAGATTCCCAAATGATAAACCACCCAAGGGGCCATTCCCTGGTGGGAAACCACCACAAGACAAGCCATTACCGGTACAAAAACCACCAACCCAGCATCGTCCTGGTGACAAACCACCCCACAAACCTCCGCACGGCAATTAAGGAGCACTGCATATATAAAATTAGAAGATAATCAGCATGATAGCTCTACTAGTTTATTATAGAAATAACAAGCTGATGCTGATTTATGCTTTATTATTAGTCTCTAGCTAGCTAGTTATAGTTGTTCCTGGCTTGGAGGCCATGCCCCATGAGTATGTTGTTTCAGAAATTCCTGTGTCAATCTATGGTTTTGTCTTTTTATGATATGGACTTTCTACACTATATTCTCTAGTTTCGGATCTTTTGATTTAAGTTACTTTCACCCATTGTACTTTCGCCACGTTCAGATTTTTTGGATTTTAGTTCACAAAAAACAAAGCTTTAACCCCCAGCAATAACTATCAAGTGATTTAATTAGGAATTTGAAATAAAATCCAAAACATTAAACTGATTATGTTACATGAATCATAATCAAAGTAATCAATCTATTGCTTATTTTTCCATCTCCCAAATTTACGACTTTTTATAAAGTATTAAATTAAAGAAAAATTGAAATGGAGTCACTAGAAGTGTTCATAAAACCGATTGACATCTTCAAATCCAAAGCTTTGGCTCGGACTGCTTATTTTATTTTTATTGGTCATTAAATTATTAAATATTTTTATTAAATATAAAAATATATTATTCAATAATATGATAATATAATGGAGTCAAATTTTGAATCTTAAAACTTTTACTCAAATCTTGATTTTTTTCCCCTCAATCCAAGTCAATCTTATTAGAACTTAAAACTTAATTTAATTCGAATTAAACCGGTAAACTTTACATTCAATTCAGTCCGATCTACGAACAAATCGAGTAATCGAAATTAATTGAATTTATTGTTTAGCATTCTGCCTTGATTTTTATTAATTGAATTTTGTGAAAATACCGATGAATTAGAACAAAATCTCAACTACTATTCTACTAAACGTGGACTACTCCTTCCAGTCGCCCGATAGTTAAAATAAAATGGATCACTACTAGAGGTGGTAAAATGAACCCGAACTCGAAAACTCGTCCAGAAAAATCAGAATTCGAACCCGTTCAAATTCGATTTGACCAAAAAGTCAAAAACCCGAATCCGAAAAAACCCGAACCCGAATGGGCCCGAACCCGAATGGACCCGAACCTGAGTGGGCCCGAACCCGAATGAGCCCGAACCCGAATGAGCCCGAACCCGAATGGACCCGAACCCGAGACCGGCCCTAACCCGAACCCGAATTTAATACTAAAAATAAAAATAATCAAATTGCAATTAATTATTATTTTTTTTTTTTACAAAGCAATAACTTTAATTATTAATTTTATTCTAATTTTTTTTAATAATTTAATTAAAATTTAAAATTTAATATATTTTATATATTTTATATATATATATATGATGATGATGAAATAATAATTTTATCAAAAAGTAAATTATATTTTGTACTTATAAGTTATAACTTTAACGTCTCATATCATGATGAATTTATAATCTAAATATTTTAAATTCTTGAAAATTTTAGAGATGTGAAAAAAATTTGACAATAATTCAATTATTCTTTAAGGGTAAAAAAATTTGACAATAATTCAATTATTTTGGCCTTTTGGGTTATACTTATACGGTTAGGTTTGGGTGGGTTTAATTGGATTATAGCTTTTATGAGATTTTATTTTAGCGGGTGGGTTTAATAGGGTTTTGGGTTTTATTGCTTTTTGGTTTTGGGTATATTTATTATATATTAATAAATAATCATATTAATTATATATTTATTACGTATAATTTAAATATAAATTATATTTTTTTAGTACTACTTTATAATTTATACTTTATACTGATGAAAAAAATATAAGTACTCGATAGATAGATATATATATATATATATATATATCTCTCTCTATATATATATATATATATCTTGACTATAAGCATAAAAATTTTGCATTTTATAAGTATATAAACGAATAGATGAAGGTCAGGATTTATTTTTAAAAGTTTTTTTATTTTATAGTGAATATAAATTATAATGTATTTATATTTTGAAATTCGAGTTCATCAAATCAATTATTTTAAATATCAATATGATTAATTTATAATATATCATATTTTTTATAATAAATTATTTCAAAATTTGATTTTATATAACAAATTAATTTCTTATTCTTTTGGTGCTAAAAAATATTAATTTTAAAAAATAAATATAATTAAAAATATCATATAATAGCAAAAGTATAAAAATAATAATAAATTAATAATTTGTTTTTAGCTATAAATATTTAAATTACGTAAAAATGATTACATCTAATATAAAATAAAATGATGTAAAACATATCCGAACCCAGACCGAACCCGAATGGGTCCGAACCCGAATGGGTCCGAACTCGAATGGGCCCGAACCCGAATGGGCCCGAACCCGAATGAGCCCGAATCCGAATGGACTCGAACTCGAATGAGCCCGAACCCGAATAAACCCGAACCCGAATAAATTCGATCCGAACCCGTCCGAACCCGCCCAATTGCCACCTCTAATCACTACCTTGTGGGTGCGGGTCGGTGACTCTGACTCATTAGTTTCGCCCTGAACCACTTGTTGACTTGACTAATTTCCTTTTTGTTTCTTTTGGTCTTCTCTCTTTATTTATCTAAGTGAACCATCTAAACACTAGACTTTGGCAGTATAATTTGTTTTATATAAAATGTTGAATTTTAATTTTAATTATTGATAATTTTAATAATTAATAAATAGCTAAACATTGAAATGAAAATTAGAAAAGAAAAAAAAACAGAAAAACCCTATGCATGTTGGAAGTCTAAACTAGGTCAGAAAGCAGCAAAATATATTTGAATAATACTTTTTATTAATTTTAATTCTAAATATATTTAAAATATTAATATAAAAATATTATTAATTTTTTAATAATATAATTTACAATATAAGTATAAAAACTGATGATGAAAACTTTTGAATTAACGAAAATGAACATCAATGTTCATTATATTTTTAATTTATAAATAAAAACTTCACTTTCATCGAAATTTTTTTCATAAATAATTTTTTTTGTTAAACAAAAACGAGTTAAAGTTTACATTGAATTTTTTATAGTTTTAATTTTACATTGACATTAAAAGTAATCAAATTTATAGTTAACATATGATATATTATGTATATGGGACAAATTTTACATGTTAATATATACTTTATTAATTTCAATTATTTGTACATTATACAACTGTAGATTCAATATTTACATTTTAATATTGATTTATGCTAGTTATTAGCTTATCCAAGTTGGTCATGTCGTTGTTCCTGACTTGGAGGCCAATGAATATGGATTTATGCAGATTATTTCTTTGTTGTTTCAGAATTTCCCGTCATCTATGGCTTGTCTTTGTATGATATGGACTTTCTGCTTCCGGATTTAATTATAAGTCCAGCGTCATCCTTCACATTTTAAGATTTACTAGTTTTATGTCACGTATGCTTTGCTTTAGATCAGCAATATTTATTTTAATATATATAATTGAATATTAATTTTTTAAAACCTACATATTAGATTTTTTTTTTATTTTGATATGAAATAATATTAAAGGATATCAAATTATTACAAATCTTATATATAAATTTTGGATGTTTTCAAGCATCCTCAGGCCATCCTCGTCGCCCCTTTTTTTTTTTTTCCTTTTTTCTCAGTTGAAAGAAAGAGAGAGAAAGGAAAGGAGAGAGAAAAAAAGAAAAAAAAAAAGGAAAAAAGAGAAGGAAGAGGGAAGAAAGAAAAAAATGAGAACATTTTTTACATGTTCGTGTATTAGTTTTACACGTTAATAATTTATATAAAATATTATAAATTCATATATTTTTTTACATGTTAATAATTTATTTTATATATATATTTACACGTTATGTTTTTGTGTTTAAAATATTATAAATTTATATAAATTTTTACACGTTAATAATTCATTTTACATATATTTTTACATGTTCTATGTTGTATTTGTGTTATGTCGTGTCCCAATTCATCTCATATTTTACTTAGTTTTTCATTATGATTCAATTTAGACACAAATTTATGTATTCGTGTCGTGTCTCAATTTATGACATATTTTACATAATTTTTTTATAGTGATTTAATTTAATGAAAAAATTTGTGTTCGTGACGTATTCGTGTCATTGTTATTTTTTTGTGTTTTCCAAGTATAATAAATTTATATAAATTTTTACATATTAATAATTCATTTTATGTATATTTTTACACGTTCGTGTATTCGTGTCGTGTTCGTGTTATTTTTGGTGTTGTGTTTTACTTATTTTTCCTATATTGTGTTCATATCATATCTTATTTATCTTATATTTTACATTGTTTGTCATTGTGATTTAATGTAGAGAAAAATTTATGTGTTCGTGTCGTGTCTCAACTCATGACATATTTTGTATAATTTGTTATAGTGATTCAATTTAGATAAATTGTGTGTGTTCATAACGTGTCTCAATTCATAACATATTTTGCATAATTTGTTAAAAAGATACTGTTCATTTTTTTTAATTTACTTTTTTTTTTTTTTTTTAAAGTTAAAAATTAAAGGAAGATATGCACGGCACTTCACTTTCTCTTCTTTCTTTTCTTTGTACTTTCTTTTTTATTTTTTTATCCTTTTTAGCTTTTTATATTAAAAAAAAAAAAAATCTATACAATCTATACAAGTAGCTAGCTACTAAAAAAATTCCTTGAGGCCTAAAAAATACACCTATCCGACAAGTACGTTAAGAAACAAAACAAATAAGGATAAATTTGAAAAGCATGCCTTCAATACTAGCATAATTGTTCAATGGTATAATAACTAATAATAATTTGTAAAAAGAAATGAAGAAAGAAAAAAATGTTGTTAAGGAAATTGTAAAGATATTTTTACTTTTAATGAATCATTTAGATTAAAAAAAAAAACCAAGTGGCAACTTTGCCACGTCAGCATTTTAAAATTTTTTAATTAAATTTTTTTTTAAAATACAAAAATAATTTTTTTTGAAAATAATTTTTTTTATTTTAAAAATATATTTAAATTTTTAATTTATTTTTTTTAATTAAAAATTTTGAAAAATAAAAAATTTTAAAGTTTGAAATTTTGAAATTAGATTTTTAAATTTATTGATTTGGAAGGAAAAGGGAATGGAAGATTTTTTCATTAAGGATAATTTTGTCTTTACAACTTCTTTCCTAACAATTTTTTCTTTCCTTATTTCCTTTTCTTAAATTATTTCATGTTATTTCCTTATTTCCATGCAAACTTATTTCATAAAACTCTGAATTCATGATGATTTATATTTTCATATTTTTATATTGTCACAAAATATTAATCTTTTAATATTTTCAAACATTTTAATTTTATTAGCAAAGTGAAAAAAATTAATCCGCAGCATAGTGCGAGTCTTTTTCTAGTATTATTAAAATTTTATCAAACATTATCAAAACTATTACAAATGTTATTAACATTATTACAAAATTATATCAAATGTTACCAAAATTATCTCAAAATTTATCAAAACTATATCAAATGTTACCAAAATTATATCAAAGGCTATCAAAATATTAAGGGTTATCAAAATTATATCAAAGGTTATTAAAAAGTTACCAAAACTATTTCAAAGGTTAAACAAAATTACATCAACTGTTACCAAAATTATATCAAATGTTACCAAAATTATTCAAACTATATCAAAGATATCACAATTATATCAAAAGTTGCCAAAATTAAATAAAAATTTACCGAAATTATATCAAAAGTTGTCAAAATTAGAACAACGGTTATCAAAACTATATCAAAAGTTGTCAAAATTATTACAAATGTTATCAAAATTATGTCAAAGATTATCAAAATTATGTCAAATATTATCAAAATTATTACATAGATTATAATTTTTTTTTACAAAAGTTATTAAATTATATCCAAGATTGCCAAAATTATATCAAAGGTTACCACAATTATATCAATGGTTACACAAAATTATATAAAAAGTTAACAAAATTATATCAAATGTTACCAAAATTATATCTAAGGTTATCAAAACTATTACAAAAGTTATCAAAATTATATCCAATGTTACCAAAATTATATCAATGGTTCCAAAACTAATACATATGTTATCAAAATTATATCAAAAGTTACCAAACTTATATCAAAGATAACCAAAAAAATACCAAATTTATATTTGAGGTTACCAAAATATTACAAAAGGTTATCAAAATTATATAAAAAAGGGAAATGTTAATTAATGCATTATTTTTTCTTGAATTCAGTAAAAGTAATGTATTACATGCAAAGTTTTTTATTCTAAAATGGTAAATAAATAATTCTTAACGAATGCTTATAGGCACCGGTTAAGCAGACCTTATAAAAAATTATCAAAACTATATAAAAGTTTACCAAAACTATTACAAAAGTTATCAAAATTATATCAAAAGTTATCAAAATTATATTAAAAGGTATCGAAATTATATAAAAGGTTATTAAAATTATATCCAAAGTTATCAAAATCATATCAAATGTTACAAAAATTATATCCAAAATTATCAAAAGGTTACCGAAATTATATTAAAGGTTACCGAAATTATATTAAAGGTTACCAAAATTAAAATTATACCAAAGGTTAATAAAATCATATAAAATGTTATCAAAATTATATAAAAGATTGTCAAAATTATATGAAGAGTTACTGAAATTAAATCAAAGGTTATCAAAATTATATCAAATATTATCAAAATTACATCAAATGTTATGAAAATCATATCAAAAGTTATCAAAATCATATCAAATGTTACTAAAATTATTACAAATGTTACCAAAAGTATAGCCAAGGTTATCAAAATCATATAAAAAATTATCAAAATCATATCAAAAGTTATCAAAATAATTTCAAAGGTTAACAAAATTATATCTAAGGTTGTCAAAATTATATAAAAGATTATCAAAATTATATCCTAGGTTATCAAAATTATATCAAAAGTTATCAAAATTATTATAAAAGTTACCAAAATTATATTAAAAGTTATCCAGATGATTTTATAGGCTTCAAAATTATATCAAAAGTTAATAAAATTACATCAAAAGGTTATCAAAATTATATCAAAAGTTTTCAGAATCAAAAGTTGTATAAAAAGTTATCAAAAAAATCATATTAAAACTTATCAAAAAATATATCAAAACTTATCAAAATTATAGATTAGTTAGGGTCTAGGCTGGGCCTAAGTATTGTATCAATACTACACATACTTACCAAAGCCCGACCAGAAATATGTCTGTCAAGCCCGTTCATATTTGTAAATGGGTAGTCAAAGTCTGTTTAGGCCCACCTTTATTTTTTTTTCTAAAAAAATTTAAACAAATATGTTATTTTTATTTAATTTTAAGTAATTTTATCTCTTTTTTTTTTCTTTTGTTAATTCTTAAACATGGATAACTTAAGATATTTTAAATGTTTAACTATATAATATTATATATTTATTCTTTATTTGATATAAATTACATAATATATAAATATAAGAATAATATATTATATAAATGAAAAACGGATTGGGCCGAGCTTGGGTCTTAATTGTTGGAGCCAAAGCCCGACCTATTTTCTAAAGGGCCTCATTTTTTTTATCCAAACCCATATTTCGGACTTAATATTTTTATTCAAACTCTCTCAAATATCGAACGAACCATCAGACTTGAACGAATTGCCCAACTCTTGAACAGGTCTAATAAATTAGACCATAATCTATATAATCCAGATTGAATTTTTTTTAACTTTAAAAACAAGTCTATAATCGAGCAAGTACCACGTATCCTTTTAATGTAAAATTCTTATTAGTTGGGCTTGGGCTGAATGTCATATGTTCAAGCTAGACCTATATATACCCGGAGGGGCTTGCGGGCCTACAGCTCGGCCTAGCAAGTCCACCGACATCAAAAGGCCTCCTCCCTATTCTTATAAACGTTGCCGATCAATTCCATAATCCAGAGCTAATTAGCATATCTTTTTCTCTTTTTAAAAAAAAAAATAAATTCTAATTTGAAATAGCTTTGATATTCAAAGGACAAAAGTATATCATTTACAATTATTTTATTATAATTAATCAATACTTAATAGTGTAAGTAAAGCATTTAAAGTATATCTTTTTGTATGAACGCTATATTTGGTTGAAGATGAAAAGTGAAAATATAATATTTTATGGAGTTGTTGAACAACCTATTAGGGAATAAGGGCAATAAAAAAGGAGAAAGAAAAAAAAGGATAAGCCATATTTAGAACTAAACAAATCCTTGGCAAGCATTCATTCATATTGGATTTGAGTTGCATAATAATTAAGAAAGATGGTTACCAAAATAGCATGGAGGCAAATGACCAAGAAAAGAAAAAGGGATTAATCTCATTTCATGATTTGTTTTCTTTATGTTAGCATCAAGGAAAATTAAAAAGTAATAAAAAGGAACATGGGCATTTAATTAGTTTAATGGTAAGTGCATGTATTTTACTAAATGGGTTCGAATTTCTTTTTTAAAATTAAAAAGAAAAAAACATTATTTATCATATGAAATCTCCAATAATTATTCAATTTCACCTATCCAGTCTGGAGAATAAAGTCTTCAGTTAAGACCCAGAAAACCTACCAGCAATGGATCTTATTTCTTATCCATTGAAAAATAAGGAAAAATCCATCAAGAAGATAGCCACATATGGAGTGCACCGACTCATCAAATCTGTTTTTTCTTTCTTTATTTATATTAGGCAAATGATTAAAAAAAAAAGGGGGCTTATTTTCAGGACAGGAAACTTATGGGTTTTTTAGTTATTCGATTTTTTTTTTTTTAATATTCGTGTTTAATATTTATATTCGATGTATATTTAAATATGGATATAAAAATATGATTTTTAAAATATATAAAAAATAAATTTAAAACAAATTAAATATACTCATATTAAATATATATACGTAATCAATAATCATTCGAGTTCTCAATAACATAGATGAGTTTCGAAACATGTAGACTATACAGTATACACCTCCAATATACTAATTCCTGTTGAAGCTGTCTAATTTTTGGCTTAATATTTGATGGATAAAGCCAGGATCTCATCCAGGATCTTGATGGAACAAGTCATAACAATAAGAAGATAGCTGAGTAGTTACGAGTTCTTTTCTATGGAAAAGTCCGCTTTTTTAAATAGAGCAAATATTATTCACCTAGAACTACAGAAATTCTGTTTTCTAATGTACGTTTTCCACCGTATACAATGTCAATACTTTTACACAATTATTACAGGTGTTAAAGTGGCGTTAATGGTTAAATCTTTGATTGTAAGTGATTTTATATTTAATATGGATCTTTTCACTTATAATCAATTGATTTTAAGTTGGATATCAATAATATAAATCTTTGAATTTTTTTTTATAGATGTAAGCATTGAATCACATATTCCTATGTGATCTTGTCTCCTCTTCTGCTTTTTCCTCCACGAACATAATTGAAAATATTAAAAAAAAAAATTTTAATACAACAAGAAAGATTAATGGGATAGTTGTTGAACTTTTTTATGTGAAATTTCTTCTTTTTGTTTATGTGAGATAATTTGAATTAATGATTCTACCTAATAAAAATTATTACGAATTTAAATATTATTTTTGAGAAACTTACTCCGTGAAGCGGAGATGAGGACTCTTTTAAATCTTTTGTTTCTTGGCTTGATTTTAGAGATGTTTTTAGAGTTTCGTAACTTTGGTTAAAAATTCTATAATAGTTATCGTATATGTAATATTTTCTTTCAAAAAATAATAATTTTTTTGCAATTCCGTGAATATAAACACATTTAATCCAATCACATAAATTCTTATATCTTGATTTCTTTCTCGCTAGTTTCATCTCTATTATTATTGTTTTTCTACAATAATTTGGATCCATACTTCAGTTTCAAAGTTCAAATGCTGTAGCACTCTTGACTCTGGAAATGAGAGCACTACTACAAATTTGCACCTCCCATATTGACAATTTTGTACCCACAATTCATTTCTACAAGAAACCCAAAGCCATTGTCTTTGAAAAATAAAATTTTTGTAATTAAGTCCAAATATATCTGATAAACTATGTTTTTTTTTTTTTGTTGGGTTCATTTACAATTTTGGATTGAAGTGTTAGGCACTCAGTACATGACTCAACTTTACCTAGCTAGGAGCTATGACTGACAAGTAGCCATCAAAGTCACAATCTATATGGGAATTCAAGAAACGGGGATGCGTAATGTCCAATTTTACGCCATGGGAAAAAAAATTATATATAAAGTATGACAAGAAATTTCATAGTCTATGAAAACGACTAATGTATTGAAATTCTAAGAAAAAAGAAGAAATTCTTTATTAATTATAAATGTTGAAAAAATTTAGATTGATTTTAATTAAAAATTAAAGATCTATCCGGTTTTACATATATTAAAAAATTAAAAAAATTAAAAATTTAATGAATCTATAAAAAAATTGATTTAATTGGTAGAAAATTGGCAAAAAAATCAGATTAAATTGATTTTTAATTATTTTATTAAAATTATTTTTGTAAGTGATGAGATTTGATTTATTAATTTCTTAATCATATATTAAAAATTATATTATTAAAATAAATACATATTTTTATTAATTAATTATTATAATTAATATTTATTTAATATCAAAATTATATATTTAATATTTAATTTATTTTTTATTTAAATAATTTAATTTAATCGATTGAAGTAATTATATTAATATTCAAATATTAAATCAATTTAATTCGATTTTTTATTCATTATTAATTACCTGAATTATATGATCATATCTTTGTTTTTTTTGGTCTAAATCTTGCCTTGCAACTGTCCAAACGCTATTTGACATTTGCCAGGGCGGCTGCTTTGACAAAAAGCTCACCTAAACGTGAAAAAAGTAAGAAAAGTAGATAGATTATGGTAGAGAAGCTAAAATGGATTTTAACCTGGAAGTTTCCCTCATTTTCAGAACCAGGTGTTTTTCCAAATGTCCAAATTTTCAGCTCAATGGGAATCAACTGATCCATTTTATCATCCTAATTAATTAATAGATTCGATAATTTTAAATATGATATAATTATATTATATTAATATAATATGTGAAAAATAATTAAAATATGATATGACATAAAATAATAACATAAATATGATACGAATATACGAATATATCAAATTTTATATCACACGAATTATTAATGTATTAAAATTTATATAAATATATTATCTTAAACATAATTATCATACGTGCAAATAAAAAAAAAACGTAAATACACGGATTGCTCTACTAATTAAGCTTTGCAATTATATAATTTGACTTGTATTTAAAACGAACTGAAAGGAATTTGAACATGTACGCAGCATTTCAGGGCGGAAAGCATTAAAAAAGATGGGGGTTTTATTATTCTTCAAGTTCTGAAACATCAAAGCATAAAGATGTCTCCTATATACTTGTTTGTGTTGTTTATGGGTACGGTAGTTCTTAGCTTATTATATGAGCACAAACCACTCATTCCAGGGCACTTGCCTCCCCAACTAGCCAGTGCCAGTGCAAATAATCCCATTTCCTAAGACAGAAAAACCACGGTCTGAGCAGAAGCCACCAACTCTAAAACCACCCATTGCACCAACTCTGCCTCCAAAAGTAAGACCAGCACCACCAGTGCACAAGCCACCCGTTGAACAGCCAGCCCCAGAACACAAGCCATCAGCCCCATTGTCAAAACCTCCTAGACCGGCTCCATTGTCAAAACCTCCGCTACAGCATAATTTTTATTAATTATTTTTAATTTAATATTATAAAAAATTATATTATAATTTATTCATTAACATAATTTTAATATATAAATTTTTTTAATCTATATATATATAATATATACATATATATATATACTAAAAGTATATATGTATAATATTAATATATATATGATTTTAATATATATATATCTAATATATATATTAAAAATATAAGAAAAAATATAAAATATTTTAAAAAGTAAGATAGTAATTTCAAAAAACGGGGTGGGGCAGAGCGGAATAAGTATTTACCAAAACCACCCCGTTCCATCCAGTCTCTGCTTTTCAAAAAAAAAAAAACATCTCTATTCGGAGCGGAGCGGTGCGAAATCCATCGGTCGGATCGGGTTTTGTCATCCCTAGGAATGAAGTAGGGGTGTAATCGAGTCGAGCAGAACTCAAGCTGTAAGAATCTCGAGCTCGATTCAAAATACAAGGCCCAAAGCTCGGCTCGAGCTCAAGCTCGATCGAGTTTTACTTTTTAGCTCGAGCTCGATTCGAGATAAAAGTCAAACTGTTCGAGTTCGTTTGATGAGGCTCGTTTAACTAGTAAAATTGAGCTCGATTTTCATGCTCGACTTCGAACTCGATTATTTGTGTTCGAGCTCGAGTTCGAATTGAGATTTTTCAATACTAATTAAAAATAATATATATATATTAAAAAAAAAAAAATTCAATTAAGCTCGTGAGCTAGTTAAGTATTAGGATACTGAAATTCGGCTCGTTCAATTGTTAGAGATGCTCGAGTTTGACTCGATAATGACAGAGCCGAATTCAAATTTTTTTTTTTTTAGTTAAATCCAAATAGCTTGCGAGTGAGCATCTTAAACCAGACCCAACTTTTAATTGCCAAACCTGACTTTCACCTGTCTCGGTTTTGATTTAAAACGAAAAACGAAAACCCGTCAGGCCTACACCCTTGTTTTCCTTTTTCATCCAAGCAAATATATGGGCCTTGAGGCAACCACACACCACATGACAATTGACAAGTACAACTCTGGCCCAAAAACTGTACCGTCTCTTAGAGATGCCTTTGGGCCATGGCTCATAATCGATAAAATATTGCACTTTCCTGAACCTCAAGACTGAAGTGGCAAAATGCACTTTTCACAAAAATTTGCAAAAACCTTCTACCAGCCCAAAGTTAAGAATTGGGATAATACCTTATTTGGCCTCTCAACTATAATAAATTATCTAATATGATATTTTTATTTTAAAAATATCTACTATAATATATGTACTATCATTTTATTTATCAATGTGGTTCATGAATTTAACACTCTTAAATAAAATAGATAATGTGGTTGTCACCAAATCACATAATGACATGTGCCAAATTGTACCAAATCATCTTACCAGGTGTCATTATAAAAAAAAAAAAAAAATTAAAAGTAAAATTTTTAAAAATAAATAAATAATTTATTTTGTTTTGTTTTGTTTTTTCTATCTCTCTCTCTCTCTCTCTCTCTCTCTCTCACTCCTATGTTCTCCTATTTCATACTGAATACGATCAGCCAGTACCGAATCTGGCTAAGGAAGGTCAAACCTGACCGCTGTAGGCCGAATCGACCAGAAAGTAGTTCGAGAATGACTTGAAACAAGCCAGATCTGGCTCGAGTTTTGGCTTGTTTTCAAGCCGTTTTCGACTTGGTTTTAGGCTGATCTGGCCTCCAGCATCGGTTATGTCCTCTCCTGATAAACTTGACTTGTGATTGGTCGGATTCGACCTGAAGGAAAGAAATTTGAAGAAAAAAATTATTTTAAAAAAATAAATAATTTTTTTATTGTTAATATATGAGGCAATCATTGTATGGTGTCACATACG
Organism: Fremontodendron californicum; assembly: GCA_030761205.1. Lineage (NCBI taxonomy): Eukaryota > Viridiplantae > Streptophyta > Magnoliopsida > Malvales > Malvaceae > Fremontodendron > Fremontodendron californicum. The sequence continues at coordinate 21,866,007 of JAULJL010000022.1, read as the reverse complement.
GTGATAATTAATGATATTAGAAGTAGGTACCACTAGACCTGCTCAAGGGCAGGGAAACCCGCCCGGCCCGGCGCGTACTGGGCCGGGCTTGGGTGGGCATTTTCATGATCCAGGTAAGCCCGAGTAATCGATCGGTTCGGTCAATTCAGTTTAAAAATACCGAAAACCCACTGTCATAAGGTGTCAAATGCGAATTCGACCGCTAGACGTAAACATAGAGTCGTCACTAATCTTTTTTATTTACTAGGTGTGATTAGTCACCTACATGAATCTATTCAGTTTAATGAAATTCTAAGCTTGACGAAGACTCTTAAAAAGGATAGGTTCTAATCTAGGTTCAGAACTAGGTTCAGGAGTACGGTTACGTGTGGGGAATTAGCACCCCCACAACGACTATCCAAGAGGACGGTACCTAATTAGCCTAATGTTATTTGTAGCTCCTAAAATTTAATGGTCTTTATTTCTTAGTTTAATATTTAAATATTGGAGAAATTTTCCAAGGGATTCTCCATTATACTGCTGGAATCCTATAGAAACATCTCCTTACCTCAGGAATATTCAAGAGAAACCGTTTGTTCTTTCAAAAAGGCTTCATCGTCGGATTTTTATTGAGTATTTTATGGATTATAAATATTGGAGAAATTTTAGGTTACTTTCCCTCATTCGGGTTAGACACCTACAAGTTTCCCCCACCTCGAGAATCTTCAATAGAAGCCATTCGTTCTTATGAAGATCCGTCGTTGGAAAGATCGTGATTTATTTTTTGACTTAATAATGGTAGATTATGAAATGAAAATAAATTATGCGAATTAATAAAAATCTAATTATCCTAATTAACAAATAAATAAATAATCAGTTCTAACAATCTGTACATAAAAATTAATTAACAACAAAATAAAATAAATAAACAAATAAAATTCATACACAACATTAATTAAAAAAAATCAAATAAAAAAAATAAATTAACAAAAATAAATAAATCCATAAAAAAATAAAGGAAATATATGTTAAAATAAAAAAAAATGAAAATAAAATAAAAAAAATATATAAGAAATTAAAAAAAAAAGAACTTTTACAAATGGGTCTGGTTGACGCGCGGGTCTTGCACAACCTGACCCTTTCCCTTTTAAATTTCAATTTTTTTTTTCTGCTTTCATTTTCCAACCTGTTTAAGAAAATAAAATTTCTTTCTTCTTTCCAAATAGCAACCCCCTAATATTCTTGAGAACCCAGTTTTCGACGCCGGAATATTCAAGCGGCGCCCGAAACTTCAACATTTTCCAATTTCCGACGATCGAAAACAGGAAATTTCCAGATTTTTTTTTTTACTTCCATAGTTCCTTCTTTTCAACAAACCCTTTCTAAGAAAACAAATCGCCTTTTCGAAATTTTGTTTTTTCACCAAAAAAAACTTCTTTGATTTTCTTTTAAAAAGATTCTAAAAAAATCAAAGCAAAATTTTTGAATTCTCACGGAATGAAAAGAAAGAAAAAATTTAAAAGAAATTATACCTTCTTTCCTCAACCAAAAAAAAGAAAACCCAAAACTCCTGACTGCTTTTGATTCTAGAAAAAATTTCCTCAAATCTCAATATTTCTCTTTTTTCCTCCAAGATCCGAAATTGCAAAAAAAAAAAAAAAAACTCAGCTTCCTCCTCCCTCTCTTGGTCTGTGAATTGCTCCTATTTATAGGAGCAATCGGATCCCATTCTATTAAAAATCCTTGACTTTCTTCCTTTCAAAAATCCATTTAAATCAGAAATTGAAAGCAAAATTTAATCTCTAATTTTAGGACTTAAACACTACAGTCAACTTGAGTATTTGTAAAATGAAATGTGAAAGTAATTTATACTGATTATAAATTAATCACTCATTCAGCTTTAGTAATTAATTCACAATGATTTAGAGATTTGATTTACTGACTTTAGGGACCTTGTCGAAAACGAAAATTGAGAAAAGATAATCGGGAATTTGAATCAGGTAAAGAGCAAATGAAAAGGAAAAGGAAAAAGAAAAAGAAAATAAATAAATAAATAATAAAAATAATAATAAAAACACAACAAAGTAAAAACAAAATGACCAAAACAACCAAAAAGGAAATGGGTATCCTTACAAACAGATATTAAGCCCAAATTCAGATTGGGCTTATACCCTACACGACTAGCATCACAAACGAAACTTGGTTTAACAACTTGAAAACCGGGTTAGGAAGCCCAAGTAAAATAATAATAATAATAATAATAATAAATAAATAAATAAAAAAACAAAAATCGGGTGTTTACAGTTGCCCATCTTTGTGCACTTGCTGAGAAATAAGAAGTGTGCAAAGACGTAGACACCTCACCCTCAGACATCATTGCGATCACTGACTTGACGAAATGCTCCTCTTGACGAGGCATAAACTTTAAATTTACCCAATGTGAAAGGCTCCTCCTATCGAGGCATAAACTTTAAAATTTTCAAACATGATGAAAATACCCTTCTCATTGAGACGTAAAAACTTTGGACAACACCGGATTCTCACCAAGACAAAATATTTGTATCGAAACTACGAGATTCTTACTAAAATTACGAGCTTCTCACCTAATCATGGGGTTCTCACCTAAATACGGAATTTGAACCAAAACTAAAGATTCTCTCTAAAACTAAGGGATTTGCATCCGAAATAAGAATTCTCATCGAAATTGAGGGATTCGCATCCCAAAATAAGGATTCTCGCTAAAACTAAAGGATTCACACCCGAAATAAGGATTCTCACTGAAACTAAGGACTCTCACTAAATTAAGGATTCACACTTGAACTAAGGATTCTCACTAAAATTGGGATTCTCACTAAACTTAAGGATTCTCAATAAATCTAAGGATTCTCACAAAACTTAAGTATTCTCACTAAAACTAGGATTCTCACTAAAATAAAAGATTCATCGAAATAAGGATTCTTACTAAACTTAAGGTTTCTCACTAAAATTAAGGATTCACAGCAAAATAAGGATTTTCACTAAACTAATGATTCACACCGAAATTAAGGATTCTTACTAAAACTAGGATTCTCACAAAATTTAAGGATTCTCACTAAACTGAAGGATTCTCACTAAAATAAAGGATTCATCGAGATAAGGATTCTCACTAAACTTAAAGATTCTCACTATAATTAAGGATTCACACCAAAACAAGGATTCTCACTAAATAAAGGATTCACACCAAAATAAGGATTCTCGCTAAACTAAGGGATTCGCATCTAAAATAAGAATTCTCACAAAAATAATTCTCATATTTGATAAAAAAAAAAAAAATCAGCTTAAAAACCTTACCCTTAGCAAACAATTTGTCCTAAAGATTTGAAATTAAGATTTCCATCTTAAAAATTCTCATTTCTACCAAGTTTAAATCTATTTCCTCAAAATCTAAAAGAGTTTCCATCAAACTAAGGACCAAAAATTTTACCTCAACCGAGGTTCAAAAATTTCACTTTGCAAAAATTCGATTTCAAAATCCAACCTCAAAATTTTCTTATATGTTATATGCATGCCAAGAATGACATAAATGCCATGTAATCCAATGCATGAAGTGAATGCCATAGATGCCATGCAACGCAATGCATGAGGTGAATGTCATGAATGCAATACAACGTATGAAATAAAAATGCTCCAATAAAAACAAAACATGTACCTCCAATGGCGGTAATAAGGATTCTCAAGCTCATTCTTCCCATCTTTCTTCATACGCATCTAGTTTTGGCACTGAACTGGCCCTCTTGCAAACTTCCAAATCTTTCTATTACAACATTTACCCTTTCACAAAGTGTACATTTTCAGCTTAGAAGCCCTATATGTTTATATCTCCAACCTTCTTGGTTCTTATCCTTCTTTCTTTTTGCCCCAGGATATCATGTTCGATACATTCAAAAACAGAAAAATATTCGCTGGTAATGCTGCAGAAGGTGCTCATTAGGCCATTCACTGAAACAACACATCCCATCTTTGAAAATCATTCTCCTCATCATGGAAATGAAAACTCAAAAGCCTTCTCAACATTCATTTTTGCCCCCAGGACATCATCCTAAGCTTTTTCTCAAGGTAATGCAGAGATCTTTTATGTTTATCATTTTAATTTATTAATCATCATTCCAATATCATAACAAATGCAATGCATCACACATTTTCTCTATTCATTAAGGGATGCAAAGTTGGCAACAAAGAGTGGTAAGAATCAAAGTGAATTTTTTTTTTTTATATAAAAAAGGTCTTTATTATTGAAAAGAAAAGGACAAATCATGTCAAAGCATAATGGGCAAATCAAGGAATTATCACAGAGGATATTTGGAAAGGGTCTCAACATCCTAAATAATAAATATGTTAACAATCTTGAGCAAATAAATCCATGATTTTTTTTTGAAAATCAATCCAATCCAGTATCTCGATGTTTCTGAGCTATCAAACCAAATCTTGCCCCAGTGAAATTTTCAAGCAATACTAATTTTTCTTGTTACCTAAATCGCCCTTCAGATTTTCAACTTAGATTTTCCTTTATGACTCAAACTGCCCTTTTGGGTTTCCAATTTGAGTCCTCATTTTCTTTCTTTTTTTTTTTTTTTTTTCATTTTTTCATTTTTTCATATTTTCATATTTTCACTTTTCTTTCTTTCCCCTTTTTCTTGTCAAAATAAGCATTCTTCCACAGTGTTTAGCAAACCATCTTTATTCATATTTTCAAAATAATGCTTCACTCGAAAAAAAATTTCCTTTCATAAGACTCCAGAACTTAATCGTCCATCATCTCCAATGGTCTCGTGATTCAAGAGAAGCTTCTTCAAAACTAATTCTCATTCTCAAAGTGTCAAGAGCAAACTTCTCTCATCATGTATTCGCATTAATCTTCTTGGACGCAATTGACCATATCAAAATGTTCCAAGCCTTCTCTTTCTTCTTTGGAGCTATTTTCAAGCAATTAAGCTTCATTGCCCCTTGATGAAACCACAATCATGTCATAATTCAAAATATGATTCTTCAATTCGAACATTCATATTTGATCAAAATGGACTTTGAAAGTTACGTAACGTAGGCCTAGGTTTAGGGTCATGAAAGAATAGATAAAATAGGCTCAAACATGTGTTTAAGGATTGTAAACCAAGGATCATTTCTTTGAAGCGTCAGCTTTTATATCTCTTTCATCATTTTTTTTCTTTCATCAATCACTTTTTTCACACACCTTTTTCCCATTATCATTCACTTTTTTTTTCAACATTCACTTATCATTTTTCTTTCACAAAAGGGAACTTTCTTTGCCCCAAAAATCCCATATAACCTTTTCTTTCTTCGTCTGAATGCATTTCCTTCTAAATTCCCCCCCCAGGGTGGAGGATGATCCTTGTTTGGGTTTCTATTGAAAAATTTGTAAAGGCTCAAAATGGGTAGCAAATGGATGACTTTTATTTATGTGGAGGATAAAAGAAAGATAGCCATCTATCATTTCAAACGTGAACATTCTTATTGAAGAACATTTATTGAAAAAGAACAAGCTTGCAGAAATTCACCATACTTGTGAAGAAATTATAAAACGACTCAACATAGTTGTGAAGCAATTCTGTCAATCATGCCAAAACTGCATATAAACTTTCTTTTTTCTACCATAATAATCTCAACAAGTCAACTGGCAGAATATGGTCATCTATGTTCGAATTCACCAATATGAATATAATTTTCAAAATTGAATCCCAGATTACTGTTACGATTGTCTTCACATTCATCATTTGGAAAGCTAAAAATAGGTGAAATTGAAAGGGTAGGGAAAATATATCAAAGAATGGAAAAAAATATGAAAGAGGATATGAAAAATGCATCAAACTTGCTAATTCATTAAAATGATAAAGATAAATTGTTTAAACATGAAAGACAAACATTCAAGGATCCACCTACATTACTTTAAAAGAAAACGAGTCCAAGGATAATCAATCAACTTCAATCTTTCACTATTATGCCTCCATGTAGTTGGGCGACCATTGATGTTGGATTCCCTTTACTTATCAAAATTCAACAGACCATCATTAATCAAACTTTGAACTTTAGGCTGAAAAGCTGGGCACGTTTCTGTTGAATGACCTACATTCCTAGAATGATATTCACATCAGGCATTGAAATCATACCATTTAGTAAAAGGAGGTTTCAAAGGTTCCAACTGAAAAAGTGTGACAAGTTGTTTTTCCATGAGATATGGGAATAAATCAGTGTATGACACAGGGATCGGGTCAATACGGGTTCTCTCTCGATTGTTTCGAGGTCCTCTTTGATTATTCGCTGGGGGGCTAGGTTTAGCTACAGGTCTAGCTGTAGGGCCAAACATAGGAACAGGTGTTTGGGGTAAAAGTTTGGTTGGAAGGTTGATGGTGGTGCGGGTGGATAAATGTACGGGCTGTGGGCTATGTTGTTTGAACTCGAGTAGTATGGCTGGTACATGGGATAAGGGTTGTAGGGCATGAATCCTCATACTTGTTGTCATTTACAAGCGATAGTTGTACATCAGCCTCCTTCTTCTTGGGCACTCTACTCTTATCTGCCCCAGACGATTTACCCTCTTCTAACTTCCCATTCTTAATGATGTTCTCAATTATCTCACTTGAGATCACCATATCAGCAAAAATTTTTTGTAGCGTTTTCGATCATTTTATCACAATAAGGAGCCTAGAGAGTGCTCACAAATAGCATGGTCATCTCTTTCTCCGTGAGAGATGGTTGGACCTGTACGGCTACGTCTCGCCACCTTTAGGCAAACTCCTTAAAACTCTCTGTTGGCTTTTTCTCCATACCTTGCAATAACATCCGATCGGGCACCATGTCCACAATGTGCTTATAATGTGCGATGAATGCCCTAGCTAACTCATTCCATGAGCGGATGCGGTTCTTGTCGAGCTGAACATACCATTTGACAGCCGATCTTGTGAGTCTATCTTGGAAGACATGGACAAGTAGTTTGTCATCATGTGAGTGGGCAACCATATTTTGACAATACATCGTTACATGTGTCACAGGACAAGTTATGCCATTGTACTTCTCGAAGTCCAGAGTCTTGGACTTCGGCGAGACGATGACATCATGTACTAAATAAAGCCCAACAGCATCTATGGACCCAAAAAAGTCCATCCCCTCTACAGCTCGGACGCTCTTTTCTAAGAGATTCATCTTCTTAGATTCAAAATCTCCCCTTGTATTAAGCTTCTTCCATTCCTTTGGATCATCCAAACTTGGAACATAGATTGGGTCTGACGGTTTCGACCCCAGCGTAGGAGTAGTAAATCTCGAGAATTGAAGGAATACAGTTACTGATGGTATTCCTGGGTGTGCAGCAGCAGGTTTCGCAATAGTTTGCCTATATTGGGGTTGTAGGCCATATCCAGGTGGGTATGTAGGCTTTTTAGTGTTTTGACCCTTCTCTTGTGTGACAGCTTCATCTGCCTTCCCTTTCCCTTTATTCATCCCCTTCATCATTTTCATCATTTGGGTCAGTTGTTCCCTCATCTCTTCCTGCTCCTTTTTTACCCTATCAATCTTGTTATTTTGTTCCTCAGCCATTGACCTTACTCATGAAAGGGTACCGTACTGATGTTGAGTAGACCGCTTTGGAAATTTCAATCGTCGAGCTATCCTTGAACCCTTGTTTCCACAATTCTTAAAATTTAGGCCTCATATTTTTATGAAGTGCACATGTATACATGAACTATGAATGGGTAATAGAGTATTTAATGATGCAAATGCATGAGAGAATAAAGTTATTCTAAATGTCAGGCACAAGAAATAAAGATTAAAAAAAATACAAACAAAGTAAAAACAAAACTGATATTCACAAAAAATTAAACAGAAAAGACAAGGAACTTCCTTCATGTTGTCTTATTTCAGGTTTCTTTCTACAAAAATGGTGGGTATAGCTCTATCCTAAGGTTGGTTTCTTAGGTGTTGTCTATATGTTGGGTTTAATATATTTGAACCTATCTAAAAGGTCCCTAAATTGCTCCTCACTATCATCCTTACGGATTAGTAAGGCACCCAAATCCTTACCCATTATAGGCTTCAAACGAAAAGGGTTCAATTTGGGTGGTTGTATTTCCCAAGCTGATGCGAAGGTTATCACCTCACAAAAGCTTTAGTACTTTATAACCTGAGAGTGTTTTGCTAGCCCATGCGGAGGTCATCACCTCACGAGAGCCTAGTTACTTTACCCCCTCCTAAAAGGATGAGCCGGGTATAGGGCTTATGTCATGCACATGCACGTGTAGTGTGTGAGAAGGACCACAAAATTTTAACTTATCGAGTGCAATCAAAAGAAACAAACGTTAGTAAAATAATAATTTAGAAAAATAAAAACAGGTATAAAAAAATAAAAAATAAAAAACCATTCAAAGACCAATCATTTGGACCTAAGGTATCACAAGGCTAATTATGGCTCACCTCTCTAAAGTCCCCAGTGGAGTCACCAAACTGTCATAACGTGCCAAATGCAAATTTTGCCACTAGACGTAAACATGGAGTCGCCACTATCTTTTTTATTTACTAGGTGTGATTAGTGACCTACATGAATCTATCCAGTTTAATGAAATCCTAAGCTTGATGAAGGCTCTTAAAAATGATAGGTTCTGATTTACGTTCAAAACTAGGTTCGGGAGTACGGTTACGTATGAGAAGGATTAGCACCCCTACAATGCCTATCCAAGAGGACGGTACCTAATTAGCCTAATGTTATCTGTAGGTCCTAAAATTTAATGGTCTTTATTTTTTAGTTTAATAATTAAATATGTTAGCTAAATTAGCTTTGAATTGATCTTAATTTTGAAATGACAAACTCTTAAGCTTAATTAGCTTGAGATTAATTATTTTAAATTTAGCATTTTCGTTGAATCATTTTGAAAATATTTTGGAAAATGTTAAAATACTTTAAACTCCTTAATTTTCTCAAAAATACATGTTTTTAAATATATGTATATGTTTAAAATATTTTTGAGACAATTTGAACTCTTTTAAATATCTAAGAAAACATTTTTTATATGAGAGGATCGATCCCCTAAGATAGTGGATCAATCCCGAGATCGATCCCAGGATCAGTCCTAGGATCAATCCCATGAGATTCAGTAGCTAATAAACTTTGCAGGACAGTAAAGGATAGATCCCACCAAGGTGAGGATCGATCCCATGGCCTCCAACGGTCATATTTTGAGTTGGAACAAGTAGGGGATCGATCCCCTCATGTAAGGGATCGATCCCATGCCTGCAGGGTAGTTTTTCAAGATCGATTTTTGAAGCTCCAACGGCTCTTTTCCATCCCAATCAACTCCAAACTGTAATAAATCATATTCAAGGTATTAAAGGGACTCTCCAACACTTCCAAGAGAAAGAGGCACCAAGAGAGAAAGATCAAAGTCATATATTTCATCTCTTTCAAGCTTTCAAGTAGTTTTCTTTGTTCTAAGCTAAATCCTTTCAATCCTTCTTGTATTCTTTTGTAAAAGCACCATTGTATAGTCTCTATTGGTTGAGCTTAACCTTGTAAACACCTAGCCTACTAGAGGTTCATCTTGTTTACACAAAATCCTTTCTAAAATGGGAGGTTTCTACTTTAGCCTTAAAGGTAGAGAGGTTCTATCTAAGCCTTGAAAAGATAGAGGAAGAGGTTTCTATCTAAGCCTACATAAAAGATAGGGATTGTGAAGGTTATACCTTGTCCTTGAAAAAATAGCAATTCAAGTTAGTGGATTGGGAACTCCTTGGCAAGTGAGGCTAAGGGAGAGGACGTAGGCACGAGGCCGAACTTCTATAAATCAATTGTGTTTGATCTTCTTTCCCTTCTCATTTACTTGCTTGATTTATTTATTTATTTGCCAAATTGAGTATATTGTTTAAATTTCTCAATATTATTATTTGTGCTTTAATCTCGCAATTATTTTTTAAGTAATCAATTCACCTCCCTTTTGATTTAATCACCACTAAAAGCTAACAAAATATTAGAGAAATTTTCCAAGGGATTCTCCATCATTCTGGTGGAATCTCGAGAAACATCTCCTCACCTCAGAAGTATTCAAGAGAAACCGTTTGTTCTCTCAAAAAGGCTTCATCGTCGGATTTATTATGTATTTTAGGATTATAAATATTGAAAAAAATTTAGGTTACTTTCTACCATTCGGGTTAGACACCTAAAAGTTTTTCTCACCTCGGGAATCTTAAATAGAAGCAATTCGTTCTTTGAAGATCTGTCGTCGGAAAGATCGTGATTTATTTTTTGACCTAATTATGGTAGATTATGAAATGAAAACAAATTATGCGAATTAATAAAAATCTAATTATCCTAATTAAAAAAATAAATAAATAATCAGTTATAATAATCTGTACATAAAATTTAATTAACAACAAAATAAAATAAATAAACAAATAAAATTCATACTCAACATTAATTAAAAAAAATCAAATAAAGAAAAATAAATTAACAAAAATAAATAAATCCATAAAAATAAACGAAAATATATGTTAAAATAAATAAAACATTAAAATAAAATTAAAAATATATAAAATAAATTTAAAAAAAAAGAACTTTTACAAATGGGTCTGGTTGAAGCGCGGACCCGCGCAGATCTGCGAGCGGGTCTTACGCGACCCGACCCTTTCCCCTTTAAATTCCAATTTTTTTTTTGCTTTCAGTTTCCAACCTGTTTAAAAAAAATTTCTTTCTTCTTTCCAAATACCAACCCCCTGATATTAGAGAACCCAGTTTTCGGCGCCAAAATATTCAAGCGACGCCAGAAACTTCAACATTTTCCAGTTTTCGTCAATCAAAAACTGGAAATTTCTAGATTTTTTTTTTTACTTGCATATTTTCTTCTTTCCAACAAACCCTTTTTAAGAAAACAAATTGTCTTTTCGAAATTTTATTTTTCACCAAAAAAACTCTTTTCTGATTTTCTTTTAAAAACATTTTTAAAAAATCAAAGAAATTTTTTTGAATTCTCACAGAATGAAAAGAAAGAAAGAATTTAAAAGAAATTATACCTTCTTTCCTTCCACAAAAAAAAAAAAACAGAAAAACCAAGACTCCTGACTGCTTTTGATTCTAGAAAAAATTTCCTCAAAATTCAAAATTTCTCTTTTTTCCTCCAAGATCCGAAATTGCAAAAAAAAATCTCAGCCTCCTCGTCCCTCCCTTGGTTTGTGTGAATTGCTCCTACTTATAGGAGCAATCAGATCCCATTCTATTAAAAATCCCTGATTTTCTTCTTTCCTAAAATCTCTTTAAATCAAAAATTGGAAGAAAAATTTAATCCCTAATTTTAGGACTTAAACACTACAGTCAACTTGAGTATTTGTGGTTCAATGAAATGGGAAAGTAATTTATACTGATTATAAATCAATCACTCATTCAACTTTAGTAATTAATTCACAATGATTTAAGGATTTGATTTACTGACTTTAGGAACCTTGTTGAAAACGAAAATTGGGAAAAGATAACCGAGAATTTGAATAAGGTAAAGAGTAAATGAAAAGGAAAAAGAAAAAAAAATAATAATAATAATAAAAACACAACAAAGTAAAAACAAAATAACCAAAATAACCAAAAAGGAAAATGGGTATCCTTACAAACAGATATTTGGCCCAAACTTAGATTGGGCTTATACCCCACACGATTAGCATCACAAACGAACCCTGGGTCAACAACTTGAAAACTAGGTTAGGAAGCCCAAGTATAATAATAATAATAATAAAAACAAAAATCGGGTGTCTACACCGACTTTATCGAATTCCACACAAATTTAACCGAAATCGACGGACCATATGTTAAAAATCGAAAATAACCAAAATCGACTTGCTTCGATCGGTTTTAGTCTTTCTCAATTCAATTCTCAACATAGGAATCAAAACTCAGTCGGCCAATCAAAATCCATAGTAAATTTAGAATCTAAAAACATGTAAAATGAATATATCATAGCTAACTTAAACAATAAACACACAAAAAGAGAGGAACGAAGATGGCTCACGATGAAAAATAGGGCTAAACTGCCTGACTAGCATCGAAGGCTTCATTCTTCAAGAATCAGTGGATAAGTGGGTGTGTTGGTTACTGAGTGAGTGGGTGATGGCTGTTTGGTGAATGGGTGGCTGGGCGCTAAGTCACGGGTGAGTGGGTTTAAAAGGTGAGGCGAGAGGGAAAATTGTGAGAGGGTGGGTGCGGAGGCGCAGCCACGCAAGAGAGGAGAGCGTAGTTGAGGGGTGTCGAGCAGTAGTTGAGGGATGATGGTAGGGATGGCAAAACCCGATCCGACCGATGGATTTCGCACCGATCCGCTCCGAATGGAGAGGTTTTTTTTTGGAGCAGGGTGGAGCGGAGCGGTTTTGGTAAATGCTTGCTCCACTCCGCCCCGCCCCGACTTTTGAAATTACTATTTTATCCTTTAAAATATTTTATATTTTTCCTTATATTTTTAATATATATTAGATATATATATATACTAAAATCATATATATACTAATATTTTATATTTATACTTTTAGTATATATGTATTATATATATTATATTAAAGATTTTTATATACTAAAATTATGTTCATAAATAAATTATAATATAATTTTTTACAATATTAAGTTAAAAATAATTAATATAAATTGGAGTGTAGCGGAGTGGAGCACCGTGGAGCGGTTATGGATGTAACTGACATCCATGGATGTGGATGTTTCCAACATCCATGCAAGAGTGGGGTGGAGGTGGATAAAGCAATATCCGCCCCCGCCCCGCTCCATTGCCATCCCTAGATGATGGTGGTGTCGAGCAGTAGTTGAGGGGTTATGGAAAATGGGGAAACTGGAAATTGCGATTAGCAGTCGACAGACTTGGGAAATTAGGGCTTTTATTTTATTTTTTATACTTTCAGATTTTTAGATTTGGGTAATGGGTTGGGTAATGGTTAATTAATCGGGTATTTGGGTTGGATTTGGGTAATTAATAGGTTGGATAATTAGTTATTGGGTTTATTAAATTTATTGGGTAATTGGTATTTGGATTGGGTTTGGATAAATTTTTTTATATATAATTATATATTATAAATATATTTAAAGATAAATAAATATAATATCAAAAGTCGGTTAATTCGGTTGGTTCGATTACTCAAATCATTAATCGAAAATTGACCGGTTTAACCTAAAAAATTGAAAAAATAACCGACCACTAACTGAAACCGATTTAACCGACCCATTTTAACCGAATTGGATTCGGTCGGTCGGTTATCTTGGTTCTAATCGAGATATGCACAGTACTAGATCCAAGCCGGCCCGGCCCGAATCACTGTTCATATAATAAAAAAATATTATTTTTTTAAATTTAATTATAAAAATAGAAAAAAATATATATATTTTTTATATATGGTGAATAGTGTATTCGGGCCCGCGGGCTTGCCCAGGGCCATGCCTGGGCAAAGAAATTCAAAAAAATTCGGGCCGCGGCCCAACCCATGAGCAGGTCTAGGTACCGCATTAATTAATATAATTATAGTCACATTACATATTTTTAAAGTATGACATATTAAATAATTCACTATAATTTAGAGACTAAATATGACATTATCCGAATGTAAAAATTCCAATGCTTGTTTTATTTTGTACTATCTTGTAGACCTGCTCGACCCGGATCACTGTTCACACAAATATTATTTTTTAAAATTAAATTATAAAAAAATATATATTTTTTTAATATATGTGAACAGTAAATATGGGCCGGAAGGTCGAACCTGGGTAAGAAAAAATAAAAAAATCCGAGTCGCGACTTGGCTTATGTGCAGGTCTACTATCTTTGTTGTGCCCTTTATTTTTAAAACATTATTTCACAGGGAGAAAAAGATGCCAAAATTTATATGGTAAGTAATATAGTTGAAATGAAAAAAGCTTAATTTATATAGATTCACATTTATTTTCTCTTTTTTTTTAAAAAAAAAAAAACTTTTAATTTTTATATCAAGCAAATAAAACAAGAATTATGACAACAACCTAAGTAGAGTGTTGAATGTTTAGTTCGAATAATTAAGAATCAATCCATAACCGCCTAAAGTATATATATATATATATATATATATATATATATATATATATATATTTCGTTTTTTATATATTGACAGTGAAGATTTTTAACTTCACAAATGGATTAAGAGATTGTCATATGTTTCATTTTTTTTTTTAAATTATCTTTTTAAAATTTTTAAATATATCCTAAAGGATATATACATCACTTTACTAACTCCGATCCAACCCATTGACATGGATGAAATGATTTCTCATATATAAATATATATAAAAGAATTAGTTTAACTAATTTTCTTCTATAATTATCTAGAAAAAAAATTAAATAAAGGGGAAAAGATAACTAGAAAATTTTTGCTAATCCTTACATATGCCATGTTTAGTGTTATCAGCTCATTCAACTGGACTATCATCTTTTTCTCATATGCAGTAGTTACAATGGGCGGATAGCCAATAACGATTGGCATGCATGTCGATATAGAAAACAATGTGTAAAAACATTAATTTCCCATATGTGCAGCTTCTGCACCAAGGAATATGCCATTTTTATACGAACAGACGGATCATGTGGCAAAAACATTATTTTCCTTTACTTTTTATTTTAACATAAAGTTAATTAGTGGCCAATACTTTAAACCTAATCTATAATCTTACTGAAATTATATTATATGACTTGATAAAGTTACATGACTAAAATCTATACTTATTTTATGACAAAAGTTTGAAACTTTCCCATAGTGTCAAATGTTCATACCATTTTGTCAACAATATCTCTCGACAAAAAGCCTACCTCCTATGTGTAAAGCTTTAAATGATTGCAATTAAAAAATGTGGAAAAATCTTTACTTCTCTCGTTTTCTTCTTATTTCATGCAACCAATTAGGCTAGTTTATTTTGAACTACCTGTGGCAATTTTTAGTCATTTCGAGTCACAACTGAATATTTAGCATTTGATCCCATCAGACAAATTAAGCAAGATTTCACATTGAAATCCTCAAAACTATATATGTTGTCGAAATTCTTGCGACGGAGCTTGATGTAATTTAATGAGAAGATAATATTTCAAGCTAAACTTGGCAGGTTCTTTATTTTCCTAGCAAAAGGAAATGTGAATGGGTTATGGGAGGCACTAGGAAAATTGTCAAACATTTCGACTCGACATGGGACCCAAAGTCCGACCCATTAGCATTTGTAAATTCTATCCCTGAAAACAGCATCTCTTTCTTTGAGGTGTATCTACTACACTATTAAATTAAGAATCTAGTACAAAGTAAAGGGCAAGTGCAGAATTGCATGTGTGGTGACGACATAACTAACTACAGCCTTCCATTCCACTATAAAAGGGCAGCTAAGTGTTCTAGTTCTGAACCACAGCAGAAACCCAGAGATTCCCAAACATGTCTAAAGCTTGCTTGCTTCTGTTTCTGATCTTTGGAGTGGTGGTTTTTATCATCACTCCTTCTCTAGCTAACCAACACCATGATAATGAGCCTCCCAAGGTTAAGCCTTTCCCTGGTGAGAAGCCACCACAACACAAGCCATTCCCAGAACACCCTGGAGGTAAGGGGAAAGAGCCACCACATGGGGAAAAACCTCCTCACAGACACCTCTTGAGTGAGGAAGTTGAGGACACACACAAATCTCCAAAAACCCCAATTGTTAAACCACCCAAGGGTAAGGGACAGAAGCCTCCACATGAACATGAGCCATCAAAATTGCCAAATGAAGAACCACCCAAGAAGCCGTTCCCAGAACACAGGCCACCAACACACCCTGGAGAGAAACCACCTAAAGGTAAGGGAAATGAGCCACCATATAGGGGAAAACCTCCTCACAGACGCCTCTTGAGTGAGGAAGTTGAGGACACACACAAAACTCCAAAAACCCCAGGTGTAAAACCACCCAAGGGTAAGGGACAGAAGCCTCCCCATAAGCCTCCACATGAACATGATGAGCCATCAAGATTCCCAAATGATAAACCACCCAAGAAGCCATTCCCTGGTGGGAAACCACCACAAGACAAGCCATTACCGGTACAAAAACCACCAACCCAGCATCGTCCTGGTGACAAACCACCCCACAAGCCTCCACACGGCAATAATTAAGGAGCACTGCATATATAAAATTAGCAGCATTATAGCTCTTCTAGTTTATTATAGAAATAACAAGCTGATGCTGATTTATGCTTTATTATTAGTCTCTAGCTAGCTAGTTATAGTTGTTCCTGGCTTGGAGGCCATGCCCCATGAGTATGTTGTTTCAGAAATTCCTGTGTCAATCTATGGTTTTGTCTTTTATGATATGGACTTTCTACATTATATTCACTAGTAGTTTGGGATCTTTTGATTTAAGTTAATTTCACCCATTGTACTTTCGCCACGTTCAGATTTGGATTTTAGTTCACAAACAACAAAGCTTTAACCCCCACCAATCACTACCAAGTGATTTAATTAGGAATTTGAAATATAATCCAAAACATTAAACTGATTATGTTACATGAATCATAATCAAAGTAATCAATCTATTGCTTATTTTTCCATCTCCCAAATTTACGACTTTTTGTAAAGTATTAAATTAAAGAAAAATTGAAATGGATCACTAGAAGTGTTCATAAAACCGATTAACATCTTCAAATCCAAAGCTTTGGCTCGGGCTGCTTATTTTATTTTTATTGGTCATTAAATTATTAAATATTTTTATTAAATATAAAAATATATTATTCAATAATATGATAATATAATTGAGTCAAATTTTGAATCTTAAAACTTTTACTCAAAACTTGATTTTTTTTCCTCAATCCTATTAGAACTTAAAACTTAATTTAATTCGAATTAAACCGGTAAACTTTACATTCAATCCAGTCCGATCTACGAACAAATCGAGTAATCGAAATTAATTGAATTTATTGTTTAGCATTCTGCCTTGATTTTTATTAATTGAATTTTGTGGAAATACCGATGAATTAGAACAAAATCTCAACTACTATTCTACAAAACGTGGACTACTCCTTCCAGTCGCCCGATAGTTAAAATAAAATGGATCACTAACTTGTGGGTGCGGGTCGGTGACTCTGACTCCTTAGTTTCGCCCTGAACCACTTGTTGACTTGACTAATTTCTTTTTTGTTTCTTTGGGTCTTCTCTTTATTTATCTAAGTGAACCATCTAAACACTAGACTTTGGCAGTCTAATTTGTTTTATATAAAATGTTGGATTTTTAATTTTAATTATTGATAATTTTAATAATTAATAAATAGCTAAACATTGAAATGAAAATTAGAAAAGAAAAAAACAGAAAAACCCTATGCATGTTGGAAGTCTAAACTACGTCACAAAGCAGCAAAATATATTTGAATAATACTTTTTATTAATTTTAATTCTAAATATAATTAAAATATTAATATAAAAATATTATTAATTTTTTAATAATATAATTTACAATATAAGTATAAAAACTGATGTCGAAAACTTTTGAATTAACGAAAATGAACATCTATGTTCATTATATTTTTAATTTATAAATAAAAACTTCACTTTCATCGAATTTTTTTTCATAAATAAATTTTTTTGATAAACAAAAACGAGTTAAATTTTACATTGGATTTTTTATAGTTTTAATTTTACATTGACATTAAAAGTAATCAAATTTATAGTTAACATATGATATATTATGTATATGGGACAAATTTTACATGTTAATATATACTTTATTAATTTCAATTATTTGTACATTATACAACTGTAGATTCAATATTTACATTTTAATATTGATTTATGCTAGTTATTAGCTTATCCAAGTTGGTCATGTCGTTGTTCCTGACTTGGAGGCCAATGAATATGGATTTATGCAGATTATTTCTTTGTTGTTTCAGAATTTCCCGTCATCTATGGCTTGTCTTTGTATGATATGGACTTTCTGCTTCCGGATTTAATTATAAGTCCAGCGTCATCCTTCACATTTTAAGATTTACTAGTTTTATGTCACGTATGCTTTGCTTTAGATCAGCAATATTTATTTTAATATATATAATTGAATATTAATTTTTTTAAACCTATATATTAGATTTTTTTTTATATAAAATAATATTAAAGGATATCAAATTATTACAAATCTTATATATAAATTTTGGAATGTTTTCAAGCATCCTCAGGCCATCCACGTCGCCTCCTCCCTTTTTTCTTTATTTTTTTCTTTTTTTCTCAATTGAAGGAAAGAGAGAGAAAGGAAAGGAGAGAGGAAAAAAAAAAAAGGAAAAAAGAGAAGGAAGAGGGAAGGAAGAAAAAAATGAGAATATTTTTTACATGTTCGTGTATTAGTTTTACACGTTAATAATTTATATAAAATATTATAAATTCATATATTTTTTTACATGTTAATAATTTATTTTATATATATATTTACACGTTACTTTTTACACGTTATATTTTTGTGTTTAAAATATTATAAATTTATATAAATTTTTACACGTTAATAATTCGTTTTACATATATTTTTACATGTCTTATGTTGTATTTGTGTTATGTGGTGTCCCAATTCATCTCATATTTACTTAGTTTTTCATTATGATTCAATTTAGACACAAATTTATGTATTCGTGTCATGTCGTGTCTCAATTTATGACATATTTTACATAATTTTTATAGTGATTTAATTTAACGAAAAAATTTGTGTTCGTGACGTATTCGTGTCATTGTTATTTTTTTGTGTTTTCAAAGTATAATAAATTTATATAAATTTTTACATGTTAATAATTCATTTTATGTATATTTTTACACGTTCATGTATTCGTGTCGTGTTCGTGTTATTTTTGGTGTTTTGTTTTACTTATTTTTCCTATATTGTGTTCATATCATATCTTATTTATCTTATATTTTACATTGTTTGTCATTGTGATTTAATGTAGAGAAAAATTTATGTGTTCGTGTCGTGTCTCAACTCATGACATATTTTGTATAATTTATTATAGTGATTCAATTTAGATAAATTGTTTGTTTTCATATCGTGTCTCAATTCATAACATATTTTGCATAATTTGTTAAAAAGATACTGTTCATTTTTTTAAATTTACTCTTTTAAAAAAAAAAAAAAAGTTAAAAATTAAAGGAAGATATGCAGGCACTTCACTTTCTCTTCTTTCTTTTCTTTGTACTTTCTTTTTTATTTTTTTTTATCCTTTTTAGCTTTTTATATTAAAAAAAAAATCTATACAATCTATACAAGCAGCTAGCTATTAAAAAAATCCCTTGAGGCCTAAAAAAATATACCTATCCGACAAGTACGTGAAGAAACAAAACAAATAAGGGTAAATTTGAAAAGCATGCCTTCAATACTAGCATAATTGTTCAATGGTATAATAACTAATAATAATTTGTAAAAAGAAATGAAGAAAGAAAAAAATGTTGTTAAGGAAATTTTAAAGATATTTTTACTTTTAATGAATCATTTAGATTATAAAAAAAAAAAAAAAAAACCAAGTGGCAACTTTGCCACGTCAGCATTTTAGAAATTTTTAATTTATTTTTTTAATTAAAAATTTTTTAAAAATACAAAAATAAATTTTTTTGAAAATAAATTTTTTTTAATTTTAAAAATATATTTAATTTAATTTTTTTAATTAAAACTTTTGAAAAGTTTTAAATTTTAAATTTTAAAATTTTGAAATTAGATTTTTAAATTTATTGATTTGGAAGGAAAAGGGAATGGAAGATTTTTTCATTAAGGACAATTTTGTCTTTACAACTTCCTTCCTAACAAATTTTTCTTTCCTTATTTCCTTTTCTTAAATTATTTCATATTATTTCCTTATTTCCATGCAAAAACTTATAAAATGCAAACTTATTTCATAAAATTTCTGAATTCATGATGGTTTATATTTTCATATTTTTATATTGTCACAAAATATTAATCTTTTAATATTTTCAAACATTTTAATTCTATTAGCAAAGTGAAAAAAATTAGTCCGTAGCATAGTGCGGGTCTTTTTCTAGTATTATTAAAATTTTATCAAACATTATCAAAACTATTACAAAGGTTATTAACATTATTACAAAATTATATCAAATGTTACCAAAATTATCTCAAAATTTATCAAAACTATATCAAATGTTACCAAAATTATATCAAATGCTATCAAAATATTAAGGGTTATTAAAATTATATCAAAGGTTATTAAAAAGTTACCAAAACTATTTCAAAGGTTAAACAAAATTACATCAACTGTTATCAGAATTATATCAAATGTTACCAAAATTATTCAAACTATATCAAAGATATCACAATTATGTCAAAAGTTGCCAAAATTAAATAAAAATTTACCGAAATTATATCAAAGGTTGTCAAAATTAGAACAACGGTTATCAAAACTATATCAAAAGTTGTCAAAATTATTACAAATGTTATCAAAATTATGTCAAAGGTTATCAAAATTATGTCAAATATTATCAAAATTATTACATAGATTATAATTTTTTTTTACAAAAGTTATTAAAATTATATCCAAGGTTGCCAAAATTATATCAAAGGTTATCACAATTATATCAATGGTTACACAAAATTATATAAAAAGTTACCAAAATTATATCAAATGTTACCAAAATTATATCTAAGGTTATCAAAACTATTACAAAGGTTATCAAAATTATATCCAATGTTACCAAAATTATATCAATGGTTCCAAAACTAATACATATGTTATCAAAATTATATCAAAAGTTACCAAACTTATATCAAAGATAACCAAAAAAATACCAAATTTATATCTGAGGTTACCAAAATATTACAAAAGGTTATCAAAATTATATAAAAAAGGGAAATGTTAATTAATGCATTATTTTTTCTTGAATTCAGTAAAAGTAATGTATTACATGCAAAGTTTTTTATTCTAAAATGGTAAATAAATAATTCTTAACGAATGCTTATAGGCACCGATTAAGCAGACCTTATAAAAAATTATCAAAACTATATAAAAGTTTACCAAAAGTATTACAAAAGTTATCAAAATTATATCAAAAGTTATCAAAATTATATTAAAATGTATCAAAATTATATAAAATGTTATTAAAATTATATCCAAAGTTACCAAAATCATATCAAATGTTACAAAAATTATATCCAAAATTATCAAAAGGTTACCGAACTTATATTAAAGGTTACCGAAATTATATTAAAGGTTGCCAAAATTAAAATTATACCAAAGGTTAATAAAATCATATAAAATGTTATCAAAATTATATAAAAGATTGTCAAAATTATATTAAGAGTTACTGAAATTAAATCAAAGGTTATCAAAATTATATCAAATATTATCAAAATTACATCAAATGTTACGAAAATCATATCAAAAGTTATCAAAATCATATCAAATGTTACTAAAATTATATTAAATGTTACTAAAATTATTACAAAAGTTACCAAAAGTATAGCCAAGGTTATCAAAATCATATAAAAAATTATCAAAATCATATCAAAAGTTATCAAAATCATTTCAAAGGTTAACAAAATTATATCTAAGGTTGTCAAAATTATATAAAAGATTATCAAAATTATATCATAGGTTATCAAAATTATATCAAAAGTTACCAAAATTATTATAAAAGTTACCAAAATTATATTAAAAGTTATCCAGATGATCTTATAGGCTTCAAAATTATATCAAAAGTTAATAAAATTACATCAAAAGGTTATCAAAATTATATCAAAAGTTTTCAGAATCAAAAGTTGTATAAAAAGTTAAAAAAATCATATTAAAGGTTATCAAAAATTATATCAAAACTTATCAAAATTATAGATTAGTTAGGGTCCAGGCTGGGCCTAAGTATTGTATCAATACTACACATACTTGTTAAAGCCTGACCAGAAATTTGTCTGTCCAAGCCCGTCCATATTTGTAAATGGATAGTCAAAGTCTGTTTAGGCTCACCCATATTTTTTTTTCCTAAAAAAATTTAAACAAATATGTTATTTTTATTTAATTTTAAGTAATTTTATCTTTTTTTTTCTTTTGTTAATTCTTAAACATGGATAACTTAAGATATTTTAAATGTTTAACTATATAATATTATATATTTATTCTTTATTTGATATAAATTACATAATATATAAATATAAGAATAATATATTATATAAATGAAAAACGGATTAGGCCGGGCTCGGGTCTTGATTGTTGGAGCCAAGGCCCGGCCTATTTTCTAAAGGGCCTCATTTTTTTGTCCAAGCTCATATTTCAGACTTAATATTTTTATTCAAATTCTCTCAAATATCGAACGAACCATCAGACTTGAACGAATAGCCCGACTCTTGAACAGGTCTATTAAATTAGACCTTAATCTATATATCCAGATTGAATTTTTTTAACTTTAAAAACAAGTCTATAATCGAGCAAGTACCACGTATCCTTTTAATGTAAAATTCTTATTAGTTGGGCTTGGGCTGAATGTCATATGTTCAACCTAGACCTATAAATTACCGGCTGGGCTTGCGGGCCTACAGCTCGGCCTAGCAAGTTCACCGACATCAAAAGGCCTCCTCCCTATTCTTATAAACGTTGCCGATCAATTCCATAATCCATTGCTAATTAGCATATCTTTTTCTCTTTTTAAAAAAAAAATAAATTCTAATTTGACATAGCTTTGATATTCAAAGGACAAAGTATATCATTTACAATTATTTTATTATAATTAATCAATATTTAATAGTGTAAGTAAAGCATTTAAAGTATATCTTTTTGTATGAACGCTATATTTGGTTGAAGATGAAAAGTGAAAATATAATATTTTATTGTTGAACAACCTATTAGGGAATAAGGGCAATAAAAAAAGAGAAAGAAAAAAAAGGATAAGCCATATTTAGGACTAAACAAATCCTTGGCAAGCATTCATTCATATTGGATTTGAGTTGCATAATAATTAAGAAAGATGGTTACCAAAATAGCATGGAGGCAAATGACCAAGAAAAGAAAAAGGATTAATCTCATTTCATGATTTGTTTTCTTTATGTTAGCATCAAGGAAAATTAAAAAGTAATAAAAAGGAACATGGGCATTTAATTAGTTTAATGGTAAGTGCATGTATTTTACTAAATGGGTTCGAATTTCTTTTTTAAAATTAAAAAGAAAAAAACATTATTTATCATATGAAATCTCCAATAATTATTCAATTTCACCTATCCAGTCTGGAGAATAAAGTCTTCAGTTAAGAGTTAAGACCCAGAAAACCTACCAGCAATGGATCTTATTTCTTATCCATTGAAAAATAAGGAAAAATCCATCAAGAAGATAGCCACATATGGAGTGCACCGACTCATCAAATCTGTTTTTTCTTTCTTTATTTATATTAGGCAAATGATTAAAAAAAAAAAAAAGGGGCTTATTTTCAGGACAGGAAACTTATGGGTTTTTTAGTTATTCGATTTTTTTTTTTTAATATTCGTGTTTAATATTTATATTCGATGTATATTTAAATATGGATATAAAAATATGATTTTTAAAATATATAAAAAATAAATTTAAAACAAATTAAATATACTCATATTAAATATATATACGTAATCAATAATCATTCGAGTTCTCAATAACATAGATGACTTTCGAAACATGTAGACTATACAGTATACACCTCCAATATACTAATTCCTGTTGAAGCTGTCTAATTTTTGGCTTAATATTTGATGGATAAAGCCAGGATCTCATCCAGGATCTTGATGGAACAAGTCATAACAATAAGAAGATAGCTGAGTAGTTACGAGTTCTTTTCTATGGAAAAGTCCGCTTTTTTAAATAGAGCAAATATTATTCACCTAGAACTACAGAAATTCTGTTTTCTAATGTACGTTTTCCACCGTATACAATGTCAATACTTTTACACAATTATTACAGGTGTTAAAGTGGCGTTAGTGGTTAAATCTTTGATTGTAAGTGATTTTATATTTAATATGTATCTCTTCACTTATAATTAATTGATTTTAAGTTGGATATCAATAATATAAATCTTTGAATCTTTTTTTATAGATGTAAGCGATTGAATCACATATTCCTATGTGATCTTGTCTTTTTCCTCCACGAACATAATTGAAAATATTAAAAAATTTTTTTTTAATACAACAAGAAAGATTAATGGGATAGTTGTTGAACTTTTTTATGTGAATTTTTTTTTTTTTTTTTGTTTATGTGAGATAATTTGAATTAATGATTCTACCTAATAAAAATTATTACGAATTTAAATATTATTTTTGAGAAACTTACTCCGTGAAGCGGAGATGAGGACTCTTTTAAATCTTTTGTTTCTTGGCTTGATTTTAGAGATGTTTTTAGAGTTTCGTAACTTTGGTTAAAAATTCTATAATAGTTATCGTATATGTAATATTTTCTTTCAAAAAATAATAATTTTTTTGCAATTCCGTGAATATAAACACATTTAATCCAATCACATAAATTCTTATATCTTGATTTCTTTCTCGCTAGTTTCATCTCTATTATTATTGTTTTTCTACAATAATTTGGATCCATACTTCAGTTTCAAAGTTCAGATGCTGTAGCACTCTTGACTCTGGAAATGAGAGCACTACTACAAATTTGCACCTCCCATATTGACAATTTTGTACCCACAATTCATTTCTACAAGAAACCCAAAGCCATTGTCTTTGAAAAATAAAATTTTTGTAATTAAGTCCAAATATATCTGATAAACTATGTTTTTTTTTTTGTTTTTTTGTTGGGTTCATTTACAATTTTGGATTGAAGTGTTAGGCACTCAGTACATGACTCAACTTTACCTAGCTAGGAGCTATGACTGACAAGTAGCCATCAAAGTCATAATCTATATGGGAATTCAAGAAACGGGGATGCGTAATGTCCAATTTTACGCCATGGAAAAAAAAAAATTATATATAAAGTATGACAAGAAATTTCATAGTCTATGAAAACGACTAATGTATTGAAATTCTAAGAAAAAAGAAGAAATTCTTTATTAATTATAAATGTTGAAAAAATTTAGATTGATTTTAATTAAAAATTAAAGATCTATCCGGTTTTACATATATTAAAAAATTAAAAAAATTAAAAATTTAATGAATCTATAAAAAAATTGATTTAATTGGTAGAAAATTGGCAAAAAAATCAGATTAAATTGATTTTTTATTATTTTATTAAAATTATTTTTGTAAGTGATGAGATTTGATTTATTAATTTCTTAATCATATATTAAAAATTATATTATTAAAATAAATACATATTTTTATTAATTAATTATTATAATTTATATTTATTTAATATCAAAATTATATATTTAATATTTAATTAATTTTTTATTTAAATAATTTAATTTAATCGATTAAAGTAATTATATTAATATTCAAATATTAAATCAATTTAATTCGATTTTTTATTCATTATTAATTACCTGAATTATATGATCATATCTTTGTTTTGTTTGGTCTAAATCTTGCCTTGCAACTGTCCAAACGCTATTTGACATTTGCCAGGGCGGCTGCTTTGACAAAAAGCTCACCTAAAGATAAACATAAACGTGAAAAAAGTAAGAAAAGTAGATAGATTATGGTAGAGAAGCTAAAATGGATTTTAACCTGGAAGTTTCCCTCATTTTCAGAACCAGGTGTTTTTCCAAATGTCCAAATTTTCAGCTCAATGGGAATCAACTGATCCATTTTATCATCCTAATTAATTAATAAATTCAACAACTTTAAACATGATATAATTACATAATATGAATATAATATATAAAAAAATAATTAAAATATTATAAGATATAAAAAAATACGAACACGATACGAATATACGAACATATTAAATTTTATATAACATGAATTATTAATGTATTAAAATCTATATAAATATATTATCTTAAACATAATTATGACGTGTGCAAATATAAAAAAAAATATTAATACACGGATTGCTCTACTAATTAAGCTTTGCAATTATACAATTTGACTTGGTTTTTTAATCTGTGTTTGAAACGAACTGAAAGGAATTTGAACATGTATACAGCATTTCAGGGCGGAAAGCATTAAAAAAAAATGAGGGTTTTATTATTCTTCAAGTTCTGAAACATCAAAGCACAAAGATGTCTCCTATATACTTGTTTGTGTTGTTTATTGGTACGGTAGTTCTTAGCTTATTATATGAGCACAAACCACTCATTCCAGGGCACTTGCCTCCCCAACTAGCCAGTGCCAGTGCAAATAATCCCATTTCCTAAGACAGAAAAACCACGGTCTGAGCAGAAGCCACCAACTCTAAAACCACCCATTGCACCAACTCTGCCTCCAAAAGTAAGACCAGCACCACCAGTGCACAAGCCACCCGTTGAACAGCCAGCCCCAGAACACAAGCCATCAGCCCCATTGTCGAAACCTCCTAGACCGGCCCCATTGTCAAAACCTCTGCTACACCATAATTTTTATTAATTATTTTAATTTAATATTATAAAAAATTATATTGTAATTTATTCATTAACATAATTTTAATATATAAAATTCTTTAATATATATATATATAATATACATATATATACTAAAAGTATATATGTATAATATTAATATATATATGATTTTAGTATATATATCTAATATATATTAAAAATATAAGAAAAAATATAAAATATTTTAAAAAGTAAGATAGTAATTTCAAAAAGCGGGGTGGGGCAGAGCGGAATAAGTATTTACCAAAACCACCCCGCTCCATCCAGTCTCTGCTTTTCAAAAAAAAAAAAAAAACATCTCTATTCGGAGCGGAGCGGTGCGAAATCCATCGGTCGGATCGGGTTTTGTCATCCCTAGGAATGGAGTAGGGGTGTAATCGAGTCGAGCAGAGCTCAAGCTGTAAGAATCTCGAGCTCGATTCAAAATACAAGGCCCAAAGCTCGGCTCGGCTCGGCTCGATCGAGTTTTACTTTTAAGCTCGAGCTCGATTCGAGATAAAAGTCAAACTGTTCGAGTTCGTTTGATGAGGCTCGTTTAACTAGTAAAATTGAGCTCGATTTTCATGCTCGACTTCGAACTCGATTATTTGTGTTCGAGCTCGAGTTCGAATTGAGATTTTTCAATAATAATTAAAAATAATATATATATATATTAAAAATAAAAAAAAAAATCAATTAGGCTCGTGAGCTAGTTAATTATTAGGATACTGAAATTCGGCTCGTTCAATTGTTAGAGCTGCTCGAGTTTGACTCGATAATGACATAGCCGAATTCAATTTTTTTTTTTAGTTAAATCCAAATAGCTTGCGAGTGAGCATCTTAAACCAGACCCAACTTTTAATTGCCAAACCTGACTTTCACCTGTCTCGGTTTTGATTTAAAACGAAAAACGAAAACCCGTCAGGCCTACACCCTTGTTTTCCTTTTTCATCCAAGCAAATATATGGGCCTTGAGGGAACCACACACCACATGACAATTGACAAGGACAACTCTGGCCCAAAACTGTACCGTCTCTTAGAGATGCCTTTGGGCCATGGCTCATAATCGATAAAATATTGCACTTTCCTGAACCTCAAGACTGAAGTGGCAAAATGCACTTTTCACAAAAATTTGCAAAAACCTTCTACCAGCCCAAAGTTAAGAATTGGGATAATACCTTATTTGGCCTCTCAACTATAATAAATTATCTAATATGATATTTTTATTTTAAAAATATCTAATATAATATATGTACTATCATTTTATTTATCAATGTGGTACATGGATTTAACACTCTTAAATAAAATAGATAATGTGGTTGTCACCTAATCACATAATGACATGTGCCAAATTGTACCAAATCATCTTACCACGTGTCATTATAAAAATAAAAATAAAAATTAAAAGTATAATTTTTATAAATAAATAAATAAATAAATTATTTTGTTTTGTTTTGTTTTTTCTATCTCTCTCTCTCTCTCTCTCTCTCTCTCTCTCACTCCTATGTTCTCCTATTTCAGACTGAATACGATCAGCCACTACCGAATCTGGCTAAGGAAGGTCAAACCCGACCACTGTAGGCCGAATCGACCAGAAAGTAGTTCGAGAATGACTTGAAACAAGCCAGATCTGGCTCGAGTTTTGGCTTGTTTTCAAGCCGTTTTCGACTTGGTTTTAGGCTGATCCGGCCTCCAGCATCGGTTATGTCCTCTCCTGATAAACTTGACTTGTGATTGGTCGGATTCGACCTGAAGAAAAGAAATTTGAAGAAAAAAATTATTTTAAAAAAATAAATAATTTTTTTATTGTTAATATATGAGGCAATCATTGTATGGTGTCACATACGGTGATAATTAATGATATTAGAAGTAGGTACCACTAGACCTGCTCAAGGGTAGGGAAACCCGCCCGGCCCGGCGCGTACTGGGCCGGGCTTGGGTGAGCATTTTCATGATCCAGGTAAGCCCGAGTAATCGATCGGTTCGGTCAATTCAGTTTAAAAATACCGAAAACCCACTGTCATAAGGTGTCAAATGCGAATTCGGCCGCTAGACATAAACATAGAGTCGCCACTAATCTTTTTTATTTACTAGGTGTGATT
Organism: Fremontodendron californicum; assembly: GCA_030761205.1. NCBI lineage: Eukaryota > Viridiplantae > Streptophyta > Magnoliopsida > Malvales > Malvaceae > Fremontodendron > Fremontodendron californicum. Next base: position 21,837,457 of record JAULJL010000022.1, on the reverse strand, counting down.
AGTCACCTACATGAATCTATTCAATTTAATGAAATTCTAAGCTTGACGAAGACTCTTAAAAAGGATAGGTTCTAATCTAGGTTCAGAACTAGGTTCAGGAGTACGGTTACGTGTGGGGAATTAGCACCCCCACAACGCCTATCCAAGAGGACGGTACCTAATTAGCCTAATGTTATCTGTAGCTCCTAAAATTTAATGGTCTTTATTTCTTAGTTTAATATTTAAATATTGGAGAAATTTTCCAAGGGATTCTCCATTATTCTGCTGGAATCCTATAGAAACATCTCCTTACCTCAGGAATATTCAAGAGAAACCGTTTGTTCTTTCAAAAAGGCTTCATCGTCGGATTTTTATTGAGTATTTTATGGATTATAAATATTGGAGAAATTTTAGGTTACTTTCCCTCATTCGGGTTAGACACCTACAAGTTTCCCCCACCTCGAGAATCTTCAATAGAAGTCATTCGTTCTTATGAAGATCCGTCGTTGGAAAGATCGTGATTTATTTTTTGACTTAATTATGGTAGATTATGAAATGAAAATAAATTATGCGAATTAATAAAAATCTAATTATCCTAATTAACAAATAAATAAATAATCAGTTCTAACAATCTGTACATAAAAATTAATTAACAACAAAATAAAATAAATAAACAAATAAAATTCATACACAACATTAACTTAAAAAAATCAAATAAAGAAAAATAAATTAACAAAAATAAATAAATCCATAAAAAAAATAAAGGAAAATATATGTTAAAATAAAAAAAAATGAAAATAAAATAAAAAATATATAAGAAATTTTTTAAAAAAAAAGAACTTTTACAAATGGGTCGGGTTGACACGCGGGTCTTGCACAACCTGACCCTTTCCCTTTTAAATTTCAATTTTACTTTTCTGCTTTCATTTTCCAACCTGTTTAAGAAAATAAAATTTCTTTCTTCTTTCCAAATAGCAACCCCCTAATATTCTTGAGAACCCAGTTTTCGACGCCGGAATATTCAAGCGGCGCCCGAAACTTCAACATTTTCCAATTTTCGACGATCGAAAACAGGAAATTTCCAGAATTTTTTTTTTACTTCCATAGTTTCTTCTTTTCAACAAACCCTTTCTAAGAAAACAAATCGCCTTTTCGAAATTTTGTTTTTTCACCAAAAAAAACTTTTTTTGATTTTCTTTTAAAAAGATTCTAAAAAAATCAAAGCAAAATTTTTGAATTCTCACGGAATGAAAAGAAAGAAAAAATTTAAAAGAAATTATACCTTCCTTCCTCAACCAAAAAAAAAAAAAGAAAACCCAAAACTCCTGACTGCTTTTGATTCTAGAAAAAATTTCCTCAAATCTCAATATTTCTCTTTTTTCCTCCAAGATCCGAAATTGCAAAAAAAAAAAAAAAAAACTCAACCTCCTCCTCCCTCTCTTGGTCTGTGAATTGCTCCTATTTATAGAAGCAATCAGATCCCATTCTATTAAAAATCCTTGACTTTCTTCCTTTCAAAAATCCATTTAAATCAGAAATTGAAAGCAAAATTTAATCTCTAATTTTAGGACTTAAACACTAGAGCCAACTTGAGTATTTGTAAAATGAAATGTGAAAGTAATTTATACTGATTATAAATTAATCACTCATTCAGCTTTAGTAATTAATTCACAATGATTTAGAGATTTGATTTACTGACTTTAGGGACCTTGTCGAAAACGAAAATTGGGAAAAGATAATCGGGAATTTGAATCAGGTAAAGAGCAAATGAAAAGGAAAAGGAAAAAAAAAGAAAATAAATAAATAATAAAAATAATAAAAATAATAATAAAAACACAACAAAGTAAAACAAAATGACCAAAACAACCAAAAAGGAAATGGGTATCCTTACAAACAGATATTAAGCCCAAATTCAGATTGGGCTTATACCCTACACAACTAGCATCACAAACGAAACTTGGTTTAACAACTTGAAAACCGGGTTAGGAAGCCCAAGTAAAATAATAATAATAATAATAAATAAATAAATAAAAAAACAAAAGTCGGGTGTCTACAGTTGCCCATCTTTGTGCACTTGCTGAGAAATAAGAAGTGTGCAAAGACGTAGACACCTCACCCTCAGACATCATTGCGATCACTGACTTGACGAAATGCTCCTCTTGACGAGGCATAAACTTTAAATTTACCCAATGTGAAAGGCTCCTCCTATCGAGGCATAAACTTTAAAATTTTCAAACATGATGAAAATACCCTTCTCATTGAGACGTAAAAACTTTGGACAACACCAGATTCTCACCAAGACAAAATATTTGTATCGAAACTACGAGATTCTTACTAAAATTACGAGCTTCTCACCTAATCATGGGGTTCTCACCTAAATACGAAATTTGAACCAAAACTAAAGATTCTCTCAAACTAAGGGATTTGCATCCGAAATAAGAATTCTCATCGAAATTGAGGGATTCGCATCCCAAAATAAGGATTCTTGCTAAAACTAAAGGACACACACCCGAAATAAGGATTCTCACTGAAACTAAGGACTCACTAAATTAAGGATTCACACTTGAACTAAAGATTCTCACTAAAATTGGGATTCTCACTAATCTTAAGGATTCTCAATAAATCTAAGGATTCTCACAAAACTTAAGTATTCTCACTAAAACTAGGATTCTCACTAAAATAAAAGATTAATCGAAATAAGGATTCTTACTAAACTTAAGGTTTCTCACTAAAATTAAGGATTCACAGCAAAATAAGGATTTTCACTAAACTAAGGATTCACACCGAAATTAAGGATTCTCACTAAAACTAGGATTCTCACAAAATTTAAGGATTCTCACTAAACTTAAGGATTCTCACTAAAATAAAGGACTCATCGAGATAAGGATTCTCACTAAACTTAAAGATTCTCATTATAATTAAGGATTCACACCAAAACAAGGATTCTCACTAAATAAAGGATTCACACCAAAATAAGGATTCTCACTAAACTAAGGGATTCGCATCTAAAATAAGAATTATCACAAAAATAATTCTCATCTTTGATAAAAAAAAAATCACCTTAAAAACCTTACCCTTAGCAAACAATTTGTCTTAAAGATTTGAAATTAAGATTTCCATCTTAAAAATTCTCATTTCTACCAAGTTTAAATCTATTTCCTCAAAATCTAAAAGAGTTTCCATCAAACTAAGGACCAAAAATTTTACCTCAACTGAGGTTCAAAAATTTCACTTTGCAAAAATTCGATTTCAAAATCCAACCTCAAATTTTTCTTGTATGTTATATGCATGCCAAGAATGACATAAATGCCATGTAATCCAATGCATGAAGTGAATGCCATAGATGCCATGCAACGCAATGCATGAGGTGAATGTCATGAATGCAATACAACGTATGAAATAAAAATGCTCCAATAAAAACAAAACATGTACCTCCAATGGCAGTAATAAGGATTCTCAAGCTCATTCTTCCCATCTTTCTTCATACGCATCTAGTTTTGGCACTGAACTGGCCCTCTTGCAAACTTCCAAATCTTTCTATTACAACATTTACCCTTTCACAAAGTGTACATTTTCAGCTTAGAAGCCCTATATGTTTATATCTCCAACCTTCTTGGTTCTTATCCTTATTTCTTTTTGCCCCAGGATATCATGTTCGATACATTCAAAAACAGAAAAATATTCGCTGGTAATGCTGCAGAAGGTGCTCATTAGGCCATTCACTGAAACAACACATCCCATCTTTGAAAATCATTCTCCTCATCATGGAAATGAAAACTCAAAAGCCTTCTCAACATTCATTTTTGCCCCCAGGACATCATCCTAAGCTTTTTCTCAAGGTAATGCAGAGATCTTTTATGTTTATCATTTTAATTTATTAATCATCATTCCAATCTCATAACATGCATCACACATTTTCTCTATTCATTAAGGGATGCAAAGTTGGCAACAAAGAGTGGTAAGAATCAAAGTGAATTTTTTTTTATAAAAAAAGGGTCTTTATTATTGAAAAGAAAAGAACAAATCATGTCAAAGCATAATGGGCAAATCAAGGAATTATCACAGAGGATATTTGGAAAGGGTCTCAACATCCTAAATAATAAATATGTTGACAATCTTGAGTAAATAAATCCATGATTTTTTTTTTGAAAATCAATCCAATCCAGTATCTCGATGTTTCTGAGCTATCAAACCAAATCTTGCCCCAGTGAAATTTTCAAGCAATACTAATTTTTCTTGTTACCTAAATCACCATTTCAGGTTTTCAACTTAGATTTTCCTTTATGACTCAAACTGCCCTTTCGGGTTTCCAATTTGAGTCCTCATTTTTTTTTCTTTTCATTTTTTCATATTTTCACTTTTCTTTCTTTCCCCTTTTTCTTGTCAAAATAAGCATTCTTCCACAGTGTTTAGCAAACCATCTTTATTCATATTTTCAAAATAATGCTTCACTCGAAAAAAAAAAATTCATTTCATAAGACTCCAGAACTTAATCGTCCATTGTCGCAACCTAAAAAAAAAATAACGACGAGTCTCATCGCAAGACTTTATTATTCGTTAGGCGTGACATTAAAAAAAATCGAGGAAAAGTCGACTTAATTCCTCTAGAAAAATGAAGGTTTTGAAAATGACCTTAAAAAAGACATGGAGTCGCCACCAATCTTTTTTAGCTAGGTGTGATCGGCCACCTATTAAAACCGGTTTTATAAAATATTTTAAAAATTAATTAAAACATTTTAAAAACCAATTTCAAGTCTGCGTTTTAAACCAGAGAAATCAAAGAAGCGGGTTCGGGAGTCGGTTACGTGTGGGGAAGGATTAGCACCCCCACAACGCCCGTATAAATCGGTACTTTATTAATCGTGTGTTATCTCAAGTCTCGGTAAAAAGTTGGTTTTAAATTTAGTATTTCAAGTTAATTCCCAATTTAAAGAAAAATAATTTCATTTTTTTTATTGAAAATGATCCAGAATTTATAAATTCAAAATTTTCCTATATTCCCCAACAAACGTGGTAAAATATAGAAATTTTTATTAGTTTTGGAAAACTTTCCGAATCATTCTCTTTTTTGAAAGAAAGATATTCCTTTATTAATGATAATTGATGATATTCCCTCCAGCAAACCCGGTAGAGAACTCATGAATTATTTTAACTCGGGAATATCTTTATTCTTATTGAAAACCATTATCTTTTGAAAACATTTAAAATAAATGAATACGTATATGCTAAATAAAGATAACTAAATAAAAGCATAGGATATCATGAAATATTCGAAACCATATAATAAACCATGTAACATCAAAAAATATAAATCAAAATAACAACAATATCATAGAAATTATTATAGCAAGAATCACATATTATATAAAATGCATGAATATAAAAATGCAATGCATGAAATGTATTTTTTTTCCTTTAATTAAGGAAATCCGTATATCTAAAAAGATATCCGGCTACCTTAGGAAAATATGTCAAATTAAATATTCTAAAACCAAAATACTTTGTGATTGTTTGAAAACAATTTTGAAAAGCTTGAATTAAAAATAAAAACTGGGCTAATTTCTTTAAAATGGCTCTAATTTCCTAAGTTTAAAAAATCCGGACTTGACTACCCTTAACCCGGGACTTGAAAAACCATTTTTAGAGTTTGAAAAGGCTTAGAAATTACCCTAAGTCAGTAGCTAACCCTTCTAATCAGCCCACTCTAAGTAAATTAACCAAAACAGAAAATTGTTTTTTTTTTTTAAATTCAATTCTGACTCCACTGTCCAGTTTTAATCCACGAATTTTTATCCTATTTTTAAAAATTCCAAAAATTCTAAAAAAAATACTGGAAACTCAGAACATGTAAAACTACACGAAACAAAATCGGCTTAATTTTCGAATCAAAGATGAATTCCCAGAAAAATCAGAGATGTACGAGTTTTTGGAGGAGAAAAAACTGCTTTGTTTTTCTTTAAATTCAATTCTGACTCCACTGTCCAGTTTTAATCCACGATTTTTTACCTTACTTTAAAAAATTCCAAAAATTCTGAAAAAATTACTGGAGACTCAAGACATGTAAAAATATAAGGAAAAAAATTGGCTTAATTTTCTGATCAAATATGAATTCCCAGAAAAATCAGAGATGTACGAGTTTTTTGGAGGAGAAAAATCTGCTTTGTTTTTCTTTAAATTCAATCCTGACTCCACTGTCCAGTTTTAATCCACGATTTTTTACCCTATTTTTAAAAATTCCAAAAATTCTGAAAAAATTACTGGAGACTCAGGACATGTAAAAATACACGGGAAAAAATCGAATTAATTTTCTGATCAAAGATGAATTCCCAGAAAAATCGGAGATGTACGAGTTTTGGGTGGAAAAAAAAAACTGCTTTGCCAACACATTTTTTTGTCTTTGATAAAATCATTTAAAAATAAAAATAAAAATATTTGAAACTCATAAAATGACTTGAAAGCAGTAGCTAGGACTTTTTGAAAGTTAGATAAAAATTGGCTAAGTAAAAAAAATCACAAAGGTAGAATAATCAATTTGACAAACTTAATTTTCCACAAGTGTGCTCAAGAGAGCATGACTTTGAACCATTAATTGGCTCAAGTCATTATTCAAGTGGCATGAACATGAAATGCATGAAACAATGCAGCAAACATAATGTATGAAATGCATGGGTCTAAACCTAAATGTAAGGAAAATGCATGACATAAATAATATGGCCTAGACCTAACATGAACTTGCATGGCATTTAATGTAATCTAGACCTAAGACATGCATGGCATTTTCACAAACACAAGGCATGCTTAATTCAAAAATCCAACCAAATATCATGCAAATGCAAAAACCTAACAACTAGCATGACAAAAATACAACACACAATGCAAAACCCATGGAGTAGCCAAATGGCCCCAAGCTCCAACAAGCATGGCATTTTCACAAACACTTGGTATGCTAGCATGAAAAACTAAGTCATAACACAAAAATCACACAAGCATTTTCACAAACACCTAATATACCAAATCTAAAACATGCTCACTAAGATATAAAACAAGAATCATGCAAAGAATCACACAAGCATTTTCACAAACACTTAATATGCTAACTCTAAAACATGCTCAAATTTAAACAACATGAAAACAGAAAATTAAAAATGCAAAAACATGATATCTAAGACATAAATGGCAACAAACAAAGCAACCAAATTAAATATAACTTAAGAACATGAAATAACATAATATTTAAAACATCAAAAATAAAGAAAATAGCATAAACAATATGGTAAAATGAATCAAAAACAACAACTTAAAATAAATAATGTAGGCCATTTGGCAATGGTGAGTTTATTGTAAAAACAAAATGTAAGAAAAATATACTTAAGAAAGGAAATGAAGGAAGAACAAGAAACATTATTTTAAAATGAAAACTCACCAAGTAGCTTTTGAACGGATTAAGCTATAAACCCTCAGAGTAGCTTTTGAACGGATTAAGCTACGAACCCTCAGAGTAGCTTTTGAACGGATTAAGCTACGAACCCTCAGAGTAGCTTTTGAACGGATTAAGCTACGAACCCTCAGAGTAGCTTTTGAACGGATTAAGCTACAAACCCTCAGAGTAGCTTTTGAACGGATTAAGCTACGAACCCTCAGAGTAGCTTTTGAACGGATTAAGCTACGAACCCTCAGAGTAAAACACTATGACTCACCACCCGGATAATCCTAATACAAGTGTATAGACTATCTCACAAGGGGTAGTGGGTGATTTCAACCAAAGGCCAAGACTCCTTATTTATAAGGTGAGCACCTCCTTGGCTTGACATTACAAAGGGATGTGGGATTGGGACTTAGGCTCAAAAATGAAAATCTCTAACTTAACTCTTGATTTTTAATCACTTGATTGAAAAAATCCTAAGCTTCCTCCTTCCTTTGGGCTTGGGCAGGCCAGCACTTCTCTTTTCCAGCCCAGCTCTGATTTTTGCAAGGCCCAAAGAAGCCCTTTTCGGTTGCTTAGGTGAAACGACCATTTTGCCCCCCGGATGCAAAATAAATATCAAACGGACTCCAAATTCAATTTTTCTTTTTTTAATGCTTCCAAAATAATAAAATATTGAGTTCTGGAAGTTTTCAAAATTATCCGAGTCCGTTTGCTATTTATTTGGATTTTTTCTTCCCAAAATATCCTTTTATGCCCCTACTTTTTACCATTTTTTAAACGAGCTCCAAATCAAGATTTTTCTTCACCAATCTCTTCAAAATAATTAAAAAGTGTGATCTGGAAGTTTTCATAATTTTTGGAGCTCATTTGGTATTTTTTCGGGATTTATCGGCTTGAATTACTGCATAGGAGGCCCGGGATTTGGCCATTTTGCAAACGAACTCGGAATCAAGATTTTCTTTCGCCAATATCTTTCAAATGATTTAAGAATGAGATTGACAAATTTTTCAGAATTTTTGGAGTCCATTTGCTATTTTTTCCCAAATTTTTCCAATTTTGCCCTTTAACCTCCGAAACCCGGTTTAGCTCAAAACAAGTCCGATTTTCAGATTTTCTTCAATCTGAGCCTTGGGCCATCCTTTTTAATCATTCCTCATCCATTGGGGGCTTTGGTCTTACCAAGTCGGGCCATTTCTGTGATTCTTCCCGATTTCACCGAAATCCACTAAAAACCCTAATTCTCGGTTTTCTCCCGGATTGACTTTTTTTCGGTTTTTCTTGCAAGTGACTTCTACATTACCCGTAGTCAGTGCTTATCTTTCATTTGGAACCTTCAATTTCGACCAGTTTGATCGTTTAAGCACTTTTCCCCAAATTTCTCGGATTAGGGTTTCCTTTCTACTGAATCTCCAAATCCCAACTTCCGAACTCCATATCTTTCAATGTAGACCTCGGATTATCAAAATTCTTTCGCCATTTTTCAATTGAACTTAAAATCTTGATTTTGAAAGTGGGTTGACTTTTTCAGTAGTTGACTTTTTGGGGTTGACTTTTTCGGGGTTGACTTTTTTCAAGTTTGACTTTTTGTGCTCGCCCTCTTAAACTAAGTCTCGGAGTACCACATGCAGGATGAAAACAGTCTTTTTACACTTGGGAACATCAATATGGGAAGAAAACATACCTGTTTAGTGGTCCGGACAAAATTAGGTGTCTACAGCTGCCCCTCTTTGGCTATTGCTGAGAATCAGGAATCAGGCAAAGATAAACCGACACTAATTTTGTACGGTCAGTGACATCACATGTGAAGGAAAGGGAAAGGGGTTTCTTTTTCATTTTAATTTTTTTCATTTTCTATTTTTCATTTTTTCATTTTTTTCTTCTTTCTTCTTTTTTTCTTTTTTCTTTTTTCCTTTTTTTTTATTTTTTTTTATTTATTTTTTTTTTCTATTTTCTCTTTTTTCATTTTTTTTTTTTAAAAACAATAAATTGAAGATTTTGTCCTTAAATTGAATTCCCTGCCTAAACAAGGCTCGATTCGTCTTAAGGGAATGAATTCGATTTCAAAAGAAAAATTTATGCTCGAAGGGCTTTAAAATTGGTGCCCGAAGGTCTTAAAATGGTGCCCGGAGGTCTTAAAAATTGGTGCCCGGAGGTCTTAAAAATTGGTGCCCGGAGGTCTTACCCCTAAAAAAAGTTATGCCCGGAGGTCTTAAAGATGTTGCCCGGAGGTCTTACCTGTGATTTGAAAAATTATGCCCGGAGGTCTTAAAAATTGGTGCCCGGAGGTCTTACCCCTGAAAAAAGTTATGCCTGGAGGTCTTAAAGATGTTGCCCAGAGGTCTTACCTATGATTTGAAAAAAATTATGCCCGGAGGTCTTACCCCTAAAAAAAATAATGCCCGGAGGTCTTAAAGATGTTGCCCGGAGGTCTTACCTGTGATTTGAAAAATTATGCCCGGAGGTCTTAAAAATGGTGCCCGGAGGTCTTAAAAATTGGTGCCCGGAGGTCTTACCTGTGATTTGAAAAAAATGCGCTGTATGCGACTTTAAAAATGATGCCCGGAGGTTTTAAGAATGGTGCCCGGAGGCCTTACCCGTGATTTGGAAGAAATGCGCTGTATGCGACTTTAAAAATGATGCCCGGAGGTCTTAAGAATGGTGCCCGGAGGCCTTACCCATAATTTGGAAGAAATGCGCTGTATGCGACTTTAAAAATGTTGCCCGGAGGTCTTAAGAATGGTGCCCGGAGGCCTTGCCCATAATTTGGAAGAAATGCGCTGTACGCGACTTTAAAAATGATGCCCGGAGGTCTTAAGAATGGTGCCCGGAGGCCTTACCCGTGATTTGGAAGAAATGTGCTGTATGCGACTTTAAAAATGATGCCCGGAGGTCTTAAGAATGGTGCCCGGAGGCCTTACCCATAATTTGGAAGAAATGCGCTGTATGCGACTTTAAAAATGATGCCCGGAGGTCTTAAGAATGGTGCCCGGAGGCCTTACCCGTGATTTGGAAGAAATGCGCTGTATGCGACTTTAAAAATGATGCCCGGAGGTCTTAAGAATGGTGCCCGGGGGCCTTACCTGTGATTTGGAAGAAATGCGCTATATGCGACTTTAAAAATGATGCCCGGAGGTCTTAAGAATGGTGCCCGGAGGCCTTACCCATAATTTGGAAAAAATGCGCTGTATGCGACTTTAAAAATGATGCCCGGAGGTCTTAAGAATAGTGCCCGGAGGCCTTACCCCTGAAAAAAGTTATGCCCGGAGGTCTTAAAGATGTTGCCCGGAGGTCTTAAAGATATTGCCCGGAGGTCTTACCTGTGATTTGAAAAATTATGCCCGGAGGTCTTAAAAATGTTCTTTGAAGAATTGTTGAAAATTACCCTAACGATTTTGAGAAGATGCGAATGCTTTTTGATGCAGATGCAGGTGTTGAATAAGACACGAAATGACTTAAACTGGTGCAAATGTCTTTAATGCAAATGTAAATGACTTGGATTGATGCCCATGTTTCATGATGCAGATGCCCCTACTAATTGTGTTCATGTAACTGGTTTATGAATGGTGTAACTACAATTACCACACAGTAATGAAAATGCAATGATTCTAGAAATGATGCAATTGCTTGAGATGACACAAATACGAATTCCATGAAGAATGTAAATGTAAAGGTAAAATACAGATGCTTATGGAATAATGCCAATGCAAATACCCATGAATGATGCAAATGCTTGCCGACACTGTGCAGATGCAAAAGCTCGATAAAGAGATGAGTGCTCGTGAGTGATGCAAGTGCCCCCGGCTGTTTTTCTAGACTTTGGCTTAGCCTTTCAAATTCATTTTTCCTCTTCAAATCAGAGTATATCTTCAATTCATTTTGGCTATTCTCTTTGCCCCAACAGTTTTTCAAACTTTCATCAACAGAGATCTGAACCGGGTTCTATTTCTTCTTCTCATATCTGGAAGTCAGGATCTATCCTGGCAGTTCTATACCTTTGGGTTAGAAAAACCCTTGTCTCATGTCAACATCAAAAATGGGTATTTCAAAAATATTTTTATTTGTTTTCGCATTTTGAAAACTTCTGAACAAAAAATATTAACCCCACAATGTGTGATGTACAAATCTTTTGAAGACTGATGATCGTTGTTAGAAATTTCTCTAAGTATCAATCTGGTTTTTTTCAACTGGGATTGGCAAGGCTTAGTATAACAAGATTCTGGCTTTTCCAGGAAAACTTCATGACAAAAATGTATATCCCTTCTAGGCTCACAAATGGAACAGTTTTTATAAATCATGAATTCATTGAGAACCAAACAAATTCAACATTCTTTTAGTTTCCATATCAAGGCATTTTGACAAGCGTCAAGATTGGCCGGGATGTTTAAACTGGAAAGTTGATTTTGGAGGAAAAAAGTTTCAGTTTTTGAAGACAATCCTCTGAATGAGAACTGACAATTTGGGGGGTTCAGGAATTCCTAGATGTTCCTCGATGACCACTCCTTTAATAAGATCTTTTCTTTTGGGGTATCGGCACTATCATCGATGGCATCGAAAATTCCCATTCTACTCTAGACCGCCCTTTTTTTGGGTTTTCGCCCTAGAGTCCCATTCTTTTCAATTTTTCTCTTTTTTTTTTTTTTTTTTTTTTTTTTACCATGCACTTGAGAATTCTAAATTCTTCCTTAGTGAAATGAGAATTTGATAAGATGGGATAAAATCTGAGGAAAACCCTTCAAATTAAACATTCATGCTTGATCAAAATGGACTTTTAAAGCACGTAATGTAGGCCATGGCTCAGGGTTCAGAAAGAAAGGATAAATAGGCCCAAAATATGTGTTTGAGGGTAATCAGATCAAGGATCCTTTCTTGAAGAGGATTTTCTTTGAAGCATGTGTCTCTTCTTGGACATTTCTTTCTTTTTGATTTTGCTCTTTTTCTTCCTTGCTTTTGGCTTTCAATTTGCCATGTCTTTCACACACATTTTTTTATTGTGTTTTTTGTTTGTTTTTCTTGGCTTTCATTTCGTCATCTTTTCCTCTTCTTTTTTCTTTGACAGAGTGCGCCCGTATTTATTCGGGGCTCCATTTGCTTTGTGTCTGTCCCTGAGCTGTCACTCATTTCTCAATGATCTTTCCTCGCATTTGCCCCCCAGTGTAGAGGGTAATCCTTGATCAGGGTTCAAAGAATTAAGAATTCTTTTGGCTCAAAAGGGGTGACTATGGATAATAATTTTTTTCTTGTGAAAGGGATATGAAAGATGGCCATTCATCATATCAAGCCCAAATATTCTCATTGAAAAGCAATCCTCAGGGGAAATAGATATTCAGAATTTCATTTTGCACTTTGGAATCATCCGAATTCTCATATGCATGATATCATGATTTTTCTTTTTCTTTTTTTTTTTTCTTTTTTTTTTGTTTTTTTCGTCGCATGCCCCCAATGATTCATGCATTAGCCCATCCTTCTTCACTATGTATCCATCATTTCCACATATGATGCCCCAATTTGATTATCCATGCGAATTTGTATCAACGAGGAACATGGCAAGTCTAGGTCTGTTTTGAAAAGGCTGAGTTTCCAATCTGAGTTCTTTGAAGAGACAAGGAAAATACGACCCAAAAACAGGTTTTCTCTGGGACAAGGGATAATCTAGTTTAATCATTGTGCCCCATGATGTCAATCATGAAGTGATGTTTGGGCAATTAGTGTTTTGTGGTTATTGGGAAAGGTCATGAATGGTTTTAGCACAATCTTGACACACACCAAATTATCAAAATCTAGACTCTTGAAAGAATGTCTCATTTGTTTGAATTTCAAGGAATTCGAAAATTTTCAAAAAGTTCGTTCCTTTGTTCATATCCTAGACTAGGATTTACATCCTTGCTTATTTTGCAATGACAATGCTTCTCTTTTTTCATTCATTTTTCCTTGAAGCATTAGGTCTTTCAAGTGTTATTGATTCAAGGTTTAGGTATAGAGAAGCCCAAAAAAGAGGGGGATGGTGTTGGGTCATTTCTAACACTGATCATCAATCTTCTTGAGACTATCCATTATTAAAACTTCCTTAATGCTTGTTTTTGTAAATTCACGTTTATTTAAAACACAACAAACACAAAGCATTTAAAATTCATTTAATTCATGTAGATGTTAACATGAGACAAGTGTTTCATCATCACAGTGTATAAAACTACATGCGTAAAAAATGCTCCTATTGACATTCTTCAAAGGTAGTAATTCTCCCCCTAAAACCCTGAAAGAAACTGATTTAGGGCTAAGTGGCCTTCCATTGATTGATAAGCTCCGGTGTCAAAATACCATCACGGATAAGACTTTCAATCCTTTCCTTCAGTTGTCTGCATTTTTCAGTTGAATGCCCAACTACCCCTAGGTGATAATCACACTTGCTGTCAGGGTCATAACTCCTTGCTGATGGATTCGGAGCTATTTTCAAAGGTACCGGGGTAAGGTACTGATTCTTTATTAGTAATGGCAGTAAGTCAGGGATGGGGATTGGAATTCTTTCTTGATTTTCTCGCGGTCGTTTTCTAGAAGTAGGCCTTGTTGCAAGGGCTGGTATAGGATTAGGTGTTTGGGTAGGTAGGTAAGGATAAAGGCTTGGAGATACCTCAGTAGGGTAACATGATTGGTATGAGGGAAATTGGGAATATGGGATGAAATCTCCCATAGTTTGGACATCTTCCTCTTTCTTTCTTGGTGCCTTATTTCTCTCGGTATTGGATGTTCCTTCTCTTTCAAGTTTCCCATTCTTGATAGCATTCTCAATCATCTCCCCTGAAATTACCATGTCCGCAAAATTCTTCGAAGCATTGCCGACGAGTCTGTCATAGTACGGGGCCTGCAGTGTATTCACAAAAAGGATAGTGATTTCCTTTTGTGTCAAGGGCGGTTGTACTTGGGCAGCCAGGCTCATCCACCGTTGTGCATATTCTTTGAAGCTCTCAGTATCTCTTTTCTCCATATTTTGCAAAGTGAGACGATCAAGTGTCCTGTCGGTCATATGCTTGTACTGGTTTAGAAAAGCCCTAGCCAAATCATTCCAAGAGCGAATCTGATCCTTGCTCAACTGACTATACCACCTAATTGAGGACCCGCTGAGGCTATCCTGAAAGCAGTGAATTAAAAGCTTATCATTATCTATCTGACTTGTCATCTTTCGGCAGAATATAGTGATGTGGGCTGATGGATCGGTCGTCCCGTCATATTTCACAAAGTCAGGGATCTTGAACTTAGGAGGAATGACTAAATCGAGGACCAATCATCGTTCTTTCGCCTCCACACTCCCGAATACATCTGTTCTTTCTATTGCCCGGAGCCTTTCATCTAACAACTGATATTTCCCTTGGGAATCTGCCAACTCAACCTCATTTACTGCAACCCTTTTCCACTTTGCCTGTTCAGCTAGATCATCTGAGTTTAGGACATTGACGAGGTTAACAGTGTTCTGGGAATCACTTATTATGACCTCATCCTGGCCCTTTTGTGCCTCTAACCCTTCTCCGGCGACAAAGTTTTCGGTGTATCCTTTTCCTTTGATTACGGCAGACATTAGCTCCATCAGTTTAGTCATCTGATCCTTAGATTCTGCTTGAGATTTTGCTAGCTGTTCTCGCAATTCTCTCTGTTCCCTTTCCATTTTTTCCATTCGGGCAACTTGTTCATCCTCCATAGCACCAGCCTGTATTAAAAGTGTACTCAGTACTTCTTCTGATTTGAAATGGAAATTCTTTCAAAGACTCCTAAAGCCAAGCCAACTTCTGTTTTATTTCCCCCAAATGTATGTCATGATGAATGAGCCATGAATGCAATTTGATGCATGTGAAGCCTAAACAATATGATGTATGAATATGTACAATGGAAACATGCTGACCATATATGTAATAAATGCAATCACAATGCCAACATGTTGCAAACAAAGAATAAACAAATCAACACATGGATACATGCAATGACTGATCATGTGCATTTTAGCATATTTCCCAATGAATGATCATATATCCTATGAATGCAACACGGTGTCAATTATGATACATGCAAACAATGAATGATTGATATAGAGTATATACAAAGAAAATCATGCTAACCATGTGTGTCATGAATGCGACCTAATGCTAACATGATGTATGTAATAAGCAAATTAATGCATGAACATATACAAAGAAATCATGCTGACTATGTTTGTTATGAATGCAATCTAATGCCAGGTATATACAGATAATGACTATGCATGTCATAGACGTGTCCTACAATGAATGACCATGCATGCTATGATGTAATATGATGTCAAAATGATACATGCAAAAATAAATGAATTAACACAAAGGTATATACAAAGAAATCAATGATTACACGAAATTGGTGGGACTATTCAAAAATCTCATTATGCAGGATTTGCCTCCAAATTTTTTTTTTTTTTTGATTTTTTTTTGATAAACCAATCACATCATTTTCAAAAGAATTTCAGGGTGGATCTTACTATGGTACAATATGCAATTGTTCATGTGACACTACCGGTTTTATGAAATCATCAAATTCAATTACCAACTGTTTATTGCAAAGAATGAGATCAATAATACAACAAAAAAATGTACATGCTTTATTTACACATGCATGAAATGTGCCACATGCAAAAATGCTTGAAAAAGGATTTTTTTTTTTTTAAAAAAACAGCTAATGAACATCTGCCCCAGCAATATCTGCTTATTTAGGCATCACGATGCCTTCGAGGCGGAGTATCACATTTATTACGGGCGATGTACGTACATCGTTGCCCGATCTACCACACTTATTCGGAGTGTAAAATAGGTAACAAAAGGTTTAGAAATGTCCCTCCATGTGTTCCTATTTTCGGTACATCTAACGGAAATCCGGCATGGCTTCGCCTAGGTTCACTATATGAGGGTGAATCAGTTCTAAGGCCCCGAATTGTTCCTCACTGTCGCCGGTGAAGGCTAGTAAGGCACCACGATAAAAGCGGGTTCAATTCGTTAGAGTATATTTTCCTATGCCCGTACGGAGGATTATCACGAAGGCATTAGGTACTTTATACTCCGGAAGTGTTTCACTAGCCCATACGGAGGATCAATCACGAAGGCGTAGTTACTTTACTTCCACTTAAAAGGACGGAACCCGGGTAGAGGATTCATGTTATGCAAATGCACGTGTAATGTGTGTGGAGGAATATCAAACCTTTCACTACCTATTCTACAAACCTTATTCTAAATGCCCTAGCAATTAAAACATTCAAGAATAGTGTAACGCATTAACCAACAAGCAATTATAATATACAACCTTAAATAACTAGAGAACAAAAATAAAATGCACGCACATGAGAATGAACATTTTTAAAAACATTTTATTATTTTCAAAATTCTCTTTATTAGAAAAATGTGGGAATTAAAATAAAATACCAATTAAACCAACCAAAACTGAGACTTTGATAACACACGACTATTTCTAGGCCTGACTCTCTAATAGTCCCCAGTGGAGTCGCCAAGCTGTCGCAACCTAAAAAAAAAATAACGACGAGTCTCATCGCAAGACTTTATTATTCGTTAGGCGTGACATTAAAAAAAATCGAGGAAAAGTCGTCTTAATTCCTCTAGAAAAATGAAGGTTTTGAAAATGACCTTAAAAAAGACATGGAGTCGCCACCAATCTTTTTTAGCTAGGTGTGATCGGCCACCTATTAAAACCGGTTTTATAAAATATTTTAAAAATTAATTAAAACATTTTAAAAACCAATTTCAAGTCTGCGTTTTAAACCAGAGAAATCAAAGAAGCGGGTTCGGGAGTCGGTTACGTGTGGGGAAGGATTAGCACCCCCACAACGCCCGTATAAATCGGTACCTTATTAATCGTGTGTTATCTCAAGTCTCGGTAAAAAGTTGGTTTTAAATTTAGTATTTCAAGTTAATTCCCAATTTAAAGAAAAATAATTTCATTTTTTTTATTGAAAATGATCCAGAATTTATAAATTCAAAATTTTCCTATATTCCCCAACAAACGTGGCAAAATATAGAAATTTTTATTAGTTTTGGAAAACTTTCCGAATCATTCTCTTTTTTGAAAGAAAGATATTCCTTTATTAATGATAATTGATGATATTCCCTCCAGCAAACCCGGTAGAGAACTCATGAATTATTTTAACTCGGGAATATCTTTATTCTTATTGAAAACCATTATCTTTTGAAAACATTTAAAATAAATGAATACGTATATGCTAAATAAAGATAACTAAATAAAAGCATAGGATATCATGAAATATTCGAAACCATATAATAAACCATGTAACATCAAAAAATATAAATCAAAATAACAACAATATCATAGAAATTATTATAGCAAGAATCACATATTATATAAAATGCATGAATATAAAAATGCAATGCATGAAATGTATTTTTTTCCTTTAATTAAGGAAATCCGTATATCTAAAAAGATATCCGGCTACCTTAGGAAAATATGTCAAATTAAATATTCTAAAACCAAAATACTTTGTGATTGTTTGAAAACAATTTTGAAAAGCTTGAATTAAAAATAAAAACTGGGCTAATTTCTTTAAAATGGCTCTAATTTCCTAAGTTTAAAAAATCCGGACTTGACTACCCTTAACCCGGGACTTGAAAAACCATTTTTAGAGTTTGAAAAGGCTTAGAAATTACCCTAAGTCAGTAGCTAACCCTTCTAATCAGCCCACTCTAAGTAAATTAACCAAAACAGAAAATTGTTTTTTTTTTTAAATTCAATTCTGACTCCACTGTCCAGTTTTAATCCACGAATTTTTATCCTATTTTTAAAAATTCCAAAAATTCTAAAAAAAATACTGGAAACTCAGAACATGTAAAACTACACGAAACAAAACCGGCTTAATTTTCGAATCAAAGATGAATTCCCAGAAAAATCAGAGATGTACGAGTTTTTGGAGGAGAAAAATCTGCTTTGTTTTTCTTTAAATTCAATTCTGACTCCACTGTCCAGTTTTAATCCACGATTTTTTACCTTACTTTAAAAAATTCCAAAAATTCTGAAAAAATTACTGGAGACTCAAGACATGTAAAAATATAAGGAAAAAAATTGGCTTAATTTTCTGATCAAATATGAATTCCCAGAAAAATCAGAGATGTACGAGTTTTTTGGAGGAGAAAAATCTGCTTTGTTTTTCTTTAAATTCAATCCTGACTCCACTGTCCAGTTTTAATCCACGATTTTTTACCCTATTTTTAAAAATTCCAAAAATTCTGAAAAAATTACTGGAGACTCAGGACATGTAAAAATACACGGGAAAAAATCGAATTAATTTTCTGATCAAAGATGAATTCCCAGAAAAATCGGAGATGTACGAGTTTTGGGTGGAAAAAAAAAACTGCTTTGCCAACACATTTTTTTGTCTTTGATAAAATCATTTAAAAATAAAAATAAAAATATTTGAAACTCATAAAATGACTTGAAAGCAGTAGCTAGGACTTTTTGAAAGTTAGATAAAAATTGGCTAAGTAAAAAAAATCACAAAGGTAGAATAATCAATTTGACAAACTTAATTTTCCACAAGTGTGCTCAAGAGAGCATGACTTTGAACCATTAATTGGCTCAAGTCATTATTCAAGTGGCATGAACATGAAATGCATGAAACAATGCAGCAAACATAATGTATGAAATGCATGGGTCTAAACCTAAATGTAAGGAAAATGCATGACATAAATAATATGGCCTAGACCTAACATGAACTTGCATGGCATTTAATGTAATCTAGACCTAAGACATGCATGGCATTTTCACAAACACAAGGCATGCTTAATTCAAAAATCCAACCAAATATCATGCAAATGCAAAAACCTAACAACTAGCATGACAAAAATACAACACACAATGCAAAACCCATGGAGTAGCCAAATGGCCCCAAGCTCCAACAAGCATGGCATTTTCACAAACACTTGGTATGCTAGCATGAAAAACTAAGTCATAACACAAAAATCACACAAGCATTTTCACAAACACCTAATATACCAAATCTAAAACATGCTCACTAAGATATAAAACAAGAATCATGCAAAGAATCACACAAGCATTTTCACAAACACTTAATATGCTAACTCTAAAACATGCTCAAATTTAAACAACATGAAAACAGAAAATTAAAAATGCAAAAACATGATATCTAAGACATAAATGGCAACAAACAAAGCAACCAAATTAAATATAACTTAAGAACATGAAATAACATAATATTTAAAACATCAAAAATAAAGAAAATAGCATAAACAATATGGTAAAATGAATCAAAAACAACAACTTAAAATAAATAATGTAGGCCATTTGACAATGGTGAGTTTATTGTAAAAACAAAATGTAAGAAAAATATACTTAAGAAAGGAAATGAAGGAAGAACAAGAAACATTATTTTAAAATGAAAACTCACCAAGTAGCTTTTGAACGGATTAAGCTATAAACCCTCAGAGTAGCTTTTGAACGGATTAAGCTACGAACCCTCAGAGTAGCTTTTGAACGGATTAAGCTACGAACCCTCAGAGTAGCTTTTGAACGGATTAAGCTACGAACCCTCAGAGTAGCTTTTGAACGGATTAAGCTACAAACCCTCAGAGTAGCTTTTGAACGGATTAAGCTACGAACCCTCAGAGTAGCTTTTGAACGGATTAAGCTACGAACCCTCAGAGTAAAACACTATGACTCACCACCCGGATAATCCTAATACAAGTGTATAGACTATCTCACAAGGGGTAGTGGGTGATTTCAACCAAAGGCCAAGACTCCTTATTTATAAGGTGAGCACCTCCTTGGCTTGACATTACAAAGGGATGTGGGATTGGGACTTAGGCTCAAAAATGAAAATCTCTAACTTAACTCTTGATTTTTAATCACTTGATTGAAAAAATCCTAAGCTTCCTCCTTCCTTTGGGCTTGGGCAGGCCAGCACTTCTCTTTTCTAGCCCAGCTCTGATTTTTGCAAGGCCCAAAGAAGCCCTTTTCGGTTGCTTAGGTGAAACGACCATTTTGCCCCCCGGATGCAAAATAAATATCAAACGGACTCCAAATTCAATTTTTCTTTTTTTAATGCTTCCAAAATAATAAAATATTGAGTTCTGGAAGTTTTCAAAATTATCCGAGTCCGTTTGCTATTTATTTGGATTTTTTCTTCCCAAAATATCCTTTTATGCCCCTACTTTTTACCATTTTTTAAACGAGCTCCAAATCAAGATTTTTCTTCACCAATCTCTTCAAAATAATTAAAAAGTGTGATCTGGAAGTTTTCATAATTTTTGGAGCTCATTTGATATTTTTTCGGGATTTATCGGCTTGAATTACTGCATAGGAGGCCCGGGATTTGGCCATTTTGCAAACGAACTCGGAATCAAGATTTTCTTTCGCCAATATCTTTCAAATGATTTAAGAATGAGATTGACAAATTTTTCAGAATTTTTGGAGTCCATTTGCTATTTTTCCCAAATTTTTCCAATTTTGCCCTTTAACCTCCGAAACCCGGTTTAGCTCAAAACAAGTCCGATTTTCAGATTTTCTTCAATCTGAGCCTTGGGCCATCCTTTTTAATCATTCCTCATCCATTGGGGGCTTTGGTCTTACCAAGTCGGGCCATTTCTGTGATTCTTCCCGATTTCACCGAAATCCACTAAAAACCCTAATTCTCGGTTTTCTCCCGGATTGACTTTTTTTCGGTTTTTCTTGCAAGTGACTTCTCCATTACCCGTAGTCAGTGCTTATCTTTCATTTGGAACCTTCAATTTCGACCAGTTTGATCGTTTAAGCACTTTTCCCCAAATTTCTCGGATTAGGGTTTCCTTTCTACTGAATCTCCAAATCCCAACTTCCGAACTCCATATCTTTCAATGTAGACCTCGGATTATCAAAATTCTTTCGCCATTTTTCAATTGAACTTAAAATCTTGATTTTGAAAGTGGGTTGACTTTTTCAGTAGTTGACTTTCTGGGGTTGACTTTTTCGGGGTTGACTTTTTTTCAAGTTTGACTTTTTGTGCTCGCCCTCTTAAACTAAGTCTCGGAGTACCACATGCAGGATGAAAACAGTCTTTTTACACTTGGGAACATCAATATGGGAAGAAAACATACCTGTTTAGTGGTCCGGACAAAATTAGGTGTCTACATCCATCATCTCCAATGATCTCGTGATTCAAGAGAAGCTTCTTCAAAACTAATTCTCATTCTCAAAGTGTCAAGAGAAAACTTCTCTCATCATGTATTCGCATTAATCTTCTTGGACGCAATTGAGCATATCAAAATGTTCCAAGCCTTCTCTTTCTTCTTTGGAGCTATTTTCAAGCAATTAAGCTTCGTTGCCCCTTGATGAAACCACAATCATGTCATAATTCAAAATATGATTCTTCAATTCGAACATTCATATTTGATCAAAATGGACTTTGAAAGGTACGTAACGTAGGCCTAGGTTTAGGGTCATGAAAGAATAGATAAAATAGGCTCAAACATGTGTTTAAGGGTTGTAAACCAAGGATCATTTCTTTGAAGCGTCAGCCTTTATATCTCTTTCATCATTTTTTTTCTTTCATCAATCACTTTTTTCACACCTTTTTCCCATTATCATTCACTTTTTTTTTCAACATTCACTTATCATTTTTCTTTCACAAAAGGGAACTTTCTTTGCCCCAAAAATCCCATATAACCTTTTCTTTCTTCGTCTGAATGCATTTCCTTCAAAATCCCCCCCAGGGTGAAGGATGATCCTTGTTTGGGTTTCTATTGAAAAATTTGTAAAGGCTCAAAATGGGTAGCAAATGGATGACTTTTATTTATGTTGAGGATAAAAGAAAGATAGCCATCTATCATTTCAAACGTGAACATTCTTATTGAAGAACATTTATTGAAAAAGAACAAGCTTGCAGAAATTCACCATACTTGTGAAGAAATTATAAAACGACTCAACATAGTTGTGAAGCAATTCTGTCAATCATGCCAAAATTGCATATAAACTTTCTTTTTTTCTACCATAATAATCTCAACAAGTCAACTGGCAGAATATGGTCATCTATGTTCGAATTCACCAATATGAATATAATTTTCAAAATTGAATCCCAGATTACTGTTACGATTGTCTTCACATTCATCATTTGGAAAGCTAAAAATAGGTGAAATTGAAAGGGTAGGGAAAATATATCAAAGGATGGAAAAAAATATGAAAGAGGATATGAAAAATGCATCAAACTTGCTAATTCATTAAAATGATAAAGATAAATTGTTTAAACATGAAAGACAAACATTCAAGGATCCACCTACATTACTTTAAAAGAAAACGAGTCCAAGGATAATCAATCAACTTCAATCTTTCACTATTATGCCTCCATGTAGTTAGGTGACCATTGATGTTGGATTCCCTTTACTTATCAAAATTCAACAGACCATCATTAATCAAACTTTGAACTTTAGGCTGAAAAGCTGGGCACATTTTTGTTGAATGACCTACATTCCTAGAATGATATTCACATCAGGCATTGACATCATACCATTTAGTAAAAGGAGGTTTCAAAGGTTCCAACTGAACAAGTGTGACAAGTTATTTTTCCATGAGATATGGGAATAAATCAGTGTACGACACAGGGATCGGGTCAATACGGGTTCTCTCTCAATTGTTTCGAGGTCCTCTTTGATTATTCGCTGGGGGGCTAGGTTTAGCTACAGGTCTAGCTGCAGGGCCGAACATAGGAACAGATGTTTGAGGGTAAAAGTTTGGTTGGAAGGTTGATGGTGGTGCGGATGGATAGATGTACGGGCTGTGGGCTATGTTGTTTGAACTCGAGTAGTATGGCTGGTACATGGGATAAGGGTTGTAGGGCATGAATCCTCATACGTGTTGTCATTTACAAGCGATAGTTGTACATCGGCCTCCTTCTTCTTGGGCACTCTACTCTTATCTGCCCCAAATATTTACCCTCTGCTAACTTCCCATTCTTAATGGCGTTCTTAATTATCTCACTTGAGATCACCATATCAGCAAAATTTTTTGTAGCGTTTTCGATCATTTTATCACAATAAGGAGCCTAGAGAGTGCTCACAAATAGCATGGTCGTCTCTTTCTCTGTGAGAGATGGTTGGACCTGTACGGCTACGTCTCGCCACCTTTAGGCAAACTCCTTAAAACTCTCTGTTGGCTTTTTCTCCATACCTTGCAATAACATCCGATCGGGCACCATGTCCACAATGTGCTTATAATGTGCGATGAATGCCCTAGCTAACTCATTCCATGAGCGGATGCGGTTCTTGTCGAGCTGAACATACCATTTGACAGCCGATCTTGTGAGTCTATCTTGGAAGACATGGACAAGTAGTTTGTCATCATGTGAGTGGGCAACCATATTTTGACAATACATCGTGACATGTGTCACAGGTCAAGTTATGCCATTGTACTTCTCAAAGTCCAGAGTCTTGGACTTCGGCGAGACGATGACATCATGTACTAAATAAATCCCAACAGCATCTATGGACCCAAAAAAGTCCATCCCCTCTACAGCTCGGACGCTCTCTTCTAAGAGATTCATCTTCTGAGATTCAAAATCTCCCCTTGTATTAAGCTTCTTCCATTCCTTTGGATCATCCAAACTTGGAACATAGATTGGGTCTGACGGTTTCGACCCCAGCGTAGGAGTAGTAAATCTCGAGAATTGAGGGAATACAGTTACTGATGGTATTCCTGGGTGTGCAGCAGCAGGTTTCGCAATAGTTTTCCTATATTGGGGTTGTAGGCCATATCCAGGTGGGTATGTAGGCTTTTCAGTGTTTTGACCCTTCTCTTGTGTGACAGCTTCATCCGCCTTCCCTTTCCCTTTATTCATCCCCTTAATCATTTCCATCATTTGGGTCAGTTGTTCCCTCATCTCTTCCTGCTCCTTTTTTACCCTATCAATCTTGTTATTTTGTTCCTCAGCCATTGACCTTACTCATGAAAGGGTACCGTACTGATGTTGAGTAGACCGCTTTGGAAATTTCAATCGTCGAGCTATCCTTGAACACTTGTTTCCACAATTCTTAAAATTTAGGCCTCATATTTTTATGAAGTGCACATGTATACATGAACTATGAATGGGTAATAGAGTATTTAATGATGCAAATGCATGAGAGAATAAAGTTATTCTAAATGTCATGCACAAGAAATAAAGATTAAAAAAAATACAAACAAAGTAAAAACAAAACTGATATTCACAAAAAATTAAACAGAAAAGACAAGGAACTTCCTTCATGTTGTTTTATTTCAGGTTTCTTTCTACAAAAATGGTGGGTATAGCTCTATCCTAAGGTTGGTTTCTTAGGTGTTGTCTATATGCTGGGTTTAATATATTTGAACCTATCTAAAAGGTCCCTAAATTGCTCCTCACTATCATCCTTACGGATTAGTAAGGCACCCAAATCCTTACCCATTATAGGCTTCAAACGAAAAGGGTTCGTTCAATTTGGGTGGTTGTATTTCCCAAGCTGATGCGAAGGTTATCACCTCACAAAAGCTTTAGTACTTTATAACCTGAGAGTGTTTTGCTAGCCCATGCGGAGGTCATCACCTCACGAGAGCCTAGTTACTTTACCCCCTCCTAAAAGGATGAGCCGGGTATAGGGCTTATGTCATGCACATGCACGTGTAGTGTGTGAGAAGGAACATAAAATTTTAACTTATCGAGTGCAATCAAAAGAAACAAACGTTAGTAAAATAATAATTTAGAAAAATAAAGACAGGTATAAAAAATAAAAAATAAAAAACCATTCAAAGACCAATCATTTGGACCTAAGGTATCACAAGGCTAATTATGGCTCACCTCTCTAAAGTCCCCAGTGGAGTCGCCAAACTGTCATAACGTGCCAAATGCAAATTTTGCCACTAGACGTAAACATGGAGTCGCCACTATCTTTTTTATTTACTAGGTGTGATTAGTGACCTACATGAATCTATCCAGTTTAATGAAATCCTAAGCTTGATGAAGGCTCTTAAAAATGATAGGTTCTGATTTACGTTCAGAACTAGGTTCGGGAGTACGGTTACGTATGGGAAGGATTAGCACCCCTACAATGCCTATCCAAGAGGACGGTACCTAATTAGCCTAATGTTATCTGTAGGTCCTAAAATTTAATGGTCTTTATTTTTTAGTTTAATAATTAAATATGTTAGCTAAATTAGCTTTGAATTGATCTTAATTTTGAAATGACAAACTCTTAAGCTTAATTAGCTTGAGATTAATTATTTTAAATTTAGCATTTTCGTTGAATCATTTTGAAAATATTTTGGAAAATGTTAAAATACTTTAAACTCCTTAATTTTCTCAAAAATACATGTTTTTAAATATATGTATATGTTTAAAATATTTTTGAGACAATTTGAACTCTTTTAAATATCAAAGTAAACATTTTTTATATGAGAGGATCGATCCCCTAAGATAATGGATCAATCCCGAGATCGATCCCAGGATCAGTCCTAGGATCAATCCCATGAGATTCAGTAGCTAATAAACTTTGCAGGACAGTAAAGGATAGATCCCACCAAGGTGAGGATCGATCCCATGGCCTCCAACGGTCATATTTTGAGTTGGAACAAGTAGGGGATCGATCCCCTCATGTAAGGGATCGATCCCATGCCTGCAGGGTAGTTTTTCAAGCTCGATTTTTGAAGCTCCAGCGGCTCTTTTCCATCCCAATCAACTCCAAACTGTAATAAATCATATTCAAGGTATTAAAGGGACTCTCCAACACTTCCAAGAGAAAGAGGCACCAAGAGAGAAAGATCAAAGCCATATATTTCATCTCTTTCAAGCTTTCAAGTAGTTTTCTTTGTTCTAAGCTAAATCCTTTCAATCATTCTTGTATTCTTTTGTAAAAGCACCATTGTATAGTCTCTATTGGTTGAGCTTAACCTTGTAAACACCTAGCCTACTAGAGGTTCATCTTGTTTACACAAAATCCTTTCTAAAATGGGAGGTTTCTACTTTAGCCTTAAAGGTAGAGAGGTTCTATCTAAGCCTTGAAAAGATAGGGGAAGAGGTTTCTATCTAAGCCTACATAAAAGATAGGGATTGTGAAGGTTATACCTTGTCCTTGAAAAGATAGCAATTCAAGTTAGTGGATTGGGAACTCCTTGGCAAGTGAGGCTAAGGGAGAGGATGTAGGCACGAGGCCGAACTTCTATAAATCTATTGTGTTTGATATTCTTTCCCTTCTCATTTACTTGCTTTATTTATTTATTTATTTGCCAAATTGAGTATATTGTTTAAATTTCTCAATATTATTATTTGTGCTTTAATCTCGCAATTATTTTTTAAGTAATGAATTCACCTCCCTTTTGATTTAATCACCACTAAAAGCTAACAAAATATTAGAGAAATTTTCCAAGGGATTCTCCATCATTCTGGTGGAATCTCGAGAAACATCTCCTCACCTCAGAAGTATTCAAGAGAAACCGTTTGTTCTCTCAAAAAGGCTTCATCGTCGGATTTATTATGTATTTTAGGATTATAAATATTGAAAAAAAATTAGGTTACTTTCTACCATTCGGGTTAGACACCTAAAAGTTTTTCTCACCTCGGGAATCTTAAATAGAAGCAATTCGTTCTTTGAAGATCTGTCGTCGGAAAGATCGTGATTTATTTTTTGACCTAATTATGGTAGATTATGAAATGAAAACAAATTATGCGAATTAATAAAAATCTAATTATCCTAATTAATAAATAAATAAATAATCAGTTATAATAATCTGTACATAAAATTTAATTAACAACAAAATAAAATAAATAAACAAATAAAATTCATACTCAACATTAATTAAAAAAATCAAATAAAGAAAAATAAATTAACAAAAATAAATAAATCCATAAAAATAAAGGAAAATATATGTTAAAATAAATAAAACATTAAAATAAAATTAAAAATATATAAAATAAATTAAAAAAAAGAACTTTTACAAATGGGTCTGGTTGAAGCACGGACCCGCGCAGGTCTGCGAGCGGGTCTTACGCGACCCGTCCCTTTCCCCTTTAAATTCCAATTTTTTTTTTTTGCTTTCAGTTTCCAACCTGTTTAAAAAAAAAATTCTTTCTTCTTTCCAAATACCAACCCCCTAATGTTCTTGAGAACCCAGTTTTCCGCGCCAGAATATTCAAGCGACGCCAGAAACTTCAACATTTTCCAGTTTTCGGCAATCAAAAACTGGAAATTTCTAGATTTTTTTTTTACTTGCATATTTTCTTCTTTTCAACAAACCCTTTTTAAGAAAACAAATTGTCTTTTCGAAATTTTATTTTTCACCAAAAAAACTCTTTTCTGATTTTCTTTTAAAAACATTTTTAAAAAATCAAAGAATTTTTTTTGAATTCTCACAGAATGAAAAGAAAGAAAGAATTTAAAAGAAATTATACCTTTTTTCCTTCCCAAAAAAAAAAAAATAACAAAAAAACCAAGACTCTTGACTGCTTTTGATTCTAGAAAAAATTTCCTCAAAATTCAAAATTTCTCTTTTTTCCTCCAAGATCCGAAATTGCAAAAAAAATCTCAGCCTCCTCGTCCCTCCCTTGGTTTGTGTGAATTGCTCCTACTTATAGGAGCAATCAGATCCCATTCTATTAAAAATCCCTGATTTTCTTCTTTCCAAAAATCTCTTTAAATCAAAAATTGAAAGAAAAATTTAATCCCTAATTTTAGGACTTAAACACTACAGTCAACTTGAGTATTTGTGGTTCAATGAAATGGGAAAGTAATTTATACTGATTATAAATCAATCACTCATTCAACTTTAGTAATTAATTCACAATGATTTAAGGATTTGATTTACTGACTTTAGGGACCTTGTCGAAAACGAAAATTGGGAAAAGATAACCAAGAATTTGAATAAGGTAAAGAGTAAATGAAAAGGAAAAAGAAAATAATAATAATAATAATAAAAACACAACAAAGTAAAAACAAAATGACCAAAATAACCAAAAAGGAAAATGGGTATCCTTACAAACAGATATTTTGCCCAAACTCAGATTGGGCTTATACCCCACACGATTAGCATCACAAACGAACCCTGGGTCAACAACTTGAAAACTAGGTTAGGAAGCCCAAATATAATAATAATAATAATAAAAACAAAAATCGGGTGTTTACACCAACTTTATCGAATTCCACAAAAATTTAACCGAAATCGATCGACCATATGTTAAAAATCGAAAATAACCAAAATCGACTTGCTTCGATCGGTTTTAGTCTTTCTCAATTCAATTCTCAACATAGGAATCAAAACTCAGTCGGCCAATCAAAATCCATAGTAAATTTAGAATCTAAAAACATGTAAAATGAATATATCATAGCTAACTTAAACAATAAACACACAAAAAGAGAGGAACGAAGATGGCTCACGATGAAAAATAGGGCTAAACTGCCTGACTAGCATCGAAGGCTTCATTCTTCAAGAATCAGTGGATAAGTGGGTGTGTTGGTTACTGAGTGAGTGGGTGATGGCTGTTTGGTGAATGGGTGGCTGGGCGCTAAGTCACGGGTGAGTGGGTTTAAAAGGTGAGGCGAGAGGGAAAATTGTGAGAGGGTGGGTGCGGAGGCGCAGCCACGCAAGAGAGGAGAGCGTAGTTGAGGGGTGTCGAGTAGGGATGGCAATGGAGCGGGGCGGGGGCGGATTTTGCAGTATCCGCGCCCGCCCCGCCATTGTACTGTTCCGCGCCCCGCTCCGCCATGGATGTTGAAATTTCAATACCACTACCACCTCCATGGATGTCGGTTACATCCATAACCGCCCCGCCCCGCTCCGCCCCATTTGATATTTATTAATTATTTTTATTTTTTTCAAATAATAAAGCATTTTAAAAATAAATTAAATATAAACATAAAAATAATAAGTTTAATTATATTATTTTATTATTCATTTAAAAGCTAAATATGTAAGGGTAAAATTGTAATTTCACTATTCGGGGCGGGGCGGTGCGGAGCAGGCAATTACCACAACTGCTCCATCCCCGCCTTTCAGACAAAAAAAACCGCCCCGCCCCGCCCCGCCTCCATTGTTCAAAAAAAAAAACCTCTCCATTCGGATCGGATCGGTTCGAAATCCATCGGTCGGATCGGTTTTGCCATCCCTAGTGTCGAGCAGTAGTTGAGGGATGATGGTAGGGATGGCAAAACCCGATCCAACCGATGGATTTCGCACCGATCCGCTCCGAATGGAGAGGTTTTTTTTTGGAGCAGGGTGGAGCGGAGCGGTTTTGGTAAATGCTTGCTCCACTCCGCCCTGCTCCGACTTTTGAAATTACTATTTTATCCTTTAAAATATTTTATATTTTTTCTTATATTTTTAATATATATTAGATATATATATACTAAAATCATATATATACTAATATTTTATATTTATACTTTTAGTATATATGTATTATATATATTATATTAAAGATTTTTATATACTAAAATTATGTTCATAAATAAATTATAATATAATTTTTTACAATATTAAGTTAAAAATAATTAATATAAATTGGAGTGTAGCGGAGTGGAGCACCGTGGAGCGGTTATGGATGTAACCGACATCCATGGATGTGGATGTTTCCAACATCCATGCAAGAGTGGGGTGGAGGTGGATAAGGCAATATCCGCCCCCGCCCCGCTCCATTGCCATCCGTGATGTCGAGCAGTAGTTGAGGGGTTATGGAAAATGGGGAAACTGGAAATTGCCATTAGCAGTCGACAGACTTGGGAAATTAGGGCTTTTATTTTATTTTTTATACTTTCAGATTTTTAGATTTGGGTAATGGGTTGGGTAATGGTTAATTAATCGGGTATTTGGGTTGGATTTGGGTAATTAATAGGTTGGATAATTAGTTATTGGGTTTATTAAATTTATTGGGTAATTGGTATTTGGATTGGGTTTGGATAAATTTTTTTTTTATATAATTATATATTATAAATATATTTAAAGATAAATAAATATAATATCAAAAGTCAGTTAATTCGGTTGGTTCGATTACTCAAATCATTAATCGAAAATTGACCGGTTTAACCTAAAAAATTGAAAAAATAACCGACCACTAACTGAAACCGATTTAACCGACCCATTTTAACCGAATTGGATTCGGTCGGTCGGTTATCTTGGTTCTAATCGAGATATGCACAGTACTAGATCCAAGCCGGCCCGGCCCGAATCACTGTTCATATAATAAAAAAATATTATTTTTTTAAATTTAATTATAAAAATAGAAATTTTTTTTTTTTTTATATATGGTGAATAGTGTATTCGGGCCCGCGGGCTTGCCCAGGGCCATGCCTGGGCAAAGAAATTCAAAAAAATTCGGGCCGCGGCCCAACCCATGAGCAGGTCTAGGTACCGCATTAATTAATATAATTATAGTCACATTACATATTTTTAAAGTATGACATATTAAATAATTCACTATAATTTAGAGACTAAATATGACATTATCCGAATGTAAAAATTCCAATGCTTGTTTTATTTTGTACTATCTTGTAGACCTGCTCAACCCGGATCACGGTTCACACAAATATTATTTTTTAAAATTAAATTATAAAAAAATATATATTTTTTAATATATGTGAACAGTAAATATGGGCCGGAAGGTCGAGCCTGGGTAAGAAAAAATAAAAAAATCCGAGTCGCGACTTGGCTTATGTGCAGGTCTACTATCTTTGTTGTGCCCTTTATTTTTAAAACATTATTTCACAGGGAGAAAAAGATGCCAAAATTTATATGGTAAGTAATATACTTGAAATGAAAAAAGCTTAATTTATATAGATTCACATTTATTTTCGCTTTTTTTAAAAAAAAAAAAACTTTTAATTTTTATATCAAGCAAATAAAACAAGAATTATGACAACAACCTAAGTAGAGTGTTGAATGTTTAGTTCGAATAATTAAGAATCAATCCATAACCGCCTAAAGTATATATATATATATATATATATATATATATATATATATATATATTTCGTTTTTTATATATTGACAGTGAAGATTTTTAACTTCACAAATGGATTAAGAGATTGTCATATGTTTCATTTTTTTTTTTAAATTATCTTTTTAAAATTTTTAAATATATCCTAAAGGATATATACATCACTTTACTAACTCCGATCCAACCCATTGACATGGATGAAATGATTTCTCATATATAAATATATATAAAAGAATTAGTTTAACTAATTTTCTTCTATAATTATCTAGAAAAAAAAATTAAATAAAGGGGAAAAGATAACTAGAAAATTTTTGCTAATCCTTACATATGCCATGTTTAGTGTTATCAGCTCATTCAACTGGACTATCATCTTTTTCTCATATGCAGTAGTTACAATGGGCGGATAGCCAATAACGATTGGCATGCATGTCGATATAGAAAACAATGTGTAAAAACATTAATTTCCCATATGTGCAGCTTCTGCACCAAGGAATATGCCATTTTTATACGAACAGACGGATCATGTGGCAAAAACATTATTTTCCTTTACTTTTTATTTTAACATAAAGTTAATTAGTGGCCAATACTTTAAACCTAATCTATAATCTTACTGAAATTATATTATATGACTTGATAAAGTTACATGACTAAAATCTATACTTATTTTATGACAAAAGTTTGAAACTTTCCCATAGTGTCAAATGTTCATACCATTTTGTCAACAATATCTCTCGACAAAAAGCCTACCTCCTATGTGTAAAGCTTTAAATGATTGCAATTAAAAAATGTGGAAAAATCTTTACTTCTCTCGTTTTCTTCTTATTTCATGCAACCAATTAGGCTAGTTTATTTTGAACTACCTGTGGCAATTTTTAGTCATTTCGAGTCACAACTGAATATTTAGCATTTGATCCCATCAGACAAATTAAGCAAGATTTCACATTGAAATCCTCAAAACTATATATGTTGTCGAAATTCTTGCCACGGAGCTTGATGTAATTTAATGAGAAGATAATATTTCAAGCTAAACTTGGCAGGTTCTTTATTTTCGTAGCAAAAGGAAATGTGAATGGGTTATGGGAGGCACTAGGAAAATTGTCAAACATTTCGACTCGACATGGGACCCAAAGTCCGACCCATTAGCATTTGTAAATTCTATCCCTGAAAACAGCATCTCTTTCTTTGAGGTGTATCTACTACACTATTAAATTAAGAATCTAGTACAAAGTAAAGGGCAAGTGCAGAATTGCATGTGTGGTGACGACATAACTAACTCCAGCCTTCCATTCCACTATAAAAGGGCAGCTAAGTGTTCTAGTTCTGAACAACAGCAGAAACCCAGAGATTCCCAAACATGTCTAAAGCTTGCTTGCTTCTGTTTCTGATCTTTGGAGTGGTGGTTTTTATCATCACTCCTTCTCTAGCTAACCAACACCATGATAATGAGCCTCCCAAGGTTAAGCCTTTCCCTGGTGAGAAGCCACCACAACACAAGCCATTCCCAGAACACCCTGGAGGTAAGGGGAAAGAGCCACCACATGGGGAAAAACCTCCTCACAGACACCTCTTGAGTGAGGAAGTTGAGGACACACACAAATCTCCAAAAACCCCAATTGTTAAACCACCCGAGGGTAAGGGACAGAAGCCTCCCCATAAGCCTCCACATGAACATGAGCCATCAAAATTGCCAAATGAAGAACCACCCAAGAAGCCGTTCCCAGAACACAGGCCACCAACACACCCTGGAGAGAAACCACCTAAAGGTAAGGGAAATGAGCCACCATATAGGGGAAAACCTCCTCACAGACGCCTCTTGAGTGAGGAAGTTGAGGACACACACAAAACTCCAAAAACCCCAGGTGTAAAACCACCCAAGGGTAAGGGACAGAAGCCTCCCCATAAGCCTCCACATGAACATGATGAGCCATCAAGATTCCCAAATGATAAACCACCCAAGAAGCCATTCCCTGGTGGGAAACCACCACAAGACAAGCCATTACCGGTACAAAAACCACCAACCCAGCATCGTCCTGGTGACAAACCACCCCACAAACCTCCGCACGGCAATTAAGGAGCACTGCATATATAAAATTAGAAGATAATCAGCATGATAGCTCTACTAGTTTATTATAGAAATAACAAGCTGATGCTGATTTATGTTTTATTATTAGTCTCTAGCTAGCTAGTTATAGTTGTTCCTGGCTTGGAGGCCATGCCCCATGAGTATGTTGTTTCAGAAATTCCTGTGTCAATCTATGGTTTTGTCTTTTATGATATGGACTTTCTACATTATATTCACTAGTAGTTTGGGATCTTTTGATTTAAGTTAATTTCACCCATTGTACTTTCGCCACGTTCAGATTTGGATTTTAGTTCACAAAAAACAAAGCTTTAACCCCCACCAATAACTACCAAGTGATTTAATTAGGAATTTGAAATATAATCCAAAACATTAAACTGATTATGTTACATGAATCATAATCAATGTAATCAATCTATTGCTTATTTTTCCATCTCCCAAATTTACGACCTTTTATAAAGTATTAAATTAAAGAAAAATTGAAATGGAGGTAGTCACTAGAAGTGTTCTCTTAAAACCGAGTAACATCTTCAAATCCAAAGCTTTGGCTCGGGCTGCTTATTTTATTTTTATTGATCATTAAAATATTAAATATTTTAATTAAATATATTTTAAAATAAAAATAAAAAATATATTATTCAATAATATGATAATATAATCGAGTCAAATTTGAATCTTAAAAATTTTACTCAAAACCTAATCTGATTCAAACTAAACCGATGAAACTTAAGTTCAACTCAAATCTGACCTATGAACTAGTCGAGTAATCATAATTAATTGAATTTATTGTTTAGCATTCTGCCTTGATTTTTATTAATTGAATTTTGTGGAAATACCGATGAATTAGAACAAAATCTCAACTACAATTCTACAAAACGTGGACTACTCCTACCAGTCGCCCGATAGTTAAAATAAAATGGTTCACTAACTTGTGGGTGCGGGTCGGTGACTCTGACTCATTAGTTTGGCCCTGAACCACTTGTTGAAGTTTCCTTTTTGTTTCTTTTGGCCTTCTCTCTTTATTTATCTAAGTGAACCATCTAAACACTAAACTTTGTCAGTATAATTTGTTTTTAGATAGAATGTTGAATTTTTAATTTTAATTCTTGAATTTTAATTGTTGATAATTTTAAATTTTTAATAAATAGCTAAACATTGAAATGAAAAGGAGAAAAGAAAAAAAAAACAGCAAAACCTTATGCATGTTGGAAGTCTAAACTAGGTCAAAAAGCAGCAAAATATATTTGAATAATATTTTTTATTAATTTTAATTCTAAATATATTTAAAATATTAATATAAAAATATTTTTAATTTTTTAATAATATAATAATATAATTTATAATATATATAAAAACAAATGTCGAAAATTTTGAATTAACGAAAATGAACATCTATGTTCATTATTTTTTTAATTTATAAATAAGAATTCTACTTTCATCGAAAAAAAATTCATAAATAAATTTATTTGATAAATAAAAATGAAATAAAGTTTACATTGGATTTTTTTTATAGTTTTAATTTTACATTGACATTCTAAGTTATAAAATTTATAGTTAACATATGATATATTATGTATATGGAACAAATTTTACATGTTAATATATACTTTATTAATTTCAATTATTTGTACATTATACAACTATAGATTCAATATTTACATTTTAATATGCATTATATTAGTTTTTAAATAATTATTATTTAAAAAATAATAAAAAGTAAATATTTACATGCTAAAAACATGATAACAAATACTATTTTGGGACTTTAAGATGTTAATCAGGCATGACTTGACCTGTGGACTTGTCTAAGGTTAACATAATTCATGTTAATTTTTTAATTTTATTTGTGAAATTTAAAAATTACATCGTCAATATATAAAATGAATTTTTCCAATAAAAACATAAATTACATCTTATTAAAAAGATTATTATATTATACATGGTAAAGTTTTCAACTTTCATAAATAAAGTTAGATATTTGTTGTTTGTTATTTGATAATTTAATTCTTAATTTTTATAAATATATATCTCATGAAACATATGACAACTTCCATGAGTTGGGTCGATCGAGCCAGATCCAGTTAATACTTTGAATTGCCTGCTCAAGATTTAGTTTAACTTATCCATTAAAATCTATTTATTTAAATTAAAAATTAAATAAAAACTAATTAATTAATAATAAAATATATTTACGAGTCAAGCTAGCCAAGTTTGGATTTAAAAATTTATGTCCAGAACTCAACTCAGATCGAGTCGATGGGTACCATGTCCTAAAACATATCTAATGACAGTCCTTTAATCTGTTTATGAAATTTAAAATATTACAAAATGTAAAATAATTTTATTTTTTATATAATTTTTTTTTCCTAATATTTTCTACTAGCCAAACAGAACATATTGATGATGGTAATATTTTATAAAGAAAAAAAAAAAAGTGTGGGACATGGCAGCATTGTCTTTATAGATTATAAACATGTTACAAGATGCTCCTGATTTGGAGTTTTTAGATTGATTTGGAGTTTTTAGCTCCTTAACGGGATAAGCAGGTTTTACCGGTCAATCATGGCCTTTCAAAATTTCAATTTAATGGTCTAGCCGTGTCCGTCGTTCCCACAAAAAAGCAAGGTCTAAAATAAATGGCAAATACATAATCGCAAGTGTGGGTAAAGACATGGCTCCAGCGCCTTTCAATCCATTATAAAAGGGCAGCAATTAGCAACTATTCCAAATTCTCAGAGCCGCAGCGAAAACCAAAGATCCCAAAGATATGTCTAAAGCTTGCTTGACTCTTTTTTTCCTTGGAGTTGTGCTTCTTCTTATCACTACTACTCCCTCTTTAGCTAATCTACCCCATGATAATGAGCAGCAGCCACCAGAAGACCAGCCATTTCCTAAATGACGAACCATTCAATAGTCCATTCTATGGTGAGAAACCACCAATCCAGCGGCGTAAACCCCCTCACAGACGCCTTCTAGGAGATTACGTTGAGGACAACCACGAACCTCCAAAAATCCCAGATGATAAGCCACCAAAGGGTAAGGGAGATCAGAATCCTCCGCATGAGCATGAGCCAGCAAGAATATTCCTGAATGAGGAACCGTTTAATAGTCCATTCTATGGTGAGAAACCACCGGAACAAAAACCACCAATCCAGCACCACAAACCTCCTCACAGACGCCTTCTAGAAAAGGATGTTGAGGACTTACATAAGCCATCAAAATTTCCAGGTGTTATGAAACCACCCATGCATGGTTAAGGGAGAAAAGCCGCCTCCACCTGAGCGAAATCCACCTCATGAACTTCAATCAGGAAATTGAGGACTCGCGCAAACCCAAAGTGTCACCCCCACAAGCCTCCACACGGAAATTAAGTACCTAAATTTAGAAGATCACCAGCATGCATCAGCATGATAGGGCTAGTTTATTGTACAAATAAGAGCTGATCATGCTGATTAATTTATCCTTTATTATTAGTCTCTAGCTAGCTAGTTATTAGCTTATCCAAGTTGGTGATCATGTCGTTGTTCCTGACTTGGAGGCCAATGATTATGGATTTATGCAGATTATTTTTTTGTTGTTTCAGAAATTCCCGTCAATTGTCGTCTATGGTTTGTCTTTGAAAGATATGGACTTTCTGCTTTCAGATTTACTGTTGATTTTTGACTCTCGGTACCAATTGTAGTTTTGTGCTACAGTACCGATTTGCTACACTAACTTTATCTCGAGATGCTACAGTAACTTCCGAAAAACAACTCTTTTATTAATATGAGAAAAGACTAAATACAATTGGTGTGAACACCAACTAACAATAGAGACAACCTCACACAAACTCTTTATCACTTTACTATTCACTCACTATTCATTCATACACCTAACACCACTCACGTGCTCACTTTCTTCTTCAATTTCTGCAAATTTTGCAGCTTCCATGCTCTGGCTCTCAACACCTCTTTTCTTTCACCCAACACTCGCATCTTTTTTTGTTCTTTTTTTTCTCCACCTATTTCTTCCCTTTTTATCTCTACACACACACATCACACAACACACTTACCACTATTTATAGTTTGTCTAAGTCGGTTACTAACCTAACTTTCAAACTTTCTAGTATTATCTTACATTTTCTAGGACGGTGGCTAAACTATAATGTTCTAGAGAAAGAACAATGGGGAAGAATATAGAGAATGCTAGAGAGGAGATTGGAGAGGATTCTAGATAGAAAACTAAAGGATAATCTAGGAAGAAAAGATTGGAGATATTTCTAGAGTAGTCGGTGATTGACTTTAACACTCCCCCTCAACGACTACTCTCTCTTGATGCTGGCTTGGTTGTCATTCCAGACTGTCTTCAGGACTTATCAAATCTTGCATCAAATATCTTCTCTTTTTCTTTCTCTTCTTAAAATTCATCAGCATCATTAGTTCTGCTTCATCCATCGTTGATTGCTCTTTTCTCTTTTGATTCTTGATCTTCTTTTCTTCCACCTTTGTTTCAACACCATTGTTATCTTCTTTCTTCTTGATTTTCTCTGTTAGCCTGTCTCTGACTTTGGCATACTCGACTTTGTCAACTACCATTAATTTGTTGACTTCACAATCGATCTTTATATCTTTCACGCTTTTGTAAGTCTTAACAGTGTCGATGACCTCGTTGTCATCTTTCTCAATGTTGACATCAGCTGCAAGCTTCTTCTCGACTTCTAGAAATAACCTTTCTTCTTCAAACATATTTTCTGGTGGCTGAAATAGAGACTCGTTTCCTTCCTTTGACGTTTCTTCAATTACTTCTTGTCTTGGAAGAGTATTCTCAAAATCAATTTCTTCTTCCATGTCATCATAAACATTTTCTTCTAACTCGGTGGTGCAAGCAGCTACGAGTTCTTCGCATTCTTCAATAGTAAATGCAGTTTCAAAATCCCATTCTTCTTCATAATTATTCTCCTTTCGTGAGAACACTGTCACATAGCCTTGCACTTGTCTATATCGACAATCTCGAGCATAGTGACCAATCTTGCCACACTTGAAACACTTAATATTTTGACAATGAGACCTCACATTTTCGCTATCGTCTCTATCTCGAACAATTTGAGCTCCCCCTCGCTGAAAGCTCCTCCTTTGCCAAGCTTCTTGTTTGTTTTGAACTTCAATGTCTTCTATTCGTTGCCTCATAGCAACTTTACCTCTTCTATTGCTAAAGAGGGCTTTCTCATAATCTTTTATCAAGACTTTAGACATTTGTTTATCTAGAGTCTCTTGATTGGCTAGGATATTTTCCAACTCAGTTAAAGTTGGTTCTTTGCTCCATCCACGAGTTGCAGTAACAATCCCGTTGTATTCAGGTCGCAAGCCATGGATGATAATTCTTCTCATCCTCGTTTCGGTAATGGCATTTTCTGGATCTAATTTTGAAATTTCATCACAAAGAGTTTTAACTTTAGAGAAATATGCGCTTACCGACATATTTTGCTGCGAGATTGACAGGAGTTCATTCTCCAATTGTTGGAGCCTAGCATCATTTTTCCTCGCGAACAGCATTGTGAGTGTGTCCCAGGCTTCCTTCGGTGTCTTTGCATCCTTGATGCGTTGTAATAAACCATCCTCAATGGTGACTGATAACACGTACATGGCCTTACCGGCTTTGATCTTCCATTTTCTTAGTTCTCCGGCATCAGTTGGTGGTGTTGAAGCTTCACCGTTAACAATATCCCATAAATCTTGCCCGAGCATGTAATATTGCATGCGAATACTCCACGTATTATAATTGTTGTTATTGAGCTTCTCAATCTTACCAACCGGACTTGAAAAATCTTCCATTGTGACTTGAGAATGCCTCGCACTTGCCTCAAGATTGTATTCTATCAGTCTCTGTATATTTACGAACTACGATCCTCGATCGTCTTGGTCCCAGACCAATAATCTTCACAGTCCCAGACTGTCTTTCTTCGATATGCGTACTCCGGTCCCTGACCGTCTAGCTCTTTCTTCTGGCGGTGGCTTTCACTCTGATGGTAGGTAGCCCTTTTCACCTATTCTCGTGATGGCTCTCACACTACTTTAGGTAAGTAGGTAGCCCTTTTCACCTGTTCTCGTGATGGCTCTCACACTACTTCAGTAGCCCTTCTCGCGACTCGATCTATCATCGATAATTACAATTCTCGATCATCTGATTTCGAGAAACTTCTGGCTTTTTGTCTTTTCTCCGATGCGCATACTACG
Organism: Fremontodendron californicum; assembly: GCA_030761205.1. Taxonomy (NCBI): domain Eukaryota; kingdom Viridiplantae; phylum Streptophyta; class Magnoliopsida; order Malvales; family Malvaceae; genus Fremontodendron; species Fremontodendron californicum. The sequence goes on along the minus strand of JAULJL010000022.1, from coordinate 21,797,813 downwards.
ATCCCTGACCATCTTGATCTGATATTCCAATCCTCTGGATCATACCGCTTTTTACGCTTGTCCTCTGGATCGTCCCGTTCTGATCGTCCAACTCTGATACTCTGGTCCTCAAGATCGTCCGACTCTGATACTCCGGTCCTTAGGATCGTCTAGCTCTGATACTCTGGTCCTCAAGATCGTATGACTCTGATACTCCGGTCCTTAGGATCGTCTAGCTCTGATACCAATTTGTTGATTTTTGACTCTCGGTACCAATTGTAGTTTTGTGCTACAGTACCGATTTTCTATAGTAACTTTATCTCGGGATGCTACAGTAACTTCCGAAAAACAACTCTTTTATTAATATGAGAAAAGACTAAATACAATTGGTGTGAACACCAACTAACAATAGAGACAACCTCACACAAACTCTTTATCACTTTACTATTCACTCACTATTCATTCATACACCTAACACCACTCACGTGCTCACTTTCTTCTTCAATTTCTGCAAATTTTGCAGCTTCCATGCTCTGGCTCTCAACACCTATTTTCTTTCACCCAACACTCGCATCTTTTTTTGTTCTTTTTTTTCTCCACCTATTTCTTCCCTTTTTATCTCTACACACACACATCACACAACACACTTACCACTATTTATAGTTTGTCTAAGTCGGTTACTAACCTAATTTTCAAACTTTCTAGTATTATCTTACATTTTCTAGGACGGTGGCTAAACTATAATGTTCTAGAGAAAGAACAATGGGGAAGAATATAGAGAATGCTAGAGAGGAGATTGGAGAGGATTCTAGATAGAAAACTAAAGGATAATCTAGGAAGAAAAGATTGGAGATATTTCTAGAGTAGTCGGTGATTGACTTTAACATTTACAAGTCCAGCATCATATCCTTCACATTTTAAGATTTACTATGGATGATGTATAAATCAATAATATTTATTTTAATATATATAAAAAAATCATAGTTAAGATTACAAAAACTATATCGAAGATTACCAAAACTATTTCAAACAAGTTATCAAAATTATATCAAGATTACAAATACAATAACAAAATTATATAAAAATTTATAAAAGACATTAAAAATTATATTCAAAGATATTCAAATTTTATAAAAGGTTATTAAATTATATCGAAAGTTACCAAAATCATATCAAATGTTACAAAAATGATAACCAAAGAATTTAAGAAATGGCAATGTCACTTGACTTTTTGACTTGTGATTCGACTCGGGATTTGAGGCTTGTTCCGGGTGTGATTTGGACAAGATTAAATTGCTACAATGTTTTCTATTATTCTTTAAAAATCTTATTATTAATATTGTTCTTAAAAGTAAATTTAGAAGCGTAGTTCTTATAAATTTTTTTTAAATAAAAATAAATAAATAAAAGTCAAATTTTAATTTAAATAAAAAAAAATTATCAAATGAAAAAAGTTTACTAACAATGTTTAAATTTTATACACTCTTATGAGTCGGGCTGGGCCGAGCTTGGTTAGTCTAGAATAGCAAAAAAAATTTATTCACTTAGAGCCGATCTGGATCTGACCTATCGGATTCAAAAATTTGTATTTTTTTTTGCTAAGTCAAGTAAATTTATTATTAAAAAAAAGAGGTGTTACATAAAGGAGACGTTGGTGCTTTTCTAAGAATCATATTACATGGAATGTGTTTCATGTGAATGTGATTTATGATAATGTAACTTTACAGCGTTTGGTATACATGAGAAAGTGCAGATTAAAATCCTAAGAATGTGATGACAATTTTCGAAATTACCCTTATAAAAAAAATACAATTTAATTAATTTTAACATTTTCAATTATATTTATTATTAACAAATATTTGTACTAAATATTTAAAAATTATATTTTAATTGGTAATTTGAGTTACTTTTAGGATAAAAAATATTTATTAATAATAAATTTTCGAAATTACTCTTATGTAAGTGAAAAATTAAAAGACTAGATGCAAATTAAATATTACTTAAATATTTTAATGATATTTATTATTAACAAAAATTTGTCCTAAATATTTAAAAATAATATTTTTAATTGGTAATTTGAGTTATTTTTATGATAAAAAATATTTGTTAATAATAAATTTTCGAAGTTACTTTCATGTAGTTGGAAAGTTAAAAGACTGTATGCAAATTAAATATTTCAATGATATTTATTATTAACAAATATTTGTACTAAATATTTAAAAATAATTAGGATAAAAAATATTTATTAATAATAAAATTTTAAAATTACTCTTATATAATTGAAAAATTAAAATGCTAGATACAAATTAAATATTATTTAAATATTTTAATGATATTTATTATTAACAAATATTTGTACTAAATATTTAAAAATAATATTTTAATTGATTATTTTAAATCAAATAGGAATAAGGGTAATTTTGTCTTAATATTTTTTTAATTTTCTAACTAAATGGGAAAGTTACTTTTCCACTCCTTCTAATGTTTGTGAAAAAATAACTTCTTAGGAAAGTTACATTTTCAGAAAAATAAGTTTTTTTAGCGTATCAAATATGAAAATCACTTTTTAACATATTAAACATGAAAATTACATTCGAACCTAACGCCCTTAAAGAGAGACGAAAAAGTCTTCAACACCCCATTCAAAGCCAGATACAAAGAAAAACAAAACCAAATCAATATAATCCGGATAAACATAGAAAGTATACAGTAAAACCCCCAAGACTTACGCACCCATAAAAATGCCACCTATGAATCGGATTAATACCAAATTCATATTTTTGACCCAAGAAAACTTCAGAAACTCCAAAAAGTATCAAACCTCAAGAACAACAGAACCATCAAAGATCAAACCCAGGTAGTATCTGTTGAATATGGCTTGAATATGGCTCAAATTCACCATAGGTGGCTTACCACCAATAATGGAGCTACCACTTGCACCACCAATAATGGAAGCTACCACTTGCAAATGGATGGTGGCTACTTTAGCTACCACTTGCAATGTGTTCCCACCAAGATAGGTGGTGGATTGTGGCTATGGTGGCTGCCACTTGATGTATGTTCACACCTTGATATTTTGGCTATAAATAGCCATGTAGAGTAAGAGAGAAAAAATGAGTGAGTGTGAGTTAGAGCTAAAGTGTTGAAGCAATTACTCTCTGTTTATAGAGTAAATTTGGTATTGTGTGAGTTGTGAGTTCAGTGCTAGCATAGCACCTTGAATTCTGTATTTGTTTGTACTCCATCTCCATTAATACAAAGCTTCAAGCTCCTCCTCCCGTGGATGTAAGCACACTTGCTGAACCACGTAAAATATCGTTGTTTTTTCAGTGTGTTTAAATCGGTTTTAGTAATATCGATCTAGTTTCGCACAACAAATTGGTATCAGAGCCAAATTTTACGTAAAACCGAGTTTGTTCGATTCTGTCCGTTTTTCAAAAGTGCTCCAATTTGTGTTTTGAAAATACCAGGTTGAAGAGGTCGTTGAGAGGAGTGCAACAGAATCAACCGGAGGCCCAGAAGACGCCGCACGCGCCCACACGCGCCGCCAGAAGAAGCGCCCACGCGCCTCACTCGCACACGCGCCGCTGGAGGTTGAAGACGCGTGAAGCCCACGCGCAACACGCGCCGCACGTGCCTTCCAGAGGTTGAAGGCGAGTGAGCTCACGTGCCCCACGCGCCCCACGCGCCGGTCACCAAGCAGCCTCCACGCGCTCTACGCGCCGCCGTACGCGCCCCACGCGCCGCCGTAGCTCCGACCAACTTTTTCGGGCCATTTTTTGAGCCGTTTCAGAACACTATTCCGAGACTTTTCCGAGCCGGTTGAGCTAAACCGAGTCTATTTCGAGCCACCTGCAGCAGAATATTCGCAGAATATTCACCGTGTGTCCAAAATTTACACAGTTGGACCCGTTCCTGGCTATTTCGACTATTCCGGACTCAACCGCGGCATCCATTTTTCCATACAGGTACCGGAAAAACTCTGAGTTGGTAATTTTGTTTTATTACCATGGCAGAATCATTAGAGACACATGAAACAACCAGCAGCGCACCATCAAGTTCTTACATCAGAAAGAACTCGATGACCACTGCAAAGTTCGAGGTGGAGAAATTTGATGGCACCAACAACTTTGGCATGTGCGAAGTTCAGGATCTGTTATTCCGAGAGGGTTCATATATCGCTCTGGAAGACAGACCCAGAGATATTTCTGAAGATGACTGGAAGTTTGTCAACCGTCAGGCTTGTGGCACAATCCGGTTATGCCTAGCCAAGGACCAGAAGTACTTTGTCATGAGAGAGAATAATGCAAAAACTCTCTGGAAACAACTCGAGGACAAGTACATGACAAAAAGCATGGAGAACAGACTCTATCTGAAGAAAAAGCTGTTCCGCTTCCAGTATATGCAAGGTATCACCATGCAGGAGCATCTAGTAAGTTTTAACAAAATCCTCGCCGATCTTGAAAATCTAGATGCAAATATCTCTGATGAAGATAAGGCTCTTACTCTGTTAAATTCCTTGCCTGATAGCTATAATCATTTAACCACTACACTGTTATATGGTAAAAATGATATAGAATATGTTAATGTTAGTAATGCTCTGGTGAATAATGAGTATCGGAAAAAGGATCAGCATGATCACCAGAATACTACACCAGAAGCTTTAACTGTGTAGAGGTAGGACGAACAACCAAGGAGCCGGAGAAAACAAGCGAGGTAAATCCCGCTCAAAGAGGGGATCATCAAGAACACGACTCTCGAGGGACGAGTGTGCCTATTGCCATGAGAAAGGGCACTGGAGGAAAAACTGTCCTAATATGAAGGAGTCGACTGTGAATGTAGCTCAAGAATTTGAGGGAGAGGAAGACTCTGCATTTACGATTTCCACAACAACACACTCTTCAAATCGATGGATTCTGGATTCCGGATGTTCATACCACATGTGTCCGAACCGGAAGTGGTTCTTAAACTTCAAGGAGTTTGATGGAGGGATTGTCCTTATGGGCAATGACAATACTTGTCACACTAGAGGTATCGGAACGATCCGACTGAAAATGCATGACGGTACAATCAGACAACTTACAGATGTAAGGTATGTCCCTGATCTCAAGAAGAACCTCATATCACTGGGGTTCTTAGACTCAAATGGTTACAAGATGACCATTCAGAATGGAGTGCTGAGAGTTGTACGTGGAGCATTCTTAGCAATGAAGGGTTCTATGAAGGGAAATCTGTATCTCCTTGACGGAGAAACTGTGACAGGCAGAGTAGCAGCCTCTCACAAAATGATGGGATAATCCGACACTTCACTGTTCCTGGCACTCCCCAGCAGAATGGAGTTGCAGAAAGGATGAACCGAACTTTGGTTGATAAAGTTCGCTGCATGTTATCCCAGTCGGGCTTGAGCAAAGCATTTTGGGCGGAGGCTTTATTGTACGCCTCCCACATTATCAACAGACTACCCTCCACTGCAATTGATGGGAAAACTCCCATAGAGGTGTGGTCCGGACATTCCGCCACTGATTATGATCGGCTTCGTATTTTCGGATGCCCAGCATATTTTCACGTAAGTGAATCAAAACTGGATCCTAGAGCCAAGAAAGCTGTCTTCTTGGGCTTTAGTGAAGGAGTAAAGGCATTCCGATTGTGGAACCTTGAGTCAAAGAAAGTCATCGTAAGCCGAGATGTTGCCTTTGACGAATCTGTAATGCTGAAACTGTCAACTCCAGAGAATGTGAACCATGATTCTCTAAAGCAGGTGGAGTTTGAATCAGAAGATGCTGGTTAAAATTTCGATGAATCTGAACCAGAATCTGATGACACCTTAATTGAAGTGGAGGAGTCATCACAGGAAATCTTTCAGCAACCTGAATCAGTTGCCACCAGCAGACCGAAAAGACATATTCGGAAACCTGCTCGGTACACAGACATGGTGGCATACGCCCTTCCAGTAATTGATGATGATGTCCCCATCAATTACAAAGAAGCTGTAAACAGCCTAGAGCATGCCCAGTGGAAGAAGGCGATGGATGAAGAGATGACATCACTTCATCAGAATCAGACTTGGAAGTTGGTTCCACTTCCAACACTCAAAAGATCAATTGGGTGCAAATGGGTCTTTGCCAAAAAGGAGGGTGCTACCGGCAAAGACAGCATCAGATACAAAGCCAGACTGGTAGCCAAAGGTTACGCTCAAAAAGAAGGAATAGACTACAATGAGGTATTTTCACCTGTTGTTAAGCATGCATCTATTCGGATCTTATTGGCTTTAGTAGCACAGTATGACCTAGAGTTAGTTCAAATTGATGTAAAAACTGCATTCCTCCATGGTTCATTAGAGGAGGAAATTTATATGACTCAACCAGATGGTTTTGGAGTCCCCGGTCGCAAATACTACAAAAGCAAGTTGAACCGGTCACTGTATGGTCTGAAACAATCCCGTGACAGCTGTACAAACGGTTGGACTGTTTCATGACAGGATGAAAAGTACACACACAGTCAATTTGATCACTGTGTTTATTTCCGGAAACTTCAAGATGGATCATTTGTCTATCTGCTGAAAAAGGCAAGGTGGAGATCGACAGGCTGAAGGCTCAACTGAGCTCAGAGTTCGAGATGAAGGATCTTGGAGAAGCTAAGAAAATTCTTGGGAAGGAGATTAGAATAGACAGAAAAATTGACTCAGGCTCAGTGCATTGATGGATCATACCAATGCAGTAGGTGCCCTGATGTGTGTAATGGTGTATATGACACCTGAAGGAGAAAGGAGGAAGCTCTGATCTGTGAATTCTCTTTGTGGATTCTCGCCAAGGTGGAGATTGTTGAATATGGCTTGAATATGGCTCAAATTCACCATAGGTGGCTTACCACCAATAATGGAGCTACCACTTACCCCACCAATAATGGAAGCTACCACTTGCAAATGGATGGTGGCTACTTTAGCTACCACTTGCAATGTGTTCCCACCAAGATAGGTGGTGGATGGTGGCTATGGTGGCTGCCACTTGATGTATGTTCACACCTTGATATTTTGGCTATAAATAGCCATGTAGAGTAAGAGAGAAAAAATGAGTGAGTGTGAGTTAGAGCTAAAGTGTTGAAGCAATTACTCTGTGTTTATAGAGTAAATTTGGTATTGTGTGAGTTGTGAGTTCAGTGCTAGCATAGCACCTTGAATTCTGTATTTGTTTGTACTCCATCTCCATTAATACAAAGCTTCAAGCTCCTCCTCCCGTGGATGTAAGCACACTTGCTGAACCACGTAAAATATCGTTGTTTTTTCAGTGTGTTTAAATCGGTTTTAGTAATATCGATCTAGTTCCGCACAACAGTATCAAATTTAGATCAAAATAACCCAGCTAGAAGAAACACCAAAAAAAAATTAATATAAAATATCAAACTTGTTTTATTGTTTAAAATATTTTAATATAAAATATAAATTTTGTTTTATTGTTTATAATATATTATAAAATATTTTAATATAAAATTTAGTGAGATTTAATATCGTGCACCTCTTTAATGAGATTTTATAAATTAATTCGCTTTAATCCAAAAATAATAATAATTCGCCTTTCGTGTAGGAATAGGATTGCACTCCAATGAAATTATTAAAAGCAAATTCAACTGCAAACACAGAAAACAGAAGCACTACTCGATCAGAACTTGTAAACGTAGACGGAAGTCAATCAAATCAATTGGCAAACTTATGAATATTTATGATAAGGAAAAAGAAAATTACATCTTTAATGGACTAAATGTGATAAGAATTGGATTTTCAGTTTTCTCTTCTTCATTTCCCACAATGAAACTCTTTAAACAGGGCCGTGGAATCAGGTGTATTTAATAACAAAACTAACATTTTCCTAAAATTCTGGATTTTTTTTTTTTTTTTTTTTAAGTTGAGGTTACATTGATTGATCTTTCGTCAATAAAATTAAGAATTTAGTACTCTGCATGATTTATGCGAATCGGGAAATCGAAAAATAAGAGATGCTATGTTCAATGGTTTTCAGTCGATTACTCCCGCTATAGTTGGTTTTTTTATAAATCTGGTTATATTAGACACGACATAATTACATGATACGAAAAAATAATTAAAACACGACACGTAATAAGATACAAAAAATAATACCAACACCACATGGATACACAAATGTCTCAAAATCTATATATAATACGAATTACTAACGTATCAAATTTTATATAAATATAAAATATCTTAAACATGATTATGACACAATAAAATATATAATCATGACACGAATACATGAATTACCAAATCTAATTTTCTATGTTAACGTAGTTCACACCTTAGCTTTTAGTGCACGCCCTAGCTTCGTACGTAGAAAACAAGCATGGACATTGGCAGTTTGAAAACCTTGTACTTTTAATAGGCGAACAATACGAATGTATACACATATGTATGTATGCTTTCACTTTGTCTAATACTATATGAACTTCTTATCAATACACATATATATATATATATATATTATATGGACTTTTTTCTCTAGTAAGTATGAAACGAGTTGCCATGCACGTTTGATTGTTTTTTTTTTTTGGATATTAAAATCTTTATTTCATGTTGGACAGTTGGAGATAATTTTTTTGTATTTTCGTCATGTAGAATCACTTTAATTTTGTTTTGATTAATAACCAGAAACCTTTTCGAAATATATTATGATTTTCTGAAACATGCATTTATTTAAGAGTGTAATTTACTTGTTAAATACTGTCACACTCAACATACCAAGTTTGAACATCATATAATTAAGAGTGTAATTTAATCTATATATATATATATATATATATTGAAAATCAACCAAAAAAGACAGTGAAAAGCACAATTTCAAACTGAACTTCAAAATGGAGCAGAAAAAACTCAACTTCATTTTTTGTTTGTAGAAAAAACAAATACTCCTAGTAAGTATATATATATATATATATATATATTTTCAAAGTATATCTAATGCTATTGATAGACACTAAAAAGTAACAATGGGCTGCACTTCAGTTCTAAGAGTTGGATTAGACCTAGACAATTACAAAAGGTTGAACCTCCCATGCATATTAAATAAACTTAAAAAAAGAAAGTTTTAGTTTTAACTAATATTTATGTTTATATATGAATAAAATATTAACTAGCCCCCCTAATAATACTAGTTAGGGTGATATTTAAAATATATATATAATTAATGTATTTTTTTAATTTAGTGAAAACAATACATTAAATATAATTTTTTTTAGAAATTATATTTTTTAATCATTCTTAATCTGTGTCTATAGGTAAAACGGGATCTTAATCTATATATCTAGATTGAATTTTTTTAACTTTAAAAACAAGTCTATAATCGAGCAAGTACCACGTATCCTTTTAATGTAAAATTCTTATTAGTTGGGCTTGGGCTGAATGTCATATGTTCAACCTAGACCTATATATAAAAGGCGGGGCTTGCGGGCCTAGATCTCGGCCTAGCAAGTCCACCGACATCAAAAGGCCAAAAGTATATCATTTACAATTATTTTATTATAATTAATCAATATTTAATAGTGTAAGTAAAGCATTTAAAGTATATCTTTTTGTATGAACACTATATATGGTTGAAGATGAAAAGTGAAAATATAATATTTTATGGAGTTGTTGAACAACCTATTAGTGAACAAGGGCAATAAAAAAAAGAGAAAGAAAAAAAAAAGGATAAGCCATATTTAGGACTAAACAAATCCTTGGCAAGCATTCATTCATATTGGATTTGAGTTGCATAATAATTAAGAAAGATGATTACCAAAATAGCATGGAGGCAAATGACCAAGAAAAGAAAAAGGGATTAATCTCATAACATGATTTGTTTTCTTTATGTTAGCATCAAGGAAAATTAAAAAAATAATAAAAAGGAACATGGGCATTTAATTAGTTTAATGGTAAGTGCATGTATTTTACTAAATGCGTTCGAATTTCTTTCTTAAAAAAAAAAAAAAAAATCATTATTTATCATATGAAAGCTCCCATAATTATTCAATTTCACCTATCCAGTCTGGAGAATAAAGTCTTCAGTTAAGACCCAGAAAACCTACCAGCAATCCAGCATTGGATCTTATTTCTTATCCATTGAAAAATAAGGAAAAATCCATCAAGAAGATAGCTACATATGGAGTTCACCGACTAATCAAATCTGTTTTTTCTTTCTTTATTTACATTAGGCAAATGATAAATAAAAAAAAAGCCTTATTTTCAGGACAGGAAACTTATGGGTTTTTTAGTTATTCGAATTTTTCATTTTTTTTTTTATAAATATTTTTGTTTGATATTTATATTCAATATATATTCAAATAAAGATATGAAAGTATGATTTTTAAAATATATGAATTTTTTTAAAAAAAAATTAAGTATACTCATATTAAATACATATTTATAATCAATAATCATTCGAGTTCGAATATTATAGATGAGTTTCTAAACATGTAGACTATACATTATACACCTCCAATATACTAATTCCTGTTGAAGCTGTCTAATTTTTGGCTTACTAGCTATTTGATGGATAAAGCCAGGATCTCATCCAGGATCTTGATGGAACAAGTCGTATCACATGGAGAAACAATAAGAAGATACATGAGTAGTTATGAGTTATTTTCTATGGAAAAGTCCGCAATTAATATTTTTTTAAATAGAGCAAATATTATTCACCTATAACTATAGAAATTCTGTTTTCTAATGTACGTTTTCCACCGTATACAATGTCAATACTTTCACACAATTATTACAGGTGTTAAAGTGATGTTAATGGTTAAATCTTTGATTGTATGTGATTTTATATTTAATATGGATTTTTTTTATCTATAATCAATTGATTTTAGATTGGATATCAAACATACAATCAATTTAAAATATCAATAATGTAAATTTTTGGGTCTTTTTCCATAAATGTCAACGATCGAATCACATATTTTTTTTCATAATCTTGTCTCCTCTCTTGCTTTTTCATCCACGGACACAATTAAAAATACAAGAATCTCTTTTCTTATAACAAGAAAGATTAATGGGATAATTGTTGAACTTTTTTACGTGATTTTTTTTTTTTTGTTTATGTGGAATAATTTGAATTAATGATTCAACTTGATAAAAATTATTACGAATTTAAATATTATTTTTAAGAAGCTTACTCCGTGAAGCGCGGAGATGAGGACCTTTTAAATCCTTTGTTTCTTGGCTTGATTTTAGAGATATTTTTAGAGTTTAATAGTTTTGGTTAAAAATTCTGAAATAGTTGTTGCATATATATTATTCTCTCTCAAAAAATAATAATTTTTTTTGCAATTCAGTGAATATAAACACATTTAATTGAATCACATAAATTCTTATATCTTGATTTTTTTCTAGGTATTTTCATCTCTATTATTATTGTTTTTCTACAATAATTTGGATCCATACTTCAGTTTCAAAGTTCAAATGCTGTAGCACTCTTGACTCTGGAAATGAGAGCACTACTACAAATTTGCACCTCCCATCTTGACAATTTTGTACCCACAATTCATTTCTACAAGAAACCCAAAGCCATTGTCTTTGAAAAATAATTTTTTTTTGTAATTAAGTCCAAATATATCTGATAAACTATGTTTTTTTTTTTTTTTTTTTTTGTTGTTGTTGTTGTGGGGTTCATTTACAATTTTGGATTGAAGTGTTAGGCACTCAGTGCATGACTCAACTTTACCTAGCTAGGAGCTATGACTGACAAGTAGCCATCAAAGTCACAATCTATATGGGAATTCAAGAAACGGGGATGCGTAATGTCCAATTTTACGCCATGAAAAAAAAAAAAATTATACATAAAGTATGACAAGAAATTTCATAGTCTATGAAAACGACTAATGTATTGAAATTCTAAGAAAAAAGAAGAAATTCTTTATTAATTACAAATGTTGAAAAAAATTAGATCGATTTAATTAAAAATTCATGAACTATTCGGTCTGATATATATTAAAAAATTAAAAATTTAATGAATGATAAAAAATTGATTCAATTGATAAAAAATTAAAAAAAAAATCAGATTAAATTGATTTTTTATTATTTTATTAAAATTATTTTTATAAATGACGATATTTGAATTATTAATTTTTTAATATTATATTAAAGATTATATTATTAAGATAAATATATATTTTTATCAATTAATTATTATATTTAATATCAAAATTACATATTTAATATATTTTTTATTTAAATAATTTAATTTAATCGATTGAATCAATTAAATCAATATTCAAAAATTAAATTAATTTAACTTTCATTTTTTATTTAATTTTTTATTCATTATTAATTACTTGAATTATATGATCATATCTTTGTTTTGTTAGGTCTAAATCTTGCCTTGCAACTGTCCAAACGCTATTTGACATTTGCCAGGGCGGCTGCTTTGACAAAAAGCTCACCTAGAGATAAACATAAACGTGAAAAAAGTAATAAAAATAGATAGATTATGGTAGAGAAACTAAAATGGATTTTATAACCTGGAAGTTTCCCTCATTTTCAGAACCAGGTGTTTTTCCAAAAGTCCAAATTTTCAGCTCAGTGGGAATCAACTGAACCATTTTATCATCCTAATTAATTAATAGATTCGATAATTTTAAATATGATATAATTATATTATATTAATATAATATAATATATAAAAAATAATTAAAATATGATAGGACATAAAATAATAATATGAATATGATACGAATATACGAACATATCAAATTTTATATAACACGAATTATTAATGTATTAAAATTTATATAAATATATTATCTTAAACATAATTATCAAACGTGCAAATAAAAAAAAACGTAAATACACGGATTGCTCTACTAATTAAGCTTTGCAATTATATAATTTGACTTGTATTTAAAACGAACTGAAAGGAATTTGAACATGTACGCAGCATTTCAGGGCGGAAAGCATTAAAAAAGATACGGGTTTTATTATTCTTCAAGTTCTGAAACATCAAAGTATAAAGATGTCTCCTATATACTTGTTTGTGTTGTTTATTGGTACGGTAGTTCTTAGCTTATTATATGAGCACAAACCACTCATTCCAGGGCACTTGCCTCCCCAACTAGCCAGTGCCAGTGCCAAGAATCCCATTTCCGCAGCCTCCCAGGACAGAAAAACCACGGCCTGAGCACAAGTCACCAACTCTAAAACCACCCATTGCACCAACACTAACTCCAAAAGTAGGACCAGCACCACCCATAGTATGTTAGAGTGCTCCGCATCGTATTTTACCCGTTAAGTGACCTCCGCGATATTATCAAATTCATTGAAACACTATTAAATTTACGTCCGCGACAACCGCGACGCGTTACGTAAAGCTCGCAACATCGCAACCGCTACACCTCATCCGCAACGAAATCCGCGACCGCGATTTAAAACTATGGCACCACCAGTGCACAAGCCACCCGTTGAAAAGCCAGCCCCATTGTCAAAACCTCCTAGCCCGGCACCTGAGCTTAAGCCACCGATCAGTCTACCCTCGCCCAAACAATCTCCAGTCTCCACCCTATGGACAACACTACCCAGGTTAACAGGTCACCTCAAATAAGAGGTTAACAGATCAAAGAATAGCCTCCTAGCCCACACTACAAGTCTACAAGCCACCTCAAACTGATCCCCCCATCACCTGTCCATTCCAATTGAGTTGTTAAGGCTATAGATAGATTATTAACTAGAATAAGAGGTTAACTGGTACTTGTTACGCTTACTTGTTATCATGGTTTGTCCATAACCTCTATCAATAAGGAATTAAGGATTGCTCATGTAATTGCAGATTGGAGTACTGTTGATTCTCTACTTTCACTATTTTGACTAATGAGCACATCTGTAATGCATTACAGTTCCATGGATAGTTATTTACTTCCACCTATTCATATTTGAATTCAAGAAAACCACCGAGTTCAAAGAGATTTGGTTATCTTTTCGTGCATGGAGATTTGATTGGTGGAAAGAGACATTACCAAAGTCGCAGAAATAAAATAAATAAAAAAACAATAATAATAATGGCAATATTCATAACCAATCATGCATTTTAAACATTTTGTTCCTTGAAGGCCAAAGGTAAGCTACGAGTCTACGACTTGAAAGTTCATCTAATTTTCAAACGAGTACAATTTTATCAAAAGATGGTAGGTAAGATATGCTTACCAGCTTCATATAGCTTTTGAAAATACCAGTTTCTCTCACATAAAAACCCTGTTCAATAGACTATTGTCTCACCATTTAAGCCTTTTTTTCTGCCAGCACATGGCAGCACAGAATCTGCAGGTTTCTATTATGATAACCTGTAGATAAGGGGAAAAAACTATATAAGAAATCTGCTGAATTTGGACACGGGAAAGTGATTATAAATATATAATTCTATGTTAATCACCTAATTACAGGATAAGGTGTGATTAGAGGTGGCAATTGGGCGGGTTCGGGCGGGTTCGGGTCGGGTTCATTCGGGTTCGGGTTTATTCGGGTTCGGGCTCATTCGGGTTCGGGCTCATTCGAGTTCGGGTCCATCCGGGTTCGGGCTCATTCGGGTTCGGGTCCATTCGGGTTCGGGCTCATTCGGGTTCGGGCTCATTCGGGTTCGGGCCCATTCGGGTTCGGGCCCATTCGGGTTCGGGCTCATTCGGGTTCGGGCCCATTCGGGTTCGGGTTCGGGTTCGGTCTGGGTTCGGGTTCGATCTGGGTACGGGTATGTTTTACATTATTTTATTTTATATTAGATGTAATCATTTTTACGTAATTTAAATATTTATATCTAAAAACAAATTATTAATTTATTATTATTATTATTTTTATTTTTATACTTTTGCTATTATATGATATTTTTAATTATATTTATTTTTTAAATTAATATTTGTTAGCACCAAAAGAATAAGAAATTAATTTGTTATATAAAATCAAATTTTGAAATAATTTATTATAAAAAATATGATATATGATATATTATAAATTAATATATTGATATTTAAAATAATTGATTTGATGAGCTCGAATTTCAAAATATAAATACATTATAATTTATATTCACTATAAAAAAAAACTTTTAAAAATAAATCCTGGCCTTCATCTATTCGTTTATATACTTATAAAATGCAAAAAATTTATGCTTATAGTCAAGATATATATATATATATATATATATATATATATATCGAGTACTTATATTTTTTTCATCAGTATAAAGTATAAATTATAAAGTAGTACTAAAAAATATAATTTATATTTAAATTATACGTAATAAATATATAATTAATATGATTATTTATTAATATATAATAAATATACCCAAAACCAAAAGGCCATAAAACCCAAAACCCCATTAAATCCACCCGCTAAAATAAAATCACATGAAAGCCATAATCCAATTAAACCCACCCTAACCTAACCGCATAAGTATAACTAGAGCTGCTTATGGGCCGGGCCGGGCCGCGGCCCAGTTTTTTTTTATTTTCTCTGCCCAGGCCTGGCCCTGGGTCGGCCCGGCCCGCCCGTTTAGGCATGAAACACTGTTCATTGGAATAAAAAAATAATTTTTTTATTATTTTTATTTTTTTATAATTAAAATTAAATAAAATAATTTTATAATAAAAATTACTGTTCCGGGCCGGGCCGGCCCGGAACACAAAATATCCTGTCCAGGCCCGGCCCGTGAGCAGGTCTAAGTATAACCCAAAAGGCCAAAATAATTGAATTATTGTCAATTTTTGTACCCTTATAGATTAATTGAATTATTGTCAAATTTTTTTTCACATCTTTAAAATTTTCAAGAATTTAAAATATTTAGATTGTAAATTCATCATGATATGAGACGTTAAAGTTATAACTTATAAGTACAAAATATAATTTACTTTTTGATAAAATTATTATTTCATCATATATATATAATATATTAAATTTTAAATTTTAATTAAATTATTAAAAAAATTAGAATAAAATTTATAATTAAAGTTATTGCTTTGTAAAAAAAAATAATTGCAATTTGTTTATTTTTATTTTTAGTATTAAATTCGGGTTCGGGCTGGTCTCGGGTTCGGGTCCATTCGGGTTCGGGCTCATTCGGGTTCGGGCTCATTCGGGTTCGGGCCCATTCGGGTTCGGGTCCATTCGGGTTCGGGTCCATTCGGGTTCGGGCCCATTCGGGTTCGGGTCCATTCGGGTTCGGGCCCATTCGGGTTCGGGCTTTTTCGGGTTCGGGTTTTTGACTTTTTGGTCAAATCGGGTTTGGGCGGGTTCGGGTTCGGGTTTTCCTGGGCGGGTTTTCGGGTTCGGGTTTATTTTGCCACCTCTAGGTGTGATAGATAATGAGATATTTCTTAACTCTGATCAAAGTTTACCAAACTGTTCATCTATAATATTTGGAATAAACCTTAAGCTACCTGAATTCATGTGAATCAAGCCGGTTCATAGAACTATTGGTCAGTATTAACTTAACTATTAAGAGCTCATTTTCCTCAGATTTAGTTATACCAAATCTGATGGTATTAAAAACAAATTTCTGGAAACCTCAGAATTAGATACGATTCCAAGTTCAAATCCCCTCTTCAGTATCTTAGTAATTAATTATAAAGTAAATTCCTCTCCTCAATTGAACCATTCAAATACCTAAAGAGTTGTTGAGTCCTTGAGTAGTTTCGCCTGTGGCCATGGTTTTAGTGCAAGGGTGATAGGAATAATCCATAAGAATATCCATGTGCTAAGCTATTGATACACCTCAGTTATGCAATGATAGTGAAGCTTTTTCTGGAACTTGGTCAGCTAAGGTTACAATCAACAAGAAAGGTTAAAATACTTCTTCTAAAAGTCAATAAAGATCATTAAAGGCAAAAAGTAGTTTAATTGCAAGTGCCAACCAGACAGGATTAGGTAACTGAAAGCAAAATAGAAAGAGAAAAAGGGTATTCATCGTCGGTCATTACCGACAAAAATAAGCTCACTTGTAGGTGAGTGCTATGTGTGTAACTTCCCAAACAAGACTGCAAAAACTTCCACCATTAATGAAGTTGAGTTTGGCAATAATATTGTTAGATTTAGAATAAATAATCTCCCTTAAACAAACTTAAATGCAAGGCTCAAGGTACCAACCTCTCTTGTAGGCTTTGGTTTTTATAGCTCTGCTATTACGTTTGAAATTAGTAAGAATGTTTGCAGTCCAGAAGGAAGTTTGCTGTCATCAAAACACTTCTATTATGTTTCTTGTAATTAACAGTCCATGAATTTATAGGACATTAAAAGAGTAAATATCATACTATTTGGAATAAAAGTCTTAGATGAACACCTTTCATGATATTATCAGATTTGCAACTTTATCCTGAGGCATTTTTTATAGAAACTCTCTTCATCACTTTCAGTTTCTTGTTGAAATATTTTCATGCCTCAGTTAAGCTTCTTATCTTTGTTAGGAAAGACTGTTCATGAGCATAAATCAAGGAATATATTCCTGCTTTTCTATTGTTTTTTAACAGCAAAAAACATGTTTCATCAATCCGAGTTTTACTATGTCACTTTTAAGAGGTAGGCATTGAGAGGTCTGGGATTTAAATTTCAATATCTACAACCCTTTTCTTTGTCTCAGGCTACTACCTCGTTTGTAAAAAAAAAAAAAAAAAAAAGCATGTTTCATCATTAAAAAAAATGAGAAGGAAAGATAACTAATAGCTGCCTATGTTACTTGGATTTAGATATGAGTGTTGGATAAGAATATGTATCTGACATAAGTATGTTTAATTTTTTAAAGTTTTTTTTATGTATTTGAAGAATCTTTAAAAGATCATATTCTTATACCCATATCCAAATATATGTCAAACTCAAATATTAAAAAAAAAATGAAAAATATGAGGAACACAAAAGCAAATATATATAGATGCTAAAACCACACTTGTATAATTTTCTTCAATCATGAATAAGGCCTTGTATCCATAGTCAAAAATTTAAACTGAGTGGTCCATAAATGGACCCTATTACATTTATGAATTACTAAAAAAATTACAAATCTAGCTGACTACTTCAAAAACTATGAAAACAAGCGAAATTTTGACACCTAGACTGACAACAAGGCTCCTTTACCACTATAAAAGAGCACTTCCCATTGCACCATCCAAAGACAGAGCTCAATGATGGCTTTAACACACTTGCTAGTATTGCTACTTGGAGTGGTGGTTCTCACCACTCCCTCCCTTGGTACCTACGAGTCACCCAACTATGGTAAACCACCTACTCCAGTTCACAAACCTCCCGAGGTGAAGCCACCACCAATTTACAAGCCACCAAAGAAGCCAGAACCTAACCCACCGAAGCCCCCTGTCTATGAACCTCCAAAGAAAGAGAAGCCAGAGCCTAAGCCACCTAAGCCTCCAGTCTATCCACCTCCAAAGAAAGAGAAGCCAGAACCCAAGCCACCAGTCTATGAACCTCCAAAGAAACCACCAGTACATGAACCTAAACCACCAAAGCCACCAGTTTATTCACCTCCAAAGAAAGAGAAGCCAGAACCCAAACCACCGGTATATGAACCTCCAAAGAAGCCTCCAGTGCTTGAACCTAAGCCACCCAAGCCACCAGTTTATTCACCTCCAAAGAAAGAGAAGCCAGAACCCAAACCACCAGTACATGAACCTCCAAAGAAGCCTCCAGTGCTTGAACCTAAGCCACCCAAGCCACCAGTTTATTCACCTCCAAAGAAAGAGAAGCCAGAACCCAAACCACCGGTATATGAACCTCCAAAGAAGCCTCCAGTGCTTGAACCTAAGCCACCCAAGCCACCAGTTTATTCACCTCCAAAGAAAGAGAAGCCAGAACCCAAACCACCGGTATATGAACCTCCAAAGAAGCCTCCAGTGCATGAACCTAAACCACCAGTTTATGCCCCTCCAAAAAAAGAAAAGCCAGAACCCAAACCACCAGTACATGAACCTCCAAAGAAGCCTCCAGTGTACGAACCTAAGCCACCAAAGCCACCAGTTTATGCACCTCCAAAGAAAGAGAAGCCAGAACCCAAGCCACCAGTCTATGAACCTCCAAAGAAGCCACCTTATGGTCACTATCCAGGACACCCTCCATTGGAGAAGCCCCCATCACCTAGCCATCCGAAGAACTGAGCCACTATGGCTATATAGATAGATCAGTACCTGCAAATAAGAGCTGCTGCAAGTGCCAACTCATGTTCTATTTTCTTGTATGTCATTATGTAATGTTTTCTTGTATGTTAATGTTTGGTCATTGATGAGAGACCACTAGCTAGCGAGAATGCTCATGTCAGTACTCTTTGAAATGTCTATTCTATATCTTCTTGTTGTGAGCATAACCTGGTTCAACTTATATGCGAAATGCTAAACTGCAGGAGTATTTATCACAGATTTTTCTTGTATGATCTCATGCATGTGCCTTTTTGGCCATCCAAAATAGCTCCACGACTCAGCTTTTCTTATGTTCCACTACGTACATGGAGAAAAAGGTGGAAAATATATTATAGGCTAAGATAACAAAATATATTGAGGCAATGATGACAGTTGTAATTTCCAATCTTCCTCCATCTAGAGTTACAGCACTATGCCGAGAGAGAATCCTAACTGTTGTCATGCAACATGAACTAAAAAGGAAACAAGGGGAATCGCTTGTAAAATTACAAAATTATATAAAAACTTATTAAAGGTATTTTAAAAAGAGAGTATTCCATGATTTCTAGAATATGCCATAACTCCACAAATCTGAATTTCATTATTTTAACACAAAATTATGATAAATTGATCACCCCCTGAAACTGACATTTATCTCTGATGTGTATACTCCTTTGCATTGAATATAAAACAAGAGAAAGGAAAAGATTGGATGGAAAAGAAAGAAATCATAGAACTGTTGATTTTTAGTAATGCAGTCTCTTGCAAGTTTAACATTGAAGTAAAGGAACAAATACAATTTAAAGAATCCTGAGTGGGTTAAGTTCAATTTCAAGTATAGATTCATTTTAAATGGGCCATCTGTTTTGAACATGGAGAAACTTAAAAGAACATCCAACTATAAAATTAATAAGAAATGAAAACTTTATTATTTCTAAAATAATCTGAAACAAACATTTAACATATTTAGTAATAATATATTACCTGTATCTAGACCTGCTCACGGGTCGGGCAGCCCGGTCCGTATTGGTCGGACCTAGACAGGAATTTTTTGTTCTAGCCCGGTCCGGTCCGGCTCGGAATAATGTTTTAGGTATTAAAATAATATTATTTTATTTAATTTTAATTATAAAAATATAAAAATATTAATAAAACATATATTTTTTTATTTTTTAAAGGTAATGAACAGTGCTCACGGGCCGGCCCGGGCAAAGATCTTCAAAAAAATTTGGGTCTCGGCCCGACTCATGAGCACCTTTACCTGTATCTTATTATGGATAATAATGCAGCAGCAGATAATGCTAAAGTATACAGCAGTAGATAATGCTAAAGTAGTTAAACAGATTACAATGATTTGAATTAGAGATATCTTAGTGTTTAAAATATTGTTGTTATCCTTTTGTATTTTACTTTAACTCTTACTCTTATCTTCAAGCTATGTATATATATCATTTAGATGAATGTATAAAATATTGAATTCACTTAGAACAAAAGCATTCGATTATCTATATGGTATCAGAGCTTACCACGGACTAAGTGGTTTATTGTTTCTTTTTTTTTATTATTATGGCACAAAACTCAACACTCAATGTCACATTTCTTTCTCATATGATGCAGCTTGTTTCCACCAAGTTAACTCAAAAGAATTACTTGTTGTGGAAATATCAGGTTGAACCATTAATTGAAAGTGTTGGTTTGCACAATCACTTGTCACATGCAGATCAAAACTCTTCTCAGCTGCGTTTGACTGAAAATGATAAGGAAGAAACAAATCCAGAATCTTTAACCTGGAAGGTTGATGATCGTATGCTGAAGAATTTTATTGTAGGCACTTTACAGAGCAAGTTCACTCACTAGTGGTTGGACTCGAAACAGCTCGTGATGTTTGGTTCTGCCTTCAAAATACTTTTGCTGGTAGCACAAAAGAAAGAGAAGCTGACTTGCTTCGACAACTTCATCGAGCAATCAAAGGTACCGATTCTTTTTCTGCATATCTCTGCAAATTTAAGATCATTTGTGATGAACTTGCAGCAATGCAAAAGCCTGTAACAGATGATGATAAGGTTGTTTATGCTATCAATGGTCTTGATGCCACATATGATAGTTTCACTAGTGCTATCTTAGCACGACCCCCACGACCATCCTTCTCTCAGTTTGTAATCTCTATCAATGCATTTGATAGACGTATGAATAGCATAAATACTTTGAGCACACCAGTGTCCGATGAAAAGGCCTTTGTAGCTCATGGTCATAATCGAAATGGCAGAACATTTGGATGGAACAACAACAGATCCAATTATAGAAGAAACTTTCCCTCTTTTAATTCCTCTGGAAGGGGGTTTACATCTATGGCTCAAGGTTTCAAACAAAACAAGGAAGGTTCCACTAGCCAATGGTTCCAGAATAAGATTGGTTCTCCAACTCCTACTGCTGCCTCTGAAGTTTGTCAAATCTGTGACAAACGTGGACATCGTGCCAAGAATTGCTCAAATCGCTTCAACCATGCTTATCAAGATCCTGCAATCCCACAAGCCTTGGCTGCTCACACTCTTGAAAATCCAGTTGATTCCGAATGGACACTTGATACAGGTGCAACCTCCCATATAACAAATGATACAGGTATATTTAATTCTTATTCTCCTTATACAGGCAAAGATAGGATATACATTGGGAATGGACACTCTTTAGCCATCACTCACATTGGTCATGCTACTGTATCTACTTCATCTGGCTCTTTATATTTGCAAAACGTATTACTGGTTCCTAGCTTAACAAGGAGTCCTTTATCTATTGGTCAACTTACTGAAGATTATCCTTGTGTTGTGCTATTTAATTCTCATGGTTTTCTTGTAAAGGATCTGCGGACAATGGCAACACTAGCAAAGGGGACTAAACAAAGAGATCTCTACATCCTGGACTCACAATCGAATGATTCTACGCAAGCAGCTTTCTTCTCCATTCGCCATCATCGAGTCTCATCGGATGTTTGGCATAACATGCTCGGCCACACAAATTCGAAAGTTGTTAATTTTCTCATTAAAGACAATAAACTTCCTGTTACTTCCAGACATACAACTGCCACTGTTTGTTCTAGTTGTCAACAAGGAAAGAGTTGTAAACTCCCATTTATAATAGACACAACTCGTTCTGCTTCTATTTTGTTCAAAGTACATGTTGATCTTTGGGGACCAGCACCTATGCTTTCTGTGCAACAATTTGGTTACTTTGCTATATTTGTGGATGATTATTCTAGATTTACTTGGTTTTATCCTCTTCGCAAGAAATTTGATTTCATACAATGCTTCATTCATTTAAGAAAATAGTGGAAAATTATTTCAGTACAACCATCAAAATTTTTCAATGTGATGAAGGGGGTGAGTTTCATAAAGGGGAACTTTCACAGTTATTCAAAGATGCTGGCATTCAAAAATTTACTGCTTGTCCAAAAACCCCAGAACAAAACAGTGTAGCTGAAAGGAAGCATCGTCATATTGTAGAACTTGGTTTGTCAATGCTCTTCCACTGTAAAGCACCAAAAACAATATGGGCTGATGCATTCTCTACTGCAGTCTACCTTATAAACAGGCTTCCATCCTCCACATTAAAGATGCAGACTCCTTTTAAAATACTTTACAACAGAGATCCTGATTACACTTCCTTAAGAACATTCGGTTGTTGCTGCTATCCATATTTGAGGGGTTATGCAGAAAATAAATTTTCTTCAAGGTCTATTCCATGTGTTTTTTTTTTGGGTTATAGTTCTTCACACAAGGGATATAGATGTTTGGTTCCCTCTACTGGAAGAGTATATATATATCTCGTCATGTGGTATTTGACGAACAAACATTTCCATTTGCAGATAATTCACTGTCTATTTGTCTTGCTTTACTGTCGCCTGTAGCTGTCACAGTTCCTTCGGCTGGTAACACTTGGAACACAGATTCAATCTTGGATTTAGTTCCTTCAGACTCTAATCTACAACATGCTCGTAGCTCTCCATTCATCCCTGTCACAGAAGTTAATACTACTGCTACTACTTCATCCTCTGAAGTCCTTATTATTCATCATGACAGCAACTCTCATCCTATTTCTGCTACAGGAGTTAATACTAATGTTGATTTGTATGAAGTACCTTCTACTGCTTGACCCACTCCGTTGCTCAATATCTTGGATGGTTCGACGTCTGCTCCACTCTATACTTCCAAATCTACTGATTTCACATTGAATACCCATCCAATGAGAACTAGAGGTAAAGCTCACGTTGGACTACTTCATCATCAATCTTCCACTATTCCTATGGAACCCAAATCTCTTAAAACTGCATTGAAAGACTCTCAGTGGAAATTAGCTATGGAAAATGAACTTACTGCACTCAAGCAAAATAAAACATGGACTATTGTACCTCGTACTGCTGATATGAATGTGGTAAGTTGTAATTGGTATTCAAAACCAAACTTAAGGCTGATGGCACTCTAGAAAGACTAAAAGCGAGACTTGTTGCTCGTGGATATACTCAAATTGAAGGATTTGATTATACAGAAACATTCAGTCCTGTGGTTCATCCGTAAACTATACGAATTATCTTGAGTATTGCTTTATCTCTTCATTAGCCTATACGACAACTGGATGTAAAGAATGCCTTTTTGTATGGCCAACTTACTATGCTGGTTTTTATGGAGCAGCCTCAGGGTTTTGTATTATCTACTCATCCGAACTATGTTTGCTGCTTGCATAAATCTCTTTATGGCTTGAAACAAGATCTCGTGCTTGGTTTGATAGATTCAGCTCATATCTTTTGCAACATGGATTCTCTTGTAGCTCACACGACTCCTCATTGTTTCTTCATCGATCGGAAGCTAGCATTGTCATCTTGCTTCTGTATGTTGATGATATTGTAATACAGCCAGCCACACATCCTTACTTGAGAAAGTTATCTCTACCCTCAGTGTTGAGTTTGCTATGAAAGATCTTGGGTGCTTACATTATTTCCTTGGGATAGAGGTACATTCCACAGATAATGGTCTTCATCTATCTCAAAAGAAATATGCTAATGATATACTGAGTCGAGCAAAAATGACTGATTGCAATGCAATATCTACCCCTTTACCTGCTAAACTTGAACTTGCAACTCATGCTAAACAAGTTCTGAACCCACAATTTTATCGACAAATGGTAGGAGCCTTGCAATACTTGACTTTGACACGACCTGATCTCTGCTTTGCTGTTAACATTCTTTGTCAACATATGCATTGTCCATCTACATATCATTTTCAACTTTTAAAACGAGTCTTGCGTTATGTTAAGGGTTCGGTTGATTATGGTCTTCATCAATTGCGTGACACTATTTTTGATGTATCTGCATTTTCTAATGCTGATTGGGCAGGCTGTCTTTTAACAAGGCGTTCTACCTCTGGATTCTCTGTCTATTTTAGATCAAATTTAATTTCGTGGTCAGCAAAGAAACAGCCTACTGTCTCTAGGTCCAGTTCTGAAGCAGAGTATCGTTCTATGGCTTTGGCAACTGCTGAAGTTACTTGGTTGTGTTCCATCCTTCGTGAGCTGGGAATCTCCCTGCCTAAACCACCAACTTTATTTTGTGACAATTTATCAGCTCTTTATATGAGTGTCAATCCGGTGTTCCATGGTAGAACAAAGCATATAGAGCTCAATTATCATTTTGTTCGTGAGAAAGTTGCGTTGGGAAATCTAATCACTAGATATGTCTCTTCTTCAACTCAACTTGCTGATTTGTTCACAAAATCTTTACTTCGTGATAGATTATGTTGCTCTGACTCTTCATTTTTCTTAAAGTATCAATGTCCGATACCCGTGTGCGACATATTCGAACATGGGTAAGGGGATATGACTCTCCAAAAATCCTTCAAATACATGAAAAAACTTTAAAAAAACTAAATATATCCTTGTCGGACACATACCCATATCCGACACTCACATTTGAGTCCGAGTAACATAAGTCTCTATTATCAGATAAAACCTGAAGTTATGAACAACGCTTTTCACAAGCACAGAGGTATCGGGACAAGCAGTGTTACCAAGCTGCCCCTCCTGGAAGGCAACTAGCTTCTTACATTGAATTCTTAGATCGAGATAAGATTTTGTGTTGAACCATAATAGTTTTTGCAATGTTGAAATAACTGGAAAATTAAGCTAATTTTCTGTATTCGACTCTGGTTTGTCTTAATTATCCAAAAAAAAAAGACTCTGGTTTGTCTTGACCACCACATTGTCTTCTGTATATACCTAACGTGGGCACCTTATCCAAGCAAGGCCCCCACTCCCCCAATATACTGTTCGAGGATATGCTGAAAAAATTCCACCTTGTTATATAAATATTATTTGAGGTTTAAAGGGACTAAAAGAGTTTAGAGCCAATTGCCACCGGCAGGACCTCATATAACTTCAAATATCAACTCTTTGAAATGAGTCTTTAATTAAACTTTGATTGTCTTCTAATATTTGTTCCCTTTCCTATTTTCAAAAGCTATCTACCTGCCCAAGATCCATCTATTAAACTTAGTCCAACAGGTTAGTTAGTGTATTGAGCCTTGAGCTTCTTGACAAAACACATATAACTAAGTTTAATCCAAGTGTTTTCAAATTATAAATAAACAAGCTTTTGCTTTGTAAAATGATAGGAAGAGTTAGCCAAACAATCATCTGTTTAATAAAATGTGGGATTCTTAATTCCAGTGATTAATATTCAAAACTTGACAACGACGTTCAATATAAAAAAGAATGATAGGAAGAGTCGACCAAACATTAAGCAAAGTGGTCCAAACAAATGTAGAATAGGTCCTACATATAAATGCAAATGGTGATTAAAGTTCATTAGAACAGGATGCAAATGAATGCTTTTTTTTTTTTCATCATGCATTTCAAGTTTTTCAAATTTCTAGCACGGTTGATTTGTGGTCCTGCGAAACAATATGATTACCCAAAGGAAGGTTATGTATTTATCTTTTACCAATAGAGTCCTGGTGATGGAAAATGATTGGCAAACCAGTAAATTAACCTTCTGCTATGCTTGATAGTCTAGTTCATCAGTCAATTTCGTTGGTTTGGGCACCGACAGTCACACCTCGACATCTTATCTTGGCTTTGATAAACTAAAGGTGACGAGGAAATCTGCCTTTTGGTCATATTTCTAAGTTCTTGACTAATGATGATGATAATAAGATATTATTATAGTTTGAGGTGTCAATCTAGCAAGTGGAGATGGGTTTGAGTTGAATCATTATGGGTTAAAAAAGATTTAGGTTATTTTAGATTCAAATCATTTAAGTTAGATTCGGATTTTTTAGATTTGATACTCAAGTTATTCGAGTTCGATGATATTTTTTTTATCTAAATTATTAATTTTTAAAGTCAAATAAATTTAATTTTGAATAATATCAAGTTAGATTTTTAGATTGTTTGGGTTTGGGTTATTTCAGAATCAAGTTGATTCAGGTTTGGATTATTTAAATTTTAAGTTGAACGAATTTAGATTGTTAACATTTTTGATAAAATCGGATTGAGTTGGATTCGGACGAATTAAATGAGTTTTTTGAATTCGGGTGAATTTTAGCTAATTACAGTAATGAGAAAAGTTGAACTTGAAGTAATGATGCAGCATATAAAATTAAGCTTCCTAATAATTTATTTAGGCTTTATTTGATTGATATTTTTGTTATTTATTTTTTAATTTTTCAAATAAAAGGAAAAATTAAAAATAAAAATTAATAACAAAAAAAATAAAAATAAAGCACCAATCACTCGAATGGACCATGTTGCTAATCTCTTTAAGGCTGTTTTTGACCTTTACCTACCAGTTTGATCCATATAAAAATGCAAAGAATAATATTCAAAACTTTGAATAATCAAGTAAGAAATTTAATGGGGATAAGAGAAAAGAATGGTCTCATTTTGTTATAATTCATAAGCATGTCCATTGATGAGCAATCGTAAATTAGAGTTGCCTCATCTAGGAAGAAAAACTTGCCTCCTCTGCATGATTTTCAGACAGAAAATTCATTGACATGACTTCTAAAATGATATTTAAGTTGTGAAAATCTGTAATATTATTTTAGTCCTATCAAATCAAACATTGCAAATCAATGAACAACATTAAATACTGCTGGATTACAAAAGCAAGTATGATGAACTGACAGCATTGCTTACATATATATGCTACTCCACTCCATGCATCTAGACACTACTATGGTGCTTCAGTCCATGTCATGCCAAGAAAACTTTATTAACATAATAATTTCTTTCAACATTTAGCAGAGACCACCAAAATTTCTATTCTGATCCATCAGATATGATCATCTTTTTCCTACAGATTCCTTATATTATTAATTTGTTCATATATGCCACTGTATTGTCATAATTCTCATTCAATGTCTTCTGAGTTATCTCTGTTCCAGCAGATTACATTTTATGGGACCAGTATTCAGAGTGAAGCTGCATCTCTTGTTGGTAGATCTGATATTATATCGTATTTGTGTTATTTTTTATATTATAATTATATAAATTTTAATATATTAATAATTTATGTTATATAAATATTAATATATTCGTATATTTTTATTATATTCATATTATTTTTTTTATTGAATCATATTCGTATTTAAAACTTGTTTACTACTACTTTGAGATGGTAAAACAAAAATGCTTTATGGCATTTCTTGTACCAAAAACCCAGAAGTTTCCCCACCTTCTTTTATAGGCTGGCAGCTCAACCCTTTTGGCATTAGCATCTAACTTGAAATCCTATAGCTCCTGACTGATATAGTTACATATATATATATATATATATATATATTTTACAGTCTTTTTAAGTTTTAACCTTATAAATCTGCCTCAAATTATCATAGATAACATCATTAAGTCATTCTTTCAATCAGTAGACGACAAAAGATACGAAGAAATTGGCAAAAGCATGAAACCTCTACGTCTCTACCTAAACATATTTACTGCGGATGGTAGAGTCATGATTAGGCTTGGTCCTTTTCAATCAATGGACAATAAATTCTTTGTTTTGTGTTTTAAAGGCTCCAGTCATAAATCCTAACTTGTTCATATATGCCAGCGGTGAGAACTCCTTTTATTATTTCTGTTATTTCGATTTTTTTTTTTTAAATATTTTTATTTTTATTTGATATTTGTATTTGATACATATGTAAATATAAATATGAGATATAATTATTTAAATATATGAAATTTAAAAAAAAAATTAAATATATTTAAATTGAACACAAATTCATATCCAATATTCATTTTCGAATCCGAATAACTTAACCTTCCATTGATCATTATCTTTTATTCGTATCCATCGTTCACATCCAAATACGGGTAACACATGCTTTTTAACATTGTCACTGCGTTTTGATCCTCCCATTCCTCATCGGTACAATCAATCAATGCTGCCTGAATTATGTTGATATGTTTCTTATAATCTTTAATAAAAAATGTTAATTAATGTTTAAGGTGATATATATATATATAATATAATTAATATATTATTTCATTTTAAATTTAATAGAAAAAACATATTAAATACAAAAAAAATTTAAAATAATAAATAAATAAATTTTAACTAATTTTTATTAACGGACCAATTTTTAATTTAAACATGCTATTGTTCCTCACATTAACTGCAGTTAAAAAGGTCCCTTCACCAACCATCATTAATTGAATGACCATAAAGATTGAACAGTCTCTTATAGCCAAACTTTCCCTGACAAATTTGCTCTAAAAAGACTCCTCTTTTGTCTTTGCCAGCTAAAATAACTATAAATTGTTTTTACCTATCTCTTCACATTAAGAAGAAAACCTCTTACCTGATTCCTTTTTCCCCCATTTTTTTCCAAAACATAGAGTCAATCATCGTTTATCTATGCTTCTCCCTGGATTGGTTCAAATGCATCTTTTCGAATAGCAAAATAATCTTCAAACGGAAATACTGGAAATGTCAAGTCTCATGTGTTAATAAATAAAGAAAAATATTAATCAATATTTAGTGAAATTGATTAAGATAATATTTTTAAAAAAATATAATTAAAAAATTATTTTTTATTAAATTCAATAAAAATATTATATTAATTATAAATAAATTAAATAATTTTTAACCGGTATTTATAAACACCAATTAATCGGACCCATAAATAAAAGCTTATTTATCAACCCAAGATTGAGGGAAGCCTCACTCTGTGAACCATTGTCTGGTAGAAAACTTAAGATTCTGTACTTTTCATTGGTTCACCCTGATGTTTGATCATTGATTGTTCTGCAAAAATAATGAAAAAGATGTACCTTTTAGCCCAAGTTATGGAACTTGAAGCTCATTCCACTACACAAACTACAAAATTGTTCCAAACATATCTATCTGCACCATCTCAAAAGTCACAACTAGAAAAATGCTGACAGCTTTCAAGCAGTTCAACCATGATGTACTCTGTTGAATTTAGTATATTTAGCTAACTTTAAGAAAGATAAATGGATAATGTTTTTCACTCTTAAATTTGGTTTTCTATTATAAAAAAAAAAAAAAAAAAGAAACAAGAAATTAGTTTTCTCGATAGGTTTGCCATCCTGAGAGACAGAGAAATAAAAAATTATGTTATTCAGATCTTATTATTATTTTTTTAAAGCACTTATAATCAACAGCTGTATTAGACATGTATTTAAATAAGAGTATGAGGATATAATCTTTCAAATATATGAAAAAAATTTAAAATTTAAATATATCTATATCAAACATATATTCATATCCTAACACGTATTTGACTTGGTTCAACAGATCACTTTCCAACTATGTTATTCTTGGATTCTTTATTTTTTTTATAACATTCGTGTGATACTTGTGTTTGATAAATATTGGAATATGATATGGACATTTTTTTTTTTAAATTAAATATATCCATATCAAATATATATTCATATCATATATTTACTTTTAAATTCAGGTAACATAGGTTTTCAAAAAGAAGTCATTTGTAAACTCACATTATAATCTTAAAAAAATTTGTTGTTAAGTTCAATTTTTATTTAGAATGCTCTCACATTGTGGATTAATTTATAGCTTAACTGAATAATTTATGAAATGTTAATATCTTTCTGTGCTAATGGCATTACTCATCTTCTTAAAGAAAATGATTGATCAGAGATCTCATCTAACGAAAATCCTTGCAATAACTGAGAAAGAATTGTGAATAAATGTTAGCATTAGCACTTTGTATTTGCGATGACAAACTTGAGTATTCAGTCTAAAGAGCGCATGAATTAGCTGCAGCAGTCATTCATCAAAGGCAACACCACTCAAGGAATTAAATTACAATCGCGGATGAATTTTTTGTCGCATTACGTTTATCGAAATTACAGACGTATTGAATATTATCGAAGTCAATTGCAGTAAATATCAACGATGTATATCAACAACAACAAAAATCAAAATCGTAAAATAATAATCGTAATATCAAGTTATACGATCAATATTTAAATGTCGGACACCATTTAAAAGGAAATGATATGTGTAAATACATAATCAAAGCCCAGTGACTCACCTGATAAAGATTGAAGGAGGCCTGACTGTGTAAATACATAATCAAAGCCCAGTGATATCAGATGATGGGTTGGTCTAATTATAACAGCTAAAATCCTGAAAACTAAACCTATAGGTCTTCAAGCACATTCTATGATCCAAAGCTATGTGCAAACATTTCAAATCTATCACTACACTCATTACAATAATAAAGAGAATAGACATTATTGAACTGCTCAATTATTAGACTAGCTAAAATATGCCTGCACAACTACCCAAACCAAATTAAAAGTCACTCCAAAAGTAGCAAATGTTCATAAAAGAGCAATGTTACAATTAGGACATGCATGATCAAGTTAATTAGTCTACAAAAACTCAAAATTTCCGATCACCCACATGATCTAAGACTAATTTGATTCATCTATAAGCAATGTAAATCACATCTAACCAATCAAGATCAGAAATTCAGAATGCATCATTTAAAATCATAACAAGGGGGAGAAGTTTGAGAAACATGCTATTAATTAAATCCCAGAATAATATCATAATATGGTAGCTAGACAAATCTTAGGACTGGACAGATCAAAGAAAGATCAACGAGGATGTTGGATGTTACATTCAGGGGTGAAACAAAAAATTTTATGTTAGGAGTGTCGCAATAAAAAGGAGTCAAAATAAATTTTTTACTATTTTGATTTAGAAAATATTTAAAAAATAAAGAGTTTTGAGGAACTAAAGAGGATAAAGCCCCTGCCTGCCCCTTAATCTGCCCCTGCTTACATTGTACTAATAATTTGCTTTAATTCCCATTATTTGTACAATATGTCCAGATAAAGTGTAAGATTATGAAGAGACTACGCTGACCTTTTCATATTTTACTCCTATTCCAAAGTAAAAATAAATCTAATAAAGCTATGCCATGGTCCTCCCCATTCCCCCAACATCCTGGATTAATTTGTTCTAGGTTTTAGTTTTATACATATGATACTTTCATATTACGCTCAAGTCAAATATTATTGGAATTGGATTTTTTTTTCCTTAAAGAATTAAAGAGACTTTAAATTCCAAACTCAATGCTCAAGTTGGAAGAGTAACTTGTCATGCTTTTACTCTTTTTTTGAGAGAGATAAAAGGAAGTTTTATTAAAATGATAAAAAGATGAGCACAAAAACATATTAGTATAATCCATCAAAATCAACCAAAGGGGCAGAAACCCAAACTTTGGACCCTATGTTTAATGATAAAAATTAATCCCAATAAGACAAAGTAACCCCAAATTTTTAGCTTCTTTGGGTCACCAGAATGTCGATAGTTATTAAACTGAAAGCTCCACCGATTGCTTTTGTGGGTGTGACAAAGTTTAGAACTTGTTGTAATAACCAATTTTCGTCCGGATCGGATCCGAATCCGACCCGGACCAAGTGCGAACCGGGCCTGCTATTCAGCAGGCTCAATCTGCTGTCCAAACCCGATTTGGGCCCAAACCCAGAAAAGCCCGATCAGCCAAAACCCAAACCAGGCCCACTAGCCCTACCCCTGAAACCCTAAACCAAACCCTAATCCCTAGCCGCCTCTAGCCGCCTCTCCCTGCCACCTAACCCCCCACTTGCCTTGCCAGCCGCCACCGAGCCAGCCCCGAACCGATCTCCCCACCGCCATAACCCCCTATAAAAGGGGAGGTCCGAAACGCCAAAAAAAAAAGGGAGGGAGGAGGAGGAGGATTTGATCCTCCACAGAGGGGATCCAGATCGGACCCTCCCGGAGGCCCCCAGATCCGAACCAAAAAGGAGGGGCCAAGAAGAAGAAACCCCCATCAACGAGGCCAGATCCACCGATTCGGATCCCCCCAGGGAGGAGGAGGCCTCAGCCGGAGAGGAGGAGGCCATGGATTTGGCCCCCCCCATATTCAGACCCCAAAAAAATCCAGATCTGAGGTCCGAAACCCAGATCTGGATCCCCCCTTTCGAAACCAAATCCCAAGAAAAAAACACCAGATCGACATCCCCCCGTTCACTAAAAAAAAACCAGATCGGGGTCCGAAATCCCGATTCGGACCCCCCTTCTTCCACCACCGACTCCCACCAGATCGACCCCCCACTTCCTCAGAAACCAAAACCTGCAAAGAAAAAACCAAAAAAAAACCGAGCAGCACGCCAAAAGAAAAAGAATTGCTAGAAAAGTACTCATGGTTTAGGGAAAAACTATAGAAGAAAAAAATATAGTTTTTTTTCTCTTGGTAAAAGAGACACGCTTTTTGAGGGAATCAAAATGGCACTTACGTTTT
This sequence comes from Fremontodendron californicum, assembly GCA_030761205.1. Taxonomy (NCBI): domain Eukaryota; kingdom Viridiplantae; phylum Streptophyta; class Magnoliopsida; order Malvales; family Malvaceae; genus Fremontodendron; species Fremontodendron californicum. Next base: position 21,764,862 of record JAULJL010000022.1, on the reverse strand, counting down.
ATGTGAAATATATGGCTATGAATTCATTTTGTTTTATGTGATAAGAAAAGATTGAATTCACTTTTTGGCATTCACGTTTTTTGAGAAAAATTCCACTATATAGAGAATTGTTCTCTTGAGGGAAGATTTGAATGAATCGGCCAACTAAGCCATTAGGAAAGGATAGGTTTTTTTTTTTTTTTTATTTAAATAATGATAATAATAAATAAAAAGAAAGGAAAGTAAGAAAGTGGGGAGAGCTACAGAGAGGTATAGGAAAGATTTTATAAAAAAGGGAAAGGAAGGTGGAGTGGAAGGAAGGTGATTTTGCGAAGATCGAGTACGGCATTTTAATTTTCGGATTCTCGATATTTTTCTGGTGATTTTACGAAGATTAAGTCCAGCATTTTGATTTCTCGGATTCTCGACATTTGTCAGGTATGATTTTAATTTTCTTATTTATTTTCATTACTATTTGTATTTATTTATTTTCGTCCGGCATTCGATATATTTTTATTATTCTGTGTAAATTTTAAAATATTAAAATAATATTTTTTAATTAATATATGTCTTTTAAAATTATTTTCGATAAATAAAATTATCTAAAAACGGATATCTTTCTCGGATGGTCAGAGTATCGATCGTTCTTCGAAATGGTCCGAGTAAGAATAATAATCGAAACACTATCGAAAGTATCGGAGTGATTCGGGAATTACTCTTACATAGATAATTTTTTTTTATTTGGGAAATAATTATTAAAAGCATTTTAATTTACCTTTCAAAAAAAAAAGAGTTTTTAATAAATACGAATTGCCGACGACAGAATTCGAAGGATCACGGTTGTGATTCCTAAGATGTCTTGAGGTGAGAAGATCTCGTTAAATACCACCGAGAGTGTCGGGAATATTTAATGAGTACTTTCGATAATAAATTTACGTTCACTTTCGATTTTAAAAATAAAAATAAAAAAACAATTCAAGAAAATCCAAAAAAATAATAAACATGTTTTCTTTAAGAATAAAAAAATAAAAGAGAATTATTTTTAAATACCGATGTTAAATCCATTAAATCGAGATTAAAGATAACACGTGATCAAGTGGTACCGTTTTCTAAACGGGCGTTGCGGGGGTGCTAATCCTTCCCCGTACGTAACCGACTCCCGAACCCAAATTTGTTTTTACTCTGGTTCAAAGCGCGGACTTCAAAATTGGTTTTTTAAAAAAAATGTTTTAATTAATTTTAAAATATTTTACTAAAATCGGTTTTAATAGGTGGCCAATCACACCTAGCAAAAAAGATTGGTGGCGATTCCATTTTTTGTGTTTTCATCAAATTCGTCTTAGCGGTCCAAAAAAACCGTTATGACAGCTTGGCGACTCCACTGGGGACGCATTGAGAGTCGAGCCACAAATTGATCATGTGTTATTTTAAAATCTCGAATTAATGGATTTAATCGATATTTAATTTTAATTCTCTTTATATTCTTTCTTTCTGTATTTCTATTTTGCTGGCAGTTACATTTTGACAATAACCTCCGCATGGGCTAGCGAAACACTTTCGGAGTAATAAAGTACCTACGCTTTCGTGAGGCAATAACCTCCGCATAAGCCTGGAAAATATGCTCCAACAAATTGAACCCGTTTTAAATCGGGATGCCTTACTAGCCTTCACGGGCGACAGTAAGGAGCAATTTGGAGCCTTTTAGAACCTAACTCAACCTCATGTAGTGAATTTGAGTAGAGCCATATCGAATTTCCGATCGAATATCCTCGAAATTTGGAAGGAACATGGTGATCTATCGCTATTTGTTTACATTCCGAACAAGAACTGTAAATCGGGTAATGATGAACGCACATCGTACTACCCGCAATTCAGTTTCATTTTTCGCTCCGAAGGCATCGTGATGCTTAAATAAGTTGATACTGTCGGAGCAAATGTTCGTTAACTTTTTGAGTTTGTAAATATGAAAATTTTTCTTTTCGTACATCTCGTACATTTCATGCATTGATGCACTTGTAAATAAAACATGTACATTTATAGTTGTATTTTTTGATTTCACGGTGATAATAATCTCGTTTGATAAACCGCATAGACACTTGTTGTTGATTAAATGAGGATTGCAAACCGGTAGTGTTGAATAAATACTCGGACATTTGTGCCATAATAAGACCCACTACCACAAGTTTTTGATAGAAATTGGTTTTTGAAAATAGTATTTTGATTTTTACAAAAAAAAAAAAACAAAAAAACAAAAACAAAAAAAAAAATTTGCGGATTGAATTTGGGGGCAAAGTTTGTGCAATAAAATTGTTGAATGATCAAGTTCAGTCCAAATCATGAATAGTTTTCTGTATATATTCATGCATTAATTTATTTATTCTTTAGACAAATCAAATTCGCATCATATAGCAATCATAACATGCATGGTCATTCACTGTAGAATACATTAGTGACATACATGATCGTTCTCTGTATATACCAGTATATCATTTTATTTATTCTTTACATACATCATATCGACATCGTGATTGCATTCATTACAATAAGGTCTTGCATTCGTGACATACATGGTCACTCATTGTACATACTCATGCATTAATTTGTTTATTCTTTACATGCATTAATTTGTTTATTCTTTACATGCATCATATAGGCATCGTGTTACATTCACGGCATTCATAGATCATGCATCAGGAAGCACACTTGAGAGGAATAAAAAAAGAGGTCGGTTTAGCTTTGAATGGTTTTCTCTTCCAAATCAGAGGTATAAGAATCACTGCGTACCTCTATTTGTCAAGCCGAAACCATGGAGGATGAACAAAATAGACAGTTAGCCAGATCTCAGCAAGAAACACGGGAACAGATAACAAAATTTCAAGAGAAGTCACGCGAGCAAATAGAAAATATGATTGAAATGATGACTAGGCTGACCCGAGGAAATGGGTTGCTGAAGGATCGATCATAGAGGAAGATGCCAAATACACTTTCGGCGACATTATTACTCTTGACTTTTACGGTTGATTTTTCTTCTCTTTTTGATTTTCTTCCTGAAATCACGCAAAAATCTTTTGTTAGGTTAACATTTTCTTCTGACAGGTCAGATACACTTTCGGCGACATTATTACTCTTGTCTGATTCACTACTCAGTCCTCTATATATTACACCATGTACTCATTCTCTTTCAGGCACTCGGAAAAGAAAAAAATATAAAGTACTTCGTCCCAACGCATTAAAAAAATTTGTGTCTTTGGAGGTGCTTATCCAGGGAAAAATAACATATTCGCTGATGAAGCCATAAGAGTTGGAGTAATACTTGCCCAACAAAAGATCCAGTTGATTTATGGAGGCGGTAGTACGGGTTTAATGGGAGCAGTCGCTACAGCAGCACACGCCGGAGGAAGTCCAGTTCTAGGAATCGTGCCAAAACTATTCACAGATTTTTGTGGACCTACCTTGGGTAAGGAAATACAAGTCTGGAGTATCCCTGAACGAATGACAATCATGTACCATTCTGCCGATGCATTCATTGCTTTACCAGGAGGTCTGGGTTCATTGGAAGAAATAGCTTGCGTGGCTTCTTGGTCATCTTTGGTCACAAATAAGAAACCCATTGGTTTGCTTAATATTAATGGTTATTTTAATAATTTGTTTTCATATTTAGATAATGCTGTGGAAAATGGATTCATGTTTTCAGAGGCAAGGAGAACCATAATTTCTGCTACAACCATTGAAGATTTACTCAAAAAGCTCCAAGCTTATGAGTATTTATCTGCTACGGTTGTTTCGCAAACGCTCGGAAAAAGAAAAAGAGATATGGACGAGCAAGGAGTGGATTGCACTTTGTCTTTGTGACATTATCTAACATTTTGTTTGTTGTGTCTCAGTTATAATAAGTGATTAGCAACCTAAGGGATGCTAATTTGTAAAAAAAAAAAAAATGTTGTGTTTTAAGCCATTTAGAAGTATTCATCCTGAACAAGGTCTGAGTAAGGGAGACTTGAGACATACCTTGTCAGTTTGATTTCTTCTTTTCAAAAAAAAAAAAAATAAATAAAAAATTTGTGTTTTAAGCCATTTAGAAGTATTCATTCTGAACAAGGTCTGAGTAAGGGAGACTTGAGACATACCTTGTCAGTTTGATTTTAATCTTTTTATGTTTACTTGTTAATTTTTGTTTAGTATTTTAGGATTATTTAGGTTGCATGAGTTTGTTTTGAGTCTTAGTTGTTCCTATTCTTATGTTATTAGTTTCTTTTCTCTTACACATGATTCTTTTATTTGGGTTAATAGACTTACATTGAGGACAATGTAAGAATTAAGTGTGGGGGGAATGATTTAGGATTTCTTTTATTTTTGTCTACTATTTTTTTTTATGAGTCTTTATTATTATTTTTAGTGTGTTTTAGTTCCTTTTCAATACTATAATGAGATATGAATTGCATAAGTCTAAAACAGATTTATTAGTGAGAAGATTTTCATGAGAATTAAACTTGATATCAATCTTTTTATGAGCCAATGTTAATATGATATGTTGATTGAGAAAGAAGCATGTTTAGACTTAATCTGACTTGTATAATCATCCTTGTGAGTTTTTTTGAGCCTATAATGATTGACGCATTATACAAATCAATCTAATTTCTTTCTTGAGTGCTCTTATGATTACATGATTCTCTAAAACTTGCTTTAGACCTTGTTGAGACTATATTGATGCATGTGACAACATGAATATGATAGAGGCATTAGGATTATAACCAGAGCCAAACAGCCATCCATTATTAATGTTCTAAGAGAACATCCCCACTAGTGAGCCAATTTGAGCCTACATTAAATATGCTGTTTTATTGGTAACCACAACTTACACCTAGCCTAAATATACTTATATCCTTACCCTTGTTCTAAAGATGGATTATATATTTTGAGACATATTGCAAAAAACAAGGGATATTTTTAGTTGAAAATTTGGGTTAGAAACAAAAGATAAGTGTGGGGGAAGAAAAGAAAAGAAAAAGTCAAGAGAAAAAGAAAGGGATCATTGTCAAATACATTCCCATATTAAAAAAAAAAAAAAATCTTCTCTTGAACTTCTAGTTAAAAAAAGAAAAAAGAAAAAAGAAAAAGATGTTACAAAGTTGGTTAGAATGAAGCAAAGGCTCAACATGAATATTTAGCCTTTGTGACTATGTACTTGTAAAGAGTTTTGAGAAGTTTCTTTGTATGATCTTATTATGTCTCCAAACTTTATGCACTCTTTGGAACCTTTGTGATATCTTTATCCTTTTGTTCTTCAACCACATTACAAACCCCTTGGCCCTATTACAACCTTGATTAAAGACCTCTTGATTTATGAAGTTGCATGATCTCTTAGTGGAGAATAGGTGGACAAGCAAGCATATGGTAGAACTATTTTCATGAGATTGATTGAGTGTAAACACTTTACCATTACTTTAAAGAGTGAAAATCATGAGAGTTTCCCATGTGAGAGGTTGAGATTAAGTTGAATATGCACTATTTTGATTGAAATATGTTATGTTAATATTGGCTTAACTCAAACAATTTACATTCAAGCATGATTTTTTTGTGAAATTCTTTAAGCTATTGATTAGTTTATAAGACTTGTTCAAGGATTGTCTCTAATTTGTATTGAAAGGATTAGGAGTAAATATATTTAGTATATGTAGTTTATTTATATTTTAGTTTTTCAATGTTTGTGGGTATCGTTCTAGTAAACCCTCACGAGACTAAACTCGTCCACTAGGGACACCTAGGGGTTTAAAGGCTTGTATCACATGCTAAGTTCCACCGTGATTTCCTACGAAAGTGGATTAGATTAGATTTTCTTATTTTATTTTTCTTTTGTTTTGCTAGGGACTAGCAACAATCTAAGTGTGGGGGTGTGATAACTCATATAATTATATAGTTTTTAGTTATGTTTTATTATTGTTTTGTGTCAAATACGAGTTATTATTAATTTGAAAAAAAAATGAAAAAAAGAGAAAAATGAAAAATGAGTGTGACCCCATGCATTGATGAAATTCAAGATGGTTTCAAGAAAGAAAAAACCTTTTTATTATTTTCCTCTAAGGAATGACTCTTCGATTTACGTGTTTGTGTTTGAGATGAAAAATGACCATCTTTCATCATCCTTTCACAGAATATGAAATATCCTTTTGCTACCCCTTTTGAGCCTAATGGAATACTTTCGTTCTTTCAGCCCCGATCAAGTATCACCCTCCACACTAGGGGGCAAATGCGAGGAGGGATCTTTTCAAAGGTCACGGATAGTGAAGTCTTGGTTCAAAAACGAAAAAAGAATGCCGTGAATCAAAGAGAAATCTGAGCTTCCAAATAACGACGGGCTCACCTTGTCAAAATAGAAATGCAAAAAAAAGGGAGATAGAAAGGAAACTGAAAGCAAAAAAAAATAGAAAAGAAAGAAAGGAACGGATGAAAATCATCGGATAAAGAGAAAAGCTCAGAAAAGACAAATATTTCAAAGAGAATCCTTCTCATGAAATGATCCTTGATTTGATCACATGTTTGGGCCTATTTATCTTTTCTTTCAGAACATCGAACATTGGCCTACATTACGTACCTTGAAAAGACCATTTCGATCGAGCATGGTCATTTAAATTGACGAGTCTATTCTTAGAGAAATGCATGAGACTTCGGTCTCCTTTCTGGTTAAAAATCTTTTTTGGATAAGTCTTGATTTCTTGAATGCATGGTGAAACATTTAATAAAAAAATGAAAAAAATGGAAAGAATGAGACTCTAGGGTGAAAACCCGACGTGAGCAGTCTAGAGTAAAATGGGAAAATTCCGGTGCTGCTTATGGTATTGTCGAGGCCATAACAAGAGAAGAGGTCATTTTGAAGAAGTTTTCATGTTCTATAAAATCTGTTCCATTTGTGAGTCTAGAAAGGATATACATTTTTCCTGTTGCGAAGTCTCCTTGGATCAACCAAAATCTTGTGGTGCCAAGCCTTCCAAATCAATTTAAAAAAAAGCCGAATGAATACTCAGAAAAACTTCTAACAGTGATCAAGAGATTTGGATATCACAACATGAGGATGACATTTTCAGCTCCAAAGTTTTCAGTAAATAAGCAAACATTTTTCAAAAAAAAAAAAAGGAAGCAAGCAAAAGCAGATAAAAGAAAATATTTTTGGAAGAAACCATTTCCATGTTGGCATAAGACGAAGGTTCTTCTGGCCCAAAGGTATGGAACTATTGAGGTAGAAGAAATAAACACTCGGATTCCATTTGATCTTGAAACACTATCGGGGCAAAGGGATAGTTCCAAATTGAAGAAAAGGGTTGATCTCTTACGAGGCACGAGCGTTTCAGTATACACTCTATTTCGAAGAGGAAAAACGATTTGGAAAAGCTAAACCAAGATCAGAAAGAAAAAAAAAAACAATCGGGAACATTCGCATCATTCATGAACATTTGCATGTTTATTAAGTTTTGCATCTGCATCGTGTCGTAAAATGTGTACAATATTCGAAGGTACTTGCACATGCATCATCAGGGGCATACACATTGACATCGCATGACATTCACATTTCATGCATGACATTGACTATTTGAAATTTTGACATTTGAATTCGAGCATTCAGTGAGATTTTCTTCCAAGATATGATCTTCAGGTATGATCACCAAGACCTCCGGGCACCTCTTTTAAAATCTCCGGGTTACCTCTTTTAAGTCCTCCGGGCACAGGAAAAGATTTAAATTTCAAAGTTGTAGAGCCTCTGATGAGAGGAGCAATTTAAATTTCAAAGTTGTAGAGCCTCTGATGAGAGGAGCAATTTATTTTCAAAGTTGTAGAGCCTCTGATGAGAGGAGCAATTTATTTTCGAAGTTGTGGAGTCTCTGATGAGAGGGGCAATTTATTTTCAAAGTTGTGGAGCCTCTGATTAGAGGAGCAATTTATTTTCAAAATGATAGAAAATTAGAAAAAAAAAACCTCCGGGCACCTGTTCTAAGACCTCCGGGCACCACTTTTAAATCCTTCCGGCACAGCGAAAGAAAAAGGAAAATTAGAAAGAAAGAAGACCTCCGAGCATCTATTCTAAGACCTCCGGGCACTATTCTCAAAAATCATGGATGAGACCTCCCGGCACCATTTTCAAAGAAAAGTCATGTTTTCAAGACCTCCGGGCACTATTCTCAAAAATCACGAATAAGACCTCCGGGCACCATTTTCAAAAAAAAAGTCATGTTTTCAAGACCTCCGGGCACTATTATGGAAAATCATGGATAAGACATCCGGGCACCATTTTCAATGAAAAGACATTTTTAAAGACCTCCGGACACCTGTTTCAAGACCTCCGAGCATTATCCTCAAAAATCATGTTTTCAAGACCTCCGGGCACCTTTCTAAAAAAAAATCATTGATAAAGACCGTTGGGCATCATTCTCAAAGTCAAGAATAAGACCGCCGGGCACCACTTTCAAAGAAATAGCGTTTTTAGACCTCCAAGTATCTGCTTTCAAAAACCTCCGGGTAACATCTTTCAAAATGACATTTTTTAAAACCTCCGGGTACCATTTTCAATTCTTGCGAAGTCAAACTCGTTACTTTAAAAAAGATCGAGCCTCAGTACGATTAGTCAAGTGGCGATATCTGAAGAACCTGACAAGGAATTTCAAAACTAAACGAAAAATATGGGGATATCCAGAATGAGTCTTCACTTTCGTAAGACTAAGGTAGTAAGCGAGGTGATGATCTAAGTTGTGTTCAAACTCATTGTCAAAAAATCGAAGTTCATTTTTAGATTTCAAAGTTGTGAAGCCTCTGATTAGAGGAGCAATTTATTTTCCAAGTGATGGAGCCTCTGATGAGAGGAGCAATTTATTTTCCAAGTGATAGAGCCTCTGATGAGAGGAGCAATTTAATTTCGAAGTTGTGGAGCCTCTGATGAGAGGAGCAATTTAATTTCAAAGTTGTGGAGCCTCTGATGAGAGGAGCAATTTAATTTCAAAGTTGTAGAGCCTATGATGAGAGGAGCAATTTAAATTTCAAAGTTGTGGAGCCTCTGATGAGAGGAGCAATTTAAATTTCAAAGTTGTGGAGCCTCTGATGAGAGGAGCAATTTAAATTTCAAAGTCGGAGAGCCTCTGATGAGAGGAGCAATTTACTTTCAAAGTTGTGGAGCTTCTGATGAGAGGAGCAATTTATTTTTCCTAGTGGTAGAGCCTCTGATGAGAGGAGCAATTTAAATTTCAAAGTCGTGGAGCCTCTGATGAGAGGAGCAATTTATTTTTCCAAGTAATGGAGCCTCTGATGAGAGAAGCAATTTATTTTCAAAGTCGTGGAGCCTCTGATTAGAGGAGCAATTTATTTTTCCAAGTGATGGAGCCTCTGATGAGAGGAGCAATTTATTTTTCCAAGTGATAGAGCCTCTGATTAGAGGAGCAATTTATTCTTCCAAGTGATAGAGCCTCTGATTAGAGGAGCAATTTATTCTTCCAAGTGATAGAGCATCTAATTAGAGGAGCAATTTATTTTTCCAAGTGATAGAGCCTCTGATTAGAGGAGCAATTTATTCTTCCAAGTGATAGAGCCTCTGATTAGAGGAGCAATTTATTCTTCCAAATGATAGAGCCTCTAATTAGAGGAGCAATTTATTTTCCAAATGATAGAGCCTCGCTAAAAAAAGGATCTCAATAACCGGACAAAATTGGTTATATTGTCTTTGCCCTATTCCTGATTCTCAGCAATGTGCAAAGAGGGGCAGCTGTAATAACCAATTTTCGTCCGGGTCGGATCCGAATCCGACCCGGACCAAGTGCGAACCGGGCCTGCTATTCAGCAGGCCCAATCTGCTGTCCAAACCCGATTTGGGCCCAAACCCAGAAAAGCCCGATCAGCCAAAACCCAAACCAGGCCCACTAGCCCTACCCCTGAAACCCTATACCAAACCCTAATCCCTAGCCGCCTCTAGCCGCCTCTCCCTGCCACCTAACCCCCCACTTGCCTTGCCAGCCGCCACCGAGCCAGCCCCGAACCGACCTCCCCACCGCCATAACCCCCTATAAAAGGGGAGGTCCGAAACGCCAAAAAAAAAGGGGAGGGAGGAGGAGGAGGATTTGATCCTCCACAGAGGGGATCCAGATCGGACCCTCCCGGAGGCCCCCAGATCCGAACCAACAAGGAGGGGCCAAGAAGAAGAAACCCCCATCAACGAGGCCAGATCCACCGATTCGGATCCCCCCAGGGAGGAGGAAGCCTCAGCCGGAGAGGAGGAGGCCATGGATTCGCCCCCCCCATATTCAGACCCCAAAAAAATCCAGATCTGAGGTCCGAAACCCAGATCTGGATCCTCCCTTTCGAAACCAAATCCCAAGAAAAAAACACCAGATTGACATCCCCCCGTTCACTAAAAAAAAACCAGATCGGGGTCCGAAATCCCGATTCGGACCCCCCTTCTTCCACCACCGACTCCCACCAGATCGACCCCCCACCTCTTCAGAAACCAAAACCTGCAAAGAAAAAACAAAAAAAAAAAACAAAAAAAAAACCGAGCAGCACGCCAAAAGAAAAAGAATTGCTAGAAAAGTACTCATGGTTTAGGGAAAAACTATAGAAGAAAAAAATATAGTTTTTTTTCTCTTGGTAAAAGAGACACGCTTTTTGAGAGAATCAAAATGGCACTTATGTTTTATGTGAAATATATTGCTATGAATTCATTTTGTTTTATGTGATAAGAAAAGATTGAATTCACTTTTTGGCATTCACGTTTTTTGAGAAAAATTCCACTATATAGAGAATTGTTCTCTTGAGGGAAGATTTGAATGAATCGGCCAACTAAGCCATTAGGAAAGGATAGGTTTTTTTTTATTTTATTTAAATAATGATAATAATAAATAAAAAGAAAGGAAAGTAAGAAAGTGGGGAGAGCTACAGAGAGGTATAGGAATGATTTTATAAAAAAGGGAAAGGAAAGTGGAGTGGAAGGAAGGTGATTTTGCGAAGATCGAGTACGGCATTTTAATTTTCGGATTCTCGATATTTTTCTGGTGATTTTACGAAGATTAAGTCCAGCATTTTGATTTCTCGGATTCTCGACATTTGTCAGGTATGATTTTAATTTTCTTATTTATTTTCATTACTATTTGTATTTATTTATTTTCGTCCGGCATTCGATATATTTTTATTATTCTGTGTAAATTTTAAAATATTAAAATAATATTTTTTAATTAATATATGTCTTTTAAAATTATTTTCGATAAATAAAATTCTCTAAAAACGGATCTCTTTCTCGGATGGTCAGAGTATCGATCGTTCTTCGAAATGGTCCGAGTAAGAATAATAATCGAAACACTATCGAAAGTATCGGAGTGATTCGGGAATTACTCTTACATAGATAATTTTTTTTTATTTCGGAAATAATTATTAAAAGCATTTTAATTTACCTTTCAAAAAAAAAAAAGAGTTTTTAATAAATACGAATTGCCGACGACGGAATTCGAAGGATCACGGTTGTGATTCCTAAGATGTCTTGAGGTGAGAAGATCTCGTTAAATACCACCGAGAGTGTCGGGAATATTTAATGAGTACTTTCGATAATAAATTTACGTTCACTTTCGATTTTAAAAATAAAAATAAAAAAACAATTCAAGAAAATCCAAAAAAATAATAAACATGTTTTCTTTAAGAATAAAAAAATAAAAGAGAATTATTTTTAAATACCGATGTTAAATCCATTAAATCGAGATTAAAGATAACACGTGATCAAGTGGTACCGTTTTCTAAACGGGCGTTGCGGGGGTGCTAATCCTTCCCCGTACGTAACCGACTCCCGAACCCAAATTTGTTTTTACTCTGGTTCAAAGCGCGGACTTCAAAATTGGGTTTTTTAAAAAAATGTTTTAATTAATTTTAAAATAGTTTACTAAAATCGGTTTTAATAGGTGGCCAATCACACCTAGCAAAAAAGATTGGTGGCGACTCCATTTTTTGTGTTTTCATCAAATTCGTCTTAGCGGTCCAAAAAAACCGTTATGACACTTGTATTATCTAAACTATTTTATTTCGCTTCTATGCACCAAAAATAATTAACCTGGTATGGTTTTAGACAACATATCGGAGTAAAATTCTACTTCCATATTCCATTTGAAACTGCCATAATTAATAAGAATACAATATCATGCATTAACCACACTTGATCCAAATCTCCAATTCTTGTTCCTCAAGTAAAGTTTACTCTTATTTAGAAACCCACCAAACAGCTTCATTTTCACAATCACATACTCTTAACAGTAAACCCTAGAAAGAAATAACAAAAATAAAAAAAACCCTAGACCCCTTCACCAATATGGCTTCCAATACCTTCCTTCTTGGTCCAACAGGGCTTCACCCCAATGGCGATCCCATGGTGGACTCCGTCCAAGCAGGCGTTGGCTACCTTCAAATCGACGCTGTCAAACCGATCATACACCATTTAAGGTTCCCCAAAAACGAGTCCTTCATGTACTCAAACACTGGCAACCCTTGCCTGGACTTGTTCTTCTCTGCCTTGCCTTCCACGCCAAGTCATTCCCTTGTTAACCTGCTAGCAAAGGCCTGGTTATGACCCTTTAACCACTTTGAAGCTTGTGTGCAATCTAAGAGGTTTCCGTGGTATTGGAAAGTCTGATAAAGAAAGCTTTTATAAATCCGCATTGTGGTTACACAAAAACCATCCTAAAACACTAGCGTGTAATGTTAGGGTTTTGGCTGGGTTCGGATGCTACAAGGACTTGATGGAGATTCTTTATAGGCTTTTGGAAGGAGAGAAAGTGAGGGAAAACCCGAAGCAAGAGTGGCAAGCCAGGAAGGAAAAGAAGGGAAAATGGCTGAATGGAAGGATGTGTAAATCCAAGCGTAAGCCACAGTTGCCAAGGGATGTGACAGTTTCCCAGAAGACAAAGATGACAAGAACGCATAAGGAGAATGCGAGAAGTCTTAGGAAGGAGAGGCAGTTGACCAAGGCGAAAAATGCCTATGAAAGGTATTGTAGCGATCCTATGTATAGGTTTTTGCATGATTGTATAGCTGATATGTTTGCAGAAGATTTAAAGAAAGATATAAAGTTTTTGAATTCTGGTGAGGTTCGGAAAATTAGTCTGGGTCTAAATGGTGTCCTTCTATTGATTCGGCTTATGATAAGTCTACTTTAATATGTGAAAGTATAGCTAGGAGGATCTTTCCGAGGAAACCTGGCCCTGATTATGAGGGAATAGAGGAGGCTCATTATGCATTTAGGGTAAGAAATAGGTTGAGAAAGCAAGTTCTTGTGCCTTTGCATAAGGCTCTTGAATTGCCAGAGTTGTATATGAGTTCAAAGCAATGGGATGCTCTGCCTTATAACAGGGTGCCTTCTGTTGCCATGAAAAATTACAAGAACCATTTCTTATGGCATGACCAGGGATTTAAATAGCGGTCGACAACGCGAGGCTACGGCCGCTATTTAGCGGTTGCGGCTCCCTCCGCCGCCGATATTCGTGGCCGATATTTACCGCAATTGACCGTGGTAACATTCATTACGTCCGCAACCGCGATAAATACAACGCGACCGAAAACGCGTCCGCGACTGCAATTTAAATCCCTGGGCATGACAACCAAAGGTTTAGTGGGTATATTGAGGATGTTAGGAAAGAAGACGAAACAATTGCTTCCGGTGCATTGCTTCCACATGAAATCATTGCTTCTTTGAAGGATGCAGATGAGGTTGCTGAGTTGCAATGGAAGAGAATGGTGGAGGGTCTTAAAAAGAAGGGAGAATTGAATAACTGCCTTCTTGTATGTGATGTTTCTGATAGCATGGATGGAACTCCTATGGAGGTCTGTGTTGCTCTTGGGTTATTGATTTCGGAACTTAGTGAAGAGCCATGGAAGGGGAAGGTGATTAGATTTGGCTCGAATCCGGAGCTTCATTTGATCCAAGGGGATAACCTTCTCTCAAAGACTCAGTTCTTAAGGAAGATGGATGGAGGTGCGAATGTTGATTTTGAGAAGGTATTTGATAGAATTTTTCAGGTTGCTGTTGATGGGAAGGTGAAGGAGGATCAGATGATAAAGAGGCTTTTTGTTTTCAGTGGTATGGAATTTGCTGAAGCATCTGGGCAGAATTATGATCATCAAATAAGAAACATTTCAAATTACTCAAATTATTATAATGGTTCTTCATATTGGGATACTAGTAGTAGTGAAGAAGATTATATGCTTGAGGATGACTGGTATGCTATAAGTGAGGTGGAGCAGAAGAAGGTTGCAGAGAAACAGCGAAAACTGACAGCAAAATCATGGGAATCCATGTCAGGGATTTAAATAGCGGCCGCAACGCGACGCTACGGCCGCTATTTAGCGGTTGCGGCTCCCTCCTCCGCCGATATTCGTGGCTGATATTTACCGCAATTGACCGTGGTAACATTCATTACGTCCGCAACCGCGATAAATACAACGCGACCGAAAACGCGTCCGCGACTGCAATTTAAATCCCTGATCCATGTATGGAGGGATACATAGGAAATTTCAAGAGAAAGGTTTCAATATGCGAGAGATTTCAAGAGAAAGGTTTCAATATGTGATGGAGACTCAATTAAGAGTTGTAAACCCAAGTGCAGGTTATGTTCAAGTAATAAATTCTCGGGTGTCCGAGGTCGAACCACAGGGAAGCGTACTAGTAAGTATAAGTTTATAAATATATATGAAAAAGAAAATAAACAAGATATTAGGGAATCAATAACAAAGAAAGTAAACAAGATATTAGAGAACAAAATAAACAAAATAACATAAAAGCAATTAAACAAGATATAAAAAACAATAAGAAAAGATGTTGAGGTTAGAGAATCCACTCTTGGTGTTATGCTAAGATTAATCTTGTTTTATTACACAATTGAAATCCACACATAAAGGAGGTTCCAATCGGAAGGTTTAGCAATTCAGTCCAAATTGTCCAACGTCCATAGCATATGATATTATGTTCATTTGGTATCCTCAAAACTCATAAAAAGAGTCCAAGCATTCCTTATGCCAAGGTATATGTCTACAACAAATCAAGGTTATGAAACCAAGCATTTACTGTGCCATTTTCATTGTCAATAATGAATCAAGATCTCTACTTTGCAAGTATGATTTTAAACCAAAAGAAAATATTATCTATACTAGTGTTTATAAATGATGATTCATTTTAGCTCATGTTTAAGAGACTAACCTTAGCATTTACCAAGAGCTTCACCTCATCACCTCAACAATATGATTATCAACACATACTAAAAATGAAAAGAAATGTAAGAAGCATAAGTAAATAAAGAAAAGAAAACTAGAGAAAGGAAAGAAGAAGAAAACTTAGAGAATTTTATTACAATGGCTAATATCCTACCAATGTATAATGTCTCCTAATACTCATCCAAGGCCCTCTATTTATACACATTTTGGAGAGCTAAATGACAAGAGACAAGCTTTATAAATTTCAAAGGTAGGTATAATAGGTGGGTGCATTTTTCTAACAATTTTCGTCATGTTGTATGACAATTCTGATCAGCCAGCTTGATGGTCGATTTTGTCAATGTTGGAGGCTCGATCTGATCAAATGGTCTTCTAGAAAAATATGCCCCTATCAGTTACTGATCCATAGCCGTTGAAATCAGATCATTTGCTCATGTGGATCGGAAGATATGGTCAAAATACCAAAACGGTGCAGAACAGACGTCATTGCACATCAGCCAACTTGATGGTTGATTTCGGTAGGGAAAACGACTCCGTTTCAAGAAGTGTAAAACATGAAAAAGATAGATATGCCTCTTAACTTTTCACTGTCAAAATTTCAGCCTTAATGCTTCGGTGAAACTCCAGATATAGCTGATATGGCAAACGGTGTCGGAACTGGAACTGAATTGGATTTGCCCTTAATTCTTGATTTAACCTAGTAATCTGAAATCACTCAAAGAAACTCATGAAAAACACCAAATTACATAAAAATATAAAAGATCATAAACACAAGTAGACTAAGCAATAATAACTCGTATTTGACACAAAACAATAATAAAACATAACTAAAAACTATATAATTATACGAGTTATCAATATGACAGAAATTTCAAGAGAAAGGTTTCAATATGACAGCAAAATCATGGGAATCCATGTATGGAGTAAAGAATGTAGAGAAGGAGAAGAATATTTTTCAGAGAAAGCTTGTGCTTCAGAACTATACAATGGTAAGCTTATATACTAGTGCTTACAGTGAGTGAGGAAGGGAACTAGATAAGTACAGTGACTTAGAGGTAAGGATAGAGGTGATAACTTGATATGGTTACAGGATAATTACAGCTAAGTAGGATAAAATACAGATTTAATTGTCAGAACACTGATCATTATCTAACATTCCCCCGCAAGATGGTGGAACCGTCAGAGACACCAATCTTGAAGATAAGATGTTGTAGTCTGGCCTTGGACAGTGGTTTTGTTAACAGGTCTGCCAGCTGATCAACTGTTGAAATGTGAGTGATTGAGAGTTGATTTTGTGCAATTTTTTCTCGAACAAAGAAATAGTCCAGTGCTAAGTGTTTCATTCTTGAGTGAAATACTGGATTTTTGCAAGTATAAGTGGCAGAAAGATTGTCAAAATACACTGTTGGTTTGGAGAAGATATGATGGTGCAGTTCAGATAGTAAGGACTGGATCCAAGTAAGTTCAGAGACAGCTGCTGCTATAGCTCGAAATTCAGCTTCAGTGGATCATTATCTAACATGGAGGGATACATAAGAAGGCTAGTAGAGCATAATTTAGATTCCCTGGCATTAAGAAGACCCGACTTATTTATTTCTAGATGGCAGTGTCCATCCTTTTAAATAGTAATAAATAATGATTGATCAATATGAGTTCATCATCTTTGAGAATAAATTTTCTTATGTTATGATGATGATGATGAACTCATATTGATCAATTAGTTAACTTAGTGCATTAGAGCTAAGATAATCCTTAAAAGATGGCATCTAGCTGGATTCGAATCCCAACATATATAACCACCCCTTGCTCTATTCTCCGTGCTGCTGCTTCATATAAAAAAAAGTAGCTATTTAGAGTTTCTGACTGCCACTTTCTTCATGATTCAGCACTAAGTTTATTCTTAGCTCTAATGCATCATATCTGTAAACATGTATCAGATAATCCTGTCTGTCAGTATGTTTTATTCTTCTCCATCTATAATCAGTTAACACTTACCAGATAGATATATTTCCTTCCACATAGCAAGCACAAACTTAGTTCTGATTCATGAAGAAAGTGGCAGTCAGAAACTCTAAATACTACTTTTTTTTAATGCGAAGCAGCAGCATGGAGAATAGAGAAGGGGTTACGTATATTGGGATTCGAATCCAGATTTGTTAGATGTCATCTTTTAAGGATGATTGTATTAATCAATTGGAT
The DNA here is from genome assembly GCA_030761205.1 of Fremontodendron californicum. Lineage (NCBI taxonomy): Eukaryota > Viridiplantae > Streptophyta > Magnoliopsida > Malvales > Malvaceae > Fremontodendron > Fremontodendron californicum. The sequence goes on along the minus strand of JAULJL010000022.1, from coordinate 21,747,468 downwards.
TAAGTTTAGGACTTCTAAATAGCTACTTGAGACGAAGCAGAGCAGCATGGAGAATAAAACAATGAGTTGCAGATGTTGGAATTCGAACTCCGAGCCTACTAGATGCCACCTCGGGTTGCATGAACAAATTAATTCCAGAGTTCTACTTCGAGAGGCTGTGACAAAAGAAAAAAAGAAAAAGAAAGTGTAGTATCATAATCTTTTCTGTCATAAAAATATAATGGCTAAATTATATTTGAGGTCTTTCGGTTTTGGGCTGGACCAGTTAATTAAGCCAAGACACTAATTGGGTTTAATTACCTTCTTGATTAATGTTCTGACCCAAAACTTTTCCCAGCAAATTGCTAAACACTTGTGAGTGCATTCAGACTTCAGAGATGTTAAATCTGTTTCTAAAAAATTGTTTAATGCCTCAAAATGAAATCTAATAGGACATTTTTTTTAGAAATTTAAGCCATCGAACATATTTATTCATTATCAGCTCATGAAATAGGCGAATTAAAACAGCTAAGCGCAACAAAAATGTGGACTAGAGTTGGTTTTTGCTTCTTTATGTGGTAACTCGATTACTCAAAAAACTATAAATGGAAGGTAGATTTGGAGTCATTGAATTATGACATTAATTTTCTTATGGCACTGCCAAGTTAATATATACGAATTTCAACTATGTTATTGACAGAAGGGTGGAATGAGTATCGGATCCGGCAACTTCTTTATAAAATTAATATATTAATATGATTAATTTATTAAATTTGTCAATTTTAAACTTTATCATTATTAATTAATTTCATTCTCTTTAATTTTTTACTTAATTAAACATTATTATACATAATATTTACTTAAATTAAATTTTTTCTTCTCAATAAATCAAAAAATATCCTATATCAATTATGGTATGTCAACTAATATTTTCTTTTTATAGTAGTAATAGAAAAAATAATTAAAGAAAATTGAACTATTATAATTTTTATACTAAATAATTACGTAGTATTTTTTTTTTTTAACTCTTTCAATTTTTTATGAGAATTATATTAATAAGTCAAAATTATTGTCTTATATATATGTTATTTTTATTTTTACATTAATCATGTTTATATTAATCATATATATATATTGAGTGCCCCAAAATAAAATTTTTGACTTTGCCTATGTGTGTGTACATATATTTTTTTTTTAAATCTTTTCATATATTTAGAGGGTTAAAACTTAGAACTCCATATCCATCCATCGGATATGTGATGAACATATATAAATACTTTAAAAAAAATAAAAAATCGGGACAACATAAGATTTCAAACAAATCCCTCCTGCAAATTCATATCTTTTTTTTTTTTTTTTTTTTTATCCTTTGGGTACGTTGGGTTTTTATCCTTATCCAAGTTCATTCAGATCATTGAGTCTAAATAAAGATGCCTGTTGGCACTCTAGACAGATACTCTGCATGCACATAGATACAGTCTGCTTATTGCGAAACCAATGTATCAACCCTTTCGAATGCAATTCTTCTTAACGAGATAGCTACATTTCCAAAACATACATCAACATCATCATAATTATATATTAGAGGACATTTTTTTCGTTTCTATTGTTCAATGTTTTATCTTTCCATTACGTATGATGTTGCGATAAAACAAGATCACACTTTCATCAGCATCCCCTCGCCGATGTCTAGTACTCCCAATATTTTTCCAAATATTATATTTAAAAACTAATTACACGTATCTTTTATCAATTATCATAACGGTAATTATGTGTAGCGATTCATAAATTAACAATTGATGATCTCTAGAAACGGCAACGGATCGAATATTGTAATTTTTGAAATATTTGAATTTTAATTCGTTTAATTTATATGATATTTGAATTTGTTTATCCGAATTCAGATCCAATTTAGATAGCAATATCCTTAGAATGTTCGAATTCGTTAAATATTCAAATTTATTAAATAAATTTTTTTAAAGATAAAAATATAAAATTAAACAATAATTAAATATGTAAACAGATATCAGATTCAGATATCCAAATCCGTTATCCGAATAACTAAAGCGGATTCGGATATCCGACATTATTCAAAGCAAAACTAAAGCGGATTCAGATATCGGATATCCAAAGATTTTTATATCCAAATCCGCTCCGTATTCGCTACGGATAATAAATCTAATCCAAATCTGAAAATTATCTGAATTCAAAATATATGAATCCACAAAAATCAAATCAAATATTCAATTTTTTACTGTCCATTGTCGTCCCAAACGATGTGAGAGTATCTGATGAAAGTAAAAATTTGAGAGTGATAAATAGCTTTTTCCGGTGTCTAATTATGCTTAAGCATAAGCCTTAAACAATCTTTGTCAACTAAGATGGTTGTTAGTTGTGTCTATAACCATATATCATATAATTGTACCTACTGTCTTAAAAAAAATACGAAGGCTAGCTTGGTTTAGAAAGGGGGGAAAAAAATCAAGAATGGTAATTTGGAGGATCGGATTTTGATTTATTTTGAATTCAAAATTTTCAAGTTCAATTCATTCATGTCTAAATTATTAAGTTTGAAATATAAATCAATTTAATTTCAAGACATTTTGATAACTCTAAAAAATATAGTTATTTTACCACATTTTATACTTTTGAATCGGTCCTTGAGGATTTATTAGGATTTGATTAGTTTTAGATGTTTTTATATTTATTTTAATTATCTATTTTATGTTTAAAATAGTTATTTAGTTGTTATTTATGTGTTTTTATAGGTCCAATGTGATCTGGAGTTTCGAGATGCAAAACGACAAAAATCGGTGCATTCTAATGAGCAGACAGATTCGACCTCCGGAGTTTTTTTCAAGAAAAAATCGATCTTAAAAACTTCAAATGAGAAAACTCTCTTCTTGACTTTTGAAGCTAACTTCTACATTTCAAATTAATTGTTGAGGTTCGAATCATTTTGGTTCGAATTAATTACGGTTTTGATTAATTTTTCTTAATTAAATTTTGTTAAAATTAAGTGATTTTTTTGAGTTTGAATTGGCTTTGCTGGCTCTATATTTTTTTATAAAAAAATACATATTATAACACTAAACAGAACCTAGATTTCCTTTGACATTATATAAGGTCATGTTGTATGTAAGAATTGCATAATCCACTTTGCTCTTAAAATCAAGCTATCTTGTTCCAATTAGACATGCTCATGGGCCGGGCAGCCCGTCTGGCCCGGTCCGTATTGGGTCGAACTTGGGTAGGATATTTTTATCCGGACCGGCCCGGTTTGGAACAGTATTTTTTATTATAATAATATTTTTTCATTTAATTTTAATTATAAAAATATAAAAAAAAATATTTTTTTAATCTGATGAACAGTGAATTCGTACATAGACAAAAAATTTTAAAAAAACCTGACCGCTGCTCGACCCATGAGCATGTCTAATTCCAATCCAAGGCAAAGTATTTTTTTTCTTTCAATAATCTTCATGATTAACGTGCATGAACGTATATGCAATGATAAAAATTCCTCGTGGCAATTAACAGTAATTCAATGAAAACCAAAAAGTAATTCAGTAAATAATTAGTGATTTTTGTTTAAGTCAAATTGATGCATAAAAATGCATATCTTTGTCTGATGGATATCAAATTTAAAGGCGTGTCTGTCAGAAATCATAATAAAAAATGATGAGATAAACAAAATTTTGTTTTAGTATAAATGATATCATAATTCGAGAACAATAGAAAAGATTATAATGGTTGAAATCTAAATTTTAAATTTGTTAAATATTAATTTTTAAAAATAATTATATGAATCAATTGAATTAAATTTAAAAAAAAAAAACTTTGTTTCTCTCAATTTTACTAATACTAAATTGTCTTCAGTAAAAACTTTTTTTTATTTATTTTTTATGAAATGAAGTGACCAAGTTCAGTTAACCATTCTATGATGAAATTGAAACATCAAACTTATTGGATCATGAATGAGCTTTAACACTTTATGAAATTTCTTGAGATATCAAATATCCTTTTTGAATTGACTAAATTCCATTTACTTTTAACCTTTGGCTCTAAATGTCACAATCAAGAATCACGTGACAAAATAAAAATTAAGCGATTCTATTACTTTGTTTTAAATATAAATTTGGAATTTATAGTCTATTACTTTGTTTTAAATATAAATTTGGAATAATTATATAGTTGATTTGATAATTTAATTATCTTCTTTAGCTAACACCATTGACTGACCTGACCTACACCATCCCAAGGGGATTTTTTTTTTTAATACAAAGAAAGTCGTTATATAAGGATAAAGTAAGGAGTTACGAATACTGAAATTCGAATTTCAAATTTGTTAAATATTATTTTTTAAAAATGATTGGATAAATCAATTGAACTAAATCTAGTTTCGAAAATTTTCCATTCTTTAATCAAACAACTATAGCCCAACCAACTATTATTAGAAAGGAAAATATTTTATAGATTTTTTGGCTAAGAAAGAAGAGAATTGTTGCCCATTTGAAAACCAATATTAAGAAGGGCCCAAACAGATTATATTTTTAGATTAATTAAAAAATAGTTAGATCTCAAACAGATTATTATATTGATCTTTTGAATAAAGGAAAGCTGATCGTACATACTTGACAAAGAAAAAGTAATAATGAAGTGACAATATTTTAATGTTGCATAAACTCAATTAGGAAAAAGTCAAATTAGGATATGTTACTAAATTAGCTAAACATAGATTAGTCTAATTATGCATGCAATAGGTAACATTCCAAGAGTTTTATTAAGACCTTAAAGCAGCACTCAGCAGGAAGCTTCCTTTTAGTTTGAAATTAGACTCAATTAGTTATTATTGGAGTATAGACTATAGACAAATTAAATTCATCCTCGATTACTTCTTTTAATCTTCAAGTGTTTACTAATTTCGCCTCTTATATCTTGAATAGATTTGTCCATGGATTGGGTTCAGATCGGACTTAGACAGTATATTAACGAATTTTATAATTTTTCAAACCTAGCCCAAAATATGTGTATAATTTTATTTCCAAACTCAACCCGATTATGCAAAAACAACACCCATATATGTACAAGCACGTTTAAATTTTTACACAAAATAATCGATCTCTTTTAAAAAGTTATATTACTAATAGTACAAGGGGCCAACTCATTTTAAAATATGTCTCATTTTTTTGTTCAATCTTGTTTTTCGAGTTTAATATTTATGTTCAAACTTTTTCAAATATCAAGTGAATTTTTTGATCACTTAGACAAATAATTCGATCCATAGACAAATCTAATCTTTAATGTTTATTAAAATTTTCACCTTTGTTTGCTTTAAACAAGAAATTAGTATAGCCAATGTGATTGTATAGAACAAAAACTTGTTTTTTGGAGAAGATGGAGAAAAAAGATAGAAGAGGTTTTAATTTTTACTTTTGCAATTGAAAAGAGAAAGGGTACAAAGAAAAAGAAGGGATTTTACTGTTTTAGTAAAAGACCAACCAAGCTTCTCTCTTTGCTTAATATAAATTAATTCTTGTAGTTCATTTTACTGTTTTAGTAAAAGACCAACCAAGTTTTTCTCTTTGCTTAATATAAATTAATTCTTGTAGTTCATACTTTTAAGTTTTAACTTGTCAATCTGCAAAATTTATGACCAACAAAATAGAGACTCTCTCTCTCTCTCTCTCTCTCTCCATATAACTACAAAATTTCCTTTTATATTAATTAAAAAAAAAAAAAAACGTGTCCTCAATAGAAGAAACTTTTTTATCGTATAAAGAATGCCCGCAATTTGATAATAGAGAAAGATATTATACATGTTGAGATTCGAACTTCATATCTGTTAGATATCATCTTTTAAAAGCGATTGTATAAATCAATTAGATTAAACCTCAAGCTCGAAACTGTCGAATTCAAATTCCTAAATAGGAAAGATCTTATTTTAAATTCTCGAGTTCAAATCTATGAATAAAGAGCATTACCTCTCATAATCTATGTACCAAAAAACTTAAAAAAAAAAAAAAAAAAAAGTAAAAGAAAAAGAAATGCCTTCAAAGAATAGAAAGACATCTACCAGGTTTGAGATTCGAATATCAACATCTGTAATTTTTTTTTCTATCTTTAAATTATGAGCTCCTTTGTATCAAAAAAATAAAGTATTGTTATATGAAGTTCAAATTCAATTTGAGTAAAAGTTTTGACTCATTAATTTTATAAGAAAAAAAGAGAGGAAGAAATATAATTGATGCGGCAGCCACTCGGAGACTAATCTAGATGCATAAATTTAATATAGAGATATATATAGATCATAGTTTCATTTCAGTAAAAGGGTTTGATCATCTTAATTATTTTTAAGTAAATTTTGAATGGTTTGGTCGGTAACGGAGTTATAGTTCCCTTTTAAATTATCATTTGAACGTTCTTTTCTTTTCGTTTTTAAGAATTTTCTTCTTTTGAATGTGTTTGTTGCATATATAAGTTGATATGTCTAAATAAAATTACATTCTACTAAATTAAAGTGAAATGGAAATTAATTAAAACTTATGATCACCAATTAAATTAATCTCAAAATCTACGAGTAATCATGTTAGCCACCACGCGACACTAGTATTTTATTTGCTCTTTGTATCTTTCATATGATATTGTTGTGTAATTTACTAGTATTTTTTAGATTTGATAATTTTGGATATCATATGAACACAACACGTTTAATAAATATAAAAATAATGTAATAAATAGAACACGACATGTTTAAACACGATTAATACAATACGTTTAATATATGCATTATATTCGTATTTAAAATTTTGAAACATTTGATAATTTGTATTATATTTATATTAAAACGACTAATAAAAAAAATATGAAATACGATACGTATAAACGAATTGTCAAAAAATATTTTTATTAGGGAGAATCTCGAATTTGAATATTGAAAAGTTAGTGAAATAAAGTTCCTTTTGCTTTTAAAACTAGCCAGTAGATAAAATTTTAAGAATTATATATCATAATTCTTGAAATATTTTGTGCAATTTATTTTTATTCTTTTGAAAGAGGAATGTGTGTTAATAAATCCTATAACAGTCTTATTTAAGCATATTTATGAGTGGCCTAGCAGCACCCAAACTCTCTGTCTTTGGTGTATGAGACAGAAGTAATCTCTTGAAATTATTGCTACCTTAAATTCTAATTCCTCAACTTTACATAAAATGGAAAACAAAAAAGGAAAAAGATGATACACATTTAAAATTAAAAATATCAAAATGTGAACCTTCTTACACCTTTGCATTACAAATTGGAGGGTTCTAAAACAAAAGTTGAAGGCAAAACAAAGAAAAAATGAGAAAAATAAAAGGACAAAGAAAAAGAAAAGAAGATTAATAATATAAAACTTGATACAAAGAATCTGGGTTTAATCCAATTGATTCATGCAATCACTTTTAATAAGCGACGTCCTGTAAATCTGGATTCAAATTTTAATATTTGCGACCCATTCTCCTATTCTCATACTACAACGATCATCTTTGTACTAAAAAAAAGTAGAGATGAACAAGAATATATATATATATATATATATATATATATATATATATATATATATTGATTCACCAAGGTGTAGCAGTTTGATCAGAAGTAGTCAAAAGTTCTTCTAAGTAATCTGCACCTAAATCCTCAAACACCACCAAATTGTTTATCCTCACATCATCACTTTCTTTCTTGCTTCTGCTTGTCAGTTTCCTCCTCAAGGAATGTTTTCTCTTTAAAGCTACCACCGGTGAACACCCTTCCTCTTGGTTGCACTTCAGGTCTCTCAGTGATTCCTGCACTCTTTCCACCGGAAAGTTGAGTATAGCGGCGGAGCCTCTCATGGCAAAAGCAGCTTGATCATAAGCCAAAGCAGCTGCTTCTGCACTGTCAAATGTTCCTAGCCAAACCCTTATCCCATGCCTGGTTGAATCCCTAATCTCAGCCGCAAACTTCCCCCACGGCCGCCTTCTTACACCTCGGTAAGACTTTTCTTTCTTAGGACTTTCCTTTTCCATTGAGCTAACCTCTTCTTCTTTCACATGATTAGCATATGTTATTTCTGATGCTTCTTGTGTAACCTCCGCGAGTAGCCCGTATAAAAGCATCTCTTCGGAATCATTTTCGTTGAATGGAAGAGAATTGTGATTGAAAGGGAAAATTTCCGGTGACCCGAATGATGATTCCGATGAGGAGTTGGAATTTGGGGACCCAAAAAGGATAGAATCCATTGGTTTTAAAGGCTTTGGAAGTTTTTCTCTGTAATTCCTCTGTTTTTCACTCTGTTTTTGGTGCAAGTGTTGTGTTGGGGGTTGGAAGCAGAGCAAAAACTTTAGGCTTTGGCTCCTTTTTTATACGCCAAATAAAGGGAGCGTAAAATAAGACAGCATAAGAATAAGGGCAAAAAAAAATTGACAAGTGGCAAAGAAAGCTGACGTGGCACTATATTATTTCATTATTTTAAGTGGGTTCCACAATCAAGGTTAAATGAACACGTGGGTCAATTTGAGCATGGCGGCTTAGTCAAAGCAAGTGACGTCAGCATATGATCTCAGTTTTTGTTGGATATGAAGCTACCATGGGACCTTGTTCACGTGGGTGATGGTGACAACTCAGCATAGCAGTTGGAAATAGGGCTGTAATCAAGTCGTGCCGAGCTCGAGCTCGAACTCGATTCGATATTCGCTGTTCGAAATTCGACTCGAGTTCGACCGAATATTATTTTTCAAGCTCAAGCTCGGCTTGAGATAAAATCGAACTATTCGAGCTCGGCTCGATTAAGCTCGTTTACAATTTACATATTCGAGTTCGAGTTCGAGTTCGAGCTCGAACTCGTTTCATATACAATTTTTTTACATTTAAATAATAAATTTTTTTAAAGATGATATAATATAAAAAACCTTAACATCAAAAAATATATATAATCCTTAACTCTCGATCATAAAAATAAAAAATAAAAATCATTAACAAAAAGAAAAAGAGGAACGCTTGGATCATTGGCAAAGGGATCGAGAGAAGCAGGAAAGCTGAAGGTAACGAGCGTCTGGTTCAAGTACTTTGCACAATGCTCTAAGTTTCCAGCATCCGCAAATGTATACACTCTAAACCACCATACCTTTTATAAAAAAAAGTTGTAAAAATAGAGTTCTAATAGAAAAATAAAATGACCTTGGCAGAGTGAGGAGTTCGTTTTTGGTTTAGGGTTTGAGAAAAAAGTATCATTACTCGAAGATTCGAGTCTGTATCGGTCGCCGGCATTGCGAGAGAAAGATAGCACAGTGAGGGAGAAAGGAAGGAGATAGAAAAAAGTTAGATTTGTAAATTTGAAAATTGAAATTACTTAAACAGCACATTTTCTTTGGAGTTTTTTGGGTTTCAAGTTTTCCTTCGGACCTTTTCAATTGAAAGTTTGAGACTGTGTCTGTGAGGGAGAGAAGTGGCGCGGCTGACAGAGTGAGAGGAAGATAAGAGAAAAAGAATTAGGTTTAGGGTTTTTAGTCTATATATATATATATATATGGTAAAATAGTAAAATAATATTAAATATTAAAAATATATTATATAAAATAAAAAGCTCGATTAGGCTCGCGAGCTACTCGAATAGAGTATTAAGATACTAGAAGTCGGCTCGCTCGATAGCTCGAGCTGCTCGAGCTCGAGCTCGGTTCGATAATAACCGAATCGAATTCGAGTTTTTTTCGAGTCGAACTCGAGTAGTTTGCGAGTACAGGTGTCTCGTTTACACCCCTAGTTGGAAATAACGGTTAAAATTTTGTGAATAAAAATTTGGAAAAACAAAAAAAAAATCTGTTTTTTCTAACACTCTCGTGAATTTCAATTTTTTTTTTTTTTTTGTTTCTCCCATAAAATTTATTTTGCATTGATGGGAAAATGCGATGTTTAAATCATTTAGATAGGATTGGATCGTAAATTTTATTTATGATTGTTCAATGAATTGGGGCAACATCCAAAGGAATTAGTCGCAACATGACTTGACAATGAAAAGCACTATCTATTTTGCAACAACTTAAGCATCAATGTTAAGAGAAACTAGAAAAAGACCACTGCTTCGTTCGGTAGTTTTAATTTTTTTATATAAAATTTAATTAATTAATAATAATAAATTAATTTTAAATTATATTTTTTGAATAATAAGTATTTATTTAATTTTTTATTTTAAAATTGTAATAATATTAATATAATTATATTTTGTTAATTATGAAAATTAAATTTATAATAATTGTTTATTTATAAATTACGTAATATAAATGTATTTTCAAATGTTATTTATATAAATATGTTTTTAAATATTTAAACTTTATTGTATACTGTGTATTTTTATTTATAGGGGGTAAAAATAAAAAAGTAAAATTGTGATTTATATTTTATTCTCTCGTAGGATCGATTTTCTTATAAAGGTTAGTAGCAAGTTCATTTTTTCCTTTTTTTTATTAACTTTTTTTCCCGAATGGATCGAGTATGAATTCTAAATCGATCCGCGACTCAACACGCAGACTTACGCCTTTAAATACATCTTTTAAAATTTAAATAAAAATAATTAATAAAATAATTTTTTTAACTTTTTTCCCTAGCCAGTTGAGTATGGATCCTAAACCGACCACCGAGTCAACGTGCGGACCGACCCCTTTAAAAGTATCATTTAAAATAAAAAAAAATTAATAAAAAAAATTAAAACTTTTTCTCCAGGTGGATCGGGTACGAATCCTAAATCAACTTGCGAGTTAACGTATGAATCAGCCACTCTAAAATCATCATTTAAAATTAAAATAATAATAAGTTTATTTTTTTAACTTTTTCTCCGAGTGGGTCGAATACAAATCTTAAATCGATTCGCGAGTCAACGTGCGAACTAGCACTTTAAATACATCATTTAAAATTAAAAAATAATTTTTTAAATTTTTTTCAAGCGGATCGGATATTTATCCTAAATCGATCTAAGAAAACAAAATATTTTTTTTGGAATATATATTTATTAACTTTTTTTGGATATTTAAAGAAATGTCTCTTAGGTCTCTAAATTTTTTTTTTTGTGACAAGTCAAAAATACCCATAGAAAATGACAAAATAAGACAAAAAAAAACCTTTAATGAAATTAAAAAATTCCCTATGAGTCCCTATGGACTCAATTTTCATAATAGTTGATGTATCAAATTCCTCTTATACATGGAAAATGGAAGAAAAAAAAAAACAACTAAGAGTTTCATCATAGAGCTGTTTATAGATTAGGGTGAAACAAGTTAGGTCCGGTTATTAAAAAAATTTGCTTACTAAAATCCGATTCATTGAGCTCGAAAACTCGTTTAACTATTTAAAAATATATTAAAATATTAAAAAAAATATTTTATATTAATATTTATATACATTTTTAATTAAATTTAAATAAAAAAATTTAATGATTAAATAGTAATTCAAATTGAACCCGGATTATAAATATCATATTAGCTCGAATCTGTCAAACCGGACGGATAATCCAATTCTTGGATATATATATATATATATATATATATCAGGGTTAGGATCAGTCCATTATTTTTTTGTCCATTACTTTCCAATACATTCATCTTTACCATTGACATGTGTAGGATCCACTCATTAATTGTGAAAGTCTCACTTGTGAGTGGTGATTAAGATGTATTTGAAAGTAATGAATTGAAAAAGTAATGAAGGGGAACCGTGAAAGTCTCACTTGTGAGTATTGATTAAGATGTATTGGAAAGTAATGAATTGAAAAAGTAATGGAGGGGAGCCGGAACCATATATATATCGGGTCCAGCTCCCCTCCATTATTTTTTGATTCCATTACTTTCTAATACATCTTAATCACCATTCATAATTGAGATTTTCACAATTAATGAGTGGGTTCTACACATGTCAATGGTAATGATTAGAGCTGGCAAAGCTGGCCTGAATTCGAGAACACGCCCGAGCCGATCCGAGACCGAATCCGATCTGATTCGAATTGACTAAAAAAGTCAAAGGCCCGAATCACAAAAAGCCCGAACCCAAGAAAACCCGAATCCGAAAAAGCCTGAACCCGAGAAAATCCGAATCCAAAAAAAACTCGAACCCATAAAAGCCCAAATCTGTTGCGATCCGAACCCGAGATCGATCCGATCCGAAACCCGTAAAAAATCGAATTTATAATTGTAAAAAACAAATTAAACTATAATTATATGATTTTATTTAAAATAAAAATATATAAATGATACAAATTTTAATAAAAATTTTTAATTTGTAAAAGTATATTTATATTTATTATACAATTATATCAATAATGTATTATTAACAAAAATAATTAATATTATATCTTTAAATTGGATTTAACTTGAAACAGATTAACTATAAATATCAAATATCTTTTAATATTATCCTTATTATATTTACAATAATTAAACATAAAAAATAATATTATTAATTTGACATTTGATTCTATTATAAATAATCATTTACAATATATTATTGTACTTATTCCACATTTAAATCTAAATTTTAATATAATAATACTTCAAATATACTTCAAATATCATATAATTTCAACATATAATTGAACTTCATCTTCATGTTTACTTATTCCACATTTAAATATAAATTTTATATAATTTTATTTAGTTGAATTGATTTATTAATATTTATTTTGATTAAATTGATTTATTAATATTTATTAAAAAATAAATTAATTATTAATATTAAATTAAAGTATAATCTATAGGTATATTATATTACTAATAATTTTAATACAATTAATTTAAATATCTTATTTTTTAAACAAACTAAAATTAATATATTATTATTAACTTTATATTATATAATTTTAAATATTATAATTTATTGGATTAAGTGACTAAGTTCAATGAGTGGTTAAAAGTAAAAAGTCATTTATATAAATGTTTAGTGAGTTTTATTTATAACTTGTTTCATTCTAGTGATTTTTTGAAAATGTTGCCCAATGATTTTTTTATTATTACTTTTTATAGTGTTATTTTTTATTTATTTTAGCTTACTTATATAAAAAAAAAATTCTTATATAATTATTAATTATAACTATATTCATTATTCAGTACTAAATAACATAAAAATAAAAAATATAAGTCTATAATCATTGTAAAATAATAATAAATATCAAAATGTATAACTTATTTTTTATTCATACTATAGTAGATATATCGAACTTATATATTTAGCTTTTATTTGAACTTAAAAGATATTGTACCAAAAATAATGGATATTAGTCAAAAACAAAATACTGATACTCAATGTATAAATAAAATTATTATATATTTTTATATTTTTATAAATATTTTTAAATTTTATTATTTTTGTCACTATATAAAAAGTATAAATTAATTATAACATTCAAAATTTAAAAAAAATAAAATTATGCCTTATAAAATTTCAAAATTATTTGAATCTGTATAAGCCGGCCCGAACTCGAACCAATCCTAATCCGAAATAATCTGAATCCGAAAAAGTCCGTATCCGAAATGGTCCGAGCCCGAAAAAGCCAGAATTCGAAGTTATCCGAACCCGAAAAAGCCCGAATCCGAAAATATCCGAGCCCGAAATGATCCGAACCCGAAATGAATTCAAATTCGATATAACTTGAATCCGATAAAAACCCGATCCGAACCCATCCGAATAGACAAAAAAATAATGAACTGGATTCTAACCCATATATATCAAGCATGAGAACATATGTCGAATCTTAAATTATACAACGTTTATTTCTTATTTCATAAACGCCGAACATATTTTTTTAAACAATTCATGATCAACGCGAGTCACGGAGGAATTTAAGAAGAAAAAAGAAAAAGACAAACATACTTCTTAACAATTATCTGCCCTTAATCAATTCTTTGAAATAAAAGTCAAGATGATCCATCATTGTAAATTGAAACATGGTGAAGGTGTTTGATAAAAGGTTTAACATAAAGGAGAAAGAAAAGTAGTAGTGTAAGTATTTGTCAATGAAACTCCATGGATGGCCATACACATGCTCCACCAATATCTGCATTATTCTTGTTGATTACATGGAGTTGAATTTTCAGAGATGGAATTATATCAACTGGGGACTGTCAAGCTTTGCATGCACGGGTGATTATCTCAATGGGTCTCAATGTCTCTCATCATGGCAATATGAATAAGAAAAGAGAGGGAATAACAAATAAGGAAGTTCTCAACAAGTCTTCTAAAGCCAAGTATTATTCTAGTTCTACCATTTCCCATATTGTGAAAACTTGAAATTATGTTTTTAAGGTGGCATTTTATGATTTGATCATTTGATTTTTTTTTTTCAATTACTACTTGACTTAGGGTGATAGATAAATTTATCATTCATTTTTTAACGAGTGTAATTTTATCACTACTTCTTCATTTAGTTAAAAAAAAATAATTAAAAGTTAACGACAAGTCAATAATTCTTAAGAAAATAAAGAATATTTTAATTTTTGATCATTTTTAATCAAATTAAAAAGTATAATGATAAAATCACACCCATTCAAAAATTAGTGATAAATTAAATTTAATCCATCATCCTAGAACAGAATGGTAGCTTGAACGTTATCCGAATTTATTTTGTTGAAAATTTTATCTAATTTAGATCAATGGTTTCTAGCTACTAAAATTTATAATGTTATGGAAATGTAAAAAAAATAATGGGTAAATTAGAACATTAATTAAATTGCTAAAAATTAAATATAAAAGAAAAAAAGAAGATAGTATGACATGTAAAATAGGAGTTAATTAGTTCATAAATTTCCTACCAGTATCTACTTTTATATATATATATATATATATAATAACAAGAGAATTTTCCTACACTCTAGTTTTCAAAGATTTATATATATATATATATATATATATATATATATATATATATATATATGAGAGGCAGAAATAATCTTTCGTAATGTAACGATTTGATGAGAAACGTTTTTTCGCAATACATGATTAACACGTACGTAGTCCATAATCATTTGTCTGAAGAAAGATAGTCAAAGCGCGATAATTACGTCTAATGTTATCGGGGCTTTCCTATAGTTCCCCTAGAGTGAAGTTGAATTACTTCTTTTGTCCTACTAGCTACGGTGCAAATATTGAATTGCCTTGAGCCCAAAATACCCTTACAGCTATAACAGGTTTATGGCAAATCAAAAATATTGAATAACTTCTTAGCGACGAAATAATTTCGTCGGAAATAACCTAAAATTATCGACAGACAATCAAAAGTTTCCAACGAATTATTTTTTAACGACGGAATTTTAATCTATTTCCAACGAAAATAGCCAATTATCGACGGATTTTCAGCGACAGAAGCACTCCGTCTCAAATTTCCTTCGATAAAGTTTTGCCGGGAAGCTAAGTGGTTCCTGCCAAAACTTTACTGACGGCTTTGGAGTTTTTACCGACGAAAATTTTTGTCGTAAAAAAAACTATTTTATTTAAAATTAAAAAAAAAGTGAAACTTTATTTTTAATTTTAACTTAAAAAAAATAAAATTGTTTCCCGGCGGTGAGTCCGTCGAAATTGGTTAATTCTGACGGAAAATTTTGGAATGTTTTCATTGCATACGAGGCAGTGAAAAGTTTTTCAACGAAATATTCCATCGAAAATACTATTCTGATTAATGTCGATGGTATTCCGTTGGATAAGTATTTTCGAAGGAATACTCGGTCAGAAAAAAAATAAAAAAAGCGGGATTTTTTTGCAGCGATTTTTTCATTGCTAAAGACGTAAAATCTGTCGCTAAAAGTCTCGGGCTTAATTAAATTTGCCCAAGACTTTCTTTCTTTCTTTCCCTTTTTTTTTTCTTTCTCTCTTCTTCTTATTTTCTGTCTCTTTTCTCTCCTCCCCCTCGCCCTCTGCCGTCAGACCACCGCCCCCTTGCCCACCGTCCATCCGCCCCTCGCCCCCGACCACCGTCGTCCATCCACTACCGTCCATCTGCCTCCCTACACGTGGCTGGTAACTTCTCTTTTCTCTTCTCTCTTCATTTTTGTTATTCAAATAGACTAACATTTTTTTTTTGGCAGCAAATTGAACGTGTGAAAGCATCTCCTAAAACAAAGTGTAATTAAGTTTAACCATATTTTTGAGGGTTTTTTTTTTTTTTAATTTATGTGTTTACTTATGAAATTAGATAAAAATGTGCTATTGTGAAATTGTATGGTTTGTGTATATTGTGTGTTTTTTTTTTTTTTTTTATCAGAAATTTTAGATTTGTTTTTTAGTTTATGTGTTGAAATATCAAATTATGTGTTGTCCTTTTGTGTTTGTTGAAAATTTATTATGTAATTTACAAAATAACCCAAGAGTCGGCATATTTTTCCTCTTGTCGACAGTCACCACTGATCAGATGCAGCCAGCAACACTCCATGTGGTCCTAACACTACACAGCAGTCGTCAGCAGCTCAGCCCGAGGAAGGGCAATATGCATTGAAGTTCGATGTTTCGTAGCTCTTTACGCAAATGGCTAAAATTAAAGATTTCGTGAGTACCTGGAATATGATGTTCGCACCTTTGTTGCAGTCACAACTACGAGCTGGATTAGCCGGGATCGGAGGCAGTGGTGTCGAAGGTGGTGGCGGAGCCACTGGTGTCGGAGGCAGTGCCGAAGTAGGCAATGATGCCGAAGACAACAGTATCCAGTGATGCATATCTTTTATTTTCGACTTGAATATTTTAATATTATTATATATTTTAATAATATTATAATTAATTAAAATATTTATCTATTTATAATATTAATTATTTAATTTAATTTTTTTGCCAAATAATATTATATTTTAGTAAATATTAAATAAATATATTAATAATTAATTTTTTTAATCCAAAAAATTAATATTCCATCGGTAATTCATTACTACCGACGAAAAATCCGTCGGTAAATATATTTTTCCGTCGGAATTATTATTACCGTCGACAAAAACATTTCCGACGGAATATTTCAGTCGAACATTTTTCCTACCAACATAATATTCCGTCGAAATATTTCGTCGGTAATACGCACTAATTCCGACGAAATTTTTATTTTTGACGGATTTATTATCACCAACTTAAGAATTTTCGACGAATTTTTTCGTCGAAAATGGTCATTTATGACGAAATAGACTTTTTCCGACGAAAAAGTCTGTGATCTCTTGTAGTAAATTTACAAGGAAAATAAGAACAAAAGGATTGAGTATATGATAACATAAAATCTACATTTATGAATTTGGGTTAAGATGTTGTATTATTTTTACTTTCAAGGTGTAAATTTTATATTTTTTCTAAAAATTAGGTACTAAAATTATAATTAACACTTATGATAAAATATATTCACACTATAATTTCTTTGAATAAGATAAAGAAAGCAATTTAAATCATTTTATATTATATTCGATATATTCTCAATATGTTTTCTTCTCATTTTTATGAGCCCTAGTATGGAATTCCATCTTTAATTTCTTTTAAAAACCTTTTCCAGCTGGCTTGCAAAATCTTGAAGAACTTTTGCCTTAAATTGGATTATCAATTCTCTTAAAAACTTAATTTATAAAAAAAAATCAACTATTATATTTAAATTTTAATACGCCTTTTCATATATATATATATGTTTAATAAATGATTAATAAATTTGCACGTGAATTTAAGTGTAAAAACAAAATATAAGCTGAAAAAAAAAATTAAAAACGTATTGGACAATCTAATAGATAATAAGATATTAGGTTAAAAAATATTTAAAATATTTAATTTTTTAAAATTCGAATTCAAAAAATTTAAAACTATTAAGAAATTTTAATTATTATATTTAAATTCTAACATTTTACGATAAATTAGCACAATACATTGATTTATAATTGTTGCAACTTGTAAGAAATTATTGAAATCAACTTATAAGGTAAAATGTCTATTTGCAACAACAACAAGATGTGCTCTATAAAGCAATTGATGTTCTCTTTCTACCCAAAAAGACAATCAAAACTTTACCAAATCACACCATACAAAAATAATAAATAAATAAGAATGAATGAATGAATGACCGATTTTTTTTTTTGACAACCTAGATGATAAATTTTCTAGATAAGTTTGGTTTTGGAATACCTGTTAATGAATTTTCAACCACGTTTTTAAAAAAAATAAAAAACGGGATTGATCATGTTCATGTGAAATGATTTTTAAAATTAATCGATTAATCAGAAATTGCTGCTTGAAGTTGAAGCCAAAAGCCCAATTCGACGTGAACACTGGTCTTCAGTCTCCACACTCAAAATTGAAAACGACATTTTTATTTGCTTTCTTCAAAGGCTATGAACATCCCAAAAAAAAAAAAAATTTAACAATAATAAATTGTTCTATTTTTTTTTTTTTAAATTAATCAAAATCATTATCAAATATCAATCAAAACTTGAATTTTTGAGGGCCCCCCATTTGAAAAATAAAAAGGTCTAGGTACATGCCCCCCAGAAATAAATTCGTCAAATATTCCAAAAGTCATCAAAAACTAGAAGAAGAGAGGAGAGATTGTTGAAAAAGTCCTCCCAAAAAAATGGGTACTCCTTTGTTTGATAATGACAAGTCTGGTTCTGTTGAAGTCCAGAACCAGAAGGTATCTTTAATATAATTCAACATTTTCGGTTAAAATATCTAAAAAGTCTTTATATTATAGTAAAAAATATATTTTAATTTTTATATTATAGATGTGAATAATTTAATTTTATACGTTTAAAATAAATATAAAAAAGTAAAATTGATAACAGTGTTAATGAAAAATAGTTTAAATGTTGACGTGGACATGTGAAACTGAAAGAATAGATGACTTGGAAAAGAAAAAAAGATGACGTGTCAAATTTTTTTACTCAGGTGAAATTTAAAAACTAACAGAATAGATGACTTCGAAAAAAAATGATGACATATTTTTACGGGTAAGAGAGAGATTTAGGTAAAAAAAAATTATGTTTTTTTTAAATTTCACTTGAGTAAAAAAAGTTGACACATCATCATTTTTTTTCAAGTCATCTTTTCTGTCAATTTCATATATCTATGTTAGCATTTAGACGATTTCTTACCAATTTTATTTTTTTACATAAATTTCAAATATATAAAAATTAAATTATTTATTTTTATAATACAAAAATTAAAATATATTTTTAACTATAATATAAACGCTATTTAAATATTTTAACCCAACATTTTCATATGAAACTTCTGGGAAAGGAAGGACCATTTCGGGAGCTATATATCTTTTCCAGCTGATCGAATGAGACAAAACCAAGATCTTCATCCAAATTAGAAAAATCAAATTACTGAATTAGTGAACCATGATTTTAGACTTGGTTTTTTGAATTTTCTATGATAACTTTTTCTTAGGGTTGGGTGGACATTTTTGTTGGCATATCTGCTGCATGCTTGAGAGTAGAGGTATTCAATATATATATATATATATATATATATATAGGTTGAGTCATATACTATCAATATTATATATGTTTATTTAAATTCGACCAGATCGATAATTCGATTCTCGAATTCTGTCAAGGTCCGCATATATTTGTAAATGTATAATTCAATCTTGACCATATTATTTTTAAATAAAAAATAAAAAACATTTTATTTTTAATTTTATTTTTATTAAATTTTAAAATATGATAACTTAACATATTTTTTAAAGTTATACTATAATATTATATATTATTCTTTATATGATATAAATTACATATAGTGTTGAAAAAATCGTACCGAAAGTTAAACCGGTGTGACTTCCGGGTCACCTTGAACCGGATTGTTTAATTTAAAAGTAAATTAAATATTAAATATATGATTTTAATATTAAATAAGTATTAAATATAGTCACTAGTTAATACAAAAATGAGTTTGGCTTAATGGTATAATTTTTACTATATGATTAAGAGGTTAAAAGTTCAAATCTCATCATTTACAAATAAATTTTTAATAAAAATAATAATAAAATTAACAAAAAACAAGTTTTTTACCGATTGAACCTATTTTTATATGTACCAGATCGAACAAACCATCGATTCTCGGTTCAACAGGTCTGACCGACCGATCGTTCTGATTTGATCCGATTTTATCATCACTGATTACATAACATATATAAAAATAAAAATAATACATATTATATAATTAAAAAATAGGAAGGATCAGACCGAGTTCAAATCTTGAATGTTGGAGTCAAACCCGATTCATTTTCAAAACGGATTTTATTTTTTGTCCAATCCATTTCGGGTCTTATATTTTTATTCAAATTCTTTTAAATATCAAACAAATTTTTAAATTTTAACAAATAATCCGATCCGTAAACTAATTGAGAGCAAAGATAAGTTCTTTTCGGTTGGTGGGCGAAAGAAGAGCCAGCCAGTCCCTTCTTTCTCTTTTGGGACCCTTCATTTCTGTATTCAACGATGTGAATATATACTATTTACAGAAAAAAAGAATAAAAGTTGAGAGATCCACGAAATTTTGAATTGACTTGATATCTTTAATTTTATATGTATGTGTATCTACATTAGATCTGTTTATGAATCGAGTCGTGGTTCAAAAAATTATAATTTTTTATTCAAATTTGTTTCGGATAGAGCCTAAATCGACTTTAAAACTCGTTTTATTATTCATAAATTATTATAATATTAAAAAATTATTTTTTATTAATATATATTTTATAATTAAATTTAAATAAAAAATATTTTTATTTAATGAATAATAATTCGGGCCGAGTCGACTCGAATTTAAAAAAATTCTTACCCAAGCTTGACCCAAATTGGGTCGGGCCTGTCAGACCGAATGAGTAGTCCGGATCTTGGACAGATCTAATGTGTATGTGTTTTTATATATTTTAAAATATTTAAAAATAAAGAAAAAGAATGAATTACGGTTTAACCTTGAAATTTCAAACAATACAAACTCAAAATGACTTGAAAGTTGAAAGTGGTTGAATTGTAACATTGACTGAAGGCCTAAACCTAATCAACTTGAAACCAAATCAAAGACCCAAAAATATAAAATATATAACCCTATCCAAACTCAACACAACATGTAAATTGTAAGTATCTAGTACTACATGATATTCAAGACTTTTCACTTGTTTCTTGGATTATCCCCCCCTTGAACGAATTTTCAAAATGAACATAATTATTTCTTTTGTAAGGTTTTACTACATATAAAGCAAATTACTGTTGATTACACTTCTTTGTCGTCTTCATGCCTTCCATACCTAAATTCACAGAAAAAGAACACAAACTTTAACAGTTTTATTCTTAATTACCAAAGCTCGATTTAAGTTTGAAGTTAACAATGGAAGATTAGAAAAAAAAAAAAAAACGAAAAAACATTAATCAAGAGCATATAACATAGAATATATGTTGGAAAAATCAGCTATGCTATTTGTTTTTTTAAATAGAAAGTGAAAAATAAAAAAATAAATTAGAAATCATAACCAACTTGGAGCTAATGCAGTTTGGTGCGGTGGAATTCCTCTCCCACTAATGGCACCCTCTTCGGGGTGCATTTGGATGCATCCGGGGATGCAAAAGTCACTGACCCCTCTAGTTTACTGGACTTCCAATGGAGGGAAAAATCTCCTTTTACCTCTCCACTAATTTTTTAAAAAAATTTCATTTAATTTTTTTTTAAAATTTTTTTTTTTAATTATTAGTTTTTTAATTATTTATTTTTAAAATTTTTAATTAATTTTTAACATAAATATATTTTTAATAATTCGTAATTATTATTTAATATAAATATAATTTTAATATATATTTTATTATTTAATATAAAAATATTTTTAATTATTTTTTATATATATACTCATTTTAATTTAATACCCTTAATGGTCATTTTTCTTTCTCATTATAATTCATCTCACCGTCACCGTTGCCTTTGAATTCAAACACATATCCCACCACTGATTTTAATCTCACCGCTACAGTAATTAATCTCATCGTCACCGTTGTTTTTAATCTCACTGTAATCAATCTCACTGCTCATCCAAATGTAACATTAGAAGATGACATCCAACAGATTTAAAATTTAAATCTCAATATCTGTAATCCCTTCCCTTTTGCTCATACTACTACATTTTTTATATAAAAAAAATGAAATCATAACAAAAAAAAAAAAATCAACCAAGCAATATCTTATTTATTTCACATAAAAAGTTGAGAGCTATTGATATGCTACAAGTTGCAAAGTTCTTTAGTGGTCCAAATTTGTCGCTAATGGAAAAACAAAAAGGGAAGAACAAAGTAACAAAGCAAACCGGCCCAATCTCTGTTTTAATTTTTAATTTTTTTTTTCTTTTTTAATTGATTGATCAAAAAAGTTTGTTGAGTAATTATTATAGATCATTTTAGACGATTTTTTTTTTAATTTTAATCATTCAATTATAAAAAATTATAATTTAATCACTATAGTTTATAAATATATATTTTTTCCACACAATCTTAGAGCTGTAAATGAACCGAGCTTGAACGAACAAGCCTTTGTTCGTGTTCGTTTATTTATTTTTGAGCTTGTTCATGTTCGGTTCGTGTTCGTTAAGGATTTTCAAATTGTGTTCAAGCTCTGTTCGTTTAAAATTGAGTGTGTTCGTGTTCGTTCATTTAATGTTCACGAACAAGTTCGTGAACATTAAATGAACATGTTCATGAACATATAATTGAACATGTTCGCGAACAATAAAAAAAATGTTCATGAACAATAAATAAACAAACAAATATAAAACAAGTCAATTTTATATTATTATTAAATATAAAATAATAAAATACAAACATAATTAAATTAAATTTTTACTAAATTATTAAATTTAAGTTATTAAATAATATTAATTATATTATAAATAAAATACAAATAATAATAATAATATTAATTATATTATAAACGAACAATAAACGAACATAAACGAGCTTTAAACAAACTAATAAACGAGCTTGAAACGAACCATAAACGAGCTTGTTCGTGAACATAAACGAACCAAACACACATCTGTTCGAACTCGGTCGTTTAATAAACGAACATTAAAATTGTGTTCATAATCGTTTATTTAGCTTAATAAACGAACATAAACGAACAGAAATCGAACGGTTCACGAACGGTTCGTCGAACGCTCTGTTCGTTTACAGCCCTATTAGAGACTGGCATGCTACTGTGGCAATCAGTCGTCATGTGGCATTGTCATATCATTTTGACATGTCACGTGATATATAAAATTTTTTAAAAAAATAATAAATTATATTTTTATTAAATAGTTTTTAATTTTACAAATGTTGATGATCAAATTATGAAAATTTTAAAGTTAAGTGATTAAGATAAAAACTCTCAAAAAATTAAGTAATCAAAAATACAAATTTTTTTTTTAATTTTTTTTTTTAAAATTTATAATACTACGTTGCATGTCAGATGACGTGGCAGTACTACGTCAACACATCGTTAGTCTTTGGGTGACAAAAATAATTTCATAAACGATAATAATTAAATCGTAACTTATCGTAAATGAGTGACCAAAATAAAAAAAATCGTTAAAAAATGGGTGACAAACTTGTAAATTACCAATTATTGGGTTTAAGGGTTTTGCTAAGTATCAAACACTATTTAAGATTATTATAACAAGCAATACATTAAAATTCATTAAATTATTTACCAAATATTTAATATAAAAATATTTTTATAAATAATAATTTAACTAATTTAAAAAAAAAAATTAAGATTACGTGTTAACAAAATCTTTATTAATCATAACAAATCATGTTGGACAAATTACAAAACAAAGAATTTATCCGAATTCAAATTAATTATATATTGGTGGTTAATGTAGCAATATTATATCGATTAAAAAATCAAATATATCTCAACATCAATTTGAAAAAGTACACAAAAATTCCCATCCAATTTTACTGTTTTCCATTGAAACATATGAAGTAGGTGAAACAAAAATTATATTTGATCAGATCGATAAATCACAAATCAATGGGGGCAAACTGATCTTCAACAACAAAATAAATGAAACATATAATTGTAAGAATAAAAAATATCTTTCCATATGTGTTTAATTGTCAAAAAAATAAATAGGAGAATTAATTATAAAAGAAAAAAGAACATATTTCTAACCTAAGAAATGCTATATATATTAATTGTAACAAAACAATATATCTTATAAAAATTAGAATCTTTACAAATCTGGGAAAACCTAAAAGTTAATGATGAACTCATTTTCAGTCAACAATAGAAAACATGCAATAACTTAAATTTACAGTGATTCAACCGGATAAACCCGATCCAAATTAGATCAGGTTTGGGATAGAATTTTTATAATTCAAATTAATTTAGTTCGGCTCAAATTATTTTTTAATTAAAAAATTATTTTTATTTAAATTTAAGTAAAATATATAATATTAATATAAAAATAAATTTTTAAATATTTTAATATTTTTTAAATAGTAAAACGGAGTTTTTGGATGAATTTGAATAAGCAGTTTTTTTTATTTGGATCTAACCGAATCCATGAACATCTCTAAATATAAATATTGAAATATTTTAAATATAATTTCAAGTCAAATCACTCGAAATTCAATCAATCTGAAATATATAGTCATAATCAATTTGAAATTCAGCCCCGAAAAATTGAAATTTAATTCAATCAAACACAAAGACCAACAATTTAAAATTCGAAACTGAAACCATAAGATTCTTGAGATCAAGTCGACTTCTCTTTTGGCTTTCTTCATGAATGTTAAAAAATTAACATAAAACCTTCATTATCGTAATTTTACAAACATTCTACCGGTTGATAAATTACTGTTCTAATTTTTCTCCAGTGCTCGGACTCTTCCCCAGTTCCCACCGCTGAAAACCAAACACAATTCGACTTTGAAAACAATCAAATCAAAAACCAAAGAAAAACAGATTAAATGAAGAAGCACTGAATATATATCTTTGAAATTAAAACAAGCTCTTATTATTTGTCTATCTCACGTTTAGATAGTGAGAGGCTGAGAGCTGCTCTTTTGTAATTTGCAAAGTTCTTTAGTGGTCCAAAACTTTGTCAGAAATGAAAGAATAATAATAATAATAAAAAAATAAAAGAGCAAATTTAAGTTGCAAAAGAAAAACCCTTTTTTTGGCGGGGGTTAATTTGACTGATTGGTTAGGCAAGCAATGATGCCAGCAGATTCATGGTACATGGTCTGATTTGTAGATTTTCCACATTTAACTTGCAATCATCAGCAAAGACCCACTTTGGCATTCCCCTTTTCAGACAACCTAAGTCCCCAAGGTCTAATTTCAAGCCGCCAGACATGTCGTCCTGTCACTATTTGGCTTTGGATTATTATGAATATTTAAAAAATCAGATCAAAAATTAAATCGATGAGATTTTCGATTATTGATTCAAATGATTTGATTAATTAGATCGATCGAATCGACTGGTTACATTATTTTTTTATTAAAATTGTTAAATAAGTAATTTTAATATTAAATATAGTAAATATTTAATAAATATATATTTGATTAAATGATATATTTTTTAATATAGGTTCAAGGGATTAAAGATTCAAATCTCATCACATATAATATATATATATTTTAAAAAGAATCAAAACCGGTTTTTTCGGAATTTTTCCGGATTTTTACCGGTTTTTTACCGAAGAATATTTTATTCTATTATATGCACCAGATTAGACAAACTATCGATTCCCGATTCAACATATTCTATTAGCCAATCCGATTCATTTTTTTTTAACACCGGTTACCATACAAAAACATAATTATATTGCTCTTATTTATCCATTTGTTTCCAGGATTTCATGCCATGTTAAAGTAACAAGATCAAAATTGTATCAAGGCTTGTCTGTACTGTAAGAAGACAAAGTGAATTCCAGTGGCCTATATTGTCTGAAAATATGAAAGACACTGATGTAAATTTTGAGTTGGCTTCGGCCTATTTATAAGCTCAAAAAAGAAAAGAGTTTTGGCCTATATTGGCATGCAATTTGGGTTAATTTTAATTAGAGATGAGGATAAAACTATCACTGTCCAAGTTGCACAAGGCTGAGCTAAAAAAATCAAAAAAATAATAAAAAAGGTTGGGCTAGGCAATGATGTTTTAAGGTCCATTAATGTGGCTTCAATTAATCTCACATTTTTATTGTCAATTTATTTAATTTAGATATATATGAGAAAGAATAAATTTATCAGACTCTTTTTCTCTTCCAATTCCTTTATTTCAGTGCTCAATAATCACAATCTATGTTGAATAACCAATTAATGTCACTAAAGAGTTAATTAATGATATATATATATATATACATATATATATATCCACATACACTATATGGGTGGAGGTGAAAGAAATAGACACGTGAAAAAAAAATATTTTGAAAGAAAAAAAAATAGTGAGCACTTATTATAAAAAAAAAAATGGGCAGTTTTTAAGAAAAGTGAATAGCTTTTTTAAAGGAGTGTAATTTTTTTTCAAAAAATATATTATGTAAAAATTTAAAGCATAAATGCATTTATGTATTATTATTTGATTTTGATTTATTTATTTATTTTGTATTTTTTTCAATTGAATTAATGTCACTTGACTCGTGATATCAAGTGACACTAAACTCAATCAGATATTTTATTATTAATTAGATTACGGGCACCCACTATATGGGTGGATGAGAAAAAAAATGAGTAAAAAGAATTATGTTTTTTTTAAAAAAATTGATTAGTGAACAATTTTTTTAAATATATAAAAGCAAAATCCTTCAAACTTTTATTTGAAAGTTACAGCAATATATAATTAGCCAATTTTGGTTAACAAAAAAATGCCCTTATTCTGCGAAGTAATGCAACACCTTCACAATGGGTAACATCCACCTAAAAGCAGGGGAAGATAGCACTTTTTTCTCCTTATTTTTTCCCTCACAATGTAAAGCAACAAATTACAAGACCTAGTTGCTGGCAAATGACAAATTAGAACAAGGATTAATCATGTTGAATGCCCACCTTATAAAAGAAAAAGATTAAGATTAAGAATGTGATGGGCCATTCCCTCACCCATTTTCAATGCACTTGGCAAATTAAAAACTTAAAGAAGAAATTGAAAAGTAAGGTAGAGTGATTGATAATATATAGATTTGAAAAGGAATCCAATTGCTTTCCCCTGTTTCGAAGATGTAATCGATTCATGAATCTACTGCAAAGGAAAAAAAATAAACCCATGTTCAAATAACCTTATCAAAATCAACTTATAATATATATATTTTTTAACGTGACAATGGCTATCGATTAGGGGTTAGAAATGTTTTTTCTAGAATGTAGTCGAAAGCAATCTTCGAAAAGGTCATTCGATCTTAGGGGACTCTCAAGCATTTCCGTTAAGCTTTATTGAGTTCACATTGTAAACAATATAGCATTAAGGTTTTTTTTTTTTTGCTTTCTTTTTTAAGCCTAAAACAGCTTTCTTTTATGTTTTGAACAGAAGAAGCATTTTTGTTCCTATGGTTAGGCTCAATGTACCGGTAATTAGGTTGAGAATGATGGCTTTGTAGCTTTTTTATGGCTTTATTCTCATCCATGGTTGATAGTCTTGCTTTGAGATAATGACAGCTTGATTAATAATGATGATTTAACAATGACAATTTCAAGTATTCCCACATTTAATTAGTAGGTAATGCATGTATCTTTAGTACTATATAATTTTCTTGTTCCAAATTTTAAAAAATGGCAAATTTCACAAAATTAACAACTGGGAATTGATAATGGGGTTTCTGAAATGAAAAAATAGGTTAGATATACATATTCTGCACGTGGATTAGGATTAGATCTAAACCCACCATCTTAAAAACACTTCTTTATATATTAATTTGTCAACCGGCTAGGATCAAATCAAAGTAGTCATTATTATATGAGTGTAGGTACCATTTTTATTTTGATACTCATATATATTAGTATCGATATGTTTTCACGTATCATTTTAAATTTATCAGT
Source organism: Fremontodendron californicum (assembly GCA_030761205.1). Lineage (NCBI taxonomy): Eukaryota > Viridiplantae > Streptophyta > Magnoliopsida > Malvales > Malvaceae > Fremontodendron > Fremontodendron californicum. The sequence goes on along the minus strand of JAULJL010000022.1, from coordinate 21,719,478 downwards.
ATTATATAATTTATAATATATATATATATAAATATACCTTATTACATACATTTATATATTCATATGTTAGGGATAACAGCAGGTCTAATATCTGTTATTTTTAAAGTATTTATATTCGTATCCGAATTCGATTAATTTTCATGACCCCGAATCCATTTATTATTTGATTAAATTTGAGTGTTATTATCCAAATCCGAAGTAGATAATTATATCCGTCGAATATTCGAATCTGTTAAATATCTGAATCCATTAAGTCAATTTTTTTTACCAAAATAAAGATATAAAATAAAACAAAAACTAAATTTAAGGTTCACATTCATTCATAATTAATAACAAACAACTTCTAAAATACAAAAAATAACAACATAATAAAAATTATTTTGAATAAACATTTATTAAATTTTTATTAAATTTTATTAAACTTAATAATTATATTACTTTTTTTTATCCATTTGTTAGGATTATTAATATGGATAAGTGCAAGTTTATATATGTTTCGTCATTTATATTATATAATCTTTACTTTTTATCAGGATAAAAAGTAAGAAGTTTTTGTATTGTTAATAAAAGAAAATTTGAAAAGTTTAAATTGTTAGGTGAAAGCTTAATAAGAATGGGTTTTAATCTTTAAAAAATTTCGTACAATTTTCAATCCTAACCAAAGGATCAAATGATAAAACAATTAGACAATTACTACAACTATTATTCCAACAGAAAAAGTGTACACATTCTCAATTCTAAATTGGATCAAATGCCTTAATTACCAATAATTAAATCACTGATCCCTTTTATATTTTGTTTCCATAATTTAGGTAGACCGTCCTGAACCCTCAAGCCCAATCTCTTTTATTTTCAAGTTTACACAAGATAGCCCAGCCAAATCTCTTTTGTTCGCAATAAACCTCTAAAAAGTTTACAAATATTCTTTTTTTTTTGGGAGGTTTAGTGTTCATTTCATTTCAAGTTCACAAACCTTTCAATATTCAAGTCTAACTCAAGGACAGAATAATTCGTCGGTTTGACAACCCGGCCTGAACTGAATCGGATTTGGATAATTTTTTTTTTTTATAATTCAGATCGATTTGGTCCAGCTCGATTTATTATTAATTAAATAAAAATATGTTTTTATTTAAATTTAATTATAAAATATATATAAATATTAATATAAAAATAATATTTTAATAATTTATAAATAGTAAAAAATGAACTTACGAGCCGATCCGAGCCGGCCCAAAATGGGCTTGGGAAAGGAAAAAAAGATTTCCAAGTTGCAACCTGATCCATGAGTAGATCTAATCAACAGTGTCCTCAAGATTTAATTGCATTGTTGTGCTTTTTGTCTACTTGGTTACATGATGTATTTTAATTTATTTTTAAAAAAAAATTAAACCAATTACTTAAAAAAAAATTGCTGAATAATATTGTGAAAAATCTTAAATATATCTCATTAATTTAAATAGGTAGTATATATATGTGATTTAATTAAATTTTGAGAAACATGTGATTCACTTTTAGTGTTACTTATTGTACACTAAAACTAGTGAAATATAATTGTAGACACCTAATTTTGTCTGGACCCCCTAAACTAGGTAAGTTCTTCCTTGTACTTTTTAGAATGCAGAAAATCTCTTCTTATCTTGCAGATGATCCTCCGAGACTTGTGATTCGGAGTTCAGCATGAAAAATCAATTTGAAAAAAGGTAACTCCAAAAAAGTCAACTCTAAAAAGTCAATCACTGAAAAAGTCAACCACTGAAAAAGTCAACCCTCAGTCAAAATCAAGATTTGAAATTGAATTGAACAATGGTGAAAGAATTTTGATAATCCGAGGTCTACAACGAAAGATATGGAGTTCGGAAGAGAGATTGCTGAAATTTTCAGTGTAGGGGAAGCCCTAATTCGGCAAATTTGAGGAAACGTACTTAAACGATCAAATTGGTTGAAATTGGAGGTTCCAAATGGAATATAATTAATGACTACGGGTATTGGAAGGGCCAATTGAAAGCAGAACCAAAGGAATAGTCAATTTGGAAGAAAAACCGAAAAATAAGGTTTCGATTAAAAAATGGTGAATTTTGCACATTTGAGGAAAATGGCAAAAATGGCCCAATTAAGTGAAATTGAAGCCCTCCAGTTGATAAAGAATGAGTACACAAGGATAGCCCAAGGCCCAATTTGAAGTGAATCCAAAGGAAGAGCAGATTGGAGCAAAAACGGAGAAACGAGAAAATTCTCGAGTTTAAAAAGGGAAAAACTAAATCGGAAGGGAATTTGATCGTAAAAATTAGGTATTTTTGGATCAAATCAAATTCAATATATGAAAATTGCATTAGAAAAAGAAAATCCAAAAATCGAACCTGTTTCGAGTAAAAACGAGGCTCTAGAGGTTGAAGGGTAATATTGGAAAATCCCAAAGATAATTCCGGGAAAATTAGCAAATGAGCTCGAAAAATTCTGAAAACTTGTAGTTCTGAGTTCTATAATCTTTGGAAGAGATTGGCAAAGAAAAATTCGGAATCAGAGTTCATTTGAAAAATGACAAAGTTCGGGTGCACTAAGTCGAAATTCCAGAAGATAATTCCGGGAAAAATAGCAAATGAGCTCGAAAATTCTAAAAACTTGCAGTTCTGAGTTTTATAATTTTTGGAAGATATTGGCGAAGAAAAATCTAGAATCGAAATTCATTTGAAAAATGGCAAAGTTCGGGTGCACTAAGCCGAAATTCCAGAAGATAATTTCGGAAAAAATAGCAAACGAGCTCCAAAAATTATGAAAACTTCTAGATATGAGTTTTATAATTTTTGGAAGAGTTTGGTGAGGAAAAATCTGGAATCGGAGTTCAAATGAAAAAGGTGAATTTTAGGTGCCACTAACCGAAAAATCCAAGAGAAAATTTCGAAAAAAATAGGAAACGAGCTCAGAAAATTCTAAAATTCTAAAAATCTCCAAATCTCAATATTATATTTATTTGGATGGGTTGGAAAAAGAAAAATCGGATTTGGGGTCTGTTTGCAATAAAATCAAGTTTGGGGGGCTAGATGCAATTTTACCAAAGAAACCGAAAAGGGCCAATTTGCAAATAAAAAAAAGTTGAATGGCCTGGAAATTTTCAGGCCATTTCCAGCCAGCAGCTGATTCAAAGAGTGAGTGTGATCATCATGGATCAAATTGTAAGGATGGATAGCAAGATGACATTTTTACAAAGACTACATTCTCCACTACTTTGCCTACATGGCATTTTAAGCCAATAGGAAGGCTTCAATTTGCATGGCCATGTGAAGAGCATGTGAAGTTAATAAGATGGTGCCAAATAGGATAAATAATGCCATGTAGGAAGATATTTTTGTAGTAGCCTCCATGATCTTGACAAATGGCAAAGATATTTTATAAGAGATGAGAGACACAAATGGTTGAGGTGGCTTTTGCTAGCCAATAGGAGGTTAGGATTCCCTATTTTTAAGGGAAATGGGCATTTGAAGGGGACATTTTTGGCCATGTGGCAATAGATGTTGGAGGAGCATGGATTGCATGACAAGGGGTAAAAAAGGAAAAGCAACACTCATACTCTCTAATACATAGGGCCGGCCATTCACATTCTAAGGGGGAGGAGAAATTTTTTTAAGGTTTGAAGATATTCTTGAGAGAAAAGAAGGAAAAAAAAAAAAGAAAAAAAAAGAGAGGAGGATTTTCATTTTTTGCTAAGGCATTTTCTTACTACTTTGATTTAGAAAGCTTAAGCTAGGTAGCTATTCTCTTCCTCTTCCATTATTTATTTTATGTTTCCATGTTCTCCTCCATGTTTTATTCATATGATTTTATTATTCTTCTACTTATTTTATTTTCTTTCATGAAATAAAATTGTTTTTCAAAACATGTTTTCAAAAGATTTCTTATTCTTTCTACCAAATAACAAGTTTTAACAATTTTTTTTTTCTATTTTTCCTAGCATTGGCCGAATGGCATAGCATGTTTGTGCCTGTGTTTTTGTTTGATCTTGCTTGTCTTGTTGATTGTGGTAGGGTAGATTCACCTATTTGTTGCTGCATGTTTATGCATTCATCTCATCACCACTTGATTTTTGACTTAAGCCAATCAATGGCTCAAACCCAAACTCTCATGAGCATGCTTGTGGAAGATTAAAATTTGTCAAGTTCGATTTTTTTACTTTATGATTTTTTCTCATTAGGCAACCCTTGCCCAAAATTTTAGAGATTTTTACCACTGATTGTAGGACCTTAGAGGACTCTCTAACATTTTTATTCTGATTTTTGGATATTTTTATCAAAAGTTTAAAATTGTTTCTTGGTTAAGCAGTTTTTTACCCACTTTTCTGTCTTTCATGAATTTTCGGGTAGGTCATCTTTAGTCTAAAAGTTAAGCCAATTTTTTCACAAAGAGTTTGACATGTTCTAAGTCTCCCATAATTTTTTTAGATTTTTTTGAAATTTTTTTAGAAGGTCCAAAAAATAGGTTTTCAAGACTGCCTGCGAGAGTCAAAGTTGTTTTTTTAGAATTGGTAACTTTCTGTTTTGGTTAATTTGGTCATAGTATCCATGCTCCAGAAATTAAGCCAATTTTTTCCTATAGAGGTCGACATGTTCTAGGTATCCTTTATTTTTTTTTCATATTTTTTTTAAATTGTTTAGAAGAGTAAAAAAAGCGGTTTCCAAAACTGTTCAGTAAAGTAGATTTGTTGTTATGAACCAATAATTTTTCTGTTTCGTTTAAGGCACTAAGAGGGGGCTGATTTAAAACATTAGTTGCTGTCTTAGGTTAATTTCTAAGTCATTTTAATCCTAAAATTTGATTTTTTAAGAGTCGGGTCATGGTTAATCAATCCTGGGTTTCAAAACTAGGAAAAATTGGAGCCTTTTGAAAATTAAATTCGGTCAAGTTTTCCTTTACTCAAAAATTTTGATTTTTTTTAATCCGAGTTAGAAAATCCAACTTAGGCTCTTCCTAAAGTATTCGGATACTGTTTTAGGTATACAGATGTCCTTACTTCAAGGAAGAAATATATTCTCATGCATTACATTTTTTAAAATGTTTTTTTTTTTTTACTTAATTTGTCATAAAAACGTATTTTTCGATTTATTAAACATTTGGTGAGAATTAGTTCCCGATCTTTGTCGGGTTTGCCGAGGAGGTTAGGAAATTATTCAACACACGTGTTTATAGAATCGAAACGTATGGTTTTCGTTTTACTCGAAATCTTGTAAGTGTCATACGAAAGAACTATTTTTCAAGCTTTGCCGGATTTGCCGGGGAGATGGTAATATTTTTCGACATATTCCATTTATGTGATTCCTCACATGAAAAATTAATTCTATGATCATGCATGTTCCATGACATTTACATTTGTCATTTTAATTATGCATTTTCCATGTTCATGCATATTCTATGACATTTAATTTTTGCCATCTTAGTCATGCAAATCTTATATGTATGAACATTCTAAGATGATGTCATTTTAGGATTTAAATTTCATGTTGCTATCTTGATTATGATATGATTATGGATGTTCTATGATAAATGTCATTTTTGTGATTTTGTCATGTATTATATTATTTTCTATGTCATTCATATTCTATGTCATTTTACATTTCATTTAGACATTTAGGCCATTTTCATATGCTATGTCATTTTACATGTCATTTAAGTTTTAGGTCATTTTTTTATTATCTATGTCATTTTACAGGTCATTTAAGTTTTAGGTCATTTTTTTAATATCTATGTCATTTTTCATTTCATTTAGACATTTAGGCCATTTTCGTATGCTATATCATTTTACATTTCATTTAGACATTTAAGCCATTTCATATGCTAGGTCATTTTACATTTCATTTAGACACTTAGGTTCATTTGCATGATTTATATCATTTATGCCACGTCATTTTCCATGACATTTAAACATTAGGTCATTTTACATTTTATTTAGACACTTAGGTGCATTTGCATGATTTGTATCATTTATGCCACGTCATTTTCCATGACATTTAAACATTAGGTCATTTTACATTTCATTTAGACACTTAGGTGCATTTGCATGATTTATATCATTTTTTTATACCATGTCATTCATATGCCATGTCATCCATTCACATGCCATGTCATTCATATTATGCCATGTCATTAATTCACATGCCATGTCATTCATATTATGCCATGTCATCCATTCACATGCCATGTCATTCATATGCTATGTCATTCATTTACATGCCATGTCATTCATATTATGCCATGTCATCCATTCACATGCCATGTCATTCATATTATGCCATGTCACTCATTCACATGCCACGCCATTTTTATTATGCCATGTCATCCATTCACATGCCATGTCATTCATATTATGCCATGTCATCCATTCACATGCTATGTCATTGATTCACATGCCATGTCATTCATATGCCATGTCATCCATTCACATGCCATGACATTTTTATGCCATGCCATGTTATTCATATTATGCCATGTCATTCATTCACATGCCACGTCATTCATATGTCATGTTATCCATTCACATCCCATGACATTCATTCTTATGCCATGTCCTTCATTCGCATGCCATGTCATTTTGTTTGCCATGTCGATTTCATTCACATGACATTCATTCTCATGCCATGTCGTTCGTATGACATGTTATTTTATTTGCCATGACGATTTCATTCACATGACATTCATTCTCATGCTGTGCCATTCATATGCCATGCTATTTTGTTTGCCATGTCGATTTCACTCTCATGACATTCATTCCTATGCCATGTGATTTTATTTTCCATGTTATTAATAGTAATTTGCATATTCATAACTATCTTTTTAAATGCTTTTTCAATGTAATAAAATAATGTTTTTCAAATAAAATAAAGTTATTACCAAGTTAAAATAATTCACGAGTTCTCCTCTGGGTTGCCGGGGAGGACATCATCAATTATCATTAATAATGGAATATCTTTTATTCAAGACAAGAATGATTCAAAAAAATTTCCAAATAAATAAAAATTTCTATATTTTGCCGGGTTTGCCGGGGAATGTAGGAAAATTTTGAGTTAATAAATTCCGAATCATTTCCAAATCAAGTGGAATTATTTTACTTTAAAATGGGAATTATTTTTAAATACCAATTTTCTAAACTGACTTTTTTACCAAGACTCGAGATAACACATGATTAACAAGGTACAATTTTACACGGGCGCTGCAGGGGTGCTAATCCTTCCCCACGCGTAACCGACTTCCGAACCCGCTTTTTGATTTTCTCTGGTTTAAATCGCAGATTTCAAAATTGGTTTTAAAAAATATTTTAATTAATTTTAAAATGTTTTCCAAAATCGGTTAATAGGTGGCCGATCACACCTAGCCAAAAAAAGATTGGTGGCGATTCCATTTCTTTTTTGAGGTTGTTTTCAAACCCTCATTTTAATTTTAAGAGGAATTCAGTCATCTTTTTCTCTGTTGTTTTCCTCACCTCACTCGAATGGGTCCCCTGGCGATGGACGGATCACGTATCTACAGCTTGGCGACTCCACTGAGGACTTTAGAGAGTCAGGCCAAGAGTTAGTCGCGTGTTATCAAAAATCTAAATTTTGTCGATTTTATCCGGTATTTAATTTTAATTCCCACATTTTTTAATAAAAAGGAGAATTTTGAAAATAATTAAATGTTTTCGAAAATATTCATACTCATGTGCATGCATAGTATTGTTATTCTCTGGTTATTTTCTTGTATATTATTATTCTTTGATAGATTAATACTTGACACTATTTAATCTTGTCTTTAATATTTTTGTCGGGATACTTAGGATAGGGGTTAGATTAGGTGGTGAAAGGTTTGCTTGTTCCTCCGCACACACGACACTTACATTTTGCATAAAATGAGCTTTATATCCGAGTTCCGTCCCTTTAAGTGGAAGTAAAGTACCTACATTTCGTGTGGCAATAGCCTCCACATAAGCTAGCGAACACTTTCGGAGTATCAGATTACCTACGCTTCGTGTGGCAATAGCCTCCGCATAAGCTAGGGAATTGAATTCTAACGAATTGAACCCACTTTAATCGGGGTGTTTTGCTAGCCTTCACCGGCGACAATAAGGAACAATTCAGGGCCTTTAGAACCGATCCACCCTCATATAGTGAACTTAGGCAAAGCCATGCCGGACTTTCGATTAGATATCCCGAAGCTAGGAAACACTTGGAGGAGCACTTCTTACCTTTTAATATTTATTTATTTTATCTTATTATGATTTTTGATCTTAGTATCCCATTACTAACTCATGTTTTTTGTTTTGTTTTTGTTTTCATTTCATGCATCATGGTCATTTAGGGATATTTGCCTTAAATCGGGTGCCAACCGAGGAGTTTTTCGTTATTGTCATGGAACGTCAAGACCTTCTATCAGTATCAGTGGCTAGCAAGACATACGAAGAGGTCAAAACTAAGTTTGAGATGAATCAGCGCTACAATGGAGACTGTTTGGCCGTGGGTTTTGTGTCTGTACTTCCTGAGTCAGTTCACTTGGATTTTGTTTGAAATGACCTAGTGGAGTTAAAGAAAATTTGGAGACAGTGGGGATTTGAGAGGAAGAAAGAGTTTACTAGGAAATATGGTGACATAGCTCTACTTCTCCCCATCGAGGTAGACGAGCAGCTGATTAGGGCCATAATACAAATTTTGATCCTTCGTACCAGTGCTTCACTTTTAATCAGGAAGATATGGTGCCCACTATTGAGGAATATTCTATCTTGCTCCGTGTTGAGTCAGCAAATCCGGATAAATTCTATTGGAAAGAGCAAAAAACATCGAGCTGTCGGAAGAAGCTTTCCAAAGTGATAGGTATAAATACCCCGATAAATTCCCCACAGATAAAAAAAAAGGGTTCGAGCGACTGCATGTCTTGGGTATTCTTGCGGAATTATATCAAGAGCAACCTGGATGATGATCATGTGGTGGATGTCTTTGCTCTGGCGATTTACGGTTTGGTCTTATTTTCGAAAGTAGAAGGTCATGTCAAAGTAGCCGTGGTGGATTTCTTTGAGCGGTTGGACAAACATATTGATCCTTCTTCTGCCATTCTTGCTGAGACGATCAGGTCACTTAGTCACTGTCGAAGAAGAGGTAAAGGGCGTTTCAAGGGTTGTGTAGAGCTTCTGTATGTTTGGATTCAGAGTCACTTTTGGGAAGATGATAATGGGAAGCTCCACCCCTACATGAAGACGTGTGTTCCTCTTATAGGATTCAACAATAAGAAATGGTCAAAGAAATGGGATAGTTAGCAATGGATCAGGACTCTCCGTCACTTAGGAAATAAGGATATAACTTGGAGGGCTCCGTAGATGCCACTTGGGTCGATCTTGTACCGTTGCGGTGAGAATTTATGGGTTCCACTGTTGGAAATTTGGGGGGCTGTTAGCTATGCACCATTACTAGTGCGGAGGCAGTATGGATCCGAGCAGTTTATCCCGATGACTCATGAGCTTATCTCAATTGATTTCTCCTATGGTGAGCCCGAATATATGGAAAGAATACGTGAAGTCATCATGGCATGGAAAAAGTTATACCGGTCACAAGTGGGTAGGTATACCGACAATGCCACTCCGACGTATCTAGTATGGAGGGCCACGAAGCTTCACGACATTGTGCTTCCCGTCGAAGATGCCTCTGTTCATCCAATCGTTCTTCAGCCCAAACTGGTAATACCGTCAAAAGTTGAGCTGGTTAGGCAAGAATTAGCAAAAGATAAAGGGAAACAGAAGCGAGAATGTGATAAGCTTCAAAAAGATGTCGAGGACTTGAAGACTAGGCTTGAGATCCAAGAGACCAAGACAAGAAAAATGGTCAAAGAGAGAGATACAGCATTGTGCGATATATTAGATCTACACCGAGAAAACAAGAAGATAAAGGCCACGGGAAGATTTACGGGAGCTAGTATTTTTTTTTAAAGCACATGAGAAAGAAATGAAGAAACTTCAAATGGAATTGGATTATTGGAAGAGTAAGGCCAAGGAAGGTAAAGAAAAAGAGTCTGGGTTTTCTCATGAGTGGCAGAAATGGGAGGACATACATTCTTTGATGTCAACCAAGCTAGAGAGATGTCAGAAAGAAAACGAACAGTTAAGGTTCAGGTTGGGAAATGAGAAGGGAAGAACATCCTTGATGCACAAGGAGAATGAGTCACTCCATGCGACTGTTCAGACCATAGAGCAGCATCCGCCAGCCGAGAAAATTGACATTGCTGATATTGTCAGAGAATACCGCCAGGACAAGTGAAATGGTTGAAAGGATAAAGACTTCGAGGAGTATGATCAAAGCCTGTTGCATTTCTTGGAAGAAGCTCAAGACTAGTATGAGCAAATATTTCTTTATAACTCGATGTTGAGAAATGTGTTGTATGAAGTTTTCTATGAATTAATGAAAAAACCTTTGGCTTTGGGATCCAATTTTAAGGCAAATGCCATTAGTTTCATCTTTATGAAAGCATTCTCCATTTACCAACTTATTCTTCACTTTCATTTATTTATTTATTGATACGAATGTACATTTCAATCATTCATACTTTCATACACTCAATAAATACTTTAAATAAATCACAGAGTTCTAATCCATGGTTTTTGAACTCAAGGTAAAAATTGGGCGTTCTCCAAAAGAACCAGATTTTCAGCGCCTTTATAATACTAGATCTCAGGCTAAAATTATGGAAAATGAATAGACTTCCCGTATCGAAAGGATGGAAAGGGCTCATAAGAAGTTACAAGGGCAATTGACTAAATCTCAGGAAGAATCAAGAGAGCAGATGGCCAAGCTTATGGAAATGATGAATGCCATGCTGAGGCAAAAAACGCCGGTTGAGAATTCAGTTGCGGGAGGAGTGGTAGTAAATCAAGAGGGCCGACCTAAAGCCATGCAATTAAGTGGCCAAACATCCCAAAATGCTGGAAATGAGTTTCCGATAGAGGCAGTGCCTTTTGTTTATATCCAACCAATGGCAGAAGCACAGAACCATGCCTCCGGAAAGGTTAACATTGGGGTTGACCCAACTGATCCTATTGATGTTCCAGATTTTGAAGAGCTCGTTGAGAAGGAGAAAACAAAAATGGACGAATTGAAGAAGATGGAATCTACTGAATCACAGAAAAAGTATCAGTTATTAGAAGAGAGGTTAAGGGCCGTGGAAGGTGCAGAATTGTTTGGCAGCCTAAATGCCAAGGAAATGAGTCTGGTGCATGGCCTGGTAATTCCCCCTAAGTTTAAGGTACCAGATTTTGAAAAGTATAATGGGACCACCAACCCGTTAGCACACTTGACCATGTACTGCAGAAAAATGATAGGGCATGACGAGGACGAAAAGCTGCTCATTCACTACTTCCAAGACAGCTTAATAGGTTCTGCAACCCATTGGTATAATCAGTTAACCGGACTAAGATCCGCTCTTGGATGGATTTGGCCAGAGCCTTTATGGAACATTACAAGCACGTATCAGATATGATACCTGACAGATTATCGCTGCAAAACATGGACAAAAAAGCTATTGAAAGCTTCAAGGAGTATTCTCAATAATGGAGAGATCTGGCCATTCAAGTGCAACCCCCTCTGACCAGTAAGGAAACTACGACTCTTTTCATCAACACTTTAATGGCACCGTACTATGACAAGTTGGTGGGTAGCACCATTAAGAATTTTGCGGATATGGTCATATCGGGTGAAATGATAGAAACCGCCATTAAGAGTGGGAAGATGGAAGCTGGAGAATCTTCAACTCCAAAGAAGGCAATCCTCGCCAAAAAGAAAGAAGGGGAAACTCATGCACTCAGTTGTAACCACCGTTCCTATACACCTCCTGCACCTTATACACCTTACCCGGCATATAATCCCTACTACACTACCGTGAACCACCTTACCCAAAACCCTTTTTCTTACACAGACATACTGCAACAACTATACCCAACTGGCATATCCCCGCAACTAGCCATTCCCCAAAACATCGTACCAAACACCCAGAATATTATTCGCAATGACCAAAGACCACCAAGGAATAATCAAAATCCTCAATTTGATCCCATTCCTACAACCTATGATGAGTTATACCCTAAACTGTTATAGGGATAGCTCGTTGTACCAGTATACCTCCAACCTCTGAAACCACCATATCCTAAATGGTATAACGCAAATGCTAACTGCACATATCATGCGGGAATTCAGCGGAATTCGACTGAGGACTGCATCGCTTTTAAACGGAAGGTCCAAATCTTGATTGATACTAGGGTCGTAAAGTTCGGATCTAAGAATGGGTCTAATGTTGCGGGTAACCCATTACCCAATCACACGGAGGCCAAGGTGAATACGGTTTTGTCAGGGGAAGTTGGCAGGATAAAAAAGGATATCAGTGAGGTGAAGACACCAATGATAAAAGTATGGTTTGAAATGGTTAAGGCTAGGTTAGTTCAGGATGAAGCCAGTTTGAAAATGGTTGAGAGCAAGACAGAGGATTTTTGTCCGTTTCACATATGTGAGGGTCACACTATTAGGGCTATAATCGAGCCGAGCCGATCTCGAATAATGAAAAGTTCGAGCTCTAGCTCGATTTGAAACTCGCAGCTCGAAGGTCGGCTCGAGTTCGATCGAGTATATTTTTTAAGCTCAAGCTCGGCTCGAGATAAAATTGAACTATTCGAGCTCGACTCGATTAGGCTCGTTTACTCGAGTTCGAGCTCGAATTAAACTTTTTCATTACAAATTTTTTGTATTAATTGAATTTAATAAATAATGAAAAAATTTCAAATAATATAATGATAAAAAAATTTATGAGTTGTGTGTGATGAAAAGTAAAAATCTTTCAATCTTCTAAAAAAAAAATATTGCCACTGCAGTTCTGAGTTGATTCCTTCTTTGGGCATGCCCCAAAGAAAAAAAAAGAACTTAACAATCAGTCATTTCTTTGGCAAGCACAACAACAACAATTAACATTAAAAAAGAAATTAAATTAAGCCTATTGAGAAATAAAAAAATAAAAATAGATAGAAAAATTATAAAAAGAAAAGAAAAATAAACAGAAGATAGTAGACACCCAGAGACAACTTTGCATATCAAAGGAAACAATCTAATTAAATCTAGATAAAATTAAGCTATAAAGCAGAGGAACTTGATTCAGAAAATTAAAACCTACTTTTTTGAGTTAGCTATTTCGATATTTTCCCTTGAAAAAAATAGAAGACCCAAACGAGAGATCAGCAAACTGAAACAAATTGATTCTAGCACCAGTTGGGAGTGGGAGTGGGAGAGAAAGGGACTGGGAGGGAGAGAAAGAGAAATGGCTGAGAGTAGAAGGGAGGAAAAAAAATAGGTTTTAGGGTTTTTATGTATGTATATATATATTAAGGGTAAAATAGTAAATTAATAATAATATATATATATATATTATAAATAAAAAGCTTGATTAGCTCGCGAGCTGCTCGAATCTGGTATTAAGATACTCGAATTCGGCTCGCTCGATAGCTTAAGCTGCTCGAGCTCGAGCTTGGCTCGATAATTTCTGAATCGAATTCGAGTTTTTTTTAGTCGAACTCGAGTAGCTTGCGAGTATAGGTGTTTCGCTTACACCCCTACACACTATACAGGGTGTGAAGGTTTTCTAGCCAAAGTTCAAAAAATAATGGATGAGGGCGAGGCCTAATTCTATGAAGAGACAGAGGAAGAGGTAGATACTACTGAGAATACAGCTGGTTATGGGGTGGACAGACCTTTGATTATCTATTATGATGAGCTAGAAGAAAAGGCTATCCCAGTGGATAAAGAAACCACGCCAAAGTTGATTATAGAGTTACTATCTTCTTTCCCATACAAGGAGGATAAGTCAGCACCTTGGAGATATGATTGCAGTGTGGTAACACCGGGCTCTTCAAGTCAGCAAACAACAACTGATATAACAGGTGTAGGACATCTAACTCGCAGTGGTAGATGCTACGCCCCCAAAACCATTGAACAAAGTTCGATGGAAAAGGTAGGGGGATTTGACAAAGGTAAAAGAATAGCAGAACCGGTCCATACAGAGATGGATCAGTCAAAGGGAATAGAGAGAGATTCAACCCCGGTTAACAAAGTGAAAGAATCGATGAATGAGAAAGAGGCTTGTGAATTCTTGAAGTTTATAAAACACAACGAGTACTGTGTGGTAGAACAACTACACCGTCAACCAGCAAGGATTTAAGTCCTTTCACTGTTACTAAACTCAGAGCCGCATAGAAATTCCTTGCTAAGGATTTTGAATCAAGCATATGTAGCCAACAACATATCAGTGGAGATGTTAGATCGGTTCGTGGGGAACATCACAGCAGATGACCACATTTCCTTCAGTTATAAGGAGATACCACCCAACGGTATAGGATCTACTAAAGCCCTTTGTCGCAACCTAAAAAATAACAAGTCTCATCGCAAGACTTTATTATTCGTTAAGCGTGACATTTAAAAACTTGAGGAAAAGTCGACTTAATTCCTCTTGAAAAATGAAGGTTTTGAAAATAACCTTGAAAAAGACATGGAGCCGCCACCAATCTTTTTTAGCTAGGTGTGATCGGCCACCTATTAAAACAGATTTTGTAAAACATTTTAAAATTATTTAAAACATTTTTAAAACCAATTTCAATTCTGCGTTATAAACCAGAGAAAATCGAAGAATCGGGTTCGGGACTCGGTTACGTGTAGGGAAGGATTAGCACCCTCACAATGTCCGCATAAAACGGTACCTTATTAATCATGTGTTATTTCAAGTCTCGGTAAAAAAGTCGATTTTTAATTTAGTATTTCAAGTTAATTCCCAATTTAAAGAAAAATAATTCCATTTTTAATTGAAAATGATTCGAAATTTATTAATTCAAAATTTTTCTATATTCCTCGACAAAATCGGCAAAATATAGAAATGTTTATTTATTTGAAAAAATTTCGAATCATTCTCGTTTTTTGAAAGAAAGATATTCCTTTATTAATGATAATTGATGACATTCTCTCCAGCAAACCCGATAGAGAACTCATGCATTATTTTAACTCGAGAATATCTTTATTTTTATTGAAAATCATTATCTTTTTTCAAAACATTGAAAAAAAATGAATATGAACATGTGTGACATAAATAAAATGACATAGCAAAGTCTAGATAATGTAATGCAACTAAATGATATGATAAAATTTAAATGGCATAGTATATTCTAGATGAAATAAAATATCCTAAGTATCATGGTATATTCTATATGAAATGAAATGACCTATGTGATATATTATATTCTAAATGAAATGAATAACCTATGTGACATAATATATTCTAAATAAAATGATATGTCCTAAGTAACATGGAAAATTTAAATGACATGGCATATTTTAAATGACATGGCATATTTTAAAATAATATATTCTAAATGACATGGAATATAATCTAAGTGACATGAAATGACATGAAACATAAAATAATGCTATCATGAAATATGCATGAAAGTAAAAATAAAAATAATAATGCATGAACATAGTATATGCTAAATAATGTGACAAGAATAAATAACTAAATAAAAAGCATAGGATAGCATGAAATATTCAAAACCATATAACAAACAACATAACACCATAAATAAATCAAAATAATAACAATACCATAGAAATTATCATAGCAAAAATCACATATTACATAGTATGCATGAACATGGAAAATGCAATGCATGAAAGTGTATTTTTTCCTTTAATTAAGAAAATCCGTATATCTAAAAAGATATCCGGCTACCTTAGGAAAATATATAAAATTAAATTTTCTTAAATCAAAATACTTTGTGATTTATTTGAAAACAATTTTGGAAATCTTGGATAAAAATTAAACCTTTAGCCGAACCACCCTTTTAAAATAGCTCTAATTTTCTAAGTTTGAAATCCTCGACTTGACCACCCTTGACCCGAGCTTCATAAAATCATTTTTAAAGATTAAAAAGGCTTAAAAACTATCTTAAGACAATAGCTAAAGTTTCCAACCAACCCCCTCTAAATGCCTTGCCAAATTCAACAATTGTTTTTCTTTTGAATTCAAATATGTCTCTATTGTCCAGTTTTAAATCACAACTTTTTACCTATTTTTAAAAATTCAAAAAAATCTAAAAAAAGTACTGGAGACGCAGAACATGTAAAAATACACGAAAAAAAATTGCTTAATTTTCCGATTAAACATAACTTCTCATAAAAATTGGGAAAGTTAGAAAACAGGATGAAAACTGTTTTGCCAAAACACATTTTTTTGCCTTTGATAAAATCAATTAAAAATCAAAGTAAAAATATTGGAGACTCTCTTAAGGACCTACAAACAGTAGCTAAAACTTTTAAAAACTTGGACAAAAATTAGTTAAGTAAAAAAAAATCACAAAGGTAGAATAATCAATTTGACAACTCTTTAATTTTTCACAAGTTTGCTCAAGTGAGCATGACTTTGAGCCATTGATTGGACTAAGTCATAAATCATGTGGCATGACATGAAACGCATGAACATACAGCAAGTGGAATGCATGAAATGCATGATTTAAAACCTAAATGGCATGAAGAATGCATGGCATAAATAATATGGCCTAGACCTAACATGAACTTGCATGGCAATAAATGCAATCTAGGTCTAATTATGCATGAAATGCATAACAATACAAGCAAAACCTAGACCTAAAGAATGCATGGCAATAACACAAACACATAGCATTCTAAACCAAAATACACAAACTCATGGCATGAAAATGCAAAAAAAAAATCAACAAGCAAGATGAAAATGCACATACAAAGCAAATAAAGGGATGGTAGCCGAATGGACTCTAGGCCTAAATGGGCATGGTATTTTCACAAACACATGGCATACTAAATCAAAAATATAAAATCATAACATGAAAATGCAAACCTATCAAATAGCATGATGAAAATGCACATCCAAAGCATAAAAATAAAGGATAGCCGAATGGATATGAACTCACAAAGATGGCATTCTAGCATGGCATTTTCACAAACACATGACATACTAACATGGAAGACTAAAAAGAAACATGCTAAACCATTGAAACATGAAATAAAGGCATGAAAACAACTAGACATTTTCACAAACACTTAGCATAGTAAAATGCAAATCACGAACAACTCAAAAATGTCGAAAACAGAAAACTAAAAAATGGTAGACAAAGGAAGTAAACATGAAAACAAGATAATAAAATAAAAAATGGAGGTAAGTAAGCAACAAAATTAAAACAAGCTTCATATTTTGTTATTTGAAGAAAACATAAAACATCAAAAACATGCTAATCATCACCAACAACATGAAACAAAAATAAAAAACTAACCCTTTAAGAAAACAATACCATTCGACCAACCTTAGAAATCAAGCAAAAAAAAATTGTTTTCAAAATTTTTTCAAGAAGGTATCAAAGAAGAACTTGAAAAGAAAGCTTAAAAACACTTATTTTAAAATTAAAATCAAAAGAAACTCACCAAATATCAAATGAAAACAGCAAATCAAGGATGGAAATGCAAAAAAAAATTTAAGAGTATGGTGTTTTTAGCTACCTCTAAAAGCTATATTGCAAGCTTTTTCTTTTCTTACTTTCTTTGCCTTTCTAAACTTTTTATTTGCTTTTCAAAAATGGAGAGAAATCAGCCAAGCAAGAGTGAAAACTGAAGAGAGACCCCTCCCCTTTGATAGTGGCCGGTTGGCATGTAGAAGAGCCTAGGAGGTTATAGAATTTTTAGCCAAATTTCATCCAATGGCCTTCAATCCAAGATGCTTTCTATGTAGAATTCTCGCCCTTAGATTAGAAAAATCAGCCCTTAAATTATGATGTCATAAATACGATCCTAAATATGACATCATCTTTATCCATCCATTAGTCCATATGTTGCAAATTCAAATGCTTGATCACAAAAATACTACTTTCCTCTTCACTTTTGGTCCTTTGATATAAAAAATCAGAAAATCCATCCTCCATGGGCCTTGGCCGGCTGCCCCCTTCACCTTCTCAGCCCACACTTCATTTTTTAAATTGCAAGAAAAGGCCTTTTTCGGTTTCTTCGATAAAATGACCTTTTTGACCCCCGAACCTAAATAAATAGCAAACGGACTCCAAATTCAAAATTTTTTTTTCCATAATTTTGAAATGATAAAAAATTAAATTCTTGAAGTTTTCAAAATTTTTCGAGCCCATTTGCTATTTTTTAGCTTTTTCTTCCAAAATTACCCCTTTATGCACCCAAACTTTTACCATTTCGTAAATGAGCTCCAAATCTGAATTTTTCTTCACCCATCTCTTCCAAATAATTTAAAAGTAAGATATGAAAATTTTCATAATTTTTGGAGCTCATTTGCTATTTTTTCGAGATTTATCTGTTTGAATTTCTTCATAGTGGACTTGGGATTTGGCCATTTTGCAAACGAACTCCGAATCCATATTTTATTTTGCCAATCTCTTCCAAATAATTTAAGAATGAGATCTGCAAATTTTCAAAAATTTTGAAACTCTTTTGCTATTTTTTCGGGATTTATCCTTTTGAATTTATGCATAGTGGGCCCGGGATTTGGCCATTTTGTAAACGAACTCCAAATCCAAATTTTCTTTTGCCAATCTCTTCAAAATGATTTAAGAATGAGATTTGCAAATTTTTAAAATTTTTGGAGCTCATTTGCTATTTTTTCCAAATTTTCCAATTTTTCCCTTTTGCCTCCTCGATTTTGCTCAAAACAAGTCTGATTTTCAGATTTTCTTTTTTTGGGCCTTTGTCATAATTGAATTGGAGTTGGTCCGCAAATGCCTAATTTTTCTGTTTTTCCTCAAATCAATTCATATGATTATATATCGTATATACCTTTAATACGTAAAATAAATATTATGCTAAAATATATATATATAATTATAATTAAAGAAATTTCAAATAACTATAGTTGTCGTCTACTCACAATCCTTGAGATGATCTCACTCTACACCTCGATCTAAAACTTCGGCATCCACAGGTGACGTCGGATCTACGTGGCCTAGATATGAACAATAATTAGTATCTATACATGCTCAAAGCATTACACAATTATGAATGCAACTTAAGTCCCATTAATCTACCACATAGTCAATACTAATTTCTCATACTCAAAACAACATATCCTTAATTTTTAATATCATTTCCATAATCATTTTCTCCATAATTCAACTCCATATTCATGTCCTTATCAAATTCCTTTCTAGTACTCCATGCCTTAGATATTTTCGTAATCCATAACCATCCTTTAGTACTATATTTCTCTTAAGCAATAAATTCCTTAATATCAAGTTAGATTAGAAAATCATAACTTGAGTTTGGTAAGAATTTTGAAGTGATTAAAATTGGTTTATTTCAATAAATAAGTCTATTTTATGAAGAAAATAACTAACTTAGACAATTAGAACAAAATCTTGATCAAATTTGATAAATCCCGAAACTATGCCGAAACAGGGGTCAACACAGAACAGCCAACTTCACCGAATTTTATCTTTTTAACCGCTTATCAGTTTTGGGTGATTCAAAAACCAAAATTCTCATGATCAAGTCTGGTTTCTAGTAAAAATATAAAAAAAATACAAACCCAGCTCTGCTGAACCCAAAAAATCCGAACAGCAAGCATGCTCAACTTCCCCTATTTTGCTTTTTCTTCCCATTTTTTTGTTCATGCTTTCAAATCCTTTTAATTCTTACCAAAGATGACTAAAACTCATACTTAATAGATAGATTTCAGACCTTAACATGTTTATGGAGCTAAGATTTTAACATGCCCAAGTAGAATATCTAAAGAAAATAAAGAATTTATCAAGAAACTAACCTTGGATGTGATTATTGAAGAAATTTTGGTGTAAGATGTTTGAAGAGAATTTTGGGAGAATAAGGAGAAGGAAGGCCGGCTGCCACATAAAGAATAGAATGAAAAATTCTAGTGTTTTCGAGAGATAAAATGAACATAAGAGATATTTTTTAGATTTTGGTATAATTGCATATTGGTCCCTCAACTTTTTATAAATAACCATTAAGCCCCTAAACTTTTTAATTTGTTCAATTTGATCCTTTCTTTTTTTATTTCCTTCACTTATAACTTCTTACCAATTTCCAAGTTTGTCCTTAAAATTTTCAGGATTTAACTTTACATGATTATGCATAACCTCGGTTGTTAAAACTTACCCCCCTTAGAAAAATTTCATCCTCGAAATTTACTTACCAACTTGATTGAACAAGTGAGGATATTGAGTCCGCATATCTTTCTCCCTTTCCCATGTAGCTTCTTCATATGAATGATTCCTCCAAAGAACTTTAACTAATGGAATAGTCTTAGTCCTTAGAACTTGGTCCTTTCTATCCAAAATCTCAACCCGCTGCTCTTCATAAGTTAAATTTTCCTCAATTTCCATAGGCAAGTCCTTCAATATATGTGAAGAATCAAAAATGTACTTTCGGAGCATAGAAACATGGAGCACATTATGAATTCGTGACAATTCTTCCGGTAAGGCCAATCTATAAGCAACTGGGCCAATTCGTTCAATGATCTCATACGGCCCTATATATCGAGGACCCAACTTTCCTCGTCTGCCAAACCGGATTACTCCCTTCCAAGGAGTCACTTTCAAAAACACCATATCACCAACTTCAAACTCTAAATCTTTTCTCCGATTATCTGCATAGCTCTTTTGTCGATCTTGAGCTATTTTTATCTTTTCCCGAATTACCTTAACTTTGTCTGCAGTCATCATAACAATTTCTGGACCTAGTAATTTCCTTTCATCTGTATCATCCCAACAAACCAGAGTTCTGCACTTCCTTCCATACAAAGCTTCAAAAGGAGCCATGTCGATGCTGGACTGATAACTATTGTTATATGCAAACTCTGCTAGAGGCAAGTGTTCATCCCAGTTTCCTTTGAATTCCACAATATAAGATCTGAGCATATCTTCCAGAATTTGAATTGTCCGTTCAAATTTTCCATCCGTCTGGAGATGAAAAGCAGTACTGAACTTGAGTTTAGTGCCCATAGCATTCTGCAAACTTGGCCAAAAGCGAGATGTGAATTGAGGGTCTCGATCAGATACAATCGATACTGGGGCACCATATAACCTAACAATTTCGTTCACATAAAGTTTAGCCAGTCTTTCCATGGAAAAAGTCTTCTTGACTGGCAAAAAGTGAGCTGATTTTGTTAAACGATCAACAATCACCCAAATGTTGTCATAACCAGACTGCGTTCTTGGCAATCCCGAAACGAAATCCATAGCAATATCTTCCTACTTCCATTGAGGAATAGTAGGGGGTTCAATTTCCCTGAAGGTTTTTGATGCTCGGCTTTAATTTGTTGGCATACCAAGCATCTAGAAACAAACTCAGTTATGTCCCGTTTCATACCTTGCCACCAATAATGTTCTCTTAAGGTTCGATACATCTTTACACTACCGGGATGTAACGCGTATGGTGCATTATGAGCTTCCTCCAAAATCACCTTCCGGAGTTCTTCATCCTGAGGCACACAAAGCCTATTTTTCATTATCAGTACATCATCATCCTTTATTTGAAAGTCAGCCCTCACACCATCCCTTACTTCTTACTTTAACTTTTCCAGCATAGGGTCATTATTCTGTGCTTCACGTATCCAATCAATATGAATCGGTTTAACCTTCAAGTGGGCTATTAGGAGATCATTCTCATCAATCATCAATTCTAAAGGTAAAGACTTCAACTCATTTTGTAAGGGTTTTTGAATCGCTCGGATATAAGCAAGAGAACTAGAAGACTTTCTACTAAGAGCATCGGCCACTACATTCGCCTTTCTTGGGTGATAGTCAATTACACAGTCATAATCTTTTATCAATTCCAACCATCTCCTTTGCTCAAATTTAGTTCCTTCTGATCTATCAGATATTTCAGACTCTTATGATTAGTGTAGATTGTACATTTTTCTCCAAATAAATAATGCCTCCAAATTTTCAGTGCAAACACCACTGCCGCCAACTCTAAATCGTGAGTGGGATAGTTCTGCTCATGCTGTTTGAGTTGCCGAAAAGCATAAGCTATCACCTTCCCATGTTGCATCAAAACGCAACCCAAACCTCGCCTCGAGGCATCACTGTATACCACAAAGCTTATCATTATCTATATGACTTGTCATCTTTCGGCAGAACATAGTGATGTGGGCTGACGGATCAGTCGTCCCGTCATATTTCACAAAGTCAGGGACTTTGAATTTAGGAGGAATGACTAAATCGAGGACCAAGCATCGTTCTTTCGCCTTCACACTCCCAAATATGTCTGTATTTTTTACTGCCCGAAGCCTTTCATCTAGCAACTGATATTCCCTTGGGAATCTGCCAACTCTACCTCATTAACCCTTTTCATCTTTGCCTGTTCAGCTAGATCATCTGAATTTAAGACATTGACGGGGTTAACTGTGTTCTGGGTATCCATCATTACGACCTTATTCTGACCCTTTCGTGCCTCTAACCCTTCTCTGGCGGCCAAGTTTTCAATGTATCCCTTGATTACGGTGGACATTAGCTCCATCAATTTAGTCATCTGATCTTTAGATTCTGCTTGAGACTTTGCCAGCTGTTCTCGTAATTCTTCATGTACCATTTCCATTCTTTCCACTCGGGCAACTTGTTCATTCTCCATAGCACTAGCCTATATTAAAAAGGTACTCAGTACTTCTTATACCTCTGATTTGAAATGAAAATTCTTTCAAATACTCTTAAAGCCAAGCCAATTTTTGTTTTATTCCCCCAAGTGCATGTCATGATGAAGGAGTCATGAATGCAATTTGATGCACGTGAAGCCTAAACAATATGATGTATGGACATGTACAGTGGAAACATGCTGACCATATATGTAACAAATGCAATCAAGATGCCAACATGTTGCAAGCAAAAAATAAACAAATCAACGCATGGATATATGCAATGAATGATCATGTACATTTCAGCGTATTTCCCAATGAATGATCATATACACTATGAATGCAACACGATGTCAATTATGATGCATGTAAACAATGAATGATTGATACAGAGTATATACAAAGAAAATCATGCTGACCATGTGTGTCATGAATGCATCCTGATGTTAATATGACAGATTAATGCGTGAGCATATACAGAGAAATCATGCTGACTATGTTTGTCATGAATGCAACCCAAAGTCAACATGATGCATGTAAAGAATAAGCAAATTAATGCATGGATATATACAGAAAAATCATACTGATTATGAATGCATGAATGCAACCTGATGCTAACATGATACATGTATGAATGTATGGTATGACAAATAATTGATCGGATGCAAAATGTAAAAGGGAAGATATCATGGAGGAAATAAGAATCGGAGGAACTTAATCATCAACATCTCATAAATTTGAAGCATAGTCAATTCATTCCCATATAAACGTTCACAATGGTATAAACCATGTTTTACAAAATTTGAGTAGTGGTTAAAACTGTCTTTACAAGCACTTTATTCTTCCTAGCATCCTAAGACTGTAAGAGCCGGCTACTGAAAAAGTGAAATCCTACTACATCATATCAGACTGAAGTCTTTCTACATCATTGCCATAAATCTCCCAATCCTAATTACGTCTTCTTGGCCTTCTATCAATCAGTGTTGTTGGATCGATCCACTTGATATGGCCAGCAATTCCATAGTGATAATCACATCTTGCATTTGGATTATACCACCTGGGATACGGTGGTAACAGGGGTTTCAGCGGGGTACATGCAACCATATGATTTTGGATCAGTATAGGGAGAAGCTCCTAGTAGCTGATTGGAATGGGATCATACTGCTCGAGTCTTATTTTTGAGTTGTTTCTTAGTCACATATGGCCTAGGAGTTGGGGCACTTGATGGTGGTACTAAGTTCCGAACCGGAGTATTTACATGGAGAGGTGGCGAAACAGCATGTTAAGGGTATGGATTTGGACACGGGGCCTTTGGAGGTTGTACATAGCTCGAGGTTCCTATCCCAGATGCTTGATAAGGTGATTGATGAGGG
Source organism: Fremontodendron californicum (assembly GCA_030761205.1). Taxonomy (NCBI): domain Eukaryota; kingdom Viridiplantae; phylum Streptophyta; class Magnoliopsida; order Malvales; family Malvaceae; genus Fremontodendron; species Fremontodendron californicum. Next base: position 21,695,449 of record JAULJL010000022.1, on the reverse strand, counting down.
AAATAGTACGAACTGGCAGTTGGTGGTGATGGAGTAGGATTCAGGAATCCCGTAGTGGTCATCCCAATGGACGATTGGACCATAGTAGGGTGGAGATATTGGTTTGGACCTAGAACAGTTTGCAGGTATGGTACAAGATCCGAGGTTTCTATCTTTGTTATTAGGCCTTCGGGTTTAATCATTTTCACGATTTTGTCCACAATTTCATTAAGATTGCAACCTTTGTGGCATTGACAAGCGCATGATCTAGCAAGGATTGTATGTTCTGGACCTAATGGTTTTGGTTGATCCAAAGGCGATGTAGAGCCCTGAGGAAGTTTCCCCTTACTCTTACCCATATCCTCAACCATTTTCATCAATTTGGCAAGCTGTTCTTTCACCTCCCGGATTTCATGTCCAAATTCCTCTTGATTTCGTTCCAAAGCACCCAATCGTTCTTTCGATTCTTTCCTCATATCTCGAACCTATTTCATGCAAATGAAAATGTCATGAGATTAAGAATACAATTATAATGTACATGCTCTATTCTTATGTGCATGAATATACTGATGATTAATGTATGAACATATACAGAGAAATTATGATGACTATGTATGCTATGGATGCAATCTAATGCCAACATGATGCATTTAAAAAATGAGTAAATTGATGTTGAGGTATATACAAATAATGACCATGCATGTCATAAACGTATTCTACAATGAATGACCATGCATGCTATGGCTAAACATGATGTCAAAATGATATATGCAAAGAATAAATGAATTAACACAAAGATAGGTACAAAGAATGACCATGTATATCACAAATGTATTCTACAATGAATAACCATGCATGTTAGGACTGTAACATGATGTCAAAATGATACATGCAAAGAATAAATAAATTAACACAAAGGTATACACAAAGAAGTTAAACAATGATTACACGAAATTGGTGGGACCTAAATCTTGATTATTCAAAAATCTCATTATGCAAGATTTGCCTCCAAATATAATCTATGATTTTTTTGAAACATGTTTTCTCTATGAAAAGCCAAACATATTATTTTCAAAAGAAATTCGAGATAGTGGATCCTACTATAGTACAATATGCAAATGTTCATGTAACACTACCAGTTTATGAAATCATCAAATGTGATTATTATTATCAATTGTTTATTGCAAAGAAAAAAAAATGAGACCAACAATACAACCATAAATGCATATGCTCTATTCACACATGAATGAAATGTGCAAAAATGCAAAAATGTTTGAAAAAGAATGTTTTGATATTTTTAATTTTAAAAAGTTTATGAAAACTTGCCCCAACAGCATCGACTCACTTAGGCACCACAATGCCTTTGTGATAGGGTATTAAATTTATTACGGGTGATGTACGTACATCGTTGTCCGATCTACAACACTTATTCAGAGTGTAAAATAGGTAATAAAAGGTTTAGAAATGTCCCTCCATGTGTTCCTACCTCTAGTATATCTAATGGAAATCCGGCATGGCTTCACTTAGGTTCACTATATGAGGATGAATCGGTTCTAAAGGCCCCGAATTAATCCTCACTGTCGCCGGTGAAGACTAGTAAGGCACCCCGATAAAAACGGGTTTAATTCGTTAGAGTCTATTTCCCTAGCCCATGCGGATTGTTAATCACAAAGGCTTAGGTAATTTAGTACTCCGGAAGTGTTTCACTAGCCCATGCAGATTGTTAATCACAAAGGCTTAGTTACTTTGCTCCCACCTAAAAGGACGAAACTCGAGTATAGGGCTCATGATATGCAAATGCACGTGTGGTGTGTCTGGAGGAACAACAAACCTTTCACCACCTATTCTACAATCCTTATTCTAAATGCCCTAACAATTTATTAAAATAACATTCAAGAATAGTGTAATGCATTAACCAACAAGCAATTATAATATACAATTATTAAATAACTAGAGAACAATAATAAAATGTATGCACATGAATATGGACATATTTAAAACATTTTATTATTTTCAAAATTTCTCCTTATTATTTAAAAAAAATGGGGGAATTAAAATTAAATACCAATTAAACCAACAAAATCAAGATTTTGATAACACACGACTAATTCTAGGCCTGACTATCTAAAAGTCCCCAGTGGAGTCGCCAAGCTATCGCAACCTAAAAAAATATTAAGTCTTATCGCAAGACTTTATATTCGTTAAGCGTGACATTAAAAAAACCGAGGAAAAGTCGAATTAATTCCTCTTAAAAAATAAAGATTTTGAAAATGGCCTTGAAAAAGACATGGAGTCGCTACCAATCCTTTTTAACTAGGTATGATTGATCACCTATTAAAACCGGTTTTATAAAATATTTTAAAATTAATTAAAACATTTTTAAAACCAATTTCAAGTCTGCGTTTTAAACCAGAGAAAATCGAAGAATCAGGTTCGGGACTCGATTACGTGTGGGGAAGGATTAGCATATTCTAAATGAAATGAAATATTCTAAGTCATATGATATATTCTAAATGAAATGACTTAGGTAACATAATATATTCTATATGAAATAAAATATCCTAAGTCACATGATATATTCTAAATTAAATGAAAATCCTAAGTGACATAATATATTCTAAATGAAATGACCTAGGTAACGTAATATATTCTATATGAAATGAAATATCCTAAGTCACATGATATATTCTAAATGAAATAAAATGATTTAAATGACATGGCAAATATAAATGACATGGCATATAATCTAAATGATATGAAATGACATGAAACATAAAATAATGCTATCATGTAATATGCATGAAAATAATAAAAAAATAATAATGCATGAACATAATATATACTAAATAATGTGACAAAAATAAATAACTAAATAAAAAGCATAGGATAGCATGTAATATTCAAAACCATATAACAATTAATATGATATCAAAAATTTAAACCAAAGGCAATAACACCATCATGAAAATTAACATAGCAAAAATCACATATTATATAGTATGCATGAATATGGAAAATGCAACGCATGAGGATGTATTTTTTCCTTTAATTAAGAAAATCCGTATATCTAAAAAGATATCCGGCTACCTTAGGAAAATATATCAAATTAAATATTCTAAAACCAAAATACTTTGTGATTGTTTGAAAACAATTTTGAAAAGCTTAGATTAAAAATTAAAACTTAGCTAAACCCTTTTTAAATGGCTCTAATTTCTTATGTTTAAAATCCTGGACTTGACCACCCTTAACTCGAGATTTAAAAAATTATTTTTAGAGTTTAAAAAAAGCTTAGAAACTACCCTAAGTCAGTAGCTAAACTTCCTAATCAGCCCCCTCTAAGTAACTTAACCGAAACAGAAAAATGATTTTTCTTAAAATTCAATTCTGCCTTTACTGTCTAGTTGTAAAGCATGATTTTTTAACCTATTTTTCAAAATTCAAAAAAATCTAAAGAATATACTGGAAACTCAAGATATGTAAAACTACACGGGAAAAAATCGGGTTAATTTTCTGATTAAAGATGACGGCCCGGAAAAATCAGAAAAGTACGAGTACTGGGTAAAAAAACTGTTTTGCCAAACACATTTTTTTGCCTTTGATAAAATCATTTAAAAATGAAAGTAAAAATATTAGAGACTCTCCTAAGGACTCACAAACAGTAGCTAACACTTTTGAAAAGCTAGGCAAAAATTGGCTAAGTTAAAAAAATCACAAAAGTAGAACAATCAATTTGACAACTCTTTAATTTTTCACAAGTATGCTCAAAATGAGCATGACTTTGAACCATTGATTGGTCTAAGTCATAAATCATGTGGCAATGACATGAAATGCATGAAAATACAGCAAATATGATGCATGAAATACATGATTTAAAAACCTAAATTACATGAAAAATGCATGGCATCAATAATGACCTAGACCTAAATGAACTTGCATGGCATTTAATGCAACCTAAGTCTAAAATGCATGAATATACATGGCAAAGCAAACCAATCCTAAATCTAAAAAATGCATGGCAATAACACAAACATATAGCATGCTTAAACAAAATACACAACCAAATATCATGAAAATGCAAACCTATCAACTAACATAACAAAAATGCACATACAAAGCTTAAGAGATAGGGGTGGCCGAATGGTCTATAAAAAAATGAGCATGGAATTTTCACAAACACTTAATATACTAACATGCTTAGCTAAAGAATAACACTCAAATCATGAAAATATAAAGTAAAGGCATGAAAACCAATAGGCATTTTCACAAACACATGGATTACAAAATGTAAAACATAAACAAACTTAAACATTTTGAAAACAGAAAATCAAAAATGCAAGACAAGTAAAATAAACATGATAACAAGATAATAGACTCAAAAATGGAAACAAGCAAGCAATCAAATTAAAACAAGCTTCATGTTTATGTATTAGAAGAAGATTTAAAGCATCAAAACTTGTTAAATATCAAGAATAACATGAAATAAAAAAGGCAAACAGCAACTACACTAAAAAAAAAAGTAATTCGGCCACCCCCCAAAAAAAAAATTTCTCAAAGCCTTTTCCAAGAAAGTATAAAGGAGAAATTGAAGAAGAATATTAAAAACACTTATTTTTAAAAGAAAAATCAAAAGAAACTCACCAAAATGGTAATCAAAACAGCAAATCAAGAATGGAAAATCAAAGAAAGTGCAAGAGTATGGTGCTTAAAGCAACCTCTAGAAGCTATATTGCAAGCTTTTTCTCTTCTAACTTTCTTTTCTTTTCTAAACTTTTCTTTTTGCCTTTCAACAATGGAGAGAAAATCAGCCAAAACAAGAGTGAAATAGAGAGTGAAATAGAGAGTGAATAGCTGAAAATGAAAAGAGAGAGACTCCCTCTAGTAGTGGCCGAATGGCCCTTCTCTTGCTAGGATGTTGTCATCTTTTCTTCAACCAATTTTGATCCAAAGGCTATTGATCCAAGATGTTAAAAATGTGAAATTATCACCCTTAGATTAGGCAATCAACTATCCACAATAACAGCTTTTCAAGAATCTTAAGCCATTATGTTGACACTCTCCCTCTTCATGCATTGGTCAATGTGGCTTAATTATAAAGGTTTGATTAAAAAATAACTACCTTCCTCTTTATTGTTGGCCTTTTGATTAAAAATCAAAAAAATATTTGCCCACCCTTGGGCCTTGGCTGGCTGACCCCTCTTCTTCCAATCCATGCTTCATTTTTTTAAAGGCAAGAGAAGCCCTTTTCGATTTCTTGGGTAAAATGACATTTTTGCCCCCCGAACATAAATAAATAGCAAACGGACTCTAAATCCAATTTTTCTTTTTTCAATACTTCCAAAATAATAAAAAAAATTGAATTCTGGAGGTTTTTAAAGTTTTTCGGGCCCATTTGCTATTTATTTGGATTTTTTCTTCCAAAATTGCCCTTTTGTGCTCCCAAACTTTACAATTTTTTAAACGAGCTCCAAATCCAGATTTTTCTTCACCAATCTCTTCCAAATAATTTAAAAGTGTAATCTGGAAGTTTTCATAATTTTTGGAACTCATTTGGTATTTTTTCGGGATTTATCTGCCTCAGTTACTACATAATGGGCCCAGGATTTGACCATTTTGCAAACGAACTCCGAATCTAGATTTTCTTTTGCCAATCTCTTCCAAATAATTTAAGAATGAGATCTGAAAATGTTTAGAATCTTTGGAGTTCATTTGCTATTTTCTCGGGATTTATATTCTTGAATTTCTGCATAGGGGACCCGAGATTTGGCCATTTTGCAAACGAACTCCGAATCAAGATTTTTATTTGCCAATCTCTTCAAAATGATTTAGGAATGAGATCTGCAATTTTTCAAAATTTTTGGAGTTCATTTGCTATTTTTCCCAAATTTTCCAATTTTGCCCTTTTGCCTTCGAAACCTGATTTTGCTCAAAACAATTCCGATTTTTAGATTTTCTTCAAACTAAGCCTTGGGCTATCCCTTTGTAATCACTCCTCATCAAATAGGGGCTCTAGTCTTACCGAATTGGGCCATTTCGATAATTCTTCCAAATTTTATCGAAATCCACCAAAAACCCTAATTCTCGGTTTTCTTCCGGATTGACTTTTCTTTCAGTTTTTATTCCAAGTAGCTTCTCCATTTTTCGTAGTCAGTGCTTATCTTTCATTTGGAACCTTCAATTTCGATCAATTTGATCATTTAAGCACTTTTCCCCAAATTTCCCGAACTAGGATTTTCTTTCTACTGAATCTCCGTAAGCCAACTTTCGAACTCCATATCTTTCGATGTAGACCTTGGATTATCAAAATTCTTTCTCCATTTTTCAATTGAACTTCAAATCTTGATTTTGAAAGTGGGTTGGCTTTTTCGATAGTTGACTTTTTGGGGTTGACTTTTTCAAGTTTGATTTTTTATGTTCGCCTTCTTAAACTAAGTCTCGGAGTACCACTTGCAGGATGAAAAAAGTCATTTTACATTCTGAAACATCAATTTAGGAAGAAAACATACTTATTTTAGTGGTCCGGACAAAATTAGGTGTCTACAATTATCTATCCAACCCAGCAGTGCTAATGCCGCCTGTTCCGGAGAAACCAATGATACTGTATTTATCAGTATTTGAGAGATCTATGGGCTGTGTATTGGGGCAGCATGATGAGACTTGGAAGAAAGAATTAGCTATTTATTACCTCAGCAAGAAGTTCACAGAGTATGAGCTGAAGTATTTATCGATAGAAAAGCTTTGTTGTGCCTTAGCTTGGACTGCTCGAAGGCTCCGAGAATACATGTTGTACCACACGATGTGGTTGATTGCCAAGCTAGATCCCATCAAGTATATGTTGGAAGCACCCTCCCTGTCAGGAAGAACGACAAGATGGCAAGTTTTGTTGTCAGAGTACGACATTGTGTATGTGAGTCAGAAAGCTATAAAGAGCAGGGCAGTAGCCGAGTTCTTAGCAAGTCGGGCGGTTGAAAATTATGAGCCTTTGAATTTTAATTTCCCTGATGAAGGCTTGATGTGTGTCTCTCAAGAAGATGGGATTCCCCCTAAGAAGAAAATATGGAAAATGTACTTTGATGGCGCATCTAATGCCATGGGGCACGGGATTGGCGCAGTGCTCATATCCCCAGAGGAAGATTATTATCCTTTCACTGCCAGATTGGATTTTGATTCTACAAACATTACCGTTGAATATGAGGCGTGTACTATGGGCCTTCGTGCTGCCGTAGACAAAAAGATCAAAACATTGGAAGTTTTCGGAGATTCAGCCCTAGTGATATACCAACTACGGGGAGAATGGGAAACCCGAGATGCAAAGTTAATCCGATATCGAGAGCTCATACTGAGTCGGATAAAGGAATTCGAAGAAGTGAGTTTCAACTACTTCTCCCGAGAAGAAAACTGAATAGCGGATGCTTTAGCTACTTTATTGTCAATGTTTAAAGTAAATGAAGGGGTCGAAGTTGTGCCAATAAAGATGAGCATATACGAGTCTTCTATCCACTGCCTGAGTATCGAAGAAGAAGCGAATGGCCTCTCTTGGTATTATGACATCTTGCAATACATCAAGAGTCAACGGTATCCTGAACAAGCAACAGAAAATGATAAGAGGACTCTGAGAAGATTGGCAATGGGTTTTGTCCTAGATGGTGAGATTCTCTACAAGAAAGGGAAAGATAAGGTTCTATTGAGGTGTTTCGGGTTTGCCGAAGCTCGGAGAATCATTGAAGAAGTCCACGAAGGGATATGTGGCACTCATGCCAATGGTCACATGCTTGCTAAACAGATTATGAGGGCATGATATTATTGGCTAACGATGGAAGGAGTCTGCATTAGTTATTCCCGAAAGTGCGATAAATGTCAGATATATACAGATAAGATTCATGTGTCTCCATCATCATTGCATGTCAAGAATGCACCCCGAAAGCTTCAAATGGACACTGTTTCATCATAGTGGCTATAGCTTACTTCACAAAGTGGGTGGAAGCCGCTTCTTTTGCTAATGTAACGAAGTCAAGGGTATGTAGATTCATCAAGAAGGAAATTATATGCTAGTATGGATTGCCAGAGAGAATTATTTCAGATAATTCTCTTAATCTGAACAATAAGATGATGAGGGATGTGTGTACTCGGTTTAAGATCACACTGATAACTCGTATAATTATATAGTTTTTAGTTATGTTTTATTATTGTTTTGTGTCAAATACGAGTTATTATTGTTTAGTCTAATTGTGTTTATGATCTTTTATATTTTTATGTAATTTGGTGTTTTTCACAAGTTTCTTTGAGTGATTTCAGATTACTAGAATTAAGGGCAAATCCAGTTCAGTTCCAGTTCCGACACCTTTTGCCATATCAGCTATATCTCGAGTTTCACTGAAGCAATAAGGCTGAACTTTGTATCCCTGCAAAGCTAAGAGGCATATCTATCTTTTTCATGTTTTACACTTCTTGAAACGGAGTCGTTTTCCCTAGCGAAATCGACCATCAAGTTGGCTGATGTGCAATGACGTCTGTTCTGCACCGTTTTGGTATTTTGACCATATCTCCCGATCCACGTGCGCAAATGATCTGATTCCAACGGCTATGGATCCGTAACTGATAGGGGTATATTTTTCTAGAAGACCATTTTATCAGATCGAGCCTCCAACATTGACAAAATCGACCATCAAGCTGGCTGATCAGAATTGTCATACAATATGACGAAAATTGTTAGAAAAATGCACCCACCTATTATACCTACCTTTGAAATTTGTAAAGCTTGTCTCTTGTCATTTAGCCCTCCAAAATGTGTATAAATAGAGGGCCTTGGATGAGTATTGGGATACATTGATACATTGGTAGGATAGCCATTGTAATAAAATTCTCTAAGTTTTCTTTTTCTTTCCTTTCTCTAGTTTTCTTTTTCTTCTTACATTTCTTTTCATTTTATTCATATCTAGTATGTGTTTCTAATCATATTGTTGAGGTGATGAGGTGAAGCTCTTGGTAAATGCTAAGGTTAGTCTCTTAAACATGAGCTAAAATGAATCATCATTTATAAGCACTAGCATAGATAATATTTTCTTTTGGTTTAAAATCATACTTGCAAAGTAGAGATCTTGATTCATTATTGACAATGAAAATGGCACAGTAAATGCTTGGTTTCATAACCTTGATTTGTTGTAGACATATACCTTGGCATAAGGAATGCTTGGACTCTTTTTATGAGTTTTGAGGACACCAAATGAACATAATATCATATGCTATGGACGTTGGACAATTTGGACTGAATTGCTAAACCTTCCGATTGGAACCTCCCTTATGTGTGGATTTCAATTGTGTAATAAAACAAGATTAATCTTAGCATAACACCAAGAGTGGATTCTCTAACCTCGACATCCTTTCTTATTGTTTTTTTATATTTTGTTTAATTTCTTTTATGTTATTTTATTTATTTTGTTCTCTAATATCTTGTTTATTTTGTTTTGTTGTTGATTCCCTAATATCTTGTTTACTTTCTTTTTCTTATATATTTATAAACTTATACTTACTAATACGCTTCCCTGTGGTTCGACCTCGGACACCCGAGAATTTATTACTTGAACATAACCTGCACTTGGGTTTACAACTCTTAATTGAGTTTCCATCAAGTTTTTGGCGCCGTTGCCGGGGAAGCAATACTAAGTATATAAGTTTATAAGTATATTTATTTTTATTGGCTGGTTATACCGCCTAATTTTGTATATATTTGTTTTTATTGGCTGGTTATACCGCCTAATTTGTATATTTATTTTGTTTGGCTGGTTATACCGCCTAATTTGTATATTAACTTTGTTTTATGCTTGTTTGGCGACGTGATTTTAGATCTCGTCGTTTAGTTAGATTTTATTGTGAAACTTTTTCAGGTAATCTTTCTAATACAACTCCTACCATGGCTGACAATGAAAGTGTTCATGCTGAAGATGAGAACAGACAAGTACGCACCATGCGTGACTACTTGCAACCAACTCGAAGCTCATCACCCTCTTGTTTTATTTTTCCTCTCAATGCAAACAACTTTCGTTTTAAACCAGGTATGATAGCTTTGCTTCCAAATTTCTATGGGTTGGAATCGGAAAGTGCTTACTCGTTTCTAAAAGACTTCGAAGATGTATGTGTCACCTTTAATGACCAACAATGTACAAATGAAATTGTCAAGCTAAAATTATTTCCTTTTTCTTTAAAAGATAAAGCAAAAATTTGGCTTCATAATTTAAAACCAAGGTCAATTGGCACATGGCAAGAATTACAAACTGAGTTTCTAAAGAAATTTTTCCCAGCACATAAAACTACTGCTTTGAAAAGACAGATTCAAAATTTCAATCAAAATCAAAATGAAGCATTTTTTCAGTGCTGGGATCGTTTTAAAGATTTGTTAAGTTCTTGTCCACATCATGGTTTTGAAAAATGACGTCTTATTAGTTTCTTTTATGAAAGTTTAACTCCCGAAACTAAACAATTTGTTGAAACAATGTGTAACGGTGAGTTTCTAGAAAAAGAACCTGAAGAAGCCTTTGACTACCTAGACCATTTGGCAGATAACTCTCAAGCCTGGCACACAGATAATTCCTCTGAAAGTTCCAATAGATCTAATTTTGTTTCTAACAGAGGTAAATATCATTCTAGTCAAGAAGATGAGATAAAAGCTAAAGTAGCTAATTTGGCTAGAAAGATTGAAGCCATGGAACTTAGAGAAGTAAAAGAAGTCAAAACGGTTAAAAATGAAGAAAGTTGTGGAATTTGTGAAATCATGGGACACCCCACTTCTGAATGTCCAAACATTCCCATTCTTAAAAAAGCGTTGCATGATCAAGTAAATTCCATAAACACATTTAAAAAGCCTTTTCCTTCTCCTTACTCTGAAACGTATAACCCTGAATGGAGAAATCATCCCAACTTCAGTTGGCGGAATAATAATCATGTTCAGGTACCACAATCTCAAAAGCCGGGCAACACTTTTTCCTATCAACCTTCACGTGTACAAACCTTGGAAGAGACATTGCAAGCATTCATGCAAACACAAGCAAATGTGAATAGTCGGACTTCACAGGACATCAATGAGATAAAAAACACCTTGTCCACATTGACAGCTTCATTACGCACTCAAGAAAAAGGTAAGTTTCCTGCTCAACCTCAGCCTAACCCTTCTACTCAATGTCTTGTTTCTTGCTCCAATGAAACTCAACAGGAAAATGCCAGTTCTATCACAACTCTTCGAAGTGGAAAGGCAATTGACAAAAAGATTCCATCAAAAGACCAAGATCCTCCTTCCCCTCCGAAAAGTAATGGTAAGGATGATGGTAAGTCTGAACTTCTTGAAAATTTGGACAAAGAAAAAGGTATGCATCCTGCTCCTTTTCCTCAAAGGTTGCAAACAATAAAGAATTTGAATCAAAATGCAGAAATTTATGAACTTTTCAAACAAGTTAAGATTAACATTCCTTTATTGGATGCAATCAAACAAGTTCCATCTTATGCTAAATTTTTGAAGGACATGTGCACAGTTAAAAGGAAACATAATGTACAAAAGAAAGCATTTCTGATGGAAAGTGTGAGCTCAATCATTCAGCACCTTACTCCACCAAAATTCAAAGATCCTGGATGTCCAACAATCTCATGCATCATTGGAAACACTAGAATAGAACATGCATTGCTTGATCTTGGTGCTAGTGTTAATCTTTTGCCTTTTTCTGTTTATCAACAGTTAGGTTTAGGCGAACTCAAGGAAACACCTGTTACACTTCAACTAGCTGATCGTTCTGTAAAAATTCCTCGAGGGATAGTTGAAGATGTTTTGGTTCAAATTGAAAATTTTTACTTCCCTGTTGATTTTATTGTTTTGGACACACATCCTGTTTCAAATCCAAATGCTCAAATTCCTGTTATATTAGGCCGTCCATTTCTTGCAACTTCTAATGCTCTGATAAATTGCAGGAATGGTATGTTGAACATTTCTTTTGGAAATATGACTTTAGAATTAAATGTGTTCAACACTTGCAAGCAACCTGGTGATGATTCAGAAGTACATGAAGTGGATTTCATTGAAGAACTTGTTCATGAACATCTCACCACTACCACATTCCATGATCATTTAGAAGCTTATTTAATTGAATGTGAGTTTGATAATGCTTCAGAAATTTCACACACTGATTCTTTGTTAAATTCTTTTCAGGTTAAGCATTGTTGGAAACAAAAGTTTGAGGAACTCAAAAATGATGCATATGAGAATTCTAAAATTCATAAAGAAAGAACTAAAGCCTTTCATGACAAGTTAATTTCAAGAAAAATATTTGATGTTGGGCAAAAAGTTCTACTTTATAATTCTAGACTTCACATATTTCCTGGTAAGTTGAGATCAAGATGGACTGGCCCATTTGTGGTTAAGCATGTGTATCATTATGGAGCAGTTGACATTGAGAATCCTCAAAATGGTAACGTATTCAAGGTAAATGGACAAAGACTCAAACTCTTTTTGGAAAATCATGTTACTCAAGAAGAGGTTGTTTTTCTTTCTGATCCTTGTTTTGAAAATAACTAGATGTAAATATAATTTTTACTAATCTTCAAAAAAAAAAAAAAAAAAAAAAATTCATTTTTTTTCCGGTTAAATGGCGGATAACGGTACTCCGTGATTATTTAAGTCGGTTCCATCAGCTACCCACAAAACTGATATTGTATATAAATTTCTCTTTCAATTTCTTTTTCATTTTTTTTTCAAGATGGATGATATTCTCACAAGATTGCAGAAACGATTTCCTCCTTTTCCTCGAAATATTTTACTGAAGCTTTACCAAGTTCGATTTGAAAGATTAAGAATGCTTATGCACAAAGGGATTCATGAAGACATACGTTGGATAATTGAAGCCAAGGTACGTGAAGATGAATATCTTCCTGTTTTGCATTTACCAGGTACAGGTAGAAGCACTTATGCAAAGAAGCGACGAGCAAAGCGCATGAGTTCAAATTGCCACAAGTGTGCACGATGGACGTGTAACGGTAAATGTCGTTCTATTGGGATTCCGTCCTCTAATCGAGATGATAAAATTGAATTCATTAAGGATGGACTGAGTAAGGAGAATTTGGGTAATATCCAACTTTCTCTTGAGACGCATCCTAGTGGAGACGTACAAAGAGAAATTCTTGATTTATGGCCGCAATTCCAAAGGGAATGGCAACATCTTGGGAATCTGATGTTAAAAGACCCTGTTTGCCAGCTTGTAAGAAAACTGGATGGGAAGCATATCCTCGACTCATAGAAGGCGTTTAAGCCGTTTCTGGACGTAAAACCAGAGGAAGATGTGAGCCACAATCACAACTACAATAAATGACTTCTCAACTTTTGGTTTGATTTGCAATAACTTTATTTCAGTTTAATTTACGTGTTGTTCGATTTGTGTAATTATTCTCGTTTTTTTTTTGCATTGGTCTTTTACGATTGATTTTTCTTCTCTTTTTGATTTTCTTCCTGAAATCACGCAAAAATCTTTTGTTAGGTTAACATTTTCTTCTGACAGGTCAAATACACTTTCGGCGACATTATTACTCTTGTCTGATTCACTACTCAGTCCTCTATATATTACACCATGTACTCATTCTCTTTCAGGCACTCGAAAAAGAAAAAAAAATGGAAAGCACTTCGTCCCAGCGCATTAAAAAAATTTGTGTCTTTGGAGGTGCTTATCCAGGGAAAAATAACATATTCGCTGATGAAGCCATAAGAGTTGGAGTAATACTTGCCCAACAAAAGATCCAGTTGATTTATGGAGGCAGTAGTACGGGTTTAATGGGAGCAGTCGCTACAGCAGCACACGCCGGAGGAAGTCCAGTTCTAGGAATCGTGCCAAAACTATTCACAGATTTTTGTGGACCTACCGTGGGTAAGGAAATACAAGTCTGGAGTATCCCTGAACGGATAACAATCATGTACCATTCTGCCGATGCATTCATTGCCTTACCAGGAGGTCTGGGTACATTGGAAGAAATAGCTTGCGTGGCTTCTTGGTCATCTTTGGTCACAAATAAGAAACCCATTGGTTTGCTTAATATTAATGGTTATTTTAGTAATTTACTTTCATATTTAGATAATGCTGTGGATAATGGATTCATGTTTTCAGAGGCAAGGAGAACCATAATTTCTGCTACAACCATTGAAGATTTACTCAAAAAGCTACAAGCTTATGAGTGTTTATCTGCTACGGTTGTTTCGCAAACGCTCGGAAAAAGAAAAAGAGATATGGACGAGCAAGGAGTGGATTGCACTTTGTCTTTGTGACATTATCTAACATTTTGCTTGTTGTGTCTCAGTTATAATAAGTGGTTAGCAACCTCTGCAGGTAATATCTCCTAAATTCTACCTTTAAAATTTGACATTGGGGACAATGTCATATTTTAGTAGGGGGTAAGGGACATATTTTGCTAAAAAAAAAAAAATTTGTTGTGTTTTAAGACATTTAGAAGTATTCATTCTGAACAAGGTATGAGTAAGGGAGACTTGAGACATACCTTGTCAGTTTGATTTAATCTTCTTCTTCAAAAAAACAAAAAAAAAAACAAAAAAACAAAACAAAACAAAACAAAACAAAACAAAAAAAAAAAAAAACAAAAAAAGCATGTTTAGACTTAGTGTTTTTTTTTTAGTTACTTTCAATACAATGATGAGATATGAATTGCATAAGTCTAAAACAGATTTATTAGTGAGAAGATTTTCATGAGAATTGAGCTTGATGTCAACCTTTTTATGAGCCAATGTTAATATGATATGTTGATTGAGAAAGAAGCATGTTTAGACTTAATCTGACTTGTATAATCATCTTTGTGAGTTTTTGAGCCTATAATGATTGATGCATTATACAAATCAATCTAATTTCTTTCTTGAGTGCTCTTATGATTACATGATTCTCTAGAACTTGCTTTAAACCGTTTGAGACTATATTGATACATGTGACAACATGAATATGATAGAGGCATTAGGATTATAACCAGAGCCAAACAGCCATCCATTATTAATGTTCTACGAGAACATCCCCACTAGTGAGCCAATTTGAGCCTACATTAAATATGATGTTTTATTGGTAACCACAACTTACACCTAGCCTAAATATGCTTATATCCTTACCCTTGTTCTAAAGATGAATTTTATATTTTGAGACATATTGCAAAAAAACAAGGGATATTTTTATTTGAAAATTTGGGTTAGAAACAAAAGATAAGTGTGGGGGAAAGAAAAGAAAAGAAAAAGTCAAGAGAAAAAGAAAGGGATCATTGTCAAATACATTCCCATATTAAAAAAAAAAAAAAAAAAAAAAAAAAAATCTTCTCTTGAACTTCTAGAAAAAGATGTTACAAAGTTGGTTAGAATGATGCAAAGGCTCAACATGAATATTTAGCCTATGTTATTATGTGCTTTATAAGAGTTTTGAGAAGTTTTATTTGTATGATCTTATTATGTCTCTAAAATCTATGAACTCTTTGGAACCTTTGTGATATCTTTATCCTTTTGTTCTTTAACCACATTATAACCCTTTGGCCCCATTACAACCTTGAATAAAGACCTCTTGATTTATGAAGTTGTATGATCTAAATAGTGGAGAATAAGTGGACAAGCAAGCATATGGTAGAAGTGTTTTCATGAGATTGATTGAGTGTAAACACTTTACCACTACTTTAAAGAGTGAAAATCAAGAGAGTATCCCATGTGAGAAGTTGAGATTAAGTTTGAATATACACTATTTTGATTGAAATATGTTATGTTATTATTGGCTTAACTCAAACTATTTACATTCAAGCAAGATTTTTTGTGAATTTCTTTAAGCTATTGATTAGTTTTTAAGACTTGTCCAATGATTATCTCTAATTTATATTGGAAGGATTAGTTATAATTATTATTTTTAGTTTTTCTTATGTCTTCAATGTTTGTGGGTATCGTCCTAGTAAACCCTCACGAGACTAAACTCGTCCACTAGGGACACCTAGGGGTTTAAAGGCTTGTGTCACATGCTAAGTGCCACCGTGATTTCCTACGAAAATGGATTAGATTAGATTTTCTTATTTTATTTTTATTGAGTCGTTGCTAGGGACTAGCAACAATCTAAGTATGGGGGTGTGATAACTCGTATAATTATATAGTTTTTAGTTATGTTTTATTATTGTTTTGTGTCAAATACGAGTTATTATTGTTTAGACTAATTGTGTTTATGATCTTTTATATTTTTATGTAATTTGGTGTTTTTCACAAGTTTCTTTGAGTGATTTCAGATTACTAGAATTAAGGGCAAATCCAGTTCAGTTCCAGTTCCGACACCTTTTGCCATATCAGCTATATCTCGAGTTTCACTGAAGCAATAAGGCTGAACTTTGTATCCCTGCAAAGCTAAGAGGCATATCTATCTTTTTCATGTTTTACACTTCTTGAAACGGAGTCGTTTTCCCTAGCGAAATCGACCATCAAGTTGGCTGATGTGCAATGACGTCTGTTCTGCACCGTTTTGGTATTTTGACCATATCTCCCGATCCACGTGCGCCAATGATCTGATTCCAACGGCTATGGATCCGTAACTGATAGGGGTATATTTTTCTAGAAGACCATTTTATCAGATCGAGCCTCCAACATTGACAAAATCGACCATCAAGCTGGCTGATCAGAATTGTCATACAATATGACGAAAATTGTTAGAAAAATGCACCCACCTATTATACCTACCTTTGAAATTTGTAAAGCTTGTCTCTTGTCATTTAGCCCTCCAAAATGTGTATAAATAGAGGGCCTTGGATGAGTATTGGGATACATTGATACATTGGTAGGATAGCCATTGTAATAAAATTCTCTAAGTTTTCTTTTTCTTTCCTTTCTCTAGTTTTCTTTTTCTTCTTACATTTCTTTTCATTTTATTCATATCTAGTATGTGTTTCTAATCATATTGTTGAGGTGATGAGGTGAAGCTCTTGGTAAATGCTAAGGTTAGTCTCTTAAACATGAGCTAAAATGAATCATCATTTATAAGCACTAGCATAGATAATATTTTCTTTTGGTTTAAAATCATACTTGCAAAGTAGAGATCTTGATTCATTATTGACAATGAAAATGGCACAGTAAATGCTTGGTTTCATAACCTTGATTTGTTGTAGACATATACCTTGGCATAAGGAATGCTTGGACTCTTTTTATGAGTTTTGAGGACACCAAATGAACATAATATCATATGCTATGGACGTTGGACAATTTGGACTGAATTGCTAAACCTTCCGATTGGAACCTCCCTTATGTGTGGATTTCAATTGTGTAATAAAACAAGATTAATCTTAGCATAACACCAAGAGTGGATTCTCTAACCTCGACATCCTTTCTTATTGTTTTTTTATATTTTGTTTAATTTCTTTTATGTTATTTTATTTATTTTGTTCTCTAATATCTTGTTTATTTTGTTTTGTTGTTGATTCCCTAATATCTTGTTTACTTTCTTTTTCTTATATATTTATAAACTTATACTTACTAATACGCTTCCCTGTGGTTCGACCTCGGACACCCGAGAATTTATTACTTGAACATAACCTGCACTTGGGTTTACAACTCTTAATTGAGTTTCCATCACACACGTCATAATTCATCACTTTATCGTCCACAAATGAATAGGGCAGTAGAAGCAGCCAATAAGAACATCAAGAAGATCGTTGAAAAGATGACCGATGTGTACAAAGATTGGCATGAGATCTTGCCTTTCGCCCTTCACGCATACCGTACCTCCGTCTGCACGTCTACGGGTGCCATGCCATTTTCTTTGGTATATGGAATAGAGGCAGTGTTACCTATTGAGGTTGAAATCCCTTCCCTTCGTGTTTTGATGGAGGTTGGTTTAGAAGAGGCGGAGTGGGTTAGAGCTTGCTATGAACAGTTGAATCTTTTTGAAGAGAAAAGGATGAAAGCAATTTGTCATGGGCAGATGTATCAGAAAAGGATGATTCGAGCCCACAACAAGAAGGTTTGTCCCAAGCAGTTCCGAGAAGGAGAGTTGGTACTAAGAAAAGTTCTCCTTATAGTGAAAGATCCGCGAGAGAAATGGGCTCCAAATTGGGAAGGGCCCGATGTGGTAAAGAAAGCTTTTTCTGGAGGAGCATTGATTTTGACTCGGATGGACGGGGATGTCATGAGAAATCCCATGAATGTTGACGAATTGAAGAAGTACTATGCTTGAAGAAGAAAAAGAAGAAAAGAAAAAGAAAAAGAAGAAAAGAAAAGAAAGTGTGATACTGTGCACATGGAAATTCGAATGATTCCAAATGTAAAAATGAAAATTCTATATGTCTATTTCCCCTGAGGATTGCTTTTCAATGAGAATATTCGTGCTTGATATGATGAATCACCATCTTTCATACTCCTTTCACTAAGAAGAAATTATCCCTAGTCACCCCTTTGAGCCTTAGGAATTCTTTCTTTCTTTGAACCTTGATCAAGGATCACCCTCTACACTTGAGGGCATATGCGAGGAAAAATAACCTCCCAAAATAAAATCATGGTGAAAAGGGCCATCGAAAAAAAAAGAAAAAAGAGAAAAAAGTGTGAAATCAAATAATGGCAAATGAAACCCAAGAATGAAAGAAAAAAGAAGAGGAAAGTCCAAAAAGGGACGAATGTTTCAAGAATGAATCTTCCTCATGAAATGATCCTTGATCCAATTACCCTTAAACACTTTTTGGGCCTATTTAGCCTTTTTTTCTAAATCCGAACCTTGGCCTACATTACGTGCTTTTAAAAGTCCATTTTGATCAAGCATGGATATTTAATTTGAAGGGTTTTTTTCTTAGAATTCATCCCATCTTTTGAATTGACATTTTTACTTGGCAGCATTTAGAATTCTCAGATGCAGGGTAGAATTCAAAAAAAAAATGTAAAAGGAGAGGTTT
This sequence comes from Fremontodendron californicum, assembly GCA_030761205.1. Taxonomy (NCBI): domain Eukaryota; kingdom Viridiplantae; phylum Streptophyta; class Magnoliopsida; order Malvales; family Malvaceae; genus Fremontodendron; species Fremontodendron californicum. The sequence continues at coordinate 21,676,558 of JAULJL010000022.1, read as the reverse complement.
AAGCCGAAAACCCACAGAAGGCGACTTAATACTGAATGGGGGACACTTGGGTTGAAAACCCGTAAAGAACGACTCAAGTACTGATTAAGGATTGAATCAATGCTTCATGTAAAGGGGGAGAAAGTATCAGAAAATCAGAAGAAAGGGGAAAAACTCAGTCTGACGCAACTATGGAAGCCGAGAGATTAACCAAGTAAATTGTTCATTCAAGAGAAATTTCAGATGAATTAAAGAAGGATGGGTCCAATATATTTCGCATCTGGGACATCTATAACCTACAACTCTGCATTTGTTTCTTGTATCCTTGATATTCACCTTTGTCGTCTAAAACATTATTGCAATAAATTCTTGTTATCCCTTTTCTGATATTTGGTTGTTTCATACCTTCTTTCATACATTTTGTGATGCATTTTTATTGTTATTAAATTGAATGATGTTTAGTTAACATAAAAAAATAAAAAAAAACTTTAAACAAAAGGATTTCATTGTATTACTAAGGAGTAGATTTAAATTTTAGAAGAGGTTTGGAAAACACTAAATTTTGGAAATGCAACAACACATCCTGATGGGAAAATTCACCAAGTAAAGGTAAACAGCGAATGTGTTGAAGACTCTGTCATGAAGTCAGAAAACTTGTAAATTTCAGTGAAGTCATAAATTGGGACTTTTTGACAATTTATCTTGATTAAAGGCTCCTCAAGTGGGGGAATTAGTGAAGAAGTTGAAGACTCTGTCATGAAGTCAGACAGTCCGTGAACCTCAAAGAAATCATGGATTAGAAATCATGACACAATCATTTGATTGCATTCATCCTTAGGGAACATGCATCCTACAAGCATTTGCAAAACATGTCATTTTCATCACTGCATTCGGCTAACATTGTAGGAATCATGGAAATTTTGCTTCCCTAAATCGAACTCGTTCTGCTTCTCAAATGAGTCAAAACCCGACGCCACCGTCGAGGAATTTTGTTTTTAAATCGAACTCGTTCTGCTTCTCAAATTAGTCGAGCCCCAAAGACAACCGTCGAGGTATTTGATTTTCAAATCGAACTTTTTTTTAAATGAGTCAAACGTAGGATTGACGTTAAGGCATTCATTTTGTTTTTAAAATCGAACTCGTTCTGCTTCTCAAATAAGTCGAACCCCGAGACCACCGTCGAGGTATTTTGTTTTTAAATCAAACTCGTTCTGTTTTGTAAATGAGTTGAGCCCCGAGACCACCGTCGAGATATTTTGTTTTCAAATCAAACTTGTTTTCTAAATGAGTCGAACCTAGGATTGATGTTAAGGCATTCCTTTTGTTTTTTAAATTGAACTTGTTCTGCTTCTCAAATGAGTCGAGCCCCAAGACCACCGTCGAGGTATTTTCTGTTTAAACCCAACACAGCTGACACCAGGATAATATAAGGCCCTGTGACCACCTTTTAGGTATTTTCTTCTCTTCCGAGTCGAACTCGTTTCCTTAAGAAGGGTCGAGCCTTGATTAGTTAGGGAACTCAATTTAAGGACAAAATCTTCTATTTACAGTTTTTTTCGATAAAAAAATGATGAAATAAATGGAAATGAAGAATAAAGCAAACTCTCTTTCCTTTTCTTTACATGTGATTTTACTAACCAGACAAAACTATTATCTATTTATCTTTTTCTGATTCCTGATTCTCAGCAATAGCCAAAGAAAGGCAGCTGTAGATACCTAATTTTGTCCAGACCCCTAAACTAGGTAAGTTCTTCTTTGTACTTTTTAGAATGCAAAAAATATATTCTCATCTTGCAGATGGTCCTCTGAGACTTGTGATTCAGATTTCAACATGAAAAGTTAATCCAAAAAAAGTCAACTCCAAAAAGTCAACCTTAAAAAGTCAACCACTAAAAAAGTCAACCTTTAGTCAAAATCAAGATTTAAAGTTGAATTGAACAATGGTGAAATAATTTTGATAATCTGAGGTCTACAATGAAAGATACGGAGTTCGAAAGAGGGATTGCGGAAATTTTCAATGTAGGGAAGCCCTAATTTGGCAAATTTGGGGAAGAGTGCTTAAACGGTCAAATTGGTCGAAATTGGAGGTTCCAAATGGAAGATAATTAACAACTACGGGTATTGGAAGGGCCAATTGGAAGTAGAACCAAAGGAATAGTCAATTTGGAAGAAAAACCGAAAATTAGGGTTTTGGTTTAAAAATGGTGAATTTTGCATATTTGGGAAAAACGACAAAGATGAACCAATTCGATGAAATTGAAGCCCCTAGTTGAGAAAGAATGAGTAAACAAGGATAGCCCAATACCCAGTTTGAAGTGGATCCAAAGAAACAGCCGATTGGAGCAAAAACGAAGAAACGAGAAAATTCCCGAGTTTAAAAAAGGGAAAACTAAATCGGAGGAAAATTTGATCGTACAAAATTGGGCGTTTTTGGATCAAATCAAATTCAATATATGACAAAGGTAGTAGAAAAAGAAAATTTGGAATCGAACCTATTTCAAGTAAAAACGAGGCTTTGGAGGTTGAAGGGCAATATTGGAAAATCCCACAGATAATTCCTGGAAAAATAGCAAATGAGCTCGAAAAATTCTGAAAACTTGAAGTTCTGAGTTTTATAATTTTTGGAAGAGATTGGCGAAGAAAAATCCGAAATCGGAGTTCATTTGAAAAATGGAAAAGTTCGGGTGCACTAAGCCGAAATTTCAGAAGATAATTTCGGGAAAAATAGCAAATGAGCTCAAAAATTTTGAAAACTTGCAGTTATGAGTTTTATAATTTTTAGAAGAGATTGGTGAAGAAAAATCCGGAATCGGAGTTCATTTGAAAAATGGCAAAGTTCAGGTGCACTAAGACGAAATTCCAGGAAAAATAGCAAATGAGCTCCAAAAATTATGAAAACTTCCAAATCCGAGTTTTATAATTTTTGGAAGATATTGGCGAATAAAAATCTAGAATCGGAGGTCATTTGAAAAATGGCAAAGTTCGGGTGCACTAAGCCGAAATTCCAAAAGATAATTTCGGGAAAAATAGCAAACGAGCTCCAAAAATTATGAAAACTTCCAGATCTGAGTATTATATTTTTTGGAAGAGATTGGTGAATAAAAATCCAGAATCAGAGTTCAAATGAAAAAGGTGAATTTTGGGTGCCACTAACCGAAAAATCCAAGAGACAATTTCGGGGAAAAATAGGAAACGAGCTCGAAATTTTTTGAAAATCTCTAGATCTCAATATTATATTTATTTGGATTAGTTGGAAAAATAAAAACCGGATTTGAGGTCCGTTTGCAATAAAGTCAAGTTTGGGGACCAAAGTGTAATTTTACCAAAAAAACTGAAAAGGGCCAATTTGCAAAAAACAAAGTTGAATGGCCTGGAAATTTCCAGGCCATTTCCAGCCAGTAGCTGATTCAAAGAGGGAGTGTGATCATCATGGATCAAATGGCTAAGGATGGATAACAAGATGACATTTTTACAAAGACTACATTCTCCACTACTTTGCCTACATGGCATTTTAAGCCAATAGGAATGCTTCAATTTGCGTGGCCATGTGAAGAGCATGTGAAGTTAATAAGATGATGCCAAATAGGATAAATAATGCCATGTAGAAAGATATTTTAGTAGTAGCCTCCATGATCTTGACAAATGGCAAAGATATTTTATAAGAGATAGGAGACACAAATGGTTGAGGTGGCTTTTGCTAGCCAATAGGAGGTTAGGTTCCCTATTTTTAAGGGAAATGGGCATCTGAAGGGAAGCTCCCTATTGTTAAGGGAAATGGGCATTTGAAGGGGACATTTTTGGCCATGTGGCAATAGATGTTGGAGGAGCATGGATTGCATGACAAGGGGTAAAAAAGGAAAAGCAACACTCACACTCTCTAATACATAGGGCCGGCCATTCATATTCTAAGGGGGAGGAGAAATTTTTTTAAGGTTTGAAGATATTCTTGAGAGAAAAGAAGGAAAAAAAAAAAAAAGAGATGAGATGAGATGAGATGAGGATTTTCATTTTTTGCTAAGGCATTTTCTTACTACTTTGATTTGGAAAGCTTAAGCTAGGTAGCTATTCTCTTCCTTCTTCATTATTTATTTTTTGTTTCCATGTTCTCCTCCATGCTTTGTTCATATGATTTTATTATTCTTCTACTTATTTTATTTTCTTTCATGAAATAAAATTGTTTTTTAAAACATGTTTTCAAAAGATTTCTTCTTCTTTCTACCAAATAACAAGTTTTAACAATTTTTTTTCTATTTTTTGTAGCATTGGCCGAATGACATAGCATGTTTGTGCTTGTGTTTTTGTTTGATCTTGCTTGTCTTGTTGATTGTGGTGGGGTAGATTCACCTATTTGTTGTTTCATGTTCATGCATTCATCTCATCACCACTTGATTTTTGACTTAAGCCAATCAATGGCTCAAAGCCAAGCTCTCATGAGCATGCTTGTGGAAGATTAAAATTTGTCAAGTTGAATTTTCTAAATTTATGATTTTTTCTCATTAGGCAACCCTTGCCCAAATTTTTATAGATTTTTACCACTGGTTGTAGGACCTTAGAGGAGTCTCTAACATTTTTATTCTGAATTTTGGACCTTTTTATCAAAGGTTTAAAAATGTTTCTTGGTTAAGCAGTTTTTTACCCACTGTTCTGTCTTTCATGAATTTTCGGGTAGGTCAACCTTCGCTAAAAATTAAGCCATTTTTTTCCCATTGAGGTCTATATGTTCTAAGTCTCCCATAATGTTTTTAGATTTTTTTGAAATTTTTTAGAGGTCAAAAAAATAGGTTTTCAAGACTGTCTGTGAGAGTCAGAATTGTTTTTTTAGAATTGGTAACTTTCTGTTTTTGTTAATTCGGTCATAGTATCCATGCTCCAAAACTTAAGCCAATTTTTTCTCATATAGGTCGACATGTTCTAGGTCTTCTGTATTTTTTTCAGATTTTTTTGAAATTTTTTAGAAATGTAAAAAAAACAGTTTCCAAAACTGGTCAGTAAAGTCAGATTTGTTGTTATGAACCAATAATTCTTCTGTTTTGTTTAAGGCACTAAGAGGGGGCTGATTTAAAATATTAGTTGCTGTCTTAGGTTAATTTCTAAGTCATTTTACTCTTAAATTTTGATTTTTTAAGAGTCGGGTCAAGGTTGATCAATCCTGGGTTTCAAAACTAGGAAAAATTAGAGTCTTTTGAAAATTAAATTCGGTCAAGTTTAACTTTACTCAAAAATTTTGATTTTTTTAGTACGAGTCAAAAAATCCAACTTAGGTCTCTTCCTGAGGTAGTCGGATACCTTTTTAGGTATACGGATGTCCTTACTTCAAGGAAGAAATACATTCCCATGCATTGCATTTTTTAAAATGTTTTTTTTACTTAATTTGTCATAAAAAAGTATTTTTTGGTTTATTAAATATTTGGCAAGAATTAGTTCCCGATCTTTGCCGGGTTTGCTGGGGAGGTTAGAAAATTTTTCAACATACGTGTTTATAGAATCGAAACGTATGATTTTCATTTTACTCGAAATCATGTAAGTGTCATATGAAAGAACTATTTTCCAAGCTTTGTCGGGTTTGCTGGGGAATACGGTAATATTTTTCGACATATGCCATTTATGTGATTCCTCACATGAAAATTTAATTCTATGATCATGCATGTTCCATGACATTTACATTTGTCATTTTAATTATGCATTTTCCATGTTCATGCATATTCTATGACATTTAATTTTTGCTATCTTAGTCATGCAAATCTTATATGTATGAACATTCCATGATGATGTCATTTTAGGATTTAAATTTCATGTTGCTATCTTGATTATGATCTATGATAAATGTCATTTTTTTTTATTTTGTCATGTATTATATTATTTTCTATGTCATTCATATTCTATGTCATTTTACATTTCATTTAGACATTTAGGTCATTTTCATATGCTATGTCATTTTACATGTCATTTAAGTTTTAGGTCATTTTTTTATTATCTATGTCATTTTACATTTCATTTAGACATTTAGGCCATTTTCATATGCTATGTCATTTTACATTTCATTTAGACATTTAGGTCATTTTCATATGCTATGTCATTTAAGTTTTAGGTTTTTTTTTTTTTTTATATATCTATGTCATTTTTCATTTCATTTAGACATTTAGGCCATTTTCATATGCTATGTCATTTTACATTTCATTTAGACATTTAAGCCATTTTCATATGCAAGGTCATTTTACATTTCATTTAGACACTTAGGTGCATTTGTATGATTTATATCATTTATGCCACGTCATTTTCCATGACATTTAAACATTAGGTCATTTTTTTATACCATGTGATTTAGCCATGTCATTCATATGCCATGTCATTCATTCACATGCCATGTCATTCATATTATGCTATGTCACTCATTCACATGCCACATCATTCATATTATGCCATGTCATCCATTCACATGCCATGTCATTCATATTATGCCATGTCACTCATTCACATGCCATGTCATCCATTCACATGCCATGTCATTCGTTCACATGCGATGTCATTCATATGCTATGTCATCCATTCACATGTCATGACATTCATTCTTATGCCATGTCCTTCATTCACATGCCATGTCACTCATATGCCATGTCATTTTGTTTGCCATGTCGATTTCATGCACATGACATTCATTCTCATGCCATGTGGTTCGTATGCCATGTTATTTTATTTGCCATGACGATTTCATTGACATGACATTCATTCTCATGCCGTGCCATTCATATGTCATGCTACTTTGTTTGTCATGTCGATTTCACTCACATGACATTCATTCTTATGCCATGTTATTTTATTTGCCATGTCATTAGTAGTAATTTGCATATTCATAACTATCTTTTTAAATGCTTTTTCAATGTAATAAAAATAATAATTTTCAAATAAAATAAAGTTATTCCTGAGTTAAAATAATTCATGAGTTCTCCTCCAGGTTGCCGTGGAGGACATCATCAATTATCATTAATAACGGAATATCTTTTTTTCAAAACGAGAATGATTCTGAACATTTTCCAAACAAATAAAAAAATTTATATTTTGCAGGGTTTGCCGGGGAATGTAGGAAAATTTTGAATTAATAAATTCCGAATCTTTTCCAAATCAAGTGGAATTATTTTTCTTTAAAATGGGAATTATTTTTAAATACCAATTTTCAAAACCGACTTTGTTACCGTGACTCGATATAACACATGATTAATAAGGTACCATTTTCACGGACGCTGCGGGGGTGCTAATCCTTCCCCGCGCGTAACCGACTTCCGAACCTGCTTTTTTATTTTCTTTGGTTTAAAGCGCAGATTTCAAAATTGGTTTTAAAAAATGTTTTAATTAATTTTAAAATATTTTACAAAACCGGTTAATGGGTGGCCGATCACACCTAGCCAAAAAAAAGATTGGTGGCGACTGCATTTCTTTTTCGAAGTCGTTTTCAAACCCTCATTTGAATTTCATGAAGAATTAAGTCGTCTTTTCCTCTGTTGTTTTTTCTTATCTTACTCGAACGGGTCCCCTGACGATGGATGGATCACGTATCGAAAATAACAATATCATGAAGAAAACTTGGTTTATCCAAAAAGTTTAAACTATTAAAAAAAAATAGTAAGTATAGAGTTTTGCACATGAATTCAAATGAAGACTAAAAGTCTGAGGTATTTGAGGAAAAAATCAATGAAAAACATATTAAATTTTTGAGATTCAAATCCAAAACTCTAAGTTACAAAAATATATAGTGGCAAAATTTTAAATCAGAAAATATTCAACCTTTAAGATCATTTAAAAGCGATTAAATCAGGAAAAAAATTCATTGACTTGTTGTATGAAATTAATCAATATTTTTAACGAAAAATTAAGTAAAAAAATACAACTACAATTTTCGATGGATTTTTTTTTTTCGACGGAATAGTATTATCGTCCTCAATTACACAGCAAAAAATTTCGTCAAAAGTTTTCGTTGAAAAAAGTCTTTTCCTACGAAATTTAAGAAATTTTAAACAAAAGTTTTCGTCCAAAAAACCTTTTTTCTTCTTGAAGTATATATTAAATTTGACACGTTAATAATTATTTTATGTAGATTTTTACACGTTTATGTATTTGTGTCATGTTCATGTTATTTTTTAGTCATGTCGTGTTTTAATTATTTTTCTCATGTTATGTTCGTATCGTATAATTATGTTGTCTCTGAAATTGTCGGATGTAATTGACCATATTGAAATAACTCTCAATTTTATATTAGGGATCGTATAAGAATAAAAATTATTTTTTTTCTAAATTATTATTTTTACTACTCTTGTTTTTTTATCTTTCAAATTTATTACAAAATGTTAATTTAAATCCGATAATATTTCGCAACGAAATACGGGCATTATCTACTTGAGTTATAAATGTCACTCAATTTGACTCCAATTAGGGTGGACACATGTCAAGCTGGATTAAAAAAAATAAGGCTTGCTTTCTGTTGTTGTTATAGATGTTCATAAGATTGAATATATATATATATATATATATATATATATATAATACCTTGAATACGATTATAATAGAAAAAATAACACGAATATGATGACGTGTGACACAAATTTATAAGTTATTTGAATAGTGTCAATTAGACTTGGCAATTTCGGACACAACATGATTATACGACTCGAACACAACATAAAAAAATAATTAAAACACAACCCAAAAATAGCATGAACATGACACAAATATACGAACGTATCAAAATCTACATAAAACGAATTATTAACGTGTAAAAATTGATATAAATTTATAATATTTTAAACACATGATAAAATAACACGAATATGTTAAGGACATACAAGTTTTCTCTAAACTGAATCATTATAATAAATTATGCAAAATATGGGATGAATTGAGACACGGCACGAAAACACTAAATTTTCTCTGAATTGGATCACCATGACAAACTATGCAAAATATTTGGATGAATTGAAACACGACACGAACACATGGAAAAAATAATTAAAATAAGGCACGACGCAAAAATAACATGAAAACAATACAAATACACGAACGTGTCAAAATCTACATAAAATAAATTATTAACATGTAAAAATCTATATAAATTTATAATACTTTGAACACACACAAAAATAATATGAATACAAAAAATAATATGAACACGAACGAATTATTGAACGGGTCCAAATCTACATAAAATGAGTTATTAACATGTAAAAATTATATAAATTTATAATATTTTGAACAGACGAAAAAATAACACGAACACGACATGAATATGCGAACGTGTTAAAATATACATAAAACAAATTATCAACGTGTAAAAATTATATAAATTTAAAATATTTTGAACACACAAAAGATAGCACAAACACAAAAACGACACGAACACATAATTTTTTCTCCATCTTTTTTTTTTCCTTTATTTTCTTTTCTTTCTTTTTCCTTTTTTTTTCTTCCTTTCCTTCCTAATAAAAAAAATTAAAATATCCAAACTAACCCCCCAACCCACTTAATTCCTATACTTAGGTGTCAATCAATTCTTAATCCAAAATGTCTAATTTTCTCATCTTATTTAATTAGGGATAGTTTTTATATTAAGTTACAGATTCAACCTTCAGCTATTTTTTTATTTTATATTTTCCTAGTTTTGTTAAAATAAAAAATAAATAAAAAAAAACAAAAGAAGGAAGTAAAAAATACAAATTAAAATAAATTCAGATTAGTAGTGTTCATAGGCTGGGCCGGGTCTATTTATGGTATTAATACCATATATGTTTGCCCAAGCCCAACCCGACCCTAAATATGGGTCTCAATTTTTGTCCAAGCTCGCCCATGTATGTAAATGGATGGCCCAAGTCCGTTTAAGCCCGCCCATATTACTTTTTTCTAAAAAAAATAAAAATATATGTTATTTTTTATTTAATTTTTAGTAATTTTATATTTTTCTTTTATTAAGTTCTTAAACATGAACAATTTGACATATTTTTAATGTTTACACTTAGAGGTGCTCATGGACCAGGCCAGGTTCAGACCAGGCCCAGATAAGATGCTAAGAATTTTTGTGTCTGCCCAGGCCCGACCCGAAATATGAGCTAGTTTTTTTTGTCCAGGACCCATATTATTAAAATAATATCCAGGCCGGCTCGCCCAAATATTTTTTTACCCTCAGATTTTGCATTTTCTTACAAAGACTCAGAGGTAGTATTGAAATGAGAATGATGTGGACATGCTGGAGGGCAGCCTTTTGCTGCTTTTGTTAGTTGCAGCAGCAGCAGCAGCTATTTTCTGGTATTATGAGGCGATTTAAAATGGATTTTTCATTACTAATGTTCATGAAAATTCATACATTTAGACCATTTCACTTTTTGTAATGATCCATATCAATAGTATTGGTATGTATCAATAGTAGTGGCAATAATTTTTGGTACAAAAGAAATAATGGCAAGAAACAGAAATATCAATCTCGAAGTTATTTACTGTCTGGTTACATTGATAATTTGACCATGCTATTATTTCGCTTGTTATACCGGTATTTCATGAGAAGGAAGAACCCAAGGCCAAGGGGCAAGGGAAGCGTTGACTAGATTTGAGGGGTGAGAGGCTGGGATGGAGAGTTTAGTGTTTCAGACTTGCGACTGTGTTTTAGAATTTGGATGGAAAGTTTATGGTTAAGGCTTTAAGGGTAAGAAAGGTGTAACAGTGTTAATTTTAAGGGTAATAAAATAATTTTATATTATAAATTAAATTATTTATTATTAAATATAAAATATATTTATTATTTATAATAGTATTCGAGCCGAGTCCGGGCCTAAAATTTTCTACCCAAGGCTCGGTCCATTTAGAAAACGGACTTAAAATTGTGTAGAGATCCATTTTTCGGGCTTAATATTTTTATCCAAACCCTCTCAAATATCGAGCGGCTTCGGGTTTGGACGGGTAACCCGACCCATAAACAGGTCTATTTACACTGTGATATATTTTTTTTTTCTAAGTTAAAATCATTTTATTAATGGAGAATAAGAGTCCGGGAGACTATAACGAAAGCATCAGATCAAAGATACTTTACAAAACATAGGAGCAGACATCAAAACTCAACAAAACATCTAACAAAAAAACCAAACCACAATTAACCACCAAACATAAACACAACACAGTCGATGTATCTTCAAATTATGTCAATAAAAACAGCCTATCCTTTTGCTTCCATCATTTGAGTTCCAAAGCAACCAAGCACTGAATCCCATCATTTTCTTTTTGTAAATATCAAAAGTTGAGAGGCCTCTAGAAATGGCCAGCATGATTGAAAGGCTTCAACTCTGGCTGCGGACATGAAAATCAGACAGTGCTCAATCAAAATGAGTATCAAAAAATATCATCAGACATTAACACAAGGTACAAAAGCAGGGGACTCAAGATATAAATTATATAAAAATAACAATAATATATTATTTAATTGAAAAACGGTTCGGATTTGGATTTTGAAAGTTGGAGTTAAAACCCGGCCAATTTTTTAAATGGGTCTCATTTTTTGCCCAAGCCTATTTTTCGGGCTTAATATTTTTGTTCAAGTCCTTTCAAATATCGGGCGGGCCTTCGGGCTTGGACGGATAGCCTGATCCTTTAACAGGTCTAATTCAAATCTATTTTTTTTTTTATCAAAAAACTCATCTCTCAAAAAAAAAATTAAAAATTAAACACAAACACAGAAATTTTGATTTTCCAATTTTAAAAAAATTCAAAATTCAAAAATCTATTTTTTTTTAACCAATAACTTTAAAAAAAAAAAATCTATCCCTAAAAAAACAAAACATTTAAAAAAAAAACACTAACAACAACCAACAAACAATAAATATAAAAACTCATAAAAAATCACAAAAAAATAGCAGCATCATTCCATGGACGGGAAGTGACATGAGAAAGGATTGTATGAAACAGTTACGCCACGTCAGCATATATCCCTTCCATTTAAATCATGCCACGTAATCAGATTTTAGAAAATAGTTAACTATTTATTATACATTACATATAATAATTAAATGATAAATATTTATGTCAGCAATTCATTAATAGTTTATGTAATAAATATTTGACTTTTTTCTAAAATCTGATTATGTGACATGATTTGAATGAAGGAATATATGCTGACGTGGTGTAATTGTTTTATTCAATCCTTTTCTTGAAGCGACATAAAGACAACACAAAGCCATTGGAGAGAGGGCTTTATGGTTTTTCGTTCTCCTAGACACAGGAGAATTTAGGGGGGGCTTGAACCCCCTAAATTCATGAAAATTTAATGAGTGATAACCTTTCTTAATTAAGAAAAAAGCGAAAATTCTGGTTTTCCTCGAACATTTTTAATCTTGGTAATCTCTTTGTAAAATTAATACATTAATATAATTAATTTGCTAAATTTGTCAGTTTTAAACTTTATCATTATTAATTTGATTCTCATTATTAGGCATAATATTTACTTCCTTAAATTAAGAATTTTTCTTCTCAATCAATCAAAAAAAAATTCTAATATCAATTATGGTATGTCAATTAATATTTTCTTTTTATAATAGTAATAGAAAAATAATTAAAGAAAGGTTTAACTATTATCGTCTTTTATACAAAAAATAATTATATTTTATTTAATTCTTTCAATTTTTTATGAAAATTAAATTAATAAGTCAAAATTAATGTATCATATGTTATTTTTATTTTTACATTAATCATGTTTATATTGAGTGATAATAAGTGCTTAAAATTCCTTATATTTTATGCTTAGTTCCTTGAAATCCTTGATAGTTTACTATGGTTTTATGTTTTGTAGGTGTTATCTTGCATTAATTGCAAGAATCAACTTAATTTTCCATGTGAAAAAATCCTAGTCAAAGTATGATTAGTGACTGTCAACCTTTCAACTTTACATTAATTGCATTAATTGCAAGAATCTTTCCTTAAAGTTAATCCTTGTCAAAGTAGAAGATTTAAATCAGCTATGACTTTCTTTATTTCTACATGCTTTGGCTGCAAGTCACCAACCTTTTCTTATTTTGAAGAAACCTTGGCTGCCACTCAACATTAAATGTTCATTAAATATTGAGTGCATCAAGTTTTTGGCGTCGTTGTCGGGGATTGCTTTCTTTAGTTTATCAGTTATTTGGTTTCTTCTTATTTTCTGTTTTAATTAGTTTATTTTCTTGTTTTCTTTTTCAGTGAATGTCCCAATCTCACAAAGAAGAAAAACCTCACTTAGGACTTAGGGGAATTCGGGAATTCAAAGCTTCCCACCAAAGAACAAACGAAGAATTGATCCAAACTATCCAAGAGGAGCAAGGAGAGATGGCAGCAAACAACCGTACTTTTAAGGAGCTAGCCATTCCGGACTTGGATCAACAACCATTGTGCATAGAGTATCCTACTCTTGAGGTAGCATTTGAATTAAAATCTGGCTTGGTTCATCTTTTTCCAACTTTTCATGGTTTTGCAGGAGAGGATCCAAATAAGCACCTCAAAGAGTTCCATGTAGTATGTTCTAGCATGAGACCAACCGGAATCACGGAAGAGCAGATAAAGTTGAGAGCATTCACATTCTCTCTAGCTGATTCGGCAAAGGAATGGCTCTACTACCTAGTATCCAAGACCATCACTACATGGAATGGGATGAAGAAAGCATTCTTGGAAAGATATTTCCCAGCATCTAAGGCTACCAACATTAAAAAAGAAATATGTGGGATTCGGCAATACAACGGAGAATCCTTGTATGAATATTGGGAGAGGTTCAAGAAACTTTGTGCATCATGTCCACACCATCAGATAAGTGAACAACTGCTCATCCAATGTTTCTATAAAGGTCTCTTGCCCATGGAGAGATGCATGATAGATGCAGCAAGTGGGGAAGCACTAGTTGATAAAACTCCCGAAGCTGCTAGACTTCTCATCTCCAACATGGCAGCCAACTCACAACAGTTCACCATGAGAGATGAACTACCACCACAACCAAAGAAAGTGAATGAGGTAAGTATATCATCCTTTGAACAAAAATTTGATAAACTGACTTCTCTTGTGGAGCAAATGGCTGTAAGTCGAATACAGCAAATTAAGGCTTGTGGTATATGTTCAAACATGGGGCACCAAACTGATATGTGTTCAACACTTCAGATGATAAAATGAAAATGTTAATGCTATGGGTGGATTTCCGGGCCAACCAAGGAAGTATGATCCCTACTCAAACACTTACAATACAGTATGGAGGGATCATCCAAACTTTAATTATGGAGGGAACCAATCACAAGTTGCTCTTTCACCCTTTGATAATAGACAACTGGGTTTTCAGCAAAGAACGCAAAAACCATACCAAACCCGAGAGCAAGTGCCACCATTACAAAATTTAGTTGAGTCTCTAGTAAATCTTGTCAAATCCCTTACTACTAACTGTAGACACCGGATTTTATCCGGGGTCAGTTAGTTAATTAATTTTTTAATTTTGTAAATTTTTTTTAATTTATTTTCAAATTTAATGAAAACATAAAAAAGGGGAAAATTAGAAAGAAAAAAAAATAGAGGAAAAAAAAAAGAGGAAAATTCGAAAAAAAAAATGAAACCAAGTTTTTGGTTGAACTAAAATTCTTCTTTGGATTAAACTTGGACTCTAGGTGTTGTGGTTGGAACAAAAATCTCTTCTTGATCAGATTAAGACTTCTAAGTAGATGGAAACCTAAACTCTTTTCCTATATAAACAACCTAGCCTCAAGCACAAAAAATGATCAGAGAATCGTACAATTTTCAGAGCAAGCAAGCAAGATCAGTAGAATTTTTTTTCTTTTCTTTTTCTTTGTGAGTTTCAAAATTTGGGGTTTGTTAATTCTAGGGTTAGTTTTGAAAGGTGTTTGGTAGTGGAAAATCTCGGGTTTAATTAGACGAAGCATAGGCAAGGTTTGGTGACCGTTCTTCGGTCGACGAAGGAGATCGGAGTAGTTAAAGTTTCAGGTTTTAATTTCAGATTTAGGAAATTCTAGAATGATTCGGGTAGAACTAGTTTGGTTTTTGAGTTGGGGAGATCGAGAGGAAATTTTTAAGATTTTTTTTTGGAATTTTTGGAACACTGAAAGCGACGGTGACCGACGACGAACGACTATCAAAGGCGGTGGCGACGGTGGTCAGTGGCGCCCGGAATCTAGGCTTTGAAGAATATAGGCTTTTGTTCTTGAAGGGAGAGAGAGAATTCATAGGTAAGAGATTTTTTTTTTAAAAGAAAGTAAAAGTTATTTTTTTAAAATAAAAAAAAAAACAATTTGTAACCTTAGCACCTGGGTCGGGTTGTGGGATCCGCACGGAAACCCGCGCCTACCCGACCCAAGTCTTAAGATTTGTGTTCTTTGTTTACGTTTTGGTTTTGTTTTACTTTCATTTTGTTTTTTGTTTTTTTTTTTTTGTAATGATGATGGCATGATTGAATTGATGATTATATGGTAATGATGATTGCATGATTGAATTAATTATTACATGATGATAATTGATTTGGTGATTGCATGATGTGATGATTTTATATATATATATATATATATATATATATATTATATGATTATTATGTGATTGGTTTATGATTATATGCATTATTCCATGATGATTTATTTTTATATTGATTATATATTTGATTTGTGATGGTCTTTTTTTTATATATATCACTTTATCTATTATTATTTTTATTCTATTTTGTGTTATTTATTATTTACTTATTAACATCATTTTTTATTTCATGTTTCAGGTCTAAATTAATTTAATTCTTTATTTTATTTATTTAATTCTTGATTAATTATATTTATTTACTTGATTATTGTGACTAATTTTATTTTGAATTTTCCTTAGATTTTGTAATTATTTATATATTGATTATTTATTTATTTATTCTTCTTTTAATTGAGAATTAAATAAATTAATAATAAATGGAGATCTTTCCTGATGATGAAATTCAAAGAGATCACGATTGGTTGATTTTCGAGAAATTTCTAGGTGAGAAAACTCTTTTAAAAATTCTCCAGATTGATGGAAATGTTTTTAAGGGATGATTTTCGATACAAAGAGGTTAAAATCTATTTGTTTTAAAATAATTGATTTTAATGAACTTTTAAGTCATAATTTTCATAATTGATGCTTAATTAAAAATCAAAGGTAAATTAAGATTTCTTCCAAGGATGAAATTCAAAGAAATCGCGATTGGTTGATTTTTTAGAAATTTCTAGGTGAGAAAAGTCTCTTAAAAATCTTCCAGATCGATGTAATGATTTTTAAGAGATAATTTTCGATATTGAGATCGAAATTTATTTTTTGAGCAAACATAAATAAAAATATAAGTTTTAATTATGAAGATAAGACTTAGATTTAAAATTTTAATTTTTCCGACGACGAAACCTCTTCAATAGAAAGATCGATTTCTTTTGAATACTCTTAAGGTGAGAAAACGTTTTTTTAGTAATTCCCTCAGATTGATGGAAAGGGAGACCTAAAAATGATTTTCGATATTTTTTAACTTAAAATGAAGATAAGATAGACAAGACCATTTAATTAAGACTCTATAAGTATCACAAGACTAATTAGGTACCGTCCTTTTGGATGGGCGTTGTGAGGGTGCTAATCCTTCCTTACACGTAATCGTACTCCCAAACCATTTATGATAAGTAGACCAAAAACCTATTATTTTTAAGGTGTCTTAGTCAAGCTTAGGATTACTTTAAAGATGATAGATTCATATAGGTGACTAATCACACCTAGATTAAATGATTAGTGGCGACTCCATGATTTGAGTCTAGCATGCTGAATTCGTATTTGGCACGTTATGACAGTTTGGCGACTCCACTGGGGACATTAGAGAGTTGTTCCATAAATTAGTCTTGTGATACCTTAGGTTCTAAATAATTGGTCTTAAAAATGTTTAATTTTCATCTTCTTTTTAATTTTGATTTTGTTATTTGTACTAGCAACTCTTGTTTCTTATACATTGGTGGGAAAAAGAAAGTTTGAATGTTCCTTCACACACACGACACATTACATATCATAAAGCCCTATACCCGGGCTCGTCCCTTTTAGGAGAGGGTAAAGTACCTACGCCTTCGTGAGGTGATAACCTCCGCAACGGCTAGCGAAACACCTTCAGAGTGTAAAGTACCAAAGCTTTCATGAGGTGATAACCTCCGCAGCAACTTTGGAAAATACTCTCACCCGAATTGAGCCCTTCTGATTGGAGCCTATAATGGGTGAGGAATGGAGTGCCTTACTCATCCTACATGGATGATGTTAAGGAGCAATTTGGGGACCTTTTTAGCTTGGTCGAGTATACTGAACCCAGCATATAAACAACACTTAAAAGGCCAACCTTAGGATAGAGCCATGTCAACCTTGTATAGAGAATTACCTGAAATAGGACACATGAAGGAACGTTATTGTATTTTTATTTCTTGTTAAAATTGTTGTGAATATCACTTGTATTTTTCTTCGACGTAATTTGTACTTAATTTTCTTGTGTCAAGCTTTGTGAAATCATTGTGTATAACTCCATCATTTGCATCATTTAGATAATGCTCATGCATTCACCATGTATATTTTTAATAATGCTCGTGCATTCATCGTGTATATTTTAATAATGCTCATTCATTCACCATGTACATTTTTCATAATGCTCATGTATTTATCATGTGTATATTTTAATAATGCTCATGCATTCATCGTATATATTTTAATAATGCTCATGCATTCACCATGTACATTTTTCATAATGCTCATGCATTTATCATGTACATTTTTCATAATGCTCATGCATTCACCACGTACATTTTTCATAATGCTCATGCATTTATTATGTACATTTTTTATGCATTTATCATGTACATTTTTTAATAATGCTCGAGCATTCATCAAGGACACTTGTCATAATGCTAGTATTAAACTTTATAAATATTTTTGGGATTGTCATTTGAATTAACTTTATTCTTTCATTTATTAGCAAGTATTAGCATCGTTTAAATATTTTCTTGCATATTCAACATGCATGCATGTACATCTCATGAAAGTATGGGACCTAAATCTTAAAAATTGTGGTAACAAAGGTTCAAGAATAACTCAAACAATTAAAGTTCCTGGGACATTCCTACAACACCCGTTCACAAGCTAGAGCAATGGTCTAGAACAAGCTTCAAGGATAGATAGAATGGAACATGCACAAAAGGAAATTAGAGAACAGTTAAGTGCAATGATTGAAATGATGAAGAGTTCGAAGATGAAGAAAGAGGTATATGAAGCTAGTTCTCAGGAAAGAAACCAAAATGTGGACGAGACCATGTATCCACCGGAATTCAACCCTTCTCAGGTTCAAATGACTCAACAGGCATAGTTGCAGCAAGCATTATTCATGGGAGGATTTAATTATCCTCATGCTCAACCTCAAGTTCCAGGATTTATCATTCCTGCCTCTGGGGCAAAGATAGATCTTGTTCAAGTTCTAGACTTAGATGATCCCAAAGAACAAGAAAAGCTGGAAGTAGTTGAAGAGATTGAGTCTCGAAAGATGAAACTGATTGAAGAAAGACTTCGGGCTATTGAGGGGTTAGATTTCTATGGTTCCATGGATAGCTAAAGGGCTTTGTCTGGTGCCAGATGTAGTGATTCCGCCTAAGTTCAAGATGCCTGATTTTGAGAAGTTTGATGGGTCCAAGTGCCCCATATCTCACATCACTATGTACTTTCGGAAGATGGCTGCTCACACGAAAAATGATAAGTTGCTCATCCATGTCTTCCAAGACAGTCTTACTGGTTCTGCTGCCAGATGGTATGTTCAACTTGATAAGAACCGCGTCCATACTTGGAAGGAGTTAGCCAAGTCGTTCATCAATCAGTATAAGCACATTGTTGACATGGCCCCTGATCGATTGTCATTGCAAAACATGGAGAAGAAAGCTACTGAAAGCTTCAAAGAGTATGCTCAGAGATGGAGCGATATTGCTGCCGAAGTCCAACCATCTCTCACTGAAAAAGAAACTACAGTCTTGTTTGTTAATACCCTCAAAGCACCATACTATGAAAGGATGATTAGGAATGCCACCAAGAATTTTGCAGACATGGTAATCTCCGGGGAGATAATTGAGAATGCTATAAAGAGTGGGAAGCTTGAAGCTGGAGAGACATTCGATGGAAAAAAAATGGGGCATCTGAAAGGAAAGAAAAAGATGTCCAAGTTGTGACTTATGGAAGGCAACATGTAGGAGGTTTTCCCCTATATCATTCATACCCCATGCACCAACATTATTACCCCACTTTAAGTAATGTTGCACTAAACCCTTATCCATCAGCACCACCAAATTTCCAACTAACTTTTCATTCTCAAACACTTGTCCCTATGCTTGGCCCTGCATCCATGTCTTCAGTTAGACCAGTTGTTCAGCCTCCAATGAGTAATCAGAGAAGACAACGGAACAGTCGGGATAGAACTCCTATAGATCTAATTCCAGTGTCATACACAGAATTACTCCCTCGACTTTTCCAGGATCATCTAGTTGCACCAATCTATTCTGAGCCTCTAAAGCCTCTTTATCCCGAAGACTATGATGTTAGTGTCACTTGTGATTATCACATTGGGAGTTCAGGCCATTCCACATAAGAATGCGGAGCTTTGAAGCGAAAGGTGCAAAATTTAGTCAAAGAGGGTCTATTGAGTTTTGATGAGAAAACAGAGCCAAGTGTTTAGTAGTAAAGGGCCTCTATGAGAAGTTTGTGAGAAGAATATGGAAGTTGCATGCTATCTTTGAACTTTTCCTTCTAAAGTAATGTCTTTTATGTTTAGACTTAATTTATTTTTTATCATTTCAATGAATTGGCAAGTTTGATGCATTTTCATTTCCTCCTTCATTTGTTATGTTTTCCTTTGCCTGTATATTTTGCCTACCCTTTCAATTTCACCCATGTCAAGTTTCCAAGTAATGAATATGATGACAATCATGGTAATAATCTGGGATTCAATTTTGAAAGTTACATCCATATTGGTGAACTTGAACATATATGACCATACTTTGCCAATTGATTTGTGGAGATTAGGGAATATGAAAGTTGGTATGTAGTTTTGGCATGATTGGAAGAAAATTAGTAGAATTGCTTCACGAGTATATTGAATTGTTGTTGAATTCCTTTACAAATATGTGGATTCCTTGTGGTGAATTCCTATAAGCTTGTCATTTTCAATAAATGTTCTTTGATGAAAATATTCACATTTGAGATGATATTGGCCATCTTTCATATTTCTTTCACAAAATGAGAAATTATCCTTTGCTACCCCTTTTGAGCCTATTGAATTCCTTTTTTTTTTTTCAAATGAACCTTGACCAAGGATTACCCTTCATACTGGGGGGCAAGTATGGAAAAATATATTTCTAGAGAAGAATTAATGATTGGATCATATTTTTACGCCATGTAAAAAATGTCTTATGTCAGGGAAGCAATGATGAGATGGATTGAGTTCCAAAATTTTGAACTCACTTTGTGATAAAAAAATAAAATAAAATAAAAAGAAGAAAAAATAGAGAAAGAAAGAAAAAGCAAAAAAAAATGAAAAAAAGAA
The DNA here is from genome assembly GCA_030761205.1 of Fremontodendron californicum. Lineage (NCBI taxonomy): Eukaryota > Viridiplantae > Streptophyta > Magnoliopsida > Malvales > Malvaceae > Fremontodendron > Fremontodendron californicum. The sequence continues at coordinate 21,655,992 of JAULJL010000022.1, read as the reverse complement.
AAGTGTGAAAAGTTTTGAAAATCCTTATTGGAAAAGAATGATCCATGGCTCGATTATTTTGGAAATGAAGAGAAAGATATGAAGTGTTTTAGATGAAAATGATCCTTGGTTTGCAACCCTTGACACACATGTTTGAGCCTATTTTATCCATTCATTCATAACCCCAAAACCCTGGCCTACATTACATACTTTAAAAGTCCATTTTGATCAAATGTGAATGTTTGAATTGGAAATCATGTATTGAATTAGGACATGCTTGTGGTATTATCAAGGGACAATGAAGCTTAGATGCAGGAAGACAGCTCCAAAGAAGAAGGAAAAGGCTTGTTACACTTTGATATGCTCAATTGCCTCCGAGAAGATTAAGACGAACACATGATGAGGAAAGTTTGTTCTTGATACTTTGAGAAAGAATTAGTTTTGAAAAAATTGCTCTTAAGCCATATGGTCATTGGAAAGAGTATACAACTATTTTGTGGAGTTCTTATGAAGTGAAAAGCTTTTTCGAGTAAAGCATTATTTTGAGAAAGACAAATGAAGATGATTTGCCAAATATTGTGGAGGAATGTTTCTTTGAAGGAAAAAAATGATAGGAAAGAAAAAAAGAAAAAAAAAGAATGAAAAAGAAAAGAAAAAGAAAAGAAAGAAGAGAAAAAAGAGAAAGAAAAAAGAAAAAGGAGGATTCAAATTGAAAACCCGAAAAGGGAAGTTTGAGTCATAGGATAATATCTAAGTTGAAAACCTAAAAGGGCGGCTTAGGTATAATGAAAGGCAGTTTGAAGATTTCATTGAGGGCATGGTTTGGTCTGACATAACACAAAAAGATCAAGAACACCAATTAGATTGATTTTTGAAAGTGAATCATGGATTAATCTCAAGATTGTCAACATATTCATTATTTGGGGATGTTGATATCCCATCCAAGTATCCTTCTATAATTCTTTGATTTACCAATTATTCTTGACATAGATTTGTTCTTTCATTGATAAAGACCCTTTATCTTCAATTCACTTTGTTTCTTACCATTCTTTGTTGCCAACTTTGCATACCCATAATGAATAGAGGAAATGTTGATGCATTGCATTTGTTATGAAATTGGAATGATGATTGATAAGTTAAGATAACAATAATAAAAGATATCTGGATTACTTTGAGAAAAAACTTAAGACTGATGTCTTGGGGCAAAAGGAAATAAAGATGAGAATCAGAAAGAGTCTGGAATATGGAGATTTGGGGCTTCTAAGCTAGAAAACTTACACTTTGGAAATGGACAAATGCTGCATTTGAGATTAAATAAAATCAACAAAAGGACTAGTTCAGTGAATGGAACTTGTTAGCCAGTTCTAAAGTTACATGTTCGGAAGATGAAAAGAATGAGCTTGAGAATCCTTGTTACCACGATTGGAGACACATGATGTGGATTAGTTGGAACATTTGTCATTCATTGCATTTCATTGCATTTCATTGCATTCATGACATTTTTATTTCGTGCACTGCATGATGTCATTCATTGCATGCATTTAGCATATGAGAAAAATTTTGAATTTTGAAGTCAAACTTTTCTCATAGTGAAATTCTTGAGCCTCTTGAGGAAAACTTTTTTAAAAAGTAATGTATAAAGAAGTCTTCTAAGATGAAATTTTTGAGTCTCGATTGGGTGGAAACTTTTTTTTTAAGGTAAGACTTGTGAATTTTGGTTGAAGATATTTTAAAGATAAAATTTTTGAATCTCGTTTGGAAATTTTTACGAGATAATTTTTTTCTTCTAAGATTAGATAAGATTTTAAAACTTCTCTTGAGAAGTATTTTCTAAAGGTGGATGAGATTTTAAAACCTTTTTCTCTTGAGTATTTTTTCAGATGAGTTTTCTAAACCTCACCCGAGGAATGTTTATTTTCAAATCCTCACCCGAGGATGTTCGTTTTTAAAACCTCACCCGAGGATGTTTATTTTCAAATCCTCACCCGAGGATGTTCATTTTTAAAACTCACCCGAGGATGTTCATTTTTAAAACCTCACCCGAGGATGTTTATTTTCAAATCGTCACCCGAGGATGTTCGTTTTTAAAACCTCACCCAAGGATGTGTATTTTCAAACCCTCACCCGAGGATGTTTATTTTCTAAACCTCACCAGAGGATGTTTATTTTCAAATCCTCACCTGAGGATGTTTATTTTCTAAACCTCGCCCGAGGATGTTCGTTTTTAAAACCTCACCCGAGGATGTTCGTTTTTAAAACCTCACCGTAGGATGTTTATTTTCAAACCCTTACCCGAGGATGTTTATTTTCTAAACCTCACCCGAGGATGTTTATTTTCAAATCCTCACCTGAGGATGTTTATTTTCTAAACCTCACCCGAGGATGTTCGCTTTTAAAACCTCACCCGAGGATGTTCGTTTTTAAAACCTCACCCAAGAATGTTTATTTTCAAATCCTCACCTGAGGATGTTTATTTTCAAATCCTCACCCGAGGATGTTTATTTTTAAAACCTCACCCAAGGATGTTTATTTTCAAACCCTCACCCAAGAATATTCATTTTCAAGCCTCTCATAAGGATATTCTGTTTAAAACCTATTTCAAGGATATTTTTCACGCCTCTCTTGGGGATATTTTCGTTAAGCCTATCTCGAAGATTATTTGTTAAGCCTCTTTCGAGGAATATTTTTGATGAGCCTTTCTTAAAGGATATGTTTGCTAAGTTTTTCTTTTTTGGGTTATTTTAAAGTTGAAGCCTCGGTGGAGGAGTATATTTTCACGTTGGGTTTATTTAAAGTTTACGCCTCGCTTAGAGAAACTTTTCTACGATGGGATTTTCTTTAAGTACATAATTGTCTTTTTAATGTTTGAGAACTTAGTAGGGTGTCTACGTCTTTGCACATCCCCTGTTTCTCAGGGAATGCACAAAAAGAGGCAACTGTAGACACCGAATTTTATCCGGGGTCAATTAGTTAATTAATTTTTTAATTTTGTAAATTATTTTTATTTATTTTTGAATTTAACAAAAAAAAAAGGAAACTCAGAAAATAGAAAAAAATAGGAAAATTCAAAATTAAAAAAAATAAATAAAAAATGAAACCAAGTTTGGGTTGAACTAAAATTCTTCTTTGGATTAAACTTGGACTCTAGGTGTTGTGGTTGGAACAAAAATCTCTTCTTGATCAGATTAAGACTTCTAAGTAGATTAAAACCTAAACTCTTTTCCTATATAAACAACCTAGCCTCAAGCACAAAAAATGATCAGAGAATCGTAGAATTTTCGGAGCAAGCAAGCAAGATCAGTAGAATTTTTTTTTTCTTTTCCTTTATGAGTTTCGAAATTTGGGGTTTGTTAATTATAAGGTTAGTTTTGAAAGGTGTTTGATAGTGGAAAATATCGGGTTTAATTAGACGAAGCATAGGCCTGGGTTTGGTGACCGTGCGGCGGTCAACGGAAGAGATCGGAGTGGTTAAAGTTTTGGGTTTTAATTTTAGATCTTGGAAATTCTAGAACGATTCGGGTATAACTAGTTTGGTTTTTGAGTTGGGGAGATCGAGAGGAATTTTTTAAGATTTGTTTTTGGAATTTTTGGACCACCGAAAGCGACGGTGACCGACGGCGAACGGCGGTCAGAGGCGGCGACGACAGTGGTTAGTGGCGGCCGAAATCTGGGCTTTGAAGAACATAGGCTTTTGTTCTTGAAGAGAGAGAGAATTCATAGGTAAGAGATTTTTTTTTTAAATAAGGTAAAAGTGATTTAAAAAAAAAACAATTTTTAACCTTAGCACCTGGGTCGGGTCGTGGGATCCGCGCGGCAACCCGCGCTCCTACCATACCCAGGTGTTAAGATTTGTGTTCTTTGTTTACGTTTTGGTTTTGTTTTACTTTCATTTTTTTTTTTGTAATGATGATGGCATGATTGAATTAATTATTACATGATGATGATTGATGATAATTGATTTGATAATTGCATGATGTGATGATTTATATATATATATATATATATATATTATATGATTATTATGTGATTGGTTTATGATTATATGCATTATTCCATGATGATTTATTTTTATATTGATTATATATTTGATTTGTGATGGGTTTTATATATATATATATATATATATATCAATTTATCTATTCTATTTTTTATTCTATTTTGTGTTATTTATTATTTACTTATTAACATCATTTTTTAGTTCATGTTTCAGGTCTAAATTAATTTAATTCTTTATTTCATTTATTTAATTCTTGATTAATTATATTTATTTACTTGATTATTGTGACTAATTTTATTTTGAATTTTCCTTAGATTTTGTAATTATTTGTATATTGATTATTTATTTATTTATTCTTTTTTTAATTGAGAATTAATTAAATTAAATAGTAAATGGAGATCTTTCCCGATGATGAAATTCAAAGAGATGACGATTGGTTGATTTTCGAGAAATTTCTAGGTGAGAAAACTCTTTTAAAAATTCTCCAGATTGATGGAAAGGTTTTTAAGGGATGATTTTCGACACAAAGAGGTTAAAATTTATTTGTTTTAAAATAATTGATTCTCAATGAACTTTTAAGTCGTAATTTCCATAATTGATGCTTAATTAAAAATCAAAGGTAAATTAAGATTTCATTCAAGGATGAAATTCAAAGAAATCGCGCTTGATTGATTTCTTAGAAATTTCTAGGTGAGAAAAGTCTTTTAAAAATCTTCCAGATTGATTGAATGGTTTTTAAGAGATAATTTACGATATTGAGATCGAAATTTATTTTTTGAGCAAACATAAATAAAAATATAAGTTTTAATTATGAAGATTAGACTTAGATTTAATTTTTTTGACGATGAAGCCTCTTCAATAGAAAGATAGATTTCTTTTGAATACTTTCGAGGTGGGGAAACGTTTTTAGTAATTCCCTTAGATTGATGGAAAGGAAGACCTAAAAACAATTTCTGATTTTTTTTAACTTAAAATGAAGGTAGGATAGACAATACCATTTAATTAAGACTTTATAAGTATCACAAGACTAATTAGGTACCGTCCTTTTGGATGGGCGTTGTAAGGGTGCTAATCCTTCCTTACACGTAACCGTACTCTCGAACCTAGTTCTGATAAGTAGACCAGAACCTATTATTTTTAAGGTGCCTTAGTCAAGCTTACGATTACTTTAAAGATGATAGATTCATATAGGTGACTAATCACACCTAGATTAGATGATTAGTGGCGACTCCATGATTTGTGTCTAGCATGCTAAATTCGTATTTGGCACGTTATGACACTGACCAATTGCAAATGCAACAGGTCATAAAGGAAACAAACAGGCAAATACAACAAGAAACAAGGGAAACAAACAAACAAATGGCAATAAGGATGAGCCAATTAGAGACTCAAATGGGACAAATGGCAACAGCAATAAGTCAAATCCAAGCAAGGGATTCCGAAAAATTAACTTCCCAAACCATTGTGAATCCTAGAGAACATGTGAATGCCATAACTCTAAGAAGTGGAAACAACTTGAGACACCACAAAAGGATAGTGCTGAAGGGGAGGACAACACCATGGCATCATTTTCACATCCCAATGAGCCACTACCAAAGGTAACTCCTAAATCATCTTTTCCTTCTTATATAACTCCTCCACATTTTCCAAGCAGGTTAGCAAAGACCAAGAATGAGGAACAAGATAAGGAAATTTTGAAGACCTTCCGAAAAGTTGAGGTCAACATTCCTTTACTAGATGCTATAAAGCAAGTGCCACGATATGCAAAGTTTTTGAAAGAATTATGCACTTCTAAGAGGAAGCTCAAAGGGAATGAAAAGGTAAGTATAGGAGAAAATGTGTCAGCTGTTCTTCAAAAAAAACTCCCACCTAAATGCAAGGATCTAGAAATGTTTACCATTCCTTGTAAAATAGGCAACACCAGGTTTGCACATGCTATCTAGACTTAGGATAGGAGTATCTATCAATGTTATGCCATATTCAATTTATGCTTCTTTGAAACTAGGAATATTAAAAGAAACCAGTGTTATTTTACAACTTGATGATCGTTCTATTACTTATCCAACAGGAGTTGTAGAAAATGTTCTTGTGCAAGTTAATGAATTGGTCTTTCCAACTGACTTTTATGTGTTTGACATGGAAGATGAGATGTCTTCTAACCCAACACCTATTTTATTAGGAAGACCATTCTTAAAAACAGCCAAGACAATAATTAATGTTAATGATGGCACACTCACTATGGAATTTGATGCTTGATATAATCTGTTTTAATATCTTTGAAGCCATGAGATACCCTAGTGATGTACATTCTGTTTATGCAATTGATACATTTGACTCTTTGGTGCAGCCACTTTTTTGAGTTAAATAGCAAAGACAAAGACATTAACAAACACCTTGGCATGGAGACCTCTAAAGATGAACCTGTTTTATGTGAACATGTGGAAGAAGCATTGACAACTTTGCAAGTGTTGCCACCTTGTAATAAAAGGTTTGATGTTTTAGTAATTAATCTTCATTTATCTAATGAGAACCATCTATCTTTTCTTTTGCAGGCACCAAGATTGGATTTAGAACCACCATCGGATCATTTGAACTACTCAAGGATACGGTGTGGATGATGGCATGGTTCTAAGTCAGGCTGAGAACAATAAACCAAGCGCTTCTTGGGAGGCAACCCAAAAAGATGGAGAGCACATATTATAATCAAATTTTCTATTCTTTACTCTCCATCATTCTATCTTTTACTGTTTTTCTTTAGTTTGTTTTGATTAGTAATTCTTTTCTTTTACACATGATTCTTATATTTGGGGATAATAGAATTACATTGAGAACAATGTAAGAATTAAGTGTGGGGGGAAGAATATAGGATTTCCTTTAGTTCTGTTTTGTTTTTAGTTTGTTTTTAGTGTGTTCTAGTTACTTTCCATACTATGATGAGATATGAATTGAATAGGTCTGAAACTGATTATTAGTGGTAAGATTTTCATGAGAATTAAGCTTGATATCACTATTTTTCATGAGCCAATGTTGATATGATATGTTGATTGAGAAAGAAGCATGTTTTTAAATCTGACTTGTATAATCATCCTTGTGAGTTTTGAGCCTATATGATTGATGCATTATACATATCAATCTAATTTCTTTCTTGTGTACTCTCATGATAACATGTTTCTCTAGAACTTGCTTTAAACCGTTTGAGACTATATTTATACATGTGACAACATGAATATGATAGAGGCATTAGGATTATAACCAGGGCCAAACAAACATTCCTTATTGATGTTCCAAGAGAACATCCCTCTTAGTGGACCAATATTGAGCCTACATTGAATAAGCTATTTCTTTGGTAACCACATCTTGTCCCTAACCTAAATATACTTATTTATATCCTTACCCTTGTTCTAAAGATGAATTAGCATGTTTTGAGACATTTTGCAAAGACAAAGAAGATCTATTGATAATTTGGTTTAGAAACAAGAAATAAGTGTGGAGAAAAAAGAGTCAAGAGAAAAAGAAAGGGAATATTGCCAAATACATTCCAATATCAAAAAAAAAAATCAATCATATCTTGAACTAATGGAAAAAGAAAAAGATGTTACAAAGTTGTTTAGAATGAAGAAAATGTCCAACATGAATATTCAGCCTATGTATTATGTGCTTTGTAAAGAGTTTTGAGAAGTTTTCTTTGTATGAATCTTATTATGTCCCTAAACTCTATGAATCTTTGGAACCTTTGTAATATCCTTTTCCTTTTATTCTTTAACCACATTACAACCCCTTGGCCCCATTACAACCTTGAATAAATACCTCTTGATTCATGAAGTTGCATGATCTAAGTAGTGGAGAATAGGTGGACAATCAAGCATATGGTAGAACTGTTTTCATGAGATTGATTGAGTGTAAATGCTTTACCACTACTTTAAATAGTGAAAATCATGAGAGTATCTCATGTGAAAAGTTGAGATTAAGTTTGAACATGCACTATTTTGATTGAGATATGTTATGTTAATGTTAGCTTAACTCAAACCCTTTACTATCAAGCATGATTTTTTGTGAAACTCTTTAAGCTATTGATTAGTTTATAAGACTTGTTCAATGATTGTCTATAAGTTGTATTGAAAGTGAACTAGATTTGGTTTTCTTACTTTGTCTCTATTTGATTTTGCTCGAGGACTAGCAAAAGACTAAGTGTGGGGGAGTTTGATAAGTGCTTAAATTCATATATTTTCATATATCAATTCCTTATATTTTATGCTTAGTTTCTTGAAATCCTTGATAGTTTACTATGGTTTTGTATTTTGTAGGTGTTATCTTGCATTAATTGCAAAAATCAACTTAATTTGCCATGTGAAGAAATCCTAGTCAAAGTAGGATTAGTGGTTGTCAACCTTTCAACTTTGCATTAATTGCAAGAATCTTTCTTTATAGTTAATCCTTGTCAAAGTAGAAGATTTAAATCAACTTTGACTTTCCTTATTTTTATATGCTTTGGCTGCAAGTCACCAACCTTTCCTTATTTTGAGAAAACCTTGGCTGCCACTCAACATTAAATCCTCATCAAATGCTCAAGAACTAGAGGCTGCCTATAAATAGAGACATAAGGGGGAGCTGATCTCTACACTTCTTCTACTATTGTATTCTGATTTTCTTCTTCTTTCTTTAGTTTTCTTTTTCTTTTCTCTTTTAATTCTATGTTTATGTTAACAATGCCTATGCAAGGCTAAACTTTTCTTTGCTTAAGGGTGATTTCAAAGCCCTAGACATGTTTAGTAATTAATTTTCAGATTCTATCTATTATTATTTTCTATCAAAGTTGTTTGTGTTCTTCCATAAGAATTGTTTATGATTTTTATCTTGATTTGTTTAGGATGCATACTAGATAGATCTTGATAATTATCTAATGCTAGTTTAGGAGTCTTGATACGTGTAATTGTCTTGATTTTCTATTCATAAGTGGCAATTTGTGATTAATGATTATGTTAGAGTTTTCACTAATTGTAAAGTGGAACATAACCTAAGTTAAACAATTCATGTTCATGCTTTTGTTGCTTAGATCAACCTATCTTTCTCATCATAAAGCTGCTGTCAAATTAAATTTAGAGATATTTATCCTAGGTTGTTTGATAGTTAGAAATTAAGTAGTGGCGTTCGTCTTACTTAGTGAAGAACTAAGAAAGGATTGGGGTAACACGGGATGTTGTTATCTACGGTTGTTAACTTTGATAGCTAATTGATATTGATAGATTTGAATTTGATTTTTAATGATGTCTAGTGGTGGAGAATGAACCTTTAGCTATATTTCTCACATTTGATTACTTTTTGTTTACTTGCTTTCTTACTTTTATTTGTTTTCTTAATTTTTAAAACTCTTTAAAAAAAACCCATTTTCTTTTTCTTGAATTTAAGTTTTAAACTAGACATCAATCCCTATGAATTCGACCCTTACTTATACTGTACTCCATAATTGATATTATTTTTAGTGCAAGGTTAAATAAGATACGTTATTTTAAGTACATCATTGAACGATCCCAAAAATAAATTTTCTAGCTTCGCTTCAGCTCTTAAAATTTCAGGTTTGGAGTGTCTATGAGGAGTTAGGAAAATTGCAACGGTGGAAGCCTAGGGAAAGGGTAGAGGAAAGTTTGATAGAAGTTTGATGATCATTGACAGCGGCGGCGATGTTAGATCAAGGTTTTTAGGTTTCGGTTTTCTTGGGGTTTTTTTTGTGTGCAAAAAGTAGAGTTTTTTTTTCCTTTACAAAATCAAAGTTGGTAGGGTTATAGAAGAGACGGAGAGAAGCATCTGAATAAAATTTGAGACAATTTCGTCGCTGGCAAGTGGTGACCAGCGATAGCAAAAAGCGATCAACACGGTTATCGATCATCGGATCTTTAATGTAGGGTTTTTAAAGAGAGAGACTGTAGAGTTAGTCAAAGAGGAAAGAGAAAAAATAGGGTTTTTTTAGTTCATCAAATTTGGATTTAGCTCAATATTTAATAAGGTATAATGTTTTTCTGGACTATTTATCTTTTATGTCATATTGGTTCAATATGACATTTTTATATATGTTCAAAACAATAAAATTAATAAATAAATTATGGATATATTTGATTTAAAAATCAATAAAAAATTTAGAAGAACATATATAAATTATCAATTTATTATTCAATAATAAAAATATTTATGCAAAATAATTTCTCATGGTAGCGGGTCTAATCTACTGATAATTAATTTTGAGTCCTAGGACTCAAGAGATATTTTTTAATTGTGCTAGGGATATTTTTGTCTTATTATATAATATTACTTTTTTATTTTTTTTTAGATTTTCAGTTTTAAGTTTTTCACTTTATTTTTAAATGATGTATTTAAAAGAGTTGATCTGCACAATAACTCATGGATCGATTTAGAATCCGTATCTGATCCATTCTGAAAAAATTATTAATTACTTTTATTTTATTTTTAAATAATGCATTTATAGGGTTGGTCCGCAGTGGGTCGATTTAGAATCCGTATCCAACTAGCTAAAAAAATTATTTTTAAATGATGTATTTAAAAGAGTTGGTCCATACGTTGACTCGCGGGTCGATTTAGGATCCGTACTTGACCCGTTCGAGAAAAAAAATAATAAAAAAATTTATTTTATTAATTACTTTTTGTTTTTGTTTTTGTTTTTTAGTTTTATTTTATTTTTAAATGATGTATTTAAAGAGGTTGATCTGCACTCTGCATGTTGACTCGTAAGTCGATTTAAGATCCGTACCCGACCTGTTAAAGGAAAAAAGTTAAAAACTAAATATATTTTATTAATTACTTTTTATTTAATTTTAAATGGTGTATTTAAAGAGTTGGCACATATGTTCTCTCGAGGGTCGATTTAGAATCTGTAATCGACCTGGTTGCAAAAAAAAATTTATTTTTTTTATTAATTTTATTTAGTTTTTTATTAATTATTAATTATTTTATTTTTAAATGATGTATTTAAAAGGGTTGATCTGCACATTAATTCGCGAGTCGGTTTAAGATCCATACCTGATCCGCAAGGGAAAAAAGTTAAAAAAAGAAATTTATTTTATTTTATTTTATTAATTTAATTTTTATTTTATTTTTAAATAATGTATTTAAAAGGGTTAGTCCGTACGGATCGATTTAGGATCCGTAGCCGACCGATACAGTTGGCAAAGCAGGCCCGAATCCAAGAACCCGTCCGAGCCGATCCGAGACCGAATCCGATCTGAATTAACTAAAAAAGTCAAAGATCCGAATTCGAAAAAAATCCGAATCCGAAAAAGCCCGAACCCGAGAAAATCCGAACCCGTAAAAGCCCGAATCCTCTACGATCCAAGCCCAAAATCAATCCGACCCGAAACCTGTAAAAAACCGAATTTATAATTGAAAAAAAAAAATTAAACTATAATTATATAATTTTATTTAAAATAAAAATGTATAAATGATAAAAAAAATTAATAAAAAAATTTAATTTGTAAAAGTATATTTATAATCATTATAAAATTATATCAATAATGTATTATTAACAAAAATAATTAATAGTATATCTTTAAATTAGATTTAACTTGAAACACATTAACTATAAATATCAAATATCTTTTATTACTATCCTTTTTATATTTATAATAATTAAACATAAAAAATAATATTATTAAAAAGTAAATTAATATTTAGTTGAATTGATTTATTAATATTTATTTTGATTGAATTGATTTATTAATATTTCTTAAAAAATAAATTAATTATTAATATTAAATTAAAGTATAATTTATAGGTATATTATATTACTAATAATTTTAATACAATTAATTTAAATATTTTACTTTTTAAACAAACTAAATTAATATATTATTATTAACTTTATATTAAATAGTTTTAAATATTATGATTTGTTGGATTAAGTGACTAAGTTCAATGAGTGGTTAAAAGTAAAAAGTCATTTATATAAACGTTTAGTGAGTTAATAATAATATATTTTTTATTTTTATTTTAAATGATGTATTTAAAGGGGTTGGTCTGCACGTTGACTCGAGGGTCGATTTAGAATCCGTACCCGACCGGCTCAGGAGAAAAGTTACAAAATTTATTTTATTAAATATTTTTATTTTTATTTTAAATTATGTATTTAAAGGCGTAGGTCCTCACGTTGAGTCGCGGGTCGATTTAGGATCCATAATCAATCCGCTCGGGAAAAAAAGTAAAAAAAAAAAATGAATTTGTTGCTAACCTATGTGAGAAAATCGATCCTACGAAAGAATAAAATACAAACCATAATTTTATTTTCTTATTTTTATTTATTATTTTTTACCTCCTATAAATAAAAATATACAGTACACCATAAAATCTAAATATTTTTAAATATATATATAAATAACATTTGAAAATATATTTATATGACTTAATTTATAAATAAACAATTATTATAAATTTAATTTTTATAATTAAAAAAATATAATTATATTACAATTTAAAAATAAAAAATAAAAAATTAATTAAATAATTATTATTTAATAAAATATAATTTTAAATTAATTTATTATTAAAAAATTTTAAAAATACCTCTGGCAAAGCGAGTTTTTTTTTTTTTTTTTAGTTCTAGTTTAAATACGACAGGCTTTACGAAAAAAAACAAAAAAAAAAAGGAATAAGGGTAATACAATAGTTCTTTAGCAAAGTATTAGTAAATAAAAATATGTATACTTATATTACTAACTTTTATAGAGTCAAAGAAGCATTATAATAATATGAATTCCACACCAAACTTGGAAAAGCATTACAAATTAAAATATGATATTCACCACCAAAAGCAGGTAGCTCTTCGTGAGAAGTCAAAATCAGATTTTGCCTTTTAATCATTCAAATTAAATTTGGTAACTCATATATATATATATAATTTTATTATTAATTATGTAAATATAAAATAATTTAATTTATTAAATATGTTCAAAATTTAAAAATAAATATGATATAAATACTAAACGTATTATATTAATCGTATTTAAATATATCATATTTATTATATTATTTAATTTTTATATTTATTATATATTTTATTTTTATATTATATCTAAAATTATCGAATCTAATTAAAATTCAATTTACCATTTTGATTCCTGTCAAATCTCAATGTTAGTAAATCCCATGTCAATTGTTTCCTCCATCGCTTTTGCCTTCACGATTCATATTACCCTTTTCTATATATATTAAATTAAACTTAGCAGTTGTACCATACCCTACTTTGAAATTGATGGAACTCGAGACTAAATATTAATGATTGACTAAAAGAAGAAAAAAAAAGAACAACTTTGGAGAGAGAGAGAGAGAGAGAGAGAGAGAATTTAAAAAGATATAAATGGAATTATGAATTATGATAAAGACAAAAGAAATAGAGGAAATAATTAATTAATGGTTTAAAAATGGATCTAATGGCCACCTTTTATGACGAGAATAGTGTTTGGGGAAACTAGGGATGGCAATAGAACGGGGCGGGGGCAGATATTGTCTTATCCACCTCCATCTCACTCTTGCATGGATGTTGAAAATATCCACATCCATGGATGTCGGTTACATCTATAACCGCTCCACGGTGCTCCACTCCGTTACACCCCAATTTATATTAATTATTTTTAACTTAATATTGTAAAAATCATATTCTAATTTATTCATGAACATAATTTTAGTATATAAAAATCTTTAATATAATATATATAATACATATATATTAAAAGTATAGATATAAAATATTAGTATATATATGATTTTAGTATATATATCTAATATATATTAAAAATATAAGAAAAAATATAAAATATTTTAAAGGATAAAATAGTAATTTCAAAAGTCGGGGCAGGGCGGAGTGGAGCAAGCATTTACCAAAACCGCTCCGCTCCACCTCGGTCCAAAAAAAAACCTCTCCATTCGGAACGGATCGGTGCGAAATCCATCAGTCGGATCGGGTTTTGCCATCCCTAGGGGAAACCCACTTATTTATTTATTAAAGGAAGTGAAGAGAGACAATTTTGATTCTTCTATGAGACCCAAAGTTTGAGAAAAGATTTGATCATGGTCAAGAGGAAATCAAAGGTGCTTGAAGACCAATGATTATGTTTAATAGAACCTTGGAGGCCTCTGCACTACAATTTCAGGGCCAGAGTGTCTCAAGAACTTCAATTGATGACTTTCTTTCCTCTTTATCAAAATTGTAAATTAAAGAAGGCAAGTTTTATATATATATATATATATATATAATTAAAAGGGAATTTGAACTTTTAAAACGTACACTCCATTTTGTAAAAAAAAAAAAAAAAAATTGTAATTAAATGAGTTATAAAATAACATATAAAAATATATTGTTATGAATTTCAAATATTAAATTAAAACTTATCTAAAGACTTTTTATTATGAAAAGAATACATATTCCTTTCAATTCCTAATCTCAGAACTTTGATTTTGGAAATTATTATGAAATCCTAATGTGATTTAACCACATTTATAAAATTTCAATTGAAATCAGATTTTTTTAATAAAAAACCAATTTATCCAATTGAAATATTTTTAAAAAATATTTTATGAATTAAGATTTTTTAATTATAATTAAGCTGTCTCAAAAATTTCATGATAATATCAAATCTCATTCTTTTAAAAGACCTGAACTCTTAAATATATAACTTAATATAAAAACAATCCCCAAATCAACGAGAGAAGAGAATTGATAATTTTGAATGTAGGGTTAGTTGACAACTAATCAAGGGTATTAAGGGAGTTGAGAGGGTTAATTTAGGTATTTTATTTTTATTAAGCAAGAAAGAAAGAAAAGAAAGAAAGGAAAATAAAAAGATAGAGGAAAAATTTGTGTTCGTGTCGTTTTGTGTTCATATTATTTTTTATGTGTTCAAAATATTATAAATTTATACAATTTTTACACGTTAATAATTCGTTTTATGTAGATTTTGACACGTTCACGTATTAGTGTTGTGCTAGTGTTATTTTTCGTCTGTTCAAAATATTATAAATTTATATAATTTTTACATGTTAATAACTCATTTATGTAGATTTTAACACGTTCGGATATTCATTCGTGTTCCTTAATTTTTTACATGTTAATATTTTATTTTATGTAGATTTTGACACGTTCGTGTATTTGTGTTGTGTTCATGTTATTTTCGTGTCGTGCCGTATTTTAGTTATTTTTTCCATGTGTTTGTGTTGTGTTTCAATTTATCCAAATATTTTGAATAGTTTGTCATAGTGATCCAATTTAAAAAAAAAAAAATTGTGTTTTCGTGTCATGTCTCAATTCATGCCATATTTTGTATAATTTGTTATAATGATTTAATTTAGAGAAAAATTGTATGTCCGTAACATGTTCGTGTTATTTTATCGTGTGTTTAAAATATTATAAATTTATATAAATTTTTACACGTTAACAATTCGTTTTATGTAGATTTTGACACGTTCGTGTATTTGTGTCATGTTCATATTATTTTTTGTGTCATGTTGTGTTTTAATTATTTTTTTCATGTTATGTTCGTATCGTATAATTATGTTGTGTCTGAAATTGCCGGATCTAATTGATCATATTCAAATAACTCTCAAATTTTATACCAAGTGTAGTATAAGGATAGAAGTTATTATTTTTCTAAATTATCTTTACTCTTCTTGCTTTTTAATCTTCCAAATTTATTATGAAATATCAATTTAAATCCGATAACATTCCGTTACGAAGCGCGGGTATTATCTAGTAAACATTAATTTTGACACATCCAAAAAAAATTCTTAAATAGGATTGAAAGTCATGAAGGAAATGCAAAAATAGTTAATTAATTATATTGCTATAGTCCAAAAGAAGTATGTTATATGGTTTGTACATATATGTTATTGATCATTGACAGCAATCTCATGCAACTATAAATTTACTAAAACCAAATTAAATTCTAATTTTGTCTTCTCTTGTGCCAATTAAAAGACACATTCTACGATAAAAAATGATTGATTGTTTATGTATCTTAAAACACAACTCCTCGTAAGATCAAAGTTTAGTACAAAAACATAGTCATATTTACCATAGATGATTGATCGATCGACATAATTTGGTTGTTGTCGTGTTAAAAATAGACCTGTTCAAATATCGGATTGTCTATCCGATTCGAATTGGGTCGGATAAAAAAATTTATCATTTGGACCGGTCTGATTCGGTCCGAATTACTATTTATTAAATAAAAAATATTTTTTATTTAAATTTAATTATAGTATATGAAAATATTAATATAAAAATAATATTTTAATAAATTATGAATAATAAAATAAATTTACGAACCGATCTAGATCCGACTCAAAACTGACTTGAACAATGAAAAAAAATTCGAACACGACTCATGAACGGGTCTAGTTAAAAATGGCTTCAATTGCCAACATTATTATCAGTTAAATTAAGTTTCTATGTTGGATTACACCAATTTCCTAGTTAATAGTAGCTTAAAAAAAAAAAAAAAAACAATGCCAAGACTGAGTTTGAGCAGGGTAAGTACTGGGCTTAATTAGTGATCAACTTACCTCGTGCAATTAATATTGGGTCTCATTAGACTAGTCCACATGTCGAATTATTACCCATCACCCAGTCAAATGTGTAGTTTTGGATGATACTTTTGAAATTCGAACTCAATTTAAAATATTATTTAATAAATAATTTTTTTATTTTCATTTTAATTATAAAATATTTTTTAATTTTTTGAATTATTAAACCAACTGGCTTGTCGAGGTTTGGACAAAGGTTTCTAAAAATTAATTAAGTTTAATTCAACCCAACTCAATTCATGAAAATCTATATTTCTCACGGATGCCTGTGTTGGAATATGGTATGGCTCAAAGTCACATTTGGTGGCTTAGCACCAATAATGGAGCTACCACTTGCACCACTTGCACCACCAATAATGGAAGCTACCACTTGCAAATGGATGGTGGCTATGGTGGCTACCACTTGCAATTTGTTCACACCAAGATAGGTGGTGGATGGTGGCTATGGTGGCTGCCACTTGCTTAGTATTCACACCTTGATATTATGGCTATAAATAGCCATGTAGAGTAAGAGAGAGTAGAGTAGAGTTGAGTATGTTAGAGCTAAATTGTTGAAGCAAATACTCTGTGTTTATAGAGTAAATTCGGTATTGTGTTGAGTTGTGAGTTCAGTGCTTGTGTAGCACCTTGAATTCTGTATATGTTTGTACTCTAAACTCCATTAATACAAAGCTTCAAGCTCCTCCTCCCGTGGACGTAGGCACAGTTGCCGAACCACGTAAAACATCTGTGTTTTTTCAGTGTGTTTAAATCGGTTTTAGTAATATCAATTCGCTTCCGCACAACAAATTGGTATCAGAGCCAATTTTTACGTAAAACCGAGTTTGTTCGATTCTGTCCGTTTTTCAAAAGTGCTCCAAATTGTGTTTTGAAAATACCAGGTTGAAGAGGTCGTTGAGAGGAGTACAACAGAATCAACCGGAGGCCCAGAAGACACCGCACGCGCCCGCACGCGCCGCCAGAAGGGCTGAGAGTGAGCCTCACGCGCCCACGCGCCGCACGCGCCTCCAGAGGTTGAAGACGCGTGAAGCCCACGCGCTGCACGCGCCGCACGCGCCTTCCACAGGTTGAAGGCGAGTGGCCCCACGCGCCACACGCGCCTCCAGAGGTTGCAGACGCGTGACACCCACG
This sequence comes from Fremontodendron californicum, assembly GCA_030761205.1. NCBI lineage: Eukaryota > Viridiplantae > Streptophyta > Magnoliopsida > Malvales > Malvaceae > Fremontodendron > Fremontodendron californicum. The sequence goes on along the minus strand of JAULJL010000022.1, from coordinate 21,638,306 downwards.
CGCAGCACGCGCCACACGCGCCTCCAGAGGTTGAAGACGCGTGAAGCCCACGCGCCCCACGCGCCACACGCGCCGGCCACCAAACAGCTCCACGCGCTTCACGCGCCGCCGCACGCGCCGCCGTACGCCGCCCACGCGCCGCCGTAGCTCCGACCAACTTTTTCGGGCTATTTTTTGAGCCGTTTCAGAACACTATTCCGAGACTTTTTCGAGCCGGTTGAGCTAAACCGAGTCCATTTCGAGCCACCTGAAGCAGAATATTCACCGTGTGTCCAAAATTTACACAGTTGGACCCATTCCTGGCTATTTCGACTATTCCGGACTCAAACGCGGCATCCGTTTTTCCATACAGGTAACGGAAAAACTCTGAGTTGGTAATTTTATTTTATTACCATGGCAGAATCATTAGAGACACATGAAACAACCAGCAGCGCACGATCAAGTTCTTATATCAGAAAGAACTCGATGACCACTGCAAAGTTCGAGGTGGAGAAATTTGATGGCACCACGTAACTTTGGCATGTGGCAGTGCGAAGTACTGGACTTGTGAGTCCGCGAAGGACCAGTAGACAGTGAAGATCCCGTCCAGTAGGAGGTGAAGACCCCGTCCAGTAGACGGTGGAGATCCCGTCCAGTAGGAGGTGAAGATCCTGTCCAGCCCAGTCCAGTCCAGTAGACGTTGAAGATCATGTCCAGATCCCGTCCAGTAGGCGGTGGATATCCTATCTAGGAGAAGAATCCTGTTAATCCGCGAAGGACCGATAGATGGATAAAGATTCCGTCTAAGAAAAGTATCATCGACAATCTGCAAGGGACGAGTGTGCCCAGTGTTGGACACTGGAAGAAAGACTGTCCAGACAGAGAGGTCGATTGAGATCCCGCTCAAAGAGGGGATCATCGAGAACACGACTCTCGAGGGACGAGTGTGCCTTTTGCCATGAGAAAGGGCACTGGAGGAATAACTGTCCTAACATGGAGAAGTCGACTGTGAGTGTAGCTCAAGAATCTGAGGGAGAGGAAGACTCTGCATTTACGATTTCCACAACAACACACTCTTCAGATCAATGGATTCTGGATTCCGGATGTTTCTACCACATGTGTCCGAACCGGAAGTGGTTCTCAAACTTCAAGGAGTTTGATGGAGGGATTGTCCATATGGGCAATGACAATACTTGTCACACTAGAGGCATCGGAATAATCCGACTGAAAATGCATGACGGTACAATCAGACAACTTACAGACGTAAGGTATGTCCCTGATCTCAAGAAGAACCTCATATCACTGGGGGTCTTAGACTCAAATGGTTACAAGGTGACCATTCAGAATGGAGTCCTGAGAGTTGTACGTGGAGCATTCTTAGAAATGAAGGGTTATATGAAGGGAAATCTGTATCTCCTTGACAGAGAAACCGTGACAGGCAGAGCAGCAGCCTCTCACAAAATGATGGGATAATCCGACACTTCACTGTTCCTGGCACTCCCCAGCAGAATGGAGTTGCAGAAAGGATGAACCGAACTTTGGTTGATAAAGTTCGCTGCATGTTATCCCAGTCGAGCTTGAGCAAAGCATTTTGGGCGGAGGCTTTATTGTTTGCCTCCCACATTATCAACAGACTACCCTCCACCGCAATTGATGGGAAAACTCCCATAGAGGTGTGGTCTGGATATTCTGCTATTGAATATGATCGGCTTCGTAGTTACGGATGCAAAACTGGATCCTAGAGCCAAGAAAGCTGTCTTCTTAGGGCTTTAGTGAAGGAGTAAAGGCATTCCGACTGTGGAACCTTGAGTCAAAGAAAGTCATCGTAAGCCGAGATGTTGCCTTTGACAAATCTGTAATGCTGAAACTGTCAACTCCAGAGAATGTGAACCAAGATTCTCTAAAGCAGGTGGAGTTTGAATCAGAAGATGCTGGTTAAAATTCTGATGAATCAGAACCAGAATCTGATGACACCTTAATTGAAGTGGAGGAGTCATCACCAGAAACCTTTCAGCAATTTGAATCAGTTGTCACCAGTAGACCGAATAGACATATTCGGAAACCTGCTCGATACACAGACGTGGTGGCATACACCCTTCCAGTAATTGATGATGATGTTCTGATCAATTACAAAGAAGCTGTAAATAGCCCTGAGCATGCCCAGTGGAAGGAGGCGATCAGACTTGGAAGTTGGTTCCACTTCCAACACTCAAAAGATCAATTGAGTGCAAATGGGTCTTTGCCAAAAAGGAGAGTGCTACCGGCAAAGACAGCATCAGATACAAAGCCAGATTGGTAGCCAAAGGTTAGGCTCAAAAAGAAGGAATAGACTACAATGAGGTATTTTCACCTGTTGTTAAGCATGCATCTATTCAGATCTTATTGGCTTTAGTAGCACTGTATAACCTAGAGATAGTTCAACTTGATGTAAAAACTGCATTCCTCCATGGTTCCGTAGAGGAGGAAATTTGTATGACTCAACAAGATGGTTTTGGAGTCCCCGGTCGCAGAGATTACAAAAACAAGTTGAACCGATCACTGTGGTCTGAAACAATCCCGTGACAGCTGTACAAACGGTTGGACTGTTTCAAGACAGGATGAAAAGTACACACACAGTCAATTTGATCACTGTGTTTATTTCCGGAAACTTCAAGATGGATCATTTGTCTATCTGCTGAAAAAGGCAAGGTGGAGATCGACAGGCTGAAGGCTCAACTGAGCTCAGAGTTCGAGATGATCTTGGAGAAGCTAAGAAAATTCTTGGGAAGTAGACAGAAAAATTGACTCAGGCTCAGTGCATTGATGGATCATGCCAATGCAGTAGGTGCCCTGATATGTGAGTAATGATGTGTACATTTGAAGGAGAAAGGAGGAAGCTCTGATCTGTGAATTCTCTCTGTGGATTCTCGCCAAGGTGGAGATTGTTGGAATATGGTATGGCTCAAAGTCACATTTGGTGGCTTAGCACCAATAATGGAGCTACCACTTGCACCACTTGCACCACCAATAATGGAAGCTACCACTTGCAAATGGATGGTGGCTATGGTGGCTACCACTTGCAATGTGTTCACACCAAGATAGGTGGTGGATGGTGGCTATGGTGGCTGCCACTTGCTTAGTATTCACACCTTGATATTATGGCTATAAATAGCCATGTAGAGTAATAGAGAGTAGAGTAGAGTTGAGTATGTTAGAGCTAAATTGTTGAAGCAAATACTCTGTGTTTATAGAGTAAATTCGGTATTGTGTTGAGTTGTGAGTTCAGTGCTTGTGTAGCACCTTGAATTCTGTATATGTTTGTACTCTAAACTCCATTAATACAAAGCTTCAAGCTCCTCCTCCCGTGGACGTAGGCACAGTTGCCGAACCACGTAAAACATCTGTGTTTTTTCAGTGTGTTTAAATCGGTTTTAGTAATATCAATTCGCTTCCGCACAACAGCCTGCAGCCTGTTTTCGATCCCAATTTAAATTGCTAAGCCATCTAGTCGATCAAATTGTTCTCTGAGGCACTATTTTTCAAGCTAGATTGGTAGGTTTCAGTCGTATTCTTATCCACTGCTTCTGATTTATGACCTTCTTTAGTTATTATCATTTTTCTTGATTAAAACCAGGCTAAAAATTATATTTCACATTTCATTTTACAAGGTAAAGAAACTTGTTAGGAAAATCTAATTTTTTGAAGTACAAAATAAAAAATGTTATTCGTCTTAATACTTTTATCCAAACTTTTTTGTTTCACATGATATAACAATAATTTATGGTTTAATTGTAATATCTTAATTATTCATATATAAATTAATTGATTTATCCAGTAAATTGGCAGATTTCACATTTAAATTTATATATCCAATAACTATATATAATATGTCAAAAAAATACAAATATTTGAGATAAAAATGATGAAAAAATTGCAAAATTAGTAAAAATTATACTCATATTTATTTGACAGATCCTTTTTTTTTTTCTTAAATTTGACAGATCCATTATTTTATGAAGTGTGCATGACAATCAATATTGGATGGAACAATATCGTAATAAGAAGTCAAAATATAACAATAAGTAGTGCAAAATATCTATCATTCTTGTTGGATATGGGGTATCAAGAATTCTCTTACAAATCTATCTCATAGTCTTAAAAAAAAACAGGGAGGTCAAGTTGTAGGAACAAAAATTATGGTGCAATATCAAAAAGTCTATTGATTAATATTCCATTCGTACCAAAAAGTGTCAGAATCCAAATCACATTCTAAAAATGCTTCTAATTAAATAAATGGAAATTAAAAATGGATTGATATAGGAAGAGGGGAGATGCATTATATCCCCTTTTGAATTCTTTGCTTGGAAAGCTTTGACAATCGAATTTTTGCAAAGCTTCCAAGAACCTTCGTAGCAGAGGACAACAAATTTTCGTGGTCAATCCACGTTCTTCAGGTTATTTACATCTGTTAGATCCGATTTGGCTGAATACAAAGTTCACCATATATATCTTTTTATATTTATATACTTTTTATTTTTTTAATATATTCTAAAAAAATATGTGTCATTCTTTCTACTATAAATATCCCTACCAATTAATGGAACTTAGAAGCCATCAAATGCTTGGAAATTTACAAAATAGCTAGGTCAATTTAAAAATTCATTTTAGGTTGAAAAAAGAATAACTATAGTTAGGGTTTTTTTTTTTTCTTTTGATATATTTTGTTAACGTGAAGGGAAATTAGCATGGAGGATCCAAATAAGAGTAAGGAAAAGGAAGAGAAAGGAAGAGAAGAAAAACGTTATAGGGGAGTGAGGAGAAGGCCATGGGGAAAATATGCAGCTGAAATTCGAGACCCTTCAAGGCATGGTGGACGTTTATGGCTAGGGACATTCGATACGGCAGTGGAGGCTGCTCGAGCCTATGATCGAGCCGCGTTTAATCTGAGAGGTCATATGGCTATCTTGAACTTCCCCAATGAGTACTATTCTCAACTGATGGGGGGATCATCTCCATATCCTTCTTCTTCTTCTTCTTCTGTTAATATTGGTAAGAGCTTTGAGAAAGGAAGTTCATCGTCCAGTGGACAAGAAAAGCAGGTTTTCGAGTTCGAGTATTTGGATGACAAGGTGTTGGAGGAGCTTCTTGAAACTGAAGAGGAGAAGAAGAAAAGATTGAAAGATTGAAAATTCTTAATGTTTCAATGCACTTTGGTTTGGTTGAATTCTCTTTCTTTCCCCCATTTTCCAGTAAACTAATAAACTTACAAGTATGAATTTCTGCCCCTTGATTATGATATATATATATATATATATATATATATATATATTGAATTTTATTTCCTGAATAAATATTTTTATCCCATTTTTGTTATTTCTTGAAAGAAGCAAGTAATTTAAGCAACTGAATTTTCAATCAACTAATTGAACTTGAAAAAAAATTGCAGTTTTTGAATTACCACTAAATAGAGAAACACTAATTGAAGATGGAAGTAGCTAGGAGGATGAACAATGGTTTTTAAGGCACAGTATACTCAGTAGATATGGATTTATTTTTTGCACAAAACAGAAAAGGAAAAAAAAAAAAAAATTTGATTGCTAAAATAATGAATTTGATTAATTATTGCTAGGTCTGGTGTATATGTTAGACCAATGCAAATGTTAAGCTAGACCAAATGCAGTTGTTTTACATATCAATAGATGGTGTCAAGGCCCCAAGTTTTTCAGGATATTGTTTCAACCTAGTTGGCTTCCTACATTAATTTTTCTTCTACATATTTTACACAATGAATTTCCAGCCAAAATGGAGAAAGTAGAATATTAGACCACAAGCAGCAGGTTTGGGATAGTTGGGAGATAGAAACAAATTAACAACATTCTCACATTGATTCTCCTTCATAAATTTTTGCTTGTTAGCTGTTGTTGTATAAAGCTTGTTGAGGGAGATAGATGAGTAGTTTCTTACATTCTCACGTCAAATTGCGGTTGCAGACATATTTTCGATCGCGTTGTGTTTAGCGTGGTTGCATACGTAATGGATGTTATTACTGTCAATTACGGTAAATATATATCGGCGATGAATATTGCCAATGAAAAAAAAAATGAAATCGCAAAATAGCAACTGTAACATTACATTACGAACGCTATTTAAATCCTTGGAGGAGACAAAGGATACTAAATTAGAGGTTTCCAAGAGAGAGGAGTACTATTGTTAATTTTCTGGTGTGAAGAGGAATGACACAGGAAATTTCCATATTGGTTTCCTTTGTATTTGTTTGAGGGGCGGGCTGAAAATATTTGGCTCAACCTGTGAATTAGTGAAGTCAAGTTTCTGTGACGAATCCATGAGTTGTAAGAAAACTGACAGGCTACATCAAAAACACCAGGTGAAATCTAAGATCCTTATGACTACAGATTGATTCTTGATTTTGCTGAAATTATTCTTATAACAAGAATAAGGGTTTTAGATTAGTTGTGGATACGATGCCTATGATAATAACTGATAAAGATTTATGTTATCTGATCTTTTCCTTTTTTTTTAAATATTGGTACTTATATTTGTATCCGACACATTTTAAACATGAATAATGGATATGATTATCAAAATATATGAACAAATTTTTTAAAATTTGTGTATATCCATGTTGGATACAAACCTATATCCAATATTCACTCTGAATCCGGATAACATAGATAATAGATTTATGTTTAAAGTAATCTGTATATGTAAGAAACTATTCATCTATCTCCAAATAATATCCTTTTCAGATTGCATGTCCAATTGTCCCAGTACCCCAAAAAGAGAAGCTGATCTCTGATCATATAAAGAAATATTTTGTCCACATAGTATTCAGAATCTTCTTTAAATTAAACTATCTTTCATGCTATGGGAAATCGCAAAGGCGGTGAGATGCAAAGCAAAGGCCATCAGAATCAATGGTGACAGATTACAAAATAAGGTCTTAATATGATCTTGTTAAGTGCTTCTTAAAAGTTGCTTTTTTAATGTTTTAAACAGGCATATTTATCCCATATATCCTAGTTGAAGGATCTTGATTCTTGAACTAGAGCGAGGGATGCAAAATTCTTATTCTTGCCCCTGCAATTAATGTCTTCAACACAGTGAAATACTCATACTTTAGCAATAAAATGCCCCCAAAATATTAAGTTTTCACCTATGGCTTGCATCAAAAACAAATCTACTTAGATTTGACAGAAAGATTACAAATGGTGATGGTTACACGTGATGTGGTTTTCATTTAGAAAAGGCTTTGCATATTCTAAAAAAGGGTGAATTGTTATGTCCATTGTTTTTCAAAGCCAAAAGCCCGAGACCAAGCTAAGCCCCAACAGCAAGGAATCACCAAATGATTCCAACACATAAATGTTACCTATCAGATCAAGCCTGACCCACATGTCAGAAAAAAGATAGGTGCACAATCACAACTGCTAAGTACTGTCGATAGACCCGTAGATAAGAATCAAAACGCTAGGTTATATTATTCTTATTCATGTGCAACATTTTTTCTCTGCCTTCTTCATATATATATATTTTTTTAAGCCAAATAAATTTATTAAAATCAAGAGGTTAACAAAGCTAGGAAAGCAAAAAAACAAAATTTTCATCATATCCTTATATACTTACTAACTTGAGTGTTAAAACGCAGAACCCAAACTTTCGAGTCCTTTTAACCATTCTTTGTTCCTTGACAGGTTAGACATGTTATTCTCACAAGCCTCTCAAAAGCTTTCCTCTACAAATCCTAAAAGACCTCAACAAGTAGCTAGCATGGACCACATATGACAGCTGTGTTAATTAGAAAGCAAATTAATATTCCGAGCATATTAGCAACATAAAATTATATGCTACTAAATTGCAAAAAAATATTCGTATGTTATCTATTGCAAAGAAAGTTATATAGCTGATCCTCTTACTTAATACTAATCTCTTCTCTTTTTTTTTGGGTGATTGAGAATTTCTTATTCCAACATCTAAAAGAAGCAAAATAAATCTGTTGCAAATAGACAATTGAAAATAGGCTAACAAGTATCTAATCACAAACTTTCACATAAACTTCATTTAAAGGCTTCAGTGGATACATTTCATGCATTTAAAAGCTATAACAAGTACAGAAAACTTGCTACAAGATAAATGGGTAGAAGAGATTTTATCTAAAGTGACAATTACTACAAGTAAAAAAAAAAAAGATTATGAGGAAATTGGAAGAAAAGCTTGAAAAAAAAGTAAAAAATGAAGAAGGGATGAGTACATACCCATATATATTTTGCTTGGAATACCCAATTTTGAAGGAGGATTATAAATATATATATATATATATACTATACTTGTTCTCTCTTTTAATTGATCATTTCTACCCAAATTAATTATATGTTGTCTCAATTATTGGGCACCAAAGGAAATTAAACAATGCTAATTAAGTACTAGTGTTAATATATATATAATTATATATATATATATATATAATATAGAAAGGTTAGTGAGGATATATACTATACAAGCTTAACTAATTTACAGCAGCAGATTGATACATTTGTAAGTTGATTTCTGAAATTAATTTGATTAATTATATATTAGATCATGAATTAGAACTAATGTTAAAAATATCGGATCGGATGTCAAATCAATATTAAATCAGATTGTTTAATTTAAAAGTAAATTAAATATTAAAATATAATTTTATATTAAATAAGTATTAAATATAGTCATTAGTTAATAGAAAAATGTGTTTGGCTTATTAATACAATTTTCATTATATGATTAAGAGCTTAAAGGTTCAAGTCTCATCATTTACAAATTTTTTTTAATAAAAAAATAATAAAATTAACAAAAGACCAGTTTTTTATCGATTTAATCCAGTTTTTAACCGGTTGAACTGATTTTTTACCAGTTCACTATATGTTCGGTTTTTTATATGTACTGAACCGAACAAGTCGTCAATTTTTGGTTCAACCGGTCCGATTGATCGATACGGTCCCCTTTTTTCATCACTGATTAGAGTCTATAGCTAGTACACCGTATAACTATATATTGGACCTAGACCTGTTCAAGGGTCTGGTTACCCGCTCAAGCCCGAAGACCCGCTTATATTTAGGAGGGTTTGGACAAAAATATTAGGCCCGACATATAGGCTTGGACAAAAAAATGAGGCCCGTTTAGAAATGGGCCGAACCTTGGCTCCAACAATCAAGCCTCGAGCCCGGCCCAGCCGAGCCCGTTTTTCATTTATATATAATATATAATTTTTATATTTATATATATTATGTAATTTATATCATATAAAAAATAAATAAATATAATATTATAGTGTAAACATTTAAAAATATGCTAAGTTATCGATGTTTTAGAACTTAATAAAAGAAAAAAAAAAAAAGATAAAATTACTAAAAATTAAAGAATAAAAACATATTTGTTTAATTTTTTTTTTAAATAATATGGACTAGCCTAAACGGGTTTGGATTATCCATTTACAAATACGAGCGGACTTAGATAAAATTTGAGACCCATATAAGCAAGTATATATTGTGTCGATACCATAATTTTTTTTTTTTTTTTACTTTAATGCAATCATCAAATCACAAATATTCCCTCCTTTCGTGTCATCAATAGTTTAATAGTATCAAGAATTAACTTCAAAATCCCTTGGCTACATACATGTTCATAGTTTTCTAGAAGGATTAACAATTAAAATCAAAATATGAAGGAAAAAGTATTTCTAAATTATTTAATGTGAATCTTGGCAAAGCATTAATTATCATTCTTCTTTATAAAAATAAGGGAGGAAAAACAACTTCAAATCATTTCAAGTAACAGAAATTATGCCTTTAGGTAATGATGATCTTTGACCGACATTTATAAATTATATTATTCATAATTTAGATAGTGACAATACATTCCCAGGTACATTATATATAAAATAAAACTCTAATTAATGTGTACAATTCATGTAAAATATATATATATTTTTTTATGAAAATAAGTGCTTTAATTAGTTGTCAAAGGAAAAAATCAAGAAAGACTTTCAAGATACCTCGTGAACCATGAACCATGACCAATTAAATTAAGAAGCCGAAGAACAGAGTTCTTCAATCTTGCCCCAGGTAATTGACACCACCCTTTCACATTTTCTTGCTCTTTTTCTCTTCATTTTCAAGAAGTTCTTCAAGCAAATTATCATCAAAATACTCTATTTCGAAAACTTGTTTGCCACTCTCCATTGATGATGAAGAAGAAGAAGAACCGACGGAAGATGAACCATTGTAAGCATAAGTAGCGCCGCCACTACCCATGGGATATTCCTCCGGGAAATTAAGAATTGCTAAGTGACCTCTCATGGCATACGCGGCTCTATCATAAGCTCGAGCGGCCTCCTCAGCCGTGTTAAAAGTCCCGAGCCAAACACGAGCACCGTGCCTATTCGAGTCGCGTATCTCAGCAGCAAACTTCCCCCAAGGCCGCCTTCGTACGCCCCGGTATCGGGTCGTCTCGCCTCCGCCTTCCTTGCCCTTAGAACTACCATCCATGGCCAAAACTAAAGCCTGTTAATAATGTAGTAAAAGTTTTTTGTATTATCTGCATGGCTCATGTGAGTGGAAATAGCATTTTATATGGATGGAAGAAAAAAAAAAGAAATTGCCCCTTTTGGGTTTGGCAACACTTTGGGTCCTACAATTAGACACATGGAGGAATTCCATGGCTGATAATTGTTGACACTTGCTTATCAGAGACTTTGATTAAGTTAATTTTCTGAACAATGTATCTGGATGGTCAAGGTGATGGCTATGGAGTTTTTAGAACCCATTTTTTTACTTTTTCTTTTTTTATTGTGTCACTTGTTCATATGCTTGATTCTAATTTTACAGTTTTTAGTTTTTTTTTTTTTTATAATAAAAGGAAGAGAGGGATAAGTCGAAAAAGATAGAAGGAAAGATTTGTTCGCTTAATGTCACGATAAAACTTGTCAACTTCATTACAAGTGAGATGGTTTTTCAATGAGGTCATGTAGCTTAAGTTTCTTTTCTTTTGTTTTGTACTTTCCTTTATTAGTTTTGTCGTTTGTGGCAGAGAGATTAAAGGCTGTTTGATAAATAGAATAAATTTAATATTTAAAAATTAAATATTGAATTTTAATTTTAAAAAATTTAAGTATTAAGTTTATGATGTAAAAATTAAAAATTATTTGGTATACTACTCAAAATTAAATATTTTATTTAATATTTTTTTATAAAAAAAGATGCAATTTTACAATTATTTTCAATTGTTAAAAGTTAAAAAGAAAATAATAAATAGTTAAAAGAAAAGAATATATTTTTTCCATAAATAACATTGAGTTAAAACATTAAGTAGCTAAAAATTCCTTAGCATTTTTAATACTTTTTCATTGAACATTTTTCATTAAGTGATTTCTAGAATTGATTTATCAAACACATTAAAAAAAATAAAATCATTGAATATTTTAATTTTCAATAATGTATCAAACACACTTGAATTTAAAGAATTCTTAGTTCAAAATCTTTAATTCCTTCAAGATACAAAAATGAACATAACATTTAGTTAGAATTCATAAACTTAAAGAAAAATTATGTCCTGCATAGTACATTGAGTTTTTAAATTTCACTAACAAAATTAGAGAATTATACCTTTTAATATATTTTAAAAATATATATGAAAAAATTATATAAAATGAGGGAACAAGAATATTTGAAGCTAGACCTAGTAATGTTAGACACAACATGATTATACGACATAAATATTATACAAAAAAATAATTAAAATACGACATGAATATATGAACATGTCAAAATCTATATAACATAAATTATTAATACAGCAAAAATTATACAAATATAAAAAACCTTAAACACATTTATGACAAAAAAATACACAAATAAAACACGAATACATAAATTGTTAAGTCTAAATTTAAAGCAATTAACTTTTTAAGGTTCCAAAATGAGGGAACAAGATTTGATTCCTGATATTTTGTATTGTAGGAATCAGAATTTTGCTAATATATATAAGCACAGTGAAGGGGCATTAACCTGGACTAATTAACGTTAATTAAAAGACCAAGCATCTTAAATATTTGCTTGATTAATAATTTTCTTTATATATTTGTTGATGTCAAACTTCTCGAACAAAATTCTTTCACGGTCATGGGCGTGTTTCAAACATTTTGATTTGACCACCTAAAGTAGTAACTATTGAATTTCGATTTTGCTTTAAACAGAAAAGAAGATCAATTCCAATGCCATCATCATTCATCACCGACCAAATTAATGACCAATTAATGTTATTTATTTTGGGAATTGGGAGTCCGGTTTTTACAATTTCATCGGTGATAAATAAGATATATTATTTTTTTATACTAGATATTGCATATTTATAATGTGGATGAAAATAAAATAAAAAATGAATTGAAAAAATTATATAGTAAAGTAAATTTATCTAATGATGTAAAATATAGATAATTTTTTTTTTTTAAATAAAGAAATTATCTAATGATGTTAGAGTATAGTAATTTTTATTAAAGTAAATTACTTAAACATTTTTAATTGTATTTTATGTTATAAATTTATTTTTAATTTTTTTAATAAATTTATCAATTGAATTGGTGTCTTATTAATTCGTGATACCAACCTAGTCACTTCTTTTAATATTAGTATAGATTCTATTTTTCTAAAATTTGATGGGTATATATGTTGCTTTTATTTTTTTTTCTTTTTGTTATTATATAAAGATGATAAATTCATTAAAAAAATTTGTTGTGTTACAGTTAATTTGTATATAATTAATTTTACATTATTTGTGTAATTTATTATAAAAATAGCTTCTAAAAATTTTTGTTAATGATAGTTTCATATACTTGATTAATAAAATGATTATCACTTTCACTTTCACTTGCATCAAACTTAATTCTTCCATCATTTATCAAAATAAATGTATAGTTTGACACCTTCAAATGCATTGCAAAAAGCAACTCGAATAAAGAAGTAATGAAGCTTTAGAAAGGAGGGAAATTCATATTCATACATACTAAATTTAAAGTGTTCAAAACCTAAGTTTTGAATACATTATTCTTCTTATTGACAGAATAATAACCTGCAGATAATTAAGTTTTATAGACATTAAAAACTAGTATTGTTTTTGTACATTATTAGAACATACGATTCGAACAAAGATAGATAGTCAGTAATAAGTGCATGTATTTTTCTGTTCAAAAATCCGAACTTGCAAATTTGCCTTAAGTCTCAATCTTCTTTGTAAAAATAAAAACACAAGTTCAAATCTTTCTTTTTAAAAATTTGAAAAATTTTGAATTATTAAGAATTATAGTTTTAATATAATTTAAAATTTATATTCAAAAAATATATAATTTAAGATTATTTAAAATATTAATAATGTTATAATATTGCGTTTGGGTTATATATATATGTGGTTAATATTGGATAGAAATTCTCTACTTTGAAGTCATTTTTTTCTCAAAATAAAAGACAATTTGGGGCTGAACTTTTTGTTTGTGTTTTCTTATTCAACAAACTAATTTTCTCAAGGTTAATCAAAACTTTAATTAGAACAAAATATGGAACCAACCATCCATTAAACAAAGCAACATAAAATAGCTAGATTAAAGTTTAAAAAAAAAAAATGGAATATACTTAAGAGAGAAAATATGTGTTGGGTCTAGTCCAAATCGTAGGGCCACTTCAAAGTTCATCAATCATGGATTGAGAAGTAGGAACAAGCCTTACCTTGTTTCGATTTTTTAATTTATTTTTATTATTTAATATTACATGTAATCTATACTATTATTAAAATGAGTGATTGAGTTGGTGTCACGAATTAATAAACATCAATTCAGTTAATAAATTTATTAAAAAATAAAAATAAATTTATAGTATAGAATGCAATTACAAATATTTAAGTATTTTACTTAAAAAAATATTACATAGTGACATTATCAGATAACTTTTGTATTTTTTTAACTCAATATTTATTTTATTTTTACTCAATATTGAGGGGTACAATATCTAGTATTTATTTTATGGGACTTTACTTGTGTTTCTAAGATGGACATTGACTTAAACCAATTCGATCCTAGATTTTTGGGCTAGGCTTTATCAAAAGATAAAAAATAAATTCCACCCAAGGCATGATATCTCTCTGCTTGAAAATTAAAGGCTTTTATTTTACAAGAAAAGTGATTTTTTTCAATATTAATTTTTTTTGTTAATTTTTTTTTGGAATATCAAAAATATAATAATAGAAAACAAATTTTAAAAAAAATTATGATAAAACTTCATTTTATATGGCTATTATAGACAATATAAACTATCAAATGTATAGTGCCATTTCTCACTAAAATGCTAAACTATAAATAAGAATTCATACATAGTTTGGCCTTAATAATTTTCATGATGATACTTTTACTATAATTATAATAAAATAAAAATTTGATGAATCGATTAACCTTTTAACTTTTTCCTAAATGATAATATCACAAATTTATAGATAATAAAAAGAAAGAAAAATTAAAATAACAACGTAAGATATAAAACAAAAAATTATATATCCAAAAGAATTTATACCATAACAAATATTATTGCATACAATATTTTAAAGTTTCAAGTGAAATATTTTTTATAATAGTAATAATATTAAGTAGTATAAAATTGGTTGAATTCAAACTTTTAATAGTGATAGGTATTATACATTTCTTAGATAATGATAACAGTAAATAGTATACTATTTGTTAAATATAACCCTTTAATTTTAAATTGTTATAAATTAATAGTAAAGAAATAGGTAAGTAAAAATATATATATATATAATAATAGAGAATAAAGGTGGCTAGATATAATAATATTTTAATTATTTAATATTGGAAAATTTTCAAATTCTTTTAATATTGGAAAAATCTCAAATTCATAAGTTCTATCTACCGCTATCCCCCCGCTCTTCTTCTTCTTCTTCTTTGTTTTTTTTTTGGGAATAAGTCAAAGTTTTATTCATCCAAAAGCAAAATTTGCTACAGTTTAATACAAAATGCAGCATTGTGCAACATCACAACATTACAAATCTTAGGCTACCAGCGTGTCTCCTAGCCCCCAATTTTGGCAAAGTCGTTGATTAATAGGATCATTTGAGATGTTCCTAAGACCTGTCAACTTATCCCTCACTGCATTTAGGATCAAACTGAACAAATGTTGTAGTTGTCTTGCTAGTCCACCATGGTTCCTTCTGTTTCTCTCCTGCCATAGGAAGTAGATGTAGGCATTCCAGGCTAACCTCAAGATGACTGAGATGAGAGCCTTGCCATTAAGTCTCCTAACAGCCCAAGATAGCATCTCTGGCTAGGATCCTTGTGATCTATTGAGATCGCATGTCTGTAGAACTCTACTCCAGAGGTCTATGGAGAATGAGCAGCAACAGAACATGTGGTCTTTGGTCTCTGCTTCCTCTTCACAAAGAAAGCACTCAGGGGTAACTTGGCAGCCCCACGAGCGCATTCTACTCTTGGTAGGTAATCGATCTTGAATTGCTAGCCAAGCAATAAGAGAGTGTCTAGGAATAGACAGTTGGCACCACACAAGCCTGTGCCAAGTCACCTTCTCACATTTCACCCTGAGCTCATTCCATACAAATGCAGCTTTGTAGCTAGGTCCAGGCCATTTATCACCTTGTTGCTGCATTAGTTGAGTGGCTGAATCTCTCAATTTCAGCAACGTCTTCTAGCACCAACTGTACCGTTGGAAAAGAGGCAATTGCATTACATCTCTCCCTTTCAATATGTTCAATCCATGCCACCCATAGTGGTCCAGCTTGTGTTAGGACCTGCCAAAGATTCCTCATAATACAAGCTTTGCTCCACAACTTCAAGTCCTTGAGTCCCAAACCCCCTTCAGACTTAGGTTGACAGATTGTTTTCCAACTAACTCTGGCCCCTTTTGCGCTGCCTTCACCACCTTTCCAAAAGAAGGCATTGCATAACTGAGTATTCTTCTTCACAACTTTATTTGGTAGCAACAAGTTCCTGCACCAAAAATTCAGGATACTGAAGATGATTGACTATATGAGCTGAAGCCTGCCTGTAAAGGATAAGTGTTTGGTTGCCCAACCTTTTATTCTTTGTGTGATTTTGTCCACCAGGGGAAACAGTCTTTTTTACTCAGTCTTTTTGTGACCAGTGGTACTCCCAGGTACCTAACTGGTAGTGTGCCTGTCTAGAACCCTGTATAATCAGCAATGTTCTGCAGCTCTTCCTGATTGATTCCAGAACTAAAAAACTCACTCTTAGATCGGTTAAGTTGGAGACTAGAGAACTGATAGTAAATCTCCAAGATCTTGGTGATAGCTACAGCATAATCAATTGTATCTTTAGTGAAAACTAGAAGGTCACCAGCAAAACAAAGGTGTGTAAGATTAAGTTTCTTACACTTTGGGTGAAAAACAATCACCCTATGGACAGCAGCTGCATTAAGAAGGCAAGAGAGCACATTCAAGCCAATAACAAAAAGATAAGGGGAAATGGGATCCCCTTGTCTTATACCCTTAGCACCTGAGAAGTAACCCACCAGCCCACCATTCAAGGCAACAGAGAACTTGGGAGTTGTGATACAAACCTTGATCCAATCAATGAACAATGCAGGGAAGTCAAGGACCAACAGAACCTGAAGGATGAAGTTCCAATTAAGTGAATCAAAGGCCTTTTTTATATCAACCTTCATTGCATATCTTGGTGACAAGTTGGTTTTGTAGTAGCCATAAACCAACTCCTGGGCTATTAGAACATTGTCAACTAGGTTTCTTTCTTCTATGAATGCACTTTGGTTACTGGCTATTATATTTGGCAGGCATTTCTTCATTCTGTTGGCAAGAATCTTAGTGATGCACTTGTAGATAATAGTGCAGTAGGCAATAGATCGAAAGTCTGACATGTGCCTCGGGTTGGAAACCTTTGGCACTAGGGTTATAATCGTGGAATTGAAAGCTGTCAACAAGTTACCTGTATTGAAGGAGTACTAGATTGCTTCTACAACATTGGATCCAACAATATTCCAGGTGCTTTTAAAGAAATGAGAAGAGTAGCCCTCTGGTCCTGGTGCCTTGCTACCATTCATGGCAAAGATGGTGGCTTGAATCTCATCATGGCTGACAGGCACTACTAACATGGCCTACAGGTTAGAAGAAATAGATGCCTGCAGTAGTTCCCAAATCAAGTTATCTGGGAACTTGATGACATTAGGGTCAAGGGAGCCTAATGATTGCTGAAAAAAATTGAATTACTTCTGAAGAAATCTGACTGAAGGTTTCCAACTTGTTGCATGCAGTATCATACAGAATTATGACAATGTTGCTTTTTTGTTTGACAGTCACTTGCCTATGGAAAAATACAGTGTTTTGGTCTCCCTTATTTATCATTTGCACTATGGATTTTTTTTTGTAGAACTTTTCTTCAGCAATTTCTAGTTCAGAGAGTTCTTTTGCAGTTTGTCTTTCTACCATCACTAGCTCTCTAGTACGATTTTGGGACAGCAGCTGGAGTTGCAAATGCTCAAGCTCAACCTTTTTCCCCTTCACCCTGTCTGATTTGTCACTGAAATGGGATCTGTTAAGCTCTTTCATAACAGGTTTCAGTCTCTTAAGTTTCCTATGAAGTCTCTGCATAGGGTCACCTCCATAAGAAAAGACCAAGAATCATCAACAACCTTGGCAAGGTCTTGGTGACTTGTCCAGAAGTTAAAGAACTTGAAAGGCTTCGGGAGCCACCACAGAGTTCTGCCAATGGTTGGATCCCTCATCCAGAACTTCTTTAGGAGGTTTAACCACAAATCTTTCATTCTGTTCGTATGCAGGAAAATACTGAAGTGAATGATCTGTGTTAGAGGAGAACAATGATCTCCAAACAGCTCGCGGCTCCTTATTTAGTTCAGTAACCATTTTTTCCCCTGATGTGATAATTTCCTTCACCTTACCTCCATCACCAGAAAACAAAAGAGAGAATTCAGTGACCTTGCCCAGGTCATAGCCTGCTGAATCAGAAGGGTTCAGAGTAGTCTTATCCACCATTGAAGCTCTCAATCCAGAGCTTCTCAACATATTAAGATCCATGAGTTCTCAATCTAGCTGATCGAGCACCAACTTCAATTCAGAATTGAGATGAATTGAGTGAAAAGTGATCCGTAATCTTGCAAAAATCTTGCAGGAATCAAAGAATTGAGCTGAAAATTTGCAAAAATCGAAGAAAATCACAAGAAAATGAGTGAGAATCTCGAATTCCCCTACTCACGTTAGACCTGCTAACATGAGCTGATAAAATTTCTTAGCGTGCGCCTCCATAGCATTTCCCCCGCCGCTCTTTTTCACCCTGATGGCTTTTCACATAATTGTCTTCATTGAACTTAGCCGTCTTGCCGCCATTACTGCTTATAGTGAGGTTGTTCCATCCGTCGAACAAAACCAACGTATTTCATTTGCACGACGCAAGACCCAGACTGTTTCAATTGTCCTCCAAAGTTTGGAAATTTATAGTTAGATGGATCGAGCATTAAGACGCGCGCAACCCTGGACCATGGCCAAATTAAGATCAATTGTAATTGAAGAAAATTTTGGCTACTGGATTATCCAAAGTTTGGAACGTTGAAGGCAAGGTTTAATGAAAAATTTAGGAGTTATTCCGGCAATTACAAAGTTTGGAAAAGTTTTTAGCTATGAAATTTTATAGCTGGGGTTTTGCTTATGAAAATTTGAGCGTATTCACTTTGTTAAGCTTATTGGGCTCATCAACCCAATCAATCAAGCTCTGGGCCCAATTCATCAGATTCAGCAACTTAGACCAATATCTAGGAGGACACGTGGGTGCTTTTTGGCCTTTCAGAAGTCACGACGTCTGACACTTCAAAGACCACTCGTGATTCCAACTACTATAATCACTATGACGAGGTTGTTCATACCGTTGACCACTCAGCTCCAACCAGAGGTTGACGCGTGGCACTGTGGCGAGGTTGTCCATACTGTTGACCACTCAACCCCAACCAGAAATTGATGTGTGACACAAGACAGATGGCCCGAACAAGTATAAATAGCCTTCGGAGGAGCTAACCATCGATACACATACTCTTTTTACGCTCCTATTGCTACCCTACCCCTTTCCTCTCTTCTTCAGACATTAATTTAAGCAAAGACCTACTTCCAGTGTCCTCTAACCTTTTTCTCTACATGACAACATACCACCAAAACAAGCACCTGCCAGCAAAAGACATAAACACACTTCAATCGAGACTGAGACAGCATTTGAACTTGAGGATCATCTTACTCCTTTTCTAGCAATAACTCTCTCTGAAGTACTACGGAAATGTTCAGCTGCTTTAATTGAGGCTTAAGCTTTTTACATATGCAGGGAAAATAAACTTATAATCATATAAAAAATGTACATACATGGCATCAATTATTAGAATTGTTTTTTATCTAAATTTTTAAAAAATATTTCTGTTGAATTGAAGCATATTTGTTTGCCAACTGTTTGCATTTCTTGAGTCTCTAATAGATTTTTTTTTTATCAATTTTGTTTCTTTCTCTAGTATTTATCATTGTATCTTGCTCTATGTAGGGTGCATGACATTATAGTTATCGGATCCTGTATTATATATTTGGTCCGACTACTTATTTTTATTTTGCTCCAACTCTTTATTTTTTTTAAAGTATTCATATCCAAAATTCATATCCAACACATATCTGGATATGGTTATAAAAATTTGATCTTTTAAATATATGAAAAATCTTAAAAATAAATTGAGCATATCTATATTAGACACAAATCCATTGACATTCACCTTTGAATCCGAGTAACATAAACTTATCTTTTAAAATTTGTTATTCCAATGACCCCAGGTTTGGCCATGTTAGTAATAAAATTCTTGTTTTATTTCATGCTTGTATGGAACTTTCAATTTTTTTTTCAATTAGCGTTTAATGTGTTTACTGCTGTTTTACATTTCTTTAGGTTTTGTTGATAGTTCATACAGTTCAACATGAATCAGGCTATTAAGGCTCAATCCATTTTTTAAACGGCTTTTATTTTTTTATTCAAACTCATTTTTTAAGCTTAATATTATTGTTCAAGCCCTTTCAAATATTGAGCGAGTCTTTGGGCTTGGACGGATAATCGACTCGTGGACAGTTCTAGATTGTAACATTTAGTAGTATTTGATTGGACTTCACATAATTTTGAGCCCAAATTGTTGGTTGGATCAGGCTTGAGCAAGTATGTAAAGTGTTGATACCATGTCTAAGTCCGACAAGAACCTCGCCTAACCCGATAGAAAAATATATGTAATATTTTATAGTTTTACCTAATGTTAAAAAAATTGAATCGGAGGTCGAATAGGTCAGACCTCCGATTCCCGATCTAATCGGTTCAACCGGTTGGAACGCCCAGTTTGATAGAGCCATTTTTTTAATATTTAAACACTAAGTTATATTAAATAAATATTAAATATAGTTAATAATTAACAACAATATGTATTTGGCATAATGATATGGTCTTTAATATAATACTAAGATGTTAAAGGTTCAAATCTCATTAATTTATAAATAAAAATTTTGAAAAAAAAATATAAAATACATATAAAATCAATTTTTTACAGGTTCAATCCGATTTTTTACCAGTTTAGTAAAAATTCGATTCTAATATAATGGACCATCAGTTCAACCGGTTCGACCGATCGGTCGGTCTGATTTTTTAATCACTGATTTTACCATTAAAATAAAATGGGTTGAAATTAAAAAAAAATTATCCACTAAAATCAACATGTTGGCAATGTTGGACACGACACGAGAAAAATAACTAAAATACGATATAAAATATGATACGACACAAAAAATTACATAAACACGATACGAATATACAAACATGTGAAAATCTATATAACACGAATTATTAACGTGTCAAAATTTATATAAACATATAATAGCATGAACACGATTATGACACAAAAAATAACATGAATACGATACGAATACAAGAGTTACTAGATCTACACGTGACAAGTTTATTAAATAAAAAGTATTTCTTGATAGAATAATATTATAAATTGGCTCGAGCCTAACAAACTATTCTCGAATTGGTCAAACTCGTAAGTTTGATAAGTAGCTTAATCCATGAATAAATCTAATGATAACATCTTATTTAGTCAATTTTTACTATTTCTTTTTATTTTTAGTAAATTTTTTGTTATAGTAGTAACAAATAATATTTTTCATCATACCCTTTTTGTAATTCTCTTAAAAGGTTAAACTAACAATGGTTTTGGCGCATTATCCAAGAGACTGCACGGGTTCGCATGATAAAAGTTCATACCGTAATCGTCACCCAATGTAATCTGTAAAAACCCAATAGTCAAAATGCCCATCATAGGTTGACATTGTTTTAATTGCTCTATCTAGAATGTATATATTCTTTTAGTATAGCAATCTCTGTTACATAGACTCTTCAATAATAGTTGTCGTACTCGTGTTCGACATTCCCTCAGTAGGATAGGACATAGAATATGTGTCTAACACTTCATCACAAAAGTGGACATAGTCCTTGTGGCTATTGCAACTGGAGGACAAAGACAAAGAAGTTTGGTCCACCCTCTCTCTGATTTAAACTATACATCCATTCCCTTATCCTTTTCAGTTTTCCTCTTTTTATTTGTATATCATGAATACTCAGCTTCTTTTAAACAACACCATTAATCCTATAGATTGTTTGAACTTTGAATTGGAGTTGAGATGGTAATTAGAGATGAAGATGGAAAGTTGATTAGTGAAATAGATAAAAGTGTACTAGTTTATACGTGTTCAGACTAAAATTATAGTTATTAAGTAATGGGTAATTCTAGCAAAAACAATAAATTTAGGAAAGATCGTTATATTTAAATATGAATACAATGATATGAACAATGTTTTAAATAAAATTAATTAAGTAAAACAAAACATATTTAAATATAAATAATTTATATAAAATTATATGAATAAATATAGAAGTAAATAAATATATTTATTTATAGATATAATATTACATTATTTGCATTTATATTTTTATAAGACGTATCCACGTATCAATATCTAATTTTTGGATCTTTTTCAATTGATTCTGCAAATCCAAAATTTTAAATAAGAAACGAGTCAGACCTGTAGATCGGCACATACCAATATCAGATACTAATACTCGAATCCATATAATTTAGGTAACAACATAGCAAATTTTACCTCATTCTCACCATAGCCTTCCTAAGCCGAAAGAAAATTGGGCAAGAATCGCATTTTTGGGAGAAAATAAATGATACGTTTTCAACATATATACAACTGCCTTAAATAATCTATGTGAAAGATAATACTCAGAATAATCTGATGTTGATAACCAGTTGTTCGCAATCTCATTTATAGTTTTCATGTATATGCATTTTCTATAATAAATTCCTGGTGATAATGATTTTGGCCTTGTTTAGTATTGCTGTTGACACAGCTTTTGAGGTCAAAAGCTACGTTTCACCGCAAACGCAATGCTAAACGGGTAAAAATTTTTGGCTTTTGCAGTTATAACCATGATTTGGCAACCCAAATCAAAAGGCCAAAAAAATAGAGCTTTTGGGCTTTAGAAGCTGATTTTTGGATAAAATGACTTTATTATCCTCACATCTCTACATTTTTATTACTTTAAACATATCTTTTTTTTTACATTTCAATTTCTTACAGCATTTTTTCACAGCAATGTTAAACACTTAAAAATTCTTAAACCACAAATTTTCATCACACTTTTTAAACACATTTTTTCTCAACCCAAACTTTTTCTAACCTAAGCTTTTTCCAACATCAATGCTAAACTAGGCCTTTATCTGTTAAGTGCAGCAGTGATATAAGACTGACCAGCCTAGATCTAAAACACTTCCCAACATAATAAAGGCAAAATCAAAGCCCATAAAGAAGCATACTCCGAAAGAGTTGAATCTGAAAATCAAATTAGATTTAGGATTAATTTAACATTGTTTTTGAAAAAAAATTTGGTTGAAAAAAATGTTTAAAAGTGTGATAAAAAATGTAGTTTAAGAATTTTTAAATGTTTGGTATTGCTGTGAAAAAGTATTGTTAGGATTTGAAATGTAAAAGTTATATATTTAAAATAATAAAAATTTAGAGATGTGAGAATAATAAAGTTATTTTATTCAAAAGTTAGCTTCAAAACCGTAAACATTTTATTTTCTTGGTTTTTTTATTGTGTTGCTAAAACCATGATTTTAATTGTAGAAGCTACAAATTTTTACTCGTTTAACATTATGTTTACGATGAAACACAACTTTTGACCTCAAAAATTATGTCAACAACAATTTTTTCAACTTCTTTTTCACCTACTTTTTCTTCTTCAATAGGATTGTTTGGTGGTGGGTCACATTGAATCCATTCTGCTTAAGCTTTCACAAATTCTTCTTCAATAAGCTCGGTTGGCAATTCAGACTCTTTGCTATCCTCATCTATCTCTTGTTCAATCCCAAGTGTGTTGGCATTACAATACTCTTGTTCATCTGGTCTGGAATTAGATTCGATGTCACCTGGAAGAGTTTCTTTAGGGCAATTGTTAAAGGCATTGACAAGCTGGCTCATTTGTGTTTCAATACTCCTCAGTGTTGACGCTTGACTCTGAAGTTCTGCTTCTTGAATTTGAAGTAATGTTGATTGCTCTTGAATGATAGTGTCGATTCTTGCCATGAACTGCATAAACAACTCTTCTAATGAAGAATTCGTTTATGGAACCGGTGCTTGAGCTTGTGATGAGAACTCAAAAAGATATGCTTGATTGTCTAAATATGAGGACCATTGATTGTTGTTCCAAGAAGAATTTTGGTGATCTCCCCAACCTGGATTGTAGTTGTTGGAATAGAAATTATTCTGCTACACATTATAGTTTCCAACATATTGCATTGATTCTGCATAGGTTGGGCACCAATCACTATGATGTCCACCACCACAGAGTTCACGGATTTCAAACGGGCTTTGGACAGAAGGTACTAACAAAGTGTCAAGCTTCTTGTTAAGTGTAGCCACTTGTGCAGATAAAGCATTGATTGCATCTCGTTTATAATCCCACATAGTGCATCCAAATCAACAAAACCTGAAAATAAGAAAAATAAAGTTTAAATTAAGACTAAGGTTGCTTGGTATTAATATTAACAAAAATAGTAGCACAATTCTCCGGCAACGGCGCCAAAAACTTGTTGTCAGATTTCACTACGCAAGTGCACGCTATCGCAAACAAGTAATAAAGTGGAAATAAAGTGTCGAACCCACGAGGAATTGCTATTAGATTTGTTAAATACTAAAATTGACATAGCTTAATCTTGTCTAAACAACTAATTAAGAATGATAATTAAAAACTAATTTAAAAGAAATTAATATGAAAGCAAGTAAATTAAAAAGGATGAATTCAATTAATTATAAAAGCATAATATTACAACTTTCCTCAACACTTCGCTTGAATCTCTCTCTACCTCTTAACTTGATTAATGATCCTGAATTGTTAACCTAGAGTTCTATCTTATTTATAAGTATCTATCGATGGTCTTATAAAAATATCATTCCGAACCAATTAACTATATGTCTATGATAATTGAATTAAAGAAGAACTCATTAAGCTCAGGCTCTAACAATTGTTACACATGACAAGTAAGTATATTTCTACCTTACCTGCAGATCAATTCATCCTTATAAATGAATATTAAACATGTGTCATTCAATCCATGTAAAACACTAAACTCCCTATGTCTAGTTGTATTTAGGTTAACAAATCAATCTAATTGGTGATCAAGCAATTAGAAGCATTATGAACAAGATTGAACAAACAACTCAACAAACCATTAAATCAAGCTAGAGAGAGAAAGTAAATTCAAACTATGTGTTGAGTTCCATTTAAATCCTAAAAAAAGAAAATTAGTTCATGATAACTAATGAAAACAAATATCCAAATAGTTTCACCATCATCAACAACACAAGAAAAATAAAGAAGAGAAAAGAGAAAACTAAGAATTGTCAATTCTTGAATCTTCCAATCTTCTTGAGAGAATTTTGATGGCAACTATCTTCTTGAGAGAATTAGGTTTCTAGGTATCCAATCCCTTTATTATGATCTAAAAGAGTCTTATTTAAAGTGTTGAAGGCCTCCTAGAGTCCGAAACTTCGCGCCCAAGCAAACAGGTAAGTTACAAACTTTTTAAACTTTTTTTTACGAGTTTACTGTTCACCATTGGCGTCACGGCGCCACCTATTCTGCCTCCTTGGCGTTTCTCCTCTGTTTGTCCGAGTTGGTTCCTACCGTCTTCTTGTACTTCGTTAACTGTTTTGGATGGGCAAATCTCGTCCGATTTTGACGAGTCTTATACCGTTGGAAAGGTATGGAAGTCATCTTCAAAAATCAAGAGAGAGTTTTCTCAAATTAAGTCTTTAAGATCAAGTTTTTCTTGAAAAAAGATCTAGAGGTCGAATCTGCATGCTCATTGCTTTGCACCATTTTTTTTATCGTTTTACACCTCGAAGCTCCAGATCACCTTGGACCTATAAAAACACATAAATAATAACTAAATAACTATTTTAAACATAAAATGGATAAATAAAATAAATATAAAAATATCTGAAACTAATCAAATCCTAATAAAAACCTCAAAGACTTAGCCAATTTAAATACATAAAAGGTGACAAAATAACTATATTTTCTAGAGTTATCATACCCCCAAACTTAAGATTTTGCTAGTCCTCGAGCAAAACAAAACTAACTAACTAAATAACCTGACATAAAACACCACTCAAGATAGATGCACTCAAACAATGATTTCTTAATTTTCCACAAAAGTTACTTCAAAATCCTAAGTCAAAGTAGAACATAAACATAATCCAAATCTATGATTCAATTCAATCGTAAACTTCATGCTTGAGTGGATTTTCAGTGTGTGTGTATAATCTTTTTGCAAATCATCACATGCAATCTAAATAAGTTTATACCAATGCAAACTACAAAATAGTACTAGATTCTCATATGTTTGCTTTTCATCTCTCTCTCCACTAATGTAGACTAACACTTCGTCAAGGATCAAGTAGGTCTTTATTAAGCTTGTAACATAAGGCTAGGGTCAAGGTATGATAAAGATATATTTCAGTTTAAGTCACCTATAGACACTTCACATTTTTTTCAGAATTTTTGAGAGCTATAGCCTTTTCCTCAAATTACATACTTTCTTCTTTGAATACACTTCCTTTTTGCTTCACCAATTTATTCACTTTCTTTTAATTCTTCGTTTTCGAAGAACCATAACTTTTTTATTTTAATAAATATATCACCATTTCACCCAAATTTGACATGGCTCATAATTGTTTCCTGTAATATCATCACATGCCTATGTAGTGAAGGTTAATCATGGTTTTTCTTAGTTGGCTAGGCTAAAAGATGTGGCAATCAAATAAATAGATATATCAATAGGCACAAAGAGATAGACTAAGGATAATCATATATAAAGGTAAACTTGAAAGGCTCAAACAATCCAAAAATGGCTTAAATCACTTTCTTAACTTAGTATTGTCTAGGATTTTGCCTCGAGAGAGAATCAAACAAATTCTAGGTTCTAGACATAATTGCAATTCATATCAACATAAGTAGTCTTTAAATAAGCAATGCAAATCTAAGTAAGAGATTAAGTGTTTAAGTTGTTGAAAATCACATCTTAACATGAAACTAACAAAAGAATTTAACACAAATTCTTCTCATGCTTATGTTTTCCCAAGAATCAAGATAAATCAATAACTAAAATTCATCATTGGATAAGGATTTCATCATACTAAGTGCAATATATCTCAAGCAAAAACAAGTTTTTTAGACTCCTAATAATAAAATTAGACAATCACACAAACAATAATAAATCTAAAGACACACCCTCAAACTTAAAACAAACATTGTCCTCAATGTTTGGAAATAAAAAGAGTAAGAACAAGAAAACTCCCCTATCGATGAAAGCAACGTAGGAGAATCTTTAGTTTTCCTCTCAGACTTCATCATGCTTGTCCAAGTTGGGTAAGTAGTCACTACAAAATAAAACAAAGTAAAAAGAAATTAATAAAAATATCCTAAAAATTAAAATTAAAATTGAAAAAGAAAAAGAAAAGAAAAAGTTTAGAACTTGGGTTGCCTCCCAAGAAGTGCTTGATTTATAGTCATCGGCTTGACTATCTCATGTTTATCATCTGGTATCCAATCACTTGATGATTTTTGATTCATGCCATTTGGCTGTCCTTTCTTTAAACAACTTCGCTTTCTTGCAGGCTTGAAAGCGAAATTCATCTCTTTCAATGGTAGAATTTATTAGTGTCTTAATTGGATCAATGGGATAAATCTCTATGAATTCCTCGTTGTTAGCATTATTTATCCCATCGATTAGCTTTGGCTGTTGGATGCATTGGGGAACAGGCTGTGATGGTGGGTCACATTGGATCCATTCTTCTTGAACTTTTTCAACTTCTTTTTTACTTACTTTTTCTTCTTCAATAAGATTGTTTGGTGGTGGGTCACATTGAATCCATTCTTCTTGAGCTTTCAAAAATTCTCTTTCAATAAGCTCGATTGGCAATTCAGACTCTTTGCTATCCTCATCTATCTCTTGTTCAATCCCAAGTGTGTTGGCGTTACAATGTTGTTGTTCACCTGGTTTGGAATTAGATTCAATGTCACCGGGAAGAGTTTCTTGAGGGCAATTGTTAAAGGCATTGACAAGCTGGCTCATTTGTGTTTCAATACTCCTAAGTTTTGTCGCTTGACTCTGAAGTAATGCTTCTTGACTTTGAAGTTCTGCTTCTTGACTTTGAAGTAATGCTGATTGCTCCTGAATGATAGTGTCTATTCTTGCCATGAACTGCATAAACATCTCTTCCAATGAAGGATTCGTTTCTAGAACTGGTGCTTGACCTTGTGATGAGAACTCAAAGGATATGCTTGATTGTCTGAGTATGAGGACCATTGATTGTTGTTCCAAGAAGAATTTTGGTGATCTCCCAAACCTGGATTGTAGCTGTTGGAATAGAAATTATTCTACTGCATATTATAGTTTCCAACATATTGCATTGATTCAGCATAGGTTGGGCACCAATCACTATAATGTCCATCCCCACAGTGTTCACGGATTTCAAACGGGCTTTGGACAGAAGGTACACACAAAGTGTCAAGCTTCTTGTTAAGTGCAGCCACTTGTGCAGATAAAGCATTGATTGCATCCCGTTTATAATCCCATATAGTGCATCCAAATCAACAAAACCTGAAAATAAAGAAAAATAAAGTTTAAATTAAGACTAAGGTTGATTGGTATTAATATTAACAAAAATAGTAAAACAATTCTCCGGCAACGACGGCAAAAACTTGTTGTCAGATTTCACTATGCAAGTACACGCTATCGCAAACAAGTAATAAAGTGGAAGTAAAGTGTCGAACCCACGAGAAATTGTATTAAATTTGTTAAATACTAAAATTAACACAGCTTAATCTTATCTAAGCAACTAATTAAGAATGATAATTAAAAACTAATTTAAAAGAAACTAATATGAAAGCAAGTAAATTAAAAAGGATGAATTCAATTAATTATAAAAGCCTAGGATTACAACTTTCCTCAATACTTCGCTTGAATCTCTCTCTGCCTCTTAACTTGATTAATGATCCTGAATTATTAACCTAGAGTTCTATCTTATTTATAAGTATCTATCGATGGTCTTATAAAAATATCCTTCCTAACCAATTAAATATATGTCTATGATAATTGAATTAAAGAAGAACTCATTAAGCTTAGGCTCTAACAATGGTTACATATGACGAGTAAGTATATTTCTACCCTACCTGCAGATCAATTCATCCTAATAAATGAATATAAAACATGTGTCATTCAATCCATGTAAAACACTAAACTCCCTATGTCTAGTTGTATTTAGGTTAACAAATCAATCTAATTGGTGATCAAGCAATTAGAAGCATTAAAAAAAATATTGAACAAACAACTCAACAAACCATTAAATCAAGCTAGAGAGAGAAAGTAAATTCAAACTATGTGTTGAGTTTCATTGAAATCCTAGTAAAAGAAAATTAGTACATGATAATTAATGAAAACAAATATCCAAATAGTTTCACCATCATCAACAACATAAGAAAAATAAAGAAGAGAAAAGAGAAAACTAAGAGTTGTCAAGTCTTGAATCTTGAATCTTCCAATCTTCCAATCTTCTTGAGAGAATTTTGATGGCAACTATCTTCTTGAGAGAATTAGGTTTCTAGGTATCTAATCCATTTATTCTGACCTAAAAGAGTCTTATTTAAAGTGTCCAAAGCCTCTTGGAGTCGGAAACTTCACGCCCAAGCAAACAGGTAAGTTGCAAACTTTTTAAACTTTTTTTACGAGTTTACTGTTCACCATTGGTGCCGCGGCGCCACCTATTCTGCCTCTTTGGTGTTTTTCCTCTGTTTGTCCGAGTTGGTTCCTGCCATCTTCTTGTACTTTTTCAGATGTTTTGGATAGGAAAATCTCATCTGATTTTGACGAACCTTATACCGTTCGAAAGGTATGGAAGTCAGCTTCAAAAGTCAAGAAGGGAGTTTTCTCAAATGAAGTCTTTAAAATCAATTTTTTTCTTGAAAGAAGCTCTAGAGGTCGAATCTGCCTGCTCATTGCTTTGCACCATTTTTCATTGTTTTGCACCTCGAATCTCCAAATCACCTTGGACCTTTAAAAACACATAAATAATAACTAAATAAATATTTTAAACATAAAATAGATAAATAAAATAAATCTAAAAAATCTAAAACTAATCAAATCCTAATAAAAACCTCAAAGATTTAGCCGATTTAAATGCATAAAAGGTGGCAAAATAACTATGTTTCCTAGAGTTACCAACCGCCCAAGTGAAAAGCAGGAGTATCCGTTGATGAACTGATCCACAAGCTTAAAAATGAAGCTCATATAATTTGAGAATTTCTCACTTTGGTGACAAGTTGTCTAGCTGATTCACAATTTGTTAAAAAAAAAATGGTTTAAGTTACATGAATTCGGGTATCGATATCCGATATTGGTATATATTCACATGTCTGACTCATTATTTGTTAAAAGATTCAAAAATTAGATATGAGTACATGAATGCGTTTTATAACAATGTCTTAAATAATAAATATATATAAATGCAAATAATGTAATATCATATATAAATAAATATATTTATTTACTTCTATAATTATTCATATAATTTTGTATAAATTATTCATATTTAAATATATTTTATTTAATTTAATTAATTTCATTTAAAACATAATTTTATACCATTATATTCATATTTAAATACAAATATCTTTCTTAAATTCATTCTTTTTACTAGTACTCATTTTTTAATAGCCATAGTTTTAGCTTGAACACCAATATCAGTCAATACATTTTTACGTATTCCACCAATCAACTTTTCATCTTCATCTATAATTATTATAATGCAGGATTAATAGTGTTGTTCAAGAGAAGTGAGTATTCAGGATATAGAGATTAAAAGAGTAAAACCTAAATGGGATCAGGGAATGGATGTATAGATCAAAACATAGAAAGGATGGATCAAACTTCTTTTTTTCTTTTTCTCTTCCTCCTCCAGTCCACTTTTGTGATGAAGTGTCTACTTTTACAATGAAGTGTCGGACACATATTATGTATTTTATGTTATTGATGAAGTGTTAAACACGGGTGTGACAATCATTATTAAAGAGTCTATGTAACAGAGATGATGACTTTAACCGACCTGAAAGTTTACAGAAATGAAAGTCTATAAACTTTCTGTTAGGGATGGCAATTTGTACTGTGGATTCGGATATCCGCGGATATCTGATCCTTTTTTACGGATTCGGATTTGCGGATTCGGATAAAAGTCAGATTCGGATATTATAATTACTATCCGCAGCAGATTCGGAGCGGATGTGGATATGAACCCTCGGATATCCATTATCCGAATCCTCATAAGTTATGGGGATTCGGATATCCGAATCCGATTTTTGTAAAACACATAAAAATTTTCTCTTGGAGAGACTTGAACCTTGGCCTGCAAAGTTATCCATCAAAGACTTAACCAAGTGAAATAAGCTTCAATTTTGAAATAACAAGCTACTAAAATTAAATTATATCAAGTATAATGAAATATAATAATAATTTAAAAATATTTTTTCAAAATAAAAGATAATAATAAATAAATTATGTTAAATACTTTTAAATTTAAAAAATACATGATACTTTTATAAAATAATATTTGATAACTTAATCAGCTTAATTAGTTAAATCACTCTAATGACAATATTTATTTTATTTTTTACAAAATGACCTTGTAACGAAGTTATGTACTTTAGTACTTATGTTAATTAAAATAAATATTAAAATATAATTTTATTCTAATACGACAGAAATATATATATATATATATAGAGAGAGAGAGAGAGAGAAATGTTTTAAGTATAAATCTTAAGAAACAAACTTTTATTAGCTTAAAAAATTATACATAAAATCCTTTTTCGTCTTTTATTATTTATTTTCACTGGACAATATAAAAGTAAATTTTGTTTAATACGACAAAAATATTTATATTTATATATATATGTGTTTTTAAGTATAAATCTTAAGAATTAAACTTTTATTAGCTTAAAAAATTATACATAAAATCCTCTTTCATTTTCTATTCTTTAATTTCATTGGACAATATAAAAGTATAATGATAAAATAATTATAAAATTAAATTAGTTAATATATGTTAAACATTTATAAATTCTAAATATACATGATATTTTTTTATAAATGTATAAACCTTAACAAATTATATACATGTATATATATATATATTTCTTTGAAACTCTTTACACGACATGAATACGATTAAGGATGGCAACGAGTCGAATAATTAAAACACGATATAAAAATAACACAAACACGACATGAATACACGAACGTGTCAAAATCTATATAACACGAATTATTAATGTGTCATAATTTATATTAATATATAATACCGTAAACACGATTATGAAACGTTAAAGTACACGATCATGAACGATATGAATACACATATTGACAGGTTTAAATAAAATACACATATCATTCTCAATTACCTATTTTATGTACTTTATTCTAAATTGTATAAAAAATATTGTATGCATTTCGTCTAATCGTGTTCCATGTCAACGTGTTTGACTTGATTTGGATCAAAGTTTTGAACATAACTTTTTAAATCATGCTTGACTTGACTTGAATATTAATATAAAATATTTTAATAATATTTATCAATATTTTTAGTATTTTTAATATTTATCAATATATTTAAATAAAAAGATAAAATTTAAGGATTTATTTATTTATTTTAACATTATAAAATAGCATAATAAAAGAAACATTCAATATAAAATAGCATAATAAAAAGAAACATTCAATTTTTTTATTTAAGGATTAAAAAAGAAACATTCAATCTATTATATTTCATCTCAAGAGTTAAATTAATGTTTAATTTTTTCTTTATGTAGTATCCAATTCAGTTGGAGATTCAACTAGCACATATGTTGTTGAGGAAGAGAAGTAATCTTTCATAGTTGATATAACTAAGTTTTATGTTTGTTTTTAGTTTATGGAACAAATACTTTTAGATCATGGAACTAATTTTTTGTATTACCTAAGTCGTTTTTTTGTATTTTGAAATTGTTATTTTCTTATTTAAGTTGTTGTTCTTGTATTTTAGAATTTGTTTGTTGTTAATTATGAGTGATTTTGAATTTAAAATTAATTTTTGTTTGATTTTATAATTTTTTTTTTTAAAATTTGACTTTTCGAATTCGGATTTTTTGCGGATTCGGATATCCGGTGGATAATGTTAATTAATTCGGATTCGAATTCGGATAGTAATATTCGGATTATTGCGGATAATAAACGAATTCGAATTTTAAAGCGGATTTGCTGATTCGAATAATACAAAAAATTACAGATATTCGACCCACTGCCATCCTTATTTTTTGTTCACTGAAGTTTTTAGAAACCCTTGTTTGTCTCTAGTTATGTTTTATGTCTTGTGAAAGGTTGATGTGGTTCTCCATTAGAGCATAATTGGGTTTTGTGATGGTTGAGTTGTTCAACAATTGATGGTTGGTTCATCAAACGAAAAAAAAAAAACAGTTGACAGTTCGTTGGGTTGGACCAAGCTCTGTGGTTCTTCTTAGGCATAATGACAAAATAAGCCTTCCTACTATGCAAGAAGTATCAAATAAGCCTCATTCTTTTATTTGCGTCAATTGAGCCCTCCAACTTTAATTTATTATCATTTATTCAAATTTTAACGGAACTTGATCATGTGATCTCATGTGACTAACGGTTCCGTTAATTTGTCAAAGCCAAGTCTATTGTGATTGGTGATACGGCATATAAAATCCCACGTGGCAAGTCAAGTGAAAATCAAATAAGATGACACAAATAGAAACAACATATAATCAGATTATTTCTAAATCAATCTTATGAAATTCAAGATTTCCTTCAAATTGATATCAAACCCCAAATATTCAACCAAAAATATCAAACCCACAACTAATTTAAACCATTAAAATTCAAGATTTCCTTCAAATTGATATCAAACTCAAAATATTCAACCAAAAATATCAAACCCACAACTAATTTAAGCCATTAAAATTCAAGATTTTCTTCAAATTGATATCAAACTCAAAATATTCAACCAAAAATATCAGACCCACAACTAATTTAAGCCATTAAAATTCAGGATTTCTTTAAACCTAATATCAAACCCAGAAACATTCAATCAGAAATATCAAACCAAGAACTAATTTAGATCTTTAAAACTCAAATTTCTTTAAATCTAATACCAAACCCAGAACATTTGGCCAAAAATATCAAACCCATAATATCTCTATCAACATTCAAAGCCTTTGTTCATGTTTTAGCATTTGAGGATTTACATTTTGAAGGTTTTATTTTTCCCTCTATTCTCAGTAAATCCAACAGCAACTTCAAACAAATCAAACCGTACAAATCAATTGAAAACAAAGAAATTACTGGTTGCAAAGCTTTAAATCTTGTCGAAGATGAGCTATGAAAAAGGGAATTTTTTTTTTAGATTTTTGGGTTGAATATGAAGAAGAAAACTTGATTTAAATTTTAAATAATAATAATAATTTTTTATTTAGGTTTTCAATTTTCTAATTTTTTAAAATATGTATTTATTTTATTAATAAATATTAAATTGTTTTTTATTGTTACCATGTGGCATATTCTCAAGTGTCATGTCATTTGATAAGTGAAATTTTGTGCCACGTCGGATGTCACGTGGCATTTTCATTAGCCACATCGTTTGCCATGTGGCATTAAAAAAAGTCTCATTGACTGCAAACGAAACTGTCAAATTTCTGTTAAATTATGATCAAATTGACAACAAATCATAGATTGAGGGTTCAATTGGCGCAAATAAAAGAATAGGAATTTATTTGATACTTCTTGCATACTTGAAGGGCTTATTTTGTTATTATGCCTTCTTCTTACTCTGAAGTTAGAAGTTTGAACCTTAGGCCAAATCTTTAATACATTCCCTTTTGATTTTCTCACTATATTTTTTTATGAGTATTTCATATAAGAATTTTGTTAATGAGTGTTCTAAAAGTATTTTTTAAAATTATTATACATAGTAATATCTTTTTCTAATGCATTGAAAATGTTAAATAAAATTGTCAATTACTATATTTAATATAATGTTATTTCTATAAATAATATAGTAACTAATCTTAAAGAATGTCTCAGAGTATCGGTTAGCAAAAACCTTAAGATAAAATTACACTCGATTTTGGTGCATGATTTTTTTTTAACAAGATATCAATTTTCATTTTTTTTTTCAAATAAAAAAGATAAAATTAATCAAGTATATCATGCCAATATTTATCATAAAATACTCGTGATAGATCTTTTTTATTATTAAAAAATGTTATTTGAAGATGGGGCATGTGCCATTTTTGCTTTTGAAAATTCAGAGTGTAGCCTAGAGCTGTAATCGAGCCGAGCCCGAATGCTGAGAAGCTCGAGCTCGACTCGAAATTCGCTGCTCGAAACTTGGCTTGAGCTTGATCGAATACTATTTTCTAAGCTCGAGCTCGGCTTGAGATAAAATCGAACTATTCGAGCTCGGCTTGTTTAAGCTCGTGTACTCAATTTACATACTCGAGCTCGAGTTCGTTTCATATATAATTTTTTGTCAGAAAGCTGCACTCCACGAAGCATTTTTGCCTTCTCCACACATCTCAACCATAATAGTTAGATGGCCTTACAGAGGAATAATCATGAAAACACTTTTCTCAGAAACAAACAGAAACTAAATCACATAAGAAAGAAAATCAACAAATAACGACATTCAACAATAACATTGGCCTGACACATTACCTAAACAAATAATTCAACAACAATCAAAAATAAATTTATTAACTTAAACAAATTCTTATAAAATAACGAACTTTCAAGTCCCGGAGAATCGCCCCGATCTGAATAACAACAACAATCATGAAAATACTTTCAAGCTAAAACCAGACCAGCCAACTTTAAAAGCAAATAACACTTTCCCAGATTTATTTGCAGACATCTTTTGCTTAAAAGAATATTTTGGCAGACCTTTGACATTTTAAAAAAGGAGAGCCTGGTGTTGCATAAATGAAAGGCGAGGACAGTGAAGAAGATCTGAAGATGAGAGGCGTGGCTGTGAGAAGGGGAGTGTAGAAGAACTTGTGACTTGTGAGTGAGAGAAGGTGAGAGACTGTGAGAGGAGCGGTTGAGAGAAAGGTGAGGGGAAAAAAATTAGGGTTTGAGGTTTTAAAGATATATATATATATATTAAGAGTAAAATAGTAAATTAATATTAAAAATATATATTATAAAATAAAAAGCTCGATTAGGCTCGCGAGCTACTCGAATCGAGTATTGAGATACTCGAACTCGGCTCGCTCGATAGCTCGAGCTGCTCGAGCTTGAGCTCAGCCCGATAATGACCGAATCGAATTCGAGTTTTTTTCGAGTCGAACTTGAGTAGCTTGCGAGCTCGAGCTTAGAAAATAGTATTCGATTTACACCCCTAGTGCAGCCGAAAGAGTCTTCGCACTTTCCACCTCACAAGATTCTAGTGGGGTTCCATAATTAAAGTGGAAATATTTTATAAAATGAAAAGAATTATTAATTTATTTATATATTGGCAATACTTTTTAAATATCTATAATCTATAATATATATATATATATAAATAAAAATAAAAATTTAGAAAATCTTTTGAATTGATGAAAATAATTATTGTTGTTCACAAGATTTCTAAATTGTCATTATAAATATATTTTTATTAATAAAATGTATCTAATTTATAAGTAAAAAGTTTAATTTCATTAAAACACATTCTTTAAATGGATTAATTTGATAATAAAAAAAAATGAAAGTTTATTATAAATTGTTTTATCTTAAAAGTTTTAATTTTTCACTTACTTTGAAAAGTAAAATAATTTATTTGATATAAAATAAATAAAAAAAACTTAAAATTTACATCGATTTTTTTTATCTTCATAATTAATTTTGTATTAATATTAAAAATAATAAATTTTATAATATTTTGATAAAATATGCATACAAAACAAACTTTACATATTAAAACAAATTTTAACTAATATATACTTTATTAATTTTATTTATGTTTAAAATATATAATTATATATTCAAAAATAAATTTGAAAACACGTGATAACAAATACTAGTTATTATAAATGAATTAAAGAATGAACATGTGTTTATTTTTTGATAAAATAAATAATTTTTATTTTTAGCACTTATAAATAATTATTGACTAATCTATAATATATAAAGTACGAATGTTGAGAATTTTTTAAACTGATCAAAGTTGTTGTTCAATATATTTTTAAATTATCATTATAAATATTTTTATTATTAATAAGATTTATTTAATTTATAAGTAAAAAGTTTCATTTCATTAAAACACTTTAAGCTGATTAATTTGATAGTAAATAAAAAGGAATTAAAAGTTTATATAGAATTATTTTATTAAAAGTTTTATTTTTCAATTAACTTTGAAAAGTAAATCAATTTATTTGATGTAAATAAAAAAATAAAATTTACATTGATTTTTTATTTTCTTAATTAATTTTGTATTAATATTAAAATAATAAATTTTATAATAATTTGATATAATTTGTACATAAAATAAGTTTTACATGTTAATATAAATTTTAATTAATTTATACTTTATTAGTTTTAATTTATTTTTAAAATATATAATTACATATTAAAAAATAATAAATCAACGAGTATTTACGTGTGAACTCATGTAATAATAAATATTAATATATTTAAATTCTCCAGGCGAAAAATAATATATTTCGAAAAATAATAAAAGATTAAGTAGTATACTTTTAATATATTTCAGAAAATCTTACATTATACAAGATTTATTATGAAAGTGAAAAACTTTAACATTATTTTCTCGCAAATGGTATAATAATTTTAGTTAGACAAAACTAGACATGCTCACGGGGCGGGTACGGGCCGGGCCTGAGCAGGATATTTTGTGTTCCGGGCCGGTCCGGTCCTGAACAATAATTTTTATTATAATAATATTATTTTATTTAATTTTAATTATAAAAAAAATAAAAAAATTATTTTTTTATTTCAATGAACAGTGTTTCAGGCCTAAACGGGCAGACCTGGGCTGAGAAATTAAAAAAAGAATGGGCCGCGACCCGATCCGGTCCGACCCATTAGCAGCTCTAGACAAAACTAAAGTAATTATTATATACTAATTATTTATGTTTTCCAAAAATATTTGAACAGCCGAAATTGACTTGGGGCACTTGCCACTTACCAACTACTTAAGAATATTACAATGACGCGGCGGCGCGCAGCCCGGTCATTTCCCTAACTCAGAATCCTCCACGTGTTCCTATTTCATTGGGTATACGTTTTCCACTTTCAACCAAAAGAAAAGAAGAAGATTTCAATTTCCAAATTTTTCTAGGTAAAATAATTTAGAGAGTGGAAGTGGTGAAAAATGGATTCAATAGAAGACTGGGATTTTCTGGATTATAGTTTCATCGATGAAAATGCTTCTCCAGATTTATTTTTGCCCAATTACAGGTTCCCTTTTTTTTTTGTAAAAAGAATTTCGATTTAATCTAGGTGTTGTCTTTTTCAGTAACTTGTGAATTAATGTAGGATTTTTTTTTTCTTGAGATTTAAATTCCATTTATTATTATTATTATTATTATTATTATTATTATTATAATAGTAGTGGTAGAGAAATTGAATTCTCATCTGGAGATGTTGTGCATCAAGAAAAGGAATTCGTCGATAGAGATTGCTCGCGCAAGAGGTATTGTTTCAATTCATATTTCAATATTTCTCTATTTTCTTAGCGGTTTACGGGAATTTAATTGTTAAATATAATTCAGAAAGTATTAATCCAAAGTGCGTTTTTTTGTTTGGGCTGATGACTCTTGGTTCTTAGAAAAGTCCGAATTTTTTTCCCCCCAAATTTTCGCTTTTTATGTTTGCTTGCTATTGGATTTGAGATCAATATTTAATAGCAATAAAAAGTTCGGGTTTTTCTTTTTTTCTTTTCAAGTTTTCATATTAGTTTTGCTATGTTTTATTCTTATAATTCTTCATTTTAAAGACGATGTTGCAATTGATGGCATTTTTAGGGGACGCAGTGGATCATGCAGCAGGCCAGGGACCAAAGCTTGCCGTGAGAAATTAAGACGGGAGAAATTGAATGAAAGGCATGTATCTTCTTTCATTAGATTCTTCAAGAAATTGTTATAACCTTTTATATTTTCCTGTTATTTTTTTCAAAGCAAAGGCATTGTATTTGGTTAATCTTGCATTTTTTTTTTTTTTGCTTTCATTGTTAAAATGGTGATAACTTTTTGAGTTGATTATTAGTTGTATACTTCATTTCCATCTCTCTTTCAAGAAGGGTAAGATATAAGTTAAAGAAACAGATTTTGTTATTCTCTTGTAGGTTTCTGGATCTAAGCTCTATTTTGGAACCTGGGAGACCTGCCAGGACTGACAAATCTGCGATCCTGGATGATGCCATTAGAGTTTTGACCCAACTAAGAACTGAGGCTCAGGAGCTCAAAGAAACAAATGAAAAGCTACTGGAGGAAATAAAAAGTTTAAAGGTTAGTTTTTTTTTATCTAGACAAGTATAAAGTAAGAAATTCTCTTTAGGCAAAAATAGACATTCACATCATCTACATAGGCTTTTTTTGTCCTCTGTACCATGTACAATGTATGTTGCTGACTTTAATTTTGGTTTATCATTACCATTTGGATCAATATATTGTTTGATATGACGAGTATTATTGAGATAGACGAAAATTGAGAAGATAATAATTGTGCTCATTTGTGGTAACTCATTTCTAGGGAAAACAATTTTGAGATTATGTGCAAATTATTTAGATTGAAAGGATGTAGTTCCATGATCTAGTTGAAAATATGCCTCGACATTTTTCTTTTCCTTTTGATCTCAATTTGGTGGAGCTGGAATCCTGTTTAACACTTAAGTGCCACTACTATGTCTCGGTCATTGTAAATTTTGATCATTTGCGTTTGTATGTGACTTATAAAATGGAATTATCATGGAGTTGTCTAGCTTAAAAACCTGTCTTTCTGAATTTGGTTTCTTCACAGTGGCATGAGATCTGTTTCTCCCACTATATACTGTTAAAACAAGTTGGTCTTTAACCAAATTAGCAAAGAAAAGAAATCTTTGAACAGTTGAGTTTGTAAAGTATGCATAATAAACTACAGATTATTGGAATTAACTGAGGAAGCAGAATAACCTGTAACATGGAGATAACAATTTTGTTGATGAATGATTTATCCTGTTGTTTCAGATTGCATCATAAATTTTACTGTCTTCTTTTTCTTTTCCATTTTGCTTCGGTTAACTTTGCACTTCAACAGGCTGAGAAGAATGAACTCCGTGAAGAGAAGCTTGTACTGAAGGCAAATAAAGAAAGGATAGAGCAGCAGCTGAAAACATTGACCATCTCACCAGCCGGGTATCTTCCTGCTCACCCAGCAGGCTATCATGCTGCGGCAAACAAGATGGCAGTTTTTCCTGGTTATGGTTTGGTCCCAATGTGGCCATATTTATCTCAATCAGCACGGGATACATCTCAAGATCATGAGCTTAGGCCCCCTGCAGCTTAGTGCGTTTTTCTTCGTTTTATTTTTACTTGTCAGTTGAGGTTATGAATACTTGGACAATCTCAAATATCTTTGAGTATCCTCCCACAGTTTTGGCCTTGGCTAATCTGTAAATATTTTATTGAAAGTTTGATTATCCCATTTTGAATTCAACCATTGGTTAATGGATAGCTGGAATGATTCTTCACTTCTACATGAATTTGAATACCTCTCTCTCTCTCTCTCTCTCATAGCTCTTGCTGGAATCTAACACTAGAAGCTTTTGCTTCAGAATGTTGAAGCTGGAATTTCTTATCTGGGCAGAATTTTCAGTGTTGGAGCTTCCTGGGAATTCAATGTTTATGCTACTTGTTACAAATTGAGTCAACTTGTGTTAGTTTGTAGTCTGTGGCTGTTAATTCTTTTGTGTAACTTGTTTTTGGAGTTTGGTCCTGTTAGACCAACTTACAGCATACTCTTCTCTTTTGAAGTTTATGCTTTGGGATGAAGAAATTACAAAGATATGCCATGCAAATAACTATAGATTATTTCCGATTCCACGAGATTTTTTGTATTTTAACCAGGAAGTGACTAGGAATTTCAAGCTTGAAATTTCGTGTGTCCAAGAGGAGATTTTAGTGGTTAGAGCTTAATTTTTTTTTTTTTGTTTTTTGAGTTTTCGAGTTCAAATCTTGAATTTAGAGTTGTTTATGGATTGGATCGGTTCGGATGGTAAAAAATTTTGCTTGCTCAAGGTTCGATAGATCTAGTTTGTCGGGTCTGAAAAACTTGTTTTTTTTTTTATTTTTTTTAATATATTAAAAAAACTAAAAATTTATATTT
Source organism: Fremontodendron californicum (assembly GCA_030761205.1). Taxonomy (NCBI): domain Eukaryota; kingdom Viridiplantae; phylum Streptophyta; class Magnoliopsida; order Malvales; family Malvaceae; genus Fremontodendron; species Fremontodendron californicum. The sequence continues at coordinate 21,597,198 of JAULJL010000022.1, read as the reverse complement.
TAAAATATATTTTCTAATTAAAATCAAATAAAGATATTTTTATTAATTAAAAAAAAAAAGCTTGGGTTGGACTAGACCCTAGCTTTGAAAACCTTGTTCAATCTAATTGAATTTATCATACCAAGCAAATTGCTTGATTTTTGAACAGATCTATTTAAATCGAAGGAAATGGAATTTATAAGATGAGAGAAGACTTTCATCTCCCATAATTATGTTGTTCAACATCTCAAAGAAAATCATGTGTTGCAATGAAGAGAGTAGAATATGAAATCTAATGGTTCGAGGATCAAAAGGTATGATCGATGGGGTAGAGCGTTCAATCCAACATTTCTTCTAGTAAGGTTTGAGAAGGGAACAACTTTGAAACAAAAAGGGCCGTTTTGGCAATGCATTTTTAAGCTCTCAAAAGCTGATTCGGACTGCAAATGCAATGTCAAATGGTGATATAAGGTTTGTCAGTATATAATTGGCATTTTGAGCAAAAGAAGTTATTTTCCATCACAAAATTATTTGAAAACTATAATTTTTTACTCCAACCATCGCAAGAAGGAGGAGTAAAAGAAGTATATAGAAGCCAAAACACATTTGGGCTCTCAGTCTCAGCATATTATACAAGCTGTTGGAAAGCTTTCATCATGGAAAAAGACAATATATTCTATACGTTGCAGCCAGATAAATTAGATGGAAAATGATAATCCGTATATTCATATTGTGTTCGTGTACATATCATAATCGGGTTTAAAATATTATATTTATATAAATTGACACGTTAATAATTCGTGTTATATCGATTTTGACACATGCGTATTATGTCTTATATCGTGTTTTAATTAATTTTCTCGTGTCGTGTTCATGTTGTGTTTCAAAATTACCAGTTCTAAATTAAAGTGCAACTAACCACAAGCACAGAAATGGAAAATCCATAAAATATAATTAGTTAGAAGAAAAATGGGGAAAAAAAGTTGCATAACTTTCATGCCTTGACGTCTAAGCATGTTGGTAAGAGCATGATTGAGCAACCAATTCACCAAAACCCACTTTGGTTGAAGTTCAACTTTTCAAGCCACTAAATTTCACATGATATAGACAAAATAATGATGTTTGCCTTATCCATCTCCCAAAAAACAAAAGAAAAAAAAATTGTTTTGCATCACAAAGACCTGATAATATTGCACATGGCACGAAAAAATTAATTAAAACACAACACGACATAAAAAAATACGGATACGAATAAACTAACATGTTAAAATTTATATAATACAAATTATTAACACGTCAAAATTTATATAAATATAAAACACTTTAAACACGATTATGACATGAAAAAATATACCAACACGACACAGATACACGAATTGCCAGGGTATTAAGTAGTTTTTTTGGTAATTCAACTTTGCTTGTAAAGGAGGAATTTCCCATATCTATTTACTTTTCAAATCCACAAAGCAGCTGTTTTATTTGCCAACACCAGAAGCAAAAAAATGATACCTATGAGGGAATAAAACAATGCTGAGTATCATAACACTATATTCACCCTTTTTTTTCCCCTTTCTATGGACAGTATAAGAATATCAAAATTTCTGAGATCAACCGTTTCTTGGAAGGTAGAAGAAAACCCAGAACCTGTACTGCAAACGGTTTAACCGGCAGCCAATAGCCATAGCATAATTAAGGATGATATTGAGATTGCTATCCAACCAAGAAAGGCCAAGGCAACTGACAATTGATATTTTTGGCATTCTTCTCCAAGTTTGCAAGTTCCCAAGTCGTTAAAGTACAATACTGCAATGCCCGCCGAGGCAGAAGCTGCAGCCAAAGACAATGTAGCCGTCACCTGCGTAAAATTTAATAACAATGTGAGTTTCAATTGGCAATATCTAATTCCAAAACCATTTTGGATTTCATTAGAATATAAAGAAGGTTCAGAGGTTCGAAAGAGGCTTACCCAGTCTCCGACTACAAAAAGGCTAACTAAAACGGGATTATGGAGGACCTTCTTTTTCACCAAAGCAATTCCATCTAATAATGCAAGAACAAAGCTCCAAACAACTTGCAATCCCATTGAAGCAATAAGGTAGCTGCACGAGCAAGATGGTCTTCAAAAACAAATCTTTAGATTTTCTAGGTTGAGACATACATTTGCAAATCATGAAGAGTTATCCAACTATAACCGCATTATCTACAGCCAAATCAGTAGTGAGGAATATTTATAAGATAATTGGTGACGATATAACCAAGTTCAACTTGGTTTTCTTGTCCATAGTTTATGAATGATTCATGATTGAGAAGTTCTCCGGTTGCAGAAGTAGCTAGTCTATATAAACTACTTCAGAAACAAAAATTGAGTAAAGGGGAAAAACGTAGGAACGGATTCCTTAGATATGCATTTAGTGTTCTTAGAGGATGCACCAATTGGTGATAAGATTGCAGAAGATACCAAACTGAGCTCGGGTGACAGCGAGCTATAAGAATAGAAGCCTCAGTGAACCACAAATATGCAGCTAAGATCCAAATGTTTATTCACAAGGATTAGTAACTCGACAAAAATTACAGCACCTCTGTTAGATACTTTAAATAGTAGAGTTCCAATGATTACATAATCTATTCAAGTCTCACATCTGGCTAGCTAATTTGTTTAAGTCATAAAACAAAATCGACATCAAACCAATATCATGCCTATGAAAAGTAGCATTAAATTATCCCTGCTATGGTTCCAAAAGATGATGAAGATCTTATCATCATAAACTTAAACCTACTATATTCTAACTCAGCTTCATATTAAGTGCCAATAATTCAGAAAATCTAACCAGAAGTTGTGACTTCGCAAAACGCAATCCTGTCCTCGTATACTTGATCCTAATACTGTCCTTCTGAGGATGCAAAAGATACAAGAACAAGATCTAACCTAAACGAGATTCATTTCCTCATAAGCAATGCATCCTTACTGAAGTACAACCGTATATTTATCTATCTATTTAGCCATAAGCAGAAACCGAGAAAAATTGCCATATATCATCCCCTGAATATCTAGCATAGAATATTAGAATCTACCACAATGAGTAAAGTAAGAATTAAGTTCAATCGTCACTTTCTTTTCTCTAATCCATGTCTACCAAGTATTAAATAAGAACCCGAATTCCCTAGTGCTTTTTCCAAAATGATGCAATAAGATGGAGATAAGACAAATGATACAATGGTCCTTAATACAATTACTTGAATCAGGAAAACTACATAAATTGTGAGCGTAGAGCATTCTTTTTTTCACAAATTCAAATAGTTTGACGAGGATGGTGAACAATGTTTAACTTTTTCAAAAACTTACCAGCATTATATCTCAAATTCATCACAAAAATACCTAATGTAGTTATTATACTGATATTTCTTTATAAAATGCAACTCATTTCTCAACAAAATATATTCAACTCTCTGTTACCATAAACAGTAAGAAAGCAGATATTTCAACTTCACAATTGAATCATATACTAACATATTTTTGAACTGATTTATCAGTAGACTCAACAGAGAATCAGAACTTCATTGCAGCATCGAAACAAAAATTAATATTGACAGATCAGCCTAGTCAAATTTTGCAAAATAATCAAAACTCTGCAAGATTCCCAAACCTAACATGATCTTCTACTTAACTTTTCCAAGCAAAAGATAGAAATTACCAACAAAAGAAAAAGCAAAGGCAGCAAATTGTGATCCTGACTATATACAGCATAGCCTTAGAAACTAACACCCAAAAGGAAAAAAAAAATGCTGGTAAAATAAATTCAGAAGGAACTAATAAAGAGCAAAAGAAAAATACCAGAAAGCTGTGAAATTAAAGAAGCTAGAAGTGGTAGCCATAGAAGCAATTGATCCAGCTGCAAAAACACACTGTGCAATCCTCAAAAAGAGGCTAGTCAAAGTCCCTGGACTTCCAGGAAATACCCTCATTTTAATTTAGCCTCCAAATCCAAAGAAAACTCTTTTACGAAATCTCCATAGATAATCTAAACACAAAACAAACCATAAAAAAGAAAAAAGCTTTTTTAAGACAAATAAAAAATACCCAGAAACTAAAATTGGAAGATTTGATGATAAACTTTCTCAGGGTTATGTTACTTAAGACTTAGCTTTTGGAATTTGCAGGACCCGGAGAATAAAAAAGACAAAAGAAAAAAGAAGGATGACATGAACATGTGGAACAAGAAACTAAAAACAAATGGAAATCATTTTGATACGGAAAAACCAAACGATAAATTCTTTTTTATTGCCAATAATGTTATTATCAGAAAAAAATTTCACTTCTGTTTTTCAACTCCGAGACTTGAACAGATTCAACTACCTAACTAGGCCTGAACTGAACTCATCGTTAATGGGTAAAGTGTAAACTGCAAACTAAAGATGTCTCACGCGACGTTTTCTCGCGTGTTAATAACGCTTTAACCTTTGGATAAATATGAAAAACATAAGTAAATAATTGTTAAATAATTTAATAAATAAAAATTATTTGAAAAAAAATGAATAATTAAAAATTATTATAAAAAATATTGTAAAGATAAAATTGTCTTTAATAAAAAAACATATTTTTTCTTTCTGTTCCATTATGAAGATATTATTTTTTAAAAATTTTAATTGAAAATAAATTTAAATATTTAAATATTTATTTTTTAAAAGTTTAAAAAAAAAAAAAGAAAAATTAATTTTAGAAAAATTAATTTTATTTTTTAAAATTTTTTAGTTAAAAAATGTAAATAAAAAAATTTAAAAATTTATTTTTTAAAATTAAAAAAATTATTTTCAAAAATTTTATTTTTCAATTAAAATGTAAATTAAAAAATAAAAAGAAAAGAGAGGAGAAAGTTTTTTTATAAGGGTAATTCTGTCTTTACAATTTTCTTCTTAATAATTTTTTTTTTCAAATAATTCTTACTCATTATATTATTTAACGATTATTGTATTGTTGATGGTATGTTTTTCAAATATACCCATAACTTTTTTTTTTTGTTAAAAAATGGTAATTTATTAGTATTAACTTTTTATTTTGCTTTGTTTTGTTTAAATATAATTAGCCACATATTATGGTAATGCTGACATTAGATTTGGATTTTGGATAAGGTTTACATTTTATCTCCACTTTCTCATTTTATTCTCTAATTCACTACCCTAAAATTTGCCTAATTTTAGAAGAGAAAATATAAAAGGGAAGGGAAGCTTGCAATTTTTTTAAAATTTATTGCACAATTTAATGTAGTAAACGAAAAGAAAAAATTTTAAAATCTGAAAGTTAATTCAATTGATTCATGCTTTTACTTTTAAAAAATATCATCCAACAAGCTTAAAATTAAGATTTCAACATATTCCTTTCTTCATTCTTAACTATGAAAAAATAAAACACCTTTTCTTTTTAATTTAATTTCATCGTTGTTTTTGCTATTTATATTTTGTTTTTATTTTCATGAATATTCCTAAAACTTTAATTTTATGCTTTAGTGAAACCCTTAATATTTATTAGACATTAATTATAGCGAGTATTTAGTAATTTCATATAAAACCAATATTACGTGAAACAATTATTGGCTAATCTTAGTTTTAGCTAGAAGTGAGAGCTTGTGGGGGGGGGGGGGGGTTTATTTAAATATAGCAAAAAAAAAATTTTCCAAAATACCGTTCATTTTAAATTATTTTTCAAAATTCGCTTGTTTTAACACTAGCTGGGAAATCGCCACCCCCATGGCGATTTCCCAGCGTAAAAAAACACATTTCGGCTAAAAATACCAAGGGAAATCGTCATGTGGGTGGCGATTTCCCTTCATGTATAATTTTTTTTTAATTAATAAACAAATTTTAAATTTTTTTTAATTTGTAAATTTTATTTTTTAATTTTAAAAATTATAACTTAAATTAAAATATTTTTTAGGTTTGGTTATTTAATTTTTTTTAAATATATATTAAAAATGTAATTTAATTTATTATTAAATTTTTATAAAAAATAAAAATATATTTCTTATTAAAATTTAAAAAAGAAGATTATATTGATTATTAAATATTTATATCAAAAATTGTATTTTTTATAATTTTGTAATATTATAAAAAGCAAAATTTAATTTATATCAAAAATATTTTAATGATGTAAAATGTAAACAAATTTTTTTTAAAGAAATTTATCGAGTTACTTTTTTAAATAAAGAAGTTATTTTTAAGTTGGTATCGTAACATAATTTTTTTAATTTGATTTTTTTTATTGAGTTGGTATTCGATTAACTCGTGACATCAATTTAATCATTGTTTTTAATAATAGTATAGATTGTTACAGTTTAAAACTGGATATTTGATAAAATAATTTTAATTTAATTTATGATTAAAATTTTAAAAAAATACAATTTTATTTCTTATTAAAATTTAAAAAAGAAAATTTTATTTCAGTCCATCAAATGCTGCAAAAATATTGGAATTTGATTCTTTCTACAATGGATAAGACTGATGATTTAGGGTTTTAGACAGGTTTCAGCTATTTTTCAGTCCATCAAATGCTGCAGAAAATATTAGAATTTGATTCTTTCTGCAATGGATAAGACTGATGATTTAGGGTTTTAGACAGGTTTCAGCTATATTTCAGTCTATCAAATGCTGCAGAAAATATTGGAATTTGATTCTTTCTGCAATGGATAAGACTGATGATTTAGGGTTTTAGACAGGTTTCAGCTATTTTTCAGTCCATCAAATGCTGTAGAAAATATTGGAATTGGGTTCTTTCTGCAATTGATAAGACTGATGATTTAGGGTTTTAGACAGGTTTCAGCTATATTTCAGTCCATCAAATGCTGCAGAAAAATATTGGAATTTGATTCTTTCTGCAATGGATAAGACTGATGATTTAGGATTTTAGACAGGTTTCAGCTATTTTCCAGTCCATCAAATGCTGCAGAAAATATTGGAATTTGATTCTTTCTGCAATGGATAAGACTGATGATTTAGGGTTTTAGACAGGTTTCAGCTATTTTTCAGTCCATCAAATGCTGTAGAAAATATTGGAATTGGATTCTTTCTGCAATGGATAAGACTGATGATTTAGGGTTTTAGACAGGTTTCAGCTATTTTTCAGTCCATCAAATGCTGCAGAAAATATTGGAATTTTATTCTTTTTGCAATGGATGAGACAAATGATGGGATTTATCAATCACATTTTGCATTGAATAAGTTATAACTTTTTCAGTCAAATAGTCCTAGGCAGAATATCAGAATCAGATTCCATCCTATACAAAGGATGGGATTTGTCATCTGGTACAACATAATGAACCATTATAAATTCATAATACTTATGAAGGTTTACAATACCCCCTAAACAGTTTTTCAATCAGATTTTTCCTGAGTGCTAAAACCTCCTCATTCTCATCCTTCTATATTTCTTCTTTCTTTTGCGGAGTGATAATACCTACATTCTCATCTTTCTTAGTTTCATTACTACACAACATGAGCAATAGAGTGATCGTATTGGTTTACTATAATGGCCAAATTCATAATACTGACGAAGGTGCTACCTTTGATTGTGAACGTCCAAAAAGTTTTCGTGTTGAAGACGACGTCACATTAGAGGAACTGAAGCTGCAAATTCATACAAAAATTAAAGCTGGAAATAAAAAAAGAGTTTCAGAGGTTAAGTACAGGCATCCTCTTTCTATTGGTGAAGGATGTGTCCGATATAGAACATTTCCACTTGAAGATGATGATGATGTCAGATGCATGTTTTATGCTCATGAGACATTTGCAAATGTTGGTGTACTTGAGTTATATGCTGACATAGATGATGTTGACGATGATTGCGGCCCTTCAAATGTTCGCACAACAGAAAACTTTCCCATAGAAGATTATGATTCTGGGTCGTTCTATGTTCACACTACATACGACGTTCCCACAGAAGAAGTCGTGCCCTTATCTCAAGCTACAACTTTTCAGACTTCATTAGTCTCACAAACCCTAATTCCTACTACCCTCGAAGATGAGCCAGCTGGTGTTGATCCTGTTCGTCCACGTGGAGTCCATGGTGAAGATGTTGGTGAATTTAGTGAGCAGGAAGAGGATGCTGAATTCGCAAGTGATGACAATACTGATTCTGACCCAGACGTCGTCCCTGCTGAGATCAACACTCATGGAGATATCAACACTCATGGAGATATTCCCCCATATGAGGCTGCATCCCATATGCATACACTGGATCTGGAGGCAATGCATGTGCCGGAATTTCCAGAGTATGCTCATACATTAGCTATGCCTCTGACATTTGATCCATCTGCAGTTGATCTGTGTGTTGGGTTACAATTCCCAACGAAAGAGGCTGTGCTTTCAGCTATCAAGCACTATAACATCAAAAACTCTGTAGATTATAGAGTAATTGAATCTGAGCGGACGAAATATTATGTCAAGTGCGTAATGTATGGGAATTGGTGTAATTGGAGAATAAGGGCAACTTTTATGAAGAAGAAACAGCTATGGGAGATTAGAAAATATGAAAGGCCTCATACTTGCACATCGGGGAGGATTTCACAAGATCATTGCAAGTTAGATTGTAACATGATCTGTTCATGCATTTTGTCATTGGTCCAAGCAAATCCGGAGATTTCCGTTTCAGTTTTGATCGCTGAGATGCGAATCCGGTATGGATACATCACCTCCTACAAGAAAACATGGCAAGCAAAGCAAAAGGCAATTGTTCGAGTATTTGGCGATTGGGAAAGATCGTACAATGAGCTACCTAAATGGTTAGGTGCAATGCAACATTTCGTGCCTGGTACAATTGTGGAATTGCAAACGGTACTTGCATATCACGGTGATCGACTGGTCTAGGGTAAGAGAATATTCCATCGTCTATTTCGGACATTTAAGTCGTGCATTGAAGGGTATCCGTATTGTAAACCTATTGTGCAAATAGACGGTACTTTCTTATATGGAAAATACAAAGGCACATTATTGTTAGCTATTGCACAAGATGGCAACCGAAACATACTGCCAATTGCCTTTGCCATTGTGGAGGGTGAGACAACAGAGGCTTGGTCATTCTTTCTCAGTAACTTGCGCAGACACGTGACAAAACAGCCTGGCATTTGCTTGATGTCTGATCGACATGAAGCCATCAAAGCTGCGATTAGACGCGATGGTGGATGAAATCCTCCACATGCATATTTAGTGTACTGCATTCGACACATTGCAGCGAACTTTATGAAAAAGTTTAACAATAAGGAATTGCGTCGACAAATTGTTAACATGGGTATGGAATCAAATCATAGTTATTTTATCTCTTATATTTCGTTTAGCATATAAAATAATACTGAAATTCACAAATTTTTTGTTTTAAAATTTATTAGGATACGAGTTGAGGCGACCGAATTTTCATTTCATGTATGACAATCTTCGTGGAGAAAATGCAGAGGCGGCTAATTGGCTTGATAGGATCCCCAAGGAGAAGTGGGCCTAGTCATATGATCAAGGAAGACGTTATGGCCATATGACAACCAACCTAGCTGAATCTATCAATTCGGTGTTGAAGGGAACGCGTCATCTTCCCATTACTGCTTTAGTGCAATCAACATATTATAGGTTGGCTGCACTTTTTGTTAAGATGGGGAACAAGCAAATTGCCATGATAGAGGGAGGGCACACATATTGTGAAACAGTCACACAGGCTATGCAAGAAAATCGCAGGAAAGCTAACTCCCACATTGTTCGTAATTTTACGCGAGCAAATCAATCTTTTCTGGTTGAAGAGTTAGTTGATCGACAAGAGGGTGTTTCTGCAATGAAGTACAAAGTCAACCTTAGTGATATGTGGTGTGATTGTGGAAAGTTTCAAGCACAAAGGTTCCCTTGTTCACATGTAGTTGCTGCCTGTGCACATGTCCATATAGATTGCATGCAATATGTGGACAAAGTCTATAGACTGGAAACTATATTGAATGTTTATAGACATGAGTTCGAAGCTGTTGGAAATGAAGGTTACTGGCCTCAATATGATGGTCCAGAAGTGTGTCCCAATCAAGAAATGCGGAGAAATCCACATGGTCGGCCAAAATCAAGTCGTATTCGTAATGAAATGGACCTCAGGGAGAAAGGCCAACCAAAACGTTGTGGATTATGCAGAAATGAAGGTCATAACCGTCGAAATTGTCCGCATCGATCTGGCACATTGGGGGAGACTTCGCATCAATAATAAATGAATTACATGTTTTTGTCAACTTATCATGTACTTTGGATTATTATTGTACATATAAGGGAAAATGTAATGCAAGTTTTTTTGTTTTTTTTTGTTTTTATCTAATACAAATCAATTAACAAAATTTAAAAAAATTTGTTCATAAATTTTAAATAATAAAATATACCTTACGATTTTTTTTTTTTAAATTATAAAAAAATTATTTTAATTTAATTTATAATTTTTAAAATTAAAAAACAAAACTTACAAATTTTTAAAATTAAAACAAAACTTACAAATAAAATTTTTGATATACAAATTTAAGAAGAAATATTATTTTGTTTTTTTAATTTTTATAAGAAATTTTTTTTCCATATTTAAATTTAATAAGAAATTTAATTTATAATTTTTAAAATTAAAAAATAAAATTTACAAATTAAAAAAAATTAAAATTTGTTTATTAATTAAAAAAAATTATAAATGAAGGGAAATCGCCACCCCCCATGGCGATTTCCCTTGGTATTTTTAGCCAAAATGTGTTTTTTTTACGCTGGGAAATCGCCATGGGGGGTAGGGGTGAGCGTTCGATTGAGTCGAGTCGAGTCGAGTGAAAAAAATTCGGATTAGTCGAGTTGACGAGTCCTATTTTGTCAACCAAACTCAATTTGAAATTTTAGCAAATCGAGTCGAGTTAAAACAAATTCGAGTCGAATAATTTATTCGAGTTAAAATGTTATCTTGTAAATGTTGATTGACTAGATCATGTTACTGTTATCTTGTAAATGCATGTATATCTATAATCTTGAAATTTAGTTCTATGAAATTACAATTTTTTTTTGTGTGTTCTATCTTTTCTTATAAATATAACTATCAAAGACTTGTCATACTAAATAAATAGCCTACTATTGACCTTTAAAAAAAGAGAATTCATTATCTTTTGAATTTCATCGTTTGGTTAGCTTGGTAATGTGTATGATATCAACCAAAAGCTTCAATCTTTAACTGAATGAAGCATTGAGTGATAGCCTTCCCCTTTTGAAACTCAAAAAATTCAATGTAAACTTTCAATCTAGACTTGTCAATTTCAAAGGGAAAAAAAATGAATGATAAATTATTAAGACAATAAGTATGCAGTCAACAGCTCATGTGAATTTATTTTTCTACTGAATGGTGACAAACAACAAAAATAAATGACCCAACAAAAATGGGCTAAAGAGTAAAAAGGGAAGACGAAATAAGGAAAACGCAAAACTCAAGCTTAGTATCAAACTCAAATGAGTAAAACGACGTCGTATAGAAATATCTTATTCGGATTTTCGAGTTATTCGAGTTGTATAAATCAAATCCTAGCTAAACTATATAACTCAAATTACTTAGTCGAGTTGATCCGAAAATCCGAATAACTCTAATAAACCGAACTATTTAATTCGAAATTTGAAAATTTTTTCGGTTTTTTCTAGTCGAGTCGGATTTTGCTCACCCCTAATGGGGGGTGGCGATTTCCCAGCTAGTGTTAAAACAAGCGGATTTTGAGAAATAATCTAAAATGAACGGTATTTTGAGAAATTTTTTTTGGCTATATTTAAATAAAAAAACCGCTTGTGGGGTGTCGCCTCCTTAAAACGTAATCCACTTTGGTAATAACAAACTCAAAAAACAATTGTAGGTTCAATTCTTTTATTAAATTTTAAAATATAGATAATTTAATATATTATTAATATTTATATTATAATATTTATTATTTATATGATATAAACCATTTATATAAACTATATATAATATATATTATATATTAGATAATTAAAAAAGGGTATGATCCGATTGAGTTTGGATCTTAAATGTTGGAGTCAAGACTCGATCCGTTTTTTAAATAAGTCTTATTTTTTTTTTTATTCAAATCCATTTTTCGAAGTTATTATTTTTGTTCAAACTTTCTCAAATATATTACGAACCTTTAGATTTGGATGGATAATTCAGCTCATGGAGAAGAATATTGTTGGGTTGCCTTATTATTTGTTGGTTTGACCAAGCTATATATATGCAGATAATCAGACATCTTCATTTTCTCCTTTGGATGATTTCTAGTTTTTTCATAGCCTGTAGTCCTTAAGGCTTGGTTTTCCATTAAGTCCTCTGGTTTGAAATCTTCCAACATATTCACTTACAAGGAGCTATCTGTACTTGGAAGGGTTTTCCTCAGAATATCACAGAAATTCTAGGTACCCGGCTTGGAAGCACTCAATGCACATTGCTTTTAAACTTGTCATTTGATATAATCTGAGTTTAGTTAAGATATTTCAGCCTTCAAGGGAAAAAAAAATAGTTAACAGAAAGTTGAAAGTTGGAAGAAACCTGAAGAAGGTCGCCAATATTGACTACCAGGCTTCCTGGAATGGAGTGAAGATCAACCCATTGATTCTCATGAAGAACCTGGAGTCCCCTAAATCCTAATCAATTAATTATGGATAAGGCTATTTGTCTTGTTCTTGCATACTTTCATGGTAGGATATGTCTACCGAGCATTAACAGAATGAATCTAAAAACAGGCCTTGTATCTTGATCACAAAAACAACAAATTCAATTAATTTTCTCCATGTTCATCAGCACAACACAGTATCAGAAAGAAAACACCGTATGTATACTTGCAGTTAGAAGCAGCGTAATTGCTTTTCTTGTAGATATATATGTGCTACACCCAATCCTCTTTCTTTTTCTTTATTTTTATTTTCTGTTTTGCCAGTTCTGCACAATCTTAAAATATGACAAAGGTAGCTTTTCTTCAGTTCTATGCAACTATCGGACTCGGGTGTGAGTGTCGGACACGGGTATGTTCAATTTTTTTCAAGATTTCTATATATGTGGAGGGTCCTTGCAGGATCATATCCCCATACCCATATTCGGATCTGAGTCGGATACGGATGTCTGACACGAAAACATCAAGAAAAATGAAAAGTCGGAGCAACATAACTATGTAAGTCTAATATATATGAACAAAAAAAACCACTGTTTTATTCAGGTTGTTATTACAGAACAGAAACTTGTAAGTGGGGAAATGACAAACACAAACTAATAGAAGCTGACAGGACTCCATACACAGTACAAATGCAGAAATGCTTAACCTTCTTCTGGATTGGCTTGCCATTGGAAATATCATTCGATGGCATTGATAGTTAGCTTCTTAGCTTGTGGTAATCTATAATTTATAGCTTGTAGTAATCTATAAGAGGCTTGTTATCAAGTGAGCTAGATAAGAAACTGGCAATATATTCCCTTAACACGACTTCTTTGTATCGAGGAGGATTTGCCTCTGATATCAACTCTTTGATTGGGCTGAAGGGCTTGTCAAGCAAGCTAGCATGTCCTGGGAAAAAGCATGGCACAGAAATTCTAGGTCCAACATGATTGGCGATTGCTCTATGCTTGACACTCTTAAGCTTGTTATTTGATATAATCTACCATAATAACATAAAAATGTTAGTGGCTATTTGTAAAGGAAAGTTGAATGAAAGCAGACATATATATATATATATATATATATATATATATCTGAAGCAAACCTGAAGAAGATCTCCGATGTTTACAACCAAGCCTCCTCGAGTGGGTTGAACATCAAACCATTGATCCTCATGAAGGACTTGGAGGCCGCTGATTTCATTCTGCAGAAGTAGAGTCAACATATCTGGATCCGTATGCTTTCTTACTCCCAAAGTCAGTTCTGGCTGGGGACAAGCTGGATAGTAATGGCACACAATGCTACACCCTTTAGCACATCCGATTGAGCCAAGGTGGTCAGCTTGAAGCCCAAGAGCCTCTGATAGCAACTCAACTAAAGTTTCTCCTAATCTTCTGATATACTTAATATACTCTAATGTTGGTTTTCTGCAAATTGAAGAAGAAAAAAAAATAGAACCAGAAACATCTATGTTAATGCCCCCATCAACTGAGATGGATAGACCAATTTCAATAATATTTGAGTAGCATACTTTAGCTTTGATTGGAGAGATATTGCAAAATTATGTACTGATATATGCTCATATATTGGCTAAAGTCCCATTAATCATCTGGTTAATTATGTTTTGGTCATATAAGAGAAAGATTTTATACTGAAGTAATTGAGATTTTTCAGATAAATCTAAAGTGATTCAGGGTCGGAATTGACTTACAGGCAGGTAAAAAAAAATCTAAGAAATTAGATTAGTGCTTAGTTACCTGCACACTGCTGGCATTTCTTTAGGGTCAGGATCAGAATCAAGGAAAGAAAGGGTTAGAGTGTCCCTCCAATCAGCAGTTTGTGATTTATATAGATCAAAGTTAGAGTTAAATCTCACTTTCTTTGTGCTGTCACGACTATATATCTCTTTCTTCAACTCCAAATCTTGTTCATTAAACATACGTACCCCATCAATCATCTCATCCAACACATTTAAAGGGATCCCATGATTAATTACTTGGAAAAAACCCCACTCTGCTGATGCAATTCTAACTTCATCCACAATCTCCTTACGCCGGCTACCGTCTTGGATGTTGCTTAGATCTATGATCGGAACTTCAATGTTTGTCTGGCAGGAATTCAGTTCCTCAGCAAGCTCCTCAGCTGGTCTTATGAACATCTTGGGGATGTTAACTATGCCAGCATCTACAAGTCCTTTAACACCAGCTTTTGTGTCATCAAATTCCTTCAACTCCTTGATTCTGTTATAATCCACTGAGGTTTGGGATGCCATTTTCTTCAGTGTTTGATGGAGTTCTTCAAAGACTTTCTCTGAGAATTGAAAAACTCCTGTCTTGAAGATAAGTTTGACTAACGAAATGAATTTAAAAAGACAATAACTTGGGAATTACAATGACTTGAACGTTTTTTTTTAATTCCCATAACTTGCACACGTAGGGGAGTTATAGAGTAAGCTCTTTATAGTAAGCTTAACATAGGATCCATTATATATTAACATGATAAAATTATATATAAATATGATAAATTACATATATAACTAAAAGTTGTCATATATTTATGTAATTTTTTTTTTTACATATAAACATAACAAATTACATATAAACATAACAAATTACATAAATCATTAAAGGATATGTCATGTACTTATGTAAACTAGTTTAGCTACACGTGCGTTGCACGTGAATTGTATATTACTCAATATCATTATTTAAAAGTGTAATACTCAAATAAACTCTCATACTTTACTCAAAAATAGAATAAGTTCTTAATCTTCTATTACATGAAATTAAGATTATGAACTTTTGATGTTATCAAATATTCAATATTTGTTGGATTCTTTTTAATTGGACGATATAGTTTATAAAAAAAAAAAATACTTATTTAGATTTATTTAAATGAGTTGGATGACAAATATTTGAGTGAATGCTATTTTAAAAATTTTAGCTATTTTTTTTATTAATCCAGTTTCAAGATTTAATGGGTATAATTATAATGAAAAAAAATTCATAATTTTAATTTCATGCAATAAAAGATCAAAGGTTTTTTTTCTTTCTATTTTGAGTAAAATTCGAGGTTTTATTTGAGTTTTATTTTTTTAAAATAAAAATTTTATTAAAATAATTAATAAATTTTTTAATAATAAAATAATAATAAATAATTGTTAATGTAAAATATAATGTATATCGATAAATATTATATTAAATAATTAAAATAATTTAGTTTATTTAACTTTAATATTAAATGATTTATATTTACCTAAATGGTTTCCGGTTAAATCAATCAAATGAGTTTTAATGGAGTTTGAAAAATCTATTAATTGTTTTTTGGTATATGCAATTCAGTATTAAGTTTTTTTTTATATGTATATATAAATCTATATATTAAATAGTTTTCCCATTTTGGTATTATATACAATATTTTTTTTAAAATTTCCAATTATACGTTACAATATAATAATTAATAAATATGAAAATAATATTTTTATTAAAAACAAATATTATTATGAGTACTTTGATCATATATAATTACGCTTAAGTCATTAATATAAGCAATTTAATATCAAGTTATTGGATCATGATTTTTAATTCTCAATCAATTAACATGTTAAGATAGATGATATGCCTAAAATAAAATAAAAAAATTATACATAAAACAATATTTTTCATATTAAACTTTAATAAATAAATGATGAGATCCATAAATAAATTAAACATCAATCAAAATTAATTGTAAATAAAAAGGTAGAAAAAATAAATTGTGACGTATATACTTTTATTGAAATTTTATTTTAATTATTCATTAAGTCGCATCATTAATTAATTATTAATATAAACCTTGAGTTTTATTTTTCTACTAACTAAAGCACATCTTCGAAAAGATATGATGAAGCAATTAAGAAAAAAAAAGAATAAAATTTGTCCAAATAGTCAACTTAGTATTATAATTCAACTGCATTTAATTATAAATGGCAAGAGATTATTTTACTTAACAACAAACAAAAATATTATAAGTCGTGTGATAATTCAATATATGAAATTATAAGTTTAAAACACTAAATCTTGGCATTGAAAATAATCAATATATCTATAAATTTGACTGATAACTTTTGATAACTTTTAAAGATATCTTGTAAATAATAGAATAGGATATGTTTTTAATAAAACAGAAAAGAGAAAAAATTATTAATATAGTCTATTTTAATATATTAAAAATAAAAGGAAATTAATCAAAATAAAAATATATATATTTGACCAAAGGTGATTTCTCCAAACAATTAAAAAATTATTAATTTAAAAATTTTAATAAGGAGTTATATAAGATTTTATGATTTAGTATAGTTATATATCCATATATATATAAATATTGCGACATTGAGGTTGCAAAAAATTCAAGAAAACACTGATCAAAGGTAGGTTATATAGTTGTCATTTTAATATATTTTCCATGATAATCTAAATATATAGATATTGGTAAAACAAATAATTTAAGATATTTGACATTAATAAAGATTTGACTTTAATAATGCTAATATGAAATAGATAAAATAAAAAATAAGAATGCTTTTTATTTAATACAAATGTATTAAAAAAATTATATTAATAGTTATTGCATAAAAATTTAATAGTTAATGTTTTTATTAGTAGTTAAAGATTTTGCTACACATGCAAAACTTAAATTCATAATTTTTAATTTTTAAAAAATATAATTACAATTTAGTTTTATAAAAATATGATATTTGCAAAAGCATAAAAATTCTCTTATCCTTTATTAATAGCTTATGTAAATTTTTACAATTATAATTATGAAATTTACTAATATGTTATCAATCATTTACTACTTTATTATCAATCTTTTACTACTATTTGGTATTTATCATTTATTATTATATTATCAATCATTTACTATTATGTTATTCATCATTTACTACTATGTTATTAACCAATTACAATTATAATATCATTCACTTACTACTTTTTATCCATCATTAATTTATTATTATGTTATTTATCATATATTATCTTTATACTTATGAAACGTACTCATATATTATCAATCATATACTACTATTACATTAACTATTTATTACAATGTTATCAATGATTTATTACTATATTATCCATAATTTACTATCTTAAATTTTTTACCAACAATACAAATTTTAATAAGTTTTCCAATATATATGGAAGCATTTAATTTGACAGCTTAATTGTGAGTTAATCTGCTACGTTGACATAATTCTTAAACTTATTAAATTTATAATTATAGTTAGGTATGATAATATTTCTAAAAGTATAAAATTTATTTTATTATTTATAAATAGCTTATGTAAAATTTTACAATTATAATTATAAAATTTACTATTAAATTATTCATCATTTTCTAATTACTTGAAAGCTTGTATTAAAACTTTTATTTTAATATGGTTTCAATCTAGAAGTATAGAACTTGATGATTTTTTTTGTGAATTAACGTGCTGGATTGACATAATTTTAAAATTTAAATGTATAATTACATATAGATGTTATAAATATGATAATATTTGTAAAAGTATAAAATTATTTTATACTTTATTAAATATTTATTTAAATTTTTACAATTATAATTATGAAATTTACTATTATGTGATGCTTTATTTACTATTATGTTATTAACCATTTATTATCACGTTATTCATAATTCACTGTTATGTTATCAATCATTTATTATTACTTTATTAATCAATTACTACTGTATTATTAATCATTTTCTATTATGTTATTCATTATTTACCAACTATCTAATGAATTTTTTTACGAATAACTTTTAATAAGGTTTCCAATTTAAAAACACTCTACTTGATGATAAAATTGTGAGTTAACTTATTAATTTGATATAATTTCAAAACTTAAAAGTATAATTGCACTTATATGTTATAAAGAATATAATATTTGTAAAATTATAAATTTTTTTTTATCCTTTATTAATAGTTTATATAAACTTTTACAATTATAAGTATGAAATTTACTACTATGTTATTGACCATTACTACTATCTTATTTATCATTTATTAATTATCCTACATTTTTTACTAAGAATTTTACTTTAAAAGATTTTCAATTTATAAGCATACAACATGATTTTTAATTGTGAATTAACCTCCTAAATTGACATAATTTAAAATTTTAAATGTATAATAAATTTATTTTACTAAGATTTTCAATTTATAAATTTATCTTTTATCATTTATTATTAGGTTATGTAAATTTTTACAATTACAATTATGTAATCTATTATGTGATCATCATTTAGTATTATATTATCAATCATTTACTATAATGTTGCCCTTCATTTACTATCCAAAATATTTTATTAAAAATTTTATTTTAATAAGGTTTTTAATCTAGAAACATGCAACTTGATAACTTAATTATGAATTAATGTGTTAAATTGATATAGTTTTAAAAATTAAATGCATATTTATATTTAAGTGTTATAAAGATTATGATATTTAAGTATAATTAAAAAATTTATCCTTTATTAATAGCTTATGTAAATTTTACAATTATAATTATGAAATTGATTACTATATTATCCATCAATTACTAACTATTTGAATTTTTTGACTAATAATTATATTTTAATAAGATTTTCAATCTAGAAGCATACAACTTGGTGATTTAATTGTGACTTAACTTGCTAAGTTGATATAATTTTAAGACTTAAAATTGAAGTTTGGTGTTATAAAGATGATGATATTTGCAAAAGTATAAAAATTCTTTTATCCTTTATTAATAGTTTATGTAAACTTTTACAATTATAATTATGAAATTTACTACTATATTATCAATTATTTACTACTATGTTGTTTAACATTTAATTTACTAATATGTCATATATCAATCAAATACTACTATTTTATTAATGGTTTACCACTATATTATTAATTATTTACTATCTGAAACTTTTACTAACAGATTTTAAGGTTTTCAATCTAGAAGCATGCAATTTGATGACTTAATTGTTTTAAATTACTAATTTTATATCATTTATAAACTTAAATGTATAGTTACAGTAGTAATACCAAAACCAAAAATACTACATTTAACTTATTAACTATCTTTACAAAATTTATTTTTCGATCAATTTTATGAAATTATAAAATTATAAGCTTTACACACTACTTCTAATCATACATAACATAATCGTAGGTATCGAGATATAATATAAATTTAATTGAAAGAAAAATAAAACAAAACAAAATACATGAATGCACAAAAGGAAGTTGATACCTTAATTTCTTAGGCTAGCTATCCGTGCAATTTGTAACTTTTCTCCCAAAACCAAAAGTGTATTATTTTTGTGATTTTGTTCTTATAATTTTTTTCAATTCGATTTTTCTTTTGGTATATATAATCTTTTTCAATATCTCAAAACGTGTTAACAGTATCTCGAATAAATATGCTAATCTATGTAATAACTAATAAGTTATATTTCTATTTCATTTTATAAAAAATAATCATTTATTAAGATGCTTAAAATAATTATTTTTACCTAATTGAATGACTAACTTTTCAATATATTAAGTCATTTGGAGATAAATGCTCATTTTTAAAGCAATTAAAATTTGAATGATATTATTTTTTCTAAAATATTGAATTAAAGACCGTTGAATAACTTAATAGCAAAAACTCATGAATGAAGCTTAAAATTATAAACAATTTTATTAAGAAAAATTATATATTTATTTCATTTTATTACGTTACAATGGCAAGATATGTATGTCATGAAACATGTCTTATTTGGCATTATCAAATGTAGTATTCTCAAAGAAAACTTTAATTCCATTATAAATTACCCAATCCTTCCTTTCTTTCTTTCTTTTTTTCTTTTTTTTTCTTTTATTTTTTTGTGCATGATCCTTCACAAAATTATGACAAAGTAGCAACAGACTTGTCCAACATATACAAAGGACCTTATGAATTGTGATTTATTCATTTAGTCGTTTATATGAAGATATATATATATATTATAACGATAAATAAAAGGCAATGGGGAATGGATGATAAAAATATTATTAACAACATTTATTTATATATCAATGTAAATATAAAAAAAATAAATGGAAAAAATAATTTAATATTTAATTTAATAAAATATAATCAATTAAGGAATTTTACTTTAATAAGGACTTCAATGTTAATGGTAATAAAAAAATAAAAATTAATTAATATTTTATTTTAATAAAAAATTATTAATTAAGGACATAATAGTTATAAAGTAATAAAAATCAATAATAAACCGTTTTTAGTGCAACAATTAAAAAAAATAAAGATAAAATCAAAAAGAAAATCAATACTAATTAAGATAAAATTTAATAAAAAATAATCAATTAAGGAATTTTACTTTAATAAGGACTTCAATGTTAATGGTAATAAAAAAAATTAATAAAAAATAATCAATTAAGGAATTTTACTTTAATAAGGACTTCAATGTTAATGATAATAAATAAATAAATAAAATTATTTTATTTTAATAAAAATCATTAATTAAGGATATAATAGTTAATTTAATAAATTATCAAAGGTATTTATGTCGTTTACTATTTACACTTTTGGAGTTGGTACTTATATATATATATATATTGAAAATTGTCATATATTTATGTCATTTTTTTTTTTTTACATATAAACATGATAAAAACTACATATAAACATGACAAATTACATAAATTTTTGGAGTCTACGGAAAGTCTATTTTAAGAAACTTTTCTTAGAATTTTTCATACGTAGAATTGGTCCTAAAATCTTAAGTGTTTAAGTAATTTCCCTTGTAATTAAGAAACTGACAAAATTCAGATGTACATGTCATGGAAAAATGTGTTATTGTAATTCTTGCAATACTTGAGAGCTGATCAGCTACCACAAAATAAGCAACCATTTTATTGAGTAAACACAGGTAAAGAGTAGGACTTGCAAAATTTGATAGAGGCCACTGATTTTGGTTCTAAAGAAGCAGGGTTAAAAAGCATCCATGACTTGTTGTATTATAAACAATTAAAGAGAAATAAGTATGTTTTCTTTTCTTTTCTTTTGTAAGAACTCAATGCAAAAAGGGGTCATATCTTTCGATGTTCTGATGAAAAGTGTAGATATCAAGTAAGGGCGATTAGTTAACCAAAGCCATAAATCGATGTAGCTATCCTTGCAACTTAGAAGTATGTAAGTGCAGACTTCTCATCAAGTCCTTTTGAATCGTACTAGCTAATGAAGTCTTGCACTGTGGTTTCACGGTATATAGGGGGTTTCTTCTTATCTTAGAGATATCCGGAATTACGATACAATTATGACACGATATCTTAGTTTGATTTTCTCTTACATTAGTGAAAATCTCTTGTATATATAGCATAATTTTGTACAAACTTTTGTACAACTAAAAAGTACAAGAATTTCGTTTCTTGCAACATTTCTGTTGCAGTTTCTTTTAGCAGAGTTCAGTCAAGACATGACAGAGATTGGACAAAACTAATTTTAAGGTATCTTGTCTTGCTGTTAAAATCATGACACCACGTGCAATACGTGATTAATTGTATATATAATATAATAATAATGTAATTTTATTCGACTTTCAATAGTTTGATTACTCACAAATGATTATTCAAATAATCAGATTATCAAACATCTGTAGCATTTTCTTACATAATATCAATAGATAATAGATTAAAGACAAAGGCCAAGATTATTTACTAAGAGTTGAAAACATTAAGCAAAAGGTTTGGAATCACATGCCAAGTTGTTTCACCACAAACTTGATCTGCATCTTTTTTTTTTTCTTTTCCTCTTTATTAATATTCTTCTCCAAATTCTTTTCTGCTCTGATAACAATTAAATGCCCTCAATTGCTCGGTTGCAAATCCCAGTCATGATTGCCTCCGGTCCATATACCTGAAAACAAAAACATGATATTGATGCTTAATTAGCTTACATGTCTGAAGAACCCTTCAAAAAACATATGATCATGAAGAATATAGAAGAGCAATGTATCTGAAACCCAGAAATTATTTACCTCAACTGGAACTCCAAGCTCTTCTCCTACAGCTTGCATCTTGGCCAAGCCTGTTTGATAGTTTGGACCGCCCCTTCTGACATAAATATGTAAATTTGCTTCTCTAAGCTCAGATTTCTTTTTCATGCCACAGAGAAGATCATATTTGTGTGAGCAAGTAAAAGGAACATGAAAGGTTATGAAATTGAATTATTGGTTTGTATTAATGGCCTATATATACCTTCTCTTTCAAAGCCCTAATAATTCCATCAAAAGTAGCACCAACATCTGTCAAGTTAGCTATGTTGCCACCAACTAGAAGGCTTCTTTTTCGACCATCAGGGTTTGCTGTGGCACACTGTCAACAAATCTTATTTATCATCCAGGAGAGATTGGAAGATTTTCGACTAATTTAGTCATGATAAAATTATAAATACTATTGGTTAAAGGAGAGAAAAAAGCTAAAAATTATCAGAATAAGATTCTTACATCAAGTATGACCCTGGCTAACTTCAACATTTCCTCCTCACTTGGACCTCCATACTCTGTATAGTTTCCAAGTTCTGCTGCATAACCCAAGTCTCCAACCTAATTTAAATCCAAAGATACCAGGTCGATCAAGTTTTGATCAAGGAAAATTTATAGATTAGTGTCAAAGGTCTCTGTTTTCGAATAATTGAGAATCACATAAAGCAAACTTCCTAACTATGTTGCTCCGACTCTTCATTTTTTTTAAAAAGTATTTATGTCCGACACCCGTGTCCGACACATATTCGGACATGGGTATGGAGATATGACCCTCCAAATACATGGAAAAACTTGGAAAAAAATTAAAATACCCGTGTCTGACACATACCCGTATCCGACACTCACACCCAAGTCCGAGTAACATAGCTTCCTAGTGATTAGGTTTTTGGCCAGAATATTGGTATTTGCAGATATTGCATGAAATTGAGCTGGGCTCAATGGAAAAACTCACAGTATCAGTGTAAATAAGACTTGCACCACCTCCAGCAATCATGTTCCAAATACGTCCTTTGGGATTCAAAAGAGTGAATTTCAAAGATGCACTTGTCTGTAATATTGAAACAACCATTAATGTATCAGTCCACTGCAAGTACTTAAGAAGCTTGCAAAAGTTCAATAATAATCAAAATTAGGCCTAAATTCCCACAAAAATGAACAAAAAGCCAGTAGATTATTGAAATAATATATAGCAACTACCTTTTCATTTAAATCATGAATGAAACTTTCTTCAGGACTTTGGACACTGCCAAAAGGAAGTGGAAATTCAAGATTACCCCATCTGCATAACATTGAAAAAAATCAGGACTATTGAAACTTTTCTTTTAATTCTAGATATATAGGAATTGGAATTTTTGAGATTTCTGACTTATAATATATGCTTACTTCTCTTCATTCTTGAAACCAGCATTCTCATCTAGTGCTCCTCTCATATCCAATGGGTATGGCTCTCCATCAACCAAAGTAAAAGGATTCATTTCTATGAAACTGAAATCCAGATCTGCTTAGAGCCAAGACTTTGCATATTTCAGAAAAAGCTAAGGATAAATATCCTGACAGCTATAACAAGGTTAAAGAAAATGGGATCAAGGCCAATATAAAGCATTAATATTTGATTTACAAGTAATTCTTACCCTGGAATACGGAAAAAACACCTTTCATGAAATTCCCAATTTTCCCACGAATCTGTGACAGCTAAAACACAATTTAAAAGAATGTCAAAAATCAGCAAGAAGAAATCTATAAACAGATAATCAAGTGTGTTATTTAACATCACCTATAGGGTGTTCAACGGTCGGTTCGATTATAACCGAAACGAATTTCAATTAATCGAATTTTTATTTTTCTTAACCGTTAACCGAACCAAATAGTATAAGAGGTGAATTAACCAAACCGAAATAATTTCGGTTAATTCGACCGGTTTTTGAATAACCGAAATAAATACCCAATTTATTTTACAACTTATTTTTAATACATGATTTTATATCCAACCAAAATGCCAAACAAGCTAATTGTACTTCATCCATAATAATATATCCAACCAACCAACCAAAACCCAAAAGCAAAGCATAATAAAGTTATAATAAAATCCAAATATCAAACGTATTAAAACAAATAAGAAAGCATAAAATATTTCGATTAATATGGTTAATTCAGTTAATTTCGCTTAACCAAATCGAATTAACCGAAAACCAAAATTGATCAAAATCTTTAATCGATCACCAAATCGAATTTGTTTTGGTTAACCAATTCGATTAATTTGGTTAAAACCGAATAATGAACACCCCTAATTACCTACATTTGACTAAAAGATTTTACAGTATTTTTTGTATTCAAACACTCTACTTTCTTTTCTTTTCTTTTTTTTTTATTTATAAAAGAAGCCACGATCCGGGGATATGGAAAAGGTTGCTGATGCTGGGATTCAAAACTTCAAATCTATTAGATATCACCTCTTAAGGATGATTGCATGAACCAATCGGACTAAATCTGGGTTCCACTTCACTTTCACATAACAGTTATTATGTCAAAACTCAAAAATGCAGGAAAAGCCTGATTCAGAGTACTCTGAAGAATCAATGCAAGCAGGGCAATCCTGCTACTAAGAGAACAGCTCAAGAAGCAATTTTCTCTAAGCAAATCTAACCCTCGAAAGACTTTTTAATCATCACAGGACATGCTGCATTCTGGTTTCATTATAACCAGATAACAGCTAAACTCCATAGATAAAAATGTAGAAGAATTGGAATCTTGAGCCAAACCTCCAATGGTAAACTGGCAATGAGCGGAGCAATTGCCTCATCTGTCAGGGCACTATCAGTCGGAAGAAATATTGAGTTAACCTGAAAGGAAACAATATCAACACATTCTGAGCCTTAGAAGAGAAGCAATATATCAAAGAAACCAAATCTGAGCCCTGAAGTAGACATACCTTGTCCCAGTTCTCTTCAATTTCAATGCCACCGCATTCTGAGAAGCTTATACTGCAGCCTAGCCTTTCAGAATCAATTGCAAAATAATATTCTTCTTTATGAGGAATAAATGGTTCGATTATGAAGGTTGTTATAGGCCCCTTACAACCTTCAATCTCGATCTAAAGAAAACCAACATTATTTTGTTATCAACAAAAAGATTCAGAAAACCAACATTATTTTGTTATCAACAAAATAGATTCAGAAAAAAAAAATGTTGATTTTGATCAGCATTTTTATGAACATTGACTGAATATATTCTGATTAATCACCTCTTGTCCAAGGCGTTTCTTGACAAACTGAATGGCTTCAGCAAAATCCAAGTTCAAGGCTACGAGGCCACTCTTCCCTCGTTTCCCGAATAACATATCTGGTTTCACAACCAATCTTCTCGACGATAACCATTTTTCTTTCTCCAACAGTTCTGTAAAGTCTGTTGATTTTGTCACCTTATAGATTGAAAAAACAAAAATTAAAATAAAGAACAACTTTCAATGTTGTATCCCATGAAAAAACAAAGACAATATTGGAATATACAAAAAATTAGTATCCAAAATGTTTCATACAATGTCCTGTTATTTGCTTTCGTTAAGAAAGGCATGAAAAAAAACCGTGAATATGGAATTATAGATAAGCTTAAATATCTTGTTTTTGAGTCATATTGAGCAATAATTTTAACTATTATGTGGTAAATGCAAACGAGTAAAAAGAGAGGTCGGTGCTGGTTTATCGTACTTGAGCAGAACAAATTGGAAGGTCGATATAAACCAGTCTCTTTAAATGCTCTTTCAAAAGTCTCTTTGAATCGTACTCTCTTATCTTCTTCCTCGCCATTTTTCAATTCACCCAAGAAGAAGAAGAAGAAGAAGAAGAGGAAGAAGAAAACAGTAAGGAGGACTAGTGATTTGTGGTGTAATGGAGCTTTTAGCCTTATGCAAATTTAAGGAGTTTTTTTTTTTTTTTGCATAATTTGGTTGGATCTAATTTATATTTGGGACTATTTTAAAAGTGCACTTTTAACATGGGTATAATGTATTCAAAAGATTCTATTTTCGAAGTGTTCCGACCGAGGAATGAAATCGTGATTCGTGAATGACAAAGAAAAAACTTTTATTAAAGAAATGATAAAAAAGTCTAAAAGTAAAATAATATAACGCATAAGATTTTTATTTGGGTAAATATATAAAATATGCATTCAGTAGATAAATAATTATTAAATGATTTAATAAATAAAAATTATTTAAAAAAAATGAATAATTAAAAATTATTATAAAAGATATTGTAAAGATAAAATTATATTTGATAAAAAAAATTTTTTTTTTCCTTTTTCTTTTATTTTTTAATTTATTTTTTAATTAAAAAATAAAATTTTCTGAAAATAAATTTTTTTAATTTTAAAATTTTTTTATTTACTTTTTTAATTAAAAAATTTTAGAAAATAAAAATAATTTTTCTAAAAATAATTTTTCTTTATTTTTTAAATTTTAAAAAAATAAATTTTAAAATTTTAAAATTTGTTTTCAATAAAAATTTTTAAAAAATAATATTTTCTTAATGAAAAAAAAATAAATTTTTTTATTAAAGATAATTTTATCTTTACAATATCTTTTATAATAATTTTTGATTATTTATTTATTTTTTAAAATAACTTTTATCTATTAGACTTTTTATTTTTTAAAGTTTGTATATATTATTTACTATTTCGCCTCTCATATTCAACTTTGGAACTATTTAGCACGTTCTTTAAAATTATTCAACATTACTTTTTATTAAAAAGGAATCAATTATTGGTGGGGCAATGAAAATAATGAATAAGACTGGGGACCAAATAATAATAATAAAGGAAATTTTTTATTGTTTTAATTTCATGGAGAAAGATCAAAACAATAATTATTATAATGGGCCCATCATTATTGTCGTCTTTTTTGGATTCGGCTTCTCTCCGGTTTTAAAGCGATTGGAGAGGTCAGTCCACATCTAAGGATAACAATAAGTGTATTGTTAGAAAACCAACGAAATTTTTATTTAATTACAAAACAATATTTGTGAGTTTTTATCTCTCAACTCTTAAGATAAAGAACGCTCTTCTAATAAAACTGAAGATCAAAATCTATATTTATCCAAAAAAAAAAAAAAAATCAGAATCTAAAGATTACTGATAGAAACTCAGACAAGAAAACACCAGATAAAGCGACAACAAAGAAAAAACCACCGTCAAGGAGGAGCTCTGGAAAATCAACTTACCATTTGTTTTATTATATTTTAATTTGTAAAAAGATAAATAAAAACTCTTCAAAACAATCCCATCTTTAGGCATCCATCAATTTCTCTGTTTGCATGAGGGAAATAAAAGGGACACTTAAGCTTTGCACATCACCAGGACACTGGAATTGCAATCTTGGACGAGATGTGCTATTCTTTTATTTCAAAACTTAGAAAGGACTTTTGTTATTTTTTTAATTGAAAAATCTTTACAGTTGGTTTCCTAATAATACACGTGTTTTTATCTTAGATATGGATTAGCTTCTCCAATCGCTTTAAGGACAGGAGAGGAGTCGAACCCGTCTTTTTTGGTATAAAAAGATCAAGATTTAAGAAGGAAAATAATTTACAAAAATTGTTATAGGTAAAGGAAATAAAAAATATTAATATTTATTTGGTTTTTAATTTTATATTAATAGTTATTTTAATCAAAAAATTTATTATAACTAAAGGAAATAAAAAATATACTTAATATATTCAAATTCATTAAAAAGTAAAAAAAAAAAATTATTCTGATAATCAATATGAATTTTGAACATTAAATACGACAAAAATAGTGATTTTTTTTCACCAAACATTAAATATTAAAAGAGTAAAACTTCAACTACTTTTTTTTTTTTTTTTTGATAATTAAATTTTCATTAATCATCCGAAAAAGAAAAAAAAAAAAGTGCTACAAGTTTACTTTTTATATTATTAAAACTTCAACTACTTCAATATAAATATTTTTATAGCCCACCCACATTTTAAAAGATAATAATAAATCTGTACTGTGACAAAAGTACTTTAATTAATCCTCAAAATCAGGGTGCAAGGCAGTTTCTGGTTTTGCCCTTACTAGCCACTGTCCTCGAGTTAAAATATTATTATGTATATTTTTTATTATATTAATTTATTGAATTTTAAATATACTTTAAGAAAATATGTATTACTTCTCTAACTTTGTTAATAGAAATTTTAAGATGCATTAGATAATTTTTTATTTTATTATCTCTATATACAATAGATTAAAGTTGTTTTCACATGAAATTCAAACAACCTTCAATAATTTAAGAACAGCTCATCAGATGAGTTGCCTAATTGATTGCTACAATAGTACAAGGCAATCATTTTTCTTTTCTTTCTTTTTTCGGTAGAGCAACAAGAGAGGGAAAAAATTAAAGAAAAATAAAAAAGAACGACAAAGAAGAAAAAAAGAAAGGAAATAAAGAAGAGATCTCAAGCATGTTATCCCCTTAAATTAGAAGGTTTGTTCATAATTTAAAAAATTTGGATAAAAATATTAGATTCAAAATATGGGTTTGAACAAAAAATGAGGTCATCGGTCCTTGACTTCAACAATCAAGACCCGAGCCTGGCCCGGCCCTTTTTTTATTTATATAATTTATTGTTTTTATATTTGATATATTATATAATTTATATCATATAAAAAATAAATATATAATGTTATAGTGTAAACATTTAAAAATATGCTAAGTTATTCATGTTTTAAAATTGAATAAAAGAAAAAAAGAGATAAAATTATTAAAAATTAAATAATAAAAAACATTTATTTAAATTGTTTTAGGAAAAAAAAATAATATGGGCGGGTCTAAACGGGTTTGGGTTACCCATTTACAGATATGGGTGGACTTGGATAGAATTTGACGTTCATATTTTGGGCCGGGCGGGACTTGGACAAGTAATATATGGTGTTGATACCATACCTAAGCTCGGTCCGAACCTAGCCCAGCTCATGAGTGTTAGAACTTAGTCCCACATCGGTGGGAGCAACGAAGGAGTTCCTCCTTGAAGGCTATATAAAGAGCCTTAAGGAGAAGTATTAAAACCATCCCAAGAATTATCTCTTCCTCTCTTGTATACTTTCTTATATTCTTTGTGAGGTTGTTCTCTCCTAGTATTTAGAGAGAGGTGTTGTAATATTTTCTCATAGTGAAATTCTTCTAGTCTTGCCCCGTGGTTTTTCCCTTTATTCATTGAGGGTTTTCCACGTTAAATTTTGTGTGTTCAGTTCCTATTTTCTCATCTCTTATTTTAGTTGTGAGACACTATTCCGTCACTCTGGTACCTAACAGTGGTATCAGAGCCATTGGTTCGTGGTCCTTATTCCGCTGCAGTGAAAGTGTTGGTTCTTAGTATGCTCTGTGGTTGCAGTATTGTCTGATCTTCCACATCAGAAAAGAATTATTCTTGTTGCTGGAAATAAAGTGTGGTAGTGTGAAAGTGTCTAGGGAAGTTCTGGCTAGGAAAGACTTGGTATTTAAGTGTGTCTATCAGTGACCCACCTCTCTTTCCTGGGAACCTACCTGGTGCACTATTCACGGGCTACGGTCACTGTTCCAGTATACGGGCTATTCAATTGTACTGTACTATTCACAGATACGGTTATTATTCATACGTGTGGTTGTATACTTTTGCAGTAATTGTTAACGTATACTGGATTTGTTCTAGTGTACGACATACATACAATACTATTCACGTATACGGTACTATTCACGGTGAAATAGTGTAACTCGCTTCAGTTCGTGTACAACCATGGCAGCAAAATTCGAGATAGAGAAGTTCAGTGGGAGAAATTTCTCCTTGTGGAAATTGAAGATAAGAGCAATTTTGAGGAAGGATAATTGTCTAGAAGCAATTGAAAGTAGACCCACAGAAATGACTGATGAAAAGTGGAAAGAGAAGGATGACAATGCTGTTGCCAATCTGCACCTAGCAATGGCGGATTCAGTTTTGTCAAGTGTTGCAGAGAAGAAGACTGCAAAGGAGATTTGGGATGTTCTAAACAAATTGTACGAGGTGAAGTCACTTCACACCAGAATATTCTTGAAGAGGAAACTCTACACTCTTCGAATGAGTGAATCCACGTCGGTAACGGATCACATCAACACTCTGAATACGCTATTTGCTCAACTCACAGCATCAGATTTCAAAATAGCGGAAAATGAACGTGCGGAACTTCTACTTCAGAGTTTACCAGATTCGTATGATCAACTCATCATCAACATCACAAATAACAATGTTAGTGACTCTCTTCACTTTGATGATGTTGCCGGTGCTATTCTTGAAGAAGAATCCAGGCGCAAGAATAAGGAGGAAAGGTCAGAAAATTCAAAGCAAGCAGAGGCTTTAACGGTGATGAGAGGCAGATCAACAGAACGTGGCTCCAGTGGGAGTCAGAATCATGGTAGATCAAAATCTCGAAGAAGGAAGAATCTTAAATGCTACAATTGTGGCATGAGAGGGCACTCGAAGAAGGAGTGTTGGCATAATAAGAAGGGTGGAGAAAAGAATTCTGAAACATCAACCTCCCAAGGTTGTGTTGCAAGTACCTCAGATGATGGAGAAATCTTGTATAGTGAAGCAGCGACTAGTTCTAAAGGCGGAAAGAAACTCAATGATGTCTGGATAATGGATTCAGGTGCGACATGGCACATGACTCCACACCGAGATTGGTTTTGCACTTATGAACCTATTTCGGAAGGATCTGTGTTCATGGGAAATGATCACGCCTTAGATATTGCTGGAGTCGGTACCGTCAGATTAAAAATGCATGATGGTACTGTTCGCAAAATTCAAGGGGTACGACATGTGAAGGGCTTAAAGAAGAACTTATTGTCAATTGGACAATTGGATGACCTCGGGTGCAAGATCCACACTGAATATGGAATATTGAAAGTAGTGAAAGGAAACCTTGTGGTGATGAAAGCAGAGAAGATCACAAGCAATCTATACATGCTTTTGGGAGAGACGTTGCAAGAGGCAGATGCATCAGTTGCAGCAGCCAGCCAAGAAGAAACGACGATGATGTGGCATCGCAGATTAGGCCATATGTCAGAGCGAGGCTTGAAAGTCCTTGCAGAACGCAATCTCCTGCCCGGGCTCAAGATGGTCAATTTACCTTTCTGTGAGCACTGTGTGATAAGCAAGCAGCATAGATTGAAGTTTGCTAAAGTAACTACAAGAAGCAAACACATACTGGACTTAATCCATTCTGATGTGTGGGAGTCACCAGAAATATCCCTGGGTGGAGCAAAGTATTTTGTATCATTCATTGATGACTATTCCAGGAGATTATGGGTGTACCCAATCAAGAAGAAGTCAGATGTGTTTCCAGTATTCAAGGAGTTCAAAGCACAAGTAGAGCTTGAAACTGGGAAAAGAATCAAGTGCTTGAGGACAGACAATGGAGGAGAATATGTAGACGGTAACTTTCTAGCATTCTGTAAGAAAGAGGGTATTATGAGACAATTCACGGTTGCACATACGCCTCAACAGAATGGTGTAGCAGAGCGGATGAACAGAACTCTCCTAGATAGAACAAGAGCCATGCTGAGAACAGCGGGATTGGCCAAATCTTTCTGGGCAGAAGCAGTCAAAACCACCTGTTATGTGATAAATCGATCACCATCAACGGCGATTGGTTTGAAGACGCCTATGGAGATGTGGAAAGGAAAGCCAGCTGATTATTCTTCTCTACATGTGTTTGGATGTCCTGTGTACGTGATGTACAACTCCCAAGAAAGAACAAAGCTGGATCCAAAATCCAGAAAATGTATATTCTTGGGTTATGCTGACGGTGTTAAGGGGTATCGCCTGTGGGATCCCACTGCCCGCAAGGTTGTTGTCAGCAGAGATGTAGTTTTTGCAGAAAATGAACTGCAAAGTGAGCAAACAAATGACAACACTTCAAAAGAGACTGCTACAGTGCAGATGGATAGAAATTCTCAAGAAGATGATTCTTCTGAAGCAGAACCAGAGCATGAGGTACCAGAACCAGTTGAGTCCGAGGCTGTAGAAGTTCGACGGTCAACTCGTGAGAGAAGGCCTCCAAATTGGCACACGGAGTATGTTACGGAGAGCAATGTTGCATACTGTCTTTTAACAGAGGATGGAGAGCCATCAACTTTTCATGAAGCTACTAGTAGCCCAGATGCTTCTCTATGGATGACAGCAATGCAGGAAGAAATTGAAGCTCTTCACAAGAACGAGACATGGGAACTGGTGGAATTACCACGTGGCAGAAAAGCCATTGGTAACAAATGGGTCTACAAGATCAAGCGGGATAGCAATGATCAAGTAGAACGATATCGTGCTAGATTGGTTGTAAAAGGATATGCTCAGAAAGAAGGTATTGACTTCAACGAGATATTTTCTCCAGTTGTCAGACTTACTACTATCAGAGTAGTGTTGGCTATGTGTGCTGCATTTGATTTACATCTTGAACAACTAGATGTAAAGACGGCTTTTCTACATGGAGAGCTTGAAGAAGAAATTTATATGCTCCAACCAGAAGGTTTTGTTGAAACAGGCAAAGAGAACTTAGTTTGCAGGTTGACCAA
Organism: Fremontodendron californicum; assembly: GCA_030761205.1. NCBI lineage: Eukaryota > Viridiplantae > Streptophyta > Magnoliopsida > Malvales > Malvaceae > Fremontodendron > Fremontodendron californicum. The sequence goes on along the minus strand of JAULJL010000022.1, from coordinate 21,563,952 downwards.
ATCTCTGTACGGTCTAAAGCAGGCGCCCAGATGTTGGTACAAGAGATTTGATTCTTTCATAATTAGCCTTGAATACAACAGACTGAGTTCAGACCATTGTACGTACTACAAGAGGTTTGATGATAATGATTTCATTATTTTGCTGTTGTATGTGGATGACATGTTGGTGGTAGGCCCCAACAAAGATCGAATCCAAGATTTGAAGGCACAGTTGGCTAGGGAGTTCGATATGAAGGACTTGGGACCCGCAAACAAGATTTTAGGGATGCAAATTCACCGAGACAGAAAAGACAGGAAAATTTGGCTTTCTCAAAAGAATTATCTGAGGAAGGTCTTGCGACGCTTCAACATGCAAGACTGTAAGCCAATATCTACCCCACTTCCTGTCAATTGTAAATTATCCTCAGGTATGAGTCCTAGCAATGAAGCAGAGAGGATGGAAATGTCTCGAGTACCGTATGCATCAGCGGTGGGAAGCCTTATGTATGCTATGATATGTACAAGACCAGACATTGCACAAGCAGTGGGAGCGGTCAGTCGATTTATGGCAGATCCTGGTAGAGAGCATTGGAATGTTGTTAAGAGGATCCTTAGATACATTAAAGGAACCTCAGATGTTGCATTATGTTTTGGAGGATCAGAACTTGTTGTCAGGGGTTATGTTGATTCAGATTTTGCAGGTGATCTTAATAAAAGGAAATCCACTACTGGCTATGTGTTCACACTTGCAGGAGGAGCGGTAAGCTGGTTATCTAAGTTACAGACTGTTGTAGCTTTGTCTACTACAGAAGCTGAGTACATGGCAGCTACCCAAGCATGCAAGGAAGCAATATGGATACAAAGGTTAATGGAAGAACTCGGGCACAAGCAGCAGAAGATTATTGTGTATTGTGACAGTCAGAGTGCCTTGCACATTGCAAGGAATCCAGCCTTTCATTCCAGGACAAAGCATATAGGTATACAGTATCACTTTGTTCGAGAAGTAGTAGAAGAAGGAAGTGTGGATATGCAAAAGATTCACACCAAAGACAACCTAGCAGATGTTATGACAAAGCCAATCAACACTGACAAGTTTATTTGGTGTCGATCCTCCTATGGTCTATCAGAAACGTAAGCAACATGGAATGGCAAGACAGAAAGAGTGGTGTGAAGATATGATTGGTTTAATCAAATCTTCAAGTGGGAGAATTGTTAGAACTTAGTCCCACATCGGTGGGAGCAACGAAGGAGTTCCTCCTTGAAGGCTATATAAAGAGCCTTAAGGAGAAGTATTAAAACCATCCCAAGAATTATCTCTTCCTCTCTTGTATACTTTCTTATATTCTTTGTGAGGTTGTTCTCTCCTAGTATTTAGAGAGAGGTGTTGTAATATTTTCTCATAGTGAAATTCTTCTAGTCTTGCCCCGTGGTTTTTCCCTTTATTCATTGAGGGTTTTCCACGTTAAATTTTGTGTGTTCAGTTCCTATTTTCTCATCTCTTATTTTAGTTGTGAGACACTATTCCGTCACTCTGGTACCTAACAATGAGCACTTCTAAGTTGGATGCATAGTTTTAAATCGTGGTAGCGAATTCGTTGCGGATGCGGTTGTAGTTTTACGAGTGTTATGTAACATATCGCAGTTGTCGCGAACATAAATTTAATAGTGTTTTAAATAATTTGATAATGTAACTTAATTTAATTTATTCATACAGTCACTTTTAATATATAAAATATATATATATATATCTCGAACGTTATATAAAAAATAAAATACGATACAAAAATTTTAATTTCTATCATATCACAACAGTTACGTTACGTAACAATCGCATTTTAAAACTATGGTTGGATGGCTCATTAAACATACAGACTCGATATGAGTCGATTCCTAAATGGGGATAACGTTCAATTTAAGAGCAACTCATCAATTCAATTAATCAATTGATTGCTACATGACAATAATATATATATATATATATTTATATTGTGTTGGTATAAATAACAAAAGAGAAAATGGAAAGAGAAACATAAAGGAAAAATAAAGAGAACCTGTTTATGGTTGGATGGCTCATCACTCATTAAGCTCGTAGGCGTAGCTCGATCAAGCCAAATTCCGGATGGGAACAACTTTCAATTTACTAGCATCTCATCAATTGAATTTAAACAATAGGTTACCACAAAACAATCTTTTTTTTTCTTTGGTAAGGCAACATCAGAGAGGGGGGAAAAAAAAAAGGAAGAAGTTTTTCATTAGTAGACTAATTTATGGGTTAAATGGCTTGTCAAACCCATGGGCCTGGATTGATACGGGTCAGTTATGTACAAAATTTTTTAATTTAATCTAGCTTGTGAAAATGTTTTACTATTAAAAAATTATTTTTATTTAATTTTAATTATAAAAATATTAATATTAATATAATTTTTAATATTTTAATAATAAATTTAAATTAAATTTAAATGAGTATTAAAGGGAGCCATTTTTAAAAAATATCAATCAAATCTAGTTCGGTTTAGATCAATGCATGGACAAGTTCAATTGTCAATTGGCCAATGAATTTAATAACATTAATATCCTGATTCTCTCTCTCATACAAAGATCCTGTTCATAATACAATTTTTTTTTTCCTTGTAACATATTTCATCTTCAATGATGGTACTTTTTTTTTCTTTTCTTTTAGAGTGGAAATTCGAATTAATTTTTTTGGCTGGATCAAAATTTTTTAATATAAAAGAAATTGCAACTTAAAAATAGGATAAAAATAACTGTATAAATTAATTAAAATAAACCTGGATTCTTGAATTATTCATTCGTTATTATTCGTAGCTAGTTTAGGGAAAAAAAAAACTTTTGATAAGGTGGGTGGGTGGATGGGATACTTTCTACGTATAACTTATCTATATTCAATTTTTTTTGGCCATACATAAGCTATCTGCAATGCTCAATAACTTATATCTGAACTGTACGATTGAAAACTTAATTATCAAAATAGTGTAGATGTACAACATGTGAAGGACATAAACCAAATAATTAAAGCTGGTTGTTCTGGGTTTTTTTTTTTTTTTTTTTGTGGTGATAATTAGTTGTTCTGAACTTTACTATAAAGAGGGTTATGGTCAAGTGAACTATTCCATTTATAAATTTTTTTAAAAAATATTATTTAAAGATAAAATTATTAATTTTAAAAAATTATTAAATGTATATATATATGTCGTTAATTATTTGTACTTTTAAAATTCATCATTTTATATATAACATATACATAAATGATTTTATTAACAAGTATCCTATCAGTAGTCTATAAAATTTTTATATAGGTTTTGCTAATGAGTGTCTTTAGGGCACCTTTTAAGATTAGTTAATATATTATTTATAGTAATAATATTATATTAAATGTAAAAATTGACAACTTTATTCATTATTTTCAATAGAGGTGGCAATTGGGCAGGTTCGGGCTCATTTGGGTTCGGGCTCATTCGGGTTCGGGTTCATTCGGGTTCGGGCCCATTCGGGTTCGGGTTCGATTCGGGTATGTTTTATATCACTTTTATTTTATGTTAGATGTAATCATTTTTACGTAATTTAAATATTTAATTTTAAAAATAAATTAAATATTTTATTATTATTTTTAAAAATAACCTTTTATTATAATATTATATTTTTAATTATATTTATTTATTTATTAAAATCAATATTTATTAACACCAAAAGAATATAAATTTTTTTTATATAAAATAAAATTTTAAAATAATTATTATAAAAAATATGATATACTATAAATTAGACATATTAATATTTAAAATAATTGATTTGATGAACTCGAATTTCAACATGTAAATACATTATAATTTATATTCACTACAAAATAAAAAACTTTTAGGGACGAACCCTAGCATTCAACTATCTGTTTATATATTTGTAAAATGTAAAAATTTTATGCTTATGTAAAGAATCGAACCTAACATTCAACTCTTAATAGTAAGGATATTACCAAGTGAACCGATCTTGAATTTTGATATAATATGTTACTAAAAGTAAATGATATCTTAAATTATATCAAGTGTAATAAAATAATAATAATTTAAAAAATACTTATCAAAAATAAAATAAATAATAAATCAATTACTAAATTAAATTAACTAATTATGTTAAATACTTTTAAATTCTAAAAAGACATGATACTTTTATAAATCAATATTTGTTGACTTAATTTAATAATTTATCTAAAAAAACTATATATATGTTGCAAAGAGCAACACATTTTTTTTAAAAGTAATTTTTATTTATTTTTTAATATAAGAAATACTATACTAGAGATAAGCTAAAATGAATAAATTGCTGTTAATTAATTTTAATATATAAGAAATACTATTATAAGGGTGCTTTTAAAATAACATAAACAAAAGACAAGTAATACATTATATCAAAAAAAATTCACATCTCTAAAATCTTCATGAGTTTGGAATCTTTAGATGGTGAATTCATTAAGATATGAAACGTTAAAATTATAAGTACAAAATATAATTTATTTTTTATAAAATTATTATTTTATCATATATATAAAATATAAAATAAATTTTAATTAAATTATTAAAAAAGAGATTAGAATAAAATTGATAAATAAAGTTATTACTTTATAAAAAAATTATTTAATTATAATTTGATAATTTTTATTTTTAGTATTAAATTCGGGTTCGGGTCAGGCTCGGGTATTTTCGAGTTCGGGCCATTTTGGATTCAGGCTTTTTCAGGTTCGGATTTTTAACTTTTTGGTCAAATCGGATTTGGACGAGTTCGGATTCAGGTTTTTTTGGGCAAGTTTTCGGATTCGGGTTCATTTTGCCACCTCTAATTTCTAATGCATTGATTGAAGATTTTACTATATTTAGTAACCTTAAAGAATGTCCTTAGAACATTCGTTAACAAAATCCAAAAATATTATTTTAAATTAATCTTACAAAGTACTTTAAGACACTTAGTAGTAAAATTGATTCGTTATATTTCCTTTATACAAACAATTTTGTAACCATCTCAAAATTAATGCAAGAGGATATAACTCATCTTCAAATTTTATGTTCGATCACTAAAAACATTATGGTGATATATACTTTGATAAAAAAAAATAAAAAATACAAGAATATAATGAATGTATATTGGAAAATATTTAATTTAATTTTACTATTCATCAAAAATTACACTCTCGATGGAGACAAACCCAACAAGTAGGAAGCAATGAGCTTCTCTAGGTAGGTAGCATGGACGAAACAAATATTCAAGATTGGAGGGACATCCATCCTTGAACTTTATTATCAAGCACAAATGCATATTCTAGGGGGGAAAAAAAACCAAGAAAAAGGAAATAAAACTTAAAGAGACATGATTTAATTCCCTTGGATGGGATTAATTTATTGACACATAAAAGCAAAAATTTAAGGTCCAACTAAAGTAGAAAAACTTCATCGAAAAATTTCCATCTGAACAGGTTTTTCACAGCTTGAAATGTGCTAAAGCAGAGGTCCCTTCTACACCTTTTACGTGCTTGAATTTAAAGTAGTCGACCACATTGGTTTCCTTGTAAATTGGTGGGTTTTCTTCCGAGAGCAGCTCCTTTATCGGTCCATACATTCTTAAGGCATTTTCTGGCTGAATATATGTTCGGAAAAAGCTAGCAATTGATATCCTAGGGCCAACATTTTTAGCCAGAACTCTGTGATAGACGCTAATAAATTTGTCGTTTGATATCAGCTGCAAAAAGGAAACAAAATAAACTTGTCTTAGACAAAAAGAGACAAAAAAATTTCTTAATCACCAACAACTACATCAACCATGCAAGTAATCAAATGGATTAGAATTAATCAAATGTAATCAAATGGACTTTGCCTGTAGCAGATCTCCCAGGTTTATGATAAGAGCTCCAGGAATTGGGGTAACATCAATCCATTGATTGTCGTGGAGGACTTGTAGGCCACCCATTTGGTCCTGGAGCAGAACAGTGAGGAAACCACTGTCTGTATGGATGCCTGTCCCCATTGTCAGTTCTGGTTCAGGGCATGCAGGGTAGTAATGGCCCATAACATAAAGTCCCTCTGCACAACCAATATCCTTTAGGTGGTTAGGATTCAGCCCTAGAGCTTCTGATAACAATTCGAATAGTGTAACCCCCAAGTTCATTACATTGTTTGTGTATTCAAGCATTATCTCCCTGCCAAATGATCATTTCAAGTAGGTATTAGTATAATAATAATAATAATAATAATAAGAGTAATAATAATAATAAGAGTAATGAAATTGTTACCTGCAGGCTGCTGGCAGTTCTTCAGGAGCGGGGGGATGAGGTGCCATAACACATTTTAGGGTATCCCTCCAATAGGCTGTCAGGGCTTGTGACATATCAATTTTAGTGTTGAAAGTAACCTTCTTGGATTCATCGCGAGAATAGAGCTCTTCTTTGGCTTCAGGTTCATGCTCATTGAACATTCGAATGCCGTTGATCATCTCCTCCAGTGTGGTTACTGGGATTCCATGGTTAACCACCTGAAAGAATCCCCATTTCTGGCAAGCATTTCGGATTTGGTTCATTATCTCAGCCCGTCGAGTGGAGTCGTCATTGTTAACACCTCCCAAGTCAATGACTGGGATCTCAATGTTGGCCGGTGGAGGCCCTGATTTGATCTCAAGATTCAAGTGATCGTGCACGAAAACTCGTGGGAGCTTTGCTAATCCAGCATCAACGAGTCCTTTTATGCCGGATTTTGATCTGTCAATAGCCATTAACTCACTTTTCCGGTCATAATTGGTCTCCACTGTTGCTGTACTTGTGACAACCATTTTCTTTCTTTTTTTTTTTTTGTTTGCCTAATGCAATGAGAAAATGAATGTCACTCTCGTTACTACTATGCGCACAAAGACTTTGATATATTTGCGAGTGGACGAATTTGGAACTAAACTTGTTGGGTTTATATAGACACGTTTGCAGCTTCCTAATAATCAATAAAATTATAACTATTATAATTATAATTCCTGACAATGCAATTGAAACCAATTAAATGACAGCCACGTGATTTTCTGGTAGGTTTATTTGTTACAAGTGGAAGAGTGTGCCCTTCATCTTGTCAAGTGGAAATTGTCTTTCACTTATCAAAAAGGAATCCAGAAAAAATATGTCCATATGCTTGGCTACTCATCAAAACTCTTGGCTCAAGTTTTGACATTATTATTTAAGTTTAAATTTACCTTGATCCAATATGAAAGATCATTATATTAATAAAAATTATTTTTATTTGATTTTTGTTAAAAATATATTTAATAATATTAATGTAAAATGAGACTTAAACTCAGGTGTTATTTAGCATTACTTTTGAAATAGCTTTTGAGATCAATAATTGCTTTTCACTGCAAACTTAATGCTAAACAGGTAAAAAAAAATTGATTTTTGCTGTTGAAACTATGGTTTTAAAAACCAAATCAAAAAGTCAAAAAATATAGCTTTTGGGTTTAAAAAACTGGCTTTTGGATAAAATGACTTTATTATCCTCACATCTCTACACTTTTATTATTTTAAACATACTTTTTTTGAAATTTCAATTTCTCACAACACTTTTTTATAGCAATGCCAACATTTAAAAGTTTTTAAACCACAGTTTTTCGTCATACTTTTTAAACACATTTTTTCAACTCAAGTTTTTTTCAACCCAAACTTTTTCTAATAACAATGTTAAATTAGCCCTCAATATATATTGTTAGGAAGGTTTTGAAAACTTTTAAACCCAAATATAAATTTCAACATGCATGTGTGATTTTTTTTTTTTTTTTAATATTATGTTGATTTATTGATTGATTTATTTATTTATTAAAAAAAATTTAAATATAATAATTATGACATGTACAATGAATGATGCTTTATTAATTGTAATTTTTTTTTTACTTATATACGTATAATTTCATTAAAAAATAATATCTTTAATTAATTTGAATAACAAATCGATGTTATCACACTACAATCCCTTCATTGGCCTATATCTAATCACCAAAAAAAAAAGCAGTCTTTACCTACTTAAAATTCCCTTAATAATTACGAAGTGTGAAATGAAGGCCGTGATGACCACAATTTCCATTTGCCATCATTGCCCAAGAAAATGAAATGTTTCTCCGATGTCACCTATGGTAATCTGCATACCACAAATGGAAAAACAGTACTGGAAGAGAAAAGGGTTCACATTGAAGAAAAAGAAAACTCAGAAGCAAAGTTTTCAAGTGAACGAATTCATAATTTAGTTCAGTTAATTTATACAATCGTTTTTAAGAGATAAAATTCAACAGATTTGAATTTCTTTATCGGTATAAATAATCCAACAGGTTTGGGTTTCTTTGTTGGTATAAGTAAAACATATTAATAGTTTTTTACACTCCATTTTCCGTGTAAAATCAAATTAAAACATAATAATCTCAATTTTATATATTTAAATTTGAGTCAAGTATAAAGAAGTAAAGAATAACTTATATTAGAATCATCTTAAAAAGTGAGATTTTTAGGCACCAATAAAATTATGACAAATTATAATTTTTTAAAGATATAATTATTATTATATATTCATCCTCACTAAATATACTTTCTAACTTAATTTAACTTTACTGAATTTATTTAAAAATTACCATCCATCTGTTGCATTACCATCCTTCTGTTGCATTTTTTTAATGGTTTTATACAAAAAATTACCATCCATCTGCTGCATTTTTTTAATGGTTAAATACACACTATTACCATCCATCTCTTGCATCTTGAATATTTTAGGTACACGGTTTTCAAAGGAAATTTTCTTTGTTCAACAATCAGTCACAGTTAAGTAAACAAAAACAAAAAAAAAATCACCAACTAAAATGTCCTGATAATAAAGTATCGAAACAAACAAACGTAAAAAATCTTTAAATTTAAGGGTTTTTTCCAGATAAACCCTAGTCTAAATTTAAGAGTTTTAGTAAATCAGTTTAAGTTTTGCAGCCATTTATTTTAATTAATTTTTAAATAAATTTAGTAGAGTTAAATTAAGTTAAAGAGTATATTTGGTGAGGATGAGTATATAATAATAATTATATACTTTTAAAAAATTATGATGTGTCATAATTTTATTGATGTCTAAAAATATCACTTTTTAAGATGATCCTAATACAATTTATTCTCAAATAAGTATACTAACACTTGTTAAAAAAATTTAGGCTTAACTCAAATGGATGGCTCACTTTCTCTTTAAAAGTGAACTCCTGTAAGACTAGATTTCGATTAATTTTTTTTCCTTTTTTATCCCTGGGTCTTGACCTTTTTTATGGATAACAGTTATTCCAATCAAATTATGGAAATTAAATAAAGAGATGTGATATATGATTAAATGTGACATGAGTTATACTTTTGTGTATAAAACAAATTAATAAAACGTTTATATTACTTGGAGTGCAATTTTAAATTTATAGTGGAGTACTGATGTTAAAATTAATATTTAATCCATTAAATCGAAAAGGTGATTTTGAATTAGGTTAAATATTAGGAGCCAAATGACATAAGTCAATTAATCCCTACAATAGCTTCAACTTTGTGATAGCAAAATTAGATAAAAAAAAAGGATTGTGTGTTTAATAAATGCCAATACAAATTGGTAGAACGGCCCAAGCTTACTAATTTATCTCTTAACCCAGTAATAAGATATTTATTTTATGAAATAAAATAGATATTTATTTTATTATTGGATTTATTTTTTTGAATAATAATTGTAATTTATTTATAAATTAATTTTAAATTAGTTTAATTATAAATGGATATGATTAAATAATAAAAATAAAATAAAATTCTATCTTTATATTTAAATTTTATATTTAAGAATGTGACTTTTAATTCAAATGGAATTTTGAAGGAGATATAAAAACTAAAAATAAAAAGGGTTTCTAAACAATCCTAGAATTTTAACTTGTGTAAGCTTTCAAGAGAGAGAAAAATAAAAAACAAAGTAAGCGTTTCTTTCTCTTAATCAGTAAAAATAAAGTATCCACACGTGCTAATGACTATTGGAGAATATTTGTAGAAAGTCTCTTTAAATGGTATCTTTAGGAGTATGTGCAACGAATTTCGTGGGACTTTCTTAATTTTATTGAGATATATTTTTGAAATCATGGTTATATATTATCCAAAATTTTTGATTTTGATCTGTATCTTTTCATTGCACTTGTCCTCTGTATAAGTTTTTAAAAAACCTAAAGACTTTTTATCTTTTGATTACACTATGCATAGACTAGTTAATTTCTCAACACACATTAAGTGTATACTTTTACATGTTTAATATTCATTTATATTTTATATTTTATTCAAAATTAATTTTAAATGTAATAAGGACATATTTTATTTTCATTAAATGTGGTTCAAAACTCATCAAAAATAAAAAAGAATTTGTTTAATCGATGCTTATATTTATTTATTGTTTTGAGAATTTTTTTTTGTATTTAATACATTATTTTTTTGAGTTCAATAAAAAAGTATGCATTAATTATATTTTTATTTTTATATATATCATGATTAATATTTTCTTTTAAAAAATAATATCAAATTTCAATAAAATTAAAATGCTTACTAGCTACTGATGACTAAATTAATTGTACGAGTAGGTAATTAATTATTAAAAAAGATAAAGTCAATTAATTAATTAATTAATTAATTGCTCTAATTAAATGATTCTTAACTGTTATTTATAAACACCCATTATCAATTATCATCTGTCATAATTAAATTCATCTAAAAATAGCTGTTGAGAGATCACATTACGTCAAATTTGACATATAACGTCATTTTAGAATGTTGTGAAAAACTAAAAAAATTTGTTGCTGTAAGATAAGACAATATTTATTTATGTGTTATATATGTGGCCGCAGCCTTACGTCTTTAGTGGTATTTTTACATATGTATAATAACATTTATCGAAATGCTGCTATTTTTATTTTATAACAGTTTTTCATGATCTTTTGTATGCATTTTTCATTTGCTACAAAAGATCTTAATGATAGCAATTATAAGTGCTACCAAAAATATTTTTATATGATAAAATTTATAACAGCACAGGATAAATATTTTTAAAAATGCTATAATTATTAATTATTATAATATATAACAACAATATATAAAATATTATCAAAATATTATCTTTATTATTTTTAACAATATTTAAAAAATATTGTTAAAAATATTGACTAAAATTAATTTAGATGTAATGTCATATCTCTGATATATTGGAAAAGATTCTCGAAATCGAAAGAAACCTTTATTTATTTATATATTATATGTCATTGAATCAATGTGCTATTTCTCCACCTCTAATTATTATCACGTTGGTTGTTGAATGTCCAATCTTGTGGGGGCCAGGAATACACAGTTACTAGTTTTTTGTCCACACGATGTACCTAACACACCTGCTTTGTACATCTCCATCCACACCTCTCATTTCACAACTCTCGACCCTACAATAAGTCTACCTGCATGTGTTAAGTATCCATTTTAATGGGCAGTTAGTGAAGATATTTAATTTGAATATAAAATTATAAAATATTTAATATTATTTTAACAGATTTTATCAGTATTAGTCAAAAATAAAGTGATTTATTATATGACAACTCATAAGAAATATAAGACAAAAATAATAGAATATGCAAAATCAACTTAAAATGAGTTGAAAGTGAGTGTAGAGATCCAACTTAATATAAAATTATGAAAATTTAAAATTTAATATATATGAGATATTATTCAATATAATAGATATTTGGATAATTTGAATTAATTCTACATTCAAATATATCCTATGCTTTACTTTTATACAAGTCTCTTCCAAGATTAAAAAAAAAAAAAAGTAAACCTATAATCTTGATAATTTGTTTCTAATTTAACACCCAATGAATGATTAGAATTCAAAACATAGTAATTAGCATTGTAAATTTGGCTAAGTACTTGATGCATATATCTCGTGCTCTTCAAATTCCCTTTCCTTTAAATAAAAAAAATTTATAACTTGAAAATCTAATCTAAAATTTTTTGAATTCATATCCACATATAAAAGACAAAAAAAAAAAAAAAATCTCAACTTTATTTGATTTATAAAAGATTGGTTTCAAAACATTGATGATGTCTCATCTCAAGAAACTTTATTTATCATGATCAATTTGAGATTAAATCATCCAAAATATTTTATAACTTAACTATAATTGGATTAAACATTTTTTTCATCCTTACATATTTTCTTCTTTCTTATTATTACCAAACAAAGTCTAAAATTTGAAATATTAAAATCCATGCAGTCTCATCTCAACCTACTTTTTCTATTATCAAGTTGAACTTATATATGCTGGCAAATTTAATTGCATTATTATTGTTTAATTTTGCACCATCAGGAGAGACATTTTTACTTGATTAAATCAGCAGCTAGGGTTTAGGAAAAGGAAATTCGGGGAAACCATTACATGCAATCATGACTTAGACTAGAATGAAAAGCATCCCTATTATTTTTCTAATTATTTATTGGGTAGTGGCAAAAAAAAATTCAAATCAATAGTACATGTTTGGTAGGAAATAAGAAAAATAAAAGAAAGGAATAAACTGGGGATTGAAAAAAAAAAATGAAGAAAGGAAAAGTGGGGATTGAAAAAAAAATGAAGAAAGGAAAAGTGGGGATTAGAGGTGATCATGGCCGGGCCGGGCCGGGTCGCGGCCCGGTTTTTTCCTCTGCCCAGACCCGGCCCTGGGTAGCCCAAGCCCGCCCGTTTAGGCCCGAAACACTGTTTATTGGAATAAAAAAATATTTTTTTTATTTTTTTATAATTAAAATTAAATAAAATAATATTATTATAATAAAAATCACTGTTCCGGATCGGGCCGGGCCGGCCCGGAACATAAAATATCCTGCCCAGGCCCGGCCCGATACGGGTCGAGCTTGCCGAGCCGGGCAGGCTGCCCGGCCCGTGAGCAGGTCTAGTGGGGATTGAAAAAAAGAAAATGAAGGAGCCTACTTTTTCCGTTGTTTGTGTTGATATGAAAGATGTAATTATTGAAAAAAGATAAAATTGTGTTTAAATACATTAAAGGAAAATTTTAATAAAATATATATATTTATATATTACTTCAATATTTGAAATATATTTAAAAAATATAATTAACAACAGATTATTTATATGTAATATTTATATGTAATATACACTATGCCAAGATTAATTTTAGACATTATTTTTTTATAGCATTTCTCAAATGTTGTTAAAAATAGTAAAGGCAGCACTTTGACAACATTTTGCATATTGCTGTTATATATTAAAATGGCCAATAATTATAACATTTTTAAAATTTTTAGAAGCATATGACATGTGCTGTTTATAAATCTTATCATACAAAAATACTTTTGGTAGCACTTATAATTGTTATCATTGAGATCTTTTGCAGGAAATGAAAAATGCATGTAAAAGATCATGGAAAACTGTTATAAAGTAGAAATAGCAGCATTTTAATAAATGTTATTATACATATATAAAAATGCTACTAGAGACATAAGATTGCGGCCACATATATAGCACATAAATAACTGATATCTTATCTTACAACAATAACTTTTTTGTAGTTTTCACAGCATTTCAAAATGCTGTTATATGTCAAATTTGGCGTAGTGATATATTTAAATATTATATACCACTTTAATCTTGAAGTGATATTTATATATATATATATAAATATATATTATACTTAATAGATTATTTATATATAATATTTTAAATATAATTAACAACAAATTATTTATATATAAATTAAATATATATTTATATACTTAATATTGAAGTAATTAATAAAATGTTACTTTATATTAATATTTTAATGTGTTTAAATACATTTTAAATTAAAATATAATATTTTAATAAAACAATTTAATCGAGTCGAACTTAAGCCTATGTATTTACTTGTGGGCTTGTACAGATAATTCAACTTTTGAACAACTCTATAAAATTATATATTTAAAAGTTAAAACTAATTTAAAAATAACTAGTTAATCATATTTATGTATTTGGCTTAATGATAGGTTTACTTTACACAATTTTAACTCAAATTTGAATCAAATAATAATTTGTTTACGTTAAGAAACTAATTTATGTAACTTATTAATTTTATTTTTTACTTTAAAAAGTCTTGAATCTAGGATAGTAGTTTTAGACAACATTTTTGTTATAGTATTTCACAAATGTTGTTAAAAATAATAAAGACAACACTTTGACAGCATTTTGCATATTGCTGTTATATATTATAATGACCAATAATTACAGTATTTTTAAAATTTTTAGAAACATTTGACATGTGCTTTTATATATGTTATCATATAAAAATACTTTTGGTAGCACTTATAATTGCTATCATTGAGAATCTTTTGCAGCAATTGAAGAATGCATGCAATTCTTGAAAAGCTGTTATAAAATAGAAATAGCAGCATTTTTGTAAATGTTATTATACATATGTAAAGATGCGACTAAAGATATAAGGCTGCGGCCACATATACAGCACATGAAAAAATGCTGTCTTATCTTACAACGACAGTTTTTTTTTTTTTTTTATAGCATTTCAAAATGTTGTTATATGTCAAATTTAGAGTAGTGTTAGATTGGGGTAATTTTAAGTAGCTCTTTTCGATATATTTTTATTTTTCTAGCTCTTTGAATAGATCTAAACGACAAACGTAGAATGGCATGGTTTTACCAATATTATTAAGAATAAGATTTTAACGTGCCTTTTCTAATATATATATATATCTTATTGGAAGATAACTTATATAATATTACATGAATTCCAACTCAATTTGTCAAAAAACAGGTTAACAATGTGGTAAGTAACATTTATCTTATTATATACTTCTAACTAATAAAAGGAAATGAGGGCACAAAACTATACATTTTAAAAGATCAGATCTAGTTAAAGATGAACCTACCATGTGCGACCCAAAAGCAGTGATTAAAAAAATAAATTGGACCAGATTGAATCGGTGGCCTATTCGGTTCAATAAAGAATATAAAATTAAATATTCAACAAATCAATCAAGAATCAATTAGTTAAACCGAATAAAAATCAAATTAAACAAGTTTTAGGATTTATTTTATTATTAATTTTTTTTATAAATAGTGAGATTTAAATTTTTAACCTCTTATTTTTATACTAAAAATCATATTTTTAAGTAAAATGAATGTTTTTGTTAATACTTATTTTAATATTAAAATCATGCATTTAATATTAAAATCTCTTTTCAATTAATCGGTCAATTCAATCGATTGAATCGAGAGTTGAATCTTCCACCTATTCAACATTTGATCCAGTTTAAAAAACAATGCCAAAAAGTAATTGGACGATTAATGTTATATTTTAACTAATAATGATCACATTAATTAATATCTGCCATTCAAAAATTCAAACTTGATATCTCTAAAATAAAATTTTAAACTCTAAAATGTTGGGATTGGGGGTGTTCAATCAGTCGGTTCGGTTAATAATCGAATCGAAATATGATTAAAAGAATTAATCCAAATCTTTTTTTTCCTTAACCATTAACCGAATCGAATAGTGAAAAATGTGAATTAACTGAACCAAAATTATTTCGGTTAATTCGGTCGATTTTTTATTAACCGAAATAAATAAGTGATGGCAAAGGGTTCTTCAACTATGGCTTAGTTTGTAATGTATATCATTTTGGAGTTGGAAGCCGCACAGCTTCATTTGTAAGCATAGAAATGATATCCTACATGGTTGGTCTGTCTACTACTGATTCTTGCACGCATAACAGACCCACATGAATGCATCTCAATGCGACATAGAATTAGAATCATTGTCGCCTATTTTGTATTCCAATAACTCCAAGCTTCTTTCTCTTATCCATAGCTCCCAAGCCTGAAAGTTGAAAACCATCCAATATTTGAGGGATTTTTAACACTGGGTTAGCTTTGAAAAATCAAAAACTATTTAGATTTTATAGGATATACTAACATATCCCACTAAATTCATGGAAGATCTTTATTTGGGTTAGAGAAAGACGGAAAGAGGTTTGGATCTTTGGGTTAGGGTTTCTTTATGTTTTTATTTTATAAATTTATTTAAATAAAAAAAAGAAGACATACACTAAACGGCAAAGGGTATTGCCGTTTAGTGTATTTCGGTGAATTTGAAGAATTCGATTAATTTTGTTTAATCGAATCGAATTAATTGAAAATTGAAATTTATCAAAACCCTTAATTAATAACCGAATTGGTTTTTGTTTGATTAATCGATTAACAGAACCGAATTAAATTTCAGTCAATTAATTCGATTAAAATCGAATGGTGAACACCCTTAGCTGGGATGATCTGCCCCTTGGGACAAGCTGTATGCAGAGATTGAGATTTGTTTCTTCAAAATAATTTCCAAGTATTATAGCACGTTTATGTCAATGAAACTACAGAATCAATTTTGTTTTTTTGGTACTTTAATCAAATTTTGTTCAAAATGGGCACAATTATTAGATTTCATGTGACATTTACATGACGACATTCACGTGAAATTTTCGTAAAAATTTAATGTTTTTATTTAACATATGACGTGCATATAATATAATTATATTTGTTAAATGTTATAAAAATGGATTAGATTAATGATATTAAAGTTTTGATTAATATAATATATTGTTTAAAAGTTTAGGGTACAAATTGTATATTTTTTCATTGGGTGTAATTTACAAATTTCACTATAATCCAGATATTAAAAAAATAAAAATGTAAAAATATAATTAAATCTTAAATAATGGAAAGGAAAAAAAAAATTGTTGCCTCCAAAATTGTCAAAAGAAAAGTGTCTGTTAGTACCGGTGTCTTTGGACCACAGACACGGGCAACTGTCTCCCAAATCATCAATGGCTATATCTAACAATGGGGCCGTTACAAGATTTTTTATTTTTATTTTTTATCTTTATTCTTATTTTCCCACCTTTTCCCTTTATGTTTTTTAAAACAAATTGTTGATAATATAATTCCCTTGTAAGAATCTTTTCCTTTGGGTTGTGGAGAGAGTGGAGTTGGTAGATAGAATCTTATTACATATGAAACATTACAAGGCTACAACAGCTATGAATATTAAAATTTTACTCCAAACTTTGTTTTATTATTCTCACGAATGTCAAATAATAAATTTATGAAAAATAATTTTAAAATATAAAAAAGAAAAAACAACAGATTTGGAACATTTAAAAAAAAAAATGAGATGGAAGAAGGAATAATAAATGTTAAATTGGGTGATAAATTATAAAAAAAAAAAGCTTAAATTGATAGGAAATGATCCAACTATTATATTTAAGTTTCAACACATCTTTTCAAATGCGAGTCGGATGAATGGTTAATGAGGTTGCACGTGAATCAAAGTATAGAAGAAAGATGAAAGTTGGAGAGGGATTAGAGCAGAAACGCATAGCCCGATGAATAATAAGATACTAGGTAAAGAAATATTAAAGAAAAAAGTAGTTGTTAGGATTCGAGTTCGAATCCTGATAGGAAATGATCCAACTATTATATTTAAATTTCAACACATCTCTTCAAATCTGAGTCGGATGAATGGTTAATGAGGTCGCACGTGAATCCAAGTGTAGAAGAAATATAGAAGCTGAAGAAGGATTAGAGTAGAAACGCATAACTTGATGGACAATAAGACACTAGGTAATAAAATATTAAAAAGAAAGTGGTTGTCACGATTCGAATTCGAGAACTCTAATATCATGTTAAAATAAATGATCAAAATTTTCAAAATTTAAGTTAGATTGAAAATGACCAAACTATTATATTTAAGTTTCAATAGTAAATATAATTATTTTTCAACATAAAAAATAATTTATAGGGTAAATTTATTATTTTAATATTAAAATGTTAAAAAATACTTAGAGAAAATTGTTTTGGTAATAATTATTGTAATAACCAATTTTCGTCCGGGTCGGATCTGAATCCGGCCCGGAACAAGTACGAACCGGGCCTGCTATTCAGCAGGCCCAATCTGCTGTCCAGGCCCAAATCAACAGGGCCTGCTACTCAGCAGGCCCATTTCCCATTTCCTAACCCTAATCCCCTACCCCTGAAACCCTAGCCGCCTCCCCCTTTTCCCAAAACCTGACAGCCACCCTGGCCACCTGACTCCCTGCCCTGCCACTGCCAAACCCCAACCTACACGCCACCCCTACCAACACGCCAACCAACCCTGCAACCCAAGCCCCACACTCAACCCTCCATAAAAGGAGCCCCCGAATCGGAACCCAGGAGGAAGAAGGAGACCCCACCGATTCGGACCCCTCTCGGAGGCCCCCAGATCCGAACCAACAGAGAGGGCCGAAGCCCCTCAGAGGAGGAGGCCCCTCAACCAGCCGCAAATCGACACCCAAAAATCCAGATCTGGGGTCCGAAACCCAGATCTGGATACCCCCCCTTTCGAAACAAAATCACCAAACAAAAACAGATCGGCCCCCCTCTCCGAACCAACCCGCTCAAAAAAAAGAAAAAAAACTTGCAAAAAGAAAAACCACAAACCAAACACCAAAAAAAAAAAAAAAAGACAGGCGTCAAAACGACGCCGTTTTGGTCCCTGGAAGCGGGTCCGTAGGACCCGCGCGCAGACCCGCGGGTCGATCCGGGGTCCGCGCACCCGACCCGTTTCGCAGAAAAAAAAATGAAAAGAAAAAATCTGGGCCAGACCTGGCCCAGCAGGCCAGGTCAGGCCAGAACCAGACCTGGCCCAGCAGGCCAGGCCTGGTTTTAGGCCAAAAAAGAAAAAAAAAAAAAAAGAAAGAAAAAGAAAAGGAAAAAAAATATAAAAAATTAAAAAAATTTACGATTTTGAAGTTTTTGACTTTTTTGGATTTTTGACATTTTCAGGTGATTTTACGAAGATCAAGTTCGGCCTTCTAATTTTCGGATCGTCGACATTTTTCAGGTATGATTTTCACCACTATTTTTGTTTATTATTTTGTCCGACATTCGATATATTTTTGTTATTCTGTTTCGATTTTAAAATATTAAAATAATAATTTTTCTAATTAATACATGTCTTTTAAAATTATTTTCGGTAAATAAAATTCTCTAAAAACGGATTTCTTTCTCGGGATGGTCGAAGTATCAATCGTTCTTTGAAATGGTCCGAGTAAGAATAATAATCGAAACACTATCGGAAGTATCGGAGTGATTCGGGAATTACTCTCACATAGATAATTTCTTTTATTTCGGAAATAATTATTAAAAGCATTTTAATTTACTTTTCACAAAAAAAAAAGGATTTTAATAAATGCGAATAACCGACGACAGAATTTGAAGGACGTCACGGTAGTGATTCCTAAGATATCTTGAGGTGCGAGAATTTCGTTAAATACCACCACGAGTGGTGGGAGTATTTAGCGACATGCTCGATACAAAAATTCGTTTTCGTTTAAAAAAAATGGAAATAATCTAAATTAAAAAAATGAATAAAGAGCGAATGTTTATTACGCTCGATATTTTGCCAGGCATGTGTTTTTAATATTATGATTTGCGTGTTTAATTTTACAATTATATGTTAAGTCGTGTGCATCCGATATTTAAATATTCGCATCATACGCATTTTAATAAAAAATGGATGTAAATTGCCGACGACGGAATTCAAAAGATATCACGGTTGTGATTCTTGAGATGTCTTGAGGTGAGAAGATCTCGTTAAATACCACCGAGAGTGTCGGGAATATTTAACGAGTATTTTCGATAATAAATTTATGTTCACTTTCGATTTTTTTTAAAAATTAAAAACAGTTCAAGAAAATTCAAAAAAAAAATAATAAACATGTTTTTTTAAAATAAAATAAAGGAAAAGAGAATTAGTTTTAAATACCGATGTTAAATCCATTAAACCGAGATTTAAGATAACACGTGATCAAGTGGTACCGTTTTCTAAACGGGCGTTGCGGGGGTGCTAATCCTTCCCCGCACGTAACCGACTCCCGAACCCGATTTTGTTTTCTCTCTGGTTCAAAGCGCGGACTTCGAAATTGGTTTTACAAAATGTTTTAATTAATTTTAAAATACTTTTCTAAAAACCGGTTTTAATAGGTGGCCAATCACACCTAGCAAAAAAGATTGGTGGCGACTCCATTTTTTGTGTTTTCATAAAAATCGTCGTAACGGTCGAAAAAATCGTTATGACAGCTTGGCGACTCCGCTGGGGACCCTTTTGAGAGTCGAGCCACAATTGATCATGTGTTATTTTAAAATCTCGAATTAATGGATTTAATCGGTATTTAATTTTAATACTCTTTATTTTCTTTCTTTCTTTATTTTTATTTTGCTTGCAATTACACTTTGATATCTGTTATTTCTTGATTCATATTTTTTTTATGTCGTTTATTTTTTTTTTTTTTAAATCCTGGAATGTTTAGAATAAAGAGTCGTAGACAAATAGTCGAAGGTTTGCTTTTTCCTTCTCACACGAGCACGTGCATTTCATACATAAGCTCTATGCCCGAGCTTTATCCCTTTAGGTGAAAGTAAAGTACCTACGCTCTCGTGAGGCAATAACCTCCGCATGGGCTAGCGAAACGCTTTTAGAGAGAAAAAATACCTACGCTCTCGAGAGGCAATAACCTCCGCACGGGCTAGCGAAAAATCTCTCCAACAAATTGAACCCGTTTAAATCGGGATGCCTTACTAGCCTTCGCGGGCGACAGTAAGGAGCAATTTGGAGCCTTTTAGAACCTAACTCAACCTCATGTAGTGAATTTGAGTAGAGCCATATCAAATTTCCGATCGGATATCCTCGAAATTAGGAAGGAACATTGTGATCTTTCGCTATTTGTTTACACTCCGAACAAAAACTGTAAATCGGGTAATGATGAACGCACATCGTGCTACCCGCAATAAGTTTCATTTTTCGCTCCGAAGGCACCGTGATGCTTAAATAAGTTGATACCATCGGTGCAAATGTTCGCTAATTTTTTTTTTTTTTGAATCTGTAAATATGAAAATTCTTTCTTTTCATACATCTCGTACATTTCATGCATTGATGCACTTGTAAATAAAGCATGTACATTTATAGTTGTATTTTTAATTTCACGGTGATAATAATCTCATTTGATAAATTGAATAAACACTTGTTGTTGATTAAATGAGGATTGCAAACCGGTAGTGTTGAATAAATACTCGGACATTTGTGCCGTAATAAGACCCACTACCACAAGATTTTTTGATAAAAATTGGTTTTTTTATATAATATTTTTATTTTTACGAAAAAAATGTTTCAAAAAAAAAAAGCAAAAACAAAAATTTTGGCGGATTGGATTTGGAGATCAAAGTTTGTGCAATAAAATTGTTGAATGATCAAGTTCAGTCCAAATCATGAATAGTTTTCTGTATATATTCATGCATTAATTTGTTTATTCTTTACATGCATCATATCGACATCGTGATTGCAGTCATAACAATAAGGTCATGCATTCGTGACATACATGGTCACTCATTGTACATGCTCATGCATTAATTTGTTTATTCTTTACATGCATCATATGGGCATCGTGTTACATTCGCGGCATTCATAGCTCATGCATCATGAAGCACACTTGGAGAATAAAAAAGAAGTCGGCTTAGTTTTGAAAACTGAAAGATGCAGACAACTGAAGCATTCAGACAACTGAAGGAAAAGATTGAAAGTCTGGTCCACGATGGCATTTTGACTCCAGAGCTAGTCGAACAATGGAAATCCGCATTGCCATAAATCGGTTTCTTCGCCACGGGTTTGGAGGATGAGAATGGTTACCTCTAAAAGCATGTCGACAAGCATCGAGGGATATGCATGTAGTTCTATGCCTCATCATGAAAGCACTTGTCTTATGTTGGCATCCACATGAAATAAATAAATTTCAAATGCTTTGTGTTTATTGTGTTTTAATGATAATTTGAAATTCTTGATTTTTGAAGAGCGCGTTCTTAAAAGAAAAAATCTTTCTTCACGTTAGGGAATGATGAGGAGTCTTGAGATTATTGATGATCATTGTTAGAAATGACCCAACATCCCCCTCTCTTTCGGACTTACCTATACTTGAATCCTTTGAGTTGGAACAGTCAATGCTTCCAGGAACATATTGTTGAATTTCAGAAACCACAGTCATTGCAATAAGAAAAATGCAGATCCTAGATTAGGTTATGAGCAATGGAACAAAATTTTGAAAAAAATCTGAGTTTTTTTTTGTGTCTCAAGCAAGTGAAACCTTTTCAAGAATCTGGATTATGGTAAATTGATGTGTGTCAAGGTTATTCCAAAACCATTCACATCCCTTTTTGTAACCACAAAACAAGAGTTGCCCAGACGTCACTTCATGATTAACGTCTCAGGTAACAATGATTAAACCTGATTTTCTCGTGTTCCTAGAAAAAGCTGTTTTCGAGCCATATTCTTTCTTGTCCCTTCGGAGAGCAAAAAGACTCGAGGTGTTCCTCGTTATGATACGAATTCTCATTTGTATGACCAATCAAATGGTGCATCATTTGTAGATACGAAAGACGCGTGGTGGATAAAGATGGAGCAATTTTCGAAGCATGCATAAAAAAAAAATGAAAGAAAAGAAAAGAAAAAAAAAAGAAAAAAAAGAAAAAGAAAAAGAAAAATAAGTATGGCATCATGCATTCATGAAGTTCAAGATGGTTTCAAGAAAGAAAAAACATTTTCATTATTTTCCTCTAGGGAATGACTCTTCGATTTACGTGCTTGTGTTCGAGATGAAAAATGACCATCTTTCATCATCCTTTCACAAAACAGAAAATATCCTTTTGCTACCCCTTTTGAGCCTAATGAATACTTTCGTTCTTTCAACCCCGGTCAAGGATCACCCTCCACACTAGGGGGCAAATGCGAGGAAGGATCTTTTCAAAGTCACAGATAATGAAGTCTTGGTTCAAAGACGAAAAAAAGAATGTCTTGAATCAAAGAGAAATTTGAGCTTCCAAATGACTATGGGCTCACCTTGTCAAAATAGAAGTGCAAAAAGAAAACAAAAAAGAGATAAAAAAGAAAAAATGAAAGCAAAAAAATAGAAAAGGAAGAAAAGAACGGGTGAAAATCATCGGATAAAGAGAAAAGCTCAGCAAAGATAAATGTTTCGGAGAGAATCCTCCTCATGAAATGATCCTTGATTTGATCACTTTAAACACATGTTTGGGCCTATTTATCTTTTTTCAGAACCTCGAACCTTGGCCTACATTACATACCTGGAAAAGACCATTTTGATCGAGCATGGTCATTTAAATTGATGAGTCTATTCTTAGAGAAATGCATGAGACTTCGGTCTCCTTTCTGGTTAAAAATCCTTTTTGGATAAATCTTGATTTCTTGAATGCATGGTGAAACATTTAATAAAAAAAAATGATGAAAAAATGGAAAGAAGGAGACTCTAGGGTGAAAACCCGACATGGGCAGTCTAGAGTAAAATGGGAGAATTTCGGTGCCGCTTATGGTATTGTCAAGGCCATAACCAAAGAAGAGATCATTTTGAAGAAGTCAAGGAACATCTGGGAATTCCAAAATACCCCAAAACTGTCAACTCTCGTTTGGAGGGTTGACTTTAAAAAACTGAGACCGTTTTCCTTTCCAGAATTAACTTTCTAGTTTGAACCTCCCAGCTAGTCTTGACATTTGTCAAAGCGCCATAATTTGGAAACCAAAAGAAGGTTGAATTTGTTTGAGTCTAAAAAAATCATGTTCTATAAAATCTGTTCCATTTGTGAGTCTAGAAAGGATACACATTTTTCCTGTTGCGAAGTCTCCTTGGATCAACCAAAATCTTGTGGTACCAAGCCTTCCGACTCAATTTGAAAAATCCGAATTGACACTCAGAAAAACTTTTAACAGGTGATCATCAATCTTCAAGAGATTTGGATATCAGATAATGACATTTTCAGCTCAAGAGCTTTCAGTAAATAAGCAAATATTTTCCAAAAAAAAAAAAATCAAGCAAAAGCAGATAAATGAAAATATTTTTTGAAGAAACCATTTCCGATGTTGGCATAAGACGAAGGTTCTTCTGGCCCAGAGGTATGGAACTATTGAGGTAGAAGAAATGAACACTCGGATTCCAGTTGATCTGGAAAAACTATTGGGGCAAAGGGATAGTTCCAAAGTGAAGAAAAGGGTTGATCTCTTACGAGGCACGAGCGTTTCAGTATACACTCTGTTTCGAAGAGGAAAAACGATTTGGAAAAGCTAAACCAAGATCAGAAAAAAAAAAAAACAATCGGGAACATTTGCATCATTCATGAACATTTGCATATTTATTAAGTTTTGCATCTGCATCGTGTCGTAAAATGTGTACAGTATTCATGGGTCTTGCACATACATCATCAGGAGCATATGCATTGACATCGCATGACACACATTTCATGCATGACATTGACTATTTGAAATTTTGACATTTGAATTCGAACATTCAGTGAGATTTTCTTCCAAGATATGATCTTCAGGTATGATCACCAAGACCTCCGGGCACCTCTTTTAAAACCTCTAGGTTACCTCTTTTAAGTCCTCCGGGCACAGGAAAAGAATTTATTTTCAAAGTTGTGGAGCCTCTAATTAGAGGAGCAATTTATTTTTCAAAGTGATAGAAAATTAAAAAAAGAAGACTTTCGGGCACCTCTTTCAAAAAACCTCTGGGTTACCTCTTTTAAGTCCTCCGGGCACAGGAAAAGAATTTATTTTCAAAGTTGTGGAGCCTCTAATTAGAGGAGCAATTTATTTTTCAAAGTGATAGAAAATTAGAAAAAGAAGACCTCTGGGCACCTCTTTCAAAAAACCTCTGGGTTACCTCTTTTAAGTCCTCCGGGCACAGGAAAAGAATTTATTTTCAAAGTTGTGGAGCCTCTAATTAGAGGAGCTATTTATTTTTCAAAGTGATAGAAAATTAAAAAAAGAAGACCTCCGGGCACCTCTTTCAAAAAAAAAACCTCCGGGTTACCTCTTTTAAGTCCTCCGGGCACAGGAAAAGAATTTATTTTCAAACTTGTGGAGCCTCTGATTAGAGGAGCAATTTATTTTTCAAAGTGATAGAAAATTAAAAAAAAAAAGACCTCCTGGCACCTCTTTCAAAAAAAAAAGCCTCCGGGTTACCTCTTTTAAGTCCTCCGGGCACAGGAAAAGAATTTATTTTCGAAGTTGTGGAGCCTCTGATGAGAGGAGCAATTTGTTTTCAAAGTTGTAGAGCCTCTGATGAGAGGAGCAATTTATTTTTCCAAGTGGTAGAGCCTCTGATGAGAGGAGCAATTTAAATTTCAAAGTTGTGGAGCCTCTGATGAGAGGAGCAATTTATTTTTTCAAAGTTGTGAAGCCTCTGATTAGAGGAGCAATTTATTTTCAAAGTGATAGAAAATTAAAAAAAAAAAACCTCCGGGCACCTGTTTTAAAACCTCCGGGTTACATTTTTAAGACCTTCGGGCACAGCAAAAGAAAAAGGAAATTAGAAAAAAAGAAGATCTCCGGGCACCTGTTTCAAG
The DNA here is from genome assembly GCA_030761205.1 of Fremontodendron californicum. NCBI lineage: Eukaryota > Viridiplantae > Streptophyta > Magnoliopsida > Malvales > Malvaceae > Fremontodendron > Fremontodendron californicum. Next base: position 21,538,428 of record JAULJL010000022.1, on the reverse strand, counting down.
ACCTCTGGGCACTATTCTCAAAAATCCATGGATAAGACCTCCGGGCGCCATTTTCAATGAAAATATATTTTTAAAGACCTCCGGGCACCTGTTTCAAGACCTCCGGGCATTATTCTCAGAAGTCATGTTACAAGACCTCCGGGCATTATTCAAAAAAAATCATAGATAAGACCTCCGGGCGTCATTTTCAAGAAAAAAGACATTTTTAAGACCTCCGGGCAACTGTTTCAAGACCTCCGGGCATTATCCTCAAAAATCATGTTTTCAAGACCTCCGGGCACCTTTCTGAAAAATCATTGATAAAGACCTCCGGGCATCATTCTCAAAGTCAAGAATAAGACCTCCGGGCACCACTTTCAAAGAAGTAACATTTTTAGACCTCCAAGTATGTGCTTTCAAAAAACCTACGGGTAACATCTTTCAAAATGACATTTTTCAAAACCTCCGGGTACCATTTTCAATTTTTGCAAAGTCAAACTCGTTACTTTAAGAAGGGTCGAGCCTCAGTATGATTAGTCAAGTGGCGATATCTGAAGAATCTGACAAGGAATTTCAAAACTGAACGAGAAAGAGATGGGGATATCCAGAATGGGTCTTCACTTTCGTAAGACTAAGGTAGTAAGTGAGGTGATGATCTAAGTTGTGTTCAAACTCATTGTCAAAAATTTGAAGTTCGTTTTTATTTTCCAAGTGGTAGAGCCTCTGATGAGAGGAGCAATTTAATTTTCAAAGTTGTAGAGCCTCTGATGAGAGGAGCGATTTATTTTTCAAGTGATAGAGCATCTGATGAGAGGAGCAATTTATTTTCAAAGTCGTAGAGCCTCTGATGAGAGGAGCAATTTATTTTCAAAAGTTGTGGAGCCTCTGATGAGAGGAGCAATTTATTTTCAAAGTGGTGGAGCCTCTGATTAGAGGAGCAATTTATTTTCAAAGTTATGGAGCCTCTGATGAGAGGAGCAAGTTATTTTCAAAGTTGTGGAGCCTCTGATGAGAGGAGCAATTTAAATTTCAAAGTTGTGGAGCCTCTGATGAGAGGAGCAATTTAAATTCCAAAGTTGTGGAGCCTCTGATGAGAGGAGCAATTTATTTTTCAAGTGATGGAGCCTCTGATGAGAGGAGCAATTTAAATTTCAAAGTTGTGGAGCCTCTGATGAGAGGAGCAATTTAAGTTTCAAAGTTGTGGAGCCTCTAATGAGAGGAGCAATTTAAATTCCAAAGTTGTGGAGCCTATGATGAGAGGAGCAATTTAAATTTCAAAGTTGTGGAGCCTCTGATGAGAGGAGCAATTTAAATTCCAAAGTTGTGGAGCCTCTGATTAGAGGAGCAATTTATTTTTCAAGTGATGGAGCCTGTGATGAGAGGAGCAATTTAAATTCCAAAGTTGTGGAGCCTCTGATGAGAGGAGCAATTTATTTTTCAAGTGATGGAGCCTCTGATGAGAGGAGCAATTTAAATTCCAAAGTTGTGGAGCCTCTGATAAGAGGAGCAATTTATTTTCCAAGTGGTAGAGCCTCTGATAAGAGGAGCAATTTATTGTACAAAGTTGTGGAGCCTCTGATTAGAGGAGCAATTTATTTTTCCAAGTGATAGATGATGGAGACTCAATTAAGAGTTGTAAACCCAAGTGCAGGTTATGTTCAAGTAATAAATTCTCGGGTGTCCGAGGTCGAACCACAGGGAAGCGTACTAGTAAGTATAAGTTTATAAATATATATGAAAAAGAAAATAAACAAGATATTAGGGAATCAATAACAAAGAAAGTAAACAAGATATTAGAGAACAAAATAAACAAAATAACATAAAAGCAATTAAACAAGATATAAAAAACAATAAGAAATGATGTTGAGGTTAGAGAATCCACTCTTGGTGTTATGCTAAGATTAATCTTGTTTTATTACACAATTGAAATCCACACATAAGGGAGGTTCCAATCGGAAGGTTTAGCAATTCAGTCCAAATTGTCCAACGTCCATAGCATATGATATTATGTTCATTTGGTGTCCTCAAAACTAATAAAAAGAGTCCAAGCATTCCTTATGCCAAGGTATATGTCTACAACAAATCAAGGTTATGAAACCAAGCATTTACTGTGCCATTTTCATTGTCAATAATGAATCAAGATCTCTACTTTGCAAGTATGATTTTAAACCAAAAGAAAATATTATCTATACTAGTGTTTATAAATGATGATTCATTTTAGCTCATGTTTAAGAGACTAACCTTAGCATTTACCAAGAGCTTCACCTCATCACCTCAACAATATGATTAGCAACACATACTAAAAATGAAAAAAAATATAAGAAACATAAGTAAATAAAGAAAAAGAAAACTAGAGAAAGGAAAAAAGAAGAAAACTTAGAGAATTTTATTACAATGGCTAAAATCCTACCAATGTATAATGTATCCTAATACTCATCCAAGGCCCTCTATTTATACACATTTTGGAGAGCTAAATGACAAGAGACAAGCTTTATAAATTTCAAAGGTAGGTATAATAGGTGGGTGCATTTTTCTAACAATTTTCGTCATGTTGTATGACAATTCTGATCAGCCAGCTTGATGGTCGATTTTGTCAATGTTGGAGGCTCGATCTGATCAAATGGTCTTCCAGAAAAATATGCCCCTATCAGTTACTGATCCATAGCCATTGGAATAAGATCATTTGCGCATGTGGATCGGAAGATATAGTCAAAATACCAAAACGGTGCAGAACAGACGTCATTGCACATCAGCCAACTTGATGGTTGATTTTGGTAGGGAAAACGACTCCGTTTCAAGAAGTGTAAAACATGAAAAAGATAGATATGCCTCTTAACTTTGCATGGTTAAAATTTTAGCCTTATTGCTTCAGTGAAACTCCAAATATAGCTGATATGGAAAAAGGTGTCGGAACTGGAACTGAATTGGATTTGCCCTTAATTCTTGATTTAACCTAGTAATCTGAAATCACTCAAAGAAACTCATGAAAAACACCAAATTACATAAAAATATAAAAGATCATAAACACAAGTAGACTAAGCAATAATAACTCGTATTTGACACAAAACAATAATAAAACATAATTAAAAACTATATAATTATACGAGTTATCACACCCCCACACTTAGATTGTTGCTAGTCCCTAGCAACGACTCAATAAAAATAAAATAAGAAAATCTAATCTAATCCATTTTCGTAGGAAATCACGGTGGCACTTAGCATGTGACACAAGCCTTTAAACCCCTAGGTGTCCCTAGTGGACGAGTTTAGTCTCGTGAGGGTTTGCTAGAACGATACCCACAAACATTGAAAAACTAAAATATAAGTAAACTACATACACTAAAAATATTTACTCCTAATCCTTTCAATATAAATTAGAGACAATCTTTGAACAAGTCTTATAAACTAATCAATAGCTCAAAGAATTTCACAAAAATTCATGCTTGAATGTAAATAAAAGAGTTAAGCCAATATTAACATAACATATTTCAATCAAAATAGTGCATATTCAACTTAATCTCAACCTCTCACATGGGATACTCTCATGATTTTCACTCTTTAAAGTAGTGGTAAAGTGTTTACACTCAATCAATCTCATGAAAACACTTCTACCATATGCTTGCTTGTCCACCTATTCTCCACTATTTAGATCATACAACTTCATAAATCAAGAGGTCTTTATTCAAGGTTGTAATGGGGCCAAAGGGTTATAATGTGGTTAAAGAACAAAAGGATAAAGATATCACAAAGGTTCCAAAGAGTTCATAGAGTTTAGAGACATAATAAGATCATACAAATAAATTTCTCAAAACTCTTTACAAGTACATAGTCACATAGGCTAAATATTCATGTTGAGCCTTTGCTTCATTCTAACCAACTTTGTAACATCTTTTTCTTTACTTTAACTAGAAGTTCAAGAGAAGATTTTTTTTTTTTTTTTTTGTATATGGGAATGTATTAAACAATGATCCCTTTCTTTTTCTCTTGACTTTTTCTTTTCTTTTCTTCCCCCACACTTATCTTTTGTTTCTAACCCAAATTTTCAACTAAAAATATCCCTTGTTTTTTTGCAATATGTCTCAAAATATATAATCCATCTTTAGAACAAGGGTAAGGATATAAGTATATTTAGGCTAGGTGTAAGTTGTGGTTACCAATAAAACAGCATATTTAATGTAGGCTCAAATTGGCTCACTAGTGGGGATGTTCTCTTAGAACATTAATAATGGATGGCTGTTTGGCTCTGGTTATAATCCTAATGCCTCTATCATATTCATGTTGTCACATGTATCAATATAGTCTCAAACGGTTTAAAGCAAGTTCTAGAGAATCATGTAATCATAAGAGCACTCAAGAAAGAAATTAGATTGATTTGTATAATGCATCAATCATTATAGGCTCAAAAACTCACAAGGATGATTATACAAGTCAGATTAAGTATAAACATGCTTCTTTCTCAATCAACATATCATATTAACATTGGCTCATAAAAAGGTTGACATCAAGCTCAATTCTCATGAAAATCTTCTCACTAATAAATCTGTTTTAGACTTATGCAATTCATATCTCATCATTGTATTAAAAGGAACTAAACACACTAAAAAATAATAATAATAATAATAAAGACTCATAAAAAAAATAGTAGACAAAAATAAAAGAAATCCTAAATCGTTCCCCCACACTTAATTCTTACATTGTTCTCAATGTAAGTCTATTAATCCAAATGAAAGAATCATGTGTAAGAGAAAAGAACTAATAACATAAGAATAGGAATAACTAAGACTCAAAACAAAACAAACTCATGCAACCTAAATAATCCTAAAATACTAAACAAAAATTAACAAGTAAACATAAAAAGATTAAAATCAAACTGACAAGGTATGTCTCAAGTCTCCCTTACTCAAACCTTGTTCAGAATGAATACTTCTAAATTGCTTAAAACACAACAAACTTTTTTTTTTTATTTTTAAAATTAGCGAAATATGTCCCTTACCCCCTACTAAAGGTAAAATTTAGGAGATATTACCTGCAGAGGTTGCTAACCACTTATTATAACTGAGACACAACAAACAAAATGTTAGATAATGTCACAAAGACAAAGTGCAATCCACTCCTTGCTCGTCCATATCTCTTTTTCTTTTTCCGAGCGTTTGCGAAACAACCGTAGCAGATAAATACTCATAAGCTTGGAGCTTTTTGAGTAAATCTTCAATGGTTGTAGCAGAAATTATGGTTCTCCTTGCCTCTGAAAACATGAATCCATTATCCACAGCATTATCTAAATATGAAAGCAAATTACTAAAATAACCATTAATGTTAAGCAAACCAATGGGTTTCTTATTTGTGACCAAAGATGACCAAGAAGCCACGCAAGCTATTTCTTCCAATGTACCCAGACCTCCTGGTAAAGCAATGAATGCATCGGCAGAATGGTACATGATTGTTATCCGTTCAGGGATACTCCAGACTTGTATTTCCTTACCCACGGTAGGTCCACAAAAATCTGTGAATAGTTTTGGCACGATTCCTAGAACTGGACTTCCTCCGGCGTGTGCTGCTGTAGCGACTGCTCCCATTAAACCCGTACTACCGCCTCCATAAATCAAGTGGATCTTTTGTTGGGCAAGTATTACTCCAACTCTTATGGCTTCATCAGCGAATATGTTATTTTTCCCTGGATAAGCACCTCCAAAGACACAAATTTTTTTAATGCGTTGGGACGAAGTACTTTCCATTTTTTTTCTTTTTCGAGTGCCTGAAAGAGAATGAGTACATGGTGTAATATATAGAGGACTGAGTAGTGAATCAGACAAGAGTAATAATGTCGCCGAAAGTGTATCTGACCTGTCAGAAGAAAATGTTAACCTAACAAAAAAATTTTGCGTGATTTCAGGAAGAAAATCAAAAAGAAAAGAAAAAGCAACCGTAAAAGACCAATGCAAAAAAAAAATGAGAATAATTACACAAATCGAACAACACGTAAATTAAATCGAAATGAAATTATTGCAAATCAAACCAAAAGCTGATAAGTCATTTATTGTAGTTGTGATTGTGGCTCACATCTTCCTCTGGTTTTACGTCCAGAAACGGCTTAAACGCCTTCTATGAGTCGAGGATATGCTTCCCATCCAGTTTTCTTACAAGCTGGCAAACAGGGTCTTTTAACATCAGATTCCCAAGATGTTGCCATTCCCTTTGGAATTGCGGCCATAAATCAAGAATTTCTCTTTGTACGTCTCCACTAGGATGCGTCTCAAGAGAAAGTTGGATATTACCCAAATTCTCCTTACTCAGTCCATCCTTAATGAATTCAATTTTATCATCTCGATTAGAGGACGGAATCCCAATAGAACGACATTTACCGTTACACGTCCATCGTGCACATTTGTGGCAATTTGAACTCATGCGCTTTGCTCGTCGCTTCTTTGCAAAAGTGCTTCTACCTGTACCTGGTAAATGCAAAACAGGAAGATATTCATCTTCACGTACCTTAGCTTCAATTATCCAACGTATGTCTTCAGGAATCCCTTTGTGCATAAGCATTCTTAATCTTTCAAATCGAACTTGGTAAAGCTTCAGTAAAATATTTCGAGGAAAAGGAGGAAATCGTTTCTGCAATCTTGTGAGAATATCATCCATCTTGAAAAAAAAATGAAAAAGGAATTGAAAGAGAAATTTATATACAATATCAGTTTTGTGGGTAGCTGATGGAACCGACTTAAATAATCACGGAGTACCGTTATCCGCCATTTAACCGGGAAAAAAAATGTTTGTTTTTTTTTTTTTTTAAGATTAGTAAAAATTATATTTACATCTAGTTATTTTCAAAACAAGGATCAGAAAGAAAAACAACCTCTTCTTGAGTAACATGATTTTCCAAAAAGAGTTTGAGTCTTTGTCCATTTACCTTGAATACGTTACCATTTTGAGGATTCTCAATGTCAACTGCTCCATAATGATACACATGCTTAACCACAAATGGGCCAGTCCATCTTGATCTCAATTTACCAGGAAATATGTGAAGTCTAGAATTATAAAGTAGAACTTTTTGCCCAACATCAAATGTTTTTCTTGAAATTAACTTGTCATGAAAGGCTTTAGTTCTTTCTTTATGAATTTTAGAATTCTCATATGCATCATTTCTGAGTTCCTCAAGTTCATTTATGACTGGAAAAGTTTCATTCTCACCCAAAAAGGAATATTTTAGCTCGGATGGCAATGGTTTTAAATCCAGCTTGGGTGGTTCAATAGTTGATGGTACAGTGACATTTGTGAGTGATGGAAGTTCCTCAAACTTTTGTTTCCAACAATGCTTGACCTGAAAAGAATTTAACAAAGAATCAGTGTGTGAAATTTCTGAAGCATTATCAAACTCACATTCAATTAAATAAGCTTCTAAAGGATCATGGAATGTGGTAGTGGTGAGATGTTCATGAACAAGTTCTTCAATGAAATCCACTTCATGTACTTCTGAATCATCACCAGGTTGCTTGCAAGTGTTGAACACATTTAATTCTAAAGTCATATTTCCAAAAGAAATGTTCAACATACCATTCCTGCAATTTATCAGAGCATTAGAAGTTGCAAGAAATGGACGGCCTAATATAACAGGAATTTGAACATTTGGATTTGAAACAGGATGTGTGTCCAAAACAATAAAATCAACAGGGAAGTAAAAATTATCAATTTGAACCAAAACATCTTCAACTATCCCTCGAGGAATTTTTACAGAACGATCAGCTAGTTGAAGTGTAACAGGTGTTTCCTTGAGTTCACCTAAACCTAACTGTTGATAAACAGAAAAAGGCAAAAGATTAACACTAGCACCAAGATCAAGCAATGCACGTTCTATTCTAGTGTTTCCAATGATGCATGAGATTGTTGGACATCCAGGATCTTTGAATTTTGGTGGAGTAAGGTGCTGAATGATTGAGCTCACACTTTTCGTCAGAAATGCTTTCTTTTGTACATTATGTTTCCTTTTAACTGTGCACATATCCTTCAAAAATTTAGCATAAGATGGAACTTGTTTGATTGCATCCAATAAAGGAATGTTAATCTTAACTTGTTTGAAAAGTTCATAAATTTCTGCATTTTGATTCAAATTCTTTATTGTTTGCAACCTTTGAGGAAAAGGAGCAGGATGCATACCTTTTTCTTTGTCCAAATTTTCAAGAAGTTCAGACTTACCATCATCCTTACCAATATTTTTCGGAGGGGAAGGAGGATCTTGGTCTTTTGATGGAATCTTTTTGTCAATTGCCTTTCCACTTCGAAGAGTTGTGATAGAACTGGCATTTTCCTGTTGAGTTTCATTGGAGCAAGAAACAAGACATTGAGTAGAAGGGTTAGGCTGAGGTTGAGCAGGAAACTTACCTTTTTCTTGAGTGCGTAATGAAGCTGTCAATGTGGACAAGGTGTTTTTGATCTCATTGATGTCCTGTGAAGTTTGGTTATTCACATTTGCTTGTGTTTGCATGAATGCTTGCAATGTCTCTTCCAAGGTTTGTACACGTGAAGGTTGATAGGAAAAAGTGTTGCCCGGCTTTTGAGATTGTGGTACCTGAACATGATTATTATTCCGCCAACTGAAGTTGGGATGACTTCTCCATTCAGGGTTATACGTTTCAGAGTAAGGAGAAGGAAAAGGCTTTTTAAATGTGTTTATGGAATTTACTTGATCATGCAACACTTCTTTAAGAATGGGAATGTTTGGACATTCAGAAGTGGGGTGTCCCATGATTTCACAAATTCCACAACTTTCTTCATTTTTAACCGTTTTTACTTCGTTTACTTCTCTAAGTTCCATGGCTTCAATCTTTCTAGCCAAATTAGCTACTTTAGCTTTTATCTCATCTTCTTCACTAAAATGATATTTACCTCTGTTAGAAACAAGATTAGATCTATTGAAACTTTCAGAGGAATTATCTGTGTGCCAGGCTTGAGAGTTATCTGCCAAATGGTCTAGGTAGTCAAAGGCTTCTTCAGGTTCTTTTTCTAGAAACTCACCGTTACACATTGTTTCAACAAATTGTTTAGTTTCGGGAGTTAAACTTTCATAAAAGAAACTAATAAGACGCCATTTTTCAAAACCATGATGTGGACAAGAACTTAACAAATCTTTAAAACGCTCCCAGCACTGAAAAAATGCTTCATTTTGATTTTGATTGAAATTTTGAATCTGTCTTTTCAAAGCAGTAGTTTTATGTGCTGGGAAAAATTTCTTTAGAAACTCAGTTTGTAATTCTTGCCATGTGCCAATTGACCTTGGTTTTTAATTATGAAGCCAAATTTTTGCTTTATCTTTTAAAGAAAAAGGAAATAATTTTAGCTTGACAATTTCATTTGTACATTGTTGGTCATTAAAGGTGACACATACATCTTCGAAGTCTTTTAGAAACGAGTAAGCACTTTCCGATTCTAACCCATGGAAATTTGGAAGCAAAGCTATCATACCTGGTTTGAAACAAAAGTTGTTTGCATTGAGAGGAAAAATAAAACAAGAGGGTGATGAGCTTCGAGTTGGTTGCAAGTAGTCACGCATGGTGCGTACTTGTCTGTTCTCATCTTCAGCATAAACACTTTCATTGTCAGCCATGGTAGGAGTTGTATTAGAAAGATTACCTGAAAAAGTTTCACAATAAAATCTAACTAAACGACGAGATCTAAAATCACGTCGCCAAACAAGCATAAAACAAAGTTAATAAATAGATAATATATAAATATAAACTTTACAATATAAATATAAATATATAGAAAATTAGGAGGTATAACCAGCCAAAAAAAATAAATATACTTATAAACTTATATACTTAGTATTGCTTCCCCGGCAACGGCGCCAAAAACTTGATGGAGACTCAATTAAGAGTTGTAAACCCAAGTGCAGGTTATGTTCAAGTAATAAATTCTCGGGTGTCCGAGGTCGAATCACAGGGAAGCGTACTAGTAAGTATAAGTTTATAAATATATATGAAAAAGAAAATAAACAAGATATTAGGGAATCAATAACAAAGAAAGTAAACAAGATATTAGAGAACAAAATAAACAAAATAACATAAAAGCAATTAAACAAGATATAAAAAACAATAAGAAATGATGTTGAGGTTAGAGAATCCACTCTTGGTGTTATGCTAAGATTAATCTTGTTTTATTACACAATTGAAATCCACACATAAGGGAGGTTCCAATCAGAAGGTTTAGCAATTCAGTCCAAATTGTCCAACGTCCATAGCATATGATATTATGTTCATTTGGTGTCCTCAAAACTCATAAAAAGAGTCCAAGCATTCCTTATGCCAAGGTATATGTCTACAACAAATCAAGGTTATGAAACCAAGCATTTACTGTGCCATTTTCATTGTCAATAATGAATCAAGATCTCTACTTTGCAAGTATGATTTTAAACCAAAAGAAAATATTATCTATACTAGTGTTTATAAATGATGATTTATTTTAGCTCATGTTTAAGAGACTAACCTTAGCATTTACCAAGAGCTTCACCTCATCACCTCAACAATATGATTAGCAACACATACTAAAAATGAAAAAAAATATAAGAAACATAAGTAAATAAAGAAAAAGAAAACTAGAGAAAGGAAAAAAGAAGAAAACTTAGAGAATTTTATTACAATGGCTAAAATCCTACCAATGTATAATGTATCCTAATACTCATCCAAGGCCCTCTATTTATACACATTTTGGAGAGCTAAATGACAAGAGACAAGCTTTATAAATTTCAAAGGTAGGTATAATAGGTGGGTGCATTTTTCTAACAATTTTCGTCATGTTGTATGACAATTCTGATCAGCCAGCTTGATGGTCGATTTTGTCAATGTTGGAGGCTCGATCTGATCAAATGGTCTTCTAGAAAAATATGCCCCTATCAGTTACTGATCCATAGCCGTTGGAATCAGATCATTTTCTCATGTGGATCGGAAGATATAGTCAAAATACCAAAACGGTGCAGAACAGACGTCATTGCACATCAGCCAACTTGATGGTTGATTTCGGTAGGGAAAACGACTCCGTTTCAAGAAGTGTAAAACATGAAAAAGATAGATATGCCTCTTAACTTTGCATGGTTAAAATTTCAGCCTTATTGCTTCAGTGAAACTCCAAATATAGCTGATATGGCAAAAGGTGTCGGAACTGGAACTGAATTGGATTTGCCCTTAATTCTTGATTTAACCTAGTAATCTGAAATCACTCAAAAAAACTCATGAAAAACACCAAATTACATAAAAATATAAAAGATCATAAACACAAGTAGACTAAGCAATAATAACTCGTATTTGACACAAAACAATAATAAAACATAATTAAAAACTATATAATTATACGAGTTATCAATAGAGCCTCTGATTAGAGGAGCAATTTATTTTTCCAAGTGATAGAGCCTCTGATTAGAGGAGCAATTTATTTTTCCAAATGATAGAGCCTCGCTAAAAAAGGATCTCAATAACCGGACAAAATTGGTTATACTGTCTTTGCCCTATTCCTGATTCTCAGCAATGTGCAAAGAGGGGCAGCTGTAATAACCAATTTTCGTCCGGGTCGGATCTGAATCCGGCCCGAAACAAGTACGAACCGGGCCTGCTATTCAGCAGGCACAATCTACTGTCCAGGCCCAAATCAACAGGGCCTGCTACTCAGCAGGCCCATTTCCCATTTCCTAACCCTAATCCCCTACCCCTGAAACCCTAGCCGCCTCCCTATTTTCCCAAAACCTGACAGCCACCCTGGCCACCTGACTCCCTGCCCTGCCACTGCCAAACCCCAACCTACACGCCACCCCTACCAACACGCCAACCAACCCTGCAACCCAAGCCCCCACACTCAACCCTCCATAAAAGGAGCCCCCGAATCGGAACCCAGGAGGAAGAAGGAGACCCCACCGATTCGGACCTCTCCCGGAGGCCCCCAGATCCGAACCAACAGAGAGGGCCGAAGCCCCTCAGAGGAGGAGGCCCCTCAACCAGCCGCAAATCGACACCCAAAAATCCAGATCTGGGGTCCGAAACCCAGATCTGGATACCCCCCATTTCGAAACAAAATCACCAAAAAAAAAACAGATCGGCCCCCCTCTCCGAACCAACCCGCTCAAAAAAAGAAAAAAAAACCTGCAAAAAGAAAAAACCACAAACCAAACAGCAAAAAAAAAAAAAAAGACAGGCGTCAAAACGACGCCGTTTTGGTCCTTGGAAGCGGGTCCGTAGGACCCGCGCGCGGACCCGCGGGTCGACCCGGGGTCCGCGCACCCGACCCGTTTCGCAGAAAAAAAAAGGAAAAGAAAAAATCTGGGCCAGACCTGGCCCAGCAGGCCAGGTCAGGCCAGAACCAGACCTGGCCCAGCAGGCCAGGCCTGGTTTTAGGCCAAAAAAAAAAAAAAGAAAGAAAAAAAAAAGGAAAAAAAATATAAAAAATTTACGATTTTGAAGTTTTTGACTTTTTTGGATTTTTGACATTTTCAGGTGATTTTACGAAGATCAAGTTCGGCCTTCTAATTTTCGGATCGTCGACATTTTTCAGGTATGATTTTCACCACTATTTTTGTTTATTATTTTGTCCGACATTCGATATATTTTTGTTATTCTGTTTCGATTTTAAAATATTAAAATAATAATTTTTCTAATTAATACATGTCTTTTAAAATTATTTTTGGTAAATAAAATTCTCTAAAAACGGATTTCTTTCTCGGGATGGTCGAAGTATCAATCGTTCTTTGAAATGGTCCGAGTAAGAATAATAATCGAAACACTATCGGAAGTATCGGAGTGATTCAGGAATTACTCTCACATAGATAATTTCTTTTATTTCGAAAATAATTATTAAAAGCATTTTAATTTACTTTTCACAAAAAAAAAAGGATTTTAATAAATGCGAATAACCGACGACAGAATTCGAAGGACGTCACGGTAGTGATTCCTAAGATATCTTGAGGTGCGAGAATTTCGTTAAATACCACCACGAGTGGTGGGAGTATTTAGCGACATGCTCGATACAAAAATTCGTTTTCGTTTTTAAAAAAAAAACAATGGAAATAATCTAAATAAAAAAAATGAATAAAGAGCGAATTTTTATTACGCTCGATATTTTGCCAGGCATGTGTTTTTAATATTATGATTTGCGTGTTTAATTTTACAATTATATGTTAAGTCGTGTGCATCCGATATTTAAATATTCGCATCATACGCATTTTAATAAAAAATGGATGTAAATTGCCGACGACGGAATTCAAAAGATATCACGGTTGTGATTCTTGAGATGTCTTGAGGTGAGAAGATCTCGTTAAATACCACCGAGAGTGTCGGGAATATTTAACGAGTATTTTCGATAATAAATTTATGTTCGCTTTCGATTTTTTTTAAAATTAAAAACAGTTCAAGAAAATTCAAAAAAAAATAATAAACATGTTTTTTTAAAATAAAATAAAGGAAAAGAGAATTAGTTTTAAATACCGATGTTAAATCCATTAAACCGAGATTTAAGATAACACGTGATCAAGTGGTACCATTTTCTAAACGGGCGTTGCGGGGGTGCTAATCCTTCCCCGCACGTAACCGACTCCCAAACCCGATTTTGTTTTCTCTCTGGTTCAAAGCGCGGACTTCGAAATTGGTTTTACAAAATGTTTTAATTAATTTTAAAATACTTTTCTAAAAACCGGTTTTAATAGGTGGCCAATCACACCTAGCAAAAAAGATTGGTGGCGACTCCATTTTTGTAACGGTCGAAAAAATCGTTATGACAATTATAAAAAATTTATAATTAATATAATATTTATTTTTAAATTTAATGAAAATAATACATTAAATAAAAAAATTTAAAATAAAATTTTAACTAACTTAAAAAAATGTAATGTATTTTAGTGTCGGTGAGTTTGATCTATGAATCTTCTTGAATAGAATAATTTGTTTTATTTGGTCCCATGGGATATTCCAAGGATATTCCATTTGCTTTTTGGGTATAAAATAAATTAATTTGACTTATTAAAATGGCCATACATTTTAAAATTATTTTTGGAATTTTTAGAGTTTGAGAAGATAATGTTATAATTTGAAAACCATGTGAGGCACGAGGGTAGTGCCTATAATTTTCATTTTGGCAAGTGCCCTAGAAAATCATATGTTACAATTTGAATATAAAACTTTATATATATATATATATATATATATATATAGAAGTGATCATGGGCCGGGCCGGGTTTAGGTCGGGCTCAGACTATATGCTAAGAGTTTTTATGTCTGTTCAGGCTCGGCCCGGTCCGAAATATGGGCTATTTTTATGTCCAAGTCCGGCCCATATTTTTACTACAATATCTAGGCTCGGCTCGTCAAATTTTTTTATTGAGTTGTATTTTTGTATAGGTTAAAATTCAAGGATAATAAAGTAATTTCATATTATAAATTATTTAACTATTAAATATAAAATATATTTATTTTTTTATAATACTATCCGGGCCGGGCCCGGGCTTAAATTTTTCTGCCCAAGGCCCGACCCATTTAAAAACGGGCCTAAAATTTTGTCCAGACCCATTTTTTGGGTCTAGCATTTTTGTCCAAATCCTCTCAAATATCGGACGGGCTTCGGGTTTGGACGAGTAACCCGACCCATGAGCAGGTTATATATATATATATATATATTATAATTTTGGCAAGTGCCATAAAGGGCTAAATTTTCAAAACATACTAAAATTATTAAAATGGCAAGTCTAAGAAGTTGGAAAAAAAAAGGCTTGCATTTGTTAACAGTAGTATAATTGGTATAGTATTGAATTTTTAATTTTAATAATTAAAATTTAATTCGTCTCAAATATTAAAAAAAAATTACTCTTGAATAAATTCACATATTTCTTACTAAAAGTTGGATAATAATTATATTTTCTCTCTTTTTATCTATTTATCTATATATATATATATAATCTATGACACATATAAAAGCACGGATGTGAAAAATATTTTGAACTGAGAAAAACGAACATCTTCTTTGAATAAATTTTTAAATTTCCATTTGAAATCAATTTTTATTTATTATAATTATGAATTTGAATAATAATATTATTTTTTTAATAAAAATAGTTTTAATTATATTGAATTGCAATAACTTATGATAGATTTTTTGAATAATAGTTTTTACTAGTTAATTTTCGTCTAACAAAAGTAAAGTTTTAGTCTATGAGTAGCTTTTTTTTTTTTTTACAAAAATAGTCTATAAGTAATTAAATCATCATCTTTGATTAAAATTCTAAATTGTCATTTTATTTATTTATTATAATTTTGAACTTTAATAATAGAATTAGTTTACAAATAGAAAAGAGTTTTAATTATATTAAGTTAATATGATAAAAAAAATTTAGGCAATAATTTTTTAGATAATTCTTAATTGATTAAATTTCATCAAACAAAGATAAAATTAAAATTCATGAGAAATTAAACCTCATGCCATTATATGCATGAGTAACATGAGCATGACTAATATATTAAAAAAAGGAGCGTCACAAAAACTTAAAACTTACATGAAAAAAGAAAAGAAAAACAAAGTAGAAGTTTGCAAATTACAAAATTTTGAGGGGTCGAAAACAAATTTTTGCCTTTGCTTTAGGTTGAAAAAACATATTAATAATTATAACACAAAGGACAAAACTAATAAAAACCAAATTTGTCAAAGCTATATTTAGGTGGTAATGATATGCCGTTGGCTTTAGCAATACATGTGCTTTCTTTACAAAGAAAGTAGACATTGATTTGACGTATGCGACATAGACAAATTTTTTTTTTTTTTGAGTGAAGGTATGTTCATGAGTTGATTTGAATTGCGAATTTTTTTTATTTTATTTAAGTTTATTACAGGTCAGATCTTGATCGAATTATAAATTCATTTTATTTTTTTATAAATTATTATAAAAATATTTTTATATTTTTTATAATTAAATTTAAATAAAAAATATTTTTTATTTATTTAATAGTAATTTGGGTTGAAGATATCCGAATTATAAAAAAATTTATTCAGATCCGATCTAATACAGATCAAACTGGATTTATCGAATCGATATGTATAATTGAATATTGTTTTAAAATTTAAAAATATTAATTATTATTTAATTAAAATAAAATATGATATATTCTTAGACTGATATGTGTAACGTAATCAAAGAATTAATCCAACTCAATATGTTAGATAATCAATAAAATTTCATGTCATCCAAATTAAAAGTGAAATCATAATATTGTTATCAATTGTCCTTAAATTTATTTTTAATAACAATAGAGAGATTAAATTCATCAAATTAGAGTAAAAAGACTAAAACAACAAATTTGAGATAAAAAAAAATAAAATACAGATTTTAACTTTTTTTTCTTTCTATTTTAAACATATGAATATTATTTATATATTAAAGTATTTGCTTTTTAGGAACAAAATAAAAGTCCCTATACTTTTTAATAAATGTAGCCTGAAATCAAGATGGAATTTCTATTAAAAAAACTTAAGATTGCGTTTGAAAATTTGGATTTCAAAAGATAAATTTAGATTTAAAAAATAGTGTAAATTGTGTAATAAAACACATGTAAATGTAATATTGATAATTACTTTTTAAATCCATGGATTTGTTGAATGCCTATTTAGATGTGAATTTGAAATTTATGTTTTTATACCTTTCAAATATATGATCATATTGAATCTTAATTAATTTATACATAATGTATATATTTTATTATCACAATTTATATAGAAAATGAAATCTAAATTCAAATTTTCAAATTCATGTTTTCAAATATAGCATAATAGAAATTCACAAATCATAATTGAGCACTATATATTATCATAAGCAATTGGGATGTTCAAAATTTAAAATGAGAATTCCTGATTTATATATATATATATATATACATTATATATATATATATATACATTATATATATATATATATAAACAATAGATTAAAGTAAGCCCCGAATTGGTATTATTCATGGCATTGTCTAATTTTTGTCATATCTTATATTTTGATTGGTTGTTCATTTATTTTTTTTAATTTTTTAATCCTAAATATATATATTATTTGATTTAATAAGTATCTTGTGTCAAAATTTAAAAAATTTATGACTCGAATTTTTAGTATTTTATTTATTTATAACATGTATTTACTATTTAGATAGAATATCATCGTTCGTTCTAATTAAAAAATTGAAAAGAATTTCAGAATTGGAAGAAGTGATTTTTTTTAAAAGATGTGCTTTTTGAAAGAAAAAAAAATGAATTAAAAAAATCCAAATCAGTTTTTTTCTTTACAGATTCACTTTTTTATTTGGTCTTGTTCTTTTTCTTTCCTTTGATGGATTTATTTGGAAGACATATATTTTTGGGAAAAAAATTCAAATTATTTGGAAGACATATATTTCTTGTTTGATTTTTTTTTTTTTTTTAAATTTTATTTATTTTCTAACTTGGAAGAAATAAATATGTCATTATTATTATTATTATTATTACTATTACTATTATATATTATAAAAATAATATTTTTTAAAAAATTATCACGTGTGAATTTATCACATGTCAAACAACTATCCAACATTATTAGTTTGATTGTGATTGGCCAAATTATTGTTCAAATAATCCAACATTATTTGTTCTGTAAAAGCATTGATTGATACATTGCTCCAAATGAACATAGATGGTATTGCCCATAGGTTCTTCCAATGGAACCCACCTTATCACAACTTGCTTGTGTAGCCTATAAGTTATACAACATATCTAAAAGGATCCATTGATGGGAATAGGGTGAATTATTGGAGGTGTCGATTCATACCAAAATAATATATGAGAGAGATAAAGTAAATCTATTTATGAATTGAGGTATTTGTTCTACTCGATTTTAATTATTATTTAATAATTAAAAATAATTTTATTTAAATTTAATTATAAAATATTAATTTTAATATAAATTTTTAATATTTTTTAAATAATAAAAGGAATTTGAATAAAAAAATATAAAATTTTCCGAAATTGATCCGGCTGGACTCTTAAAGAGATATAAGAGAAAGACATGGCATGTCGTGTAGGGTAGATCATGATTGAGACGACTCTTAAAGAGATATAAGAGAAAGACATGGCATGTCGTGTAGGGTAGATCATGATTGAGACGGAAGTGATACAAGAAATGGTGCTTGCCGACAAGTTGCATGTGAAACTTTGCTAATTAGAGTGTCTAAAAGCTCTTGATAAGTTATCCCATGGAGAGACACATGCTTTTTAATTTCGGCAACTGTTTCTTCGTAGTACTTAGTCCTCCATGTGCTGCACGGTTTACTTTTTTTTTTCTTCTTCCTTTTTTGGTTTTATCATTATGGTTCCTTGTATTTGTTAGGATAAATAATCAATAAAGCAACGGCAACAAAATAAAAAATACATAAAAAAAAAGTAAAAAAAAATCTTTTACACCCAATAAGTCTCTCACACAAGATGTTTTGTAACTCTCTAAACAACCATTCAACCGAAACATTCCTACTCATAAAAATTAGAAATCTTGAAAAAAGCTTCAAATCTTCACCACGAGAGATCCAAAATGGTTGGTTAAGCTCACATCAAATGCTTTTAAGAATTTCAAATGTGATAATAAATGAGCATGAAATGACCCTTCCGTAAAAATGCACTTGCACTTGCACTTGCAGAACGAAAGATATTAAAAGTTGATATTAATCAGCAACTGAATAAAATCAAGAAAAATGCCCCTTATTGCTTCTTTCAAATCATCAAAACATCTTTGTCAGCTTCCAAAGACTTTCCCATCACCCATTTCTACCCATGACCAGTTAGCTGATAGATTAACAAAACTTCTTAATAAAGGTTTTTGTTCTTGAGATCCAAGATTGGTGGTTCTCCATCTTGCGGGACATGTAAAAGATAAAGATAAAAGAGAAGATCAAGTAGATAATCTTTTATCATTTTGTATAGATTAGATAAAGTTAATCTTTGTAATTAGTTTTTTATCTCTTATAGATGAGATAAGCTAATCTCTTATTTCTTGTATAGATGAGATAAGATAATCTCTTATCTCTTATATAGATGAGATAAACTAATATTTATCTCTTATCTCTTGTACACTATATATATTCATTGATGATTAATAAATTTCTCAAATTCAAACACCAAACATTTATCTCTCTTACAGTTACCTCCACAACAATCAACTGATCCAAACCATCAATTAATCGAAGGAAACTTCAAGCCAATCAAGATAAGTCAATCAACAAGATCAACTAATGCAAAATAAAAATAAAGGCACCAGCTTCATTAAGAGAAGCACCCATCTCTTACAATTTCATTTCTTATTGTGTCAAAATCCTCTGTTAAAATCAACCACAATCAATGCAAATAGACACTATAAAAGACAAGGGAAGAAAAGAACCCAATCCACAATGTAAAAAACCATGAAAATCAACTGCACCCACACCAGTCGAAATACATGTCCTCTCATCAACAATCTTGGTTGAATTAAAAGCTCATCCAATGTGTAGCAACCTAATTTTATCCAAACGAATCAAGTCTCGGGCCATATTCTGAGTCAAAAGGTTCACGTGAGATTTTAAAATTTTCAATTTTGATCATTTTATTCCGATGGTTCGATTCGATTAGTTGTTATTCGATTAGTTAAAATTTCAAGTCAATTAATTGTACCATTTTGTTAAATCAGATTTAATTTAATTGGTGTCACAACCTAAAAAATAACGAGTCTCATCGCAAGATTTTATTATTTGTTAAGCGTGACATTAAAAAAAACGGAGGAAAAGTCGACTTAATTCCTCTAGAAAAATGAAGGTTTTGAAAATGACCTTAAAAAAGACATGGAGTCGCCACCAATCTTTTTAGCTAGGTGTGATCGGCCACCTATTAAAACCGGTTTTATAAAATATTTTAAAAATTAATTAAAACATTTTAAAAACCAATTTCAAGTCTGCGTTGTAAACCAGAGAAATCAAAGAAGCGGGTTCGGGAGCCGGTTACGTGTGGGGAAGGATTAGCACCCCCACAACGCCCGTATAAATCGATACCTTATTAATCGTGTGTTATCTCAAGTCTCGGTAAAAATTGGTTTTAAATTTAGTATTTCAAGTTAATTCCCAATTTAAAGAAAAATATTCCATTTTTAATTGAAAATGATCCGGAATTTATAAATTCAAAATTTTCCTATATTCCCCAACAAACGTGGCAAAATATAGGAATTTTTATTAATTTTGAAAAATTTTCCGAATCATTCTCTTTTTAAAGAAGATATTCCGTTATTAATAATAATTGATGATATCCTCCCCAGCAAACCCGGCAGAGAACTCATAAATTATTTTAACTCGGGAATATCTTTATTTTATTGAAAACCATTATTTTTTTTGAAAACATTTAAAAGAAATGAATATGTATATGCATGACATAAATAAAATGACATAGCAAAATCTAAATAATATAATGCAACCTAAATGACATGACATGATTTGAATGCCTTAGCATATTCTAAATGAAATGAAATATCCTAAGTTATATGATATATTCTAAATGAAATGAAATGACCTAGGTAACATAGTATATTCTATATAAGATGAAATAACCTAAGTAACATGATATTTTCTAAATGAAATAAAATATTCTAGATGACATAATATATCCTAAATGAAATGACCTAGGTAATATAATATATTCTACATGAAATACAATATTCTAAGTCATATGATATAATCTAAATAAAATAAAATATTCTAGATGACATAATATATCATAAATGAAATGAAATGATTTAAATGACATGACAAATATGAATGGTATGTCATATAATTTAAATGACATAGAATAAAATAATGCTATCATGTAATATGCATGAAAATAAAAATAATAATGCATGAACATAGTATATGCTAAATAAAAATAACTAAATAAAAGCATAAGATATCATGAAATATTCAAAACCATATAATAAACCATGTAACATCAAAAAATATAAATCAAAATAACAACAATATCATAGAAATTATTATAGCAAGAATCACATATTATATAAAATGCATGAATATGAAAAATGCAATGCATGAAATGTATTTTTTCCTTTAATTAAGGAAATTCTTATATCTAAAAAGATATCCGGCTACCTTAGGAAAATATGTCAAATTAAATATTCTAAAACCAAAATACTTTGTGATTGTTTGAAAACAATTTTGAAAAGCTTGAATTAAAATAAAAACTGAGCTAAATCTTTTTTTAAATGGCTCTAATTCCCTAAGTTTAAAAATCCGGACTTGACTACCCTTAACCCGAGACTTGAAAAACCATTTTTGGAGTTTAAAAAGGCTTAGAAACTACCCTAAGTCAGTAGCTAACCCTCCTAATCAGCCCACTCTAAGTAACTTAACCAAAACAGAAAAATGATTTTTCTTTAAATTCAATTCTGACTCCACTATCCAGTTTTAAGCCACGATTTTTTACCCTATTTTTAAAAATTCAAAAAATTTCTGAAAACAATACTGGAGACTCAGGACATGTAAAACTACACGAAAAAAAATCGGCTTAATTTTCTGATTAAAAATGAATTCCCAGAAAAATCAGAGATGTACGAGTTTTGGGTGAAAAAAAAACTGCTTTGCCAACACATTTTTGCCTTTGATAAAATCATTTAAAAATCAAAGTAAAAATATTTGAAACTCCTAAAATGACTTACAAACAGTAGCTAGGACTTTTTGAAAGTTAGATAAAAATTGGCTAAGTAAAAAAAATCACAAAGGTAGAATAATCAACTTGACAAACTTAATTTTCCACAAGTGTGCTCAAGAGAGCATGACTTTGAACCATTAATTGGCTCAAGTCATTATTCAAGTGGCATGAACATGAAATGCATGAAACAATACAGCAAACATAGTGCATGAAATGCATGAGCTTAAACCTAAATGTCATGAAAAAATGCATGGCATTCATAAAGTGACCTAGACCTAAATGAACTTGCATGGCATTTAATGCAACCTAGACCTAAAATGCATGAACATGCATGGCAAATAAACCTAACTTAATAACTAAAATATACATGGCATTTTCACAAACACAAAACATGCTTAAACCAAAAACTCAACCAAATATCATGAAAATGCTAACCTATCAACTAACATGGCAAGAATACACATAAAATGCAAAAATTCCAAGAGGGCCGAATAGCATAATGTAACTAGCAAACATGGCATTTTCACAAACACTTGGTATACTAGCATGCAAAACTAAATCAAATGGCATGTAAATGCAAAAACCTACCAACTAACATGGCAAAAAATGCAACACACAATGCAAAACACATGGAGTAGCCAAATGGCCTCAAGCTCCAACAAGCATGGCATTTTCACAAACACTTGGTATACTAACATGCTCAAATAAAATATAACACTTAAATCATGCAAAGACCACACAAGCATTTTCACAAACACTTAATATACTAAATCTAAAACATGCTCAACTAAGATATAAAACTCAAATCATGCAAAGACCACACAAGCATTTTCACAAACACTTGATATACTAAATCTAAAACATGCTCAAATTTAAACAACATGAAAACAGAAAATTAAAAATGCACAAACATGATATTTAAAACATAAGTGGCAACAAACAAAGCAGCCAAATTAAAATATAACTCAAGAATATGAAGTAACATAACATTTAAAACATCAAAATCAAAGAAAATAACATAAACAATATGGTAAAAAATAAACCCAAAACAGCAACTTAAATAAATAATGTAGGCCATTTGGCCATGGTGAGTTTATTGTAAAAATAAAATGTAAAAAATATATCTAAGAAAGAGATGAAAGAAGAACTTAAGAAGAACAATAAAAAAACATTTATTTAAAATAGAAACTCACCAAATAATAATCAAAATAGCAAAAACAAGAATGGAAAATCAAGAAAGTGCAAGAGTTGGTGCTCAAGAGCAACCTCAAGAAGCTAATATTTCAAGCTTTTCTCTTCAAACTTTCCTTTCTTTTCTAAACTTTTCTTTTTTGCTTTCAACCAAGGAGAGAAAAAACAAGTAAAAACTCTAAGAACTCAGCAAAATGAAGATGAAAAAAATGAAATTCTGCTCCCTCTATGTGATGGCAGAATTTTACTTCTCTCCTCCCCTAGGATGTTGTCATTTTGATTCCAACCAACTTCCATCCAAGGGCTAGTGATTCAAGGTGAAAAATTATGAAATTATCACCATTAGATTAGCATCTCAGCTCTCTCAAATTACAGCTGTTCAAGAATATTGTTGACATCTCTCTTGGCCTATGTGGCTTAATCACCATGGCTTGATCAAAGAGAATCTCTAATTAACTCTTGATTTTTAGCCATTTGATTGAAAAATCAGAAGCTTCCTCCTTCCTTTGGGCCTGGGCAGGCCAGCACTTCTCTTTTCCAGCCCAACTCTGATTTTTTGAAAGGCCCAAAGAAGCCCTTTTTCGGTTGCTTGGGTGAAATGACCGTTTTGCCCCCCGGATGCAAATAAATATCAAATGGACTCCAAATTCAATTTTCATTTTTTTAATACTTCCAAAATAATAAAATATTGAGTTCTGGAAGTTTTCAAAATTATCCGAGTCCGTTTGCTATTTATTTGGATTTTTTCTTCCAAAAAGCCCTTTTATGCCCCTACATTTTACCATTTTTTAAACGAGAAAAATCAAGATTTTTCTTCACCAATCTCTTCAAAATAATTAAAAAGTGTGATCTGGAAGTTTTCATAATTTTTGGAGCTCATTTGGTATTTTTTCGGGATTTATCAGCTTGAATTACTGCATAGGAGGCTCGGGATTTGACCATTTTGCAAACGAACTCCAAATCAAGATTTTCTTTTACAATCTATTCCAAATAATTTAAAAATGAGATTTGCAAAATTTCAGAATTTTTGGAGTCCATTTGCTATTTTTCCGGGATTTATCTTTTTGAATTATTGCATAGGAGGCCAGAAATTTGGCCATTTTGCAAACGAACTCGGAATCAAGATTTTTTTTCGCCAATATATTCCAAATAATTTAAAAATGATATTTGAAAATTTTCAAAAGATTTGGAGCTCATTTGCTATTTTTTCGGGATTTTCCTTTTTAAATTACTACATAAGAAGCCTGGGATTTGGCCATTTTGCAAACGAACTCCGAATCAAAATTTTATTTCGCCA
This sequence comes from Fremontodendron californicum, assembly GCA_030761205.1. Lineage (NCBI taxonomy): Eukaryota > Viridiplantae > Streptophyta > Magnoliopsida > Malvales > Malvaceae > Fremontodendron > Fremontodendron californicum. The sequence continues at coordinate 21,514,274 of JAULJL010000022.1, read as the reverse complement.
ATCTCTTCCAAATAATTTAAAAATGAGATTTGCAAATTTTCAGAATATTTGGAGCTCATTTGCTATTTTTTCGGGATTTTCCTTTTTGAATTACTACATAAGAAGCCCGGGATTTGGCCATTTTGCAAACGAACTCCGAATCAAAATTTTATTTCGCCAATCTATTTCAAATGATTTAAAAATGAGATTTGAAAATGTTTAGAATTTTCAGAGTCCATTTGCTATTTTCCCAAATTTTCCAATTTTGCCCTTTTTGCCTTCGAAACCCGGCTTTGCTTAAAACAAGTCCGATTTTCATATTTTCTTCAAACTGAGCCTTGGGCTATCATTTTCTAAAAGTTCCTCATCCATTGGGGGCTTTGGTCTTTCCAAGTCGGGCCATTTCTGTGATTCTTCCCGATTTCACCGAAATCCACTAAAAACCCTAATTCTCGGTTTTTCCCGGATTGACTTTTCTTTCGATTTTTCTTGCAAGTGGCTTCTCCATTACCCGTAGTAAGTGCTTATCTTTCATTTGAAACCTTCAATTTCGACCAATTTGATCGTTTAAGCACTTTTCCCCAAACTTCTCGGATTAGGGTTTCCTTTCTACTGAATCTCCAAATGCCAACTTTCGAACTCCATATCTTTCAATGTAGACCTCGGATTATCAAAATTCTTTTGCCATTTTTCAATTGAACTAAAAATCTTGATTTTGAAAATGGGTTGACTTTTTCAGTAGTTGACTTTCTGGGGTTGACTTTTTCGGGGTTGACTTTTTTCAAGTTTGACTTTTTATGCTCGCCCTCTTAAACTAAGTCTCAAAGTATCACCTGCAGGATGAAAACAATCTTTTTACACTCAGAAACATCAATTTAGGAAGAAAACATACCTGTTTTAGTGGTCCGGACAAAATTAGGTGTCTACAATTGGGCTTTGTGTTTTAAAATTAATTTAAAAGAGGAATCAGATTTCAATTTTTGGCTTGAATTTTTTCTATTGGATTAAGGTTTTAGTATTTGGACTAGTCTTTGGAGCCTTGAGGTCTAAAGTAAAAAATATTGCTTTGGTCTTGTTAGGGCATGCTGGCGGCCCAATAGCCAGCAGCCTATTCGAGCATGGCAGCTTGTATGCCAGACTGCTAGCACAGCCCATGCCAGACACCCCAGCAGCCCCCACTGCCACTTGGTACTACAGCAAACCATCCATGCCACTGTCTGGCAGGAAACGCCACCCCTACCCTGCCAGTACCCACCTGCACACGCCACCAGGCCAGCCACCCTAGTCCCATGCTCTTGCAAGCCCTTTCCGCCACACGACAACCCTGGACACCACTGCTCCTGCACTCAACCCACACCACCATAAAAACCCACCTCCATCAACCCCATTAGACCCCATGGCCAAAAACCCGAGACCACCACCTAGAGTACCCGATCCCCTGCAGCAAACCACCAACACATCCCACTAGGGGAACTACACATACAAAAAAAATCAACAAAAAGCATCATAAAGCACACAAATAACAAAACGCAAAAACATAAAAAAAAAAAAAAAAAAACAAAGGGAGGTTTGGCCATTTGATGGTTTAGTGGGCTAGGGGACATTTTCGGACTATTCCAACGGTAGGAACGGGAATCGGGTAGAGAAGATGGCTTGGTGAAAGTTTGATGATGATCCAACGGCAGAAAGCGGTGGGATCGGAGTTTTGAACCGCGGGTTAAACTCCTAGATCTATACTTTTCGGGGCATTTTTAGGCAAAACAAAGGTCGGAGTTGGAAAGAGGAGGTAAAAACGGTTCCGAGGTAAAATTTTGGGGTTGATCGACCATCGACGAGCTAAGACCGACGCGACGGTCCGGTGCCGGATTCTGGGCTGGTGACCGGGTTATGGGAATTTCTTAGAAAGAAAGGAGAGAGTTTGAAGGGAGAGAGAGGAAGAGAGAGAAAAACAAAAAAAAAGGTTTGGGGGGTTTAAATAGCGGCACCAAAACGGTGCCGTTTAGAGGGAGAGAGGGTCCGCATGCCTGACCCGTGGGCTGAGGGGAATAAAAAAAAAAGAAAAGAAAAGGGAGGAAAAAAAAGAAAGGAAAAGAAAGAAAGGAAAAAAATAAAAAAATAAAAGAAGAAAATAATTAATTAATTCCCTCTACAAAATTCATCCGAACACTCAAATCCCGGCTTTATGCATTTCCCGAAGGTAAATTTTTATTTATTTATTTATTTATTTTTATTTATTTATTTATATTAAATTAAATTAAATTAAATTAAATTAATATTTTATATTTTTTTATTTTATTTATTATTTTATTATGACTTTTTATTTATTTATTTATTTTATTATAGTTGTTATTATTATTTTTACTATGTTATTAGTTTTACCTTTTTATTTTATTTTTTAATTTTTTTCTTCATGCTTTTATTTTTATTATTATTATTTTTTTTAAATGTGTTATTAATCTATTATTTTTTTAAAATTTTTTTTTTCAGATTTCTTAAATATTTGGCGAGAAATATTTCTTAATCTTTGTCGGGTTTGCCGGGGAGGTTAGGAAATTCCTCAGCGTACGTGTTTCTAAAATAGTAAAGTATTGTTTTCGTTTTACTCAGAATTACATGAGTGTTAGGGGGAAGAATATTTTTCTAAGCTTTGTCGGGTCTACCGGGGAGTTCGGTTAAATGTTCCGACGTTTTCCATTTATGTAATTTCAAATATATAAAATACATTAAAAGGAATTTTAAAATATGATTGCTTGCATATTCTTTGTTTATATTCTTTAATAATTATTACTTATACCATGTTCTTAATTATATTATTTAATGATTAATATTTTTGTTCATGTCATTTAATAATTGATGCTCATGTTAATTCTAGGTTCATGATCTTTGTTAATCAATGTGTATATGATTTTTGTTTATAATATGGTTTTAATTATGCCATGTGATAATTATTACTTAGGTTAATTTCTTAATGTTGTAACAACCGAATTTTGTCCGGGTCAAACTCAGGACTCGGATCACATCCCGAGCCAAGTCTCGGATTAGTTTCAAGTCCAATTTAAATTTTACTTTCTAGTCTCTATTATTATTATTTTTAATTTAATTGTGTTTTATTTTATCATTATTCGATTTTATTTTTATTTTATTTATCTTGATTTTGGCGGGCTTGAAAGCCCAGACCAGTTGCGAGGCCCGATACCACCCCTACCCACACCCAAGTACTGGGCCTGCCAGGTAGCAGGCCCACTTGCCAACCTAGCAGGCCAATCTGGCCAAATTAGGCCTTTTGACCCAAATACCCTACAACCACACCAGGCCCAAACCCAAACAAGCCCACCACCAACTCAGCCCTAGCAGCTCATCTCCTTTCCCCTGCACACACGGTAGCCCTCTGCCAACCACCCTAGGCCACATTGCCCACACGCCACCACCCTAGGCATAGCCCACCAACAGCCTAGCCCCTGGCCACCAACACTCAACCCTTCCGAACACTCAACCTTCCCCCCACTCATCACCTCCATAAAAACCCACAAAAAAAAAAAAAACACACAGCAGACTCTTCCCCCACCACCATTCGGTTCCCACCACAAGGCAGCAAACACCATCACCACAAGCAGACAGCCATCAAACACCAAAAAAAAAAAAATCTCAGACCTACCAAACACAACAGACACCAACTCCCACCCAAACAGCAGACCAAAAAAAAAAAAGAAACAGGAAACCACAAAAAGAAAAAACAAATATGGGTTTTGGGATTTTTAGGACTAGATCTAGGGGTTTCAGTTTAGTTATGGAAAAGTGTTCAAAAGGGCTAGAGGAATTTTTTGGGGATTTTTTAGATGGCAACGGCGGTAGGCGACGGCCGACGATGACGGAAGGTGGCAGACACGATGGCCAGGCTGTCGAAATGTGGGTGAGTTTAGAGGGAAGAGAGAGCTTATGGAGTGAGAGAAGCTAGAGAGAGAGAGTGAAAAGAAAAAAATAAAGAAAAAAAAGGATTTGAAGGTTTAAATAGGGGCACTAAAACAGTGCCGTTTTAGGAGGGGAGGGTCTGCGCACGGACTCGGTTCAAGCTAGAAAAGAAAAAAAAAAAGGAAAAAAAAAAGAAGAAAGAAAAGGGAAAGAAAAAAAAAGGAAAGAAGAAGAAAAAGAAAGGAGGAAGAAAAAAAAAAGAAAAAAAGAAAGAAAAAGGAAAAATTAAAGAAAATCAATAAAGGAAAAAAACATGAAAAGAAAGGAAAGAAGGAAAAAGAAAGGAAAGAAGGAAAAAGGAAAAAGGAAAAAGAAAGGAAAGGAAAGGAAAGGAAAGGAAAGAAAAAGAAGAAAAAAAAATGAAAAAGAAAAATTAAGGAAACAAAGATTTTTTTTTTCTCAGGAATTATTTCTAGCCCTCAAGTCTCAATTTTTTTGCAGTCTTCTAAGGTAAGTTTTTATTTTTGTATTTAATTTTTTTTGTGATTTTATCATCTATGTTATTTTATTTTTATTTTTATTCACATTTCATTTTATTTTATTTTATAATTGTATCTTTTTTATTTATTTACCTTCCTTGTTATTGTAGTTATTATTATTATTATTATTTTAGTTTATTTATTTATTTACCTTATTTTATTTTTATTTTTATGCATTATTAATCCTTAAAAAAAATATAAAAAATGGTCATTTTTAAATAATTTTAAATGCATAAAAACTAATAATTTTTTTAATAAAACAAGGTTGTTCTCGAGTTAAAATAATTCATGAGTTCTCTGCTGGGTCTGCTGGGAAGATATTATCAATTATCATTAACAACGAAATATCCCTTTTCAAAACGAGGGTGATTAGAAAAATTCCAAAATAAATAAAAAAATTCATATTTTGCCGGGTCTGCCGAAAAATATGGAAAACTTTTGCGTTAATAAATTCCGGACCATTCTCAAAGAATATGATTGTTTTTAAAAAGAAATATTTTTAAATTATCAAAGCTAAAATTGACCTTAATCGAGACTCAATGATAACCGTTTTATACAGGCGGCTAGGGGTGCTAATCCTTCCCCACACGTAACCGACTCCCGAACCCCTTTTTGTTTTCTCTCTGGATCAAAACACGAACTTCAAAATGGGTTTTCTTAAAATGTCTTAATTAATTTTAAAATATTTTATAAAAGTCGATTTTTAATAGGTGACCGATCACACCTAGCCAAAAATGATCAGTGGCGACTCCCATAAGCTGTTCTTTTTTTTAAATTCGTCCTGCAGTCGAAAACCCGTTATGACAGCTTGGCGACTCCACTGGGGACCTTTAGAGAGTCAGGCCTAAAATTGAGCACGTGTTATCCAAAGTCTCGGTTTGTCAGTTTTAATCGGTATTTAATTATAATTCTCACACTTTTTTTTTTAAATAAAGAAGGTTTTTTTTAAATAATAAAATATTTTTAAATATATTCATTTGCATACATTTATTGTTCTTTGGTTATTCTTGTATATTGTAATCGTTCTCTGTTTATTTAACCTTATATATTGTTAATGCTCTTTGTTTAAATAATTTGTTACATTGTTTAATCTTGTTTTAATAAATTGTTAGGGTATTTATAACAAGGGTTAGAATATGTGGTGAAAGGTTCGTTTGTTCCTCTCTCACACACTACACTCGCATTTGCATAACATCAGCTCTATACCCGAGCTCCGTCCTTTTTAATGGAAGTAAAGTAACTACTCCTTCGTGACTAACAATTCGTATGGGCCAGTGAAACACTTCCGGAGTATAAAGTACCTAAAGCCTTCGTGATTGATCCTCCGTATGGGCTTAGAAAAATATATTCTAACGAATTGAACCCACTTTTATCGGGATGCCTCACTAGCCTTCACCGGCGACAGTGAGGAACAATTTAGGGCCTTTAGAACCTAATTCAACCTCATATAGTGAACCTAGGTGAAGCCATGCCGATTTTTAGTTAGATACTCGGAGTTAGGAACACATGGAGGAACATTCCCAACCCTTTGCCATCTGTTGACATCTTGAACAAGTTTCGCAAATCGGGCAATGATGAACGAACGTCGTACCGCCCGCAATAAGTTTGACGTTCCGCTCCCAAAAGGCGCCATAATGCCTAAATAAGTTGATATTGTTGGGACAAATATTCATTAACTTTTTTATAAAAAAAAATCTTTGAAAAAAAAAGAGAAAAAAATGAAAAAGTAAAAAAAATGAAATGAACAAAATGAGAATTATAAAAAAATTGTGATAGAGTATTGTTGTGAACAGTAATAAAATTTCCTTTAGTTTGGATTTTTTGTGGAAATATGAAAAAAGAAGGGAAAGATGTCGAAAATAATAGTTGTCAAAAAAAAAAAACCCATTCTTTAATTCTTTATACAGTATGTTCATACTATTTCTTTTTTACGTGCATCATGTTGCATGCATACATGCATTCATTCATAAGCACACATGCAATTAATTGGGAGATAAATCAGATTCTATTTGGCTTTAAGAGCATTCTAAGGGAAGCTCAATTTCAAAAGAAAAATAGGTACAAGATTTGAAAGTCAGCAAGAAATCCAAGATCACTCATTCAGCACTAATACAATACGTACTCACAGGTAAAGCCATGGAAAGTGCTTGTGCGCAAACAGAACAAATGGAAAGAATGCACAGAGAACTACAAGAACAATTACCCAAATCTCAGCAAGAATTACGGGAACAGATAACAAAATCTCAAGAGGAGTCACGCGAGCAAATAGACAAGATGATTGAAATGATGACGAAATTGACCCGAGAAAAATGGGTTGCTGAAGGGTCGATCATAAAGGGAGAACCTCGACCTCAAGCAAATAACAACGAAGATCTGATTTACCTACCAAGTCAACAGTGCCAAGGACAGTTTCAATTGAACTCGGGACTTTATCCCTCAGACCAGTTATTGTTCCAAACCAAGATGATTCACTAGAACAAGAAAAGCTGAAGAAACGTGTGGCAAAACAAGTGAAAGACACAGAAGTGTAACAAAAGTATAATATGTTTGAAGAGAGACTCAAAGCCATAGAAGAAATAGATGCTTTCGGAAATATGGATCTGAATGAGCTCAGCTTGGTCCCAGATTTGGTGATTCCGCCAAAATTCAAGGTCCCTGAATTTGAAAAGTATGACGGATTGAATTGTCCATCGGTCGACATTACTATGTTCTGTCGGAAAATGGGTGGCCATAACAAAATGAAAAGTTGCTAATTCACTACTTTCAAGACAGTCTAACAAGGTCAATTGCGATATGGTACAATCAGTTGGATCGGAGTCGTATCCATTCTTGGAAGGATTTGGCAAGAGCTTTTTCGGTTCAGTATAAATACATGAAGGACATGGCACCGGATAGGTTGTCCTTGTAGAATTCGGAAAAGAATAATACTGAAAGTTTCAAAGAGTATGCCCAGCGGTGGAGAGATATGGCAGCATAGGTGCAACCACCACTCACTGAGAAAGAAAACAATGTATTGTTCATCAGTACACTATCAGCACTGTATTATGACAAGTTGGTAGGCAATGCCACAAGAAATTTTGTTGATATGGTTATTACTGGTGAGATGATCGAAAATGCAATCAAAAGCAGGAAAATTGATACGGGAGACACTGCTGCTCCCAAGAAAGAAGGGTTAGCTAATTAAGAAGATAAAGAAGCATAATTCATCAGTTTTAAAGATCGAGTACCAGAGAACTTTGCTACGCACCAATCTTATCCTGGATACCACCCTTACTATCTAGCTATGAATAATATTTCCCATAGCCTGTATCCTCACGAACCATTTTCTCAGCCAGTTTACCCAACGAATCTCCAATCGCACATGAACAACACTTTTCATTCACCCGTCTTTGTGCCTACTCCGCAATCGGGGAACCATCCAAAGAACCTTAGAAATGATCAAAATAAGACAAGAAACAACGAGGAAAGAAATCGAGTCACTCCGATTCCCATGTCCTACATTGAGCTGTTACCTCGACTCATCCAAAACCTCCTTGTGACGTCGATACAGTCGAAACCTCTTAAACCTCCATACCCGAGTTGGTATAATGCTAATGAGTGTTGCGATTATCATTGTGGTAATCAAGGCCACTCCACAGAGAATTGCCCCACACTGAAGTATAAAGTCAGAGATCTCATCAAAGCTGGGTTGTTAAGCTTCGACAGGAATGGAGAACCGATTGTTGCTTAATCAAGTTGGGGCAAATATAGATGGCATAACGGGAGGCATGCCAGGATAAAAAGAACACAAAGTTGATGGGTAGCATGTCATGAGGGAAACTTATGTTTAGGGATTTGTTCTGATTATGAAGGTACTCATGAGAAAGAGAACTCTTGTTTCACATTAGCACTTGCATGAAATGAATGTTTTTTAATTTTCAAGCACTCTTTGTCATATTCTGTTTCTAAAGATAAAATTGGATTTGTAAGTATGGACTTAAAAAGTTTTGTTTGAAATTTTGAAAAGTCAATTTGCAATGAGCCGACCTTACATAATTAGTTTCTTATATCAAAGTTGAAAAATGTTTTTCAAAATAAGATGTGAAAGAAAAAGGGTTCGAGGACATCTGATGACCATTGTTAGGAACGGACCAATCGTAACAAATACCATGACTTCTCTAAATATCACAATACCTGATCATTTGAATAAACACTAGTTGAGACCCTTCAAGCTTTGAAAAACACCAATCTTCGTTTTATGCGAGGGAATTGGGACGAAATACTCTATTAAGGCTATATACCATGAAATAGATAATTTAGAAGACTTTTTCTTGAATTCCTTGAGAACTAGACAAACATGACATTCTTCGAAGAGATCTAGACAGTGGTAATTTGATAAGTGTCAAGACTGAGTTATAACTTCGAACATACCAAAGTCTTCCAAATTCTTTCAAATGGCCACAGAAAATGCAAAAGCCGTGACTGTTCTCAAAGGTTACCCTTGACTCACCTTTTTGAGCACAAAGAATGAACAAAGAAAGCTACCAAAGCCAAATTCTTGCCATACCATTTTCCTTCACTTGGATAAAAACTCAGCTCTTTCAACATTAACCGTAAGAGTTCAAATTTGAGATATTTTCTTTCTCCTGTCTCATGAACCGCTATTTGTGTGGAAAATTAGAATGGGGGCATCATTTTGTAAATACGGTACGAAAAGATGGATTATCGTCGGGATTAAGGAAGCACGAAAAAAAAAAACTTGAGAGTGACATCGTCCATTTGAGATGTTCAGAATGATCCTAAAAAAAAAAAAAAAAAAAAAAAAGAGAGAGAAAATTTTCAACCAATTTTTCAAGGAATGACTCTTCAATTTAGGTAACCGTGCTTGAGATGACGAGTGGCCATATTTTATTCTCCTTTCACGAATATTGAAATTTATCCGCTTGCTACCCCTTGAGCCTAATGAATTTTTTTCCAAACATACCTTGATCAGGGATCGCACCCCACACTGGGGACAAATAGAATGAGAAATATTTTCATAGGTTATAAAATGTTGAGCGCTGTTACAAGGATAAGAAAAGAATGCCTTATTGCGAAGGGCAAATATTTGATAAACAGGGTATCAAAAAGTTGTAAAAAAAAATGATGATGAGCAAGGAAAAAGCTAAAAGAGAAACAATGAGTGAAAGAAAGGAAAAAATGAATAGTGATGAAATATCAAAATGAAAAAAGAAAATTCTTCTCACCATGAAGTGATCCCTGGTCTAATCACCCTTAAACACATATTTTGGGCCTACATACCCTTTCTTTCATAGCCTTAAAGCTTGGACTACGCTACGTACCTCAAAAGTCTATTTTGATCAAGCATGGTTAGTTGAACTGGAGAATCTGTACCTTAAGGAATATTCATGAGCCTTCAATCACTGTCTCCTCGCCAAGATATACTTTTGAGTTATCAAGCTCACGTTGGATGAAATGTTGAATTCTCAAATGCATGGTAGAACAATCAAAAAAGAAAGAAAGAAAGAACATAAAAAAGAAATGTGAGGCTCTAGGCCGAAGACCCGAAAGAAGGGTGGTCAAGAGCGAAAAGGGAAACTTTTAGAGCCACCCACGGTGTCACCAATGAGCATGCAAAACTGTCAACTATGTCCGAAACACGAGGTTCGTGAGGGAATTGACGTTGAAATTTTTAAAAGAACCATTCTCATCTTTCATAATGACCCTTCAAAATCTTGAGTTTGTCAAGACCAGTCTTGACATTTGTTTAAATGCCACTGTCTTGAGACAAGAAAGAGTGTCAAATTTGCTTGTACTTCAAAAATGAATGATTTCATAAAGTCTGAATCTCAAAGAATCGTTCGTTTTAGAAAGTTCATGTTTCGTTGGTAAGTCTAAATGAATGGGGCATGTTTCTTGTTGTAATACTTTCCCGGATGAAGAAAAACCTTGTGATGCCAAGACCATATTGCCATTGTTCAAAGTTTCCTAATAATGGTCATCAAGTTTCAAGAGATTAAAAGTCACTCCTTTTTGTTGAAGAATTATTATTTCCAAAATACATTTTGCTTGAAAATGACATGTTTTGATGATAGGAAACAATTTGTGTGAGGCAACATTTCAATAAAAAGTTTGTTAGACAAAAGTTTTTGGGAAAGTCAAGAAAAAAAATGAAGAGATTTTTCAAGATTATCATGAGCAATTTTTGTCCAAGAGGTCTTGATCAAGATGGGCTTTTCTCAAAAAATGTGTGGAATTTTCAAAATCTAGGAAGATAAAATGTTTTGATAAGAAGCAAGAGTTCTCATGATCATAGGGTACAGAAATGTTGGAATGAATCTTATTCATATGGATATGCCTTCAAGTCTGGATAAAAATTAGGAAAAGACAGGTGCTACAGGCACAAGCCTATGGAGAGATCTTGCATAGGTTAACAAGATAATATAGGGATCAACAGAATGATGGTGGATTTGGAAATTGTTTTATTTTGAGGGCAAAGAGATAGCAAGAGATTTGGTTGAAGACTTGAAAAAATTATTTTCCCTTCTTATACGAAAAGAATGGTGTTGATCAATCTTTCCTCAACAAGAGATGAAAGGGAGATATTTTATTTTGGTACAGGATTGTTTAGAATTTTGTGACGTGAATTGGAAAGCAAAATAGGAACGTTGAGACAAACTTGGAAAATCTAATGTCAGATATTTTGAGAGATACTTGCGGCATTTGGCAAGCATATGCATCATGGCATCGATCATAGCATTTAGTGAGTATTTGCATTGCACTACAATATGTAGGGATAATTTTCATCATTTTCAAAAGTAAGGGGAAATGTGCATCACCAATAAGTCATTGCATTTGTAAAACAAACATGGCATTCATTGCATGATAGAAAGCATGATTAAAGAAAAGTGGATAATTTCAAAGGTTAAAAAAAAAAAAAAAACCTTTCGAGTAAAATTCTCAGGGAAAAGGTGTGGAAAAGATTGTTGAATTGATGGATGTTTAGGTGGAGTTGTCAAAGTTGAAGAATGTTTGGAGAAGTTTCTAAACAGAAGAACATTTAAGTTTTGGTAAGTCTTTGGGGGTGATAACTGAAGCATCTGTTGAAAAGATTGGGTCTGTCAAATCTTCGATGGCAATAGCCGAAGCATCTGTTGAAAATATTACCTATGTTAAGTCTTCGGTGGTGATATCCGACTAATATCCGAAATTTAGTTATGATAAGTCTTTGGTGGTGATATCCGAAGCTTCCGGTGGTGATATCCGAAAATTTAGTCATGTTAAGTTTTCAATGGTGATATCCGAAGCTTTCAGTGGTGATATCCAAAATTTAAGTATGATAAGTCTTCGGTGGTGATATCCGAAGCTTCCGGTGGTGATATCCAAAAATTTAGTCATGTTAAGTCTTCGGTGGTGATATCCAAAGCTTTCGATGGTAATATCTGAAATTTAGTTATGATAAGTCTTCGGTGGTGATATCTGAAGCTTCCAGTGGTGATATCCGGAAATTTAGTCAAGATAAGTCTTCGATGATGATATCCGACGCTTCCGGTAATGGTATCCGAAATTTAGTTATGTTCAAGGCTTCGGTGGTGATATCTTAAGTTTTCGGTGGCGATATCCGAAATTTCGTTATGATAAGTCTTCGGTGGTGATATCTGAAACATCCAGTGGTGATATCCGAAAATTTAGTTTTAACAAGTTTTCGGTGACGATATCCGAAGAGTTCGATAAGGAATTGATTTTGGTAAAGTCTTCTGTGACGACATCAGAAACATCTGACATGGAATTTCAAAGTTTTAAGTATTCCGATGGTGGTATCCGGGAATGAGTCTTCACTTTTGTAAGACTAAAGACAAAAAGTGAGATGGTGATCTGAGTCGTGTTCAAATTCATTATCAAAAATTCGAAATTCTTTTTTAATTCTCAAAGTTGTGGAGTCTCTGATTAGAGGAGCATCGTTTTAATTTTCGAAGTTGTGAAAACTTTCCTTTTAAGATTTTAAAGTTGTAAAGTAGTAGTTCTTTTTCAAATTTTTAGTTCAATATTGTGGAAAAAAAATAAGAAGAATTTTTGCACTAATCCATGATCCAGAACAAAATTGTTTCTTTTGTCTTTGCCCTATTCCTGATTCTCAACAATATGCAAAGAGAGACAGCTGGAACAACCGAATTTTGTCTGGGTCAAACTCAAGACTCGGATCATATCCCAAGCCAAGTCTCGGATAGTTTCGAGTCCAATATAAATCCAATTTAAATTTTACTTTCTAGTCTCTATTTTTTAACTTAATTGTGTTTTATTTTATTACTATTCGATTTTATTTTTATTTTGGCGGGCTTGAAGGCCCAAACCAGTTGCGGGACCCGATACCACCCCTACCCATACCCAAGTATTGGGCCTTCCAGGCAGCAGGCCCACTTGCCAACCTAGCAGGCCAATCTGGCCAAATTAGGCCTTTTGACCCAAATATCCTACAGCCACACCAGGCACCAGGCCCAAACCCAAACAAGCCCACCACAAACAATTATCTTTTTGTTGTCCAGCCCAACTTTCCAACCAGCTTTTTATGTCCAAATAATTCTTATCTGTTTGGTCCGGGACCGAATCGATTCGTGGCCGTTCATTTTGAATCGAACCAGTCTGTGTTTGTTCCAATCGGTTCGTTCAAACAGACTTGACTGTTTCGAACAGTCCTCATTATTTCTATAAATACCGGAGTCCTGTGTCTGTTTTAATTACTCAAAAAATTATTCTATCTTCCTGAGAGAGACTTAGCATTCTTCTGATTCACTATGTTACATTTTTGAGTGTGCTCTCATCTATAACGATTATCGAGAAGGCCCAAACCCAAGTTGTATAGGTCCTCACCCATCATAAAACTTGAGTGCCCCTTGGGGCCCAACCCAACATGGAACACTAGCCTATATATACAACTAGCTAAGGTCAAACTTTGTTCTATGTGGGATTGATTATCACACACAACTTCAATCAACTTTTTTCTTATTCAAGTAAGTGTTTAATGAGACCAATTTCTCATTCAACCATGATATCAATTATGTACAAAATTATATACCATGTATACATTTACGACAATCTACGTATATTATACACTAAAAAATAAGTCATGATATCCAACAATAAAGATGGATTAGATTAATGATATTAAAGTTTTGATTAATATAATATATTAATTAAAAGTTTAGGGTACAAATTGTATATTTTTATATTTGATGTAATTTACAAATTTCATTATAATTTAGACTTATTAAAGTGGCCATACATTTTAAAATTATTTTGGAAATTTTAGAATATGAGAAGATAATAATGTTATAGTTTGAAAACCATGTGAGGCATGAGGGTAGTGCCTATCATTTTCATTTTGGCAACTGCCCTAGAAAGCATATGTTACAAATTTGAATTATAAAACTATATAATATATTATAATTTTGGCGCCATCAAGGGCTAAAGTTTAAAGGCATATTATAATCTACTAACATTATATAAATATATAATGTTATAAATATATATACTGTCAACACATAAAATATAAATTCTTAAAGAGAACTCATAACTCAACAATTCTCTCTTCGGGAAAATAGATAAGAAACTACTTTTGCTTTGCCCACAGAAAATGTATATAATTCCAAAATACTAAAAGGGAACCCGGCCGGTGTGAACAAAATTCCAAAACAAATCGAACGTGGTGGATGATAAAATTGACATGGGGGAGTTCTACCGTAAGTTTCTTACGGTAAGGTTGTGGTAAGCTCCAAATTGGAAAACCTGAGTAGCAGGTTACCAGGTCACAATTTTTTACATATGCACTTGATAAATTACATATCAACTTGGACGAATTACATATAAAACATGAAAAATTACATATCAACTTGAGAAATTAAAAAATTACATATGGACTTGATAAATTACATATGAACTTGAAAAATTACATATGAAAAATTACATATGAACATGAGAAATTACATATGAACTTGGAGAATTACATATGGACTTGATAAATTACATATGAACTTGAGAAATTCCCGAATTACATATGGACATGGAAAATTACATATGAACTTGGAGAATTACATATGGACTTGATAAATTACATATGAACTTGAGAAATTCCCGAATTACATATGGACATGGAAAATTACATATGAACTTGGAGAATTACATATGGACTTGATAAATTACATATGAACTTGAGAAATTCTAAAATTACATATGGACATGGGAAATTACATATGAACTTGGAGAATTACATATGGACTTGATAAATTACATATGAACTTGAGAAATTCCCGAATTACATATGGACATGGGCAATTACATATGAACTTGGAGAATTACATATCGACTTCATAAATTACATATGAACTTGAGAAATTCCCGAATTACATATGGACATGGAAAATTACATATGAACTTGGATAATTACATATGGACTTGATAAATTACATATGAACTTGAGAAATTCCCTAATTACATATGGACATGGACAATTACATATGAACTTGGAGAATTACATATGGACTTGATAAATTACATATGAACTTGAGAAATTCCCGAATTACATATGGACATGAAAAATTACATATGAACTTGAGAATTACATATGGACTTGATAAATTACATATGAACTTGAGAAATTCCCGAATTACATATGGACATGGAAAATTACATATGAACATGGAGAATTACATATGGACTTGATAAATTACATATGAACTTGAGAAATTCCCGAATTACATATGGACATGGAGAATTACATATGAACTTGAGAATTACATATGGACTTGATAAATTATATATGAACTTGAGAAATTCCCGAATTACATATGGACATGGAAAATTACATATGAACTTGGAGAATTACATATGGACTTGATAAATTACATCTGAACTTGAGAAATTCCCGAATTACATATGGACATGGGAAATTACATATGAACTTGGAGAATTACATATGGACTTGATAAATTACATATGAACTTGAGAAATTCCCGAATTACATATGGACATGGAAAATTACATATGAACTTGGAGAATTACATATGGACTTGATAAATTACATATGAACTTGAGAAATTCCCGAATTACATATGGACATGGAAAATTACATATGAACTTGGATAATTACATATGGACTTGATAAATTACATATGAACTTGAGAAATTCCGGAATTACATATGGACATGGACAATTACATATGAACTTGGAGAATTACATATGGACTTGATAAATTACATATGAACTTGAGAAATTCCCGAATTACATATGGACATGGAAAATTACATATGAACTTGGAGAATTACATATGGACTTGATAAATTACATATGAACTTGAGAAATTCCCGAATTACATATGGACATGGAGAATTACATATGAACTTGGAGAATTACATATGGACTTGATAAATTACATATGAACTTGAGAAATTCCCGAATTACATATGGACATGGAGAATTACATATGAACTTGGAGAATTACATATGGACTTGATAAATTACATATGAACTTATTAAAGCTGACTCCAAAACATCTCCTTGCTTCTTTTGTCTAAAATTATATCCCAAAAGATAAAGACAAAATTCACACTTCCTCCATGCCAAAGACATTCTTGGCAAGTGGATTTGATTCCGACAATATTTAAGACTCATGTTTTTGCTAAGAAAATTTATCCAATTAAACTTGCTTACTTTTTTAAGGATTGCTTAAATATTTATGTTCTATTTTAAACTTTGCATCTTTTTAAACTCAAGGTTTGTATGAGACTATGATCTTATGTTGTTAAAATATAATGTTCAAATCCCAAACAACATCTTCAACTAGTTTCCTAATATATCATTGACTCATTGTTGTCAGTACTAAGTTATGTTATCCTAACTTTTCATTTTTCTTAAAATACTCGTTTCTGACATTTGTGTCCGACACATATTCGAAAATGAATATTAAAGTATGATCCTCCATATATATGGAAAAACTTTAAAAAAAATTGAGTATACCTATATCATACATATACTCGTATCAGCCATATAAAATACCATTCGAAATCAACCATATAAAATACCATTCCAAATCAGCCATATAAAATACATATAGTTATGAGAAAAAAAATACATATTTCTGAACTGATTCTTCTGCTGAAACAAAATTAAAATACTAGAAAGAGATTATAACCAACTCCACCACAACCTTTTGGAAGATCTGCAATTTTCTTAAGCAAAGAAAACCTGTTCTTTCTAATTCTTTCGTCATCCTGTACATACAAGCGATATTGATAAATCATTTTAGATTGAGATGGGGCTCAAGAACTTGCATAACTTGAATACAAAAAGAAAAAAAAAATTGATTTAAATGAAACAAGCTTATACAGATTCCTCAAGTTTGTTTGCATTCAAGACCGTAATTGAGCTGATCTTAATCAAGAACCATAGGCTCACACACCTGTTTATTTAAGTTTATATCAAGCAACTTGATTTGAGCTTAAAAGTTGAGTTCAAACACAGTTATTTTAAAGAAAATGTCTGAATTCAGAACTTCAATTGAGCTTTATTTAAAAGTTATAGAACTTACAATTTTGTACTAGTAAAGCAAAATAAATCTCCAAATCTTTCCTTCAAAGTTAAAATCACAAATGCACAATTATGCCTAAATATCTCAAATCAAAAGCATAGTGGTTCGTAAAAACAAAAATCATAAGCATAGTGGTTCGTCTTTGGCCCTATTAAACAAGCAGATTCACAAATCAATTAATGAGCCATAAATTATAAATGATACGAGTGAGATGCGAAGATAACATACCACCATCACAAATACTTGGTTAAAAAAAATCCTCAAGGGGTTTTACTAGCTCAAAAGATGTTTCAATGAAATCATCAACCTCAATACCTGCATAATCAGGAAAAGGAAAGCAAGATTTCAGGGTTAGTTGGCAAAATTGTTATTCAGACAAATTAAATCAGAGTGCCATTTTTCCTACAAAAGACAAATAATTCAACAGCAGCGGCAGCCTGGTAATAAACTGAGAATATACCACGATGAATTTTGTTTTTAACAGACAAGAAAGTGTCCCATAAAGCTCTCTCTTCATTTGTTTCAAATGCAGCATCATCCACTTAATAGGATTAGATAAAATGCCATGAGAACAGATTCCAGAATTTGCAAGTGATGCATCTCTATGAATCAATCAAAGAATGTGATAAAACTTTTCATATCTCAATGAACAACGAAGAAAATGACATTCTATACCAAATAGAAATTTTACCAAGAGGTTACATCATTTTCAGTTTTCAGTCAAGATCTTAATACAGAGTTCACCATCAAATAGAAGGGTAAGAGCTAATGCTCACATCAATGATCAAGCTCAAATGTAAGCTACACAAGGGAGGAATAATAGTACCTCAATATCAGCATCCACCTCCTTTCCATAAATGATAAAACTAGAACAAGAGATTGTCCATTCAACCTAAACTAGATAAAACTCATACTCAATGATGCGGATCTGTATTCTTTACTCGTAGAAAATCTGATCAGAGGAATCAGAATAAAAAAAAGCAGCATTTGATCAGAGGAATCAGAATATATACCATAAAGATGGTTGAATACTACTTTTGTTGCCCCAGTAGTGTTGATGCAATCTAACAGAGCTGAAAGAGTACTTTGGGTCTTAATCAGCACAAGTTCAGCCCCAAGAGACTTCAAGGACTGCTCCAAATGAGCAAGAGATTGCTTCAGCCACCATCGCGACACTCGACCTGGGTAGAACTGCCCTTCCTCTTTGGGGCACCATATATAGACAGGAAAGACACTACCATCCCTTGCAGCAGCAGCTAAAGCAGGATTGTCATCAATCCTGAGGTCCCTCCGGAACCAGACTATCGTCTTACAGCTACTCATGTTGAACTAATAAGATCTTTCAGATAAGACTGAAGTGTTTGAATTCATAAAGATATGAATAATCTCTATATCTTTCCTTCAATCCAAAACATGAACATCAACAAAGCCCTAAATCGCACAAACTCATCGAAGATAGTTTTATGCTATAAAGCAAATCAAACTTGAAACAAACTCATATTTGCTAAACACTTGCTAAATATATCAATAGTAACAAAAGCCCCTTTGAATCATAAACTGAGAAATATTAGTTTGGCCTATTGCAGTCAAAGTTACCTGTTGCTGCTAGAGCAAAAAAAAACCAGATTATCCGGCTGTTTGCAACTTCTATGGCCTTCCCTACCTGTCTCATCGATGCCCAATTTCCACCAATCAAACACCAGAAACTTTCAAAATATCTCCTACTTCAAGACCTCGATGCAGACCTCCAGCAGAACTAGTAGAATAGACAAGCAAAAACTCCACAAGAAGAAGCAATACCCTTTATTTTCAAACCTTTTCAGATCTTAAATCACTGTTCATGAACTTTTATATTCTATATACTGTGGAAAATCAGATTTTCTACGAGTAAGCAATAAATTGAAGGAAAAAAAAAGGACAGCTTTAAAGGGAAGGGTGAGAGATGAACGAAGAGTGAAGGAAAGAAGATCATTAGCAGAAAAAGGATATCCTCGACGAACAGAAGAAGGAGACGAACAAGCTTTTCAGATTTTGGGGTTTATTATTTGAGAGAAAAAAAATTTGAGATTTGGGTATTTTGTGACTCGGTAAACAGGTTGCTAACTTTTTTTTTTTTTTGGTTTCAACGGTTCAGATTAAATTAAATGTATCTAACGGTCATAATTTGTTGGAGCTTACCAAAAGCGTACGTTAACAAACTTTTCTTAGAATTTTCCATTGACATGATGTGGTGAAATAATGTTGGGAGTTGGTGAGTTGGTGAGTTGGCTACATCATGAGTCATGACTACAGAAGTAGTAAATTTACTACCATCCTTATTAAAGTACTGATACTGTTTCTCTCTTTTTCTCGATTGGACAAATTTTATAGTAAGACCCACCCAATGGTTTGTTGAGGGGGGGGCAATTAATGCCGTAAGTCCAACCAAAACATTTCCACTCATAAAAATCAAAAATCTTGACAAAACCTTCAAATCTTCAACGAGAGATCCAAAACGGTTGGTTAAGCTCACATCAAATGCTTTTAAGAATTTCAAAGATGATAATAAATGAGCTCACATCAGATTTTATTGAACCCCTTCATGCCCCTGGTGTACAAAATCACTATTAAAGACAAAAGAAAAAGAGAACCCAAACCACTACGCTGAAAGGAAGAACAGTGTGACAGGTTCAACCTTCCCCAGGAAGCAGCTGGACATGGCGTAAAATGCTTCAGCTGAGGGCTTTGGCTTTGAGGTTCACCTCCAACCAGAATGGTGCTCTAACTTGGAAGTTCCCTGGGAACAGATTTATGGTGGCTAAAGTCTGGAATGATCTCAGGCCTAGGCAGGACAAGGTGGAGTGGGATAAACTGATCTGGTTTCCATCTCATATTCCTAAACATGCACTGGTAGCTTGGATGGCTATATTGGACAAACTGCCTACAAAGAACAGATTGATGTCATGGGGCATGGAGGTGGATGGCAAATGTGAGCTATGTCAAACTGAGCAAGAAACCCGGAATCATATATTTTTTGAATTTGACTATTCAAAGGAAATCTGGGGGCATATACTATGCTTATGTCAACTTCATAGAAGCATAAGGAGCTGGCAAGCAGAGCTGCAATGGGCAGTAAACAGAATCAGAGGAAAAACTCTCATTTCTGTTATTTTGCGTTTATCATGGAGTGCCTTTCTTTACTCGATCTGGAGGGAGAGAAATAATAGGTGTTTTAATCGCCTTCAATCCACACAAGGAGCCATCATTGAGCAGATAAAAGAGATCATCAGAATGCGATTGTTGGGGCTCAAGAACATTAGTCCTGATGAAGTGAACCGAAGATTGGATGCATATTGGGGACTGTCTCTTTTTTCCTAGGATCTTTGTCCATTATGGAATAGCTTTAAGTATTGCTGAAATATGTTGCTATTGTTCCCTGATTGATTAGTGGTCTTAAGTTTTGTTCAAGTATTGTTTAAGTATGTATAGCTTTAAGTACATGTTGCACATGATGTTGGATGTAGCAGTTTAACTGCTTTCTGGATAAATAAAACACTTACTTATCCAAAAAAAAAACCATTAAAATCAACTGCACCACACCAGTGGAAACACATGTCCTCTCATCAATAATATTGGTTGATTAAGAGCTTATCCAATGCACCAATTTCATCCACATTTTTCTTCAAAAACATCAAATCTACCATCACATTCTACTTGTTCAATTCCTACACAAAGCATAAGTTCAATCTCTAATCACACACCAATTGACACACCCACTTCATATGACGTATTTAGAAATTCTACCCAATCAACGTTCTGCATTATTATCACACGGGACAAACACATTGCATACATCACAGAAAATATGTCGATTCTGACTCCCCAAAAGAACCAATGAAGTGCTCAAGAAAAAATAAAAATCTTGAATCAACACCCAATCAGTTTTGAGGGAATTTAATTGAATTCCTTAAAAATCTTCTCCTTAAATTGGACTTTTCATTGTACCCATTGTTTCCTCATCCTCAAATTCAATGAGAAACTGTTTGCCATAAATTTTCTTGACTGACACCTCGAGCACTCCATTCATTCTGAAGTTGTCATTCAATCTATTTGCTTTATAATATCCTCTCGCAATCCCAATCATACACATCTCTAGTTTATGTAAAGCTTCATCTTCCACAACTCCAGAGCATGATTTTCTCAGTCTTTCTAAAATAAAGAATAACAGTCTTATCGTGAATAAGTGCTTGAAGATAGGTATTTTTATTACCAACACAATCAACTGTCTCATAGCTCCTATCAGCCATACCATTGCCATCTTGAATATTTTTTTCTTAATCCTGGATTGTAACTCCAAGAATTGAATGAATCACCTTGGCCATGATTCTCCCTTATTTGAACTTTCCTCCAAAAAGAAGACCTAACATTAAACCTAGCAATATTAACCATGATACGAAACTCAAATAGCTAAACACCATTAAGATTTCTTGAAGCACGTTTTGCCCCATCGGACAAATCCAAAATTTCTCACATTCTTACTTTTCTTTTGTGATATAAACACATCCACCACCTCTCTCTGGTTCTGGAATATATGCCATAACCATCTCCAATGAACTTGGGAGGAATGTTGTAAACAAAAACCTTTGTAATCGCCATACATAGGTTTTAGGCTAATTTGCTACAAAACCTAAACAATCCATGAAGCTTTGATCGTTAATTCTTCTCTAATTGGAGCCGCGCGGTGAGCACAGAGTGAACTATTCTTTCGCCTTTTCTCTAAAACATTTAAACAGTTCATTCTCACTTTTTTTTGGTGAGATCATTCTCACGTTTTAATTGCCATAAACTCATGATCATGTTTGCAATTCAACTATTAACTAGAATGATAATGTGGCCAACTGGCCATGTGTTGAAACTGTTGAACTGAATGGGCTAATTTATTTTAAGCATTAAAGTTAGGTTTTGCAATGGCAGCTAGAATGCAATGAAAGCAATTGGAATTAGCTATTGTGCTGTAAATGGTTTGAATGGCAAGCTTAAAGAGTAATCTGTTATAAATTTGCTTAAGGGATAGCATACCTTGAGGAGGGGATTCGAATACCCTGTAGGATTTTGTGTTCTGTAAACTTTTGATCTAAGAGATTCAAATACCATGGTCGGGGATTCGAATCCATCATTTGGAAATTCAAAAATTTAGTCCGTTGAACATTTTCTTTCATTGTAAAAGTTGTGATTCTTCACCAAAGACATCTTTAATCATAAAGGGGTGTTTCTAAAATTGGTTGGGGCTTATAAATTCTTCCTTTAATGTTTATTTTACACAACTTTACATATTCTTACATACAAATCTCTTGAAAAAATTTCTCACTCGCTTTTGGTTCAAGGTTCATGTGTGTTTAAAAAAAAATTGAAGTGCAATCTTGTTCCTCTTCGAGTAGGCATTGTATCCTAAGGATAATATTTTCAAGAGTTCATTTGAACCATAGTAGAGAAACTATTATCCTAAAAAAAGTTTTTTAAAAATGCATTGCTAACAATTCCTCCTTCTTCTTTATTGTTCTTACTTGATTGCATTAGTTCAATCTTAATATACTACATATTGCACTTTTGCTCAAGTTATCAACTTGCCACCAATGAGATCTTGTATTAGTGATAAGGAAGAAGTTTTAGAATCTTGAGGCTTTGAGTTTAATTTTATCCTATGTGAATTTGATCTAATTTTATGTTAAATTTAAATAATTATATGTGGGTTTGTTGCTCGATTAATTTGTCTGTTTTTAATTAGATATATCGACAAAAGATAGAACAGATGAAATTAAGGCAGACTCTTGACAATTGAAATATGGTTGCCAAAGCATCTCAAACAAAGCATGTCTTTGTCCCCGAATGCTCCATTCTACATTGTATTCATCGCAGGATTTAACATGAAAATGTCATTTTTCTGTTATGTTATGTTCTGTTCTGATTCGTAATTTGTTTAGTTTTCGCTCTATATACTAGTAATTAAAGTAAATAATGGCAAATGACTTTTATAAAAAGAAAAACCCAAGATAAACAATTTGTTAATTTGTAAACATCAAATTAAGTAGTAAAAGAAACAATCATCCGAATTTAAGATATAAATTAAACAATGTAAGAAACTTAAAGAAATGTATGCCAAATAGAATCTGTGATAGACATAAAATGTTTTTCTTTAAAATAACTTGAAGATGACTCTTTTAATCAATTTAAACGAACTGTTCGCGGAGTAAAGTAATGCATAGTTTTAGGACGCTATTTCAAAGCCATTTTTAAGAGAAATCAAAAAGGATGAGGCGAGGAACTCGAGGTTTAATCCTGTTGATTTATGCAGCTGTTTTTAAAAAATGACATCCAGTTAGTTTGGGTTCAAATCGCAGCATCTGCAACCCTTTCATTTATTCTTATGTTACGACCTTCTTTATATATATATATATATATATATATATAATGAGACGAGGTTTTTGTTGGGCATGGGTCCTTCCTATGTGGAGGAAATACCATTCTTACCCTTAGCCCTTTTAATTGAGAATGGTTGTTGTATTTTGTTATGAGGAGTCAGAACCAAAAAAAAAAAGAGAGGGAGGCGGCAGAGAAGAGAGAAAAGAGTGAGTTGCACAGTTTTGATCAAGTCATCGATCGGAGGTTCATCCGTGTTCCGATCTTCTTGATTTTCTGGCAGTGGCTACAGGATACGTAGATGCTGATTGTGTACGGTGAGAATTTTCATCTGAACACTATAACGTCCTGCTTTGTGTCCGAATAGTAGTCACGTTTTTGGGGTGATTTCTCAACTTTCTCTCTTTGATTTTAATATCACTTGTTGATAGCTAATTTAGAGTTGTGTACTCATTGTGTTAGCTGAATTATTGTGATATTGTAAACGCACTCTCATTATAGTGGAGATTTTGACTGGACTCCTAAGTCCCGTGGTTTTTACCCTTTGATTTAAAGGGGTTTTCCACGTAAAAATTGTGTATCTCGTGTGATTGGTTGTTGGTGATTATCCTTGGTTGAATTTGTGTTGCTGGAATATAGATATATATATATCTTGTGCAATTTAGTACCATATTTACAGATCCTGTTAATTGGGAGAGAAAGAACTACCGGTTGTGTTTTCCCGATTTTTTGGTAAGTTCGGTTTCTGCCCATCAAGCTGGTATCAGAGCTTTGATTGTGTTGTTGTGTAATTATGGAGGCTGACACAAGTAGAATGATTGTTTTGAATGGCACAAATTATCAATTGTGGCAGAATAAAATGAAAGACCTGTTATTTGTGAAGTCTTTGCATCTTCCTGTCTTTGCTACTCAAAAATCCGAATCTAAAAGTGATGAGGAATGGGAATTTGAGCATCAGCAGGTGTGTGCTTTTATTCGCCAATTTGTTGAGGAAAATGTTTACAATCACATTGATCAAGAGACACATGCACGCACATTGTGGAACAAGCTTGAAAACTTGTATGCTTTAAAGTCTGGCAATAACAAGTTGTTCATGCTTAAAAAGATGATGGAACTGAAGTATAAAGAAGGAACAACTGTGGCTGATCACTTGAATGATTTTCAAGGAGTTATGAATCAGTTAATTGGTATGGGCATCAAATTTGAGGATGAAGTAGTAGGGCTTTGGTTGCTTGCTACTCTACCGGATTCTTGGGAAACATTTCGGGTTTCACTTATTAATTCTGCTCCTAATGGTGTAGTAACTTTGGAACTTGCCAAGAATGGTGTTTTGAATGAAGAAGTGAGAAGAAAGTCTCAGGGTTCTTCATCACAGTCTGAGGTTCTAGTTACGGAAAATAGGGGGAGAAGTAGGAGCAAAAATGAAACGAGTAGAGATAAAAGCCGAAGCAAGTCAAGATCAAGATTTAAAAATGTTGAGTGCCATCATTGTGGCAAGATGGGCCATATCAAGAAATATTGCTACAAGTGGAGGAAAGAGAACAAAGGTGGTAGTGATAAACAAGAGAAGAGGGATCATGGACAGAATGATCGTGTTACTACTGCTACCTCTGATGATCTGTTGGTTACTTGTGATGAGAATGTGATCAACTTAGCATGCGACGAGACAAGTTGGGTAATAGACACTGGTGCTTCACTTCATGTCACGTCTAGGAAGGAATTCTTCACATCTTATACGCCTGGTAATTTTGGGGTATTGAAGATGGGTAATGATGGCTTGGCACATGTTGTTGGCATGGGAGATGTCTGTTTGGAAACTAACAATGGAACAAAGTTGACGCTAAAAAATGTCAGACATGCACCAGATATCCGTTTGAATTTGATTTCAGCGGGAAAGCTAGATGATGAGGGATTTTGTAACACCTTCAGTGATGGTCAGTGGAAATTGACTAGAGGCTCATTAGTTGTGGCTCGAGGAAAGAAGTGTTCAAATTTATATTTGATGCAGTCTTCAATTTCCAGAGGCATTGTTAATGTGATGGAAAATGATAGTTCAACTGTGCTATGGCATAAACGGCTTAGTCACATGAGTGAAAAGGGGCTTAATTGTCTGGCCAAGAAGAATCAACTTTCTGGGTTGAAGAATGCTACACTGAAGAATTGTGCTCATTGTTTGGCTGGAAAACAAAGAAGAGTTTCTTTTAAGAGTCATCCTCCTTCAAGAAAATCAGATTTGCTAGAGTTGGTACATTCCGATGTTTGTGGTCCTTTGAAAGTAAGGTCGTATGGTGGTGCACTTTATTTCCTGACTTTTATTGATGACCATTCAAGAAAACTTTGGGTCTATACTTTGAAAACAAAAGACCAAGTGCTTGATGTGTTCAAACAGTTTCAGGCTTCAGTTGAAAGGCAAACTGGGAAGAAGTTGAAGTGCATCCGTTCTGATAACGGCGGCGAATATAGTGGACCATTTGATGATTATTGTCGTGCACAGGGAATCAGACATCAAAAGACACCTCCTAAGACACCACAGTTGAATGGTTTAGCCGAAAGAATGAACAGAACATTGATTGAGAGAGTCAGATGTTTGCTTTCAGATGCAAAGTTACCTAGATCTTTTTGGGGTGAAGCTTTGTATACAGTGGCTCATGTGATTAATTTGTCTCCAAGTGTTCCTTTGCAAGGTGATGTTCCAGACAAAGTTTGGTTTGGTAAAGATATGTCATATGATCACCTGCGTGTGTTCGGTTGCAAGGCTTTTGTACATGTTCCAAAGGATGAGAGGTCAAAGTTAGATGCCAAGACTCGTCAATGTATCTTTGTTGGTTATGGTCAAGATGAATTTGGGTACAGGTTATATGACCCAGTTGAAAAGAAGCTTGTTAGAAGCAGAGATGTTGTTTTCATTGAGGTTCAGACCATTGATGACATTGACAAGGCGGAGAAAACCGATCCACAGAATAGTGATGACTTGACCACCATGGATCCAATTCCTCTAACCCCTCCGCCAAATCCAGTTGAGGATGGCATGCAAGAAGATGTCCATGATGACCAGCAGGGTATGGGTGATTTTGATGCTCCCATGGATAGTGTTGTGAATGATCAACACCAAGGACCTATATCTCCACCAGCAGTTCCACTTCGGAGGTCTACTAGAGATCGACAGCCTTCTGTGAGGTATTCTTCTGATCAGTATGTTCTTTTAACTGATGGGGAAGAACCGGAGTTTATGAAGAGGCTATGGAGAGTGAATGCAAAGGTCAGTGGGTTGATGCTATGAAAGATGAGCTTAAATCTTTACATGACAACCATACGTTTGAGCTGGTGAAATTGCCTAAGGGTAAAAGAGCTTTGAAAAATCGGTGGGTTTACAGGTTGAAGCAAGAAGAGAATTCTTCAACTCCACGATACAAAGCTAGATTGGTCGTCAAGGGTTTCAGTCAGAAAAAGGGGATTGATTTTGAGGAAATATTCTCTCCAGTTGTAAAAATGTCCTCTATCAGATCTATATTGAGTTTGGCATCCTATTATGACTTGGAAGTCGAGCAAATGGATGTGAAAACTGCTTTTCTTCATGGTGATTTAGAAGAAGAGCTTTACATGGAGCAGCCAGAGGGTTTCATTGCACAAGGAAAAGAGGACTATGTGTGCAAATTAAAGAAGAGCTTGTATGGTTTGAAGCAAGCTCCGAGGCAATGGTACAAGAAGTTTGAGTCTGTTATGGGGGAGCATGGCTACAAGAAGACTACTTCTGATCATTGTGTTTTTGTCAAGAAATTCTCTGGTGATGATTTTATTATTTTGTTGCTCTATGTTGATGATATGCTTATTGTTGGTCGTAATGCTTCTAAGATTAATATGTTGAAGCAAGAGTTGAGTAAATCCTTTGCGATGAAGGACTTGGGGCCAGCAAAGCAAATTCTTGGCATAAGGATCACACGTGATAGAAATGCCAAGAAATTGTGGTTATCACAAGAGAAGTACATTGAAAAAGTACTTCAAAGGTTTAGTATGGATAAAGCTAAAGTGGTGAGCACTCCTCTTGCTACACACTTTAGATTGAGTGTCAAGCAGAGTCCTTCCACAAGAGAAGAGAAGGAAGACATGCAGAAGGTTCCTTATGCTTCAGCCGTGGGTAGTTTGATGTATGCAATGGTATGCAAAAGACCTGACTTAGCTCATTCTGTTGGCACCGTCAGTCGGTTTCTTTCTAATCCAGGCAGAGAGCATTGGAATGCAGTGAAGTGGATTATGAGATATCTTCGGGGTATTTCCAACTTGAAACTTTGCTTCGGCAATGAGAAACCTGTTCTAGTTGGTTATACAGATTCTGATATGGCTGGAGACATTGACTCCAAAAAGTCCACTTCGGGTTACTTAATTACTTCTGCAGGGGGAGCTGTGGCTTGGCAATCTAGATTGCAAAAATGTGTTGCATTGTCCACTACTGAGTCAGAGTTCATTGCAGTGACCGAAGCGTGCAAGGAGTTGCTTTGGATGAAGAGATTTATGCAAGAACTTGGCTTTACCCAAGAGAGGTATGTTTTATTTTGTGATAGCCAAAGCGCTATTCATCTTGGTAAGAATTCAACCTTTCATGCTAGGTCTAAACATATCGATGTAAGGTATCATTGGATACGAGATGTTCTCGATGCTAAATTGTTAGAACTTGAGAAAATTCATACTGATGATAATGGTGCTGATATGTTGACTAAAGCCTTACCAAGAGAAAAGTTTGAAATATGTTGTTTGATCGCCGGGATGGCGAACACCTCCACATAGTCGGGAGGGGGAGATTTGTTGGGCATGGGTCCCTCCTATGTGGAGGAAATACCATTCTTACCCTTAGCCCTTTTAATTGAGAATGGTTGTTGTATTTTGTTATGAGGAGTCAGAACCAAAAGAAAAAGAAAAAGAGAGGGAGGCGGCAGAGAAGAGAGAAAAGAGTGAGTTGCACAGTTTTGATCAAGTCATCGATCGGAGGTTCATCCGTGGTCCGATCTTCTTGATTTTCTGGCAGTGGCTACAGGATACGTAGATGCTGATTGTGTACGGTGAGAATTTTCATCTGAACACTATAACGTCCTGCTTTGTGTCCGAATAGTAGTCACGTTTTTGGGGTGATTTCTCAACTTTCTCTCTTTGATTTTAATATCACTTGTTGATAGCTAAGTTAGAGTTGTGTACTCATTGTGTTAGCTGAATTATTGTGATATTGTAAACGCACTCTCATTATAGTGGAGATTTTGACTGGACTCCTAAGTCCCGTGGTTTTTACCCTTTGATTTAAAGGGGTTTTCCACGTAAAAATTGTGTGTCTCGTGTGATTGGTTGTTGGTGATTATCCTTGGTTGAATTTGTGTTGCTGGAATATATATATATATATATATCTTGTGCAATTTAGTACCATATTTACAGATCCTGTTAATTGGGAGAGAAAGAACTACCGGTTGTGTTTTCCCGATTTTTTGGTAAGTTCGGTTTCTGCCCATCAGTTTTGAGGTAATTTACTAAAATTTCATTTGGTTGGTAATTTTGTTATTAATTATTTTTAATTAAAAACATATTATAAGTAAATAATAAAAATATCAACCAAATAGAGTTTAAGTAATCACTCAATAACTAATTACATGAATGGCTTGCACACAATTGGGTCTAGCTGAGCCCATATTAGAAATGGCAGCAGGTACCCAAATTCGAACCAGATTAAATTTCAACTGCCTAAATCCACCCAAAAGAGAAAATAAAATCTAACTTACCAACAATAAAAACTGAAATCAGCTTAGAAAACTGGATTAATTTGTAATTAATTAGCACCTTTTGGATACTGAAGCAGAAAATCAAAGTTTAATATTCATTTTTTTATATCTCTTTCATTTAAAAATTTAATTTATTTGGACAAAATAAATAAATAAAACATTAAAATCCAAATCACAAGATTTCCATTTTTCCCTCAAAGAAATCAATTTTAAATATCTTTCTTCCACTTTTTCCAGAACACATTTAAAATTCATTAGTATTTCTTTTCATTAATTACTAACTCTATTTTTTTTTTTTTTTGATAAGTAAAATTTTATTCCATCATCTAAAGAAAGCATAAATATCTACTACAAAGTTTTAAAGACATGGTATTATACCCGAAACAGCGGTTGTCTAACTAGCTAAAATGACTTAAACCTGAATTTTTATAAATATTACTAGTGAGTATAAATAAAGAGGAACTAATACTAGTTCGAACATCCATTATTTAGTTGAAAAACAGCTTTTGGGTTTTTTTTTTTTTTTTTACTGGTGTATTTCATACTCTATTTGTATAGAATGTGGAACGTAATTTTTTTTAAAGTAAATTAAAAATATTTAATTATTTATTATTTGTTCGACCTAAAAGAATTTTAACTGTTAAATATATAAAAAGACGATATTCTCGATTGATATTATATAGATCTTGGATTATTCAAAATATTACGTGCACAACAAGAAATAGTGTATTCTTCTTCCCCATCACATAAAAATGCAGGTAGCAGTGTTTAGAACAACCCCAACATTTAAGCCTGGAAAGAGTGCTCAAAATGATCCAAGATTGCCAACCAAGCTATCAAAGAAAAATTTGGCACATGCATGGAAAACCAAATCAAATTATGCCAAGAAACCTTCTGCATTTTGTCTCTTAGCCAATTCCAAGTATCGACAGATAAAGTCCTCTGCATCAGATTCCTGAATTAAGTTCTTAGCCAGTTCTCTTAATTTAAGAGATTTCCTCCAATTCCAACTACATATCCTAGGAGTTTTAACTTGCCAAAAGTTATGCAGCCTCAATAGATATACTTGAATCCAGGCAACCCAAAATAGAGACCATATATGTTTTTAAATACAAGCAATATTCCATATTTTTATGTTTTTAAGGCCTAAACCATTTTCTTTTTAGGATGAAAAACAAAATCCCAGTTGAACTTTTCTCCTTTTTCATAGAAAATCAGAGCAAAGCTGATTTAGCTTTTGAATAACTCTCCCTAGCAAAATAAACATTAAGCACTAGAAATTCTGAATGTTAACGAGAACATATTGTATTAGCTGCAACATGCTAGCATAAGAACGCCTCTTGGAGGCCCAACTGTAAACCCTTTGCAGGAATATTTTTGAAGCAGTGGCTCACAAGTTTAAAATCTATTCTACTCTCAATTTCCTGGAAAATTCCTGGCTAGATATTTGCAGAGAACAACTCAGTGTTACTGTTATTCAACTGCAAACCAAAAATTGTATAGAACTTTCTTTAAAATGCCATGAATACCTACAGACTGAATCCTTGACACCATTGGTGAAAACCATCAAGTCATGAGCAAGACATAAATGGGTAAGATTAACCCTCTTTCAACATGGATGATAGCCAAACTCCTTGTTCAAGGCTGTAGAATTAAGCTTGGAAGATAGAACATCCATAGATAACACAAAAAGGTATGGTAATAACGGGCATACACCTTTGCCACCAGAGAAATAACCCACTAAACCTCCATTTAAGGATACAGAGAATTTAGTGGTAGTCACATATGCTATTATCCAATTAATAAACTTGCTGAGAAATTTCAGAAAAACCCAACTAATAGAACCAAATGCTTTGACCAGATCAATCTTCACAACACATTTAGGGGAGATCCCTTTTGTATAATAACCTTTCACAAGCTCTTAAGCAAGCATCACATTAAAAAGAAAGGTTTCTACCCTCAATGAAAGCACTTTGATTTGCACTAATCGAAGAGGGCACACTGCTTCAACCTATTAGCAAGGATTCTAGCAATGCTTTTACAGACAATTGTGCAACATGATATAGTTATAAATTCAGACATATTGGCTGGATTCTGAACTTTTGACACAAGAGTGATGGCTGTAGCATTCATAACTTGGGTCATGTTGCTTGTTCTGAAAAAAAATACTGGACTGCTTCAATAAAATCTTTACCCACAATGTTCCAGGCTGCCAAAAGTGTGTTGAATAACCATCAGGCCTTGGAGTTTTTCCACTTTCCAAAGAAAATAGAGTGGATTTTATCTTAGCTAGAGTAATGTCAGCTTCAAGCATAGCTTGGAAATGGTCAGGAATACATTTTTGTAGAATTTTCTCCAATTCCTCAACTGAACTACAGTGCACTTTTGGATCTGGAGATCCTAAAAGTTGCTTGTACAACTGAACTGCTTCCGCCTTGATCTTCTCAAAAGTTTATAGCTTTTGCCTTTAGGAATTAAGCAGTGATCTGATAGTATTATAGGATCTTCTTGGCAACAACAATTTTGTGAAAGTATCCAGCATTGTAATCTCCAAGCTGAAGCCGTTGAATTCGGGACTTCTACATGAAAAAAGCCTCCTTTGCAACTGAAAAATCACTGTACTCATTAGAGAGTAATTTTCCTTTTTCAATAGGTATATTCTGGTTCCCCATAAAAATGCTTCTTTGAACTTTTGATAATTCAACTTTTTTCCTTTATGCCGTTTCTGACATGTGACTGAAGTGGACACGATTGAGCTTTATCAATTCGGACTTCAGTAATTTCAGTTTCCTATGCAACATAATCATCGAGTTTCCATATACCTTAGTTCCTTAGATTCGGTCCAAAATGCTCAAGAAATCAGCATGAGTGTCCAGAAATTAAAGAATTTAAAGGCTTAGGAGAGAAAAAAATATGAACATGCATATCTACAACAGCAGTACAATGATCAGAAATTTACCGGGGAAGAAATTCCACTGCGAAATTGGGAAAAGCAGACAACCAACTATCATTACCCAGTACTCTATCCAATTTCCTTGAGAGCAGTCCAATTGGTCTCATGTTACAACAAGTAAAGATAGGACTAGAAAAAGGATGATCTATGAGCTCAACATGTTGCAAACATTCTGGTGTTGAAATTTAAATATAATAGTTGAATTTTTTTCTTATCAGTATAAGTTTTTATGATAATTCGGTTATCTAATTTAACATGGTATAAGAGCTCTCGAATTCGAATTCTGATAATCGTTTTGCTTTTAATATTTATTTACTCAATATTTTGTTGTCCATTGGACTGCACATTGCTACTCTAATCCTTATTCAATTTGCACCTTTCTTTTACACTTGAGTCCACGTGCAAACCCATTAATAATTCATTCGACTTGTACGTGAGAGACGTGTTAGAACTTAAATATAATAATTGGACTATTTCTTACCCACTTAAGTTTTTAAGGATAATCCATTATCCAATTTAACACTTGGAATGCAATAAATTTTTTAGATTTTGGAGCACGACCAAATACGCGATCAGGCCTGTGATTTGAGTTGTTAAGGTATTCAATATATGACTTGTTGGATAGATCTCGATTTTATTTATTCTCAAATGAAAGTACATGAGATGCCACAGGGCTATGCATGCAGTATATTTATTAACTGTAGATTAATAATAAGAAAACAGACATTGTTTCCATCAAGGAAACACGATTTTATTTAGTGGATGCACACAAACACAGCACACCAATAGACACAGCTTGAACTCCAGTGGAGTTTTGAGTATTTTCTCAACTCAGTTGATCTTCTCTTCTTTGGTTTGAAAGTCGATGTTGTAGTAATTAGAACCAGTGTAAGTGCCACCTTGGACTTCAGTTGTGACAGTGGTCCCATTATAAAGAGTGTCTCTTTGCATGAATGTGAAGGGAACATCACACTTACCATTTGTTGCAATTAGATTCACCGTCGCCTTAGTCATTGGAGGCACAACAACTTTGTGTACAACTTCCAGAACAGTAGTCGATGTCTTGGTCTCTCCCCACTCGATTCCTGATTGAATTTCACCGGATATTTCCATCTTTCCCTCAAAAATGAGTGGAAGGCCGATGTCGAAGGTGGTTTTCATACCTAACTTTAGTGAAAACATAGTCTTCCAAGTACTAGTCCTGGTATCTGTATAGGAAAGCTTCACGTCTAAAGTGGTGATTTGTTGGGTATAGTTACTGGCAGAATTCTTGGCCACCAGGAGGACTTTTTCGTCGTAGACCCTGGAATTATCAAGATTATATTTGACACTATAAATTTCCCTTGTCAAGACAGGCTCTTCCACCGTTAACAGGGCCTCTTTGGTAAGAGAGAGGACGGCTGCATTAAGGCAGCTCGTCTTTCCCTCGGTTGTGAGGCGCTTGCAGAAACTATTGTTGCCCAAGTTGAGAAGACCTATTGTCTTATTGTCAACTTTGACGGGGCGAAACAAGGTGTCCTTGTTGTTACTGCTAGTGTCATCAGAATCCGCCCAAATCCAATTCGGGCTGCGCCTCCAAAATTATCGGAAGAAGTGGGCTTGATGCGGACATTTCCGTCCTGAGTAACAAAAACCTCGCATGTCACAGCTGAATCACCAATATCATC
The DNA here is from genome assembly GCA_030761205.1 of Fremontodendron californicum. Taxonomy (NCBI): domain Eukaryota; kingdom Viridiplantae; phylum Streptophyta; class Magnoliopsida; order Malvales; family Malvaceae; genus Fremontodendron; species Fremontodendron californicum. The sequence continues at coordinate 21,480,512 of JAULJL010000022.1, read as the reverse complement.
AGTTGCAAACTGCAAATATGGGTAACCCTCGATCTGACGAAGACACAGATAATTATCATTATTTCCCTTGAATGCTATGTACTTCGGCAGAATCACCAATGACTCCCAATCAATAATTGTGAAGATATCACAGCTATTACCATCATAACAATTGTAGTTTGCCAACACGCATCGAGTAAATGCTGGATTATTAAACCGCCATAAGCATAAATAGCATCCTGATTGGACATGCATAATTCGGACCGTATTCGTTGCAGGATCTACAGAGATAGGCTTGAACAATGTGCATGACTCCTTGGATTGGTCTTCCTCCGGCTTGTTGGCGGTTGCTGTAATCCAGTACTGCTCCGCTGAATTTCCAGTGATGGAAGGATTTTTGGTTCTTACCCAGTATTTGTTATTTTGACAGCTCCTTATATGCACCAAGCCATCTTTGCCAGCAATCTCCACTTCAAATCTTGCATATGGGCTCACAGCTTGAGTTTCAATGAATCTGAGATACTCATAAGACTCCCCATCATCATGGATGTAGCCCAGGTAATCGTTCTTGTCGTTGGATCTCAGGATGATAAACTTTGGCAATGAAAATGTCAATGCCAATTCCATTTTCGCTAGCTCTCTTTCTTTGATTTGAATTTGAACTGATAATCTCTACCAAGTAACTATTAATTTGCTCTATTGATGTGTTTCACTCTTGTGCTTGCTTACCACGACCTCCTAGGCTAGCTATTTATATCCAAAAAAAATTGCTCTTTTTTCAATTGGATGATGCAGCTTGCATTTGAAATGTGTATCGAATTTTGTACAACATTCAAGTAGTAACGTAAGCTAAGACCAAATGCAAAAGATTAATTTATGCAGTATCCTAGGCTATTAATACGATGATTAATTGTGTTCCAAAGTATATATATATATATATATATATATATATATATATTTACAATACGAATTTGAATCGAAAAAATATCTATTCAGGCTCGGCTCAATACGAGTTAAGTTGGACAGGTTACCCAGCTTTTGAGCAGGTCGTCAAGACCAATAAGAACACAATCTTATGAGTAAATTATTGTTGAACTAATCTAATCTAGCATTATTTTTTAGGCTTTAAATAAATAGGATGTTCGATAAACAGTTTGGGAACAATTCGATTCCTGTTCATTTATTTTCGTTTATCAAACTAAATAAACGATTATGAACAAAGTCAAAATATGTAATCATTAACGTTTTAAATTTTTTATTCTCTTAACTACAAAAAAATGTTATCATAATGGATAAAGACTACTAGACTATTAGTTAACTTAGGAAAAATCAAAATAGGTAATATTTAATTAGAAGTCTAACGTCTTAAATTTTTTATTCTCTTAACTACCAAAAAATATTATCATATAAAGAGAATTAATTAACTTAGAAAAAGTCAAAATATGTAATACATAATTAGAAGTCCAACGTTTAAATTTTTTTTATTCCCTCAACTACAAATTTTTTTTTTTTTTTATCATAATGGATAAATAATATCCTTTTGACTCGTAAGTAATATTATTGATATTAATGGTATTGGTTAGTCTATATCTGTTTATGGTTGCAGATGTTAGGATTCGAACTCTAAATTTACTGTATATCATCTCTTAAAAATGATTGTATGAAACAACTGAATTAAACCATAAGTTCCTAAACTAATATCTTGCTCATTTATGGTTCATTTACATTTCAATTCTGTTATTCTATATATGTTTTTTTTTTTTTTTTTTGAACAATATATATGTTCTAATTTCTTTTAAGAACCTAAACTTTTTCTTTCTTCAAAAGCTAACCACCAACCGTCCAACTCTTTTCTCACCGATGATATGCATCAAATTATTAATTTTCTTAAGTATATCCTACTAAAACACTTTTTAATATTTTAATTATGTTGGTAAAATTTAAAAATTCTAATATCTGAGATAAACTTTTTTAGTTAAATAATGGTATTTACTATTTAGCTTTTGCTTTCATAACAAAAAAAAAAAAAACGCATTTGCATACAAAAATAAATAAGAATTTTGAAGCATTATACATAAATTATATAAGTTTTTAGATGACAATTACAATTGATGTTCTTTTTTTTTTTTATTCTGGCCAACGCAAGACCAATAGGAAAACAATCTTATGAGTAAATTATTGTTGAACTAATCTAATTTAGCATTATTTTTTAGGTTTTAAATGAACAAGACGTTCGATAAACGGTTTGTGAATAATTTAATTTTTATTAATTTATATTCATTTATCAAGCTAAATAAACGATTATGAACAAGTCAAAATATGTAATCATTAATTAGAAATCCAACTTTTTAAATTTTTTATTCTCTTAACTACCAAAAAAATATTATCATAATGGATAAAGAGTATTAATTAACTTAGGAAAAGTCAAAATACGTAACACTTAATTAGAAGTCCAACGTTTTAAATTTTTTATTCTCTTAACTACCAAAAAATATTATCATATAAAGAGTATTAATTAACTTAGAAAAATTCAAAATATGTAATACATAATTAGAAGAAGACCTGCTCATGAGTCAGGCTAGGCCGAGCCGCGGCTCATAACTTTTCTAATTTCCTTATCTTGACTCGGCCTTGAGCGAGTCCGGGTCGGCCCGTCGATCCGGTTTATTGTTTAAAAAAATTAAAAAATTATTTTTATATTAATATTTATATATTTTTATAATTAAATTAAAATAAAATAAAAAATATTTTTTATTATATGAATAGTGATTCGGGCCAGGCCGACCCGAATAGATAAAAACTCTATCCAGATCCGATTCAATACGAGTCGGACGGATTATCCAACTTTTGAACAGGTCTAGTTAAAAGTCCAATGTCTTAAATTTTTTATTCTCTCGACTACAATTTTTTTTTTATCATAATGGATAAAGAATATCCTTTTGACTCGTAAGAGATGTTATCGGTATTAATGATATTTGTGAGTATGTATCAGTTTATGGTTGGATATAGTAGGAATCGAATTTTAAACCTGCTATATACTATCACTTAAGAGTGATCGTGTTTTCAAACTAATATCTTGCTCATTTATGGTTCATTTACATTTCAATTCTGAGATTCAATATATGTTCAAATTTCTTTAAGAACCTAAACCTTTTCTTTCTTCAAAACTAACCACCAACCGTGAACTCTTTTCTCACCGATGATATGTATCAAATTATTAATATTCTTAAGTATATCCTAGTATCCTACTAAAACACTTTTTAATATTTTAAGATATGTATCAAATTATTAATATTCTTAAGTATATCCTAGTATCCTACTAAAACACTTTTTAATATTTTAATTTTGTCGGTAAATTCTAAAAATTCTAATATCTGAGATAATTTTTTTAGTTAAATAATGGTATTTATTATTTAGTTTTTGCTTTCATAACAAACAAAAAAATGCATTTGCATACAAAAATAAATAAGAATTTTGAAGCATTATACATAAATTATATAAGTTTTTAGATGACAATTACAATTATGTTATGTATATATATATATTTTTTATTCTTGCCAACGCAAGACCAATAGGAAAACAATCTTATGAGTAAATTATTGTTGAACTAATCTAATCTAGCATTATTTTTTATGTTTTAAATTAACAGAGTGTTCGAAAAATGGTTTGTGAACAATTTAATTTTTGATCATTTATATTCGTTTATCAAGATAAATAAACGATTATAAACAAAATCAGAATATGTAATCATTAATTAGAAGTCCACCGTTTTAAATTTTTTATTCTCTTAACTACCAAAAAAATATTATCATAGTGGATAAAGAGTATTAATTAACTTAGTCCAACGTTTTAAATTTTTTATTCTCTTAACTACCAAAAATATTATCATATAACGAGTAATTAATAACTTAGAAACAGTCAAAATATGTAATACATAATTAGAAGTAGACCTGCTCATGGGTCGGGTTGGGCCGAGCCGAGGTTCAAAAGTTTTCTAATTTCCTTATCCAAGACCGATCTTGAGCGGGCCCGTCGATCCGGTTTACTATTTAAAAATTTAAAAAAATATTTTTATATTAATATTAATATATTTTTATAATTAAATTTAAATAAAAAAATATTTTTTATTATATGAACAGTGATTCGGCCAGGCCAGTCCAAATAAAAAAAAAAAACTCTATCCAGATCTGATTTAATATGGACCGGACGGACTACTCAACCTTTGAGCAGGTCTAATTAAAAGTCCAACATCTTAAATTTTTTATTCTCACAACTACAATTTTTTTTTTTTATCATAATGGATAAAGAATATCCTTTTGACTCATGTTATCGATTTTAATGGTATTGGTCAGTATGTATCAGTTTATAGTTGCATATGCTAGGATTCGAATTCTAAATCTACTGTAGACCATATTTTAAAGGTGATTGTATGAACCAATTGAATTAAGCCATGGCTTTCCAAACTAATATCTTGCTCATTTAAGGTTCATTTACATTTCAATTCTGAGATTCTATATATGTTCAAATTTCTTTAAGAACCTAAACCTTTTCTTTCTTCAAAACTAACCACCAACCGTCTAACTCTTTTCTCACTATGGATGGCAGCGGGTCAAATATCTGCATTTTTTGTACTATCCGAATCCGAATCTGTAAAACTATTTTAAAATCCGAATCCGTAAATTATCCGCATTTAATCCTCATATTACAATCCGAATTCGACTTAAATATCATTATTCGTCGGATATCCGAGCCCGCTAAAAATCAAAATTCAATACATCAATTTTAAAAAAAACAAAAAAACAAAATCAAACAAAATTTATGTGTTTTACAAATAAGTGGATTCAGATTCGTATATCAGAATCCGCTATCCAAATCCACAGAAGTAATGCGGATTCGGATAATGGATATTGATAAGCTCATAAAATATACATTTTATGTCTTTCTACCTTTAGTTTTTGTTATGTTTTCGATCTTTATCTTGTTTACTTATATTATATTTTTGAATTATAGGTATATTTAAAAAAAATGAAGTCAAAAGATGTTAATAATGATGGTAAAGAGCTTACAAAATCATAATCACAAGATGGAAGAAGACTTGGGAGTCAAAAAGATCAAATTCTTAGTGCTAAGTGATGAGACAGATTTGACCTCCGGAGCTTGTTACTAAACAATCATTATGTTAAAGACTTTATTTGAAGAAACTCCCTTCTTGACTTTTGAATATGACTTAAATATATTTCTAACGATAGTTTACACGCCCAAATTGGACAAGAAATGATCATCCAAATCAGCCGACGAAATGCGAGATGGTGCAGCAGCCAGACGGGCCAAGACAGGGAGCTCGGCGCCGCGGTGCCCCATGGGCAGAAACTTGTCGTTGCAGCCTGGAAGTTGGCACTGCAGCGCCGAGTTGCTGACTTCAAAACCGCAAAATACAAAGAAAAGAAAACGAAAATTGCCCAAAATTGCCTTATTCTTAATCAACAAGAAAGGGTTTTCAAAGTCAAAAAGCTCTATAAATACCATCTTTTGAGCCACCAACTAGGACATGCTTTGATTATTTATCAATCTTCTTCTTCTACTTCTTCTCCATTCTTTTTATTTTCTTTTAGTTTTATGTATATATTAACTATGCCTATGCAAGGCTAAACTTCTCTTTGGTTAAGGGTGATTTCAAAGCCCTAAACATGTTTTATAATTGATTTTTAGATTCTATCTATCATTAATTTTCTATCAAAGTTGCTTATGTTCTTCCATAAGATTTGTTTATGATTTTTTTCTTGATTTGTATAGGTGCGCAACTAGATAGATCTTGATAATTATCTAATGCTAGTTTAGGAGTCTTGGTCCGTGTAATTGTCTCTATTCATAAGTGGCAATTTGTGATTAATGATTATGGTCAAGTTTTCGCTAATTGCAAAGTGGAACATAACCTAAGTTAAACAATTCATGTTCATGCTTTTGTTGTTTAGATCAACCTATCTTTCTCATCATAAAGCTGCTATCAAATTAAATTTAGAGATGTTCATCCTAGGTTGTTTGATAGTTAGAGATTAAGTAGTGGCATTCGTCCTGCTTAACGACGAACTAAGGAAGGATTGAGATAACACGGGAGGTTGTCATCTACGGTTGTTATCTTTGATAGCTAATTGATGTTGATAGATCTGAACTTGATTCATAATATTGTCTAGTGGTGGAGAATAAACCTTTAGCCATATTTCTCACATCTGACTACTTCTTGTTTACTTACTTTCTTATTTTTATTGTTTGCTTAAGTTTAAACTGATTTCAAAACACCTTTAACTTTTGTTTTCTTTGAATTTAAGTTTTAAACTAGTGATTTATAAACTAAAACCCAATCTCTGTGGATTCGACCCTTGCATGCTACTTTACTATAATTGATCATATTTTTAGTGCAAGGTTATAATTAAGATACACTCTTTTGGGTGCATCAGATATCCGAGGTTTCATATCCGTATCCGCTCCGAATCCGCTGCAAATAGTAATTATAATATCCAAATCCGACTTTTATCCGAATCCGTAAAAAACGGATCGGATATCCGAATTCGTATTTTAAATTGCCATCCATGTTTCTCACCGATGATATGTATAAAATTATTAATATTTAAGTATATCCTACTAAAACACTTTTTAATATTTTAATTTTGTTGGTAAAATCTAAAAAAATCTAATATCTGAGATAATTTTTTTATTAAATAATGGTATTTATTATTTAGTTTTTGCTTTCATAACAAAAAAAAAAAGGCATTTGCATACAAAAATAAATAAGAATTTTGAAGCATTATACATAAATTCTATAAGTTTTTAGAAGACAATTACAATTGATGTTATGTATGTTTTTTATTCTTGCCAACGCAAGACCAATAGGAAAACAATCTTATGAGTAAATTATTGTTGAACTAATCTAATCTAGCATTATTTTTTACGTTTTAAATGAACATAATGTTCGAAAAACGGTTTGTGAATAATTTAATTTTTAGTCATTTATATTCGTTTATAAAGCTAAATAAACGATTATAAACAAAGTCAAAATATGTAATCAAAAATTAGAAGTCCAACGTTTTGAATTTTTTATTTTCTTAACTACCAAAAAAAAAATTCTCATATAAAGAGTATTAATTAACTTAGAAAAAATCAAAATAGTTAATACATAATTAGAAGTCCAACGTTTTAAATTTTTTATTCTCTCAGCTACAATTTTTTTTAATCATAAAGGATAAAGAGTATCCTTTTGACTCATAAGTAATGTTATCGATATTAGTGGTATTGGTTAGTATGTATCCATTTATGGTTGCAGATATTAGGATTCGAATTTCAGAATTGCTGGATACCACTTCTAAAGATGATTGTATGAACCAACTTGATTAAGCCATGGCTCCCAAACCAATTCTTGCTCGTTCACTTACTTTTTAATTATGAGATTTTATATGTGTTCAAATTTCTTTTAAGAACCTAAACTTTTTCTTTCTTCAAAACTAACAACCAACCATCCAATTCTTTTCTCACCGATGATATGTATCAAATTATTAATATTCTTAAGTATATCCTACTAAAACATTTTTCAATATTTTAACTTTATTGGTAAAATCTAAAAAATTCAATGTCAGTATATAAGATAATTCTCAATTAATTAATTGGTGTTTGCTTTCATAAAAAAAAAATTTTAAAAAAAAAAACGCATTTGGATACAAAAATAAAAAAGAATTTTGAAGCATTATTCATAAATTATATAATTTTTTAGATGACAATTACATTGTAATTGATGTTATAATTTTTTTTATTCTGGCCAACGCAAGGCTAGACCTGCTCATGGGCCGGGCCGGACGGCGGCCCGGTTTTTTTTTTTTTCTCTGGGTCGGCCTGGCCTGTTAGGCCCGAATACACTGTTCACTGGAATAAAAAATTATATTTTTATTTTTTTATATTTTTATAATTAAAATTAAATAAAATAATATTATTATAATAAAAAAATACTGTTCCGGCCCGAAACACAAAATATTCTGCCCAAGCCCGACCCAATACGGGCCGAGCCTGCCAGCCCGGGCGGGCTGCCCAGCGCATGAGCAGGTCTAATGGATAAATTATTGTTGAACTAATCTAACCTAGCATTATTTCGTGTTAGAATTGGATTTTGAAATAAAATATTTTTTAAATTATAATTTAATAAATATTAATTGAGAAATGAGAAATTTACCCAAATATAATTAACTTAGAAAAAGTCAAAATATGTAATACTTAATTAGAAATCCAACGTTTTAAATTATTTATTCTCTTAACTACCAAAAAATATTGAATAAAGAGTATTAATTAAGTTAGGAAAAGTCCAAATATGTAATACTTAAAGATTTTTGCTAACGAGTGCTCTTAACACACTCTTTATGGTTAGTTAATATATATTATTTATAGTAATAATATTGTATTAAATGCAGTATTGATCATTTTATTAATCATTTCTAATATATTGACTGAAGATATTATTACATATAGTAATCTTAAAGAGTGTTCTTAGAGCACTCGTTAACAAAATCAATATTTAAATAGGTTTGCTTAAGAAAGTTTAACTACCATTTTAAGAAAGCTTTTACATTTAATACAATACTTTTAATTACAAAATTCAAAAAAAATAATGTATGATTACATTTTCTTTCTTTATATATTACCTTAACCAATTCAATTACACACTAATTAAGATTTTTCTACTTAATTAAAAGTCTAACGTTTTAAATTTTTTAGAGAAATGTTAGCTAGTGCCATTAAGCTCTGGTTAAGGTGATATTAAAAGAAATAAATATACAATTAATGATTTTTTTTTTAAAATCAGTAAAAATAATGCGTTAAATATAAAAAATAATAATAATAATAATTAATAATTAAATAATACTTAATTAGTGCCTATAAATATCAGTTAAGCAAACCCAATTTTTTATGGTCTCAACTATCAAAAAAATATTATCGTACGGAAAAAGAGTATTAATTAACTTAGAAAAAGACAAAATATGTAATGCTTAATTAGAAGTCCAACGTTTTAAAATTTGTTTTATCTCAACAACCAAAAAATAATATCATAATGGGTAAAGAGTATCTACTATAATGGAAATTGAAGCATGTCGATAAGGGGGGATTTTGAAATGTTAAGAGTATTTTAATCTTAATTTGTCTATTTGTGAGGGTAAAAGTGTCTTTTGACTTAAATGATTTGAAAAAAAAAATAGTCGAGAGGGAGAGAAGGAGATGAGGGAGAAGAAGAGAGAGATGGTTGAAGGAATCCGGACGGTGACGGAGGAAGAGAAAGGAGAAAATGGAGAAGAGAAAAGAAAATAAAGGAGGAGAGAGAAGGTAGCCAACGACGGAGGAAGAGAGAGGAGGAGAGTGAGTGGAGAGGAGGAGGAGAATAAGAAGAAGAAAAAAGAAAAAGAGAAGGGAAGGGAAGGGAAGGGTAAAAGGTTTTTTTTTGTTTTTTTTTTTGTTATTATTGTTTTAATTTTATATAATTTATTATTTTCATCAAAAAATATTAAATATATATTTTGTTAATTTTTTAAAATAATTGTTTGGTTTTTATGTATTAAAAAAATTATAAATATTTTCCTTATTCTTTATCATTTTTTATTTATTTTTTGAGAAAAAATCATTGTTTAAAAAAGATTATAAAAATTGATTTATCACTTTGTATTTTTAAAATTAAACAAAAATTATTAAAAAATAAAAAATGTTAAATTTTTTTTCTTTGTTTTCATTCATTAAATATTTTTTTAAAATTTTTATTTTAAATAATTTAATAAAATTATTTATATATTTTTTAAAATTTAACTCTCGTTATATCGTGTGAGTAACTTTTTAGTCCTCTTGACTCATAAGTCCTTCGTTTTTTTATATATTTTATTTTGGCCAACGCAATGCCAATACGAAAACAATCTCATTGGCAAATCATTATTGAACTAATCCAGTCTAGCATTATTTTCTATTGGGATTTGATTTCGAAATAGAATATTTTTTAAATGTTAACTTTAATAAATACTAAGTGACGAATGAGAAATTTAATCATATATAATTAGCTTAGAAAAGGTCAAAATATGTAAGGGTCCGTTTGTTTCACAAAAAAATAATTTTCGAAAAATGATTTTTATATTTTTTGGTATTTGGTTAGCAAAAAATTGATTGGTCAATGAAAAATAACTTATTGGTCAACGAAAATAAAGCTTTATTTTTTTGTGAAAATTGTCTTCTTCTTTTAGAAAAAAGAAGACAATTTTAAGAAGAAGAAAAAAAAAAAAAACTGTTCATGAGTAAGACTACTCACTAAACCCGTGAACCTAGTTCAACTCGAATCGAGATTTGGACATCATATTTTAGATCGAGACTTAACTTGACTCGAGCCAAATATTATTATACTAATACAAAAGATTTATTTTTTAATTATAAAAATATATTAAAATATGAGTTTTGCTAACGACAGCCCTTAGGGTATTCTATAAGATTAGTTAATATACTATTTATAAAAAGAACATTGTATTAAATGCAGTATTTAACAACTTTATTTATTATTTTCAATACATTAAATGAAAATATTACTATAAGTAGTAATCTTAAAAAGTGCGCTTAGGTCACTTGTTAACAAAATTATTAAAATATTAATATAAACATATTTTAATATTGTAATTTTCAATATTTTATTTAAATATTATTAAACATACATGTTTATATTTTAATAATATATAATATTATATTATTATTTTAATAATAAATAATAATAAATTATTAATGTAATGAATATTATTTATTATTTTAAGAATAAATATTATTTCATATAATAATAAAATTATTTATTAATAAATCATAACATTATCAATATTTTAAATATTATTTTAAATATTTTATTGAAAAATGTTTTTATATTACTATTTTAATAATAAATATATATGAATTATACTTTAAAAATAAATGTTTTTTAGTATAAAAATATTATTATTTTAATAGTAGAAATATTAATAGAAATTTTTTTTAATAATTATTAGAATACTTTAAGTATTTTAAAATCTTAATATAATTAATGTTTTAATAATAAATTACATAATATTAAGTTTTTAATATTAATATAATATTTTAGTATTAAATGCTATTATTAAAATATTACTATTTGAAATACTAAAATTAAAAATTAATATTTTCAATTTTATAATTAATATTTTTTAATATTTTAATAATAAATATTTTAATATTTTATGCCATATTACTATTTAAAAAAGTAGAAATAATATTTTAATAATAATTATATTAATAGAAATAATATTTTTTTAATATTTTAATATTTATGTCAATATTATTATTTGTAAAACTAGAAATAAAATTTTAATAATTATTATATTAATTGAAATAAAATTTTAATAATTATTATAATATTTTAAATATTAATATAATTAATTTTTTAATAATAAATAGTATTATTTTAAGTATTTAATATTAATATGATTTTTTTTATTAAATATTATTATTAAAATATTAATAATATTTTAATATTTAATATTTATTCAATATTGTTATTCGAAAAAAATAGTTTTTTCAGAAAATAACCAAATAACGGAAAATATTTTTAAGTCATCCAAACATCAAAAAATTTCTACTTTTCAAAAAAAAAAATCACATTTTCCAAAAACATATTTTTTGAAAATTATTTTCTGCAAAACAAATGGATCCAGAAGATTTTTAAATGTTAACTTTAATAAATACTAAGTGACAAATGAGAAATTTAACCATATATAATTAACTTAGAAAAAGTCAAAATATGTAACACTTAATTATAAGTCCAATGTTTTAATTTTTTTATTCTCTATAAATACCAAAAGATATTATCATAATGGACAAAGAGTATGCTCTTGATCATAAGCTATGTTATACTTATCGGTACCGACATAGTATTGGTGGTGTAGGTCGATATGTATTAGTTTTATAAAAAAATTAATATAATATTAGCATTATATTATTTAAATATTAATCCGTATCGACCCGTACTGATACGTATTAATGCATACCAATTGATATAAAATTTAATTTTTTTTATTTTTATTTTAGAAAATTCATTTATTTGATTCTTTTAACAAAATTTTGATATCTTTTCTCTCATGATAATTTTTATTTTTCATAATTTCATTCAAAAATAAATATATTCATGAAATTAGATTGTTGAACCTGATTAATAATAATTTATTATATTTATTTTAATATTTATTTGATATTTTAATATTTTGGATAATAGATATTTATAATTTTAAAAAATTATATATATATATATATAGATGCATATAAACATATAGATGCATGTAATAAAGGTATATTTGGATAATATGTAATATATATTTTGTTAAAGAACTTCAAAATTTATTATATATAAATTTATAAAAAAATTATATATATACATATATATATATATATATGCATATAAAGGTTCTTTTATCCAAATATAGCAAAAAAAAATTATATACCAAAACACCGTTATTTTCAGATTAATTCTCAAAATCCGCTTTTTTTTTCTAGCTAAGAAATCGCCATCTCCCATGGCGATTTCCCAGTGTAAAATTTGCAAAAAATACGAAGGGAAATCGCCATGGGGGGTGGCGATTTCCCTTAGTGTTTTATTTTATTTTTTTTACTTAAATTAAAAAAATTTGTAAATTTATTTGTAAATTTTGTATTTTAATTTTAAAAATTGTAAATTAAATAAAAAATTTATAAAAAATAAAATAAAATTCCAACGGTATATTTTTCTTATTTAAAATTCATGAAACTTTTTTTTAAAAATTTTTAGTTAAATTTTACTATATAAACTTTAAAAACAAAGAAATAAAAAAAAAATCAAATTTTTTTGAAGGCAACAGTAACTTGATCGTTGCCTTCAAAATCCCCCCCTCTCCCCTCCTCTCCCCCCCCCCCCCCCACACACACACCACTCCTCTATAAATACCCCCTCTCATTTTCTACAACTTATTTTTATTTTCTTTCTTCTTTGTACAATCAAATTTCTTTCTACCAATAATTTTTTTTCTACAACAATATTTTTTTCTACAACAGTATTTAAAAATAGCTTCATCATCACTATTGAGGTTGCAAGAAAATCACATATCGGAGGTTATATTTAAAGAGGTAAGTAAATAGTTGTAATATTATTTTTATTACATTATCAATTTTTAGTTATTTTTTAATTATTATTATTTTGTAAATTTATAGTTTTATTGTTTTATAATTTTTATATTTTTAATGTTATAGTGCTTATTATAGTTTTATCATTTATTAATTAGTATTGTTTTTTCATTTCATAGTTTTATAATTATTTATTTTTTATATTGTTTAATTTTTTATTATTATAGTTATTTAATTTTTTAATACTATAGTTTTTTCATTTTATAGTTTTATATAATTTTAATTTTTATATTATATTATTTTTTTTATTATTATATACAATAATAATTTTTTAATTATTACGGTTTCTTCATTTTATAGTTTTATATAATTTTAATTTTTATATTAGATTATTTTTTATTATTATAATTTTTTAATTTTTTAATTATTTTTTTCATTTTATAGTTTTTTATAATTTTAATTTTTATATTATATTATTTTTTATTATTATAGTTTTATATTTTTTTAATTATTATTGTTTTTTCATTTTATAGTTATTTATTTTTTATATTATTTAATTATTTAATAATTATATAAATAATTTTAAATTTTTTTATTATTATTGTTTTGTTATTTTATAGTTTTAGAGTTTTTTTTTAATTTTTATATTGTTTAATTTTTTTAATTGTTATAGTTTTATAATATATTAATTTTTATTATTATTTGATTTAATTTAATTAATTATCAATAGAAAACTCGTCGCGTGTTACGTTCGAGGAAATTTACATTGGAGGACCCGCATCCATCTATTATCGACCACTTAAGAAGAGCTGGATTTTATCACGCAACTCAAATTCACGATTTTTAATACAACCCAACTTAATCAGTCCGTTGATCGAACGATGGAGACCCGAGACGCACACTTTTCATTTTCCATTTGGTGAATGCACGGTAACTCTAGAAGATGTTGCGCTTCAACGTGGACTTTCGGTCCATGGCGATACAGTTACAGGCGGAAGCTTGCTAGATTGGAATGAAGAGTGTCAAAATCTATGGGCTCGGTACCTCCAGATGAGTATGTATCTGGCTCAACGGTGAGACTAAATTGGTTGAAATCCTTTCAAAATCTTCCATTACACGCAACTGAAGAACAAATAAAATATGCTGCTAGAGCATATATTTTACGTTTGATTGGAGGATTACTGATGCCTGACAAGTCGAGCAGTCGGGTACATTTAATGTATCTTTTATTAGTATGTGATTTAGAGCATGCGGCAAATTATAGTTGGGTTCTGCGTGTTTGGCGGTTTTGTATAGAGAACTTTGCCGGGCTACAGTTCCAAAAAGCCATGACATAGGTGGATGTTTAGTGCTTCTACAATCATTGGCTTGGTATCGGCTATCATTTCTTGCTCCGCGCATGGATGTTTCGGCTGTATACCCCCTTGCAAGCAAGTAATAATCTTTACTATTTTATTTATTTTGTACGAAGTTGTATTTTTATAGGTCTATTAAGATTTTATATGCATTTTAACAGGTGGAGTAGGAGTAGGAGTAGGAGTAGAGATTTTACAGAGACTCCGACCGACCTTGCAAGTATAAGATTGTGACTAGATCGAGTAGGATATGATAAGGTAAATATTTCGATTGTTACATTCAAGTATTTTTGTATTTAATCCATATGAAACTAATAATTTGTAATAATTATTCGCAGTTTCTGTGGATGTCATATTCCTCAAGTGAAATTATGGCATGCCTCCCATCGGATGCCTACAATAATTGTAATATATGGAAAGCAAACACAGCATTGATATGCTTTTCATATGTAGAGTGGCACCAAACTCACAGGGTGTTGCGACAATTTGGGATGCAACAACCAATTCCTGCAGCCCCAGTGAACCTTGATAAGCTTCACAAGATCGGCATGCGTGGTCGTCATAAGGAATTATGGCCTGCGAAGCATGAACATTGGATCCATTGGTGGAATATACGTTTTCAACGAATTCTGACAGGTTATCCGATTGTTGGTAATAATTTCAACCCATCTGATGATTACATAGGATGATTGATAACTCGTATAATTATATAGTTTTTAGTTATGTTTTATTATTGTTTTGTGTCAAATACGAGTTATTATTATTTAGTCTAATTGTGTTTATGATCTTTTATATTTTTATGTAATTTGGTGTTTTTCACAAGTTTCTTTGAGTGATTTCAGATTACTAGAATTAAGGGCAAATCCAGTTCAGTTCCAGTTCCGACACCTTTTGCCATATCAGCTATATCTCGAGTTTCACTGAAGCAATAAGGCTGAACTTTGTATCCCTGCAAAGCTAAGAGGCATATCTATCTTTTTCATGTTTTACACTTCTTGAAACGGAGTCGTTTTCCCTAGCGAAATCGACCATCAAGTTGGCTGATGTGCAATGACGTCTGTTCTGCACCGTTTTGGTATTTTGACCATATCTCCCGATCCACGTGCGTAAATGATCTGATTCCAACGGCTATGGATCCGTAACTGATAGGGGTATATTTTTCTAGAAGACCATTTTATCAGATCGAGCCTCCAACATTGACAAACTCGACCATCAATCTGGCTGATCAGAATTGTCATACAATATGACGAAAATTGTTAGAAAAATGCACCCACCTATTATACCTACCTTTGAAATTTGTAAAGCTTGTCTCTTGTCATTTAGCCCTCCAAAATGTGTATAAATAGAGGGCCTTGGATGAGTATTGGGATACATTGATACATTGGTAGGATAGCCATTGTAATAAAATTCTCTAAGTTTTCTTTTTCTTTCCTTTCTCTAGTTTTCTTTTTCTTCTTACATTTCTTTTCATTTTATTCATATCTAGTATGTGTTTCTAATCATATTGTTGAGGTGATGAGGTGAAGCTCTTGGTAAATGCTAAGGTTAGTCTCTTAAACATGAGCTAAAATGAATCATCATTTATAAGCACTAGCATAGATAATATTTTCTTTTGGTTTAAAATCATACTTGCAAAGTAGAGATCTTGATTCATTATTGACAATGAAAATGGCACAGTAAATGCTTGGTTTCATAACCTTGATTTGTTGTAGACATATACCTTGGCATAAGGAATGCTTGGACTCTTTTTATGAGTTTTGAGGACACCAAATGAACATAATATCATATGCTATGGACGTTGGACAATTTGGACTGAATTGCTAAACCTTCCGATTGGAACCTCCCTTATGTGTGGATTTCAATTGTGTAATAAAACAAGATTAATCTTAGCATAACACCAAGAGTGGATTCTCTAACCTCAACATCCTTTCTTATTGTTTTTTATATTTTGTTTAATTTCTTTTATGTTATTTTATTTATTTTGTTCTCTAATATCTTGTTTATTTTGTTTTGTTGTTGATTCCCTAATATCTTGTTTACTTTCTTTTTCTTATATATTTATAAACTTATACTTACTAATACGCTTCCCTGTGGTTCGACCTCGGACACCCGAGAATTTATTACTTGAACATAACCTGCACTTGGGTTTACAACTCTTAATTGAGTTACCATCAAGTTTTTGGCGCCGTTGCCGGGGAAGCAATACTAAGTATATAAGTTTATAAGTATATTTATTTTTATTGGCTGGTTATACCGCCTAATTTTGTATATATTTGTTTTTATTGGCTGGTTATACCGCCTAATTTGTATATTAACTTTGTTTTATGCTTGTTTGGCGACGTGATTTTAGATCTCGTCGTTTAGTTAGATTTTATTGTGAAACTTTTTCAGGTAATCTTTCTAATACAACTCCTACCATGGCTGACAATGAAAGTGTTCATGCTGAAGATGAGAACAGACAAGTACGCACCATGCGTGACTACTTGCAACCAACTCGAAGCTCATCACCCTCTTGTTTTATTTTTCCTCTCAATGCAAACAACTTTCGTTTTAAACCAGGTATGATAGCTTTGCTTCCAAATTTCTATGGGTTGGAATCGGAAAGTGCTTACTCGTTTCTAAAAGACTTCGAAGATGTATGTGTCACCTTTAATGACCAACAATGTACAAATGAAATTGTCAAGCTAAAATTATTTCCTTTTTCTTTAAAAGATAAAGCAAAAATTTGGCTTCATAATTTAAAACCAAGGTCAATTGGCACATGGCAAGAATTACAAACTGAGTTTCTAAAGAAATTTTTCCCAGCACATAAAACTACTGCTTTAAAAAGACAGATTCAAAATTTCAATCAAAATCAAAATGAAGCATTTTTTCAGTGCTGGGATCGTTTTAAAGATTTGTTAAGTTCTTGTCCACATCATGGTTTTGAAAAATGGCGTCTTATTAGTTTCTTTTATGAAAGTTTAACTCCCGAAACTAAACAATTTGTTGAAACAATGTGTAACGGTGAGTTTCTAGAAAAAGAACCTGAAGAAGCCTTTGACTACCTAGACCATTTGGCAGATAACTCTCAAGCCTGGCACACAGATAATTCCTCTGAAAGTTCCAATAGATCTAATCTTGTTTCTAACAGAGGTAAATATCATTTTAGTCAAGAAGATGAGATAAAAGCTAAAGTAGCTAATTTGGCTAGAAAGATTGAAGCCATGGAACTTAGAGAAGTAAAAGAAGTCAAAACGGTTAAAAATGAAAAAAGTTGTGGAATTTGTGAAATCATGGGACACCCCACTTCTGAATGTCCAAACATTCCCATTCTTAAAGAAGCGTTGCATGATCAAGTAAATTCCATGAACACATTTAAAAAGCCTTTTGCTTCTCCTTACTCTGAAACGTATAACCCTGAATGGAGAAATCATCCCAACTTCAGTTGGCGGAATAATAATCATGTTCAGGTACCACAATTTCAAAAGCCGGGCAACACTTTTTCCTATCAACCTTCACGTGTACAAACCTTGGAAGTGACATTGCAAGCATTCATGCAAACACAAGCAAATGTGAATAACCAAACTTCACAGGACATCAATGAGATCAAAAACACCTTGTCCACATTGACAGCTTCATTACGCACTCAAGAAAAAGGTAAGTTTCCTGCTCAACCTCAGCCTAACCCTTCTACTCAATGTCTTGTTTCTTGCTCCAATGAAACTCAACAGGAAAATGCCAGTTCTATCACAACTCTTCGAAGTGGAAAGGCAATTGACAAAAACATTCCATCAAAAGACCAAGATCCTCCTTCCCCTCCGAAAAGTAATGGTAAGGATGATGGTAAGTCTGACCTTCTTGAAAATTTGGACAAAGAAAAAGGTATGCATCCTGCTCCTTTTCCTCAAAGGTTGCAAACAATAAAGAATTTGAATCAAAATGCAGAAATTTATGAACTTTTCAAACAAGTTAAGATTAACATTCCTTTATTGGATGCAATCAAACAAGTTCCATCTTATGCTAAATTTTTGAAGGACATGTGCACAGTTAAAAGGAAACATAATGTACAAAAGAAAGCATTTTTGACGGAAAGTGTGAGCTCAATCATTCAGCACCTTACTCCACCAAAATTCAAAGATCCTGGATGTCCAACAATCTCATGCATCATTGGAAACACTAGAATAGAACGTGCATTGCTTGATCTTGGTGCTAGTGTTAATCTTTTGCCTTTTTCTGTTTATCAACAGTTAGGTTTAGGTGAACTCAAGGAAACACCTGTTACACTTCAACTAGCTGATCGTTCTGTAAAAATTCCTCGAGGGATAGTTGAAGATGTTTTGGTTCAAATTGATAATTTTTACTTCCCTGTTGATTTTATTGTTTTGGACACACATCCTGTTTCAAATCCAAATGTTCAAATTCCTGTTATATTAGGCCGTCCATTTCTTGCAACTTCTAATGCTCTGATAAATTGCAGGAATGGTATGTTGAACATTTCTTTTGGAAATATGACTTTAGAATTAAATGTGTTCAACATTTGCAAGCAACCTGGTGATAATTCAGAAGTACATGAAGTGGATTTCATTGAAGAACTTGTTCATGAACATCTCACCACTACCACATTCCATGATCCTTTAGAAGCTTATTTAATTGAATATGAGTTTGATAATGCTTCAGAAATTTCACACACTGATTCTTTGTTAAAATCTTTTCAGGATAAGCATTGTTGGAAACAAAAGTTTGAGGAACTACCATCACTTACAAATGTCACTGTACCATCAACTATTGAACCACCCAAGCTGGAGTTAAAACCATTGCCATCCGAGCTAAAATATTCCTTTTTGGGTGAGAGTGAAACTTTTCCAGTCATAATTTCTTCACATCTTGATGAACTACAAGAAGGTAAGTTGTTACAACTTTTGAAGATGCACAAAAATGCATTAGGATGGACCTTAGCTGACATAAAGGGAATAAGCCCATTAATCTGCACACATAATATTTATTTAGAGGAAAATGCTAAACCCTCTAGACAAATGCAACGAAGGCTTAATCCTAATATGAAAGAAGTAGTGAGAAATGAAGTCATTAAACTTCTAGATAATGGAATCATTTATCCTATTTCTGACAGCAAATGGGTAAGTCCTACTCAAGTCGTACCTAAGAAATCTGGAGTTACTGTAGTTAAAAATGAAAACAATGAATTAATTCCAGCTAGGACTGTTACTGGTTGGCGCATGTGCATTGACTATAGGAAACTTAACACAGTGACGAGGAAAGATCATTTCCCTTTGCCTTTCATGGATCAAATCTTAGAAAGAGTTGCAGGGCATGAGTTTTATTGTTTTCTAGATGGATATTCTGGGTATAATCAAATTGCCATTGCACTTGAGGACCAAGAGAAAACCACTTTTACATGTCCTTTTGGTACTTTTGCATATCGTAGAATGCCATTTGGATTATGTAACGCCCCTGCCACATTTCAAAGATGCATGCTTAGCATTTTTAGTGACATGATTGAACGTAATCTTGAGATTTTCATGGATGATTTTTCTGTTTCTGGTGATTCATTTGATGATTGCTTAGCCAATTTGAAAAATGTATTGATTAGGTGTGAAGAAAAAAATCTTGTTCTTAATTGGGAAAAATGTCATTTCATGGTCACTAAAGGTATTGTACTAGGTCACATTGTTTCTGCAAAAGGGATTGAGGTAGACAAGTCAAAACTTGAATTGATTGCTAATCTACCCACACCAAAGACAGTAAAGGACATTAGGTCATTCTTGGGACATGCAGGTTTTTATAGAAGATTCATAAAAGATTTTAGCACGATATCTAAACCTCTATGTAATCTTTTAATGAAAGACACTGCATTTGAATGGACTAAAGATTGTGAAGATGCTTTTGAAAAACTCAAAAATATGCTCACTACTGCTCCTATTATGAGATCTCCTGATTGGTCTTTACCATTTGAAATAATGTGTGATGCTAGTGACTATGCTGTTGGTGCTGTGTTAGGACAAAGGAAAGATAATAAACCATATGTAATTTACTATGCAAGTAAAACTTTAAATAGAGCCCAAATGAATTATTCCACTACAGAAAAGGAATTACTTGCAGTTGTTTTTGCATTGGATAAATTCAGATCTTACCTTGTTGGATCATCAATTGTTGTCTTTAGTGATCATGCAGCTTTAAAATATCTTCTCTCTAAGAAGGATGCAAAACCTAGGTTGCTGAGGTGGATCCTTTTGCTGCAAGAATTTGACATCACCATTCGAGATAAAAAAGGAGTAGAAAATGTGGTGGCTGATCATTTATCAAGACTTGTTTGTGATGAATCTTTTGGAACCTCACCAATAAATGATACTTTTCCTGATGAACAACTTCTAATTGTCTCCACGACACCTTGGTTTGCTGACATTGCTAATTTTCTTGCTACAGGAAAAATTCCTTCTCAATGGAGCACACAAGATAAAAGGAAGTTTCTGAATGAGGTAAAGAAGTTCTATTGGGATGACCCTTACTTGTTCAAATATTGTCCTGATCAGATTTTTCGAAGATGCATTCCCGACAATGAGGTAAGTAGTGTAATTAAGTTTTGTCATTCCGAGGCATGTGGTGGTCATTTTTCATCAAAGAAAACTGCTGCAAAAATTTTACAGTGTGGATTTTACTGGCCAACTTTGTTCAAAGATGCACATAATTTTTGCAAGTCATGTGAAAGTTGTCAAAAATTAGGTTCCATTTCGAAAAGAAATATGATGCCTTTGAACCCAATTCTTGTAATTGAAATTTTTGACTGTTGGGGTATTGATTTCATGGGACCATTTCCACCATCTTTTGGTTTCTTATACATTTTAGTTGCAATAGATTATGTTTCAAAGTGGATAGAGGCAATTCCATGTCGAAATAATGATCACAAAACAGTGATTAAATTTTTAAAAGAAAATATTTTGAGTCGATTTGGAATTCCTCGATCTATCATAAGCGATGGGGGAACACATTTTTGCAACAAGGTTTTTGAAACATTAATGAAGAAATATGCCATTACACACAAAGTTGCAACCCCTTATCACCCGCAGACAAATGGACAGGTAGAATTAGCAAATAGGGAGATTAAACAAATTTTGGAAAAGACAGTTAATCCAAATCGCAAAGATTGGTCTCTTAGACTTAACGATGCATTATGGGCCTATCGAACAGCTTTTAAAACAGCATTGGGCATGTCTCCTTATAGGCTAGTTTATGGAAAACCTTGTCATTTACCTGTGGAACTTGAGCATAAAGCATATTGGGCCATTAAAATGTTCAACTCAAACCTTGATGACGCTTCTAATTTACGAAAATTACAAATAAATGAACTTGAGGAACTCAGAAATGATGCATATGAGAATTCTAAAATTCATAAAGAAAGAACTAAAGCCTTTCATGACAAGTTAATTTCAAGAAAAATATTTGATGTTGGGCAAAAAGTTCTACTTTATAATTCTAGACTTCACATATTTCCTGGTAAGTTGAGATCAAGATGGACTGGCCCATTTGTGGTTAAGCATGTGTATCATTATGGAGCAGTTGACATTGAGAATCCTCAAAATGGTAACGTATTCAAGGTAAATAGACAAAGACTCAAACTCTTTTTGGAAAATCATGTTACTCAAGAAGAGGTTGTTTTTCTTTCTGATCCTTGTTTTGAAAATAACTAGATGTAAATATAATTTTTACTAATCTTCAAAAAAAAAAAAAAAAAAAAAAAAAAATTCATTTTTTTCCCGGTTAAATGGCGGATAACGGTACTCCGTGATTATTTAAGTCGGTTCCATCAGCTACCCACAAAACTGATATTGTATATAAATTTCTCTTTCATTTTATTTTATTTCATTTTTTTTTTCAGGATGGATGATATTCTCAAAAGATTGCAGAAACGATTTCCTCCTTTTCCTCGGAATATTTTACTGAAGCTTTACCAAGTTCGATTAGAAAGATTAAGAATGCTTATGAACAAAGGGATTCCTGAAGACATACGTTGGATAATTGAAGCCAAGGTACGTGAAGATGAATATCTTCCTGTTTTGCATTTACCAGGTACAGGTAGAAGCACTTATGCAAAGAAGCGACGAGCAAAGCGCATGAGTTCAAATTGCCACAAGTGTGCACGATGGACGTGTAACGGTAAATGTCGTTCTATTGGGATTCCGTCCTCTAATCGAGATGATAAAATTGAATTCATTAAGGATGGACTGAGTAAGGAGAATTTGGGTAATATCCAACTTTCTCTTGAGACGCATCCTAGTGGAGACGTACAAAGAGAAATTCTTGATTTATGGCCGCAATTCCAAAGGGAATGGCAACATCTTGGGAATCTGATGTTAAAAGACCCTGTTTGCCAGCTTGTAAGAAAACTGGATGGGAAGCATATCCTCGACTCATAGAAGGCGTTTAAGCCGTTTCTGGACGTAAAACCAGAGGAAGATGTGAGCCACAATCACAACTACAATAAATGACTTCTCAGCTTTTGGTTTGATTTGCAATAACTTTATTTCAGTTTAATTTACGTGTTGTTCGATTTGTGTAATTATTCTCGTTTTTTTTTTTTTTTTTTTTGCATTGGTCTTTTACGATTGATTTTTCTTCTCTTTTTGATTTTCTTCCTGAAATCACGCAAAAATCTTTTGTTAGGTTAACATTTTCTTCTGACAGGTCAAATACACTTTCGGCGACATTATTACTCTTGTCTGATTCACTACTCAGTCCTCTATATATTACACCATGTACTCATTCTCTTTCAGGCACTCGAAAAAGAAAAAAAAATGGAAAGCACTTCGTCCCAGCGCATTAAAAAAATTTGTGTCTTTGGAGGTGCTTATCCAGGGAAAAATAACATATTCGCTGATGAAGCCATAAGAGTTGGAGTAATACTTGCCCAACAAAAGATCCAGTTGATTTATAGAGGCGGTAGTACGGGTTTAATGGGAGCAGTCGCTACAGCAGCACACGCCGGAGGAAGTCCAGTTCTAGGAATCGTGCCAAAACTATTCACAGATTTTTGTGGACCTACCGTGGGTAAGGAAATACAAGTCTGGAGTATCCCTGAACGGATAACAATCATGTACCATTCTGCCGATGCATTCATTGCCTTACCAGGAGGTCTGGGTACATTGGAAGAAATAGCTTGCGTGGCTTCTTGGTCATCTTTGGTCACAAATAAGAAACCCATTGGTTTGCTTAATATTAATGGTTATTTTAGTAATTTACTTTCATATTTAGATAATGCTGTGGATAATGGATTCATGTTTTCAGAGGCAAGGAGAACCATAATTTCTGCTACAACCATTGAAGATTTACTCAAAAAGCTACAAGCTTATGAGTGTTTATCTGCTACGGTTGTTTCGCAAACGCTCGGAAAAAGAAAAAGAGATATGGACGAGCAAGGAGTGGATTGCACTTTGTCTTTGTGACATTATCTAACATTTTGCTTGTTGTGTCTCAGTTATAATAAGTGGTTAGCAACCTCTGCAGGTAATATCTCCTAAATTCTACCTTTAAAATTTGACATTGGGGACAATGTCATATTTTAGTAGGGGGTAAGGGACATATTTTGCTAAAAAAAAAAAAAAAAAAAAAAAAAATTTGTTGTGTTTTAAGACATTTAGAAGTATTCATTCTGAACAAGGTCTGAGTAAGGGAGACTTGAGACATACCTTGTCAGTTTGATTTAATCTTCTTCTTCAAAAAAAAAAAAAAAAAAAAAAAAAAAAAAAAAAAGCATGTTTAGACTTAGTGTTTTTTTTTTTTTTAGTTACTTTCAATACAATGATGAGATATGAATTGCATAAGTCTAAAACAGATTTATTAGTGAGAAGATTTTCATGAGAATTGAGCTTGATGTCAACCTTTTTATGAGCCAATGTTAATATGATATGTTGATTGAGAAAGAAGCATGTTTAGACTTAATCTGACTTGTATAATCATCTTTGTGAGTTTTTGAGCCTATAATGATTGATGCATTATACAAATCAATCTAATTTCTTTCTTGAGTGCTCTTATGATTACATGATTCTCTAGAACTTGCTTTAAACCGTTTGAGACTATATTGATACATGTGACAACATGAATATGATAGAGGCATTAGGATTATAACCAGAGCCAAACAGCCATCCATTATTAATGTTCTACGAGAACATCCCCACTAGTGAGCCAATTTGAGCCTACATTAAATATGATGTTTTATTGGTAACCACAACTTACACCTAGCCTAAATATGCTTATATCCTTACCCTTGTTCTAAAGATGAATTTTATATTTTGAGACATATTGCAAAAAAACAAGGGATATTTTTATTTGAAAATTTGGGTTAGAAACAAAAGATAAGTGTGGGGGAAAGAAAAGAAAAGAAAAAGTCAAGAGAAAAAGAAAGGGATCATTGTCAAATACATTCTCATATTAAAAAAAAAAAAAAAAAAAAAAATCTTCTCTTGAACTTCTAGAAAAAGATGTTACAAAGTTGGTTAGAATGATGCAAAGGCTCAACATGAATATTTAGCCTATGTTATTATGTGCTTTATAAGAGTTTTGAGAAGTTTTATTTGTATGATCTTATTATGTCTCTAAAATCTATGAACTCTTTGGAACCTTTGTGATATCTTTATCCTTTTGTTCTTTAACCACATTATAACCCTTTGGCCCCATTACAACCTTGAATAAAGACCTCTTGATTTATGAAGTTGTATGATCTAAATAGTGGAGAATAGGTGGACAAGCAAGCATATGGTAGAAGTGTTTTCATGAGATTGATTGAGTGTAAACACTTTACCACTACTTTAAAGAGTGAAAATCAAGAGAGTATCCCATGTGAGAAGTTGAGATTAAGTTTGAATATACACTATTTTGATTGAAATATGTTATGTTATTATTGGCTTAACTCAAACTATTTACATTCAAGCAAGATTTTTTGTGAATTTCTTTAAGCTATTGATTAGTTTTTAAGACTTGTCCAATGATTATCTCTAATTTATATTGGAAGGATTAGTTATAATTATTATTTTTAGTTTTTCTTATGTCTTCAATGTTTGTGGGTATCGTCCTAGTAAACCCTCACGAGACTAAACTCGTCCACTAGGGACACCTAGGGGTTTAAAGGCTTGTGTCACATGCTAAGTGCCACCGTGATTTCCTACGAAAATGGATTAGATTAGATTTTCTTATTTTATTTTTATTGAGTCGTTGCTAGGGACTAGCAACAATCTAAGTATGGGGGTGTGATAACTCGTATAATTATATAGTTTTTAGTTATGTTTTATTATTGTTTTGTGTCAAATACGAGTTATTATTATTTAGTCTAATTGTGTTTATGATCTTTTATATTTTTATGTAATTTGGTGTTTTTCACAAGTTTCTTTGAGTGATTTCAGATTACTAGAATTAAGGGCAAATCCAGTTCAGTTCCAGTTCCGACACCTTTTGCCATATCAGCTATATCTCGAGTTTCACTGAAGCAATAAGGCTGAACTTTGTATCCCTGCAAAGCTAAGAGGCATATCTATCTTTTTCATGTTTTACACTTCTTGAAACGGAGTCGTTTTCCCTAGCGAAATCGACCATCAAGTTGGCTGATGTGCAATGACGTCTGTTCTGCACCGTTTTGGTATTTTGACCATATCTCCCGATCCACGTGCGTAAATGATCTGATTCCAACGGCTATGGATCCGTAACTGATAGGGGTATATTTTTCTAGAAGACCATTTTATCAGATCGAGCCTCCAACATTGACAAACTCGACCATCAATCTGGCTGATCAGAATTGTCATACAATATGACGAAAATTGTTAGAAAAATGCACCCACCTATTATACCTACCTTTGAAATTTGTAAAGCTTGTCTCTTGTCATTTAGCCCTCCAAAATGTGTATAAATAGAGGGCCTTGGATGAGTATTGGGATACATTGATACATTGGTAGGATAGCCATTGTAATAAAATTCTCTAAGTTTTCTTTTTCTTTCCTTTCTCTAGTTTTCTTTTTCTTCTTACATTTCTTTTCATTTTATTCATATCTAGTATGTGTTTCTAATCATATTGTTGAGGTGATGAGGTGAAGCTCTTGGTAAATGCTAAGGTTAGTCTCTTAAACATGAGCTAAAATGAATCATCATTTATAAGCACTAGCATAGATAATATTTTCTTTTGGTTTAAAATCATACTTGCAAAGTAGAGATCTTGATTCATTATTGACAATGAAAATGGCACAGTAAATGCTTGGTTTCATAACCTTGATTTGTTGTAGACATATACCTTGGCATAAGGAATGCTTGGACTCTTTTTATGAGTTTTGAGGACACCAAATGAACATAATATCATATGCTATGGACGTTGGACAATTTGGACTGAATTGCTAAACCTTCCGATTGGAACCTCCCTTATGTGTGGATTTCAATTGTGTAATAAAACAAGATTAATCTTAGCATAACACCAAGAGTGGATTCTCTAACCTCAACATCCTTTCTTATTGTTTTTTATATTTTGTTTAATTTCTTTTATGTTATTTTATTTATTTTGTTCTCTAATATCTTGTTTATTTTGTTTTGTTGTTGATTCCCTAATATCTTGTTTACTTTCTTTTTCTTATATATTTATAAACTTATACTTACTAATACGCTTCCCTGTGGTTCG
Organism: Fremontodendron californicum; assembly: GCA_030761205.1. Lineage (NCBI taxonomy): Eukaryota > Viridiplantae > Streptophyta > Magnoliopsida > Malvales > Malvaceae > Fremontodendron > Fremontodendron californicum. The sequence goes on along the minus strand of JAULJL010000022.1, from coordinate 21,453,377 downwards.
ACCTCGGACACCCGAGAATTTATTACTTGAACATAACCTGCACTTGGGTTTACAACTCTTAATTGAGTTACCATCAATGATATAAAAATGAAGGTCGACCTTTTGTTTGTCCATCGTCGGTGTATGAGGATGTTAGGAGTATGCCATTTACCGGACGAACTTCAACTCCAGTCCCTCCTACACAGGATATGAAAGCTCCTAGACCTAGCCGACAACGTGGGCGAACGCGTCAACCGTTCTCATCGGAGTTCACAGCACCGAGGATGTCATTTAGTCATCCTAAACCTGAACAGGATCATGGAGTACCATCCAGTCATCGTTATTCCGTCAGTCACCCCGGATATGATGTTGATGAGTGTTACCGACCATCACCGCCAATGAAGAGGTTAGATGACCAGCTCCCCATCCTAAGTCCAAGTTCAGCATATCTAACATCAATGTATCAGTTTGGAACCCCTGCGTCAGCATTTGATGGTACATCATTTCTGGGTCCATCTAGTAGTCAGGTTCCCATTATGAGTGAACTAGGTGTTGGCTCCTCCAGCAGTGGGTTTCAAATTTTTGATACGGAAGAAATGACTGATGACATACAACCGGAACCAGTGGCGGTTATAGCAGGAGGTCGTGGTCGACAACGAATACGTGCCACTGACGAGGTTGAACGATGAGTCCAACCACCACGCACTAGAAGAGCTAGACACTGTTGCTCTACACCATGCAATAATTAGAATAAATGTACTTTTATCAATATAACGAGAATAATGTATTTTAAATTTGTAATATATAAATTTATATGTTTCGCATTTCATGTTATTTATTTTAAATTTGTTGGGAAATTAATTGTTATTTTTAATTTTTTTATTCAGCATATGTAACTAAAATCTTAATGTTGTTATTTAATTTATAAAAATATAATAAAGTATATTATTCAATATATTTTTACAAAATTTTTTAATTTTATATAAAATAATAGTCCAAATTACATGATAAGTAGAAAAAAACTTGCATAACATTTTCCCTTAATGGCAAAATATGTAAATATTATAGGTTATTAAAACATGTAATTCCTTTATTGTTGATGCGAACTCTCCCCCAATGTGCTAGATTGATGCGGATATTTTCGACGTTTATGACCTTCATTTCTGCATAATCCACAAAGTTTTGGTTGGCCTTTCTCCCTGAAGTCCATTTCATTACGAATACGACTTGATTTTGGCTGACCATGTGGATTTCTCCGCATTTCTTGATTGGGACACACTTCTGGACCATCATATTGTGAGCAGTAAGCTTCATTTCCAACTGCTTCGAACTCAAGTCTATAAACATTCAATATAGTTTCCAGTCTATAGACTTTGTCCACATATTGCATGCAATCTACATGGACATGTGCACAAGCAGCAACTACATGTGAAGAAGGAAAACTTTGTGCTTGAAACTTCCCACAGTCACACCACATGTCACTAAGCTTGACTTTGTACTTCATTGCAGAAAAACCCTCTTCTGGATCAACTAACTCTTCAACCATAAAAGATTGATTTGCTCGCATAAAATTACGAACAAAGTGGGAGTTAGCTTTCCTGCGATTTTCTTGCATAGCCTATGTGACTGTTTCACAGTATGTGTGCCCTCCCTCCATCATTGCAATTTGCTTGTTCCCCATCTTATCAAAAAGTGCAGCCAGCCTATAATTTGTTGATTGCACTAAAGCAGTAATGGGAAGATGACGCGTTCCCTTCAACACCGAATTGATAGATTCAGCTAAGTTGGTTGTCATATGGCCATAACGTCTTCATTGATCATATGATTGGGCCCACTTCTCCTTGGGGATCCTATCAAGCCAATTAGCCTCCTTTGCATTTTCTCCACGAAGATTCTCATACATGAAATGAAAATTCGGTCGCCCCAACTCGTATCCTAATAAAATTAAAAACAAAAGACTTGTGAATTTCAGTATTATTTTATATACTAAACGAAATATAAGAGATAAAATAACTATGATTCGATTCCATACCCATGTTAACAATGTGTCGACGCAATTCCTTATTGTTAAACTTTTTCATAAAGTTTGCTGCAATGTGTCGAATGCAGTACACTCAATATGCATGTGGAGGATTCCATCCACTACCATCGCGTCTAATCGCAGCTTTGATGGCTTCATATCGATCAGACATCAAGCATATGCCAGGCTGTTTTGTCACATGTCTACGCGAATTAGTGAGAAATAATGACCAAGCCTCTGTTGTCTCACCCTCCACAATGGCAAAGGCAATTAGCAGTATGTTTCGGTTGCCATCTTGTGCAATAGCTAACAATAATGTTCCTTTGTATTTTCCATATAAGAAAGTACCGTCTATTTGCACAATAGGTTTACAATACGGGTACCCTTCAATGCACGACTTAATTGTCCAAAATAGTCGATGGAATATTCTCTTACCCTGGACCAGTAGATCACCGTGATATGCAGGTACCGTTTGCAATTCCACAATTGTACCAAGCACAAAATGTTGCATTGCACCTAACCATTTAGGTAGCTCATTGTACGATCTTTCCCAATCGCCAAAAACTCGAACAATTGCCTTTTGCTTTGCTTTCCACGTTTTCTTATAGGAGGTGATGTATCCATATCGGATTCGCATCTCAGCGATCAAAACTGAAACAGAGATCTCCGGATTTGCTTGGACCAATGACAAAATTCATGAACAGATCATGCTACAATCTAACTTGCAATGATCTTGTGAAATCCTCCCCGATGTGCAAGTATGAGGCCCTTCATATTTTCTAATCTCCCATACATGTTTCTTCTTCATAAAAGTTGCCCTTATTCTCCAATTATACCATTTTACATACATTAGACACTAGGCATAATATTTGGTCTGCTCAGATTCAATTACTCTGTAATCTACAGAGTTTTTGATGTTATAGTGCTTAATAGCTGAAAGAACAGCCTCTTTCATTGGAAATTGTAACCTAACACACAGATCAACAGAAGATGGATCAAATGTCAGAGGCATAGCTAATGTATGAGCATACTCAGGAAATTTTGGCACTTGCATTGCCTCCAGATCCAGGGTATGCATACGGGATGCAGCCTCATATGGGGAAAGATCTTCATGAGTGTTGATCTCAGCAGGGACGACGTCTGGGTCAGAATCACTATTGTCATCACTTGCGAATTCAACATCCTCTTCCTGCTCACTAAAGTCACCAACATATTCACCATGGACTCCACGTGGCGGAACAGGATCAACACCAGCTAGCTCATCTTCGAGGGTAGTAGGAATTGTTTTTGAGACTAATGAATTATGAAAAGTTGTAACTTGAGATAACGGAACGACTTCTTCTGTGGGAACGTCGTATGTAGTGTGAACATAGAACGGCCCAGAATCATCATCTTCTATGGGAAAGTTTTCTGTTGTGTGAACATTTGAAGGCCTACAATCATCGTCAACATCCTCTATGTCAGCATATAACTCAAGTACACCAACATTTGCAAATGTCTCATGAGCATAAAACATGCATCTGACATTATCATTATCTTCAAGTGGAAATGTTCTATATCAGACACATCCTTCACCAATAGAAAGAGGATGCCTATACTTAACCTCTGAAACTCTTTTTCTATTTCCAGCTTTAATTTTTGTATGAATTTGCAGCTTCAGTTCCTCTAATGTGACGTCTTCTTCAACACGAAAACTTTTAGGACGTTCACAATCAAATGTAGCACCTTCATCAGTATTATGAATTTGGTCATTATAGTAGACCAATGCGATCACTCTATTGCTCATGTTGTGTAGTAATGAAACTAAGAAGGATGAGAATGGAGGTATTATCACTCGGCAAAACAAAGAATAAATATAGAAGGATGAGAATGAGGAGGTATTAGCACTTAGAACAAATCTGATTGAAAAATTGCTGTAGGGGGTATTGTAAACCTTCATCAGTATTATGAATTTATAATGGTTCATTATGTTGTACCGGATGAAAAATCTCATCCTTTGTACAGGATGGAATCTGATTCTCATTTTCTGGCTAGGGTTATTTGACTGAAAAACTGATAACTCATTCAATGCAAAAACTGATGATATATCCCATCCTTTGTACCGGACTGTCCAATAGTCTCATCCATTGCAAAAGGAATCCAATTCCAATATTTTCTACAGCATTTGATTGACTGGAAAATAGCTGAAACTTATCCCTAACCCTAAATCATTAGTCCCATCCATTGCAAAAGGAATCCAATTCCAATATTTTCTGTAGCATTTGATTGACTAGAAAATAGCTGAAACCTATCCCTAACCCTAAATCATTAGTCTCATCCATTGCAAAAGGAATCCAATTCCAATATTTTTTGCAGTATTTGATTGACTGGAAAATAGCTGAAACCTATCCCTAACCCTAAATCATTAGTCCCATCCATTGCAGAAGGAATCCAATTCCAATATTGTCTGCAGCATTTGATTGACTGGAAAACAGTTGAAACCTATCCCTAACCCTAAATCATTAGTCTCATCTATTGCAGAAGGAATCCAATTTCAATATTTTCTGCAGCATTTGATTGACTGAAAAATAGCTGAAACATGTCCCTAATCCTAAATCATTAGTCCCATCCATTGCAGAAGGAATCCAATTCTAATATTTTCTACAGCATAAAATTAAAATAATAAAAAAATTAATAAAAAATTTAAGTATATATATTTAAAAAAAATTAAAACAATCGAAGATAAAATTTTTTATACTTGTTTGTTACAGATCTCACATATAAAATTTAAATAAGAAATCAAAATTTTTATTTATATAAAATTTAAATAAGAAATAAAATTTTTTATATAAAAATTTAATAAGAAATATAATTTTCTTTTTTAAATTTTAATAAGAAATATTTTAATAATAAATTATATTTTATTTTTTACAAAATTAAAAAATTATAAATTTTTAATATATATTTTAAAAAAATAAACAAACCTAGATAATTTTTTTTATTTAATTTACAATTTCTAAAATTAAAATACAAATTTTAAAAATAAATTTACAAATTTTTTTTTTAATTTAAGTAAAAAATAAAAAAAAAACACCAAGGGAAATCGCCACCCCCATGGCGATTTCCTTTGGTATAATTTGCAAAATTTGCAAATTTTACGCTGGGAAATCGCCATGGGGGATGGCGATTTCCCAGCTAGAAAAAAAAAACGGATTTTGGGAATTAATCTGAAAAGAACGATATTTTGGTATATAATTTTTTTAGCTATATTTGGATAAAAAAACCTGCATATAAACATATAGATGCATGTAATAAAGGTATTTGGATATGTATATAATATATATTTTGTTAAAGAACTTCAAAATTTATTATATATATATATAATAGTAATAAATTCGAAATGATACGCCAAAATATATGATAACAATATTTATCAGTGCCAAAACAAAAATGATAAGTGATCTATTGATACAGTACTGAGTAAAGTAACTCGTAAATCCTTCATTTTTTTTTATTTGGCCAACGCAAGGCCAATAACAAAACAATCTCATGGGCAAATTATTGTTGAACTAATTAGTCTAGCATTATTTTGTATTGGAGTTTGATTTTGAAATAGAATACATTTAAAAAAAAAAAAATTAACTTTAATAAATACTAAGTGACCAATGAGAAATTTACCCAAATATCCCCTAAGCAGAATAGATCTTCAATAGCTTTTTTTTTTTTAATATTAGCGGCGTTTATAAACGCTGCTAAAATTATAACGGCGTTTTCAAAAAACGTCGGTAAAAATTTCACGATAAACGACGTTGTGGAATTTATCGGTGTTTGAAACAAAAACGTCGCTACATTAGCGGCGTTTGTAGGGATATTTTTCGACGTTTATAAATGTCAGCATAGGACTACAGCGGGTAGTATTTGAGAATAAATTAGCGGCGTTTGTAGATAATGCCGCTAAATAAACAACTTTAGCGACATTTTCTGTATACAAACGCCGCTAAAGTTATTTATTTAGCGGCATTTGTCTCCAGAAACGCCGTTAATTTTAGAATTTCGTTCTTTAATCGTCACAAATATTGCGGCGTTTGTATTCTAAAAACGCTGCTAAATTTTCAGAATTTTTAAATATATATATATAATTTCTTTTATTTAAAAATTATAATTAATAATATTATTCAATATATTTACAATATCATTATATAACAATTCTATTGAGAAAGCACAAAATAATCAACATTTTAATTTATGTGTAAAAGGTAATTAAAATGCAAACCTTTTGTAAATACAAATTAAACACCCAAATTACTTAGATATTTGGAACTCAAAGTAGGTTGGTCCTATGAGTTATGATAAGAAAAAACAATCTTCTGACATAGTAAGAAACCTTCTGAAATAATAAAAAGTAAATTAAATACAAGGTGTGTGGTATCAAATTAAATAAACACTACAAACAAATTGCCATATAGTGACGTTCATAAAGCGTTGGTAAAACTCAAAAATCCGTCGCTAAAAGTTCTAAAACCCTATACCGACTGTCAAAATATCTATTCCGACAAAAAGTTAAGCGACGGTAAAACCCTCGTCGGTATAGACCTATACCGACGGAAAAGGCGACCGTCGGAATAGGATGTATAACCTATACCGACAGTTTTAAGCGTCACTAATGTTACTACCGTCGGTATAGCTTATGTTGGGTTAGCCCCTTTTGCTTTTACATATACCGACGGCTCTTCTGTCCATTGGTATAGATATACCGACGGATTTTGTATCCGTCGGTATAGATACCGTAGATTTACATATACCGACGGTTTTTATTTTTCGCGTCCGTCGGTATAGATGAAAATGTAAAATATATAATTAATCTATAGTGACGGTTTGTCGTAAATTTGCCGACGGTTTACTCCGTCAGTATACTATACATTTTTTGTTGTTATATGAACTGTCAGTATAGAGGTCAAAGCGTCGGTAAAAATAAAACTTTATCATATTTTTAATTACTAATACTGATATATTTATAATTTAATCTAACATATTTCATATAAAAAAAAACAATCATAAGAAAGTACAAAATATTTCATAATATTAAAAATAAAATTACAAATAAATTGTCTTAATTATATAACATTTACAAGCTAAATAGAAGTCGCAAGCTAAAGTAATAATACAGTTGCAGTCCAAACACAAAGTAAATAAGCAATCCAAATACATAAAGTGAAATAAGCAATCCAAATCTCATGAATATTCCTATGGAGCAGCATCTGCATAAAATTGACAAATATTATATAATTAAAAGCAATTAAGTAGTGAAGTCAATATAGAAGAATAAATTAATCAAGTAGTTTACCATCTTCATTTTCATTAACTTGATGACTAGAAGTTGAAGACCTTATTATTGGTGACAAATTTGGAGCACTACCAGCATCATGTACCTAAAAAGTATATATTCTGTCAATATATACCTGTACGGTTTATTGAATTAAGCTTATACACATTACATCTACTCAAAGGGTAAAAATATATATGCCATAAAGGCGCATGTTAGTTAAACATAACACAATCAGATTAATTCAAGAAAAGACAATATGAGACTCCCAATATATGCTAAGTCTGGAACAAACTCATCTCTTCCTCGACATTTCAAGTTCCACAATCCTACCACAATCAAGCAACATGCCTAACCTAGATATTATGTGAAAGATGATCTACATTTCAAGTTCCACAATCTTACCACAATCAAGCAATTCCTCGACATTTCAAGTTCCACAATCCTACCACAATCAAGCAACATGCCTAACCTAGATATTATGTGAAAGATGATCTACAGATCTCTCACTAGAAAGCATTCTTTTTCAAGCAACATGCCTAACCTAGATAGGAACTCCAGATTTGGAATCATGAATTAATAATATATAGTATGATAAACATTGATATGTTAAGTGTTAAACATGGCATATCTGGAAACAATGATTCATTTCCTTTTTTTTTTTTTTTTTTTGCTAAATATCTGCATTGAAATAATATTAAGTAATAGACAATCATGTCATGCCATAGAATAAAAAGTATGACAGAAAATGCTCAAGGAGAAAGGCTTTGTAATTGGGGACTCTTTTTTTCTTTAATTTTTCAATTGTCTATGTCATGTCACAGCTGCAACAACAAAAAGAAAACAAAATTTCAACTCTTAAAAGGGGTTTTATGCAAAGTAAAAAGATGGAAGGCATGCAAAGTAACCGAGGGCCTGAGTTGTTGTAATGCATTCTCAAAATCCTACATAAGAAGAAGATGAACTCAAATGATTAAGCTAATAAAAATTTCACCTCGTACACGTGTGCATTTTAGTGCAGATTTGCATGTCATTATCTGAAGAGTTAATGGCCGCATATGCCTTGTCTCAGAGCCTCTCTAAGACCGCCCATAGACACATCTTTCACTAAGTTTTTCATATCTGATCCTGAGTAACCTGCAAAGGAAAGAAACCAAAAGAGGCATTTCGAAGGCATTTCGAAGGAAAGAAACCAAAATATGGCATCAATGTCCTCTTCTGAAAGCTTCAATAGTCCATCATTCTCCAACAGATTACGTAATATCCAGGCTCTTGCTTCTTCATCACTAGTGAAAGTAAGTCAGAAACAAATTCTATGGCACAAATGGCTAGAATTAGATAAAGATAAGAAATGTAAGTTTCACCTGAAAAAGGGGAATAATAGAGTCTCTTGGTAAGTCTTCTCCTTGATGCTTCATCAAGTTCTTAAGGTCTATTCCTTGCTCCTGGACTATACAAATTTGTAATGCAATTGCTTGATATGATTCACCATATTTGAAGAGATTGAAGTAAAGTCCAAAAATTAAAATGTCAAATGTAACTTTGGATAAGAGATTTAATTTCATTCTTATGAGATTCACTGATGCAGGCATAATTATCATATGATTGAACCAGTTCTCCATTAGAGTTCACAACACTCTTGATTTCCTATAGGAGGTCCCTTTAATGAAAACTTTCGAATTGTCGAGAAATATATATATATATATATATATATGAATTCATGGCTTCAACAATACCTATAAGGAGAATCTACTCACGCCACTATCAAAGCTTTCCATTTCGATGAGGAACTGTGTCTTCGAGTCTTCTACTTTGTTCATGCTCACCTTCTGACTTACTCTGTAACCAGGAAAAAAAAAACTTCTAGAAAAACACTTTATTGACTGGTTATAGAGATTATTGTGATGTAGAGACTAGTAGTCGTAGAAATTAATGAAAGGATTATCTTTTCCTAATCAAATTAGCTTAGCTGTCTTCTAATTAAGAGCACTTCAGGGCTTTCTATGTTTTGGTCGTCTGTTGTGTTTCTAACTCAAAACTGTTTATGGAAAGGATAATTAAAGGCTTGTCTTAATAAATTCATGGTAAAAGGTATTCACCAAGCAGCCTCATTCCCACATACATGTTTCAGAACAAACACAATAATAAGTAATCTCCGTCATTATATGTCAAAATACAAAAGCCAGTCAGATCCTTAGGATGCCAGAATAGCTATAACATTTGTTCAAACAATTTATCATAGTAAAGCTAAATTGAATCTAAAATTTCCTACCAAATTGTGACATGCCAATTGTTAATCAGATTATATCAAAACATTCAACCAAATTATGACATTGCAGGTAAACAAAAACGGATTGAGAGCAAACACAATAGAACACACAGCAAAACGGCTTCGCTAAAAAATAGTCGGATTAGAAGAGTTCGAAATATAGATAGTAATGATGAAAAAACATTTTTACCTTCTTCTTGTTTGTGGTGTCGTTGACTTCAGAATTCTCAGCCTCAGCTTTGAGATCAACCTTTAAGTCCTCCACAATGCTCTTGCTCTCTAGATCCGTGTCTCGGACGAGTTTGATCTGTGTGGAAAATTGAACCTTTAAACCCAAATCCCATGATATAAACCTTTGAATTTTCTATCACATCCTATATACTGGCCATTATTGGACATGGAAATTCCAAGGAATAGAAAAAGGGTTTTGTTACTGACTTGTTGAAATGAAAGGAATAGAAAAAGGGCTATTTTATTTCTATATCCTGAAGAAAATGATGGGAAAATTGATATAAGTACTATGGAATTTTCTCAAAATTCAAATTCTAACATTCTTTTAATTTTTTTTGTATTCAACTCAATGTTCGACAACTCCTCTTTTAACCCACAAATTCCAGCACACAAAAAAAAAAAAAACTTCAACATGCTTATTCAGTTATTCTATTTCTATATCTTCCTTTTTTTTCAGCATTTACTATGCCCAACATCATTCATACCACAGTGTGGGGGCTGCCTATAATTGACCAAAACCCTCCAACAGTAACTCAACAATATTTTATTACATTTTCCTTGCAAAAAATTGGTCTTTCGTTGAATTTTTCAACTCACTTCCAAAAAAAACTAAAACAATGGAATCTTAATTTCCTCAGGCTTGACTTCTTCCAGCACTGGTTTTTTTTTTTACGTTTTTTTCTTCTTCTATAAAGGACAATCCAAGAGGAGTTGTATGCAATGTGGAAACAAGAATCACTATCATTAATCATTTTGATAATTAATTAATGAAAAATGAAGATAGTTACCTCAATGTGGATCTGCTGGTGTGTGCATAGGGTTTGGTCGGAGTCTCTTTAAATTGATTTCAGTTCCGTCAGGCTTAAAGAAGTTGCAATCCAGCCATATCCCAAGTCACCAGAGCTATGAATTTTGACTTGGGATTCAGTATGATATGAATGATGCTTTTGAAGAACAATAGTGGCATAGAACGGATAAAGTCGATAGAATGATAGTGACAATCAAATAAAAAATTAACCGACAATCAAACAATCTAACAATCTAAAATCTAAAACAATCAAATAAAATAAAAATGCGTCGAGAATGAAAATAAAACAATTACCTGTATCTGAGGAGGAGAATGAAAATGAAAGAGGAGAATGAAAGAGAGGTGGACCAGAAAGGAGAGGCGGACGAGAAGACACGGCTAAAATAAACCCTAAATATAACTTATACCTATACCGACGGTCATAAATTAATGATCCGTTGGTATAAGTTTATTAAAATAAAAAAAAAAACCATAAAAAGTAAATTTTCCCAACATTTAAATAAAAAGTGGATTTTTTTTAAATATATTGACGGAAGAGGAGAAGCTGTCAGTAAAAATCATATCTATACCGACGGTCAATGATAAACCGTCAGTATATGGGGTATCTATACTGACGGCCAATGATAAACCGTCAGTATATGTGGTATTTATAGCGACGGACAACAAAGTGTCGGTATATGTTAATTATATTCCGGCGGTAACAAAAAATCGTCAGTATAGATCCTTTATACCGACGGATTTTGACCGTCAGTATAGGTAAGCGTCAGTATATGGCAATTTGTTTGTAGTGAAAACAAACTATGATTAAAGTCAATGGAAAGCAAAAATAAAATAATTGACCTTTAAGCTTCATCATCTTGTCAAAATGCCTCTTCCAGTTCAACCCTCAGAACTTGGAAAAAGAGGCAAAAACTTAAATTAAAATCCACAATTTACAAAATGCAAAAATATAAAATTGTTACCTTCAAACGAGAATCTTCTAAGAATGGAAGGAGAACAAAATTTTGCTTAAATTTTTGACCTAGGAGCTGGTGGGTGTAAGGGGATGGAGAGAGAGAGGGAGATAAAAAATGAATTTTGTGCTTTGGGTAAAGAGGAAGAGGGGTCGGTTGCCGCTAAATCTATCTATCTCTTAAAAAAAAAAAAAAAAAAAAGGTAAATTTTGCCGCTTGATTTTTTTCAAAATTTAGTGGCGTTTGTATTCTAAAAACGCTGCTAAATTAAAATACAAACACAGCTAAATTAAATCATTTAGCGGCGTTTTCATAATAAACGTCGCTAAATAAATTATTTAGCGGCTAAATTAAAATTTTTAGCGGTGTTTCTTATCAAAACGCCACTAAATTAAATCCTTTAGTGGCGTTTCTTATAACAAACGTCGCTATATACACTTATCAAAACATTGTGTTTCTTGTACTAGAAATGGCAGTAAATTTTTTGGCAGTAAAAAGAGAACCGCGTAATTAGAGAAACAATTAGCGGCGTTTGGAATTGCAAAACGTCGATATGTAATTAATTTAGCGGCGTTTCTTATGTACAAACACCGCTAAAAATTTAGAGACGTTTTACAAAAAAAAACGCCACTCCTTTGATAAAAGCACGGAAGATGGTAGCGTTTGTAAGTGAAACGTCGCCACTTATACGCCACTAAACCCCCCAATTTACTGTTGTGAATATAATTAACTTTGAAAAATCAAAATATTTAATTCTTAATTAGAAGGCCAACGTATTAAATTTTTTGTTCTCTCAACTACCAAAAGATTGTATCATAATGGGTAAAGAGTGTCCTCTTGACTCGTAAATATTCTTTCGGGTTTTTAATTTTTATTTTGGCTAACTCAAGGCCAATATAAAACAATCTCATGGGTAAATTATTGTTGAACTAATCTAGTTTATCATTATTTTGTGCTGGAATTTGACTTTGAAATATAATATTTTTTTAAATTATAACTTTTTAAAAATTAAGTGACAAATGAGAAATTTACCCAAATAAAACTAGTTTAGAAAAGGTAAAAATATGTAATACTTAATTAACAGTCCAACGTCTTACATTTTTTGTTCTCTCAACTATCAAAGATCTAAGCATAATGGGTAAATTTACCCTCTTGACTCGTAAGTCGCAACTCTTTCAGGCTTTTTATTATTATTATTATTATTATTTTGGCTAACGCAAGGTCAATAGGAAAACAATGGCAAATTATTGTTGAACTAATTTAACCTGCATCGTAAACACTTAATTTTATTTGAGTCATTTAATAGAATTATCCGAGATAAGACTTTTGAATATCTGAACAAGTCTCGTTTGTATTTTTTTTTTTTTTGCTAATTATCTCGTTTGTATTTATTCAACCTAATTTTAACTTTTCGTCACCCAATTCGATTTGGTAAATTAGGTTTGATATTTTGAATTAGACCATTTTTATTAAATTAAGCTTATACATTAAATTGAGCATATTTCTTAAATTGAGCTTATTTTTATGGGTTTACAATCAAATTGGACTTATCACTAAATTGAACTTATTAGAGATTGTGCTTATCACCAAATTGGACATTATCAATAGGAAAACTCTCCGGTCGATTTATACATAAACCTCTCTCTAATGTTAGCATGCAGCCAAAGTTCTTAGAAAAAGGATGGAGGCTAGGAGTTGGGAGAGAGAAGTGACAGTGGAGAATGGCCGTCGAAAGTGGTGCAGGTGACCAGATCAATGGCCATGGTTGCCATTTTTTGGGTTTTTTTTTTTTACTTTTTCTTTTTGAAGAAGAAGAAATGATAAAAAAAAAAAAATTGAATAAAAAACTCCATGTCCTTTGTCAGATTTTAAGTTTTAAAAAAAAAAATATCATGTTATTCAAGTCAACACCATATTATTATAATCAACGATCATGTCATCAGGGTTAACGGCAAAAATTTCAATCGTTAATGACAGACTTAGTTTAACCATTCATCAAAATATATACTTGTTTTTCATAAATCACTGTATAGAACTAAATCTATCATTTTGAATATAACAACAGAAATGAATTGTACAATTTGAATAAAAAAGTATTCAATAGCATAAAAAACCTGTCTCATCTCTTCAGGAAAAAAATTAAAAAATCTTATTTCATTTGCTTTCATTGTCATTGTGTGCGCTTAGGTGGTGAAAAAATATGTTATTTTAAGAAATAAGAATAAAAATATCGTATCTGAATGAGAATTAAGAGTTTTAAATATTTTAATTAAAAAAAAAAGAAAAACTCTTGCTCCTTTGGATGTTGAAATGAAAATTTAATTATCCCAAAAAAAATTATATTAAAGCTTCCTTAACCTTTTTGTCCAATATCAAATTGAGTGGAAATTAACCCTACATATACTGATGCTTCAATCACAAAAAGTAAAAATACTATTGATTGATATCATATAGGATACTGGAATATATAGTATAATAACAACAAACAAAAAGGAGAAAAAAATGTATGCCTCACTCAATTAAAGTTGTTCACATATACTATTACCAAATTCATAAGTGGAAATCCAATTCCCCAAACCTTATCATAGCAAAAGTAAAGATCTAAAGAAATGAACACTAAATTTAATCTAATTGATTCATACAGTACTTTTAAGTTTGAAGATGTGGCATTTAGCAGTTTTAAAGTTCGAATATCAATTAACTTTTTTCTTTATTTTCAAACTCTAATCTCTTTTATACCAAGGAAAAAAAAAAACTAAAGAAATGTGTTTTCACAAATAGTACATTAATACACAGCAAATTTTGATGAATGAAAGTGGTAAGAGCCAGATAACAATCCTCGCAAAGAGTAGAATTTATTTTGCAGCCTGAAGTGTTCTAAGATCTAATAGCCTACTGCCTGAAATGTTCAAGAGATCTGCGACCATCAATCCCTTCACCGTAGTAGTGATAGACAAAATCTTTTATAGTGACGTCCCTGTAAATGGGAGGATTATCTTCAGATAGCAACTCCTTGATTGGCCCATATATCCTTAAAGGATTGGGAGGTGGAAGAATTATTCTAAAGAAATATGCCACTGAAACTCTTGGACCTATAGCTTTAGCCACCACCCTATGATATACGCTTATAAATTTAGCATTAGTTATGAGCTGCATGCGGAAAGACAAACATGATTAGTACATAATTCATCATGTCGCTAGTACATATATGAAAATGAAAACCTACACTCATAAAAGGCAAAGATGGGTCTTTTTTAGGTTTTTTTTATTTTAATACTGATAAAAAAAATTATTTATCAAAATATCGAACTTCTCAAATTATTTATCAAAATGCACTATTTTTTTTTTTTTTTTTTTTGCAATTTGAACAAGGGAAGTCGTCATATGATATGGTGACTTCCCTTGTTCATTTTTCTTTGTTTTTTTTTTTTTGTTTTATTTGTAAATTGTTTTATAATTATATTAATTTTTTAAGCTTATACAAATTTTTATTAATTGATAAAAAAAATTATTAATTTTATAAAAATGTTATTAATTTTATTTTTTATAAGCCTAAAAAAATCAGAATCAATTTCAAGGATGGGATATATCAGTAGATTTTTGCTGAGTCATTAATCAGTTTTTCAATCAATGAAGAGTTTGAAAAAACATGGGAATCAGATTCAACACTTTCAAAGGATGGGACTTGTCAGCAGAAAAATAAGAATCAGAATCAACAGTTTCAAAGGATGGGATTTATCAGCTGAGAAAATGGGAATCAGAATCAACAGTTTTTCACCATGATAGGATTTATGAGTAAAAAAATCCATATCAGAATCAACAATTTTTCACCATGGTTGGATTTATCAGCAAAAAAATGAGAATCAGATTCAACAATTTCAAAGGATGGGACTTGTCAGCAGAAAAAATGAGAATTAGATTCAACAGTTTCAAAGGATGGGACTTATCAGCTGAAAAATATCAGATTCAACAATTTTTCACCATGATGGGATTTATGAGGAAAAAAACGTGAATCATAATCAACAGTTTTTCACCATGATTTGATTTATCAGTAGAAAAATGGGAATCAGATTCAACAGTTTCAAAGGATGGGACTTGTCAGCAGAAAAATGGGAATCAGATTCAACAGTTCCAAAGGATGAGACTTATCAGCTGAAAAATAGGAATCAGATTCAACAATTTTCACCATATTTTACTCAATAAACCATTATAAATATGATATTCCTTCCTCATTCTCAATCTTAGTTGTTATTTTTTGGTGTTAGTGATAATACCTTGTCATTCTCATTCTCATTCTCATCCTTCTCCATTTCTTATTTCTTTTACTGAGTGATAATACCTTTGTTCTCATCCTTCTCACTTTCATTACTACACAACATGAGCAACATAGTGATCGCATTGGTCTGCTATAATGGCCAAATTCATAATACGGATGAAGGTGTTACATTTGACTGTGAACGTCCTAAAAGCTTTCGTGTTGGTGAAGACATACCATTAGAGGAACTGAAGGTGATAATTCATACAAAAATCAAAGCTGGAAATACAAAAAGAGTTTCAGAGATTAAGTATAGGCTTCCTCATTCTATTGGTGAAGGATGTGTCCGATATAGGACTTATCCACTAGAAGATGATGATGATGTGAGAGGAATGTTTCATGCTCACGAGACATTTGAAAATGTTGGTGTACTTGAGTTATATGCTGACATTGAGGATTGTGGGCTTCTAGAAGATGATGATTCTCAACCGTTGTATTATGTTCCCATTTCATACAATATTCTCCCAGAAGAAGTGCCATCTCAAGCTACAACATTTTATAATTCCTTTGTCTCACTAACAGTTCCTACTGCCTTGGATGATGTGCCAGCTGGTGATGATCCCGTTCAGTCATGTGGAGCCCATGGTGAATATATTGGTGACTTTAGTTAGCAAAAAGAAGAGTATGCTAAATTCGCAAATGACAGTGATGAGAGCAATGATTCTGACCGAGACGTTGGCCCTGATATCAACATTTATGGAGTTCTTCCCCCTTATGAGCCTGCATCCCATATGCGCACCCTGGATCTAGATGCAATGCAAGTGCCAAAATTTCCTGAATATGGTCATACATTTGTTGCACCTCTGAGTTGGAATCCATCTATAGTTGATCTCTATGTTGGGTTACAATTTTCAACGAAAGAGGCTGTGCTTCAGCTATTAAGCACTACAACATCAAAAACTCTGTAGATTACAGAGTTATTGAATCCGAGCCAACCAAATATCATGGCAAGTGTCCAATGTATGGGAAAGGGTGCAATTGGAGAATAAGGGCAACATTCATGAAGAAAAAACAAGTATGGGAGATTAGAAAATATAATGGGCCTCATACTTGCACATCAGGAAGAATTTCACAGGATCATTGCAAATTAGATTCTAACATGATCTGTTCATGCATTTTGTCATTGGTCCAAGCAAATCCGGAGATTTTCGTTTCAGTTTTGATCGCTGAGATGCAAATCCAGAATGGATACATCACTTCTTATAGGAAAACATGGAAAGCAAAGCAAAAGACAATTATTCGAGTCTTTGGCAATTGGGATAGATCGTACAATGATCTACCTAAATGGTTGGGTGCAATGCAACATTTCATTCCTGGTACAATTGTGGAATCGCAAACGATACCTACATATCACGGTGATCGAATGGTCCAAGGTGAGAGAATATTTCATTGACTCTTTTGGACATTTAAGTTGTGCATTGAAAGGTTTCTGTATTGCAAACCTATTGTGCAAATAGACGGTACATTCTTATATGGAAAATACAAAGGAACATTATTGTTAGCTATTGCACAAGATGACAACTGAAATATACTACCAATTGCATTTGCCATTGTGGAGGGTGAGATAGCGGAGGCTTGGTCATTCTTTCTCACTAATTTGCATATACATGTGACAACACAATCTGGCATATGCTTAATATCTTATCAACATGAATCCATCAAAGCTGCAATCAGACGCCATCTCCAAATGCATACTTTGTGTACTGCATTCGACACATTGCAGCTAACTTCATGAAGAGGTTTAACAATAAGGAATTGCATCGACAAATTGTCAACATGGGTATGGAATTGGATCATAGTTATTTTCTCTCTTATATTTCCTTTAATATATAAAATAATACTGAAATTAACAAGTTTTTTTTTAATTTTATCAGGATACGAGTTGAGGTGACCCCATTTTCAATGGATGTATGAGATTCTTCGTGGAGAAAACGTAGAGGCGGCTTGGCTTGATAAGATCCCTAAGGAGAAGTGGGACCAATCATATGACGAAAGAAAAAGCTATGGGCATATGACAACCAACCTAGCTAAATCTCTCAATTTAGTGTTGAAGGGGATGCGTCATCTTCCTGTTACTGCTTTGGTGCAAGCAACATATTATAGGTTAGATGAACTTTTTGTTAAGATGGGCAACAAGCAACAAACAATGATCGAGGGAGGGCACACATACTGTGAAACAGTCACAATGGCAATGCAAGAAAATCGTAGGAAAGCTAACTCTCACTCGGTTAATAATTTTACGCGCGTAAATCAATATTTTTTGATTGATGAGTTACTTGACCCAGAAGAGGGAGTTGCTGCAATGAAGTACAAAGTAAATCTTAGTGAGATTTGGTGTAACTGTGGGAAGTTTCAAGCACAAAGGTTTCCTTGTTCACATGTAGTTGCTGCTTGTGCACATGTCAATGTAGATTGCATGCAATATGTGGGCAATGTCTATAAACTTGACACTATATTCAATGTTTATAGGCATGAGTTTGAAGCAGTTGCAAATGAAGGTTATTGGCCTCAATATAATGGACCAAAAGTGTGTCCCAATCCAGAAATGCGAAGAGATCCACATGATCGGCCAAAATCAAGTCGTATTCGTAATGAAATGGACCTCAGGGAGAAAGGCCAACCAAAACGTTGTGGATTATGCAGAAATAAAGGTCATAGCCGTCGAAAATGTCCTTATCAGCCTCGCATATCGGGGGAGAGTTCGCATCAACAATGAACCAATTACATGTTCTGCACCTGTAATATTTACATATTTCGTAATATTTACATATTTCACATTCCATATTACACGCTGATTTATTCTTATTTATTATTAAATTCTTATTTATCATTATATAAATAATTAATTAATTATATATACAAATAATAATATTATAAAAAATAAATTTATAGGCTTTTAAAATAATTTAAAAATTAAATTTTTTAAAATTAAATTAAATAATTAGATTAATTAATTAAATTAAATTAAATAATTAAGTAATTAAATATTAAATTAAATCATTTAAAAAAAGTGTTGGGAAGTCGCCATATGATATGGCGACTTCCCAACACCTTAACAAAACAAAACAAAAAATACACTGGAAATATAGGTATTTTGACAATTAAAAAGGAAAATATCAGTATCTTGATAAATTAACCTCTTTTTTAGGGGTTTAAGAGGGAGGAGATTAACAAAATATTAGTCAATTAAGCCCTAATGAGACATTGTCTCAATGACAAAGAGGAACTCTTAAAACTTTTAGATTTCAAGTTTAAGTCTCATCAAATATGAATTTTGTTTAACTATATATTTATCATTTGTTGGTTATTGGTTATTGGTGAGTTGTATATTGATTTCTAATTCTTACAGGACCAGAGCTATCAATTCAAATTTCATTACTCCAAAAAGGGGTTTAAGTAGCAATTTTTTAATAGCATTTTGTAAATGTTCTCAAGAGTCTCAAAAGACATTATCTTAGCTGCAATTCATAAATTGTTGTTATTTATCTAAATAATTAAAGTATTTTTAATTTATCGAAAGCACAATATATATGATGTTTTTCTAAGTTATATAGACTCGGATTTTGGTATCCAATACTTGTATGTGCCCTTGTGTCTGATTCATTTTTTGTTTAAAATTTTGGACTAGTGAAGTCGGTTAAAAAAGATCCAAAAAATTAGATACGGGTACATGGATATGTCTTATAACAATGTCTTAAATAAATATATAAAAATTCAAATAATGCAATACCATATATAAATAAATATGTTTATTTAATTTTATATTTATTCAAATAATAATATTAAAATATTTTTTGTTTGATTTAATTAATTTCATTTAAATTATTATTTATATCATTGTATTCATAGTTAAATATATTGATCTTTCTTAAATTTATTCTTTTTGCCAGAAGTACTCCTTTCTTAATAGCCACATTTTAGCTTGAACACCAGTATCAGGTAATACATTTTTGCCTATTCCACCAATCAACTTTCCATCTTCATCTCTAATTACTACTTAATTTCAGTTCAAATAATCTAGAAGATTAATGGTGCTGTTCAAAAGAAGTTGAGTATTTAAGATACAAAGATTAAAAGAAAAAAGCCAAAGGGAATAAGAGAATGGATGTATGGATCAAGCCAAAGAAAGGGTTTGGAGAAGAGAAAAATGGCCCAAGCAAAATGGGATACTGTTTGTGAACCAAAAGTATTTGGAGGTCTTAGCATCTCGAATATTATAAATAAGAATATAGCTATGTTAGCAAAGTGGTGGAGGAGATATGGGGTGGAGAGAGAAGCTTTGTGGAGAAGATTGATTTTGGAAAAATATGGGGCTGGTTCATTAGAATGGTTACCTTCTGTTGACAATAACCAGAACATGTCTGACATATGGAGGAATATAGTGTCAATTACTAATCAGTAAGGAATGGAGAAGCTTATTGGGAATGGAGGTGTAGGTGGATTTTAGGTGATAGAAAGGGAATCATATTTTGGCTGGATAGGTGGATAGGTAATAAACCTCTGAAGGATGAGTTCCCCAAACTGTTTGCCTTAGCTGTTTTTAAAGAAAATACTGTGGAAGAGTGTTGCGGAATCTTAATGAAAAGGAGATAGAATTTAGAAGAAGCTTATTCCAGTGGGAGAAAAAGAATTTGAAGGTACTGAGGAAGATGCTGAAAAGTGTGCATTTGAATGAGTTGGTAAAAGACAGGTTGGTTTGGGAAATGGACAATGATGGAATATTCTCTGTAAAAAAAAAATTTGTGTTCACTCTTGATAAACAAATGTGCTGTTGTCCACAATAGGTATGGTTCTATTCGGTTCGGAACCTTTGTGTTCCACCGAAGGCTCGGAGTTTCATTTGGCTAGCCATATTACAAGCTATACCTTCGAAATGTTTCCTGCGTTCTAAAGGAATAATCTCATCTGACGGACTGTGCTACTGTAACTGGTGTCAAGAATTGGAGTAGGATTGCGACCATATTCTGATATCATGTTGTTGCTTGTGGAGAGTTTGGGGGGGTGATATTTCAATGGTGGGGACTGGTCTGGGTGATGCCGAAATCAGTTACAAAATTTGTGTATTAATGCGGATCAGTGCCATTTAATGGTATTGTGAAGAAGAGATGGATGGCAATATGCGGAGCTACATTGTGGACTATTTGGCTGTTTAGAAATGATTTTGTTTTCAATGCCAAATTATAGAATGGAGAAGAGGTGTTGTTTTTGAGTAAATTAAGATCATTTTACTGGATTAATGCAATAGAAGGAGGTGAAAGGCTATGTGAGGCAGGATGGTGGTCTATGCCATGGAGAAGTGAAATGAACAAGAAGGAACTAAGTACCAGTTATTGTGACAGATCAGAGATTGAATGGAGTTGTCCACAAGGTAATATTTTGAAGTTCAATGTGGATGGAGAGGCAAGGGGTAAACCAGGGCCAGTAGGGTGTGGCGGGGTGCTTAGGGACTCGAGTGAAATAGTTCGTGGAGTATTTTAATGGTCTGTTAAGTGAATTGGAGTCTAATATCGCTGAAACCATGGCGATCAAAACGACTCTTCAGGTGTTTTTGTGATCTCTTTGGGTTAATGAGCATGCGTTAATTGTAGAATCTGATTCAAAGGTAGCAGTCTCTTGGATTTGTAACAAGGATAAGAGGTCGTGGAAGGAATGAAAAGTCTTTAACGAGATTGATCATCTTATCGGTCAAATTAAACAGGTGGATTTTGTGCATGTTTACAGAGAAGCAAGTTTTTTTGCTGATTCACTAGCTAAAATGGGGATAGATAGAGAATATTTGTTTTATGCGTGGTTATAGAATATTCTGTTCCAGTAGGGAGATTTTGTGTAGGAGTTTCTTTGCTGTTGTAAGGTGCAGATACTTTTCTATAAACATGGTTTTAATGAAATAAAGATCTCTTTCTGATTGAGGAAAAAAAAAAAGTCTTGAAAATATTGTAATGTTGTATTTTTAATTTAATTTATTTTGATTTGTAAGTTTTCCCTCTATATCAATTAAACTTTTTTGCTAAAAATTATTGGTTGGTTTTTTATGATTTAAATAAAATTATCAAGAGTTAACTTGATCGAGGTTGAGATGGTGCGGGCACAAACTACTTGCACACGTTTCACATGTCTTTTCAAAAAAAATTCAATATACTTTTCCTTTTGTAGATTCTTGTTTTTGACCGTTAACATGTTAGGCAGACACCTTGATTAGGTAGTAGTAGGTAGAGGTGGCAAAATGAACCCGAACCCGAAAACCCACCCAGGAAAACCCGAACCCGCCCAAACCCGAACCCGCCCAAACCCGTTTTGACCAAAAAGTCAAAAACCCGAACCCGAAAAAGCCCGAACCCGAATGGGCCCGAACCCGAATGGACCCGAACCCGAATGGACTCGAACCCGAATGGGCCCGAACCCGAATGAGCCCGAACCCGAATGGACCCGAACCCGAGACCGGCCCGAACCCGAACCCGAATTTAATACTAAAAATAAAAATAATCAAATTGCAATTAATTTTTTTTTTTTTTACAAAGCAATAACTTTAATTATTAATTTTATTCTAATTTTTTTAATAATTTAATTAAAATTTAATATATTATATATATATATGATGATGATGATGAAATAATAATTTTATCAAAAAGTAAATTATATTTTGTACTTATAAGTTATAACTTTAACGTCTCATATCATGATGAATTTACAATCTAAATATTTTAAATTCTTGAAAATTTTATAGATGTGAAAAAAAATTTGACAATAATTCAATTAATCTATAAGGGTAAAAAAATGACAATAATTCAATTATTTTGGCCTTTTGGGTTATACTTATACGGTTAGGTTAGGGTGGGTTTAATTGGATTATGGCTTTCATGTGATTTTATTTTAGCGAGTGGGTTTAATGGGGTTTTGGGTTTTATTGCCTTTTGGTTTTGGGTATATTTATTATATATTAATAAATAATCATATTAATTATATATTTATTACGTATAATTTAAATATAAATTATATATTTTTAGTACTACTTTATAATTTATACTTTATACTGATGAAAAAAATATAAGTACTCGATATATATATATATATCTTGACTATAAGCATAAATTTTTTGCATTTTATAAGTATATAAATGAATAGATGAAGGCCATGATTTATTTTTAAAAGTTTTTTATTTTATAGTGAATATAAATTATAATGTATTTATATTTTGAAATTCGAGTTCATCAAATCAATTATTTTAAATATCAATATGATTAATTTATAATATATCATATTTTTTTATAATAAATTATTTCAAAATTTGATTTTTATAACAAATTAATTTCTTATTCTTTTGATGCTAACAAATATTAATTTTAAAAAATAAATATAATTAAAAATATCATATAATAGAAAAAGTATAAAAATAATAATAAATTAATAATTTGTTTTTAGATATAAATATTTAAATTACGTAAAAATGATTACATCTAATATAAAATAAAATGATGTAAAACATACCCGAACCCAGACTAAACCCGAACCCAGACCGAACCCGAACCCGAACCCGAATGGGCCCGAACCCGAATGGGCCCGAACCTGAATGAGCCCGAACCCGAGTAAGCCCGAACCCGAATGAGCCCGAACCCGAATGGACCCGAACCCGAATGAGCCTGAACCCGGATGGACCCGAACCCGAATGAGCCCGAACCCGAATGAACCCGAACCCGATTGAACCCGACCCGAACCCGCCCGAACCCGCCCAATTGCCACCTCTAGTAGTAGGGCTATTTAGCTACAGTGACAGTGCTCCTAATAGCAGCGCTCTCTAACGGTAACGTTTTCTAATAGTAGCGTTCTTTGACAACAATGATAGTGCTCTCTGGCACCAGTGTTTCATTCTTCCAACACTCCCTCAACACTAGAGCACTCCAGTCTTCTAGCACTCCACTCCTCCAACGCTTCATTCACTAAAAAAAAAAAGTACCATATACTGACGCAGGCTTCTACCGACGGAACAAATCTGTCAGTATAAACGTGTTTTTTGACGGATTTTATAAACCGTATGTATATATTCAATCTATACCGACGGACATGACATCTGTCAGTAAATATTAAATCTTTACTGACGGATCACAAAGAGTCGTCAATATTGGAGTAATATATACTGACGGATTTTGTTATTCCGTCAGTATAGACCTCTAAAAAAACGCTCCCTTTATGGCCGGTTAAATTTTTAAGGGTTAGGATGTTTTTCATCCCTTTATCTCTTTCATGATTTCCCTGTTAATTTTTCATCCCAAAAATATTTCATCTCTTTCAAAGAGTTTCCCCAATTTTTTTTATCAATTTCATCCATTTTATCAGTTTTCCCTAAACAAATTCTCATTTTTATTCTACGGTCTGTGGTGAGCCTTTCTCTCTCTACTTCTCCTTCTTAGTTAATTTTTTTTTCTCTCTTTTCTCATCTGTCTTCTCCGTTGCATCTCTCCTCTAGTAATCAATTTCCAATCTGACCTTCGATCTATAATTTTTAATCTCTCCAAGTATCAATTTCTGGTTTGATTTTTTATCTCGAATTTGCTATAATTTTTTTAAAAAATTAATTGTCTAATGCTTAAGTATTAAGCCGTTTAGGTTGAGGTTTCCTTTTCATCAGTGGAAGTTTAACGTTTAGGTTTAGGGTTTTTTGTCTAATTTTCTTTGATTTTCCTAGGTCACGCCCTCTCATCTCACCGAGCTTTGTTTGGATTTTGAGCTCTAGAGGAAGGTTTGTGAATTTCATGCCATTTATATGCTTGTTAAAGACTGCGATATTTATGTTCTTTGACTTTAACTTGAAATTTTTTTTGTTGCAGTAATGCTTGTTAGTTCCAAACAAAAAAAAAAAAAATCATATACATAGCAATAGTATATATAAGATTTCTTTGTCCAAAGCATAATTAAGAGAGAAGTAATGATAAAGAAGAGGCATTTATCAATTTTAAGTCATTTTGGTTGCAATTACTTTTTGTAAATTAAGGTCCTTGTCTACCTTTGTTATTTTTAATTGCAATAATTTTAACAATATTTTAATGTGATATGTCAGATTTCAAGTATCCGATGCCACCCAGGTTATCCTTAATCTTTTCCTTATAATTGTAGTTAGTTTTTTTTTAATATAACATATATATTTTAATATTAAAAATTGGATATGCAAAGCTATTTACTTATCTGTTTCCAAACATATATATATATATATATATATATATATATATATATATATATATATGGTGATGATTGGTGATCCACAAATTAATTTCATGGTTCTTTAAATGTACCACCATGGCATACATACATCTTACACTTCTATTCAAGATTAAAAGTATGTAACATAAAGAATTGTTTTTGAACATTTTGAACATATTGTTTTTGAACTTAAACATGCAGAAAATCAGCAATTGATATAATATAGTTCAATTTAAACCAGTCAAATGAGGAAATTTTGTTTCATAAATCCTTGTGTCTTTTTGGAGGTTATAGAAACTGGACTTCATAGCATTACAACTTGAGATTTTTGTGGATTGAGTGCGTGAGAGCTCAGACTTTTTATACTTGTATTTAGTTTTCTGGTACTTTCTGAACCTTGTGTGAATTCAATGGTCTTCTAGTTGCCATGGTGACTTGTTGGTTGGCTAAAACATTGAACTTTGAGATGTATTATGTGCTGCAATTGGCTATTGTGATATCTGAATGTACTGGTATTGACACTTTTGTAGGTAATCTTGAATGGAAAAAATGAATGTCATACATGTCTTTCAGTAGATTTTCACATTGTTTTAAATTAATATTGTCCGTAAGGAATACAGGTTCTTGGGGGTTTAACAATGGGAGGGATAGTAATGGGGCCTTTAGGGGACTTTCCCTTAGGCTTTCTATGCTTTGGTGGTGCCTTGCCACATGAACCACAGCCAAGAATTGGAGCGGCTGAGGAAATGAAAAGCATGCAATATCCCTTCTCAAAGCCAAAACCAATACAACTTCCTCTCAACCATACCTCTGCTGCTGTCTCAGGTACCCTGTTTTTCTTGTTCCTACTTTGTTTTTATTTTTGGATGAAAAATTTGAAGTCTTGTTGCATTTGAAGTGAGTTTTAAAATTTGTTTCTTATTGTTTGGTTGAGTGCAGATATGGATGCAACAAGCAGTACAGGATTATACCATTTGCACCGTTGTAAAACTCTACATCTGATTTGTGATCTTGCTGTAAAATCTTTTATGTTTGATTGGTTTGGAAATAAAAAATTATAGGCCAATCTGGTTTTAAACTTGGAATTATTTATGCAGGTTAGGCATGCTCAGGGGATTTATAATGTAGCAGGGGAAAAAGATCGTGCCGCTTATTTATCTGAAGACCTTTTTGATGCCCATCTCATGCCTCTTGGATGGCAGCAGGTAATGTAATGGAAAATTATTTGTTTTTTTCAATAAAAGGTGTGAAAAATCTAACAATTGGGTTTATTAGGATTTTATTAAAAATCTGAACTTTTTTTCAGTAGTTTGGTTAGCATCCTGAGTTTATTTCTCCCCTGGGATGTCTCAGTATTGTTGGTATTATTTAAACTACTAATTTGTCCTTTTAGAGGTATGTGCTGGAAATCAGGGATTGACAGTTGGAATCCCAAGGCTGGAAATCAGGGATTTCCAGCTGGAAACCCAATGCTGGAAATCAGGGATTTCCAGCTGGAAACCCAAGGCTGGAAATCAGGGATTTCCAGCTTGAAATTAGCTGTAAATACTATCAAATTTCTATCTTTTAGGGATTAAGTAAACCCTTCCTTCATGTATAAATACCTTGTAATAGACTAGTTCAAAAATAAGAAATAACAAAACCTTTCTTCATGGTATCAGAGCTATAGGCTCAATTTTTTTTCTGCGATTTGAAATCTGTCCAAGAACAGAATTTCTGCTAAATTTTTTTTTTCTTTTTTCAGCCTTCATAGCTGAATTTCTGGTCACTGATCAGCAGCCTTCATTGCTGATTTTTCTTTCAAAATTTTTTCTGGGATTTGAAATCTGTCCAAGAACAGAATTTCTGCTAAATTTTTTTTTCTCTCTTTTTTCAGCCTTCATAGCTGAATTTCTGGTCACTGATCAGCAGCCTTCATTGCTGATTTTTCTTTCAAAAACAATCACTTTACAAAATGTCTTCCATGACCGAGCTACTTCTTTCAAAAACAATCACTTTACAAAACAAGGATAACCTCTGGTGTACCCACTGCAAAAAGCCCCGTCATACTAAGGAGCACTGTTGGAAGCTTCATGGCAAGCCACAAAGTTCTCAATGGAATAGAGGACCTAAAAGTGGAACACAAAGAAGCCGGGTGCATATGACTCAATCAAAAGAAGACAGATCAAATGTGTTCCATGGTGGAGAACAGAATGAATTCAACAAAGGAGACATTGAACGGCTAAGATCACTTCTTGATTCATTAGAAAAGTCTACAGGTACCTGTTCCTTGGCAAATTCTGGTAAGCCTCATTCCTTATATGCTTTAAGTGCCGCCAATTTTGAATTTTCAAACTCTTGGGTTATTGACTCTGGGGCAACCGATCATATGACTCATTCTTCACACAAATTTCTCACATATCATCCGTGTCCTAGCAACAGAAAAATAGTCATTGCTGATGGATCTTTGGCCACTGTTGCAGGCCAAGGAGACATTGTTCTAAGCCCATCCATTATTCTTAAAAATGTGTTACATGTACCCAAGTTATCTACAAACCTTGTGTCTGCTTACCAACTTACAAAAGATCTAAACTGCAATATGATTTTTTCTCATATTTCTTGTGTATTTCAGGACCAAGTTACGAGGAGGACGATTGGACATGCTAAGGTGAGACATGGCCTTTATTATCTTGAGTTACCTAGTGAACAAGTGAACAGTGAAAACAAATCACCTATCTCGTTTCTCTCCAATAATTCTCTTTGCAATAAAGACCAAATTTGGCTTTACCACTTTAGACTTGGGCATCCTTCCTTTAGTGTTCTTAGTGTCATGTTTCCATCTTTGTTTAAGAATGTTAGTTTAAATGAGTTTCACTGTGAGGTTTGTGAATTTGCTAAACACCGACGTGTGTCCTTTCCTTTGAGTAATAAAAGAACTACTGTTCCTTTTTCTTTGATTCACAGTGATATTTGGGGTCCATCTCGAGTTCCCAACATTTCGGGGGCTCGTTGGTTTGTCTCATTCATAGATGAATGTACTCGAGTTTCATGGATTTATTTGTTAAAACAAAAATCTGATGTGAGCAACATTTTTCCTATTTTTCATACAATGGTCAAAACTCAATTCAATGTTAGAATTAAGAAGTTGAGGACTGATAATGCTAGGGACTACTTTAATCAAACTTTGTCTCCATACTTTCAAAAAGAGGGAATTATTCATGAATCTTCTTGTGTTGACACACCCCAACAAAATGGAGTTGCCGAAAGGAAAAATGGTCATTTGTTAGCCTCTGTTCGTGCTCTTTTGTTTCAACAAAATGTTCCAAAAACCTTTTGGGGGGAAGCAGTCCTTACTGCAGCTCATTTAATAAATCGTATCCCCTCTCGAGTTCTTGATTTTAAAAGTCCAATGGAGGTGTTTTCTAAGTATTTTTCAGATTTCAATATGTATATGAAGTTAGTCCCTCGAGTTTTTGGATGTGTCTCATTTGTTCATGTTCACTCTAATAGTCGAAGCAAGTTAGATCCTAGAGCAGTCAAGTGTGTATTCATAGGATATTCACCTACTCAAAAAGGGTACAAGTGCTACAATCCTATTACTCGTAAAACCTATGTCTCTGCTGATGTTACTTTTGCAGAACACGAAAGCTATTTTTCTAGCCCTTATCCTCAGGGGGAGGCATCATTTATGGAGGATAAAGATTTGTTCTTGAGAGAACCATCAATGGTGGTTAAAATATCTCCTGTACAAACAGAACCCACTCCTGAAAGACAACTTACCTCTGAACCTTGTGAACTCATAAATCCTACTCTCACAAAGCCACTACAGGTCTACTCAAGAAGGATAAAGCCAGTGATCAATCCTGTGCAAGTTCAAGAAACCAAATCGTCACTTGGAACTGAGGTAAGTCCTTCTACTGAGATATCCCCTACTGTTCTTGATTTAGATTTGCCCATAGCTACAAGAAAAGGTGTTAGAAAATGCACACAACATCCTTTATCCCATTTTGTGTCATTTGAAAAATTATCAACCCCACACAAAACCTTTCTTACCCATCTAAACACTGTAGACATCCCACAGACCTTATCGCAGGCACTTGGCAAAGAGGAATGGAAGCATGCAATGAGAGTAGAAATGGAGGCCTTGGAGAAAAATAAAACATGGGAACTAACAGAATTACCAACTGGAAAGAGACTAGTAGGATGCAAATGGGTCTTCACAGTGAAGTATAAGTCGGATGGATCCATTGAGAGGTATAAAGCAAGACTAGTAGCCAAGGGATATACACAGACCTATGGGGTGGATTATCAAGAGACATTTGCACCAGTGGCGAAGATGAACACAGTAAGGGTATTGTTATCCCTAGCAGCAAATTATGATTGGCCTTTACAACAGTTCGATGTGAAGAACGCCTTCTTACATGGTGATCTTGAGGAGGAAATTTATATGGAAGTACCACCTGGTTTTGGAATAAATCTAGACAAAAACAAAGTGTGCAAACTGAAAAAAGCATTGTATGGGCTCAAACAATCTCCCCGGGCATGGTTTGGAAGATTTACCAAAGCAATGGTGAATATGAAGTACAAACAGAGTCAGGGTGATCATACATTGTTTATCAAGCATTCGGCTTCAGGGGGAGTCACGGCATTGATAGTTTATGTGGACGATATAATTGTAACTGGGAATGATCCAGATGAAAAGGAGGCTCTTCGGAAGTATTTAGCAAAAGAGTTTGAAATAAAGGACCTTGGAAAATTGAAGTACTTCTTAGGAATAGAAGTAGCTCGGTCCAAGGAAGGAATCTTTGTTTCACAGCAAAAATATGTTCTTGATCTGTTAAAAGAAACAGGTAAGCTTGGTTGCAAACCATCAGATACGCCTATTGAGCCAAATCATAGATTAGGAGAATCTGTGGAAGGAGAACCAGCTGACAAAGGCATGTACCAAAGACTTGTGGGGAAGCTAATCTATCTATCACACACACGACCTGACATTGCATATGCAGTGAGTGTTGTGAGTCAGTTCATGCAAAATCCTAAAGGTGTCCATCTCGCTGCAGTATACCGGATCCTACAATATTTGAAAGGCAATCCAGGAAAAGGGGTTCTCTTTAGAAAAGGCACAAGAATGGAACTAGAAGCATACACAGATGCCGATTATGCTGGCTGTGTTACTGACAGAAGATCAACATCTGGGTATTGTACTTTCATTGGCGGAAATTTGGTAATCTGGAGGAGTAAGAAACAACCAGTTGTAGCAAGATCTAGTGCTGAGGCAGAATTTCGATCAATGGCACAAGGTATTTGTGAACTGTTATGGCTCAAAATTATACTAGATGACTTGAAGATTAAATGGGAGACTCCAATGAAGTTGTATTGTGATAATAAGTCTGCAATCAACATAGCTCACAATCCAGTTCAGCACGACAGAACTAAACATGTGGAGGTTGACAGACATTTCGTTAAGGAGAAACTTGAAAGTGGATTGATTTGCACTCCCTATATTTCTACAAAGAACCAGCTAGCAGATGTCTTAACTAAACTGATGAGTTCAGCATTTCAGCAGATTGTAGGCAAGCTAGGGATGGAAAATATCTACTCCCCAGCTTGAGGGGGAGTGCTGGAAATCAGGGATTGACAGTTGGAATCCCAAGGCTGGAAATCAGGGATTTCCAGCTTGAAACCCAATGCTGAAAATCAGGGATTTCCAGCTGGAAACCCAAGGCTGGAAATCAGGGATTTCCAGCTGGAAACCCAATGCTGGAAATCAGGGATTTCCAGCTGGAAACCCAAGGCTGGAAATCAGGGATTTCCAGCTTGAAATTAGCTGTAAATACTATCAAATTCCTATCTTTTAGGGATTAAGTAAACCCTTCCTTCATGTATAAATACCTTGTAATAGACTAGTTCAAAAATAAGAAATAACAAAACCTTTCTTCAGTATGGTCCTCCACCATCGAACCCGTATTTGAATGTTTTGTTTTGGCATTATATTGTTTCAACCTGATATATTTTCTGGAGTGTTTTCTTAATATTGTCATCCATGATTGAATATATTGATTTGAGTCATTAGTATCTCTATCTGCTTTCGATTGGCACCTAGCTTGTGATTGACACATCTGGAAAGTAATTTTTAAACGTTACCCTACAGGTTGAAAGTCTTCAGTGTTCAACAATATTCAAGGTGATACAAGAAACAGAAACACATTGGAAGGGCTTAATACACTGCTATTGTCCGTAATCAAGGATGGAGACAATTGTTTGCAGGCTTGAGCATTAATTATATTAAGGTAATTTATATACTCAGCAACAATATCAACATAGCTGCTCATTTTTGCAGATTTTTTTTTATTGGTTTTATTCCCTTCTGTCCTAACTGTTGAGAAACAATAAACATTAATTAGTACTTGTAAGAAGCAGATCGAGAGTTATTAGAGTTTGAGTGCAACCTTTGTTTTATAATTGCCAATTATTTTACATGGCCTTGGGATGGTTTTCATTCTAATGAAGTGTGTTACAATTTGGTTGTCAGATTGTTCTTACAAGTACTAATGTACTTATTGATAGTATGGACGACCTTTGTATGGAGATGTTTTTGGAGTTCAGCAGCAAGAACAACCCAATTATGAGGTACTTCAAAGATTTTTACGAAGTTTGTATTTTGGATATTTGATTTAGTGTTCTTGACTATTATGTTAACAGGCTTTTAGCAAGTGTTTTGTTTCTTGTATTGCTATTGGGCTTCATATGATAAAAATTGACTAAAGTAAAAGAAATAATCTATAAGGTGAAGAAGTGTCTTAACATTAAAGTACCCACACAAGTACCCCACCATTCTTTTCTCTCTGTAGGAGTAAAACAGCTTAAGTCAGATTATAATATTGTATTCTCCATGGCGATGTGTAAACTTTTGTCAAATTCTTTGAACCAATTTGATTTTACTGGACAATATCCTACTAGAACCCTTCATCCAAACCTGGTGTTCATGTGGATGATGTACTTGGCTAGAGGTGCCATTTGTATCAAAATGAAGCTTAGTATTAAGTATAAACAGCTTCAGTGTTTTTGGATTAAGTTCTCATTTTTGTGTATGATGTACTGGGTTACATGTGCCATTTGGTATCAAAATAAAGATTAGTATTAATAGCTTCATGTACTGGGTTACATGTGTCATTTCTTCTATGCTTCACAGCTTGGTCTAATACATGCTTCACTATTGATCTTCTTTCTCCTTTTATTTTCTAGTTTGATGCTGCAAAATTGAAGAAGCTTAGACCAAACTTTAAAGAGGATGGAGGATCTGTTACTGCTGGCAATGCTTCTCGCATTAGGTCTCTCCTCTCTGCCTTTGCAATGTATATTTTAATTATATAATGCTTATAGCATTAGGAGGTTGGAGTATTCATATTTTGTTTCTGAACAATCCTAGTGTTACTTTTCAACTTAAAACTTTGTGTTATAACTCGTACCTTATTAATTATAAGACAATTGTTTTTTTTCTTTATTTTTACGAGTGATTATATTAATTTTAATTTTATATTTTTATTTAAATTACAATCATAATAAAATGAATTTAATAATGTTAACTGTATAAAAGAAATGAAAAGCTATTTAGCAATTAAACACTAGATTTTATACCAATGGCATAGAAATACTGATAGAAAAATTGAGTATTACCGATGGATAAAAAATTGAAAGACTAAACTTTTAGTGACGGCCAATTTCGTCGGTAATAT
Source organism: Fremontodendron californicum (assembly GCA_030761205.1). Taxonomy (NCBI): domain Eukaryota; kingdom Viridiplantae; phylum Streptophyta; class Magnoliopsida; order Malvales; family Malvaceae; genus Fremontodendron; species Fremontodendron californicum. Next base: position 21,420,593 of record JAULJL010000022.1, on the reverse strand, counting down.
AGTATATTACCGACGGAAAATTACTCTATACCAACAGACGTGTTGTATTAATAAAAAAATTGGGAATCATTTTTACTGACGGAAAGACAGTCACTATAGGTCCATAAGGATTAACTGACAGATATTTTTCGTCGGTAAATATCTTTACCGACAAGGCCTATACCGATGGTAAATTGTTTGTCGGAATATACAGATCTTCCGTTGGTAGAAGTCTTTCGTGTCTATACCGACGGATTTTGGGGTATGTATTGACGGATTTTCGAACGTCAGTAAATGACAATTTTTTTGTAGTGATTCCTCTAGTTCTTCAACGGTCTTTGTCCGGTATTCTTTAGCAACTTGTGTAGCATGCGACAAAAATGATTAATGCAGCTAGCAAGGTCCATAATTACGTGAAGACTATGGAAGGGTGGCAGGATTTTTGGGTTTGCTCCACTCTTGAGATATCCTAGAGAGCATGACTTGAAAGCTAATATATGGAGATTGTTAAGAAGTTTTTTTCTTAACCTTTTCTTAGAACACAAGTGATTCATTTTCCTAGACCTAACAATTCGTGTATCCGTGTCGTGTTCATGTATTTTCTCATGTTATAATCGTGTTTAAGGTGTTTTATATTTATATAAATTTTGACGTGTTAATAATTTGTGTTATATAGATTTTGACATGTTCGTGTATTCGTGTCGTGTCCGTGTTTTTATTTTTTTGTCGTGTTGCGTTTCGAGTCATGTTTTAGTTTTTTTTTTTATGTCGCGTTCATGTCATGTCCAATATTACTAGATGATTTCCGTTGAACAGACAGTGCAAATCCTAAATATGCTATCACACAATTTTTCTAAGTACGCACTCCTAACCTTTTCTTCGCATGTGTAAGTGTTACATTTGCTCTATTCAAACATTTTTCTTATGAGTATAAATTTTTATTTGGCGTAGTATTTATTCTAGCTCATTTATCCGCTTTATACTATTTTAGAGGTTCAATATTTTACCAACAGATTAAAAAAAAAAAAAATCAGTTTCAGTAGCATAAAATTAATGAAAATTCAAAGTTATGGTCTACTTGCCTGTAACATGTCACCCAAATTCACAACAAGAGCACCAGGAACGGGAGGAATATCTGTCCATTGATTTTCATGGAGGACTTGAAGGCCACCGATTTGATTTTGTAAAAGAACTGTGAGGAAGCTACTATCAGCATGGCTGGCAGTGCCCAAAGCCAAGTCTGGTTCTGGGCATGCTGGGTAGTAATGGCCAAAGCAAAAAAGTCCTTTCATACACCCAAAGTCTTCCAAGTATGTGGGATTGAGACCGAGAGCTTCTGACAGCAGTTTGAACAGAGTGCCACCTAATGTCTTTACTTTGTTTGTATAGTCAAATATTATATCTCTGCAAAGATTATATTTTAACCAAAAAAATATTATATTTCTCAAAGTAATTAGGCAGATCAGAGTAAATTGTATCACACATTCATAATTTTTGTGAAGTGTAATTCATTTTCATCATAACTTTTAAAATTTAATTTTCGCATCCACAATTTTTTAAAATTTTCGAAATTCATGCATCCCAACAATAAAACTCGACGAATTTGTCATTTTAGAGTTACGTATATGTCCGTGTGAATGTCTACTTGGCAAAAAAAATGAGTTCATATGAAAATTCAGGTGACATTAACGTGGCATATTTCGTTAAATTTGTAATGATAGTTGATAAAATAAATAGAATTGAAACATTTTTAAAAACCCATGAATCCAAAAAATGAGTTTTGAAGATTGTGGATGAAAATGAAATGTTATACTAGAGTCGTGAATGATTGATGCATTTTACTTAGCAGGTCATAAAGGTCTCGGAAAATTTTAAAACAATAAGAAAAATAAGTGAATCACATCTTTTAGTTGCTTAATCAACAGAATATCCCAACAAATAGAGGTGTTCATGGGTCGGACTGTGGCCCCAAAAAAATTATTTTTTTTATCCAGGTTCGAGTCAAACCAAAAACCCATATCAGTGTTCACAATAATATTAAAAAATTATTTTCATATTAATATTTATAATTAAATTCAAAAAATAAAAATTTAGGGTGAACAGTAATTCTGATCGGCCCGAATTTGAAATATCTTTGTCCACGCATCCGGCCCTTGGACAGGTATGTATAAACAATCACGTTAATTACCTATTCTTCTTTTATTCTTTTTTCCTTGTGTGAAAAAAGAAAAAGAAATGTAATTACTTAGAAATTAGAAAATATACATTTTGGTGAACAAAAAGAGCGGTTTCAAAAGGTGAAGTTATGTTTGCCTACCTACATACTTGAGGCAATTCTTGAGGATCAGGTTGTTGAGGAGCCATGTGAAAAGTTAACGAATCCCTCCAATTAATCGCTGTTTCCTTTCGATTTAGATCAGGATTGCTATTATAAAGAACTTTCTTGGTGTAATCACGAGTATAAAGCTCTTTCTTAACTTCCCAGTCTTGTTCATGAAATCTTCGGATGCCATCGATCATGTCATCCAAAGTCCTCAAAGCAATCCCATGGTTCACCACTTGAAAGAAACCCCACTTCTCGCAAGCATCTCGAACTTTGTTGATTATCTCCCTGTGTAAACTTTCATCTTCATCAACGCCTGTTAAGTCTATGATCGGAATACAAAAGTCAGAGCCATGACTAGCTGGCTCCGAGTTATTCTCTAGCTTGAGTTTTTCATTAACGAAAATCTTAGGAATCTTGGCCAAACCAGCATCAGCGAGCCCCTTCACGCCTGCTTTTGTATCATCAAAAGCCTTCAATTCCTTTTTCCTCTCGAAATTAGACTCTTGAATTTTTTCTATCCCTGTCGCCATCTTCTTCTTTATTTCCCTGAGAATCTGTAGGAAAAAAGAGGTACAAGAACAGAAAATTAAAACTTATCAAACTTCCGATGAAGAGGTTAAGGCATGCAGTTACTGATCTTAAGAGTAAATCGTACCTCTCAGAATCTATAACCTGTTTAAACTCTGAATTAAATCAGGCAGAAATCTGGGTTTTGAATCTATAACCTGTAACTCCAATGTCTACTTATATGAAAATTGAAAAGGCTAGCCTTCCATAATTAAGAAGACAAAATGAATTAGAACAAATGGTAAAATAGTTAACATCGAAATTTTGTCTTGTGACATATAAATAAATAAATAAATATATATATATATATGTAAATCTACCTTTTTTTGTTGCTTTGCTCAATGGCTCTATACATATTGTCAATTGCCAATGTCTCTTTATTAAATTCAATAGGTTTACCGGTTAATATAGGCGGTAGGCCGAAATGAGCCAAACCCGATTGACACTTCTAAATGCAAGTCTGAGTTCATAATCTACATAGGCAAGTTCATTTAGGCATGATAATATTAAAAATATATTTTATATTAATAGTCTACTAATACAGAATTTATTTCATTGCCTCATTGTCTACTAATAGTCTAGACTAGACTTATCCAATGGCCGAGCTATCCGTCCAAGCCCGAAGGTCCGCCCATATTTGGGAGGGCTTGGACAAAAATATTAGGATCAAAAAATGGGTTTGGGCAAAAAAATTAAGTCCGTTTAAAATATGGGCAGGGCCTTGGCTCCAACATTCAATGCTAGAGCCCGGCCCGGCCCTTTTTTAATTAAATAATATATTATTTATATTTATATAATTTATATAATTTATGTCATATAAAAATTAAATACATATAATATTATAGTGTAAACATTAAAAAAATGTTAAGTTGTCCATGTTTAAGAACTTAATAAAAAAATATATATAAAATTATTAAATATTAAATAATAAAAATATTTATTTTTAAAAAATTAGAAAAAAATAATGTAATTTTGATACCATATATAAGCTTGGCTCGGTCAATGGACACTTCTAACTCTAGGATGCAATACAAAGGCATGTGCTCTGCTATGAGTAATAGTAACTTTGAAACATAGAAGAACTTGGCACTTGAAAGTTGGAATAAGCCTTCTAAAAGCCAGAACATTTTTTTTGCAGTGGCAATCAGCAACCTCTATCTATGTATCCAAGACCTCAATAATCACAGCCTGAGATGTTCGAGAGTTTCACAATCAAGTACTTTCGAGTAGTAGTTTGACACAGTCTCTTACAGTAGTTTCCCTTTAAATTGGAAGATTTTCTTATGATAGCAATTCCTTTCCATACAGCCTTGAGGCATTCTTTGGTGGCAATTCGTGTCGTGTTCATGTGTTTTCTCGTATCATAATCGTGTTTAAGATATTTTATATTAAAATAAATTTTGATGTGTTAATAATTTGTATTATATAGATTTTGACATATTCGTATATTCATATTGTGTTCGTATTTTTTTTTGTCTTTATCGTGTTTTAGTTGTAATTTTTTTTTGTCATATCCAATATTACCGGATCTAAAAAATGTGTTCTAAAGAAACTTGCTATTGAAATTCTTAGACGTATTGTATTAGCAAGCACTCTCTGAAGTCCACCAATTTGATCTTGTAAAAGCACAGTGAAGAAGCTGCTAATACCGAAAGTCAAGTCTGATTCAGGGCATGGTGGGTAATAATGGCCAAGCACAAAAAAGTCCCTTTGTGGCACCCAATATCTTCCAAGTAACTACGGTTGAGAAGACCTAGAGCTTCTGACAGCAGTTCGAACAGAGTGTGGCCCAATTTCATTACTTTTTAGAACATAATGCAGCAATGGAGAGAAAAAAAATCTGGGGAAAATCAATTACAGAAGATTGTTTTGGGAGGTAGCTGCAGTTAAATATTCTTCTGAAGCAGCTATATGCTGATAGGGATAAGATAACAACAGGCCACTTTTTCTGGCGATTTCAGTCATTGTTTGCACAATAAAGCCAATCACTTTCAGAAACAGAGTCATCTTGACAACTGACTGATTGAGGAGACGTAACATATCTACCTTTTCTTTTGTAGAAAACGAAACAAAATGTGGCTTGAAATTTAGTCGATGCAAGCAATAATACAAGCTATGTTCATCTCCAAGGCTTGTCAATGCAGAAGCGAAATCCAGGAACATTCACTACTCCAAAACACACGCTAAGGGTGTCATTCACTAATCCAGAAACATCTCAATTGATTCTTCAATTTTTTTTTTTTAAGTATCCGTGTCCGAAACCCGTCCGATGCATATCTGAACATGAATATCGAAATATGATTTTTCAAAAACTCTCCAAATACATGAAAATCTTGAAAAAATATTGAACATACCCGTATCCGACACTCACATCCGAATCCAAATAACATAGCTGATGACTAGCACAGTGCATTTCAACTAAAACTAATTAGTTGCTCTCCGTTCTGCTTCTCAAAAGTTAAATGTTCTCAAAATCGTTGTCACACTTTGCAAATGACTCGAAAGTTACTTAATAACTATGAATCCTCATATATAACATCAACAAGCACCATGAATTTATGATTAAATATTCCATGAAAATGGGCAAAACCAAAAAAAGCAGCAGACTTAAAAAGCAAAATTATCAAATTCTTTCTGAAACTCAATTAAATCACCATGAACATAACTTAGTTAACAGTATCAAACTGTCAAAAGTAATATGCCCTTTTTTCCCCCTAATCTTGAAGAAACAAAGCCTTGATACATGCATATAAAAATAGATCAGGATCGACCGAGGTAGACAGAGAGATCGAACAAGAAACTAGACCCTTGGTTTACCAGATGTTCCTCTTCAACCTGTTTTGGCTTTTGGAGCCTTTTTCTTGAGTTGTCTCCTGGGAATTGAGTTCTTCATGCCAATGAAGAAGAATAATGCCCCCAGCAGCGCCAAGTTCTAAGTAAAGGAAATTTAGTTAGAAACAATACATTGAAATTTTCATCATCTAGATCTAAAGTTTGAAAAGAATCACCAACAAATGTACAATTAGAAGGAAAAATCGGAAACACCAATCAACCCTTATTCCTCAACAACTAACCTGTGAGAACTTTGTGAAGAGTAGACCAAATTCTTTCTTTTCCGTGTCATAGTTGTAGAAGTCATACACTATAGGAGTAACAATGACCTGTTGCAGAGCCTACAAGAGAAGAATAGTGTAATACTTTTATCAGTTGACTTAGTTCATAATTGAACTACTAACTCAAAATAACACATAAGACCATGAAACGAACCAGAAGATAAGCTCCGATACTGCTGCCAAAGATAAAAAGGATACCCCCAACACCCTTAAAGGCTACAGCAGCAGCAACTAGATACTTAATCTGTAAATAGCAACTCCAAGAGTTATGACATTAGAAAAACCTGATATGAGCAGAGAATATAAAGGCTTATCTCAGTGGCAAAATATAGCAATTCTTACATCGAATTCTGGCACTTGCACCCCTGTATGAGATGAAACAATCTTTGAGAAGACATTGAATTTTGGTTTGAGCGCCTTCGCTGCTGGCCCTCCATCAACACCAAATTCATTGAACCTATACACATGAACACATAATGTAAGAGGGGAGACAAAGCATGACAGAACTTAGGGTAGTTCAAAATTACAGAATACATATAAGCTCAAGCTAGAAAACAGCTCAGTTGTGATTGAAAAAGAAAAACCCAAACCTACTGCTCTTTAATACATATGTTTTAGCTAATGTAAGTTTTATGGGAAAAGATATATGTGCTGACAAAAACTTTCCTTCAACAAAATGATAATTGTAAAGATTTACACCATACCAAGACCCCACTTAGGTGAGTAGAACTATGGATTAGCATTCTATAGACTGGCAATTCAATTTAAAAACACCACAAGCAACTGTGAATAATTTCCATGTGCATTTAGTTAAACATATTGATTTCATTATATAAAAAAACACACCATATTGATTTCATGCTTCAATGCTGATTTCCCTATTTACAATTAAATGGACACAAGGCAAATATTTGAAACAGTTTTGGATTTTTAAACTCCACTATCAGTAGATAGGTATATAAACAAATAAACTTACTGATATGGCCACAACCTAGAATGTGTGAAGCAACAAAAATTTATACTCTTAATACTCTTTTTGATTCGGAGGGGGATTCAAACCATGCTCTTCGAGCAAGGAATCATGCACCAATCAAGGAATCATGCACCAATCGCTTGAGCCAAATGCTCCGATGAATACTCCTACTACTCTCTATTTCTCATTTATACAACATATTAATTGCCAGCCAACAACAACCATTATAAAATTTATGATATTCATGAGATCTAGAACTTAAAAAAAAAGTTAAAATCTTATAAACCTCATTCAGCAGTTAATCATTAATATTTCTGCATTACAACATGGAATTAGTAAGTACTAAGCAGATTAAAATTTATATAAAAAACAGCCACAAGAATTAAACATCTAAGCAATTCTAACAAGCCACATCAACGATACAAATTTCAAATTTTACTCTTAATAACACCTTAAATTACACTAATTCTTCCAATAAAGCTGGCAACTTTATTATAAACAAGATCTGTTTGCATAAAACCCCATATTTATCAATCCTTTTCTTTTAAAAAAGGAAAAGAGAGAGAGCATTAAATCATCATTAATTAAAGTTTATGTCAACTTTAAACAGTTCATAAGAGCTCTGAGTTCCAAATCTGAATTAAGGATCCAAACTATCCCTCTTCTTGTTACTTCTTTTTCTCGAGAACCAAACAGTTTTCCATTAAAAAAAAAAAAAGCTTAAGAAAAAAAAAAGAATAAATTGCAGATCTGAAGTGAGGCTTACTCTTGCCAAGCAGAGAGGATGAACACTGAAGCGAAAAGAACTCTTCCGACGAAAGAAACTAACGCCATTTTCTCGATTAAAAACGTTAAAATTCTAAGAAAAAACAATCTAAAAAAAGATTGTTTTTGAAAAACAAAAGAAAACTAATGTCTGAAAAGGCGAAAACGAGACAAAGAGAAAGAAACTAAAACCTAAAAGATCCGATAGCCGGCGATTTTTATAGAGAGAGAAAGATCAGTGTATAAATGACGTTCGAGCGCGAGTATGAGACTGTCTTTAAACTTGCGGAATTAGAAACGGGACACGTCGGTTTGACCAATCAGATTGGTTGGTTTTGGACTTGGAAAGTGTGACGTGACGTGGCCGAGAGTAGAAAGCGAGTTGAGTTTTTTTGTTTGATATTTTTTAGATTGGCTACGGAAATGTCCTTGTAGTTTGGTATAATTTACGATCGTGGGCCATCGTGAGATGCATTTTAAAAAAATTTCCATTGTGTCTGATCGAGTCGGGTTGGGTTTGAGTTTAAGTCGAATTCATGTATGATATTAATATAATATATATTTATTTAAATTCGGTTCGATCAAAAATATAGATTTCAAATTTTGTCCAAATCCGTTCATATTTATAAATGGATAACCTAAACCCGTTTAAGTCTGCGCATATTATTTTCTTAAATTTTTTTAAAAATATATTATTTTTTATTTAATCTTATATTTTTATATTTTTTTATTAAATTTTTATACATGAACAACATAACTTATTTTTTAATGTTTACACTATAATATTATATATATTTAATCGTTATATGACATAAATAATATAATATTTTTAAAAATAAAATAATATATTATATTATTTGATTAGTAAATAGGTCGGGCTCGGGCCTTGAATGTTGGAGTTAAGATCCGGCCCATTTTTTAAACGGTTTTTTTTTTCTCAAACTCATTTTTTAAACTTAATATTTTCATCCAAATCCTCTCAAATATAGACAGGCCGTTGGACTTGAACGGTTGTCTGATTTTTGGACAAGTCTATTTTTAATCCACTTATTGAATTTTGAATGAAAAAAAAAGGTTTTTTCAATAATTAATGTCTTTAATGGTTGATTTGAAGTTGTCACTTGGTGGAATAATCTTTTCCCTTTTATAAAGGCAAAAATTTTACTCTTTAATTTATTATAAGAAAATTAAGCAATTTTAAAATTAAAAATTAAAAATTATCAACACAACATATTTAGGTGAACTAAGAATGAAAAATAACTTTTAAAGACATTAATATAAGAGTATATTGATAAATTATCTTTATATATATCTTAATAATATTTAAAATTTTAACATATATTATTTTATATATTTATTTAAATATTTTAATTAAATAACTAATTATTATATAAGTATATAAATATATTTATTATATTAAATGAAAAATAATTTTAAAATGTTTAAATAAAAAAATTAATAAAATAAAATAAAATAATGAGAGAATTAATAAATAGTTTAAAAACTTTTAAATAAAAAACAAAAAATTGTTAAAAAGGGGGTGAAAGAGAAATTTCTATCCCACCAAAAAGTCCAATGAAGGTTGGTAAGAATTGAACTGCATAAGGAGTGTATCATCGAAATCCAAAAAAAGCCTTAGATTATTACCTTTCGGATTTAAGATACTTTTGATAATAGGTCTCAATACGATAAAAATGCGTTCTTATCATAGTTTTCACTGCAGTGAACCCACGTTTTTGTTCTTAAGACTTTGCTTAATAGGAAAAATAAAAAAGGATAAAAATGAAAATTTGTTCTTAAGACTTTGCTTAATATGAATAATTTGAGCGAAGTCCTAAATTTATATAAATAAATAAATAAAACAATTATTTCTTTGCCTGCCAAAAATAATTGTAGCAGTAATGTTAGTTGCCCCTTCACATGCAAATTCAATGGAATTTTATTTAAAAAACAAAAAAAAAAAAGAGTTTGGCAAAAGCACAAACAATTGCAGAGAAATGAGACTTTGGGAATGTTAAATTGTTCAATACCAGCCCAAGGAAAAAATAAAAGCCTAACAATGTGTGGTTGTAGTTGTGTGGTTTAATGAGTGGTTGTAGTTGTGTGGTTTAATGTGTGGTTGTAGTTGTGTGATTTAAATGTGTGGTTGTAGTTGTGTGGTTTAATGTGTGGTTGTAGTTGTGTGATTTAAATGTGTGGTTGTTATTAAACAACAATGGGTGGTTGTAATTTATTTAGATTTTATATTTGTGTGGTTTGTGTTTGTCTTGGTATTGTATAAATACCCCCTCCCTTGCATTTGTAAATCATCAAGTAGTAAGCTTCAATAAGCAATAAAAGTTCTAAGTTTTCCTAAAGAGTTCTTCTCTAAAGAGTGTAGTCTAGAGTGAAGTGTGAGCATTTGTGAGTTTTCCTAAAATCTAAACTTTCTTCTTTGAGTGGTAAAATTAGAGTTATCTACTCTAAGTTTTTCTCAACAATTGGTATCAGAGCTAGGTTGTGAGTTACTACCATAGTTACTATTCACACGTGTCACTATATACTTTTATAGTAATTGTTAACATATACGAGATTTATTCAAGTATATGGTATACGATACTATTCACGTATACGGTACTGTTCACGGTGAAATAGTTATTCAGTAACTATTTTTGGTTTGAGCGTTCTTGAGTCGTGAGGAGTTTGTACTCTACAAGTTTGTGTCTCAAAATCAAGCTTGTTCGGTATTGTTAGAGTCTTGCCGACACGATGGGTGATCTTCAAGTAGTTGGAGGAATCAAGAAGCTCAATCACAAAAATTACAACACGTGGAAGACGTGTATGATGTCTTACCTACAAGGTCAAGACCTTTGGGAAGTCGTTGGTGGTAGTGAAGTTACGAAGCCCGAGCAAGAAGATGCTCAAGGAACCTTGCGCAAATGGAAGATTAAAGTGGGTAAAGCCATGTTTGCCCTTAAGACCACAGTTGAAGAAGAAATGTTGGAACACATACAAAAGCTAGAAACGCCAAAAGAAGCGTGGGATACTTTAGATGCACTCTTTTCGAGAAAGAATGACACAAGACTTCAACTTCTTGAGAATGAATTGTTATCAGTTGCACAACGAGATATACCGATTGCTCAATACTTTCACAAGGTAAAAACGTTATGCCGTGAAATTTCTGATTTAGATCCTACAGCTGCTATTGGAGATACCAGGGTAAAAAGAATAATTATCCATGGTTTGAGGCCCGAATATCGCAGCTTCGTTGCCGCTATACAAGGATGGCCAACTCAACCATCACTTGTAGAGTTTGAAAATTTGCTTGTTGGTCAAGAATTTATGGCCAAGCAAATGGGAGGGGTCTCGTTGAAAAGTGAAGAGGAAGCACTCTACACCAACAAAAGCAAAGGCAAATTCAAACAGCACGTCGGTGGTGGATCTAAAAAGTATGGTGACAAGACAAAAAGTCATCAAGGAGAAGGGAGCTCTCGTCCAGGGGGAGCTTCAAAGAATCGTAGCAACAATAAAAGATTTGAAGGTAACTGTTACAACTGTGACAAGAAAGGTCACATGGCAAAAGATTGTTGGTTTAACAAAAGGCCCGCTGAGAGCAATGCTGCTACTTCTAGTACAAAGGAGAAAAGCGAAGATGATTGGGACGCTGAAGCATTTTTTGCTATGGAAGAGGAAGAGTTAGCTCTCACAGTAACAACGGCTGACCGAATTGACTATGAGAATGACTGGATTGTCGATTCAGGTTGCTCAAATCACATGACAGGCGATAAACAGAAGTTTCAGAACCTGTCAGAATACAAGGGAAATCGCATTGTTGTGACAGCTGATAATTCAAGATTACCGATTACTCACATCGGTAAGACGGTAGTAGCACCTCGATATAGTCATAATCAGGTACCACTACAAGATGTTTACCATGTCCAAGGCATGAAGAAAAATTTGCTTTCAGTGGCACAATTAACATCGTCAGGTCACCATATTCTGTTTGGTCCAAGGGATGTGAAGGTATATCGTGATCTCAAAATCTCAGGACAGCCGATGATGGAAGGACGACGTCTGGAGTCAGTCTACGTGATGTCAGCAGAGTCAGCATATGTAGACAAGACAAGAAGGAGCGATACAACAGATTTATGGCACATGCGGTTAGGTCATGTTAGTTATTCCAAGCTAAGTATGATGATGAAGAAGTCGATGCTTAAGGGACTTCCTCAGCTTGACATAAGAACAGACACAGTTTGTGCAGGATGCCAATATGGTAAAGCACACCAATTGCCATACGAGGAGTCAAAGTTTAAAGCAAAAGAACCATTAGAGTTAGTTCACTCTGATGTATTTGGGCCCGTTAAGCAACCATCAATTAGTGGAATGCGGTACATGGTGACGTTTATTGATGATTTCTCCAGGTATGTGTGGGTTTTCTTTATGAAAGAAAAGTCTGACACTTTCTCAAAGTTTAAAGAGTTCAAAGAGATAGTTGAAGGAGAAGTGGAAAAGAAGATATGTTGCTTGCGCACAGACAATGGAGGAGAATATAGCTCAGGCGAATTCTCTCAATACCTACGAGAATGCAACATACGTCATCAGTATACTTGTGTCAATACACCACAACAGAATGGTGTAGCAGAGAGAAAGAATCGGCATCTTGCAGAAATTTGTCGGAGTATGCTGCATGCAAAGAATGTACCCGGAAGATTTTGGGCCGAAGCTATGAGAACCGCAGCCCATGTGATCAACAAACTTCCTCAACCAAGGTTAGAGTTTGTTTCCCCCTTTGAGAAATTGTGGAAAATGAAACCTTCAGTCAGCTACTTTCGAGTATTTGGTTGTGTATGTTATGTATTTGTTCCTGATCATTTACGTAGCAAGTTTGATAAGAAAGCAACTAGGTGTATCTTTGTGGGATACGACAACCAAAGGAAAGGATGGAAATGTTGTGATCCTACGAGTGGAAGATGTTACACTTCACGCAATGTGGTATTCGATGAAGCATCTTCTTGGTGGTCCTCAGAAAAGGAGGTGTTGTCAGATTCAAAAGAATTTGAAGACATGTTACAACAGAAAATGGGAGAGTATATTGTCCAACTTCAATCAACTTCAGATGAAGTAGAAGACCTATGTGATGATAACGATGACGAGCAAGTGTTAGTCCAGAGTCCTTGGCAAACTGGTGTGTATCAACCAGATGTTAGATCGAGTGAAGTGGAAGAACCATCTCCACAATCACAAATCCGAAGGATAACAAGAGCACGGAAGCCAAATCCCAAATATGCTAATGCAGCCATAGTGGAAGAACCAATTGCAACAGAACCTGAGACGTTTGAAGAAGCATCACAGAGTTCTGAGTGGATTATGGCTATGAAAGAAGAGATCACTGCGCTTGAGCAGAATCAGACTTGGGATCTAGTGCCAAAACCAAGAGATGTGAAACCCATATCCTGCAAGTGGGTTTACAAGATAAAACATCGTCCAGATGGGTCGATTGAAAGGTACAAGGCACGGTTGGTGGCTCGTGGTTTCTCTCAGAAGTATGAGCTAGACTATGATGAAACATTTAGTCCGGTGGCAAGACTTACAACCGTACGAGTCCTACTTGCCCTTGCAGCCAACAAAGACTGGAACTTGTGGCAGATGGATGTGAAGAATGCATTCCTTCATGGAGAGCTAGATCGGGAAATCTACATGATTCAACCATTGGGATTTCAAAACCAAAATCATCCTGAGCATGTGTGTAAGCTGCGAAAGGCACTTTACGGATTGAAACAAGCACCTAGAGCATGGTATGGTAAGATTGCTGAATTTTTAACTCATAGTGGTTATTCAGTGACACCTGCAGATTCCAGCTTGTTTGTCAAAGCTAATGGAGGAAAGCTAGCTATCGTATTGATATATGTGGATGATATATATGTGGATGATTTAATCATAACTGGTGATTATGAGGCAGAAATTCTTCAAACCAAGGAGAATTTATCAGTTCGTTTCCAAATGAAAGAACTTGGACAACTCAAGCACTTTCTTGGTCTAGAGGTTGATCACATACAAGAAGGAATATTTCTATGTCAACAAAAATATTCTAAAGATTTGCTAAAAAGGTTTGGAATGCTCGAGAGCAAGCCAATTTCAACACCGATGGAACCAAATGGCAAGATGTGTGCAATTGAAGGCAAAGACTTGGAAGATGCAACTATGTATCGACAATTGGTAGGTAGCCTGATCTACTTAACCTTGACTCGACCTGACATTTCTTATACAGTTGGTGTGATGAGTCGGTATATGCAAAATCCGAAGAAGCCTCATTTAGAAGCAGTTCGACGAATACTGAGATATGTGAAAAGTACAATAGATTATGGTCTTTTGTACAAGAAAGGTGAAGACTGTAAGTTAGTTGGTTATTGTGATGCTGACTATGCAGGAGATCATGACACCAGGAGATCAACAACTGGGTACATGTTTAAACTTGGTTCTGGAACAATTTCTTGGTGCAGTAAGAGACAACCAACGGTATCATTGTCAACTACCGAAGCTGAGTATCGAGCAGCAGCAATGGCAGCTCAAGAGTGTACGTGGCTGATACAACTAATGAGTGATCTACATCAACCAGTAGATTATGCAGTTCCGTTGTATTGCGACAACCAGTCAGCAATTCGTTTGGCAGAAAATCCAGTCTTTCACGCAAGAACCAAACATATAGAAGTGCATTATCACTTTATCAGAGAAAAGGTTCTACAAGAAGAAATTGAGATGAAGCAGATCAAGACAGATGATCAAATGGCAGATTTATTCACAAAAGGTTTGAGTATCAACAAATTTGAAATGTTTCGTCGTCAACTCAACATGGTGCAAAGAGGAAGAGCTGGTATTGAGGGGGAGTGTTAAATTGTTCAATACCAGCCCAAGGAAAAAATAAAAGCCTAACAATGTGTGGTTGTAGTTGTGTGGTTTAATGAGTGGTTGTAGTTGTGTGGTTTAATGTGTGGTTGTAGTTGTGTGATTTAAATGTGTGGTTGTAGTTGTGTGGTTTAATGTGTGGTTGTAGTTGTGTGATTTAAATGTGTGGTTGTTATTAAACAACAATGGGTGGTTGTAATTTATTTAGATTTTATATTTGTGTGGTTTGTGTTTGTCTTGGTATTGTATAAATACCCCCTCCCTTGCATTTGTAAATCATCAAGTAGTAAGCTTCAATAAGCAATAAAAGTTCTAAGTTTTCCTAAAGAGTTCTTCTCTAAAGAGTGTAGTCTAGAGTGAAGTGTGAGCATTTGTGAGTTTTCCTAAAATCTAAACTTTCTTCTTTGAGTGGTAAAATTAGAGTTATCTACTCTAAGTTTTTCTCAACAGGGAATCCCAGATCTCAACAAATAAGAAAAAGAAATTAAAGAGAAAAAGAATTGGCAAAATCATTTTGAAATCCAAGTCAAAATTCATGTAAAGAGCAATGAACAAACTAGTATGCATTGTTTACACGTTCTTGTTCAATCCCAATATTCAAGTCAGTGTGTTCATTGGCCATGTCGGATCAGATCTCGTTCTGAAATTTTTATAATTAAAAAATATGTTCTTATAGTAATTCAAGTCAGATCAATTTAAATTAAAAAAATATATGTTCACATAAAATCATGACGTGCTTGACCTTTAATTTTTTTTTTCTGTCAAAATTTGCTTTTTTTTTTTTTTTCTTTTCTCTAAATGAATGTTTAAGTAATTGAAAATGGAAAATTATCAAAGTTGTTTATAGAGTATAAGCTGATTGTCCTGCACGTGAAAATAACAACTCACCTAAATCAAACATGACACATGATCAAACGAAATCACATCTCATTCAAGATCATTTGTTTCTCACTATAATTTATTTCTTTTCTTTAAAAAATAAAAAAATAAAAATTGTTTCTCCCTATAATTTATGTCGATGAGAAATGGGGGAAGTCAATTAATGGCATTCATTGCTTTGCTGATCAACTGAAAACGTCGGGCTGGTTTGAGTTCAGTCATTTTAATGAGATTCAATCCATTCGAATTATTTTGGATTTAAATTATTTTTGTTCAAATTTTTTTGAGTTAATATTTGAATTATTCAAATTTGAATCATTTTAAATTCAAATTATTGAATTTTAAAGTCAAATGAATTTAACTTTAGATCATTTTGAATTAATTTTTCGAATCAATTCAAATCATTTGGAATTTCAATTATTTCTGATTCAATTAGATCAGATTTAGATTATTGACATTTTTTAATCAAATCGAATTGAATCGAATTTATGTTGAATAAAATTTTTGAATCCATGTCAATTTTGATTGCTCATCAATAATCCATGCCAGCAAAACAAATAATAAATAAGAAAAAAATAATAATTGTTTAAGAAATCTTGAGAAAGCATAAATTAAAGTTAAGCATGTATCACAATTTTATATGATAGATTATATAAAATTTTAATTCAACAAATTAAGAATCATCATGTACATTATTTTATATATAAACGTTTAACACCCAGACAATTGTCTTTAGAGCTCATTACCAAAAAATTTGAAAAAAAAATAATGTTTTTGATCAAAATAAAATTACAAGTTTTTATTTTTAATTTCCCGAAACTCTTTTTTTTATAAGTTTAAATGGGCGAGTTATGGTGGTATTTAAGGCCATGTTTGTTTAAATGCAATAAATATAAGATATGGGTGAGTTAGTTGGTGAAGATGGATGAGTAATAAATGAATGCCCACCAAAAAAGAACTAATAAATTAAAAGTTAAAACCATCAAATACCTAACCATTAACCAAACGCAGCCTTAAATAGAAAATTATTTGAAGCATGGTGTATTTTGCATGCAAATATTAAATAAATTTGTTTTATCTTTGACTAAAATTAATTGAAAGAAACACCTTATGTACAATCATAAATGATCAACCTTATGGGTAATTAAATCGATAATATTCATATATATATATATATATTTTAATTAATAATGGCAAAAATTAAACGATTTGGGTAAAAAGGGTTAATATGTATATTTTGATAAAATTACATGTTGAAATTCCAAAGATTCAAATTTATAAAGCAAAATTCATTTTCTTGTCAAACCTCATTATACACTTATTTAAAATATTTTTTATTAATATAATTATAATAATCAACAATATGGATACCATTAAGCCTCAACCTTAAAAGTTAAAAGTTTAGTGTCAGTTGATGTAGCATTACCTCAAATTCTCGCTTACGCGTTGTTGTATTACCCAAAAGTTCAAAGCTTTAACACCGTTTCTTCTCAGTTCTCATCATTTGACCACCATGTATTCGGTCGATTCGATTTAAATTTTTTTTAAATTAATTAAATCAAATAAATTTATAAAACCAATCTAAATATATTCTCAAAACGAAATTAATTAAATCAAAATTAATTCGTTTGATTCAATCGATTTTTGCAGTTTCACCTATTGTTAACTGAAACAGACTATATACCATATAGCTTAGACATGCAAAAAAGCATGATTTCACCTATTTATTAATATCTATTACAAATCTTAAAAGTTGTCCCTAGACTTAACCAGAGTGCTTAATTTCAATTTCAATTTCAAAGGCTTGCTTTAACAAACAACTCAGCTTAACCATAGATTATAATGTGAGGGTTAATTTTGGTATTGGCTTTTGATATGATTTTAAAGGAAGAAATGAATGCAAACGGTTTTATGGATAGAGGGGAGATAGAAAGAAAAATCGGAACAAAAAAATAGAAAGAAGGGAATGGGTGAACTTATGATAGAGAGAAAAATACTGAAGAAAAAAAATTGAAGGACGAGAGAAAGGGAAAGCGGGAGGGTGGAGGGTGGAAAGGAAGGAGATCTCTGATCATTTATAGGATAGAGGGGAGATAAGGAGAAAAATCAGAAAAAAAAAAAAAAAAGGAGAAAGAAAGGAATGGGTGAGCTGATGATTAGAGGTGTCCATGGTCGAGTCGGGCCGAGTTCAGGTCGGGCCTATGTATGGTACCAACATCATATTTACTTGTCCAAGTTCGGTCCGGTCATAAATATGGGCCTCAAGTTCTGTCCAAGCCCGCCCATATTTGTAAATAGATAGTCCAGCCCGTTTAGGCACGCCCATACTTTTTTCTAATTTTTTTTTAAAAATGTTTTATTTTTTATTTAATCTTTAGTAAATTTATATTTTTTCTTTTATTAAGTTTTTAAATATAGACAACTTAACATATTTTTTAATATTTACACTATAATATTATATATATTTAATCTTTATATGATATAAATTACATAATATGTATAAAAATAAAAATAAAATATTATATAATTGAAAAACGGGCCGGGCCGAGCCAGGCTTGAGCCTTTAATGTTGGAGCCAAGGTCCGGCCTATTTTTTAAACGGGCCTTTTTTTTTTTGTCCATGTCTATTTTTCGAGCCTAATATTTTTGCCCAAACCCTTCTAAATATGAGTGGACCTTCAGGTTTGGATGGGTAGCCCGGTCCTTGGACAGGTCTACGAGAGAAAAATACCAAAGAAAAAAAATAGAAATAAGAGAAAGGGAAAGCGGGAGGGTGGAGAAGAAGGAGGTCTCTGATCAAGTTTTATGTCGTTTTCAGCTATGGAATCTCCGAATCTGGTAATTTTTCAAAAAAACTTTCTTTTTTATTACTTTTTCCAAAAAGATGAAATGGAGGGATGGGAACGCCATTGCTGGTTTTTATACATGTATGGTTGCTTCAAGTAGAAAAAACAACAGTTTAGTCAAATCTCTTTTTTTTCTTACCTGTGTGTTGAGATTTGAGAATCACAAGGTTGAAACCCGAAAAAAGTTGCTTCTTTCATCGTTTATCATTATTTTAACCAACCTTTTAAAATCCAAATTTCATTTTGTTTCTTTTAGAATTTGTTATGAGCCGTAGCTTTAATTGGTCTTTCTGTTAGTAGTGTCAAGTACTTTTAATTACCACATGGGCCTACTATGTTAATGGACCAATGTTGGGTTTAGAATTTATGTTTGCTTTAGTTTTTAGTTGACCAGCCCATAGATGGCAAGGCTGTGAGGAATATTCATCTCAGTACATAAATACGTTGCTGAGCACACTTAATGCAATGAAGATTCCTTTCTCTCTTATCTCACAATTTTCTTCGTTTTCTCTCTCTTTTTTGGTAACCTCCATATTCTTCTTCAGGTTTTCTTGTGTTGCAGGACGGCTCATATCATTAGGTATCAGAGCAAGGTTGATCGTGGTGACCATGGCAGAAAATGCAACCTCTCGATTACAGAAAGAGGTGTCTCAAATCCAAAAGGATTTACAGTAGGTTGATTTGAAGATCGATGAGAAACTGGATGGGTTTCGAAATGAACTCAAGCTGGAGTTCAAGAAGTTCTTTGAGCTCATAGCTGCAAAGGAAGCAGCTAAGGAGGATAGTCCATCAGCAAGGTTGAAATGGGGGAAAGCTCCACGACAGAGGAGTCATCTGGAAACCAGGTCAGGGTAACTTATACTGAACCTTTTAGACCTTATAAACTTAAGTGTCCAAAGTTTAATGGGGAAGATTTTAAGGGGTGGTATATGAAGTTAGAGCAATATTTCCTAGTAGAAAGAGTCTCTGAGGAGTCTAAGGTAAGGGTCACCATGTTGAGTCTTGAAGGAAAGGCTCTGCAATGGCATCAGTATTACTCTAGGACACAGGGAGAGTTTGAAAACCTCAATTGGGCTGTGTATATAGAGGAGATGAAGGAACATTTTGTACCTGGGGAGTATGAGGACCCGATGTCTGAGCTAGTAGGGTTGAGGCAAACAGGTTCTATAGTTCAATATCATGAGGACTTTGTTGCTTTACTGAATCTCTTACAGCTTCTAGATGTGTATGCTCTGAGCATATTTGTTAGCAACCTCAAACCAGACATACACCAAACCTTGAAGCTTTTAAGCCAAAAAACTTGAACCAAGCTTTGCATTTAGCAAAGCAAATCGAATCCATCATCCAACCTGTTCATAAGAGACCATCTACCACCTTCAAAACAGCTTCATTCACCACTCACACAAATCCTGTTCACACAAATCCTAATCAAACCAATCCAAGACCAAACACTTCACCAGCAATACTTCCAACCCCAAAAATACCACCTAATCCTAACTTCACGAACCCATATACACCTAGAACACCCTTTAATCCTGCCAGAACCTCGACCTATCCTAGGAAAAGACTAACACAGGAAAAAATAGATGAGAAGAGAAAGAAAGGCCTATGTTATTGGTGTAACGTCAAATATACCCCTGAGCATAGGTGTATGAAATCTCAGCTCTATCAACTGATCACGGATGGAGAGGAGTAATGAGGAATTTGCTGATTGCAGTGACAATCCTAAAGTGTTAGTGATAGAGGCTGAAGGAGGTAACTCACCTGTGATAACACTACATGCCATGCTGGGCACTAGTGGTTTCCAAACAATGAGGATGTAGGGTCATATGAAGAACTATCCATTTATTATTTTAGTGGATTCAGGAAATACCCACAACTTCCTCGATGTGAATATAGCAAAAGCCTTGGGAATTGTTGTTAAACAAGGCTGCAGGAAGCAAGTAACAGTGGCAAATGGTCAAAAAATAACCACCATGGGGATTAGTCTTGGGGTCAAATGGGATATTGAAGGCATGAGTTTCCTTACTGACTTTTTCATATTACCCTTAAGAGGGTGTGATGAAGTATTAGAAGTACAATGGCTGGTTACTCTGGGACCAATCTTGTGGGATTTTTCTGCACCTACTCTACAAATCCAGTATGAACAACAGTGGAGATCCTTGCATGGTATTCAGCCAGGGACAGTAAGAATGAGTAAAGGAAATAAGGCTACTAAGGTTCTACAGTCTATATTGACAGGTGAATTTCCTCGACCCTGTGCACTCCTGGTCATTTCTGAGACCCAAGTGTGCTTAAAAACCATGCTGGGGTCAACTAAGTTGGAGGACACCAGGCTACAAGAATTGAACTGCCTGTTGGAACTCTGCCAAGATCTGTTCGAATAACCCAAAGGGTTACCACCCTGTAGACCTCAGGACCATAAAATACCCCTCAATGATGAAAATGTGGCAGTCAAGATTAGGCCTTATAGATACCTTGCAATACAGAAAGAAGAAATTGAGAAGATGGTGGCTGAAATGCTAGAAGTGGGAATTATCAGGGACAACAACAGTGCTTTTGCTTCTCCCATTGTATTTGTAAAAAAAGAGATGGTTCTTGGAGGTTGTATGTAGATTACAGACAAATAAACTTGATTACCATCAAGGATAAGTTCCCTATTCCTATGATTGAAGAGTTGCTGGATGAGTTGGCAGGGGCAACCTTCTTTACCAAGCTAGATTTGAGGTTTGGATACCACCAAATCAGGATGCATGCAGCTGACATACACAAGACTGCTTTCAGGACCCATGAGGGTCACTATGAATTCTTGGTAATGCCCTTTGGGCTCACCAATGCACCCTCCACCTTTCAAGGGCTAATGAACTGCATCTTCAAGCCATTGTTAAGGAAATATGTGCTGGTTTTCTTTGATGATATACTCATATATTCCAAGGATTGGGACACTCATATGAGTCACTTGAGGGTTGTTTTTGAATTATTGAGGATACATCAACTAGTTCTAAAGAGAAGCAAATGTGAGTTTGGGGCTTTAGAAGTTGAATATTTGGGTCACGTGATCAGTAGAGGAGGAGTAGCAATGGACTGCAAGAAAATAGACAGTGTTTTGGCTTGGCCTGCACCAAAGACCTTGAAGGACCTTAAAGGGTTTTTGGGGCTGACAGGGTATTACAGGCGATTCATAAAGGGGTATGGGGTAATAGCCAAACCTTTGACTGAGCTCTTAAAGAAGGATGAGTTTGGGTGGAATGAGACAGCACAATTAGCTTTTGATCAACTCAAGAAAGCAATGACTTCAGCTCCGGTGTTAGCCTTACCCAACTTCTCAACTGAATTTGCAGTAGAAACAGATGCCTCTGGTACAGGTGTAGGAGCAGTTTTGACACAAGCTGGCAGACCTATAGCTTACTTCAGCAAATCATTGGGCCCTAAACACCAAGCCTTATCAGTATATGAGAAGGAGATGCTAGCAGTGTTATTGGCAGTTAAGAAGTGGAGTGCTTATCTAATTGGGAGACATTTCAAAATCAGAACGGATCATCAGAGTCTGAAGTTTCTGTTGAGTTAACAGATTTCAACCCCAGCTCAATAGTTATGGGTAGCCAAGATGATGGGGTATGATTACAAGGTCACCTATAGACAGGGGTGCACCAATGTGGTTGCTAATGTTTCATCTAGAAGGCCAGTAGAACATGAAGCTACACTATCAGCTATCTCTACTGTTAAGACTGACTTGTTAGAAAAAATCCAGCAATCCTGGGAGCAAGATGAGAAAACAAAGAAATTGGTAGTTGATCTTCAGCAAGGAATGAGCAGCAACAGTAAATACTCTTGGTATAATAACCAATTGAGGAGAAATGGGAAGCTGGTTGTTGGCAATGTTCAGGAATTGAGACTGGAACTTATTCAATACTTCGATGGAAGTCCCTTAGGTGGACATTCAGGAGTACAAGCAACCTTGAATAGGATTTCTAGCATTCTGTATTGGAAGGGGATGAAAATGGAGGTTAAAAAGGTAATTAGTGAGTGCACAGTGTGCCAGCAGCATAAGTATGACCATGCTGCCTCTCCTGGACTGCTGCAACCGTTACCTGTGCCAGATAGGGTCTGGAGTGATATCTCCATGGACTTTATAGAAGGGATACCTAAATCCAATGGGAAGGACACTATCCTAGTGGTAGTGGATAGACTAAGTAAATACAGTCACTTCATAGCCTTATCTCACCCTTTCAGTGCACTGACCGTGGCCCAGGTCTTCCTAGATCACATATACAGACTCCATGGGATGCCAACCAGCATTGTTTCAGATAGAGACAAAATTTTTCTCAGTCAATTTTGGCAGGAACTCTTCAAGAAACAAGGAACTGCTCTTAAAATTTCCACTGCTTACCACCCACAGACTGATGGGCAAACAGAGGTTGTAAACAGGGGCCTAGAGTCCTATTTGAGGTGCATGACTAGTGAAAGGCCTAAAGATTGGAGCTTCTGGCTACCCTTGGCTGAGTGGTGGTATAACACCACTTATCACTCAGCCACTCACACCACGCCCTATGAGGTAGTATACGGTCAACCACGTCCAGTCCATCTGCCCTATTTTGCTGGAGATTTATTGGTAGACTCAGTGGACAGGAGTTTAGAAACCAGAAAAGCTGCTGTGAAAATGCTGAAGTTTTATTTACAGAGAGCTCAGTCAAGGATGAAATTAATGGCAGATAGAAAAAGAAGTGAGGAATTTTGAGGTGGGAGATTGGGTCTATGTCAAATTACAACCCTATAGGCAACATTCAATGAGGCACAGGGGGTACAGTAAGTTGGCTGCCAAGTATTATGGACCTTATCTGGTGGAAAACAAGGTTGGAAAAGTAGCTTAGAAACTCAAACTACCTATAGGGTCCAAAATTCACCCTACCTTTCATGTTTCTCAGTTAAAGAAACACATTGGTGAACAGCCCTTTCAGTCACAGTTACCATTGGTGGGGAACGATGGAACAATACTCAAAGAACCACTGCAATTATTGGGAAGAAGGCTGGCTAAGAGGGGGAACCGAGCTGTCACTGAAGTGCTAGTCCAGTGGACCAACTCTTTTCCAAAGGATTCAACATGGGAAGTCCTTTATGATCTGCAGAAGAGATATCCAAGTTTTAATCCTTGAGGACAAGGATTGCTTTTAATAGGAAGGATGTTGTTATGAGCCGTAGCTTTAATTGGTCTTTCTGTTAGTAGTGTCAAGTACTTTTAATTACCACATGGGCCTACTATGTTAATGGATCAATGTTGGATTTAGAATTTATGTTTGCTTTAGTTTTTAGCTGACCAGCCCATAGATGGCAAGGCTGTGAAAAATATTCATCTCAGTAGATATATACATTGCTGAGCACACTGAATACAATGAAGATTCATTTCTCTCTTATCTGACAATTTTCTTTTTTTTTTTTCTCTTTTCTGGTAACCTCCATATTCTTCTTCAGGTTTTCTTATGTTACAGGATGGCTCATATCAGAATTTTACAGTTCCGTTGTTGCCAAAAGGAAAACAAAGCAAAAAACAAAATCGAAACTGACCACAGCAAAAGGAAAACAAGCTCAAAATAATTCCTATTTTTAGTATTAAATAATGTCTCGCCAGATAATTTTTAGGACCCCAACCTTCGTCCAGCGGCGGTAACCGCTACTGCAAAGTCCTTCTTCTACTTCCTCTTGCTCCTCCAGTATCGACAACGGCAGCAGCAACACAAGGAGTAGCTCTAGGAACAATGCCAAGTTTCGAGAGTTTTGTGGTGTCGAGATCTTCAAATGGGAAAAGTTCGTCAAGTCAGGGAGGGCATAAGGCAATTGTGCCAAAGCTTGAAATGTTGGATTTTGATTTCCCTGAGGATGCACTCTACTCTCGACATGTTGGGGTATGACTATCACTCACCATTTTTTTTACTAATCTCTTTTTATATTTATTGTTGTTGCATAATATTTTTCCATCTTCATTTTAAGATATATTATTATCAGTTATTTTATTCATTAATTTATGTAACTATTAAAATATTGAAACTTTAAAATGGGTAGTATTCATTAGTTTTTAAATTTAAAGCATTTTCTTCCCTCAATTTCAATTAAGATTGTTGTTGAACTTTCCAATAGTTTCTAATGTCTTTTTTTCTTCTTCTGTGAATGTCTTTGTACCATCTGTATGATTAGGATTTTATGCCAACTAAGCTGGAAGGTTTAAATAGAAAAGGTTAGGGAAGGGTTAGAGGGCTGGAGAACAAACAGTCTGCTCTGGATTTTAACTATATGCTTTAAAGGGAAGTAGAGTATGCTTGAATAGCATTGGCACTAACCATAAAAACACTAACCAAGATGTAAGGCATCTCAAATAGATGTCATAGAATTATGACTACCTGCAAGAGATTGGAAAAGGGCTTAGTAGAAGTGGAATTCTACCATCTATATTATGTATTGTGAATTTTTTAGCAACTGCTTTTGTCACTGAATGATATTATAGAGTTTGAATAATAGCAGCTTCTAGATGATATCTCAAAACTGTATTTCATTTCAATTGTGTTTTACTATTGATAATATCTCAAAACGTTCTGACTTTCAGGAAAGAGGAAATGAGAAAGAAAGTTTTTGATGGAAATTATAGAGAAACAGTTTGAGGAAAGTGCCAGGGTTCTCAAGGCTAACCCATATCCTTACACCACTAACTACCCTGTGGTATGTTAAGTTTAATTTCCTTTCCTTTCATTTTAATTTTTTGTTACACTTACATAATTATAATGAATGTGGGTTATATGCAGATTCCTTTAAAACCAGAATCCAAGCAATGTACAAAACCTTAATCCTTCCAATTGCAGAGTCTGGTGAGGCATGAAGAGTTCTCGCAAAGAGAGATGGAAGAAAGACAAAAAAAGGTAGAAAGAAGATGCTGAAATGAGGATCCTCAAAGCCCAGCCAATTCTAAAAGAGTAAGATTCATCCACAATTTGTGATTTCTATTTGCATACAGTTAAAATAAATATATTTAATATTTTCCTTTTCATGCAATCTTATGCAGGGACCTAATTTCTATTACAAAGAAAGTTCACAAGCCCTATAAGGTACTAAAAGAATATGCACAATCTAATCTCAGCATGGTACTTACAGATGAATTAATCATTTGATTTTCATTTCCTTTTGAATTCTAGAAACTTTTTTAGGGGAAAGAATGATAAGCTATCTGTTATTAAAAAACTTGCTGTTGGAGCTTCTACTAGCATGATAGCTACTTTTGTAAGTGATACAGTGATCGAGCCTTTTATTTTGTAGTTTTTTAATGTTCTATATGTTATGCTTATCGAGGTTTGTCTATTGACTTTTAACTATATTTTGCATTTCAAATTTGTCAATGAGCATTCAAGTTTGGTTTTGGATTTTGTCAATTGTGTCTCTTGAATCTTGATTTTTCTAATCGATTGCTCAATAGGTCTATTTACAAGTTTAGTTTTTTATTTTTTCGTTATGTTTTTTATATGCAGATAAGATATCCATTAAATATCCTCAGACGACATTTAGCAGTTGAACTAGGATACTATGTCTGAGGTATGTTTAATTATCACA
Source organism: Fremontodendron californicum (assembly GCA_030761205.1). Classification (NCBI taxonomy): domain Eukaryota; kingdom Viridiplantae; phylum Streptophyta; class Magnoliopsida; order Malvales; family Malvaceae; genus Fremontodendron; species Fremontodendron californicum. The sequence goes on along the minus strand of JAULJL010000022.1, from coordinate 21,394,673 downwards.
TTAATGAGCTATCTTAATCAAATCATGTTTAATTAATCTTCTTAACTGTCGTTTTTTTTTTCTCTTGCTGCTACTGTTGTTTTACCTGTTTTGTAGGATAAGCAAGGGGACAAATAGGATTAGTGGTCAATTGTAAATGGATAGAGGCTAATTTAGATAATTGGTGGGTGATTATGCTACAGTAAGGTGTGTTGAATTTTAACTTGGATGGTAGTTTCCCTTTATTATTTGTTTTATAAAAATATATAAAGTATTTTTTATGTCTACGCATTTCTCCATACATGCATTCCTCTACATGCACTTGCATACTAACACACAACATAAAAAGTGCTTACTGTTAGATCTGTCTATGGGGCAGGCTGCAGCCCAAAATTTTTTTTTTCTTGTCCAAGCCCATTTAGGTCGGGCTCGGATATGCTCGTATAAGTCCGTTTCACTATTCAAATATATTAAAATATTAAAAAAGTATTTTTTATTAATATTTATATATATTTTATAATTAAATTTAAATAAAAAAGTAATATTTTAATACTTAAACAGTGATCCGGGCTGGGTCGGGCAAGCCCGGATCATAAAAATTCATGTCCAGGCCCGGCCCGGTCTATGCATTTCTCCATACATGCATTCCTCTACATGCACTTGCATACTAACACACAACATAGAAAGTGCTTATTGTTAGAACTGTCCATGGGCCGGGTCGGGCCGTGGCTTGGAATTCTTTTTTCTTCCTTGCCCAAGCCCATTCGGGCCGAGCCTGGTAAGCCCGTACAAACCCGTTTCACAATTCAAATATATTAAAATATTATTTTTTATTAATATTAATATATATTTTATAATTAAATTTAAATAAAAAAATAATATTTTAATACTTAAACATTGATCTGGGCCGGGCCGCCCGGATCATAAAAATACATGTCCAGGCCCGGCCCAATACGAGCAGAGCCGACAGAGCCAAGCGGGCTATCCGATCCATGGACAGATCTACTTACTGTTTGTGAAGTTAGATTATTGGAATTTAATTTCTAAGCATCCACTGTCAATTGTTTTTGAGAATCTGGTGTCATCTCATTGATATGAAAATAGATATATGGTAAATATAGACTTTATTTTCTTTCACTGTTATTTACTTCTGTTCTTTCTATCTAGAACCCTTATTCTAACTTATTAGACATGAAAATTTACTATACCATAAATAGTCTCCATAAGATTTATGAAAACTTCATACATGTTAATACATTTTTAATTTTTTTAAGAATAAGTCTTGGTTTTGAAATTGAAATTGAAAACTTAGCTGCTTGGTGTTATGTAAGTGTTGAGACAGAACACTCATCTTCATGTTTTAACTTTCAGACATTGATGATTGCTTGACATGCACGTTGAATGAGAAGATAGAATACTTTTTATGCAAGTTTTGCATTGCAATAAACTAATGTTCAAAATGTCCTAACTTATGAGGGAAGCCTAAAAATATCCATAAAAATGTTAAAAGGATATCTTTGCTGTTAGTTTTTGTGTATTCAGACATCTATAACCTAGCAACAAACCAAGCATTGTCACGGTTTAGATAGTTAATTTAAAAAAAGATAGAAATTGATTATTGCAAGCTTCCATTCACTAAGTATAAAAAATTTATTAAACTGACTCAAGTAGGCTTCAATGAATAAGCAGGAACAAGTATAGAACGTAACAGCAACCATGGTAAACTGCCAAATTTAAGTATAATTATGAAGCATTTTTGTGTTTAGCTTTTGCTCCAATTTTTATGAAGTTTAGTATGTGCTACAAAGTAGTGAAACTGATAAGATATCCGATTTTAGGGTATGTAATTTTATACATGAAGGTGAGTTTTTTTGCTTTTCTTTAGGGTATGTAATTTTACATTCTGATCTTGACAATTGCTGCTACTTTTTTTTTTTTTTTACTCTTTAGGGGAAATAATATATCGAATCGCCAAGTGGAGATGAATTCTAAAGCTTTATCCTCAATCAGGAAAATTCTATATAGCTCTAAGTTTTACTATTTTCATGATTAAAGTCTGGACTATTGACTTGCAAATTATTATTGTTTTCATTGATCATTATATACATTTGACGAGTTTGAGCTACATGAATCTTTTTAATAAACCTTTCAATTTTATCTTTCACATATATGCCTAAATTATATCCTTAAAGAGCAATTTAGTTTATTTATCAATTATGCTTATATTAATTTAAATTTCATCTAAATTACTAAATTATCAATCACAAGCACACAAAAAAACAGGACCCGCAGCGAAGCGTGGGCCATTTTTTAGTATTATTGAAATCCAATCCAAGTTGTTTACAATGCAGGCTTTGGATAGTTAATGCATCTAATGAGGTTGAATGTTTTTAAGCAGTTGAATCGGTTTTATCCTGGTTTGATTAATTTTCGATTTAAATATATTATCTGGATTGGACAGTCCACTGATTTTCGGTTCAATCGATTAATCCGATCCGATTTTTTAATCAATGGTTATGGATTGTTGGGTTGGATTAGTTTAATTTTGGATTAGATTGGGTTGGGTTGGGTTGAGTTGGATAATGTTAAATTGCTAATTGAGTTTGGATATATTTAAATAAAAATAATATTATTTATTTTTTTAATTAAGTATCGATTTGTTCGATCGATTCGATTTAAAAATAAAAAATCATAAACCAACTAAGTAAACACGTTCAAACCAAATTATGTAACCGACTTAATCCGGAACCGAACGAATTGAATTCGATTGATTTTGATTAGTTTATTCGGAAATTTGAAATTTTGCTCACCCTACCAAGTCCAATTTCAACTTTCGGATAAAAAAAATTAAAATTATTATCATAGTCACGCTAAACATCATATAGCGACGACGATAAGTTCAACTTTTTAAATATATTCTTTAAATTACTTTTCAATCATAATTCAACCAATATCATTACAAATAATTCAATTAGAAAAAAGAAAAAAAAAAGACGGAAAAAGAAAGCAAGAGGATATATGGGTTTTGTAACTAAACATTTACATAAATATAAGTATTAAAAAAGAAAGCAACCTAAAACATACTAAATTTTGCTTTCTTAATGTTTAACCCTAGAAAACAAAATATTGATGCCTTAAACCGAACAAATGAAGAGTTATTAATGCAGTAGTATTAAGAGATTTAGTAACCAAGGGGAAAAGTAAAATAAATTGGAAAACAACAAGCAAGAAAGAATGAAGAAATTATGCTAAAAAACTCACCAAAAACGAATGCAACTGGCCATCGCAAACAAAGACATGGAATGACTTATAAAGTAAACAATCAAAGGCAAGTGTCGACTCATTTGATTTGAAAGTGTTAACTTCTTCTTTTATAAGCCATAATCCTTTTGAAACAATCAAAAGACTACCCCTCGTGTTATTTGCGTTTGAATTACTTCTTCAATAAGCAAGACTCCTCTCAAAATAATCAAAAGGTCATTTTTCTGTAAGTCATGATCATTTTGAAGCAAAGACAGTGTTTGGTATCACTTGTAAAATTATCGTGGTGATTTAATTACCATATTGATAAGGTTACCAAAGTGATTGATCACTAATAATTTTATATTATCATGTTTAGTATTTATATATATATATATATATATATATTTAAAGAGAATGAATGAGTCTTGGTGTCACTCTAACTCGGTGGATTATATTAAATTTAACTGAGTTTGCAAAACTCAACACGTTCTACAAAAATAGATTAATGAGTTTTTCTACATGATTACCAAAAAAATAGCACGTTCTTTCAAAACAGTTTTTATATTCTCATTATGTGTTTTTCTACACAATTTTTATATTCTCATTAACTGTAATATGTTTTTATAGATTTTAATTATATATTACTCTGCTTTTATCAATTTTTTTCAACTGAGAAAAATTTTCACGTGCATTTTCATGTGTCATGAAAGCTAGTAATATTATAAATCAATAGTGATCTTAAACCACAATGTTTGGTATTAAAAAAAAAAAAAAAAGATTACCAAGTACAAAATATCCAAAATAACCTTGTAAAAATAGTAAAAAAAATATTATAGGGACATTTTTTCACTTATCTTTTTTAGTGTTTAGATTTTTTCTTTTTAAAAAATATTTTTGGATAAAAATACACACAAATTTATACCGTAATAAGAATTGAGTACAAAAATTATAAGCCAACAAAACTACTGCTATCATCACCTTATTTCACAAAGGTCACAAATTTTTTACCAAGCTTTGGCCATGTTTAGAGGTTCGCACTAATGATTAGCTAGCAGTTTGGTATGAGGTGATTATCTCAAAAAAAATGTAAGATTTTTAAATTGCTAATAAATAAGGTGATGTAATTACTAAATACAAATTATCTTAATTTTTAAGATCATCACCTCATATCAAAATCACTGCCCTATAATTCAGATTCTTTCTTCAAGCAATCAAATTCCTTCCTATGTAAAAAGATCACTTCTACAATCAATTAAGAAACTTATGAAAAAAAAGACCAATCAATATGTGTGCCATCAAAATGTTTGCTCTTCAAGCACCGTTTAGATGCTTAATCATAGTAAAGGGGAAAGTGCTTCATCAAAACCTCATATGGTAAAACTTGAAACTAAGACCTCAAGGTTATTCTTCTTTATCATTAAGCCAAAGCCTCATTGATTTCATGAAATATTTTAACTTCGTTATTTTTTTGTTCAAAAATCAATGAAATTGAAATTATAGTGTAAAATTTAATAAAATTAAAATATATTAATAAAATTCAATATTAAATCATAATATAATGATAAATTTGACATGATTCCATAAAATTAAGGAAATTTTTTATTCATTAGCTACATATTCCTTCACCATTTGTTGTAAATTCCTAATGCTTAAACTTGAATTCAAGTTCCTTACAAATCAAGTTCATTCTACTTTCCAATTAAACAAAAACACAGTTTTTTCCTATAGATATCACTTGAAATGTTAAATTATGGGCAAAATATTACAACATTTTGGTAAATTTATTGTTTCAATTAAATCATTATATTTTTAATTTGAAATACAAATGAGTAATGAACATAAATAATTTGATAAAAAAAAAAGATAAAAAAATATCCTATCGAGTGTTGATGAAAATTTTAAATTTCACAAGCGAAGTTAGCATGATAGCAACCTTAAGATATATTAGAAAATGACAATATTACATACACATAATTGTTTTGGGAAGACATTTTTGAAAAATAATATAATAAAATAATCTTTTATTAAGCTAAAAGATTGATGTGAAAAAAATAAATTACGTGTATATTTGTATATGTTTTTATGTGTGTATAACTTTTTTCTTAAAAAACATGTAAGAATTTTTTTAATTCGTCAGTAGAGTTAAAAGATTTTACCATAGTGATAATATATATTTAAATATATGGTAATTTTTTATAGTAACTTTTTACTAATTTGACCTCCGAACTACATCTAAAATTCCGGCTAAAACAGTTTTCTTACAGAGAATGTCAAAGGCGTAATTAAGCTAAAATCCAAACCTAAAAGTAGGAAACTACTAAAATAGTAATCGTGTCGTGAAGAATCGGATCTTCATTCATTTCTTCCGTGTTCATCTCACCTCAATAAATATTCTTAAACTTCATTTTTCCCTTTTAATTTCTTTCTAATTAATAAATAATTGACCCCCATCAAGGCACCGACCAAAAGAAACCCAAAATTTCCCCTCCCTTTCTCTTCTTCTTCAGAGAAGGTAGCAGCAAAAAAAAAAAAGGAAAACCCTGAAATTTGCTCTTTTAACACTTTTTTTTTGCTCGAAACCAAGTGGCAATAAGAAAATAGGTGGGAAAAACAATGGGTTTTGCTTCATTTGCAGGACGGGTTTTCTTTGCTTCTATTTTCATTCTCTCCGCTTGGCAAATGTAATCACTCTTTCTCTCTTGTTTCAGATCTCTTTAAATCTATTTGTTGGGTTGTTTTAGAAATATTTTAATTTTTTAGATATATTTTTTTTTTTAATTTTGTTTGTGCTAAGATTGGGTATTTTTTTGGGTACAGTTGCATTATTTTCCTTAATTTGTAACTGTGGTTAATGATGACTTTTGTTGAGGATTTGAACCACTTTTCAAGAGTATAAATTTGGGAATTGGGAGTTAGTAGGAGAAATGTTTTCTTTTTTTTTCTTCAATTTTTAATGTTTATACTTTATAGTTTAAATGTTATTATTTGCCATGATACAAAAATGGTATGAAAAAAAAAATTCTTGCTTTATTTTTCGTTGAATAGACCTAATATTTGCAAGTTCAGAACTGGATGGTTAGTTTTATTTAGTGAATATGGTTGTATGGTTTAAGTACTTCCTGGATATATTTTTGTGTAAGCCATGTCATTTTTTGAGAATATGAATATGTGATGCCATAGATTCTTGTCGTTGTCTAATCAGGCAGTTGATTCAATGCCCTGAATTTCTCAATGCTTTGCCGAAATCCTATCATCACCATTCTGGTTTGGATGGTGTAATTTCAGTGATCGGCCCTGTACTGAGTTTTACTGCGCTACTATAATATAGTTACCAGTTTTACTCCTATAATGATAAGAGTTGATAGATTGTGTAAAGATCCTGGCTAGGACTGGTTTATAAACACTAATGCTATCTTGTAGATATAATATTAGTGACAGATTCAATTTGTTTGCAGGTTCAATGAATTCGGGGTTGATGGTGGGCCTGCGGCGAAGGAGTTGATACCAAAGCTTGATCTTGCTAAGAAACATATATCATCTCAACTCCATATAAATTTGCCGGATATTGAAGTAAGATATTCTTTTTCACTCTTAATAAGTTGTAAATTGTAATGAATTTCTTTCTTATTTTGTTTTATTAAGTTTGTGTTAATATGATTTAGCTTTTCATATTGCTCTTGGTGTACTTTCTTTTCTGATATGGAGACTTTTTTTTACTCAGGTTAGACAATTAATTGCTGCTGCCATAGCTTTGAAAGGACTTGGTGCTATTCTATTTGTATTTGGTCATGGCTTTGGAGCCTTCCTCCTGGTTAGAATTTCATTTCTTTTCAGTGATTATTTTGATTACATTTGAACTTAAAAGGAAGTTTACATTTGAAACTGAACCTAGCAGTTTCTTCTGATTCTATATGTCTCATTTAATTGTCCTTTATTTTGCCATAGTTTGTCTACTTGCTGGTTAGCACTCCTCTTCTATATGACTTCTACAACTATCATCCCAATGAGCTCCAATACTCTGTTCTGCTCAGTGATTTCTTGCAGGTATGTACAAAAACATATGTAAAGTGTTCCTAGGCATCATTATGATGTGAGAACTTCATTGATTTTTTTGTTTTTAATCAATGGCAGTGTGTTGCACAATGTGGTGCATTAATTTTCTTTTGGGGGATGAAGAACTCGATACCAAAGAGGCAACTAAAGAAGAAGACCCTGAAGCCAAAAGCTGCTTAGATATATATTTAAGAAGTAGCTGGTGAAGAGTGAAAAGTTCTTCAAGTCTTCATATTTAAACAATGTCTAGTAGTTGCTGTGCAACACCAGATAATATTTTGCAGATCTACCCAATACTAATTGTTTCTCAATTTTAAGTTTTTATTGGTTCTTTATTCATTGAAACTCTTGGAAAATTGAATTGTTGCCCTTGGTTTATTTTCTATGACAATTTGATTTTGAGTTCAAAAAGTTGGGTTTTAATGGTTTCTTTTATTTCCCGGTTTAGACTCCAAATGACTTATCATAGAGTTTTTAGTGCTGGAATCATGGCTGCCGTTTAAGAAAGCAAAACTTTCAGTACTACTTATTAATGTTTCATGCAGCCATTCATGTATTCAATAACGGAGCAAAAAATTGCCTCTAATATGATTATTAGTTAACGAGATAGGATGGATTCACATTACATTTCACAAGGGACCTGAAAATATCAGGATCACCGGCTTTGGTTTTTATTATTCTTCTTCCGTTTTTGGATCTTAGATAATGATTTTTGCACCCCACCTCTCTTTATTTGTTCTTATTCCACTTCTAGTCATGAATTTGCGGTGGATGTTCTCAGGATATATATATATATATATATATATATATATATATATATATATATATATATAAACGGTTTGGGTCATGATGAATTAGAGAAGGAGAATTTGCAAGTTTTGAGATCGAATAATAATCTGGTGAAAATTCACTTCTTAAGGGGAAAAAAAAATCATTTAGATTAAACCTTAAGTATCTGTTGAAATTTCCCTTGTTAAGAAAAATGAATCATTTAGATTAAGCTTCAAATATCTGTTGGTATTTTCACTTCCAACTGAATGAACTTCACTCGTTGTTAGCTAGAGTTTGTAGGTGTTTAAGCTACTGCACAAGGCACAAGGATTATTATAATTGACAATTTGTGTATTCGTATCATGTTCGTATTATTTTTTCGTATCATAATCGTGTTTAAAGTGTTATAAATTTATATAACTTTTGACACATTAATAATTTATGTTATATAACTTTTAACACATTCGTGTATTCGTGTTATTTTTTCATATCGTGTTATGTTTTATGTCATGTTTTAATTATTATGTTTTTAATTTTGTGTCTAAAATTGTTGGATCTAAATATTACTTACAATTACATGTAATGCAAGCCAAGCAAGACAAAATCAATGTTGAGTAAAGCTAAGAGTAAAATGTACCACTACTGCCAATTGGTTATTGGTAAACAAGAGTTGAAAATAATTTTGAGTAGGAAACAAGAAATGCATTAATAAAACCAGCTTTTAGTCTTTCACTATCTCACTAATTTTCCTATAAAAGAGTTTGACACGTTAAAATGTGTGTTTTTTTATGTTACAATTGATTTTTTTACATAATTGACATTGTTAATACTTTATTAGAAAAAATAATGTGTACAAATTTACAATATTATGTCACACTTCTAAAAGAAACATTAAACACATTACTATCATTTAAGCATAATCTGTGATAATAATAAATAAAAATGCGTGGAAAATAAGATAGATGTGTAAAAAAAAAAAAAAAAAAAAGACAAAAATAAATTAAACTTTTAATACAAAAAATAATTAATTAATATCAAATTGGCATCACCATTTAGTAGAATTCAAGCTGAGTTTTGAGTAAAAAAAAGATGTAGTTTATATGAACATATATAGAAATTATAAAATCAGTCTTAAGGCTGAAAAAAAGAAAAAAATAAAAGTTTATATGAAGGTAGATATTGTTTGTTTGAAAGATTGCATCGTTGTTGAAGATACCTCTCCTTGACGAAGAGACTGCCAATCATTCCGTCCCACGGAAGGTAAGAATTTTAAGTATTGCCAGCGATGGTGTCTGTGTATTGTACGTATTAAGTCGGATTTGGATAGAGATATTTTAAATTCAGATTGGTTCGATTCAAATGATTGTTCATCAATTAAAAAATAATTTTTATTTAAATTTAATTATAAATATTAATATAAAAATATTTTTAAAATTTTTAATATTATTGTAAACAGTTATATGGGCTTTCGATTTGACCCGAGCCTTAGTAAGGATCTAAAGTCATCAATGACACCCTATGTTGAGTGACAGGTATATGATATAGGTATATTTATTTTTTTATAAAGTTTTAATATTTGGAGGATTATAGCCTCTTACTCATGTCCGAACATAGATATCGAATACAAATATTTAAAAAAAAATAAAAAATTCAGATAACGTAGTTGGCACCAGTATATTAGAAATTTCCAATTCTTTGCCTGTGCCATATTCTCACTTTTTCTTGTTTGACTGGATCTATAAAATATTGGTGGTGCACCATTATTGCTACTAATTCTAAGCTGTTTCTTTGGATAGTCTGGCATCTTAATATATATTTCAGCCTTTATAGCAGTCGCTTCTTGTGTTATCTTGTGCAGCTATTCTAGATTGACGTGTGTTTACTTCGATTGCTTCAAATGTATTTTTCATGTTGCTTATATAAATATATATATATATATATATATTCTGTTTATATACAGATCCTTAGAGTTCTAGATTTTGGTCGGTATGCTTGCATTGGATACATCGAGAGGATTGGATCCGCAATGGGATTTAACATTGAGTGGCAGGACATAAAGGATTCTTATTTCCTTCAAGCACAGGCAACGTGTTACATAAATTCCTAGAAGTTGGTAGATAGGAGAGTACTTATCAGAAGTGAGTGTCGAAAACGAATAATTGAATATATGTTTTTATATTTATGTCCGAATATGAATCAGATATAAGTGTCAAAATATAAACACTTGAAACTACTTATAATTCATGAACACTTCCGAACACCAGGTAACATCTTATTGGCTCTGTAGAGGGTTCTTTGGTAGGGAGAGAAAGCATTGCAAACAAGTGAAGCGGGATGTTGTCGGGAGACGGCGGAGAGGAAGACTGGAGCAAACCCTGAAGTACTGAGTGCAGCGGTAGGTGGTGATGATTAAGGTGGGGGAAGTAAGGAGATGGCGGAGCAAGGTTGGTGAGTGAATTAGAGAAGAGAGAATTGCAGAGAGAACTTTAGAGTGAAAGTTTGCTCAAATGTCAAAAGTCCCCAAAATGAGTTGTGGTAGCTCCTATTTATAGGTATCAAAATAAGAGTTACATAACTAAGCATTGAATAGTAATAATGGTAGAAACTGTCAGTTACTAAGGCATTAATGCTTTGTTTGATGAGAGTTTAGATTGTTATTGGTAATAGTAAATAGTGAACAAGAGTTCACTATTTGTTCTGAAAGAAAGGAAGAAGCACTCATACTTTAAGGATAGGTTAAGAGGGGACCTCTTAACTATCTTCATGTCTAATTCACCAATCCAAGTTCTCCGGAACATCCCAATAGTGAAATTAACCAAAGAACCCTGCCATATTCCGGGTTTATTTTCACTTCTTCTGTTTCGGTAAAGTAGTATCAGGCGGAACATCTTCTATAGAATAATTCTCGGTGGAGGTCCCTTTTCATGAGAGTGTTGTTCTGTGAATGACTTGTTCTGTGAAGTCATTATTTTCGAACAAAAGCTGTTTCGAACAAGAACTGTTCTGAACAGGAGTTGTTCCGAACATGAGCTGTTTTGAACAAGAGCTATTCCGAATATGAGCTGTTCTGAACAAGAGCTGTTCTGAACAAGAGCTGTTCCGAACAGGAGCTGTTCTGAACGAAAGTTGTTCCGAACAGGAGTTGTTCCGAACAAGAGTTCTTCCAAACAAGAGTTGTTCCAGTGAAAGAACTTCCAGTGAAGCAACTTTCGGTGAAGCGACCTTATTACTTGTTTTGGAATACTTTTGCTATTTTACGCGGAAGTACAATTTCCTGTAAAACAACTTTATTTTTCTCTAAAAAGAGATAATATATTAGTAGTCAAAATCGAGTATCTACATGCTCAAAACTCAAAACTCAGAATCTCTTCTCTTTAATCTTTATCTCCATAGTTCTATGCTAAAATGACGTATCTCATACTGCAAAGCGTCCCACATAGGGTAAGACCCCAAGAATACAAAAGATGTTGGGGTAAATTTGAAAAACATACCATCAATAATACAATAATTATTAAATGATATAATGAGTAAGAATTATTTGAAAAAAAAGAAATTGTTAATAAGAAAATTGTAAAGACAAAATTACTCTTGATAAAAAACCCTTCTCCCTTTTTTCTCTTATTTTTTAATTTACTTTTTAATTAAAAAATAAAATTTTCTGAATTTTTTTTTAATTTTAAAAAAATAAATATTTAATTTTTTTGTTTACTTTTTTAATTAAAAAATAAAAATAATATTTCTAAAATTAATTTTTTAAAAATTTTTAAAAAAATAAATATTTAAATATTTTATTTTTTAAATTTATTTTCAATTAAAATTTTTAAAAAATAATATTTTTTTTAATGGAGGAGAAAGAAAAAATAGGTTTTTTATTAAGGGCAATTTTATTTTTACAATATCCTTTACAACAATTTTTAATTGTTTATTTTTTTCAAATAAATTTTATTAATTAAATTATTTAATAATTATTTGACTATTAAAAACATGTTTTTTATATTTACCCAAAGATGTTCTCTATATAAGTAGATTAGCTAGCAACGTCGTGAGTTGAAAAGGGTCGGTCGGCTAAATATGCCACGCCCAACCTACTCTGGTGGGTTCTTTATGGATATTAAGACATATGAACGACATAATTTGTGGAATTCAATGGGCTTGGCTCGCTCTGCCGACCCACCATTCCTAGTCTATCAAAAGTTGAACAAAGTTTCAAACTTCTAAGTAAAACTTTTTGTTGAATCAACGTATCATTATATATAGTAATTTTAAAGAGTATTTAACACGTTTGTTAACAAAATCTTTCTTTTTACTAGACAGAGGATTTTTTTTTTTCGTGAATTACATTAATTTTCTTTGGCAAATTTTTTTGGTTAATTTTAACATCATTTGGATTAAGAAAAATATTTCGTTAGCTTTTATCATGTAAAAGGAAAATAAAATAATTATTTTTTCAAATGTTAAATAAAAATATAAATAATTCGATATTTTTATGAAAGAATGTCATCAAGATCCTTAATTTTAAAAAATATATATATTTTATATTGGCACAAAAAAAGTATAATTATTTTACATTTTAACATTAAAACTTATATATATAGGCAACATATCAAAATCATTTTTCATTTTTGTATTTTTTAACATTTAATCCATCCTACCAATTTTTATTTTTTAATAAATGTCACATTATTGTGTTAATTATTAATTAATTTTACAAACGAAGAGATATATGTATTGACTATTAATGAAATAATTTTTTTGTAAAAAAATAAAATGATCTTTCTAAAAAAAAACTAGGTAAATATGAAGCTTAATTTTATAAAAATAAATTGATAAGTATAACTATTATCCCAAATATCTATGACATAAAAATCTTATTGCAAATATATAATTAATTATACATACTATAACAAGCTCAAGTTCAAGTTGAAGTTTAAAACAACAATGGATTATTGAAAACTTGAAATGGATAACAACCAAATCAAACAGAACCATAACTTAAACTTGTATTTTTGATAAAATCAAAGCTTCGGAGAAGCAATTGCTTTGGTAGCCAGTCCCAGCTTCCCACACAGCTCTGGATATAACCCTTTCCTTATCTCCGCGTACACTTCGCCGTCCCACTTTCTCTTAGCCAATTCCTCCCCCATGCGAACGCTTGCCTCCCTCACTTCACTCTCGCTATCGTACGCCGCCTCCACGATCCCCCTCTTCTCCGCCTCGTCTCCCTTCATCTTCAATCCCGTTAGCAACAAATCGCGCCGAGCCGATGCCGAGCCGATCTTTCCCCTGAACAACGCTTCGAAGTAATCGGGAAGCGTTAGCCCTATGTCCACCTCGGCCATGTAAAGAACCCCTCGGTCTCGCCTCATGATGACGTAATCATGAGATAAAGCGAAGATGAACCCGGCGGCGGAGGCGTGGCCAGTGACGGCGGCGATGGTGGGCATCGGGAGGTTGAGAAGAGCGGCGACAACGGGCCTAAACGATTCGATCATGTGGATTAACCGTTCTTGAGTTCCTTGTTTGGATCCGGAGGATTGCGCCCAGGCGAGGTCGAAGCCATTGGAGAAGAATTTGCCTTGGGCAACGGTAATAAGGGCGGAGCCCCTAGTGGATTGGGCCTTGGCCTGGGAGAGAGCCGAGAGGATGGAGCTGATGAGATTGGGGTTGAGCCGGTGCTGATCGTCGCCGGTCAAGGTTAAGAAAAAGAGGTTGCCGCGTTTCTCCAACGTAGACATGGTGAGTTTCGACTTTACAAACTTGGAATGTACAAAGTTAAGCTCTTTTTCTATCTTAAGCTATATAAATAATACCCCCAAAAAAGAAATTATTTCTGAATTTAAAGGCTTTAACAATGACAAAAGCTTTGGAATGTACAAAATGAAGCCCTTTTTTCTATCTTATAAAATAGCTAAAAAAAAAATTATTTCTGACTTTCGAGGCTTTGACAAAAGCTTTGATAAAGTGGAGCTCATTTTCGGTTTTTTTTTTTTTCAAAATATAGCAAAAAATAAAGATTATATATTAAAATATCGTTATTTTTAAATTAATTCTCAAAATTCGTTTTTTCTAGTTAAGAAATCGTCATCCCTCATGGCGATCTCCCAACGTAAAAATTGCAAAAATCACCAAGAGAAATCATCATGGGGTGACGATTTTCCTTGGTATATATATATATATATATATATATATATATACTTAAATTAAAAAAAAAAATTGTAAATTTATTTTTAAAATTTGTATTTTAATTTTAAAAATTATAAATTAAATAAATTTAAAAAAAATTAAAAGTCCAACGGTATATTTTTTTTTATTTAAAATTTATGAATTTTTTTTAAAAAAATTTTTTAGTTGATTTTTACTATATAAACTTTAATAACAAAGAAATTAAAAAATATATATAAATTTTTTTTGAAAGCAACGGTCCCCCCCCACACACATACCACTCTTCTATAAATACCCCCCTCATTTTTCACAACTTATTTATATTTTCTTTCTTCTTTCTACAATCAAATTTCTTTTTACCAACAATTTTTTTTTTCTACAACAATTTTTTTTTTCTACAACAATATTTAAAAATGGCTTCATCATCACTATTAAGGTTGCAAGAAAATCACATATTGAAGGTTATATTTAAAGAGGTAAGTAAATTGAGGATGTTAGGAGTATGCCATTTACCGGACGAACTTCAGCTCCAGTCCCTCCTACACAGGATATGGAAGCTCCTAGACCTAACCGACAACGTGGGCGAACGCGTCAACCGGCCTCATCGGAGTTCACAGCACCGAGGATCTCATTTAATCATCCTGAACCTGAACGGGATCATGGAGTATCATCCAGTCATCGTTATTCCGTCAGTCACCCCGGATATGACGTTGATGAGTGTTACCGACTATCACCGCCAACAACGAGGTTAGATGACCAGCTCCCCATCCTAAGTCCAAGTTCAGCATATCTAACATCAATGTATCAGTTTGGAACCCCTTCGTCAGCATTTGATGGTACATCATTTCTGGGTCCATCTAGTAGTCAGGTTCCCGTTATGGGTGAACTAGGTGCTGGCTCATCCAGCAGTGGGTTTCAAATTTTTGATACGGAAGTAATGACTGATGACATACAACCGAAACCAGTGGCGGTTATAGTAGGAGGTCGTGGTCGACCGCGAATACGTGCCACTGACGAAGTTGAACGACGGGTGCAACCACCACGCACTAAAAGAGCTCGACACTGTTGCTCTACACCATGCAATAATTAGAATAAATGTACTTTTATCAATATAACGAGAATAATGTATTTTAAATTTTTAATATATAAATTTATATGTTTTGCATTTCATGTTATTTATTTTAAATTTGTTGGGAAATTAATTGTTATTTTTAATTTTTTTATTCAGCATATGTAACTAAAATCTTAATGTTGTTATTAAATTTATAAAAATGTAAAAAAATATATTATTGAATATATTTTTATAAATTTTTTTAATTTTAAATAAAATAATAATTCAAATTACATGATAAGTTGACAAAAACTTGCATAACATTTTTCCTTAATGGCAAAATATGTAAATATTACAGGTTATGAAAACATGTAATTCATTTATTGTTGATGCGAACTCTCCCCCAATGTGCCAGATTGATGCGGACAATTTTGACTGTTATGACCTTCATTTCTGCATAATCTACAACGTTTTGGTTGGTCTTTCTCCATGAGGTCCATTTCATTACGAATACGACTTGATTTTGGCCGACCATGTGGATTTCTCCTCATTTTTTGATTGGGACACACTTCTGGACCATCATATTGAGGCCAGTAACCTTCATTTCCAACTGCTTCGAACTCATGTCTATAAACATTCAATATAGTTTCCAGTCTATAGACTTTGTCCACATATTGCATGCAATCTACATGGACATGTGCACAAGCAGCAACTGCATGTGAACAAAGGAACCTTTGTGCTTGAAACTTCCCACAGTCACACCACATGTCACTAAGCTTGACTTTGTACTTCATTGCAGAAACACCCTCTTGTGGATCAACTAACTCTTCAACCAGAAAAGATTGATTTGCTCGTGTAAAATTACGAACAAAGTGGGAGTTAACTTTCCTGCGATTTTCTTGCATAGCCTGTGTGACTGTTTCATAGTATGTGTGCCCTCCCTCCCTCCATCATTGCAATTTGTTTGTTCCCCATCTTAACAAAAAGTGCAGCCAACCTATAATATGTTGATTGCACTAAAGCAGTAATGAGAAGATGACGCGTTCCCTTCAACACCGAATTGATAGATTCAGCTAGGTTGGTTGTCATATGGCCATAACGTCTTCCTTGATCATATGATTGGGCCCACTTCTCCTTGGGGATCCTATCAAGCCAATTAGCCGCCTCTGCGTTTTCTCCACGAAGATTCTTATACATGAAATGAAAATTCGGTCGCCTCAACTCGTATCCTAATAAAATTAAAAACAAAAGACTTGTGAATTTCAGTATTATTTTATATACTAAAGGAAATATAAGAGATAAAATAACTATGATTCGATTCTATACCCATGTTAACAATGTGTCGACGCAATTTCTTATTGTTAAACTTTTTCATAAAGTTAGTTGCATTGTGTCGAATGCAGTACACTGAATATGCATGTGGAAGATTCCATCCACTACCATCGCGTCTAATCACAGCTTTGATGGCTTCATGTCGATCAGACATCAAGTATATGCCGGGCTGTTTTGTCACGTGTGTACGCAAATTAGTGAGAAAGAATGACCAAGCCTCTGTTGTCTCACCCTCCACAAAGGCAAAGGCAATTGGTAGTATGTTTCAGTTGCCATCTTGTGCAATAGCTAACAATAATGTTCCTTTGTATTTTTCATATAAGAAAATACCGTCTATTTACACAATAGGTTTACAATACGGATACCCTTCAATGCACGACTTAAATGTCCAAAATAGTTGATGGAATATTCTCTTACCCTGGACCAGTCGATCACCGTGATATGCAGGTACCGTTTGCAATTCCACAATTTTACCAGGCACGAAATGTTGCACTGCACCTAACCATTTAGGTAGCTCATTGTACGATCTTTCCCAATCGCCAAAAACTCGAACAATTGCCTTTTGCTTTGCTTTCCATATTTTCTTGTAGGAGGTGATGTATCCATACCGGATTCGCATCTTAGCAATCAAAACTGAAACGGAGATCTCCGGATTTGCTTGGACCAATGATAGAATGCATGAACAGATCATGTTACAATCTAACCTGCAATGATTTTGTGAAATCCTCCCTGATGTGCAAGTATGAGGCCCTTCATATTTTCTAATCTCCCATGCCTGTTTCTTCTTCATAAAAGTTGCCCTTATTCTACAATTACACCTTTTTCCATACATTATGCACTTGGTATAATATTTGGTCCGTTGAGATTCAATTACTCTGTAATCTACAGAGTTTTTGATGTTATAGTGATTAATAGCTGAAAGCACAGCTTCTTTCGTTGGAAATTGTAACCCAACACACAGATCAACTACAGATGGATCAAATGTCAGAGGCGTAGCTAATGTATGAGCATACTCAGGAAATTCCGGCACTTGCATTGCCTCTAGATCTAGGGTAAGCATATGGAATGCAGCCTCATATGGGGGAAGATCTCCATGAGTGTTGATCTCAGCAGGGACGACGTGTGGGTCAGAATCATTGTTGTCATCACTTGCGAATTCAGCATCCTCTTCCTACTCACTAAATTTACCAACATATTCACCATGGACTCCACGTGGCGGAACAGGATCAACACCAGCTGGCTCATCTTCGAGGGTAGTAGGAATTGTTTGTGAGACTAATGAATTCTGAAACGTTGTAGCTTGAGATAACGGAACGAATTCTTCCGTAGGAACGTCCTATGTAGTGTGAACATAGAACGGCCCAGAATCATCATCTTCTATGGAAAAGTTTTCTGTTGTGTTAACATTTGAAGGCCCGCAATCATCGTCAACATCCTCTATGTCAGCATATAACTCAAGTACACCAACATTTGCAAATGTCTCATGAGCATAAAACATGCATCTGACATCATTATCATCTTCAAGTGGAAATGTTCTATATCAGACACATCCTTCACCAATAGAAAAAGGATGCCTATACTTAACCTCTGAAACTCTTTTTCTATTTCCAGCTTTAATTTTTGTATGAATTTGCAGCTTCAGTTCCTCTAATGTGACGTCTTCTTCAACACGAAAACTTTTAGGACGTTCACAATAAAAGGTAGCACCTTCGTCAGTATTATGAATTTGGCCATTATAGTAGACCAATGCGATCACTCTATTGCTCATATTGTGTAGTAATGAAACTAAGAAGGATGAGAATAGAGGTATTATCACTCGGCAAAAGAGAGAAGAAATATAGAATGATGAGAATTAGGAGATTTTAGCACTCAGAAAAATCTGATTGAAAAACTGCTGTAGGGGGTATTGTAAACCTTCATCAGTATTATGAATTTATAATGGTTCATTATGTTGTACCAGATGACAAATCTCATTCTTTGTATAGGATTGAATCTGATTCTCATATTCTGGCTAGGGTTATTTGAATGAAAAAGTGATAACTCATTCAATGCAAAAACTGATGATAAATCCCATCCTTTGTATCGGACTGTCCAATAGTCCCATCCATTGCAGAAGGAATCCAATTTCAATATTTCCTGCAGCATTTTATTGACTGAAAAATAGCTGAAACCTATCTCTAACCCTAAATCATTAGTCCCATCCATTGCAGAAGGAATCCAATTCCAATATTTTCTGCAGCATTTGATTGACTAGAAAATAGCTAAAACCTATCCCTAACCCTAAATCATTAGTCCCATCCTTTGCAGAAAGAATCCAATTCCAATATTTTCTGCAGCATTTGATTGACTGGAAAATAGCTGAAACCTATCCCTAACCCTAAATTATTAGTCTCATCCATTGCAGAAGGAATCAAATTCCAATATTTTCTGCAGCATTTAATTGACTGAAAAATAGCTGAAATCTATCCCTAATCCTAAACCATTAGTCTCATCCATTGCAGAAGGAATCCAATTCCAATATTTTCTGCAGCATTTGATTGACTGAAAAATAGCTGAAACCTATCCCTAACCCTAAATCATTAGTCCCATCCATCGCAGAAGGAATCCAATTCCAATATTTTTTGCAGCATTTGATTGACTGAAAAATAGCTTAAACCTGTCCCTAACCCTAAATCATTAGTCCCATCCATTACTGAAAGAATTCAATTCCAATACTTTCTACATCATAAAATTAAAATAATAAAAAAATTTAATAAAAAATTTAAGTATATATATTAAAAAAAATTAAAACAATCGAAGATAAATTTTTTTATATCTGTTTGTTACAAATCTCACATATAAAATTTAAATAAGAAATCAAAATTTTTATTTATATAAAATTAAAATAAGAAATAAAATTTTTATTTATATAAAATTAAAATAAGAAATAAAAAATTTTATATAAAAATTTAATAAGAAATATATTTTTCTTTTTTAAATTTTAATAAGAAATAAAATTGTATTTTTTTATAAAATTTTAATAATAAATTAAATTTTATTTTTTATAAAATTAAAAAATTATAAGAAATAAAAATTTTTATATAAAAATTTAATAAGAAATATAATTTTCTTTTTTAAATTTTAATAAGAAATAATTTTTTTTTTATAAAATTTTAATCATAAATTAAATTTTATTTTTTATAAAATTAAAAACTTATACATTTTTAATATATATTTTTAAAAAATAAATAAACAAACGTAGATAATTTATTTTATTTAATTTACAATTTTTAAAATTAAAATACAAAATTTAAAAATAAATTTACAATTTTTTTAATTTAAGTAAATATATATATATATATATACATATACTAAGGAGAATCACCATCCCCATGGCGATTTCCCTTGGTAAAAATTGCAAAAATTGCAAAAAACACCAAGAGAAATCGCCATGAGGGTGACGATTTCCCTTGGTGTTTTTTTTTTCAATTTTTGCAAAATACACCAAGAAAAATCGCCACCCCCCATGGCGATTTCTCTTGGTGATTTTTGCAATTTTTACGCTGGGAAATCGCCATGGGGGATGGAGATTTTCCAGCTAGAAAAAAAAACGAATTTTGAGAATTAATCTGAAAAAATGATATTTTGATATATAATTTTTTTTTTGTTATATTTGGATATAAAAACCGCTCTTTTTCTATCTTGAATTATATAATGGTAAAAAAAAAAAACTATTTCGACTTTGGAAGCTTTGATAAAAGCTTTGAAATGTACAATGTGAAATTCTTTTTCTATCTTAAATTGTACAAGGGAAATGTTAATCAGTATTTAAAAAATATATATTATTTATTTTTTGAATTTATAAAAGTTTTTTTAAATAAATTTAAATAAAAATTTTGTTAACAAGTATGTTAATTTATTTTTAAATTATTATATATAATAATATTTTTATTTAATATATTACTTTTAATATAATATTATTATTATAAATAATATATTAATTAATTTTAAAAATATCTTAAAAATATTTTTTAACAAAATTAATTATATCATTCTTAATCGATGTCTCTTAATCGGTCTCGGACATCCATTAGTTAGACATATCATACAATCAGAGTATCAGACATATCATACAATGACAAAAAACTATTTTGATTTTCGAGGTTTTGACAAAAGCTTTGGAATGTACAAAGGAAAGCTGTTTTCTGTCTTAAAATAGAGTCCAAATAATTGGTATGTAAAGATACTAATTAAAAATTATTTTATATAAAATATTAATTAGTATTTAATGATATCGGATAAAAAAATAATAATTAATGATTTTTTTAAAAATTTAATAAAAATAATATATTAAATTTTAAAAAAAATAATAATCTTGATGCATATATTATTGAGTTTATTTTAAATATATTTAAAATCTTTTTAATGTTACATTACTGAATTATTAGATTTTGATTATATAAAATGGAAATAATGTAGATACTCCTTAAAACTTACTTGGTTCTCTTACTATGTTATCTATTTTTTCTTTTAAAATCACATGATTTCATGATGATTTGGAAAAAATGGAAAAAAGTTGGGTTTGTTTTGTTTGTATTCACTATATATATATATATATATATTTATATACAAAAGAAAGTTTAAAGTTTATTGTATATATATAATATTTTAGAATAAAAGTTCACGAACTCTTCTGAAATCCAAGCATCATAAAGAGAAAGAGGGTACTGATATTTTCCCTTATTCTTATCTTCTGAAAGCTACGGCAGATATAAGTAAAAAAATTACCCATTTGACCAACCTTATCCTGATGTTCATTCAATGCAACCCTAAATCTGTCAAAAATGAAAGGAAAATCAATCTAGATTGAATAATAATAATAACATTGAATTAGACTAAGCCCAAAATTTAATAACGTTTTCTTTTATGTTTTCAATATGAAAGTCTTGAAGATGAAGTCGATAGACTTTGCCTTTTGAATTTTCATCATCACTATTTCAAAACGACGGCGTATATGGGCTCTATGTTTTCTCGTTCTTCCACAACCTTTTAGGAAATGGAGCTCCCATATACACTCACATGTAATTTGAGGCCATACCAGAAATACGCCCTCTATTATGTTGCTCTAACACTTCAATTTTTTTTATAAAAATATCCGTGTTCGACACTCGTGTATGTCATATATCCTGACATGGATATGAGATATGATCTTTCAAGGATTCTCCAAATATATGTAAATCTTAAAAAAAAAAAATTGAACATATATGTGTCCGACACTCACGTCCAAGTCCGAGTCCGAGTAAGATAGGCTCTCTACTGGACTGGATGTCTGAATGGGAAAAAGGAATTGATGCTGAGAAAGCTGCACAAACTCTTCATCCATGCTGGTCTGCTTATCGCATATGTGATGAGTATGTACCATTTGTTTTAGTTGTGAACTTTGATTAAGCATTTCGTTAAGTAGTGTGTAGATTGACCACATGCTTCCTAGCAGAAGGGCTTCCTAGATCTACGTCAATGTCTTCTCAGGAGAAGCCACAGTTCATTTTCCAAGTGCTAGACAGATGGCAAGAGGAGGAGTAAGTTACTCTGCATCTTATTTATCACATTATCGCTGCTTTTAGAGTTACCAGCAGCCTTCCATCTTTGCTATTTCTTTTTTTTTTTTTTATGGGGATTTTCGTGGTGCTGGTAATAGTTTATGTTTTTTCATACAACTAGACAAATTTAACAGATTCTAGCAGATGCAATGGGTCTAGGAAATACTGTGATGACGATTGCTCTAATCCTTGCAACACTTGGTAGAGGAAATCCTGATAATGAAAAACCTCATTTCGGAAAAGCTGATGATAGCAGAAGCACAAATAAGAAGAAAGATGCTTATTCAAACACCTCACGTAGAGCAAAGGGAGGCACTCTTATTATTTGTCCCATGGCTCTGTTAAGCCCGTGGAAGGTGATTTCTTATTGCCTCTCGCATTAAGAGATAAAAGGGCTGATAGGTTGAATTGTTTCTGAAGTTCATTTGTCATTCCTTTGTTCACACAGTTTGATGTTTGAGATCATGGCTCTACATGCTAAAGAAAGCTAGTGCAATGTTACTTGTGTTATGGTACTAGTTTTTATGTGGTATCTAATGAGTTGTAGTGAAATCCCAGGATGAGCTTGAGACCCACTCAAGGCCTGAAAGCATATCCCCTTTTTGTTCACTATGGTGGTGAAAGAACCAATGATCCCATGGTATGGGAGATCTCAGAGCATGATGTGGTCTTGACATCATATGGGGTCTTTACTGCTGGTTATAAAAGTGTAAGAGAATACTTAATTTTGTTTAGCTATTTGCTGAGCTGATCAGAATTTATGTTCCATTTTCCACCTCTGTTCCAAATTATTCTGATACCTGTCTTAATTTCTAAGTTTTCCTCATTTAAACTGAATTCTGTGGGCATTCTGATTCAGGATGCTGTGAACAGCATTTTCCACAGGGTTGACTGGTATAAGGTGGTTTTAGATGAAGCTCATACAATTAAATCCTCAAAGACCATAGTCCATAGGAACTCGAGCTGCGTTGAGGAGTTCAATGAGACAGGAGAGAAAATGGTAAGCACTATATTGTGCATGAGCATTATATTTGACAATATAGATAGCTTTGTGTCAAAGCATTAGAACAGAAGAATTCTGATTTGCATTAAATCTATTCTTCTTTTTTTTCTTTCCTGTGTCAGGTTTTGCTCATGTCTTTGAAAGCTGGTGGCGTGGGCCTGAATTTAACTGCAGCCTCTAATGTCTTCTTAATGGTATAATCCTTGGTCTCAACCTTTTCCTTTTTTCAAAGGAATATTTGAAAGATGAAAAGAAAAAAGAAAACAATGGAATATTAATCTCCTGGTCTTAATTTGTTACAATCCTTTTGTAGGATCCATGGTGGAATCCTGCAGTGGAGGAACAAGCAATTATGCAAATTCATCGATGATTTCGTCTTTGATACACAGCTTGCTTGTGGAGTCTAAAAATTTCACTGACGGTGGATGGGATAATTTATCTTCACGGAATTGGTCAAAAGAGAACAGTTTTCATTAGAAGGTTCATTGTTAAGGTGAGTTCATAGTCTTTCATCTACCTGTTCGATTATCGTCCAAATTTGTTCCATAAAATGGGATGAAATGGGTCAAAAATTGACTCACAACGTATGGAATTGGCTCATATACGTAGAAGACCCTAGTTTAATACACAACCATATAAAGCCGGCCTCCAGGGTTTTGAAGTTTGATTAGTTCTAACTTCTAAAAGCCAAGGATATCCCACCAATTCCATATATAATAGCTAACATAGAAGGTTAGACAGCTTGAACTTGGCCTTGGAACTTGTTTATAAAATTGAAAACTCTGATGTGTTTGTTTGTTCTATAAACCTAATTTGGCAGTTTTTGTTAATATTACTAGGTTGATTAGGTCTTCCTGCGGCCTGATTCTTGAGCTTAAACTGTTACCCTTCAACCCAACCAAATATAAACTTGAAAATTCTGATTTGTCTTTTTTCGATTTACTCATTACTGATCAAAAACTGACATTTTGGCATTGAACAAATGATCCAGGAGACAGTGGAGGAACGCATGCAACAAGTTCCGGCAAGTAAGCAGCAGATGATTGCTGGTGTGCCCTAACTGATGAAGAAGTCAGATCAGTCAGGATTGAAGAGCTGAAAATGCTTTTCATATCTATGTTACTCGAACTCGGGTGTGAGTGTCGGATACAGTATGTATCTGATACGAGTATGTTCAATTTTTTCTAAATTTTTTCATGTATTTGGAGAGTTTTTGGAGGATTATATCTACATACTCATGTCTTGATATGAGTCAGACATGAGTATCAGATACGAGTACTTCAAGAAAAATGAAATATCGGATTTCAGATGATTCTTATCCATCCCTCCCTCTGCCTCAACTACATATTTTTTATTCTTAATCCTTATTTTTGTGAATGAATTGAAATGTTATTATTAAGAGAGAAACTAAAATACAAAATCCTCTCAAGGGCTTCTTAGTATAGTCCAATGAAAGCCCATTTTTTGTAAATTTTGGTAGTATCAATGGCAATTTTTCTTTTTTCTTTTTTTTTTTTTTTAATTTTAAAAATCATAGTATAAATTTAAATTTTATATTTATTAGATATGATTTTTTAAAAATAAAAGTATAAATCAATTAAATTTTGAATTTGTTCTTTCTATTTTTATTGTAGCATATCTTTCTCAATCCAAATTTTGTTTGATTTCATAAGAAGTTTGGACTATTCAACAATGCCTTTTTGACCGTCTAAAGTGATTCCATGAAAGGAATTATTTTAACCGGAAAAAGAAAAGGAAAGAAAAAGAAAATCTTGCTCTAAATATTCAGCGAATATTCTGAAATGACGGTCCTGCCCTTTACTTAATGCCACCTAAATTTGACAAAGTAGGCACAAAAACATGGCTGTCATTATTTTGAAAATATATGGAACCTAACAAAAACCTAAACGACACGACAGAAAAAGATAACAACAAAAAAAAATATGGGTCAGACACGTGTCAATATTGAAATGAAGCATTTATTATTATCATTATTTGGACCTGTTGGCGTGTGGTGTGGGTGGTCAAAATTTGAGATGATAATTGGACGGATTCGAACGAATTTAGGTCGGGTTCATTCGGATATGAATTTAATTGGGTTTGAATCTATTTGGATTCGTATTTATTCGGGTTTGAATCTATTCGGGTTTGGATTCAGTCGGATTTGAGTTCGATTCAAGTTGGGGTTTATTTTATATTATTTTTATTTTATGTTAGATATAATTATTTTTACATAATTTAAATATTTATTTTTAAAAATAATTTCATTATTTTTTAAAAAAAATGATCTTTTATTATAATATAATATTTTTAATTATATTTATTTATTAAAATCAATATTTGTTAGCCCAAAAGAATATAAAATTAATTTTTTATATAAAATAAAATTTTAAAATAATTTATTATAAAAAATATGATATATTAGAAGTTAATCATATTAATATTTAAAATAATTGATTTGATGAACTCGAATTTTAACATGTAAATACATTATAATTTATATTCACTACAAAATAAGAGATTTTTAGGGACGAACCTTGACATTCAACTTTGAGACCTAAACGGGCTTGGATTACTCATTTACAAATATGGGCGGGTTTGGACAAAATTTGAGGCCTATATTTCGTATCGGTCCTGGTTTGGACAAGTGAATATGGTGTTGATGACTTAATTTAATAATATGCCTAAGAAAACTATATATATGTTGCAAAGAGCAACATATATATTTTTTAAAAGTGGTTTTTATCTATTTTTTAATATAAGAAATACTATTATATTAGAGATAAGTTAAAATGAATGAATTGCTATTAATTAATTTTAATATATAGAAAATACTATTATATTATTATAAGGGTGCTCTTAAAATAACAAAAATAAAGGATAAGTAATATTTTATGTAAAAAAAATTTACATTTCTAAAATTTTCATGAGTTTAGAATTTTTAGATAATGTATTCATCAAGATATGGGACATTAAAGTTATAAGTACAAAATATAATTTTATTTTTGATAAAATTATTATTTTATCATATATATAAAATATAAATTAAATTAAATTTTAATTAAATTATTAAAAAAGATATTAGAATAAAATTGATAAATAAAGTTCTTGCTTATAAAAAAATTATTTAATTACAATTTGATAATTTTATTTTTAGTATTAAATTCGGGTTCGGGTCGGGCTGGGGCTCGGGTATTTTCGTGTTCGGGTTTTTCGGGTTCGGGTTTTTTCGGGTTCGGATCTTTTCAGGTTCGGGCTTTTTCGAGCTCGGGCCATTTCGGGTTCGGATTTTTTCGGATTCTAATTTTTGACATTTTGATTAAATCGGATTTGGACGGATTTTCGAGTTCGAATTCATTTTACCACCTCTAATCAAAATTCAGTGGCGCGTGGGGTACACTAACCTTACCCCCACGGTTTTTAGTTACGGGCTGTGGGGCCAGTTTAATCCGAAGCCGACAAGCCGTTTTTTGTTGTTTAGAAGCGAAGGTTTTGTGTTTTGACTTATGATGATGCTAATATTACTTATCTATATTGCCCTTTCGGTTTGGGAGCTGGCTTGGCTTGACAAGATTTTATTTGGCTCGCCCTGGCTTGGCTTTAATTGGTTTTTTTCTCCTTTTTTATTTTTTACTTAAAGATTTTTGAAAAATGATGATGGATTTCTTGGAAATTATTGGATTATTACCTTCTAAAAGAATCTAAATAACTATTGGGGATTTACAAAAGGGGTTTAATAAAAATATTTATTAATTGGTGTGAATGAAAAAACAAAAAAATTACTGAGAAGGAAATAGAAAATTAAAAACTTATAAAGAGGAAACAATCAAAAATGATGTTAGAAGGGCAGTGCAGAGTTTCTTCCATAGTGGCAGATTGTTAAAAGAGTTCAACCATTGTGAAATAGTCCAAATTCCCAAGATCAAATCCTCTGAGATGGTATCTCATTTTAAACCTATAAATCTCAAAAGTGATGGTGAAGAGCTTGGTGTGTTGGTTACACAATACCAAAGAGTCTTTTTGGTTAATAGATAAATTCATGACAGTATCTTTATAGTTAAAGAAATGTTTCATTCAAAGTAGTTAGTATGTATAGGTAGTATTGATATGTATCAAAAACGAATTATACCATTGGTGAATTTATTGATATTTTTTAATATTTTGTTTATAAAATATATATATATATATATACATAAAATATACACCTATTACATATATTTATATTTTTATTGTATTTTTTATACAAGAGCCCTATTTTAGTTTGAATTTAAGATATTGTCCCTAAACTCTACTCCATCATTCTTTTGGCAAAAAAAAAAAAAATCTCCACTTTTACTATTTGAATTAAGTCTAAATGGTGTAATTAATTTTGTTATGATAAATATGTTCAAGTAGTTAACAATTTATAATATAATGTGTTAATTGAATTCTTATAATAAACAAAAAACTATAAAATCATACAAAAGGAATGGTAAAGAAAAATCAAACCCGTAAAGTAAAATTCAGTAAAAAGAAAAAATCCAACAAATTTCCAAAAGTTTCAAAAAAAAAAAAAAAAACCAGTCAAAGTCAAAGAAAAATCCCCATAAAATAATGCACCAATCTCTTGTTTTGTGGCTGTAAAAGCCAAGCCCATATGTAAACTGACAGCTAAGCTAAGCCTACCCTTTTCACGTGCGCTCCACATGGCCCCCCCTCCTTCCTATATAAATCCCCCACTCGCAATAGAAACTCTCATCTTTTCTCTCTCTCTCTCTCTTCCAACACAAAAAAAAAAAACTTTATTTTCCTACTCTCAAATAATAAATCAGTAAAACCCTCAGATTTCACCTCTCATCCATGTCAACTACACCGAGGAAAACCTCCGCCTTCAACGGCGGTGATCGGCGGCAGCCCAGTCGACTTCAACGGCGTGCTCCGTCTTCCTTACAGATTAGTCCGGTTTCGAGCTGGAACATTGCGATCCCTCTCTTATCACCGCCCGTTCCTTCGTCTCCCTCGATTGATCGGAGGACGAATGAGAAAAGGGAAGAGCCACCGCGTCAAGAGCAGCAGCGGCAAAGCCAGACAACGGAGCCTGAGAAGCTTGTTTTTAAGATGTGGCAGCACCCAGCGTTGCCTTTTTGTTATGAGCCGGCGGCGTTAGTTCCGTCGTTTGTGCCGGTTTAGATGTATGAAGAAGAAAGAAAAGTAGTTAAATCTAACGGCGTGTGTTGAGCGTGTTTTTGCTCAACGTACACGTCACTAATTTTTATGTGAAATTACAGAAATGTTTATCAAAATGTTCATATTATTATACTTCTAACAAAAGACCGATTTGAGATACAGTTTTACATTTCCAATTAATATCATTTATTCTTTTCCCTGTTTGGGGAGTGAGAAAATGAGTGAGAATGACAGAAAGCGAAAGTTAACAAACGAAATTGACAAGGATTCATTTCAAAGGAAAGAACAGAAAAAGAGAAAGGGTCAAATGGTTTATGGTCATGTTTTAGGTGCCATTTTGATTTGTTTTTTGAGTTTATTTTTATGATCTGATCATGTTTGAATGGTCAGCTTAGAGGAAATGGCACTATATATATATATATATATATATAAAAAGAAGATAAATTAATCAAAACCAGTTGGAAAATTAGGAAGATAATAGAAATATATTATTGTTTTAGTTCGTTTTTATATATTGACGAAATTTTTTAATTTTTTAATTTTAAAATTAAGAAATTATTATTTTTATTTATTTTAATTTTTTAAATATATTTATGTATTATTTTATTAATTCTTATTATGATGAATAAAATAATTTTTTTTATTCTTTTACAATTATTTAGAAATCATATGTTATGGAACAAAGAATATTTGAATTTCTTAATGTTTTGTCTTGTCTGAATTGATTTGGGAACTTTAGACCTTTATTTTTATTTTATTAATATCCATTACTGATGTAAGATTTCCACTTTGAATTAATTTTGGTTGTTGAATTTTAGATGGTTTTGTTACTTATATTTTACTTTAATATATATATATATTTAAGTTAGTTAAATCTGTTTTTGAAGTTTATAAAATTATATCTTTGATGTATAAAATAATAATTCAAATAATTTTAATTTTACTGGATTGTTAAGTAGTTGTAACAGTTTAATAGTAGGTTTACATGTCTTTGAAGAACCATGGGCTGGACAATAAAACAGATAGTAGTAATTTTCAAAGACTTGATTGGTGTGACTAAATCCTTAGATTTGATCAAACCCCATTTTTTTTCATGTTACCCAAAAGAAAAAATGGGATGGAAATAGGTCAATAACAATTGGGACTGGTTTTAAGACTTTGTCTCTCTTGAAAATAGAAATCTCTGGTATTCCAAGAAATTTAAAGCTAAATTAGATCCGATAATTTTAAATATAATATAATTATATGATATGAACACAATATAAAAAAATAATTAAATTAAAACACGATGCTAAAAAGGATATGAATATATGAATGTGTCAACCTATATAACATTAATTATTATTGTATTAAAATTTATATAAATATGTAACACCTTAATACGATTATAATACGAAAAAATAAATACGAACATAACACGAATATATATCTAACTAAACTATGAGTGGGGAAAAGAAAATTATTGCATACAGTGGTATAGAAAAAAGAAAAAAAAACTAGACATCAAAATTATGAAAGACCAATAACCGAGTAAAAAGGAACCCTATGTGGAAGGCAACAGCACATGGCTTGGGAGTATTAGGGCAATGCCAGCTTGCAACGTTAACTTGTCAAAAATTAAATCTTCGATAAATCACATCAAAATGGACCAAAAAATCGTGTGGTTGAATATAAATCTTCAGCAGCTAATCTCAGCACAGTATGTGTGCCTAAGAGTTTGAAAAAGATGGAGAATTTACAGCCTGAGAATATGACCTTGTTAGAAAACAACTAAAGCAAATAAGGCACAATTAGGGGTACTGTTAGCTTTGAAAAATCTATGTTGGCTAAGGCCGGTTAAATTATTCGGATTCGGTAGTAGTGTTTGATACGAGTATGTGTCCGATAAGATTATGTTCATTTTTTTTTTCTAATTTTTTTCATATATATATATATATATATATATATATGAAAGATTATAACCCATACCAATTTTTGTGTATGTGTTGAACACAAATCTTTTAAAAAAAATATGAAGAGTTGGTAACATAGAGGCCTGGTGTTTGGCTGAATGTGATTGTGATCGAAGGCTATTTCAGAAAAAAACTAGTGTCCAAATCTACATTCATTGATAACATAATAATTGTGTTGAGGCAAATTATCCTGCTTTGTCATTTTAGCTGCTGAAATTAATATCAGAATTCTTTAGTTTGTTCAAAAGAAATCTGAGCATGAACCTCATTTGATGAATTCTTTATAAATGAAACATGCAGATGGGAAGGAAAATGAGGATGCGTTACTAATCTTTCAAGATTTCTTAATACTTTTAGTTTTAGGATCATATTATCATTTAAGAGAAAAAAAAACTGTTAATTAATGAAGATGGGAAAGTTTTGTCTGTGCATTCAAAGCTTGAAAAGAACTTTTTACAACAAATTAGAACACATATGTATCCCTCGTGGTCTGGGATTTAAATAGCAGTTAGCAACGTGACAGGGATTTAAATAACAATTAGTAACGTGATGCTAAAGTCATTATTTTACGGTTTCGATTTCTTCCACCGCTGATATTTACTGCAATTGATCGTAGTAGGATTTATTTCGTCCGTAACCACAATAAACACGATGCAACCGAAAACGCGTATGCGACACTGCAATTTAAATCCCTAGTCATGGTAGCTTAACAAGATGGATCCTGAAGCGAAAATGAATTTCCAGGAAGGAAGTAGGCTATTGCAGTGAGAAAAGGGAAATACAAATTGGTAAGTAATTGCACATAAAGATAACTGAAATGACAGAAAAATTTATTAACAAACAATGATGAAACCAACCATTTCAGGAGGCTGCAGCTGAGATTTTTGTTTTGCACGCATGATCTTCCAAACCTGAGGAAACAATGCAAGCTTGTATATTTTGAAAATTTCCATACAAATTGAGTTATTGACTTCCACTTCTGAAACAAATAAATCTTCAGGATATGGATATCATAAGTTCGTAACTAACCAGCATTGTCCTGATCGCCAAAAGGCTTTTGTTTCATTATAGAAGAAACTCTTTAAAATAGTCCTGAACCAGCCAAAACTCTGTTCAAGGAATCTCAGACAGATTGAAACTCTTTTAAAGAGTCCTGATCCAATTTAAACTTTGACCAACAATCGACCAAGATCCGAAGAGTTTCAACCAAGCAGAAACTCTACCTTAACCAAATCAAATATCAGCACCAATGTCAAGATGAATATAAATCCTCTGCCCCTATCCGTGCCCCAATCTCGTAACGAGTCGCGGGTCCGTTTTTTCGGTGTCGCTTTCGACCTCGTTTGTTTTCAACTGTTTAACGAGGACTACGAAATAAAAATACGACCGATTGATATTTTATCGGTGATCGAATAGATGAATTCCACGACACCATCTCCTTTATTTGCTTCGTCTTTGTATCCGTGTTTTTTTTTTTTTTAAACGAAATCGGTTTTTTTATTAGATAAAGAATCGGGTCAAACATTAAAAAGAACATGTACAAAAAAAACGGGCGCGCGACTCGTTACAAGAGTGAAAGCACATATAGAAACAGAAAAATGAGAACAAAAAATTTGGATTATGTCAAGATAACTATCCTCAATTCTTTAAGCGTGTCTTAAAGTGTGAACTTACCCGCAAATTGCTTGCCATGTAAACATTAGGTATGTGTATGACAACATACTTAGAAAATATTGTTTATGTTATTATTAGGCCCAAATAATATTATCTATGATAAAGCATTTTAATAATTTTTGTAGTCCATGTAGAATTATGTTATAATTAAGTTTTTCATAACATTTATGCTATACATTATGTAAATCATTAAGATAATCATCATGTAGACTTGTAAATATCAAGTTTAATTTTACTTTGAGCTTTTTTATCGTTATAATTGTTATGATTTATCTTATTTATCTTGCGTTATTTATTAATGTCAAGCCACCGCTAAACCCTCTAGTGGCTCTTCTACAGCTGGGAGTCTCAATCTTGGAAGGAGAGAAATGGGCCATTCTTATGATAACACCTGCTTTTCACTTTGAGAAGCTTAAGACTATGTTATCCGATTTTTTTTTATTTTTTTAAAAAATATTTGTGTCTAATACAAAACACCGCGTATGAGCTCAATTTAGTTTTTCCCAATGCAAAACCATAATCAAGCATTTTGTTTGAAAAACTTAATTTTGCAGGTATCCATGATCTTACATGAAGTCCTAAGACTATATCTAATCAACCCATAACAGTTTTGGCTCAACATACTAGCAAGAAAACTACCATAGGAGGAATATCGGTCCCTACCGGAGTAGACATTGAGTTATCAGCATTGTCGCTTCAGTATGAGCCAGAATATATTGGGGAGATGATGATGCAGAAAAAATTTAAACCAGAGAGATTTGCTGAAAGAGTTTCCAAGGCCTCAAAGGACCAAATATATAGCCTTCTATCCATTTGGTTGGGGTCCTAGATTTTGTCTAGGCCAGAACTTTGCTATGATAGAAGCAAATATGGCACTAGCTATGGTTCTTCAACATTTCTGGTTCAAGCTCTACCCTTCTTACATTCATTACTCTTCAACCTCAACATGGTGCTCCCATTATATTGCATCAAATCTAAGTTGCTTATCTAGCAAGGAATGGAAACAAAGTTTTATATATGTAGTTTAATGAGTGTATTTTTAGATTATGAAACGAAATAAGGTTGGCTCAAACAAGTAATAATACACATTTTTTTTCTTTTTTTTTTTTACAAAAAAACTCGTAGGTTGAGAATAGGAGAAGGTATTGCAAATGCTAAGATTCGAATTCTAAATGTAATGGATATTATCTTTTAAGGATGACTATATAAATCAATTGGGATAAATTCTGAATTCCAAATAATAATTAACTATAGATTAAAAAAGTGACATTCGTAATCAAAATTTTTGCCAAAATATTTCTTGATGAAGGGAAAAACCCTTTGATTGATTGCTAAAAAAGTGGTTTACACTATGATGACTTTTGCTTATTATGAATCCAATTATCCAATTGCTTAATCAATCAAATTAGTCAAAAAGATGAACATATTCTAACCCTTTAAAAAAATCACTAAAAAACCAATACCATCCATCATCCCATCCCCATCCATGAAATGAAAGTGAAACTCTCCATATTATTTTGCATCAAAAGCGACCCAAAAGTGTAATATATAGAGTGGGGACAAGGCAAATTCAACATTCTTGTTTGATGCATATATACCATTATTCCTTACACATAAAAGTGAGTCCAAACACAAACTTACAGGGAAACCATTGATTGGAAGGAAATTGTTTGTACGCGTCAATTACCGACTCTTTTTCGTTGCTGATTTCTCCTTGCAACGTATCTTGTCTACTAAACTTTGTTCTTTTCTTAGGTTGGATAGGTTACAGCAGGGTCCCATTTGATTGGAACAGGTGAAAGATGGGCAAAGTGTCATGTTGACGCCTATATCCATTACTTATACATATATTTTTTTTTTAAAGTTAATTTGGCTGTGAACTTATCTCCTATATGAATGATATACCTCATCTCTTTCATTTTCATTCCATAATTTAAAGTCGAAACTTATAAGATTTCACCTACTCGTTTAGATATATTAATAGTAATATAGATTAGAAGTGGTAAACGATTTGGGCAGGTTTCAAATTGTTTTGGATTTGAACTATTTCAAATTTGAATCATCTAAATTTCGATAGTTTAGAGTTTGGACTGTTTTCAAATCTAATTATCTCGAATTCAAATTAAAATTCGAGTTTAGATCGAATCGATTTTAAATTTAAATTATTTTGAATTTAAATACTTTTGCATTTAAATCGTTTCAATTTCAAATTATTTTTGAATTCAAATTATTGATTTTTTGTCAATTATGGTCCGGTCAAATTCAAATTCGAGTTTTTCATATGAATTTTCATTTTCATATCGATAAAGTTTATCCAAGATTGTATTTTTTTCCCCTTTCTTGGGTAGTGAATTAAACGAAATACATTTCCATTTTTCTAAAAAAGAAAAGAAAAGGACCACATGGGCTAAGGCTACTAGGCAGGTTGAAATAATAGACAAGTAAAGAAGCTATCTCAGTTAGGGGTGTAAACGAGACACCTGTGCTAGCAAGCTACTCGAGTTCGACTCGAAAAAAACTCGAATTCGATTCGGTCATTATCGAGCCGAGCTCGAGCTCGAGCTCGAGCAGCTCGAGCTATCGAGCGAGCCGAGTTCGAGTATCTTAATACCCGATTCGAGCAGCTCGCGAGCCTAATCGAGCTTTTTTTATTTATAATATTTTTATTATTAATTTACTATTTTACCCTTAATATATATACATACTTAAAAACCCTTAATTCGAGCTCGAGCTCGAGTATATAAACGAGCCTAATCGAGTCGAGCTCGAATAGTTCGATTTTATCTCGAGCCGAGCTCGAGCTTAAAAAATGATACTCGATCGAGCTCGAACCGAGCTTCGAGCCTCGAGTTTCGAATCGAGCTCGAGCTCGAGCTTCTCAGTATTCGAGCTCGGCTCGGCTCGATTACAGCCCTAATCTCAGTCTAAGAGCCAGAAAATGGGGAGGGAAGGTGGTCCTAATTCTTCTACCTAAAGCTCCTCTTGGGACCCCTAGCAGCAATCTCAACAAAGTACAAGTAGAACATAAACAGCAGCAGCCAGCAGCTAGATATACATCTTTTTTTTTTTTTTTCCTTTCAAAACATTGTTCAACCACAAAAGCAAGCAGGATTAACTTTTTGTCATTATTTGATCATAAGCTAATTTTTGCTCTCCTAATAAGTCTTTTAAGTAAACTGTTTTCCGGATATGAGTATGTGTGATCAAATCCCGTATCTATATTCAAAAATATATCAGATATAAATATCGAATACGAATATTTTTTTTAAAAAAAAACAATCCAGATAATATAGGTCATCAACTCCCACTATCGGTTAACTTTTCACAATTCCTCCCTTATTCAAATCTGATCATTTTTCATCCAAGAACTTTTTTGTTAGATTAGACCAAAAATTCTAATTATTTTTCTTTACTACAAGCTGTAACTTGAAAGAGACTTCCTTTTTGTTACATTATTTTGCTTCATTGAAAAAGACAAAAGTTCAGCCCTAAGGGTTCTTTCATTTCAACTCAATAATCTTAATGAGGGAAAAAAAAAGATTGTGATGGAATCCAGAATCATGGAGCTGGAAAAGAAGATAATGGAAGCAAGGACAGTCGATGATGGTACAGAGGAAGCTATGGTGGACTGTCACGCAGAGGATGGAAGCTCACTGTACTAGCTGGATAACTGTTTTCTGCTCAATTACTAGATTCCTAGTCTGTTAGCATATTGTAATTAGGACCTATGAAAATGTAACAGCTGGCCATTGTTGTTAGCATGAGCACAATGATGCTATATGTATGAAAATGCTGTACTGAGATCATTATCAATGAAATATTAAGTCATTTTCTCTCTGAATTCTCTTCTTCTTCATTCTCCTTTCTCTTCTATATTCCTATCTTCCTTTGTTATTCATGTCATTACATAACAATTGGTATTCAGAGCTTTAAATATCCAACCACAACACACTGGGGAAACTTAAACCATCTAATTCTATGGCAGAAGGCACACGACTCAACACCTTGCAAGAACAAATGCAAGCTGTCCAAGCTCAACTCGAAACGATGAAGGCTGCTGATAACATTGTTCCAAAATGGTGGGAGGAGCAAAAGAAGAGCATTGATGCCAAATTTGTGGAAAATCAAGGATATATCAGCAGGATACTCGAACTGATGGCTCAAAAAGGAGGGATGCAGAGCCAAATGGAATCAGGAGCAGTCACCAATGCCCAAAACAGTCCTTCAGCCTCACACTCTCAATCAAAGGCAGAAGGTAAAATCCCTATAGAAGTGACTGTCATTGATGAGCAAGGAAGGCGTGTGTTCAGGCACAATGAACCAGGTATACTGTCTAAAAGCTCCTCTGATGGACATTCTAATATGTCACCTAATGTGATAATGCCATCTAAAGTGAATGAGTATGCTATGAATGCTAGTCAGAATGGTAATATGAATGCCTTTTCCCCTAGGCCAAAGATTGAGTTGCCTGTATTTGATGGTTCTAATCCTAGAGGATGGGTTAAAAAATGCCAGAAATATTTCACTATTTTTGGTATTGCTGACCAACAGAAACTAGAAATAGCTGCCATGTACTTAACTGGAAAAGCTGAAGTCTGGTATGATGGGTATATAATGCAAAGGCATAGGGTTAATTGGGATGAATTTGTGATGGACCTTTTGTCAAAGGTTTAGTGATCGATCCTATGTTGATATCATTGAAGAATTCAACAAACTTTACCAGAAAGGTACCTTAGAGGAATACCAGGAAAAGTTTGAAGAACTTAAGCCTTACATGCTGCAATTCAATCCAAACCTACCTGAACCTTATTTTATCTCTAGTTTTGTAAGTGGACTAAAAGAAGAACTTAAACTTAGAGTGAAAGCTTATGATCCTACAACATTGGCAGTAGCTTACAGACAAGCAAGACTACATGACATGTCATTGGAAATAGAACACAAAAGAACCAGAGTTCCTGTGAGAACCAACTTTACCGATAGCCCTAAACCTCCATACCTTGCACCTCACCAAACACAAAGAACCACACCTTATCAAACACCAAGAACCACAAACAGTAACCCTCTTATAGAACAGAGAAGACTTCAGAATCTATGTTTCAAGTGTGGTGACAAATTTGTTCCAGGCCATGTGTGCAAGAACAAACAATTAAATTCCATTGTTGTAGAAGATGAAGAAGAACCAACAGGTGGGGAAGTGATTCTTGTTGACACAGGATAAGAACCAGGGGTGGAACAAGGAGGAAATGAGGATGGATTGGAAATTTCAATGAATGCTTTAACAGGTTATTCAGGACACAGCACCTTGAGGATTGCAGGTAGTATCAAAGGCAAGCCTATTAATATCCTAGTGGATAGTGGTAGCACACACAGTTTTATCACTCCTAGGTGGGCTAAGGAAGGGGTGGAACTGATACATACAAACCCTCTCTCAATCACAGTAGCAAATGGAGAAAAATTGTACAGTACTGCTAAGTGTAGGGAACTGGAATGGGTGATGCAGAACCATACCTTCAGCCATGACTTAAGAGTTTTGGCAATGGGAGGCAGTGACATGGTCCTTGGAGTGGACTGGATGAAGAAGTTTAGTCCCCTCACCTTTGATTTCAATGACTTGTCCTTGTCATTTCAGAAAGATGGTAGACAGGTTACCATCAAAGGAGGACAATTTGGTTCTAAACTCAAGGTCATCTCAGGGGACAAGTTACAAAAGCTGGTTGAAAAAGATTCAGAAGTAATGGGAGAGATGTACATGCTAAGCATTGACTATGATGAGCTGGAAACCTCAACAGAATTGCAAGAATTGCTGGATAGGTATTCAGACATCTTTGCTGAACCAAAGGGATTACCTCCCTTGAGGTCACATGATCATCAAATTCCCCTTAAAACTGGTTCTGAACCAGTCAACCTAAGGCCTTACAGGTTCCCTCATCTGCAGAAGACAGAAATTGAAAGGCAGATTCAGGACATGTTAACTTCTTCAGTCATACAAACAAGTAGAAGTCCCTTTGCCTCTCTATTCCTCCTAGTGAAAAAGAAGGATGGAAGTTGGAGGCTATGTGTGGATTACAGACAACTCAATGCCTTGACAGTGAAAGACAAGTTTCCAATTCCAGTTGTGGAAGACCTATTGGATGAACTCACTGGTGCACAGATTTTCTCTAAAATTGACTTAAGATCAGGGTATTGGCAGATCAGAGTCAAACTGAAGATATCCTAAAAACAGCCTTCAGAACACATCATGGGCATTTTGAATTCAAAGTGATGCCCTTTGGTCTCACCAATGCCCCTGCAACATTCCAGGCCCTAATGAATGATGTATTTTCCAAACAACTAAGGAGGTATGTGCTTGTGTTTTTTGATGATATACTTGTATATAGCCATAATCTTAAGGAACACTTGATACATTTACAAACTGTTCTAGAGATTTTAAGACTTAACCAGTTGTTTGCAAAGAAAAGAAAATGTTTCTTTGG
The DNA here is from genome assembly GCA_030761205.1 of Fremontodendron californicum. Lineage (NCBI taxonomy): Eukaryota > Viridiplantae > Streptophyta > Magnoliopsida > Malvales > Malvaceae > Fremontodendron > Fremontodendron californicum. The sequence continues at coordinate 21,356,235 of JAULJL010000022.1, read as the reverse complement.
CCAAAGACAGGTGGAATACCTTGGTCACATTATATCAGCTGAAGGAGTAGCAACAGATTCTTCAAAGGTAGAGGCTATGAAGCACTGGAAATTGCCTAACACCCTGAAGTCACTCAGAGGGTTCTTGGTCTTGACAGGCTATTACAGGAAATTCATTAAAGGCTATGGGGTGATAAGTAAGCCTTTAACTGATATGCTAAAACTGAATGGCTTCCAATGGAGTTCAAAGGCTGTAACAGCATTTAACCAACTTAAAGAAGCAATGTGTTCAGCTCCTGTACTAGCACTGCCAGATTTTTCTAAGAAATTTAGTTTGGAAACTGATGCTTGTGGAACAGGAATTGGGGCTGTGTTGTCACAGGAAGGGCGACCTATAGCTTATCTCAGCAAAGCCTTAGGTCCCAAACATGTGGATCTATCAATCTATGAAAATGAGTATTTGGCAATTCTCATGGCTGTATCTAAATGGAGACACTACTTAGAAGGAGGTCAGTTCATCATTAGAACTGATCATGAACCCCTGAAGCATCTCTTGGAACAGAAATTGACTACCACTATCCAGAAGAAGGGGTTAACCAAACTTTTGGGGCTAGATTATGTGATCCAATACAGGTTGGGCAGGACAAACAAGGTTGCTGATGCCTTGTCCAGACAATTTGAAGAAGAAGCTCAATTGCAGGCCTTGTCTTCAACAACTATTGTTCCTGAATGGGTCAAGGAAGTTGAGCAGAGCTATGAAGCTGATATGGATGCCAAAGAGAGAATTACACAGTTGACTATTGCCCCTAACAGTGAACCTCAGTACTCTTTCACCAATGGAATTCTGAGGTATAAGGACAAGGTCTATATTGGCAGTAATGGTCAATTGAGGGGCCAGATTTTACAAATTCTACATGACTCTCCACAAGGAGGTCATTCTGGGGTGCAGGCTACCTATTACAGAATCAAACTGTATTTCTTCTGGCCAAAGATGATGAAGGATGTTCAGCAATATATTAGGCAATGTGATGTTTGCCAAAGGAACAAGAGTGAGCATGTTCCTTATCCAGGTCTATTGCAACCGATTCCTATTCCTAAACAAACATGGGAATTGATCACTATGGATTTTGTTGAAAGACTGCCTCAGTCCCAGAGGTACAACTGCATAATGGTAATCATTGATAAATTTACCAAATATGCTCATTTTTTGCCTCTGTCTCATCCTTTCACAGCCTTGGAGGTAGCTAAACTATACCTTAAGGAAGTGTTTAAGCTTCATGGAGCTCCCAAAACCATTATTTCAGATAGAGATAAGATCTTTACAGGCAATATTTGGCAGGAACTTATGAAATTATTGGGAACTGCTGTTCATTTGACCACAGCTTATCATCCAGAGTCTGATGGTCAATCTGAGAGGTTGAATCAATGCTTGGAACAATATCTCAGATGCATGTGTTTTCTAAAACCGAAATCTTGGTCCATCTGGCTTCCATTGGCTGAATGGTGGTACAATACTAGTCTGCATTCAGCCTTGGGGATGACTCCATTTCAAGCTCTATATGGCTACAAACCTCCTGGTTTTGCATGGGATATGAGTTCTCTTGCTAAGGTGTCCACTGTGGAAGAACTACTTAAAGAGAGGGAACAGCTTAGCCGATTGTTAATTGATCAGTTGAAAAAGGCACAGCACAGAATGAAGTACTATGCTGACAGGAAAAGAACTGAGAGAGAGTTCCAGGTGGGTGATGAAGTGTTCCTCAAGCTACAACCTTATAAACAGACCTCGTTGGCTCTTAGAAAGAATTTGAAGTTGTCTTCTAGGTTCTATGGACCTTATCCTATCTTGGCCAAGGTTGGATTGGTAGCTTACAAACTACAGTTACCTCCTACATCCAAACTTCATCCAGTCTTTCATGTGAGTTTATTGAAGCAGAGAGTGGGAACTAATGTGGTGACTAGTACCACACCACCAGAAATTAATGAAGAAGGACAACCATTAGTGTATCATGCAGTTGTTTTAGACAAGAGAATTATGAAGAAAAACAACCAGGCAGTGACACAACTGCTCATACAATGGTCTAACTTGGGTCCAGAAGATGCAACTTGGGAAGATTATTCTTTCCTTATGTCCCAATTTCCAGACTTTGATCCTTGGGGACAAGGATCCAGTGAAGGGGAGGGTAATGTGATGGAATCCAGAATCATGGAGCTGGAAAAGAAGATAATGGAAGCAAGGACAGTCGATGATGGTACAGAGGAAGCTATGGTGGACTGTCACGCAGAGGATGGAAGCTCACTGTACTAGCTGGATAACTGTTTTCTGCTCAATTACTAGATTCCTAGTCTGTTAGCATATTGTAATTAGGACCTATGAAGATGTAACAGCTGGCCATTGTTGTTAGCATGAGCACAATGATGCTATATGTATGAAAATGCTGTACTGAGATCATTATCAATGAAATATTAAGTCATTTTCTCTCTGAATTTTTTTCTTCTTCATTCTCCTTTCTCTTCTATATTCCTATCTTCCTTTGTTATTCATGTCATTACATAACAAAGATAAAAAGGGAGGGTTGGGATTTGGGAAAGAAGGGGTTCTCTTTTTGTGGTTTTATCAAAAGTTGGCTGAATGGAGAAGTTACAACTTGCCCAAAAGGCTGTGCTTATCAAGCTAAAGGAATGGAAAGAGGAGCAGGTAACACCTAAATCTTCTAATCAATGGACAATTTCGTAGTTTCGAATTTGCAAGTAAAATTTTTCTAAACCCATTAAGAAAAAAGGTCCAACTATCAACATTTTTTTGCCCTACATTTGCCCTCTCATAGTCCCATGGATGGAACTCTTCCGATTAGGTTTTACAAGGAGAGAATTAAAAAAGAATATAAAAAAAATTAAAGAATTCAGGATTTAATCAAGTATATATATACAATTATCTTTCAGAAATAAATTTAACAAATTTGAAATTTAAATCTAAATCTAAATAAATTAGAATCTCTTATATATATATATATATAAACTAAAAATATGTACTTTGACTTGAAATTCACAATTTGCAAAATAATTTGCCCATCAATTGACTTTGGGAATGTCTTTTTTTTTTTTTTTTTTCTTTTTTTTGAGAAGATGTAGAAAACCAAACATTTTGCTTGTGGATTTTAAAAAAAAAAAAAAACTCAACTAACCATCTATAGCAAAATCTAATGCACTTTCCTTCATATGGGCTACCTCAAAACATTTATGCTCTTGGCTCTGCGCATGAAATGAGTGAAAGAATTGTGTTGGAATTAAGTCAAACTACTTTATAGATGCGTTGGTTTGGGTGGCTTGCTTCTCTTTTTTGACTCAAAAGAAAAAAAATAATTTGTGGTCCAATTCACTTAATATCAAGAATTCATGAGTTCCTAACTTTTGGGTGCTGAAATCAAACCAAAATAAAAAGTGAACATTCAATGCAATGAAATGAATGTAGATCTCAAATCTATCATAAATATTAAATTTTTACGGAATGTGACATGAAATTTATAATTTTTGAAAATTATAAAATTTAATTTAGTAAATTTGTAAATGAATCATTATAATTAAACACAAGATGAATCAATAATTTATCAAAAATAATTTAATTAGTATTTTTTCGAGATCAGCTCTGTGGATGTCCAAAATTGATCATGGTCGTTTGACAAGAAAACCTGCAAAATAAGGATAGTCAGTGGCGTCGAAGTTGATACTCCGACGCACGCTCTGACGCTCAAGTCAATAATTATCCAAAAAGTCGAGAAAGATTAAATAAATGGTGAGTATAAAGATGGAGAGAGTGTAGTCTTTCTTACCCCCTCAACTTATATATATATATATATATATATATATATATATATATATATATAAGGATTATAAGTAGTAAAATTACTTAAATGCTTTTAGAGTCTTTATGGGTATAACAATTGCCCCCAAGCGTGTAGGTATAAAGTGATCCCTTTCGAGCTTTTTGCAAGACTTGTTGAGAGAATTATACTTGTCATTGGCATTTGTTCGGGCGGACGACTGTTTGCCAGTTATAAAGTCGTATTGGTGTCCAATGTTGATGTCCAAAATTGATTATGGTCGTTTGACAAAGAAACCTACAAAATAAAGATGGTCAGGGGCGTCGAAGTTGATACTCCGACGCGTTCTGACGCTCAAGTCAGTAATTATCCAGAAAGTCGAAAAAGACAAAATAAATGGTGAATATAGAGACAGAGAGAGTTTAGCCTTTCTTATCCTCTCACCTTATATATCTAAGAATTATAAATAATAAAATTACTCAAATATTCTTAAAATCTTTATAGGTATAACAAGCTCATAATAAAGGATCAAAATACACAAGAAAAAGAATAATTCTATTCACCTTTGTGACAATGGGGATATTATTATTTTTTTTGGTAATTTTTCTTGACATTTTAAGAATCAAGCAAAATTCAAAGTAAATTCAAAGGATTATTGGATATCCAATGGCAAACATAAATCATACCACATTCAAATACCACCCATCCCTCTTTTCAAACACTCATTGCACCTCTCTCTCTTTTTTTTTTTTCAACCCCCCCAAAAAAGCAAAGGAATGAACTAAAAGGGAAAGCCTTCTTCTTCTTCGGAAAACCCCATTTCAAATTCTTAAGGAGATTTGTTGTTTCAGCTGTTGAAACCCAAAGGCAGCAGCAGACAGTAGCTCAACTTCAGCAATGGTAGCAGAAACTTGGATACTTAAAATGGGAAACCAGGTAAGTTCCAATCTTAAACACGCCCTTCTTCTCGAGCCTTCTTCCAAAAAAACCAACACCCAAAGCAACCCAACACCAAAAAAACATGAAACCGTTGGTATCCTGTCTTTCGAAGTTGCTAATGTCATGTCCAAAACCGTTCATCTCCACAAATCCCTGTCCGAATCCGAGATCTTGAAGCTCAAATCCGATATCTTAAAATCCGAAGGCATTTCCAACTTGATTTCTTCTGATGAGAATTACCTTCTTACCCTTGCTTTAACTGAAAGGCTCGATGACTTAAACAAGGTCGCCAATGCTGTCTCTAGACTAGGCAAAAAATGCAATGAACCAGCTTTACAAGGTTTTGAGCATGTTTATGGGGATATTTTAAATGGGGTTATTGATGTTACAGAATTAGGATTTTTAGTCAAAGATATGGAAGGAATGGTTAGGAAAATGGAAAGGTATGTTAATTCGACTGCGAATTTGTACAATGAATTGGAGGTTTTAAATGAACTTGAACAAGCTACTAAGAAGTTTCAAGCAAACCCACATGAGGAAAGTAAGAGAGTTTTTGAGCAAAAGTTGACTTGGCAGAAACAAAATGTTAGGCATCTTAAGGATGTTTCACTTTGGAACCAAACGTTTGATAAGGTTGTTGAGTTGTTGGCTAGGACTGCTTGTACTATTTTTGCTAGGATTCTTGTTGTTTTTGGGGAGTCTGCTTTGAGAAAGGATGGTGAATATGGGAGGCTTTCAGGAAGGGTACTTAATGGGGGTTTTTGTGATCAAGAGGAAGTTGTTTCGAGGCAGTTGAAACGAGTTCATAGTAAGAGCAGTAGTGTTGGGAGTGGTCAGCCTGGGAATGTAGAGAGAGCTATTGTGGAGAAAAGGGGAGTGAGTTTGAAGCATCGGGGGATTGATTCTAGAAAGGGTGAAGTTGGGTTGTTTCGGGTGGAGGATTTTGGTTTTCCTTGTGGGACTAGTCCAGGGAGACTTTTCACAGATTGCCTTAGTTTGAGTACTTCAGTTTCAAGGTACGGTAACGATAACGATGATGATGATGATGATGATGATGGGAGTGTTGATCATGATGACCGAAGTAGCCAGATTTCAGGATATTGTAGTGTTGCAAATGATGGGCTGAAGAGAGAGTGGCCGAATTGCTCTCCTCCCTTTTGTTGGCCCCAACTTAATTTTCGTTTGAATGGAGATCACAGACAATCCAAGTGCGGTGTTTTGAATAATGCACAATTTGGTCCTAAAAGTAGGTTATCTGTATATGCTTCATCCTCCACTATGGGAGGTTCTGCTCTTGCCTTGCATTATGCTAATGTAGTAATTGTGATTGAGAAGTTGTTGCGCTACCCTCATTTGGTTGGTGAAGAAGCTAGAGATGATTTGTATCAGATGTTGCCAACAAGTTTGAGACTCTCTCTGAGGACTAATCTCAAGTCCTATGTCGAGAATTTGGCGATATATGATGCTCCATTGGCTCACGATTGGAAAGAAACTCTCGACGGGATATTAAGGTGGCTTGCCCCACTAGCACATAACATGATCCGGTGGCAAAGTGAGCAGAACTTTGAGCAGCAGCAAATTGTTACTCGGACAAACGTTCTTCTTCTCCAGACATTATATTTTGCTGATAGGGAAAAGACTGAAGCAGCCATCTGCGAGCTTCTTGTTGGGTTGAATTATATATGTCGTTATGAGCATCAACAAAACGCGTTGTTGGATTGTGCAAGCAGTTTCGATTTTGAGGACTGCATGGAGTGGCAATTGCAGTATGGAAATTCGTATCTTAATTGATTACGTTGTTTAAATCTTATAAATACCTGTAGAGAGGTTTGTAGAGTATTTTTCGTGATTCTCATAGCCACAGATAAAGGTTCACAAGATGTTAATATCTGAGTTACGCATGAAAAGGCTTTTCATAATCGAAGCTTGAAGTTGATTAATGTATTTAGTTTTGAAGGTATGGAAGTCTTTACTTCTGAAGTATATAATTTCAATTAATTTATAAAAAGAAGTAGTTTCCTTCTCTTCAGATTGTGTATATGTTTCTCTATGCATTCTTTACTAGTTCCTTATACTACCTGTCTCTTTGCATATCATTGTTTAATGCAATCAATTCAGGTAATTGACAATGTATTGGCTTATAATTATTTTCACTGTACTTGTTACTCGTTCATGCACATCATTGTCAGGACTAATGGTTTTGTTACTGATGTTTTATTCGATATAGACATTTCCTTGCTATGTTGCTCCGACTTTTAATTTTTATTGAAGTACTCGTGTCTGACGCATATTCGGATATAGATATGAGGATATGATCCTTTAAGGACCCTCCAAATACGTGAAAAAACTTAGAATAAATCAAACATACCCAAGTCGAATATATACCCGTGTCAGACACTCACACCCGAGTACGAGTAACATAGTTTCCTCGTATTCCTAGTTGTTAAATTTAGATTTGATTGAGCATTTGACTGAATGGCTTGAAAGACTTTACATCAACTACATAGTGGTGTTTCTGAAAAGAAGCATCACATGAGCATGCTGTCCCTTAAAGTTAAGGAAGAAATATGAAAGTAGCTACTCATGTATTCAGTGGCTGAAGCATGCAAAAAGAATAGCATCACTGGTTACAAGCACTGCTGAAAATTGTATGCCTTAATTTCATGAAGGCTGAGAAATGCATATTAACTGATTACGAAAAGCTGGCATTAATCATTTTAAAGTGTCATCTTTTTATTCCCTTTGATGAGAACATCCACTCATTATCTGGCTTCCTTTGTTGCTCCCTTCAAAGTTCAAGGTGTAATGTTCATAAGTTATCTGGCTGGGTTTAAACTAGGATTAACCGATGCTTGAAAAGTGAAAACTAACAATGGTTAGCCAGGACGATTGTTTCGAAATTGCCTATAAAGTCAACCCGTCTCAATTGACTTCCTCTGTTATTATGGCCTCTCTTAAGCTGACTTGCAAATTGGAGGAGTTCGTAGCATGAAGAAAAGAAGGGAAGATGGGGGTGAAAAAGGTTTGGAGAATGAGAGGGGTTGAAAGAAAGGGTGAAGAAGAGGGTTGGAAGAAGGGTGGGTGGGAAAGAGTTGATGGCTTGATGCATGCAGCTGGGTTGTGGAGAAAAATAATAGGGAATGGCAAATATAGAGAAAAGAAAATAATCAGTTTCACTTTCAACAGCTTTTATAGTGCAAAAAGGCAAGTAATTATGTGCTTTACCCATTTTGATACTATATATCTTACACTTTATCAACCTACTCTGCACCAGCCATGAGCCAACCCAGTGGCAAAGAAGTAAAAGAACCATTGATGATTCTATTCAAACTGTGGTCTTAGCAAGTAAACTTTAAAATTCATGTATTCTTGTCGTATTCATTTATAATCGTGATTAAGGTATTATTTATTTATATAAATTTTGATAAGTTTATGTATTCGTACCGTATTTGTATTATTTTTTTTATATCGTATCATGTTTTATGTTATGTTTTAATTATTTTTTTCGTGTCGTGTTCATATTGTATAATAATATCGTGTCCTATTCAAAATTATCAGATTTACTAAAAAGCATGAATGCTCAAGTAATTGTCTTCTGCCATTAAAATATGTATGCTCCAATTTCTCTGTCCCTACCCGTGCCTCCACTTTCGTAACGAGTAGGGGGTCTGTTTTTCGGTGTCGTTTTCTTTCTCGTTTGTTTTTAACTGTTTAATGGGGGCTACAAAATACAAATACGACCGATTGATATTTTACAGGTGATAGAATATGTGAATTTTATGACACCATCTCTTTTATTTGCATCATCTTTGTATACGTGTTTTTTTTTTTTTCAAACGAAATCAACTTTTTTATTAGATAAAGAATCGGTGTAACATTAAAAACCAACAAGTATGAAGAGAACAAAAAAATGAATGCGCGACTCTTTACTAGAGTGGAGGCACGAAGAAGGACAGAAAAATGGGTGAGAGGATTTGGATTCATTTAAGACCAACATACTTTTTTAATCATATTAATTTGTACTTAAAAGTTCTTGAAATTCTTGTTTCTCTACAAAAAAAAAAATAAAAAAAAATAAAAAACAAAATAAAAATTAAAGGACCAGGTTAAAGCGGTTTTTTTATTCAAATATAGCCAAAAAAAAATAATTCCCAAAATACCGTTCATTTCAGATTAATTCCCAAAATCCGCTTGTTTTAATACTAGCTGGGAAATCGCCATCCCCCATGGCGATTTTCCAGCGTAAAAAACACATTTTGGCAAAAAACACCAAGGGAAATCGCCACCCCTCATGGCGATTTCCCTTGGTTTATTTTGCTAAATTTGCAAAAAAGATGAAGGGAAATCGCCATGAGGGGTGGCGATTTCCCTTCATGTATTTTCTTTTTAAATTAATAAACAAATTTTAAATTTATTTTTTAATTTGTAAATTTTGTTTTTTAATTTTAAAAATTATAAATTAAATTAAATTTCTTATTAAATTTAAATATGGAAAAAAAAATTTCTTATAAAAATTAAAAAAAGAAAATAATATTTCTTCTTAAATTTTTATATCAAAAATTTTATTTGTAAGTTTTGTTTTAATTTTAAAAATTTGTAAGTTTTGTTTTTTAATTTTAAAAATTATAAATTAAATTAAATTTCTTATTAAATTTAAATATGGAAAACTTTTTTTCTTATAAAAATTAAAAAAAGAAAATAATATTTCTTCTTAAATTTTTATATCAAAAATTTTATTTGTAAGTTTTGTTTTAATTTTAAAAATTTGTAAGTTTTGTTTTTTAATTTTAAAAATTATAAATTAAATTAAAATAATTTTTTTATAATTTAAAAAAAAAAAGAAATTTCGTAAGGTATATTTTATTATTTAAAATTTATGAACAAATTTTTGTAAATTTTGTTAATTGATTTGTATTAGATAAAAACAAAAAACAAAAAAACTTGCATTACATTTTCCCTTATATGTAAAATAATAATCCAAATTACATGATAAGTTGACAAAAACATGTAATTCATTTATTGTTGATGCGAAGTCTCCCCCAATGTGCCAGATCGATGCGGACAATTTCGACGGTTATGACCTTCATTTATGCATAATCCACAACGTTTTGGTTGACCTTTCTCCCTGAGGTCCATTTCATTACGAATACGACTTGATTTTGGCCGACCATGTGGATTTCTCCACATTTCTTGATTGGGACACACTTCTGGACCATCATATTGAGGCCAGTAACCTTCATTTCCAACAGCTTCGAACTCATGTCTATAAACATTCAATATAGTTTCCAGTCTATAGACTTTGTCCACATATTGCATGCAATCTACATGGACATGTGCACAGACAGCAACTACATGTGAACAAGGGAACCTTTGTGCTTGAAACTTTCCACAATCACACCACATGTCACTAAGGTTGACTTTGTACTTCATTGCAAAAACACCCTCTTGTGGATCAACTAACTCTTCAACCAGAAAAGATTGATTTGCTCGCGTAAAATTACGAACAATGTGGGAGTTAGCTTTCCTGCGATTTTCTTGCATAGCCTGTGTGACTGTTTCACAATATGTGTGCCCTCCCTCCATCATGGCAATTTGCTTGTTCCCCATCTTAACAAAAAGTGCAGCCAACCTATAATATGTTGATTGCACTAAAGCAGTAATGGGAAGATGACGCGTTCCCTTCAACACCGAATTGATAGATTCAGCTAGGTTGGTTGTCATATGGCCATAACGTCTTCCTTGATCATATGACTGCGCCCACTTCTCCTTGGGGATCCTATCAAGCTAATTAGCCGCCTCTGCATTTTCTCCACGAAGATTGCCATACATGAAATGAAAATTCGGTCGCCTCAACTCGTATCCTAATAAATTTTAAAACAAAAAAGTTATGAATTTCAGTATTATTTTATATGCTAAACGAAATATAAGAGATAAAATAACTATGATTTGATTCCATACCCATGTTAACAATTTGTCGACGCAATTCCTTATTGTTAAACTTTTTCATAAAGTTCGATGCAATGTGTCGAATGCAGTACACTGAATATGCATGTGGAGGATTCCATCCACCATCGCGTCTAATCGCAGCTTTGATGGCTTCATGTCGATCAGACATCAAGCAAATGCCAGGCTGTTTTGTCACGTGTCTACGCAAGTTACTGAGAAAGAATGACCAAGCCTCTGTTGTCTCACCCTCCACAATGGCAAAGGCAATTGGCAGTATGTTTCGGTTGCCATCTTGTGCAATAGCTAACAATAATGTGCCTTTGTATTTTCCATATAAGAAAGTACCGTCTATTTGCACAATAGGTTTACAATACGGATACCCTTCAATGCACGACTTAAATGTCCAAAATAGTCGATGGAATATTCTCTTACCCTGGACCAGTCGATCACCGTGATATGCAGGTACCGTTTGCAATTCCACAATTGTACCAGGCACGAAATGTTGCATTGCACCTAACCATTTAGGTAGCTCATTGTACGATCTTTCCCAATCACCAAATACTTGAACAATTGCCTTTTGCTTTGCTTGCCATGTTTTCTTGTAGGAGGTGATGTATCCATACCGGATTCGCATCTCAGCGATCAAAACTGAAACGGAAATCTCCGGATTTGCTTGGACCAATGACAAAATGCATGAACAGATCATGTTACAATCTAACTTGCAATGATCTTGTGAAATCCTCCTCGATGTGCAAATATGAGACCCTTCATATTTTCTAATCTCCCATAGCTGTTTCTTCTTCATAAAAGTTGCCCTTATTCTCCAATTACATCCATTCCCATACATTACGCACTTGGCATAATATTTCATCCGCTCAGATTCAATTACTCTGTAATCTACAGAGTTTTTGATGTTATAGTGCTTGATAGCTGAAAGCACAGCCTCTTTCGTTGGGAATTGTAACCCAACACACAGATCAACTGCAGATGGATCAAATGTCAGAGGCGTAGCTAATGTATGAGCATACTCTGGAAATTCTGGCACATGCATTGCCTCCAGATCCAGTGTATGCATATGGGATGCAGCCTCATATGGGGGAAGATCTCCATGAGTGTTGATATCTCCATGAGTGTTGATCTCAGCAGGGACGACGTCTGGGTCAGAATCAGTATTGTCATCACTTGCGAATTCAGCATCCTCTTCCTGCTCACTAAATTCACCAACATCTTCACCATGGACTCCACGTGGACGAACAGGATCAACACCAGCTGGCTCATCTTCGAGGGTAGTAGGAATTAGGGTTTGTGAGACTAATGAAGTTTGAAAAGTTGTAGCTTGAGATAAGGGCACGACTTCTTCTGTGGGAACGTCGTATGTAGTGTGAACATAGAACGACCCAGAATCATAATCTTCTATGGGAAAGTTTTCTGTTATGCGAACATTTGAAGGGCCGCAATCATCGTCAACATCATCTATGTCAGCATATAACTCAAGTACACCAACATTTGCAAATGTCTCATGAGCATAAAACATGCATCTGACATCATCATCATCTTCAAGTGGAAATGTTCTATATCGGACACATCCTTCACCAATAGAAAGAGAATGCCTGTACTTAACCTCTGAAACTCTTTTTCTATTTCCAGCTTTAATTTTTGTATGAATTTGCAGCTTCAGTTCCTTTAATGTGACGTCGTCTTCAACACGAAAACTTTTAGGACGTTCACAATCAAAGGTAGCACCTTCGTCAGTATTATGAATTTGGCCATTATAGTAGACCAATGCGATCACTCTATTGCTCATGTTGTGTAGTAATGAAACCAAGAAAGATGAGAATGTAGGTATTATCACTCCGCAAAAGAAAGAAGAAATATAGAAGGATGAGAATGAGGAGGTTTTAGCACTCAAGAAAAATCTGATTGAAAAACTATTGTAGGGGGTATTGTAAACCTTCATAAGTATTATGAATTTATAATGGTTCATTATGTTGTACCAGATGACAAATCCCATCCTTTGTATAGGATGGAATCTGATTCTCATATTCTGCCTAGGACTATTTGACTGAAAAAGTTATAACTTATTCAATGCAAAATCTGATTGATAAATCCCATCCTTTGTCTCATCCATTGCAGAAAGAATCTAATTCCAATATTTTCTGCAGCATTTGATGGACTGAAAAATAGCTGAAACCTCTCTAAAATCCTAAATCATCAGTCTTATCCATTGCAGAAGGAATCCAATTCCAATATTTTCTGCAGCATTTGATGGACTGAAAAATAGCTGAAACCTCTCTAAAACCCTAAATCATCAGTCTTATCCATTGCAGAAGGAATCCAATTCCAATATTTTCTGCAGCATTTGATGGACTGAAAAATAGCTGAAACCTCTCTAAAACCCTAAATCATCAGTCTTATCCATTGCAGAAGGAATCCAATTCCAATATTTTCTGCAGCATTTGATGGACTGAAAAATAGCTGAAACCTCTCTAAAACCCTAAATCATCAGTCTTATCCATTGCAGAAGGAATCCAATTCCAATATTTTCTGCAGTATTTGATGGACTGAAAAATAGCTGAAACCTCTCTAAAACCCTAAATCATCAGTCTTATCCATTGCAGAAGGAATCCAATTCCAATATTTTCTGCAGCATTTGATGGACTGAAAAATAGCTGAAACCTCTCTAAAACCCTAAATCATCAGTCTTATCCATTGCAGAAGGAATCCAATTCCAATATTTTCTGCAGCATTTGATGGACTGAAATATAGCTGAAACCTCTCTAAAACCCTAAATCATCAGTCTTATCCATTGCAGAAGAAAATCCAATTCCAATATTTTCTGCAGCATTTGATGGACTGAAATAAAATTTTCTTTTTTAAATTTTAATAAGAAATAAAATTTTATTTTTTAAAATTTTAATCATAAATTAAATTAAAATTATTTTATCAAATATCCAGTTTTAAACTGTAACAATCTATACTATTATTAAAAACAATGATTAAATTGATGTCACGAGTTAATCGAATACCAACTCAATAAAAAAATCAAATTAAAAAAATTATTTTACGATACCAACTTAAAAATAACTTCTTTATTTAAAAAAGTTACTCGATAAATTTCTTTTAAAAAAAATTTTGTTTACATTTTACATCATTAAATTATTTTTGATATAAATTAAATTTTGCTTTTTATAATATTACAAAATTATAAAAAATACAAATTTTGATATAAAAATTTAATAATCAATATAATCTTCTTTTTTAAATTTTAATAAGAAATATATTTTTATTTTTTATAAAAATTTAATAATAAATTAAATTACATTTTTAATATATATTTAAAAAAATTAAATAACAAAACCTAAAAAATATTTTAATTTAATTTATAATTTTTAAAATTAAAAAACAAAATTTCCAAATTAAAAAATAAATTTAAAATTTGTTTATTAATTTAAAAAAAAAAATACATGAAGGGAAATCCCCACCCCCATGGCGATTTCCCTTCATTTTTGTTTGCAAATTTAGCAAAATAAACCAAGGGAAATCGCCATGGGGGGTGGCGATTTCCCTTGGTTTATTTTGCAAAATTTGCAAAAAACACCAAGGGAAATCGCCACCCCCCATGGCGATTTCCCTTGGTGTTTTTTGCCAAAATGTGTTTTTTTACGTTGGGAAATCGCCATGGGGGATGGCGATTCCCAGCTAGTGTTAAAACAAGCGGATTTTGGAAATTAATCTGAAATGAACGGTATTTTGGGAATTAATTTTTTTTTTGGCTATATTTGAATAAAAAAACCGGTTAAAGCCTTACTCATCCGACCTATAAATACTTTTAATTTGGTGTTTTTGTTTTTTGCTTTTGTTATTTATCCCTTATTTTCAGTTATTTTTTATTAAAAGAATAAAAAACTGAAAACAGCAATCAAACTGAGAATATATACATTTATAAATTAACTAGTATTTATTGTCACATACGTTCGTATGTGAATGCTTATTGATTTATTGATTTTATTATATTTTTATAGTTTAAAATAAATAAAATATATATTAATTAAAATTTGAATTAACATGTAAAGTTTATTTATGGGCAAATTATTATAAAATTTATTATTTTAATATTAATATAAAATTAATTATATCAAATAAAAAAGTTTAATATAATTTTTTTTTATTTATAAAAAATAAATAGACTTGATTTTTAAGATTAGTGGAAAATTAAAAATTTCAAGATAAACCAATTTCATATAAAATTTTAATTTTTTATTTATTTATTATCAAATTAATCCATTTAACAAAAATGTTTTAATAAAATTAAACTTCTTACACATAAATTATATAAATTTTATTAATAATAAAAAATATTTATAATGACAATTTAGAATATAATGAACAACAATAACTATTTTCGTCAATTCAAAAAATTCTTTACATTTGTGCTTTCGTACATACTAGTATTTGTTATCACATGCGTTTGCATGTGAATACTCATTGCTTTATCTATTTTAAAATATATATGTATATTTTAAAAATAATAAAACTAATCAAATGTATACTAACTAAAATTTGGTAAAATTTGTTTCATATTCAAATTATATCAAATTATTATAAAATTTATTATTTTTAATATCAATGCAAAATTAATTATGAATATAAAAAAATTTAATGTAAAATTTAATTATTTTTTATTCATACTAAATAAATTGATTTACTTTTCTAAGTTAATTTGATTTATTATTAAATTAATTCATTTAACGAAAGTATTTTAATAAAATTAAATTTATTTAAATTATATTAATAATAAAAAAGATTTAAAATGGTAAATTAGTAATATAATAAATCACAATGGGTATTTTTGTCAGTTCAAAAGATTCTACACATTCGTATTTATATATATATATATGATTATATATAGATTATAGATAAATAAATAAATTATTAAATAAACATGTGTTAAAAGAAATTAATTTCTGGAATTATAAAAGAATAATCTTTGTTTTCATTAGAGAAAGTTACCGTTAAAAATCATAACCCAAATTAAGAATATGGGCTTCAACAGTTCGCTACTTTTATAGTTAGAAAATGACATGAAATTATAAAAGGAAAAAAAAAAATCAACAAAAACAAATTTCCTCAGCTAATTATTTTTTCTTCTCGAAAATTTATTAAAAGTAGAATCGAAAAAAGGAAGTGGGATTTGAAGCAATGAATTATAGAAGGTTAGTTTCATGTACATATTTTTGATGAAATTTGTTTAGAGCTAACTGTTTTTTAGATTTAAGCATCAATATGATTTCACAAGAATCAATCATTTGGTTAAATTTTTCTAGGGTTTTCCCTCACATTTTGTTCGAATTAAAGCTTTGCCTCGATTATGTTAATTACGTGGAGTATTTTAAACATTAACTTGATGATATATTCGAAAATGTTGGAACTTGATGAAATTAGTAAGATCTCTCTTTTTTTTCTTTTTTTTTTCTTTTTTTTTTTTTTTTTTTTTAAGGCTTTTCAGATTTCAGCTTTGCTTTGCCTTTGATTTGTTGCTTGGTTTGATCCCTTAGGTTTTAGGGGTTTTGACATGGCCTCTAAGAATAGTCCTCCTCTCTTGATCCTTAAACTAAAAATCAATTAATTTAGTTGATTCGTCTATATTCTTTGCCTAAGATAAGAATTGTAATCCTAGGATGATTCTCTGCTTGAATTGTTCATCTTTCTGATATTTTCCTTCATCTGCATTCTCTCTGTTTATTTCTAGTACTGGCTGCATTAATGTAGCACTTGTTATGAAAATCCATGGTTGATTTGCCCTCAGTAGCAGACTTTTGATGCTTTCCGTTAAAAATTCCTCCCGATCAATCTTTCATGCATGAAAAGTTTGTCTTTTAAATGTTGGGTTTTAATTATTCTGACTGTAATGACAGGTGTTAAGACTTCTTGTATAAGTTCTTGATCTGTTTGTGGATGCCAATTGTGGATGAACCTGATAATTGCTGCTTCTAGTTTTGTAATTGAAGACTCATATTTTTATCTTTCGATTGGTAACTTGGATACGGTTTCTGATGCTTGAAAAAGCTCATCATCTTTTGTGTTTTTGCAACTATGTTGACAGCTCCATTTGTTGAACTAGGAAAAGTTACTAGTAGTACTCTATGGTCTTATTTTATTGGACTTATTTTGTGTGTGATATTTTCAACTCTGCATATTCTCTTACCCAATTTTTCTTTGTTGTTAAAAATCCTTTTGCTAAGTTTTTGTGGTCCATTCATTATGATCCTTTTATTCATGTACTGATTCATCTTTTCTAAACTATGGCATGATCACTTATTGTGTAGGGATCACCGCTCTTCAAAATCAGCTCTGTTTGATGGCTTTGATAAGCTTGAAGAAGGTGGTCTCAGGGCCTCTTCATCTTTCTCTCACGAAATTAAGGAGCATGACAATGATAAAGCTATAGACAACTTGCAAGACAGAGTTGCTTTTCTGAAAAGAGTAAGTTCTGTCAAAGAAGATTTACCTTGCAATTTTATTGATTCTTTGCAACTTGTTAAATGTTAAATATCTATCTAAACTTTGTATATTTTTCAAGTCTAGGTTTTGTGGACAATGTTAGATGCTTGAATTTTATGGGATTGGCATTTAGTACTTGTGGGACTGGGAGTTCCCTTATATAGCATGCATCATAAGCTACCTTCACACACACAAAAAAAAATGATAATTATGCAATAAAATTAAAAATAATTCTAAGCTAGCTTCAAAAAGCACTTCTTTAGGTCAGCTTTCTTGAGAAAGCTCAAGCAGATTTGTTAAAAAAATCTTTAGTGGACATTGGCTGTTATTTTGTTGGCTACTATTATGTTGTAGCATATGTAGATGCTCAAGCATGGAAATGCCAGGGCCAGCTACAGCAATGCACGTCTTGGATAAATGCTATGTGAAACAGTCAACGGAATGGCAACTTTCCACATGAACTGCCTTTTCTGTCCTCTTCTTGTCTCCAAGTCACCATGAGAAATCCTAAGAACCAGGGAAGTACTGGGATAAGTGCTTGAGGGTGACTCTAAAATGTTGAATTTGAAGCACATGTAATGAGCCTCTCAATGTCAATGCCACTCACACCGGTTTTATCATTGCATATTCCTACATAAATCTTCTATTTGTTTATGTATTTATGGACTCGTGTGAGTGTGCACAAAGTCTTGTGCACCTTTACTTACAAAAAGAATTATTTCTCCTGTGGGGAATTGTATTAGTTTTTCTTCAATAAAAACAAAACAGATGGAGTAAAGTCCCCTGAAATTTTATGCTTTATATGCTTTTGACCAACTTTTCATATGTATAAATTCTTTATAGATAACAGGTGATGTACATGACGAGGTGGAGAGCCATAATCGTTTGCTTGACCGGATGGTATGTAGGTTGCAGTTGTTATGCCTCAAACTTCAACATTTGCGAAAACAATCTGCTTTCTCGTTTTTAATGGATTTTGTTATGAATCAGGGCAATGGCATGGATGCTACAAGGGGTATAATGTCAGGCACCATGGATCGGTTCAAGAAGGTATCTAAACAAGATCTGTTATACTATTTTAGCTTCATGTTTGTTTAAATTTAATTTCTATTGCTGATAAAAAAATGGCTCAATATGATGAGATTGCTGCTCTCTAGGTGTTTGAGAAGAAGTCCAATCGGAGAATGTGCACACTGGTGGTGGGCTTTGTGGTTTCCTTCTTAATTATATACTATCTCATTAGGTAATTGGCATAATTAGTTCATTACTGTTGATTGCAAATCCTCATTCTTTGTGCTTTAACATGGTTTTTTTTTGTCTCTTTAACTTTATCTGCTTTGGAGATGCTTATCTTAAGGATGATTTAAGGTACTAAAGTTGATTGCATGATTAGTTGAACCTACTTGTCTCTCATTTTAATTAGTCGGTACTGAAATATCAGGAGTTGGAATATTTTTATTTTCCAAGTGATTAAAAGGTACTAATTTTGCAACTTGTAAGATCTGAATAGTTCTCACCTGAAATGATATCATTTCTTGTAACATCCTCGTCTGATTAATTATGACCAGATATGTGCCAAAACAAGAGCCATCAAGTGTGCACAAAATCACTAAGAAAACTAGTTTTTCTTCTTGCTTTGGACCTTTATTGTAACCCCTCTTCCCTAAAAGCACTAACTGAAGAGAGCTTAAGATCATTTAGGGCCTAACCACTTTCTTTTCTGATAATTCTGAAAGTGTCAAGCTAAATGCATGCAAGGGGAAGAAGATACTGTCAATAATTTTGTACTTGCTATTCCAACATAATATAGATTTGGGTCATACATACATACATGTGTTCATACAAGAAATGAGGAATAAAAAGCAAGCAAGACATGACATTATTGAGCATTTCTTGAATGAATCTATGCTGTTGCTGATACTTTTCTATCTGCAGGATGCTTAGATATGCCCGTGGTTGAAGAAACTACAAAATTCTTGAAGTTGGTCCCGTCCATATACAGAATTGAATGTCAAGTCAAAGCACCAAAATCCTGTTTTTTTTTTCTTGAGAATCTGGTACTGCTTGCCGTTTGCTGACATGGTTGATCATCGCAAGAAGAAATTCCAAATTGCTGTTGGACTGATTGAAGGTGGGCGCGGGCCACACTTGAATGTTGTAATGTTGATTTCAGCAAACAGTTTTTTTTTTTTTTTTTTTCTTTTTCACCAGAGAAAGAAGCGAAAAATGTGAAAGAAACAGAGAAAAAGAAAGGATTGGGATTTAGATATAGTTAATTGTAAGAACAGTTGACGATTTTACATCAAAGCCTATTAATTTCTTGGAATTTTTTGCCTGGAAAATTTCCTTTCTAAAACCAACTTATTCTACCAGCTCTTGTTGACAATGTAACGTCAAAGCCTGTTTGCCATTGCCGAGACGGTTTCTTAGGGATAATAATGGAACGGACGAGGACGAAGATTGTTCTATTCACTTCCGTTTTATTTTTATATGAATATTGATTATATTCATAATTGTTTCACATTGCTCTAAGTTGTTCGATCTCACTTTTTTACTAATAATTTTTAATTTGATACTGTAAAAAATATAATTTATTTATGAAAATAATTTTAGTAGATATAATTTTTTAGTATATATATATATATATATATATGATTTTAGTATATATCTAATATATATACTAAAAATATAAAAGAGATATATAAAATATTTTAAAGGATAAAATAATAATTTTAAAAGGCGGGACGGGATAGAGCGGAACAAGCATTTATCGAAACCACCTTGCCTCTACTTTTTCGAAAAAAAAAAAAAACTCCTCATTCGAAAAGGATCGATGCAGAATCCGTAGAGCGGATCGAATTTTGTCATCCGACGATTTCTTGCAAAATAATAAAACAGAGTGGCATGGATAATCTTTTACCTTTTAAAATAATAATTAAGGGTAAAAAATTGAGAAATTATCTAATTTATTGTCAATATAATTTTTAGATTTCACAAGCGAGAAATTAATAGAATGATACATAACTTTTATGGTATATTTAAAAATTAAAAGGTTAAGGGGTAAATTTGCCACGATACTATAGGTGCATATTAAAATTTGTCATTATATTTTATTTTGATTGATATTTGTCATTATACTTTTAGAATTAAATGCAAATTTGCCACTATACTTTAACTCAATATTGAATTTTGTCACCCTACTTTTGTTTAATTGAATTTTGCCACTAGATTTTGATTTTTAAATTGAATTTTGTCACTCAACTTTGATTTTGGATGATTTTAAGACGAAATTTAATAAAAAAAAATCTTTCAAATATTTTATTTTAATAATTAGAATTTAATAAATTAATTAATAAAGAATGATAAAAAAAGTTTAAGCTTTAGTTTTTATAAAATATAGTTTTATGTTAATTTTTTAGTTTTAATATTTTTTATAAATTAATTTTACCTTCAAATCTTTCAAATTCAAAATTGAGTGGAAAAATTAAATAAAAAATCAAAGTTTAATGGTAAAATTCAATCAAATAAAAGTATAGTGACAAATTTACTCTAATATCAAAAGTGCAATGATAAATATCAATCAACATAAATTGTGGTGGCAAATTTTAATATCCACCTATAGCATGGTGACAAATTTGCTATCAACCCAAAATTAAAAAAAAAAACTAAAAAAAATAAAACATGTGACTGTCTCTTAATCTCGCTTGTAAAATTAAAAAAATTATATTATCAATATATTAAAAACAAATTCAAAAATTTTCTCACTCGATCGATACGTTTTTAAACTCAAAATTAAAAAGTTATCATATATATTTTTTAAGATACATTAAAATAAACACACACAAAGGTAGTCTTTTCTTAACGCTTTTAAATTTTAAAAACTTCATTCATCATTGCTGAGTAAAAAACAATTTTTTTTTAATCTTTTTGTATGAAAATATATATATATTTTTCATTTTTTTACTTAACCAATTTCTTATATTCTACCTTTTCCTTTCACCCATTTTCCTTCTCTCCAAACAGTAAACACAATGTTAAAAATGGTAGTGGGGTGCCATGGGGCTAATCTAATGTGGTCCCAAAAAGATTTTTTTTTTGCCTAAATAGTAAGGATTTGTATATTTAATTATGATTTATTTGCGTCGGTTAATGGTTAGTCCAATATAATTTTTGACATCACATCAATATACATCCACTAATTTTTATATTGTGGTATTCAATAAATTAAACTCTAAATTAAAAAAATAAAAATCAAATCTAAAGATGTCATTTCTTTAAGAATTGTTTTATCGTGTTAATTTTTTTTATAAAAAGTACTTTTAATCTATTTGTTAAAGCTTAAGTATATTCTTTTTTAAAATAAAAATTAATTACTCGATATAAAATGTTTTACCAAACGGAGTCCAAGCTTAAAATTTTTGCTTCGGGTTTGAATCGAGTTAGATTAGATCTTAGACAAATTTAAAAAACAAAAACAAAAAAATATAGATTCTAAAACTTTGTTTAAATAGAAAATTAGCCATGAACTAATAACTTGAACACAATGATTGTGGATAAGCTTCGAATATCATATAAATAACTTTGAAATAAAAGTAATTTTTTTTCTTCTGATTTTGCAGTGAAAAAAATGTTTAAATGTAGCGATCAAGTTGGTGATGAATTGAAGTATTTATGGGCTGAATTGGATCGCGTCAGGTTCGAGTCGGTCTAGGTATGATATCAACGTTATTTTTTCTTATTTAAGCTCAGTCTAATCCAATAATTTGGACCTCAAATTCTGTCAAGAACCATCTATATTTGTAAATAGGTAGCTCATATTTGTGCAAGCCTACTCAATTTTTTTTTTAAAATAATAAAAAATATGTTAATTTTTATTTAATCTTTAATAATTTTTTTATTAAATTTTAAAACACAGATAATTTCACATTTTTTTTAATATTTATATTATAATATTATATATTTATTGTTTATATGATCTACATAATATATGTAAACCTAAAAATATTATATATTATATAATTTGGGTTGGGTTGGGTTGGATTCGGGTCTTGAATGTTAAAGTTAAGATCCAGTTTGTTTTCTAAACGAACTTCACTTTTTGTCAAGTCCATTTTTCAGATCTAATATTTTTATTCGAACCTTCTCAAATATTGAATTGACTTACGAATTTACACAAATAATCTGACTCGTATATAGGTCTAGTGAGGAGGACCAATTAAATGATACATAATTTCTTCAACAACAATCTTGAAAAACAAAGGCTTTAAAATGTTAGATAAATGTTGAAGTCATGGAAATTTATTAATGGCAAATTAAGATGTTGCGGTTAGTCTCCAATCAAACTCACCCTACTTAGGGCCGGGCCGCGGCCCGATTTTTTTTCAAATTCTTTGCCCAGACCCGACCTGGTAGGACCGAATTCACTGTTCATCACATTAAAAGAATATATATATTTTTAATTTTTATAATTAAAATTAAATAAAATAATATTATTATAATAAAAAAACACTGTTTCGGACCGTGCCAAACTGGCCCGGATAAAAAATATCCTACTCAGGCCCGACCCAATACGGGCTGAGCCTGCCGGGCCGGACGGGTTGCCCGGCCATGAGTGGGTCTAACCCTACCCTAAGTTGTTTGTAAGAAAGGCAAAGCCACACACCTTGGATGCTAGCTCGATCGTTCCACAATGTTTTTGATGTTGACTCTCCCATATTTGTTGCACTTTATTGGATTTCTCTAATTGTCATCAAACCAACATTTCTATACACAAATCTTTTATGATCTCTTATCATTCTACCTTTGACTGCATAGCTTAGATTAATTGGTCTAAATCTATGTTCTTTACTTTCTGTTAGAAGAAAAGAATAATAAGAGAGAAAATAAGATTACAAGAACATAAAAAAATACGTGGTTCGGTCATGGTGGTCTACATCCACGGGAATAAACCCAAAGGGTTACATTGCTGATATTATTGAATTTTATAGAAGTTTATACAGAAATGTCCTATTTATACATGAGGGTTCTCACCATCTAAGGAAAGAATCCCTACAGTAATAATTACAATAATATTGGAATCGAAATCTGAATCAGAATCAAATCAGAATCCATAAGATTACTCTAATTATATTTATTACTTTAACACCCCATCTCAAACTCAAGGTGGTATTGTAAATACTAACTTGAGTTTGTTAACCAATAAGAGAACAGGAAGACGTGGCGTAACACGTGACAAGAAAACGTGGCGTAACACGTTGTAGGAAAATCTTGGCGTGGCGTAACACACAGCAGGTACAGAAAACGTGGCGTAACACGTTGCAGGAAAATCTGGTGTGGCGTAACATGCAGCAGGTACAGAAAACGTGGCGTAACACGTTGCAAGAAAATCTGACGTGACGTAACACACAGAATGAACAGAAAGACGTGGCGGAACACGTAACAGAGAAACACAAGCAGAAAAGTGACAGAACACGCAGTAGGAGAACACAGATAGAAGATCATAACAAACCTTAGCTCTGATACCATGTTAGAAGAAAAGAATAATAAGAGAGAAAGCAAGATTACAAGAACACAAAGAAATACGTGGTTCGGCCATGGTGGCCTACATCCACGGGAATAGACCCAAACGGTTACATTGCTAATATTATTGAATTTTATATAAGTTTATACAGGAGTGTCCTATTTATACATGAAGGTTCTCACCATCTAATGAAAGAATCCCCACAGTAATAGTTACAATAATATTGGAATCGTAATCAATATCAGAATCAAATCAGGATCCCTAAAATTACTCTAATTATATTTATTACTTTTAACACTTTCCATTTGCCAATTTTATAATTTTATAATTTATGCTAGCTACTTTTCATTTTCTTCTTAAATCTTTGATTATTTCCAATTCAGCTTGAATTTGACAAACATATAATAACTTAGGATTTTGCTAACAAATGCGGACACTCTTTAAGGTTACTATATATAGTAATATCTTTATTTAATGTATTGAAAATGATGAATAAAATTGTAAAATACTGCATTTATATAATGTTTTTTTTATAAATAATATATTAACTAACTTTAACGAGTGCCATAAGGATACTCGTTAATAAACCCAATAACTTAACTTCTATCAAACTAGTTTTAATTAAGTGTTGACTTTAGTGTTTTCTCATTGTTCTTTCCAAAGATATTGCTTACAGCCTCCAAAAGTTTGTTTTGATCAATTAATAGAGAATTAATTAAGACACAATAATTAATAATGTAATTTGAGGTTAATTGAGATTAAAATAAACGAAAATTAATTTGATTTGATGTATTGTTGGATGGTGTTCATTGTGGGACCATTAAAATCATAATCACTCTTGGGATTTTCATGTAGAAATGTAGTCCATAATGAGATTAACATTAATAAATGACAATTATAGGGATATCAATATTTCATATAGTTCAGCTCTAATTACTTACATCCACGGATGATAAAAAAAAATTCACTATAAACGTAAAGATTACAAAAAGTACAAAGCACATAAAAACAAACATTAATTCCAAATCTCAAAATGAAACTATTTTTCATGCTTTTTAGTGTTTAATCACATGAAATACTTTTATCCCATGTAATCCATTGTTTTCCTCATCTCTCCTCATTTCCCTACAAACTCATTGAGACATCTTTTTCATAATACTAATGGCTATGACCTACTTCATATTTATAAGAGAAATGTTAATCAGTGTCATTATAGATACTAGTTAAGATGATATATATAAAAAAAAGTGTAATTAATAATTTGCTTTTTTTTTTTAATTCAATAAAATTAATATATTAAATGCAAAAAATTTTCTAAACTGATAATTAGATAATCCTTAACTGATACCTATAAGTACTGATTAAACGAACTCTATTTATAAAGCGCTATTACTTGATAACAAAAAATTTCTTTCATTAAAAATTCTTACTCATTAAGTATATTTATACCTATTAGATAAATTTAATCGCCAAATAATTCTCCAACTAATAAAATGAGGAGTCGACTATTGGATTCATGGATTTATAATTTGTATTTTTGTTCATGGATGAGGGTAATAAATAAGTCAAAATTGTTAATAATCATATGGTCTATAAATAAAATGTTAGATTTTTAATTTCAGTAATCAAAATTCAATCAGTTTCAAATATAAAAAAAAATGTAAAAAACTGAATTCTATAACAATTGTGGACAAGTAGACTTGTATAAGGGTCGGGCATGGACATAGGTTTTTCTAATTCGAGTTGACCTGACTCGAATTACTGTTTATGAATAAAAAATATATTTTTAATTATAAAATATATAAATATTAATATATTTTTTTTTGTATTTTACTATTTTGTGAACAGTGAAACAGGCTTTTGGTTCAGCCCAACCCGAACTGAGTATGAAAAATAAAAAAATTTCGAATCATAATCTGGTCCAGTCCATGGATATGTCTATGGAAAAGTGGTGATGACTGTATATTGGAATGGTTTTTAGAGGATTGAATTAGTAGAGACATATTGTAGCCAAAGCTAATGGGGACATTCAAAGTTTGATCAAGTTGGTTTATACTTTAATTTTTGGTCCAATTTGCCTTTAATCATGGTGGATATACAAGTTTGATTGATCTCTTTCCAATTCCAAATTTCCATTGAGACTGCTTACTCCATGAAGGTGAAGCCTCTAATAAAATATTGAAAGAGCGTTCCTTAACTTTGTATTAATTACTTTAGCTAACTGAAATTTATTTATTTTTTAATGAATATAATTACTCATTAAGAATAAAAATATTTGAAAGGAGAGAATGCATGTAATTAAGAAGGCAATAAAAATATATAATTACTCATTACTAAGTCTATTTCACAACTTTACCTTATTATTTTGAATTTAAATAATTTTAACATTCAAGTCATTACGAATTATTAGGATGAAATTCAAATAATATTATTGTAATTTGTAAAACAATGAAAGGTAAGAAATATTTTACCAAAATAACATTAGAGTGTTAAACTAATATTATAGTGATTAATTGCTTATTAGTCTTGTTGATGCAACGTATTACGCTGTTAATATAAGAATGGTTGGATATTGTGTTCGCTATGAGTTATTATCCGCTCTGGGGACGGGAGGTTTGTCCTCAAAATTGTCTTTTGAGAGAATGCGCTTTGATAGGATAAGGGTGTCACTTACAAAGCTACCGTCCATTCCTAAACTTTTAGATGTATGATCATTTTTTCCTTCAACACTAGCTTCTCTGATCAAAGGTATGGATCGTGTTTTTGTTAAGAGTCGGTACGAATCGATTCGATACAGGTTCTCACAAACAACACCATTATTGATGTAACAGATCAATATTGTTGATGCGAGGATTATTGGACTCCGTCATTCTCTTTAGGAATCCGGCCTCCCCTCACGATTTTGTCCCTTCAGAAAAAAACGCTTCGTTAAGGGAAGGATGGCACTTACAGCAGGTCTTCGGACTCCCAGAGCAGACAATACCTCATAACACACGCAATCCTTATTAGCTTTAACCACAAGATGTGTCAAATTTTGGAAATTCCTTACTAGCTTTAACCACAGGCACTTACAGGTCTTCAGCCTAAATTTTTATTTGGAAATTCCTTCTCCAAAACCAGACAAGTCAAATTAGGTGAATGTTCTAGTAAGAAAGGCAAAGCTAGAGAGGTATACATATCCTTATTATCTTTAACCACAATATAGTGTCAAATTTTGCAAAACTGGTGGATTATCATGACTGTAGATATCTCTAACATTATTGGCTTTACATAGCTCTAGTTATTTTACCTTATTAGAGATTGTCTTCAAAAGATCAAAGGTGAGATCTGTAAAATTGAAACTCAGATTATCGTGAATAACATCAATGCTTGCTAAAGCGAGGGATAATACGCGATTGGCACAATATGAATCACCATCTATCCTACTACAACGGCCTCTAGGTTTAAGGTATTCTAACTATAGTTTCTTGATAGTAATCTCGACTGTGTCAATGTCTGTGTTTGAACTCTTAAGTAAGCAGTCTTGTATATGGAAAATTTCAAGTCGAGGGCAGCCGGTGAGGAGCTTGTTCAACGTGTTACAACCTACGATACAAATTGATTTAAGTCGAAGGGTCTTTAGACATGGGAAGAACACATGAACATCAGTAGGAACGTTGTCGACTATGATTCCACAAGAAAATCTTATAGCTTTCAGTTTTGAACACGAAAATACTGTACAAGATAAGTTGACACGAAATAGTTGAGATAGGCAAATATCAAGCTCCTCAAGATTAGATGAAGTTGCAGTAGTAGAGAGATCAATCACCTAGAAATCACAGTTTTGCTATATGTAAAGTCGAAACACCAAAGACGAAAATTTTGAACCTTTGGCAAGTCTTCATGGTTTTTCAAGGAATTGTCGATGATTTTCTCTAAGGTATTTATTGGATAATGATTGTCCTGAAAATCAAGAATGGGGACTGACCTCCATGACCTCCATATGTATCTAAATCTTGTCGATAAAAAGCTGGTTCTTATTGAATAATGGGATGGAAGAAAAGAAAGAATGTGGCGAAGAATGTCATTAGGTAAACTACTCATCCTATCTACGATTTCCTCTTCGTTAGATCCAGGTTTTTTTTTTTTTTTTTTTTTTTTTTTTTTTTTTTTTTTTCAGAGAATCTGCCGCTGCATTCGCCATTGTTGATTACAAATTAAGGATTAATCAATTGATGTTAGCTAAGGTTAACATATCAAGCAATTTTTAGCTTATTGGTTAACATGGTATCACAACCCAAGTTCTGTTATGTTGTTCCTGTCTGTTACCTCTTCTGAGTTTGTCACGTGGTAAGCTCTTCTGTATTCGCCTACACTGGTGTTATCCCACATCGGTTAAATCTTGGATTGCCTGGATCTTATATTCAAGTTGGACCCCTCCACTAGGCAAACTTGAATATAAGACCCAGCAATCTAAGATTTAATCGATGTAGGATAACACTACTTTAACAGACCTCCATCACGTGTAGGCGAATACAAAAGAGCCTATCACGTAACAAACTCAGAAAGGGTAATAGATAGAAACAACATAACAGAACCTGGACTCTGATACAATGTTAAAAAATAAGAAACACTGATACCATGTTAGAAAAAAGGGTAACGCAATAACACAAAGAAATATGTGGTTCGGCTATGATGGCTTACATCCATGGGAAAAGACCCAAAGGGCTATATTGCTGATATTATTGAATCATTTAGCTTATACAAGAGTGTCCTATTTATATAGAAGGTTCTCATCAATTTAGGAAAGAATTAAACAAAAATATCGTCGCGTAATCTTTAATATATCGTATCGTAATCCTAAGATATCTAATTACATTTATTACTTTAAGATGTTTTTTACTATCTCTTTTCGTTAAATCTTTTATATGTTAATAAAGTTTAGTTTTTTAAATCCCATTTCATGTCTGTTTGATTTATTTTACTATCTCTTTTCGTTAAATCTTTTATATGTTAATAAAGTTTAGTTTTTTAAATCCCTTTTCATGTCTGTTTGATTTATTTTCAGCATATATTCTGTCCTGATGATTATTCAACTTAAAATAAATGCTAAGTATTTATTTATTAAATTTTTTCTGTATATAAGAATGAATGATCCGGTTTGAGTTGTTTAAGGTTTCAACTCAATTTGGATAGTTTAGGTTTAATTCGGATCAATTCGAATGGGTTTATTCGGGTTGGGATCACCATAAATGTGGAGTCATTTTGAGTTTCAAGTTACTTTAAATTAGATTAAGTCTGATATTAGATATTTTATCTTCGAATCATTTTTAATTCAAATTATTTAAATCCAAATCAATTTAAATTTGGCGTTAAGTTATTTTATTATTTTATCAGGTTATAATCTGGTTTCATTTCAAATGAGTTAAGTTGGATTTCTAGAGTCGGATCAAATTTTGCCACTTATAATTATAATTTATAGATAGGTAATGTCAGTTTGATTTTCCGGTAGATTTGCAAAATACAGTTGAATTGAAGTTTGTAGTAGTAATTATTACATCCTTAAATTCATATAGAGATGGCAGCATGCCTTATTTACAAATGAAGACTGAAGCAATTAATTAATCATTTGAACATTAAATTTGACTAATTAATTACTTTGGTTACATCAAATTAACCTTAGAAATGCAATCTCTTACTATTAATGGTGCTATGTAGCTAACTCCTACATGTAAATAGAGATGTTGATGACTGGGTCGCGGTGCAATTTTTTTAAGATTTTTTATCCAAATTCGGTTTGGGTTGATCTAAAAGCTCATTTCATTATTTAAAAATATATTATAATATTAAAAATATTTTTATGTTAATATTTTTATAATTAAAAAAATATTTTTTTATTACTAAACAATAATTCGGGTCGAGCTAGGCCGACACGAATTAAAAAAAATTTATGTCCAAGTCCAATCCAATACGAGTTGAACTTATCAAATAGCCCGGACCTTAAACAGATCTACCTGTAAACGAGAAATGATGAGTAGCAAAAAGTAAATTTTCAATCACTGGTCCACAAAGTTTTTATCTTATGCAGGGAGATTTCAACTTATCCAGTCAGTGATTTTCAATATTTAAAATTACTGGTGCAGACACTTCCTTCTACCAAAAAGTGTACTGGATAGAATCAATCAATTATGCTCAAGGTTTTTCTGGTCAGGTAATGATACTCCAGCTAGGGGGGCAAGAGTAAGTTGGAAATCTATCTGCACGCCAAAGTCTGAAGGGGGTCTAGGATTGAAGGACCTTTGCTCCATGGAACAAGGTATGCATAATCCAACACATCTTGGCCCTTTTATCCCAAGCTGGCTCCCTTCGGACAGCCTGGATCGATGCCTATGTTCTTAAAGGAAGGACTGTCTGGCAGGTAAATGCAAGTCAGCAAAGCAGCTGGAATTGGAGGAAAATACTACGGCTGAGATTATTGGCACTTCAGTTTACAGTGCAACAGGGTGACCAAATAGTTTGGAGACTCCCAGGTGCAAAGTATAATATTGCAAAGGTATGGAGAGAACTCAAACCAAAGCAAACAAAAGTGGGGTGGGACAAACTGATTTGATACCCTCTCAATATCCCCAAGCATGCAATGATCTCTTGGATGGCCATACACAACAGGCTGCCAACTAAAGATTGTTTACAAGCCTGGGGAATAGAAATCAGTGGAGAGTGTGTGTGCTTTGTCACTAAGAGTGTGTGTGCTTTGTCACTCAGAGTTAGAATCAAGAAATCACATGTTTTTTGAATGTGCTTTCTCAAAGGACATTTGGAGAGGGGTCTTGGATTTGTGCCAGATCCATAGAGGCATTCAAAACTGGGAGGTTGAGTTCAGATGGACAGTGAGGCAGCTAAAGGGAAAGTCTCTGATCTTTATAGTTTTGAGAACTGCATGGAGTGCTTTTATCTATCAGGTTTGGAGAGAAAGGAACAACAGAGTATATGGGGGCACACAACAATTTCCTAGACAGATTTTTGACTACATACAGTTGGCTGTCATATCAAGTATAACAAGACTTAGGAAGGTGATGTCAGACATTGTAAATACAAATCTATGTACAGCTTGGAGCCTAACAAACCATATTTTTTTGCTTAATTTTTAGTTTGTACAGTATTGATGTAGCAGTATATTACTGCTTTTTTTGGATAATAAAATCATTGCTTATCCAAAAAAAAAAATTCAATGGCAATCGGCACCGGTGCTAGCATGCTGCCCATATAAGACAACCATGGTCATACTTAACCCTTTTTCTTGCTGTTTCAACTAAAAAGAAAATGCAGCCCATAGCCAATAATAATACCATTACACTTTGCAGCTTGCTCAAGTAGCCAAATTTTTTAATTTACTTTGAATTTGAGGTTTACTCAATTGATTCATGAATCAGTTTTAAAAGCTAACATTTAGTAAATTTAAGATTCAAAGTCTAACATCTACAATTTATTTTTTTATCCTTAAACTACTATCTCCTTTTACCAAAAAAAAAACTTTATTCTACTTAAATGGGTATTATTATATGTATCTAATTAATTTAGAGGAAAAAGACATGAGGCCTAACCTAAAACAAAACAAAACGAGAAAAAACTGTAGAAATCATGGAATTCAAGATCATGTGCAAACTACAAAGAAACATAAGAAAGGCATGGAAAGGTTGTGAGTAACCATTGTAGTTTTACTAGGATCTCTCTCTTAAACTTTTAGTTTTTTTCGTTTTTTTTTTTCTCTCTTTACTCTCTCCTCTTTTCTTATATATCTATATCTATATATTAAAAAAATCTCCTGAGAGGTATTGTAGCAAGGTAAAACAAGACATCGACAATTGTCTTTTTTTTTTTTCTTGTGTTTTGAGAAAATTATAAAATGAGTTGATTAATTAAAAATATTTATAATTTATAATTATTATAATAAATAATTATTAATAACGAAATAAAATTTTTAAACTTTTGTGATATTTTTTTGGAAGAATTACAAAATTAACTAATAAACCAAAAATATTTATTATTTATTATCATTATAATAAATCATTATTAGCAAGAAAAGAAAATATTTTTTTCTTGAAAAATGTGTAATCAAGAGATAAAAAAGTTTTGAAAGAATTACAAAATGAAATAATAAATTAAAAATATGTATTATCTACTATTATTAAAAATAAATAATTATTAATAAAAAATAGAAAAAAATTAGGTGAAAAAATATTTTGCAATTATTTTTTATCCTTTGAGAATAGAAAAGAAAATATCAGCAAGAGTAATTGGTCGGTTTGGACTCCTATAACTAAAAAAAAGTAAAATCTGATTGGTAAAAAAGGCTGATTTAAGTTTTATTTTTTTTTTATGAATTTATCACTCAATTTTAAAATTTAATGTTTTTTTATTAAAATTTATTTAGTAATAAATTTTTTTTTATTTGTGAGAAAGATGTGATTTAAAATATTTAATTTTGATATTAAAAATTTTAAATATTTAAATATTTAATAAATATTTAATATAATTATAATTATTTTTAAAATTTTAAAATTTTTAACAAAACGGAGGATACGTTCTATTTAAATTTAATTATAAAAATATATAAAAACTAATATAAAAATTATTTTTATTTCTTTATTTTTAGTTCTAGTATCTACAATTGCTACCTCAGATATGTTGGGGGCACGAGACAACGGCGTGCTTCCCACCTGCCCACGCGCACGCGACCCCACGAAACCCTAATTTCCAAGCCCTCTAAAACGAGAGCTAATTTTTATTAACAAAAAAAGAAAAATTCAAGGTTACTATATTTTATATTATTCAGGAGAAATTGACAAGGATTAATTTAATTGATATTGATATGGAATTTTTTTATCAATTAAAGTTTGATTTTTATAAAAAGACATTTCAAAAGTAAAATATTAAATGTATCAAATAAATATGAAAAATACATCTTAAAATCATATAAAAAAGAATTAAATTAAAAAAAGCTATAACAGCATTTTAATTACTCAAAGAGTTAAAAAAGAAAATTTATACTATTATAAAGTGAATAGCTGAGTTGATAAAAAAAATTAAAAAATTTATTATATAAAAAAAATATTAAAGTTATTGATGATTTTTTAATTTTTATATGATTTTTATTTTAAAAAAAAATGTATCAACATTTTTTTTAAAACTACATATTTCTTTTAAAAAACTACTCATACTTACAAATTACAAACTATCCACTAATAGTTTTTTTACTCACTTTTTTTCTTTCATTCATCCAATGAGTGCGTGTCATAATCTAGTAATAAGTAAAATGAATAGTAATAATATTGACAATTGATATATTAATATAGTAATATACATACGAACCCGACTCCCCAAATCAAAACACAACACACAGTTTCAACCTAGAAAGAAAGAAAAACAACATTTCATCCAATCTTTGTTTTAAGTTTTTGCATAGTTTTTGCTCTTTTAAATACTGCAAAATTTATCTCTCAGTGCTTTAGTTTATTCTTTCCCTTTCCTTTTCTCTCTTCTCTTTCTCTCTCTCTCTCCCTCTCTCTCTCTCTCTCTCTCTCTCCTTTTCTTTCTTTCTTTCTCTGTGTTTGATGCTATCAAGGGTTCTTTGTTTTTCATCAAATGTTTCTGGGTCGTTGATCTTCTTGATTCATATTCACCAGAGATTAATTGGTTCTCTTTAATTTTCTTCTCTCTTTACTTGATTCCCAGTTTGGAATTGCATCTAATTCTCTCTTCCTAGTTCCTACAACTTCTCAAATCCCTTGTCTCATCACCTCTCCTACAAGACTAGAACTCTCTTTTTTCTCATCAAAATTTGTGGAAGATCAGTCATGGTAGGTAACAAGTAGAAAGAGCCCTTCTGAGGCAGCTATAGCAAACCCTTTTTTTTTCTTGTTGATTTCTTCTTTAATTTAACTCCCCGATTATCTCAAAACCCTTTAATTAAGTTGTTAGAAGAAAGTAAAAAGGTCGACCCAATTCTGGTTTTTTGCTCTTCTGTTAGTTCTTACCTGTGTGTTGAATTCAATTTGCAACCCTGGCGAATCCTTGGTGGGCTAATCAGCTGAGTCTACCGGGTATGGACCCGGCAGGCAATTCACCAGCCTTAAACAAACGTGACCTTGAAATTTCCATGAACGACACGAGAAGCAACGTCAGAGGAGATGATGATGATGACGATAGAGACACCGGCGATGAGGCTAAAGAAGGGGCAGTTGAGGTTGGTAACCGAAGACCCAGAGGCCGTCCTGCTGGCTCCAAAAACAAGCCTAAACCACCCATTTTTGTCACCAGGGACAGCCCAAGCGCGCTCCGTAGTCATGTCATGGAAGTTGCAAGTGGCACTGATATAGCTGAAAGCATAGCCCAATTCGCTCGGAGACGACAACGTGGGGTTTGTGTGCTTAGCAGCAGTGGCTCCGTAGCAAACGTTACACTAAGACAACCAGCAGCACCTGGAGCTGTGGTAGCTCTTCATGGGAGGTTCGAAATTTTGTCTTTGACTGGAGTTTTTCTGCCTGGACCAGCTCCACCAGGCTCGACAGGGCTCACTGTATACCTAGCTGGTGGTCAAGGACAAGTTGTTGGAGGAAGTGTTGTCGGTTCACTGATCGCAGCAGGGCCTGTTATGGTCATTGCAGCAACATTTGCCAACGCAACTTATGAAAGATTGCCCGTAGAAGATGAAGAAGATCAAGCAGGCAGTGCTGGGAATGGAGGTCAGATCCAAGGAGGACCAAGCAATTCTCCACCAGCAATTGGAAGTAGCGGCCCACAGACAGGTCTTCCTGATCCATCTTCACTTTCAATCTACAATTTGCCTCCTAATCTACTCTCCAATGGAGGACAACTAGGGCATGAGGCCTATGCTTGGGCACATGGGCGACCGCCTTACTAATAAATGGAGAGCATAGCTTCATATATAAGAGAATAATACTTGATAATTTTCTTAGATCTTACAAAAATGTTGTGTTTGTATTTAAAGATAGAGAGATTGGAAGAAAATAGCAAAAAAAGAGGGGATTGTGGAACAAGAGAAAAACCTTGGGTGATCTCAATGTATATTAAACTCTCTCCCTTTCCTTTGCTTCTTTTTCTGTTTGCAATAATAAAAGATGATTTTAGAGAGTACTCTTTTAAATTGTTTTTTTTTTCCCATATCCTCCAGTTTAATTTATTGATATGAATTTTCCTCCCTAGCTGTTGTTTTTGTTTTGTTTAACATATTTTTCTTGGTTGGGGTTACTTACCTTTTTTTTTTTCTTCATCTGATGCTGAGTAAAATAATTTTTTTGATTATGCATGATGGATTAGACAGATACAATATATATAATTATTATTTATATTGCTGCAGGAAATTTTTTTATCTTTTTATCATAAGTTAGATTTGTGTTTTGCTAATCAACAGCATTAATCATTTTTTAATCTCTGCTTGGCAGATAAGGAGCACTTAATTACATATATATGTTTGTCTGTGTCTATATGTCTTTCACACAATTTGTAGTAAAATAATAGCAACCTCAAAAGATTATTTTATGTTATCACCAGAATGCAAAGGATATCAATAAGATAGCATTGGGTATTCTGTAAAAAGACATAAGATATATATATATATATATATATTATGTATACACTTTTTTTATTAGGTGGTCTAGGTTTTTTTTGGGGGTAGGGGGAATTTAGAATTATTAATGATAAAGAGCAGTATAATTTTGTATGTTCTCCCTATAAAATAATTTTATTTATTTATTTTTTTTATAATAGTTGTATAGGTTTTAATTATTGCAACTTTACTTAAAAAGCAAGCTGCAATTAGAGACACATATATAGTCATGTAATAGAATAACTTAAAAATGAATATGATGATTAAATCAATTGATTCATATAATCATTCTTATAAGATGATATTAAAAAAAAAATTTAGATTCGAATCTTAACAATTGTAACTTTTTTACTGTCCTCATACAACTTCTTTGTACCAAAGAAAGAAAAAAAAAAAAAAAACCGAAAAATTATAAGAGGAAAAAACACATATCTTTCCAAAACTGTTTCAGTTTTAAGTCAAACCTTTTGATATCTTTCATTGTTTATAGATGTTAGAAATTATTAAAACTTTAAAAAAAAAAAAAAAACTTAAGTTTTACCAGAGACATTTTCTTTTTATTTATTTATTTATTTATTTATTTTTCTTTCGCATGCATTTCTCTGAATGGAGCGCAATACCTCATGGATCAGTCTGCTTGGGCATTGCATTTAATTAATAGCCCCACATGTCTGACCTAACCAAAGCAGCCTCTTCCATGGCAGTATGGCTCTTGTGTCTGCCATTTTTGAGGAATTACACCCATTCTTTACGTCCCCCCCCCCCCCCCCCCCCCCCTTTGAATTTTCACGTTTGATTTTTGATAACCTCAAATGTATTGAATGAGATGTCTCAATTTGCTCTTCTTGATCACAAGTTTGGTAGTAGAATATTGAGTATAATTCTCTCTCAAATATATACAATTAGACTTAAAAATGTTTAGGAAACAGTGATTGAAACAGGTATTTTATTTAGCCTTCTTTATAGATTGTTTCCTTTAAAAATATATATATTTTCACAATAGTTAATTCAATTGTTAAAGAAAAGAGTTTTTTTTTTTTCCTTTCTTATCATTCAAGGTTCAATCTTTACAAAAAGCACTCGAGGAATAGAATCATAAATGTATCGTATGCCAATGTGGCAAAACGCGTCCTTAAAATCTTTTAGAGAAGACATTAAGTTCAAGTAAAGTCTGAAGATACATCTTCTAATCGTATTGTAAAAAATATTAATAATTTGAAAAGTTTTGTGCTTACCACACTGCTTGGTTTCTTTGATATAATAATGCAATTGATTAAATAATTCTCCATCACTCAAAGCATTTTGATATATAAATGAAAGAATAAACTGAAATAGCTTCTTTTTTTTTTTTTTTTTTTTTTTTGTAATTTTTATAGGTATTCTTAATTAGCACATGATCAACTTTATGAAAAAGAAAAAGGCCCTGCCATTCTTCATACTTCAAAGTGCATTCATAAAATTTTATAGTGATATCAAAATCATCTATATAATGATGCCTTTTCCTTCATCTAATTTAATTATTTAGGCTTTTGTTTTATATACAATGATTATGTCACATATCCCATACAAATTCACAAAATTTTATTAATGGCCTGTTAATTAAATTAATTATTGTCTAAACTGAATTAAGAAACAAAGTCTTTGTATATAAACTAAGTGTTAAGCTATAAAATTCAACAATTTTCATATGTATTACTAAATATATTCATATAAGAAGACTTATCCCTTCCCAGCTTGTTTTATGTCTGGAATCTTGGACCTATAGATAAATTTTGGAAATTCATATGATGATTCCCATTTCCCATCTTGAAATAATTTTAATTTCTCTTTAAAATTTAGAGTTACTCTATAATTAGATCAGTCCAACTCCAACATAATAGTAGTTAGGTAATTACACTAGGGTATGGGACTTGAAATTCTTAAATATCATTCATATCCCATAATTAGACTACAAGGGATAAAACGAAAATAGACAGCATTTAATTGCTTAATGCTTAGTCAAAGGAAATTAATTTAGAAGGATGTAGATGGCTCTAAATGTAGTAGCCAGAGAGGAGAAGAGAACTTTATTTTATTTTTTTTATAATATAGTTTGGGGTATTTCAAATTTTGTCTGAATTTATTTTTTTTTGAATGATTCTAAGAACGTTTTCCTTCACATCTAATTGATGCATTTAAGATTTTATTTTCGAAATACACCTCACATTCACCAAATCTTGATTACAAAGAAGATAAGACAATAACAATATGATTAGATTGTTTAAGATGAAAAAAAATAGTCAATCTAAGTAAAAAAAACATATACCTTATAATATATTATAGAAAAAAAGGGAGAATAAACCATTTGAATATTTTTCACTTCACCCCATCCATTACTTTTTATTTTAACTTTATCTATTTATTTAATTAATTTTGCCTTTCATCATATTTAAGAGATGTAACTTGAGAGAAAAGGGTTTCATCTTTTTCTTCTTCCCAACTATAATTGTCCTTATGGAAAAACAAAAGAAAGATAATGGAAAGAAGAAAATCATTTTGATTTGATTTTGTACATGACTTTGCATTATCACTGAGTGTTTTCATCAGCACTATGCAATTTTCCTAACTTACCTAATTTTCCTATTGATATCAAACAAAATTATTTGCTTAATTAAAAGCAGTTATCTTCCCTAATTACTTTGATTACTTGATTTTGACATCTAAACTATCTTGATTAAAGAATAATGCTGGAAAGATGCAAAACTTAATTAATTATATTTAATTGAGGATAAATCTATAATTAATTATATTATAAATGTATTTTATTGTCTTATATATATGGATTATTATAGCAGAACACCTTTAACAATGTTGTAGATTAAGATATTTTTGTCATAAAAGAGCAATCATCAATTAATTAATTAATTAAAAATAGTTGCAAGATGTGAATTTAATATGTACTTAATTAATTTGTTTTTTAAGTGAAAGATTGCAACAATTCCTGTGGAATCACAGAACAATGATACATTTTTACTGAACATTAGTTTAATTTTTTATCACTTTAATTTTTTATTTTCTTTAAATAGGAATGATTTTTCTATGTTTAATATTCCTAGTTTTTTTTATTTATGAAAATAAATATACAAGTAATAATTACAAATTCAATAAATGATAACACACACTTTATAAATATGCAATTACATATTGAAAAACTAACATTTTGGAGAAAACATTGTCCAAGATCTAATTGGAGAAAATAGGAAACTTAAACATATGCTACTTTACCCCTTTTTTTTTTGTTGCATAATCTCAAATATATGAATATATATATATATATAAACATTTCAAAAATTAAATGTGTTATATTCTTGAAAATGTAAATAAATAAATAAAATTATAAAAACAAGTTCATATTTATATAATATATCAGAGTCAAACATATATTATTCATATTCAACACTAATATATGAGTCCAATCAATATTATAGATCTTACGATCGAGTACGAGCAAAAAGAAAAAGAGATTTTCTAACATTTTAAAAACGTTTCATTGAAAAACTTTTATATTCCACCTAATACACTATAAATCAACTTTAATCAACTTGTTTAAAATACTATTGTATCAACACACTCAAAGGATATATGAAAGGGGG
This sequence comes from Fremontodendron californicum, assembly GCA_030761205.1. Taxonomy (NCBI): domain Eukaryota; kingdom Viridiplantae; phylum Streptophyta; class Magnoliopsida; order Malvales; family Malvaceae; genus Fremontodendron; species Fremontodendron californicum. The sequence goes on along the minus strand of JAULJL010000022.1, from coordinate 21,317,295 downwards.
TATACGAAGTTAAAGAACATGGAGGACCCTCTTCACATGAATTCACATGTCATAGTTAATAAAAAATTACTCAAAACTTGACAACTTGGATACTACATTCCAACACTAAAGTCATAACATCAATTGAACCCTATTTTAGTTCAATAATTACCTTTTAAAAATTAAACCAAATTAATTAGTCATAATTAAAAAAGCAATCAAAATAAAAATTCGTCTTTAATATACTACTATTTTTAATATCACAAAGCGGAATTAAAAAATGGCACATGTCTCATTTTTTTAAATTAATTTTTTTTTATTTTTTTAAATATACCTTAAAAGATATTTATATTACTTTGCTACTCCTATAAAATTTAAAAATTTTACTGACTTTAAATGAAATAATTTTTCTTAAAACAAATATATTTTCACCTTTTTGTTCCATTTGCCTTTCCAAATGTGGCACCCTACCACTTGTTGGTTTGCACTTTGCACACATAGACTTAACTTTCTTTTAGATTGTGAAAGAATTAATTAAAGCCAATTTAGCTTACAATAATTTGAAAGAGAATCCACTAAATTAAGTCTTTGCATTAATGAAATGTAGACCACCCAATAAAAATGATTAATTAATATTTTAATTGAGTGTTTAAATTTAATATTAGAAGATTTAGTAGTGGGGCAGCAGCAAACATCATCCAAGACAAAATCCCAAAAACATGTTTTTTAACTTTTTTTTTAAAAATTTTCTTTCTTTCTTTGGCAAAAGAAGAGAGATATGTATTGGAGAAACAAAGTGACTCACTCACTCCACTTTTCCCTTAAAATGCCCCATCTAATTAATGACTAATACTAGCTTGTTGCTTAATTCACAATGTATTTGAGAGGTTGGCTAGCACCTTGAGTTGATTGGATATAACAATTTAATTAACACTTAAAAGAGAACTCAATCTATTAATCTCATTCGATTCTGAATTTAGATCAATTTCAAACTTTTACTTGATATTGGATACTGCAAATTAAATGATTAAATTTTCTTTAATTTTATTCGCTTTTGTAAAAATTTAAAGTATCAAAATGATCTGAATCCATCAATCTGTCACTCTAGATAAGATCAATTGAATTCAGCAATTTCTCAAAACAATGAGTCGAAAGATGTGGAAGAAAAAAAGAGTGTAAATTTTGTTGAAGACACCCAAAAAAAAAAGAGTTAGTTTTATATATAAAAATAAAATTGATTAAGAGATTATCATATTTTTTTTTTATTCCCTTAAATATATCTAAGGGATATATGTCACCTTATTAATTTTGTTTATAAAATTTAAAAAATTTATTTATGATAGATGTGATAAATTTTGAGAAAATAAAATTTGGTAAAAAGTAAAAAAAAAAAAAAAAGGGTGAAAAAGGACAAAAAGAAGATTTCAGTTTGCAAATTACAATAGAGGCCAGCTCAGAACAGACCCGCTAATCTGAATTCTAACTTTTTAGCTTTGCAATTGGACACCCAACCCAAATAAACCGATATTGACCGGTCAACTCTTAATGTGCTTCTACGTGGGCATCTTCTGTTGGTTGTTCTGACCCTACAAATCCGCCCGCTGCTTCCCTCCCGTCAAATGCGGGAGAAATATTGTTTGTCTTTAAAGAGGAAAAACTTTCTTCTTTCTTCAATTATTATTAATTCTTTCACAAAAAAACGCATTAATAACAATAAAAATTTTTATTTGCACCAGCCGGGAATCGAACCCGGGTCTGTACCGTGGCAGGGTACTATTCTACCACTAGACCACTGGTGCTTCTGATTACTTGTTCTAAGTTTATAAAATTAACATCAAAAATAGCCACTGACTTCTTCCTACATATATTTAAGAAAAAAGGTCTCAATTTAGATAAAAAAAAATATTACAAATGTTGAAATTCGAATCTTACACTTATTAAAAATAATTACATGAATCAACTAGGTTAAACACAAGTTTAACTAGATAACTCTATTCCATAAAGATTTGGCATTTCAATGTAATTAATGACATTTATTTACAATTGAACTTTATTGTAATAAAAAAAACATCATAAATAAGAGTTCATCGAGTTAATAAATAAAAGAGTTTTTTCTTTGTTAATCAAAGTTTGATTTTTGTAAAGAACATTTTCAGAGCAAAATTTTGAATGCATTAATCCAATGTAAGAAACTGTGATTTTAAACTCACACAAAAGAAAATTAGATCTAGACAAAAATTAAATATATCTTTGACGGCATTATAAAAGATACACGCAAAAAGCTATTATTTACATTAAAAAGTTTAAAATATTCAACAAAAATAAAGTTCTCTTTTTCTTTTCTTGATTATAAATATAATTATATATAATTTTGAAATAATAACAATAAAAATGGAAAAAACTATTTATGAAAGATAGGAGTTGCACAAAACATCATGGCTTGTCAAAGTAGTGTCTCTTAGTGAAGGAGCGACTTGGATTGGTGTTGTTAGAGCTGACTCTTAATTGTTGGTCATCTTGTAAGTATTTAACAATATTTCATTACTACTAAACATATATTAAAAGATATACTTACAGTTTTGGTAGAACCAAAAAATAGAATATCGAGTCAAGGTTGGACCTCCGACATTAAGACGATTATTGCCTGCTTAACGGTGCTTACAGTCTATTACAATTCGTCTCCCAAGTCTTTTCGATAACGTTGCAGTTGAGAACACACCCGAAGCAACACGGTGAACTAAAAAAAAGATGTTGGTCTCTCTCACGCAAAGAAGAAAAAACATTTCGAAATTATTTCAATCTCTTTAAAACAAATACAGGTCTCCGGAATAAGTAAGAAACCAGAAGCCTGTTCGGACAAGATACAACTGTTGAAAAAAATCATTTGGTTAAAAATTGTGACATTAGAAAAAGAACCAAACGGTTATATCTGATCCGAACAAACATGTTTCAATCAAATAAAAACATTCAATAATCATTGATATCCAACATTAATTATGGTTGCATTACCAAAAAAAATTGCTCCAAATCAAATGAACGGCTAGAAGTAGAACTGAAGAGTCCCAAATACTTTTAATTTCTTAATCAAATTGGCAAAAACACGTGGCTAGTGATCAAATCTCGACATGACCAGCTAGCTTCGTTCAAGTTGATCGATGAACATTATTAATCAGGCTTTTGTTTGTCCTGCCTTAGTCAATGAATGACATATTCCTTTTTTGGAAAGTAAGACTTGTGATTGGATTTCAAATATTGTGGCTTATCATCTCAACAAAGCAATTAGCTAGACATCTTGTAATATTTAAATTCAAACCCAACAATATTCTTATTGATTATGAAAATGGTTACTATATATTATTAAAAGAGATTGAAGAAATTAAGATAAAAAAATGATTATATTCTTGAACCGGAATTATTTAGCTTTTGGAAGTTTAATTTTGAAAAGTATAATTGTAATATATTATGCATGTTACTTAAAATCAATCGATAATAAATTTTTCATCTTTTAAATTTTGAATTATCTGTAATCTTATATTAAAATTGAATCATTTCAACTATTACCAATTTATTTTAGATTTGATACTTAACATGATATCAGAGTTTAATTTTTGTTATGTTATATTCTCTTGCTCTGTTATCTTTTTTGAATTTGTCATGTGGCAGGCTTGCTCCTTTATTTTTAGCCTACACATGATAGGGCCTGTTAAGTGATGTTATCGTTCATTTGTTAAGTCTTGGGTTGTTTGTGATCTTATATTTAAGTTAAGCCTCTTCACTTGTTACCAATTGATTTTAAGTTAAATGCTCAACATAAATATAGAGACTCAACTTGAATATATATAAGACAACAAAAAAATTCAAGACTTAACTTATATGAATAACATCACTCTCCCTCACCTGTTTGGTCAATATTAATAATAGAAACAAAAAATCTATCACATTGTAACGCTCAAAAGAGACAAATCTAATAAATTTTTTTTTTGGATAATTGAAACATTATTTCAAAATTCAAAAAGTAGAAAAATTGCTACATGAGTATGAACAGGTAAAGCCTACAAATATTCACTCTTGGCTTAAACCCCACTGTCTACACAAAGAACTATTTCAGAATTGTTTAAAAACTTTGAAAAAAATGCAAAAACGCGCCTTAACAACATCAGTTATAACTTGGAATAATTCATCTGAACTTCTTTGCCTTGTTGAATGTCTTCTAGAGTTTTTTTCCCCAGATATAATAAATAGTCGTTGTCCAAGCAAATATAAATAAAGTAGAGTTGAAAAATTTACCTTTCATGTTCAATATTACCAATTGGATGTTATTGCTCCAACTATCAAACCTCCTGTGCACAGAGGTAGTTGTAAGTACCCTCTGCCATAATTGTGATGAATAAGAGCAAGCAAAAAACAGATGATCCCTGCTTTTCTCTTCTGTCTGACATAGCAAGCATGTAGTCGTCTGAACCAACTCCCATCTTCTCATCCTGCCCATAGTGCTAAGCTTGTCAAGGATGGCTAGCCAAGCTATAAAGGAAAACTTTGGCACATTGAGGGAAAACCATACAATGTGATGCCATTGCACTCTAGCATGCTTAGTTCTCAAGTGATTCCAGGTGTCTTTGATAGAAAATGCTCTAGATTTTGATGCTGCCCACGTTGGCCCTTCATTCTCATTTATGAGAAAAATAAACAGATTCTGTGCAAACTCTCTTAGCTTTAAAAGCCTTCTCCACACCAGCTGCATAACTATGGCATCTTTACTTGCCAAAAGATAGCCATTCTCAAAGGATAAGCTTTAACCCAAGTTACCCAGATTGAGTCTAAATTGCTGAATAAGATTCAGATGTGCTTCATAATACATGCAATGTTCCATACTTAATCTAATAAACTCGAATTCTCATATTATGTTAAATATTTAATCTAAAATTAATCGGTAAATAAGTGAAGAAGTTATATATATATGACGACACTAAACATAACATGTTTAAAAAATTCAAACTTTTTTAAAAGGTAAAAAATATAATAATAATAATAATTACAGATATCAAGAAGAGGATTAATTAAATATTAAAGAGCAGAACTTGTTAGCATATCCTGCAACAATTTGTTGAAACTTAACAAACTTGTTAACATTTTGGAATATCATACTCTTGCATAATGACTTTGGTTATTTATATTGTCAAATAATTAAATCTCACATTTTTCTCATTTCCCTAACTAATTAAAAATTTTCCCCTAATAATGCTAAAGATAATGATCAGTTAATCAAAAGGACAGCTCATCTTTAATTTGAATTTGTCAGCAAGCAAATACAGACATGAAGTGGGAGGCTTGGAGATTGTGAATCAACAATATTTGTTTATTTACCATGTTATATATAAAAGAGGTCGCAACTTGAAGATAGAAAAAGATATTTCAGATGTTGAAATTCGATCCCAGATCAACTGAATGTCACTTTTTAAAGGTAAATGCATAAATCAATTGAACTAAACTTCGGGTTCATAAATCAATGTTTTGTTCTATAATTAAATGACTTTTTTTTTCAATATATACAATCACTAGATGACATTTTGAAGCAAGGGTTTTGGCTGTTTTCTATTGTAATTACATTGACTAAGGAACTATTCTTTTATATATATATATATAATCAGCAACAAAAAAAAATCATCTGATTTTGATGTACACTTTTTTTTTTTTAAATTTCTTTGGATTGACTCGCTTCAGCTTTATTAATAATCTTAATCATACCAATTAGTAGCAAAATATTGTATTCAATCAACTTAACAAAGATAATATTTTGAAATGCAGCAGCAACCTCTTTTTTATAAAAAAATGATAGTCAATTTCATGTTGCCCAGATATACATTGATGACGAATTTTTTTAATTATTTATATAATTGTCACATATTTATTTATTAATTAAATAATTTATTATTTTTTAAACCTTGAAAACTTCCTTTGATCATGAACTAATTAATTAATCTATTAATTAATACTAAACATTTTCTCTTCATTTTTCCAAGTCAAAAGGAAGACTTTAGTACTTTACTATCTACCTTGAGCAAGGATTTAAAGAATCAACACGTGTTTAGAGCATAGTTTAAAAAATAATAAATTACTTAATTGATAAATGAAGATGTGACAATTATATAATTCTCATTATAGAATTAAAAAAAATTATCCAATATAAATTTTATTAAAAAATTAAAAAAAAATTACTGAAAAGGCAAAAGAAGAAGATCAAATATTATTTATGCTTTTCTAAATACTAGTATTTGTTGTCACATGCGTTTGCACGTGAATGCTCGTTGATTTATTTATTTTTGATTATATAATTATATATTTTAAAATAAATAAAATAAATAAAGTGTATATTAACTAAAATTTGCATTAACATGTAAAGTTTGTTTATATACAAATTATATCAAATTATTATAATTTTTTTTTATTTTAATATTAATATAAATATAAAAATAAAATTAATTATATCAAATAAAAAAATTCAATGTAATTAAATTTTAATTCTGTTTTATTTATACAAAATAAATTGAATAAATTAATTTTTAAGGTTAGTGAAAAATTAAAATTTTTAAGATAAAGCAATTTCATATAAAATTTTAATTATTTTTATTTATTATCAAATTAATCCATTTAACAAAAGTGTTTTAATGAAATTAAACTTTTTACTCATAAATTAGAAAAATTTTATTAATAATAAAAAATAATTATAATAATAATTTAGAATTATAGTGAACAAAAATTATTATTTTCGTCAATTTAATTTTTTTTATATTCGTGCTTATATATATATATATATATATATATATGTAAATTATTCCAATTATGATGAACTGGGCCATGGCCCTGTAAAATACTTCATTTTGGATTTTTAATTGGTTAAATCCAGAGCAGCAACCAAATGGTCCGAAACTCAGTGGCCCATTTTTGAAATAGAATGGAAACAGGCCTCCTTCCTAATAGTGCTTAGTGGGGTGATGATTAACATGTATAATTTATAACAAATCCGGAATTAAATATTTACAAGATCGGTTGAAGATAAACAATTTGATTTATTGATCGAGAACAAAATCACAAAACGAAAATCTTTCCATGTTTTCATAGCTTAAATCTCCTTTATAGATTCAGAAAATTTGAAAGAATATTTTCTTATGATTTTTTTAGAGAACTTCTTTCTCAATTTATGTATAAATTCTCTTTCCTTTTCATAGACACATAATTTTATCCGGACCACTAAATCAGATATTTTTTTTTCTTTCTAAAATGATGTTTCAGAACGCAGAAAAGCTCTTCTCATCCTGCAGGTGGTATTCCGAGACTTAGTTTAAGGGGCCGAGCATGAAAAGTCAATTTGGAAAAAGTCAACCCGAAAAAGTCAACCCCAAAAAGTCAACTACTGAAAAAGTCAATCCATATTCAAAATCAAGATTCAAAATTCAATTGAACAATGGTGAAAGAATTTTGATAATCCGAGGTCTACAACGAAAGATATGGAGTTCGGAAGATGGGTTACAAAGATTCAGTGGAAAGGAAGCCCTTGTTCAAAAAATTTGGGAAAAAATGCTTAAACGATTAAATTGGTCGAAATTAGGGATTCCGAATGAAAGATAAGCAAAGACTACGGGTAATGGATAGGCCATTTGGAGGCAAAACTGAAGGAAAAGTCAATTTGAAAGAAAACCGAGAATTAGGGTTTTTGATGGATTTTGGCGAAATTGGAGAAAATTGCAGAAATGGCCCGATTCGATAAAATTAGAGCCCCTAATTGATGAGGAGTGAGTAAACAAGGATAGCTCAAGGCTCAATTTGAAGTAATTCCGAGAAAAGAGCCGATTGAAGAAAAAACGAAAAAATGAGGAAATTCCCGATACTGAAAAAGGAAAAATCAAAACGGAGGAGAATTTGATCGCAAAAATTAGGAATTTCCAGACCAAATCCAATTCAATATATGACAAAGGCACAAAAAAAAAAGAAAATATGGAAATCAGACTTGTTTTGAGTAAAACCGGGCTTTAGAGGTAAAAGGGCAAATTTGGAAAATTTGAGAAAAATAGCAAATGAGCTCCAAAAATTACCAAAACTTCCAGTCTCAATCTTAAATCATTTGGAAGAGATTGGCGAAGAAAAATCCGGATTCAGAGTTCGTTTGCAAAATGGCAAATTTCGGGCCCACTAAGCGAAATTCAAGAAGATAAATCCCGAAAAAATCGCAAATGAGTTCGGAAAATTATGAAAACTTCAAGATCTCAATTTTAAATTATTTGGAAGATAATGGCAAAGAAAAATCCGGATTCGGAGTTCGTTTGCAAAATGGCAAATTTCAGGCCCACTAAGCTGAAATTCAAGAAGATAAATCCCGAAAAAATAGCAAATGAGCTCGAAAAATTATGAAAACTTCCAGATCTCAATTTTAAATTATTTGAAAGATATTGGCGAAGAAAAATCCGGATTCGAAGCTCATTTGAAAAATGGTAAAAGTTCGAGTGCATAAAGGGCAATTTTGGAAGAAAATCCGAAAAAATAGCAAATTGAAAAAATTAAATTTGGATTTGGAGTCCGTTTACTATTTAATTAGGTTTGGGGGCCAAAAAGATCATTTTTCGAAAAAACTGAAGAGGGCCTTTCTTGCAATTAAAAAAAATGGAGAGTTGGGCTGGAATATGAAGGGTCAGCCGGCCAAGCCCATGAGGAGAGTGATTTTTGCTGAGCCATTTCATCCAAAGGCCAAGAGTGGATAAAAAGGTAGTTATTTTTTTGATCAAGCCTTTGTAATTGTGCCACATGAATCAATGCATGAAGAGGGAGGATGTCAACATATTTTATACTAGCTGTATTTTTGGAGAGCTAATCCCTTAATCTAACGATGGTAATTTCACATAAAAAGTATCTTGGATTAAGGGCCTTTGGATCAAAATTGGTTAGGAAAAAATGACAACATTCTTCTAGATTATTCTAGGCCATTCGACCAAGGCTTTAGGGGGGATTTCATTTTTGCTGAGGCTCTTGGCTGAAGAGAGGAGGCAGTAGCTATAGCATAGAAAAAAAGAGAGAAAAAAGAAAGGAGAAAAAAAGAAAGGAGAAAAAAAGAAAGGTTTTGCTTACTACTTTTTGATTTGGAAAGCTAGAGCCCTCCTCCATACTTTGTTGATCTGATTTTGCTATTTTTATTTCTATTTTAATTTTCTTTCATTAAATAAACTCGTTTTTCAAAATAAGTTTTTAAAAGGTTTCTACCTTGTATTTTCATAAGTAATCAAGAAAACAAATTTTTACTAAGTTTTTAATACAATGGCCAAATGGTATCTTTTTTTTTTAAGATGATTTTGTGTTCAATTTTGTTCATGTGCTTGGTTGTGGTAGGAAAGCTTACTTGTGGTAGGTTAGCTTGATTGTGGTAAGTTAGCTCTACATCTATACCATGTGTTTGTGATAATGCCATGCCATATCAATATACTACCATTCGGCCATATTGATTTTGGTTACCATGTTTGCATTTTTTTTTTCATGTTTACTTGCCTAATGCACTTCCATTTATGTTCATACATCTGGACCATGCCATGTTCATAAGTTACATTCGATCACACATCATTTTGATCTCCATGTTTGCATTTTTATCATATTTATTAGTTCAACATGCTTCCATTTAGGTTTTGCATATTTAGGTTGCCATGTGTTTGTGTTATTGTCTAGCTAGGATTTCATATGTTTGTTTAGGGGTCCATTCGGTTTCTATGCTTAGGTTTGTCTTGTGTATGTGCATTTTCATTTTGTTTAGCTTTCATGCATTCATTTCATGCTATATATGTTTTTTATGACATGTAGTTCATTAGAAGACATTCGGTCATATAGGTAGTTTAGGTCATTTTAGGTCTTCATTTGGTTTTCATGCACATATTGTATAACATTTTAGGCCTTAGGTTGCCATGTTCTCATTTCATGCATATCTAATATGTCATTTTAGGAATTAGGTTTTATATAATTTCATTTCATGCCATATATGTTTCTTATGACATGTAGTTCATTAGGGGGCATTCGGCTATATGGGTGGTCTAGGTCATTTTAGGTCTTCATTTGGTTTTCATGCATATCTTGTATGACATGTTAGTTATTAGGTTGCTATGTCTTTATTTCATACATATTTTGTATATCATTTTAAGCATTTGGTTATCCATGTATGTCATGCATGTTTCATCTCCCATATTAGACTTTAGGTCATTATGATTTTTATGTCATATTAGTCTAGGCAATTCTATTTCATGCCATGCATATTTTTTATGACATAGTAGGCATTAGGTCATCTTAGTATTACCATGCATTTTCATGACACTTTAGGTCTAGGTTACATTTGCATTACCATGCATATTAGGTTTAGGTAGCATTTATTGCCATGCAAGTTCATGCTAGGCATTAGATCATCTTAGTATTACCATGCATTTTCATGACACTTTAGGTCTATGTTACGTTTGCATTACCATGCATCTCATGCATATTAGGTTTAGGTAGCATTTATTGCCATGCATTTCCTATGTCATTTAGGCTTTAGATCATGCATTTCATACATCAAATTTGCTGTTTGTTCATGCATCTCATATCATACCACTTGATTTTTGACTTAAGCCAATCAATGGCTTAAGGTCAAGCTCACATGAGCATACTTGTGGAAAATTGAGAAGTTGTCAAGTTGATTTTTCTACCTTTGTGTTTTTTTTTTTACTTAAGCAATTCTTGTCCAATTTTTTAGAAATTTTATCTACTGTTTTTAGGTCCTTACAAGAGTCTCCAATATTTTTACTTTGATTTTTGAATGATTTTATCAAAAGCTAAAAAATGATTTTTGGCAAAAGAGTTTTTCACCCAGTGTTCTGAATTTCGTGATTTTTCTGGTGGGTTATTCTTAGTCTTAAAATTAAGACAATTTTCCCCATATATTTGGACATGTTATGAGTCTCCTATATTTTTTTTAGATTTTTTTGAATTTTTTAAAATAGGTTAAAAAATCACGTTTTAAAACTGGACAGTAGAGTCAGATTTGAATTTGAGGGAAAATTAATTTTCTGTTTTGTCTAAGGCAATAAGAGAAGGCTGATTAGGAACCTTAGCTACTGTCCTAGGTTGATTTCTAAGCCATTTTAATCTTAAAAAATGATTTTGTAAAGCTCGGGTCAAGAGTGGTCAAGTCCGGGTTTTCAAAGTTAGGAAAATAGAGCCATTTTTAAAAGGGGAATTCAGCCATGTATTATTTCTCATTCAAGATTTTCAAAATTATTTTCAACCAATCACAAAGTATTTTTGATTCGAGAGAATTTAATTTGATATCTTTTCCTAAGATAGTCGGATATCTTTTTAGGTATATGGATTTCCTTATTTAAAGGAAAAAATACACTTTCATGCATTACATTTTCCATGTTCATGCATATTATATGATATATGATTTGTTTTGCTATGAATATTTCTATGACTATGTTATTGTTTTGATTTATATTTATGGTGTTATATTTGTTTGTTATATGGTTGTGAATATTCTACGTTATCCTATGCTTTTTATTTTGTCCTTTATTTTTGTCACATCATTTAGGATTTACTATGTCCATGCATTGTTATTTTTATTTTCATGCATATTTCATGATAACATTATTTTATGATACATATCATTTCATTTAGAATATGTTAATTCACTTAGGTTATATTATTTCATTTAGAATATATTATGTCACTTAGGCTATATCATTTCATTTAAAATATACCATATTACTTAGGTTATACCATGTCATTTAAAATATGTTATGTTACTTAGAATATATTATGTCTTGTAGAATATACTATGTCACTTAGATTATATTATGTCATCTAGGTTATATTATATCATTTAGATTTTGCTATGTCATCTTTATTATGTCAAACATGTTCATATTCATTTTTTTAAAATGTTTTAAAATAAGATAATGATTTTCAATAAAATAAAGATATTTTCGAGTTAAAATAATTCATGAGTTCTCTACCGGGTTTTCTAGAGAGGATATCATCAATTATCATTAATAAACGAATATCTTTTTTTTCAAAAAATGAGAATGATTTGGAAAGTTTTCCAAATAAATAAATTTTTTTATATTTTTTCGATTTTGTCGAGGAATATAGGAAAATTTTGAATTAATAAATTTCGGATCACTTTCAATAAAAAATGGAATTATTTTACTTTAAATTGGGAATTATCTTTAAATGCCAAATCTAAAACCGATTTTTTACCGAGACTTGAGATAACACACGATTAATAAGGTACCGTTTTATATGGGCGTTGTGGGGGTGCTAATCTTTCCCCGCACATAACCGAGTCCCGAACCCGCCTCTTTGATTTCTCTGGTTTAAAAATGCAGACTTGAAATTGGTTTTAAAAATATTTTAATTAATTTTAAAATGTTTTACAAAACCGGTTTTAATAGGTGGCCGATCACACCTAGCTAAAAAAGATTGGTGACGACTCCATGTCTTTTTCGAGGTTGTTTTCAAACCCTCATTTAATTTCAAGAGGAATTAAGTCGACTTTTTCTCTATTTTCCAATGTCACGCTTAAAGAGTATAAAGTCTCGCGATGAGACTTGTTATTTTTTTAGGTTGCGACAGCTTGGCGACTCCACTGGGACACTTAGAGAGTCAGGCCTAGAATTAATCGTGTGTTATCAAAGTCTCGATTTTGTTGATTTAATTGGTATTTAATTTTAATTCCCATATTTTTTTCAATAATAAGAAGAATTTTGAAAATAATAAAATGTTTTAAATATGTCCATTTTTCATATGCATGCATATTATTATTGTTCTCTGGTTATTTTGTTGTGTATATTTATGTGTTGCTTAACTGATGCTTTACATTGTTTAATTTTATTGGGATATTTAGAATAAGGGGTGTAGAATAGGTGGTGACAGGTTTGTTTTGTTCCTCCGCACACACTACATTTGCATAACATGAACTCTCTCCTCGGGTTTCGTCCTTTTAAGTGGGAGTAAAGTAACTACGCCTTTGTGATGATCCTCCGTGTGGGCTAGTGAAACACTTCCGAAGTATAAAGTACCTAAAGCCTTCGTGATGATCCTCCGTATGGGCTTAGGAAAATATACTCTAACGAATTGAACCCGCTTTTATCGGGGTGCCTTACTAGCCTTCACAAGCGACAGTGAGGAACAATTCGGGGCCTTTAGAACCGATTCACCTTCATATAGAGAACTTAGGCGAAGCCATGCTGGATTTCCGTTAGATACCCGAAGTTAAGAACACATGGAGGAACATTTCCAACCCTTTACCATCTTTCTATATTTTAGATTCTACAAATCGGGTGATGATGAACGAACATCATATCACCCGTAAAAGCTTGTTATTTCGTCCCAAAGGTGTCGTAATGCCGAAATTCTGTTAAAATTTTTGAGACATTTTTTTAAGCATATTGTTATTTATTTTATACTTGTGAATTCATTTCCTTACTAATTTATTTCTTTTTGTTTTCTTTTCTTTGACATGCATCATTGACACCATCATGCACTTGAAGTTTATTGGCCTTGGGATAGTAACCAACCCAAAGGACTTTCATGGAGTGCCAGGTTATTTCAGTGATCGAAGATCATGTAGTAGTTAGGGCACGGTCGAAAAAAGATGGATCTTAAAGAAAGGTTATGTGTCAGTATTGTCGGAGAGGGTAAAGATGGATCTTAAACAGAATAATCTCCAAAGGTTAGCTGACATTTGGAATCAGTGGAATGTATCAGAGAAAGATGCCTTCACCTAGAAATATGGAGATATAGCACTTTTAATTTCGATTAAGGTCAATAATGGGTTGATTCAAGCTATGGTACAGTTTTCGAATCCTGCTTATAGATGTTTCACTTTTAAATCTGACCCACTTATTGAAGAATACTCAGCACTGTTACGTATTGAGTTTCCTAATCCAGATCGGGTTTATTTGAAGGATGTGAAACCTTCAAGTTTTAAGAGAAAAGTGGCTAGGATTACGGGAATGGATACAACATGGGTTGAGAGTCATGTGGATACAAAGCAGAAAAACGGATGCATTCCATGGGAGATTCTCTGACAATTGATATTGAGTCACTCCGATAAAGAAAAAGCCAGGGATATCTTTGCTTCAGCCATCTACGAGTTAATCATATTCCTAAAGATATTGGGTCATGTGGGTATAGCCGTATTTGATTTCTTTGGAAAGTTGGAACAGAAAATCAACCCACCTCCGGCCATCATAGCGGAAACTATCCGATCTTTGAATTTTTGTAAAAGGGAAGGACAAGGGAGAAAGAATCAAGGGGTATGTACAACTCCTTTATGTTTGGATTCAAAGTCACTTCTGGAAGATAGATGAGGTTTCCTTCAAACCATACATGAAGTCTTTAGTACCGATTAGTGAATTCCTAAAAAAAGAGAAATGAAGAGAATGGGTCAAATGTTCCGGAATCTTAAAGGGGCGATGATAACTTGGAGAGCTCCATAGATGGTTCCTATGCCGATCATGTATAGATGTGGGGACAACCTGGGGGTTCCACTACTCAAAATTTGGGGATCTGTGAGTTATGCACCTCTGTTGGTGCAAAGACAGGTCGAGTCTCGACAATTCACACCTGCGACTCATAAACTAGGATTATCAGAGTTTACTTATGGAGAGGAATGGTATTCTGGAAAGGTGCGAGCAGTAATTGAAGCATGGAAGAAGACTCATCGGATAAAAGTGGCTTGGTATGCCGACTTCGTCACACCTGACTACCTGGTATGGAGGGAATTGAGGGTTAATGATAGATTATTGACATCTGATGGGGAAGAGGTCCAATTCATGAACTCACCACCAAAGGAAATGCCATCGGAGCTAGAAATTGCAAGGGCAGAATTCGGAAAAGAAAAGACCCAAATGAGCAAAGAGATTGTCCGACTTCAAGAAGAGATTGAGGACATGAAAAATAGAGAATCAGCTAAGAAAGGAGAAAAGGAAAAGATCAAAAGAGAAAGGGACACTGTCAGGGGAGATCTCAAGGAATTACACCTAGAAAATAAAAGATTTCATTTCGAGCTCATATTTGAAGGGACCATCAAGACTTTCAGAGAATGGGAGCAAGAAGTCAAAAACCTTAAGAAAAAAAGTATCTATTGGAAAGAAATAGCGAAGCATGAAGAAGCTCGAGCCAACCAACTTGAGCAAGAGAAGCAAGCTAAGGAAAGCATACACAATGATGTTTCTGCTGATATATCAAAGGGCCAGTTGGAGAATGAACAAGTACGTGCCAAATTGAAAGGCAAGGCAATTCAAAGGGAGATTATGTGAAGGAAAGTCCAAGATCCGAGGGGGTTACTCTAGGACCAGTATTTTGTAACAGCACTTTGAAATAGATAGGCGAATTACGGATTTGTCTTAGGCAATGGTTTTGTTATTTTTGATGTATTTAAATTCCAGAAATCAATGAAAGACTATTTGATTGGAATTATCCCGGGGCCAATATTTTCAAATGCATTCATCTTTTTATCATTCATTTTTCCTTCCTTTATATATTTGTTTGTTCATTCATACATTTATTCATATTTATAATCATTCATTCATTTATTCATTATATTTATTCATTCATATTCATATACTTCCTTGGCTACTATCCTAGGTTGATTTCTAAGTCATTTTAATCTTAAAAAATGATTTTGTAAAGCTCGGGTCAAGGATGGTCAAGTCCGGGTTTTCAAAGTTAGGAAAATAGAGCCATTTTCAAAAGAGAAATTCGGCCATGTATTATTTTTCATCCAAGATTTTCAAAATTGTTTTCAACTAATCACAAACTATTTTTGATTTTAGAGAATTTAATTTGATGTCTTTTCCTAAGGTAGTCGGATATCTTTTTAGATATACGGATTTTCTTATTTAAAGGAAAAAATATATACTTTCATGCATTGCATTTTCCATTTATATGATATATGATTTTTTTTGCTATGAATATTTCTATGACTATGTTATTATTTTGATTTATATTCATGGTATTATATTTGTTTGTTATATGGTTGTCAATATTCTATGTTATCCTATGTTTTTTATTTTGTCATTTATTTTTGTCACATCATTTAGAATTCACTATGTTCATGCATTGTTATTTTTATTTTCATGCATATTTCATGATAACATTATTTTATGATACATATCATATCATTTAGATTATGTTATGTGACTTAGGTTATATTATTTCATTTAGAATATACCATGTCACTTAGGTTATACCATGTCATTTAGAATATGTTATGTTACTTATAATATATTATGTCATGTAGAATATACTATGTCACTTAGATTATATTATGTCATCTAGGTTATATTATATCATTTAGATTTTGCTATATCATCTTTATTATGTCACACATGTTCATATTCATTTTTTAAAAATGTTTTAAAATAAGATAATGATTTTCAATAAAATAAAGATATTTTCGAGTTAAAATAATTCATGAGTTCTCTACCAGGTTTGCTGGAGAGGATATCATCAATTATCATTAATAAACGAATATCTTTCTTTCAAAAAACGAGAATGATTAGGAAATTTTTTCAAATAAATAAAATTTTTTATATTTTGCCCATTTTGTCGGGGAATATAGGAAAATTTTGAATTAATAATGGAATTATTTTACTTTAAATTGGGAATTATCTTTAAATGCCAAATCTGAGACTTGAGATAACACACGATTAATAAGGCACCGTTTAATATGGGCGTTGTGGGGGTGCTAATATTTCTCCGCACGTAACCGAATTCCGAACCCGCCTCTTTGATTTCTTTGATTTAAAAACGTAGACTTGAAATTGATTTTAAAAATGTTTTTATTTATTTTACAAAACCGGTTTTAATAGGTGGTCGATCACACCTAGCTAAAAAAGATTGGTTGCATCTCCATGTCTTTTTCGAGGTTGTTTTTAAACCCTCATTTTACTTCAAGAGGAATTAAGTCGACTTTTTCTCTATTTTTCAATATCACGCTTAACGAGTATAAAGTCTCACGATGAACAACCCAATTAAGCAATGAAAAACAACTAAAGACCGGCATATATGGGCCAAAAACATTTTAAATGGGAAATTTCTTCTCAAATTTTTGCTCACTTTTCCTATTAATGCTAGATAATTGTCATAACGATTTTTCAACCAGTAGACGATTTTAAAACACACAATGGAGTCGCCACCAATCCTTTTTGCTAGGTGTGATTGGTCACCTATTAAAACAGGTTTTAGTAAAATAGTTTAAAATTAATTAAAACATTTTTTAAAACCAATTTCGAAGTCTGCGCTTTAAGCCAGAGAGAAAACAAAATCGGGTTCGGGAGTCGGTTATGTGCGGGAAAGGATTTGCACCCCCACGATCATGTTTAGAAAACGGTACCATTTAATCATGTGTTATCCTAAGCCTTGATTTAATGGACTCAACAACGGTATTTAAAATTAATTTCTTTTCCAAAACATGTTTATTATTTATTTATCTTTTAAAAAAAAAGGAATTTGTTATTATTTTTTCGAAAATGAAAATGAACACAAATCTTTTATCGAGAATACTCATTAAATATTCTCAACACTCTTTGTGGTATTTAACGAGATCCTCTCACCTCAAGATATCTTAAAAATCACCACTGTGACATCTTTCGAATTCCATCGTCGGCAATTTACACCCATTTTTTATTTAAATGCGTACGATACGAATATTTAAACATGGAATGCACACGATTAAGCATATAAGACATATGATTAAATACATAATTTGACGATTAAACATACGAAGCGAAGTATTTAACGCGAGCATGGCAAAATATCAAGCGCGTATCTTTATTCATTTTTTATTTTGATCATTTCCATTTTTGAAATGAAAACGAATTTTTGTATTGAGCATATCGCTAAATACTCCCACCACTCGTGGTGATATTTAATGAAATTCTCTCACCTCAAGATATCTTAAGAATCACTACCGTGACGTTTTTCGAATTCTGTCGTCTATAAACCTCAATTTCGTATTAAATAATTTAATCATGTCATGTACAAAATGAAACTTAAATAATCTAAATAATTCTAATTATTAATTAAAATAAATAACAATTAATAAAAATATACCCTAAAAATCAAATTAAATATTAACAAACAAAATATATGCATAAATAAATAATCTATTAATAAAACAAATAATCCATTAAATAAAACTTAAATCAAATACTAATTAATGAACAAATAATTAATTAAAATAAATAACCAAAATAAGATGAATCAAATTATGTAAAAAAAAATGAAAAGTAAAAGAAAATAATAAATGAAATTGGAAAACAAAACAAAACATTAAGACAATTGAAAAATGAAAAGTAGAACCCGACCCAGTCACCAAGCTTCAAGACCAAACCCCCATTTTTTAGCTTCATTCTTTCTTGGATTTATAAAATATTATTTTCACTAAAACCCCAAAACAAGTCGAACAATGTTTCCAGATTTTCAAAGCTTTGCTTCCAAAAATAGGATTAAAAAATTCTTCTTTATCAAGTCACTTTATTTTAGATTTGAAACCCAAGGAAAGAAGAAAAATTGTTATTTTTTTTTGTTTGGTTTTCAACAAAATTCCAAAATCCAGATAACGCCTTTTTTGTATTTGCCTCAGTATTCTTCAGACATTTATTTTTAAGAAAAAAAAGAAAAAAGTCAAACAAAAAAAAATATTTTCAGAATTATACTTTAAGAAAACTGAAAATTCTTGCTGATTGTGTGAATGCTTCGTGTATGCTTGGTTCTCTTTGTCTGGTCTTTTTTCCAAAAATCGGTTTAATGTTCTTCAAACATTTTAAAAACCTTTGATCTTAAAAAACAAAAGCCTTTTGCTAGGATTCCTGATAACTATTACCTTCCTTACTTGATGCTTCCCCTTAGAGCACTCATCCAACCTTTCTTTCTTCCTAAAACTTGTGGGCCTCCTGCCTCATTTTTGCCGCCAGCTTCCCAAAGAAAATTCTCCCGCCCTTTCATTTTGCTTCAAGCTTCTATTTGAAGGGCCAAGGTTGAGTGTGTGCCAAAGGGTAGCTTGTTTGAAGTTGGCTATAGGGTAGGGGCTAGGCAGTGCAGGGGTGTTGGCTTTTGGGGTTTTGGATTTTTGGGATTTTTTCATCAAAATATGCTAACTCAAAAAGGTGTGGGAGATTGAAAAGGGTAACAATAGCTGAAAATGGGATTGAAAATTCAGAAAAAAGTGAAAGTTGACTGCCATGCTTCAGCCATGACAGTCGGCACCCTTTTTATTTTAAATTATTTAATTCTTTTTTGCATTTTTTAATTATATTAAAAGAAAGAAATAATAAAAAAAATTAAAATTAACTTTTAATGGTTTATTCTTTTTATTTGGGCCTAAATTAAGTCCATGAAAAATGTGTCCAAAGATTTCAAATAAAGTGAGCCCAATTAAGTCCAAATTAAAAGTCTAAATAAGCTCGAATTAGGCATGATCATAAATTAGCAATTCATATCAATTTTTCAAAGTAGCCTATTATCCCGGACAAAACTAGGTGTCTACAGCTACCCCTCTTTGTACATTATTGAGAATCAAGAATAGGGCAAAGATCATAGGCAACAATTTTGTCCGATCATAGAGGTCGATTTTCGAGAAAGGCTCTTGTTTCATCGTTGAGAAAAGACCCGAAGAGTTTTTTTTTTTAAAAATTAAAAAGTTAAAATTGAATTTGAGAGCGGTCTAATGATCTGGACGAAACCAGAAAATTTGACTGAAATGATCTAGACGAAACCAGAATCGGTGCAGTGATCTTGGCGAAACTAGAAATTGACTGAAAAGATTTGGACGAAACTAGAAATTCTGAAATGATATGGACGAAACCAGAAATCAATAAAAGTGAACTGGGCGAAACCAGAAATTGACTGAAATAATCTGGACAAAACTAGAAATTGATAAAGTGATCTGGACGAAACCAGAAGTCGAAAGATGACCTGACCGAAACCAGTAATCAAAAAATGGCCTGGGTGAAACCAGAAATTGACAAATGTCCTGTGCGAAACTAAAAGTCGAAAGATGACCTGGGCGAAACCAATAGTCTGATAATAACCTGGGCGAAACCAAAAGTCGAAAGATGAGCTGGGCAAAACTTGTAGTCGGATAATGACCTGGGGGAAACCAGTAATCGAAAAATGGCCTGGGCTGTGCGAAACTAAAAGTCGAAAGATGACCTGGGCGAAACCAGTGGTCGGATAATGACCTGGGCAATACCAAAAGTAGAAAGATAACCTGGGCGAAACCAGTAGTCGGATAATGACCTAGGCGAAACTAGAAGTTGAAAAATGGCCTTGGCTAAACCAGAAGATCGAGAAAGCGATCTGGGCGAAACCAGAGGTTAATTGAAATGATATGGACGAAACCAGAAGATCGAGAAAGCGATCTGGGCAAAACCAGAAATTGATGATGACCTAGACAAAACCAGAAGTTGGGAGATGACCTGGGCGAAACCAGAAGTCTAAAGATGACCTGGGCGAAACCAGAAGCAGAAGATGACCTGAGCGAAACCAATAGTCGAAAATGATCTAGGCGAAACCAAAAGTCAAAAAATGACCTGGGCGAAACCGGAAGTCAAAAGATGACTTGGGCGAAACCAAGGTCGAGATTAATTCCATAACTTTTGTGGCTTGGATGGAACCAACACTTGAAAGTGACTTGGGCGGAACCAAAGTCAAGATTGATCCCATAACTTTTGTGGCTTGGACAAAAACAACACCTGAAGGTGACTTGGGTGAAACCAAAGCCGAGGTTAATCGAAACATTTGATAGTGACTTGGGCGAAACCAAAGTCAGGCTTAACTCTGAGATAAATTCCATGACATAATTAGCTTGGACGGAACCAAAACCTGAAAGTGCGCGAAACCAAGATCGAGATTAATCTGAAATAAATTTCATAGCATGAGTGGTTTGGATGTGACCAATATTTGGACTAGACTTGACGATTTTGATGGTGACTCGACGGAACCGAAGTTTCGAAATGTCTTGGATGCAAAAATTGAAAATGATTTGGATGAAAACAACTTTTTGAATGACTTATGACACCAACCTTTGATAATGATATGGACGAAACAAAAAATCGAAATGGGGATTGACAATCTTCATGGAGACTTGGGCGAAACCAAAGTCTGGAAATAATAAAGCTTGAAAGTGACTTGGACAAAACCAAAGTCTGATTCTTGAAAATTTTAATGACTTTGAATTTTGCCTATCTCTCTGGTTGTTCACATTCTAGTTCCTTAGATGCTCATAACACTATTGATGCAACGTAATGATCGTTCCAATATCTTGATGCAAATACGAATGTCTCTTATCGAAATGTAAATGTCCTGTACAAAGGCGTAAATCTTATGATACACAAAAATGATGCAAATGCCCATGAATGATACAAGTGCAATGAACAAAACAGATGCTCACGAATGATGTGAATGCAATGAATGGTGCAGATACTCGTGAATAACTCAAATGCAAGCCAGAAACTTTTATCATTCCTGCGACTGATCTTCTTCCCAATTCATCACTATTCATATCATCTCCTTCTTGACCTATCTGTATCATCTTGTCAATAAATGGATGTGCCAACTTTCCTTTTAGCAAAATTTTTTCTTCGACAAAACATTTCTTATCAAAATTTGAAGACCTTTTTTTCTTTCTTCTCAGAGAATAATGATTTATCCCAATAATTCCTAGCTTCTTGATCATGAGAACTCCTGTCTCTTTTCAAAACAATTTTCATTTATCATTCACTTTTCCCTAAATAAATATCCCATGCTGAAAAATGCCCCAAAAAGGTTTTATCTGTTCATTTATTATTCCAAAACTAATCTTTCCAAAATGTGCTCATCTGTCGAAAACATTCGAGCCAAAATATATCTCACAAAATGTGACATTCAACTTTTATCTTGGAAAATTTTGTAACAAAAATGTGCATGCCCCTTCATCCGGGCTCGTCAAGTTTTAAAAACATGAATCTCATGAAAAGAACCGTTTCGAAATACAAACAAATTAGACACTCTTTCTTGTCTCCAAATAGTGGCATTTAGAAAGGTCAATTTGAAAGATGAGAATGGTTCCTTAAAAATTTCAACATCAACCCCCTCACAAATCTCGAGTTTTGAACATAGTTGACAATCCTATATGCTCATTGGTTGTACCAACGGTGGCTTTAAAAGTCTTTCTTTCTGCTCTAGACTGCTCTTTTTTTCGAATTTTCAATTTAGAGCCTCACCTTTCTTTTCTATGCTTTCCTTTTTTGTTGATTGTTCCATCATGCATTTCAGAATTCAAAATTTTGTCCAACGTGAGCTTGATAGCTCAAAAGTATATCTTGGCGAGGAGACAATAATTGAAGCCTCATGAATATGAACATTCCTTAAGGTACAGACTCTCCAGTTCAAATAACTGTGTTTGACCAAAGTGGACTTTTGAGGTATGTAACGTAGTCCCAGGTTCAAGGATATGAAAGAAAGGGAATGTAGGCCTAAATTATATGTTTAAGGGTGATCAGACCAGGGATCACTTCATTGTGAGAAAATTTTTCATTTTTCATTTTGACATTTCATCATTGTTCATTTTTTATTCTTTGTTTCTCTTTTGTTTTTGCCTTGCTTTTTTTTTTTTTTTTACAACTCTTTGATATCCCATCATCAAAAATTTGCCCTTCGGAATAAGGCATTCTTTTCTTGTCCTTGTAATAGAATTAACAATTCATAACCTTTGAAAAGATTTCTCATTCTATTTGCCCCTAGTGTGGGGTGTGATCCCTGATCAGGGTATATTTGGAAAAAAAATCATTAGGCTCAAAGGGGTAGCAAGTGATTACTTTTCAATATTCGTGAAAGAAAAATGAAAGATGACCACTTATCATCTCAAGCATGATCACCCAAATTGTAGAGTCATCCTTTGAAAATTTTGTTGAAAAAGTTCTCTTTTCCTTTTTAGAATCATTCTGAACATCTCAAATGCACAATGTAACTCTCAATTTTTCATTCATTTTACTTTTTACTTTTTTTTTTTTTTTTTCTGTAGCATGCTTTCGTAGTCTCTGTGATAGCCCAACTTTTTTCACCATATTTTCAAATGATGCCCCCATTTTAATTTGCCACCCAAATAGGAGTTCATGTGACTATGGAATTTTTGGAAATATCTCAGATTCGAACTCCTAAGATTTTATGTTGAAAGAGCTGATTTTTTGTCCGAGTGAGAGGAAATGTTATGGCATGAATTTTGGCTTTAGATGGCTTCTGTTCATTCTTTGCACTCAAAAAGTGAGTCAAGCGTAACTGTCAAGCCCCAAATCGAGGCATAACAGGCGTCGCACATCTGCGAGATATAATCTCACAGACATGCAATGCAACAAACTGACTAACTGAAATTCGGAAGAATCAAACGTTTAAAAATATAACGAACGAAATCAAAATGTTTATAAAAGATTAATAAATTGTATACTTGAAAATAGGGTTCCAAAACAAATTTAAAGAAAATCCATAATAATTCAAATAAAAGAATAAAGTCTCGAAGTTCTAAGTATTAGAAACATCCTGAATGTCCTAGAAACATGCACTAAAATCAGAAACGTCACTCCCCAAAATTCCTGCGTGCATGACCAAATTCAAAACCTGTAAAATGTTAAAGAAGAGAATGAGTACAACTACTCAGCAAGCAACCGACATTCCCTCAGCTGGGTTAAGCAAGTTCAAAACCTTTAGGCCAAAATAACTAATTGAATTTAATAATGTAAAATTTTGGATAATCGTATATTTGTAAATAACTTACTTCAAAATCATATAACATAATAGAACTCAACAAAAACATAAATTGTATTTTCCGAAATCTATCTCCCTTTACAAGTTATGGCCACCCTTAACCCCGGTGACAAAGGTCAGAAGTCACAACAAAAATCACAATTAACCCCAGTGGCATGGGTCAGAATATATCAAAAGCAAACTAATGGTTGTGCATATCGATATCACAAAAACCACAATTCTAAACCGGTGACATGGTTTAAATCGATTTGTATCAGAAAATACATGTCGACATGGCCAACGTTTAACCCCCGTTGACAGGGATAGAACATAGTGTATCAGGAGAGTATTCAAAACACACAAAAACCAGATTATCCATAATGTACCATAATTATATTTTCTTTATAAGAAACAAAGCGTACTTCTTCCACATAAATTATGTAGTAAAATAAAAGTCATAAAGATATACATATGATTAGCACAAATGATTTTCATAGTCAATTCAAAATAACTTTAGCTTTCATGCTTAACCCGGTTTAATAAAACATAGGACAAAATATTATATATTGCATACATGATATAAGAATCTTTAAGGCTGATTTTTCGAGACTTAAACACCGAAGGAACGTCAAGTCACTTACCTGATTCGCTAAACCGACACTTAAGCAGAAAATCACACAAATCTCCTAGTAGCCTAAGAATTCAAGAAGATATTCAAAAATAAAAAATTAAATAAAAATAAATAAATTTAACAAGTATGACCTTCCGTTGCTCATCCCAAGACATTTAGGTTGTGTGGCAACCTCTCTAACAAACCAAAAGTATTTGGTAATATAATCTTTAATAAAACGTTTCCTTATTAATAATGAGAAAATATTTAAAACTAAGTAAAATAGAAAATTAAAATTTAAAACATAAAATCAGTATCAATATGATTTTTTGATGAAAATATAATTACATATTAAATAAAATTTTCATTTATAAGCTTATACATAATTAAATAAGTTTTTTCACGAAATTAAGCAAAATGAAGACAATTTTGTAAAAATATATTTATATAAGTAAAAATTCACAAAAATGAATGTAACTGAAATTGATATGATTTTTAACAAAATATATTTAATTTTGGCAGAAAATAATTTTTAAAACAATAAAATTGAAGAATTTCAAATTCTGAAATTTTTATTTTTCATGATCATTTGGCTTACTTTGAGCCAATATAACTCACAACCCGTGAGGTTTACAGTAATGTTCAAAATACCAATTCAAAGTAGGAATGTATTATAATATCATAGAATTTAATTTATGTAAAAATGATTACATATAGCCTAAGTTTCGGGGGTTCAAACTTTGAAAATTATCACAAACTGACCAGATTTTTCTGGGTTTTTCTGGGATTCTAGTTTCAAGTAGCACACTTTGGGACCTCGATTCTCTTAACATAGAACTTATCTCATCAATCTACTGACACTAATGGAAAGATCACATTTCATAATATAAAAACCATCCAAGATTCGACAAAAAGGACCACCAAAAAATGGAGTTCCGATGACCTAAATTTGACTTGTCAAAACTGTCAGAAATCCAAAATCAACAAACTTCAAAATTTGTTTTCTCCTAAATTACTCAACCAAATGAGGTGCCACACATACCATTGGAAAGGTCTTGAAGATACCTTTCTATAGGTACCAACAATGTCGTCGGAAAGTCACCGGAAAGTCATCGGAATTTTTAGAGAGTGAAGATAGTTTAAAATAAATGTTTGGATTTTGTGCAAAATCATTCAAAACATAAAAATTTAAAGGAAACTAAGTAAAATATCACCTTAACCATTGTTTTTCAGAATAGATTTGCCTTTCCTTTGCCTATCTTCTTCTTCTCTATGGTTAGGTTTTTCCAAATTTCCTAACTCTCTGTCTGACAAACACCAAGGTAAAAAGAAAATAAGCCTAACACTTTTTAATTATTATTAGGTTAAACTAATAACTCACATTGGGCCAAAAATAAAATATAACAAATGGACTGGATGCATGTGAAAAAAAATAACCAAGTCAAAATTTTGTGGGCTTTACATCCTCCCTTCCTTAAAAGAAGTTTAGTCCTCTAAACTCTTACCTTGGCTCTCAAAAAGGTGAGAAAATTTTTCTAACTCCCAAGTTGCTTCTCATTCGGTATGATTACTCGACTGAACCTTAACATAAAGAATTGTTCTTCTCCTCAAAACTTGCTATTTTCTATCGAAAATATGTAAAGGGACAAATCTTCTCTAAGTCTCAAATGAGCTAAACCGATCATGTGACTCGAACCCGAAATATATATTCTCAACATCGAAACATGAAATACATTATGCACTCCGGATAATGCAGGTGGAAGTGCAATCTATAAGCCACATCTCCTATATTATCAAGAATCTCAAAGGTTCCCACATAACGAGGACTAAGTTTCCCACGAATTTCAAATCTCATCACTCCTCTAGTTGGAGAAACCCGTAAGAACACATGGTCACCAACCTCAAATTCCAGTTTTCGTCTCCTATTATTAGCATAACTTTTCTACCGACTTTGAGCTACACGAAGATGTTCTCTAATCAATTAGACTTTTTCAATTGCTTACTGAATAAGATTCGGACCCAATAATTGTCTCTCGCCTACATCTTCCCAACCAAAACGAGATCTACACTTCCTTCCATACAAAGCTTCAAAGGGAGCCATCTAAATGCTGGATTGGTAACTATTATTATAGGCAAACTCCGCCCAAGGCAAATGGCGATCCCTTGAACCTCCAAAATCCATAACACATGCTCTCAACATGTCCTCCAAGATTTGGATAGTCCTCTCAGATTGACCATCCGTTTGGGGGTGAAAAGCAGTACTAAATCGAGTGCCTAAAGCATTATGCAAACTCTCCCAAAATTTTGCAACAAAACGAGAATCTCGATCAGACACTATAGACACTGGAACACCATGAAGCCTCACAATTTGCTCAATGTACAACTCCGTCAGCCTCTCTAATGACATTCCTGTATGAACGGCCAAGAAATGTACAGACTTTGTCAATCTATCGACGATCATCCAAACACCATCATTTCTCTTTGGGGTTCTAGGTAAACCTGATACGAAATCCATTATGATTCGTTCCCACTTCCATTCAGGAATTCGAAGAGGTTTCAACAATCCCGCAGGTCTTTGATGTTCGGCCTTAACTTGTTGACAAGTCAAACACTTAGCTACAAATTAAGCAATCTCTCTCTTCATATTATTCCACCAGAATGTGGTTTTCAAATCTCTATACATTTTGGTACCGCCAGGATGAATCGTATAGTTACTGTAATGAGCTTCCTCCAAAATCTCTTTTCTCAATTCTGAATCATCTAGAACACAAATCCTACTGCCAAACCTCAAAGAACCGTCCTCATGAATTCGAAATTCCTGTTTTGAACCAGAATCCACCTCAAGTATGATGTTTTGGAGCTGAGGATCATTAGCTTGAGCATCTTTAATCCTCTGAATTAGGGTAAGCTGAACTCGTAAGTTTGCCAAATGAGCTCCAGAACCTCGTACACACACATCAATATCCATTCTCCTCAGGTCTTCCAAAATCTGTCTTTGAGAAGTAATTACTGAAGCCAAATTTCCAACAGATTTCCTACTTAAAACATCAACTACCTTGTTCGCCTTACCAGGGTGGTAACTAATGGTCAAGTCATAATCCTTCAACAGTTCTAACCATCTTCTTTGCCTCATATTCAACTCCTTCTGGGTGAAAAGATATTTCAAACTCTTGTGGTCCGTAAAGATCTCACAAGACTCACCATATCATGAGTAGGGTAATTCTGCTCATATGGTTTTAACTGCCTAGAAGCATAGGCTATCACTTTATCATTCTGCATGAGAACACAGCCTAATCTTTTTTTAAAGCATCATTATAGACGATGAAACCCTTTCTAGCAATAGGTACGGTAAGAATAGGAGCGAAAACCAACCTTCTCTTTAATTCTTCAAAGCTCTTCTCACAATCATTCGACCACTCAAATCTAACTCCCTTCCGAATCAATCTGGTCAAAGGCATAGCAATACGAGAGAAATCCTCCACAAAACGCCTATAGTATCCTGCTAAGCCCAGAAAGCTACGAATCTCGGAAACATTATTCGGCCTATTCCATTCTACTACCGCCTCAATTTTCTTTGGATCAACAGAAATCCCGTCCTTCGACACCACATGTCCAAGAAAGGCCACACTAGTAAGCCAAAACTCACACTTCTTTAATTTAGCAAACAACTGCTTCTGCCTCAAGGTCTCTAAAACAATTCTCAAATGCTCCTCATGCTCTTCTGAACTATGAGAGTACACCAATATGTCATCAATAAAGATAACCACAAATTTATCCAAGTAAGGCTTAAAAACCCTATTCATCAGGTCCATAAAAGCAGCTAGAGCATTCGTCAATCCAAAAGGCATCATAGGGAATTCATAATGCCCATACCGAGTTCCAAAAACAGTTTTAGATACATCTTCAGTTCTGACCTTCAATTGGTGATACCCAGATCGAAGATCTATCTTAGAGAACACCTGAGCAATATTTAACTGATCAAATAGGTCATCAATTCGGGGTAAAAAAATACCTATTATTCACAGTTACCTTGTTCAACTCACGGTAATCAATACACAACCTCATACTACCATCCTTCTTTTTCACAAATAACACCGGAGCTCCCCATGGGGACACACTAGGTCTAATGAAACCTTTGTCAAGAAGCTCTTGCAATTGCTCTTTCAACTCTTTCAATTCTGCTGGGGCCATTCTGTAAGAAGTCTTAGAAATAGGACTAGTGCCAGGGAGCAAATCGATAGAGAAATCGATTTCCCGATCTGGAGGCAATCCGAAAATATCATCAGGAAAAACATTAGGAAAATCTCTCATAATTGGAATACTCTCTAACGCCATCTCATCGGTTCTAGTTTCAGTTACTGTTGCCAAGTACCCTTTACAACCACTTTTCATTAGCCGACTAGCTTGCAAAGCAGAAATAACTTTTAAAGGGACATATGCACCACTACCATAGAAACTAAAAGGTATTTCACTAGGGATTTCAAAGTCTACCCTTCTTTTCTGACAATCAATCTTAGCATAATGAGTAGACAACCAATACATCCCTAGGATCACATCAAAGTTGTGCATACTTAAAACATGCAAATTGGCAACCAATTCCCTATCCTCAATTATTACCACACACATTTTGCATATCTGATTAGACACAAGTTGACTTCTAGCTGGTGTGTCAACACATAATTCATATTCCAAAGGTGTACAAAACAATGAAGACTTTAGAACAAAGTGGATGAAACAAAAGAATACGAAGCACCAGTATCAAACAAGACGTGAGCATAAACAGAGGCAACTGATAGAATACCTGAAACAACAGTGTTTGATGCTTCAACATCCTGCTGAGTTAAAGCGAACACACAGCTTTGAGTCCGAGGTCTTCCCCCTCTTTGAGATCCAGTAGAAGATGTCTGCGCAGTCTGAACAATCTGATTGGGCTTTGTCCTTTGAACTACTGATGGTTCAGGGGCTCGAAAGTTCTGAGATTTTTGCACTGATTGTGAATCTTGGGAATTATAGGACACTTAGCAATACGGTGACCCTGCTGGCCACATCTAAAGCATGCACAGTGACATGCCTACAATCAGCAGCTCGATGTCCTCCTCCACAAATCGAACACCTAGGACCTTGTTGAGATACCCTACCATGAGAGGATTGAATTCCCCGAGGAGGAAACTTACCTTTAAAGGTAAAGGAAGCTTGAGACCCTCTAGTGGCCTGGAATTTGGAAAGACCACTAAAGGCCTTCTTACTTTGAAAATTAGAATCTTTGTCTCTTTTCTTCAAAAATTCCTTTCTCTCTTCCTAAGTTTCCATCCAGACTAAATCTAAGGACTTCACCCTACCAACCACTTCATTACAACTAGTCAAATGCAACGGAGCAAGTCCTCTACAAATATGAGCATTCAAGAAATTTTCAAACCTTCTAGCTCTACTCTCATCATCCGAAACAAGAAAAGTGGCAAATTTTGATAGTCGATCAAACTCAGTCTCGTAATCATCCGCTGTCATAGCACCTTGAACCAGATTGAGAAACTCTCTTTCCAACTGCAGCAACTTACTTCGAGGAAAGTACTTTGTATAGAAAGAAGTGCGAAAGTTACTCCAAATGAAGAATTTAGGATCATTTTCACGAGTATGAGCTACTCCTTTCCACCAATTATTTGCACTCCCTTGCAGCAAGTAAGTAGCAAATCTAACCTTATCTTGATCTGAGGAACGCATTGCATCAAAAGCTTTCTCCGTCTCCTCAATCCATAATTCAGCATCATCAGGGTTTGTAGAACCCTTAAAGGCAGGAGATGCTATCTTCTCAAACTCACCCAAAGTTTTCCATTCCATAGAATTATCGGCTCATTGCATATGTGGCTGATGTTGTCGTTGATCCCTTACTAAGTTGATTACCTCATTAATCAAATGCAACACCCTATTATCACTCCCAGCCACTGCACCTTGTGCTTCTACAATTTGATTTTGATTTTGGGGATTTTGGCATCTCTCAGTACGAGAACTCTCAGAACCATCACCTCTAGCATTTGCTGCAATCTCAGCAAGGTTAGGTTCATTATTACGACGAGGAGGCATACTAAATCATTCATAATAACAAACATATAAAAATAAAGATTTTCCCAAAAGGAACAACAAGCAATCATAAAAAAAGAAGAAGAAAAAATGAAAGGAAGATTATGTCCCAAACTTTAATTTTCCTACCCCACACTCAATCTTCGCAATCATATCTAAATAATTTAAAACAATGTTCGTAAAGATCTAAGATTGAAAAACCTAGGCTTTGA
This sequence comes from Fremontodendron californicum, assembly GCA_030761205.1. Classification (NCBI taxonomy): domain Eukaryota; kingdom Viridiplantae; phylum Streptophyta; class Magnoliopsida; order Malvales; family Malvaceae; genus Fremontodendron; species Fremontodendron californicum. The sequence continues at coordinate 21,286,632 of JAULJL010000022.1, read as the reverse complement.
TACCACTAAATCTGTCATGCCCCAAACCAAGGCATAACAGACACCGCACATCTGCGAGATATAATCTCACAGACATGCAAGGCAACACACTGACTAACTGAAATTCGAAAGAATCAAACGTTTAAAAATATAACAAACGAAATCACAATGTTTATAAAAGATTAATAAATTGTATACTTGAAAATAGGGTTCCAAAACATATTTAAAGAAATTTCATAATAATTCAAATAAAAGCATAAAGTCTCAAAGTTCTAAGTATTAGAAACATCCTGAATGTCCTAGAAACATGCACTAAAATCAGAAACGTCACTCCCCGAAATTCTCGCGAGCATGACCAAATTCAAAACCTGTAAAATGTTAAAGAAAAGAATGAGTACAACTACTCAGCAAGCAACCGACATTCCCTCAGCTGGGTTAAGCAAGTCTAAAACCTTTAGGCCAAAATAACTAATTGAATTCAATAATGCAAAATTCTGGATAATCGTATATTTGTAAATAACTTACTTCAAAATCATATAACATAATAGAACTCAACAAAAACATAAATTGTATTTTCCGAAATCTATCTCCCTTTACAAGCTATGGTCACCCTTAACCCCGGTGACAAAGGTCAGAAGTCAAAACAAAAACAACAATTAACCCCAGTGGCATGGGTCAGAATATATCAAAAGGAAACCAATGGTTGTGCATATCAATATCACAAAAACCACAATTCTAAACCGGTGGCACGGTTGAAATCGATTTCTATCAGAAAGTACATGTCGACATGGCCAACTTAACCCCCGTTGACAAGGTCAGAACATAGTGTATCAGGAGAGCATTCAAAACACACAAAAACCAAATTATCCATAATGTACCATAATTATATTTTCTTTATAAGAAACAAAGCATACTTCTTCCACATAAATTATGTAGTAAAATTAAAGACATAAAGGTATACATATGATTAGCACAAATGATTTTCACAGTCGATTCAAAATAACTTTAGCTTTCAGGCTTAACCCGGTTTAATAAACATGGGACAAAATATTATATATTATATACATAATATAAGAATCTTTAAGGCTGATTTTTTGGGACTTAAACACCGAAGGAACGTCAATTTACTTACCTGATTTGCTAAATCGGCACTTAAGCGGCAAATCACACAAATCTCCTAGTAGCCTAAGAATTCAAGAAGATATTCAAAAATAAATAAATTAAATAAAAATAAATAAATTTAACAAGTACGACTTCCCGTTGATCATCCCAAGACATTAAGTTTGTGTGACGACCTCTCTAACAAATCGAAAGTATTTGATAATATAATCTTTAATAAAACGTTTCCTTATCAATAATAAGAAAATATTTAAAACTAATTAAAATAGAAAATTTAAAGTTAAAACATAAAATCAGTATCAATGATTTTTTATGAAAATATAATTACATATTAAATAAATTTTCTATTTATAAGCTTATACATAATTAAATAAGCTTTTTCACAAAATCAAACAAAATAAAGATAATTTTGTAAAAATATATTTATATAAGTAAAAATTCACAAAAATAAATGTAACTGAAATTAATATAATTTTTAACAAAATATATTTAATTTTGGCAGAAAATAATTTTTAAAACAATAAAATTGAATAATTTCAAATTCTGAAATTTTTATTTTTCATGATCATTAGGCCTACTATGAGCCAATATAACTCACAATCCGTGAGGTTTCCAGTAATGTTTAAAATACCAATTTAAAGTAGGAATGTAGTAGAATATCATAGAATTTAATTTCTGTAAAAACGATTACATATAGCCTAAGTTTCGGGAGTTCAAACTTTGAAATTTATCACAAACTACCCAAATATTTTTGAGTTTTTCTCGGTTTCCAGTTTCAAGTAGCACACTTTGGAACCTCGATTCTCTTAACACAGAACTCATCTCATCAATCTACTGACACCAATGGAAAGATCACATTTCATACTATAAAAACCATCAAGATTCGACATAAATGACAACTGAAAAACGAAGTTCCGGTGATCCAAAGTTGACTTGTTAAAACTGTCAGAAACCCAAAATCAACAAATTTCTAAAAAAAAAAAATTCTCCTAAATTACTCAACCAAATGAGGTACCACACATACCATTGGAAAGGTCTTGAAGATACCTTTCTATAGGTACCAACAATGTCGTCGAAGAGTCACCGAAAAGTTATCGAAATTTTTAGAGAGTGAAGATGGTTTAAAATAAATGTTTGGGTTTTGTGCAAAATCATTCAAAATATAAAAATTTAAAGAAAACTAAGCAAAATCTCACCTTAATCCGTGTTTTTCAGAATAGATTTGCCTTTTTTTTGCCTATCTTCTTCTTCTCTAGGGTTAGGTTCTTCCAAATTGCCTAACTCTCTGTCTGACAAACACCAAGTGTAAAAAGAAAATAAGCCTAACCCTTTTTAATTATTATTAGGTTAAACTACTCACATTGGGCCAAAAATAAAATACAACAAATGGGCTGGGTGCATGTGAAAAAAAATAACCAAGTCAAAATTTTGTGGGCTTTACAATAACCTTGGCAGAATGGAAGGCGTCTACTCTTTGTAGTCATTTCAAAGAATTCTAGATTTGGTAATATTGAAAACTATAGCTCGGTCTTGACACTGATTAAATTACCAAAATTTAGATTTTTTGAAAGAGTATCGTGTTTGTTTGATCTCTAAAAGAATTGTTCCATATGAAATTCAAATTTGTTATCAATTTTTCGAAGTCCTTTATCACCTCTTATTTTGACAACCATTTTTCTTTTCTTGGAACCAGTTATGTGCTGTCTTATTCTCAAAAACTTTCATGCTTTCAAATAAATGTGATATGGCACAAAAATGCTTGAAATTAAAGTTGATTCGTTTCATGAAAATGTTTTAGATGTGACAAGAGTTCTCATTCTCATGAATGCTATCAAGATAGAACTACCAACATCAAAATTTCCCTCGGCCGACTTGTTTTTCCTTAGTCCAAAAATCTCTCGATGCTTCACTTAACCCAGCATGACTCTCTTTCCTCTATCAGCATTCACGCTTGCCTTAACATGAATAGGCAGCAGGTCCCCTTTGACTTTTACCCCTGTTTAAAACTCTAACTTTCCAGCCTTGATGAGTGCTTGCACTTTGCATTCTAACGACTGACATTTTTTCGTGGAATGGCCCTGAATTCCACAATGATAATCACAATATGCATTCTCATCATACCAATCCGGATATGGGGGCTGAAGAGGTACCACTGGAATTTTGTAAGGAGTTGTTTTTCAACAAGCTGCGGCAATAATTGGACGTAGGAAGAGGGAAGTGGATCAAACTGATCTTTTTCTCGAACTGCTTTAGGTTTTCTTTGATTGTTTTCAAAGTTTCTTGGTCGGTTCAATGGTCGAGGAGTACGCACAAAAATGGGCGCAGAGACAACGGCATTCATTTGTGGTTGGAAATTTACGGGTAGATTGGCTGAGGAAATAGTTGATGAGGATACGAGTTATGGGAAATATTGTTGATAGCCGAATAGTAAGGATGGTATGCAGGACAAGGTTGGTACGGAGCAAAGTTCTCCGATACTCGATCTTCGAGACTGATGACTTGTGCTTCTCCACTTTCTTCCTTAACTAACACTTCTTTCTTGGGAGCAGCAGTATCTCCCATATCAATTTTCCCGCTTTTGAGCATATTCTCAATCATTTCACCAGAAATAACCATATCCGCAAAATTTCTTGTGACATTACTAACCAACCTGTCATAATACGGTGCCTATAGTGTATCGATGAACAATACGGTGTTTTCTTTCTCAGTGAGTGGTGGTTGCACCTGTGCTGCCAGATCCCTCCATCATTGGGCATATTCCTTGAAACTTTCACTATGCTTCTTTTCCATATTCTGCAGTGTTAACCTATCTGGTGCCATGTCGGTTATGTGCTTATACTGAGTCTTGAAAGCTTTTGCCAGATCTTTCTAAGAATGGATACGGCCTCAATCTAACTGTATGTACCATCTCGCAGCTGACCCTGTTAGATTGTCTTGGAAGCAGTGAATTAGTAATTTTTCATTGTTGGAGTGACCACCCATTTTTCGACAGAACATAGTAATGTGGGCCGATGGACACTTCGATCCGTCATACTTCAGGGACCTTGAATTTTGGCGAAATCACCAAATCTCGGACCAAGCTGAGCTCATCCGGATCCATATTCCTGAAAGCGTTTATTCCTTCAATGGCTTTGAGTCTCTCTTCAAACATATCGTACTTCTGTTGCACTTCTATGTCTTCCATTTGCTTTGCCACATGTTTCTTTAGCTTTTCTTGTTCTAGTGAATCATCTTGGTTTGGAACAATAACCAAGTCTAAGGGGTGAAATCCCGAGTTCAATTGAAATTGTCTTTGGCCCTGTTGAATTGGTAGGTAAATCGGATCTTCGTTGTTGTTTACTTGAGGTCGAGGTTCTCCCCTTATATCGACCTTTCAGCAACCCATTTTCCTCGGGTCAATCTCGTCATCATTTCAATCATCTTGTCTATTTGCTCACGTGACTCCTCTTGAGATTTTGTTATTTGTTCCCATGCTTCTTGCTGAGATCTGGCTAATTGTTCTTGTAGTTCTTGTGCATTCTTTCCATTTGCTCTGTTTGTGCTGCTTTTTCACTTTCCATGACTTTATCTGTGAGAAAATATTGTATTAGTGCCAAATGAGTGGTTTTAGGTTTCTTGCTGGCTTTCAAATCTTGTACCTTTTGTTCTAAGGGTGAACATTTTTTAGAATGCTCTTAAAGCCAAACAAAATCGTATCTACCTCCCAATTTATTGCATGTATGCTTACGAATGAATGCATGTAATATGCATGTAGAAAAAAAAGAAGAAGTACGAACATACTATATAAAGAATCAAAGAATGAAATTTTATTTCCTTCTTTTTTTGTTCTTCTTTGACAACTATTCTTTTCGACATATTTTTCTCAAAAAGTCAAAACAAAAAAGAAATCTTATTATTGTTCACAACACTATTCTATCACAAAATTTTATTGTTATTTTTTTATATTTTCATGATTCTCATTTTTATCATTTTTTCTTCTATTTTCGTTTAATTTTGAAAATGTGAGAGTAATGGAAACATTTCTCCTTTTCTTTTTAAAGATAATGATTAAAGAAAATACTTTTTTTTTATTTTTTTTTAAATGAAATGAAAGAATTTTTTTTTTAGAGTTCTTTTCTTTTTTATTATGAAATGAAGAAATTAAAAAAAAAATTCTTTAATTTTTAAATTTTTTTTACAAAAAAAATAATAAAAAAATAAATTCTTTTATTTTGTGAAAATAACTTTAAAAAACTTTTTTCATTTATCTTTTGTGAATTTTTTTTGAAAGAAAAATAAAATTAGAATTAAGAAATTATCATTTGGCTTATTTTGAAGAAAAGAAAATCCCTTTTTTTGTTTTTTATTCGAATATACAAAAAGAAAATATGAAAATTTTGGAAAATGAAAAATTTTTAGAAAACAAATTTTATTTTTTTGAAATTGTACCAAAAATTTTGGGAAGAAAAAAAAATATATATATATATATATATATATATATATATATTTGGATAAACATAAGGTAATTTACTCTACATTTAGTAATATCCAAAGGACAGACATAAAAAATTTCAAGTGTTCAAGATTTTTTGAATTTATACTGATTACGCGGGGTATGATGTCTTACAAAAGTGTCCCTTTACGTGTCCTAATCTGGATAATTTTACAAAACACGGGCAGGGCTCTACCTTAGGTTGGTTCCACGCGGCTCACTATATGAGGTTAAATTAGGTTCTAAAGGCTCCAAATTACTCCTCACTGTTGCTCATGACGGCTAGTAAGGCATCCCGACTTAAACGGTCTCAAATCATGCAAATATAAAGTAGAAGTATGAAAACTAACAAGCATTTTCACAAACACATGGATTTCAAAATATAAAACATAAACAAATTTAAACATTTTGAAAACAGAAAATCAAAAATGCAAGAACATGATAATAGACTCATAAATGGAAGTAAGCAAGCAACCAACTTAAAACAAGCTTCAAGTATATGTAGTAGAAGAAGATTTAAAGCATCAAGACTTTATTTAATATCAAAATAACATGAAAAATCAAAGCAAAACAGCAACAAGGGGAAGATAATGTTTATTGTTTTAGTTAGCCAGAAGTCCATAAGGACTAGTCATTACTATAGCCCGGCGAAGTCTTCCGAGAGTTTCAAACGGAAGGATAGGTCTTTCAATAGGCCATACCATTTCCAGCGATTGGCGCTTTTTCTTCGATGGGATTCGGAAAGCCTTGTATGCTGACTTGCTTCCCTTGATGTGACTTTCGATTTCGATGTCTAAGAAGAGAGGAGGACAGTGTAATTTTGTATGACCTCGAAAAAAGACTATCGAAAGGTATGGGATTACTATCAACCCCCAGATAGTCTTCTCTCTCATATCCTAACTTTGCCCGATCCTACCCTAATCTTGAGTGTTGAACCATAGGTTCGGCACAAGAGGAATCCTTCTTAGACTCGGTTCGCTGTCAGTTTGCAAACCGCCAGTTTTTTAGTCAAAATAGAGAACCTAGAACGCCTTGGTAAATTAGACTTATGCGCAGTTCTCCTCGGGATAAGCCGTTATTGTTTCATAAGCAAATGTGGCAACTTGGTGGTATAGTGAGCTCTCTCTCTGGATTAAGCTTCAGTCATTGATAGAATATGAAATTATATCGTTAGTCCTAAATACAAAAGAAAGATCTATCGCCCCACCATCTAAGGGAACTTGAAATGAAATAGGATACGCTATGTCTGGAGATATGAGAGTAGAACCACCTCTTATATAAGACACTGCTTTAAAAGGGATCTATCCCGATTCTTGAACAAGAACCATGACATGAGATCCTTCTTATTATATGTAAATTCCTTCTGTCTTGAGCCTTCCACCAGCTCTCTAAGAACCTCTTTATTTGCCCAATCCTTTTACTTAATGTAATGCCCTATTCCTTTCGAGTTAGGATCTCAATTAGCCTCTTCTATTTAATAAAATAATAAAAGGCAAATTGCCTTCATTCCCCTTCTATTCCCAAGAGCTGATTCCATAAGAGCGCATTCTTACTTTATTGATTCAAAAACCTTCTTGCTAACCGCCCTTATCCCGCAAATAGCTTAAGCTTATTCTCTTCCTCGACGTGCCAAAGCCCCTTCTAATGTTAAAGTGGATGCTTCCTCTACTTCTCCTACAACTCCTATTGCTATTATGACTGCTACTTTTAAAAGAAAGATAGGTGCGTGCCTCCTACTCCTAGTCCCTTATCTTCCTATTTAGGAACTGAACTCCTGAAGGAAGTTAATCAGTGTGAGACTGGAGCTAGTGGCATAGATTGACTTTTCATCTTTCTCGCACAGCTTAATTAATAACCTTTAAGGGAGTGAGTGCAAAGAGGCTCTAAAAGGGTTAGGCTTGAGGCAATATCCCTAGTTTGACTATCTGCTCTTACAGTTTCCTGTGTAAGCAATTAAATCAGAATAAGTTGCTTGAGTAAGCGATGCTCTAGTATGAGTTGTTGGAGGAAGAAGCGCTGCTAGTGAAAGCAACTTCTAAGGCCTCCTCATAATAGTCCTCCCTCGTATAGCTAACAGCATAAATGGATTCTTCTTCCATACATTCTAACACTCTCATAATGGAATCCCTCGGCCTATGCTATTTTCGTCCTTTCCCCTTCGAACCCATCTCCATCTAATCCTTCTTGGAAGCTGTATGAGTAGTTTCTGTCCCCTTTACTGTATAGTCTTACTCGTGTATCTGCGAGGACAAAGACAAAGGCAAGTGATCCAGTCCGTGAGAAAGCTAGTGCCTTGAAAGCCTTGAAAGAGCTGTCCTAAGCTAAACGGATCTAATTGAAGTGCTAGTTCCTAGCTATCTAGTAGTTGTCCCGAAAGAATCTTTCTTTTCTAAAGTAGATATCTTAGAGAAGTTAAATCCATCTGGCAGCAAGGAAAGCGACCTCTGCATATGGTTTATCAGAAGTTAGCTCGGGATATGGCAAGGGGGATCCCCACTTTCCATTTTTTTTATTTGTAGAGAGCTGTGTATAAGGCCAAAAGTGAATAGACTTTAAACCATACCTATATCCTTAGTGAAAGTAAAAAGATAGTATAGGCATTCTTACCTTAGGAAAAGAGAGTTATGAGGGAAAAAGCAAAGACCTATGTTAATCGAGTATAGTTTCGCGCATGTGTAAAGTTCCAGCAATCAAAGGAAAGATGTACTTCTAATCTATAGTGTCTTCCCAGCCGAGGTTGGATGGTGGTGTGGACGATCAAATCAATCACAAGCTTATAAACAATAGATGCTTCATTCGTATGCATGTACCTCGAAAGGCAGCAGCTTCGAGGGAGTTGTGGATTCGTGAGTTGGCCATACCCTCAAGTATAAAGCCGCGATCAAGAAGAAGTCTTTTTTCGGGAAAGGGTGGTGGCTTTTTAGAACAAATTCCAAGTCGTCTCGAGCTCACACCGTATAGGGAAAACAAGATGAGTTGCTTTTTTAGGCTTATGCTCGGAAGAAAGGTAGAGACTATGAGGAGACTTTTGCACAGCGAAGATCAAAACAAACGGACTTTGCAATAACTGCTCAGTTCAATTGGAGGATTCATCAGATGGATGTGAAGAGTGCCTTCTTGAATGGTGATCTCAATGAGGAGGTTTACATGAGTCAACCAGAGGAGAGGCCACCCACTAGCTCTTCCAGCAGAAATAGACTCCTAAGCGGCTTATCTTGCGGCCGAATCAATCAATCAATCAAGCCTTTCCTATAATGATGCTTGTACGGGCTGTGCAAAAGAGCCCGCAAGCAGTGAAAGAGGAAGACCTGCCACACCCAAGGAAGCAAGTCTCCCTTTTCGCACAATACCACACAATAAAGTGATGGCAAAGCACGAACAACGGCCAAGAAGACAGATATCCAAAGGCTGTCCAGTAGCAAACCGAACATACTTCGGAAGAGCATCTTTATCCTCCGCTGTAGGAGCCAAGAACACATTAGTACCAAGGCCCGAGCGGACCCATGCGAAAGCAGTAGTAAGGACAAGGCTTCTATAGTTACACCCTGAACCGCGAGCGAAAAATGATCTGTCGCTCAAGACAAATCAAAACTTCGTAATGATGAAAGTTTTGACAGCTTCCGTAAAGGTGCAACCTGATCAAAAGTCCCATCACATGGGATGAGACGCAAGATCTTCATACACTAACCAGTCGTGAGCAGGACGCAACAATGCTTGCTTCACAGCGTTCGGGATCACGAAGACCCGAACCTTACCTACTCCTTCTTCCTTGAAGGCCAACCTTCCCGGTGGAAAGTAGAGCATCTTACTATCGTCACTAAGACCCCCAGCTGCTTTAATTCGACAAGCACACACAGAATAACTGAATGTGAGCATCTCATGAAGCCACCTACCAGCAAGACAATATATCGAATCAAGGTCATCCATTTTTGTGTGTAACGACCAAGGAAACGACATCGCTTAAGGATCCTCCTCACTACTTGCCTGGGGACCGAAGCAATTCCCCCAAAACTTGAAAGAAAAAAAAGGGCTACTTACTTGGCTTCAACGCGAAAAGCAGCAATTTCTAATACGATAGAACCAAACCAAAGCAAATGTAATTGATTCAACAAGAGGAAAAAATAACATCTGAAACCATTTTTCAAAGGAAACCAAACCACGGGACCTATTTTCACACGAGTTGAGACAAGAGCTTCTTCTTCATTGAACTACTCGAGGATACTCCCTTTCGCTCAATCATTTCCCTTGGCCTGGAGCCTGGTTCATCGCATTTCGCCTGCTTTGATTAGGACTTTTTTGCCTGGTTCTTTCACTGCTAAACCATTGAATCCTGAAGTGACGAAACTACCAATTCCAGTCTTAGGTCCTACCCCTATTGACCTTGCAGCAAATTCGATAACAGAATTCGTGCTAACAGAAGAGACTTGCGACGGTTACACCTTTATCTTATCCTCTTAGTGCCAAGCTAACTAACTAGGATTCGTTCACAGAGAAAGATGTGGTTCTTCCTTCTTTTTATCTTATCCCGCTCCTGCCCCTAGGAAAGAAAAGAGAAATCCAAGTCAGTCGAAGGTCCGGATCAGGGAACTCCTCTTTCTATGCTAATAGTTTTGTCCTACCTTACTTTATGTTGATTGATACTCGAGAGTCAGGTAAAAGAGTAAGCAAGAGAAGACCTATTCATTCTAATGCCTCTTATCTAATCTAAGTTAAGTTAATTTCGAAATCAATTGATTATTCCCACCCATGTGTAGCCTATGCGAAGCAAACCAAGACTGGGCTCACCTATATCCTATTCATCTTCTAGCTTTTGTTGGAGTATATTTTTCAGGATTATGCGGAGGTTATCACCTCATGAAAGCGTAGGTACTTTCTTACTCTGGAAGGGTTTCGCTAGCCCATGCGGAGGTTATTACCTCACAAGTACGTAGTTACTTTACTTTCACTTAAAATGACAGAAACCTGGATATAAGAGTTTCATGTTATGCAAATGCATGTGTAAGTGTAAGTGTGTGAGAGGAAACAAACCACCATTTAATCAGTTCAATACCTCTATCCTAAATGCCCCACAATTATTAGCATAAATAAAAATAATAAAAGAAATAACATAATTAAAAAGCATAAATAAAGAATTAACAAAAATCAAGACATGAATTTTTTTTTTTAAAGAATTAAAATCAAATACCAATTAAATCCATTCAATCGAAGCTTATGATAACACATGATTAACTAATGGCTCGACTCTCAAAAAGTCCCCAACGAAGTCGCCAAGCTGTCATAACGATTTTTCGACTACTAGACGATTTTAAAACACACAATGGAGTCGCCACCAATCTTTTTTGCTAGGTGTAATTGGTCTCCTATTAAAATCGATTTTAGTAAAATAGTTTAAAATTAATTAAAACATTTTTTAAAACCAATTTCGAAGTCTACGCTTTAAGCCAGAGAGAAAACAAAATCGGGTTCGGGAGTCGATTACATGCGGGGAAGGATTAGCACCCCCACGACGCCTGTTTAGAAAATGATACCATTTAATCATGTGTTATCCTAAGCCTCGATTTAATGGACTCAACAACGGTATTTAAAATTATTTCTCTTTTTATTTCTTTTCCAAAACATGTTTATTATTTATTTTTCTTTTTAAAAAAAGGAATTTTTTATTATTTTTTTGAAAATGAAAATGAATACAAATCTTTTATTGAGAATACTCATTAAACATTCCCAACACTCTGGGTGGTATTTAACGAGATCCTCTCACCTCAAGATATTTTAAAAATCACCACTGTGACATCTTTCGAATTCCATCGTTGGCAATTTACACCTATTTTTTTTATTTAAATGCGTACGATGCGAATATTTAAACATAGAATGCACACGGCTAAGCATATAAGACATATGATTAAATACATAATTTCACAATTAAACATACGAAGCGTAGTATTTAACGCGAGCATGGAAAAATATCAAACGCGTAAATATTCATTCTTTATTCATTTTTTATTTTGATTATTTCCATTTTTTAAATGAAAACGAATTTTTGTATTGAGCATATCGCTAAATACTCTCACCACTCGTGGTGATATTTAACGAAACTCTCTCACCTCAAGATATCTTAGGAATCACTACTGTGACGTCCTTCGAGTTCCGTCGTCGATAAACCTCAATTTCATATTAAATAATGGAATCATGTCATGTACAAAATAAAACTTAAATAATCTAAATAATTCTAATTATTAATTACAATAAATAACTTAATAAAAATATACCCTAAAAATCAAATTAAATACTAACAAACAAAATATATGCATAAATAAATAACCTATTAACAAAACAAATAATCCATTAAATAAAACTTAAATCAAATACTAAATAATGAACAAATAAATAATTAAAATAAATAACCAAAATAAGATGAATCAAAGTATGTAAAAACTTAAATCAAAAAATTATTCTTTATCAAGTCACTTTATTTTAGATTTGAAACCCACGGAAAGAAGAAAAAAAATGTTTTTTTTGTTGGTTTTCAACAAAATTCCTAAACCCAGATAACGCCTTTTTTGTATTTGCCTTAGTATTCTTCAAACGTTTTTTTTTTTTTTAAGAAAAGAAAGAAAAAAATCAAACAAAGGAAAATATTTTCAAAATTATACCTTAAGAAAACTGAAAATTCTTGCTGATTGTGTGAATGCTTCGTGTATGCTTGGTTCTCTTTGTCTGGTCTTTTTTCCAAAAATGGGTTTAGTGTTCTTCAAACACTTTAAAAACCTTTGATCTTAAAAAACAAAAGCCTTTTGCTAGGATTCCTGATGACTATTGCCTTCCTTGCTTGATGCTTCCCTTTAGAGCTCTCATCCAACCTTTCTTTCCTCCTAAAACCCGTGGGCCTCCTGCCTCATTTTTGTCGCCAGCTTCCCAAAGAAAAATCTCCCACCCCTTGATTTTTGCTTTAAGCCTCTATTTGAAGGGCCAAGGTTGAGTGTGTGCCAAAGGGTTAATTGTTTGAAGTTGGCTATAGGGTAGGGGCTAGGCAGTGCAGGGGTGTTGGCTTTTAGGATTTTGGATTTTTTTCATCAAAATATGCTAACTCAAAAAGGGTGGGAGATTGAAAAGGATAACAATAGCTGAAAATGAGATTGAAAATTCAGAAGAAAGTGAAAGTGGACTGCCATGCTTCAGCCATGGCAGTCGACACCCTTTTTTATTTTAAATTATTTAATTCTTTTTTGCATTTTTAATTATATTAAAAGAAAGAAACAATAAAAAAAATTAAAATTAACTTTTAATGGTTTATTCTTTTTATTTGGGCCTAAATTTAAGTCCATGAAAAATGTGTCTAAAGATTCCAAATAAAGTGAGCCCAATTAAGTTCAAGTTAAAAGTCTAAATAAGCCCGAATTAGACATGACCATAAAATCGTAATTCATATCAATTTTTCAAAGTAGCCTATTATTCCGGACAAAATTAGATGTCTGCAATCATCATTTGAATTCTCAAGAATCATTGAGTCAAATTTCAAGTTTGTAACTTTGTAGCATAGATATTTTAATTCAAATTAGAATAATAAACAATTAAATTGCTTCTATAATTGGCCACATCGTGCAAAAAATGGGTTTTTTTTTATCTTGTTTAATCTTTCTTTTTTTCTATAATTTCTTCTATTATTTGACTAATATTTAAAGCTAGTTCAAATTGTTAGTTTCCTTCTACTTAACTAAAGTCTAAAAGCAATCGAACTCAGGTTCAATCCAATTGATTTATATAATCATTTTTAAAAAGTTATGTTCAACAAGTATGAAATTCAAATCCCAATATCTTAAATCTCTTTTCCTATCCCGAGACTACAGCCTTTTTTATACTAAAAAAAAAAAAAATTAAAGGCAATCAAATTTATGCCAAAAGGAGATGCTGGCCCGACAAATGAATATGGATGGAGACCGGTCCATGAACCATAAAAGTTATCTTTCGGGGAAGAACCCAGCTCCAAATCCAATGAGGCCCATCAATTCTCTTCCCAAACAATTTTAAGAAAAAAAGCTGTCAAGTTTAGAGATGCTGCTCCTTTGTCTTCGAATCTCCTATAGTATTTACTATTTGTCTCGGTCATCTGATTTTATGATCAATCATTGGGTTTCAATGGGCCCTTAGACTCCAATCATGGGTTCAAATTGGAACCTTGGAACTTCCTTTCAATGAGATATTTGTATGATTTTTTTGCATTGTTTCTTTACTTTGTGTAAGATTACCTAGGACTAATTTAGTATTACTGTTGAAAAAAAATTTAATAAAAAAAAATATAATAAAAATTTATGGTATAAAAGCTTTTAAGTGTTTAACATTGTTGTGAAAAAATATTGTGAAAAATTAAAATATCAAAAAAGATATATTTAAAATAAAATAAAATAAATATAAAGATGTGAGGATAATAAAGTCATTTTATCCAAAAACTAACTTTTAAAGTCCAAAAACTCTACTTTTTGTTTTTTTTTTTTTTTGTTTGGGTTGCCAAATCATGGTTTCAATCGCAAAAGCCAATTTTTTTTACCCGTTAGTATTGTGTTTGCGGTTAAACGCAGTTTTTAACCTCAAAAGTTATGCCGACAGCAATGCTAAATGACGCCTTAATATACGTGATGAAACACACTTTTTGAACCAAACACAAGGTTAAATATTGGGTTAAATACTCAATTGGTTCTTATACTATACACTTTTTGTTAGTTTGGTACCTAAAGAATAAAATCAGTCAGTTTGGTATTCGAACTTTCATTTCGTTATTTACATTGGTCCCTTGGACTAACACCGTTAATTAATGATTAACGTGGCAATAGACACCAAACCAAAGCATGACACGTGGTAAAAATTCTTTGTCAATGCCACATCATTGGTACCACGTCAGCATAAAGAAAAATATTAATTTTTTAAAAAATTAAAAATAGAGAATTATTTTTAATTAAACAAAAATAATACTTTAAAAATTTAATTAGATAAAATAATACTTTAAAAGCATAATTAGACGGAAATAAGATTTTAAAGGCTTAATTGAGTAAAATAAAAGGATAAAAATTTATCTAAAAATTTAAAAAGTACAAGGATTTTTTTTTTAGTATTTTAACCTATCCTAAAACTAAATTTAAATTGGATGGCCTGACTTTCATATTTTCTAGTTCTTTTACATGTGATTGGAAGATTAGATTCAATTTGGAGATCATACACGTACGTTTCCATGCAACTGTATGTGAAAGGCTGCTAAAAGAAAGCAGATCTCTTGAGCAACCTAACGAATGTAATTGCACAAAATGGCGCCTAAGAATATAATGCATGCCCTAGACCTGAATTGCAAGCAGAACTAGCTAGCTGTTTTCAAATGCCATTAAGTTTCAAGAAACGATATGTATTCTCCTATTCAAAGAGTCGAGTTTGAATCTTTCATTTCTCTAAAAACGATAGTGTTGATAATACTCGTCAGTGGCAATGGTATAGTCTTATCAGAGTGAATATTATCTTTCCTGCAACCCAAAGGCAAGATTTCAAAGAACTTTATATTCGGTTGTTTCATGTAACTACACTTAAGAAATGTCATTTGGAAAATTTGAGTTTCGAATCGGGATTGTAATCTCCTTTATACCAAAAAAGAAAAGACAAGATTTCAAAGCTCAACTCATCCTCCCCGGATCAAAGAGAAGAAAATAATGATTAATTATTACATAATAGTTCCATGCCATTGCATTGGAATGGAAATTTTAAAGGATGGATTTATCATGGTTAGGATGCTAGAATGTAGAGACTAGATTTTACTAAAACCAATTGCTGATCACCCAGCCCAAGTATAGCAAGTTGGTGCTTGGAAACTAGTGAAGAAGATTATTGCATGTGCTAGTGGTGTGCCTTTCTATAATGTGCTAAAGCTAGCTGTTTTTCTCTGGCTATAGTGGAAATTATACTATTTTCATAGATGGAAATGCTTTCACATGTCTGTCACTCTCTGCATTTGCAAAAGTGATCAATGATGGAGTAAAATTTCAAAGTAACTGCAGTTATATATATAGGTGGGAATTATTTCATCAGATGGGAAAATCTCTTATCTTATAAGAAACCCATCCCCATTGATTATTAGAACTTAGAACTATATACAATTACTGCAAATTACTACCTTTGCAACAACTTAAGTTGGGACAGTCCATTATTTAAGATTTTAAGGAAGCTGTATAGCTACTATATATGTACTAGGGATTTAAATTGCGATCATGGATATATTTTCAATCGTATTGTATTTATTTCGGTTGCGAATGTAAAAGATATTATTGCGGTCATTGCAATTAGCGTGATCGTGCTTTTTTTTTTTTTCATTTTACACAACTTATCGTAAAACATAGTAATTATAATTATAAAAATTCTTTTTTAATAATTCATAAAGTAGTTTATGATAATTTATGTAATTTTATTTAAAAAAGAAAAAAAGTTATTCACAGGTTGTAAATTGAATTTATATACATGTAATTAGCAATAGTGAATTTAACTGTCATGAATTGCTAACCATTCACACCCAATTAAAGTGAATATTATATGTGACAGGAAGAACCAAAACCATAAAATAACAACTGTTACAGTGCCTCAGGACCACTATTTAAATCATGATATGTACATATTGATTAATTGTTCAATTTGATCTAAGCTTAGCTAAAAATATTGATGTCTACAATAAAATTCATTCGAAAGGTTATCTGATTTCCAAATACAAATTAATGTCAATGGTATAATATGTTATTAGGTTAGAAATTGTTAGGGTCTTAATTATATAATCGGATTCTATATATTTCTGAGTAGATCTCTAAACAAGAATTTCTAGTTCTAATTAAGGATGGCTTAATTAATTAGTTTTGAGAATCTCTCTAGCCACATTTGACAAAGAAGAAACTCATCTAACACCCTATAAATAAACTTAACATGCATGTAAAGAACCCTTGATAAATATATATATATATATATATATTATACATACATATATATATATATATATATTGAAGAGAAAACATCAATGTCAACATTTAAGGTATGTTTGTTTAGCGAAAAATAACTTTCAAAAAATGATTTTTGAAAAATGAATTTATTTTTTTTGGAAAAATTAATATTTTCTGTTGTTTGGTGATCTTTTGTAAAATGTTTTTTATTATTTGGTTGTTTTTTGAAAAATCTGCATTGATATAAATAAAAAAAAAAAAAAAATTGATTCTACACTTAAGGATTAATTCTTTTTTTTTTTTTTTTTTTTGCTTTGCTTCAGGTTATACTCTTAGGGGATTGATCCCTATAAGTAAGGGCTCTATCAATTTTTTGCTTTTTTTCAAATTCTATATAAGAAATGATCCATTTCTATACCTAGGGATTTGATATTTTTGTTTTGCTTTAGTTTTTGAAATATGTCTTACGCTTTCGAAATGCGTAAGACATTTATTGAAAAAAATAAGTAATTTTTCATTGATCCGAAAGTTCATTTTCAGTTAATTAAATTATTTTTCATAAAATAAACACAAAAAATATAAAAATTATTTTTCGTGAAACAAACAAAACCCTAATTCAATTACTTTTATTGTTGATCCTAAAAAAACTAACCGAAATTACATGTTAGATTAAACAAAAATCATTCGTGTATCATCCTGCTTTTATAGGGATTGTAAAGTTCAATAACTGGTCACTTAAGTTTTAACTATGTAACGCAACAAATTGAGCAAATTTCAATTTTGAACAACACAAAATTTTGTAACATTATTCTCAATTAAAAGAAAAAAAATATATAGAAATGCAACATGATTTATACATTTTTTTTATAAAAAAAAAAATCTTTTGAAAAGAGTTTATAATAAAATTAAGAAATGTATGAATTATTTTCCTAAAAGTATTATCAAACATGAATAATATCTAGCCTCGACCGGAAAACTACACGAAAATTAGAGAAGAAAAAATAAAAAGGCAGATATTGTGATATATGTTGCTTGATCAGATTAGGAGGATACAATTTCAGGTTTTGAACTTTGGATTAGCCATAATAAAATTATATATAGAGAGAGGAAATCAAGATATAAAAAATTTGAGGAAGAAGAAATGTAAGATATATACTAATTTGTTAAACATGAAATCTAACTGAAATGGAATCTGTGGAGAATTAAAAATAAAATATCGAAAACTTCTTCTCGATTTCTACTAATTAAACACGCTGAAACAATATATATACTTACCTGATCAGGCAGCATTGATTATAGTTACTTGATCAATTCATAAATGGCGATTCTTCTTCAATCTTTGGTCCCAATTAATTCCAGAACAAGAGAAGAAACCCCTTTTCTCTTCAATCCAATCTCAATCTCTAAAGGAAGAACCTGATAAATAATGTTTTTGTGCTGAAAAAAAAAACTTGTTAAGCCCTATGAAACAGTACCTGTCAATACAATTTCTCCACTGCATGTACAATAAAATTCCTTAATATAACGTTATTGATAGAACACTGTACTATGGATCGTGACCGAGTCGAAGCTCCAAATCTACTTCATCTTCTTTCATGATTCCCCTCCTCATCACTTCATTATCATCATCTACATTTGTAGGGCCAATTTGTAGGCTCAAATTTGCACCCAAAAGCTCTTCATTCATGCTCAAAGATTGGGACCTGGCACTGGAAGGGGCAAGAAAATCACAATCATAAAAACCATATGGGAGTCTAGGGCTAGACACTGGTGGTTGCAAATACATCTGATAATTCCTTTGAGTTTGAGCCTGATCCAAAACCGGATAGTATAACTTTGATGGTTCATGAGTTGGGTTTGGTGGAACATATCTAGGGTTCATGTACTCCTCATTCATTTGCCCACTCCGAACCGCAGAACTCGTTGGTCGCTTAGCCTTGGCTCGATCTTTTCGATGTATGTTCATGTGCCCTCCTAACGCCTGAGCGTTGGTGAAGCCTCGCTTGCAAAAGGTGCACTCATAGGAGCGTTTGGTGGTTGCAGCCGTGTCGCCGCCCTTGATGACTTGATCAACCCGATCATTTTCTTCGCTCGAAGCATCAGAGCTTCCTTGCTTGCCTGATTCCATCCCCAACCAAAATTTGTCAAAATATTTTCCACCTAATTACTCTAACACACAAGAGTTCTTAATTGTTATAGCTACAACACTACTCAGAAAGAAAGAAAGAAAGAAAAGAAAGGAAAAGAAAAGAGGGGGAGAATGATGGGGGGTAAAGAAGGGTTATATTGAGAGGAAAAAGGTAAGAAAGAAGGGAAACGTAGAGACAATTAGAAGACATTGGCTTTGTCATTGCTTTTTCTTTGTATTTGTATTAAGGAAACACTAGGTTTTGGCGTTTGCATTAGGACTTTTCCTTTCAGTCGGCTTTACGATGGATCCATCTATAGTAATATATTTTACCTTATGATATAGCGAGGGACTATTTATAAAACTAATTTTATAATAAAGGGAATAATTTGCTTTAAATGATATAGTATAAAGATTTCTCAAATACTTTGATCAATTTAATCTCTCCCTCACACTCTCACAAACAGACAATTTGATTTGGTTTATGAGCCTGTGATTTGTGCTCATGTTCCTTTCAGCCATAGTTTCTCTTCTATTGATACCTCAGTTAATATACTAATTTTTATGATTAAGCTACAAACAGAAAGTAGAAAAAGACCCAAAAACGTTTTTAAAAAATTTCTTAGGGGTACTCGGATCTTGACTCAGTTGGTTCATACAGTCACCTTAAGAGGTAACATCAAGCAGGTCTGTGATTCGAATCCCAACATATGTAATTTTTTTTCCTATCTTCAAATTCTGACCTCTTTTTGTACCAAAAGAATTCCTTTTAAGGGTATTTTGTATTCTAACTTTTGAAGAAAATTTGATCATTACTATCTTGAAGAATAGTGTGAAACCTAAATAAACCTTTGAACTTCACATCATGCAAATATATTTTTTGCATACAATATTTATAGTTCAAGAGAGAGAGAGAGAGATACAAATTTCGGTGACATTATCCTCATCTTTTACATGTGAATGCAAATTTCTTACAATTGGGTGACGCACGGCATGAAAACAAATGTTATTATCAAACCGCGTACTTCAAGCATATCTTTGACATTATTTTCACATAGGTTTTGAAAGGTAAGCAAAAAAAAAAAAAAATCTGAGAGTTTCTAAAAATTCTTTCTCCAACAACTCCCTATAGTAAGTAAAATGGACTTTCAATTTGAATATCACCTCGTTTGTTTACCCTATTTAAATTTCCTTGATGAATAATTGGGGAAAAGGGAGATCATGTGACATATAATTTCCATATTTTCAAATTTTTATGAAAAGTTTTGGGACAAATTAATTGACAGCATTCATATGTGACCTAATGGCATGCTTCATCATATATATCAAAGGGAAAAAAGGGTTTTCTTTGAGGCTCATGTCTTATTATAAGCCACATGCCTTAATCTCATTCATTTTATGCAAGCTAGATCCAACTAAACAACCAGTCTATAATCTAATAAAAATTAGAAGGGAAAGAATTAGGGAGCAGTTCAAAAAGAATAAATTGATGTAACCCATTAATTATTTTTATTTGGAAATCTTCTAACATACCTTATGTCTTTTAGTGTATGCTAATTTGGTTTTTGATGGGTAATTTTAGACTAAAGACGGCCAGAAGAAGAAGAAAACGCGTTTAAGACACTTAATTTTTGACTCTGTCCATTGAAACAACAGCTGCTATTTTTTCAAGTTTAAATGTGATATATATCCTTCAAGAATTGTAATTGTAATCAATTAAGATGTTAATCAGTCTTGTACAAATGGAAGATGCATGGGTATTTCTTGCCTAGTGCCAGATCATTTCGTTGTTTCATCTTAATACAAAAGAATTAATTCTGAGAAGCTTTGACTGATCCCTCTTCATCTCCTGTTTCAAAAAAAAATGTATGTTTTCAGTTTTCAGAGAGAATCACAAGCTTCTAACTAGGCTCCAATAATATGGGCACAAAGTAATAATAACCAGCCCAACTAGCACCCAACAAACAATAAATTAAGCCAACTGAGTACTAATTCAGATGGCATGATGTTGTTGACAGATTCTTGAAGGTTGCAAGTTTTAGAATGCTTAGACGCATAATGTTCACCTATGAGTTAATTAGATAGATAGGGGGTTAGAGGGTTATGGGTAAATTAGGAACTTTAAAAAGAAAATAATAAATTAATATGTAATTAGACGAAAACTAGACTTATCCAAGTCAAACTATTTGTCAGTCTTGATGAATTTGGTCCGATTCGGATCAGATCTTGGAATGATATTTTAGGTTTGAACTTAAGCTCGGTTCGGAATATTATAAAAATAAATAAATATATCATTATAAAATAACTTGTTTAAATGTTTTAATATATTTGAACAATGAAATGAGTTTTGCGAGTTTTACGAGCCTGATTAGATTTTGAACGAATAATTTTTTTTATATTCGGACTTGACCTGACCCAATTTATAAACATCTTTATTCAAAGCTCACACTTCGACGAAATTTAAACTTGAAATTTAAGGTTTTAAGACCTCTCTTTACCATTGAAACAAGGTTTCATTGATAAAGTTTATCTCATTTTAAGTTAACTAATTCTTTTATTAACCTCAAACAAAAAAAAAATGTTTTATCATTTTGGAAAAAAAAAAATAGAGAATTTTGAAATAAATACCAAAGAAGCAACTGTTTGACTATAGAAAATTAGATGAAAAGAAATTAAAGAAGAATTTCAAAACAATACAGTCGGTTTAGAAATTGACATTTCCGAAAAGTGCTGTTTTATGAAGAAGATAAATCGATTTGGAACAAAAACTTTGCTTTCAGAGCCATCAATACAAGAAGTGCCGCATGCATCAGCAAGATTGTAAAGTTCTTAGAAACATCATAAAACAAACAACTAGAAAAACATATCCAAATTCCCCATTTATATATTTTTTTTATGGCATTTTGCAATTTATTGATTTACAAGTGACCTTTTGATGATATATTAATTTCAAAAATTAAGAGTGAGCATTTGATCGGTTCGATTTTAAATTTTAAAAATCGAATAAATAGATCGAACTTGAAAAATCTATCGAATTGATTGAATTCTATACAAGAAACCAAAATAATCGAACCAAAATTAATCGGTCCAATCGATTATATCGGTTTGGATTTTGTTTTGGATTTATGAAATTGGATAATATGGTTATGGGTTGAGTTGGGTTGGGTAGGATAATTGTGTTAGTTATGGTTAACATAAATAAAAATTTATAATTTATTTATTTTTTAATTAGGTGTTTGTTTGTCCGATCAATTCAGTTTGAAAAATAAAAAATCACAAATCGATTGAATAAATCTATTTAAACCAATTTACCTAACCAAATTTTATCGAAATCGACTAAACCGAATCGAATGAACCAATTAGGATCGAGTTCGATTGATTTAGTCAGTTCACCCAACTAGTGCTCACCCTTATAAAAAATCACAGCTTATTTCTTCTATTTATTTATTTATTTATGGCTAAAGTACTAAAAAGGTCTTAAACTATTCCACTCTTCTTAAGTAAGTCTTTATATTTTTATTGTACTTAAATAAGATCTTATTTTATGATTTGTATCCAAATAAGCTTTTATTTCAAACAAAAAATTGATTTATGTTAAGAGCTTGTTTGGGTATACAAATTAAAATTTAAAGGTTTATTTGGATACAAATTAAAAAATTTAAGAGTTTATTTAAATATAATAAAAATATAAAAATTTACTTAGATGAAGTGATAAAGTTGATGAATTTTTTTTGTTATTTTAACCTTTATTTATTTTGCTTAGGATTTGGAATCAATCAGAATTTCCTTGAATAATATATGGGCTGACCTTTGTTCTTTGGTGACCTTTGTTCTTTGGACAATAAGTTGGCCCAAAGAAATTTAGGGTACAAGAATTATTACTTGGGGTTTAACCTAGATCAAATCTTATTGATTGAATTTTTTTTTAAGCTTATACTGGTTAAAAAGAAAGTGAAAAAAAAACACTATGATTTGAAAATAAAGTTCTTCCAGTTTCTAAAGACCATAATTTTAAAGGTCAAAAGTTCAATAGAACCTGTTGATGTCTTTCTATGTCGAGGTGATGCTTCTGTTGTTCTTGGTGGTCGAAAATCCTGAGAGAAAGGAAAATAGGTCAGAGGGCATCGGAGGTTGAGCTTCGGGACACGCTCTAATGCTTAAGTCAATGTTTGGAGAAGAAAGAGGAGGTTGGAGAGAGGGAGTAGTGTTGAAAGAGAAAGAGAAAGAGCTTAACCGGGAATAGCCCTAGGGAGGGCTATATATATAGAGGAGGTTGGCAACCTGGTGCTCGCCCCGCTAATTCCACGTGCCCCACTCTCATAGGTCGTATGATGTAAGCTATCTCGGGGGGCTTTGTCGAGGAAACGACCGCATTTAATGTCCTTCGTCTGCAGGCTGTGGCATTTAATGCCTCGCACTATCCCAGGTGGATGCCTAGGTGACTGGAGATGTGACTTCTGGGAGAAAGGGAGGCACCCACGTATCCCAAGCCTCTGCTTCTAGTGATTGTTGGGCTCGCCTGGTTGGGCTGGTCTATTGGGCCTGTGCCTGGTGGACAGGGCCCATGCTTGGTGGGTCGAGTGGGTTCAACAATTGCCCCAAATGCGAGATGGAGGTTATAAAGTGACCGACGACGAGCCTGTTGATAATCGATACCTCGTGCTGTAAGGATTGTCCTATAGAGGCGAGGAGTCAGGGGGCTTGTTTTTCATTTTTTGGGTTTTCTGGCTAAGGTGTAAATGGCGATTTTTCTTTCTTGGAGTGTGTCGAGCAATAGTGTGTTGAAGTGGCCTGAGCATGTTAGAATTTGGGCGAGGAGGTGCTCTAAACTTACTGCTGTCCTTTGGTTGGTATGACACAACGTTTGACACGCCTATCCTTTAATAACAGCCTTAAAAGCTGGGCGCGTCATTCGAGAGATGGACACGTGTCGGCCATCGTGTGGTGCAATGAACGGTCAGCAGGATGTCCTCTCGGCTATAAATAGGGGTGTCCGATTTGGTTTTTTCCTGTTTGTCGATTTTTGCTATCGAGTTGCTGCCGTTTTTGCTATCGAACGTGTCCAGTGCTCCGATCTGCTTACGTCGTCCTCTGTTTCGCTGGTGGGTTGCTCCATTTTGCTGGTTCGCTGCTCCAACGAGGTTTGGCCGAGTCTGCATCGGTATTTTCGATGTTTATCCTTGCTTTGCATTTTGATTTTTGTGTGTGTGGTTGTTTGTGAGATGAGTTCGAGTGGCAGTGGTGGTTTCGACGCGTAGAAAATGATGAAGGGTCTATCCTATGCCGATGGTCGGAGCATCGACGAGGTGTGAGATGATCTGGACCATGATATTGAGGAGAGGGCTAGGGTGGCTGGTGGTGGTGCCGAAACGTGTGATGGGGGTGGAGTTGTTGGTGGTGGTGCCTCATAGGTAGACCAAACGTCTTCTGAGGAAAGTGAAGGGGTTGTTGGGGATCATGACGTTCAGTGGCATGACGATATTCGCTACACCATGAGCGGCTAGCAGGTTGGCTCACTGATGCTGACCCATGGTATTTTCATCCCAAATTACAGTTATAAATTTTATGTGCTCGTCCCGGGTCGGCGTCCTAGTCAGTTTAAGAATGGTGGGAGGAACGTGATCTTTTCGAGCACATGTTCAAAAGGGGATTCCACCTTCTTTTAAACCCCTTCTTCGCCACTTTCCTTGAGGGGTATGATATTGCTGGTGCTAAATTAAGAAGGTCTTCTTGGCCTGTTATGGTGGCGTACTTCCTTGATTGTAAAAAGAGAGGCGTGGAGCCTCTATACACCGCTTTTCGCAACTTATACCAGTTGAAGGTGAAGAAAGATAAGTTCTGCTACTTGAGTCTTTGCCATCGGGTGGTTGTAGATAATGCTCCCTGCAATAATCATATTAGGAGGTAGCAATTTTTTATGGTGGAGTTGAAGTTGGAGGATAATTGGGGTTTTCCTGTGAAGTGGTGTGAGCCCCCGAAAGATCCGCAAAAAAATATCGTAGTCATGGACGATTTGCAGAAAGATCAGTTCAACTACTATATGTAGAATAAGATCGACCGGGAGGCTGCTGTGATGGACTGTCTTATTTACAGGCACTGTTTGGAGAATATCAATCCAAATAAGGAGGCGACCAAGTTTGCTGATCTAGTCCCTCCTCCCCAAGGTAAAGAATGGCCTGTGAGTGGAACTGATTATTACGTAGAGGTTTTGATGGGTATCATCGAGCCTGAGAAGAAGAAGAAGAAAAGGAGCAAGAAGATGGGCACCTCTCACCGACGTGGGGCTATTCCTTCGGGAAAGGCAAGTGTTGCCTCTCCTGGAAAGGTGGTTCCTGAAGAGGCGGGCGGCATCGATGAAGGTAATAGCCTTGCGGCATCCAGCCATACGCTTTCTTTGGTGCCTTGGGTTCCTGAGCCTACCCCTCTTGCTTCAACCCTCGTTGTGATAGAATTGCCACCCTCCCCTAGTTCGTCTGAGGATGAAGGTGGTAATGGTTTAAGAGCTGGAAAAAGCCAGTTGAAGTTATCATTTTGGATGATGACAGTGATGAAAAGGTGGTGTTCAACATGGAGAATTTTATGAGCTCTGACAGCTCTGTCAGTGAAGATGGTGCTTGGGGTGGTAGTTCTACTACAGCGGCGTTGTTTCTAAATCTTTGGCGAGATGGTATATTTTGCGTGCTTTCATCGTTTGGGCTTTGATGAGCTCTTATCTTGATTATTTTCTTCTATGTAGGTATGTCAAGTCTTAGCATCGCCGAGAAGATCCGCCAGGCGGCGAAGAACAAGAGTAAGGCCCAGAGCTATGGCACGGGGCCAACTACTCCGCATGTTTAGAAATAGCCCGTCGTAAAGCATAAGTGGGACAATCTGGTCGACGATCCTGAGCCTAAGAGGTATAAAATTGGCGGTTACCCCAAGAAGCAGAAATCAGTTACATCCTTGACTGCTAAGTAGTCGGGCCATGGCATCGCTGGCCAAAAGTCGGGTAAAGGCTCTGCGCAGTCGTCAATAGAAATGGGGAAGGATGATGCCCCGACTGTTACGTCACCGAAATCAAAAAAGGCCACGGAGCCTGCTAAGGGTGGCAAGACTTTGCCCATCGTACCAGCCTTGCCTAGCGGGGATGGCTCTTCTTCCACTCATGACGACGTGGTGGCGCACTCCTAGCGCTCTTTGCCTTCGCTTCACGGTGGTACATTTCGCGATGTTCGCTAGGGGTCCACCTCTTACTTCGACTATCAGAGTCGTATGCTCGTTGACTCCCTACTGGGCAACGTCAATGGGTATATCGGTTGGGCTCGTAGCCATCTCTCTTCCCAGAAGGTGAGGGTTATCGAGAGTTGCGCTGCGCGAATCGTTTAGCGTGGCATAATGGCGAACCTGGTGGAGGTGAGCTCTGTTCTGCAGGCTATTTGTTTGTTGGTGCTGACTAATCTTCTTAACTTGGTTTTTTAACTTCTTTTTCAGACCCTGGTTGGTGAACCTAGTGGAAGTGAGCTCTGTTCTGTAGGCTATTTATTTGTTGGTGCTGACCAATCTTCTTAACTTGGTTTTTTAACTTCTTTTTCAGACTCTGGCTGCCAATCTAGCCGTATATAATCGTGTTGGGGAGCCGAACGTCCGTCTTCGCAATGTGGAAAGGGATCTCCAACTCAAGACTGCTCATGTGACAGAGCTGGAAATCCTTTTGAAGACTGAGAAAGGGAAAACCAAGGCTGCTGAGAACAAGGCGGTCTCCAATGAAAAGTCCTGTCTGGCCAAAGTGCCAAAGTCTGAGAACCAGTTCGCAGTCAGCTCGTCGAATCAGATGACCATGTTAAGGCCAGGGATAAAGAGATCAATCTCCTGAGGCAGAGTTTGTAGGAGAAGGAGAAAGAGAAGGATGCTGTTGTTGCTGAGGTTGTGGAGGCCGTTCTTGCCAAAGTTGTGGCCAAAGCTGTGAGGCTGAGAAATAAAAACATGCTCTCGCACTGGAGAGTGCCTTGGAAGCAAAGGAGGGTAAGGTGATCGAGGTGGCCCTTGGCATGGTGGACTAGTATAGGGCGGCTACCCTTACTGGGGTCCAATTGATGCATGATCCCCTTGACTGCATGAGCATAGACTTTGAGGTCATTGGGAATCCTCTTGAGGGCTTTAACCATGTATGCCCCGATGTACCCTCCTTGGAAAGGTTAAAGGCAGATTATGACATGGCTCATGCGCCTATTGTCCCTACGATGCCCCAGGTCGATGCTGTGCCCCCCACTCTGCAAGACAAGCTGTCTCTGTCTGCTACAGCCACAGTGGAGATGCTTGCCATCGATGATCTTATTGTCAACCCTCCTGAGGATGGCTAAGTTAGGGATCTTGCTAATGTAGATGGGGGAGATGGGGATATAACTGGGGTGGGTAGCAGTCCTTTAGGCGAGGACCTTGTACATAGAACTTATGACATTTTGTAATCCTTCTTTTATGAATGAAAAGCTTGTTTGCTTTTATCCTTTGTTTGCCTTGTTGTTGTTTATTTTCGAATTTGTTTTTTATGTATCTTGTTGGTGTGATGTCGAGCTACTAGACTTGTTGCATATTGCTACTTTGTTGGTTGTGCGTGTAGTATGAGGGCCAGTTGGAGGCCATTGGTCGTAGAGCGTGGAGTCTTATTATATAGAAAGTTAGAGGCCATTAGGCGTGCAACATGACATCTTATTGCGAGCGCGCATGGTGGACGCATGGATGGATGGGCCAGTTAGAGGTCATTGGGCATGCAGCATGGCGTCTTATTGCGAGTGCGCATGGTAGACGCATGGATGGATGGGCCAGTTGGAGGTCATTTGGCGAAGTGTTGACTTTTATTTTACCCTGCAAAAGGCAAACTGTATTATTATTTTCATGAGGGAAGATACAACTTGTACATAAATTTACAGGAAATATTTTTTCAGGTGGATTTCATTCCAAGTCCTTGGTATAGGGCTTCCGTCTATTCGTTCCAACGCATAGGCTCCAAAACCAATCTTCTTTGTTACCTTGTAAGGGCCTTCCCAGTTTGGGGCCATCTTTCCCTGTTGGCCCGTGGGCCTGCTGGCTTCACAACTGCTGAGGACAAGGTCGCTGACTTGGAACTATCTGCCTTTGACCTTCGAATTATAGTAATGAGTGACCTGTTGTGATCTGGCAGCCTGTTTGACTTGTGCCCAGTCTTTGGTTTCTTCTAAGAGATCCAGATTTCTTCTAAATGCTTCTTCGTTGGTGGCGGGGTCGTAATAAGCCGTTCTGAAGGAATTGATGCCTATCTCGATTGGTATCACATCCTCTGTTCCATACATCAAATTGAAAGGAGTTTCGCCCGTGCCGAAGTGGGATGTGATCCTGATGGCCCATAGTATTCTGGAATTTCTTCTAATGCACCATTGGCATCAGTCGAGCTTCATTTTCAGGCCTTGGAGGATCTTCTTGTTCATCGCCTCCACATGTCCATTTGTTTAGGGTGCTTGACCGAGCTGTAAGTCAGAAGGATTTTGAAGTTTTCACAAAATTTCTTCAACTTGCCCCCTTGGAACTGTGCACCATTGTCCTCCACGATGGTGTTGAGGACTCCGTACTTGCACACCATAGACTTCCAGACGAAGTTCTCAATTACCCTTTTTGTAATGATTGCCACGACCTTTACTTCTACCCATTTAGTGAAGTACTCACAGACGACAACTACAAACTTCTTCTGCCCTATGGCAATTGGAAAAGGTCCTAGGATATCGATCCCCCACATTGCAAAGGGCCATGGGCTCGATAGCTGGTTGAGCAATTCTGCCGGCTACCTTGGAACAATGGCGAACTTTTGGCATTTGTCACACTTCTTTACCACCTCTGTGGCGTCTTTCTTCATTGTTGGCTAGTAAAAACCCTGTCTGAGTGTTTTCTGTGCCAAAGACCTGCCCCTATGTGATTTCCACATACTCCTTCATGGATCTCTCGGAGGACGTATTCAGCCGTTGCAGGCGCTAAGCACCTTAATAAGGGTTCACTGAATGATTTTTTGTATAGGGTGTCGATCATTACTGTATATCTGGCGGCTCTTCTTTTTAGTCTAAGTTTTTCTTTGGGATCGTTGGGCGAGACCCCATTTGTGAGTAAGTTTGTAATGCTTGTTAACCAACTTTGTTCGTTAATTATTAGGAGGATCTTTGTGCCCTCTTGGTGGCTTGGAAAATAACGGTGCTCGAGAAGGATCTTTCCTCTTTATCTTATTTCTATGGCGGAGGCAAGTTTGGACAAAGAGTCTGCCCTGACATTTTTTTCTCTGGCGATCTGCTGGATTGCCAACTGGTTGAAGCGCTACTTTAGGTCCATGACCTTTTTGTGATATTTTACTAGGGCGGGCTCCCTTACTTTATATTCTCCATTCACCTGCTTTGCTACCAATTGGGAGTCGGTCGACACAGATAGTTTTGCAGCCTTGAGTTTGAGTGTCAACTCGAGCCCTGCCAGGAGGGCCTCATATTCTGCTACATTGTTTGAGGCGGAGAAATCGAAAGATAACCCATACTGCCATTCACTTCCCTGGGGGTCGGTTAACAAGATTTATGCCCCTGATCTCTCTTTTCCTGATGATCCATCTACATACAACATCCAATTGCCACTTGGGGTGGTCTCCAGTTGTTGGGGTTTTTGTATTAAGGTTGGTTCTAGGGGTGGTGGCTATGCCTCATCTTCAGGGTTTGATGGTGATTCTTCTGGGTTGTGGACTGGCGCTGTTAAAGGAGTACTCAGCTATAAAGTACGCCAGAGCCTGGGCCTTAATGGCCCTCATTGGCTTATACGAATTCACTTAGCTTGACGCTCCATTTGGCCATCCTGCCTGCCGTGTCTACCTTTTGCAAGACTTCCCTTAGCGGTTGATCCGTCAATACCGTGATGGGATGGGCCTAGAAATACTGCCTCAGACGCATGGCTGCCACTATCAGAGCATAAGTGATTTTTTCCAGATGAGTATAGTTGACTTTTCCATTATGCAGGGCTCGACTGACATGGTAAACTGGTGTTTAGCGGGCTTCCTCTTTCTTAAGGAGCACAACGGCTACAGTTTCGTCTGAAGCTACCAAGTAAATGTATAGTTGATCTCCTGGTAGGGGGCTGGTGAGCAAAGGCGGCGAGCACAGGTACTTTTTCAATTCTGCGAAAGCCTTCTAGCAATCTTCATTCTATTGATACTTGGAGGCTAGGGGTGTAAACGAGACACCTGTGCTCGCAAGCTACTCGAGTTCGACTCGAAAAAAACTCGAATTCGATTCGGTCATTATCGAGTCGAGCTCGAGCTCGAGCAGCTCGAGCTATCGAGCGAGCCGAGTTCGAGTATCTTAATACCCGATTCGAGCAGCTCGCAAGCTTAATCAAGCTTTTTTTATTTATAATATTTTTATTATTAATTTACTATTTTACCCTTAATATATATATACATACTTAAAAACCCTTAATTCGAGCTTGAGCTCGAGCTCGAGTATATAAACGAGCCTAATCGAGTCGAGCTCGAATAGTTCGATTTTATCTCGAGCCGAGCTCGAGCTTAAAAAATGATACTCGATCGAGCTCGAACCGAGCTTCGAGCCTCGAGTTTTGAATCGAGCTCGAGCTCGAGCTTCTCAGTATTTGAGCTCGGCTCGATTACAGCCCTATTAGAGGCTCCCCTGAGCGCTTTAAAAAAAGGCAAGCACCTGTCGGCAAGCTTGGAGATGAACCTATTAAGGGCGACCACCCTGTCGGTAAGCTTTTGCATTTCTTTAGTGTTTCTCGATGGGCACGTACCGAAGATTACCTGAATTTTTTTCGGATTTGCTTCTATCCCTTTATTGGAGACCATGAAACCAAGGAAATTCCCTACTCCCACTGCAAATGCACATTTTTTTGGATTTAATCTCATGTTGTGCTTTCTGATGACGCCAAAGGCTTTCTCGTGATCCCGGACGTGCTGGTCCAACGAGGAGCTTTTGATCAGCATATCATCCACATATACCTCCATACTTCGCCCTATTTGGTCCTTAAAGAGTCTGTTTACCAACCTTTGGTAGGTAGCTCCCACGTTTTTTAGCCCGAAGGGGATAACTTGGTAGTAGAATAGACCCTCTTCCATCACAAATGATGTCTTTTCTTGGTCTTCGGGGTTTATTTTGATCTGATTGTAGCCGGAGAAGGCGTCCATAAAACTCAGGTATTTGTGTCCCGCTGAGGAATCAACCAGTTGGTCTATAGCTGGTAAAGGGAAACTGTCATTGGGACAGGCCTTATTCAGGTCTGTGAAGTCGACACGCATTCACCATTTTCCATTGGCCTTTTTCACCATTAATACAATGGTGAGCCAGTCCAGGTAGGACACCTCTTTGATGACTCAACTTCTTCTCCGATCGCCCTAACTCGCTCAAGGGCGAACTGGCATTTCTTTTGTCTGATTGGTCTTGCTACTGGGTTCATGTTCAGGGAGTGGAGGATTATTCTCGGGTCTATTCCGGGCATATCGACCGTCGACCATGCAAAGATGTCGGCGTTTTCTTGCAACACAACATGTAAACAATTCCCATGGATGTTGGGGATTTCACTGTCAGGCAATAGACGGCGGCCATCATTCTTGCCCTTCTCATCACAGGCCTTCCAAAGATGGCGTTGTAGGCCGAAAGCTGGTCGACCACTAGGAATTCAGAGATGACAGTGAGGGTGTGGTCGCCATCTCCCATTGTTACTAGCAGAGTTATTGACCCTTTGACGGTAATTGGCTGATTTGCAAAACCAAAAATTGGGCTTGCTAACTTAAGATCTTTCTCGATGATGCCCATCTTCTTGAAGGCTTCCACTGGATAACTTCCACTACGCTACCACTGTCGATAAAGACCCTTTTCACTCTAAACTTTCCGATTATGGCCGTTACAATAATCGGATCATTCGCATTGTCTTCAAGATATCAACATCATTATCAGTGAAGTCTACCATCCAGTCTTCATTCTGTTTTGCTCGTTTAGGGCTTGTATCGATCTTCATTATACTTCTGAGGTGGGCTTTTCTCTTGGAATTATTGGCGATCCATTCTTTCGTGCCCCTCACTATCATGTTTATCACCCCCTGTACCGATTTTTTCCTTTCTGCCCCGCCTGTGTTCCTCTGAATATACGTCAACAACTGCCCCTGTTGGGACCCTGTCTTCCTTACAAACTATTTGATCTGCCCTTTTCTGATGGCGGTCGCAATTGCATCTTTTAGAGACCTGCAATCTTCCGTGTTATGTCTCACATCGTTGTGATAGTTGCAACTTTCCTTGGAGTTAAGGCGCGACGGGTTGTCCTTCATGGGGTATGACACTCCCAAGATACCCTCGTGGGCTACTGCATTCAGGATGTACGCCTTTGAGGCATTGAGAGGTGTGTATTTATCAAACTTAGATTATGGGGTTCTTTCCCCTCTTCGCCCGCGACCCTGGGTAGCTCTATCTGTGTTATTCTATCGGGTCATTTTTTTGGGCGACTTGGACCTTTGGCGATGTGAGTTAAGATCCAACTGTCTTCTATTGTCTTGATATCCCTGTTTGTTTTTCGGGGGGCGTCTCTGACCCTGTTGATAGTTCGTTCTTTCGTAGGGCCCCTCCGCCAGTTTTATTTCTTCTGTTTCGGCACCTCTGGGCCTTCTCATACAGGTTATAGAGTTTTTCAGGTTTCTCATCATCAGGGCATACCGAAGGTATTCATGGCGGACCCCGCAGATGAACGCTTGTATGGCCCAATCATCATGCAAGTCTTTGATTTCCATGGTGGCGGAGTTGAACTTGCGGATGTATTCTCTAAGGATTTCAATTTCCTTCTGTCTTTTTGTGATGAGGCTGGTCTGGGTTTTGAAAGTTGCCTTGTTGGTGAGGAAGTGGGCAATGAAGGTTCTATCGAGCTTCTGCAAGCTGTCAATGGACCTCGCCAACAGTGAGTGGTACCAGGTTCGGGCGTGCACTCTGAGTGTCATGGGAAACACTCTGCATTTCTGGGCGTCAGTGGCCTCTAGCAAATCCATGTAGTTTTTGTATTGGATGAGGTGGTCTGTGGGGTCCTTGGTGCCATCATAGGTTTCTTTGGGGAGCTTGATTGTCTTGGGCACCGGTTCTTTTTGAATTTCCAGGGTCAAGGGATTGTTATCGTCCTTCATCCATTCTGCTTTCTCCGTTTTGTCTTTCATCATGCCATGGACTTCTTTTTTTAGGGCCACCATCTGGGCCTTAACAGTGCAAACAACCATCTCCTTATTGGCGGACAGGTTCTCCTGGTTTTGGGGTCGCTCCTCGGAGTGTTGTCCCCTGCTTTGTCTATGAGCCTTTTTTGCAGCTGTTCAATGACTGCCTCGATAAGACGAGCTAACGTTGTTTTCTTCCTGGTTGTTATTGTTGCCTTTTTGGTTTGGCCCCACTTTCTGGTTGGCCTGTTGGGCGGCCTGCTACTGTTCTGCCAGCTGTGCCTGAAGGGTTTGTATCTGGCTCATGAGTATCTGGTACGTTGGGTCGACATAGGGTAACACTGGGTGGTGGAAGGTGGTATTGGGTGGTTGGATGGTGGGTTCAGGCGTCAGTGGGGGTCCGGTGGCGGTGTTTGGTGGTAGTGTTGCTGGTGTGTTCTCTCGGCCCGCTGGTGGGGGGTCTGCCCCGAGAACAAAGGAAATGCTCGATTGTCCCGCGGCGTTAAACTGAGTTTCTAGGGGTTGGAAAGGGCTATGTGGGTGGTTTGTTGGGTCGCTAGGTGAATATCCCACATCGGAGTCGTGAGAGTTGAGAATACCGGGGAAGTAGCTGTGAGCAAGCTTTGATAGTAGTTCTGGGGGTAGTAGGGTTGTTGGAGCCAGAAGTTAGGCACAAAAGGTACTTGGTAGCCTATGCCAGGTCCCAGCGGATTGAAGGGAGTTTGTGGGGTGGAGAGTGGAAACTGCTTGTAACCGGGGGTGTGGAGGAGTTGGTGGTGGGGGGGATGGTACTTGGGTCTCCGGGTGAAGAAGTTTGTTGGGTTGGTGGTAAAGACATGACTTGTCGTTTCCCACAGACAACACCAAATGTTGATGTCTTTTTGTGTCAAGGTGGTGCTTCTATTGTTCCTGGTGGTCGAAAACCCTGAGAGGAAGAAAATAGGTCAGAGGGCACCGGAGGTTGAGCTCCGGGACACGCTCTGATGCTTAAGTCAGTGTTTGAAGAAGAAAGAGGAGGTTGGAGAGAGGGAGTAGTGTTGAAAGAGAGAGAGAGATTAATCGGGAATAGCCCTGGAGAGGGTTATATATAGAGGAGGTTAGGCGACCTGCTGGTCGCCCCGCTGGTTCCACATGTCCGATTCTCATAGGTCATCTGATGTAAGCGGCATCGGGAGGCCTTGTCAAGGAGACGACCGCATTTAATGTCCGTCGTCTGCAGACTGTGGCATTTAATGCCTCCCAGTGCCCCAAGTGGGCGCCGAGGTGATTGGAGATGCGACCTCTGGGAGAAGGGGAGGCGCCCACGTGTCCCAGGCCTCTGCTCTTAATGATTGTTGGGCTTGCCTGGTTGGCTGGTCTGTTGGGTCTATGCCTGGTGGACTGGACCCGTGCCTGATGGGCCGAGTGGGTTCAACAAAACCAATAATATGGTAAGTTTTACCATGCCAAATTAAAATCATTGGAAATTAATTCATATTATATGGACCAAGCTCGTTAATTTGAAATAATATTGTAAGTTTTACTGCCTCCCCTTCCCTCCCTTTTGTCTCTCTTCCTTTTCTCTATATTTCCTTTCACTGTCCACGTGTGTGGACATATTATAAGTCTTCCCAAATTAAAAAGAAAATTTTCTCAACAATTTGGTCACTTAATTAATGCTTTTTTATATCATTATTCTTTTGCATACTTATATGTTGGTATGACCCATCACTTAGGGTAAATTAGTTGGTAAAATATCAATGAGATTGAGCTTCATTTGATATTTAATTTAGGTCCGTTTGTTTTGTCAAAATTGGTTTTTTAAAATTAATTTTTGAAAAATAAATTTATTTTTAGAAAAAAATTGATTTTTTTTATTATTTGGATGATGTTGTGAAAAATATTTTTTCGTTATTTGACTGTTTTTTCGAAAAATCTACATTGATATAAAAATTTATCAATTCTTACATTTAGAGGATTGATCCATTTTGTTTCACTTTAGTTTCCATAAAAAAGGATTGATCCATAAACTTAAGGGATCGATTTTTTTTATTTTGTTTCAATTTTTATAAAATATTTTTCTCTTTTTAGAAAGATAAGACAATTTTCAAAAAAATTGAATTAATTTTTCATTGATCTGAGTTTTTCGTGAAATAAATACTGAAAAACATGAAAAAAAATTTGAAAATTATTTTTTCTGGAAACAAACGAATCCTTAAAAGGCATTTGGGAGATCAGGAGATGGGCATCTTTGAACCCGTGGGGAGCTTAGCAAAATTAAACATTCATCTGTATACATGTTAACCGTAGATTAAAAAAGTTCTAAATCGAGGGATTCTTGAGTTTTGAAATATATATGTCAATTGATTTCAAATATATATTTATATATAGGAGATATTTATTTATATTAATATAAAACTAATTAGTTTTACATGATTTTATCATTTTATATATACGAGAAATTCACTTAAATTAATGTAAAATTAATTTGATTTTATACATTTTCGTAATTTTTTATACGATTTATATTTGATTAATTCGACTATTTTATTTCATATTTTATTCATGTAGATCGTGCTTGTCAAATTTAGTGTAAATTAAAAATATTTAACTATTTGTTTGATGTAAAAAAATTTCAACCGTTAAATATGTATACTAAACGGTATTCTCAATCGATATGATATAAATATCGGAACAATTCAAAATTTTACGTGCGTGACTAATACGATTATATTATTAAATCCAACAATCGATTTGTTAAAACATCTATGAAATATATATTAAATAGCGTTCAATTTCTGGTTTGGCAAAAAAAAAAATCTGATTCGGTGGTGAGCGTGTTACATTCTTTGGGCTTTTAGTCTTGGTTGGGCCTAGCCCAATGGGAGTGGCCTATAAACCAATGACCATCATGTAAATTTTGGGTCTTCTCAACCCAAAAAGTTTCTGAAAGCCCAGAAACTCAGTATTTACTGACAATTTATATACTGAAATGAAAATTTTGAGGCAATTAGTTGGTATTTACTATATAAGGTATCAAACAAGACAGAATTATGCATAAAGATGCAATCAGATTAGTCCTGTTTCGCAACTATCGTAAAGCACAAATTTTTCACATATGATAGGCAGGTTCCAATAGGCAAGAAAAGAAAACAACACAAAAAAATAGGCTGAAATTTCACCGCAATGTCTCTCAGCTCTTCAAACCAAGTCCCAAATAGAATAGTTGGAGGGGTAAACTTCAAACGTTTTCATCAGTGTTTGATGCACCAGAAATCTGAATTTTGAGAAACTCTAATTCCATCTCTAATTCAAAGTTTTTTTTCTTTTCATTCTCTAACTCCAACCTCAGCCTCTCAATCAACTGCACCAATTGATCTTCCCTGTTGATCACTTCCCCTCCAAACAGGTGAATCAGATCTGTCACATTCTGCCTTTGATCATCCAAACTCTTTTTCAATGTCATCAGCCCACCCACCATTGTTTCTGCATTAACAGTACTGTCACCCCCGATCACAACTTTCCCTGGTGAGCTAATCAAACTTGACTCAGCATCTGGTGAGTTGAAATTTGACCCCTTATTGTCACCTAATCCATCTGGTTCACCAGCTGCCCTTTCTGGAATGATCGTTTCGCCATCAAATCGAACCTGTTTCACAATTGAATCGTCTTTTGACTCACTGGGGGGGAATACTGGGTCAAGCTCGAACCCGTCTTCATTGAAGTTCCACCCACTAATCCTTCTATGCTTAACAAGCTGAGATCCTGATTCCCCATCAGCATCTTGATAATCATCTACTTCAACATCAACACCCTTCATAAGAATCTTGCTTACCCTAAACCTTTCTTCAACACTAGGCAATCCATGCAACACATGTTTAACAAGAAACTCCGAACCTTTGCAACTCTTAAAAAAAGAATGTTTCAAAAGCTTCTCTGCCGAGGGTCGCTTTGCAGGATCTTGATCAAGACAAGAAGCAATCATATCTTTAAAAGCCTTTGAAAACTTCTTGCTCTTACCTTTCTTGCTACTATTTTCGTAATCAGAAAACCTAAACCGCTTGGTGATTTTCATGATCAAAGACTTTGAAGGAGGCAGATGAGATAAAGGTGGCCTTCCATGGGCTAATTCTAAAGCAGTTATACCAAAAGACCATATATCAGCTTTGAAACTATACCCTGTATGCGAGTGGATCACCTCTGGGGCCATCCAATATGGGGTTCCCGTCACGTCAGTGAGCATCAATGGCGATGAAGATGTCCATGAACCTGATCCATAACCTGAACTCGATTCATAAATCGAAGCTGAAACTCCAAAATCCGCAAGCTTAACACACCCATTTGCGTCCATCAAAATGTTACCAGCCTTTATATCTCTATGCAAATGCCCTTGGTTGTGAAGATACAACAATGCATTCAGGGTTTCTTTGAGAACGATGGCAATGCATTGCTCTGATAAACCATCGGGGAAAGAAGATGAGATTATGGATTGTAAAGAACCGCCAGACATAAAGGGCATAACCACCCAGAGACTTCGGTCAACGGTGAATGAACAATGAGCATTGAGGATGTTTGGGTGTGAAAGAAGCGACATGATCTTGGTTTCACGTCGAAGGTTGTCGAAATCAGCGTTGGACTGGTCAAGATCAATGGCTTTGATGGCAACAACAGTTGAATTCATGGGAACACATTCGGCTTTGTAAACTACGGCACTAACACCAACCCCGATCTCATCAATTATCTTGTAGGACTCTGAATCTAATGGGAACTGAACCTTGGGATGATCTTCTTGCTCATACGCCATGAACGTCTTCTTTTCTTTTTCCCCCACTTTTTTTTTCCTTTTGAGTTAAAGTCTTTGAGAAATTATTGTTGTTGTTTGGGATTGGGTTTTCTTGGAGGATTCTTGAAGACTAAAGATGAGG
Organism: Fremontodendron californicum; assembly: GCA_030761205.1. Lineage (NCBI taxonomy): Eukaryota > Viridiplantae > Streptophyta > Magnoliopsida > Malvales > Malvaceae > Fremontodendron > Fremontodendron californicum. The sequence continues at coordinate 21,248,904 of JAULJL010000022.1, read as the reverse complement.
GGAAGAGAAAGAAAAAAGTGGGGTTTTAGGCGGTTTTCTTGTGAGGTTTTGAAGGAAAGAAGCTAGCGGTGATTTATCTTTGAGAAGGGTAAAGAGGATACATGTGAATTTACAACTACTTTATCTGTATATTAAGAGAAAAAAGAGTGAAATTCAGGTTTCGAGCATTCGATAAAAAGGATCAAAGGCCGAAGGCAACATCATTTTTCTTGTTTTGGGCATTTGGAGCTAATCTTTTTGTTAGCCATGCAAAGCAGGACACGTTTTACAGTTTATAACATGAAACAAACACTTGTTAAAAGAAAAAGAATTGCTTTCAAAATCTTTCTTAATAAATTAAGAGTTAACTAATAATTGGTATTGTATACTAATAAATTGTAATTGTCATAGTTGTTCATATTACATGTGATTCATGATTAAAATTGTGTTATCACATCTTTTGAAAAAAAAAATGTAAAAATAAAAAATCATTGACAAATCTAGCTTTCTTTTTGTTATTATTAACAAAATTCATATTTTGACGCAAAAGACATTGGAGATTCATTAATAATCAAAAGTTGATGTGATTATTTTATATAATTAATGAAAATATAAAAAAAAAATCAATAATCAATAATAATGAATCTATTGATAAGATATTGGACTCTTAATTCCAATAAGGATTAATAGTCGATGCATTCATAGTGTATAGGGCTATACACTGTCAGTGCATTATATGATGCCACGTGTTAAAGTTAGGTTGTAAGGGTTAAGAGTTAGTGGTTAGAGTTAGAGATTAGTGGTTAGAGTTAGAGTTAGGAGTTAGTGGTTAGTTTTTTATGAGGTGTCAGTATAGGATTGACTGTCAGTGTATGGAGTCTATACACTGACAGTGCATCAAGAACGAACTGTATGGAATCTATACACTGACAATGCATCAAAAACGAATTTTTCCAATAATTAAAGTTCAATATTTGATGATTTGGTATACAAAAAAAATGGTGTATATATACCTGTGAATCAAATGATGTCAATTCATTAAAAGTTTTTAAAAATAAATACAAATAACTTTATTTTTAATGAAGTTGCATCATTTGATTCATTGACAGTATACAAATTAATACACTGTTAATTTATAATATAAATTTATAATATATATATATATGAAAAATAGGAATTGATTGTTTTATGCACTTGGAGAAAAACATGGTATACAATGATAAGCTAGGCCAATAAATTAATTTTGGATAAGTGGGCATGCTCTCATCTTTTTCTAGACTTATCTGGTCCTTGGTATTTTTTTTTTTCTCCCTAAATTGATGATTGATGGTTTAACATAAGTTCATTAGTATTATTAAGCACTGGAATTCTTTTCTCCAATTTCCAAGCTCCAAATAAGTATTAGCATACTGTCCAATGGAATGCTGAAAAGCAAAAACAGAGCATCAATCTACCTTTATATCCTTTAATTTGTTGTTGCCACTAAATTTGAACAAGAGCAGCAAAAACACCCAAGATTTATCCCTGACAGCCTCTTATTTAGAAAATGTGTGCCTCCCTTGTTAGTAATACAAAGGTTTAGGATTTGATACTTGAAAGCAATAGGCCAATAGCACCTGATGAACTTGAGAACTCAAGACATGAGAATCAAGGATCCAATGCACAAGAATAAAATGTTAGTGTTGAGTTCTTTTGGTGGTTATGGATCTGTCAGGTGGAGGTTGATAAAGTTTTGCACGAATAAAAAATTGTCAGAATGCATTAGAGTTATGTCTCCGAGACATGTTCCGACATTAAATCAGTAAATTTCAAAAGAATAACAGAGTTTTAGTGTATTTAGGTTTCTCTTACCTCAGGCCATCCTCTACTCTAGCTCTTTATAGTTGACTGTGGATTGTGCTAGGACTTCTGATCTTGACAACTGTAAACTAGTGTCCTCTGAATTTGGAATTGTCGGTTAACTGTGACCTCGTCAAATTTCTTACATGTAAAGGTCCGGCTGAATAAGTTAACCATGGGCCCGACAGTTGGATAACAATAGGTCATTTTATGTACTATATTTTTAATATTGCAAGATAAAAATAGGTCCATTGGATTTGTGAAACCTAAGATTTTTAAAATAAAGTCAGCATCAAGAATACTGGCATTTTGTTTATAGTCTCACTTACCCATTTCAGTACTTTTTATTATCAATAATGAAAATATTATAGAAGTTCATGCACTACATAAAAAATCTATTATCAGCACATAGTTTTGGATTCTGAATGAAATCAAATAAGTACAGTGAGTATTTTGAAAATTTTCAGTAGTTTTTTTCTTTTTACATCTTACCTCTGGATACAAAGGAATGCCATTTAGCAGACATGGCGGAGGCATGGTGGCAAAACACCAAAGAGGCAGGCAGTAAAAGAAGAGGGAACAATGAAAGCTCTGCATGGCTCATGCTGCGAAGGAAAGATCATGTCCTTGGTGGTCCGTATAAGAGAGGGCAAAACCTTGAGATTAGCTACATCAACCAACCCTGATCCCCATCTTGTACCTTGAATCAATAGGTCATTCAAATTTGTGGTAGAAAGTTACTAAGAACTGGGGCCTTGATGGAGCAACATAGGCTGATATTCCAGCCTACTGAACCCTGTAAGGTAATCTTCCGCGACGGCATCAAACAGAAATCCTACCTGATGATATCAATGAAAATTTTACCTCATGTTTTCTTCTTTGGGATCAATATCGTAATATATTTGATTGGGTAACTTGGCACCCAAGATAAGTCCCATATATAAAGCTTTCTGTTGTAGTCAGCCATTTCTTGAGTGTATTACTTCAAAAATATATAATTGACATATTTAGGGGCATAGCATCAAATTTGACCACCCAATATTAGTATAATCCATACATATACATAATGTGCATCCTTTAATGCAAACTTGACCTCACGATCTTGAAATGATGACCACATTTCAAGGATTGAAATACTAAATCTCTACTAGGTTAAATTTTACAAATTTTGATGGATTTAAAGCACCCTTAGATTTTGGCAGAGGTTTCATTTGGAACCTATATCCCAGAATTCAAGTCGCAACAAACTCTTGGTTAGCAAACTTGCAAGTATAGCAGTTACCAGAATCAAATAGTCATTAGCTCTATGAACACAGTGGCTTCATAATGCAATGTGCAATCCAAGATAAGAATTCTGAGACAATTTCATCAGATCCAATCTTCTAAAAGTCAGGAACAGAGCCACATAACACTTGCAAGAACTCTGAATAATAACAGCATACAAAGAACAGAGAGAACTTGTGAGAAGCAATCGGCAGATGCAAAGGTTATGCAATAACAATTCATAAATCCAATTTTTGGGAAGAAATAACAGTAAATGAAGCAGCAAAATAAAGGATGCTAAAGATTTTCAGCCAGCAGGATATAGAATTCAAGTTATCACAAAGACAAGATATTGTTGCCATAGTGGAAACTTCAGCTGATTACAAGTCCAATAATAACTTTGAAATACTAAAGATTGTCAAGAAATATGTAGAAGAAGACTTACGATTTTCTTTCTTTAAAAAGGAAGTCATAGGGTAGCATATATCACCAAGCCTAGTAGGCTAGTACTACACATAAAAAACTTCATTATGGCAAATAATATTATATAGAAAGTTCTAGTTATCTCTTTGAAGAGCCTTTATTCATCTCATTCAGAGGAAAGAGCTTACCATTCACACAAATATCTTATAAGACCATAGACAATTCAAGCATTAATCCTCACTGCCTTCTTAGCTTACATCAAACTAGCTATATTTGACCCTTTTTAGAAGTAAAATTACATAGACAACAGCATCCCCTAGAGGCCAGATAAAGCATACAGCATACATTACTACAGGAAGCACAGTTGGAAATTCACATAAACCAATTATCTTGTCATAAAGAGTAACGTGACAAGATCAATGTCATAAAACTAAATTCAAAGATATGAAATCATAGTCTACACAGATTGTCAGCTCTCTTAATTGTTCAAAGATTCTCATTATCCCAATATAAAATCATCAAGACAATATTTCAGTTTGTTTACTAAGGCTCTGCTCCTAGAATACACAACAACCCACGATTCTTTCAGAATCATCTACAAGTTTGTGACATTGAGAAATCCATGCAGCAGAAATATATACATTCAAAATCATACTAAAAATAAATATCAGCTAAAAGATTCAACTTCAACAGCAAGCAATTAAGCACATTGTGCATTAATCATTAACTACCACAAAGTAAAGCGCTTGATACCTACCTCTACCCCACAGCAACTTTACCCTTCTCCTTCTTCTGCTCCACCATATACTCATGAACCCTCTCAGCTTTCTTCCTCATACCCTCAATCATCTCCTCTGTCGCCTCGATTATCTGCTTCGACAAATGAACCTCCAAGTAATCAAACCACTCCCCTAATGTCATCTTCTCCAAATCCACCTCTACCCTTTCATCACAACTCTCCTTAACTTCATTTTTCGTTTCATCACAACTCTCCTTAACCTCAGTTTTTGAATCCTCCACTTTCTCTTCATCTTTTGTTACATTAATCTCTTTGTTTCGCGACGAATTGAGCTCCTCCTCCTCATCCACTTCATTTTTTATAATAAAAGTTCCATCTTTTTCTATCAAATTTGTTTCTTTTTCCTCTAATTTTTCTTCCTGCTGATTCTTTTTCCTCCCCCGAGGGCGGCCTTTCCCTCTTTCCGCCTGGGTTTCCTGATTTTCCGGGACCTTCGCAATAACTAACCCGCAATTCACGGAATCCTCATTCTTCTTACTCCTCGTAACCCTAGCATTTTCTTTCTTTTCTAATTCTAAATTCTCCAATTCTTTCTTAAAACTCTCCGTTTCGCTCTTCAAAGCCCTACCTCTCCTTGGCGGATTCCTCCTCCGGCTCTCCACTACCACCGCCACCTCCTCTTGGCCGCCTCCGCGGCCTTCTATCTTGATCAAGATCGACGTAGTCTCTCCCAGCTTCAACGTGTCGCCGTCGTGGAGATCAAATGGAGTTTCCGCAGGGAGTAAATTGGAATTAAAAGTCGTGCCGTTAGAGGATCCAAGATCTCGGAGGATCCATTTTCCCGATCCGGATTCGATTGTGAGGTGCTTAGAAGAAATGCCTGCGTCTTTGATTGTGACGTTGTTGCCACGCATTACTCGCCCAATCCGGATGGTGGATCCGGGTTGGAATCCAATAGTTTCGCCTTTGCGTGGGCCCTGAACCATAACTAGAGTAATAGGCGGTGGATCCATTTTTCGGGTCCCGGCAAGAGAAATAGAGAGAGAGAGTGAGAAGTGAAATCCTTTTGAAAGAATTTCAATTGGGTTCAGGCGGTCTATTTTTTTAATTTCCTTTTATCTCCTGGCCGAAAAAAAAAGCTATCCGGTTTTGAGTGTAGACCCGGTTGAGGCACCGGTTTTGTTTCTAAAAAAATTTTGGTTTAGAACTCAATAGAGCTGTAAATGAATTAAACTTGAATGAATAGATTTTTATTCGTGTTCGTTTATTTATTTTTCAGTTTGTTTATATTCTGTTCATATTAGTTACGGATTTTTAAAATAGTGTTCGAGTTCGATTTGTTTAAACTAAATAAACTTGTTCGAAAATATTAAACAAACATATTTATGAACATATAATCGAATATGTTCGTGAATAATTAAAAACTTGTTCATGAATAATAAACAAATTTAAATGAACAAACAAATAATTAAACAAATAAAAACGATAAACAATAAATAAACATTGAAAAATATTGATAAATACATGAAATAATACTAAAATATATTAATTATTAAATTATATTCAAATAATAAACGATATTTTAACGAGTTTTAAACGATCTCTTAAATTAATCATAAATGAACTTGTTCATGATCATAAATTAACTGAACACACCTTGTTTAAAATCGGCTCATTTAATAAATGAGTCTTAAAATCTTGTTTAGAATAATTTGTTTAACTTAATAAACGAATAGAAATTGAATCTGTTCACAAAAGGTTTGTCGAATGCTCTGTTCATTTACAGTCCTAGAGCTCGAGACATCACTTTAAAGCTATGTTACCCGAACTCTTCATTTTTTTTTTCTAAAGTATTTGTATTCGATACATGTATCTGATATATATTTTGGACATGGGTATGTGGTAAGATTCTCCAAATATATGAAAAAAATTTAAAAATTGAATATACTCATATCGGACACATGTATCTGATACTAATCCTAAATTCAGATAACATAGTTTTAAAGTGTAAAACAACATTTTTAAAGATTAATAATTAACTTAATATTGATATCTATATTTATATAAAAGACAATTTCCAAGAGTATAAATATGATTTAATATAAGTTAATTCAATAAAAACTTTGTAAATTTTACGTAGGGCTAGTTTAGCATTGCTGTTGAAAAAAACTTGGGTTGAAAAAAGCTTAGGTTGAAAAAAGTGTAGTTTAAAAACTTTTAAGTGTTTAGCATTGTTGTGAAAAAGTATTGTAGGAAATTAAAATGTCAAAAAAAGATATGTTTAAAATAATAAAAGTGTAGAGATGTGAGGATAATAAAGTTATTTTATCCAAAAGCCAGCTTTTAAAGCCCAAAAATTATATTTTTTGGCTTTTTGGTTTGGCTTTTCAAACCATGGTTTGAACAGCAAAAGCCAACTTTTTTTATCTGTTTAGCATTGCGTTTGCAGTAAAAAGCAGTTTTTGACCTCAAAAGCTATAACACCCCTAGGCAAATCCCATATTGACAGGAGACGCGCCCTAGTGGAAGGTGGGCAAAGCGGACAATACCTTGTGGTGGGGCAAACCTCGGTCGGAAGGGTGCGAGTTTAGGCAAATCCCACATGTGGCGCGCTTTCGCGGACTCCTGAGGGAGCACCGGAAAGGCAAATCCGTGCGCTGCGCGCCCTAGTGGAAGGTGGGCAAAGCGCACAATACCTCGTGGTGGGGCAAACCTCGGGCGGAAGGGTGCAAGTTTAGGCAAATCCTAAACGTGGCGCGCTTTCGCGGACTCCTGTGGGAGCACCGGAAAGGCAAATTCGTGAGCTACGCGCCCTAGTGGAAGGTGGGCAAAGCGAACAATACCTCATGACGTGGAAGTGTGTAGCCATGACTTATGGTATCAGAGCCACCTCCCCGTGCTCGCTGGTCGATGGTAGGGCAAACCTCAGCGAGGATGCTGAGTCCCGTAAGGAGGGTGAATGTAACACCCCTAGGCAAATCCCACATCGACAGGAGACGGGTAAGGGGTCTGAGCTTATAAGGGGTGGCTCCCCTTCCACATGCATGAGACACCTTATGTAGGACAAAACCATGCGGTTCTACGAAGTCAAAGCGGACAATACCTCATGACGTAGAAGTGTGGGGTCATGACAAAAGCTATGCCAGAAGTAATGCTAAACGAGGCCTTACTTGCACTAAATTTAGTGCATGAAGTATTATTATTTAGATATATTTTGATAATATATGAAGGGTATAATATAAACTTGAATTACTTATAATTTAAAACGTTTCTTCCAAAAATTTGGGACTTAATACAATATTGCCAAAAGGTTTCTATATATCTTTCAATATTCTAAATTTTATTTATACAAAAGCTTATAATAAATTACTTAAAAGGTTAAAATGTAAGCAAGATTGGAATATTTTAAAGTAGTCTTTTTTTATATATATATTTTGAAAGAAATTAAAAACAAAATACTAATAGTTAGGAGAGATGAAAAGCAAAACAATTCTATAAACCTCTAAACAATTTCAAAACATTAAAAATTAAATTTTTAATAATTTTATTTTTTCAATGCGTTTAATAAATCATTTTAAAAATCACTTAATTAAAAATTTTCAATAAAAAAATATTAAAAATGCTAAATAATTTTTGGCTACTTAAGTCAATTTTATTTAAAAAACAAATATTATTTAATTGTATTAATCTTATATTCTTTCCTTTTAACTTTTTATTTTTTTTTAACTTTTACCAACTGAAAATGATAATAAAATCATATCTTTATTTTAGAAGAGATTAATAAAAAATCTATTAACCATTTAATTTTTAATAGCATACCAAATATCTTTTATATCATAAATTCAGTATTTAATAAAAAATTGAATACTTAATTTTTTAATATTAAATTTGTTCAATTTATAAAAAAAATCCATAAGTATTAGATTTTATTTGAAAGCGCAATGAAAAGGAATCCTCACGACATTGAAATGATGGTTTTGCATTTGATGAAAATCCTTTCTCACGGAACATGCAAATTAAGCCAAACATATTCACTCCATAACTTAAATTGAAGTGTATAAAGCATAAACCAACTGAGTATTAATTTAGATGGCATGCATGTGGGACAAACTTTTGAAGATTGTGCATTCGAGAAGGTTTAGACGGGTAATATCTTTTTCATGTGACTTAAATAGATAGAGGTTGGGGTTAAAAGGTAGATTAGAAACTAAAAAAAAAGTATATAAAGCATAACTCCTTCAAATTGATAAGATATCTGCCTTAAAATCTGCTGCTGGTTACCAAGTGCTTCACTGCTTTTCCTTTTTGCTCCTTTTCAATAATCCTTGAATCATGGGATAGCTAAGAAGAATGATAAATAAGGAGAGAAAAATCTGCCCAAACATCTCTTCATAATTTTTTCTAATCATAACTCCCCTTAATCCACCAATGAAACATGCCATGTTCAAAATAACCAGAGCTGACAATGGAACCATGAACATTGTAGCCCCTTGGAAATCAAATTCTCCCTTTTCATATTTTTCCAGCTTTTCTTTGTCCACTGCTTTATTTGTTAGCCTGAAACTAGTTTTCTTCACTCCCAACCATTTCATGAAGAGTTCTAGGCATCCAAAACAGTTGCCTGAAACTGACTTTATAATCCAAATTCTCTGTTCATTCCACCATGTCAATATTGTGCCTCCATCAGATAACACCTCATGTAACTGCTGTCCTGTTGCAGATAGATAAACAGTCGAAAAGACCGCAAACCATGGGCTTAAAACCTGAGAATAACAACAACAAGACATTGATAAACTCATTTTGGTAATTCATGACTGAAAAAGAACAAACAAAAAAAAAGGGTTTAATTAGTACTTTACCTTGGGGTACAAGGGAATGCCATTCAAGAAGCACAATTGGGGAACTATGGCATATATCAGGAATGCAATGGCAAAAAGAGGTTGGTAAATGAAATATCCATAGCACATGCTTTGTAGGATGGACATCCTCGAGACGCCATACGAGAGAGGGCTGAACCTTGAAAGACCAATCTGCAACAACCCAGAGCTCCATTTCACAAGTTGAACCAAGGCATCCTTCATATCAATGGTGGTGCAACCCAAAAAACATGGCCTGATTGGACAAAGATAAACTGAAGTCCACCCTCTGCAGTGCAAAAGGTACCCTGTAAATGTGCTTTCCAACAGGCTTTCATAGGAGAATCCAATCTGTACACCCAACAAATCATTTCTTTCTGCATCATATATTCATTTGTTTGATACTAAAAAAAAAAAAAAAAAACAAGCTCTAAAAAGATTAGTTATAGTCTATTACTGGAAGATACTTGCCTCTTCACCCCATTTTGTGTTTCTTTCGTAGTCACAGGAGGCCAAAAGTCTGGCCTCTTTTAAGATAGCATCTGATGAACCTTCCAACATGGCAATTTCTTGTTCACTGCTAAACTTCAGCAAATCACCCAAATTCCTTTGAGGCTCACAGGGATGCTTGTCTAGCATTTACCAACAAAGAGGCAGATAAGCAATAAAATGTTTATGGATGTTGTAGGATGGGCTAAGCAACCTAAACCAAAGATACTGCAGGGTACCTTGACAATTAGGACTTCCATATAATGCCTTCCTCTTTAGGTAAAAGCCGGTACCTGAAAGAGATGGCCCTCTTATTCCATCCATTCCTTGCCATTTTATCTGATTATTGTATAGAAATTTTGACAATTTTTAAGAGAGCAGAAAATTATTTCTGTTAACTACTAACTATAGGGCTGTCTTTGAATATTTAACACAGAGTCAAAGAATAGTACCCTGTAAGCTGATCGGCCTTGGTTATCATATATGTCATTCTTGCTAATATTATAGAACATTTGTGGGAATTGAACGAAAGCTAGAGATGGAGACATTTTTGGATCAAGATGAAAGCACATTGCTTGTCTAGCAGAAGTAGGGTCATTGCAGTACATGTCACAGTCCAATACCAAGAGGTAGGGGCCGTTGCTAAACTTCTCTGAAACTCGAAGCTGCAATAACGTTGCTATGTTAGCAATCAAGTAAGACTAAAGTGCAGAAAATAATACAAAGGATCAACTATTTACAAGGGCATTGAGAGCTCCGGCTTTGAAACGATGAGGTTTAGAAGGTCTTCTTTCGCGAGAGACGTAAACAAGGAGAGGCATTTTAGTTCTGTCTTCATCCTCCGTATCAGTATCGCCATGTATTATCTGCAACAAGATAGCCATCACCAAATGCATGATATAACCAATATCTAAAAGCTTTACTATTGAGAAATGCATTGCAGCTTATTATTCCTTGTTTCTTGCCTTGATATCAACCAAAAGCTGACAACATATTCTATTAAAGCTTCTTTGATCATAGATGACATCCATGGCCATGCCTACAGAATTGATTGAGCTACATGGGAATTTGGAGACATTAATCCGAGGATGTTTCATAGATGAAAGGCGAGAAATGTTTGCAATTGGACATTCCTAAATTTCATAAGTGAATGCAGTCAAAAGTACTTATGGGGGTACCTAGATTAATCCATCAAAATCCTTTCAAGAATATTAGAAGTTTCACTGGCATTTTTCTCACACATGAATCGTTTTTCATCACTGACAGTCTCAGGCTTGATGGATTATTCAAATGAAAGTAAAAACCCAACTGGTTTAATCAATGCATACCTCAACATGAGCAGGCCGATCCAGTACAACAAAATTGCTTGCATCTTCACAAACTTTCTCCACATTTCTCTTGAACAATTTGTATTTCATCTGCAGTGATGATCATGGAGTAATATCAAGGAATGATACAAAGCTATATTACTCGGACTCGGGTGTGAGTGCCGTATATGGTTATGTGTCCGACACGGGTATGTTCAATTTTTTGCAAGTTTTTCTATGTATTTGGAGGGTCCTTGGAGGGTCATATCTCTATACCCATGTCCGGATATGCATCGGACACGGATGACAGACACGGATATTTCAAAAAAATTGAAGAGTCGGAGCAACATAATACAAAGGACTGGGACAAGATACAGAAGAGGAAGGTTCAAGGAAAAACATGAAACGAGTAAAGTACTGATTGGTACATAAAGTTTCTATCAAAAACAGAAGTATAATAATAAAACAATAACTATATATTAGTTCATCCAGTTAATCACACTTACTTCAAGTTCCTCATTCTTTGCACTAAATTCATCAGTAGTGGGAAGCTCTTCATACTTTGCAAACGAGGAGAAAAAAGCCTTTGGGCACCTAGTTTTGATTCCATACTTGTTACAAAATGGAAGCCAAGATTTAGCAAATGTAAAAGCTTGTTTTAGAGCATACAAGGTAATATAAGAACCCCCATCATCCGAAAGATACACAGCTAACTTCTCTGGTGGATACTCAAGTGCTAAGGCTGATAAAACAGTGTTCATAACCTCCTTTGTAGGCTCCTTTTGCGGGTCAGCAGTGCATACAAACACATCAAGCCCTGGCAAATTCTTCATTATGTCATGAGCCGGAATTTTATCCAGAGAGACGCTGCGCGACAGAGGCTGCCAACGAAAGGCCTGGGTGAGGCCCCAAATGAAGGTGAAAATGAGCTCAGAAAGAGTCATGAGAGCCCATGCGAAAGCTGGGAGGTTATTTCCATTGAAGAAATGTGAAACCCGGTAGTACAGCAACAACAGTGTGACTGTGAAGTGGAAGAGAATGTGAAGCCTGTTAATGATGGTACGACGTTTATCAATGGTGCAGCTGTGAAGACTTTTAGAGGAAGCCATATCTGTAGTTTTGCCTAGCTAGGCAATCAATGGTTTTATACTATATGAGCTTGCCATTGCCAAAAACAGCAGTTTCCTTTTTATAAAGTAAGACTGCCCCAAACCTTGCAAATTATTCTCACTAATATTGATAACTCAATATAACAACTTATTTAAGTTGATATAGTTATCTGACTCGGGTTTAGTCCAATTAGTTTATACAATTATTCTTAAACGGTGACGTCTGACAAATTTAAATTTGAATTTCAACATCTGCAATTTTTTCCTTTATTCTTGTACCTCTTTTATATTTTATTTTTTTTATATTATAGTTATCTTAAGAGTAACACTGCCTCAAACATGATAACAACGTTTTTGACAAACGTGCGTGTGCTTGGAAGTATTCTAATCATGTTTGTCTGATTCGCTCCTAAGATCAACCATTCAAATCAATATCACTCGACACCTACCCACAATTTAGATCCAAATTACGAATATGATATTGCTTTATTTAAATATGGATCTAAAAGTAAATATGAAAAATATGTCCTCAATAATTAAATAATTGTTAAATGATTTAATAGTTAAAAGTTATTTTAAAAAAAATGAAAAATGAAAAATTGTTAAAAAGGATATTGTAAAAACAAAATTGTCCTTAATAAAAAAATATTCTTTTCCTTTCTCCTTCCATTAAAGAAATATATATATATTTTAAAAAATTTAATTAAAAATAAATTTTAAAAAAAAAATATTTAAATATATTTTTTAAAATTTTAAAAAATAAAAATATTTAATTTTAAAAATATTATTTGTATTATTTTTTTTTTAATTTTTTTAATTATAAAAAAATTATGTTTTAAAATTAAAAAATTTATTTTTAGAAAAATTTATTTTTTAATTAAAAAATAAGAGAAAAAGAGAGAAGAAGGTTTTTTTATCAAAAGTAATTTTGTCTTTACAATTTTCTTCCTAACAATTTTATATTTTTTATTTCTCTTTTTCAAACAATTCTTACTCATTATGTCATTTAATAATTATTGTATTGTAAAAGATATGTTTTTCAAATTTATCCAATATTTTAAAACCTCTCTTTGTCAGAAAGACAAGACATCTTTACGTGAGATATATATAATTATGTTGAAGTAAAATTACATTTCAACATTTGGTTTAGTGATCGGTGTATTAGTTCTTAGAAAAATTCGAATCTCCCCTTTTTTAACTCAAAAAAACAAAAACTACCCATCGTCATGATCCTCCATTTAAATCTTTGATTATCAAGGTAGGAATTAAATTGAAATAATCTAATTTTAATTAAAACTTTGCTCCTATGATTAAATCACATCAAAATTTAGTTAAGATTCGATGATGATAACTCACATGAAATCAAATCCAATGAGATTGTGATTAGACTTGTTCAAGGATTGAGTAGTCCGTCCAACTAGTATCAATACAAGTTTGGATAAAGTTTTTAGTGATTCGGATCTGCCTAACCCGAATCATTGTTTAAATAATAAAAAATATTTTTATTTAAATTTAATTATAAATATATAAAAATAATTTTTAAATTTTTTATTATTATTTAAATAGTGAAACGGAATGGCCTAGATAAAAAAAAATTTAATTACAGCATGACCCGACCCATAAGAATGTTTAATCGTGACTTACATTCGGATAAAGTTGGATGAAATACAAGGTTAAAGTTTGAGACAGATAACTACTAGATCAATCTTAGTTTATTTCTTCAACCTTAAAGTAATCAAAAAGACAATTTTGCAATTTGAAATATTAAATAAAGTTGTCATAATTAACCAGCAATATAATATAAACGTTTCTCTATCAAAAAGGAAAGGGGGGCATAATCCATCCATCACGCTACTTTGTTAATAGTGTAAACACATAATCAAAGCATATCAATTATCACTCAAGGCGGCATTAAAGCATCCTTTAGCTTTGCCTCCCATTGCTAGAATCAAAAGAAAGAAAAGAAATTTAATTGTTCATAAAAAATGTTGCTGTCTCAACTTTTTAACTTAACTTCCATTGTCGACAATGTCGAGAAAGATTATGAATTTATTAATCATATTCCTAATTGTAGGATGATTTATAAACATAAGATTTGAGAGTCAAACTATGAACCCATCATTTTCTTTTGTCCATTCTTCCAATCTGTCTTGAAAGATTCTAGTTTGTCACTTTAGGAAGAAGATCATTTTGGAATAACTTTTAGGCTCTTGGAGTTGATCGATTAATTTGTTAAATCTACACATGCTCATGGACCGGATCACGGGTCGAAATTTTTCAAAATTTCTTATTCAGGTCCGGCTCTAGATAGGCCCGAACCTGCTTGCCGATCCTAATCGAAAAAAACTCTATCCAGATCCGACCCAATAAAGTTTCGGGCAGGCTACCCAATCATGAGCAGGTTCCATCCATGCTTCTTGTATTTTTTACTTTTTTTTTTTTTTTTAACTCATTGCTGAAACCCTATAAACCAACTAGGAAAGATCCCATCAATTTAAGTAAATATAAAAGTTGATGAAGGATCGAGTTGGATAATTAAGTATTTGGTCATGGTAATTTGAACCCTAAACATCCTAAAACTTTTATGCTTTTTTTTAATTAAAAAAATTTGTAGAGAAATGCAAATCTTTCTCAAAAAATAAATAAAAAATTACATTTACCAATCACTAAGTCAAATGTTCAAATATTTTTATTTATTTATTTTATAAATTTATAAAAATGACACCTATTTACTAAATAAAATTAAAAAAATTTTGCTTTTTTGCTGGAAACCTAGAAAGAAAAAAAAAACATAGTATTTATGATTCAAGCTCCATTTGGAACCTTAAGCAGCCCCAGTGCGGGGTAGTTGAAGGCTGCCACCGCACTGGTGGGCTGTTTGGATAACAGCCCACCAATGCGGTGGGAGCCTTTCCCCCGCACTGGGGCTGCAATTTAAGGGTCCAGCGAAAATTCTTTCCTCCCACCGAAGGATAAAATTCCATTTGTACCCATTTTTTTTTTCTTATCTTTATTATTTCATTTGTACCCATATTTTTCTTTTCTTATCTTTATTATAAGAACACGCTGAATGAGGAATGAAAGACTTAAATTTTATTCTATACAATTTCCTGTTATATACAGCATCTAACTGATAAGCCTATCATTCTAGCTTATGTTTATCTTAAAAGATCATATTATATTTGAATTACAAAAATAGATTTTATCTAAGTGAGTCAGCTTGAATGGACTGTGCCTCGGTGGCAGTATGTTGAGTTGCTGTAAGAGAGTTTTTGTTGCAGACAGTAGGCTGTGGCTTAGTAGCTAGAGAAGTAGTTGTCTTAACATGCCCTCGCAATACTGTAGAGCTATCAGCTACACCAGTCTTGGGTCGTATAAAAAGAAACCCATGTCGAACAAGAGGTTTGGTAAGACTATCAGCTAGCTGATCTTTTGTTGAAATGTATGACACCTTGAAGTCACCTGTTTGAACATGGTGGCGAACAAAGTGATAGTCCAAAGGCAAGATGCTTCATCTTTGAGCGAAAAACAGGATTGGCACTGAGGTAAGTGGCACTAATATTATCACATAATAGATGAGGTGATTGTTGAAGTGGTTGTTGTAGTTCTGTCAACAGATTTTTGAGCCAAAGAATTTCTGCAGTAGTGTTGGCAATAGCTCGATATTCTGATTCTGTAGAGGATCTTGCAACAGTTTTTTGTTTAATTGACATCCAAAGACATGAGTTTTTCCAAGAAACAAGATATAGCCCATGGTTGAAGTCCTATCATCTAGGTTGCCTGCCCAATCAGCATCACTAAAGACAGTGATAGTGAGAGAAAAACTTGGTTGTATTGTTAGACCATAAGTAATGGTTCCCTTTAAATATCTTAGTACCCTTTTTAGAGTTCTCCAATGTAGTTGAGTGGGAGAGTGCATGTATTGAGAGAGTTTGTTGATTGCATAAGCAATATCAGATATGGTTAAGGAGAGATACTGAAGAGAACCAACCAGCTATCTGTAAGTAGTGGCATTAGCAGGACCAGTACCATCATGAAGCTTCAATTGTGCATTCGTGGCCATTGGAGTAACAATTTCTTTTGCATTTGACATCTCAAAATTTTCGAACAGGTCTTAAATATACTTGTGCTGTGAAAGAAATAGACCAATGGCTGTAGGAGTGACTTCAACTCCTAAAAAGAAATGAAGATATCCAAGATCCTTGAGTGAGAACCTGTTAGAAAGTTGAAGCAAAAAACTGTTGATAGTTTGCTGATTATTCCCTGTGACTATAAGGTCATCAACATAGACCAGAAAATAAATTAAGTCAAAATTGTGAGCATAAACAAAGAGAGATGCGTCTGAGATTGAGTTGTTAAAACCATATTGCAGGAGAAAGTGGCTCAACTCTTTATACCAAGCCTTTGGAGCCTGTTTCAGACCATAGATGGCTTTGTTCAGTTTGCATACATGCTTAGGATGATCCTTATCAACAAAACCAGATAGTTGGGCTACGTATACTTCATCTTTTAAGGTGCCTTATAAGAAAACATTATTGACATCAAGTTGCTTTAAGGGCCAGCCAAAGGAAATAGCAATGCTGAGAACGATTCTGATAGTAGTAGGCTCGATAACAGGGCTAAAAGTTTCTATGAAGTCTAAACCGGGTTTCTGATGAAAACCTTTAGCTACCAAACGAGCTTTGAATCTGTCAACAGTGCCATCAGCTTTGCATTTTATCCTATACACCCATTTGTTACCTACAACATTCTGAGATGAACAAGGGGAAACTAAGGTCAAGGTTCCATTAACAACAAGTGCATTAAATTCTATTGTCATAGCTTCTCTCCATTCTGTCATTTGGAGTGCTTGAGTCACGGATGTAGGTTCTGGAGCTATAGGAGGTGGATGTTTGGTCACAAGATAGGTTTGTTTAGGCTTTAAAATATGGTTATGTGATCAGGTAACCATGGCATGGGTTCGTGTGGGGAGGGGTGCTGTGGTTGCTGAGGTGTTGATGGCTATAGTCTGGTCTGGTGAAATGGAAGAAGTTAAGTCATTACCTGATTGGAAGCTTGTCACAAGAGCATCAGTGCTGGAGGAGAGAGGCCCAACAGAACTAATGTTAGAACTTAGGTCTTTGAAAGTAGGGATGATGGTGGCTATTTCATCAAAAAGTGTATCTAGGAGGATCAACATGTTTATTTTTTAGGAAGAGTGGAGTTTGTGAAAAGGGAATGAGGACTCAAGAAATTCGACATGTCTAGATATAAAGATTATGTTTGTGGAAAGATCCAAGCATTTATATGCACTTTGGTGGATGGAGTAACCAAGAAACACACAAGGCTTCGGCTTAGATTGAAGTTTGTTAGTTGTATAGGGTTTGAGCCATGGGTAACACAAGCATCCAAAAACTTTCAGTTTCATGTAATTGGATATGGTTTGGAACAGAATTTCATAAGGAGATTGGTGTTGAAGATTTGGTGCGGGCATTCGGTTAATGAGATAGACAGAGGCCTGAAATGCATGTGACCAGTAACTTTGAGGCATGGATGCTTGATGAAGAAGAGTTAAGCCTATTCAAATAATGTGTTTGTGTTTTTGTTCAGAGACTCCATTGTGTTATGGTGTATGAGGTGGTGTTAGAAGGTGTTTGATGCCATAGGTAGCTAATAAGGAAGAAAGAACTTGGTATTCACCACCATACTCAGAGTATAAAGAAAGAATTTGAGTGTTGAATTGTTTCTCGACATGTGTTTTGAACATTGAAAAAATGTGTAGAACATCAGACTTATTCTTGATAGGAAACAACCAAGTGAATCTTGAAAAATGGTCTATGAAAAGGACATAATAGTGATACCCATCATTAGATTTGAGTTTTGGACTACCCCAGACATTTGTATATAGCAGCTCTAAGGGCCTTGAGCTAGATAGACTCGATATATGAAAAGGCAATTTATGACTTTTTATTACATGAACAAGAATTACAATCTGAAATTTTGTTTAGGAATTCAGAACCTATGCTAGAAGATTTAAGCAAAAATTTAGAATCTTGGATGAAGGATGTCCTAATCTTCTTTGCCAGATATCAACAATTGGTTTTACACTAATACTCACTGATGATGATTTATTTGATGCAGTAGAAGCTGGCAAGGTAATGGACTTGGGTAGTTCATAGACATTATTTATGATGTGCCCTTTCACCAATGGTGCCCCTGTGATGAGATCCTTCACAAGTAAAAAATTGGAAAAAAATTCAATAGAAACATAGTTAGTTTTGCACAGTTGTGAAACAGAGATAAGTTCTCTTTGCATTTGAGGAACATGCAGGACATTAGAGAGAATTAGTGGTTTATGTGTAGTGGTGATTGAGGCAGTATGTTTAATATCCAAACCTAAACCATCACCAACTAGAATCTCATCAGGACCACCATACTCTGAGTAAATGGACAGATTGTTGAGATCAGTAGCAACGTGGTGAGAAGCTCCTCAGTCCACAACTCAGTTTTCAATGTTTGTAAGATCTGAAATTTACAAAAAATTGGCAACAGGATCCTCCTTAAATGAGACCTTATATTGCCTGTAGTACTTGGCATTATGTTCGAACATTCCACATAGTTGACAGGTTGGTCTGTTGGTGTTGCTGGTGGTGGTTATGTTGAAATGACTTGGTCTGGTACTGTTGTCGCTTGGATTAAACTGACTTAGCCTTCTCCTTCCAGTGTTGTAGTTATTTCTGAATTAAGTATTGTGTGGCACATAGCTTCTGAAATTTGCACTTTCCTGATGCTGATATGCAGGTTTTCTTTCTTTTCTTGCCAGGTTCGCAATAACAGTAGGTGCAAGGACAAGATCCTCCTGCTTGTTGACTGCCTCAAAGTCAACTAATTTGTCATACAATTCCTCAAGGGATATTGTGCTTTCTTTGGCTTTTATGGCAGTGGACATTTCTCTATTATTCTGGTCCAAGTCCATTTAGGATGAAAATTGTCAGATCGTCTTCAGTTATTGGTGCGTGAGCAAGAGCTAGCTCATCAGCGATGGTTTTCATGGATTGTAGGAAATCCGCCACAGGTTTGTTTCCTTGTGTGGCTAAGGACAATTTTTTTTCAAGAGACATTACCCTTGATCTGGTTCTGCTTGCAAAGAGCTTTATAAGTTTGGTCATGGCATCATGTGAGGCCTTGGATGTTGCTATCATAGGAATGACAGCTTCGGTGACAGAGGCAACGATGGAATGGAGAATCAGCTTATCTTGTCTGATCCATCTTGAATATTCCGGGATTACTGTTGTGGTTCATTTAGTAGTGAGGAACTGGGTTGGGCAAGAAAGTGTCCCATTGACAAAGTCAATGAGATCAAGACCAGTTAATAGGGTATCGAATTGCATATACCAGGAAGAAAAATTGCTTGAATTGAGTTTGAGTGGTAGCTGATTTGTGGCGTTTATTTGAATGACATCTAGAAAGGATGTGATTCTGGCTGGACTGGCAATGTTTGATAAAGTGGACATTTTTTCTAAGGCTGTTAAGCAAGAGGCTTTTGATACCATATAAGAACACGATGAATGAGGAATGAAAGACTTAAATTTATTCTATACAATGTTCTGTTATATACAAGTTCTAACTGATAAGCCTATCATTCTAGCTTATGTTTATCTTAAAAGATCATATTATATTTGAATTACAAAAATAGATTTTATCTAAGTGAGTAAGCTTGAGTGGACTGTGCCTCGGTGGCAGTATGTTGAGTTGCTGTAGGAGAGTGTTTGTTGGAGACAGTGGGCTGTGGCTTAGTAGCTGGAGAGGTAGTTGTCTTAACATTTATTATTACAGTGCACATATGAAAATATTTCTGGCACTTTATTTGGCAGGAAAGGAACATGAGATTACATGGGGAGGCTGCTAGAACAGATCAAACTCTTTTATGTTTAATAACAACTGTTGTGTGGCAAGATCACAGGCAATAGTTGCACTACTATCTTGAGGAATAAGGCTTTATGTGATTCTTGGGGTATATGTGTAACAGAATGAATTTGTAATTGGTTCTGCAAGTTGCAGATTGTAAACATTGTAGCAGGGTTTCCCTACTTCTTGGATAAATATAACTTGACTTATCCAAAAAAAATAAAATATTTCTGGCACTTGTAACTTTTTATTATATATTATTTTTTATATTTAAAATTTTTTTAAATAATTTTAAAATTATTTAACAAATCATTTATATAATTATTATTATTTCAAAAAAATATTTTTATGCTTATTTAATATTTATTAATTTCATAAATATCTAATAATATAATAGTTTCATTATATATACACATTTTAATCTAATGTCCTTAATAATCATTTTTTCTTTTTACTATAATTCACCTCACTGCCACCACTATTTTTGAATCCAAACACATATCCACCACTGATTTTAATCTCACTGTTACAATACCCAATCTCACCACTACAGTAACTAATCTCATTGCCACTGCTGTTTTTAATCTCTCCGAAGTCAATCTCATCGCTTATCCAAATGCAGCCTCAATCAACCAACAGACGTCGGGATGGAGAACATTAACACGAAATAAAGCTAGGCTAAAACTATACTAAAACTATAGGGAAAATTTTGATGTCATTGACTCTTTTTCTACAACAAACAAAAAATTTGACTCTACAAGTAGATGTCTGAAATACAAAATTTTCGTCATCCACCAAACTCTACAAGAAAATGGAGTATATAAAAGGATGAGAACTTCCAAGAATGCATGCAGATGATGAGAGATGGAAAGAGCATCTTTGCAAGGAACACACGTGATACCAGATGAATTTTCTAACTATTGGAAATATATACAATTTAGAATAACAATCTTACAAACCTTACTGTAAATGGCAAAACAACACCAGTAGGATCATATATGCAAGCAAAATAGACTCCAAAAGCTATGTTGCTCCGACTCTTTTTTTGTTGAAGTATCGTGTTCAACACCCGTGTCTGACACCTGTGTCCGATGCATATTCGGATATGGGCATGGGGATATGACCCTTCAAAGACCCTTCAAATACATGAAAAAACTTAGAAAAACTAAATATACCCGTATCCGACACTCACATCCGAGTCCGAATAACATAGTGATGCACCCAAAAGAGTGTATCTTATTTAACCTTGCACTAAAAAGATCAATTGTAAGTATAATGATTAGCAAGGGTCGAGTCCTCAGGGATTGGGTTTTAATCTATGAGTTATTAGTTTATAACTTACGTTCAAAGAAAACAATAAAAGAAAAGGGGTTTTTGAAGCCAGATTTAAACTAAAGTAAATAATAAGAATAAGATGCAAGGCGGTATAACCAGCCAATAAAAATATATATACTAAATTAGGCGGTATAACCAGCCAATATATATACTAAATTAGGCGGTATAACCAGCCAATAAAAATAAAACAAAGTTAATATACAAATTAGGCGGTATAACCAGCCAATAAAAATAAATATAAAAAATAAGCAAACTAGAAAAGTAAGAAAACAAGTAAGTAAGAAGAATCAAATATGAAAAATATGGTTAAGGTTTCATTCTCCACCACTAGACATCATTAAGAATCAATTTCAGATCTATCAATACCAACCAATTATCAAAGTTAACAACCGTAGATAACAACAAGCTCTGTTATCCCAATCTTTCCTTAATTTGTCGTTAAATAGAACAAGCTCTCTATTTAATCTCTAACCATTAAACAACCTAGAATAAGCTCTCTAAATTCAATTTAATGGCAGCTTTATGATGAGAAAGATAGGTTGATCTAAGCAACAAACACATAAGCTCGGATTGTTCAACTTAGGTTATGTTCCACTTTGCAATTATTGAAAACTTGACCATAATCATTAATCACAAATTGCCACTTATGAATAGGAAATCAAGACAATTACACGGATCAAGACTCCTAAACTAGCAATAGATAATTATCAAGATCTATCTAGTTGTACACCTAAATAAATCAAGACAACATCATGAACAATTCTTGTAGAAGAACATAAGCAACTTTGATAGAAAATTAATGATAGATAGAATCTGAAAATCAATCACAAAACGTGTCTAGGGCTTTGAAATCACCCTTAACCAAATAGAAGTTTAGCCTAGCATAGGCATCATAAACATAAACATAAAATTAAAGAGAATCTAAGAAGGAAATAAAAGAAAGAAAGAAGAAGAAGAAGAATATTAATTATCCAACCTCTTGCTCTTTCTAAAGAAAAAGAAAACTAGAGAAAAGAAAGAAGAAGAAAACTTAGAGAATTTTGTTAAAATGGCTAATATCCTACCAATCTCCAATATGATCCCTTACAATCATCCAAGGCCCTCTATTTATACACATTTTGGAGGGCTAAATGACAAGAGACAAGCTTTACAAATTTCAAAGGTAGGTATATGACGATTTTGATCAGCCAACTTGTTGGTCGATTTCGTCAATATTGGAGGCCTGATCTGATCACATGGTCTTCTAGACAAAGGTTCCCCTATCAGTTACGAAACCATAGCCGTTGGAATCAGCTCATTTGCTGATGTGGTTAAGCAGGTATGGGCAAAATACGAAAACATGTCAGCACAGACGTCATTGCACATCAGCCACCTTGATGGTCGATTTCTTCAATATTGGAGGCCTGATCTGATCACATGGTCTTCTAGACAAAGGTTCCCCTATCAGTTACGGAACCATAGCCTTTGGAATCAGCTCATTTGCTGATGTGGATAAGAAGATATGGGCATAATACGAAAACATGTCAGCACAGACGTCATTGCACATCAGCCAACTTGATGGTCGATTTCGCTAGGGAAAACGACTCCGTTTTAAGAAGTGTAAAACATGAAAAAGATAGATATGCCTCTTAGCTTTGCATGGCTACAAATTTCAGCCTTATTGCTTCAGTGAAACTCGAGATATAGCTGATATGGCAAAAGGTGTCGGAACTGAAACTGAACTGGATTTGCCCTTAATTCTAGTAATCTGAAATCACTCAAAGAAACTTGTGAAAAACACCAAAATACATAAAAATATAAAAGATCATAAACACAATTAGACTAAACAATAATAACTCGTATTTGACACAAAACATTAATAAAACATAACTAAAAACTATATAATTATACGAGTTATCACACCCCCACACTTAGATTGTTGCTAGTCCCTAGCAACGACTCAATAAAAATAAAATAAGAAAATCTAATCTAATCCATTTTCGTAGGAAATCACGGTGGCACTTAGCATGTGACACAAGCCTTTAAACCCCTAGGTGTCCCTAGTGGACGAGTTTAGTCTCGTGAGGGTTTACTAGAACGATACCCACAAACATTGAAAAACTAAAATATAAATAAACTGCATATACTAAAAATATTTACTCCTAATCCTTTCAATACAAATTAGAGATAATATTTGAACAAGTCTTATAAACTAATCAATAGCTTAAAGAATTTCACAAAAAATCATGCTTGAATGTAAATTGTTTGAGTTAAGCCAATATTAGCATAACATATCTCAATCAAAATATTGCATGTTCAAATTTAATCTCAACTTCTCACATGGGATACCCTCATGATTTTCACTCTTTAAAGTAGTGGTGAAGTGTTTACACTCAATCAATCTCATGAAAACAGTTCTACCATATTCTTGCTTGTCCACCTATTCTCCACTATTTAGATCATACAACTTCATGAATCAAGAGGTCTTTAATCAAGGTTGTAATGGGGCCAAGGGGTTTGTAATGTGGTTGAAGAACAAAAGGATAAAGATATCACAAAGGTTCCAAAGAGTTCATAAAGTTTAGAGATATAAAAAGATCATACAAAGAAACTTCTCAAAACTCTTTACAAGTACATAGTCACCTAGGCCGGATATTCATGTTGGGCCTTTTCTTCATTCTAAACGACTTTGTAACATCTTTTTCTTTTTCCACAAATTCAAGAGATGATTCATATATTTTTTTTTTTTACATAGGAATGTATTTGCCAGTATTCAATTTCTTTTTCTCTTGACTTTTCTTTTCTTTTCCCCCCACACTTATTTCTTGTTTCTAACCCAAATTTTTAACTAAAAATATCCCTTGTCTTTGCAACTTGTCTCAAAACATGCTAATTCATCTTTGGAACAAAGGTAAAGATATAAGTATATTTAGGTTAGGGACAAGTTATGGTTACCAAAGAGATAGCTTATTCAATGTAGGCTCAAATTGGTTCACTAAGGGTGTGTTCTCTTGGAACATCAATAAGGGATGGCTGTTTGGCCCTGGCTAAAAATCCTAATGCCTCTATCATATTCATGTTGTCACATGTATCAATATAGTCTCAAACGGTTTAAAGCAAGTTCTAGAGAATCATGTAATCATAAGAGCACTCAAGAAAGAAATTAGATTGATTTGTATAATGCATCAATCATTATAGGCTCAAAAACTCACAAGGATGATTATACAAGTCAGATTAAGTCTAAACATGCTTCTTTCTCAATCAACATATTATATTAACATTGGCTCATAAAAAGGTTGACATCAAGCTCAATTCTCATGAAAATCTTCTCACTAATAAATCTGTTTTAGACTTATGCAATTCATATCTCATCATTGTATTAAAAAGGAACTAAAACACACTAAAAAAAATAATAATAATAATAAAGACTCAAAAAAAAAAATAGTAGACAAAAATAAAAGAAATCCTAAATCATTCCCCCCCACACTTAATTCTTACATTGTCCTCAATGTAAGTCTATTAACTCAAATCAAAGAATCATGTGTAAGAGAAAAGAACTAATAACATAAGAATAGGAACAACTAAGACTCAAAACAAAACAAACTCATGCAACCTAAATAATCCTAAAATACTAAACAAAAATTAACAAGTAAACATAAAAAGATTAAAATCAAACTGACAAGGTATGTCTCAAGTCTCCCTTACTCAGACCTTGTTCAGAATGAATACTTCTAAATTGCTTAAAACACAACAAACTCTTTTTTTTTTTTTTTTTTTTGAAAAGAAGAAATCAAACTGACAAGGTATGTCTCAAGTCTCCCTTACTCAGACCTTGTTCAGAATGAATACTTCTTAAATTTTTTTTTTTTTTTTTTTTTTTTATTAAATTAGCAAAATATGTCCCTTACCCCCTACTAAAATATGACATTGTCCCCAATGTCAAATTTTAAAGGTAGAATTTAGGAGATATTACCTGCAGAGGTTGCTAACCACTTATTATAACTGAGACACAACAAGCAAAATGTTAGATAATGTCACAAAGACAAAGTGCAATCCACTCCTTGCTCGTCCATATCTCTTTTTCTTTTTCCGAGCGTTTGCGAAACAAC
Organism: Fremontodendron californicum; assembly: GCA_030761205.1. Lineage (NCBI taxonomy): Eukaryota > Viridiplantae > Streptophyta > Magnoliopsida > Malvales > Malvaceae > Fremontodendron > Fremontodendron californicum. Next base: position 21,223,590 of record JAULJL010000022.1, on the reverse strand, counting down.
CGTAGCAGATAAACACTCATAAGCTTGGAGCTTTTTGAGTAAATCTTCAATGGTTGTAGCAGAAATTATGGTTCTCCTTGCCTCTGAAAACATGAATCCATTATCCACAGCATTATCTAAATATGAAAGCAAATTACTAAAATAACCATTAATATTAAGCAAACCAATGGGTTTCTTATTTGTGACCAAAGATGACCAAGAAGCCACGCAAGCTATTTCTTCCAATGTACCCAGACCTCCTGGTAAAGCAATGAATGCATCGGCAGAATGGTACATGATTGTTATCCGTTCAGGGACACTCCAGACTTGTATTTCCTTACCCACGGTGGGTCCACAAAAACTTGTGAATAGTTTTGGCACGATTCCTAGAACTGGACTTCCTCCGGCGTGTGCTGCTGTAGCGACTGCTCCCATTAAACCTGTACTACCGCCTCCATAAATCAAGTGGATCTTTTGTTGGGCAAGTATTACTCCAACTCTTATGGCTTCATCAGCGAATATGTTATTTTTTCCTGGATAAGCACCTCCAAAGACACAAATTTTTTTAATGCGCTGGGATGAAGTACTTGCCATTTTTTTTTTCTTCGAGTGCCTGAAAGAGAATGAGTACATGGTGTAATATATAGAGGACTCAGTAGTGAATCAGACAAGAGTAATAATGTCGCCGAAAGTGTATCTGACCTGTCAGAAGAAAATGTTAACCTAACAAAAGATTTTTGCGTGATTTCAGGAAGAAAATCAAAAAGAGAAAAAAAAAAAAAAAAATCAACCGTAAAAGACAAATAAAAAAAACGAGAATAGTTACACAAATCGAACAACACGTAAATTAAACCAAAATAAAGTTATTGCAAATCAAACCAAAAGCTGAGAAGTCATTTATTGTAGTTGTGATTGTGGCTCACATCTTCCTCTGGTTTTACGTCCAGAAACGGCTTAAACGCCTTCTATGAGTCGAGGATATGCTTCCCATCCAGTTTTCTTACAAGCTGGCAAACAGGGTCTTTTAACATCAGATTCCCAAGATGTTGCCATTCCCTTTGGAATTGCGGCCATAAATCAAGAATTTCTCTTTATACGTCTCCACTAGGATGCGTCTCAAGAGAAAGTTGGATATTACCCAAATTCTCCTTACTCAGTCCATCCTTAATGAATTCAATTTTATCATCTCGATTAGAGGACGGAATCCCAATAGAACGACATTTACCGTTACACGTCCATCGTGCACATTTGTGGCAATTTGAACTCATGCGCTTTGCTCGTCGCTTCTTTGCAAAAGTGCTTCTACCTGTACCTGGTAAATGCAAAACAGGAAGATATTCATCTTCACGTACCTTGGCTTCAATTATCCAACGTATGTCGTCAGGAATCCCTTTTTGCATAAGCATTCTTAATCTTTCAAGTCGAACTTGGTAAAGCTTCAGTAAAATATTTCGAGGAAAAGGAGGAAATCGTTTCTGCAATCTTGTGAGAATATCATCCATCCTGAAAAAAAAAGAATGAAAAAAAATTGAAAGAGAAATTGGAAGAGAAATTTATATACAATATCAGTTTTGTGGGTAGCTGATGGAACCGATTTAAATAATCACGGAGTACCGTTATCCGCCATTTAACCGGGGTTAAAAAAAAAAAATTATATTTACATCTAGTTATTTTCAAAACAAGGATCAGAAAGAAAAACAACATAAAAAGACTCAAAAACAAAACACTGTAAATAAAATCCTAAATTCTTCCCCCCACACATAATTTTTACATTGTCCTCAATGTAATGCTATTATCCCCCAATGCAAGAATTATATGTAAGAGAAAAGAACTATTAAACAAAAGAAAAGAAAAACAATAAAAGATAGAATGATGGAGAGTAAGGAATATGCAAATCTGATATAATAGATGCTCTCCATCCTTTTGGGTTGCCTCTCCAAGAAGCGCTTGGTTTATTGTCCTCAGCTTGACTTAGACCCATGCCATTATTATTCAACATACTTTGGCTCAAAAAGTGGAAACTCCTCCACATCTTGTATTGGAAAGTTCTCATAGTAAGGCTTCAATCTATGACCATTCACTTTGAATGCCTTATCTGTTTTCGGGCTTTGGATTTCAACTGCACCATGAGTAAATACATTAGTAATAACAAAAGGTCCAACCCAACGAGAACGTAACTTACCTGGATATAACTTAAGGCGTGAATGGAAGAGAAGAACTTTTTGTCCAACAACAAATTCTTTTCTTGATATCATCTTGTCATGGAATGCCTTAGTTTTTTCCTTGTAAATCCTAGAATTCTGATAGGCATCATTCCTTATCTCCTCTAATTCTTGTAGGTCAAGTTTTCTTTTCTTTCCTATCTCATCCATCTCCATGTTGCATTGTTTGATAGCCCAATATGATTTATGTTCCAATTCAACAGGAAGATGACAAGGCTTACCATAAACAAGTCGATAAGGAGACATACCAATGGGTGTCTTATATGCTGTCCTATAAGCCCAAAGTGCATCATCAAGTCGTGAACTCCAATCCTTCCTATTTGGATTAACTGTCTTTTCAAGGATGGACTTAACTTCTCGGTTTGACACTTCAGCTTGCCCACTAGTTTGAGGATGATATGAGGTGGAGACCTTGTGTGTGATGTTATACTTCCTCAAAAGTGCTTCCATAGTCCTATTGCAAAAGTGAGTACCTCTATCGCTGATTATAGCCTTTGGCGTTCCAAACCTAGCAAAGATGTTAGTCTTGACAAAATCTGAAACAACTTTAGAGTCATTAGTCCTAGTGGATTTTGCTTCCACCCACTTTGAAACATAATCAACGGCAAGTAAAATATAAAGATTACCAAAAGAAGGAGGAAAAGGTCCCATGAAATCCATGCCCCATACATCAAAAATTTCAACAATAAGTATTGGAGTTTGAGGCATTTGATTTCTAGCACCTAAGTTACCAGTTCTTTGGCAACGATCACATGACTTGCAAAATAGGTATGCATCTTTGAATATGGTAGGCCAATAAAATCCAGAATCAAGAACTTTCATGGCTGTTCTTTTGGATCCAAAGTGTCCTCCACATGCATAAGAGTGACAAAAGGTGAGAATAGATTGAAATTCAGTTTCGAGTACACACCTTCTTATAATCTGATCGGAGCAATGCTTCCAAAGGTAAGGATCATCCCATATGTAGTATTTGGCATCACTCTTGATCTTATTTCTTTGAGCTTGTGTCAACTCTTGTGGCAACTTCTTGGTAACTAAGTAATTAACAATATCAGCATACCAAGGAGTTGTTGTTCTTATAAAAAGAAGTTGCTCATCCGGAAAGTTCTCATTCAAGGGTAGTGCATCATCTTCATGAACTAAACGGCTAAGATGGTCCGCAACCAAGTTGTCACTACCTCTCTTATCTTTTATCTCCAAATCAAACTCTTGTAAGAGAAGTATCCATCTGATCAACCTTGGTTTGGCCTCCTTCTTAGTGAGTAAGTACCTAAGGGCTGCATGGTCAGAAAATACAATTACTTTAGTACCAATTAAATAAGATCGAAATTTTTCTAAAGCAAATACAACAGCCAAAAGTTCTTTTTCAGTAGTGGAATAGTTCAATTGAGCATCATTAAGAGTTCGTGAGGCATAATAAATGGCATGTGAGGCTTTGCCAACCCGTTGGCCCAAAACAGCTCCAATGGCATAGTCACTAGCATCACACATGATTTCAAAAGGTATATTCCAATCTGGTGGTTGCATGATAGGAGCTGATGTCAAGAGTCCCTTCAATGTTTCAAACGCCTCTTTGCATTTATCATCAAAGTGGAAAACCACATCTTTTTGTAGTAGCTTGCAAAGAGGTAATGTGATCTTTGAGAAGTCTTTGATAAATCTCCTATAGAAACCTGCATGTCCAAGAAAAGAACGAACCTCTCTCACATTTGTGGGAGGTGGTAAAGAATGCATAATATCTATTTTAGATTTATCAACCTCCATCCCTCTAGAAGAAATAACATGACCCAAAACTATTCCTTGTTCTACCATAAAGTGACATTTTTCCCAATTCAAAACAAGGTTAGTTTCCATGCATCTTTCAAGTACAAGTGTAAGGTTCTCTAGACATCTATCAAAAGAATCACCATAGACACTAAAATCATCCATAAACACTTCTATGATGTTCTCTACATAATCTGAAAATATGCTAACCATACACCTTTGGAATGTAGCTGGTGCATTACAAAGACCAAATGGCATACGCCGGTATGCAAAAGTACCAAATGGACATGTGAATGTTGTTTTCTCTTGGTCCTCCGGAGCAATGGCTATTTGATTATAACCTGAAAAACCATCAAGAAAACAATAATGAGAATGGCCAGCTAACCTTTCAAGCATTTGATCAATAAAAGGTAAAGGAAAGTGGTCTTTGCGAGTTGTGGAATTAAGTTTACGATAATCAATACAAACTCGCCATCCTGTTTGAATCCTAGTAGGAACAAGTTCATTCTCATTATTTGTTACCACCGTTACACCTGATTTCTTTGGAACCACTTGGACTGGGCTCACCCATTTGCTATCCGAGATAGGATAGATCACTCCAACATCTAGGAGCTTCAGTATCTCCTTTTTCACAACCTCCATCATAGGAGGGTTCAATCTCCTTTGTGCTTCTCTTGTTGGTTTAGACCCTTCCTCTAACAAAATCCTGTGCATGCACATGGATGGGCTTATTCCCTTGATATCGGCAATTGTCCAACCAATTGCTGTTTTATGCTCTCTAAGCACCCGGATAAGTCGCTCTTCTTGCAAAGGTGTGAGCTCTTTGGCAATGATGACAGGTAGTGTGTCCTTTTCCCCTAAGAACAAATATTTCAAGTGGTTCGGTAGTGGTTTCAACTCTAAAGTTGGTGCCTGCAAAATGGAAGGTAGAAGTTTCTCATTAGATAAAGGCAAATCAATAAATGAAACATCAAACCTTGCATCTTTAGGTTGCAGCGAGTGTAAAGATTCTAGTGCCCCTTCCACCTCGTCACTCAAGGCTAGTTTAGCATTCCCCATTCCGAGATGGTTGCTAAGGACTATTTCTACACTATCTTCACCATCTAGCTCATAAGCTTGCTGCACTAGTGAGTCAATTATATCAATATTAAAAACAGAATGCACATCACTAGGATATCTCATGGCCTCAAAAATGTTAAAGCGAATTATTTCACCATCAAATTCCATAGTTAAAGTGCCATCATGTACATCTATTTTAGTTCTTGCTGTTTTCAAGAATGGTCTCCCTAATAGAATAGGTGTGGGATTAGAAGACATCTCATCTTCCATCTCAATAACATAAGAGTGTATCTTATTTAACCTTGCACTAAAAAGATCAATTGTAAGTATAATGATTAGCAAGGGTCGAGTCCTCAGGGATTGGGTTTTAATCTATGAGTTATTAGTTTATAACTTACGTTCAAAGAAAACAATAAAAGAAAAGGGGTTTTTGAAGCCAGATTTAAACTAAAGTAAATAATAAGAATAAGATGCAAGGCGGTATAACCAGCCAATAAAAATATATATACTAAATTAGGCGGTATAACCAGCCAATATATATACTAAATTAGGCGGTATAACCAGCCAATAAAAATAAAACAAAGTTAATATACAAATTAGGCGGTATAACCAGCCAATAAAAATAAATATAAAAAATAAGCAAACTAGAAAAGTAAGAAAACAAGTAAGTAAGAAGAATCAAATATGAAAAATATGGTTAAGGTTTCATTCTCCACCACTAGACATCATTAAGAATCAATTTCAGATCTATCAATACCAACCAATTATCAAAGTTAACAACCGTAGATAACAACAAGCTCTGTTATCCCAATCTTTCCTTAATTTGTCGTTAAATAGAACAAGCTCTCTATTTAATCTCTAACCATTAAACAACCTAGAATAAGCTCTCTAAATTCAATTTAATGACAGCTTTATGATGAGAAAGATAGGTTGATCTAAGCAACAAACACATAAGCTCGGATTGTTCAACTTAGGTTATGTTCCACTTTGCAATTATTGAAAACTTGACCATAATCATTAATCACAAATTGCCACTTATGAATAGGAAATCAAGACAATTACACGGATCAAGACTCCTAAACTAGCAATAGATAATTATCAAGATCTATCTAGTTGTACACCTAAATAAATCAAGACAACATCATGAACAATTCTTGTAGAAGAACATAAGCAACTTTGATAGAAAATTAATGATAGATAGAATCTGAAAATCAATCACAAAACGTGTCTAGGGCTTTGAAATCACCCTTAACCAAATAGAAGTTTAGCCTAGCATAGGCATCATAAACATAAACATAAAATTAAAGAGAATCTAAGAAGGAAATAAAAGAAAGAAAGAAGAAGAAGAAGAATATTAATTATCCAACCTCTTGCTCTTTCTAAAGAAAAAGAAAACTAGAGAAAAGAAAGAAGAAGAAAACTTAGAGAATTTTGTTAAAATGGCTAATATCCTACCAATCTCCAATATGATCCCTTACAATCATCCAAGGCCCTCTATTTATACACATTTTGGAGGGCTAAATGACAAGAGACAAGCTTTACAAATTTCAAAGGTAGGTATATGACGATTTTGATCAGCCAACTTGTTGGTCGATTTCGTCAATATTGGAGGCCTGATCTGATCACATGGTCTTCTAGACAAAGGTTCCCCTATCAGTTACGGAACCATAGCCTTTGGAATCAGCTCATTTGCTGATGTGGATAAGAAGATATGGGCATAATACGAAAACATGTCAGCACAGACGTCATTGCACATCAGCCAACTTGATGGTCGATTTCGCTAGGGAAAACGACTCCGTTTTAAGAAGTGTAAAACATGAAAAAGATAGATATGCCTCTTAGCTTTGCATGGCTACAAATTTCAGCCTTATTGCTTCAGTGAAACTCGAGATATAGCTGATATGGCAAAAGGTGTCGGAACTGAAACTGAACTGGATTTGCCCTTAATTCTAGTAATCTGAAATCACTCAAAGAAACTTGTGAAAAACACCAAAATACATAAAAATATAAAAGATCATAAACACAATTAGACTAAACAATAATAACTCGTATTTGACACAAAACATTAATAAAACATAACTAAAAACTATATAATTATACGAGTTATCACATAGTCCAAAAGTATGTGTCTAATTTCTCCTTAATCCTTATATTAATATGCATCACTACACTTAAGCATATAATCTCATGAATAGAGCTTGTTTAGGAAACAAATTAGAAAAATTGAAAATTTTTGCAGATAAAACTGTGTGGCACTTTGAGTTTTTTTTAACCAAAAAAAGAATGTTCTCCTTAAGCCTTACTACACCAATCTCATCACTAAAGTTGCAGATGCAATGCACAAGCTGTAGTTTCAAACCATCTTAATCTAATCTAGCTAAGCCTTCTTTTAGGCAATACCCAATAGTTATTAATCATGCAAAACTAACCTTCTGCACAATCACTCATTTTGGTGTTCTATAAACTTTCAAGAAGACCTCAAAGTTTCTGATAATGGCGTCCCAAATTCTAAGATATGTTTAAGCCATTTAACCCCACAAATAAGTTCCTCCAAATCCAAAAATATTGCAGCTTCCATTGAATCAGAGGATTTGGAGTTTAAGCAAATGCTTTAATCAATTTTCATCTTCTTTGAGGATCCACTGCCAACATATTTCTCTTTTTGAACTGCAGTTCCAGGCATTTGTGCTGAGATATCTTGAATAAGTGAACTTGAAATATTATCTGATTGTAAAAGGACTAGTTGAAATATGAGAAGATAAAGAACCCTCCTACTCAAATGATGCTCCAGTTGTTGGCTGAACATTCTTTTCCCTCTCACTGACAGTATTGTGATCAATCAAGTTTGGGGGACCCCCTGCAACCACTCCCCCATGTAAGTTAAGTTCACCTTGCTAATCAAGTCACTACATAAGCAATAAGTATGATAGCAGAAGAACATCAAAGATAGAGTTAAGAGATGATGAGCCGTAGGATGATGGAATCATGGAAAGGATGATCAAACAAAAGTTAAGAGATGAGGCTTTTTAGACCCATCTCCAACTTGCGAGAATGGATCACTACATGTAGAACATTTAGCGTACCTATAGCTATCAACAATTCTAAACAGAGCAGACACTTGGCTTACACTTCACAGACACCTTGCAATAGGAAATAGAGGTAAAAGAATACAGTGAAACTCTCTGAGATCTGTCTGTTTATTCTTTCTGTCTCTTCAACATAAATTGACTTAAGTAGAGGGGTGATGCATCACTGACAATTTGTTAATGGCACAAGAGCTTGTGAAAGAGTATAATAGATCCACCCTCTCCCCCAGGTGTGCTATAAAGGTTGATCTTCAAAAGGCCTTCGACACTTTGGATTGGGAATTCATCATCAATGTCCTTGCTGCATTAGGATTTCCTGATGAATTCATACTTTGGGTCAAATGTTGCCTCACTACTCCTAAGTTCTCTTTGTCCATCAATGGAGGACTTGTAGGTTTTTTTCCAGGGAGCAAGGGAGTACGGTAGAGGGATCCTATATCCCCTTACCTCTTTGTATTATCAATGAATGTACTATCCAGGTTGTTGGTCGCAGCAGCCAGCTTTAGGGTCTTTGCATATCACCCTAAATGCAAAAGAATTGGCCTTACCCATCTATGTTTTGCAGATGACCTGCTCATATTCACCAAAGGAAAACATTGAAGAAGTTCAAAGTATCTTGCAAACATTCCAATCCAAGTCAGGGTTGCAGCAGAACTGTGCAAAAAGTGAAAATTTTTCTTCAGGCCTAAGTCTGAAAGCAGTGCACACCATGTCACTGGCTTTGCACTTGGAGTCCTACCTGTCAGGTACTTGGGTGTACCCCTAGTCACAAGGAAGCTCACAGACAGGGATTGTGCTCCTCTACTAAAGTGAAAGCTAGAATTAAGAGCTGGGCTGCCAAGCTTCTCTCATATACAGGGAGGTTGCAGTTAATTTAGTCTGTTCTATTCAACCTCCATAATTTTTGGTACTGACACTTCATTCTGCCTAAAAGTGTTTTGAACAAGCTGAACCAGATGTGTTTTAGATTCCTATGGACAGGGAGAGATAACTCAGCTAAGGGGGCCAGAGTAAGCTAGAAAGACATCTGCTACCCAAAGTCAGAGGGTGGACTTGGCTTAAAGAACCTCTCAATCTGGAACCAAGCATGTGTAATGCAGCATATATGGTCTCTGTTTTTTAAAATTGGTTCTTTGTGGATTGCCTGAATCCATTGCTATGTACTGAGAGAGAGATCATTTTGGCAAATTAATCAAACCCAAGGTAACAGCTGGGGCTGGAAAAAAATTGCTAAAATTAAGGCACTTGGCCAGTCAGCTCATGAGTTTCCACGATGGGAGGTATGTAAGGAAGTTCCCTAGCCCAACTTACTCAGCAGCAAAGGTTTGGCAGGAGATTAGGCATAAGAAGCAAAAAGTTAGCTGGGACAGGCTCTTATGGTACACACATCACATTCCCAGGTACTCCCTTATTTCCTGGATGGCTATCCTCAATAGGCTCCCTACAAAGGATCAGCTCGCTCTCTAGGGGCTCCAAATAGATAATGCCTGTGCTCTCTACCTCTCAGGGCAGGAATCCTGTGATCATTTGTTCTTTGATTGTAATTTCTCACGAGCAGTGTGGATACAGGTTTTGCAGCTGTGCCGGTTACCAGCAGGGGACACCAAGTGGGGCAGCACAGTTACCTGGGCAATGCAGAAGCTCAAGGGCAGATCACTACTCACTACCATCTTGAAGCAAGCATGGAATGCAGTGTGATCTATCACATTTGGAAAGAAAGAAACAGTAGGATGCATGGCAACCTCCAACAGTCTCCTCTGCAGGTTTTTAGTGCAGTCAGGGAGGAGATTAGGCATAAACTTGCAGGGCTTAAGAATTTGAACCCAGATGATGTAAATAGAGAACTTTGTACAGCCTGGGGCCTCAACAACTCCATATTCTTTTCTTGATTATTTTTTGATGTATAGGCTAGTAATTAGCTAGCTCAGTTATGATGTAGCAGTTTTTACTACTTTTGGATAAATAATAAACAATTGCTTATCCCAAAAAAAAAATTGACTTAAGTATCAGAACACTTTTCAAAAACTTTTTTTCTATTTTTACCTGACAACCCTCCAGAAATCAACTCAATCTCATCCCAAAAATCAAGATATGAGGGCTAGTGTATTAACAACCACATAGAACTTCTTCTACACATAACTCATTGTGTGAGTGGTCTACAGCTAGCCAAGCTAAAGAACTGGAAGCTTTTTACGTAAAGGTAACATACTTGAACAACCAACTAGCTTGGACAAAATAAACCAAGACATCAAATGTGAAAGATCAAAGAGAGCACCAAAAACCAAACTCATGCAAGAAATGAAAATGTGCACCCAATATTAAAATAGAAGAAGCAAAAGTACAAGAAATAGCAACATTTTTCATCTAAGATACGTCTTAAGAAGTTCCACAAAGAAGAAGACCATTGAAATATGAAGTCGCATAGGTTTCCTACACCTTGACCTGATTTTAGGTTTCGTATCATCAAACCTGGGAATATAGGAGATAAGCAATGAATTTAGTGAGGTTTAAGGTTTGATCTTTGGCAACTTGAGGTTTAATAGTGTTTTTGTTTCAAAGAAATGCTAAAAAAGAAGAAGTCATGAGTGGGTCAAGTTTGTTTTAAATAAAAGAGTAATTTTTTTTTTAATTTCTCAAATATTGGTCAAATTAGTTAACCCATGATAGGATCCGTGATTCGATCCACTCGTTATTGACTCGTGAGTAGACCTGTCTAGGAGTCGGGTCGCGGCTCGAAAAATATTTTTTTCTCTTGCCCAAGCCCATTCGGTGGGGCCCGGGCCGGCCTGTATAGGCTTGTTTCACTATTCAAAAATATTAAAAAAATATTTTTATTTTATTTTATATTAATATTTATATATATTATAATTAAATTTAAATAAAATAATATTTTTTATTTAATAAATAGTAATTCGGGCCGAGCCAGACCGACCCGAATTACTAAATACTTTGTCCAAGCCCGACCCAATATGGGCCGGGCCTACCGGGCCAGGCGGTCTACCCGGCCCGTGGACAGGTCTACTCGTGAGTAGAGGTGTCCATGGGTTGGATTGATTTTACGTATGGTATCAACATTATATATACTTGTCCAAGTCCGGCCCGATCCGAAATATGGGTCTCAAGTTCTACCCAGGCCCGTCCATATTTGTAAATAGATAGTCCAAATTCGTTTAGACCTGTTCATATTTTTTTCTAAAAAACAAATAAAAAAATGTTATTTTTTATTTAATATTTAATAATTTTATATATACTTTTATTAAGTTATTAAATGTGAACAACTTAACATATTTTTTAATATTTACATTATAAAATTATATATATTTATTCTTTATATGATATAAATTATATAATATATATATATAAATAAAATATTATATTATATTATATAGTTGAAAAAATGGATCGAGTCGGGCTCGGGCCTTGAATGTTGAAACCAAGACCCAACCCATTTTGTAAATGGGTCTCATTTTTTTGTTGTTGCCTAAACCCATTTTTCGGACCTAATATTTTTTATCAAATCTTCTCAAATATCGAGCGGGCCTTCCGACTTGAATAGATAGCTCGTGAACATTTAAAAGCAATCCAATCCAACTCGAATAGACTCATACTAGCCGGGATGGGTGGTTCTCAAGCTTAGGGAATAATTAAAGAAAATAAAATTTGTAAGTATTGGAATCAAATTTCAATTTTGTACTGTAATTTGAACAACAATAAATTGGTTTTCCGGCAATAAATTGGTTTTCGCCTTTAATAGGCAATACCCAATAAATTGCTTTGTAATTTATAATGAAACCAAGGAAGGGAATAAAAAATCATGTAACTTCTGGCAATAAACTAACAATAAATTGGTTTTCTTTGTGATTAAAGTCTTATCGGACTTTGATAAAGTATCAAAATCTTACATATTTATTCAAGTTTGGTTCAACTTAACAATTTAGATTTTAAATTCTGTTCAAATTATTAAAAATTACAGTCCGAGCCACCCAGATAACTTTTTTATAAAAAAAATTAAGAATATTAGTTTTTGATACACCGGTAGTAGAGTTTTTTAACTCCACAAACGGGGTTAAAAAACTATCACATGCCTCATTTTTTTTTTATTAGTTTTTTTATATATTTTTACGATATCCTAAAGGTATGTGTTACCTTTCTAATCCTATTTGTGGAGTTTAAAAACTCCGCTGGTAGCATATGGGATAATTTATCAAATTAAAATATGACATTTTTTATTTAATTTTTAGTATTTTTATCTTTTTTTTTTATTAAATTTTAAAATATGAATAGCTTATAAAAATAATATATACTATATAATTAAAAATGAGTCAGACCAGGTTCGAGCATTAAATGTTAGATCTAAGACTTAGTTCGAGCTTTATTTAATTTTTTTTGTCTAAGTTAATTTAACGGACTTAATATTTTTATTCAAAACTTTTAAAATATCAAACGAACCTTTAAATTTGAGCGGGTAATTCGATTGTTGGATTAGTCTATACACGATATCTACTTCTACTCTTTTTATGCAATTTTTTCATTTGTAATGCATGTAAAAAAGTAGGAATGAATTACAAAGTAAATGAAAAGGTTTGATCTTCTTTTACATAAAATGAATTTGGTTCTTTTTTAACAATCATTTCAAAAATGTTAGGCTTTTCTTACATAAATGGGTTTGGTTCTTTCTTCTTTTAACAATAATTTCAAAGATGAAAAAAAATAAATTCATATCGAAAAGTAATGCAAGAAATAAACTTGTTCATGGGTCGGGCCGGGCCGTGGCCCGATTTTTTTTTCTCTTTCTTTACTCAGGCTCGGTCCTGGGCCGGCCTGCGATCCCGATGTTACTGTTCACTATAAAAAATATATTTTTATATATTTTTTATAATTAAATTTAAAAAATATTATTATTTTAATATATAAACAGTGATCTAAACCGAACCGGACTAGATGACAAATATTTTTACCTAAGCCTGACCCAATATAGGCCGGCTGCTCGGGAGCAGGTCTAGCAAGAAACGAAGGTCATATAGCTTCAAAATAGAGGATAAAAAAGCACAGTTATATATACTCTCCAGTTCCAAACTAGAAAACAAAAAACAAACATTTGAAAAAATAAATTAATATTAACCAACATGTCTTGCTCTTTTTAGGCTATAATTGCTTGATAAATCTAACTAAAGCAACTTTTTGCTTCATAGTACCAATGCAACAAATCAAAATAAAGAATTCATCATCGAGTAAACATAGAAGTTAATTTTTTTTTTTTTTTTTTTTGATAATTGGGTAAGGGGAGGGGTTGCTTGGGTTTGAACCCAAGACATCATGCCCCCAAGTCTCTTGGCCACTCGGCTAGGAGCTTGTTGGCAACATAGAAGTTAATTAACAAGGTCTGTCATGTAATAAAGAAAGAAAGTTTGAATCTTGAGTTTTTAATTATGTTGTTAATAATTAATTATTTTAATTTAAATAAACTATTTTTTTAAAAAAGAAAGTCAATCGTGTTTAAATGAGTTTTTAATTATGTTTTTAATTGTGTGTCGTGTAAAATTTATTAATTTAATTGTGTTAAATTATGTAGTGTTATATAAAATTTAATCCAACCTATTGACAATTTTTTATATACAACTTAAGAAAACGTTATTTTCAATAAATAAAACACTGTAACGGATTAAGCGCCTCTAAAATTATAACACATGGTAGTGAAACTATATGGTTAGGGGTGCACACTAGTTGATTAAACCGATCGAAACCGATTTTAATCAGTTTATTCAGTTTGATTTAGTCGATTTTGGTAAAATTCGGTTGGAGAAATCAGTTTAAAAATATTTATTTGATCAGTTTGTGATTTTTTATTTTTCAAACCGAACAAACGACACCCAATTAAAAAATAAATAAATTATATATTTATATTTATATTAACTAGACCAAACTCAATTATCCTATCCAACCTATAATCATATTATCCAATTTCATAAGCTCAAAACAAAATCCAAACTGACATAATCAAATGAATCGAACCGATTAATTTTGGTCCGATTATTTCGGCTTTTTGGATAGAGTTCGATCAGTTCAGATGATTTTTTTAAAATTCGATCGATTTATTCGATTTTTAAAATTTTAGAACTGAACGATCGAATGTTCATCCTTATACATTATGGTAGTTTTAAATGCCCTTTAACCTTCACAATTTATTACCCAAATTTTTAATGGAAATTTTCTAAAAAATGTAGAATATTTATGCATGGTGCTTCATTTGCCACGAAATGTATCATATTTTGACATTTTAAACACTACTAAATTTTTGGCTCATAGCTTTTGAGATGATTTTTTTTTTTTCAAAAATAAAATCATAAGGCAATGTTTATGGTAGCATCTTGTAATTGTATTTTTCATAACATTTTAATGAAAACGCTGCTATCATTTTTTATGTTGTGAGCCAATCAATTAGCCATTATTTTAACTTTTTCAGTTAAGATGTTACTATAATTGTATCGCTATATTATAATAAGGTAAGCATATGCATGAATTTTGAAATTTTAGTAATTAAGTTGAAAACTTGATTTTTTTATTTTTACATATAATGTTCTGATTAATTATATAAATTTGTATATATGTATCAAAAATAAAGAAAATCAAATTACGCAAATTTACAAAGGAATATCACGATAGGCATGTGAGTATCTGCAAATATAGGTTATAGATTTGGCTAATTTCCGATCCCTTTTTAATTAAGACAGGAGTACATCTTTAGATTTTGTCATATCTTCCAACATAAAATTATTGGTCAATAAATTATTTCAATATTTAGTAACAAAAAACAATTATCTAATGTTAATAATGTTTTTTTCTCTCACAGCCTCAAAATCCTTTCTTCAAATATTTTCTTTTTTGACATTGAAAACATGAAAAAATGGACTCCAAAATTTACTTCTGTGATTTCATATATATGTGAACTCATTACCATCCAAATGTGTTTTTGAAGAGGTTAGAAAGTTCTTATAATTTGTGTATGACCATTTTATAAATCCAAACTTTTGAAGCACTTGTATCATTATTCACAAAGTTCCAAATGAATTGATACATATAATTGTTGAGCACGGATCTTTTTGTTAAGGAAATTTATCTTCAAAAAATTTCTAAATAAAATGATACATAAATTGTTTAGTAGATTTATCCGTAGGTCGAGTTACTCACACAGTTCGACAGGCCTAGCCCAGTTCGGATTAATGTTTAAATAAAAAAATAATTTTTATTTAAATTTAATTTTGAAATTAAATAAAGCATTAATATTAATATTTTAATATATTTTAAATAGTAAAAGGAGTTTTTTGACTGCATCGAGCCTAGGCAAGTAATTTTTTTTTTATTTGGACTTGGCTCGGTTTGGATCATGAACACTATTGTTCATCATAGATAGGGCTGTAAATGAACAGAGCGTTCGACGAACGGTTCGTGAACAGTTCGATTTCTGTTCGCTTATTAGGTTAAATAAACAATTATAAACAAGATTTTAAACAGCGTTTGTTAAATGAACCGAACTCGAACAAGGTATGTTCAGTTCATTTATATTCACAAACAAGCTAGTTTATAGATCGTTTAAGCCTCGTTTATTATTCGATTATAATATAATTATTTTTTGTGTTTTATTTTATTTATAATATAATTAATGATATTTATGTTTTATTATTTTATATCTAAAACTAAGAAATATGTTTATTTGTTTGATTTGTTTGTTTATGGTTCATGAACAGATTTTTAATTGTTTACAAACATGTTAGATTATATATTCATGAATATTTTCATTTAATGCTTGTGAACAAGTTCATTCATTTAAATGAACCGAACTTGAACACACTTAATTTTAAACGAACAAAATTTGAACAAAATTTTAAAATTTTTAACGAATACTAATCGAACATGAACAAACTCCAAAATAAAAGAACGAATACGAACAAAGATTTGTTTGTTCAAGCCCGATTCATTTACAGCCCTAGACATAGACTTTTTTGCCAAGAAAATCTATCTTCAAAGATGATGTTAGTATTTGGTAAACTAGGATATATAGGATAATGAAAGCAAAGAAGAAAAAAATTATCAAATTAACTTGAATACATTTAATTTTAAATGAACAGAGTTTGAACACAATTTTAAAAATTTTAAAAACATGAATCAAACACAAACAAACTCCAAAATAAATGAACGAATACGAACAAAAATCTGTTCATTCAAACCCGATTCAGTTTCAGCCCTAAGCATAGATTTTTTTGCCAAGAAAATCTATCTTCAAAGATGATGTTAGTATTTGGTAGAGTAGTATATATAGGATACTGAAAGCAAAGAAGAAAAAAATTATCAAATTATTTGAATAAATACTTATATTTTAATTCATGGCTTGTTGTTTCTAGACTTGTTCATGGGCAGGGTTGAGGCATGGCTCGAATTTTTTTTCCTTACTCAAATTCGTTTCGGATCGGATCCGAATCGGCTTGCAAGCTTATTTTACTTTTCACCAACTATTAAAATATAAAAATTTATTTTTTATATTAATATTAATATATTTTTATAATTAAATATAAATAATTTTTTATTACACAAATAGTAATTCAGATCAGACTGATCAGAATAAAAAATTTTCCTAACCAAAATTTGTTTTTGTTCTAAAAAATAAAAAAAGGTAAAACATAATTTACAGTAACACTTTAGAATTTTCAACAGTTGTTTTTGGGTAACTTATGAGAATTATATATTGGAAGACATGCCAATAAGAGATTAAAACTTTGTAAAATCTTACTTTTGTATAAAAAAACTGTGTTTACTATGAGTTTTTAGTATTCTTTCTTTCACTTTTTTTAGTATAAGTACTTTTTTTTTTTCTTTCATTGTTTACTAGATGATGAAGTTTGTAATTTTTATCAAATAATTAATGACATGTCTCATGCCTTACAATAATCATAATAGTGGGTTCTCTAAATAAAAAACACGAATTTAGTTATAAAGTTAAGGCACTAACTCGACGTCTACACGCGACGCTATGAGTTTTGAGTATCAACTAGAATACTTTGATTATTTCTATACTACTTAGTTCTTTGTTATGATATTCTTGTTAAGACAATTATCTTATATTTCAAATACTAAAAAAAAAAAACTAGAAAAGAATCAATCCCAAATTCCCAATATCAAAATTGGGAATTAATTTCAAAATAACAAAAAAAAAAATGACAAAAGAACAAATCATTGCTACCCAAATACAATCTAATCACAAAATTAAAAAGTCCATACAAAATAAGTCCAAAACTCATTTTTTCTTTCTTCTCTAACCTAAACCTTAAAAAAAAAAAATTGAAAAGGAAAAATTTGGATTGGACTTCTTTTCATTATTTTTAATTATAATAATTAATAAATGGTAATGATAAATATATTAAAAAATAATAATAAAATGATAAATTGAATTCTAATATAAAGAATCTTAGGTAAGCAAAAAACCTAACAAAAATAAAAATAAAATAAAGAAAATAGTGGAACCCACATGCCAATCAACAAATTTTAAGGCATCCAAAACGAGTCGAGGCCCTTTGTTCCTGCTCGCTCTCCAACATTTGTCACCGACCCTATATAAATAAAACATTAAAATTCCCTTTATTTTATTTTATTTTTTTGCCTCTCAAATATTTATTTCATCTTTTTTTTTTTATTACTATATAAATAATTTTGTTTCTTATCTATCATATTCATATCTATTTTACCCAATTTTTTTTTTTTTAATTTAACAATTAATTTGATTAAAAGTTGGAGCAAATCAACAACAACAAGCGAAGAGACCCTTTTTTATTTTCCTTTCTCGGTATCTTCTCCTTCTCAGTCCTCACACACATTTAGAAAAAGAAGAAAATAGTAAATTATCAAAAATTGAATTACAGAATTACAGAATTTACTATAATAAATACAAAATTATTTTTCCTGTGATTCTATTCTCTTTCTTTGCTCTTTGTTACCCTTTTTTTCTCGTTTGTCTCTCTGTTGCCCTCTCTCTAGAATCTCAATAGAGCTGCCATAGTCCCCATTTTAATAAGAAAAAAAAAAAACTCTATTGGCTCTTCCATTTCCAGGTTCGTTTTCACCAGTCGATCTATACGATGTTGTCCGAATCATTTTGATTTTTCTTTTATTTATTGGGTCTTTAGTTTTTCATTTTTGTTTTTTAAGGGTTTGATTTTGATTGGGATTTTGGGGTGTTGGGGTTTTAATCCGGCGATCTTTATTGTTAGAGGGTTTAATTGGGCTTGCGGTTCATGCAATTGGGTCTTAATTAGATGGTTTTTTTAATTTGGGTATTATGGGTTGATTCATAGGATTCTGTTTGGTTCATTTTGAGCTTGATTATTGATTTTATTAAGATTTTTTAATTAGGGTTTATTGATTTTTGTATTTTAATTTGACTGATTGTAGTCGTTGAATTTGTCTAATTAAAATAATGATAGATTTTTTTAAATTTTGACAAACTTTGATATCAATAGCATATGAACCTAAAAATCGTGCCTGTATCAGTTGGTTTTGCGGTAAATTCGTAAATGGCCGTGGAAATTTTGATATAATTGTAGTTTTAATTTTGGGTTTTAGGATGCTATGGTGAAAAAACTTGGGTAGAGGGGTATGTGCCTATATGGAAATGATGTTTGTAATTACATTTCAAAGTGAGGTTTAAGAGTTAATAATTTTGAGTGGTTTCTTATCTGGGTTTTCGATTGTGTAGCAAGTGGAGCTCAAGGAGTGTGAGGAGGAGTTTTGTAGGAGGAAATGGCTGCGGTTGCAAGTGAGGAATCTGGAGTGGGAAGGTCTGTGGAGGGGGTTTTAAGCAGGCAGGGGGAAGCGTTGGCAGAGTGGCGGTCTTCTGAGCAGGTGGAAAATGGAACACCTTCAACCTCACCCCCGTACTGGGACTCTGATGATGATGATGATGGTGGTATGCTTTTGGACCCCTTTCATGTTCGGTTGAATGCTCTTTATTCTTTTGAACATGTATTTGTGTGCTGTCTGTTTATTCTCAACCGTTATAAAGTCTATTGAAGTGTTAGATTGAACCCTTTATATATTAAATCCAGTGATTAAAAAACACGGAATGGCATGATTAAAAAATTGACTTCAATTAAGTTTTGGGTACTCTATTGTAAATTTTCTGTCTAAATTTTGGAATGCGACTGAGTGGTTCTCTAATGTTTAGAAATTACTTATAATTACAATTAGAATTGGTGGATTGGGCTGTTGAAGCTGTTATAAATGGAGCCTCAGTTGTCTTGAGAGTAATTTTACCATAGATGGTTTTGATTTGTTTCTTGTTGTTTTTGTATGAAGTAATGTTTTTCAAGCTTTAACTCATTGATCAATGGTTGATTATAGAAGGTTAACTACTGAAGCCTGGTTCTCACTTCTCATGACACATTCACCTCTTAAAAGATAGATTGAGAAGATATTTCTCTAACCATCCTGTTTCTTTTATCTCCAGTACCCTTGATATGCAAGTTGACTAGATGGATGGAAAGGAGGGATCTTTTTGAATTTTTGCCTCATTGTAAAATTTGAGTACTCATGATATCTAGTCAAGCAATTGGTTTTTAGGGCTCAGGAATTATTTACTTCAGATTTCTTTGTTTTTTAAAATGTCATCTGTAGTTCAAGGAGAAGTTATTTACTTTATATATTCCTTTTTTCTTTTTTAAATGTCACCTGGAGTTCAACAAGGTGCTATTAACTGTTTCTTCCTGATGCGTAATACCATAGGAGAAACATTTAACATGAGAGGTGATTAGGCTAGCTTGCTAGTAGATGATGCTCGTTCTGAACTGTTTGAGTGTACTAAAAGCGCAAATTAAGCTGGGCTAGGGAATACTCCAAGAAGTTTTCTCAACCAGTACTTTTTTTATTTTTCCAATTTAAGTATGAACTGTTTGGAGTTATGAACTGTTTGGAGTATATTTTTTATTATTCTTCCTTTCTTTCTATGATTGAAACTTCTTGAACTGAGTTTATTTCTTTATAATGAGAGGTGAATAGGCTAGCTTGCTAGTGGATGATGCTTGCTCTGAACTATTTGAGTGTACAAAAAATACAAATTAAGCTGGGCTAGGGAATACTTATCAAGAAGTTCTCTCAGTCTGTACTTTCTTTATATTGCCATTTTAAGTATGAAGTTTTTGGTATATGTTGTTGTTATTCTTCCCTTTTTTTATGATCAAAACTTCTTAAACTGAGTTCACTTCTTTTATAGGGCCAAAACCTTCTGAATTATATGGAAAGTATACATGGAAGATAGAGAAATTTTCACAGATTAACAAAAGAGAACTTCGCAGTAATGCGTTTGAAGTTGGTAGCTACAAGTGGTATGAGGCTCAAATATTGTTGTCTGCTATTTTCTACTTTGCTTCGTCAAATTCATAATCATCTTTCTAGAATTCCTATTCTTTCATATCATATTGAAAATTTATGTGGAGAATATGTTCTTGTACACGCAAACTGATAAATCTTTGAACTTTATATTGTTGGTCATAAAGAAACATATGCTTTTTAGCAGGGCAAATTCACTAGTTTTGATTTGAGCCGTTTGCCATGGTTGACAGGTACATTTTAATTTATCCACAAGGTTGTGATGTTTGCAATCATCTCTCATTGTTTCTCTGTGTTGCTAATCATGACAAACTTCTTCCAGGTTTGATATTATCAGTAAATTACACATTGGATTTATTATCATTAATCTTGTATTATGTTGTTGAACTTATATGTTCCTTGCTCTATTCTGAGACAGGTTGGAGTCATTTTGCACAGTTTACAATAGCTGTTGTGAATAAAGATCCAAAGAAATCAAAATATTCAGGTTGGTTGACTCAAATTTAATTTAGTTGCTCTAATAGATATAATGAACTATGAGTAACTTGCTGTGGATTGCAGATACTTTACATCGATTCTGGAAGAAAGAGCATGACTGGGGATGGAAAAAGTTTATGGAGCTCTCAAAAGTTTATGATGGATTTATAGAATCTGACACACTTATAATAAAAGCTCAAGTTCAAGTCATCCGGTAATCAGTAATTTATTGATTAGCAAACTTCTGCCTGTGGTGCTTCATTCTATGCTTACATGACTGTTCCTTTCATACTGATCTTTATTAGATAGCGTTTGTAGTTTATAGTTAAGTCCTTCCAATTTACTATGGCTGTTTATATTAGTAGTAGCATACATATAGACTTTGAATGTTGTTCTTCATGCTTATCAACACAACTTTTGCAATCCCAGTTTTCAGTAAATATAAGATTTGGTGTGAAACTGTTGATTGATAATTGTTTCATTCTGCCATTGTATTGTATCTTAGATGATAAAGTTGGCTTAGTAATGAGGTCATTATAGTTTTTAAAGGTTCCTTGCACTGAGTTGTTTCCTCATTTTTGAAATTATGGCCTTGGTATGTTACAACCAAGTTGACGTGCTGTGTTAATTTCTGTACACCTGATTTAGGTTTTTTTTTTTTTTCCTTCCATCTTCATGAGCAAATTTAATATTTTGTTTTGGATTTGTAGGGAGAAAGCAGAACGGCCTTTTCGCTGCCTTGATTGTCAGTATAGGAGAGAACTTGTTAGAGTGTATTTGACAAATGTAGAGCAAATTTGTCGCCGTTTTTTGGATGAGAGACGACAAAAGCTAGGGAAGTTGATAGAGGACGAAGCTAGCTGGTCAAGGTAAATGATTTTATACTCTGTACTTTTAATGACTTATGACTCATGTAGAACACTGAATATGAGTTTTATCTGTGTGCAGCATCTGTTTTTGAAAGATATGTTATGTTTGAATGCTTTCCTTTCAGAGGGTTTTTTTATGAATTGGTTTCTGTGGTTCCTATTACCATTGCCTGATGTTCTGCTCAAGTTTTCATCTTCGTTCTTATTGCATTAAATCCCTTATTGCCCTGACATTATGCATCAAAGGTGGCCTCAATTATTTTCGACTTAGTGATTTTTCTTTTGTGCTCTTCTTCATGTTTTAAATGGCATATATTTGGTGATTTTGTTTCTCATCTGGCAATCACCTTTATCTTTTTGTTGCCTGTCTTCTCCAACTAATCGTTTGCAACTGTTGCAGCTTCCGTGCATTTTGGTTGGGGATTGACCAAAATGCCAGGCGCCGAATGTCCAGGGAGAAAACAGATGTGATTTTGAAAGTAGTTGTGAAGCACTTTTTTATAGAGAAGGAAGTGACATCTACTTTGGTAATGGATTCACTTTATAGTGGGTTGAAGGCTCTAGAAGGCCAGAGTAAGGGCAAGAAAGCAAATTCAAAACTACTGGATGCTGAAGAAATGCCAGCACCAATTGTTCATGTGGAAAAAGATTTGTTTTTGTTAGTGGATAATGTGCTAATACTTCTAGAAAGGGCTGCTTTGGAACCACTACCTCCGAAAGATGAGAAAGGTCCTCAGAACCGAACAAAGGTAAGTTTCTGAATTTTGATGATAGGTTATAATAAGTAAAAACATCACATGGGTTTAAGCAAGTATAGAGTAATGTGTAAAGTTCCATTTTAATTTTTTTGTAGATTGATGAAAACATATGTAGTGGAATTTTTTTATTGATGAAAACATATGTAGTGGAATTTTTTTACTTCTCTTCCAAATAGATGAGTTCTATTTTAGTGTCTATATGAATAGATGCTTTCTCTTCCCTATCTCTTGGAAAAATAATTCAAGCCCCTGGCCTTGCCTGGCATATTTATTTTTGTTTTTACAGCAACAATAAACAAAGCTTTTCCCTGCACATGAATTTCTTTTGTTTTTTTGAGTATGGAAATGACGTTTCAGCTTTTCCCTTGCTCAGCAAGTCTTTTCATTTTATGTAGGATGGAAATTCTGGAGAGGATTTCAACAAGGATTCAATTGAGCAGGATGAAAGGCGTCTTACAGAATTGGGTCGTAGGACGGTTGAAATATTTGTTCTCTCTCATATTTTCAGGTACCATATTTTTTGACTTTGCATTCAACTAATAATAGGTTATTTATTTTCCCATTACTTATGGAAATACTGGTATGTGTCCTTATAACTAAGATCTGCCACTAAATGTATATGCATGTATAAATATGATGATTCATGTGTATGTATCTAATATTTTCTTGTTTCTGCTATCAAGTAATGGACCCAATGGAGTAATAAGTATTAACAGTAAATTAAGTTGCTCCATTTGGCTCATGGAAATCATGAGGGAAAGGAAAAGGAAGTTGTGTTTACAGTTGAAATTTTTTTGAATCTACCTCAGCATTTTTATGTGGGACGACAGTTTTAAAGAAACAAATGGAGGGTAAATATTTGATGAGAGCCGCTATATAACTTAAATGGATCTCTGTCTCCTGTATTTTTCCTAGACATTTTCTTTTCTGAAAATTGCAAAATTTAAATGCTTTTTTGATAATAGAAGTCAACTTGTGATAGCAAGACCTATTGTTTTTATTAAACTTATTTTGAGGAGTTACTAAAGTCGTGCTTAGAATTTTCTTAATGCTGACTAAAGATGCATTCTGGATTCATCTCTTATATTTTATCTGCTCTTGCTTTAAAATTTAGTTTAGCATACAGTTTTCTTACTAAATGAATACCGCATTTTTTTCTCGTTGGGACTTGGGATTTGCATTTTGTTACACAAGGCATCCCTATATCTGCATGATGTGTCCGGTCACCATGAAGACACAATCCAGGATGGTGAATGCACTAGAACAGTAGTGTCTTCTCTTTCAGTGGGAGAGGGCAATATATTATCTTAGTAAACTTACCAGCTAAAATAGCTCTCTTAGAAATAGGGCATTGCCTTATTTTCTGATGCACAAATTTAGGTGGTAATGCAGTTACTCATGATTTTGTACTCCTTTATATGACCTTTTTTGTCAGCTTAATGGAAAGATTGGATTCGTAATTTTCACTTAGGTGTTTCAAACCTCTATTCAGCAATCTCCATAGGATATTAATGGATGATTGTGATACTTCCTTATTTGTACCCATAGATGCCCTAAATTTTTGCTTACTTACAGCAACAAGATAGAAGTTGCCTATCAGGAAGCTGTTGCTTTGAAAAGGCAAGAAGAACTCATCCGTGAAGAAGCTGCATGGCTGGCTGAAAGCGAGCAGAAGGCTAAACGAGGACCATCTGAAAAGGAGAAAAAATCAAAGAAAAAACAGGTATAATACCTTTTCTTTTTGGCATGGTAGAATCTTAGCAGATATCAGAATAAACCCTCTCCTTGGACCACCTGAGCAAAACAAAACAAAACAAAATGAAATAAAATAAAATATGTTTTTACATATTCCAAATTTATTTTTTCTGGTGATTATCAGAAAGATCCCGTAATTTACTTTTGGAAGCAACTTGAAGTGTATATATATATATATTTCACTTTCATTTTGAAAAAATTAAGAGGGTGGAGAATAAATTTGTAAAGTTTTTTCTTCCCGTTCTGAATGTGATGCATTTCCCCTGCTTACATACTGCAGACTAAGCAAAAACGGAATAATCGGAAAAGCAAAGATAGGGGGAGGGAGGAGAAGGCTGTTTTGGCAGCACAGGAGAAGCACCAAGAAGACCACCCCGATGATGAAAAGGAAGCCTCTATGATGGTGGAGGAGCAGCCACTGCCTGAAAAGGCTGATGTTCTGGGTGATGTTTCTGATGTTTCTGACTCAGTTGATGGTGCCACTGAAGTTCTTCAGCCTGACTCAGAAGACAGAGATGCTAGTCCTGTTAATTGGGATACAGATACATCTGAAATTCATCCTCCCACAGAAGCCAGTAGCAGTGGAATAAGTGGACTGTCATGTGTACAAAATGGAGTAGCTGATAAAAGGAGCCCATCTATAATGGATGATAGTTCATCAACGTGTTCGACAGACTCAGTACCATCAGTGGTAATGAATGGGCCCTATAAAGGGAACTCATTTTCAAACAACCACAATAAAAAATCACTGAGCAGGTAAAGTATTGCTTAGGTTTCTTTCCATGATTCTGGATGATAAGACAAGGCATTTATCTCATCTGGCTCTTCAAATTTGTAGAGGAAAGAACCAGCGAAATAAAACATCAAGCGATGGCAGTAGTTGGGCTACAGAATCTGACCATCGGCCTTCTTGTCCTGCATTAGATACAGGGGACCGAAATGATGTTTCTGGAAGTAGCAAGGCTGGTGAATCTGAGTCCGAGGCTGCTGTTTCCTCGGATCAGACAAAGTGGGCTGAGCAGGATGCTGTTAGGAAGGTGGTGTATTTATATATTTATGTTCCATCTCATTAAGCTTTCAACCTTTTTTGTTACTTTACAATTGTACTGCTTTTTCAGCTTTGATGAGCTATATGATTGACATTTATCTTTTCAATGTAATAGGAAGAAGTTGTTCTGCTGCAAAAGAAACCAAGCACCCAAGATCCAGTTGATTTAGAAAGACCTAAAGAGAAGACGGCTGCTATACCATCCTCTCCAAGAAGCCCTCCCAGAAATCTGCCACCTACTGCTCAGTTTAGGTCAGAGTACAGGAGTGCTGGCAGTGTAGAATCTATGCCAGTTAGGAAGACACCGTCAAACGGCCTGCAACAGAGTGATCAACCTGCATCTTCAAGTGCATCATTCCAAATAACTGGTATATTAAAATCTGAGACTCCGAAGGCTGCAACTCCGAAACCAACTGAAAAATCTATGACCCCACAAGTACCTATGATGTCAAGGCCCTCCAGTGCTCCTCTAATTCCTGGTATTAGGCCAACTGTTCCTGTTGTTTCTATGGTTCAAACAACTCCTTTTCTTGCTCGTTCAGTTAGTGCAGCTGGCCGTTTAGGTCCTGACCCATCCCCAGCTACTAGTTATGTTCCTCAATCTTACAGAAATGCCATAATGGGTAACCATGTTGCTTCTAGTTCAGCTGGTTTTACTCATCTTAACTCCCCTAGCTCAGGAGTCAACCCATCGCCAGTATACTCGCAACCACCTCCCTTGATATCTGCACCGGTGTATATACCCCAGATCTCCGAGAGGATGGAGCCAAATTCTGTCCAATCAGGTTTTCCATTTGGCATGGTAACTAGGGATTCCTTGCGGAATGCACCCCGGTGCATGGAGAGTTCTCAAAGGGATGGCAGTAGAAGCATGCACTCTGATCCTTCTTCATTGCTTAGTGAGATCCAACATCTTGACTTGTACAAGTCTGCGCATAATGGATCCCGGGAACACTTCCCTACCGAGTTTCCAGCCTGTACATCTGGACGTCAAACCCAAGGTGTCTTGGCAGATGAGTTTCCACATCTTGATATCATCAATGAGTTGCTTGATGATGAACACAATGTTGGGAAGGCAGCTAGGACAGGAACAGGCTTCCATGCTCTTGGCAATGGGTCACATTTTTTAAATCGGCAATTTTCTTTTCCATCCAATTTGGACATGTCTGGTGAGATGGGATCCTCGAGTAGCTCATGCAGGCTTGAGCGAGCGCGGAGTTACCACGTTGATGGATTCCAACGAGGTTACAGTAGTTCCTCGGGCAACCATTTCGATACGCCGAGGGAATTTATTCCGCAAGCTAGCCCCCTACCTTATGCTAATGGACAACAAATTGATGGATTGGTCCCAACCCAGTGGCAAATGGCTTCTTCCGATCTGTCTTTACTCGGCATGAGGAATGCAAATGGTGAGAGTTACCCATACTACAGCCCAGGGTATTCTACTCAGGTATGTGGCATCAATGGCTATACAGTATTCAGACCTTCCAATGGACACTGAGAAAGGTGATCAATGGAGTTAGCCCACAAATTCGATTGTTACTAATCTGATGTAATAATGTATTTGAGGAAATCTGTTGGGTCTTAGATTTGGAGTGAGTTTGTAATCTTTTTCATAAGGAAAACATTTTGTAAAGAGTGTTACTACCTTCTTTGCATCAACCATTTTTAGTTTTATTAGAAATGACGAGTTTTTGTTATATTTCTTTTCAGGTTTTTGGTTTCCGCTTCACATTCCTTTATTATTATTATTATTTTTTTGGATAAACAATTAAACTGTTGCATCAAATTGTTTCAGCCAATTCGGCTTAGAAAGTCAAATCATACAATCAAAGAATTAAACATCAAAATTCGAGCCATTCCAGGCTAAACTGTACTAAAATATTTATTTACAAAATTTGCTGCAATAAGATAAAAGTTTGTTTAGCATTACTCATGAAAAAAGTTGGGTTAAAAAATATTTGGGTTGAAAAAATGATGAAAAATATGGTTTAAAATTATTTTTAAGTGTTTAGTATTGTTATGAAAAATTACGGTGAGAAATTGAAAAGTAAAGAAAGAAGATATATTTAAAATATAAAATTATTTTATTTAAAAGTTAGTTTTTAAAGTCTAAAATCTTAATTTTTTTGGCTTTTTTATTTTGGTTATCAAATTATGATTTCAACAATAAAAATTAAATTTTTTTACCATCTTGCAGTGAAATGCAATTTTTAAGTTAAAAAATTATGCCAATAATAATATTAAACGGAATACCAAACAGCCTCCCTCCCTGTGCTCAGCTACTATAAGTTTTTTTTATTAATGTAGGCAACAAAAACCTCGGGATTCAAGTCCAAACAGCCTCCCTCCCTCTCCCTGTCGCTTTCTTACGACCCATTCAAGTTTGAAACTTTTATAAGAAAATAAACCAAGTTTTCAACAGTCAAAACCTTTCAACAAATAAATTTGGAAAACAATTTTCTTTCACCTTATAGCTATCTATATATAACTACTATAAGTACCCCCACTCCTGCATGAAAGAATCCAATTCATAGTTTAGCTTTCTCATATACCCAAAAAAAAATCATGGGGGTTCTCAACATTGCTTTGGTAGCTCTTCTTCTTTTACAACAAGTCCATGCAATTAGTGCTAGTAGGCTCTTGCATGAAGAAACTAAGTTGGTGAATGAAGGGCTAGATTTGCACTTGCAGTCTCTTCAGAGGGGTCCTGTCCCTCCATCAGAGGGATCCTCCTGCACCAACATTCCTGGTAATGGTGGACCAGGCTGTCCATTGAAGGAAATGCATTATTATGCTGCTGGTAACCTGCCTCGTCCCAGTGCTTATCCACGTCTAATGGTTCAATTTGGAGTTGCCATTGATCAGAAATGAAGCTTGGAAGTTGGAACTGAAGATATAACTTGAAGCTACAGTTTCATTTGCCAATTGAATGCTGGAGAATGATGAAATGAAGCTTCTTTCTTTCAATTGTAATTGGATTTAATTTGTATATTTTAATGTATTATTCTTGGAATACAGTGAATTGTAATCGTTCTTTTCTTATTTCATGTAAAGCAAAATTGTACATCTTCAAAGACTAATAAAGCAATAAAAGAAAAAAAAAAAAAAGGGTTTCCTTGGAAAATGCTCCCTGTTCTTGTTTCAATGACCAAATCTCTGTTTGTTTGCCAAGAAAGTGGAAGAAAACAGATAAATTAAAGATAAGTTATTTATTAATGGCTTTTAAACTACTGCGATTGTGGGACATGTCTCTTTTTTTCATGCTTCGTTCAAAGATCCTCAACTAGAAGGATGGCTAATAGTTTAAATTAAGATTAAAATTGCGTGCTGAAATTGAAGAATTAGAGAATAATGTTGAGTTTGGACTGAAACTGGATGCCAGACTTGCCAGATTTGGTGGGCAGCTTCCCTTTGACTATAGCTAAGTCAAAACAAAAGATAAATGCATTTTTATGGCAACCAGAATGAGATAGAAGAATCAAATTCCACTTTGTGTATAGAAATCAAATTACACCTTTTAGGTTAAAGTATCTAAATAGTTTTTGTATTATAGTTAAAAGTGTATTTTAGTTTTTTGTACTATAAAAATGAGTAATTTAATCCTTATACATTTGAAATTGATGCAAAAAATAAAATTGGTAACTGTGTTAATGAAAAATCGTCTAAATGCTAACGTGGATATGTGAAATTGACAGAATAAATGACTTGAAAAAAAAATGATGACGTGTCAAATTTTTTTGCTCAAGTGGAATGTAGAAACTGATAGAATAGATGACTTCGAAAAAAAAATGATGACATGTTTTTACGGGTAAGAGAGAGATTTGGATGACTTTTTTTTAAAAAGCTACTTGAGTAGAAAAAGTTAACACATCATCATTTTTTTAAAAGTAACCTTTTATGTCAATTTCACATATCCATGTCAGCATTTAGACGATTTCCTATTCACATTGTTACTAATTTTACTTATTTGCACTAATTTCAAACGTACAAGAATTAAATTACTCACTTTTATAGTACAAGGACTAAAATACACTTTTGACTATAATACAAGGATTGCTTAAGTACTTTAACCCACCTTTTATATAAAAATGGGTTATGATTACACCTGTTTATGGGTCGGGTCGCGGCCTGAATTTTTTTTCTTCTCTTACTCAAGCTTTATCTGGGCCGACCCATAAATCTGGTTTACTGTTTATAAATATTAAAATATTTAAAAAATTATTTTTATATTAATATATATATTTATAATTAAATTTAAATAAAAAATAATTTTTTATTGAATGCACAATCATTCAAACCGGACCAGCCCGAATAAAAAATTATATTCAGATCCGACTCTTGAACAGATCTAATTATGATCTGCTATATATTTTGCAATTTTTTTTTATAAAGAACGTCAAGGTATAAGGACAATTGGGAATGAAAAATTTATAAATGCCGGAATCGAAAATCAATTTTGTGAAAATCCATTTTCTATCCATTTAGGTTAAGTCTCATATTCATATTATGCACTTTTTTATATGATATTAGATTATGTCACACTCACTATGTGAGTGAATTTTTTTTTTAATGTAAATTATATATATAATCAGTTTTTTAAAAGAATGATAATTTTTTTTTTTAAAAATGGTAGTTTTTTTTTTTTAAGAGAATGTAGTTTTTAAATTAGTGGTAGTTTTGTAAAGGAAGTGTTAGTTTTTTAAGGGAGTAGTAGTTTTTTTTAAGAAAGTGGACAATTTAAAAAATATATATTATACTAAAATTAAAAGACATAAACACCCTTATAATTTTATGATTTAATTTATTAAATATTTAGTTTTTTAGTAAAAAGAGTGACTGAGTTGGTGTCACTTGACTCAGTGGCACCAACTCAGTCATTCCTTTTATAATAGTATGGATATATTTGTCCCGTTAAATTAGAATGAGTTAAATTATATTTTAAAAAAGACTTCTCATTTGGTATTTATTAAATTAAAAAAGAGATAACACATTAGTTATGGACTTTTATTAGTGCCTTAAAGTTACAAGATATTATTTAAGATGATCATATTAGATTTCTTAAAACATTTTTTAAAAACATATAATAAGGATTGAAGGGTATTTGAAATTCTAAGATCATATGATGAGGTTTTTTTTAAGTTGTTGCAAAGTTTATGTACTCCTAAAAAATGATTTTAGAAAATATATGTAAAATTCTTTTTATATTTATCATCGATCATCTTTTAAAATTCACCATCACTTCTTCCTTTGGTTAATAGTCAAATAATTAATAAAAATATCTATGCGAATTCCACTTGTCAACTCCTGACGCTTGATGCACATGTGGCATGATCCAATAGTATGTGGGATAAGTATGGGGAGGGGAAATCTCATCCAATAAATCTAAAACTTGTGATCATGTGAGGCTAATTTTTTTTTTATTTTTTTATTTTATAATAAATGAAATTGTTAGGATTTGATTTTTAATCATTAAAATTAAGTATCTAATATTCTATCAATAAATCACATAACCGTTGGCATGTGAGGTTAATTTACTTTTTATGTAAGATTTTTTTTGCCTGAACTTACACATATGTTAACGTACCATGTCACGTGTTTATATTACTATTAGGCCATATTGACTAATCAGTGACACTTGTATTGATAATTTTATTAGTTGTTGATTTTTGATTGACGGAAGGAATGAGGATGAATTTTTTTAAAATTTGGTGATGGTAAATGTAAATCTTTAAGTCATAGATGAAAATTTTACATTTTTAAAAGGTCATGGATTATTGGTAAATTTTATTCGTGATTAAGTTAGTACATTTAGTATACGCTACGAAAGATATTAAAGGCAAAAATTGTGGATAATGATTAACAATCTTGTGATCTATTAATAGAATGTTGAATTCTTAATTTTAATGATTAAGATTCAATCCTTGACAATTTCAAGTAAAATATATATATATATTTATTGTAGATTATGCTTCGTAATTATTTCTCTCTATGAATGGTTCATTCTTTGTTTCTTGAAGAAAATAACGGATCAAACAAATAATTTAAAATATGCGCTGTCTAATGTTAGGCTTCAAATAAACATGTACAAAAGTTGGCATTGCTGTTTTGATTAATAATAGAAAAGGAAGGAGACAATGGTTTTCTCTCGGCTCACGTTAGCAGGTTTAACGGGAACCTAGGAAAAAACTGTTTTTCTGCCTCAAATTCTTGCAAGTTTTCTTGTTTTTTCGTTGATTCTCGCTTGATTTTCTTCTTTTCTTTCATTGTAATTGCAATTTGGGATTATGGCAATAGCTAAAGTTAACTTATGCTCGACTGTTAAATGGCCTTATTTGACTTCGCAAGGAGCAGATGTGGTTGGATCAATGGAGGAGTCTACTCGAGATGGTAGAAACCCTGAAGTGACGAAGGGAAAGGTAGTTATAACTGCCTCGGTTGATGTGGCACAAGAAATGGGGAAAATTGGATTGGAGATCACTTTTCTCGTCGAAATCAGATCAATCGTTGAAATTTTTTCCTCCATTGCAGGAGAATGGAAGATTCATTGTGAAGCCCCCTGTAGAAGTGTTGGAGGAGGGTTCCAATCAATGGCAGAACTCGGTGGTTGCACAGTTTCTGGGTAAGGCATCAAATTTTAGTCATTTTTAGAGGTTAGCAAACATGCTATGGGGTAAAAAGGGATTGGTAGAGATCAAGCCGGCTGGTGTGAATTTGTTCATAATATAGTTTCCTTCGCCAAAGACCAGGGACTGGGTGATTGAATCAGGGCCTTGGCATATCCAAAACAAAGTCATCATAGTGAGAAAATGGGAGCCTGGGCTTAGATCATTGGAGTTTAACATGAAGAAGGTCCCGGTTTGGTTTAAACTGGGAAATGTTCCATTGGAGTTGTACACTAAAACAGGGCTTAGTTACATAGCAAATGCCTTAGGTAGCCCCTATACACATACAGGGCCACTGCTCTCAAGCAAAAGCTAGATTTTGCAAAGCTATGTGTAGAAATTGATGTAGAGACAACCTTGCCTAGATCTATTGAAGTGGACGTGGGAAACAGAGTAGAAGTCTCAATCATAGTCGAGATTGCTTGGATGCCTCCAAGATGCTCTTGTTGTAAGGTATTTGGGCATGATGTGCAAGGGTGTCAAGTGAAACTAGTAGTTGCCCAAAAGTGGATCCCTAAGGATAAACATCAGGAGGTGGAAAAGTCAGTGCCAGAATAGGTGGAAAATTCACAGAGACTTGGTGAACTTAGTAGAGGAAATCGGGAAACTGACACGCAATCCACTGGTTGCATTCAAAGGGAAGCAGCCTATGAACGTCAGATTGTTCCACCAGCTGAAGAGACAAGGGAGATGCAACAAGTGGTCTCAGCAAATAGGTTTGCAGTACTAAATTCTACTGTTGATCCTCTGTCTGCAGGGAAAAGGAAGATGAGTATAATGCCCTTTTTCCTAGAAAAGTAAGAGCCACGGCAGTAGGGGTTGCTAAATCGATGATCCAGATAAAGCCAAGGAAGAAAAATCAAAATGCGAGGGGAAATAACAAGGTGGTAAGAGCAGAAAAATCTACCTTGGGTAGTCTCCCTTCTTTATCCACTCTATGAACCTCCTATTTTGGAATATTAGGGGGTTGAGTGACCCTAATAAACAGAGTAGAGTAGCTAGTAGAGTTGGTAGATTAAAGATTGACATTTTGTGTTTGAAGCAGCAGAATTTTCAAGCAATTTTAAGTAAGCATTTTGTTGGCTGGAACATGCTTCATAATTACAGCTTTTCCTGTAACGGGAGTGTCATAACGGTTTTTTTGATTGCTAAAACGATTTTGAAAATAAAATAAAGTCGTCATCAATCTTTTTGTAGGTGTGATTGGTCACCTATTAAAATCGGTTTTAGTAAAGTATTTTAAAATTAATTAAAACATTTTTTTTAAAGCAATTTCGAAGTCCGCGTTTTGAACCAGAGAGAAAACAAAATCGGGTTCGGGAGTCGGTTACGCACGGGGAAGGATTAGCACCCCCGCAACGCCTGTTTAGAAGACGGTACCATTTAATCACGACTTTTTTATTTTAATATAGCAAAAAAAAAATTATTTACCAAAATATCGCACTTTTCAGATTAATTCCCAAAATCCGTTTTTTTAAATCAGTTGAGAAATCGCCATGGGCCATGGCGATTTTCCAACTGAAATTTTTAATTTTTTTAAAAATACCAGTTGGGAAATCGCCATGGCCCATGACGATTTCCCAACTAAAAATTTTCAAATTTTTTTTTCCCTTGGGAAATTCACAAATTACGTTTTTCTTTTTCTTTTTTTTTTTTTTTTTTTTTTTTTTAAGTTTTGGGAAAATATGAAAAAAAGCATTCAATAGTGAACTTATTGTGAAATGGTATAATCAATAAAAGTTATTTGAAAAAGAGAAATGAATAATTAAAAATTATTATAAAGGATTAGACCTGCTCACGGGCCGGACAGCCCGCCCGGCCGGCCCGTATTGGGCCGGGCCTGGGCAGGATAATTTATGTTCTGGGCCGGCCCGGCCCGGAACAGTGATTTTTATTATAATCATATTATTTTATTTAATTTTAATTAAATTTTTTTTTATTTTTTTATTCCAATGAATAGTGATTCGGGCCTAAACGGGCGGGCCTGGGCAGAAAAGAAAAAAAATACGGGCCGCGGCCCGGCCCATGAGCACCTCTATAAAGGATATTGTAAAGACAAAATTATCCTTGATAAAAAAACCTTCTCTTCTCTTCTCTTCCCTTTTTCTTTTATTTTTTAATTTAATTTATAATTAAAAAATAAATATTCTGTTGAATTGTATTTGGTTTGATTGCATCGATTTCCTTCATTATCGAACAAAATGCCAATATAATCAGTTTGAAAAATTTTAGATTTTATAAGCGACGTTAGTAGGATAACACATACTCTTAAGATTAGAGATGTTCATGGGCCAGGTCGTGGCCCGAATTTTTTCAAACTCTTTACCTAATCCCGGCCCGGGCCTGCTCGTAGGCTTGAATTACTATTCACAAAATATTAAAAAAAATTATTTTTATATTAATATTTTTATATTTTTATAATTAAATTTAAATAAAAAATATTTTTTATTAATAAATAGTAATTCGAGCCAAGTCGGGTCGAGCTGAATTGAAAAATACTTATCCAGACTAGGCCCAATATAGGCCGAACAAGTAATCTGGTCCTTGAACATGTCTAGCTACTTAGGATATATTCAAAAATAACAAATTAAAAATAAATAAAACCTGGAACAATCTATTAGCTTTGCTTATAAAATTAAAAAATTTCACAATTAATATATAAAAAAACGAAGCCTATAAAGATGATTTTTTCTTTTTAATGGAAACATAGTAGTATCAAAGAAGTTTCATGTGCATGTACATAAATCCTTAGTCTTAAGTTGTTTGGTAAAACCAATAGAAAAAACAGATGGTCTAATATTATTTTAGGTTGACTTTCAAGGAACATCCAGCTAGCTCATCATCATAATCATACCCCATCATCAATTACATTCAAGTCATGGTTATGCTTATGGGGATGAAGTCAAATTTCATAATCTGATTTTATTTTCAGAAATTGTAACTTTTAATTGAAAAAAAATAAAAAAATATTGTAATTTACTTGCATTGCTACAATTTCCATGTTTTGGTTAGTTTTTGAAATTTCAAAAACAGTAAACAAAATTGCATTTCTTCTCCTGTTTTAATCAAAAGCATTATTTCATGTTTTTCCTTGGGATTTTATCATGTGAATCACATTTTTAGTCATATACCAGAAAAAAAAAATGTTGAACTTTGATTTAATGGATCATAGTTTGACTAGTCTCAGGTAAACAAAACCGGTGGTGAACTTGAAATATTAGATTTTCAAGGTTTGTAATTAAGGTTGATAATTGACATGGTAAACAGAGGAACCTTCAAGCTGTCCCCCATATCCCGACCAATATATATATATACATATTTTAGGAAAAAAATCAAACTATCCCTCGTGGCCTGGCTTGTTTATTCCCACCACCTTTTAGTTACAAATTAGAAAGCACGACACGTAATACGATATGATATGAATATGATAATACGATTTTTTAAAAAAAATAAAGTACGAGTACGACATGATATGATATGATATGATAAAAAATATTTTTTTATATAATAATATACAATAAAAATATAAAATTGATACTTTTTAATCAAATATTAACATGCAAATGGTTTTTTAATTTTTTTTAAATTATTTTTGAATTTAAAAACTTGAACATTAAAAAACTCATTAAAACCAAATTGCTCATTATTGATTTCATATTGAGAGAAAAATGCAAAAAAAAAAAAAAAAACCCTCCATCACGTGTCCAGACGTGTTCATTCGTGTTCGAATGTGTCAAGTCATATCTTGACCATGTTTTGACTGTGCCTGATTTTATTTTTATTTTTTTAATGTGTTCTCGCGTGTCAGATACGTATTTAGCCGTGTCGGAGCTGTGCCCATATCGAACACGTATCCGACACTTGAACACTCCCCTGACAGAAGTGTCTGTGCTTCATAGGTTACAAATGAACTTCAACATCCAATAGTGCTTGTTTATCGAGTAGTGGTTGCATGAATACTATTAAGCATTTAACCTAAAATCAATTGATAATAGGTGGAGAGATCCAACTCGAATATAAGATTATAAGAAACTCAAGACTTGACAGATGTGAGATAACACTATTTTAACAAGTCCCATCACATGTAGGCGAAGATAGAAGAGCATACCATGTGACAAATTCGGAAGGGGTACGTGTAGTGGAGACAAAAGAGTTTACCACTTGACAAACTCGAAAGAGGTAACAGGCAGGAGTAACATGCAAGAACAACAAAACAGATTCTAATCACTTTGATAACATGCTAAGTATCCAATTTAAAACTAATTGATAATAGATGAAAAGATTAAATCTAGATATAAAACTACAGAAAACCAAAACTTAAAAATTTTGAAATAACACCATTTTAACAAACTCCCGATTCTTGAAAATACAAAAACCCTTTTTATTGTATAAATCTATCTACCTCGCTCAAAAAGCAAAATTCGAATTCCCTTTTTCAAATGAAAAAAAAACAATAAATTGTTTCAGTTTTTAATACATTAAATTTCATGGCTAGCTATTTTAGTATACAAAAGGTTTTCAACAGTCAAAGAAAATGGGTGCTGCGCCATCTTCTGATATGTCAATTTTCATGCTCAATCTATCATTAGAGTTCACACATTTCCCTCCATGAAAATGAAATTAAGCCAATGATGGTTGGCCTTGGAGATATATACTTGCAAAGTAGCAAAGAATTTCACTGTTTAATCAAAAGATTCAAGGTGTACTTCATCCATGAAACAAATTAAAATCTTGATTTCAGTAACTTTTTTATATTCATTAAGAGGATAAGGGGGTAACATTGATTTCATCAAATTAAAAGAAAATTTGAGTATGGAAATAGAATTCACTAAGCAAAGCCAAAAAGTGGCGAAAATCACCGGTAAAAAGCTTGATAGTAAAACTAACAGGATGAACTAGAAAAGAGTAATAAAAGAAATGGAAAAAAAAAAAAAAAAAAAAAAAAGAATTAAGACATTATGGTACGATGTTTTAGTTACAGATTCCAACATTTTGATGTATGATACTCTGCTGCTTCATAGAATAACTCGGAAGAATTTAACGAATCTGGCTTTGTTAGTTGTTGCTATTATTCTCCATGGAAGTAGTAGCCGCAAACTTTATAACGTTAATGCCAGGAAAGGCGGGCGGTGAACGAAGGAGATGGCCAGCAGCGTTCATCTCATTGACCATGCAATGGCCCGACCCACCAGGGATGTTGCTGCAAGGAGAACCGGCAGATGGTGGCACTGGCCCTTTTTGCAGGGTCCCGAAATTTGGCACATTTTGCCTGAATAGTTGCTCTCGATGCCAAGGCCTTATGGCAGCACCAAATTCTGCAGTAAATGAAATGAACAAAAGGGTGACTAAAAATACTGCTCTTCTTTGTTTGAGGAATTCCATTTGTATATATGAAGAACTTTGCTAGCTAGCCAACTGGCTAGTTGTTTCGTTTATGAGCAAGAAATTAAAGCAAAATTGGCTTGGATTTGTATGTTTGGTTTGGGGATTGATGTGCAGATATATATAGTTGCAGAAGCATGGAAATTAAGTCGTTAATTGAAGCGATATATTTCGTTAATTTGACTTGGGCTGCGTTTGGCTAAAGATATCTTAAGCGAGTCCTGTCTTGACCTGGCCATACGGTAAGAATTTTCAAAGTCAATAATTTGTGAATCAAAGTATTAAACACAAGGAACTCCAAATATAATCATCTTTAAGACGTGATACCGTCTCAAATTTTAATATCTGTAACTTTTTTTTCAATTCTTAAATTATAGTCTCCTTTATATTAAAAAATATCAAACACAAGAAAAGTTGTTCCTAAACACTGTTTTCTTTAATTAAAGGCAAGTTGAAAAATGCAATGAAATTAAATTTTAACAGGTCTTGACATGCAAAACAAGTTATCTAATGTGACAATTAGATATATTAGGATTTGTTTTGATACATGTTGAAGTTTAATGAAAACAGGGGAATTAATGA
The DNA here is from genome assembly GCA_030761205.1 of Fremontodendron californicum. Lineage (NCBI taxonomy): Eukaryota > Viridiplantae > Streptophyta > Magnoliopsida > Malvales > Malvaceae > Fremontodendron > Fremontodendron californicum. Next base: position 21,185,572 of record JAULJL010000022.1, on the reverse strand, counting down.
AAAACATGACACTTTAATTAATGTCTACAGATGTTTATAATTAGCAAAACTTTAAAATATTTTTAAAGATAGGAAAAGTTGCATGTTCAAAGTTCAATATGATATATGTTACCCTTTTAAATGCGTCCATAGGAGCAATAATAAAGAAGACTTGTTGCTAACAGTCATGTAATTTATTATTAGAGTGTTAAATTTTTAATTTTAATGACTCGATTAAATCTGAAAAATAAAAATAAAAAATGACTTTGTTGAGGTCTTATGGATGATGGAGCAAGATAAAGCTCTGAGGAATGTCAAACAAAAGATAGGCGTAGTTTGCAAAAACATAAGATGTTGGAGGGGATTGTAGTTTGATTTCGAGACGTGTTCCGATGTTTAAGTTAATAATGACTCATGGTATTTTTAAAAGAAAAACTGAGAATAATTAGAGGGCTTAGTAGTTATGTTTTCTTTCACTTCAGCCTAATATTTACTTTACTTATTTATGTTTAGTCACTGTATGTTTATGAGTTTGATAAATGTAAATCAGTTATTGAATAGTTATGAACCCGTCAAGTATTTTACACATAAAATTTCAGCGTGACGAAATCTATGTGGATCTAACGTGCTTACCTGGCTATTTAGTCATGACTAATAAACATTTGACAAGGTCATTATAGCTTATATAATCAAGAACTTGCTAAGTTGTGCAACAGTAATTTTTGCCTTTTGAGTAAACCTATGAATAGTGTGGGGTATTTGCTATATATCTTGAATCACGTTAAAGTTTTGGATCCCATCCCATGGCAAGGAAAAGGAAAAAAAGTGTAGCGGTCTTTGCAATGGGCGGAGAATGGATGTGTGGAACGAGTAATTAATACGTACTGACTTTGATTTGATTATCCGGCGGAATCGTCAAACACGCTCAAAGTCATCATCCACATTCATGCTCAAGGCAAGAAACATATGCTTCTTTTAGGTCTATTTATATTTATATTCTCATTATTTGCAACAAATTTTGGGTTTACCAACTCATTTTATGAAAAGGGTCAAGAAAAGAAGCCTGAAATCAAATAGATCAAGAGGTCATAGTCACTTGTTTATGGTTTGAACGGCTCGAATTGAATTAAGTCTTAATAGGATTTTATTTATGTTATTTTATTGATAAATTTTTTATTAAATTTTAATTTTAAATATTAAATGTTTTATAAATAAATGGATCTAATTGAATCGACCAATATTTTATAAATAAATGAATCTAATTGAATAGACCAAGCTTGAGTCCGAAATTAACATGTATAGATTTTAATCGAGTCTGACCGATTCTTAGACATCTCTAACCAAATTAGATCTAACCAAATGAGATCAATAGTAATAGAAAGATACATAAAACGAAAAAACTTTTAAACTAACTCCTAATTCTTGTTCATTGGTGTGTGACCTATTCGGGGTTAGGTCGGACTGTGATTCAAATTTTTTTTTAATTCAAGTCCAGTTTGAACTGACTCGTAAATTTATTTTATTATTTAAAAATACTAAAATATTATTTTTATATTAATATTAATATATTTTTATAATTAAATTTAAATAAAAAATAAATTTTTTATTAAATAAATAATAATTTAATCTAAATTGAATCAATTCGAATTAATTTTTTTTTTTTTTTAAATCCGACTTAATTCAAGATTGATGTTAAAAAATTATATGTCAAACAATATATAGTGAATTTGTTTGATTCGTTGAAGTTAAGTTGTAATTATTACATGTCATGTAATTGTGTCTAATCAGACTAATGTGATTGAACTACTCTTTTTTCGTGAAAACTATTGTAAGTTTACTCTAAAAATATTGAATGGTGTAGCAAATATATATTAGCAACTTCAAAGTAGAGCTGCTCATGGATCGGATCGCGGTTCGGTTTTTTTTTTTTTTTTTATTGTTCAGGCCTGATTTTGGGTCGGTCCGGTCCGTCCGTTTAGGCTCGAAACATTGTTTATTGAAATAAAAAAATAATTTTTTTTATTTTTTTATTTTTTTATAATTAAAATTAAATAAAATAATATTATTATAATAAAAATTACTGTTCCGGGCCGACCCGAAACACAAAATATCTTGTCCAGGACCGACCTAATACGGGCCTTCCGGGCCGGGCGGGCTGCCCGGCCCGTGAGCAGGTCTACTGCAAAGCAATGTTGTTAGTATAAATTTGATAAATTGAGAATTGAAGGCAAATAGTCTGATTTTATTGATCAACTTTGATCTTCATTTGAATCTTCATGATCTTCTGCAACTGTCTTTGTTGATTTAAGTTATGAGTTCTCTCCAAATAGTTAATGCTTCTTCTGCTAGGTGTGTTTTTTCTCCAAAGGTTTTTAAATATAGTTTTCATGAATTTTAACTAAAATATTAAAAAACCCCTAAACTATTTTATTTTTTAAAATAAGTTGTTATATTTTTATTATACTCAAATAAATTTTATTCTTTGATTTGTATCCAAATAAATTTTTATTTAGAACAAAAAAATAATTTATATTAAGAGTTTATTTGAGAACAAATTAAAAGTTAAGGTTTTATTTAGGTATAAATTAAAGGTTAAAGGCTTATTTAGGTGCAAATTAAAAATTAAAAGTTTATTTAAATACAAATTAAAACTTAAAAGCTTATTTGAATGCAAATTAAATATTAAGAGCTTATTTAGATATAATAAAAGTGTATAGCGTTACTTAGTAAAGTGATAAAATTTAGAGACTTTTTTATTATTTAGTCATGAATTTTTATACATTATTTGTTTTTATTTTTATTATTTTATTATTTTTTCTTTCTATTCATTAAAAAAAAAAAGATACAAGTATTTAGCACAAACATAACTTCAATTAGCACACCTCACCCACCAACAGAAAAAAAAAAAAAAAAAAGCAGTGTATGTAAGCTCAACCAAATAAACCTTAATAATTAATGTTGTGATGATTATTTGCCTGTTTAGTTTCATATATTTGTCTCACTTTAAAGGAGAATTTTCTCAAGTAATTGCTTGACTACTTTGTGCTCAAATGGTAATATTTCAACTTATTTTAATGTTGATTCGTAAGCTTATTTTATTGTTATAAATAATTAAAAAATTATTTTTATATTAATATTTTTATATATTTTATACTTAAATTTAAATAATTTTTTTATTTATTTAATGAATAGAAATTTGGGTCGGGCCGATCTGAATTATAAAAATCCTTACTCATACCCTGCTCAATTCAGGCCGGGTCGGACGGACTATCCGACTCTTGAGCAGGTCTACATGTATCCTATCTTCAAAGAGTTGAGATCAGAATCTCTCTTCCCCAAATAAAAAAAAAAATACATGGAATTAACTTTATTAATTACATACTGAATAAACAAACCATAAAGAACTTGGGATAATCTTGCTTATAATTAGTTGTTAGATCTTATTCTCCATGGAAGTAGCAGCAACAGCAAAGCTTTTAACATTCATGGCTGCAGGGAAGGGTGGTGGTGGAGGTGGAGAACGAATGAGACGGCCAGCAACATTCATTTCATTTAGATGGCAATGGCCGGAACGAGGGATGTTTGAACAATGAGAATGATCAGATGGTGGCACTGGTCCCTTTCCCAGTATTGACTCCAAATTAGGAACAATTTCTTTCAACAATTGCTCTTCATGCAAATTATAATAAGGCCTAATGGCAGCACCAAATTGTGCTGTAAATGAAATGAACACGATGCCCAATATCAATGAAATTTTGAAAAGAGTTTCAGCCTTGGGGATTAACTCATGACCCATTTCTTAATTTCAAGGAAACTTAATTTGCTTGTTTCTGAGGAAGAAAAAATTGATGCAAATTATGAATGAGTTTTGGTGGAGATTTGAAGCATATATATATATATATATATATATATATATATATATATATATATATATTGGCACATGGAATCGGTTTATACTATTATTTCAATAGGAATTTGGTTAATTACTTGACTTGGACACAGCTTGTTAAAACGAAGTCTTATTATTGACTTTGGCTGCATCTTTAAAAAGTTTCAAAGTCTAAACTCTGAATCAAATACTCGGAAACTTGAGCTCTTAGACTGTATATGACGTGTCTGTTTTTTTTTCTTCTTTCATTAATTGAGAGTTATATGTTATAGAATGAAATAAAAAGGAGTCCATTAACATCTTAATTAGCACCAATTAATTAACTTATAGAAGTCGGATTTTAATTATCTATATATTTTTTTGACATTTGAGATTATTAAGAATTGAAATCTGATCATTAGAATTAAGAGTTTAACATTATACCAACAAATCATATGATTATTGACAATTATTTGTAACATTAAAGACAACTTGATGTAACAATTTGTATACAAATAATTTTCAATGTATAAAAAAAAAAAATCAATAAATAACTTTTGAAATGGTCAAATAAACAAACTCGATCAACATACTCTATGGAAATAAAAGTATAAAAAACAAACTCAACGTACCACATTTTATGTTGATTTCTTGTCGGTTTTTCTTTTTGGGTTTTTAACCTAGGATTTGGGGCATGTGCTTACGCATGATATCTGATTTGTGCTACTTGAAAATTGAAAGCACATGTTCGCATTTGATCAAGGAAATTGGTTCATTACAAAGACTCTAATTCGCATCGTGTGGAATGGATAGGAGACTTAATTTGAGGATCAATGTAAATGTTATTCAAACACGCTCAAAGTCATTCTTCATATGTGACTGTTGACTACCCTTAAGCCTTAGGCAAACTGGCAAAAGCTGCGAACCCATCTCTCCCCATATTTTTCTTGTGAGTTTCCTTGTTTAATTACTAGTCATCAAATCTCTTGGTTTTCTAATACAATATTTGAATTACTTGACATGAGATTGTTTGGTAACATGAAATTATATCATTAATTTCAAAGATTACATTTACCATTTAGTTGAGGTCATGAACTAAACCCTGAAACCATCCTCTAGGATGATGACAAACTTTGATTTATGTTAACATGTTTACGTATCGTAATTTGAATGAAGAAATGATATATATTGATATAACATTACCATTTTTAAAATTAAAAAAAAAAATTCGACAATGATATAGTATATACTTTTGCTTTAGTTCAGCCGACTTCTAACCCTAATTGCTGGTCCTATCACTCTTTTTTTTTTTTTTTTGACAATGTGGGCTTGCTAATGGAATTTTTTTAACTTTATTATATTAAGCAAACAGTGAAAAACAAAAATCTTCATCATATGAATTTGCTTCTATTCTCACACAAAAAGGATCTCTAAAGAAAGATTATGGTATTATTATTGGCATTTAAATATTCTTAAAATTACTGGGAATATATATATATATATAAAAGAGGGATTCACTTATACTACTGAAAAATTAAATTAGTTTTACACACATCTATAACTTTTTATACGATTTATATTTATTTAATCCGACCATCGTATTTCATATTCTATTCACCTAGATCATGCACGTCGAATTTCGAGTAAATTAAAAATGTCTAACTATTTGTTCAATGTAAAAAACTTTCAACCGTTAAATATATATTGAAAATGACAGTATTCTGGATCGGTATGATAGAGATATCGGATCGATTCGAAACTTTACGTGCACTATTAAATCCAACGGTTGGTTTGTTAAAATATAAATCGCATAAAAAGTTACGGATGTATGTAAAACTAATTTAATTTTATACTAGTGTAAATGGATCTCTTCTCATATATATATATATATATATATATATATTAATGCCAAAGAGGAACACCAAGATACTCTTTTACAAAATAAGCTGCTCAAATTAAAGCAAGTAGCTAGAGAGACAACATAAATAACCAAATTAACTGCGATTGTTGTGTGTCAGTGTTATAATGTTACCATAAAAAAGCAATAATCATCATAGGATTTAAAAAACTACAATATAAGACAAGCAAATAATTATCATAAAATTATAGTTTAAGCACAATCTTTGAAAGTCGAAATTTAAAGATATAATATATGTTTATTGATTTTGAGAGGAGGGATTTATTTGCATTAGTATAAAACTAAATTATTTTTATATATTTTTATAATTTTTTATATGATTTATATTTGTTTAATTCGACCATCGTATTTTATATTTTATTCACGTAGATAATGCGAGTTAAGTTTTCAGTAAATTAAAATGTCTAACTATTTATTCGATGTAAAAAACTTTTAACCGTTAAATATATATTAAAAAAACAGTATTCTTGATCGATATGATAGAGATATCAGATTAATTCGAAAAATTACGTGCATGACGAATACAATTATATTGTTAAATCCAACGGTCGGTTTGTTAAAATATAAATCGTATAAAAATTATGAAAATGTGTAAAATTAATTTAATTTTACACTAATATAAGTGAAACCCTCCTCTTGCTTTGAAACTAAAATGAGAGATCGATATTAAACGCACAAAAGGCACCGGTGTGTGATCCCATGGAAATGTCCAGCAATGGTCCAAACTAAAACAAAGATCATCCTCTAATTCAAGTGTATCATCCTTTATTATCATCCGACTCACCTATTTCCAAGCCATTAATATTATTTCCTTGTGGTACAGTGGTTGCCATGGTAAGTTTAGACACTCCAATTCACGACCACGATAATCGCAATAATTACAATAATATTCATTACATATGCAATCGCGATAAATATGACACGATCACAACCGTAATTTAAATCTCTGATCTCAACTATTTTACTAATAAACTTGATGGTGAGCCAAATTTACTAAAAGACTTGATGCATTTTCTTTTAGTTATGACAAAAGATTATTTTAAAGATTCATGACTTAGGTGGGTCTTAGGTGACGGAAATAGCTTCTTTTTTGGCATGATAAATGGATTAGTGAAATACCTCTCAAGGAGGAATATCCTAGACTCTTTTCTCTGATGGTGCAGAAGGATTGCAAAGCTGCTGAATTGGTTAACCATCAAGGCGAATGGAAATTAAAGTTCAGAAGAAAATTGTTCGTATGGGAGAATGAATCACTAAACTCGTTATTGATCAAATTGCAGGATATCCAGTGAAATAAACAATCAAAGGATAAACTAATATGGATTGCGGATTGTCATGGGTCATTCTCTGTCAAGAAGTTTACTTGGTTCTTAGACAAGCAGCTGACTGATTTCCCAACCACAACAGGTATGGTTTTCTTCAATTGGGAAACTCAATGTTCCTCCAAATGTTCAAAACTTTACGTGGCTGGTCTTGCCATTCCGTCGAAATGTTTTTTGAGAGACAGAGGAGTCTTATTCGAAGAAGGTCAAATTAAGTGTGGTTGGTGTGGTCAAACAGAGGAAGATTGGGACCATATTCTCCTTCTTTGTCCCTGTTCTTGGGTGATTTGGGGTAAAGTATTTCAGTGATGGGGCGTGAAGTGGGTGATATCAAATGGGGTGGCAGACTCCATTCCTCAATTCGGTGAAACTTCATTTAGTGGCTGGTTAAAGAAGAGATGGCTAAGGCCTAAGGCTAACGGTGTGTGGTGCTATGCTGTGGACCCTGTGGTTGGCGCGAAATGAATCGGTTTTTGAAAGAACAAGAAAGAGTGGAATGAAGATGAAATCCTGTTCCTAATCAAACTTAGATCTAATCATTGGATTAATGCAATCGAAGGTAAGGGAACAACGTATGATACATGGTGGTGGGAGAATCCAAAGGAAGGTAGAATGAGCAGAAATCAGACAAATACAAGAAGAGGAATTGAATGGAGTTGCCCAGAAGGTAAAAAGATGAAAATTAATGTGGATAGTTCAGCAAGAGGAAAGCCCGGAAAGGCAGGATGTGGGGGTGTTCTAAGGGATGAGAATGGATTTATTAGAGGAACTTTCTTTGGACCTATTGGCATACAAGATTCGAATCTTGCAGAAATTATGGCTATAAAGACAGCTCTACAGGTTTTTTCAATGTCACCTTGGATCAGTGTTTTAAATCGCGGTCGCGGATTTCGTAGCAGACGTGGTCGCGGTGTCACGGTTGCAGGTGTCGCGAGCGTTACGTAATTTGTCGCGGTCATCGCGGACGTGAATTTTCGTTCAAAAATCACATTTTCTTAAAAAATAATATATTTATACATATTAATATCATATTTTATAATTCTAATATTTATCATGATTTTATATGAATTTTATTTGATTTGTAAAAATAAAAAAACTCTAATTTTATAAAAAAACGTAATACGGATAATTAATAATATCATTCAAGTATTATCAAACTAAGTCATATAAATAAAATTATGAATAACAACAAATATAAGTTCAAGAAGTACCCATGCCAAAGATAGCCTAACAGTTGAGGAAATAAAATCTCTCACTAAACTACTTGTTCAAAATCTTTGGAGATGATCAAACTATACTAAAACAAGAAACATAACAGTTAGGCTCAGGCTCAAAACAAAAGGAGCAGAACAAAAGAACAAGACAACATTGAAAAAAAATGCAAATTGATATTCACTCAGAATTAATTTCAAACAGTTGGAGTACATCACAAATAAAAGTATTACAAAGAACATTTAATTAAACTAACAACTATCTAAACAACAATTGATTAAGCTAACTATGATCTAACAATAAATAAAGGTAAAAAAAAAAAAAAAAAAAAACACAGCAAATTGCACAAGAAGATACAAGTTCTCAAAAAATATAAACCAGTTGTAGTCTAAGCAGCCACCTAGTTGGCACAACCTCAACACTCGCCCCCAGTTCCTCCAAGTACTGGTTTCGATCCTCTTAAGCCACCTCCATCAATGCCCTTAGATTCAAGATGTCTCGGCTCTCGACCACCAAGCGGACTATAATGAACACCAAATGCTATCTCTTTTTCTAGCCATCTTGTATACTCCATGTCAAACATAGCAGCGTCTAAAACATAAAAATTAAGTTGATATAGCCATGAACATTTAAAATAAATAAATAAATAAAAGATGTAAAAGAGGAAGATCAAAGCTACCAAAATAATAGAATTGCTGTTGCACACAAAAGACAAAATAGAACAAAGCAGAGCAGGATGTCGCGGGCCGTTACAGCGCTTTTAAGTCGCTGTCGCGGCCTTACGTAACTTTTTCTGCCGTTTCGGTCGTGATTCATTTTCTCTAACGCGTAACGCCAATATCGCGGTTCGGTAACTTTATTTTCCGTTACAATGCGGCCGTTACGTAACGTAACGGCTGCATTTTAATACACTGCCTTGGATCCATGGACATGATCTAGTCATTGAGTCTGATTCAAAGGTGGCTATCTCCTGGGTGTTAATTAAACAAGGACATCCGTCCATGGAAGAAATGGATGATCTTCAATGAGATTGATTGTTTGAGAAATAAAATTGGGAGGGTTGAGTTTGATCATATCTACAGAAAGCAAATTTAATGGCTGATTCTCTTGCAAAATTGGGAGTGGACAGATCAGAGAGTTATTTTATGCATGGTTGTAATTTCTGATTTTTGTGCGCTCGGTTAGTTGTGGTAGGGGTTGTTTAAAGCTGTCATGTTATGGTGTTTTGATGTATACTCAAGTACTAAAATCTGAATGTTCAGTACTGAGCTTTGAATACTGTAAGCTTTATCAATCTAATTCTCTTGATTGAGCAAAAAAAAAATTCATGAATTGCTCAAAATCCTAGTCCATTAGTGAAAATCATAGGAAATGCTTTTATGCTAGTTTTTACTTTGATTATTCAAAAAATTTCAAGAAAACAACATTCCAAATGTAATACTCTTTTGGTTTACACATATTTTCTGTTGTTCAAAAAGTTCGTTCAGTCACAAATTTACATTATTTGATTTTTTTTTTATCACGAGATGTGTGTGCATAATATTCAATCATTATGTTTAAAAAATAACACGTGAGCATTTTTTGCCACATCATTAAGTTTGTCAGTTATACACATTATCATTGTCACAGTTTTTGATAATACTGTTATCAATTTTACTCTCTTACACAAAATTCAAACGTACAAGTATTAAATACTCATATTTTCAATATAATAACTAAATTACACTTTTAATTATAGTATAAAAGCTGCTTAGGTATTTTAATCGAAAAATACATCAATATTATATATAGCAATCTTTTTCACTTAATTTTAGCTAAACTTCATATTTTTATTTTATACTAGGTTTAGCTACACATGCGTTGCACGTGGTTGATATCTCATGTAATTAATAGTTTTAAAGAAATATAAGATTTAATAAATAGCAAAGTAAAAGAATTAGTGCATTTAGTTTTATCAATTGGCATATGACTATGCATAGGAGGAAATTGACAAAATAAACAATGATTTATGGATTATGGATTATATAATCAAATTAATCATACAATGGTAGATATAGTCACCTTATATTTTGAATTTCCTTTATTGAATAGTTTGAAGAATGATCAATAAGAATTCATGATTGTACTTATTTCACACCATTGATGAAACTATTCATGTAATAATTAACCATTACCTTAGAATCCAATTTTCATAGTGAAATTGGCAATTGATAATTTTTTTTTCGAGTTAATAGCACCAATGGTCCTCAAACTATAGGGCATATTTTATATTGGTCCCTAAACTTCAAAACGTATCAAATTGGTCCTTGATTACAAGTATCATAACAAATTGATCCATTCCGTTAGTTTTTCCGTTACCTTTATTGTAGCAATCAGCTAGTGACACATGTCACCAGCTGATTGCTCCAGCTTGCCTCTTCATTTTTCCCTTTTTCTTTTTCTTTATTTTTTTTATATTTTTTCTTTGACTTCTTTTTATAAATAAATACAAAAAAATAATTCATATTATAAATTAAAATAAATTTTTTCACAAATATAATTAATTTAAAAAGTATGAAATATTTATTTACTTTAATTTTATAAAAATATTTTTAATTTTTTCGTTTTTTCGTTTTTTTTTTTTTTTTTTGTTGCTTTTCTCTTCTTTATAAATAAATATTAAAAACCAAATAATAATTTATATTATAATTTAAATTAATATTGTAATAATTAAATAATTGAAAAAAATATAAAACTATTTATTTACATTAACTTTATAAAAAAAAATTTAAAATTTTTTTTCTTCCCTTTTTTCTCTTCTTTATAAACAAATACAATATATATATATAAGTATATTATATTTTATTATATTTTAAATTAAATTAACTTTCTTAAATAATTTATAAATATAAAATATTTATTTTTTATTTATAAGTTTTTTATTTTTTCTTTTCTTATCTTTTCACTTTTTCTCTTGTTTGTAAATAAATATTAATTCATACTATAATTGAAATTAATTTTTAAAATATAAAATACTTTATTTACATTAATTTTATAAGAAAAGAGGAAATAAAGGAAAGAAATAAAGAAAAGGAAAATAAAAAGTAAAAATATATTTTTAATAAATGAATGTAAATAAATATTTCATATTTTAAAATTATAAATTATTTAATTTTAACGAAATTAATTTATTTATAAAAAGAAAAAAAGAAAGAAAAAGAAAAAAAAAATATTTTTTATAAAATTAATGTAAATAAATATTTATATTTTATAAATTATTTAATTATTAAATTATTATTTATCTTTTGTATTTATTAATTTTCATTTTCCATTTTTCTTTATTATTCTTTATAAATAAATACAAAAGATAAATAATAATTTAAATTAATTTTTTGATAATTAAATAATTTATAAAATATAAATATTTATTTACATTAATTTTATAAAAAATATTTATTTACATTTATTTATTAAAAAATATCAAAGAAAAATAATAAAGAAATAAAGAAAAAGAAAAAAAATGAAGGGAAATGTGGTGTAATCAGCTGGTGACACGTGTCACCAAGTTGATTGCTATAATAAAGGTAACGGAAAAGCTAACGGAAGGGACCAATTTATTATGATACTTGTAGGTAAGGACCAATTTGATACGTTTTGAAGTTTAGGAACCAATATAAAATATGCCCTATAGTTTGGGGATCATTGGTGCTATTAACTTTTTTTTCCTAATGATACTAAATTTAAACATTGCCTAATTCTTCAATCGAAACTTTTCGGAGTATGTGTTAATCGAGAAAAAAAGTTGCTCTTAGGAAAGCACAAATCAATGTAATTCTCTCACAATTAGCTAACTTATAAGTTCGTGAAGTTATATCCTAAGCCTTAATATGATATGATCACTATAGCTTGCATTGTTGACGGAGTTGGTAAAATTTGAGATTTTCATGGATGCAAGTCAGATAACAAAAGGGGCAAACTATATATTTTCGAGACGTAATTGTATTGATATTATAATTTATAGCAAATAGTCTCCTCTAATATATGCAATAAAGCATAATAAAACTCGTTAGAAATTTTGTACTTAAAAATAAACTAATTCAACTTCTAAACCAACTTATCTTTAGTGAAATTAAATTAGGAAAAGCATAAGAGAAACTATTTTCACCCGATAACACAAATAAACAATTACATATATATTAGTTTCTTAAAAATTTTTGCATCAATTATAGAAAAAGTTTGGGACTTTCTGCATATTTTCAACTAATTTATAAATGTTAACCACAAAACGAAATCTAAGTTTTCAAGTTTCGTGTGGTTTGAAAATCAGATTTCCTTTTTATGTATGTAATCAGTATATATGTCCATGAATTATTCATCCATGTAGTACAAATTGGCTAAGCAACATGTCAAAAAAGAAAAATAAAGACTCGCTATTTATTTTGCACTATATATACTTGTGAACAAAAACAAAAACACATATAACTCTTTAGTAGGGTTCGATAAAAAAAAAGTATAATAGATTGTTACAAATAGGGTTAGAAAATCAACATAAATTAAAATTTAGATAGATTGTAAAAGAAATAGAATCAGCTTATTGTGTAAAAGAAGCGTGTTACAAATAAGGCTAAAAAATCAGTAGAAATTAAAACTTAGATATAGATAATAAAAGCAATTGAATTAACTTACTGTGTAAAAAAAAAAAAGCAATAGCGCAATATTAGAATATTAATGCAAACAAAAATTCACAAAATAAATTAATCATGACTTCTATCTTTATATACAGAGACTTAATTAGGGTTTTTCTATTAACTCTACTTTGATTAGGATGCAAATAATAATAATAATAACTAATTAGGCCTAAAACGGAAGATACAAATAATAATTAGGCCTAAACTAATTAGGTTTCATTAATGATTTGTAATAGCCTTGAAAGAAAATAGATTTTTTTAAAAAAATTTAATAAACCATTATCAAGGATAAAATAGTTAAAAAATTAATAAATCATATTATTAAGGATAAAATAATTAAAATTTTGCATTTAGGATAAAATAATTAATTTTAAAAATTAGCAAGGTATAGTAATATCATTTATTTAATTTTTGTAATTGAAAATAAAGAAAATGAATTCGAATTGAAGACCCATGAATCAAGATCTTTAGTGACGATTGTAAACTAAAACACACAAATAATATAACATCAATTATCTCATGGTTCGAATCTCAGCATTTGCAATCCCCTTTTTTAATTTCAGATTACAATCTCTTTTATACAAAAAAAAAAGCGATTGAAGCCATTTCAAGTCTCAACACAAAGAACTTCAAATCGTAAAATCATTTCTTGACCGAGTGATCATCAGCTAACCAAAGAAATATGTGGATTGAATTTTCTTTTTAGCTTCTTCGATAATATATATTTGTCAAAAAGTGTTTACCAAAATTATTTCAAGAATAAGAATTAGGTCTAAAATGAAAACTTTATGCCCAAATTTATCATAATAGGATTATATAGGTTTATGAACTGATATTTTAACCATATCTAATTAATAGGTTTAGCTACACGTGCGTTGCACGTGGGTGATATATCATGTAATTAATATTTTTCAAGAAATCTAAGCTTTAATAAGTAGCAAAGTAAAAGAATCAGCTCACTTAACTTTATCAATTGGCATATGAATATGCATAGGAGGAAGTTGACAAAATAGATAATGATTTATGGATATTATAATAAAATTAATTATGCAATGGTAGATGCAGTCACCTTATATTTTGAATTCTTTTTATTGAATAGCTTGAAGAATGCTCAACAATAATTCATGATTGTGCTATTGCACACACTTTCTGATGAAACTATTCATGTAATAATTAACCATTACCTTTGGATCCAATTTTCATAGTGAAATTGACAATTGATAATATTTCTTTCTAATAACACTAAATTTAAACCTTGCCTAATTTTTCAATCGAAACTTTTTTGAGTACGTGTTAATCGAGCAAAAAATTGCTCTTAAGAAAGCACCAACCAATATAATGCTCCCACAATTAACTAATTTATAAGTTTGTGAAGTTATATCCTAAGTCTTAATATGATATTATCACTATAGCTAACATTCTTGATGGAGTTGGTAAGAAACTGAGATTTTCATGGATGCAAACTAGATAGCAAAAGGGGCAAACTATATATTTTAGAGACGTAATTGTATTGATATTACAATTTATAGTAAATAGTCTCCTCCAATACATGTAGTAAAGCATAATAAAACTCGTTAAAAAATTTATGCTTAAAATTAGACTAATTTAACTTTAAAATCAACTCATTTTTAGTGAAATTAAATTAGGAAAAACATAAGAGGAACTGTTTTCACCCGATAACACAAACAAGCAATTTTATATATATATATATATATATATGTTAGCATCTTAAAAGTTTTTCATCAATTATAGAAAAAGTTTAAGACTTTCTACATACTTTCAACTAATTTATAAATGTTAACCACATAACGAAATCTAAGCTTTCAAGCTTCATGTGCTTTGAAAATCAACTTTCTTTTTATATCTGTGATCAGTATATATGTCCATAAATAATAATTACGCCTAAACTAATTAGGTTTCATTAATAATTGTAGTAGCCTTCAAAGAAAATAGATTTTTTAAAGAAAAAATTAATAAACCATTATCAAGGATAAAATAATTAAAAAATTTAATAAATTATTATTAAGAATAAAATAATTAAACTTTAACATTAAGGATAAAATAATTAATTTTAAAAATTAGCAAAGTATAGTAATATTATTATTTTTTTTTTTTTGTATCTAAAAATAAAGAGAATGAATTCAAATTGAAGATCCATGAATCAAAAATGGATCTTTAATGATGACTGTAAACTTAAACAAACAAATAATAGAACATCATTTATCTCATGGTTCGAATCCCAGCATTTTCAATCCATTTTTTTAATTTCAGATTACGACCTCAAAAAAAAAAAAATCGATTGAAGCAATTTCAAGTCTCAATACAAAGAACTTCAAATTGTAAAATAATTTCTTGACCGAGTGATCATCAGCTAACCAACAAAATATGTTGACTGAATTTTCTTTTCAACTTCTTCGATAACATATATTTGTCAAAAAATGTTGTCAGAACTATTCAATGATAAGAATTAGGCCCAAAACGAAAAATTACAAATAATAATTAGGATTAATTAATGATTTATAGTAGTCTATAAGAAAATTAAATTTTTACTAAAAAAATTAATAAATCATTATCAAGGATAAAATTGTTAAGAAAATCAATAAATCATTATTAATGATTTGTAGTAGCCTATTAAAAAAAATTATATTATATAAATTAAAATATAATTATTATTTTAAAGGATAAATTTTAATTATTTTAATTTTAGTATGGTAATAATTTGTTATCATGAATTAATTACATTTATGTAATTATTATTTTATATATATTTGTTATAATTTAATTGCTTATCATTATCCAAGTCATATATAATTGATGAATATTTATTATATATGGCATCATTAAAATATGGATCGAAACCCTTTAAATCATGATTTTAATATATAAATATTTAAATCATGGTTTCTAGTAATATATGTCTAATTATAAAATTTTAATAATGATAACTATTTGTTAGGATATATGTGCTAGCCTACTAAGTGAAATAGAGTTCTAAAAAGATTTTGTAACACCTTGTTCGGATAATCTACATAAAATCCGGCAGAGTTTCCTTTCTATCTTAACTATAACCATCCTGCAATTAACACTCAGTTCATATCCTCAGCAAGCAATATTTTTCAATACCATTTATCACATTTATACATGCATATTCAAACATTATCCGTAATCGATCTATATTCAAGTCAATACATATTGATTTATTGTCTTATAGCTTCAAATATATACAAATCATCTTCAAGTAAACCTATCTCACAAAGGTTTACTAGATAGAGACATCAAAAGATCAAGACTTTTAGAAATTTAAGTATGATGCCCACCACGTCAATATACTATTTGAAGCGGAGAGTAGAGGAAGGCAGCAATCCCGACACCTAACTGTCACCTTGAATGTGATTGTTGATGAGATTTTGGTGGAATTGTTGGAAAAGAATTTTGAGAGAGATGGAGGATAGGAGAGGCCGGCTGCTAGTTGGGAGAGGAAGAAAATTTCTAGAGTTTTCAAGAGATAAAATAAACTTAAGAGATATCTTTAAATTTTTGGTATAATTGCACATTGGTCCCTCAATTTTTTATAAATAACCATTAAGCCCCTAAACTTTTTAATTTGTTCAATTTGATCCTTTCTTCTTTTATTTCCTTCACTTATAACTTCTTACCAATTTTCAAGTTTGCCCTTAAAATTTTTGAGGTTTGACTTTGCACGACCGTACGTAACCACAGTTGTTACAGATTTAAACTCTTGAGTTCTAAAAGAACTTTAATTAGTGATTCATAAATCCTTGCAATTAAAAAAAATTCATTTGACATGTGTCAATTTTATAATTTGCCAAAAATTTCTCATTCTACATAAGGATAACATAGTTAATTTTAAAAATTAATAAAGGTATATATGTCATTCACTATTTTTAATTTTAGAATTGGTGCTTTTATATATAGTATAGATTATTTGTTGTAGTTCTTTACAGTTTGATCTTGAAACTTAATAATCTGATCATACTTTTAAGAAATTTGGATCATCAAATGGTTTGTGCAATGGAGCATGAATGACACGCAAACATTTTAGGCTTAATGTAATACATGCTGAAATAATAGTTGGTCAACATATCAAAAAAAACAAGTCATTGTACTAAAAAAATAATCTCATTTATAAAAATGAAAGATATCCATTCCAATTTAAATGAAAGTAGTTCTGGTCCAGTCTTTATTTTACTATAACTAGACCTGCTCATGGGTGGGTCAGGCCGGGCTGCAGCTTGAAAAATTATTTTTTTCTTATTCAAGCTCATTTCACTGTTCATCAAAGTATTAAAATATTAAAAAAATTATATTAATATTTTTATATTTTATAATTAAATTTAAATAATAAAAAAATTTATTACACAAACAGTAATTTTGGTCGAACCGGATCGACCCGAATAGAAAATTATTGTGCCCAAGCCAAGTTTGAGCAAGTCTATAAGTATCAATAAAACTCAAGGGTCAATAGGCAAGGCCAAACAAGAATGGTTTTATTTTTTAACGCTTGCATAATAAAATCAATTGCTTAAATGGATTTACACAAATTAATGCAAGCAAGATTGAAGAGTAGAAAGCATTGATCTTCAACACATTCAGCTTTTAAACATTGTCGAAAAAACTTTAAGTATGATTTGAAGTTCTCTTATTTTTACCGTGCTTAAATTATCAAAATACTTGCTATATATTTTTATGATGTTTAATAAATTTCTTTTGCAAATTAATTGTGGTGATCTGCGTTAGACTTTGGATATAATAAACAAATTAAAATATTTGGGATCAAATCCAACTTAAACTAAATTATTTACTTTTACTACTAAAACATGAATACACTTTATTATTGTATTAATTCAATGCAACTTATTTAGTAAAGAAATTAAATTAATAAGTTAGTGAAGAGATTTTAACGATAAAATTTTTAGCAAATTTTATTAAATATAAATTATTTAATAAATACGAAGATAACTAATGTGTAATATCACGTGCATCGCATGTGATACAATAACTAATTTATTAAAATATTTCAAATTTAAACTTAAGACTTAACTCAAATGGTTCACCCATTTTTTTTATGAGGTGAATTCCTGAAAGACTAAGGCCCATTCAGGAATGCTTTTGATAGCCAACACAATCCTAAACGGGTTGTGTTTTGTTTTGAAAGCTGTTTTTGACAGCTAAATTTAACCAAACCCAAAAACTAAAGAATTGGTGCTTATGTGGTACCAAAATCATGGGTTTGAAAGGAAAAACCAAATACCCAGAAACTAATTTATTTTAACAAAAATAACTTCGTTAATTTTCAGCTCATCTTTCACCTTCTTCATTTGGTTGGTTGAGGTTTCACCTTCTTCATTGATGAAGAATTATATATTTAAATTTGTAAAATATTATGTTTGTATGTGATTTTAATATTTAAAAAATATTTTTATACATTTTCTATTAATTACTTAAAAAATATTTGAAATTTATATTTTGATATATTTTAATATTAAATTACTTGAATAGCATTGAAATTAATTTATTCTTTACTTTCAAGCATCATGTCTAAAATAGATATTTTAACTTTCCACGGCAATTTTTGACAGCAATGCTAAACACTAAGAATTCTCAAACCATAATTTTCACAGTACTTTTTTACAACACTTTACAAACGCATTTTTTCTAAACCAAACATTTTACAATCGCAACAACAATGGTAAAATAGGCCTAAGATTCAATCTCCCGTACTTGTAAATTTTCCTACTTCAATTCTCTCTAAATCGTAGCCTCCTTTGTAAAAAAATTTCGAATTTGACAAGTTAGTTTCAATAGTAAAAAAATTAATAGCACCAATGGTCCCCAAATTATAGAGCATATTTTATATTGGTCTCTAAACTTCAAAACGTATCAAATTGGTCTTGATTACAAGTATCATAACAAATTGGTCCCTACCGTTAGCTTTTTTGTTACCTTTACTGTAGCAATCAGCTTAGTGACGCGTGTCACCAGCTGATTGCACCACATTCCTCTTTATTTTTTTTTCCTTTTTCTTTATTTCTTTATTATTTTTTCTTTGATATTTTTTAATAAACAAATGTAAATAAATATTTTTTTATAAAATTAATGTAAATAAATATTTATAATTTACAAATTATTTAATTATTAAAAAATTAATTTAAATTATTATTTATCTTTTGTATTTATTTATAAAGAATAATAAAGAAAAACGGAAAATGAAAACATTAATAAATGCAAAAGATAAATAATAATTTAAATTAATTTTTTAATAATTAAATAATTTATAAAATATAAATATTTATTTACATTAATTTTATAAAAAAATATTTTTTCTTTTACTTTTTCTTCTTTTTTTTCTTATTATAAATAAATTAATTTTGTAAAAATTAAATAATTTATAATTTATAAAATATAAAATATTTATTTACATTCATTTATTAAAAATATATTTTTTACTTTTTTATTTTCCTTTTCTTTCTTTCCTTTTTTTCCTCTTTTCTTATAAAATTAATGTAAATAAAATATATAATATTTTAAAAATTAATTTAAATTATAATATGAATTATTTTTTTATTTATTTATTTACAAACAAGAGAAAAAGAGAAAAGATAAGAAAGGAAAAAATATAAAAACTTATAAATATAAAATAAATATTTTATATTTATAAATTATTTAATTTTTAGAAAGTTAATTTAATTTAAAATATAATATACTTATATATATATTTTGTATTTGTTTATAAAGAAGAGAAAAAAGAAGAAAGGGAAGAAAGAAAAAAAAATATAAAATTAAATGTAAATAAATAGTTTTATATTTTTTTTTCAATTAATTATTTGATTATTACAATATTAATTTAAATTATAATGTAAATTATTATTTAGTTTTTAATATTCATTTATAAAGAAGAGAAAAGCAACAACAAAAAAAAGGAAGAAACGAGAAAATTAAAAATATTTTTATAAAATTAAAGTAAATAAATATTTCATACTTTTTAAATTAATTATATTTTTTAAAAAATTATTTTAATTTATAATATGAATTATTTTTTCTTTGTATTTATTTATAAAAAAAAAAATCAAAGAAAAAATATAAAAGAAATAAAGAAAAAGGAAAAAAAATGAAGACAACTGTTGGATCAATCAGCTGGTGACACATGTCTCTAAGCTGATTGCTACAGTAAAGGTAACGAAAAAGCTAACGGTAGGGACCAATTTGTTATGATACTTGTAATCAATGACTAATTTAATACGTTTTGAAATTTAGGAACCAATATAAAATATGCCTTATATTTTAGGGACCATTAGTGCTATAAACTCATAGTAAAAAAAAGAGTTCTGGATACAGTGATTCTTCAGATGATGATCTTGAGAGAATAAAAAAAAGATCTAGAAGAAATAAGAAATGGTATTCGTTGGAGGATTATTCAAGCGAAAGTGGGAGCGAAAGGAGTTTAGATACGGATGAAATGAGTCATAGGAATAGGAGAAAGATACGAGGGGTAAGAATGATAGTTTGGTGGATGAACTCAGTGGTAGATCTAAGAAACGGTCAAGAAGTAAAAAGAAACGTTATTCGTCTGAAGATGAGGATCGAAGAGGAAGTGTAGGAGTTGGAAAGAAAAAGGGCAAGGAAAGACGGTAATTTTTTGTTTCGAGTGATTGATGATTTAGGAAACACGGATACAGACACGCAATACGGATATGACATGATACAAACACAGTGATACTCCAATTTTTAAAATATTAAGATACGGATACAGCAGGACACGATAATAAAAATATTTTTTATATAATAATATATGATAAAAATATAAAATTTGAACTTTTTAATCAAATATTAATATGTAAATAATTTTTTTTAATATTTTAAAATTAATTTTGAGTATAAAAACTTCGAACTTTTAAAAGTCCATTAAAATCTAAAATTCAAAGGATTGAATCTAACTTTGAGAGTTTTGATCAATCTAATTTCAGATTAGTTTTGAGTATAAAACTAAAATATCATCTAGAAAATTGGATTTTATTTTCATTATATTTTATTTAGATTAAAATAAGGTTTTGCTTTGAAATTTTGAGAGCTTTGATCAATCTATATATATATATATATATATATATATATATATATATATATATATTTATTACTAACATTAAAAACTATCCCTAGAATGAATGAGACAAGAGAATTTGCTTAGTTGACAATTAAGCATAGGTATTAAGGGGGTTGGGGGTTAATTTAGATTTTTTTTTTTTTTTATTAAGAAGGAAAGAAAGGAAAGAAAGGAAAAAAAAAAAAAAAAAAAAAAAAAGAAAGGAAAGGAAAGGAAAGAAAAAGAAATGATTAAGAAAAAATTGTATGTTCATATCGTTTTTGTATTCGTGTTATTTTTTGTATTTTCAAAATATTATAAATTTATACATTTTTTACAAGTTGATAATTCGTTTTATGTAGATTTTGACACGTTCGAATATTCATTCGTGTTCATATTATTTTTTGTATCGTGCTCGTGTTATTTTTTTGTATGTTCAAAGTATTACAAATTTATATAAACTTTTACATATTAATAATTCATTTTATGTGAATTTTGACACGTTCGTATATTTTTGTTATATTCATATTATTTTCGTGTCATGTCGTATTTTAATTATTTTTTTCATGTGTTCGTGTCATATTTTAATTCATCCAAATATTTTACATAGTTTGTCATGGTGATTCAATTTAGAGAAAATTGTGTGTGTTCATACCGTGTCCCAATTCATCCCATATTTTGCATAATTTGTCATAATGATTTAATTTAGAGAAAAATTTGTATGTTCGTAACATATTCATGTTATTTTATCGTGTGTTTAAAGTATTATAAATTTATATAAAATTTTACACGTTAATAATTCGTTTCATATAGATTTTGACACGTTCATGTATTTTTGTCGTGTTCATGTTATTTTTCGTGTCGTATTTTAATTATTTTTTTCATGTTGTGTTCATTTTGTATAATCATGTTGTGTCCGAAATTGCCAAGTCTAATTGATACTATTCAAATAACTCTCAAATTTATGTCACGCATCGTCATGTTCGTGTTATTTTTCCTGTTATAATCGTATTCAAGGTGTTATATATTTATATAAATTTTGACACGATAATAATTCGTTTTATGTAAATTTTGACACGTTCATGTATTTGTGTCGTGTTCATGTTATTTTTTGTGTCATGTCGTGTTTTAATTATTTTTCTCATGTTATATTTGTATCGTATAATTATGTTGTGTCTGAAATTTTTGGATCTAATTGATCATATTCAAATAACTCTTATTTTTATGCAATGGCAGATCTTGACATTTCATTTTGAGGGGGCCAATTAAAATTATACTTTTTATTTTTATTTGAGGTATTCCATAGTTTTTTTTTAATATAAAATACATATGCAAAATACTAATAAAATATATAAATCTCATAAAATATATAAATTTTAGAGATTTATAAACCTATTATCAATTTAATTTTCATAAAATCTAAAAAAGTGAAAGTATCAAGCTTTGTAAAAGAATAATTTTTCATAAACGATTAAGACAAGTCAATTTATATAGCATTACAATAGAAATTAAGCAAGAATTATCTCAATTTTGATAAAACACAAAAGATTTAAGATTATTCATATGAAGACAAGAATATATGTACATATATATATATATATATATATATATATTCTTAAAATCCTTAACAACAATTTTAGTTTTTTAAACACAGTTGAAAAGTGGTAACTCAAATGATTAAGCAAAACAAATTGAAAACGGTTACAAAAATATAGAATAGAAAATAAACATATAAGAAGATAAGTAATGTTGAGAAAACTAGAAAGTCAATTTGGTTTTTCTTAAGTTTACATGGTTGTGACTTAATATTTGGGACAAGCTTATTGATCTGAAGTGTTTGTAAATAATGACATGTGGATTCAATAAATAGATAAACAACAATGTTATTTAGCTCATTTTGTCAATACATAAAATTAAGATAAAATTAAAAAATAATAATTTAAATTTGGAGGGGCCAATTTAAATATATTTAATATAAATGCATATTTCATACTAAGGGATTTCAAAAAATTTGAGGGGCAGGACTCCCCTGGCTCCCATTATCATCCGCCACTATTTTTATGCTAAGTGTCATATAATGATAGAAATTATTATTTTTTTAAATTATTTTTAATTTGTATGTTTTTTATCTTTCAAATTTATTATAAAATATAAATTCAAATCCGATAACATATCCGCAGTGAAACACGAGCATTTATACATTAAAAAATCCCCTAATGGGGTTAATGCTTGACACGTGTCAAGCTTCCTTTGCTTGACACAGGACAAGTTTTTTTAAAAAATTTAATTTTTTTAGTTTAATTTTTTAATTTATGTTAATTATTTATATTTTATTTTTAAATGATATATTTGAAGGGATTGGTTCGCAGATTGACTCACGGATCGATTTAAGATTCGTACCCGACTCACTCAAGAAAAATTAAAAAAAAATGAATTTGATGCTAACCAGTGTGAGAAAGATTAGAAAAAATCTCCTAATAGGTTAGCGGCAATTTTTTTTTTTCTTTTTATTTTTTAGAGTTTTAATTTTTTTTAGAGTTTTTGTTTTTTTAGTTTATATTAATTTATTTTATTAATTATATTTATTTTATATTTAAATGCTATATTTTAAGGTGATGATCCTAACGTTGACTCGCGGCTTGATTTAGAATCCGTACCTGATCCGTTCGGAAAAAAGTTTAAAAAAGAAAAAACGAACTTACTGCTAACTGGAATGAGAAAGCTGATCAATTGAATTAAATATAAACCATAATTTTATTTTAGTTATTTTTTATTTGAATAATTAAATATGCAAATAAAATATAAAAATGAGTTAGTAGTTCATTAATTTAACCCAAAAAAAAATGAACTTGATGCTAACTTATATGAAAAATTCGATTCAACGAAAGAATAAAGTACAAACTACAATTTTATTTTTTTATATTTCATTTATTATTTTTTACTTCCTAAAAAAAATACTATAGAATAAGATCTAAATATGTTTAAAATATATACATAAATAAAAATTAAAAATATATTTATATTACATAATTTATAAATAAACAATTATCATAAATTTAATTTTTATAATTAACAAAATATAATTATATTAATATTATTAAAATTTAAAAATTAAATAAAAAATTATTTTTTTATTATTAATTAATAAAAAAATTAAAAAAAATAAAAACCTCGATGAAAGGGGGCTTAATTCTAGTAAATAAGTTAAAATAATGTAAAAGGAATATGTCTTAAATCTATTTGGGCCACGTGTGGGGTTACCTGGCAACTTAGAAATTGGGTTTAAGTTGAAGAGTTGTAGTCTATTAAACCGGTTAGCTGCCGCTTCTTCTTAAGCTACAAGCACAAAGAGCAAATTTTTTGCATAATTTCAAAACAAGGTTTTTCTTTAGGGGAAAAATTAGCTCAGAAAAACAAAGAGATGGCGCAGTCAAGCAAAGAGCCTCGCAAGAAAGAGGCTGCGATATCCAAGCTTGTCTTTCCGAGAACAATTTCCTTATTCAAAGGTAAGAAAGATGTTTCTTTTTTTTTCTTTTTTTCTTTCTATCATGTGATTTTGCCAAGTAATTTAGAAATTTTGATTAATATTGGGTATGATTGGGTTTGCACCATCACAATGTTTTCTAATTTAGAACTTGATTTGGGGGGAAATGCAAAAAGAAAAAAAAAAACCTCCTCTGTCCAATCGTGTCTATGAGTTTCCCGCCGTGTCCCGTCGTATCCCCGCCGTGTATGTTTTTTTTTTTTTTTCTTTCTATCATGTGATTTAGAAAATTTGATTAATATTGGGTATGATTGGGTTTGCACCATCACAATCTTTTCTGATTTAGAACTTGATTTGGGGGAAAATGCAAAAAGAAAAAAACCTTCATCTGTCCAGCCGTGTCTATGAGTTTGTCATATCCCGTCGTGTTGGAGGCGTGTCCGTGTCGGACACGTATCGGAGACCGGTACGCAAGGGCACACGGCGTGTTCCGTGCTTCATAGGAAGCAGATGAAAAAAGAGCTGGTATAGACCGACTTTTATCTTCTTCACTTGTAGAGGATGGAGGTGCTAGTTGGAGGCTTAAAACTTTGAAGCGTGCAGAAGAGGAAGCTGCTCGAGAAGGACGAAGGCTTGAGGAGGTAAGTTTTCTGCAGTGTTGTAAATCTTTGTGTTTGTTCAGGGAAAATTTGGAGTCTTGGAAGGGTGCTATCTTACTTTTATACTGTATAAAGCATGACTCCATTATCCTTTACTTGTCGAAATTATACAGGTTGTGCTAGAACGTTGGGGTTCTCTTGATATACTGGCTGAATATGGAGCATCTCGTAGAGCTGCTGCACCTCGAGCTCATCTGCATGCCATAAGAAATAGAAAGCAAGGGCAGGATGATGAGAAACAAAAAGTTGCAGACAATGAAAGTGAAAGAGATTCTAAAAAGGTACTTGCAATGACACTTAGCTGGGTTTCATAATCTGTTAGTTTAAATGTAAAATTGTACGGAGTGGGTGCACTATTCCAGTAATCAAGCAATGGCAGATATTCTAATCTTCCCTATGGTTTTGGTTGTCAGAACACTGCTAGAGACTATTTGCGTGATGTATCTCTTCGACATTCTGACATGAGGACCCCAAAAGTCCGTGATTCATTATCCTGGGGAAAACGAAAAAACCAAAATAGTTATGCTAAAAATGCTGGCGCTATATCAACTGCAAATAAGTTTACCGATGATGGAAACTTCATGCAAGAATTTCTTCGTAGGCAGGGCAATGATACTGTTGCATCTGGTTCACATACAAATCATGATGGAAATGTGGACTCAAAAGTTGTAGCATCAGAGACGAATGAACCTAGTGAAGCTGCTACAATGCTTAAGGAGACTTTGAGCATAAACCAATTGGCAGCTAAGGCTTTGCAGCTTCGATTGAAGGGAAAGCATGAAGAAGCTGAAAAACTTCTGGTAAGGCAACTTTCTGCTTTGAGGCTACGTACGATACATTTGATTTTACTGAGGAGTTTCTCAATCCCGTGCTTAGTTATTTATATCAAAGTTTTGTTATTCCCATTAATAGAAAGATAAAACTGAGGCAAATCCTCAAATGTTGAGGTTATAACAGTCAAACGTTTCCTGGATCTTGAAAAATATAGCTAGTTAAAGCCTTTTGTTGAGGTATATTATGATCTATTGTCTAGGTATTGGAACCCCGTCTACCTGTGCAGGACTAAAAGATTATAAATTTTAGTTTTCTTGCATATATGCCTTGTGCATTAAATAACTTGATGTTCTAAAGACCATCTCTTTTCTCGCCTATCTTTCAACTATACGGGCTTAAGTTTGTCTATAGTTAATTTCATTTGTTTTGGTTGCGTATCATTTCTATCAGCTGGAAGTTGAGAGCATGAAGGCAAACCAGAGCACTGGAGATCATGACAGTAAGCAACAGAATGTTGACAGCAGAAGCAGGTAATTTTTCATCTTTATATTTCATTGGTGTTCCCCCTTCTGAAAATGCTGTTTCAAATGAGCTTAAAGCACTAAGCTCATAACTCTCTAAGAGACAATCATTTGGGATTTAAACTTGAGCAAATTGCAAAGTGTTTAGTTTCTCTTTTCAGTTTCTTTTTTAATAAAATAAAAAATTGAGTTGCCTTCTATACTGTAACATTCCGCTCCTTGCATTTCAGTATCTTTTTACATTTTTCATTAGATCTTACAAATAATTCTGCTCTTCTGATGACAATGTCTGTATTTTATCTAGATATGTTGTTCATGATATATCAGTTCGGAAAAGGAAGGATGATGACGATACTGATAAGCATCTAGCTCAAAGAATAATGCACAACAAACAATATAGTGTATCTGGTCAGGCAGATGATAAATATGATTATGAAGATGGTCCAAGCAGAAAGTCTCGAAAGAAGGGTGGGGTAAATGATCAGAAGGTCTCTGGAAACAATAGTTTGGCAAGGCGTATATTGACTCAGCAAGAGCGCTGTCTTTTCTGCTTTGAGAACCCTAACAGACCAAAACATCTTGTTGTTGCTATAGCAAATTTCACATACTTGACATTGCCACAATCACAGCCTGTTGTGCCAGGTCACTGCTGCATCTTACCAATGCAGGTATTCTCTATCTATGGTGTCTTCATCTCTTGCTTTAGTGCTTTAATGTTAACTAGACCAGACTGGTAACATGTTGAGTGGTCTTTTTAGTATAAGTCATGGCTTTGAACGATTTGAATATTATTAATAGGGTCTTTCCATTTGAATTTCATGGCACCTAAACTATATTAACTTTGAAATATGAAGCAGAGTAGCTCAGATACCTTCAGAAATTAGGAGCAAAATGAACACATTTTGGATGTGTTGTAAAGCATGATGCATTGATTTCTTTTATAGGGGATGTAGAAATGAAATGACAGTAAAATAATATTTCTTGGGCTTTACTGATGATGTGTCCTAATTTGAAATGTAAACTCTTTTGCCTTAACAGCATGAGTCAGCCACAAGAACAATTGACAATAATGTGTGGGATGAAATCCGTAACTTCAAGAAATGCTTAATTATGATGTTTGCCAAGCAAGATAAGGAGTTGGTGTTCATGGAAACTGTGATGGGCTTGGCGCAACAACATCGCCATTGTTTGATTGAATGCATTCTGTTGCCACGGGAAATTGCAAAACAGGCTCCTGTGTATTTTAAGAAGGTTAGGCTCTTCTATTCATTTTATCTATTGACATTTGAGTCTGATGTTTTTTACAATCGGTAACTCCGGTGGTGGAGATAGAAGCAGCAGCATCTTCTGTTATTCTTGACATATGAACTTGATTTTTTTTCAAGAGTGGATGGTTAACTATGTTACTCGGACTCGGGGTCAGTGTCGAATACGGGTATGCTCAATTTTTTTAAAGTTTTTTCCATATATTTGGAGGATCATACTTCCATACTCATATCCGAATATGTGTCGAATACGAGTGTCGGATACAAGTACTTTAGGGAAAATGAAGAGTCGAAGTAACAAGAGTCGAAGTAACATAGATGATTAAGATGATTAAGATCTCTACTCAGCTGAGTAGCAATAAATTGTGCATGTTTCATGTTATGATATAGTTGGAGTGCATTTGTCATCTGTGTATGATTCTAAAAGAAGTTTGTATCAGGCAATTGATGAAGCTGAAGATGAATGGAGCCAGCACAACGCAAAGAAGCTGATAGACACAAGCGAGAAGGGATTGCGTGGTTCAATACCTAAAAACTTCCCATACTTCCATGTTGAATTTGGTGTAAACAAAGGGTTTGTTCATGTAATCGATGATGAAAGCCAGTTCAAGAGCAGCCTTGGTCTCAATGTTATTAGAGGTATGCTACAATTGCCAGAGGAGGACATGTATCGTCGCAGGAGGCATCAATCTGTGGAGGTGCAAAAGCAGGCTGTCGTCAGTTTTGCTCACGACTGGGAACCTTTTGACTGGACAAAACAACTTGACTAGTTCGAAATTAAGCATTTTACGATCTCTTTTAGCATTGTTATTGACACAGTTTTTGAGATTAAAAATTGTATTTTATCGCAAATGCAATACTAAATGGGTAAAAAAAAAAAAAAAATTTGCGATTGAAATTATAGTTTGGCAATCCAATAGAGCTTGGGTTTTAAAAGCTGGTTTTTGGATAAAATGATTTTATTATTCTCGTATCTCTATATTTTTTTTTATATATATATTTTTTATTTTATTTTCTCATTAACACTTTTTTTACTGTAATGTCAAACATTTAAAATTTTAAAAATTATAATTTTTCATCATATTCTTTAAACATATTTTTTCAATTCATATTTTTTCTAATCTAAATTTTTTCAACAGCAATAATAAATTAATTTTACCTAACTTGCGTTTCATCTAGGTTCTTACGTACCTATAATTGTTTCATGGGTTCGTTTAACGGGTGGGTGTTTGTAAGCACTAATTAAGATTATTTAATTATCATTTAAAAAAAATTATATTTAATATATTATTTTTATTAAATTCAATAAAAAACAATGTATTAATTATATATTTTTTTATAAATATTATTTTAACCGGTGGGTCATGAATATGATTGACGTGGTTAAAAATTCAAAGGTATTTGAAGCATTTGGTTTGGTTTGGTTTGGTGATTGGTGAATCATTCATTTGTTCGAGTTGAGTTAAAATTTCTCTTTCTTCAAGTGAAAAAAAAAAAAAAAAAATCAAAATGCTCAATTCACCGATTGTTCATCCAATTAGAAAGAAAGTTCAACTTTCAATCTAGGCATTTATTGGCAAGTAATTACTTTTAGAACAAGTTCAATTTATTTAATTTATTTTACTTTTAAAGGGGATGGATATTATTTTAGAACTTCGATTTAGGAAATAAAAAAGGCTTAGGGTCTATTTGCTTTGTGAAAAATAATTTTCGAAAGTGATTTTTTAGAATAGATTTATTTTTGAAAAAGTTAATATATTTTTGTTGTATGAATGGTTTTGTATAAAATATTTTTTTTATTTAATTTTATAATATAAAAATGATCAATTTTTACACTTAGAATATCAATTTTTTTTTACTTTATTTTAATTTTTATTCTTAGGATCGATCCTTATACGTAAGATATTGATTTTTTTTTATTATTATTTTACTTTAGCTTTTAAAAAATATCTTAAATTTTTGAAAAGAATAAGATATTTTTTCATAAAAATGAGTTAATTTTTGTAAATAAAGATTTAATTTTTATTAATCAAATTATATTTTACAAAATAAACACTAAAAATAAGAAAAAAAATTAAATTATTTTTTTGCAAACAAATGGACCTTAATTTTGAGATGAATCTAGTTGGAGTTGAATACCGCTGTTAAAACCACAAAATAAAAAAGTAAGCATTTTTATTTTCCACTGAAAATAATAAGACAAATAGATAAAAAAAAATTATTCTATGAACCCTTCTCACCTCAGTTATGATATCAACCAATAAATTTAAAATAAGAATTTTTTTAATAAATGTTTTAAAGACATTCTTTAAAATTATTATATATAATAATATTTTTATTTAATATATTAAAAATAATAAATAAAATTATTTATTTTTTTAATTAATATAATATTATTGTTATAAATAATATATTAATTAATCTTAAAAAATATCGATTTTTTTTTTAAAATGTCTCAAGAAAAAACAAAACAAAAAACAAAGTAATAAATATGACCTGAAAAAAAAATTGATATGATTTAATTTCATTAGCTTGGAAACGATTAAAAAAATTCAAATGTTAATCCAACGGTCATGACAGCCTTGAAAAGGGAAAAAATATTCTTATACGTCAGATCATAACCATGATGATGTCCATCAAAAGATAGGGTTTCCATATAACGGCAACTCATCATACCTTCATAAATACGACATAAACCTCCCCCCAACCTCCATAAACCCTAGATCTCTCCCCTTCCCCCTTCTCCAAAACCCCTAAAATTCCCATGTCATTTATTTTGTTGCTCCTCAGGCTATGGAAGAAATTCTTTCTTTTAGGATCCAGTTCCTTTGTTTGGACAGAGTAATCACGGTCGATTAATTTTCTTATTCTGCTTGGATTCGATTTCTCTCTCTAAATAGATTTTGTTTAATCAACCGAGTTACTCTGTCCAACCAGATGTGTTGGATCACCAATTTTTCCTCAACCTTCGATTTTTTTTTTCTGGGTTCAGGCCATGAAAGTAAAGGCGTTAAAGGTGAAATAGAAGCGTATCCCAAGTGAATTTTTTTTTCTTTTCTTTTTCCTTTTAGAATTTTAGATCTGGATTATTGCAAGAGTGGTGAAACATGTGGGCTTTGATCTATATTATGTTTGTCTCACATCTGCTCATTGCTTTCCAGCTTGAGTTATTACTTTTAAATATTCCTATCCAATTTATAGCACTTTATATATATATATATATATATTATGTTTTTAGCTTCTGATTTTATTATTAGCCAACATAAAGAAAAGATTGGAAAGCAATCTAACACAATTCTATAATTTTCAAATGTAATTTGTTTTAAGGTTTATAGTCCCTTTGTTGTACTTACAAATACTAAAAAAACCAATATTAATTTTTATAAATTTTGATATATTTTGTCAAGTATTAATGATTTATGAATGAACTTGTTTTTTATAAAAGATTTAGTTAATAAAAATCGAATATTTTATTAGTAAGATTTAGATTAAATAGAAAATTGGTCATATATTATCCAAGCAATCATTTAGAAGATTGTCCGATGAAATCCATTACAATAATTAAAAGCTATTCCCAAATTCAATGAGAATTGAGAATTAAGGATTTTGAATTATGGGATAATTGACAAGTAAGCAAATGTATTAAGGGGGTTGGGAGGATTAGTTTGAGTATTGTGATTTTTTTTTTATTAGGAAAAAAAGAAAAGACAAAGAAAAAGAAAAAAAAAAAAAAAAGAAGAAAAGAAAAGAAAAGAAAGGAAAAGAAAAGAAAGGAAAGGAAATGGAAAAAAAATTGTGTGTTCGTGTTATTTTTTATGTGTTAAAAATATTATAAATTTATATAATTTTTACTCGTTAATAATTCATTTTGTATAGATTTTGACACATTTGCATATTCGTATTGCGTTCGTGTTATTTTTTCATATGTTCAAAATATTATGAATTTATATAATTTTTACATGTTAATAACTCATTTTATGTAGATTTTGATATGTTCAGATATTCGTTCGTGTTCGTATTATTTTTTTGTGTGTTCAAAGTATTATAAATTTATATAGATTTTTACATGTTAATAATTCATTTTATGTAGATTTTGACATGTTCGTGTATTTGTGTTGTGTTCATGTTATTTTCGTGTCGTGCCGTATTTTAATTATTTTTTCATGTGTTCGTGTCGTGTTTCAATTCATCCAAATATTTTGCATAGTTTGTCATGGTGATCTAATTTAGAAAAAATTTTGTGTTTTCGTGTCATGTCTCCAAATATTTTGCATAGTTTGTCATGGTGATCCAATTTAGAGAAAATTTTGTATATTAGTGTCGTGTCTTAATTCATCCCGTATTTTGCATAATTTGTTGTAATGATTCAATTTAGAGAAAAATCGTATGTCCGTGATCTATTCGTGTTCTTTTATCATGTGTTTAAAATATTATAAATTTATATAAATTTTTACACGTTAATAATTGATTTTATGTAGATTTTAACACGTTCGTGTGTTTGTGTCGTGTTCATGCTATTTTTTGTGTCGTGTTTTAATTATTTTTTTCATGTTGTGTTAGAGTCGTATAATCATGTTGTATCCGAAATTGTCAAGTCTAATTGACACTATTCAAATAACTCGTAAATTTATGTCACGCGTCATCATGTTCGTGTTATTTTTTCTATTATAATTGTATTCAAGGTATTATATATTTATATAAATTTTGACACGTTAATAATTCGTTTTATGTAGATTTTGACACGTTCGTGTATTTGTGTCCTGTTTATTTTATTTTTATGTCATGTCGTGTTTTAATTATTTTTTTCCATGTTATGTTCGTATCATATAATTATGTTGTGTTTGAAATTGTAGGATGTAATTGATCATATTCAAATAACTCTTAATTTTATACGAGGTGTTGTATAAAAATAAGAATTATTATTTTTCTAAATTATTATTTTTATTATTCATGTTTTTTTATCTTTCAAATTTATTTTAAATATTAATTTAAATCCGATAACATTCCGTAACGAACCGCGCACATTATCTAGTAAGTAGTAATGTTAAAACCTAAGGAAGAATCAAAAGGTTTTGGATTTAAGTTAAAATATGTGCCCAAAAGACCATAAATGGATAGGCTTTGGGTAATATTTTTTGGTAGATCATCCCTGCATTGATATTGAACCTGTCTAGTCCAAAGACTTGGATTGGACACTAATCTTAATTTGATGGGTGTAGTACAACAGAATCTGTCGGTGTAGGATTTGTTCTCCAACAAATCTGAAGATAGAACTATCCTTCCAGCTTGATTTTAATTTCACCAACAATCAAACGGAGTATGAAGCCCTGATTATCGGCTTAGAAATCTTGATCGATATGAAAGCTTAAATGGTTGAAATCATTGGTGATTCACAGTTTGATGATGTGATCTTTAAACATGTCCTGAGCGAGAAGTCAGAATGCAGACAGGAAGTTGAATTATGAAGGAATTAAGTCAAATTTGTATACCAAGTATTTTGTTGAATTGTTGCTGTCAATTAAGGCAAAAAAAAGTTCTGACCGTGGCTGCATGAATCAACTGAACTAATTTTCGAGTTCTTGGTTCATGGTTTTTGCCAAGTGGGAATGAAAGGAAGAAGCTATGAAAACTTTCAATTGGATGGTTAGAAAGTGGATTTCTCCGGATGTAGTAACCTTCACAATTTTGATAGATTGTCTATGCAAAGAGGGAAAGACAGGAGAAGCTCAGGGGATACTTGATCTACTGATTCAACAGAGGAAGAAGCCAAACATACGAACTTATAATTCACTCATGATGAGGCAACCAAGCTTTTTGGTCTAAATAGCTGATCAAGGTCTTGAGCTTGATGCTTTTAGCTACAATATAATAATTAATGGCTATTGCAAGAGTTGGAAGATTGATGAAGCTTTCCAACTCTTTCAAAAAATGCATGAGAACGGAAATAAGCCCAATATAATGACTTACAACACACTTATAGGAGTGCTTTGCCAGGCAGGACAAGTAAGCACTGCACAAAAGATGTTCAACGAGATGCATGTTTATGGTCAATTTCCAATATTATCTACATATACTATGCAAAAATGGCCACATTGAGGAGTCAATTGATCTTTTTCATTCCCTCGAAAGTACCAAGGACAAACCCAGTATTGAACTTTTCAGCATACTTATTGATGGAATTGTGTAAAGCTGGAAGATTGGAAGAAGCTAGGAAAATGTTTACTGAAATCTCTAAGAAAGGTTTGGTTCCTGATGTTGTAACATATAACATAATGCTCAGCGGCCTCTGCAAGAGAACTTGAGGCTAATAAATTGCTCATGGAGATGGAAGAAAAAGGTTGCTTGCCCGATTCGATCTCGATTAATATCATCATTCATGGGGTTTTACGGGAAAAGGAGGTCGAAAAAGCAATGAATCGTTTGGAAGAAATGCGTAGAAGGAATTTCTTGCCAGATGAAGCAGTCACTTCAATGCTGCTACGGCTTGCCATGAAGGATGCACATTGTTGTCGTGCAGCTCTTCAGTTACTTCCAGATGTTATCTGAAAAAAGTTGTTTCTGGTAATATTAAGACCAATGTGAAGCAAAAGAGATCCTTCCAAGGTCATTCACTTTATGCTCTCTGTACATTATTAGAGCTTATTTCTTTAAGCACTCATTGTTTGTTTTTAACTTATATTGGTAACTTCAAAATTAGTTCATGAAGTGGAAGTGCTACTTATAAATTTCACATGATGCTGCACTTTCATCTTCTTATTTCTTTTGGGGTTCAACCATCGAGTTTTGAGTTTAGGTCATTTCGGATTAAAAAAATTTCAGATCATTTCAGGTTGACATTTGAGTTATTCGTGTTCAAATCATTTCCGATTTAAATTGTTGAATTTTAAAATCAAATCAGTTTTATTTCGTATTAATCTTTTGGATTGTTCGGATTTTAATCATATCGTATTCGAGTAAATTTGGAGTCGAATTGGTTTGTTTTGATTGTTGATTTTTACTTTTTATTATCAAATCAGGTTTGGGATCGGGTTGATTGGACAAATTTGAATTCGGATCAGTTTTGCACTTTTTTAGGATTCCATACTATTTGACTTTCTTAAGCAGTTGTCCTGGTTATTCAGCGATAACAAAGATGTCCTGGTTAAGGTAAATCATGCTTTTAGTCTTTCTCTCCAACGGTTATGCCAAGTGCTTCAAAAATTTTCCTTCATTCTTAAAACAAAACCCCACCATCCAATCCTCCACTCAGCTACTCCCCACCGTTAAATGCAGTGTCTATATAATTCACTAATAAACCGAGAGATAATTAATTCACCTTATTCACATCCGAATCATGGATGTTTGGAATCTATATTATGCAAGAAAACATTGCTTTTTCTAGTTCAAATTGAAGGGTGATATAAATCGATCTATTTCTGACTTCATATCCATGATTAATGCATTCAACATAGTTAGAAGCTCCAACTCCGTATCAAAGTCATGATTTATATCATCACTAGTATCAATATCGACACTATCATCAATAAGAAAGCTCACAACTTCCGGTGCCCGTACATGATGATTATAACTCCATATAATAACTGGGTCAAGTTAATATAGCACAACATTTTTAACATAAATACCATGCTCAAATCCTACTCTTTAAAGTGCCTATCAGGAATGGCCAAAAAAAAAAGTGCCTGTCAGGATTTGCAATAACTAAAGAAACCCCACAAGCTTCTATTCAGAAAGACGGAAATCTCCATTGCTCTTAATATCTTGGTACAGATGTTAAAGAATTTACAGATATTCCAATAGAAGGATAAAAGAAAAACACAAAAAGAGAGGGGACATAGCATTGGGTTAACATGCCCAGATTCTACACTAAACTAGATGCTACTTGCGTGTAGCTCTCTTTCGACCACGACCCCTGCCTGCTGGAACATCCTTTGAAGTGCTTGTAAGATTCTTTGCAGCTTCTTCTTCACTTTCCTCAGCATCACTTCCACTGTGGTAACTCTCAGTTTTCTCGCTAGATTCTTCCTCGTCCACCGGAGCTTTTCCTGCAGTTTCCTGTTTTGAGAGCTGATCTCGAAGCTCCCTGAGTTTTCCCTTCTTTGAATTCAAGACCCCAAGGAACTGGAGATAGGAGAAAAACCAATTCAGTCATTATATTTGAAGAATAAAATGAAAAACTGAAAATAATGTAGCATGTATTCAAAGTACATAGTTTGTGATAGTCCTGTCCACTCAAAAAGCAATCATTATATTTGAAGAATAAAATGAAAAACTGAAAATAATGTAGTATGTATTCAAAGTACATAGTTTGTGATATTCCTGTCCACCTATGTTGCTCCGACTCTTCATTTTTCTTTAAGTATCCGTGTCCAACACTCGTGTCCGACACATATCTGGACATGAGTATGGGGATATAACCCCCTAAGGACCCTCCAAATACATGGAAAAACTTAGAATAAATCAAACATACCCGTGTCGGACACATACCCGACTCACACCCGAGTCCAAGTAACATAGTTGTCCACTCAAAAAGCATATAAAATTGATCAAAATGCGACATAATGAAAATTTTACAAGACGAAAGAAAATAACAAATAGCAAAGTTATGGCTCCAATAACTTCTCTACTTTATAGCAGATAACATTCGATGTTCAAATAGAGCCTTATCATATCCATTCTCGCTCTCTCTAAGGCAAAACTTAACATTGAAAAGGAGAGACAAAGATTAGAAATTTCTTTCTCACCACCTGACTGGATAGAGGAATCTTCCTCAATCCTCTTATTGCAACAAATGAGTAGCCTTTGTTGCTAAACCTTTCTCATGTAACAAGTCAGGTTTAACAAGAAGATATGTAGCATCAAATGGGCATATCAGCAAACAGTACTCATAAATGCCTCAAACCTAATGTAAATGGACAGCATGATAACATTGGGAGGGAAACTGGCAGTCCAAGGAAGACTAGAAGAACATATTTATCAGATATGTCCGGCCATGTTGCTGGGCTCCCTAAACCGTAAAATAATAACAAGAAGCATGAACATGTCAAATATTTTAAGTAACACACCTTTGCATAGATTTCTGATTCAAATTCCTTCTTCTCATTGGTAAATCTCTCACTTTGTTCTAAACATTTCTCAGCTTCCACTTTCAGCTTCTCGAAAGATTGAGTTTTTCTAACCACTTCTTCCTGTAAAATTCTCAATAATTAGAATTATCTTCTATCCGTATCATTATGACATAAGACTAAACATATATATATAACAAGCAATAACAAATTGAAGAGGTTATTATTAAACTTCCAATGGAAGCAATAAGAAAATAAGACAATGGCAAAAGATTCCTACACTTAGACTAATGTTTGCATCCATAAGAAAATCCAAAATTCCGGCAGTAATCTTCCTGTTATCAGGCGACGGCTGGAATTTCCATCGCCATTCAAGCTTAGTTCCTTCCTTTTCAAAAGTCCATGAAAGCTGCACACCAAAAAAAAAAAATCACCACATAATTCAAGTTTGAAATTAATCAATTATTATTGAATTTTATACTCGGATAAACCCTAAGTATTCAAATTTCCTCTTCTTTCTTTTTTCTAGATGGAAAAACAAAATTCAAATTCTGACTCAAGCAAATTTATAGAAAAGGAAAAGCTAACTCTTTTGTGGTCATCGCCAGCATCAACGAACCGGTAGAATGAACCGGGCTGTTGAAACCCCAAATACCGTTCGGCTAATTCGATGTACTCAGTTACCGGCTGGTCCCACAGAGCCGCTCTTTCCTGCACCTCCTCCTCCGCCGCTGCCACAAATTCCAAATCTTTCATTAAAAAAACAAAAATACTAAAAAAAACAACATTTCCTTATTAAATTTGTGGGAAATTTTGTTAAAGGGGCGGGAGAGTACCGTTGCAGACCCAAGCGCGGATGCCGTCGGTGACGGAGAGGTCGAAGTAAGTATCGAACCAAGTGCCCTTCACGAAGAGCGGTTCGGTGCTTGGAATTTCGAGCTTAAGGCAAGTATGTCTCGTCGTTGAGCTGCTTTCCATTTTTTTTTTGTGCTTAAGAGTTTAATTTTTTTGTGCTTCTTTCAGAAGAGTTTATGTAGTCTTCCCGCTTCCTCTTCGCTGCTTCTTTTCTTTCTTATGCTTAATGCTATTTCGAAATAAATTTCGTTTTTTTTTTTTTTTTCGAGAAAGCTTATTCTGCAATCTTTTATTTATATATTTATTTATTATTTATCTATACTTTTATTATTTTATACCATTAATAACTTTCTTGAGTTTGGTGTGACAACCAAGTGATATTAATTTAGTTAAAATTTTGATAACAAATTTTAGTATTATATAATTTTACTTTTTAAAATTTGCAATTACCTAATTTAAAAACTATCCAATGTGTATGTAACTTTTTTATTTTTTCTTACTTTCTCTTTATTTATGTTTTATATTCACTCATACTGTGATTATATCAAAATCTTATAATATATAATTTTTTTTATTGAATTAGTATCACCAAAAATCAATTCAATTAAAAATAATTATAACAAATAAAAATAAATATGTTTTTTTTTTACTTCAAAAAAAAACTATCCATTAAAAAATTATTTATTTTTAAATTTAATTTTTTTTAAATATATATTTTTTCAAAACATTTTCTTTTTATCCACATGTACAAAATTTTTAATATCTATACTTACTATATATAAAAGTAGTGATTGAGTTGGTGTCACTGAATCAAGTAACACCAACTAAGTCACTGAAAATATCAAAAAATTATTAAATATTAAAAAATTAAATAAGGATATATATGACTTTTAATATTTATAAAATAATTTTTTATAAAAAAATTATCTATTTACTTCTAAAAAACTATCCACTTTTTAAAAAATTACCCACTTACAAAATTATCCACTTATAAAAACTACTTATTTTTTTTTACATTTAATTTTTTTAAAACACAATTTATTATATTTTAAAAAATATATTTTCTCTCACATTATGAGTGTGAGGAATTTTAATATAAATAAAAATAAAATCTTGTAGAGGAGAGTGGCAATTTGGAAATTTTTTATAAAGAATAAATTAAAATAAGAATTAGAATAAATAATATATTCTTTATTTTTCTCCATTTGGGACTTAATAGAAATAAATAAAAAGTAGCTCCAGCTCACACGTCACGAGTAGCTCCAGCTCAATTATGGTTTAAAATTTTTGAAGTGTTTGGTATTACTGTAAAAAAGTATTATGAGAAATTGAAATGTCAAAAAAATGTTTAAAATGCTAAAAATGTAGAAATGAGAGATAATAAAATCATTTTATCTAAAAATCAGCTTTTAAAATTCAAAAGCTTTATATTTTGGCTTTTTTTCAATGGCAAAAGTTAAATTTGTTTGCATGTTCAGCATTACATTTACGGTGAAACATAATTTTTGAAGCAATGCTAAACGAGACATTATTCTCACTCTGTATTTCTTGTCTTTCTCTTCTTCCTTTGTTCTACTCCTTCAATCTTAACTCAAAGCAATGAAGACCCAACAACCAAAACCATGTAAAATTTCTCTGGGAACCCATTTGATGAACCACCTCACTCTTTTATGTCAAACTCACTTTCAGTTTGATGTGAACTTTTAGAATTGAAACCCTTTGAACCCACTAATAATTCAAATATTCTAATCCAAGAAAGCCAAAATTCAAGTTGAAGATCTAGACTCAATGAAAACAAGTTTCAATAACCTAGATTTTGTTGTTGAACGTCACAAAGAAAAAAGCCTTTGATAAGTTCAAAAATTCTTTCAAGAACAATAAGAAAAAATCCTCTCAATTGAATAAAATTCAAAATACTATTGATTAACTAAAGTAGGCGGCTAAACATCCTTTATATAGCCTACCTACAAAGTCCTAGGTCAGTTAGGACTTCCTATCCTAATACAATACCTTAATTTGCTAACACTAATTCAAAATAGACTTTCTATCCTAATACAAGATCATAGTCGGCCAAAACTAATAATACTAAATAAAAATAAGTTGAATAAGCTCAAACTCAAACATTGAAAATAAGTCCAACAAGATTAATAAAGTAGATCCCACAAACCCATTAGACTTAATACATATAATAGGCCCACACGTCTAGGTGGATTAATGAATTAAAAGAAGCATACTCTTGCCACATCAATTACTCAAACAAAGTTGACCCACTTCAATCCCTCTCTATGCCGCCACCTTGATAAGCTTAGATCACATGATTTTAAGGATTGAAGTGAATTCTACCAATGCTTGCAATGTTTCTTTGATCTTCTTAGATCTTGGCCCATATGGAATTTGCAATGAATCTTTAAGAATTGAGTCATCTTGAATCCTATCACAGTTGATGCTCAAACTCTACAGAAACAGGTGCTTTTAATCCCAATCTCCTTTTCTTTTTATTGGACTCTAGGGAGTAGTTTGAAATGTGGGTTTCTTTTATGGGGTTTAATATTCTGAAATGGGATTGTTTAGATTGATGAGCTATTAACTTTTTCGGCTACACCTGCCTCATCAGTTACTAGGATTCTCTACACCGAGAAAGATGTATTGGCTCGCAGGTAACATAACGATGGTATTTCATTTCTTAGTTTTTCCTCTAATTGAAAGACTGAATCTTTTTATTTTGTTGATACTGCTGCTGCTGCTGAATGTTTTTAGTTTCAATTGTAACTAGAAGGAAATGAATAGGCATATTCGTTTGAGATGAAGGTTATCTTTTTCTTTTTGCCCCAAAAAGGATGAAGGCTTAGTTGAGTTGATTTGTGTATAAAATTTAGGTTTAATGAAGTTAATAGGAGCATAGGACTTGGCACAATGTTTTTTCATGTGTATTTGCTTCCAATTTTACCCATTTTTTTTAGCCTTAGCTTTGTCTTCATGTAAATTGTATGCAACATTTTGACTACAGGTACATTAAAAATTGGATGGGATTTTGATAACTCTATAAAATAAAGTTATTTTATCTTATTTTGTGCTTTTAAAATAGCTAAGTCTTTGTAATTTAAATTATTTATTAAATATTTTTAATTAATTTTATTTATTGTAAATTATTTATTTTATGTTTAATTTTAGTTAATTAAGTTAATTTTTTTATAGTTTTGTAGAGTCTTAAAGCTAGAAGGAGAGACTCAGCTCATATATGGAAAGTTCAAGCTGGAAGCAGTTACTTGGCCACAAAGTTTCCATTCTTCAAACTTTTAATAACTCTATAAATAAAAACCATTATAATTTTATATTATTAAACCTTCTTAGTTTTTGCTTTAATTTTTTAAAAAAGAGAGCAGCTACCACAATATTACAAGGAGTTACAATATTACACATAAATATCTAACATACAAGAATACTGATGCAATCCCATATGCAAAATAATCAATCTCTTTAATTCAATTATCATAGACATTATTTATTCTGGCAACTCAGTACCACCTCAAATAAGTGATATTGATTATTTTGCATATGGGATTGCATCAGTATTCTTGTATGTTAGATATTTATGTGTAATATTGTAACTCATAGTTCTCTATTCATTTGTTTGGTTGGTTCTCTCTGCTTACTTAACTGTTATGGTTTGAATCTACGTGGGGCTTTATCTTGGTTAGTCCAGTTCACGATTTTGTACCACCCAACTGTTGTTAATTATTGATGATGAAATGCATCTATTCTAAGGTCAATAATTATGAGCTTTAAGAATTGCAGCTCCTGCAAGTATAAAAGTAGATTTTGAAGGCAATGGTGGCCATGCAGGTGCAGTCTTGATGCCAAACAGGTGATTGTTATCAATAGTGAAATTCTTCTTTCCTCGATGCTTCAGACTTAAATAACTCTAATGCGAACTTCTGCAGCTTTCATATTTCATTGATGCTATCCTTTCGTGCATATTTCATATATATATATATATATATATATATATATATATATGCATGTGTCAGAGTATTTTGGTTGAATTAGATTTGGATTCTGCGTTACATCACCCTCATTATGCTTTTGCTAGAATGCTTATTAAATCAAAAAGATCCATAACCTGTAAATACATTATAAAGTGCAGAAATGATGCAGGACTGGGCGACTGGCAGCTGCTGAGTTAGCACTAGCTGTTGAGAAGCATGTCTTGGAATCTGGATCAATTGATACTGTTGGTACAGTTGGTAAGTCCAGAGAAAATATTTTTTGTTTTGCTCATTTTATCTTATGCAAAGTTCTTTTGCACTAAATAAAGCTTCCTCTATTTCATCTGAATAAAACTTTTGTCAACCTTCTATAAATTTATAAATTCTGTTTTCCCAGGGATTCTAGAGCTACATCCAGGAGCAATCAACAGCATCCCTACTAAATCACACCTTGAAATTGGTAAGCTATGTTACTCAGACTCGGATGTGAATATCGAACACGGGTATGTGCCCGACACGGGTTTGTTTGATTTATTCTAAGTTTTTCCATGTATTTGGAGGGTCCTTGGAGGATCATATCCTCATACCCATATTCGAATATGCGTCAGACACGGGTACTTCAAAAAAATTGAAGAGTCGGAGCAACATAGTTGGTACGTATCATGCTTGTTAGTATTCTTCCAGGAGAAGATAAGTTTACTCTGAGAGTATTCAGTCTCACAGGTTTTTATTTCAATTCATTGGTTGTTACTTTCTCCCTAATCCATTTCAAGAAAACCTACTCCCAAAAAGATAGAACCATTATTTTTTGAAATTTGTATTTATTACTTCACATGTATGAGGTCTGACCTCGCCCTTGGATAATCTGGGCTGTGTCTGGATTGCTATCTGATCATCTGATATATATATATATATATATTTTATCTTATTACTTGTCTTGCCTTTTTGGTAGACACGAGATATTGATGAAAAGAGAAGAAATGTTGTTATTGAGAAAATCCATCAATCTACGATTGCAATTGCCAGAAAGATCAGAATTCAAGATCATAAATCAGGACCCACCAGCCCTTTCTGAAAAATCAATAATTGAAGCAATGGGAGCTGCATCAAAAGAGCTGAACCTAACGCAGAAGTTTATGATTAGCAGTGCTTACCATGATTCACTGTTTATGGCAAGGTAAGGGTGGGAGAGGTATTTAAGGGAAAGATATTTAGCAACTAAATCTTTTGCCACCACACTATATGTTGCACTGAGCTGAAGATCAGGTCCCTGGATCCATCAGATTTCAAACTTATGAAATACAAAAGAAGAGGGGTACGGGGAAAAGAATTGTCCTAATATATAAACTATGCAATTTTCATATCTTTTAGATTGTAAATTTTTTGATAATAATTGAAGAGTGGATGCTCGACCTTAGCATCCCAGATATTGAATCATAGAGAACACCAGTCATACTGAATTCTGCTAGATGATACTACCTTCAGATGGCTCTGGGGGATGTATGTTCTTCCAGAAAAGTGCTGGAATTCTCATGATCCTGCCCTTCCTCCTAAGCTGGAAACATGCATGGTTGTCCATAGAGAAAAGAAAAGCTCTTAACTCTGGATCCTTTTCCTGAGTGTGAACTTTCATTTTAAGGGAAAGGCCAGGTTGAGGGGTTAGTTAAACTTACAAGAGGAACAATTTGCTATCAATACACAATTAAACATGTCAAAGGATTCACGGTTCACTGTTATCATCATTCATCAGTATCATCATGATTATATACCATAAGTAGTTGCTGAAATTTGCGTTTTACATTCCTCCAGGATATCTCCTATGGGCATGATATTCATTCCGTGTTACAAAGGTATGCTTACATCTAAGAATCAATTTAACTTTTTCTATCAATCCTTCTAAATCAACTGATTTTACTGTACCTACAGTTTCGCAGAATGCTAGGAATGTCGTTTACTTAACCTACTTCACCATTGACATAAAATTAGGTGCCTAAGGAAGCATACTGGTTTAAACCAGTCATCTAATGCCACTCTCTATATGGGAAGAACCAATATGAGAAACCGTAGCTAGGCAAACTAGCACCTTTTGTGCATATATGATCATCAAAACAAGCTAAAATATACTAAATCTATTGCTTTTGCAGGATACAGCCATAAGCCTGAAGAATATGCCTCCACTCAGGATATAGCAACTGGGGTCAAGGTGTTAGCACTAACCCTGGCGAAGTTGGCCTTGCGCTGACGTGATGTATATAGTTCTTGTAAACTAGCTGCTTAGGTATTGATACAGGTTAATGTTGTATTTCCACCCCTATGCCACCCAGAACTTTGTGTAAATATTTTGAATAAAGAACTTTGTTATTTTGAATAATATGGAATGTTATATCATGCTTGAGAATCCAATTTCAAAGATATGGAACTCCCAAGTCTTAGAAGAGTTGTATTGTGTGCTTGAAATGTTTCCTTCATGTTCTACTAGAATACATAAATAGGAACCTCCTGCTCCACCATAGCTCCAACTTGTAGATCTGCTCAAAGGTCGGGTTATCAGTCCGGTCTGATAGGCCCTGTTTGTATTAGGTCGGATTTGAGTAATATTTGTTCAATTCGGTTCAATCCAAATTATTATTTATTAATAAAAAATAATTTTTTTTTTTTTTTTAAATATGATTCAAGTTTACGAGACTAGTTTAGATGAAGGGTGTGAAAAAAAAATTGAATAGTGACCCGACCTGGCGATGAATGCCTCTAGCTCCAAGCCTCCAATATTTGACAGATGCTCTTAGGAAACCAAATAATGCTTCGATCTTTGTGACAAATATTTGGTGTTTGGGGGGTTGTGAGAGAATTTAGAGAGCTAATTTTATAGGAGGAAGATTTTTTTGAAGCA
Source organism: Fremontodendron californicum (assembly GCA_030761205.1). Taxonomy (NCBI): domain Eukaryota; kingdom Viridiplantae; phylum Streptophyta; class Magnoliopsida; order Malvales; family Malvaceae; genus Fremontodendron; species Fremontodendron californicum. Next base: position 21,141,012 of record JAULJL010000022.1, on the reverse strand, counting down.
TAATTATAAGAGGATTTTAACTTGTACTAGTATGTTAGCCCCGGCTTCGCCGGGGATGTTTTGTTTTAATATTTTATAAAAACAAATATTATTAAAAAAATATAATAATAGTATTAATAATTTATTGATAATTATTTTGTAATATTTTTTTATTTTTGTGTTGTTGTCAGAGTAAATTTTTTTTAAAAGATTTAGTTTTTCTATATCTTAATATATTATAATATAAATATAATCATATATTTATTAATTTAAAAATTGTTAAAAGTAATTATCCATAAATTATATAATTTAAATGCATTTGAAAACTTTATATTTTATTACATATTGTAGATTGAATTAATGTGTTTTGTTAATAATTTCTATTTTATTTCTTAATGTATATTGAATTAATAATTTTATTTTTCATATTTTTACTTTTTAAAACAATTTATTCAATTAATAATTTTAATTTTTGAAATTTTATTATATTTATTTTTTAAAACAATTAATTCATAATTTAAACTTATTCAAAAAACAATTAAATAGACATAATATAAATATAAAGAATAAGTTTTGAACATTATATTTACATCTAATATATAACCGATGCAAATGCAATAATTCAATTCTTTAGTTAATCAACTTAGAGTTTAAATTTAATTACTATGTCAAATTATAGAAAATATCCCTAATTGAGAATAACTTTTAAAATAAGGTATAGATGTCTACATAAAACACGAACACGACACGAAAACATGAAAGTGTCAAAATCTACGTAAAACGAATTATTAACATGTCAAAATTTATATAATTATATAATACCTTGAAAACGATTATGACACGAAAAAATAACACACGTTCGTCTAATCGTGTTGTGTTTATTTTATTTTTCGTATCGTGTTTTAATTTTTTTTCTATGTGTTCGTGTCGTATAATCATGTTGTATCCGAAATTGTCATGTCTAATTGACACTATTCAAATAACTTCCAATTTTGTATATGTGTTGTATAATGATTGAGAGTTATTATTTGTCTAGATTAAATTTTGGTAATTTTAAACATCTATACCTTAATTTAAAAGTTGTCTTCATGTAGGGATTTTTTGTATAATTTATTATAGTGATTCAATTTAAACTCTAAACTACGAAAAAATAACACGAATACAATATAAATACATAAAAAAAAATTTCTCCTTCTCACCATTTTTAAAAAGAAAAAAGAAAAATAAGGTTGCTACATGGCAACCCCATGTGAAGCAATCCCCCTCAAATTGAGGGGGATTGCTTTAATATAGTGTATATAGATATTATTAGAGGATTATGTGGCAAATGGAGAGGATTTAAGCGTTAATTTCTTAATATATTCTTAATAATGGTTCCATTTATATTGAAATGAAATAATATTGATAGCTCATGTCAAAGTCACGTGTACTTAGGAGTGACAATGGAATGAGATTAGGGTGAGAATTATCTTATCTATCTTTATTTAATTTTCATATGAATGTCGAAATTTATCATTTTTATTTTTATAGATATCGATTACATTTATAATCGTTTCATTTCATTCTGAGCCATTTTTATTAATTATTCTTAATTTAATATTGTAATCAAAAACATTATAATCTATTAATGAATATAATTTTAGTATATATAATTTTTTAATATATATAATATATAATATGTAAATATAAATATATAAAATATTAGTATGTATATGATTTTAATATATATTTACTAAAAGTATGAAGAAAAAGATAAAATATTTAATGATAATTTCTAAAGGGTGAATGGAATAAGTATTTATCAAATCTGTTTTACTTCGTCTCATTTCATTTTTCAAAGAAAAAAAAATCTTTCTATTCAGTATGGACCGGTGCAGAATCTTTTGGGCCGATGGAGTTTTGCCATCATAAAATGTATGGCTTGAGTTGAGTATAAAGCCCAAACAAGGAACAAGGAATAAAGCACCACCGTTTTACCTAAGAAACCCTTCACTTCAAGAACACTAACATTATATCAGAGTCTGTGACAAAGATCGAAGTTACTTGGGTTTGGAAAACTTGTTGATTGTTCTTCTGTTGGAATTCAAGTTTTGCTGTTTGGTAGAACAGACTTTTGTCTCAATAGAAGGTGATACCGCTCTTTTATTAATTACTATTATTGCCTTAATTTCAGTTTCCCATGTCATGTTTTCTTTTCTCTACAGAACAATTCTCCATGAGAGGCTGAACAAGATCACGGCCTTCCAAAGTCACAAACTTTTATACATCCTACAAAACAACCCATCACTTTTATGTCTCAAATCCATCTCAACCACTTCAAATCAACACTCTTTTACAGTCTCTTACCTCGTAAAAACTTGTGGGTTGTCCCCAGAATCTGCTTTATCAGCCTCCAAATATGTCAACTTTGAAACCCCAGATCGACCTGACTCTGTCATTGTCCTGTTAAAGAATCATGGATTCTCGAAAACTCAAATCGCAAGACTCGTCAGTAAGAAGCCAAGGGTGCTTTCATCTGATGCTGAGAAAACCCTTTTGCCCAAACTTGTGTTTTTTTACTCTAAAGGTGTTTCAAGCTCCGACCTTGCCAAACTCTTATCTAAATATCCAACTATTTTTCACATTAGCTTAGAGAAGCAAATTATCCCTTCTTTTAACTTCCTCAGGAATCTGCTTCGCTCGGATGAGGATATCATTGATGCTGTAAATCTCTCTCCGCGTATTCTTACTTATGATTTTAATGCTTATATTTTGCCTAATATAAATGTTCTGAGGAATAACGGAGTGCCTGAATATAATATTGTTAAAGTACTTCGTCGGGTTCCTAAGATATTCCTTTGTGCTCCACTTCAGTTCGAGGAGAATGTAGAGAAAGTAAAGGGAATGGGATTCAATCCTGAGAGGCTTACTTTTGGTTTAGCTATCTATGTATTGTGTTCATTGAGCAAATCCACTTGGAAGAGAAAGTTTGATGCTTATAAGAAATGTGGTTGGTCTGAGCAAGAGATTTTAGAAGCTTTTAGAAATCATCCCTTTGTTATGGCAGCCTCCGAGGATAAAATTACAGCAGTCATGGATTTTCTTGTGAATGAATTGGGATTCAAGGCTTCACTCGTTGCCAAACAGCCTCGTCTGCTAGGATTTAGCATGGAGAAGAGAATTGTTCCAAGGGGTTTGTTTGTTCAAGATCTATTGTCAAAAGGTTTACTTAAGAAGGCATTGGGGTTGGAATTGTTTGTGCCTACAGAGAAGTTGTTCCTTCAGAGGTTTGTGCATGGTTATGAAGAAAAAGCTTCTGAGCTGTTAAAACTGTATAATGAAAAATTGAACCTTGCCAGTAGGAGGCAAGCTTAATACAGACAAATAATAGAAGTTTTCCTTCTATCCCAGTTGAATTATTTAAGAAGTTTGAATTCAAGAATGCAACTAATCAAAATTCTTTATCAGTATTCTTTTCTGTCACAATTTATAAGAAAAGCATCCCTATATATAATGCAGTTTCTGTTCTTCTCTTACCAATCAGTGAAGTATTCTGACTCGGAGCTTAGAGAAGCTGATGGCTTCAAGATGTCTGTTAACCGTCACATAGCCAAAAGCACCAGAGCTGTTGAAGCTTTACAGAGAACAATTGAATCTTTCAGAGAAACTGAAATATAGAGTGCAGCCTTTGTAGGATGTGCTCATCAAGATTCATATTTTCCTTATCATGTTACTTTGTAGCAGACTAGCAGTTAGTTCTTATGTTACTCGGACTCGAGTGAGTGTTGGATGCGGGTATTTGTCCGATACGGATATATTCAATTTTTTTTCCAAGTTTTTTCATGTATTTGGAAGGTTCTTGGAGGATCATATTCTCATATGCATGTCCGGATATGCGTCAGATAGGGGTACTTCAAAAAAATTAAAGAGTCGTAGCAACTTAAGTTAGTTCTTTGAAACTTGTTGTAGTTGAAATTCATGAATGCAACTAAAAGTATTCTTGCTGTATTCCTTTCTGCCATTGATCAATTTTTTAGATTAACATTTTGCTCTTTCTCTTTATTGCTGTCTTATAGTTTGATCTTGCTTTATTTAATTGCAACTGTTAAAAGAGTTTCCTTTCCCATCCTATTCATTTCCCTTGAGTTTTTCAAGTTGATCTTGCTGACTTTTAAGCACAACTGTGAAATGAATTTCATTTGAATACCTTAATTTCTCTGTGTATTATTGCTGTTCCAGTAAGCAATTTAGGTCCATCGTATGTTCCTTTTTCTGCTGCTTTTCATGGTCATATTTGTCTGCCATAACCCTTTCTCTTTGCTGCTTAACTGTGCTAAGAAAATAGCAGAGCTTCTATATGTATTTGGTCAATTATTATGTAGAACCGAGCAAGGATTTAAATAGCAGCCGCAATACGATGTTACGATTGTTATTTTGCGGTTTCGATTCTTTCCGCCGCCGTTATTTACGGCCGATATTTATCTCAATTGACCGCGTTAAAATTTATTATGTCCACAACTGTGATAAACGCGATGCGATCGAAACTACTTCTATGACCGCAATTTAAATCACTGGTACCGAGATGACAATGTTTTGAGAGAGAGTGAGAGAGAGTCTGAAAATACATTCTTTTTAAACATGTTGTGTACACTGTATAGTAAATTGATGCTACATTACACTATTAACACTTACGGTGTTAACAGCGGATCAAGTTAGAATTGGCACCTATCTCTATCCAGAAGTGTAACGAGTGGGGGGAAAACAGGGAAGAGATCATCCATGCCATAGAAGCGAAATTCAATGTTTATCATAACGTGCCTGTAGACACCTAATTTTGTCCGGACCACTAAACAGGTATGTTTTCTTCCTATATTGATGTTTCCGAGTGTAAAAAGACTGTTTTCATCCTGCAGGTGGTACTCCGAGTCTTAGTTTAAGAGGGCGAGCACAAAAAGTCAAACTTGAAAAAAGTCAACCCCGAAAAAAGTCAACCTCGAAAAAGTCAACCCCAGAAAGTCAACTACTGAAAAAGTCAACCCATTTTCAAAATCAATATTTTAAGTTCAATTGAAAAATGGCGAAAGAATTTTGATAATCCGAGGTCTATATTGAAAGATATGGAGTTCGGAAGTTGGGATTTGGAGATTCAGTAGAAAAGAAACCCTAATCCGAGAAATTTGGGGAAAAGTGCTTAAACGATCAAATTGATCGAAATCGAAGGTTCCAAATGAAATATAAGCACTGACTACGGGTAATGGAGAAGTCACTTGCAAGAAAAATCGAAAGAAAAGTCAATCCGGGAGAAAATCGAGAATCAGGTTTTTTAGTGGATTTCGGTGAAATCGGGAAGAATCACAGAAATGGCCTGACTTGGTGAGACCAAAGCCCCCAATGGATGAAGAATGATTAAAAAGGATAGCCCAAGGCTCAGATTGAAGAAATTTGAAAATCGGACTTGTTTTGAGCAAAACCGGGGTTCGGAGGTAAAAGGGCAAAATTGGAAAATTTGGGAAAAATAGCAAATGGACTCCAAAAATTCTGAAAAATTTGTCAATCTCATTCTTAAATCATTTGAAAGAGATTGGTAAAATAAAATCTTGATTCGGAGTTCGTTTGCAAAATGGCCAAATCCCGGGCTTCTTATGCAGTAATTCAAAAAGGAAAATTCCGGAAAAATAGCAAATGAGCTCCAAATATTATGAAATTTTGCAGATATCATTTTTAAATTATTTGGAAGAGATTGACGAAAGAAAATCTTGATTCCGAGTTCGTTTGCAAAATGGCCAAATCTCGGGCCTCCTATGCAATAATTCAAAAAGATAAATCCCGGAAAATAACAAATGGACTCCAAAAATTCAGAAATTTGGCAAATCTCATTTTTAAATTATTTGGAAGAGATTGGCGAAAGAAAATCTTGATTCGGAGTTCGTTTGCAAAATGGCCAAATCCCGGGCCTCCTATGCAGTAATTCAAGCCGATAAATCCCCAAAAAATACCAAATGAGCTCCAAAAATTATGAAAACTTCCAGATCACACTTTTTAATTATTTTGAAGAGATTGGTGAAGAAAAATCTTGATTTGGAGCTCGTTTAAAAAATGGTAAAATGTAGGGGCATAAAAGGGCATTTTGGGAAGAAAAATTCCAAATAAATAGCAAACGGACTCGGATAATTTTGAAAACTTCCAGAACTCAATATTTTATTATTTTGGAAGTATTAAAAAAAGAAAAATTGAATTTGGAGTCCGTTTGATATTTATTTGCATCCGGGGGGCAAAATGGTCATTTCACCCAAGCAACCAAAAAGGGCTTCTTTGGGCCTTTCAAAAAAATCAGAGTTGGGCTGGAAAAGAGAAGTGCTGGCCTGCCCAAGCCCAAAGGAAGGAGGAAGCTTCTGATTTTTCAATCAAATGGCTAAAAATCAAGAGTTAGTTAGAGATTCTCTTTGATCAAGCAATGGTGATTAAGCCACATAAGCTAAGAAAGATGTCAACATTATTCTTTAACAGCTGTAATTTGAGAGAGCTGAGATGCTAATCTAAAGGTGGTAATTTCATGATTTTTCACCTTGAATTATTAGCTATTTGATGGAAAATTGGTTACATAAAAAATGACAACATCCTAGGGGAAGAGAGAGGTAAAATTCTGCCACCATTAAGGGGAGGGGCAGAATTTCGAATTGGGAGGTTCATTTTGGCTGATTTCTCTTAGTTTTTCTTAGTTTTTATCTTCTTGGTTGAGAGCAAAAAAGAAAAGTTTAAAAAAAAAAAGGAAAATTTGAAGAGAAAAGCTTGAAATATTAGCTTCTTGAGGTTGCTCTTGAGCACCAACTCTTGCACTTTCTTCATTTTCTATTCTTGTTTTTCCTATTTTAATCTCTACTTGGTGTGTTTTCATTTTAAAATAATGTTTTTTGTTCTTCCTTCATCTCCTTTCTTAAGTATATATTTTTTTACATTTTGTTTTTACAATAAACTCATCATGGCCAAATGGCCTACATTATTTATTTTGAGTTGCTGTTTTGAGTTCATTTTACCATATTGTTTATGCTATTTTTTTTTGATTTTGATGTTTTAAATGTTATGTTACTTCATGTTCTTGAGTTATATTTTAATTTGGTTGCTTTGTTTGTTGCCATTTATGTCTTAGATATCATGTTTTTGCATTTTTAATTTTCTGTTTTCATGTTGTTTAAATTTGAGCATGTTTTAGAGTTAGCATATTAAGTGTTTGTGAAAATGCTTGTGTGATTCTTTGCATGATTCTTGTTTTATATCTTAGTTGAGCATGTTTTAGATTTAGTATATTAAGTGTTTGTGAAAATGCTTGTGTGATTTTTGCATGATTCAAGTGTTATGACTTAGTTTTTCATGCTAGTATGCCAAGTGTTTGTGAAAATGCCATGCTTGTTGGAGCTTGAGGCCATTTGGCTACTCCATGTGTTTTGCATTGTGTGTTGCATTTTTTGTCATGCTTGTTGTTAGGTTTTTGCATTTGCATGATATTTGGTAGGATTTTTGAATTAAGCATGCCTTGTGTTTGTGAAAATGCCATGCATTTCATGCATTTTAGACCTAGTTTGCATTTATTGCCATGCAAGTTCATGTTAGGTCTAGGCCATATTATTTATGTCATGCATTTTCCTTACATTTAGGTTTAAATCCATGCATTTCATGCATTATGTTTGCTGCATTATTTCATGCATTTCATGTTCATGCCACTTGAATAATGACTTGAGCCAATTAATGGTTCAAAGTCATGCTCTCTTGAGCACACTTGTGGAAAATTAAGTTTGTCAAGTTGATTATTCTACCTTTGTGATTTTTTTTACTAGCCAAATTTTATCTAACTTTCAAAAAGTCTTAGCTACTGTTTGCAAATCATTTTATGAGTTTCAAATATTTTTACTTTGATTTTTAAATGATTTTATCAAAGACAAAAAAATGTGTTGGCAAAGCAGTTTTTTTTTTCTTCTCCTCCAAAAACTCGTACATCTCTGATTTTCTGGGAATTCATCTTTGATCAGAAAATTAAGCCAATTTTTTCTCGTGTATTTTTACATGTCCTGAGTCTCCAGTATTTTTTTCAGAATTTTTGGAATTTTTAAAAATAGGGTAAAAAATCGTGGATTAAAACTGGACAGTGGAGTCAGAATTGAATTTAAAGAAAAACAAAGCAGTTTTTTCTCCTCCAAAAACTCGTACATCTCTGATTTTTCTGGGAATTCATATTTGATCAGAAAATTAAGCCAATTTTTTCTCGTGTAGTTTTACATGTCCTGAGTCTCCAGTATTTTTTTCATAATTTTTGGAATTTTTAAAAATAGGGTAAAAAATCGTGGATTAAAACTGGACAGTGGAGTCAGAATTGAATTTAAAGAAAAACCATTTTTCTGTTTTGGTTAATTTACTTAGAGTGGGCTGATTAGGAGGGTTAGCTACTGACTTAGGATAATTTCTAAACCTTTTTAAACTCTAAAAATGGTTTTTCAAGTCCCGGGTTAAGGGTAGTCAAGTCCGGATTTTTTTAAACTTAGGAAATTAGAGCCATTTAAAAATTTTAAGCCCAGTTTTTATTTTTAATTCAAGCTTTTCAAAATTGTTTTCAAACAATCACAAAGTATTTTGGTTTTAGAATATTTAATTTGACATATTTTCCTAAGGTAGCCGGATATCTTTTTAGATATACGGATTTCCTTAATTAAAGGAAAAAATACATTTCATGCATTGCATTTTTATATTCATGCATTTTATATAATATGTGATTCTTGCCATAATAATTTCTATGATATTGTTGTTATTTTGATTTATATTTTTGATGTTACATGGTTTATTATATGGTTTTGAATATTTCATGATATCCTATGCTTTTATTTAGTTATTTTTATTTAGCATATACTATGTTCATGCATTATCATTTTCATGCATATTATATGATAGCATTATTTTATTCCATGTCATTTAAATTATATGCCATACCATTCATATTTGTCATGTCATTTAGGTTGCATTATATTATTTAGACTTTACTATGTCATTTTATTTATGTCATGCATATACATATTCATATCTTTTAAAATGTTTTCAAAAGGATAATGATTTTTCAATAAAAATAAAGATATTCCCGAGCTAAAATAATTCATGAGTTCTCTACCGGGTTTGCTGGAGGGAATATCATAAATTATTATTAATAAAGGAATATCTTTCTTTCAAAAAAAGAGAATGATTCGGAAAGTTTTCCAAAACTAATAAAAATTTCTATATTTTGCCACGTTTGTTGGGGAATATAGGAAAATTTTGAATTTATAAATTTCGGATCATTTTCAATAAAAAATGGAATTATTTTTCTTTAAATTGGGAATTAACTTGAAATACTAAATTTAAAACCGACTTTTATCGAGACTTGAGATAATACACGATTAATAAGGTATCGATTTATACGGGCGTTGTGGGGGTGCTAATCCTTCCCCACACGTAACCGACTCCCGAACCCGCTTCTTTGATTTCTCTGGTTTAAAACGCAGACTTGAAATTGGTTTTTAAAATGTTTTAATTAATTTTTAAAATATTTTATAAAACTGGTTTTAATAGGTGGCCGATCACACCTAGCTAAAAAAAGATTGGTGGCGACTCCATGTCTTTTTTAAGGTCATTTGCAAAACCTTCATTTTTTAGAGGAATTAAGTCGACTTTTCCTCATTTTTTTTAATGTCACGCTTAACGAATAATAAAGTCTTGCGATGAGACTCGTTATTTTTTAGGTTGCGACAGTGCCAAATACGAATTCAGTATGCTAGACACAAACATAGAGTTGTCACTAATCATTTAATCTAGGTATGATTAGTCATCTATACGAATTTATCTAATTTAAAGTAATCCTAAGCTTGACTAAGACACCTTAAAAAGAATAGGTTCTTATCTAATTATCAGAACAGAGTTCGGGAGTTCAGTTACGTGTGAGGAAGGATTAGCACCTGATAACTCGTATAATTATATAGTTTTTAGTTATGTTTTATTATTGTTTTGTGTCAAATACGAGTTATTACTGTTTAGTCTAATTGTGTTTATGATCTTTTATATTTTTATGTAATTTGGTGTTTTTCACAAGTTTCTTTGAGTGATTTCAGATTACTAGTATTAAGGGCAAATCCAGTTCAGTTCCAGTTCCGACACCTTTTGCCATATCAGCTATATCTTGAGTTTCACTGAAGCAATAAGGCTGAACTTTGTATCCCTGCAAAGCTAAGAGGCATATCTATCTTTTTCATGTTTTACACTTCTTGAAACGGAGTCGTTTTCCCTAGCGAAATCGACCATCAAGTTGGCTGATGTGCAATGACGTCTGTTCTGCACCGTTTTGGTATTTTGACCATATCTTCCGATCCACGTGCGCAAATGATCTGATTCCAACGGCTATGGATCCGTAACTGATAGGGGTATATTTTTCTAGAAGACCATTTTATCAGATCGAGCCTCCAACATTGACAAAATCGACCATCAAGCTGGCTGATCAGAATTGTCATACAATATGACGAAAATTGTTAGAAAAATGCACCCACCTATTATACCTACCTTTGAAATTTGTAAAGCTTGTCTCTTGTCATTTAGCCCTCCAAAATGTGTATAAATAGAGGGCCTTGGATGAGTATTGGGATACATTATACATTGGTAGGATATTAGCCATTGTAATAACATTCTCTAAGTTTTCTTCTTCTTTCTCTAGTTTTCTTTTTCTTTATTTACTTATGTTTCTTACATTTCTTTTCATTTTAGTCATATCTAGTATGTGTTGCTAATCATATTGTTGAGGTGATGAGGTGAAGCTCTTGGTAAATGCTAAGGTTAGTCTCTTAAACATGAGCTAAAATTTATAAACACTAGTATAGATAATATTTTCTTTTGGTTTAAAATCATACTTGCAAAGTAGGGATCTTGATTCATTATTGACAATGAAAATGGCACAGTAAATGCTTGGTTTCATAACCTTGATTTGTTGTAGACATATACCTTGGCATAAGGAATGCTTGGACTCTTTTTGTGAGTTTTGAGGACACCAAATGAACATAATATCATATGCTATGGACGTTGGACAATTTGGACTGAATTGCTAAACCTTCCGATTGGAACCTCCCTTATGTGTGGATTTCAATTGTGTAATAAAACAAGATTAATCTTAGCATAACACCAAGAGTGGATTCTCTAACCTCAACATCTTTTCTTATTGTTGTTTATATCTTGTTTAATTTCTTTTATATTTTGTTTATTTTGTTCTCTAATATCTTGTTTATCTTATTTTGTTGTTGATTCCCTAATATCTTGTTTACTTTCTTTTTCTTATATATTTATAAACTTATACTTACTAATACGCTTCCTTGTGGTTCGACCTCGGACACCCGAGAATTTATTACTTGAACATAACCTGCACTTGGGTTTACGACTCTTAATTGAGTCTCCATCAAGTTTTTGGCGCCGTTGCCGGGGAAGCAATACTAAGTATATAAGTTTATAAGTATATTTATTTTTATTGGCTGGTTATACCGCCTAATTTTGTATATATTTATTTTGTTTGGCTGGTTATACCGCCTAATTTAGTATATTTATTTTGTTTGGCTGGTTATACCGCCTAATTTATATATTAACTTGGCTGGTTATACCGCCTAATTTATATATTAACTTTGTTTTATGCTTGTTTGGCGACGTGATTTTAGATCTCGTCGTTTAGTTAGATTTTATTGTGAAACTTTTTCAGGTAATCTTTCTAATACAACTCCTACCATGGCTGACAATGAAAGTGTTCATGCTGAAGATGAGAACAGACAAGTACGCACCATGCGTGACTACTTGCAACCAACTCGAAGCTCATCACCCTCTTGTTTTATTTTTCCTCTCAATGCAAACAACTTTCGTTTTAAACCAGGTATGATAGCTTTGCTTCCAAATTTCTATGGGTTGGAATCGGAAAGTGCTTACTCGTTTCTAAAAGACTTCGAAGATGTATGTGTCACCTTTAATGACCAACAATGTACAAATGAAATTGTCAAGCTAAAATTATTTTCTTTTTCTTTAAAAGATAAAGCAAAAATTTGGCTTCATAATTTAAAACCAAGGTCAATTGGCACATGGCAAGAATTACAAACTGAGTTTCTAAAGAAATTTTTCCCAGCACATAAAACTACTGCTTTGAAAAGACAGATTCAAAATTTCAATCAAAATCAAAATGAAGCATTTTTTCAGTGCTGGGATCGTTTTAAAGATTTGTTAAGTTCTTGTCCACATCATGGTTTTGAAAAATGGCGTCTTATTAGTTTCTTTTATGAAAGTTTAACTCCCGAAACTAAACAATTTGTTGAAACAATGTGTAACGGTGAGTTTCTAGAAAAAGAACCTGAAGAAGCCTTTGACTACCTAGACCATTTGGCAGATAACTCTCAAGCCTGGCACACAGATAATTCCTCTGAAAGTTCCAATAGATCTAATGTTGTTTCTAACAGAGGAAAATATCATTTTAGTCAAGAAGATGAGATAAAAGCTAAAGTAGCTAATTTGGCTAGAAAGATTGAAGCCATGGAACTTAGAGAAGTAAAAGAAGTCAAAACGGTTAAAAATGAAGAAAGTTGTGGAATTTGTGAAATCATGGGACACCCCACTTCTGAATGTCCAAACATTCCCATTCTTAAAGAAGCGTTGCATGATCAAGTAAATTCCATAAACACATTTAAAAAACCTTTTCCTTCTCCTTACTCTGAAACGTATAACCCTGAATGGAGAAATCATCCCAACTTCAGTTGGCGGAATAATAATCATGTTCAGGTACCACAATCTCAAAAGCCGGGCAACACTTTTTCCTATCAACCTTCACGTGTACAAACCTTGGAAGAGACATTGCAAGCATTCATGCAAACACAAGCAAATGTGAATAGCCAGACTTCACAGGACATCAATGAGATCAAAAACACCTTGTCCACATTGACAGCTTCATTACGCACTCAAGAAAAAGGTAAGTTTCCTGCTCAACCTCAGCCTAACCCTTCTACTCAATGTCTTGTTTCTTGCTCCAATGAAACTCAACAGGAAAATGCCAGTTCTATCACAACTCTTCGAAGTGGAAAGGCAATTGACAAAAAGATTCCATCAAAAGACCAAGATCCTCTTTCCCCTCCGAAAAGTAATGGTAAGGATGATGGTAAGTCTGAACTTCTTGAAAATTTGGACAAAGAAAAAGGTATGCATCCTGCTCCTTTTCCTCAAAGGTTGCAAACAATAAAGAATTTGAATCAAAATGCAGAAATTTATGAACTTTTCAAACAAGTTAAGATTAACATTCCTTTATTGGATGCAATCAAACAAGTTCCATCTTATGCTAAATTTTTGAAGGACATGTGCACAGTTAAAAGGAAACATAATGTACAAAAGAAAGCATTTTTGACGGAAAGTGTGAGCTCAATCATTCAGCACCTTACTCCACCAAAATTCAAAGATCCTGGATGTCCAACAATCTCATGCATCATTGGAAACACTAGAATAGAACGTGCATTGCTTGATCTTGGTGCTAGTGTTAATCTTTTGCCTTTTTCTGTTTATCAACAGTTAGGTTTAGGTGAACTCAAGGAAACACCTGTTACACTTCAACTAGCTGATCGTTCTGTAAAAATTCCTCGAGGGATAGTTGAAGATGTTTTGGTTCAAATTGATAATTTTTACTTCCCTGTTGATTTTATTGTTTTGGACACACATCCTGTTTCAAATCCAAATGTTCAAATTCTTGTTATATTAGGCCGTCCATTTCTTGCAACTTCTAATGCTCTGATAAATTGCAGGAATGGTATGTTGAACATTTCTTTTGGAAATATGACTTTAGAATTAAATGTGTTCAACATTTGCAAGCAACCTGGTGATAATTCAGAAGTACATGAAGTGGATTTCATTGAAGAACTTGTTCATGAACATCTCACCACTACCACATTCCATGATCCTTTAGAAGCTTATTTAATTGAATATGAGTTTGATAATGCTTCAGAAATTTCACACACTGATTCTTTGTTAAAATCTTTTCAGGATAAGCATTGTTGGAAACAAAAGTTTGAGGAACTACCATCACTTACAAATGTCACTGTACCATCAACTATTGAACCACCCAAGCTGGAGTTAAAACCATTGCCATCCGAGCTAAAATATTCCTTTTTGGGTGAGAGTGAAACTTTTCCAGTCATAATTTCTTCACATCTTGATGAACTACAAGAAGGTAAGTTGTTACAACTTTTGAAGATGCACAAAAATGCATTAGGATGGACCTTAGCTGACATAAAGGGAATAAGCCCATTAATCTGCACACATAATATTTATTTAGAGGAAAATGCTAAACCCTCTAGACAAATGCAACGAAGGCTTAATCCTAATATGAAAGAAGTAGTGAGAAATGAAGTCATTAAACTTCTAGATAATGGAATCATTTATCCTATCTCTGATAGCAAATGGGTAAGTCCTACTCAAGTCGTACCTAAGAAATCTGGAGTTACTGTAGTTAAAAATGAAAACAATGAATTAATTCCAGCTAGGACTGTTACTGGTTGGCGCATGTGCATTGACTATAGGAAACTTAACTCAGTGACGAGGAAAGATCATTTCCCTTTGCCTTTCATGGATCAAATCTTAGAAAGAGTTGCAGGGCATGAGTTTTATTGTTTTCTAGATGGATATTCTGGGTATAATCAAATTGCCATTGCACTTGAGGACCAAGAGAAAACCACTTTTACATGTCCTTTTGGTACTTTTGCATATCGTAGAATGCCATTTGGATTATGTAACGCCCCTGCCACATTTCAAAGATGCATGCTTAGCATTTTTAGTGACATGATTGAACGTAATCTTGAGATTTTCATGGATGATTTTTCTGTTTCTGGTGATTCATTTGATGATTGCTTAGCCAATTTGAAAAATGTATTGATTAGGTGTGAAGAAAAAAATCTTGTTCTTAATTGGGAAAAATGTCATTTCATGGTCACTAAAGGTATTGTACTAGGTCACATTGTTTCTGCAAAAGGGATTGAGGTAGACAAGTCAAAACTTGAATTGATTGCTAATCTACCCACACCAAAGACAGTAAAGGACATTAGGTCATTCTTGGGACATGCAGGTTTTTATAGAAGATTCATAAAAGATTTTAGCACGATATCTAAACCTCTATGTAATCTTTTAATGAAAGACACTGCATTTGAATGGACTAAAGATTGTGAAGATGCTTTTGAAAAACTCAAAAATATGCTCACTACTGCTCCTATTATGAGATCTCCTGATTGGTCTTTACCATTTGAATTAATGTGTGATGCTAGTGACTATGCTGTTGGTGCTGTGTTAGGACAAAGGAAAGATAATAAACCACATGTAATTTACTATGCAAGTAAAACTTTAAATAGAGCCCAAATGAATTATTCCACTACAGAAAAGGAATTACTTGCAGTTGTTTTTGCATTGGATAAATTCAGATCTTACCTTGTTGGATCATCAATTGTTGTCTTTAGTGATCATGCAGCTTTAAAATATCTTCTCTCTAAGAAGGATGCAAAACCTAGGTTGCTGAGGTGGATCCTTTTGCTGCAAGAATTTGACATCACCATTCGAGATAAAAAAGGAGTAGAAAATGTGGTGGCTGATCATTTATCAAGACTTGTTTGTGATGAATCTTTTGGAACCTCACCAATAAATGATACTTTTCCTGATGAACAACTTCTAATTGTCTCCACGACACCTTGGTTTGCTGACATTGCTAATTTTCTTGCTACAGGAAAAATTCCTTCTCAATGGAGCACACAAGATAAAAGGAAGTTTCTGAATGAGGTAAAGAAGTTCTATTGGGATGACCCTTACTTGTTCAAATATTGTCCTGATCAGATTTTTCGAAGATGCATTCCCGACAATGAGGTAAGTAGTGTAATTAAGTTTTGTCATTCCGAGGCATGTGGTGGTCATTTTTCATCAAAGAAAACTGCTGCAAAAATTTTACAGTGTGGATTTTACTGGCCAACTTTGTTCAAAGATGCACATAATTTTTGCAAGTAATGTGAAAGTTGTCAAAAATTAGGTTCCATTTCGAAAAGAAACATGATGCCTTTGAACCCAATTCTTGTAATTGAAATTTTTGACTGTTGGGGTATTGATTTCATGGGACCATTTCCACCATCTTTTGGTTTCTTATACATTTTAGTTGCAATAGATTATGTTTCAAAGTGGATAGAGGCAATTCCATGTCGAAATAATGATCACAAAACAGTGATTAAATTTTTAAAAGAAAATATTTTGAGTCGATTTGGAATTCCTCGATCTATCATAAGCGATGGGGGAACACATTTTTGCAACAAGGTTTTTGAAACATTAATGAAGAAATATGCCATTACACACAAAGTTGCAACCCCTTATCACCCGCAGACAAATGGACAGGTAGAATTAGCAAATAGGGAGATTAAACAAATTTTGGAAAAGACAGTTAATCCAAATCGCAAAGATTGGTCTCTTAGACTTAACGATGCATTATGGGCCTATCGAACAGCTTTTAAAACAGCATTGGGCATGTCTCCTTATAGGCTAGTTTATGGAAAACCTTGTCATTTACCTGTGGAACTTGAGCATAAAGCATATTGGGCCATTAAAATGTTCAACTCAAACCTTGATGACGCTTCTAATTTACGAAAATTACAAATAAATGAACTTGAGGAACTCAGAAATGATGCATATGAGAATTCTAAAATTCATAAAGAAAGAACTAAAGCCTTTCATGACAAGTTAATTTCAAGAAAAACATTTAATGTTGGGCAAAAAGTTCTACTTTATAATTCTAGACTTCACATATTTCCTGGTAAGTTGAGATCAAGATGGACTGGCCCATTTGTGGTTAAGCATGTGTATCATTATGGAGCAGTTGACATTGAGAATCCTCAAAATGGTAACGTATTCAAGGTAAATGGACAAAGACTCAAACTCTTTTTGGAAAATCATGTTACTCAAGAAGAGGTTGTTTTTCTTTCTGATCCTTGTTTTGAAAATAACTAGATGTAAATATAATTTTTTTTAACCCCGGTTAAATGGCGGATAACGGTACTCCGTGATTATTTAAGTCGGTTCCATCAGCTACCCACAAAACTGATATTGTATATAAATTTCTCTTTCATTTTATTTTATTTCATTTTTTTTTCAGGATGGATGATATTCTAAAAAGATTGCAGAAACGATTTCCTCCTTTTCCTCGGAATATTTTACTGAAGCTTTACCAAGTTCGATTAGAAAGATTAAGAATGCTTATGAACAAAGGGATTCCTGAAGACATACGTTGGATAATTGAAGCCAAGGTACGTGAAGATGAATATCTTCCTGTTTTGCATTTACCAGGTACAGGTAGAAGCACTTATGCAAAGAAGCGACGAGCAAAGCGCATGAGTTCAAATTGCCACAAGTGTGCACGATGGACGTGTAACGGTAAATGTCGTTCTATTGGGATTCCGTCCTCTAATCGAGATGATAAAATTGAATTCATTAAGGATGGACTGAGTAAGGAGAATTTGGGTAATATCCAACTTTCTCTTGAGACGCATCCTAGTGGAGATGTACAAAGAGAAATTCTTGATTTATGGCCGCAATTCCAAAGGGAATGGCAACATCTTGGGAATCTGATGATAAAAGACCCTGTTTGCCAGCTTGTAAGAAAACTGGATGGGAAGCATATCCTCGACTCATAGAAGGCGTTTAAGCCGTTTCTGGACGTAAAACCAGAGGAAGATGCCAAATACACTTTCGGCGACATTATTACTTTTGACTTTTACGGTTGATTTTTCTTCTCTTTTTGATTTTCTTCCTGAAATCATGCAAAAATCTTTTGTTAGGTTAACATTTTCTTCTGACAGGTCAAATACACTTTCGGCGACATTATTACTCTTGTCTGATTCACTACTCAGTCCTCTATATATTACACCATGTACTCATTCTCTTTCAGGCACTCGAAAAAGAAAAAAAAATGGAAAGCACTTCGTCCCAGCGCATTAAAAAAATTTGTGTCTTTGGAGGTGCTTATCCAGGGAAAAATAACATATTCGCTGATGAAGCCATAAGAGTTGGAGTAATACTTGCCCAACAAAAGATCCACTTGATTTATGGAGGCGGTAGTACGGGTTTAATGGGAGCAGTCGCTACAGCAGCACACGCCGGAGGAAGTCCAGTTCTAGAATCGTGCCAAAACTATTCACAGATTTTTGTGGACCTACCGTGGGTAAGGAAATACAAGTCTGGAGTATCCCTGAACGGATAACAATCATGTACCATTCTGCCGATGCATTCATTGCCTTACCAGGAGGTCTGGGTACATTGGAAGAAATAGCTTGCGTGGCTTCTTGGTCATCTTTGGTCACAAATAAGAAACCCATTGGTTTGCTTAATATTAATGGTTATTTTAGTAATTTACTTTCATATTTAGATAATGCTGTGGATAATGGATTCATGTTTTCAGAGGCAAGGAGAACCATAATTTCTGCTACAACCATTGAAGATTTACTCAAAAAGCTACAAGCTTATGAGTGTTTATCTGCTACGGTTGTTTCGCAAACGCTCGGAAAAAGAAAAAGAGATATGGACGAGCAAGGAGTGGATTGCACTTTGTCTTTGTGACATTATCTAACATTTTGTTTGTTGTGTCTCAGTTATAATAAGTGGTTAGCAACCTCTGCAGGTAATATCTCCTAAATTCTACCTTTAAAATTTGACATTGGGGACAATGTCATATTTTAGTAGGGGGTAAGGGACATATTTTGCTTAAAAAAAAAAAAAAAATTGTTGTGTTTTAAGACATTTAGAAGTATTCATTCTGAACAAGGTCTGAGTAAGGGAGACTTGAGACATACCTTGTCAGTTTGATTTAATCTTCTTCTTCTTCTTCAAAAAAAAAAAAAAAAAAAAAAAAAGCATGTTTAGACTTAGTGTGTGTTTTTTTTAGTTACTTTCAATACAATGATGAGATATGAATTGCATAAGTCTAAAACAGATTTATTAGTGAGAAGATTTTCATGAGAATTGAGCTTGATGTCAACCTTTTTATGAGCCAATGTTAATATGATATGTTGATTGAGAAAGAAGCATGTTTAGACTTAATCTGACTTGTATAATCATCTTTGTGAGTTTTTGAGCCTATAATGATTGATGGATTATACAAATCAATCTAATTTCTTTCTTGAGTGCTCTTATGATTACATGATTCTCTAGAACTTGCTTTAAACCGTTTGAGACTATATTGATACATGTGACAACATGAATATGATAGAGGCATTAGGATTATAACCAGAGCCAAACAGCCATCCATTATTAATGTTCTACGAGAACATCCCCACTAGTGAGCCAATTTGAGCCTACATTAAATATGATGTTTTATTGGTAACCACAACTTACACCTAGCCTAAATATACTTATATCCTTACCCTTGTTCTAAAGATGAATTTTATATTTTGAGACATATTGCAAAAAAAACAAGGGATATTTTTATTTGAAAATTTGGGTTAGAAACAAAAGATAAGTGTGGGGGAAGAAAAGAAAAGAAAAAGTCAAGAGAAAAAGAAAGGGATCATTGTCAAATACATTCCCATATTAAAAAAAAAAAAAAAATCTTCTCTTGAACTTCTAGAAAAAGATGTTACAAAGTTGGTTAGAATGATGCAAAGGCTCAACATGAATATTTAGCCTATGTTATTATGTGCTTTATAAGAGTTTTGAGAAGTTTTATTTGTATGATCTTATTATGTCTCTAAAATCTATGAACTCTTTGGAACCTTTGTGATATCTTTATCCTTTTGTTCTTTAACCACATTATAACCCTTTGGCCCCATTACAACCTTGAATAAAGACCTCTTGATTTATGAAGTTGTATGATCTAAATAGTGGAGAATAGGTGGACAAGCAAGCATATGGTAGAAGTGTTTTCATGAGATTGATTGAGTGTAAACACTTTACCACTACTTTAAAGAGTGAAAATCAAGAGAGTATCCCATGTGAGAAGTTGAGATTAAGTTTGAATATACACTATTTTGATTGAAATATGTTATGTTATTATTGGCTTAACTCAAACTATTTACATTCAAGCAAGATTTTTTGTGAATTTCTTTAAGCTATTGATTAGTTTTTAAGACTTGTCCAATGATTATCTCTAATTTATATTGGAAGGATTAGTTATAATTATTATTTTTAGTTTTTCTTATTTCTTCAATGTTTGTGGGTATCGTCCTAGTAAACCCTCACGAGACTAAACTCGTCCACTAGGGACACCTAGGGGTTTAAAGGCTTGTGTCACATGCTAAGTGCCACCGTGATTTCCTACGAAAATGGATTAGATTAGATTTTCTTATTTTATTTTTATTGAGTCGTTGCTAGGGACTAGCAACAATCTAAGTATGGGGGTGTGATAACTCGTATAATTATATAGTTTTTAGTTATGTTTTATTATTGTTTTGTGTCAAATACGAGTTATTACTGTTTAGTCTAATTGTGTTTATGATCTTTTATATTTTTATGTAATTTGGTGTTTTTCACAAGTTTCTTTGAGTGATTTCAGATTACTAGTATTAAGGGCAAATCCAGTTCAGTTCCAGTTCCGACACCTTTTGCCATATCAGCTATATCTTGAGTTTCACTGAAGCAATAAGGCTGAACTTTGTATCCCTGCAAAGCTAAGAGGCATATCTATCTTTTTCATGTTTTACACTTCTTGAAACGGAGTCGTTTTCCCTAGAGAAATCGACCATCAAGTTGGCTGATGTGCAATGACGTCTGTTCTGCACCGTTTTGGTATTTTGACCATATCTTCCGATCCACGTGCGCAAATGATCTGATTCCAACGGCTATGGATCCGTAACTGATAGGGGTATATTTTTCTAGAAGACCATTTTATCAGATCGAGCCTCCAACATTGACAAAATCGACCATCAAGCTGGCTGATCAGAATTGTCATACAATATGACGAAAATTGTTAGAAAAATGCACCCACCTATTATACCTACCTTTGAAATTTGTAAAGCTTGTCTCTTGTCATTTAGCCCTCCAAAATGTGTATAAATAGAGGGCCTTGGATGAGTATTGGGATACATTATACATTGGTAGGATATTAGCCATTGTAATAACATTCTCTAAGTTTTCTTCTTCTTTCTCTAGTTTTCTTTTTCTTTATTTACTTATGTTTCTTACATTTCTTTTCATTTTAGTCATATCTAGTATGTGTTGCTAATCATATTGTTGAGGTGATGAGGTGAAGCTCTTGGTAAATGCTAAGGTTAGTCTCTTAAACATGAGCTAAAATTTATAAACACTAG
The DNA here is from genome assembly GCA_030761205.1 of Fremontodendron californicum. Classification (NCBI taxonomy): domain Eukaryota; kingdom Viridiplantae; phylum Streptophyta; class Magnoliopsida; order Malvales; family Malvaceae; genus Fremontodendron; species Fremontodendron californicum. The sequence goes on along the minus strand of JAULJL010000022.1, from coordinate 21,119,725 downwards.
TATAGATAATATTTTCTTTTGGTTTAAAATCATACTTGCAAAGTAGGGATCTTGATTCATTATTGACAATGAAAATGGCACAGTAAATGCTTGGTTTCATAACCTTGATTTGTTGTAGACATATACCTTGGCATAAGGAATGCTTGGACTCTTTTTGTGAGTTTTGAGGACACCAAATGAACATAATATCATATGCTATGGACGTTGGACAATTTGGACTGAATTGCTAAACCTTCCGATTGGAACCTCCCTTATGTGTGGATTTCAATTGTGTAATAAAACAAGATTAATCTTAGCATAACACCAAGAGTGGATTCTCTAACCTCAACATCTTTTCTTATTGTTGTTTATATCTTGTTTAATTTCTTTTATATTTTGTTTATTTTGTTCTCTAATATCTTGTTTATCTTATTTTGTTGTTGATTCCCTAATATCTTGTTTACTTTCTTTTTCTTATATATTTATAAACTTATACTTACTAATACGCTTCCTTGTGGTTCGACCTCGGACACCCGAGAATTTATTACTTGAACATAACCTGCACTTGGGTTTACGACTCTTAATTGAGTCTCCATCAGCACCCTCACAACGCCTATCTATAAGATAGTACTTTATTAGTCTTGTGATACTTACAAAATCTTAATTAAATGATATTGTCTACCCTATCATCATTTTAATTTAAGTTAAAAATATCGAAAATCATTTTTTAGGTCCCCTTCCATTGATTTGGAGGAATTGCTAAAAAATATTTTCTCACTTCGAGAGTATTCAAAAGAAATCAATCTTTCTATTGAAGAGGCTCCGTCGTCGGAAAAATTAAATTTTAATCCAAGTCTAATTATCATAATTAAAAACTTGTATTCATGTTTGCTCAAAAAAAAAATCTCGATTTCAATATCAAAAATTACCTCTGAAAAACCCTTCCATCGATTTGGAGAATTTTTAAGAAGCTTTTCTCACCTAGAAATTTCTTAGAAATCAACCAATTGCGATTTTTTTGAATTTCATACTTGAAAGAAATCTTAATTTATCTTTGATTTTTAATTAAGCATCAATTATGAAAATTATGACTTAAAAAAAATCATTGAAAATTAATTATTTTAAAATAAATAAATTTTGACCTCTTTGTATCGAAAATCATCCCTTAAAATTTTTTTCATGAATCTGGAGAAATTTTAATTGAATTCTCTCAGCTAGAAAATTCTCGAAAATCAACCAATTGTGATCTCTTCGAATTTCATCATTGAAAAAAATCTCCATTTATTATTTTTATTTAATTAATAATCAATTAAAAAAACAATTAGTAAAAATTAATAAATAATTAATATAAAAATATTTATACAAAATAAAATAAAATAAGATAAAAGTTAATCAATAAAAATATTCACAATAATAAATATAATTATTCAAGAATAAAAAATTAGACCTGAAATAAAAAATGATGTTAGTAAATAAATAATAAATAACACAAAATAGAATAAAAATAATAATAGATAAATTGATATATATATAAACATCCAACACAAATAAAATATATAATCAATAAATCATGTAATAATGCATATAATTATAAAACAAACACATAATAATCATATAACAAATATATAAATAAATAAATAAATAAAAAATCATCACATCATGCAATCATCAAATCAATTATCATCAATCATCATCATGTAATCATTAATTCAATCATGCAATCATCATTACTATATAATCATCAATTCAATCATGCCATAATCATTACATAACAAAAAAAAAAAATGAAAATGAAAAATGAAACCACCAAAACGTAAACTTAAAGAACACAAATCTTAACACCTGGGTCGGGCAGGAGCGCGGGTTGCCGCGCGGATCCCGCGACTCGACCCAAGTGCTAAGGTTAATTTTTTTTTTTCAAATTACTTTTACCTTCTTTAAAAAAAATTGTCTCTTACCTATGAATTCTCTCTCTCCCTTCAAGAACAACAGCCTCTGTTCTTCAAAGCCCAGATTTCGACCGTCACTGACCACCGTCGCCGCCGTTGACCACCGTTGACCAAACTTGAAAAAATCTCTGAAAATCACCAAAAACTCCTCTCGGCCTCTTCTTCCCAAAAATCACCTTGGTTTTGTTCGGATCACCTCCAAAAATCGTAGATCTGAGTTTGAAAATTCGAAATCCCGAAACTTAAATTCACTGATCCGGCTCCGTTGATCATTGAATGATCATCAAACTTAAACCGAGCACTCCTCTAATTATCTCCTATACTTTCACCGTTGGATTTCAAAATAACACTTCTAACTCCAAAAGCTAAGAATTTCGAATCTAAAAACCCTCACAAAAAATCTTCCTATTTTTGCTCTTGATTTCCCGAATCTAATGCTTGCTCTCACTGCTTGTGTTTCTCGAATTTGTGTTGTGTCTTTTTTTTTTTTTTTTGCTGCTGAATTCTCAGTTCTTTTATAAAAAAAAATGATAGAGTTTTAATTCTAATAGGTCTTTGAAATTTGATCTTATAATCAGATAAAACACCTTTCCAGAGTCTGATCCTGATCGAAGGAAAAATTCTAGCTCAATCCAACTTCATTTTTTTTATTTATCCAAATTTCTTTTTTTATTTAACTCGAAAATAACATAAAATAAATTAGAAATAAAAATAAAAATAAAAATAAAAAATTAATTAACTAATTAATTATCAACAAATAAACCCGGATAAAATCCGATGTCTACAGTTGCCCCTCTTTGTGCATTCCCTAAGAAACAAGGGATGTACAAAGACGTAGACACCCTACAAGTTCTCAAACATTAAAAAGACACTATATACTTAAAGAAAATCTCATCGTAGAAATGCTCCTCTAAACGAGGCATAAACTTTAAACAAACTCAACAAAGAAAAACTCCTCTCAACGAGGCATCAACTTTCAATTCCCAACGAAGAAAAACTCCTCTTAACGAGGCATCAACTTTAAATAAACCCAACGAAGAAAAACTCCTCTCAACGAGGCATCAACTTTAAATTCCCAATAAAGAAAAACTACTCTCAACGAGGCATCAACTTTAAATAAACACAACGAAGAAAAACTCCTCTCAACGAGGCATCAACTTTAAATAAACCTAACGAAGAAAAACTCCTCTCAACTAGCATCAACTTTAAATTCCCAACGAAAAAAAACTCCTCTCTACGAGGCATCAACTTTAAATTCTCAACGATGAAAAACTCCTCTCTACGAGGCATCAACTTTAAATTCCCAACGATGAAAAATTTCTCCCTACGAGGCATCAACTTTAAATACCAAATGATGAAAAACTCCTCCTAATGAGGCATCAACTTTAAATACCAAACGATAAAAAACTCCTCCCTACGATGCATCAACTTTAAATTTTCAACGAAAAAAAACTTAGCAAACATATCCTTTAAGAAAGGCTCATCAAAAAATATTTCTCGAAAGAGGCTTAACAAATAATCTTCGAGATAGGCTTAACGAAAATATCCTCAAGAGAGGCATGAAAAATATCCTTGAAATTGGTTTTAAAGAGAATATCCTTATGAGAGGTTTTGAAAACATCCTCGTGAGAGATTTTTAAAATGAATATCCTCGAGTGAGGGTTGAAAACAAATATCCTCAAATGAAGTTTGAAAGTGAATTAGCCTCGGGTGAGGTTTTGAAAACGAACATCCTCGAGTGAGGTTTTGAAAATGAACATCCTCGGGTGAGGATTGAAAACGAAAATCCTCGGGTGAGGTTTTGAAAACGAACGTCCTCGAGTGAGGTTTGAAAACGAAAATCCTCGGGTGAGGTTTTGAAAACAAACATCCTGGGGTGAGGTTTTGAAAATAAACATCCTCGGGTAAGGTTTGAAAACGAACATCCTCCGGTGAGGTTTTGAAAACGAATATCCTTGGGTGAGGTTTTGAAAATAAAAATCCAACTTTAGAAATACTTCTCAAGAGAAGTTTTAAAATCTTATCTAATCTTAGAAAAAAAAAATTATCTTGTAAAAATTTCCAAACGAGATTCAAAATTTTATCTTTAAAATATCTTCAACCAAAATTCACAAGTCTTACCTTAAAAAGAGTTTCCCCAAACTGAGACTCAAAAATTTCATCTTAGAAGACTTCTTCATATATTACTTTTAGAAAAGTTTTCCTCAACCGGGGCTGCAAACTTCACCTTGAAAAGAACCATCCTCAATAGAGGTTTTTAAAAAGTTTGATTTCAAAATTCAAAAACTAAAATCTTTCTTATATGTTAAATCCATGCGATGAATGACATGAATGCCATGAAATGCAATGCATAAAATGAATGTCATGTGATGGAATGCAAACTAATATCATGAATCTTTAATTGTGACAAAAGGATACTCAAACTCATCGTTTCGTCATTTTCAATTTCCAAACGATTAGATTTAGAACCAAGTCAACCTCCACTAACTCCATCAGTTGATCACAACACCCTCTCTTTTAGTTCCAAGGCTTTAAACAGATACATTTCCAAACTTTTCATTGTTCTCATTTTCCTATCTTCCCAATCGACTTCAAGCAAATCCAATTTCCAAGTGAAAAATCTTCAATGTCGATGCTGCAAAAGAGCCTACTCTGCCATTTACCAACTCAATAGATTCCATTCTTCAAAACATTTTCTCATCATGGTAAAAAATCTTCTTATTCTTTGCCCACAGAAATGTCACTCCTATCAAACTGGTTCAAAACTCAAATATGTATCTCATAAACCTGAATGTTCTCATGTTATGTTTTTGAAAATTCTTTGAAAAGAAAGAATTTGTCCAAAAATTATTTTTCAATCATGCCCCTATGGTAAATAAAAATTGCCCCATATCATTATTTTTCATGTTCAAAAATCAAGTTTTCATTTTCTAAACAAAAATGCAACTTTGGATCTCTTAAAAACTGGTGATTACTGTAGAATGGATCAAGTGAATCACAATTTGGCTCATTGAATATTTCAATTTATCAAGGTTTTGGTTATCAGGAGAGGTTTCATCACATAAGGGAAAAATCAAAGTTTTTTCATCTAAACTCACAATGAATTTCCTTCAATAATCCAGTTTTCACAAAAAGTTTAATTTTGAATACACAATTCATTTTGGCACTCTTTCTTAGTTTCTTGATATATAACACTTTAACAAATGTCAAGACTATCTATGATGGGTTCGAAATTTGGACAAAAAGGAAAAGAATTTTCAATTTTGGGCCAAGTCATCCAAATTATGTTGACCTTCTTAAGTTTCTCAAAAGTGCTCAGTGTTCCCTGGTGGGTTCAAGACATCATTTCTCTTGTACTTCTCGTTGGGCCTTGGCACAGTCATGCAGAGTTGCTTTCATATTTTTGATTTTTTTTTGCTCTAGACAGCCCATTTTGGGGTTTTCACCCTAGAGCTTCATCCTTTTCTTTTCTTTTTTTTTTTTTGTTCTTTTTTTTGTTCTACCATGCATTTGAGAATTCAAACTTCTTCAATGACAATTCAAAAGGATGAGATAAAATCTGAGGAAAAATTCTTCAACTTAAACATTCATACTTGATCAAAATGGACTTTTAAAGCTTGTAATGTAGGCCAAGATTTGGGGTTATGAAAGAAAGGATAATCAGGCCCAAAAACGTGTTTAAAGGTAATTAAACCAAGGATCATTTCTTCATCTCAAAATATCTCATATCTTTATTTTCATTTTGAAGGTAATCAAGCCATGGATCATTTCTCTTCATAAGGATTTTCATAATATTTCCCATCTCTCTTTTCATCAAGCCATGGATCATTTCTCTTCTTGAGGATTTCATCTTGTGAACTTTATTATTTCTTCTTTTTCTTTCTTTTTTTTTCACAGACTTTTCTACCACAAAGTGAATTTAAAATTTTTAAACTCAACCCATTTCAACATTTGCCCCCTGACATAAAGGATTCTTTTCGTGGTGTAGAAATATGATCCAAACGTTCATTCTTCTTTAGAAAGATATTTTTCTATACTTATCCCCAGTGTGGAGGGTGATCCTTGGTCAAGTTTCATTAAAAAAACAAGAATCCAATAGGCTCAAAGGGGGTAGCAAAGGATAATTTTTCATTTTGTGAAAGGAATATAAAAGATGGCCACCTCTCATGTCAAGTATGAATATTCCCATTGAAGAGCAAACCACAGGTGAGGTAGATAATAAGAATTGCCTATAAAATCATTTGAATATCTCATATGCATGATGTCACAATCATTTTTTTTTGTAACTCATACATCATCTCAATGTGCCTATCCAAATGAAGGCCCAACCCAATAATTTTCCTTTTCATGGCTTTCTCAGGATGTCCATGCAATTTCATTCAATCATAGAGGAAAACAATGTTTGCACAAGTCGGTAATGGTGTGCACAAAAAACATCGGGTCATTTGGCTCTTTGGTAATCCTACCCCAAGATGTGGGCAAAGGGTAATGTATGTTTTTCAAGTCAAGGCATTCAAAGATGTTGGGAAAATACAACCTTTAAGATAATTTTTCCCCAATATGTGGATAAAGGACACCATTGGAAATGAAAATTTTGGGCATGGTTAAGGAACTTAGAAGTGATGTGTTTGAAACTTTAGATAGCCTTGACACTTATCAAATTACCAAAATTCAGATTCTTTTAAGAGTGTGCCTCATGTATTGGTTTTCAAAAAATGTTTTGCAAACTAATCAGCTATTTCATTGTTCATTGCTTAGAAGAAGTAATTATTGACCTTTTGGGGTTCATTTCCTGGTCATAAGAAGATGAGGTTCATGAAATTTCAAACTTATATCATCAAAGGAATCAAGATTTTGCGACTAACAGGTCATGGAAATAAGTTGCAAAGTTCATCTCTGAGAAATAATCACCAATTTCTTTAAGATCGAAAATAAATCATGCAAACATAAGCAATTTCTAACAAAAGAAAAAAACCTCCTAAACACCTAAATAATGCTTAAAATGTCATGCCTAAAAATAAGAACATCAAAAATTTAGAATTATCCAGATTGAGTGATTGCGTGACATTCTGCATGTTCAAATCTCGAATTTCCACTGTTCCATAACTTCCAAAGTCAGAGTGTCGCTATCGACGAGATCTTCCATCCTTTCTTTTAGCTGCCTGCATTTTCAGTTGAATGTCCAATTGCCCCCATGTGATAATCACACTTGTTGTTAGGATCATAACTCCTTGCTGATGGATTTGGAGTTATTTTCAAATGTACGAGGGTGAGGTATTGGTACTTCACTAGCAAAGGCAAAAGATCAAATATAGGCATTATCTCTTGAACACGTCTAGCAGCAAGTATAGATGCAGAGACAGGGATTGGCTGATGAAGGTTCTTCTCAACACTTGGCTTTGCCCCCTCAAACTTCAGCAAACCTACTTTTATTAAACCTTGTACCTTAAATTTTAGGGCTGTGCAGTCCTCGATGAAATGCCCCGAGATCCCAAAGTGATAGTCACAAGTAGCTGTGGCATTGTACCATCTAGGGTACGGGGGCTTTAGAGGCTCTAAATAGATTGGTGCAACTAGATGAGCCTGGATAAGCAGGTGAAGTAATTCAGTGTACGACATAGGGATTGGATCAAGCTGTGTATACTTCATCTTCTTGGGTTGCTTCTGAATGGCATGGTGAAAATATGGGTTCAAGTGCGGATTAATTTGAGATGCTGGGTGGGTTCAAAAGATCTTGTTTTATGAATCTGGTTTTCAAGTTCAATCACTTGTACCTTTTCTCTGACCTTATCTAGATTGTTACTTAGACCAATGAGTATACCAGTCCGCCTTTGAAAAGAGTTAATCCCGTGAACAATTGGTTGCTGGACATCTGGTTTGGCCGCAAGCGATAAAGGTCATTGAGAATGAACCACCTTATTAAGACTTTCAACCGTCTTCATCAGATTGAAAAGCTGCCCTTTTATTTCTCAGATATCATGTCCAAATTCTTCTTGATTTTCTTCCAATGCATTAATCCGTGCTTCTAATTGACCACTCATGTCTCCTGAATCTATCTTCCCAAGGAAAAAATCACCAATCATTATTACACTCGTCTTCATGTGATGAATGCATGAGTATCATGAATGAATAAAGTATGTATGCACTATTTACACATAGATATATACATGATGAATGCATGAACAATTATGAAAATGTACACTATGAATGCATGAGCATAAAAAAATGTACATGATAAATGCATGAGCATGGTTAAAAAATGTACATGGTAAATGCATGAACATTATGTACATGGTGAATGCATGAGCATTATAAATGTATGAGCATGGTTAAAAAAATGTACATGGTAAATGCATGAACATTATGTACATGGTGAATGCATGAGCATTATGGATGCATGATGGAAATATCTACATGAAAATAAATGAAAGAATAAAGTTAATTCAAGTAATGACCACAAAGATTTCACAAAATTCAATAGTTAGATACATATTAGAGAAATACAAATAATATTTACAAAATTAAAAATTTGTTAGAAAGTAAGAACATTATTTCATGTGTCCTGTTTCAGGTTATTATCTATAAAATGGGTGAACATGGCTCTATCCTACGGTTGGCCTCTTAAATGTTATCTATATGCTGGGCTCAGGATATTTGACAAGCTAAAAAGGTCCCCAAATTGCTTAACTTCATCCATGTAAGATGAGTAAGGTATCCCATTCTTCGCCCATTATAGGCTCCAACCGGAAGGGTTCAATTCGGGTGAGAGTATTTTCCAAAGCCACTACGGAGGTTATTACCTCACGAAAGCTTTGGCACTTTACACTCTGAGGGTGTTTCGTTAGCCGTTGCGGAGGTTATCACCTCATGAAGGCATAGGTACTTTACCCTATCCTAAAAGGGACGAGCCCAGGTACAAGGCTTTATGATATGCATCGTGTAGTGTGTGCGAAAGAACATACAAACTTTCTTTTCCCACCCATGAACAAGAAACAAGAGTTATCACTAATAATAAAATAACAATAAAAAAAAAATTAAACACTTTTAAAGATCAATATTTAAAACCTAAGGTATCACAAGACTAATCTATGGCTCGACTCTCTAAAGTCCCCAACGGAGTCGCCAAACTGTCATAACGTGCCAAATACGAATTCAGCATACTAGACACAAACATGGAGTCGCCACTAATGATCTAATCTAGGTGTGATTAGTCACCTATAAGAATATATCCAATTTAAAGTAATCCTAAGCTTGACTAAGACATCTTAAAAAGAATAAGTCTGGTCTACTTATCAGAACTGAGTTCGGGCGTTCGGTTACGTATGAGGAAGGATTAGCACCCTCACAACGCCTATCTAAGAGATAGTACCTAATTAGTCTTGTGATTAATTAAATGGTCTTGTCTACCCTATCATCATTTTAATTTGTTTAAGTTAAAAATATCGAAAATCATTTTTTAGGTCTCCCTTCCATCGATCTGGAGGAATTGCTAAAAAAACATTTTCTCACCTCGAGAGTATTCAAAAGAAATCAATCTTTCTATTGAAGAGGCTCTGTCGTCGAAAAAATTAAATTTTAATCCAAGTCTAATTTTCATAATTAAAAACTTGTATTTTATTCATGTTTGCTCAAAAAAAAAAAATCTCGATTTTAATATCGAAAATTACCTCTTAAAAACCCTTCCATCGATTTGGAGATTTTTTAAGAGACTTTTCTCACCTAGAAATTTCTTAGAAATCAACTAATTGCGATTTCTTTGAATTTCATACTTGGAAGAAATCTTAATTTATCTTTGATTTTTAATTAAGCATCAATTATGAAAATTATGATTTAAAAAAAAATCATTGAAAATTAATTATTTTAAAATAAATAAATTTTGACATCTTTGTATCCAAAATCATCCCTTAAAAAATTTTCCATCAATCTGGGGAATTTTTAAGAGAATTCTCTCAGCTAAAAAATTCTCGAAAATCAACCAATTGTGATCTCATCGAATTTCATCATTGAAAAAAATCTCCATTTATTACTTTTATTTAATTAATAATCAATTAAAAAAACAATTAGTAAAAATTAATAAATAATTAATATAAAAATATTTATACAAAATAAAATAAAATAAGATAAGATAAAAGTTAATCAATAAAAATATTCACAATAATAAATATAATTATTCAAGAATAAAAAATTAGACCTGAAATAAAAAATGATGTTAGTAAATAAATAATAAATAACACAAAATAGAATAAAAATAATATGTTAGTAAATAAATAATAAATAACACAAAATAGAATAAAAATAATAATAGATAAATTGATATATATATATATATATATATATATATATAAACATCCAACACAAATCAAATATATAATCAATAAATCATGTAATAATGCATATAATTATAAAACAAACACATAATAATCATATAACAAATATATAAATAAATAAATAAAAAATCATCAATCATTAATTCAATCATGCAATCATTATTACCATATAATCATCAATTCAATCATGCCATAATCATTACATAACAAAAAAAAAAAAAATTGAAAAATGAAACCACCAAAACGTAAACTTAAAGAACACAAATCTTAACACCTGGGTATCCTACCCGGGATGCCGCGCGGATCCCGCAACTTGACCCAAGTGCTAAGGTTAATTTTTTTTTTTTTTCAAATTACTTTTACCTTCTTTAAAAAAAAAATATCTTTTACTTATGAATTCTCTCTCTCCCTTCAAGAACAATAGCATCTATTCTTCAAAGCCCAGATTCAGGCCACCACTGACCATCGTCGCCGACCACCGTTGACCAAATCGAAAAAATCTCAGAAAATCACCAAAAACTCCTCTCGACCTCTTCTTCCCAAAAATCACTTTGGTTTTGTCTGGATCACCTCAAAAAATTGTAGATCTGAGTTTGAAAATTCGAAATCCTGCAACTTAAATTCACCTATCCGGCTCCGTTCACCGTTGAATGATCACCAAACTTAAATCGAGCACTCCTCTAATTATCTCCTATACTTTCACCGTTGGATTTCAAAATAACACTTCTAACTCAAAAAGCTAAGAATTTCGAATCTAAAAACCCTCACCAAAAATCTTCCTATTTTTGCTACTGATTTCCCAAATCTACTGCTTGCTCTCATTGCTTGTGTTTCCCGAATTTGTGTTGTGTCTTTTTTTTTTTTTTGCTGCTGAATTCCAAGTTCTTTTATAAGAAATATGATAGAGTTTTAATTTCATTAGGTCTTTGAAATCTGATCTTATAATCAGATAAAAAAACCTTTCCAGAGTCTGATCCTGATCCAAGAAAAAATTCTAGCTCAATCCAACTTTCTTTTTTTTATTTATCCGAATTTCTTTTTTTCTTTTTTATTTAACTCGAAAATAACATAAAAATTAATTAGAAATTAAAACAAAAAATTAATTAACTAATTAAAATTATCAACAAATAAACCCGGATAAAATCCGGTGTCTACAATGCTATTGCTTTGTTATGCCCTCAGATCAGCAGCCTTCTTTGGGGGGTATAGCCGCATTGGTCGTGTCAAGTTTCTCAGCTTTTCCCCAACACTATCTCAATCTTGAAAAAGGATAACACACAGAGAATTAGGCAGATATAATGGACAACAAAACCTGGTAGAGATAAGAGATTTAATTGCAGTGCGGACGTGTTTTCGGTTGCATCGCATTTATAATTGTTGACGTAACGAATGTTATCACAATCAATTATGGTGAATATCGACGGAAGAGAAAGCAGAAACCGTAAAATATTAACTGTAACGTTATGTTGCAGCTGCTATTCGTTGCAGCTGCTATTTAAATCTCGGATAGGGTACTAATTATGCAAAACTCAGTAATAGAAGCAGGGGCACTAAGGATTGTCAATCCATTTTGCTTCAGAATCTCAGCAATTATGACAACAGTAGGTACAGCTGGGTAAAATTACTATAAATATCAGCAAATATTACGATGACAACAGGATTTATAATGCCATATAGTCCAAGGTATGAACCTTTGATGTATAAATACAGACCATGACCATACTTTTTTTCTGATTTACGATATCAAGCCACTGGCAAGCTTAATAGGAAATCTACAGGTGAATTTGAAATGTCTGGCAATTTCATAGTCACCAACTAAAAGCATGCCATTTTATCTTTCCAAAGAAATGATACATCATATATAAGACATATCTAATTAATACACGAGATTGATGATCCAGTTTGATTACAAGAAGGTTCAAGTAAAGGGATTCAGGTTGGCTAAGAAAGAAAAGAAAAGACAGCTAAAACAGAAGTAGAAAAGAAAAAGGATCAATGAATTTTTACCCATTCCACCTCTGCAACAAAGCAAGGATTAGATTAGATTAAAGAAAACCCCATAAAGTCATAATTAGAGGAAGAATTTAGTTTAAAAGTGAATTGATGAACACAACTACATTTATCCCAACAACCAAGTTTTGTTTATATAATTGCAAGACCTTGTCCAATGATTATTGGATTCAAAACTACTAAAGATCCCATGACTATGCTAAAACTAACCCCAAATTGCAAGCATAAGAAAACGATTAAGCACCAAGAAATCTAACTCTACATTGCAAAGAAACAGAAGATATATGATTCCAAACATACATGAAAGCAACAGACAAAGAAACCTTAGACATAAATAGCTAAAACCCATTTCAGAACAGATACAAGAAAGCATAGAAAACCAATAAAATAAAGAAACCTCAACTTTTACCCCAAGAAAATTAACCCAAAATTTATACAATTTTCTAACCTTGGCAAGATTGTCGGGTTTGGAATAGGCTTTTGATAATTCTCGTCAGTTCAATCCTGCCCAACCTAAATTATTTAAATAATATAAAATATTTTTTATTTAAAATTAATTATAAAATATATAAATAATTTTATTAATATCTTAATATATTTGAAGCAATAAATAACTTTCGGACCGAACAAGACTTAATCAAGCAATTTTTTTTTATTTGGACCGGTTCTATTCGACTGATGAAAACTTTACTTATTTGATAAAGAAAAAAAAAATTTCAATCCATCACGTTTGAATGCTTGTTTGATTTCCTCTGGATTAGGTAGGATAGGTTCTATTCTAAAAAAGATTTTGCTAACGAGTGTCCTAAGAACACTTTTTAAGGTTATTATATATAACAATATTCTTATTTAATGCATTGAAAATGATGAATAAAATTATCAGCTTTTGTATTTAATACAATACTTTTACTATAAATAGTATATTAATTAACCTTAAAAAATGCCTTAAGAACACTCGTTAGCAAAATCCGTTTAAAAGATATAACCAATTCGAGAAGAACGAAAAGTTAACAATGAAGAAAATGACTTGGGCTTAGCTAAGTGAGCAAATTTTCAAGTTGAGCAAGCTTGATTCAATTTATAAAAGTTAACTTCCATTTCCAATATTTTAAGTAGAGACGTTCATGTATCGGACTTGACTGAGCTTGAATAAAAAATTTTTTTACTTGTTCAAGCTCAGTTTAAGCCTGGTCTAAAATCTGTTTTATTATTTAAAATATATTAAAATATTAAAAAATTATTTTTATATCAATATTTATATATTTTATAATTAAATTTAAATAAAAAAAATATTTTTTGTTACTTAAATAATAATTCAGACCAAGTCATACCTGTCGAATCGCATAGATAATTCGATTCATGAACAGGTCTAATTTCAAGTTGAATTGAACAAATTAAAAAACCTAAAACACCATACGTATTTTACTATTTTCACTGTGGTTCAATGTCACTTTCACATTTAAGTTTAGGTGGTGGCAAAGCAACTTTGTTTTATCCATTTTTAAGCATCATTTCCCCTTTAGGTTATTCTCTAGGAACTTGATGTTTGTTCCTTCAAATTTGTGCTATATGTCTGTATATAGAAACATTTATAAAAAGATTAGTCAAACTTTTTGGGCTTTTGCCACTAAAGTTGCAAAAATATCTTCTAAATTTCAAAGATACAGCTTTGCTTATTAATTGGGAAAAATTAAGTACTTCTCTTGTTTAGTTGCAAAAAAAGTTTCTTTATTTTGTTACCAATGTTCTTTAAGTCAAATGTAAAATTGATTGAATAATGCTTAAGAATTCACCATTTAATTGCATAGTTCCCATCATTTAAATGCATGAGATATTTTTTCTTTTGGTAAGAAAAAGAAAAGAAAATATCTCAAATGTATTTAATCCTATATCTCCATCAATGTTTTGGAGCTCAATTAGGTAAATTTTATTATTTTCAACTATCTTTACAATCTTTTTTCAAGTGAATAAATTAAATATCTTATAGTTTTTTTTTATAAAGGATGTCGTAACTTGGGGATAAGAAAAAAATTACAGATGTTGAGATTCGAATCTCAAACATGTTAAATGTCACATCTTGAAAATGACTGCATAATTAACTAAGCTAAACCTCAGATTCATCTTATAATTATTTTTGAAAAATGACATGAGTTGCTGATATAGCTTCTTTTCGATTCTTTTATTAGTATATAGCTATTTTCTATTTACCGAAATACCTATATTTTGAAATTATTGTCCAAAATTCGTTAGTTTTAAAATCAACTGGGAAATCCTCATCCCCAATGGAAAAAAGAAGAAGCTATATACTGATAAAATTGAAAAAAAAAAAAACACAAGGGAAATCGCTATGGGGGGTGGCGATTTCCCTTGGTGTTTTTACAATTTTTTTTTTTGAATATACCAAGGGAAATCGTCATGGGGGATGACGATTTCCCTTGGTATTATTTTTTTTAAAATTTATATACTTTATTTTTTATAATTTATTAAATTTTTTTAATTTTATAAAAAATAAAATTTTAATTAGATGATAAAAAAATTAATTTATAAAAAACATATATATAATATAACAAGGTACAAACTTACATGAAAATATATGTGGATATCTTCTAATGCTGACACATAGGAAAAATCTAATCTTTATTATATATATATTATTCAATTTTGAAAAATAAATCTTACCAAAATAATTTATCATCAAATTTTTAAAATTTAAATTTCATTTTCAAAAATCAAATTTGGGCTATTTGAATTATGAAATAGATAAAACATTTCTTTTAAATTAAGATTAAATACAACAGAATTTTACAAGACTAATTAAAAAAGTCCAAAACACATTATATAAGTAGAATTGTTTTTTATATTTATTTTAAAATTTTACTTTCTTTTGTTTTTTTGTGTATAATATATATATGTGTATTTTATTTATATTTTGATAATATTAAAAATTAAATAATATTAATATATATATATATATATATTTAGACATAATTAAATAAATTTAATTCATGTGTCGCACGAGTAGCAAACTAGTTAATTATATATAATTGAAGGCTTCTGACATAAAGCATACTGAAATAAAGTTAAAGCATATTAATATAAAACAGTTGTCATAAAGCTAAAGCAACAAAGCTGTGTTTTTTTTTTCTTTTTCAGAGCTCTTCTTTTGAGGTGAATGGGAATCAGAAAGATTCTTCTACTGAGGCTAGCTTTGAGCAGGAAATATTTTGTTGTTTGTCCATTAAGGATTTCTAGCCAAGTGCAAAGCTTCTGATGGGAGCATGATCGTAAGATTGACATGTCTTGTTTGCAAAGGTTCTTCATACCAATCATCCATTAACCATTCTCTTTTTACAGTCACATAGGTGTTACGGTCCATTAGTAACTGATGAACATACTCAAGAGGGTAAGATCCCCATGGTTCTTCCTGGTGTAGGGGGTAAGGTTCTTAGGTAGAGTACTGATTCTTTTGGCATAGTAGGTCAAGAATTTCATTGCGAAGTTGGACCTTTGTAAAAGGATTCTCGTATAAGGAGAAGGGGAATTTCTTGTATGGTTGTGTCGATGGTTGAAAACCATGTTTTGTATAAGGTCTGTGGAAGAGAATGATGGTGTACGTGTATAGTGTATTAGTATAGTCTTGGAGGATGGCTTGCCATTCTTTGAGAGGGTAGAACCATAATAGGAAGACTGGTAAGTAATCTGTCTGGAATCTATGTTCAGTTGCCCAATAAAGGTTCAAGATTGGGAATTCGATGGCGATGGTATAGACCTAACAGAAAAACCAAAGAAATGAAAGAAGTTCTCGAGGGAAGATAGTGTAGTAGGGTATGCGAAAAATGTGAAGGAATGGCGACTGGGGGTTAATCCAAATCGGTATGAAAGCATGGCCACCATTTTTTTTATCATAAGGGATTGATAAAAGAAGATTCTATCTTTGGCCCTTGTATTGATTGTTTTCAGGGCTATCTCATTCTTGAGCTCTAAAGGGAGTAAGTCAAGAGAAAAATTTGTGTGAGAGTCTAGCTTTGAGGATGAGGGGCCAACTGAGAGATTCATCATTGATGTTGTTGGAAAGGTCTGGATAGAATTTATAGGACCACATTGAGGTTGCCTTTTATATACTTCAAGGTAGAGCTGAGGGTTTCAGCTGATTTCCAGTCAATCACCCATTGCAAAAAAGATTGGAATCGGATTCCTTCTGCAAAGGATTGGATTATTGATTTTGGTTTAGGGTAAGGGTTTTAGCTTTTTTAGTCAATCAACCATATCTAAAAAATTGGAATTGGAGTCCTTCTGCAATTGGACTATTGATTTAAGGTTAGGGTTTCAGCTGATTTCCAGTCAATCAACCATTGTAGAAAAGATTGCAATCGCATTCCTTCTGTAAAGGATGGGACTATTGATTTAGGGTTAGGGTTTCAACTGATTTCCACTCATTCAACCATTGCAGAAAATATTGGAATCGGATTTCTTCTGCAAAGGATGGGACTATTGATTTAGGGTTAGGGTTTCAACTGATTTCTAATCAATCAGCCATTGCAGAAAAGATTGGAATCGGAGTCCTTCTGCAAATGATGGGACTATTGATTTAGGTTTAGGGTTTCTGCTGATTTTTAGTCAATCAACCATTGTAGAAAAGATTGGAATCGAATTTCTTGTGCAAAGGATGAGACTATTGATTTAGGGTTAGGGTTAGGGATTCAGCTATTTCCCACCAGACTTAACTCAATCAACCATTATAAGTATGATACTACCTCCTCATTCTCTCCTCATTTTCATCAACTGTTTCCCCTCGACATTCTCATCCTTCTCTATTTTTCCTTCGTCATTTTCATCTCTTACTATACAACATGAGAAAAAGATTGGTCGCATTGGTCTATTATAATGGAAAATTTTTTAATACTAATGAAGGTGCTACCTTTGACTGTGAACGATCTAAAAGCTTTCGTGTTGATGAAGACGTCAAATTAGAGGAACTGAAGGTGAAAATTCATACAAAAATCAAGTTGGAAATAGAAAAAGTGTTTCAGAGATTAAGTATAGGCTTCTTGTTTCTATTGGTGAAGGATATGCCCGGTATAGGACTTTTCCACTTGAAGATGATGATGATGTGAGATGCATGTTTGATGCTCACGAGAATTTGAAAATGTTGGTGTACTTGAGTTATATGCTGACATAGAGGATGTTCACGATAATTGTGGGCCTTCAAATGTTCTCACTACAGACAACTTTCCCACAGAAGATGATGATTCTGGGCATTTGTATGTTCACACCACATACGACGTTCCCACAGAAGAAGTCGTTCCACTATCTCAAGCTACAACGTCTCATAATTCATTAGTCTCACAAACAATTCCTACTGCCCTAGAAGATGAGCCAGCTGGTGTTGATATTGTTCCGTCATGTGGAGTCCATGGTGAATATGTTGGTGACTTTAGTGAGCAGGAATAGGATGCTGAATTCGCAAATGATAGTGATGACAACAATGATTATGACCCAGACGCCGTCGCTACTGAGATCAACACTCATAGAGATTTTCCCCCATATGAGGCTGTATCCCATATGCACAGCCTGGATCTGGAGGCAATGCAAGTGCCAGAATTTCCTTAGTATGCTCATACATTTGCTACGCCTCTGACTTGGGATCCATCTGTTGGTGTAAACCCTGCAAGCCAATCTAGTTTGACTTGTAAGACACTATTTATATATTCATGTATTCCACATTATAGTTTATTAATTATATTTAGGTATTTTTTTATCCATAAGTATTGTTATAATTGTTATAAATAACTTGTGAAGATAAAGCCCATGAAACACAATGGCATTGCAAAGGAATTGTAAAGAGTTACAATTATGAAGATCCTTATGCATCAATGCCGTGTTTCTAAAACTGATCCTGATCATCGTATTGTCAAGACAGGGCATTGACAATGCTCAAAGACTGGTATATGTTAAGCCTTCATGCACTTGATGCATGCAACCGGTCTCATAGGTTGAAAGTATAAAGATACTTGGGGATAACATATGGGTGCTTGTTAGTTGAACAAGTTCACTGAACATGACCCACTATGAGAGTTGCATTTGGTATTTCACTCAAGTGTCTATCGAAAATACTCTCATGTGTCAATAGTGTAAGTAATCCTTTGACTTCTGACACCAGGTCATCTTGTATGTGAACTATCATACTTAGATTTCATCACGAACGGGTCCCAATCACGAGGATGCTTATAGTAGGGTGTTATTGGGTATGATATGAAGCATACGAAGATGAATGAGTGGTCCAGAGAGGATTCATCACCCCAAGTGATATGAGGGGACATATCTCACATGTATCTGGCTTATATTAACTTATGGAAGTCCTTAGCCAAAGCAATACTTAAGGAGTTAATATTAAAGCTGCAGATCTAATATGGAATGGGATTAAGAGTAGACACTAAACCATGCTCTTTCTTGTCCCGGGATATTTGAAGGGATCGAATTACACATACATATTGTACACGAAAGGCTTGTTGAAGCTTGATGACTCTCTTGACATTTGGGTGGCCATGATGCATTGCTAGATGCCGCTCATGATTTTTAAATATAAATAAGAAATTCTTAATTGAATTAATTATATTTATTGCCAACATGTTAAGGGCCTAATGAGTCACACACAAAAGGTGATTAATGAAATTAAAATGAGATTGGGCCAGATTAAATATTCATTAAGTGTTGTGGGCTTAGTGTGAATATTTAATAATATGTATAAGGGCTTTAGTGCTGTTAGTCCAATAGTTGACATACACTAAACCTAGTTATATATATATATATATATCTTATGTATGTTTTTTGCAGCCACTCTATGCTAGCCAAGAAACCCTGTAAGTCGACACCTCACTCTCCTTAAGAGTGAATCGGTCGAACAACATAGGAAAAGAGAATACGATTCTTCTTGTTATTTTTTACTAACCAAGGTAGAGGAGGAAGGTTTCTCACAACCTAGACTACTAGCATCGTCTTAGCAAAACATAATCTCAACCTTGTGAAGGTTTTCGAATCACCTGCGTGGATTACTGTTAGAGGTCGGACAATTGGACGGCTTTGGTTTGCAACAAGCGAGCTTTGTGTACAAGAACATCAAGAATCTTTTTTGAAGTTTCGGCAATCTCCATTACAGAGGTATGAGATTTTGATTGTTATCTGTTCTTGACAAGATGATCGTTGTAGACACCTAATTTTGTCCGGACCATTAAAACAGGTATATTTTCTTCCTAAATTGATGTTTCCGAGTGTAAAAAGACTTTTTTTCATCCTGCAGGTGGTACTCCGAGACTTAGTTTAAAGGGGCGAGCATAAAACGTCAAACTTGAAAAAGTCAACCTCAGAAAAAGTCAACCTCGAAAAAGTCAACCCCAGAAAGTCAACTACTGAAAAAATCAACCCATTTTCAAAATCAAGATTTTAAGCTCAATTGAAAAATGGCGAAAGAATTTTGATAATCTGAGGTCTACATTGAAAGATATGGAGTTCAGAAGTTGGAATTTGGAGATTCAGTAGAAAGAAAACCCTAATCCGAGAAATTTGGGGAAAAGTGCTTAAACGATCAAATTGGTTGAAATTGAAGGTTCCAAATGAAATATAAGCACTGACTACGGGTAATGGAGAAGTCACTTGTAGGAAAAAATGAAAGAAAAGTCAATCCGGGAGAAAACCGAGAATTAGGATTTTTAGTGGATTTCGGTGAAATTGAGAAGAATCACAGAAATGGCCCGACTTGGTAATAACAAAGCCCCCAATGGATGAGGAATGATTAAAAAGGATAGCCCAAGGCTCAGCTTGAAGAAAATCTGAAAATCGGACTTGTTTTAAGCAAAACCGGGTTTCGGAGGCAAAAGGGCAAAATTGGAAAATTTGGGAAAAATAGCAAATGGACTCCAAAAATTCTGAAAATTTGTCAATCTCATTATTAAATCATTTGAAATATATTGGTAAAAGAAAATCTTAATTCGGAGTTCGTTTGCAAAATGGCCAAATCTCGGGCTTCTTATGTAGTAATTCAAAAAGAAAAATCCTGAAAAAATAGCAAATGAGCTCCAAATCTTTTGAAAATTTTCAAATATCATTGTTAAATTATTTGGAAGAGATTGGTGAAAGAAAATCTTGATTCGGAGTTCGTTTGCAAAATTGCCAAATCCTGAGCCTCCTATGCAATAATTCAAACAAATAAATCCCGCAAAATAGCAAATGGACTCCAAAAATTCTGAAATTTTGAAAATCTCATTTTTAAATTATTTGGAAGAGATTGGTGAAATAAAATCTTGATTCGGAGTTCGTTTGCAAAATGGCCAAATCCCGGGCCTCCTATGTAGTAATTCAAGCAGATAAATCCCGAAAAATACCAAATGAGCTCCAAAAATTATGAAAACTTCCAGATCATACTTTTTAATTATTTTGAAGATATTGGTGAATAAAAATCTTGATTTGGAGCTCGTTTAAAAAATGGTAAAATGTAGGGGCATAAAATGGCATTTTTGGAAGAAAAAATCCAAATAAATAGCAAACGGACTCGGATAATTTTGAAAACTTCCAGAACTCAATATGCTATTATTTTTGAAGTATTTAAAAAATAAAAATTTAATTTGGAGTCCGTTTGATATTTATTTGCATCCGGGGGGCAAAATGGTCATTTCATCCAAGCAACCGAAATCAGAGTTGGGCTGGAAAAGAGAAGTGCTGGCCTGCCCAGGCCCAAAGGAAGGAGGAAGCTTCTGATTTTTCAATCAAATGGCTAAAAATCAAGAGTTAGTTAGAGATTCTCTTTGATCAAGCCATGGTGATTAAGCCACATAGGCCAAGAGAGATGTCAACATTATTCTTGAACAGCTGTAATTTGAGAGAGCTGAGATGCTAATCTAAAGGTGGTAATTTCATGATTTTTTCACCTTGAATTATTAGCCATTTGATGGAAGATTGGTTACAAAAAATGACAACATCTTTGAAGAATTAAAGGGCCATTCGGCCAGCACTTGTTGTGGGGTCAGAAATTTCATTTTTCATCTTCATTTTGCTGAGTTCTTTTGGTTTTTAATTGGTTTTTCTCTCCTTGGTTGAAAGCAAAATAGAAAAGTTTAGAAAAGAAAGGAAAGTTTGAAGAGATAAAGCTTGAAAGATAGCTTCTTGAGGTTGCTCTTGAGCACCAACTCTTGCACTTTCTTGATTTTCCATTCTTATTTTTGCTATTTTGATTACTATTTGGTGAGATTCCATTTTAAATAATTTTTTTTATTGTTCTTCTTAAGTTCTTCCTTCATCTCTTTCTTAAATATATTTTTTACATTTTTTTTTACAATATACTCACCATGGCTTAATGGCCTACATTATTCATTTAAGTTGCTGTTTTGATTTATTTTACCATATTGTTTATGTTATTTTCTTTGATCTTGGTGTTTTAAATGTTATTTTACTTCATATTCTTGAGTTATATTTTAATTTGGTTGCTTTGTTTGTTGCCATTTATGTTTTAAATATCATGTTTTTGCATTTTTAATTTTATATTTTCATTACGTTTAAATCTGAGCATGTTTTAGATTTAGTATATCAAGTGTTTGTGAAAATGCTTGTGTGGTCTTTGCATGATTTGAGTTTTATATCTTAGTTGAGCATGTTTTAGATTTAGTATATTAAGTGTTTGTGAAAATGCTTGTGTTGTTTTTGCATGATTTGAGTGTTATATTTTAGTTGAGCATGTTAGTATACCAAGTGTTTGTGAAAATGCCATGCTTGTTGGAGCTTGAGGCCATTTGGCTACTCCATGTGTTTTGCATTGTGTGTTGCATTTTTGCCATGTTAGTTGGCAGGTTTTTGCATTTGAATGACATTTGATTTAGTTTTGCATGCTAGTATACCAAGTGTTTGTGAAAATGCCATGTTTGCTAGTCACATTATTCCATTCGGCCACCCTTGGAATTTTTGCATTTTATGTGCATTTTTGCTATGATTAATTGATAGGTTAGCATATGCATGATATTTGGTTGAGTTTTTGGTTTAAGCATGCTTTGTGTTTGTCAAAATGCCATGCATATTTTAGTTATTAGGTTTGGTTCATTTGCCATGCATGTTCATGCATTTTAGGTCTAGGTTGCATTAAATGCCATGCAAGTTCATTTAGGTCTAGGTCACTATATGAATGCCATGCAATTTTCATGACATTTAGATTTAAGCTCATGCATTTCATGCACTATGTTTGCTGTATTGTTTCATGCATTTCATGTTCATGCCACTTGAATAATGACTTGAGCCAATTAATGGTTCAAAGTCATGCTCTCTTGAGCACACTTGTGGAAAATTAAGTTTGTCAAATTGATTATTCTACCTTTGTGATTTTTTTTACTTAGCCCATTTTTATCTAAATTTTAAAAAGCCCTAGCTACTGTTTGTGAGCTATTTTATGAGTTTCAAATATTTTTACTTTGATTTTTAAATGATTTTATCAAAGGCAAAAAATGTGTTTTGGCAAAGCAGTTTTTTCACCTAGTACTCGTACATCTCCGATTTTTCTGGGAATTCATCTTTAATCAGAAAATTAAGACGATTTTTTTCCATGTAGTTTTACATGTCCTGAGTCTTCGGTATTTGTTTCAGAATTTTTTGAATTTTTAAAAATAGGGTAAAAAATCGTGGCTTAAAACTGGACAGTGGAGTCAGAATTGAATTTAAAGAAAAATCATTTTTTTGTTTTGGTTAAGTTACCTAGAGTGGGCTGATTAGGAGGGTTAGCTACTGACTTAGGGTAGTTTCTAAGCCTTTTAAAACTCTAAAAATGGTTTTTCAAGTCTCGGGTTAAGGGTAGTCAAGTCCGGATTTTTAAACTTAGGAAATTAGAGCCATTTTAAAAAGATTTAGCCCAGTTTTTACTTTTAATTCAAGCTTTTCAAAATTGTTTTCAAACAATCACAAAGTATTTCGGTTTTAGAATATTTAATTTGACATATTTTCCTAAGGTAGCCGGATATCTTTTTAGATATACGGATTTCCTTAATTAAAGGAAAACATACATTTCATGCATTGCATTTTCCATATTCATGCATTTTATATAATATGTAATTCTTGCTATAATAATTCCTATTATATTGTTATTATTTTGATTTATATTTTTTTTTTGATGTTATATGGTTTACTATATGGTTTTGAATATTTCATGATATCCTATGCTTTTATTTAGTTATTCTTATATTTAGCATATACTATGTTCATGCATTATTATTTTTATTTTTATGCTTATTATATGATAGCATTATTCTATATTTCATGTCATTTAAATTATATGCCATATCATTCATATTTGCCATGTCATTTAAATTATTTCATTTCATATAGAATATATTATGTTACTTAGGTTATTTCATTTCATGTAGAATATATTATGTTACTTAGGTCATTTCATTTCATGTAGAATATATTTTGTTACCTAGGTTATTTCATTTCATATAGAATATATTATGTTACTTAGGTCATTTCATTTCATTTAGAACATATCATATGACTTAGGATATTTCATTCATTTGGGATATATTATGTCATTTAGGATATTTCATTTCATTTAGAATATATCATGTGACTTAGGATATTTCATTTCATTTAGAATATATCATATAACTTAGAATATTTCATTTCATTTAGAATATTCTAAGACATTTAAATTATATCATATCATTTAGGTTGCATTATATTATTTAGATTTTGCTATGTCATTTTATTTATGTCATGCATATACATATTCATATCTTTTAAAATGTTTTCAAAAAGATAATGATTTTTTAATAAAAAAATAAAGATATTCCCTAGTTAAAATAATTCATGAGTTCTCTACCGGGTTTGCTGGAGGGAATATCATCAATTATCATTAATAAAGGAATATCTTTCTTTCAAAAAAAGAGAATGATTCGGAAAGTTTTCCAAAAATAATAAAAATTTCTATATTTTGCCACGTTTGTTGGGGAATATAGGAAAATTTTGAATTTATAAATTTCGGATCATTTTCAATTAAAAATGGTTTACTTTTCTTTAAATTGGGAATTAACTTGAAATACTAAATTTAATATCAACTTTTTTACCGAGATTTGAGATAATACACGATTAATAAGGTACCGATTTATACGGGCGTTGTGGGGGTGCTAATCCTTCCCGCACGTAACCGACTCCCGAACCCGCTTCTTTGATTTCTCTGATTTATAACGCAGACTTGAAATTGGTTTTAAAAATGTTTTAATTAATTTTAAAATATTTTATAAAACCGGTTTTAATAGGTGGCCAATCACACCTAGCTAAAAAAGATTGGTGGCGACTCCATGTCTTTTTCAAGGTCATTTTCAAAACCTTCATTTTTCTAGAGGAATTAAGTCGACTTTTCCTCGGTTTTTTAATGTCACACTTAATGAATAATAAAGTCTTGCGATGAGACTCGTTATTTTTTAGGTTGCGACAGCTTGGCGACTCCACTGGGGACAATTAGAGAGTCAGGCCTAGAAATTAGTCGTGTGTTATCAAAGTCTCGGTTTTGTTGGTTAAATTGGTATTTAATTTTAATTCCCATATTTTTTAAAAAAATAAAAGAGAATTTTGAAAATAAAAAAATATTTTAAATATGTCCATCGTCATGTGCATTCATATTATTATTTGTTCTCTGGTTATTATGTCGCATATATTTATATGTTTGCTTGACAGATGCTTTATATTGTTTGATTTTAGTGGGGTATTTAGAATAAGGGGTGTTGAATAGGTGGTGACAAGTTTGTTTTGTTCCTCTGCACACACTGTATTTGCATTTGCATAACATGAATCCTCTACCCGGGTTTCGTCCTTTTAAGTGGGAGTAAATTAACTACACCTTCGTGATGTTCCTCCGTATGGGCTAGTGAAACACTTTCGGAATATAAAGTACCTAATGCCTTTGTGATAATCCTCCGTACGGGCATAGGAAAATATACTCTAACGAATTGAACCTGCTTTTTATCGGGGTGCCTTACTAGCCTTCACCGGCGACAGTGAGGAACAATTCGGGACCTTAGAATCGATTCACCTTCATATAGTGAACCTAGGCGAGACCATGCCGGATTTCCGTTAAGATATACCGAAGATAGGAACACATGGAGGGACATTTCTAAACCTTTTGTTACCTATTTTACACTTTGGATAAGTTTTGTAGATCGGGCAACGATGTACGTACATCGCCCGTAATAAAGATGTTAATCCGTCCCAAAGGCATGTGATACCTATATAAGTAGATATTTGTCGGGGTAAATATTCATTAACTATTTGAAATAAAAAATAAAAATCATTTTTCAAGCAGTTTTGCATTTTGCACATTTCATACATGTGAGAATAGAGCATGTATATTTTTGGTTGTGTTATTGATCTTATTCTTTGCAATAAACAGCTTGGTAATTTCATTTGATGACTTCATAAAACCGGTAGTGTTACATGAACATTTGGATATTGTATCATAGTAGGATCCACTACCCCGAAATTCTTTTGAAAATAATATGATTGGTTTTTCATAAAATAAAAAAAAAAACATGATTAAAAAAATCGTGAATTTGGAGGCAAATCTTGCATAATGAGATTTTTGAATAATCAAGATTTAGGTCCCAACAATTTCATGTAATCATTGATTTCTTTGTATATACCTTGGTGTTAATTCATTTATTCTTTATTTGTATCATTTTGACATCGTGTTATAGTCCTAACATGCATGGTTATTCATTGTAGAATACATTTGTGATATACATGGTCATTCTTTGTACCTACCTTTGTATTAATTCATTTATTCTCCGCATGTATTCATCTTGACATCATAACATGCATGGTCATTCGTTGTAGAATACATACATGGTCATTATTTGTATATACTTGTGCATCAATTTATTCATTTTTTTTAAATGCATCATGTTGACATTAGATTGTATCCATAGCATACATAGTCATCATAATTTTTCTGTATATGGTCATGCATTAATCATCAGTATATTCATGCACATAGGAATAGAGTATGTACATTCATAATTGTATTCTTAATCTCATGACATTTTCATTTGCATGAAAGGGGTTCGAGATATGAGGAATGAATCGGAGGAACGATTGGGTGCTTTGGAACGCAACCAAGAGGAATGTAGACATGAAATCCGAGAAGTGAAGGAACGGTTGGCCAAATTGCTGAAAATGGTTGAGGATATGGGTAAAAGTAAAGAGGAACTTTCTCAGGGCTCTGCATCGCCTTCGGATCAACCAAAACCATTAGGTCCAAAACATACAATCCTTGCTGGATCCTGCACTTGTCAATGCCACAAAGGTTACAATCCTGATGAAATTATGGACAAAATCGTAAAAATGATTAAACCTGAGAGCCTGATACCAAAGATAGAAACCTCGGATCCAGTACCATACCTGCAAACTGTTCTAGGTCCAAACCAGTATCCTCACCCTACTATGGTCCAATCGTCCATTGGGATGACCACTGCGGGATTCTTGAATCCCACTCCATCATCAACAATTGTCAGTTTATACTACTTCCCTCATCAATCACCTTATCCAGCATCTGAGATAGAAACCTCGAGCTATGTACAACCTTCAAAAGCCCCGTGTCCAAATTCATACCCTTACCATGCTGCTTCGCCACATCTCCATGTAAACACATTGGTTCGGACCTTAGTACCACCACCAAGTGCCCCAACTCCTAGGTTCAGTGTGACTAAGAAACGACCCCAAGATAAGGCCCAAAGGCCTTTTGATCCCCTTCCAATTAGCTACTGAGAGCTTCTCCATATACTGATCCAAAATCACATGGTTGCCTGTATCCCATTGAAACCCCTGTTACCACCATATCCAAATGGGTATAATCCAAATGCAAGATGTGATTATCACTGTGGAATTGTTGGCCATAACATTGAAGACTGTATAGCATTCAAAAAGAAGGTGCAAACTCTTATAAATGCCAATTGGTTGGATCCAACGACACTGATTGATAAAGGACTGGGAAAGCGCCATTAGGATTGGGAGATTTATAGCATTGAGGTGGAAAGACTTCGGTCTTATATGATGTAATAGGATTTCACTTTTTCAATAGCCGACTCTTATAGCCTTAGGATGCTATGAAGAATAAAGTGCTTGTAAAGACAGTTTTAACCACTGTTCAAATTTTGTAAAACATGGTTTATACCATTGTGAATGTTGATATGGGAATGAATTGATTATGTTTCAAATTTATGAGAGGTTGATGATTAAGTTCCTCCGATTCTTATTTCCTCCGTGATATCATCCTCTTTTGCATTTGCATCCGATCAATTATTGGTCATACCATACATTCATACATGTATCATGTTAGCATCAGGTTGCATTTATGCATTCATAATCAGCATGATTTTTCTATATATATCCATGCATTAATTTGCTTATTACATACATCATGATTAGCATTAGGCCGCATTCATGACACACATGGTTAGCATGATTTTCTTCATATATACTCTGTATCAATCATTCATTGTTTGCATGTATCATAATTGACACCGTGTTGCATTCATAGGATATATGATCATTCATTGGGAAATATGCTAAAATGGACATGATCAGTCATTGCATATATCCATGTGTTGATTTGTTTATTCTTTGTTTGCAACATGTTGGTATTGTGATTGCATTTATTACATATATGGTCAGCATGTTTCCATTGTACATGTCCATACATCATATTGTTTAGGCTTCATATGCATCAAATGACAATCATGGCTCATTCATCATGACATACATTTGGGGGAAATAAAACAGAAGTTGGCTTGGCTTTAGGAGTCTTTGAAAGAATTTCCATTTCAAATCAGAAGAAGTACTGAGTACACTTTTAATACAGGCTGGTGCTATGGAGGATGAACAAGTTGCCTGAATGGAAAAAAATGGAAAGGGAACTGAGAGAATTGCGAGAACATCTAGCAAAGTCTCAAGCAGAATCTAAGGATCAGATGACTAAATTAATGGAGCTGATGTCCGCCGTAATCAAGGGAAAATGATACACTAAAAACTTTGTCGCCAGGAAAGGGTTAGAGGCACAAAAGGGTCAGAATGAGGTCGTAATGATGGATGCCCAAAACAAAGTTAACCCCGTCAATGTCTTAAACTCAGATGATCCAGCTGAACAGGCAAAGTTGAAAAGGGTTGCAGTAAATAAGGTTGAGTTGGCAGATTCCGAAGGGAAATATCAGTTGTTAGATGAAAGGCTCCGATTAGTAGAAAGAACAGATGTATTTAGGAGTTTAGATGCGAAAGAACGATGTTTGGTCCTCGATTTAGTCATTCCTCCTAAGTTCAAGATCCCTGACTTTGTGAAATATGACGGGACGACTGATCCATCAGCACATATCACTATGTTCTGCCGGAAGATGACAAGTCATATAGATAATGATAAGCTTTTTATTCACTGCTTTCAGGATTGCCTCAGCGGGTCCGCAATTAGGTGGTATAGTCAGTTGAGCAAGGATCAGATTCGCTCTTGGAATGACCTGGGTAGGGTTTTTCTAAACCAGTACAAGCATATGACCGACACGGCGCCTGACTGTCTCACCTTGCAAAATATGAAGAAAAGAGCTACTGAGAGCTTCAAAGAATATACGCAACGGTGGATGAGCCTGGCCGCCCAAGTACAACCGCCTTTAACTCAGAAGGAAACTACTGTCCTTTTTGTGAATACACTACAGGCCCCATACTACGATAGACTTGTCGGCAACACCACGAAGAATTTTTCGAACATGGTAATTTCAGGGGAGATGATTGAGAATGCTATCAAGGATGAGAAAATTGAAGGAGAAAGAACATCCAATACCAAGAAAAAAAGGGCATCTGAAAACAAAAAGGAAGATGCCCAAGTCGTGGAAGACTTTGCCCTACCTCCCCAATTCTCCTCGTATCAGCCATTTTACTCTACCCTGAACAATGTCTCTCAAGGTTTTTATCCCTACCAACCAATGACTGCAACTACACTAGAATTTACATCTGTCTATCAATCGAACACCCTTGGGAATAATCGAAGGGAGCATAAAAAGCGAAAAAGAAATCAGGATGACCCGATTCCTATGACATACAGTGAGCTATTACCTCAACTCATCCAGAACCACCTTGTGACACCCATGCAATTAGAGCCTCTGAAGCCCCCTTATCCAAGTTGGTATGATGCTAATGAGTGTTCTGGTTATCATTCTGGCAATCAAGGTCACTCAACAGAGAACTACCCCACTTTGAAGTACAAGGTCAGAGATCTCATCAAGGCTAGTTCGATAAGTTTTGAAGATGGGAAAGCCAAGTGTTATAAGAAACATTATGCATGATCATATTAGGTTTTTAACGCATGTATTTCTATACACTGTGATGATGAAAGCACTTGTCTGATGTTAACATCTGCATGAATTAAATGAATTTTGAATTTTAAATGCTTTGTGTTTGTTGTGTTTTAACAATAACTTGAATTTGCAAAAACAAGCATTAAGGAATTTTTAATAATGTATAGTCTCAAGAAGATTGATGATCAGTGGTACAAATGACCCAATACCTTCTCTTTTCTCTTTAGGTTTTCCTAAGCCTAAATCTTTTAAACCAAGAACACTTGAAAGACCTAATGCTTCAAGGGATATGAATGATTTGACTTCATAAAACCATTGTCATCACGGAATAAGCAAAGACGTAGATCTTAGTCTAGGCTATGAACAAAGGAACGAACTTTTTGAAAATTTTCAAATTCCTTGAAATTCAAACAAATGAGACATTCTTTCAAGAATCTAGATTTTGATAATTTTGTGTGTGTCAAGATTGTACTAAAACCATTCATGACCTTTCCCAATGACCACAAAACACTAATTGCCCAAACATCACTTCATGATTGACACCCTGGGGCACAATGATTAAACTAGATTATCCCTTGTCCCAGAGAAAACCCATTTTTGGGTCATATTTTCCTTGTATCTTCAAAGAACTCAGATTGGAAATTCAGTCTTTTCAGTTCAGACCTAGACTTGCTATGTTCCTCATTGATACAAATTCTCATGGTTAATAAAATTGGGGCATCATATGTGGAAATGATGGATACATGGTGAATAAGGATGGACTAATGCATGAATCATTGGGGCATGCGATGAAAATGAAAAATGAAAAAAAATTGTGATATCATACATATGAGAATTCGGATGATTCCAAAGTGCAAAATGAAATTCTGAATATCTATTTCCCCTGGGGATTGCTTTTCAAAGTGAATATTTGTGCATGAGAAATGGCCATCTTTCATATCCCATTCGCATAAAAAGAAATTTATCCATACTCACCCCTTTTGAGCCGAAAGAATTCTTTTTTCTTTAAACCCTGATCAAGGATTACCCTCTACACTGGGGGGCAAATGCGAGGAAAGATCTTTTTAAAGATGATTGAGAAATGAGTGACAGCTCAAGGATAGACACAAAGCAAATGGAGCCCCGAATAAAAACGGGCTCACTCTGTCAAAGAAAAAGAAGAGAAAAAGATGGCGAAATGAAAGCCAAGAAAAACAAAAGAAAAATACAACGAAAAAAAAGAAGAAAACAAAATGTGTGAAAGACATGGCAAATTGAAAGCCAAGAACGAGGAAAGAAAGACGCAAAAAGTCAAAAGGAAAGAAATGTCCAAGAAGGGACAAATGGTTCAAAGAGAATCCTCCTCAAGAAATGATCCTTGATCTGATTACCCTCAAACACATATTTTGGGCCTATTTATCCTTTCTTTCTGAACCCTGAGCCATGGCCTACATTACGTGCTTTAAAAGTCCATTTTGATCAAGCATGAATATTTAATTTGAAGGGTTTTCCTCAGATTTTATCCCATCTCATCGAATTATTATTTCACTAAGGAAGAATTTAGAATTCTCAAGTG
This sequence comes from Fremontodendron californicum, assembly GCA_030761205.1. Taxonomy (NCBI): domain Eukaryota; kingdom Viridiplantae; phylum Streptophyta; class Magnoliopsida; order Malvales; family Malvaceae; genus Fremontodendron; species Fremontodendron californicum. The sequence goes on along the minus strand of JAULJL010000022.1, from coordinate 21,088,545 downwards.
TATGGTAGAACAAAAAACAAAATAAAAAGAGAGAAAAATTGGAAAGAATGGGACTCTAAAGCGAAAACCCAAAAATGGGCGGTCTAGAGTAAGATGAAATTTTTTATGCCATCTATGAAAGTGCCGATACAACAAAAAGAAAAGGTCATCTTAAAAAAGTGGTCATTAAGGAACATCTAGAAATTTCTGAACCTCCCAAATTGACAACTCTCATTCGGAGGATTGTTTTCAAAAACTGAAACTTTTTTTCCTCCAAGATTAAACTTTCCGTTTAAACATCCCAGCTAATCTTGACGCTTGTCAAAATGCCTTGATATGGAAACTAAAAGAATGTTGAATTTGCTTGGTTCTCAATGAATTCATGATTTATAAAACCTGTTCCATTTGTGAGCCTAGAAGGGATATACATTTTTGTCATGAAGTTTTTCTGGAAAAGCCAGAATCTTGTTATACCAAGCCTTGCCAGTCCTAGTTAAAAAAACCCAGATTGACACTTAGAGAAATTTCTAACAATGATCATAGTCTTCAAAAGATTTATACATCACACATTGTGGGGTTAATATTTTTTGTTCAGAAGTTTTCAAGATGCGAAAACAAATAAAGAGATTTTTTGAAATACCCATTTTGATGTTGACATGAGACAAGGATTTTTCTAACCCAAAGGTATAGAACTGCCAGGATAGGTCTTGACTTCTAGATGAAAAATGAATTGAAGATATACTCTTATTTGAAGAGGAAAAATGATTTTGAAAGGCTAAGCCAAAGTCTAGAAAAACAATCGGGGGCATTTGCATCACTCATGAGCACTCATCTCTTTATCAAGCTTTTACATCTGCACAGTGTCGGCAAGCATTTGCATCATTCATGGGTATTTGCATTGGCATTATTCCATAAGCATCTGCATTTTACCTTTACATTTACATTCTTCATGGAATTCGCATTTGTGTCATCTCAAGTAATTGCATTATTTCTAGAATCATTGCATTTTCATTATTGTGTGGTAATTATAGTTACACCATTTATAAACCAGCTACATGAATACAATTAGTAGGGGCATCTGCATCATGAAACATGGGCATCAATCCAGGCCATTTGCATTTGCACTAAGAAACATTTACATCAATCCAAGCATTTACATTTGCACCATGAAGCATGAGCACCTTGTTAAAAGACATGTGCATTTGCATCATTTCTCAAAGCTTCTGAAGGAGTTACCCAGAATTTTACAATGAGCAAACCTTCGGTGGTGATAGCCAAAGCTTCTGGTGGGGATATCTAGAATTTTATAGTTTTAAAAGTGAACAAGTCTTCGGTGGTGATAGCTGAAGCCTCTGGTGGAGATATCCAGGGTTTTATAATTTTGAAATATGAGAAATCTTCTTCTGGAGGAGTTACCCAGAATTTTACAATGACCAAGTCTTTGGTGGTGATAGCCAGAGCTTCTGGTGGGGATATCCAAAATTTTACAGTTTTAAAAGTGAACTAGTCTTCGGTGGTGATAGCTGAAGCCTCTGGTGGAGATATCCAGGATTTTATAATTTTGAAAAATGAGAAATCTTCTTCTGGAAGAGTTACCCAGAATTTTACAATGAGCAAGTCTTTGGTGGTGATAGCCAAAGCTTCTGGTGGGGATATCCAGAATTTTACAGTTTTAAAAGTGAACAAGTCTTCGGTGGTGATAGCTGAAGCCTTTGGTGAAAGATATCCAGGGTTTTATAATTTTGAAAAATGAGAAATCTTCTTTTGGAGGAGTTACCCAGAATTTTATTCAACATGTGCATCTACATCAAGAAGCATTTGCATCAACCTAAGTTAGTTGAATCTGCATCAAGAAAGTTTGCATCAAATCAAGTAATTTTCATTTGCATCAAAGACATTTGCACCAATCTAAGTCATTTGCATCTACATCAAGAAGCGTTTGCATCAACTAAAGACATTTGCATTTGCATCATGAAGCATTTGCATCATCTCTTGAAGCTTTCAGGTATAATCGAACTCGTTTTGCTTCTCAAATGAGTCGAGCCCCGAGATCATCGTCGAGGTACTTTCTTTTATATGAACAAGTCTTCGGTGGTGATAGCTGAAGCCTCTGGTGGAGATATCCAGAGTTTTAAAATCCTTTGAAAAGGTAGAAAGTCTTCGGTGGTGATAGCTGAAGCTTCTGGAGGTGATACCCAGATTTTTTACAGTTTTAAAATGAGCAAGACTTTGGTGGTGATAGCCGAAGCTTCTGGAGGAGATACCCAAAATTTTAAACACAGCTGAGAACAAGACAAGTTAAGGCCCCGAGACAATCTTCGAGGTCATTTCTTTTCTTACAAATCGAATTCATTTTCTTAAGATGAGTCGAGCCCCGAGATCATCGTCGAGGTACTTTTTTTATTATGAACAAGTCTTCGGTGGTGATAGCTGAAGCTCTGGTGGAGATATCCAGATTTTTAAAATCCTTTGAAAAGGTAAAAAGTCTTCGGTGGTGATAGCTGAAGCTTCTGGAGGTGATACCCAGAATTTTTACAGTTTTAAAAATGAGCAAGACTTTGGTGGTGATAGCCGAAGCTTCTGGAGGAGATACCCAGAATTTTAAACACAGCTGAGAACAAGACAGGTTAAGGCCCTGAGACCATCGTCGAGGTCATTTCCTTTCTTACAAATCGAATTCGTTTCCTTAAGACGGGTCGAGCCTTGATTAGTCAGGGAATTCAACTTAAGGACAAAATCTTCAATTTACTATTTTTTTTTAAAATAAAAAAAAATTGAAAAAAATGAAAAAAGAGAAAAAGGAAAAAAATGAAAAAATAGAAAATGAAAAATGAAAAAATGATAGAAGAATGAAAAAGAAAACCCTTTTCCCTTTCCTTCACATGTGATTTCACTGACCGTACAAAATTAGTGTCGGTTTATCTTTGCCTAATTCCTGATTCTCAGCAATAGCCAAAGAGAGGCAACTGTAGACACCTAATTTTGTCCGGACCACTAAAACAGGTATGTTTTCTTCCTAAATTGATGTTTCCGAGTGTAAAAAGACTTTTTTCATCCTGCAGGTGGTACTCCGAGATTTAGTTTAAAGGGGCGAGCATAAAAAGTCAAACTTAAAAAAGTCAACCTCAAAAAAAGTCAACCCCAAAAAAGTCAACCCCAGAAAGTCAACTACTGAAAAAATTAACCCACTTTCAAAATCAAGATTTTAAGCTCAATTGAAAAATGGCGAAAGAATTTTGATAATCCGAGGTCCACATTGAAAGATATGGAGTTCGAAAGTTGGCATTTGGAGATTCAATAGAAAGGAAACCCTAATCCGAGAAATTTGGGCAAAAGTGCTTAAACGATCAAATTGGTCGAAATTGAAGATTCCAAATGAAAGATAAGCACTGACTACGGTTATTGGAGAAGTCACTTGCAAGAAAAATTGAAAGAAAAGTCAATCCGGGAGAAAACCGAGAATTAGGATTTTTAGTGGATTTCGGTGAAATCGAGAAGAATCACAGAAATGGCCCGAATTGGTAAGACCAAAGCCCCCAATGGATGAGGAATGATTAAAAAGGATAGCCCAAGGCTCAGCTTGAAGAAAATCTGAAAATCAGACTTGTTTTGAGCAAAACCGGGTTTCGGAGGCAAAAGGGCAAAATTGGAAATTTTGGGAAAAATAGCAAATGGACTCCGAAAATTCTGAAAATTTGTCAATACCATTCTTAAATCATTTGAAAGATATTGGTAAAAGAAAATCTTGATTCGGAGTTCGTTTGCAAAATAGCCAAATCCCGGCCTTCTTATGTAGTAATTCAAAAAGAAAAATCCCGAAAAAATAGAAAATGAGCTCCAAATCTTTTGAAAGTTTTCAAATATCATTGTTAAATTATTTGGAAGAAATTGGTGAAATAAAATCTTGATTCGGAGTTCGTTTGCAAAATGGCCAAATCCCGGGCCTTCTTTGCAATAATTCAAAAAAATAAATCCCGAAAAATAGCAAATGGACTCCAAAAATTTTAAAATTTTGCAAATATCATTTTTAAATTATTTGGAAGATATTGGTGAAACAAAATCTTGATTCGGAGTTCGTTTGCAAAATGGCCAAATCCCGGGCCTCCTATGCAGTAATTCAAGCCGATAAATCCCGAAAAATACCAAATGAGCTCCAAAAATTATGAAAACTTCCAGATCACACTTTTTAATTATTTTGAAGAGATTGGTGAAGAAAAATCTTGATTTGGAGCTCGTTTAAAAAATGGTAAAATGTAGGGGCATAAAATGGCATTTTTGGAAGAAAAAATCCAAAAAAATAGCAAACGGACTCGGATAATGAAAACTTCCAGAACTCAATATTTTATTATTTTGGAAGTATTTAAAAAAGAAAAATTGAATTTGGAGTCCGTTTGATATTTATTTGCATCCGGGGGCAAAACGGTCATTTCACCCAAGCAACCGAAATCAGAGTTGGGCTGGAAAAGAGAATTGCTGGCCTGCCCAGGCCCAAAGGAAGGAGGAAGCTTCTGATTTTTCAATCAAATGGCTAAAAATCAAGAGTTAGTTAGAGATTCTCTTTGATCAAGCCATGGTGATTAAGCCACATAGGCCAAGAGAGATGTGAACATTATTCTTCAACAGCTGTAATTTGAGAGAGCTGAGATTCTAATCTAAAGGTGGTAATTTCATGATTTTTTCACCTTGAATTATTAGCCATTTGAAGGAAGATTGGTTACAAAAAATGACAACATCTTTGAAGAATTAAAGGGCCATTCGGCCAGCACTTGTTGTGGGGTCAGAAATTTCATTTTTCATCTTCATTTTGCTGAGTTCTTTTGGTTTTTACTTGGTTTTTCTCTCCTTAGTTGAAAGCAAAAAAGAAAAGTTTAGAAAAGAAAGGAAAGTTTGAAGAGATAAAGCTTGAAAGATAGCTTCTTGAGGTTGCTCTTGAGCACCAACTCTTGCACTTTCTTGATTTTCCATTCTTATTTTTGCTATTTTGATTACTATTTGTTGAGTTTCCATTTTAAATAAATGTTTTTTTTTATTGTTCTTCTTAAGTTCTTCCTTCATCTCTTTCTTAAATATATTTTTTATATTTTTTTTACAATATACTCACCATGGCCAAATGGCCTACATTATTCATTTAAGTTGCTATTTTGATTTATTTTACCATATTGTTTATGTTATTTTCTTTGATCTTGGTGTTTTAAATGTTATTTTACTTCATTTTCTTGAGTTATATTTTAATTTGGTTGCTTTGTTTGTTGCCATTTATGTTTTAAATATCATGTTTTTGCATTTTTAATTTTCTATTTTCATTATGTTTAAATATGAGCATGTTTTAGATTTAGTATATCAAGTGTTTGTGAAAATGCTTGTGTTGTCTTTGCATGATTTGAGTTTTATATCTTAGTTGAGCATGTTTTAGATTTAGTATATTAAGTGTTTATGAAAATGCTTGTGTGGTTTTTGCATGATTTGAGTGTTACATTTTAGTTGAGCATGTTAGTATACCAAGTGTTTGTGAAAATGCCATGCTTGTTGGAGCTTGAGGCCATTTGGCTACTCCATGTGTTTTGCATTTTTGCCATGTTAGTTGATAGGTTTTTGCATTTGAATGACATTTGATTTAGTTTTGCATGCTAGTATACCAAGTGTTTGTGAAAATGCCATGTTTGCTAGTCACATTATTCCATTCGGCCACCCTTGGAATTTTTGCATTTTATGTGCATTTTTGCTATGATTAGTTGATAGGTTAGCATTTGCATGATATTTGGTTGAGTTTTTGGTTTAAGCATGCTTTGTGTTTGTCAAAATGCCATGCATACTTTGTTTATTAGGTTTAGTTCATTTGCTATGCATATTCATGCATTTTAGGTCTAGGTTGCATTAAATGCCATGCAAGTTCATTTAGGTCTAGGTCACTATATGAATGTCATGCATTTTTTCATGACATTTAGATTTAAGCTCATGCATTTCATGCACTATGTTTGCTGTAATGTTTCATGCATTTCATGTTCATGCCACTTGAATAATGACTTGAGCCAATTAATGGTTCAAAGTCATGCTCTCTTGAGCACACTTTCTGGAAAATTAAGTTTGTCAAATTGATTCTTCTACCTTTGTGATTTTTTTTACTTAGCTCATTTTTATCTAACTTTCAAAAAGTCCTAGCTACTGTTTGTGAGCTATTTTATGAGTTTCAAATATTTTTACTTTGATTTTTAAATGATTTTATCAAAGGCAAAAAATGTGTTTTGGCAAAGCAGTATTTTCACCTAGTACTCGTACATCTCCGATTTTTCTGGGAATTCATCTTTAATCAGAAAATTAAGCTGATTTTTTTTCGTGTATTTTTACATGTCCTGAGTCTCCAGTATTTGTTTCAGAATTTTTTGAATTTTTAAAAATAGAGTAAAAAATCGTGGCTTAAAACTGGATAGTGGAGTCAGAATTGAATTTAAAGAAAAACCATTTTTCTGTTTTGGTTAAGTTACCTAGAGTGGGCTGATTAGGAGGGTTAGCTACTGACTTAGGGTAGTTTCTAAGCCTTTTAGAACTCTAAAAATGGTTTTTCAAGTCTCCGGTTAAGGGTAGTCAAGTCCAGATTTTTAAACTTAGGAAATTAGAGCCATTTAAAAAAGATTTAGCCCAGTTTTTACTTTTAATTCAAGCTTTTCAAAATTGTTTTCAAACAATCACAAAGTATTTCAGTTTTAGAATATCTAATTTGACATATTTTTCTAAGGTAGCTGGATACGGATTTCCTTAATTAAAGGAAAACATACATTTCATGCATTGCATTTTCCATATTCATGCATTTTATATAATATGTGATTCTTGCTATAATAATTCCTATGATATTGTTATTATTTTGATTTATATTTTTTTTTATGTTATATGGTTTATTATATGGTTTTGAATATTTCATGATATCCTATACTTTTATTTAATTATTTTTATATTTAGCATATACTATGTTCATGCATTATTATTTTTATTTTTGTGCTTATTATATTATAGCATTATTCTATATTTCATGTCATTTAAATTATATGCCATATCATTCATATTTTCCATGTCATTTAAATTATTTCATTTCATATAGAATATATTATGTTACTTAGGTTATTTCATTTCATGTAGAATATATTATGTTACTTAGATCATTTCATTTCATGTAGAATATGTTATGTTAACTAGGTTATTTCATTTCATAGAGAATATATTATGTTACTTAAGTCATTTCATTTCATTTAGAACATATCATATGACTTAGGATATTTCATTTCATTTAGGATATATTATGTCATTTAGGATATTTCATTTCATTTAGAATATATCATGTGACTTAGGATATTTCATTTCATTTAGAATATATCATATAACTTAGAATATTTCATTTCATTTAGAATATTCTAAGACATTTAAATTATATCATATCATTTAGGTTGCATTATATTATTTAGATTTTGCTATGTCATTTTATTTATGTCATGCATTTACATATTCATATCTTTTAAAATGTTTTCAAAAAGATAATGATTTTTCAATAAAAAAAATAAAGATATTCCCGAATTAAAATAATTCATGAGTTCTCTACCGGGTTTGCTGGAGGGAATATCATCAATTATCATTAATAAAGGAATATCTTTCTTTCAAAAAAAAGAGAATGATTCGGAAAGTTTTCCAAAAAAAAAATTCTATATTTTGCCACGTTTGTTGGGGAATATAGGAAAATTTTGAATTTATAAATTCTGGATCATTGTCAATTAAAAATGGAATTATTTTACTTTAAATTGGGAATTAACTTGAAATACTAAATTTAAAACTAATTTTTTTACCGAGATTTGAGATAATACACGATTAATAAGGTATCGATTTATACGGGCGTTGTGGGGGTGCTAATCCTTCCTGCACGTAACCGACTCCCGAACTCGCTTCTTTGATTTCTCTGATTTATAACGCAGACTTGAAATTGGTTTTAAAAATGTTTTAATTAATTTTAAAATGTTTTATAAAATCGGTTTTAATAGGTGGCCGATCACACCTAGCTAAAAACGATTGGTGGCGACTCCATGTCTTTTTCAAGGCCATTTTCAAAACCTTAATTTTTCTAGAGGAATTAAGTCGACTTTTCCTCGGTTTTTTAATGTCACACTTAATGAATAATAAAGTCTTGCGATGAGACTCGTTATTTTTTAGGTTGCGACAATCGTTTTGAATTCATAGGCAGATCCATAGAGGGATTCGGTTTCTCTTTGTTTTGTTTTATTCCATTGCGTTGTATGTTTAACTTGTTGATTAAATTATACATTATCTCTGTTTGAGCATGAGCCGAATCCCAACACCATTTATAGTTGATCTGTGTGTTGGGTTACAATTTCCAACGAAAGAGGCTGTGCTTTCAGCTATTAAGCACTATAACATCAAAAACTCTGTAGATTACAGAGTAATTGAATCTGAGTGGACCAAATATTATGCCAAATGTCTAATGCATGGGAAATGGTGCAATTGGAGAATAAGGGCAACATTTATGAAGAAGAAACAGACATGACAGATTAGAAATTATGAAAGGCCTCATACTTGCACATCGGGGAGGATTTCACAAGATCATTGCAAGTTAGATTCTAACATGATCTGTTCATGCATTCTATCATTGGTCCAAGCAAATCCAGAGATGTCCGTTTCAGTTTTGATCGCTGAGATGCTAATCCGGTATGGATACATCAAATCCTATAAGAAAGCGTGGAAAGCAAAGCAAAAGGCAATTGTTCGAGTGTTTGGCGATTGGGATAGATCGTACAATGAGCTACCTAAATGGTTAGGTCCAATGCAACATTTCATTCCTGGTACAATTGTGGAATTGCAAACGGTACCTGCATATCACGGTGATCGACTGGTCCAGAGTTAGAGTATACTCCAACGACTCTTTTGGACATTCAAGTCGTGCATTGAAGGGTTTCCATATTGTAAACCTATTGTGCAAATAGACGGTACTTTCTTATATGAAAAATACAAAGGAACATTATTGTTAGCTATTGCACAAGATGGCAGCCAAAACATACTGCCAATTTCCTTTGCCATTGTGGAGAGTGAGACAACGGAGGCTTGATCATTCTTTTTCACTAATTTGCGTAGACATGTGACAAGACAGCCTGGCATATGCTTGATGTCTGATCGACATGAAGCCATCAAAGTTGCGATCAGACGCGAGGTTAATGGATGGAATCCTCCACTTGCATATTCAGTATACTACATTCGACACATTGCAGCTAACTTTATGAAGAAGTTTAACAATAAGGAATTATGTCGACACATTAAAATGGGTATGGAATCGAATCATAGTTATTTTATCTCTTATGTTTCCTTTAGAATATCAAATAATACTGAAATTCATAAGTCTTTTCTTTTTAATTTTATCAGGATACGAGTTGAGACGACCCAATTTTCATTAGATGTATGAGAATCTTCGTAGAGAAAATGCAGAGGCGGCTAATTGGGTTGATAGGATCCCCAAGGATAAGTAGGCCCAATCATATGATCAAGGAAGACATTATGGGCATATGACAATCAACCTAGCTGAATCTATCAATTCAGTGTTGAAGGGGACGCGTCATCTTCCCATTACTGCTTTAGTGCAATCAACTATTATAGGTTGGCTGCACTTTTTGTTAAAATGGGGAACAAGCAAATTGCAATGATGGAGGGAGGGCACACATACTGTGAAACAGTACAGGCTATGCAAGAAAATCGCAGGAAAGCTAACTCCCACTTTGTTCATAATTTTACGCGAGCAAATCAATATTTTCTGATTGAAGAGTTAGTTGATCCACAAGAGGGAGTTTCTGCAATAAAGTACAAGTCAAGCTTAGTGACATGTGGTGTGACTGTGGGAAGTTTCAAACACAAAGGTTCCCTTGTTCACATGTAGTTGCTGCTTGTGCACATGTCCATGTAGATTACATGCAATATGTGGACAATATCTATAGACTGGAAACTATATTTAATGTTTATAGACATGAAAAGATCTTCATTTTGATAAACGTATATGCTTTCTGTTAAGATCTTTGTTTTGCCAGTTTATTGCATTATGGCTAAAATTTTGGTTCCATGATAATGGGATCTCCATAGGCCTGGGTTCAAACCTAAAAGGTCATTGGAGATAATTTTATTCACTTCGGAAGAGCCAGCAGGCTTTGGGATCAGCTGTTTGGGAAGGTTAGTATGACCAAAGGTATGCAGTGTTTTTTCTGGTTTATTTCTTGTTCGAATCTTCTGTCACCTTATTTTTGCTGATTTAAGTTGTTACTTTTACTGATTAAACTTCAAGATAGTATGTCTCGTAGTTGGAGGTATTCTTGACTCTCGTTTGAACTGTCTAATATGTTTCAACAACATGTAGTCGCTTATTAGGTGGTGTAGCACTTGCTAAAGCTTTGAAGACAATAGTTGATGGTCAAAACATATACTTCTTAGATGTTGCAAGATCTGCAGGATATGCAAAAGATGAAGATGACTTATCCAGTGTGTTTATGAAGAAAGGCAGATACTCTGCTTTTGTTGAGTTGCACATAGAGCAAGGGCCTATTCTGGAGGAGGAAGGTATCTCACTTCTGACTACTACTGCTGTCTATTTCTTGCCATATCTGTGGATCCTCTAATCGGTGCTATTCCTCAATTCAGGTGTATCTATTGGTATAATAACTGCCATTGCAGCTCCTGCAAGTATAAAAGTAGATTTTGAAGGCAATGGTGGCCATGCAGGTGCAGTCTTGATGCCAAACAGGTGATTGTTATCAATAGTGAAATTCTTCTTTCCTCGATGCTTCAGACTTATATAACTCTAATGCGAACTTCTGCAGCTTTCATATTTTCATTGATGCTATCCTTTCGTGCATATTTCATATATATTATATATGCATGTGTCAAAGTAATTTGCATCACCCTTGTAGACACCTAATTTTGTCCGGACCACTAAACAGGTATGTTTTCTTCCCATATTGATGTTTCCGAGTATAAAAAGATTGTTTTCATCCTGCAGGTGGTACTCCGAGACTTAGTTTAAGAGGGCAAGCACAAAAAGTCAAACTTGAAAAAAGTTCAACCCTGAAAAAGTCAACCCAAAAAAAGTCAACCCCAGAAAGTCAACTACTGAAAAAGTCAACCCACTTTCAAAATCAAGATTTTAAGTTCAATTGAAAAATGGAGAAAAAATTTTGATAATACGAGGTCTACATTGAAAGATATGGAGTTCGGAAGTTGGGATTTGGAGATTCAGTAGAAAAGAAACCCTAATTCGAGAAATTTGGGGAAAAGTGCTTAAACGATCAAACTGGTCGAAATTGAAGGTTCCAAATGAAAGATAAGCACTGACTACGGGTAATGGAGAAGTCACTTGCAAGAAAAACCGAAAGAAAAGTCAATCCGGGAGAAAACTGAGAAATAGGATTTTTAGTGGATTTCGGTGAAATCGGGAAGAATCACAGAAATGGCCCGACTTGGTAAGACCAAAGCCCCCAATGGATGAGGAATGATTAAAAAGGATGGCCCAAGGCTCAGATTGAAGAAAATCTGAAAATCGGACTTGTTTTGAGCAAAACCGGGTTTCGGAGGTTAAAGGGCAAAATTGGAAAAATTTGGGAAAAATAGCAAATGGACTCCGAAAATTATGGAAAATTTGTCAATCTCATTCTTAAATCATTTGAAAGAGATTGGCGAAAGAAAATCTTGATTCCGAGTTCGTTTGCAAAATGGCCAAATCTCGGGCCTCCTATGCAGTAATTCAAGCCGATAAATCCCAAAAAAAATACCAAATGAGCTCCAAAAATTATGAAAACTTCCAGATCACACTTTTTAATTATTTTGAAGAGATTGGTGAAGAAAAATCTTGATTTGGAGCTCGTTTAAAAAATGGTAAAAAGTAGGGGCATAAAAGGACATTTTGGGAAGAAAAAATCCAAATAAATAGCAAACGGACTCGGATAATTTTGAAAACTTCCAGAACTCAATATTTTATTATTTTGGAAGTATTAAAAAAAGAAAAATTGAATTTGGAGCCCGTTTGATATTTATTTTGCATCCGGGGGGCAAAATGGTCGTTTCACCCAAGCAACCGAAAAGGGCTTCTTTGGGCCTTTCAAAAATCAGAGTTGGGCTGGAAAAGAGAAGTGCTGGCCTGCCCAAGCCCAAAGGAAGGAGGAAGCTTAGGATTTTTTCAATCAAGTGATTAAAGATCAAGAGTTAAGTTAGAGATTTTCATTTTTGAGCCTAAGTCCCAATCCCACATCCCTTTGTAATGTCAAGCCAAGGAGGTGCTCACCTTATAAATAAGGGGTCTTGGCCTTTGGTTGAAATCACCCACTACCCCTTGTGAGATAGTCTATACACTTGTATTAGGATTATCCGGGTGGTGAGTCATAGTGTTTTTGTTGAGAGGGTTTGTAGCTTAATCCGTTCAAAAGCTACTCTGAGGGTTTATAGCTTAATCCGTTCAAAAGCTACTTGTGAGAGGGTTTGTGGCTTAATCCGTTCAAAAGCTACTCTGAGGGTTTATAGCTTAATCCGTTCAAAAGCTACTTGGTGAGTTTTCATTTTAAAATAATGTTTCTTGTTCTTCCTTCATTTCCTTTCTTAAGTATATTTTTCTTACATTTTGTTTTTACAATAAACTCACCATGGCCAAATGGCCTACATTATTTATTTTAAGTTGTTGTTTTTGATTCATTTTACCATGTTGTTTATGCTATTTTCTTTATTTTTGATGTTTTAAATATTATGTTATTTCATGTTCTTAAGTTATATTTAATTTGGTTGCTTTGTTTGTTGCCATTTATGTCTTAGATATCATGTTTTTGCATTTTTAATTTTCTGTTTTTATGTTGTTTAAATTTGAGCATGTTTTAGAGTTAGCATATTAAGTGTTTGTGAAAATGCTTGTGTGATTCTTTGCATGATTCTTGTTTTATATCTTAGTGAGCATGTTTTAGATTTGGTATATTAGGTGTTTGTGAAAATGCTTGTGTGATTTTTGTGTTATGACTTAGTTTTTCATGCTAGCATACCAAGTGTTTGTGAAAATGCCATGCTTGTTGAAGCTTGGAGCCATTTGGATACTCCATGTGTTTTGCATTGTGTGTTGTATTTTTGTCATGCTAGTTGTTAGGTTTTTGCATTTGCATGATATTTGGTTGGGTTTTTGAATTAAGCATGCCTTGTGTTTGTGAAAATGCCATGCATGTCTTAGGTCTAGGTTATATTAAATGTCATGCAAGTTCATGTTAGGTCTAGGCCATATTATTTGTGTCATGCATTTTCCTTACATTTAGGTTTAGATCCATGCATTTCATGCATTATGTTTGCTGCATTGTTTCATGTATTTCATGTTCATGCCACTTGAATAATTACTTGAGCCAATTAATGGTTCAAGGTCATGCTCTCTTGAGCACACTTGTGGAAAATTAAGTTTGTCAAATTGATTATTCTACCTTTGTGATTTTTTTTACCTAGCCAATTTTTATCTAACTTTCAAAAAGTCCTAGCTACTGTTTTCAAGTCATTCTATGAGTTTCAAATATTTTTATTTTGATTTTTAAATGATTTTATCAAAGACAAAAAAATGTGTGTTGCAAAGCAGTTTTTTTTTCTTCACCCAAAACTCGTACATCTCCGATTTTTCTGGGAATTCATCTTTGATCAGAAAATTAAGAAAATTTTTCCTCGTGTAGTTTTACATGTCCTGAGTCTCCAGTACTTTTTTTAGAATTTTTGGAATTTTTAAAAATAGGATAAAAAATCATGGATTAAAACTGGACAGTGAAGTCAGAATTGATTTTAAAGAAAAACAAAGCAGTTTTTTCTCCTCCAAAAACTCGTACATCTCTGGTTTTTCTGGGAATTCATCTTTGATCAAAAAATTAAGCCGATTTTTTCTCGTGTAGTTTTACATGTCCTGAGTCTCCAGTAATTTTTTCAGAATTTTTGGAATTTTTAAAAATAGGGTAAAAAATCGTGGATTAAAACTGGACAATGGAGTCAGAATTGAATTTAAAGAAAAACCAATTTTCTGTTTTGGTTAATCTACTTAGAGTGGGCTGATTAGGAGGGTTAGCTACTGACTTAGGGTGATTTCTAAGCCTTTTAAACTCTAAAAATGGTTTTTCAAGTCCCGGGCTAAGGGTAGTCAAGTCCGGATTTTTTAAACTTAGGAAATTAGAGCCATTTAAAAATTTTTAGCCCAGTTTTTATTGTTAATTCAAGCTTTTCAAAATTGTTTTCAAACAATCACAAAGTATTTTGGTTTTAGAATATTTAATTTGACATATTTTCCTAAGGTAGCCGGATATCTTTTTAGATATACGGATTTCCTTAATTAAAGGAAAAAATACATTTCATGCATTGCATTTTTATTTTCATGCATATTATATGATAGCATTATTTTATTCCATGACATTTAAATTATATGCCATACCATTCATATTTGTCATGTCATTTAGGTTGCATTATATTATTTAGACTGTACTATGTCATTTTATTTATGTCATGCATATACATATTCATTTCTTTTAAATGTTTTCAAAAAAGGATAATGGTTTTCAATAAAAAAAATATAAAGATATTCCCGAGTTAAAATAATTTATGAGTTCTCTACCGGGTTTGCTGGAGGGAATATCATCAATTATCATTAATAAAGGAATATCTTTCTTTCAAAAAAGAGAATGATTCGGAAAGTTTTCCAAAACTAATAAAAATTTCTATATTTTGCCACGTTTGTTGGGGAATATAGGAAAATTTTGAATTTATAAATTCCGGATCATTTTCAATAAAAAAATGAAATTATTTTTCTTTAAATTGGGAATTAACTTGAAATACTAAATTTAAAACCAACTTTTTACCGAGACTTGAGATAACACACGATTAATAAGGTACCGATTTATACGGGCGTTGTGGGGGTGCTAATCCTTCCCCACACGTAACCGACTCCCGAACCCGCTTCTTTGATTTCTCTGGTTTAAAACGCAGACTTGAAATTGGTTTTTAAAATGTTTTAATTAATTTTTAAAATATTTTATAAGACCGGTTTTAATAGGTGGCCGATCACACCTAGCTAAAAAAGATTGGTGGCGACTCCATGTCTTTTTTAAGGTCATTTTCAAAACCTTCATTTTTCTAGAGGAATTAAGTCGACTTTTCCTCGATTTTTTTTTAATGTCACGCCTAACGAATAATAAAGTCTTGCGATGAGACTCGTCGTTATTTTTTTTAGGTTGCGACAGCTTGGCGACTCCGCTAGGGACTATTAGAGAGTCAGGCCTAGAAATAGTCGTGTGTTATCAAAGTCTCAGTTTTGGTTGGTTTAATTGGTATTTTATTTTAATTCCCACATTTTTCTAATAAAGAGAATTTTGAAAATAATAAAATGTTTTTAAAAATGTTCATTCTCATGTGCATGCATTTTATTATTGTTCTCTAGTTATTTAGGTTGTATATTATAATTGCTTGTTGGTTAATGCGTTACACTATTCTTGAATGTTTTAATTGCTAGGGCATTTAGAATAAGGTTTGTAGAATAGGTAGTGAAAGGTTTGTTATTCCTCCACACACACTACACGTGCATTTGCATAACATGAATCCTCTACCCGGGTTCCGTCCTTTTAAGTGGAAGTAAAGTAACTACGCCTTCGTGATTGATCCTCCGTATGGGCTAGTGAAACACTTCCGGAGTATAAAGTACCTATTGCCTTCGTGATGATCCTCCGCATGGGCATAGGAAAATATACTCTAACGAATTGAACCCGCTTTTATCGGGGTGCCTTACTAGCCTTCACCGGCAACAGTGAGGAACAATTCGGAGCCTTAGAACCGATTCACCCTCATATAGTGAACCTAGGCGAAGCCATGCCGGATTTCCGTTAGATATACCGAAAATAGGAACACATAGGGGGACATTTCTAAACCTTTTGTTACCTATTTTACACTCCGAATAAGTGTGGTAGATCGGGCAACGATGTACGTACATCGCCCGTAATAAATATGATACTCCGCCTCGAAGGCATCGTGATGCCTAAATAAGCAGATATTGCTGGGGCAGATGTTCATTAGCTGTTTTTTTTTTTATAAAAAAAAAATCCTTTTTCAAACATTTTTGCATGTTGCACATTTCATGCATGTGTGAATGGAGCATGTACATTTTTGGTTGTATTATTGATCTCATTCTTTGCAATAAACAGTTGGTAATTTCATTTGATGATTTCATAAAACCTGTAGTGTCACATGAACATTTGCATATGGTACCATAGTGGGATCCACCCTGAAATTCTTTTGAAAATAATGTGATTGGTTTTTCATTCATAAAAAAAAAACATGTTAAAAAAAAAATCATTAATTTGGAGGCAAATCTTGCATAATGAGATTTTTGAATAATCAAGATTTAGGTCCCACCAATTTCGTGTAATCATTGATTTCTTTGTATATACCTTTGTGTTAATTCATTTATTTTTTTGCATGTATCATTTTGACATCATGTTATAGTCATAGCATGCATGGTCATTCATTGTAAGATACGTTTATGACATGCATGGTCATTATTTGTATATACTTATGTATCAATTTATTCTTTCTCTATATGCATCATGGTAGCATCAAGTTGCATTCATGCATTCATAGTCAGAAATGATTTTCCTATATATATCCATGCATTGATCTGATTATTCTTTACATGCATCATGTTGACTTTGGGTTGCATTCATAACAAACATAGTCAGCATAATTTCTTTGTATATGTTCATGCATCAATTTGCTTATTACATACATCATGTTAGCATTAGGTCGCATTCATGACACACATGGTTAGCATGATTTTCTTTGTATATACTCTATATCAATCATTCATTGTTTGCATGTATCATAATTGACACCGTGTTGCATTCATAGGATATACGATCATTCATTGGGAAACATGATAAAATGCATATGATCAGTCATTGCATATATCCATGTGTTGATTTGTTTATTATTTGTTTGCAACATGTTGGCATTGTGATTGCATTTATCACATATATGGTCAGCATGTTTCCATTGTACATATCCATACATCATATTGTTTAGGCTTCACATGCATCAAATTGCATTCATGGCTCATTCATCATGACATACATTTGGGGGAAATAAAATAGAAGTTGGCTTGGCTTTAGGAGTCTTTGAAAGAATTTCCATTTCAAATCAGAAGAAGTACTGAGTACACTTTTAATACAGGCTGGTGCTATGGAGGATGAACAAGTTGCCCGAATGGAAAAAATGGAAAGGGAACAGAAAGAATTGCGAGAACAGCTGGCAAAGTCTCAAGCAGAATCTAAGGATCAGATGACTAAATTGATGGAGCTGATGTCCACCATAATCAAGGGAAAAGGATACACCGAAAACTTTGTCGCCGGAGAAGGGTTAGAGGTACAAAAGAGCCAAGATGAGGTCGCAATAAGTGATGCCCAAAACACTGTTAACCCCGTCAATGTCCTAAACTCAGATGATCTAGCTGAACAGGCAAAGTTGAAAAGGGTTGCAGTAAATGAGGTTGAGTTAGCAGATTCCCAAGGGAAATATCAGTTGTTAGATGAAAGGCTCCGGGCAATAGAAAGAATAAATGTATTCGGGAGTGTGGAGGCGAAAGAACGATGCTTGGTCCTCGATTTAGTCATTCCTCCTAAGTTCAAGATCCCTGACTTTGTGAAATATGACGGGACGACCGATCCATCAGCCCACATCACTATGTTCTGCCGGAAGATGACGAGTCAAATAGGTAATGATAAGCTTTTGATTCACTGTTTTCAGGATAGCCTCAACGGGTCCGCAATTAGGTGGTATAGTCAGTTGAGCAAGGACCAGATACGTTCTTGGAATGATTTGGCTAGGGCTTTTCTAAACCAGTACAAGCATATGACCGACATGGCGCCTGACCGTCTCACATTGCAAAATATGAAGAAAAGAGCTACTGAGAGCTTCAAAGAATATGCGCAACGGTGGATGAGCCTGGTCGTCCAAGTACAACCGCCTTTAACTCAGAAGGAAACCACTGTCCTTTTTGTGAATACACTACAGGCCCCATACTACGATAGACTTGTCGGCAACACCATGAAGAATTTTTCGGACATGGTAATTTCAGGGGAGATGATTGAGAATGCTATCAAGGATGGGAAAATTGAAGGAGAAAGAACATCCAATACCAAGAACAGGGCATCTGAAAATAAAAAGAAAGATACCCAAGTCGTGGAAGACTTTGCCCCATCTCCCCAATTCTCCTCGTATCAGCCATTTAACTCTACCCTGAACAATGTCTCTCAAGGTTTTTATCCCTACCAACCAATGACTGCAACTACACCAGAATTTACATCTGTCTATCAATCGAACATCCTCGGGAATAATCGAAGGGGGCATAAAAAGCGAAAAATAAATCAGGTTGACCCGATTCCTGTGACATACAGTGAGCTACTACCTCAACTCATCCAGAATCACCTTGTGACACCCATGCAAATAGCGCCTCTGAAGCCCCCTTATCCGAGCTGGTATGATGCTAATGAGTTTTGTGGGTACCATTCTGGCAATCAAGGTCACTCAACAGAGAACTGCCCCGCTTTGAAGTACAAGGTCAGAGATCTCATCAAGGCTGGTTCGATAAGTTTTGAAGATGGGGAAGCCAAGTGTCATAAGAAACATTGTGCATGATCATATTAGGTTTTTGACACATGTAGTTCTATACACTGTGATGATGAAAGCACTTGTCTCATGTTAACATCTACATGAATTAAATAAATTTTGAATTTTGAATGCTTTGTGTTTGTTGTGTTTCAACAATAACTTGAATTTGCAAAAATAAGCATTAAGGAATTTTTAGTGATGGATAGTCTCAAGAAGATTGATGATCAGTGTTACAAATGACCCAATACCTTCTCTATTCTCTTTAGGTTTTCCTAAGCCTAAATCTCTTAAACCAAGAGCACTTGAAAGACCTAATGCTTCAAGGGATATGAATGATTTGACTTCATAGAAGTATTGTCATTGCAGAAAAAGAAAGGATGTAAATCCTAGTCTAAGCTATAAACAAAGGAATGAACTTTTTGAAATTTTTCGAATTCCTTGAAATTCAAATAAATGAGACATTCTTTCAAGAGTCTAGATTTTGATAATTTGGTGTGTGTCAAGATTGTGTTAAAACCATTCATGACCTTTCCCAATAACCACAAAACACTAATTGCCCAAACATCATGATTGACATCCTGGGGCACAATGATTAAACTAGATTATCCCTTGTCCCAGAGAAAACCCGTTTTTGGGTCATATTTTCCTTGTCTCTTCAAAGAACTCAGATTGGAAACTCAGCCTTTTCAAAATAGACCTAGACTTGCTATGTTCCTCGTTGATACAAATTCTCAAGGTTAATCAAATTGGGGCATCATATGTGGAAATGATGGATACATGGTGAATAAGGATGGATTAAACCCATGAATCATTGGGGCATGCGATGAAAAATGAAAAATGAAAAAATTTGTGATATCATGCATATGAGAATTCGGATGATTCCAAAGTGCAAAATGAAATTCTGAATATCTATTTCCCCTGGGGATTGCTTTTCAAAGTGAATATTCGTGCTTGACATGAGGAATGGCCATCTTTCATATCCCTTCACACAAAAAAGAAATCATCCATAGTCACCCCTTTTGAGCCAAAAGAATTCTTTCTTGTTTGAACCTTGATCAAGGATCACCCTCTACACTATGGGGCAAATGCAAGGAAAGATTTTTTTAAAGATCATTGAGAAATGTGTCCTAGCTCAAAGACAGATGCAAAGCAAATGGAGCCCCGAATAAAGACGGGCTCACTCCGTTGAAAAAGAAGGGGGGCAAAATGAAAAAAGAAAAAAAGGAAAAATGTGTGAAAGATATGGCAAATTGAAAGCCAAAAGCAAAGTCGAAAAAAAAAAGCAAAGTCAAAAGGAAAGAAATGTCCAGAAGGAACAAATGCTTCAAAGAGAATCCTCCTCAAAAAAAAGATCCTTGATCTGATTACCCTCAAACACATATTTTGGGCCTATTTATCCTTTCTTTCTGAACCCTAAGCCATGGCCTATGTTACGTGCTTTAAAAGTCCATTTTGATCAAGCATGAATATTTAATTTGAAAGGTTTTTCCTCAGATTTTATCCCATTTCATCGAATTATCATTTCACTAAGGAAGAATTTAGAATTCTCAAGTGTATGGTAAAAATGAAAAAAAAATGGAAAGAATGGGACTCTAGGGCGAAAACCCAAAAACGGGCGATCTAGAGTAAATTTGGAAATTTTCGATGTCATCTGTGCCGATACCCAAACAAAAAAAAAAGAAGGTCATCTTAAAAAAAGATGGTCATTGAGGAACATCTAGGAATTCCTGAACCCCCCAAATTGTCAGCTCTCATTCGGAGGATTGTCTTCAAAAAACTGAAACTTTTTTCCTCCAAGATCAAACTTTCCGATTTAAACATCCCAGCCAATCTTGACGCTTGTCAAAAAGCCTTGATATGGAAACTAAAAGAATGTTGAATTTGCTTGGTTCTCAATGAATTCATGATTTATAAAACCTGTTCCATTTGTGAGCCTAGAAAGGACATACATTTTTGTTGTGAAGTTTTCCTGGAAAAGCCAGAATCTTGTTATACCAAGCCTTGCCAATCCCAGTTGAAAAAAAACAGATTAATACTTAGAGAATTTACTAACAGTGATCATCAGTCATCAAAAGATTTGTACATCATACACTGTGGAGTTAAAATTTTTGGCTTAGAAGTTTTTCTTAAATAAGCAAAATTGTTTTTCAAAAAGGGAAAATAAAAATATTTTTGAAATACCCATTTTTGATGTTGACATGAGACAAGGATTTTTCTAACCCAAAGGTATAGAACTGCCAGGATAGGTCTTGACTTCCATATATGAGAAGAAGAAATCGAACTCAGTTCAGATCTCTATTGATGAAAGTTTGAAAACTTTTGGGGCAAAGAGAATAGCCAAAATGAATTGAAGAAATACTCTGATTTGAAGAGGAAAAATGAATTTGAAAGGCTAAGCCAAAGTCTAGAAAAACAACCGGGGGCATTTACATCACTCAAGAGCACTCATCTCTTTATCGAGCTTTTGCATCTGCACAGTGTCAGCAAGCATTTGCATCATTCATGGGTATTTGCATTGGCATTATTCCATAAGCATTTGCATTTTACCTTTACATTTACATTCTTCATGGAATTCGCATTTGTGTCATCTCAAGCAATTGCATCATTTCTAGAATCATTGCATTTTCATTATTGTGTGGTAATTGTAGTTACACCATTCATAAACCAGTTACATGAACACAATTAGTAGGGGCATCTGCATCATGAAACATGGGCATCAATCCAGGCCATTTGCATTTGCACTAAGAAATATTTTACATTTGCACCATGAAGCATGAGCACCTTGTTAAAAGACATGTGCATCTGCATCATTTCTCAAAGCTTCTGGTGGTGATATCCAGAATTTTGCAGTTTTAAAAGTGAACAAGTCTTCGGTGGTGATAGCTGAAGCCTCTGGTGGAGATATCCAGGGTTTTATAATTTTAAAACATGAGAAATTTTATTCTGAAGGAGTTACCCAGAATTTTACAATGAGCAAGTATTTGGTGGTGATAGCCAAAGCTTCTGGTGGTGATATCCAGAATTTTGCAGTTTTAAAAGTGAACAAGTCTTCAGTGGTGATAGCTGAAAGCCTCTGGTGGAGATATCCAGGGTTTTATAATTTTGAAAAATGAGAAATTTTATTCTGAAGGAGTTACCCAGAATTTTACAATGAGCAAGTCTTTGGTGGTGATAGCCAAAGCTTCTGGTGGTGATATCCAGAATTTTGCAGTTTTAAAAGTGAACAAGTCTTCAGTGGTGATAGCTGAAAGCCTCTGGTGGAGATATCCAGGGTTTTATAATTTTGAAAAATGAGAAATTTTATTCTGAAGGAGTTACCCAGAATTTTACAATGAGCAAGTCTTTGGTGGTGATAGCCAAAGCTTCTGGTGGGGATATCCAGAATTTTACAATTTTAAAAGTGAACAAGTCTTCGGTGGTGATAGCTGAAGCCTCTGGTGGAGATATCCAGGGTTTTATAATTTTGAAAACATGAGAAATTTTATTCTGAAGGAGTTACCCAGAATTTTACAATGAGCAAGTCTTTGGTGGTGATAGCCAAAGCTTCTGGTGGTGATATCCAGAATTTTGCAGTTTTAAAAATGAACAAGTCTTCAGTGGTGATAGCTGAAGCCTCTGGTGGAGATATCCAGGGTTTTATAATTTTGAAAAATGAGAAATTTTATTCTGAAGGAGTTACCCAGAATTTTACAATGAGCAAGTATTTGGTGGTGATAGCCAAAGCTTCTGGTGGGGATATCCAGAATTTTACAGTTTTAAAAGTGAACAAGTCTTCGGTGGTGATAGCTGAAGCCTCTGGTGGAGATATCCATGGTTTTATAATTTTGAAACATGAGAAATATTCTTCTAGATGAGTTATCTAGAATTTTATATTGAGCAAGTCTTTGGTGGTGATAGCCAAAGCTTCTGGTGGGGATATCCAGAATTTTACAGTTTTAAAAATGAAGAAGTCTTCGGTGGTGATAGCTGAAGCCTCTGGTGGAGATATCCAGGGTTTTATAATTTTGAAAATGAGAAATCTTCTTTTGAAGGAGTTATCCAGAATTTTTTTCAACATGTGCATCTACATCAAGAAGCATTTGCATCAATCTAAGTTAGTTAAATCTGCATCAAGAAAGTTTGCATCAAATCAAGTCATTTACATTTGCATCAAAGACGTTTGCATCAACAAAAGACATTTGCATTTGCATCATGAAGCATTTGCATCATCTCTTAAAGCTTTCAGGTATAATCGATTTCGTTTCCTTAAGGCGAGTCGAGCCCCGAAATCATCGTCGAGGTATTTTTTTTATTTATGAACAAGTCTTCGGTGGTGATAGCTGAAGCCTCTGGTGGAGATATCGAGAGTTTTTTTTAAAAGTCCTTTGAAAAGGTAGAAAGTCTTCGGTGGTGATAGCTGAAGCTTCTGGAGATGATACCCAGAATTTTACAATTTTAAAAATGAGCAAGACTTCGGTGGTGATAGCTGAAGCCTCTGGTGGAGATATCCAGAGTTTTAAAATCCTTTGAAAAGATAGAAAGTCTTCGGTGGTGATAGCTGAAGCTTCTGGAGGTGATACCCAGAATTTTTACATTTAAAAAAAAAAAATGAGCAAGACTTTGGTGGTGATAGCCGAAGCTTCTGGATGAGATATCCAGAATTTTAAACACAGCTGAGAACAAGACAGGTTAAGGCCCCGAGACCATCGTCGAGGTCATTTCCTTTCTTGCAAATCGAATTCGTTTCCTTAAGACGAATCGAGCCTTGTTTAGGCAGGGAATTCAATTTAAGGACAAATCTTCAATTTACTGTTTTCAAAAAAAAATGAAAAAAAAATGAAAAAAGAGAAAAAATAGAAAAAAATAGAAAATAAAAAAAGAAAATAAAAAATAAAAAATAAAAAATGCAAAAATGAATGAAGAAATGAAAAAGAAAACCCCTTTCCTTTCCATGTGATTTCACTGACCGTACAAAATTAGTGTCGGTTTATCTTTGCCTGATTCCTGATTCTCAGCAATAGCCAAAGAGGGGCAGCTGTAGACACCTAATTTTGTCCGGACCACTAAACAGGTATGTTTTCTTCCCATATTGATGTTTCCGAGTATAAAAAGATTGTTTTCATCCTGCAGGTGGTACTCCGAGACTTAGTTTAAGAGGGCAAGCACAAAAAGTCAAACTTGAAAAAAGTCAACCCTGAAAAAGTCAACCCAAAAAAAGTCAACCTCAGAAAGTCAACTACTGAAAAAGTCAACCACTTTCAAAATCAAGATTTTAAGTTCAATTGAAAAATGGAGAAAAAATTTTGATAATCCGAGGTCTACATTGAAAGATATGGAGTTCGGAAGTTGGGATTTGGAGATTCAGTAGAAAAGAAACCCTAATTCGAGAAATTTGGGGAAAAGTGCTTAAACGATCAAACTGGTCGAAATTGAAGGTTCCAAATGAAAGATAAGCACTGACTACGGGTAATGGAGAAGTCACTTGCAAGAAAAACCGAAAGAAAAGTCAATCCGAGAGAAAACCGAGAATTAGGATTTTTAGTGGATTTCGGTGAAATCGGGAAGAATCACAGAAATGGCCCGACTTGGTAAGACCAAAGCCCCCAATCGATGAGGAATGATTAAAAAGGATGGCCCAAGGCTCAGATTGAAGAAAATCTGAAAATCGGACTTGTTTTGAGCAAAACCGGGTTTCGGAGGTTAAAGGGTAAAATTGGAAAAATTTGGGAAAAATAGCAAATGGACTCCGAAAATTATGGAAAATTTGTCAATCTCATTATTAAATCATTTGAAAGAGATTGGCGAAAGAAAATCTTGATTCCGAGTTCGTTTGCAAAATAGCCAAATCCCGGGCCTCCTATGCAGTAATTCAAGCCAATAAATCCCAAAAAAAATACCAAATGAGCTCCAAAAATTATGAAAACTTCCAGATCACACTTTTTAATTATTTTGAAGAGATTGGTGAAGAAAAATCTTGATTTGGAGCTCGTTTAAAAAATGGTAAAAAGTAGGGGCATAAAAGGACATTTTGGGAAGAAAAAATCCAAATAAATAGCAAACGGACTCGGATAATTTTGAAAACTTCCAGAACTCAATATTTTATTATTTTGGAAGTATCAAAAAAAAGAAAAATTGAATTTGGCGCCCGTTTGATATTTATTTTGCATCCGGGGGGCAAAATGGTCGTTTCACCCAAGCAACCGAAAAGGGCTTCTTTGGGCCTTTCAAAAATCAGAGTTGGGCTGGAAAAGAGAAGTGCTGGCCTGCCCAAGCCCAAAGGAAGGAGGAAGCTTAGGATTTTTTCAATCAAGTGATTAAAGATCAAGAGTTAAGTTAGAGATTTTCATTTTTGAGCCTAAGTCCCAATCTCACATCCCTTTGTAATGTCAAGCCAAGGAGGTGCTCACCTTATAAATAAGGGGTCTTGGCCTTTGATTGAAATCACCCACTACCCCTTGTGAGATAGTCTATACACTTGTATTAGGATTATCCGGGTGGTGAGTCATAGTGTTTTTGTTGAGAGGGTTTGTAGCTTAATCCGTTCAAAAGCTACTCTGAGGGTTTATAGCTTAATCCGTTCAAAAGCTACTTGTGAGAGGGTTTGTGGCTTAATCCGTTCAAAAGCTACTCTGAGGGTTTATAGCTTAATCCGTTCAAAAGCTACTTGGTGAGTTTTCATTTTAAAATAATGTTTCTTGTTCTTCCTTCATTTCCTTTCTTAAGTATATTTTTCTTACATTTTGTTTTTACAATAAACTCACCATGGCCAAATGGCCTACATTATTTATTTTAAGTTGTTGTTTTTGATTCATTTTACCATGTTGTTTATGCTATTTTCTTTATTTTTGATGTTTTAAATATTATGTTATTTCATGTTCTTAAGTTATATTTAATTTGGTTGCTTTGTTTGTTGCCATTTATGTCTTAGATATCATGTTTTTGCATTTTTAATTTTCTGTTTTTATGTTGTTTAAATTTGAGCATGTTTTAGAGTTAGCATATTAAGTGTTTGTGAAAATGCTTGTGTGATTCTTTGCATGATTCTTGTTTTATATCTTAGTGAGCATGTTTTAGATTTGGTTTATTAGGTGTTTGTGAAAATGCTTGTGTGATTTTTGTGTTATGACTTAGTTTTTCATGCTAGCATACCAAGTGTTTGTGAAAATGCCATGCTTGTTGAAGCTTGGAGCCATTTGGCTACTCCATGTGTTTTGCATTGTGTGTTGTATTTTTGTCATGCTAGTTGTTAGGTTTTTGCATTTGCATGATATTTGGTTGGATTTTTGAATTAAGCATGCCTTGTGTTTGTGAAAATGCCATGCATGTCTTAGGTCTAGGTTACATTAAATGTCATGCAAGTTCATGTTAGGTCTAGGCCATATTATTTGTGTCATGCATTTTCCTTACATTTAGGTTTAGATCCATGCATTTCATGCATTATGTTTGCTGCATTGTTTCATGCATTTCATGTTCATGCCACTTGAATAATGACTTGAGCCAATTAATGGTTCAAGGTCATGCTCTCTTGAGCACACTTGTGGAAAATTAAGTTTGTCAAATTGATTATTCTACCTTTGTGATTTTTTTTACCTAGCCAATTTTTATCTAACTTTCAAAAAGTCCTAGCTACTGTTTTCAAGTCATTCTATGAGTTTCAAATATTTTTATTTTGATTTTTAAATGATTTTATCAAAGACAAAAAAATGTGTGTTGGCAAAGCAGTTTTTTTTTCTTCACCCAAAACTCGTACATCTCCGATTTTTCTGGGAATTCATCTTTGATCAGAAAATTAAGAAAATTTTTTCTCGTGTAGTTTTACATGTCCTGAGTCTCCAGTACTTTTTTTAGAATTTTTGGAATTTTTAAAAATAGGATAAAAAATCATGGATTAAAACTGGACAGTGAAGTCAGAATTGATTTTAAAGAAAAACAAAGCAGTTTTTTCTCCTCCAAAAACTCATACATCTCTGGTTTTTCTGGGAATTCATCTTTGATAAAAAAATTAAGCCGATTTTTTCTCGTGTAGTTTTACATGTCCTGAGTCTCCAGTAATTTTTTCAGAATTTTTGGAATTTTTAAAAATAGGGTAAAAAATCGTGGATTAAAACTGGACAATGGAGTCAGAATTGAATTTAAAGAAAAACCAATTTTCTTTTTTGGTTAATCTACTTAGAGTGGGCTGATTAGGAGGGTTAGCTACTGACTTAGGGTGATTTCTAAGCCTTTTAAACTCTAAAAATGGTTTTTCAAGTCCCGGGCTAAGGGTAGTCAAGTCCGGATTTTTTAAACTTAGGAAATTAGAGCCATTTAAAAATTTTTAGCCCAGTTTTTATTGTTAATTCAAGCTTTTCAAAATTGTTTTCAAACAATCACAAAGTATTTTGGTTTTAGAATATTTAATTTGACATATTTTCCTAAGGTAGCCGGATATCTTTTTAGATATACGGATTTCCTTAATTAAAGGAAAAAATACATTTCATGCATTGCATTTTTATTTTCATGCATATTATATGATAGCATTATTTTATTCCATGACATTTAAATTATATGCCATACCATTCATATTTGTCATGTCATTTAGGTTGCATTATATTATTTAGACTGTACTATGTCATTTTATTTATGTCATGCATATACATATTCATTTCTTTTAAATGTTTTCAAAAAAGGATAATGGTTTTCAATAAAAAAAATATAAAGATATTCCCGAGTTAAAATAATTTATGAGTTCTCTACCGGGTTTGCTGGAGGGAATATCATCAATTATCATTAATAAAGGAATATCTTTCTTTCAAAAAAGAGAATGA
This sequence comes from Fremontodendron californicum, assembly GCA_030761205.1. Lineage (NCBI taxonomy): Eukaryota > Viridiplantae > Streptophyta > Magnoliopsida > Malvales > Malvaceae > Fremontodendron > Fremontodendron californicum. The sequence continues at coordinate 21,061,105 of JAULJL010000022.1, read as the reverse complement.
TTCGGAAAGTTTTCCAAAACTAATAAAAATTTCTATATTTTGCCACGTTTGTTGGGGAATATAGGAAAATTTTGAATTTATAAATTCCGGATCATTTTCAATAAAAAAATGAAATTATTTTTCTTTAAATTGGGAATTAACTTGAAATACTAAATTTAAAACCAACTTTTTACCGAGACTTGAGATAACACACGATTAATAAGGTACCGATTTATACGGGCGTTGTGGGGGTGCTAATCCTTCCCCACACGTAACCGACTCCCGAACCCGCTTCTTTGATTTCTCTGGTTTAAAACGCAGACTTGAAATTGGTTTTTAAAATGTTTTAATTAATTTTTAAAATATTTTATAAGACCGGTTTTAATAGGTGGCCGATCACATCTAGCTAAAAAAGATTGGTGGCGACTCCATGTCTTTTTTAAGGTCATTTTCAAAACCTTCATTTTTCTAGAGGAATTAAGTCGACTTTTCCTCGATTTTTTTTAATGTCACGCCTAACGAATAATAAAGTCTTGCGATGAGACTCGTCGTTATTTTTTTTAGATTGCGACAACCCTCATTATTACTTCACATGTATGAGATCTGACCTTGTCCTTGGATAATCTAGGCCGTATCTAGATTACCAACTGATCATCTGATATGTTTCTTTATGTTTTTACTTGTCTTGCCTTTTTGGTAAACACACGAGATATTGATGAAAAGAGAAGAAATATTGTTATTGAGAAAATCCATCAATCAGTGATTGCAATTGCCAGAAAGCGTAAAGTCACCCTATCAAAATTCAAGATCATAAATCAGGACCCACCAGCCCTTTCTGAAAAATCAATAATTGAAGCAATTGGAGCTGCATCAAAAGAGCTGAACCTAACACAAAAGTTTATGATTAGCAGAGCTTACCATGATTCACTGTTTATGGCAAGGTAAAGGTAAGGGAGGGAGAGGCATTTAAGGAAAAGATATTTAGCAACTAAATCTTTTGCCACCACACTATATGTTGCACTGGGCTGAAGATCAGGTCCTTGGATCCATCAGATTTCAAACTTCTGAAATACAAAAGAAGAAGGGTATGGGGAAAAAAGTTGTCCTAAAATATAAACTTTTCAATTTCCATATCTTTTAGATTGTAAATTTTATGAGAATAATTGAAGAGGGAGTGCTCGACCTTAGCATCCCAGCTATTGAATCATAGAGAACACCTATGTTACTCAGACTCGAGGATGAGTGTCGGATACGGGTATGTATCCGATACAGGTTTGTTCAATTTTTTCTAAATTTTTTCATACATTTGGAGAATCATATCCCCATATCCAAATATGTGTTGGACACGAGTGTCGAACACAAATACTTAAAAAAAAAATGAAGTGTCCGGGTAACATAGGAGAACACCAGTCCTACTGAATTCTGCTAGATGATACTACCTTCAGATGGCTCTGGGGGATGTATGTTCTTCCAGAAAGGTGCTGGAATTCTCATGATCCTGCCCTTCCTCATAAGCTGGAAACATGCATGGTTGTCCATATAGAAAAGAAAAGCTCTTAACTCTGGATCCTTTTCCTGAGTGTGAACTTTCATTTTAAGAGAAAGGCCAGGTTGAGGGGTTAGTTAAAATTACAAGAGGAACAATTTGCTATCAATACACAATTAAACATGTCAAAGGATTCACGGTTCACTGTTATCATCATTCATCAGTATCATCATGATTATATACTATAAGTAGTTGCTGAAATTTGCGTTTTACATTCCTCCAGGATATCTCCTATGGGCATGATATTCATTCCGTGTTACAAAGTTATGCTTACATCTAAGAATCAATTTAACTTTTTCTATCAATCCTTCTAAATCAACTGATTTTACTGTACCTACAGTTTCGCAGAATGCTAGGAATGTCATTTACTTAACCTACTTCATTGCGCTGATTTGTTGTAAATTGTAATATAGTTCTTGTAAACTAGCTGCTTAGGTATTGATACCGGTTAATGCTGTATTTCCACCCCTATGCCATCCAGTTCTTTGTGTAAATATTCTGAATAAAGAACTTTGTTATGAATAGCTGCATTGTAGCAGTTCATTTCAAAACTATGGAATGTTTTATCATGCTTGAGAATCCAATTTCAAAGATAAGGAACTCCCAAGTCTTAGAAGGGATGTATGCTTGAAATGTTTCCTTCATGTTCTACTAGAATACAAAAATTGGATCCTCCTGCTCCACCACTGCTCCAAGCCTCCAATATTTGACAGATGCTCTCAGGAAAACAAACAATGCTTCGATCTTTATGACAAATATTTGGCATTTGGGGGGTTTTGGGATAATTTAGACTTGGAGAGAATTTGGAGAGCTAATTATAAGAGGAATTTTTTTTTGAAGCATAATTATAAGAGGATTGTAACTGGTATTATAAGAGGATTATGCGGCAAATGGAGGGGATTTACGCGTTAATTTCTTAATAATGGTTCCATTTATATTGAAATGAAATAATATTGATAGCTCCCATCAAAGAATCCAAATCCTCTTGCCCATCTGTCTTTATCCGTGTGTCTATTTTCTTTTGTTCTCTTCGTACCTATTTGTTTTTAGTATTTGTCCCGATTCTTTATCTAATAAAAAAACTGATTTCGCTTGAAAAAAAACACGGATACAAAGACGATGCAAATAAAGGAGATGGTGTCGTGAAATTCGCCTATTTGATCACCGATAAAATACCAATCGATCGTATTTCGTAGCCGTCGTTAAACAATTGAAATCAAACGATGAAAAAAGCTGCATCGAAAAAATGGACTCGCAGCTTGTTACGAGAGTGAGAGCACGGTAGGGACAGGGAAATGGGGATAAAGGATTTCTATTCCCCATCGAAGCCATGTGTATGTACGAATGGTAATGGAGTGAGGTTAGGGTGAAAATTGCTTTATCTACCTCTATTTCGTTTTCATATGGATGTCGAAATATTATTATCACTTTTGTCTTCATAGATATCGGTTACATCCATAATCGTTTCAACAAATTTCGTGTCATTTTTATTAATTATAATTTATTTAATATTGTAAACAAAAGCATTATAATCTATTAATAAATATAATTTTAGTATATATAATTTTTTAGTATATATAATATATATATAATATTAGTATATATATAATTTTGGTTATATTTAATATATTTACTAAAAATATGAAAAAAATATAAAATATTTAAAGACAATTTCAAAAGAGGGTGAGTAAAATAAGCATTTATTAAAATTGCTTCATTCCGCCTCACCCATTTTTTCAATAAAATAAAATAAAATCTCCCCAAGTGGACGGATACAGAATCAAGTGGGCCGATGGAATTTTGCCATCATAAAAGTATGGCTCGAGTATAAAGCCCAAACAAGGAACAAGGAGTAAAGCACCATCGTTTTACCTAAGAAACCCTTCACTTCAAGAACACTAACATTATATCAGAGTCTGCGACAAAGATCGAAGTTACTTGGGTTTGGAAAACTTGTTGATTGTTCTTCTGTTGGAATTCAAGTTTTGCTGTTTGGTAGAACAGACTTTTGTCTCAATAGAAGGTGATACCGTTCTTTTATTAATTACTATTATTGCCTTAATTTCAGTTTCCCATGTCATGTTTTCTTTTCTCTACAGAACAATTCTCCATGGGAGGCCGAACAAGATCACGGCCTTCCAAAGTCACAAACTTTTATATATTCTACAAAACAACCCATCACTTTTATGTCTCAAATCCATCTCAACCACTTCAAATCAACACTCTTTTACAGTCTCTTACCTCGTAAAAACTTGTGGGTTGTCCCCAGAATCTGCTTTATCAGCCTCCAAATATGTCAACTTTGAAACCCCAGATCGACCTGACTCTGTCATTGTCCTGTTAAAGAACCATGGATTCTCAAAAACTCAGATCGCAAGACTCATCAGTAAGAAGCCAAAGGTGCTTTCATCTGATGCTGAGAAAACCCTTTTGCCCAAACTTATGTTTTTTTACTCTAAAGGTGTTTCAAACTCTGACCTTGCCAAACTCTTATCTACAAATCCAACTATTTTTCAAATTAGCTTACAGAAGCAAATTATCCCTTCTTTTAACTTCCTCAGGAATCTGCTTCGCTCGGATGAGGATACCATTGATGCTGTAAAGCTCTCTCCGCGTATTCTTACTTATGATTTTAATGCTTATATTTTCCGTAATATCAATGTTCTGAGGAATAACGGAGTGCCTGAATATAAAATTGTTAAAGTACTTCGTCAGGTTCCTAAGATATTCCTTTGTGCTCCACTAAAGTTCGAGGAGAATGTAGAGAAAGTAAAGGGAATGGGATTCAATCCTGAGAGGTTTACTTTTGGTTTTGCTATCTATGTATTTTGTTCATTGAGCAAATCCACTTGGAAGAGAAAGTTTGATGCTTATAAGAAGTGTGGTTGGTCTGAGCAAGAGATTTTAGAAGCTTTTAGGAATCATCCCCTGGTTATGGCAGCCTCCGAGGATAAAATTACAGCAGTCATGGATTTTCTTGTGAATGAAATGGGATTCAAGGCTTCACTCGTTGTCAAACAGCCTCGTCTGCTAGGATTTAGCATGGAGAAGAGAATTGTTCCAAGGGGTTTGTTTGTTCAAGATCTATTGTCAAAAGGTTTACTTAAGAAGCCATTGGGGTTGGAATTGTTTGTGACTTCAGAGAAGTTGTTCCTTCAGAGGTTTGTTCATGGTTATGAAGAAAAAGCTTCTGAGCTGTTAAAACTATATAATGAAAAATTGAACCTTGCAGTAGGAGGCAAGCTGAATACAGACAAAGAATAGAAGTTTTCCTTCTATCCCAGTTGAATTATTTAAGAAGTTTGAATTCAAGAATGCAACTAATCAAAATTCTTTATCAGTATTCTTTTCTGTCACAATTTATAAGAAAAGCATCCCTATATATAATGCAGTTTCTGTTCTTCTCTTATTACCAATCAGTGAAGTATTCTGACTCTAAGCTTAGAGAAGCTGATGGCTTCAAGATGTCTGTTAACCGTCACATAGCCAAAAGCACCAGAGCTGTTGAAGCTTTACAGAGAACAATTGAATCATTCAGAGAAACTGAAATATAGAGTGCAGCCTTTGTAGGATGTGCTCATCAAGATTCATATTTTCCTTATCATGTTACTTTGTAGCAGACTAGCAGTTAGTTCCTATGTTACTCGGACTCGAGTGTGAGTGTTGGATACGGGTATGTGTCCGACACGGATATATTCAATTTTTTTTTCCAAGTTTTTTCATGTATTTGGAAAGTTCTTGGAGGGTCATATTCCCATATGCATGTCCAGATATGCATCAGATACGGATACTTCAAAAAAAATAAAGAGTCGGAGCAACATAAGTTAGTTCTTTGAAACTTGTTGTAGTTGAAATTCATGAATGCAACTAAAAGTATTCTTGCTGTATTCCTTTCTGCCATTGATCAATTTTTTAGATTAACATTTTGCTCTTTCTCTTTATTACCGTCTTATAGTTTGATCTTGCTTTATTTAAGTGCAACTGTTAAAAGAGTTTCCTTTGCCATCCTATTCATTTCCTTGTCCTTTGAGTTTTTCAAGTTGTCTTGCTGGCTTTCAAGAACAACTGTGAAATGAATTTTCATTTGAATACCTTAATTTCTTTGTGTATTATTGCTGTTACAGTAAGCAATTTAGGTCAATCTTATATTCCTTTTTCGGGTGCTTTTCATGGTCATATTTATCGTCTGCCATAACCCTTTCTCTTTGCTGCTTAACTGTGCTAAGAAAATAGCAGAGCTTCTGTATGTATTTGGTCGATTATTATGTAGTACCGAGCAAAGATTTAAATAACGGCCGCGATGCGACGTTACGACTGTTATTTTGCGGTTTCGGTCCTCTCCGCCGTATTTATTCACGGCCGATATTTATCTCAATTGACCGCGTTAACATTAACGTCCGCAACTGTGATAAACGCTATTGAAAATGCGTCTGTGATCGGAATTTAAATCCCTGATACCGAGATGACAATGTTGTGAGAGAAAGTGAGAGATAGTCTGAAAATACATTCATTTTAAGCATGCTGTGTACACTGTACAGTAAATTGATGCTACATTACACTATTAACACTTATGGTGGATACACACATACACAGAGAATTAGGCAGATATCATGGACAACAAAACTTGGTAGGGATAAGAGATTTAAATTACAGTTGCAGACATGTTTTTTGTTGTGTCGCATTTATCGCGGTTGTAAATATAACGAATGTTATCACAATCAATTGTGGTGAAATCAGTTAATCAGTGACAACAAACGAAGTATACATTACAACCTAGTACGAAAATAAAATATTAAGGCTTCTTACCTTTCTGCATTGCCAATCCATTTTGCTTCAGAATCTCAGCAGTTGTGACAACAGTAGGAACAGCTGGGTAAAATTACTATAAATATCAGCAAATATTACGATGACAACAGGATTTATATTGCCATATAGTCCAAGGTATGAACCTTTGATGTATAAATACAGAGCATGAGCATTCTTTTTTCTGATTTACATATCAAGGCACTGGCAAGCTTAATAGTAAATCTAAAGGTGGATTTGAAATGTCAGGCAATTTCATAGTCACCAACTACAAGCATGCCATTTTATCTTTCTAAAAGAAATGATACATCATATATAAGACATATCTAATTAATACACGAGATTGATGATCCAGTTTGATTACAAGAAGGTTCAAGTAAAGGGATTCAGGTTGGCTAAGAAAGAAAAGAAAAGACAGCTAAAACAGAAGTAGAAAAGAAAAAGGATCAATGAATTTTTACCCATTCCATCTCTGCAACAATAGATTAAGAAAACCCCATAAAGTCATAATTAGAGGAAGATATTTAGTTTAAAAGTGAATTGATGAACACAACTACATTTATCCCAACAAGGTTTTTTTTTTATATAATTGCAAGACCTTGTCCAATGATTATTGGATTCAAAACTATTAAAGATCCCATGATTATGCTAAAACTAACCCCAAATTGCAAGCATAAGAAAACGATTAAGCACCAAGAAATCTAACTCTACATTGCAAAGAAACAGAAGATATATGATTCCAAACATACATGAAAGCAACAGACAAAGAAACCTTAGACATAAATAGCTAAAACCCATTTCAGAACAGATACAAGAAAGCATAGAAAACCAATAAAACAAAGAAACCTCAACTTTTACCCCAAGAAAATTAACCCAAAATTTATACAATTTTTTAACCTTGACAAGATTGTCGGGTTTGGAATAGGCTTTTGATAATTCTGGTCAGTTCAGTCCTGTTCAGCCTAAATTATTTAAATAATATAAAATATTTTTATTTTAAATTTAATTATAAAATATATAAATAATTTTATTAATATCTTAATATATTTGAAGCAATAAATAACTTTCGGACTGAACAAGACTTAATCAAGAAATTTTTTTTTTTTTTTATTTGGCTCAGCCCTATTCGACTTATGGAAACTTTACTTATTTGATTAAGAAAAAAAAAAAAAATCAATCCATCACTTTTTAATGCTTGTTTGATTTCCTCTGGATTAGGTAGGATAGGTTATATTCTAAAAAAGATTTTGCTAACAAGTGCCCTAAGTGCACTTTTTAATGTTACTATATATAGCAATATTCTTATTCAATGCATTGGAAATAATAAATAAAGTTATCAGCTTTTGTATTTAATATAATATTTTTACTATAAAGAGTATATTAATTAACCTTAAAGAGTGCCCTAAATATAGTCGTTAGCAAAACCTTTTTAAAAAATATGACCAATTTGAGAAGAACGAAAAGTTAACAGTGAAGAAAATAACTTGAGCTTAGCTAAGTGAGCAAATTTTCAAGTTGAGCAAGCTTGATTAAATTTATACAAGTTAACTTCCATTTTCAATATTTGAAGTAGAGAATTTCATGGATTGGACTCGATCGAGCTTGAATAAAAAAAATTTACTTGTTCAGGCTCGGTTTGAGCCTGGTCTAAAATTTGTTTTATTGTTTAAAATATATTAAAATATTAAAAAATTATTTTTATATCAATATTTATATATTTTATAATTAAATTTAAATAAAAAATATTTTTTGTTAAATAATAATTCAGATCAAGTCAAACCTGTCGAATCGAATAGATAATCTGATTCGTAAACAGGTCTAATTTCAAGTTGAATTGAACAATTAAAAAACCTAAAAGACCATATGTATTTTACTATTTTCACTGTGGTTCAATGTCACTTTCACATTTGAGTTTAGGTGGTGGCAAAGCAACTTTGTTTTATCCATTTTTAATCATCATTACCCCTTTAGGTTATTCTCTAGGAAGTTGATGTTTGTTCCTTCAAATTTATGCTATATATCTGTATATAGAAACATTTATAAAAAGATTAGTCAAACTTTTTGGGCTTTTGCCACTAAAGTTGCAAAAAAAATATCTTCTAAATTTCAAAGATACAGCTTTGCTTATTAATTAGGCAAAATTAAGTACTTTTCTTGTTTACTTGCAAAAAATGTTTTTTTTTTATTTATTTTGTTACCAATGTTCTTTAAGTCAAATGTAAAATTGATTGAATAATGCTTAAGAATTCACCATTTAATTGCATAGTTCCCATCATTTAAATGCATGAGATATTTTTTTCTTTTGGTAAGAAAAAGAAAAGAAAATATCTCAATTGTAGTTAAATAGTTAATCCTATATCTCCATCAATGTTTTGGAGCTCAAAGTAGGTGAATTTTATTATTTCCAACTATTTTTACAATCTTTTTTCAAGTGAATAAATTAAACATCTTATAGTTTTTTTTTTTTTTTTTGTATAAAGGATGTCGTAACTTGGGGATAAGAAAAAGATTACAGATATTGAGATTCGAATCTCAAACATATTAAATGTCACCTCTTGAAAATGACTGCATGAATTAACTAAGCTAAACCTCGGATTCATCTTATAATTATTTTTGAAAAATGACATGAGTTGCTGATATAGCTTCTTTTCGGTTCTTTTATCAGTATATAGCTATTTTTTATTTACTGAAATTCTAATATTTTGAAATTATTGTCCAAAATTCTCTAGTTTTAAAATCAGCTGGGAAATCGCCATCCCCATGGTGATTTCCCAGCATGTATTTTTTTTTTCAAAAATTACAATATTTTTTCAAGTGAATAAATTAAACATCTTATAGTTTTTTTTTTTTTTTTGTATAAAGGATGTCGTAACTTGGGGATAAGAAAAAGATTACAGATATTGAGATTCGAATCTCAAACATGTTAAATGTCATCTCTTGAAAATGACTACATGAATTAACTAAGCTAAACCTCGGATTCATCTTATAATTATTTTTTAAAAATGACATGAATTGCTGATATAGCTTCTTTTCGGTTCTTTTATCAGTATATAGTATTTTTTTATTTACTGAAATTCTAATATTTTGAAATTATTGCCCAAAATTCGCTAGTTTTAAAATCAGCTGGGAAATCGCCATCCCCCATGGCGATTTCCCAGCATGTTTTTTTTTTCAAAAATTGAAAAAAAAAACACAAGAGAAATTACCATGGGAGGTGGCGATTTCCCTTGGTATTTTTTTTTTAAATTTATATACTTTATTTTTTATAATTTATTAAATTTTTTAATTAAAACTTTAATTAGATGATAAAAAAAATTAATTTATAAAAAACATATATATAATATAACAAGGTACATACTTATATGAAAATATTTATGGATATCTTCTCATGCTGACACATAGAAAAAATCTAATCTTTATTATATATATTATTCAATTTTGAAAAATAAATCTTACCAAAATAATTTATCATCAAATTTTTAAAATTTAAATTTCATTTTCAAAGATCAAATTTGGGCTATTTGAATTATGAAATAGATAAAACATTTCTTTTAAATTAAGATTAAATACAACAGAATTTTACAAGACTAATTAAAAAAGTCCAAAACACATTATATAAGTGGAATTGTTTTTTATATTTATTTTAAAATTTTACTTTCTTTTGGTTTTTTATGTATAATATATATATATATATGTATTTTATTTATATTTTGATAATATTAAAAACTAAATAATATTAATATATATATATTTAGACATATTTAAATAAATTTAATTCGAGTATCACATGAGTAGCAAACTAGTTAATTATATATAATTGAAGACTTTTGACATAAAGCATACTGAAATAAAGCTAAAGCACATTAATATAAAACAGTTGTTATAAAGCTAAAGCAACAAAGCAGTGTCTTTTTTTTCAGAGCTCTTCTTTTGAGGTGAATGGGAATCAGAAAGATTCTTCTGATGAGGCTTGCTTTGAGCAGGAAATATTTTGTTGTTTGTCCAGTAAGGATTTCTAGCCAAGTGTAAGGCTTCTGATGGGAGCATGATCGGAAGATTGACATGTCTGGTTTGCAAAGGTTCTTCATACCAATCATCCATTAACCATTCTCTGTTTACAGTCACATAGGTGTTAAGGTCTATTCGTAACTGATGAACATACTCAAGAGGGTAAGATCCACATGGTTCTTCCTGGTGTAGGGGGGTAAGGTTTTTGGGTAGAGTACTTATTCTTTTGGCATAGTAGGTCAAGAATTTCATTGTGAAGTTAGACCTTTGTAAAAGGATTCTCGTATAAGGAGAAGGGGAATTTCTTGTATGGTTGTGCCGATGGTTGAAAACCATCTTTTGTATAAGGCCTGAGGAAGAGAATGGTGGTGTACGTGTATAGTGTATTAGTATAGTATTGGATGATGGATTGCCATTCTTTGAGAGGGTAGAACCATTGCAGGAAGACTAGTAAGTAATCTGTCTGAAACCTATTTTCAGTTGCCCAATAAAGGTTCAAGGTTGGGAATTCGATGGCGATGGTATAGACCTAACAGAAATACCAAAGAAATGGAAGAAGTTCTCGAGGGAAGACAGTGTAGTAGGGTATGCGAAAATGTGAAGGAATGGCGACTGGGGTTAATCCAAATCGGTATGAAAGCATGGTCACCATGTTTTTTTATTATAAGGGATTGATAAAAGAAGATTCTATCTTTGGCCCTTGTATAGATTGTTTTCAGGGCTATCTCATTCTTGAGTTCTAAAGGGAGTAAGTCAAGAGAAAAATTTGTGTGGGAGTCTAGCTTTGAGGATGAGGGGCCAACTGAGAGATTCATCATTGAGGTTGTTGGGAAGGTCTGGATAGCATTTATGGGACCACATTAAGGTTGCCTTTTATATGCTTGAAGGTGGAGTTGAGGGTTTCAGTTGATTTCCAGTCAATCAACCATTGCAGAAAAGATTGAAATTGGATTCCTTCTGCAAAGGATAAGACTATTGATTTAGGGTTAGGGTGAGGGTTTTAGCTATTTTCCAGTCAATCAACCATATCTGAAAAAATGGGAATCGGAGTCCTTCTGCAAAGGATTGGACTATTGATTTAGGGTCAGGGTTTCAGCTGATTTCTCGTCAATCAACCATTGCAGAAAAGATTGGAATCGGATTCTTCTGTAAATGATGGGACTATTGATTTAGGGTTAGGATTTCAGCTGATTTCCAGTCAATCAACCATTGCAGAAAATATTGGAATCGGATTCCTTCTACAAAGGATGGGATTATTGATTTAGGGTTAGGGTCAGGGATTCAGATATTTCCCACCAGACTTAACTTAATCAACCATTATAAGTATGATACTACCTCCTCATTCTCTCCTCATTTTCATCAACTGTTTCCCCTCGTCATTCTCATCCTTCTCTATTTTTCCTTCGTCATTTTCATCTCTTACTACACAACATGAGCAAAAGATTGGTCGCATTGGTCTATTATAATGGCAAAATTCTTAATATTAATGAAGGTGCTACCTTTGACTGTGAACGACCTAAAAGCTTTCATGTTGATGAAGACGTCACATTAGAGTAACTGAAGGTGAAAATTTATACAAAAATCAGAGCTGAAAAATAGAAAAAGAGTTTAAGAGATTAAGTATAGGCTTCCTGTTTCTATTGGTGAAGGATATGTTCGATATAAAACTTTTCCAGTTGAAGATGATGATGATGTGAGATGCATGATTGATGCTCACGAGACATTTGAAAATATTGGTGTACTTGAGTTATATGCTGACATAAATGATGTTCACGATGATTGTGGGCATTCAAATGTTCGCATACAGACAACTTTCCCACAGAAGATGATGATTTTGGGCCGTTGTATGTTCGTACTACATACGACGTTCCCACAGAAGAAGTCGTTCCGCTATCTCAAGCTACAACGTTTCATAATTCATTAGTCTCATAAAAAATTCCTACTGCTCTGGAAGATGAGCCAGTTGGTGTTGATCATGTTCCATCATGTGGAGTCCATGGTGAATATGTTGGTGACTTTAGTGAGCAGGAATAGGATGCTGAATTTGCAAATGGCAGTGATGACAACAGTGATTCTGACCCAGACGCCGCTGCTGAGATCAACACTCATGGAGATCTTCCCTCATATGAGGCTGTATCCCATATGCACACCTTGGATCTAGAGGCAATGCAAGTGCCAGAATTTTCTGAGTATGCTCATACATTTGCTACGCCTCTGACTTGGGATCCATCTGTTGGTGTAAGCCCTGCAAGCCAATCTAGTTGAGCTTGTAAGACACTATTTATATATTCATGTATTGCACATTATAGTTTATTAATTATAATTTAGGTATTTCTTTATCCATAAGTATTGTTATAATTGTTATAAATAACTCGTGAAGATAAAGCCCAAGAAACACAATGGCATTGCAAAAGAATTGTAAAGAGTTACAATTATGAGGATCCTTATGCATCAATGCCGTGTTTCTAAAACTGTTCCTGGTCATAGTATTGTCAAGACAGGGCATTGACAATGCTCTAAGACTGGCATATGTTAAGCCTTCATGCACTTGATGCATGCAACCGGTCTCATAGTTTGAAAGTATAAAGATACTTGGGGATAACATATGGGTGCTTGTTAGTTGAACAAGTTCACTGAACATGACCCTCTATGAGAGTTTCATTTGGTATTTCACTCAAGTGTCTATGGAAAATACTCTCATATGTCAATAGTGTAAGTAATCCTTTAACTTGTGACACCAGGTCTTCTTGTATGTGAACTGTCATGCTTAGATTTCATCACGAACGGGTCCCAATCATGAGGATGCTTATAGTAGGGTGTTATTGGGTATGATATGAAGCATACCAAGATGTATGAGTGGTCCAGAGAGGATTCATCACCTCAAGTGATATGAGGGGACATATCTCACATGTATCTGGCTTAATTAACTTATGGAAGTCCTTGGGCAAGGCAATACATAAGGAGTTAATATTAAAGCTGCAGATCTAATATGGAATGGATTAAGAGTAAACGTTGAACCATGCTCTTTCCTATCTTGGGATATTTGATGAAGGGATCGAATTACACAAACATATTGTACACGAAAAGCTTGTTAAAGATTGATGACTCTCTTGGCATTTGGGTGGTCATGATGCATTGCTAGATGTCGCTCGTAATATATAAATATAAATAAGAAATTCTTAATTGAATTAATTATATTTATTGCCAACATGTTAAGGGCCTAATGGGTCACACACAAAAGGTGATTAATGAAATTAAAATGAGATTAAGCCAGACTAAATATTCATTAAGTGTTGTGGGCTTAGTGTGAATATTTAATAATATGTATAAGGGTTTTAGTGCAGTTAGTCCAATAGTTGACATACACTAAACCTAGTCATATATATATATATATATATATATATATATATATATATATATACCTTATGTATGTTTTTTGCCGCCACTCTAAGCTAGCCAAGAAACCCTACGCCACTCTAATTTGCGTAGACATGTGACAAGACAGCCTGGCATATGCTTGATGTCTGATCGACATGAAGCCATCAAAGCTACGATCAGACGCGATGGTAGTGGATGGAATCCTCTACATGCATATTCAGTGTACTGCATTCGACACATTGCAGCTAACTTTATGAAAAAGTTTAACAATAAGGAATTGCGTCGACACATTGTTAACATAGGTATGGAATCAAATCATAGTTATTTTATCTCTTATATTCCTTTTAGTATATCAAATATTACTGAAATTCATGTCTTTTCTTTTTAATTTTATCAGGATACGAGTTGAGGCGACCCAATTTTTATTTGATGTATGAGAATCTTCGTGGAGAAAATACAGAGGCGGTTAATTGGCTTGATAGGATCCCCAAGGATAATTGGGCCCAATCATATGAACAAGGAAGACGTTATGGGCATATAACAACCAACCTAGCTAAATCTATCAATTCAATGTTGAAGGGGACGCGTCATCCTCCCATTACTGCTTTAGTGCAATCAACATATTATAGGTTGGCTGCACTTTTTGTTAAAATGGGGAACAAGCAAATTGCATGGAGGGAGGGCACACATATTGTGAAACAGTCACACATGCTATGCAAGAAAATCGCAGGAAAGCTAACTCTCACTTTGTTCGTAATTTTCGCAAGCAAATCAATCTTTTCTGATTGAAGAGTTAGTTGATCCACAAGAGGGAGTTCCTGCAATGAAGTACAAAGTCAAGCTCAGTGACATGTGGTGTGACTGTAGGAAGTTTCAAATATAAAGGTTCTCTTGTTCACATGTAGTTACTGCTTGTGCACATGTCTATGTAGATTGCATGCAATATGTGAACAATGTCTATAAACTGTAAACTATATTGAATGTTTATAGACATGAAAAGATTTTCATTTTGATAAACGTATATGCTTTCTGTTAAGATCTTTGTTTTGCCAGTTTATTGCATTATGGCTAAAAATTTTGTTCCATGATAATGGGATCTCCATAGGTCTAGGTTCAAACCTAAAACGTCATTGGAGATAATTTTATTCACTTTCGAAGAGCCAACAAGCTTTGGGATCAGCTATTTGGGAAGGTTAGTATGACCAAATAGTAGGCTTGCAGTGTTTTTTCTGGTTTATTTCCTGTTCGAATCTTCTGTCACCTTATTTTTGCAGATTTAAGTTGTTACTTTTACGGATTAAACTTCAAGATAGTATGTCTCGTAGTTTGAGATATTCTTGACTCTCGTTTGAACTGTCTAATATGTTTCAATTAGGGGTGCCGTAAAATCCGACTCGATTCGAAAAAATCGAATTTTTTTTCAAATTTTAAATTAAATAGTTCGGTTTATTAGAGTTATTCGGATTTTCGGATCAACTCGACTAAGTAATTTGAGTTATATAGTTTAGCTAGGATTTGATTTATACAACTCGAATAACTCAAAAATCAGAATAAGATATTTCTATACGATGTCGTTTTACTCATTTCGGTCTAATACTAAGCTTGAGTTTTGCATTTTTTCTCTTTCGTCTTCCCTCTTTTACTCTTTTGTCCATTTTTGTTGAGTCATTTTATTTTTGTTGTTTGTCACCATCAGTAGAAAAATAAATCTGCATGAGCTGTTGACGGCATACTTATTGTCTTAATGTTTTATCATTCATTTCTGTTTTTTTCCTTTGAAATTGATTGACAGGATCTAGATTGAAAGTTTACATTGAACTTTTTGGGTTTCAAAAGGGGAAGGCTATCACTCAATGCTTCATTCAGTTAAAGATTGAAGCTTTTGGTTGATATCATGCATACTACCAAGCTGACTAAATGATGAAATTCAAAAGATAATGAATTCTCTTTTCTTAAAGATTAATAGTAGGCTATCTATTTAGTATGGCAAGTCTTTGATATTTATATTTATAACAAAAGATAGAACACCAAAAAATATATATTTGTAATTGCAGAGAACTAAATTCCAAAATTATAGATATACATGCATTTACAAGATAACGGTAGTATGATCTAGTCAATCAACATTTACAAGATAGCATTTTAACTCGAATAAATTTATTCGATTCGATTCGACTTGACTCGAATTTGTTTTAACCCGACTCGATTCGCTAAAATTTCAAATTGAGTTTGGTTGACAAAATAGGACTCGTCAACTCGATTAATCCAAAATTTTCCACTCGATTCGACTCGACTCGATCGAACACTCACCCCTAGTTTCAACAACATGCAGTCGCTTATTGGCAGGTGGTGTAGCACTTGCTAAAGCTTTGAAGACAACAGTTGATGGTCAAAACATATCCTTCTTAGATGCTGCAAGATCTGCAGGATATGCAAAAGATGAAGATGACTTATCCAGTGTGTTTCTGAAGAAAGACAGATACTCTGCTTTTGTTGAGTTGCACATAGAGCAAGGACCCATTCTGGAGGAGGAAGGTATCTCACTTCTGACTGCTACTGCTGTCTATTTCTTGCCATATCGGTGGATCCTCTAATTGGTGCTTTTCCTCAATTCAGGTGTATCTATTGGTATAGTAACTGTCGTTGCAGCTCCTGCAAGTATAAAAGTAGATTTTGAAGGCAATGGTGGCCATGCAGGTGCAGTCTTGATGCCAAACAGGTGATTGTTATCAATAGTGAAATTCTTCTTTCCTCGATGCTTCAGACTTATATAACTTTAATGCGAACTTCTGCAGCTTTCATATTTTCATTAATGCTATCCTTTCGTGCATATTTCATATATATATTATATATGCATGTGTCAGAGTAATTTGGTTGAATTAGATTCGGATTCTGCGTTACATCACCCTCATTATGCTTTTGCTAGAATGCTTATTAAGTTAAAAGGATCCATAATCTGTAAATATATTATAAAGTGCAAAAATGATGCAGGACTGGCAGCTGCTACGTTAGCACGAGCTGTTGAGAAGCATGTCCTGGAATTTGGATCAATTGATACTGTTGGTACAATAGGTAATTCCAGAGAAAATATTTTTTGTTTTGCTCATTTTATCTTATGCTAAGTCTATTCCACTAAATAAAGCTTCCTCGATTTCATCTGAATAAATTTTTGTGAACCTTTTATAAATTTATAATTTCTGTTTTCCCAGGGATTCTAAAGCTACATCCAGGAGCAATCAACAACATCCCTAGTAAATCACACCTTGAAATTGGTATGCTATGTTACTTGGACTCGAGTATGAGTGTCGAACATGGGTATGTGTCTGACACGGGTTTATTTGATTTATTCTAAGTTTTTCCATGTATTTAGAAGGTCATTTGGGGATCATATCCCCATACCCATATCTGGATATGTGTCGAACACGTGTACTTCAAGAAAAATAAAGAGTCGGAGCAACATAGTTGGTACGTATCATGTTTGTTAGCTATATTACTCGGACTCGGGTGTGAGTGTCGGACACGGGTATGTTCGATTTTTTTCAAGATTTTCATGTATTTGGAAGGTCCTTAGTGGATCATATCCCCATACCCAAGTCTGGGTATGCGTCGGACACGAGTACTTCAAGAAAAATAAAGAGTCGGAGCAACATAATTTGTTAGTATTCTTCCTGGAGAAGATAAGTTTACTCTGAGAATATTCAGTCTCACCGGTTTTTATTGCAATACATTGGTTGTTACTTTGTTCCTAATCCATTTTAAGAAAACCTACTCCCAAAAAGATAGAACCATTATTTTTTGAAATTTTTATTTATTACTTCAAATGTATGAGGTCTAACCTTGTCCTTGGATAATCTAGGCTGTATCTAGATTACCATCAGATCATCTGATATGTTTCTTTATCTTATTACTTGTCTTGCCTTTTTGGTAAACACACGAGATATTGATGAAAAGAGAAGAAATATTGTTATTGAGAAAATCCATCAATTTGTGATTGCAATTGCCAGAAAGCGTAAAGTCACCCTATCAAAATTCAAGATCATAAATCAGGACCCACCAGCCCTTTCTGAAAAATCAATAATTGACGCAATGGGAGCTGCATCAAACGAGCTGAACCTAACACAAAAGTTTATGATTAGCAGAGCTTACCATGATTCACTGTTTATGGCAAGGTAAGGTAAGGGAGGGAGAGGCATTTAAGGAAAAGATATTTAGCAACTAAATCTTTTGCCACCACATTATATGTTGCACTGGGCTGAAGATCAGGTCCTTGGATCCATCAGATTTCAAACTTCTGAAATACAAAGGAAGAAGGGTATGGGGAAAAAAGTTGTCCTAAAATATACACTATGCAATTTCCATATCTTTTAGATTGTAAATTTTATGAGAATAATTGAAGAGGGAGTGCTCGACCTTAGCATCCCAGCTATTGAATCATGGAGAACACCTATGTTACTCAGATTCGGAGATGAGTGTCGGATACCAGTATGTATCCGACACGGGTTTGCTCAATTTTTTTTAAGTTTTTCCATATATTTGGAGAATCATAATCTCATATCCAAATATGTGTCGGACACAAGTGTCGGACACGAATACTTTAAAAAAAATGAAGTGTCCTGGTAACATAGGAGAACACCAGTCCTACTGAATTCTGCTACATGATACTACCTTCAGATGGCTCTGGGGGATGTATGTTCTTCCAGAAAGGTGCTGGAATTCTCATGATCCTGCCCTTCCTCCTAAGCTGGAAACATGCATGGTTGTCCATATAGAAAAGAAAAGCTCTTAACTCTGGATCATTTTCCTGAGTGTGAACTTTCATTTTAAGGGAAAGGCCAGGTTGAGGGGTTAGTTAAACTTACAAGAGGAACAATTTGCTATCAATACCCAATTAACCATGTCAAAGGATTCACGGTTCACTGTTATCATCATTCATCAGTATCATCATGATTATATACTATAAGTAGTTGCTGAAATTTGCGTTTTACATTCCTCCAGGATATCTCCTATGGGCATGATATTCGTTCCGTGTTACAAAGGTATGCTTACATCTACAATCAAATCAACTTTTTCTATCAATCCTTCTAAATCAACTGACTTTACTGTAGCTACAGTTCGCAGAATGCTAGGAATGTCATTTAATTAACCTACTTCACCATTGATATAAAATTAGGTGCCTAAGGAAGCATGTTGGTTTAAACCAGACATCGAATGCCACTCTGTATATCGGAAGAACCAATATGAGAAACCGTAGCTAGGCAAACTAGCATCTTTTGTGCATATATGATCTTCAAAAGAAGCTAAAATATACTAAATCTATTGCTTTTGCAGGATACAGCCATAAGCCTGAAGAATATGTTGGTGTAAGCCCTATAAGCCAATCTAGTTGGACTTGTAAAACACTATTTATATATTCATGTATTGCATAGTATAGTTTATTAATTATAATTGAGGTATTTCTTTATCCATAAGTATTGTTATTATTGTTATAGTTGTTATAAATGACTTGTGAAGATAAAGCCCATAAGACACAATGGCATTGAAAAGAAATTGTAAAGTGTTACAATTATGAGGATCCTTATGCATCAATGTCGTGTTTCTAAAACTGTTCCTGGTCATCGAATTGTCAAGACATGGCATTGACAATGTTCAAAGACTGGCATATGTTAAGCCTTCATGCACTTGATGCATGCAACCGGTCTCATAGGTTGAAATTATAGAGATACTTGGGGATAACATATAGGTGCTTGTTAGTTGAACAAGTTAACTGAACATGACCCGTTATGTGAGTTCCATTTGGTATTTCACTCAAGTGTCTATGGAAAATACTCTCATGTGTCAATAGTGTAAGTAATCCTTTGACTTGTGACACCAGGTCTTCTTGTATGTGAACTGTCATACTTAGATTTCATCATGAACGGGTCCCAATCACGAGGATGCTTATAGTAGGGTGTTATTGGGTATGATATGAAGCATACGAAGATGAATGAGTGGTCCAGAGAAGATTCATCACCCCAAGTGATATGAGAGGACATATCTCACATGTATCTGGCTTATATTAACTTATAGAATTCCTTTGCCAAGGCAATACTTAAGGAGTTAATATTAAAGCTGCAGATCTAATATGGAATGGGGTTAAGAGTAGACACTGAACCATCTCTTTCATGTCCCAGGATATTTGATGAAGGGATCGAATTACACAAACATATTGTACACGAAAGGCTTGTTGAAGCTTGATGACTCTCTTGGCATTTGGGTGGTCATGATGCATTGCTAGATGCCACTCATGATATATAAATATAAATAAGAAATTCTTAATTGAATTTATTATATTTATTGCCAACATGTTAAGGGCCTAATGGGTCACACACAAAAGGTGATTAATGAAATTAAAATGAGATTGGGCTAGATTAAATATTCATTAAATGTTGTGGGCTTATTGTGAATATTTAATAATATGTATAAGGGTTTTAGTGCAGTTAGTCCAATAATTGGCATACACTAAACCTACTTATATATATGCTTATGTTGTTGTCGCCTCCCCCCTAAGGATTAACTTGGAATCGACGCCTCTCACTCTAACAAGTGAGATTCGGCCGAACAGCTAGAGAGAAGGGAGAATTCGATTTTTCTTATTTCTTTCGGCTAACTAAGGTAGAGGTAGAAGGTTTCTCACAACCTAGACTACTAGCATCATCTTGCTAAAACATAATCTCAACCTTCTGAAGGTTTTCAGATCACCTGTGTGGATTACTGTTAGAGGTCGGACAATTGGACGACATTGGTATGCGACAAGCGAGCTTTGTGTACAAGAACATCAAGAATCTGTCTTGAGGTTTCTACAATCTCCAATACAGAGGTATGAGATTTTGATTGTTATCTATTCTTGACAGGCTGATCGTTTTGAATTCATAGGCAGATCCTTGCAAGGATTCGGTTTTCTCTATGTTTTGTTTTATTCCGCTGCGTTGTATGTTTAACTTGTTGATTAAATTATACATTATCTCTGTTCGAAGCATGAGCCGAATCCCAACAGTGGTATCAGAGCCTTGCTTATGTTATTCCTATATGATCTATGCTTTGATTGTTACCTTTAACAAAATTGTTTTGTTCTTTGAGTTATTTTGATCCGATTGTCACTAACCGAAATTGTGATAATTTGCACTTGTAGTGTTTTGGTGAAGACAGTAGTTAATCATGGCGAATTCTTGTTGATTAATTGGTTTAAAATTGTTTTATAACTGATTAATGCAACTGGCGAAAGTTTGGCAGCAATTGAGAACTGTTTTGTCTGCTTTGCGCAAATTTGGTGATTTTAGTGAGAAAAACTTGTAGATTTTTCTTGGCTGATTTTAATGCATGGTTTAATGATTTTTAGGATTTAAAATTGCTTAGAATTGTTCTTGACAAGCGTGAAAAATCATAAAACTGATTTAGCATTGAAAAGTTGGAAGCAGTGAAAAGCGGATAGACAGCCTGCAGGGAGAGAAGGGGGCGGCGGCTACATCTGATAGCCACAGCCTGCGCCTTCCCTTACTAGGGTTTTTCGCTTCTATCAGATTCTTACAGCTTATGGATTTTAGCAATATTGAGTTAGTAATGTTGTAGTGTCCTAGTTGAGATACAACACTAAAATTATTAACAATGATAATATTATTAAATTAATTAAATCACCAAAATAAGAATTTACATAAATATTCAATTAAATTGTTTAATTGGATGATAATTTATTTAAAGGAAATAATCCTAATTGGATTAGGATTTATTCTAATGAGATTAGAATAAATGTTTATTATTTTCTTTGAATTAAATTATGGATCAAATATAATCATTGAATGATAACTAGAGATTAAAGCATGATTTATATGTTCATAAATTGTTTGTGAATGTATGGGATGATTATAGACTTAGACCTAATATGATTGTGGATGGTTGAATTTATTTTTATGGTTTTTATTATTTAAATAGGGATTGTGTGCCCTGCCTTATCTCTCATTTTCTGGAGATGTAAAAATTCTTTCCTCATCTAACTCCCTTTAAATGTAACTTGAGGTTTCTTTATTGCAAATGCACTTAGTTACATCAAAGTGTAAAATTAGGATTAGCTAGGAATAATTTTTGTAACTTGAAGATGGAGAAGATGGGCGCCATAAAGATAAAGAGATTACAAGCAAGCTTTGAAGACTATGTATGTAATCACCTAAGAATTTGACCAACTAATTTCCTTTGATGGCTCAAGGAAATTAGATTAGAAAAGTCCATAATCATCCAAGTAGAAAGCATGTTATAGATTTATTTTATGCGATATTATAAATGCTATGAATGTTTGATATGATGAGACTTAAAAGAAAAAGGAAATCCCTCTTTCCAATATTGAGTCACATGTTTCGCATGATAAAGTTGCCTTCCATCATCATAACAAAATAACTAGAGTTCTTCCAGTATGAGGCTTATTGAGTCACTCATAGTCAAACTACTGTACGAATATGTTTGAGTTATGAAGTTGGGCCATACTCAACTAATGCCATGTTGTCCGGATGTGCAAAACTTGACCGCATGGTGTTAGAGGCAAAGTTAGGCAAAGTACATATGATGTGCTTAGACAAAGAGTTGTCACCTAAGTGATCTAAGAGTTGCATAGAGATGCAATTGATAAGCTATGTTATCTATCCAACTAGGCTTGTTGTAATTTGTTGAGGCACTCAAGGTTGCAACATGTTGAAAGGGATCTTAGCCCACTAGAAACACCTTGATGAGATTTTCGAATAATAGTGAGGGCTATTATCTCGAAAAATTAGTGGGAGAACCAATAAGATATATAATACCTCATCTTGAATTGGTATAAATGCATGAATATAACTGATATATACTTTTTCCATATTAGGTTGTTGAAAATGGTTAATACTTTAATTGCACTGTGTGGCATTATGAATGTCATTAGTCCAAAATGTTTGGATTGGTACAAAAGATTGAGAATCGTTCTCAATGAAAGGAATGTTGCTCACTTGACAAGTCAAGAAGAACTTATAAAAGTTTCTAGGTTAACTGTGTTTGTGATTGAACTGAATCTTTCGACTATTAAATCTAATTCCTGGATAGTTGATTCAGGATACGGTTCACATCTTTGTAATGACATAAGGATGTTGAAAGGAAGTAGAAAGCTGAGCAAAGATGAAGTAGTTTTAAGAGTAGGCAATGGTGCAAACGTTGCAGCATTGGCCGTTGGAACATGTACTTTATCTTTGCCATCTGGCATGAAATTGGAACTAAAAGATTGTTATTTTGTTCCAGTATTGTCTAGAAACATCATTTCGGTTTCATACCTCATTGTTAATGATGGTTTCGAGATAAGAATGAAGGGCAATAGTTGCTCCATCATTCTTAAAGATATTCACTATGGATCGGCAACATTACATAATGGTTTATGTATTTTGGATCCAGAGATGCCTGTGTTCAATATAAATGTCAAGAAAGCAAGAAAGGATGATCCAAGTAAGACTTACATCTGGCACTATAGACTTGGTCATATCAATGAGATAAGGATTTTCAAATTGCATAAACATGGTTATTTAATACCCTTTGATTATGAATCATATGGGACTTGTGAATGTTGTCTCCTAGGTAAGATGACCAAGACTCCCTTTACAGGAAAGGGTGAAAGAGCTGGCGTTTTATTGGGCTTAATACATTCAGATGTATGCGGGCCACTAAACACAACAGCTAGAGGTAATTCCTCATACTTCATAACCTTTATCGATGATCATTCTAGATATGGTTATGTGTATCTGATGAGATACAAGTCTAAAGCTTTTGAAAAGTTCAAAGAGTTCAGAGCTGAAGTAGAGAAACAGAATAGGAAAAATATTATGGCTCTTAGATCGGATCGAGGAGGAGAATATTTAACCCATGATTTCTTGGATCATTTGACAGATAATGGAATTCTATCGCAATGGACTCCACCGAGAACTCTTCAACATAACGGAGTGTCCGAGAGGAGAAATCGAACCTTGTTGGACATGGTCCGGTCCATGATGTCTAAGGCTGACCTTCCTATATCCTTTTGGGGATATGCCTTAGAAACTGCAACTTACCTTCTAAATAGGGTTCCATGCAAATCGATAGATAAGGTACCATATGAGATATGGAATGGCAAGAAGCCATACTTATCTTATCTAAAGATTTGGGGATGTACTGCTTATGTGAAGCAAGTACCTTCTGATAAGCTGGGAGCTAGGTCAGAAAAATATAAGTTTGTGGAATATCCTAAAGAGACTATAGGATATTACTTTTACAGTCCTACTGATCAAAAGGTGTTTGTGTAAAAACACGCTGCTTTGGAATGATTCAGTAGGAGTAAAGTAGATCTTGAAGAAGTTCAAGAACCACAACCTAACATTCCCTCGGAACCTGAGCCATTGGTCGAGGCATTGGATGCTCGGACTAATGCTCAAGAAACACGAATACTCCGAAGGTCTAGTAGGGAGAGGTAAACTCTAATAAGATATAGATTTATTATGGAAAGAGATGGTTTGCCCATTGATAATGAATCTACTACCTATAAGGAAGCGATGTCAGACATCAATTCCAAGAAATGGCTAGAAGCCATGAAATCCGAAATGATTGTCATGGAAGTTAACCAAGTTTGGTCTTTAGTTGATCCACCTCAAGGGATAAAACCCATAGGATGTAAATAGGTCTAAAAGATAAAGATAGACATGGATGGCAACATACAAACGTATAAGGCCAGATTGGTTGCAAAAGGTTATAATCGAGTTGAAGGCATTGATTTTGAAGAAACCTTTTCACAAATTGCCATGGTAAAGTCCATTAGGATTATGCTTGCTATTGCTGCATACCATGATTATGAGATATGGAAAATGGATGTAAAAACGACATTCCTTCCTGAAGGTTTTTCATCCAAGGCCACTTCTAATAAGGTATGCAAGTTGCAAAAGTCCATTTATGGACTAAGGCAAGCATCTCGGAGTTGGAACATTAGGTTTGATGAAACAATTAAAGAATTTGGTTTCATTAAGAATCCTGATGAACCATTTGTTTACAAGAAGGTAAACGAACTTGCAATTGTTTTCTTGGTGCTATATGTCGACGACATATTGCTCATAGGAAACGTTGTACCCATGCGTCAAACCATCAAGGTCTGGCTGTCCAAACAATTCTCCATGAAGGATTTGGGAGAAGCAGCATATATTCTGGGAATTAAGATCTATAAAGATAGATAGAAAAGGTTGCTTGGATTATCCCAATCCGTTTACATAGACAAGGTGCTAAAAGGTTTTGCATGGACAAATCCAAAAGAGGTAACTTGCCTATGGTACATGGTGTACAACTCTCGAGAGAGATGTGTCCTAAAACTTATAAAGAAAGGACACTGATGGATAGGATCCCGTATGCTTCGGCAATAGGATCTATCATGTACGCCATGTTGTGCACATGGCCAGATGTATCGTACGCTCTAAGTGTCACGAGTCGATACCAAAACAATCTTGGTGAAAGTCACTGGACTGCTGTGAAGAATATCCTCAAGTACTTGAGAAGAACTAAGGATATTTTCTTGGTCTATGGAGGGGCTGAACTCCAAGTAAAGGGTTATACAGATGGTGGATTCCAAACTGATAGGGATGACAGTAAATCGCAGGGCAGTTACATATTTACCTTAAATAGAGCTGCAGTCAGTTGGAAAAGTTCCAAACAGACTACAACTGCAGATTCAACAACAGAGGCTGAATACATCTCTACGTGTGAGACAGCAAAGGACGCTGTTTGGATTAAGAAGTTCATAACTAAACTTGGTGTGGTTCCAAGCATTGTTGATCCAGTACCACTTTACTGTGATAACAATGGAGCCATAGCGCAAACTAAGGAACCACGGTCTCATCACAAATC
Source organism: Fremontodendron californicum (assembly GCA_030761205.1). Classification (NCBI taxonomy): domain Eukaryota; kingdom Viridiplantae; phylum Streptophyta; class Magnoliopsida; order Malvales; family Malvaceae; genus Fremontodendron; species Fremontodendron californicum. The sequence goes on along the minus strand of JAULJL010000022.1, from coordinate 21,035,490 downwards.
CAAACATGTATTGCGACAATATAACTTGATTAGAGACATAATTCAAATAGGTGATATAAGTATGGAAAGGGTACCCACAGACGATAATATAGCTGATCCTTTCACTAAGGTTCTGTCCCAACAAAAACACAATTGTCACATGGAAAGACATGGGCTTAAGTACATGGGCGATTGGCTTTAGTGCTAGTGGGAGATTATTGGTGTAAGCCCTGCAAGCAAATCTAGTTGGGCTTGTAAAACACTATTTATATATTCATGTATTGCATATTATAGTTTATTAATTATAATTGAGGTATTTCTTTATCCATAAGTATTGTTATAATTGTTATAAATGACTTGTGAAGATAAAGCACATGAGACACAATGGCATTGCAAAGGAATTGTAAAGAGTTACAATTATGAGGATCCTTATGCATCAATGCCGTGTTTCTAAAATTGTTCCTGGTCATCGTACTGTCAAGACAGGGCATGAACGTATATTTTTCTGAACGTGACCTGTTATGAGAGTTCCATTTGGTATTTCTACTCAAGTGTCTATGGAAAATACTCTCATGTGTCAACAATGTAAGTAATCCTTTGACTTGTGACACCAGGTCATCTTGTATGTAAACTGTCATACTTAGATTTCATCACGAATGGGTCCCAATCACGAGGATGCTTATGGTAGGGTGTTATTGGGTATGACATGAAGCATACAAAGATGAATGAGTGGTCTAGAAAGGATTCATCACCCCAAGTGATATGAGGGGACATATCTCACATGTATCTGGCTTATATTAACTTATGGAAGTCCTTGGCCAAGGCAATACTTAAGGAGTTAATATTAAAGTTGCAGATCTAATATGGAATGGGATTAAGAGTAGACACTGAACCATGCTTTTTCCTATCCCGGGATATTTGATAAAGGGATCGAATTACGCAGACATATTGTACACGAAGGGTTTGTTGAAGCTTGATGACTCTCTTGGCATTTGGGTGGTCATGATGCATTGCTAGATGCCGCTCATGATCTATAAATATAAAAGGAAAATTCTTAATTGAATTAATTATATTTATTGCCAACATGTTAAGGGCCTAATGGGTCACACACAAAAGGTGATTAATGAAATTAAAATGAGATTGGGCCAGATTAAATATTTATTAAGTGTTGTGGGCTTATTGTGAATACTTAATAATATGTATAAGGGCTTTAGTGCAGTTAGTCCAGTAGTTGGCATATACTAAACCTACTTATATATATGCTTATGTTGTTGCCGCCTCCTCCCCTAAGGATTAACTTGGAATCGGCGCCTCTCACACTAACAAGTGAGATTCGGCGAACAGCTAGAGAGAACGGAGAATTCGATTCTTCTTGTTTCTTTTTGCAAACTAAGGTAGAGGAGGAAGGTTTCTCATAACCTAGACTACTAGCATCATCTTGGCAAAACGTAATCTCAACCTTGTGAAGGTTTTCATATCACCTGTGTGGATTACTATTAGAGGTCGGACAATTGGACGGCTTTGGTTTGCGACAAGCGAGCTTTGTGTACAAGAACATCAAGAATTTGTCTTGAGGTTTCGGCAATCTCCAATACAGAGGTGTGAGATTTTGATTGTTATCTGTTCTTGATAGGCTGATCATTTTGAATTCAAATGCAAATCCTTGCAGGGATTCGGTTTTTTCTATGTTTTATTTTATTCTGCTACGTTGTATGTTTAACTTGATTAAATTATACATTATCTCTGTTTGATCATGAGCCGAATCCCAACAGAATATGCCTCCACTCAAGATATAGCAAATAGGGTCAAGCTATTAGCACTAACCCTGGCGAAGTTGGCCTTGCGCTGATGTGTTGTAATATAGTTCTTGTAAACTAGCTGCTTAGTATTGATACAGGTTAATGTTGTATTTCCACCCCTATGCCATCCAGCACTTTGTGTAAATATTATGAATAAAGAACTTTGTTATGAATAGCTGCATTGAAGCAGTTGATTTCAAAACTATGGAATGTTATATCGTGCTTGAGAATCCAATTTCAAAGATATGGAACTCCCAAGTCTTAGAAGGGATGTATGCTTGAAATGTTTCCTTCATGTTCTACTAGAATACAGAAATTGGATCCTCCTGCTCCACCACTGCTCCAAGCCTCTAATATTTGATAGATGCTCTCAGGAAAACAAAGAATGCTTTGATCTTTATGACAAATATTTGGCATTTGGGGGGTTTTGGGGTAATTTAGACTTAGAGAGAATTTGGAGAGCTAATTATAGGAGGAATTTTTTTTTTTTTGAAGCATAATTATAAGAGGATTGTAACTGGTATTATAAGAGGATTATGCGGCAAATGGAGAGGATTTAAGCGTTAATTTCTTAATAATGGTTCCATTTATGTTGAAATGAAATAATATTGATAGCTCCCATCAAAGAATCCAAATCCTCTGTCCCCATTTCCCTTCCCTTATCCGTGTCCCTACTCTCGTAAAGAGTCGCACGTCCATTTTTTTTTGTTCTCTTCGTACTTGTTTGTTTTGAATGTCTGACCTGATTCTTTATCTAATAAAAAAATCGATTTCGCTTGAAAAAAACACGGATACAAAGACGATGCAAATAAAGGAGATGGTGTCTTGGAATTCGCTTAATCGATCACCGGTAAAATACCAATTGGTCGCATTTGTATTTCGTAGCCGCCGTTAAACAGTTCAAACCAAATGAAGAAGAAAGCGACACCAAAAAACGGACCCGCGGCTCGTTACAAGAGTGAGAGCACGAGTAGAGACAAGGAAATGGAGGTAGATGATTCCTATTCCCCATCGAAGCCATGTGTATATACGGAGGGTAATGGAGCGAGGTTAGGGTGGAAACTGCTTTATCTACCTCTATTTCGTTTTCATATGGATGTCGAAATATTATTATCACTTTTGTCTTCATAAATATCGGTTACATCCATAATTGTTTCAACAAATTTTGTGTCATTTTTATTAATTATTTTTTATTTAATATTGTAAACAAAAGCATTATAATCTATTAATAAATATAATTTTAGTATATATAATTTTTTAGTATATATAATATATAGAATATTAATATATATATTTACTAAAAATATGAAAAAAAATATAAAATATTTAATGATAATTTCGAAAGAGGGTGAGTAAAATAAGCATTTATTATAACTGCTTCATTCCGGCTCACCCATTTTAAAAAAAAAAAAAAAAAAAAAAAAAATTCTCCCCATTCATAGTGGACGGATGCAGAATCTGTTGGGCCGATGGAATTTTGCCATCATAAAAGTATGGCTTGAGTATAGCCCAAACAACGAACAAGGAATAAAGCACCACAGTTTTACCTAAGAAACCCTTCACTTCAAGAACACTAACATTATATCAGAGTCTGCGACAAAGATTGAAGTTACTTGGGTTTGGAAAACTTTGTTGATTGTTCTTCTGCTGGATTCAAGTTTTTCTGTTTGGTAGAACAGACTTTTGTCTCAATATAAGGTGATACCGTTCTTTTATTAATCACTATTATTGCCTTAATTTCAGTTTCCCATGTCATGCTTTGTTTTCTCTACAGAACAATTCTCCATGGGAGGCCGAACAAGATCACGGCCTTCCAAAATCACAAACTTTTATACATCCTACAAAACAACCCATCACTTTTATGTCTCAAATCCATCTCAACCACTTCAAATCAACATTCTTTTACAGTCTCTTACCTTGTAAAAACTTGTGGGCTGTCCCCAGAATCTGCTTTATCAGCCTCCAAAAATGTCAACTTTGAAACCCCAGATCGACCTGACTCTGTCATTGTCCTGTTAAAGAACCATGGATTCTCGAAAACTCAGATCGCAAGACTCATCAGTAAGAAGCCAAAGGTGCTTTCATCTGATGCTGAGAGAACCCTTTTGCCCAAACTTATGTTTTTTTTACTCTAAAGGTGTTTCAAACTCTGACCTTGCCAAACTCTTATCTGCATATCCAACTATTTTTCAAATTAGCTTAGAGAAGCAAATTATCCCTTCTTTTAACTTCCTCAGGAATCTGCTTCGCTCGGATGAGGATACCATTGATGCTGTAAAGCTCTCTCCGCGTATTCTTACTTATGATTTTAATGCTTATATTTTGCGTAATATCAATCTTCTGAGGAATAACGGAGTGCCTGAATATAAAATTGTTAAAGTACTTCGTCAGGTTCCTAAGATATTCCTTTGTGCTCCACTAAAGTTGGAGGAGAATGTAGAGAAAGTAAAGGAAATGGGGTTCAGTCCTGAGAGGTTTACTTTTGGTTTGGCTCTCTATGTATTGAGTTCATTGAGCAAATCCACTTGGAAGAGAAAGTTTGATGCTTATAAGAAATGTGGTTGGTCTGAGCAAGAGATTTTAGAAGCTTTTAGGAATCATCCCTTTGTTATGGCAGCCTCCGAGGATAAAATTACAGCAGTGATGGATTTTCTTGTGAATGAAATGGGATTCCAGGCTTCACTCGTTGCCAAACAGCCCCGTCTGCTAGGATTGAGCATGGAGAAGAGAATTGTTCCAAGGGGTTTGTTTGTTCAAGATCTGTTGTCAAAAGGTTTACTTAAGAAGGCATTGGGGTTGAAATTGTTTGTGACTTCAGAGAAGTTGTTCCTTCAGAGGTTTGTGCATGGTTATGAAGAAAAAGCTTCTGAGCTGTTAAAACTGTATAATGAAAAATTGAACCTTGCCAGTAGGAGGCGAGCTTAATACAGACAAATAATAGAAGTTTTGCCTATCCCAGTTGAATTATTTAAGAAGTTTGAAGTCAAGAATGCAACTAATCAAAATTCTTTATCAGTATTCTTTTCTGTCACAATTTATAAGAAAGAGAGGTTGATCCGACCAAGAGTTTAGTGAAGCTTTTGAAAAGCATCCCTATATATAATGCAGTTTCTGTTCTTCTCTTATTACCAATCAGTGAAATATTCTGACTCGGAGCTTAGAGAAGCCGATGGCTTCAAGATATCTGTTAACCGTCACATAGCCAAAAGCACCAGAGCTGTTGAAGCTTTACAGAGAACAATTGAATCTTTCAGAGAAACTGAAATATAGAGTGCAGCCTTTGTAGGATGTGCTCATCAAGATTCTTATTTTCCTTATCATGTTACTTTGTAGCAGACTAGCAGTTAGTTCCTATGTTACTCGAACTCGAGTGTGAGTGTTGGATACGGGTACGTGTCCGACACGGATATATTAAATTTTTTTCCCAAGTTTTTTCATGCATTTGAAAGGTTCTTGGAGGGTCATATCTCCATACGCATGTCCGGATATGCGTCGGACACGGGTACTTCAAGAAAAATGAAGAGTCGGAGCAACATAGGTTAGTTCTTTGAAACTTGTAGTTGAAATTCATGAATACAACTAATAGTATTCTTGCTGTATTCCTTTCTGCCATTGGTCAATTTTTTAGATTAACATTTTGTTCTTTCTCTTTAGTACTGTCTTATAGTTTGATCTTGCTTTATTTAAGTGCAACTGTTAAAAGAGTTTCCTTTGCCATCCTATTCATTTACTTGTCCTTTGAGTTTTTCGAGTTAATCTTGCTGGCTTTTAAGCACAACTCTGAAATGAATTTCATTTGAATACCTTAATTTCTTTGTGTATTATTGCTGTTCCAGTAAGCAATTTAGGTCCATCTTATGTTCCTTTTTCTGCTGCTTTTCATGGTCATATTTATCGTCTGCCATAACCCTTTCTCTTTGCTGCTTAATTGTGCTAAGAAAATAGCAGAGCTTCTGTATGTATTTGGTCGATTATTATGTAGTACCAAGATGACAATGTTGTGAGAGAGAGAGTGAGAGTCTGAAAATACATTCTTCTTAAACATGCTGTGTACACTGTACAGTAAATTGATGCTACTTTATTAACACTTAGATGATAAAAGACGACAGAGAAAAAATCTATGTCGATCCGATTTTTCATATATTTTTTTTAAGTACTCATGTCTGATACTTGCGTCCGATATATATCCGGACATGGATATGGGAGATATGATCTCTCAAGATCCTCCAAATACATGAAAAAATTTAAAATAAATCAAATATATCTATATTGGAGTTTGGACACATACTCGTATCTGACACTCACATTCAAATCCGAGTAACATAGGAAAAAAACACACAGAAAGGTCCAGCTAGACAATCTCCTACTAAACTGACCCTTATGGTGTTAACAGCGGATCAAGTTAGAATTGGCACCTATCTCTATCCAGAATTGTAAAGAGTGGGGGGGGGGGGGGGGAAACAGGGAAAGATCATCCATGCCTTAGAAGCGAAATTAAATGCTATTGCTTTGTTATGCCCTCTAATCAGCAGCCTTCTTTGGGGGTTATAGCCGCATTGGTCGTGTCGAGTTTCTCAGCTTTTCCCCAGCACTATCTTGAAAAAGGATACACACTTACACACAGAATTAGGCAGATATCATGGACAACAAAACTTGGTAGGGATAAGAGATTTAAATTGCAGTGCGGACATGTTTTCGGAAGCGTTGCATTTATAGCGTTGTTAACGTAACGAATGTTATCATAATTAATTACGATAAATATCGACGGAAGAGAGATGAAATCGCAAAATAGTAACTATAATATTACATTGCAGCTGTTATTTAAATCCCCGTTAGGATACCGATTATGCAAAACTCAGTAAAACTCAGTAATAGAAGCAGGGGCACTAAGGATTGCCAATCTATTTTTTCTTCAGAATCTCAGCAATTGTGACAACAGTAGGAACAGCTGGGTAAAATTACTATAAATATCAGCAAATATTACGATGCCAACAGGATTTATATTGCCATATAGTCCAAGCCTCCAAGGTAATGAACCATGACCATACTTTTTTCTGATTTACATATCAAGGCACTGGCAAGCTTAATAGTAAATCTAAAGGTGGATTTGAAATGTCCGGCAATTTCATAGTCACCAACTACAAGCATGCCATTTTATCTTTCCAAAAGAAATGATACATCATATATAAGACATATCTAATTAATACACGAGATTGATGATCCAGTTTGATTACAAGAAGGTTCAAGTAAAGGGATTCAGGTTGGCTAAGAAAGAAAAGAAAAGACAGCTAAAACAGAAGCAGAAAAGAAAAAGGATCAATGAATTTTTACACATTCCACCTCTGCAAGAAAGAAATGATTAGATTAGATTACAGAAAACCCCATAAAGTCATAATTAGAGGAAGAATTTAGTTTAAAAGTGAATTGATGAAAACTACATTTATCCCAACAAGTTTTTTTTTATATAATTGCAAGACCTTGTCTAATGATTATTGGATTCAAAACTAGTAAAGACCCATGACTATGCTAAAACTAACCCCAAATTGCAAGCATAAGAAAACGATTAAGCACCAAGAAATCTAACTCTACATTGCAAAGAAACAGAAGATATATGATTCCAAACATACATGAAAGCAACAGACAAAGAAACCTTAGACATAAATAGCTAAAACCCATTTCAGAACAGATACAAGAAAGCATAGAAAACCAATAAAACAAAGAAACCTCAACTTTTACCCCAAGAAAATTAACCCAAAATTTATACAATTTTTTTACCTTGGCAAGATTGTCGGGTTTGGAATATGCTTTTGATCATTCTGGTCACTTCAATCGGCCCAGCTTAAATTATTATTTAAATAATATAAAATATATTTTATTTAAATTTAATTATAAAATATATAAATAATTTTATTAATATTTTAATATATTTTAAGCAATAAATAACTTTCGGGCCGAACAGGACTTAAGCAAGCAAAATTTTTTTTTTTTTTTAATTTGAACCAGCCCTATTCGATTTATAGACACTTTACTTATTTGATAAAGAAAAAAAAAATCAATCCATCACTTTTTAATGCTTGTTTGATTTCCTCTGGATTAGGTAGGATAGGTTCTATTCTAAAAAAAAATGATCAATTCGAGAAGAACGAAAAGTTAACAGTGAAGAAGATAAAATGATTTTTCAAAGGGTAAATCAAGCATAGTAAAGTTAAATGATAGACTTAAACTTGCTTATAAGATGTTGAATCTCCTTTTTTTTTTTTTGGGGTTTAAGTTAAATATCATAATTCCAACTCAATGCCTAGGAAATTTATAGAAATAGTCAAATACTTGTAATTAGATTAAATTCATTCAATTCAAACTATTGATTTACACATATAAAAGTTTAATGTAATAATAAAAAAATAAAAAAACTTGAGCTTAGCTAAGTGAGCAAATTTTCAGTTGAGCAAGCTTGATTAAATTTATAAAAGTTAACTTCGATTTCCAATATTTTAAGTAGAGACGTTCATGGGTCGGACTTGACTGAGCTTGAATAAAAAAAAAAATTATTTGTCCAAACTTGGTTTGGTTATCTGAGCTTAGTCTAAAATATATTTTATTGTTTAAAATATATTAAAATATTAAAATTATTTTTATATAAATATTTATAAATTTTATAATTAAATTAAATAAAAAAATATTTTTTTTACTTAAATAGTTAAAGCTGTCGAATTGGATAGATAATCCGGACTCGTGAACAAATCTAATTTCAAGTTGAATTGAACAAATTAAAAAAACTAAAAGACCATATGTATTTTACTATTTTCACAGAGGTTCAACGTAACTTTCTCATTTGAGTTTAGGTGGTGGCAAAACAACTTTGTTTTATCCATTTTTAAGCATCATTATCCCTTTAGGTTATTCTCTAGGAAGTTGATGTTTGTTCCTTCAAAATTTGTGCTATATATCTGTATATAGAAACATTTATAAAAGATTTGTCAAACTTTTTGGGCTTTTGCCACTAAAGTTGCAAAAAAATATCTTGTAAAATTTCAAAGATATAGGTTTGCTTATTAATTGGGCAAAATTAAGTACTTCTCTTGTTTACTTGAGAAAAAGTTTTTTATTTTGTTACCAAAGTTCTTAAGTCAAATGTAAAATTGATTGAATAATGCCATTTAATTGCATAGTTCCCATCATTTAAATGCATAAGAGATATTTTTTCTTTTGGTAAGAAAAAGAAATTGATGGTTATTTTTGGTGTTAGGTGATTCCAAGAGAAAGAGGGTTAGGAAGGAGGCAGAGCAACAAGGAATTTTTGGTGGTGAAGGTGTCTAAAGTCTTTCAAGTGGTCTTAGAAGGCCTATTTATAGTTTTGTTGACGGGTCGCCGTGTGCCACGTGTTGAGGCTTAACCTGAGACAAGTGGCCTAAGTCCCACATGGGTCTTGAGGTAATGGACGACGATGTGACAGGTATGACAGCTGTCGAGAATACCACGTGGTCCCTCGAGGTGACAAGCGAAAGGGGTCGCCCAACGTTTAAGGCGTCGTCCAGCACTGCAAGTATGGCGAGCAACTTGTTGGCAAGCCATTTTCTGGGTTCTTGCCCTGGCCCATATACTGAAAGGCTTGTTAAACTTGATGGTTGTTTTGGGGCCATCAGGCTTAAAGGGTCAAACAATCTCAAATATAGTTAATCCCATATCTCCATCAATGTTTTGGAGCTCAAAGTAGGTGAATTTCATTAGTTCCAACTATCTTTACAATCTTTTTTCAAGTGAATAAATTAAATATCTTGTAATTTTTCTTTTGTATAAAGGATGTCATAACTTGGGGATAAAAAAAAGATTACAGATGCTGAGATTCGAATATCAAATATTTTAAATATCACTTTTTGAAAATGATTGTATGAATTAACTATACTAAACTTCAGATTCATCTTATAATTGTTTTTAAAAAAGATATGAGTTGCTGATATAGCTTCTTTTACCTCTCTATATTCATTCAACCAAGTAAAATATAAGAAAACCTAAACCTGAGAATTATCACAATATCACTCTAATTAAAATGATTAAGTATCATCTCATGGAATGAACAATAAAAGATTTAAAATAATTCAAATGTGAAAATAAAACTCGTTTTATAAATAGAAAGGGGAAAAACCTACAATAAAGTGCTTTATTTGTAAGGGTTTCACTTAAAACATGATCATGATTAGTTGACTTTATTATTTTAATACGATGTCATTCATGATTAGAAATAGAATTTCATCGTGAATAAAATATTAGAAAGAAGATTATTTCTATATTGTGGTAACTATATTGTTGAAGAAAAAAAATAAAAGGGTAGATTACATAAACCTTGTAATTTGAGGCGGATTGAAAGTTTCACTTAGAATTTAAAATTTATATTTGGCCACCTTGTGTTGTGTTTCTGTTGTTATTATTTGGATGTCGTTAACTCTTAATCTTACGTGTTCATAGAGCTGCTCATGGTAGGGCCGGTCGCGAGTTTCTTTACTTAGACCGGCCCGGCTCACTGGTCCATATTTATTGTTTACCTATATTAAAAAAATATTTTTTATATATTTTTTAATATATTTTTATAATTAAATTTAAAAAATAATATTTTTTATTCGATGAACAGTAATCCTGACCAGGCCGATCCGGATCACTAAAATCTCTTTTCAAGCCTGGTCCAATATGTGTCGGGCCTGCCGGGCAGTGCGGGTTGTCCGGCTCATGAGCATGTCTACTTGTTCATCTTCTTATTTAATTCTTTTTATTTTTGTTCGATTAAAGAGTAAATTTGTCATTATATTATAATTGGATATTGAAATTTGCTACTATATACTTTAGTTTGATTTATATTTATTATTGTACTTTTGAGATTAAAGGTAAATTTACCACTATACTTTAACTCAATATTGAATTTGCCACTTAAATTTTGTTTGGTTGAATTTTGCTACTAAATTTTAATTTTGATTGAATTTTTTCTCTCAACTTTAATTTTGAATGATTTGAAGAAAAATTTAATAAAAAAATAATATTTTTCAAATATTTTATTTTAATAATTAAAAATAATAAATTAATTAATAAAAAATATTAAAATTTTAAAAATTAACATAGAATATTTATTTTATAAAAAAAAAACTAAATTTTTTCTTTTTTTTTATCTTTCTTTTAATTTTTTCACTTTTCTTTTATAAAATAAAAATTCTATGTTAATTTTTAAAATTTTAAAATTTTTTATAAATTAATTTATTGTTGTTAATTATTAAAATGAAATATTTGAAAGAATTTTTTTAATTATCCAAAATCAATGTTAAGTGGCAAAATTTAAAAAAAAAAAAAAAAAGTTGAGTGTCAAAATTCAATAAAATAAAAAATCGAAGTTTAGTTGTAAAATTCAATCAATAAAAGTAAAGTGACAAATTTAACCTTAATCTCAAAGTACAATGACAAATATAAATAAAAATAAAGTATAGTAGCAAATTTTAATATCTACCTATAATATGGTGACGAATTTATCCTTTAACTTTTATTTTATTTTATTTTATATTTCTCAATTCTCTTCATTCCTTGTTTTGTTTTTTTTTTTTTTTGCATTGGAGGGCCAAGCCCTAAAACAAATTATAAAATAAATCTAGGAAATGCAAATGGCACTCATGATAGAATTGAGTTCGGATGATGAGATCTTGCCGGCCATTGACTTCGAGCTTTTTGAAGATTTTTTTTCGAGTTATTTGAGCTGGGTTTGGATCAAATTTCTTGATAAGGATTGCATCGGTGATTGAAGGAAGGATAATCCATTCGGAGAGATCGGTGAAGAAACTGTTGAATTTTGGGGTATTTGAAGGCAATGCCCCAATTCAAAGTTACCCAATTTGAGGGCTCAATTGTCATATTGCCACCTCTAAGGGCTAGTTTAACATTACTGTTAAAAAAATTTAGATTGAAAAAAGTTTGAGTTAAAAAAAATATGTTTAGAAAGTGTGATAAAAAATTGTGGTTTAAAAATTTTTAAGTCTTTAACATTGCTGTGAAAAAGTGTTGTAGAAAATTGAAATGTCAAAAAAAGATATGTTTCAAATAATAAAAGTGTAAGAGATGTAAGGATAATAAAATCATTTTATCCAAAAATCAGCTTTTAAAGCGTAAAAGCTATATTTTTTGGCTTTTTTATTTGGTTTTTCAAACCATAGTTTCAACAGCAAAAATTAAATTTTTTTTATCTGTTTAGTATTACGTTTGAGGTGAAAAACAGTTTTTAATCTTAAAAGTTATGTAAAAAACAATGCTAAATAAGATCAACTAATAAAATTAGGAAAAAGAGTGGATGATGATAAGAGGTGAAGTCATCAATCATGGCCGTTGGGATGTACAATCTAGGATGTGGGGCACTTGAAGATGATCAATCATTGACTTAAAATTGAAGATTAAAAGGCGTGATCATCCAGGGAATAGGGATACAATATATATATATGGCGCCCACTTTATCATTGCTCTATTTTTATGCCTTAAATGGCACCCTTCCTTTTACTCCATCTCTTCTATCTCTCCACACCTAAACTCATTAGTTTTCACAATGCTCGCCCTTGTGCTCACCTTGTCTTCCATACCTTCTCCCATAATCTTTACTTATCTATAATTGCCCATAGTTTCTCCTCTTAATATCAAACTTAACCTATTCATATGGATAATACATTGATGTACCTTATGTTACTCAGACTCGAGATGAATGTCTGATTCGAACATATATTTGATTTGTGCATTTTTCATTATTTTGATAGTCGGATTTTCATATCTTATGTTCATTAAATATGTATCAAATACGAATATTTCAATGAAAAAAAAATCAAAACTACATAAAATGTACCCTTTTAAAATTCAAAAACTTAAGGGTTCAATGGCTAATTATTTTTCAATAAAAAAAATTCTTTGATGGACTATATATCATCTTAAATCAAGGTATATATTCAAGCATTTTAAATCTTAATTATTATCATATTTCGAAATTCATAATTTTTCTCTAAAATACTAATTAGATGGGTATTATTATTATGATCAATGACTTAAGTTGATTTTAAGGAAAAAATACATGTTATTAATTAAATGAAATAGTATCAATTTTTTTGAACCCAAAGTTTAGTTCAATTGATTCATACAATCCTTTTAAAAAATGGTTTCTAATAAGTCTGAGATTCGAATCTAAACATCTAAAATCCTTTTTGTACCCTAATTTGCGACCTTTTGTAAAAAAAAAAAAAAAAAAAAAAAAAGAATCAAGTTTTGCTGATAACTAATGATTTTAATTAAGCAGAGAATGAAAATTTTCATACATGTTTCTTAGGTTTGGTGGAGATATGGAGGAAGCTTTTCAATGCAAACAGTGGAAGTTGGCACATATGAATTAATTGGTGTAAATATGTAAGTATCAAGTAAGGATCGGTAGCCGCAATAAAATGAACCCATCCGGGATTTGTGGGAGACATAATCATAAAAGGAAATTGCAAAGAATCCTCCACAATAGTCTTTAACCAACCACAACAACATACCTAGAGTAAAAAAATCAAACATTGCATGCAACAAACAAAAGAGCTTTTATATCCAATTATCAAAACAAAAACAAAAAAAACAAAAGAGCTTTTAGCCTGCCAGTTGTATGGAAAACTCTGCTCCACACCTAAAGTTTGTTCACAAACAATTCATATGTGAAATTCCCATTTTTGTATATTCTTATTTTTTTTTTTAAATCATAAATTTAATTAAGGTATGATTTTAAACAAAATTGAAAATATTGGATTGAAAATCAAATCGATAAGACATTTGATTATCAGTTCAACCGATTCAATCGATTCAACTGACCAGTTCAATTAAAATGAATTCAGATATTAAATAAATAATTTTAATATTAAATAAGTATTAAATATAATAAATATTTAATAAAAATATGCATTTGGTTAAATAGTATGATATTTAATATACAACTAAAAAATTAAAAGTTCAAATCTCATCATTTATAATTTTTTTAATAAATAAAATATAAACCTAAAACTGATTTTTACCTATTCAATTTTTTTTTATCAATTTTTACCGATTTAACGGATTTTTTTATCGATTAACAAAATACTCTATTTTAAGGTATATATTGAACCATACGAGTTTTTAATTCTCGATTGAATCAATCTGACAGACCTTGCCGATCCGATCTAAATTACTTTTTAAAAAATTGCTCTTTAACTTTATGAATCCATATTTGAGATATCAAAAATACATATTTTACTCTCATTTTTAACAACATATATAATTTGAAGCTTAATTACAAACTTTTGCATGTGATTGAGCAACTGATTTGTGAATATGAACTGACTAACCTCTTTAAGAAGTCAAGCCAAAACAAGTTCTCATAAAACATATGAATTTGTGTGGTTCAAAATATCTAGAAAGTCTTTATTCTATATCATTTAGTGTAAATTAGTCATTCTATTATAAAACTGAGTAATTTAGTTCATGTACTTTTAAAATTGAAGCAAAAAAGTAAAATCACTGACTAGTGTAATAGAAACTGTTAAAAAAACTGACGTCGCATTTATCCTTGTGTTTATTTGATGATGTGGATGTCAAATGCTGACGTGATACCAATAAAATATATTATTTTAAGCTGACGTGGACAAAACAATAAACTAAGTTGGCAAAAATGCCACATCAAATTATTTTTTGCCAACTTAGTTTGTTATTTTGTCCACGTCAGCTTAAAATAATATATTTTATTGGTGCCATATCATCAAATAAACACAAGGTTAAATGTCACGTCAGCTTTTTTAATAGTTTTTGTTACACTAGTTAGTGATTTTACCTTTTTGCTTCAATTTTAAAAGTACAGGGATTAAATTACTCAGTTTTATAATAGAGAAACTAATTTGTACTAGATAATATAGTATAAGGATTTTTGGGTCGGACTGGGTCAAGACCGACTCCAAAAATCCATATTACTGTTCAAAATAATATTAAAATATATTTTTTATATTAATATTTATAATTAAATTTAAATAACTTTTTTTTATTGATGAATAATAATTCGGATCGGGCCAAACTAAACCGAATTAAAAAAAATCTTTATCCAGATCTAATTAAATACGAGCCAAATTTGTTGGACCGATCGGGATAATTTAAATTTTTATCCAGATCCAATTAAATACGACCCATACCCTACAAATTTATCTTCGTATGCTTCATGTCATACCCAATAACACCCTACCATAAGCATTCTCGTGATTGGAACCCGTTCGTGATGAAATCTAAGTATGACAGTTTACATACAAAATGACCTAATGTCACAAGCCAAACTTGTAGCCAAATTTATCCAGATCCAATTAAGTACGAGTCAAATCTTTATTCAGATCCAACTAAACTATTAGAGATATGGGACAATTTTTGGTGCCCAAGAAAGAGTCCCTTATTCACCAAACTTGTAGGGTATGGGTCAAATTGGGAATATTGTCAGCTAAAAAGGAGTGGGTATATCAAATTAATTAGAGGGTGTTAGGCCTTTATCAAAAGGGTTAAGCAAGAATAATCAAAGATGGGACCTCAGCAATTATTTTTAATTTGGATGGAAACATCTTCTCTTTCATAACTTTTTGGTTAAGATATGAACATCTTCTGGACAAATCTGACAACTCCATTTTGTTTATATCAACTAAACTTACCAACTAATTTGCTAAAATTATGATTAAATAATTTAATCTATAAAATGTTTTAAGATAATTTAAGATTGACAGTGTTATAAGACATGACTTGCAAGTAAAATAGGAGCTTAAATACCCCACACCAAAAGTTCATAATTTCTCTTTTTTGTGCATTGTTAAATATAATAATCAAATCTCCTTTTCACTTGCAATTAGTGATCACATTATTCTAATCTAAATTCTAATTTTAGAGTATGGCAGCAAATTCAAACATAACATGATGACAAAGTTTGAATTAGTGAGAAAAAAAATCCAGATTTTTTATTGAAATTACAAACCTAATTATGTTGGTCATTAGACTCATTAGAAAATAACAAAGTTTACAAATAAATTAATTAGAGATTATAAAATTTAGAAAAGTTAACCCTGAATTTTAATTGGTGAATGTTTAGGGTTGAAACTTTACAAACAAAACAGATACCAAGGCAAGCAATGTGAGAGTTAAAAGAAGCAGAAATTGAAATGATTAAATGTTATTTTATTTTTGTAAACCTAAGGACTTTTAGAATAAGCTAAAGTTAGCACTTCTCAGATCAGATTTTTCTATTCAAGCAATAATGCTAGGATTTTAGTAATATTTTAGCTTAGCACTTTTCTTTTTTGCTACAATATTATACCTTGTATATATTAAATATGGAAAATCATAGATATTTTTTTATTTTGTAGAAAGTACTTTGAGAATAAAATTTGATGCGTCAGATTTACTACTCTTAAAATTGTTTGAGAAGGGAGTTAAGTTTAGATAAAATTTAAAAATATTTCTACCATATTATAAGAAAATAATAATAAATAAATATTTATTATACTCTGATAAATAATTTAAATTCCATTTGAAAGACCGATGAGAAACATCCAATATTAAAATATCGTTTTATAATCGGAACTTGGTTTTAACTTTTAATGAAACATATGCAAATTTGATGACGAAGGCAGACAATTATAAGTAGTTTTAAAGGAAAAATTCTACAAGTTGTTATTATAATCAATGGTTTCAGAAATACCCAATTTCATACATCATTCCTATTTATATAATTAGATTTGAGCCTGAAAATTAATTGCTATTAAAATTAGATTCTAGTCATCTTAAATTCATCTCTAAATTTATCTTTCTCTCTATCTCTTCTTGCTAAGTCTCCAAAATTAAAGAAATCAAAGAGTTTTTTTTTTTTATATGGAATGAAAGACTTACCCATCTTATAACTCGAAAATCTTAATATACCAAAATAAAATCTCTTTTTGCTAATTATATATAAATATAATTAAGGTTAAATTTATCACTATATATATTATAATTTTTTGATAATTTTAATAATTTTTTTAATTATATTGAATCTAAATGAGTGGGCTTGGACAGACCGAGCTTGGACTAAGCTTGACATTTATGTATCAACTATACTTGATCTCGATTCAATTCAGCCCATAAATACTTTCAAATATAATGATAAAATTCAATATTGATCCATAATATGACATATTTTACTATAATTCTATTTAAAATGACCCGTAATATTTTTTTTCTTTCTCAAACTACCATTTTCAACACATTGTGAAAGGCTTGTATTGTTTAGCAATCTCATCTAAATAGGAAGGCTAGCTATAATAAAAAAAGTTTTTAAATTTGATGGTAATTTATACTAACAAATTTGAGTCACAAACCTACTCTTTTTAAATTAAAAAAAAAATCAGTTACAAACTTGACTTAATTGTCGAGTAGTCGAGTTTTTTTTTTTTTTTTTTTTATAAGTTTTAAAATAAAATATAGATTTTGTTTTTTTGATATATTCACAATAATTTCTTTTAATTTTACAAACAAAATTAAAAAATTTTAAAAAATTTTATTTATTTTTAAATATTTTTTAAGGACATTGTCTAAATATAAGTTCCTAAGTTGCATTAGTACATTGTTCCTCCCTAATTTTGTTTTTTTGTTTTTTTATTTTTTATGAATTGTAAATTAAGAAAAGATTAACAAAAGAAAATATGGCAAATGAAAAGCAGAAATTTAGGGAAATAATTTTTTTATTTTGAAAAGATTCCATTATTCCAATATCAAACTCATTTAGGACTGTAAATGAACCGGGCTTGAACGAACAAGTTCTTGTTCGTGTTCGTTTATTTATTTTTGAGTTTGTTCGATTTCGGTTCGTGTTCGTGTTCGTTAAAGATTTTCAAATTATGTTCAAGCTCTGTTCGTTTAAAATTGAGTATGTTCATGTTTGTTCATTTAATGTTCACGAACAAGTTCATTTAAATTAAATGAGCTTGTTCGTGAACATTAAATGAACATGTTCATGAACATATAATCGAACATGTTCGCGAACAATTAAAAATATGTTTATGAACAATAAACAAACAAACAAATATAAAACAAATCAATTTTAAATTATTATTAAATATAAAATAATAAAATACAAACGTAATTAAATTTATTACTAAATTATTAAATTTAAGTTATTAATAATATTAATTATATTATAAATAAATAAAATACAAATTCAAATTCAAATACAAATACAAATAATAATAATATTAATTATATTATAAATGAATATAAACGAGTTTTAAACAAACTAATAAACGAGCTTGAAACGAACCATAAACGAGCTTGTTCGTGAACATAAACGAACCAAACACATATCTGTTCGAACTTGGTTCGTTTAATAAACGAACATTAAAATTGTGTTCATAATCGTTTATTTAGCTTAATAAACGAATATAAACAAACAGAAATCAAACTGTTCACAAACGATTCGTCGAACGTTCTGTTCGTTTACGGCCCTAAACTCACCCTTTTCTTTCTTGTCAAGACTTTCTTTTTATTTATTTTTCCTTGAACCAAAAAAAAAAAAAAAAAACAGATAACAGCGTTAAGGAACGCCGTTAACACCGACGAACCAGCTTACATATATTTAAAAAAAATAGTAACAGAAACATTTTCAAACAGATACAAAAGAGAAGACAGACAGAAAGACAGAAGGCACAGGTCGATAAGGCAAAACAAAGAGCTCTCATTTGTTCATTAGATCGGACCAAAAACGTAAGTAATTTACCACATTTGCCACTCACCCCCCTTTGCCACTCCTCAAACTTGTGATCCCTTCTTCTTCTTGGATTGCATGCACGTGAAAAATGTGAGTTTTAAAGTTCAAATCTTTGTCTTTGAATGTCACTCTTTGAAAAATACAAGATATCCTTTCTTTCTTTTTTTGGTTCTTTCGCTTGATCTAAACTTAGATTTCATTTCTTTTCTTGCTTTTTGAAATTGGGTGTCTTTGTTTTCATTTTGTTTTGGTTTTCTTTGGGGTGTTAGAGTTTGTACTTTGTAGTTTCGTTTTTGTTTTACAATATTTACAAAATCCAAAAGTTTTTTTTTTTGAGTACTTTTGATGGCTAACAAATGTTGGGTTACTGTTAGATTTGAATTTTAATAGCTGTGATGTGAAAACAATTGAACTTTAATGTCAGTTTAGTTGAGTTGAAATTTTGGATTGTTTTTATAAAGCCAGATTTTTTTTTATGCATAACATTTCAGGTTCTCTTTTTCTCTTGATTTTCCAGGAACCAAACGGAGGGTCAGTAACCATTGCTGGAATTATCATCTTTTTTGGAGTGTTGAATCAGATTGTAAGGCCTTGAAGTGCATATCTGTGTTTAAAGTAGATACTACATCAGTCCAAATACAAATTTCTGCTAAAATTTTCTGTGTATCATTTTTCATTGGTAATATTTATGATTGGATGTTACAGTCTTGAGGTGATTATGGTTTAATTTTGGAAACAATCTGGAATTTTTGAATTTCCCTTGATTCTAAATCTAAATGATAGGAATATTCTTTTGATCTGTCAAAACCAAGTTCTCTATTCTTTTGCCTTTTTTTTTTTTGTATGTATGATTGAGTTGGTTAATTGGACTCTTATCTTAATTAATAAATATGGACTTAGCACGCCATTCTGCTCCTATTCTTAATTATACTTTCTTTTATGTCCTTTGATAATTCCATGTTTTAAGCTGCAAATGATTCTGTTTCTTGCATCTTTTTCTTAAAGAAATCAAAGATATCTTTCCATGCTGGCGAAACCATTATTTTTTTTTTTTTCAAAAAAATTGTATTTTCTATTTCATTTGTCAAGCTTTTTTACTTAATATGAACATCTTTGGTAATTGCAAGTACTTAATCATCTATTCATCTTTCACCAAAATAGTTCCTTAATTCCTTTTTAGTGATTAGTTTCACTACTGCTGTAATTGAGCTTAGTTTGTGGGAAAGGAGAAGTCATTGGTTGTATGGGGCATGCTTAGGAGTTGAATAAGTGTAGTTGAAAAAGTCCTGTCAGAGTGCAGGGCTTAATTAGTGCTGATGTTCTCTTTATGTGCCTTTTGAATTGCAATTGAAGAAATTATGTTATAGCTGTTGTATTTGGGTTCTATAGAATCTATACTATTCCTTCTGTTCCATTTTTCATTGGGAGGATTGAGATAAATCTTTCTAGAAGCAAATTTATGTGCCCACGGCATCTAAAATGATGGATCAATTGCTCTGAAATAGCATGATTTCAATCAATCTAATGGTGATTGAACTTGTTGATGGTTTTATGTAAATTGGCATCAAAATGAAGTTACTGATGGCAATATGCATTTCCAATTGATATGTGCAGTTCAATGGGAGTAGAAGTTACAGACATCTGCATGGACAATGAATCAAATTGTGTAATAGTTTACTCAAATGGTGTTTCGCAAGATTCAAATAATGAAACATTTCCCAGTCATCACGATGCCATGCAGTCATATGGGAACGGGGATCCCGAGCTACAAGGTACAGAAGAAGGCACTGAAGCAAAAGAATATGAGGTGAAGGAATGCACTACTGAAAACTCAGTTGTGAAATCTGAACTAAGTCAGATTGATAACAGTAAGGAAGAGCAGAGCATGTTAAGCTCCAATGTTGAGGCTGGCCCGCCTGAGGATAAGGTGAAACAAGAAACAGCCAAAACAAAGAATAATAAATCAAGAGTATCCAAGCATGTATCAAAACTTGCTGCAGCAAATGTTCGAGTGAAGCACACTGTTCCGCAGCCATTCGCTCTTGCAACTGAAAAGCGTGCTTCCTGTGGAGCTCGTCCTGCTGTGGCTGAACCTGATATTGGAACTGGTGTGAACAAATCTTTGAACACAAATGGTGCACATCATCCAGACACAAGAAAACAGAATCAGGTAACCTTATCAAGATTTCTCTGTTGGTTGTTACTACTATTGGCCATCTGTCCTCTTTTTTTAAACTCCATGGTCCCTGCAAGTGCATAGTAATAAATTGTACTTAAGCAAATGCTATAGTACAAGGCACATTCCTTAAGTTTTATATGTGTTAGAAGTTGTCTAAAGTGACAACTATAGTAACTGATAATAACAGCAAACTTTCTTCCTCTGGATTTGATTTATTTTGACATCATTTTTGGGTAATTGATACTAATGGAAACCTGAAGGAATCACATTGTGCCAAAATTAATAGCTTGTACTTTTTTTTTGAAGTATAAATTCAGAAATGGAAATGTTGACTCGAATAAGTATAAGTATTCAGCGGTGTATCATAGATTGATCAACTACAGGCTTAGAAATTTCTTTTCTTTGTTTGCTCGCTAAGTCTCTATATGTTTGTTAGCAGCCGCAATTGGTCTTGAGGAAGCCTCTGCAACCTAATAACAAGAAGCATCCTGATGATGATGAATCTTGTTCTGTTACTTCTACGTATCCTCTTTCTACCTGGATTTTAAGTTCAGTCGTGCTTTTTCTCACTTGCTTGTTGTTGTACATCTTTGACATGCTCTCCTTCCGTTCGAATTGATATACTTTCTTATATATAGGGATTTATTCTGTTCATTGCTCTTGTAATTGTGAGAAAAATTTGCTCAATTATCGAAAAAAAACTTTTCAAATAATGAGCACTAACCCATAGTTAAATGCAAATGTTTATTGTTATAAAATTGTAAAAATGCATTTAGATTGGACATGGACACTGCATGCCCATGGCAAAGAATGAGATCATCTCCCAGTCCTCAAATCACTGATGTTATCTCTTGACTGTACAAAAGCACTTTGGTGTCTTCCCGGACTTCTAAGCCCAAGTCAACTGTTGCAGCAGCTCCTACATTTAGATGTTCTGAACGTGCAGAGAAGAGGAAGGAGGTTATTGCATTGACTCCAATATGCTATATGCATCTGCCTTGACTTTAGTATCCTAAGTGCATCTGCAAAATCTGAAACACAAATCCTTGTCTCACTCTGTTGTTTTCTTGTAGTTCTATTCAAAACTAGAGGAGAAACACCAAGCTCTGGAGGCTGAGAAAACCCAAAGTGAAGCCAGGACTAAGGTGCAACAACTCACTATGTCTACCATTTCAAGTTTAATGTTTGAGGCAGATGATTATTATTCAAAATAACCCAAGACTGGTAATTCTATTATTTCCTCTTTGCTTCTTTCCTGATAAAAACTTTAAAAATTTCCAAGGAAGAGAAGGAGGCAGCCATCAAGCAATTCAGAAAGAGTTTGACATTCAAGGCAAGCCCAATGCCTAGCTTCTACCATGAGGGGCCACCACCAAAAGTTGAGCTGAAAAAGGTATAGTGCAGATTTCTATTAATCTTTAATGTCATTTAGCCTGGTCAAACAGCTAATTCGCTATTACATAAACATCAGAAACAATAAATGTCTGATTCATTGTTGATAAGTTATAGCATCTTCTCCGCATGTTTGCTTAAATTTTGATATGCTGTTTTGTGTGGATGCCAGATGCCACCAACTCGTGCAAAGTCTCCAAAGCTAGGTCGGAGGAAGAGCTGTAGTGATGCTGTCAGTTCAAGTCAGGGAGAGAACGTAAAAGGTGCTTCTCATCACGGAAATCGTCACAGTTTGGGTAGTCAAAGAGAAGACGCTATTGCCACCACATTGGGTTCAGCAAACAAAAAGAATCAGAACAATGCCCAGAATGGCCATGCACCTTTGAAATTCAAAGATGAATCCTCGAAAGTGCAAGAGATGAGTGAGTCAGTTCCACCCAAGGCAAATGGCCACATTGACTCAGACATTAATTTCCTGTCTTGAGTTTCCGGTGAGTTTTCTAATTTAAAAGGATGAAAGGGCTTATTCTCATGTTTTCTTGTGACTGCTCTAAAGAATGTGTATTTTGTTTATTAAAGCTGCAAAGACTTGTTGCTTTTTCGGTATTGTTATTAAGTGTAAATTTCCTGTAAGTTATAACGTTTTCATACATATAAAAAGTCCCTGATTTGTTGTAATATTTGACGTAGTCAAGAGACTCCTCTTCACTTATTTGAACAATTCAATAAATTTGATCATAGATTTCAATGTCTTTGTTTTGATCTCATGGGGAAAGGAGGCACAAATTACTTCCTGTATAATTCTCCATTCTTGCAACCTTTTAGTTTGCTGCTATCTTTTACTAACACTGACAGTCTTGGTGTATATTTCCTTGGTGTTTATCTGCCAAAACAGTCATCGGACACGACTTGCATTTCCGCCAGTTGACCCAGTTCGAGGACTCACTGTTTCTATGTTGTGTAGAATTGTAGAAAAGCAATGGTTAGACCCATTATCAAAACTTTTGAACTCAGTAAGATTGTGTACTCAAATTGTCAGTTTTTTTTGGTAACTTGTGAAGAGTTATGCTTGTTGCCTCCATTAAGAGATGAAAAATGAAGATAAAGTTAGGTAGAGGGGCCGTTAAGGGGTGCTTTGTTAGGGTGGAAGTTGTGCTTTTTATGGAATGGAAATACTTTGTTTTGCTTAGTTATGGCAAGCCTCATCATGAAAAGGTCTTAAAGAAAAAGAGAAAAAGATGCCTATGGAGCGTAAAGCACATGGTGTTGGTGGTTCTGATTTAAGTGACTTAACAGCAAAAGACAACTTTTTGAGCTGAAAATGCCTCATTTGTATTAACAATTTTGCTAGTCAAAATGGGTTCTGGCTTTAAAATTTGCTCAACTTTGAGCCTTGAATTTTTTTTTAGTACAAAGAAGACCCTAGTCGGGATTAAAAAAAAATTGCAGATGTTGATATTCGAATGTCGGACCTTTTGAACAGCACCTCTTTAAGGGTGGATGCATAAACCAATTGGGTTAAGACTCAGGTTTTGAGTCTTTGAATTTTCTAAACCACTAATTCTAGTTTATTTTCTGGTGTTCTTACTAGCTTGTTCTTATAGAGAAGGTCGATTCAAATACTTAAATTGTTATTCAAAATATAATGCAATATATGCTATATACTGTGAAAATATAAATAGAAAATAAAAGAAGAACTTGATATATATATATATATATATATATATATATATATAAAAGCAGATTACAAGAAATATGTAAAAACGAACAAAGACACTTACAGAAATTGATTTGAAAAAATCAATATCGAGTCAAGGTTGGACCTTTTAACCTTAAGACGTTTTTTGCCTGTCTAAGGTGCTTACAGTATCGATGCAAATCGTCTCCCAGGTTTCCTCGATATACGTTGCAAATGAGAGCACACCCGGATGCAACACAGCGAACTGAAGAATGTTGAAGTCTCTCTCTCAGGAAGCAAGAATATTTTCGGTGAATGAGTGATTTAAAACAGATACAAACAGTCTTATTTATAGATACATAGAAGTCTGTTCGGTCAGACACAACTGTTGGACATGAACCGGTTTGCTAACTGAGTAAGCTATATCTGGTCTTGTGCAGTTCATAAGATACATAAGACTACCAATTATTCGCGAATATTCTAATTGAGATATTGCGTCACCAGTATTTTTCTTTAGATGTAAATGAACATCTATGGGTGTTTTGGCTATATTGGTATCATTCTTACTGAATTTCTCAAGAATATTATTTACATAATGATCTTGAGATATTACCAAGCCATCTTGTGTTTTAGAAATTTTAATTCCTAAAACCACATCAGCTACACCCATATATTTCATATCAAACTTACTGGTCAACCAAGTTTTGGTAGCTTTTATGATCTCATTGTTACTGCCTAAGATCAACATATCGTCTACGTATAGACAAACAATGACATATCCCTTATTCGTATCTTTTACGTAAACGCACTTATTACATTCATTAATACGAAAACCATTTGACAACATTGTATTGTCAAATTTTTGATGCCATTGTTTAGGAGCTTGTTTTAAACCATATAATGATTTAACAAGTCTACAGACCTTCCTTTCCTGTCCCGAAACTTTGAACCCTTCGGGTTGTTCCATATAGATTTCTTCGTCTAAATCTCCATTTAGGAAAGCTGTCTTAACATCCATTTGGTGTATAACGAGATTGTTAAGAGCTGCTATAGCTATTAACATTCGAATAGATGTTATTCTCGTAACTGGTGAATACGTATCAAAATAATCGAGCCCTTCCTTTTGCCTGTATCTTTTTATTACAAGCCGGGCTTTATATTTATCAATCGTTCCATCTGCTTTCATCTTCCTCTTAAATATCCATTTGGATCCTAAAGGCTTATGCCCTTGAGGAAGATCCACCAGTTCCCATGTATGATTTTGCATGATGGATTCTATTTCATTGTTAACGGCCTCTTTCCAGAATTGTGTTTGACATAGCCTCGCTAAAAGTTTGAGGTTCATTTTCTAACAAATATGTTAGAAAATCTGGACCATAATTAGTCGGTACTTTAGCCCGTTTGCTCCTTCTAGGTTCCTCTTGTTCCTCTTCATCCTTATGTGGATTACTACTCGAGGACTCATGAGTTCTCTTTGCAGTCTTGTTTTCTTGTTTTTCCTTATAAGGAAGAACATCTTCAAAGAACGAAGCATTCCTTGATTCCATTATCATATTGATATGAATATCGGGAATGTCCGACTTAAATACAAGAAAACGGTAAGCAGCACTATTGTTTGCATATCCAATGAATACGCAATCAATAGTTTTAGGTCCTATCTTGACCTTTTTAGGTGGAGGAACGGCTACCTTCGCAAGACACCCCACTTTCATGTAATTGTAGTTTGGTCTTAGACCCTTCCACAATTCATACGGTGTCTTGTCTAATTTCTTATGGGGTATTTTATTTAAAATATAATTAGCTGATAAGATAGCTTCCCCCCACAAGTTCTGAGGTAACCCTGAACTTATCAACAAAGCGTTCATCATTTCTTTCAACGTTCGGTTCTTGCGTTCTGCAATACCATTTTGTTGAGGTGAATAAGGAGCAGTGGTTTGATGGATGATTCCATTTTCCGAACAGAATTCATTAAAAAATGAATCATATTCACCACCTCTATCACTCCTTATTTTCTTTATTTTCTTGCTTAGTTGATTTTCAACCTCATTCTTAAAGAGCTTAAATGCTTCCAAGGCCTCGTCTTTGCTTTTTAGCAAATAGACGTAACAATATCATGTGCTATCATCTATAAAAGTAATAAAAATACTTTTTACCACCTCTAGTTTGCACAAATTTTAAATCACAAATATCAGTGTGAATTAACTCTAGAGGTTCACTACTTCTTTCTATTGAATAGAAATGAGCCTAATTTGGATTCTACACAAATTTCACATTTGTGATTCTTGTCAATGACAAATTTCGGAAGCAAATCCAAATTGCTGATTTTCTGCAAGGTCTTTTAATTTACATGACCTAATCTACCATGCCATAAAGTAGGGGACTCAACCAAGTAAACAGAAGAAATATTATTATTAATAATCTTATTCTTGGGTACAATTGTCATAACATTGAGCTTAAAAAGCCCATCACAAAGATATCCCCTTCCCACAAATATCCCACTCTTGGTGAGTACAAATTTATCAGACTCGAATACGAGCCTAAACCCATTCTTGCTCAATAAAGAGCCGGAAACCAAATTCTTTCGGATTTCGGGAGCATGAACAACATTGTTCAATGTGAGTTGCTTCCCGGAGGTCATCTTGAGTACCACCTTTCCATGGCCTCGAACCTTGCAAGCCGTAGAGTTTCCCATATATAGTTGCTCATCATTAGCAGCTTCTTTATATTCGGAGAAACTCTTCCTTTTAGAACATACGTGACAAGTGGCCCCGGTATCAACCCACCATGTCTTAGGGTTTTCCACCAAGTTCACTTGTGAAACAACAGCAGCAAGCTCAAAATCATCAAGTAGATTGGCTTGAGCTTTCTTCCTCTTGTTCTGTCGGCAGTCCTTTGCACGGTGTCCGGGCTTGTTGCAGTTGAAACAATTTCCCGTGAACTTTCTAAAATTCGTTCCCTTCTTTGCTTGGGAAGAACTTGAACCAACGAATTTCCTCTTGTTGGTCTTTTTCGAATGTTCAACAACATTCGCTTTGGCTTCCATGGTCTGGACCATGACCCTCTTCTCTGAACTACGATTATCCTCATCGATTCTCAATCGAACAATCAAGTCCTCTAAAGACATTTCCTTTCGTTTGTGCTTTAGATAGTTCTTGAAATCCTTCCACGAAGGAGGGAGTTTCTCTATCAACGTTGCCGTTTCGAATGATTCACTAAGAGTCATTCCCTCGGCAAAGATCTCATGGAGAATCAATTGAAACTCTTGAACTTGACTAATAATGGTTTTCGAGTCCACCATTTTAAAATCCAGAAACCGGCCAACCACAAATTTCTTTGTGCCGGCATCCTCGGTTCTATATTTCCTTTCCAAGGACTCCCACAGCTCTTTCGCTGTCTTTATCGGACTATACACGTTGTATAACGTGTTGTCCAAACCATTGAGGATGTAGTTCTTGCATAGGAAGTCAGAATGCTTCCATGCATCTACCGAGGCTACCATTGCAGTATCGGTCTCTCCCTCGTCCAAAGTCGGGGCCTCCTCCCGTAAGAACTTGGCTAGATTGAGGCTGGTCAAATAGAACAACATCTTTTGCTGCCATCCTTTGAAGTCCTGACCATTGAACTTCTCGGGCTTCTCACCATGTGTTACATGTAGAGGTTGTGGCGCTACGGGCGCTCTAGCAATACCGGTAGATGTTTCGGCCATCTATTATTCAAGAATAATAGGATCAACTTGTATACAAAATATACAAATATACAAATATACTAAAAAGTAATATATATAATAAACAAAAAAGAATATACTATATATATATATATATTCAAACAATATATATATATAATATAAGCAACACTCAAATAGAATATTATAAATATATATATATATTATACGAACAACACAAATATATATATTAAAACAAAAATATATATAGATGCTATAGAAATATGATAACACTAATATAATAAAACAAATATATATATTCTAAATGAAATCATGAAACTCACGTGAACAATAAAAAATATAAGAATGTAATCTATATATATCTATATATATAACACAAAACAGTAGCAATGTAAAAACCGTATATAAAAATTCTTTCAAAACAGTAATAAAACATGAACAATAATAAACGTAAAAGATTAAAAAATCATGACCGGATCATTACAACTATTAACCAATCCCATCTTTTTGAATGGACACAAATATTACAGAGCAAGAATAATATTACCAGTCAAAAACTCATGCATGAATAATAAAACAGTAATAAGCCTTTATTCTAATAAAGACTAAAAGATATAAAAATATATATATATATATATATATATAAAGCATACAAAAACGAGAACCAAAGCATACACAGTATATGACAAATATTTCAAACCACAAAAAGCATACACAGTATATATATATATATATATCAATAAACAAAGAAAGTTATGCAATCTGTGCGATAACAACAATAAGAAGCATATAAGACAGTACGTAAAGAAAAAGTACAGTATATGAAAGATAGAATAAAAACATATACCGTAACAATATATTGGAAACTCTAAACACAGTATATAACAAATAGAACAAAAAAAAACGTCTTAAGAATGTTGTTCGAAATATAATGCAATATATGCTATATACTGTGAAAATATAAATAGAAAATAAAAGAAGAACTTGATATATATATATATATATATAAAAGCAGATTACAAGAAATATGTAAAAACGAACAAAGACACTTACAGAAATTGATTTGAAAAAATCAATATCGAGTCAAGGTTGGACCTTTTAACCTTAAGACGTTTTTTGCCTGTCTAAGGTGCTTACAGTATCGATGCAAATCGTCTCCCAGGTTTCCTCGATATACGTTGCAAATGAGAGCACACCCGGATGCAACACAGCGAACTGAAGAATGTTGAAGTCTCTCTCTCAGGAAGCAAGAATATTTTCGGTGAATGAGTGATTTAAAACAGATACAAACAGTCCTATTTATAGATACATAGAAGTCTGTTCGGTCAGACACAACTGTTGGACATGAACTGGTTCGGTCAAAAGACAAGTCTGAATCAACGAACCGGTTCAATCCAAAAGGCAAGACAATTCAGAAAAAGGCAAGGAACCGAACAGACACATTCTAGAAGAAGAATTATTCGGACATAAAACTGGTTGGATTTGAGCTGGTTCGGCTGCTTGGTGTTGAGCTGGTTCGGTTTGGACAAAAAATAATCCGGTTGGGCAGTAAAAAATTATTTACTGACCCAAACCCGACCCAGCCCGGCTCGGCGGCGGTGCGTGCGTGTGGTCTAGCCCAAGTTGTGTAGGTCCTTACCCTCCACAAAAACTTGGGTGCCCCTTGGGGCCCAACCCATCATGACACTCTAGCTTATATAAACTATAAGCTAAAGTCATTCTTAGTCCTATGTGGGATTGACTACCACACATACCTTCAACCAACTTTCCTTCCTTTTCAAGTGGGTAAATAATGAGACTAATTTCTCATTCACTTTGATATCATTTGTGTACGACAACCTACGTATTAGAATACGTATTTCGTATATATATATACATACTTAATATATACTATGATATCTAACATAAATACTATATGAGTTATACTGGTTTTTGCAAGTTTCAAACACCAAACTTGAGAATGTTTAATGAACCCTCAACTTCTCAAGTGCCTCAAAATCACTTCACAATGAGCTTAGGGTTTACTTTTGATTCAAACATAAATGTCAAAGAAAATGGCTTACCTTCCATTATAAGGAAAAAGAATTAATAAGCTGTAAATGCATTATAAAATAAAAGAGGGCAATGAAAGTGGGTTACCCAACAAAATACTTTATCTTTCTGAAGCTAGGATAAGTGTAATTCCTACCTCTCTTTACTCTGTCATGTTTTTTTTTTTTTTAAAGATTGATTATTGACCCTAAATACATGTAAAATGTGACAAATGTCTGGCATTATGGCATTATCTCAAACAAGTTAGCTGTCATTAATAAATTCGTTTTTCAATTCAAAGAGGATGACTTTTTGTGAAATTAGGAAATGACTTAACCACAGTAAGTTACATTTAAATAATTAAAATACAGTAGCATCACTTCATGAAGATTTTCCTTTTTGTTTTTCTTTCAACTTTTTTTTTATCCAAATGCCCCTCCTTCCCATTTCTTTTCATCTTTGTTGGCTCTGCTCAGGCTTTTAACAGGCCAACCTGTATTTCTTTCCATTTAAGCTTGGAATCACACTATTTCTGGCATAGCCCTCGTCTACCCGGATTTTAAATGAATGTCGGATACGAATATGTATTCGATACGGATATATTTAATTTTTTTTTTTTAATTCATATATTTGAGGATCGTACTTTTATATCTATATCTGAATATATGTCAGGACACAAACGTCGAACACGAATATTTAAAAAAAAAAACATCGTAAGACCCTCATTGATGAAGCTTCTCTCACCTCCAGTCTTCCCTTTTCTTCTCAAGTGGGAAGTAAAAGAGACATCCTTTAAACACCCTTTGTCAAGAGCATTTAGCAGTCCCCTTATTTCTTTAGTTTTCAACTTATCATGATCACTGTTAAAAGTAATCCTAATCATAACATCAATTTCTCCAAGCAATGATCACTCATTCTTTTGATAATTCTTGGTTTACATTGTTCCATCAACCGGCATTCGTTTCGACACGTGTACCCTTTTATGTGAATTTTGTAAGTTAATTTGGGAGGGCAGATTGACAGAGGTAGAAGACAGCTTTGGCTAGTCTTTTATCTAATGCTGAAAGAAGCTATTGCTTTGACCCCCAATATTTCACCAATCTTTTCTTTTTACTATTTTCAACCCCATTTATAATCAGTAACAACAATGGCTTTAATTTCTTCCTCCAAACTTTATATCATTTTCAGTTCTTCTGACATCTCATTTTTCTATTTACAGTGGCGTGTTTGGCAGCATTCTTCATAAATATGTCCATATATCCATGTGATCTCACTAAGATAAGCAAATGTAAAATAAAAAAATGGATTAAAACTAAATTCTAACAAAAGAAAGACTTCAAGGACTCAAAATCATTTAGTCAAATGAAGCTGTCATACCACATTAAAAATGAGATGAAATGCATCCGAACATTTGATTCAGTAATAAGGGTATGTATTGCTACTCAAAGAATTGGGTTCGAATCCTTCTTTTCTCGAATCAAAATAATGAAACATATAGGTTAAACCGATGATCATGTGAGAGCTCAGCTTACAAGTATTTTCAACTTTCTTCGTAGTTGTTTGCTGAGAGGGGGTTTTCAACATTGAAACCAAATGCAGCGGCCTAGAAAGAAAGTTTAAACATCGAAGTCGAGAAACTTGAAATCAGTGTGTAAAAAGCATGATAGGGAAGCTGTAGAAAGCGAGATTCTTTGTCATCTGACCCACATAAGGAGATACTACTACTCATCCTCACGTATATAAGGGTCCCAAGGAAATTTAAAAAAAATATTGCATGGCCAAATCAATATCAAACAGTCATCCTCTAACTCTCTCTCTCTCTCTCTCTCTTTTTTTTTTTTTTTTTTTTTCTCTCTTTGAAGCCTTAAACAGTTGAGGGGAATGCTGTCTGGTTCGAGACCATTGATTTGAAGCTCTAGCTTCATCTGGATGATCTCGGACCAGGCTTCATTCCCCCCAACTCAGGGTATATACGCAATCAATCCTGGTTTTTATTACATTCATGAAAATCTCAACATGTCAATAAATTCTCTCTCTCTTTTTTGTTAATCTTTTCAAGGTTTATTACATTCATGAAAATCCTGGTTTTGTTTGTTTCCTCACGTTACTTTATATCCTTTTTCTTCTTTCTGTTTGTAGACTTTGAAGACTCTTGGTTAAGAGAGGATATATTGATGCTGTCAGAATTCAAGAAACTAAGCAGGTATCTGTTATTTGCTTTGAAGCAAATTTTAAGGGGATTTTTACTCTTCAATTTTGCCTGGAATATGATTTTCTTATGAAGAATGCTTATAACAGCTGGGGTGGTACACAGCAGGAAAATTCAAGGCTCGAAGAGGAGGCAAACATTCACCAGAATTCCTAAAGAAATTTGGATTTTCAAGTGATATATAAGCATTTTTCTTACATTGTTAAATCCATGTTGATGATTGAGAAGAGTTTGCAATCAAGCAAATTGCTATAAAATCAGTGTAATATAATTCTAACAAAAGAATTAATGTACAGCCAACCTTATTTTGATGACAAAATTAGGAATTTAGGACCATATGTCAAAAGAGGAATTCCCTTTTTTGCAACTACTACTAAATATTGCTAGAACTTCATTTCACTAGGGTCTAGTCTTTTGGAAAAAATGGAGGATTGGAACAAGAGAAATTATCTTATCGAGCCACTGTTAATGTAGTTTTTAGATTTCAAAAGCGAAATTAATAAAATGACATATTTTTTGAGATATATTTAAAAAATATAATTTAAAAAAATGGAACATATAGCAATCTTTTAATTTCATTTGTGAAATAAATAAACTTGATTATGAGTGTATCAAAAACAAAATCTTAAAATAAACTATGGGAAAAATCATTCTTTGGAGTTTAGTTCCAAATACATCCCAAGTCTGCCGACCTTTCTCTATTTTACCAAATTCGTTGAAAAAACAGCAACTGGATGGGGTTAGTGTGATTGTTTGAAAACATGACTGAAAAGAGAAAAAATTAACACAAGAAACAAAAGTTGTGTTTCATCTTTTTGCAGTTGAGAATTTTTTGTTTTTCCAAATTAGCTTTGCTTGTGGAGAGTTGCAAAGAATATAAGCTAGGAGAGCTGGGGGAACTTTTACTTTATTAGTTGCATGAGAGGGAAATATTCCCCCATCAAAGTTAAGCTTTGAAATTTTTTTTATACAAAAAAAAAATCATAATCAGAGATAAGAAAAAACGATTACAGATATTAAAATTTAAAATTTAAAATTATTAAATATTAATTTTTAAAAATAATTATATAAATCAACTAAATTAAACTTGGATTCAAAATTTAGCTTTGAACTTTTTTTTTTTTTTCACCTTATCATCATCATAACCAGCTCCTTAGTCTTTGTCCACCCCCTCACCTTTTAATCCCATGTGGGTCAGGTCAGTTTCCTAGCCAATGTTGGTCAGATTTGTGCATGAAAAAAACTCTCCTTCCCTGATGGGTCTGCTTGGCTCACCTTCGTAGCCCCATGCTACACCATTTACTGCTATGTCTCCCGGACCCTGTCCCCACAAAGATTATCTGAAGGCCTTTACTACATTAGAAATCAAATACCCCTTTTCTTAAATATATGTCATAAGGCTTGTATTATTTAATTAGAGGTATTAAGCATCAAATCTAAAATCAATTGATAATAGGTGAAGAGATCCAACTTGAATATAAGACCACAGGTAATTCAGGATTTAACCGATATGGGATAACATTACTTTAACAAGCTCACATCACATGTAGGCGAAGACAGGAGCTTACCACGTGACAAACTCAGAAGGGATAACAGGTAGAAACAACATAACAGAACCTGAACTCGGATACCATATTAAAAAAATAAGAAGCTACGTTGCTTATTTCTTGTATTTGTGTGTAATTTATATATCTTATTAGATTCTCCATTTAAAAGTTAGCTTTGAGATTGTATTTGAGTTTTTTAATTTGTTATCAAAGATAATTTTTTTTGTCTGTTTCGTTGGATTGCCTCTTCTACGCTTATTTTGCCAAGTATCTGTCGAAAGGTTATGTCAAAAATACTATATTGCCTATTTTTTGTATCTGAATATATCTTATATATCTTATTAAATTTTTCACCGTATAAATTAGCTTTTGAGATTGAGTATGCACGAGAACAAATGTAATTGAAAAACATTGCCAGATTGTAAGACCCGGTAAATCCACCAATTTGTCTGGCCAGTGGAATGTGCTAGTGTAAAGTGAACACTACTACTAGTAGTACTATTTAATCTGATATTGTAAGTTGGGTTTCAGAAATGAATATAATAAGTGCTTCCTGGTTTGGTTTTAGTAATTAATGAGAAGATGGAGTATGGTTATGCAGCAGAATATGCAGATATAAGAATTAAAGTATTCACAGTTTTTTCTCAATTCTTTTTTCTCTCCTAGGGTTTCTCTAGTGGGGGCTTCGGTCTTGGCCTTAGTGCAAGTTTTGTTTTTCTTTTTGATGATTAGGTGATCGGTCTTGGCCTCAGTACAGACGATCCCTTTTCCTTTGTTTTGACATAAGCGATCGAGACAAAGACAAGAGCGTGAGCATGACAGATGCCTTGGAGGAATTATGGAGCAAACTGGTTTTGACAGATGAGGAACAGAGCGATGTGCTTGTTGAGAAGAATTGGATCACGGCGACTCTGGAAGAAGGAAAGAACTGCTTGGTGGGGAGAATACTGACTAAAAAGAATGTGAATGTGGATGCCATGAAAACAGTCTTTACAAAGCTATGGAAAATAACGAAAGGATTCCAGATTAGTGAAGTGGGGGATAAACTTTATGTTTTCCGATTTGAAGATTCAACTGCCAAGGATAGGGTTCTTATGCATCAGCCATGGTCTTTTAATAAGGCACTACTTGTGTTTCGGGATTTTGATGGATTGAAATCACCTAGTCAGATGAATCTGAATTGGTGTCCTTTTTGGGTACAAATACATGGGTTACCGCTGGGTTTTATGAATGAAAGGGTTGGAACGGTGATAGGCGAATCCATAGGTGATGTGGAGGAAGTAGATGTCCGGAATGAAAACATGGCATGGGATCGTTGTCTAAGGGTCAGAGTCAATATAAATGTCCACAAATCGCTGAAGAGAGGAAGCAGAATTGCAGTAGATGATGGGAATAAGAAATTGGTTTTGTTTCATTATGAACGTCTACCCGATTTCTGCTATGTGTGTGGCAAACTGGATCACCTTGAAGGAGATTACGTTGCTGCTTTGAATATGAAGAAAGGTGGTGGTAAAATTCACAGAGACTATGGGACATGGCTACGAGCAGAATTGAACAAAAGTTGGATACATGATTTAACCGGATTTGATTCAAGTTCGGGTGATGGTAAACAAGTATCCAGTGAAGGGAGGTCTGCTGCCAGTAGCCATTATGCTAAGGAAGGAAATCGTGACGATGATTTCCAGACCAGGACAGACATGAACGTTGATGACTTGGGGATTAGTGGAATGAGGAAGAACAAGGGCACATCCGTCTTTGAACAGGGGAGAGCTACTGGAATCTCGCCATTCTTTGACGAGATATCAGGAGCAAATAAAGGAAGTCACCAGAATTCTAGGGGAGACAAAGTGGGATTCGAATTTGCTAGAGAGAAAGTCAAGGAGAATGTGCTGGTGGGAATGAATACGGAACTTAATGATGTTGCAGTTGACAATTTTAATTACCAAGAGGAGCGGGAAAGAGTGCATGATTCGGATATGGGCAAAACAGTGGACCTCACTCATATTCACGACATATTGACCAGTCCTGGGGGCCACCGAATCTCTATGCCAACCCCAGGAAAGTGGAAAAGGAGGGGGCCATTGTCACAAAGTGATAAAATTCCTGCTGATTCTGTTGGTTTATCTGGAACAAAAGGGACTTATCGGATTTATTCCAGGTATGCGTATCTCCTTCTAAGAGGTATAGAGTCCAGCTAACCGGTGATGGTCAAGCATTAGATAAAATGGCGGAGACTGACTTGGTGAGTCAGTCCCGCCAAGACTAATGAGTTGCATGGTGTGGAACTGCCGGGGATTGGGGGCTCCTCGCGCAGTTCACGAACTGACCCGGTTGGTCAGGAATAATAAGCCTCTACTATTATTCTTTCGGAAACTAAAAGGAATAATAGTGAAATGGAGTGGTTGAGATCGAGAATTGGATACGATTTTTGTTTTACAATGAGTTGTGTGGGACGATGCGGTGGATTAGCTTTGTTATGGATGTCGAATATTTCGGTATCGGTCCAGTCTTTATCTACCTCTCATATTGATGCTCATGTTAAGGAGGGCACTTTCGTTCATGAATGGCGGTTTACGGGTTTCTATGGTCAGCCGGAAACACATCGACGAGAAGAATCATGGAATTTATTGAGATTGTTGAAAATAAAAGTCATTTGCCTTGGCTTTGTGCAGGCGATTTCAATGAAATTCTGCTTTCCTCGGAAAAAGGTTGGAGGTAGGGAACGTCCGGCTTGGCAGATGGATAATTTCCGGGCAATTCTCAATGAATGTGGTTTTATTGATATACCGGTCTCTGGACTAGCATTTACATGGATGAGAGATGGTGCCTCAGGGATTATTCGGGAACTGTTGGACAGAGGGTTAGTGAACCAGGCATGGTGGGATTGCTTTCTATCAACGGTTGAATACCATTTAGGGGCCTCAACTTCAGACCACATTCCTCTTATTTTCACACTTGAAACAAGTCGAAGGAAAAACTATGGTAAGGGTGGCTTCAAATTTGAAAATATGTGGACCCGACATGCAGATTGTGAGCGGTTGTATCGGATGGGTGGCTAACTGGGGACTATGGCAGTTTTGACAAACTAGTTGATGGAATTACCAGATGTGGGGTGCTTTTGTCTAAATGGAACAGGGATATTTTTGGTGATATTCGTAACAAAATCAAACAGAAGCAAAAAGAACTTGAACAGGCTTATGATGGAGAGGGAGCAGGACTAAACCGAGAGGGACAGATTAGAGCTCGTGTGGAACTTAATGAATTGTGGCAAAGGGAAGAAGTGATATGGCGACAAAGGTCTAAGGCCCTGTGGCTAAAAGAAGGTGATAGAAATACGGGGTACTTTCATTCAGTTGCGTCCCGTAGAAAGCGAAACAATACCATTCACAGAATAATGGATCAACATGGTGTTTGGCAGTATGAGGAAGAGGGAATCGAGAAGAATATACTTGACTATTTTGCTGACATCTATACTACTGCGGGAACTGACGAGTGTGCAGTGCAGGAAATTTTTTCGGGCATGAATGGGGGGCTTACGGAGAATATGAGGCAGCAACTAGATGCGGTTTTCACAGGTCAGGAGGTGAAAGAAGCCTTAAGTCAGATGCATCCCAGTAAGGCACCTGGTTCGGATGGTATGACAACACTTTTTTATCAACGATATTGGCATTTAGTTGGGAGTGATGTTAGCAAAGTTATCCTTGGTTTCCTTAATAATGGGATGTCTTTGACTCGAGTTAATCATACTAACTTGGTATTGATCCCAAAGGTGAAACATCCTGTATCAGTCAAGGATTATAGGCCCATTAGTCTATGCAATGTGGTATATAAGATCATTTCCAAAGTATTAGCTAATAGACTTAAGCCAGTTCTGTCGGGTTTGATAAGCGCTAACCAAAGCGCATTTGTCCCGGGTCGTATGATCTTTGACAATGCTATGGTGGCGATTGAGACGGTTCATGTAATGAAGAACAGACGGAAAGGGAAAGTGGGTCAGATAGCGCTCAAATTAGATATGAGCAAGGCCTACGACAGAGTTGAGTGGAACTATTTGGAGGGCATGATGAGGAAGTTGGGTTTTTCAGATAAATGGATCTCGTTGATTATGACGTGTGTTCGTACAGTACAATATTCGGTAGTTATCAACGGGAAACAAAGTGGAAGCATAGTTCCAACCAGAGGCTTACGGCAAGGAGACCCACTCTCGCCATATTTATTCCTTCTGTGTGTGGAAGGTCTATCTAGTCTGTTGAATAGTGCAGATTTTAGTGGGCGTATTAAAGGAATTGCAGTGGCACGTCATGCTCCGAGAGTTTCTCATTTACTTTTTGCGGATGATAGCATATTATTTTTCCGAGCGACTATGAGGGATTGTGAAGAAGTGATGCATATTTTGCGGGTGTATGAAAATGCCTCGGGTCAGTTAGTTAATGTTGACAAATCTGCAATTTATTTTAGCTCCAATACTATGGATGATGAAAGGGTTTCGATCATGCAATGCCTGGGTGTACAAAAGCTTATTATTAAGGAAAAATATTTGGGGCTGCCTCTATTGTTTGGGAGATCAAGGAAGATGGAGTTTTCTGTAATTTTGGATAGGTTGAAAACTAAACTTGAAGGATGGAGAAGGCAAATAGTGTCTCAAGCGGGAAGAGCGGTTCTAATACAAGCAGTGGCACAAGCCATTCCCCAATATGTGATGTATTGTTTCTTATTACCTAAAACATTTATTCATGACCTTAATATGCTGGTTGCTGGTTTTTAGTGGGGAGATACGCAGAATAAGAGAAGAATCCATTGGCTCTGATGGGATGCGATGTGTGTGTCGAAGCTAGATGGTGGGATGGGATTCAGGGATTTCGAATCGTTTAACCTCGCTTTATTGGCAAAACAGTGCTGGAGATTAATTCAGAATGATCACACTCTATGTTATCAGGTTTTGAAGGCTCGCTATTTTAACAACTCCTCTTTTTTGGAGGCCACCTTAGGGAATAATCCGTCATTGCTATGGCGGAGCTTACTTGAGGGACGAGAAATTTTGAAGCGAGGTTCACGATGGAGAATAGGAGATGGGATGTCTGTGGATGTGTGGAAGGATAAATGGATAAATAGGGGACCCTCTTTCATGGTAAATAGGATGATCGATCAACATTTCACACCGCTTAAAGTAGCCATGTTAATTGATTCCCATGGTCGAATGTGGAGGGAGGAGATGGTGAGGGAATTGTTCTCACCTGAAGACGCCAACTTGATCCTTAAGATGCTGCTGAGTCGACAAGCTTCACAAGATAAACTCATTTGGAATGAGTCTTTGACTGGTATATTTACTGTTAAATCTGCTGTTTATATAGCACAGGAGTTGAAGGGGAGATCAGGTGGCATGCGACATCAAAGACAAGCTAAATGGAGGACAATCTGGATGGCTAAGGTAATGCCCAAGGTGAAGACATTTATGTGGAGGTTAGTTAAAGGTTTTCTCCCAACAGCATATGAGTTATGCAGTAGAGGAATACAAGCAGAAAACATATGTGGCGTTTGTGGCATGCTTTCCGAGACCTGGTATCATGTCCTCTTTGATTGTCGTTTAAGCATAAAAGTATGGGAGGATACATGTCCTGGCATAATTGATGTGGCGGCAAGTAGTATGACTGATCCTGATTTTTGGGATTCTATACTAAAGTTTACCAGTGGTGGAAATTGTACAGCTAAATGTTTGAATACTTTGTGGCTGCTATGGAATAACCGAAATAATAGCCTTCATAATGGTAGCTGTTCGATGCCTTCCAGGATATGTCACACTGCTAGCTCTATGGAAATGGGGCTGGAACATCGTCAAGACCACGAGAACTGGTCCCATTCAGCAAGTTCTCATGCGCCGGTTCGATATGTTAATGCTTCTATGAATAGAAGAGAAGACAACTCTGGCTTTGGAATTGTGCTGCGAGATGCAAGGGGAGCAATGCTTCTGTCTGCAACTTTTAAGGTGAGTTTACTGTCAACACCTTTGTTAGCTGAGGTTTATGCTATTAAGAAAGGTTTGAAACTAGCTATGGAATTGGGTTTTTCGAACTTGATTGTTGAATCAGATTCAAAGATGGCAATCAGAGAAATTGAACAAAGAGATGCATCCCTGTGGGAGTGGGGAAGTCTAATATTGGATATCTGGGACTTAGTGGTTGATTGTAATAAGGTGTTATTTCACCATGTGAGTAGAAATTGTAATAAGCTAGCTCATGAGTTAGCAAAACCAAATGGTCAAAGGGAAACTCATAGAACATGGATAGGGTCTTTACCTGCATCAATTTGTAATCCTGACTTACTTTTACTGGAATGAAGTTACACAGTATTGTTATCAAAAAAAAAAAAATTAAAGTATGTTCTTTTCATCATCAGAATTGCAATGGATAATTGTTTATTATTAAGGGTTAGTTTGAAAAAAAATTGGGTTGAAAAAAATTTGGATTGAAAAAAAATATGTTGAAAAATTGTAGTTTAAATTTTTTTTAAGTGTTTAGTATTATTGTAGAAAATTAAAATATCAAAAAATATATATATTTAAAATAATAAAAGTGTAGAGATGTGAGGATAATAAAATCATTTTATTCAAAAGTCAGCTTTTAAAGCTCAAAAATTATATTTTTTGGTTTTTTTATTTGACTTTTCAAATCATGGTTTTAACAGCAAAAGCCAATTTTTTTTTATCTATCTAACATTGCGTTTGTGATGAAAAATAATTTTTGATCTCAAAAGCTGTACCAGAAGTAATGTTAAACAAGGCCTAAGTAATGAAATGTATTGACAAACTTTTTGCATTAATAAAGGATTATGTTGAAAAATTATGCGGATATATTTTGCAATTTGGAAGTTCATTGGGTGAAAATTTGAAAATGGGTCAAACATACAGCTAATAAATATATATATAAAAAATTTATCTTATACATGATCAGTAAAGTTTAAAAACTTCATCAACATATTTAATAGGATGACACATGTATCTATAAAATATAATAAAAAATATTAAAAATTAATATAACAAAAAAAAAATTATTAGTTTTTTAATTCGCTTCATTTGTAAAATTAAAAAAAAAAAATTTACTGCATGTAAAAATACATACTCAAATATATGCTATTATGTTTTGTTCTCTTCCTCTAGGTTTTACTTGTAATGGTGTTTAAACTTTTAAAGTCATAGCATCATTATCTCTTCTTGACTAAAAAGAATTAAAATATTGAGATAAATCATGAAAAAAGAAAATGTAGCAGTAATCATTAGATCTATTCATAGATTGAGTTGCGATTCGAAATTTTTTATTTTTTTTATCCAGACAACCCGAGTTGGTTTGAAAATTCATATCATTGTTCAAAATAATATTAAAATATTTAAAAATTATTTTTCTATTAATATTTATAACTAAATTTAAATAAAAATAAATTTTATTGATAAAGAGTAATTTGAGTCGGTTTAGGCCGATCCGAATTAAAAAAAAAAATCATTATCAGACCAAATAAATAACCTGACCCTTAAACAAATCTAATAATCACCACCCATTTAAAAAAATTTCTAATGCAGATATTCAACAAGCTGCCAAATTTTAAAATTTTTTTTTTCTAAGCATACCATTGCATGATCATAATGATTAATGAATTTGAATAGCACATGTGGTACGTCTAGGCACATATATAATGTTGGATATCAATGCTTATTTTTTTATATATAAATACGAAATATGTATTTTAATATATAAATTGTCGTAAGTAAATACACGGTGTATAATTTATATACACAATTGATATCAATGTTGAATGAGAAATTAATCTCTAAGTACCCACCTGAAGAGAAAAAAAGTAGGTTGATATAGTGTATGGTATAGAATCTCACCTAGAACAAAGAAAACTTGTTGTTTATAATGGCTTGTATTCAATGTTGGGTTTGGCCCCAAAGGGTACTCAAGTTTTGTGGTGGGTGAGGACCTACACAAATTGGGTTAGACCACGCATACCGTCGAGCCGGGCTGGGCTTGGGCTGGGTCGGATCAAATCGAACTTGGGCTTGGGTCAGCAATATTCTTTTTGCTGCCCAGCCGAACCAACTTATTTAGACTATCTGATTAATTCATGCCTTTTCAGTCTAGGATCAAACAGATTTGTGTTATTTTCCAGAATCTGTCTTTTTGGTAAAATCATGTTGGTTCAGCTTCCTGTCTAACCAAACTGGTTCGTCACCAATAGGTATGCCTGTTCTGATCAAACAGGTTTCTTCCATGTGGTGTGTCTTTACCGAATAGGCAGATTGATTGCTATAAATACAGACATCCTATGTCTGTTTTTTACTCACCAATTCACTCAAATTAATTCTGTCTTCTGAGAGAGAGATTAAGTATTTTTTTGGTTCGCTGTGTTGCATCCTAGTGTGCTCTCATTTGCAACGATTATCGAGAAAATCTGGGAGACGATTTGTATCAAATTGTAAGCACCTTTAGACAGGTAAAAAAGTCTTAAGGTCAGAGGTCCAACCTTGACTCGATATTGATTTTTTCAAATCAATTCCTGTAATTATTCGTATATTCAGTTCTATGTAATTTGTTCAAGGTAATATATATATATATATATATATATATATATATTGAAATTCGTTTTCTATATAGTGTGAACTTCTTTTATATTTTATATTCTGTTTAATATAGTATATAGCAAATATTATTTAACATATAAATAATCATGATTGATTTAAGATTATAATTTCAAAAGATAGAAAACTCAAATAATGTTATCTTATATGAGTTTTTGTCATTCATTTCAGATTCACCCTATTTATCTTATTCTTGATGTAAAGATTCAAACTTAACATTTCAAGATGAATTGTATATAAAAATTTGTAACTCGAGACAAACATTGTTACAAATAGTCTCTTGTGAATTGTTTATTTTAGTCGGAGCACACAAAATTAGAATTTTTTTGGTATGAATCACAGTAAAAAGAAATTATTAATTATTAATAATGCGAAAATCATGATGCCATCTAGATAATCGTGATTGATTTAAGATTTTATTTCATGAAAGTCAAAATACTCGAGTAATATCCAACAAAATAAAAATCATATTGAAAGTTAAATTGATGAAATTTTTGATTATCGGTTTAATTGATATCGATGGGTTCAATAAAAAAATTAAACTTTAAATATATGATTTTGATATTAAATAAATATTAAATAAAATAAATACTCAATATAAATATGTATTTAATTTAATAGTATGATCTTTAATATATAATTAAAGATTAAACATTTAAATTTCATCACTTATAAAAAAAATAGCATAAAAAGGTTTTTATGAATTAATCTATTTTATTAGTTCGATTTTCAATTAAATCGATCTAACCGATCGATCCAATCTGATTTTTCAACCATGATAATATTGTGTTATGCGAGTTTTTTTTTCATTCATTTCCGGTTCAACTTTTTATTTTTAATTCTTGATATAAAAAAGTCAAACTTAATATTCAAAATAAACAAAAACTTTGACTCAAGATAGTCAATGTTACAAATTGTCTCTTGTAAATTGTTTATTTTAGTGAGAGCACACAAAAATGTAAAAAAAAAAAATTAAGTGTTGTGAATCAAGGGAAGAAAAAAAGAACTTGATGAAACAAATGCAAAACTAGACAAATCTTAGCCTTTTCATAGATTTTGTCAAAAACACTAAAATTATTATCCGTACAATCATGTAAGAAATGGCTTCATATGGTAAGTAATAGAGGTGCTCATGCGAGTCGGGCCGAAATTAGAATTTTTTTAATTTTTTTTCAGGTCTGGCCTTGGGTGAGCCCAGGTCGGCTCATGGACCCGTAAACACTGTTAATCCTATTTAAAAAATAAAAATATTTATTTTTTATTAATACTTTTATATTTTTATAATTAAAATTAAATAAAATAATATTATTTTAATAGTTAAACAATTATCCGGGCCAGCCCGAATCACAAAATATCTTGTCCAGGTCCGATCTAGTACGAGCAGGGCCTGCTGGGTCGGGCGGGCTGCCCGACCCGTAAGCAGGTCTAGTAAGCAATGATATGATAGCAAATCAATATAAAAGGTACTTGTAATTAATTTAAGGTTACGATTGAAATTTTGAATTTAAAAAAATGGATTTCAATTTTTAAAATAGTGTAACATTCATGATTTGTTGTAATAAAATTTATTTAAATGTAACATTCATGATTAATTTTTAAATTTATGGATTTGTTGAATATCTATTCAATGGTGAATTTGAAATATTTATAGATATTTGTGAATTTGAAATTCATATATTTATATCTTTCAAATGTACAATCATATTGAATTTTAACGAATTTATACATAGTATATGCATTTTATTCTCACAATTTATATAATAAATAAAATCTAAATCCAAATTTTCAAATTCATGTTTCTAAACATAGCATAAGAAATATTAATCAGTGTCATTAGGCATTGTTAAAGTGATATTTAAAAATGTATATATAATTAATAAATAGTTTTTTTTAAATTCAGTATAAATAATTTATTACATATAAAAAAATTAAAATAATAATTAAATAACTAATTAATCCAACCCTAAATATAATAATTTAAGAATAATTAGAGTAGTCAAAAGAAAAGAGAGACATCTTGAGTATGTATGATAACAAAAGTGCATTCCTATGCTCGATAAAGTCACATAGTAATATTTTCTTTCTTTTTTCCGAAATAGAAGATGGGGTTCCAATTACTTTTAAGCACTTTTTGATGACTTGACAATTTCAAATTTTCTAAAAGGCATTCAAAATACTCGGAAAAATAAAAGCCCTTAAAAAAAGTGAAGTAGAGATTTTGTTGGGTATAAGTTATAACAATCAACATATTTTTGGAAACATAAAGTTGTTATATTTAAAATAAATAAAAAAACCTTTTTTAATTTAATAATTTATTATATTCGTGTTATTTTTTGTGTTATATATTTATATAATTTTTAATTCGTTAATAATTCATGTTATATAAATTTTAACATGTTCGTATATTCGTAGGGCTGTAAATGAACCGGGCTTGAACGAACATGTCTATGTTCGTGTTCGTTTATTTATTTTAAAGCTTGTTCGTGTTC
Source organism: Fremontodendron californicum (assembly GCA_030761205.1). Taxonomy (NCBI): domain Eukaryota; kingdom Viridiplantae; phylum Streptophyta; class Magnoliopsida; order Malvales; family Malvaceae; genus Fremontodendron; species Fremontodendron californicum. Next base: position 20,991,105 of record JAULJL010000022.1, on the reverse strand, counting down.
GGTTCGTGTTTGTTAAGAATTTTAAAATTGTGTTCAAGCTCTGTTCGTTTAAAATTAAGTGTGTTCGTGTTCGTTTATTTAATGTTCATGAACAAGTTCATTTAAATTAAATGAACTTGGTCGTGAACATTAAATGAACATGTTCATGAACATATAATCGAACATGTTCGCGAACAATTAAAATTATGTTCATGAACAATAAACAAACAAATCTAAATAATTTTAACAAACAAATAAATAAAAAAATAAATCAATTTTAAATTATTATTATTATTAAATATAAAATAATAAAATACAAATGTAATTAAATTAAATTTATTATTAAATTATTAAATAATATTAATTATATTATAAGTAAATAAAATAAAATAAACGAACATAAACGAGCTTTAAACAAACTAATAAACGAGTTTTAAATGAACGATAAACGAGCTTGTTCGTGAATATAAACGAACCGAACACACATATGTTCGAACTCGGTTCGTTTAATAAACGAACATTAAAATTATGTTCATAATCGTTTATTTAGCTTAATAAACGAACATAAACGAACAGAAATCGAACTGTTCACGAACGGTTCGTCGAACGCTCTGTTCGTTTACAGTCCTATATATTCGTATCGTGTTCATATTATTTTTTTATATCTTATCGTATTTTAATTATTTTTTTTATTGTATTCACGTAGTATCCAAAATTATCTCATTTACTTTTTCTCATATTCTTTTACAAAATCATCATAAAAATAGTAAATAAAAAAATGTAGCCAATGGAGCCATTAGTCCCAACTTTACCTAATTTGTGATAAATTAAAAAAAAAAATGAATGTGATGCTTATTTTAGATCTGATAATCTGTGTATTCGTGTCACATTCGTATACTTTTACATGTCATAATCGTGTTTAAGGTATTATATATTTATAAAAATTTTGAAACGTTAATAATTCGTGTTATATAAATTTTGATACGTTCGTATATTCGCATCATATTTGTGTTATAATTTTTTCGAATCGTGTTTTAATTATTTTTTCATGTCGTATTCATATCGTTGAATCTTATAATGTCCAAAGTTATAAAATCCAGCTTACTTACACCAAAATCGAAATTAAAAGTGTTTCCTCAAGTACTTCAACTTTGTTACTTGTTGTTCAAATTAGTAGCTAACTATCAATTGAAATTCCTCAAATGCATGTCTTTTTTTTTTCCTCTCTTTTTCTGTTTTCTTTTTTTAGGAAAGGGTTCTTCATGCATTTTCCATTCCCATATACATTAGAAAATAAAATGGTAATTTGTAATTTGCATGTATCTTTTATCATTATCCATGGACTGAAAATTAATCATATGCTTGTTTCAAAGATCGACTAAGTCCTATAAATGTAATAGGGTGAATTTGTTTTCGCACACACCCTTTCTTTAATTTTCTTTTACATTCTCAATAAACCAAAGAATTGAAAACAAACCATTCTGGAGTACATGATAAAACGCAGAATCCAATAAGAAAAAGCAAGAAATTTTTTTTAAGCTTTGTTGAGGGTTTTTATGTTTTAGAAGAAGAGCTTGAGAAGAGGGTTTGCTTTGGAGTAATAAGTATCTGTAAAGAGTAGTAAACAGTAAAAAAAAAAGTCTTAGATTTTGAGACGCGTTCTGATGCTTAAGTCAGAAAATAAAAATATAACACAAGGTTAAATGCTTTTACCTTATTTATTTTATACTCGAGATTATGTGTAGGTAACAATAATTGGAATTGTCCTCTTTAGTAATGGGTCCAGCCTGTTTGGCATTTGACATTTGAGCATAATCTTAAGCTTTCAATCCTTGTAATTATTAGGCAACAGTGAAAGTCTGTTTTATTGTTTAAAAAAATATTTAAAAAAAATTTTATATTAATATTTTTATATTTTTAAAATCAAAATTTTTTATAAAAAATAAAAATTCAGATCGAACCGGATCATTTCAAATTAAAAAAATTTATATTCAAATTCGACTCAACTTGATACTTGAACAGGCCTAGGCATAACAAACTTGACAGAATTCTTGTTTTAATTCATCTTGCTTGTGTCTTAGATGTACTTTTTAAATCTTAAGTCATTCTTTCACTTCTTCTTCTTCTTTTTTTTTTTTTTTTTTTTTTTTTCAGATTTCATATTGTCACTCCATACATAAAAATAAAAAATTATAAGAGTGTGTTTGGATGAGGTATTTGAAAGAGCGATTTCATTTTAATCAAGGTTTTCAAAAGTTTATAAATGAATTTACTTGTTTGGAAAAAAAAAAAAAAAAAGGAGAATTTCAAGAGGGGATTTGAACACTTCAAATTCCCTTTTGAAATTGCACCTAAAGAGGTGATTTTTCAACAAAAAAAATTCAAAATCCTATTTCACTTTATTCCAAAGTGGCCACTACAAAATACAAAAATAAAAATAAAAAAAATATCATTTTTTCTAATTACAATATATATTTTATATTTTTATATTATTAATAATATCTATATATTTTTACGAATCTAATGATATCCATATTGTATATTTTTTTATACATATACATATATGTATTTTTATTTTTATTTTTAATTATCATTATTCTTATTTTATAATCATTTTTTTATTTCATGAAATTTCAACTGTTTAAAATATTTTTTTTTAAATTTATCAGGACAAAACAATTATAAATTCTAACATTTTGAAATGATGTATTTTTAAATATCTTCATTTTAAATTTCATCATAATTTTAAAAAATTTTATCCAAACACATCGTAAAGAGACAGAAAATTCCTTAAAAAAAAAAAAGGAAAACTGTGGGACTGTTTTGGATCTGAATGTTCCATAATTTCTTTTCTTTGGGCCCAATAATGGGTTCGACAAAAGAGTTTTTCGGTTGAATACTGCAAGCCTACATAGTAGACGTAAGACCCAATTTAAAAGAAGTCCAAGTAACGGGGAGTGTCGAGGTGACCAACTCCAAACTTGCCCAATAATGAAATAACTAAAACGATCTTAAAAGTAAATTTCCACTCCCTATTTTTGTTAAAAAAAACATAAGAGTTTTTTTCTTTTCTTTTATTCATTGATTGAGTTTATGCAAACTAAATCTGTTCACGGGTCGAATTATTTATTTGATTAGTTGAATCCGATTTGAATTGGGTCGAGTCTTGGACACGGATTTTGAAGTTTGAGTCTAATCCAATCTAAATTACTATTCAATTAATAAAAAGATATTTTATTTAAATTTTATAATATATATAAATATTAATATAAAATAATTTTTAATATTTATGAAGAGTAAAAATAAACTTAACGGGCCGAGCCGAGCCGAGCCGAACTGTGGATAAGAATTTTGAAAGGCCAATAAAACTTGATCCGACCAACCTAATCCATAGATAGATCTAATATGACCAAAGGTAAATTGATTTAATTGATATAAGAACTTTCATTATGACATAAGTGATCTTTAGTTAAACTTTATCAAAAACATTTGTTGTTGCTATTTATGAGATTAGAAAAACTTGTTTCATTTTTTTTGAAACAATGCTTTAAGTTTATACTAGTTTGATACTCGCACTTTGTTACCGTTTTTTTTTTTTTTTTAAATAGTCGATATTGTGTTTATGAACCCATCATTTTTGTTATGATATCAGTACATATCGATATCTGTGTGTTTCGATTTATTATTTCAGATTTATTGATTTTTTGAAAATTTTCTCATATATAAAATTTTCAATTATCAAATAAATGAGATTAAATCTATTACATTAAGATCCCAATTATTCATCAACTATATAAAATTTTAGAATAATAAATATTTAATATTCAAAATTATTAAAACCAAATAAAATAAATCAAAATTACTAGCTTTTATGACACATGCAAATGCATGTGATATTTCTTCTATAATATTAAAAAATATATAAAAATGATAAGTAATGCCATAGTGGAGAAAAAGAAAGTTAAAACACATAGTGATTTAGTGGAGAAAAGAGAAGTAAAAAAACTGTTTTTATGATTTTATCAAAACTAAAATTACGTCAATTGATATCAGAAGAGTTTTGTAAAATGCAAACTCAATTTAAAAATTTTAAAATATATAAATACCCTATTTTTTTTTTTTTCTATTATTTTGATTTTTTTTTTTTGTAATTTATTTGATTGAGTTAATGTTACTTGACTCGTGACACCAACTTAGTTACTTCCTTTATAATAATAAAGATTCATCAGCTATTTGCGTGTGAAGTTACTTTTGTATATTATAACGACATGGGGAACACAAAAGATGTCGTGGGATGTGAGGAGCAGAGTTATCTAATTCCGTTAATCTCTTTTTAATTACAAATTGAATGGAATGATTTAATATATGATACGAAAGCGATTTAATTCGCAAAATAAAACGATCCGTTTATTAGAAAATAAAGTTGAATTTCAAATCGATTATGATTTTTAAGATATTATATTATGTATTGAAACTTTTTTGTTTTCATGCATAATTATTGAAAGTCCTTCTAAAAAATTAATTGATATTTTTTCTAAAAATTAAAGTTAATTATTTTAATTAACGCATAATAATGAATATATGAAAAAATAATTACAATATTTTATTTTTCAAAGAATTGAACTCCATCCCTTCTAAACGAATCGAAAAAAAACTACTCTTATCTTATCACATCCATAAAATAAATTTTACATTTTTACACAAATTTAGGGCCAACTAACCTTTTTCCTTTTGTGGGTGGGCCCCTCATTTTTTTGGGGTTGTTGAGTGTAGAGAAATTAATATATATATATATGATAGGAAGGTAAGAGAAGAAAAAAAAGAGAAAATTTTGTATGTCCGTGTTATTTTTTTTTTGTTTAAAATATTATTAATTTATATAATTTTTTATACATTAATAATTTATTTTTTGTATATTTTTAAATGTTCATGTACCCGTATCGTGTTTATGTTATTTTTCTTGTTGTGTTTTAATAATTTTTACTATGTTGTGTTCGTGACGTATTCGTTTTATTTTTTTTTGTTTTTCAAAATATTATAAATTTATATAAATTTTTAAGCGTTAATAATTTATTTTATGTATATTTTTACACGTTCGTATATTCGTGTCATGTTCATATTATTTTTCATGTTGTGTTCTAATTATTTTTTTCAATTTTGTGTTAATGTGTGTCTTAATTATCTCATATTTTACATAATTTGTCATTGTTATTCAATTTAGAGAAAAAATTATGTGTTCGAGTCGTGTCTCAATTTATGACATATTTTGCATAATTTATCATAGTTATTCAATTTAATGAAAAAATTGTGTTTGAAACGTGTTCGTATATATTTATTTTTTTTGTATTTTCAAAGTATTATAAATTTATATAAATGTTTACACGTTAATAATTAGTTTTACCCAATAACTTATATAAACTATTATAAATTTATAAAAAAAAATTACATGTTAATAATTCGTTTTATGTATATTTTCACACGTTCGTGTATTCATGTCGTGTTCATGTTATTTTTCATGTTGTTTTTAATTATTTTTTCTATGTTGTGTTCGTGTCATGTCTCAATTCATGACATATGTTACATAATTTGTCATAGTTATTCAATTTAGAGAAAATTTTGTGTGTTCGTGTAATTTTTTTTTTGTATTTTTAAAGTACTAAAATTTATATAAATTTTTACACGTTAATAATTTATATAAAGTATTATAAATTTATAAAAAAATTTACACGTTCGTGTATTCGTGTTGTGTTTATGTTATTTTTCGTGTTGTATTTTAATTATTTTTCTATATTGTGTTCGTGTTGTGTTTCAATCATCTCATATTTTACATAGTTTGTCATTGTGATTTAATTTTTTTTTTTTAAAAGTTGTGTTCGTATCGTGTCTAAATTCATGATATATTTTGCATAATTTATCAAAGTGATTCAATTTAAAGAAAAATTTGTGTTTTCATAACGTGTTCGTGTTATTTTGTTCTGTTTCCTAAAATATTATAAATTCTTATAAATTTTTTCATGTTAATAATTAACTTTATGCGTTATTTTATTATTATAAAAATAGAAAGCGAATCGTTTCACCCGCAACGTAGCAGATTTTTTTTTCTAATTATTTATAAATAACGAGTTATATTTCGATTTTCGTTTCACGAACTGCAACGATCCGCATTCTAGATAACTTTGGTGGGGAGCTGTAAAGAAATTGCACTCTGGCACGAGGGCATATATCAGAATGCAAGGAAAACAGACACTTCTTTGTCTATATCTGCATTGATGGTAAGAAATACCACAAAAAAAAAACTTCTTCTGATGAGAGCAAGGATTCACTTGGTCCCATTTCCGGGGAAGATTAAAAAGATCAAATTATGGTTATTATGAGGCGGAACGATAATGGCCTTCATTGGAAGTGGGTTGCTCATTGCTGTAGCTGGAACTGTGGCGATGGTTTTTGGAGTCCACTCAGGTATAATTGGGAAGGCATTGTTACTTGGAGCAGGGCAGAGAATTGCCCGACGGTGAGAGTTTTACAGTGAGGACATTGTATTTGTATCTTGTTTTTAAAGATTCCATAACAATTTATTAATTCAGATAAATTATGTATTATTTTTATTATTTGTTTTGGTAGAAATGAGGTCGTAATTTGAGGATAGAGAAAGAATTGTAAATGTTGAAATTCGTATTTTAAATTTACTGAATATCACTTTTAAAAGATGAGTACATGAATTAACTGAACTAAACTTCGAATTCTATGTATTTTTTTTATTTAGCATTGTCATATATTGAGCTGGATTTTTCTGTTTCTCCCACCATGTTTTTCCTCGAAACAACCAGTACCTTCTATAATGGCATATGGAGTATAATAGCCAAAGAAGAATCACTTTAAAGCTTCCAAGCTGAAGCTGTTTATTCAAAGATTGCAAGATTCCGACATGCTCTATTTCCATGTCGGTTGATCGTGTTTACCTGGCCCTAGGTTGCTATATATTATCCATCTGCACTAGCAAGAGTTAAAACTTGAGGATTAGTAAACTTACTCAATTGTACCTTTGGATCTTCTATTTCACTTTAGATAAAAATATAGGAAGAACCGATGAAGAGAAAGAAAAAAAAAAAAGAATTCCAGCAGTATATATAAATACTTGAAAATTAATTCAAGTAAACACTAAACACTATGGTTTCATATTAGCTGCTGGTAAGAACTAATATTATTGGGATCTTTTAACAATGAAAAACAATGATTGCTACTTTACAAATGCTGTGTGGGAAGTAGTATACCTTAGCCATTATCAAGGTTTGATTTTAGCCATTATCAAGGTTTGATGGGTCACAATCATTGGAAAACCTTCACAAACAACCAATCTTTATACAATTTTGGTGACAGAAACCTCTGTTGTGGATCATTCTACAACATTTCAGAAATGCATGGTTCCTATGCCGCATGTCATGTCATGTCCCAATGGATGGACGACAAAGCTTTGACAGTAACCATCGATCCCACATTCTTACGTTCTAGTAGGTAGAGGTTTAGTGGTGTTGAGATGGTCCAGACTCTAAGCTTGTGGTGGAGACAGGACCAGAAAGTCCAGATCCCTAACCCCTACCCCCCAATTCAACAATATCTGAACATCAACATCATTCAAATTGTCAACTTGCTTATTATCTGTTCTCTCATGATCCTTACTTTTTCCTAGTAAATTTAGTTTTGAGTACATATATACATATAGACACATATGTGAACGAGAGCATATATAATTATATATATATACACATGGCATACTTGACGATTTATGATTAATTCATTATGGCGTGTAAGGCTTCATAGGTATGTCTGAAATTTCAAGATGAAATTATATGTAATGCTCTGGATAAATTAAGTAGAATGTGAAAAACAAGGTAATTATAGTAATTTCATGCATTATGCATATATATATATATATATAAAAGGCTATATATTATGTTATCTGAACTTTTCACTTTTCTTAAAATATCCATATCTGATATTTGTGTTCGGTGCATATTCAGATATGGGTACGGAAATATGATCTTCCTGATGGGCAGAAACCGAACTTACCGAAAAATCGGGAAAACACAACCGGTAGTTCTTTCTCTCCCAATTAACAGGATCTGTAAATATGGTACTAAATTGCACAAGATATATATATATATATATACTCCAGCAACACAAATTCAACCAAGGATAATCACAAACAACCAATCACACGAGACACACAATTTTTACGTGGAAAACCCCTTTAAATCAAAGGGTAAAAACCACGGGACTTAAGAGTCCAGTCAAAATCTTCACTATAATGAGAGTGTGTTTACAATATCACAATAATTCAGCTAACACAATGAGTACACAACTCTAACTTAGCTATCAACAAGTGATCTTAAAATCAAAGAGAGAAAGTTGAGAAATCACCCAAAAACGTGACTACTGTTCGGACACAAAACAGAACGTTATAGTGTTCAGATGGAAATTCTCACCGTACACAATCAGTATCTACGTATCCTATAGCCACTGCCAGAAAATCAAGAAGATCGGACCACAGATGAACCTCCGATCGACGACTTGATCAAAACTGTGCAAACTCACTCTTTCTTCTCTTCTCTGCCGCCTCTCCTTTTTTCTTTTGTTTTGCTTCTGTCTCTCACATAGCCAAAATACAAAGCCCCCTCAATTAAAAGGGCTAAGGGCAAAAATGGTATTTCCTCCACATAGGAGGGACCCATGCCCAACAAATCTCCCCCTCCCGACTATGTGGAGGTGTTCGCCATCCCGGCGATCAAACAACATATTTCAAACTTTTCTCTTGGTAAGGCTTTAGTCAACATATCAGCGCCATTATCATCAGTATGAATTTTCTCAAGTTCTAACAATTTAGCATCGAGAACATCTCGTATCCAATGATACCTTACATCGATATGTTTAGACCTAGCATGAAAGGTTGAATTCTTACCAAGATGAATAGCGCTTTGGCTATCACAAAATAAAACATACCTCTCTTGGGTAAAGCCAAGTTCTTGCATAAATCTCTTCATCCAAAGCAACTCCTTGCACGCTTCGGTCACTGCAATGAACTCTGACTCAGTAGTGGACAATGCAACACATTTTTGCAATCTGGATTGCCAAGCCACAGCTCCCCCTGCAGAAGTAATTAAGTAACCCGAAGTGGACTTTCTGGAGTCAATGTCTCCAGCCATATCAGAATCTGTATAACCAACTAGAACAGGTTTCTCATTGCCGAAGCAAAGTTTCAAGTTGGAAGTACCCCGAAGATATCTCATAATCCACTTCACTGCATTCCAATGCTCTCTGCCTGGATTAGAAAGAAACCGACTGACGGTGCCAACAGAATGAGCTAAGTCAGGTCTTGTGCATACCATTGCATACATCAAACTACCCACAGCTGAAGCATAAGGAACCTTCTGCATGTCTTCCTTCTCTTCTCTTGTGAAAGGACTCTGCTTGACACTCAATCTAAAGTGTGTAGCAAGAGGAGTGCTCACCACTTTAGCTTTGTCCATACTAAACCTTTGAAGTACTTTTTCAATGTACTTCTCTTGTGATAACCACAATTTCTTGGCATCTCTATCACGTGTGATCCTTATGCCAAGAATTTGCTTTGCTGGCCCCAAGTCCTTCATCGCAAAGGATTTACTCAAGTCTTGCTTCAACATATTAATCTTAGAAGCATTACGACCAACAATAAGCATATCTTCAACATAGAGCAACAAAATAATAAAATCATCACCAGAGAATTTCTTGACAAAAACACAATGATCAGAAGTAGTCTTCTTGTAGCCATGCTCCCCCATAACAGACTCAAACTTCTTGTACCATTGCCTCGGAGCTTGCTTCAAACCATACAAGCTCTTCTTTAATTTGCACACATAGTCCTTTTTTCCTTGTGCAATGAAACCCTCTGGTTGCTCCATGTAAAGCTCTTCTTCAAAATCACCATGAAGAAAAGCAGTTTTCACATCCATTTGCTCGACTTCCAAGTCATAATAGGATGCCAAACTCAATATAGATCTGATAGAGGACATTTTTACAACTGGAGAGAATATTTCCTCAAAATCAATCCCCTTTTTCTGACTGAAACCCTTGACGACCAGTCTAGCTTTGTATCGTGGAGTTGAAGAATTCTCTTCTTGCTTCAACCTGTAAACCCACCGATTTTTCAAAGCTCTTTTACCCTTAGGCAATTTCACCAGCTCAAACGTATGGTTGTCATGTAAAGATTTAAGCTCATCTTTCATAGCATCAACCCACTGATCTTTGCATTCACTCTTCATAGCCTCTTCATAACACTCCGGTTCTTCCCCATCAGTTAAAAGAACATACTGATCAGAAGAATACCTCACAGAAGGCTGTCGATCTCCAGTAGACCTTCGAAGTGGAACTGCTGGTGGAGATATAGGTCCTTGGTGTTGATCATTCACAACACTATCCATGGGAGCATCAAAATCACCCATACCCTGCTGGTCATCATGGACATCTTCTTGCATGCCATCCTCAACTGGATTTGGCAGAGGGGTTAGAGGAAATGGATCCATGGCGGTCAAGTCATCACTATTCTGTGGATCGGTTTTCTCCGCCTTGTCAATGTCATCAATGGTCTGATCCTCAACGAAAACAACATCTCTGCTTCTAACAAGCTTCTTTTCAACTGGGTCATATAACCTGTACCCAAATTCATCTTGACCATAACCAACAAAGATACATTGACGAGTCTTGGCATCTAACTTTGACCTCTCATCCTTTGGAACATGTACAAAAGCCTTGCAACCGAACACACGCAGGTGATCATATGACATATCCTTACCAAACCAAACTTTGTCTGGAACATCACCTTGCAAAGGAACACTTGGAGACAAATTAATCACATGTGCCACTGTATACAAAGCTTCACCCCAAAAAGATCTAGGTAACTTTGCATCTGAAAGCAAACATCTGACTCTCTCAATCAATGTTCTATTCATTCTTTCGGCTAAGCCATTCAACTGTGGTGTCTTAGGAGGTGTCTTTTGATGTCTGATTCCCTGTGCACGACAATAATCATCAAATGGTCCACTATATTCGCCGTCGTTATCAGAACGGATGCACTTCAACTTCTTCCTAGTTTGCCTTTCAACTGAAGCCTGAAACTGTTTGAACACATCAAGCACTTGGTCTTTTGTTTTCAAAGTATAGACCCAAAGTTTTCTTGAATGGTCATCAATAAAAGTCACGAAATAAAGTGCACCACCATACGACCTTACTTTCAAAGGACCACAAACATCGGAATGTACCAACTCTAGCAAATCTGATTTTCTTGAAGGAGGATGACTCTTAAAAGAAACTCTTCTTTGCTTTCCAACCAAACAATGAGCACAATTCTTCAGTGTAGCATTCTTCAACCCAGAAAGTTGATTCTTCTTGGCCAGACAATTAAGCCCCTTTTCACTCATGTGACTAAGCCGTTTATGCCATAGCACAGTTGAACTATCATTTTCCGTCACATTAACAATGCCTCTGGAAATTGAAGACTGCATCAAATATAAATTTGAACACTTCTTTCCTCGAGCCACAACGAATGAGCCTCTAGTCAATTTCCACTGACCATCACTAAAGGTGTTACAAAATCCCTCATCATCTAGCTTTCCCGCTGAAATCAAATTCAAACGGATATCCGGTGCATGTCTGACATTTTTTAGCGTCAACTTTGTTCCATTGTTAGTTTCCAAACAGACATCTCCCATGCCAACAACATGTGCCAAGTCATCATTACCCATCTTCAATACCCCAAAATTACCAGGCGTATAAGATGTGAAGAATTCCTTCCTAGACGTGACATGAAGTGAAGCACCAGTGTCTATTACCCAACTTGTCTCGTCGCATGCTAAGTTGATCACATTCTCATCACAAGTAACCAACAGATCATCAGAGGTAGCAGTAGTAACACGATCATTCTTTCCATGATCCCTCTTCTCTTGTTTATCACTACCACCTTTGTTCTCTTTCCTCCACTTGTAGCAATATTTCTTGATATGGCCCATCTTGCCACAATGATGGCACTCAACATTTTTAAATCTTGATTTTGACTTGCTTCGGCTTTTATCTCTACCCGTTTCATTTTTGCTCCTACTTCTCCCCCTATTTTCAGTAACTAGAACCTCAGACTATGATGAAGAACCCTGAGACTTTCTTCTCACTTCTTCATTCAAAACACCATTCTTGGCAAGTTCCAAAGTTACTACACCATTAGGAGCAGAATTAATAAGTGAAACTCGAAATGTTTCCCAAGAATCCGGTAGAGTAGCAAGCAACCAAAGCCCTACTACTTCATCCTCAAATTTGATGCCCATACCAATTAACTGATTCATAACTCCTTGAAACTCATTCAAGTGATCAGCCACCGTTGTTCCTTCTTTATACTTCAGTTCCATCATCTTTTTAAGCATGAACAACTTGTTATTGCCAGACTTTAAAGCATACAAGTTTTCAAGCTTGTTCCACAATGTGCGTGCATGTGTCTCTTGATCAATGTGATTGTAAACATTTTCCTCAACAAATTGGCGAATAAAAGCACACACCTGCTGATGCTCAAATTCCCATTCCTCATCACTTTTAGATTCGGGTTTTTGAATAGCAAAGACAGGAAGATGCAAAGACTTCACAAATAACAGGTATTTCATTTTATTCTGCCACAATTGATAATTTGTGCCATTCAAAACAATCATTCTACTTGTGCCAGCCTCCATAATTACACAACAACACAATCAAAGCTCTGATACCAGTGTGATGGGCAGAAACCGAACTTACCGAAAAATCGGGAAAACACAACCGGTAGTTCTTTCTCTCCCAATTAACAGGACCTGTAAATATGGTACTAAATTGCACAAGATATATATATATATATATATATACTCCAGCAACACAAATTCAACCAAGGATAATCACAAACAACCAATCACACGAGACACACAATTTTTACGTGGAAAACCCCTTTAAATCAAAGGGTAAAAACCACGGGACTTAAGAGTCCAGTCAAAATCTCCACTATAATGAGAGTGTGTTTACAATATCACAATAATTCAGCTAACACAATGAGTACACAACTCTAACTTAGCTATCAACAAGTGATCTTAAAATCAAAGAGAGAAAGTTGAGAAATCACCCAAAAACGTGACTACTGTTCGGACACAAAACAGAATGTTATAGTGTTCAGATGGAAATTCTCACCGTACACAATCAGCATCTACGTATCCTATAGCCACTGCCAGAAAATCAAGAAGATCGGACCACGGATGAACCTCCGATCGACGACTTGATCAAAACTGTGCAAACTCACTCTTTCTTCTCTTCTCTGCCGCCTCTCCTTTTTTCTTTTGTTTTGCTTCTATCTCTCACATAGCCAAAATACAAAGCCCCCTCAATTAAAAGGGCTAAGGGCAAAAATGGTATTTCCTCCACATAGGAGGGACCCATGCCCAACACTTCCAAATATATGAAAAAATTAAAAAAAAAAATTGAATATATCCATATCAGACACATACTCATATCCGACACTCACCTCAAATTCAGATAAAATAAGCCATTTATGCATCCATGATGTAGTTTCTGTGAATTATGATCATTTCTAAAAATCAGAAGACAACGCATTATTGTATACATGTAATTATATGCTGAAAACAACAATGCAATGCTTGCTTGTACTCTTTTAAGACTATAATTATCTTCTTTACTACTCTTGCTAGTTAGCAGAGACCCCCACACTCAATGAATGAGAACCAAAGGGTTGAAAAATAGTTTTCCATATTTTTTTTTGCCATTTATAGGAAGCTTTGATCTACCTCTTAAGATATTGTCTTAAGAAAATTCAGTTCTTAACTATGTGGGTAGACCTGGTCATTACCGAGCTGAGCCGCGGCTCGAAATTTTTTTTCTTTCTTTATTAAAACACATTTTTGAACGTGTCCAGATCAGTCCATTGATCCGTTTCACTGTTTAAATAATATTAAAAATTTTAAAAAATTATTTTTTATATTAATATTTATATATAAAAGAAAAAATAGAATTTTTCATAGAGCACGCCATGTGTTGTCTCCACTAGAGCACTATAATGGAATAAAAAGAAAAGAGGAAAGACATATATAAATAGAAATGCTATATCTGCACATGTTTAATAAATACAAGCCCTCTTTTCGTACGCACTTCAATCATATTCTAAATATTTTACTAAAAAATAAAAAACTAAAAAGTGGGTAAAAACATCTCTCTTCTCTGCGAATAATTTTTTGAACAATGAAATCTATGAAAAAATTAAGCGCTAGAAAAAACAACTCTCTCCCTATATATATTTTATGATTATTTTGTCTTTATCTCAACGAACAGATCAAATCAGGAATTCATTTCATTTTTCTGGTATTCAATCGGATTGGAATATGTAATATCATAATAATGGTAGAAATTGAATTATTATTATTATTTTTGATATTTTATACAAAACTCCATAAGGCTAAATGGCATTTCTCATTCTTTTCTATATCTGTTTGTTATAAATATAAATTCAAATTTGAGTATAATTTTTCTTCTTCCGTTCATACATATTTCATATTTCATACATTCCATATATATTATATGGTATATGGAGTTAGATAAAATTTCATGTGATTCAGTAAAGAGAATAGAAATTTAATTCCATCATTATTAGACCGATTCGTATGATTCGATGAAGAATGAGAAAAGAATGGATTTTTTTTGATAAATGGGAAATTCAAAATGCTTGGGGATGAAAATGGGAAAATGTCTACAATACCTGGATTGAATCAGATACAATTTGAAGGATTGTGTGGGTTCATGGATCGGGGCTTAACAGAAGAACTTTATAAGTTTCCAAAAATTGAAGATACAGATCAAGAAATTGAATTTCAATTATTTGTGGAAACATATCAATTGGTGGAACCGTTGATAAAAGAAAAGGATGTTGTATATGAATCACTCACATATTCTTCTGATTATATAATTAAATTTAAATAAAAAATAATTATTTATTACATAAACAGTAATTTAATCTAGATCGAGCTGAGATGAAAAAATCTCTACTCAAGTTCGGCCCAATATAAGACGGGCTCGTTGGTTCGGATTGAGTTATCCAACTTTTCAACACGTCTATATATCGGTCTAAATAGTACTTTGTGATTGAGATTGAGAGCTTAAAAAAACCCAAAGCGGTTTTGAACTTGATCATTGAATGAACAGGAAAAATGCTGTTTTGGTGTTAGTCAACAAACCTAACTTGTGATTATTCATGATTTCACAAATATTTCTCCAATACCATATTCATATAAGCACTGTACCTTTTTTCCAGAAATATTCTTACCAATTACATCACTGCATCCATATAATGATTTGCTAACTAGAATTAGCAAAACTATATAAATATGGTCATTCGGATCTGTTCATCCTGATATGACAAGTACATAAAAATATTACATACATATATATACAGTATATTAATGATTTAGATGTCCCACATCTCACTTTCAGCTTTCATTTTTTTTATTTATTGAAAATTGTAACTACTAATTACATGTGAAATCTGTAGAACAATTGTAGTTTTGAATGAATTATGAAGTCTTCCTCAAAAAAAATTAAAAGAAAAAGGAAGAATAAAAAGTTATGTACCCAAGAAAATGTAGTTTTGACTATTGAGTCTAGCACTGAGGAGAGAGCAAAGAAGGGAAGTGATATAAATTATAGATCATATACCTGATAATTTTATACATGATTACGTTTATATAATATAAATATAATAAAAAAATATTAAAACATAATAAAATACGAAAAAATAATATAAACACTATTCGAATACACGAACGCATCTAATTTATATAAAATATATTATTAACGTATTAAAATTTATATAAATACATAATATCTAAATATAATTATAACATAAAAATCAATATGACATAAATAAACAAATAATCAAATCTACTTTTCTCCGTGAAAAAAGCAAAAATAAAGATATAATCCTCTCTTCTTTGTACTTAATGAACAAACTAAACTACCCTCTCTTTCTGTTTGAGAGTTTTAAAAGAAATTGCAAAAGTAATGATTGGCAAAAGTGGTAAAGTAATTAGGGTTTTGCTAAAGAGTGATTTTACAGTATTTTTAAGATTAGTTAATATATTAATTATAATAATAATATTATATTAAATATAAAAATTGATAATTTTATTTATTATTTTTAATGTATTGATTAAAAATATTATTATATTTAATAATTTTAAAAAATATTATTAAAATATTCGTTAGCAAAATTCAAATACTTAAGTTAATTTTTTCTCTAAAGAAAAGAAAATTCCACAAGTTAATGGCACGTTGAAAACAAAACTTGTTTTTTAACCTCTTTGTTTTGGTTTTTTTGTAATGAAAATTGAAAGCAGTTGACTTGTCTTTGCTATCAAGAGAGATAATAATAATATAATCTCTTGATTATTGTCGTTGGCATGCAATGGTCCACGTGGCAAGTCCTGAACCTCATACTTGAGAATCTTAATAAAAAGCTTGGAATGTAAATTAGGGGTGAGCAAAATTCGACTCGATTCAAAAAAATCAAAAAAAATTTTAAATTTCAAATTAAATAGTTCGGTTTATTAGAGTTATTCGGATTTTAGGATCAACTCGACTAAGTAATTTGAGTTATATAGTTTAGTTAGGATTTGATTTATACAACTCGAATAACTCGAAAATTCGAATAAGATATTTCTATACGACGTCGTTTTACTCATTTGGGTCTGATACTAAGCTTGGGTTTTGCGCTTTCCCTCTTTTACTCTTTTGCCCATTTTTGTTGGGTCATTTATTTTTGTTGTTTGTCACCATTCAGTAGAAAAATAAATCCGCATGTGCTGTTAACTGCATACTTATTGAATTAATGTTTTATCATTCATTTCTTTTTTTCCCTTTGAAATTTCGAGAATCTAGATTGAAAGTTTAAATTGAACTTTTTGGGTTTCAAAAGAGGAAAGCTATCACTCAATGCTTCATTCAGTTAAAGATTGAAGCTTTTGGTTGATATTATGCACACTACCAAGCTGACCAAACAATAAAATTCAAAAGATAGTGAATTCTATAGTGAATTCTCTTTTCTTAAAGGTCAATAGTAGGCTATCTATTTAGTATGGCAAGTCTTTGATATTTATATTTATAACAAAAGATAGAACACAAAAAAAAAAATATTTGTAATTGCAGAGAAATAAATTCCAAAATTATAGATATACTTGCATTTACAAGATAACAGTAGCATGATCTAGTCAATCAACATTTACAAGATAGAATTTTAATTTGAATAAATTTATTCGATTCGATTCGATTCGACTCGACTTGAATTTGTTTTAACTCGACTCGATTCGCTAAAATTTCAAATTGAATTTGATTGACAAAATAGGACTCGTCAACTTGATTAATCCGAATTTTTTTCATTCAATTTGACTCGACTCGATCGAACGCTCACCCCTAATGTAAACTGTTGCAAACAAGCCGCATGGCAGGCACTAACTCACCACTTTTAACTGAAAACTTCTCTTTTTCTCAGATTAGAAAATTCGTATAAAACTTTTTTTTCTTCCTTTGGTAGCTACTTTTGTTTGTAATTTTCTTTTCCTGGGTTGTAATAAAAGGAAGCTGCAAAAGGAATTAGCTATATTTTCCATGGATTTAGGGTGCAAGAGCCAAGAGGTATATGTTGGTCTCCATAGATCAGGCTTTTTTCTCACTCGGGTATATATTTTCTCTTTTTTTTTTTTTTTTTTTTTATGGTTTTTGCAGTAACGTCTTTGCTTTAACTCTAGCTTCTTTCTGAAATCTGCATTTCTCTGAACTAACTATGCTATTTTTTTGCTAATTTTCTTCATGTTTTTGCCCATGTCATGCTCATAACTTTGCTTGATTGCTTTCTGAATTAATTAAAACTCATAAATTTTACTGCCTTTTGTGGAGCATGTAATTTATGTGGTGGATAGCTTTTTTTTTTTTTTTTTCTCTGGTGCATATGTGCATAATTTTGTTATCTCCCTTCCCATCTCTCTTTTGCATGTTCATCTCAATGCATTGAATTGAATCTTTGCATCTGTTAGCCATGCAAGGTTTGAATCATATTATTGGAAGTTAATTTCAATGAAAATAAGAAGTTGTCTCTGTATTTTGCCATATTTTCATGTTGTTTAGTTTGTTTTTCCTCTTAATTAAGTTCACTAATGGGAGAGTTTCAAGTAATTCAGTCATTAAACTTAATATTTTTGTGGGGAAGTGGATATAATCAGGGGCTTGTTTTGGAAACATATTCAAAATTGACTGGTTTCTGGTGCAATTGTTCAAGTAAATTACAGGAATGAGTTTTAAGAGAAAGGCAATTAATTATGTGAAAAATGCTAAGCTTAACTTCAACCAAACCAGTGCCTAATGATCAATAACGAATAAACTGCATCAATAGCGTTCGTTGTTCCATGAATTTGCTTTCTTAGAAGCAAAAATTGGAGTACCTGGTCAATCAGCCACAGGAAGATTTGCTTATGGCTTTGTGTTGCTACATGCAGCCTTTGCTTGAACGTATGATCCCTAAATTTTAAAGAGATATTACCAAAATATTTTACAGAGCATAAAATTTTAAAAAAATTTAAAATGAAGACATTTTAAAATGCATTATTTCAAAATGCTAGCATTTTGTTTTATTTGGATAAATTTTTTTAGAAGGAAATTTAGGTTATTGAAATTTTATGAAATAAAAAATAATTATAAAATAGAAATAATGATATTAAAAATAAAAAATATGGATATCATTAAATTCGTAAAAATATATAGATATTATTAAAAATATATATATCTCATAGTTAAATAAAATGGTAATTTTTTTTTTTTTTTTTTGTATTTTATAGTGGGTCATGTTGAAATAAAGTGAAAGGAGATTTTGGAGAAATTTTGAAAAACAACCTCTTTAATTGAAATTTCAAAAGGGAATTTGAAGTGCTCAAATCCTCTCTGAAAATTGCTTATAAATTTTGAAATTCTTCCTTATTTTTATCCAAATAAGTAAATTCATTTTTAAACTTCTGAAAACCTTGATTAAAATGAAAATTTTCCTTCAAATACCTTATCCAAACACACCCTTAGATAGGGCAGAGCAATCGTTCTGTTCGGTTCAAAAAAATCGAAAACCGACTTAACTGACTTCAACTAAAAAATAACCAATAACCGAACCAACTTCACTGTAGAATCGACTTAACCGAACCGATTTAATTCGGTCGGTTATTTCGGGTAATATATATATATATATAAATATAATATTATAAATATATAAATATATAAATATATATATTATATTATAAATATATTAAATATAATATTAAAGGTCGGTTAATTCGACCGGTTCGGATACTCAAAACATTAACCGAAGACCGACCGAATTAACAAAAAAAAATGACCTCAATAACCGATTTAACCTCTAAACCAATCTAACCGACCCGTTTTAACCGAATTGAGTTCGATCGGTCGGTTATCTCGATTATAACCGAGATATGCTCTGCCCTACCCTTAGAGTAGAGGACCATATTTTGTTTTTTGGATATTTATTGAACTCTGTCTACCATTTCACTAGAATTCCTTTTATGCGGTCAGAGTGTTGAGGATGTGAAGACTCGCACCCAACCTTTGAGATATTATCCGTTTTGATTCGAAAATCTCACGGTTTTGTCCTACAAAAAGGACCTCACAAGTATGGGTTTAAGTCTCTACATATATATTATAACGGATCCTCAGAGTTTCTCAATATAGAATTGGTGTGTTACATAGGATTGAGCAGTCACACTCACACTGCTGTAAAGCTCAGATATGCATTGGTTGAGTAGTGAAAATACCAGGAAATTCATAGAAGAAAATGATTCTGTTGATTAAAATGCGAGCTTTCACGCGAAGGGATTTGAATGTTGTTACTGCGAGAACTGTAATTAAACATTTATATCCTGCCTGAATGCTGCCAATGATCCTGGACAAGGTTATGATTTTCTATCTCTTCATCTCGTTCAAGTTGTCATACCTTTTGACTACCATTCAACTACTAGAATGAAATTAGAATGCTTAATATTGGATTTCCATGATAGAACTGCATTTGATATAGATTTTCTCTTGTTGGTGTTTCACATCCTCGTGTCATGAAGTTTTTGCAGAAACTCCAATGACTTTGTTACTTATGTTGCATATTCATGGTGTGGCTCACTTGCTATATTATATATTCAGACCCAACTACTAATTAACCTGCTATGTTCCAGACAAATTAGCTTTGATCAATGCTTTTCAGAATTTGGTGCAACATATCCTTTAGCAGCATATAAATTTATTTAAAAATTCGAATTAAAGTGGTGGCTGGTGGTGGAGGAAGGACATAAATTTATGACATTATCATGCACTAATGTCCTCTATGGAGTGGATTAGAGAAACGAACGATTGTCAGCTTGACATAAATTAGTCTTTTTTGCATGATGGGATGGTGTCATTGACTGTAGATAACATTACTCTTCCTTCTGGTTCCATAGACTTGAATAGTTATTGTTTTTATGCCTATAAAACTCAAAGATCTTGTTTTGTGGTCAATTTCTTTTTTGGATAAGTGTTACCAGTTTTAGTAATTATTATTCATAAGAATTTGGACTAATGATGCATAATGTCAATACATACTGTCATGTATGTTACCCGAACTTTTCAATTTTCCTAAAGTATTCGTGTCCGACACATATTCGGACATGGATATGGTAGGTATGATTCTCCAAATATATGAAAAAACTTTTAAAAAATTGAGTATACCCGTGTCAGACTCATACTCCCCGAGTCTAGGTAACATACATGACATTACGTATGTTAATATGCTTCTCTCAAATAGAGTATCAACACTGCTAGAATCATTGAACAACTTCCTCATATGCCTCGCTCAAATTCTAACAAACTTTTATTTTGGAAAATGCATGTGAGAGAATGGTGAATATTTCATTCTTTTGGAAACCATTCTATATGTTATCACCACAAAGAAGACCTGACATTAAGTCTCCTAAGATTTCAGGATTGCAACCTGAAGGGATCATCCGACAAAAATGAACGTGGAAAATGAGAACATAAAACCAGTGACTGATTTAAGACTTGCTCTTGGGTATTCCAATCACAGCATTCAGAGAAGATTGAGCAATGATCTCGGTGCAGGTGCAAATGCAGCTTCAAGGATAGACAAGACATTTGTGGCCGCCGACCCCCCTGTCAGAATTAGTTTGGTCTCCACAGAAAGGTCCCAGTCTCTAATGTACTGACTGCAGCTTTTCTGATAAAAAACATTCCCTTGTTTGGGGCAAGATCAAGTAATGACAAGCCTATAGATGAAGAAAATTCCAATACATCCAATATCCACATTTCATGATATGAATACTAAAGTTGCCAATATAGATAATTCAGACAAATCTGCTGGGGATAATGATAACATCAGGTTGTGTCATGAACAGCAGACAGATAATGATAATTCTTTCCGAGGCATGTTAAGTTTGTATAAACTATTCATTTATTTTATTTTATTTTTTATGTTATCGTATCTTTCGGTTCCTTTGGTCCTAAATTTGCCAAGAAACTCTCTTTCTGCAGGAACTGCTGGCTTTGTAGAGGAGATAAGCACAAAGATAGGAGAATCTGGTGAAAATCTTATTGAAAAGAATGATGTAGTAGATTCTAAAGAAGCATATTTCTGTTGTCAAGACAATAGCCAAGTGGCTGAAATAGCTGACCCAAAAGAAAACAATTTTCCAAGTCCACCAGGTGCTTGATGATGCTGTCTTTTTCACTTGTTTAGTACCTTGAGAAAGTTACATGTCTTGAATGGATATAACTATATATATAATTCTGGAACATGATTATAAGAATCCTATGCTTGTCATGAGTGCTTTAGGACTATGTTGCTCCGATTCTTCATTTTTTTTAAAGTATCCGTATCTGATGCATATTCGGACATGGATATGGAGATATGATCTCCATGGACCCTTCAAATACATGGAAATCTTGGAAAAAATTGAACATACTCGTGTCGGATACATACCCGTATCCGACACTCACACACGAATCCGGGTAACATAGCTTTAGGAAACTTTGGAGCAGTTCCTATACTTTAGCTAAACACAAGATACAGAGCAGTCTAAATTTATGTTCTCTTCTTTTTGTCATTGCTAAACCAATGATTTATTTTGACTTTCTTTATTTGAGTAGAGTTGATCTTTTGCCCTTTTCCCTCCTCACACTTGACATGTAACTGATAATTCTTTTCTCAACAAAAAACAGATGAAAGGAAACCAGATTTGGCACAAATTGAATCTTTGTTCAACTATCCTGCTAATGAAGCCAGAGAGGTTGGCAGTGGGACTCAGTTGTCAAGAATGGAGATGGTCTTGGCATCTGAAGTTCATACTGACAACGAATGTGAAGCATGTGTACCTCCAGAGAAAAATCTGACATCCCCTGGTAGAAAACAAGATGAATCAGCTTCATTAATGGAGAAAAAGGGAAAAAGTAAGATGAAGGGGCACATTTCTTCTAGTCTTTGGCCTATGGAAAAACTGGAGGCAACTGCTGAAAACGATTTGCAGGCTCTGATAGGTGATAATGCAGGTTTTGCAACAAGTAAAGTTTCAGGTTCAGGTTCAGAATCTGCATCTGAAGCTGAGAAGAACTTGCAGCACCATAAGGGGATAACACCAGAGGAGATTTCTACTGATAAACATTCTCCAACTAACAGCAGAATCCTTAGATATAGAAGAAAAGGAAAGGAAAAAGCTTTATCTGATGGAGATGTTATTAAAGGAATGATGTCAAAAGAGAAGGATGACAGCCATGAGAGTGTTGAAAGTTGTAATAGTGCTGGATTATTCTCTGCATGCAAAAAACGATGGGGCTTTGAGCAACAGTTGATTGTAGGGAGCAAAAGAGTGAAAAAGCAAATGGATGAAAGTCCTTGTTCCTCGTCATTTGTAAAACAAGATAGCTCCTTCATGAACTGGATATCAAACATGATGAAAGGATTTTTGAAATCGAAAGACCAGACACCATCTTTGACTCTTACTGTTGCAAATCCTAATCAGTCACATGAGAGTCCCGTCAAGAATCTTGATGCAAGCGATAGGAACCAAGATCCTGGGTGCAGAAATATTGGATTTCAATCTATTTTCCACTCAATATATTCTCCAAAAACTAAGGTCCAAGGAACACCACAAAATGAAAATTACCGAACTGGACTTGAGCTGACTAACAAGATTTGTAACATTGACGCTACTCCAATAGCCTGCCATGGAGAAAATTTTAACTTCCATAAAGTATTTCTGCTATCAAATGAAAGGTTCAAAGAACCAATTTCTGGTGGCAGAATAGGTCCACCAACACAGCCAAAGATTTCATCCATGAATTTGTCTCCCAATAAGAGAAGTAGTGAGGGAAATTCTGCAGAGAATAAGAATTCATGCAACTTGGCAGTGGATGTGGAGAAACATGGAGCAAGCTCTAGTTCTTTTTTGGGTAAACGTAAGGCGATGAACACTGATAACATTGATTCTGACCCACCATCTGAAGGAAAGACATTTCATAACATTGGTTACAAAAGCAACCTTCTAGGGAGCTTGTGGATAACTCGGTTTTCTCCGAAGTCTTCTAGCTCCTTGTTGAACCAGGATACCGGTGGTTCTGTTGAGTGCTTGAGTGACTGCAAGAAGACTACTCCTTGCTCCCAGAACAATGTTAATGTTTCTAGCAACCTCAAGATTGTGGAGGCTAGGCAGCAATGTGCCGAAGAGCCACCACTAATCAGTTCTGATAAAGAATTACATTGTGCTACTGAAATTGAGGCATCCATTGGGTTCAAGAAAATTATAGTCCAAAATGACCAGAAATCCAAATGTAAAGTGAGCCCTATTTTACCCTCCTCTAGATTAAAAGATTCAGAGGCGATGGCTTCTCTTTTTGCTAGCAGATTAGATTCCCTCAAACACATCATGCCTTCTGGTGTATCAGACAATACAACTTCTTCAACTATAACCTGTTTCTTTTGTGGAAGAAAAGGCCATCATTTGCAATATTGTCCAGAGATAACAGATAATGAGATTGAAAATCTTCTGAGGAATACGACGTCTTCTAATAGATTGGACGAACTACCTTGTGTGGGAATTAGATGCTTCGGGCTTGATCATTGGGATGTTGCGTGCCCTACCATATCAAGAGGTCAACATCAATCAGAACGTAGAGCTTCTTTGTCTAATCTCAGTGAACTGCAATGTTATGCAAGATTTGAAGAGAATAAGAAACTTTTAGAAGACAACAAAGAAGCTATTGCTGCACGTACAGTTCGCGATGGGATTGAGAATAGAAAAGGCCCCAGTATTTATTATGAGGTTACTGCAGACAAAATGAGATCAAACACAAATGTGAATAAGAAATATGTAGCTTCCAGTTCCAAGGAAAATGAGTTGAAAGAAGACCAGATGATACCTCGGGGTAATTCCATTAATCAGCAGGTTTCAGATATGCCAAAGGCAATCTTCGATGCTGTTAGGCTGCTTCGTTTGTCACGGACAGACATCCTGAAGTAAGTAGACAATCATTGTCATTGGTAAATTCATTTTCTTAACTAGTGCTATATATGTCAGATATTTTGCTAGGTAGGGGTTATAGCTATGTTATTCGGATTCAGGGATGAGTGTCCGATACGGGTATGCTCAATTTTTTCTACATTTTTTCATACATTTG
The DNA here is from genome assembly GCA_030761205.1 of Fremontodendron californicum. Taxonomy (NCBI): domain Eukaryota; kingdom Viridiplantae; phylum Streptophyta; class Magnoliopsida; order Malvales; family Malvaceae; genus Fremontodendron; species Fremontodendron californicum. The sequence goes on along the minus strand of JAULJL010000022.1, from coordinate 20,966,325 downwards.
GAGGATCGCACCACCATACTTATGTCCAAATATGTGTCGAACACGAGTATTTCAAGAAAAATAAAGAGTCAGAATAACATAGGATCATAGATTCAATCAAAAAGACAAATGGTTGTTGAGTCGGAGTTTATTTCCACTGTGTTTCTCGTTCTGGCTGATGACATCAGGAAAATAGAAAGACCATAGGGACACTAAATTGCATACAATTAAAAGCTTGACTGTGAAGTATCTAAAAGAGTGGGAACTGAATATGATTCATTGGAGCGGGGTTGTATGCTGCTAATGTCTTTTATGTTACCTAAAGTTTAATACTTTATTTCATATTCAACGCTAAATGGACATCAGGTGGATGAATTCGCAAATATCACTCTCACATCTTGAAGGTTATTTCCTGCGTTTGCGGCTTGGGAAGTGGGAGGAAGGATTAGGGGGAACTGGATATTATGTTGCCTGCATAACTGGTATGACAAACTCAGTAGATTGTGGTTTTTCATGCTTGTTTGGTTGTCAATTCCTATGTTGTTCGGATTCTTCATTTTTCTTGAAGTTCCCGTGTCCGACACATATCCGGACATCGGTATGACTCTCCAAATACATGAAAAAACTTTGAAAAAATTGAACATACTCGTGTCGGACACATACCTGTATCTGACACTCACATCCGAGTTCGAGTAACATGGGTCAATTCTGTTAATAGTAGATTATTTGCATCTTGTTTGCAAGTTACTGTCTCATTTAGATGCACTTATTGATGCATAAGTTATGTAGAGACATTTTTCCTGTTTTCTCTTATATTCTTTTTATGTATTCATATTCCTTCATCTATATGCACAGGGGCACACAGACAGGGTATTCAGCGAAATTCCAAGAATTCCGTCTCTGTTAATGTAGGGGGAATCAAATGCTTGATTGAGAACCAATACATCTCCAACCACGATTTTCTTGATGTAAAAATCTGACTTCCATTTTTCTAACCTATTCAACTCCTTGTTTTTCGTTTCTTTGTATATAAGCTATTTGCTTCCCTGTACCATGAATCATGGTCATCAGTGACAAGTAAATTTAATAACAAAGATTAAAGCCCCAACTTGTTAGGGAGATTACATAGGTTGAAAACCCCATTCCAACTCTCATTGGGTTTTTCATATTTTGCTGGAGGAAACAGTCTAACCAAACTATATATATGCATTGCGCAGATTGAGCTTATGGCATGGTTGCGTGCAACTACAAGTGGTGGTGGCAAGATTCCATCTGAGGAAGAATTGGCAATCAAAGTTAAAGAAAGAAGAATGTTAGGCTTTTAGGCACCTTTTTTTTTAAGTTTCAGCAGTTGATATTTTCTTTTTTCATATAATTTTTTTTTTTTATCTGTAATCACTTTTTGGGAGTCTTTGGACCACCATTTCTGGAGCATAGTGCAAACATGTAAATAACTTCACCACTTTTAGCTATAGAATATAGGATTGCAAACATGTAAATGTTGCATGCAGCTGACAATGGCTCAGATTATAGAATGTAATTGTCACAGCATCATCTCACGTTAAAATATCCATTCTTCAAAAAACTATTTTAATAAATGGGTTGACTTTAAAGACAATATATACTGTCATGTTCTTTGGTCTTATCCTTTTTGGTAATGAATGAAAAACACCATTTTTTCTTTTTTACTTTATAGTAGCATTTGCTGCATTTCATTACAAACTTCAAAACAGAGGACCTAAGGGCTGATACATAAGATCCAATAATTTTGAACACGACATGAAAAAAATAATTAAAACACGATACAAAAAAATATCACGAACGTGATGCGAATACATGATCATGTCAAAATCTATGTAATACGAATTATTAATATGTTAAAATTTATATGAATATATAATATCTTAAATACGATTATGACATGTGAAAATATCAAAAACACGATATGAATATATGAATTGATGTTACAATTTTTAGTGAGTCTGAGATAATGATCCAATCTCCATAGTTATCCTCATTCACATGAACTTCCAGCTTTGATGGCTAATCGGCAATTATTACCTCCAGCAGAGGGTCAAGGTCCTAGGATCAACTCTCTCCTTTCCTCCTAAACTAATCAAAATGGTAAAATCTATTACCAGGCCGCTTTTAACGTGCATCTAAAAGATCTGCAATCTCTATTTTTAAAGTTAGATGAGAAGAGAAAACTAAAACATTTGCTTAAGTCTAGTATGAATCAACTATACAAGCATTTTGCAAGCAATGCCACCATTTTTGTGTTTTTGGACCTATGTTGTTCCGACTCTTCATTTTTCTTAAAGTACTCATATCTGACACCCGTGTCCGACGCATATTCGGATATAGGTATAAATATATGACTCTCCAAAGACCTTCCAAATACATGAAATTTTTTATAAAAAAAAACTAAACATATCCGTATCGGACACACACCCGAATTCGAGTAACATAGCTTTGTATGACTGACGACTGGGGATAGACTAACTTACGCCAACACCTACAACTTTCATCCAAAACTGCTTAATGGGTTCAGTCTATAGTCAATGCTGAAGGTCATCTACAAAGTTTAGTTCAAAGATAATTTACTGCCACAATAAAACATTTTTGATTCAGTTTTTAACCATGCCAGTGCTAAACATTTGTTAGAAGGAGAACCTGGAAACCTCTTCGTCTTCATCCTCGTCTATAAGATCTTCCTCCTCTTCAGTGAACCTCTCATAGTCATCATCATCTTCCTCGTCTGGTTTTTCTACTTCATCTTCTGGATCCATCATTGTCTTTCTTCTTCCATCTTTGTCCTTCAAACCAGTACTCAAGACAACGGTCTCGCCCCTGGTTTGTTCCATATCCCTCCTCAGCTTATCCATGCTCTCTTTCCTGCGTTCTTCCTCTAGGCGTTGTTTTTCTGCTCGTCTCTTGTCAAGATCAGCCCTATAAAAATAAGGGTAAGCAAGATTAAAACAAATTTTGGTTAAGTATTATACCATAAAACACCCAATCGGTTTTAAAATTTTAAAAGAGGAAGGTAATAGTAATACTTATAATTTTCCATGTATTCCTCAGCTCTGGCTTCAATGGCTTTAAAGAATTCATCCATTCCAGCACCAGAAATTGCAGACACTCCAACAGATCGCAAATTCTTATAAAATTCATCAAGAGAGAGGGAGAGGCTCTGAGCTAGAGTTGATGTGTACGAAGTATCTGAACTTATTGCTGCTTGAAATGCCTCAAAATCTTCCATCCACTGCATACATGATTTGTTTTTGAAAACAATAATTTGATAACAAAGCTAGCAGCTCATTTCACATGTCAATGCGAAAAGCTGGAGAAAAAAAAGGTTAAAAATACTAAAAAAAACCTTGTACGTTCAAATTTCTTAGATAAGCCTTTATCCTTTTATTGTACCCAATTAAACCCTTAAAGTATTATTTTTCTCTAATTAAACCCTTAAAGTACTATTTTTATCTAAGTAAGCCTTTAAAGTACTATTTTTGTTTAATTAAACCCCTATTTGTCTAACAAATTTTAGTGGTTTTCATGCAGCATAAGGGCTTAATTAAATAAAATAATACTAAGAGCTCAATTGTGTACAATAAAAAATAAGGGCTTATTACAAAATTTGAGAAAATATAAAGGCTTTTTTTAGTATTTTAGCCAAACTTTAGAACCCTAAACAAATGGATGGAAAACAAGAACAGGGAAAACCGGAAAAGTACAACATCGTAACTCAACAATTATATCAAATATGAAACTCAAGATTACTTTAACGTTGGGAAATCATTAGGAAAAGCTAAAAGTTTTGAACTCTCCCCAATGTGGGTCCTTATGGAATAGGAGCAAGAGAAGATGTAAAATCTAGTTGCTAAGAAAGTTTGACTACCAATAGAATGGTTGTAGATCAATCATGTGTGCACAGCTGTCACTAGAAATAAGTAATATATGGATCTTTCATTACACGTAGAAAATTGTATTACATGCATATTTTCTGTGCGCACGCATAGAAAAGAGAAACAAACATAACAAAAGCAATTTAAACAATAAGAAAAAAGAGGGGAAAAGAGGACTCAGAACATTAAAGAGTTTATTCCTTTGTTATATATAAACTGAACAAGGAAAAGGAAAAAGACAATTATCTAATAATGAAACTTAAAAATTCAAGATCAAATGCAATCTACTTGTTAAAATTAAAGCAACAAAGACGATCACCACATGAACCTACAACAGACGTTATCTACTTGTGACTAACATTTGGCAGCTTGACACACTTAAAACATAATTCTCACTGCAGTTCAAGCCTCAGATGGCTAGCATGTGTTATAAGGATTAAAAGAACATTATGATATAGGCTACTAAATACAATAGTAATGATAATTGATAAGGTAGCAAGGGAAGGAAACGGCAAAATTGCAAGAATTGGGAGAAGAAAAGAGAGAAAAATAAGTGATATGTTTAGGTAATGAGTGTGATTCAAGTAGGCCTCCAAGGCTCCAACCCAAAGCAGCCAGCTGCCATGTTTCTTTCATACCTCAACTCCAACATCTCGGTTATTCCTAAATCCTTTAAATATTTGTAATATTATTTCAGGAATAAACCATATTACCAGTCACCAAATGGAAGCAAATGACAAGACATTATCCAAATCACAAAGAAAGTATTTGCACCTAATATGGAAATTCAGTATACCTCCAAAGCAAACTGATGTTGTGCGACATCAGTCTTGTTAAATGCCAATACAAGAGGCAACCTTGTCTTGTAGAGGATGCTACAAGCATAAAGCATGTTGCTCATAAAGGTAACTGGACTTGCTGAACGAGGTGTATCCACTACGTAAGTGACTACAGTAGGAAAAGTTGAAGCAAATGCTTCTGTAATTATAGCTCCTGAAGCAGACCAAGTAAATATCTCAATCTGCCCAGGCGCATCCACAAGAACATAGTCAAGTTGATCTGCTCGGCTCTCAATTACTGAAATAACCTGAGATTGGATATTTGCAATGTCATTTACAAGAAATGACAAATGATAAGTGTCAGGAGCACCAAATATGCAAAAATATAACAAGCACACCAATGGAGAGAATAAAGAAGATAAAAACAGAAACAACTCTGTATGCACATGCATTGATGCAAACAACCTTTTTTTTCTACATAAATCATATCTATATGCAAGCACCATTATACATTAGGGGTAAAATCTACGAAGTATAAACTTTGCGACATAGCCAGCCATTTGCCAGTTCAAACATTTTGATCCAACAAGGTTACTTTAAAAGTAAATGTAATTGATGGAGACTGCTCTTTAAAGCACTAAAACGCTTAGCATTGTATTCACAATTCAATGTCAGAAAATCTAATGCAGAAGATTTACCTCATCAAACTTGGTAGCAAATAAGTTGAGTGACGTAAGGATTCCCCCATTAGGTCCAAGATTGAACTGCTTCATCACCTCTTTGTATTTAACCGTGTCTCTTATATCAATATTAGCACCAAATGGAAGGGTCATTACAGCAGGGTCAAGGTTCATCACATAACCCCTAATATTTGAAGCTTGAGTGTGGCAAACCAGCCTATGAAGGAACGTCGTTTTCCCACTCCCTAATCAAATCAAACAACATATCCAAATTTCAAGTTCATTCAAACAACTCATAATCAAATCAAACAACAAATCGAACTTTCAAGTTCATTCAAACAACTCATAATCAAATCAAACAACATATCCAACTTTCAAGTTCATTCAAACAACTCAATAATAACCTGAATTTCAGTTAGAGACCAAATATGCAACACATAACAAACATAAAAACCGCCCAATTCAGGTTTCTTGAGTTACCTGCCATTCCGACAACAATAATAATAACTGATTTTCTCTTGAAACCAGTTAAAGACGACTCGATATTTAGTTTGTCCATAGAATCAGCAAGATTCTCTTTTTCATCATTGCCTCCCTACATAATGAAATCAAATTACCGAATACCAGTTACAAGAACTAACCAACATTAAAATAATTATAATAATAATAATAGTTAAGCTTCTTTTTCCATTTCAAATGTTTAACTTAAAATTATTTAATAAAAAGGACTATTTAAGGTACCTTTGTTTCCGAGGATTCCTGGGAATCCATTTGCATTGAAGTGCCTTCTTCTGGGGCTTTAACATTTGATTTTTCCAACTCAGAATCAATTTCCATCTTCAATAAAATCAAGTTATTTCTGAATAAAAACGAAAACCCAGAAAAAAGATTACGACAGTTACGATCAGAATAAGAACAAAGAAAAGGTATTTTCTAAAGAAAAAATAAAAATAAATGGAAATATAAGAAAAAATCCAGAAAAAATGGAAGAAAAATAAGTACTTGAATTTATTTATTTTTAAATGATGAAAATGAACCTCTTTACTGGAATTTTTCAAATGCTTTCGAGTTTGGAGTTCATTGGTATAATGAACGAGGGTTTTACGCTTTAGTTTCCGTTTATTTATAGATACAGAGAAAATGGGTGAAAGGCTGAAACAGGCCTTGGATATTTTCATGGGCTTGGAGAAGGCGCAAAGCGTTTGAAACGATAAGAAGGGAGAGAAAGGCATTTGGGCTTTTTCTTTTGCTAAAAAGACTTGGGCTTGAGCGATTGCTTTCCCTTGTCTCATAAATAAATCATAATTATTTCATTAACCATTTTTAAAATTTTAAATTCTACAAATGAATTAACAGGTTAACATATATCTTTTAAGATATATTAAAAAAATAATAATAATAAAATAAAACATGTGACAATTTCGTAATCTTACTTGTGAAAATAAAAAATTTGATCGTAAATATATCAAAAACGAACTTTATATATAATATAATAAGATACAAGATTACCGGTATGCAAACATGAACATCTATTATAATTTCAAGTAATAATAATTAGTCATAGGATGCCAATGGGTACCCTATAAAGGGTACCTTGCACTACCCACGACGGAATTGTATGAAATTAATGTTATAAAATTTTATTTTATTATGATAACTTTGATGTTATGAAATATTCTAAAATCTTTTTGATTGGTTGATATAATCTATAGAAATTGATTACCATGAATTTATGTAGATGAGTTAGATAAGAAAGAATATTATTTTAATAATTGTGATAATTGAACTTTATTTATTAATTTTCAGTATTTAATGGATATAATAAAATAAATATTCATAAACCGTAATTTTATGTAATAAAAGATAAATAGTTTTTTTTTTTAGTTTGAAGATCTATTTTGATATCATCATTTTAAAATGTTTATCACTTAAGTTTGCATTCCATTGTAACAAAAATTAATTAAAAAATACTACTAATTAATTAATAATTTTTTTATCATTGAATTTTGTTCTTTCATTCAAATTAAGAAGCAGGGAAAGTTCCCTGCTACAAAGAAGTACAAAATGGGAAAATTCCTACAATTTTATAGTTTTTAATTGATAATTAAGTAAAACATACATGGTAAATATATACTTATGCGTTTCAAAAATTTTGAAAATCAAGTTTATAGTTTTTAATTTCTTAATTAATTCTTTCAAAGTATTTTTTTTTTTATCTTTCAGTTTGAAAAACAAAAAAGAAAATTAGTAAACGTGGAAATGATAAGAATCTCAAATCATTAGATATATGTAGTATACATTATTGGGTATACTAGGTAATTAAAATATCATCATGCATCCATTTTTTTAATATATTTAAAATTATGAGAACTAAAATTAAGAGTTTGTTCAACAACTCTCTCAATAGACCAAACGATTATTGGTCATAAAACAATTTTTTTTTATTTTATTGTTTTATAATTATATATATGTAGTAAAACTTTAACATTTTTTCCCCAAACTTAAAATAATGTAGTAGATTAGTACTTTAATAGTAGCATTATAAAATTAGCAAGAAACATGATTTGCACGTTTCATGCATGATGATGGTGGGTTTTTATTTTAACATAAAGTAATTGGTAAATTGGCACCGACCAATAAAAAAACGAATTTTTCTAAAGATTGGATGAATCGAAAAGTTCCTTGGCTCAAATTCATGACCCTGTAAAATATGGGGTACGACCCGCATTTTGCCTGAACAACTTTTCTACATCGGATTTTATAGGTAAAAGAATTCCTCTCTTTGGTTCTGGAACGGTATAATTTTGAACACGATAAAAAATACGCTATGAATATAATTTATTTGATAAATATAATATGATATATTTAAATATAATTAACACGACATGTTTAATATTACATATCGTATTCGTGTTTAAAATTTTAATATATTTAATAATTTATATTATATTTATGTGATAGATACAAAAAAAATACGACACATATATACGAATTGTCAAATCTATGCAATGGATTCCACATGATATTGTACTATTTTTATTTCCAATTTTCTATTGTTCATAGGAATTTCTTTTTTAAATACAATTGTTTATAGGTCGAGTTATCCATACATCTCGATTCAGATAAGATTTTAAACATTATTTTGAATTCGACTTCGATTATTATTAAATTAGATTATGGCACACTCACTATGTGGGTGAATGAAAAAAAAAATAAGTAAAAAATTATGTATAAAAACTTTTATTAGTGGGTAATTTATAACTTATAAGTAGGAATAGTTTTTTTTAAAAGAAGTTGGTAGTTTTAAGAAGAAAAAAAAAAGTTGATAATTTTTTTTTAAAAATAAAAATTATATAAAAATTGAAAAATCATCAATATTCTTAGTATTTTTTTTTATATATAATAAAAAAAAAAATTTAACTGAGTTGGTATCACTTGATTCAGTGACACCAACTCAGTCATTCCCTTTATAATATTATAGATATAGATAGATTAATAAAAAAAATAAATTTTATTTAAATTTAAAATATATAAATATTAATATAAAATAATTTTTTAATATTTCAACATTAAAACGTTTTTCGAATTGATGAATTAGATCGAGCATAGAGCAAGAAATTTCAAAGACCAATCGACCTGGCCCGACCATTCTAGATTTCTTTAGTCCCAAAGACGCTTGACTTGTATGTATAAAAGTCCATCTCCATTTCACAAACCAATCAAAGCCAAACCCAAATTTCATTTTTTCCCACTCCCAAATTCCAGTTCTAATATTCTTTCTCTGTATATTTCAACAACAACAACAACAAATATGCATCATGGTAATTAAGCTTAGCTAATTATCTTTATTGTCCCATTCTTTAATTTCTGATACTGAAGTTTCCTGGTGTTTGTAATTTTTCTGTTAAAATCTCTTCAGAGTATGGCCATGGCAAATTCATCAACACCCCCATCCTTGCCGCCTCTGTCATCGGAGCCATCGCAGCAGCCACCGCAAGTTACAGCCGACGAAAGAGTAAACCTGTTAAAGACCAAAGAATCATTCCACTGCTAGAGACGACCGAGTCAGGCCGTGTCGGAAACCTGGAAAGATTCTCCCACTACGTTGGTAATATACATATATATATATATATATATATATATTTATTTATTTAAGCTTTATTTTCCCAACATTTATGGAGTTACTTTGGCTGATATAAAACAAATTAACCCTTTTATTTTTTGATTTTGGAGTTCAGCTAGGCAACTGGGATTTGAAGATGCAAACGAGTGTCCACAGCTTTGCAAGTTGGCTCATAACTATCTAAAAAAACCCAAAGATTGTGAAGTTAGGATCTATGAATATTTTGCTAATGAACCAGAAGCTGAGACTTTGTACGTAAAGCTGATGGAGGAGTTTGAGAGATGCATCCTTAGTTATTTTGCTTTCCATTGGAGTCAAGCTTCTGATATGGTTACCCAGGTATGAACCAGAAATTTTTTTTTGGAACAAAATTTAATCCCATGTTAATAGTTTTTCATTTGACAAATGATTAATTAATGATTTAATAATTAAACTTGTTTGGAATGGCAGGTTTTAGGTGTTGAATCTGAAAAGAAAACAAAGCTAAAGGACTTTGTAATGGCAGCTACAAGGTGGTTTTAATTTCATTCTCATTATACTTCAATTATATTATTGTCTTTAAATAGTATTCCTAATTATAATTGAAAACTTTTTGCTTTATCTTCTCTAAACTCAAGCTTTAGGTTTTGTTTGGCAGGATAAAAAAATGAAAAGATGAAAAAATTAAAGAGAAAAAATTGAAAAGAAAAAAAAATTATTGATGTGTTTGGTAAAAAATATGAAAAAATTGAATTATATTTTCTTTTTTATTTATTGTTTGGTAGAGTTTAAAATAGAAAAAAAATGAAAATTATTTTATTTTATTATTATATTCTTAATAAATTAAGATAATAAAGTAAAACTAAAAAAATGATAGACAAGGTTATAAACATACACATTTAAATCACATTCCTGATTCCTCTCATTTTTTTTTTACTAATCTTTTTAATTTAAAATAATTTGATTTTATGAAGAAGTAAAGAAAATATTTTTATTTTCTCACAATTTCCTTTATTAAATACTAATAAAAATTATATTTTTTATTTTTCCATCTACCTTTATTCATTCTCCCACTTTTACATTGTAATAAAAAAGCCCTAGTTTGACAGATATAAAGTTTTGAAGACTTAATGATTTGATTATTTTAAAAAAATATTTTGGATTGAATTTTGATTTGGTTTGTTAGACAGAAGAGATTTGAGAGGGTGACCAAGGATTTAAACGTGACTCGGGTGTTCTCGACGTTGGTGGAGGAGATGAAAGCCATGGGACGTGTCGACGACGAATCAAAATACACGGACGTAATGGTGCCGATGGCCCATAGTCAGAGGAGCCCTGTCCTGCTGCTTATGGGCGGTGGTATGGGGGCTGGCAAAAGCACTGTCCTCAAACATATACTCAAAGAGTAAGACTAGCTATCAACCCAAGTCAAGTCCCCCTTTAATTCTTCAAAATAATCAGCATTACCATGGTTGAAAAAATCGGATCGGAAGTCAAATTAATGTGATCTTCGATTTTCTATTCAACCGGTTGGATACTTTAAATAAATATTTTAAAAATAATTTTAATATTAAATAAATATTAAATATAGTAAATAATTAATAAAAATAAGTATTTAGCTAATGGTATGGTTTTTAGTGTAATTCTAAGAGGTTATAGGTTTAAATCTCATCACTTGAAAAAATATTTTTTTTAAAAAATAATTAAAAAAAATTTAAAAAACGTTTTTTTTCGATTTTTTATCGGTTTTTGGTCAATTCGATTAAATCCGATTTTATATAGGCTATCGATTCTCGATTCAACCGATCCAATCGGCCGATCTGATCTGGTTTTTTATTCAATGAGCATTACCCCAATTGTTGTGGGGTAAGCAACATTGGAAAAAAAAAAATAGAGATTACAATTAATAAGTATAGGAATTTTCTTTGTCAATTACGTTAGAGTTTTGTAAGGCTTATTTCGAAAATAAAATTTTGAATACACAAAATTAATGTAAAGGAGTTCACTTGAAAAAAAGATTAAAAGATGAGTTTATATTTGATTCACTGACAGTGTATATATAAGTTTTATACATTGTCAGTAAACTAAAATACGACACCTCATTAATGAATAAAGAAAAAAGTTGTGAAAGACCTATAAATAAATATAAAATTACTTTTTTAAGGGCAGTTTGCAGTGCATGTGGATGCGGTTTATTTATTTATAAGTCTTTCACTATTTTTTTTCTTTGCTCATTAATAAGGTGTCGTATTTTAGTACACTGACAGTGTATAAGACTTATACATTATCGGTGCATCAAATATAAACTCTTAAAGATTAGGTTGGGACGAAGTTTAAGGATATACTTGACTGCATTATAAAGAAAAAAAAAAAGAGTTGCCAAAATAAAAATTGTTTCAAGACTTTGATTGAAGAAATTGGAGCCTAATAAAATCGAGATATTTATACTAATTTATTGATGTTGTAATTGGGACATTGGCAGATCATTCTGGGCAGGAGCAGCAGCAAATGCGGTGGTGGTAGAGGCAGATGCTTTCAAAGAAACAGATGTTATATACAGAGCTCTCAGCTCTAGGGGTCACCACGATGATATGCTTCAGACAGCTGAACTAGTAAAAAAAAAAATGAAAATTCTCTTCAACTTCAATCATCTCTGCTTCCAATATTGAAGCTTTTTAATTAAGCACATCAATTGCTTCTTAAATTAGTTACTTATATTTGAAATATATGCATATAATCAGGTTCATCAATCCTCCACTGATGCTGCATCATCACTGCTGGTAACAGCATTGAATGAAGGTCGTGATGTGGTAATGGATGGGACTTTATCGTGGGAGCCTTTCGTCGAGCAGACAATTGCCATGGCTCGAAACGTTCACAAACACCATTACAGGATGGGGGTTGGCTACAAGGTGGCTGAAGATGGCACCATTACTGAGAACTATTGGGAACAGGTCAAAGAAGAGGAAGAGAATCAACAAGAAAATGCTGATCAGACACATAGGAAACCATACAGAATAGAATTGGTTGGGGTGATTTGTGATGCATATCTTGCTGTTGTTAGGGGAATAAGGTAATGGCAGTTGCTAGCAGTGATTTAAATTGCAGTTAGTGAGGCATTTTTGGTTGCACACGTTTATCGTAGTTTCGGATATAATAAATGTTATCGTAATCAATTGTGGTAAATATCGACAATAAAAAGAGCTAAATCTACAAAATAATGACTATAACATTGCGTTACGACCGTTATTTAAATTATTGATTGCAAATTTGCGTAATAGTCATCATTCAGAAGAAATTTGTTACAGAATTGGATTCAATTGATTGGCTAATTATATATATGTTTGGAAATTGTACAGGAGAGCTGTAATGGTGAAAAGAGCAGTGAGAGTAAATTCGCAGTTGAAATCCCATAAAATGTTTGCAAGTGCATTTCCAAGATACTGCCAACTTGTTGATAATGCCAGGCTCTATTGCACCTAAGGGTGTAAACGAGACACCTGTGCTCGCAAGCTACTCGAGTTCGACTCGAAAAAAACTCGAATTCGATTCGGTCATTATCGAGCCGAGCTCGAGCTCGAGCAGCTCGAGCTATCGAGCGAGCCGAGTTCGAGTATCTTAATACCCGATTCGAGCAGCTCGCGAGCCTAATCGAGCTTTTTCTATTTATAATATTTTTATTATTAATTTACTATTTTACCCTTAATATATATATACATACTTAAAAACCCTTAATTCGAGCTCGAGCTCGAGTAAACGAGCCTAATCGAGTCGAGCTCGAATAGTTTGATTTTATCTCGAGCCGAGCTCGAGCTTAAAAAATGATACTCGATCGAGCTCGAACCGAGTTTCGAGCCTCGAGTTTCGAATCGAGCTCGAGCTCGAGCTTCTCAGTATTCGAGCTCGACTCGGCTCGATTACAGCCCTAATTGCACCAACGCTCTGGGAGGTCCACCAAAGGTAAAAGTTTACAGATTAATGTGACATAAAAACACCATTTGTTAGCGTAATTTAAGAAATAATGATGTTTCTTTCACTTTGGGTCTCACTATTGAGGTTACAACTGCAACCACTAAAGATCGTAATTGTATTTTTTGGTTAAAATAAGTAAAGTTAAAGGAAAAAAATGGGACTATGTTGATATGTGTTCGATACGAGTATTCTCAAGTTTTTTTAAATTTTTTTATATATTTAAAAGATCATATCACATATTAAATGTTCGAATATACGTCGAACAGAGATATCGGATACAAATAAATAAGATAATGTGAATATGGTATCCAATTAGTTGGAACTTGGGACCATTTACAAATGGTCCAACTAAACTGTTTTTTTTTCTTTCTTTTTTCTGCACATATTAACTTTATACTTTATTTAACATTAAGAACAGTGAATATTCCCATAAGCTCGAGCACCTTGAACAAGACCTGTCTGATCAATATTGTCTGTTTTGCTAATCATTTTCACCAATTAATTCTTCTTATTTGTTGAGTAATCTATTTTTTTTTTTCTTTCTCTTAACACATTTTTGTATATATAAAATGCAGTTGATAGCATGGAAAGATGGAGATAACAAGCTACTGATAGATCCAGATGAGATCAAATGTTTGTCAAATGTCAGCAACTTGAACCCAGGAGCAGAATCTGTATATGAGCTTTACAAAGAGCCAAATCCACTAGACAAGCCTGGTTCGGTTTGGAAAGACATAGTTTTGTCCCCTTCAAGACCAAACATTCAATTGGAGCTAAAAGCTTCCATTAAAAGAATAGAAAATTCCAACATTGAAACAAAAGAACAATTATAACATAAACATAATCCAGTTTCAACTATATATATCATCTTTTGACAAAGCGTTGAATTTTCATTTCAGTTGATGTGGAAATTGTTAGAATCCCACATCGGTGGGAGAATTGTTAGAGTTCCCCCTTAAAGGCTATATAAAGAGCCTTAAGGAGAAGTATTAAAACCATCCCAAGAATTATCTCTTCCTCTCTTGTATACTTTCTTATATTCTTTGTGAGGTTGTTCTCTCTTAGTATTTAGAGAGAGGTGTTGTAATATCTTCTCATAGTGAAATTCTTCTAGTCTTGCCCCGTGGTTTTTCCCTTTATTCATTGAGGGTTTTCCACGTTAAATTTTGTGTGTTCAGTTCCTATTTTTCTCATCTCTTATTTTAGTTGTGAGACACTATTCCGTCACTCTGGTACCTAACAGTGGTATCAGAGCCATTGGTTCGTGGTCCTTATTCCGCTGCAGTGAAAGTGTTGGTTCTTAGTATGCTCTGTGGTTGCAGTATTGTCTGATCTTCCACATCAGAAAAGAATTATTCTTGTTGCTGGAAATAAAGTGTGGTAGTGTGAAAGTGTCTAGGGAAGTTCTGGCTAGGAAAGACTTGGTATTTAAGTGTGTCTATCAGTGACCCACCTCTCTTTCCTGGGAACCTACCTGGTGCACTATTCACGGGCTACGGTCACTGTTCCAGTATACGGTCACTGTTCCAGTATATGGTCACTATTTCAGTATACGGTCACTATTCCAGTATACGGTCACTATTCACAGATACGGTTACTATTCATACGTGTGGTTGTATACTTTTGCAGTAATTGTTAACGTATACTAGATTTATTCTAGTGTACGACATACGTACAATACTGTTCACGTATACGGTACTATTGTACGAGGATTCAGTTTTGTCAAGTGGAAAGAGAAGGATGACAATGCTGTTGCCAATCTGCACCTAGCAATGGCGGATTCAGTTTTGTCAAGTGTTGCAGAGAAGAAGACTGCAAAGGAGATTTGGGATGTTCTAAACAAATTGTACGAGGTGAAGTCACTTCACACCAGAATATTCTTGAAGAGGAAACTCTACACTCTTCGAATGAGTGAATCCACGTCGGTAACGGATCACATCAACACTCTGAATACGCTATTTGCTCAACTCACAGCATCAGATTTCAAAATAGCGGAAAATGAACGTGCGGAACTTCTACTTCAGAGTTTACCAGATTCGTATGATCAACTCATCATCAACATCACAAATAACAATGTTAGTGACTCTCTTCACTTTGATGATGTTGCCGGTGCTATTCTTGAAGAAGAATCCAGGCGCAAGAATAATGAGGAAAGGTCAGAAAATTCAAAGCAAGCAGAGGCTTTAACGGTGATGAGAGGCAGATCAACAGAACGTGGCTCCAGTGGGAGTCAGAATCATGGTAGATCAAAATCTCGAAGAAGGAAGAATCTTAAATGCTACAATTGTGGCATGAGAGGGCACTCGAAGAAGGAGTGTTGGCATAATAAGAAGGGTGGAGAAAAGAATTCTGAAACATCAACCTCCCAAGGTTGTGTTGCAAGTACCTCAGATGATGGAGAAATCTTGTATAGTGAAGCAGCGACTAGTTCTAAAGGCGGAAAGAAACTCAATGATGTCTGGATAATGGATTCAGGTGCCACATGGCACATGACTCCACACCGAGATTGGTTTTGCACTTATGAACCTATTTCGGAAGGATCTGTGTTCATGGGAAATGATCACGCCTTAGATATTGCTGGAGTCGGTACCGTCAGATTAAAAATGCATGATGGTACTGTTCGCAAAATTCAAGGGGTACGACATGTGAAGGGCTTAAAGAAGAACTTATTGTCAATTGGACAATTGGATGACCTCGGGTGCAAGATCCACACTGAATGTGGAATATTGAAAGTAGTGAAAGGAAACCTTGTGGTGATGAAAGCAGAGAAGATCACAAGCAATCTATACATGCTTTTGGGAGAGACGTTGCAAGAGGCAGATGCATCAGTTGCAGCAGCCAGCCAAGAAGAAACGACGATGATGTGGCATCGCAGATTAGGCCATATGTCAGAGCGAGGCTTGAAAGTCCTTGCAGAACGCAATCTCCTGCCCGGGCTCAAGATGGTCAATTTACCTTTCTGTGAGCACTGTGTGATAAGCAAGCAGCATAGATTGAAGTTTGCTAAAGTAACTACAAGAAGCAAACACATACTGGACTTAATCCATTCTGATGTGTGGGAGTCACCAGAAATATCCCTGGGTGGAGCAAAGTATTTTGTATCATTCATTGATGACTATTCCAGGAGATTATGGGTGTACCCAATCAAGAAGAAGTCAGATGTGTTTCCAGTATTCAAGGAGTTCAAAGCACAAGTAGAGCTTGAAACTGGGAAAAGAATCAAGTGCTTGAGGACAGACAATGGAGGAGAATATGTAGACGGTAACTTTCTAGCATTCTGTAAGAAAGAGGGTATTATGAGACAATTCACGGTTGCACATACGCCTCAACAGAATGGTGTAGCAGAGCGGATGAACAGAACTCTCCTAGATAGAACAAGAGCCATGCTGAGAACAGCGGGATTGGCCAAATCTTTCTGGGCAGAAGCAGTCAAAACCACCTGTTATGTGATAAATCGATCACCATCAACGGCGATTGGTTTGAAGACGCCTATGGAGATGTGGAAAGGAAAGCCAGCTGATTATTCTTCTCTACATGTGTTTAGATGTCCTGTGTACGTGATGTACAACTCCCAAGAAAGAACAAAGCTGGATCCAAAATCCAGAAAATGTATATTCTTGGGTTATGCTGACGGTGTTAAGGGGTATCGCCTGTGGGATCCCACTGCCCGCAAGGTTGTTGTCAGCAGAGATGTAGTTTTTGCAGAAAATGAACTGCAAAGTGAGCAAACAAATGACAACACTTCAAAAGAGACTGCTACAGTGCAGATGGATAGAAATTCTCAAGAAGATGATTCTTCTGAAGCAGAACCAGAGCATGAGGTACCAGAACCAGTTGAGTCCGAGGCTGTAGAAGTTCGACGGTCAACTCGTGAGAGAAGGCCTCCAAATTGGCACACGGAGTATGTTACGGAGAGCAATGTTGCATACTGTCTTTTAACAGAGGATGGAGAGCCATCAACTTTTCATGAAGCTACTAGTAGCCCAGATGCTTCTCTGTGGATGACAGCAATGCAGGAAGAAATTGAAGCTCTTCACAAGAACGAGACATGGGAACTGGTGGAATTACCACGTGGCAGAAAAGCCATTGGTAACAAATGGGTCTACAAGATCAAGCGGGATAGCAATGATCAAGTAGAACGATATCGTGCTAGATTGGTTGTAAAAGGATATGCTCAGAAAGAAGGTATTGACTTCAACGAGATATTTTCTCCAGTTGTCAGACTTACTACTATCAGAGTAGTGTTGGCTATGTGTGCTGCATTTGATTTACATCTTGAACAACTAGATGTAAAGACGGCTTTTCTACATGGAGAGCTTGAAGAAGAAATTTATATGCTCCAACCAGAAGGTTTTGTTGAAACAGGCAAAGAGAACTTGGTTTGCAGGTTGACCAAATCTCTGTACGGTCTAAAGCAGGCGCCCAGATGTTGGTACAAGAGATTTGATTCTTTCATAATTAGCCTTGAATACAACAGACTGAGTTTAGACCATTGTACGTACTACAAGAGGTTTGATGATAATGATTTCATTATTTTGCTGTTGTATGTGGATGACATGTTGGTGGTAGGCCCCAACAAAGATCGAATCCAAGATTTGAAGGCACAGTTGGCTAGGGAGTTCGATATGAAGGACTTGGGACCCGCAAACAAGATTTTAGGGATGCAAATTCACCGAGACAGAAAAGACAGGAAAATTTGGCTTTCTCAAAAGAATTATCTGAGGAAGGTCTTGCGACGCTTCAACATGCAAGACTGTAAGCCAATATCTACCCCACTTCCTGTCAATTGTAAATTATCCTCAGGTATGAGTCCTAGCAATGAAGCAGAGAGGATGGAAATGTCTCGAGTACCGTATGCATCAGCGGTGGGAAGCCTTATGTATGCTATGATATGTACAAGACCAGACATTGCACAAGCAGTGGGAGCGGTCAGTCGATTTATGGCAGATCCTGGTAGAGAGCATTGGAATGTTGTTAAGAGGATCCTTAGATACATTAAAGGAACCTCAGATGTTGCATTATGTTTTGGAGGATCAGAACTTGTTGTCAGGGGTTATGTTGATTCAGATTTTGCAGGTGATCTTAATAAAAGGAAATCCACTACTGGCTATGTGTTCACACTTGCAGGAGGAGCGGTAAGCTGGTTATCTAAGTTACAGACTGTTGTAGCTTTGTCTACTACAGAAGCTGAGTACATGGCAGCTACCCAAGCATGCAAGGAAGCAATATGGATACAAAGGTTAATGGAAGAACTCGGGCACAAGCAGCAGAAGATTATTGTGTATTGTGACAGTCAGAGTGCCTTGCACATTGCAAGGAATCCAGCCTTTCATTCCAGGACAAAGCATATAGGTATACAGTATCACTTTGTTCGAGAAGTAGTAGAAGAAGGAAGTGTGGATATGCAAAAGATTCACACCAAAGACAACCTAGCAGATGTTATGACAAAGCCAATCAACACTGACAAGTTTATTTGGTGTCGATCCTCCTATGGTCTATCAGAAACGTAAGCAACATGGAATGGCAAGACAGAAAGAGTGGTGTGAAGATATGATTGGTTTAATCAAATCTTCAAGTGGGAGAATTGTTAGAATCCCACATCGGTGGGAGAATTGTTAGAGTTCCCCCTTGAAGGCTATATAAAGAGCCTTAAGGAGAAGTATTAAAACCATCCCAAGAATTATCTCTTCCTCTCTTGTATACTTTCTTATATTCTTTGTGAGGTTGTTCTCTCCTAGTATTTAGAGAGAGGTGTTGTAATATCTTCTCATAGTGAAATTCTTCTAGTCTTGCCCCGTGGTTTTTCCCTTTATTCATTGAGGGTTTTCCACGTTAAATTTTGTGTGTTCAGTTCCTATTTTTCTCATCTCTTATTTTAGTTGTGAGACACTATTCCGTCACTCTGGTACCTAACAGAAATTAAGATCGTTTCAAGAGGGAGAAACAATCTCTCTGATAAATATTGTGTTTTCCATTTCTTTTCTTTTTTCTTCTG
The DNA here is from genome assembly GCA_030761205.1 of Fremontodendron californicum. Taxonomy (NCBI): domain Eukaryota; kingdom Viridiplantae; phylum Streptophyta; class Magnoliopsida; order Malvales; family Malvaceae; genus Fremontodendron; species Fremontodendron californicum. Next base: position 20,946,913 of record JAULJL010000022.1, on the reverse strand, counting down.
AGGAATCTTGTCATGCATGTGTGTATTAACCTAATTTTGTCCGGGTTAAGTCCGATAATAAATCAAGTTGAAGCCTTTGATGGTTATTCGCTAGTCCGATTTTGTTTGTTTTATCAGATGAGATTAAATATCATTAATTAAGTCCATTATATCAAGTGAACTTTAAATCGAATGTTATTTTGATTGACCTCAAGTCCATTTGAATTTGATTATTTAATCGGGCTTAAATCGAACTTAATATTTTAATTAGGTTAGATCTTGAATTAGGCCATATGGGTTTTGATATTATTATTATTATTATTATTATTATTATTATTATTATTATGTTCTTTTATTTTTATTGTTTAATTAAAATTTGAAAATTAAAAAAAAAAATTGGCAGGCGGCTGGCAGCTGAAATTAGGCTGACAGCAGCCTGCAAATAAAAGAACCTTGCTAGCCCCTCACGCCACTAACCCCAACACTCCACAATCCCTACAGTCAACCGGGGGCTGCAAAAAAAAAAGAGAGAAGGAGAGGTTAAAGGGGTTTGAAAAAAACAAAAGAAATACATCTTGGAGAGGGGGGCATAAAAGAAGCTACAAAGGGGGCACGGTTGAAAGAAAAAAAACGGGGAGAGCTTTGGGAAGAAAAAGGTTGGCAGCTAAAGGAAAATGGGGAGAAGGCATATATGGCCAGAGATGGGTTTCGGCCAACTAGGCCACTAGAAAGAGAGGTTTTTTTTCTTTTTAAAAAAAAAAATTAGAAAGTTTGGTGGAAGCTAGAGGGAGCACGGAAACAAAAGGCATTGTTCTAAAAAGGAGCAGTTCAACGTCTCGGGAGGTATTTTATATATATATATATATATATCTAATATTGTTTGTCTTAGATGTAGTATATTGTGATGCATATTTAGTGTTTGATTTTTTTTTTTTTTTATATGTCTAATGTTATTTGCTTTGGATATAGCATATTATGTAGCATATTTGGTGTTTTATTATTTTTCTCTCATATGCCTAATGTTGCTTGTTTTGGCTAGGGTCTATTGTGGTGCATGCTTGATGTCTATGCTATTTCATTTTATTTTTATTTTTTATTTACGTTTCATGTTAGTTCATAATTTTAATTTTTTTTTATCTATTTACCTTACTTGTTATAATAGTTATTGTAGACACCTAATTTTGTCCGGACCACTAAACAAGTATGTTTTCTTCCTATATTGATGTTTCCAAGTGTAAAAAGACTGTTTTCATCCTGCAGGTAGTACTCCGAGACTTAGTTTAAGAGGGCGAACACAAAAAGTCAACCCCGAAAAAGTCAACCTCGAAAAAGTCAATTACTGAAAAAGTCAACCCACTTTCAAAATCAAGATTTTAAGTCCAATTGAAAAATGGCGAAAGAATTTTGATAATCCGAGGTCTACATTGAAAGATATGGAGTTCGGAAGTTGGGATTTGGGGATTCAGTAGAAAGGAAACCCTAATCCGAGAAATTTGGGGAAAAGTGCTTAAACGATCAAATTGATCAAAATTGAAGGTTCCAAATGAAAGATAAGCACTGACTACGGGTAATGGAGAAGTCACTTGCAAGAAAAATCGAAAGAAAAGTCAATCCGGGAGAACCGAGAATTAGGGTTTTTAGTGAATTTCGGTGAAATCGGGAAGAATCACAGAAATGGCCCGACTTGGTAAGACCAAAGCCCCCAATGGATGAACAATGATTGAAAATGATGGCCCCAAGCTCAAATTGAAGAAAATCTGAAAATCGGACTTGTTTTGAGCAAAATCGGGTGTCGGAGGTAAAAGGGCAAAATTGGAAAGATTTAGGAAAAATAGCAAATGGACTCCAAAAATTATGAAAAATTTGTCAATCTCATTCTTAAATCATTTGAAAGAGATTGGCGAAAGAAAATCTTGATTCCGAGTTCGTTTGCAAAATGGCCAAATCCCGGGCTTCTTATGCAGTAATTCAAAAAGGAAAATCCCGAAAAAATAGCAAATGAGCTCCAAATCTTTTGAAAATTTTCAGATCTCATTTTTAAATTATTTGGAAGAGATTGGCGAAAGAAAATCTTGATTCCGAGTTCATTTGCAAAGTGGCCAAATCCCGGGCCTCCTATGCAGTAATTCAAGCCGATAAATCCCTAAAAAATACCAAATAAGCTCCAAAAATTATGAAAACTTCCAGATCACACTTTTTAATTATTTTGAAGAGATTGGTGAAGAAAAATCTTGATTTGGAGCTCGTTTAAAAAATGGTAAAATGTAGGGGGCATAAAAGGGCATTTTGGGAAGAAAAAATCCAAATAAATAGCAAACGGACTCGGATAATTTTGAAAACTTCCAGAACTCAATATTTTATTATTTTGGAATTATTAAAAAAATAAAAATTGAATTTGGAGTCCATTTGATATTTATTTGCATTCGGGGGGCAAAATGGTCATTTCACCCAAGCAACCGAAAAGGGCTTCTTTGGGCCTTTCAAAAAATCAGAGCTGGGCTGGAAAAGAGAAGTACTGGCCTGCACAAGCCCAAAGGAAGGAGGAAGCTTATGGTTTTTTCAATCAAATGGTTAAAAATCAAGAGTTAGTTGGAGATTCTCTTTGATCAAGCCATGGTGATTAAGCCACATAGGCTAAGAAAGATGTCAACATTTTTTTTGGACAACTGTAATTTGAGAGGGCTGAGATGCTAATCTAAGGGTGGTAATTTCATGACTTTTCATCTTGAATTATTGGCCATTTGATGGAAAATAGGTTACACAAAAATGACAACATCTTGGAGTCCATATAACCCTCATTTTCGGCCAGCCCTAAGGAAGAAGCAGATTTTCATTTTTTCTTTTCCATTTTGGCTGATTTCTCTTAGTTTTTCTTAGTTTTTATCTTCTTGGTTGAGAGCAAAAAAGAAAAGTTTAGGAAAAAAGGAAAGTTTGAAGAGAAAAGCTTAAAATATTAGCTTCTTGAGGTTGCTCTTGAGCACCAACTCTTGCACTTTCTTCATTTTCTATTCTTGTTTTTGCTATTTTAATCTCTACTTGGTGAGTTTTCATTTTAAAATAATGTTTTTTTGTTCTTCCTTCATTTCCTTTCTTAAGTATATTTTTTTTACATTTTGTTTTTACAATAAACTCACCATGGCCAAATGGCCTACATTATTTATTTTGAGTTGCTGTTTTGGGTTCATTTTACCATATTGTTTATGCTATTTTTTTATTTTGATGTTTTAAATGTTATGTTACTTCATGTTCTTGAGTTATATTTTAATTTGGTTGCTTTGTTTGTTGCCATTTATGTCTTAGATATCATGTTTTTGCATTTTTAATTTTCTGTTTTCATGTTGTTTAAATTTGAGCATGTTTTAAAGTTAGCATATTAAGTGTTTGTGAAAATGCTTGTGTGATTCTTTGCATGATTCTTGTTTTATATCTTAGTTGAGCATGTTTTAGATTTAGCATATTAAGTGTTTGTGAAAATGCTTGTGTGATTTTTGCATGATTTAAGTGTTATTACTTAGTTTTTCATGCTAGTATGCCAAGTGTTTGTGAAAATGCCATGCTTGTTGGAGCTTGAGGCCATTTGGCTACTCCATGTGTTTTGCATTGTGTGTTGCATTTTTTGTCATGCTAGTTGTTAGGTTTTTGCATTTGCATGATATTTGGTTGGATTTTTGAATTAAGCATGCCTTGTGTTTGTGAAAATGCCATGCATATTTTAGGTCTAGGTTACATTAAATGCCATGCAAGTTCATTTCGGTCTAGGTTACTTTATGAATGCCATGCATTTTTTCATGACATTTAGGTTTAAATCCATGCATTTCATACATTATGTTTACTGCATTATTTCATGCATTTCATGTTCATACCACTTGAATAATGACTTGAGCCAATTGATGGTTCAAAGTCATGCTCTCTTGAGCACACTTGTGGAAAATTAAGTTTGCCAAGTTGATTATTATACCTTTGTGATTTTTTTTACTCAGCCATTTTTTATGTAACTTTCAAAAAGTCTTAGCTATTGTTTGCAAATCATTTTATGAGTTTCAAATATTTTTATTTTGATTTTTAAATGATTTTATCAAAGGCAAAAATGTGTTGGCAAAGCAGTTTTTTTTTCTCCTCCAAAAACTCTTACATCTCTGATTTTTCAGGGAATTCATCTTTGATAAGAAAATTAAGCCAATTTGTTTCCGTATATTTTTACATGTCCTAAGTCTCCAGTAATTTTTTCAGAATATTTGGAATTTTTAAAAATAGGGTAAAAAATCGTGGATTAAAACTGGACAGTGGAGTCAGAATTGAATTTAAAGAAAAACAAAGCAGTTTTTTTCTCCTCCAAAAACTCGTACATCTCTGATTTTTCTAGGAATTCATCTTTGATCAGAAAATTAAGCCGATTTTTTCTCGTGTAGTTTTACATGTCTTGAGTCTCCGGTATTGTTTTTAGAATTTTTGGAATTTTTAAAAATAGGGTAAAAAATCGTGGATTAAAACTGGACAGTGGAGTCAGAATTGAATTTAAAGAAAAACCAATTTTCTGTTTTGGTTAATTTACTTAGAGTGGGCTGATTAGGAGGGTTAGCTACTGACTTAGGATGATTTCTAAGCCCTTTTAAACTCTAAAAATGGTTTTTCAAGTCCCGGGTTAAGGGTAGTCAAGTCCGGATTTTTTAAACTTAGGAAATTAGAGCCATTTAAAAATTTTTAGCCCAGTTTTTATTGTTAATTCAAGCTTTCCAAAATTGTTTTCAAACAATCATAAAGTATTTTGGTTTTAGAATATTTAATTTGACATATTTTCCTAAGGTAGCCGGATATCTTTTTAGATATACGGATTTCCTTAATTAAAGGAAAAAAATACATTTCATGCATTGCATTTTTATTTTCATGCATATTATATGATAGCATTATTTTATTCCATGTCATTTAAATTATATGCCATACCATTCATATTTGTCATGTCATTTAGGTTGCATTATATTATTTAGACTGTACTATGTCATTTTATTTATGTCATGCATATACATATTCATTTATTTTAAATGTTTTCAAAAAGATAATGGTTTTCAATAAAAATAAAGATATTCCCGAGTTAAAATAATTCATGAGTTCTCTACCGGGTTTGCTGGAGGGAATTTCATCAATTATCATTAATAAAGGAATATCTTTCTTTCAAAAAAGAGAATGATTCGAAAAGTTTTTCAAAACTAATAAAAATTTCTATATTTTGCCACGTTTGTTGGGGAATATAGGAAAATTTTGAATTTATAAATTCCGAATCATTTTCAAATAAAAATTGAATTATTTTTCTTTAAATTGGGAATTAACTTGAAATACTAAATTTAAAACCAATCTTTAGCGAGACTTGAGATAATACACGATTAATAAGGTACCGATTTATACGGGCGTTGTGGGGGTGCTAATCCTTCCCCACACGTAATCGACTCCCGAACCCGCTTCTTTAATTTCTCTGGTTTTAAAACGCAGACTTGAAATTGGTTTTTAAAATGTTTTAATTAATTTTTAAAATATTTTATAAAACCGGTTTTAATAGGTGGCCGATCACACCTAGCTAAAAAAAAGATTGGTGGCGACTCCATGTCTTTTTTAAGGACATTTTCAAAACCTTCATTTTTCTAGAGGAATAAAGTCGACTTTTCCTCGATTTTTTTTAATGTCACGCTTAACGAATAATAAAGTCTTGTGATGAGACTCGTTATTTTTTAGGTTGCGACAGTTATTAATATTATTTTTATTATGATCTTACCTTATTTTATTTTATTAAATGCATTATTAATCTTTTAAAGAAATAAAAAATGACATTTTGGTGCATACATAATAAAAGCGAATGAGAATTACCGACAATGAAATTCGAAGGACGTCACAGTAGTGATTCTTAAGATATCTTGAGGTGAGAGAATATTGTTAAATATCACCACAAGTGGTGAGAGTATTTAGCGATATGCTCAATACAAAAATTTGTTTTCGTTTCAAAAATGGAAACAATCAAAATAAAAATGAATAAAGAATGAATGAATGAATGTTTACGTGCTTGATACTTTCCCATGCTCGTCTTTTTAAATATTATGCTTCGTATGTTTAGTCGCGTAATTATGTATTTAATCACATGTCTTATATGCGTAACTATGTACATTCCAGGTTTAAATATTCGCATCATACGCATTCAAAAAATGGATGTAAATTGCCGACGACGAAATTCGAAGGATATCACAGTTGTGATTCCTAAGATATCTTGAAGTGAGAGGATCTCGTTAAATACCACCAAGAGTGTTGGGAATATTTAATGAGTATTCTCGATAATAAGTTTACGTTCACTTTCGTTTTCAAAAAAATAATAACAATTCTTGAAAAAATTCAAAAAAATAAACATGTTTAAAAAAAAAATGAAATAAAAGAGAATTAGTTTTAAATGCCGATGTTAAGTCCATTAAATCGAGATTTAAGATAACACGTGATTAAATGGTACCGTTTTCTAAACGGGCATCGAGAGGGTGCTAATCCTTCCCCGCACGTAACCGACTCCCGAACCCGATTTTGTTTTCTCTCTGGTTTAAAGTGCAGACTTCAAAATTGGTTTTAAAAAATATTTTAATTAATTTTAAAATATTTTACTAAAATAGATTTAAATAGGTGGCCAATCACACCTAGCAAAAAAGATTGGTGGCGACTCCATTTGTGTTTTCAAAATCGTCTGGCGGTCAAAAAATCGTTATGACAGCTTGGCGACTCCACTGGGGACCTTTGAGAGTCGAGCCATTAATTAATCATGTGTTATTTTAAAATCTCGATTTAATGGATTTAATTGGTCTTTAATTTTAATTCTCTTATTCTTAATTTTCTTTATTTATTAATTCAGCTATTTATTTATTATTATCATTCTTTTATCTTTATTTTGCTTGCATTTATGCCTTGATATTTGTTAATTCTTTATTCTTGCCTTGGTATTATGTTCTTTATTTATTATTATTTTTTTATATTATTGATTTTAATAATTAAGGGATATTTAGAATAAAGAGTCGTAGACAAATAGTCGAAGGTTTGTTTGTTCCTTCTCACACACGAACACGTGCATTTCATACATAAGCTCTATACCCGAGCTATATCCCTTTAGGAAAAAGTAAAGTACCTACGCTCTCGTGGGGTAATAACCTCCGCATGGGCTAGCGAAACGCTTTTAGAGAAAGAAAGTACCTACGCTCTCGAGAGATAATAATCTCCACATGGGCTAGCGAAAAATCTCTCATTCGAATTGAACCCTTTCCGTTGGAAGCCTATAATGGGTAAGGATCGGGTTGCCTTGCTAGCCTTCGCGGGCGACAGTGAAGACCAATTTGAAGACCTTTAGATTATGAATCCTAACCTCATATAGTGAGCCATATGGAACCAACCTAAGGTAGAGCCATGCCCGTGTTTTGTAGAAATTATCTAAAATTAGGACACATGAGGGGACACTTTGGTAAGAAATCATATCTCGAATAATTTGTATGGATTCAAAAATAATAAAAACCTTGAACATTTAAAATTTTTATTTGTGTATTTTGTAAATTACTTTGTGTTTGTCCAAAATTTATAGTTTTTTTTTCTTTCTTTCTTTCCCAAACATTTTGTACATTTTCAAAAAAAAAAAAAAAAAAAAGAAGAAATTTTTGTAAAATTTTTATTTTTAAAATATTTCAAATTTCCTTTCCTTATCTTCAAATAAAAAAAAAATATTTTTTTTTCCAAAATAAACAAAATGATGATTTCTTAATTTTAATTTTGTTTTCTTCAAAAAAAAAAATCACAAATAATAAAAGAAAAAAAGGGGTTTGTTTTTAATTTATTTTCAAAAAATAAAAAAATTCATTCATTCTTTCTTTGAAAAAAAAAGTTAAAGAAGAAGAAAATTTTAATTTCTTCCTTTTATAATAAAAAGAAAAGAACTAAAAAAAATTCTTTCATTTCATTTTTTTAAAAAAAATAAAGTATCTTCTTTAATCATTAAAAAAAAGGGGAGAGATGTTTCCATTGCTCACATTTTCAAAATTAAACGAAAATAGAAGGAAAAAAAATAAGAATCATGAAAATATAAAAAATAATAATAAAATTTCTGTGATGGAATAGTGTTGTGAACAATAATAAAATTTTCTTTTAGTTTTGACTTTTTGAGAAAATATATAAAAAAAAAGGAAAATATCGAAAAGAATAGTTTTCAAAAAAAAAAAAAACCAAAAAAAAATAACTCTTTAATTCTTGATACAGTATATTCATACTATTTCTTTTTACATGCATCATACTGCATATATACATGCATTCATTTGTAAGCATACATGCAATAAATTGGGAGGTAGATAAGATTTTGTTTGGCTTTAAGAGCACTCTAAAGAAAGTTCACCCTCAGAACAAAAGGTACAAGATTTGAAAGTCAGCAAGAAACCCAAGATCACTCATTCGGCACTAATACAGTACTTGCTCACAGATAAAGCCATGGAAAGTGAACAAGCAGCGCAAACAGAACAGATGGAAAGAATGCACAGAGAACTACAAGAACAATTAGCCAGATCTCAGCAAGAAGCACGGGAACATATAACAAAATCTCGAGAGGAGTCACGTGAGCAAATAGACAAGATGGTCGAAATGATGACGAGATTGACCCGAGGAAAATGGGTTGTTGAAGGGTCGATCATAAGGGGAGAACCTCGACCTCAAGCAAACAACAACGAAGATCCGATTTACCTACCAAGTCAACAGGGCCAGGACAATTTCAATTAAACTCGGGACTTCACCCCTCAGACCCGGTTATTGTTCCAAACCAAGATGATTCACTAGAACAAGAAAAGCTGAAGAAACGTATGGCAAAGCAAGTGGAAAACACATAAGTGCAACAGAAGTATGATATGTTTGAAGAGAGACTCAAAGCCATAGAAGGAATAGATGCTTTCGGGAATATGGATCCGAATGAGCTCAGCTTGGTCCCAGATTTGGTGATTCAGCCAAAATTCAAGGCCCCTAAATTTGAAAAGTATGACGGATCAAAGTGTCTATCGGCCCACATTACTATCTTCTGTCGGAAAATGGGTGGCCACACCAACAATGAAAAATTGCTAATTCACTACTTTCAAGATAGTCTAACAGGGTCAGCTGCGAGATGGTACAATCAGTTGGATCGGAGTTGTATCCATTCTTGGAAGGATTTGGCAAGAGCTTTCTCGGTTCAGTATAAATACATGAAGGACATGACTCCAGATAGGTTGTCCTTATAGAATTTGGAAAAGAAGAATACTAAAAGTTTCAAAGAGTATGCCCAGCAGTGGAGAGCTCTGGCAGCACAGGTGCAACCACCACTCACTGAGAAAGAAAACACTGTATTGTTCATCAATACACTATCAGCTCCGTATTATGACAAGTTGGTTGGCAATGCCACAAGAAATTTTACTGATATGGTTATTTCTGGTGAGATGATTGAAAATGCAATCAAAAGCGAGAAAATTGATACGGGAGATACTACTGCTCCCAAGAAAGAAGGGTTGCCTAAGAAAGAGAAAGGAGAAGCACAAGCCATCAGTTTTGAAGATGGAGTACCGGAGAACTTTGCTCCGTACCAACCTTATCATGCTTGTCACCCTTACTATCCAGCCATGAACAACATTTCCCTTAACCCATATCCTCACCAACTATTCTCTCAGCCAGACTACCTGACTAATCTTCAATCGCACATGAACACCACTTTCTATTCACCCGTCTTTGTGCCTACTCCTCGATCGAGGAACCATCCAAAGAACCTTGGAAATGATCAAAAGAAGTCGAGAAACAACTGGGAACGAAATCGAGTCATTCTGATTCCCATGTCCTACACTAAACTCTTACCCCGACTCATTCAAAATCTCCTTGTGACGCCAATACAGTCAAAACCCCTTAAACCTCTGTACCCGGTTGGTATAATGCTAATGAGTGTTGCGATTATCACTATGGTAATCAAGACCATTCGACAGAGAATTGCCCCGCACTGAACTATAAAGTTAGAGATCTCATCAAAGCTGGGTTGTTGAGCTTCGACAGGAACGGAGAACCGATTGTTGCCTAATCAAGTTGGGGCAAACATAGATGGCATAACGGGAGGCATGCCAGTATAAAAGGAACACAGAGTTGGTAGGTAGCATGTCATGAGGGAAACTTATGTTTAGGGATTTGTTCTGATTATGAAGGTACTCATGAGAAAGAGAACTCTTGTTTCACATTAGCACTTAAATGAAATGAATGTGTTTTAATTTTCAAGCACTCTTTGTCATATTCTGTTTCTAAAGATAAAACTGGGTTTGTAAATATGGACTTAAAAGGTTTTGTTTGAAATTTTGAAAAGTTTTATGAAAAATCGATTTGCATACCCAACCTTACATAAGTAGTCTTTTGGATCAAAGTTGAAAAATATTTTTCAAAATAAGATGCGAAACAAAAAAGGGCTCGAGGATATCTGATGACCATTGTTAGGAATGAACCAGTCCTAGCAAATACCATGACTCCTCCAAACATTCCTAACACCAGATCATCAGAATAAACACCAGTCGAAACCTTCTCAAACTTTGAGAAGCACCAATTTGAGTTTCATGTGAGGGAATTGTGATGAAAATCTCTATTAAGGCTATGAAACAAACAATTTCGAAGACTTTTTCTTGAATTCTATGGGATCAGACAAGCATAACATTCTTTAAAGGAATCTAGATAGTGGTAATTTGATAAGTATCAAAACTACCATCGCACAATTTCTTTCAAGTGGTTTTTAAATGCAAATGCCTTGATTGTTCCTCCAGAGGTACCCTTGACTCACATTTTGAGTGCAAAGAATGAATAAAAAGCCATCCAAGCCAAATTCAGGCCATACCATTTCCCCTCACTTGGACAAAAACTCAGCTCTTTCAACATGATCCTCAAAGGTTCCAATGTGAGATATTTTTAAGAATCTCTGTCACATAAATCCATATTTATGTGGCAAACTAAAATGGAGGCATCATTTTGTAAATATGGTGGGAAAAGATGGATTATCGTCGAGATTGAGGAAGCACGCAAAAAAATGAAAACAAAAAAGAAAATTGAGAGTACGTTGTGCATTTGAGATGTTCAGAATGATTCTAAAAAGAAAAGAAAACTTTTTCAACCAATTTTTCAAGGGATGACTCTTTAATTTAGGTGACCGCGCTTGAGTTGATAAGTGGCCATCTTTCATTTTCCTTTCACGAATATTGAAATTTATCCGCTTGCTACCCCTTTAAGCCTAATGAATTTTTCCAAATATACCTTGATCAGGGATCGCACCCTACACTGGGGGCAAATAGAATGAGAAATTTTTTCAAAGGTTATGAATTGTTGAGTTCTGTTACAAGTACAAGAAAAGAATGCCTTATTCTGAAAGGCAAATTTTTTATGGACGGGGTAAAAAAAAAAGGTTGTGAAAAAATGAGCAAGGCAAAAGCAAAAAGAGAAACAATGAATGAAAGAAAGAAAAATGAACAGTGATGAAATGTCAAAATAAGAAAATTCTTCACACAATGAAGTGATCCCTGGTTTAATCACCCTTAAACACATGCTTTGGGCCTATATATCCTTTTTTTCATAGCCCTAAACCTTGGACTACGCTATATACCTCAAAAGTCCATTTTGATCAAGCATGGTTAGTTGAAGTGGAGAGTCTGTACCTTGAGGAATGTTCAGATTCATGAGGATTCAATCAGTGTCTCCTCGCCAAGATATCTATTGAGTTATCAAACTCATGTTAGATGAAATTTTGAACTCTCAAATGCATGATGGAACAATAAAAAAAAGCATAGAAAAGAAATGTGAGGCTCTAGGTTGAAAACTCGAAAGAATGACAGCCTAGAGCGAAAAAGAAAACTATTAGAGCCACCCATGGTGCCGCCAATGAGCATACAAGACTGTCAACTATTTTCGAAACTCGAGAATTGTAAGGGAATTGACGTTGAAATTTCAAAGAACCATTCTCATCTTTCAGAATGACCCTTCAAAATCATGAGCTTGTCACGACTAGTCTTGACGCTTGTCCAAATTGCCATTATTTGGAGACTAATGAGTGTCAAATTTGCTTACATTTCAAAAATGAATTATTTCATAAAGTCTGAATCTCAAGGAACTCATTATTTCTAAAAAATTCATGTTTCATTGGTGAGCCTAGATGATAAGGGCACGCTTCCTGTTGCAAACCTTTCTTGGATGAACCAAAGCCTTGTGATGCCATGTCCAAACTACCATTACGTCAAAAGTTTCCTAACCGTGGTCGTCAAAGTTTCAAAAGTTTGAATGTCACATCTTTTTCTGAAAAAGATTGTTTCAAAAAGATTGATTTAAGATAACATACTTTGATAATAGGAAGTGATTTTTTTTGGGGGCAACATTTTGTTCAAAAAAAAATCTAGATAGAAGTTTTTGGGGAAAGACAAACGAAATTGGTGAATTGCAAAAGGTGAAGAGACTTTTCAAGATTATCATGAGAAGTTTTTGACAAGAAGTCTTGATCAAAAGGTACATAAATGTTGGAACAAATCATTTTTGTATAGAGATGTCTTCGAATTTGGATGAGAAAAAGTTTTGGAAAAAAGTGAATGCTACAAGCGCAAGCTCATTTAGAGATCTTGCATAGGTCAACAAGATAATATGGGGATCAACAGAATGATGGTAGATTTAGAAACTGTTGGGGCAAAAGATGGCAAGAGATTTGGCTGAAGACTCGAAAAAATATCATCAATTCTTACATGATAAGAATAATTCTGATCAACCTGTCATCGGTAAGATGCATGAGATGAAAGGAAGATGATTTATTTTGGCACTTGCTAGTTCAGGGTGTGTTGTAATGAGAAAAAAAAAAAGTGAAATAGGAAGATCGAAAAAACCAGGAGAAAGCCAATGTGGGATATTTTGAGGGATACTTGCATCATTCAGTGAGCGTATGCATCATGGCATCAATCATAACATTTAGTGAGTACTTTCATTGCACTGCACCATGTAGTGAAAATCTTCATCATTTGCGATAGTAAGGGGGCATGCATATCACTCATAAGTCATTTCATTGGTAAAACAAACATGGCATTCATTCCATGAGGGAAGACATGTTTGAAGAAAGTAGATGACTTCAAAGGTAGGGAAACTTTCGAGTAAGAAAATTCCCATTTTAAAAAAAAAAAAAGTATATGGAAAAGATTTTTGAATTGATAGATGTTAGGTGGAACTATCGAAGTTGAAGACTGTTTGGAAAATTTTTTAGATGGAAGAACAATTAAGTTTTGGTAAGTCTTCGGTTGTGATAACCGAAGACGCTGTTGAAAAGATTAGCTTTGTCAAGTCTTCGATGGCGATAACCGAAGCGTCTGTTGAAAAGAAAGACTTTGTCAAGTCTTCTGTGGTGATAGCCGAAGCAACCAATAAAAAAGTTCGTTATAAGTCTTCGATGGCAATAGCCGAAGCATCTGTTGAAAATGTAAGTGTTGATAAGTATTCGGTGGTGATATCCGAAGCGTCTGATAGGTAATTTTATTTTGGCAAATCTTCGGTGGTGATATCCGAAGTATCTGATAAGAAACATGGTTATCGTAAGTCTTCGGTGGCGATATCCGAAGCATTTGATAGGAAATTTGGTTATGTTAAGTCTTCAGTGGTGATATCCGAAGCTTTCGGTGGTGATATCTGGAAATTCAGTTATGGTAAGTCTTCAGTGGTGACATCCGAAGCTTTCGGTGGTGATATCCGAAAATTTGGTTATGATAAGTCTTCGGTGGCGATATTCGAAGCTTTCGGTGGTGATATCCAAAAATATAGTTATGATAAGTCTTCGGTGGCGATATCCGAAGTTTTTGGTGATGATATCCAAAATTTGGTTATGTTAAGTCTTCGGTGGTGATATCTGAAGCTCAAGGTGGTGATATCTGGAAATTCAGTTCTGGTAAGTCTTCAGTGGTGACATCCGAAACTTTCGATGGTGATATCCGAAATTCAGTTATGATAAGTTTTCTGTGGCGATATCCGAAGCTTTCGGTGGTGATATCAGAAATTCAGTTATGATAAGTCTTCGGTGACGATATCCGAAGATTTTGATGGTGATATTCAAAATTTAGTTATGATAAGTCTTCGATGGCGATATTCGAAGCTTTCGGTGGTGATATCCGAAACTTAGTTATGTTTAAGTCTTCGATAGTGATATCCAAAATTTGGTTTTAACAAGTCTTCGGTGGCGATATCCGAAGCTTCCGATGGTATATGGAATTTAGTTATGTTTAAGTCTTCGGTGGCGATATCCGAAGCTTCCGGTGGTATCCGAAATTTAGTTATGTTTAAGTCTTCGGTAGTGATATTCGAAACTTCCGGTGGTTATATCCAAAATTTGGTTTTAATAAGTCTTCGATGGTGATATCTGAAGCTTCCGATGATGGTATCCGGAATTTAGTTATGTTCGAGTCTTCAGCAGCGATATCCGAAACTTTTGGTGGTGATATCCAAATTTTAGTTATGTTTAAGTCTTCGATGGCGATATCCGAAGCTTCCGATGGTATCCAAAATTTAGTTATGTTTAAGTCTTCTGTAGTGATATTAGAAACTTCCGGTGGTGATATCCGAAATTTGGTTTTAACAAGTCTTCGATGGTGATATCCGAAGCTTCCGGTGATGGTATCCGGAATTTAGTTATGTTCGAGTCTTCAGCAGCAGTATCCGAAGTTTCTGGTGGTGATGTTCAAAATTTTATTTGTTTCAAGTCTTCGGTGGTGATAACCGAAGCATCTGAAGAAAAATTGATTTGGTAAAATCTTCGATGGCGATATCCAAAGCGTTTGATCAGGAATTTGGTTTTGATAAGTTTTTGATGGCGATATCCTAAGCGTTTCGGTAAGGAATTGATTTTGGTAAAGTCTTCTGTGACGACATCTGAAACATCTGACATGGAATTTCAAAATTTTAAGTCTTCCAATGGTAATATCCGAGAATGAATATTCACTTTCGTAAGACCAAAGACAGTAAGTGAAATAGTGATATGAGTTGTGTTCAAACTAATTTTCAAGTTCATTTTTAATTTTAAACTTGTGGAGCCTCTGATTAGAGGAGCGTTTATTTCCAAAGTTGTGAAACCTTAACGGAAGAGTTCTTTTTTTTCAAAGTTTAAGTTCAATGTTGTCAAAAAAAAAAAAGAGTTTTACGTGGATCAATGATCCCGAACAAAATTGTTACTTGTCTTTGCCCTATTCTTGATTCTCAGCAATGTGCAAAGAGGGGCAGTTGTATTAGCCTAATTTTGTTCGGGTTAAGTCCGATAATAAATCAAGTTAAAGCCTTTGATGGTTATTCGCTAGTCCGATTTTCTTTGTTTTATCTTATGAGATTAAATATCATTAATTAAGTCCATTATATCAAGTGAACTTTAAATCAGATGTTATTTTGATTGAACTCAAGTCCATTTGAATTTAATTATTTAATCGGGCTTAAATCGAACTTAATCTTTTAATTAGTTTAGATATTGAATTAGGCCATATGGGTTTTGATATTATTATTATTATGTTCTTTTATTTTTATTGTTTAATTAAAATTTGAAAATTAAAAAAAAAAAAAAAAATTGGCAGGCAGCTGGCAGCTGAAATTAGGCTACCAGCAGCCTGCAAATAAAAGAACCCTGCTATCCCCTCACGCCACTAACCCCAACACTCCACAATCCCTACACTCAACCGGGAGCTGCAAAAAAAAAAAGAGAGAATGAGAGGTTAAAGGGGTTTGAAAAAAAACAAAAGAAAGACATCTTGGAGAGGGGGCATAAAAGAAGCTACAAAGGAGGCACGGTTGAAAGAAAAAAAAAAGGAGAGCTTTGGGAAGAAAAAGGCTGGCAGCTAAAGGAAAATAGGGAGAAGGCAGATATGGCCAGAGATGGGTTTCGGCCAACTACGCCACTAGAAAGAGAGGTTTTTTTTTTTCTTTTAAAAAAAAATTAAAAAAGAAAGGGGGAAAGAAAGTTTGGTGGAAGCTACAGAGGGAGCACGAAAACAAAAGGCATTGTTCTAAAAGGAGCAGTTCAGAGTCTCGGGAGGTATTTATATATATATATATATATATATATCTAATGTTGTTTGTCTTAGATGTAGTATATTGTGATGCATACTTAGTGTTTGATATATATATTTTTTATATGTCTAATGTTATTTGCTTTGGATATAGCATATTATGTAGTATATTTGATGTTTGATTATTTTTCTCTCATATGCCTAATGTTGCTTGTCTTGGCTAGAGTCTATTGTGGTGCATGCTTGATGTCTATGCTATTTCATTTCTATTTTTTTATTTACGTTTCATGTTAGTTCATAATTTTAAATTTTTTTAATGTATTTACCTTGTTATAATAGTTATTATTATTATTTTTATTACGATCTTACCTTATTTTATTTTATTAAATGCATTATTAATCTTTTAATGAAATAAAAAATGACATTTTGGTGCATACATAATAAAAGCGAATGAGAATTACCGACGATGAAATTCGAAGGACGTCACGTTAGTGATTCCTAAGATATCTTGAGGTGAGAGAATATTGTTAAATATCACCACAAGTGGTGGGAGTATTTAGCGATATGCTCAATACAAAAATTCGTTTTCGTTTCAAAAATGGAAACAATGAAAATAAAGAATGAATAAAGAATGAATGAACGTTTACGTGCTTGATACTTTCCCATGCTCGTCTTTTTAAATATTATGCTTCGTATGTTTAATCGTGTAATTATGTATTTAATCACATGTCTTATATGCGTAACTGTGTACATACCAGGTTTAAATATTCGCATCATACGTATTCAAAAATGGATGTAAATTGCCGACGACGGAATTCGAAAGATATCACAGTTGTGATTCCTAAGATATCTTGAGGTGAGAGGATCTCGTTAAATACCACCAAGAGTGTTGGGAATATTTAATGAGTATTCTCGATAATAAGTTTATGTTCACTTTCGTTTTCAAAAAAAAATAATAACAATTCTTGAAAAAATTCAAAAAAATAAACATGTTTTAAAAAAATAAAATGAAATAAAAGAGAATTAGTTTTAAATGCCGATGTTAAGTCCATTAAATCGAGATTTAAAATAACACGTGATTAAATGGTACCGTTTTCTAAACGGGCATTGCGAGGGTGCTAATCCTTCCCCGCACGTAACCGACTCCCGAACCCGATTTTGTTTTCTCTCTGGTTTAAAGCGAAGACTTCAAAATTTGTTTAAAAAATATTTTAATTAATTTTAAAATATTTTACTAAAATCGATTTTAATAGGTGGCCAATCACACCTAGCAAAAAAGATTGGTAGCGACTCCATTTGTGTTTTCAAAATCGTATGGTGGTCAAAAAATCGTTATGACAATGTGCATCTACACGAAAAATGAATGTCTCCTTCCGATATATAATTTAATGTAATGGTCAATAGACCTGCTCATGGGCCGGATCGCGACCCGATTTTTTTTCATATTCTTTGCCCAGGCCCCGCCTTGAGTCAGGCCGGGCCGGCCCGTTAGGGCCGAATTTACTCTTCATCGATTAAAAATATATATTTTTATATTTTTATAATTAAAATTAAATAAAATAATATTATTATAATAAAAAAATACTGTTCCGGGCCGGCCCGGAATAAAAATATCAAACCTAGGCCCTGCCCAATACGGGCCGGATGGATTGTCCGACCCATGAACAGGTCTAATGGTAAACAATGATTAATGATAATTTTTGGCTTAAAGTGTTTTTTGTTTTTTAAAATTTTGGTGAAGGAGTTTCAAATTCCCATTTTTTAAAGTAGGTGATGCATGTTTATTTTATCTGTATTTTTTGTTTTTTTATAAAATATTTGTATTTGACATTTGTATCTTACATGTATTTGAACATGAGTACAGTAATATGATTCTCTAAATATATGAAAAAAAAAATTAAAAATTAAGCATACCGTATGAACACATACCATATCCCAACATTCATCTCAAGTCCAAGTAACATAAACGCATGTATTTACTATTGAGTCTATAACTAATTTTAAATAAACAAAACCCATGAAAACACCAATTATAAATAAGAATTAGAGAAAGATTATATACACATAATAATTACAAAAATTTCATACTACATAAGGATTAAATTGAAAAAAATAAAATAAAAGGTTGAGCCTTAAGTGATTAGGAAGAATGGAGATTTGAAAAATCTATAATTTTTTCTTCAGTTAAAAAAGAAAGAGAAAGAATAAAAAGGAAATTTTAAAGTAATGATATCATTTTTAAGATTATTATGATAATTTAATTATTGAACTGATATTATTATTACAGTGATCTTATCATTTGTGATTTGAAATTATTTTGTTTGATTTATAATAATTATTCTTAAGAATTATAAATCATTGTATTTGATATTACTGAAATTCAAATATTTATTTTGCTTAAAAGTACTAAAATAATCGTATCAGAAATTAGAATAATTACACAAGTAAATGATTTGAATATTGTTTAAAGATATTAACAATTTGTAAAATATTACTAATATTTTGCTTTAAAGTATTAAAATAATCATATTAGAATAGCTACGGTGCTACACAAGTAACTAATTTCAATATTGTTTAAAGATATTAATAATTTGTAAAATATTACTAATATTTTATTTATTTTATAATAAAGTACAAATAAATCATTAAATTAACAAATATATTTATTAATAGGTAAATTAATTTGTAATATAAATTACGTTAAAAAAGCATTTGAATTAAAAAATAAAATTACTAAATTTATCAAAATTAAAACAAAAAGAAAACAAAAAAAATATATATTATACATAACATTAAAAAATTTAACAAGAAAACACGTAATTTATTTTTGAATATGACACCATGAATATTATTTTGAGATAAAAACTTATAATATAAAATTATTACAATTTTATATTATAAAAACTTATAATATAAAATTATTACAATTTTGAGAGGTCTTTTATTCGTGTATTAAATGAGTAATAATGATTATAATAAGTTTTACAACTTATTTCATTCGATGATAAAAGAAAAAAAAATTATTTATGAAATTAGATTATCATCCAAGACAATAATTTAATCTACAATTTGATTTTTGGGTAAGCTTTTATATATACTAAATAGATGTTCGTGTTTTGCTGCAAGTATATTATCAGATTTGAATTGATATTTTATAATAAATTTGAAAAAAAAAGAGTAGAAGTAATTAAAAAAAAAAATAATATCTCCTATCCTTATATGACACTTGGTATAAAATTGAGAGTTATTTAAATATGGTTAATTATATCTGATAATTTCAGACACAACATAATTATACGATACGAGCATAACATGGGAAAAATAATTAAAACACGACATGACACGAAAAATAACATGAACACGACACAAATACACGAGTGTGTCAAAATCTACATAAAACGAATTATTAACGTGTCAAAATTTATGTAAATATATAATACCTTGAATACGATTATGACAGAAAAAATAACACGAATATGATGACACCCAACACAAAATTGAGAGTTTTTGAATAGTATCAATTAGAGTTGACAATTTCTAACACAACATGAAAAAAATAATTAAAACACGACACGAAAAATAACATGAACACGTTACAAATAGACGAACGTGTCAAAATTTACATAAAATGAATTATTAACGTGTAAAATTTATATAAATTTATAATTTTTTAAACACAATAAAATAACATGAACATGTTACGAACATACAATTTTTCTTTAAATTGAATCATTATGACAAATTATGCAAAATATGGGATGAATTGAGACACGACATGAACACATAAAATTTTCTTTAAATCGAATCACCATAACAAACTATGCAAAATATTTGGATGAATCGAAACACGACACAAACACATGAAAAAAATAATTAAAATACGACAAGTCTCAAAAATAACACACAACACAAAGATACGAACGTATTAAAATCTACATAAAACGAATTATTAACATGGAAAATTTATAATACTTTGAACACACGAAAAAATAACACGAATACAAATACGATACGAAAAATAACATGAACACGGTACGAAGAAACAAACGTGTCAAAATTTACATAACCCAAAATCATTTAAAAATTAACCCTAAATCAGTCCAATAAAATGACCTAATTAATCCTAAAAAGATTGATTAAGTCATTATTTAGTTGACTATTAAAATGACCTAATTAACCCTAAAAACATTGATTAATGCCATTGCTTAGTTGGCTATTTATCATATTTTCAATTTCTCTAATTCTTGCCTCTAATTGATTTAGGGAATTGCTTTTAAAGTTTGTTATAGATATATATATATATATACATATTTTTATAAATTTTTATACGATTAATACTTTAACAATTCGATCATCATATTTTATATTCTACTCACATAGATCATGCACGTCAAGTTTTGAGTAAATTAAAAATCTCTAACTATTTGTTCGATGTAAAAAACTTTCAACCGTTAAATATATATTGAAAAATATAATATTATCGATCAATATAATACAGATATCGGATTGATTCGAAATTTTACGTACACGACGAATACAATTATATTACTAAATCCAATGGTCGATTTGTTAAAATATTAATCGTATAAAAAATTATAAAATATATAAAAGTAATTTAATTTTACACTAAATATATATAATCAATCCTCCTCATGTGTTTATAATATATATATATATATATATATATATATATATATATACAGGATAATTATCCTGTACACCGATGATGGAGTTTTTTAACTCTACAAGCGAGGTTAAAAATTATTGTAATTTTTTATACGATTTATATTTGTTTAATCCGATCGTCATATTTCGTGTTCTATTCGCGTAGATCATGCACCTCGAGTTTTGAGTAAATTAAAAATGTTTAACTATTTGTTCCAACGTGAAAAACTTTTCACTGTTAAATATATATCGAAAAAGACAGTATTCTCAATAGATATGATAGGGATATCAGATCGATTCGAAACTTTACGTGCACGACGAGTACGATTATATTGTTAAATCCAACAGTCAATTAGTACAAATATAAATCGTATAAGAAATTACGAAAATATGTAAACTCCGATTGTGGAATTAAAAAAACTTCACTGTCGATGTACAAGATAATAATCTATCTATATATATATATATATATATATATATATATATATATATATATATGAGTTCGTTTTTTAAATAACTGTCAGTGTATAGACTCTATACATTGACAATTATTTCTACACTGACACCTTATTAAAAAACTAACCCCTAACTCCTAACTCTTAATCCTAACCTGACAAGTGATATCTTAGGATGCATTGTCTGTGTATGGCCCTATACACTGACAGTGCATCAAATATTAATTATATATATATATATATTATGAGGTAATTATAATTTTAGTCCTAAAACATATATATATTTTTTTCATATCAGTCCTAAAATTTTTACATATAAATGTTTAGTCCTAAAAGTTGTCAATGTGTTAAAAGAGAGTATTTTAGTCACTCTCCCAACAAAAATGCTAATTGAAAGTTTATATAAAAAACTTATGTGACATATAATGAATCATACGTGAAGCTTACGTAGCATTTCATTAATTTGTAAAATATTAGAAAAATTATTTGCCAAAAGAAAAAAAACAATTTCAAATAAAAGATAAAAAAAACTCTACTTCATTTCATTAAAAACTATTGGTTTAGTGAGAAAGAGAAAGAAACCGTTAGTTTAATGAGAAAAAGAAAAGTAAAAAATTAAGTAGTAATTTTTTAATCTTTATAAGGAGGTTATTTTTTTAAAATAATTTTTTAATATTTTATAAATTATTGAAATAACATCCACATGTGTTTATTATATGTCAGATAAGCTTTCTGTTAGTGTTTTTATTTGAATAATAATTGAAAGACTAATTTTTAACATATTAACAAATTTTAAGATAAAATGTTTATATCTAAAAGTTTTAGGACTGAAATGAAAAAGAAACTTATGTTTTAGATCTAAAATTATAATTATCTCAATATATTATATATATATATATATATATATATATATATATATATATGAGGAGAGATCCACTTACACTAATGTAAAACTAAGTTAGTTTTACACACTTTCATAATTTTTTATAAAATTTAAATTTGTTTAATCCGACCGTTGTATTTCATGTTCTATTCACATAGATCATGCACGTCGAGTTTCGAGTAAATTAAAAATATTTAACTATTTGTTTAAAATAAAAAACTTTCAACCGTTAAATATATATTAAAAAAGATAGTATTCTGGATCGATGTGATAGAGATATCGGATCGATTCGAAACTTTACTTGCACGATGAGTACAATTATATTGTTAAATCCAACGGTTCGTTTGTTATAAATTATATAAAAAATTATAAAAATATGTAAAACTAATTTAATTTTATGTAAGTGGATCTCTCATCTCTTATTTACATATATATATATATATATATATATATATATATATATATATATATAAAGAAAGTTATACAAAATCTCTCCACTTCTTCCGCCTCCCAAAAAACCCTAGCGGCCACAGCACCAGCTTCAAAACCCTAAGCTTTTCAACCATGGTAAATTACGTCTGTCCCTCTCTTCTTGTTGTTCTTTCTCTCTGTTTTCTTCTTTTCTTTTTTCTTTTCTCTTACTGTGGGGTGAATGTGTAAATTTTGACAGGCAGATGTGGAGACAGAGGTGGCGGCGGCCGGAGTGCCCAAGAAGAGAACATTCAAGAAGTTTAGCTTCAGAGGCGTTGATTTAGATGCTCTCCTTGATATGTCCACCGATGAGCTTGTCAAGCTCTTCCCTGCTCGTGCTCGCAGAAGGTAATAAGAAAAAAAAAGGATTCATTTTTGCAAACTTTTTTTTTTCTTGTTTTTACTGAAAAAATATGAACGGAGTTTATTATTTTTTTTTTTTTTTGGTTATGTGATTGTAGGTTCCAGAGGGGTCTCAAGAGAAAGCCCATGGCTTTAATTAAGAAACTCCGCAAGGCGGTAATTTAATCTTTGACTTTGCTCTTTCATTTCTTGTTTTTATCAACTATATTTATTGGATTTATGTTTAGATCTAAGGTTGATGTTGAGTTACTGGGGAGTGTTTATTTTATTCTGTTGAAAGTTGGAGCTTTGCTTGAGGCTTAACTGTTATAGTATTACTTGAAACCCTTATTTATGCTGAAAAGAAAGATATGATTAGAGAATTTATTATGTTAGGATTATTTGTTCAATGTCTCAAATTTTCCCATTATGATTTATCTTTTTTTGATGTAGAGAGTCAATTTTCATTGGAAATGTATTTTGTAGCAATTCCTAGTAGCTGAAGTTGAGTCTCTTTTCTGAAGAGTGTTGTTGTAAATTGTTACTTTTACTGCCTCTATTGAAGCAGATTGCGTTCAGTTCATTGATTATGTTTCAAATTATGTGCAAAACCTCGAATGTGCATAACAGATTCGTACCTTGTTCTACTTGATTATATTTAAATATTGTTCTGATTTGACGAAGTATCGATTCTTACCTTGTTGTACTTGCCAGTAACTCTCAATCTATGTTGCATGCATGATAACTATCTGCTCCTTTTTTTGCTGTTTTTTAGTTCATTTTCCTTTTAGTTTTCCACATTCAGATTCATTGTTAGATAATTAAGGCTACTTGTCCAATTTAGGGTGATTCAAGTCCTAGGAGATGTTTTTTAGTATTATCAAGACTACTTGATCCTGATTAGAACACAGTGTACTGTTCTTGCTTCTAAAACTTTTGTTTGTCACTGAATTGTCAATTTAGTTCTAGCTTTAAAGAATATTATCTTGATTGAACATCATGAATGTTCCATCATTCTATTTAAGTTATCCATTATGCTCGCATAATATTTGTTCTGATGTATTGAATCAGAAAAGGGAGGCCCCACCTGGTGAGAAACCAGAACCAGTCAGAACCCACCTGCGTAATATGATCATTGTACCCGAAATGATTGGAAGCATTATTGGTGTGTACAATGGCAAGACATTCAATCAGGTTGAAATTAAACCTGAAATGATTAGCCATTACCTTGCTGAGTTCTCTATTTCATACAAGCCAGTTAAGCATGGTAGACCAGGTATTGGTGCTACCCATTCTTCTAGGTTCATTCCTCTCAAGTGAAGTCCTTTTCTGCAGCTTGGATACTTGATCTGGTTTTACTATGAAGAGATATTTATGTTGAAATTTTTTTGCTTGCTGCACCTTCAGTATTTTAATTAATGACAATTTTATATGCTTTAAGTTGTTATATTAGATAATGAGACGTACACTTGCTCATGTTTTAAAGAGGTGCTTTGAATGTTTCATTTACTTTAATCGTAGTTGAAGATGTCGATGATTTGGTAATTTGATATATAGTTTGTTCATTTTCACTGCCTCTGATTGACCTGATCTAACTCCAAAAGCGTTTATACTTGCACTGAAAGACTGTCAGCATTGTGGTGTTTTCAATCTATGTTGTTCTGACTCTTCATTTTTCTTGATATACTCGTCCGACGTATAATCGGACATGGGTATGCGGATATGATCTTTCAAGGACCTTTCAAATATATGAAAAAGCTTAAAAAAAAAATTAAACATACTCGTGTTGGATACATATCCGTATCCGACACTTACATCCGAGTCCGCTTAACATAGTTTTTAATATTGTAATTTAGAGTAGTGAAAGATCAAAGATATTTGGATTCTGAATCTCAAAGGCTCTTGTTCATAGTCTGGATTTTTTCAACATGTTCATTTTATTGTAGAGTTGAGCCACCTGCAATTTACTTGCATCTAAAGTTGAGCCGAGCCACTGAATTGAGTAATCCTTAATCTGGACATGGTTGACCACTTGACATGTGGCAAATCCACTTTTGCTCCTCCCTCCCCTGTCCATCTTCACTAGCTTGCTGATATGTTTGTTTTCGAAGGAGTTATTGCCTAGCTTCCCTTCTACTTATATTTCTCTTTTCTCGTTTTCTTGTTACCAAAATTTATATTTGAAAAAAAAATTATATTGGATGACACAAGTTTCCAGCTAGGGCGAAAACAAAACAGCAGTCAGTCACATACTGGCAGTTCATCTGAAAACCTAGCTAAGCTAGCTACTATGCTCTGAGATAACTGTTTTTTAATTAACGAGTATTTTTAAGAATATTGTTTAAGATTAATTAATAAATAATTTATAATTTATAATAATAATATTATATTAAATGTAATTATTTATAATTTTATTTAATATTTTTAATTTATTAAGTAAAAATATTATTGTATATAGTAATTTTAAAGAGTGTATTTGTTTGTAAAATCTTAATTTTATTATTGACAACATTAGTCAGTGTCAACTCAATTTTGTTAAACACACCACCTACTTCTCTCTTAGGCAGTTGCAGCTCCAGTTTTTTGAACAGCAAATGTGTTAAAAAAAATAGTTGAGTAAAACTGATGATTAAATAGATGAAAGTGCAAAACACTGTAAATTTGCAACATGTCAGGAGATCAAAATATTCAAAAGTAGTAATATTCTTTTTTTTTTGAACGAGATTTCAATCTCATAATAAAAAAAAATTATAAATATTATAATTTAAATTTTAAATTCATTAAAAATAATTATATAAATTAATTAAATTAAATTTCGAATACACCGCTATAATAGTTTTAACAAGGCTTTCTAATCACCAACACATTTTTCAAACACCTACGTCAGGTGAGCGACCTTTTCCAAAGCCTATTAAAACAAAAAAGCTAGTACAATTCTAATCCAAGCAAAATTAGTCGATTCAAATTCAAAGACGAGAAACATATTAATCAAAGAAGAATTCAAGCCCAGTGATTAGAAACTAAAATTGACCCATATTTCCCACGTTTGTAATTTATGTTACTAGTACAAATTTAATCATTAAAGTAAATTAATTATGTTTATGGTCAATTGA
Organism: Fremontodendron californicum; assembly: GCA_030761205.1. Classification (NCBI taxonomy): domain Eukaryota; kingdom Viridiplantae; phylum Streptophyta; class Magnoliopsida; order Malvales; family Malvaceae; genus Fremontodendron; species Fremontodendron californicum. The sequence goes on along the minus strand of JAULJL010000022.1, from coordinate 20,920,965 downwards.
CCTAATCTGTTTGCACTTCTTCTATCCTCTTTGGTGCCATGTGTGGTTTTCCATTGGTGTAAGATTAGAAAATTTGATCAACCTTTAGCATCTGGTCCAATGTTCCTGAAGTTTCCTCTCAGCTTCTTGCAATGTTCTATTTACAGCCTTTTCTACTTCGGCAGCTTCCATCTGTCAAAAAAGTAGATAAACGATTAGGATTACTATCAAGATTAAAAAAATCGGATCGAAGGTCGAATCGATCAGATTTCTGTTGGACCGACCTAAAGTTTTTTTTTAATAAAATATTTAAATACTAAATTTAATATTAAATATAATTAATAATTAATAAAAATATGCATTTGACTTAATGATATGATTTTTAATATAAAACTAAGAGGTTAAAATTTTAAATCTCATTAATTACAAATAAAATTTAAAAAAAAATACAAATAAAATCGGTTTTTTTACCGGTTCAATCCGGTTTTTTATCGGTTTGATAAATTTCGATTTTAATATACTAATTGAACCGAACAGACTATCGATTCCAAGTTCAATTTTTTAATCAATGATTACTATTACTATTACTATTAATAGTAGCACTATATTTAAACATTATTTCATATCTTTGTGATATTTTAATACTACAATTCATATATCAATATTTTGGAAACATATACATCAAAATGTTCACTAAAATTATGTTCAGAATTAATACTAATTATTTGGGTTATAAATTGTAGAAGGGCTAAAATGTATAGTATTTTTCATGAACAAGCTGAATCCATGTTAAGCAAAAAACAGGGCAAACCTCAGTTTCAACATCCATCACTGCAATGAATTCTTGATTAGTAAACTTTGACTGGATCATTCTGGGTTTTGAATCCAATTTCTTCAAGCATTTCAAAACCTCCAACATGGAATCAATCCCAGATGTTGGATTGTCTATCCTTACTCTAATCTTGGTTCCTTCATTGTTCTGGTCCTGGTTCATTGCAGCCAAATTTGCTTCCAGCTCGTAATTACTCCTCTGCAAGTCCTTCTTTAGCCATTCCAGCTCTTGAACTCTCTTTGTTGCCGTTTCAACTATCGAGTTCTTATCATTCTGCCATGAAAGATCAAAGAAAATGCTTAATTACCATAGCCTAATTAGCAAATATGCAAAACAAAAAATACCCAATTGTGCCAAATTGATTAACTAAACCAACCTTGGTGCCAAGAGGGAGCATAGAATGTAAGGCAAAGTAGCTTTTTTTCTGCTTCTCTCTTCTCATTCTCTCATTCATCATGTGGCGGAAACACCTCTCTTTCTCGGTGTCTTTGGCATCATCTGTCGTTGTAGGCCAACTTTTCCTCAAGAATTCAATCATTTTCTTGTTCAGGTTCCCAGAATTCACTCCATTGCTACTACTTGAAGCAGTCTCCAACCCCAGTTCAATTCTGGGGGTATTCGGATATGGCACAAAAGCACTTCGGCTAACAGGTGGAGCAGGGGTAGTTTCATACCAGAAGAGTTCACCTTGTAACAGTTGTTTTATCAACTGATCCATGGCTTTTTCCTTGTTATGCTTTACCGGGAATTTTTTAAATTTCGATTTGAAACGTTTTTATATGACGGTCTCCTTAGTCCTGGTCCTGGATTGCTTGATTTCTCTGAGTTGAAAACTCATTTAAGACATATTAGAAACGTGGTCAAAATATGCTCATTTCATTATCTTTTTGGCCAATTATCCTTGGTCAAAGAGTACCCAAAGTTGTCTAAGGGTATTGGTTGAAACTTCGGTGAGTCTTCTTTTCCGCGCTTAGGTAGCCCACAAGAATTGGCCATGGAAACTGGTTGTCTGGGACCCCATTTTTGTTTTGTTTTTTTTATTTTATTTTTACATAAATGAAATAAAGTCCTAATCTTTGATGTCAAGACTCAAGATAAAGGCCTCAGATTATAACCCACATACGAGGTTTTTGAAGCTTTTATTTCGAAAATTGTTTTGGCTGAATCTGCTGCGACAGTGAATTGGACAAGACAATCTGACCACACTTGACTTGTGGTCCTTCTCCTCTTCTTTCTAGTTTATGTCTTGAAAGAACAATTATTATCTTATTCTTTTATTATCTTTGGTGGGGTTTAGCATACTTTCATCAATAATAATTTCTGAAATTCTTACTATAACAACACAATGAATAAAAAACCGAGTTCATCCGATATCAGTCTTGGAACCTTGATAACAAACTGGTTTGCGGCCGCTACCAATCAACAATCTACTATATTTATTTTTGAGTCTATGGAACTTAAGGGGTAATTTGAAATAAATTAGGGACAATTTTGTCCTCTTATATAGCATAATATTTTTTTTTAGTTTTTTTTTTTTTTAGGTTTTTATTTATTTTATTTTTAAATCATGTATTTAAAAGGGTTGATCCACACGTTCACTCGCATATCAATTTAGATCCTTACCCGACCCGTTTGAGAAAAAATTAATTTTAGTTTTTTAATTTAAAATTTAAAATTTAAAACTTTTAGTTTTTATTTTATTTTTAAATCATGTATTTAAAGAGATTGGTCCGCACGTTGACTCGTAGGTCGATTTAAGATCCATACTCGGTCCGTTAGGGAAAAAAAATTAAAAAATTAAAAAAATCAATTTATTTTATTAACTTTTTATAGTTTTTTTATTTTTATTTTATTTATTAAAGGATGTATTTAAAGGGATTGATCCGTATGTTGACTCGCGAGTCGATTTAGGATTTGTATCCGACCAGCACGAAAAAAAAGTTAAAAAAAATATTAATTATTTTTTTAATTATGTATTTAAAGAGGTTGGTCCGCATATTAACTAGCGGGTCAATTTAGGATCAATACCCGATCCGATCGGGAATTTTTTTTTTTTTATTAATTCTTTTTAGTTTTTTATTTTTTTAAATGATATATTTAAAGGGGTTAGTCTGCATGTTGACTCGTGGATTGATTTAGGATCTGTACCCGACCCGCTCGAGAAAAAAGTTAAAATAAAAAATTTATTTTATTAATTACTTTTATTTTAATTTAAATGGTGTATTTAAAGAATAGACCCATACGTTTATTCACTGGTCGATTTAAGATTCATAATCGACCCGCTTGAAAAAATTTAATTATTTTTAGTTTTTTATTTTATTTTAAATGATGTATTTAAAGAGATTGACTCGCACATTGACTCGCAGGTCGGTTTAGGATCCGTACTCAACCCGCACGAAAAAAAAGTTAAAAAAAAATTTATTAATTAATTACTTTTTATTTTATTTTAAAATAATTTATTTAAAAGAATTAGTCCACATGTTGACTCGTGAGTCGATTTAAGATCCGTATCCAACCAGGTCGAAAAAAAGTTGAAAAAAATTATTTGATTAATTATTTTTATTTTAAATGATATATTTAAAGGAGTTGGTCCGCATGATGACTCACGGATCAGTTTAGGATCCGTACCTGATCGGCTCGGGAAAAAAGTTCAATTTTTTTTATTAATTATTTTAATTTTAAATGATATATTTAAAGAGGTAGGTCCGCATGTTGAGTCGCGGGTCAATTTAAGATCCATACTCGATCCGCTCGGGAAAAAAAAGTAAAAGAAAAAAAAGAAAAAAATCGATTCTACGAGAGAATAAAATACAAACCACAATTTTATTTTCTTATTTTTTAACTCCTATAAATAAAAATATACAGCATACAATAAAGTTTAAATATTTTTAAATATATATATATATATATATATAAATAACATTTGAAAATTTATTTATATTACATAATTTATAAATAAACAATTATCATAAATTTAATTTTCATAATTAAAAATATAATTATATTAATATTATTACAATTTCAAAATAAAAATTAAATAAATAATTATTATTTAATAAAATATAATTTAAAATTAATTTATTATTATTAATTAATTAAAAATTTATAAAAAAATTAAAAATACCCCATGAAGCGGCTTTTAGTACAGCATAAATTTTGAGCCCCGATGACTTCTTGCAGAGAGTGATGAAAGCTTTATCTGCTATATGAATACTTAATTCTAGATAGCTTGGCTTTGGGAGATCAGCAGGGCCCTAACTAACTTGCCTAGTCTTGCATATATTTTTTTCTATACATGATATGCCAGAAAGATTTGTACATAATCACAGAAGGCCTAAGATATTATTGCCTTGCAATTCCAGTATTGCTGATCATTGCTCTTCGGCTACTTCCCAGTAATTTAATCCCCATCATCTGTTTTCTCTGTTTCATCAGTTTCGTCGCTTGATGTAAGCAAAAATGTGTATGCAAGCGCTTAATGAACATCATCAGATTCTGTTCCTGACTCCTGATGTTGGTTATGGAAAGGAAAATTTGTTTCCAAGTGAAGATTGTGAATTAATTCATCATTTTCACTGTCATATGTCCCAAGATATGCCTCATCTCCTTCCTCCTGTAGAAGGCAGAAATTTAGAAAAAAAAAACAAAACATTAGATCAACTATCTTACATCAAGTGACAGCAGATCTAGAGAGAGAAAAAAAATGTAGACCTCCGTGTCATCTTTGTCAGTATGATACAAAGAATCTAATCTGTCGTAAAACTCCTCGTCTCCTTGGTCGTCCATGCTGTGCATTTGATCCTATCAAAGTGCATGCAAGGTTAATGCATTTATATTCTTGGCCACACTGGTCAACCAAAGAACAGAAAAAGCTAATGTGCTACATAAGAAAACATACTATTTCAGATCTTATTTTCTCCACTTTAGCCTGCAGAGCTGAAATATGCTTTAAGAGAGCCTGCAAAACAGAATAAGTAGATAAATGAGTCCTTTCAGAGGTGTCTGCAATTTTAAAAGGTAAACTAAGGAGTTTTACATTAAAGGTGGAATATCAAAAGCATAAGGGACATGCTATGTAGTTCCATATGGCCAAGGAAGGAGTTTATGAGAGATACCTCGCGCCTTTGAAGCTCAATTGAACGTGCCAAAGCCCTCCTCTTTGTCAAAAGATTCCTTGGCCTTATTGTAGAAGGTCGTTCATAATCATTTCCTCGGTAAACAATTATGGTATATCCGTTGGAGATTCTATCAACTGAAACCAAAACTCCACCACTTTCAGCTTCAAGTGCTATTGCAACCTTTTTTACTTGATCAAAAGTTTTAGCCTTCATGATGATCTTAACCAACTCCCTGTATTTCCAGTGCAAGTGCATGTTTTCCATAGTACCATCAAAAACTCCCCGTCTACCTGAAGCAAGAAATTGAACTCTCATAAAAATCTCAAATTCTAAAAGGGAAGACTGTAATAACTCTTGTAGAATGAGAGATACCAAGAAGTAAGAAAGCTTTCATTCTCAACCCAAGCTTGCGAAACATAAACCTTTCCTCATCAGTTATGCTTTCTGGATCTGCCTGCCTGTCAGCTGGTTTTAAATAATCCTCAACCTTAGATAAAGCTCGTTCGGCTTTCAATAGCTTTCGCTCAGCCTGAAAGGAAAAAAATTCCTCATTCAAACCTATTTAGTATTTACCATCTAAATATACAAATTACAGGCAATGGAAGTATTTAGAGTATAAAATTAAGAAATAATGCATGAAAACATAGTGACTGAAGATTCAAGGAACTCACAAAAGCTCGGTTCTTTTCAAGTTTCCTGACTAGGTTGGCATGCCCCAAGATTTCTGCTTCCTTCATCACTTTTTCCTTATGATGATCATCCAAACTCTTTCCCCATCTAGCATCTGCATCCAAAGTTTCTCCAAGGGTACCTGCAGCCCCTGATTGCTCAGCTACTTCAGTGCTTGGTACAAACAAAGTTGATGCTCTTAACAGTGCCTGCTCCTCCTCGTCTTGCAGGGACTTTGCCAATCTTTCCCTTTCCAATAATGCTTCAGCAACATCTGGCGACAAAAAGTTCTTTCCCCTGTAGAAGACCAAGAAGTCCTTGTTTCTAGAGAGAAGCATGCCCCCTGTCAATTTCTGCAGCCAATCAACAGAAGTACGTTATCAACTGTTCAATCTGGTATTTTCAGAATCCAAATAGTTGAACATAACATGTTTATCAAAAATAACTGATATGGATACCAGTAAGTGTCCACATCCCAAGAGTTACCAGGATTTGTTTTCTTCTAAAAATATCAAATGGAAATACTGTATTACTTATCAGCCTCAGGCAACAGTGTATCACCTGTATATTCTAAAATCAGATAATGATAGCCAAAACAGAAGAATTTGGGAAGTTTGATCAAGTTGTATAATTTAGTTGAACGAATTAATCAATTATTGAAGGAATGCATAATTATTATGGCACATAAAAATGAATTTTTATGCTTATTTCATATTTAAATTGATTTAATTTTAACTTATTCCTCATGGCTCCAATGGCAAGGACTTCAAAAACTGGATTCCAAACAACAGAAGGCAAGTTGAGAATAATATACCCATTAGGCAGACACAGGCTATGTGCTTGAAAAGAAAACAAAATACATTCATGTATCATTCTTTTGGCCATGAATAAGCACACAATCCATTAAGTATACAAAAAGCTAAGCTGTTTTCCCTAAAAATTTCAAAGCTCAGGGGACATAGACACAGACCACAAAAAGATAGGATAGGAAGCATCAGATACTAGTTGATATAAAGATAACAACCAAATGATCGAGAAAATGTAGTTTAATTACCTTGAGATCTTCAGCCATTCTCTCACTAGTAGTCAGTTGCACTCCTCGTTTGAGTGCAACCTTTGCAATAGAACTTTTTTCCCACAATTTAATCATGGCCACAGCCAGACCTTGGAGCTGCCTACTTCTACCTGGAGATGTATGCTTCATTAGACATTCAAAAGAACCATCTTTAGATCATATGCAGTGACTCAAGAAATGTAGCATACCTAGAGCAAAGTGTGGAGGAAGAACTCTGGCAAGTCTCCTCAGAGATGCTGCTTCCTTTAGTACAAGAGAAGATCTTACTCCATAAGGAAGTACTCTAAATGCATGGAGGCTGATACCCAGGAACTATTCCAGGCAGCAAATCTGCATCAACTGGTAATGGATTACATCCTGGCCAATCTGCATACCTAGGACCCCTCTAACAGCTTGTCTACTTCATCCTCATACTTTATTTCTGGCAATGATTCTGTATTTTTATGCTCCTCAGCTGAAGTTTCAAAGTTTGCTTGAGGTGGAGCCACATCTTTATGAGAACCCAAGTCAGAAGGATCCTTAGTTTTATCAGACACTGGTGGTGACAAATAAGTAGACATCTCATTTCTCTTATATATTTGTTTGTTCAGGTGCACTAAAGGAACCTCATAACTCACACCTCTATATAAAGAAATAGAAGTCCCGGACCTCCAAATTACCAATCCTCCAGTTTTTCTCTGCGCAAATGAGAAGATGAAAAAGCCAAATTAGCAGAAGATAGATAACAAACTTTTCATAGTGATTGAGAGAGATAGAATTATAACATTCTTACATACTATTGTCCCCTAAAATTATGCTATTCTTTACACTTCCTTTATTTTTGTACAACAGTCAATATGTGAGATCATATTATTCCCCAACCAGAAGAAGTATGGAGTAAACATAGCATTAGAAAATGTATACACATATTCTCAAAGAGGTTAAGTCAAGATTAGATTGTTGGTGAGGACTCGAAATATATACTTAATCTCATATTTCCATTTATCAATTTGGTTTATTCTTCCCGTATTTCTACTTTCCAAATAAAGCTTAAGAACTTTCTACAAATTTTAAAAACGAAAATAAACAAAAATAATGGAAGTTCATCAGAAGCAAACCTCCAATATTTCATGCACCCTTTTCATATTAAGAGCAGATGCCCCCTCAATCTTTAACCTCACAATCTCCACCGTCTTCCGCTTCGCATGAATTGTATCCACCACCTCTTGAGTAACACCAGCATCCTTAATTCTCATCTTACTCTTAGTCCGAAACGTCAAGTTCTTTAACCTCCTAAGTTCAGATTCAGGCAGAGTCAATTCTGCCAATGAAGTCTTACTATCTCTTCTTGCTATCAACCTCCCTTCTTCCTCCTCCTCCTTTCTCTTTTCCCACGGAAACCTTACTTCCCTATCACTTCCAAACACACTTTCCATCCCCAAAGGTGACTCCTTTGAAAACCCACCTCTAGTATTTGGTAACATTCCTTCTTCCACATAAAATATATCCTCTATAGACCCTCTTTCAATCACTCTCCTTGGCTATTCCTCACCCTTTTCTCTCTGCTTATTTTCCTCTCCAATGTACCCAAATTTCTTCAATTTCTCCACTATTTTCTCCATTGTACTACTACTACTGCTGCTGCTCCCGTTATTATCACTCTTTGAATAAGACAAGCTCCATAAATTCCCATTTTTTCTTGGGTGGTTTTATTAAAATGGTTATCCCACATCATTTAAGTTTTGAATTGCTTCTGATCTTATATTCAAGTAGAATCTCTACACCTATCACCAATTGATTTTAGGATGCTTAACATGGTATCCAATTATCTAACAAATTCCTTCTAAAGGCGGGATCCTTGGTGGGAAAAGCTTTGTTTTTGCTTTGTGGGTATTGGTGAAATTGTGAGTTTGAAGTGATAGTATGGTTAGTTGCACAAAAAAGTTAAGGTTTTGAGACGGAAATTTGATGAATTGTACCTGAAAAAAGGGAGAGGGCGGCCATGGAACTTGGAGAGAGAGGTTTGAAATGGATCCAAGAAGGTTGATTTTGTTGTTGTTGGATGGAATAGAGTCATTCATTAGATGAAGAACAAATGCATAAAAGAATCAAAAGGAAAAAAAAAGACTGGTAATTTTACAAAGGTTATTTGGATTAAATTTTAAAGGCTAAGGATTTCAAAGTAGTTTCTTGGGGTCTCTGACTGCCTGACTGGCCACTGCTGATTACTTGTTACATTCATCCATGGCGGGGAAGAAATATCTGAGGCCTGTTTGGCTGCATGAATATTGTACTCTAAACTTAGTTTGGACTTTTCCTATAACAGGTTAACTAGCCTCAAATTTTAATTCGGGAGAAATGTAAAAATTTTAATATTAGTATAGTATGAAATCATTTTAATATTTTGTGTCTGTTTATTATTTTTAATTTTGAAAAGTAAAATAAAAAATATAAGTTTTAATATAAATATACAATCAATACTTTACGAAATAAAAAATTATATTTTATACAAAAATCACTCATTGTATATTTGTATGAAATATGATTTTGATTTTAATTTTTATAATATTAATATAAAATAACACAACATTCAAATAAATGACAATATAACCCAAATATCAAAAATACAAAATTCATTCATTTTCAACTATCAAATAATTTAATTCCAAATTGGAAAGTGAAAAATATTTTGTTTCTGTATTATCAATTTTCTTGGCGTTTATTTTTTATTGATTGTTTTGGGATCTACTGTTTAGAAAATTATCTGATTTACCGTCAATGAAGTTTTTAAATTTTACAAACAAAGTGAAACATATGTATTATAAAAAATAATAAAGCTGATTATAAAAAATAAGACATGTAATAATTTCTTAACCCACTTATAAAGTTAAACATTTTTAACTATCATTATACCAAAAAGGAACTCTTCATTGGATACTTTTGGGTGTTTTGAGTAATACTTGAAAGCAATTGAAATTGAAATAGTCATGTGGGTTTTGAGTGTTGATTGTTTGATTTGGTGCAAATAAAAATTTGAAATTTATTTGGTCCAAGTTCAAAGAATTGGAGTTTGCTGTTTTGGCATTAAGATGGAAAGAAAATCCCAAAGTTCCTGTTAGAAATGTTGGTCTGAAACTATCCAATTTGCAATGGTTTGACAGAGTAACCCTTCATTAACATGACAAGGCTTCCCCTGGAAATGTTATTGTTTCTGGCAATGCTGTAATATGAAGCTAGATTTGAATGTTTTGAGGCAAATAGTAAGACAAGAGGTGGGGATGGAAGAGGTAGTTGTTCTAATTGCTTAGATGAATGCCACCATTTAGTTTGGTTCTTGAAAGTTTCTAATTTGCTGTCTTAAGAACTAACCTTGCACCGGTTTTACACTTACTAGAGACAAGATGAAAAACAGAAATTACATTTCATTCTGCTGAGGTTCAGAGATAAATCCAGCAATGGTCATGGCTACTTTCTTGTATTAATTAATAGCTTGATTTCTAAACTTATAGATGTGTGCTTCTGTTTTTTTCAAATGTTCATACCCTTCTGCCAGAAATATTTCAAGGAGTTGTTCTTGCCAAAACAACAAAAAAATTAGAAAAAAAGAAAGTGCGTAGAGGGCATGCTTATAACCTTTTTGTATCATGCATGTGCATGAGAGATGCCCCTTTTAAGACCTCCAAACCCTTCAAGGGAGAAGTATTGCAATGAGTTGTACGCTACATATCTGAACATGCTGAGTTCTTGAGATGTGGAACTGTCAGAAATGCTTTTCTCTCAGCTTGGAAAATGTCGAATTACCAATATATGTTCCTGGTGCAAAACCAGTCTTCTTAATTACTGAGGAGCTTCCGAAAATAGAGAAAGATGTTGTGGTTTGTTAATTTCATGGTGCTTGCTGTGAGATGGATAAATGCAAGTAGGGACTTTGAGATGCTTGCCAGTGTGTAGAATTTTTAACCATTCATCAACTTTTGATTAAATTATTCGTTTAGATATTATATTATTTTTAGTTAATCTTTCCTATCTTATTGATCTATTCATAAGATTTATTAATTTATCGGTTCTAATTCAATTTTCAATTTTAGTTTTAGATTTAGATTTCATTTCAATTATTTCTAATTAGAAACTTCTTGAAATCTACCTAAATCTTTTTCTATAGCTCTAATTTTTTACTAAGAAGTTAAAATTTAAAATTCAACTCACAACTTATTTCATATCTTTATCTATATAATCTTTAATCTATTTTTAATTTAGGTATATTACATATAGATTTGTTTACGGATCCGGTTACCTGTTTAATTCGATGGACTTGACTTGAATCAGATCGAGTTGTGGACATGACATTTGAGGCTCGAGTTCACCTCGACCAGCCAAATTACTATTTAATTAATAAAAAAACTATTTTAATTTAATTTTAAAAATATATAAATATTAATATAAAATAAATATTTTAATATTTTTAAACAGTTAAAAAAAATTTTGAGTCCGACAAATTACGCTGAGTCTTAGACAAAGAAATTTAATGGCCAACGAATCTAGTTCAACTCGATCCATAAACAAATTTAATTGCATATCATTAACGTATAAATCTATAAGTGATTGATCAAAATACATCTATTAAAATTTTATTATTATTTTATCAATTACCCATCTATCACTAGTATTATTTTTAAATTTATTATTATTATTGATTAACCATTATCATTAATATATTAATTTTTTTTAATTATTATTAGACTCTTATTGAGATATCATAATTCATATTCATTTAAGAAGACGACGTAGAGTTAGACATATTTTGATTGTTACGATCCTTTGCAATATCCTTAATTTTTTTAAATGAGAAAGTTGGTTGGTATGATGATAGGAATGAAGCAACAATTGAATTAAAACCATCTTTCCCATATAATTGTTCATTTAATATTAAAAAAAAATTTATATTTATATTTTTATAATTCAATTTAAATAAAAAATTAAATTTTTTATTATTTAAACAGTGATCCGAGTCGATTCTCAGTCTAATACGGTCGGGCCTGTCTAGTCGGACGGACTACCCGACCCTTGAGCAGGTAATGTTAACTTATTTTTGTTGAGGAATCAGACTTTAATGATTCAAGTATGTTGTTGTTAGCTGTATTTGTTCTAGACCTACTCATGGGTCGGGCCGCGACTAATAACTTTTTTTCTTGCCTAGGCTCGGCACGTGGGCTTGAACTGTTCATAATTAATAAAAAATAAAAAATAATTTTTATATTAATATTTATATATTTTATAGTTAAATTTAAAGAAAAGAATTTTTTTTATTCTACGAACAATGATCCGGGCCAAGTTGGGCCGGCTTGAATCACAAAAACATCTGCACAAGCTTGACCTAGTACGAGCCGATCTACCGAGTCCGATAGATTGCCCGGCCCATAAACATGTCTAATTTGTTTTTACTCTAATAGAATAAGTACATTACTATGCATTTATAATCTATTGGGAGGTTAATGTTGATAAATATTTTATAAGTTCGTTATAGCCATTGCAATCCAGTGATAAATATTGTAGTTATATTGACATGAATTTATTGTTATTCATTTCTATACAATTAAATATAGTGACAATCAATTGGACATCAAAATAAGACAATGGATGATAAAAAAAAATTGCGGTAATTCAAAAAGGAAATACAAAGGAGTACTTGAACCAAAAAAAAATATATATATATATATATAGAGGAATACAATAACTCATTAGGACCTGAAAACTTTTAATTGGTCTTGATTAGACCTGCTCATGGGTCGGATAATCCGTCCGGTCAATCCGTATTGGGTCGGGCTTAGATAGGATTTTTTATGTTTCGGGCCGGCCCAACCCGGCCCGAAACAATATTTTTTATTATAATAATATTATTTTATTTAATTTTAATTATAAAAATATAAAAAAAATTATTCCAGTGAACAGTGTATTCGGGCCTAACGGGCCGGGCCAGGCCGACCCAGGGCCGGGTCTGAGCAAAGAAAATTAAAAAAAATCGGACCGCGGCCCGATCCGGCTCGGCCCATGAGCAGGTCTAGTCTTGATTGATGAATAGGTAAAAATGTTTAATTTTTTATATTGTAATAACATTTGTATAATTTAGTATAACATATGAAATCATTCTTATTTATAAACTACAAAAAAAACCTCCGCTTCGCCGGGGCTCAAGGTAATTCTGATTTTTTATAAATTTTTTAATTAATTAATAATAATAAATTAATTTTAAATTATAATTTATTGAATAATAATTATTTATTTAATTTTTTTTATTATTTATTTTTAAATTTAATTATATTTTGTTAATTATGAAAATCAAATTTATAATAATTGTTTATTTATGAATTACGTAATATAAAATGCATTTTTAAATATTATTTATATATATTTAAAAATATTTAAATTTTATTGTATACTGTAAATTTTTTGATAGGAGGTAAAAATAATAAATAAAAAAATAAAATTGTGGTTTGTATTTTATTCTCCTACTCACATAGGCTAGTAGCAAGTTCGTTTTATTCATTTTTTTTTTATAACTTTTTTTTCTAAATGGATTGGGTACAGATCCTAAATCGACTTGCGACTCAACGTGTGGAGCTACGCCTTTAAATACATCATTTAAAAATAAAAATAAAATGAACCTGGAACTTAGCTCAGCTGATTCATGCAGTCATTCTTAAGAGTTGACATCCAGCGCAAGTCTGAGATTCAAATCTCGGCATTTGCAACATCTTCCTTTATCCCTAGGCTGTGGCCTCCTTTGTACCAAAAAATAAAATAAAAATAATTAATAAAATAATTTTTTTTAACTTTTTCCCCTAGTCGATTCGGTACGGATCCTAAATCGACCCGCAAGTCAACGTACGGACCAACCCCTTTAAATACATTATTTAAAATTAAATGTAAAATTAAAATAAAAGTAATTAAAATATATATTTTTTTACTTTTTTCCCCGAACGGATCAGGTACAGATTCTAAATCGACCTGCGACTCAACGTGTAGACCTATGCCTTTAAATACATCATTTAAAATTAAAATAAAAATAAACTTGGATCTTAGCTCAGCTGGTTCATGCAGCCATCCTTAAGAGATGATATCCAGTAGGTTTGAGATTCGAATTTAAGCATCTGCAACCCATTACCCTTAGGCTGCGGCCTCATTTGTAGCCAAAAAAAAAATTTAAAAAAAAATTTAATTTTTTAACTTTCTCTTCGAGTCGGTTCGATACGGATCTTAAATTGACTCTCGAGTCAAAGTACGGACCAACTCCTTTAAATACATCATTTAAAATTAAAATAAAAATAATTAATAAAATATATATTTTTAACTTTTCCTCGAGCCGGTCGGGTACGATCCTAAATCGACCCGCGAGTCAACGTGCAGACTAACCCTTTTAAATACATTATTTAAAAATAAAATTAAAAAACTAATTACTAAAATAAATTTCTTTTTTTTACTTTTTTTTTTCATTCGAGTCGGGTACGGATCTTAAATCGACCCAGGAGTTAACGTGTGGATCAACTCTTTTAAATATATCGTTCAAAAATACATAAAATAAAAATAAAAATAAAAACAAAAAATAATTAATAATTTAAATTTTTTTTTTCAAGCAGTTCGATTATGGATTCTAAATCGACCCGCAAGTGAACGTATGAGCAAACCCTTTAAATAAATCATTTAAAATTAAAATAAAATAAAATAAATTAATAAAATAAATTTCTTATTTCAATTTTTTTCTCAAGCGGCTCGGGTACAAATCCTAAATCGACTCGCAAGTCAACGTGCAAACAATCTCCTTTAAATACATCATTTAAAAAAAATAAACAACTAAAATAATTAATAAAATTAAATTTTTATTTATTTTTTTCTTGAACGGGTCGGGTACGGATCCTAAATCGACCTGCGAGTCAACATGCGGACTAACCCCTTTGAATACATCATTTAAAAATAAAATAAAAAATATTAATAATTTTTTTTAACTTTTTTCCGTGCGGGTACGAATCCTAAATGGATACACGAGTCAACGTGCGGACCAACCATTTAAATACATCATTTAAAAAGTAAAAATAAAAATAAAACTAAAAAACTAAAAATAATTAATAAAATAATTTCTTTTTTATTTTGTTCCGAGCGGGTTAGGTATGAATACTAAATCGACCAGTGAGTCAACGTGCAGACCAACCCTTTTAAATACATCATTTAAAAATAAATAAAAATAATTAATAAAATAAATTTATTTTTAATTTGTTTTCACGAATGAGTCGGGTACGGATCTTAAATTGATCTGTGAGTTATCGTGCAGATCAACTCTTTTAAATACATCATTTAAAAATAAAATTAAAAATTTAAAAAGCTAAAAAAATAAAAAATAAAAAAACTCACCACATATCAAGCAAGGAGCTCGACATGTGGTGAGCAATGCCCATTAGTTTTTTTTTTTTTATATTATTCATTCGGACAAAATTATCCTATGCAATTTTAAAAAAGTTCCCTGAATCCTAAGGATTCAAAAATAATATATTAAACACTTTTTAATGAAGGACAAATCATACATTATATCAAATACTTTCATCAAACTTGATTAAAAGGATTTTTTTTTTTTTTTATTTAACAAGAGATTGAATTAAGACTTACATCCTACACCAACATAAAAAAAAGTAAAAAAACCTTATAAATTTGGAAATTGGAATAAGTGTTACTTCAATAACATCTTGCGAATAAAGTGATGGAAATTCCACAAGAAGTCTTTTATGTTTTTTATTTTATATGAATTTTGTTTAAACAAATATGTTTAATTTATTTATTAATATTGACATATGTTAATTACATATACATTAAACTTTGTTGTTGATGTCATTTAAAAAAAAAAAAAACTTTGTTGTTGATGTCAAACCTCAAAATTTAGACGTCAAATAACAATAATGAATGACAATTACTGAAGTAAGCATAATTATACTATAATGATATTTCATATATTTTACTCACTCAAAATTTAATTAATTAAAATGATTTTTTATACAAGATGAAATCAGACTTGTCCACAAGCGGGTTATCTGTTCAAGTCCGAAAGTCTGTCCGATATTTGGGAGGGTTTGGACAAAAATATTTTGCTTGAAAAATGAGTTTGGACAAAAAAAAAAGAGACTCGTTCAAAAAATGAGCTAAACCTTGGCTCCAACGTACAAAACTAGAGCCCGGCTTGACTCGTTTTTAATTATATAATAATATATAATAAATGTATATAATGTTATAGAATAAACATTAGAAAATATATGTTTTAAAATTTAATAAAATAAAAAAATAAAACTACTAAAGAGTAAAGATTAAATAAAAAAAATATGTTTTTTATTTTTCTTAGAAAAAAAATAATGAGCAGGTCTAAATGGATCTGGACTACTCATTTACAAATCTAAACTAATCTGGATTGAATTTTAAGCCTGAATTGTCGAACTTGGACAAACAAATATGGTATTAGTACCATATCTAAGCTCGGCTTGAATCTGATCCAGACCAACACATAAACACCTCTAGATAAAGCCCATGATAGTATTATTATTGGGAAGTTTGAAAGAAATAAAAGGTGAGTTGCTTGAAAACATGAAAGAAGAAAAATCAATTGTTGCATTATCAAATGTACGAGGAAATAAGTTTATAAGTATCAAGGTAATTAACATATTTTGTAATTGTATTTGATTGTGATTAAAACTTGATCAAGTTTTTTAAACATTTTTCTTAAAAATTTATGAAAATTTATCATTTTAGTAAACAAATGTGTTAACAATAAATTTACATTAACTTGCATGTGCTTATCAACTAAGCACACCGATGATATCATCCGTAATTAAGAAAACAAAGCAATTAAAAAGTGATAAACTTTTATCTTACTCAAATGCATTGCACTCAAATATTCTTAATTATTTTAGAATTATAAATTATTATTTGATACTAATTAATACAAAAATTCATTTATTTTAGGGTATTGGATTATGAAAGTGATACGATAATAATATACTTAATGTCTGAGAAGAAAATGCAAGAATTGGAAATCAATTTAAGAAAATTATTGATCCACCATTTGTAACTAGACCTGCTCATGGGTTGGGTAGTCCGCCTGACAAGTCCGGTCCGTATTGGACCGGACCTAGGCAGGTGATTTTGTGATCCGGGCCGACCGGGATCATTGTTAATAGAATAAAAAAAATATTTTTATTTAAATTTAATTATAAAAATAAAATATTTTTTTATTAATTATAAATAGTAAATTCGAGCCCTTGGGCCAGCCCGAGCCAGTCCAAATTTGGGCCTAGGTAAGGAAAAAAAGTTCTGGGCCACGGCCCGGCATGATCCATGAACATGTCTATTTGTAACTACAAAGATAAAAAACAATTATAATATTTAATATCATTTAATCATTTATTATTATTATTTTTTAAATTATAATAAAAAATTATTTGGTTTGATTTTGTAGATCAAGGTATATTCATCAAAATAATTATAATGCATATATGAAGAGTGACTTTGATATGATGTTTGCCAAGCATGCAACATGAGAAAGCATAGTGCAAAAAATGCAAAAAAATCAACTGTAGATTATGGATCATGGTAAAAAAAAATTCATACATGAACATTTATATGCATAAAATAAGTACGCAGCTCTAAAACAAAATTACAAATTGATTTATATTATGTAAATAATTATATGTTAAAAATGAAAACAATGATGAAAAAAAAGCATTTTAGCCACTTTATTTAAATCATAAACTTTCATTCTGAAATTAATATATATTGAGTACTTAGAGGACAAGTCACTTTTGAAAAAATCTATGATCCATCATTTGCAACTTTAAAGGTCAAAAAATAATTGTAATATTTAACAACATTTAATCATTTTTATTATTTTTGAAATTATAATAAAAACTTATTTGATTTGATTTATTGATCATGGTATATTCATCAAAGCAATTGTAATTATTACCATCAATAAAGAGGCACATTAGCTGCTGTTTGTAAAGCATGCAGAGGCGAAGTTAGGAATACTGTTAAAGGGTCTGATATATATATATATATAAAGATTTAAAGTAAAAATAATTCGTTAAAAAATAGACTTGTCCAAGAGCTGGGTTATTCGTCTAGTTCGATAGTCCAACCCGAATAGATTTTTAAAATTTAGGCCTGATTGAGATTTATTTTTTAATTTAAAAATATTTTTATTGAATTTTAATTATAAAATATCTTTACAAATAAAATATAAAAAATATTTTTTTTAATATTAAAAAATAGCATCAAATGCCGTTGGACTGGACTAGGCAAGCAAAATCTTTTATTATCCGAATTTGGTTTGATCCAATCCATGAACAACTCTATTATGAAAATGTTAGATTTAAATATTATATATAATATTAAAATTACAAACAATATATAAAAATCTTATAATAAAATATATATTTTTTCAATTTTCAAATATTATAAATCATGTTGCACATGTAAAAAATTTAATAAGAATGTCAAAGAAATTATAATCTAATTAAAATAATTAAAATATACATAGAATTATTTAATATTACAAAAGAAAAACATAAGATTACATACATTTAAAAAAAGTAAAAAAAGTAATGTACAATTTGTATTAAATATTGTAATAGTTTAATTTTTTTTTTTAATTTTTTTCATTATGAGTATAGAATGAAAAATATTAACACAATAATTAACGTAAATATATCTATTTGATTGATTGAAAAGGTAGAGAAAATTACGTTAATAATAATGAATGATATATAAACTAAAAGTTTTATCAAATTTATCATATCAAATTACAAATTTTACAAAAAAACCAAATTGAAATTTTTTGGAAGGCCAAATATAATTTTATCTTAGTTTTGAAAATTTAGGGGGGGGGGGGGCAAATATAATTTTAAAAAATTTTGGGAAGCCAAAAACTATTTTACCTTATTATACAAAAAGCCTTAAAAAATTTACAGGCCCCTTAAAGCATACAACGAGACAAGCACTATACCAAAAATGAGTTTATGCAGCATTTTCTTAGCATCATTTTAGAAATGATGTAAAAAACTTTTAAAACAACATTTTCGCAACACTTAGGAAATTGCTACCATATATTCATGATCCAAATAAGTTACAACACTTTTCAATTTTTTAAAGCATTATAAATGTGCTGTCAAATGTCAATAATTTAAGAAATTTGATAATCTTTAAAAATATTAAGATAGATGCTGTATAAAAAATAAATAAAGAAGTTGGACCTCATCATGCTTGAATCAACTATAATTATCAAGTGAAAAAATGTTCCAACTGTACAATTTTGCTTAAAAAAAGTGAAAAACAAAACTTCAGGGATTTAGAAAAAATATTTGTTATATATATATATTAAATTAAAAAAATTGAAAAACAAAACTTCAGGGATTTAGAAAATATTATTTTAAAAACACACAAATAAAAAAAAACAAAATATCATATTTTACACCAAATCAAAATTCAAAATAAAAAAATATCAAAGGTTTTTTTTTAGAAAAAAATCGAAGAACTTTGGTTCCTAAGCTTATTGTTTCTCTCTAACATCTGCTCGTCTTCCCTCAAATCGAAGAACACTGCTGATAAGTTCTTAATTTCATATATTTTCATGTATTATTTTCGTATACTTTGTGCTTTAATTTTTAAGTTCCTTGACAAATTATTATATTTTTATGAATTATAGGTATTTTGGATGAGATGAAGTCAAAACATGTCAATTATGATGATAAAGAGCTTATAAAGTCACAATCAAAAGATGGAAGAGGATTTGGGAGTCAAAAAGATCAAATTCTTAGTGCTAGATGATCAGGCAAATCTGACCTCTGGAGCTTGTTGCAAGGAAATCATTATGTTAAAGTCATTATTTGAAGAAACTTTTTTTTGACTTTTGAAGTTGACTTGAATACCTTTCCAACGATAGTTTACACGCCTAAATCGGACAACGGATGGTCATCCAAATCAGCCGACGAAGTGCGAGACAGTGCAGCAGTCGTGAAACCGACTTCAGCGAGCAAAAAGGTGCAAATTAGTGTACTCGGCGCCAACCTTACTGCCTCCAAAATCGAGAAAAACGGCAAAACTCGTAAAACTTGCCTATTTTGCACTCTTTTGCCTCCTAGCTTCCTTGATCAGCAAGAAAGGGTTTTCAAGGTCAAAAAGCTCCATAAATACCATCTTTTGAGCCATCAACTAGGACATGCTTTTGATTATTTATCAGTCTTCTTCTTCTTCTTTTTGTTTTACTTTATTTTTTTCTTAGTTTCTTTTGAATATTCATGTTTATGTTGACAATGCCTATGCAAGGCTAAACTTCTCTTTGGTTAAGGGTGATTTCAAAGCCCTAGATATGTTATGTAATTAATTTTTAGATTCTATCATATATTAGTTTTCTATCAAAGTTGTTTATGTTCTTCTACAAGAATTGTTCATGATATTGTCTTGATTTGTTTAGGTGGCCAACTAGATAGATCTTGATAATTATCTAATGCTAGTTTATGAATCTTGATCCGTTTAATTGTCTTGATTTCTATTTAATATTGGCAATTTGTAATTCATAATTATATTGGGTTTTCAGGAATTATGAAGTAGAACATAACATAAGTTGAATGAATCCATGTTTATGTGTTTGTTGCTTTGATCAACCTATCTTTCTTATCATAAAGCTGCTATCACTTTGAATCTAATGATGTTTATCTTAGGTTATTTGATAGTTAGAGATTAAGTAGTGGGGTTCGTCCTACTTAACGACGAACTAAGGAAGGATTGGGGTAACACAGGATGTTGTTATCTACGGTTGTTAACTTTGATAGCTAATTGATGTTGATAGATCTGAATTTGATTTTTAACATTGTCTAGTGGTGGAGAATGAAACCTTAACCATATTTTCTCATATTTGATTACTTCTTTTTTACTTGCTTTCTTACTTTTATTGTTTTCTTTAGTTTAAACTGATTTCAAAAACCCCCTTTTATTTTGTTTTTCTTGAATTTAAGTATAAACTAATAACTCTTAAATTAAACACCAATCTCTGTGGACTCGACCCTTGCATGCTACTTTGCTATATTGATCATATTAATTGCAAGGTTTAATAAAGATACACTCTTTTGGATGCATCAAGTTTTTGGCGCCGTTGTCGGGGATTGCTTTCTTTAGTTTATTAATTATTTGGTTTAATCTTATTTTCTGTTTTAATTAGTTTATTTTCTTGTTTTCTTTTTCAGTGAATGTTCCAATCTCCCAAAGAAGAAGAACCTCACTTAAGACTTAGGAGAATTCGGGAATTCATAGCTTTCCACCAAAGAATAAACGAAGAGTTGATCCAAACTGTCCAAGAGGAGCAAGAAGAGATGGCAACAAACAACTGAACTCTTAAGGAGTTAGTCGCTCCGGACTTGGATCAACAACCTTTGTGCATAGAATATCCTGAACTTGAGGTAGCTTTTGAACTCAAATCTGGTTTAATTCATTTTCTCCCAACGTTTCATGGTTTTGTAGGAGAGGATCCAAATAAGCACCTCAAGGAATTCCATGTAGTATGCTGAAGCATGAGACCAACCGGGATCTCGGAAGAGCAAATTAAGATGAGAGCCTTTTCATTCTCTCTAGCTGACTCGGAAAAAGAATGGCTCTACTATCTACCATCCGGGACAATCACTACATGGAATGCAATGAAGAGAGCATTCTTGGAAAGATATTTCCCAGCATCTAAGGCTGCCAACATTAGAAAGGAAATATGTGGGATTCAGCAAATATTGGGAGAGGTTCAAAAAATTTTGTGCACCATGTCTACATCATCAGATAAGTGAACAACTAATCATCCAATATTTCTATGAAGGTCTCTTGCCCATAGAGAGACGATAAATGCAGTAAGTGAGGGAGTACTAGTTGATAAAACTCTCAAAGCTGCTAGACTTCTCATCTCCAATATGGCAGACAACTCACAACAGTTCAACATGAGAGATGAACTACCACCATAACCAAAGAAAATGAATAAAGTAAGTATATCATCTCTTGAACAAAAATTTGATAAACTGACTTCTCTTGTGAAACGAATGGCTGTAGGTCAAATACAGCAAATTAAGGCTTGTGGTATATGTTCAAACATGGGGCACCAAACTGATATGTGTCCAACATTTCAAGATGATCCAAACGAACATGTTAATGTTATGGGTGGATTTCCGGGCCAACCAAGAAAGTATGATCCCTACTCAAACACTTACAATCCAGGATGAAGGGATCATCCAAACTTTAATTATGGAGGAAACCAATCACAAGTTGCTCCTCCACCCTTTAATGATAGACAATCGGGTTTTCAGCAAAGAACGCAACAACCATACCAAACTCGAGAACAAGTGCCTCCATCTCAAAATTCAGGTAAGTCTCTTAAAGACCTTTTCAATTCTCTTGTTACTAATAATTTGCAATTTCAACAGAAAATGGAGGCAAACGTTCAGGAAACAAGGACAAGTTTTCAGGAAAATATCCGCAATTTAAAGAATCAAATGGCAATAATAATGAGTCAATCACAAGCAAGGGATTTCGGGAAATTACCTTCCCAAACCATACTGAATCCCAGAGAAAATACCAATGCCGTAACCTTAAGAAGTGGGAAACAGCTGGAGACACCACAAAAGGATAGTGCTCAAAGGGAGGACAACACCATGGCATCATCTTCACATCCCAATGAGCCACTACAAAAGGTAATTCCTAAACCATCTTTTCCTTCTTATATAACTCCTCCACCTTTTCCTAGCAGGTTAGCAAAATCCAAGAAGGAGGAGCAAGAGAAGGAAATTTTGGAAACCTTCCGAAAAGTAGAGGTGAACATTCCTTTACTAGATGCTATCAAGAAAGTGCCAAGATATGCCAAGTTTCTAAAAGAGTTGTGCACTTCTAAACGAAAGTTGAAAGGGAATGAAAAGGTAAGTGTGGGGGAGAATGTGTCAGCTATTCTTCAAAAGAAACTCCCACCTAAATGCAAGGATCTAGGTATGTTTACCATTCCTTGTAAGATAGGCAACACCAGGTTTGAGCGTGCTATGCTAGATCTAGGAGCATCCATTAATGTAATGCCATATTCAATTTATGCTCCATTGAATCAATGATCATTAGAGGAAACCGGTGTTATAATACAACTTGCTGAACGTTCTAACACTTATCCTAGAGGAGTTATAGAAGATGTCCTAGTGCAAGATAATGAGTTGATTTTTCATGCTGATTTCTATGTTCTTGAGATGGAAGATGAGATGTCTTCTAATCCAACACCCATTCTTTTAGGGAGGCCATTCTTAAAAATAGCTAGGACTAAAATAAATGTGCATGATGGAACTTTAACTATAGAATTTGATGGCGAGATAATTCATTTTAATATTTTTGAGGCCATGAGATACCCTAGTGATGTGCACTATGTTTTTACTATTGATATAATTAACTCTTTGGTACAGAAAGCTTTTGAATTAAATGGTGAAGATAGTTTGAAAGTAGCCATTAACAGGTAGCCTGGCTTGGAAAATTCTAAAGGAGAAGAGAAACTCGCCTTGAGTGAACAAGTGGAAGAAGCAATAGCATCGTTACAAGCATTACCACCTAAAGATGCAAGGTTTGATGTTTCATTTATTGAATTGCCTTTATCTAATAAGAAACTTCTACCTTTAATTTTGCAGGCACCAACTTCGAAGTTGAAACCATTATCGGACCACTTCAAATATGTGTTCTTAGGTGAAAAGGACACACTACTAGTCATAATTACCAAAGAGCTCACACCTTTGCAAGAAGAGAGACTTATCCGGGTGCTTAGAGAGCATAAGACAGCAATTGGTTGGACAATTGCCGATATCAAGGGAATAAGCCCATCTCTGTGCATGCACAGGATTTTGTTAGAGGAAGGGTCCAAACTAACAAGAGAAGCACAACGTAGATTAAATCCTCCTATGATGGAGGTGGTGAAAAATGAGATACTGAAGCTCCTAGATGTTGGAGTGATCTATCCAATCTCGGATAGCAAATGGGTGAGTCCGGTCTAAGGGGGCGTTTGGTACCTTCCCAGGAATCACATTCCATGGAATTTGATTCCTGAGAATGTGATTCTTGGGAATGTGATTCCTAAGAATGTAACTTTCCAGCGTTTGGTATACATAGGAAAGTGCTAATTAAAATCCTGAGAATGTGATGATAATTTCCGAAATTACCCTTATCAAAAAATGTAAATTTTATTAATTTTAAAAATTTTCAATGATATTTATTATTAAAAAAATATTTATACTAAATATTTAAAAATAATATTTTAAATTTGAGTTACTTTTAGGATAAAAAATATTTATTAATAATAAAATTTTGAAATTACTCTCATGTAGTTAAAAAATTAAAAGGCTGGATGCAAATTAAATATTATTTAAATATTTTAATGATATTTATTATTGACAAATATTTGTACTAAATATTTAAAAATAATATTTTAATTGGTAATTTGAGTTATTTTTATGATAAAAAATATTTGTTAATAATAAAATTTGAAATTACTCGCATGTAGTTAAAAAATTAAAAGACTATATGCAAATTAAATATTATTTAAATATTTTAATGATATTTATTATTAACAAACATTTGTACTAAATATTTAAAAATAATATTTTAATTGGTAATTTGAGTTATTTTTATGATAAAAAATATTTGTTAATAATAAAATTTCTAAATTACTTTCATGTAGTTTCAAAGTAAAAGGCTGTATAAAAATTAAATATTATTTAAATATTTTAATGATATTTATTATTAACAAATATTTGTACTAAATATTTAAAAATAATATTTCAATTGGTAGTTTGAGTTACTTTTATGATAAAAAAATGTTTGTTAATAATAAAATTTTAAGGTACTCTCAAGTAATTAAAAAATTAAAAAGCAAAATGCAAATTAAATATTATTTAAATATTTCAATAATATTTATTATTAATAAATATTTGTACAAAATATTTTAAAATAATATTTTAATTGATAATTTTAACTCAAATGGAAAAAAAGGATAATGTTGTCTTTAACTTTCCAACTACATGGGAAAGTTACTTTCCCACCACTTCTCATGGGAATCACATTCCAATGCTTGTGGGAAAGTAACTCTCCAAGGAAAGTTAAATTCCCAGGAAAGTAAGCAGTTTTTAGTATACCAAACATGGGAATCACATTCCCACCAATTACTTTCCATGGAAAGTGATCACTTTCCATCATACCAAACGCCCTCTAAGTAGTTCCTAAAAAGTCCAGTGTAACTGTTGTTAGAAATAATGAGAATGAACTTGTTCCTACTAGAATTCAAATAGGGTGGCGAGTTTGTATTGACTATGTAAACTTAATTCAACAACTTGCAAATGCCACTTTCCTTTACCTTTTATTGATCAAATGCTTGAAAGCTTAGCTGGCCATTCTCACTATTGTTTTCTTGATGGATTTTCAGGTTACAATCAGATTGCAATTGCTGCGGAGGACCAAGAGAAAACCACCTTCACATGTCCCTTTGGTACTTTTGCATATAGGCGTATGCCATTTGGTCTTTGTAATGCACCAGCTACACTCCAAAGGTGTATGGTTAGCATCTTTTCAGATTATGTAGAAAACATCATAGAGGTTTTTATGGATGATTTTAGTGTCTAAGGTGATTCTTTTGATAGATGCCTAGAGAACCTTACCCTTATACTTAAAAGATGCATGGAAACTAACCTTGTATTGAATTGGGAAAAATGTCACTTTATGATAGAACAAGGAATAGTTTTAGGCCATGTTATTTCTTCTAAGGGAATAGAAGTAGATAAATCTAAAATAGATATTATGCATTCTTTACCACCTCCCACAAATGTGAGAGAGGTTCGTTCTTTTCTTGGACATGTAGGTTTCTATAGAAGATTTATCAAAGACTTCTCAAAGATAACACAACCTTTTTGCAAGCTGTTATAAAAAGATGTGAATTTCCACTTTGATGATAATTGCAAAGAGGCGTTTGAAACTTTGAAAGGACTCTTGACATCAGCTCCTATCATGCAACCACCAGATTGGAATGTACCTTTTGAAATTATGTGTGATGCTAGTGACTATGCCATTAGAGCTGTTTTGGGCTAACGGGTTGGCAAAGCCTCACATGCCATATATTATGGCTCCCGAACTCTTAACGATGCTCAATTAAACTATTCCACTACTGAAAAAAAACTTTTGGCTGTTGTATTTGCTTTAGAAAAATTTCGTTCTTATTTAATTCGTACTAAAGTAATTTTATTTTCTGACCATGCAGCTCTTAGGTATTTGCTCACTAAGAAGGAGGCCAAACCAAGGTTGATTAGATGGATACTTCTCTTACAAGAGTTTTGTAGACACCTAATTTTGTCCGGACCACTAAATTAGGTACGTTTTCTTCCTAAATTGATGTTTCAGAATGCTAAAAGGCTTTTCTCATCCTACAGGTGGTACTCCGAGACTTAGTCTAAGAAAGGAGACAAAAAAAAGTCAAACTCGAAAAAGTCAATCGCAAAAAAGTCAACCCCAAAAAAGTCAACTACTAAAAAAGTCAACCCACTTTCAAAATCAAGATTTGAGGTTCAATTGAAAAACGGTGAAAGAATTTTGATAATCCGAGGTCTACATTGAAAGATATGGAGGTCGGAAGTTGGGTTACGGAATCTCAATAGAAAAGAAACCCTAGTTCAGAAAATTATGGGAAAAGTGCTTGAACGATCAAATTGGTTAAAATTGAAGGTCTCAAATGAAATATAAGCACTGACTATGGGTAATGGAGAAGCTACTTGGAAGAAAAAATGATAGAAAAGTCAATTTGGAAGAAAACTGAGAATTAGGATTTTTGGTGGATTTCGGTGAAATTTGGGAGAATTACAAAAATGACCCGATTCGGTAGAACTAAAGCCACTAATTGATGAAGAGTGATTAAACAAGGATAGCCCAAGGCTCAGTTTGAAGAAAATCTTAAAATTGGACTTGTTTTGAGCAAAATCGGGTTTCAAAGGTAAAAAAGGCAAAATTGGAAAATGTGGGAAAAATAGCAAATGAACTCCAAAATTTCTGAAAATTTACAAATCTCATTCTTAAATCATTTTGAAGAGATTGGAGAAAGAAAATCTTGATTCGGAGTTCGTTTACAAAATGGTCAAATCCCGGGTCCACTATGTAGAAATTCAAGAGGATAAATCCCGAAAAAATAGTAAACGAGTTCCAAAAATACTAAAAATGTGCAAATCTCATTTTAAAATTATTTTTAAGATATTGGTGAAAGAAAATCTTGATTCGGAGTTCGTTTGCAAAATGGCCAAATCCTGGGTCCATTATGTAGTAATTCAAGCAGATAAATCCCGAAAAAATAGAAAATGAGCTCCAAAAATTATGAAAACTTTCAGATCACATTTTTAAATTATTTTGAAAATATTGGTGAAGAAAAATCTAGATTCGGAGCTCGTTTAAAAAATGGTAAAGTTCGAGTGCATAAAAGGGGCAATTTTGGAAATAAATCCGAAATAAATAGCAAATGAACTCGAAAAATTTTGAAAAGTTTCAGAATTCAATTTTTTATTATTTCAGAAGTATTGAAAAAAATAAAATTCGAATTTGGAGTCCGTTTGCTATTTATTTAGGTTCGGGGGGCAAAAAAATCATTTCACCAAAGAAACCAAAAAGGGCAAATTTGTAATTGATGAAAATATGAAAGAAGAAGGAATTGCTGAGATTTTTTCTACCCTTGGTCAGCCAACATAGAGGAGAAGAAGGAAGCTTGAACAATTTAATTATCTAGTCACTATCAAGCCACATGCTACCACTAACACCTTGCAAATGGTCCCCCTTCATCCAATGGCTTAGGAGCCTTGTAGGAAAGTTGAATGCACCATCCAATGGCCAAATTTAAATGCCAAGATGAAATTTTTATTTGTCATGAAAGAACCCCCATCTAATGACCAATAATGGAAGAAAAAAGATGAGCACAATTCATCCAAGGGTGAGCATCCATTCGGTTGAGCAAGGGAGTACATGGGATTATCTCTTTTCATCCAATGGCTTAGGTCATCTACAAGGGCTGAGTACACATGTTGAGGGCTGGATTTAATTTACAAGATTTCATTTTTATGTTGTCCTCATCTAATGACCAAGAATGGAAGAGCACAACTCATCCAAGGGTAGACACTCAAGAGGGGCAAGCAAGAGAGTGTATAGGATTGGTCCTCTTTTGCATCTAAGGGCTAAGGTTACTACAAGGGCTGAGAACACATCTTAAGGGCTGCTATCAATTGGCAAGATGACATTTTTATGTTGTCATCAAAATATCTTAATCTAAAGGCCAAGATTGGAGGAGCAAAAGTGCAATTCCCATCCAAGTGTTAGAGGGCCATTCGGCCAAGGCTAAAGGGAAGGGGTGATTTCATTTTTTAGAGGTTTTTTGGCTGGAAACAGTAGCTAATTTAGCAAAGAAAAAGGTTTTGAAAGAAAGAAAAAAAGGTTTTCAATAGAGAGCTTGAAGGTAGTCGTCTCTACCAAGTTCTAAGCATAGCTTTCTTCTTGATTTCCATGGTGTTTTCTTGATTTTCTATCATGTTTTCCTACTACATTTTTCATAGAAATAAAGTTTTTTAATGTTTACTTATGTTTTCATCCCTTATTCTTCATTAAAATGGTGGAAAATAATTTTTTTCTTATGGTTTCATGCTATGGCCGAATATGGCTTATTTACTTGCCTTGGTTTTCCTTTTTTTCTTCCTTGCATGTTGTTGTGAAAAATGATTTTTATAAGTTTTTTTAGAGTATTCTAAGGTTCTGATTTTTTTACAAAATATGAAGCAAAAAGGTTGAAATGGCTACATGATATTGGCTAGACCAAGTGACCATGGTTAGGAGAGAGGCTATGTCCATTTTTACCTACCATGAAGCTCACCTTAATTTTGCTGTTTTACATGGTTTATTTTCTATTTTATTGAGATGGAAAGGCTTCATGATCTTGGCAAGACCAAGTGATTATGGTTAGGTGAGAGGCTATGCCCATTTGATACCAACCATGGAGCTTAAATTTCCTTGTTTTACTTACTAGTTTTGCTTGTTATTTGTTTTGCATGTCTATGTTAAATCTTTTATATATATGTTCTTTATATTATTTTCTATGCTATATTTACTTATATATTTCATTTCCATGCTTGATATTGTATCCTTTCATATTCGACCATGGTTGTTCATATGCTCATGTTGTGCATTTTTTTTTATGTATCATGTCTTACATGTTTGCATTTTCATCATTTTTTTTCATGACCATTCGGCAACTTCACTTTTTGTATGCCTTGCATGTACATTTTCCTTTTGCTTCTTAACTTGTTTGCATCTCCATGTCATGAACTTGTACATTTTGATTTTAGTATGCCATGTGCTTATGAAAATACTATGATAAAATGCCATAATTTTTTTTCATGACCATTCGGCACTTCACTTTTTGTATGCCTTGCATGTGCATTTTCCTTTTGTTTCTTAACGTGTTTACATTTCCATGCCACGAGCTTGTGCATTTTGATTTTAGTATGTTATATGCTTATGAAAATGTCATGACATTATGCATCTTAATATGATTTGTCATGTACTTGTGTCATTTACTAAATAGGATTGCATTAGAGTCTCATGTGATCATTTGGCCTCTTCTTGCATCCCTTGCCTTGTCATGCATTTGCATTTTGTTTAGGTAACATGCTTTGCATTTTCATATATTGAAATTGTGTATTAGTTGCTGTTTGTTCCAGCATTGACATTAGTTTCATGAGTCATTGTATGTTCATAGTATTGCTATGCATGTTCATTATATTTTAGGTCTAGGCCATATTAGTATTGCCATGCATATTGAGTCTTAAATCACATTGGTATTATCATGCATTACTATGCTATTTAGGTCTTAGGTTACATTAGAATTTTCATGCATATTCATAACATATTAGGTCCAAGTCATATTTGCATTGTCAAGCATTGCATGCATATTGAGTTAGGATAGCATATATTGCCATGCAAATTCATGCTAGACATTTAGGTTGTCTTGAATTGTCATGCATTTCCTTTACCATTTAGACCTTTAGACCATGCATTTCATACATTTTATTTGCTGTATGATCATGCATTCCATGTCATTGCCACTTGATTTGTGACTTAGGCCAATTAATGGCTCAAAGTCATGCTCTCTTGAGCATACTTGTGGAAAATTAAGGATTTGTCAAATTGATTATTCTACCTTTGTGATTTTTTTTACTTAGCCAACTTTTGTCCAAAGTTTTTAAATGTTTAGCTACTGTCCTTAGGTCTTTAGGATAATCTCCAACAATTTTTACTTTGATTTTTGAATGAATTTATCAAAGGCAAAAAAATGTGTTTTGACAAAGCAGTTTTTTTTTCACCAAGTACTCAAACTTCTCTGATTTTTCTGGGCAGTCATCTTTAATCAAAAAATTAAGCCAATTTTTTCACATGTATTTTTACATTTTTTGAGTCTCCATTATTTGTTTTATATTTTTTTTCAATTTTTAAAAATAGGATTAAAAATCGTGTGGAAAAATCGGACAGTAGAGGTAGATTTGAAATCAAAAGAGGAATAATGGTTGAATTTGGCTAAGGCATTTAGAGGGGGTTGGTTAGAAGATTTAGATACTCTCTTAGGGTAGTTTCTAAGCCTTTTTAAACTTTAAAAATGATTCTATAAATCTCGGGTTAAGGGTGGTTAAGTTCGGGAGTTTAAACTTAGGAAATTAGAGCCATTTTAAAAGGGTTTGGTAAAGGTTTTAATTTTTATTCAAGTTTTCCTCAAAATTGTTTTCAAACAATTACAAAGTATTTTTTTTTTTAAAAAAATCTAATTTGAAATATTTTTCTAAGGTAGCCGGATATCTTTTTAGATATACAAATTTTTGTATTTAGAGGAAAATATATATTTTCATGCATTGCATTTTCCATGTTCATGCATTTTATTTAAATGTGTGATTTTTGCTATGATATTTTCTATGGTATTATTTTAATTCATATTTTATGATCTTATATTTGTTTGCCATATGATTTTGAATGTTTCATGATATCCTATGCTTTTTATTTAGTTATTTTTGTCATATTGTTTAGCATATACTATGTTCATGCATTATTATTATTATTTTTATTTTTATTTTCATTTTTCATGCGTATTATATGTTAGCATTATTTTAATTTCATGTTTTTTCTTGTCATTAAGATCATATTCCATGTCATTTAGGTTATTTTATTTATAACATGCCATTTCATTTAAAATATGTCATATCATTTAAAATTACCATATTATTTAAATCATTTTATCTCATTTAGAATATACCATGATACTTAGGATTTTTCATTTTACTTAGAATATACTATGTCATTTAAATTATGTCATATCATTTAGGTTGCATTATATTATCTAGACTTTGCCATGTCATTTTATTTATGTCATACATGTTCATGTTAATATTTTTAAATGTTTTGAAAAAGATAATGATTTTCAATAAAAATAAAGATATTCCCGAGTTAAAATAATTCATGAGTTCTCTACCGGGTTTGCTGGAGGGAATATCATCAATTATCATTAATAAAGGAATATCTTTCTTTAAAAAAAAACGATAATGATTCAGAAAGTTTCCAAATGAATAAAAATTTGTATATTTTGCCGATTTTGTCGAGGAATATAGGAAAATTTTGAATTAATAAATTTCGGATCATTTTCAATTAAAAATGGAATTATTTTTCTTAAAATTGGGAATTAATTTAAAATACCAAATTAAAAAATGACTTTTTACTGAGACTTGAGATACACACGATTAATAAGGTACCGTTTTATACGGGCATTGTGGGGGTGCTAATCCTTCCCCGCACGTAACCGAGTCCCGAACCCGATTCTTCGATATTCTCTGGTTTATAACGCAGACTTGAAATTGGTTTTAAAAATATTTTAATTAATTTTAAAATGTTTTACAAAACTGGTTTTAATAGGTGGCCGATCACACCTAGCTAAAAAAGATTGGTGGCGGCTCCATGTCTTTTTCAAGGTCATTTTCAAAACCTTCATTTTTCAAGAGGAATTAAGTCGTCTTTTCCTCTGTTTTTTTCAATGTCATGCTTAACGAATAATAAAGTTTTGCGATGAGACTTGTTACTGTTATTTTTTTTAGGTTGCGACAAGTTTGATTTAGAAATAAGAGATAAGAAAGGTAAAGACAACCTGGTTGCTGACCATCTTAGCCGATTAGTTCATGAAGAGGATGCACTACCGTTGCATGAGAACTTTCCGGATGAGCAACTCTTTTCCATAAGCACAACAACCCTTTGGTATGCTGATATTGTTAATTACTTAGTTACCAAACAATTGCCACAAGAGTTGACAATAGTCCAAAGACATAAGATCAATTTTGATGCCAAATACTACATTTGGGATGGGCTTTACCTTTGGAAGCATTGCTCTGATCAGATTATAAGAAGGTGTGTACTTGAATCTGAATTTCATTCTATTCTAACCTTTTGTCACTCTTATGCATGTGGATGGCACTTTGGGCCCAAAAGAACAACCATGAAAGTGCTTGATAGTGGATTTTATTGGCCTACCTTATTCAAAGATGCATACCTCTTTTGCAAGTCATGTGATAGGTGCCAAAGAACAGATAACTTAGGTGCTAGAAATCAAATACCTCAAACTCCCATACTAATTGTTGAAAATTTTGATGTATGGGACATGGATTTTATGGGACCTTTTCCTTCTTCTTATGACAATCTCTGTATATTACTTACCGTTGATTATGTCTCAAAATGGGTGGAAGCAAAAGCCACTCGGACTAATGATTCTAAAGTTGTTTCAAATTTTGTGAAGACTAACATTTTTGCAAGGTTTGGAACACCAAAGGACATAATCAGCGATCGAGGTACTCACTTTTGTAATAGGTCCATGGAATCACTTTTAAGAAGATATAACATCACACATAAGGTTTCCACATCCTATCATCCTCAAACTAGTGGGCAAGCTGAAGTATCAAATCGAGAGATAAAATCCATCCTTGAAAAGACTGTCAATCCAAATCAGAAGGATTGGAGTTTACTTCTAGATAATGCACTTTGGGCTTATAGAACAACATACAAGACACCCATTGGTATGTCTCCTTATCATCTTGTTTATGGTAAGCCTTATCATCTTTCAGTTGAATTAGAACATAAAGCATATTGGGCTATCAAACAATGCAACATGGAAATGGATGAGGCAGGTAAGCAACGAAAACTTGACCTACAAGAATTAGAGGAGATAAGGAATGATGCTTATGAGAATTCTAGAATTTACAAGGAAAAGACTAAGGCTTTTCATGATAAGATGATTTTAAGAAAGAATTTTGTTGTTGGACAAAAAGTTCTTCTTTTTTATTCCCGCCTTAAGTTATTTCTTGGTAAGTTGCGTTCTAGATGGATGGGACCTTTTGTTATTACTAATGTTTTTACTCATGGTGCAGTTGAAATTCAGAATCTAAAAACAAGTAATGCTTTCAAAGTGAATTGACATAGGCTGAAACCTTACTATGAGAACTTTCCAATACAAAATGTAGAGGAGTTACCACTTTATGAGCCTAATTATGTTGAATAATGAAGGCATGAGTCTAAGTCGGGCTGAGGACAATAAACCAAGCACTTTTTGAGAGGCAACCCAAAATGATGGAGAGCACATATTATAATCAGATTTGCTATTCCTTACTCTCCATCATTCTATCTTTTATTGTTTTTATTTAGTTTGTTTTGGTTAGTAATTCTTTTCTTTTAAACATGATTCTTATATTTGGGGATAATAGAATTACATTGATCACAATGTAAGAATTAAGTGTGGGGGGAAGAATTTAGGATTTCCTTTAGTTTAGTTTTGTTTTTAGTATGTTCTAGTTACTTTCAATACTATGATGGGATATGAATTGAATAGGTCTGAAACTGATCATTAGTGGTAAGTTTTACATGAGAATTAAGCTTGATATCACTATTTTTCATGAGCTATTGTTAATATTATATGTTGATTGAGAAAGAAGCATGTTTAGACTTAATATTGACTTGTATAATCATCCTTGTGAGTTTTGAGCCTATATGATTGATGCATTATACATATCAATCTAATTTCTTTCTTGTGTGCTCTTATGATTTCATGATTCTCTAGAACTTGTTTTAAACCTTTTTGAGACTATATTGATGCATGTAACTACATGGATATGATAGAGGTATTAGGATTATAACCAGGGCTAAACAGCCATTCCTTATTGATGTTCTAAGAGAACATCCCCCTAGTGAACCAATTTGAGCCTACATTGAATAAGCTATTTCTTTGGTAACCATATCTTACCCTAGCCTAAACACATTTATATCTTTACCCTGGTTCTAAAGATGGACTAGAATGTTTGAGACATATTGCAAAAATAAGGAATACTTTTTGAAAAGATGGGTTAGAACAAAGGATAAGTGTGGGAGAAGAGAGATGCAAAAGTCAAGAGAAAAAGAAAAGGGAACATTGTAAAAATACATTCCCATAAAAAAAATGAAAAAAAAATGGAATCATCTCTTGAACTTCTAGTTAAAGAAAGAAAAAAGAATGTTACAAGGTTGGTTAGAATGAAGCAAAGGCTCAACATGAATATTTAGCCTATCTTATTTTGTGAGTTTTGAGAAGTTTTATTTGTATGATCTTATTATGTCTCTAAACTCTATGAAATCTTTGGAACTTTTGTGATATCTTTATCCTTTTATTCTTTAACCACATTACAACCCCTTGGCCCAATTACAACCTTGAATAAAGACCTCTTGATTCATGAAGTTGCATGATCTAAATAGTGAAGAATAGATGGACCAGCAAGCATATGGTAGAACTGTTTTCAAGAGATTGATTGTAAACACTTTACCACTACTTTAAAGAGTGAAAATCATGAGAGTATCCCATGTGAGAAGTTGAAATTAAGTTTGAACATGCACTATTTTGATTGAGATATGTTATGTTAATGTTAGCTTAACTCAAACCATTTACTATCAAGCATGATTCTTTGTGAAACTCTTTAAGTTATTGATTAGTTATAAGACTTGTTTAATGATTGTCTCTCATTTTTATTAAAAGTGGACTAGATTAGGTTTTCTTATTTTATTTTTATTTGATTTTGCTCGAGGACTAGCAAAAGATTAAGTGTGGGGAAATTTGATAAGTGTTTAATTTCATACATTTTCATGTATTATTTCTGTATACTTTGTGCTTTAATTCTTAAGTTTCTTAACTAATTTTTATATTTTTATGAATTATAGGTATTTTGGATGAGATGAAATCAAAACATGTCAATTATGATGATAAAGAGCTTATAAAGTCGCAATCAAAAGATGGAAGAAGATTTGAGAGTTAAAAAGATCAAATTCTTAGTGTTTGCAAGGAAATCATTATGTTAAAATCATTATTTGAAAAAACTTTCTACTTGACTTTTGAATCTGACTTGAATACCTTTCCAACGATAGTTTACACGCCTAAATCGGATAATGGATGGTCATTCAAATCAACCGACGAAGTACAAGATAGTGCAGTAGTCGCGAAACCGACGTCAGCGAGCAAAAAACGTGCAAATCAGTGTATTCGGCGCCGCAACGCCAACCTTACTGCCTCCAAAATCGAGAAAAATCGCAAAACTCGTAAAACTTGCCTATTTTTCACTCTTATACCTCCTAGCTTCCTTGATCAGCAATAAAGGGTTTTCAAGGTAAGAAACCTTTATAAATACCATCTTTTGAGCCACCAACTAGGACATGCTTTTGATTATTTATCAATCTTCTTCTTCATCTTCTTCTTCTTCTTCTTTTAGTTTTATTTTATTTTTGTTCTTAATTTCTTTTGAATATTCATGTTTATGTTGACAATCCTATGAAAGGCTAAACTTCTCTTTGGTTAAGGGTGATTTCAAAGTCCTAGACATGTTATGTAATTAATTTTCAGATTGTATCATATATTAGTTTTTTATCAAAGTTGTTTATGTTCTTCTACAAAATTGTTTATGATATTGTCTTGATTTGTTTAGGTGGCCAACTAGATAGATCTTGATAATTATATAATGCTAGTTTAGAAATCTTGATCCGTGTAATTGTCTTGATTTATATTCAATAGTGGCAATTTGTAATTAATGATTATGTTGGGTTTTCAGGAATTATAAAATGGAACATAACATACTCTGAATCTTTCCCCTCTCAAATTCATAACCCTAAATGTCTTGATTTTTTTTTTCAGTGGATTGTGTCCTTTGTTTTCTGGAGGC
This sequence comes from Fremontodendron californicum, assembly GCA_030761205.1. Taxonomy (NCBI): domain Eukaryota; kingdom Viridiplantae; phylum Streptophyta; class Magnoliopsida; order Malvales; family Malvaceae; genus Fremontodendron; species Fremontodendron californicum. Next base: position 20,884,968 of record JAULJL010000022.1, on the reverse strand, counting down.
GGAAAGCTAGTCGAAGCAAGTAGAATTTGTGTTATGTACATAGTTACTATTGGGTTTGATCTATGTTTTAAAACTGAAATATTTTGGTTTCTCTGTTTTTTATCTCTACTAATAACTTATCTACTGGCAAGCATTATTAGGTTAAAACAAACCAATTTATTATTGCATTTTACAGCACAGCAAAATCAAAATAAATTATTCTGGTTCAATATGCAAAGAGAAAGAAATCCAGTCTCTTAAACTTCTATCATTTAAGGCAGTAGTATTTTAATAGTTGGCCATGAAACAATAGAGACGCGGGTATAGGGAGGGACATACACTTAATACATGTTTTTATATATTCTTGTGTAATTTGTTTTATTGTATTTTATATTGGAAATTGACATTGAAGTTTATCAGCATATTATACCTAGAGAAATGTTAATGCTGGTGTTTGATAATTTGATTCGTTTTTGTTCACATTTCTTCTTTAATTATATAGGTACCTGTATGGATTGTCACCAAACAATGTTGGTTTGCTAATGCTTCTAGACAAGGGCCCTCGACTGAGGCAGTGGAGATGCATTTCAAGTCTGATACAGGCATATATTGAGGTTCTTAGTCTGATATGGTAGTATAGAACTCTGTATTATCATCCAAAGGTAGTTTATATATTGTAGTTTTAATATGTAGTGTTGGTAGGTTTTGCTTAAATTGAGTTCTGTGATAAATTTTCGATCCCTTTCTCTTGTCTTAATTGTTTGTTTTTTTATATTAAAATTGAATTGTTTTATTTTTGTGTTAGTTTTGGGGTATAATGTTTGTTTTTCCTTCATGTAGTAAAATTGATACCTGCTGTCACTGAATTTACAGCCCAGCTGCAGATATTGAGTTGCTTGAGAATGTATGCATGAGTGTCATTTTCTGTTGTCCTTATTCAATAAATTCGATGCATTCCAAGTATAATGACTGTGAATGTAATATCTGTCTTGTAAATGTTGTACTGTTTAGGCTATTTTTATAGCTGGCTATAAGGCTGTCTTGCACATTCATTCTGTTGTTGAGGAATACGAGATAGTTGAGCTACTACAGCAAATTGATCCAAAGACAGAAACCCATGAAAAAAAGTTCTTTTTGTGAAGAATGGTGCTGTTGTTATGTGTCGTGTTCAGGTTCAGGTTCAGACTCTTACTTTATTTTAAATATACCAGATTTGGTATTTTGTTTTTTGTCCCATTCAATTTGCTTAGTTAATTTTTTTTTTTTTGGGGGGGGGGGGTTGAAGGGTAGGAACTTGAATATTGGCTGCATTGTTCTATATTTTTAGGAAAAGAGATGTAGGTTGAATGTCATTTAAATTGTAATGAATTGATATGTTGTAGGCCAAAGCTTCATGATGAGTTGGTGCTTATGTAGATATGGAAACTTTGAGTTGCAATTCTCAGAAAGCATCCATAGTTTGAGAAACTATGAAAGGTATCTGTGAAAACCTTGAATCCATTCCTCTCTTTTCCTATTTTGATCTTCAATGTTCCTCATTTTCCACTATGCAACTTCAATTTTATTTTTAACTTTTTGAGCCTAGACATGGCTTTCATTTGCATGGTGAAAATGGTTTCCTTGAAATGATTTGCTTCTAGTGGAATTGCAATGATTAATTGTTGTAGTTTGACAAAGAATTGAAGAAGCTTGTGATCGAAAAAACTGCAAATCAGGTATGCTTGCAATATTTAGCGTAAGTCCTCCAAGAACAATTATTGGGGCTTCTTGGTTTGTTCACTTGAATGTAAATCTATTTATTTGCCTTGCTTATTCTGCTCCGGTGAAAGATTTGCTTTAATAACTGAGAATATCTGAGATGAGATTATGGCCTCTAGAAGATATACCATGCAACAGGGTTGGCCATTACCTTATTAGGTCTATGATGTGAGTTTTTTCTCAGAGAGGTCACTCGCATTCAGTTTCTATAAGATTGAAGTCTAGTCAAGTTTATACTCTCTCTTGAGAGTTGCTTAATTATAAAAGGCTAAAAGTCGAGAAGATTTTGGCAGGTGTAATATAATTATGGAATCTTTGCTGCAGGATCCACTTGTGACTAAAGGGCTACATTTAGTTCCTTTGCTTGGCATAGATTTTTGGGAGCATGCATATTATTTACAGGTAAATTTTCAACCTTCAAGTTGTCCATTATAGTATGAGCTCAAATTAGAATTAAGGATCAGTATTTGTTTATTGGTGACCAAGACCTATGTTACATGGACTCGGATATGTGTATCCGATACTGGTATGTGTCTAAGTGTCAGACTCGTCATTTGCTTAAACTTTTGGACTCGTGGAGTCAGCTAAAAAGTGTCCAAAAATAAGATACGGGTACGCGGATACGTCTTATAAAATTTTATAAAATAATTTTGTTACATAAATAAAATCTTTTATATTTTACCCTTATAAAAAAACATTTTTATTTTATACTCTTTACTTTTAATAACCTTAATGGTTTAAACACACCCACCACTTATAAGTACTATAAAATTAACCAAGAGTCAAAAAATATAGAAAGCCCAAGACATGATCTTTTTGCTTTTACTTTTGTTGAGCTAGACTAATCACTTGTTAAATCCAACATGAAAAGTATAAAACTCTTTGAAATAAATAATGGGCTTGAAGATTTTGAGCCCAAATTAAATAAAAAGAAACCCTGTCGTTTTTGCTAAACACTCTTCTTCTTCTCAGTTCTTCTCCTCCTTCATCTGCTTCAAACTTCTCTCTAGCCGCACAAGCTCTTCTCTCCCTCTCTGTTTCTGAAGAATAAACTCGATTTAACTTTCCATCGTCTTTTTCTGAGTTAAGTGTTGAAAGTTGAAACCCAGCTTGTATCTTCAGCTTTGAGACTGTCAGTGTCAAGGAAAACAAAATTTTCTTTCATCTTCGAACCACCTATCAGACAAATATCACCAATAATCTACCATTTTCCCGTGAACTTTTTTATATATTTTATTTTTGATTTGCCTGAGGAGAAGAAGATGAGCCCCAATTGCAACCACGGCGTCCGACACATATATCGTGTCCGTATGTGTCGTGTCGACACGGGTATGGTGGTTGAAACTGCCGAGTCCATGTAATAGACCAAGACAATGCCAAAGTAGCCTTGTTACATTAATGATCCTCTGCTTTGATTTTCAGAATTTTCATTGTTATTTTAGTTTCCTTTGAGAAAAACGGATAATAGTTTTTTGAAAAAGAATCATCTTATTTGATTGGTCACATCAAGAAACTGAAAGTTTTGGTCTGTTGCATCCTAGTGAATGAATGAAGAGAGGGAGTGTCGAAAAGATCTTATGTTCACTTTATTGAGTTGCATAAAGAAGCTTATGAGTGCATCATATCCTTGCTAATGGCTGACAATATAAGTGGTTGGACTTTGTTTCCTGTTAAGTTCTCTCAGTCATATATCTTGCTTTCTACATCTGTTACTACAGGGTGTGCATGAGGAAGGGATTAAAAAAAATCTAGAATTTAGCTTAGTCATCGATCTGTTTAAAGACAGCATTCTTTGTAAATCTTTGTCTCTCTTTGATTTCCTGGTGTACTTTTTATGTGTCCCTTTGACTTATCTTTTTATTCTGCAGTACAAGAATGTTAGACCAGATTACCTGAAGAACGTATGAAAGTCACCAATTGGAAATATGGCAGTGAAGTGTACAAGAAAGAATGTGCTTGAGCTTGGAGCCCTTAATGTAGAGAATTAAGAGGCACCTTATTTGCTGCTGCATTTTTGGTTGGCAAACGGAATAATATGATGTATTCTTACTGATGAACGGCCCTTGTCTTAGTGTATGTCCTGTGTGAAAGTTAATAATGTTGAGCTTTATGCTTCAGTCTATTATATGTCCCTGGTGAATTATACTTTTAATGCTTAAGTCTATTATATGTCCACTTCAATTCGAACTTAAAAAGTAAAACGAACATTGTAAATAAAGTTGTCACAATAATATATGCTAAAGTAAAATGATTACTCTTTAGTACATGATTGTAGCGTTTTTTGATTTAAAATTATAAAGATTCAATTGCAGTTTGTTATATAGCTAACACTCTAAAAATGATGTTAGTATGGTTAATCATATAGCAACATTTCAAAGCTCATGGTAAAAGCTTTAGGTGGCACCAAAATATGCTTTACCAATTATCTATAATAGCATTTTAAGTGTTGTAAATTAAGTTTTTTAGTAGCATTTTTCGAAATGCGGTTAAAAAGGATTGTTATAGAGTAAAAATTATAGCATTTCGGAAAGTGCTATTATATGTATAAATAAGTGTAAGTGTTGTTAGAGAATTTAGGCTACGATCACATATAAAACACATGTGAAAGTGCTCTCTTTGCTTTATGAAAACATTTTTCTTACTTTTAACAGCACTTTTTACATGTTTTAAAAAAGTCTATTTGGCGTTGTGAAGCATGGTGAAAAAATGCAAAAAAAAAAAATAAAAAATAATAATAACTGCAGGTTTTGGAACATGGTAAAAAATTTCCCACACGAGCATTATATGCATAAATAAGTATGCAATTTTTACTATAATAAAATTACAAATTGATTTATATTATGTAAATATGTATATGTTGAAAACGAAAGTGATGGAAAAATAACATTTTAGCTACTTTATTTCAAGCAACAAAAACTTTTATCGAGAAACTTTAAAATATATTGAGTACTTAGAGGACAATATAATGAATTATTTCATAATTTTAATTTAATTTTATATAGTGATATTTATAAAATTCTTATTATTTAATTATAGGAAAAAGTAAAGAAAAGAGGAGAATCAGACTATTATAATAATATGGTTTTGAGTCAAAATAAAGAATTTAAATTTAATTTTGGTGAAAATAGATGAGAAGCAAGAGGTAGAAGAAGTTGAAAGAGCGATTAATTGGTTCAAAAATTCACAAAGCTGAAGATCGAGATCAATATCGAAAAAGTTAAAAAGAAAGCTCATAAAAAAATATAAGGTAGAAAAGAAGGAAAGTGCGAATCCAATTGATTGTGATAGAATGTTATCCACCGGAGCCAAAAAATTAAAGAAAAATAAGAAGAAATACAAAAAAAGAAATGGATAAAGATGATGACCTAGCTAATACTAGAAGACTTGAAGAAAAAACATTAAATAGAAAAATCAAAATAGAGAAGGATTATATATTTGTTCTATTTTAGAGCTTCATTTATAACAATTTTTTTCTAATATAAAACAATAATTTAGAATTGATCATAATGATCGGTTTTGAGAGCAATAAGATAAAAAAGATGATGCCGATGTAACAGGAAAGGAAAGCAAGCTGGGGGGAAGGTTTTAACACCGCGTAAGTGCCTGTGATGAAAGCAATCACGATCGCAAACGTTGCATAAACAAGGCATGCAGCGGCAAATCGAACTGAAAGTGTATCATGTGGATTTGAAATAAAAGGAGACGTCATTCGAAAGTGCATGGCGACGGCAGCGAGAGATAAAATAAAGGCTAAACCATCTGATATAACAAATGCTTGAAAGGCTAAGTCATGAATCAGGAAAGGAGTGCCCTGGTCTGAGCCATTTTCAGTACTCTTGTAACCACCTGGAACAGTTATTGCTGCTGCGAATGTGACGGTTGCTATAAGTGTTGCCACTACTAAATGAGCTTCTCTTGTCTTCTCAATGCTATATGCAGAGGCATTCAGCATGGGGGGACGAACTGGTGCCTCCGCTACTTCTTCATTCACAATATCTTCCAACAATTTCACAATTTGTTCCTACCACATTACCCGATTATCGACTGTTATGTTATTTAACCTTCAAAACCTAAGTAGAAAACCATAGGAATATATATATATATATATGAATTAAAACTATAAATATTCTACTTTCTCTCTTTATTTATCTTGTTTAAATGCACAAAATGTAAATCTTTACCTTTTTGTTTTATTTTTTAATTAAGGATGTGTTTGATAAATCCTTAAAAAATTTCAAACCATTGAAAATGATTGATAAATTATTTTTAGAAATCACTTAACTGAAGATTTTCAATAAAAAGTGTTGAAAATGTTAACTAATTTTTACCTATTTAATGTATATATTAAGTCAATTTTATTAAAAAAAAAATATTATTTAATTACAATAATCTTATATTCTTTTCTTTTAACTTTTTATTATTATTATTTTTTAACTTTTACCTATTAAAAATAATTATAAAATCGTATCTTTATTTTATGAGAGATTAATTAAAAAATATATTAACCATTTAATTTTTATTAGCATACTAAACATCTTTTTTTATTATAAATTCAGCATTTAAAATTTTCAATATTAATTTATTTAGTTTATCAAACAATACTTTTTTTTCTTCTTTATGGTTTATGAATGACCATTATAAGCAAAGCAAAATTTTTTTTTTTCTTGAGACTCTCCTTCTGTTGTTTTTTCCTCTTTTTGGCATTTGTTATGTTATAGCTTCCTTAACAAGCTATGACATAGAAAGTTCCTAACTATTTTTTTAAAAAATTTATTTGATTTTAAATTGATGAGAAAATGATAAGTGATTTTTTTTTGTGAGTTTGACAAAAATATAAAAGCAAAAAAAACTTTTTATTTCAAAAGCCAAAATCATGTAGTAAATTGAGTCTCATTATCCACTAGTTATGTGTGATTTTTTTTTTTTTTTTTTTTTTTTAAATTTTGAGATCTCTATAACGATTCCTCGCAACTCATAATAAAATTATTTCTGATAGAACATATTGACCTCCAATATTTCTAAATTCTAAGTTAGTAATAATTTATATTTGTTCTAAAATAATATACTTTAAAACTTTTAAATATCAGCTGTATATATATAGCATAAAAATATAATTATAAAAAAAGTTTGAAATTGTTAAGGACACGTGTTACATTTAGATTCTTTATATCTGTCCAGAATATACATGTTTGTTTCAAAGTGTTTTTAGAATAAATAGCAAATCTTATAAATTATATTTCTTTAATTATTTTTATACCAAATAATAATTTTGTTAAAAATTAACATATTTAAGATAACAAAATAATATTTTTTTCATTTAATTATTTCAGGTCTAGCTTTTTTATATATAATTAATTATGTTTGTATTTTCTATTTATGCAATTGTTTATTTAATAAATAAATTGATTATATATTTTATTATTATTTGTGTTTTCCTTAATATAATTATTTTTATTTCAAAAAATAATTAATTTAAAAAATATATAAATTAATGTATTTACACATCCTAAAATAACTAATATTTAATTACTTAATTATTTATATAATTATATTTTTATTTTTGTTCATTCACTAGTAAATTATTTGAATGTAAAATTTATATACTTATGTATTTCTTATTTTTGGATATTAATTAATTGAATAATTACATAAAATATTAATTAAATAATTATAACAAATTAATTTGAAAAACTTTAAATTATAAAAGATAAAAAGGAAATCTAAATAAATAATGGAAGAGGCCAAATCAAAGGCTATAGTGGCACTGGCACTGTGCCAGGGATGTATTCGTCCATGCATTGTATTTTTAATGCAAAACAGAAAAAAAAAAAAAAAAAAAAAAAAAAAAGCACGGGTATTATAGATAAGGAACGGCCAGTGGATAAACAGAGGTAGAGTCCAGTTGAAGAAGTCCAAATCGCACTGATATGATCATCCAAATGGATGTCCAGTACGGTTGGGAACCCCAACCGCATAGAGCCGGAGGCCACTAGTCATTTAAATGGGCTTACTTAAGAAAGTTTGCAGTAGTTAGAGATGACAAAATTTGATTTGTTTTACGGATTTTATATTGATACGTTTCGAATAAGAAGTTTTTTTTTTTATAAAAAAAAATGAATGTTGGGTGGAGCAAGGCAATTTTGATAATTACTTATTTCGCTCCATCTTATCTTACTTTTTAAAATTACTATTTATCTTTTTAAAATATTATATATATTTTTCTTTTATATTTTCGATATATGTATTAGATATACTTACTAAAATTATATATATATATTAATATTATATATATATACTTTATATATATTATAAATATATATATAATAAAAATATATATATATTCAAATTATGTTTATTAATAAATAATATTAAAAATATTTAATAAATAAATAAAATAATTATAAATATAATCGATATATATATATAAAAATAAACGAAAATAAAAAAGACAATTTCCGTCCATCTCGTTCCATTACCATTCTTAAGTAAAGTAGGTAATCAGAAAGGTGATGCTGTACTGTGGTAGGCTAACAGTTAGACTTACCTTTTTCTCCTTACCCTGACTGTTCTCCGAAGACATCATATACTTGTTGAGGTGTGATTCCACGGGCATCTTTAGCATCTATCAGATTTCTGACTGATCCATGTAGAGCCTTACCATCACCTCCTTGGAAACATAAATAACTTAATTCAGGAGGAGAGTTTCTAACCGCCACAAAATGAAGTAAATTCCAACCTCTTTTGTCCACCTTTTCACAACAATCTGGACAAATGGAGATAATCTCTCTTATTATTCGACCATGGCCTTGCCTGGCTGCCATAAGAAGGGGTGTCATCTCCGACTTTTTATCAGCTATATAGGTAGCAGATTTATCCCATTCTAACAACTCTTTCACAACTGAATAGTTGCCTAAGTGTGCAGCATAATGAAGTGGGGTCTGTCCATTTTCATCTGTTTGCTGTGTCAAATTCCCTTTCTTCTTTAATATCATTCTTGTTGCCACTAAAACCAAGAAAAAGCGGAAAAAAATGTCAATAAACAAAGGGGGGAGGGGGGGCAATCTATTCTTTACTTTAAAGTTTAAACAACAAAGACAATAACGCACCTGCATCTCCGGCCATAGCTGCTGCATGCAAAGCTGTTCTACCGTGGGGACCACCATGAGCGGTTGATTTCAATTTTTCTAATATCATAGTCAGCAAGGGCCGATCTCCTCTCCTAGCTGCTATGTAAAGTGGAGTCTCCTGCTTTCTATTGACAGAATATGGAAAATCAGAGTCTTCATGCTTCAGCAATTCTTGCACCACTTGAACATGGCCATACTGAGCTGCTATATGTAAAGCCGTGTTGGATTCCAGATCCGTCTTACTAAGCATCTTCCTGACAGCTTCCGATTCCGTTTCCTGCATCTCTAGGTCTTCACGAGCAGCCTTTTTTTGATATTTGATAAGAAATTTCACAATATCAGAATGTCCATGCCTTGCTGCAATGTGTAATGGAGTTTGACCTTTAGCATTGGCTTGCAATCGCAGTGAAGGACACATGTTAAGAATTTGTTCGATAAAATTAGATCTGATTTTGAATGTCCAATTTCCATTTTGGGCTTGCTCTACAACTGATACAATTGGACAATAAATTCTCGATGTAATACCAAGACATCCTAATACGAAGCGTAACCATGATCGAAATACGTCCAAACCCCACACACTAAAAATAACATGGGTTGCCAAGTAAACATGGAGCACGGTGTTGTGGTTTGGGGTCCGTAGCGACTTAAGCACAATTGCAACTGCAAATAAACAAAGAACTTTTTTAGTACTGAGTATAGTGAAGAATTTGTTACTTCAACCAATAGGAGATAGCTTGGTGATAATTTCTTGATTAAGTATATTAAAGAAATGTATTTGATATACTAATGATGAAGCCAATACAACAATTTTCAAAATAAGAAAACTTTTCAAGACAATTGTAAAAGAATATTTTACATCAATTTTTTTTTGGATTATTATATCCTCTATATCAATGGTGGAGTTTTAAAACTACGTAAGCAAGAATAGATAGTTGCTATATGTTAATTTTTAAAAATTAAAAAAATAATTTATTATTTTTTAAATATATTTTAATGGACACGTAATAAATATTAAATTATGCTTGTGAAATTTTAAAACTCCACCACTAATGTTGTATTGTTGGAATATTTTTAAAATATAGTAAAGAACAAAAATTAATTGAATAAATAACCAATTAATGTGAAACTAGTGATAAAAGGTATAAATTAGCTTTGGCAAAATTTCAAGACAAAAGAAAATCAAATTGTATTGATTTAAGAGATTTTCATATAGGGAATTCAAATGTCATATGATTTTAGGATAAAAATTTGTTTTGAAAAAAAATGTACACTATAAAAAACATTATCATTTACTGACGGACGAAAATCCGTCAGTCAAAATCCAAAATCCGTCGGTAAAGACCCAAAAATTTACCAAAGGTATGTATAAATATTCCAAAAAAACTACTGTCGGTATAGTTTTTGTCGGTAAATCCATTTAGCGGCGGATACTGACAGATTTTTCTCGTCACTAAAATGTTTCTTAATTTTTCAATTACAGCAGATATTTACCGACGGAAGATCATTTCCGTCGGTAAAGCATATGACCCTATAGTGACGGATGACCGTCATTAATGTGATTCCTATTTGATTTTTGACTTCTCTATCCGTCGATATAAGTTTGGATACATCGGTTATAAACTATATTTACTGACGGATTATACGTACGTAAATGTGTAATCTATCAAATCTTAACCGCCAGTAATGCTCAAATTGTCCGTCGGTATTTGTATACCATTGATATAAAATCTGGTGTTTAATTGCTAAATAACTTTTCATTTCGTCTATATATATTTTATGTTATTAAAATTCAATTTTATTATAATTGTAATTATAAATAAAAATATTAATTAAAATATATTTTTTAATATAATTTCTTAAAAAAATAAAGAAATAAAACAATTGTCTTATAATTAATAATATATGAGTCACAAATACTTAAGTTATAACACAGTTTTCAAAAAAAAATCAAAACATGTCTCAAACTACAAAAACACCCTAAACAATGTCAAACATAGATTTTCCAAATTTTTTACGGGTTATAAAACATGATCCAATCTTCTTATGGTGCATTTCCTGCATCCAAATAGACAAAGCGAAGCAATTTAAATAAATTATTTATCAAAAGTCAAAACTAGAAATAACTAAATTTGCTACACAGCATAGGGAACCAAAGCTGCCAAAACCACACATCATTAAATTGTTTGTCAAAAGTTCATCCAAGTAAGGTAACAAGTTCAGTGTTTAAGGACTTAACCAGAGGGCATAAACCAAATAGGAGAAAGCTAGTATGTTAGTAAAAAGAAAAAATAGAAATTGCTGACTACTTCATTATCATTCAGTCTCAGCGAACAGGTGGAAATTTTAGTTTGGTAATTGAAACAATGCTTTAGAATATAAATTAGTAAGTCATTATCAGAAGCTAAACCATTGGGCTCAACAAGAAGATGAAGTACAACAGTATCAACAGCTCTATATATCTTTATTTTTTGCTCATTTGGAAAAGATTCTAACTTCCTACACAGCTAAATCACTGGCTCACCGAGAAGTTGACAGTTGAAGTTCATAGGCCATGTTCATATTGAAACACCAAATCTCAGTACCAACTTTGGTTTTATGTCCAAATATTTTAAATTTCACTCACAATGATTAATAATTAATTTATTCATAAAATGGTTCATGTAGCATTGAAATTTATGAGTAATTTCATGAGGGGTCAAAACTGGGCAAGAATGCCAGAAAAAGCAACTTAAGCTACTTAATAGAAAACTTAACCTTATGGACTTTATGGCTATTGAGCAATACAAGGACATAGGCTTTGTTAACTTAAAACTTGTGGACTTACATAGTCATTGAGCAATAAAGCTATATGAGACTCGATCAGTGTCTCTTAGACCAATGATCTATATTCAGTAGAGCAGAAACTGATATCCTAATTTTCTTTTCCGAAAACAAAAGGCAAATTATGGAACAAAAAGAACTTTAAATTGATATAATACCATATCCATATGCTTTTAGATATTCTACACATGGAAAACCTACAAAGATCAGATAAAAGGACTCCGGACCACAATGGAGCCACTAACCGGCAACTCTAAGCCTCACTTCCCGACAAATTAAAGCCCTCAATTAAGAAAACTTTGCTGATTCTTCCCTAGTACATGAAACCCTTTGTTAAACTATGAGATCACATGCATTGAAATCATAAATGCTCTCAATTTTCAAAGGCTTTTGGATTTGTTGCAGAGAGGGGGATATTGGTGGTGGAGGTCAGTTGTGGATATTACCCGATTTAGCAAAACCAAAAAATCAAGACCATTCTCTAAATTAACCAGTTAAGCATGTATCCATTGAAGAAAATAAGTTATGGTTGGAATAATTATCTAGATTGAAAGAGATTTCACAACTGACTCCTCGTTCCTTGTCCACCTGGATCTTTTTTTCTGCTACTGCTGCTACTGCTTAATCTGGACCAAAATGGCACCTGCAGTATTTCACAAACCAAATATGTCATACTTGTTTTTTAGAGAAATTATCAAGACATAAGGAGCAATTCTTTCTTGAATGAGAGATTTCTGGAGCACTACCAGCATCAAGTACCTATTAAAATAAACAAAGAAAATTTTAAAAATATATGATAATTCATAAGATCGTTAATATATATATACTATACCTCTCTATTAACCATTAAAACCATTGGAGCACCAGCTGCTATATCATGCACATTTTCATTAGGAAATTGTTTTTGAAAGTAGGATAAAATATTCGTCAAAGCTTGTTTTAATCCTTCAACCTCAGATTTCAATCCTTGCATCTCTTCCTTTTGGTGCATTGATTGAACATGTGAAGGACCAGATCTATCAGAGGAGGAAGCAGCAATCATTCCCATACAACGAACACGCCCTTACAAGGAGCAAGCTAAAATAAGTTGAGGAGCTTTTTCAGGTCACTTTGCAGTGCTAAAATTGTTGGTACACCAAGTCTTATAGAAGGATTTTTCAGCCATAATGTTGTCACTTATAAACTAACTGAGCCTATTCATGGAAATTCAAGGAAAATTAAGGAAGGTGCAAAGTTAAAATCTCTAGTTATGGAGAGAATGATGATCAGGCTTTGAGATTTGATAACACAGATTTTAGAGCTCTAAAACATGTAAGAAAGGAAAGCCACTGAAGAGTTCTCAAATATGCAAAATAGAAATGCTAAGACTATGATATTGAAAAATACTTACAAGAGTTAGGAAGCACAAGTTTTACACCCTAAAAAAATAAAAGAGAAAATCACATTAAAACATTTAAGTTTTCAACAAGATACAATGCAAATTAATTGAAAGGAACTAGGAACGCAATTACTCACTTCGATTGACTTTCACTTCAAGCTGACTCCTAGACGACCAGATCAAGTGCCTCCAGAATAATTGACCATAGATCAGATATAATGCAATTCCATTAGGACATGCATATACTAGAGAAGGTCAAGAATATTAAAAAAAAAAAAAAGCACTCAAACATAGACTACCAAAATGAGCAGAAACCAACCAAAAGACAAAAGTATTATCGAGGCACCATTAAAGCATACATAAGATCCAAAAGAAAAAGTTGGGTGAAAGCAAAGCATAGAAGAGCAAATCAAAAGAAAAAAATAAATCAAGATAATCAAAAGAAAAAAGAAAAAAGAAAAGCTGATAACAATGTTATACGTGGTTACCTTCTAATTCACGAATTTCATAAACAGATTTCTTCTGCAAACAAAGCTTTTTCTTTCCAAAGCTAGGAGCAGATAATTCTTTCACTAAATTTTGACATGTAAGAAGAGTGCCTGGTAGAATAACAAAAAGAAAAGGAAATTACCAAAAAGCAAAAATGGAATAGATAGATGTCCAACAACAGGGGCCGTACCCATTCAAGCCCTATAAACAAATGAAATTAAGTGGAAAAGAAAAATGGTGAAGGAAAGCTTACTGGCTGATCGGCAAAGAGATTAGTAGACAAACAGATAAGGTTCCGTCAATGAGAGCAGAAATGAAAGGGGAAAGAGATGAGTGAAATTTGATTTTTTTGTTAAGATACAGACACACGGGGAAAGAGATAAGTGAAAAAAAAGGGGAAAATATAACCTAAGACAATACCGACGGTCAGATCCGTTGCTATATGATTTTTCAATTAAAATAATTTTTTTTTTATCAAAAATAAAATTACCTGTCATTAAAAATAAAAAATGAAGCTGCGATTTTTTTAGCGTGACCTATACTGACGGATAAAAATATCCATCAGTATATATTATGACTAAATTGATGGTTTTTATCTATCCGTCAGTATAGATGACATGTATATCGACTGATATCACTTTCGTCGGTATATAAGGTACATATACCGCATGTTGTCAAATCCGTTGGAATAGCACGTATACATCGACGGATTTTTTTTGTCGATATAGACCTTCATCAGTATATGGCATTTTTTTGTAGTGGTACTCTATGATATTCGAATCTCTTTCTAGTGGCATTTGAATGTCATATATGGAAAACAAAGAATCTGAATGCTAGACCCGTGACATCCGAATGTCAAGTCTTGGAAAGCCTTTTGAGTGAAAATAATAAAGAGACATCTGAATGCCTAGTACAAAATTTGAATAAATTATTCATTACGACAAGTTTCATTTCAAACCAAAAAAAAAATTCATAATGTTACAAGAAAAGAAGCTCTGATACCATGTTAAATGAATAAAAAGCTTTGATACCATGTTACAATAAAAAGAGTACCTGTTGTCAGATTTTACTACGCATGTGCATGTATCGCAAACAAGTAATAAAGTGGAAGTAAAGTGTCGAACCCACGAGGAATTGTTATTAATTTTGCTAAGTACTAAAATTAACACAATTTAATCTTATCTAAACAACTAATTAAAGATGATAATCTAAAACTAAATTAAAATAAACTAATATTAAAAGCAAGTAAATTAAAAAGGGTGAATTCAATTAACTATAAAAGCCTAAGATTACAACTTTCCTCAACACTTCGCTTGAATCTCTCTCTACCTCTTCACTTGATTAATGATCCTGAGTTGTTAACCTAGAGTTCTATCTTATTTATAAGCATATGTCGGTGGTCTTATAAAAATATCCTTCCTAACCAATTAACTATATATCTATGATAATTGAAGTAAAGAAGAACTCGTTAAGCTTAGGCTCTAACAATGGTTACACATGACAAGTAAGTATATTTTTACCTTACCTGTAGATCAATTCATCCTAAAAAATGAATATGAAACATGTGTCATTCAATCCATGTCTAACAATAAACTCCCTATGTCTAGTTGTATTTAGGTTAACAATTCAATCTAATTGGTGATCAAGCAATTAGAAGCATTAAGAACAAGATTGAACAAACAACTCAATAAAACATTAAATCAAGCTAGAGAGAGAGTAAATTCAAACTATGTGTTGAGTTCCATTGAAATCCTAGTAAAAGTAAATTAGTTCTTGATAATAAATGAAAACCAATATTCAAATAGTTTAACCATCATCAACTACACAAGAAAAATAAAGAAGAGAAAAGAGAAAAGAAGAAACTAAGAGTTGTCAGTTCTTGAGTCTTCAATCTTCAAATCTTCTTGAAAGAAGTTGGTGGTTACTATCTTCTTGAGAGAGAATTAGGTTTATAGGTATCCAATCCTCTTTATTCTGACCTAAAAGAGTCATATTTAAAGTGTCCAAGGCCTCTTGGAGTCCAAAACTTCATTCCCAAGCAACCAGGTAAAAATCAAGTTTCTTTGCGATTTTTTACATTTTTTCATGGGTAATATTCATGAGTCGACGCCACGGTGTCAATTTCTGCCTCCCCGGCGCGGCGGCCCTAGGCCACTGCCCTAACTCTCCGTTTGCTGCTTGCAGGTTCTATCGTCTTCTCAAACTTCGTAAGCTGTTTTGACTAGGCAAATATTGTCCGATTTTGACGCGTTTATACCGTTGGAAAAGTATATAAGTCACCTTCAAAAGTCAAGAGGGAGTTTTCTCATTTGAAGTTTTTAAGACCGAGTTTTTCTTGAAAAAAGCTTCGGAAGTCGAATCTTCCTGCTCATTGGAATGCACTGATTTTTGTCGTTTTGCACCTCAAAGCTCCAGATCACCTTGGACCTATAAAAACACATAAATAACACCTAAATAACTATTTTAAACATAAAATGGATAATTAAAATAAATATAAAAACATCTAAAACTAATCAAATCCTAATAAAATCCTCAAGGACTTAACCGATTCAAAAGTATAAAAGGTGGCAAAATAACTATATTTTCTAGAGTTATCACACCTCCAAACTTAATATTTTGCTAGTCCTCGAGCAAAGCAAAACAAAACAAACTAAATAAATAAAATGACTCAACATTTCACTCAAGATAAATACACTCAAACAATGATTTCTTAAATTTTCCTTAAAAGTTACCTCAAAATCTTGATTCAAAGTAGAACATAAACATAATCCAAATCCATGATTCAATTCAATCGTAAACTTCATGCTTGAATGGATTTTCAGTGTGTGTGTGTATATAATCTCTTTGCAAATCATCACATGCAATCTAAATAAGTTTATATCAATGCAAAATACGAACTAATACTAGATTCTCATATGTTTGCTTTTCATCTCTCTCTCCACTAATGTAGACTAACACTTCATCAAAGATCAAGTAGGTCTTTATTAAGCTTGTAATGTAAGGCTAGGGTCAAGGTAGGATAAAGATATATTTCAGTTTAAGTTCACCCATAGACACTTTACATTTTTATCAGGATTTTTGATTGCCATAGTCTTTTCCTCAAATTACATACTTCATTCTTTGAATACACGTCCTTTTTGCTTCACCAATTTATTCACTTTTTTTTCTTTCTATTCTTCGTTTTCGAAGAACCATAACCCTTTTTTTTAACACCATTTCACCAAAATTCGATATAGCTCATAATTATTTCCTGTAATATCATCACATGCCTATGTAGTGAGGGTTAATCATGGTTTTTTCTTATTTGGCTAGGGTAAAAGATGTGGCAATCAAAAGAAAAGAGATATATCAATTAGGAACAAAGAGGTAGAATAAGGATAATCATATATAAAGGTAAGCTTGAAAGGCTCAAACGATCCAAAGATGGCCTAAATCACTTCCTCAACTTAGTGTTGTCTAGGATTTCGCCTTGAGAGAGAATCAAACAAATTCTAGGTTCTAGATATAATTGCAATTCACATCAACATAATCGGTCTTTAAATAAGCAATGCAAATCTAAGCAAGAGATTAAGTGCTCAAATTGTATAAATCACATCTTAACATGAAACTAACAAAAGAATTTAACACCAATTCTTCTCATGCTTATGTTTTCCCAAGAATCAAGATAAATTCATCATTGGCTAAGGATTTCATCATATTAAGTGCATCGTATCTCAAGCAAAAAAAAAAGAAATTTATTTTAGACTCCTAATAATAAAATTAAACAATCACACAAACTAAAAAAACCTAAAGACACACCCCCAAACTTAAAACAAACATTGTCCTCAATGTTTAGATATAAAAAGAGTAAGAACAAGAAAACTCCCCTATCAATGAAAGCAAAGCAGGAGAAGCTTTAGTTTTCCTCTTAGACCTCATGATGCTTGTCCAAGTTGGGTGAGTAGTCACACCAAAAGAAAACAAAATAAAAATAAATTAATAATAATAAAATACTCTAAAAATTAAAAGAAAAAGAAATATAAAAAGTTTAGAACTTGGGTCGCCTCCCAAGAAGCACTTGATTTATAGTCATCGACTTGACTATCTCATGCCCATAGCCGACATCCTTCCACTTGAACCATTGCCCCTATTTTTCCTTTGCTTTATGAGGCCTTGCATTCACAAAATTGTGGCATCCATACATCTTGGAATTAGAATGTGAAACTGCCTTAAATGGTGTAGTGGAACAATTTTCATTGAATGCTTTTTTGGAACCACTGTTCACTACTTTGACTGCGAAACATTCATCAAATTCGTTAGGAAACTTCATAACCTTAAAAACTTTAAAAGTTACCTGTTGGTCTAGAACTCTCATGGTAAGTTCTCCTTTTTGCACATCAATGAGAGTTCTACTAATGGTTTAGAATGGTCTCCCAAGAATTATGAGTATTTCACTATCCTCCTCAATGTCAAGCACAATTAAATCAGCAAGAAAGAAGAATTTGTCAACCTTGACTAGCACATCTTCAACCATGCCTCTTGGATGTTTGATGGATCTATCGGCAAGTTGCAACATCACTGTAGTGGGCTTTATTTCCCCAAACCAAGCTTGCGATAGATAGAAATAGGCATTAAATTGGTACTCGCCTCCAAATCACATAAAGCTTTACCAAAAATTTTATCACCAATAGCGCATGGAATGGCGAAGCTTCCCGGATCTTTGAGTTTGGGTGGGAGTTTCTTTTAAAGAATAGCGCTACACTCTTTAGTAAGTGCAACTGTCTCAATCTCATCCAATTTCCTTTTCTTAGACAAAATTTCTCTCATAAATTTGACATACTTAGGCATTTGTTCTAAAGCTTCAGAAAAAAGTATATTAATATAGAGCTTTTTGATACCTCAAGAAACTTCTAAAACTGTTTGTCAAGCTTATTCTTTTGAAGGCGCTGAGGAAAGGGTGGTGGTGGATAGACTGGAGGCTTCTTCTCTTCTTCTTGTGCTTTTTCAATTTCTTTTTCCCCCAAATTTTCGACTTCAAGAGGTTTGGGCTGCAATTCTGACACTTTTCTTTGAAGACGTTGAGGAAATGGTGGTGGTGGGTAACCTCGAGGTGTCTTCTCTTGAATTCTCTCATTCTGCTTCTGGCTACCCACTTCTACTTCTTTCCCACTCTTTAATGTAATGGCATTGCATTGCTCCTTCATATAGCTCTTAGGATTAGTCATAGTATCGCTTGGAAAAGATCCCATTGGGCGATTGTTAATCGCATTAGCAAGCTGGCCCACTTGTGTCTCAAGATTTCTAAGTGATGCTGTTTGACTTTGAAGTAATTCAGTTTGACCTTGAAGTATTTCAGCATGACTTCGAAGTGTTTTAGCTTGACTTCGAAGTGATATTTTATGCTCTTGAAGTGATTCTGAATGAGATTATCAGTTCTTGCCATGAATTGCATAAACATCTCTTCCATAAATGTCTTATTTTCTTGGATAGGAGCCCTAGCTTGTGCTTGAAAACCAGGAGGGACTACTTGCTTAGCTTGTGATGATGGCCCTTGGTTGTTCCAAGAAAAGTTTTGCTAATTTCTCCAACTTGGATTATAGTCGTTTTGATATGGGTTGTTCTGCTGCCTATTATAGTTTCCCACATATTGAGCAGATTCAGCTTTTGTTGGGCATCTATCACTGTTGTGTCCTTCCCCACAAAATTCACATGTTATAATTGGGCTTTGGACTGCATGCACACTCCAAATTTCTTGGACAAAACAACCATCTGTGCCGATAAAGCACTGATCTCATCCAACTGATAAACACCTGGAGCTTTCTTTGGCAAAATTCTCTCAGTGGACCATTGATAATTATTGGATGCCATCACCTCAATTAAATCATAAGCTTTATCAATTTCTTTCCCCATGAGTGATCCACCTGCTGCAGCATCTATAGAACTTCTAGTATGACCCATTAACCCATTATAAAAGGTGTTTACCTGAAGCCAATCAGGTATCCCATGATGAGGACATCGTCGAAGCAGATCTTTGTACCTTTCCCAAGCTTCATATAATGATTCTGAGTCATACTACATAAAAGATGTGATATCATTCCGCATCTTAGCTGTCTTGACTGGAGGAAAATATTTGGCAAGAAATTTCTGGGCCAGATTAGCCCAAGTGGTAATGGAGCCAGCAGGAAGAGAGTTCAACCAACTATTGGCCTTATCTCGAAGTGAGAAGGGAAGAGTTTTAATCTAATGGCATCATCAGTAACACCATTCTATTTGAAAAGATCGCAAACTTTCAGGAAATTTACGATGTGAGCATTAGGATCATCCTTCGGTAAGCCGCTGAACTAAACCGATGTATTAATCATCTGAAGGATGGCCGGCTTTATCTCGAACGTATTGGCCTGGATAGCAGGCCTCTAAAGGCTAGTTTGAAGGTCTTGCATGAGAGGAACCCCATACTCTCGTAAAGTCTTTTTCTCGTTAGCTTCAGCCATTGTACTTGAAAATAAGAAAGAAAAAGAAAGTTTAAATTAAGACTAAGGTTGCTTAGTATTAATATTAACAAAAATAATAAACAATTCCCCGACAACGACGCTAAAAACTTGTTGTCAGATTTCACTACGCAAGTGCACGTATCGCAAACAAGTAATAAAGTGGAAGTAAAGTGTCGAACCCACGAGGAATTGTTATTAATTTTGCTAAGTACTAAAATTAAACAACTTAATCTTATCTAAAGAACTAATTAAAGATGATAATCTAAAACTAAATTAAAATAAACTAATATTCAAAGCAAGTAAATTAAAAAGGGTGAATTCAATTAATTATAAAAGCCTAGGATTACAACTTTCCTCAACACTTCGCTTGAATCTCTCTAACTCTTCACTTGATTAATGATCCTGAGTTGTTAACCTAGAGTTCTATCTTATTTATAAGCATCTATCGATGGTCTTATAAAAATATCCTTCATAACCAATTAACTATATGTCTATGATAATTGAATTAAAGAAGAACTCATTAAACTTAGGCTCTAACAATGGCTACACATGAGAAGTAAGTACATTTCTATCCTACCTACAGATCAATTCATCCTAATAAATGAATATGAAACATGTGTCATTCAATCCATGTCTAACACTAAATTCCCTATGTTTAGTTGTATTTAGGTTAACAATTCAATATAATTGGTGATTAAGTAATTAGAAGCATTAAGAACAAGATTGAAGAAACAACTCAAAAAAACATTAAATCAAGCTAGAGAGAGAAAGTAAATTCAAACTATGTGTTGAGTTCCATTAAAATCCTAGTAAAAGAAAATTAGTTCATGATAATTAATGAAAACAAATATTCAAATAGTTTAACCATCATCAACTACACAAGAAAAATAAAGAAGAGAAAAAAAAGAAACTAAGAGTTGTCAGTTCTTAAGTCTTCAATCTTCAAATCTTATTGAGAGAGAATTAGGTTTATAGGTATCCAATCCTCTTTATTCTGACCTAAAAGAGTCCTATTTAAAGTGCCCAAGGCCTCTTGGAGTCCCAAACTTCGTTCCCAAGCAACCAGGTAAAAGTCAGGTTTCTTTGCATTTTTTTACGTTTTTCGCCGGTAATATTCACGAGTCGATACCGCGGCCTGGCACTGCGGCGTCATCTTTTTGCCTCCCCTGCGCCGCGGCCCTAGGCCACAGCCCCAACTCCCTGTTTGCTACCTGCAGGTTCTGTCGCCTTCTTGAACTTCGTAAGCTATTTTGACTGGGCAAATCTTGTCTGATTTTGACGCGCCTTATACCGTTGGAAAGGTATGGAAGTCAGATTCAAAATTCAAGTGGGAAGTTTTCTCTTTTGAAGTCTTTAAGACCGAGTTTTTCTTAAAAGAAGCTCCAGAGGTCGAATCGGCCTACTCATTGGAATGCACCGATTTTTGTCGTTTTGCACCTCAAAGCTCCAGATCACCTTGGACTTATAAAAACACATAAATAACAACTAAATAACTATTTTAAAAATAAAATGGATAATTAAAATAAATATACAAAATCTAAAACTAATCAAATCCTAATAAAATCCTCAAGGACTTAGCCGATTCAAAAACATAAAAGGTGACAAAATAACTATATTTCCTAGAGTTATCAGTACCGCAATAACATTACGTAAACCAATGTCTGTTATGTTCTTCTGCTTGTATTTTTTTTCCCTACTGCATGTTTCATCACGTTCCTGCTGCATGTTTCGCCACGTTCCTACTACGTGTTCCGCCAAGTCAGATTTTCTTATTGCGTGTTCTGCCACGTTTCCAATGCGTGTTCCATCATGTCAGATTTTTCTGCAACGTGGTTCATCACATATTACGCCATATCAGATTTTCTTGCAACGTGTTACGCCACGTTTTTATATCATGTTTTTACATCACATCTTCCTGTTCCTGCTGCGTGTTTCATCACGTCAGATTTTCCCGTTTCTGCTGCATTTTTAGTCACGTCAGATTTTGTTGTTCTTGCTGCGTGATTCGTCACATCAGATTTTCATGCAACATGTTACACCACGTTTTTCTACGCCACATCTTCATGTTCCTGTTGCGTGTTCTATCACGTCATATTTTTGTGTTATGTGTTATGTCACATGTTCCTTTATTAGTTAACAAACTCAAGTTAGTATTTACAATACCACATTGAGTTTGAGAGGGGTGTTAAGCTAATAAATATAATTAGATATATCAGAGATTACGATACGATATATTAGAGATTACGATACAATATTTCTTGCTTAGTTCTTTCCTAAATTGGTGAGAACCTTCTATATAAGTAAGATATTTTTGTACAAACTAATACAATTTAGAATATCAATAATGTAGACCTTTGAATCTTTTCTCGTGGATGTAGGCGATCGAATCACGTATTTCTTTGTGTTCTTGTGATCTTGCTTCCTCTCTTACTTTTCTATCCACACATAATTAAAAATACAAGAATCCCTTTTCTTGTAACATATATTTTACTAATAAAAAGTTGACAATAGTACTTGATGAATTCCAAAAGATGAAATTTATTGAAAAGACTTGTTCGATACACAAGTGAAGAGTTAATTAACCAGAGTTTTCTTTCTTATTTTTTCGGTAACCTTTAGTCCATTAATTCTTTGTAGTTTGAATATTTATTGTAATTACTTGATTATGTCATCTGATTTATTTCTGTTTTGATCATTGAGTCCAGGGATTTAAATTGCGGTCGTGGACGCGTTTTCGGTCGCGTTGTATTTATCGCGGTTGCGGACGTAATGAATGTTACCTCGGTCAATTACGGTAAATATCGGCCGTGAATATCGGCGGCGGAGGGAGCCGCAACCGCTAAATAGCAGCCGTAAC
The DNA here is from genome assembly GCA_030761205.1 of Fremontodendron californicum. Taxonomy (NCBI): domain Eukaryota; kingdom Viridiplantae; phylum Streptophyta; class Magnoliopsida; order Malvales; family Malvaceae; genus Fremontodendron; species Fremontodendron californicum. Next base: position 20,862,087 of record JAULJL010000022.1, on the reverse strand, counting down.
GTCGCGTTGCGGCCGCTATTTAAATCCCTGATTGAGTCTTTCAAGTACTTTTCTATAAGTGGATGTTTAATTGCGACACCTTTCTATCGGTTCTGTTTTTTTTTTTTTTGTCTTTCTGAAGTTGATACAATATATGTTTCTCAAGTGGAATTGCAAAGGTATATGGATATTTATACATGCTAGAAACTTGAATAAAACTGGACTGTGTTTCACGGAGGTCCATACTAGCATGCCTACTCAAGGACCTGACCTGTTTAAGGAGAAAGCCAGTGAGCATAATGGTTACTTTGTTGCTGTTACTAGCTTGAAAAGCATAGCTAAAGGCGACGTTATGGATGTCTTCACTGTAGTGTTTACTTGTTGCCTATGTTATCCAAATTCTTATTTTAAAATATTTATGTTCGATATTTGTGTACTGACATATATTTGATGTACGGGGATATGATTCTCTAAATATATAAAAGAAAAAATTGAATATACTCGTATCAAACACATAACCACATCCGATATTCATCTTTTGAGTCCGGATAACATATAACTTGTAAGACCTCCAAACCCTTCAAGGGAGAAGTATTGCAATGAGTTGTACGCTACATATCTGAACATGCTGTGTTCTTGAGATGTGTAACTGTCAGAAATGCTTTTCTCTCAGCTTTGAAATGTCGAATTACCAATATGTTCCTGGTGCAAAACCAGTCTTCTTAATTACTGAGGAGATTCCGAAGATAGAGAAAGATGTTGTGGTTTGTTAATTTCTTGGTGCTTGCTGATAAATGCAAGTAGGGACTTTGACATGCTTGCTAGTGTAGATGCACGCTTATTCACTTGGGCTACTTTCATTGCCATTTGCCAGGGTCTAATGAATTAAACCTGTGAATGAATGGCTGTATAGCAACACTTATTGTGTTTATATTTGTCACCATGGTTTCCCAGTGATGAGGACGTGATTTTGGGTAATGCATGCAGTATATGTGTACATTTGTTAAATTATTTTGCAGTCTCATAAAGATTGGATCGAATTATTTTGCAGTATATAAAGTTTTTAATAATTTAATTTGATTCGATCAAACCTAACCGTGAATAAATAAAATAAAAATTATTTAAATTCGAATTTGATCCAATTCGATTTATGAACACCTATAAATTTGGCTGGTATATAATTTTATTACAAAAAAGTCAACTTAGGTATTCTTTGAATATTGGAATTCTCTAGTCTGAAAAAATGAGCCAATACTGAGGCGAATGTAAAATTTTTAACCATTCATCAGCTTTTGATTAAATTATTCGTTTAGATATTATATTATTTTTAGTTAATCTTTCCTATCTTATTGATCTATTCATTAGATTTATTAATCTATCGATTTTAATTTTAAGTTTTTGTTTTAGATTTCATTTCATTTATTTCTAATTAGAAACTTCTTGAAGTCTACCTAAATCTTTTTCGATAACTCTAATTATTGACTAAGAAGTTAAAATATAAAATTCAACTCACAACTTATTTCCTATATATCTTTATCTTTATCTATATAATTATAATTTAGGTATATTATGTATAGACCTATTTATTACGAAACCGGCTACTCGTTTAATTTGATGGACTCGACTTGAATCAGATCGAGCTATGGACATGACATTTGAAGCCCGAGTTCAGTCCGACCAGCCAAATTACTATTTAATTAATAAAAAATTATTATTTTATTTTAATTTAATTTTGAAAGTATATAAATATTAATATAAAATAATATTTTTAAATAATGATACAAAATTTTCGAGTTCAAAAGACTACGCCAAATCTTAGGCAAGAAAATTTAATGGCCAACGGGCCTGGTCCGACCCTACTCATAGACAAACCTAACTGCATATAATTAACCTATAAAGTTATAAGTGATTGATCAAAATACCTCTATTGAAATTTTATTATTATTTTATCAATTACCCATATATCATTTATTATTATTGTTGATTAACCATTATCATTAATATATTAAATTCTTTTTCTTTTTTATTATTAGACTCCTATTGAGATATCATAGTTCATATTCATTTAAGAAGACCACGTAGAGTTAGACACTTTGATTGTTACGATCTCTTGCAATATCTTTAATTTTTTTCAAATGAAAAAGTTGGTTGGTACGACGAGGATGAGAATGAAGCAACAATTGAATTAAAACCATCTTTCCGTTGAGTGAAAGAAAATTTTAAAGGAGAATGTGAAGGTAATTAATTAATGTTAATTCAAATTTTTTCTAAATATTATATCTTTATTTTTAAAAGAACCATTTATCTAGATATACTTGAGAATGTGATTAGTTTAAAGGATTGCTCTAATTTCAATCTTAAATTAACATAGATGAGATGAATATTCATAATATATATGATTTTAATTAGTGTGAAATTCTATTTCTAAAATTTTTGACAAACTTAATTATTTTCATGTTTTCTATCTATTTTTTTTTTTTCAAATTAACAAAGATATGCCACACAATTCACTAAGGATCTCTTGATAATCCGGCAAATCGACATGCATTTGATATTTTTCGTTTTTGGAATGCTAAGTTGTGCAACTAATCAGTTATTAACAAGTCTTGAATGAATTTATTACCATATGTTTTCTAAATTTTAGAAAAACTTCTTAATTAGCAAATTCACAAGCATGCCTATACGTCATTGTCAATCATTAATTAGGAACATTCATTTTGAGAGGGCAATGACCTTCACAACATCCCATCGACTTCTTCTTAAGTCAAAATCTTGGGATTCATGTTATTAATTTAAGGATCCGCTTAAAATATGCTTAGACATCAATTAATGATTATTTATTTATAATTTTTTGCATTTAATATATTATTTTTATTAAATTAAAAAAAATAATTTATTAATTATATTTATTTTATATATATCATTTTAACTAATGTCACTTGACACTGATTAATATTTGTGAACAATAAAAAATCAAAGAACAAGAATTTTTCATAACTTCAAACCAGCCACTTATACTTGTGTGGCATACCTCTTGTTTTATTAAAAACAAACTTAACTTATAATAAACAATTATGATTTTAATAGGGAAGTTATCCCATGCAACCATTCACACACTAACACCTTATAATTACTAATAATAAATTGACTCTTAATTAAAAAATTAACTTGGCTTAATTCCAACATATCCTCCCTTAAACCAAGTTCTCTAACTTCATCATACCCATCATCTTCTTAAGTTTCAAGAACACATCAGCTTTGACCGGCTTGTTAAAAAATTTGCAACTTGATCTTGTACAGAACTCTAAATTAATTTCTTGATCCTTCACCAAATCACGAATCTTGTGATACTTGATCTCAATGTGCTTGCTGTGACCATGAAACACCAGGTTCTTTGACATAGCAATTGCAGCCTTGCTATCACAAAGAATCTTTGTCGGCTTGCCTTGTTTGTGTTGCAACTCAGAAAGCATTCTTCTCAGCCATACTGCTTGTGTAGCGCTACTGCCTGCTACTATATACTCTACTTCTGCAGTGGACATGGCAACCACATTCTGCTTCTTTGAAGACCAAGAAAAAAACACCCGTGCCAAGATGAAAGGCATAACCCAAAGTGATTTTCCTTGTCTCAATATCACCTCCCCAATCACTATCTGTATATCCAACAAGCTCCACATTATTAGAGCATGAATAAAGAATTCCATCGCTTTGCGTACCTTTGATGTACCTCAGAATACGTTTAGCTGCTTGCCAATGAGACTGCCTAGGAGTCTCCATAAACCTGCTGATAATGCCAACACCATAAACAATATCTGGCCTAGTGGCTGTCTAGTAGCGTAGACTCCCCCACCAACCTTCTATAGGCTGTTGCGTGAACCAAATCACCACTACCATCTTTAACAAACTTCAATCTCTCTTCAACTGGAGTCAAGATCGGTTTACAGGAATCCTGTTGATTTTTGACTCTCGGTACCAATTGTAGTTTTGTGCTACAGTACCTATTTGCTACAGTAACTTTCTCGCTACAGTAACTTTATCTCGGGAAGCTACAGTAACTTCCGAAAAACAACTCTTTTATTAATATGAGAAAAGACCAAATACAAGTGGTGTGAACACCAACTAACAATAGAGACAACCTCACACAAGCTCTTTCTCACTTTACTATTCACTCAACATTTTTTTTCTTTTATTTTCTCTCTACGTGTTCTTCCCTTCACCTCCTCTGCACTAGCACACACTACATATGTCTATTTATATAGACATCTACATTAAGTAGAGGAAAAATCTAGAACTAAAAGATTGGAGAAACATCTAGATAGAAAACTAAAGAATAATCTAGGAAGAGAAAACTGGAGAGATTTCTAGACTAGAAGACTAAAGAAAAATTCTAGAGAAAGAAAAATCTAGAGAAAGAACAAAGAAGAGAAACCTAGAAAACTTGGGTAGAAGAAAAATAGAGATGATTCTAGAGATAAGAGAGAGGAGTCGGTGTAACTTTCAACAAATCCATCTTGAACTTTGCCAAGATATCACTAGCATACTTCTTCTGTGAGATGAATATCCCACTATCTGTTTGCTGCACTTCAATGCTAAGGAAGTAAGACATCAAACCCATATCTGTCAACTCAAACTAAGCAATCATGGCCTCCCTGAACTCTTGCACTAACATCAAATTATTGCTAGTGAAAATTAAGTCATCCACGTACAATCATACAATAATTATATCACCCATGGATTGGATTTAATAAACAAAGCATGCTCATAGGGACATCTATGAAAACCATGGGCAATAAAATATGAATGCGAGTGTACCATGCTCTAGGCGCTTGTTTTAAGATGTACAAGGCCTTTTTCAGTCTGTATACTTTGTCTTCCTCCCTTCTTTTCACATATCCTGAAGGTTGTTCAACATACTCCTCCTCAAGCACACCATTCAAGAACGTAGACTTCACATCCATTTGATTAATTTTCCAACAATTATGGGCAGCAAGAGAAATAATCATACGAACAGTATCAAGTCTAGCAACGGGAGCAAACACCTTAAAATAACAATACCTAGCTGTTGTTTATAACCTTTGGCCACCAATCGTGCTTTGAAGCGATCCACTTCTCCACTAGCTTTGTACTTGGTCGTGTACACCCATTTGACACCAATGGACTTTTTATCTGGAGGCAAGATAGTAAGCTTCCAAGTCCCTTTTTTCTCAATGGAATGAATTTCTTCATCTGTTGCTCGAACCCAACGCACATCCTCTGTAGCTTCGTGATACGCAATAGGATCAGAATCTGCAAACAATGCAAAATGAACCATCTCATCATGATCATCATCATAGGGATCATTGTCATTACTAATAACATAATCCTGCAAGTGAGTAGGCAAGTGACGTTGGCGCTGTGGACGACCAGAAGTCTCTGCAATAGTGGGCTGCACACCTTCTTCTGCTACTATTGTATCTTTGTTGACTACCGGCACTGTCAACTTTGAAGACTTCTTCTCTTCAACTGACTAATCCCAAGCTGCATCCTCATCAAAGGTAACATCTCTGCTAACTATTACTTTTCTAAACTCTGGGTTTTATAACTTATAACCCTTTGTCTCATGACTATACCCAATAAAAATGCATCTTTCTGCCTTATCATCTATCTTCTTCCTTAATGAATCAGGCATATTGCATAAGCAATGCAACCAAATACCTTCATGTGGCCAATATTCGGTTTCTGTCATTCCAAGCTTCTTGTAGGGTCTTACCATGAACATTTCTTGTAGGACACCTGTTCAATACATAAATGGCACAAGCAATAGCTTCGGCCCAAAAACTTTTAGGTAAACACTTACTATGTAACATACATCTAACCATATCCATTACAGTTCTATTTTTTTCTCTCTGCCACCCCTTTTTGCTGTGGAGTATATCTAGCAGTTAATTGATGTTTAATGCCATGTTTCGCCAAAAAATCATCACACACAGTATACTCGGTGCCTCTATCAATTCTCAAAGTTTTAATAGAACACCTACTCTGCTTCTCAACATAGAACATGAAACTTTTGAATGCATCACATGCCTCATATTTATGCTTCAGAAAATAAATCCATGTCTTTCTACTGAAATCATCAATAAAAGTAACAAAATACCTGTTGTCACCATGTGGAGAAACCTCCAATGAGCATAAATCAGAATGAACAAATTCAAGCGGTCTACTAGCCCTCCATGCTTGCCCTTTAGGAAAGACATGTCTGTGCTTCTTTCCCAAAATGCAAGTCTCACAAATAGTACTAGGAATATCAATCATTGGTAAGCCAGAAACCCACCCCTTATTAGCTAAAAATTTAATACTCCCAAAATTCAGGTGCCCAAGGCGCATGTGCCATAGCTAATTATCATCAACAATCACAGAACTATGACAAGAAAATTATTACAGTTAACATCCATAAGAAATAGTCGATTACGTGACATTTTTACCTTGGCTATCACCCCTTTCTCCAAAGCATTGATTGTATAACCTCTTTTGTTGAAGTGCAAATCATAGCCTTTCTCTGCAAGCTGCCTAACACTTAATAGATTCTGGCAAATACCGAGACAATAAAACACCTTGGCAATATAGTTACAAGACCCATCCTTCAGCCTGATGCTTATTTTACCTTTTCCAAAAATTGGTATGCGTGTATCATCTCCAAGTCTGACTGTAGTGCGAAAGGACTCATCTAACTCACAAAACATTTCCTTATTGCTAGTTAAGTGATTGCTACAGCCTGTATCTAGAAACCATTGATTGTCATCTCCAGTCACGGATGCATGACAAGCTAGTAACTACGTCTCTGTATCGTCTCCACCATTCTCCGCAACTTTGGCATGGCACTCAGTACGTTCTTATTTTGGAAGATGACATTCAAGGCTGTAGTGACCAATTTTTTATAATTATAGCACTGAATATGTGATTTACACTTATATTGCTTATGCCCATACTTCTTACACTTATGGCATTGAGTGTTAGACTTGTCATGCTTCTGATTAGAATCAATGTCTCTTCCTCCTTGCCTATTACCCGATCGAAACTTTTTGCCTCCTCTGTCTCTATGATTCTGACCTCTCTAGCCGTTCTCTTCCTTGTCCGACTTCAAATCCACCTGGGCTTTCAATGCTAGCTCAATCGAAATAGTTGTTTTCTCATTCAATCGTTGCTCCTGTGTTTCGAGAGAACCCTGCAAATCATCAATTGTCATAGTACTGATATAGACACTTAATTTTGTTTGGACCACTAAATCAAGTATTTTTCTTCCTAAAATGATGTTTTAGAATGCAAAAGGTCTTTTCTCATGCAGGTGGTACTCTAAACTTAATTTAAGAAGACAAGCATTAAAAGTCAAACTTGAAAAAGTCAACCTCAAAAAGTCAACTATTGAAAAAGTCAACCCATTTTCAAAATCAAGATTCGAAGTTCAATTGAAAAATAGTGCAAGAATTTTGAAAATCCGAGGTCTAAAGATGGGTTACGGAGATTCAGTAGAAAGGAAACCCTAGTTCAGAAAATTTAGGAAAAAGTGCTTAAACGATCAAATTGGTTGAAATCGGAGGTTCCAAATGAAAGATAAGCAATGACTACGGGTAATGGAGAGGCCATTTGGAGGCAAAACTGAAGGAAAAGTCAATTCGAAAGAAAACTGAGAATTAGGGTTTTTGGTGGATTTTGGTAAAATTGGAGAAAATTACAGAAATGGCCCTATTCGTTAAAACTAAAGCCCTTAATTGATGAGGAGTGATTAAACAAGGATAGCCCAAGGCTCAGTTTGAAGTAATTCCAAGAAAAGAGCCGATTGGAGGGAAAATGGAAAAACGAGAAAATTTTCGATATTGGAAAAAAAGGAAAAATCAAATCGGAAGGGAATTTGATCGTAAAAATTGGTCATTTTCGGACCAACTCCAATTCAATATATGAAAAAGGCACAGAAAAAGAAAATATAAAAATCGGACTTCTTTTGAGCAAAACCGGGCTTTGGAGACAAAAGGGCAAACTTGGAAAATTTGGAAAAAATAACAAACAACTTCCAAAAATTATGAAAAATTTTAGATCTTATTCTTAAATCATTTGGAAGATATTTGTGAAGAAAAATCCAGATTCGGAGCTTGTTTGCAGAATGGCAAATCTCAGGCCCACTATGTAGAAATTCAAGAAGATAAATCTCGAAAAAATAGCAAATGAGCTCCAAAAATTATGAAAACTTCCAGATCTCACTTTTAAATTATTTGGAAGAGATTGGTGAAGAAAAATCTGGATTCGGAGCTCGTTTAAAAAAATGGTAAAAGTTCGGGTGCACAAAGGGGTAATTTTGGAAGAAAAAATTCGAAAAAATAGCAAATTGGCTCAAAAAATTTTGAAAACTTCCAGAATACATTTTTTTATTTATTTCAGAAGTATTAAAAAAATAAAATTTGGATTTGGAGTCCGTTTATTCTTTAATTAGGTTTGGGGGCCAAAAAGATCATTTTATTGAAGAAACCGAAAAAGGCCTTTCTTGCAATTAAAAAAAATGGAATGTGGGCTGGAATATGAAGAGGCAGCCGGCCAAGCCCATGAAGGAGTGTGAATTTTTTGAATTTTACATCTAAAGGCCAAGAATGGATAGGAAGGTAGTTATTTTTTTGATCAAGCCTTTGAATTTGTAACACATGGACCAATGGATGGTGTCGCAACCTAAAAAATAACGACGACGAGTCTCATCGCAAGACTTTATTATTCGTTAGGCGTGACATTAAAAAAAACCGAGGAAAAGTCGACTTAATTCCTCTAAAATAATGAAGGTTTTGAAAATGACCTTAAAAGACATGGAGTCGCCACCAATCTTTTTTAGCTAGGTGTGATCGGCCACCTATTAAAACCGGTTTTATAAAATATTTTAAAAATTAATTAAAACATTTTAAAAACCAATTTCAAGTCTGCGTTTTAAACTAGAGAAATCAAAGAAGCGGGTTCGGGAGTCGGTTACGTGCGGGGAAGGATTAGCACCCCCACAACGCCCGTATAAATCGGTACCTTATTAATCGTGTGTTATCTCAAGTCTCGGTAAAAGTTGGTTTTAAATTTAGTATTTCAAATTAATTCCCAATTTAAAGAAAAATAATTCCATTTTTTTATTGAAAATGATCCGGAATTTATAAATTCAAAATTTTCCTATATTCCCAACAAACGTGGCAAAATATAGAAATTTTTATTAGTTTTGGAAAACTTTCCGAATCATTCTCTTTTTTTGAAAGAAAGATATTCATTTATTAATAATAATTGATGATATTCCCTCCAGCAAACCCGGTAGAGAACTCATGAATTATTTTAACTCGGGAATATCTTTATTTTTATTGAAAATCATTATCTTTTTTGAAAAATATTTAAAAGAAATGAATATGTATAGGCATGACATAAATAAAATGACATAGCAAAATCTAAATAATATAATGCAACCTAAATGTCATGACACATAGAAATTATTATGGCAAGAATCACATATTATATAAAATGCATGAATATAAAAATGCAATGCATGAGATGTATTTTTTTCCTTTAATTAAGGAAATCCGTATATCTAAAAAGATATCCGGTTACCTTAGGAAAATATGTCAAATTAAATATTCTAAAACCAAAATACTTTGTGATTGTTTGAAAACAATTTTGAAAAGCTTGAATTAAAAATAAAAACTGGGCTAAAATTTTTAAAATGACTCTAATTTCCTAAGTTTAAAAAAATCCGGACTTGGCTACCCTTAACCCGGGACTTGAAAAACCATTTTTAGAGTTTAAAATGGCTTAGAAATTACCCTAAGTCAGTAGCTAACCCTCCTAATCAGCCCACTCTAAGTAAATTAACCAAAACAGAAAATTGGTTTTTCTTTAAATTCAATTCTGACTCCACTGTCTAGTTTTAATCCACGATTTTTTACCCTATTTTTAAAAATTCCAACAATTCTGAAAAAATTATTGGAGACTCAGGACATGTAAAAATACACGGAAAAAAATCGACTTAATTTTCTGATCAAAGATGAATTCCCAGAAAAACCAGAGATGTACGAGTTTTTGGAGGAGAAAAAAAACTGCTTTGTTTTTCTTTAAAATCAATTCTGACTCCACTGTCCAGTTTTAATCCACGATTTTTTACCCTATTTTTAAAAATTCCAAAAATTCTGAAACAATTATTGGAGACTCAGGACATGTAAAAATACACGGGAAAAAATCGACTTAATTTTCTGATCAAAGATGAATTCCCAGAAAAATCGGAGATGTACGAGTTTTGGGTGGAAAAAAAACTGCTTTGCCAACATATTTTTTTTGTCTTTGATAAAATCATTTAAAAACCAAAATAAAAATATTTGAAACTCATAGAATGACTTGAAGACAGTAGCTAGGACTTTTTGAAAGTTAAATAAAAATTGGCTAAGTAAAAAAAATCACAAAGGTAGAATAATCAATTTGACAAACTTAATTTTCCACAAGTGTGCTCAAGAGAGCATGACCTTGAACCATTAATTGGCTCAAGTCATTATTCAAGTGGCATGAACATGAAATGCATGAAACAATGCAGCAAACATAATGCATGAAATGCATGGATCTAAACCTAAATGTAAGGAAAATGCATGACACAAATAATATGACCTAGACCTAACATGAACTTGCATGACATTTAATGTAACCTAGACCTAAGACATGCATGGCATTTTCACAAACACAAGGCATGCTTAATTCAAAAATCCAACCAAATATCATGCAAATGCAAAAACCTAACAACTAGCATGACAAAAATACAACACACAATGCAAAACACATGGAGTAGCCAAATGGCCCCAAGCTCCAACAAGCATGGCATTTTCACAAACACTTGGTATGCTAGCATGAAAAACTAAGTCATAACACAAAAATCACACAAGCATTTTCACAAACACCTAATATACTAAATCTAAAACATGCTCACTAAGATATAAAACAAGAATCATGCAAAGAATCACACAAGGGTTTTCACAAACACTTAATATGCTAACTCTAAAACATGCTCAAATTTAAACAACATGAAAACAGAAAATTAAAAATGCAAAAACATGATATCTAAGACATAAATGGCAACAAACAAAGCAACCAAATTAAATATAACTTAAGAACATGAAATAACATAATATTTAAAACATCAAAAATAAAGAAAATAGCATAAACAATATGGTAAAATGAATCAAAAACAACAACTTAAAATAAATAATGTAGGCCATTTGGCCATGGTGAGTTTATTGTAAAAACAAAATGTAAGAAAAATATACTTAAGAAAGGAAATGAAGGAAGAACAAGAAACATTATTTTAAAATGAAAACTCACCAAGTAGCTTTTGAACGGATTAAGCTATAAACCCTCAGAGTAGCTTTTGAACGGATTAAGCCACAAACCCTCTCACAAGTAGCTTTTGAACGGATTAAGCTATAAACCCTCAGAGTAGCTTTTGAACGGATTAAGCTACAAACCCTCAAAGTAGCTTTTGAACGGATTAAGCTATAAACCATCAGAGTAGCTTTTGAACGGATTAAGCTACAAACCCTCTCAACAAAAACACTATGACTCACCACCCGGATAATCCTAATACAAGTGTATAGACTATCTCACAAAGGGGTAGTGGGTTTGGGACTTAGGCTCAAAAATGAAAATCTCTAACTTAACTCTTGATTTTTAATCACTTGATTGAAAAAATCCTAAGGTTCCTCCTTCCTTTGGGCTTGGGCAGGCCAGCACTTCTCTTTTCCAGCCCAGCTCTGATTTTTGAAAGGCCCAAAGAAGCCCTTTTCGGTTGCTTGGGTGAAACGACCATTTTGCCCCCAGGATGCAAAATAAATATCAAACGAGCTCCAAATTCAATTTTTCTTTTTTTAATACTTCCAAAATAATAAAATATTGAGTTCTGGAAGTTTTCAAAATTATCCGAGTCCGTTTGCTATTTATTTGGATTTTTTCTTCCCAAAATGTCCTTTTATGCCCCTACTTTTTACCATTTTTTAAACGAGCTCCAAATCAAGATTTTTCTTCACCAATCTCTTCAAAATAATTAAAAAGTGTGATCTGGAAGTTTTCATAATTTTTGGAGCTCATTTGGTATTTTTTCGGGATTTATCGGCTTGAATTACTGCATAGGAGGCCCGGGATTTGGCCATTTTGCAAACGAACTCGGAATCAAGATTTTCTTTCGCCAATCTCTTTCAAATGATTTAAGAATGAGATTGACAAATTTTCCATAATTTTCGGAGTCCATTTTCTATTTTTCCCAAATTTTTCCAATTTTGCCCTTTAACCTCCGAAACCCGGTTTTGCTCAAAACAAGTCCGATTTTCAGATTTTCTTCAATCTGAGCCTTGGGCCATCCTTTTTTATCATTCCTCATCCATTGGGGGCTTTGGTCTTACCAAGTCGGGCCATTTCTGTGATTCTTCCCGATTTCACCGAAATCCACTAAAAATCCTAATTCTCGGTTTTCTCCCGGATTGACTTTTCTTTCGGTTTTTCTTGCAAGTGACTTCTCCATTACCCGTAGTCAGTGCTTATATTTCATTTGGAACCTTCAATTTCGACCAGTTTGATCGTTTAAGCACTTTTCCCCAAATTTCTCGAATTAGGGTTTCTTTTCTACTGAATCTCCAAATCCCAAATTCCGAACTCCATATCTTTCAATGTAGACCTCGGATTATCAAAATTCTTTCGCCATTTTTCAATTGAACTTAAAATCTTAATTTTGAAAGTGGGTTGACTTTTTTAGTAGTTGACTTTTTGGGGTTGACTTTTTTGGGGTTGACTTTTTCGGGTTGACTTTTTTTTCAAGTTTGTCTTTTTGTGCTCGCCCTCTTAAACTAAGTCTCGGAGTACCACCTGCAGGATAAAAATAGTCTTTTTATACTCGGAAACATCAATATGGGAAGAAAACATACCTGTTTAGTGGTCCGGACAAAATTAGGTGTCTACAGCTGCTCCTCTTTGGCTATTGCTGAGAATCAGGAATCAGGCAAAGATAAACCAACACTAATTTTGTACGGTCAGTGAAATCACATGTGAAGGAAAGGGAAAGGGGTTTCTTTTTCATTTTTTTTTTCATTTTCTATTTTTTTTTATTTTTTTCATTTTTCATTTTTCATTTTCTACTTTTTTTTTTCTTTTTTCTATTTTTTTCTCTTTTTCAATTTTTCAATTTTTTTATTATTTTTTTTATATTTTTTTTAAACAATAAATTGAAGATTTTGTCCTTAAATTGAATTCCCTGCCTAAACAAGGCTCGATTCGTCTTAAGAAAACGAATTCGATTTTCAAAAGAAAAATTTATGCCCGAAGGTCTTTAAAATTGGTGCCCGGAGGTCTTAAAAAACTGGTGCCCGGAGGTCTTACCAATTGGTGCCCGGCGGCCTTACCCCTGAAAAAAGTTATGCCCGGAGGTCTTAAAGATGTTGCCCGGAGGTCTTACCTGTGATTTGAAAAATTATGCCCGGAGGTCTTAAAAATGGTGCCCATAGGCCTTACCCCTGAAAAAAGAGTTATGCCCGGAGGTCTTAAAGATGTTGCCCGGAGGTCTTACCTGTGATTTGAAAAATTATGCCCGGAGGTCTTAAAAATGGTGCCCATAGGCCTTACCCTTGAAAAAAAAAGTTATGCCCAGAGGTCTTAAAGATGTTGCCCGGAGGTCTTACATGTGATTTGAAAAATTATGCCCGGAGGTCTTAAAAATGGTGCCCATAGGCCTTACCCCTGAAAAAAAGAGTTATGCCCGGAGGTCTTAAAGATGTTGCCCAGAGGTCTTACCTGTGATTTGAAAAATTATGCCCGGAGGTCTTAAAAATGGTGCCCATAGGCCTTACCCCTGAAAAAAAAAGTTATGCCCGGAGGTCTTAAAGATGTTGCCCGGAGGTCTTACCTGTGATTTGAAAAATTATGCCCGGAGGTCTTAAAAATGGTGCTCATAGGCCTTACCCTTGAAAAAAAAGTTATGCCCGGAGGTCTTAAAGATGTTGCCCGAAGGTTTTATCTGTGATTTGAAAAATTATGCCCGGAGGTCTTAAAAATTGAAAATTATGCCCGGAGGTCTTAAAAATTGGCGCCCGGAGGCCTTACCCCTGAAAAAGTTATGCCCGGAGGTCTTAAAGATGTTGCCCGGAGGTCTTACCTGTGATTTGAAAAATTATGCCCGGAGGTCTTAAAAATTGAAAATTATGCCCGGAGGTCTTAAAAATTGGCGCCCGGAGGCCTTACCCCTGAAAAAGTTATGCCCGGAGGTCTTAAAGATGTTGCCCGGAGGTCTTACCTGTGAATTGAAAAATTATGCCCGGAGGTCTTAAAAATTGAAAATTATGCCGAGAGGTCTTAAAAATTGGCGCCTGGAGGCCTTACCCCTGAAAAAGTTATGCCCGGAGGTCTTAAAAATTGTCTTTGAAGAATTGTTGAAAATTAACCTAAAGATTTTGAGAAGATGCGAATGCTTTTTGATGCAAATGCATATGTTGAATAAGTTACGAAATGACTTAAACTGGTGCAAACGTCTTTAATGCAAATGTAAATGACTTGGATTGATGCCCATGTTTCATGATGCAGATGCCTTTACTAATTGTGTTCATGTAACTGGTTTATGAATGGTGTAACTACAATTACCACACATTAATGAAAATGCAATGATTCTAGAAATGATGTAATTGTTTGAGATGACACAAATACGAATTCCATGAAGAATGTAAATGTAAAGGTAAAATACAGATGCTTATGGAATAATGCCAATGCAAATACCCATGAATGATGCAAATGCTTGCCGACACTGTGTAGATGCAAAAGCTCGATAAAGAGATGAGTGCTCATGAGTGATGCAAGTGCCCCCGGCTGTTTTTCTAGACTTTGGCTTAGCCTTTCAAATTCATTTTTCCTCTTCAAATCAGAGTATATCTTCAATTCATTTTGGCTATTCTCTTTGCCCCAACAATTTTCAAACTTTCATCAACAGAGATCTGAACCGGGTTCTATTTCTTCTTCTCATATCTGGAAGTCAAGACCTATCCTGGCAGTTCTACACCTTTGAGTTAGAAAAATCCTTGTCTCATGCCAACATCAAAATGGGTATTTCAAAAAAATCTCTTTATTTGTTTTCGCATTTTGAAAACTTCTGAACAAAAAATATTAACCCCACAATGTGTGATGTACAAATCTTTTGAAGACTGATGATCATTGTTAGAAATTTCTCTAAGTATCAATCTGGGTTTTTTCAACTGGGATTGGCAAGGCTTGGTATAACAAGATTCTGGCTTTTCCAGGAAAACTTCATGACAAAAATGTATATCCCTTCTAGGCTCACAAATGGAACAGGTTTTATAAATCATGAATTCATTGAGAACCAAACAAATTCAACATTCTTTTAGTTTCCATATCAAGGCATTTTGTCAAGCATCAAGATTGGCTGGGATGTTTAAACCGGAAAGTTTAATCTTGGGAACAAAGTTTCAGTTTTTGAAGACAATCCTCCGAATGAGAGCTGACAATTTGGGGGGTTCAGGAATTCCTAGATGTTCCTCGATGACCACTCCTTTAATAAGATCTTTTCTTTTGGGGTATCGGCACTATCATCGATGGCATCGAAAATTCCCATTCTACTCTAGACCGCCCGTTTTTTTGGGTTTTCGCCCTAGAGTCCCATTCTTTTCAATTTTTCTCTTTTTTTTTTTTACCATGTACTTGAGAATTCTAAATTCTTCCTTAGTGAAATGAGAATTTGATGAGATGGGATAAAATCTGAGGAAAACCCTTCAAATTAAACATTCATGCTTGATCAAAATGGACTTTTAAAGCACGTAATGTAGGCCATGGCTCAGGGTTCAGAAAGAAAGGATAAATAGGCCCAAAATATGTGTTTGAGGGTAATCAGATCAAGGATCCTTTCTTGAAGAGGATTTTCTTTGAAGCATGTGTCTCTTCTTGGACATTTCTTTCTTTTTGATTTTGCTCTTTTTCTTCCTTGCTTTTGGCTTTCAATTTGCCATGTCTTTCACACACATTTTTTTATTGTGTTTTTTGTTTGTTTTTCTTGGCTTTCATTTCGTCATCTTTTCCTCTTCTTTTTTCTTTGACAGAGTGCGCCCGTATTTATTCGGGGCTCCATTTGCTTTGTGTCTGTCCCTGAGCTGTCACTCATTTCTCAATGATCTTTGAAAAGATCTTTCCTCGCATTTGCTCCCAAGTGTAGAGGGTAATCCTTGATCAGGGCTCAAAAAAGAAAGAATTCTTTTGGCTCAAAAGGGGTGACTATGGATAATTTCTTTTTGTGTGAAAGGGATATGAAAGATGGCCATTTCTCATGTCAAGCACAAATATTCACATTGAAAAGCAATCCCTAGGGGAAATAGATATTCAGAATTTCATTTTGCACTTTGGAATCATCCGAATTCTCATATGCATGATATCACAAATGTTTTTTTTTTTGTTTTTTTTTTCGTTGCATGCCCCCAATAATTCATGCATTAGCCCATCCTTCTTCACTATGTATCCATCATTTCCACATATGATGCCCCAATTTGATTAACCATGCAAATTTGTATCAACGAGGAACATGGCAAGTCTAGGTCTGTTTTGAAAAGGCTGAGTTTCCAATCTAAGTTCTTTGAAGAGACAAGGAAAACATGACCCAAAAGCAGGTTTTCTCTGGGACAAGGGATAATCTAGTTTAATCATTGTGCCCCAAGGTGTCAATCATGAAGTGATGTCTGGGCAATTAGTGTTTTGTGGTCATTGGGAAAGGTCATGAATGGTTTTAGCACAATCCTGACACACACCAAATTATCAAAATCTGGATTCTTGAAAGAATGTCTCATTTGTTTGATTTTCAAGGAATTTGAAAATTTTCAAAAAGTTCGTTCCTTTGTTCATAGCCTAGACTAGGATTTACATCCTTGCTTATTTTGCAATGACAATGCTTCTCTTTTTTCATTCATTTTTCCTTGAAGCATTAGGTCTTTCAAGTGTTATTGATTCAAGGTTTAGGTATAGAGAGGCCCAAAAAGGAGAGGGATGGTGTTGGGTCATTTCTAACACTGATCATCAATCTTCTTAAGACTATCCATTATTAAAACTTCCTTAATGCTTGTTTTTGTAAATTCACGTTTATTTAAAACACAACAAACACAAAGCATTTAAAATTCATTTAATTCATGTAAATGTTAACATGAGACAAGTGCTTTCATCATCACAGTGTATAAAACTACATGCGTCAAAAATGGTCCTATTGACATCCTTCAAAGGTAGTAATTCTCCCCCTAAAATCCTGAAAGAAACTGATTTAGGGTTAAGCGGCCTTCCATTGATTGATAAGCTCCGGTGTCAAAATACCATCACGGATAAGACTTTCAATCCTTTCCTTCAGTTGTCTGCATTTTTCAGTTGAATGCCCAACTACCCCTAGGTGATAATCACACTTGCTGTCAGGGTCATAACTCCTTGCTGATGGATTCGGAGCTATTTTCAAAGGTACCGGGGTAAGGTACTGATTCTTTATTAGTAATGGCAGTAAGTCAGGGATGGTGATTGGAATTCTTTCTTGATTTTCTCGCGGTCGTTTTCTAGAAGTAGGCCTTGTTGCAAGGGCTGGTATAGGATTAGGTGTTTGGGTAGGTAGGTAAGGATACAGGCTTGGAGATACCTCAGTAGGGTAACATGATTGGTATGAGGGAAATTGGGAATATGGGATGAAATCTCCCATAGTTTGGACATCTTCCTCTTTCTTTCTTGGTGCCTTATTTCTCTCGGTATTGGATGTTCCTTCTCTTTCAAGTTTCCCACTCTTGATAGCATTCTAAATCATCTCCCCTGAAATTACCATGTCCACGAAATTCTTCGAAGCATTGCCGACGAGTCTGTCATAGTACGGGGCTTGCAGTGTATTCACAAAAAGGATAGTGATTTCCTTTTGTGTCAAGGGCGGTTGTACTTGGGCAGCCAGGCTCATCCACCGTTGTGCATATTCTTTGAAGCTCTCAGTAGCTTTTTTCTCCATATTTTGCAAAGTGAGACGATCAAGTGTCCTGTCGGTCATATGCTTGTACTGGTTTAGAAAAGCCCTAGCCAAATCATTCCAAGAGTGAATCTGATCCTTGCTCAACTGACTATACCACCTAATTGCGGACCCGCTGAGGCTATCCTGAAAGCAGTGAATTAAAAGCTTATCATTATCTATCTGACTTGTCATCTTTCGGCAGAACATAGTGATGTGGGCTGATGGATCGGTCGTCCCATCATATTTCACAAAGTCAGGGATCTTGAACTTAGGAGGAATGACTAAATCGAAGACCAAACATCGTTCTTTCGCATCCAAACTCCCAAATACATCTGTACTTTCTACTACCCGGAGCCTTTCATCTAACAATTGATATTTCCCTTGGGAATCTGCCAGCTCAACCTCATTTACCGCAACCCTTTTCAACTTTGCCTGTCCAGCTGGATCATCTGAGTTTAGGACATTGACAGGGTTAACAGTGTTCTGGGCATCACTTATTACGACCTCATCTTGGCCCTTTTGTGCCTCTAACCCTTCTCCGGCGACAAAGTTTTCGGTGTATCCTTTTCCCCTGATTACAGCAGACATTAGCTCCATCAGTTTAGTCATCTGATCCTTAGATTCTGCTTGAGATTTTGCTAGCTGTTCTCGCAATTCTCTCTGTTCCCTTTCCATTTTTTCCATTCGGGCAACTTGTTCATCTTCCATAGCACCAGCCTGTATTAAAAGTGTACTCAGTACTTCTTCTGATTTGAAATGGAAATTCTTTCAAAGACTCCTAAAGCCAAGCCAACTTTTGTTTTATTTCCCCCAAATGTATGTCATGATGAATGAGCCATGAATGCAATTTGATGCATGTGAAGCCTAAACAATATGATGTATGGATATGTACAATGGAAACATGCTGACCATATATGTAATAAATGCAATCGCAATGCCAACATGTTGCAAACAAAGAATAAACAAATCAACACATGGATATATGCAATGACTGATCATGTGCATTTTAGCATATTTCCCAATGAATGATCATATATCCTATGAATGCAACACGGTGTCAATTATGATACATGCAAACAATGAATGATTGATATAGAGTATATACAAAGAAAATCATGCTAACCATGTGTGTCATGAATGCGACCTAATGCTAACATGATGTATGTAATAAGCAAATTAATGCATGAACATATACAAAGAAATCATGCTGACTATGTTTGTTATGAATGCAACCCAAAGTCAACATGATGCATGTAAAGAACAAGCAGATTAATGCATGGATATATACAGAAAAATTATGATGA
Organism: Fremontodendron californicum; assembly: GCA_030761205.1. Lineage (NCBI taxonomy): Eukaryota > Viridiplantae > Streptophyta > Magnoliopsida > Malvales > Malvaceae > Fremontodendron > Fremontodendron californicum. The sequence continues at coordinate 20,842,782 of JAULJL010000022.1, read as the reverse complement.
CCACGTATGCTATGGATGCAATCTAATGCCAGGTATATCACCATCCATTTTTTGCAAAAAACGAGATCAATAATACAATCAAAATGTACATGCTCTATTTACACATGTATGAAATGTGCAAAATGAAAAAATGCTTGAAAAATGATTTTTTTTTTTTTTTAAAAAAACAGCTAATGAACATCTGCCCCAACAATATCTGCTTATTTAGGCATCACGATGCCTTCGAGGCGGAGTATCACATTTATTACGGGCGATGTACGTACATCGTTGCCCGATCTACCACACTTATTCGGAGTGTAAAATAGGTAACAAAAAGTTTAGAATTGTCCCTCCATGTGTTCCTATTTTCGGTATATCTAATGGAAATTCGGGATGGCTTTGCCTAGGTTCACTATATGAGGGTGAATCGGTTCTAAGGCCCCGAATTGTTCCTCACTGTCGCCGGTGAAGGCTAGTAAGGCACCCCGATAAAAGCGGGTTCAATTCGTTAGAGTATATTTTCCTATGCCCATGCGGAGGATCATCACGAAGGCATTAGGTACTTTATACTCCGAAAGTGTTTCACTAGCCCATACGGAGGATCAATCACGAAGGCTTAGTTACTTTACTCCCACTTAAAAGGACGGAACCCGGGTAGAGGATTCATGTTATGCAAATGCACGTGTAGTGTGTGTGGAGGAATATCAAACCTTTCACTACCTATTCTACAAACCTTATTCTAAATGCCCTAGCAATTAAAACATTCAAGAATAGTGTAACGCATTAACCGACAAGCAATTATAATACACAACCTTAAATAACTAGAGAACAAAAATAAAATGCATGCACATGAGTATGAACATATTTAAAAACATTTTTTTTTATTTTCAAAATTCTCCTTATTAAAAAAAAAGTGGGAATTAAAATTAAATACCAATTAAGCCAACAAAATCGAGACTTTGATAACACACGACTAATTCTAGGCCTGACTCTCTAATATGTCCCCAGCGGAGTCGCCAAGCTGTCGCAACCTAAAAAATAACGACGACGAGTCTCATCGCAAGACTTTATTATTCGTTAGGCGTGACATTAAAAAAAACCGAGGAAAAGTCGACTTAATTCCTCTAAAATAATGAAGGTTTTGAAAATGACCTTAAAAGACATGGAGTTGCCACCAATCTTTTTTAGCTAGGTGTGATCGGCCACCTACTAAAACCGGTTTTATAAAATATTTTAAAAATTAATTAAAACATTTTAAAAACCAATTTCAAGTCTGCGTTTTAAACCAGAGAAATCAAAGAAGCGGGTTCGGGAGTCGGTTACGTGCGGGGAAGGATTAGCACCCCCACAACGCCCGTATAAATCGGTACCTTATTAATCGTGTGTTATCTCAAGTCTCGGTAAAAGTTGGTTTTAAATTTAGTATTTCAAATTAATTCCCAATTTAAAGAAAAATAATTCCATTTTTTTATTGAAAATGATCCGGAATTTATAAATTCAAAATTTTCCTATATTCCCCAACAAACGTGGCAAAATATAGAAATTTTTATTAGTTTTGGAAAACTTTCCGAATCATTCTCTTTTTTTGAAAGAAAGATATTCATTTATTAATAATAATTGATGATATTCCCTCCAGCAAACCCGGTAGAGAACTCATGAATTATTTTAACTCGGGAATATCTTTATTTTTATTGAAAATCATTATCTTTTTTGAAAAACATTTAAAAGAAATGAATATGTATAGGCATGACATAAATAAAATGACATAGCAAAATCTAAATAATATAATTCAACCTAAATGTCATGACACATAGAAATTATTATGGCAAGAATCACATATTATGTAAAATGCATGAATATAAAAATGCAATGCATGAGATGTATTTTTTTCCTTTAATTAAGGAAATCCGTATATCTAAAAAATATCCGGTTACCTTAGGAAAATATGTCAAATTAAATATTCTAAAACCAAAATACTTTGTGATTGTTTGAAAACAATTTTGAAAAGCTTGAATTAAAAATAAAAACTGGGCTAAAATTTTTAAAATGACTCTAATTTCCTAAGTTTAAAAAAATCCGGACTTGGCTACCCTTAACCCGGGACTTGAAAAACCATTTTTAGAGTTTAAAAAGGCTTAGAAATTACCCTAAGTCAGTAGCTAACCCTCCTAATCAGCCCACTCTAAGTAAATTAACCAAAACAGAAAATTGGTTTTTCTTTAAATTCAATTCTGACTCCACTGTCTAGTTTTAATCCACGATTTTTTACCCTATTTTTAAAAATTCCAAAAATTCTGAAAAAATTATTGGAGACTCAGGACATGTAAAAATACACGGAAAAAAATCGACTTAATTTTCTGATCAAAGATGAATTCCCAGAAAAATCAGAGATGTACGAGTTTTTGGAGGAGAAAAAAAACTGCTTTGTTTTTCTTTAAAATCAATTCTGACTCCACTGTCCAGTTTTAATCCATGATTTTTTACCCTATTTTTAAAAATTCCAAAAATTCTGAAAAAATTATTGGAGACTCAGGACATGTAAAAATACACGGGAAAAAATCGACTTAATTTTCTGATCAAAGATGAATTCCCAGAAAAATCGGAGATGTACGAGTTTTGGGTGGAAAAAAACTGCTTTGCCAACATATTTTTTTTGTCTTTGATAAAATCATTTAAAAACCAAAATAAAAATATTTGAAACTCATAGAATAACTTGAAGACAGTAGCTAGGACTTTTTGAAAGTTAAATAAAAATTGGCTAAGTAAAAAAAATCACAAAGGTAGAATAATCAATTTGACAAACTTAATTTTCCACAAGTGTGCTCAAGAGAGCATGACCTTGAACCATTAATTGGCTCAAGTCATTATTCAAGTGGCATGAACATGAAATGCATGAAACAATGCAGCAAACATGATGCATGAAATGCATGGATCTAAACCTAAATGTAAGGAAAATGCATGACACAAATAATATGACCTAGACCTAACATGAACTTGCATGACATTTAATGTAACCTAGACCTAAGACATGCATGGCATTTTCACAAACACAAGGCATGCTTAATTCAAAAATCCAACCAAATATCATGCAAATGCAAAAACCTAACAACTAGCATGACAAAAATACAACACACAATGCAAAACACATGGAGTAGCCAAATGGCCCCAAGCTCCAACAAGCATGGCATTTTCACAAACACTTGGTATGCTAGCATGAAAAACTAAGTCATAACACAAAAATCACACAAGCATTTTCACAAACACCTAATATACTAAATCTAAAACATGCTCACTAAGATATAAAACAATAATCATGCAAAGAATCACACAAGCATTTTCACAAACACTTAATATGCTAACTCTAAAACATGCTCAAATTTAAACAACATGAAAACAAAAAATTAAAAATGCAAAAACATGATATCTAAGACATAAATGGCAACAAACAAAGCAACCAAATTAAATATAACTTAAGAACATGAAATAACATAATATTTAAAACATCAAAAATAAAGAAAATAGCATAAACAATATGGTAAAATGAATCAAAAACAACAACTTAAAATAAATAATGTAGGCCATTTGGCCATGGTGAGTTTATTGTAAAAACAAAATGTAAGAAAAATATACTTAAGAAAGGAAATGAAGGAAGAACAAGAAACATTATTTTAAAATGAAAACTCACCAAGTAGCTTTTGAACGGATTAAGCTATAAACCCTCAGAGTAGCTTTTGAACGGATTAAGCCACAAACCCTCTCACAAGTAGCTTTTGAACGGATTAAGCTATAAACCCTCAGAGTAGCTTTTGAACGGATTAAGCTACAAACCCTCAGAGTAGCTTTTGAACGGATTAAGCTATAAACCATCAGAGTAGCTTTTGAACGGATTAAGCTACAAACCCTCTCAACAAAAACACTATGACTCACCACCCGGATAATCCTAATACAAGTGTATAGACTATCTCACAAAGGGGTAGTGGGTTTGGGACTTAGGCTCAAAAATAAAAATCTCTAACTTAACTCTTGATTTTTAATCACTTGATTGAAAAAATCCTAAGGTTCCTCCTTCCTTTGGGCTTGGGCAGGCCAGCACTTCTCTTTTCCAGCCCAGCTCTGATTTTTGAAAGGCCCAAAGAAGCCCTTTTCGGTTGCTTGGGTGAAACGACCATTTTGCCCCCCGGATGCAAAATAAATATCAAACGGGCTCCAAATTCAATTTTTATTTTTTTAATACTTCCAAAATAATAAAATATTGAGTTCTGGAAGTTTTCAAAATTATCCGAGTCCGTTTGCTATTTATTTGGATTTTTTCTTCCCAAAATGTCCTTTTATGCCCCTACTTTTTACCATTTTTTAAACGAGCTCCAAATCAAGATTTTTCTTCACCAATCTCTTCAAAATAATTAAAAAGTGTGATCTGGAAGTTTTCATAATTTTTGGAGCTCATTTGGTATTTTTTCGGGATTTATCGGCTTGAATTACTGCATAGGAGGCCCGAGATTTGGCCATTTTGCAAACGAACTCGGAATCAAGATTTTCTTTCGCCAATCTCTTTCAAATGATTTAAGAATGAGATTGACAAATTTTCCATAATTTTCGGAGTCCATTTGCTATTTTTCCCAAATTTTTCCAATTTTGCCCTTTAACCTCCGAAACCCGGTTTTGCTCAAAACAAGTCCGATTTTCAGATTTTCTTCAATCTGAGCCTTGGGCCATCCTTTTTAATCATTCCTCATCCATTGGGGGCTTTGGTCTTACCAAGTCGGGCCATTTCTGTGATTCTTCCCGATTTCACCGAAATTCACTAAAAATCCTAATTCTCGGTTTTCTCCCGGATTGACTTTTCTTTCGGTTTTTCTTGCAAGTGACTTCTCCATTACCCGTAGTCAGTGCTTATCTTTCATTTGGAACCTTCAATTTCGACCAGTTTGATCGTTTAAGCACTTTTCCCCAAATTTCTCGAATTAGGGTTTCTTTTCTACTGAATCTCCAAATCCCAACTTCCGAACTCCATATCTTTTAATGTAGACCTCGGATTATCAAAATTCTTTCGCCATTTTTCAATTGAACTTAAAATCTTGATTTTGAAAGTGGGTTGACTTTTTCAGTAGTTGACTTTTTGGGGTTGACTTTTTCGGGGTTGACTTTTTCAGGTTGACTTTTTTTCAAGTTTGTCTTTTTGTGCTCGCCCTCTTAAACTAAGTCTCGGAGTACCACCTGTAGGATGAAAACAGTCTTTTTATACTCGGAAACATCAATATGGGAAGAAAACATACCTGTTTAGTGGTCCGGACAAAATTAGGTGTCTACAGATGGAGATCATCTTCATTACATCATATTTTAGGTGTTGATTATTCCAATCTAAGGGTTGAAATTTTACATAGAAGGCATCTTGGATTAAGGACCATTGGATCAAAAATTGATTAAAAAAATGACAACTTGCTAGGGGAATACCAAAGGCCATTCAGCCACTACATGAGAAAAGGGGTCTTTTCATTTTTGATACTTCTTCTTGGCTGATTACTCTCCATTTTTGAAAGCAAATAGAAAGTTTTGAAAGGTAAAGAAAGTAAGAAGAGAAAAAGCTTGCAAAATAGCTTTTAGAGGTAGCTAAAAGCACCTTACTCTTGCACTTTTTTGTTTTGCATTTTCATCCTTAATTTGCTGTTTTCATTTGATATTTGGTGATTTTCTATTGATTTTAGTTTTGAAATAAGTGTTTTTAAGCTTCTTCCTCAAGCTCATTTCTCTTGAAAAATTTTGAATAAGCAAATTTTTTACTATGTTTTTGGAGCTATTCGAATGGTCTTTCTTTTTGATATGGTTGGTGTTTGATCTTTATTTCATGTTGGTTATGATGTCTAGCATGTTTTGATGTTCTATATTTTTTTCAAAAAAAAAACAAAAACATTGAGCTTGTTTTAATCTTTTTACTCACTTACCTCTATTTTTGATTTTATCATCTTGTTTTCATATTTACTTTCCTTGTTTATCATTTTTAATTTTCTGTTTTCAACATGTTTGAGTTACTCATGATTTGCATTTTACTATACTATGTGTTTGTGAAAATGTTTAGTTATATTCATGCCTTTACTTCATGTTTGCTTGGTTTAGCATGTTTCCTTTTTAGTCTTGCATTTAGTATGTCATGTGTTTGTGTAAATGACATGCTAGGATTTCATCATTTAGACCATGCAACCATTCGGCTACCCCATGTTTACATGCTTTGTATGTGCATTTTCATCTTGCTAGTTGATAGGTTTGCATTTCCATGCCATGATTTTGTGTATTTTGATTTAGTATGCCATGTTTTTGTGTAAATGTCCATGTTAGGATATTATCATTGTGACCTATGACCATTCGGCTACCCCTCTATTCTATGTCTTGTATGTGTATTTTCATCTTGCTAGTTGACATGCTTGCCTTTTCATGCTATGATTTTGTGTATTTTGATTTAGTATGCTATGTATTTGTGTTATTGCCATGCATTTTTTAGGTCTAGGTTTCATTTGCATTGCCATGCATTTCATGTATGTTTAGACCTAGGTTGCATTTATTGCCATGCAAGTTCATGCTAGGTCTAGGCCATATTCTTTAAGCCATGCATTTTCCATGTCATTTAGGTTTTAAATCATGCATTTAACTTTCTGTTTGTTCATGCATATCATATCATGCCACTTGATTTTTGAATTAGGCCAATTAATGGCTCAAAGTCAAGCTCACATAAGCATACTTGTGAAAAATTAAGGAGTTGTCAATTTGATTTTTCTACCTTTGTGATTTTTTTTACTTAGGCAAATCTTGTCCATTTTTTTAGAAATTTTAGCTATTGTTTGTAGGTCCTTAGAAGAGTCTCCAATATTTTTGTTTTGGTTTTTGAATGATTTTATCAAAGGCATAAAAATGTGTTATGGCAAAACAGCTTTTCACCCAGTGTTCTGACTTTCACGATTTTTCTAAGAAGTTATCGTTAGTAAAAAAATTAAGCCAATTTTTTCCCATAAATTTTTATATGTTCTGAGTCTCTTGTATTTTTTTTAGATTTTTTTTGAAACTTTAAAAATAGGTTAAAAAATCACGCTTTAAAACTGGACAGTAGAGTCAGATTTGAATTCAAATGAGAAATAAAAATTTTCTGTTTTTGGCTAAGGCATTAAGAGGGGCTGATTAGGAACCTTAGCTACTATCTTAGGTTGGTTTCTAGGCCATTTTAATCTTTAAAAATGATTTTATAAAGCTCAGGTCAAGGGTGGTCAAGTCCGGATTTTCAAACTTAGGAAAATAGAGCTATTTTCCAAGGGGAATTCGGCTATGACATGATATTATCCAAGATTTTCAAAATTGTTTTTAAACCAATCACAAAGTATTTTGATTTTAGAAAATTTCATTTGATGTCTTTTCCTAAGGTAGTCGGATATCTTTTTAGATATACGGATTTTCTTATTTAAAGAAAAAAAATACACTTTCATGCATTGCATTTTCCATGTTCATGCATATTATATGATATATGATTTTTGCTATGAATATTCCTATGGTATTGTTATTATTTTGATTTATATTTTATGGTATTATATTGTTTGTTATATGGTTTCGAATATTTCATGCTATCCTATGCTTTTTATTTAGTCATTTGTTCTTGTCACATCATTTATCATCTACTACGTTCATGCATTATTATTTTTATTTTCATGCATATTTCATGATAATATTATTTTATGTTTCATATCATTTTATATCACTTAGGATATTTCATTTCATTTAGAATATATTATGACACTTAGGTTATTCATTTCATTAAGAATACATTATGACACTTAGGTTATATCATTTCATTTAGAATATACTATGTCACCTAGGTTATTTATGTCATTTAGATTATACTATGTCACACATATTCATATTCATATTTTTTTTAAAATGTTTTAGAAAAGATAATGGTTTCAATAAAAATAAAGATATTCCTGAGTTAAAATAATTCATGTATTCTCTTCTGGGTTGTCGGAGAGGAAATCATCAATAATCATTAATAACAGAATATCTTTCTCAAAATGAGATTGATTCAGAAAATTTTCTAAAAAAAAAAAAATTTATATTTTGCCGAATTTTGGGGAATATAGGAAAATTTTAAATTAATAAATTTTGGATTATTTTCAAATAAAAATGGAATTATTTTTCTTAAAATTGGGAATTAATTTGAAATACCAAATTTAAAACCGACTTTTTATGAAGACTTGAGATAACACACAATTAATAAGGTACCATTTTATACGGGCATTGTGGGAGTGCTAATCCTTTCCCACACGTAATCGAGTCCCGAACCCGCTTCTTTGATTTCTCTGGTTTAAAACACGAACTTGAAATTGGTTTTTTAAAAAAGATTTTAATTAATTTTAAAATATTTTACAAAACCAGTTTTAATAGGTGGCCGATCACACCTAGCCAAAAAATATTGGTGGCGACTCCATGTCTTTTTCAAGGTCATTTTCAAACCTTTATTTTTTAAGAGGAATTAAGTCGTCTTTTCCTCTGTTTTTTCCAATGTCAAGCTTAACGAGTAATAAAGTCTTGTGATGAGACTTGTTATTTTTTAGGTTGTGACAGCTGAGATCTTTTGACTCCTTAATAACTGTTGCCGCATAATCAAATCGATCTGTCAATGTTCGGAGAATTTTCTTTATAACTTGAGTCTAGTAAATACTTTCACCGTTGGATCACATGTCGTTGACATGTTTTTGCAAATGCAAGAAATAGTCCGCTACTACTTCACTCTTCTCTTGTTGTACTGTTGCCTCAATGTCTATAATCACATCTTTTTTATCCTTCCTGCACCCTGATAGGATTTAAGCAAGATATCCCATGCTTCTTTTGCAGTGATCCACACTGATAATCTTCTGATAGACTGACGACGTAATACATTCACAGATATAGTGAAGAGCCTCATCATTCTTGTAACGAGCTTGATGTAATTCCTTCTTTTGTTCCTCTGTCAATCTCTCCGTGCTTTCAGGTTTAACAAGTCCATCTTCTACAATATCCTACACACTCACAACTTTGAAGAATTTTTGCAATCTCGATCTCCATTCTTTAAAATTGTTTTTACTATCAAACTTAATTGATGAGCACTACATATGCTGAATTTCTCCCACCATCCTCTGAATCACTTAGCTCTGATACCAAATGTGAATAATAAAGAATCAAAGAACAAGAATAAAAAAATAAGAAGTTTTCAGAACTTCAAACTAGCCACTTATACTTGTGCGGCACACCTCCTATTTTATTAAAAACAAACTCAACTTATAATAAACAATTAGGGTCTTAATAGGGAAGTTATCACATACAACCATTCACACACTAACACCTTATAACTACTAATATAAATTGACTCTTAATTAATAAATTAACTTGGTTTAATTCCAACAATATTTTTCTTAATTTAAATGCCACAAGTGTCTATACATTTTTATTTTTTTTGAAGGTTAGTTGAGTTTTACCATAGTTGATGTTTGGTTATGTTTCACTTAATAACCTATTTGAGTATGAATTTGCTAAAAGTTTTGTTGAGGAATTGGACTTTAATGATTCGTGTATATTGTTGTTAGCTGTATTTGTTCTTTAATAGAATAAGTACATTACTATGCATTTATAATCTATTGAGAACTTAATGTTGATAAATATTTTATAAGTTCGTTATAGCCATTGCAATCCAATGAGAAATATTGTAGTTAATTATATTGACATGAATTTATTGTTATTCCTTTCTATACAATTAAATATAGTAACATCTCAATACTTAAAAATAAATCATTTGGATATGAAAGAAAAAGACAATAGATGATAAAAATTGTTGTAATTCAAAAAGAAAATACAAAGGAGTACTTGAACCAAAAAAAAATATATAGAGAAATACAATAACTCATTGGGAACTAAAAACTTTTAAAATTGTTCTTGATTGATGAAGAGGTAAAAATGTTTAATTATTTTTTTTTTCTTATTGTAATAACATTTGAATAATTTAGTATAATGTATGAACTCATTCTTATTTATATATGTTTGAGATGATTATTCATTCCAAGAGTGATGATTCTTCATTAAAGGGTATTCATTCCAAGAGTGATGATTCTTCATCCAATAGTTGACTTTTCATGAAAAGTTATTTATTCCAAGAGTCATGATTTTTCATCTAATAGTTAACTTTTCATGAAATTGAACATTTTCATGGAAAGGTATTTTTAGCACTTGTTGATATCTATAAATACATTCCTTTACACTTAATTCAAGAGTACTTTTACATCCAATTCTCTTGAAAACTAATTTCTCTTCTTTCACTCTCTTTTGGTTCATGATTCAAGTGTGTTCAAGAAGATCCAACTTTGGGTAATATCCAACTTTCTCTTGATACGCATCCTAGTGGAGACGTACAAAGAGAAATTCTTGATTTATGGCCGCAATTCCAAAGGGAATGGCAACATCTTGGGAATTTGATGTTAAAAGACCCTGTTTGCCAGCTTGTAAGAAAACTGGATGGGAAGCATATCCTCGACTCATAGAAGGCGTTTAAGCCGTTTCTGGACGTAAAACCAGAGGAAGATGTGAGCCACAATCACAACTACAATAAATGACTTCTCAGCTTTTGGTTTGATTTGCAATAACTTCATTTCGGTTTAATTTACGTGTTGTTCGATTTGTGTAATTATTCTCGTTTTTTTTTTGCATTGGTCTTTTACGGTTGATTTTTCTTCTCTTTTTGATTTTCTTCCTGAAATCACGCAAAAATCTTTTGTTAGGTTAACATTTTCTTCTGACAGGTCAAATACACTTTCGGCGACATTATTACTCTTGTCTGATTCACTACTCAGTCCTCTATATATTACACCATGTACTCATTCTCTTTCAGGCACTCGAAAAAAAAAATGGAAAGTACTTCGTCCCAGCGCATTGAAAAAATTTGTGTCTTTGGAGGTGCTTATCCAGGGAAAAATAAAATATTAGCTGATGAAGCCATAAGAGTTGGAGTAATACTTGCCCAACAAAAGATCCAGTTGATTTATGGAGGCGGTAGTACGGGTTTAATGGGAGCAGTCGCTACAGCAGCACACGCCGGAGGAAGTCCAGTTCTAGGAATCGTGCCAAAAATATTCACAGGTTTTTGTGGACCTACCTTGGGTAAGGAAATACAAGTCTGGAGTATCCCTGAATGGATGACAATCATGTACCATTCTGCCGATGCATTCATTGCTTTACCAGGAGGTCTGGGTACATTGGAAGAAATAGCTTGCGTGGCTTCTTGGTCATCTTTGGTCACAAATAAGAAACCCATTGGTTTGCTTAATATTAATGGTTATTTTAGTAATTTGCTTTCATATTTAGATAATGCTGTGGAAAATGGATTCATGTTTTCAGAGGCAAGGAGAACCATAATTTATGCTACAACCATTGAAGATTTACTCAAAAAGCTCCAAGCTTATGAGTATTTACCTGCTACGGTTGTTTCGCAAACGCTCGGAAAAAGAAAAAGAGATATAGACAAGCAAGGAGTGGATTGCACTTTGTCTTTGTGACATTATCTAACATTTTGTTTGTTGTGTCTCAGTTATAATAAGTGGTTAGCAACCTCTGCAGGTAATATCTCCTAAATTCTACCTTTAAAATTTGACATTGGGGACAATGTCATATTTTAGTAGGGGTAAGGGACATATTTTGCTAATTTGTAAAAAAAAAAAAAAAAAAAAAATTGTTGTGTTTTAAGCCATTTAGAAGTATTCATTCTGAACAAGGTCTGAGTAAGGGAGACTTGAGACATACCTTGTCAGTTTGATTTAATCTTTTCAAAAAAAAAAAAACACTATCTGGTCCGTTTATTATCTGCATGTGTTTTACTACTTTCGTGTATGTATTTTTTTTTTGAGTATTAGTATAATCTTGGCAAGCATGTGGATAAAGCAATAGAGTTACAAAGGCTTTGATTAAGTTATCTAGGTTATTTTCAATTTGGTTTTCTGAAAATTGAATATTTTTGATGATCAAATGTCTTTGAGATTGTTTTTGGCAGATCGGTTCGATTTTTGTTGGAATGTGAATTCATGGTGAGCCTTTGGAAAGCCACGGAAAACTGGGAAGACATAGTAAGTTTACTTTTTCTCTTCATTCCACATGCAGATTTAGGTCATCACATAGATGCTTGCATCTATACATGATCTGATCTTAGAACAAAGTCACTATCCAGAAAGCCCCTTATCTTTGCCCCCTTACATTAGGAGCCCATAGGTTGTAAACCTTCGGGTTGGATCCCTAGATATGAACTCCAGAAATTATGCCAAAGTGAACGGATACGATTCCGACCCCCATTCCCTCTTTATACTTTTATGATAATATTTGTGATCATTGGGTTTGGGATTGTGTGTTTCCTTCTTGTTTATTTTGTTATCTTTTGAAATCTGAAAAAAAAATGGGAATAATGCAAAAGAGGGTAGTTAGAATGAGTGACTGTTTTTAGAGTCGTGAACTTCGAACTTATTGATGCCAAAACAATGTTGTGATGAGTTGAGAAAAAGATGCTGAAAAAAAGAGCTGATGAAAATCTGTCTTGTTTGATCAATTGAATGAAAAGAAAGAAAAAGAAAGTATGGAATCCAATGTGATTTCTGAAAAAAAAAAAAAAAAAAAAAAAACAAGAATGATGATTATGAATAGATGTGATTGTGCATAAAAGATGTCCCAATGAGGGCACAAATCAAAAGAAAATCACTTGTGCTTAAAAAAAAAATCAGAATTCAAGATTCGAGGTTCTTCATTGTAGAGAGGTTTTTACTTTTCTATTTTCTTTGGATTGAGTCTTTTCTTGCTTTTTGTTTTTTTTTCAAAATATTAATGTTGAACATAGGACTAAGGATGAGTGAGAATGGAAATATTTTGAGAGGATTGATCACATTATTATTATATTTCTTGAGCCTAACTTGTGATAAATCTCAGATTATGTTTGAACATTCCACCCCTCACTTGTCCATAAGCCTCAGATTCATCTCTGTACCGATCAGATTTGTCGAGTTCACTTGTGAACTGCGGTGACAAGGATCTTAGCATGTGTACTTATGAAGCTATAGTTTGCCTAGTCCTCCATGGCTAGCTAAAGTCTCGCCAAGAAGGAAGTTCCTCAATCGTACGGTAATGCCTTCAATTTTAATCTCATTGACCCTTTACTCGAACTTAATATGCCAATGATACTTAATTAGATGCCTTGCCAATTCTTACGCTTGATCTTGCTTGTTTGTTTGAGATCCCTTTAACTTGTTTTCCTGTTTATTTTTTTTTTCTAGGATTGAGTCGTTGCTAGGGACTAGCAACAATCTAAGTGTGGGGGTGTGATAACTCGTATAATTATATAGTTTTTAGTTATGTTTTATTATTGTTTTGTGTCAAATACGAGTTATTATTGCTTAGTCTAATTGTGTTTATGATCTTTTATATTTTTATGTAATTTGGTGTTTTTCACGAGTTTCTTTGAGTGATTTCAGATTACTAGGTTAAATCAAGAATTAAGGGCAAATCCAGTTCAGTTCCAGTTCCGACACCTTTTACCATATCAGCTATATCTGGAGTTTCACTGAAGCATTAAGGCTGAAATTTTTACAGTACAAAGTTAAGAGGCATATCTATCTTTTTCATGCTTTACACTTCTTGAAACAGAGTCGTTTTCCCTAGCGAAATGTGGTATCAAGTTGGCTGATGTGCAATGCCGTCTGTTCTGACCAGTTTTGGTATTTTGATCATATCTTCTGATCCACATGAGAAAATGAGCTGATTCCAACGGCTATAGATCACAAACTGATAGGGGAATATTTTTCTAGAAGACCATTTGATCAGATCAAGCCTCCAACATTGACAAAATCAACCATCAAGCTGGCTGATCAGAATTGTCATACAATATGACGAAAATTGTTAGAAAAATGCACCCACCTATTATACCTACCTTTGAAATTTATAAAGCTTGTCTCTTGTCATTTAGCTCTCCAAAATGTGTATAAATAGAAGGCCTTGGATGAGGAGATTGTACATTGGTAGGATATTAGCCATTGTAATAAAATTCTCTAAGTTTTCTTTTTCTTTCCTTTCTCTAGTTTTCTTTTTTCTTTATTTACTTATGCTTCTTACATTTCTTTTCATTTTATTCATATCTAGTATGTGTTGCTAATCATATTGTTGAGGTGATGAGGTGAAGCTCTTGGTAAATGCTAAGGTTAGTCTCTTAAACATGAGCTAAAATGAATCATCATTTATAAACACTAGTATAGATAATATTTTCTTTTGGTTTAAAATCATACTTGCAAAGCAGGGATCTTGATTCATTATTGACAATGAAAATGGTACAGTAAATGCTTGGTTTCATAACCTTGATTTGTTGTAGACATATACCTTGGCATAAGGAATGCTTGGACTCTTTTTATGAGTTTTGAGGACACCAAATGAACATAATATCATATGCTATGGACGTTGGACAATTTGGACTGAATTGCTAAACATTCCGATTGGAATCTTCCTTATGTGTGAATTTCAATTGTGTAATAAAACAAGATTAATCTTAGCATAACACCAAAAGTGGATTCTCTAACCTCAACATCTTTTCTTATTGTTTTTTTTATATCTTGTTTAATTTCTTTTATGTTATTTTGTTTATTTTGTTCTCTAATATCTTGTTTATCTTGTTTTGTTGTTGATTCCCTAATATCTTGTTTACTTTCTTTTTCTTATATATTTATAAACTTATACTTACTAATACGCTTCCCTGTAGTTCGACATCGGACACCCGAGAATTTATTACTTGAACATAACCTGCACTTGGGTTTACAACTCTTAATTGAGTCTCCATCATTGTACCTCGCATTTCTCATGCGAATAGGACGAACTATTTTCTCCGCCACTTTTTCATTCATAATATTATCCAACAAATTCACAATTTCTTCCTACCACATTAGCAAAAAAGAAAAACAGATTAATTTGAAAAAATTTAAATTAAAAAATAAAAAGAAAATAACAAAAAAGAAAAACTAAATAAATAATGGCTATAGTGGCAGGTAGAGTTGGCAAAACAAACCCGAATCCGATAACCCGCCTGAGTCAATTCGAAATCGAATCCGATCCGAATTGACTTAAAAAGTCAAAAGTCCAAATTCGAGAAAATTTGAACCCAAAAAAACCCAAACTCGAAAAGTCCGAAACCGTCAGGATGCGAACCTGTAAAGACTCGAATTCGGTACGAATCGAATTCGGGATCGGTCCGATCCGAAACCCGTAAAAAATCGAATTTATAATCAAAAAAATCGGACCTATAATTATATGATTTTATTTAAAATAAAAATAAATGATAATTTTTTTGTTAAATAAATATGTTTATTTTATGAAAATGTATTTATAATTATTATAAAATTATATTAATAATGTATCATCAATAAAAGTAATTAATAGTGAATTTTTATATTAGATTATAAAATAAAATTAATTTGAATCAAATTAAATATAATATCAAAATTTTTTTAGTATTATCCTTATTATATTTACAATAATTAACCATGAAAAATAACAAATAATTTTATTAATTTAATGTTTGATTTTTTATAACATAATCATTTACACTATATTATTGTACTTATTCCATATTTAAAATTTAATTTTAATACAATAATAATTAAATATACAAAAATGAAAAACAACAAATAATTCAATAAGAGTAAATAATAATTTAATAAAGTAATTTAAATAATTAATTGATTATATCTATGTTAATGTCAAATGGTCAAATATTAAAATTATAACAATACTATATAAATTAGCTTTTATATATTATGGTTCCTCAAAATTTCTAAATAGTAATTATTAAAGTTAAAACAATTAATTGGTACTCTTTTAGTGTCTATCATTTTAATTGAACATTTGATCAATCAGTGTACATAATTAGATCTAATATTGTTATGTTAGTATTTATAATTATGTCCAAACAAAAAAAATATAAATATAAGAACAAATTCTTGAAAATTTAACTCTTAAAAAATTATAATACAATTAATGACTAAAAAAACTTAATAAAACAAAAATAAAAAATTATTAGACTAAATGACTAAGAGCTCAATGAGTTATTGGGTTAAGAGTAAAAAAGTTATTTATATAAATGTTTAGTGAATTTTATTTATAACTTGTTTCCTCATATTGATTTTTTTTAACGTAGTCCAATGATTTTTTACGTTTACTTTTTTTAGTGTTACTATATATTTATTTTAACACACTTATAAAAAAAATTCTTATATAATTATGAATTACAGTTATATTCAATACTAAATATCATAAAAATTAAAAAATATTTAAGTATATAATCATTGCAAAATAATAAGAAGTATTAAAATGTACAAATTATTAGTTATTCATACTATAAGTAGATATATCGAACTTTTATATTTAGTTTTGATTTGAGCTTAAAGGATATTGGACTAAAAGTAATGGATAATATTCAAATAAAAATATTGAACTCAATGTATAAATAAAATTATTATATAAATAGTTATTAATTTTTAAAATTTTAATTTTAGTATTTTTCACTATGTAAAAAATGAAATTAAATATTACATTCGAAATTAAAAAAATATTTATAATTTATAAAATTCTAAAATTATTCGAATTTGTTCAAATCTTTCTGAACTCGAATCGATCCGAATTCGAAAAAATCCATATCCGAAATAATCCGAGTCCTAAATAGCCTAAACCTGAAATTATTCGAGCTCGAGAATGTTTGAATCTAAAAAATATCCAAATTCGAAATAATCTGAATTTAAAATAATCTGAATCCGAAAATAGTCCGATCCGAATCCGTCCATTTACCACCTATGTTGGCAAGAGACGTATTCTAAGAGCAAAACAGAAATGAAAAAAAAAAAAAAAAAAAAAAAAAAACGGGGGCCCCGGCTATTATAAAGGAATAGAAATAAGCTAGAGAGAAAAAATTTCAACGGAGGGTAAGAACCAGTGGGTAAACAGAGTGCAATCCAGTTGAAGAAGTCCAAATTGCACTAATGTGATCATCCAAATGGATGCACACTGCTCGAACCAGAGGTCATTAGGTTCCATTTGAACGGAAATGAAATTCATTTCGATAAAATTGAAAGTTAAGATCAGAAAATTGAGTATTTAAATTGTAAAATTAATATTAGTGGTGAGATATATATTTGAATAATAAAATAACGATAACTGTGAAGTAAAAATAAAAAATAATTATTAAATATATTATTATTGTAATAATAAATTTTTCTTATGTTTGTTTTATTATTATTTATAACATTTAAATCTTAAAAAATTTATTTAATAAAAATATTGACATATGCTATTTTTCATTAAAATAATAATTAGAATTTTAAGTATTAAAGTTTATGAAGTACTTTGAAATATTTAATATGTATTTAAAAAATAATACTTATAACAATTATAAATATTATTTAACAAATTAATATTAAACATATCAATATAAAATATATAACAAAATAATCATATAAATACACAATAAGAAATTCAAACAAAAAAAATGAAAACTTTTATATTAAGTGTATTTTAAAAAAAACAAAAATATATAAATATTATTGTCAAGGTCCAATGTGATGGCTCACTCGACTCTTGTCCCCCAGTAGGCCAGGACCCCACTGACCTTTCGTTTCAAAACAGCATTCACAGTGCAGTGCAGTGCCAGTTGCACCGCTACTGATATTAAGTGCTGCATTGAAATCCAAATGGGGCCTAGGTATCAAAACTGGACCTTAATTTCTTTGCAAAAGTTTGTGGTAGGTAATTAGAAAGGCGTTGCTGTACTGTGGTAATCCATTAATTTCTAACAGCAAGACTTACCCGTTTCTTTTTACACTGATTGTTCTTGAAAGAAGCCGCTTCATTTTTCTGTCTAGATAGAGTTGCGTCATATACTTGTCTAGGTGTGAGTCCACGGGCATCTTTCGCATCTATCAGATTTCTGACTGATCCATATAGAGTCTCACCATAAACTTTTAGGAAACGGAAAGGAGAGCGTCTAACTGCGACAAAATGAAGTAAATTCCAACCTATTTTGTTCACCATTTCACAACAATCTGGACAATAGGAGATAATCTCTCTTACTATTTGTTCATAGCCTTGCCTGGCTGCCATAAGAAGGGGTGTCATCTCCGACTTTTTATCAGCTATATAGGCAGCAGACTTATCCCTTTTTAACAACTCTTTCACAACTGAATAGTGACCTAAGTGTGCAGCATAATGAAGAGGGGTCTGTCCATTTTCATCTGTTTGCTGTGTCAAATTCCCTGTCCTATTCAATATTATTCTTGTTGCCTCTAAATCCAAGAAAAAAGGGGAAAAGAAGTCAATAAACAAGGGGGGCAATCTATTTTTTTTTACTTTAAACAACAAAGACAATAACGATGAGCAACTTACCTGCATCTCCGGCCATAGCTACTGCATGCAAAGCTGTTCTACCGTGGGGACCGCCATGAGCCGTTGATCTCAGTTTATCTAATATCATAGTCAGCAAGGGCCCATCTCCTCTCCTAGCTGCTATGTAAAGTGGAGTTTCCTGGTTTTTATTGACATAATATGGAAAATCAGGGTCTTCAAACTTCAGCAATTCATGCACCACTCGAACATGGCCATACTCAGCTGCTACATGTAAAGCCGTGTTGGATTCCAGATCCGTCTGTCTAAGCATCTTCCTGACAGCTTCCCATTCCCTTTCCTGCCTCTCTAGGTCTCCATCAGCATCTTCTTCTTCAAACATGATAAGAAATTTCACAATATCAGAATGTCCATACCTTGCTGCAATGTGTAATGGAGTTTGACCTCTAGCATTGTCTTGCAGTCGCAGTGAAGGACACACGTTAAGAATTTGTTCGATAAAATTAGATCTGGTTTTGAATTTGTTCGATAGAAGTGAAAGAACTATCAATCTAATACAAGTACATCCTAATAGGAAGCGTAACCTTGATCGAAAAAGCTCATGGGTTGCCAAGTAAACATGGAGCACGGTGTTGCGGTTTGAGGTCCGTAGCGACTCAAGTTCACACGGTTGGTAATTAAGGAATTCTTCAATTTTGCCTCTTGCTGCAGCCATATACAAAGCAACGTCCATGTAAGTGGCTGAGGCTCACTCTCTACACCAACTTCAGAGGAAATAATGTCGGTTGACAACGGATCCATTTCTATGGCTCCTACTTGATCCGCACACAGTTTTCTTTTGGACCAAATGGAGTTCGCTCTTGCTTCTGTTAATTATATTATGGACAATGTTATATATATATATATATATATATATATATATATATATATATATATTTCATACACATATGCATTATTATTATTTTTTTCAATTTAATTTTACGTATGTGTATACAATTAACTATTATGAAAATTGAGTCCATATGGACTCATTGGGCATTTTTGAATTTCATCATAGGGTTTTTTTGGGTCCTATTTTGTCATTTTGGGTATTTTTCACTTGTCACGAAGAATTTTTAGGGACTCGAGAGGCATTTATTTAAATGTCCAAAAAAAGTTAATAAATATATTATTATTAATAAATTTATATTCCAATTTTTTTTTCTTAGGTCGATTTAGGATTTATATCCGACCCGTTTGAAAAAAATTAAAAATTTATTTTTTTAATTATTTTTTATTTTAAATGATGTATTTAAAGTGGTTAGTTCGCACGTTGACTCGCGAATCGATTTAAGATCCATACTCGACCCGCTCAGAGAAAAAGTTAAAAAATAAATTTATTTTACTAATTATTTTTATTTTAATTTTAAATAATGAATTTAGAGTGGCTGATTCGCACGTTGACTCGTGGATTGATTTAGGATCCGTACCTGATCCACTTGGAGAAAAAGTTTTAAAAAATAATTTATTAATAATTTTTATTTTTATTTTAAATGATGCTTTTAAAGGTGTTGGTCCGTACTTTGACCCGGTGGTCGGTTTAAGATCCATACCCAACCAACTAGCGGAAAAAGAATAAAAAATATATTTTATTAATTATTTTTATTTAAATTTTAAATGATGTATTTAAAGGCGTAGGTCTGCACGTTGAGTCGCTGATCAGTTTAGGATTCGTACCCGATCCATTAGAAAAAAAAGTAAAAAAAAAAAAGAAAAAACGAACTTGCTACTAACCTTTATGAGAAAATCGATCCTACGAGAGAATAAAATATAAATCACAATTTTATTTTTTATTTTTACCTCCTATAAATAAAAAATCACAGTATACAATAAAGTTGAAATATTTTTAAAAATATATATTGTAAGCACCAATTTTTGTCCGGGTCCAGGCCCAAACCCAACCCAACCAAGCCCAATCACCTAGGCTAGCCAGCAAACCCTAGCCGCCTACCATCCCCCCTCCCACACGCCAAACCCTAGCCACCATCCTGACAGCCCTCTGACACCACGGCAGCCACCCCCAACACGCCACCAGCTGCCTTCCACGCCACCCCTCAACCACCCCCACACTCAACCCCACCATAAAAACTCCCAAGATCGGACCCCCCTGGAGGAGTTTCCCCACCACCAAACCCCCCTCAGAAAAGATCCCAGCCCCGGTCTCGACTGAGAACCGATTCGGACCCCCATCCACCAAAGAAAAAAGAACCCAGATCTGGACCCCCCCTCCGAAACAGATATCCTACAAAAAACCAAAACCAAGAAACCCCCCCCCCCACATAAACAATAGCAATCAAAAACCTGCAAAAAAAAAAAATCACCATCGCAAAGAAAAAAAAGGGGCAGCAACCAAAAAGGACACAGGAGGGAGATTTTGAAGCGGTTCGATCCGCTTGCAGGGAGGTTTGGGACCAGTAGGGTCCATCGGAAAAGGATCGGACTCGATCTAGCACCGATTTTGACTCGACCGGAGACTCCGTAGTGGAAGGGTGTTTTCCTAGATCTACGGGATTCGGCTCTGATTCGGGTGAAACGGAGCCCGAAATCAAGGAAGGGAGGTCAAACTGCGACTAGACGAGGTTTTTTGGAGCTCACCGGAGCTCCAACGCGCACGGCGGTGGTGGCTGGCCGGTTTCTGGGAAATTTAGAGAGAGAAGGGAGAGAAAAAGAAGGAAGAGAGAGAGAAGAAAAAAAAAAGGTTCAGGGGGCCTTATATACGGTGCCAAAACGGCACCGTTTTGGGAGGGGCGGGTCATCAAGACCCGCGTGCTGACCCACGGGTCGACCCGGGACTCGCACTGGTAACCCGATAAAAAAAAGGGTCTGCCTAGACCCGGTCCAGGCCCCGGTCCAAGCCCGAATCCGGCCCAGAAGGGGGCCTGACCCGCGCGCCCCTGTCCCTGGGCCTGACAGCCCAATTGGCTGGTTTTGGGCCAAATAAGGGAAAAAAGAAGAAAAAAAGAGAAGAAAGAAAAAAAAAAAAAAAAGAAAAAAAAAAGGAAAAATAAAAAAAATAAAGAAAATAAAATTAAAATAAAAATAAAAAAATAAAACAAATAAAAAATAAAAAGAAATAAAAGATAATAGAAAGAAAATATATAAAAAATATATATAAAAAGAAAAAAAGTAAAAATCAATTAAAATTAAAATTAAAAATTAAAATTAAAATTAAAAAAGGGGGAAAATAGAAAAAATAGAAAAAAAAAAGGAAAATGAAAAAGAAGAAAGAAAAGAATTAATTAATTAATTCTCTTGGAAAGTTCATCCGAACACTCGAATTCACGTAGCTTCCAAAGGTAAATTTTATATTTATTTATGTTCATTTTTATTTATCTATATTTAATTTTATTTTATGTCATTTTTGTTATTTTATTAATGCTTTTTATTTATTTATTTATTTTATCATAGTTGTTGTTATTATTTTTACTATATTATTAGTTTTACCTTTTTTATTATTATTATTTTTTTTCTTCTCTCTTCATGCTTTTCTTTTATTTTCTTTTATTATTATCATCATTATTATTATTATTATTGTTAAATGTGTTATTATTTCTTTTTAAATACTAAAAATAAAAATAGCATTTTGATTCATACGAAAATAAAAAATGAATGTAAATTGCCGACGACGGAATTCGAAGGATATCATGGTTGTGATTCCTAAGATATCTCGAGGTGAGAAGATCTCGTTAAATACCACCAAGAGTGTTGGGAATATTTAATGAGTATTTTCGATAACAAATTTATGTTCACTTTCGTTTTTGAAAAGAAATAATAACAGTTCAAAAAATTCAAAAACTAATAAACATGTTTTTTTAAAAAATAAAAGAGAATTATTTTTAAATAGTGATGTCAAGTCCAACACGTGATTAAATGGTATTGTTTTCTAAACGGGCGTTGCGGGGGTGCTAATCCTTCCCCGCACGTAACCGACTCCCGAACCCAATTACGTTTTACTCTCTGGTTCAAAGCGTGGACTTCGAAATTGGTTTACAAAATATTTTAATTAATTTTAAAATATTTTACTAAAACCGGTTTTAATAGGTGGCCAATCACACCTAGCAAAAAAGATTGGTGGCGACTCCATTTGTGTTTTCAAAATCGTCGAGCGGTCGAAAAACCGTTATGACAGCTTGACGACTCCACTAGGGACTTTTAAGAGTCGAGCCACAAATTGATCATGTGTTATTTTAAAATCTCGAATTAATGGATTTAATCGGTATTTAATTTTAATTCTCTTTATTTTCTTTCTTTCTTTATTTGTATTTGCTTGCATTTACATTTTGATATTTGTTAATTCTTTATTCATATTTTTTATGTCGTTTATTTATTTTTTAATAATTATGGAATGTTTAGGATAAAGGGTCGTAGACAAATAGTTGAAGGTTTGTTTGTTCCTTCTCACACACGAGCACGTGCATTTCATACATAAGCTCTATACTCGAGCTTTATCCCTTTAGGTGAAAGTAAAGTACCTACGCTCTCGTGAGGTAATAACCTCCACATGGGCTAGCGAAACACTTCCGGAGTAAGAACGTACCTACGCTTTCGTGAGGTGGTAACCTCCGCATAAGCCTGGAAAATATACTCCAACAAATTGAACCTGTTTAACTCGGGGTGCCTTACTAGCCTTCACGGGCGACAGTGAGGAGCAATTTGGTTTTTTTTAGAACCTAATTCAACCTCATGTAGTGAACTTAGGTGGAGCCATATCTAATTTTCGATCGGATATCCCCGAAATTAGGAAGGAACATTTGTGATCTTTCGCTATTTGTTTACATTCCGAACAAACACTGTAAATTGGGTAATGATGAACGTACATTGTGCTACCCATAATAAGTTTAAAATTTCGTCCAAACGGCACCTTGATGCCTGAATAAGTTGATACTGTTGGAGCAAATATTCATAAACGTTTTGAATTTGTAAATATGAAAATTCTTTCTTTTCGTACATCTCGTACATTTCATGCATTAATGCACTTGTAAATAAAGCATGTACATTTATAATTGTATTTTTGATTTCACGGTGATAATAATCTCATTTGATAAATCACATAGACACTTGTTGTTGATTAAATGAGAATTGCAAACCGGTAGTGTTGAATAAATATTTGGACATCTGTGCCATAATAAGACCCACTACCCCAAAAGTTTTTGATAGAAATTGGTTTTTGAAAATAATATTTTGGTTTTTGCGGGAAAAATATGTTTTAAAAAAAATGTGGATTGAATGTAGGGGGCAAGTTTTGTGCAATAAAATTGTTGAATAATTAAGTTCAGTCCAAATCATGTTAATCTAATTATTGAATAGTTTTCTGTATATATTCGTGCATTAATTTGTTTATTCTTTAGACAAATCAAATTAGCACCATATTGCAATCATAACATGCATGATCATTCATTGTAGAATGC
Organism: Fremontodendron californicum; assembly: GCA_030761205.1. Taxonomy (NCBI): domain Eukaryota; kingdom Viridiplantae; phylum Streptophyta; class Magnoliopsida; order Malvales; family Malvaceae; genus Fremontodendron; species Fremontodendron californicum. The sequence continues at coordinate 20,818,945 of JAULJL010000022.1, read as the reverse complement.
ATTAGTGACATACATGATCGTTCTCCGTATATACCAGTATATCAATTTATTTATTCTTTACATGCATCATATCGACATCGTGATAGCATTCATTACAATAAGGTCATGCATTCGTGACATACATGGTCACTCATTGTATATGCTCATGCATTAATTTGTTTATTCTTTACATGCATCATATGGGCATCGTGTTACATTCACGGCATTCATAGCTCATGCATCATGAAACACACTTGGGGAATAAAAAAGAAGTCGGCTTAGTTTTGAAAACTTTGAAAAGATTTCTCTTTCAAATCAGAGGTATAAGAATTACTGCGTACCTCTATGACACAGGCCGGAACCATGGAGGATGAACAAAATAGACTAGATAGAGTGGAAAGAGCACAGAGGGAATTACAAGAACAATTAGCCAGATCTCGGCAAGAAGCACGAGAACAGATAACAAAATCTCAAGAGGAGTCACGCGAGCAAATAGACAAGATGATTGAAATGATGACTAGGCTGACCCGAGGAAAATGGGTTGCTGAAGGATCGATCATAAGAGGAGAACCTCGACCTCAAGTAAACAACAACGAAGATCCGATTTACCCACCAAGTCAACAAGGCCAAGGACAATTTCAATTGAACTCGGAATTTCACCCCTCAGACCCAGTTATTATTACAAGCCAAGATGGTTCACTAGAACAAGAAAAGCTGAAAAAAACGTGTGGCAAAGCAAGTGGAAGACACAGAAGTGCAACAGAAGTATGATCTGTTTGAAGAGAGACTCAAAGCCATAGAAGGAATAGACGTTTTCGGGAATACGGATCCGAATGAGCTCAACTTGGTCCCAGATTTGGTGTTCCGCTAAAATTCAAGGCCCCTGAATTTGAAAAGTATGACGGATCGAAATGTCCATCAACCCACATCACGATGTTTTGTCGGAAAATGGTTGGCTACACCAACAATGACAAGCTGTTAATCCACTGCTTCTAAGACAGTCTAACAGGGTCAGCTGCAAGATGGTATAATCAGTTGGATCGGGGCTGTATCCGTTCTTGGAAAGATCTGGCAAAAGCTTTCAAGACTCAGTATAAGCACATGATCGACATGGCACCAGATAGGTTAACATTGCAGAATATGGGAAAGAAGCATACTGAAGGTTTTAAGGAATATGCCCAACGATGGGGGGATATGGCAACACAGGTGCAACCACCACTCACTGAGAAAGAAAATATTGTGCTGTTCATCAGTACATTAACGGCACCTTATTATGACAGGATGGTTGGCAATGCCTCAAGAAATTTCGCTGATATGGTTATTTCTAGTGAGATGATCGAGAATGCTATCAAGAACGGAAGATTCGAAGGAGATAAGACATCCAATGCCGAGAGAAACGAGGCACCTGAAAGGAAGGAGGAACATGTCCAGGCTATGGGGGAATTCACTCCATATCACCAGGTCTCTCCATATCAATCATGTTACTCTACCAATGTCTCTCCAAGTCATTATCCTTACCTTCCAAATATTCAAACACCTAATCCTATGTCAGCCCCTGTAACTAGGCCTGTTTCCCAGAAACGACCGCGGGGCAACCAAGAGAAATATTCAATCCCAATCTCCGACCTGTTGCAATTACTAATGAGGAACCAATACCTCACCCCTGTGCCTTTGAAAACAACTCCAAACCCATCAGCAAGGAGTTATGACCCAAACAGCAAGTGTGAGTATCACATGGGGGCGATTGGACATTCAACTGAAAAATGCAGACAACTGAAGGAAAATATTGAAGGTCTTGTCCACGATGGCATTTTGACTCCAGAGCTATTCGAACAGTGGAAATCCGCATTTCCATAAATCGGTTTCTTCGCCACGGGTTTTGAGGATGAGAATGGTTACCTTTAAAAGCATGTCAACAAGCATTGAGGAATACGCATGTAGTTCTATGCCTCATCATGAAAGCACTTGTCTTATGTTGGCATCCACATGAAATAAATAAATTTTGAGTTTCAAATGCTTTGTGTTTATTGTGTTTTAATAATAATTTGAATTTGCAAAAAATAAATATTAAGGAAATTCTTGATTTTGAAGAATGCGTTCTTAAAAGAAAAAAAATCTTTCTTCACGTTAAGAAATGATAGGGAGTCTTGAGATTATTGATGATCAATGTTAGAAATGACCCAACACCCTTCCATCTCTCTTTTGGACTTGCCTATGAGTTTGGAAAAATCAATGCTTCCAGGAATATATTGTTGAATTTCAGAAACCATAGTCGATGCAATAAAAAAAATGCAGATCCTAGTTTAGGTTATGAGCAATGGAACAAACTTTTTGAAAAAAAACATCCGAGCTCTTTGGTGTCTCAAACAAGTGAAACCTTTTTCTAGAATCTGGATTATGGTAAATTGATGTGTGTCAAGGTTATGCCAAAACCATTCACACCCCTTTCCGTAACCACAAAACAAGAGTTGCCCAGACGTCACTTCATGATTAACGTCTCAGGTAACAATGACTAAACCTGATTTTCTCATGTTCCTAGAAAAAAGCTATTTTTGAGCCATATTCTTTCTTGTCCCTTCGGAGAGCAAAAAAAAACTTGAGGTGTTCCTCGTTATGATACGAATTCTCATTTGTATGACCAATCAAATGGTGCATCATTTGTAGATACGGAGGACATGTGGTGAATAAAGATGAAGTAATTTTCGGGGCATGCAAAAAAAAAATGAAAAAATGAGTGTGACATCATGCATTTATGAAATTCACGATGGTTTCAAGAAAGGGAAACCTTTTCATTATTTTTCTCTAGGGAATGACTCTTCGATTTACATGCTTTTGTTTGAGATGAAAAATGGCCATCTTTCATCATCCTTTCACAAATTATAAAATATCCTTTTGCTACCCCTTTTGAGCCTAATGAATACTTTCGTTCTTTCAACCCCGATCAAGGATCACCCTCCACACTAGGGGGCAAATGCGAGGAAGGATCTTTTCAAAGGTCACAGATAATGAAGTCTTGGTTCAAAGACGAAAAAACAATGGCTTGAATCAAAGACAAATTTGAGCGTCCAAATAACTACGGGTTCACCTTGTCAAAATAGAAATGCCAAAAAAAAAAAGAGATAAAAAGAAAAATGAAAGCAAAAAAATAGAAAAGGAAGAAAATAACGGATGAAAATCATCGGATAAAGAGAAAAGCTCATAAAAGAAAAATGCTTCAAAAAGAATCCTCCTCATGAAATAATCCTTGATTTGATCATCTTCAAACACATGTTGGGCCTATTTGTCTTATCTTTCAGTATCTCGAACCTCGGCCTACATTACGTACCTAGAAAAGACCATTTTGATCGAGCATGGTCATTTAAATTGATGAGTCTATTCTTAGAGAAATGCATGAGACTTCGGTTTCCTTTCTGGTTAAAAATCCTTTTGGATAAGTCTTGATTTCCTGAATGCATTGAAAAAATGAAAAGAAGGAGACTCTAGGGTGAAAACCCAAAGTGGGCAGTCTAGAGTAAAATGGGAGAATTTCGGTGCCGCTTATGGTATTGTCAAGGCCATAACAAAAGAAGAGGTTATTTTGAAGAAATCAAGGAACATCTGAGAATTCCAAAATATCCCAAAACTGTCAACTCTTGTTTGGAGGTTTGACTTTAAAAACTGAGACCGTTTTCCTTTCCAGAATTAACTTTCCAGTTTGAACATCCCAGCTAGTCTTGACGTTTGTCAAAACGCCATGATTTGGAAACTAAAAGAAGGTTGAATTTGTTTGAGTCCAAAAAAAGTCATGTCCTGTAAAATCTGTTCCATTTGTGAGTCTAGAAAAAATATACATTTTTCCTGTTATGAAGTCTCCTTGGATCAACCAAAATCTTGTGGTACCAAGCCTTCTGACTCAATTTGAAAAATCCGAATTGACACTCAGAAAAACTTCTAACAGTGATCATCAATCTTCAAGAGATTTGGATATCACAACATAAGATGACATTTTCAGCTCAAAAGTTTTCAGTGAATAAGCAAATATTTTAAAAATAAAAAAAAAAAGAGCAAGCAAAAGCAGATAAAAAATGAAAATATTTTTGGAAGGAACCGTTTTTGATGTTGGCATAAGGCAGAGATTCCTCTGGCCCAAAGGTATGGAACTATTGAGGTAGAAGAAATGAACATTCGGCTCAGACTTCAATTGATAAAATTTTGAAAACTATCGGGGCAAATGATAGTACCAAAGTGAAGAAAATGGTTGATCTCTTACGAGGCACGAGTTTTTCAGGATACACTCTGTTTTGAAAAGGAAAAATGAATTGGAAAAGGCTAAGCTAAAGTCAGGAGAAATAATTGGGAACATTTGCATCATTCATCAACACTCGCATATTTATGGAGTTTTGCATCTACATCATGTCGTAAAACATTTACATTATTCATGGGTACTTGCATATACATCATCAAGGGGCATATGCATTGACTTCGCATGACATTCACATTTCATGCATGACATTGACTATTTGAAATTTTGACATTTGAATTCGAACATTCAGTGAGATTTTCTTCCAAGATATGATTGTCAAAGATCTTCAGGTATGATCACCAAGACCTCCGGGCACCTCTTTTAAAACCTCCGAGTTACCTCTCTTAAGTCCTCCGGGCACAAGAAAAGAAAAAGAAAATTAAAAAAGAAGACCTCCAGGCATCTGTTTTTAAACCTCCGAGTTACCTTTTTAAGACCTCCGGGCACAGCAAAAGAAAAATTAGAAAAAAGACCTCCGGGCACCTGTTCTAAGACCTCCGGGCATTTCTTTTAAGTCCTTCCGGCACAGCGAAAGAAAAGGAAAATTAGAAAAAAGAAGACCTCCGGGCATCTATTCTAAGACCTTCGGGCACCTCTTTTAAGACCTTCGGGCACCATTTTCAAAGAAAAGATAATTTTTATAAGACCTCTAGGCATCCGTTTCAAGACCTCTGGGCATTATTCTCAAAAATCACGGATAAGACCTCCGGGCACCATTTTCAAAGAAAATATAATTTTTATAAGACCTCTGGGCATCCGTTTCAAGACCTCCGGGCATTATTCTCAAGAGTCATGTTTTCAAGATCTTTGGGCATTATTCTCAAAAATCACGGATAAGACCTCCGGGCACCATTTTCAAAGAAAAGATCATTTTTATAAGACCTCCGGGCATCCGTTTCAAGACCTCCGGGCATTATTCTCAAAAGTCATGTTTTCAAGACCTCCGGGCACTATTCTCGAAAATCATGGATAAGACCTTCGGGCATCATTTTCAGAGAAAAGACATTTTTAAGACCTCCGGGCAACTGTTTCAAGACCTCCGAGCATTATTCTCAAAAATCATGTTTTCAAGACCTCCGGGCATCTTTCTAAAAAAATCATTGATAAACCTTTGGGCATCATTCTCAAAGTCAAGAATAAGACCTCTGGGCACCATTTTCAAAGAAGTAACATTTTTTAGACCTCCAAGTATCTGCTTTCAAAAACCTCCGGGTAACATCTTTTAAAATGATATTTTTCAAAACCTCCGGGTACCATTTTCAATTCTTGCAAAGTCGAACTCGTTTCCTCAAGACGGGTCGAGCCTTGGTATGATTAGTCAAGGTAACCTCTTTAAGGCAAATTATTTTATCACAAGCTTCCAAAAAAAAAAAAAAAAAACATCTGATCTTTCCTCGGCAATGAACCAAGAGTCTCTCTGAAAATGAACCTCTAAAATCAGACAAAATTGGTTCTATTGTCTTTGCCCTATTGATAACTCGTATAATTATATAGTTTTTAGTTATGTTTTATTATTGTTTTGTGTCAAATACGAGTTATTATTGTTTAGTCTAATTGTGTTTATGATCTTTTATATTTTTATGTAATTTGGTGTTTTTCACAAGTTTCTTTGAGTGATTTCAGATTACTAGAATTAAGGGCAAATCCAGTTCAGTTCCAGTTCCGACACCGTTTACCATATCAGCTATATCTCGAGTTTCACTGAAGCAATAAGGCTGAAATTTGTAGCCGTGCAAAGCTAAGAGGCATATCTATCTTTTTCATGTTTTACACTTCTTGAAACGGAGTCGTTTTCCCTAGTGAAATCGACCATCAAGTTGGCTGATGTGCAATGACGTCTGTGCTGACCTGTTTTCGTATTTTGCCCATATCTTCTTATCCACATCAGAAAATGAGCTGATTCCAACGGCTATGGATCCGTAACTGATAGGGGTATATTTTTCTAGAAGACAATTTTATCAGATCGAGCCTCCAACATTGACAAAATTGACCATCAAGCTGGCTGATCAGAATTGTCATACAATATGACGAAAATTGTTAGAAAAATGCACCCACCTATTATACCTACCTTTGAAATTTGTAAAGCTTGTCTCTTGTCATTTAGCCCTCCAAAATGTGTATAAATAGAGGGCCTTGGATGAGTATTAGAATACAATTGATACATTGGTAGGATATTAGCCATTGTAATAAAATTCTCTAAGTTTTCTTCTTTTTTCCTTTCTCTAGTTTTCTTTTTCTTTATTTACTTATGCTTCTTATATTTCTTTTCATTTTTAGTATGTGTTGCTAATCATATTGTAGAGGTGATGAGGTGAAGCTCTTGGTAAATGCTAAGGTTAGTCTCTTAAACATGAGCTAAAATGAATCATCATTTATAAACACTAGTATAGATAATATTTTCTTTTGGTTTAAAATCATACTTGCAAAGTAGAGATCTTGATTCATTATTGACAATGAAAATGGCACAGTAAATGCTTGGTTTCATAACCTTGATTTGTTGTAGACATATACCTTGGCATAAGGAATGCTTGGACTCTTTTTATGAGTTTTGAGGACACCAAATGAACATAATATCATATGCTATGGACGTTGGACTGAATTGCTAAACCTTCCGATTGGAACCTCCCTTATGTGTGGATTTCAATTGTGTAATAAAACAAGATTAATCTTAGCATAACACCAAGAGTGGATTCTCTAACCTCAACATCATTTCTTATTGTTTTTTATATCTTGTTTAATTGCTTTTATGTTATTTTGTTTATTTTGTTCTCTAATATCTTGTTTACTTTCTTTGTTATTGATTCCCTAATATCTTGTTTATTTTCTTTTTCATATATATTTATAAACTTATACTTACTAGTACGCTTCCCTGTGGTTCGACCTCGGACACCCGAGAATTTATTACTTGAACATAACCTGCACTTGGGTTTACAACTCTTAATTGAGTCTCCATCACCTATTCCTGATTTTCAGCAATGTGCAAAGAGGGGCAGCTGTAAGCACCAATTTTTGTCCGGGTCCAGACCCAAACCCAACCCAAACCAGGCCCAAACCCAACCCAACCAAGCCCAATCCCACCTAGGCTAGCCAGCAAACCCTAGCCGCCTACCATCCCCCCTCCCACACGCCAAACCCTAGCCACCATCCTGACAGCCCTCTGACACCACGACAGCCACCCCAACACGCCACCAGCTGCCTTCCACGCCACCCCTCAACCACCCCCACACTCAACCCCACCATAAAAACCCCCAAGATCGGACCCCCCTGGAGTAGTTTCCCCACCACCAAACCCCCCTCAAAAAAGATCCCAGCCCCGGTCTTGACTGAGAACCGATTCGGACCCCCACCCACCAAAGAAAAAAGAACCCAGATCTGGACCCCCCCTCCGAAACAGATATCCTACAAAAAACCAAAACCAAGAAACCCCTCCCCCCACAGAAACAACAGCAATCAAAAACCTGCAAAAACAAAAACCACCATCGCAAAGAAAAAAAAGGGGCAGCAACCAAAAAGGACACAGGAGGGAGATTTTGAAGCGGTTCGATCCACTTGCAGGGAGGTTTGGGACCAGTAGGGTCCATCGAAAAAGGATCGGACTCGATCTGGCACCGATTTTGACTCGATCGGAGACTCCATAGTCGAAGGGTCTTTTCCTAAATCCACGGGAGTCGGCTCCGATTCGGGTGAAACGGAGCCCGGAACCAGGGAGGGGAGGCCAAACCGCGACTAGGCGAGGTTTTTTGGAGCTCACCGGAGCTCCGACGCAGCGGCGCACGACGGTGCAGGCGGCGATGGCTGGCCGGTTTCTGGGAAATTTAGAGAGAGAAGAGAGAGAAAAAGAAGGAAGAGAGAGAAAAGAAAGAAAAAAAATAAAAAAGGTTTAGGGGGCCTTATATACGGTGCCAAAACCGCACCGTTTTGGGAGGGGCGGGTCAGCAAGACCCGCGTGTTGACCCACGGGTCGACCCGGGACCCGTGCGGGTAACCCGATAAAAAAAAGGGGTCTGCCTAGACCCGATCCAGTCCCCGGTCCAAGCCTGGATCCGACCCAGAAGGGGGCCTGACCCGCGCGCCCCTGTCCCTGGGCATGACAGCCCAATTGGCTGGTTTTTGGGCCAAAGAAGGGAAAAAAGAAGAAAAAAGGAGAAGAATGAAAAAGAAAAGAAAAAAAAAGGAAAAAAAAATTAAAATTAAAAAAAATAGAAAGAAATAAAAGATAATAGAAAGAAAATATATAAAAGAATATATATAAAGAAAAAAAAGTTAAAATCAATTAAAATTAAAATTAAAAATTAAAAATTAAAAGTTAAAATAAAAATATTAAAATTAAAATTAAAAAGAAGGGAAAATAGAAAAAAAAAAGAAAAAAAAAAGAAAAAAAAAGGGAAAAGGAAAAAGAAGAAAGAAAAGAATTAATTAATTAATTCTCTTGGAAAGTTCATCCGAACACTCGAATTCACGTAGCTTCCGAAGGTAAATTTTATATTTATTTATGTTCATTTTTATTTCTCTATATTTAATTTTATTTTATGTCATTTTTGTTATTTTATTAATGCTTTTTATTTATTTATTTATTTTATCATAGTTGTTGTTATCATTTTTACTATATTATTAGTTTTACCTTTTTTATTATTATTATTATTATTTTTTTCTTCTCTCTTCATGCTTTCCTTTTATTATTATTATTATTATTATTATTATTATTATTATTATTATTATTATTGTTAAATGTGTTATTATTTCTTTTTAAATACTAAAAATAAAAATAGCATTTTGATTCATAAGAAAATAAAAAATGAATGTAAATTGCCGACGACGGAATTCGAAAGATATCACGGTTGTGATTCCTAAGATATCTCGAGGTGAGAAGATCTCGTTAAATACCACCAAGAGTGTTGGGAATATTTAATGAGTATTTTCGATAACAAATTTATGTTCACTTTCGTTTTTGAAAAAAAAAATAATAACAGTTCAAAAAATTCAAAAAATAATAAACATGTTTTTTAAAAAAATAAAAGAGAATTATTTTTAAATAGTGATGTCAAGTCCATTAAATCGAGATTTAAGATAATACGTGATTAAATGGTACCGTTTTCTAAACGGGCGTTGCGGGGGTGCTAATCCTTCCCCGCACGTAACCGACTCCCGAACCCAATTACGTTTTACTCTCTGGTTCAAAGCGCGGACTTCGAAATTGGTTTTACAAAATGTTTTAATTAATTTTAAAATATTTTACTAAAACCGGTTTTAATAGGTGGCCAATCACACATAGCAAAAAAGATTGGTGGCAACTCCATTTGTGTTTTCAAAATCATCGAGCGGTTGAAAAACCGTTATGACATATATAAATAATATTTGAAAATATATTTGAATTACGTATTTTATAAATAAATAATTATTATAAATTTAATTTTCATAATTAACAAAATATAATTATATTAAGATTATTACAATTTTAAAATAAAAAGATTAAATAAATAATTATTATTCAAAAATATATAATTTAAAATTAATTTATTACTATTAATTAATTAAAAAATTATATAAAAAATTAAAACTACCCCAACGAATCGGTTTTTTTTTTTAGTTTATATAATTCTTAAGTATATATAACATTTCCCTCTTTTGTAGCAAAGTCCCTTACATTATTTATATATATATATATATATATATATATATATATATATATATATTCTTAGCGTTAGCAATGCAATCCAAATCCATTTCGTCAATCACGTGATCATTTTTTTAGATTAAAGTATTTAGAAAATTTTTATATTATAATTAAAAGTATATTTTAATTCTGTACTATAGAAATGAGCAATTTAATTTTTTTTATGTTTGAAATTGATGCAAAAAAAAAAAAATTGGTAACATTGTTAATGAAAAATCATCTAAATGCTAACGTGGACATGTGAAACTGATAGAATAGATGACTTGCAAAAAAATGATAACGTGTCAAATTTTTTTATTCAAGTGAAATTTAGAAACTGGCAGAATAGATGACTTTGAAAAAAAATAATGATATGTTTTTACGGGTAAGTGAGAGATTTGGGTAAAAAAATTTATGTTTTTTTAAATTTCACTTGAGTAAAAAATTTGACACATTATTTTTTTTTCAAATCATCTTTTCTGTTAGTTTTACATGTTCATGTTAGCATTTAGATATTTTCCATTAACACTGTTACAAATTTTACTTCTTTACACAAATTTCAAACGTATAAAGATTAAATTACTCACTTTTATAGTACAAAAACTAAAATACACTTTTGACTTTAATATAAAAACTATTTAAGTATTTTAACCTCTTTTTGAAGTCAATCATTTGAAATGGGATTAATTGATTATTTAATTTGTGACCGTTCTGTCGATGTCAATATATATATATATATATATATATATATATATATTATGAAGGAATTCACTTACACTAATATAAAATTAAATTAGTTTTACACACTTTTATAACTTTTTATATGATTTATATTTTAACAAACCAATCGTTATATTTAACAATATAATTGCATTAGTCGTGCACATAAAATTTCGAATCGATCCGATATCTCTATCATATCGATCGAGAATATTATATTTTTAATATATATTTAACGGTTGAAAGTTTTTTAAATCGAACAAATAGTTAGACATTTTTAATTTACTCGAAACTCGACGTGCATGATCTACGTGAATAGAACATGAAATATGATGGTCCGATTAAATATATATAATTAGTATAAAATTTATCATAGTGTATAAAACTAATTTAGTTATACGCGTCAATCGGCCTCATCACATTCGACGGAGTTCACTGCACCGAGGATGTCATTTAGTCATCCCCAATCTCAACCAGAACATGGTGTAGCATCCAGTCATCGTCATTAGGGATGGCAAAACCCGATCCGACCGATGGATTTCGAATCGATCCGATCCGAATGGAGAGGTTTTTTTTTTTTGAACAATGGAGGCGGGGCGGGGCGGGGCGGGGCGGGGCGGTTTTTTTTGTCTGAAAGGCGGGGATGGAGCAGTTGTGGTAATTGCCTGCTCCGCACCGCCCCGCCCCGAATAGTGAAATTACAATTTTACCCTTACATATTTAGCTTTTAAATGAATAATAAAATAATATAATTAAACTTATTATTTTTATGTTTATATTTAATTTATTTTTAAAATGCTTTATTATTTGAAAAAAATAAAAATAATTAATAAATATCAAATGGGGCGGAGCGGGGCGGGGCGGTTATGGATGTAACCGACATCCATGAAGGTGGTAGTGGTATTGAAATTTCAACATCCATGGCGGAGCGGGGCGGGGCGGGGCGCGGAGCAGTACAATGGCGGGGCGGGGGCGGATACTGCAAAATCCGCCCCCGCCCCGCTCCATTGCCATCCCTAATCGTCATTCTGTCAATCACCCCGGATTTGATGTTGATGAGTGTTACCGACCAGAACCGCCAACGACGATGTTAGATGACTAACTCCTCACCCCAAGTCAAAGTTCAGCATATCTAACTTCAATGTATCAGTTTGGAACCCCTACATTAGCATTTAGTACTACATCACTTATGGGTCCATCTAGTAATCGGGTTCCCTTTTTGGGTGCTGGCTCCTCGAGCAGTGGGTTCCACTTTTTGATGTAGAACATGTGGGTCCCTCTAGTAGTGCGTTCCCATTGACTGATGTGCGTCCCTCTAGAAATACGTCCCACTGAAGAGGTTGAACGACAGGTGCTACCAGCACGCAATAGGAGAGCTCGACATTGTTGCTCAATACCACACGATCCGAGAGCTCCTTCGTAAATAATTAGAATAAACGTAGTTTTTGTATAATAATCATGTATTTTTTGTATAATTTTTTTAATAATGTACGTCTTGTATAATAATCATGTACTTTTTGTATTTTTCTTTCATTAAATGTAAAAATTAACTGTTATTATAAAATTTTAAATGATTATTTATTAATTTTGTTATTTAAATTTTATTATTAATTTTGTTATTTAATTTTGTTATTTATTATTTAAAATTTTAATTTTGTAAAATTAAATTTCAAAGTTATTTTTTTTACCGTTTTAAAACAGTAATATACTTGAATGTATAATTAATTAATTATATATATATAATATATTTATAATTAATTAAATAATTAATTATGTATAAAAAAAATATTATTTAGGCTTTTAAAATAATTCTAAAATAATTTTAAAAATAAATAAATGATCGAAACAAGGACTCGCTAAATTAAGTGATTAAATGATTTTTTTTCAAAATATAATTAACAAAAAAAGTTAAAAAGTCAAAAAGTATTAAAATATTAATATTTATATAATTTATAATTAAATTTAAATAATTTTTTATTTAATAAATATTAATTCGGATCGAACCGAACTGATTCGAATTATCAAAACTTTTATCCAAATTCGATTCAATTCGAACTTGACCTGTTTGGTCGGACGAATTGCTCTGAACAATATGCTTCTTAGCAGCCAAATAGAACTCCAATGTTTTTTTTTTTTTTTTTTTAAAAAAAATCTCTCAAATACCAAAAGATATTATCATAACGGGTATATTACCCTTGACCCTAAACCCTTGAATTCCCTCCTGACTCTTAACTCGTAAATCCTTGATTTAAGTATATAATTTTCAAGCAATTTTTATTCCCAAAAGAGTATGATAAGATTACGAATAGGAAAACAATCTGATGGCCAAATTATATTTCCACTAATCCAACTTTTTTTTTTTTTTTTTTTTTTTTTTTTCTGTTGATTGATACACTGCTCCAAAATGAAGATAGATCGTTTGCAAGTAGCTAGGTACATCCAATGGAACCCACCAATACGACAATTTGTCGTGTAGCATATTTTTGGATTCGATATTTATAAACATCAATTAAGAATTATTTATTTATTATTTTAGATTTTTTTTTATTTTTTATATTATTTTTATTAAATTCAATTATATATTAACTATATTTTTATATATATATATATATATATATCATCTTAATAATACCTATAAACACTAATTAATATTTTGTTTTGTTTTTATACAAAGTCAAATACAACATTTTGTAATCAAATTATGCATTTTTATCTACTGGCTTCCTCTATCGTCATAGTTAGTTGTGTAACGACGTCATTCAATTTACATCACCACTCCTTCTACAATTATATTAAATTTTGAATTCATTTTTATACACTATCAATGTATAAATTTTATACACTAATATCCTAATCATTAACCATAATTCGATAAATGATATCGTAAAATATACTGATAATATATAATCTTATATATTGATAATGTATCAAATATTAATTCTTAAATTTTTACGTCTTTTACAACTGTCTAGTTTTATTCATTTTTAACTTTTAGTTAAAGCGTTGTATTATTTGACCCAAAAAAATTGTGGATATCCTATAGTCAAACGTGATTTTCAGCCACCTTTAACAGTTTTTTTTTGTTTTTTAATTTTTTTATTTGTCATAATTATATTTAAATTATTATATATTTATATAAATTTTAATAAATAAATCATTTATATTATATAAATTTTAATATATTTATATTATTATATCAAAATTATCAAATACAAATGTGAAACTTGTGTGATTGAGTATCGAAAAGTTGGGGTCCAATCCCTGACCATCCAATAAAAAGATAAAGTTATCCCATGGCCAGACACATGCTTCTTATTTCCGCTACTGTTTCTTTATAGTACTTGTCCACCATGTGCTGTACGGTATTTTATTTTTCTTTGGTTTAATGTCCGAATCCGATATAGGGTACCTTTGGATTGGAATCCAAAGTTTATTTCGCGGTTTTGCATTTAGGGATGTAAACGATATGTTTATGCTCGTAAGTTATTTGAATTCGGTTCGAAAAATGATTTTAATTTGGTTCGGTTATTGTCGAGTCGAGCTCGAGCTATCGAGTCGAGCCGAATTCGAGTATCCTAATACTTGACTCGAATAGCTCGCGAGCTTAATCGAGGTTTTTATTTTTTATATATATATTTTATTTTTAATTAGTATTGAAAAATTCAATTCGAGTTCCAACTCGAGCTCGAGTATAAATAATCGAGTTTGAAGTCGAGCATGAGAATCGAGCTCATTTTTTATTAGGTAAACGAGCCTAATCGTACGAGCTCGAGCAATTCGATTTTTATCTCGAATTGAGCTCGAGCTTTATAAGTTAAATTCGATCGAGTTGAAGCCAAGTTTAAAATCTCGAATTTTGAGTCGTGAGCTTCTTATAACTTGAATTTGACTCGATTCGATTACACCTTTATTTGCACCAAACTGCACTGAGATGCGTTTGGATGCACAGCTCCGTTGCATTATTCTTTCAGTGAGACATTAAAAGGGTAAGGGTTCAGCGAAATTTACTAGAGTCATGAGGAAGATGAAATTTTCATTTCATTCTCTTTATTTTTAAACAATTTTTGTTTTATAATTATTTTTTAATTTACAAATTTTGGAATTATTTTTATTTTATTAAAATTTTCAATTTTTATTTAATTTTTTTGAAATATTTATTCATTTAATATAATAAATAAATTTATGTATTTATATAATAATTAATTAATTAATTAAAATATTTAAATAAATATATAAAATAATATATGCCAAAGTTTTAAATATTAACTATTATTAAAATATATAAAGATAATTTATCAATCCACTTTTATATTAATGTCCTTAACATTTATTTTCATTATCATGTTACGACACCGTTGTTTTTACATCCAAATATATATCTTATCGATACAGTATTCAATATCAACGTTATATTAACTAATCTCATTGCTTCATCTCTATTTTAAATTTCACCGTTCATCTAAATGAAAGTTAAACAGCTTAAACAAATAATCAAACAAGCAACGTACAAAATTTTATTGCGAAAAGATTCTATAAATGTCACTGATAACAATATGATTACAATTAACAATGTCTTTTAAAATTTTTCTCACAATCTCTTATCATCTCATATAACAAAAAGATATTACAATCAATAACTCTTTCTCACAACATATCTTGTAACTATTTAAACAACACACTCAATCACACACATAACCCTAAACATCACCATATATTTAGACATAAAAAACCCTAAACTAATTTACCAAAGTAAAAAGTTAATTATCAAAATTTTACTAAAAAAATTTGAGTAAAAAACTCAACAATCTTCACATTGTTTCAAATTGTTTCCACTTGAGTTAATAGCTCCACCTCTTGCAAGCTTGAAAAAAGTAACTTGTATTGTTGTTGATAAATTCACATCCTTATTTACGACTTAATATGAAGACATCAACTCATGTCCCTTATTGTGCTTCCAATCAGTTCTTACAAATTCTTCATTCTCTTTATCATAATCCTTGAATTTTTTGTAATCTTCATACCTCCATTTTCAGTAGAATATTCATAATCCAAACTAACTTTTCAAGAGAAATCATTATTTTTTTGAAAAAATTGGCACGTGCCTCAAATTCCTAAGTGTCTTGACACTACCAACATGCAAGCGACTATTCAAAAACAACCAAATTCTTTCCTCACCATTAACCTTGTAGATTGGCTTATCACACTTCTCAAACGTCGAAAACCATTCCTCGTGCAAATATGCCTGGAACATACAAAATTAAAAACCCATGCATCTTTTGTATATATTTTTTTTCCTCTTGCACCATAAAAACCTCAATTTCTTCCTCATAACTACCAACCACCACATTGAAATATGATTCTACACCTTTATTCTTCTCACTCTCCTTCGCTTTAGCCCTTATAAAATTTCCCATGTCCTCCATTAACTGTTGGTCCCAAGTAGATCGCATGTGCTCGAAGGGGAGAGGTGAATAGCACTTAAAAATAAAATAGAGATTATGAATACAAGTGTTTGTAAATGCAGAATTTAAGCAAGGAAGAGATTCACCATGTAATAAGGATGAGAGAATAGTAAAAACAATGACAATGAGATAACTTGTAGTGAGAAGAAAAAAGGAGTATTAAGGATATTAAATTATTTGTATATGATGAAATTTATAATATATTTGATATTTGTAAAAGTTAACAAATAATTGAAAATAAATAAATTTATTTTGAATAATAATTTTGTTAAAAATTAATAATAATATATTTACACATATTAAATTTAACAAAATAATATTTGTTTATTTAATTATTTAGGGTCTAACTTTTTTTTTATATATATAATTAAGTATGTCTGTATTTTCTATTAATGTAATTACTTTTATTTAATAAATAAATTGATTATATATTTTATTATTATTTATGTTTTCCTTAATATGAATATTTTTATTTCAAAATAATAATTATATATTTTTTAAAATAATGCATTTACATATCTTAAAATAAATTAGCTAATATTTAATTACTTTATTATTTAGAGTTTGTTTTTGATGCACTATCAGTGTATAGAATCTATACACTGACAGTGAATCCTACACTGGCACCTCATTAAAAAGCTAACCACTAACCCTTAACCCGACTGATGTACACTGATAGTACATCAAATATTAATCATATTATTTATATAATCATCTAATTTTTTTTCCTTCATTCACTAGTAATTTATTTGATTGTAAGACTTACAATTTCTTCGTACGCTGACTGTTACTGAAAGACGCCTCTTCAATTGGGAGGCCGTGGCTAGATATAGATGCAGCATATAATTGTCGAGGTGTGATTCCACGGGCGTCTTTCTCATTTATCATATTTCTGATTAATCTTTACAGAATCTGACGATCACCTTCGCGGAAATAGAAATTACTTGATTCAGGAGAGTACTGTCTAACCGCCACAAAATGAAGTAAATTCCAACATTAACAACAGTAGGGCTACGTATGCCTTAATTTGTTAGATACAAAGAAGAGTGGGAATTTTTCAGAGCGATTGAATAGAAAAATGAGAGGAAAATTGATGGTCTCAATACCATTGCAAAGAAGGCAACCTTCGGTTGGAACAAAAGGTGCGTGTCTGGCTCTCCTAATAATCAAACGAGGCTTTGCAAAAGCAAGGCAAGACAAAGACGATTATAGTCACTTTAAAAATGATCATGTGCTTAGGAATATGAGGGAAAATATGGTTCTTATAAGGATATTCTGAAGGGTCCTTCATATTCTCTGCCAACTAGTCAGAATAGTCCACAGCTTTCCCTGTCAGAATCATATATACCAAGGTTCTTTCCAATGAACCATCTATTTGGTTTTGATATTGAGATTGATCAAGATGACTTTGGATGGCTATAGAGCAGTGCTATTGGCATACTACATAGTTATGTTCATCATAACTCAGTCCAATCCACGTTTGCAAGGGAAGGTTTTGCTTGTCAAGTTAAACCTATGGGAGGAAACCTTTGTTGAAAAGGAAGACATGGATGAGTGTTTAAAAATTTCCTAATTAATTTCAGTGTAAGGGAATGTTATCATTCATGCTTCCATCTTCTTTAAGGCCGACGATGAGTTCTTTAGTATTAAAATAATTGAAGAGTCAATATATACTTTTCCTAATTTCCATTCAGATCGTGTTGTTCATAAAAATGGTGATTCTAAGGAAGTTAATTTCATCTACAACTGTCTCCCCCTTACACCTCTCATGTCCCTTCAGTCGGTTCGTCCTCCTGGTGATGAGGGAACTCATTTTCCCGAGACCAACAACATTGATGCTAATGCTGCTTCTAGCCCCCCACAGCAACGCCTGTCATTGGAAAATGCAATTATCAAACAAACACAACCGGAGGAGGGAGACTTTAATCTGGCGCCGATTTTTCAAATTGAGTAGGTGGGCAATTTTGTTGCTTTAGTGAGTAACCAAAATTCGGTCCAGTTCACTTCTCTTGGGCCTAGTTCTTCTGAGCCTAATTGCTCTTATCAATCTATCATCGGGCCATCTCAATCTTCTAATTTAAAGGAAGGTATTAAGAAGTAATCAAAAAAGGCCACAATAAGAAGAAAAAATCGAAATACTCCAAGTCCCAGCCTTTTCGAAATTTTATGCATGTGTCTAAATTCACAAACATCTCCTCTATTAGGCAGCGTTGCAAATCAAGGCAGAAATGCAGAGACATAGCTGAGTTTGTTTTTTTTTTTTGATGAATGTCTTAGTCCAGTGAGTACTGCACTACTGCTGTTAAAATCTAATACAAGTTCTTTAATATCCAATCTCAAAAGAGATGGGCACCAAATACCAAAAACCCATCTTTGGCATGTGATTTTTCAAGCCATCCTTAGTAGTAACTCGTTCTTCACTAAAGCAAGAATTTGTCAAGTACGACGACGTGTGAATCAAATTCTGGGAAGAGATTCTGCGCGCATAAACTGTTTGAGAACAGCCTTCTCTTCATCAATTCTTTTCCTTTCTTCAGGATCATTAGGCTTGGCTTTTCTTTTCCTCTTCCAATATCCACTTCAAAAGTTCACGCTGCTGATCTTCAGGAATGGGATCCAAAACCTTTGCGGGCTTTGCAACAACCGGAAGGATTGGTGGTTCCTCATGAACTAAGGCAGTTGCCACTGGATCAGAAGAAACATCTGCTTCAGTTTCATTCTTGCCGTGCTCCTCCCCTGTTTTTGCAGATTTGTTATCTGCAATGCTTGAACTCTTCTTTCTTGCCTTTGCAAACATATATGCTCCAAGAGCGAGATTGGAAATCAAGAGAATACGCCAAATGGGCTTGTAGCGGTTAATGCGGGATTCCTTAGAAGAGAAAGGAGGGGTTTCCATTTGAGAATGAGAAGGTTCCATTTTCTTTTCCTGGAAGTAACAAAGGGTTTGATTCTTCAATCCTCGACTTTTATCGAATTAAAAAGCCGAGTGATCCAAGATTTGAAAGGCCCTCGCAAGCCTAGCTCCTTCCAGCTCCAGCATTTCTGTCAACTGGACTCTTTCCGGCCCATAAAACTGATTTATTTATGATCTATGCCCATCAAAGCCATTTTTTTTTTTGGATAAGTAGATTTTCATTTATCCAAGAAAGCAGCAGTGCTGCTACATGTTACAAAGCTAGCTTAGCCTTGCTAAACAAATCAGAAAACCAATGCCATTAGACAAACATGTCTGCATTTAACCTCCAAGAATTACATAAAAACGTATTAACTGAATCTATTTTAATCTTCCTAAGATCACTTAGCCTGGTCGAGATCATGTCTCTCACTTGCTCAGTGAGGTGCTCCTCTTTTTGCTCAGTTGAGTTGAACAAACGATTGTTTCTTTCCTTCCAAACTAGGTAGATAACTGCGTTCCAAGCAAGTCTCAATATTGTTGTGATTAGAGCTTTACCTCTGAGGTTGACAGAGGCCCATTGTAGCTCTACATTCCAACATGCAACCTGCCTTTTTAATCCACAAAGTACCATCACTCTCTGCCATATCTGTTTCGAGTAGGAGCAAGTGAAGAATAGATGATCCCTGGTTTCCCTCTCTTGTTTGCACAGCAGACATTTATCATCCACTGCCATTCCCCAGGAGATAAGTCTATCCTTTGTGGCCAATCTATTTAGGATTGCCATCCAGGAGAGCATAGAATGCCTAGGAATATTAAATTTACACCATACCAACTTATACCAAGCCACTTTCCCAGCTGAAGGTCTGATCTTGTTCCATACTGCTGACACTTGGTACTTTCCCTCAGGAAAAGGCCATTTATAGCTTCCATCAGCAATTGTGAGAACTATTCTGACAGCCACCTCTCTCAATTGCATGATCTTCCTCCAATTCCAACTGCTCCCACTCTGGATAGATATGTGCCATGGATCTCTGTGCCATGGATAGCTGAGTTTGTTTATGGAGCTCGTAGCTTTACATTTTAGGATGATGATTTCTCAATTATTGAAGAAACTATCTGAGGAAAAACAAAAGCTAACTTTAGAGAAGCTGCGAAAACTTTGAAGGTTTGTTTTCTTTTCGGTTTGGTGTTTAATTCGGACAAGAACACAGTGCAGAGCCATCTCCAGCAATTGGACAAAGCTAGTGGTGATAAGAACAACGGGTTTGACCTGTATCTGAGTTGAGCTCCTTAATTGGTTTCTGTGGTTTTATTACTCTTTCCATGTTTAATATCATATGTCTTGGAATGTAAGGGGAGTGGGTAAAAGAGAAAAGAAGAGCGTTATTCAGCGACTGGTTTCTTCTAATAATTTGGATATGCTTTTCATACAAGACATAAGGTCTTTCTAGAAGAAGAAAAAAAAAAAAAAAAAAAGCGATTTCAAGGGTGAATGGTCTAATTCTGTGGGATCCTTTTGAGGACTGGTTTCTATATGGTCAGAGGAATTCTTCTGTCTTGATTCAACCACTATTCACCAGAGATTCATTATGCTCAAAAGTACCCTTAAATTCTTCAATATTCATTGCACTTTTGTGAATATTTATGCTCCAAACGACGATGCTGAAAGAGAAACTCTATGTGGTGAATTACTTTATTTAAATTTAAAGCAAACTTCTAATGAGGTGTGATATATATTAGGGGTGATTTAAAGTGGTCAGAAGTATATATGAAAAACAGGGCCTATCTTTCAATTATACAGCTATGTCTTCATTCTCTGCCTTTATTGACTCCATGAATCTCATTGATCTTCCTTTGATTGGAGGATTTTCTACGTGGACAAGTAACAGAGAAATTCTTATATTTTGTAGGCTATATCAGTTTCTAATCAATGGTGATCTTTTGGAAAATTTTCCTTCTTTGTATCAAAAGTGCACCCTAAATCCTTATTTGATCACACAATCTAATTTACCTCTCCATTAATGGATAAAACTATGGTTCAAAACCATTCAGGCTATTTTCTCATTGGATGGAAGAAAATGATTTTTTGCTTATGGTTCAAAACTCCTGGCATTCATTTAGGATTGACACTAGCATTTCTCTTTGGATTTTTAATAGGGCGCTGAAACCTTTTATAAAAAAAAAATTACAGCAAGATTATGCTGCTGGCGATGCCCACAGGATTACATTTATTGAAAATGAGATTGACAAACTAGAGAAAGAAGCTGAATCTCGCCTACTTTCTCATGATCAGAGACTCAAACTCGCCTATCTTAGATCGGATCTTTGGTCTCTTTATTGAAGGGAAGAGCTTTCATGGCTTCAAAAGTCCAGGCTAAATTGATGAGGTTTGGTGATCGTAATACCAAATTCTTTCACTCTATTGCCTCTAATCGTAGAAGACTCAACTTCATTGAGAGGATTCAGGTTAACGGTGAGGATCTTACTGAACCCAAGGATATTCAACTTGTTGTTCTCAAGCATTTCAAAGATCATTATAATCAGAACTCTACTTTGAAACTTAAGAGATTCAATTGTCCTTTTAAGAAACTTAGTAACACCCAGTGCGAGTTTCTTAATTCTCCATTCTCTGAAGATGAAATATGGATCGCTATCTAAGATTGTCCTTTTAAGAAGCAATGGGCTCTCCTAAAAATGATGTTCTGCATTTTATGAATGTCTTTTTCTCTACTGGCTTTTTGTAGGCTATATCAGTTTCTAATCAATGGTGATATTTTAGAGAAACTCCTTCGTATTGTTGCTCTTGCAGTCAACAAAACTGGGTTCATCACTGATTTTGGTAGTTGGGTTGATAATAATTGGTCTTGGAATATTTGCCTTCGTACAAGGATATTTGAATGGCAACGACACCAATAGCAAGAGTTTTTGAATCTTATCAACCAGTTTTATCCCCAAATATCAGAACCTGATAAGCTCATTTGGAAAGGCTCTACAAGTGAACTTTACTCTGCCAATTCCTTCTGTAAGTCTTTTTGTTCCTCTTCTTCTTATCCATCCAAAATCTGGAAGGTAGTTCGGTCTGGCCTTACTCCTCCTAAGGTCGAAATTTTCTTTTGGGAAGTTATTAATGGTAAAGTGGTTGTTAAATCGAAACTCTTAAACAGGAGCCTTCTAGCCTCTAACTCTGTATTATGTCGTTTTTGTAACAAGGATATCGAAATTATCAATCATCTATTTTTTATTACCCCATTTCCCTGTTGATTTGGTCCATTTGGATGAAATGTTGTCACTTTTGGGGTGTGAATTGGGTTGTTCCTAGAGATGTTGTGTCCTTCTTTCTTTCTTGGCAGCACTCATACCTTTCTAGTTCCACAACTGGAATTTGGAGAATGTTATTCTATGTTATTCTCTGGTCCTCATAGTTGTTTCAGAATGATCTAGTCTTCAAGGGTAACTCTTTTGATCAATTGCAGCTTCTGGATACGTACGCCTGGCTTATTGGAGTAAAGCCAAATGGCCTCATTTATCTACTTCGATAAACGGCTTTTTTTTCTTTCTCAATCCTTCTAAAATAATTGTCTCCAAGACTCGCGTTCAGTCTTACTGGTCTTCTCCCCCTGTAGGCTCTTTAAAATGAATGTAGATGATTTGCATATGGGAAGCCTGGATTTGCGGCAGTTGGGAGTGTGCTGCGTGACTACACTGATGCATCAAAGGGGTTTATTTCTAAGCCTATTGGAGTGCAAGACTCTAATTTTGCAGAGTTTCTTGCTATTAAGGAAGGATTATCTTCTCGTCTTGGGTTAGTTCTCACTCTCTCATTCTGGAAAATGACTCTAGTAATGGTCTTTTATGGATTAACAATCATGCTCCTGTTCCTTGGTGGATGTATCATATCTCGAACCATATTAACAATCTCAAATGCAAAATCCAAAGTCTTTCTTTTAATCACATTTTCAGGGAGGTTAATTCCTTAGTGCATGGTTTGGCAAAATCTGAGGTTAATCGTATTAGAAATTTTGTTGCTATATTTAATCTCTACCCTAGGGATCCTTTTTATTATAACACTACAAGAGAAAAGACTTATTCCGACGAAAAATTTCTTTGGAAATATTCAAGTTGTTGATATTTTTTAGTCGGAAATAAAATTTTTCGTCGAAAATACTCAAGTCGCTGATACTTTTCCGTCGGAATTGGTATGTTTTCCGACGAAAAAATCCGTCGCAATTAAGCTTATTAGCAATGAAAAATTCCATCACTAAATAACTATCTACGACAAATTGGAATTGGGTAAAATTTCGTCGGATTAATTATTAGCGATAAAAAAAATTTCGTCGTTTATAATGTTTTGATAATGCAAAATTTCCGTCACAAAAATTAATTATATTTATTAATTATATATATAATTATAATTGTAATTATAATAATGAATTTATATATATAATTATAAATAAATAAAAATCAATTTTGTTGGTTTTTCACTACAAAATGAGAAAGAAAGGAAAAAGAAACGTGATAGCAGAGAGCTTAAAACTATGGCTGCAATGTTCATAACTTTTTCATTTCAAATGATGTCAACATATACAAAGTATACTAACTTTTTCACCAACTACAGGACTTGTGTTCAACAACTTACAAGATAAAAATATTAATTTAAACAGCCAACACAACCACGGATGTCAGTTCAGCTTTCAATCAAAAGTACCAAAAACAATTCAACAAAAGAACTAAAATGGATTTCACTTGGCAGCACATTTGGCCATTCTGTCAACAAATTTATTTATCAATAGTCAATACAATCCGTATCAATAGTCAATACAAAACAATACCTCGGTACATTGTCTTTGAGACCAGAAAAGAAAGTAGACATCAGTTACAACCTACAAGCTTATTATTCAATTGACATATTTCGCCTATGAAGGAGCACCAACTTGAGCCCACAAAGAGCTGGACCTAAATCATATAGACAAGTTGATCCATCAGTGTCAAAATCTAGCAGAACCTGTAGCGATCAGTGTCAAAATCTAGCTTATTATTCAATTGACATAATCCCAATGTACAAAAGTAAAAACCGATAAGTATGTACAACCACTGATTGACCACATTTTCTATTCTATTCACAGAACCCAAACAAAATGTTCATCTGTCACCCATTAATCTTTTAATTTAAAGTAGTATGTTAGAAAATGAAACTAGCTGCATGTCCAATGCTATATATGGACCTGTTTGAAATTCTTTTTGAGAAAAAAAAAATATAATTTTTTATTTTCTTTTATTCTTTCATATATAGATTTAGATTTAGATTTAGATATTGATATGATTTATACATTAAACGCGTAACAAATACCTTTTCATACAACATGTTTCACTCCAATTAAATGATGCTTGTACTCAATGTTGAGCAGTAATAAACAGAATGAAACTTTTACATGCATACAAACATAAAAAGTCAGGTCACACTCTATTCATCTTTCTCTCTCTCTTGGACACGCAAACATAAAATGTAAGAGGTGTAAATGAACAGAGCGTTTGACGAACGATTCGTAAATAGTTTAATTTTTGTTCATTTATGTTTGTTTTATCAAGCTAAATAAACGATTATGAACATGTTCTAAATTTCGTTTATTAAACGAACCGAACACGAATAAAGTATGTTTAGTTCATTTATGTTCACGAACAAGTTCGTTTATGGATCGTTTAAAATTCGTTTAATAGCTTGTTTAAAACTCGTTTATTGTTCGATTATAATATAATTAATAACATTATCATTTTTATTTTGTTTTGTTTTGTTTACTTATAATATAATTAATATTATTTGTGTTTTATTATTTTATATTTAATAATAACTTAAATTTAATAACTTAATAATATTTGTGTTTTATTGTGTATATTTAATAATAACTTAAATTTAATTACATTTATATTTTATTATTTTATATTTAATAACAACTTAAAATTGATTTTTTTTTATTTGATTTTTTGTTAAATTTGTTTGTTTCTTGTTCATGAACATATTTTTAATTGTACGCGAACATGTTCGATTATATGTTCATGAATATGTTCATTTAATGTTCGCGAACAAATTCATTTAATTTAAATGAACACGAACACACTCAATTTTAACGAACAGAGCTCGAAACAATTTTAAAATCCTTAATGAACACGAATAGAGCACAAACAAGCTCAAAAATAAATAAACGAACACGAACATAGGTCCATTCTTTCAAGCTCAGTTCATTTACAGCCCTAATAAAATATCAAAACTTCTAGATACTTACCAGTAAATCAAACAATATTTTGGCTAGCAACAAAATTGGTACAGATTCAATCCCCGTCCAACTTGAGATAAAAATATACCAGAGTGAGGATGTAGTGACCATATTACTCATATTCTACAAAGCTCTTCTGACCTATTCACATTACGGTCGGAATGGTTGGGCAGCGAGACGATGGGGGTAGGCCAGTCAGGCTCGGGTGGTGCGAAGGGAAGAGAGAAAAGAGGGAGAAGAGAGAAAAAAAAAATAAGAAAGGAGAAGGGAGTCTAGAGTAGATTTAATTATGCCTAAAAACATTAGCGACGAAATTTTCGTCATTAGCAACGAAAATTCCATCGTAAAAAAAATTTGAATTGATTAAATTCCCTCCAACAATTCAAAATTTTGACTGAATATTCTGTCGAAAGTTTGAATTTTCAAACATAATTTTTGTCAAAAACTGATATTTCTGATGGAATTTCCATCAGAAATAATTTTACCGATAGAATTTCAGTCGAAAATAACTTTTTTCCGACAAATGTTTTTTGAAAAAGTGCTATTTTCGACGAAAAATTTCGTTGAAAATTAATTTTGGCTAAAAAAAATTAATTGAAATTGATTTTTGTTTTTGTGATGGAAATTTCAATCGCTAACAGTCAAAAGGAGGAAATTCCTATTTTTTGGGAAAAAGGGAAAAATCAAATCGGAAGGGAATTTGGATGTAAAAATTAGAAAAATTAGTCCAACTCCAATTAAATATATAACAAAGGGTATGGAAAGAGAAAATCTAGAAAATTGGTCCGTTTCAAGTAAAATCGAGGTTTCAAGGGTTAAAGTGCAATTTTAGAAATCTGGAACAAATAGAATCCGAGCTCGAAAAATTACGAAACTTTTCAGAATTAAGTTTTAGTATGGAAAGAAAGAAATGATAAGAAAAAAAAAAAAGAAATTGGGTCCAAAATACAAATAGGTTAAATTCGAGGGACTAATTCGTAATTTTAGAGAAAAATAAAAAAAATGGAAAACGAGCTCGAAAAATTATGAAAACTTCCAGAACTGAGTTTAATATTGGATGGTATGGATTGGAAAATAAAAATCCAAAAATGGAGTTGAAATCAAAATAGGCAAAGTTCGGGAAAACCAAAATGCATTTTTGGAGAATAATTTGGAAAAAATGGAAAACAAGCTCGAAAAATTATGAAAATTTTCAGAACTAAGTTTAATATTGAATAGGATGATTTGAAAAAGAAAAATCCGAATTTGGGACTCAAATACAAATAGATCAAGTTTAGGGACCAAAATATAATTTTATCGAAAAATTGAAAAAAAAAAGACCATTTTGCAACAAAAAAAAAAGGAATGGCATGGAATATTCCAGGCCATTTTCGGTCAAAGAGAGAGAGGGGCCTGAGAGATGTGATCCAATGGTCAAGATGAAAGATAAAGTAGATATTTTTAAAGAAAGGACATGATTCTCTATTACTTGCCTATGTGGCATTTTCGGTCAATAAGAGGCATATTAAGTGTAAGGATGGGAGATCATTGGTCAAGGCCATGTGATAGCCATGTGAAGACCATATGAAGCCTAATAAGGCGCGTTGATGATGCCAAGTGGATTAAAAATGTCAACTAGGAAGATATTTTGTCATTAAGCTACATGATCATGACAAGTGGCTTAAGAGAGGTTCTAAAGATAGGGGACAAGAATAATTGAGGTGGCATTTAGAGCCAATAAGAGGTTAGTAAATCCTTAATTTTATGAGATAACCATGAGGAAGGGGGACAAGAAACAATCATGTGGAAAGGATGTTGGAGAGCATGCACAAAGCATGACTAAGGAAAAAAATATGAGCATTCTCTATAAAATAGAAGGCCATTCGGCCAAGAGGTAAGAGAGGAGGGTTTTTATTCATTTTTTTGAGACATTCACTATATTTTGGAAAAGAAGGGCAGTAGCTAAAACCTCTCAAGGAGAAAAGGAAAGGAAGAGAGAAAAAGGAGAAAAAAAGAGGAAGTTGGAGAGGATTTTTGGAAGCTTTGTTAGGTAATTTGCTTCTCTTCTCATATTCTTCATTTCCATTTTCATTTCTCATGCATTTGCTTCTTTCTTTTCTATGTTAGTTTCATTTTTTTTATTCAAAACAAAGGTTTCTTAAAAAGGTTTCAAAAAGGTTTACTACTACTTCTTCTCATTTTCACAAAATATCAAAATTTATAAAAATTTTCTACATGTCTTACCTGGTCGAAACTTGTAGGGTTCATTGTGCTTGCATTTTTTTTCTTGCTTGCATGTTGGATGTAGGATCTACTATTGTGGTAGGATAGATATCTTCCTCTGATTTCTTTCAAAAATAAAAAAAAAAATAAAAAGTTTTGATGTGCTTGAGGATCTTGGTTTTACCAAATGATTTTGGTTAGGTAGGGCTATGTCCAAAGAACCATCCATTGATCCAACCTTTATTTTTCTTTCTTTCTTTCTTTCTTTATGTTTTTAGTTTATATTTCATCATATTCATATGCTTGCTTGCTGTAAAAATATGTTTTCAACTTATTTCTAACTTGATTTTGGCTAGGATCAATCAATGGTACATAGCCAAAATATATTTTTCAAACTAGTTGGAAAAAAACAATGTGTTACAAGTTGAGTATGCTGATTTTGGGCAATGTTTTCACCATGCACATTTTGTCAAAATAAAAAACTGATTTAACCTCTTTCAATATATCCTTAGATGAGACCATAGTAATTTTTCCAGAATTTTTAGAATTTTTTTCCCAAGGGTTAAAAGATAGAGTTCGATAAAACTAATCTTTAATTAGATATGTTGTTTTAAGACTACTTTAACCAAAGATTTTTTTTGTCAAAATGAGAAACCATTTATACCTCACTGAGTTCATCATTTTCTGAGTCTAAACTGATTTTTCCATATTTTTATTTTTTTATTTTTTTACAATGGTCTAAAAAATATCTTTGTGAAACCGGGTTTTGGGTAGCTAAAACTAGCTTTAAAGTTAGCAAAAATCTCAATTTTTTTTTTTTACCAAAAGGGAAGGGCTGGCCGAAATCATTTAGCTACTGTTTTGGGATATTTTTCATGTTATTTCAAAGGTAAAAAAAATGGTTTTGCAAAAATCAAGTCATGGGCAGTCAATCCGGGTTTCAAAAAGTGAGTCGAAGAAACTAGGATTTTTACTAGGGCCATTCGGCCACCTTGATTTTACTTCAAAAAATTTGCATCTTTTTAACTCATTATTGGTTTTCAAAAGGTTGCATTTAAATTTCGTTTAAAGATACTCGGATTTCAAATAAGGGCATTCGAATGTCCCCCTAATCTGAGCCAAAATTCGTGCCTGAAATTTCTAATTTTTTAATATCTAACTTAGGTTTCTTTCAAAGGTAGTCAGACATGTTTTTAGGTATTCGGATATCCTCTCTTCAAGAGAGAAACACATTCCATTTTCATGTATTGCATTTTTTAAATGTTTTTATTTAATGTAGTGTAAAAACGTATTTTTTGGTTTCCTAGACATTTGACGAGAATTAGTTCTTAGTCTTTGTCGAGTTTGCCGCAGAGGTTAGAAAATTATTCAATGCATGTGTTTATGGAACCGAAAGATATAGTTTGTTTTACTCGAAATTATGTGAATATCATATGAAAGAATTATTTTTCAAGCTTTGTCGGGTTTGTCGGGAGTATGATAATATTTTTCGACATATGCCATTTATGTGATTTCTCACATGAAAAATCCATGAAAAATGAATTTCAAAATAATGATGTGTACATATTCCATGATCATGCATATTCCATGATATCTACATTTGCCATCCTAATCATGCAAATCTTATATTTATGAATATTCCATGATGATGTCATTTTATGATTTAATATTCATGTTGTCATTCTAATCATGATGTGATTGAGATTATTCTATGATTGATGTACATATTGCTATCTTGGTCATGTTATTTTGATTGATATGCATATTTTATGATGATGTCATCTTATGAAGTTTTCCATGTTATGTATGCCATATCATAAATTATCTTGCCATGTCATAAATTCTCTGGTCATGTCATAAATTCTATTGCCATGTTATGAGCTATATTGCTATATCATACATGTCATGAATTGTTTGACCATGTCATGTATGCCATATCATTAATTCCTTGTCATGTTATAATAAGGTTTACCATGTCATATAAGTCTTGTCAATAATTTATTTTCCATGTCAAAATAAAATACTTGGGATGCCATCATAGTTAAATATGCTATATGATTTATATCTATGCCTTAGTGATAATTGGCATATTCATGACCATTCAAATATTTGAAAATTGGTGTCTTTTTAAATAAATAAGGCAATATCCCCGAATTAATATAGTTCATGGATCCTCCGCCGCATTGTCGGGAAGTCTTCATCAATTATTATTAACAAAGGAATATCCTTCTAAAAAGAGGATGATACGAAGATTTTTCAAAACAATAAAAATTTTATATTTGCCGGTTTGCCGGGGAATATAGAAATTTTTTGCAATAATAAATTCCAAATCGTCCTTAGAATAATATGACCATTTTTTAGGGAATTATTTTTAAATGTCAAATATAAAATCGACTTTTACTGAGACTATTGATAACACATGATTAATAAGGTATCGTGTTATATAGCCGTTGTGGGATGCTAATCCTTCCCCGCACTTAACCGACTTTCGAATCCGTTTTTGTTTTCTCTCTAGTTTAAAGCGCAGACTTCAAAATTGGTTTTAAGAAATGTTTTAATTAATTTTAATTTTTTTTTTTTACAAAAACCAATTTTAATAGG
This sequence comes from Fremontodendron californicum, assembly GCA_030761205.1. Taxonomy (NCBI): domain Eukaryota; kingdom Viridiplantae; phylum Streptophyta; class Magnoliopsida; order Malvales; family Malvaceae; genus Fremontodendron; species Fremontodendron californicum. The sequence goes on along the minus strand of JAULJL010000022.1, from coordinate 20,788,881 downwards.
TGGCCAATCACTAGGGCAAAGCATATCTTGGTTATAACCGAGATAACCGACCGACCCAATTCAGTTAAAACGGGTCGGTTATGTCAGTTTAGAGGTTAAATCGGTTATTGAAGTTGGTTTTTTTGGTTAATTCTGTCGATCTTCGGTTAATATTTTGAGTAACCAAACCGACCGAATTAATCGACCTTTAATATTATATTTAATATATTTTTAAATATATTTATAATTATATTTTTAAATATATTTATAATATATAATTATATTTATATATTTTTAATATTATATTTATATATATATATATATGTATTTTTATCCGAAATAACCGACAAAACTGACCGAATTAAATTGGTTCGGTCAAGTCAGTTTTACAGTAAAGTCGGTTCGATTATCGATTATTTTTTAGTTGAAGTCGATTAAGTCGGTTTTCGATTTTTTTGAACCGAATCGACCGACTGCTCTGCCCTACCAATCACACCTAGCCAAAAAAAATTGGTGGCGACTCCATTTTCTTTTTTGAGGTTGTTTTCAAACCTTCATTTTTATTTAAAAAAAAATTAAGTCATCTTTTTCTGTCTTTCTCCCAATGTAACATTTAACGTGATGTCCCGCTATGGAACTTTTCTTTAGGTTGCGACAATGATTATATATTTACTCTTTCGGAACTTCATTTATTTTTTACATTTATTATTTTTTTCAACTTCAATTTAGTTTTTCAGCTTAATTTAGTATATATTATGATTAGTATTTGAATTTAATTAGTATGAAAAATATTAATTAAAATTATTTTATTTAATTATTATTTTAATTGCAACTCATGTATCATTAAAACTAGTAAATTTATAAATGTACGACTATATCTATCTGTAATATATAATTAAAAGCACGAATGTGAAAAATCTTTTGAACTGACGAAAATAGTTATCGTTATTCATTATATTTCTAAATTGCCATTATAAATATTTTTTATTATTAATAAGATTTATCTAATTTATAAATAAGAAGTTTAATTTCATTAAAGCACTTTCGCTTAAATGGATTAATTTAAAAATAAAAAAAATTAAAAATTTTTGTAGAATTGCTTTATCTTAAATGTTTTAATCTTTCACTAATCTTAAAAAGTGAATTAATTTATTTGATATAAATAAAAAGTTAAAATTTACATTAAATTTTTTTTATCGTCATAATTAATGTATTAATATTAAAAATAATATAATAATTTGACATAATTTGTACATGAAATAAATTTTACATGCAAATTTTAATTAATATGCATTTTATTATTTTTATTTATTTTTAAAATATACAATTATATATTCAAATATAAATAAATCAACAAACATTCATATGCAATGCATGTAATAACAAATATTAGTTTAATATAAAGGTACGTATGTGCGCAAGCTATATTTTTTTTTATAGAAAAAAAAGATATTTTTACATATTAGCTTCAATAGTTAGAATTTGAACCATGAAAAGACGAGATGAGATTTATTGGAGATGAGAGGACAACTACGCCCTCTTATGTAATCGAAAATCATATGTATCAAAGGAAAATTCATAAATTTTTTAATTAAACACGTAAAAAATGAAAATTTGAATCAATAAATTGATTTATCTTGCTAAATAGATCAAATACAAAATTTAAACTAATTTGAACAAATTTTAATACTTCATCTCAATTTGCATTTTTATTAAAAAATAAATCATAACATTCTTTTTCATAGTTCAATAAATCCTAAATGCGAAATTCTTAGGCTTGGTTGAGTAGATATAAATTCGAAACCCTAAATCCAAAAATAGAAATGCATTTTTTTTCATTTAACATGCCTGACAAGAAAGATGAAAAAATAAAAAGAAAAAAATATTTTTTTCTCAATCATTACTTGGTAAAATTAAAAAAATAAAAGAAAAAAATATATAATTTTTTATCATTATTCTTTTTGTAAGTTAAGATAAAAAGATAAAATTAAAAGAAAATGAATAATTTTTTAAATATGCATACTTGATTCACTATCTCTTTTATTACTATTGTAATTTGCAATCATTTTTTTTTTCGTAAAATTAAAAAATATATTCTTATCCTATTTCTTTCATAGTACTTTTCTCTCATATCAAACCCATTGAAAATTCATTTTTTTTCATAAAAGATACATCATTTCACTTTTGAACTTACTAAACAAACCACCAAATAACACCGGTAACTGCAATAAAAATACAATGAAAGCAAAGAAGAGGCTGATGCAAAGTAAAGCGATAGAAAGCCTGGGGGAAGGTTTTAACACCGCGAAAGTGCCTGTGCTGAAAGCAATCATGATCGCCCACAATGCATAACTAATGTAAGCTGCGGCCAACTCAAATGAATCTGTATGATCAGGTTGATTTGAAATAAAAGGAAGCGACATTTCAAAGTGGATGGCGATGGCAATGATAGAGAATATAAAGGCCAATGTATCTGATATAACAAATGATATAAAGGCTGCGTCATGAATCAGGAAAGGAGTGCTCTGGTCTGAGCCCTTTTCAGTCTTGTAACCACCTGGAACAGTTATTGCTGCTGCGAATGCGACGGTTGCTATAAGTGCTGCCACTACTAAATGAGCTTCTCTTGCCTTCTCAATGCTATCCGCAGAGGTGTACCTCGCATTTCTCATGCGAATGGGACGAATTGGTTCCTCCGCCACTTCTTCTTTCACAATATCATCCAACAAATTCACAATTTGTTCCTACCACATTAGCAGAAAAAAAAAAAAAAACAAATTAATTTGAACAAATTTAAAATTTTTTTGAAAAAAAAGGGAAAAAAGAAAAACTAAATAAATAATGGCTATAGTGGCAGGGACTAGGGATGACAATAGAGCAGGATGGGACGGGAATGTTTAAAACATCCATCTTCATAGATGTCGGTTACATTTATAATCGCTCCACAGTGCTCTATTCCGCTATACCATAATTAATTATTTTTAACTTAGTATTGTAAAAAATTATATTATAATTTATTCATAAACATAATTTTAATATATAAAATTCTTTAATATATATAATATTCATATATATATATATATATATATTAAAAGTATATATATATATATATAAAATATTAATATATATATATATGATTTTAGTATATATATCTAATATATATACTAAAATATAAAGAAAAATATAAAATATTTTTAAGGGGTAAGATAGTAATTTCAAAAAGCGAGATGGGGCGGAGCGGAGTATGTATTTACCAAAACCACTCAGCTACATCCCGCACCGCTTTTAAAAAAAAACCTCTTCATTCGAAGTAAATCGATTTGAAATCCATCGATTGAATCGGATTTTGCCATCCCTAGCAGGAACGCATTCTAAGGGCAAAACAGAAAAGAAAAAAAAAAAAGAGTCGGGGGCCGGTGTATTATCGAGGAAGAGAACTAAGCTTGAGAGAAAAATTTTCAACGGATGGTAAGACCTGTTAGGTACCAGAGTGACGGAATAGTGTCTCACAACTAAAATAAGAGATGAGAAAATAGGAACTGAACACACAAAATTTAACGTGGAAAACCCTCAATGAATAAAGGGAAAAACCACGGGGCAAGACTAGAAGAATTTCACTATGAGAAAATATTACAACACCTCTCTCTAAATACTAGGAGAGAACAACCTCACAAAGAATATAAGAAAGTATACAAGAGAGGAAGAGATAATTCTTGGGATGGTTTTAATACTTCTCCTTAAGGCTCTTTATATAGCCTTCAAGGAGGAACTCTAACAATTCTCCCACCGATGTGGGATTCTAACAAGACCAGTGGGTAAACAGAGGCAATCCAGTTGAAGAAGTCCAAATTGCATTGATGTGATCATCGAAATGCATGCGCACTGCTCGAACCAGAGGTCATTAGGGGTTCATTTGAATAGACGTTGAAATTTATTCTCATAAAATTGAAAACAATGATAATTTGTAAGATTAGCTATGGGAGCGTTGAAATTTGCATAGTGTAATTATCAAATTAAAATCAGTGATAAGATATATATTTTGATAATAAAATAACGGTGCCGTAAGAATGAAAAATGATTATTAAATATATTATTATTTTAATTATATTAATAAATTATTTTTATGTATATTTTAATATTATTTATAACATTTAAAATCTTAAAAATTTTATTTAATAAAAATATTGACATATGCTGTTTTATATTAAAATAATAATTAGAATTTTAGGTATTAAAAATTATAAAGTACTTTGAAATATTTAATATGAATTTAAAAAATAATACATATAACAATTATAAATATTATTTAACAAATTAATATAAAATAATCATATAAATACACAAAAAAATTAAAAACTTTTAAATTAAGTGTATTTTAAAAAACAAAAATATATAAATATTATTGTCAAGGGTCCAATGTGATGGCTCAACCGACTCTTGTCCCCCAGTACCCCACTGACCGTTCGTTTGAACAATTGCACTGTGGATGCTATCCAAACAGCATTCACAGTGCAGCACCAATTGCACTGGGCTTTAATTTCCTTGGAAAAGTTTGAGGTTAGGTAATTAGAAAGGCGTGGCTGTACTGTGGTAAGCCATTTGTAACAGTAAGACTTACCCTTTTCTTCGTACGCTGATTGTTCTTGAAAGAAGCCAGTCCAGTTCTCTGTCTAGATAGAGTTGCATCATATACTTGTTGAGGTGTGATTCCACAGGCATCTTTTGCATCTATGAGATTTCTGAGTGATCTATATTTAGGCTCACCATAACCTTTTAGGAAAACGAAAGGATATTGTCTAACCGCCACAAAATGAAGTAAATTCCAACCTCTATTGTCCACCTTTTCACAACAATCTGGACAACAGGAGATAATCTTTCTTACTATTTGTTCATGGCCTTGCCTGGCTGCCATAAGAAGGGGTGTCATCTCCGACTTTTTATCAGCTATATAAGCAGCAGATTTATCCCATTTTAACAACTCTTTCACAACTGAATAGTGACCTAAGTGTGCAGCATAATGAAGAGGGGTCTGCCCATTTTCATCTGTCTGCATTGTCAAATTCCCTTTATTCTTTAATATTATTCTTGTTGCCCCTAAAACCAAGAAAAAGGGGAAATATGTCAATAAACAAGGGGGGCAATCTATTCTTTATTTCAAACAACAAAGACAATAGCGATGAGGAACTTACCTGCATCTCCGGCCATAGCTGCTGCATGCAATCAACGTCGATGGCTCGGCGCGTGGTAACCCCGGTCCTGCGGGGATTGGCGGTATTTTGCGAGACAATCAAGGTATGGTGAAAGCAGTTTTTTCTAAATCTATCGGTTCTGCTAAGGCATTTGAGGCTGAATTAAGGGCCGTCAAAGAAGCCTTCCTCATTTTTGGTGCTTCGTCTTGGGTGCTATCGCATAAACTTATAATTGAATGTGATTGCCAGATGGTTGTTGCTTGGGTTAGGAATCCGAGTAGAGCCCCATGGCGGATTTTGAGAATAATAAGATCTCTAGAGTTTGTTCGAACTGCGATTCAAAACTGGGAAATTGTTCATATTTTGAGGGAGGCTGATGGTGAGGCTGATAAGCTAGCCAAATCTGGTGTTAATAGGGTGTCAGATTTGTTGTTTTATAGTCCTTAGTTTTGTATTGCAACATGCTGTTTTTCTGGTTTGTAAAAAGGACATCTTTTTTGCAATAAATCATGCTTTTCAAAAAAAAAAAAAAAAATAGTCAGCAAGGGCTGATCTCCTCTCCTAGCTGCTATGCAAAGTGGAGTCTCCTGGTTTCTATTGACAGAATATGGAAAATCAGGGTGTTCAAACTCCAGCAATTCTTGCACCGCTAGAAGATGGCCATACTGAGCTGCTACATGTAAAGCCGTGTTGGATTCCAGATCCGACTTTCTCAGCATCTCCCTGACTGCTTCCAATTGATCCATTCCCGGATTTTCTAAATCTCCATGAGGAGCTTTTGCGTGAAAATTGATAAGAAATTTCACAATAGCAGAATGTACTCCATACCTTGCTGCAATGTGTAATGGTCTTGTCTAAGAAATTTCACAACGTCTATCTAAGAGATAGTACCTAATTAATCTTATGATACTTAAAAAGTCTTAATTAAATGGTCTTGTCTTATCCTATTTCATTTTAATTGTTAAAGTTAGAAATATCGAAAATTATTTTTTAGGTCTTGATTTCATTAATTATGGAGAAATTACTAAAAAATGTTTTCTCACCTCGAGAGTATTCAAAAGAAACCATTCGTTCTATTGAATAGGCTCCGTCGTCGGAAAAATTAATTTGTTTAATCAATTATTTTCTCTTAAATTAATCTTCAAAATTAATTCACATTTTATTAATGTTTGTTCGAAAAATAAATTCTAATTTTTAATATCGAAAATTATCTCTTAAAATATTCTTCCATTCGTTCTGAAGAATTTTTAAGAAAAATTTTCTCACCTTAAAAGTTCTTAAAAGTTAACCATTCGCAACTTTCTTGAATTTCATCATCGGAAAAAATCTTAATTTATCGTTCAATTTAAATTAAGCATTTATTATGAAAAATCAATTTGAGAAAAAGATGTTGAAAATTAATTATTCTTAAAAATAAATTTCGATCTTTATTAATGTCGAAAATAATCTCTTAAAAAAATCATTCCATTCATTCTGAAAATTTTTTAAAAGAAATCTCTCACCTAAAAGTTTCTCAGAAATCAACTATTCGTGATCTCTTCGAATTTCATCATTGAAAAAGATCTCAATTTATTAATTTTAAAATAATTATTCATTAATTTTAAAAAAAACTTATCTCATTAATAAATAAATAAATACAAAAATATATCTTACTAATAATAATCAAATTAATAAATAATAAATAATAATAAAATATAATTAAAATAATAGTTAAAAATAATTAATAATAAATAATAATGGTTAAAAATATATATAATAGTAAAAATAAATAATAGTTAAAAAAATAATATAATAGTTAATAAAAAATAATAGTAAAAAATATATACATAATATTTAAAAATAATATAATAATATTTAAAAATAATAATATAATAGTAATATAAATAACAAATCGTTCAAATTTGATTCGTAAAAATATACCTACAAACATCAAAATTAAAAAATAAAATTAGTCACAATAAAATAATTAATTTAAACAAATAATAAAATAAAAGAAATTCTCCTAATTAGAATATATATATATATATATATATATATATATATATATATATATATATATAAAAGGACCAAAGAAAAGAAACCAAAAAGAAACAAAACCAAACCAAACAAAAACAAACAGCCACCAGCAACCTTAACAAGCCTAGGAATATCAGCCATCCCAAGAACCGAAAGCATATTAAGAGTTTCTTTGTCAACTTCTATTTGATCAACCTTAATTGTCGATTCATCGGGGACGAAATCCATGCGACGCTCGCGCTCTTCTTCTTGGAGCTTCAGAGAAATGCCACGAACGGGATCCTTCTAGATTCTTTTCATCAGATGGGTGAAGAACCCGGCGATCTTGTTGCGGAGCCTCTTGGATGGGATTATAGCTGCTTCTTCGATGATCTTTTTGTTGGTGTGGAACTCAAGTGTCATGCCAGAGTAGTATCGCTCAATTACCTGACGAGAATATTTCTTAACTGTCTTCGTGCGAATGCAGCCCACGGTTTGGATCGGTGGAGGTGGCTGAGTAGTTGCCTGGAGGTTTTATTTTTTTTGTTTGTGTTCCGGGAAAGTGAAGTTTAGGGTTGTTTATATAATAAAGGAATTAGGATTTCATTCTACTCTGGAGTCCTAATCTAATAAAGATAGGATTTTTGTTCCAACCACATCTGCTAGAGTCCAAGTTTAATCCAAAGAAGAGACCAAATTCCATCCAAACTTGGTTGGTCAATAATTTTTTATTTTAATTATTTCAAAATTTCCCCCTTTTTTATTTTTTGGTTTTCTCTTTTTATTTTCTTCTTTTAAAATCGAAAATTACACAAATTAATAAAAAAAACTAATTAGTTAGAAATTAAATTAAAAAAATCAAAACATAACCCGGATAAAATTTGGTGTCTATAGGGCTTTTATCGGATTTGGGTTATTTTGGATTCAGATTTTTTCGGGTTAAGATAATTTTGGATTTGGGCTTTTTCGGGCTAGGGTCATTTCGGATACGTGTTTTTTCGGATTCGGATTATTTCAGATTCTGGCTTTTTTGGGCTCGGGCCATTTCGGATACGGGTTTTTTCGGATTCGGATTATTTCGGATTCGGATGGTTTCGGGTTCGGGCCGGCTTAGACGGATTCAAATAATTTTAAAATTTTATAAGCTATAAATATTTTTTTTTTAATTTTGAATGTAATACTTAATTTTACTTTTACATAGTGACAAAAATAATAAAATTAAAAAATATTTATAATAATAATTTTATTTATACATTGAGTATCAATATTTTGTTTTCAAATATTGTCCATTATTTTTGGTATAATATCATTTAAGTTCAAATTAAAGCTAAATATATAAGTTCGATATATCTACTATAGTATGAATAAAAAATAATTTCAATGACGTTAGAGAAGATTATGAGAAGCAACTTGATGCTCTAGATTATTGGAAGAAAAATCAATTTCGATATCATGTCCTTTCAACAATGGCCAAAGATATATTGAGTATTCCAATTACCACAGTTACTTCTAAATCAGCATTTAGTATGGGTGGTAGAGTTATCAACAAATGGAGAAACTGTCTTACGCCTCATAATGCAAAATATTGATTACTACTCGTAATTGGTTATATGGATATGAGGTATCCATAAACTCTAGTGGTAAGATTTTACTATCATTGATTGTATCTTTATTAAGTTTTTTTATTATTTAAATGATTACATGGTTATTTATATATTTTTTATTAGATGAAGATAATGATGAAACATTAATATTGGGAAGAAATGTTGAGATGTTAAACTTGAATTAATGGTCTTAAAGAAAGGAGGACAAAGAGTTTCTAATTTCAAAGTATGTTGATATTTTAATTTCCAATAGTTATTTTAATTGTTGATAAAAAAAAGTTTCTCTACAAATATTTACTAAGATTAATTGTAATTGTTTTGATTGTAATTTACAGGTTCAAATATTGGATGTTAGTCTTGGACTTTTGGGATGACTTGATGCATTGTACTTAAGAATTGGATTGCATGAATTTAAGAATTGAAGAATATCTTTTATTTAAATATCTTTTGTTTAGATGTTGTATTTTAATTTAATTATTCAACTTTTTAATTTTTATATTTTCATTTATAAGTCAATGTTTTTTATTTTCAAGGAAATTTAATATTTTTATATGTTTGAACACTAAGAGCATGATTTAAAATTAATTTTGTTAATAGTATTATTAGTGTTTCAAAAAACATGATGATGAAGTTCAATTATATGTTGAAATTATATGATATTTTTGTATATTTGAATTATTATTATTATATTAAAATTTAGATTTAAACCTGAAATAAGTATAATAATATGTTGTAAATGATTATTTATAATAGAACCAAATGTCAAATTAATAATATTATTTTTTATTTTTTATGTTTAGTTATTGTAATATAATAAGGATAGTATTAAAAGATATTTGATATTTATAGTTAATGTGTTTCAAGTTAAATCCAATTTAAAAATATACTATTAATTATTTTTGTTAATAATACATTATTGATATAATTGTATAATAATTATAAATATACTTTTGCAAATTTAAATTTTTTATTTAAATTTGTTATCATTTATATATTTTTATTTTAAATAAAATAATTATAGTTTAATGTTTTTTTTAATTATAAATTCGATTTTTTACGGGTTTCGGATCAGATCGTTTTCGGGCTCAGATCGTGGCCGATTCAGGCTTTTACGGGTTCGGACTTTTTCGGATTCGAGTTTTCTCGGGTTCGGATTTTTTCGGATTCAGGCCTTTGACTTTTTTAGTCAATTAAGATCGGATTCGATCTCGAATCGGCTCGAGCGGGTTCTCGAATTTGAGCCTGCTTTGTCAGATCTACTGTTCATTCCGGCTTTACTAGTTTTGCCAAACTCTCCTAAGTCCCGTGGATAATAATAATATTCTTTGACTAGAACTTACTAACACAATAATATTCTTTACTAAATTGATTTTCTACCCATTTATTGTCCTGTGGATATTTTGTTTTTAGTAGCAATAAAAATGTTCGACTTCTTTACCCTGCTTTGTTATGATTTGAATTTGTAGGGAGCCACGGGGCTTTGGTTTTGTGAAGTTTAAATATGGTGAAGATGCAGCTGAAGCAAAACAACGAATGAATCATCAAATTATTGGTGGACGTGAGATAAGAATTGTTTTCCCTGAGGAGAATAGAAAAACTCCTCAAGAAATGCGCGTGACTTCCCGCACAAGGTGCCACAGCTTGTTTCTCTCTTATGTAGTCTCATGGTTATTTTCTGCCTTCTGAGTGTTAGAATAAAATGCTGACATGACCAATCGTTGTTTACTCTTTCATCTTAGCTCCATTAATCGTTGTTTATTTTCTGCCTTTGATATAGTTGATCTTTCTCCGATTAGTTTGAACTTTGAAATGATGAAACACTGTCTTCTGCATGGTACTCAAAGTAGTTCTCCTGTCAATCTACAATGCAGTAGCCTTGCCAATAATAAGAAGATAAGGAGTGATAACAATTTAATAATATTTTGGTTTTTTTTTTTTTTTGCAAATTGCTAATTACCGACGGAATATTCAGAGGATTACTGACGGAATATTCTGTCAGAATATTCCGTCGTTAAAACTCCGTCGGTAATAGTATTACCGACAGAATTTCTATTTACGATGGAAAGAGTATCACCGACTTAAGTATCACCGACGGACTTCACTGACGGAATTTTCTGTCGATAATATCTTTTACCGACGGAATATGGACTTTTACCTCTGTTCTCTTGTAGTGATAAATTTATTTTTAATTCTTTTTTTTTCTGTCAAATTATCATCATTATATAAAATTAAACTTGAAATTAAATTAGGTAACAAAATGAAAACCACTAAAGAGCATGAAAAGTTGTTGAGAATGTAGTTCAAAAATAATTGTTCAGAATTATTGAAAGATCGATGGAGAGGAAAAAAAAAAATTGATAGTTTTGAAACGTAGTCCTAAAGTTTTGAACTTTTTTATGTTATCAAACAACTTTAATGTCTCTGCACCTCAAATTTAAACTTCAGTCCAACAAGTGCATATACAATAAATTAATATGCTTAATTATTTTATAATATATATATATATATGTGAGAGACGAGAAAGACATCTAATTTAGCTTTCATAGTATATAGTTTTAATCATCATTTACTCTATTAATAGATGTTATTAATATGTCATCATGAGTAACAAATATGTATATCAAATTTAAATTATTTGAAAAAATATATAAAATTAAAGAAAATTTTAAAAATTAATGTATATATGTAAAATTTGTATTATTGTGTTAAGAATAGTATTTTATGTGTATAATTATATATATAAAAATAATTTGTTTATCGCACGGGCCACAAACTAGTAAATAATAATTAAAGATATAGAAAAACAATTAGAAATTAGACTATCCCAAAAGTACCTAATAATGATGTTTAACAAATAGGGAGTTTTATATTAAGAACAGTTTCTATATAATAAGAAGATGCTATTTTAGTAAATAAAGAAGAAAATACTTTTCAATTATTATAAAAAGATTAGTCTCGCTATCAAACCTCTAATCAGATTAAGCTTAAAAAAGTCTATAAGCATTTGCCTTAGAGATTTCATAGATAATAAATTTACAGATTCAATATTAAAAATAAAAGAATCAAATTTGTGTGAAAGATCATTTTAATTGCGGTCCAAACTTTAATCTATTATAGTAAAGGACCAACATGCAATAAAACTTTGATTGTTAATATAAAAACAACAAGATTTGGTATGATACATGCATCTCATAATTTAGAATTAGTAGATAGAGTTAATCTAATTGACTTAGCAAAAAAAAAAATTTAACATATCAAATTAGTCACTGAAAGGGGTAAAAATACTACTAAAGTTACTAAAAAAAAAATCCTATTCAAAACCATTAACTGATACGATGTAAAACGTTAAAAAAAATGGAGTTACACACAAAAACTCCACCTAAACCTCTTAAATCTCAGGAAATTGAAAGAGAATTATAGAATATGAAGATGAAGATGAAGATGAAAATGAAAATGAAAATGTAAATGTAAATGTAAATGTAAAATTAGATTTAATTAATCTGTATAGAATAATTAAGTAGATTAAATATTTCAAAATTAAGAAGTAGTAGCAGATCTCTCTAAAAAATTCTTATATAACCTCATTTAAGGCATTAACCTTTGATGTACCAGATAATATATCAACTATAACATGTCATGGCGTTTGACAAACAAATGAACAATCAACAAAATAAATTAATCACTCAATTTATGAGATAGAAAGCAAAAAATACCAAATAAATTGCTTGTGTAAGTATAGCTTTTATGTTGCCTGGATATTTTTCATATGAGAATATGTGTGTACACAACTTGCGTGTATGTAGCATTCCCCCTATATAGACAAATGACTAAGGGGACGAAACCATTTTGCTCTAATATGTAATAGGATGCCTTTTTTCAACCAAAAAAAAAAAGAAAAGAAAACAGTAATAAGATCATAATTAAGGCTTTCGAAGTTTTTTTTTCTTTTCATTTATCTAATTATTGTTGCTTATTTATTTTCTTAGGCTTTATGTTTTTAACTTTAGAATCATTTTATTTCTATTTTAGGATTTGGTGATAATAGTTCTTCTTGTTCTTATTTTTTAAGATGTTGCATCTATAAATACGAGAAATGATTGTATGAAACAGTTATTCCACGTTAACATATATTCTTTTTATTCAAATCATGTCATGTAATCAGATTTTAAAAAAAAAAAATTCAATTATTTATTACAAGAATCATTAATAAATTGCTTAAATAAATATTTATCATTTAATTATTACATGTAATATATAATAAATAATTTTTTTTATAAATATAATTACGTGCCATAATTAATTTGAACTCCTATAAATAGATACCTAATGTAATTCAAGTTGAATGAATGCAAATAAAATGATCAAAATACGAGTTGTCTTATTCAAGAACTTTTTATCATACCAATCTTTTTTTATCTTTTATGTTGTGTGAACCCTTCACATATTTTAAAACCGAAGGGAAGGGGTAGAGGAGGGTGGACATTATATCTAGATCATTAGAGTTGATATTCATGTTGGGGATTAAACCCTAATTTGACACCAAAAAAAAGACCTTGTAATGGATTAGAAAAACCTTGCAATGTTATCTAAATTCCTCTCTAACAATTGCATGGTCTTTTTTTTTTTTTCCCTAAAAGGTATAATTAAGATCCTTAATTTTCGGATCTTAATTAAGGTTATCCAAGAAAACTTGTTAAAGACCTTGTCTAATTGTTGATTTAAGAATCAAATCCAGTTGTAATTGATTAAAAAAATAAAAAGCTTGCAATCGTTTGAGAGGACTTTAGAAATTAGACAAGGCCTTTTTTAATCAATTACAAGGTCTTTTTATAATCCTCAACTACTTTTCTTTTCAATTTAATGAAATTAGACCTTGTAATTGATTAAAAAAATACCTTGCAATTGAATTGATTAAAAAAAGATCTTTGTCTAATTTCCAAAGTCCTCTCTAACAATTGCATGGTCTTTTTTTAATCAATTATAAAAGTTTTTTTTTTTAATTTCTAGAAAGTATAATTACGATCCTTAATTTTCGGATCTTAATTAACGTTATCCAAGAAAACATGTTGAAAATCTTGTGTAATTGTTGATTTAAGAGTCAAATCCAGTTGTAATTGATTAAAAAATGACCTTCCAATCGCTACAAAGGATTTTAGAAATTAGAAGGTCTTTTTTTTTAATCCATTACAGGTCTTTTTATAATCCTTAACTTTTCTTTTCAATTTAAACGAAATTAGACTTTGTAATGGATTAAAAAGGGACCATGCAATTGAGTAAAAAAAGACATTTGTTTAATTTCTAAAATCTTCTCTCTAACAATTGCATGGTCTTTTTTTTTAATCAATTACAAGGTCTTTTTTTTATTTCTAAAAAGTATAATTACGATCCTTTATTTTCGGATCTCAATTAATGTTATCTAAGAAAACATGTTGAAAACCTTGTATAATTCTTGATTTAAGAGTCAAATCCAGTTGTAATTGATTAAAAAATGACCTTCAATCGTTAGAAAGGATTTTAGAAATTAGGTCATTTTTTTTTTAATCAACTAGATAAATGTTCGCGTTTCGCTGTAGTATGTTATCAAATTTGAATTGATACTTTATAATAAATTTAAAAAATAAAAAAGTAAGAGGAGTAAAGATAATTTAGAAAAATAATAACTCCTATCCTTACATGATACTTAGTATAAAATTGAAAGTTATTTGAATATGGTCAATTAGATCCGACAATTTCAAACATAACATAATTATACAATACAAACATAACATGAAAAAAAAAATTAAAAATGACATGACACAAAAAATAACATAAACATGACACAAATACACGAACGTGTCAAAATCTATATAAAACGAATTATTAACGTGTCAAAATTTATATAAATATATAATACCTTGAATACGATTATGACTGAAAATAACACGAACATGACGACATGCGACACAAAATTAAGAGTTATTTGAATAGTGTCCATTAGACTTGGCAATTTTGGATAAAACATGATTATACGACACGAATATAAAATAGAAAAATAATTAAAACACGAAATAAAAAATAAATAAATACGACACCAATACACGAACGTGTCAAAATCTACATAAAACGAATTATTAACGTGTAAAAATTTATATAAATTTATAATAATTTAAACACACGATAAAGTAACACAAGCATATTACGAACATATAATTTTTTCGCTAAATTTAATCATTATGACAAATTATGCAAAATATAGGGTGAATTGAGATACGACAGGAACATACTAAATTTTCTCTAAATTTAATCATCATGACAAACTTTGCAAAATATTTAGATAAATTCAAACATGACATGAACACATGAAAAAAATAATTAAAATACGAAACAACACGAAAATAACATGAACACAACAAAAATACACAAACATATCAAAATCTACATAAAACGAATTATTAACACTTAAAAATTTATAATACGTTGAACACACGAAAAATAACACTAACACAACATGAAGAATAACAAGAATATGACACGAATACACGAACATGTCTAAATCTACATAAAATAAAGTATTAACATGTAAAAATTATATAAATTTATAATACTTTAATCACATGAAAAAATAACACGAATACGAATACTTTGAGCACATGAAAAAATAACACAAACACAACACGAATACTCGAACGTGTCAAAATTTACATAAAACGAATTATTAACGTGTAAAAATTATATAAATTTAAAATATTTTGAACACATAAAAAATAACACGAACGCAAAAATAATACGAACATAATTATTTTCTTTATCCTTTCTTTCTCCTTTCTTCCCTTTTTCTTTTCTTCTTTTTGTTTTTCTTTTCTTTCTTTCTTTCTTCATTAAAAAAAATCAAAATCTTAAATTTAAGCTCAAATACCTTAATTAATCTCATACTCATCTTCTATGACATATCTTAATTGGCATAATTTTAAACTTCTAAAATTCCAAATTGAGCCGCCACAATGAATAGAGGATAACTTTTAAAGTTGTTATAGATGTTATGTATGTTATGGATTACAGGTCTTTTTATAATCCTCAATTTTTCTTTTCAATTTAAATGGAAATTAGACCTTGTAATGCATTAAAAAAAAGACTCAAGTCGTGTACACCCATATATTTATTTGATCCTTTAAGTTTTATTTTCCTTTAATTTAGTTTTTAGTTTATAATCTACTACTGTTTATTTTTTAGTTTTAAGGACTTAAGAGTCTTTTTTGAAATGTTTTGGGGACAATTTTGTCCTTAAAAATATATTAAAAAAACATGTAATGGTTTTTTCTTTTTAAAATTTTAGTTTTAGTTTTAAGTTTATTTTATTTTTAAATAATTTATTTAAAAGGATTGGTCTACACGATAACTAACAGGACGATTTAAGATCTGTACCCAGCCCGTTCGGAAAAAAATTTAAAAAAAAATTATTTTTAGTTTTTATTTTATTTTTAAATGATGTATTTAAAGGGGTTAGTCCGCGAGTTAACTCGTGGGTCGATTTAGGATTTGTATCCAATCCACACGGAAAAAAGTTAAAAAAATTATTTTATTAATTAAATTTTTTACTTTATTTTTAAATGATGTATTTAAAGGGGTTGGTCCGTGCGTTGACTCGTGGGTCGATTTAGAATCCGTATCCGATACACATGAAAAAAAGTTTTAAAAAAATTTATTTTATTAATTAATTTTTTACTTCATTTTTAAATGATGTATTTAAAGGGGTTGATCAACCTGTTAACTCGTAGAACGATTTAGGATCCATACCCGACCACACAGGAAAAAAAAGTTGAAAAAAGGAATTTATTTTATTAATTAGTTTTTTTTATTTATAAATAATATATTTAAAAGGATTAGTCCATACGCTGACTCGCGAGTCGATTTATGATCCATACCCGATCGGCTAGGGAAAAAAGTTAAAAAATAATTTTTTAAATTTTAAATGATATATTTAAAAGGGTTGGTCCGCACATTGACTCGCGGGTCGATTTAGGATCCGTATCCGATCTGCATGGTAAAAAAGTTAAAAAAAAAAAAATAAATTTATTTTATTAACTATTTTATTTTATTTTAAATGATGTATTTAAAGGGGTTGGTCCGCACGTTGACTCGTGATCGATTTAGAATCCGTACTTGACCTATTCGGAAAAAAAAATTAAAAAGAAATTTATTTTTATTAATTATTTTTAAATAATGTATCTAAAGGGTTGGTTTGCACGTTAACTCGAGGGTTGATTTAGTATCCGTACCCGGCCTGCTAGATAAAAAAAAGTTAAAATAAGAAATTCATTTTATTCATTACTTTTATTTTATTCTTAAATAATATTTTTAAAGGGTCGGTCCACACGTTAATTCGTGAGTCGATTTAAGATCCGTACCCGACAAGCTTGAAAAAAAATAAAAAATAAAAATATTTTTTGTTTCTTATTTTATTTTTAAATGATGTATTTAAAGGGGTTAGTTCATATGTTGACTCGCGAGTCGATTTAGGATCCGTACTCGACCCGCTCAAAGAAAAAGTAAAAAAAAAAATTATTTTGTTAATAATTTTTATTTAAATTTTAAATGATTTATTTAAAAGGGTTAGTCTGCACGTTGACACATGGGTCGATTTAGAATCCGTACCTTACCTGCTTGGGGAAAAAGTTGTAAAATAAATTTATTTTATTAATTATTTTATTTTAATTTAATTTTAAAAGATGAATTTAATGTGGTTAATTCGCACGTTGACTCGTGGGTCGATTTAGGATCCATACATTACACGCTTGGGAAAAAAGTTAAAAAAAAAAAAAAAAACTTTTTATTAACTTATGTGAGAAAATCAATTATACGAGAGAATAAAATACAATCCACAATTTTATTTTCTTATTTCTGATTTTTATGTCCTATAAATAAAAATATACAATATACAATAAGGTCTAAATATTTTTCAAAAATACATAAAAATAACATTTGAAAATGCATTTGTATTATGTAATTTATAAATAAATAATTATCATAAATTTATTTTTTATAATTAAAAAAATATTATTATATTAATATAATTATAATTTAAAAATAAAATATTTAAATAAATAATTATTATTTGATAAAATATAAAATAAAATATAAATATTATTAATTAATTTATAAAAAAATTAAAAATACCCCGACGACAGCAGTGATATAAAAAATAACCCAGGTAATTTTCAAGCGATACTTACACAAGCAATATTTAAAGTTACTTGGTTTTTTTTTTTTTTTTTTGGTTTTTATCTTATAAATCGTGTGACTAGTTTGTTCTCTTGATTGTCTGATACTAAGGGCGGATCTTTTAAGGAGTCAGAAGGAGCTTTAGTCCCCCAAAATTTTTAAATTTTTTTAGTATATATAGATTAAATAAATTTAAATGACTCTTTTAAATTAAAATTATTAATTTTGCTTACTTATGTGATTCCTTTATTTAATTTTATGTATTATAGTTTAAGATTGTTAAAATCACATTACTATTTATCTATTTATTGTACTAATTAATCATAACTCATAAATCTTTTAAATCAAAAGGTTTATCATAAAAGTTAAATAGCAATTATATAAATTTAACGAAAGCTAAATTGATTTTCTAGCTTCTTCAATATGATTCTTACGTCTCCAACCAAGTACCAAACATATTTTTTCTTTTTTTAGCTGACTATAATTTTTTTTCATATAATTTTTTACTTTTAATTTTATCCTTGATCTTTTTCTCCTGTTACCCAGCATCTTTTTATTAACACAAAAAACAGATTGAAATCACTTTATAAAAGATTATAAAAACATTCTAACTTCTAAATATAACTTTCAACTTTATTATTTTAATAGAATATTTTATTTTTCCTGTCTTGATGAAAAATATATTATTTAGCAATTGATATATTTATAAATATTTTTTAAAAATGTTGTTCACAATTTTAAGTAAGATTATTTATTTGATGTATTATGCATAAAATTATTTATTTGATCTATTATATATTTTTTATACATTTGTTTGTGAATTGATTGTCACACTCCAAATTCAGGGCACGTGATCGGCTAGAGACAAAGTATGCCCCTGCCTCCGAAGCCTGAATATACCTACGAAACCAAATCAAACAAAATTTCGGTATAATCTCGCCCTACATAGGGTTTGCCGCTCAATCATCAACATTCGCAATGTAATAATCATCAACACATGACATCTCGGTTTGGTCACCTCCGATAGGGAGTAACCAAGATGCCTCGCAGCAGACTCAACCTTTATGACATCTTATATACAAACATACATTTATACTATATCATAAGGGCATAAGCATCACCAGATCATACTAGGTCTCCGTGGCCGTTATACATCATATATCATTTAGATACATCAGTTTACAAAATATAAAGTACATATACATCATACACAAAATGCATAGGACCCAAGATACCCTAGTGACTACAAAATGTATCCCACCATCGCCACTTCTTACCACGTCTTGGGTCAATCCGCTTACCACAATTATACGAGCGGCTAGCTATCCAAAACCTGGGAAGAGCTGGGTCTATCAGGATCTGAAAAAGAATGAAAATAAACGGAGTGAGCCGAAAGACTTAGTGAGCATAAGGTAACTAGGAAGAGTTCTTGAAAGTTTTGTGCTTCCTTTCTTAACTATTAAAGCATAAACATGAAATATAAAGTATGTTTAATTAACCAAAAAAGTAATATTTTAAAATTGTTCCGGGACATATAAAAATTGTTTGTCCCATATGAAATCTTCTATGCTGAGCACTGAATATAAATGGGCCATTGGCCAGCTAGAATCGATAGCCAAAAATATTTAACACTCTATTTTATGTGTATACCTCTATAATTATCATTTAGAAATTTTTCATGACTATAACATCAAAACATCCCGGACTTATACCAGTCCGTAATATTTGTCATCCTGGACTATCTTGTCCATATCATCCCGGACACATCATATCCGTACAACAATAGCATCCCGGACATCACCTTGTCCATACAATAATAGCATCCCGGACATCACCTAGATGTTTTCATCCAACATCACAAACAACTATAACATCCGGTAGGGTTCGTAGACTCCTAAAGACCAGTAGGGCATGAAGGCTCCTACAATCCGGTAGGGCACAATGGCAGCCTACAAATTCGGTAGGGCACAATGACAGCCTACAAATCTGGTAGGGCACAATGGGAGCCTAGAAATCCGGTAGGGCTTAACATTACAATAAATATGCATCACATAGCATTTAAATAAGCATACTAGCAAGGAACATTGTGGCGCCATACGGTCGACCACTCATACAACAATTTCAGATTATTACATAATCATCACTTGTCCATTCCTTTGACCTTTTTCTCACGTCTTTACGAGAACTCGATATCATAATGTAATTCTATGTCATATATTCATACAATCACAGTCAGTATGTCATAACATAATCTAACGATCCTACGTCTATCGCTACACATTTACTCACAATCATTATCATTCAACTCTACAATACTTACCTCATGTAACCATATGAACACCACACTTACGCCATTAATCTGCGTAAGGTTTAAAACTTATCGTTTCCGTGATACGAGCAATCTTTCGTGTTTCAATATCCGTATCAATCAACAATGCATATAAAACAACATCTACCTCCTAGATTAACCTAAATAGTCACAGTGTTGTTTCGAGTATTAAAGCGAAACTTTCGCGACTTTGTCGCGATCCCAGGCGAACTCCACGATATGGGTACCTACGACATTGTCAGGATACTCTGTAAATATTTTACAACTATGGGACACTAAAATTCCCATTATTTATAATAGTTAGCTGATATCCAAAATTTTTCTGCTTAAAAATTCTTACAAATAAAATTTTACACTTAGCTCGGATTAGAAAAATTTGGAGCAACAATTAACTAGAAAGTTGCTCAACGATGACAGCAAAGCAAACGGTGGCCTCGAACAACTAAAGAAGGTAGCGGCACCACCTCATGGGCAAGCTAGGGTTTCGGGTAAACTTGTTTTAGCCTTTAAATTTTGATTCAAAGCTATCCGATACTAATTTATGGTTTAAGGAGGCAGAGGAACACCTCCCGTGACGAAAAAAAAAATGGTGGCAACATGGTGGTTCACCACCACCAATTTTTAGCCCACATAGTCTCTCATAGCTAAAGGCAAAATATTCAAAATATAACATCAAAATCAAGCTTAAAACATGAAGTTACCTTTGGCTTTGTGAAATCTTTGAAAATTTTGATGATCTGCCTAGTAAACGAGGGAGAGAGAAAGCTTGGAAGCAAGCTTCCATGGCTTCCCCTCTTTCTTTCTCTCTTTTTTTTGGTTTTCACGTGAAAAATGGGGAGGAAGAAGTCTGATTTTCAGACTTAATAAATGGGCATGGTCAAATGACCATTTTGCCCCTATTTTGTCTTTTAGTATGTTAGCGGGCCAACGTGAAATTTTAACGTTCGGAAGCCCATTTTTCACTTTTTCTGACACGGATATGTTTCAAATATGATAATATGCTGATCTGCATGTTTGGATAATTTTTTTTTGATATCCCGAAACCCAAATCCGGGCCTCGGAGCGCCAACGGGTCAACATTTTGACTTTTTCAGTTTTAGCTCCGATTTTTGTTCTGATTTCACTAGTAGCTTTCTAACATCATTTTATGTCTATATTAATCCATTGATCCATTTAAAACCTTTTCCGGACCTTCCCGCGGTCAGTTCTCGTTTTCATTCCTTTAGGTTACTTAAGGACGTATCTAGTTTCAACTCTGTTTTTGATTTTTCTTGTTATATGCATAATCCTCATATGTTATAACATATGTCTATGTGTTCCGATCAGTTCTGAAAAATCCCGAACCATGTTTTTACGGCAATTTACTCCAACGTCACTAAATGACGAATTAGACGATTTTAGCTATCGGAATTTATTTTAATGTCCAATTTTTGATCTAAACATCAAATTATGATCCTATATGATCACTTAGTCCATTGGTACCATTTACGGACTAATAACAAAATTTTGGGTAAAATAACCAAAATACCCCTGGTTCACATTTTATCGATTTTTCTGCCGATTCTTGTTCTAACACTCCCAAATAATGTTATATCACATATCAACACTATGTGAAGTTAAATTATCACATTTTACGGACTTTCTCCCGACTTTTAGTCAATTTGGGGTTAAATCACTTAATCACTCGATTAAACCCCTAACTTTACAATTTATCATACAACATGTGTACCACATGGTAGCCCATCCTTTCTATAGGCATTTCAAAGTTTAACCTCGAGCCATCCACATGTTATAATTATCTCGAATTGATCTCGTACTTAAGAGGGTCTTACAATTCTCCCCCTTAACAAAATTCATCCTCGAATTTTGCATAAAGTCAACTTATATAAAAGTACAGGTACTATCTGTGGCTGTATCACATGAAAATCGTCTGACATGAATCTCCACATAATAAGTACATGAAACACAGAGTGTACACCACTCATCTCAGGTGGTAGGTCTCACTCAATATCTAAAATGGTCCGATATACCTCGGACTCTTCTTGGCCCATCCGGCAAAGCTCATAACAATCTTGAAAGGTGAAACTTTCAAGAATACTTAGTCACATGCTATCGGCATACGACTTCTGCCTACTCTAGCAGTTACTAATATATCTTTGATTAACTACACCTTTTTCTAGGTGTATCGTACCATATCTAAACTGAACAACTGATATCCTCCTGTTTTAAATCAACTGACAGGATATTGGCACATCCGTCCATACAATGTCTCGATCCTAGTTTTTCAATGATCAATAATAAACAAACTCGGATCGCAATCCCAAATAGTCAATAAGATAAGCCCGAAACTAGACCGAAATACCAGAAAAGGTATCATCTGCATACTGTACTGAAAACTGTTAATATATACAAACTCAATCAATGATAGGTATTGATCCCTATTCTCCTCAGAATCTAGTATATTAACACATAACATGTCCTCAAGGATTGATCATCTGTCCGTAAATGAAATACGATATTAAATCGCAACTGTATTTCAAAAGCTACCTGGAATGATCTCCAGAATTTAAATGTAAACTTGATGTCTCAATCAAGTACAATAAACATGAAAACTTCACAAAGACCCAATCTGGTCTAAATGGAGTCTAGCACACTGACTTATGTTATACGTAATTTTACCCGGAATCAAGTGTGCTAATTTAGTCAGTCTATCGACAATTACTCAAATAAAATCGCATTCCTTACCTACCTTAGGCAAGCCTATATCTAGGCCCCATAATGACTTTATCTCAATCCCATTATTAAATAATCAATACTAGAGCAATCTGTCTCAATCACGTACAATAACCAGAAAACTCCATATTTCACATAGTCATGAGATTAATGTAATAATTCATGATCAAATCCCTCACATCTAGCTCCACGTGCTAGCACATAACCCGGACAAAGTCCGTTTAGTGATGATCTATCAGGTATAGCCCCTCAAGTCATCTAAGATATATGATGATCTCCGCCTGTTAAGGCCCATCATCTTAAACTCAGGAACTAGTGCGAGAATGAAATCTCAAAACTCCCTGGTGCATAGGAGAAATATAAACATCCATATCCATATATTTATCCGTCTAGATTACCACTAGGCAACAACAACCATATAATCAATATAACCAGCTTATAAACTATATTAGGCTATCATGACTATACCATCAATTTTTTCTGTCTAGGTACGCGACTAGGCTAGCCACAAAAAATATACATCAATCTTACGGCATTGGCATCCATGCCAAATCATATTCTTATCTTGGTTACTAGGATCTTCCAAGGCCATATATTTTCATTCAAGCATTAAATCAAACACCTTGTAGGCATAATAATTGCCTTCCTCCTAGGCATTTTCACAAGAACCTTGTGTGATTTATAATCCAACTTAAAATATATCCTTTAGCACTCAAACATTACCCAGCCTACAAGTTCATTTTAATATTCAACCACCACCATTTCACAACATCCTCAACATCAATAACAAATCTCGGAACTAGGTCGAAATACTTCAAAGTTCCTTGAAATACAACTCAATATATAGTGCTCAAATTAAATGAAATCAGTTTGCCAAAACCAGACTATGGTTATACCTGTCACCATGGCAGTAGATGCAAAATCACGGGCTTGTCCTCTATTGCCCATAGTATGTTCTCTGCCCACAGACTGTTGTTCCCTACCCTGGAACCCTGACGCACCTGTAGTGCTACTAACCCTGTTGGTTGCCCTAGATATGCTGTAGCTGGATGTGGAGCTCGCACTGCTAGGGATGAACCTGGACCTAATGGGCAATCTCTCCTGAAATGCCCTGGCCTGCCACATCTATAACATACACCAGTCAGTCTCCTCCTCCTCCTCCTCTGACTACTGACTTCTTTATCCCTCCACATCCATGATTCTAGGGTTGTTCTAACCCTTAGTCCTTGTTTGCCTAGATGTTTGTCTTTCATATCTCATTATCTCCCGTGACCTATCCTCGAATCGTCTTAACCTCTTGTATTCATGAATTCCTAAATCCCTTTCACTTTCTGGTAAAAATTCTCGAAGAAACTCAACACTAAATTCTGATCACTCGAGGAGAGGGTCATCAATCTGCCTTCTGGCTACTAAAGAGATACACCATGCATGTGCCCTACCATACAACTGAAATCTCACTAATTGTATGGCTCTAGTTCGCGAGCACCCTTAGCCTACACACCGTTGGCCACACTCTTCTAAAATCCTTCTAGGATCAAAATCAAATTCCACCCCTGCAAAATTAGGTGCAAACGTTCCTCTAAAGTAGGTAAGGTTATATGCTGATAGGATGTATGTTGTCCCAGCAACCACTCATTACTAGCAACACCTTGCTGAAGGAATTTGGTCGAACAGTCATGTTTGTCATTGTTCTATCACCAGCCCTACCAAGGCTTGAATATATTAATATGTTCTGTTTATCATATCCAACAACTATTCATATGTGTCGTCATCTAATACTAGTCCAGCAATCTTATTTATTTCCCTAGTAGCAGACCTGCTACTATCCTCACTCTAGCCTCCAACCTCAGGGCAATAAAAATATTATCAAGGATCTCAGGCTCTCGGTCCCCGATACGTCTCTATATCTATGAGATCGTGATCGTGACAGCAATATATTTAGAAAATAAATATACTGTCAGTAATTCCACAATATTCTCGACACAATTCTATATGTACTAGCTATCTTATAGATTACCCGACGTAACCGCATGTGACGATAGACATCTGTAGGGGCAGTATACTACTTACCGATACCCTAGGATTACCTGTAAGCAATGCACTACTACCCTACCTCTTTTGCAGTCACTGACCTTTAGATCATGCTCTGATACCACCTTTGTCACACCCCAAATTCAGGGCATGTTACCGGCCAGAGACAAGGTATGCCCCTGCCTCCGAAGCCTGAATATACCCACGAAACCAAATCAAACAAAATTTCGGCATAATCTCGCCATACATGGGGTTTGCAGCTCAATCATCAACATTCGCAATGTAATTATCATCAACACATGACATCTCGGTTTGGACACCTCCGATAGTGAGTAACCAAGATGCCCCGCAGCAGACTCAACCTTTATGACATCTTATATATAAACATACATTTATATTATATCATAATGCATAAGCATCACCAGATCATACTAGGTCTCCGTGGCCGTTATACATCATACATAACTTAGATACATCAGTTTACAAAATATAAAGTACATATACATCATACACAAAATGCATAGGACCCATGATACCCTAGTGACTACAAAATGTATCCCACCATCGCCATTGTTTACCATGTCCTGGGTCAATCCGCTTACCACAATTATACGAGCGGCTAGCTATCCGAAACCTGGGAAGAGCTGGGTCTATCAAGATCTAAAAAAAAATGAAAATAAATGGAGTGAGCCGAAAGAATCAGTAAGCATAAGGTAACTTGGAAGAGTACTTGGAAGTTTTGTGCTTCATTTCTTAACTATTAAATCATAAACATGAAATATCAAGTACGTTTAATTAACCAAAAAAGTAATATTTTAAAATTGTTCTTGGACATATAAAAATTATTTGTCCCATATGAAATCTTCTATGTTGAGCGTTGAATATCAATGGGCCATTGGCCAGCTAGAATCGATAGTCAAAAATATTTAACACTCGATTTTACGTGTATACCTCTATAATTATCATTTAGAAATTTTTCATGACTATAACATCAAAACATCCTGGACTTATACTAGTTTGTAATATTTGTCATCCTGGACTATCTTGTCCATATCATCCCGGACTCATCTTGTCCGTACAACAATAGCATCCCGGACATCACCTTGTCCATACAATAATAGCATCCCGGGCATCACCTGGATGTTTTCATCCAACATCACAAACAACTATAACATCCGATAGGGTTCGTGGACTCCTACAGACCGGTAGGGCACAAAGGCTCCTACAGAACCGGTAGGGCACGAAGGCTCCTACATAACCAGTAGGGCACGAAGGCTCCTACGGTAGGGCACAATGGCAGCCTACAAATCCGATAGGGCACAATGGCAGCCTACAAATCTGGTAGGGCACAATGGCAGCCTACAAATTCGATATAGCTTAACATTACAATAAATATGCATCATATAGCATTTAAATAAGCATACTAGCAAGGAACAGTGTGGCACCATACAGTCGACCACTCATACGATAATCCCGGATTATTACATAATCATTACTTGTCCATTCCTTGGACCTTTTTCTCACGTCTTCACGAGAACTCTATATCATAAGGTAATTCTACGTCATATATTCATACAATCACAGTCAGTATGTCATAACATAATCTAACGATCCAACGTCTATCGCTACACGTTTACTCACAATCATTATCATTCAACTCTACAATACTTACCTCATGTAACCATATTAACACCACACTTACGCTATTAATCTACGTATGGTTTAAAACTTACCATTTCCGTGATCCGAGCAATCTTTCGTGTTTCAATGTCTGTATCAATCAACAATGTATATAAAACAACATCTACCTCCTAAATTAACCTAAATACTCATAGTGTTATTTCGAGTATTAAAGCAGTACTTTCGTGACTTTGTCGCGATCCTGGGTGAACTCCACGATATGGGTACCTACGACATATTCAGGATATTCTGTAAATATTTTACAACTACGGGACACTCAAATTTCCATTATTTATAATAGTTAGCTTCTATCCAAAAAATTTCAGCTTAAGAATTCTTACAAATAAATTTTTACACTTAGCTCGGATAAAAAAATTTGGAACAACAATCAACTAGAAGGTTGCTCACATGATGACAGCAAAACCTAACGGTGGTCTCGATCAACTAAGGAAGGTAGCGGCACCACCTCATGGACAAGCTAGGGTTTCGGCTAAACTTGTTTTAGCCTCTAAATTTTGATTCAAAGCTATCCGATACTAATTTATGGTTTAAGGAGGCGGAGGAACACCTCCCGTGGCGAAACAAATGGTGGCAACATGGTGGTTCACCCCCAACATTTTTAGCCCTCATGGTTTCTCATAGCTAAAGGCAAAATCTTCAAAATATAACATCAAAATCAAGCTTAGAACATGAAGTTACCTTTGGCTTTGTGAAATCTTTGAAAAATTTGGTGATCTGCCTAATAAACGAAGGAGAGAGAAAGCTTGGAAGCAAGCTTCCATGGCTTCCCCTTTTTCTCTCTCTCTTTTATTGGTTTTCACGTGAAAAATGGGGAGGAAGAAGTTTGATTTTCAGACTTAATAAATGGGCCATGGCCAAATGACCATTTTGCCCTTGTTTTGTCTTTTAGTACCTTAGCGGGCCAACGTGAAATTTTAACGTTCGGAAGCCCCTTTTTCACTTTTCTTGACACGGATATGTTCCAAATATGATAATATATTGATCTGCATGTTCGAGTAATTTTTTTTTGATATCTCGAAACCCAAATCCTGGCCTCGGAGTGCCAACGGTTCAACATTTTGACTTTTTCGGTTTTAGCTCCGATTTTTGTTCTGATTTCACCAGCAGCTTGCTAACATCCTTTTATGTCTATATTAATCCATTGATCCATTTAAAACCTTTTTCGGACCTTCCCGCGGTCAGTTATCGATTTTTATTCCTTTAGGTTACTTAAGGACGTATCCAGTTTCAACTCTGTTTTTGATTTTTCTTGTCATATTCATAATCCTCATATGTTATAACATATGTCCATGTGTTCGGATCAGTACCGAAAAATCCTGAACCATTTTTTACGGTAATTTACTCCAGCGTCACTAAATGATGAATTAGACGATTTTTGCTATCGGATTTGATTTTAATGTCCAATTTTTGATCTAAACATCAAATTATGATCCTATATGATAACTTAGTCATTGCTACCATTTACGGACTAACAACAAAATTTTGGGTAAAATGATCAAAATACTCCTGGTTCACATTTTACCGATTTTTCTACCGATTCTTGTTCTAACACTCCCAAATAATGTTATATCACATATCAACACTATGTGAAGTTAAATTATCACATTTTACGGACTTTCTCCCGACTTTTAGTCAATTTGGGGTTAAATCACTTAATCACTCGATTAAACCCCTAACTCTACAATTTATCATATAACATGTGTACCACATGGTAGCCCATCCTTTCTATAGGCATTTCAAAGTTTAACCTTGAGCCATCCGCATGTTATAATTGTCTCGAATTGATCTCGTGCTTACGAGGGTCTTACATTGATAAAATTTATAATTTTGAAATCTTATTTCTTTTTGTTAGTATATTGCTTGCATATATTTGTATTAATATAATAAGATGCATTTTATGAAAAAATTAAGATCTACTAAAGTATAATTAGTACCCCAAAAATCAAAATATTAAGATCCGTCACTGTCTGACACTGTGACATGTTATATTTGATATATTATCTAGCATATTAGAGGTTAATATCTTAAATGAGGCTATATAAGCATGAAGAAGTCTAGCTCTTATTTTCTAAATTTAAAATATCTATATCTATTTTATATAAACTATATAAAAGTTATCCGTGGCAAGCAACTCTAATTTCTTTTTTTTGGCAATTTTTTTTATAATTACTTCGTGCTATATATATATATATTTGTGTTATAATCGTATTAAAAATATTACATATATAATAATTTTGACACATTATGTATAGATTTTGACACATTCATGCATTCATATTGTGTTAGTATTATTTTTTTGCATTGTATTATGTTTTAGTTATTTTTTTCATGTTCGTGACGGGTCCGAAATTGTCAAGTATAATTAGCACTTTTCAAATAACTCTCAATTTTGTATCTTGTTATTTTGTGTGTTGTGTTGATAGACTTTGACACATTCGTGCACTCGTGTTGTGTTGTATTGTGTTTTAGTTATTTTTACATGTTCGTTTCTTGTTTGAAATTGCCAGGTCTAATTGGCACTATTCAAATAATTCACAATTTTGTGTCAAGTTCATTTTATGTAAATTTCGACACATCTGTATATTCATGTCATGGTTATGATATTTTTTTTTATGTCATGTCGTTTTTTGTTATTTTTTATGTCCTGTTCGTGTGTGACATTATTCAAATAACTCTTAATTTTGTGGTACGTGTTGTATAATGATTGGTTTTTTATTTTTTTAAAAAAATAAAGTCATATTATTTTTTATTTTTATATTATTGAATAAAAATTATTGTATTGATAAATTATCGATAAAAATTAAAATATTTAATAATAATATGAGATGGGTTGATGTAAGTAAATTTTTTTAAAACTTTTGGTGTTGAATCAAAAGATTAAATATTATGATTATTAAATAGTACAAAAAAAAAAAAAAAAAAACTATGTTAAATGATGTTATAAGTTATGAGTTATTGGATAATAGTTGTTAGGTTTATATATATATATTTTAATATGAATAAAAATGATGGATATAAATATAATTTAAATAAATTAAATTTTGATATTCATCTTAATTTTCTTACATATAATGAATTGATTAGTGTATTATTATTATATTTGTGTTATTTTATATCTATATCTTACTTTAAAAGTTATCATCAAGTTGTGATAATTTGCATATCTTACCATATTAATTCAATTTTAACTCTAAATTCATATTATTTTTTGTGTTATAATCGTATTCAATGTATTATCAATGACAATAAAACCGAAGTAACGCAAGAATTCAAACACTAATTTAATCTAGTAATTCTATCTTGATTAAATCTTATTTTTACATCCCATCTTTATATTCTATAATTCTTTCAATTTCCTGAGGTTTAAGATGTTTAGTTGGAGTTTGTGTGTGTAACATTCATATTTTTAAGAGTTTTACATCAACCAATATTTAATGGGTTTGGTTTTTTGTATTAACTTGTAGTTTATCAAGAACATATAATTAAAACAATGTAAATTTAAATGTGTGGTTATCAATTTGTATTTATTGTATATTCCAATTAATGACATAATTAATGATATGTATTAGTAGCTTCTAAATTTTATGATTAATGGTAACTCAACTTGTAAAAGCCAAATTTTTAGTTCTTAAAATTTAATTAATGATAGGTCTTCGCTAATGGAATAATTAATGATATTAGAAACAATGTAATATAATGAATAAAATTATATGACACTATTAAGGTTTTAAGGGAAGGGCACCAAACGATGTGTTTAAGGAAGGGGGAAAAAAGAAAGAAAGGTAGAAGCGGGTGGATCAGAAGTATTCAGAAGCAGACCTGGGTCCGCGACCCAACCCACCTTGCTGAGCAAGGGGTCCATCAGCCTTAGTCCATCCATTTTGGGCTTAGCCGGTAAGCTTAGTGAGGTATATTAATTTTGGTTTTTACTTTTACTTTCCATGCATTTTATTTATTCTATCATTTTCTCATATATATGTCCAAAATATTTAAAATATATATTTTCTAAAATA
This sequence comes from Fremontodendron californicum, assembly GCA_030761205.1. Classification (NCBI taxonomy): domain Eukaryota; kingdom Viridiplantae; phylum Streptophyta; class Magnoliopsida; order Malvales; family Malvaceae; genus Fremontodendron; species Fremontodendron californicum. The sequence goes on along the minus strand of JAULJL010000022.1, from coordinate 20,758,109 downwards.
TGATGAAAAAAAAAAACCAAATTCTAATTTAATATATATATATATATATTGATATTAAAAATAGTGATTATCTAGAGAAACCTTTTGAAAAAAAGGATTTTCAAGGAAAGATGGAATGTTAATTTTTCTTGAATTTTTTAAGTAAAAATGGTTTTTAAGAACCTTGCTAAAGCATTGGAGGGATTCCAAAATTATTTTTACAAATAAATATTCTTTTAATAATTACAAAAATAATCATAAAATAATTTGTGAGGAAATAAAATTGAAAATTTTAAGTTAAAAATTAAAATTAATTCATTTGCATCATCATATTTTTGTTTGCATCATGTGCATTTCATTTTAGATATACGAGCATATAAAAATCTAACCAATTATGAAATTTCAAGAAATTTGTGAATGACAATTATCTTGAAAATTCTGAGGTGAAAAAATTATTTAAATTTTGCCAAAGCATTTGAGAATTTTTATAAAAAAAATCCAATTTCGAAGGTTTTTATTTATTTCTAACTAAGATTGCTTGTATTTAAATGAAAGAAAACAAAAAATGAGAAATCGATGATAATAAAAGAAAGTAAGAAAACAAAAAAGTATAAGGGGTCATTTTTATATCAACGCCAAAAGAAGGATAATATATGATTAATTTGTACTATTTTTTAATGAACGTCGCGGGTGTGTTAATACATTCATTGCACGTAATTATGCTCTCGTATCCAACTTTGTTTTTTAACAAATAAAAAAATTATTCTTTTAATAAATTTTATTAAAATAATAAATTTTTTTTACGTGCCCAATCACATTTGGAAAAACTATTGATGGGGACTCGATTATTCTTAAAATAATCAAGACAGTAGGATTAATTTCCGGACCCGCACATAACGATATGATATATATATTATATATAACGACAATGATTGATTTCTTTTTTGAAATAATTTTAATGTAATAGTGATTGAAGTGGTGTAAGATTATAACGACAACTTTTTCTTTTTGTTTTAATTTATAACGGACAACTTTTTCATTGAAAAAACTTTCATGAAAATAATATAGGTGATGCATGAAATCACAATCATCCATTTCTTTTTATACAAATTTGTTTTAATTAATTCAATAACATTCATGCATACGTGTACCTTTTGTTTAAAATTTCAAAGCAAATAGATTTCAAAAAAAAAATCAAAGCAAAGCAAATAAAACAACTGGGTCTAAAATTCCCAAACCATTATTTTACAACACAACCAAAAATAACCGAAAAAGAAGCACAAGACAATGATACAAGTGCTAATAGCAAGTGTGAAGGAAGGTTTTAACACCGCATATATGCCAGCGATGAAAGCTACCACCAATGCTGCCTCAGCAAGAATGCCATACATCACCATGAGGTTAAATGGATAACTTCCGAATCGTCTTCCTCTTGCAGCTACAATGGGTCGAGCGGACAGATAGTTGAAGTTGATAGCTAAAAAAGAGGAGATCATAGCTATGGCATCTGCTATAACAAATGCTTTGAAAGCAGAGTTATGACTCAGGATTGCTGCGCCTCGGTCTTGATCACTTTGATCACTCTTATAACCACCGGGTAGGGTAAATGCTGCGGCGAATGCTACGGTAGCGATCAGTGCTGCAACCACTGCACGAGCCTCTCTTGCTTTATCAAAGCCCCTTTGGTCTTCCTTGTAATGGCGTAGGGGATTAACCGCTACACCAGCTACTTCTCCATCACCCACTTCTTCCAATAATTTTAAGATTTGTTCCTACAACACATTCCTTATCCTTTTGAGGAATCATTAATATTAGGGTTGAAAAAAAAGTTGCTGACCGAAATATTATATACACATAAAACTACACAAATTTTATATACATATAACAACATAAGGTTTAATTTGAAAAACAAAATAAACTTGAAAGTAAAAAATAATGCATGTGTATATATAATGATAATAATAATAAAAAAATGTTGCATGTAAGTGTGTATATAGTTAGAGGTGGCAAAATGAACCGAACTCAAAAACCCATCCAAAAAAACTTGAACTCGAATCCATCAAACTCGATTTGACCAAAAATTCAAACTCGAAATAATTCAAATTCGAAATGACCTGAACCCGAAAAAATCCAAACCCGAAAAAATTGAACCCGAAAATACCCGAATCTGATACCGACCCGAATACAAATTTAATACTAAAAATAAAAATAATCAAATTGTAATTAAATATATATATTTTTTATAAAGTAAGAACTTTAATTATCAATTTTATTTTAATCTCTTTTTAATAATTTAATTAAGAATTAAAAATTAATATATATTTTATATATATGATGAATTAATAATTTTATCAAAAAGTAAATTGTATTTTGTACTTATAACTTTAACATCTCATATGTTGATAAATCTCCCATCTAAAAATTCTAAACTCATGAAGATTTTAGAGATGAGAAAAAAAAATTGACATAAAGTATTACTTGTCCTTTGTTTATGTTATTTTATTTTACATGATAATATTTTTTATGGTTAGGCTTTTTATCATTTTATGGCATTAAAGCATTTGAAATCTCACTAACAAGATCATAAGTTATTGTCATCTTTCAAAAGCAAAAAGACATGTAGGGCATGTGATTCACAATCTTGTAGGACAACAATGTACATATATTTAACTTTCCATTTTTTTCTTAAAAGAATGAACTTTTAGTGCGGTTAAAGTATCTGGAAAGTTCTTGTACTATATCATCTAATACAAATTAGTTCCTATACTATAAAATTGGTTAATTTAATCCCTAATCTTTTAAAATTGAAGCAAAAAGGGAAAATCAGTGGCTGGGCCAACGTGAACTATTAAAAAAATGATGTGGCATTTAAAATCTGTTAAAATACTGACATAGATGTTAAATGCTGACATGGTACTAATAAAATATATTATTTTAAGATGACGTGAATTAAATAAATAACCAAGTAGTTGCAAATTCCATTGTACTTGGATCCAAGCTTTCTTCTCTGATTTCTCCAAATAAGACTTTATTTAGTTCACATCATCTTAAAATAATATATTTTATCAGTGGCATGTCAGCATTTTAACAAATTTTAAATGCTACGTCATTTTTTAAACGATTCACGTTAGCCCGTTTACTGATTTTACATTTTTGCTTCAATCTTAAAAGATTAAAGATTAAATTACCCAGTTTTATAGTATAAAGACTAATTTGCATTAGATGATATAGATTATAGATTTTCCAGGTACTTTGACCCTTTTGGTGCACATCTGACATTTTACCCTAGAAGCTTGTTTTCTAGCTAGGTACATTTTTTTTTTTTTGCTTATAATTAATTTTCAATCATTCGCAACAATTAGAACCTCGACAGTGGCATCTTAGATAGTCAACATTATGCAAAACCAAACATGACTAAACAGCTTCTGAACCTACATGTTGAGGTCCTATATACACATACCCTACATGTTGAGGTCCTATATACACATACTCATGTAAATGTTAATTAAAATGAAAGCTAGCTGTATCCTTATGGGATGTCAAGATTCTGCAATTTGTATCGACTTTAATTTTTTTGTTCTTCCTTTTCCTATATATTTAAATAATTTTAAAATAATATTTTAAGAGTACATATATAATAGTATAATAGTGTTTTCTATATATTAAAATTAATTAACAACAATTCATTCATTTTAACTTATTCCTAGTATAATAGTATTTCCTATATTAAAAATAGATAAAACCTACTTTAAAAAAATTTTGTGTTGCCCTTTACAACATATATATTGTTTTCTTAGGTAGATTATTAGATTAAATCATCAAATATTAATTTATAAAAGTATCACATGTTTTTAGAATTTAAATTTTTTTAACATAATTAGCTAATTTAATTTTGTAATTGATTTATTATTTATTTTATTTTGAATAAGTATTTTTAAATTATTAATATAATTTAAGATATAATTTACTTTTAATAGCATATCATATCAAAATTCAAGATTGATTCACTTGATAATATCCTTAGCAATAAGAGTTGAACGTTAGGTTCGACTCTCTTCATAAGCATAATTTTTTTGCATTTTACAAATATATAAATGGATAGTTGAAAGCCCGGATTCGTCCCTAAAAGTCTTTTATTTTGTAGTGAATATAAATTATAATGTATTTACATGTTGAAATTCAAGTTCATCAAATCAATCATTTTAAATATCAATATGATTACTTTATAATATATCATATTTTTTTAAAATAAATTATATAAAAAATAACTTTCTTTTCTTTTAGTGTTAACAAATATTGATTTTAATAAATAAATATAATTAAAAATATCATATTATAACAAAAACTTACTTTAAAAATATTATAATAAATTAATAATTTATTTTATATGTAAACATTTAAATTACGTAGAAAGATTACATCTGACATAAAATAAAAATAACGTAAAACATACCTGAACCCAAATCGGCCTGAACCCGAAGTAGTCCGAACCCAACAAGGTCCGAATCCGAAAATATCCGAACTCAAAAAAGCTCGAACCCGAAAGGATCCGACTTAAACTCGCCCAATTACCACCTCTAGATATAGTCAATGAATTGGGTATTTGGGGTTTTAGTATATCTTATAGTAAGCCTTAGTGTAAACTTTTATTGTGAAACTATTTTATTTGGAACTATAGAAATAGTTTTTTTTTTTTTTTTTGTTGAAAGAAACATACATGTTGGTTCTAAATTCTAATTGAGGCCAATTTTAATGGTAAAATATAGGTACCTTTTTCTTGGAATCCAGGTTTTCCATTCTAACCGTTACTATATCATCTTTAAAGGTTTCAGCCACACCAAGTTCAAATAGACGAGAAGCAGCCAACACCTGGAGAGGCGTATTTCCATGGATATCTTTCTCGTCTACAAATCTTCTACAACTGTTAACTCTAAGGAATATGGCTAGAGTTGTTATAGGTAAAGAAACGGCAGCAAAGTGATAAAAATTCCACCCTCTTTTGTCCACAATTTCGCAACAATCTGGACAATAGTTGATAATCTCCCTCATTACCAGTGGATGGCCTTGCCTAGCTGCCATATGAAGGGCTGTCATTTTCTCTTTATCAATTTTGTAGGCCGCAGATTCATCACATTCCAACAACAGCTTCACAATTAAGATGTAACCCAAATGTGCAGCATAGTGAAGGGGAGTCTGTCCATTTTCATCTGTTGCTTTTACCAAATTCTTTCTGTTGCTTAAGATTACCCTTGTAGTCCCTAAATGAAAAATTGAAGAAACGATAATAAAAGGAAAAAAAAAAAAAAAACCTTCATTTGGCATGATAAATTTATGTTACCCGAATTCGGGTGAGTGTCGGATACGGGTATGTGTCCGACATGAGTATGTTTATTTTTTTAAGTTTTTCATATATTTAGAAAATCGTACACTCATATTCATGTCTGAATATATGTGTCGGACATAAAAGTCGAATACGAATATTTCATGAAAAATAAAGAGTCAGAGTAACATAAATCATGTAAATAGCTATGAACCTGCCATATATGTTTCTTCTTTTTTTTTAAAGGAACCGATATGTTTTATCGATTTATCATCAACCTTTGATTTTCTTTAAAGGAAAATAAGAGAATAACTTTCAATATTTTATAAACTTACATTTATCTGCAGCCATAACTGCTGCATGCAAAGCTGTTCTACCACAGGGCCCTTCATGATCCGCGGATTCGGATTTATCTAATATCGTAGTCACCAAGCGATTATATCCTCTCCTAGCTGCAATGTACAGTGGAGTCTCGCCGCTATGATTGACAGAATATGAGAAATCAGGGTCTGCTAGAAGCAATTCATGCACCACATTAGCATGACCATATCGAACTGCTCTATGCAAGGCCGTATTTCCCTCGTTATCCGTCATTCTGACCATCTGCTTTGCTGGTTCTATTCCATTCTCTATGTTTTTCTTTTCAGCTTTTGCGGTCTTGATAAGAAGTTCCACTATGGTACTATGCCCAAACCTGGCAGCAATGTGTAATGGAATTTCACCTTTGGCATTGGGTTTCCATAGTAGTAATGGACACTTGTTAAGAATTTTTTGCACAAATTTGGTGGATCTCAAATTACTGGCTTGGACTCTTTTAGAGAAATAGAAAACTGGAAAAATACCAATGGTTCTAATCTTGCAATTTTGGATTGCCAAATAAACATGGAGCACTGTGTTTTGGTTTGGGGTCACTAGGCAATGGAGAGGCCCCTGGAAAGAATTGAATGCTTTGGCGTTGCCATCAAGTGTGGCCTTGTACAATTCATGTTTCATGTAGGTGACGGTCTCTGCTTGCATAGCCTGTTCGTCTGCAGCAAATTCAGAGGAAATGGAGCTTGAGGGATCCATTTGGGGCAAGGTCAGCACTCAGCACACGACTCTTTGGCTTTGCAACTCCTCTTGCTTATCTACAAGCTGATCAAGACAAATGACAAATACGAGGCCAAAACAGAAGAGACTGAACAAATGATTTTAGGCTGATATTGTCTTCGCGAAATTTAAAGAGAAATGCAGAGTTCGGTACTTCGAATTTATTTAGCTAAAAGTTTTAAAGTCAAGGGCCCGTTTATTTCGCAAAAATTCGCTTTCAAATTTTTTTTTCGATAAAGTAGAGATTTTTTGATATTTGAATGATTTACTGAAAAATATTTTTTATTATTTGGTTATTTTTTGAAAAATCTACTTTTTTCTAAAATATCAATATTGACAGAAATATTAATTATTAAAATATTAAAAATGATTTCTTATTAAAATATTAATATTTTAATAATAATATTTAATACCAAAATATTATATTAATATTAAATACTTAAAATAATACTATTTATTTACTAAAACATTAATTATATTAATATTTAAAATATTATAATTATTATTAAAATATTATTTTGATTTATATAATAATTATTAAATTTTATTTATATTAATATAATTATTACAAAATATTATTTTTAGTTTTTCAAATAGTAATAGTAATATTAATATAAATATTAAAATATTATTTATATTAATATAATTATTATTAAAATATTACTTCTACTTTTTTCAAATAGTAATGACATAAATATTAAAATATTTATTATTAAAATATTAAAAAATAATATAATTGTTTATATTAATATTATTTATTATTAAAACATTAATTATATTAATATTTTAAAATATTTAAAGTGTTTCTAATAATTATTAAAATATTATTTCTATTAATTAATATTTATACTATTAAAATAATAATCTTTTTATACTAAAAAACATTTATTCTTAAATAATAATAAAGTATAATTTATATATATTTATTATTAAAATAGTAATATAAAATCATTATTCAATAAAATATTATTTAAATTTTAAAATATTTATAGTGTTACAATTTATTATTAAAATAATAATATTGTTATATGAAATAATATTTTTATTAAAACAATAAATGATAGTCATTATATTAATAATTTATTATTTATTATGAAAACATAAATATAATATTATATAATTAAAATATAAATCTAAATATAAATATGTAGGTTTAATAATATTTAAATAAAATATTGAAAATTACAATATTAAAATATGTTTATATTAATATTTTAATATATTTTATAATTAAAAAATAAATATTTGTATTAATATAATAATATTTGGCTCGAGTCAAGTTAAGTTTTGATCTAAAATATGATGTCCAAATTCCGATTCGAGTAGCCCTACTAATGACAGTTGTTTTCAGAAAATTATCTTCCCCTTTTGATAAGGGGAAGACAATTTCCAGAAAAAAGTCCTTATTTTTCGTTGACCAGCAAGCCATTTTCCGTTGATCAAGCAATTTTCCGCCAATCAAACACCAGAAAATGCAAAAATCATTTTCCGTAAATCATTTTCAGTAAAACAAACTGACCCTAAGTTAGAGGAGTAATATTTTTAAAGTTTATATTTGATGCATTGACAGTATATATATCTATACATTGATGATGACACCTTATTAAAAATTTTTAAAAATAAATACAGATAATTTTATTTTTAATGAGGTTGTATTATTTAGTTTACTGATAACACTGACAATATATAAATTTATACATTATCAATATATCAAATAAAAATCCTATTTTTAATCAGTTTCTTTTATTAAAAAAAAAAAAAAAAAGTTGAAGAAGGAAAAGCGCCAGGCATAATTCCTTTCTTGAACAATGGCTATATTTTTTTTATTTGCTTATGAGCAATGGTTATACTTGCTTTATGCTTTGTTAACTTTATGTTTATTGTTTGTTTGAAAAAAAAAAAAGAATAACTTTATATATTGCTTGTTCTATGCAATTTTTTATTTTTACTAAGTCAAAAAATTTTATTGATTTGAAAAAAAAATGAAAAATGATTCATACACTTCTTAAAAACATTTTTTAAAAACACATAATAAAAGTTAAAGGATGTTTTGAAATTTTAAATCATATGATGAGTTTTTTTTACATTGTTGCAAAACTTATACCGGTGTTTTTATCATAATATAGCTAAAAAAAATTATTTACCAAAATACTTTCAGATTAATTCTCAAAATTCGCTTGTTTCAAAACTAGCTGGGAAATCGTCATCCCCCATGGCGATTTCCCAGCGTAAAATTTTCAAAATGCACCAAGGGAAATTATCATGAGCGGTGGCGATTTTCTAGCTAGTTTTAGAACAAGCGAATTTTGAGAATTAATCTGAAAACAACGATATTTTGATAAATAGATTTTTTTTAGCTATATTGTGATAAAAACACCGGTATGAGTTTTGCAACAATGTAAAAAAACTCATCATATGATTTAAAATTTCAAAACATCCTTTAACTTTTATTATGTCTTTTTAGAAAATGTTTTTAAGAAGTGTATGAATCATTTTTCTTTTTTCTTTTTTCAAATCAATAAAATTTCTTGACTTAGTAAAAATATAAAAAAAAATTGCATAGAACAAGCAAAATGTAAAGTTATTCTTTTTTTTTCCCAAACAAAACATAAACATAAAGTTAATAAAGCATAAAGCAAGTATAGCCATTGCTAAGAAGCAAATAAAAAAAAAAGCATAGCCATTGTTCAAGAAAGGAATTATGCATGGCACTTTTCTTCTTCAACTTTTTTTTTTTGAAAAGACACATTAAAAATAGGATTTTTATTTGATATATTGATAGTGTATAAATTTATATATTGTCAGTATTGTCAGTGAACTAAATAATACCACCTCATTAAAAATAAAATTATCTGTATTTATTTTTAAAAACTTTTAATGAGGTGCCCTCATCAATGTATAGATATATATATATATACTGTCAATGCATCAAATATAAACCTTAAAAATATTACTCCTCTAACTTAGGGTTCGTTTGTTTCACTGAAAATGATTTATGGAAAATGATTTATGCATTTTCTGGTGTTTGGTTGGCGAAAAATTGATTGGTCAACGGAAAATGGCTTTCTGGTCAACGAAAAATAAAGATTTTTTTTTTCTGACAATTGTCTTCCTATTTTCAAAAAGAGAAAACAATTTTCTGAAAACAACAGCCATCAGTAGGGCTACTCGAATCGAAATTTGGATATAATATTTTAGATCGAAACTTAACTTGACTCGAGCCAAATATTATTATATTAATAAAAATATTTATTTTTTAATTATAAAATATATTAAAATATTAATATAAACATATTTTAATATTGTAATTTTCAATATTTTATTTAAATATTATTAAACCTACATATTTATATTTATATTTTAATTATATAATATAATATAATATTTATATTTATATTTTAATAATAAATAATAAATTATTAATATAATGACTATCATTTATTATATTAGTAAAAATATTATTTCATATAACAATATCATTATTTTAATAATAAATTGTAACACTATAAATATTTTAAAATTTAAATAATATTTTTATTATTTTATTGATTAATGATTTTATATTACTATTTTAATAATAAATATGTATAAATTATACTTTATTATTATTTAAGAATAAATGTTTTTTAGTATAAAAAGATTATTATTTTAATAGTATAAATTTTAATTAATAGAAATAATATTTTAATAATTATTAGAACACTTTAAATATTTTAAAATATTAATATAATTAATGTTTTAATAATAAATAATATTAATAGAAATAATAATATTATTTTTTAATATTTTAATAATAAATATTTTAATATTTATGTCATATTACTATTTGAAAAAAATAGAAGTAATATTTTAATAATAATTATACTAATATAAATAATATTTTAATATTTATATTAATATTACTATTACTATTTGAAAAACTAAAAACAATAATTTATAATTATTATATTAATATAAATAAAATTTAATAATTATTATATTAATCAAAATAATATTTTAATAATAATTATATTAATATAAATAATATTTTAATAATAATTCTAATATTTTAAATATTCATATAATTAATGTTTTACTAATAAATAGTATTATTTTAAGTATTTAATATTAATATAATATTTTAGTATTAAATATTATTATTAAAATATTAATATTTTCATAAGAAATCATTTTTTATATTTTAATAATTAATAATTAATAATTATTTCAATATTGAAATTTGAAAAAAAAAAGATTTTCCTGAAAATAACCAAACAATGAAAAACATTTTTCAGTAAATCATCTAAACATTAGAAAATTTTTACTTTTTTCGAAAAATCTTCACATTTTTCAAAAAATATTTTCTGAACGTCAATTTCTGCGAAATAAACGGACCCTTAACTTTAAAACTTTTAGCTAAATAAATCCGAAGTACCAAACTCTGCATTTCTCTTTAAATTTCGCGAAGACATTATCAGCCTAAAATGATGTGTTCAGTCTCTTCTGTTTTGGCCTCGTAATTGTTCAATTCTTCAATTCAAGCTAGTTTTATTTAAATTTTATTATTTATTAAAATTAAAAGAATAAAAAAAAGTGAAAGTTTATCTTGAGAAATCGCCACTCACGGTGGCGATTTTCCAATGTAAAAATTTTAAAAAATTTAAAATTGTAGTTGGGAAATCGCCATGGCAAATGGCGATTTCCCAACTTAGTTTAATATAAAAAATAAAATTTATCGTTGGGAAATCGCCATGGCCCATAGCGATTTTTCAACTGGTTAAAAAAACGAATTTTAAAAAATAATTTGAAAACAACGGTATTTTGATAAAAAAAAAAAAAACAGCTATATTATGATAAAAAAACCAACTTATACCATCTATCTATCTATCTATCTATAAAAGTGTGAACTCTTAAAATGCTAAAAGTGATTGACCTAAATACCCCTATTAATTCATTAAATTAAAAATTATTATTTATTTTTATTATCAATTAAATTATTCATTTAGTTTTTTTTTTTTTGTTAGACTCTTATTACAACATTACATGCTATTTAGTGACAAAATACATGTGCTGAAATCTTGAAATCTCAAGTTCAAATCCTATTATATAGGGATTTGGTTCAAATTTTATCTAACTAATATTCGATATATTGATTAGAGGAGAGAGTAAATTAATTTTGTATTTCTTTTTCTCTTTTAATTCTGCTTTAGTTTTTCTACAAAGAATTTGTAATCTATTCTTAATTTGCAAAGAAACACGCATATCTCGTTGGAAAACGATCAAGAAAGCTGATAAAAAAACCATTAAAACTAATCCTAGGAGGTCATGTCAAGTAGAGCTGCTCATGACCAGGCTGCGGTTAGATTTTTTTTTTCTTACTCAGATTCGATTCGTCGGTCTATATTTATTGTTCATATATATTAAAAATATATATATTTTTTATATATTTTTATAATTAAATTTAAAAAATATATATTTTTTATTCGGTGAACAGTGACCCAGACTGAGCCAATCTGGATCACTAAAATACCTGCTCAAGTCCAATCCAATACGGATTAAACCTACCGGACCGAATCGAGTTGCCCGGCCGGTTATCAGGTCTAATATCAAGGTGCATGCTTTGATGATTTAGCTAAGAATGGAATTAAAAAAGCCACCAAAGCAGCAAAGAAAAAGACGAACTCCCAATGTCTCATATCTTCGATGCACGCCTGCATTAATAAAAAGCTTTAAACAATCTGTCTTTCTTAAAAATAATTGAAATTGATTGATAATTAAAGGATATTTAGGTTAATCACTTTTAGAACTTAAAAAGTTCACACTTTTATTAAAGAAAAAAATATATTAATGAATTGTATGGCAGGTGAGGGAAATCATAAAAAAATTTGAGAACTTAGAGAGTAATTAATAAGTATAGGTAGTGGAAATTATGAATATGGGGAGGTCAAAAATTCATAGAAGAAGTAGACGAGTGAACTAATGTATCTATGGAATTAGAAATATACTTGATAATGAATATAGGAAGTAACTAGGTGAGATGATTGTATAGTATATGTACGGAGGTATAAGATAGGAGTAGATCGAGAGAGAAAGCATAAGAAGTAAATTTTTATATTTTCTCATAATTATTATATTGATGAAATTGATGAAAATAAAAATAGGTAGTCTCTTATTGGTAGCTAAACAATGATATTTCATTTTCTTCAACTAATAGCATTCAACGAGATTTAGCTTTTCTTCAATTTAGTACACTATTAAAAGTGAATTTCTCAACCTGGATATATATGAGAGCTTTAATATATATCCTATTAATATTACGAGTTAAAGATAATATCAATAGTGCTAAGGACTCGACTTGCACCTCAATACATTTGGGGAGAATCAAGTGTTTTGATTCAAGTGGCATTTTCAATCCTATTCTTAATTAATCTATTGATTCGTCAACATTAGTCAGTTCAGGCTCCACTTTATTTTTAATTTTCAATTATTATCAACTAACTATTTTTTTTTGTTAGATTCTTATTGAAATACACCAAATTATTTTTAAGAATATCATGTGTTTTTACTAATCCATGAAAAACTATTTCTTTTTAATGATAAGCTCATAAAATACACATTTTATGCCCTTTCTATTCTTAGTTTTAGTTACGTTTTCGATCTTTATCTTGATTACTTATGTTATATTTTTGAATTCTAGGTATATTTAATAGAATGAAGTGAAAAGATGTCAATAATGATGGTAAAGAGATTACAAAATCATAATCACAAGATGGAAGAAGACTTGGGAGTCAAAAAGATCAATTTCTGGTTGCAAAGCAAGAAGGTAGATTTGACCTTAGGAACTTGTTGCAAGGAAAACATGATGTTAAATTCTTTATTTGAAGAAACTTCCTTCTTGACTTTTGAATCTGACTTGAATACCTTTCCAATGGTAGTTTACACGTCCAAATCGGACAAAAAATAGTCATCCAAATCAGCTGAAGAAGTGCAAGAAGGTGCGTCAGAAAAATCAGCGACCAACGCCGCGGCGTCGGTGTTTGGCGCTGCAGCGCCCACAAGTCAGAGACGTGATTTTTTGCCTCCAAACTTCCTTCTGCGTCAAAAAAGGGTTCCCAGGGTTTTAAAATTGTATAAATACCATCTTTTGAGTCACAAACTAGACATGTTTTGTTTATTATCAATATACTTCTTCTTCTTCTCCATTCTCTTAGTTTTCTACTTAGTTTTATTTTATTTTTATGTTTATGTTAACAATGCCTATGCTAGGCTAAATTCCTTTTTGGTTAAGGGCGATTTCAAAGCCCTAGACATGTTAAGTAATTGATTTTCAGATTCTATCTATCATTAATTTTCTATCAAAGTTGCTTATGTTCTTCTATAAGAATTGTTTATGATCTTTTTCTTGATCTGTTTAGGTGTACAACTAGATAGATCTTGATAATTATCTATTGCTAGTTTAGGAGTCTTGATCCGTGTAATTGTCTTGATTTTCTATTCATAAGTGACAATTTATGATTAATGATTATATTAGAGTTTTCGCTAATTGCAAAGTGGAACATTACCTAAGTTGAACAATCCGAGCTTATGTGTTTGTTGCTTAGATCAACCTATCTTTCTCATCGTAAAGCTACTATCAAATTGAATTTAGAGAGCTTATTCTAGGTTGTTTGATAGTTAGAGATTAAATAGAGAGTTTGTTCTATTTAGCGACAAACTAAAGAAAGATTGGGGTAGCAGAGCTTGTTGTTATCTACGGTTGATAATTTTGATAGTTAATTGATGTTGATAAATCTGATTATTCATTCTCAATGATGTCTCTAGTGGTGGAGAATGAAACCTTAACCATATTTTTCTCATATTTGATTTCTTACTTATTTACTTACTTGCTTGCTTTTTACTATTTTTGTTCTCTTTACTTTTATAAACTACTTCAAAACCCCCTTTATTTTTATTTTCTTTTAACTTAAATTATAAACTAATAACTTATAAATTAAAACTCAATCCCTGTGGACTCGACCTACTATACTTAACAATTGATCATTCTAGTGCAAGGTTAAATAAGATACACAATTTTTAGTGCATCATTTAATTAGGATCAATATTTCAATTAACACTTATAGCTTTTGTTACTTTAAGTTTAAATCGCTATTTTTCAATCAAGTTGCTAATTGAGAAAAATTATTGGACAACAAAAACAAGTGTAACAAGCCAATAAATATTCCTAATGTTTCTTTTTTTTTTTTTTGGTCGGTAGGAAACTATTAGAATCTTTCATATGTGTACTCATTTACTAAGCCTAGAAGATGGGATTTAGCTATGAAATCAAACCAACAAAAATCTAAAAAATTTCAAGCTACAAAATCCTGAAACAACTGTTAAATAATTTGTTATGACTGGAAGGATGAATCAAGTTATAAGATATTACAAGGAGATTTTTGAATTATATTAAGTAATTGAGATAACTCCTTAATCAAGAATTGTTTGATGGAATTTAGTTGTAATTGTTTGCTATTTACATCATACTATATGATATCATACATAGGTAAAAAAAAAAATCATGTTCCTTATCTAATCTCACTATTTTATTTGATCCAACAATATGCTATTAAACTTATGCAAAATGTTATTAAACTTATTCTTATAAGTTAATTTTTAGCTAATTAGATTTTTTTAAAACCAAATCAATGAGTCTCCTCCTTCATAAGCATACACTACATGATCAAATGTTTTCTTTTCCATTTTTCATTTTGGTTAACTGCAATTGTTATTACATTTCAAATTCTTATAGCCAATAATTACATGTTAATAGATCGTCTATCCTTTTATTTTATTTTTATTCAATAACACAAATAAAATATCAATCGTAGACCAAATTAATAAACTTAAGTATATGAACAAGAATAAGATTAGACTATATATGATTTCTCTCTTTATTATTTTTCTTTTTAAATAGTATTTTAGGTCCAATATTATGTAGAAATTGTATGAGAATTTACTTAGAACGTTTTATTGCTAGCCAAATTCATTTTAGTTGCAAGATTTATGCTTCTTGAAGTACCCAACAAAGATGAATAGCTTTTTTCTTGGTAACTTGCTAGGAACCATGTTCCATAGAATGATTATGTAACTCCTTTTTCAACAAAAAATTTATATTAATTTGTTTGGTATGATTAATTCACTAAAATAAATAAATACCTAATGTAAAAAGTATGATATTAATTCACATGTTAAATTACATAATTTAAAGATAAATAAGCCAAAAAAAAAAGGAATATTAAGAAGAAAGTTAAAAAGAAAAAGTGTGAAAATCATAAGTTTATATTTTTGACAAGCTAAAGAAACGATTAGATCATTAAGACAATCAAAATTAAGTTTATTACTCTATACAAATCAATAAATGATTTTCTAAATTTCATAAAGGAGTTTAATTGACAAGTATTTCTTGAAATGATTGCCAATTTAATGAAATAATTTTACTTAAACTATATTAAAGACATAGTTTTACATGTAATTTAGAGTCTATTACAATCATTTAAGCCTAATTATAATGATGTAAAGAAATCTTATAATGTAGTATAAATTAAAATAAAATTTGTTATCATTACTATCAAAAGTTATTTTTAATTTTTTTATAAATATATAAAATTACACATATATATCTTTGATAATTTATTAAATTGACTATTTGGTCCTTAATTAATGATTTTTGTTATATGTAAATTTTCATATTGGTATAAAATTTCTTATTCATGTATAATGCCACCTAATTGATTATATATTTCCTTATTAGTATTAAATTTTTTATTATGGATTTTTTTATTTTAATAGTATTTTAATACTTTTTGTTATGGAATTCTATATTATGATAAAATATATAGTTAATATTGTTATTTTATTTAAGTTGAAAATCAAATCACGTTAAAAGTGAAGTTTTAACAAGAACCTTAAAAATAATTCATAATTGAATTAAAATCACACTTTCAATTTTAAATATAATTTTATTTATGTATCTAAATAATTATTTTAGCTTCTATACAAAAGAAGAAACCAATGTAAAAAAACTATCTTTAGTTAGACAGGCTAATGAACCTTTTCAAAAGTATTTGACTATGAAATATGAACTCCACAAAGACAAAAGAATTTGCTCCAATTCCAAAAGTTATCATGATAAATACTAATTTTTATTTTTTTTTTGAAATATGAAGTGTAAAGTTTTTACGAGTGGGTAAAAATGAGTGATAAATGTAAAAATTTGTCTAAAATATTAATAAAGGATAAAATAACTTTTATATTTTTATAAATATCATTATTTTGATAACAGTTAACTGTAATTACACATTTAAGTTTAAAAAATTATGTCTACTTAACAAGATAACTCACAATTAATTCATTAAGTTTTATATTTCTGGATTAAAAACCTTATTAAACTAAAATTATTAGTACAAAAATTTCAAATAATTAGTAAATGATGAATAACATATATTCTAGCAAAAGATTAAAAAACAAAATTACTAAATGATTGATGATATAATAATAAATTTCATAATTACAAATGTAAAAATTTATATAAGCTATTAATAAAGGATAAAAAAGTTTTGATACTCTTACAAATATCTTCATCTTTATAACACATAATTGTAATTATATTATTAAATTCTAAAATTATGTCAACTTAACATGTAACTCAAAATTAACTCATCAAGTTGAATGCTTCTAACTGAAAACCTTATTAAAATAAAATTATTAGTAAAAATTAAGATAGTTAGTAAATAATGAATAATATAAGATGATAGATAATATTGTAATAAAAATGGATAAAAAAATAAAATAATTAATTACATAGTAGTAAATTATGGTACTATAGTAGTAATTGATTAATAACATAATAGTAATTGATTTATACAATAGAAGTATACTAGAGATAATATTGTAGTAAATTTTATAATTATAATTTTAAAAATTTACATAAACTATTAATAAAAGATAAAATATTTTTGTATACTTTTATAAATATCATCATGTTTATAAAAGAAAACTGTAATTATGCATTTAATTTTAGAAATTATGTCAACTTAGTATGTTAACTCACAATTAAGTCAACGAAATGCATATTTATATATCGAAAACTTTATAAAAATAAAATTATTAATGAAAAATTTTAGATAGTTATTAAATGATTGATAACATATATTTTAGTAAATCCCATAATCTACATAAGATTTTAAGAAAGGATAAAATATTTTTTACACTTTTATAAATATTATCATCTTTACAACACATAACAATAGTTATAATTATAGTTTATAAGTTTTGAAATCATATTAACTCACAATTTAATCATCAAGTTCAACACTTTTATATTGAAAACCTTATTAAAAAAAAGACTATTAATAAAAAATTTCAAATATTTAGTAAATGATGAATAACATAATAGTAAATCATGAATAAAATTATAGTAAGTAATTGATAACATATTAGTAAATGATAGATAAATAATAGCAAATGATTTATAAAATAATAGAAAATTATGGATAACATATAGTAAATGATGGATAACATAACAATATAACAGTAAATTTTAATTGCAAAAATTTACATAAATTATTAATAAAGGATAAAAGAAGTGTTATACTTTTACAGATATTACCTTTATAATACCAAACTTAATTATACTTGTAAGTTTTTAAATTATATCAGCATAGTAAGTTAATTCATAATTAAGTCATTAAGTTGCATGCTTCTTGATTGAAAAGCTTATTAAAATAAAATTGTTAGTTATTTTTTGAATAGTTAGTAATTGATAGATAACATATTAGTAAAAATTAGGGATAACTTAAGAATAATTGACATAATTATAATTGTAAAGTTTTACATAAGCTATTAATAAAGGATGAAAGAATTTTATACTTTTACAATTATCATCATCTTTATAATATCTATAATTATACATTTAAATTTTGGAATTATGTCAACATAGCAGGTTAACTCAAAATTAAGTCATCATAATATTGTATGCTTCTAGATTGAAGACCTTATGAAAATAAAATTCTTAGTGAAAATTTTTAGATAGTTAGTAAAAGATGAATAAAATAATAGGAAATGATGATTAACATAATAGTAAATCCATAATTATAATTGTAAAAATTTGCATAAACTATTAAATGATAAAATAATGTTGATACTTTTTTTTTTTTTTGATAATTGGGTAAGGGAAGGGGTTGCTTGGGTTTGAACCAAAGACTTCATGCCCCCAAGACTCTTGGCCACTCAGCCAAGAGCTTGTTGGCTAATGTTGATACTTTTACAAATATCATAATCTTTAAAATAACTCATAAACAATAATTATATTTTTAGACTTATGTCAATTTAGCAGGTTAACTAACAAATTAGTCATCAAATGGAATATTTCTAAATTAAAAATCTTATTTAAAAATTATTAGCAAAAACTTTCATATAATAAGTGTAACAACCGTTTTTAGCCCGGGTCGGATCCGAATCCGACCCGGGCTATCTGAGGGCCCGAAGCAGAACCCAGCAGGCCACCTAGGCCTGCTGGCCCAGTCTGCTGGGCAGGCCCAATACTAGACCACCCTTGGACAGGCCCCCTAACAGGCCAGAGGGCCTAAAGCAGGCCACCCAGAGGGCCACCTAGGCCTGCTGGGCAGGCCCCCAATCAAAACTACCAGGTCTGCTGAGCAGGCCCAATCCCAAGCCCATTCTCGAACCCCCAATTCAGCCAACCCTAACCCTAACCCGAGCCCCCTACAGACAGCCACCAGCCCCTGCCACGGCCACCTTCCCCAGGCCACCAGCCAACACGCCACCCCCACAGTCGAACCCTCCAGCCACAACCACCCAACACACAACCTCCCACCCTACACACACAATCCCAATTCAAAAACCCATTTCTTTCCCCACACGCCACACCCTGCCATCCGAACCCCCAGGCCACCAACCAACACGCCACCAATCACTTTAAAGACCCCCCGATCAGATTCCTAAAAAGGAAAAAAAAGAGGGGAGGGAGAGAGAAAAAGAAAGGAAACATAACCAAAACAAAGAAACCCTCCAAAAAAAAAACCCATCTGATTCCCCTCCCCTCAGCCATCAACCATCGTAGCCACTACCCAAGCCACCCCAAACAGCAACCAAAGCCCACTGAACCCACCACCGAAACCACCAACCCACTACCGAAACCACAAACCCACCACCGAACTCGCGTCGATTCACCACACACACAGACACCAACCAAAAAACCTTATCCACGCCAAAGAAAAAAAACAAAAAAAAATTGAAAAAAAAGGGTTTTGACTTTTTTTTCTAGGCCAGATCTACTCAGATCTAGCCCATTTTGGAGGAAACAAAAGGGACATTTGAGTCGAGGAAGCCACTACGAGTAGTTTAGACTCATTTCAAACCGAAGAGCTCGTTGGAGCATGGAGGCCGAAGACGGAGGAGACGACCAGTGCGACGATCCGGTGGCCAGGTTCTAAGTTCTAGAGAGAAGTCAGAGCTTTTGGGAGAGAGAAAGAGGGAAGAGAGAGAAGAAAAATCAGAAAGTGAAAAAAATGGAGTTAAATACTGCTGCCAAAACGACAGCATTTTGCCTGGGGAAAGGTCCGCGCATGGACCCGGATCCGACCCGGGGTTCGCACGCCTGACCCGGATCCAGGCCAAGAAAGAAGAAAAAGAGAAGAAAAAAAAAAGAAGAAAAAGGAAAAAAAAAAGGAAAAAAAAGGGAAAGTGAAGAAAAAGAAAAAAGCAAAAAATTGGGCCCAAGCCCACCTTGCCACCTTTTGGGCCTCCTAGCCCACCTAGTCCGGATCCAAACGCCATCAAACCCGGGCCCGACTTCAGACCCAATTAGGTAAAAATTGTTTTTATTTTTATTTATTTTTTTAATTATCAAAGTATATTCTAGTTTTTTTTGTATGTTTTTTTGTTTTTTGTTTTTTGTCTTAAATACTATAATGTATGTTAATAGGTTTCATTATCCTTTTTTTTTTTTTGTATTTTAATGTCATAACATATTTTAACTTATTTTGTCACCTTTGTTATTTTAAATACGATAGTGTATTTTAATAATATTATTATATTAGTGTTAAGGTATCATAACATGTTTTAATATATTTCGTTACATTTTTCCATTTTTAATGTGGTAGTATATTTTGATAATATGTTATATTACTAGTGTATTTAACGTAGTGACATGTTTAAATAGTATATTATTTTAAATTTTACTTTATTTTAGCATATTATATTATTAGTGTTTTTGAATATTATGTTATTATAATACATTATATTATTCGGATTTTAGTGTTGTAGTGTCTTTCAATATATCTTATTACTTGTGGTTATTATTTACTATCCTACTTTGAATATGTTTTGTTATTGGTATTTACAATTTGTTCAAATATAGTGGAATATTTTAACGTCATGAAATACGAGTTTATCGACGACAGAATTCGAAGGATGTCACAGTTGTGATTCCTAAGATATCCCGAGGTGAGAGAATCTCGTTAAATATCAACACGAGTGGTGGGAGTATTTAGCGATATGCTCGACACAAAAATTCGTTTTCAAAAAATGGGAATAATCAAAGAAAAAAGTGAATGAATAATGAATGTTTACGTGCTCGATATTTTTCCATGCTCTTATATATATATATATATATTATGATTCGTATGTTTAATCGTATAGTTATGTATTAAATCATGTGTCTTATATGTTTAACCATATGCATTCGTGTTTAAATATCC
This sequence comes from Fremontodendron californicum, assembly GCA_030761205.1. Taxonomy (NCBI): domain Eukaryota; kingdom Viridiplantae; phylum Streptophyta; class Magnoliopsida; order Malvales; family Malvaceae; genus Fremontodendron; species Fremontodendron californicum. The sequence goes on along the minus strand of JAULJL010000022.1, from coordinate 20,736,983 downwards.
GCATCTTATGCACACAAAAAAAAAATAGGCGTAAGTTGCCGACGACGGAATTCGAAGGATATCACAGTTGTGATTCCTAAGATATCTTGAGGTGAGAGGATTTTGTTAAATATCACCAAGAGTGCTGGGAATATTTAATGAGTGTTCTCGATAATAAGTTTACGTTCACTTTCGTTTTCAAAAAATAATAACAATTCTTGAAAAATTCAAAAAATAAACATGTTTTTTAGAAAACAAAATAAAATAAAAGAGAATTAGTTTTAAATACCGATGTTAAGTCCATTAAATCGAGATTTAAGATAACACGTGATTAAATGGTGCCGTTTTCCAAACGGGCGTTGCGGGGGTGCTAACCCTTTCCCGCGCGTAACCGACTCCCAAACCTGATTTTGTTTTCTCTTTGGTTTAAAACGCAGAATTTAAAATTGATTTTAAAATGTTTTAATTAATTTTAAAATATTTTACTAAAACCGGTTTTAATAGGTGGCCAATCACACCTAACAAAAAAAGATTGGTGGCGACTCCATTTTATTTTTAAAATCGTCTAGCAGTTCAAAAAACCGTTATGACAGCTTGGCGACTCCACTGGGGACTTTGAGAGTCGAGCCATAAATTAATCATGTGTTATCTTAAAATCTCGATTTAATGGATTTAATTGGTTTTTAATTTTAATTCTCTTATTTTTAATTCTCTTTATTTATTAATTTAGTTATTCATTCATTATTATTATTCTTTTTTTCTTTATTTTGCTTACACTTATGTCTTGGTATTTTTTTTTAACTCATGTTTTTAATTATGTTTCTAATTATTATTTTTTATTGATTTTAATAATCATGGGATGTTTAGAATAAGGGGTCGTAGACAAATAGTTGAAGGTTTGTTTGTTCCTTCTCACACACAAACACGTGCATTTCATACATAAGCTCTATACCCGAGCTATATCACTTTAGGAAAAAGTAAAATACCTACGCTCTCGTGAGATAATAATCTCTGCATGGGCTAGCGAAAAATCTCTCGCTCATATTAAACCATTTTCGTCGGAAGCCTATAACCGATAAGGATTGAGGTGCCTTGCTAGCCTTCGCAGGCGACAATGAGGAACAATTTGAGGACCTTTAGATTATGAACCCGAACCTCATGTTAGAACACCATAAGAAACTCACCCTAAGTAGAGCCTTTCCTACCCGATATCTAGAAATTCACTCGAAATTAGGACACATGAAGGAACGCCTCTTACCTTTCACTACTTTTGTTTATTTTCGAACCACGAAATGGGTAATGACCGAAATGGCCCAAATGCCCGCATTGGTTCATTTTGTGACCCTTAGAGTGAATGAACACCTGAACTAGGTCCTTTGTGGATAAGGACCAAACTTTTTCCTAAAATGAGTTCTTCTCAAAATATTTGTTATTTTATGTAATTAAATAATGCCCAACTTCTTTATTTATTTATTTGATTTTTGAATTCTCTCATGTGAATATACTAACGAATTTTCCTCTTATGTTGTTCTACATAACTTACATTGGCATCACATAGCATTCCATGTCGAGGTATTATTCTCAAAGTATCTTTCAGCAAGTTAATTTCTCATGGAACCACCGAGCGTCAGATTACCTCATCATCCATAAGCTTCGTGTGTGAGTCTCTCGTAGATGTGCAAGAATGGGCAAGAAATGTGCAACAAAAATGGGAGGATTCTTTGATAGAAGAATATGTCCCGAGTTTACCCAAAAGGATAAACTTGGAACTTACACAAAAAAATAATTGACTGAGTTGGCTGATATTTAGGAACGAATGACTAGGGAAAGGAAGAAGCAATTTTTTGAAAAATATGGCCAGATTGCTTCGCTCATCCTAGTAGTAATTGAGGAGTCAATGATTAGAGCAACCATTCACTTTTGGGACCCTTCCTATAGGTGTTTTGCTTTTAACAAAGATGATTTGACACCGACCATAGAGGGGTACTCAATTCTTATCTGGTTAGAGCTTCGGTTCCCGGATAAGGTATACGTCAGAAAGCCAAAATTAGGTTTCCTAAGAAGTTGAAGAAGCTCATCGGGATAGAAGTAGGAGACCCAGATCTGAAACAAAAAGGGAAACATGTCTGCATCCCTTAGGATTTTTTTGAAAATTTATTGAGAGGCACCTCGATGACGAGCAAGGGATCACCGTTTTTGCTTTGGCTATTTATGGGATAGTAATTTTTCCTAAGGTTTTGGGGCATATTGAGGTGGCAGTGATAGATTTCTTCGAGCAAGTTGAGAACCACGCTAATCACTCACTGGCAATCCTTGCTGAAACCATAAGATCGTTGAACTTTTGTCGCAAGAAAAGGGAGGGCCATTTTGTGGGATGTGCGCCACTACTGCATATATGGCTCAAGAGTCACTTCGTGTGTGAAAATAGTGCCTTCTCCAAGCCTTATTTAAGGAATAGTGCCCCTATAAGAGAATTCTGCGAAAGCAAATGGCCAGAACCCAAATCCAAGAAAGAATGGGTAGCATTCCTACGGTCATTGACTAGTAAGCAACTAAGACGGATGGCGCCATGGATGCCTCATGGACCAATGTTATACTGATGTGGAGAACCGTGGGTACAGCTTTTGGGACCACGAGGAGCAGTAAGTTACGCTCCACTGATGGTACTAAGACAGTATGGGGTAAAGCAATTCGTCCCGGCTAAGCACAAACTCGACGAGATGGAATTTTCTTATGGGGATCCAAATATGTCAAAGAGAGTGGAGCCAATAGTCCGAGCTTGGAAAGAAAACCAAATAACAAGGTTAGGGTCCCTCAGTGAGAATATCACTCTGTGGTACCAAGTGCGGAGAGCAAATTGGGTCAACAATGTGGTTCTTCCCCAAGAAGAGATCACGTATCAGCCAACTCTCGCTCCACCAAAGAGAATATCAGAGCTTGAGATCACTGAGCAAGGTTTCAGTATTGAAAGAAAGAAGATGAAGCAGAAAAGTCAGAGGTTCCAAGAGGAGGCCGAGAATTGGAAAGATAAGACCAAAATACAAGGGGTTAGAATCCAGAAAATGATGAAGGAATGTGACACTACATATGCCAACTTGAAAGATTTGCACTTGGAAAACAAGAAACTAAGGACACAAAAGGTCGGAAACATACTCGGAACAACTTATAGACGGCATAGAGAACTTAGTCTACTTTAGGAGGAAGTAGACCAGTGGAAGAGAAAGGCACAAGAAAACAAAGCAAAAGCCGCTGGCTGTCTCGTGATAAGCAAAAATGTAAAGACATGTATTCCCAGGCTTCCGTGGGCTTAGCTGAGTCTCTACATACAAACGAGAAGCTAAACGCAAAACTCAAGAACAAGAGGGAGAGTTGTTCTCGGATGCAAGAAGAGAGAAGTTCCCTACACCAAGTAATACGAGACCTAGAGCGACAGCTATATAGCTAGAAAAATCACATCGACGAGATTGTGAGGGAATAGAGAGATAGAGAAAGTGGTTGGATTTATACATGTGATTTGGCTACGGATGCTAGCAAGAGAAGGAAAGCCGAAAGTTTGGGAAGGCAGCAGTACATAGAACACTTGAGTGCAGAAATTGGCAAAGCCGTGAGAAAGACCGACGGGATGATCGAGAAAATGGAAGCTCTGAGGCAAAGAATTCAGCCAACCAGGGAATACGGACAACAGTTGCTTAACTTCTTGAACGAAGCCAAAATCAGTATAAGCAGATTAGTTGTTTTCTATGGACACGATTCTAAGAAATTATGTTGATATAATGAGAACTATATTTGGGATCAATGAAAAATCAACTTCCTGAAATTTATCTTTGAGTATTTATACCTTGGATGCATCTTTCCATTTATTTGTTTGCTCATTCATTCATCCATTCATTCTTTCATGCACTCAATAAAGAATAAAAAAATAATATGTCATGAGGTTCTAACCTGAGGTGTTTGAACTAAGGTATAAAAATTGAGCGCCGACTAAAGTACCCGGGCAAAAGTGCTCCACACTCGTATAATACACGAGCACACGCAAAGACTATGGACAACGAACAAGCAACAAGGATTGAGAGAATGGAAAGGGCACAAATTGAATTGCAAGAACAGCTGGGCAGATCTCAACAGGTAGTACGGGAATAGATAGCAAGGTCCCAGGAAGAGTCACGAGAACAAATGGCCAAGATGATGGAAATGATGATGAGTCTGACAAGAGGAAAAGGGCCAGCCAAAAGCTCAGTGGTAAGGGAAGAACACCAACCCCAAAAAAGTAACAACGATGGTCCTCTATACCCACCGGGTTTTACCCCGACCCACGCCCAAGTGACACAAGATAGGCACCCACAAGGGAAACCTCCAGTGGGAGAACAACCTTATGTGTACATTGGCACACCAAGTCCCACAGGTCAACAAGGTCAAGGACAGTTCGCATCTAACCCAGGGACTCATCCTTCAAATCCAGTCTTCGTCTCGAACTTGGATGACCTCGCAGAGCAAGAAAAGTTGAGGAAAAGTGTGACGGGACATGTAGAGGATACCAGGACAAAGCATAAGTATGACATGCTAGAAGAGAGACTCAAAGCGATAGAAGGGATGGACGGCTTCGAAAAAGTTGATGCAAGTGAACTAAGCTTAGTTTCGAATTTGGTAATACCACCGAAATAAAAAGTCTTGAAATTCAAAAAGTATGATGGGACCAAGTGCCCTTCATTTCATATCACCAAATGGCTGGGCATACTCAGAATGACAAATTACTGATTCACTGTTTTCAAGATAGTTTGCAAGGATCAACCGCAAAATGGTATAACCAACTAGATAGCAGTCGCATTCATACTTGGACGGATTTGGCGAGAGCCTTTTTGGCCCAATACAAGAATATGGCTGACATGGCATAGATAGACTATCCCTCCAAAACATGGAGAAGAAAGCAGGATAAGGTTTAAAGAGTACGCCCAAAAATGGAGGAATTTAGCTGCTCAAGTACAACCGCCTCTCACAGAAAAAGAAACCATTGTATTGTTTATCAATATATTGCGAGGACCATATTACGACAGGTTGGTCGGCAATGCTACCAAGAACTTTGCTAATATGGTCATTTCTGGCGAGATGATAGAAAGCGCCATAAAAAGCGGCAAGATTGAGGGAAGCAAAACCGCCAATAGTAAAAAGGTGAGGGCGACCAAGAAGAAAGAAGGAGAAGTACAAGCGGCCTCATATGAAAATCGACCACTACAAAGCTATACCCAGTATCTAACAAATCGACCCTATAGTTACTCCCCTAACCCATACTTCTACCTTCATACGTAACCCCAATACCCAATGAGTTATCGACCAGCAGCACCGGTGTATACACCACCACCCATGACAGCACCCGTATACACGACACCTGTACCTACTCCAACCCAACTAGTTCAGTAAACAATATGAGCACTAATCAGAGGGCGCCTCAACCGACCCAACAAAGACCCCCGTTTGACCCGATTCCCATGACATACACTCACCTCTTCCCCAAGTTAGTTCAAAACCACCTAGTGGCACCCATATTCCTTGAACCCATGAAACCCCTATACCTAAGGTGGTACGACCCAAACATGAACTGTGATTACCATGGAGGCAATCAGGGTCACTCCACGGAGAATTGCATGGCACTTAAGCACAAAGTGCAACACCTAATCAGGATCAGTTGCTTGAGTTTCACAACCAAATGGGAGCCTAACGTCACGGCGAATCCATTACCAAACCATGGGAAAATATGAGCGAACGCGATAATGGAGGAAAAAGGGTGCCAGGTGATATCCAGGATTGAGGATGTCCGGACTCATATGGGAAAAGTATTGGATGCTATGATTGAGGTCGGGCCGTTTAAACTAGTCAACATGGGGCAGAAACCCTTAGGGCCGGAATCGAATTTTGAACGCTTCTGTAGGTATCACGGAGGTTTGGTGGGACACACTGTCAACCAATGCTCTAACTTTCGAGCCAAAATTCAAGAATTGATGGATATCGGCATAGCAGAATTCTTCACAGAATGGGAGAAAGAATCCGTGGATGTAGTAATTGAGGAAACCCCGAAAGCCCTTGAAAGATAGGTTAAGCCGAAACCATTGGTTATCTATTGTGGGGAAAGCCAAAACTCGTCGGTAAGGGAAACACCAAGGGTGCCAAGGCCGATGGTGACCATTGAAGTGCCGAGCTCGTTCTCCTTCAAGAATGATAAGGATGTGCTTGGAGGTACGAATGCAAATTCGCGTCGCCAGAGCCTGTTAAAGCTACACCAATTTTCAATGCTTATGCGGTTGTCGTAGATATAACCGATGTTGGGGGTTTCACTAGGAGTGGGAGATGCTATACACCGGAGGCATCGAAAAAGGTCAGAAAAGGGAAAGCTAAGGCCGATGAAGAGGAAATCAACCCAAAAAATGCAGTTGAGTGAAAAACAAGCAAGCTTGTGACGGAGAAGGAAGCTTGTGAATTCCTCAAATTTATCAAGCACAGCGAATACAATGTCGTTGAACAATTAAAGTGCTCTCCGGCTCGCATATCCATCCTAGAATTATTGATAAATTTGGAGACCCATCAAGGGCGCTCTTGAAGGTACTGAATGAGGCATACGTGGCTCATGACTTGTCGGTAGAGAAATTTGACCAAGTAGAGGGGAATGTGGCTGTTAACAACTTCATAGCTTTCAGCGATGATGAAATCATGCCTGAGGGGATGAGTAGTACCAAAGCCCTTCACATCACTACCCGCTACAAGGGCCATATCATTGCGAAAGTCCTCATTGATAACGGCTTCGCGCTAAACGTCATGCCTATGACAACAATGGCCAAACTGCACGTCAATGAGTCCCACATGAAGAACAATCATATAGTAGTGCGAGCATTTGATAGAACCCGTAGACAGGTGGCGGGGCAAATCGAGTTTCCAATGCAAATTGGTCCTTGCACATTTGACATGTCTTCCAGGTTATGGATATCGTTCCTTTGTACAATGTCTTGTTGGGAAGGCCCTGGATCCATATGGCTGGTGCTATTTCATCCACTCTGCATCAGAAGGTGTAGTTCAGAGTCGAAAACCAATTGATAATCGTCGATGGAGAAGAGGATCTCCTTGTATCAAAGCCCTATAATATTTCCTACATAGAAGCCACTGAGGAAGCAGGGGAATGCTCTTTTCGGACCTTGGAGTTTGTAAACGCTACATTTGTAGGACAAGGTTCTAAGATGCCTATACCTCAGTTGTCCTCTACTACTCAAAGCGGCCTTGCTCAGGTCGTAGGGAAGGGTTGCCGGGCTGGGACAGGTTTAGGGAGGAACCTACAAGGAATTAGGAAGAGCATAAGTGTGATCAGAAAGGAAGACAAGTTTGGATTGGGATACAAGTCGACCAGGGAAGACAGGGAGAGACTGATAAGAGAAAGGAAAGAGTAGAGGCTCGCAAGGCTCAGGGGATATGAGATAGAGACCCCGAGGATGTACATCCCCCATCTCTACAAGATATTTTGGTCAGCGGGTTTTATTTTTCCCGCTTCATTAGTTGGGACCAAACCTGCCATGACTTTGGAGGGAATGTTTACGGGTTTCTGCATCCAGATGATGGAACGAGAGGAAGAAGAGGGAAACAAAACCAAAGAAATGACCATCTACCCGTGCCCCCCAGGATTTGAATTGAAGAATTGGCATGCTGTAGATTTACTTGTTGTATTTAGGTCTCTTTCTAGTTAACAAACTAAGTCCTCAAACACTTCTGCCCAAGAGTGTTATGAGAGTTTCTTTTGTGCACTGGCTCCTATTATGAAATTATCATTCTAATAAATGACAATTATGATACATTATGTCTCGGTTCATTTGCCATTTCTTTTATAACTCATCTTTTATTTTGTCTCTCTATACGACTATCTATATTATTTTTACTTACATTTTTCCAGGTATCCTAATAATGAATGCGAAAAAAATCTCATCAATGATTCGAAAATTGATTTTGAGAAATGTATTGATATTGGTGAAATTGACGATGAAGAGACTGCAGAAAACTATGACCTACCACCTAATTTGCTAAGATTGATAGATAGAGTTCGAAGAAAAGCAAATTATGCCTCATTAGGAGACAACATAAGTTTTTAATCTGGGAAATAAGGATAATAAGAAGAAAGTAAAAATCGGCACTTCACTGCCATTGGCAAAGAAACAAGAATTGATAGAGCTACTCCACGAATATGCGGATGTATTTGCACGGTCCTATCAAGACATGTCGGGGCTCGATACGGATATTGTGGTGCATCATCTGCCTTTGAAACCAGAATGCAAACCTGTTAAACAAAAGCTGAGACGAATGAAGCCTGAAATATTGCTAAAAGTCAAGGAGGAAGTGAAAAAGCAGTTTGACGCCGGATTTTTACAAGTCGCCAAGTATCCTGAATCGGTAGCAAATATAGTCTCAGTCCCTAAGAAAGATGGAAAGTTACGACTGTGTGTCGATTATCGGGACCTAAACAGGGCTAGTCCAAAAGACAGTTTCCCGCTACCCCATATAGATATATTGGTTGATAATACCGCCAAGCACTCACTATTCTCATTTATGGACGGATTTTCGGCTACAACCAAATCAAGATAGCACTAGAAGATATGGAGAATACCACTTTTGTGATGATGTGGGGAACATTTTGTTACAAGTTTATGCCGTTTGGGTTAAAAAACATTGGTGAAACTTATCAAAGAGCGATGGTGACCCTCTTTCATGACATAATGCAGAAAGAGGTGGAGGTTTATGTTGATGATATGATTGCAAAGTCGCGTGAAAATGAAAATCATGTGGTAAATCTAAGAAAGTTGTTCGGGCGATTAAGGAAGTTCCAGCTTAAGCTCAACCCGGCCAAGTGCACTTTTGGTGTAACATCTGGCAAACTACTGGGTTTCATTGTCAATGAGAAAGGAATTGAAGTAGACCCCGATAAGATACGTGCCATCGAAAATTTATCCCCGCTTCGGACACAAAAGGAAGTGCGAGGATTTCTGGGAAGATTGAATTATATTGCCCATTTTATTTCCCAGCACAACGCTAAATGTGATCCAATTTTCAGAATCCTCAGAAAGCGTGATCTGGGTGAATGGGACGAGGATTGCCAGGAGACATTCAATAAGGTGATAGAGTATCTTACCAATCCACCAGTACTGGTACCCACGACACCAGGAAGATCGCTCATTTTGTATTTGGTAGTACATTAGAAGTCCATGGGATGTGTTTTCGGACAGCAAGATGAGACAAGCAAGAAAGAACATGCCATTTACTACTTGAGTAAAAAGTTTACAGATTACGAGGCCAAGTACTCGACGGTAGAAAAGATATGTTGCACACTGGCCTGGGCTGCCCACAGACTCCGATAATATATGTTATACCATACCACATTGCTTGTTGCTAAATTAGACCCCATTAAGTACATCTTTGAGAAACCCTCGTTATCAGAAAGGTTAACAAGATGGCAAGTTCTACTCTCTGAATACGACATCACCTACGTCTAGCAGAAAGCCATAAAAGGTAGTGCAGTGGTCGAATTCCTGACAAATAGAGCCACAGAAGATTATGAGCCAGTGAAGTTTGATTTTCCTAATAAGGACCTGATGGCTATTTCTCAAGAAGATGAAGACGAGAAATCGGAGAAAGATGTATGGAAGATGTATTTCGATGGCGCATCAAATGCTTTGCGGCACAGTGTTGGAGCGGTTTTGATATCGCCAAAAGGGACCTATTGTCCAATCACTGCAAGATTGACATTCAAATGCACCAACAACGAGACAAAGTATGAGGCCTATGTCATAGGACTTCAAGCAGCTATTGCAAAGAAGATAAACGAGTTAGAGGTGTATGGGGAATTTGCTCTAGTCATTTGTCAGTTAAAAAAAGAATGGGACACAAGGGACTCAAAGTTGGTTCTCTACCACAAGTTCATAGTTGAATTGGTTCAGCAGTTCGAAAAGATTGAATTCAACTATCTACCTGTGAGGAAAATCAAATGGCCGACGCCCTTGCTATGTTAGCCTCAATGTTCAATATAAATACAAGCGCTGATGTCCAGCCCATTAAGATGAGCATACGAGAGTCACCCGCACACTGTATGCATATTGAGGAAGAGTCGGATGGGAGACCATGGTACCATCACATCCTACAATACGTAAAACATCAACAGTACCCGGAACATGCCACAGAAAATGACAAAAAAACTTTGAGATGAGCATACGAGAGTCGCCCGCACACTGTATGCATGTTGAGGAAGAGTCGGATGGGAGACCATTGTACCATGACATCCTACAATACGTAAAACATCAACAGTACTCGAAACATGCCACAGAAAATGACAAAAGAACTTTGAGAAGATTGGCATGGGATTCTTCCTGGATAAATTAGTGTTGTATAAAAGGAGTGAGATCATACATTGCTAAGGTGTGTGGAAGCGAATGAAGCTAAAAGAATACTCGAGGAGGTTCATGAAGGGGTTTGTGGAACACATGCAAACGGCCACATGATGGCCAAGCAGGTTATGAGAGCAGGTTATTATTGGATGACCGTGGAGAGGGATTACATCAGGTATGTCCGAAAATGCCATAAGTGTCAGATATACGCAGATAAGGTACATACTCCTCCGATAGCTCTACACGTTATGACAATGCCATGGCCTTTTTCTATGTGGGGAATGGATTTGATTGGGCCAATCCCTAAGGTCTCAAACGGGCATCGCTTCATTTTGGTGGTGATCGATTATTTCACGAAGTGGGTTGAAGCTGCTTCTTATGCTAGTATAACCAAGTCCGTAGTGTGTAGGTTCCTAAAAAAGGAAGTGATCTGCCGATACGATCTCCCGGAGAAAATGCTCTCAATCTAAACAATACCATGATGAAAGAAATTTGTACCCAGTTTAAAGCCAGACATCATAACTCGACGCCTTACCGTCCCAAGATGAATGAGGCAGTGGAAGCTACTAACAAGAATATAAAGAAGATCGTGGCCAAAATGACTGATAAGTACAAAGATTGGCACGAGAAACTCTCATTTACTCTGCACACTTATAGAACATCGGTGGGTATTTCTATGGGGGCTACTCCTTATTCCCTGGTGTACGGGATGGAAGCTGTTTTGCAAATTGAGGTTGAGATCCCCTCTTTGAGAATTTTGATAGAAGTCGACCTGGAAGAAGCAGAATTGGTTCGAGGCCGCTATGAGCAGCTTAATTTGATTGAGGAAAAAAGGATGACGGCACTATGTCATGGCCAATTATACCAAAAAATGATGAGGGCACATAATAAAAAGGTTCGCCCAAGAGAGTTCCGATAGGGTGATTTGGTTTTGAAAAAGATCCTTCCTAATCAGCAAGATCCAAGGGGAAAATGGGCACCGAACTGGGAAGGCCCGTACGTGGTGGAAATAGTATTTTCAAGAGGGGAATTGATTTTAGCCGAAATGGACGGCGCAGATTTTTCAAATGTAATCAATGCCGATGTAGTGAAAAAATATTATGCATAAAAAAAATTCAAACTGAAAACCTGATAGGGTAGTTTGAGTCAAAAAAAAAAAAAAGAGGTTTAGACTGAAAACCTGAAAGGGCGGTTCAAATCAAAGGAAGAATCCAGGTCGAAAACCCTAAAGGATGGCCTAGGTGAAGGATAAACAAGAATTGGTGCAACAGAAAATAACCCATCTGAAGTGATTGCTGGGCAAAGGATTAAGGCAGGATAGAAAATTTGAGAGAGCAGCAAAATGCGACATGATTGAATTGTACAAGACAGGGAAGGTAATTCGTGGTTTGACGCTCTCAGAAGAGTCAAGGACATTAAGGGATATTCTTTCTCGAAAGAGAAATCTAGATTAAATAGATTGAGTTCGTTTGAGTATTCATTATGGACGGATCTATCCCTATTTTGTCTTTCTTTCCTTTTTGATTAATGCCAATATGTTTCTTTTTCACTAAAATGAAAGTACTTATCCTAATTCATAAAGTTTTGTCATTAAGTTACCTTTATTTCCTTGAAATTTTCTTTAAATAATACATTATGTTGGCATGAAATTTGAATAATGATAAATAAATTAATAGTGCATAAATGGAACTTTCATGGTTACTCTAGAGAAATTTGAGAATTGGAAAATCAGAAAGAGAGAAAGAGATGATGAGGAGATGATGGGGTAATATGAGACATTGATTTATTTATACTCTTTGGAAGTGAATAAAACAATGATTGAAACGATGATTGATATGTGAAATTGTTTTGAGGGAAGTATGCAAAACATTAACTCCGACCAAGAAAAGATCGTGAAGAAATAAGTTGTGGACAGTTAGTCATGTCGAAGAAGGAAAAGAAGGGAAACTGGAAAAATAGAAAAGAAGGTTATAAAAAAGGGATAAAATGCTTAATCAGGTCAAGCTTTGGGAGAACCAGTGATTGATAAAATACACACAAGGGCATCAAGTAATGATTCGAGCTTTAAGTTATGCATTCCATTATCATAAGCATGTATTGCATTTCCATGACATTGCAAATAATTAGGAATTATCATGTTGCGAAGTATATGAATGGTAGGTGGACAGAGAAAGATGGAACCCGACTATGGCGGGAAAGTGAAAGTCACCATGATAACCAGAGGAAAGGTAGCAATTTATTTTTCAATTGATAGAGCCTCTAATGAGAGGAGCAATTTATTTTTCAAGTGATAGACCCTCTGATGAGAGGAGCAATCTATTTTCCAAGTGATAGAGTGAGAGGAGCAATTTATTTTCCAAGTGATAGAGCCTCTGATGAGAGGAGCAATTTATTTTTCAAGTGATAAAGCCTCTGATGAGAGGAGCATTTTATTTTTCAAGTGATAGAGCCTCTGATGAGAGGAGCAATCTATTTTCCAAGCGATAGAGCCTTTGATGAGAGGAGCAATTTCTTTTCAAAGTGATGGAGCCTCTGATGAGAGGAGCAATTTCTTTTCAAAGTGATGGAGCCTCTGATGAGAGGAGCAATTTTTTTTTTCAAGTGATAGAGCCTCTGATGAGAGAAGCAATTTATTTTTCAAGTGATAGAGCCTTTGATGAGAGGAGCATTTTATTTTTCAAGTGATAGAGCCTCTGATGAGAGGAGCAATCTATTTTTCAAGTGATAGAGCCTCTGATCAGAGGAACAATCTATTTTCCAAGTGATAGAGCCTCTGATGAGAGGAGCAATTTATTTTCCAAGTGATAAAGCCTCTGATGAGAAGAGCAATTTATTTTCAAAGTGATAGAGCCTCTGATGAGAGAGGCAGTTAATTTTTCAAATGATAAAACCTCTGATGGAGAAAGCCTTTTTCAGAACGCACATACATAATCCCAGACAAAAATGTTGCTCGTATCTTTGCCCTATTCCTGATTTTCAACAATGTGCATAGAGGGGCAGCTGTAACAACCGTTTTTAGCTCGGTTCAGATCCGAATCCGACACGAGCCATCTGCGAGCCCAAAGCAGAACCCAGCAGGCTACCTAGGCCTGCTAGCCCAGTCTACTGGGCAGGCCCAATACCAGATAACCCTTGGGCAGGCCCCCTAACAGGCCTAAGGGCCCAGAAGGCCTAAAGCAGGCCACCTAGGCCTGCTGGCCAAGTCTGGCCTAGCCTGCTGGGTAGGCCCCCAATCAAAACCACCAGGCCTGCTGAGCAGGCCCAATCCCAAGCCCATTCTCGAACCCCCAATTCAGCCAACCCGAACCCTAGCCCCCTGCAGACAGCCACCAACCCCTGCCACCGTAGCCCCTGCCATGGCCACCTTCCCCAGGCCACCAGCCAACACGCCACCCGCTCAGTCGAACCCTCCAGCCACAACCACCCAACACTCAACCTCCCACACTACACACACAATCCCAATTCAGAAAACCATTCCTTTCTCCACACACCACACCCTGCCATCCGAACCCCTAGGCCACCAGCCAACACGCCACCAATCACCTTAAAGACCCCCCGATCGGATTCCCAGAAAAAAAAAAAAAGAGGGAGAGAGAAAAAAAAAAGAAGCAGAAAAAACCCGTCTGATTCCCCTCCCCTCAGCCATCAACCATCCTAGCCACTACCCAGGCCACCCCTAACAGCAACCAAAGCCCACTGAACCCACCACCGAAACCACCAACCCACTACCGAAACCACAAACTCACCATCGAACTCGTGTCGATTCACCACACACCCAAACACGAACAAAAAAACCTCATCCACGGCAAAAAAAAAGAATAAAAAAACTAAAAAAAAGGTTTTTATTTAATTTTTTTCTAGCTAGATCTACTCAGATCTAGCCCGTTTCGGAGGAAACAAAAGGTACATTCAAGTCGAGGAGGCCACTACGAGTCATTTAGACTCATTACGTACCGGAGAGCTCATCGGAGCACGACGGCTGATGACGAAGGCGACGGCCGATGCGACGGTCCGGTGGCCAGGTTCTGAGTTCTAGAGAGAAGTCAGAGCTTTTGGAGAGAGAGATGGAAGAGAGAGAAGAAAAATCAGAAAGTGAAAAAAATGGAGTTAAATATTATTGCCAAAACGGCAGCGTTTTGCCTGGGGAAGGGTCCGCGGGAGGACCCGGATCCGACCCGGGGTTAGTGCGCCTGACCCGAGCCAGGAAATAAGAAAAAGAGAAAAAAAAAAGAAAGGAAGAAAAAAGGAAAAAAAAAAAGGAAGAAAAAGAGGAAAAAAAAAGCAAAAAATTGGTCCCAAGCCCACCTTGCCACCATTTGGGCCTCCTAGCCCACCCAGTCTGGATCCAAACGCCATCAAACTCAGGCCCGACTTCAGACCCCATTAGGTAAAAATTATTTTTATTTATTTGTTTAATTATCAAAGTATATTCTAGTTTTTTTTTTTTATGGTTTTTTTTTTTGGTCTTAAATATTATAATGTATGTTAATAGGTTTCATTATCTTTTTTTTTTTTTTTTGTATTTTAATGTCATAACATATTTTAACTTAGTTTGTCACCTTTGTTATTTTAAATACGGTAGTACATTTTAATAATATTATTAAATTAGTGTTAAAGTATCATAACATGTTTTAATATATTTCGTTACATTTTTCCATTTTTAATGTGGTAGTATATTTTGATAATATGTTATATTACTAGTTTATTTAATGTAGTGACATGTTTAAATAGTATATTATTTTAAATATTACGTTATTTTAGCATATTATATTATTAGTGTTTTTGAATATTATGTTATTATAATACATTATGTTATTCGGATTTTAGTGTTGTAGTGTCTCTCAATATATCTTATTACTTGTGGTTATTATTTATTATCCTACTTTAAATATGTTTTGTTATTGTTATTTACAATTTGTTCAAATATAGTGGATTATTTTAACGTCATGAAATACGAGTTTACCAATGACGGACTTCGAAGGATGTCACAATTGTGATTCCTAAGATATCCTGAGGTGAGAGAATCTCGTTAAGTATCACCACGAGTGGTGGGAGTATTTAGCGATATGCTCGACACAAAAATTTGTTTTCAAAAATTGGGAATAATCAAAGTAAAAAGTGAATGAATAATGAATGTTTACATGCTCGATATTTTGCCATGCTCCTTTTTTTATATTATGATTCGTATGTTTAATCGTATAGTTATGTATTAAATCATGTGTCTTATATGTTTAACCATATGCATTCATGTTTAATTATCCGTATCTTATGCACACACAAAAATGGATGTAAGTTGCCGACGACGGAATTCGAAGGATATCATAGTTGTGATTCCTAAGATATCTTGAGGTGAGAGGATCTCGTTAAATACCACCAAGAGTGTTGGGAATATTTAATGAGTGTTCTCGATAATAAGTTTACGTTCACTTTCGTTTTCAAAAAATAATAACAATTCTTGAAAACATAAAAAAATAAACATGTTTTTAAAAAATAAAATAAAAGAGAATTAGTTTTAAATACCAATGTTAAGTCCATTAAATCGATATTTAGGATAACACGTGATTAAATGGTATTGTTTTCCAAATGGACGTCGCGGGGGTGCTAATCCTTCCCCGCGCGTAATCGACTCCCAAACCTGATTTTGTTTTCTCTCTAGTTTAAAATGCAGACTTTAAAATTGGTTTTTAAAATATTTTACTAAAATCGGTTTTAATAGGTGGCCAATCACACCTAACAAAAAAATATTGGTGGCGACTCCAGTTTGTTTTTAAAATTGCCTAGCAATTCGAAAACCGTTATGACAATAAGTAAATGATGAATAATATAAACCGATAACAAGTAATTGATCGATTTAATAGATAACATAGTACTAAATTATTAATACCATATTAGTATTATGATGAATAAATGGTAGTTAGTAAAAGATTACAAATATTAAAAAATGATGAATAACATAGTAATAAATTTCATAATTAAAATTACAAAAATTTACATAAGCTATTAAAGAAGGATAAAAGAATATTTATATTTTCACAAAATATCAATATCTTTATAACACCAAATATTAATTATACCATTAAGTTTTAAAATTATGTAAACTTAGCAGGTTAGGTCACAATAAAGTTGCATTCTTTTAAATTGAAAACCTTATTAAAATAACATTATTATTAAACAATTGTGAATAGTTAGTAATTTCATAAACCAAATATAGTAATTATACTTTTAAGTTTTAATTAACATGGCTGATTAATAATGTAGTAGTAAATAATGGATAACATAGTAGTAAATGATGAATAATATAATAATAATTGATTAATAACATAGTAGTAATAAATTACAAATAACATGGTAGCAAATAGTTAATAACATAGTAGTAAATGACAGATAACATAATAGTAATACAATTAAAACTAAAATACTAAAAAACCCATTAACTATTTAACTTTTTTTATAAATAAATTGCTATATTTTTATAGTATCAAAATAAATTTTTATTCTTTGATTTGTACCCAAATAAGTCCTTATTTCAAATAAAAATTTGATTTAGGTTAAGGGTTTTTTTAGGTATAAATTAAAGGTTAAGGGCTTATTTAAATACAATAAACTTATTGGAGCTTACTTAGATAAAATGATAAAATTTATGGGGTTTTTTAGTTATTTTAGCGTACAATTAAGTCATTATGTCGCATGCTTTTAGATTGAAAACCTTTTTAAAATAAAATTGTCAGTGAAAATTTTATATAATTTGTAAATGATTAATAACATATTAATAAATTCCATAATGAGAGTTGTAAAAGTTTACATAATCTATTAATAAAAGATAAAATACTTTTTATAATTTTACAAATATCATAATCTTTACTACACTTAACTATAACTATATATATTTAAGTTTTGAAATCATGTTAACTTAGCACTAAATGATTAACAATATAGTTGGAATTTCACATGATAGTAACTAATTAATAAATATTATACATAGTAACTAATTAATAAATATTATACACAGACTCAACCGTTGGCACATGAATTGTATTTCAAGAACTTCTTATCATATGATGAAACAAGTTTCCTCTTTGTATCTTATGTTGGTAATTTAAAAGAATTAATAAATTATATGATATAAATATACTTATGAAATATTTAAACCATTAATAGAAAAAAATTTAATCTTTTAATTATGAATGTTTAAAATGTCACTTTTTAGAAAAAAAAAAAAAACACATAACAAAGCATATTATATAAGAGAAACATCAGATGATAAGAATGAGAAATAAAATGATAATTTTATGAATTACAAATAATTTTTTTTAAAAGAAAGTAATAAATTTTTTTAAAACTCCATTAAAGTTTTTTTATTGGTGCAGCGCAAGTGTATAATAAACTAGTATTTTTTAAAAGTGCTTTTAATAAGTGTGTTGATGGGTTTTTCAGCTGATTGGTAGTTCTTTGATGAGAATAAGTAGAGGTGGCAAAATGAACCCGAACCCGAAAACCCGCCCAGGAAAACCCGAACCCGAACCCGCCCAAACCCGATTTGACCAAAAAGTCAAAAACCCGAACCCGAAAAAGCCCGAACCCGAATGGGCCCGAACCCGAATGGACCCGAACCCGAATGGGCCCGAACCCGAATGGACCCGAACCCGAATGGACCCGAACCCGAATGAGCCCGAACCCGAATGAGCCCGAACCCGAATGAGCCCGAACCCGAATGGACCCGAACCCGAGACCGGCCCGAACCCGAACCCGAATTTAATACTAAAAATAAAAATAAACAAATTGCAATTATTTTTTTTACAAAGCAATAACTTTAATTATTAATTTTATTCTAATTTTTTTAATAATTTAATTAAAATTTAATATATTATATATATATATGATGAAATAATAATTTTATCAAAAAGTAAATTATATTTTGTACTTATAAGTTATAACTTTAACGTCTCATATCATGATGAATTTACAATCTAAATATTTTAAATTCTTGAAAATTTTAAAGATGTGAAAAAAAATTTGACAATAATTCAATTAATCTATAAGGGTAAAAAAATTGACAATAATTCAATTATTTTGGCCTTTTGGGTTATACTTAGACCTGCTCACGGGCCGGGCCTGGGCAGGATATTTTGTGTTCCGGGTCGGCCCGGCCCGGAACAGTAATTTTTATTATAATATTATTTTATTTAATTTTAATTATAAAAAAATAAAAAAAATAAAAAAATTATTTTTTTATTCCAATGAACAGTGTTTCGGGCCTAAACGGGCGGGCCGGGCCGACCCAGGGCCAGGCCTGGGCAGAGAAAATAAAAAAAAAAACTGGGCCGCGGCCCGGCTCATAAGCAGCTCTAGTTATACTTATGCGGTTAGGTTAGGGTGGGTTTAATTGGATTATGGCTTTCATGTGATTTTATTTTAGCGGGTGGATTTAATGGGGTTTTGGGTTTTATGGCCTTTTGGTTTTGGGTATATTTATTATATATTAATAAATAATCATATTAATTATATATTTATTACGTATAATTTAAATATAAATTATATTTTTTAGTACTACTTTATAATTTATACTTTATACTGATGAAAAAAATATAAGTACTCGATATATATATATATATCTTGACTATAAGCATAAATTTTTTGCATTTTATAAGTATATAAACGAATAGATGAAGGCCAGGATTTATTTTTAAAAGTTTTTTATTTTATAGTGAATATAAATTATAATGTATTTATATTTTGAAATTCGAGCTCATCAAATCAATTATTTTAAATATCAATATATTAATTTATAATATATCATATTTTTTATAATAAATTATTTCAAAATTTGATTTTATATAACAAATTAATTTCTTATTCTTTTGGTGCTAACAAATATTAATTTTAAAAAATAAATATAATTAAAAATATCATATAATAGCAAAAGTATAAAAATAAAAATAAAAATAATAATAAATTAATAATTTGTTTTTAGATATAAATATTTAAATTACGTAAAAATGATTACATCTAATATAAAATAAAATAATGTAAAACATACCCGTACCCAGATCGAACCCGAACCCAGACCGAACCCGAATGGGCCCGAACCCGAATGAGCCCGAACCCGAATGGGCCCGAACCCGAATGGGCCCGAACCCGAATGAGCCCGAACCCGAATGGACCCGAACCCGAATGAGCCCGAACCCGGATGGACCCGAACCCGAATGAGCCCGAACCCGAATGAGTCCGAACCCGAATAAACCCGAACCCGAATGAATTCGACCCGAACCCGCCTGAACCCGCCCAATTGCCGCCTGAAATGAAGAAATCGATCAGAAAGACATCGAAATTTGTATTCAAAAACCCATCAACAAAGTGTATATATATAGCACTCTTCCAAAAAAAAAAAAAAAAACTACAAAGAAGAGTCTCTCAAGGAAACAAAAAAACAGCAACAACTGTTACAGTATATATATGCTTATATATAAAAGTGGAAGAAGAATAATGTTTATTGCTCACATATGGAACTTACAATTATTGCTCATTATATAGAGAAAAAGCTAACGAATTATTGCATAAAAATAGGACCCATTAAAAGCAAAAAAGCTAAAGACTTGGTAAAAAACAAATCACTACTTATTTGCTAACAACAAACCACTACTTCAACAATAAAGTAGCTTTGCTGTAAAACAACTCACCACTACTCCACTACCAACAGACTCCTACAGACTAGGACAATAAACTCCTACAGACTAGGACAAAACAAAGACTTATTAACAAACATCAACAATCCCTCCCTTAAACTAATGTTCTCAAACATTCAGTTTAACAGTGAGGCACTCTCCCTTAAACTGAGTCGTCCAAAGTACAGACGCCAAGTAACTTTCTGAGCTTTACAAATAGCATCATCTTGAAGGACTTGGTGAATATATCAGCAACCTGATCTTCTCTCCTGCAATAAATGAGATCAATTACTCCATCTTTTGTGAGATTTCTTAAGAAGTGAAACTTTACATCAATATGTTTGCTTCTGCCATGAAGAACTGGATTTTTGGAAAGCTTTATTGCTGAATTGTTGTCACAATAAATTGTTGTGGCTTTCTTTTGCTTGAATTTCAGCTCTTCAAGAATTTTCCTCAGCCAAATAGCCTGACAAGCACATGAAGTTGCAGCTACAAATTCAGCTTCAATTATTGATAAAGTGACAATAGGCTGCTTCTTTGAAGACCATGAAACAGCTCCTGTTCCCAGTATAAAAGCATACCCTGAAGTACTTTTTCTATCATCTTGATCCCCAGCATAATCACTATTAGTAAATCCAAACAAATCTGACTTTTCTCCCTTCTTGTAGAACAGCCCAAAACCAACAATACCTTGCCAGTAACGAAAAATTCTCTTGGCAGCTAGAAGATGCATCTCTGTTGGGTACTCCATAAATCTGCTTATGAGACTTACTGCGTACATTATATCAGGTATTGTTGCAGTTAAATACATCAAGCTCCCAACAATTTGCTTGTAAAGAGTGTTGTCCACCTTCTTTCTTCCAGGATCCTTTAAAAGTTTCAAACCATACTCAGTTGGGGTAGTCACAGAATTGCAATTAATCATCTTAAACCAGTCTAAATTTCTTGCACATATTTCTTTTGAGAAATAAAAATCCCAGCAGCATATTGCTTCACTTCAATACCAAGAAAATAGTGCATCCCAAGATCAGACATATCAAACTCAACCATCATTGATCTCTTAAATTTGTCAAACAGGGCACTATCATTTCCAGTGAAGATAAGAGCATCAACATATAAACACACAATGAGCATCTTTACTCTATCTATTTTAATAAAAAGTGTTGTTGGAACCTAAAAAATAACAAGTCTCGAAATTTTATATTCGTTAAGCGTGACATTAAAAGAAACTGAAGAAAAGTCGACTTAATTCCTCTTGAAAAATGAAGGTTTTAAAAATGACCTCGAAAAAGATATTGAGTCGCCACTAATCTTTTTTGGCTAGGTGTGATCGGTCACCTATTAAAACCGGTTTTGTAAAATATTTTAAAATTAATTAAAATATTTTTAAAACCAATTTTAAGTCCGCGTTTTAACCCAGAGAAAATCAAAGAAAGCGGGTTCGGGACTCGATTATGTGCGAGGAAGGATTAGCACCCCCGCAACGCCCGTATAAAATGGTACCTTATTAATCGTGTGTTATCTTAAGTCTCGGTAAAAAATCCGTTTTAGATTTGGCATTTCAAAATAATTTCCAATTTAAAGAAAAATAATTTCATTTTTAACTGAAAATGATCCGGAATTTATTAACTAAAAATTTTCCTACATTCCCGAAAATTCGGAAAAATATAAAAATTTTTATTTATTTAGAAAATTTTTCGAATCATTCTCATTTTAAGAAAGATATTCCGTTATTAATGATAATAGATGATTTCCTCCCCGACAACCCGGAAGAGAACACATGAATTATTTTAATTCGGGAATAACTTTGTTTTATTTAAAATCATTATCATTTTCAAAACATTTTTAAAAAAAATATGAACATGAATATATGTGTCATAATAAAGATGATATAACAAAGTCTAGATAACATAATGCAACCTAAATGAAATGACAAAATTTTGAATTGCATAACATATTCTACATGAAATGAAATATCCTAAGTATCATGATATATTCTAAGTGAAATGAAATGACCTAGGTAACATGATATATTCTAAATGAAATGAAATGACCTAAGTAGTATGATATATTCTAAATGAAGTAAAATGATTTAAATGATATGGCAAATTTAAATAACATGGTATATTTTAAATAATATAATCTATATGACATGAAATATAATCTAAGTAACATGAAATGATATGAAACATAAAATAATGTTATCATGGAACATGCATGAAAATAAAAATAATAATGCATGGATATAATACATGCTAAATGATGTAACTAAAATAAATGACTAAATAAAAAGCATAGGGTAGCATGAAATATTCAAAACCATGTAACAAATAATATAACATCATAAAATATAAAATAATAATAATACCATAGAAAATATCATAGAAAGAATCACATATTAAATAAAATGCATGAATATGGAAAATGCATTCCTTTAAATAATGAAATCTGTATATCTAAAAAGATATCCGGCTACCTTAGGAAAATATGTCAAATTAAAATTTCTAAAACAAAAAAAAAATGTGATTTGTTGAAAACAATTTTGAAAATCTTTGGATGAAAATGAAACCTAGCCGAACCCCGCTTTTAAATAGCTCTAAGTTCCTAAAATTGAAAACCAGGACTTGACCACCCTTGAGTCGAGTTCTACAAAATCATTTTTTAAGTTTAAAATGGCCTAGAAACCATCCTAAGACAATAGCTAAATTTCCTAATTGTCATAACATGCCAAATACGAATTCAGCATGCTAGACGCAAATCAATGGAGTCGCCACTAATCATCTAATCTAGGTGTGATTAGTCATCTATACGAATCTATCCTATTTAAAGTAATCCTAAGCTTGACTAAGGCACCTTAAAAAGAATAGGTTCTGGTCTACTTGTCAGAACTAGGTTCGTGAGTATGGTTACGTGTGAGGAAGGATTAGCACCCTCACAACGCCTATCTAAGAGATAGTACCTAATTAGTCTTGTGATACTTAAAAAGTCTTAATTAACTGGTCTTGTCTATCCTATTTTTATTTTAATTGTTAAAGTTAGAAATCTCGAAGATTATTTTTTAGGTCTTCCTTCCATTCATTATGGAGAAATTACTAAAAAATGTTTCCTCACCTTGAGAGTATTCAAAAGAAACCATTCGTTCTATTGAAGAGGCTCCGTCGTCAGAAAAGTTAATTTGTTTAATCAAATTATTTCTCTTAAATTAATCTTCCAAAATTAATCCACATTTTATTAATGTTTGTTCGAAAAATAAATTTTGATTTTTAATATCGAAAATTATCCCTTAAAATATTTTTCCATTCGTTCTGGAGAATTTTCAAGAGAATTTTTCACCTAGAAATTTTTTAAAAGTCAACCATTCGCAACTTTCTTGAATTTCATCATCGGAAAAAATCTTAATTTATTCTTCAATTTTAAATTAAGCATTTAATATGGAAAATCAATTTTAGAAAAAGATATTGAAAATTAATTATTCTTAAAAAAAATAAATTTTTGATTTTTTGTTGGTATTGAAATTAATCTCTTAAAATATCTTTCCATTCATTCTGGAGAAATTTTTAAGAGAAATCTCTCACCTAGAAATTTCTCAGAAATTAACCATTCGTAATTTTTTTGAATTTCATCATTGGAAAAATCTCAATTTATTAATTTAAAAATAAATAATCTTCCACTAATAATTAATCTAATCTAAAAATAAATTAATAATTAATAATATTAAAAATATAAAATTATTAATATACACTAAAATATAAAATATAAAGTATAATATAAAATATAATATAATATAATAATAGTTTTCTTAAAAATAATAGTAGTTTTTTTCTAAAAATATATGGTTAGTAAAATAATTAATAATAATAATAAATAATAAATAGTAGATAATAATAATATAACCTGCAAAACTAACAAAATCATTAGTAAGTAATAGGTGAACAAAATGAAATAAAAAAAAAAGTGAAACAAAGCAAAAGAAACCATTAACCAAGACGTAACAAAACAACAAACAAGCAGGTGGGATTCAGCCCAGGCACGGGCCTGCCTGGGCCGACCCACATGCTCCTTCTTTAAACATCTTTTTTTTTTTTATATCATACTTTTACCTGATTTCTACAAAAAAAATCTCATTTTCTCTGAAAAAAATCTTCAAGAACACTGATGAATGTTCTTCACTGCCCAGATTTCGATCACCTGCCGCCACCACTGCCGTCGACCAGTCGTCGCCACCACCGATGATCAAAAAAATCCAAAAAAAATCTTAAAAAATCTCATTTTCTCTGAAAAAAATCTTCAAGAACACTGATGAATGTTCTTCACTGCCCAGATTTCGATCACCTGCCGCCACCACTGCCGTCGACCAGTCGTCGCCACCACCGATGATCAAAAAAATCCAAAAAAAATCTTAAAAAATTCTCCTTGATCTCCTCGTTCCAAAAACCAAATTAGTTTCAGCCGAATCTCTCTAGAATCTCCTAGATCTGAAATCGAAGTTCGAAACTTCACCTCCTCCGATCTACTCGGTTAGCCGTCGAATGGCCACCAGCTTTTAGTATGTGCTTCCTCTAATTAAAACCCAACTTTTCTTTCTCAAGAATTTTTTCGAAACAAATTCTAACTCTCACTTTTGAATTTTCAAATTTTTTCTCACAAAAAAAAAATATTTTTTTTATTTCGAAAAAAACCTATAATTGCTTCTAACTCTCCTTGATTTCTGATCTCTTTCACTGATGTCCTTTTGATTGTGGTGCTTGGGTTCTTTTTTATAGGGAAGAGATCTAGTTCTACTAGAACTAGGAGTTTCAATTTAATCCCATTTTTTAGAGTCCTATTTCAATCCAAAAAGGTTATTTGTTTCAACCAAAACTTTTTTTTTTTCATTTTTTATTAATTCCGAATTTCTTTTGATTTTTCCTTTAATTTTTGAAATTATCCAAAAAAATTTTGATTTCTTTTCTTTCTCTTTTAATAAAGAAAAAATTAAACCCGGATAAAATCCGGTGTCTACAGTTGCCCCTCTTTGTGCATTCCCTGAGAAACAGGGGATGTGCAAAGACGTAGACACCCTACTGAGTCCTATGTACTTAAAGAAAATCCTATTGTAGAAAAGCTCCTTTCTATTGTAGAAAAGCTCCTTTAAACGAGGCATAAACTTTAAATAAACTTACCGTAAAAACATACTCCTCCACCGAGGCATCAATTTTAAATGAAAATACTCCTCCACCGAGGCTTCAACTTTAAATAAAAACTCCTCCAACGAGGCTTCAACTTTAAATAAAAACTTCTCCACCGAGGCTTCAACTTTAAAAGAAAATACTCCTCCACCGAGGCTTCAACTTTAAAAGAAAATACTCCTCCACTAAGGCTTCAACTTTAAAAGAAAATACTCCTCCACCGAGGCTTCAACTTTAAAAGAAATACTCATCCACCGAGGCTTCAACTTTAAAAGAAAATACTCCTCCACCGAGGCTTCAACTTTAAAAGAAAATACTCCTCCTCCGAGGTTTCAACTTTAAAAGAAAATACTCCTCCACCGAGGCTTCAACTTTAAAGAAAAAACTCCTCTACCGAGGCTTCAACTTTAAATGAAAATACTCCTCCACCGAGGCTTCAACTTTAAAAGAAAATACTCCTCCACCGAGGCTTCAACTTTAAAAGAAAATACTCCTCCACCGAGGCTTCAACTTTAAAAGAAAATAAAGAAATTTGCAAAATTCTCAAATGTAAATGTAGACTTCAAAAATCTTACCTTAAGTCCCGAAAGAAATCGCTAACCTCGCAAATTATCATTCCAAACCCATGTTCAAATCATACTAAATACCTGAAATAAACTTTCTTGTGTGCAGATAAATGCAATGCAGTACATGAATGCCATGAATGCCGATGCATATCGTGCAAATGGATGTCATGAATGCTCTGTAAATCAACTCCCTGAATTTTTTGATAAAAGGTTCTCAAGCTCGTCATTCATCTCTGTTCGCGCTAGGCTTCAAACTGGTGGAACGAATCTTATTATCTCTTTCAGTTTTCAAAATCTGCTGAATATGAACAAGTTTCCTTCTTCGAAAATTTCACAACACTAACCATTCTATATCTCATCTTATGCCAGCTTAACTGGGCTTTAACATTCCATCCGGGAAATTCTCATCTTCAAGGATTCTCACTTTTAAAAATCAGATCTTATTTCATCTCCTGACTTTTCTGTTCAATTATCCATAGATTTCTCATAAAAATAAATACAGGGATCTCTTAAGATCATATTCCAATTTATCAATCATTATTCTAATTTCATAGCAAACGCAATGCATGATGCATTCCCTCTATTCAATGCAAAGGTATAAAGTTGAGAATAACAAATAGAATAACAAATGGAAGACAAAAAATAGGCTGGAAAGAAAGATCTTTATTATCAAAATAAGGAAAAGAATTCATCTCAAGGAATAAAAGAGCATCTCAAAAGGTTTATCAAAAAGGTGTTAGGATAACAAAAAAGTATCCAAACAATGAATACTTAGACAATCTTAATAGTTCATTCAAAATTCTCATCTAAAAACCAATCCCGATCGATGTCTTCAATCTTTTAGAGTTCATCAAACTAGACATTGTCCCCATCCTCATGAAATTTTCTGGATGACGCTGATCCTCCTCATATCTAAGCCGCCTTTTCGGGTTTTCAACTTAGACAACCCCCATTGACCCAAACCGCCCTTTTCGAGTTTTCAATTTGAGTCCTCTTTTTTCTTTTCTCTTTTTTTCTTTTTTTTTTCTCTTTTTTTTTCGTTCTTTTTTCTCATTTTTTTCTTCAAAGAAACATTTCTCCACAGTATTTGGCAAATCATCTTCATTTGTCTTTCTCAAAATAATGATTCCTTCGAAAATGCTTTTTACTTCATAAGAACTCCACAAATAGTTGTGTACTATCTGCAATGGCCATGTGACTTAAGAGCAATTTCTTCAAAACTTTCTCAAAGTATCAAGAAGAACTTTCCCTCATCCTGTGTTCGTCTCAATCTTCTCGGAGGCAATTAAGCATATCAAAGTGTAACAAGCCCTTTTTTTTCTTTTTTTGGAGTTGTCTTCATGCATCTAAGCTTCATTGTCTCTTGATAATACCACAAGCGTGTCCTAATTCAATACATGATTTCCAATTCAAACATTCACATTTGATCAAAATGGACTTTTCCAGGTACGTAATGTAGGCCAAGGTTTTGGGGTTATGAAAGAATGGATAAAATAGGCTCAAACATGTGTTTAAAGGTATTCAAACCAAGGATCTTTTTATCTCAAAACACTTCATTTCCAAGATAATCGAGTCATGGATCATTTCTTTTTCAATGAGGATTTTCAAAACTTTGTGCATCTGTCTTTTCATTTCTTTTTTTTTTTCTTTTTTTTTTGCCCTTTTTTTTTCACAAAGGGAGTTCAAAGTTTTGGAACTCAATCCATCTCATCACTGCCTCTATGACATAAGGCATTCTTTACATGGCATAGAAATATGATCCAATCCTTTGTTCTCCTCTAGAAAGATATCTTTCCATACTTGCCCCCCGGTGTGGCGGCTGATCCTTAGTTGGGCTTATTCGAAAAAAATCCAATAGGCTCAAAAGGGGTAGCAAAGGATAATTTCTTATTTTGTGAAAGAAATATGAAAGATAGCCATTATCATCTCAAATGTAAATATTTTCATCAAAGAACATTTATTGAAAATGACAAGCTTATAGAAATTCACCACAAGGAATCTACATGCTTGTAAAGGAATTCAACAACCATTAATATACTTGTGAAGCAATTCTGCCAATTTTCTTCCAATCATGCCAAAACTGCATATCAACTTTCATCTTTTTCACAATAATCTCCACAAAATCAAATGGCAAAGTATGGTCATATATGTTCAAATTCACCAATGCGGAAATAACTTTCAAAATTGAATCCCAAATTATTATGAAGATTGTCTTTGTATTCATTACTTGCAATCCTGAAATTGAATTGAATCGAAAGAATATATATTGGTATATAAAAAAAGAAAGGCAACAATGAAAGAAAGGAAAAATGACAACCATGAATGAAAGAGGGAATGAAAATGCTCCTTGCTCCTAATTTATTAAAATAATGAGAAATAAACTAGCCCATACATAAAAGACCATCCCTGATGCCTTTGGGCTTGAGCAAATAGGGACTTGACTCACTGCATTACATTTTATGAGATTCAAGGATAACCGGCAGTTTTGTCACTTTCCAATTACCCAACTCCATTTCAGGTGAGCACGGGTATACCAACAACTCTTCATCAACATCAGATTTCATTCCTGCTTTCTCCACCATTTGAATAGAAAGCTCAGAAAATGCTGCTTCTAGATTTGGTGGAGGTGCATCGGGATAAATGCATCCCTCCAAACGAAAAGTGGAATAAAGATGAGGACAGACCATCTTTCTCGGCTCCCACTCATACCCTTTCACACGAGCCAATCTTTTCTTCCTCTTCTCGAACTCGACCATCTCCCAATCCCTCCTGGTTGGCCTGTAGCCTAACCCAAACCTTTCTCTGTTTACTTGAATCTCTGGCATCTCCCTGATCCCTTGAAGATGCTTCCCTAATCCAGAACCAACTCGCCAACCCATCCCAATAGTTTGCTTGAACAACATGCTAACAGTTCGAGAAAAACGCGGACCAGGCACTTTTGACCCTTCACCAACATATGTCGCATTGATGAACTCAAACGATCTGAAAGAACACTCCAATGCTTCATCAGCTGGCTCGACATAAGGCGTAGTTGGGGACTAGGTTACCAACAAATCCTCTTCCACGTTGACACATACCAGATAATCCTCCATAACAAATTTGATTTTCTGGTGTAACGATGAGGGAACTGCCCCTGCCATATGAATCCATGGCCTTCCCAATAGACAACTGTAAGATGGTGAAATCTCCATAACCTGAAACTTTATCTTGAAAGTACAAGGCCCAATCTGCAGAGGCATCTCAATATCTCCCAAAACCGCTCGACGGGTCCCATCAAAGGCTCTCACAATCATGTGACTAGGTTGAATATGAGACACATCTATCGGAAGCTTGGACAATGTAGTCATTGGCATAACATTAATGGAAGAGCCATTATCAATAAGTACTTTAGCCATGACATGACTTTTGCACTTGACCGTGATATGGAGGGCCTTAGTACTGCCCCTGCCTTCCAGAGGAATCTCATCATCATTAAAGGTTATAAAATTGGTAGCCACCAGATTTCCTGCAATATGACCCACATTTTCCACGAAAATATTGTGAGGCACATGTGCCTTATTCAAGACCTTTAGCAAAGCTTCTCTGTGAGGCTCAGAATTCAACAATAGTGACAACAACGAAATTCGAGCTGGCATCTTATTCAACTGTTCAACCACACTGTATTCACTGTGTTTCATCAGTTTCAAAAATTCACAAGCCTCTCTCTCAGTCATAGGCTTCTTATATTTCGTATCCCGAACCGCCAACGGGTTCGTTTTGCTTCCTGGCTCTTCATTCTTTTTTTTTCCACTGCTTTTCCTTTCTTGTCCCTATCAAGTATATCAGGCGAATAACAACGCCCACTCCGAGTCACTCCCCCTACTCCAGTTAAATTGGCAGCTTCAGGATTAATCATGACATCACATCCATATCTCCATGGTATTGCTTTATCATTTTGATATGGAAATGGACTAGGGACACTGATCGTAATAACAGGATTTTTGATCCCCGTTGGCTTCTCATCCTCGAACTGACTCGCCTTTTTCTCATAGAAGAATGTGATCGGTTTCACAACAGGCACCGAAGATTCTCCAATTACCTAATCAATTTCATCTGCCCCAAACTCTGTGTAAAACTCGATCCGGGAGAGATCCATCAATTTTTGTAACTCCTGTGGGAATTCAACACAACCTTGCAAAGAATGGCCAACTATACCTTGGTGATACTTGCAAATCTTGCTTGGATCATATTCACCAAGATAGCTACCTAAATTAGCCTGTATAGGACTAATCATGCTAGTTTTAACCAGGACATTGAAAATGTAATCCATTGATGTCGTAACCTCATCCACTTTTCGCTTGATTATGGTGATCTTGCCGTCTCCCAAACCATTTACTGCCGGCCTTGCATGGTTTGGTAGCGGATTACCGTTGACGTTCGGGCCACCTTTCTCCTCAAAATTTATCAACCCGGCCTTAATCAAACCTTGCACTTTTTACATCAGAGCTGTGCAATTTTCGATGGAGTGTCCCACGTTTCCCGAATGGTAGCCGCATCGGACATTAGGATCATACCACCTAGGGTATGGAGGTTTCAAAGGTTCCAAGTGTACTGGTGCAACCAGATGGTTCTTGATAAGATCTGGAAGCAAGTCTGCATAAGCCATGGGAATCGGATCAAACGATATTTTTTCCTGGTTAGCTCGTGGTCCCCTCGGATTACTTGTGGGTTTATTGGCTTGTAGAGATGGCCCAACTGGAGGAGCCAATGGTCTTGGGCGGAAATTAGGTTGGAATATCTGTGGAGGTGCAGGTGGATAAGCATATGAAACCGGATTGATGGCATTGGTATTCGGGTAGATGGCTGGTACACGGACTGCGGGAAATGCAGGACGTAACCTCCCGTTTGTTGCCCCGCATATGCAACAGTCTGGACGTCAGCTTCTTTCTTCTTTGTCACACTATTCCTTTTCACAACAGATTCTCCCCCTTCAATTTTGCCACTTTTGATGGCATTTTCTATGATTTCGTCGGAAATCACCATATCAGCAAAGTTCTTTGTGGCATTCCCAATCATCATGTCGTAGTACGGAGCCTTAAGAGTACTAACGAACAGTACCGTAGTCTCTTTCTCAGTCAGAGGTGGCTGGATCTGGGCAGCAATATCCCTCCATCTCTGGGCATAGTCCTTAAAACTTTTGGTGGACTTCTTCTCCATATTTTGTAGAGACAAACGGTCAGGAGCCATATCAAAAATATGCTTATATTGGCTGATGAATGCCTTGGCCAATTCTTTCCAAGTACGAACCTGATTCCTGTCTAGTTGAACATACCATCTAGCAGCGGACCCCGTAAGACTATCCTGAAAGACATGGACTAGCAGCTTGTCATTTCTGGTGGGGGCTGCCATTTTTCGGCAGTACATGGTGACATGAGATATGGGACACTTGGACCCATCAAACTTTTCAAAGTCAGGAGTCTTGAACTTAGGCGGGATTACTACATCCGACACTAAACAAAGCCCCTCAGCATCCATAGAACAATAGCAGTCTAAACCCTCAACAGCTTGAAGCCTTTCTTCGATCATCTTCATTTTACGAGACTCGATCTCTTCTGCCACTTTCAGCTTCTCTAACTCTTTGGGATCGTCCAAATCTGGAACTTGGACTGGGTCTATCTTTGTTCCAGGAACAGGAAAAGTGAATCCTGGGATTTGAGGTTGGCCGTATGGGTAAGTGAATCCTTCCATGTAGGGCATCTGCTGTAATTGTTCATGTTGCGCTTGAGGTCGAAAACCGGGCGGACATAAAGATTCACCCACGTTTTGCTCTTTTCCTAGAGAACCAGGTTCATCATCCTTATTCTCCCCTTTCAGACTTCTTATCATTTCCAGCAAAGAACTTAACTGCTCTCTAATCTCATCCTGAGCTTGTTCTACCTTATCTATCCTTGAAGATTGCTCTTCGGCCATTTCTCTAACTCTTGATCTGGTGTTGTAAGAGTGAGAAGACTGTCTCGAAGATTCTGACTGTCGAGCTATCCTTGAACCTTTAGCAAAATTTCTTAAATCAGGATGATATGCTTAAAACTTTAAATCTAAATTGATGATGTTTATGCACATATGGATGAAATGCTATGAAAGAACACCAGCCACATAACAAATATAGATAAAAAGAATTTTATAAATAAAATTACCAAATTCATAGAAATCCTAAAACCAAAGCAATCCTAAAAACACAAAAAATAAAACTTCAACTGGTCCTAAAACATAAAAAATGAAAAGTTCTTACAAAGAATCCTAAAATCATAAATCTAAAAAAGAAAAATCCTAACGCCTCCAAATGAACTTGACAATCTGACGGTAGTGAGACTGAGCTTCATCCAAAAGTTCGTATATGAGATGGCCGTTTTCATGGAACGGATGTACTTTCGCCTTAACCTCCATGATCCTATCATACATGTCTTCTGCCTTATGGGATGCCACATCGAAATGGTCAAACATATTTTCCAGAAGATTCTGCTTTTTAGAGTCCGTATCTCAGAGTTTGGAACATTCTTCCTTCAAGTTCATTAATTCGGTAACCAATTCCTGGCAATCAGCTACTCTTATTTCTTGGTCAAACAATAACTCCCCATTTTCATCTTTTAGACGTCCGACCTCGGTAATCAAAAGCGAATATTTATTTTCCATAACTGTCAAGGATTCTTTCAAAGTGTCGCCATCTTCAGTGAGTTCCCAAATAGTGCCATCTCTTTCCACTAAACCATCCCCCAACTTTCAAACTTTTAATCGAAGCTTCTTGGCCTTACTTTTTTCTTTGTTCAAGCCTTTTTCTAACTCTTCTACCCTCGATTGCAACTTTTGGTTTTCTTCTCCCAATCCATCTTTCTCTTATTGTAGCTTCCTTTTATCCTTTTCTATCCTTAGCATAGGATCCAAGGCTATAACCTTGGTTGAACCGTCTGAACTTCTTTTGCAAGGAATTACAATATCGTTTGCTCTTCTGGCCTGCCACACAGAGTATTCAGGAGTAGTGTTCCATGAGATACTACCCCCTTCAACTCTAACCATTAATTTCCAAGCCTTTGTGAGTTCTTCTATCCTGTTGATAACCCCTTTGTCTGGATAAGAGAAATCCATCTGGTTAAGTTTGTGGTTCATTGGTATGAACTGCTTATACCCCGCCTGTCTCCGTACCATGATGGGAGAGTAGCTAATGACACCCCAAAGTCCCAAGAGAGGAACCCAAGGTTGATCACCGCAGCTAAATAACATAGGTCTATGAGGCATCCATGGTGCTTTCCAGATCACTTGTCGGCTTGTAAGTTCTCGCAACATTGCTACCCATTCTTCTTTTGACCTTGATTCAAGCCATATGCTTTCACAGAACTCCTTGATGGGGATACTAGTGGTGAAGTACGGCTTTCAGAACTTCGACTCTTAGCACTCGAAATGACTTTTCATCCAGATGTAGAGCAACTGTAAACATCCGATGAAACACCCTTTTCCATTTCTCCTGCAGTGATTTAGTGACCTGATAGACTCGGCTAATATAGCTGGAGCCGTATTAATCTGGTGTTGAACTTGGTCCAAGAAATTCACCACAGTTGTTTCAACATGTCCCAATATCTTCGGGAAAACCACAAGTCCGTAAATAGCCAAAGCCATCACCTCCAAACCTTTATCATCATCCGGGTGTTTGACAATGAAGTTTTGGAGAACATTCCATGGAATACCAGTGCTTTTACCCTTTGTTTTTACAATCTTGTCAACTTCTGTCAAGCTGATTCCCATGATCTTTGCTATCTTCTTCCGATAACCTGTCTTGTTCTTCCAGTAGACTTTGTCTGGATTAGGAGGATCCAAACGAAGTAGTGCTGAATACTCTTCTATAGTTGGAACCATATCTACTTCGTTAAACACGAAGCACCTGTATGACGGGTCCCAAAACTGCATCATGGCTCTTACCAAGTTATTATCGACTTCAACAGATAGGAGCAAAGCCAGGTCCCCATACTTTCGTCTGAATATTTCTTGTCGAGTTCCATCCCAAGAATGCCAAAAATTGATAAGATCTTCAAAGTTGTTCTGTGCCAGATCCATGTGAACTCTCTCGGGAAGAGTAGAGACATACCCGACTGGAAGGCAATCTCCTGTACTTTGTTGGATTGCTTCAAACCTAAGCTTCAAACTACTGGCAGACTCACGCTTGGCGACTGTCAGGTTTTCCGTGGATTCAGTAGACATTCTTTTTATCTAGATCGTTATGTGGCAAGATGACTTTATGAATATGCATGATGTATGAAAATAAAGAAACAAACAGTTAGATGTTATGTCAACAAACTTATGAAAAGATAAAAATACAACATGTGTAAGCACTACATCATCATGGTAAGCATAAAAACAAACGTGTTAGGTAAACAAAGCATCATGTTAATGATAAAAGTATAGGGTAAGAAGTGTCCCTTCATGTGTCCTAAATTCGGGTTCTCCTCTACATAAGGTTGGATATGGCTCTATCTTAAAGTTTGGCCACTTAAGTATTGTTTATATGCTGGGTTTAGGATACTTGACCAAGCTAAAAAGGTCCCCAAATTGCTCCTTAACATCATCCATGTAGGATGAGTAAGGCACCCCATTCCTCACCCATTACAGGCTCCAACCGGAAGGATTCAGTTCGGGTGAGAGTATTTTCCAAAGTTATGGCGGAGGTTTATCACCTCTCAAAGACTTTGGTACTTTACACTCTGAAGGTGTTTCGCTAGCCGTTGCGGAGGTTTTCACCTCTCGAGGCGTAGGTACTTTACTCCCTCCTAAAAGGGACGAGTCCGGGTATAGGACTTTATGATATGCAATGTGTCATGTGTGCGAAGGGACATTCAAACCTTCCTTTACCACAAATGTACAAGAAACAAAAGTTGTTAGTACAAATAACAAAATCAAAATCAAAAATCAAAATCAAAATCAAAATCAAAAATAAAAATAAATAAATAAATAAATAAATACATAACAATTAAACACTTAAAGACTAATATTTCAAACCTAAAGTATCACAAGACTAATTTATGGCTCGACTCTCTAATGTCCCAGCGGAGTCTCCAACTGTCATAACGTGCCAAATACGAATTCAGCATGCTAGACGTAAATCAATGGAGTCGCCACTAATCATCTAATCTAGGTGTGATTAGTCACCTATACGAATCTATCCTATTTAAAGTAATCCTAAGCTTGACTAAGGCACCTTAAAAAGAATAGGTTCTGGTCTACTTGTCAGAACTAGGTTCGGGAGTACGGTTACGTGTGAGGAAGGATTAGCACCCTCACAACGCCTATCTAAGAGATAGTACCTAATTAGTCTTGTGATACTTAAAAAGTCTTAATTAACTGGTCTTGTCTATCCTATTTTTATTTTAATTGTTAAAGTTAGAAATCTTGAAGATTATTTTTTAGGTCTTCCTTCCATTCATTCTGGAGAAATTACTAAAAAATGTTTTCTTACCTCGAGAGTATTCAAAAGAAACCATTCATTCTATTGAAGAGGCTCCGTCGTCGGAAAAGTTAATTTGTTTAATCAAATTATTTCTCTTAAATTAATCTTCCAAAATTAATCCACATTTTATTAATGTTTGTTCGAAAAATAAATTCTTATTTTTAATATCGAAAATTATCCCTTAAAATATTCTTCCATTCGTTTTGGAGAATTTTCAA
Organism: Fremontodendron californicum; assembly: GCA_030761205.1. Lineage (NCBI taxonomy): Eukaryota > Viridiplantae > Streptophyta > Magnoliopsida > Malvales > Malvaceae > Fremontodendron > Fremontodendron californicum. Next base: position 20,701,518 of record JAULJL010000022.1, on the reverse strand, counting down.
TAGAATTTTTCTCACCTAGAAATTTCTTAAAATTCAACCATTCGCAACTTTGTTGAATTTCATTATCGGAAAAAATCTTAATTTATTCTTCAATTTTAAATTAAGCATTTATTATGGAAAATCAATTTTAGAAAAAGATATTGAAAATTAATTATTCTTAAAAAAAATAAACTTTTGATTTTTTGTTGGTATTGAAATTAATCTCTTAAAATATCCTTCCATTCATTCTAGAGAAATTTTTAAAAGAAATCTCACATAGAAATTTCTCAGAAATTAACCATTCGTAATTTCTTTGAATTTCATCATTGGAAAAATCTCAATTTATTAATTTAAAAATAAATAATCTTCCATTAATAATTAATCTAATCTAAAAATAAATTAATAATTAATAATATTAAACATATACAATTATTAATATACACTAAAATATAAAATATAAAGTATAATATAAAATATAATATAATATAATAATATAATAACAGTTTTCTTAAAAATAATAATAGTTTTTTTCTAAAAAATATGGTTAGTAAAATAATTAATAATAATAAATAATAATTAGTAAATAATAATAATATAACCTGCAAAACTAACAAAATCATTAGTAAGTAATAGGTGAACAAAATGAAATAAATAATAATAAAAAAAAAGTGAAACAAAGCAAAAGAAACCATTAACCAAGACGTAACAAAACAACAAGCAAGCAGGTGGGATTTAGCCCAGGCAGGGCCGCGCGGGCCTGCCTGGGCCGACCCACCTGCTCCTTCTTTAAACATCATTTTTTTTTTTATCATATTTTTACCTGATTTCTACAAAAAAAATCTCATTTTCTCTAAAAAAAATCCTCAAGAACACTGATGAATGTTCTTCACTGCCCAGATTTCGGCCACCTGCCGCCACTACTGTCGTCGACCAGCCGCCGTCGCTGCCGCCACCTGTGATCAAAAAATCCGAAAACCAAATCTTAAAAAATTCTCCTCGATCTCCTTGTTCCAAAAACCAAATTAGTTTCAGCCGAATCTCTCTAGAATCTCCTAGTTCTGAAATCGAAGTTCGAAACTTCACCTCCTCCGATCTACTCTGTTAGTCGTCGAATGGCCACCAACTTTTAGTATGTGCTTCCTCTAATTAAAACCCAACTTTTCTTTCTCAAGAATTTTTTCGAAACAAATTCTAACTCTCACTTTTGAATTTTCGAATTTTTTCTCACAAAAAAAATATTTTTTTTATTTAAAAAAAAAAAAAACTATAATTGCTTCTAACTCTCCTTGATTCTCTTTCACTGATGTCCTTTTGATTGTGGTGCTTATGTTCTTTTTTATAGGGAAGAGATCTAGTTCTACTAGAATTAGGAGTTTCAATTTAATCCCATTTTTTAGAGTCTTATTTCAATCTAAAAAGGTGATTTGTTTCAACCAAAACTTGTTTTTTTTTTTCATTTTTTATTAATTTCGAATTTCTTTTGATTTTTCCTTTAATTTTCGAAATTATCCAAAAAAAAATTTTTTTCTTTTTTTTTTCTCTTTTAATAATAAAAAATAAAATTAAACCCGGACAAAATCCGGTGTCTACACTAATCAGCCCCCTCTAAGTAACTTAGCCAAAACAAAAAAATGATTTTCCCTCAAATTCGAATCTGACTCTACTGTCCAATTTTAAAACACGATTTTTAACCTATTTTTAAAAATTCAGAAAAATCTAAAAAAAAGAAATACTGGACACTCAGAACATGTAAAACTACACGAGTAAAAATTGGCTTAATTTTCTGATCAAAGATAACTTCCCAAAAAAATCGAAAAAATTCGAAAACTGGGTGAAAACTGTTTTACCAAAACACATTTTTTTTTTGCCTTTGATAAAATCATTTAAAAATCAAAGTAAAAATGTTGGAGACTCTCCTAAGGACCTACAAACAGTAGCTAAAACTTTTTAAGAATTTAGACAAAAATTGGCTAAGTAAAAAAAAAAAATCACAAAAGTAGAATAATCAATTTGACAACTCTTTAATTTTCCACATGTATGCTCAAGTGAGCATGACTTTGAGCCAATGATTGGCCTAAGTCATAAATCATGTGGTATGACATGAGATGCATGAACAAACAACAAATTTAAGGCATGAAATGCATGATTTAAAACCTAAATGACATGAAAAATGCATGGCATGAAGAATATGGCCTAGACCTAACATAAACTTGCACGGCAATAAATGCAACCTAGGTCTAAACATGCATGGAATGCATGGCAATGCTAATGAAACCTAGACCTAAAAAATGCATGGCAATAACACAAACACATAGCATGCTAAATCAAAATGCACAAACTCATGGCATGGAAATGCAAACAAGTCAACAAACATGATGAAAATGCACATGCAATGCAAAGAAGATGAAGGTGGCCGAATGGTCCTAAGCTTAAACGAGCATGGTATTTTCACAAACATATGACATACTAACATGAAAGATACACAAACTCATGGCATGGAAATGCAAACCTATCAACTAGCATGATGAAAATGCATATACAAAGCATAAAAAATGAAGGCAACGAATGGTTTTAAGCCTAAATGAGCATGTCATTTTCACAAACACGTGGTATATTAAATCAAGATACACAAACTTATGGCATCGAAATGCAAACAAGTCAACAAACATGATGAAAATGCACATACAAAGCATAAAAAATGAAGGTAGCCGAATGGTCCTAAGTTTAAATGAGCATAGCATTTTCACAAACACATGACATACTAACATACAAGACTAAAAAAAAAATGCTAAACCATGCAAACATGAAGTAAAGGCATGAAAACAGCTAGGCATTTTCACAAACACTTAGCATAGTAAAATGCAAATCATGAACAACTCAAAAATGTTGAAAACAAAAAATTAAAAGATGGTAGACAAAGGAAGTAAACATGAAGACAAGATAATAAAATAAAAAATGGAGGTAAGTAAGCAACAAAATTAAAACAAGCTTCATATTTTTTTTATTTAAAGAAAATATGAAACATAAAAAAACATGCTAGTCATCACCAACAATATGACACAAAAATCAAAAACCAACCATTAAAAAAAAAAAAACATTCGGCCACCTAAAAAATCATGTAAAAAAATTTTGTTTTAAAAATTTTTCTAGAATGTATTAAGGAAAAACTTGAAAAGAAAGCTTAAAAACACATATTTTAAAATTATAATCAAAAGAAACTCACCAAATATCAAATGAAAACAACAAATCAAGAATGGAAATGCAAGAAAAGTGCAACAGTATGGTGCTTTAAGCTATCTCTAAAAGCTATATTGCAAGCTTTTCCTCTTCTTACTTTTTTTTCCTTTCTAAACTTTCTTTTTGCCTTTCAAAAAATGGAGAGCATTCATAAAAATCAGAGAGTGAAAGAAATGAAAGAGAGAGACCGCCCTTTGATAGCGTGGCCGGTTGGCATAGAAGAGCCTAGGAGGTTCTAGAATTTTTTAGCCAAATTTCATCCAATGCCCTTCAATCCAAGATGCTTTCTATGTAGAATTCTCACCCTTAGATTAAAATAAACAGTCCTTGAATTATGATGTCATGAAGATGTTATCCTAAATCAAGAAAAATAACTATCTTCCTCCTCACTCTTGGCCTTTTGATTGAAAAATAAAAAAATATATACCCTCCTTTGGGCCTTGGCCGGCTGACCCTTCACCTTCCCAGCCCATGCTTCATTTTTTAAATGCAAGAAAACACTCTTTTTGGTTTCTTCGATAAAATGACCTTTTTGACCCCCAAACCTAAATAAATAGCAAACGGACTCCAAATTCAAATTTTATTTTTTTAATACTTCTGAAATAATAGAAAAATGAATTCTGAAAGTTTTCAAAAATTTTCAAGCCCATTTGCTATTTTTTAGATTTTTTTCTTCCAAAATTACCCTTTTGTGCACCCGAACTTTTACCATTTTGTAAACGAGCTCCAAATCTGGATTTTTCTTCACCAAACTCTTTCAAATAAATTAAAAGTGATATATGCAAATTTTCAGAATTTTTGGAATTTATTTGCTATTTTTTCGGGATTTATCTTCTTGAATTTCAGCTTAGTGGGCCTGGAATTTGACATTTTGCAAACGAGCTCCAAATCCGGATTTTCTTTCGCCAATCTCTTCCAAATAATTTAAAAATGAGATATGAACATTTTCAAAAATTTTGGAACTCGTTTGCTATTTTTTTTGGATTTATCCTTTTGAATTTCTGCATAGTGGGCCGAGGATTTGGCCATTTTGTAAACGAACTCCGAATCCAGATTTTATTTTTCCAATATATTTGAAATGATTTAATAATGAGATCTGAAAATTTTCAAAATTTTTGGAGCTCATTTGCTATTTTTCTCGAATTTTCCAAGTTTGCCCTTTTGTTTCCACAACCCAGTTTTGCTCAAAACAAGTTCGATTTCCAGATTTTCTTCTTCTGTGCCTTTGTCATATATTAAATTGGAGCTGGTCCGAAATCACCCAATTTTTACAATCAAATTCCCTTCCGTTTTGATTTCTCCTCTTTTCAGTATCGGGAATCTCCTCGTTTTTCCGTTTTTCCTCCAATCGGCTCTTTCCTTGGAATTATTTCAAACTGAGCCTTGGGCTATCCTTGTTTACTTATTGCTCATCAATTAGGGGCTTTAGTTTTACCAAATTGGGCCATTTCTGCAATTTTCCCTAATTTCACCAAAAATCCACTAAAAACCCTAATTCTCGATTTTTTTTCAAATTGATTTTTCCTTCAGTTTTTCTTTCAAGTAGCTTCTCCATTACCCACAGTCAGTGCTTATCTTTCATTTAGAACCTTCAACTCCGATCAATTTGATCGTTTAAGCATTTTTCCCTAAATTTTTCGAACTAGGGTTTCCTTTCTACTAAATCTCCGTAACCCAAGTTCCGAACTCCATATCTTTCAATATAGACCTCAGATTATCAAAATTCTTTCACCATTTTTCAATTGAACTTCGAATCTTGATTTTAAAAGTGGGTTGACTTTTTTAATAGTTGACTTTTTGAGGTTGACTTTTTTGAGGTTGACTTTTTTGGGGTTGACTTTTCAAGTTTGATTTTTTATGTCTGCTTTCTTGAACTAAGTCACGGAGTACCACCTGCAGGATGAGAAAAATCTTTTTGCATTCTAAAACATCAGTTTAAGAAGAAAACATACCTGTTTTAGTGATCCAGACAAAATTAGGTGTCTACAAGTGTATGTTCATATGGTCATTTTTAAAGCCTTCATTCAGGAAATAAGCATCAATGTGACTATACTAAGCCCTTGGAGCTTGTTTTAGTCCATAAAGTGCCTTTTTTAATTTATACACTTTGTGCTCATCTCCAATCTTCACATAACCAGGAGATTGATCTATAAATACTTGTTCTTCCAAGTCTCCATGTAAAAAAGCCGATTTCACATCCAACTGGAAAATAGGCCATGAATTTTAGGCTGTCAATGCGATCACCAATCTGATTGTATCATGCCTTACCACAGGAGCAAATACTTCTTGGTAGCCTTTAGCTACCAACCGCGCCTTGTATTTGTCTACCTCACCATTTTCCTTCAATTCTATCTTGTAAACCCACTTGACCCTGATTGTCTTGTGCCCTTTTGGAAGATCAATCAACTCCCAAGTGTTATTTCTCTCTATGACAGCAATATCATCATCCATAGCCTTCCGCCATTTCATTTCTTTGACACCATCTTTAAAAACTGTAGGGTTACAATCTGAAAAAAGAGCAAAGTGTGTAAGTGGGTCTTCAGATTGATCAACCCCAGTTACCTCATAATCGGTAATCCATGCGGGTCTTCTTCTGGCACGTTGTGGTCGTTGCACATCATCAGCTATAGCTATAGGCAAGCTTTGAATGTTTTGGGGAACATTTGGTGTGGCTGCTGGCTCTTGTTCATTCTCCATAGACTGTTGTCTGCCTTCATCATCATAATCAACAAAAACCTATGACTGGAATATGCTGTTCAACACCATTCTCGCTCCATGACCAAATTCGATCTTCATCAAAAACAACATCATGGCTGATAACAATTTTCTTTGTGCTAGGATTGTAAAGCTTATAGGCTTTTGACTGATCACTAACACCAAGAAAAAAGCATTTTTCTCCCTTGTCGTCTAGTTTTTTTCTCCTCTTATCTGGAATATGGGCGTAAGCAATACACCAACTTTGAAATGATCTACTACCGGTCTTCTTCCACTCCAAGCTTCCTCTAGTGTCATATTTTGAACAGCAAAGGTGGGACTTCTGTTCAATATATGAATGCTCCAGTTAACTGCTTCAGGCCAGAAAGTTTTTGGAATGCCACTCCTCGTCAAAAGACTTCTCACCATATTCAAAATAGTGCAATTTTTCCTCTCACATACTCCATTTCGTTGAGGCGTGTATGATACTGTAAGCTGCATTATGATTCCATGGATCTCACAAAAATGTTCAAATTCATGTGAGTTGTATTCTCCACCACGATTAGTGCGAAGAATTTTTATCGGGCTTCCAACCCCTTTCTCAACAAGCACTTTAAAGTTTTTAAAGGCTACAAAAGCTTCAGATTTTTCCTGCAAAAAATAGACCCATGTTTTTCAACTATAATCATCAATGAAGGTAATTATATATCTTTTACCCCCATTAGAAGATGGATTTATTGGCCTGCAAAGATCAGAATGCACCAGGTCCAATACTTTCTTTGCTCTCCATGAATTTCCTTTGGGAAAGGAATTTCGATGTTGTTTACTAATAACACAATCTTCGCATACATCTGAAGGACTATCAAATTGTGGAAGACCTACTACCATTTTCTTTCGCTGTAGAGTTTTCAAACCACCAAAGTTAAGATGACCATATCGAAAATGCCAAAGCCAAGCTACCTCTTTCAACCTTGTTGAGAAGCATGAATGAGTAGTGTTGTAGAGATAAAGCGGAAACATCCGATTCACCGTGATTCTGACTTGAGCAATCAAGCCCAATTTTTCATCTCGAATTCCGCATACCCCACCTTTGATAGAGATCTCATACCCCTTCTCTTGCTGCTGACCTACACTAAGTAGATTGGTCTTTAACTCTGGAACAAAGAGGACATTAGAGATAGTCTAAGTGGAGCTTTCATTAGTTTGGATTGTCACTATTCCTTTCCCAATAACAGAGACTTTAGAATTTTCCCCGAACTTCACTGTATCGCGGTGTGATTCATCCAAATGAGAGAATGCATACTTGTCTCTACTCATGTGATTGCTGCAGCTAGTATCTAAGTACCACATATTTTGATGGGTTTTATCCTTCGCATGACACACCATCAGAAGAGATACTTCTTCTTCCTTCTCTGCAAAGTGAGATTCTTCACTACGCCCTTTAGACAGATTAGTTCTGCATTCTGACTTTAATGGCCAAACGTGTGACATCTGAAGCGTTCCACATTTGGTTTGTCTGCTGACTTTGGTCTATAAGCAGTTGAATGGTGACCACCACGACCTCTTCCTCTGCCTTGAGAATCATGTTGATCTTCAGATTGTTGTTGTTGGTTTCTACGATCATTGTTTCTTTTGCCTCTTCCTCTTCCACGATCTGCTTTATTTGGTGTCAAAGGCTGATTGTTGGTGGAGGCTTGCAGTGCTTGCTCTTCTTTTTCTTGCTGAGCCATTTTCTGTTCATGAACCAATAAAGAGCCCTGCAATTCATCAATCGAAAGAACATCAAGATCTTTTGATTCCTCAATTATACAAACAACATAATTAAATTTTGACGTCATTGATCGAAGAATCTTCTCAATCACAGTCACGTCTTCTATCTTTTCTCCATGCACACGCATCTTGTTGATAGTAGCCATTGTTCGTGAGAAAAAATCAGAAGCGGACTCTCCTGACTTCATGCAAAGTGTTTCAAACTCCGTGCGAAGTGTTTGAAGTAGTTGCCTTCTAGCTTTTGTCGATCCTTGATATTTCTTTTTCATAGAATCCCAAATCTGCTTGGAAGTTTCTTTGCTGAGAATGGTCTCTAAGATTGATCGATCGATTGCTTGGGAAAGATAGTTCTTTGCCTTCAAATTCTTTAATTTCAATCCTTTTAACTCTGTCTTCTGTGTCTCTGATAGCACCAGATCTTCAGCTGATTCTACAATCCCAGAATCAACCACCTGCCAATACTCTTTGGATCTCAAGAAATTCTCCATCAGCATGCTCCAATGGTCATAATGTCCATCAAAGCGAGGAATAACTGGTTGTACAAATGTTGCTTCAGACGCCATTGATTCACTACTGCTGCACTCACTTTTCACTCACCAACCTGGCTCGGATACCACTGTTACAGTATATATATATGCTTATATATAAAAGTGGAAGAAGAATAATGTTTATTGCTCACATCTGGAACTTACAATTACTGCTCATTATATAGAGCAAAAGCTAACGAATTATTGCATAAAAATAAGACCCATTAAAAGCAAAAAAAAAACTAAAGACTTGGTAAAAAACAAATCACTACTTATCTGCTAACAACAAACTACTACTTCAACAATAAAGTAGCTTTGCTGTAAAACAACTCACCACTACTCCACTACCAACAGTCTCCTACAGACTAGGACAACAAACTCCTATAGACTAGGCCAAAACAAAGACTTATTAACAAACAACAACAATGTAATTTTTCACTATTATGTATGTCTAACTACAAGATGTATAAAAAAGTTAATGAAATGCATATGTACCAAATATGGATGCTAGGGATGTCAATTTCACTTGAATCGACAAATACGGGTTCGAGGGGAAATTTTTTCGGGGAGGGATTTATGATCTCCGCAGGGGACAGGGACATATTGTTAAAAATACACCGACTACTTTAGTTCTAGAAATCTCTCCAATCTTTTGCTTCTAGTTTTTTCTTCCTTCTTCACTAATCTTTCCTTAGTCTTCTCTCTAACTTTGTTTAGAATTCTCTTTAAGCCGTCTTTGTTGAATTTTTCCTTACTCTTCTCTCTAGGCCTTTCTCAAATTCTTTAGACCTTTCTCTACCACCACAACCGACAATGCTAAAGGCGGCTTAGCTTGGCTATATAAGAAGTGTAATGTGTTGTGTGCAAAGTGTGAGGTGTGGTGGAAAGAAAAAGAAAGAAAGGAAAAATAAGAAAGAGTAGTGGTGTCACGTAGAGAAAAGAAAGAAAAAGATGTGAGTGATTAGAGAGTGTGATGTGAGAAATTATAAGGTGTATGTATGAATATAGAAAGTTGTATGTGAGTGAATAGTAAAGTGAGAAAGTGTTTGTGTGAGGTTGTCTCTATTAGCTGGTGTTCACACCAATTGTATTTGGTCTTTTCTCATATTAATAAAAGTTTTTTTTTGGGGAAGTTACTGTAGCGTCCCGAGAAAGTTACTGTAGCACATCGATACTGTAGCACAAAACTACAATCGGTATCGAAGGTCAAAAATCAACAAATTGGTATCAGAGCCAGACAATCCTAATGACCAGATTATCAGAGCTGGACGATCTTGAGGACCGGAGTATCAGAGTCAGACGATCCTGAGGACCGGGCGATCAGAGCGGGACGATCCAAAGGACTAGAATATCAGAGCTAGACGGTCAGGGACCGGAGTATGCTCATCAGAGAAAAGACAAGAAGCCAGAAGTTTCTCGAAATCAGATGATCGAGAATTGTAATTATCGATGATAGATCGAGTCGCGGAAAGGGCTACCTGAAGCAGTGTGAGAGCCATCACGAGAACAGGTGAAAAGGGCTACCTACTTACCTAAAGTAGTGTGAGAGCCATCACGAGAATAGGTGAAAAGGGCTACCTACTTGGAGTAGAGTGAGAGCCGTCACAAGAAGAAGTGAAAATGGCTACCTACTATCAGAGTGAAAGCCACCGCGAGAAGACAGAGCTAGACGGTCAGGGAGCGGAGTACGCATATCGGAGAAAGACAGTCTGGGACTGTGAAGATTATTGGTCTGGGACCAAGACGATCAGGGATCGTAGTTCGTGAGGATATAGAGACTGACAGAATACAACCTTGAGAAAAGTGAGGCATTCTCAAGTCAGAATGGAAGATTTTTCAAGTCCGATTGGTAAGATCGAGAAGCTTAATAACAACAATTATAATACATGGAGTATTCGCATGCAATTTTACATGCAAGGAGAAGATTTATGGGATATTGTTAACGGTGAAGATATAACACCACCAACCGATGTCGAAGAATTGAAGGAATGGAAGATCAAAGCCGGTAAGGCCATGTACGTGTTATCAGTCACCATTGAGGATGGTTTATTACAACGCATCAAGGATGCAAAGACACCGAATGAAGCCTGGGATACACTCACAATGCTGTTCGCGAGGAAAAATGATGCTAGGCTCCAACAATTGGAGAATGAACTCCTATCAATCTCGCAGCAAAATATGTCGATAAGCGCATATTTCTCTAAAGTTAAAACTCTTTGTGATGAAATTTCAAAATTAGATCCAGAAAATGCCATTACCGAAACGAGGATGAGAAGAATTATCATCCATGGCTTGCGACCTGAATACAACGGGATTGTTACTGCAACTCGTGGATGGAGCAAAGAACCAACTTTAACTGAGTTGGAAAATATCCTTGCAAATCAAGAGGCTTTAGATAACCAAATGTCTAAAGTCATGATAAAAGATTATGAGAAAGCCCTCTTTAGCAATAGAAGAGGTAAAGTTGCTATGAGGCAAGGAATAGAAGACATTGAAGTTCAAAACAAACAAGAAGCTTGGCAACGGAGGAGCTTTCAGCGAGGGGGAGCTCAAATTGTTCGAGATAGAGACGATAGCGAAAATGTGAGGTCTCATCGTCGAAACATTCAGTGTTTCAAGTGTGGCAAGATTGGTCACTATGCTCGAGATTGTCGATATAGACAAGTGCAAGGCTATGCAACAGTGTTCTCACAACAGGAGAATAACTATGAAGAAGAATGGGATTTTGAGACAGCATTTACTATTGAAGAATGCGAAGAACTCGTATCTGGTTGCACCACCGAGTTAGAAGAAAATGTTCATGAAGACGAAGAAGAAATTGATTTTGAGAATATTCAACCAAGACAGAAGGTAACAGAAGAAACGTCAAAGGAAGGAAACGAGTTTCTATTTCAGCCACCAGAAAATATGTTTGAAGAAGAAAGGTTATTTCTAGAAGTCGAGAACAAGCTTGCAGCTGATGTCAACATTGAGAAAGATGACAACGAGGTCATCGACACTGTTAAGACTTACAAAGGCGTGAAAGATATGAAGATCGATTGTGAAGTCAACAAATTAATGGTAATTGACAAAGTCGAGTATGCCAAAGTCAGAGACATGCTAGCAGAGAAAATCAAGAAAAAAGAAGATAACAATGGTGTTGAAGCAAAGACGGAAGTGAACAAAATCAAGGATCAAAAGAGAAGAGAGCAATCAACGATGGATGAAGCAGAACTAATGATGCTAATGAATTTTAAGAAGAGAAAGAAAAAGAGAAGATATTTGATACAAGATTTGATAAGTTCAGAAGACAACTTGGCATGACTACCAAAGCCAGCATCAAGAGAGAGTAGTCGTTGAGGGGGAGTGTTAAAAATACACCGACTACTCTAGTTCTAGAAATCTCTCCAATCTTTTGCTTCTAGTTTTTTCTTCCTTCTTCACTAATCTTTTCTTAGTCTTCTCTCTAGCTTTATTTAGAATTCTCTTTAAGCCGTCTTTGTTGAATTTTTCCTTACTCTTCTCTCTAGGCCTTTCTCAAATTCTTTAGACCTTTCTCTACCACCACAACCGACAATGCTAAAGGCGGCTTAGCTTGGCTATATAAGAAGTGTAATGTGTTGTGTGCAAAGTGTGAGGTGTGGTGGAAAGAAAAAGAAAGAAAGAAAGGAAAAATAAGAAAGAGTAGTGGTGTCACGTAGAGAAAAGAAAGAAAAAGATGTGAGTGATTAGAGAGTGTGATGTGAGAAATTATAAGGTGTATGTATGAATATAGAAAGTTGTATGTGAGTGAATAGTAAAGTGAGAAAGTGTTTGTGTGAGGTTGTCTCTATTAGCTGGTGTTCACACCAATTGTATTTGGTCTTTTCTCATATTAATAAAAGTTTTTTTTTTTCGGAAGTTACTGTAGCGTCCCGAGAAAGTTACTGTAGCAAATCGATACTGTAGCACAAAACTACAATCGGTATCGAAGGTCAAAAATCAACACATATCACCGTCCTGTCTCATCCTGGTATATAAATATATTATATATATGTATAATAAATATATTTTGTATAATAAATATATTTTGTATTATAAAAAATTATTCAAATGTGAAATGAAAAAATATCATTTTGAAGTTATATAATATAATAAAAAAATAATGAAAGATTTATAAATAAATATAAAAATCGATATAAAAAGAAACAATTAAACCTGCTCAAGGGTCAAGCAGCCCGTACTGATCTAGGTCTGAGCAGGTGTTTTTCTGATCCTGGCCGGCCCGATCCAGCTCGAATCACTGTTTATATATTAAAATAATATTATTTTATTTAAATTTATTATAAAATATATAAATATTAATAAAAAAAAATTATGTTTTAATATAGGATGAACAGTAATTCGAACCCGTGGGCCGGTCCGGGCCCGTCCAGAGCCTGACCTGAGCAAGAAAGTTAAAAAAAATTCGGACCGCGGCTCGACCCATGAGCAGGTTTAGAAACAAGACACTTTATTAATATTTATTTATAAGTCTTTCATTATTTTTTGTTTTACTCATTAATGAGTTGTTTTGTTATGGTTCATTGATAATGTATAAGATTTATATACTGTCAGAGCATTAAATACAAACTCTATTTTTAATATGTTTGTTGTCCAAAAAAAAGTTGAAGAAGGAAAGCGTCATGCATAATTCCTTTCTTTAACAATCATTAATGATACTTTAGCATAATCTTCAGCAATGGCTATACTTGCTTTATGCTTTATTAATTTTACGCTTATGCTTTATTTGAAAGAAGAAAAAAAAAATAACTTTATACATTACTTAAAATTTTATTGATTTGAAAAAAAAAAAAAATATTCATACACTTCTTAACAACACTTTTTAAAAACACATAATAAAAATTAAAAAAAATATTTTAAAATTTTAAATCATTTGATGAATTTTTTTAATTATTGTAAAATTTATATAATTTTAAAAAAATACTTTTAATAAATGTATATGGCACTCTTCGGGAAAAAATCTTAAAAAAAGGAAACAAAAAACAGCAACAATAATGCAATTTTTCACTCTTATATATGTCTAACTACAAGATATATAATCGACAAATCGATAAATACGGGTTTTTAGATACTGTATGAACATAAAATTAAATATATATAAAGAATAGATAATATAACCTGAATTGGCAGAACAGAATATATTAATATTTATATGTGAACAATACAATGAAGAAATAAATGAACAACCCAGTGATTTGTTGAACACAGAAAATCATGATTGAGTCAAGGTAAAACCTCTGATCTTAAGACGACTTTTTGTCGGTCTGCTAGGTACATACAAATTGTGCAAGTCGTCTCCCAGGTCTCCTCAATCACGTTGGAATTGAGCACACTCAGCGAACCAGAAATTTGTAAGTCTGCTTTTCTCTCACAGAATACTAGAAGAAATTTGAGAGCAAAGAAAAGGAGAAATTTTTTGAGTGTTTAAAACAGATAGACCTCTCGGATTTATATAGTAAAATAGAAGAATGTTTGGACAAGACCCAATAGTTGGAAAGAACTATTCGGACAGACAAAACCTTTGAAATAGAAACGGTTCTGTTTGATCCGAACAAACATGTCTAAAATCAGACAAGTCACTTGGTCGGTATCGATTCAGTTTGGACCGAACAAACATGTCTTAAACAGACAGATTTTATTGGTTGGCTGGGCAGTAAAAAATTAATTACTGACCCAATCCCAAAACCGGCCAGGCGCTTATGCGGTCTAGCCTAAGTTTGTGTAGGTTCTCACCCTTCACAAAAATTTGGGTGCCCCTTGGGGCCCAACTCTACCTTGAACCTAAGTCTATATAAACACAAGCATAAACTTTTGTGTTTCCAATGTGAGATTTCACACCAAACTAAGCATCAACCAACTTCTTTCTATTCAAATGGATGCTTTTGATATCAATTGCTCATTCATTATTGATATCAATTGTGTACATTAATAATACACCGTGTATCTACTTACGATAACCTATGTATTCATATGCGTATTTCGTATTTATACACACAAATAAATCAATTGATATCCAACATCATTTGTATTATAAAAAATTTATGTGAAATGAAAAAAATATAATAAAAAATAAATTTAATTTGATAATTTTATATTTATTTTTTATTTAGAAAATGACGAGGAGCAAGGATTCCCCATTTCTGCTAAATCGCCGCAAGGATGGGGAACATTTTCTCCCCATGACATGGATAATTAGTGAAGTCAGATCAGGGATGTGGTATACACTCTCAGCCCGTTGACATCCCTAATACATGCATACATTAGAGTTTCTAAATTAATATTGTGTTAAGATAAAAAAAAAATTAGAAAATTTGAATATTTTTTAAATGAAAACATTTTCAAATACATCAATTTAAAATAAAAGTATTTGTAATTGTATTGTTTAAAAAATATTTTTTTTAAAAGAAAATTTGAATATTAGAATTTGATGATATAAAAAAGGACGATGTTGTAAACACGTAAAAACCTAACACATAAAATTAAACGTAACTTTGATGAGATTAAAAAAAAAAATTTGATGTGAGAAAAAATTAATATACATATGTATGTACATTTTTATGTGTATATAATTTTTTCATAAGAAAATTATTATAATAGACAAATAACGGCAAATGGAACCAAGTCTTAGGATGAGAGCAGAGAGAAGAACGATTATTGTTTTCGTTAACAACATTCCATAAAACATTCATTAAAGATGGTATGATCGTTGTTGAACCCAATCGGCCTACCAAGAGTAGGCCTAGTCCGCCAAGTACAAGACCCAGCTGAACAGCCGATCGACCTACTAAGAATAGGCCCAATCTGCCAAGCACAAGGCCCAGTTGAACAACCCAACCAAACAAGCCCAGCAGGCACTAGGAATAGAGGCCTGGGACACGTGGCCGTCCCCCCTCTTCCCAAAGGTCACATCTCTGGTCACCTTGGCGCCCACCTAGGACAGTGCGAGGCATTAAATGCTACAGTCTGCAGACGACGGACATTAAATGCAATCGTCTCCTCGACAAGGTCCCCCGAGGCTGCTTACATCAAACGACCTACCAGAGTCGGGCACGTGGAACTAGTTGAGCGATCACTAGCTCGCCCAACTTCCCCTATATATGGCCCTCCTCAAGGCTGTTCACGGCTAAGCTCTCTTTCTCTCTCTTAAGACTACCTACTCTTTCTCTACACTCATCTCCCTTCTCCAAACATTGACTTAAACATCGGAGCTCATCTCGGAGCTCAACCTCCGGTGCCCTCTGACCTATTTCTCCTCCTTTTCAAGACCTCAGATCATCAAGGACCTCAAGAACACCGTCACAAAAAAAAATAGACATCAATATTTGACGCCGTCTATGGAAAACGACAAGCCATGTCTTTGCCACCACCCATCCTAACAACCTCCTCACCTGGGGACCATCCTCCCACCACCAACTCCTCCACACCTCTAGTCATAGGCAGTTTTCATTCTTCTCTCCCTTGAAACCTTCCCAACCCCCCAAGACTTGGCACCAGCTACCAACCACCCTTTATGCCCAACTTCTAGTCCCAACAACCCTTCTACCACCAGCCTTACTACCAGAACTTGCTCACAGCCCTCTCTCCAGTGTTCTCAACCCTCACAACTCCGTTGCGAGATGTACCTCCAACCACCCAACAAACCACCCACGCAGCCTTCTCCAACCCCTTGGAATCTCAATTTAACGCAGCGGGACGGACGAGTATTTCCTTTGTCCCCATAGCAGACCCCCCACCAGTTGGCCAACAGAACTCGTCAGCCACGCTACCGCCGAATACTGCCACTGGGCCTCTACCAGCAACCAACCCTACCGTCCGAACACCCGATACCACTTTCCAACCCCCCCGTGCTACCCTACGTCGACCCAATGTACCAGATACTCATGAGCCATATACAAACCCTTCTGGCTCAACTAGTTGAGCAACAACGTGATGTCCACTAGCCCATCAGAAGACAGGGCTAAACCAACTCCGCAACCATGACAATCACGTAGAAAATAGCGCCACATCGTCTTATCGAGGCAGCCACCGAACAGCCGCCAGTAGGGCCCACCGACAAACCAGGGGGCAACGCTCCAAGGAGACACTCCAGAGCCAAGATGACATACCCGCTAATAAGACCACTGCTTGCACTATAAAGGCCCAGATGGCGGCCTTAAGAAAAGAAGTCCACGATTTGGTGAAGGACAAAACTGAGGAAGCAGAATGGATGACAGATGACAACAGCCCTCTGACCCAGAAATCCAGTAGGAACTGGTGCCCAAGACAACCAAGCTCCCCAAAGAAACCTACGATGGCACCAAGGATCCCACGGACCACCTCGTCTAATATAAAACCTACATGGACCTACTAGAGGCCATGGACGCCCAAAAATGTCGAGTGTTTCCTATGACACTCAGGGTGCACGCAAGAACCTGGTATCATTCACTGCCGACGAGGTCCATCAACAACTTTCAGAAGCTAAGTAGAACCTTCATCGCCCACTTCCTCACCAACAAGGTGACCTTCAAAACGCCTGCCAGCCTCCTCGCTGTAAGGCAAAGGAAAAATAAGACCCTCCGAGAATACATCCGCAGATTCAATTCTGCCACCATGGAGATTAAGGACCTTCATGACGACTAGGCATACAAATGTTTATTTGTGGGGTCCGCCACGAACACCTACGGTACTCCTTAACGGATGAGAAGCCTGAAAAACTCTACAGTCTGTATGAGAAGGCCCAGAGGTATGCCGAAATAGAAGAGATGAAACTAGCCGAAGGGCTCGAAGAAATAACGATTTACCAACAGGACCAGGGGCATCCACCAAAAAATAAACAAGGATACCAAGAAAGCATAAGACAGTTGGGTCTTGACTCACACCGCCATAGATCCAGGTCACCCGAAAGAACAATCCGACAGAGTAACACAGGTAGAGGCGTCCAGGGCCGAGGACAGAGAGGGGAAAGAGCCCCGTACTCTAAGTTTGATGAGTACACCCCTCTCAACACCTCAAAGGCGTACATCTTGAATATTGTGGCCCACGAAGGCATCTTGGGAATGCCCTACCCAATGAAAGATAACCCTCTTTACCTTAATTCCAAGGAAATGTGCAACTACCACAACGACTTGGGGCACAACACAGAAGACTGCAGGTTTCTGAAAAACGCAATCAAGACCACTATTAGAAAAGGGCAGACTAAACATTTTGTGAGGAAGACAGAGGCCCAACAGGGGCAATCATCAGCAAACAATCAAAGAAATTCGGGTAGGACAGAATTGAAGAAACTGATACATGGGGTGATAAATATGATAGTGGGGGGCACAGAAGAATGGACAGCCAGTAACTCCAAAAGAAAAGCTCACTTAAGAAGCATAATGGCAATCGATGCAACTCCCAAGTGAGTAAAGCAAAATGAAGACTGGATAGTAGACTTCACCGATAACGATGTCAACATCTTGGAAGACAATGGTAACGATCCAATTGTTGTGGCTGCCACAATCAAAAACTTCTGAATAAAAAGGGTCTTTGTCGATAGTGGCAGTGCAATGGAAGTTATTCAGCGGGAGGCCTTCAAGAAGATGGGCATCCTTGAAAAGGATTTGAAACCAGCAAGCCGGATCTTTGGCTTTGCGAACCAGCCAATCACAGTCAAAGGGTCGATCACCTTGCCAGTAGCAATGGCAGACGGCGACCACACCCTCACCTTCATCTCGAAATACCTAGTGGTCGACCAGCCTTCGGTCTACAATGTTATCCATGGAAGGCTTGTGATGAGAAAATCAAGAATGGTGGCCGCCGTCTACTGTTTGACAGTGAAATTCCCAACACCAATGGGGATCGATTACATGAAAACAGACCTGCAAACAGCGCGGCAGTGTCACGTGTTGTCCATACAGATCACAAACAAACACAAAAATGTCAAGCGCGATGACGAATGGCAGAGGCAGGAGGCAAAAGGAATAAACAGGGGGCAACTAATAGAGACCCAGGTTAACTTGATTGACAAAACGATACTCACCCTGGAAAGCTTGGATAATAGGGCAGAGACAAGTCAGTATAAGGCGGAGCCTGCAGAGCAAACAAAGACAGTCCCTTTGGACCCAGAAAACCCATCTAAAACAACCAAAGTCGGGTCATCCCTAGTAAGTGAGGAAAGGCGACCACTGGTGGCCATGCTGCAAGAAAACACCGACATCTTTGCATGGTCGGCGGCTGACATGCCTGGAATGGACCCCAGTATTATCACCCACTCCATCAATGTGAACCTTGCAGCAAGACCAGTTAGACAAAAGAAGCGCCAGTTTGCCCCTAAAAGAATCAAGACAGTTAGAGAAGAAGTTCAGAAACTGCTCGTCGCTGACTTCATCAAGGAAGTGGTCTACCCTGACTGGCTCGCCAACGTAGTAATGGTGAAAAAGGTCAGTGGTAAATGGCGAATGTGTGTTGACTTCACATATCTGAATAAGGCCTGCCCTAAAGACAGCTTTCCCCTACCAGCCATAGATCGATTGGTCGACTCCTCGGCAAGCCACAAATACCTAAGTTTCATGGATGCTTTCTCTGGATACAACCAGATCAAAATGAATCCTGCAGACCAAGATAAGACATCATTTGTAACGGAAGAGGGTCTATTCTGCTGTCAAGTTATGCCCTTCGAGTTAAAGAATGCAAAAGCCACCTATCAAAGGTTGGTCAACATGCTCTTCAAGGACCAAACTGGGCAGAGTATGGAGGTATATGTGGATGACATGCTGATCAAAAGCTCCTTGCTAGACCAGCATGTCCGGGACTTGGAAGAAGCTTTCAACATCATCAGGAAATACAACATAAGGTTGAATCCCGAAAATTGTGCATTTGCAGTAGGAGCAGGGAAGTTCCTCGGATTTATGGTCTCAGACAGAGGAATAGAAGCAAATTCGGAGAAGATTCAGGCAATCTTGGGCATGTGTTCGCCAAGAAGTACCAAAAAGATGCAAAGACTTACCGGTGGGTGGTCGCCCTCAATAGGTTCGTCTCCAAGCTCGCCGATAAGGGCTTACATTTCTTCAAAGTGCACAGAGGAGCCTCCAGGTATCAATGGATCTAAAGTTTGCCAAAAGGCTTTTGAGAAACTAAAAAGGTATTTGTGCTCGCCACCCCTACTCACCAGCCCGTTACTAGGAGATCAACTATATATCTACCTTGCAGCTTTAGACGAAACTGTAGCAGCTATACTCCTTAAAAAGGAAACAAACGCCAGTTTATCATGTCAGTCGATCCCTGCATAATGGATAAATTAATTACACTCGGCTGGAAAAAACCATCTATGCCCTAATAGTGGCTGCCAGACGCCTGAGGCAGTATTTCCAGGCTCATCCCTTCACAGTATTAACGGATCAACCATTAAGGGAGGTTTTGCAAAAAGTATATACGGTGGGCAGAATGACCAAGTGGAGTGTTGAACTCAGTGAGTTTGGTTTGGAGTATAAGCCAAGGAAGGCCATCAAGGCCCAGGCTTTGGCGGACTTCATAGCTGAGTGCTCTTTTGACAACGCTATCACGTTACCAATCCATTACCTCGAAGAGTCACAACCAAACCCTAACGAGGGGACATAGCCACTACCCCCAGAACCAACCTTGATAAAAAAAACCCCAGCAACGGGAAGCCGCCTCAACCGGCATGTGGACCTTGTACGTGGATGGATCCTCAGGAAAAAAGGGATCGGGGGCTGGAATCTTTCTGACTGACTCTCAAGGAAGTGAATGGCAGTACGATTTGTCTTTTGATTTCCCTGCCTCGAACAATGCAGCAGAATATGAATGCTGTCACTAGAACGGACCACATAAAAAGGTCTTGGCAGGGCTCGAGTTGGCCCTCAAGCTCAGGGCCGTAAGGTTATCTATGTCTATCGATTCTTAGCTAGTGGCAAAACAAGTAAATGGGGAGTACGAAGTAAGGGAGCCCGCCTTAATAAAGTATCACAAAAAGGTGATGGACCTAAAGCGGCGTTTCAGCCAATTGATAATTCAGCAGATCGCCAGAGAGAAAAATGTCAGGGCAGACTCTTTGTCCAAGCTCGCTCCGCCATCAAAATAAGACAAAGAGGAAAGATCCTCCTCGAACACCGTCCTTTGCCAAGCCATCAAGAAGATGAAAAGGTTTTCTCAATAACTAATGAATAGAGCTGGTCAACAAACATCACAGATTTCCTCACAAACGGGATCCTGCCCGCCGATCCCAAAAGAGCAACTTAGGCTAAGAAGAAGAGCTGTCAGATACACCATAATAGGAGAAACTCTTTACAGGAAGTCATTCAGCAAACCCTTGTTGAGATGCCTAGAGTCTGCAGAAGCTGAATACGTCCTCTGAGAAATCCACGAAGGGGTATGTGGAAATCACATGGGGGGCAGGTCTTTGGCACAGAAAGCACTTAGACAAGGTTTTTACTGGCCAACAATGAAGAAGAACGCCACAGAAATGGTAAAGAAGTGTGACAAATGCCAAAAGTTTGCTAATCTTTCCAAGGCAACCAGTAGAATTGCTTAACCAGTTGTTGAGTCCGTGGCCTTTCGCAATGTGGGGATCGATATCCTTAGGTCGTTCCAGGTTGCCATAGGGCAGAAGAAGTTCGTGGTGGTAGCCTGCGAGTACTTTACCAAATGGGTAGAAGCGGAGGTCGTGGCGACCATCACAGAGAGGATAATCGAGAACTTTGTCTGGAAGTCCATGGTATGCAAGTACGGGGTCCCCAACACCATTGTGGCAGATAATGGCGCGTAGTTCCAAGGGGGCAAGCTGAAGAAATTTAGTGAAAACTTCAAAGTCTTGCTCACGCATAGTTCAGTCAAGTACCCCCAAACAAACGGACAGGTGGAGGCGATGAACAAGAAAATCCTCCAAAGCTTGAAAAAAAAAGCTTGACTATGCCAAAGGGGCATGGCTAGAAAAATGTCAGGAATACTCTGGGCCATCAGAACCACGTCCCACTCCGACACAGGCGAGACCCCTTTCAACTTGATGTATGAAACAGAGGCTGTAATACTAGCCAAGATTGGTATCAATTCCTTGAGAACAGCCCACTACGACCCTGACACCAACGAAGAAGTACTTAGAAGAAATCTGAACCTGTTGGAAGAAACCAGGGACTGGGCACAAGTCAGACAGGCAGCCATATCATATCAGGTTGCATAGTACTACAACTTGAAGGTCAAAAGCAGACAGTTCCAAGTGGGCGACCTTGTCCTCAAAAGTTATGAAGCCAGCAGGCCCACGGGCGAACACGAGAAGATAGCCCCGAACTGGGAAGGCCCTTACAAAGTAATAAAGAAGATTGGCTTTGGAGCCTACGCGCTAGAACGAATGGACGAAATCCCTGTACCAAGGACGTGGAATGCAATCTACCTGAAAAATATTTCCTGTAATCTTACATGAAAGTTGTATTTTCCTTCATAAGAATAATAAGACAACTTGCCTTTTACAGGGAAATAACAAAAAGCCAACACTTTTCCCAACGGCCTCTAACTGGCCCATCCACCATCGCATCCACCATGTGCGTTAGCAATAAGACGTCATGCTGCACGCCCAACGACCTCTAACTGGCCCATCCACCATCGCGTCCACCATGTGCGCTAGCAATAAGACGCCATGCTGCACGCCCTACGACCTCTAACTGGCCTATTCACCATCGCGTCCACCATGTGCGCTCACAATAAGACGCCATGCTGCACGCTCAACGACCTCTAACTGGCCCATCCACCATCACGTCCACCATGTGCGCTCGCAATAAGTTGCCATGTTGCGCGCCCAACGTCCTCTAATTGGCTCCTAAATCCACCCGTCCATGAACAATATGGACGCCAACATACTTCTTGTCTCCATCCAACCCTCGCACTCACATAAAAAGTCAACCAAGGTAGCAACCTGCAACAAGTCCAATAGCCTACCAACATACCAGCAATATTCACAAAGGCAAATTCCAAGACAAACAATAAAGGCAAACCAAGCAATATGCACAAAGGAGTCAAATAAATGAAAACCAAACAAGTTGTTCATTGATGAAAGAAAGATTACAAATTTCTAGTTAATATGTACAAGGTCCACGCCTACATGACCACTACCCAATCCAGTTACAGAATCCCCACCAGCTACAACAGTTGGATCCCTAACTTCACCATCTTCGAGAGGATCCACAACAAAGGCATCAGCTACGCGGATCTCTTCTGTGACCGCAGCAGGCAGAGGTAGCTCGCCTTGTATGGCGAGGGGTAAAAGTTCCTCCTGCTGAGGAGAGAGGATGCCTTCAACCTGGGGCATAGTAAGAATGCCAGACCCTAGAGCAATCTCATAAACCACCCTCAAGTTTTCCAACGAGGGCATCTCGGGACATCGAGGGTCAAAATCCGTAGGAGGGTCCTCAATAGCCCCAAAATCAATTCCCTGAAATCAAGAGGCCCGTGAAACAGCTGGACCCCAGTGAGGGTGGTCTCCAGAAACTCCTCCACCATCCCAAGGGCCACATCGACCACCTCACCCTCTTTGGCCTTCAATGCTTGCTTCATCTCCAGGGCATACTTTTTCTCCTCAGCCTCCACAGCTTTAGCCACAGCCTCGGCAGTGGCGGCCTCCACGGCTTTGGACATAGATTCGGCAATAGTAATCTCCCACTCCTTGTCCTTAGCAGCCAAATCCTGCTTCAGCTGTTGAATCTCTGATTCCCTGGTCTTAACGCTATCCTCTGACTTGGTGAGTTTCCCGCGCAATAGCGTAACCTTCTTCTCAGACTCAGTCACCTTGGCCAGGTAGGACTGCTCGGTGGAAGCTACCTTATCCTCAGCGGCCTTAATTGAAGTCTTCTTAGCTTTCAAAAAAACCTCCAGCTCTTTCGTGCGGGAGCCTTGAGCTGAAGGTTTGTCTCCACGTCACGAAGACGGGCGTCCGCTTCCCCAACCCGATTATATATGGCCAAGGTCGAGGCCAAATTCTGAAAGAAAACAACAAATCACGTCGGAGAGAATAGCCAACGACAACTCACTAAAGAGTTTGAAGAATGAAGCTCACCTCCATCATATGAGAAATGACTCTGTGTTGCACAACGCGAAGAACATAGTTTTCAATGATTTTCACCTCCTGGAAGGGAAGATGGCTGCGAGCCCAACTGACGCACGAGTTGACATCACCAAGTACGGACCCGACAGGCATACGGCTTTGATACTCGAAGTATGAGCGAGACCCTTGGCGCGTATCCCGGAGGCCGCCCATGTGGAGGGAAGGTGAAGAACGTGCAGAATGCCTCACGACATCGTCACGTGTGTAAGAGGACCCATCCCTACCCGACGAGGCAGGTATGAGGGGTAAAGTTTTACCACCTCTAGAAGGATCTTAGGTCCTCTTAGGTAGAGGAGCCATATCGGTTGGGGCGACCTCTATTCCCGTCCTAGATAATGGTTGTTAGGAGCCTTGACCCGCTTCTACGTGCCCACGCCAAGGTCCGCTTGCTTCACAGACAAGGAAGGGATAGACTTCTGCTTTTTTGGGTCCTCGATGACCCTCGTCTTCTTAGAAGCAGGTTTTACGGGCAGACTGTCCCGCCTATGCTTTTTGGTGGGAGGATCTTGAGCAAGTGGTACGACAGGCCCCGTGCTCAAACTCGGGGCTTTACTCTTTTTCGTCGCTTGGCGAATCCTCTCAGCAATAGCATCACTTGACATCCTTGCATAGAAGACAATGATCAAGATGAGAACTCATCAAAGAGCCTACAAAGGAAGCACACTAAATATATCAGCTCGCCAAAGGTCTAAAAACGATCCTGCCTCAGTAGAACTACCAAGCCAAACACCATCTTCATTGACAGAGCTATCAGAACTATCAGAGCTCATGGAATCCCCCAAGCCGAACTCCATCTTCTCATCACTGTCATCCTCTACAACAATAACTTCAATAGGCCTTTGTCTAGCTCTTACACCATCACCGCTTTCATTCTCAGGCAAACTAGGGGAGGGTGGCAGTTCTATCACAACGGGGTTTGAAGCAAGGGGGTAAGTTCAGGTTCCCAAGGCACCAAAGCAAGCGTATGGCTGGACGATCCAGGACCATTACCTTCATCGATGCCAACCGCTTCTTCAGAAACCATCTCATCAGGAAAGGCAGCACTTGTCTTTTCAAAGGGAGCAGCCCCACGGCTAGGAGAGGTATCCGCCTTCCTGCACCTTTTCTTCTTCTTCTTAGGCTCAATAAGGCCCATCAAAACCTCAGCATAATAATCAATACCACCCACGGGCCATTCTTTACCTTTGGAAGGAGAGACCAAACCAGTAAACTTGGCGGCCACCCTATTCGGACTAATATTCTCCAAACAGTGCCTATAAATGAGACAATCCGACATGACCTTTTCCCAATTAATCTTGGTCGACATATAGTGGTCGAACTGGTTTTTCTCCAGATCGTCCATTGGAAACGTCGCCTTCTGTGGATCTTTCGGGGGTTCACACTACTTCACGGGGAAGCCACAATCGTCCTCCAATTTCAACTTCACAGCAAAAAACTACGACCTCCTAATGTGGTTATTGCAAGGAGCTTTCTCCACGACCACTCAATGACAAGGACTAAGATAGAAGAACTTGTCTTTCTTTACTTTCAGATGATATAGATTATGAAAAGCGGTGAACAGAGGCTCCACTTTCCTCTTCTTACAATCTAAGAAGTACGCCACCATAATAGGCCAAGAGAAATCTGTCAGCTGAGCAGCAGCAATACCAAACCCCTCGAGGCAAGTGGCGAAGAAAAGGTGCAACGGCAGGTGAAACCCCCCTTGAACATATGCTCGAAGAAGATCACATCTTTCCCAGCTCGCCTAAACTGACTAGAATGTCGTCCTACTTCGGGCACATAGAAGTCGTAGCGATAATTAGGGATGAAGATACCATCGATCAGCATCAGGGCGCCAACCTGCTCATCGATCATAGTACAACGAATATTATCGTAAAATTGGACGCCAACAACCCCAACAATCCCCTCATTCTCTCCACTTCCCTTACTCTCCCCACCTTCCTCACTCTCCCCAGAAGACGTTTGGTCTACCTCTAAGGCACCACCACCAACAACTCCACCACCACCACTGGTCCCAGAACCATCAGCCACCTTAGCCCCTTCCTCGATCTCACGAACCAAGTCAGCACACACCTCGTCAATGCTCCGACCACCGGCGTAGGACAGACCCTCCATCCTCTCTGGTGCATCGGAGCCGCCGCTATCACTCGAACCCATCCCACCAACCAACATAAACAACAAAAAATCAAACAAAAAGTCAAAAGAAGCTCTGAAAATACCTCTCCAGACACGAATCAACCTCTTCGAAATGACGAACAAGCACAACAGAGCAATCCACCACCAGAATGAAGCACAATGCAAGGGGATCGGACCTTCGACAACAAAACGAGCAGCACTTCGACAGCAAAAACAATAAGCCAATAGAGGAAATCGATCCAGGCACCCCTATTTATAGCCAAAGAAGAATCTCGATAGTCGCCCAAAGCACCAACAACGCTCAACATGTGTTTTTTCTCAAACAGCCCGCTCAACTTTTAAGGCTGTCATTAAGAGGCAGGCACATCAAACGTCACTTCGTACCAACCAAAGGACAGCAGCAAATGCTGAGCATCTCCTCGCCCAACCTCACCCACACCTCGGTCCCTTCAACGCACCACTCTCCTACACACATCAACATTAGCCTTTTGAAGCCTTTCACTCTTGTCCATCACAAAACAACTCGTGCAGCATAAAATACCTCCTTTTCACAGGCTCGCCATCGGTCACTTTATAACCTCCACCTCGCCTGGGGGGCAATTTTTGAACCCAGTCGGCCTACCAAGAGTAGGCCCAGTTCGCCAAGCACAAGGCCCAACTGAACAACCCATCGGCCTACCAAGAGTAGGCCCAGTCCGCCAAGCACAAGGCCCAGCTGAACAGCCCAACCAGACAAGCCCAGCAGGCACCAGGAACAGAGGTCTGGGACATGTGGCCGTCCCTCCTCTTCACAAAGGTCACATCTCTGGTCACCTCGACGCCCACCTAGGGCAGTGCGAGGCATTAAATGCTATAGTCTGCAGACGACGGACATTAAATATAGTCGTCTCCTCGACAAGGCCCCCCGAGGCCGCTTACATCAAACGACCTACCAGAGTCGGGCACGTGAAACTAGTTGGGCGATCACCAGCTCGCCCAACTTCCCCTATATATGGCCCTCCTCAAGGCTATTCACGGCTAAGCTCTCTTTCTCTCTCTTAAGACTACCTACTCTTTCTCTACACTCCTCTCCCTTCTCCAAACACTGACTTAACCATCGGAGCGTGTCCCGGAGCTCAACCTCCGATGCCCTCTGACCTATTTCTCCTTCTTTCCAGGACCTCAGATTATCAAGGATCTCAAGAACACCGTCACAACACAAAAAGATATCAACATTCGCATATTTCAATGATTTGGGTGATTGTCAATGTTTTCATCCCACGTAAAAGAAGTAAAACTGGAAAAAAGATGGTTTGTAAGATTCGTAAGCTTTGGAGAGGCGAAGAAAGTAGGAAAACATGTGTTGGTGAAATGAATAATTGAAACATTGCATTGGTTCTCTAGAATAGTGGCCGGCAGGGATTTAAATTATGGTGAGAGACGTATTTTCGATCATGTTGCGTTACATAACAAAATATTATTTAAATTGTTGTCGTGACCGTAATTCTTTGAAAAAAGATGGGCTCTCGAAGGAAAAAGACGCAGAAATTCTTGCTGGCTTTCAATACACCAAGGAGCCGAAATATTTGGTATTGGATGATGATATTCGATACAGTGAAGAGAGAGGGGTGTTGGGCAAAACAGAGTCTACCAATGACGGTTTTTTTGGTATTGATGCTTCTCTCATTAAACAAGATGAGCCTACCAAGGATTTATAGCTTAGAAAATATATATATTCGTGTTGTATTTGTATTATTTTTTTATATCATAATTGTTTTAAAATTTTATATATTTATATAAATTTTGATATATTATAATTCGTGTTATATAAATTTTAATATATTCGTGTATCTATGTTATTTTTATATTATTTTTTCATATTGTATTTTATTTTATGTCGTATTTTAATTATTTTTTTCGTATCATATTATTTTTTTTATCATATTCAAAATTATCAAATTTATGGTAACTGATATTGATAAGTCCAATAATTCTATCAACAACACTTGCAATTTAAAGATAATAGAAGTTGGGTCAATAGCACGTTTGGGTTCCAACAATTTGATACTATTAAATGAGTTAGGCCCTAATAAAACTAATCTAAGAGGTTGAGTCAATTGTAAAGACCTAATCCATTGAAGAGGAAGATTGCCAAAGGAAAATTGCCTTTCCCCCATTCTACAAACTAATTAATGTCAATTCCAAATCCCTTGTTCCAATTTCTACTGTCTAAGAAATAATTTTTCCATTTTGGTAGTGGTAAGCTTTTTGTTTGGGGTTTGACATATTGGCAAATACATACTGGAGTGTAATATTTTTAGGACTTACTTCTATTTGATTAAGCCTGTTTTGCAATATTTTTAGGGTTATTGGTTCTATTTGATTATCCTCCAAGTAGTTTTTTCTTTTAAGTTTTGTTTAGAAGGTAATATCATATTTGTTAGATTGGATAATTTTGGATAGAACACGATTATACGATATAAACAAGACACTATGAATATATGCACATGTCAAAATTTATATAACATAAATTATTAATTTATCAAAATTTATATAAATATATAATAATTTAAATATTATTATAACATAAAAAAATAATATGAAAATGATATGAAATACACCAATTATTAGGTCTAGTATTTGTATATAACTTATTGGAGTCTTGGATCTTATCGATGCCCAAATCACTAATTAAATTGGCCCTAAATTACAAACACAATGTGGTTGGGCTCTGATATTATATAACAAGCCGACTTTGACCTTATTCTCCAAAAACAAAGATCATTTATATTAATATTAAAAAAAAATAGGACTCGACTTATGTCACGGTCCGTCATTCTCAATGGGAATGACGGACACCAAAATAACTATATAGTTTTATCCCTTTAATCTATTACTTGTAAAACCGATTGTAACATTTTAATGAGAAACAATTCTTCGGCATAAGAATAGAAACTTTGAAGTATCTTAAATTAAAAAAAAAAAAAAAACATTAATTATTATAAATATAATTTTGAAAATATAAGTAACATGAAATGAAAATTGGACATACAATCAAATTCTTCAAAAACAAATTGACGGTTAGGGTTTATATAAGATTTGCTCATAAGTCGAATCGGGTCGCGGCTCCAAAATTTTTTATTTCTTTTACTTAGGCCTGGCTTTGGACGGACTCGAATCGGTCCGTCGACCTGGTTTACTATTCATATAATAATAAAATAAAAAACAAAATTATTAATATTTTTATAATTAAATTTTTTTAAAAAATTTTATTAAGTGAACAGTGATTAAGGTCGGACCAAGCCGACCCGAATCATAAAAAGTTCTATTCAAGCCCGATCCAATACGGGTCGGACGGCTACCCAACTCTTGAGTAGACCTGCTTACAGGCCGGGCAGCCCGCCCGGCCCGTATTGGGCCGGGCCTGGGCAGGATATTTTGTGTTCCGGGCCGGCCCAGAACAGTAATTTTTATTATAATAATATTATTTCATTTTATTTTAATTATAAAAAAATATAAAAAAATAAAAAAATTTATTTTTTTATTCCAATGAACAGTGTTTCGGGCCTAAACGGGCGGGCCTGGACGACCCAGGGCCGGGCCTGGGCTGAGAAAAAAAAAAAAAAAACGGGCCACGGCCCGACCCATGAGCAGCTCTACTCTTGAGCAGGTCTAATTTATATTTGTGACTTCATTAATATTAAAATCGAATACAAATTTTATTTATTTGTTAATATGGAATTTTAAGAAATATATCAGTATGCAACAATTAAGTAAAAATAATGTATTTTTTTATCCTCAATCACCTACATTTAACCTTGAGGACAAATTTCTCTGGTTCATGCCTGTGGCTATGTAATCATGTAAAGTCCATATTTCGTATATTAATTATTAAAAATATTAGAAACAATAAAGATATTTTAAGGCTAGAAGCAGATTTGAAAATTCGTGTATCCGTATCGTGTTTGTATATTTTATCGTGTCATAATCATGTTTAAGTTATTTTATATTTATATAAATTTTGATACGTTAATAATTCGTATTATATAGATTTTGAGATATTCATGTATTGTATCGTGTTTATGTTACTTTTTCGTGTCGTATTTGTGTCGTGTTTTTGATTATTTTTTTTATGTCGTGTAATCGTATTGTGTCCAATATTGTCAGATCTAAGTTGAAGTGATTTTTATTTATCATAATAATAAAATACTCAAATCATTTAATAAATACATAAATTTTGAGTCTATTTTTATTAGTATTTTTTATTTTATTTTTTTTCATTTTGAATATATATATATATATATATATATATTTGTATATAACATTCATATTATTTGGCTTTTGAAAGTATAATAAAAAGAAAAAAAAAAACATTGTGGATCAGACCTTAAATTCAAGCAGCCAATACCCAAAAGTCATGCCAAATTTTATCAAAATGTAAGCATTTATTTTAGGTTTTTTATTCAAATATAGCCAAAAAAAAATAATTCTCAAAATACCGTTCATTTCAGATTATTTCTCAAAATCCGCTTGTTTTAACATTAGCTGGGAAATCGTCACCCCCCATGGCGATTTCCCAGCGTAAAAAAACACATTTTGGCTAAAAACACCAAGGGAAATCGCCATGGGGGGTGGCGATTTCCCTTCATGTATAATTTTTTTTCAAATTAATAAACAAATTTTAAATTTATTTTTTAATTTGTAAATTTTGTTTTTTAATTTTAAAAATTATAAATTAAATTAATATATTTTTTAGGTTTGGTTATTTAATTTTTTTAAATATATATTAAAAATGTAATTTAATTTATTATTAAATTTTTATAAAAAATAAAAATATATTTCTTATTAAAATATAAAAAAGAAGATTATATTGATTATTAAATATTTATATCAAAAATTGTATTTTTTATAATTTTGTAATATTATAAAAAGCAAAATTTAATTTATATCAAAAATATGTTAATGATGTAAAATGTAAACAATTTTTTTTTTTAATGAAATTTATCGAGTTACTTTTTTAAATAAAGAAGTTATTTTTAAGTTGGTATCGTAAAATAATTTTTTTAATTTGATTTTTTTTATTGAGTTGGTATTCGATTAACTCGTGACATCAATTTAATCATTGTTTTTAATAATAGTATAGATTGTTACAGTTTAAAACTGGATATTTGATAAAATAATTTTAATTTAATATGATTAAAATTTTAAAAAAAATACAATTTTATTTCTTATTAAAATTTAAAAAAGAAAATTTTATTTCAGTCCATCAAATGCTGGAGAAAATATTGGAATTGGATTCCTTCTGCAATGGATAAGACTGATGATTTAGGATTTTAGAGAGGTTTCAGCTATATTTCAGTCCATCAAATGCTGCAGAAAATATTGGAATTGGATTCCTTCTGCAATGGATAAGACTGATGATTTAGGGTTTTAGACAGGTTTCAGCTATATTTCAGTCCATCAAATGCTGCAGAAAATATTGGAATTGGATTCCTTCTGCAATGGATAAGACTGATGATTTAGGGTTTTAGAGAGGTTTCAGCTATATTTCAGTCCATCAAATGCTACAGAAAATATTGGAATTTGATTCTTTCTGCAATGGATAAGACTGATGATTTAGGGTTTTAGAGAGGTTTCAGCTATATTTCAGTCCATCAAATGCTGCAGAAAATATTGGAATTTGATTCTTTCTGCAATGGATAAGACTGATGATTTAGGGTTTTAGACAGGTTTCAGCTATTTTTCAGTCCATCAAATGCTGCAGAAAATATTGGAATTTGATTCTTTCTGCAATGGATAAGACTGATGATTTAGGGTTTTAGAGAGGTTTCAGCTATATTTCAGTCCATCAAATGCTGCAGAAAATATTGGAATTTGATTCTTTCTGCAATGGATAAGACTGATTATTTAAGGTTTTAGACAGGTTTCAGCTATTTTTCAGTCCATCAAATGCTGCAGAAAATATTGGAATTAGATTCTTTCTGCAATGGATGAGACAAATGATGGGATTTATCAATCACATTTTGCATTGAATATGTTATAACTTTTTCAGTCAAATAGTCCTAGGCAGAATATCAGAATCAGATTCCATCCTATACAAAGGATGGGATTTGTCATCTGGTACAACATAATGAACCATTATAAATTCATAATACTTATGAAGGTTTACAATACCCCCTACAACAGTTTTTCAATCAGATTTTTTCTGAGTGCTAAAACCTCTTCATTCTCATCCTTCTATATTTCTTCTTTCTTTTGCGGAGTGATAATACCTACATTCTCATCTTTCTTAGTTTCATTACTACACAACATGAGCAATAGAGTGATTGCATTGGTCTACTATAATGGCCAAATTCATAATACTGACGAAGGTGCTACCTTTGATTGTGAACGTCTAAAAAGTTTTCGTGTTGAAGACGACGTCACATTAGAGGAACTGAAGCTGCAAATTCATACAAAAGTTAAAGCTGGAAATAGAAAAAGAGTTTCAGAGGTTAAGTACAGGCATCCTCTTTCTATTGGTGAAGGATGTGTCCGATATAGAACATTTCCACTTGAAGATGATGATGATGTCAGATGCATGTTTTATGCTCATGAGACATTTGCAAATGTTGGTGTACTTGAGTTATATGCTGACATAGATGATGTTGACGATGATTGCGGCCCTTCAAATGTTCGCAAAACAGAAAACTTTCCCATAGAAGATTATGATTCTAGGTCGTTCTATGTTCACACTACATACGACGTTCCCACAGAAGAAGTCGTGCCCTTATCTCAAGCTACAACTTTTCAGACTTCATTAGTCTCACAAACCCTAATTCCTACTACCCTCGAAGATGAGCCAGCTGGTGTTGATCCTGTTCGTCCACGTGGAGTCCATGGTGAAGATGTTGGTGAATTTAGTGAGCAGGAAGAGGATGTTGAATTCGCAAGTGATGACAATACTGATTCTGACCCAGACGTCGTCCTTGCTGAGATCAACACTCATGGAGATATCAACACTCATGGAGATATTCCCCCATATGAGGCTGCATCCCATATGCATACACTGGATCTGGAGACAATGCATGTGCAGGAATTTCCAGAGTATGCTCATACATTAGCTACGCCTCTGACATTTGATCCATCTGCAGTTGATCTGCGTGTTGGGTTACAATTCCCAACGAAAGAGGCTGTGCTTTCAGCTATCAAGCACTATAGCATCAAAAACTCTGTAGATTACAGAGTAATTGAATCTGAGCGGACGAAATATTATGCCAAATGCGTAATGTATGGGAATGGGTGTAATTGGAGAATAAGGGCAACTTTTATGAAGAAGAAACAGCTATGGGAGATTAGAAAATATGAAGGGCCTCATACTTGCACATCGGGGAGGATTTCACAAGATCATTGCAAGTTAGATTGTAACATGATCTGCTCATGCATTTTGTCATTGGTCCAAGCAAATCCGGAGATTTCCGTTTCAGTTTTGATCGCTGAGATGCGAATTCGGTATGTATACATCACCTCCTACAAGAAAACATGGCAAGCAAAGCAAAAGGCAATTGTTCGAGTATTTGGCGATTGGGAAAGATCGTACAATGAGCTACCTAAATGGTTAGGTGCAATGCAACATTTCGTGCCTGGTACAATTGTGGAATTGCAAACGGTACCTGCATATCACGGTGATCGATTGGTCCAGGGTAAGAGAATATTCCATCGACTATTTTGGACATTTAAGTCGTGCATTGAAGGGTATCCGTATTGTAAACCTATTGTGCAAATAGACAGTACTTTCTTATATGGAAAATACAAAGGCACATTATTGTTAGCTATTGCACAAGATGGCAACCGAAACATACTGCCAATTGCCTTTGCCATTGTGGAGGGTGAGACAACAGAGGCTTGGTCATTCTTTCTCAGTAACTTGCGCAGACACGTGACAAAACAACCTGGCATTTGCTTGATGTCTGATCGACATGAAGCCATCAAAGCTGCGATTAGACGCGATGGTGGATGGAATCCTCCACATGCATATTCAGTGTACTGCATTCGACACATTGCAGCGAACTTTATGAAAAAGTTTAACAATAAGGAATTGCGTCGACAAATTGTTAACATGGGTATGGAATCAAATCATAGTTATTTTATCTCTTATATTTCGTTTAGCATATAAAATAATACTGAAATTCACAAGTTTTTTGTTTTAAAATTTATTAGGATACGAGTTGAGGCGACCGAATTTTCATTTCATGTATGTCAATCTTCGTGGAAAAAATGCAGAGGTGGCTAATTGGCTTGATAGGATCCCCAAGGAGAAGTGGGCGCAGTCATATGATCAAGGAAGACGTTATGGCCATATGACAACCAACCTAGCTGAATCTATCAATTCGGTGTTGAAGGGAACGCGTCATCTTCCCATTACTGCTTTAGTGCAATCAACATATTATAGGTTGGCTGCACTTTTTGTTAAGATGGGGAACAAGCAAATTGCCATGATGGAGGGAGGGCACACATATTGTGAAACAGTCACACAGGCTATGCAAGAAAATCGCAGGAAAGCTAACTCCCACATTGTTCGTAATTTTACGCGAGTAAATCAATCTTTTCTGGTTGAAGAGTTAGTTGATCCACAAGAGGGTGTTTCTGCAATGAAGTACAAAGTCAACTTTAGTGACATGTGGTGTGATTGTGGAAAGTTTCAAGCACAAAGGTTCCCTTGTTCACATGTAGTTGCTGCCTGTGCACATGTCCATGTAGATTGCATGCAATATGTGGACAAAGTCTATAGACTGGAAACTATATTGAATGTTTATAGACATGAGTTCGAAGCTGTTGGAAATGAAGGTTACTGGCCTCAATATGATGGTCCAGAAGTGTGTCCCAATAAAGAAATGCGGAGAAATCCACATGGTCGGCCAAAATCAAGTCGTATTCGTAATGAAATGGACCTCAGGGAGAAAGGCCAACCAAAACGTTGTGGATTATGCAGAAATGAAGGTCATAACCGTCGAAATTGTCCGCATCGATCTGGCACATTGGGGGAGACTTCGCATCAACAATAAATGAATTACATGTTTTTGTCAACTTATCATGTACTTTGGATTATTATTTTACATATAAGGGAAAATGTAATGCAAGTTTTTTTGTTTTTTTTTTTTGTTTTTTGTTTTTATCTAATACAAATCAATTAACAAAATTTACAAAAATTTGTTCATAAATTTTAAATAATAAAATATACCTTACGAAATTTCTTTTTTTTTTAAATTATAAAAAAATTATTTTAATTTATAATTTTTAAAATTAAAAAACAAAACTTACAAATTTTTAAAATTAAAACAAAACTTACAAATAAAATTTTTGATATACAAATTTAAGAAGAAATATTATTATTATTTTTTAATTTTTATAAGAAAAAAAATTTCCATAATTAAATTTAATAAGAAATTTAATTTATAATTTTTAAAATTAAAAAATAAAATTTACAAATTAAAAAATAAATTTAAAATCTGTTTATTAATTAAAAAAAATATACATGAAGGGAAATCGCCACCCCCCATGACGATTTCCCTTGGTATTTTTAGCCAAAATGTGTTTTTTTACGCTGGAAAATCGTCATGGGGGGTGGCGATTTCCCAGCTAGTGTTAAAACAAGCGAATTTTGAGAAATAATCTGAAATAAACGGTATTTTGGGAATTATTTTTTTGTTTTTGCTATATTTGAATAAAAAAACTTTTATTTTAACCGAATAAAGAAGTTAGCCAGTTACAACTTCAAAAATTAGTGGTGAAGAATTGTCCGTGAGTCCCTTTAAGAATCACGGAATATGAAAGGTTTTTCTAAAAAAATATTAAGTTAATGTCACAAATTAATAAAATATCAATTCAATTAATAAATTTTTTAAAAATAAAAAATAAATTTATAATATAAAATATAATTAAAAATATTTAAATATTTTACTTTAAAATAAATTATTACATTATCATATCATCAAATAACTTTTTATTTTTTAAAAAAAATTACCTACTTCTTATATAATTAAATAAATTTATTTAATAATAATATACAATTTTTTCAAATCAATTTTTATTTTATTTTCACCCGGCGTGCAATATCTAGTTATTCGTTAATGCATAAGCCTCTCTTCGGCCGCTCTTCCCCATTTTAAACTTCATCAAAATTTTGGGGTTTTTAGCTCTTTCTTTTTTTTTTCTTTTCTACTTCACCCAAAAAGATGTCAACTTTAATCTCTAGCTTAAAAGAAACCGCCCAATCCCTCACTGCAATCCGCCGCCCCTGGCGAGACTTCTTCGACATCACCGCCGTCGACCTCCCTTCCTCCTTCTCCGACGCCACCACCCGAATCGCCCAAAACCTAACTCATTTCCGCCTCAATTACACCATAATCCTCCTCTTAATCCTCTTCTTATCCCTAATCTACCACCCTCTCTCTCTCCTCACTTTCCTCGTCATCCTCCTCGCTTGGTTCTTCCTCTACTTCGCCCGTGATCGCGAAGAGCCCCTCGTGATCTTCGGGTTCACAATCGACGACCGGCTCGTCATCGCTGCGCTCTTCTGTTTGACGGTGGCGGGACTGGTTTTGACCGGTGTTTGGGTCAATGTTCTGGTGGCGGTTGCCATCGGGGGTAGTTTGGTAATTTTGCATGCGACTTTGAGGAGTACGGACGATTTAGTGATGGATGATTTGGAGTCGCCCTATGGACACGTGCTTGCTGCTAGGGATGAGGAGCTTGATAGCCCTAGAGGGGATTACCGTGGTATTTGATTTTCAGTTTTAGTTGTATTTACAGATTTGAACATTGTACATTTGCAAAATTGTTTAAAGTAATCTCATTGTTGGCAATGAAAAATCAGTTTTTTTCTACGAATTCTTAAATGTTTTTCAATATGATTAAACTGTTATGTTCTGAAGTTAGTTTGAAATGAGAATTGTAGCTGCTATTTTGGTCGAATTTGGAAAGGATTATTGTAAAATTCCTCAAACTTGGAAGGAAAAAAGCTCCTTTGAAACCAAATTTGAAGTTAATAGCAAATACCCAGATATAATGTAGTGGTACTAAGGTGATAGGAAGAGTGCTTGATAGATTGTTAAACTTGCTTCGACTTGAGCAATGGTTGCAGCATTTTTCTCAAGATATTACTTGATCTGATCAAGGATTTAAATTGCGGTTGCAAACATTTTTTCGATCTCATCATGATTGGTGGTGGAAAAGGCCGAAACTGGCGGAAAGAATTGAAAAAGGCCGAAACTGACGGAAAGAATCGAAATCGTAAAATAACGATTGTAACATCGATTTACTGCCGTTATTTAAGTCATGTGGGATTATTGGTTTTGGCTGTTATATTTAGAAGCTTTCAAGATGTGCAAATGGAGCTTGGTGCGAACTTAAGAGATTCACCTTGAAACATTTCGTTCAAATTATTTGTAGATCAAAAGCTCCTCATGGGAGTTTGATTTTCTCCAGTCTATTTTAATATAGATTGCTAAAGGAGAGTCTTGAGGGATTGTCAGAAATAATGCGGAACTGGCTTGGAAAGCTTTTGCAGGAATCCCATGCATACAGGCAGAGCAGCTGCAGCTCTTGGTAAGAGTCCATCGTTAGAGGTGGGAAACGGGCCGGTTCGGGCGGGTTCGGATCGGGCTGTCATCGAATTTGGGTTATTTTTCGGGTTTGGATTATTTCGGATTCGGATCGGTTCGAGTTCGGGCCTACCTAGACGGATTCAATAATTTTGAAATTTTTTAAACTATAAATATTTTTTTAATTTCGAATGTAATGATTAATTTCACTTACAAAAATATTAAATTAAAATTTTAAAAATTAATAAAAATTTATATAAATATAAATTATATAATAATTTTATTTATAAATTGAGTATTAATATTTTATATTTGAATATTTTCTATTATTTTTTTAGTCCAAAAGTTCAAATAAAAGCTAAATATATAAGTTCAATATATTTACTTATAATATGAATAAAAAAAATTATATATTTTGATACTTATTATTATATATACTTATATTTTTAATTTTTTTTATGTTTAGTATTGAATATAGATCTAATTAATGATTATATAAGTTTTTTTTTTGTTTTATAAGTGAGATAAATTAAATATAAAGTAACAATAAAAAAATAAAAGTAAAAAATCATTGGGCTGCATGTAAAAAAATCATTAAAAAGAAACAAGTTATAAATAAAGCCACTAAACATTTAAATAAATGACTTTTACTCTTAACCTAATAACTCATTGGACTCTTATAGTCACTTAGTCTAACAAATTTTTATTTTTATTTTGCTTTATTAGGTTTTTTAGTTATTGTATTATAATTTTTTTAAGAGGATTTTAAATTTTCAAAAATTTGTTCTTATATTTATATTTTTTTTGTTTGGACATAATTATAAATACTAACATAAGAACATTAGATCTAATTATATACACTAAGTGACTAAATGTTTAATTAAAATGGTAAGTACTAGACACAAACAGAATACCAATTAATTGATTTAATTTTAATAATTAATACTTAGAAATTTTAAGAAACCATAATATATAAAAGCTAATTTATATAGTATTGATATAATTTTAATATTTGATATTTGATATTGAATACATTATAATTAATTATTATATAAGAATTTTTTTTTTTTTGTTTTATGAGTTAAAATAAATATAAAGTGACATTAAAAAAATAAAAGTTAAAAACTATTTGGCTACATTTTTAAAAAATCATTAGAAGGAAAGATGTTATAAATAAAATCCACTAAACATTTATATAATGATTTTTCCTCTTGACCCAATAACTCATTGGGCTCTTAATCACTTAATGCAATAATTTTTTATTTTTTTTATTAAGTTTTTTACTCTTTGTATTATAATTTTTTTTAACAATATTTTAAATTTTCAAGAATTTGTTTTTATATTTATATTTTTTATTTGAACATAATTATAAATACTAACATAATAACATTAGATCTAATTGTATACACCAATTGGTTTAACCTTAATAACACTAATTGGTTTAACAATATACACTAATGTAACATAATAACATTAGATCTAATTTTCAATGTTGAATAGTAGACATTAAAAGAGTACTAATTAATTGATTTAACCTTAATAATTAATGCTTAAATTTTTATAAAATCCTGATATGTAAAAGCTAATTTATATAGTAATTGATATAATTTTAATATTTGATCCTTTTGACTTTAACATTAGATATAATCAATAAATCATATAATCGAATAATTATCCAATTATAATATTGAATATCAGACATTATTAAAAAGAGTAACGATTATCATTCACCAAAAATATTTAATATGAATAATTGGTCAATTATTTATCTTAGCCCGTAATGATTAGAAATTTTAGGATACTATGACGTGTAAAAATTAGTTTATATTAAATTATTTATCAGTGTTGTCAAGGGCGTAAGGTGCACTCTAGGCCCTAGAACTCTTATATTGTCTAAGGCGCAAGACATAAAAAAGGCTCACCTGAGTGAAGTAAGGCGCAATATGTATATGTGCGTGTTTTAGTATATGTGTCTGCGTTACATATGAAATAAACTTAAGATATATAATTATGATAATAAACTCTAAAGAGTGATTCAGTTTATCCTACAAAACATTAGAATCTAATTGTATATTTAATGTGTTTCAAATTAATTTTATTTTATAATCCAATTTAAAGATTCACTATTAATTATTTTTATTGATAATACATTATTGATATAATTATATATTAATTGTAAATATATTTTCATAAATAAAATATTTTATTTAAGAAAAACGTTATCATTTATTTTTTTAAAATAAAATCATATAATTGTAATTCAGATTTTTTTATTATAAATTCGGGTTTTTACGGGTTTCGGATCGGATCGTAGCGGATTCGGGCTTTTACGGGTTCGAATTTTTTCGGATTTGGGTTTTCTTGGTTTCGGGTTTTTTAAGATTTAGATTTTTTCGGGTTCGAATTTTTTCGGATTCGATTTTTTTGGGTTCGGACCTTTGACTTTTTTAGTCAATTCGGATTCGATTCGGATCGGCTCGGGCGGGCTTTCGGGTTCGGGCCTGCTTTGCCAGCTCTATGCATCATGAGCTTGAGGAGGTTACAAAGATTGAAGTTTCAACTGCTTCATCTTGCCCTCAGAAAAGGGATTCGAAAGCTTAGTGTAGCGAAAGCTTTCTGCACTTGCTCAAGGAGAAGGGCATTAACCATTAAGGACTGCCCTAGGAAGTGACGTCCATTGTAAGAACGAACACCTCCCAACTTTTGATTTAAGTTTTCATGCATATTTAGAACAAAACCAATCTACTGAGGGAAGTAGATAGACTCTATATTTTTGCTAAATAATTTATATGTGTTGAACTCACTCGGTCCACCAGGCACAGGCCCAACAGACCAGCCCAACCAGGCGAGCGTAGCATCCACTAAGAACAGAGGCCCGGGACACGTGGACGCCTCTCTTTTCCCCAGAGGTCACATCTCCAATCACCTCGGCGCCCATCTGGGGCAGTGCGAGGCATTAAATGCCACGGTTTGCAGACGACGGACATTAAATGCGATCGTCTCCTTGACAAGGCCCCCCGAGGCTTCTTACATCAGATGGACTATCAGAGTTGGGCACGTGGAACCGACAGGGCGACCACCAGGTCACCCAACTTCCTCTATATATGCCTTCCCCAGGGCTATTCCCGGTTAAGCTCTCTCTCCCCCTCTCTCTCCTCTAACACTACTCTCTCCTTCTCAAACCTCTTATTCTTCCTCCAAACACTGACTTAATCATCGAAGCGTGTCCCGAAGCTCAACCTTCGGTGCCCTCTGACCTATTTTTCTCCTTCTCAGGGCCTCAGACCACCAGGAACCTCAGGAGCACCACCTCGACACAAAAAGACATCAACATTTGGCGTCGTCAGTGGGAAACGACAAGCCATGTCTTTACCACCAACCCAAAAAACCTCCTCATTCAAAGACCCAGGTACCATCCCCCCCATCACCGACTCCTCCACTTCTACAAACTACCCCCAATACGCTGGTACCTGGCACCAACTACCAAGCACCTTTTGTGCCTAACTTTTGGCCCCCACAGTCTTACTACCCCCAGCCCTACTACTAGCTGCCTCCCCAGTATTCTCAATCCTCATGACTCCACTGCAAGATATACCCTCAGCCACCCAACAAACCACCGGCATAGCCCTCTCCAACCACTTAGAAACTTAGTTTAACATCGCGGGACAAACGAGCATTTCCTTTGTCCTCGGAGCGGATCCCCCACCAGTTGACCAAGAGAACGCACCAGTCACACTACCACCAAACACCGCCAACGAGCCCCCACTGTCAACCAATCCCACCATCCAACCACCCAACACCGCTTTCCAACCCCCTGTGCTGCCCTACGTCGACCTGACGTACCAGATACTCATGAGCCAGATACAAACCCTTCACGCACAGCTGGCTGAGCAGCAGCAGGCCGCCCGACAAGCCAATCAGAAGGTGGGACCAAACCAAAAAGGCAACAATAACAACTAGGAATAAAACAGTACCAGCTCGTCTTAGCGAGGCAGCCGCAAGCAGGGCCCACAGACAAAGCAGGGGACAGCGTTCCGAGGAGCGACCCCAGAACCAGGAGAACCTGTCCGCCAATAAGGAGATGACTATTTGCATTATGGAGGCCCAGATGGTGGCCCTAAAAAAAGAAGTCCACGGCATGATGAAAAACAAAATCGAGAAAGCAGAATGGATGACGGACGACAACAGTCTCTTAACCCTGGAAATTCGACAAGAACTGATACCCAAGACACTCAAGCTCCCCAAAGAAAACTATGATGGCACCAAGGACCCCACGGACCACCTCA
Source organism: Fremontodendron californicum (assembly GCA_030761205.1). Classification (NCBI taxonomy): domain Eukaryota; kingdom Viridiplantae; phylum Streptophyta; class Magnoliopsida; order Malvales; family Malvaceae; genus Fremontodendron; species Fremontodendron californicum. The sequence goes on along the minus strand of JAULJL010000022.1, from coordinate 20,660,243 downwards.
TCCAGTACAAAAACTACATGGACTTGCTAGGGGCCACTGACAGCCAAAAGTGCCGAGTGTTTCCTATGACACTCAGAGTGCATGCTAGAACCCGGTACCACTCACTGTTGATGGGGTCCATTGACAGCTTCCAGAAGCTTGGTAGAACCTTCATTGCCCACTTCCTCACCAAAAAAGCAACCTTTAAAACCCCAACCAGCCTTCTCGCAGTAAGATAGAAGGAAAGCGAAACCCTAAGAGAGTACATCTGCAGGTTCAATTTCGCCACCATGGAAATCAAGTACCTACACGATGATTGGGCCATACAGGCGTTCATCTGCGGTGTCTGCCACGAACACCTCCGGTATACCCTGACAGATGAGAAACCTAAAAAACTCTATAACCTGTATGAGAAGACCTAGAGGTATGCCGAAACAAAAGAAATAAAACTGGTGGAGGGGCCTGACGAAAGGACGAACTACCAATAAGGGTCAGGGGCACCCCCTGAAAAACAAGCAGGGATATCAAGACAACAGAAGACAGTTAGGTCTTGACTCATATCGCCAAAGATCCAGTTTGTCCGAGAGAATGACCCGTCAGAATAACACGGACAGACCGTCCAGGGTCGAGGGCGAATATGGGAAAGTGCCCCATACTCTAAGTTCGATGAATACACCCTTCTCAAAGCCTCAAAGGCGTACATCCTGAATGCAGTAGCCTACGAGGGTATCTTGGGAGCGTCGTACCCTATTAAGGACAATCTGTCGTGCCTTAACTCCAAAGAAATGTGCAACTATCACAATGATGTGGAACACAACACGAAAGATTGCAGGTCTCTAAAAGATGCAATTGAGATCGCCATCAGAAAGGGGCAGATCAAACAGTTTGTAAAAATGACAGAGGCCCAGCAGGGGCAGTCATCGACGAACAGTCAAAGGAACACAGGCAAGGCAGAAGGGAAGAAATCGATACAGTGGGTGATAAACATGATAGTGGGGGCACGGAAGAATGGACCGCTAGTAATTCTAAGAGAAAGGTCCACCTCAGAAGTATAATAGCGATCAGTACAACCCCCAAACGAGCAAAGCAGAATGAAGATTGGATGATAGACTTCACTGATAATGACGTCGATATCTTGGAAGACAATAGGAATGACCCGATTGTTGTGGAGGCCACAATCAGGAATTTCAGAGTGAAAAAGGTCCTCGTCGACAGCGGTAGCGCAGTGGAAGTTATCCAATTGGAAGCCTTTAAGAAGATGGGCATCCCTGAGAAAGATCTGAAGCCAGCAAGCCCAATTTTTGGTTTTGCAAATCAGCCAATTACAGTCAAAGGGTCAATCACCCTGCCAGTGATAATGGGAGATGGCAACCACACCCTCACCGTCACCTTCGAATTCCTAGTGGTCGACCAGCCCTCGGCCTACAACGCCATCTTAGGAAGGCTTGCGATGAAAAAAGCAAGGATGGTGGCCGCCGTCTATTGCCTGACAGTGAAATTCTCGACACCTATAGGAATTGGTTACATGAAGACAGATCAGCAAACGGCATGACAGTGCCACGTGTTATCCATACAGATTGCAAAAAAAACCAAGATGTCGAGCCTGACCTCAACATAACATAAGCAGAGGGCAAAAGGAAGAAATTGGGGGGGCAACTAATAGAAACTCAGGTCAACCTGATTGACAAAACTATGCTCACCTTGGAAAGCCTGGACAACAGGGCAGAGACAAGTCAGTATAAAGCGGACCCTATAGAGCAAACAAAGACAGTCCCTTTAGATCCAAAAAATCCGTCTAAGACAACCAAGGTCGGGTCTTCTTTGGAAAGTGAAGAAAGACGACCCTTGGTGGCCATGTTGCAGGAAAACGCAACATCTTTGCATGGTTGGTGGCCGACATGCCCGGAATAGACCCGTAGGTAATCACCCACTCCCTGAATATGAACCTAGCAGCAAAACTGGTCAGACAAAAGAAACACAAGTTCGCCCCTGAGAGAGTCAGGGCGGTTAGAGAAAAAGTTGAGAAACTGCTCGCCGCTGACTTCATCAAAGAGGTGGTCTACCGGATTGGCTCGCTAACGTAGTGATGGTGAAAAAGGCCAATGGAAAATGGGGAATGTGTGTGGACTTTATAGACCTGAACAAGGCCTGCCCCAAGGATAGTTTTCCCCTACCAGCCATAGATCAACTGGTTGATTCCTCAACGGGACACAAATACCTGAAGTATGGACACCTTCTCCGGCTACAACTAGATCAAAATAAAATTGGAAGACCAAGACAAGACGTCCTTTGTGATGGAGGAAGGTCTATTTTGCTACCAAGTTATGCCCTTCGGGTTAAAGAACGTGGGAGCCACCTATCAAAGGTTGGTAAACAGACTCTTCAAAGACCAAATTGGGTAGAGTATGGAAGTATATATGGATGACATGCTGGTCAAAAGCTCCTCGCTAGACCATCAAGTCCGAGATCTGGAGAAAGCCTTTGGCATCATCAGGAAGTACAACATGAGGTTGAATCCAGAAAAGTGTGCATTCGCAGTAGGAATAGGAAAGTTCCTTGTTTTATGGTCTCCAATAGAGGAATAGAAGCAAACCCGAAAAAGATTTAGGCAATCTTGGGTATGTGCCCGCCAAGAAATACTAAATAAATGCAAAGGCTTACAGGCAGGGTGGTCGCCCTCAACAGGTTTTTCTGCAAGCTCATCGATAGGTGCCTACCTTTCTTCAAAGTGCTCAGAGGAGCCTCCAGGTATCAATAGATTGAGGATTGCCAGAAGGCTTTTGAAGAATTAAAAAAGTACATGTGCTCGCCGCCTCTGCTCACCAGCCCCCTACCAGGAGATCAGCTGTACATTTACCTGGCAGCTTCAGACAAAACTGTAGCCGCTGTGCTCCGTAAGAAAGAAGAAGCCCGTCAAACACCAGTTTACCGTGTTAGTCAAGACTTGCAGAATAGAGAAGTCAACTATACTCGGCTGGAAAAAACAACTTATGCTCTTATAGTAGCCGGCAGACGCCTGAGGCAGTATTTCTAGGCCTATCCATCACGGTATTGACAGATCAACCGCTAAGAGAAGTCTTGCAAAAGGTAGACACAGCGGGCAAAATGGCCAAGTAGAATGTTGAGCTAAGTGAATTTGGTCTGGAGTATAAGCCAAGGAAAGCCATTAAGGCCCAGGCTTTGGCGAACTTTATAGCTGAGTGCTCCTTTGACAGTGCCAGTCCACTACCCAAAGGAGTCACCATCGAACCTTGGCGACGAGGCACAGCCACCACCCCCAGAATCAACCTTAATACAAAAACCCCAGCAATTGGAGACCGCCCCAAGTGGAATGTAGACGTTGTATGTAGATGGATCCTCAGGAAAAGAGGGATCAAGCGCCAAAATCTTGTTCACCGACCCCCAGGGAAGTGAGTGGTAATATGGGTTATCTTTCGATTTTCTCGCCTCAAACAATGCAGTAGAATACAAGGCCCTCCTGGCGAGGCTCGAGTTGGCACTCAGACTCAGGGCTGTAAAACTGTCTGTGTTGACCGACTCCCAATTGGTAGCGAAGCAGGTGAGTGGAGAATATGAAGTAAGGGAGCTCGCCCTGGTGAAATATCACAAAAAGGTCATGGACCTAAAGCAACGCTTCAACAAGTTGGAAATCTGGCAGATCGCCAGAAAGGAAAATGTTAGGGCAGACTCTTTGTCCAAGCGTGCCTCCTCCATCGAAATAAGACAAAGAGGAAAAATCTTCCTCGAGCACAGTCCTTTGCCTAGCCACCAAGAGGGCACAGAGATCCTTCCAATAACTGACGAACAAAGTTGGTTAACAAGTATCACAAACTTCCTCACAAAATAGGATCTCACCCAACGACCCAAAAGAACAACTTTGACTAAGAAGAAAAGCCGCCAGATATACAGTAATGGGCAACGCCTCGTACAGGAAATCATTTAGTGAACCCTTATGAAGGTGTTTGGCACCTGCATGGGCTGAATACGTCCTCCGAGAGATCTATGAAGGAGTATGTGGAAATCACATGGGGGCAGGTCTTTGGCACAAAAAGCACTCAGACAGGGTTTTTACTGGCCAACAATGAAGAAAGACGCCACAGAGTTGGTAAAAAAGTGTGAGAAATGCCAGAAGTTTGTCGCTGTTCCCAGGCAGCCGGCAGAATTGCTCAAATAGCTATCAAGCCCATGGCCCTTTGCAATGTGGGGAATCGACATCCTAGGACCTTTCCCTATTGCCATAGAGAAGAACAAGTTTGTAGTTATTGCCTGCGAGTACTTCACTAAATGGGTGAAAGCAAAGGCCGTGGCGACCATTACAGAATTGGTAATTGAGAACTTCGTCTGGAAGTCTATGGTCTGCAGGTAAGGAGTCCCCAACACCATCATGGCGAATAATGGTGCATAGTTCTAGGGGGCAAGTTAAAGAAATTTTGTGAAAACTTCAAAATCCTGCTGACTCACAGCTCGGTCAAGCACCCCCAAACAAACGGACAGGTGGAGGCGATGAACAAGAAAATCCTCCAACCCTGAAAAAGAAGCTCGACGATGCCAAGGGGGCATGGCTAGAAGATATGCTAGGAATACTATGGGTCATCAGGACCACGTCCCACTCCGACACGGGCGAAATCTCTTTCAATTTGATGTATGGAACAGAGGCTGTGATACCAGCTGAGATAGGCATCAATTCCTTGAGAACGACTCACTAAGACCCCGCCACCAATGAATAAGCACTTAGAAGAAATATGGATCTGCTAGAAGAAACCAGAGACTGGGCACAAGTCAGACAGGCCTTCATATCGCATCAGATCGCTCAGTACTATAATTCAAAGGTCAAAGGCATACAGTTCCAAGTTGGCGACCTCGTCTCAGAAGTTGCGAGGCCTGCAGGCTCGTGGGCGAACAGGAAAAAATGGCCCAAAACTGGGAAGGCCCTAACAAGGTGACAAAAAAGATTGGCTTTGGAGCCTATGCGAACGAATGGACGGAAGCCTTGTATCGAGGACTTGGAATGCAATCCACCTGAAGAAATACTTCCTGTAAATTTATGCACAAGTTGTATCTTCCCCCATAAGAATAATAATACAGCTTGCCTTTTGCAGGAAAAATAAAAGCCAGCACTTTGCCCAATGGCCTCTAACTGGCCCATCCATCCTTGTGTCCACCATGTGCGCTCGCAATTAGATGCCATACTGCAAGCCTAATGGCCTCTAACTGGCCCATCCATCCTTGCGTCCACCATGTGCACTCGCAATAAGACGCCATGCTGCACACCCAATGGCTTCTAACTGGCTCATCCATCCTTGCGTCCACCATGTGCGCTCGCAATAAGACGACACACTGCACGCCCAATGTCCTCTAACTGGCCTATTCATCCTTACGTCCACCATGTACGCTCGCAATAAAATGCCATGCTGCACGTCCAATGGCCTCTAACTAGCCCATTGATCTTTGCGTCCACCATGTGCGTTCGCAATAAGATGTCATACTACACGCCCAATGGCCTCTAACTGGCCTATCCATCTTTGCGTCCACCATGTGCGCTCGCAATAAGATACCATGTTGCACGTCCAATGGCCTCATCCATCTTTGTGTCCACCATGTGCACTCGCAATAAGATATCATGCTGCACGTCCAATGGCCTCTAAATGGCCCATCCATCCTCGCATCCACCATGTGCGCTCGTAATAAGACGCATGTTGTACGTCCAATGGCCTCTAACTGGCCCATCCATCCTCGCGTCCACCATGTGCCCTCCCAATAGGACGTCCTGCTGCACGCCTATTAGTCTCTAGCCGACCCTTACTCTCACACGTACAACTAGCAAAGTAGCAACCTGCAATAAGTTTAATAGTTTGCCAACACACCAACAAGATGCACAAAGACAAATGCGAAAATAAACAACAATGAGGCAAACAAAGGATAAAGCAAACAAGCTTTTCATTCATAAAAAGGGATTACAAATGTCCTAAGTTCTATTTACAAGGTCCTCGCCTAAAGGACCTCTACGCACCCTAATTACATCCTCATCTCCTCCATCTACAGCAGCAGGACCCCTAACCTCACCATCCTTAAGAGGGTCGATAATAAGATCATCGGCTGCAAGCATCTCCTCTTTGGTTGTAGCAGACGGAGACAGCTCGTCTTGGGGAGCTGCCAGCATCTTTCCTGTGGCTGCAGTAGATGAGGGCAGCTTGTCTTGTGGAGTGGGGGGCACGCCATCAACCTGGAGCATCACAGGGACAACAGGCCCATAAACCATCTCATAATCTGCCCTTAACCTCTCCAAGAAGGATACATCGGGGCATACATGGTCAAAGCCCTCAGGAGGATTTCGAATGGCCCCATCGTCTATGCCACTGCAGTCAAGGGGCCCATACACCAATTAGACCCCAGAAAAAGTGGTCGCCCTAAATTCGTCCACCATGCCAGGGGCCACCTCGCCCTATTTTGCCTTCAAGGCTTTCTACAACGCGAGAGCATGTTCTTTTTTCTTAGCCTCGGCAACAGCAGCCTCCACAGCCTCGAAAACAACAACCTCTTTCTCTTTGTACTTCTCCGACAAACTCTGCTTCAGGAGTTTGATCTCTTTTTCCCTGGCCTTAGCACGGTCATCTGATTTGGCGAGCTGACCACGAACGAGCGTGGCCTGCTTCTCAGACTCCGTCACCTTGGCCAAGCAAGACTGTTCGCTGGAGGCAATCTTGTCCTCGACAGCCGTGGCTTTCTCTTTCTCAGCCTTCAAAAGCATTTCCAACTCTGTCGTACGGGTAGCCTTGAGCTGGAAATCCCCCTCCGCGTCGTGAAGACGGGCATCCGCCTCCCCGACACGGTTATATACAGCCAGGGTAGCGGCCAAATTCTGAAAGAAATAACAAACCAAGTTAGTAAGATTGGCCAACACCAACCAATAAACAACCCGCAGAATAGAGCTCACTTCCACCATGCTCGACATGATGCCGCGCTGAACAGTGCGCGATAACCTTGGCGCAATTCTCGATAACTTTCACCTCCTGGGAGGAGAGATGACTACGAGCCCAACTAACACACCCGTCGACGTTGCCAAGCAAGGACCCAATGGGCATACGACTTTGATAGTCAAAATACGAGCTGGAACCCTGGCGCACATCGCAGAGCACACCCCCATAGGCAAAAGGCGAAGAGCGTACGGAGCGTGCCACCACGTCATCATGGGTTGAAGAAGAGCCATCTCCGCCCGGCGAGGCTGGTATGATAGGCAAAGTTTTGCCACCTTTAGCAGGCTCCGTGGCCTTCTTTGATGTCGGAGGCACATCAGTTGGGGCAACATCTTTCCCCGCCCCTACTAAGGATTGTAAAAAACCTTGACCCACCTTTTGTTTAGTCGCGCCAAGGCCTGCCTACTTAGCAGGCAAAGAAGGAACAGATTTCTACTTCTTTGGGTCTACGCCAACTCTCTACTTCTTAGGAGCAAGGTCGGCGGGCAGACTATCTCGCTTATACTTCTTGGCGGACTGCTCCTGAACAAGTGGAGCAGTTGGCCTCGTGCCCTAGCTCAGGGGTTTATTCTTCCCCCTCACCGCCTGGTGGATCTTTTCGGCGATGTCTAGACTTGACATACTTGCACAGAAGAAAATAATCAAAATGGGAGCTCGTCAAAGCCCAAACACCGAGAGCATACAAAGTATATCAGCTCGCCAAAGATCTAGAAATAACACCGCCGTAGTAAACTAACACTTCAAGCACCATCTTCACTGACGGAGCTATCAGAGCTCATAGAATCCCCCATGTTGAACACCATCTTCTCATCACTGTCATCGTCCAAAACAATAACTTCAATCGGCTTTGTTCCAGCTCTTAAACCATTACCACTTTCACTCTCAAACGAACTATGGGAGAGTGGCAGTTCTATCACAGTGGGGGTTGAAGCAAGAGGAGTAGGCTTAGGAACCCAAGGCACCAAAGCAAGCGTATGGCTGGACGCCCCAAAGCGATTACCTTCATTGATACCGCCCACCTCTTTACGAACCACCTCGCCAAGAGAGGCAACACTTGCCTTTCCCGAAGGAGCGCCCACGTTGGCGAAAAGTGTCCGCCTTCTTGCTCTTTTTCTTCTTCTTCTTCTCAGGCTCGGTGATACCCATCAAAATCTTTGCGTAATAATCAATACCATCCACGGGCCACTCTTTACCTTTGGGAGGAGGGACTAGATCAGCAAACTTGGCCGCCACCCTGTTTGGACTGATATTCTCCAAACAGTGCCTGTAAATAAGATAGTCCGTCACGACGATCTCCCAGTCGATCCTATTCGAAATATAATAGTCGAACGGATCTTTCTCCAGATCGTCCATGGCCACAGATATTTTCTGTTGATCTTTCGGGGACTCACACCACTTCACCGGGAAGCCCCAATTGTTCTCCAACTTCAATTTCACAGCAAAAAATTGTGACCTTCTGATATGATTATTGCAGGGAGAATTCTCTACAACCACCCGATGGCGAGGACTAAGGTAGCAGAACTTGTCCTTCTTCACCTTCAGGTGGTATATGTTGCGAAAAGCGGCGTACAGAGGCTCCACGCACCTCTTCTTGCAATCGAGGAAGTAAGCCACCATAACAGGCCAAGAAGACCCTGTCAGCTGAGCAGCAGCAATACCATACCCCACAAGGCAAGTGGCGAATAAGGGGTTCTAAGAAAGGTGGAATCCCCCTTTGAACATGTGCTCGAAGAAGATCACGTCCCTCCCACCCTTTTAATCTGACTAGGACGTCGACTCGAGGCAGGCACGTAAAATTCATAACGATAATTGGGGATGAAAATACCACGGGTCAGCATCAGTGCCCAACCTGCTCGATGCTCTTGGTACAGCGGATGTCATCATTCCACTGTACGCCATCATCCTCAGCAACCCTTTCACTTTCCTTAGAAAACGTTTGGTCTACCTTCGAGGCACCACCAACAACAACCCCACCCCCACCACTCGTTCCAGCACCACCACCAGCAGCCACCCTGGCCCCTTCCTCAATATCACAATCTAGATCATCGCACACCTCATCGATGCTCCGACCACCGGCGTAAGACAGACCCTTCATCCTCTACAACGCGTTGGAACCACCACTGTCACTCGAACCCATCCCACAAACAACTACAGACAACAAAAATCAAAACACAAAGCAAGGACAAGCACAGGAAATACCTATGCAAACTTGACAAAACCTCGACGGAGCAAAACACCAGCAAAATGGAGAACGACGTAAGCAGATCGGAGCACTGGAAACGTTCGACAGCAAAAATGACAGCACCTCGACAGCAAAAATAAAAAAACAGGAAAGAAACTAAACCGGACACCCCTATTTATAGTAGAGAGGACACCTTGCTGATCGCCCATTGCACCACACGATGGTTTACACGTGTCCGTCTCTCGAACGGCGCGCTCAGCTTTTAAGGTTGTCATTAAAAGATAGGCGCGGCAAACGTCGTGTCATACCAACCAAAGGATAGCAGCAAGTTTAGAGCACCTCCTCGCCCAAATTCAAACATGCTCAGGCCACTTCAACACACTATTGCTCGACACACTCCGATAAAGGAAGACCGCCATTTACACAGCCAGAACCCAAAAAATGAAAAACAAGCCCCTGACGCCTCGCCCATATAGGACAATCCTTACAACACGAGGTATCGGTTATCAACAGGCTCACCGTCGGTCACTTTATAACCTCCACATTGCCTGGGGGCAATTGTTGAACCCACTCGGTCCACCAGGCACAGGCCCAACAGACCAGCCCAACCAACATCCACTGAGAACAGAGGCCCGAGGCACGTGGCCGCCTCCCCTTTCCCCAGAGGTCACATTTCCAGTCACCTTGGCGCCCACCTGGGGCAGTGCGAGGCATTAAATGCCACAGTCTGTAGATGACGGACATTAAATGTGGTCGTCTCCTTGACAAGGCCTCCCGAGGCCACTTACATCAAACGACCTATCATAGTTGGGCACGTGGAACCGGCAGGGCAACCACTAGGTCGCCCAACTTCCTCTATATATAGCCTTCCCCAGGGCTATTCCCGGTTAAGCTCTCTCTTTCCCTCTCTCTCCTCTAACACTACTCTCTCCTTCTCAAACCTCTTCTTCCTCCTCCAAACACTAACTTAACCATCGGAGCGTGTCCCGGAGCTCAACCTCTGGTGCCCTCTAACCTATTTTTCTCCTTCTCAGGGTCTCAAACCACCAGGAACCTCAGGAGCACCACCTCGACACAAAAAGACATCAACAATATGCATATGCATGTTGTAAGTTTTGAATGGCCTATAAACTAATAAAAGCGTGTGAGCATCGTCATAAAGTTTCTAGTAGAAGAAAAGCAAAAGAACAAGTTAGAAATGAAATGACAAAGGTCTCGTTTAGTATCGTTGTTGGCATAGTTTTTTAGGTCAAAAACTGTGCTTTATAGCAAACGCAATGCTAAATGATAAAAAAAAAATGACTTTTGCTATTGAAACTATGGTTTGACAACCCAAACCAAAAAATAAAGCTTTTGAGATTTAAAAGTTAGCTTTTTGAATAAAATCACTTTATTATCCTCACATGACATCTCTACAATTTTATTATTTTAAACATATTTTTTTTTTACATTTCAATTTCTCATAATACTTTTTTCACAGCAATGCCAAACAATTAAAAATTCTTAAACCACAGTTTTTCTCATACTTTTAAACACACTTTTTTCAACTCATACTTTTTTTAACCCAAACTTTTTCTCACAGTAATGCTAAACTAGCCCAAAGAGGTATTGAAAAGTACAATGTTTTCCAATTATTTTAAAATATCTTTCTTGGTTCAAACTAGAATTTCTTTGCTTAAAATCTATTCTATTACAAGGAATGAAGTCAGTCGAGAAAAACAAGAAAAACTGAAGCTGGACAAAAAGCTCAGGTCACAGACTTAAGCCAAATGACATGCCTAGTAGTTATATCACTGTAAAAATGCTTGGACGATAAATTTTTTAACTCTTTTTCCCCCAGCAGATGCATGCCAGGGCAAATTTTGCTTTGCTCTGCTGCCTGGACTGAGATGACTTTAGCAGGAAGCAATTCTAAGCATTATTGAAACATGCTTTATGGAGGCTGAGCTTTTCGACTGTATGATAGCACCATCACAAAATCTTTGGCCGAGCTGCCGACAAATGTTTGTATTCTTTCTGATGATGGAGTTGTCTGCACCCACCAGTCTACTAGGTTGTGCAGCTGCAGTGTAGAAAGCAGTGGTTGTCCCTGCAAAGAGATCTCCACCTAAAGAAAATTCCAGGTAGCAACCAAGATCAAGATTACAAGTTCTAGTACTTCATATTTATTAGCATTTGGTGAAAGTAATGTGCTGCAATCTTTGAATCATATGGCAGAAATCTAGAATCATAATCTTTGAATGATATGGCAGAAATTTAGGACCAAGGAAATCAGAATACAAGCTGCAATTTATGACTAAGAAAATAAGAAAACATGCAGTAATTCCAGACCATCTGAAAGTAAAAAAAAAAAAATAGCTATTAGGCTTGTTCGTATTGATTATTCAGGCTCTATAAATGTGTATCTTATGCTCTGATGAAGAAAAGAAAAGAAAAAAAAAAGATTTCCAGCCCCTAAACTCTCTCCTCTGTTCTTGTTCTAATCTGCTACTTATCTAACAAATTAATTCCTGCACCTATATCCAATTATTTGCTGTCATTAAGAGTTGAAAACAGCCAACGGTGTTGGTTTACACATATGAAGGAAAACTATAGGTAAATTTTATAATTAAAAAAAAAAAAAAGAAACAGGGGGAGAGTTATAAATTTACCTCAGTCTCACTAGAAAGATCGAGTTTTCTTACAAGATACTTCTTGATAGTCGAAACGGGCAAATTTCCATCCCTATAAGAGTTGAGAAGAATCCATAAGAAACATCTCTATTACAATTGCTCAAATGTCTGTTAAGGTCTCCACACTTCTATGGATTAAGGAACAAGATAAAAGGTCAAGTGGCCAATAGCTGCATTTGTCAAACAGAATACTAAAAAGTTCCTAACAAAGAGATAAAATGAAAGATCAATTTTGCTTAATGAGGTAGTGTTTAATGATGCCAATCCACTATGTTGCTTCGACTCTTCATTTTTCTTTAAGTGCCCGTGCCTGACGCATATCCGACATGAGAATGGGGATATGATCCTCCAAAGACCCTCCAAATACAAGGAAATATTGGGAAAAATTGAACACACCCGTGTCCGACACTCACACCCGAGTCCGAGTAACATAGCCAATCCATGTTATGTTTATGAGTTGCGTTTATCATCAGTGTCATTGTCATTTATAACCTAAAACATAGTTGAACAACAAAGTACAGTTAACCTAATAATATCTGATTAACAGCTTAGATTCAAAGATACAACCAGAAATTTAAACTGGTAATGACCAAATGGAAAAAAGAATTAGTGACCTCATTTGAAATTTCTTCCTATTTGATTTAATCAAATTAAGTGACCACATTGAATCATTAAACTCGTCTTTTAAGCTTTCCTTCTTCATGAGACTTGCTCATTGAATGCCAACTGGGTGAGCCCTTTCACCTTGTGAACACATGATGACAGGCACTGGAATATTAAAATTGGTCAATGTTTCTTTCCTAGTGTTCAACCCCAACCTTTAGATTAAAATTCTAAAAGAACCAAAAGCCGACAACTTCGGCATATTCACCTAGTCTTCCTCATTGAAGCAGAAGGGAGTTTGAGTATGCAGGAAAGAAGAGGATACACATTCATTCAACCAATATTTATCATTAACTCTTATGAATCCTTTACTACTCTGAAATGACACTATATGTATTTCATGATTGCATGTCTCAATTTCAACTTTTAAGTTTTAAGGTGAAGAACTTCCTTAGGCACTCACAATGTCAAGAAACAAGACCTATAAACATACAGTACTTGCAAAATTTTCTACCAATCTGGAAATAGCAATCTGACTCCAGTGGATATATATAGATAAACAATCATAAAACAAGAATCAGTGGCTACACTCAAAAAAAACATATAGTAACAGATAGACCAGACCACCCCTATTAAGAAATCTCTAATTTAAAACAAAGAATTGCAACAATATCCAAGTTTAACTAACCAACTTTATTTATAAATGGAATATATCAAGCATGGGTTGCTAGCAAACTGAAGAACATGGTGCGGCAAAAACATATAGTTAATCATAAGATTGCCTTTTTAGGGACAACTAAATTGACATGCAAAGCAGCATCCAAGCACATAGCAGGTAGTATTTAGGCTAATGAAACTCACTTAACCCTTAAGTAGCACGAAGATATCTGAGGCAGAGGTGCATCTCCTTCCCTGAAAACCATGTGTAAGAATTGGAAACTCAACATAGAAGTAGAAGAACTAAATTTGCTTTAGAGTTAAATCAAGGCCCATTGCTCAATAACACTTAATAATAAAAACTATAATCTTACTGGCCCTCAGAAGCAACTAAGGAGAACCATATTGGACTGAATCTCCTATCATATTTACTCCTTGAATCAACCACAGCTTGTGCTGGAATATTCAACCTCTCAGAGACAGCTTCTCTCTTTTGTTGGATGCCTCGAAACCTTCTTGGTCTCGCTGAAGTTGAAGGTTCCGGTGTTGAGCCATTTTCTTTACTGGGAATATTTGATCCATTACCACTTTCCTTGACAGTGGGCATATTTGCTTCATTGTCATGGGCATGTGGTGCAGGTTTGGCAGTGTTCCCTTGTGAGTTGACCTTGTTAGGCTTTGTTTTACTTGCAGCTTCTACTAGGTGATTTAAGGGTTTCCACAAATCAGCTTTATCTTCTAATGCTTTGGCAATGCTTTCGATGCTTCTATTAATCACATGTTGCTTAGATGACTCCCCAACAGAAAAATTCTGCGACAATAAATAGTTACATATTAAAAGCAAAAAAAAGCACACCATTTTCAAAAGATAAAATGCAAAAAGAAAAGCCTATTAAGCAGGCAATAAACATTACCAACTGAAGCAGCCATCCTTTACCTGCCTTCTATTTTGGGCAACCTTGCTATAGGTGTCAAGTGAGCTTAGATTCTGTGGGGGATCTTCCAGCTTTGAAACATGTTCCTCATTGAGAAAAGGAGATTCTTGGCTTGCAATAGTCTTTCTTGCAGTCAGCTTTGATCTTCTCCCTATCAAACTAGAATTTGCAGATACTCTAGGTGTGCTGACCACCAGCGAAGACAGAGATCTCTCCTTTCTTCTAATCGGTGATGGAACTAGGGACGTAACTTCAGGTTCCTTGGACTTCTGTCGTTTGGAAGGAAAGATTTTGATCCTTATATCTTGCCAATTGTTGTCTGCCCTGAGATATGTGAAGCACACCAAAGATGTCATATTCACCAAACTTCCTTTCCATGATTTCTTCTGTCTTTTAATCGGTAAATAAAATTCCGATAAATGATTATGATTGTGCAAATACCATGATGCAAAAATGAACTACTTAGAAAAAAAATTGTATGCATAGACAACTCAGACAGAAGAAAACGTTCTCCCCTACCACGGGTTGGATAGGCTGCTTCGTTGTTACCACTTACCGGTATTTCAATGATGGCCAGAAACTAAACATATAAAATTCATCAAAGCGGACCACTGTGGTTTCATTAAGAGTTCATATAACAGGCAAATTAATTGCATCAAGTAGCTTAAAATTGGAGCTACATCACCAAAACACTCAATTGAAATTAAACTGCCTGGATAAATTCAGAAAGCGACTAAATTCTTGTCTTCGTTTAAATTATCTTATTCTGTTATTTCTCTGTTACATGCATGATCAAAATAGCTGAGTATGAACTTCATAGGTGATGTCACATTATGATGATCAAATACCTGAGTTTCTCTAATGGAGCACAACCTAGATCAATTTTGCAAACCGGACAACTGTCTAGCTCCTCTTCTGTTATCTTCTCATATATGCACTTCCTGCAAACTGTATTGAAAGTTTCAGAAACATGCATCAAATATCATTCGTTAATTAATAATTTTAGAAAGCAACTTGCTAAAATCGTATCGTACATGAAACTTAAAATGTAACACATCATCGCCTAGAGCTTAATATTACTCGAGCCAGGAATTGCCAAAGACCAAAAGCTTAAACATAGATTGGTTAACCTTATTAAAAGGAATAAAAGGAACTTGTGCCAATCTGAAAATACAGATTGGTTAACCTTAATTGTAAACATAACGTTCAATAAAGTTCCAATGAAATTGAGAAATTGAACTCTCCCTATGCAACAGTAGTCTTAGGCCTAGCTGCAGAGTAGTTAAATGTTCACAATAATGCAAACAAAGCAGCCATGCTGAAGCTCCTGGTAAACCCCCAAATAAGTGTCGCGAATGTAGTTACGACATGCATCCCAATCCTCAAACAGATTATATATTTATATCTTATCATTATACTTAAGAGAATCAAGACAGCCAAGAATTTCCAGGTAAAATCATCCAGCAATGCCAGCAACTTTTCCAATTTCTCAAACTTAGAAGACAAAAGGTAGAGCCTGAGCCACAGCATTGCTCTGAGACACTTTAATAAGCACTGCCAAATCATTAAAACCACTAAATTACTGTAACTGAAACGTATTTACTGCACCTATCTCTCATTGAAAATACTCTCTGATGATAATGGTATGTAACTTAATGGTCTGGTCCTCCCTTAATATCAATGAAATTTGAATATTTTCCCCTCTAATCACCTAAGCTCCGATACATTGAATGTTAAAACTAGAACAAAGTGAGACCTAAATTATAAAAGCATGAATGAAAATCAAGAGATACCCAAGCTAACAAAACAATCAATGCATACCAAGAACCCCAAGACAATCAACTTCAAAAAAAGAAAAATACAATGAAAGAAACAAAAGATTAACATCCAAATTCAATACAATTATTTGAAAACCATAGAAGGAGATGAATAAGAGACAAATTATCTCACAAGTGTGAAGGCATTCGGGTATGGTGGTGGCATCTTTGAAAAGCTTATTGCAAAGGGGACATGTCATGCATGCCACGAGCTTCTCCCTATCAACCTTGGAAACCTCCCCTCCTGTTTCCATCGTCTTCTTCAATCTTTACCGACTGACACTAGCACTAAAAGGAACACTCTTGACACACGCAAAATTAGTTTCCGAGTCTTCTTCTATAAACCTGTGCTTATCATCAATTATTCACGTACGCCGCGCGGTGCATGCGACAATAACACAACGAAATCACGAGGTTTTCCCTTATTTTCCACGACAAAGAAACACAATGAATGTCACAACAAGGGGAAGCTCTTGATGATTCAAAATTGGCTTTTACTCTGCTTTTTGGGGTGTGTTTGTTTGATTGGTAGGCGAGAAAAAAAAAAAAAAAACCAAAAAAAAAAAAAGAAAGAAAGAAAACGTTTGGGTTTTTGGGAATATACAACGTTGGTCTTGTTCGATTTGGACAATGGGCTGTGTTGTTGTTATCGATGATCCGTTCGAGGTTTTCAATAGTTAGAAACCAAACATCGACTCCATGATGAACATGTTCTCTCTCTTTTCTGTTTTATACAATTAAAAGTTTGAGATATAACTCGTATAAATATTGTGTGACTGCTGCTAAAATGCGCCGTTTAATTTGAGATCAGATTATTATGTTATACTCCGCCATAAATTTTAAAGAAAATTGTTTGTTATTTAGACCTAAATTTTTAGTTCAAAAGTTAAGGTGTAATTAAAATTTTGTAAAATATTTTTAAAATAAAATTTTAAATATATAAAATGGATATGAAAAATATGAATCTAGTCGATCTTTTAGAAGTGATCCACTTTCTAATAAAATAAAATAAAAAGAGAAATCAACATGTCCATAGCTCCAAAAGCTTATACTCTAATAATATATACTAAAGCTCAAAGACTTTGTCATCAACATCAAACAGAAAAAAATGAAAGAAAAAAAAAATGGCTCGACCACTATTTTTATCCAGAACAAAAAAAATGAAAATATGCGATTTTAAAATTTTCCTAAACTCGAACAAAATTAAAAGATATCTTTAATCGTCTTACCAGAATAAATAAAAGATCTAATTAAATCAAATAACAAATGCATTAGTTTTGTGTGATTTGCTTATAAAAATCTAAAAACATAAAACATTTTTATATTAAATTTTTTTACTAGTTCATAGTTTACCTTTATCAAGTTCATTTAATGATAAAAAATAATTATTAAATTAATATACATTTAATAAAATGAACATGTGATAAATATATAAATATGATTTTTTGAGCTTTTAGACATTATTACCATTTAATTTATGAAATAAATAATTTGCATTTTAAAAACTAAAACTCAAATTGTTTAAATCTTTTTCAGAGAGGATTACTTTTGTGTACGTTTCTCTCAAGTGTTGTTTTGGGTTGAGCCATGCATCTCTCGTTGCAGGTATTGCGGCGCATGCCGTTAATGAAACGCATAAACGGTCGCAGGTTTAAGAATTAAGAGCCACGTGGAAGCTAAAGATTGGTTGTTAAATGAAAATTTTTGCTATTAATTTCTCCAAAAAAAAAAAACGAAAAAAGAATATAGTTGAGGATCTCACGATCTATGCGGACCGTTGATTATGAGATTGTATATCAAACGATCTATGCAGACCGTTGATCATAAGGTTGTATATCAAACGGTTGTGACAAGTTGGATTGAGTTTGAGTAGAGTTTTTTTTTTTTACAAAAAGTCCACTGCCTAGATGTAAAGAAAAAGGTTGTATATGCTGAAATTCGAACTCTAAATTTATTGAATGACTTGTTAAAAATAATTGTATGAATCAACTGAATTAAATTTCGAGTTCAAGTGAAATCATTTCTAATCGAAGTAAATTCAGATTATTTTATATTCGAGTTATCTTAAATTCTCATCTTTTGATTTTGATATTAAAATTATTTAAATTTGAATTATTTGGATTTTTTTTTTTTTGAGTATTTGGATCTAAATTATTAAATTTTAAAGTAGTTCGAATTGTTCAGATTTAAAACATTTCATAATCGAATTCAAAACATTTGAAATTCAAATTGCACAAATCATTTTAAAATTTGATTTTTTTTTTTTTATTAAATCTAATTGAATCAAGTTCAAGTTGAGATGAATTAAATAAATATTTTAAATTCGAATCAATTTTTAACCGCTCTAATTCAAGTTAAAGTTTCTACCAAATAATAAGATTATTGATAGTCAAAATGAAAATAGTAAAGATTTATGAAATTTAATGGGCTTTCCAAATCATCAACATTTAAAATTAAGATCAACAAAATGCAATTGTGTTTTTATGATAAATAATGAATATAAATCAAATGCATACAATTATTAGAGGTAGAAAGTTAATAGTTTTTGTAATTATTATAAACTTTAATTAATAAGCTCACAACTTCAATATTATCAAAATATAAAAAGTAAAATAAACATAAAAAGAGAATTAAATGGAATAAGAAGAAACTAAAGAGAAAAACATTGCATAGAAGTTAGAACTATGTATGTGTTTACTATTTCTTTTCTTTTAAATAGTTTTCCATTTCCATGCTTTCTCTTTTTCAATCAAAAGTAAAAATAAAAAAAAATAAAAAAAGATAGATTACAAATTTCTTTTTATATTAATTTTTTGTCTTAAATTGTTCAGTAAAAGTCTTCATCATTGACTCGCAGCAAAGCGCGGACAACTTACTAGTTTCACTTGCATCTTATAAAAAATCTCCAGCATGCTAACTTTCTTTCATGCACATCATTGAATGTAGGGTTGTACCTCAAGATCCAACCAAACTCTTGAGCCGAGCATATGACATAATCAGTATGAACAGAATTGCAGAAAGTATCCCAGACACAATGACCACCTATCATGACAAACACAAGAGAGAGAGAGAGAGAGAGAGCGATCAATCATTAGACGCAGAGTCGGTTTAACATTCTATGTTGCTCCGGCTCTTCATTTTTCTTGAAATACCAATGTTCAACACCTGTGTCCGATGCATATTCGGACATTGGTATGGAAATATAACCCTCCAAATACATTAAAAAACTTTATAAAAAAAAAAAACTGAACATACTTGTGTCGGACACATACCCGAGTCTGAGTAACAAAGCTAACATTGACATCTAGTTTTAACAGATGAAACACTTTGCTTACCCATTTAAACATGTATCCATGGTTATCATTCCATGTATATGGAATGTTCATCCCAAATATTGCAGCCACCAAAGAATACATGGATAAACACACAGTTCCTGAACTTAGAAAGAGCTCTAACTGCAAAATTTTAGGATCACTTTCAATTGTTACATTGTCAAAGATCAAAAGAAAAAAAAAAACAGGTTATCTTTCTTCAATATTTCAAAGTAAAAAATGAGCAATGAATATCACTTTAATATGTAATAGAACGAAGAATGACGCACCTGGATTAGCTGGTTTCGATGGTTGTCAAGCTGCAAAAAGGCATAAGCTCCACTCAGCCGGAAAAAGAAAATCATGGTACACAGCACAACAGATTCAATAATAATTTTGAGTCTTCAAGCTTATAATGACTACCTGAATATTGATGTAATCCTCTGTATCGTCAATATATTCCCGCAACTGCATAATTTCAAATTAAGCCGCTAAAATTTTAGAAATGTAGATTTCAGAACATGAATATTAGCTTTCTTGTACAATCAGAAAAAGTCCAAACAATCCATGTATTTCTTAATAATGGTCAAAAAGCTAAATATGGATATGCAGACACAAGACGCACAGATTATCGAACTACAAGAAGAAAAGAGTCCGTAGTGAAGAGCAGTTGGATCAATTTAAGGGGATAAGGGAAGAGTACCGTAGTTAATTTGTTCAATGTTCCATCAATTTGCATAAAGTAGGCCTGCAAAACAGATTATTACCAACTTAGCCTTTTGGGTAGATAAATAAATCTTTAAACATGAGGAAGTAAATCATTGTTTTAACCTCCAGTAACATTTCAAGCTCCTCAACATCATTCTCATCTCCACGAACTGTTGCTATACTTGCTCTACTTGCTCGGGAAATCTTTGATCCTATGGTAGGAGAGCCAAAATACCAATTGGCAGCACCTGATCCACTAACAGGTGAAGCTCCAGCCAACTTTCTTGACAAATAAAGGTCAGCCATATCATCATCATCATCCAGTAGTTGTTCAAGTTCATCCCTCACCTACAAAAATTGATGATCACAATATTATTTCTTGCCACTTTATGGAAATATTAAAACAAACTTTTTACAATTTCTGACTCCATTATAATCTAAGTAAGTAAGTCTGAAATATGCAAGCAACTTAATGGATTATTCGGATGACAGAGCTAAAGACTTTCAGGAAGATAACATCAGTAAAAGAGTGAACCCTAGAAATGGACAATTGTGTTTACCTCAAATGCTCCATGTTTTACATATAAGAGTTTCTATGCCCTGATATTAATCTTTCTCAAAAATCAAGCATTTTCACCAATCCATATGGTAAGCAATACATATCGGTCTGGTTTTCCCCTTAGGTAAAGAGCTAGCTAGCTATGTTGATCATAGCTGAACTCATCAATCCCTTAGAAAGATACATTACTTTGTCCATTTAATAATCAGCCTTTCTTAGAATGTGAAAATTTTAAGAACGTATTACTAGTTATAACTGTTATCTTTCCAAGAGAATAATTGCTAAAAAGAAAATTAATCAATGATTATACCACAGAGACAATACTGCATATGATAAAAAAAAGTTCACATACACATATCAACATGAATAAAGTACACATTATTACCTTTTGTACCCGAGCAGTCAATCTGGTCATTGCACTCTTCAATTTACGAACTCTATCCAAATTACGACTACTAATCTGCATACAGCGTAATTCACAAATTGTAATACAGCATGGACAGGCCCAGAGGAAAGATAGGCAGACAACAAAGTTCTTCAAAATTTGTAAATACAAAGGTAAATGTGAAATAACAATTACCTGGGAGGTAAGCTCATCTAAAGCAGGATAAGCCGCAGTCTCTAGTTCTAGTGTACGTGCAGCTAGAAAACTACAAATAGATTCCAAAGCAACCTCCAGTGCTCGGAATTCAAATGGAGACTCTGCATGGCATGGATCAGATGATTTAGATGTCAAATAAGTAAAATCAAAACATTATAATGTTATATTAAGGATGAAATTGCTAAAAATGCCAAATGAGTTCTCTGCTGTTTATCAACCTAGCTGCTTGATGTACAGGATTAATATGACATACCATCTTCGTCACCTACTTCAACATCATTTTGGCCACCCGTGTAGTCCTGACCATGGCGAATGGCATTCACTAGAGGCAAACGCCTCCGAAGTTCTTCAACAACAGGGACAACATATTCATCAGAAGGATCTCGAAGCAGAACCTATTTCAAATACAATATAAAATCTTAATAAAAAACACTCTTAAGTTCCTTACACATTACCATTGAGCTTGCTGAGCTAAACTAAATAGCAAACTCATTCCATGAAGACCCAAAGCAGCACAAATTGACTAGACAAGTAGATTATATCATTCAAAAGACATAGTACTCCATATTTAAGAACTCAATTCTTGTTTTAAAAACCATAATTAAAGTTCTTTCCGATTATGTATGCACTTCATAAGCAATATTAGGAAAATTCTTCCTTCTTCAACTTCAATTTCCCTCTAGAATTGTACTTAATATTATGAACTCTTAAACCCCAGGAAATCGTTTCAAGTTTCCACCCGAAAAGAAAGGCTGAATCACTTCTGTTTATTTCTAAATTTTAATCCACTTCAGCTCCAAATCTTTTCACTATAAAACCAAATAAACAAACCCCACTCCACAGATTAACCAAAACCCAATGGCAGGCAGTAGTCTATACAATCCAAGAAATGAAACAGGCAAATTCAAGATCTAACATTATCTACCAAAAAAAAGCAAAAAATGTTTTGTCAAAAGCTATAATTCAAATAACCCAATCAATCAAGCCACACTCACTCAGAAGCACTACAGCTCCATCTCCCAAATATCATCAAGAACTTCGGAATTAACGTCTTTTATAATTTTAAAAAAAAAAAAAATAGAAAAAAAAAACTCAATTGAATTGGGAAAAGGGAGAAAAACTCACTAACCTCCTCAGAAGTAATAATTGCCTTGATATACTGCAAATCCAAAACCCCAAAAAGAAAACAATCAGAAACAAAATAAGTAAAAAAAATCAGAAAAACTAAAAAGAAAAAAAAAAGTTTACAAATGGAACCTCCAAATTTAAGACAATAGCTCTATCACGACCGAGAATGGTGGAAGGGTAAGACAAGAGAGGATCGAGGATGCGTAAATCTCGGGCGTGGATGTTAACTCGATGCATGATGGCATACTTGTCGATGTCGAGCAGGGTGGTCTCCCCTGTGCTATCAAAAAGGACCCAACTTCGAAACGGCTGCGCCTTCTTCTTCACCGTCAGCACCGCCTGTGGGTCCGCCGGCACCACGTGCGCCATTTCTTACCATCACCCTCACATCTCCCGACCCAACCAACCCCGCTCAGGAAAAAAAAAAGGAAAATTTCTCTTCAAAAATCTAACAACAAAAAAAGCTTCTTTTTTCTTCTCAAACCACTTTAAAATATCCCCATTTTTACACGAATTTAAATAGCTTTCTTTTCTTCTTTTCGATGTTTAATCAGAGGTTTTTTGGGGGGCTTTGGAACGAAATCGAACATGAAAAGCTGATTTTAGGGGGCTGGGAATTTATTCTTTTTTAAGAATTTTGAAGTATTTAACTGCGTAACTAATATGCATGAGGTGGCTTTCATTTTTGGTCAAATTACATAACTCATCCCTGTACTTTAGTGAAAATATAAATTTAATCTCTATACAATAATTTGATTAAATCAATCTTCGTACTATTCGGGATTTTAAATTTAAGGCTAATTATTAACTTGGTTAATATACCTCCATTAAATTTGCTGACATGACATGTTTTTATTCATGTCACGTTTCTATCATGTGGTATTTCTTCTCATCTTCGTTAATTTAGCAGAATTAAAAAATGTTAAAAAATTAAAAAAAGCGAAAAGAAATGGGACCCAAAGATTTTTTCTGAATAAATAAGTTTTAATAATTTGAGTTTTTCTTCTAGGTTACTAGTAAAATAGTAGTTAGAGAGACGTAACGGATTTTGTTTCATTTTTTTTTTCACACTTTTCTGCCACAACTACACATGTTTATAGATTGGATCGAACTTAATTTTTTTTTTTTTAGACAAACTTAAATATTGTATCAACATTACACATATTTATTCAAATTCAATCCGGTTTGAAATATGAGCATCTTATATTTGTAAATGAATAGTCAAAACTCGTTTAGACCTATTTATATATATATATTTTAAAAATAAATATATTATTTTTTATTTAATTTTTAGTTTTTTTTTTATTAAGTTTTAAAATATAAATAACTTAACATATTTTTAAATGTTTACACTATAAAAAATGAGGTCGGACGGGTTCGGACCTTAATTGTTGGAACAAAGGCCTAGCTCATTTTTTAAACGACCTCATTTTTTGCTCAAATCCATATTTTGGACTAGAGGTACTAATGGGCTGGCCGTAGCCCGATTTTTTTTAACTTCTTTGCCCGGCCCGCAAGTCCAAATCACTATTCACTTCATATTAAAAAAAATATTTTTATTTTTTATATATTTTTATAATTAAAATTTAAAAAATTATTATTATTTTAATATATAAACAGTGATCCGCGACCGGGTTGGCCCGGATCACAAAATATTAGTGCCCAAGCCAGGCCCAATATGGGTTGGGCCTGTCGGGCTAGACGGGCTACCCGGCCCATGAGCAGGTCTATTTTGGACCTAATATTTTTGTCTAAACTCTCTCAAATATCGAACGAACTTTTGAGCTTGGACGAATAACCCAATCCTTAAACAAGTCTATCTGCCACTCAAGAAAATTAAAAAAATCAACCAAATTAATGGCTTCACCAACATTTAGGATCATACTTCGCATAGTGATAGCAATCCTCCTCATCCTGATTCTCTTCTACGTTGGTTGTCCTCTTTATTGGAAAATCTCCGTCACCATCCACTACATCCGCCACAACTAGCAAACCATTCAACAAGGCAAAAAAAAAACCCCACTATCAAAATTTCCTTATTTTTCTAATCTTGCATGGTTTATGATGTTACTCCAAAAAAAAAGTAAAAATCCAATTTTTTTTTTTTAAAAAAACTTTATCTTTCTCTTATTTTAATTTTTGTTTTAATTTTTAATTTGGTGTAAAAAACCCATTTTTTAAAAGATTCATGCATTTGATTTTCTTAAATTGTTATTTTTTGTTGGATTTTTCAGGTATTTCATAGATTATGCATGAGGTCTAAAAAAATTTTGACGTGATTTCATGAGAATCGAACTCGAAAGTTCGTGAAGATCGCAACAAGCAAACTTCAAAAGAGATTGCTTTTTAAGATTTTGTGATGGGATTTTCTTTTGATTCTTTCTTTTTTCTATAGTTATTGTTAACTTACTATGTTCGTTAATGGGCAATGCACTCAAAAGAGTATATCCTTATTAACCTTGGAATTAATATGATCAATTATAGTAAAGTAGCATGCAAGGGTCGAATCCACAGAGATTGATTTTTAGTTTATAAGTTGCTAGTTTAAAACTTAAATTCAAGAACAATAAAATAAAATGGGGTTTTGAAATAATTAAAAGTAAAGAAAACAAGATAAGTAAAAAACAAATAAATAAATGAAATCAAATATATAAGAGAAGTATGGTTAAGGTTTCATTCTCTACCACTAGACATCATTAAAAATCAAATTCAAATCTATCAACATCAATTAGCTATTAAAGTTAACAACCGTAGATAACAATATCCTGTGTTACCCCAATCATTCCTTAGTTCGTCGTTAAGCAGGACGAACGTCACTACTTAATCTCTAACTATCAAATAACCTAAGATAAACATCATTGGATTCAAAACGATAGCAGCTTTATGATAAGAAAGATAGGTTGATCTAAGCAACAAACACATAAACATGGGTTCATTCAATTTATGTTATGTTCCACTTCATAATTCCTGAAAACCCAACATAATCATGAATTACAAATTGCCACTATTGAATAGAAATCAAGACAATTACACGGATCAAGATTCCTAAACTAGCATTAGATAATTATCAAGATCTATCTAGTTGGCCACCTAAACAAATCAAGACAATATCATGAACAATTCTTATAGAAGAACACAAGCAACTTTGATAGAAAACTAATAATAGATAAAATCTCAAAATCAATTACAAAACATGTCTAGGGCTTTGAAATCACCCTTAACCAAAGAAAAGTTTAGCCTAGCATAGGCATAGATAATATATATACATAAAACTAAAAAGAAAATAAAAGAATGGAGAAGAAGAAGAACAAGAAGAAAAAGAATTATGATCTTTGAGTCTCCTCCAAAAGATTATAATAGTTTGTGGCTCAAAAGATAGTATTTATAGAGCTTTTTGACCTTGGAAACCCTTTCTTGTTGATCAAGGAAGCTAGAAGGCAAAATAAGGTAAGTTTGGACTTTTTCCCGATTTTTCTCAGTTTTGGAGGCAGTAAAGTCGGCGTCGAGGCACCACTTTCCAGCGCCGCGGCGCCAAGTACATTGACTTGGTCATTTTGCTCGCTGACGTCGGTTTCGCGACTGCTGCACTGTCTCGCACTTCGTCAGCTGATTTGGATGACCATCCGTTGTCCGATTTAGGCGTGTAAACTATCGTTGGAAAGGTATTCAAGTCAGATTCAAAAGTCAAGAAGGAAGTTTCTTCAAATAATGAATTTAACATAATAATTTCCTTGCAACAAACTATCCTTAGTGCGGCGCCGAGTTTTTATTTCCAAATCTGAGAAAAATCGAAAAAACCGCAAATTGTCCAAAATTGTCATATTTTGACTCCTAGCTTCTTTGAAGAGAAAGAAAGGGTTTTCAAGACTTTAAAGCTCTATAAATACCATCTTTTGAACCACAAACTATCATAATCTTTGGGAGGAGACTCAAAGATCATCATTCTTCTTCTTCTTCATTCTTTTATTTTTAGTTTTATGTATATATCATTTATGCTTATGTTAGGCTAAACTTCTCTTTGGTTAAGGGTGATTTCAAAGCCCTAGACATGTTTTGTAATTGATTTTTAGATTTTATCTATCATTAGTTTTCTATCAAAGTTGCTTGTGTTCTTCCATAAGAATTGTTCATGATGTTTTCTTGATTTGTTTAGGTTGCAAACTAGATAGATCTTGATAATTATCTAATGCTAGTTTAGGAATCTTGATACGTGTAATTGTCTTGATTTCCTATTCATAAGTGGCAATTTGTGATTAATGATTATGGTCAAGTTTTAACTAATTGCAAAGTGGAACATAACCTAAGTTAAACAATTCATGTTCATGCTTTTGTTGCTTAGATCAACCTATCTTTCTTATCATAAAACTCTGTCAAATTAAATTTAGAGATGTTTATCCTAGGTTATTGATAGTTAGAGATTAAGTAATGGCGTTCATCCTGCTTAACGACGAACTAAGGAAAGATTGGGGTAACACGAGATGTTGTTATCTACGGTTGTTAACTTTGATAGCTAATTGATGTTGATAGATCTGAATTTGATTCATAATATTGTCTAGTGGTGAAGAATGAAACCTTAACCATATTTATCTTATATTTGATTTCATCTTATTTATTTACTTTTTATATTTTTTGTTTTCTTTACTTTTAAAATTATTTAAAAACTCTTTTTTTTATTGTTCTTGAATTTAAGTTTTTAACTAGTAATTTATAAATTAAAAATCAATTTCTGTGGATTCGACCCTTACATGCTACTTTACTATAATTGATCATATTAATTACAAAATTTAATAAAGATACACTCTTTTAAATGCATCAAAAAATCTTATGGACATTAAAATATAAAATAGCGGAATGATCGGAGTTGTTAGTGATGTAGGTATAAGTATGTATCTAATTAATGCCTAAGACAAACGTAATCAATTGGTTCCTTCTAGGCTGTCTTTATAGTCCACCAAGGGGAAAATTTTTAATAAATAAAAAAAAGCAACAAAATTAGGCATCCATCCAATGTGCCCTACCTTTTTTTTTTCCTTAATTTATTTATAGAAGTTAAAAACTTTAACGTATGTGTATGGGATAATTATATATAGAAATGATTCATATTTTTTAAAAACACATAATAAAGATTAAAGGCTATTCTAAAATTTTAGGATCATATAATATGTTTTTTTTAGTTATTGCAAAACTTACGTGTTTTTAAGAAAAGTATGTAGCACTCTCTTTATTTATTTATATATATATATATATATAGGTTTCATCTAGATAGGTGGTGAGATTAGTTTTTATGAGATTGAAAACAACGGTGGTGAAATTAGTTATTATAAAGTGATATTAAGTACTATAGTAATGAAATTAAAATCAATGATGGAATATGTATTTGAATGCGAAAACAGTGATTAAATGAAAATAAAAAATGATCATTAAGAACATTAATCTAAAAATGTGTTGATAAATTATATATATTTTAACTAATTTAACATTTAAAATTTTAATACATATTAATTTATATATTTATTTAAATATTTTAATTAATTAACTAATTGTTACATAATTATATAAATTTATTTATTATATTAAATAAAATATAAAATAATATTTATACTAATAAAATAAAAATGAGAGAATTAAAAGTAAATAATTTTAAAAAATTTAAATAAAAAAATCATTTAAAAGAAAAAAAAGACTTTTAATCCAACCGAGCCACTGACCTTATTTACCAAATAATAAATTGGGTTATGACTTATGAAGCAGAAAGAAACTTTTTGAATACCTGCTCAACCTTAAAAATGGAAAATGACCCTTTATTTGCATGCACCTTTTTTTAGCTGAGTAATTAATTAAAGTTGATTGGGTCGATCGTCCAAGTTATTGTCAAGTAGTTATCAAAGCCTTACATTTTTCACATGAAAAAGACAATTAATGCACCTTTTTTAATTAGTTCTAGTCATTAAAACAAAATTTGCAACGTCACCATGAGTTCTAAACTTGTAATGCTCTTTTAAAACATAAAATTTGGTAGTTAATGCCCTCATCGGTTGAGGTCTATGAGGATTTATAGGAAATAGCTCGATGAAAGTGTCACGGATTTTGTATCGAAAAGAAAAAGTGATAAGTTTTGAGTTTATAAGTTTTTATTTTTTCTTTTTCTTTTTTTGAGTTTATAAGTTATTCATTTCTTCCCTCCAATAGAAATATTATTTAGGTTCAATACATGGGTATGTGATAAATGATATCAAAGTTTATCCAACTCTTTATTGATGTGAACCATAGCAGGAGAGATATTATAGTCGAGGTAAGTCCGGACCAAGATGATCTCCTTCCTTCTACATGTAAGAAGAGTTAGTTCAACAAGAACGTCACAAAATTAGATGGAAAAGACTCTTACGTATTTCAAATAATAATAATAATAATAAAAAAGATGGGATGACTTTTGGATTTATAAGTAAAGGGATTTCCTCCACCTTATAAACATACATATTGGGTTGGATGTATGGACCCGTGACAAAGGCTTGAGGATGGTAGTGAGCAAAAACAGTCAAAAGGTTATCGGAGTTAACGATTAGAGGGAGGATACAGAATAAGAACAATATAACATAAGATATTAAGCCCTTTATCCCCTATTTTTTAAATCTTGAATCATGAAAGCTTACAGCTTTTTTTCACCAGTTGTTGTACGCGTTTGTCTTTTCTTGACCTGTAAATCAGATCTTATCTGAACATGTAATATTTGTGTCTTGGAACCACTTTAACCACTCTTAATTTTGAATCTCATGAGCTGAACTTTATCTTCTCATGACCTGAACTTTGTCTTTAACCGTAAACTTTGAAGAATAACTGGAAAAAAAAAAAAAAAAAAAAAAACCTCACTTCGTTAAGGTATTTTTAATATTTTTAATTAATTAATAATAATAAATTAATTTTAAAATATATTTTATTAAATTTTTATTTCTAAATTATAATAATATTAATATAATAATATTTTGTTAATTATTAAAATTAAATTTATTATAATTATTTATTTATAAATTACGTAATATAAAATGCATTTTCAAATGTTATTATATATATTTAAAAATATTTAGGTTTTATTGTACGTTGTGTATTTTTATTTATAGAAGTTAAAAAAAATAAGAAAATAAAAATTTGGTTTGTATTTTATTCTCCTGTATAATCGATTTTCTAACATAGGTTAACAGTAAGTTTGTTTTATCCTTCTTCTTTTTCCCTGAGTGGATCGGATACGGATCCTAAATCGACCCGCAACTCAACGTGCGAACCTATCCCTTTAAATACATCATTTAAAATAAAAATAATTAATAAAATAATTGTTTTTAACTTTTTTTGGAACGGTCGGATACAGATCCTAAACTAACTCACGAGTCAACGTGCGGACGAATCTCTTTATATGCATCATTTAAAATTAAAATTAAAATAAAAATAATTAATAAAATTATTTTTTTAACTTTTTTTTCAAGCTGATCGGGTACTGATCGTAAATCGACTCGCGAGTCAACGTGTGGAATAACCCTTTTAAATAGATTATTTAAAAATAAAATAATAAACTAATTAATTAAATATATTTATTTTTTAACTTTTTTTCCGTACGAGTCGGGTACGGATTCTAAATCGACCCGCGAGTCAATGTGTGGATCAACCCCTTTAAATACATCATTTATAAATAAAATAAAGTAAAATGAAATAAAAAACTAAAAATAATTTTTTGAATTTTTTTCAAGCGGGTCAATTACGAATCTTAAATCGAACCGCGAGTAAATGTATAGGTCAACCCTTTAAATATACGATTTAGAATTAAACTAAAAGTAATTAATAAAATAAATTTTTTATTTTAAATTTTAAATTTTAAATTTTTTTCTTGAGCGGATCGGGTACAGATCTTATATCGCTCCGAAAGTCAATGTGCAGACCAACCCTTTTAAATACATCATTTTAAAAAAATAAAAATTAAACATAATTAATAAAATAAATTTCTATTTTTTCAGATCGAGTCGGGTATGGATTCTAAATCGATCCCGAATTAACATGCGGACCAATCTCTTTAAATACATAATTTTAAAATTTTAAAAATTATTAATTTTTTTCATTTTTTTCGTGTTGGTAAAGTACAAACCCTAAATCGATTCGCGAGTTAACATGCAGACCAATTCTTTTAAATAAATCATTTAAAAATAAAAAACTAAAAATAAATTTCTTTTTTAAATTTTTTCCCGAGTGGGTCGAGTACGAATCCTAAATCGACCCGCGAGTCAACGTATAGACTAACCCCTTTAAATACATGATTTTAAAAAAAAAAACTAAAATCTAAAAATAATTAATAAATTTTTTTTTTCCGAACGGGTCGGGTACGAATCTTAAATCGATCCGCGAGTGAATATGCAGACCAACCCCTTTAAATACATTATTTAAAAATAAAATAAAATAAACTTAAAAGTAAAAAATCTTAAAATCTTAAATATATATATATGTTATAAAAGAAGACAAAATTGTTCCTAACCTATTTCAAAAATCTTCATTAAATCTCAACTCAAAAATAAATATAAATACATTTCTTTTTTACCCCACTATTAAACAAAACAAAACATAATATTTTTATAAAATACCAACTGAGTACGTCAAGACTTAATTTTAATAATAAGAGATCATCATAAAAATAAAAAAAAAATAAAAAAATCATAAGCCTTGATTTTGGAAATTTATAACTTACAATTAATATTGGCCACGTGGCCCTTCAATCTACTATTATGAAAATTGAGTCCTTAGGGAAACATAGAGAAATTTTGAATTTAATTAAATGGTTTTATTATCTTATTTTGTTATCTTTTATGGGTATTTTTTATTTTTTACAAAAAATCCTTAGGGACCTAAAAGGTATTTCTTTAAATGTTCAAACTTTATTTATCCTATTTTGTTTTTTATTTGGGGCAAAAATATATTTTTTGGCAAAAAATTAATAAATATATTATTATTAATGAATATATATTTTAGAAAAATCTTTTTTTCTTAGGTCGATTTAAGATTTGTACCGATTTGCTCGAGTAAAAAAAAAATATATATTTTAATATATATATTTATTTTAATTTTAAATGATGTATTTAAAGGGGTTAGTTCGTACGTTGACTTGCAAGTCGATTTAAGATCCGTTCTCGATCCGTACGAGGAAAAAATTAAAAAAGAAATTTATTTTACTAATTATTTTTATTTTAATTTTAAATGATGAATTTAAAGGGGTTGATTAGCACGTTGACTCGCAAGTCAATTTAGGATTCTTACCCACTCGCTCGGAAAAAAAAAAGTTAAAAAAAGAAAATAAATAAACTTGCTGCTAACTTATGTGAAAAAATCGATCCTATGAAAGAATACAATACAAATCATAATTTTATTTTCTTATTTTTTTATATCTTCTAATAAAAATATACCGTGTATAATAAGGTTTAAATATTTTTTAAAAATACATATAAATAACATTTGAAAATAAATTTGTATTATGTAATTTATAAATAAATAATTTTCATAAATTTAATTTTCATAATTAAAAAATATAATTATATTAATATTATTACAATTTAAAAATAAAATATTTAAATAAATAATTATTATTTAATAAAATATAAAATATAAACTAAAATTGAAATTTTATTATTAATTAATTAAAAAAATTAAAAGTAAGCCGGTAATGAGGGGTCTTTTTTCTAGTTGAATTTTAAAATTGAGTCTCTAATAGAGACCAATTGAGGGTCACTTGGCTCTTCAATTATAGTTTCTCATTTGAATTTAATTAGGCCTGGCCAATTTTTTTTATAATATTTATGTGATCTTTCATTTATAGTTTCTCATTTGGATTTAGTTAGAGGCCTGAGTAATTTCTTAATATTTAATAACAATTTTTTCAACATTTAATAAATATAATATCTATAAATTTTTTAAACATTATTCCGTCATTGGTTGATATGTAGCATGTCAAATAATAATCACTTTTTGTGATAATTTTTTATTTTATTTTATAAAATATTAAGGAGGGTAATTTTTATTCTTACTAGATGATTGACTGTGCTTCATCACGGGTAGTCAATCAAACTAAAATAGTTTAAATTCATGTAATGACATGTTTAATCAACATAATTGGCCTAAGAAGTTAAGCAAAAGGCATATTTCAAGCATTCATTACATTAAAAATTATAATGGAGACAATAACTAAAATGCAATAATAAACTTATTTAAGAGCACATGTTTTCAATTTAAAAGTAAAAAATATAAACATAAATACCAAAAAGCATGCAATTCAATCAAGAAAGGGGAAAAATGAAACTAATGGCAGTCTAAAACTATTACGATTGAAAATGATGTTGTAAGAAACACTTTAAAGAGCCCAAATGCATAAACTACCTCAAAGAGCCTAAGTTGATAAATCCATCCATTATTGTATAATCCCATCAAAAAGTTCGTAAACCTATATGCATAAACCCATCCTGTATTGCAACTAATGTGAAAAGGAACTTTTTCCAAAAAAAAACAACAAAATGCACCTTCAATTAAACTTGCAATTGTTTGACCATTTTTGACACTGGAATTGATAGTTAGATACAAAGGTTAAATTTACTTGACTTTGTTCCTTGTTGCTCTGGTATTATTCTGAGTCTTTAGTAATCTACAAAAAGTATTATGACTATGGAAGATAAAGCAAGTAAATAAACCACCTAAGAAGCTTGTTGTTTGAGACATATTATTTGAAATATAAAGGCCGTCTTACCCAGCTGCCCTGCCAGGATTCGAACTTCCAGCATTTAAAGAAGCATCATACTGAGTTATTGGAAGATGACAGGAATTGAAGTTTCCCCATTCCATGTTAATAACCTATGAAACAAAGCACAAATATCAAAATCCGTCGGAAAAAAAATTGCAGTGGCATAAAATTTCGTCGCAAATTCTTATTACAGAAAATTCGGTTGATAAAGTTTTTTATATTTTTTTAATAATAGTTATTTATAAATTTATTTATATAATAATATATTTAATTTTTTCATTGGCTTGGGTATTAATAATAATTTATTTATATAATTATTTCAATAATTATAATAATTAATTAAATTATTAAAATTAAAATTAAATTTTAATATATAATTTAATATAATATAATAATTAAAATTTTATTATTGATTTTAAATTAAGTATTTATATATATAATATTATATTAAATTTAAATTATAATAATTTAATTAGTTATTATAATTATTGAAATAGAAAAAAAGAGATGGGGAGAGGGGTTGGGGCGGAAGGGGGTTAAGGCACAGGAGGGGGCTGGGGCGGAAGGGGGGTTGAGCCTGCTGGGGCGCTGAGGGGCTAGGGCGGGCAGGGGGCTGAGGCACAGGAGGGGGTTGGGGAGGGGGGCGAGGGTGGTTAGGGCTTACTGGGGCGCAAAAGGGATGGGGCGTGCAAGGGGGCTGAGGCATATGAAGGGGTGAAGCGGGGCTGAGTGAGGGTGGCTGGGGCGAGGGGTGATATGGCTGGGGCACCCGAGGGGGAGCTTTGGTGTGGCAGGGGGAGGGGGGAGACACAAGGGAGGCATGGGCTAGAGGAGAGGCGCAGAGGGGGATTGGGGAAAAAGAAAAAGAGAGAAGGAAAGTGAAAGAAAAAAAAGAATGAAAGGGGTTAAATAAGTCTGATTCAATTTTTACCGACGGAATTTTTGACTTTTTCTGATGACATTTCCGTTGCTAAAGTTTTTTAAAATTTTAGTTTTTTGCAAAAAAGTAAGCTTTTACAATTTCTTGCCTAAACTTTTCCGACGGAATTTCCATCAGAAAAAGTTATCCATCAATATTTTTTTTTTAATTTTTTATAAAAAAATATTTTGAACAGAAAGTTAGTCGAAATTTTTTTTTCCGACGAAATTCCGTGGAAAATAGTTCTTTCTCTCGCTAATACTTATTAGCGACGAAACTTAGTTTTGTCTAAAAAATATAAAATTGATTTATATAAATAAATAAATTATTAAAATTAATTTCCGTCACTAATACTTATTAGCCACAAAAAATTTCGTCAAAAATAACCTTATTATCGACTAAAGGTTTCGTCGCTATAAGTATTAGCAACGAAAATTAGTTTTGGCAAAAAAAATATATTGTAACTGATTTATATAAATTAATTAATTATTAAAATTATGTTCCGTCGCTAATACTTATTTTGTTCACGAAAATATCCGTCGATAATAAGTATTAGCGACGAAAATTAATTTTGGCTAAAAATATATATTAAAATTGATTTATATAAATTAATTAATTATAAAAATCGTTTTTTTTTTTTACTGACGGAAATTTCCATTGGTAATACTTTGGCAAGAACCAATTACATTCCCGTCAAAGTATTACCGACAGAAATTACCGATGGAAACTTTCAGTCGTAAATATTCCGTCGGTAATACAAAATTTCAGTCAGTAATATTCTAGAAATTTGTCGATAATAGTAAAAAACATTACCGATGAAATTTCGTCGGTAATGTTGGCCATTCCGTCAGTAATGTTGAGTATTTTTGACAAAAAATATCCGTTGGAAATAAATCCATCGTTAAATGTATTTTCTCTTTTAGTGTGGGATGAATATTAATTTTTGGTTTTTACACAAAAATTTGATTTTTTTTTTTTAAGTTCTTATATCTGGTATTTTCTTCAAGTTTGATAATGATTGTTGAATTAAAAATTTATTGTATTAGTATATTTTTAAGTTTTAGTTGTTATAAATATGTTGAGTCTTGATTTTTTTCTTGTGTAATTTTGTATTAATTTTATGGAATATTGGTGTTGGATAGGTATTAAGATTTATATTTGTTTTGATTTTTTTTAAATTTAATTATAATTATTGGATTAAAAAAATTATTGTATTAATAAAAGATTTATAAAATAAAAAATAATCAATAATAATATGGGTTGATGTATGTGAAACTTTTTTAAATTTTAGGTGTTGCATGTGATTAAATGATGGAAACAAATTAAATTAAAATGATCTTATGACTTATGGTTTAATGTGTATTGTGTGTTTGATTTATCTTTTATTA
Organism: Fremontodendron californicum; assembly: GCA_030761205.1. Lineage (NCBI taxonomy): Eukaryota > Viridiplantae > Streptophyta > Magnoliopsida > Malvales > Malvaceae > Fremontodendron > Fremontodendron californicum. The sequence goes on along the minus strand of JAULJL010000022.1, from coordinate 20,625,051 downwards.
TTTTTTAATAAATTTTAATATAAACGATGGATCAAATATAATTTAATTTAATTAAATTTGATATTCTATTGTTATTTTTTACATAGTTACATATAACTTACAAATTTTTTTATATATACTAAAATATAAAATATATCTAAATATCAAATATCGATAATGTTTAAATATAATATTATGTTTAATTTATTGATGTATAAAAGTTAAACTCCTGCGAAGCTCAAAACAGTAAGGACATATTTGGTTCGCTGAAATGGAATAGATCATTTCATCAAATGGCCATTCGGCCAACCAAAGGCGCACTACATTGTAGCGGGCCATTCCGGTGAATTAAACATGATATAATTTACTATATATTATTTTTGAGTTTTAGGGACTCAAGAGGCTTTTCTAAAATAATTTAGGGACAATTTTGTCTTTTATAAATGGGAAGCAATTTATTTTATTTTTTTAGATTTTTAGTTTTAAGGTTTTTTTACTTTATTTTTAAATAATGTATTCAAAGGGGTTGGTTTGCAAGATAACTCATGAGTCGATTTAAAATTCGTACTCGAACTGTTCGGGAAAAAAACTTAAAAAATATGTATTATTAATTATTTTTAGTTTTTTATTTTATTTTTAAATGATATATTTAAAGGGTTGGTCCGCATGTTGACTTGTAGGTCGATTTAGGATCCGTACCCGATCTACACTGAAAAAAATTAAAAAAGAAAGTAATTTTTACTTTATTTTTAAATGATGTATTTAAAGGGTTGATCCGTACATTCACTCGTGGATCGGTTTAGGATTCCTCGACCCTAAGGAAAAAAAATTAAAAAAAAAAAGAAATTATTTTATTAATTAGTTTTTATTTTTAAATAATGTATTTTAAAAAGTTAGTCCCCACGTTGACTCGTGGATCGATTTAAGATTCGTACCTGATCAGCTCCGAAAAAAAAAAGTTAAAAAAAAATTATTTTATTAATTATTTTTATTTTAATTTTAAATGATGTATTTAAAGAGATTGGTCCGCACGTTGACTCGCGAATCGATTTAAGATCCGTACCCGACCCTACGAAAAAAATTAAAAATTAAAATATTTTTATTAATTAGTTTTATTTTTATTTTTAAATAATGTATTTAAGAAAGTTAGTCCGCACGTTGACTAGCGGATCAATTTAGAATTCGTACCCGATCGACTCCGGAAAAAAGTTTTAAAAAAAAATTATTTTATTAATTATTTTTATTTTAAATGATGTATCTAAAGAGATTGGTCCGTATATTGACTTGCGGATTTTAGGATCCGTACCCAATCCACCAAAAACAAATATTAATTATTAATTATTTTAATTTTAATTTTAATTTTAATTTTAAATGATGTATTTAAAGGGATTGATCTGCATGTTGACTCGCGGGTCGATTTAAGATTCGTACTCGATCCACACGAAAAAAAATAAAAAAAAAAAATTTATTTTTTAATAATGTATTTAAAGGGATTGGTCTGCATGTTGACTCGCGGATCGATTTAGGATCCGTATCAGATCCGCTCGAAAAAAAAATTAAAAAAAAAATTAAAAAATGAACTTGCTGCTAACTCATGTGAAAAAATCGATCCTACGAAAGAATAAAATACAAACTATAATTTTTTATTTATTTTTTATCTCCTATAAATCAAAATATACAATATACAATAAGATCTAAATATATTTTTCAAAAATACATATAAATAACATTTAAAAATGCATCTGTATTATGTAATTTATAAATAAATTTAATTTTCATAATTAACAAAATATTGTTATATTAGTATTATTATAATTTAAAAATAAAATATTTAAATAAATAATTATTATTTAATTTAATAAAATATAAACTAAAATTAATTATTATTATTATTTAAAATTAAAAATTTTATAAAAAAAATTAAAAATATTCAGCAAAACGGGATTTTTTTCTAATTTTTTAATTCGAAAGGAAAGAATTCAAATCCGACTCTATGTAAAAAAAATGCACCTATTAGTACAATAAAGCTAAATGCGAATTTTATTTTCGAGATTTGAGAAAAAGACAAATTGTTTAGTTATTCACGTTCAAGAGAGTAAGGCGTGTCAGTTGATCTCAGACTTTGACCTAACCACTATGAATATTTTTATGAACCACTTCATACATACTTTATAGAATAAGTGAAGCAAGCAACAAGGAAGATGTCACTATCCATTAGCAAATATCATAGAGTTTTATGAATGCTCAGTGCTCAGATCATATGTTTTTTTTTTTAAATTTAAATAGCTTTTGATAATTTTAGATATGATATAATTATATAATATGAATATGATAAAAAAATTAATACGAACATGATATGAAAATATAAACGTGTTAAAATTTATATAACATAAATTATTAACATATCAAAATTTATATAAATATATAATATCTTAAATATAATTATAACATATAAAAATATATAAATACAATACAAATAAACAAATTATCGTATCTAAGTTTAAGTTACTTCAGATCAGATGATTTGTATAAAAAATTGAATCCACTCGTGCTGCCTGCACTTCATTTATAACAATTTACAGTGCTCCTTTTGCTTTGAACACTGGGCAGAGTTATGGATGAAGACTTTAAAAAAAAAAAAAAAAAAAAACCTCTTCAATATTCAATTCAATTTGATTAAAAAATTAATAATTTAAAAAACAACTCAGCTCTGAATTAATTCCAACCTCAAATAGTTTGAATTGAAATTAATTTGACTTTAAATTGTTGATTACAATCTAAAAACAACCCAATTTTGAGTTAATCCGAATTTCAAATAATTTAAATTAAAATTAATTTAATTTTAAAAAAGTAACAATTTAAAATGATTTAAATTTGAGATAAATCAAAATTTTAAAAATTAAATTTTCAACTTAAGATAACACAAAACTAAAATTTCTTCCATCTAAAATGATACCCAACTCATCCAATTGTTACTGCCAGTTAACACCAAGCAATGTTACTTTTTCTCTGGCAGAGTAATGGCTTCCTGCAGGTAGCACTAGGACTTTCAATTAATACCTTGAAAACCCATAGAAAGGTTTCACGTAAAAGGACGCATTTAAATATTAAAAATTACACGCATTGTTTATGGGATATATATATATATATATATACACTAGATAAATGCCCGTATTTCATTGCGAACATGTTATCAAATTTAAATTGATATTTTATAATAAACTTAAAAGATAAAAAAGTAAGAGGGGTAAAGATAATTTAGAAAAATAATAACTTCTATTCTTATACGACACTTGGTATAAAATTGAGAGTTATTTGAATAGGATTAATTAGATTCGACAATTTCAAACATAACATAATTATACGATATAAACATAACATGAGAAAAATAATCAAAACACGATATGACACAAAAATAACATGAACACGACACAAATACACGAACGTGTCAAATCTACATAAAAATAAAAATTTATATAAATATATAATACCTTAAATACGATTATAACAGAAAAATCAACACAAACATGACGACGCACGACATAAATTTGATAGTTATTTGAATAGTATCAATTAGATTTAGCAATTTTGGACACAACATAATTATACAACACGAACACAACATGAAAAATAATTAAAATACGACACAAAAAATAACATGAACACGAAAAAAATACACAAACGTGTCAAAATCTACAAAAAATGAATTATTAACGTGTAAAAAATTACATTAATTTATAATACTTTAAACACACGATAAAATAACATGAACATGTTACGGACGTACAATTTTTCTCTACATTGAATCATTATTACAATTTATGCAAAATATGGAATGAATTGGGACACGATATGAACACACACAATTTTCTATAAATTGAACCACCATGACAAACTATGCAAAAATATTTGGATGAATTGAAACATGACACGAACACATGAAAAAAATAATTAAAATATGACACGACACGAAAATAACATGAACACAACACAAATACATGAACGTGCCAAAATCTACATAAAATGAATTATTAATATATAACAATTTATATAAATTTATAATACTTTGAACAAAAAAAATAACATGAACACGAAAAATAATATGAAGACGAACGAATATCCGAACGTGTCAAAATCTACATAAAATGAATTAGTAACATTTAAAAATTATATAAATTTATAATATTTTGAACACACGAAAAAATAACACGAACATGACACTAATACGCGAACATGTCAACATCTATATAAAATGAATTATTAACGTGTAAAAAATTGTATAAATTTATAATATTTTAAACATACAAAAAAAAAATTACGAACATAATTTTTTTTTCTTTTTTTCTTTATTTTTTCTTTCTTTCCTTCTTAATTAAAAAAAAAACCCAAACTACCCCCAACTCCCTTAATGCTCATGCTTAATTGTCAACTAAGTATGATTTTAAAATCCCAAATTTTTATCTCTCATGTATTCTTGAAATTACTTTTAATGTTTGTAATATATATATATATATATATATATATAATAGATAGAGATTTTTGAATAAGCTTACCTATAAAAAATATGTAAAAAAAAAAAAGCTTCATTTTTATCTATTTAAAAAAATAATTAAAACCCTTTTCTAGTTGAGTAATTAATTAAAGTCGATTGGGTTGTCCAACTTACTGTCAAGTAGTTATCAAAGCCTCACATTTTTCACATGAAAAAGACAATTAATGCAACTTTTTAAAATTAGTTCTAATAATAAAAAACAAAATTTGCAAGGTCACCAAGATTTCTAAACTTGTAAAGCTCTTTTAAAACCTAAAATTGGTAGTCAATGCCTCGTCAAAAAACATAAGCCTATGATTTTTGGATTTTTTTATTCTGAAGGAAAGAATTCGAATCTGACTTTGTGTAAGAAAAAAAAGCATTTATTAACTATGTCATTTGGATTCGAAATAAATATCAAATATGAATATATATTTGATATAAATATATTTATTTTTTATATTTTTTTATATATTTAAAAAATTATATTTTTATATTTATATTTAAATATATATCAGACGCAAATATCGAACAGTTAACACTAAGACTTTAAGCTTGTTTTAAGTGGCTCACCATCAATTCATATCTTGGCATTGAGGAAGGCTGTCATTTTGGCACATTTAAACATTTTTGTAAGATTGTGTTTAGGAACTTTAATTTCAAAAGATGAATTTAAATTTTAAAAATAGTGTAAATTGTGAATAAAACACATGTAAAAGTAACATTGATAATTATGTTTCAAATCCATGAATTTGTTGGATGCCTATTTGTGGTGAATTTGAAATATCTATAGCTATTTGTGAATTTGAAATTCATGTTTTTATGCCTTTCAAATATATAATTATATTGAGTCTTAATTAATTTATACATAATGTATGTATTTTATTCTCATAATTTATAAAGCAATTGAAATTCAAATCCAAAATTTCAAAGTTATGATCTCAAACATAGCATAAAGGGTAATATCAAAGTCTTGCGCTGCATCCACAACATCTGCAAAGTCATAAGGAAGGTCGAAGTGTACACAAGAAATAATGCCCTTCATCAGTTTGTTCCTCATTAATTCAAAAGTTCTACTACTAGTTTACAAAATACATAAATTCTTCCTCATTAATTCAAAAGTTTTAATAGTAGTTTACAAAATACAGAAATTGAAAGAAACAAAATTGAAAAAGAACATTTGCAGCCGAGATGATAAAAAAGATAATATACAGATAACTGCTTTAGCTAACTTGAAAAATAACACTATTACTAATATATTCCATTCAATCAGCCAAACTACATAATACTTATTACTCTTTTATTCCGTTTTCCCTCTATTCTATTCCTCTCTTTATTCCATTCCCCCTCTATTCCATTCCAGCGAACCAAACATGTTGTAAAGCAATATTTATGTTACTCGGACTCGGGTGTGAGTGTCGAATATGGGTATGTGTCCGACACGGGTATATTCAATTTTTTTATAAATTTTTTCATGTATTTGGAAGATTCTTAAAAGATTATATACCCATATCTATGTCTCGATATGCATTAAATACAGGTATTAAACACTGATACTTCAAGAAAAATAAAAAATTTGAGCAGGATAGAGTAATAATATACATAGCCCTAATTTCACAACTAGAAGAAAAGAAGGTAAGAAACTTTACCCACCTTCGGTTGTGAAGATAATTAGGCACCCTTATTCTTGAAAGGAATATACAATAGTGTAAAGGATTTTTGGAATGTTTTCTATAATGAAGTATGACCTCCTTAAAAAGAGATGCTTGTATATAAAGCTTCACTTTATTAGCCCTGCACTGCAAGGCCTGTAGGTGATCTAATAAAACTCTTAAGCTCAAATCATTTGTAAATATGATATCCGACCCGTTAGTGTAAGTTGAATCTTGAGTTACAGATTGATTTAACTTGGCAAGAAGAAACCTTGCCTGACTGCTATGTGTAGAGGATGTTTTTGATTGGGTGAGAAAACGTTGCAAATCAGTTTAAAATGAGATGTCGTAAGGAGATGGCAGAGAGAAAGATTGAAGTAGACCTTGAAGAACAAGTGCGGTGGCAGGAGGCGATGATGAAGGCTGTAAGTGGCTGAGAATGGTGAAGGTTATAGTGGCGGTGATAATTCAGAGAAAAACTCACATAGAACTCTTAATCGGCTAAAAGTTTGTCAAATGACCAAAAAAATCTCAAATGAAACTTTTGAACCCCTATTTATAGTCTCGCCAAGAGAAGTTACCTAGAGAAATTAGAAACCAAGTGAGAAGTTATCAAGAAATCACTCACGTAAAAGTGTCACAAATCGTGACTAGTTGGAGAGAGAAAGAGATTACCAAAAGTAGTGGGTAGTATCAGAGCTACATGGAGGTTACATCTTGAGTAATATTTTGGTCACATGCAGTGAAAAAAGGTTATATGATAGCATACTTAAGAGTATACTGTCTGTTTAATTATAAAGGGAAGCACTTGTATTGCAGGAAAAGGTTAAGAAGCGGATTCCTTAACAGTCTCCATACCTGAGCCTCCAAGCCATGCTCTCCAATACAAATTGCATGGCGTATCGACGGAAAAGAAATCGCGCGTGTCGAATGGATCCGAGAAGGTAGGGTTCCTCTACAAACCATTGGAGCGAAAATTGAGTATTGCTCCTATAGAGTTCGAACTATCTATGGGGTATTAGGAATAAAAATTTGGATATTTATAGATGAAGAATAATAAGAATAAGACTCTACTTGTCTTTACGTTCTATTCTGCGATAGAACAAAAAATGACAAATTCTTTCATTTTTTGATTGAACATAACGTCCCAATAGTGGAACAAACCCAAGAATCCTGCCAACCTTTCGGGGTTAACTTCATAGTCTTCATGTAGTTGTGTATTACTGTAGGAAGTCCTGCTGTCAAAGAGCGACGTGTCAGAAAGCGGCGTGCCAAGAAGCGACGTGCCAAGAAGCGATATGCTGTTGCCGAGGAACGCTACTGACAGGAAGACTATTACTAAAGCCACTGTATATGAGATTTGTATCGGCATGAAATGTTATTAATAAAAAACGAGTATCTACAAGCTTAGTGGGGAGCAAATGGGGTTTGCTTGAAAGAAGGGAAAGTGAGGGGAAAATGGAGGAAAGTGAAAAACCCCGATTGGGGGTTGAGTTTTGGGACTTTGATCGGAAGTTATTGTTGGTGGCCGGCCGATCATGTATCTTTCATTATTCATCATTTTTTGGGTTTTAGTTTTGGACTTAAGCAAGCTCTTTTTTTACCCAAACTTTTTTTTCCCCTTTAATTTTAATATATATAATTTTTTAAATTTTACTATTTTTATAAAGAAAAATGAAAATATTATTCTTATATAAAAATAACCTGAAATAATTGAAAATGACAAAAAAGTATTTATGCATAGTTACTGATAACATATAAAATAAAAATATTTTCACTAATTCTTTTGTGAATAATACAAAGAATAAAGGTTTATGATAAAAGATTCAATTTCAATTCCTCTACCAAAATTTGGAATTAAAATTGTATTTATTTGGGCATTTTTATGTAGTTATTTAGATTTTGATTGATAAATGCTTTTATTTTTTATATTAATTTTTGATTTATTTTTTTTATAAAAAAATAAAATATCTATCAAATCAAGTTTAATTTTAAAAAGATAATATTTTTCATATATTAGTTTTTTTTGCCAAGATTTCACTTATAATTAATGGATTTTTTAATATTTGAATTTTAATAAAATGTTGGTGATTTTAATTAAACACATTTTTAACGGGGAAAAATTATAAAATTAAAATATTTTGATTGTTTGAGGAAGATGCCATTAGGACATTATTTCAACTTTCAAGTTTCCATCTTCTCTAATTAACAAATAACAACATAACTAAGCTGACCAATTTTAATCTTACAGACCAAATTTATCCTAACAAATAATATCATATATAATTTTTAGATTTAATAATTCATATATTTATATTATTTTTTATATCATAAACATATTAAAAATATTATATATTTATATAAATTTTGATATATTAATAATAATAATTCATATTATATATATTTTAACATATATATTTTATTTTATATTATATTCATATTATTTTTATATCAAATTATATTTTAATTATTTTTTTATATTATATTCACGTCTAATATATAAGAAACGCTAAAAGTTATCCCTAGCATTAATCAGGAGGCTCAATTTGAATTTTAAAAGCATTCTTTGAAGAACAACTCAGCTTAAGCATAAATTTTGATATGAGGGTTAATTATGGTATTAACCTTTCATATAATTTTAAAGTAAAAAAAAGAATGTTGTATGCGGCAAACCATTTTTTTATTTTTTATTTTGGCGGGAAAGAAAGAGAAGGAGAGGAAAAAAAAAAAGGAAAGGAGAAAAAAAATAATTTGTGTGTTCGTGTTGTTTTCGTATTATTTTTTGTGTGATTATTGTATTTAATGTATTATATATTTATATAAATTTTGACATGTTAATAATTTATTTTATGTATATTTTAACATGTTCGTGTATTTGTGTCGTCTATATATTTACATTAAAAGCAATCTTGAAATACCTACATTAAAAACAATCCCAAGGCATGAGATTTGAGAATTTGAGATTTTGAAATACCCTCCTTTTGTCACATAAGCCATGTCATTAGTGTATTTGTGTATTAATTATGTCTAAAATAACTCGAGGTATAAAATATCTCATGTAGATTTTGACGCGTTCGTGTATTATGTCATTTTCATTTTATTTTTCGTCGTGTAGTGTTTTATTTATTTTCCTATGTTATATTTATATCGTATAATTATATCTTGTCCGAACTTACTAGATCTAATTGATTATATCAAATAATTTTTAATTCTATATCAGGTGTCATATATAATAATGAGGGTTATTATTATTTTAAATTATCTTTAATTATTTTACTTTTTATCTTTCAAATTTATTATAAAATATCAATTCAAATTCGATAATATACTCGTACCCTTTTTCTAGTATTAATAAAAAGTCACTTCCCATTGCCAAGCTTCTCTGCTTCCTCCACCGCAGCTCCACTAATTCCCTCTCTCAAATCAACCAAAATCCACGCCGTGGCCTCCCTCTCCAAAACCATCTCATCACCAAGCTCGTAGGCCGTAGCCATCAACTTCACCGACCACGCTTACTATTATTCATCTTCAACGAAATACCTTCTCCAGCTAGCTTCACTTGGAACTCAATAATCAAAGGCTCTACCCAAAATAACTCTCCTCAGAATGCCCTCCTTTTGTACCTCAAAATACTTAAAAAGAACCTATACAGTTTGAACCCTTAACTTGAACAATTGAACAAACACATGGGCTGCAGTTTCTGATGGATACCTGTATTCGAACCCAGCCCAGTGACCCAAATCTTCTAACTTCCAAGCTTATACAAGTATAGTATTACTATCAGTTTTGGGCCACCTTGATCACCGGTATTCCAGAAACTCTTCCCTTTTGCATCACGGTTGTTCATAGAACGCGCGCCAAAGCAAAAAGAAATTTTGCTTTCGATTGTCTCCAAATGTTTGGTATTTCATACGGAGAGCTCTTCCTCTTAATTGGAGCCACTGCTGCTCTAGTTGGTAATTATTCTCTCTCTCTCTCTCTCTCTCTCTCTCTAAATATGCCTACTTTTTTTTTTTTTGTAGAGGTTTGTGGGGTTAATTGGGATTTGAAGAAATACTTTCATTGTTTTTAAAAGGAAAGTTTTTTTGAGCCAAAAACTGAAATGGGTTACTGTTTTATCCTTTGTAGGACCAAAGGATCTCCCTAAAATTGCAAGAACAGCTGGAAGGTTAGCAGGTCGATCAATTGGGTACGTTCAATTGGCTCGTGGCCAATTCGATAATGTTATGCAGCAATCTCAAGCTCGTCAGGTACTTCTTTTTCATTTAACAATTTAACAAAGTTAAAGAAAACCGACTTTACCTAATATATTTTCTTTCTTTATTGCTATTCTTGTTCTTCCTGCCAAGAATTTTGGAAGTGCTTGAATGTCCATTAGAAGTAAAATTTCTAGACTGTATAGTATGTTATATAGAAAATGAACTGTGTATAGTGTATTTAAACCGTGAAGAGAGTCACGACAAATTTAGGGAGGTTTTGTGTTTCATCTTATGATCGTCTGGCGTTTTTAGGTTCACAAAGAGCTTCAAGATACAATGGCACAACTAGATGCAATTCGGTATGAAATACGAAGTTTATCTCTTATGAATCCTGGTCCTATGACTAGAAGACTGATGGAAGGTGCTCCAGAGCCTGCTTCTGATAGTAATGGTGGTAGTCCTAGACTCCTAGTTTAATTATATGCATTGATTGCACTGCTATTTGCTACCTTGTTCTGCTTCATGTTTCTTAACTTCCTCCCCCACCCTTTCTTTTTGTCTGTGTGTCCTTTAGCAGGCACATTTCCACCTGAGATAAGTGAAGAAGAGAAGAATTCAGCTGATACGGTGAAGAAGGTTTTGAATCTAATCACTATTATTTATACCCTTTCTTCTTGATTTGTTTGTTTTTATTTATTCATAAAGCGTGTCTTCTTTGCAACATCTTGATTCCTTCAATTGCATCCTTCTCAGGATTATAATTTAAAATCTTTGGCTTCGACTGATTTGCATAGCCAAGCAACTGCCTATGCAAGATTGGCTGAATCTGAAGCTGTTAAAGCTGGTTTAGCAAGGTGCAGCGTAGAAGAAGAAAATCTTAATTGTGAATTTGGTGATTTCTCTGTTCTTCCAGTTTCAGCTGAAAGTGCTGGATTCCTTCCAGATCGCAAAGGTCATAAGATTTCTTCGAGTCATTTATTAAATGTCGTTTTGCTTCAATTATGTTTGTTTGCACCTACATTTTGAAGGTTACTAGATATTGTTTTGCTGTTTCTATGGGTCATGTTCTCCTTTGAAGAAATTTTGATTGTATGCATCTAAATCATTAAAAGTACTGTATGCGTGTCCATATGGGGATGTACGTATATAAATCCGTACGTTTTAATGAAAATGTCTGGTTCCTGCGTCATATTTTTATTGCATTACTTATCTTTTTAACTCATGATATTAACTTCCTGTCAATGTGAAGAAGTCTTAATACATTTAACTCCCCCCCCCTTCTCATGCCCTCCTTTTCCAATATGGATTCACTATTTAGCTGTTTCCTAACATAATAGATCTGGACTCTTTTCCAGGAAACAATGTACATTTATCCCATAGAATGAAAATATTTGCATGTTTAATTACTTTGCAACCTTTTCCTATGCACAGTCATTTCAAACGATAATATATTAGTACTTCTTGCTGATGCATGTTAAGTACATATACTCATATAAGGAGCTGTTGATTGTGTTGGCAGAAAATGCAAAGGGATCAGACATTGTGTTGGAAGCAGTAGTGGAGGCAGAGGTGGCACGTAATGCCAAAGATTTCTTTTCTCTGCCTCAAAATCAAATACAGTAAATAAGAAGGTATTGCCATTTAGTGTTTGCTATCTTCTGAGCAGTAACAGCATGTCTCTTTTCTGCCTCAAGATCAAAATGTGAGTGCTGCTTGTTCATCCATGCCAATTTGGAGGCCTTTTAAGAATAAAAAATTAATTTAACTTCTCCTGTGCTCTGCTATATGCTTGGATTGCCTTATGATTTATTTCTTCACTTTTATTTCAAGGAGTTTTCTTAACCTTCGAGTTGAACTCTTTGATGTCTACTTTCAATATTTGCAATCTCCCCCATGCCATACAGTGTATATATTTTTGCTATTGATGTAACATTATTGTTAAGCATTTCACATGCATTAGAAAAGCACTCATAAGGAGAAATGGTTTGTGTTGATTGACCTAATGGCTTTATTCGGTAATTTCACTAAGCTCTAACCAACTTACCTTTTAGCTTAGACAATCAAAACTAGCAACTTGTGTCGTCATTGTATCATACAACCTAATATCCAATGACTCCAATTGATTATCAGAGGGCGAGAGATGTCATTGATTCAATCAACAAGCTTTACTGCCTTCTGGTGAGTACTGTATCACTTTTCTCCAGTTATTCCCAATGTCTAGAAGCAGGGGTGTATTTCTTTTAGATGATCTTCAAGATCTTGCCGTTCAAGCTGAACCCAGTGACCCTTGTGGTTCCGGACGAGTCCTTTATTCTCTCTTTGCCACCAGTTTGGGGGGACCAGGTAATGATCTTTCAAGAAGTCGGCTGCCTTGTTCACAAATGCGATGTCCCTTCCATTGGCAAGAACAAAGTTTGTTCCCTTCCCATGGTACCTTTTCATATATAAAATAAAAGGCCAAAGAATTATTATAATTAAATCCAAAACTTGCCCATTGTCAAATGGAATAAATATGAAGAATATAGCAATGTACTAATTAGGATATTGTTAATTGCTGATACCATACCACAGTTTGGTATATCAAGTGAATAATTGGAACAGTTGAATATATAAAGTCAGCGATTTACCATGATGGCAGTCATTGCTATATGATAGAATTTTTCATATTTAATTAAACACTTAGTTAATTATGTATATGCTTTGCAACTGCAAAAACATATGTTCAAGACCTGAGTGTTATATAAAAATGCAAAAGTTTTAAAAGGTAGGATTGTATCTGACTGCAAGAATAAGAAAACGTTCAGTATTTATTATTTGCTGATAATAATTCCATTGTAATAATTATTGCTAATTGTAGGTGAGTATAGAATTTAGGTTGATGAACTCTAAACTTTTGAAGGCACTTCATGAAATTTATGCCCTAGCATAAAAAAATGAATGATTATTTTACATCCTTTTTGAGAGAAAAAAGAATGATGATAATGTAGAATTTCAGGGTTTGAGTGGTAGTGGCCTATTGTAAATAACAAATGAGTGGTGAAAATTGACGAGGGAAAGAAAGAACAGAAGCAGACATGATATAAAGGAAATTTGGACATAACATGCAGTAAAACATAGTTGGTCCAATAGTTTTCTTAAGGTAGGTGAATGTTTAATGTCATGAATTCTAGACAACATCTACCTATTTTTGCCATTAAATTCTAATGAAGTCTTAACCCATGGATGCAATGATGAGAATGATTTTCCTTATTATTTTTATTGGATTATCCTAGAATCAACACTGGTTTATAAAGGTGCAATTCTTTTAGAGCTCATGATTAAGTAAAACTTCCATCTTTAGCCATACAACAAAGAAATTACTTTAAACAAGAATATACTAACCCGTCAATTAAATGAAGGTGAGCTTCCAAGTTATGGAAGCATGCTAGATCATTTGTCTCTTTCAAGAAGGGGGAGTCTTTGTGGTTTAAAGTAAGTTCCACTCCAACATGTGAATACCACCATGGAAACCTTTCTGCTAGCTTTTGTAGTATGGCTGGCATACGTTCATTGAAAAATATCCCAGGTGCCAAAGGCACCTGGTCATGAACATTCCTCACTCTTAGCACCTTCACTCCGAGCTTATCAAGTCGCTCCTTAAACATGATATTCCCAACTCGTGGCCCTGAGAATGAGAACACACATAGTGGGACTGCCTGCCCATCATCCATGATATCTACTCCTGTCTCTGCTATATCATAAGCATTTAATGTTGCTAGTGCGCTCCCTAGACTGTGACCTGTGATTGTTATGCTCAATTTCTCACCCTTGTACTGGTGAATTAGTCGTTTGACTTCTGTTAGAACTTGCTCTCTTGCTGAGTGCTTGCTAAATGGGCAACTTCTATTTCTGTCTGTGTACAAATGAAGGAATCCAGTCTCAACTGTGACTCTTGGATCGGGGCATGGGATCATGCACACTTTAATTGGCCTTAGAAAGTACATAAAATCAGCTAGCCATTCCAGCCTTGTTGCTGTGCCTCGCCAGGCAATTGTAATGTCCCTCCTTCCTATATGTGCTGAAGTTTTATCATTTGACACTGCAACATAGCCTATCCAATTTGCTGCTTGACTCCAACTCTCAGACCTTAACGATCTTTTGAAGAAGCTTGGGAAGTTGATATTGCATGTGGCATGGAGGTAGCGGGTCACTTCATATCCATGTTGTATCAAGCCAAGAGACTGGAAAAACTTGCGAGGACTATATTTACAACTGCCACAATAGATGGAGAGTGGATCAGAATCAAATGCATCATAACAAGCTTGAGCCATTTCTCCATAGTGTGTAAGCTCAGATCGTAGGAGGGGATGAAAGGGATCAAGCATACCAACCCAATCATCCTCACCATGTATCTTTTGCCAAGTGTCTGCTAATTTTATACCAGGTTCTTCTGCTGTCTTAATTTCTTTAAGATCTTCTTTCACTCTCTCTGTTCCAATTTCTGGGAGCAGAGGCAGGGAGTCGTTTCTAGCTGACACACTAATATTTATTCGTTTTATTTTTATGCTTCCTCTTCTTGCTTGCCCTACAAATAGAGTTAGAACATGACATCTGTGTAGGAATGTTTTGTGCTCATGTCCATTGAAGAGCAATACCATCTTAGGTATAGGGATGGCCATTGATTAATTCTTCATAAACTGCTCAGGCTGGTAAAAGGGATGATCAAGAGGGGTGAGGTTGAGAGTTGGTTAGGAAGATGATAGTGAGGTGTTTAATGTGCTCTATATATTATGTCCTTAGAGGTGATTGGATGAAGGATTCAAACCAGCATTGTTATCTGATCTCTATTTTTAACTTAAGTAGATAAGATTTAACTACTCTTATGTACCAAGATGTAATTTAAACAATTTTTTTGGTAGAAATGGTCATTGTCTCCAGGTCACTCTTTCAGGTTTCTTGTTTACATCTGAAGTCTCAACAAAAGGAAAAAACAAGAGTTAGAAACTTTTTAACGAGTCAGTAAGGGTTGGTCTTGCACTTAACTTTGGAAAGAAATATTATGAGAAAGACTTGCTGTTCAATAATTCAATATTGAAAATTTTAAGAATGAGTTTTCGATTTAAGTTAGGTAGGGGATTACGTATGAGTTTATGTGACCTGCATTCACACTTATTTTCATTGAGCTAGTTGCAGCAAAAAACATGCGATTCTAGCTTTTCTTTTCCTTTTCCTTGTGAGCTTCTGGAGACAGCTTTGTTAAAGTATTTTTGAAATGATAAAGTCTCTAACATATTCTCGTCATGCTAACCTGTCTCTCTCATGTTTACATCCACCTACATGTTAGTTAAGTATAAGGAAATAGAGCCAGCCTTCTATTTTGTTGAAAGTCAACCGATAACACTGAAACAGGAAGTTTTCCTGTCTGTAACCTGTGTTAGGAATGTAATTACTCGACTCTTCATTTTTCTTGAAGTACCCTTGTCTGACACATATTCAGACATGGTTATGGGGATATGACCCTCCAAAGACCTCCAAATACATGGAAAAACTTAGAAAAAATTGAACATACCCATGTCAGACGCATACTCGTATCCGACACTCTCACCCGAGTCCGAATAACATAGATGGTGAGCATCAGAAGTTTGAGAACATTAGGAAATATAACAATGGAATTTGGTATAGAAAACTAGTTTAGATAAGGACGGAATCGTTCATCTTCCCCTCTAAAACTTCTTTGATATTCAATGAAATGGCATTGAGGCCTGAAGGATGGGAAACCTATTCTAAATCCGCCTTGAAATCTGTTTCTTTCTCTTTCACTGAAAAAGCATACGAGGAATAGAACAATTATTTTAGACTGCAATATTTTGTTCATTGATGTGTGTTTGTGATATCAAGTTTCTTAGATTCTAAATTCTGTTGCTTTGCCACTTTCAGTCGGGCTGAAATTGCGAGACTCGGGGAATACTTGTATGCATTGCGTATATATGTTTGGAAGTTTTAACATATGCTGCAGGGGATGAAGATCTCAATTTTAGCTTCTTGTTCAGTTTTTTGAAGGTTGACTTCCTCTTATTTTGTTAAATTTCCTATATTATAATGCCTTCACTTCAATAGAAAATGACCAAGTAGTGTATGTTTTGAATTACAAATTGTTAAAGTTCTCATCATATGACCTCAGTTATATATATATATATATATATATATATTCTGGAAAACATTCAAATTGTTGATTCAATCTTGGAGTCATGTGGGGAAGATGGAGAGGAAGAGCATAGCATTTGGAAACATTCAATGATATCAGTAATAATATTATACTTTTGTGTTGGAAGTTTCTATCTCTTTTTTTTTTATTTATCAAAGAGGTTATAGCAACCCTTCCATGGAGGGTGGGGGTAAAGTTCTTAACTTTGAACAAAAGAGAGTTTTATCTTCTTTTTTTTCTTTACAGATGAGTTCGCGGTCTGAAAATAGGATAAGGGATTCATATTAAGATTCGAACTCCAAATTTGTTGGATGTCATCTTTTAAGAGGTTGCATGATCTAACCAGGTGAAACCGTTCAGAGAGAGTTTTATCTTTATATATAGTCATAGTTTGGTTTACAAACGGGTTCCTATTTAGTTTGAGTTTTATCTTTATATATAGTCATAGTTTGGTTTACAAACGGGTTCCTATTTAGTTTGGGCTTTATCTTTGAGCTTCGGTTACTGGGCCATGTGCTTAAGCAAATAATTATTTGCTATATGTTTTAGATGAATGATTCAGAATTGGTTAAAGTAACAAATTTTTTTTTTTATGAACTTTATCACTTTATTTAAGTGAGTTTTTATATTTTTATTGTATTCAAACAAGTCTTTAACTTTTAATTTACACTTAAATAAGCCGTTAATCTTTAATTTGTATCCAAATAAGTTTTTAACTTTTAATTTATACTTAAATAAATTTTTTATTTAAAATAAGAGCTTATTTAGGTTCAAATAAAAAATAAGAATTTATTTGGATATAATAAAAGTATAAGAGTTTATATAAAAAATTTGAAATAGTTTAGGTTTTTTTTTAGTATTTTAGATTTCAGAATTTTTGTTAAGGGTTTTTCATGGGGAGTTTTAGGGTAAGTTCTTTTAGGGTGAGTTTAAAATAGGTTTCATTACATATAAACATGATAAAATTACATATAAACATGAAAAATTACATAAAGTTATAATGTTTATATGTATATATATATATATATATATATATTTTACATATAAACATGACAAATTATATATATACATGATAAATTACATATAAACATGATAAATATGTAATGTATTATGTAATTTTTTAAATAGTGTATTTTTTTTACATATAAACATGATAAATTATATATGTAATAGAACTTACGAAAAATTCATTTTAAGGGGTTTTCCTTAAAAAATTTCGTTTTTCACTCATTGGATATAATTCAATTTCATCGTCTTGGATGCTTGTTTAGACGTCTATGAAATTTTATTAGGGCAATTGATAAAAGAGGGATTACCTTCGAGGTTTAATTTTTTTTTCCCATTTATTTTAAACAAAAATATTGCTGGACTGACCCTACCTAGTAAAACCAAACTTTATTACACAATTTATTGATACACGAACTGCTTTACTAAAGAAAATTAAAAACTCTATCCTCCAATTTTCTCTGCTATTTTGGCTTTAATTCAAGTGGTAAAAGTAGGATGAGATTTTAGTAAAGATTTTAGGCTTGTGCCTCCAATTTTGTCTGCCATTTGGGTTTAACTCAAGTGGTAATAAAAATACTCTGATTTGGGTAAATATTTTATTTTCGGGCCGAATGTATAATAAAAGCTCAAGCTTCGACGATGGATTTAAAGATAACCGTTTAACACTTTGAATAGATTGAATTGGGTTTGAATTGAGTTATTTCAATTTGAATCATTTTAAATTGAAAAAAAAAATCAGATTATTTGAGTTTGGATTTTGAATTTAATACTTAAAATCTTTGAATTCGAATCATTTCGGATTTAATTGATGAATTTTAAAATCAAATCAATTTAATTTTAGATTTTTTTGGATTAATATTTTAGGTCGTTTTGGATTTTAATTATTTCTAAATTGAATTAATTTGAATTCAAGTTATTTCGATTTTGAGTTATATGAATTTAAGTTATTGATTTTTTTGATAAAATCGGATTGAATCGAATTCAAATTCAAACAAATTAAACAAAATTTTTAAATTTGGATTAGCTTTAACAATAATTATACCCCCAACCAATCAAGGAAATATTATATATATATATATATATATATATTTATATATACTCTATTATTAAAGAGAGAGAAGGAACAACATTACCTAAATGTTAGTGATCCCAGAAAATTCAGTTGATATATTCATAAAGTAAACAAAAAACCAACAGCTAGGCAGGTGCTGCTACAAACCACCTTCTCACCATTATAGAATTCCAGCCACATTCACCCAATAGCCTTACATTCACCAATTAAATTTTATATTTAATGTTTTTTGATTATCCCAAAACTAAAAGTACTAATAAATGGAAAATAAACAGCATAAACTAATGGGTAATGGCCATGAATGAATGCCCCAATCAGCCTGCACATGGCCTTGTTCCCCATCCCTCATGGGGCTCCTGAAATTCTAATAAATTTCAACTCAAATATATTTATTTATAATAGCAAGATTAAAAAAAACCCATATTAATAAATGAAGAATATGGAATTACATGATATGAAGAATCTTTTTGATTGGTGGGAGAGGGAAAAAAATGAGTACTATTAGCATTAAAACTGAGGGTTTGAAAGGAACAAAACACATACACAACAAACTATGACAGAAAGGAGGACCAGACAATAGCAAAAACAGGTGATTATTAAACAAGCCCCATTAGCAATAAACAAGCCAGACAATAAGGTTTAGTTTATTGCTTCTTGTCCATTACAAAATGTCCCATATCTTAATTTTTGCATATCTATATACCAAATATTATTAAGTAAAAAATAAAGACACATCCAAAGAAGCTGCAGCCAGCTGCTAGCCTTTTGTTCTATTCCAGGATCTTGTTGCAGCAACTATGGCCTTGTCCAGGCTTTAGGGATACAGAACAGAACTTGGAAAAGAGCCAGCCAGCAGCTGGTTAAAGGCTAGGTTTATGGTTTAGGCTCTGCTCTTGCATTTCTCCATTGCTCTTGGAGCTGAAAATAGTTTTTAACAAAATTATATTAAAATTAATTACTCATGATATTGTTAAATAAATGTACAGCTAAGTAAATAAAGCGAGTAATAAAGTGAATAAATGTCAACATACCAAGTCCAATTGCTTCTGATCCTTTCATTATGCGCAAGCGTTTGCATGAGTCAACAAACATTCTGTGAGAAATTAAGCAAAGATTAGTGATAAAATTCACCTTATACTTCTAAATGAAAGTGGGTTTTTGTTAGTAGACAGCTGAACTTTTCGTTTTAGTGATCAAAATTTAATCTTTTACAACTTCAAATATTAAAAAAAAAAAAAAAAAAGAAGCAGGTTTCTATGTCTCATGCCTGGCATAGCCAACCTTTTTTGGTTGCAAGGTGGGTTGAGCTGCTAAAAGATGTACACAGAGATGGAAGCATCTAATGAAGACTAGCATATACTTAGACAAAGTTTCTTTTTTGATTGATTATATTTCTTATAAAGCTTTAGGCTTTTTATATTTTATTATTGAAGGGGAATTGAATATATATATTGAACTTACTGCCATGGGACATCACCCACGAGCATCCAGTCGCCATCCTTATCTTCATAGCTTGGCACATAATCAGAACTGTTGAGAAGATCCATCAACTTGCTCTCATTCATGAAGTCTATCATTCCTTGACATCCATAATTACCTTCAAAAACAAAAATGTCAATTTTACTTGTTTCAGAGAAAAAAAAAAAAAACAATACCATGAAATTATTCAGAGTGATATATATCTTAAAGTAAGACATGCAACCTAAAAACTGTAGCCATTTACTGTGACAAATCTAAGAAAGTTGTATCATTATTAATCAACCCTTAAGGATATACTGTTGATCCTCGTGCATTCTTTAAAGTTTCTTTCAGCCTATAAATCGGAGCTTGTCTTCAGTACTAGAAAAAGATAACAGTAACCAGGCAGCTTTTTTCTCCTTTTATAGCCTAAAAATACACTCTTTTTTGGCATGTAATATATTACCTAATCAAACATCTTTTCTCAAAGTCAAAACCTACCTTTCTATAATTTTCCCTTGTATATATTTGTCCTTTTAAAGAAATTTAAAAGTCTTTTTTAAAATATATATATATTACAAGCATATAATATAAACAATGTTATTTATGTTTTTGTAACTCGTCATTTCAATTAAAGGTATATGTTTGTGGATGGGTTATGGATAGAGATTTAATAGTTTTTGCATCGTTATTTTATGATTTTGATTTTTTATATCGTCGATATTTAATTATTATAATTAACCGCGATAACAATAATTTTATCTGTACGATTAAAAATACGTTCACAATCACAATTTAAATCTTTAGTTATAGACATAATCACATGGATGATGATGGATCTTTTCAAACTAAATATGGTACTTGGTACTTACTAGTATATGTTTTTTTTTTTTTTTTTTCTGGTGTAATTAAAACTGTATACTTACCCATAGTGAAGGAACTGAACATCTTAGCCAAGGCATCAGATAACTCTTGGTAGCTCTTGTACATCTTGAGATCTACCTTACGCAGATATGGGGCACCATCCATGCAAACCTTCACAAACGCTGCACTGCCACTGCCACTGCTAGCTTTCTCACTTTGACTTTCTTCGCTGCTGTTCTTCTGGTTAGCCATAATGTTCTTCCTGTAAGATCGAACTGGTGGCCAACCCACAATTTGTGCCCTGAAAATCCAACCCCAAATGGATATTATTATAGTCTTTAAAAGAAAAAAAAGAAAGAAATATTTATAACTAATATATACAAAAAAGAGCCCTAATAGTAATATCCTTTATAGAAAAGGGACAGATTTTTCCTTTAATATAGTATCAGTATGATAATGAAGTTTGATAGAAATATATCAAAATATAAAGAAAAAAAAAAGAAGTGTGGGTAGTTTTATTTTGACTTACTTGGCTGGTGGTTTTTCAGGATCTTTGGTGCAAGCAGGGAGGAGATTTTTTGCTTTTGAACCATTCTCTATGTTCTTGTTCAGATCCATGCCAGTTTCCTTAGACTGAAGATTAAGCTTCAAATCAACAGTCTCAGAGAAGCCTCTTTTTCCAGCAGTCTTTGGAGAACTTTCCACTTCATTTCCACCACCACCACCTCCACCAGGCAATCCAAGACACAGCTCAGTCTCTTTGAAGTTCAAATCACGTTCAGTTCCAAGCATGTTGGCCATTTTGCGACTAACTTCCATGGCAGAAAATAACCTTTTTTGACCCTTTTTTTTTTTCTTTCTCTCTTTCTTTTAAACCTAATCTCTTCTCTCTATTGTGTATTTTCTTGATATATAATATAGCTTTTGCTTCAGCTTATAATTCTTTGCTTATGTATTATGTTTGCTAACAAATTAAGAGAGAGAAAGGCTCAATGATATAAACTGTGGGGTGTAGTTTGTATGGCTGCATGTGTATGTCACATCAGCTTCATGATCTATGGTTTCTCAAAACGTGGAGGGAAATAGGACGTTGGATCTTGAACCAAGTAGTAGTCCTTAAACCGACTTTGATTGCATACTGAACGTGATTCGATTCTTGGGTTTGGGAGGTCGTCTGGTCTAGTCTCTTTGGTCAACTATTTATCACATGCAAAGCACTTGGAAAAAATATTGGTAAAAGACATTTAAACATGGTGAAACAAATAATGGAGCCCCTTTCGACTTAATTAATCACTTATCCTTTCTTTAGAATCATTATATCAAGATTATAGTTACGAGTTCTTTTTTTATATATTAGCAATGAAATTTTATAATTTTAAAAGTAGATTTAAGAGTATATTACATGTCTTTTTTTATTTTTATTTTTTTAATATACTTGACATGTATCATTCTGTTAATTTTATCTGTAAAGTCTAAAAACTTCATTGATATGAGATAATTTCTCTTAGGTTACTTTCTTCTATAAGATATATTACTAGGGAGATGCATGGTGCCTTTGGGACAATTTTGTCCTTAAATTTGATACTATATTAGAGTTATTTTGCAATTAATCTTGATTAAGACGTGAGAGTATTTAATTCAATGATAAATGTCTATATTTTTTATAATAAAAATTTCAATTCATGTGCATGTTTCTCTCTTAATTTTTATATTAAACAAAGAGAAAATAGCTGTTTAAAAATGAAACATTGAAATGGTTTGAGTAGAAGAAATTTTGATTTCTTTTTGTCGTTAATTGTCAAAAACTACTATCATTTCACCACACAATTTGAAATTTTATGTTAAAATATTGTTTGACCTAATTATTTTTAATTGAAATCTTGTAAGTTCTTTTTATTATTTTTAATTATTTTGTGGTCGTGGGATAATGATATGAATTTAAGAGAAATTACCTCTTTCTTGCGTGACATTAATATTCATCGAGCTTAAGTTTTCCCTCGGCCACTTAATACTCCAATTTTTTCTTTTGGTTAGAAGAAAGGGGATATGAATTAATTTTTTTATATTTCTTTTTAAATATATACAATTATATAACATTAAACAAAATGTTTTGATGCTACTGTGCCAAGCCTCCGACTTTTAATATCAAAATAGATCTGTCCATGAATCGGGCCAAATCAGGTTTAGATAATAAAAAATTTACTTGCTCAAGATCCGGCTCGATTCTTCGAGTCTTTGAGGCATTTTTTAATATTAAAAAATTAAAAAATTAAATTTTTTATATTTTTAAATATATTTTATAATTAAAATAAAATAAAAAATAAATCGAACCGGATTAAATTCGAATTTGAAAACCTTATTACAGATTTGACTTGAATCGATTTAAGAGCATAACTCAATACTTGTACAAGTCTATATTGAAAGTAAAGGAAATAACATATTGGTACTAACTAATCACACACTTTTGAATAAACTTAATAGACTTTGCTCACTTAATAAAATTATAGAAACCTAGCCACATTCTTAAACACTCATTATAAAGTTGCCAATCTTTTTTTTTTTTTGTTGGGTATTACCAATTTTTGCCATCTTCTAATGGTATGATCAGTTGGGTGTTGGGGGAATCTAATTATGGAATAAAAATAAAAATGTGCATATAAATTATATTTTATAGTAAAGATACTTCTAAGAACCTTCCAATTATATTTATGCACATGAACCAATAATTCAACCCATGCAATTCAATGCAATGCAACACCAACACCCAGTTTTATATTAAATTAATACTATCTCATAAAGCACCAGAATGTATTGTCTACACAACACAAATTAATATATTAATTGATTTTCTCCATTTTTAACCAACTTTTTTCTTCTCTTTTTCTACTTAACAATTCTCTAATTAAACACAGTTCATGAATTATTGACTTCAACAACTAAAAAGGAAAAAAAAAAAAAAATTGGATCAGCTGCAGCTAAAAGACAACTTTCTAGAATTGACACTTGCCCACCCCCTGCTGATAACAATTAATGACACATAGCTGAAAATGTTTTTTAAAAATTATATATATATATAATACAATTAAATCCTCAATTTTTGCTCTACTTTTACTAGAACAGCACACTTTCCACTGGAAAATTTTGATGTAGTAATAGTTTCATAAAGTTTTTTTTTTTTATTAAATTACATAAGAAAATCTAGAATTGAAGTTAAAATTACAACTAAGTGGTTATTAATAGATCAATAATATATAAAATGGCTAATTAAATTATTGTTTATACATATCTGATCAAAAAAAATTTATACACAAAGTTTAGTAAATAATTGTAGAAAGGGTTAAAAGACTTGTTATTACAATTCAACTAGAAAATTTCCTTTTAAAACTTAACATAGAATTTTTTTAAAACTACTTTTAAGACAAAATGTTATTACATGTACATTAAAAAAAAAAAAAAAACCAAGTACCATTAATTTAGTGACTCAAAATCTAAATAAATTTCAATATATACTGTATTAATATTGTTAATTTATTTGGATATAAATAACCAATTTAATTTTCATACAAAGCTAATTAGTTTTCACTACAAAAATATTTTCCTTCAGAGATTGGCTCTACTAAAACAGTATCTCAAAAAAAAAAAAAAACCCAGCTAGCACTGGGGTTAGACTGCTACCAGTACAAAGAGATAACAAGTGAGAGAGTTTGAAGACTAAAAAATATATATATTTTTGGGGTCAAATTAATTTAAAGCATGAAAAAGGGTGGCATGCACGATATTGTGAAACCAATTCCCCCTGTAGGACACATCTAAGAAGGTATACGAATAGCAATTGGTATCGACATCACTCATTCAGTCATTCTAAAGCCCTTTGAAGGCCATGGTGGTGACTTAGAGACAGGTCACATCCCTAGGAGAGGGAAACATCCCTAACCCAAGCTGTGCCCTTGCCTTGTCAACGTCCCCAACCCCATTTTGGATTGTTCCTTTTCTAACGTACCTCTGTCATATATATATATATATATATATATACAATTATATAATTTTTCCCCTCTTAACTATGTTATCGGGATTCGAAATGAGTGTCGAATACATGTATGTGCGATCAATATATGTATACTCAATTTTATTTTTTTAAAAATTTCATATATTTGAAGGATATTATACTCATATTCGAATATGTGTCGGATATAAATATTGAACAAAAATACTTAAAAAAAAATAAAGAATCCGATTAATATAACCTCTTAGCAATTCCCATCCACCTCTTCTTTTAACATTATCCAAATCAACTCCTTCAAACAAAAAAACACATACCCTTTTCAATTTTACATCTTTTTCGACTTGGTAGAGTCAGAATCATATAAGAATACAAAGAAAATTCTCTACATTTTCTTTTTGAAAAAAAAAAAAAACCCAAAATACTTAATATTATCTCCTCAAGAAAGTGAGTCCTTAACTTTGGATATAGGGGTAGACTTGTTTTTACAATGTAACGTATTGAAGTAAGCTTTTAGAGGATTGGGGGTGTGGTCCAAATATAAAACAGAGATATCGTGTCAATTTAGATTGTCCCGTCACCTGTGGTTGTTTTATTGCCACAAATTGCCATGGAAGACCACAAAGAGTACAATATCAAATATTATTGTTTTTGCTCCAAAGTTAAATAAGTGATTTTCAAGATCTCCCTTGAACTAATTTGGACGACTTTGGATGCCTCACGATGTTACCATAACTTGTCCTTATATCATATCATCACTTTTGCTTCTTTCTATGCCTTCATATTGGGATGCATGCCTAGCTAGATATTTTCGAAAAATCATTAGAACTTGTCAAGTTAGTATGGTTCATTTGTGACAAGAAAGTTTTTGAATGATTTGCTAGCATATGCTTTCTCAAAGCATGTTTTAAAAGTACTAACCCACAAAAATTAATTTAGTTGATAAAAAATAAGCTATTTTTTATTTGTCAAGATAAAATCATGAATGCATCTTTTCGATACGTAGAAATACTTCTTTAAGATCATTTGAAAGGAGAATTAGTCTTATGCAAATTAATTCTAGGATACCCCTAACCGTATTATGAAAAATATATACTATCTTGCATTAAATTTCTTTTACTCTAAACATGATAAGTAAGTTACTCACCAAGTTAATTTCATAATTAATTACTTACTTTTTTTTTTGGTTAAACCAAATAGATTTATTAAAAAAAAAATCAAGAGATTACAGAATTAGCCCAAAAAAACTAAACAAGCAAAAAACAAAGTTAAAGGATCGATGAATATACACTGTTTGTTGTATAATGAAATATTTTTCAACAAATTAATTAAAGTTTAAAACTTCATAAGAAAAAATTTAAAATCTTTATAAACCAAGTTAATTTTGATGAGTTAACAGGTTATGTTGACTGTGTATAAATTTTAACATTAATAATGCATAAAATAAAATATAAACTCTTTAAATATAGTATTAAATTTTATATATATATATATATATTAATTTGCATATGAAAAAAATTTAAATCAAAAGTAACTTGTAAGAGATGATAAGGTTTTGAATGTGTGTGTGGGTTTAAAGTTTTTTTTTTTTTTTTTGGATTATGAAAAGTATTCATTCTTACCAACATATCTATCTTTTCACCTTATTTAATTTAAATGTCTATATGCATGGTGTAATGTCTCCCAATTTATTCCTACTTCTTTGGACATTTTCGAATTCCTATTTTTTGCGTTCGAAAACGTGTTTCGTAATTTAAACCTATTTGAAACTGGTCCTCTTTATATTATCACATTAAGTGACGGTCCATAAATATAATTAACGTATTAATTATGATCACTAATCTAATTTATTAGCTTGGTCCTACAAATGCAATAAATGAGAATCTCCTTCACAATAATATTATTCCAAATGTTGGTGGAACCTGGGACAGGAGTCGCCATTGTGGGGGCTGAGCTGACCAATGCCACTCTTTCCTCGGTATGTCTAAGCTAAAAATATGGCCTTACTAGCTGCCCTTTGATTCATTATTTCTCGCCTAACGCGGTTTTGCACTAATCTATGATTAACCCTTTCCTAATCCGTGTCAGACAAAAGATATTCAAGTCAAAACAGCTGGTTTTGCTCATGTTTTTTAAGTATCAGCTTCATATATCATTGATACAAATTAAGGTTCATATATAATCAGGGAGTGATTACAGAAGATAGATACGCAGCTCTATTTACTTAATCTTTCACTGAAACCAAAGAGGATAACGAATCAGTTTAGTGGCTGACAGAAACACAGAAGGATATATCATCAAGCTTTTTAAAAGGAGATTAGATGAATCAAGTTCTTTGTTTACTTATACCGGAAAGGATTCAAGTTTAGTTATTGTTTATTCTTCTTTACAATTGCTGGTTTGATACTACTGCTATCTAGCTATAATAATTAGTTTAGGCAATTAATAAAAATTCGGATTATCGGTTGAATTGGCTCAATCGGTTGAATCAAATAAAATTAATATAAAACTATTTTTTTTACTGGTTTAATCCGATTTTTGTCAGTTCATTAGATTTTTATTTTTTGATATGTACCAAATCGGACAGACTACCGATTTTCAATTAAACCTATTTAATGACCGATCTTGTTCGATTTTTTCAACACTAAATTTAAGTAGTGGAGAGGGTAACAATTTTATTAAAGAGAAAGGATGGGAATGGGAGTGTTTTTGACCTGCTTGGTCTCCCTTGAGGACTAATTAAATTCTAAGAGTTCTTCGTTTTTCTGTTTTCCCATTTTAGTGAAGAAGATCAAGCATATGCTTATAACTGTTGAGAAAAACTTAGAGTAGATAACTCTAATTTTACCACTCAAAGAAGAAAGTTTAGATTTTAGGAAAACTCAAAAATGCTCACACTTCACTCTAGACTACACTCTTTAGAGAAGAACTCTTTAGGAAAACTTAGAACTTTTATTGCTTATTGAAGCTTACTACTTGATGATTTACAAATGCAAGGGAGGGGGGTATTTATACAATACCAAGACAAACACAAGCCACACAAATATAAAATCTAAATAAATTACAACCACACATTGTTGTTTAATAACAACCACACATTTAAATCACACAACTACAACCACACATTAAACCACACAATTGCAACCACACATTGTTGTTTAATAACAACCACACATTTAAATCACACAACTACAACCACACATTAAACCACACAATTGCAACCACACATTAAACCACACAATTGCAACCACACATTGTTAGGTTTTTATTTTTCCTTGGGCTGGTATTGGACAATTTAACACTCCCCCTCAATACCAGCTCTTCCTCTTTGCACCATGTTGAGTTGACGACGAAACATTTCAAATTTGTTGATACTCAAACCTTTTGTGAATAAATCTGCCATTTGATCATCTGTCTTGATCTGCTTCATTTCAATCTCTTCTTGTAGAACCTTTTCTCTGATAAAGTGATAATGCACTTCTATATGTTTGGTTCTTTCGTGAAAGACTGGATTTTCTGCCAAACGAATTGCTGACTGGTTGTCGCAATACAACGGAACTGCATAATCTACTGGTTGATGTAGATCACTCATTAGTTGTATCAGCCACGTACACTCTTGAGCTGCCATTGCTGCTGCTCGATACTCAGCTTCGGTAGTTGACAATGATACCGTTGGTTGTCTCTTACTGCACCAAGAAATTGTTCCAGAACCAAGTTTAAACATGTACCCAGTTGTTGATCTCCTGGTGTCATGATCTCCTGCATAGTCAGCATCACAATAACCAACTAACTTACAGTCTTCACCTTTCTTGTACAAAAGACCATAATCTATTGTACTTTTCACATATCTCAGTATTCGTCGAACTGCTTCTAAATGAGGCTTCTTCGGATTTTGCATATACCGACTCATCACACCAACTGTATAAGAAATGTCAGGTCGAGTCAAGGTTAAGTAGATCAGGCTACCTACCAATTGTCGATACATAGTTGCATCTTCCAAGTCTTTGCCTTCAAGTGCACACATCTTGC
This sequence comes from Fremontodendron californicum, assembly GCA_030761205.1. NCBI lineage: Eukaryota > Viridiplantae > Streptophyta > Magnoliopsida > Malvales > Malvaceae > Fremontodendron > Fremontodendron californicum. The sequence continues at coordinate 20,596,075 of JAULJL010000022.1, read as the reverse complement.
CATTTGGTTCCATCGGTGTTGAAATTGGCTTGCTCTCGAGCATTCCAAACCTTTTTAGCAAATCTTTAGAATATTTTTGTTGACAGAGAAATATTCCTTCTTGTATGTGATCAACCTCTAGACCAAGAAAGTGCTTGAGTTGTCCAAGTTCTTTCATTTGGAAACGAACTGATAAATTCTCCTTGGTTTGAAGAATTTCTGCCTCATAATCACCAGTTATGATTAAATCATCCATATATATCAATACGATAGCTAGCTTTCCTCCATTAGCTTTGACAAACAAGCTGGAATCTGCAGGTGTCACTGAATAACCACTATGAGTTAAAAATTCAGCAATCTTACCATACCATGCTCTAGGTGCTTGTTTCAATCCGTAAAGTGCCTTTCGCAGCTTACACACATGCTCAGGATGATTTTGGTTTTGAAATCCCAATGGTTGAATCATGTAGATTTCCCGATCTAGCTCTCCATGAAGGAATGCATTCTTCACATCCATCTGCCACAAGTTCCAGTCTTTGTTGGCTGCAAGGGCAAGTAGGACTCGTACGGTTGTAAGTCTTGCCACCGGACTAAACGTTTCATCATAGTCTAGCTCATACTTCTGAGAGAAACCACGAGCCACCAACCGTGCCTTGTACCTTTCAATCGACCCATCTGGACGATGTTTTATCTTGTAAACCCACTTACAGGATATGGGTTTCACATCTCTTGGTTTTGGCACTAGATCCCAAGTCTGATTCTGCTCAAGCGCAGTGATCTCTTTTTTCATAGCCATAATCCACTCAGAACTCTGTGATGCTTCTTCAAACGTCTCAGGTTCTGTTGCAATTGGATCTTCCACTATGGCTGCATTAGCATATTTGGGATTTGGCTTCCGTGCTCTTGTTGTCCTTTGGATTTGTGATTGTGGAGATGGTTCTTCCACTTCACTCGATCTAACATCTGGTTGATACACACCAGTTTGCCAAGGACTCTGGACTAACACTTGCTCGTCATCGTTATCATCACATAGGTCTTCTACTTCATCTGAAGTTGATTGAAGTTGGACAATATACTCTCCCATTTTCTGTTGTAACATGTCTTCAAATTCTTTTGAATCTGACAACACCTCCTTTTCTGAGGACCACCAAGAAGATGCTTCATCGAATACCACATTGCGTGAAGTGTAACATCTTCCACTTGTAGGATCACAACATTTCCATCCTTTCCTTTGGTTGTCGTATCCCACAAAGATACACCTAGTTGCTTTCTTATCAAACTTGCTACGTAAATGATCAGGAACAAATACATAACATACACAACCAAATACTCGAAAGTAGCTGACTGAAGGTTTCATTTTCCACAATTTCTCAAAGGGGGAAACAAACTCTAACCTTGGTTGAGGAAGTTTGTTGATCACATGGGTTGCGGTTCTCATAGCTTCGGCCCAAAATCTTCCGGGTACATTCTTTGCATGTAGCATACTCCGACAAATTTCTGCAAGATGCCGATTCTTTCTCTCTGCTACACCATTCTGTTGTGGTGTATTGACACAAGTATACTGATGACGTATGTTGCATTCTCGTAGGTATTGAGAGAATTCGCCTGAGCTATATTCTCCTCCATTGTCTGTGCGCAAGCAACATATCTTCTTTCCCACTTCTCCTTCAACTATCTCTTTGAACTCTTTAAACTTTGAGAAAGTGTCAGACTTTTCTTTCATAAAGAAAACCCACACATACCTGGAGAAATCATCAATAAACGTCACCATGTACCGCATTCCACTAATTGATGGTTGCTTAACGGGCCCAAATACATCAGAGTGAACTAACTCTAATGGTTCTTTTGCTTTAAACTTTGACTCCTCGTATGGCAATTGGTGTGCTTTACCATATTGGCATCCTGCACAAACTGTGTCTGTTCTTATGTCAAGCTGAGGAAGTCCCTTAAGCATCGACTTCTTCATCATCATACTTAGCTTGGAATAACTAACATGACCTAACCGCATGTGCCATAAATCTGCTGTATCGCTCCTTCTTGTCTTGTCTACATATGCTGACTCTGCTGACATCACGTAGACTGACTCCAGACGTCGTCCTTCCATCATCGGCTGTCCTGAGATTTTGAGATCACGATATACCTTCACATCCCTTGGACCAAACAGAATATGGTGACCTGACGATGTTAATTGTGCCACTGAAAGCAAATTTTTCTTCATGCCTTGGACATGGTAAACATCTTGTAGTGGTACCTGATTATGACTATATCGAGGTGCTACTACCGTCTTACCGATGTGAGTAATCGGTAATCTTGAATTATCAGCTGTCACAACAATGCGATTTCCCTTGTATTCTGACAGGTTCTGCAACTTCTGTTTATCGCCTGTCATGTGATTTGAGCAACCTGAATCGACAATCCAGTCATTCTCATAGTCAATTCGGTCAGCCGTTGTTACTGTGAGAGCTAACTCTTCCTCTTCCATAGCAAAAAATGCTTTAGCGTCCCAATCATCTTCGCTTTTCTCCTTTGTACTAGAAGTAGCAGCATTGCTCTCAGCGGGCCATTTGTTAAACCAACAATCTTTTGCCATGTGACCTTTCTTGTCACAGTTGTAACAGTTACCTTCAAATCTTTTATTGTTGCTACGATTCTTTGAAGCTCCCCCTGGACGAGAGCTCCCTTCTCCTTGATGACTTTTTGTCTTGTCACCATACTTTTTAGATCCACCACCGACGTGCTGTTTGAATTTGCCTTTGCTTTTGTTGGTGTAGAGTGCTTCCTCTTCACTTTTCAACGAGACCCCTCCCATTTGCTTGGCCATAGATTCTTGACCAACAAGCAAATTTTCAAACTCTACAAGTGATGGTTGAGTTGGCCATCCTTGTATAGCGGCAACGAAGCTGCGATATTCGGGCCTCAAACCATGGATAATTATTCTTTTTACCCTGGTATCTCCAATAGCAGCTGTAGGATCTAAATCAGAAATTTCACGGCATAACGTTTTTACCTTGTGAAAGTATTGAGCAATCGGTATATCTCGTTGTGCAACTGATAACAATTCATTCTCAAGAAGTTGAAGTCTTGTGTCATTCTTTCTCGAAAAGAGTGCATCTAAAGTATCCCACGCTTCTTTTGGCGTTTCTAGCTTTTGTATGTGTTCCAACATTTCTTCTTCAACTGTGGTCTTAAGGGCAAACATGGCTTTACCCACTTTAATCTTCCATTTGCGCAAGGTTCCTTGAGCATCTTCTTGCTCGGGCTTCGTAACTTCACTACCACCAACGACTTCCCAAAGGTCTTGACCTTGTAGGTAAGACATCATACACGTCTTCCACGTGTTGTAATTTTTGTGATTGAGCTTCTTGATTCCTCCAACTACTTGAAGATCACCCATCGTGTCGGCAAGACTAACAATACCGAACAAGCTTGATTTTGAGACACAAACTTGTAGAGTACAAACTCCTCACAACTCAAGAACGCTCAAACCAAAAATAGTACCTGAATAACTATTTCACCGTGAATAGTACCGTATACGTGAACAGTATTGTACGTATGTCGTACACTAGAACAAATCCAGTATACGTTAACAATTACTGCAAAAGTATACAACCACACGTATGAATAGTAACCGTATCTGTGAATAGTGACCGTATACTGGAACAGTGACCGTAGCCCGTGAATAGTGCACCAGGTAGGTTCCCAGGAAAGAGAGGTGGGTCACTGATAGACACACTTAAATACCAAGTCTTTCCTAGCCAGAACTTCCCTAGACACTTTCACACTACCACACTTTATTTCCAGCAACAAGAATAATTCTTTTCTGATGTGGAAGATCAGACAATACTGCAACCACAGAGCATACTAAGAACCAACACTTTCACTGCAGCGGAATAAGGACCACGAACCAATGGCTCTGATACCAATTGTTGAGAAAAACTTAGAGTAGATAACTCTAATTTTACCACTCAAAGAAGAAAGTTTAGATTTTAGGAAAACTCAAAAATGCTCACACTTCACTCTAGACTACACTCTTTAGAGAAGAACTCTTTAGGAAAACTTAGAACTTTTATTGCTTATTGAAGCTTACTACTTGATGATTTACAAATGCAAGGGAGGGGGGTATTTATACAATACCAAGACAAACACAAGCCACACAAATATAAAATCTAAATAAATTACAACCACCCATTGTTGTTTAATAACAACCACACATTTAAATCACACAACTACAACCACACATTAAACCACACAATTGCAACCACACATTGTTGTTTAATAACAACCACACATTTAAATCACACAACTACAACCACACATTAAACCACACAATTGCAACCACACATTAAACCACACAATTGCAACCACACATTGTTAGGTTTTTATTTTTCCTTGGGCTGGTATTGGACAATTTAACATATAACCCCATTAAATTATATATTCCTTAAGGATTAAAAGACTGTTCAATGAATCATATATATGATTAGTACTTTAGTTTATGATATAGTGATACAATTTTTTATTTTATTTGGAGAATGAGTGGTTCGAACCCGGTTTTCTGAGTCGGAGAATCAGACACTAACCACTTGAACCAAATGCTCGAGTGCTGACTTCAATCTTTTACATGGCGGAAACTAATATATTTATGTCTTAGCAAGTGATATAAGTATATTCAGGATTTATTTAAGAAAAATTGGTTGTAAGTGGATAAATGGAGGCATGTGCATGAAAAAAATGTATAGAAGAAAACAAAACAGTGTCTATCAGGCATTTACTTGCAGGCTTATCTGCTAGAAACGGAAAAATGGAGGGATATTGAAAGTATAATATAATGATAAAGATAAACCAGGGAGGCTTTTCATTTAAGCAGATCATGAAGGAATAGTTGCTCTCAAAATGTTGACATCAGAAAAACAATGGATTTAAATTGCGGTCGTAGACGTGTTTTCAATCGCATTGTGTTTATAATCATTTGAGGACGTAACGAATACTATTGTTATCAATCACGATGAATATTGGTGATGACAAGAACTGAAATTACAAAATAACGATCGTAGCGTCGCGTTACGGTCGCTATTTATATCATTTAAATCCATGATCATTGTATTATTGATAGAGGAGTGATTTTCAATGGATCAAGCCCCATGAAAACGCCATAAATCCCTGAAATAAAGGAAGAAAAACGACGCATATCTTGAAGACGTACGGGGCAGAAACAATACTTGTTTGGACTAATGGTGTTCGATTGTTGCAATGCCATAATCAAGGGGTCCATCAGTATTTAGACTGACATTAAAGGCTTCTTCCAATGGCTGATCTGCATATATATGCAGCAGCACTGAACATTGTCCGTTCCGTTTGCAAATTGCAGTGCCTGTCCACATATAACTAGTTTTCATAGAGGAATACAGCTGAAACATGGTCAGCTGCCTCTTATCAGACATACATAAATGCAAGTTATATATGTTACCCGAATTTTTTATTTTTCTTAAAATAATTCGATATTTATGTCCAATACATATTCGGACATGAATAAAAAAAAAATGATTTTTCAAATATATGAAAAAACTTCAAAAATTATTATACACATATCGAACATATACTCATATCTAACATTAAAAATCCGTATAAAATAGGATACTGTTGATTAAAAAAACTGAACCTTTTTTTAGTTTGGATATTTGCTTTAAACGATGTTGTTATTTTAGTAAATGAAAACCTACTTTGTTCTCTTTTCAATTATCGTCAATCAACTTTGGTAGGGTACTAGAAGTTACTGTTATAGTAATAGAATTATTGATATGAAATCAACCTGGCCTGTTCTTATTTTTTAACAAAAAGTAATAATTCCGAACAGAGAAAAAACAGGATACTGTTGATTAATAGTAACAAGAAGTTACTATTATTGATTTGAAATCAATCTGGCACTCTTCGAATATATATTTATATCTAACATTAATTTAAATTTTATAAAATAGGATACTGTTGATTAAAAAAAAATTGAACCTTTTTTTTTTAGTTTGGATATTTGCTTTAACAATGTTGTTATTTTAGTAAATGAAAACCTACTTTGTTCTCTTTTCAATTACTGTCAATCAACTTTGGTAGGGTACTAGAAGTTACTGTTATAGTAATAAAATTATTGATTTGAAATCAACCTGGCCCTGTTCTTATTTTTTAACAAAAAGTAATCAATTCTGAACATAGCAAAAATTATGGGTTTTAAATAAATTTCATAAAATTGTGTAAAATTCATATATTCAGGACATATTATTATACATGGTAGCCGACATCATTAGCTTAGATTATAAACTCTTCAGGTGCCCCTAAATCTATTGCAGTTTAAATTATCCCGAAAATTCGTATATGCATATTATATTTGTATATTTTTTTCGTTTTATAATCGTATTTAAAGTATTTTATATTTATATAAATTTTGACGTGTTAATAAATTGTGTTATTTAGATTTTGACATGTTCATATATTCGTGTCTTGTCCATGTGGCCAGTCCGGCCCGAATTACTATTTATTAAATAAAAAATATTTTTTTATTTAAATTTAATTATAAAATATATAAAATATTAATAAAAAAATATATTTTTTAATTTTTTAATAATTTATAAATAGTAAAACGGATTTAAAGATCAATCCAAACTTAACCTAAAATAGATTTGAACAAAAAAAAATTCTCAGAACCGCGACATAATCATGAACACCTCTACTTATATGTCTAGAATATGTCTCCACAAGCACAAGGTATCTGAAGCTGTCTTAGCCCATTTCACTGTACTAGAAAAGGCCACTATCTCAGAAAATTTTCATAGCCCATCTGGTTGGATAGGGCTGCAAGTCTGTAATGGGTTACTAAGGACCCTTTCAAATTTGTTTGTATTTGAACTTTTGAATAGGAGAGCTTGAATTTTGAGATGGGGAAGGGGAACCGTTTAATTCCTATTCAATTATCCCCTGCTCCTCTTCCCCCAGCGAAATCCTTTTGTTAAAAAATATCTGGGCCCTACTTCATATGTAACTTGTACAAGACCGGATTATTCGGTCGATCTGACAAATCAAGCTCGAATTTAGTCGATTTTAAAATACAAATTTTCAACTAGGATCGATTTGATTTGATCTTAATTACTGTTTAATTAATAAAAAATTATTTTTATTTAAAATTAATTATGAAAATATTTAAATATTAATATAAAAATAATTTTTTATTATTTCAATACTTTTTGAACAGTAAAATGAACTTTTCAAGTTCGATAAGTTAGATTGAACTTGAATAAGCAAATTTTTTTACTATCTAAATTTGGACCGACCCGATTGACAGCTCTATTCATATATTAACTGAATAAAATAAATAAATAGGATTTGATTATTTGAATGATGCTATCTAAAAATTAGAAATTAGAAGGTAGGGAGAAGAGAGGAGGGAGGACTAATTAAGAAGTTGGCTTCCCTATTCAGCGCTAAACTAATTCCTCTTTTCCTTTTTCTTTTTTTTTTGTTTAAAGCTTAAAACTTTGAAATGAATGAAAAACATGGTCATTTGTTAACTTAAGCAACCACTATAAAGTTTCACTTGATCATAAGAATCTTGAATATAGTATTCCTCTATGTTATATAGTATATATAGTATTCCTGCAAAAGTTTTAGACTTAGCAAAAAAAAAAAACATATGATGAACTTGATCAAATAATCAGCATATATATATATATATATATATATATATATATATATATATCCTGTCTCCAGTCTGAAGCATTCCAAGTTACAATCTGCTAGAAAGCCTAGAACTAGAAAAGCTTAATTAGCTAAGCTAGAATTAACCATGAAAATTTTCAATGTTGTAAAAAGACAAGTTACAGTTTGAAGCAAGCAAGGAGTACTACATATCCAAATAGTAATAACCTATGAGTACACGTACGTAAAGGGTCCCATGATGATTGATAAATGTTCCAACTTTCGCAGCTTCGGGTGGGGCTCTTTTGATTCATCCATGAATGGTCACTGATGCATCGACGTGGCTTGACCAGGATCTGGAGCTAGCTACTCTTCTCTTTTACACTTCCAACTTTCAATCCTGGCTTTCCTGAATCCTGCTTGTAAATCATATCCATAGATTGTCAATCACAGCCTGACAGACAGACAGACAGACAGACAGACAGGCCAGGCTAAATAAACAAATCATCAGCTTCTGATCCCCTGATATCAGAAAATGGGACCTTCGATTTTGGTAACCCCTTTCGTGTGCTTGGAAGAAAAAGGACCCCACTTTACCAATCAGGTTGCATCAGAATGCCACACGTGTACATTCGGATGATGCTTCCTACTTCCTACTTCCTACTGCTTTGCAATTATATTATCAGTTATAATCAAAATTCTGGTTTTATTTGATTTGGTTTGGTCTTCTTTCTGTCTGAAAAATGAAAATAAAGTGCTCCCCACGCGGTTCTGTTTGAAGCTTTGAGTTGTGGCTTCAACTTCCGACCAATTGGGTCCACTTGCAGGTTCGACCGTCACCCGAGAATGCCCATCAGGATAATTTGACCCAATTATTGTTTCTTTGGTGATGATTCAATTTCAAAGGTTCAAACTTCAAAGTAATTTTATCTTATAGTTTTAGATAATTGATTTGAGGGGTGTATTTTTAAATGAGACAATTCTTTTGATGCTTTTTAATGCCCTTCATAGCATTTTCTTTTTTAGAGGAATTTTCATAGTATTTTTTTTTTTTTTTTTTTTTTTGATAATTGGATGGGGGAGGGGTTGCTTGGGTTTGAACCCAAGACTTCATGCCCCCAAGACTCTTGGCCACTCAGCCAAGAGCTTGTTGGCAATTTTCATAGTATTTTCTAATGCTTTTAGTTTGACTATACTTTTAAAATAACTGAAAATTCAAGATAAATTTCAAAAGAAAACTAAAGTAAAGTAAAAAGATTATTTCCTCATTTGTGCTATAGATAAAGAAGAAATTGATTGAAAGAACATGTTATTTGGAGAGGAATAAGCGAAATGGAAACTATCATTTTAGCCTTATTATTAGATTTCATATTGTTATCATCATTTTTTAAAGTTGTATTTCTTCTCTTCTTAATTTCTTAATTCTAACAATAGTCTCACCTCTATAAGCCAAAAAAGCAACAACAAAAAAAAAAACCTCACCTCTTCCTCATTTTCTAGGTCTTTTTATAACAATATAGCTAAAAAAAATTTATTTACCAAAATACCGTTGTTTTTAGATTAATTCTCAAAATTCGCTTGTTTTAAAACTAGCTGGAAAATCGCCATCTCCCATGGTAATTTTCCAGAGTAAAATTTTCAAAAAACACTAAGAGAAATCGCCATGGGGGATGGCAATTTCCCTTGGTGGTATATATTTTTTTAAAATTTTTTTACTTAAATTTTTATAAAAAAAAATTGCAAATTTGTTTTTAAAATTTGAATTTTAATTTTAAAAATTGCAAATTAAATAAAAAAATTATCTTGTTTTGTTTTTCTATTTTTTAAAATATATATTAAAATTTTTTAATTTTTTTAATTTTATAAAAAATAAAATTTAATTTATTATTAAAATTTTATAAAAAATAAAATTTTATTTCTTATTAAAATTTAAAAAATAAAATAATATTTCTTATTAAATTTTTATATAAAAATTTTGATTTCTTATTTAAATTTTATATAAATAAAAATTTTGATTTCTTATTTAAATTTTATATGTGAGATCTGTAACAAACAAGTATAAAAAAAGTTATCTTGGTTTGTTTTTATTTTTTTTAAATATATATACTAAAATTTTATAATTTTATAATTTTTTAATTTTATAAAAAAATTAATTTAATTTTTATTGAAATTTTATAAAAATAATAAAATAAAATTTATTATTTTAATTTTATAAAAAGTAAAATTTTATTTCTTATTAAAATTATAAAAAAAATATTTCTTATTAAAATTTTATATAAAAAAATTTATTTCTTATTTAAATTTTATATAAAATACAATTTTATTTTTAAAAAATGTATTTCTTATTTAAATTTTATATAAATTAAAATTTGATTTGTTATTTAAATTTTATATAAAAATTAAATTAATTTCTTATTTGAATTTTATATAAAATTAAAATTTTATTATTATTTTAATTTTATGTTGTAGAAAATATTGGAATTGGATTTCTTCTGCAATAGATGGGACTAATGATTTAGGGTTAGGGTTTGAGCTATTTTTCAGTGAATCAAATCCTGTAGAAAATATTAAAATTGGATTCTTTCTGCAATTGATGAGACTATTGACCAGATTTAAGGTTAGGGTTTCAATTATTTTTCAGTTAATAAAATGCTACATAAAATATTGTAATTGGATTCCTTCTGCAATGGATAGGACTAATGATTTTGGGTTAGGGATAGGTTTCAGCTATTTTCCAGTCAATCAAATGGTGCAAAAAATATTGGAATTGGATTCCTTCTGCAATGGATGAGACTAATGATTTAGGGTAAGGGATAAGTTTCAGCTATTTTCCAGTCAATCAAATGCTGCAGAAAATATTGGAATTGGATTCCTTCTGCAATGGATGGGACTATTGGATAGTCCGGTACAAAGGATGGGATTTATCATCAGTTTTTGCATTGAATGAGTTATCAGTTTTTCAGTCAATTAGCCCTAGCCAGAAAATGGGAATTGGATTCCATCCTATACAAAAGATGGGATTTGTCATCCGGTACAACATAATGAACCATTATAAATTCATAATACTGATGAAGGTTTACAATCCCCCTACAGCAGTTTTTCAATCAGATTTTTTCTGAGTGCTAATATCTCCTCATTCCCATCATTCTTTATTTCTTCTTTCTTTTGCCGAGTGATAATACATTCATTCTCATCCTTCTTAGTTTCATTACTACACAACATGAGCAACAGAGTTATTGCATTGGTCTACTATAATGGCCAAATTTATAATACTGAGGAAGGTGCTATCTTTGATTGTGAACGTCCTAAAAGTTTTCGTGTTGATGAAGACGTCACATTAGAGGAACTGGAGCTGGAAATAGAAAAAGAGTTTCAAAGATTAAGTATAGGCATCCTCTTTCTATTGGTGAAGGATGTGTCCGATATAGAACATTTCTACTTGAAGATGATGATGATGTCAGATGCATGTTTTATGCTCATGAGACATTTGCAAATGTTGCTGTACTTGAGTTATATGCTGACATAGAGGATGTTCATGATGATTGTGGGCCTTCAGATATTCGCACTACAAAAAACTTTCCCACAGAAGATGATGATTCTGGACCGTTCTATGTTCACACTACATACGACGTTCCCATGGAAGAAGTCGTTCCGTTATCTCAAGCTACAACGTTTCATAATTCATTAGTCTCAGAAACAATTCCTACTACCCTCGAAGATGAGCCAGCTGGTGTTGATCATGTTCTGCCATGTGGACTCCATGGTGAATATGTTGGTGACTTTAGTGAGCAGGAAGAGAATGCTGAATTCGCAAGTGATGACAACAGTGATTCTGACCCAGACGTCATCCCTGCTGAAATCAACACTCATGGAGATCTTCCCCCATATGAGGATGCATCCCATATGCATACCCTGGATCTGGAGGCAATGCAAGTGCCAGAATTTCCTGAGTATGCTCATACATTAGCTACGCCTCTGACATTTGATCCATCTACAGTTAATCTGTGTGTTGGGTTACAATTTCCAATGGAAGAGGCTGTGCTTTCAGCTATTAAGCACTATAACATCAAAAACTCTGTAGATTACAGAGTAATTGAATCTGAGCGGACCAAATATTATGCCAAATGTCTAATGTATGGGAAATGGTGCAATTGGAGAATAAAGGCAACTTTTATGAAGAAGAAACAGGCCCAGAGATTAAAAAATATGAAGGGCCTCATACTTGCACATCGGGGAGGATTTCACAAGATCATTGCAAGTTAGATTCTAACATGATTTGTTCATGCATTCTGTCATTGGTCCAAGCAAATCCGGAGATCTCCGTTTCAGTTTTGATCGCTGAGATGCGAATCCGGTATGGATACATCACCTCCTATAAGAAAGCGTGGAAAGCAAAGCAAAAGGCAATTGTTCGAGTTTTTGGCGATTGGGATAGATCGTACAATGAGCTACCTAAATGGTTAGTTGCAATGCAACATTTCGTGCCTGGTACAATTGTGAAATTGCAAACGGTACCTGCATATCACGGTGATCGACTGGTCTAGGATAAGAGAATATTCCATCGACTCTTTTGGACATTTAAGTCGTGCATTGAAGGGTATCCGTATTGTAAACCTATTGTGCAAATAGACGGTACTTTCTTATATGAAAAATACAAAGGAACGTTATTGTTAGCTATTGCACAAGATGGCAACCGAAACATACTGCCAATTGGCCTTTGCCATTGTGGAGGGTGAGACAACAGAGGCTTGGTCATTCTTTCTCACTAATTTGCGTAAACATGTGACAAAACAGCCTGGCATATGCTTGATGTTTGATCGACATGAAGCCATCAAAGCTGTGCTTAGACGCGATGGTAGTGGATGGAATCCTCCAAATACATAGTCAGTGTACTGCATTCGACACATTGTAGCTAACTTTATGAAGAAATTTAACAATAAGGAATTGCGTCGACACATTGTTAACATGGGTATGGAATCGAATCATAATTATTTTATCTCTTATATTTCCTTTAGTAAATAAAATAATACTGAAATTCACAAGTCTTTTGTTTTTAATTTTATTAGGATAAGAGTTGAGGCGACCAAATTTTCATTTCATGTATGAGAATCTTCGTGGAGAAAATGCAGAGGCGGCTAATTGACGTGATAAGATCCCAAAGAGAAGTGGGCCCAATCATATGATCAAGGAAGACGTTATGGCCATATGACAATCAACATAGCTGAATCTATCAATCCGGTGTTGAAGGGAACGCGTCATCTTCCCATTACTGCTTTAGTGCAATCAACATATTATAGGTTGGCTGCACTTTTTGTTAAGATAGGGAACAAGAAAATTGCAATGATGGAGAGAGGGCACACATACTGTGAAACAGTCACACAGACTATGCAAGAAAATAGTAGGAAAGCTAACTCGCACTTTGTTCGTAATTTTACGCGAGCAAATCAATCTTTTCTGATTGAAGAGTTAGTTGATCCACAAGAGGGTGTTTCTGTAATGAAGTACAAAGTCAAGCTTAGTGACATGTGGTGTGATTGTGGGAAGTTTCAAGCACAAAGTTCCCTTGTTCACATGTAGTTGCTGCTTGTGCACATGTCCATGTAGATTGCATGCAATATGTGGACAATGTCTATAGACTGGAAACTATATTGAATGTTTATAGACATGAGTTCGAAGCAGTTGGAAATGAAGGTTATTGGCCTCAATATGATGCTCCAGAAGTGTGTCCCAATCAAGAAATGCGGAGAAATTCACATGGTCGGCCAAAATCAAGTCGTATTCGTAATGAAATGGACCTCAGGGAGAAAGGCCAACCAAAACGTTGTGGATTATGCAGAAATGAAGGTCATAGCCGTCGAAAATGTCCGCATCAATCTGGCACATCGGGGGAGAGTTCGCATCAACAATAAAGGAATTACATGTTTTCATAACCTGTAATATTTACATATTTTGCCATTAAGGGAAAATTTTATGAAAGTTTTTTTTTTCTACTTATCATGTAATTTGGATTATTATTTTATATAAAATTAAAAAATTTTATAAAAATATATTGAATAATATATTTTATTACATTTTTATAAATTAAATAACAACATTAACATTTTAGTTAGATATGCTGAATAAAAAAATTAAAAATAACAATTAATTTTCCAACAAATTTAAAATAAATAACATGAAATGCAAAACATATAAATTTATATATTACAAATTTAAAATACATTATTCTCGTTATATTGATAAAAGTACAATTATTCTAATTATTGCATGGTGTAGAGCAACAGTGTCGAGCTCTCCTAGTGCGTGGTGGTTGTACCCGTCGTTCAACCTCGTCAGTGGCACGTATTCGCGGTTGACCATGACCTCTTGCTGTAACTGCCACTGGTTTCGGTTGTATGTCATCCGCCATTTCTTCTGTATCAAAATTTTGAAACCCACTGCTGGAGAAGCCAACATCTAGTTCACCCATAAAGGGAACCTGACTACTAGATGGACCAAAAAATGATGTACCATCAAATGCTGACGCAGGAGTTCCAAACTGATACATTGATGTTATATATGCTGAACTTGGACTTAGGTTGGGGAGCTGGTCATCTAACCTCGTCATTGGCGGTGATGGTTGGTAACACTCATCAACGTTTTAGTTAGATATGCTGAATAAAAAAAATTAAAAATAACAATTAATTTTCCAACAAATTTAAAATAAATAACATGAAATGCAAAACATATAAATTTATATATTACAAATTTAAAATACATTATTCTCGTTATATTGATAAAAGTACAATTATTCTAATTATTGCATGGTGTAGAGCAACAATGTCGAGCTCTCCTAGTGCGTGGTGGTTGGACCCGTCGTTCAACCTCGTCAGTGGCACGTATTCGCGGTTGACCATGACCTCTTGCTGTAACTGCCACTGGTTTCGGTTGTATGTCATCCGCCATTTCTTCTGTATCAAAATTTTGAAACCCACTGCTGGAGAAGCCAACATCTAGTTCACCCATAAAGGAAACCTGACTACTAGATGGACCCAAAAATGATGTACCATCAAATGCTGACGCAGGAGTTCCAAACTGATACATTGATGTTAGATATGCTAAACTTGGACTTAGGTTGGGGAGCTAGTCATCTAACCTCGTCATTGGCGGTGATGGTTGGTAACACTCATCAACGTCATATCCGGGGTGACTGACGGAATAACGATGACTGGATTGTACTCCATGATCCCGTTCAGGTTCAGGATGACTAAATGACATCCTCGGTGCTGTGAACTCTGATGAGGCCGGTTGACGCGTCTGCCCACGTTGTTGGCTAGGTCTAAGAGCTTCCCTATCCTGTGTAGGAGGGACTGGAGTTGAAGTTCGTCAGGTAAATGACATACTCCTAACATCCTCATATACAGATGGTGGACAAACAAAAGGCCAACCTTCATCTTTATATCATCCTATGTAATCATCAGATGGGTTGAAATTATTACCAACAATCGGATAACCTGTCGGAATTCGTTGACAACGTATATTCCACCAATGGATCCAATGTTCATGCTTCGCAGGCCAGAATTCCTCATGACGGCCACGCATGTCGATCTTGTGAAGCTTTTCAAGGTTCACTGGTGCTTGCGGAATTGGTTGTTGCATCCTGATGCACCCAAAAGAGTGTATCTTATTTAACCTTGCACTAAAAAGATCAATTGTAAGTATAGTAGTTAGCAAGGGTCGAGTCCTCATGGATTTGGTTTTAGTTTATAAGTTAATAGTTTAAAACTTAAATTCAAGAACAATAAAAGAAAAGGGGTTTTTGAAGCCAGATTTAAACTAAAGTAAATAATAAGAATAAGATGCAAGGCGGTATAACCAGCCAATAAAAATATATATACTAAATTAGGCGGTATAACCAGCCAATAAAAATATATATACTAAATTAGGCGGTATAACCAGCCAATAAAAATAAAACAAAGTTAATATACAAATTAGGCGGTATAACCAGCCAATAAAAATAAATATAAAAAATAAGCAAACTAAAAGTAAGAAAACAAATAAGTAAGAAGAATCAAATATGAAAAATATGGTTAAGGTTTCATTCTCCACCACTAGACATCATTAAGAATCAATTTCAGATCTATCAATATCAACCAACTATCAAAGTTAACAACCGTAGATAACAACAAGCTCTGTTACCCCAATCTTTCCTTAGTTTGTCGTTAAATAGAACAAGCTCTCTATTTAATCTCTAACCATTAAACAACCTAGAATAAGCTCTCTAAATTCAATTTAATGGCAGCTTTATGATGAGAAAGATAGGTTGATCTAAGCAACAAACACATAAGCTCGGATTGTTCAACTTAGGTTATGTTCCACTTTGCAATTATTGAAAACTTGACCATAATCATTAATCACAAATTGCCACTTATGAATAGGAAATCAAGACAATTACACGGATCAAGACTCCTAGACTAGCAATAGATAATTATCAAGATCTATCTAGTTGTACACCTAAATAAATCAAGACAACATCATGAACAATTCTTGTAGAAGAACATAAGCAACTTTGATAGAAAATTAATGATAGATAGAATCTGAAAATCAATCACAAAACATGTCTAGGGCTTTGAAATCACCCTTAACCAAATAGAAGTTTAGCCTAGCATAGGCATTATAAACATAAAATTAAATAGAATCTAAGAAGAAAATAAAAGAAAGAAAGAAGAAGAAGAAGAATATTAATTATCCAACTTCTTGCTCTTTCTAAAGAAAAAGAAAACTAGAGAAAAGAAAGAAGAAGAAAACTTAGAGAATTTTATTACAATGGCTAATATCCTACCTATCTACAATATGATCCTCTACAATCATCCAAGGCCCTCTATTTATACACATTTTGGAGGGCTAAATGACAAGAGACAAGCTTTACAAATTTCAAAGGTAGGTATAATAGGTGGGTGAATTTTTCTAACAATTTTCGTCATATTGTATGACAATTTTGATCAGCCAACTTGATGGTCGATTTCGTCAATGTTGGAGGCCTGATCTGATCACATGGTCTTCTAGAAAAAGGTTCCCCTATCAGTTACGGATCCATAGCCGTTGGAATCAGCTCATTTGCTGATGTGGATAAGCAGATATGGGCAAAATACGAAAACAGGTCAGCACAGACGTCATTGCACATCAGCCAACTTGATGGTCGATTTTGCTAGGGAAAACGACTCCGTTTCAAGAAGTGTAAAACATGAAAAAGATAGATATGCCTCTTAGCTTTGCACGGCTACAAATTTCAGCCTTATTGCTTCAGTGAAACTCCAGATATAGCTGATATGGAAAAAGGTGTCGGAACTGGAACTGAACTGGATTTGCCCTTAATTCTAGTAATCTGAAATCACTCAAAGAAACTTGTGAAAAACACCAAATTACATAAAAATATAAAAGATCATAAACACAATTAGACTAAACAATAATAACTCGTATTTGACACAAAACAATAATAAAACATAACTAAAAACTATATAATTATATGAGTTATCACACCCCCACACTTAGCTTTTTGCTAGTCCTCGAGCAAAATCAAATAAAAATAAAATAAGAAAATCTAATCTAATCCACTTTCGTAGGAAATCACGGTGGCACTTAGCATGTGACACAAGCCTTTAAACCCCTAGGTGTCCCTAGTGGACGAGTTTAGTCTCGTGAGGGTTTACTAGAACGATACCCACAAACATTGAAAAACTAAAATATAAATAAACTACATATACTAAAAATATTTATTCCTAATCCTTTCAATACAAATTAGAGACAATCTTTGAACAAGTCTTATAAACTAATCAATAGCTTAAAGAATTTCACAAAAAATCATGCTTGAATGTAAATTGTTTGAGTTAAGCCAATATTAACATAACATATTTCAATAGTGCATATTCAAACTTAATCTCAACTACTCACATGGGATACCCTCATGATTTTCACTCTTTAAAGTAGTGGTGAAGTGTTTACACTCAATCAATCTCATGAAAACAGTTCTACCATATTCTTGCTTGTCCACCTATTCTCCACTATTTAGATCATACAACTTCATGAATCAAGAGGTCTTTAATCAAGGTTGTAATGGGGCCAAGGGGTTTGTAATGTGGTTGAAGAACAAAAGGATAAAGATATCACAAAGGTTCCAAAGAGTTCATAAAGTTTAGAGACATAATAAGATCATACAAAGAAACTTCTCAAAACTCTTTACAAGTACATAGTCACCTAGGCCGAATATTCATGTTGGGCCTTTTCTTCATTCTAAACAACTTTGTAACATCTTTTTCTTTTTCCACAAATTCAAGAGATGATTCATATTTTTTACTTAGGAATGTATTTTCCAGTATTCCATTTCTTTTTCTCTTGACTTTTCTTTTCTTTTCCCCCCACACTTATTTCTTGTTTCTAACCCAAATTTTCAACTAAAAATATCCCTTGTTTTTTTGCAATATGTCTCAAAATATATAATCCATCTTTAGAACAAGGGTAAGGATATAAGTATATTTAGGCTAGGTGTAAGTTGTGGTTACCAATAAAACAGCATATTTAATGTAGGCTCAAATTGGCTCACTAGTGGGGATGTTCTCTTAGAACATTAATAATGGATGGCTGTTTGGCTCTGGTTATAATCCTAATGCCTCTATCATATTCATGTTGTCACATGCATCAATATAGTATCAACAAGGTCTAAAGCAAGTTCTAGAGAATCATGTAATTATAAGAGCACTCAAGAAAGAAATTAGATTGATTTGTATAATGCATCAATCATTATAGGCTCAAAAACTCACAAGGATGATTATACAAGTCAGATTAAGTCTAAACATGCTTCTTTCTCAATCAACATATCATATTAACATTGGCTCATAAAAAGGTTGACATCAAGCTCAATTCTCATGAAAATCTTCTCACTAATAAATCTGTTTTAGACTTATGCAATTCATATCTCATCATTGTATTAAAAAGAAACTAAAACTCACAAAAAAATAATAATAATAATAATAAAGAAAAAAAATAGTAGACAAAAATAAAAGAAATCCTAAATCATTCCCCCCCACACTTAATTCTTACATTGTCCTCAATGTAAGTCTATTAACTCAAATGAAAGAATCATGTGTAAGAGAAAAGAACTAATAACATAAGAATAGGAACAACTAAGACTCAAAACAAAACAAAACCATGCAACCTAAATAATCCTAAAATACTAAACAAAAATTAACAAGTAAACATAAAAAGATTAAAATCATTATTTTTTTTTTATTTTTTCATTATTTTTTTTATTTATTTTTTTTTTTTGAAAAGAAGAAATCAAACTGACAAGGTATGTCTCAAGTCTCCCTTACTCAGACCTTGTTCAGAATGAATACTTCTAAATTGCTTAAAACACAACAAACTTTTTTTTTTTTTTTAAATTAGCAAAATATGTCCCTTACCCCCTACTAAAATATGACATTGTCCCCAATGTCAAATTTTAAAGGTAGAATTTAGGAGATATTACCTGCAGAGGTTGCTAACCACTTATTATAACTGAGACACAACAAGCAAAATGTTAGATAATGTCACAAAGACAAAGTGCAATCCACTCCTTGCTCGTCCATATCTCTTTTTCTTTTTCCGAGCGTTTGCGAAACAACCGTAGCAGATAAACACTCATAAGCTTGGAGCTTTTTGAGTAAATCTTCAATGGTTGTAGCAGAAATTATGGTTCTCCTTGCCTCTGAAAACATGAATCCATTATCCACAGCATTATCTAAATATGAAAGCAAATTATTAAAATAACCATTAATATTAAGCAAACCAATGGGTTTCTTATTTGTGACCAAAGATGACCAAGAAGCCACGCAAGCTATTTCTTCCAATGTACCCAGACCTCCTGGTAAAGCAATGAATGCATCGGCAGAATGGTACATGATTGTTATCCGTTCAGGGATACTCCAGACTTGTATTTCCTTACCCACGGTAGGTCCACAAAAACTTGTGAATAGTTTTGGCACGATTCCTAGAACTGGACTTCCTCTGGCGTGTGCTGCTGTAGCGACTGCTCCCATTAAACCCGTACTACCGCCTCCATAAATCAACTGGATCTTTTGTTGGGCAAGTATTACTCCAACTCTTATGGCTTCATCAGCGAATATGTTATTTTTCCCTGGATAAGCACCTCCAAAGACAGAAATTTTTTTAATGCGTTGGGACGAAGTACTTTCCATTTTTTTTTCTTTTTCGAGTGCCTGAAAGAGAATGAGTACATGGTGTAATATATAGAGGACTGAGTAGTGAATCAGACAAGAGTAATAATGTCGCCGAAAGTGTATCTGACCTGTCAGAAGAAAATATTAACCTAACAAAAGATTTTTGCGTGATTTCAGGAAGAAAATAAAAAGAGAAGAAAAAATCAACCGTAAAAGTCAAGAGTAATAATGTCGCCGAAAGTGTATTTGACCTGTCAGAAGAAAATGTTAACCTAACAAAAGATTTTTGCGTGATTTCAGGAAGAAAATAAAAAAGAGAAGAAAAATCAACCGTAAAAGACAAATAAAAAAATGAGAATAATTACACAAATCGAATAACACGTAAATTAAACCGAAATAAAGTTATTGCAAATCAAACCAAAAGCTCAGAAGTCATTTATTGTAGTTGTGATTGTGGCTCACATCTTCCTCTGGTTTTACGTACAGAAACGGCTTAAACGCCTTCTATGAGTCGAGGATATGCTTCCCATCCAGTTTTCTTACAAGCTGGCAAACATGGTCTTTTAACATCAGATTCCCAAGATGTTGCCATTCCCTTTGGAATTGCGGCCATAAATCAAGAATTTCTCTTTGTACGTCTCCACTAGGATGCGTCTCAAGAGAAAGTTGGATATTACCCAAATTCTCCTTACTCAGTCCATCCTTAATGAATTCAATTTTATCATCTCGATTAGAGGACGGAATCCCAATAGAACGACATTTACCGTTACACGTCCATCGTGCACATTTGTGGCAATTTGAACTCATGCGCTTTGCTCGTCGCTTCTTTGCAAAAGTGCTTCTACCTGTACCTGGTAAATGCAAAACAGGAAGATATTCATCTTCACGTACCTTGGCTTCAATTATCCAACGTATGTCTGCAGGAATCCCTTTGTGCATAAGCATTCTTAATCTTTCAAATCGAACTTGGTAAAGCTTCAGTAAAATATTTCGAGGAAAAGGAGGAAATCGTTTCTGCAATCTTGTGAGAATATCATCCATCCTGAAAAAAATGAAAAAAAAAATGAAAGAGAAATTGAAAGAGAAATTTATATACAATATCAGTTTTGTGGGTAGCTGATGGAACCGATTTAAATAATCACGGAGTACCGTTATCCGCCATTTAACCGGGGTTAAAAAAAATTATATTTACATCTAGTGTTTTTCAAAACAAGGATCAGAAAGAAAAACAACATAAAAAGACTCAAAAACAAAACACTCTAAATAAAATTCTAAATTCTTCCCCCCACACATAATTCTTACATTGTCATTAATGTAATGCTATTATCCCCCAATGCAAGAATTATATGTAAGAGAAAAGAACTATTAAACAAAAGAAACTTATGCAGCCTAAATGAACTTAAAAACAGTAAACACAATTAACAAAGAAACATAAGAAATAAAAATAATAAAAGAAAAAGGAAAAGAAAGAGAAAGCAAATCTGAATATGGAAGGTTGGCAATTTCATCTTTAATTGGGCTGCCTTCCCAATTAACACTTGAGTTAGTGTTTTGAATCTAACCAACACCCCTTCTTGGCTTTTTAGGCTTGTCAGGCTCATGCATGAAATTTCCCAAATTTATGCGTTTGAGAGGAAGCTTTCTTTGCACAACAGTGGATGCATTCTCCATTACAAGTATTATTCCATCATCCTTGGTGGTGCATATCTCATCGAGGAATGATGCATCTTTTGGTACTTGTTGAATGACATCCACAAACAAACTGTTTAAGGTTTCCAGCGTGTCTTGTTCATGTTCATCCTCCTTGAACTTTGCGAATCTACTAGGAAAAGGTGGAGAAGAAACATTAGTAAAAATTGGAATCTCAAACGTTACCTCAGGTGCCGAAATACTCTTATTTGGATCATTGGCTTCATTATCCTCAAGAATAGAATTCATCTCTAATTTTGTCTCATCCTCATCTTGTTCCTCATTCCTCAAGGTCACAATTGTAGTATTCTCCTTTGGGTTAATCATTGTTTGGGCAGGGAGTTCTTCAGATCTTTGTGCTACCCATCCCACCATACTACTAGTCAATTGGATCATTTGCTTTTCCAAACTCTGGATGCTTGCCCTTGTTTCCTGTTGAAATTGCAATGTATCAGTAACAAGAGAATAGACAAGATCTTCTAAAGAAGTACCCGAGTTTTGAGTCATATGTGGTGGTTGAAAAAGATCTGGTTCTTGGGACCATGATTGATTGAAGCTAGATGGATGAGTGTAATTGGCATAAGGATCTACTTCTTGGTAATTTTTCGAGTAGCCATAATTAGTATGATCCCACCATCCCTCATGGTAAGTGTTTGAGTAATGATCATACTGTTGGTCTTGGAACACTTGATGGCCTTGACATCCTCCCATGGCCAATTGTTGAACTGGGAAGGTGAGATTGGCTTGTTGATTCTCCATGTTCATGTATGCCACCAACTCTTCAAGTGTTAGATTGCTCAATTCCATCGTTTTTTTATTTTTTTATTTTTTTTATTTTTTTTTTCAAAATTTGATAAGAAAAACCCGTATGTACAAGAAAACAAAACTCATTAGAACTGAAAATAAGAATAAACCAAGTAACAAATAAACTAAAGAAAACAATCCCCGGCAACGGCGCCAAAAATTTGATGCACCCAAAAGAGTGTATCTTATTTAACCTTGCACTAAAAAGATCAATTGTAAGTATAGTAGTTAGCAAGGGTCGAGTCCTCAGGGATTGGGTTTTAGTTTATAAGTTAATAGTTTAAAACTTAAATTCAAGAACAATAAAAGAAAAGGGGTTTTTGAAGCCAGATTTAAACTAAAGTAAATAATAAGAATAAGATGCAAGGCGGTATAACCAGCCAATAAAAATATATATACTAAATTAGGCGGTATAACCAGCCAATAAAAATATATATACTAAATTAGGCGGTATAACCAGCCAATAAAAATAAAACAAAGTTAATATACAAATTAGGCGGTATAACCAGCCAATAAAAATAAATATAAAAAATAAGCAAACTAAAAGTAAGAAAACAAATAAGTAAGAAGAATCAAATATGAAAAATATGGTTAAGGTTTCATTCTCCACCACTAGACATCATTAAGAATCAATTTCAGATCTATCAATATCAACCAACTATCAAAGTTAACAACCGTAGATAACAACAAGCTCTGTTACCCCAATCTTTCCTTAGTTTGTCGTTAAATAGAACAAGCTCTCTATTTAATCTCTAACCATTAAACAACCTAGAATAAGCTCTCTAAATTCAATTTAATGGCAGCTTTATGATGAGAAAGATAGGTTGATCTAAGCAACAAACACATAAGCTCGGATTGTTCAACTTAGGTTATGTTCCACTTTGCAATTATTGAAAACTTGACCATAATCATTAATCACAAATTGCCACTTATGAATAGGAAATCAAGACAATTACACGGATCAAGACTCCTAGACTAGCAATAGATAATTATCAAGATCTATCTAGTTGTACACCTAAATAAATCAAGACAACATCATGAACAATTCTTGTAGAAGAACATAAGCAACTTTGATAGAAAATTAATGATAGATAGAATCTGAAAATCAATCACAAAACATGTCTAGGGCTTTGAAATCACCCTTAACCAAATAGAAGTTTAGCCTAGCATAGGCATTATAAACATAAAATTAAATAGAATCTAAGAAGAAAATAAAAGAAAGAAAGAAGAAGAAGAAGAATATTAATTATCCAACTTCTTGCTCTTTCTAAAGAAAAAGAAAACTAGAGAAAAGAAAGAAGAAGAATACTTAGAGAATTTTATTACAATGGCTAATATCCTACCTATCTACAATATGATCCTCTACAATCATCCAAGGCCCTCTATTTATACACATTTTGGAGGGCTAAATGACAAGAGACAAGCTTTACAAATTTCAAAGGTAGGTATAATAGGTGGGTGAATTTTTCTAACAATTTTCGTCATATTGTATGACAATTTTGATCAGCCAACTTGATGGTCGATTTCGTCAATGTTGGAGGCCTGATCTGATCACATGGTCTTCTAGAAAAAGGTTCCCCTATCAGTTATGGATCCATAGCCGTTGGAATCAGCTCATTTGCTGATGTGGATAAGCAGATATGGGCAAAATACGAAAACAGGTCAGCACAGACGTCATTGCACATCAGCCAACTTGATGGTCGATTTCGCTAGGGAAAACGACTCCGTTTCAAGAAGTGTAAAACATGAAAAAGATAGATATGCCTCTTAGCTTTGCACGGCTACAAATTTCAGCCTTATTGCTTCAGTGAAACTCCAGATATAGCTGATATGGAAAAAGGTGTCGGAACTGGAACTGAACTGGATTTGCCCTTAATTCTAGTAATCTGAAATCACTCAAAGAAACTTGTGAAAAACACCAAATTACATAAAAATATAAAAGATCATAAACACAATTAGACTAAACAATAATAACTCGTATTTGACACAAAACAATAATAAAACATAACTAAAAACTATATAATTATACGAGTTATCACATCCCAAATTATCGCAACACCCTATCAGTTTGGTGCCACTCTACATATGAAAAGCATATCAATGTTGTGTTTGCTTTTCATATATTACAATTATTGTAGGCATCCGATAGGAGGCATGCCATAATTTCACTTGAAGAATATGGCATCCACAGAAACTACGAATAATTATTACAAATTATTAGTTTCATATGGATTAAATACAAAAATACTTGAATGTAACAATCGAAATATTTACATTATCATATCCTACTCGATCTAGTCGCAATCTTATACTTGCAAGGTCGGTCGGAGTCTCGGTAAAATCTCTACTCCTACTTCACCTGTTAAAATGCATATAAATCTTAATAGACCTATAAAAATACAAGTTCGTACAAAATTCATAAAATAGTAAAGATTATTACCTGCTTGTAAGGGGGTATACAGCCGAAACATCTACGTGCGAAACAAGAAATGACAGCCGATACCAAGCCCATGATTGTAGAAGCACTAAGCATCCACCTATGTCATGGCTTTTTGGAACTGTAGCCCAACACAGTTCTCTATACAAAACTGCCAAACACGCAGAACCCCAACTATAATTTGCCGCATGCTCTAAATCACGTAGTAATAGAAGATACATTAAATGTACCCGACTGCTCCATTTGTCAGGCATTAGTAATCCTCCAATCAAACATAAAATATATGCTCTAGCAGCATATTGTATCTGTTCTTCAGTTGCATATAATGGAAGATTTTGAAAGGATTTCAACCAATTTAGTCTCACCGTTGAGCCAGATACATACTCATCTGGAGGTACCGCGCCCAATAGATTTTGACACTCTTCATTCCAATCTAGCAAGCTTCCGCCTATAACTGCATCGCCATGGACCGGAATTCCAAGTTGAAGCGCAACATCTTCTAGAGTTATCGTGCATTCACCAAATGGAAAATGAAAAGTGTGCGTCTCGGGTCTCTATCGTTCGATCAACGCACTGATTAAGTAGGGTTGTATCAAAAATCGTCGAATTTGAGTTACGTGATAAAATCCGGCTCTTCTTAAGTGGTCGATAATAGATGGATACGGGTCCTCCAATGTAAATTTTCTCGAACGTAACATGCGACTAGTATCCTGTTGATAATTAATTAAATTAAATAATTATAAAAATTAATATATTATAAAACTATAATAATTAAAAAATTAAACAATATAAAAATTCTAAAATTCTAAAACTAAAAAATAACAAAACAATAATAATATAAAATTTTAAAATTATTTATATAATTATTAAATAATTAAATAATATAAAAAATAAATAACTATAAAATGAAAAAACAATAATTATTATAAAATTATAAAACTATAAGAATAAAAAATAAAATTATATAAAACTATAAAATGAAAAAACAATAATAATTAAAAAATTAAAAAAAACTATAATAATAAAAAATTAAACAATATAAAAAATAAATAATTATAAATCTATAAAATGAAAAAACAATAATAATTAAAAAATGATAAACTATAATAATTAAAACATTAAAAATTATAAAATTATAAAATTATAAAACTATAAAATTACAAAATAATAATAATTAAAAAATTACTAAAAATTGATAGTGTAATACAAATAATATTACAACAATTTACTTACCTCTTTAAATATAACCGAGGATATGTGATTTTCTTGCAACCTCAATAGTGATGATGAAGCCATTTTTAAATATTGTTGTAGAAAAAAAAATTGTTGGTAGAAAGAAAATTGATTGTAGAAAGAAGAAAGAAAATTAAAATAAGTTGTAGAAAATGAGGGGGGTTATTTATAGAAGAGTGGTGTGTGGGGAGGGGGATGGCATGGGATTTTGAAGGCAACGGTCAAGTTACCGTTGCCTTCAAAAAATTTTGATTTTTTTTTATAAAAATTTTGTATTTTATTATTTTTTTTTGTCTCAAAAGGTTATATAATAAAATTTAACTAAAAAAATTATTAAAAAAATTCATAAAATTTAAATAAGAAATATACAGTTGGACTTTTAAATTTCTTTAAAAAAATTTAATTTAATTTTTTTATTTAATTTGCAATTTTTAAAATTAAATACAAATTTTAAAAATAAATTTGCAATTTTTTTTAACCGTTGGATTTTTAAATTTAAATAAAATTTTTAAAAAAAAAAAACCACCAAGGGAAATTGCCATCTCCCATGGCGATTTCCCTTGGTGTTTTTTGAAAATTTTACGCTGAGAAATAGCCATGGGGGATGGCGATTTTCTAACTGGTTTTAAAACAAGTGAATTTTGAAAATTAATCTAAAAATAACTGTATTGTGATAAATAATTTTTTTTGCTATATTTTGATAAAAAAAAACCCATTTTCTATTCTTTTATTGGATAATTTTTTAAATTTTTTAAAAAAGTTTTGAATCCTACTCTTTGAATAAAAAACCATGTACAATCAAGTAAAGAAAAATGCTCGGACGCTTCATTCGATAAATTAAATTTGTATATACTTGAATTTTCTTAAATAAAAAAAAAAAAAAAAGAAAGCCTTATCTTTCATATTCTCTCTTTTTACTTTTCTTAAACATCATTGAAGTTGTTTTCACCAAAAGTGAAAATTGTACGCTTCTTCTTTCTTTTTAATTTCTCTTTCTCACCTTAGTAAATGAAAGCAAATATAGAGTTCATACTAGAGTTATCGGTACCGTATAGATATCGGTCGTACCGGCTTATACGTATCATTGTTAAGGTAAATCAAAACGATATCAGTGTCGTTCCGTTCCGGTTTTGGTACCGACTCGTACCGATCGTACCGGCCTATACCGGTCTGTACCGGTCAATACCGGTCAGTACCAGTACGTACCGATCCGTACCGTTTGGTACAAGATCTTGATTTTTTTATTTAAAAATTCACTTATTTGAAATTTTAAACCAATTTTAATATTTTTTGTGTCATGATATTTTTATTTTTTTCATAATTATATTTAAAATATATATATGTTCATTAAATTAGGTTATTGGACATAATTAATAATAATTTACTATATTTTTTTAACATTTTAATATTTATTTTACCTATTTGATGTTTAAAAATTTTAGATATTAAATATATAAAATTTATATTTGTATAAAAACATATATATGCATGTACTGGATGTATATTGCATGTGTATATAATATATATTTTATTAAAAAACTTGAAAATAAACTATACATATTGATATATGAAAAATATTTAAAAAAATGTCGATAAACCCGAAACGGTACGCCGAAACACACCGGTACCAATACGCCCACCGGTACGATACTGACTACCTTGGTTCATACACATTCCCTCCTATTCAATTTTCCTTGATACTCTTTGTTTTTTGGTATTAAACTTAGGCCATCTTGTACGAACAAATATCTTATGCCCCTATTCTCTACCGTGCTTGGTGCTCCTTCATTATAATCGTACCATGTTTTCAATACTTAATTGTTTAAAGTAAAACTAACTCTATCATGAACACATATCAAATAATTATTGGAAGGGCACCAATAGAAACACTAAAAAGGGATAGAAGATATATATTCATCTTTTACATGAAATATATGTCCTTTCATTTTCATATATTTGTTGCACTTTACTAATATTAGGTGAGAGAGACATCATGTTTTTTATATGATCAATTTTTGGATATATCCCAATTTTATGCATCAAACTTTGCCTTTTTCAAATTATTAATTACTAGATTATTGCACATCTATTATTTTTTTAAAAAAACTTGATTAATGGATAATTTTTTAAATGTAAAAAACATAATTATCCCTTAATTATATATTATTGTTAATATTTTTTAAAATTTTTTAAATAATTTCATTAATTGAGTTGGTGTCACTTTTATGACACCAATTTAATCAAAGATTTTAAATATATAGTATAGATATTATACGTAAAGTATTAAGAAATGCATCCGTTTTCTTCTACCATTTTTGTAAGTTCAAACGAATATGGGGTAGCTAGATAGCTAGAGTCATATGTTCATAACCTTAGTTTTTAGCTCATTTGTATTTTTATTTTTTTTTACAAAGTAGATCGTAATTTGAGGATTAAAAAAAATATTACAAATGTTGAGATTTAAAATTCAAATTTATTGAACGTCACCTCTTAAAAATGATTACACCAACTAATTAGGCTAAACCCTGAGCTCTGTAGTTTTTTTGAATATTCTATAAGTAATGAAAAAGAAAAAAAAAAGTATTTCCAGCAAGATTATTAATTTGACTATTTGTTTTATCAAATATTTTGGTTAAATTCATGCAAGAACTTTGACTGCGGCAAAAATAATAATAATAATATTGCAATTTCAAATCATGTCAACTTTACAATGAAGCTAGACTAATTTTCTCAATTGTTTCTCAAGTTTGATTATGTGCATGCAAGTTCAGTTCACCAAAAGATAAGACCAAAGGTCTTTTTTTCTTCCCCCAATGTCTCTACTGCCATCAGCAGATTGATTGGTTTTTTGCAGAACATCATGACCTCAAATTCAAAACATTCAACTTTATAACACTATAGCTAAAGCTCCCTTGTTTATTAAATTTTCAAAGAATTTATGTACACATATAGCAATTTATTCATAAAATCCCAAATGCCTGCTGTCCCCATTTTTAGGTGTTCATGAAACAATTAATTCACACAATTTTTTTATTTTTTTTATAAAAAAAAAAAACCATCTTTGATTGAATTTAGCTTTCAATAACATTATCAAGACATGTAAACCACAAGCACATGAGGAATTGAAAGAGGAGGTGGGTGGGGTGGGTATATGTTGTGAAAAACACACAAATTTATATATATATATATATAAAATTGAAAGATATCAAAGGTGGAGGTGCACAATGCAGCAGAAGAAATTGTTGGACCCTTAATTGCCTTTGAAAGCTGGTCCTAAACAAAAGCTAGTTAGTGAATTCCCACGGTTTTAATGCAAAGGAAAGGTGCCCTCCAATTCTGGCACCCCCCAATTTTGTCTAATTCAGTGCCCTTCATATTAGGGTGTGGGGTTTCCTTCAGTAGGGGTCTGGTTCCTTTCTATGTTGTCATATTGGCCTGTTTGGGACCACTGATTCTCAGCTAATTAGTTGTATTTGTCATTTTTTTTTCAATACTCATGGCACTCTACAGCTTGGAAACTTTCCTTTTTTTGTTTGCTCCAGATTAGCTTTAAAACTGACCCTGGCATGTTCAATGTCGGTTTATTTTAAATTCTAAGTTAATGCCTTTTTTCTCTTGTTTTCTGCTATAAAGTGAACAGGAGTTTAGAATAAAAAAAGGTATCAGAGAGCAGTTCAGCACCGACTGGCTAAAACAAAGTACGAAGAAAACACAGATTCAAGCTTTGATAACCTGTAAAAGGGGCCAAAGTGTTTGTGTTGGTGACAACAAGAATAGATACCTAGTAATCCAAGTGTTGAATATTGAAAATTTAATATAAGCACACATTTTGCATCATGTGGTTTTTGTTAATTTTGGCTGTTGGTGTTATTTTACATTGGTTAAGTTTTAGATTTTCGATGATTTTATATTTAAGTTGGGTTTCTCCACTTATTGTTAATTGATTTTAGGTTGAATACTTAACATGGTATCAAAATTAAGGTTTTGTTATGTTGTTTTTGTATGTTATTCCTACTTATTATTCTTTTCGAGTTTATCATATAATATGCTTCTTTGTTTTCGTCTAATTAATTTTAGGTTAAATGCTTAACATTGAGTGCAGCAGTGAAGAAAAGAGAGAAAAGATAATATTTCTGCTGATTATTTACAATGCTGAAATTACAAGGTTTAAATAGAGAAAAAGAACCTACAAATCTGCCTAATTGACAGCCTTAAGTCTGCCTATAAATCTGCCAATAATTCTGCCTAAACAAATCTGTCTCAATCTCCTTAATTCTAGGATTTATCATTAACAACCTGATTAGGATCAGATTATGATTAGGATCAGATTATGCTACCTTAATTCTAGGATTTACAAATCCCTAAGAATCTTTGCCTGATTTTCTGCACTCCCCCTCAAGTTGGTGCATAGATGTCGATCATGCCCAACTTGCTGATTAGTGTCTCAAAATTGGTTCTAGGCAAGCTTTTAGTCAGACCATCAGCTAGCTGTTGATCTGTGGTTATAAATGGCATACACAATATTCTACTTTCCAGTTTTTCCTTAATGAAATGTCTGTCAATCTCAATATGCTTTGTTCTGTCATGTTGAACTGGGTTGTTAGCTATGCAGATAGCAGCTTTATTATCACAAAACAATTTCATAGGAGATTCTGAACTTAGCTTTAGTTCTTCAAGCACTCTCTTCAGCCACATTATTTCACATACACCATTAGTCATAGCTCGAAATTCAGCTTCTGCACTGCTTCGAGCAACCACATTTTGCTTCTTGCTCCTCCATATTACTAAGTTTCCCCATAGGAATGCACAGTAGCCAGAGGTGGATCTTCTGTCAGTAATTGATCCTGCCCAATCTGCATCTGTGAATATTTCCACTGTTCTTGAATCCCCTTTCTTGAACCACAATCCTTTTCCAGGTGTACCTTTTAAGTACCTAAGAACTCGATAGACAGCTTCTAAATGTTCCTCATATGGGGAATGCATAAACTGACTTACCACACTGACTGCAAAAGCAATGTCAGGCCTTGTGTGGGACAGATAAATTAATTTCCCAACGAGACGTTGATACATCCCTTTTTCCACTGGTACTCCTTCTATCTTTCCTCCAAGCTTTTGATTAGTATCCATTGGTGTGTCACTAGGCTTACATCCACTCATTCCAGTTTCTCTTAGCAAATCTAAGACATACTTCCTTTGGGATAATACAATGCCTTTTTGTGATCTTCCAACCTCCATTCCCAAGAAATATCGTAACGATCCCAAATCTTTGATCTCGAATTCAGCAGCAAGACATTTTTTCAATCTAGCCAACTCATTATCATCACTTCCGGTAAGAATTATATCATCAACATAGACAATCAAAATGGCCATCTTCCCTGTACCTGTATGTTTTATGAACATTGTATGATCAGTTTGTGCTTGACAATAGCCTTGATTTTTTACTGACCTTGTGAATCGTTCAAACCAAGCTCTTGGAGACTGTTTCAATCCGTACAGTGACCTTTTTAGCTTACACACTTTAGTTCCAAACTGATCTTCAAATCCTGGAGGAGCATCCATAAAAACTTCTTCTTCTAATTCTCCGTTAAGAAAGGCATTCTTAACATCTAGTTGGTGTAGAGGCCACTCAAGATTCACAGCTAAAGATAAAAGTACTCTTACTGTGTTTAGTTTTGCCACTGGTGCAAATGTCTCCTGGTAATCTATCCCGTAGGTTTGTGTAAAGCCTTTTGCAACCAGTCTTGCCTTGTAACGTTCTAGAGTTCCATCTGATTTGAACTTTATTGAAAACACCCATTTGCATCCCACAGGTGTCTTCCCTTTGGGTAAATAGACCTTTTCCCATGTGCCATTTTTTTTCAGTGCATTCATCTCCTCAAAGACTGCCTCCTTCCATTCGGGAACTTTTAGAGCTTCCTGTATATTCTTTGGAACATCCACACTAGACAATTGTGAGGTAAAAGCAAGAAAAGAGGGTGACAATTTTTCATAAGACACATATTTTGATAATGGATGTTTAGTACAACTTCTGACACCTTTCCTAAGTGCAATAGGAAAATCAAAACTTTCAGTTTGTGAGGGACATGACTCAGATGGAATACCTGAATTTGGAGGATCAAAGATTTCTAGTTCTGGATTCGGGACAGACTTCTGGTTCTGCATAGTTGTGATTGCTCCCTTAGTTTGAATCTGTTTTTTCCTTGAGTAGACACGAAGCTCAGAATTTTTCTCAGTTTCTGGTCTAGTTTCAATGTCTTGTTGTGGCATTAAAGTAAGCTGCCTTTCTTTCATAGGTGATTTACCTGATTCTAAACTATCCAAGTTATTATTGATAGGCTGTACCAAGATGTTAAAATCAGTGGGTAGATGTGAATCAGTAGGTAGGTGTGATTTTTGCTCAAGATCACAAACACTGTCAATTTTTCCAAGTTCAAGTTCAATTAACGATTCTTCATACTGATTCTCCCCCTGAAGAGGAGTGTCAAAAAAACTTTGGGATTCAAAAAATGTGACATCCATAGTGACAAAAAAAATTTTTGTTTGAGGATCAAAACACCTATATCCTTTTTGTGTTGGAGAGTAACCAAGGAAAACACATTTTAAAGCTCTTGGGTCTAACTTACTACGGTTGTGATTATGGATATGAACAAATGCAACACAACCAAACACTTTTAGAGGTAAGTTAGAAATCAGCCTTGTCAAAGGAAAAAACTCATTAAATCTGTTTTTTGGTGTTTGAAAATTCAAAACTCTTGATGGCATTCTGTTTATTAGGTATGTAGCAGTGAGAATAGCTTCCCCCCATAAGTATTTAGGTACCTTAGTTGTAAACATTAAGGACCTAGCCACTTCTAAGAGATGTTTATTTTTCCTTTCTGCCACTCCATTTTGTTGTGGTGTATCAATGCAAGAACTTTGATGAACAATTCCTTTTTCCAAAAAATAGTTGCCCAGAATATGATTAAAGTACTCTTTTCCATTATCACTTCGAAAAACTTGAATTTTTTCTTGAAATTGAGTCTCAATCATATTGTAAAAGGATTTGAAAATGTTTCCTACCTCTGATTTTTCTTTTAGTAAATAGACCCAACAAATACGAGTGTGATCATCAATAAAGGTTAGAAACCATTTTTTACCAGAAATTGTTGCAGTTTTACAAGGACCCCACACATCACTATGAATGAGAGCAAATGGTTTAGAAAACTTATAAGATTGAATTGGAAAAGAAACTCGATGATGTTTAGCAATTTGACAAATATCACACTGAAATGAAGATGGATTTTTATTCTTGAATAAGTTTGGAAATAGGTACTTCAAATATTGAAAGTTTGGATGGCCTAGTCTAAAATGCCATAACATTACTTCATCGTTACTAGAAGTAGAAACTGACCGGAGACCGGTTATTTGTGCTTGTCCACGTATGGAACTTTCATCTTCAAAATAATAGAGTCCATCACTTTCCCTAGCATTGCCAATCATCTTCCCCGAATCCAGTGCCTGAAATTCACAGTGGTTTGGGAAAAATTTAGCACAACAGTTTAAGTCATGGGTTAGTTTACTAATAGATAACAAATTGCAAGAGAGGTTGGGGACATGAAGGACATTATGAATGACAAAAGTTTTTGAGATGGCTACAGATCCTTTTCCAGTAATTGCTGAAAGAGAACCATCAGCAATCTTAATTTTCTGGTTGCCTGCACATGGACTATAACAGGAAAACAGTTTAGAACATCCTGTCATATGATCAGTTGCACCTGAATCAATGACCCATGGGTAATTAGAGTTAACAGACACATTGAATGCTATGGCTTGAAGATAATTACCTTTTTGGGCTAGGGAACAAGAGGAAGACACATTTGAAAATTGTGTGGATTGAAAAAGTTTATACAGTTGGTCTAACTGTTCCTTACTGAAAGAAGATGTCTCATTAATTCCCCCTGAACCATTCGAAGCCTCTTGCTCTGAAGTGCTTGTTTGGAATGCCTTTGAGTCACGGTTGAATGATCGTGGTTTCCAATTCGAAGGCTTTCCATGTAGCTCCCAACATGTCTCCCTTGTGTGGCGTGGTTTGTTGCAATGATCACACCACACTTTGTCTCCTTTTCTGGATTGTCGAGGGTTATTATGGTTGGCTTTAGTAACAAGAGCAGAGGCTTCGGTAGGAGATTGGTTACTGTCTCCTAACATGATTTTCCTTCTTCCTGCTTCTCTTCTAACTTCAGCAAATACCTCATGAAGAGATGGCAGTGGCTGTTTTCCAAGTATACGGCCTCGTACCTCGTCCAAACTTCTATTCAAACCTGCCAGAAATAGATAAACTCTGTCATTCTCAATTCTTTTCATGTATCTTACATGATCATTAGCATTCTCCCACATGTCATTGTAACATAAGTCCAACTCTTGCCAAAGTCCCCTCATCTCATTGTAATATTCCGTCACATCACGATCACCCTGTTTGGAGTGCCACAACTTTGTCTTCAATTCAAAGATTTGGGAAGAGTTCTCCAAGTCTGAATACATTTCACGAACACTATCCCAGACATCTTTGGCGGTTGGCAAAAACATATATGTTTTTCCAATTGTTGGCTCCATGGAATTGACCAGCCATGCAGTGACTAATGAATTTTCTGACCTCCATATTCTGAACAAAGGATCATCTTCGGCAGGTTTCTTTGTCTCGCCCGTCAAGTGGCCAAGTTTTCCCTTGCCGTCGATCATGAGTTTGATTGACTGTGCCCATTCTAGATAGTTTTTACCGTTCAATTTGTGAACGATTAATTGGAGAGATGGATTATCAAATCCATTTATTTGCACAACAGGGTTTACCGAAGTTCCACTGGTGTTGACACCAGAGGATGGTAAACCTCTTTCTCCGGTCATGGCTGTTTTAACCATCAGGATTTCTTCCTCAAGGCTCTGATACCATGAGTGCAGCAGTGAAGAAAAGAGAGAAAAGATAATATTTCTGCTGATTATTTACAATGCTGAAATTACAAGGTTTAAATAGAGAAAAAGAACCTACAAATCTGCCTAATTGACAGCCTTAAGTCTGCCTATAAATCTGCCAATAATTCTGCCTAAACAAATCTGTCTCAATCTCCTTAATTCTAGGATTTATCATTAACAACCTGATTAGGATCAGATTATGATTAGGATCAGATTATGCTACCTTAATTCTAGGATTTACAAATCCCTAAGAATCTTTGCCTGATTTTCTGCAAACATCAATAATTGAAATATTCTACTTAAGTTTCTTTACACATAAGAATTAAAAAGATATATTGTCATTTCAAGCTCATTCATATAACTTGATTGCATGCTACTTCTAAGCAAAAGAATGTGTTCTTATCTCATGAATTTTCATCTTCATCACGCGTTTTCTTCAGCTGAAATTGATCAGAAATTAGACAGGCACTGAATTTATTCACAGAACTTCCTAGTCAATAATGGATGCAACTAATTCTTTCTTTTAAAGTTAAACGAACCTTTGATCAGTGTATATATAGGCTGATGGGAAAAAGGGTTAACCCGATTGAAGCAAATCCTATGTCCAGTTTGGTATCAAAGTGGTTTGAATTCAATGAAATTTCATATGTTTCTTCATTATTCTGCAAAGGATTTTTGTTCCCAATTTTACCTTTTTCAAGTTAGGCAGTTTGGAGTTTCTATAACATATCTAACAAAAATATCAGAGACTATAGCCTGTGTATAAACAAATAAACATGCAAAAACCATGTTAATGCTTGCTTTCTGCAATAAATTTGATTCACTATCGATACACGTCTCCAATCTTAGAACCAGACACGAATCAGAATATTCATGTACTAGCAATGCCGAATGGTCCATATCATATAGGAATTAGTACACAGTCAAAGCTTTGCCGACGACGACCTGCCAATTCCAATCAAGCATTTAATTTTTCAACTCCATTGATGAGTCATATTTCAATGCATATATATCCAACCTGGAAAATTTTAGATGGATCAAATTCTGCAAAATAGACCTTAATCTTTGATTCATATTTGTTATGCATAGCTACCCCTGTAGGGGCGTTTTAGAATTGAAGGGCGCTTAGGCACCACAAATATATATATATATATATATATATATATATATATATATATATGCAAAAGCTAAATCAGATACAGCTTTCATTTGGCGTAGGGTCCTGTGGCAGAAGCCACTAGTTTTAACTACCCTTGTAAGATTTTTAGTCCCTGTTGCTATCGCTGCATTGCTTGAGCAATAATATCATAACGGTGTGAATGTGATCCATGCCAGCCATGGCCAAAGACAGCTCAAACATTCGTACTAAAACTTGTTGGATTCCTTAAAGTCGTAACAGAAACCCTTTGTACATTTAAAACCATGGCTTTTCTAGGTGAAATGGATATGAACAAACTGTAAAAAAAAAAAAAAAAAAAAAACCCTTATTTCAATATCTATTAGGCTATTACCTATGGCAAAATATAGGGTCTGGATCCTAATAAAAAGAAACTCAAACCAGAGATATTCTCCTCAGCCATCATAGTTTGAACCGTTGAAACCCCAGCTTGATTAGTTCATGGCTGCCTAAGCAAAAACATTTATTATCTGAATTGTGATCATTAAAGCAAATACTCAGCTTTGTTAACATGAATTCCCATTTGAAATGAAAGAATTATTTCTATATGCACTTATGCAGTGATATTATGTTCTTTTTTTCTCTTCCTTTTGGATGAATGTATAGTTGTGTACATGGTTGGTTTACAACACAGACTTAAAATACTTTCAGCTTTCATGAATCAAGATTTAGATTGTCTCTAGAATGTTGAAAATGGAACCTGGGAAATGGCAATGCCGGCAAGCTGATTTGGTTCATGTTTGCCAAGTGGGGAAAAAAAAAGAGAACAGATATTCCATAAGAGAGTCTTATCAAATATTAGGCGTTGGATATGATATGTGTATGACTATAGCAGAACAGGAAAAATAATGATCAAACAGCTTTTTAATGCGCACGGGTGAGCGGGCTGAAAATGGGCCCTGATGTTGATCATTTTGAATGCCCATCTTTGCGTCAATGAAGCATCCAATGGAGATTATTCAGACAAGAGGACTCTAGAAGGAGAAAATTTGTAACCAATTACAAATAGCCACATGTCAATTGGAATTTTTTTAATTAAGAAATTTTCAATTAAATTATACATTACCATGTGAAATTGATAATATCATATTATAATTAATTATTTTATAATTAATTAAATATGTATACATGGTTTGACCAATCAAATTGCAAGGATTCATGGGTTATCCAATCAAATTTCACCCATGTGTCATAATTATTTTATCTCTAATTTAATTAATTAATTAAGAGATAAATAATAAATTTTTATCTCTAATTAAATTAAATTGCTTAAGAGATAAATAATAAAGTTTTATCTCTAATTAAATTAAATTAAATTAATTAAGAGATAAATAAATATTTTATCTCTAATTTAATTAATTAATTAATTAAGAGATAAATAAATATTTTATCTCTAATTTAATTAATTAATTAAGTGATAAAAAAATAAATATTTTATCTCTAATTTAATTAATTAATTAAGTGATAAAAAATAAGTATTTTATCTCTAATTAAATTAAATTAATTAAGAGATAAATAAGAAGATATTATCTCTAATTAAATTAAATTAATTAAGAGATAAATAAGGAGATTAAGTTCTTTTAAAACTCTCTTTCACCTGGCTAGCTACCACTATAAATAGAGACCTCCCCTTAACACAAATTCACAATTCAGAAAGCCTGAAGAGAAAAAGATTTTGAAGAGCCAAATCCTCTCAAAATTCTTAAGAAGAAATTAGAGAAATTCTAAGAACGCGGTGCTTGTTCTTGAGAATTCTCTAAGAAGCTGTTCTCCGATCTTGTTCATCGAAGGAAAGGAGATAATTCCTGTTTTTCAAGACCAAGTCTAGAAGACCCTTGAAGCAGATCTCACCGATTCAAGATCAAGTCGTGAAGACCCTTGGATCAAAATTTTACTGAAGAAAAGAATCAAAAGATTTCTTTCTTTAAGAATATTCAGAGATTGTAACCTCAAAGTTTGATTAATAAAATTATTATTTGACTGCAAATTTTCCTTGTCATATTTTTGACATAAAATTTGTGTGTACAAATTTTGGCACGCCTGATGGGACAATCTCTGCCTTTCATCTATTTTCTCCAAAACTCAAGTTATCAAGTTGCAATGGCTCCCAAGAAGAACCTTGCTAACAAACCAACTCTCAAGCCTGCTCGAGCTAATCCTGCAGTCTACCCCACTTCATCATCAAGCGTTGATATCCCTACTCATCCTTATGGCACTAGGAGGAAGACCAAAGCTCTTGCTGAATTGTATGAGCAAACTTTTCCAGTGCTCAATCAAAACCCTCTCTATGACACTTCTTCTCCAATTCAAAACTTAGAAGAAGTTTCCGCTGGACAAGTTGATTCTCCTCGAGGATCAAGTGCAAGTCGCCAGTTAACATATAAAGGACAAGATAGCTACTCCAGCAACAAGCCTATTCCATCCTCTGCTCCAAAATCAAGTTCTGGAGTAATGGCTGTCATGACAACTGGCACCACATCATTGGAAGAACAAGTTGCACTTCTGGCAAAATCTGTTGAAATCCTTTCAGCAAGTATCAAAGAGAAGGATAACCAGATCGCTTCCATGATGGACAAGATCGCCGGTCTCACTGGAAAAAAGAACGAAGCTTCAAACCAGAATTGGCAATCAATCTTTCAAGATGATGGTGAGAACTCTGGCAAGGAAGTTGCTAAGGATTCTGAAGAAAAGATCAATGAACTCGTCACTACCAGTCAGCTCAAGGATCTTATCAAAGAGGCTATCAAAGATCAAGTTGAAAGCATCACTCAACCTTCATATACATATGCAAAACCATATTCTCAAAGGATCGATCACCTGAGGATGCCTGGGAACTATCAACCCCCAAAGTTTCAGCAGTTCGATGGAAAAGGAAATCCACGCCAACATGTTGCACATTTCGTGGAAACTTGCAATAATGCTGATACCTATGGGGATCTCATGGTGAAGCAGTTCGTTCGCTCCTTAAAAAGCAACGCCTTTGATTG
Organism: Fremontodendron californicum; assembly: GCA_030761205.1. Classification (NCBI taxonomy): domain Eukaryota; kingdom Viridiplantae; phylum Streptophyta; class Magnoliopsida; order Malvales; family Malvaceae; genus Fremontodendron; species Fremontodendron californicum. The sequence goes on along the minus strand of JAULJL010000022.1, from coordinate 20,556,952 downwards.
GTATACTGATCTTGAGCCTGGGACGATTGACAGCTGGGAACAACTTGAGCGTGAATTCCTTAATCGATTCTACAGCACTCGTCGCTTAGTCAGCATGATCGAACTCACAAGATCACGTCAATGGAAGGATGAGCCAGTCATTGATTACATTCACAGATGGAGAAATCTGAGCCTTAACTGCAAAGAAAGACTGTCTGAGTCTTCCGCCCTTGACATGTGCATCCAAGGCATGAATTGGGGCTTGCGTTACATTCTTCAAGGCATCAAGCCTAAGACCTTTGAAGAATTAGCCACTCGTGCTCATGATATGGAGTTGAGTATGACAGCTGCTGGAAATCAAGAACCTCCGGTGCAAGAGCCAAAGAAAGCCAAGGAAAAACAAGATACCCGCAAAGGGGGCAAAACCTTTATCAATAAAGGAGAAAGCAAACAGTCCATGGCCGTGACTACCAAGCCTCTTAAGATATCTCCCAAGTCAAAACAATCTCAAGAAACGAAATCTTCTCCTATCCAAGACAAAGGTAAAGGCAAGATCACTTTAAAGGAGAGGCAAGAAAAGAAGTATCCTTTTCCTGATTCTGATGTTTCAAGCATTCTTGAAGAACTCTTAAAGACTAAGCTGATTCAGTTGCCAGAAATGAAGCGACCTGAAGAAGCTGATAAAGTAGAAGACCCCAATTATTGCAAGTACCATCGTTTGATTAGCCATCCTCTGGAGAAGTGTTTTATTTTGAAGGATAGAATCATGCGACTCTATGAAGAGGGGAAAATCGAGTTTGAAGAAGAAACGGTGTCGTCAAATTTGGCATCAGTCAATATGGTTTCTCAATCCAATTTGCTGGATAGAACCATAAAATTTGGCTCTTTTGATCCTATCATACTGGCTCCAAGTACAAGTACGATGGTGGATCTTCAGGGAAGTGGGGGCAACTATTTACTTCAAAGACAAAACCAAGATTACGATGGTTGGACTCTAGTCACACGCCGAAGAAGCAAAAAGAAGAATCTTCCAAAACTTGTGAAAGTGCCTATAAGAGCGAAGATGATCAAACAACCATCTAAATCTCCAAAGCCCAATGTGCCTCAAGAAACAAAAATGTTATCTCAGGGTAAAAATTCAGTAAAGAGAAATTCAAGGAGGCCAATCACTTTAAACGAATTCATGCCAATTCAGCTTAGAGATGAAGATTTGGTTTTCATGACTTGTTACCATAACGGTGGCAATGAAGATAATGAAAACAACATTGACTCAGTAGCATTTGAAGTTGATGATCATCCTTGTGCTACGAAAATTAACTTTTCTGATGAGGATCTGTTGCTAGGGTCAACCCCTCATAATCGTCCGTTGTTCGTCGTAGGATATACTCGGGAACAGAAGATCAATAGAATCTTGATCGATGATGGTTCTGCTGTCAACATACTCCCGTTGATGACAATGAAAGAATTGGGAGTTCCTTTGGATGAATTGATGCAAAGCCGCTTGATGATCCAAGGATTCAACCAAGGGGGACAAAGAGCTCTTGGAAAACTTAGACTTCAACTTTTCATTGGAGATATGGAGTCAAGTCCACTTTTCCATGTAATCGATGCCAAAACAACGTACAACATGTTGTTAGGACGACCGTGGATACATCAAAATGGTGTAGTCTCCTCAACTCTGCACCAATGTCTCAAGTATTGCAGAAACGGTCAAGTCAAGACGATCCTTGCAGACGCTAAGCCATTTACTATAGCAGAAGCACATTTCGCAGATGCAAAGTTTTATCTCAAAGATACATTTATTGAAGAAGTAATGTCCAACCCGATGCAAGAATTAAAGCAAAAGGGAAAGAATTTGGCTTCTTCCACAATCGGAGAAGATGAAATTGCTCAAGGTTTAAAAGATCTGACTCTTCCCCTCACTAACTTGGAAGAATCAAGAGGCCTTATACCTCCACTGCAAGGATTTGTTAGGCCAATAGAAGAACCTCTTTGTGAACATCAAGATCTTCCTACTCATCGAGCTAAAGATTTTGATCCTAACGCTTATAGGTTGCTTGTCAAAGCTGGGTATAAACAAGAGGATGTCGTAAAATTGGCTCACGAGACAAAAGAGCCTAGCAAAGAAAAGCCGCAAAGTTCATTCAAGATCCGACAGGTCTGGCAAAAGAAGATTGATCACATCGGAACTTCTAGAGAGGGGCTTGGGTATTCTCCATTAAAATTGAAGATTCATAAACAAACTTCGAGGTACATAAATGTGGAGGAAGTTCCCGAGGAGCAAGAAGATGTAGTGAAGCCACCAGGACTTTCAGTGTTTGATCGCTTGGGGGCACGCTCAACACGATGTTCAGTGTTTGATCGTTTGAGCATTCAATCATCACGAAGGTCAGTTTTTGAACGAATGGGAGAAAAATGCAGTGAAGTTTCTGTAAGTAAACCAATTTCCATTCAGTCAAGGCTTGGAAGTCCGTACTCTGAAGAAGTTAACTGTGGCCGAAAAAGAAAATCTTCCACTTTAAAGGAATCAAGAGATTTTCACAGCAAAATTCCTTCTCGAATGAAAAGGCAAAGCGAATGGAAGGTAACTACTGGTGAAGTTTTAAAGGCTAGAAAGCACACAGTGGTTATAACCAAATCAGTCTCATCCTCAGAGGAAGAAGAACTTGAAGAAACAGAAATCTTTACTTCTAACCATGTATCTGTAAAGGAAACTGGTGAAAAATCTCAAGAGGAAGAAGCCCAAGAAGCCCCTTCATATTTTGAAGAAGGAAATCAAGCTACTATTGACGAACTAAAGGAGGTTAACATCAGTACTAGTGAAGATCCACGACCGGTCTTTATTAATGCTTGCTTACCACCAGAAGAAGAAAAAGCCTATCTTGATCTTTTGATAGAGTATCGAGATATCTTTGCTTGGACTTACAAAGAAATGCCGGGACTTGATCCAAAAGTAGCTATGCATCATCTGGCTGTCAAGAAAAGTGTCCGACCTATCAAACAAGCTCAACGACGTTTCCATCCTGACTTGATCCCCCAAATTGAAGCTGAAGTCAATAAGCTCATCAAAGCTGGCTTTATTAGAGAAGTCAAGTATCCCACTTGGATCTCAAATATTGTTCCAGTAAGAAAGAAAAATGGTCAACTTCGAGTTTGTGTAGATTTTCGAGATTTGAACAATGCTTGTCCAAAGGACGACTTTCCTCTCCCTATAACAGAAATAATGGTTGATGCTACAACTGGCCATGAAGCTTTGTCATTTATGGATGGATCGTCTGGCTATAATCAAATTCGCATGGCTCCAAGAGATGAAGAACTTACTGCATTTCGAACTCCAAAAGGAATATACTGTTACAAAGTTATGCCGTTTGGATTAAAGAATGCAGGTGCTACTTATCAAAGAGCAATGCAAAAGATCTTTGATGATATGCTTCACAAGAATGTCGAATGTTATGTTGATGACTTGGTAGTGAAGTCAAAGAAAAAATCCGATCATCTTGCTGATCTTCGCCAAGTGTTTGAAAGATTGCGTAGATACCAATTAAAGATGAATCCGCTCAAGTGTGCGTTCGGAGTATCCTCGGGCAAGTTTTTGGGGTTCATCGTACGACATCGTGGGATTGAGATCGATCAATCAAAAATAGATGCAATCATGAAAATGCCTGAACCGCGCAATCTGCATGAACTTAAAAGTCTACAAGGAAGATTGGCATATATCCGACGTTTTATCTCAAACTTGGCTGGTCGATGTCAACCATTTAGCCGGTTAATGAAGAAGGATGTCCCTTTTGTCTGGGATGAGGCCTGCAGTAATGCTTTTAAGAGCATTAAGACCTTTTTGTTACAACCACCTATTCTGAAGGCACCTATACCAGGACAGCCGTTAATCCTTTATATTGCTGCACAAGAACGTTCCTTAGGAGCATTATTGGCACAAGAGAATGATGAAGGAAAAGAAACCGCACTCTACTATCTTAGTAGAACTCTTAATGGTGCTGAATTAAATTATTCTCCCATTGAAAAGACTTGCTTGTCACTGATGTTTGCAGTTAAAAAGCTGAGGCATTATTTGCAAGCTCATTCTGTTCGTTTGATTTCGCGAGCAGATCCCCTCAAATATCTCATGTCCAAGTCTGTGCTCAGTGGAAGATTAGCAAAATGGACTCTTTTGCTACAAGAGTTCGATATTACTTATATTCCACAAAAGGCCGTTAAAGGGCAAGCACTTGCCGATTTCCTTGCAAACCATCCGATTCCAGATGATTGGGAATTCTCTGAAGATCTCCCAGATGAAGATGCTCTTTTCATCGAAATTCCCAAGCCATGGAAACTATTTTTCGATGGGGCTGCCCGTCAAGATGGAGCTGGAGCAGGTATTGTCTTTGTCACTTCAGAAGGAGATGTATTGCCTTATGCATTTACTCTCACTGAAAATTGTTCCAACAATGTAGCAGAATACCAAGCTCTGATCATTGGATTGGAAATGGCAGTGGATATGAAGATCACTCAACTTAAAGTGTTTGGGGATTCCAAATTGGTCATCAACCAACTTCTTTCACTTTATGAAGTTAAGAAGCCTGACCTCTTACCATATGTCGACTATGCGAAGAAAATTTTGGAATGGTTTGACAATGTAAGCTTGGAACATGTACCAAGAAGAGAGAACAAGCAAGCAGATTCTCTTGCTAATCTAGCATCAGCTCTCGCCATGCCAAGTGTAGAAGTAAAAGTCCCTCTTTGCAAACGATGGATTTTACCTCCAGTTGATTTTAAAGATGACAACCAGGAATCCAATGTTGTTTCAGTTTGCGAAGTTGAAAAAGAAGATTGGAGACAGCCATTGATTGATTATTTGGAGCATGGGAAGCTACCCAATGATCCAAGGCATAAAACAGAAGTGAAACGTCGAGCTCCTCGATTTATTTACTTTAAGGGTACGCTCTATCGCCGCTCTTTTGATGGTGTCTTCCTTCGATGTTTAGGAGAAGATGAAGTATCCAAAACCTTACAAGAAGCTCATTCAGGAATTTGTGGTGCGCATCAGTCTGGAGCTAAATTGCACTTTCAAATTAAAAGAATGGGATATTACTGGCCAACAATGGTAAAAGATAGCATGGACTACTCCAAGAAATGTCAAGCTTGTCAGTTTCATGCAAACTTCATCCATCAACCTCCTGAACCATTACATCCGACAGTCACATCTTGGCCCTTCGATGCTTGGGGACTTGATTTGGTAGGACCATTACCTAAGAGTTCACTAGGGCATATGTACATACTTGCCGCTACAGATTATTTTTCAAAGTGGGCAGAAGTGGCACCTTACAGGGAAGTAAAAAAAGAAACTGTTGCAACTTTTATCAGAACAAACATCATTTATCGGTATGGTGTACCTCGTCACATCATAACCGATAATGGGAAGCAGTTTGACATGAGCAAATTATGTGCACAGTTTGACTTAAAGCAGCACAAGTCTTCAATGTACCATGCTCCAGCAAATGGATTAGCAGAAGCTTTTAACAAGACTTTGTGCAATCTTCTCAAGAAAGTTGTTAACCGTTCAAAGAAAGATTGGCATGAAAGGATAGGAGAAGCTCTGTGGGCTTATCGAACTACATATCGCACACCAACTCAAGCCACTCCTTATGCACTTGTTTATGGTGTAGAAGCTGTTCTACCACTTGAGCGACAAATTCCATCATTAAGGATTGCAATCCAGGAAGATCTTTCTAGTGAAGACAATGTACGCTTACGTTTGGAAGAATTAGAAGCACTGGATGAGAAAAGGTTGGAAGCCCAACAACGCTTGGAGTGCTATCAAGCTCGACTATCCAAAGCTTTTAATAAGAAAGTCAAGCAGCGATCTTTCCAAGTTGGAGATTTAGTCCTTGCTGTAAGAAGACCCATAAATACTTCACATCGTATTGGCAACAAGTTCCTTTCAAAATGGGATGGACCATACGTTGTTCGAGAAGTTTATACCAATGGTGCATACAAGATCGTTGATCAAGATGGTGTCAAAGTTGGACCGATCAATGTAAAGTTTTTGAAGCGTTACTATGCTTAAAGAAGATATTGCTCCTAAGCACGAGCTTAAACTGCACATTAAAAAAAAAAAAAAAAAAGCCCGCTATGTTGAAAATCCTTTCTAGGACAACTTAGGCAAAAGTTAGGGCACAAAAAAAAAATGATGAACTACGTTATGACTTGATCCTTCAAATTCGAGGGTACATAGGCAGCTTGGTTTCATTGCCAAGTTCAGTCCAAACAAAAAAAAAAAAAATTTGATTCAAATATTATCTTTTATTCACTTGAAAGTATCATGATAACTCTCCATTCAAATTTCATGATTCAAATTATTTTTCAAGTAAAACAAATCTTTTGCAAATTAAAGATCTTTGAGAATTTAATTTGTAGTCCATACATGATGCAAAAAATGCTTCAGAAAGTGCAAAAGAAAGATGATATATGGAGAAAAAGAAATTTAACTTCATTTCAAACTTGAAAAAAACTTACAATAAAAAATAAAAAAAAAACTAGCAAGCCTAAGAACTAATATAAATTTCAAAAAAAAAAAAAGTTACATCAAAAGGGATTCAGGGCTTCCATTTGAAATTCTTCAAGTCGTCTAGAGAGGCTTCCAACATATTTCGCAACAAATCTAAGTTTTTGGCTTCATCCTCAGTAAGGGTAGTAATAGACTCAACAGAATTCATCTCTTTACGAATCTTGGAGGTGTCGGTTCTTCTTCTTTTCAGTTCATCTTCAGTTTCTTGGAGCGAAGACTCAAGTCTATGTTTTTTGCGTTGCAAAGTAATGAACTCTTGCTCTATATCTGCCAAGTTCGACTGCAAGGTATTAAGGTTCTCAACAGTCTTATGTTCAAGTAACATTGAATCTTTAAGTCGAATTTCAAGTGCTTGAAGTCTTTCAATTCTATCCTTGGATGAAGAAATGGAAGATTCAAGCTCATTAAACTTCTGGACTTGTGTAAAGTAGTCTTCCACCATGCCTTTCAATAAGGATGAATCAACGGACTTGATTGCTTCTATTGCATCAAAGATCTTGTGAACATCACCACTAAGTGAAGAAACCCGATCAAAAGAAGCGCGAATAATCCTTGGTTGAATGCTTTCCCACAAAATAGTTGCAAGCTTCAACTGACTATCGGATATCACTTTTTCAGCACTAAACTTAGAAAATTCTGGAAGGGCGAGATGACTAGCTTCAACATGAGGGCCTGTGGGAGTCTTCACTATAGAAGAAGTATTATTAACAATCACATTAGGGCGAGCATCTTCTTGGTTGGAAACGGTACTTGAAACATTATTTCTGATTTTAGCTGCAAGTTTGTTGAACTCATGCGAACTAGAAACTGAAGCTTCACTTTTGGCGGGGGATATATCACCTTGAAAGGATTCCCTTGGCCTAGTTCGCTTCCAATGTCTGTCATGATCACTCTCATCAATCGAATCTTCAACAATCGCATTATGCTTCCCTTCGATGACTTTCGGTAAAACCCTTTGTCCTTCATCAACTAATGATACTGATCGAGGAACTTCTTGTGAAGTCTTCACATGCTCCTCTGTTAAATCTATGGTGGACGAGACTTTGGCTTTATTGGGTTTGTCTTGCGAAATCTGTAAAGACTTTTTCTTAACATCCTTTGGAGGTTTTCTTCTCTTTGACGGTGATGCACGGATGCTCGAAATCAAAATATCAATAGAATGCTCAAGATATGGCTCATGAACTTTCGACCACCATTCCATGTATCTTGTGGTTGCATGATCATTAGGATTTAGAGAACGAGCTGGAGAGATCAATCTGGACTTTGTATGAGAACGAGTGCAAATTCTCCAAAACCTACATAGATCATCCACAGATCCAGAACGAATATCTTCCTTAAGAGCTCCGGGAATATATTGACAAAACCCAAATTGTCTCCCAAATCGATGAGGACTGTAAGGTTCTACAATGATGGCTTGGTTACATCGGGCAGGCAAATAACTCGAACGAACATTAACAAGGTAGCCATGATTGATCTTACTAAGAGTGTCATCATCAACAATCACTTCATCTCTATTCCTGGGATATAAGTTAGCATTCCACACTATGCCACTATGAATCAACTTACGGGCGTCATAATCCTCAAAGTATTTGGCTCCACCTTCTCCTGAAAACTTGCTCATCAAAGGCCCATATACATCATCTGGATTTTGAAAGTGAGTCCGGAAGTAATAACTTAGCCACCCATAAATATAGTGAATTGGAAGACACGCATCTGAAGAGCCCGCTTGAGCAGAAAGTGTAATTCGGTTTAGTCCATGGTAAATATTGGCTAACACCGGGACCGCGAGATTAACAGTTCTCCCAATCGCCATCAGGCTGGCTATCTTAAATGTCTCTGGCCGAACAAATTCTGAATCTTTACTTGGAAAAACGAAAACACAAATCCAACAAGAAAGGAAGGCAGCTAAATAAGTGTCTGTTGTTAAACTGTCTTTGATTCCAAGTGTAGTGAATGCTCCATCTCCTGCCATTCCCCGACCTTGGTATTTTCGAAGAATCCCAGTAGGGTTATGTGTAGCTTTTGGACGAACAAGCTTCTTTGCTTTTCGAGCAGGTGGTTTGGTGTAACGCAATTTCCCTTGAAACCAAAAATTGATCCAATCCTCAATAGACACCTTATCCTCCTTGCCTTGCTTCAAAAGATGGAATGCAGCAAATAGATATTCACAACATCTCGGGATGAATCTTCCCTTGTTATCAAAGCCAGTCAATTCGGCAGCACAAGGAATGACTTCATCATAAAATATGCCGTGAATAGGTAAACCGCCTAGTCTATGCAGATCCCATAAGGAGATGGAAGCTTCCCCAGTAGCAAGGTGGAGAGTGTTGGTAGCCGGGCACCAAGCTTCACAAAAAGCGCGAATGACGTCCTTGTTGTGATCATAAGTGTATAATGATGCATAAACAGCATCATATATACTAACAGTCGTTAAATTTTTGTTGAAGTGATATAACACATCTTCAGTCCATTCCCAGTACTTTGGTATGTAACCAAACTCTCCGAAAATCTTGAAGGAAAATCCCCAATATGATTTTTCGGAAGTGATACGGCTTCCCAACGTGTCAAACTTCTCATGATTAGAAGTATTGACGTGAAGATTAGACTGAAGAGATCTCGCCTTTGGAGAAGGTTGTAAGGTTGGAGAAAGTTCTATCGACCAATCTTCCAAAGTGGTAGGAAAATCAAATGATTTCCAAGCGGACTTATATCTACCCGATATGGGCTTGTCGGTGGAGAGATATAATCCTTCTTTTATGTCTTCGTCTTCCTTGGAAAGAATCACAAGATAATCTTTGTGATCTTTGAAGTACACCATGATGATTCTACAAAAAAAAAAAAAAAAAAACAAAAACAAAAAAAAAATGTCAAAGTAGGTAGAGAATTAAAAAAAATATATATATATCTTAGTAAAAAAAAAAAAAAAGTCATGAAGTCAAAATAAAGAATAAAAAAAAAAATTTCTTAATTCACCTAGATACGAATCAAAGTGGCATTAAAGTGTTAACGTGTCATTAAGAAAATAATGCATAGCTTTAATGTAATAAGACTTCATGATGGCAAGAAACAAGTGACGCAAGCAAGCATAGCCAAATCATATTTTGACAAAAGGCATGTAATTTACAAGTAATAAAACCATGCGTGAATAAATATGAATAGGTGACAAGTGAAAGAATATTTATGTATGGCTTTGTAAAAGATCAAGGTGTCCTGGTGGCAAGCAATCAAAAGAATTTGTGGTATGCATGGCAGTGATAATGTGGGGCCAGGGTACGCAACACGTACAAAAAGTGGAAAGAAAACCTGATTTGAAAACTAAGAAGAAAAACAAAGACGCCATCTGTGACCATGTGAAAGAAAATTTGTGCTTTAGTTGTTGAATTAAAATATATGAATCAAAATAAAATTTGTTGAATCTCCAGCGGTATGAGCCGGTTTTCAAAGGATATTGGTTATTGGTTATTGAGTATTCAAAGAATATTGGTATTGTTTAGTGGTTATTGGGTATTCAAAGAATATGAGTCGGTGGTTCTGCCACACGTCACAACCAAACACTACACTTGTAATGGCAAAGAAAGGTGTCCCTGTTCTAAATAAAAGCAAGATGAGGGGTGATCAGTTAGTCCGGGTTCAAGTTGAAATTCCAAAAATATTGAGCAGATGCAAAAGGAGAAAAACTAGCACCTGACTCACTACAATGCAGTGGATGTAGCGGGTGACCAGAAGAACCGACTAAACTTGGTGACGCGTTGCTTGGGCTTGGGAAAATACGGGGATATGTATCTTGCATTAAGAGGTGATATAGAAGGGAAATTCAACGATTCTGTGCCACCTGTTCCATTAAAAAAAAAGCTTGCTGCTCAGCCAAAAGAAACTAAACCAAAGGGCAAGGATGAACCAAAGAAAGAAGTCAAAAAGGAGTCCGTTGAGAAACCGCCAGCAAAGGCAGAAACCATGACAGGAGCGACGGCACCGAATAAAAAAAAAAAAAAAAGACGAAAAAAAACTCACCTATCAAGCTCTCCAATGCATGACAATCTTTGGCAATCTGTGATATGCGAATAAGTTAGAGGGATGTTGCTTTTATAGTGAAATATTTCGAGTCCTATGAAAAGAGATTTCTAATTACATGAGGATTGCTTTAGAACTGCTAAGTTTTCTTATTGGCTGGATAATGTCAAACATGAATAGAAGTTCAAGGTGACTGGGGAAAGTCTTTGCAGAGTCCTCGTTGGGCAGATATTTGGTTCATTATTCATCTTGATTAAATTAATTCTTGATTTTATGTATAGAAAAATATATGCTAAATCAAAATTAATTTTCTCTCTTCTCACGTACAAAATCATATGAGAATAATGCAAATAAATTTTGACGTCAAAAATAAATAAAAAATGTCAAGATTTGTTCACTTTCTACACTCAACAAAAATCGTGTACGTGACCAAGTCTTGAGGGGGCATTTGTAGAAGGAGAAAATTTGTAACCAATTACAAATAGCCACATGTCAATTGGAATTTTTTTAATTAAGAAATTTTCAATTAAATTATACATTACCATGTGAAATTGATAATATCATATTATAATTAATTATTTTATAATTAATTAAATATGTATACATGGTTTGACCAATCAAATTGCAAGGATTCATGGGTTATCCAATCAAATTTCACCCATGTGTCATAATTATTTTATCTCTAATTTAATTAATTAATTAAGAGATAAATAATAAATTTTTATCTCTAATTAAATTAAATTGCTTAAGAGATAAATAATAAAGTTTTATCTCTAATTAAATTAAATTAAATTAATTAAGAGATAAATAAATATTTTATCTCTAATTTAATTAATTAATTAATTAAGAGATAAATAAATATTTTATCTCTAATTTAATTAATTAATTAAGTGATAAAAAAATAAATATTTTATCTCTAATTTAATTAATTAATTAAGTGATAAAAAATAAGTATTTTATCTCTAATTAAATTAAATTAATTAAGAGATAAATAAGAAGATATTATCTCTAATTAAATTAAATTAATTAAGAGATAAATAAGGAGATTAAGTTCTTTTAAAACTCTCTTTCACCTGGCTAGCTACCACTATAAATAGAGACCTCCCCTTAACACAAATTCACAATTCAGAAAGCCTGAAGAGAAAAAGATTTTGAAGAGCCAAATCCTCTCAAAATTCTTAAGAAGAAATTAGAGAAATTCTAAGAACGCGGTGCTTGTTCTTGAGAATTCTCTAAGAAGCTGTTCTCCGATCTTGTTCATCGAAGGAAAGGAGATAATTCCTGTTTTTCAAGACCAAGTCTAGAAGACCCTTGAAGCAGATCTCACCGATTCAAGATCAAGTCGTGAAGACCCTTGGATCAAAATTTTACTGAAGAAAAGAATCAAAAGATTTCTTTCTTTAAGAATATTCAGAGATTGTAACCTCAAAGTTTGATTAATAAAATTATTATTTGACTGCAAATTTTCCTTGTCATATTTTTGACATAAAATTTGTGTGTACAAGGACAAGGTGGGACTCATCCTCGGAGGGGTAAATGGGCAGTGTCCCATGATTTGTTACCCATGTTTGATTGTTTCGTATCTAGTTCCTTCTACAGTTTGATCTGATTTGCTAAAAGTATATAGAGTTCCTCATGAATCTACTATTTTCTTAAAATTGTTGTTAAGTGTACTACTACCAGTTTTTCTGCTTTATTTATCAAAAGGAAAAAAATAAAAAGTTAAAAGACATGTAGATTTTTTGCTTTTCAGCTTTTTTTAACCTTGGAAATTCAGAACATGTTTCTAAAACAAGATATAATCAAGGTGAAATTATAGCATTTAAGTGGTTAGGCAACATTAGACTAGCAACCATTGGAATGAGTACCTCTGGCTCTCATGAATTTTTTTTGGGAAATTAATTCAACCTAAAGCCTAACCCTAAATGATGATTTGCAGATTGCATAGTAAAAAAACTAGCCTAGATAAACTAATTAAGAAGAGAAAAATCAAGCAAACATATTATATACATGAAAAGCACAAGGATCAAAGCATATAGACTAAAGATTAACACTTTAATCTCCTTAAAGTGATTCTTAGTAGGTAAAACTTTTGGCTATAGGATGGGAAAAGCCAAACCAGAGAAGCTGTTTAACCATCCCAAAGTATTGAAGATTTTCTTATTCCTCTCATAAACTGAAACAAAGCCAGATACATTAATGGAGGCTCCAATGCTTGGGAAAATTATTAAATTTTACTAATCCTGTGGGTTTTTCCTAAAAGAATTAGGTTAAACAACTAAAGATCAAAGAAAATGACAGAAACGGCAAGGTTTGGGTATTGGAATGTCAATTAACTACAAACAGGCTGGGTTAAATGAACTTATTTTCCTTAGTTAGAATGGCCAACAGAGATGTATAAGTAGCAATTAACAATGTCAAGCTTAAGCTTTTTAATTAATTAATTTTCTTTTTTTAATATTAACTAGGAATAATTCAGGGGCTGACCCTGCACACATGACAGTCCACATGAAATGAACCCTACAATCCATTAAGCAAATTGGAAAGAAAAAAAAAATTCTAGCCCCACATGGCCATGCTGTGCCCATACCCAACACCCAAGATGGACCCTTTTCACATGGGGATGCTGCCTAGCTAGCTAGCTTTTTCCTTCATTTAAAGAAAAACCAACGCCCCTGATTTAACTCCCACAACCCCCCAAAACGCATCTTAACCGTCCAACCGAAAGCCTCAAGTCTTCCATATGGGCCGCTGAGCTTGTCCCACTCTTGTCCCCTATCGCAGGGGCAGCTTGCCTCAAAGTTGCTGCTATTGCTACCGACAGCTTAGCTTGCCTTTGTCCATAATTCATGCATTGAGAGAATAACAAAGGCTTCCTCATTACACCTTAATCCACCGTAGACCATATCCTTCTTCTTTATGAGTTCCCATCATATATCCTATAAAATACCTGCTTCTGCATTCCCATTTCAACACAAAAACTCAAAAACATCTCAAACATTGTGCATCCTCAAAGGAACTATAAGAACTTTCCTAAAATCAGATCTTAGATAAAATCAGCTTGCATTCATCTCTACATTGAAGAAGGAACTTAGGGTTTGCTATACAAGCCGCTTTGCTGTATCATTTGAGTGAAGATATTTGAGAAAATGGAAGGCAGTATGGCATATGAGAATGTTCTAAACCTCAAGGCAACTGAACTAAGATTAGGGTTGCCAGGAACACATGAAAGAGAGGAACAAATAGTTTCCAATGTTAGAAACAACAAGCGACCTTTGCAGGACGCTGATGAAGAATATTGTGGAGCAAATGGCAAATCTAATGCTCAAGATGAAACTGCCCCTCCTGCCAAGTAAGTTATTTATAACAAGTACTATAACAAACAAAATCTGCCTTAAGAGGGTGATCTTCTTTTCTTATTTGATTTTCTATAAAATTAGATAGAAACTAATAGATTCTTTTGATGTATTTGCAACATGCAGAGCCCAAATTGTGGGGTGGCCACCAATTCGGTCCTACAGAAAGAATAACTTTCAGCAAAAGAAAAGTGAGTCTGAGGGTCCTGGGATTTACATTAAAGTAAGCATGGATGGAGCACCGTACCTAAGAAAGATTGACCTGAAAGTTTACACGGGGTACCCGGAGCTCCTGCAGGCTTTAGAGAACATGTTCAAGTTCACCATAGGTAAGAATATGAAATATATTATTTATTGCTGTTCTTTTGTAGTTATGACATATATGATGTGATTTGGTGTGAAATAGTGATGAATTTTATGACGAATTTGGTGAAAATGACCTTGGAATCATCAACTTTTTTCAGGTGAGTACTCGGAAAGAGAAGGCTACAAAGGATCAGATTATGCACCTACGTATGAAGACAAAGATGGAGACTGGATGCTAGTTGGAGATGTTCCCTGGGAGTAAGTCTCTCTTTCTCTCTATGCTATATTTATCCTAGATATTATATGTATTTTCTGTAACTTACAAGGTTATATCTATTCTTGTTGCAGAATGTTCATCACATCATGCAAGAGACTAAGAATCATGAAAGGATCAGAAGCCAGGGGCTTGGGTTGTGGTGTATGAGAAAATTCTCTCTACCACCAACAACAACAACACATATCTAATTAAAGCAAGAAGAAACAGAAGATCCATCTCTCTCATGGAAAGAGTAAATCTTTCAGCTTGGGTTCTCGAAGGAGATTGTTGGATCTGATTCTCAGTCTCCTCAATAGGTAGTCTGGTCAGAAATTCGATTGACTGGGAAATTGTTTAGAAGGAAAACAGATAATATAAAGTGGAGTTACATTTTCTAATTTCCTCAGAAGTTCGGCTGCAGCGAACATATTTGGTGGTTTGAGCATATGTAATGTTACTGTGTTTTGCTATTATACCCACCAAACCAAAACTAGATACACAAATATGTTGTTTTTAAGTGCAACTTTGAAAGAAAAAAAAGATTGAAGAAAATCATAAAAAGAGTGTGACTATCCAAGTTTTGGTTCTGTAGTATTAATTTAATACAAAGAAACAAAGTTGTATAGTGTCTCTGTACAAAACAATTAAACTTGTCTGTGTTTTTGTTGAACCTGTAAAAAATATGAGTGCTTAATTACTTTTTTCATAAATAAAATTGTCATCATCTATTCATTTGTGTTCATATTCCTTATTCTGAGTTAAGACTGCATAACAAACAAACAGCAGATTAAGGATTTCCAAAATTGTTGCACAAGAAAAGTGCATATCAAGGTTAAGAAATCTACTTGTTTAAGCGCTAAGAGAACCTCTAATGCATCATCTTATATCCTCAACATCCTCAATATACAAATTTCTGTTTTGCTTGAGAACTATTCTCAAATTTTAGTGTCAATCCAAAAAAATTTGGCTCAATTGGCATTCATTATGCCTCTAAGTGATAAGATATTATTCTATATTTTAAAAACCACAAAACATATATATTCATAAAAACTAGCAAGTTTTAAGTCATATTATGTTAAAACAATTTAGACAAGATCTTTTATCTTTTAATTGATTACTCTCGCAATTTTCTTCAAATTAATAGCTTCACCATTAATTCAGAAAAATCCAATTTATTTCAAGTGGGTTAGGATCCCATTTAGTTATTTAGCAATTAACTCTTTGAATAAGTTCTAGAACTATTCCAAAACTTCATTCCACTTTGATAGTTAATTCTTATCAAAACTAGTGAGATATTCTTTCGATCATTTAAGTTGATGAATCTTATATTGATTACTAATGTATCTTCATATCTCATGTTATACTCAAAATTATCTTATTGGAGTATTCATGATTAGAGCCGTAAGTAGAGTAAAAGCAAAATAAAATATTCTTCATATAAGATCGATATAGTAATCTCAAGTCAAATTATTTCTTATACAACTACCACATGAGAATGTTACCAAAACCATTAATTGAACTTACCAAATGGCATTCTTATATCGGCTCATGTTTAGTGAAAATGTTCTTGTAACAAGCATTCACATGTTAATTCAAGTTATACTAACTTCAATTTATATGAGATCAGTTGCTTGCGTCATAAGTAAAAGCATATCTATGTGTCCATCTCAATAACTTTATCAATGTCCTTTCTTGATAATGTATTTACTAAGAACATTTAAACAATATAACTTTTATGCGATGATAATCTCACAATTACATCACGTTTGTAATTCTCTTACAAAACTTCATTTATTTTAAGGATTTTATCTAAGAAGTAATATAAAAATATATATTAACTTATAAATAAAAATATCTTAATTAATGATTATAATATTTAATATGAGATGTATCTCATAACCAATCCGATTGATTTTTGAAACATACACCAATACTAATTCACTTAACTCATCGGCTTAATTTGCAGGACTAGGAGCTCAATGAAAACCCAAACTTTATTTTCTTCATAATCAAGGCTTATATATTATTGAGTGCAAGTAAAGAACGCATTTATCGAAGGAAAATAGGAAATATAAAATAGTTAAGAGTTAGAGGTAACATTTCAATATTGAGTGGTGTTGTGTGCAAAAGATCAACTTTAAGTTTTTAGAGAATAAAAATTAACACATATTTGTAATATACATATTAAACTTTTAAATTAAGTAGTTCTTTAATATAAGGATTATTATCTTATATACTGTCAGTATATCAAAAACGAATTTTATAAATATTATTATCTCAAACATAGGTAGTGAAGTCTAAAGATCCAAAAGCGGGATTAGTAGCGTTGACACATACCTTTAGGATATATTTAAAAAATAAATGAGACATTGATAGTTTTTTAATCTCGCTTGCGGAATTAAAAAATTTCACTATCAGTGTATCAAAAATGAACTCTTAATATAATCATATATATTTTGTTAAATAATCCGGAGTTCTAATTCTGTTCACTCCTCCCATTTAATTCTTGGATGAGTGATTATTTGAGAAAAATATCGATCTAGGGAGCCAAACCAAACTACTCAAAAACTTTAAGGTACTCAGGGCCTTAAACAAGGTTACTTCTGGGTCTTGAGAAATACTGCTATTCAAACTTAATTTTACTTTGGATCAATGAATCTTGCTTCACTAGTACCATCTTTATTTGTTTTGATTTTTCTGGCAGAAGGCCTATAATGCAGAGGAACCTGCAGGGAAAGTCAATCTCTTAAGTCAATGGCTACATCAATTAATCAAATTATTAGACCTCTAATATCAGGACTTAAATCCATTAGATTTTTCCAATACTTGTATAGATTACAGTATCTATAATTGATATGAAAAAAGAAGAATTCAATAAAACTAATACCAAACAATACCAAGAGACCTTCAGAAATTTGAAAAATGCAGGAAGTTATAGACAAGTATATAGGTCAGAAATTATATTTAACTCATGAAATGTTGATTTCCACAGAAAACTAGGTCAAATTATTTTGAAAAGAGAAAAAAGAGTATTCCTAACAATACCAACAGCTTATCATAAGTTTCTATTAAACAAAGATTATGACCATCACTGATTTGATAAATACCTAAGATAGTAAGATTACAGACAAAAAGACCAGAAAATACATATAACTGAAATGTTGTTTTCCAAAAAATTAGTTTTTGTTTATTGAATTTCTTCCTTAGGGATGGATGGTTATTACAAGTGTCAAAACAATACGCCATTCAAAGCCTTTCAACAGGGGCCTTTATGATATTAGGATTTTAGGATTTTTTGTTCAAACTAAAATGCAAAAGATCTAAGTCTTTCCCACCCAAAGTTGAAACTTGAAAGTAGTGCTGGGAACAGTGAGGATCAGAGAAATGAACATGCCACAAGAAGCAAAACTGCACATTCCAGTGGAGGAAAAGAGTCAGGTTATAGTTAATTAATAGTCAGAATTTTTTGTTGTTTCCAATATTTAAATCTTCCTCTCAGTTCTATAATAAGACAGTGAACTTCATTTGCAAGCATTGAATAATTTAATGATGTCTTTGTGTTTGAAAATAAGAGAAGTGACATTAAAGAATATGTAAAAGTTAATGTTTTAGAATTCGAATTCAGTTTATTTGGTTCATATAGAGATCTTTAAAAGGTGACATTTAACAAATTTGAGATTCGAATCTCAACATCTATAACTTTTTTATCTTTAGACTACGACCTCTTTTATATAAAATATATATATATATAAATATATATATATATATATATCTTATATTCATTAGTGAAAATGAGGATTGGGTGGGATTCATTAACATAAATCCTTTTATGTATTGGACAACAGTTTATGGGTAACTAAAAAGTATTAGAATTAATTAAGCTATCCTTTTCTCAATAACAGTTTTCTAATATATATGGATACCTAAAATAGCTTTCCAAACCATATTTTCCAGCAGGTCAGTGGTTAGTGAGGTAATTAAACTAATAATACCTTTTGTTATGAAAATCTTATCGAGCTATGAGAAAATTTTTGGGATTTTGTAAACATTGTTCCTACTACCTAATGTTCTTTTGGCAAAAGGGTGCTTGGGAGCCCCACGCCTTAAAGCAAATGTATCTGACTACTGGCTATTTTAATTCTGGTTTAGTCTATAATTAGAAATAAAAATTAACTGATAGATTTACCTTCAGTGATGTCTTAGATTTTCTTTTCTTTTTTTTTTTTTTATATGGCAATACCGAGGATTTTAACGGCACATTTTTAATTTTTTTACAAAAAAAATTCTAATCTAAAAATGATTGCATGAACTAATTGAATTAAGTTTCGAATTCATACGTCGATTTGATATATTAATTTAGGTTTTGAACATCCAATTTAAATTTATATATATATTATAAAATGTAAGCACTCTCCATAAATCTCCATGTAACAGTAATAAAGCCTAGAGATATTAAGAAACAAGATCTGACAAGATTCCAGGATTTGACTCTAGTGATCCTAAGTTTATTTAGATGTCGGTATAATGTTTGATTGAATACAAACCTGTCTTAACTATTCTTTGATAAGGACATCTTCGGTTGTTGTTATCTGTTTAGCAATAAACAGATACTTCCTGGACAACATGCTTATGCTGCAGTTACAGTTTGAAATTAAACAATCTTCAGCCACTGCCAATTAAGCCGGATACCTCAAACAGTAACAGCCTAAACTTCTGACAAACCTTTACTGAAAGACAAGTCTAAAACAGAGCACATGACATGTTTGTTCCAATGTATGTTACTAAAACACTAAGGTTAGTAACATAAAACAATGTAACCCAAGTCATTGCCTCAATCTGCCATATCACAAATGCCATGTGCAGTTCATAGGAAGGGAGCCAAGCATGGTTTGATTAGGTAATGCACTTAATATATGAAAAGAGATTTGGACACCAAAGCAGTTTCCTAAATAGTACTAAATAGTGGTTGTGATGTCAAGGTTGTGGGTGTTGCGAGCATTACGTAATGCATCACAGTTGTCGTGAACGTGAATTTTGTAGTGTTTCAAGGAATTTGATAGTGTCGCGAGCGTTAACGTAAAGGATAAAATGTTATGCATTGCATAACGGCTGGATTTTAGAACCATGGTTTCCTTAGATGTATCATTCCACAACTAAGGTATTGATACTGGCTGCTGCAAACCATGTCAAGCACAATGCAAGGCCTACAGAACAGGAATCAGCCAGCCAGTCATGTCAGTGGGAATTTGGGCTAAGAGCTTTTCTTAAGCAGGATGTTTCAGATGGAATCAGCATGTTTCTGTACCCATTATTCAATCTCCAATCGATATTGTATCCATCTATTTGTTGTGGTTTCAAGTCAGATGGAATGAAATAACTGTATATACAAGAGAACTTGAAACTGATTTAAAGTCCCATATTTTTCATTCCATTATGAAATCAAACATAGACAAGGAAACTCCAAGATATCACTGAGAAAAAATAAAATAAACCTTAAGCCAATTACTCTTTCTAGCTACATAATAACACCTTTTCCTTACAATCTGCCAATTTAGGACAATAATAGTCAAAATTGCAGAATACCAGACCCAGAAAGTTTTTTTCCCCCTAGATATCAACTTTTGGTACAAAAATAAGTGGCACTTGCATCTTGGTCACAACTTTACGAAGCTTTGCCTCAGAAAGTTACAAGTTGGAAGTACAACTTAGTTGTAAAAGTGTAAAAATTTCCAAGCAGATACAAAATTTTCCAGATATCATAAAGCTTACTGGTGGATCCCTGAACTGTGTTTCCTTGGCACCGGGATACTTGAATAATAGTTTCATCCACCAAAGAAAAAGAGTGAAGTAATCATGTTATGCATTCCAGAATTGCTTTCATTCTGATTTTTAAGAACAAATAAAAAATGTGAATGATGCATTAGATACTCACAGGCTGGAAAAATGCTGATGGATCAGTTGACAATGTCCAATAATAACCAAAAAAGTGATCTTTTTCCAAAAGATTTAACAATCTTTTTTTCTGACAAAGTTCTTTTGATCAGCCATCTTCCAAAATGTTATACCAGTACACATCAGAAAGCCAGAAAGTATGGTATGTCAATACTTCTTCCTTTTCTGAATCTCTTACAAATCCCAAAAGTTTCATTTCTTCACTGATCAAATATAAGGTAAAGTATATTCTTTCGGAATCAAAATGCAAAGCATCTCCTTTGACAAATTCATGGACAACAAACCCAACTCTATCCAGCTAGAAGCTCTATCCTTCTTAACTTGATTCTTCCTAATCATTGCTCTCATTCTAGAAACACCATCCCACCTTCTGGCAGCAGCATAAATATTAGACAAGAGAATATAGTTACCAGAATTATCTGGCTCAACCTTAAATAACTCATCTGCCGCAATTCCAGCTAATTGTACATTGCAATGGACCCTACAAGCAGCAAGTAAAGCTCCCCAAACAACTGCACTAGGTAAAATCAGCATGTTTCTTCTTAGGTTATTTGCCTCTTCAAGGCACCCAGCTCGACCAAGAATGTCAACAATATATGCATAGAGTTTTACTAAGGGTTGAATTCTATATTCTTCCACCATTTGTTTAAAGTACCTCCTGCCCTCACTAACAAGTCCCCCATGGTTACAAGCAGTCAAAACCAGAAGACATGCAACTCCATCTAGTTTTGTATTTGTCCTTTGCATCTCCTCAAACAAAGAAATGGCATCTTGAGCCATGCCATGATTTGCGAAGGCTGTGATCACTGTGCTACGACAAAACAAATCTTTTTGATAAACCATCTTAAAAACTTGCAAAGCCCTGTCAATGTTTCCACATTTGCACACATGTCAATTAAACTAGTTCAATTCTCAATCTAGAAAAAAGTGGTGGTCCTATAAAGTCATGAATAATTGATTCAATTGCATCCAAAATTCCTAATTGTGAACAAGCTGAAATGATTCCTAACACAAATGTTTCATCTGGCTTAATACCTTTTTTTTAAACTGTTCATACAATTCCAATGCATCACAAGGCCACCCATTTCTAGCATAGCCTCCTCCAATCATGGTATCAAGAGACCAGATTCTTCTCAGGCATCTGATCAAACAAACATCTTCCACTACTAACATCCCCTGCCATAACATAGTCATCTATCATTAGGGTGCATGATGCAACCTTTATACCTCGCATTTTGTCAAAAAGTTCTTTTGCAACTTCCAACTCCTTTGCTTTACAATACCCAGCAATCATCAGATGCCCCGGCATCTCGAACTGGCATAGCTTCAAAAAACGCCCGAGCAGAAGCAAGATCACCAACATCCATATATCCAGAGACCATTACATTCCATGACGCTTAGTCTTTGGAAGTCATTCAGTCAAAAAGAACCCTAGCCTCTTCCATATCCCCAGCCTTAACATATCCCTGAATCAGACTCGTCCAAGAAATCACGTTCCTTTCTAACATCTTATCTAACAACTCCCATGCAAGATCCACTCTATCATTACTCCCATAACTCGAAATCTTCGAATTCCAAGAAACCAAATATTTTCCTCCATTTCATCGAATAACCTTCTCACAAATCAACTTCACCACATCTCACGAACAAATCAATCACTGCATTTTGCACTATCAAATCAAAAAAAAAAAACCCACATTTTAACTCCAACCCATAAACCGTTTCCCCATCTTTAACCCTCATCAAACTGACTAAACTCTTGAGAACCGATGCCAAGGTAAAATTCAAGGCCAAAACAGAGTTTTAACTCATCTTTGAAAAGAAAGAAAAAGCTTGTCGATTCTCAACAATACCCATGAATCAAAGGTGTCCAAAGAAATGCATTTGGTTCAGGAATTTGATCGAACAACTTGTGAGATGCATTTGGTTCAGGAATTTGATCGAACAACTTGTGAGCATAGTATATGAAACCAAACCGTGCATAGAGAGAGAGTCTAAGAAACTGGTTGAGGACAAGGTCCGTTGAGGCGATAGAGCCATCGAGGAGGAGACGGGCGAGGATACATTTTAAGGGTTTGAGAGATTGGGCTTTGCTGAGGAGCCGTAACAGAGAGATTCATTTCATGGCGCCAAAAGGAATATGGATGAGTCTTAACTAGAGGTGTGGCAAAATGAACCCGAACCCGAAAACCCGCCCAGGAAAACCCGAACTCGAACCCGCCCAAACCCGATTTGATCAAAAAGTCAAAAACCCGAACCCGAAAAAACCCGAACCCGAATGGGCTCGAACCCGAATGGACCCGAACCCGAATGAGCCCGAACCCGAATGGATCCGAACCAGAGACCGGCCCAAACCCGAACCCGAATTTAATACTAAAAATAAAAATAATCAAATTGCAATTAATTTTTTTTTTTTTACATAGCAATAACTTTAATTATTAATTTTATTCTAATTTTTTTTAATAATTTAATTAAAATTTAAAATTTAATATATATTATATATATATATATATGATGATGATGAAATAATAATTTTATCAAAAAGTAAATTATATTTTGTACTTATAAGTTATAACTTTAACGTCTCATATCATGATGAATTTACAATCTAAATATTTTAAATTCTTGAAAATTTTAGAGATGTGGAAAAAAATTTGACAATAATTTAATTATTCTTTAAGGGTAAAAAAATTTGACAATAATTCAATTATTTTGGCCTTTTGGGTTATACTTATACGGTTAGGATAGGATGGGTTTAATTGGATTATGGCTTTCATGGGATTTTATTTTAGCGGGTGGGTTAATGGGGTTTTGGGTTTTATGGCCTTTTGGTTTTGTGTATATTTATTATATATTAATAAATAATCATATTAATTATATATTTATTACGTATAATTTAAATATAAATTATATTTTTTTAGTACTACTTTATAATTTATACTTTATACTGATGAAAAAAATATAAGTACTCGATAGATATATATATATATATATATATATATATCTTGACTATAAGCATAAATTTTTTGCATTTTATAAGTATATAAACGAATAGATAAAGGCCAAAATTTATTTTTAAAAGTTTTTTATTTTATAGTGAATATAAATTATAATGTATTTATATTTTGAAATTCGAGTTCATCAAATCAATTATTTTAAATATCAATATGATTAATTTATAATATATCATATTTTTTATAATAAATTATTTCCAAATTTGATTTTATATAACAAATTAATTTCTTATTCTTTTGGTGCTAACAAATATTAATTTTAAAAAATAAATATAATTAAAAATATCATATAATAGCAAAAGTATAAAAATAATAATAAATTAATAATTTGTTTTTAGATATAAATATTTAAATTACGTAAAAATGATTACATCTAATATAAAATAAAATGATGTAAAACATACCCGAACCCGAACCCAGACCGAACCTGAACCCGAATGGGCCCAAACCCGAATGAGCCCGAACCCGAATGAGCCCGAACCCGAATGGACTCGAACCCGAATGAGCCCGAACCCGGATGGACCCGAACCCGAATGAGCCCGAACCCGAATAAACCCGAACCCAAATAAACCCGAACCCGCCCGATTGCCACCTCTAGTCTTAACCGTCATGTGATTTACAGATGACTTCTTTACAAATGTTTTGAAATTTGAAGAATGGATGGGCTTCTTAAAACGGGCATCTCCTGATTTGCGCTAAAGTCAATATACCCCAATTTTCAGACAAGTTCTTTTTTCCCCTCAAAATTAATTATATTAGTAATTAAAAAAGATTTCAAGGAAAAAATCTCTTTTTATTTGACTACTACTTATACAAAAAATATTAAAATAAAAATAATTAATATAGAACTCAAATTATAAAAAATTTTACCAATTTAAACCGGACAAACTATTCGACCTTTAAACAGATCTCGACAGAATAGCAGTAGTTCTCAATATTATCAAGGGCTCAAATCAAGGCTCCTTTAGCCGTTTCCAATTGTTGTTGTGAATTGAAATTATTTAAAGAAAGCATTTGACAACTTACAATTAAATCCATCAAAAAATAAAAGCAAGATAATAATTAAATCTCAGTGAAACCAAAATTAAAACTCTTCTCAAACTTGCGGCAATTACATAATACTACAAAAAGTTATTGAATTTCATTATAAATCCGTGCCTCACACCAATCGATTATCATGGATCATACCAAACCCTTGTTTACTTCATGCCTGCAAATTCAAAAGAGAATAAGTTACAACTTTTAGTACAAGACTAGCAAGAAACATTAGGAATCAATGAATGAATGGCAAGCTATATTACCCGGACTCAAAGTGAACGTCCGATATGAATATGATCAATTTTTTAAAGTTTTTTCATATATTTGAAAGATCATACTACCATACCCATGTTTAAATATGTGTCGGACACAAGTATCATACACGAATGCCTTAAAGAAAATAAAAAATCCAAATAACATAGATGGTAAGTAAGACTCAGCTTTGTATTTGATAAATCATAGAATTAGGAAAAGTTGATAAAGAACATGTTTTTAGCTAACAGAATGGGCAAACTGCATAGAAAAAGGAATAATATGCACAAACAATAACAATATACGTTTAGGGAGGGAATTGCAAATCGTTTCATGTTATCTCAAGGGCCCTTTTTTTTTTTTTTTGAGATTTGGCAATCTCATGTTAATGTTCATGTGTCCAGCATCTGTGGATAGATTTGATGCCCTTCCTCCCTCAACTCCTTGTCCCTAGGTCCATATAACTTGCATTTTTGGTAAAAGTGCGAGATCAGATAGGTTAAAATGATTTCAGTTCATAAGGCCTCAAGAAGGATGGAAGACAGGACAGATAGACAACGACAAGAACCCTATGTTGCTCTGACTTTTCATTTTTCTTGAAATATCCATGTCCGACACCCATGTTCGACGCATATCTAGACATAGGTATGAAGATATGATCCTCCAAGAACCCTCCAAATACATGAAAATCTTAGAAAAAATTAAACATACCCGTGTTGGACACAAGCCCGTGTCCGGCACTCACACCTGAGTCTGAATAACATAACAAAAACCAATCTCCCAAACCATACCTAATGTAGAAGTAACAATAATAAAGGAAAAGTACAATTGTACAATCTGTAACCATTAAGACCATCTTTATTTCAATGAAATTAGTGATTTTTGAATGTCAATGAGGGTACCTACGAATCTTAGTTTAAGAATCTTGGCACTATATCAAATAGTCTGTGGCAAAAAGGAATTCCAAAGAAAAAACACAATTTAAATCTTAGTCACGGTCAACAAACCTGTTGTTTTCTCTTTCTTGGTCTCCTCTTTCTACGTGGTTTTCGAGCATCAGAATTGGAACTTAAATTACTACTGTTTCCTGTCTTTGAATCTGAGGATCCCGCCGCCTTAAAGGAAGAACCACTTCTGCTATTTGATGTGTTGCTAGATGTGGACATTTCAGCTCTTTGCATGGATGAATTTCGGCTAGATGAAGATCCAAACCTTAATTTTGCATGTACTGAATTTGAAAAAGAACTAGTTGATGGCCTGGGAGGTGGCATTAAAGCTCTGGCAGAAACCTGTCTCTGTTACGAGTTGAAGCAAGAACAAAATGGAGTAAAATGTAAATACAGTTAAAATCAATTATTTTCTTAAAATGCAACCATTCAATTCGATACTGAACCTGATTCCTTTCATCACTAGACATGCCAGATGTTGCTTTCCCAGAAGCACTAGAAGCCTGTTCCCTGCACACAAATGCCAAGATGTTTAACTGCACTTTTCATCATAACAAAAGGAGTGGACTAAAGATTCCTGGCCTGTTCAACTACAAAGAGCTTGCCTTAAAAGGCCAGAGTTAAATCCAAATAGAATCTACAGCTTCTGCTAATGATAGAGTCAACAATGATAATGAGTCTGTGTTCATGTGAAAAGAAGTTTTTAGTGGCAGTTTTATCAGTCCATTTGCATCTGTAACTTCTCCTGGTTCTAAACGTGACTAACAAAACCAAAGAGGGCAAAAAAATGCCATCAACTAGATATAGATTACAATTCCAATCAATATAAGAAGCAAATTTCAATTGAGCAGTTTAACTCACAGATGCAATATGTACCTGGTACTTTTATCTGTCCATTCATCATCTGCATCAGCTTCATCACTTGAGGTTCCAGCCAAAAAGAAATCATCATCACTCAAATCCAACAGCCCATCATCCTCACTCCCTGTCTCTGTTAAAGGAAGTCCAAACAGAAGACATCATTCTTTTGAACATAACAATATAAGTTAATAAAAACAATTTAAGCACGTAAAATAACATGTATTAAGAGAAAACATGTCACATCCATAACTTGTTACATAGTTTTGAGCTACAAACATGCTCAAAAAGATTCTACAAAGTCCGTTACTGTGCAAACATTACTTAGAAGAGTCTTCTTTGCTTCATTTTACCTTTATGAGAGTTTCAGTGCAATTTATAATGAGACCTCTATCTAAAAAGGTTAATTACACTATACCATGTAATCAAGAATAATAAGTTGCTAGCTATGGTGAAGAGGGAATGTACCTTCCATATCTTTCCCACTGGCAGCAGCAGCAACTACGTTGGCTTTTATCTGCTTCCGCAATCTATTTCTCCTATCAACTATGTCCGAATCATCACCTCCCGTAAACAAAGATACGTATTTCTCAGTCTTGGGGAAAAACTGCATTTCCAAATAAAAAAACAAAACTTTAGCTTTGCATAGTTTAGCAGAGATATGCTGAATTTAAATAACACTGCCCTATCATTAACAGCGGAAAACCATCTAATTTTCATTCAGAAGAATGCAAATTTACAAAGAACTAAAGATGCTACAAGCTTACCCTAACATATTCAAGATCCTCTTTCAATTTAGAAAGCTGTTCAGAAATCTCCGCGTCTTGTGCCTGACCGGATGAAGTACGTTGCAGCTTCTCCAAACGCCTAATTCTCCTTTCTACCTTTCTTCTCTCTTCAATAACAATTAAGAAAATTACAAATTAATGATTCATTTCCTAAATGAATTAAATACTATAACAATTCTAAAAAAGATCATAGTTATTCTTCGTTTTTACCAAAAAACTTAATCTTTCTGTCCCTCAAGAAGATTTTTCGTTCCACGGCGAGTCGGGTATGGATTTCTTGTTGTTTATTAAGCCCTTCTAACTTCTTTTCTTGAGCCTCTCTAACTTCAGGCGGAAGATCCTTATTTTCAATATATAAAAAATGAAGAAAAAAAAAACAATTGCAATTCAGAGAATTTATTACACGACTTAACAACCCTAAAACGAAAAAATTTATTAAAAAAAAAGAGAGAGAAAATGAAGAAGAAAAACTGAGATGAAGAATACCTTTCGCAGCATGCGTTCAATGGAGCGTATCTGGTTCTTTAGAGAAACGGCTTTTGGCTTTGGTTTCTTCTCTACGCCAGGTCCCTTTGATCGACGACCTACGCGCTTCCCTTCTGCCACGCGCCGCTTACCATAGCCACCGTGGGCCATGTCTTTTCTCTCTTTTTCTTTCACTTTTTTGTCACTTCCTTACTCCTTAGAGAGATTTTTTAACTTTTTTTTTTTTGGGTTATAAAAAAAAAAATTTAGGTTTCAGTTTTCTGCTTGCCCTAACAACTAACAAAGGTCCAATTAAAAATTGGATTTTTATTTATTTAATTGAGAATGCAAATTGCAGGTTTTTTTCCCTTAATATATATATATTTTTTTATGTATCAAAATATTGTTGTTTTCAGATTATTTTTCAAAATTTGTTTTTTTTAATCAGTTAAGAAATCGTCATGTCTTATGACGATTTTTCAATAGTAAATTTTATTTTATTTTAAATAAAATTGAAAAATCACCATGAGACATAATTTTTAAAAAAAAAAAATTGATTTTTTTAAATTATGAAGATTTCCCAAGGTTCAGATTTTTTTTTTAGTTTATTTATTTATTTATTCTTTTAATATATATATTTATTCTTTTAAAATATGGATCGGATCCATGTATAGTATCAACACCATATTTGCTTACCCAAGTTCGGTCCGGCCCGAAATATGGGCCTCAATTTTGTCCAACCCGTTTAGACCCGCCCATATTATTTTTTTCTATTTTTTTAAATAATATATATATTTAATCTTTAATAATTTAATCTTTTTTTCTTTTATTGAGTTGTTAAATATGTACAACTTAACATATTTTTTAATGTTTACACTATAATATTATATATATTTAATTTTATATGATATAAATTACATAATATATAAATATAAATAATATATTATTTAATTAGAAAACTGGTCGGGCTGGGCTCGGGCCTTGAATGTTGAAGCCAAGGCTCGGCCCATATTTTAAACGGGCCTAATTTTTTTGTCCAAACCTATTTTTCGGGCCTAATATTTTTATCCAAGCCCTCCCAAATATGAGCGGGCCTTCGGGCTTGGACGGGTAGCTCGGCTTTTGGACAAGTTTACATGGTGGTAAGGCCTGGGCTACTCGTCCAAGCCCGTTTAAAATATGGGCCGGGTCTTGGCTCCAACATTCTAGACCCGAGCCCGGCCCATTGTCTAATTAAATAATATATTATTTATATTTATATATATTATGTAATTTATATTATATAAAAATTAAATATATATAATATTATAGTGTAAACATTAAAAAATATATTAAGTTGTACATGTTTAACAACTTAATAAAAGAAAAAAATATAAAATATAAAATTATTAAAGATTAAATAATAAATATATATTTTAAAAAAATTAGAAAAAATTAATATGGGCGGGCCTAAATGGGCTTGGACAAAATTTGAGGTCCATATTTCGAGTCGGACCGGACTTGGACAATCAAATGTGGTGTTGATACCATACATAGGCCCGATCATATTTTAAAAGAATAAAAAATATGTATATATATTAAAAAAATAAAAATAAAAAGAAACAAACTTAAAATAAAAAAGAAACAGGTGGTGATTTTTCAAGGTAAAAAATCAAAAAAAAATTAAAATTAAGTTGAAAAATCGCCATAACCCATGGCGATTTTCCAACTTTGTTTTTTTAAAAAAATAAAATTTATCGTTGGGAAATCGTCATGGGCCATGGCGATTTCCTAACTAGTTCACAAAAAAAACGAATTTTAAAAAATAATTTCAAACCAACGGTATTTCAATAAATAAAAACAACAGTATTAAGATAAAAAAACTCGCAAATTGCATTAGGTTGGAAACTTTTTAAATAAGAGAATACAAGAATTGGGCCTACTCAAGCCATAGCAAACAAATAAAATCCAACCCAATCTAAACTTGAAATTTTTTTCAAGTTTTTTATTTTGAAAATTTTAAACTATACAAACAAATTTAATTTAATTTGGTGACATATATCAATTCAAGTAATTATGTCAACTTAATAATTTTTTGTTTATAAATCATAAATACATGTTAATTATTTAAAAGTTCGTTTTATATATACAAACGGTAAAAAATTTTAACTTCGTAAGCAAGTTAAAAGATTCTCACGAGTTGTATTTTTTTTAATTAAATTTTTTAGTTTTTATTATATCTAAAGATATGTGTTATCTTTCTTATAAAATTTAATAATTTTAGAGTCGGTGGATATGATAATTTCTCATGATTTAAATCCACTTATGAAATTTAAATTTTCGCCTATATTTTTTTTCCTTTAGTTAAATTTTGGATTGTTTTTCCTCTCAATTCATGCATTCTATTATAGTAAATTGCTATTTAGAGATTGTCTATTGATTTTTGGGTATTTGAAAAGAATACAGCCTTGAGATTGATTTTTTTAATGCTTTTTACAATGAGCAAATATATGAGATTTTGAGGTGCATCAAATGAATCATCTATCCTAGTCCTATATAGCTTAGCACAATATTTATATGAGAATCATATGTTAGCTTATAATTATATAGTTCCTTGGATAATTTATATTATGGGTTACTAGACTTAGCATAATTTTCATATAGGTCACAAATTTTTAATTTTATCAAATTATATCATTGAATTTCTATTATTAATAAATTAATTTACTTATGTTATATCCGTTAAGTAATTCTAACAAAAAAAAAATGATTTAGCATGCATACATGGCTTATTAGACAATAAAAACTCTAATTTCCTCAAGAATTTACTCAAATCAAAGCTTTGGGAAAACCTTTAAGAAAATTTAATCGACAAAACCATTTGTTTTTTTTTTTTCTAAAATGGATCCCATAATGCCAGTATGAAATTTTTTTTTAACCTAAAATACCAGCTAAGGATTATCTTGATGAGATGTAAAAAATAAATCATGTATGCATGTTAAATCAACTTTTTCTTTAGAATTACTTAATAGACTTAGCATAAATGACCTAATTTATTAATAATAGAAGTTCAATGATGTAATTTGATAAAATTAAAGGTTTGTAACCTACATGAAAATTTATACTAAATTTAATGATTTAGAATGTAAATTACTCATAATTCCTTTGATGAGAAACTAATCCAACTATTTATTTATTTTTAATAAAGAAATAGCAACTGTACTGTCGTAACTGAGTTGGACTTCATCAGCTTCACTCGTATGTATAAGATCAGTTATAAATTATGAAAATTATGATGATTAAAATTGTATTAGACACAGAAAAATAACGGAAGGATCCTAAAACGTCGTGTCAGGGGACAAAGCTCTTGAATTTCTTTCAAATTTACAACATTAGATACAACATTTTCCTATGACAACAATTCTAGACTTCACTAGGGTCAAGGTCCAAAATTCAAGTTTCTCTCTATCCCTAACCCTATGATGGTTTCACAGGAATCCTTACGATGAAACTAAAGATGATAGTTCAACTCAAGTATGCAAAGAGTTTATGAAGCTTACGCCCTTGGAACCATGAAAATTATATGGAAAAAAAAAATGCAAAGATGAACAACAATGACTGGAGTTCTTTGCTATTTAGACAACAATAGGTTGCTCTCCTTCAAGCTCGGATACAACAATTAGTAAATCTGTCATTTCTAGGAACAGAGGTTGTGACTTGGGAGTTGGGTTAATAACCTGCAGACAGTGTAACAAAGAAGGAATTAGGTATCAAACAAAACCTGTTTCGAACCGACCAGAAGTATAATGTACCGTCTTGTTGTCTTTTATATATCCTATGGCAACTTCTCGTCGCAAACATGCCCTTTCAGATAGCTCCGAGAACGATGGATTCTCCCCTTCTTTTATGTAGAGGCTAATATCCTGTCAAGCAACATAGGTAAGCAGCAGCCTGAGACGTTTTCGTCATAGGATAAACAGCAGAATTTGACTTCAAATAATACCAACAAGTATTTCTCTGAGTATCTCTCATTAAGTCATTAATCTTGATGGCTCAATTTGAGAAGAGTAGATATCCAATATGCCAATCTAATTGCTCTACTTCAGTTTTCATGAAATGCCGGTTTACCACAAGAAAAGGCGATTCCGTTGCCTTACTGCTGACAAATAAGATGAGTTCATTATCTAAATGACCTACTTTTGACACAACACTCTCCTGTGACATGATGAGATGAAGTACTTGGTTTTACGCTATAAGCGGATTGCTTTAATGGTAAATCGACCATGGCTAACCTCCTCCTTAAACCTATGTTACCCGGACTCTTTATTTTTCTTAAAGTACCTGTGTCCGACGCCTGTGTCTAACACATATTCGGACATGGGTATGAGATATGATCCTCCAAATATATGAAAAAACTTTAAAAAAAAATTGAGCATACCCGTGTCAGACACATCCTGTATCGGACAATCACCCTCAAGTCCGGGTAACGTAGCCTTAAACACCTAGTTATCCCCTTCATTTTCAGTAAGTTCAAAAATGAAAGTACTGCATCAGACAATTGTCTTTACCTTCACGTATATTTCATCACCTTCAGCATTCAAAATGTCTTTCCACACCTCATTCAGTTCACTGTGTTCGGCCACTGTTATGCACAACATACAGTTATTTCTTAAGATTACACATGGAAACAATATAAATACTGCTATAGCAATATATAACTTAAAGACCTTGAGCTGTTACAAGACTCATCACTTCCTCGGCCGCAATATAAGTCAGGGATGGCTTGATTCTTGTAATCTGCAGGGTTTGACATAAAATCAAACATCATAAAATAAGCAATTCTCAAAATCACTAAAAAGGTTACTTGTTTGCCCAATTTTGAGTCACCAATCTCTGCAACTAGATTTTGCACCTGCAAAACAATCAATTCACTTAATACTTGATTTTCAAATAATAATTCTAAAATAACAATCACAGCTGCTAGTGGCCTACTTAAATCTCAAATAGTAGCACTTTCTTTTTCTTGGTTAACAATCATAATTCAAGAAATCAAGATCATGAGGTTATCAAGTTGCTCCAACTCTTCATTTTTCTTGAAGTATCCGTGTCCAATGCATATCGGACATGGGTATGGGGATATGATCCTCCAAGGACCCTCCAAATACATGGAAATCTTAGAAAAAATTAACATACCCGTGTCGGACATATACCCGTGTCCAACACTCACACCCGAATCCGAGTAACATAGATCAAGATTATATTGAACCGAACTCACCGTCACTCCAAGTTTGTTGCAGATATTTTCAGCAAGAAGAAGAGAGTATGCAGATTGCTTGTCTGCCCTAGATGGATCTGAAAAGAAAATAGTTAGTCGAAGGATTAATTTACCAGCAGAAACATTCTCTATCAATTATGATTACCTCCAAGAAGCCATTCTTTATTGGAAATCACAACAATAGATAAAGGAACATGATTCCCTTTCTTGACAGAATTTTGTATATTCATTATGGTTTCCTCTAAGGTATCATAGTTCATGGAGTTTCCAATCTGCTATGCATGAAAATAAGATGACAGATTAGAAGGAAACCATAAAAGGCTTAGCATTATAAAAAAGTACCCAGAAGTTCCACACGATCAACTGAACGAGACCGTACCCTATGGTTAACCTGGACATTTTTTAGTTTTCTTTGACCAGACATGAAGCTTGCTCTCTTCCTTTCTTCTAATGGGACATCCGATAATATTTCCTGTAAAGTGCGGATAGCACATGAATAGTCTAAAATTAACAGATACAAATGTATCAAAGTTGTTTTCATCAAGTATAAATAATTCATAATGATACTATTTCCTTTCAGGTCCAAGAAGTAACATGATTGATGGAGGATAAAAAAAAAGCATCCAATCCGACAATATGCACCTCAATGCAAAACTTAAAGGTGTGCATTCAAGTTCACAAATATTTTCCATAACCAACTGATCTCCTTGAAGTCAGAAATAATTATTGTAGGTTATATATCTAGGCACTTATGGTGGAAAACACCTCTCTCCATTATAGATGTTCTTGAAAATTTTGAAGTACGTAACTCTTAATATCCAAATTCCAAGACAAGAGATTAGGGAATGGCTATGGTTGAAATTCATGACTCTATAAGAATCCCAAAAGAAGATAAAAGCATACCAACACACTTCCAGGGCCGATATAATTATCGTACTCTTCAATCATTTGTACAACATCTGGTCGCCACCCAAGCAGAAGTATGCATTCTTTGGGTCCTAGACTCCGGTCCGATGCCTGCTTTGAAACCAAAAGAACATATAAGTGAACTTCCATAACATTCAATAGATGCTGTCACTTACAACACTTATCTCTTTGGAAAGCATACCTTTGCTCCCGGTTTTTGGGCACGTTTCACAATATTCGAAAGCCGTTCTTTTCTCAATTCTGAAGCAAGAGTTGGAGTATCAGCATTATTTTTGAAAACTTCCAGACTTTGTAGTGTGTTGGTTTCATCTTTTACAACACTTGACAGTGCAAGTTGTTGTTTTGTTGTCCTGTGAATAGGTGCAACTAACAATACCTACATGGATAAAAGAGAAACATGTCAGGAAGTATACAGATATGATCAGTGAAGGAATGCATGGACTAGAAATTTCAATGAAGCAGTTCTTTTCAAGCGAAATCTTGATAAGTAGTCGTATCACTCCATGTCAAGAAGTTGCCACAACTAGTTCGTGAAACTATCCGCAGTTGCATACATTCAGATATACGGACAACAATTTTAAATAATTTCTTCAGGTGTACAAGATTTAGACTATCTAATATGTCTGACACATTATATTTCTATTCAAAAAGATTATATTTCAGTCGTTAAAAATACTGCTGATCACATATGAAGTCAACTATGTTGCTCCAACTCGTCATTTTTCATGAAGTATCCGTGTCCGACGCATATCTGAACATGGCTATGAGGATATGATCCTCCAAGGACCCTCCAAATACATGGAAATCTTGGAAAAAATTGAACATACCCGTGTCCGACACTCACACCGAGTCCGAGTAACATAGGAAGTCAATATTCGGGTAATTACCAACAAGCAATATATTCTTGAATTATTAGTATTATTCCCTCTTTTACATAGTGATTTGGAGAAAAGAGTATTTTTGTACAATAACATTTCATGATGCCAAATTATGGAGCTTAACTTTTAAATGTTGAGGAATATGAATGTAAAAGTTCAAAAACTCATATTGTCTACATACTTTGTCGGTTTGCTGAAGAATTTCATCATCCCTGGGGTGGAAGTATATCTTACCACTCCGATAAAGACCACAAGCAACTGCCTGAAAAGAAATCAACATAAGAAAACAGCATGGAAGTTCTTCCTACTGATAAACACTAAGTTTTAGCAAAAAGCATTACCTCTTGAAACCCCCGTCGTATTTGTTTATACGTCAATCCTGTTAGACTAGGAAAATGGCAAAGATTGAATACATTTTCTGCAAGAACATGATCCTAATTAGTCTTGCAGCAGAAAACTACAATATAATGATATGGACAAGAATCTAAATTTGAAAATAATTTTGTATTCTCTAGAAATGGACCTTAGAGTTTCTTTTACGTGATAGAAAAGACCCTATGGAAAGAAACTGTTACCACTGGTTAAATTTTGTAGGTCAAGCTAAAATAGTACTATTAAACAAGAAAAGAACCAGAAAAGGTTTAATTGATCCGAGAAGGCAGATTCGAGACCATCCCAAATTATCCAAGAGTGTAGAAGTCTAAATGCTGTTGTCCCAAGTTTGTTTTGCCAAAAGATAGGATAAAACTTAAGATACTAGCATAAGTTAAACTTTTGACAAAGAAAAAGTGGCTATAAACAGGGAATCATAATCTTTAAGCTTTCACTGTCTTTCCAGCATCACGGTAATAAGAACTGTCAAACGAGAACTCGTACTGTACTTTGATAATTAAGCAAGTGCCTGTAGATCTTTATGAGCCCCTTTTGCCGAGAACATTGAACAAATAATTTAGAAGCAACATTTTCTACTGGCACTACTTTCAATCCAGAGATTGACTTCAAGAGCTCACATGTATTGGAATTTGAAACCTGCATCAGAATATATGCCAAATTAAACTTTGATTTTTCTTAGTAGAATAATATTGATCCTATGGTTATGCAAATGCACGTACCTCAACAATAGCGGGGACAGATTCCATCTTGGGAATAGGTTGAAGTGCTAGTACAGAGAGAAATGCATCAGTATCAACTTCATACCTAATCAGTTAACGAACTGCCGTCACTAAACTTATTATGCACTAATTAAAAATGAACATCCATAGAACTGGATAGAAATGAGCTTAGCGTAGTCTAATAGCTGCTTCTGCTATTATCTTCATTTCTCAATGCAATATACAACAAAGTTTCTGGCCTTCTTCATAGTTTTTCAAACCCTCAAGTCTGAGTTTAAGGGTCAATCATTGCGCTGCAAGTTTGAATTTGGAAACTACTAATATTATACGTAAAGTTTCAGCTAAACTAATTATCCACAAAAAAAAAAAAAACAGCTAAACTTTGCATCGTGGTTGTGTGCAGACCAGCACTCCCGAGAAAATAACCATTCTCACAGTACTCCTAAATGATATAATTTAACACTCACAAAAGAAGACCAAAAAAAAAAAAAAAAAAAACCCTAACATTTTCAAATTCCTTTACACAACCTGCAGAAAAAAAAAAAAAAAAAGAGCAGTTAAAAAGAATATATTTCTTTTAAGTTTATAGAGGTCTTACTGATCTCCTTTTGTGGGCAGTATGATAATAGCACGTGCCTTATTGGCGGCTGCTCTTTCAAATGATTTTGTCAAACTAAGGCTACAACTGCACAAGTAGAACCAATGTTTAAGAAATGGAAGCTTAATGACAACAGATAATTCTAACTCAACCAATTACAATTTGTATTTATCCCATGAAAACCTAACTGGATCGAAAATTTACGAATTGAACAAAGAAGTAAAACGATACTGAGATATAACAGATATAAAGTTTTCCTTGTGCACTACCATGTACCGAGTTGCACAGTTAGAAATTTTAGATTAAGATGTATACAAGAAACAACAACAACAAACAAAGCCCCCAGGAAAAAGGGTCAATTATTTGATCTCACATTGTGCTCTATTCAGGATAATATCTCGAGTTAGATCAATAAAGACGAGGTTCTCAATAGTTTCTTCTTTGGTGGTCTACTACTTTTGACATAAGCATCCGCTACTAAAGTGCATCACCAACAAAGCATGCCCTATCATTAACACGATTTCTAATTTAACCGATATTTATGAAGATTTAAAAATGTTTTACACTGGTTGTTGACCGCATAACATGAC
This sequence comes from Fremontodendron californicum, assembly GCA_030761205.1. Classification (NCBI taxonomy): domain Eukaryota; kingdom Viridiplantae; phylum Streptophyta; class Magnoliopsida; order Malvales; family Malvaceae; genus Fremontodendron; species Fremontodendron californicum. The sequence continues at coordinate 20,519,806 of JAULJL010000022.1, read as the reverse complement.
CATCATTTATCCAGGCTTGGAAATGACTACGAAAGGGAAACATGGATGGAGTTTGTAAATTAGGGGGAAAGTGGACATTGTTCTTATACCTCTTTGTAAGGATATCAATATGGTTAAGATCCTTGGCAATGTTGTCAGCCAGCTTGTCCACTTGCTTCCTCGGAAGATCAGACATAAGAAGAATTCTTTGCCTCCTATGAAACATAATGCAGGTAGAAGCCTATAACTACTCATAAAAAAAAAAAAAAAACCGAAAGTGGCGGCATAAAAGTTTACCTGGCTGTAGCAGTACCTAAACGCACAGCAAATTTGTGATATTTGTTTAGCTGCTTTAGTATGAAAGCCAGACGACTGTTTATACCGCAAATGATGATATGATCAGTCTCCAAAACTTGCATTTGTGCACCTTCCCTGAGTTTTTGCATGTTGTTCTGTCACCCAAAATCAAATCTAAGGTAGATTAAGTAAATAATAGGAGCTATTATAAAAAGGAAAAGGTAAAATTTGCTTTTGACAGAAGTTCTTACTCTGAATTGTTCTGTCATTGTGCTTAACAACCGAGAATAAAATAATATGCCCCATATAGCAAGAACGAAGCCAATAACACGTTCAATTCGTGTTCTTTGCTGTACACATGAATATGTTTTTCAGATGCTTAAGTTTTCAAATTCGATTTTGTAATCATGCAAGCAATATGAATGTGATCATATCTTAAAGCAACCAAATGATTAGATTCATAACACATAACGCACTCTTAAATGGGTAGATGATGAACACAGGCATGCCCATGCCTCCCAGAAGCAATCCTCTAGAGATTGTGTATTTCCCCTGTGTTAATCAAGGCATAGCTACCAGATTAGCAAACAAAATTAGCATTATAGCTATTTATCCATGAGGGATTAGTTGATTGGCAACAAATAACATACAATTATCATGTGTGAAAATGATGAATAAGGGTGGGTGAGTAACACGTAGACTGGTGTATAAGTTTCACGTCTGCTTTCAAAGGCTTATTCCATAAACAAATTCCTAGCAAATTTAAAAAAAAAAAAAAAGAAAAAAAAAAAAACAAAGATAAAACAAGCAGCACTACATCAACACCAAATATCATCCAACTTGTGCTAGATTTCATCAAGTAGTGCAGGTCTATGTTACTCGGACTCGAGTGTAAGTGTCGGATACGGGTATGTGTCCGACACGGGTATGTATATGCTCAACTTCTTTTAAGTTTTTCCATATATTTAGAGAGTTTTTGAAGGGTTATATCTCCATACCCATGTCTGGATATGCGTCGGTCACGGCTGTCGGATACGGGTACTTCAAGAAAAATGAAAAGTTGGAGCAACATAGGTACAGGTTTTCTAAGGCAAAATTCTACAATCGGCAAATCCATCAACAATGATTGATTCCATACAATACAGTACAATTGTTAGAACCGAAACAGAAACAGAATAGAAACAGAATATACTAAGAAAACTGAACAGAAACAGAAAATGCAAAGAGAGAAATTGGAAAAGTGTGTTGACTGTCAGCCCCCCCTTCCCTTCTTATACATCTATGTATTCTATACATGGAAAGCTCATCAATTACTCTACACTGTAATCCCTATCATTGTGCCTAAATATCTGGTATCTAATCCCTATCATTGTGCCTAAATACATGGGAATTAATCCCTAATGTTCAGCCTATATACATGGGAATTAGTCCCTAATGTTCAGCCTATATACATGGGAATTAGTCCCTAATGTTCAGCCTATATACATGGGAATTAATCCCTATTATTCAGCTTATATAGACAGCTAATAGTCCTAAAATAGATATGATAACATCCCCCCTCAAATTGATGCTGGTAAGTCAACCAGCAACAATTTGCCAACAAGAAATTGATGCCGCTGTCGAGTCATAGCTTTGGTGAAGACATCAGCCACTTGGAGATCAGAAGAGATGTGAGGAAGAGATATCACCCGATTTTCCAAGGTATCTCGAATAGAATGACAATCAACTTCAATGTGCTTGGTGCGTTCATGGAAAACAGGATTGGTGGCAATCTGAATAGCACTAGTGTTATCAGCATGTAGAGGAGTAGAAGTAGTCTGAGGAAACCCAAGCTCTTCAAGAAGACCACGTAACCATACAATTTCAGAACAAGCAGTAGACATTGCACGATACTCGGCTTCAGTAGATGATTTAGAAACACGATCTTGTTTCTTACACCTCCAAGAAATTAAAGCATCACCTAAAAACATACACCATCCCGTAGTAGATCGACGTGTATCTGGACACCCAGCCCAATCAGCATCACTATAGGCAACAAGTTGAAGAGAGGAGCCAGTAGGGAAGAACAACCCACGAGTAGGTGAACCTCGAAGATAGCGAATGATGCGTCGAACTGCAGCAAGATGTAGATGCCGAGGAGAAGACATAAACTGACTGACCTGATGAACAGCATAGGAGATATCAGGTCGCGTAGTGGTCAAGTAGATAAGACTCCCAACCAGACGCCGATAGAGAGTAGGATCATCGAGAATATTCCCTTCATCTTTCCTGTATTTGACATTTACCTCCATAGGAGTATCAACAGAAGAAGTGTCCTCCAAACCAGCTAAAGTAATAAGATCTTGAATATACTTATGCTGGTTTACAAAAATACCATTGGCCCGATGATGGACTTCTAATCCTAAGAAGTATGTAAGCTGGCCAAGATCTTTCATATGAAAAGTGGCATGTAACATCTGCTGAAGCTTAGTAATCAAATTGCCGTCAGTACCAGTAATAATAATATCATCCACATAAACCAAGAGAAGGACTATACCCGATGCAGACGTATGGAAGAAGAGAGAAGAATCATACTGACTTTGTGTAAAACTGAAGGAAATAAGTGTACTGCGAAACTTCTCAAACCAAGCCCGGGGTGCTTGCTTGAGTCCATACAAAGAACGCCTTAGCTTACAGACATCATGAGGAGAAGAAGTAGTCATGCCAGAGGGAAGCTTCATGTAAATCTCTTCCTGGAGATCACCATGAAGAAAGGCATTCTTCACATCCATTTGATGCAGTTGCCACGACTGTGAAGCAGCAACAGCTAAGATGGTTCGAACCGTGGTCATTTTGGCAACAGGAGCAAATGTCTCCTCATAATCAATCCCATATTCCTGTTTGTTACCGAGAGCTACAAGGCGAGCTTTGTACCTGTCCAAAGAGCCATCAGAACGAAGTTTTACAGAGAAAACCCATTTACTCCCAATAGGTTTGACTGTAGGAGGACAAGGAACAATATCCCAAGTGTGATTCTCCTCAAGTGCTTGAAGTTCTACTCGCATTGCATTTTGCCAACACTCATGTTCCATGGCCTGTTTGTAGCAAGAGGGAATGGAAATAGTAGATAAAGTAGTAACAAGAGAAACAGGAGAGAAGAAACCATACCGATTAGGGGGTCGAGAAAGACGAGTAGACCGACGAAGAGTGGTGGAAGCAGGAGCAGGATCAGGTGCCGAGGCAAGATCGGAAGGAGGCACAGAGGAAGTGGAACCAGACTCATGTCTTCTCCGTCGTCCATAGACAAAACCAGGTTTAAACCTTTCTACAAGTGTTGGGGAATCAGAAAAACTAGGCAGAAGGGATAAAGATGCAGATGGCAGCTCAACATGAGATGGAAAAAAATATTGATTTTCAAAGAAAATCACATTCCTAGAAACTCTTATACGACGAGCCTGAGGATCATAACAAACATATCCCTTTTGAGAGATAGCATAACCAAGAAAAACACACTTAACAGACTGAGCAGTAAGTTTATGACGTTCATGAGTAGGGAGATGCACAAAACAAACACAACCAAAGGTACGTAGATCGGAATAGGAAGGAGAATGACCAAACAACTTAAAGAAAGGAGAAACATGATTTAACGTAGGAGAGGGTAAGCGATTGATCAAATGAACAACAGTAGAAAGTGCTTCACACCAAAAACGAGGAGGAACAGATGATTCAAGTAAAATAGTTCTTACCACATCAAGAAGATGTCGATTTTTCCTCTCAGCAACACCGTTTTGTTGTGGTGTCGAAGGACAAGAACGCTGAGAGAAGATCCCTTTGCTTTGAAGAAAATTTTGAAACTCATTAGACATGTATTCACCGCCCGAATCAGAGCGTAATACTTTGATGCTGGTAGAAAATTGAGTTTCAATAAGTGCAAGAAAGCGCTTAAAGACTAAAAAAACTTCGGCTTTAGCCCGAAGGAAGTAAACCCAAGTAAACCGACTAAAATCATCAATGAAGGTAACAAAATACTTGTAATGCGCATGAGAAACAATAGGTGCAATCCCCCAAACATCACTATGAATAACATCAAAACATTGTGATGCACGAGATGCATGATGAGGAAAGGGTAGAATTTTACTTTTGCCAAGTTTGCATGATGGACAATCAAAAGAGAGATCAAGAGAAGAACATGCTTTATTTCTCAATAATCCTGAATGTGACAAAGTACGAAGTACATCAGAGTTTGGGTGACCTAGACGTCTATGCCATAGATTATTTCTAGAACCAACAATATTACATGCAAATGAAAGTAAAGGAGAACTAGGGATAATAGTGGAAGGAGAAACATGAAGAGGAAAGAGTCGGCCCACTTTAGGCCCCTTCGCGATCATCTTCCCTGACACTTGATCCTGCACAACACAACCAGAACGAGAGAAATGGACATTACAATTATTATCAACCAATTGACCAACAGAAATAAGATTTGTGGAGAGGGCAGGAGACACAAAAACATCAGTTAAGGAAGAGGAAAGATCACCAACAGCACTGATAGGCAGAGAACTGCCATCAGCGGTGTTAATTGTCAGATTTCCATCGTAATTTCTGACATTGGAAAGAGGGACAACAGTATTGGTCATATGATTAGAGGCACCAGAGTCAAAATACCATGGCTTAGAATAAACTTTATGATTACCTGAGAGTCCAAAAGTAGAAAAAGCAGAAATGATTATCTGTTGTACCATTTCGGGAGTGAGTGTGTTCGGGTTTGCTAAGGTTGTAGAAGAAGGAATAGGAACAACCGGCGAGGCAGCAGGCAATGCAGTAGAACAAGAAGCACCAGTGGAGGCATGATAGGCAGTACCCAGCTTCCGTTCAGGTCGAATGGGACAAGCAGAGATGATATGACCCTGTTTCTTGCAGTAGTTACAGAACTTCTTGGGACAATCCCGAGCAATATGACCAAAAGCTTTACAACTAAAGCACTGGACAGCACGCATATCTCTACCCTTATTCCTTCCCTGTGCTGCATAAGCCATAGAGACAGGTACACTAACATTAGCCCGATGTTCCATGGCAGCCTGAGTTACCAAACGCTGCTCCTCTCGAAGAAGTTCACTCAAACAGGCATCCAGAGATGGTACAGGATGACGATTCATCAGATTAGACCGAGCAATTTCAAAATCAGGTCGTAGCTTCATTAAGAATTGATCGCGCTTGCTAGTTGCATGCACGGCCTGGACAGCAGAGAGAGCTGCAACAGGAACATTAGCATAAACAATATCCGAATAATCAGCCCAAAGGGTTTGAAAACCAGAAAAATATTCCTCAATTGAGAGACTTCCATGTGTGAAATTAGCCATCTCATATTCCAGTTGAAATCTCCTAGCGGAGTTGTCTTGATTGTAAACTGTGTTGAGATAATTCCACATAGTAGCAGCGGTTTTATAAGGTTTCAGGTTGAGAACAAGATGAGGCTCAACCGAGCTAAGGATCCAAGTCATAACCCTAGCATCTTTAATTTCCCACTTAGACAAAGCCTCCGCATCTAGAGGTGCGGGAGCACTCCCATCAATATGACCCCACAATTCTTTTCCTTTCACAAATAATCGAAATTGAAACTCCCAAGCAGAATAATTTTTGCCAGTAAACCTAATAGGAAATGATTCCAACTTATCCGATGACATGATGCAACCAAGATGCAGAAAAAATATCCCACCAAAAAAAAACACCTCTAGAAAAAAATACCCAAGAAAAAATAGCCACAAAATCGAATCAACACCCACTGTTGATGTCGACAGAAACCCAAAAAATACCCACTGACCGAATCTGAAACCCAAGAAGAACTGAAACCCAAGAAAAAAATTCCCAAGAAGAACTGAAACCCAAGAAAAAAAATACCCAAGAAGAACTGAAACCCAAGAAAAAAATATGCTCACTGACTGAAACTGAACAGAAGAACAGAAACCAAGAAAAAAAATGCCCACTGACCGAAACTAAACCCAAGAAAAAATCGAACCTGCTCTTGATACTATGTTAGAACCGAAACAGAAACAGAATATACTAAGAAAACTGAACAGAAACAGAAAATGCCAAGAGAGAAATTGGAAAAGTGTGTTGACTGTCAGCCCCCCCTTCCCTTCTTATACATCTATGTATTCTATACATGGAAAGCTCATCAATTACTCTACACTGTAATCCCTATCATTGTGCCTAAATATCTGGTATCTAATCCCTATCATTGTGCCTAAATACATGGGAATTAGTCCCTAATGTTCAGCCTATATACATGGGAATTAGTCCCTAATGTTCAGCCTATATACATGGGAATTAGTCCCTAATGTTCAGCCTATATACATGGGAATTAATCCCTATTATTCAGCTTATATAGACAGCTAATAGTCCTAAAATAGATATGGTAACAACAATTTCTTTGTCATTATTTAATGAAGTTACAACATAGAGAAATAACAAAGAGAGATACTAAGGTTTTGAAAAGTACTAACAATCTAATGGGGAATCATAAACAAATGAGAAACAATTAAAGTTACAACATTCACTATGACAAATGCTTACATTAAACAACCTTTGACATAGTCTTGTACCTTCGATGAATTCAAGACATATCAAAGTTAAAATGAATAGAAGACATGATAATGATAGAAGAAATTCTTGGTTCAAGTAGTATGTCAAGACAAACAATATTACATGTATAACATCTTATTTCTTTTCTCATTTCTCTTTAGTCCTGGTCAGATTATAAAACCCAACGAAGAAGGGCTAAAAGGGATAAATGTAATTTTTCTGAGGAACATGTTACCATATCGATTTTAGGACTATTAGCTGTCTATTTTACCATATGTATAGGCTGAACATTAGGGATTAATTCCCATGTATATAGGCTGAACATTAGGGATTAGATACCAGATATTTAGGCTGAACATTAGGGATTACAGTGTAGAGATATGATGAGCTTTCCATGTATAGCATACAAAGATTAATATAAAAAGGGAAGGGGGGGCTGACAGTGAACACACACTTTTCCAAAACCTCTCTTGTGATTTTCTGTTTCTGTTCAGTTTTCTTGGCCTATTCTGTTTCTGTTTCGGTTTTAACATGGTATCAAGAGCTGGTTCGATTTTTTCTTGGGTTTAGTTTTGGTCAGTGGGCATTTTTTTTCTTGGGTTTCTGTTCTTCTGATCAGTTTCAGTCAGTGAGCATATTTTTTTCTTGGGTTTCAGTTCTTCTTGGGTATTTTTTTTTCTTGGGTTTCAGTTTCGGTCAGTGGGTAATTTTTTTTGGGTTTCTGTCGACATCAACAGTGGGTGTTGATTCGATTTCGTGGGATATTTTTTTTCTACATCTTGCTGGCATCATGTCATCGGATAAGTTGGAATCGTTTCCTATTAGGTTTACTGGCAAAAATTATTCTACCTGGGAGTTTCAATTTCGATTATTTGTGAAAGGAAAAGAATTGTGGGGTCATATTGATGGGAGTGCTCCCGCACCTCTAGATGCGGAGGCTTTGTCTAAGTGGAAAATTAAGGATGCTAGGGTTATGACTTGGATCCTTAGCTCGGTTGAGCCTCATCTTGTTCTCAACCTGAAACCTTATAAAACCGCTGCTACTATGTGAAATTATCTCAACACAGTTTACAATCAAGACAACTCTGCTAGGAGATTTCAACTGGAATATGAGATGGCTAATTTCACACATGGAAGTCTCTCAATTGAGGAATATTTTTCTGGTTTTCAAATCCTTTGGGCTGATTATTCGGATATTGTTTATGCTAATGTTCCTGCTGCAGCTCTCTCTGCTGTCCAGGCCGTGCATGCAACTAGCAAGCGCGATCAATTCTTGATGAAGTTACGACCTGATTTTGAAATTGCTCGGTCTAATCTGATGAATCGTCATCCTGTACCATCTCTGGATGCCTGTTTGAGTGAACTTCTTCGAGAGGAGCAGCGTTTGGTAACTCAGGCTGCCATGGAACATCGGGCTAATGTTAGTGCACCTGTCTCTATGGCTTATGCAGCACAGGGAAGGAATAAGGGTAGAGATATGCGTGCTGTCTAGTGATTTAGTTGTAAAGCTTTTGGTCATATTGCTCGGGATTGTCCCAAGAAGTTCTGTAACTACTGCAAGAAACAGGGTCATATCATCTCTGCTTGTCCCATTCGACCTGAACGGAAGCCGGGGTACTGCCTATCATGCCTCCACTGGTGCTTCTTGTTCTACTGCATTGCCTGCTGCCTCGCCGGTTGTTCCTATCCCTTCTTCTACAGCCTTAGCAAACCCGACCACACTCACTCCTGAAATGGTACAACAGATGATCATTTCTGCTTTTTCTACTTTTGGACTCTCAGGTAATAATAGAGTTTCTTCTAAGCCATGGTATTTTGACTCTGGTGCCTCTAACCATATGACCAATACTGTTGTCCCTCTTTCCAATGTCAGAAATTACGATGGAAATCTGACAATTAACACCGCTGATGGCAGTTCTCTGCCTATCAGTGCTGTTGGTGATCTTTCCTATTCCTTAACTGATGTTTTTGTGTCTCCTGCCCTCTCCACAAATCTTATTTCTGTTGGTCAATTGGTTGATAATAATTGTAATGTCCATTTCTCTCGTTCTGGTTGTTTTGTGCAGGATCAAGTGTCAGGGAAGATGATCGCGAAGGGGCCTAAAGTGGGCCGACTCTTTCCTCTTCATGTTTCTCCTTCCACTATTATCCCTAGTTCTCCTTTACTTTCATTTGCATGTAATGTTGTTGGTTCTAGAAATAATATGTGGCATAGACGTCTAGGTCACCCAAACTCTGATGTACTTCGTACTTTGTCACATTCAGGATTATTGGGAAATAAAGCATGTTCTTCTCTTGATCTCTCTTTTGATTGTCCATCATGCAAACTTGGAAAAAGTAAAGTTCTACCCTTTCCTCATCATGCATCTCGTGCATCACAATGTTTTGATGTTATTCATAGTGATGTTTGGGGGATTGCACCTATTGTTTCTCATGCGCATTACAAGTATTTTGTTACCTTCATTGATGATTTTAGTCGGTTTACTTGGGTTTACTTCCTTCGGGCTAAGGCCGAAGTTTTTTTAGTCTTTAAGCGCTTTCTTGCACTTCTTGAAACTCAATTTTCTACCAGCATCAAAGTATTACGCTCTGATTCGGGCGGTGAATACATGTCTAATGAGTTTCAAAATTTTCTTCAAAGCAAAGGGATCTTCTCTCAGCGTTCTTGTCCTTCGACACCACAACAAAACGGTGTTGCTGAGAGGAAAAATCGACACCTTCTTGATGTGGTAAGAACTATTTTACTTGAATCATCTGTTCCTCCTCGTTTTTGGTGTGAAGCACTTTCTACTGCTGTTCATTTGATCAATCGCTTACCCTCTCCTACGTTAAATCATGTTTCTCCTTTCTTTAAGTTGTTTGGTCATTCTCCTTCCTATTCTGATCTACGTACCTTTGGTTGTGTTTGTTTTGTGCATCTCCCTACTCATGAACGTCATAAACTTACTGCTCAGTTTGTTAAGTGTGTTTTTCTTGGTTATGCTAGCTCTCAAAAGGGATATGTTTGTTATGATCCTCAGGCTCGTCGTATAAGAGTTTCTAGGAATGTGATTTTCTTTGAAAATCAATATTTTTTTCCATCTCATGTTGAGCTGCCATCTGCATCTTTATCCCTTCTGCCTAGTTTTTCTGATTCCCCAACACTTGTAGAAAGGTTTAAACCTGGTTTTGTCTATGGACGACGGAGAAAACATGAGTCTGGTTCCACTTCCTCTGTGCCTCCTTCCGATCTTGCCTCGGCACCTGATCCTGCTCCTGCTTCCACCACTCTTCGTCGGTCTACTCGTCTTTCTCGACCCCCTGATCGGTATGGTTTCTTCTCTCCTGTTTCTCTTGTCACTACTTTATCTACTATTTCCATTCTCTCTTGCTACAAACAGGCCATGGAACATGAGTGTTGGCAAAATGCAATGCGAGTAGAACTTCAAGTACTTGAGGAGAATCACACTTGGGATATTGTTCCTTGTCCTCCTACAGTCAAACCTATTGGGAGTAAATGGGTTTTCTCTGTAAAACTTCGTTCTGATGGCTCTTTGGACAGGTACAAAGCTCGCCTTGTAGCTCTCGGTAACAAACAGGAATATGGGATTGATTATGAGGAGACATTTGCTCCTGTTGCCAAAATGACCACGGTTCGAACCATCTTAGCTGTTGCTGCTTCACAGTCGTGGCAACTGCATCAAATGGATGTGAAGAATGCCTTTCTTCATGGTGATCTCCAGGAAGAGATTTACATGAAGCTTCCCTCTGGTATGACTACTTCTTCTCCTCATGATGTCTGTAAGCTAAGGCGTTCTTTGTATGGGCTCAAGCAAGCACCCCGGGCTTGGTTTGAGAAGTTTCGCAGTACACTTATTTCCTTCAGTTTTACACAAAGTCAGTATGATTCTTCTCTCTTCTTCCATACGTCTGCATCGGGTATAGTCCTTCTCTTGGTTTATGTGGATGATATTATTATTACTGGTACTGACGGCAGTTTGATTACTAAGCTTCAGCAGATGTTACATGTCACTTTTCATATGAAAGATCTTGGCCAGCTTACATACTTCTTAGGATTAGAAGTCCATCATCGGGCCAATGGTATTTTTGTAAACCAGCATAAGTATATTCAAGATCTTATTACTTTAGCTGGTTTGGAGGACACTTCTTCTGTTGATACTCCTATGGAGGTAAATGTCAAATACAGGAAAGATGAAGGGAATCTTCTCGATGATCCTACTCTCTATCGGCGCCTGGTTGGGAGTCTTATCTACTTGACCACTACGCGACCTGATATCTCATATGCTGTTCATCAGGTCAGTCAGTTTACGTCTTCTCCTAGGCATCTACATCTTGCTGCAGTTCGACGCATCATTCGCTATCTTCGAGGTTCACCTACTCGTGGGTTGTTCTTCCCTACTGGCTCCTCTCTTCAACTTGTTGCCTATAGTGATGCTGATTGGGCTGGGTGTCCAGATACACGTCGATCTACTACGGGATGGTGTATGTTTTTAGGTGATGCCTTAATTTCTTGGAGGTGTAAGAAACAAGATCGTGTTTCTAAATCATCTACTGAAGCCGAGTATCGTGCAATGTCTACTGCTTGTTCTGAAATTGTATGGTTACGTGGTCTTCTTGAAGAGCTTGGGTTTCCTCAGACTACTTCTACTCCTCTACATGCTGATAACACTAGTGCTATTCAAATTGCCACCAATCCTGTTTTCCATGAACGCACCAAGCACATTGAAGTTGATTGTCATTCTATTCGAGATACCTTGGAAAATCGGGTGATATCTCTTCCTCACATCTCTTCTGATCTCCAAGTGGCTGATGTCTTCACCAAAGCTATGACTCGACAGCGGCATCAATTTCTTGTTGGCAAATTGTTGCTGGTTGACTTACCATCATCAATTTGAGGGGGGATGTTACCATATCTATTTTAGGACTATTAGCTGTCTATTTTACCATATGTATAGGCTGAACATTAGGGATTAATTCCCATGTATATAGGCTGAACATTAGGGATTAGATACCAGATATTTAGGCTGAACATTAGGGATTACAGTGTAGAGATATGATGAGCTTTCCATGTATAGCATACAAAGATTAATATAAAAAGGGAAGGGGGGGCTGACAGTGAACACACACTTTTCCAAAACCTCTTTTGTGATTTTCTGTTTCTGTTCAGTTTTCTTGGCCTATTCTGTTTCTGTTTCGATTTTAACAGAACATAGTCCAAAGTATAAAAGTTATTGCAGCAAAATTAAACATAGCAGAACTTCACAAAGCCTAACATCCCATTTACCATAAACATGCCACAATCATATATAAACTAATATTCAAATAACCAAGATTGATTGTAGATTACCTAAACTTGAAGAACAGGAAACCACCAATAACAACAAATGAGAAGCATGCTACAAGGAGAACCACAAGAAACCTACAAATGTTAGAAACAAGTGAATCACTCAATTCTGAACAAAAGTTATATATATTAAACAAAACATAGGCAACATAAACAACTTTTAACCTCTGACATGTTTTATTCAGCAGAAGCAAGTTGATTATGATTGTACATAGTTTACACTTTTTGGGATCTACCAAGAATTTAAACTAGATTAGCAATATATTAAACAAAAAATCATATACAAGGTCTCTTGTGAAGCTCTAAGTAAGATTTCTAGTTTCAACCTTGAACATACTTATTTTCCAGGACTTATTTCAGCTAAGAATACTTTGGCACTAAAAAGGCATTGTTTTCCTCATTCATCCATGTTAAGCATCCAACCAAAAACCTATTGGCAATAGGTGGAGAGGCCTAACTTGAATATAATACTATAGGAAACACCACTTAACCTCACAAGGAGTGGACAACCTCGCATGGAGTAACAAGCATGAAGAGCAGAATAAATCTGAGCTTTGATACCATGTTAAGCATCCCACCTAAAACCAGTTGGTAGTAGGTGGACAGGCCAAACTTGAATATAAAACCACAGGAAACCCAAGAATTAACAGATGTGAGATAATAACACCTAAAAATCCATAAACCTTTTTTGGCCAGTATAGATACACAATTTAGAATCAATATTAGCTTCTTAACATAATTTATTACTATTCAGTCAATATTGGTTTCTTAGCATACTTAATTTATTACTATTCAATCATTATTAATAACCAAACATCAGACTAAAAGCTTAAATTGATAGGTCGAGGCAAACTGACATTATGTCTCCTAACACTCCCCTTCACTTGCAAGCCCACGGGGATCTGCAAATGGAAGTGGTCCAAGACAGGCCCTATGTCCACTTACCATTTGATGATATTAATGTTAACATAACAAGGGTTGCCAGGCCATTAAGTCAACCTTGATTTGATTCCATGATAGCCAACTGGCCTAAAAGCTTACACTAACAGATGGTGGCCAAACTAGCATTGTATCTCCAAAACATTTTTGATCCCTGCCAAAGCTGCATGTTATCAATTTACTCTGAAAATAAGTTCATACTTATTAAAAGGGATCACTCATCAGAGTCTTGGTAAAGCAGGTCCTAAGGAGGGTCATCCTACATGACCTATGCTTGAGTATGCTTGCACAAAGTGACCATTCTTAATTGTAGAACCGCCATTTTTGCACTAATCATCATCAGGTTTTTGTCATTGTACTGGAGAATGGCCACGCATTATTACTAAGTCCAGCCAAAAGTCATAAAAAAGGATCACTAGAAACAACAGAAAGCACCATGAATACAACTCAAACCAGAAAAATCTAGGATGGTAAGTTTCACTTACGTGGCAACATTTTTCTCCAGTTGAATGTTGAATAAATACAGTAACCGCGCAAAGTTCCATCTAATATCCTGAATCGAAGGCAAGGACACGTCCAAGTTAAGAGGCTTTGGTTTATTCAAGGAATTAGATATGCAGGCAAGAGGTAATCTTCTAGCCGCCAAAGTCTGAAGTAGATGTGGAAATAAGTCTTGGACCATCTTTATTAATGTGTTGAAGAAACCTAATTGCATTAGTCTCAGTAAGAAAAATGATGACATAGTTCCAGTGATCAGTTTAGCTTGATGACCCTGCAGCTGTAGTGATGACAATCAAGAAAATTAGGACATTAAAAGCTGCAGCTTATCCCCCATCAACCTTATGGCTTTGTACCATCCAAGAAAAGAAAAAGAATGACCATGCAGCAAGTTTCTACAAGACAAACTAATGATAATGTAGAAATAGCAGGCAAAGTAAGTGAACCCCTCATTGTTTATCACAGCATCCTGTAGAAAAATAAAGGTGCAATAATACAGATGAAAAATCAGAAGTGCAAGCTTCCACAGCAGCCAAATGAACAAGGTAACTTTGAGCATCACCAAATAGTTCAGTAAATAGCAAGATTGCATTATTATAAGAAGTCCAGAATATTGTAAAAAACAATGTCAACAAACTTCAATATTCATTTTCTTATGAAGAAAGAAGGTATTATGCAGCAAGCATATCTCCTTGCTTTTGGTTTTCACTCATTTATATCCTCAACCCAACAATAGGTTATTCTGATTTCTTTTTGTCTTTTCATTCTACTATATTTTATAAATCTATTAGGTTCATATCCAGGGTGGCAAGTCCATCACTAATTTATTAAACAATAGGAGTCATTGTGCACAGTGAAGCTTGTACCTGATCAATTCTTGACTTAAGTTGCTTTATACCCAACTAGCCTCCTTTATCAGTTTTTTCCCTTCATTTACTGAAGAGGAAGAATACCTTTTTTTTTGGATGGAAAGAGGAAGACAATATTGTAATCAAAGAAGACTCATGTTATGGTAGCATATACTGAAAAAGCTCCTATTACCTTCATTTGATCTTAAAGCAATTTCTATTCTGCTGCAGCATTCAGATTTTTTTGTCAAACCTATTGTCCCTTGGTTCCTATGATTTTATCCCATCTAGAGAACAAATTTCTCCGATGCATCCTGCTCTCTCGTCTTGCTTCAGTGCCACTTCAAATTCATCCTTCCACCATTCCTCCTCCTCCATAAGTTCATCTACTTTCTGTTTTCCAGCATTCCTACTGCTTCATCAATGTCTACCAGAGACTTTCCTCTCCACAACCAACAAATCCTTCCTCTGATCTCTTCTTGTTCCTGTACCACCATAATTAAGCTGCAAAAAATCCCTCACACGCTAAAAGGTGCCACTGTAGATATGAAGCTTCCATAAGGCATCAACTTCATTTCAGCACAGAGTGAGCAGATTAAACAGAAACTTCTATGCTATACCTCGGTCCAACTACTTTCGTCTAAGAAACAATATAAGATGCAATATGGAAACAATCAGTAAGCAACCCGATAATGCAGTCCTTACTGTTTGAGATCTGTTCTGTAACTCTCATATCAATACTGATATGACGTGATTGCAACTATATCGTTCATAGTACAGTCACTAACAGGCACACAAAAGATTAGGCAGCATGAGTATGCAAAAAAATGGCTCAATCCTGCTCCACTCCAGAAAATAAAGAAAGACCAAAAAAGAAGAAAAAAAAACAATCAACCAGCAGATGCATACAACACTCATGAAAACAAAATAATTATTAATATAGAAGATACTTAATGATTGGAAAAAGAAAAATATATCATAAACCCAGGTCACAAATTGAAAGAACATATCTATTTATAACATCAAGAAAGAACATCCATTTAACACTTTTGGAATCCAAGATTTAAGCCTCACCTGAGAACTATTCTGTAGATCAATCCTAAAGAATTTGACATTTGAATTATTTGAAACACACTCCAGCTTATCCATTGCTTTTTGACAAGTAACTTTCCATTTTCCTGGAGAAGGAAAGCTATCACATTTCTTTTGAAACATGAAAATATATATATATATATATTTTTTTTTTTAAATAAGGAAAAAAAAAAGGAAGAAGAAGAGATTTTAACATACTTTCCAAAGGAACTAAACATGAGGCCAATCCTCATAAATATAAATTAGAAAGCACAATTTGAAGTGTAATGTAACTATGGGCTTGTAAAACACAAACTAGCATATTTCTTTTTCATAGCCCTACTTCCTTTCTGCAGCTGTTCCCAACATGGGTAACAATTGTTCATATCATAAGTTGAATCAAGCACAAAGTTAACAGTTTGGTTTACCTTTTCATGTTGTTGAGGTCAAAAACAGATTGACCCACTTAACATACTTATCAAACAAGTTAGGATTAGCTTGCACAACTACAAATCAACCACAATGAGTAGTCATGTTATGTGGACTCAATTAATGTAACAATCCGAAATTCCAAATTTACCTATTTACCTAGATAGAAATTTGACAAAGAGTGATTAAAACAGTAAGAGATCCACAGTTAACATCAATAGATAAAGATTAATTACTTATTGATGAACAGAACATAGGTATCGATTTGACAAACTCTTAATGCAGATGGCTAGGACTCACCTCCATTGTGTATAAAGTTATGCGCATTGTTAGATGAAGAATTGTTCCACCAAAAGCTGCATAGCCTTGATTTCTGGAGAAGTATCATATTGTTTGAGCCTCTTATGCCTTGTGTTCTACAACAAAATTCAAGAACTTCATATGTATAATCCAAACAACCTTTTTTTTCATTCATGTAGCAGAGCTCTCCTACATCCAACTACATAAAATGAAAAAGAAAAGGCAATACTTCACAGCACATGCTCTGTCTGAAACCACAAACTTTCCTTCAGAAATATATAATTATCTGATTGATCAGGCAAAAAGGCAAGGGAAGAAAAAGAAAAGGCAATCTTGTCTTTGATCAAACAGTTTAACCTCAAATCACTACTTGCAGAAGTGGCATCAATACCACCCATGCTTCAAGAACAGGTCAACCCAATTGTAAGGATCTTTTGCAACAATACCTATCTCATTTAGCTGTCACTTTAGCTTTGAGAAAGTGCAACAGTAAAAAATATTGATGCTTTTTTAAGCCCACTGCTGTACCAACACTTTTTCGAACAGGGTTCACTACTTAGAAATTTAATCCCACATCCACATTCAGATTAACTCACAATCCCACTAAATAAGCCCTTTCCTTTGATTTATAAATAGTAAAAAAAAGAAATGAGTCTGACAGATCAGGAACCAATCACACTTAATTAAGATTAATAATACAAATCCCTGCTCACTAGTCACAAGTCACAACTCTCTTCAGCTAGTTGATTAACTATATCTATATCTACTACTATAGCCATGAAAGTGCATAGAATGCCAATGCTTTGGGGACTTGCAAACTTGGTCCAAGGCAGATAAAAAACGCACATAGGTGATAGGACCCCCAAGAACCAAATCTTCAACAGCATAAGTAATCATATAGAGAAATTGACTTCAATCGTAGAGTTCATCAACAATAAAGATTTAGAGGAAAATGAATGTTTTAAAATCATATGATCACCAATGTTAGAACTTATATAAGAAAGTCCCACATCGGTGGGAGCAACGAAGGAGTTCCTCCTTGAAGGCTATATAAAGAGCCTTAAGGAGAAGTATTAAAACCATCCCAAGAATTATCTCTTCCTCTCTTGTATACTTTCTTATATTCTTTGTGAGGTTGTTCTCTCCTAGTATTTAGAGAGAGGTGTTGTAATATTTTCTCATAGTGAAATTCTTCTAGTCTTGCCCCGTGGTTTTTCCCTTTATTCATTGAGGGTTTTCCACGTTAAATTTTGTGTGTTCAGTTCCTATTTTCTCATCTCTTATTTTAGTTGTGAGACACTATTCCGTCACTCTGGTACTTAACAGTGGTATCAGAGCATAATATTTTCCGACACTATTCCGTCACTCTGGTACTATTCCGTCACTCTGGTACTCTGGCATGAGAGGGCATAATATTTTCTCATAGTGAAATTCTTCTAGTCTTGCCCCGTGGTTTTTCCCTTTATTCATTGAGGGTTTTCCACGTTAAATTTTGTGTGTTCAGTTCCTATTTTCTCATCTCTTATTTTAGTTGTGAGACACTATTCCGTCACTCTGGTACTTAACAGTGGTATCAGAGCCATTGGTTCGTGGTCCTTATTCCGCTGCAGTGAAAGTGTTGGTTCTTAGTATGCTCTGTGGTTGCAGTATTGTCTGATCTTCCACATCAGAAAAGAATTATTCTTGTTGCTGGAAATAAAGTGTGGTAGTGTGAAAGTGTCTAGGGAAGTTCTGGCTAGGAAAGACTTGGTATTTAAGTGTGTCTATCAGTGACCCACCTCTCTTTCCTGGGAACCTACCTGGTGCACTATTCACGGGCTACGGTCACTGTTCCAGTATACGGGCTATTCAATTGTACTGTACTATTCACAGATACGGTTATTATTCATACGTGTGGTTGTATACTTTTGCAGTAATTGTTAACGTATACTGGATTTGTTCTAGTGTACGACATACGTACAATACTGTTCACGTATACGGTACTATTCACGGTGAAATAGTGTAACTCGCTTCAGTTCGTGTACAACCATGGCAGCAAAATTCGAGATAGAGAAGTTCAGTGGGAGAAATTTCTCCTTGTGGAAATTGAAGATAAGAGCAATTTTGAGGAAGGATAATTGTCTAGAAGCAATTGAAAGTAGACCCACAGAAATGACTGATGAAAAGTGGAAAGAGAAGGATGACAATGCTGTTGCCAATCTGCACCTAGCAATGGCGGATTCAGTTTTGTCAAGTGTTGCAGAGAAGAAGACTGCAAAGGAGATTTGGGATGTTCTAAACAAATTGTACGAGGTGAAGTCACTTCACACCAGAATATTCTTGAAGAGGAAACTCTACACTCTTCGAATGAGTGAATCCACGTCGGTAACGGATCACATCAACACTCTGAATACGCTATTTGCTCAACTCACAGCATCAGATTTCAAAATAGCGGAAAATGAACGTGCGGAACTTCTACTTCAGAGTTTACCAGATTCGTATGATCAACTCATCATCAATATCACAAATAACAATGTAAGTGACTCTCTTCACTTTGATGATGTTGCCGGTGCTATTCTTGAAGAAGAATCCAGGCGCAAGAATAAGGAGGAAAGGTCAGAAAATTCAAAGCAAGCAGAGGCTTTAACGGTGATGAGAGGCAGATCAACAGAACGTGGCTCCAGTGGGAGTCAGAATCATGGTAGATCAAAATCTCGAAGAAGGAAGAATCTTAAATGCTACAATTGTGGCATGAGAGGGCACTCGAAGAAGGAGTGTTGGCATAATAAGAAGGGTGGAGAAAAGAATTCTGAAACATCAACCTCCCAAGGTTGTGTTGCAAGTACCTCAGATGATGGAGAAATCTTGTATAGTGAAGCAGCGACTAGTTCTAAAGGCGGAAAGAAACTCAATGATGTCTGGATAATGGATTCAGGTGCGACATGGCACATGACTCCACACCGAGATTGGTTTTGCACTTATGAACCTATTTCGGAAGGATCTGTGTTCATGGGAAATGATCACGCCTTAGATATTGCTGGAGTCGGTACCGTCAGATTAAAAATGCATGATGGTACTGTTCGCAAAATTCAAGGGGTACGACATGTGAAGGGCTTAAAGAAGAACTTATTGTCAATTGGACAATTGGATGACCTCGGGTGCAAGATCCACACTGAATGTGGAATATTGAAAGTAGTGAAAGGAAACCTTGTGGTGATGAAAGCAGAGAAGATCACAAGCAATCTATACATGCTTTTGGGAGAGACGTTGCAAGAGGCAGATGCATCAGTTGCAGCAGCCAGCCAAGAAGAAACGACGATGATGTGGCATCGCAGATTAGGCCATATGTCAGAGCGAGGCTTGAAAGTCCTTGCAGAACGCAATCTCCTGCCCGGGCTCAAGATGGTCAATTTACCTTTCTGTGAGCACTGTGTGATAAGCAAGCAGCATAGATTGAAGTTTGCTAAAGTAACTACAAGAAGCAAACACATACTGGACTTAATCCATTCTGATGTGTGGGAGTCACCAGAAATATCCCTGGGTGGAGCAAAGTATTTTGTATCATTCATTGATGACTATTCCAGGAGATTATGGGTGTACCCAATCAAGAAGAAGTCAGATGTGTTTCCAGTATTCAAGGAGTTCAAAGCACAAGTAGAGCTTGAAACTGGGAAAAGAATCAAGTGCTTGAGGACAGACAATGGAGGAGAATATGTAGACGGTAACTTTCTAGCATTCTGTAAGAAAGAGGGTATTATGAGACAATTCACGGTTGCACATACGCCTCAACAGAATGGTGTAGCAGAGCGGATGAACAGAACTCTCCTAGATAGAACAAGAGCCATGCTGAGAACAGCGGGATTGGCCAAATCTTTCTGGGCAGAAGCAGTCAAAACCACCTGTTATGTGATAAATCGATCACCATCAACGGCGATTGGTTTGAAGACGCCTATGGAGATGTGGAAAGGAAAGCCAGCTGATTATTCTTCTCTACATGTGTTTGGATGTCCTGTGTACGTGATGTACAACTCCCAAGAAAGAACAAAGCTGGATCCAAAATCTAGAAAATGTATATTCTTGGGTTATGCTGACGGTGTTAAGGGGTATCGCCTGTGGGATCCCACTGCCCGCAAGGTTGTTGTCAGCAGAGATGTAGTTTTTGCAGAAAATGAACTGCAAAGTGAGCAAACAAATGACAACACTTCAAAAGAGACTGCTACAGTGCAGATGGATAGAAATTCTCAAGAAGATGATTCTTCTGAAGCAGAACCAGAGCATGAGGTACCAGAACCAGTTGAGTCCGAGGCTGTAGAAGTTCGACGGTCAACTCGTGAGAGAAGGCCTCCAAATTGGCACACGGAGTATGTTACGGAGAGCAATGTTGCATACTGTCTTTTAACAGAGGATGGAGAGCCATCAACTTTTCATGAAGCTACTAGTAGCCCAGATGCTTCTCTGTGGATGACAGCAATGCAGGAAGAAATTGAAGCTCTTCACAAGAACGAGACATGGGAACTGGTGGAATTACCACGTGGCAGAAAAGCCATTGGTAACAAATGGGTCTACAAGATCAAGCGGGATAGCAATGATCAAGTAGAACGATATCGTGCTAGATTGGTTGTAAAAGGATATGCTCAGAAAGAAGGTATTGACTTCAACGAGATATTTTCTCCAGTTGTCAGACTTACTACTATCAGAGTAGTGTTGGCTATGTGTGCTGCATTTGATTTACATCTTGAACAACTAGATGTAAAGACGGCTTTTCTACATGGAGAGCTTGAAGAAGAAATTTATATGCTCCAACCAGAAGGTTTTGTTGAAACAGGCAAAGAGAACTTGGTTTGCAGGTTGACCAAATCTCTGTACGGTCTAAAGCAGGCGCCCAGATGTTGGTACAAGAGATTTGATTCTTTCATAATTAGCCTTGAATACAACAGACTGAGTTCAGACCATTGTACGTACTACAAGAGGTTTGATGATAATGATTTCATTATTTTGCTGTTGTATGTGGATGACATGTTGGTGGTAGGCCCCAACAAAGATCGAATCCAAGATTTGAAGGCACAGTTGGCTAGGGAGTTCGATATGAAGGACTTGGGACCCGCAAACAAGATTTTAGGGATGCAAATTCACCGAGACAGAAAAGACAGGAAAATTTGGCTTTCTCAAAAGAATTATCTGAGGAAGGTCTTGCGACGCTTCAACATGCAAGACTGTAAGCCAATATCTACCCCACTTCCTGTCAATTGTAAATTATCCTCAGGTATGAGTCCTAGCAATGAAGCAGAGAGGATGGAAATGTCTCGAGTACCGTATGCATCAGCGGTGGGAAGCCTTATGTATGCTATGATATGTACAAGACCAGACATTGCACAAGCAGTGGGAGCGGTCAGTCGATTTATGGCAGATCCTGGTAGAGAGCATTGGAATGTTGTTAAGAGGATCCTTAGATACATTAAAGGAACCTCAGATGTTGCATTATGTTTTGGAGGATCAGAACTTGTTGTCAGGGGTTATGTTGATTCAGATTTTGCAGGTGATCTTAATAAAAGGAAATCCACTACTGGCTATGTGTTCACACTTGCAGGAGGAGCGGTAAGCTGGTTATCTAAGTTACAGACTGTTGTAGCTTTGTCTACTACAGAAGCTGAGTACATGGCAGCTACCCAAGCATGCAAGGAAGCAATATGGATACAAAGGTTAATGGAAGAACTCGGGCACAAGCAGCAGAAGATTATTGTGTATTGTGACAGTCAGAGTGCCTTGCACATTGCAAGGAATCCAGCCTTTCATTCCAGGACAAAGCATATAGGTATACAGTATCACTTTGTTCGAGAAGTAGTAGAAGAAGGAAGTGTGGATATGCAAAAGATTCACACCAAAGACAACCTAGCAGATGTTATGACAAAGCCAATCAACACTGACAAGTTTATTTGGTGTCGATCCTCCTATGGTCTATCAGAAACGTAAGCAACATGGAATGGCAAGACAGAAAGAGTGGTGTGAAGATATGATTGGTTTAATCAAATCTTCAAGTGGGAGAATTGTTAGAACTTATATAAGAAAGTCTCACATCGGTGGGAGCAACGAAGGAGTTCCTCCTTGAAGGCTATATAAAGAGCCTTAAGGAGAAGTATTAAAACCATCCCAAGAATTATCTCTTCCTCTCTTGTATACTTTCTTATATTCTTTGTGAGGTTGTTCTCTCCTAGTATTTAGAGAGAGGTGTTGTAATATTTTCTCATAGTGAAATTCTTCTAGTCTTGCCCCGTGGTTTTTCCCTTTATTCATTGAGGGTTTTCCACGTTAAATTTTGTGTGTTCAGTTCCTATTTTCTCATCTCTTATTTTAGTTGTGAGACACTATTCCGTCACTCTGGTACTTAACAACCAATGCATTACTACCAGAGCTCTGATCACACCAGATGCTTAAGTTCAAAAATTCATGTTCAAACGAAGAAAAAGGTAGATACTTGAACATGAAAAAGTACCTGGTTGAAGAAGAAGAAGAAGAGGTTTGAGTCAGCCTGGAAATTCTTGGGGGCAAGAGCCATGGCTGAGGGCTCTGAAAAAGGATCATCTTTTCTTCTCTCTATTGGTGAGGGAGAAAAAAAAAAAAAACTTTTGATATGGGTTCGGAAGAAATAGACAGAAAGTGATTAGGAAAGTGGAGTTAGTTGAATTTGGGTTTTGTCTATGGGAGGAAAAGAAATAAAGCAAAGACAAAGTGGAAGAGCTAACAGGTTGGAAGGAAGTGAAGAGTGAATGAGATAGTCCAACAGAAAACCTCTTAAACATGGGAGTGCGTAGCTGCCATTTTCAATTAGACAAAGTCGCTGTAATATCTGGACCACTTGTTCACTTCATTGCTGCTGTTGCTGTACTTGGAATCAAGTGTTCACTATCTCTTTATTCCCTCTTTATGTTGGTACATGGTACCAAATAGGACCAAATAGGAGTGGGCAAAATTCGACTTGACTTGAAAAAGTCAAAAAAAAATTTTTAATTTCGAATTAAATAATTCGGTTTATTAGAATTATTCGAATTTTCGGAACAATTCGACTAAGTAATTTGAGTTATATAGTTTAGCTAGGATTTGATTTATACAACTCGAAAATCCGAATAAGATATTTCTATACGACGTCGTATTACTCATTTGAGTTTGATACTAAGCTTGGGTTTTGCGTTTTCCTTATTTCTTCTTCCCTTTTTACTCTTTAGCCCATTTTTGTTGTGTCATTTATTTTTGTTGTTTGTCACCATTCAGTAGAAAAATAAATTCACATGAGCTGTTGACTGCATACTTATTGTCTTAATGCTTTATCATTCTTTTTTTTTTTTTCCCTTTGAAATTGACAGGTCTAGATTGAAAGTTTACATTGAATTTTTTGGGTTTCAAAAGGGGAAGGTTATCACTCAATGGTTCATTCAGTTAAAGATTGAAGCTTTTGGTTGATATCATGCACATTACCAAGCTAACCAAACGATAAAATTCAAAAGATAATGAATTCTTTTTTTTTTTAAAGGTCAATAGTAGGCTATTTATTTAGTATGATAAGTCTTTGATAGTTATATTTATAAGAAAAAATAAAACACAAAAAATATATATTTGTAATTGCAGAGAACTAAATTTCAAAATTATAGATATACATGCATTTACATGATAACAGTAACATCATCTAGTCAATCAACATTTAGAAGATAACATTTTAACTCGAATAAATTATTCGATTCGATTCGACTCGAATTTGTTTTAACTCGACTCGATTCGCTAAAATTTCAAATTGAATTTGGTTGATAAAATAGGACTCGTCAACTATACTAATCCAAATTTTTTTCACTCGACTTGATCGAACGCTCACCTCTAGTACCAAACTAACAATTGCATGAGTTTAGTACAGTTAATTTTAAAAATGATATCCAACATAAATTTTAATTTTAATTTTAATATTTATAAATCCTTTTTCTATTTACAAACCCTTCTTTGAATTTACAATAAAAAATCAAACATTATATGTGAAAGTACATGTATGATATTTTTCAACAAAAGTTTTGTAAATTTTTTTTTTTAATATTTTTTTTGTCTCCTTTCTTATGTTTTTTGAGTTCATAAACTTTGTTGCAAATTATTATCGATATTTTAAATTTAAATACATTTTATATTTTAATATGTGTAAAAAATTATTTAAATAAATATAAAATAATATTTTTTAAAATTTTAAATATTAAAATATAAATAAAAAAATTATCAATACACTTTTACATTTATATTCTTAATGATCATTTTTTTATTTTCATTTATCTCATCGACACAACTATTTTATTTTTTAAACATATATTCTATTGTTAATTTTAATCTTAGTATTATAATATTCAATCTCACTGTTATATTAACTAATTTTATCGTTACGGAAATTTTCAATCTTACTAAAATTAATCTTATAATCCATTCAAATCCATCCTTGTGGCGGTTCCCGTGTGTGGTGTGGTCTTTGTTTTTGTCTCTAACCTTCTGCTTTGTGCAGTTTTTTTTATTTATTATTATTATTATTTTTTATACAGCAGAGTTGAAAAATTTTTATGCTCACAATAGTTGTTTGGGAAAATATGAAAAACATGCACTCCATCAAGAATTATTGTGAAATAGTATAATGAATAAAAGTTACTTGAAAAAGAAAAATAAATAAATAGAAATTATTATAAAAGATATTGTAAAGACAAAATTACCCTTAATAAAAAACTTATTTTTTTTTCTTTCATTAAGAAAATATTATTTTTTAAAAATTTTAATTGAAAATAAATTTAAAAAATAAAATATTTAAATATATATTTTTTTAAAATTTAAAAAAATAAAGAAAAATTAATTTTAGGCATATTAATTTTATTTTTTTAAATTTTTTAATTAGAAAAGTAAATAAAAAATTTAAAAATTTATTTTTTAAAATTAAAAAGTTTTTATTTTCAGAATATTCATTTTTAATTAAAAATTAAATTAAAAAATAAAAAAAAAAGAGAGGAGAAATTTTTTTTATCAAGGATAATTTTGTCTTTACAATATCTTTATAACAATTTCTAATTATTCATTTCTCTTTCAAATAACTTTTATTCATTATACCATTTCACAATAATTTCTTATTGATTGCATGTTTTTCATATTAACCCTAGTTGTTTCTCTATACGTCTAGGGTTAGCTTCAATTATTGAAGTCATAAATAATTAAATATAATAAACTTTTGGATCATTTGATGGCTTAGCAATGGGGGCAGAGATGTAGGGCATGTGATCATACACCTCTACCCTAGGTTAGGTGTTAACCGAGAAAGATGGGCAATGGTAATGGTTGGAAAGAAAAAATTTGTATCATTTTGGGGTTAATGTTATTTGTAAATTGTAATTTAAATTTTTTGTATTTAACACTTTTGTTATTCAAGTACGAATAATTTAAGGTATAAATTGTTGAATTTTAATATCAAAATAATTTAATTTTGATTTATTTTGAATTAATCTTTTGAGTTATTTGAATTTCAATCATTTAAAAATTAAATTATTTCAAATTCTCATTAGTCAAGTTTGGATTGTTGGTTTTTTTTTTTTTCTGTCAAATTAAGTTAAATTAAATTCTAATTAAAACAAAATTTTTTAATTCGGATCAGTTTTGTCGACTCTAAAAATAGACGTTTCTAATAAATGAGAAAGATGGAATTGCTCTATGATTACCATCAAAATGCTGGAAAATATGAAAACACAGAAATACTCACAATTTATGTGCCACAAGCAGCAGAAGATGGGTGGACAAAAGCTATTTTTAGTTTCAAGACTACATTTCCAAGCACAACTTTATTACTGCATAAACTACAAAGCTTGGGGCGTTTGCTGGTTTTTTTTTATTTTTTATTATTGCATGCTTTCTTTGCAACAATTTTGTAGAATTCCAGGAACCAATAATAATTCTTTTCTTTACTCTTACAAGCCTTACTGAAATGAAATATAAAAGGATTTATCCAGTTTCTCAGCAAGAAAGAACGGTTGGTGATTGGAAACTTTGAAAACCAGTGAGCTAAACAGCCTAAAGGATTTCTTAAACTAGAGAATTTGGAGGCAGATGAATAATATTTAGTAGAGGTGGCAATTGGGCGGGTTCGGGCGGGTTCGGGTCGGGTTCATTCGGGTTCGGGTTTATTCGGGTTCGGGCTCATTCGGGTTCGGGCTCATTCGGGTTCGGGCTCATTCGGGTTCGGGCTCATTCGGGTTCGGGCCCATTCGGGTTCGGGCCCATTCGGGTTCGGGCTCATTCGGGTTCGGGCCCATTCGGGTTCGGGTTCGGGTTCGGTCTGGGTTCGGGTTCGATCTGGGTACGGGTATGTTTTACATTATTTTATTTTATATTAGATGTAATCATTTTTACGTAATTTAAATATTTATATCTAAAAACAAATTATTAGTTTATTATTATTTTTATTTTTATTTTTATTTTTATACTTTTGCTATTATATGATATTTTTAATTATATTTATTTTTTAAAATTAATATTTGTTAGTACCAAAAGAATAAGAAATTAATTTGTTATATAAAATCAAATTTTGAAATAATTTATTATAAAAAATATGATATATTATAAATTAATATATTGATATTTAAAATAATTGATTTGATGAGCTCGAATTTCAAAATATAAATACATTATAATTTATATTCACTATAAAATAAAAAACTTTTAAAAATAAATCCTGGCCTTCATCTATTCGTTTATATACTTATAAAATGCAAAAAATTTATGCTTATAGTCAAGATATATATATATATATATATCGAGTACTTATATTTTTCTCATCAGTATAAAGTATAAATTATAAAGTAGTACTAAAAAATATAATTTATATTTAAATTATACGTAATAAATATATAATTAATATGATTATTTATTAATATATAATAAATATACCCAAAACCAAAAGGCCATAAAACCCAAAACCCCATTAAATTCACCCGCTAAAATAAAATCACATGAAAGCCATAATCCAATTAAACCCATCCTAACCTAACCGCATAAGTATAACTAGAGCTGCTTATGGGCCGGGCCGGGCCGCGGCCCAATTTTTTTTTATTTTCTCTGCCCAGGCCTGGCCCTGGGTCGGCCCGGCCCGCCCGTTTAGGCCCGAAACACTGTTCATTGGAATAAAAAAATAATTTTTTTATTTTTTTTATTTTTTTATAATAAAAATTACTGTTCCGGGCCGGGCCGGCCCGGAACACAAAATATCCTGCCCAGGCCCGGCCCGTGAGCAGGTCTAAGTATAACCCAAAAGGCCAAAATAATTGAATTATTGTCAATTTTTTTACCCTTATAGATTAATTGAATTATTGTCAAATTTTTTTTCACATTAAAATTTTCAAGAATTTAAAATATTTAGATTGTAAATTCATCATGATATGAGACGTTAAAGTTACAACTTATAAGTACAAAATATAATTTACTTTTTGATAAAATTATTATTTCATCATATATATATAATATATTAAAATTTTAATTTTAATTAAATTATTAAAAAAAATTAGAATAAAATTAATAATTAAAGTTATTGCTTTGTAAAAAAAAAATAATTGCAATTTGTTTATTTTTATTTTTAGTATTAAATTCGGGTTCGGGTTCGGGCCGGTCTCGGGTTCGGGTCCATTCGGGTTCGGGCTCATTCGGGTTCGGGCTCATTCGGGTTCGGGCCCATTCGGGTTCGGGTCCATTCGGGTTCGGGCCCATTCGGGTTCGGGTCCATTCGGGTTCGGGCCCATTCGGGTTCGGGCTTTTTCGGGTTCGGGTTTTTGACTTTTTGGTCAAATCGAGTTTGGGCGGGTTCGGGTTCGGGTTTTCCTGGGCGGGTTTTCGGGTTCGGGTTCATTTTGCCACCTCTAATATTTAGTTTGGTGGAAAGGCCCCCACAGTCAATTATTGCCAGAGTAGCTAGCATATAAAAGCAGTTTATGACAATGTTGCCATTTTCACTGTTTTTCTACTTTATTTTGATTTGAATATGTTATGGATCCTCGATTTGTTTCATGGATTTTATATCGATTCATTTTGAATAGAGAGATTTTTTTTAAAAAGTGGGACAGAGTAGAGTAAGATGATTTTGATAAATATTTATTCTCTTTTTTAAATTACTATTTTACCCCTTAAAATATTCTATATATCTTTTTTATATTTTTAGTATATATATTATATATATACTAAAATCATATATATACTAAAAAATTATGTTTATAAATAAAATATAATATATTTTTTATAATATTAAATTAAAAATAATTAGTAAAAAAGTGGGTGGAGCAACATAAAATAGTTATGAATGTAACTGACACATATAAACATGGATGTTTTCAACACCCAAGCAAAAATCAGACAACAGTAGATAAGATAATTCCCATCTCCGTCGCATTCCATTACCATAGTTCTTTGTTACTGTTATATTATGTTTTGTTGAACTCGGGACTTAATCCATTGATTTATGCAATAACTCTTAGAAATTGACATCAAGTAAGTTTGAATTTGAATAATCATTTTTCTTATTTACATACGGTTTCCTTTATACAAATATATATATATATATATATATATTATGTTTTGCCATTAAAAACTGTGTTGAAGCTTTTTCAGAATCTTCCATAGCCTATAACCATAAGCCCAATAAGAAGGATGTTAGAAACTGTTAAAGGCCACCAGATAAGACTTAGATTTTGTTTATTTTATAGGAGATGGATGTCATTCTGACCCAAATCTGGGAAATTGGTCTTAGTTCTGAACTTTATAATTAGGCCACAACAGTAATTCTGAGTTCAGATCAATGTTTAAAATCCAGCCCATGAAAACTCTGCGTCTGCTTCTAGATTGAAAGCTTTAAAACTGTCTGCACTTTCACCATTTCAGGTAGCTTTTCTAATGCTAAAACTCATGCACTTTCAAAATTTCATAAAGGTACAGCCTTACAGGACTGCTAATTGGAGACAGCCAGTTCTCATACAAGCTGGACAGCTATCTCTACCTATGTTACTCGGACTTGGGGGTGAGTGTCGGACATAAGTATATGTCCGACACGGGTATGCTCAATTTTTTTATAAGTTTTTCCATATATTTGAAAGATCATACCCCCCATACCCTTATTCGAATATGTGTCGGACATATGGATGTCGGACACGAGTATTTCAAGGAAAATGAAAAATCGGAATAACATAGATCTCTATACTACTGCTAGTCTACTAAAAGTGTTACCTCTTACCACTAGTAAATGATGTAGTATTACATTTTAGAAGAGGTCCTTAAACATGAAATTTTTTTACCTTGCCACGACTGGAGGAGCTGATAATCCATCTTCCGAAACATCGAAAAACAAATCATCACTCTTAGACAATGCATATACAATATCCACCATGCTAGGCCTTCTTGTAGGGTCTTTATTCAGACAAGCAATGGCAACAGCCATTACACTCATCACATTCTCCATTGAGCAAGACTCCTCTAGTAGACGTCCATCCATCCATTCCTTCACTTTTTTCACCTTCCTCTCCTCATTCCCATCCAAAACTCCATTAACACTTACCCACAGAAGCTTCCCTTCTTCATCAATGGCCTCCCTGCCTGATATAAGCTCAAGCAAAACCACCCCAAAAGAGAAAACATCCATCTTTGTCGACACCACCCCATCTGCTAGATATTCAGGTGCAATGTAACCTTGAGTGCCAACAATGTGCATTGTTATGGCGTTGCAGCCTGATTTTGCTAGTCCAAAATTGGCAATTTTGGCCCTCATGTTGGAGTCCAAGAGAATGTTGCTGCTTTTGATGTCTTTATGTACAACTCTTGGCCTTGTATGTTCATGGATGTATTGCAGACCGTTTGCAACATCAACGCCAATCCTTAACCTTGTTTTCCAATTTAGCTTTCCATTCTCGTTTTCATGAAGCCAAGAGTAAAGACAGCCATTTTCAATGAACTCGTATACCAGATAGCAATTTGTATCTTCAGGGTCAATGCAGAAGCCCTCCAACTTCACCAGATTTCCATGGTTTACCTTCAGATGACGGATTCAGAATCAGGATTTAGTTATATTTATGCCATTCACAAAATCTTTAATTTTTGTGAAGAAATAAAACCTTAAATTCATTTGTTTCAAGTCAAAGTGTTGTGGTATTTCAAAATTTTAGGATCTATCGATCTTCATGCCAATGATACCAAATGTGGTTCCTTCATCAGGCTTTTTTTTTTTTTTTTTATATAAAGGAAGATGCAGCTTGAGTACAGGGGGAAAAGTTGTAGATACTGAGATTTGAATCCCAAATCTGCTAAATGTCACTTCTTAAAAGGTGATTGCATGAACCAACTGATCTAAGCTCGATTCTTCCTTAGGTTTAGGTGACCTACTACTATGACTTTCTTTCATTAAGAAAATTCAATAATCTAAGAATATTCCCCACCAAAGAACATGGGTAATGCTACCAGCCAAAACACAATGATCAAAGCAAAAGCAGGCAGGACATTGGTGAGAATTTAAAATGTAAATATTATACTAGAACATAAAATAGGATTGTCATCCTCTCCATGGCTTTTGACTTCATATTTTTAGGATTCTTTCATCCTATTACCATCATCCACTGATTTCATTTGATTTCAGTAGGGAATCAAAGGGTTTTTTTTTCGGTATTTATTGTGATTTGTTAATAATAATCTGTATATGTGTGCCGTGTTTTATATTTTTTTCTATATCAATTGTATAAACATAAACACAACACAAATTATTAAATAGGTTAAAATTCTAAATACAAATATGATAATTGTATTAAACATAATGTGTCTTATATGTGTTAATCATATTTAAACGTGTCGTGTCGTATTTATTACATTATTTTTATGTTCATTAAATGTGTTGTATCCTTATCATGTTTTCGTATTCTATATAATATTACTAGAACTATTTAAACTCTTTAATAGGGACTGTAGGGAGTATATATTAAAAACAATTTAATTTCTTAATTAACCTAATGATTAGACAGGTCACTTAACCTAACCATTATTTTATTGGTAATACAAAATTAGACATTTGTTATTAGCAATTGTTACTGAGGTCCTCCCAGTGATGTCCTTATCTGCTAACAATGTTTTCAATCTTCCCATCAAACAACTCATTATCTCCAATTATTTTCATGTTATTACAATTCTTTTCACATGAATCCTTGCAAAATCTTAACAGATTAGTCCTAAACAACAAATATATAACGCCAGATAAAGAACTAGAAAAAGCTGAAAAAACATTGGAAAACAACAGAAAAAAGTTTCCAGAAGATAAGGAAAATGATACCTTCTGTAAGATCTTAAGCTCCTCACAGGCATTCCATTTCATCTTCTTTATGGCATAGATATCTCCATCAATGGACCCTTTATAGACAGATCCTTGAATCAAGCAACTCTCACTAAAGTAATCAGTGGCTTCCCTAAGTTCTTCAATTTTGAACACCCTATACTTATCCAAGCAATCTGATACATCTGCCATTAAATTTACTTCCATTCCCTTCATCCGCATCCCACCAGGCCTATTAAACTGTAGCTTCTGCTTATCCCTTTCTATATCTCTTCTCTTGAACAAAACCTCCCTATGAATCAACACAACAAAGAACAAAATCAACAACAATCCACAAATTCCCAACCCAATTGCCAATCCTATAATGACACCTGTCCTCTCAGTCTTTCCAGGAGAGGCTGCAGGAGCTACCTCAGGCTGAGATAATACAGGCAGTCGATTAACTGGAATGAATATAGTATCAAAAGGCTGTATTTCATTGCCATTGACATTGGTTATAGCCTGAGTTTGAACTCCAAATCTTGAGGCAACTAATGATAAGTTGTCAGAAGGCTGAAACACATAAGAAACAAGGTAATTCACTTCATTTTGCACCTGTGTTTCGTTAGGGCACTTGCAAAAGATTGGAAAGACAATTCTGTCACCTATTTCGAGTTGGGTAGGGACGAAAGTAGGATTGAAAACTTCAACAGATTGGTAAGTGGTAAGGTTTTGAAAATTACTACTTGACACGAGATAGAAAGTGTCACCTCGTTTGATTGTGTAAGTGAGGTTGGCAGCTGAAAGACTACCAAAAGTAGTGTTAATTGAGTTGCAAGAACATGTTATGGGGACAAAGAGGAACTGATCAGGGATGAGAGGAGAGGACGGGGAGGAAATATTGCTTGGTTCTGAGATCATGAGACGACTGACATGGAAAAGATCCCCAACGGAAGCCAGGTCAAGGAAGTCAGGAGCAGTGGCTCGGTAGAAAGCATAGGTTTGGCATGGATAAGTGGTCTGGTTGGCTGTGCAAGTGTAGCCTGTGGTGTTTGGTTGGGGTTGGGGTTGGGAACCATGGAAGAGAAAGAAGAGAAGGAGACAATAGAAAGAGACGTAGTGGGGTTTGATTCTCATTTTTTTGCTCTGTTTTCTTTTTCTGCTTCGAGCCTCAGCTGGTTGGTTTATAAACGATCTGTAGATAAGACTCAAGTGAGGAAACTTGGGAAACTGAAACTAGAAACGCTCCTTTATCTTTTTCGTTGACAATCAAGCTGCCCCTGGAAATAAAATATTACTTTTTCCAAAGGGTTTGGGTCCTACCACATGGTGGATGAAAACCCACTTGTTAGAATTTAAGAGTTAATAAAGCAATCAATCGCAGTACTATAGATATTTATTTGTATTTTCTCTGGTTTCTGCAAAAATTTAATTGGTGGGTCATTAGCTTTGACCATGTCATGGAAAACCTTGTATACTGACTGAGTTTGATGACTTAAGATAAAGACTCGAATATTGTAGTTAGTATAAAAAGATAAGGTTTGACTTGATGATTCTACCACATTTTAAGCAAGCAACAAGTTGGATTGAAGGTAACCCTTTTCACTGTAAGTGAAAATACCAAATCTGAGAGCAAAGAACTGCTAGAAATTCAGGGCATCTCCATGTCGAAGTCTAGGGGCTGTAATTAGTTTCTCAACTGAAAGTGGGGGCACCTGACTAATGATTTTGGTAAGTGGCCATGACTTCTGAGCTGAATGTTGGAAAAATAGAAGCCAATAAGGTACTTGGCGTAGGGGGAGGGTCATCAAACAAAAATCTCAATTAATTACCTCAAATCAGAAACAAAATAGCGTTGACGCTGTCAATAATACTATTCATGGTTATCATGGTGGAGTTTTTGGTAATGACTTTTGCGACTAACTGCTCCAATTTAAAATATGTGGTAAAGCTTTGGAAGATTTTGAAAGTTCAAAAGCCATATTTGTGTTGTGCGGAAGCGAATTGATATTACTAAAACCGATATAAACACACTGAAAAAACACCGATATTTTACGTGGTTCGGCAACTGTGCCTACATCCACGGGAGGAGGAGCTTGAAGCTTTGTATTAATGGAGTTTAGAGTACAAACATATACCGAATTCAAGGTGCTACACAAGCACTGAACTCACAACTCAACACAATACCGAATTTACTCTATAAACACAGAGTAATTGCTTCAACAATTTAGCTCTAACACATACTCAACTCTACTCAACTCTCTCATCTCTACATGGCTATTTATAGCCATAATATCAAGGTGTGAACATGCATCAAGTGGCAGCCACCATAGCCTACCATAGCCACCATCCACCACCTATCTTTGGTGTGAACACATGCAAGTGGTAGCCACCATAGCCACCATCCATTTGCAAGTGGTAGCTTCCATTATTGGTGGTGCAAGTGGTGCAAGTGGTAGCTCCATTATTGGTGCTAAGCCACCTATGGTGAATGAGCCATATTCAAGCTATATTCAAGCCATATTCTAAGCCATATTCCAACAATCTCCACCTTGGCGAGAATCCACAGAGAGAATTCACAGATCAGAGCTTCCTCCTTTCTCCTTCAAATGTACACACCATTACTCACATATCAGGACACCTACTGCATTGGCATGATTCATCAATGCACTGAGCCTGAGTCAATTTTTCTGTCTACTTCCCAGGAATTTTCTTAGCTTCTCCAAGATCATCTCGAACTCTGAGCTCAGTTGAGCCTTCAGCCTGTCGATCTCCACCTTGCATTTTTCAGCAGATAGACAAATGATCCATCTTGAAGTTTCCGGAAATAAACACAGTGATCAAATTGACTGTGTGTGTACTTTTCATCCTGTCATGAAACAGTCCAACCGTTTGTACAGCTGTCACGGGATTGTTTCAGAGCATACAGTGATCAGTTCAGCTTGCTTTTGTAATCTCTGCGACCGGGGACTCCAGAACCATCTGGTTGAGTCATACAAATTTCCTCCTCTACGGAACCATGGAGGAATGCAGTTTTTACATCAAGTTGAACTATCTCTAGGTTATACAGTGCTACTAAAGCCAATAAGATCCGAATAGATGCATGCTTAACAACAGGTGAAAATACCTCATTGTAGTCTATTCCCTTCTTTTTGAGCCTAACCTTTGGCTACCAATCTGGCTTTGTATCTGATACTGTCTTTGCCGGTAGCACCCTCCTTTTTGGCAAAGACCCATTTGCACCCAATTGATATCTTGAGTGTTGGAAGTGGAACTAACTTCCAAGTCTGATCGCCTCCTTCCACTGGGCATGCTCAGGGCTGTTTACAGCTTCTTTGTAATTGATCAGAACATCATCATCAATTACTGGAAGGGCGTATGTCACCACGTCTGTGTATCGAGCAGGTTTCCGAATATGTCTATTCGGTCTACTGGTGACAACTGATTCAAGTTGCTGAAAGATTTCCGATGATGACTCCTCCACTTCAATTAAGGTGTCATCAGATTCTGATTCAAACTCCACCTGCTTTAGAGAATCTTGGTTCACATTCTCTGGAGTTGACAGTTTCAGCATTACAGATTCGTCAAAGGCAACATCTCGGCTTACGATGACTCTCTTTGACTCAAGGTTCCACAATCGGACTGCTTTTACTCCTTCACTAAAGCCCAAAGAAGACAGCTTTCTTGGCTCTAGGATCCAGTTTTGCATCCGTTACTACGAAGCCGATCATATTCATTGGCAGAATATCCGGACTACACCTCTATGGGAGTCTTCCCATCAGTGGAGGTTAGTCTGTTGATAATGTGGGAGGCGAACAATAAAGCCTCCACCCAAAATGCTTTGCTCAAGCTCGACTGGGATAACATGCAGCGAACTTTATCAACCAAAGTTCGGTTCATCCTTTCTGCAACTCCATTCTGCTGGGGAGTGCTAGGAACAGTGAAGTGTCGGACTATCCCATCATTCTGTGAGAGGCTGCTGCTCTGCCTGTCACGGTTTCTCTGTCAAGGAGATACAGATTTCCCTTCATATAACCCTTCATTGCTAAGAATGCTCCACGTACAACTCTCATGACTCCATTCTGAATGGTCACCTTGTAACCATTTGAGTCTAAGACCCCCAGTGATATGAGGTTCTTCTTGAGATCAGGGACATACCTTACGTCTGTAAGTTGTCTGATTGTACCGTCATGCATTTTCAGTTGGATTGTTCCGATGCCTCTAGTGTGACAAGTATTGTCATTGCCCATATGGACAATCCCTCCATCAAACTCTTTGAAGTTTGAGAACCACATCCGGTTCGGACACATATGGAAGGAACATCCGGAATCCAGAATCCATTGATCTGAAGAGTGTGTTGTTGTGGAAATCGTAAATGCAGAGTCTTCCTCTCCCTCAGATTCTTGAGCTACACTCACAGTCGACCTCTCCATGTTGGGACAGTTATTCCTCCAATGCCCTTTCTCATGGCAAAAGGCACACTCGTCCCTCGAGAGTCGTGTTCTCGATAATCCCCTCCTTGAGCGGGATTTACCTCGCTTGTTTTCTCCGGCTCCTCGGTTGTCCGTCCTGCCTCTGTACACAGTTAAAGCTTCTGGTGTAGTATTCTGGTGATCATGCTGATCCTTTTTCCGATACTCATTATTCACCAGAGCATTACTAACATTAACATATTCTATATCATTTTTACCATACAACAGTGTAGTGGTTAAATGATCATAGCTATCAGGCAAGGAATTTAACAGAGTAAGAGCCTTATCTTCATCAGAGATATTTGCATCTAGATTTTCAAGATCAGCGAGGATTTTGTTAAAACTTACTAGATGCTCCTGCATGGTGATACCTTGCATATACTGGAAGCGGAACAGCTTCTTCTTCAGATAGAGTCTGTTCTCCATGCTTTTTGTCATGTACTTGTCCTCAAGTTGTTTCCAGAGAGTTTTTGCATTATTCTCTCTCATGACAAAGTACTTCTGGTCCTTGGCTAGGCATAACCGGATTGTGCCACAAGCCTGACGGTTGACAAATTTCCAGTCATCTTCCGAAATATCTCTGGGCCTGTCTTCCAGAGCGATATATGAACCCTCTCGGAATAACAGATCCTGAACTTCACACTGCCACATGCCAAAGTTGGTGGTGCCATCATATTTCTCCACCTCGAACTTTGCAGTGGTCATCGAGTTCTTTCTGATATAAGAACTTGATCGTGCGCTGCTGGTTGTTTCATGTGTCTCTAATGATTCTGCCATGGTAATAAAACAAAATTACCAACAAAGTGTTTTTCCGGTACCTGTATGGAAAAACGGATGCCGCGGTTGAGTCCGGAATAGTCGAAATAGCCAGGAAGGGGTCCAACTGTGTAAATTTTGGACACACGGTGAATATTCTGCAAATATTCTGCTACAACTGGCTCGAAATGGACTCGGTTTAGCTCAACCGGCTCGGAAAAGTCTCGGAATAGTGTTCTGAAACGGCTCAAAAAATAGCCCGAAAAAGTTGGTCGGAGCTGCGGCGGCGCGTGGGGCGCGTACGGCGGCGCGTGGGGCGCGTGGAGGCTGTTCTCTCACCGGCGCGTGGGGCGCGTGTGGCGCGTGGGGCCACTCGCCTTCAACCTCTGGAAGGCGCGTGTGGCGCGTGCTGCGCGTGGGTGTCACGCGCCTGCAACCTCTGGTGGCGCGTGCGGCGCGTGGGCGCGTGGACTTCACTCTCAGCCCTTCTGGCGGCGCGTGCGGGCGCGTGCGGGGTCTTCTGGGCCTCCGGTTGATTCTGCTGCACTCCTCTCAACGACCTCTTCAACCTGGTATTTTCAAAACACAAATTTGAGCACTTTTGAAAAACGGACAGAATCGAACAAACTCGGTTTTACGTAAAAATTGGCTCTGATACCAATTTGTTGTGCGGAAGCGAATTGATATTACTAAAACCGATATAAACACACTGAAAAAACACCGATATTTTACGTGGTTCGGCAACTGTGCCTACATCCACGGGAGGAGGAGCTTGAAGCTTTGTATTAATGGAGTTTAGAGTACAAACATATACCGAATTCAAGGTGCTACACAAGCACTGAACTCACAACTCAACACAATACCGAATTTACTCTATAAACACAGAGTAATTGCTTCAACAATTTAGCTCTAACACATACTCAACTCTACTCAACTCTCTCATCTCTACATGGCTATTTATAGCCATAATATCAAGGTGTGAACATGCATCAAGTGGCAGCCACCATAGCCTACCATAGCCACCATCCACCACCTATCTTTGGTGTGAACACATGCAAGTGGTAGCCACCATAGCCACCATCCATTTGCAAGTGGTAGCTTCCATTATTGGTGGTGCAAGTGGTGCAAGTGGTAGCTCCATTATTGGTGCTAAGCCACCTATGGTGAATGAGCCATATTCAAGCTATATTCAAGCCATATTCTAAGCCATATTCCAACAATTTGAAATGCAAGGGAAGCTTTCGGATCCAAGTTGAGTGAGTAGGTTTATCCGCATTGACAGATTCTTGCTTCTAGCAGTCTCTACCGGATATCAGTGTTCTATAAGAAAGATGGTGACATCTTAGGAACTCAAGAATAATAGTTGACTGTTCAATGGATTATGCAGACTAGAAATAGAGAAAATCTTTCAAAGATGAGGGATAAAAACTAGAGATTTTAAATTTTAAAACAAACTAGTAAGAATGATGTGGTAAGCAAGTAGTATTGTCCTATGTTATTCCGACTCTTTTTTCTGAAGTATTTGTGGTCATCCTCCAAATATATAAAAAAAAATTAGAAAAAATTGAGTATACCGTGTCGGGCACATACACATATCCGACGTCACCTCCGAGTCAGAGTAACATATACTGTCTTCAAGGTCCTATTTCAAAAAAAATTAATGGCAGAATGTGATGAAGAAATTTTTTCAGAATATACGAAAAGCAGAAATTTCAGCTAAGAATGAGGTCTTGCAAAAAATGCTTTCCCAGCATGGCAAACAACAGAATTGAAGAACTAGTCTAAAAGCTACCATGTAAAGTTTAGAGTTGCTAGAATTTGCACAAAATTTGCATCTAATCTCATTCTCAGAACTCAAAAGAGTAGCCTTTATTCTTCCAAAACAAATGATTGAAACTGATTTATGGCATTCAAATTAACCTTCTTAAACAGTCATTATAAAAGCCACTCCCACCACTCTCACCTCTATGATGAATTGTAGCAACCTAGCTCTTAGGAATTTAAATAGTGGTTGACAATGTGATGTTACGGTTGCTATTTTATGATTTCAGCTCTTTTTGTCGCTGATATTTATCACAATTAATCGTGATAAACATGACGCGACCAAAAACGTGTTTGCAATTGCAATTTAAATCTCTTGCAAGTCCTCTTAACACTAAAATCGCCATCAGACAGAACTATTATGCAGTCAATTTTAGTGAAGAACCAAGTTCAAGTAATATTCAATCTTTTCAAAAACAAGGAAAAAAAAGGAAAAAAAAAAAACTATACCTTCCATGCTCACATAGCTATAGCTAATAGTTACAATTCTCTTTTTTTTCTCAAGAGAAGTTATCTCTTTGTTATATCATCCATTTTGACAGTGAAATCCCAGAGATCTCCATATTTCTCATTAAAATCCCATATGCTCATAGTATTGTAGTCATTGATTAACTTATCACGAGCTCCCCTCTCCATGTTATATATCTGAGGCTCAAAGTGATGAGGCTTATCTGGTTTATCCATCTCAATTATACAAAATATAGCCGTAAACACTGCAGCTCCAATGAACAAGTACTCCCCCTAACATAAAATTCATGAAACAAACACTTGTCAATCTTAGCTCTGTTGTCTGCTATTTCTTTTTCTTTTCTTTTCTTTTAACAAAAAAAAAAAGAAGCTAAATGAAGATATGAAATTAATTACTGGAGCATTGAAAAGTATTCCAGCAGCAACTGTAGGGAGGAAGAGCCATGAAATAAGGCCTGCAAGTAGTTGAAGACATTCAATTACAAAAATGTCCAAGAAAAATATATTATAGGCATGAAGAATCTATGGTCCCAAGCTATGTTACTCGGACTCGAGGGTGAGTGTCGGATACAGGTATATATCCGACACGGATATGTTTAATTTTTTCTAAGTTTTTTCATATATTTGGAGAATTATATCCCCGTACCTTTGTCCGAATATATGTCGGACATGGGTGTCGAACATGGGTGCTTAAGAGAATGAAGAGTCGGAGTATCATAGATCCCAAGTTAGCTATCAAGGACTAGAGATTTGTAATTGCCTTGGAACCCTGTAGGAGGTTCTATAGCTTCAATGTCGTCTGCAATTGCTCCCCAAAATGTTCCTGAAGTAAAGCTTCAATTAGTTGTAGGACCTTATTTATCCCCCATTGGTTAACAAAACAACATCAAATTTCAGTGTAAGTACCTGTCTCCTCGCCTTCATGGTAAGTATGGTGCCCATCATATTCCCCGTACTTAAAATCTTC
This sequence comes from Fremontodendron californicum, assembly GCA_030761205.1. Taxonomy (NCBI): domain Eukaryota; kingdom Viridiplantae; phylum Streptophyta; class Magnoliopsida; order Malvales; family Malvaceae; genus Fremontodendron; species Fremontodendron californicum. The sequence continues at coordinate 20,479,755 of JAULJL010000022.1, read as the reverse complement.
CTATAATCAACAAAACATAAGCATTGAAATCAACCAACATATTTACATGACAAATATGTATGCTGAAAATACTCTTGACTAGTCCAAGTTCAAATCTAATGAATAAAGACAATGTATTGAAATTCTTGAAATTCTCAGGTTCCTACCGTCTATGTTACTGAGATTCGGATATACTCAATTTTTAAATTTTTTTTTTATATATTTGAAAGATTATACTTTTATATCCATGTCTAAATATATATAAGACAAATACTTTAAGAAAAATAAAAGTCGGGATAACATAGTTTAGAATCCCACTTTAGAAATTAGAAGTAGAGATGAAATGAAATGAACTCACGGAGCTGACGCTGTTGGTGGCCCATCTGTCAACAGGGTCTTCATTAAGATCAAGTTCAATCTCAGACAACCCTGCAGCATTCAGTCTTGTGAAACTGCTTCTATCCCCATGGTTTCTAACCAGTTTGAAATGAACAGAAGAAACCTCTCTTTGGTTCAGAACTTTAACTCTACTTTCAAGCTTCTTACAGCTGATTTTAGGTGCTGAATTTACTGAGACAACTAAGAGTGGTGCATGAACTGCCATTTTTCTTTTTCTTTTTCTTTCTCTCTTTTTTTATCTTCTTTGTGTTAGCATTGAGCATGTAACGCCCGCCTTCTTTCGTTTTAACGGATTGAACTTTCTAAGCTACATTACATGAATGACCAATTACATTGAGCCACGTTTTACGTGGGGCTCCTGATTGAGGTACGTGGTGCATTTTGGTTGAGGTTCTCACATTTTTCCTGTCAGCGGGCAACTGAGACTTTGGTTGGTTAATTTGGCGTTAAATTGAACGATGGAGAACGCTTTGCTCGTTATCCACTTTTTGGGACGTATAAACTATGAAGGCCTAAACTAAGCGGCGGAACTCCAGCAGGGCCCTTTACAGGAATTAGCACGAGACAGACCATGACGGCCCGTCAAGGCTGGAGGGTAGAGGCCTACTATGGCTAAGGATCCTATTAGTAGTAATAGGATGTGCTGTATTTATTTAGAGATATCCATGGCCGGGTCGGGCCTGAGTCACGAGAGAATTTTTATTTATTCAAATTCGATTTGGATTTTGATTCAAAAATTTATTTTATTATTTAAAAATATTAATATTTTTTATTATATAAATTGTAATCCCAATTGGATTGGATCGATTCGAATTATTAAAATTTTTAATCAAATCCAGTCCAATTCAAATGCTGGCTCGTTTCAGGTCTAACTGAATTGGGATTTGGACAATATGATATTTCGATTGCCAATGCCAAAGGCTCTATTTGGATAGGCGGTGAGATTGACTCCGGCGAGATTAAAAACAGCGATCGAGGTGAGATTAGTTACTGTAGCGGTGAGATATGTGTTTGGATACAAACGCAGCGGTGGCGATGAGGTGAATTATAATGAGAAAAGAAAATGACCATTAAGGACATTAGATAAAAATGTGTATATAATAAAAAATTTAAATTGTTTGATATTTATAAAATTAATAAATTATTAAAATTATATTTATATCAAATAATAGTTTTATTGATAAATATTAAAAATTAATAAAAATGACAGTAATATATCAAATAATATTTTAGTATTATTTATGTAATTATTCATTTTTAAATTAATTCATATTAATAATATAATAATAAAATAATTTATTAATTATATTAAATTAAAAAAAAATTAGATTTTTAAATAAAAATCATAAAAAAATGCCAAAAACATCCTACACTATTCCTTTAAACATTATATATATAAAAAAGCAAGGTTATATTTGTAAAATACCCTCTCATCGGAGGGCATTATTTCCCACTGGAGCATCAATGCTCTAGTGGGAAAATCAGGGCCAGCACAGTCTCACCGAAGGCCGTGCTGGCCTGTAATCCAAACGATGATCACGGCCCGATTGGGTCAAAAAGTGCTCCAATTGAATCGCACCGAGGCTCTGTTTGCATCCAAACGGAGCCAAAGAGATGACTATATTGGTTTAGATGACCTAAAGCATAAAATGGGATAGTAGGAAAAGCAACTATGCAAGTAGGACTCTTAACAAAGTTTAACTTATTATATATATATATATATAATTCGTTTTTGTTATACTGGCAGTATAAAATTCTTAACTCTACAAGCGAGTTAAAAGTTTGTCACATGTCCCACTTTTTTTTTTAATTATTTTATTTTTTTATTTTTTTTACTATGCCCTACCGCTCCGTGTCACCATGTTAACCCTACCTGTGGAGTCTAAATATTCCACTAGCAGCGTACCAGATAATTTTCATATATATATATATATATATATATACTTTAGAGGAGGAATCCACTTATATTAGTGTAAAATTAAATTAGTTTTACACACTTTTATAACTTTTTATACAATTTATATTTGTTTAATTCGACCATCGTATTTCATATTCTATTCACGTAAATCATGCACGTTGAGTTTCGAGTAAATTAAAAATGTATAACTATTTGTTCGCTATAAAAAGCTTTCAACCGTTAAATATATATTGAAAAAGACAGTATTTTCGATCGATATGATAGAGATATCAGATCGATTTAGAGATATCAGATCGATTCGAAACTTTACGTGCACGACGAGTACGACTATATTGTTAAATCCAACAGTCGATTTGTTAAAATATAAATCGTATAAAAAATTATGAAAGTGTGTAAAATTAATTTATTTTTACATTAGTGTAAGTGGATCCCTCTTTTATTTTTTACACTAATAAACAAACTTATCTTAATTATAAGTATTTTTTTTACAATCCTAATATAGTAGTAGTATTTTAATTTACTAAGTAGTCCTTTATGGGCATCTTGCATCCATTGTTTGTGTTTTACTAAAAACTAATCACAATCTAAAGATGGCTAAAATATTAAAAAGCCTATGAATTATTTTTTAAAATAAATAAATATTTTTATTGTATTTAAATAAATTTTTATTATTTAATTTTTATTCAAATAATTTTTTTATTTTTAATAGAAAATTGATTTATGTTAAAGGTTTATTTAAGTATAAATTATTGGTTAAAAATTTATTTGGTACAAATTAAAAGTTAAAAATTTATTATATGCAAATTAAAATTTTATTTAAGTATAAAAAAATAAAAATTTATTTAAGTAAAGTAATAAATTTCAAAGTTTTTTGTTATTTTAACTTAGAAAGATTAAGAGTTCAAGTTCAAAGTAATAAATAATATATTTTCAAGATTTGATGTGATATTTTCAACAACTTGATTATTTATTTTGTCCATGTTATTTTAAAATAATATATTTTATTGATGTCACGTCAGTATTTGGTATCCACGTTATCAACTAAACAGAGGTTAAATGCCACGTCAGTTTTTTAAGCGATTCACGTTACACCATTTAGTGATTTTATCTTTTTGCTTCAATTTTAAAAGAGTAAAGACTAAATTACCCAATTTTATAGCAGATAGACTAATTTACACTAGATGGTATAATACAAGGACCTCCCAAATACTTTGACTAGCATTTGTTAAAATGAATTTTTAAAATTATTGCTATACTACAAAAACTAGATTTTGACATACCTGGATGAAAGAAAAAAAAAAGAAGTTATTTAATTATGAAAATGATATATATTTTTTTGAATGTGTGAATATTTTAAAAATAAAATTAATTAAAAATATTCAAATTTCATGTTAAATGATATATTTTATTTTATAAATTTATTACAATTTAATTCAAATTTTATGTCATTTCACCAATTGAGTTGATCTCACTTAATTTAGTGACACTAAACTCAGTCAATCACTTTATCAATTAATTAATAGTATGGATAAAGCTTTTGATATGAATATTCATTTAAAATTTTATCTTAATACAATTTTATACTGAAAATTTTTAGTTTGGTTAAAAAAGTGAAGCTAAGAAAAGGAAAAAAAAAAGTTTAAAGGCTTCTTTTTTCGGCAAATTTATTTGAATATAGCTATTCTTTTTTTAAATTACTGTTTTTTTAAATTATTTACCAAAATACTCCGATTATTGTACGAACAAAAAAAATATATAACATATAAAAAAGAAATTGAAAAAAATACAAGAGAATATGGTGACTTCCCTTTGTATTTAAAAAAAAAAAATTATTTTTTACAGTTCGGAAGTCGTCATATGATATGGCGACTTTCGGACCTTTTTTTTTTAATTTAAAAAAATGTTACTGTTTTAAAATGGTAAAAAAATTAAATTGTATATTTAATTTTACAAAATTAAAATTTTAAAAAATAAATTAAAAAATTAAATTTATAAAATTAAAAAAAAATTATACCATTTTCCAAAATAAATTTTCTAAAAATTACTCCATTGAAAAACGGTAAAAAATAAATAAATAAATTGTATAACTACATTTTACAAAACTAAATTTAAAAAAATTAAATTAAAAAAACTATTACAAAACTAAAAAAATTATATCTTTTTTCAAACTAATTTTTTTAAATTTAAAAATTAATAACAAAATTTAAGTAACAAAATTAAAAAATAATAATTTTAAATTTTAAATAGCGGTTAATTTTTATATTTAATAAAAGAAAAATACAAAAAAGTACATGATTATTATAAAAAAATTACATTATTAAAAAAATTATACAAAAATACATGATTATTATACAAAAAGTACGTTTATTCTAATTATTTACGGAGGAGCTCTCGTATTGCGTGGTGTTGAGCAACAGTGTCGAGCTCTCCTATTGCGTAGTGGTTGCACCCGTGGTTCAACCTCGTCAGTAGCACGTATTCGTTGTCGACCTCGTCCTCGTCCTACCGCCACTGGTTCTGGTTGTATGTCATCCGCATGCTCATGGAAATGACCCACATCAGTGGATGGAAACGCACTACTAGAGGGACTCATATGTTCTATATCAACAAATGGAAACCCACTGCTAGAAGACCCAACACATAGTCCTCCCATAAAGGGAACCTGACTACTAGATGGACCCACAAATAATGTACCATCAAATGCTGATGCAGAGGTTCCAAACTGATACATTGTAGTTAGATATGCTGAACTTGGACTTGGGGTGAGGAGCTGGTCATCTAACCTCGTCATTGAAGGTGATGGACGGTAACACTCATCAACATCAAATCCGGGGTGACTGACTGAATAACGATGACTGGATGCTATGCCATGTTTTGGTTGAGGTTCAGGATGACTAAATGACATCCTCGGTGCAGTGAACTCTACCGCATGTGATGAGGCCGGTTGACGCGTTCGCCCATGTTGTCGGCTAGGTCTAGGAACTTTCATTTCGTGTGTAGGAGGGAATGGATTTGAAGTTGGTCCGGAAAATGATATACTCCTAACATCCTCAAATTTCGACGGTGGACAAAGAAAAGGCCAGCCTTCATTTTTATACCATCTTATGTAATCATCAGATGGGTTGAAATTATTACAAACAATGGGTAAACCTGTCGGAATTCGTTCAGAACGTAGATTCCACAACTGGATCTATTATCGATACTTCGTAGTCCAAAATTCTTCATGACGCCCACGCATATCAATCTTGTGAACCTTATCAAGGTTCACCGGTGGTTGCGGAATTGGTTGTTGCATCCCAAATTGTCGCAACACCCTGTTAGTGTGGTGCCACTCTACATATGCAAAGCATATCAATGTTGTGTTTGCTTTCCATATATTCCAATTATTGTAGGCATCCGATGGGAGGCATGCCATAATTTCATTTGAAAAATATGACATCCACACAAACTGTGAATAATTTTTACAAATTATTAGTTTCATATGGATTAAATACAAAAAGACTTGGATGTAACAATCGAAACATTTACCTTATGATATCCTACTCGATCTAGTCATGATCTTATACTTGGAAGGTCGATCGAAATATCGCTGCAATCTTTAGGATGACTCCACCTGTTAAAATGCATATAAAATCTTAATAGACTTATAAAAAATACAAGTTCTTACAAAATCAATAAAATAGTCAAGATTATTACCTGCTTGCAAGGGGGTATACAAGCGAAAAATTTTCACGCAGGTTAATAAATGGCAGTCGATGCCAAGCCCATGACTGCAGAAGCAGTAAACATCCAACTATGTTATGGCTCTTTGGAACTGTAGCCTGGTATAGTTCTCTATACAAAAATCTCAAACACGCAGAACTCCAACTATAATTTGCTGCATGCTTTAAATCACGAAGTAATGGAAGATACATTAAATGTACCCGATTGCTCGATTTGTCAGGCATTAGCATTCCTCCAATCAAACGTAAAATATATGCTATAGCAGCATATTTTACCTCTTCTTCATTTGTGTTTTCGGGGAGATTTTGAAATGACTGCAACCAAGTTTTTGTCACCATTGAGCCCTTGAGACACTCTTCTAGAGGTATGACGCCCAATAAATTTTGACACTCTTCATTCTAATCTAGAAGACTTGTGCCTGTAACTGCCATGCCATCCATTGGTAGTCCAAGTTGAAGCGCAACATCTTCTAGAGTGATCGTGCATTCACCACACGAAAAATGAAAAGTGTGCGTCTCGGGTCTCCATCTTTCAACCAACGCACTAATTAAGTCCTGCAGAAGCATACATTATCGAATTTGACTTGCATAATAAAATCCGACACTCTTTAAGTGGTCAATAATATATGGATGCGGATCTTCAAAATAAATTTTTCTCGAACGTAAGACACGAACAGTATCCTGTTGATAATTAATTAAATTAAATAATCATAAAATTATAAAAAATTAATAATGCAACCTTTTGACATATAATGATAATTAATTATAAAAATTATTATAAAATTAAATTATAAAAATTATTATAAAAAATTATAATAATAATTAATTAAATTATTAAATTATAAAATTATAAAAAATTTACTAACCTCTGGACATATAACTGCGGATATGTGATTTTCTTGTAACCTCAATAATGATGATGAAGCCATTTTTAAATCAACACTAAGAGATTTTATATGGAAGAATGAAGAATCAACATTAAGAGAAGATTTGAGATTTTTTTTTTTTGTATGAAATAAGAGGAAGAGAATTTGAGAGTTAATGTATGAAAAAATGAAATTGAGAGGGTATTTATAGGATTATTACGGGGTTGGTGGGTGAGTGAAAATTTGAAGGCAATGGTCACTTGATCGTTGCCTTCAATTTTAATTTTTTATTTTCTTATCGTTTGAAAACGGTTAAATTTTTTAAATTTTAAAAAAAAAAAATTAGTTCGGAAGTCGTCATATTATATGACCTGATATAGCGACTTTTGAACTGGTAGTTTTAAAAAAAATGAAAAAAGAAGAAGGAAAGTCGCTATATGATATGGTGACTTTCCCTTATTCTTTTTTTTTTTTAATTTTTTATTTATTATATGAGCGACTTCTCTTCTTTTTTTTTTCAAATTTTTTTAAATTTAACCAAGGAAGTCGCCATATCATATGACGACTTTCCTTGTTTTTTTTGTCCGTACAAAAATCGGAGTATTTTGATAAATAATTTTATAAAATCGGTAATTCAAATTAATTTTTTTTAAGCAATATTCAAATAAATTTGTTTTTTTCTTTTAGAAAAAAAGAAAAAGAAAAAGGGAAAAGATAAAACATGTACTTACAAACAAAAAGTAAATCAGTTCTGTGCTATCTGTCCAAAACGGCAAAACCTTCATTTTGTAGTACCAAAGATGCTATCTTACGACAATAAAACCTTAAACTGAAAAACTCTTTTGCAGCAAATCCAAAACCCATCACCCAGACGAACATGTTAGAATTTGTGGTGGTAAAATTCTGAATTCTTCAATTAAGTTTTCACGAAGAACCATTTTTGTCTGAGCAAAAACAGACATGTTTGCAAAATTCCAGCTGGACACCAGTTGCTTCAACATTTTATCCTCCACAAAAACCTCACCACACAACATCACAGGAGCTTCACTTTCACTTTCGATTCCGGTTTCAGTTTCTCCAATAGAGAAACACGAAGCCATCACCAAAAACAACCAACAAAGACTTCTCGAGACTCCCAATGGAGGAGGAACCAGGAAATTTAATGGAGGTCGAAAACAATGTCATGATAATCAATCTGGCCCAAGTAATCAGACTTTGGAGAAAAAACCAGATAGAGAAAGGAGAGAGAAAACGAGGGAAAGTTATAAATTTGTGAATAAAAGAGGTAAGCTTGGTGTAGTTAATGGGAAAATTTTGGTGGATAAAATGCAGGCCAAGTGTTCGACGAAATGGGTTTCTTATGGAGGTTGTATTCCAGCGATTTTGACAGCTTTGGATAACTTTAAGGATTTGGATGACGCATTAAAGCCATGGGCTGAAAAGTTGAGTAACAAAGAAAGGAGTATAATTTTAAAGGAGCAATCAAGTTGGGAAAGAGCTTTAGAGATTTTTGAGTGGTTTAAGAGAAAACAGTGTTATGAGTTGAATGTAATTCATTATAATATTATGTTTAAAATTCTTGGTAAAGCTCATAAATGGGGTTATGTTGAGAGGTTATGGAATGAGATGAGTTTTAGAAGGATTGAGCCGATTAATTCTACTTATGGTACTCTGATTGATGTTTATAGTAAAGGTGGGATGAAGCAACAGGCTCTTTGTTGGCTTGGAAAGATGACTAAGCAAGGGATGGAGCCTGATGAGGTGACTATGGGAATCGTTGTGCAGTTGTATAAGAAAGCGGGTGAGTTTCGAAAAGCTGAGGAGTTTTTGAAGAAGTGGTCATTGAACGGATCTTTGAGGCATGATGGAAGTGAAACATTCAGTGCAGTGGGAAGTGATTCACATTTAAGCTCGTATACATATAATACCTTGATAGATACATATGGAAAGGCAGGGCAGCTTCGAGAGGCTTCTGAAACGTTTGAAATGATGCTTAGAAAAGGGATTGTTCCAACTACAGTTACTTTTAATACAATGATTCACATTTGTGGTAACCACGGACAGTTAGAAGAAGTGGCTTCAGTGATGAAGAAAATGAAGGAGGTTCAGTGCCTACCTGACACGAGAACATATAATATTCTCATCTCCCTCCATGCTAAGCATGATGATATAAAGATGGCAGCTGGCTATTTTGCTAAGATGAAGGAGGCCTGCCTTGAACCAGATCTCGTTAGTTACCGCACCCTCTTGTATGCATACTCAATAAGGAAAATGGTTAGCGAAGCTGAAGACCTCATACAGGAGGTGGATGAACGACATCTTGAAATTGATGAATATACACAATCTGCTCTGACCAGAATGTACATAGAAGCTGGAATGCTTGAGAAGTCGTGGTTATGGTTCAGGAGGTTTCACCTTGCTGGGAATATGAGTTCGGAGGCCTACTCTGCCAACATTGATGCCTTTGGGGAGAGGGGACATGTTTTGGAAGCTGAAAAGATTTTTTCCTGTTGCCAAGAAAGGAAGAGGCTTACTGTCCTTGAGTTTAATGTAATGATTAAAGCTTATGGGATAGGGAAGAGTTATGATAAAGCATGTTGGTTATTTGATAGCATGCAGAGTCATGGTGTACTTCCAGACAAATGCAGTTATAGTTCTCTCATACAGATTTTGGCTAGTGCAGACTTACCACATGTGGCAAAATGCTACCTGAAGAAGATGCAGGAAGCAGGACTTTTAAGCGATTGCATCCCTTATTGTGCTGTGATCTCAAGCTTTGTGAAATTAGGAGAATTGGAAATGGCTGAAGGACTATATAGCGAGATGGTTCAGTATAAGGTGGAGCCTGATGTTGTTGTCTATGGTGTATTGATAAATGCTTTTGCTGATCTTGGAAGTGTTAAAGAAGCTACCTGTTATGTTAATGCAATGAAAAGTGCTGGATTGCCTGGAAATACTGTTATATACAACTCCTTGATTAAGCTTTATACAAAAGTTGGTTATTTGAAAGAAGCACAGGAGGTTTATGAACTACTTCAGTTCTCAGGATTCCACCCCGATGTGTATTCTTCAAATTGTATGATTGATCTCTATAGCGAGCGCTCTATGGTTAGTGAAGCAGAAGCGATTTTCGAGAACTTAAAGCAAAAGGGAAATGCTAATGAATTTACATATGCAATGATGCTGTGCATGTATAAAAGAAATGGGAGGTTTGAGGAAGCCACTCATATCGCAAGACGGATGAGGGAACTGGGACTTCTAACTGATTTGTTGAGTTATAATAATGTGCTTGGATTGTATGCCATGGATGGAAGATTCAGGGAGGCAGTTAGAATTTTTAAGGAAATGGTGAGTGCTTGCATTCAACCTGATGATATTACATTCAAATCACTTGGATCTGTTCTCATGAAATGTGGAGTTCCGAAGCGGGCTATTAACAGCCTGCAACTAACGAGGAAGAATGATGCCCAGAGTGGTTTGCAAGCATGGATGGCCTCCCTCTCTTCAGTGGTTGGAATGGATGACGATGACGATGACGATGATGACGATGACTATGCTTAGACTTTCTCTTTGCAACTGACTTTTTGGGTTTGAGTCCATTGTCGGATCAGCGAAGCCTAGAGATGACCTGATAGACAAAACTTTAATCAAAAGCCTCACAAATGTATAGCTGGGAGGCTCAGTTAAAGCAAATGTCCATGACAATGTATTTAGCTTTCTATTTTGTATATTTATTTGAGGAAAAGAAGTTCAAGAACTTAGGCTGATGCTGGAAGAGCAAATATTGATTCCTTATATAGCTATTTGTTGTTGCTGGAAGTTTTATTGAGCATTATCTAAATTAAGTTGTGTTATTAATATGAATGAAAGTATTATAAAGTCAGCTTGTTTGGTTGATTTTATTTTTGTTGCAAACACATCTCATCCGTGTGTGGATTTTGTTGACTTCTCAATATTCACAAGTTTGATAGGGCAACTGTTCGGGTCAAACAGGTTTGTATATTGATTGCAGAGGTGTTTATGACATGAAGATTTCAACCTGAGATTCTCCATCTTGGTGTTTGATACGCAGCACCTAACACCTATGTTACTCGAATTCGGGTGTGAGTGCCGGATACGGGTATGTGTTTGATACGGATATGTTCAATGTTTTCTAAGTTTTTTTATGCATTTAGAGGATCATCAAGAGTTATATCCTCATATTCATATCTGAATATGTGTCGGACACGAATATCGGACACGAATACTTGAAAAAAAAAGAAAGAGTCGGAACAACGTAGCCTAGCACATAGCTTGGCAATATTAATCAAACATAGTGATGCTTGCTTGCTCAGTCTCAGTAGCATCCATAGCTGCTCCAGGATATAACAAGAGCATGTTCTTTTTCTTACATGAACAACTGGTTTGATTTGTCCCTGGGCTATAATTTCACCCATCTGATAGATCTATAAACTGAATACAGTGATTACCACCAACTCTGCAATCAGAAGAATAGGATCTAGCTTTCAAAACTCTCATAGCTTATTTTATTCTTGTATAGCATCAATTTTCTCCTGTTTGTGAACATTATTTGTAATCAACACCTCTTATTTCGTCAAATTTTCTGTTTCAGCTTTTTCCTGCTTCTGGAATTGATTCCAGTTTTAGAAACACGCCAGTCAATTCTACATCAAATTCTGCAAAATTTATGGACATATAGGCAAGAAATTAACAAAAAGAAACTTTTATCCAGCTGCTAAAATTAACCACTAATTATCACTATAATTTTGATCATTTACATCGAATTAGACCAAAAGAAACCCCAATGACACTAAAGAATACAACAAAAAAAGAAAAAAAAAAAAAAAAACTTCCATGAACATTACAAACAAAATCATCACCTTTCAGCATCATTATCCCAAGAAACAAAAATGTCTCCAAAGCCGGCTTCCAAATCCACCCAGTGCCCTTCCTCAAACTCCACCGCACCTTCCACCACCTTCACCTCCACCAAAACAAACAACTCTGCAATCTCGACCAGCTCCGCCACTAGCACCACCCTCCCTTTCCCCAACCCCAGAACCCCTCTTTTCCCTCTCTCAACTCTATACCCCAATCTCTCCCCAACCTCCCTAACCCTCCCCATTACCCCATCCAACTCCATCGAAGTAGTATACCTCTTTTCCTTCCTCTTATTATTCCCTCCTTCAAAAAGCCCTGACAAATCCAACCCTGAAGACAAAGATATTATATCAAAAGCATTAACTCCATTACAAACCATGTCATGTTTTAACTTCCTGTCCTGTAACAAACTTTGTTGTAGGTTGTTTGATGATGTAAATGCCGTTAAAGTTCTCTTAAACCATGAAGTTTCCATTAACTTTACTATGCTCATTCTCGTGTCAGGATTCGGGTCCAAAAGCTGCCATATTATAGATTTTGCTTGCTTTGATATCCAAGATGGAAATTGGAACTCCCTACGATGAACCTTTTTGTACATAGCCACCAAGTTACTATCTTCAAAGGGTAAATAACCAGCCAGCAAAACAAATAAAATGACCCCACAAGACCAAGCATCCGCCTTGGAACCATTGTACCCTTTTCTCCGAACCACCTCAGGAGCTGCATAAGCCGGTGTTCCACAAGCTGTATGCAGAAGCCCGTCGTTTAGCTGTTCAGGAAGAGCAGAGAGACCAAAGTCTGAAACTTTGAGATTCCCAGTTTGGTCTAACAAAAGGTTTTGTGGCTTCACATCACGGTGGGCGACACCGTTTAGGTGACAGAAATGGAGGGCGGAGACGAGTTGGGAAAAGTGCCTCCGTGCGGCTGGTTCAGCTAAGCGGCCACGGCGTAACACTTTGGCGAAAAGTTCACCTCCTGAGGCTAGTTCCATGACGAGGTAGATCTTGGTCTTTGTAGCCATGACTTCGTGGATTTTAAGGATGTTTGGGTGATGTTGTAGACGTCGCATAGCTGAAACTTCCCGGATTATTCTCGGTTCCGTGGCAGCATGAACTGTTTTTGTCTTGTCTATAATCTTAATCGCCACAACAATGTTATTGTCCTCAAGTGAAGTTGCCTCGTGAACTTTTGCGAAGCTTCCACGGCCCAACAAGCGACCCAATTGGTACTTACCTAAAAGTATACTTGTGGGTGTTTTGGTACGGGTGAGTGTTGGTATTGGTGGTGGTGGTGGTGCTTGTTGTGGCGGCGGAGACGGTGTCAGGGGTGGTGGAGCCCCTGATGGCATGGTGTATGGTTGTGGAAACGGCGGGGGTGAAGAGAGGTTGAAGCAAAGAAGGAGAGTGCCACGACAAGGTTGAATGAGAAGGTTAGTTGGCTTATATAGTAGGGGACAGAGAGTTTGGTTTGGTTTGGTTGGCTTCTCACTGTCAAAGACTTTGGTCAGGTGGGACTTTACCTCCTTAACTACCCCTTTAGGTTTGCATAATTTGTTGCTTCTTTTGACTTCAATTTTTCATTTATTTTAGGTGGTTTTTTTTAATAATTATTAGGTACCAATCCTAATGTTTCTTTCTATTTCTTAATAAATCACCAACGGTTGTATGTGGAATAATTAAATTGTACGTTTCTTTTTTATTTTATTTTTTTTGCTTTTTCTTTTAAGGAAATATATATTTTTAGATTTTATTAACAATCATTTTTATAATATTTTTAAGAATTTGTATTTGATATATATTGTCAATATAGTTATACATTGACAGTAAATCTTGTAATGACATCTCATTAATAAAATTCTAAAACTCTAATCTTAACCTTAATTCCCCTACCCATAACTCTAACTCTAATTGTAAACTCTACCTCTAAACTTTAACTTTTAATAGGTGACGTCATATATTAACAATGCATCAAATATAAATTTATTTTTAAAATTAATTAATATATTATTTATAATAATAATATTATATTAAATATAAAAATTGATAATTTTATGTATAAAAAAAAATATTTATAATATATTTCTGACCTTAATTGAAATAGTCTAAATCTCCCGTCCCTTAAATTTTTATGTACCAAAAAAAAAATCGATTGTGAAGTGTGCACTGGTGTTGAAGGCTTTTGGTTTGGGTGCAATGTCGTCATGTAGCTGGCGGTAGGTGCAATGCAATTGGACTGAGTTGGACGGCCATGGAAGTGCCATTTAAGCATTCTGGTTTTGCAGTACCCACTGTCTAATTCTGAATTCAGAAACTAGAGGCAGCAACAAAACTTTAGTACGCATGTTGGCTTGCCCCAGCCCAGCTCAGCCCAGCCCAGCAAGCACCCCTAAAACTATATTTCAACGGTTCGATTTTAATATGGAAATAGCATTGAGGTTTGCAGGATGTAAGCTGATTATCTTCATTTGTATGGTTCAAGATCTAATGAATTTTTCAAATGTAAAAAAGCTTAATATTGAATCTGAAATTTAGTTCAATTGATTCATATAATCATCCAAAATTTAAATATAATTAATATATATCAATTATATAGCATAAAAATATAATTATAAGTAGAAAAGTCCACAATGATTTTCAAGTATTATTTATAGTAATAACATTGTATTAAATGCAATTGTTCATAATTTTTATTATATTGAATAAAAATATTACTATATACTATAACCTTAAAAAATATCCTTAGAACACTCGTTAGCAAAATACATAATAAATATACTATGTTGAACATTTATCATGCCAATTATTTTAGCATATATATTATACATGGAGATAGACCTGACAATGTTAGACACGACATGAAAAAAATAACTAAAAGCACGAAACGAATACACGAATGTCTCAAAATCTATATAATACGAATTATTAACGTATAAAAGTTTATATAAATATGAAATACCTTAAACATGATTATGACATGACAAAATACACGAATATGAACACGACACGAATACACGAATGTCTCAAAATTTATATAATACGAATTATTAACGTATTAAAGTTTATATAAATATAAAATACCTTAAACATGATTATGACATGATAAAATACACGAATATGAACACGACACGAATATACGAATGTCTCAAAATCTATATAATACGAATTATTAACGTATTAAAGTTTATATAAATATAAAATACCTTAAACATGATTATGACACGATAAAATATATGAATATAATACAGATACACGAATTGTCAGATCTATACGTGGATGATATAAATATATGCTTATGCCAATTATAAGTGTGCTTTTCAAGATGTTATTCAAGTTTTGCTAGTATTCTGCAGTAAAAAATTAGAGATACAAATTAGGATGACATATGTCGTTTTGATGTGATTTGTTGATAAAGTATTAGATTTTCAATATGTTAAATTTTTTTTTTAAATTTTATCTTTTACTAAATATAGCCAATAATTATACAATTTGTTGGTAAAGTATTGAATTTTTAATTCTAATTTCTTCTATATATTATTTATTTTTTAGCTTATAAAAATAGCCTCTCAATGTATTTAAGAAGTTCTTGTATTATATCATCTAGTGCAAATTAGTCCATCTACTATAAAATTGGGTAATTTAGTATCTGTACTTTTAAAATTGAAGAAAAAAGGTAAAACACTGACTAGTGTAACAGAAACTGTTAAAAAAGCTGAAGTGACATTTAACCTTGTGTTTATTTGATGACGTGGATGCAAATATTGACATGGCACCAATAAAATATATTATTTTAAGCTGACATGGACAAAATAACAAATTAAGTTGATAAAAATGCCACATCAAAGTATTTTTTGCTAACTTAGTTTGTTATTTTGTCTACGTCAGCTTAAAATAATATATTTTATTGGTACCACGTCATCAAATAAACACAAGGTTAAATGCCACGTCAGCTTTTTTTAACAGTTTTCGTTATACTAATTAGTGATTTTATCTTTTTGCTTCAATTTTAAAAGTATATGGACTAAATTACTCAATTTTATAATAAAGAGACTAATTTAAATTTGATGGTATACTACATGGACTTTTCAAATACTTTGACCGGAAATAGCCTTATATTATCAAATCCGAAAGGAATTTTATATAATATTAGTATGATTATTTTTTTATTTAACCAGTTTTTAAGTAAAAAAGAAAAACAAAAGTTCTGCACTTTTTTTCTTTATTAGTATGGAGGGAAGAAGCTGCACAAATTCTTAATGTTATCATCATAGGCGTCTGAATTAAAAATTCTTATTCAGGTTTTTTTATCCAAATATAGCAAAAAAAAAAAAAAAATTATATATCAAAATATCATTGTTTTCAGATTAATTCTCAAAATTCATTTTTTTTTTCTAGCTGGAAAATCGCCATCCCCCATGACGATTTTTCAGCGTAAAAATTGCAAAAATTGTAAAAAACACCAAGGAAAATCGCCATGGGGGGTGACGATTTCTCTTGATATATATATATTTTAATTAAATTAAAAAATTTGTTAATTTATTTTTAAATTTTTAAATTTAATTTTAAAAATTGTAAATTAAATAATTTTTTTAAAAAAATTAAAAAATAAAATAAAAGTCCAACGGTATTTTTTTTTATTTTTATGAAAGATTTTTTAGTTGATTTTTACTATATAAACTTTAAAAACAAAGAAATTAAAAAAAAAATTCAATTTTTTTTGAAGGCAACGGTCAAGTGACCATTGCCTTCAAATCCCATCCCCTCCCCCCACACACACCACTCTTCTATAAATACTCCCGCATTTTCTACAACTTATTTATATTTTCTTTCTTCTTTCTACAATCAAATTTCTTTCTACCAACAATTTTTTTCTACAATAAATTTTTTTCTATAACAATATATATATTTTTTACAATAATATTTAAAAATGGCTTCATCATCACTATTGAGGTTGCGAGAAAATCACATATCGGAGGTTATATTTAAAGAGATAAGTAAATTGTTGTAATATTATTTGTATTACATTATCAATTTTTAGTTATTTTTTAATTATTATAATTTTGTAAATTTATAGTTTTATAGTTTTATATTTTTTATATTTTTAATGTTATAGTGCTTATTATAGTTTTATCATTTATTAATTAGTATTTTTTTCATTTCATAATATTATAATTATTTATTTTTTATATTGTTTAATTTTTTATTATTATAGTTATTTAATTTGTTAATTATTTTTGTTTTTTCATTTTATAGTTTTATATAATTTTAATTTTTATATTATATTTTTTTTATTATTATATACAATAATAATTTTTTAATTATTACTGTTTTTTTCATTTTATAGTTTTATATAATTTTAATGTTTATATAATTTTAATTTTTATTATTATAGTTTTATAATTTTATAATTATTATTGTTTTTTCATTTTATAGTTTTATATAATTTTAATTTTAATATTATATTATTTTATATTATTATTGTTTTATAATTTTATAATTATTATTGTTTTTTCATTTTATAGTTATTTATTTTTTATATTATTTAATTATTTAATAATTATATAAAAAAAAATTAAATTTTTTATTATTATTATTGCTTTGTTATTTTATAGTTTTAGATTTTTTTTTTAATTTTTAATTGTTATAGTTTTATAATATATTAATTTTTATTATTATTTGATTTAATTTAATTAATTATCAACAGGAAGCTCGTCGCGTGTTACGTTCGAGGAAATTTACATTGGAGGACCCGTATCCATCTATTATCGACCACTTAAAAAGAACCGGATTTTATCACGCAACTCAAATTCGACGATTTTTGATACAACCCGACTTAATTAGTGCATTGATCGAACGATGGAGATCCGAGACGCACACTTTTCATTTTCCATTTGGTGAATGCACGGTAACTCTAGAAGATGTTGCGCTTCAACTTGGACTTCCGGTCCATGGCGATACAGTTACAGGCGGAAGCTTGCTAGATTGGAATGAAGTGTGTCAAAATCTATTGGGCTCGGTACCTCCAGATAAGTATGTATCTGGCTCAACGGTGAGACTAAATTGGTTGAAATCCTTTCAAAATCTTCCATTACACGCAACTGAAGAACAGATACAATATGCTGCTAGAGCATATATTTTACGTTTGATTGGAGGATTACTGATGCCTGACAAATCGAGCAGTCGGGTACAATTAATGTATCTTCCATTACTACGTGATTTAGAGCATGCGGCAAATTATAGTTGGGGTTCTGCGTGTTTGGCGGTTTTGTATAGAGAACTTTGCCGGGCTACAGTTCCAAAAAGCCATGACATAGGTGGATGTTTAGTGCTTCTACAATCATGGGCCTGATATCGGCTACCATTTCGTGCTCTGCGCGTGGATATTCGGCTGTATACCCCCTTGCAAGCAGGTAATAATCTTTACTATTTTATTAATTTTGTCCGAACTTGTATTTTTATAGGTCATTAAGATTTTATATGCATTTTAACAGGTGGAGTAGTAGAGATTTTACATAGACTCCGACCAACCTTGCAAGTATAAAGTGCGACTAGATCGAGTAGGATATGATAAGGTAAATATTTCGATTGTTACATTGAAGTATTTTTTTATTTAATCCATATGAAACTAATAATTTGTAATAATTATTCGCAGTTTCTGTGGATGCCATATTTCTCAAGTGAAATTATGGCATGCCTCCTATCGGAAGCTTACAATAATTGTAATATATGGAAAGCAAACATAGCATTGATATACTTTTCATATGTAGAATGGCACCAAATTGACAAGGTGTTGCGACAATTTGGGATGTAACAACCAATTCCTGCAGCCCCGGTGAACCTTGATAAGCTTCACAAGATCGACATGCGTGGTCGTCATGAGGAATTCTGACCTGCGAAGCATGAACATTGGATCCATTGATGGAATATACATTTTCAACAAATTTCGACAGGTTATACGATTGTTGGTAATAATTTCAACCCATCTGATGATTACATAGGATGGTATAAAATATATATATATATATATACCAAGGGAAATCGCCACCCCCATGGCGATTTCTCTTGGTGTTTTTTACAATTTTTGCAATTTTTACGTTGGGAAATCGCCATGGAGGATGGCGATTTTTCAACTAGAAAAAAAAGTGAATTTTGAAAATTAATCTGAAAACAACGGTATTTTGGTATATAATTTTTTTGGCTATATTTAGATAAAAAAACCTCTTATTCATTTCATTTTAAAATAAAAAAAAAAATAAAAACTCATTAGTTCTAGAGGTGCTCATGGGCCGGGCCGCGGCCCATTTTTTTTTTGCCCAGGCCCGCCCGTTTAGACCCGAATTACTGTTCATCAGAATAAAAAAAAAATATTTTTTATTTTTTTTTAATTAAAATTAAATAAAATAATATTATAATAATAAAAAATACTGTTCCGGGCCGGGCCGGCCCGGAACAGCATTTTGCCTGCCCAAGCTCGGCCCATATTGGGCCGGGCCTGCCGGGTCCGCAGGCTGCCCGGCCCGTGAGCAGGTCTAATTAGTTCGGTGCCTTAATCAATTATGTTTTTTTATTCTTCTCCTTTTTTCCGGCTAAATGATAGAAAAACCAATCCCTTCTTTCCAGGATAAAGCATAAAAAATATTTTCTCTATAATCATGAATTCTTGCTTCACTTATTTTAGCATTTTTCTCCATATCTCCATGTTCCCTTTCTTTCTTTTTTTTTTTTTTTTTTTTTTTTTTTTTTTTTTGTTTTCTCTTCATCAATACTATAAAGAAAAGTTGAAGCAAAGAACCTATGTGAATAGAACCAATTTGATTCTATTTAGTCATTAATTTTTTTTATAATATAATTAGAGATATCCTTTGATTTTTATTTTTTATTTTTACATTTAATCTTCTCTTTATTCTATTTTAAGAGTGTATTTTTCTGTATCGGTTTAATGTATTCAATATTTTACTCATTAAATGCATTTTATCAAATTCTGGTTGACAAAAAAAAAAAAAAAAAAGCGCATCTCTTGATTAACTCTTTTAAATATTTAGCCTTCTATTTTGAGTTTCATATAAGAACGTCCAATATACTGTTATTATTATGGCAAATATCTAGAAACGTACGCTTTGTCACTTTTTTTGTAAAACAATGGGGAAATATTGTCCCCATTTTGATGATAAATTATGCCTTGTTAATCTTAATTTGATGTTAAATTTTTGCCTCGATGGCCTTCATTTTTGATAATGAAAGATAGATGGTTTTTGTCTTTAAGACAATATATAATGAATTTTGAGGAGGGGCCATTTCACCACTTGCTTTAGAGGGGATTAGATTTTCATGTGAGTAGGGATGTTCATTCGGTTAATTCGGTTAATAACCGAACCGAATTATCCGAAACCGAATTAACCGAATTTTTTTTCCAATTAACCGTTAACCGAACCGAATAACTAATTCGGTTAATTAACCGAACCAAAATTATTTCGGTTAATTCGGTCGGTTTCCGAATTAACCGAAATAAATAAAAAATTTATTTTGCTAACCTATTTTTTTACATGATTTTGTATCCAAATTATCCATCCTAGTCCAACCAATCAAAATCCAAAAGCAAAGCATATTATAAAATCCAAATATGAAACAAACACAGCTAAAAAAAATGATAAAACATGAACATTACATAGTCTCAAAGACTCAAAAATATATCTAAATTAATATATAAATTAATTTTTAGTTTTTAATATATAAATTAAATAGGAAAGGTTATTAGGGTTTTTAGTTTTTAATATATAAATTAATTTAAAATATATATATATATATATATATATCTAAACTCATAAAATCTTGTCATTTTAAGCATTTCGGTTAATTCGTGTAATTCGGTTATTTTCGCTTAACCGAACCGAATTAACCGAAAACCGAAATTTCTCAAAACCATTAACCGTTAACCGAACCGAATTTTATTCGGTTAACCGATTAACCGAACCGAATTAAAATTCGGTCGGTTAATTCGGTTAAAACCGAATTATGCACACCCCTACATGTGAGTGATGATCCAAGGTCAAGTCTCTATCCGTCAGAGTCATGTTATAATTTGCGGATTTAAATATCCATATAGTCTCTGTGCTGTAATAAAAAAAATAAATTAGTTCCTGTACTGTAAAAGTAAGTAATTTAATCTCTTTACAATTGAAATAGATGCAAATAAGTAAAATTGATAACGGTTTTAATGAAAAACCGTTAAAATATTGACGTAGACTCGTAAAATCTAACAGATTTAGATATATTTCAAGTCATATTTTATTCCAAGTCATTAATTCTGTTAGATTTTACGAGTCCACATCAGCATTTTTAACGGTTTTTCATTAACACCACTATCAATTTTATTTATTTGCACTTATTTTAATTGTATAGGGACTAAATTACTCACTTTTACAGTACAGAGACAAAATTACTCTTTTCACTATAGTACAAAGATTATGTGGGTACTTAAATCGTAATTTGCCTCATGAATTTAATTTGGTCTTTAAAAATTAAAAATTCACAATTAATACATGAATTAGACATGTTTAAGGATTAAGCTACTCTCGTCCAAATCCGAAAATTCGTCCGATATTTTAAAAGATTTAACAGAAATATTAAATTCGAAAAATGAAATTGAACAAAAAATAGGTCTATTTTAAAAAAAAAAAAAAGTTGGGTCTTGACTGATCTAAAATGAACTTGTGTATTGTCAAGTAATTTACCCCTAATTGCTAACTCCGTCTATCAAATGCTGACATGACTCAAAATAGCCAATAATAAGTCACCAAATGTAAAAAATGCCTATTCAAGTAACATTTAAACGATACGTCAGCAAAAGAAACTTGTTATTTTTAAAAATATTGAATTAAAAATTTTCAAAAAAAGTTTTTAAAACAAAAAAAATTATAAAATAAAATTCTTTATATTTTTAAATTAAAATTTCATAGAAAAATAAAAAATTTTAATATTAAATATACAAAAATTAATGCTTTCTTTAAAAGCTCGTGAAAGTAGAAAAGAGACTAACAATTTAAAACGAAACACATATATACACTGTGAGTAACGTTGATTTACATATACACTCATATAAACATAGATAATAGACAAAAAATAAAGCTTACGTAGGTTTCGAAATTTACTCGCTATGAGATATTGTTCGTTTTGGAGATCTAAATACCGTTCTCACGATTTTGTCATTTAAGAAAAGGCATCTCGATAGGAGAAGGGTGACCTTTATTTTATAAAGTTACAATCCTAATCCTTAACTAGTCGATGCGAGATCGTTTTTCCCTCAACACTAGCCCCTAGTTAAGGATGTGTATTGTGTTTTTGTTGAGGGCTGGTATGGATCTAAAATAAATTCCCACAAAAAACGTCATTGTTGATGCAAGAATTGTTGGACTGCGCCCGCTATGAGTTATTATCTTCTTTGGAAGTTTAAAAATCGTCCTCACGATTTTGTACTTTGAGAAAAAGCATTTCGACAAGGGAAGAGTGACCATTGCTTTATAAAACTACAATTTAATCCTTAACTAGACGATGTGTGATCATTTTCTCCCTCGACAATATATATATTACAATTTGAGGTTAATTAGCAAAATGATGACGGAGAGGAAGGTTGAAGTAAATCAAAGAAGGTTTATAAACGAACCATTTTGTAAAGCACACAAAATTTTGACTTGGTTATTTTTTTTTACATGCATCAAGTCCATTTGTTATATTTATATTTGGCCCAATGTGAGTTACTACTTTAACCTAATAATAATTAAGAAGGGTTAAGCTTATTTTCTTTTTACGCTTGGTATTTGTCAGACAAAGAGTTAGGCAATTTGGGAGAACCTAATCCTAGAGAAGAAGAAGATAGGCAAAGGAAAGGCAAATCTATTCTGAAAAACACGGATTAAGGTGAAATTTTGCTTAGTTTCCTTTAAATTTTTATATTTTGAATGATTTTGCACAAAACCCAAACCTTTATTTAAACCATCTTCACTCTCTAAAAATTCCGATGACTTTCCGGTGACTTTCCGACGATATTGTTGGTACCTATAGAAAGGTATCTTCAAGATCTTTCCAATGGTATGTGTGGCACTTCATTTGGTTGAGTAAATTAGGAGAAAACAATTTTTGAAGTTTGTTGATTTTGGATTTCTGACAATTTTGACAAGCCAACTTTGGGTCACCGAAACACCATTTTTCGATGGTCATTTTAGTCAAATATTGGATTGGTTTTATAGTATGAAATGTGATCTTTCCATTGGTGTCAATATCTTGATGAGATAAGTTCTGTGTTAAGAGAATCGAGGTCCCAAAGTGTGCTACTTGAAACTGGAAATCCAGAAAATCCAAAAAAATCTGGGCAGTATGTGATAATTTTCAAAGTTTGAACCCCCCGAAACTTAGGCTATATGTATTCGTTTTTACCGAAATTAAATTCTATGATATTCTACTACATTCCTACTTTGAATTGGTATTTTGAACATTACTGAAAACATCACGGATTGTGAGTTATATTGGCTCAAGTAGGCCAAATGATCATGAAAAATGAAAATTTTAGAATTTGAAATTCTTCAATTTTATTGTTTTAAAATTTATTTTCGGCCAAAATTAAATATATTTAGTTAAAAATCATATTAAATTCAGTTACATTAATCTTTGTGAATTTTTACATATATAAATATATTTTTACGAAATTATCTTTATTTTGTTTGATTTTGTGAAAAAGCTTATTTAATTATGTATAAGCTTATAAATGGAAAAATTATTTAATAAGTAATTATATTTTCGTCAAAAGTCATATTGATACTGATTTTATATTTTATATTTTAACTTTTAATTTTCTATTTTACTTAGTTTTAAATATTTTCTCATTATTAAGAAATAAACATTTTATTAAAAATTATATTACCAAATACTTTCGGTTTGTTAGAGAGGTCGTCACACAACCTAAATGTCTTGGGATGATCAACGGGAAGTCATACTTGTTAAATTTATTTATTTTTATTTAATTTTTGATTTTTGAATATCTTCTTGAATTCTTAGGCTACTAGGAGATTTGTGTGATTTGCTGTTTAAGTGTCTGTTTAGCGAATCAGGTAAGTGACTTGATGTCCCTTCAGTGTTTAAGTATCGAAAAATCAGCCTTAAAGATTCTTATATTATGTATGCAATATATAATATTTTGTCCCATGTTTTATTAAACCGGGTTAAGCATGAAAGCTAAAGTTATTTTGTATCGACTATGCTAATCATATGTATACCTTCATGACTTTAATTTTACTATATGATTTAGGTGGAAGAAGTATGCTTATGAAATATATTTTGTGTATAAAGTATGCCTTGTTTCTTATAAAGAAATTATAATTATGGTACATTATGGATAATCTGATTTTTGTGTATTTTGAATGCTCTCCTGATAGGCCATGTTTTGACCCTGTCAACAGGGGTTAAACGTTAGCCATGTCGACATGTACTTTGTGATAGAAATCGATTTCAACCGTGCCACCGGTTTAGAATTGTGGTTTTTGTGATATCGATAAGCAAAACCATTGGTTTGCTTTCGATATATTCTGACCCATGCCACTAGGGTTAATGGTGGTTTTTGTTGTGACTTCTGACCTTTGTCACCGGGGTTAAGGGTGGTCATAGCTTGTAAAGGGAGATAGATTTCAGAAAATACAATTTATGTTTTGTTGAGTTTGTCATATGATTTTGAAGTAAGTTATTTACAAATATACGATTATTCATAATTTTGCATTAGTAAATTCAATTAGTTATTTTGGCCTAAAGGTTTTGAACTTGCTTAACCCAGCTGAGGTAATGCCAGTTGCTTGCTGAGTAGTTGTACTCATTCTCTTATTTAACATTTTACAGGTTTTGAATTTGGTCATACACGCGGGAATTTCGGGGAGTGACGTTTCGGATTTTAGTGCATGTTTCTAGGATATTTAGGATGTTTCTAATACTTATAACTTCGAGACTTTATGCTTTTATTTGAATTTTTATGGATTTCTTTAAATATGTTTTGGAACCTTATTTTCAAGTATACAATTTATTAGTCTTTTATAAACATTGTGATTTACTTTGTTATATTTTTAAACGTTTGATTCTTCTGAATTTCAGTTAGTCAGTTTGTTGCCTTGCATGTTTGTGAGATTATATCTCGTAGATGTGCAGCATCTGTTATGCCTCGATTTGGGGCGTGACAAATTTAGTGGTATCAGAGCCTAGGTTTTTTGATCTTAGATCTTCACGAATATTGTTTTAAATCCTTTAGATACTATTGCGAAGATTGAGTGTGGGGTAGGAAAATTAAAGTTTGGGAAGTAATCTTCCGTTCATTTTGTTTTTCTTTTGTTATGATTGCTTGTTGTTCCTTTTGTGAAAATCCTTATTTTGATATGTTTGTTATTATGAATGATTTAGTATGCCTCCTCGTCGTAATAATGAACCTAACCTTGCTAAGATTGCGCCAAATGCTAGAGGTGATGGTTATGGGAGTTCTCGTGCTGAGAGACGCCAAAATCCCTAGAATCAAAATCAAACTGTAGAAGCACAAGGTGCAGTGGCTGGGAGTGATGATAAGGTGTTGCATTTGATTAATGAGGTAATCAACTTAGTAAGGGATCAACAACAACATCAGCCACCTGTGTAACGAGCTGATAATTCTATGGAATGGAAAACTTTGGGTGAGTTTAAGAAGATAGCACCTCCTGCCTTTAAGGGTTCTACAAACCCTGATGATGCTGAATTATGGATTGAGGAGATGGAGAAAGCTTTTGATGCAATGCATTCCTCAAATCAAGATAAGGTTAGATTTGCTTCTTACTTGCTGCAAGGGAGTGCAAATAATTGGTGGAAGGGAGTAGCTCGTACTCATGAAAATGTTCCTGAATTCTGCACTTGGGGTAACTTTCGCACTGCTTTCTATACAAAGTACTTTCCTCGAAGTAAGTTGCTGCAGTTGGAAAGAGAGTTTCTCAATCTGGTTCAAGGTGCTATGACAGTGGATGATTACGAGACTGAGTTTGATCGACTGTCAAAATTTGCCACTTCTCTTGTTTCGGATGATGAGAGTAGAGCTAGAAGGTTTGAAAATGGCTTGAATGCTCATAGTCATAGAGGACTTGCTCCGTTGCATTTGACCAGCTATAATGAAGTGGTTGGTAGGGCGAAGTCCTTAGATTCAGTCTGGAGGGAAACTCAGGAAGGGAGAAAAGAATTTTTGAAGAAAAGAGGCAGAGATTCTGATTTTCAAAGTAAGAAGGCTTTTAGTGGTCCTTCCAAATTCCAGGCCATTAGAGGGTCTCAAGCTTTCACCTCTAAAGGTAAGTTTCCTCCTCGGGGAATTCAATCCTCTCATGGTAGGGTGTCTCAAAAAGGTCCTAGATGTTCGGTTTGTGGAGAAGGACATCGAGCTGTTGATTGTAGGCATGTCACTGGTGCATGCTTTAGATGTGGCCAGTAGGGTCATTGTATTGCTGAGTGTTCTTTAATTCCCCAAGATTCACAATCAGTGCAAAAACCTCAGAACTTTCGAGCCCCTGAACCATTAGTAGTTCAAAAGACACAACCCAATCAGATTGTCCAGACTACGCAAATGCTTTCTACTAGATAGCAAAGAGGGGGAAGACCTCAGACTCAAGGCCGTGTGTTCGCTTTAACTCAGCAGGATGTTGAAGCATCAAACACTGTTGTTTCAGGTATTCTATCAGTTGCCTTTGTTTATGCTCACGTCTTGTTTGATACTGGTGCTTCGCATTTTTTTGTTTCATCTACTTTTGTTCAAAAGTCTTCATTGTTTTGTACACCTTTGGAATATGAATTATGTGTTGACACACCAGCTAGAAGTCAACTTGTGTCTGATCAGATTTGCAAAATGTGTGGTAATAATTGAGGATAGGGAATTGGTTGCCAATTTGCATGTTTTAAGTATGCATAACTTTTACGTGATCCTAGGGATGGATCGGTTGTCTGCTCATTATGCTAAGATTGATTGTTAGAAAGAAGGGTAGACTTTGAAATCCCTGGTGAAATACCTTTTAGTTTCTATGGTAGTGGTGCATATGTCCCTTTAAAAGTTATTTCTGCTTTGCAAGCTAGTCGGCTAATGAAAACTGGTTGTAAAGGGTACTTGGCAACAGTAACTGATACTAGAACCGATGAGATGGAGTTAGAGAGTATTCCAATTGTGAGAGACTTTCCTGATGTTTTTCCTAATGATCTTTCTGGATTGCCTCCTAATCGGGAAATCGATTTCTCTATCGATTTGCTCCGGGGCACTGGTCCTATTTTTCTTGAGACTCCTTACAGAATGGCCTCGACAGAATTGAAAGAGTAGTTGTAAGAGCTTCTTGATAAAGGTTTCATTAGACCTAGTGTGTCCCCATAGGGAGCTCCGGTGTTATTTGTGAAAAAGAAGGATGGTAGTATAAGTTTGTGTATTGATTACAGTGAGTTGAACAAGGTAACTGTGAAGAGTAGGTATCCTTTGTCCCGAATTGATGACTTATTTGATCTGTTAAATGGTGCTCAAGTGTTCTCTAAGATAGATCTTCGAAATGGGTATCACCATTGAAGGTCAGAACTGAAGATGTACCTAAAATTGCTTTTCGAACTCGGTACGGGCATTATGAATTCCTTGTGATGCCTTTTGGGTTGACGAATGCTCCGACTGCTTTTATGGACCTGATGAATAGGGTTTTTAAGCCTTACTTGGATAAATTTGTGGTTGTGTTTATTGATGACATATTGGTGTACTCTCATAGTTCAAAAGAGCATGAGGAGCATTTGAGAATCATTTTAGAGACTTTGAGGCAAAAGCAATTGTTTGCTAAATTAAAGAAGTGTGAGTTTTGGCTTACTAGTGTGGCCATTCTTGGACATGTGGTGTCGAAGGACGGGATTTTTGTTGATCCAAAGAAAATTGAGGCGGTAGTAGAATGGAATAGACCGAATAATGTTTCTGAGATTCGTAGTTTTCTGGGCTTAGTAGGATACTATAGGCGTTTTGTGGATGATTTCTCTCATATTGCTATGCCTTTGACCAGATTGGTTCGGAAGAGAGTTAGATTTGAGTGGTCGAATGATTGTGAGAAGTGCTTTGAAGAATTAAAGAGAAGGTTTGTTTTCGCTCCTATTCTTACCGTACCTATTGCTGGAAAGGGTTTCATCGTCTATAGTGATGCTTCAAAAAAAGGATTAGGTTGTGTTCTCATGCAGAATGATAAAGTGATAGCCTATGCTTCTAGGCAGTTAAAATCATATGAGGAGAATTACCCTACTCATGATTTGGAGTTGGCAGCAGTAGTCTTTGCATTGAAGATTTGGAGACATTATCTATATGGTGAGTCTTGTGAGATCTTTATGGACCACAAGAGTTTGAAATATCTTTTCACCCAGAAGGTGTTGAATATGAGGCAAAGGAGATGGTTAGAACTGTTGAAGGATTATGACTTGACCATTAGTTGCCACCTTGGTAAGGTGAACAAGGTAGCTGATGCTTTAAGTCGAAAATCTGTTGGGAATTTGGCTTCAGTAATTACTTCTCAAAGACAGATTTTGGAAGACCTGAGGAGAATGGATATTGATGTGTGCCTACCCTAATTTAGAGGATTAAAGATGTTCAAGCTAATAATCCTCAGCTCCAAAACATCAGACTTGAGGTGGATTCTAGTTCAAAACTGGAATTTCGAATTCATGAGGACGATTCTTTGAGGTTTGGCAGTAGGATTTGTGTTCCAGATGATTTGGAATTGAGGAGAGAGATTTTGGAGAAAGCTCATTACAGTAACTATACGAATCATCCTGGCGGTACCAAAATGTATAGAGATTTGAAAACCACTTTCTGGTGGAATAATATGAAGAGAGAGATTGCTCAAATTGTAGCTAAGTGTTTGACTTGTCAACAAGTTAAGGCCGAACATCAGAGACCTGCGGGCTTGTTGAAACCTCTTCAAATTCCTGAATGGAAGTGGGAACGAATCACAATAGATTTTGTATCAAGTTTACCTAGAACCCCAAAGAGAAATGATGGTGTTTGGGTGATTGTTGATAGATTGACAAAGTTTGCACATTTCTTGGCCGTTCATACAATAATGTCATTAGAGAGGTTGGCGGAGTTGTACATTGTGCAAATTGTGAGGCTTCATGGTGTTCCAGTGTCTATAGTGTCTGATCGAGATTCTCGTTTTGTTGCAAAATTTTGGGAGAGTTTGCATAATGCTTTAGGCATTCGATTGAGTTATAGTACTGCCTTTCACCCCCAAACGGATGGTCAAACTGAAAGGACTATCCAAATCTTGTAGGACATGTTGAGAGCATGTGTTATGGATTTTGGAGGTTCATGGGATCACCATTTGCCATGGGCGGAGTTTGCCTACAATAATAGTTACCAATCCAGCATTCAGATGGCTCTATTTGAAGCTTTGTATGGAAGGAAGTGTAGATCTCCTCTTGGTAGGGAAGATGTAGGCGAGAGACAATTATTGGGTCCAGATCTTATTCAACAAGCAATTGAAAAAGTCCAATTGATTAGAGAACATCTTCGTGTAGCTCAAAGTCGACAGAAAAGTTATGCTGATAATAGGAGACGAAAACTGGAATTTGAGGTTGGTGACCATGTGTTCTTACGAGTTTCTCCAACTAGAGGAGTGATGAGATTTGGAATTCGTGGGAAACTTAGTCTTCGTTATGTGGGACCCTTTGAGATTCTTGATAGGATAGGAGATGTGGCTTATAGATTGGCATTTCCACCTGCATTATCTGGAGTGCATAATGTGTTTCATGTTTCGATATTGAGAAAATATGTTTCAGATTCGAGTCATTTGATCGAGTTAGCTCCTTTGAGACTTAGAGAAAATTTGTCTTATGACGAGCATCCTTTACGTATTGTCGATAGAAAAGAGCAAGTTTTGAGGAGAAGAACAATTCCTTATGTTAAGGTTCAGTGGAGTAATCATACCGAACGAGAAGCAACTTGGGAGTTAGAAGAAAATATGAAAGAAAAATTTCCTCACCTTTTTGAGAGCCAAGGTAAGAGTTTAGAGGACTAAACTCCTTTTAAGGAGGGGAGGATGTAAAGCCCACAAAATTTTGACTTGGTTTTTTTTTTTTTTTTTTTTTCATATGCATCCAGCCCATTTGTTATATTTTATTTTTGGCCCAATGTGATTTATTAGTTTAACCTAATAATAATTAAAAAGGGTTAGGCTTATTTTCTTTTTACGCTTGATGTTTGTCAGACAGAGAGTTAGGCAATTTGGGAGAACCTAACCCTAGAGAAGAAGAAGATAGGCAAAGGAAAGACAAATCTATTCTGAAAAACACGGATTAAAGTGAGATTTTGCTTAGTTTCCTTTAAATTTTTATATTTTGAATGATTTTGCACAAAATCCAAACCTTTATTTTAAACCATCTTCACTCTCTAAAAATTCCGATGACTTTTCGGTGACTTTCCACGACATTGTTGGTACCTATAGAAAGGTATCTTCAAGATCTTTCCAATGGTATGTGTGACACTTCATTTGATTGAGTAAATTAGGAGAACAATTTTTGAAGTTTGTTGATTTTGGGTTTCTGAGAGTTTTGACAAGCCAACTTTGGGTCACCAGAACTCCATTTTTTGGTGGTCATTTTTGTCGAATCTTGGATGGTTTTTATAGTATGAAATTTGAGCTTTCAATTGGTGTCAGTATCTTGATGAGATGAGTTCTGTGTTAAGAGAATCGAGGTCCCAAAGTGTGCTACTTGAAACTGGAAATCTAGAAAACCCAAAAAAATCTGAGCAGTTTGTGATAATTTTCAAAGTTTGAACCCCCGAAACTTAGGCTATATGTAATCGTTTTTACCGAAATTAAATTCTATGATATTCTAATACATTCCTACTTTGAATTGGTATTTTGAACATTATTGCAAACCTCACGGATTGTGAGTTATATTGGCTCAAGTAGGCCAAATGATCATGAAAAAAATGAAAATTTCAGAATTTGAATTCTTCAATTTTATTGTTTTAAAATTTATTTTCGGCCAAAATTAAATATATTTAGTTAAAAATCATATTAAATTCAGTTACATTAATTTTTGTGAATTTTTACATATATAAATATATTTTTACGAAATTGTTTTTATTTTGTTTGATTTTGTGAAAAAACTTATTTAATTATGTATAAACTTATAAATGAAAAATTTATTTAATATGTAATTATATTTTCATCAAAAATCATATTGATACTGATTTTATATTTTAACTTTTAATTTTCTATTTTACTTAGTTTTAAATATTTTCTCATTAGTAAGAAAGAAACGTTTTATTAAAAATTATATTTCCAAATACTTTCGGATTGTTAGAGAGGTCGCCACACAACCTAAATATCTTGGGATGATTAACGGAAAGTCATACTTGTTAAATTTATTTATTTTTATTTAATTTTTGATTTTTGAATATCTTCTTGAATTCTTAGGCTACTAGGAGATTTGTGTGATTTGCTGCTTTAGTGTCGGTTTAGCGAATCATATAAGTGACTTGACGTCCTTTCAGTGTTTAAATCCTGAAAAATCAGCCTTAAAGATTCTTATATTATGTATGCAATATATAATATTTTTTCCTATGTTTTATTAAACCGGGTTAAGCATGAAAGCTAAAGTTATTTTGTATCGACTATGAAAATCATTTGTACTAATGATATGTATACCTTCATGACTTTAATTTTACTATATGATTTAGGTGGAAGAAGTATGCTTATGAAATATATTTTGTGTATAAAGTATGCCTTGTTTCTGATAAAGAAATTATAGTTATGGTACATTATGGATAATCTGATTTTTGTGTATTTTGAATGCTCTCCTGATACGCTATGCTCTGACCCTGTCAATGGGGGTTAAACGTTGGCCATGTCGACATGTACTTTGTGATAGAAATCGATTTCAATCGTGCCACCAGTTTAGAATTGTGGTTTTTGTGATAAGGATATGCAAAACCATTGGTTTGCTTTCGATATATTTTGACCCATGCCACTAGGGTTAATGGTGGTTTTTGTTGTGAGTTCTGACCTTTGTCACCGGGGTTAAGGGTGGTCATAGCTTGTAAAGGGAGATAGATTTCAGAAACTACAATTTATGTTTTTGTTGAGTTTGTTATATGATTTTGAAGTAAGTTATTTACAAATATACGATTATTCAGAATTTTGCATTAGTAAATTCAATTAGTTATTTAGGCCTAAAGGTTTTGAACTTGCTTAACCCAGCTGAGGTAATGTCGGTTGCTTGCTGAGTAGTTGTACTCATTCTCTTTTTTAACATTTTACAGGTTTTGAATTTGGTCATGCATGCGCGAATTTCGGGGAGTGACGTTTCTGATTTTAGTGCATGTTTCTAGGATATTCAGGATGTTTCTAATACTTAAAACTTTGAGATTTTATGCTTTTATTTGAATTTTTATGGATTTCTTTAAATATGTTTTGGAACCTTATTTTCAAGTATACAATTTATTAATCTTTTATAAACATTGTGATTTAGTTTGTTATATTTTTAAACGTTTGATTTTTCCGAATTTCAGTTAGTCAGTTTGTTGCCTTGCATGTCTGTGAGATTATATCTCGCAGATGTGCGGCGTCTGTTATGCCTCGGTTTGGGGCGTGACACATTTGATACCTTCCCTTGCTACATACCGGCCAATTAGTATTCGATAATTGGTGTTAAACTATTGACAAAATCAATAGCATTCGTCTATGCTGTTGGATGTATTAGTTAACTTGTCAATATCAAAGTTTCAACCGTGAAAATATCTTAAACAAAAGAGATTTAGTTAAAAAATAATTAAAATATTAAAAAGAATTTTGAACTATTTCATTTTTCTTAAGTAAATTTTTATATTTTTATTATATTCAAATAAGTTTTTATTTTTTTATTTATGCGCAAATAAACTCTTATTTCAAATGAAAAATTAATTTATGTTAAGGATTTATTTAGGTATAAATTAAGACTTAGGGGTTTATTTGGGTATAAATTAAAACTTAAAGACTTAATTGGATGCAAATTAAAAGTTAGGGGTTTATTTTGGTGCAATAAAAGTATAAAATTTATCTAGATGAAATTATAAAGTTTATGATTTTTTTGGTTATTTAAACTAAAAAAAATTGTGGGTGATTTAATAGTATAATTAATTTTCTAATAATGATATAAAGAGAATTAGATATGAATATCATTATGATCACGAACAATTATTAGATTATAGTTTAATATTTATATAAACAATTAATTATTTTACTATTAATTAATAATCTTTAATTAAGTTTAACCTTTAAGAAAGGGACTGGGTAAACATTATGGCAATAGGAAGAAATGACTGTTGATCAATCAAGAAGGTAGATGCTCCTTCAACCTCGAATTTTTCCAAGGGCATTATTAGATATTTAGGACCTTTAGATTTAAGTTTAAGTGTTGAAATGATCACTTTACATACTATTATTTTTTCTTTCGTTTGATAACTGAGTGCCTAACTAAATAATTAACCTTAGTAAATAAATTTTATAAGAAATGTTAATTAAATATGCCTAGATTAATGTAGGAATGTGGTAAATTTTAACAAATCTTGGTTATAAGTAATTCAAATGTGGTATATATGCCTATTATTTTCCAAAGTTTAACACTACAAACAAATTGCCATATAGTGACGGTCCAAAAACAGTTGGTAAAACCCAAAAAACCGTCGCTATAGGTCTGAAAATCTTATACCGACGGTCAAAATAGCTATTCCGACAAAAATTTAAGTGTCGGTAAAACCCTCGTTGATATAGACCTATACCGACGAAAAAGTGACCGTCGGAATAGGGTTCATAGCCTATACCGACGGTTGTAAGCGTCACTAATGTTATTAGTGTCGGTATAGACTATGTTGGGTTAGACACTTTTGTTTTTTCCTATACCGACGGTTACTTTAGTTCGCCGGTATAGATACCATTGATATACATATACCAACGCTTGTTTTGTCCGTTGGTATACATATACCGACGGACCTTTTTTCCGTGTCCGTCGGTATAGATGTAATTTAAAATATGTAATTAACCTATAGCGACACTTTATGGTAATTTTACCGACGGTCTACTCCGTTACTATATTATACAGTTTTGTTGTTATATGAACTGTCAGTATAGAGTTCAAAGCATCGGTAAAAATAAAATTGTATTATATATATATAATTATTAATATTGATTTATTTATAATTTAATCCAACATATTTCATATAAATAAAAACCATCGTAAGAAAGTACAAAATATTTAATAATATTAAAAATAAAATTACAAAGCAAAATGATTTTTTATAATAGCTAATCACTTTGCAGTTTAGCCAAAACCATAAGTTGTCTGTCATTTTTAGGTTGCACGTTCATAATTTTTGGTTCTTCGTTTTCACTGCAGCAAAAAGAAAAAAAAAATAGCATGCAAAATTGAATTAACAATGACACACAAAAAAATAAGGTAAGGAACACACAATGCAGAGCAAGATTCGTCATGCCTGCAATATTAATCAAATGAATTAATGAAAGAAATTAGCAATTGCGACTCACTTTAACTTGAAGCTTTGACTTTTGGAGCTTCGACTTTGCATAAGCCAAGAATCCACACAAATGAAACAGATAAGTTAGTTACCACTAAAGAAGTCTTCACGTTTCACTTGTAAAACATTTGAAAAACACAGATGAAATATAGCAGCAGATTATGAAAGCCATTTATTAGAAGGATTAAGAAGCCATAAAGTTAGCTAAAATTAGACCCACATTTACATGTATTCTGTTATCTACGTTGACCCAAAAACAATAACAATCAAAGCTTCATTTACAATTGAAACCTTCTTCTCAAAAGAAAATAAATAAAAGTAAAGGACAATTCGATTACCAAAACTAACCCAAGAAGAAGGAAAAGAAGACTACTACTTTAAGCTCAAAAGGATAATGTTTGTCTCCTTCTTATTCCTTTTTGGACTTTTGCTGCAAAAATTATGAATGTGTAACCTAAAAATGACAAACATACATGGATTTGTTTGTTGTGCTTTTTTTAGACATCTTCCTTTTACTCAATCATAAGCAAACTTGGAAGACGCCTTCTTAAACCTGTTTTTTTATGAGAAGGAAAAGGTCGAAGCGCACTCTGAAACTCTGCAGTATGAACTTTCAAAGCTAGACAAATCTCTCGGCTAACTGATAAAGATTTGAAGATAGGGACTTAGGTTAGGTTCATAGTAAACTGATGAATTTAAAAAATAATAGTAAAATTTAGGCATCCAATCAACCTATAGATAATGAGCGCGTAAGATTAGAAGGGAAAATATATTGATTTCATAAAATCAAGTAGAATAGAAAGAGCAAAAGAGAGAAACATACCACAATTGGCAAGGTATAGTTACCAGCATTTATGCACCCATGATTCAAGGTATAAAATGTATAAGGTAAGAGTTCAAAATCCTATGTCACATTTGTTATATATATTAGTTTGCAAATATACCAATCAAACTAAATGCTTGGACAAAAAGTGCTAATTGCACCACTTGGGCAATAGTGTTGGTGACTTTTGGTTTGGTAAGGACATGATTATTCATGGAGATGTGTTTTCAATAAGGACATGTCTCTTTAATGATATCTTTTGACTATCTATAAATATCATATCTCATTGTTAAAGATTGCAATCAATTTCAAGAGAGAAAAAACACAAGAATAAGAGATTAGGAAATTCTTCAATATTGCTAATTGCAGAATTCATAAAGCTTCATTGTATCCTGAAGTGTTATTGCCTTAACCCATTAGCAAACTTTGTGTGGGGGCAAATAATTCTCTAAAGAAAGCTATTTGTCGTGCCTCAAAATTTTGATTCCAATTTCGTTTCTCTCTACCTATCTAAAATATCCCCAACAATTTTAGAGAATTATTAGAGATGGCCAATGAGACGAATACCGCCTACAAAGTGATGAATCAAGACTTGGTGAAATTGGATCAATTTGATGGCACTAACTTCAACTGATGGAAGGATAAGATGATGTTTCTTCTTACTGTGTTGAATATCGCTTATGTCCTAGATCCAAAATTAAAGCCAATTGATGATCCTGCCAACGAAGCAAGTCCCAAAGGAAAGGAGAAAGTGGCACAACAAAAGAAAAAACGAGAGGAGGACGAGTTCACTTGTAGGGGACACATCCTGAACACTCTGTCCGATCGCCTATATGATCTCTACATGTTAATCAAGGCTCCCATTGAGATTTGGAAGTCGTTGGAGGAGAAATACAACAACGAAAGGCAAGGTACGAATAAATTTCTTATGATGAAATATTTTGAATTCAAAATGGTTGATAGCATACCCATTATGGATCAAGTTCATGAACTACAAGTTCTCATTAGTAAGCTTCGTGACCTAAAGGTTATAGTTCCTGAATCAATACAAGTTGGGGCAATAATTTATAAATTGCCTTCTACTTGGAATGAGTATAGGAAGAAACTCCTACATATGACTGAAGATTTCACTACTGAAAAGATACTAAGGCACTTGCGCATCGAAGAAGAAAACCGAAAGCTTGATGCACTGTATCTTCCTCCAAATTCTAAAGTGAACTATGTAGGTGAAGGTGAGAAAAAGAATGCTTGGAAAGGCAAACGAAAAGTCTCGTTTGATTTGGAGGATAAGCAAGATAAGAAAAAGAAACGGTTGTATTATTATTGCAACAAAAAGGGGCATACATTAAAGACTGCAGACTTCTTAAGAAAGGCAACCACTCAAAGGAGGCTTCCATTTCCAAGGCAAATGTTGTCGAGGAAAGGGATTTGTGGTGATGGTCATTGGAGGAATCCAAAGCCTGTATATCGATATGATTACTGAAATCAATATGGCATCACATACCAAGTCTAGTGAGTGGTGGCTTGATTCGGGGGCTACTGTCCATGTATGCAATGACCGAGAGCAATTCAAAAACTATGAAGAAGTTGCAAACCGAGAGGTTCTTATGGGCAACAACAATTCAGCCAAAGTGCTCAGTCAAGGGATGGTAGAACTGAATTTTACTTCCGGAAAGAAATTAACTTTAATAAATGTTCTTCATGTTCCGGATTTAAGAAAGAATTTAGTGTCTGCTAGTTTGCTTTGTAAGAAAGGGTTCAAGGTTATCCTAGAATCCGATAAGGCTATCTTGCTTAAGAATGGTGTATATGTGGGAAAGGGATATTGTAGTGAGGGTATGTTCAAACTCAGTATTGATATTAACAAAGTTAATTCTTCAGCTTATATTGTTGATTCTTGTTCATTATGACATGCTAGATTAGCACTGTTGCAACCTAAATAAAATAACAATAACAACAAGTCTCATCGCAAGACTTTATTATTCATTAGGCGTGACATTAAAAAAAGGAGAAAAAGTCGACTTAATTCCTCTAGAAAAATGAAGGTGTCGATACGTGATCCCGATAGCGGGGACCCGTTCGAGTGAGGGGGAAACAGAAGCAGAGGAAAAGATGACTTAATTCCTCTAGATTGAAATAAAAGGTCAAGGGTATGAAAACGGCCTTGTAAAAAGACATGGAGTCGCCACCAATCTTTTTTAGCTAGGTGTGATCGGCCACCTATTAAAATCGGTTTTATAAAACATTTTAAAATTAATTAAAACATTTTTAAAACCAATTTCAAGTCTGCGTTATAAACCAGAGAAAATCGAAGAATTGGCTTCGGGACTCAGTTACGTGTGGGGAAGGATTAGCACCCCCGCAACGCCCGTCTAAAACGGTACCTTAATAATCATGTGTTATCTCAAGTCTCGATAAAAAAGTCGGTTTTAATTAAGTATTTCAAGTTAATCTCCAATTTAACAAAAAATAATTCCATTTTTAATTGAAAATGATTCGGAATTTATTAATTCAAAATTTTCCTACATTCCCCGACAAAATAGGCAAAATATAGAAATTTTTATTCATTTGGAAAACTTTTCGAATAATTCTCGTTTGTTTGAAAGAAAGATATTCTTTTATTAATGATAAGTGATGATATTCCCTCCAGCAAACCCGGTAGAGAACTCATGAATTATTTTAACTCTTGAATATCTTTATTTTTATTGAAAATCATTATATTTTTCAAAACATTTAAAAATATGAACATGAACATGTATGACATAAATAAAATGACATGGCAAAGTCTAGATAATATAATGCAACCTAAATGATATGACATAATTTAAATGGCATAGTATATTAGTATCATGGTATATTCTAAATGAGATAAAATGATTTGGATGACATGGCAATTTTAAATGATATGGCATATTTTAAATGACATGGCATGTTATAAATAAAATAACCTAAATAACATAGAATATGATCTAAATGACAAGAAATGACTTGAAATTAAAATAATGCTAACATATAATATGCTTGAAAATGAAAATAAAAATAATAATGCATGAACATAGTATATGCTAAACAATATGACAAAAATAACTAAATAAAAAGCATACGATATCACGAAATATTCAAAATCATATGGAAAACAATATAAGATCATAAAATGTGAATCAAAATAATAGTAATACCATGGAAAATATCATAGCAAAAATCACACATTTAAATAAAATGCATGAACATGGAATGCAATGCATGAAAATGTATTTTTTCCTCTAAATAAAGAAATCCATATATCTAAAAAGATATCCGGCTACCTTAGGAAAATATGTCAAATTAGATTTTCTACAAAAACAAAACTTTGTGATTGTTTGAAAATAATTTTGAGGAAAAACTTGAATAAAAATTAAAACCCTTACCAAACCCTTTTAAAATGGCTCTAATTTCCTAAGTTTAAAATCCCGGACTTAACCACCCTTAACCCGAGATTTATAAAATAATTTTTAAAGTTCAAAAAGGCTTAGAAACTACCCTAAGACAGTAGTAAATCTTTTAACCAACCCCTTCTAAATGCCTTAGCCAAATTCAACCATTATTTCTCTTTCGATTTCAAATTTGTCTCTACTGTCTGGTTTTGTCATACGATTTTTTTTCCTATTTTTAAAAATTAAAAAAAAATCTAAAAAAAATAATGGAGACTCAGAAAATGTAAAAATACACGAGAAAAAATTCAATTAATTTTCTGATTAAATATTATTGCCTAGAAAAATCAGAGAAGTTCGAGTACTGATGAAAAAAAAAACTGTTTTGTCAAAACACATTTTTTGCCTTTGATAAAGTCATTCAAAAATCAAAGTAAAAATTGTTGGAGATCATCCTAAAGGCCTAAAGACAGTAGCTAAACATTTAAAAAACCTTGGACAAAAATTGGCTAAGTAAAAAAAATCACAAAGGTAGAATAATCAATTTGACAATTCCTTAATTTTCCACAAGTATGCTCAAGAGAGCATGACTTTGAGCCATTGATTGGCCTAAGTCATAAATCATGTGGCAATGACATGGAATGCATGAACATACAGCAAATGAAATGTATGAAATGCATGGTCTAAAGGTCTAAATGGTAAAGGAAATGCATGACAATTCAAGACAACCTAAATGTCTAACATGAATTTGCATGGCAATAAATGCTATCCTAACTCAATATGCATGCAATGCTTGATAATGCAAATATGACTTGGACCTAATATGTTATGAATATGCATGAAAATGCTAATGTAACCTAAGACCTAAATAGCATAGTAATGCATGATAATACCAATGTGATTTAAGACCCAATATGCATGGCAATATCAACATGGCCTGGACCTAAAATGTAATGAACATGCATAACAATACATTGAACATATAATGGCCAATGAAACTAATGTTAATGCTGGAACAAGACAGCAACTAATACACAATTTCAAGATATGATAATGCAAAGCATGTTTCCTAAACAAAATGCAAATGCATGACAAGGCAAGGGATGCATGAAGAGGCCAAATGTAGCTACATGATGCTTTAATGCAATCCTATCTAGTAAATGACACAATTACATGACAAATCATATTAAGATGCATAATGTCATTATATTTTCATAAGCATATGACATACTACAATCAAAATGCACAAGCTCATGGCATGGAGATGTAAACAAGTCAAGAAACAAGGTGAAAATGCACATGCAAGGCATATCAATATGGAGTAGCCGAATGGCCATGTAACAAAATGATGGCATTTTATCATAGCATTTTCATAAGAACATGGCATACTAAAATCAAAATGTACAAGTTCATGGCATAGAGATGCAACCAAGTTAAGAAGCAAAAGGAAAATGCACATGCAAATGGAGTTGCCGAATGGTCATGGAACAAAATAAAAAAAAATGCAAACATGTTTATAATATAAGACATGATACATGAAAAAAAATGCACAACATGAGTATATGAACACAATGGCCGAATATGCAAGGGAAAGTCATTAAGCATGGAGTAGAAATATATAAGTAAATATAGCATAGAAAATAATGTAAAGAACATAAAAAAAAAATTAACATAGACATGCAAAACAAATAACAAGCAAAACTAGTAAGTAAAACTAGGAAAGTTAAGCTCCATGGTTGGTATCAAATGGGCATAGCCTTTCACCTAACCATAATCACTTGGTCTTGCCAAGATCATGAAGCCTTTCCATCTCAATAAAACAGAAAATAAACCATGTTAAACAAAAAAATTAAGGTAAGCTTCATGGTAGGTAAAAACGGGCATAGCTTATCTCCTAACCAAGGTCACTTGGTCTAGCCAAGATCACGTAGGCATTTCAACCTTTTTGCTTCATCTTTTGTAAAAAATCAGAACCTTTGAATACTCTAAAAAACCTTCTAAAAAACATTTTTCACAACAACATGCAAGGAAGAAAAAAAGAAAACCAAAGGCAAGTAAATATGCCATATTTGGCCATAGCATGAATCCATGTAAAATTATTGTTTTCCACCATTTTAATGAAGAAGAAGAGATGAAAACATAAGTAAACATTAAAAAACTTTATTTCTATGAAAAATGTAGTAGGAAAACAAGATAGAAAATCAAGAAAACACCATGGAAAACAAGAAGAAAGCTATGCTAGAACTTGGTAGAGATGACTACCTTCAAGCTCTCTATTGAAAACCTTTTTTTCTTTCTTTCAAAACATTTTTATTTTCCAAATTAGCTACTGTCTTCAGCTAAAAAACATATGAAAAAATGAAATCAACCCCCCTCCCTTAGTCTTGGCCGAATGGCCTCTCCACCATTGGATAGAATTTGCACTTTTTCTCCTCCAATCTTGGCCCTTAGATTAAGATATTTTGATGACAACATAAAAATGTCATCTTGCCAATTTATAGCAGACCTTAAGATGTGTACTCAGCCCTTGTATTAACCTCAGCCCTTAGATGCAAAAGAGGACCAATCCCATGCACTACCTTGCTTGCCCCCTTAAGTGCCTACCCTTGGATGAGTTGGGCTCTTCCATTCTTGGTCATTGGATGAGGGAAACATAAAAATGACATCTTGTAGATTAAATCCAGCCCTCAACATGTGTACTCAGCCCTTGTAGATGGCCTAAGCCTTTGGATGAAAAGAGACAATCCCATGCACTCTCTTGCTTGACCGAATGGATGCTCACCCTTGGATGAATTGTGCTTATCTTTTTTCTTCCATTCTTGGCCATTAGATGAGGGTTATTTCATGACAAATAAAAATTTCATCTTGGCATTTAAACTTGGCTATTAGATGGTGCATTCAACTTTCCTACAAGGCACCTAAGCCATTGGATGAAGGGGGGACCATTTGCAAGGTGTTAGTGGTAGCATGTGGCTTGATAGTGACTAGGGAATTAAATTGTTCAAGATTCCTTCTTATCCTCTATGTTGCCTGATAAAAGGAAGAAAAATCCTAGCAATTCCTTCTTTTTTCATATTGTCCTCAATTACGAATTTGCCCTTTTTGGTTTCTTCGATGAAATGATCTTTTTGCCCCCAAACCTAAAATAGAAAATGGACTCCAAATTTGAATTTTCTTTTTTCAATACTTCCAAAATAATAAAAAATTGAATTCTGGAAGTTTTCAAAATTTTCTGAGTCTGTTTGCTATTTATTTCGGATTTATTTCCAAAATTGCCCCTTTTATGCACCCGAACTTTACCATTTTTTAAACGAGCTCTGAATCCAGATTTTTCTTCACTAATCTCTTCCAAATAATTTAAAAATATGATCTGGAAGTTTTCATAATTTTTGGAGCTCATTTGCTATTTTTTCGGGATTTATCTGCTTGAATTACTGAATAGTGGACCCGGGATTTGACCATTTTGCAAACGAACTCCGAATCAGGATTTGCTTTCACCAATCTCTTCCAAATAATTTAAAAATGAGATTTACAAATTTTCAGAATTTTTGGAACTTGTTTGCTATTTTTTCGGGATTTATCCTATTGAATTTCTACATAGTGGACCCGTGATATGGCCATTTTGCAAACGAACTCCGAATTAAGATTTTCTTTTGCCAATATCTTTGAAATAATTTAAGAATGAGATTTGCAAATTTTCAGAATTTTTGGAGTTCATTTGCTATTTTCCCACATTTTCCAATTTCGCTCTTTTGTCTCTGAAACCCGGTTTTGCTCAAAACAAGTCAGATTTTCAGATTTTCTTCAAACTGAGCCTTGGGCTATCCTTGTTTAATCATTTCTCATCAATTAAGGGCTTTAGATCTACCGAATCGGGCCATTTCTGTAATTCTTCCAAATTTCACCGAAATCCACCGAAAAACCCTAATTCTCGGTTTTCTTTCGAATTGACTTTTCTTTCAGTTTTTC
The DNA here is from genome assembly GCA_030761205.1 of Fremontodendron californicum. NCBI lineage: Eukaryota > Viridiplantae > Streptophyta > Magnoliopsida > Malvales > Malvaceae > Fremontodendron > Fremontodendron californicum. The sequence continues at coordinate 20,437,231 of JAULJL010000022.1, read as the reverse complement.
TTTCAAGTAGCTTCTCCATTACCCGTAGTCAGTGCTTATCTTTCATTTGGAACTTTCAATTTCAACCAATTTGATCGTTTAAGCACTTTTCCCCAAATTTCCCGAACTAGGGTTTCTTTTCTACTCATATTCCATAACCCAACTTTCGACCTCCATATCTTTCAATGTAGACCTCAGATTATAAAAATTCTTTCACCGTTTTTCAATTGAACCTCAAATCTTGATTTTGAAAGTGGGTTGACTTTTTTAGTAGTTGACTTTTTGGGGTTGACTTTTTTTGAGGTTGATTTTTTTGAGTTTGACTTTTTCTGTCTGCTTTCTTAGACTAAGTCTCGGAGTACCACCTGCAGGATGAGAAAAGTCTTTTAGCATTCTGAAACATCAATTTAAGAAGAAAATGTACCTGATTTAGGGGTCCGGACAAAATTAGGTGTCTACAAGCACATTTAAATTTTAAATCTCTTCAGTATATGCATAAGAATAACTATATTGTTCTTAGTAATAATGATTTTAAGGATAAATGAGAAATATGTATTCAATCAAAAATCACTAAGAAATTATTTCCTAAGGCCGAAAGAAATACACAAATTCTAGAATTAATACATTCAGATATTTGTGAATTAAATGGAATTCTCACAAGAGGCGAAAAACGATACTTTGTAACATTTATAGATGATTGCTCTAGATATACTTATGTGTATTTAATGAGAAATAAAGATGAAGCATTTGAAATGTTTAAGCGTTATAAATCCAAAGTAGAAAATTTGCATGAAAAGAAAATTAAATTTCTTCATAGTGATAGAGGTGGAGAATATTTTTCTACTGAATTTGATTTTTTTGTGAGGAACATGGTGTAGTACATCAATGTTCTGCACCTAACACTTCGCAACAAAATGGTTTAGCAAAAAGAAAAATTCGTACCTTAGTGGATATGACTAATTCAATGATTTTAAATGCAAAGTTATCCTATAATTTATGGGGTGAAGCATTATTAACGGCCTGTTATATCCATAATAGGATTCTGTCTAAAAAAAAGAAGGCTTCTCCATATGAGATATGAAAAGGAAGAAAACTTAATTTAAAATATTTCAAAGTGTGGGGGTGCTTGGCTTTTTATAGAGTTCCTGATCAAAAGCGAACTAAGTTAGGGCCGAGAGCTATAAAGGGTGTATTTGTAGGATATGCCCAAAATTCTAAAGCATATAGAATATTAAACTTAACGTCTAATACAATTGTTGAAACTAGAGATGCTGAATTTATTAAGAATAAATTTTGTAATGAGCCAACCCTACTTTAGAAAATCCACAATTGAATCAATAAAGTTCTGTTGGAAGAATCTCAGTTGATCAAAACATTAAACGTCTTCGTGATGAGATTATTATGGAACCAAGGAAAAGCCAAAGGGTGAGGAAAGAAAAGAACCTAGGTCCGGAATTTACTTCCTCACAATCTATAGTTTTCCTTGTTAAAGGAAACAAGGATTCCGTAATTAATAAGATCCCTATAATGCTTAATGTGGAAGGAGATCCACAAACCAATAGTGAAGCAATGTCTTCTAGAGATTCAGCATTTTGGAAAGAGGCAATACTGTTGGTATATGCCCTAGAGCCAATCGGTTTGGTCAGGCATAAACTACCAATAATGCAAACCTATCACTATATATTAGTGATACAAGGTTTTTCTTCATGTTAGTACAATGATAAAAAGTTATTAAGTACTAATCGGATGAAACCCATGGAACATAATGGCCTTGCAAAGGAATTATATATAATTGTGAGATCCTTATGCATCAAAGCCATGTTCCTAAAACAGTTCCTGGTCATCGTATTTCCAAGATGGGGAATTGACAATGCTCAAAGACTGGTACATGTTAAGCCTACTTACTTAGTAAGCAACTGATCTCACGTGTTGAAGTATAAGAGATACTTTAAGATAACATATAGGTGCTTGTCTGTTGAATAAGTTTACTGAACATGGCCCGCTGTGAGAACTCTATTTGGTATTGTCACTCAAGTGTTTATGAAAATGTTCTCACGTGTCAATCATGTAAGTAGTCCTCTGACTTGTGATACCAAGTCATTTTGTATGGGGAGTGTCATACTTTGATTCCATCAAGAACAGGTCCCAAACAAGCGTGATGCTTATGGTAGGGTCGTTTTGGGTATGACATGAACCTTGCGAAGATGGATGAGTGATCCAGAGAGGATTCACCACTCTAAGTGACATCGGAGACATATCTCATATGTTCTTGGCTTAAGTTAACTTGATGGAATCTCTGGCCAGAGTATGATGAATTTAGGAGAAATAGTTTCTCTAATTTCACAAAGTTAACCGATAGCTGCAGGAACTAATATGGATTGAACATGAGTAGACACTGCATCATGCTCATGGTCTTTCCGAGATATTTGGTGAAAGAACCGAATTACACTGATAGACTGAACACGAAAGGTTATGTCGAGACTAACTTGACTCTTATGTATTTGGGTGGTCATGATGGCTTGCTAGAGTCCGCTCATGATCTATGAGTATAAATTAATTAGATTAATTTATATTCATTGCCAATATATTGGAAGCCTAATGGGTCACACACAGAAAGGTGAATTAAGAGATTAAAATGGTAAGAGCCTAATTGATTAATCTGCGAATCTAATCAATAGAGACTTAATTAAATAGTTTAATTAAATGGAATGACTTAAGTGCAAATACATAAGAGTTATTGTCCTTAGTTCAAAACTTGCAGTGATTGCCGCCCCCTATATATAAAGAAACATGATGTAGCCGATCTCCCTAAGGGGTAATAGCTGCATATTGTATGCTTGGTTTTTGGTGTATTCTTCTTGATTTCTTTCTTCCTCCTTGCCTCTTCATGGATTGCTAGAGAGAAAAAACATTTCTTTCAAGAGAGCAAAGGCATAAAGTGAAGAAGAAAGAAGATCAAGATAATCATTGTGATTGGCACACCAAACCCGGAGAAGCAAGAAAAACGTTTTCTTCTTCTTGATGCTTATGAAGCATTCGGCCATGGATGTTTAGATGGGGAGAGATTTCTTGAAACCTAAACTACTAGAATCATTTTCGGCAAGACTCCATTACTACCTTATGAAGGTTTTCTTGATCATCTTATGTGGATTATCGTTAGAGGCCAGACACTTGTGTGGCTTTAAGTCTCGGATTGACAACTTGGTGTTCAAGATTGAGTGGGCTGTTTGTAAACTCAAGATTACTAGATATTTGAGTTAAGGTATGAATCTTGATCAGATGTATGCTTTATAATTACAAGATCGCATTAAAATTTTACAAGCATGATCTTGTTAGATTCGGCTATCTCTTTGTTTATTATTCCGCTGCGTTCATGTTCTTCTTTAATTCATTTATTGTTTGAGCATGAGGTCGAACCCCAACTGTGGTATTAGAGCCTATCTTGTAAGTTTTCTTGTGATTTACATGTTTAATTCTTGGTAATAATCAATTGGATTGAATTGTGTGTTGGTCTAGCAAAGTTCTTTAAAAAAAAAACGTTTTCTTGTTTCGTTTCAATTCTGATAGCTTCTGTATGCAATCTGATCTTGGTGTTTTAAATTGTTTAAAACATGTTTAGAATTGATTTGATCAATTTTTAACCTTGCCATATGATTGCATGACACAAAGAAGTTAAAAGAAACAAGTTTGGATTTGATTTGAATTGGTTTTTGTGCTTGAATTTCGAAGAACACAAGTGCAGGATTTTTCTGCACACCTTCTGTAAGTTGTTGTTTTGACATGGCTAGAGGTGTCCAAAAATTCTGAAAATTTGAGGAGAAGTCCAAAAAATGTCAATATTTATGCTGTATTTTTTGTTGAATTTTTTGACTTTTTTTATTGCCAAAACCGCCTCTCAAAGTTGTGCAAACAGTTTGCATGGTTGCTGGAATTTTCTAGGTAGCCTTGAGTTCTTTGAATTTGATTCTTGAATTGTAGGTACAATTGGATGAAAATTAAAAGATGAAGTGTGGTGAATTTTTCACCACATTAGCCACCATAAGAGGCGGTTGTTTGAGGCAAACGTTGCCCCAAACAAGGGCTACCGATTGCAGCATAATAACTTACTAAAAGTGGGAGGCGACTACACACAAAAGTTGTGTGTTAGAGTATCACCTTCTATTTTTGAAAATTCTTATTCTTTGGAATTTTGGACTTGTGGAAATTGTTTTCTAGTCAAGATTGGATTCCTAAGAGTTAGGAATGTAGCTAAGCTTTCCTTGTGGAAATTGTTTCCTAGTTGAACAAGGACTCCTAACAGTTAGGAGAAGATGTGAAACTTTCCTTGTAGAGAAAGTCCTAATCAAACTTGAACTTCCTAAGGTGTTAGGAAAATTAGATGGAAGATTTTAATTCAAAGGATCCTAATTGGATTAGGACTCAAGTAAATTGAATTAAAATTAAAATTGCTAGATAATTTGAGCCAAGTATATTTAAATGAATTTAAAAGTTAATTTCCTTAAATGACACACAAGATTACTAAGTGACATTAAATATTTATGCATTTATTTTTATGCTTTATGATGTGATTATGAAAGAATGAGGATGGTTATAGACTTAGACCTTAGACTTAGGTCATGGATGGTTAAATTTTCTTTTGGTATTTTTTATAAATAGGGTCTGCGAACCCTGCATTCTCTTATTTATTTCTGGAGTTGTAAATTCTCTTCTCACCTAAATCCCCTCGAATGTAACTCTAGGTTTCTATCAAAGATATGTAAATGTTATATAGGCTTGTAGATTTAAATTTAGGCTAAGATTAGAATTTATGTAATTCCAAATGTAAGGAGATAAGGCGCCAAGAAGAAGAACCAAGGAGATCACCATCAAGACTTATGAAGACTATGTATGGTATCTCTAGGAATTTGACAAACTAGTTTCCTAATAGCTCAAGGAAACTAGAGTAGTAAAGTCCATAACCATCCTAGTAGATTGAATGAGATAGATTTATTTTTGAATTTATATATGTGATATATATTTGAATAAATGCTATGCATGTCAATCAACAAAGAAAAGCAATAAGACCTAATAGACGAATAAATCCCTTATTAAATTATATTGAGTCCATGTTATGCATGATAAGTTGTCTTCTACCATCTTAACAAGATAACCAGAGTTTTTCCAATATGAGACTTGTTGAGTCACTCAAGGTCAAACTACTGTACGAATATGTTTGAGGTATAGAAGGTGGGTCTTACTCAACTAGATGTCATGTTATCCGGATGCGAAAAACTTGATCGCATGACGTTTAGAGGCAATGGTTAGGTGAAATGCATATGATGCATTTAGACAAAGAGTTGTCACCTAACTGATCAAGGAGTTGCATAGAGATGCAATTGGTAAGCAAAGTTACCTACTCAATTAGTTGCAACATGGCCTGTTGAGTCACTCAAGGTCATGGTGGGATGAAAGGGGTCCTTACTCACTAAGAAGCTTAAAAGTTAAAATTCTCGAATAGTAGAGGAGGGCTACTATGTTGATAAAATAGTAAGAACAATCATTCAAACTTTAAAACTTGGTTTTAATGATTGCAATTTGCATAATGACTATTATATGCATTGGTTTATATGGGATATAAATTGTCATGGCAGGTTAACTAGTCACTTGATTGCATACTGGATGCAAAGTCGATTTCACTAATCAATGAAATAAATGTCTATGTCCTTAATGATTCATGAGGTATTTAGCAATGAGAAGTTCAAACATCTCGAGGAATTGTTCCAATGAAAGATGATTAGAAGGTAGCCTATGAGTCATCATGTGCTAATGGATGCATCAACAAGTTTGAGAAACTTGGTTGATTTATAGATCAAAATCTAAGTAAAGACTTAGTTCTTTCTTTATTGTCTAAGAGCAATTAGCAAGTCGTGTTGTAGGACAACATGAACCTATTGGTGTTGCTAAATGTGCTCACTAGACTAGAAGATCATCCACTTTGTTAATTCCACCAAGGGAAGGTAACCGAAGAAACGTTCTTCAAAGTTAGGATGATGAGATGAAGAAAGAAATTGATATCGATCAAAAGGACATACCATCATTGTGGCAATGCAAGGTATTTGAGGCTTAAATGCAAAAAAGTATACTCGATACTTGAAGGGAAATGAAACTTGAGAAGTTTTACTTTGTGGTTATTATGAGTTGGTTTTCACTACCTTTAGGTATATGATACCTATGAGATTGGTTGAAAGATATGTATGACATATAGATGGAACTAATGGAAAGGACAAGTGAAAAGAATAAGACCAAAGAGGTGGCAACCTTAGTTGATACTTGATCAAGCTTGCCAACCTATTCATGATGAATGTTTTAGAAACATTATCATTGATATTTCAGTTATGCTAGCATTGGATGCTTGGCCATTCATCCTAGAATGAACCGAAAGGTTATATGGAATTTGTTCCATATTATGGTTTTATTACACTCATATTAAGCTAAAAACTTGCATAAAAGATAATCAAAGTTTGTTCAAGTCAAAAGTATATTTAAAGTATATAGATACTAGTAGTTTCTTTGATTATGAATCAAAAGAAATCTTATGCAAAACTTGATAACTAGATGAGCTTTGGCTCAAGGAATTTCATAATGAGATTATGAAACTAATTTAGTTAAAAGAGAATTCTTATTAAGATATGATCTAAATGAAGAATGACTTGAAACTAAATTAATTGATTATGTAATAGAATTCATATAAGATGAATCGGATGGACATCACTATGTAATGACATAGAAAGGTCCAAGATGCTCCAAATAGCCAAGATTGCCGAAACACTAACCAAGAAAGGATTTCGAATTGTATTTGTAAAACAAACATTCATATGGGATATGAGATGTTTGGTTTTATAATTAAAAATGTGCATTCAAAATAGTTTTGAATTCACATCCCATATGAAAGTAAATAAGTTTAGTTTGAGTGTTTCTACACAAGTAGGAAATAGTGGGAGTTTTATGACATTTAAAAGTAAAAAGTCATAGGTTGAGATCCGATATTATGCATAGGGCATAAAGGCACAAGGATTTAATAGGATGCATTAGGATGCATTACTCAAAAGTGATGAGTCCACTAAACATAATGATTAAGTAGGATGCATAATGATGCATAACTCATAAGAGATGAGTCTACTTAATAGAACATTGTTAGACAATGGATTGAGATATCCAGTTTTGATAGTGACATTCAAGAGTTGAATTTATCAAAAAGATGAGATATCTTTTGAGCACACTTAAGGGTTAGTGGGAGTAATACAGATCACACATCAAACAATGTATATCAGACACATTGGTGATTAAAAGGTGAATCGACTAGTAATGCTAAAATCTAACAGATTTAGCAACAAATTATTGGATTAAATGTTAAATGAGTTTAACATAGAGAGAATCCAACAAGTGACTTAAGGCCATGATGTAAATAAATCCAGTCATTTGGAAACGTTCCAAATCAGAGAGGACTGAATTATTTATATTCTAAGTCAGAATACAAACCTTTTTGTTTGAGGCTGCAAAAGGTGTATTTGGATCGATAGCTCACTGGGCTAATTAAAAGATTCCTAGTTGTTAAAGTAACAACATGAGCCATAAGGAATCGGGTTTCATTGTGATCCGGATAAGTATTGTGACTATGATAATAGAGATTATTAAAAGTATATGACCGAAGCATATTCTCCCAATAAAGTACTGAAGCTATGTCCTAGTAGAGACACAATTGCTAATCGAAAGAGTTCGGCATTGGATGAATTAGTGATTGGCTTAGTGCAAGTGGGTGATTGTAGGTATATACCCTAGAGCCAATCGATTTGGTCAGGCATAAACTACCAATAATGCAAACCCATCACTATATCTTAGTGATACAAGGTTTTTCTTCATGTTAGTACGATGATAAGGAGTTATTAAATACTAATCGGATGAAGCCTATGGAACATAATGGCCTTGAAAAGGAATTATATATAATTGTGAGATCCTTATGCATCAAAGCCATGTTCCTAAAATGGTTCATGGTCATCATATTGCCAAGACGGGGCATTGGCGATGCTCAAAGACTAGTATATGTTAAGCCTACTTACTTAGTAAACAGCTGATCTCACGTGTTGAAGTATAAGAGATACTTTAGGATAACATGTAGGTGCTTGTCTGTTGAACAAGTTCACTGAACATGGCCCGTTGTGAGAACTCCATTTGGTATTGTCACTCAAGTGTCTATAGAAACGTTCTCACGTGTCAGTCGTGTAATTAGTCCTCTGACTTGTGATACCAGGTCATCTTGTATGGGGAGTGTCATACTTTGATTCCATTATGAACGGGTCCCAAACAAGAGTGATACTTATGGTAGGGTGGTTTTGGGTATGACATGAACCATACGAAGATGGATGAGTGATCCAAAGAGGATTCACCACTCCAAGTGACATCGGAGACATATCTCATTTGTTCTTGGCTTAAGTTAACTTGATGGAATCTCTGACCAGAGTATGATGAATTTAGGATAAATAGTTTCTCTAAGTTCAAAAAGTTAATCGATAGCTGCAGGAACTAATATGGATTGAACATGAGTAGACACTGCACCATGCTCATGGTCTTTTTGGGATATTTGGTGAAAGGACCGAATTACACTGATAGACTGAACACGAAAGGTTATGTCGAGACTAACTTGACTCTTCAGTATTTGGGTGGTCATGATGGATTGCTAGAGTCCGCTCATGATCTATGAGTATAAATTAATTAGACTAATTTATATTCATTGCCAACATATTGGAAGCCTAATAGTTCACACACAGAAATGTGAATTAAGAGATTAAAATGGAAAGAGCCTAATTGATTAATTTGAGAATTTAATCAATAGGGACTTAATTAAATAGTTTAATTAAGTGGAAGGACTTAAGTGCAAATACATAAGAGTTATTGTCCTTAGTTCAAACCCTGGAGTGATTGCCGCCCCCTATATATAAAGAAACATGATGTAGCCGATCTCCCTAAGGGGTGATAGCTGCATATTGTATGCTTGGTTTTTGGTGTATTCTTCTTGATTTCTTTCTTCCTTCTTGCCTCTTCATGGATTGCTAGAGAGAAAAAACGTTTTCTTTCAAGAGAGCAAAGACATAGAGTGAAGAAGAAAGAAGATCAAGATAATCTTATGATTGGCGCACAAACCCGGAGAAGTAAGAAAAACGTTTTCTTCTTCTTGATGCTTATGAAGCATTCGGCCATGAATGTTTACATGGGGAGAGGTTTCTTGAAACCTAAACTACTAGCATCGTTTTCGACAAGACTCCATTCCTACCTTATGAAGGTTTTCTTTATCATCTTGTATGGATTACCGTTAGAGGCCAGACACTTGTGTGGCTTAAAGTCTCGGATTGACAGCTTGGTGTTCAAGATTGAGTGGGCTGTTTGTAAACTCAAGATTACTAGACCTTTGAGTTAAGGTATGAATCTTGATCAGATGTATGCTTTATAATTACAAGATCGCATTAAAATTTTACAAGCATGATCTTGTTAGATTCGGCTATCTCTTTGTTTATTATTCTGCTGCGTTCATGTTCTTTAATTCGTTTATTGTTTGAGCATGAGGTCGAATCCCAACAAATACATGATGAAATGGACTCGATATTGCAAACAATACTTGGGTTCTAGTAGATTTGCCTCTGGGATCAAAACCAATTGGATGCAATGTATTCAAAAGCAAATACAACATCGATGGTTCATTACAAATATTTAAGGCTAGATTAGTAGCCAAGGGATTTAGACATAAAAAAAAGGTCTAGATTATTTTGATACCTATGCATTGGTGGCTAGGATGACTTCAATTCGTGTTCTTTTGGCATTAGCATCTATTTATAAGTTGTATGTGCATCAAATGGATATTAATACGACCTTTCTAAATGGTGAACTCAATAAAGAAGTATATATGGAGCAACTGGAAGGTTATGTGCTACTCGGAAATGAAAAGAAAGTTTGTAAATTAATTAAGTCATTATATGGCTTAAAACAAGTGCCTAAACAATGGCATGAGAAATTTGACTCGGTAATCTTGTCAAATGGTTTCATGCATAATAATGCTGATAAATGCATTTACTCCAAATTTACAAAAAATTATGGAGTGATTATTTGTCTCTATGTGGATGACTTATTAATTTTTGGAACGAACTTGGAAGGTGTTCATGAAACTAAGAAGTATCTAACTTCAAAATTTAAGATGAAAGATCTAAATGAAGTAGATACTATTTTAGATATCAAAGTGCAAAGGCACAATGGGGGCTTTACATTAAGTCAATCTCATTACATCAAGAAAGTATTGGAGAAATTTGAACATCTCAAGTTTAAGGATTTCAATACTCCATATGATTCGAATTTCAAGTTAATTGAGAATTCTTGAAGAGCAATAGCACAATTAGGAGTATGCTAATGTTATAGGGAGTCTAATGTACGCAATGCATTGCACAAGACCAAATATTGCATTTGCTGTGTGCAAATTGTCAAGGTTTACAAATAAACCTAGTACAGATCATTGGAAAGCTATTTCTAGGATTTTTGATTATCTAAAAAAACCCATAAATTTTGGATTATTCTATAGTGATTATCCCACTATACCAGAAGGATATTCAGATGCAAGTTGGATCACAAGTCTTAATGACAACAAATCAACTTCGGGTTGGATTTTTACCATCGGTGGTGGAGCTATTAGTTGGGCTTCTAAAAAGCAAACTTGCATCTCTCATTCAACAATGGATGTTGAATTTATAGCTTTGGCAGCCGTAGGAAAAGAAGCGGAATGGCTAAGGAATCTCTTATTAGATATTAAGTTGTGGCCACAACTATGTCAGCCATTTCCATATTTTGTGATAGTGAATCTACCATGTCTTGAGCCTATAGCAAGGTTTATAATGGAAAGTTTAGACACATTAGCTTGAGATATGAGTATATAAGACAATTACTAGGAGATGGTATAGTCACCATCACCTATGTTAGGTCGAGCAACAATTTAGCAGACCCATTGACAAAAGGTCTGTCAAGGGATATGGTAAAAGATACCGCTACTAAAATGGGACTAAAATCTCTATTAAAATAGTCATTGGTGACAGGAATCCTACCTTATTCTAGCAAACGTTAGTTTTAAGGTTTAAAAGGTAATAACAAGTTACTTTAATGACTAGGCACTAAGAATTAGGATTTAGTGCTTAATATATTAGGAGGATGAGTTAAAACTCTTAATAGATCGATAATTATATTATCATAGAATTCCACCTATTAATATAGAAGTGGTGCCGCTTCTAACAAGAGTTTAATGGTTTTACTCTTATAAATATTCATGAAACCAGGATGAGCACATGTCCATAATAGTGCTAAAGTAATATAAAACCTCTTATTCGAAATTAAATATGGTTTTATGTGTGATTTTTCCGGTTGTAATTCTAGAGTAATGGTTTAAGCAATTAGCCACCAATTTCTTTATTGAAACTTTGAAAAGTCTACACTAATGGAGGGTTTAAATCTAACAATACCTTTCTTTATGCATAACTGTACAGTTTATATTAATATTTTTGAAATTTGCAATCTAGTGGGGGATTTTTATATATATTAGTTTGCAAATATACCAATCAAACTAAATGCTTGGACAAAAGGTGCTAATTGCACCACTTGGGCAATTGTGTTGGTGACTTTTGGTTTGGTAAAGACATGAATATTCTTGGAGATATGTTTTCAATAAGGACATGTCTCTTTAATGATGTCTTTTGACTATCTATAAATAGCATATCTCACTGTTAAAGATTGCAATCATTTTCAAGAGAAAGAAAACACAAAAATAAGAGATTAGGGAATTCTTCAATATTGCTAATTGCAGAATTCATAAAGTTTCGTTGTATCCTGGAGTGTTATTGCCTTAACCCGTTAGCAAACTTTGTGTAGGGGCAAATAATTATTTAAAGAAAGCGATTCGTCGTGCCTCAAAGTTTTGATTCCAATTTCGTTTCTCTCTACCCATCTAAAATATCCCCAACAACATTAGTCTCATTCATCTTCGATTCTCTCTCTTATTCCACTTTCTTTTTGGATATTTCCGCGACTTACTTGAGCATCGGAGCGCATTCCGAAATTTAAATTTCGATGTTTCGTTCACTATTCTCTCTTTTTGACAGATCAGACGAGTCACCATCTCCTAGCCTTCATGAACTCTTTCCTACAAACCCAAAACCACAACAAAATCCAATATTTCGTTTTCTTTTAATACATCAGAAGTTAAATGGATATTAGTTGAATCAGCATTATAGGAAAAACTGGTTCAAACTACTTGGTATATACCCTTAATTACAACTAAGGATTGAGATAGCTAGAAAATCTTGAACTCAAAGCTAAACTCACTCTGAAGTAGATCAAATCAATTCAATGTACGTCGTCTCTTGCCTTGAACGAAAGGAAAAATAGGTTATCGGCCACTTGACCAATTTACTGACTTTTGCAAGTATGGGGGCCGAGGCCGAGACAAGTCATGGCCCCTAAGGTACCCAACAAACAATGTTTGGTGTCTCATTTCGTAGCCATTGTGGCAATTGACTGTCCCCTCTCCTTCGTATCTTACTTTCCTAGAGCATGTGGTTCAAATCCTTTCAAAAAATCTTAAACGATAAGACTATCGGGAAACATTAATGCATTGACTTCCACTTTTCTCAATGCAAGTGCTCATTATATCTCCCTTTGGAAAACTATTTTACTTCATTCAAATCTTTTCCAGACACATTTTTGTCATAGATTATCACGTAGAAATAATATTTTATTTAAATAAAATAAAGGTGTGCATAGATAGGATCAAGCCAAATTAAATTTGATTGGCATTTTTAAATGCCAAGTTCGAGCTTTAGTTTGGCCTACTTATCAGACTTGCCTATTTAAATCTTTTTATATTAATATTTTTATAATTAAATTTAAATAAAAATATTTTTATTAGTAGAATAATTTATGGATCGTATTTGAAAATTTCTATCCAAAGTTCGATCTAAATTAAGTTAGACTCACAAGTTTAGCAAGCAACCCAAACCATGAACAACTCTGAGATAAAATGATGCAATTAATTTAAACAGAACCCGAAGGGTATTTTATCACCATATTTAGTCGAACTACTAATTTTACCCTATAAAATTCATAAAATAAAAGTAGATACAAGATCCAGACGAGAGGTTTGATGTAATTCAGAATCTAGGGCGTGTCTCTGATCAAACTCTCAAATGCAGCACAAGTCTTCTTATAAATGTCCAAGGGAAATTGATGTAATTTCTTCCTATAAATGTCACAACTCACAACCAAGTCTCTTTTTTTTCCCTATTTGTCAACCTAAGGTATTGGTCAAAACCGAGTACATAATAATAGAAATGAAATGCCTTTGCCTGACAATTACTTGTTTCCGAATCACATGTTTAAGTCTACCCATCTTATATATTTATGCCGAGTACAAAAGTTTAAACACAAGAAAGCCCAATTATGGCTAAGCCCAAACCAGTTATTTCAGATCGGAACCGGCATCTATAACTCAATGAACCCAACCCTTTTGGGCGATAATTATGAACATTTATTACATTACAAAGCCCATTCCTTTTCAGAAATGTGATTGTCAAGCAACAACAGAAAAATTAATTTTATATGATTTATTGTATTATTATGTCAAATTAATTTTAAAATAATTTGCTTTGGTTTTTCTTTAAACTAGAATTCTTCTCCCGCTTCACTTGGGATTTTTTTTAATATTTATAAAATTTTAATTAAATTAACAATTACAAATAAATTTAAATTGAATCATATTAAATAATTATAATTTATTTAAATAATTTTTTATGTTTTAATATCGTAAGTAAATAAATTTAGAGTTAAAATCGAATCACTATGACCAATTATGTAAAATATGGGATGAATTGAGTAACAACACAAACATAACTTGAAAAAATAATTAAAATACGACACGACTGTTGCAACCTAAAAAATAACGAGTCTCATCGCAAGACTTTATTATTCGTTAAGCGTGACATTAAAAAACCGAGGAAAAGTCGACTTAATTCCTCTAGAAAATGAAGGTTTTGAAAATGACCTTAAAAAAGACATGGAGTCGCCACCAATCTTTTTTAGCTAGGTGTGATCGGCCACCTATTAAAAACGGTTTCATAAAATATTTTAAAAATTAATTAAAATATTTTAAAAATCAATTTAAAGTTTGCGTTTTAAAACCAGAGAAATCAAAGAAGCGGGTTCGGGAGTCGGTTACGTGCGGGGAAGGATTAGCACCCCCACAACGCCCGTATAAATCGGTACCTTATTAATCGTGTGTTATCTCAAGTCTCGGTAAAAATTGGTTTTAAATTTAGTATTTCAAGTTAATTCCCAATTTAGAGAAAAATAATTCCTTTTTTTTATTGAAAATTATCCGGAATTTATAAATTCAAAATTTTCCTATATTCCCCAACAAACGTGGCAAAATATAGAAAGTTTTATTAATTTTGGAAAACTTTCCGAATCATTTTCTTTTTTTTTTGAAAGAAAGATATTCCTTTATTGATGATAATTAATCATATTCCCTCCAGCAAACCCGATAGAGAACTCATCGGGAATATCTTTATTTTTATTGAAAAATCATTATCCTTTTGAAAATATTTTAAAAGATATGAATATGTATATGCATGACATAAATAAAATGACATAGCAAAATCTAAATAATATAATGCTTCCTAAATGATATGATATAATGTAAATGCCTTAGCATATTCTAAATGAAATGAAATAAATGCCTTAGCATATTCTAAATGAAATAAAATATCCTAAGTTATATGACATATTATAAATAAAATGAAATGACCTAGGTAACATAGTATATTCTATATGAGATGCAATATCCTAAGTCATATGATATATTCTAAATGAAATAAAATAACCTAAGTAACATAACATATTCTATATGAAATGAAATAACCTAAGTAACATGATATTTTCTAAATGAAATAAAATAACCTAAGTAACATAATATATTCTATATGAAATGAAATAATTTAAATGACATGGCAAACATGAATGATATGGCATATAAAATTAAATGAGAGGGAATATGAAATAATGCTATCATATAATATGCATGAAAAAAAATGAAAATAATAATGCATGAACATAGTATATGCTAAATAATATGACCAAAAAAAATAACTAAATAAAAGCATAGGATATCATGGAATATTCAAAACCATATAATAAACCATATAACATAAAAAAATATAAATCAAAATAATAACAATATCATAGGAATTATTATAACAAGAATCACATATTATATAAAATGCATGAATATGAAAAATGCAATGCATGAAATGTATTTTTTCCTTTAATTAAGGAAATCCGTATATCTAAAAAGATATCCGGCTACCTTAAGAAAATATGTCAAATTAAATATTCTAAAACCAAAATACTTTGTGATTGTTTGAAAACAATTTTGAAAAGCTTGAATTAAAAATAAAAACTGGGCTAAATCTTTTAAATGGCTCTAATTTCCTAAGTTTAAAAATTCGGACTTGACTACCCTTAACCCGAGACTTGAAAAACCATTTTTAAAGTTTAAAAAGGCTTAGAAACTACCCTAAGTCAGTAGCTAACCCTCCTAATCAGCCCACTCTAAGTAAATTAACCAAAACAGAAAAATGATTTTTCTTTAAATTCAATTTTGACTCCACTGTCCAGTTTTAAGCCACGATTTTTTACCCTATTTTTAAAAATTCAAAAAAATCTGAAAAAGTTACTGGAGACTCAGGACATGTAAAACTACACGGAAAAAAATTGGCTTAATTTTCTGATTAAAGATGAATTCCCAGAAAAATCAGAGATGTACAGGTTTTGGAAGAAAAAAAACTGCTTTGCCAACACATTTTTGCCTTTGATAAAATCATTTAAAAATCAAAGTAAAAATATTTGAAACTCCTAAAATGACTTACAAACAGTAGCTAGGACTTTTTGAAAGTTAGATAAAAATTGGCTAAGTAAAAAAATCAAAAAGGTAGAATAATCAACTTGACAAACTTAATTTTCCACAAGTGTGCTCAAGAGAGCATGACTTTGAACCATTAATTGGCTCAAGTCATTATTCAAGTGGCATGAACATGAAATGCATGAAACAATACAACAAACATAATGCATGAAATGCATGGGTTTGAACCTAAATGTCATGAAAAAATGCATGGTATTCATAAAGTGACCTAGACCTAAATGAACTTGCATGGCATTTAATGCAACCTAGACCTAAAATGCATGAACATGCATGGCAAATAAACCTAGCTTAATAACTAAAATATGCATGGCATTTTCACAAACACAAAGCATGCTTAAACCAAAAACTCAACCAAATATCATGCAAATGCTAACCTATCAACTAAAATGGCAAGAATGCACAAAAAATGCAAAAATTCCAAGAGGGCCGAATAACATAATGTAACAAGCAAACATGGCATTTTCACAAACACTTGGCATACTAGCATGCAAAACTAAATCAAATGACATGCAAATGCAAAAACCTACCAACTAACATGACAAAAATGCAATCACACAATGCAAAACACATGGAGTAGCCAAATGGCCTCAAGCTCCAACAAGCATGGCATTTTCACAAACACTTGGTATACTAACATGCTCAACTAAAATATAACACTTAAATCATGCACAAATCACACAAGCATTTTCACAAACACTTAATATACTAAATCTAAAACATGCTCAACTAAGATATAAAACAAAAATCATGCAAAGACCACACAAGCATTTTCACAAACACTTGATATACTAAATATAAAACATGCTCAAATTTAAAGAACATGAAAACAGAAAATTAAAAATGCAAAAACATGATATCTAAACATAAATGGCAACAAACAAAGCAACCAAATTAAAATATAACTCAAGAATATGAAGTAACATAACATTTAAAACATCAAAATCAAAGAAAATAACATAAACAATATGGTAAAATAAACCAAAACAACAACTTAAAAAAAATAATGTAGGCCATTTGGCCATGGTGAGTTTATTGTAAAAATAAAATGTAAAAAATATACTTAAGAAAGAGATGAAGGAAGAACTTAAAAAGAACAATAAAAAACATTTATTTAAAATGGAAACTCACCAAATAGAAATCAAAATAGCAAAAACAAGAATGGAAAATCAAGAAAGTGCAAGAGTTGGTGCTCAAGAGCAACCTCAAGAAGCTATATTTCAAGCTTTATCTCTTCAAACTTTCCTTTTTTTTCTAAACTTTTATTTTTTGCTCTCAACCAAGAAGAGAAAAACTAAGAAAAACTAAGAGAAATCAGCCAAAATGAAGTTGAAAATTCGAAATTCTGACCTCCCCTTAATGTTGGCAGAATTTTACCTCTCTCCTCCCCTAGGAAGTTGTCATTTTTTGTGTAACCAATTTTCCATCAAATGGCTAATAATTCAAGGTGAAAAATCATGAAATTACCACCTTTAGATTAGCATCTCAGCTCTCTCAAATTACAGCTGTTAAAGAATAATATTGACATCTCTCTTGGCCTATGTGGCTTAATCATCATGGCTTGATCAAAGAGAATCTCTAACTAACTCTTGATTTTTAGCCATTTGATTGAAAAATCAGAAGCTTCCTCCTTCTTTTGGGCTTGGGCAGGCCAGCACTTCTCTTTTCCAGCCCAACTCTGATTTTTTTGAAAGGCCCAAAGAAGCCCTTTTCGGTTGCTTGGATGAAATGACCGTTTTGCTCCCCGGATGCAAATAAATATCATACGGACTCCAAATTCAATTTTTATTTTTTTAATACTTCCAAAATAAAAAAAATATTGAGTTCTGAAAGTTTTCAAAATTATCCGAGTCCGTTTGCTATTTATTTGGAATTTTTCTTCTAAAAATGCCCTTTTATGCCCCTACATTTTACCATTTTTTAAACGAGCTCCAAATCAAGATTTTTCTTCACCAATCTCTTCAAAATAATTAAAAAGTGTGATCGGGAAGTTTTCATAATTTTTTGAGCTCATTTGGTATTTTTTCGGGATTTATCGGCTTGAATTACTGCATAGGAGGCCCATGATTTGGCCATTTTGCAAACGAACTCCGAATCAAGATTTTATTTCGCCAATCTCTTCCAAATAATTTAAAAATGATATTTTCAAAATTTCAGAATTTTTGGAGCTCATTTGCTATTTTTCCGGGATTTATCTTCTTGAAATTTTGCATAGGAGGCCCGAGATTTGGCCATTTTGCAAACGAACTCCGAATCAAGATTTTCTTTCGCCAATCTCTTCCAAATAATTTAAAAATGAGATTTGCAAAATTTCAAAAGATTTGGAGCTCATTTGCTATTTTTCTGGGATTTTCCTTTTTGAGTTACTACATAAGAAGCCCGGGATTTGGCCATTTTGCAAACGAACTCCGAATCAAGATTTTCTTTCGCCAATCTCTTTAAAATGATTTAAGAATGAGATTGACAAATTTTCAGAATTTTCGGAGTCCATTTGCTATTTTTCCCAAATTTTCCAATTTTGCCCTTTTGCCTCTGAAACCCGGTTTTGCTCAAAACAAGTCCGATTTTCATATTTTCTTCAAACTGAGCCTTGGGATATCCTTTTTAAACATTCCTCATCCATTGGGAGCTTTGGTCTTTCCAAGTCGGGCCATTTCTGTGATTCTTCCCGATTTCACCGAAATCCACTAAAAACCCTAATTCTCGATTTTCTCCCGGATTGACTTTTCTTTCAATTTTTCTTGCAAGTGACTTTTCCATTACCCGTAGTCAGTGCTTATATTTCATTTGGAACCTTCAATTTCGACCAATTTGATCGTTTAAGCACTTTTCCCCAAATTTTTCGAATTAGTGTTTCCTTTCTACTGAATCTCCAAATCCCAACTTCCGAACTCCATATCTTTCAATGTAGACCTCGGATTATCAAAATTCTTTCGCAATTTTTCAATTGAGCTTAAAATCTTGATTTTGAAAGTGGGTTGATTTTTTCAATAGTTGACTTTCTGGGGTTGACTTTTTCGAGGTTGACTTTTTCCGGGGTTGACTTTTTATGCTCACCCCTTTAAACTAATTCTCGGAATACCACCTGCAGGATGAAAAAAATCTTTTTACACTCGGAAACATCAATTTAGGAAGAAAACATACCTGTTTTAGTGGTCCGGACAAAATTAGGTGCCTACAGCTGTCCCTCTTTGGCTATTGCTGAGAATCAGGAATCAGGCAAAGATAAACCGACACTAATTTTGTACGGTCAGTGAAATCACATGTGAAGGGAAGGGAAAGGGGTTTTCTTTTTCACTCTTCTATCATTTTTCATTTTCTGTTTTTTCATTTTTTTTTCCTTTTTTCTCTTTTTCAATTTTCTTTTTTCATTTTTTTCAGTTTTTTCAAATTATTATTATTATTTTTTTAAACAGTAAATTGAAGATTTTGTCCTTAAATTGAATTCCCAGACTAAGCAAGGCTCGACCATCTTAAGGAAATGAATTCGATTTGCAAGAAAGGAAATGACCTCGACGATGGTCTCAGGGCCTTAACCTGTCTTGTTCTCAGTTGTGTTTAAAATTCTGGATATCTCCTCCAGAAGCTTCGGCTATCACCACCAAAGTCTTGCTCATTTTTAAAACTATAAAAATTCTGGGTATCACCTCCAGAAGCTTCAGCTATCACCACCGAAGACTTTCTACCTTTTCAAAGGATTTTAAAAACTTTGGATATCTCCACCAGAGGCTTCAGCTATCACCACCGAAGACTTGTTCATAATAAAAAAAAAGTACCTCGACGATGATCTCGGGGCTCGACTCGTCTTAAGGAAACGAATTCGATTTGCAAGAAAGGAAATGACTTCGACGATGGTCTCGGGGCCTTAATCTGTCCTGTTATCAGCTGTATTTAAAAATTATGAGTATCTAGAAGCTTCGGCTATCACCACCAAAGCTTTGCTCATTTTTAAAACTGTAAAAATTCTGAGTATCACCTCCAGAAGCTTCAGCTATCACCACCGAAGACTTTCTACCTTTTCAAAGGATTTTAAAACTCTGGATATCTCCACCAGAGGCTTCAGCTATCACCACCGAAGACTTGTTCATAATAATAATAAAAAGTACCTCGACGATGATCTCGGGGCTCGACTCGTCTTAAGGAAACGAATTTGATTATACTTGAAAGCTTTAAGAGATGATGCAAATGCTTCATGATGCAAATGCAAAAGTCTTTTGTTGATGCAAACGCTTCTTGATGTAGATGCAAATGACTTAGATTGGTGCAAATGTCTTTGATGCAAATGTAAATGACTTGATTTGATGCAAATTTTCTTAATGTAGATTCAACTAACTTAGATTGATGCAAATGCTTCTTGATGTAGATGCACATGTTGAATAAAATTCTGGATAACTCCTCCAAAAGAAGATTTCTCATTTTTCAAAATTATAAAACCCTGGATATCTCCACCAAAGGTTTTAGCTATCACCACCGAAGACTTGTTCACTTTTAAAACTGTAAAATTCTGGATATCCCCACCAGAAGCTTTGGCTATCACCACCAAAGACTTGCTCATTGTAACATTCTGGGTAACTCCTCCAGAAGAAGATTTCTCATTTTTCAAAATTATAAAACCCTGGATATCTCCACCAGAGGCTTCAACTATCACCACCGAAGACTTGTTCTTTTAAAACTGTAAAATTCTGGATATCCCCACCAGAAGCTTTGGCTATCACCACCAAAGACTTGCTTATTGTAAAATTCTGGGTAACTCCTCCAGAAGAAGATTTCTTATTTTCAAAATTATAAAACCCTGGATATCTCCACCAGAGGCTTCAGCTATCACCACCGAAGACTTGTTCTTTTAAAACTGTAAAATTCTAGATATCCGCACCAGAAGCTTTGAGATATGATGCAGATGCACATGTATTTTAACAAGGTGCTCATGCTTCATGGTGCAAATGTAAAATATTTCTTAGTGCAAATGCAAATGGCCTGGATTGATGCCCATGTTTCATGATTCAGATGCCCCTACTAATTGTATTCATGTAACTGGTTTATAAATGGTGTAACTACAATTACCATACAATAATGCAATGATTCTAGAAATGATGCAATTGTTTGAGATGACACAAATGCGAATTTCATGAAGAATGTAAATGTAAAGGTAAAATGCAAATGCTTATGGAATAATGCCAATGCAAATACCCATGAATGATGCAAATGCTTACCGACACTGTGCAGATGTAAGAGCTTGATAAAGAGATGAGTGCTCATGAGTGATGCAAATGGCCCGATGTTTTTCTAAACTTCGGCTTAGCCTTTCAAATTCATTTTTCCTCTTTAAATAAGAGTATATCTTCAATTCATTTTGGCTATTCTCTTTGCCCCAATAGTTTTCAAACTTTCATCAACAGAGATTGAACCGGATTCTATTTCTTCTTCTCATATCTGGAAGTCAAGACCTATCCTGGCAGTTCTATACCTTTGAGTTAGAAAAATCCTTGTCTCATGTCAACATCCAAATGGGTATTTCAAAATCTCTTTATTTGTTTTTGCATTTTGAAAACTTCTGAACAAAAATATTAACCCCACAATGTGTGGTGTACAAATCTTTTGAAGACTGATGATCATTGTTAGAAATTTCTCTAAGTATCAATCTGGTTTTTTCAACTGGGATTGGCAAGGCTTGGTATAACAAGATTCTGGCTTTTCCAGGAAAACTTCATGACAAAAAATGTATATCCCTTCTAGGCTCACAAATGGAACATGTTTTACAAATCATGAATTCATTGAGAACCAAACAAATTCAACATTCTTTTAGTTTCCATATCAAGGCATTTTGACAAGCGTCAAGATTGGCCGGGATGTTCAAACCGAAAAGTTTAATCTTGGAGAAAAAGTTTCAGTTTTTTGAAGACAATCCTCTGAATGAGAGTTGGCAATTTTGGGGTTCAAGAATTCCTAGATGTTACTCGATGACCACTCCTTTAATAAGATCTTTTCTTTTGTGGTATCAACACTTTCATAGATGGCATCAAAAATTTTCATTTTACTCTAGACCGCCCGTTTTTGGGTTTTCGCCCTAGAGTCCCTTTTCTCTCCAATTTTCTTTTTTCATTGTTTTACCATGCATTTGAGAATTCTAAATTCTTCCTTAGTGAAATGAGAATTTGATGAGATGGGATAAAATCTGAGGAAAACCCTTCAAATTAAATATTCATGCTTGATCAAAATGGACTTTTAAAGCATGTAATGTAGGCCATGGCTCAGGGTTCAGAAAGAAAGGATAAATAGGCCCAAAATATGTGTTTGAGGGTAATTAGATCAAGGATCCTTTATTTGAGGAGGATTCTCTTTGAAGCATTTGTCCCTTCTTGGACATTTCTTTCCTTTTGACTTTGCTCTTTTTCTTCCTTGCTTTTGGCTTTCAATTTGCCATGCCTTTCACACATTTTTCATTTTTTTTTTCAACGGAGTGTGCCCGTCTTTATTCGGGGCTCCATTTGTTGTGCATCTATCTTTGAGCTAGGGTTCGTTTCTCAATGATCTTTTAAAAAGATCTTTCCTTACATTTGCCCCCTAATATAGAGGGTGATCCTTGATCAGGGTTTAAAGAAGAAAAAATTCTTTCGGCTCAAAAGGGGTGACTATGGTTAATTTCTTTTTGTGCGAAAGGGATATGAAAGATGGCCATTCCTCATGTCAAGCACGAATATTCATACTGAAAAGCAATCCCCAAGGGAAATAGATATTCAAAATTTCATTTTGCACTTTGGAATCATCCGAATTCTCATATGCATGATATCACAAATTTTTCTTCTCTTTTTTCATCGCATGCCCCAATGATTCATGCGTTGGCCCATCCTTCTTCACCATGTATCCATCATTTTCACATATGATGCCCCAATTTGATTAACCATGAGAATTTGTATCAACGAGGAACATAGCAAGTCTAGGTCTGTACTGAAAAGGCTGAGTTTCCAATCTGAGTTCTTTGAAGAGACAAGAAAAATATGACCCAAAAACGGGTTTTCTCTGGGACAAGGGATAATCTGGTTTAGTCATTGTGCCCCAAGGTGTCAATCATGAAGTGATGTTTGCGTATTTGAAGTTTTATGATCATTGGAAAAGGTCACGAATGGTTTTAGAACAATCTTGACACACACCAAATTATCAAAATCTAGATTCTTGAAAGAATGTCTCAATTGTTTGAATTTCAAGGAATTTCAAAAATTTCAAAAAGTTCGTTCCTTTGTTCATAGCCTAGACTAAGATCTACGTTTTTGCTTATTCTGTAATGACAATGGTTTTATGAAGTTCAATCATTCATATTCCTTGAAGCATTAAGTCTTTCAAGTGTTCTTTATTCAAAGTTTAGGCATAGAGAAACCCAAAAAAAAAGAGGGAGAAGGGTGTTGGGTCATATCTAACAATGATCAACAATATTCTCGAGACTATCAATTATTAAAAATTCCTTAATGCTTGTTTTTGCAAATTCAAGTTATTGTTAGAACACAACAAACACAAAGCATTTAAAATTCAAAATTCATTTAATTCATGTAGATGTTAACATGAGACAAGTACTTTCATCATCACAGTGTATGGAACTACATGCGTCAAAAACCTAATATGATCATGCACAATGAGATTGACAAATTTTTAGAATTTTCGGAGTCCATTTGCTATTTTTCCCAAAATTTCCAATTTTGCCCTTTTACCTCCGAAACCCGGTTTTGCTCAAAACAAGTCCGATTTTCATATTTTCTTCAAACTGAGCCTTGGGCTATCCTTTTTTAAACATTCCTCATCCATTGGGGGCTTTGGTCTTTCCAAGTCGGGCCATTTCTGTGATTCTTCTCGATTTCACCGAAATCCACTAAAAACCCTAATTCTCGATTTTCTCTCGGATTGACTTTTCTTTCGATTTTTCTTGCAAGTGACTTTTCCATTACCCGTAGTCAGTGCTTATATTTCATTTGGAACCTTCAATTTCGACCAATTTGATCGTTTAAGCACTTTTCCCCAAATTTTTCGAATTAGTGTTTCCTTTCTACTGAATCTCCAAATCCCAACTTCCGAACTCCATATCTTTCAATGTAGACCTCGGATTATCAAAATTCTTTCTCCATTTTTCAATTGAGCTTAAAATCTTGATTTTGAAAGTGGGTTGATTTTTTCAATAGTTGACTTTCTGGGGTTGACTTTTCTGGGGTTGACTTTTTCAACTTTGACTTTTTATGCTTACCCCTTTAAACTCTCGGAATACCACCTGCAGGATGAAAAAAATCTTTTTACACTCAGAAACATCAATTTAGGAAGAAAACATACTTGTTTTAGTGGTCCGGACAAAATTAGGTGTCTACAACGACGTTAAAAATAACATGAACACGACATGAATACATGAATGTGCCAAAATCTATATAAAACGAATTATTAATGTGTAAAAAAATATATAATTTTATAATATTTTGAACACAAAAAATAACACGAACACACAAAATTTTCTCTAAATTAAATCATTATAACATATTATGTAAAATATGTCATGAATTGAGACACGACACGAACACACAAATTTTTTCTAAATTGAATCACAATGACAAACTATGCAAAATATGAAATAAATTAAGACCCGACACGACTACAGCATAGGAAAAATAATTAAAACACAGCAGAAAAAATAACATGAACACTACACGAATACACGAATACACGAATGTGTCAAAATATACATAAAACAAATTATTAACGTTTAAAAGTTTATATAAATTTATAATACTTTAAACACACGAATACGAACAAACAAAATTTTCTCATATTTTTTTCTCTTTCCTTTCTTTCCTTCCCTTCCCTTCCCTTTTTTTTTCCCCTTTTCCTTTCCTTTTCTTTTCTTTTCCTTTTCTTTCTCTTTCTTTTTTTTTTCTTTCTCGAAAAAAAAAACTATCACGTGTCGGCACCAAAATTTTTCTCTTTCTCTTTCTTTCTTTCTTCCCTCTTTCTTTTATTTTTATTTCTCTTTTCTTTTCCTTTTCTTTCCTTTCCTTTCCTTTCCTTTCCTTTCCTTTTCTTTCTCTTTCTTTTTCTTTCTTTTTCTTTCTTTCTTTCTTTTCCCAAAAAAATTGATACGTGTCAACACTAGAACAATAAAACGTGTTAGCACCAGAGGAGTTTGTGTATTAAAATTATATTTTTCTTTAAATACTTGCTTTTGCTTGCTCAAACATAAATTTTAAAAATCATATTTAATTAAAAAATAGTCAATTAATAACGAGTTAAATTAAAGAGTTTGTTTTCTATATACTATTAATAAATTTTTTAAAATTACACAAGCGATGTTAGAATGTTGTCACATATCTCATTAATTTTTATATAAATTTATTGATTTTGTATGAGTTTATATTTGATGCACTGTCAGTGTATAAATTTATACACTATTAGTGAATCGTAACCTCATTAATAAGAAAATATAAAATTTTAAAAGTTCTTAAAAATAAATACAGATAACTTTACTTATTAATAGATGGCATCATGTGATTCATTGATCGCGTATAGATTTATGCACTGACAGAAAATCAAATAAAAATCAATTTTTAATATATTCTAATAGAGTATGTGATAACCCTTTAATCTATTAAATTTTTTAAAAATTAAATATAAAAAAACAAAACATTTATTCATGTTTATGGGCCATATGTATTTGTTAGATTTGGGCCATTATTTTGAGAGCCATGAAGCCATTAACATTTTTCTTACTAGAACGGGCCCTCGATCGGATATGATGTATCCAAGAATTCAGCCTCACAAGATTCCACTTTTGAAATCGCCTCAAGGGGTTTTTGCAAAAAATTTTGCTAGAAATTTTCTTCCAAATTCTTATCAAATTTCTCAGGAAAAAAAGGAAAATGTCAATCCCGATAGACTTCCTTAAAATAAAACCTTCCTTGCTATAGCTAGGGTTAAAAAAGCACCAGCTCTATATGCTTTATCCATGGGGATTATTACTAAAATGTAGGGCAAAAAGATAGGGTGACTCTAGCAATGTAGGAGTTTAAGGTTCTCATAGGCTTATGGATACAACGAGGGAATTGCTTCTAGACTTTGAACTGCAAGGTCGAGCTTTAAGCCTTCTCAAGTAAAATGATTATAGAATCTTTAAGCGAAGGGTTAGTTGCCTTGCTGGTAGGACTATAGGGTTCTCAATGGGTTGCTTAATAGCACCTTACTCTAGTTCTTACAAAAGGGAAAGCTTTAGAACGACCGACACCTTCTGCTTGAACTTTTGTTCCAACTCTAGCTCTAGCACCTGACTCCCTAGCTTCCTCAATACTCATTTTCCTAGAATTGGGGACTGACTTATGAGCCTTAACATCTTTCCTTCTAGCCTTTGTGGATTCCTACAATAGCTACAGAACTAGGGAATGAATGACTACTGATTACTCATACAAGGGAGGGATAGCAGGAGACAAGACAAAACTTTCTAAAACCCCAAGGTAGGCTGGAGATAGGGTTAGCTTTATAACTCGCTCTTATCACATGGCTTACTTATTCTTGCTTTATCACCTTTCTAGCTTTATCCCACGATGGATGCAACTTTGCTTAAGACTTGGCATTAGAGTGGGATGGAACAGATCTCATTCCCGCTTTAGTTTCACTCTTATCTCGATTACTAATCGGTGTGGGAGCTGAAGCCAAGTCCTTTCCCGAGTGGGTTGCCAAATCATACCCAAACATTATCTCAAACTAACGATCAGATAATATAAGTGGTTTCCATATCCTACCCTTTTTACATTCGAAGTTTGTTTAGGCACTTCAAAAGGTGTTCTTGAATTCACCAAATTCGGTCTCTATGTTACAACCCCAATTATTCTTATGTACGCTTTCGCCAACAATACGAAGAATCTCCAGAAATTTATGGGAAATGTAAACTCTCTTTTATCTCTTCTTTTCATTGTGTTGTAGCTTTTTTTTTATATTTTTAGTTAGACGAATTTGTTTTTGTGACGAATTGAGATATTTTAATCTGGGTTAGGCTTGAAATTTGATCAAAGTTTTATATTTGTTTGAGATTCCTGAAATTTGAGTGTTTGTTTCTCGTTCAGCTTATTAAGAAAAAGGAATTCAGTATTTTGTTTCCTGCTTCATTTTGAGATGTAGAAAAATCTCAAATAATTGTTTGTTTGGAGATGTAGAAAAAGCTTAGATAATTGTTGTTGTTTAATATGAGGTGTTGTTAAATGGTGCAACTTTTTTTGCTGTGTATTTTGCTTATTGGTTTGCGATTATTGGAGGTATCGATGGTCTTTATAAGTTAACATTCTGTATTCTGGCATATGTACTTGGAAAAAACAATATTTTGGTTTGTTGGTTGAGAAAGTAAATGAAAGTCTTGTAATGGTTTCATTCCTGCTTCCCCTATCATGTTGAAAATGTTTCAAGGGGAATTTGAATTTCAATGCATAGTTTCGGGGCCATGTTATATAAGTTCATGGCTAAAAATTCATCCATGAACTTGTATAAAAGTGAAATGATCGCTAACATGTAGCTAACTCCATCTACACAATGGGAAAAGGCTTTTGTTATTGTTATTGTTATGTTGTTGAAATCTTTAACTTGTAGCTACACTTGTCTTGGAGCCCGAAACATTGTATCAGTTTATGCAACTTAATACAGTGGAATAATGGAACCTTAAAGATTAGTTAGGCGAGCCCCTATGTGTAGCTTAAAAGATTTTCCTCTTTCCATGGAGTTGAGGCCTATAATATTCCTAGAGAAGGGGAAGGGGAGTGGTGGGTGCAGACTTAGAGAAGGAAGTAGAAGCGTTCAAGTGAATCTGATGCTATCCGCACCGAGGGGGGCACATGCTAGCCACACCTGTTCAAGACATCTAGAGACACTTCACAGAAAACCACTCGATCCCAAAAAAGATGTAACTTTGGAACTTGGCCAATAGTTTCAAATATGGTATCAAAGCTTTAGTTCAATGGCTTCTTGTCGTACAAAGGCCGTTTGGTAAACCTTAGCTATAGTGAGAGATCAACAAGACATCGAGATGGAGGAATTAAGAAATTAAGTGCAGCAACTTCAACAACGTTTTGAGCTCTATGAGGCTCTAGAGCGCAATCAACCGCATCAGTTTACCTTGCATCGAAAGCTTCCTTTCGAATAGGGATTGTCAAGAGTTAGATTTTCTAGTTAAGAAATTTGTTTGGCTTAATTTTCAGTTTATGGAGCTAGAATAAAATATGAAGTGAAAATTATCTTATGCTATGTTACTTAGACTTGGGTGTAAGTGTTAGATACAGTATGTGTCTGACACAAGTATGTTTAATTTTTTTTCTAAGTTTTTTCATGTATTTATACTTTGGAGGGTCATTGGAGGATCATATCCCCATACACATGTCCGGATATGCATTGGACACGAGTACTTCAAGAAAAATGAAGAGTTGAAGCAACATAGATCTTATGCTACATTATTGACACAAAAATTTCCTACTAGGCTACTAGTTCAAAATTTCTTATCATCTTTAATGGTTTATTCGTTGGATTTTGCAATGTAACCATACCTGTCGTTCATTTTTCAACCCAACAAAACGAATTGAAGTCATTTACTAACAGTGCTAGTATTTAAGATGGTTTTTTTTTGTTTTGTTTTTTAAGATTAAAGAGAGTTTCTTGAAACTGAGTTGTTTTGCATTGAAAAATTGGATATTTTTGAAAACTGTGGGTTCAATTCAATATTAAAATCTCTCCCTCCTTCCTCTTTCCCTATGAAAACCATTATAAAAACTGCACTACTCTTCTTCACCTAATCATTACTCCTCTCCCTTTATTTAGGTTAAATTCATGGCAAGCCATATAAACCCAACTTACTCCAAACCTTGTCATTCTTCTTCTCATTCTTCATCAGAAGAAGAAAAGCAAATAGAGAAGGGATATGCAGGGTGCTTCAATCGCACATCGAAAAGAAAAGGGAAGGTTTTGAATTATATAAGTGTGAGCGTTGTACACCTCAATAAGCCAAATTTGCGAAAAGAGGGTAATGATCCTGTAAAAAATTGTATCAGAGCAAACCCTTGACTACCCGACTCCAGGCTGAGCACCCTAACGAAAGTAGGTAGGGTGGGCCAAACTTGACGCCACGCCGAGCACTTCAAAGAAGGGTAAGATGGGTGTCAGTGACACCACGCCAAGCACCCTAAGGGAGAGTAGGCAGGGTGGGTTACCATGACAAGGACGTTACGAGATTGTGTGTGGGGGGGAAAGTCATACCAAGTGCCTAAAGGGATAAGCAGGATGCTTCAATCCCACATAGAAAAGGAAATGAAAGGTCTTGGATTATATAAGCGTGAGCACTGCACACACGAATAAGCCTGTTTTGCTGGAAGAGGGTATGGCCCTGTGACAACAAATGTCAAGCCAAGCGCCCAAAGGGGTAGGCAAAGTGTTTCAATCACACATCGGAAAGGAAAGGTCTTTGAGTATATAAGCGTGGGCGTTGCCCACCCCAATAACCCGGTTTTATGGGTAGAAAGTAACGGTCCCGTGACAGTGGTATCAGAGCAAGCCCTTGACTGCTCGACTCTACTCCTCGCACCTCATCGGGGGTAGACAAAGTGGGTCAGCCTTGACGCCACATCGAACGCCCCAAGGAAAGCTAGGCAGGATGAGTCAGTGACACCATACCAAGCACCCTAAGAGAGGGTAGGCGGGGTTGGTTACCGTGACGAGGGCGTCACGAGATTGGATGGGGGAGAATGTCACGCCAAGCACCCAAGGGGTAGGCAGGGTGCTTCATTCCCACATCGGAAAAGAAATGTCTTGCACTATATAAACGTGGGTGCTGCATAACTAATAAGCCGATTTTGCGGGGAAAGGGTAATGGCCTCGTGACAAGAATGTCACGCCAAGCGCCCAAAGGGGTAGGCAGGGTGCTTCAATCCCACATTGGAAAGGAAGGGTCTTGGATTATATAAGCGTGAACACTGCACACCCCAATAAGCCGGTTTTGCAAGGAGATGAAAATGGCCTCGTGACAAGTGGTATTAGAGCAAACTCTTGACTGCTCGAATCCATGCCGAGCTCCCTATCGGGGTAGGCAAGGTGGGCCAATCTTGATGCCATGCCGAGCGCCCTAAAGAAGGGTAGGTAAGGTGGGTCAATGACACCATGCCAAGCACCCCAATGAGGGTAGGCAGGGTGGGTCACCGTGACGAGGGCGTCATGAGATTGGGTAGGGGAGAATGTCACGCCAAATGCCAATGGGGTAAGCAGGATGGCTTCAATCCCGCATCGACAAGAAAAAGTCTTGGACTATATAAGCGTGGGTGCTGAACACCCTAATAAGCTGATTTTACGAGAAGAAGGTAATGGCCCCGTGACAATAATGTCAAGCAAAGCACCCAAGGGGGTATGCAGGGTGCTTCAATCCCACATCGAAAAGGAAAGGTTTTGGACTATATAAGCGTGGACATTGCACACCCCAATAAGTCGGTTTTTCGTGGAGAGGGTAATGGCCCTGTGATGAGTAGTATCAGAGCAAACCCTTGACTGCTCGACTCCACGCCGAGCGCCCTATCGGGGGTAGGAA
This sequence comes from Fremontodendron californicum, assembly GCA_030761205.1. Classification (NCBI taxonomy): domain Eukaryota; kingdom Viridiplantae; phylum Streptophyta; class Magnoliopsida; order Malvales; family Malvaceae; genus Fremontodendron; species Fremontodendron californicum. The sequence continues at coordinate 20,406,650 of JAULJL010000022.1, read as the reverse complement.
AGGTGGGCCTGTCTTGACGCCACGCCGAGCACCCTAAAGAACGATAGGCAGGGTGGGTCAGTGACACCACACTAAGCACCCCAAGGAAGGGCAAGCAGGGTGGGTCACCGTGACGAGGGCGTCACAAGAGGTAAGTAAGGTGCTTCAATCCTACATCGGAATAGAAAGGTCTTGCACTATATAAGCGTGGGCGCTGTACACCCCAATAAGTCGGTTTTGTGGAAAGATGGTAATGCCCTGTTACAAGTGGTATCAGAGCATACCTTTGATTGCCCGACTCCACTTCGAGCGCCCCAAACTACTCCACAAAGCCAGAAAAAGCCACCTTTCAAAATACCTCAAAGGAATACCACTGCCTCCCACCAACCAAATCCTTAACTTCATTGCTTAAATCTTCTTCACCCAAGTGGAGTAGTGAGGCTGACCCAAAACTCAGACAAACTAAACGACTAAAAAAGATCAATCCCTACTAAAAGTATATATTGCTAATAGTAAAACGAGCCAAACCGAACTTGAACAAAATATGTCATGTCCAAGGCGTGATCATTTTTTTTTTTTTATAAAATAATTGTTATTATAACTCCCATTTGAATATTTGGTTTATGCTATGCATTTTTTTACTCAATAAAGAAATTTTCAAATAAAAAAAGAAATACTACTTGTTATGGTTGCTCATGTAATTAATTGATTTAATTTTATTTTTTAAATTGTGAATATTATAAGTTGCAATAATTATTTAATATTATATTATTTATACTAATATTAAAATGGCACCAACTTAATTTAAAAAAATCCAAATAATTAAAAATTATTATAATAAATGTCAAATAAAAAGATATTTTATCTTTTAAAATTTTTTATAAAACATATTTTTTATTTTAAAAATTATAAAAAATTTCACTTTTACATAAAAAAAATTTAATAACTATTTTTTTTTTATAAATAAAAAAAATACCACCCATAATGCTGGAGTATCAATTGATTCAATTCTAATATAATAGAAAGGTAAGCATGGGAAACACCATCAATCATTTCAATAAAATTACTATACAATAAAACCCCTATAAAATAATACTATTAGAATTAATAAAAAATAGTATTTTAAAAAATTATATAATTATCAATAAATGAATAAATTATTTATTTATCGGTAAATTAATATTTATTAATTTATAAAGAATTTTATGTTTTCAATCTTTATGTATCTTATTTTTTTTTTACTAAGATATATGAATGCCTTATAAATGAAAAACTCTAGATGGAGTCAACAATTAATATTTATACTAAACCTCAAAAGTTAATATATACATGAAAAGAATGCAGTGCATTGCAAAAAATTAAGGATAAGGTTCAGCTTGATTTAGGTACAATGAAAAATAAACAAATGCATGTTTTGAGTAATAACTTAAAAGAAAAGATAAAAGTTGTTAAGTCAAAATTTTCTTATAGTATTGTATGAACTTTTATGTATTCTTTATTATTTAAGAATTATTAATTTATATATTTGTTGGGCCTTAAAGAATTATAAAAAAAATATATTATGTTATGCATTTAGGGAAGTTATTATTTTAATACACTAACCCAAATCAAAACTGTCATAACGAATTTTTTGGCCACTAGATGATTTTTTGGTTAGGTGTGATTGGCCACCTAAAAAAATTTATCCTTGTAACAAAATTTTAAAATTAATTAAATTTTATTAAAATGATAATTTTGGTACATGAAAAATAAAGTAGGGTTCGGGCGTACGATTATGTGTGGGAAAGGTATTAGCACCCCACAAAGCCCGTTAAAAAACAATATCATTTAATCATGTGTTATCCTTTTAATTTTGAAACAATGAATTTAATTTGGATATTTATAAATAATTCTTTTAATCAAATTTCATAATCAACTAAAAAATAAATTGATTTATTTTTGAACGAAATGAGTTTTTTTTTTTAGTCGACAAAATTTCCAATACTCCCCAACAATTTGGCGGAATATAGAGATATTTTTTCAATAAAAATTTTCATTTCATTCATAAAAAAATGTATTCTTTTTACGATGGATAATTGTTGAATGCTCTCCAGCAACCTGACAGAGACTCAAGAATTATCATCGGTCGAGAATATTGTCTTATTTTATTCTAAGAAAATATTGTTATTTTAAAAAAAATATAGTTTTATATAAGAATGCAATGGGCATGAACAAGATAAATAAGTATCAATAATAAATGCAATATTATAAATGAATAAACTTTTATTTTTGGCTCCATTATTATTTTATTTATTAATTTTTTTGACAATACTGTAAAAATTACTTGCATTGAAGAATTTCTTATATTCCCCAACAACTTGACGAAATTTAGAAAATTACTTTTTCGCATGTTAGTATATATTCGTGATACTCCGTAGAAACAAGAATAACGGTATCTCATGTGAGGATCACGAGATCTCCCCGACAACCTGATGAAATTTCTTAAAACATTCTACTATGTCACATCATTCCCTTCTATTTATTTTCTTAGAAGACTGATTTTCCTTCTCTCCCTCTTTTTTATTTTATTTTAAAAACATAACAAAGTAGAATCTTTATTGTTATTATTTAAAAAAATATTTATTTTATTCTTTAAAAAAATCTTGTGTTTTTGAGAATTTCTTGAATTCCCCACAAATCAGGTGAAATGTAAGAAACTATCCATTTGCTCTTAAATAGTCATTTTTTATTTTATTTTTGTGTGAAAAAACGAGATTAATGTTTTCTTGTGGAAAATTAAGGGAAATTCTTCCCATCAACCTGGATGGCAGAGATCCCCAAAGTTTTCAACTATATCATATTATTTTTTATTATCGTTATTTGATTTGATTTTTTATTTATCATGTCAAAAATAATTCTTACTAATACATATATTTGAGAAATAATTTTTCAAGACTTTACTCATTATTATTATTTTTTATTTATCTAATTAAATAAATAATCTCAACAATTCATGTTGGAATAACCGATAAATAATAAAATCATACCCAAAATGTTGGACACTTCGATGTCCAGATCACGCGTCAGGTTGGATAGTCTGTTGCTTCGTCCAATAGATTGCTCTTCTTTTCTTATTTTCTTATTTTGTTTCTCCTTTTTTTTTTCTCCTGGACCGGGTTACATATGGGTCAGATCCTCTCGGATTGAAGCGCGGGTCACATGGGGTCAAAATGCTGCGTTTTGCTATTGTATAAAAAGATATTCTTTTTATGTTCGAGTTTTCCCCAAACTACTCTCTCTAGCTTATCTCTCTCCAAAATCTTCTCCTCTCTCTCTCTCTAAAATTTTTCAGAAACCTGCAGCCTTTTTACCTAGATTCCGGCATCATACCTCCTCTAGTCACCGTGCTCCGCCCACGAACGCAGCTCATAGGCGTCCGATCAACTCCAAAATTTACCAGAAGCTCTTCTCGATACCCTCTTTCAATCCAACGATTCAAATTTCCCAAAAACAGCCTTGAATTACCCAAATCTAAGGCCAAAGATTCGTCCTACTTTCCCTCCGATCTCCCAAACCAACTGTAGACACCAAATTTTGTTCAAACCACTAAAACAGGTATGTTTTCTTCTTAAATTGATATTTCATAATGTAAAAAGACTTTTTCATCCTGCAGGTGGTACTCCGAGACTTAGTTTAATAGGGAAAGCATAAAAAGTCAAACTCAAAAAAAAGTCAACCCCAAAAAAATCAACCCTAAAAAAGTCAACCCCAGAAAGTCAACTACTGAAAAAGTCAACCCACTTTCAAAATCAAGATTTGAAGTTCAATTGAAAAATGGCAAAATAATTTTGATAATCCGAGGTCTACATCAAAAGATATGGAGTTCGGAAGTTGGGTTAAGGAGATTCAGTAGAAAGGAAATCCTAATCCAGGAAATTTGGGGAAAAATGCTTAAACGATCGAATTGGTCGAAATTGAAGGTTTCAAATGAAAGATAAGCACTGACTACGAGTAATGGAGAAGCCACTTGAAATAAAAACCGAAAAAAGTCATTCCGGGAGAAAACCGAGAATTAGGGTTTTTGGTGGATTTCGGTGAAATGGGGAAGAATTACAGAAATGGCCCGACTTGGTAAGACAAAAGCCCCTAATGGATGAGGAATGATTAAAAAAGAATAGCCCAAGGCTCAGTTTGAAGAAAATTTGAAAATCAGACTTGTTTTGAGCAAAACCGGGTTTTGGAGGCAAAAGGGCAAAATTGGAAAATATGGGGAAAATAGCAAATGAACTCCAAAAATTCTGAAAAATTGCAAATTTTATTTTTAAATTATTTGAAAGAGATTGGTGAAAGAAAATCTTGATTCGGAGTTCGTTTGCAAAATGGCGAAATCCCGGGTCTCCTATGCAGTAATTCAAGAAGATAAATCTCGAAAAAATAGCAAATGAACTCCAAAAATTCTGAAAATTTTCAAATCTTAGTTTTTAAATTATTTGGAAGAGATTGGCGAAAGAAAATCTTGATTCGGAGTTCATTTGCAAAATGGCCAAATCCCGGGCCTCATATGCAGTAATTCAAGAAGATAAATCCCGAAAAAATACCAAATGAGTTCCAAAAATTCTGAAAACTTTTAGATCACACTTTTAAATTATTTGGAAGAGATTGGTGAAGAAAAATCTTGATTTGGAGCTCGTTTAAAAAATGGTAAAATGTGGGGACATAAAAGGGCAATTTTGGAAGAAAAAATCCAAATAAGTAGTAAACAGACTCGGAAAATTTTGAAAACTTCCAGAATCCATTTTTTTATTACTTTGAAAGAATTGAAAAAATAAAATTTGAATTTGGATTCCGTTTTCCATTTATTTTCTTTCGAGGGCAAAAAGGTCATTTTACCCAAGAAACCGAAAATGGCTTTTCTTACCTTTCAAAAAAATCAATATTGGGCTGGAAGAAGGGGTGCTGGCCGGCCAAGGCCCAAGGAAGGGAAGGAGATTCTGATTTTTCAATCAAAAGGCCAAAAATGAAGAGTTAGTTAGTGATTTTTGATCAAGCCTTTGCAAATAAGCCACATGGGTCAATGCATGAAGAGGGAGAGTGTCAACATAATTCTTGAACAGCAGTAATTATGGACAGCTATGGCCGGATCTAAGGGTGATAATTTCATGTTTTAAACACCTTGAATCACTAGCCTTTGGATGGAAATTGGTGAGAGGAAAAATGACAACATCTTAGTCTAGGAGAGAGGGAATTTTGGCCATTACATACCAAGGGGTCTCTTTCATTTTGGAAGACTCTGATTTTTGATATTTCTCTCTTGTTTGGCTGAGTTTTCTCTCCATTGTTGAAAAGCAAAAAAGAAAATTTTAGAAAAGAAAAGAAAGTTTGAAGAGAAAAAGCTTGAAAGATAGCTTCTAGAGGTTGCTTTTAGCACCAACTCTTGCACTTTCTTGATTTTCCATTCTTGTTTTTGCTATTTTGATTATTATTTTTGTGAGTTTACTTTTGATTTTTCTTTTTAAATAAATATTTTTTTAATGTTCTTTTTAAGTTCTTTCTTCATCTTTTCTTAAAAAAGAGGTTCTCACAATTTTTCTTTTCTCATTTCCTTGACTTGGCCGAACGGTCCATGTGATTATGTCATTGCTGTTTTGCTTCAATTTTTCATGTTATTTTGATATTAAATAAAGTGTTGATGCTTTAAATATTCTTCTACTACATATACTTGAAGCTTGTTTTAATTTGGTTGCTAGTTTATGGCCATTTATGAGTTTATTATCATGTTCTTGCATTTTTAATTTTCTGTTTTCAAAATGTTTAAATTTGTTTATGTTTTATATTTTGTAATCCATGTGTTTTTGAAAATATTTGTTAGTTTTAATACCTCTACTTTATATTTGCATGATTTGAGTGTTATATTTTAAGTTGAGTATGTTAGTATATCAAGTGTTTGTGAAAATGTCATGCTTGTTTGGAGCTTGAGGCCATTCGGCCACTTCATGTTATTTTGCTTTGTGTGTGCATTTTTGCTATGTTAGTTGATAGGTTTGCATTTGCATGACATTTGATTAAGTATTTGGTTTAAGTATATCAAGTGTTTGTCAAAATGCCATGCTTGTTTGGAGCTTGAGGCCATTCGGCCACTTCATGTTATTTTGCTTTGTGTGTGCATTTTTGTTATGTTAGATGATAGGTTTGCATTTTCATGACATTTTATTGAGTATTTGGTTTAAGCATGCCTTGTGTTTGTGTTATTGCCATGCATATTTTAGATGTTAGGTTTGGTTTATTTTGCCATGCATGTCCATGCATTTTAGACCTAGGTTGCATTAAATGCCATGCAAGTTCATTTAGGTCTAGGTCACTTTATTGATGCCATGCATTTTTTTCATGACATTTAGGTTTAAAACCATGCATTTCATGCATCATATTGGCTGTATTTTTTCATGCATTTCATGTCCATGCCATGTGACTAATGACTTAGGCCAATTAGTGGTTCAAAGTCATGCTCTCTTGAGCATACTTGTGGAAAATTAAGGTTTGTCAAATTGATTATTCTACCTTTGTGATTTTTTTTACTTAAGCCAATTTTTGTCTAACTTTTCAAAAGTCCTAGCTACTGTTTGTGATTCATTTTGAGAGTCTTAAATATTTTTACTTTGATTTTTAAATGACTTTATCAAAGGTAAAAATGTATTTTGGCAAAACAGTTTTTCACCCAGTACTCGTACTTTCCAGATTTTTCTGGGCATTCATCTTTAATTAGATAATTAAGCCAATTTTTTCCCGTATAGTTTTACATGTCCTGAGTCTCCAGTATTTGTTTTATAGTTTTTTGAATTTTTAAAAATAGGGTAAAAAATTGTGGTTTAAAACTGGACAGTGGAGTCAGAATTGAATTTGAAGGAAAATCATTTTTCTGTTTTGGTTAAGTTACTTAGAGGGGGCTGATTAGGAAGTTTAGCTACTGACTTAGGTAGTTTCTAAGCTTTTTTAAACTCTAAAAATGATTTTTTAAGTCATGGGTTAAGGGTGGTCAAGTCCGGGATTTTAAACTTAGGAAATTAGAGCCATTTAAAAAAGGGTTTAGCCAAGTTTTTACTTTTAATCTAAGCTTTTCAAATTTGTTTTCAAACAATCACAAAGTATTTTGGTTTTAGAATATTTAATTTGATATATTTTCCTAAGGTAGCCGGATATCTTTTTAGATATACGGATTTCCTTAATTAAAGGAAAAAAAAATACATTTTCATGCATTGCATTTTCCACATTTATGCATTTTATATAATATGTGATTTTTGCTATGATAATTCCTATGGTATTGTTAATATTTTGATTTATATTTTTTTTGTTGATGTTATATTGTTTATTATATGGTTTTGAATATTTCATGATATCCTATGCTTTTTATTTAGTTATTTTTTGTCATATTATTTAGCATATACTATGTTCATGCATTATTATTTTCATGCATATTATATGATAGCATTATTTTATATTTCATGTCATTTAAATTATATGCCATATCATTCATATTTCCCATGTCATTTAAATTATTTCATTTCATGTAGAATATATTATGTTACCTAGGTCATTTCATTTCATTTAGGATATATTATGTCATTTAGGATATTTTATTTCATTTAGAATATATCATATGACTTAGGATATTACATTTCATATAGAACATATTATGTTACATAGGTCATTTCATTTCATTTAGAGTATGTCATATAACTTAGGATATTTTATTTCATTTAGAATATGCTAAGACATTTAAATTATATGATATCATTTATGGTGCATTATATTATTTAGATTTTGCTATGTCATTTTATTTATGTCATGCAAATACATATTCATATCTTTTAAAATGTTTTCAAAAAGGTAATGATTTTCAATAAAATAAAGATATTCCCGAGTTAAAATAATTCATGAGTTCTCTGTCAGGTTTGCTGGGGAGGATATCATCAATTATCATTAATAACGGAATATCTTCTTTAAAATGAGAATGATTCGAAAAGTTTTTCAAAACTAATAAAAATTTCTATATTTTGCCACGTTTGGTGGGGAATATAGGAAAATTTTGAATTTATAAATTCTGGATCATTTTCAATTAAAAATGGAATTATTTTTCTTTAAATTGAGAATTAACTTGAGATGCTAAATTTAAATTCAATTTTTTATCGAGACTTGAGATAACACATGATTAATAAGGTATCATTTTATACGGGCGTTGTGGGGGTGCTAATCCTTCCCCACACGTAACCGAGTCCCAAACCCGTTTCTTTGATTTCTCTGGTTTAAAACGCAGACTTGAAATTGGTTTTAAAAATATTTTAATTAATTTTTAATATTTTATAAAATCGGTTTTAATAGGCGGCCGATCACACCTAGCTAAAAAAGATTGGTGGCGACTCCATGTCTTTTTCAAGGTCATTTTCAAAACCTTCATTCTTCTAGAGGAATTAAGTCAACTTTTCTTCGGTTTTTTAATGTCACGCTTAACGAATAATAAAGTCTTGCGATGAGACTTGTTATTTTTTTTAGGTTGCGACAGCTTGGCGACTCCACTGGGGACCTATTAGAGAGTCAGGCCTGGAATTAGTCGTGTGTTATCAAAGTCTTGGTTTTGTTGGTTTAATTGGTATTTAATTTTAATTCCCACATTTTTTTAATAAGGAGAATTTTGAAAATAACAAAATGTTTTTAAATATGTTCATACTCATGTGCATGCATTTTATTATTGTTCTCTAGTTATTTAAGGTTGTATATTATAATTACTTGTTGGTTAATGCGTTACACTATTCTTGATTATTCTTTTAATAAATTGTTAGGGCATTTAGAATAAGGTTTGTAGAATAGGTGGTGAAAGGTTTGTTGTTCCTCCACACACACTACACGTGCATTTGCATATCATGAGCCCTGTACCCGGGTTTCGTCCTTTTAGGTGGGAGAAAAGTAACTAAGCCTTCGTGATTAACAATCCGCATGGGCTAGTGAAACACTTCCAGAGTACTAAATTACCTAAGCCTTTGTGATTAACAATCCGCATGGGCTAGGAAAATAGACTCTAACGAATTGAACCCGCTTTTATCGGGGTGCCTTACTAGCCTTCACCGGCGACAGTGAGGAGCAATTCGGGGCCTTTAGAACTGATTCACTCTCATATAATGAACCTAGGCAAAGCCATGCTGAATTTTTCGATTAGATACCGAAGATAGGAACACATGGAGGAACACTTCTAGACCTTTTATTACCTATTTTACACTCTGAATAAGTGTAGTAGGTCGGGCAACGATGTACGTACATCGCCCGTAATAAATGTGACAATCCACTCCAAAAGCACTGTGATACCTGTATAAGTAGATATTTGTTGGGGCAAATGTTCATTAACTGTTTGAAAAAAAAATCCTTTTTCAAGCTTTTTTGCATTTTACATATTTCATGTATGTGTGAATAGAGCATGTATATTTTTGGTTGTATTATTGATCTCGTTTTTTTGTAATAAATGGATGATGATAATAATCTCATTTGATGATTTCATAAAACCGGTAGTGTCACATGAACATTTGCATATTGTACCATAGTAGGATCCACTATCCCGAAATTATTTTGAAAATAATATGATTGGTTTTTCATAGAAAAAACATGTTTCAAAAAATAATAAATTTGGAGGCAAATCTTGCATAATGAGATTTTTGAATAATCAAGATTTAGGTCCCACCAATTTCGTGTAATCATTGGTTAATTTATTTGTATCATTTTGACATCATGTCACAGTCCTAACATGTATGGTTATTCATTGTAGAATACATTTGTGATATACATGGTCATTCTTTGTACCTACCTTTGTATTAATTCATTTATTCTTCGCATATATCATTTTGACATCATAGCATGCATGGTCATTCATTGTAGAATACGTTTATGACATGCATAGTCATTATTTATATATACCTGTGCATCAATTTATTCATTTTTTAAATGCATCATGTTGGCATTAGATTGCATCCATAGCATACATAGTCATCATAATTTCTCTGTATATGTTCATGCATTAATCATCAGTTATCCATGCACATAGGAATATAGCATGTACATTCACAATTGTATTCTGAATCTCATGACATTTTCATTTGCATGAAAGGGGTTCGAGATATGAGGAATGAATCAGAGGAACGATTGGGTGCTTTGGAGCGCAATCAAGAGGAATTTGGACATGAAATTCGGGAGTTGAAGGAACAGCTTGTCAAATTGCTGAAAATGTTTGAGGATATGAGTAAGAGTAAAGAGGAACTTTCTCAAGGCTCTGCATCACCTTCGGATCAACCAAAACCATTAGGTCCAGAACATACAATCCTTGCTAGATCATGCGCTTGTCAATGCCACAAAGGTTGCAATCCTAATGAAATTGTGGACAAAATCGTGAAAATGATTAAACTTGAGAGCCTGATACCAAAGATAGAAACCTCGGATCCAGTACCATACCTGCAAATTGTTCTAGGTCCAAACCAATATCCTCACCCTACTATGGTCCAATCGTCCATTGCGATGACCACTACGGGACCCATGAATCCCACACCATTACCACCAATTGGCAGCTCATATTGCTTCCCTCATCAATCACCTTATCCAGCATCTGGGATAGGAAACTCGAGCTATGTACAACCTCCAAAGGCCCCGTGTCCAAATCCATACCCTTACCATGCTGTTCTGCCACGTCTCCATGTAAACACTCTGGTTCGGACCTTAAGTCCACCACCAAGTGCCCCAACTCTTAGGCCATGCGTGACTAAGAAACGACCCCAGGATAAGACCCAAAGGCATTTTGACCCCCTTCCAATCAGCTATCAAGAGTTTTTCTCAATGTTGATCCAAAATCACATGGTTGCCTGTATCCCGCTGAAACCCCTGCTACCACCATATCCAAAGTGATATAATCCAAATGCAAGATGTGATTATCACTGTGGAATTACTGGCCATAGCATTAAAGACTGTATAACCTTAAAAAAGAAAGTGCAATCTCTTATAAATGCCAAGTGGTTGGATCCAACGAAACTGATTGATAGAGGGCTCGGAAAGCGTCATTAGGATTGGGAGATTTACAGCATTGAGGTGGAAGGACTTCAGTCTTATATGATGTAATAGGATTTGACTTTTTCAATAGCCGGCTCTTATAGCCTTAGGATGCTAGGAAGAATAAAGTGCTTGTAAAAGACAGTTTTAACTACTGCTCAGATTTTGTAAAACATGATTTATATTATTGTGAACATTGATATGGGAATGAATTGACTATGCTTCAAATTTATGAGATGTTGATGATTAAGTTCCTCCGATTCTTATTTCCTCCGTGATATCTTTCCCTTTCATTTTGCATCCGATCAATTATTTGTCATACTATACATTCATACATGTATCATTTTAGCTTCAGGTTGCATTCGTGCATTCATAATCAGCATGATGTTTCTGTATTATCCATGCATTAATTTGTTTTTTCTTTACATGCATCATGTTGACTTTGGGTTGCATTCATGAAAAACATAGTCAACATGATTTCTCTGTATATGCTTATGCATTAATCTGTCATATTAACATCAGGATGCATTCATGACACACATGGTCAGCATGATTTTCTTTGTATATACTCTGTATCAATCATTCATTATTTGCATGTATCATAATTGACATCGTGTTGTATTCATAGGGTATATGATCATTCATTGGGAAATACGCTAAAATGTACATGATCATTCATTGCATATATCCATGCGTTGATTTGTTTATCCTTTGCTTGCAACATGTTGGCATCGTGATTGCATTTATTACATACATGGTCAACATGTTTCCACTGTACATGTCCATACATCATATTGTTTAAGCTTCACGTGAATCAAATTGCATTCATGACTCCTTCATCATGACACGCACTTTGGGAGAATAAAACAGAAGTTGGCTTGGCTTTAAGAGTCTTTGAAAGAATTTCTATTTCAAATCAGAGGTATAAGAAGTACTAAGTACCCTTTTAATATAGGCAAGTGCTATGGAGAATGAACAAGTTGCCCAAATGGAAAGAATGGAAAGGGTACAGGAAGAATTGCGAGAACAGCTGGCAAAGTCTTAAGCAGAATCTAAAGATCAGATGATTAAATTGATGGAGCTAATGTCCACCGTAATCAAGGGATACACTGAAAACCTGGCCGCCAAAGAAGGGTTAGAGGCACAAAAGAGTCAGAATGAGGTCGTAATGATGGATGCCCAGAACACAGTTAACCCCGTCAATGTCTTAAATTCAGATGATCCAGCTGAACGGGAAAAGTTGAAAATGGTTAATGAGGTAGAGTTGGCAGATTCCCAAGGGAAATACCAGTTGCTAGATGAAAGGCTCCGGGCAGTAGAAAATACAGACGTATTCGGGAGTGTGGAGGCGAAAGAACGATGCTTGGTCTTCGATTTAGTCATCCCTCCTAAATTCAAGGTCCCTGACTTTGTGAAATATAACGGGACGATTGATCTGTCAGCCCATATCACTATATTCTGCCGAAAGATGACAAGTTATATAGATAATGATAAGCTTCTAATCCACTACTTTCAGGATAGCCTCAGCGGGTCAGCAATTAGGTGGTATAGTCAGTTGAGCAAGGATCAGATTCGCTCTTCGAATGATTTGGCTTGGGCTTTTCTAAACCAGTGCAAGCATGTGACCGACATGACACCTGACCGTTTCACCTTGCAAAATATGGAGAAAAAGGTTACTGAGAGCTTCAAAGAGTATGCTCAGAGGTGGAGGAACATGGCCACCCAAGTACAACCGCCTTTAACTCAGAAGAAAACCACTGCCCTTTTTGTGAATACACTACAAGCCCCATACTATGATAGACTTGTTGGCAACGCCACGAAGAATTTTTCGGATATGGTAATCTCCGGGGAAATGATTGAAAATGCAATCAAGGCCGGGAAACTCGAAGGAGGAAAAACATTTAATGCAAAGAGAAACAGGTCGCCCAAAAAGAAAAAGGAAGATGTCCAAGCCATGGGAGACTTTGCCCCGTATATTCTGGTTACTTCATACCCACCACCCTGTCCTTCAATGAATTATGTACCCCAGGGTTCATACTTATACCCAATGGCCTCTCAGAATCCAGTAAATTTTCAATCTTTTGTCAGACAAAGGAAATTGAAGAATATCCGAAAAAAGAGATCAATTTGAGTCACCCCCCATGTCTTACTTTGAACTATTGCCCCAGCTGGTCGAAGAGCAACTCCTCACTAAAGTTCCAGTGGAGCCTATCCAACCCCCATATCCAAGCTGGTATGACTAGAATGCATATTGTGATTATCATTCTGGGATTCGGGGACATTCCACAGAAAATTGCTTATGTCTGAAACAGAAGGTTCAAGCACTCATCAATAAAGGACAATTAGATGTGGGGAAGAAACAAAGGTCAGACAGTGTGGAGAATCTGCTGAATAGGAATGATGAGACTATTGTGGATGTCATAATAGGGGAAAAAGATGGAAAGTTTGAAAAGAGTACCGAGGAATAGCCAGTTTGAATTAGGAAGAACATGTCAAGGGGAAATTTTTATGCATTTAGTTTCAGACCTTATGATGAAAACACTTGTCTCATGTCGACATTCATAAGAATTAAATGAATTTTGATTTTTAAATGCTTTGTGTTTGTTATGTCTTAACAATAATCTGAATTTGCAAAAACAAGCATTAAGGAAGTTTTAGTAATGGATAGTCTCAAGAATATTGATGATCATTGTTACAAATGACCCAATACCTTCTCCCCACTCTTTTAGGTTTTCCTAGGCCTAAATCCCTTGAACCAAGAACACTTGAAAGACCTAATGCTTCAAGGAATATGAATGATTGAACTTCATAAAACCATCGTCATCATAAAATAAGCAAAGATGTAGATTCTAGTCTAGGCTATGAACAAAGGAACGAACTTTTTGAAATTCTTTCGAATTCCTTGAAATTCAAACAAATGAGACATTCTTTCAAGAATCTAGAATGTGAAAAATTGATGTATGTCAAGATTTGTGCTAAAACCATTCATGACCTTTACTAATAACCACAAAACACTAACTACCCAAACATCACTTCATGATTGACACCCTGGGGCATAATGATTAAACTAGATTATCCCATGTCCTAGAGAAAACCCGTTTTGGGTCATATTTTCCTTATTCACTTCAAACAAACCCAAGATTGAAACTTATTCTTTTCAGTCCAGACCTAGACTTGAGATGTTCCTCGTAATGACACAAATTCTCATGGTTAATCAAACTGGGGCATCATATGTGGAAATGATGGTTTTATGGTGAAAAAGGATGGACTAACGCTTGAATCATTGGGGAAAAAAATTATGATATCATGCATATGAGAAGTCGGATGATTCCAAAGTGCAAAATGAAATTCTGAATATCTATTTCCCCTGGGGATTGCTTTTCAATGTGAACATTCGTGCTTGACATGAGAAATGGCAATCTTTCATATCCCTTTCGCACAAAAAGAAATTATCCATAGTCACCCCTTTTGAGCCAAAAGAATTCTTTTTTCTTTAAACCCTGATCAAGGATTACCCTCTACACTGGGGGGCAAATACGAGGAAAGATCTTCTCAAAGATCACAGAAAAATGAGTCCTAGCTCAAAGACAGATACAAAACAAATGGAGCCCCGAATAAATACGGGCTCACTCTGTCAAAGAAAAAGAAAAAGATGGCGAAATGAAAGCCAAGAAAAACAAAAGAAAAACACACAAAAAAATGTGTGTGAAAAAGCGATGGAAAATCAAAGCCAAAAGCAAGCAAGAAAAAGAGCAAAGTCAAAAGGAATGAAAAGTCCAAAAAGGATAAATGTTTCAAAGAGAATCCTCCTCAAGAAAGGATCCTTGATCTGATTACCCTCAAACACATTTTTTGGGCCTATTTATCCTTTCTTTCTGAACCCTGAGCCATGGCCTATATTACGTGCTTTAAAAGTCCATTTTGATCAAGCATGAATATTTAACTTGAAGGGTTTTTCCTCAGATTTTATCCCATCTCATCGAATTATCATTTCACTAAGGAAGAATTTAGAATTCTCAAATGAATGGTAAAACAATGAAAAAAGAAAAAAGAACAAATTGGAGAGAATGAGACTCTAGGGCGAAAACCCGAAAACGGGCGGTCTAGAGTAAAATGGGAATTTCCGATGCCATCTATGATAGTGCCGATACCACAAAAGAAAAGATCATCTTAAAGAAGTGGTCATTGAGGAACATCTAGGAATTTCTGAACCTCTCAAATTGTCAACTCTCATTTGGATGATTGATTTCAAAAACTGAAACTTTTTTTTTCTTCTCCTAAATCAACTTTCCAGTTTAAATATCCCAGCCAATCTTGACGCTTGTCAAAATACCTTGATATGGAAACTAAAAGAAAGTTGAATTTTTTTGGTTCTCAATGAATTCATGATTTATAAAATCTGTTCCATTTGTGAGCCTAGAAAGGACATACATTTTTTGTTGTGAAACTTTCCTGAAGAAAAAAAAACCAAAATCATGTTGTACCAAGCCTTGTCAATTCAAGTTGAAAAACCCAAATTGACACTTAGGAAAATTTCTAACCATGATCATCAGTCTTCAAAAGATTTGTACATTACATACTGTGGGGTTAAAATTTTTGACTTATAAGTTTTCATTAAAAAAGCAAAATTATTTTTCAAAAAAAGGAAAATAAAAATATTTTTGACATACCCATTTTTTATGTTAACATGAGATAAGGGTTTTTCTAACTCAAAGGTGTAGAACTATTAGGGTTAACCTTGACTTCCAAATATGAGAAGAAGAAATAAAACTCAGCAAGAAGATTCCTGTCAATAAGAGTTTGAAAACTGTTGGGACAAAGAGAATAGCCAAAGATTGAAAAATGAATTGAAGATATACTCTGATTTGAAGAGGAAAAATGAATTGGAAATGCATCACTCATTAGCATTCATCTATTTATTAAACTTTGCATTTGCACCGTGTCAGCAACATTTGCATAATTCATGAGTATTTGTATTTGCACTATTCCATGAGCATCTGTATTCTATCTTTACAAGTACATCCTTCATAGATATTTGCATTCGCATCATCTCAAGCAAGTGCATCAATTCTAGGATCATTGCATCTTCATTATAGCTGCAATTACACCATTTATGAACCACTTACATGAATATGATTCGTAGGGACATTTGCATCTGCATTTAGAAACATTTGCATCAATCCAAGATAACTTTATCATTTCAAGAAGCATTTGCATCAATCCAAGATATTTGCATTTACACCATGAAGCATTTGCATCATTTCTCAAATCCTTCAGGTTAATTTCTAGGTCATTTCAATTTCTGGTTCCATCCAGATCATTTTCAAATTTATGGTTTCACCCATGCCTTTAATCTCTGGTTTCATCGAGATCTCTTTCAATTTTATGGTTTCACCCATGCTTTCCAAATTTCTGGTTCCATGCAGATCGTTTTCAAATTTCTGGTTTCACCCATGCCTTCAATTCCCTGGTTTCATCCAGATCTCTTTCAATTTTATGGTTTCACCCATGACTTTAACCTCTGGTTTCATCCAGATTTTTTTCAAATTTTTGGTTTCACCCATGCTTTTCAAATTTTTGGTTCCATCCAGATCTTTTTCAAATTTCTGGTTTCACCCATGCTTTTCAAATTTCTAGTTTCATCCAGATCATTTTCAAATCTTTGGTTTCACCCATGCCTTTAATCTCTGGTTCCATCCAGATCATTTTCAAATTTCTGGTTCCATCCAGATCATTTTCAAATTTTTGGTTTCACTCATGCCTTTAATCCCTAGTTTCATCCAGATCTCTTTCAATTTTATGGTTTCACCCATGCTTTTCAAATTTCTGGTTCCATCTAGATCGTTTTCAAATTATGGTTTCAACCATGCCTTTAATCCCTGGTTTCATCTAGATCTATTTCAATTTTATGGTTTCACCCCTGACTTTAACTTCTGGTTTCATCCAGATCTTTTTCAAATTTCTGGTTTCACCCATGCTTTTCAAATCTCTGGTTTCATCCATATCTTTTTTCTAGTTTCACCCATGTTGTTCGTTTTCTGGTTTCATCCTTAACCCATGCTTTTCAATTTCTGGTTTCATCCATATCTTTTTTCAATTTTCAGTTTCACCCATGCTGGTAAGGTTAGCACAAGACAGGATAAGACCCCGAGACCATCGTTGAGATCTTTTCTTCTCTTGCAAATCGAACCCGTTTCCTTAAGACGGGTCGAGCCTTGATTAGTCAGGGAACTCAATTTAAGGACAATATCTTTTATTTACAGTTTTTTTTTAAAATGAAAATATGAAAAAGAAACCCCCTTTCCCTTCTTTTCACATGTGATTTCACTAACCGGACAAAATTAGTGTTTGTTTATCTTTGCCTGATTCCTGATTCTCAGCAATAGCCAAAGAGGGGTAGCTGTAGACACCTAATTTTGTCCAGACCACTAAAACAGGTATGTTTTCTTCCTAAATTGATGTTTCAGAATGTAATAAGACTTTTTCATCCTGCAGGTGGTACTCCGAGACTTAGTTTAAGAGGGCGAGCATAAAAAGTCAAACTCGAAAATGTCAACCCCGAAAAAAGTCAACCTTAGAAAGTCAACTATTGAAAAAGTCAACCCACTTTCAAAATCAAGATTTGAAGTTCAATTGAAAAATGGTGAAAGAATGTTGATAATCCGAGGTCTACATCAAAAGATATGGAGTTCGAAAGTTGGGTTAAGGAGATTCACTAGAAAGGAAACCCTAATCCGGGAAATTTGGGGAAAAGTGCTTAAACGATCGAATTGGTCGAAATTGAAGGTTGAAAATGAAAGATAAGCACTGAATACGGGTAATGGAGAAGCCACTTGAAAGAAAAACTGAAAAAAAAAGTCAATCCGGGAGAAAACCGAATATTGGGGTTTTTGGTGGATTTCGGTGAAATGGGGAAGAATTACAGAAATGGCCCGACTTGGTAAGACAAAAGCCCCTAATGGATGAGGAATGATTAAAAAATAATATCCCAAGGCTCAATTTGAAAAAAAATCTGAAAATCGGACTTGTTTTGAGCAAAACCGGGTTTTGGAGGCAATAGGGAAAATTGGAAAATTTGGGAAAAATAGCAAATGAACTCCAAAAGTTTTGAAAAATTGAAAATTTCATTTTTAAATTATTTGAAAGATATTTTCGAAAGAAAATCTTGATTCGGAGTTCGTTTGCAAAATGGCCAAATCCCGAGTTTCATATGTAGTAATTCAAGAAGACAAATCCCGGAAAAATAGCAAATGAACTCCAAAAATTTTGAAAATTTGTAAATATCATTTTTAAATTATTTGGAATATATTTTGGAAAGAAAATCTTGATTCGGAGTTCGTTTACAAAAAGGCCAAATCTCGGGCCTCCTATGCAGTAATTCAAGAAGATAAATCCCGAAAAAATACCAAATGAGTTCCAAAATTTCTGAAAACTTCCAGATCACACTTTTAAATTATTTGGAAGATATTGGTGAAGAAAAATCTTGATTTGGAGCTCGTTTAAAAAATGGTAAAATGTGGGGGCATAAAAGGGCAATTTTGGAAGAAAAAATCAAAATAAATAGAAAACGGACTCGGAAAATTTTGAAAACTTCCAGAATTCATTTATTTATTATTTTTAAAGTATTGAAAAATCAAATTTGGATTTGGAGTCCGTTTGCCATTTATTTGCATCCGGGGGGCAAAAAGGTCATTTTACCCAAGCAACCGAAAAGGGCTTTTCTTGCCTTTCAAAAAAATCAATCTTGGGCTGGAAGAAGGAGTGCTGGCCGGCCAAGGCCCAAGGAAGGGAAGGAGTTTCTGATTTTTCAATCAAAAGGCCAAAAATGAAGAGTTAGTTAGTGATTTTTGATCAAGCCTTTGCAAATAAGCCACATGGGCCAATGCATGAAGAGGGAGAGTGTCAACATAATTCTTGAACAGCTGTAATTATGGACAGCTGATGGCCTGATCTAAGGGTGATAATTTCATGTTTTAAACACCTTGAATCACTAGCCCTTGGAAGGAAATTGGTGAGAGGAAAAATGACAACATCCTAAACTAGGAGAGAGGGAATTTCGGCCATTACATACCAAGGGGTCTCTTTCATTTTGGAAGACTCTGATTTTTTTATATTTCTCTATTGTTTGCCTGAGTTTTCTCCCCATTGTTGCAAAGCAAAAAGAAATGTTTAGAAAAGAAAAGAAAAGAAAGTTTGAAGAGAAAAAGCTTGAAAGATAGCTTCTAGAGGTTGCTTTTAGCACCAACTCTTGCACTTTCTTGATTTTTCATTCTTGTTTTTGCTGTTTTGATTATTATTTTGGTGAGTTTTATTTTGATTTTTCTTTTTAAATAAATGTTTTTTAATGTTCTTTTTAAGTTCTTTCTTCATCTTTTCTTAAAAAAGAGGTTCTTGCAATTTTTCTTTTCTCATTTCCTTGACTTGGCCGAATGGTCCATGTGATTTTGTCATTGCTATTTTGCTTCAATTTTTCATGTTATTTTGATATTTAATAAAGTCTTGATGCTTTAAATATTCTTCTACTACATATACTTGAAGCTTGTTTTAATTTGGTTGCTAGTTTATGGCCATTTATGAGTTTATTATCATGTTCTTGCATTTTTAATTTTCTGTTTTCAAAATGTTTAAATTTGTTTATGTTTTATATTTTGTAATCCATGTGTTTGTGAAAATGTTTGTTAGTTTTAATACCTCTACTTTATATTTGCATGATTTGAGTGTTATATTTTAAGTTGAGTATGTTAGTATATCAAGTGTTTGTGAAAATGCCATGCTTGTTTGGAGCTTGAGGCCATTCGGCCACTTCATGTTATTTTGCTTTGTGTGTGCATTTTTGCTATGTTAGTTGATAGGTTTGCATTTGCATGACATTTGATTAAGTATTTGGTTTAAGTATATCAAGTGTTTGTGAAAATGCCATGCTTGTTTGGAGCTTGAGGCCATTCGGCCACTTCATGTTATTTTGCTTTGTGTGTTCATTTTTGTTATGTTAGATTATAGGTTTGCATTTTCATGACATTTGATTAAGTATTTGGTTTAAGCATGCCTTGTGTTTGTGTTATTGCCATGCATATTTTAGACGTTAGTTTTGGTTTATTTTGCCATGCATGTCCATGCATTTTCGACCTAGGTTGCATTAAATGCCATGGAAGTTCATTTAGGTCTAGGTCACTTTATTGATGCCATGCATTTTTTCATGACATTTAGGTTTAAAACCATGCATTTCATGCATCATATTGGCTGTATTTTTTTCATGCATTTCATGTTCATGCCACTTGACTAATGACTTAGGCCAATTAATGGTTCAAAGTCATGCTCTCTTGAGCATACTTGTGGAAAATTAAGGTTTGCCAAATTGATTATTCTACCTTTGTGATTTTTTTTACTTAGCCAATTTTTGTCTAACTTTTCAAAAGTCCTAGCTACTGTTTGTAAGTCATTTTGTGAGTCTTAAATATTTTTACTTTGATTTTTAAATGATTTTATCAAAGGCAAAAATGTATTTTGGAAAACAGTTTTTTCACCCAGTACTCGTACTTTCCCGATTTTTTTGGGTGTTCATCCTTAATCAAAAAATTAAGCCGATTTTTTTTTTCGTGTAGTTTTACATGTCCTGAGTCTCCAGTAGTTTTTTTAGATTTTTTTTTTAATTTCTAAAAATAGAGTAAAAAATCGTGGTTTAAAACTGGACAGTGGAGTTAGAATTGAATTTGAAGGAAAATCATTTTTTTGTTTTGGTTAAGTTACTTAGATGGGACTGATTAGGAAGTTTAGCTACTGACTTAGGGTAGTTTCTAAGCTTTTTTAAACTCTAAAAATGATTTTTTAAGTCTCGGGTTAAGGGTGGTCAAGTTCGGGATTTTAAACTTAGGAAATTAAAGCCATTTAAAAAAGGGTTTAGCCAAGTTTTTACTTTTAATCTAAGCTTTTCAAATTTGTTTTCAAACAATCACAAAGTATTTTGGTTTTAGAATATTTAATTTGATATATTTTTCTAAGGTAGCCGGATATCTTTTTAGATATACGGATTTCTTTAATTAAAGGAAAAAATACATTTTCATGCATTGCATTTTCCATATTTATGCATTTTATATAATATGTGATTTTTGCTATGATAATTCCTATGGTATTGTTATTATTTTGATTTATATATATATATATATATATTTTGGTATTATATTGTTTATTATATGGTTTTGAATATTTCATGATATCCTATGCTTTTTATTTAGTTATTCTTTGTCATATTATTTAGCATATACTATGTTCATGCATTATTATTTTCATTTTTATTTTCATGCATATTATATGATAGCATTATTTTATTTTTCATGTCATTTAAATTATATGCCATATCATTCATATTTGCCATGTCATTTGAATTATTTCATTTCATGTAGAATATATTATGTTACCTAGGTCATTTCATTTCATTTAGGATATATTATGTCATTTAGAATATATCATATGACTTAGGATATTACATTTCATATAGAACATATTATGTTACATAGGTCATTTCATTTCATTTAGAATATGTCATATAACTTAGGATATTTCATTTCATTTAGAATATGCTAAGACATTTAAATTATATGATATCATTTAGGGTGCATTATATTATTTAGATTTTGCTATGTCATTTTATTTATGTCATGCATATACAGATTCATATCTTTTAAAATATTTTCAAAAAGGTAATGATTTTGAATAAAATAAAGATATTCCCGAGTTAAAATAATTCATGAGTTCTCTGTCGGGTTTGCAGGGGAGGATATCATCAATTATCATTAATAACGGAATATCTTCTTTAAAATGAGAATGATTCGGAAAGTTTTCCAAAACTAATAAAAATTTCTATATTTTGCCACGTTTGTTGGGGAATATAGGAAAATTTTGAATTTATAAATTTCGGATCATTTTCAATTAAAAATAGAATTATTTTTCTTTAAATTGAGAATTAACTTGAAATGCTAAATTTAAATTCAATTTTTTACCGAGACTTGAGATAACACATGATTAATAAGGTACCGTTTTATACGGGCGTTGTGGGGATGCTAATCCTTCCCCATACGTAACCGAGTCCCGAACCCGTTTCCTTGATTTCTCTGGTTTAAAACGCAGACTTGAAATTGGTTTTAAAATTTTTTTAATTGATTTTTAAAATATTTTGTAAAACCGGTTTTAATAGGTGGCCGATCACACCTAGCTAAAAAAGATTGGTGGCGTCTCCATGTCTTTTTCAAGGTCATTTTCAAAACCTTCATTCTTCTAGAGGAATTAAGTCGACTTTTTCTTCGGTTTTTTAATGTCACTCTTAACGAATAATAAAGTTTTGAGATGAGACTTGTTATTTTTTTAGGTTGCGACAGCCACCGTTGGGTCGGCCCCCAAATCATAAAACAGCCTCCTTTTACCCTCGACTAGAAATTTTCTTCATAATTCCTATAAAATTTTCTCAGACGATAAAAGGAAAATGTCTTCTTTAGGCACTTCAAAAGGTGTTCTTGAAATCACCAATTTTGGTCTCTATGTTACAATCCCAATCGTTCTTATGTACACTTTCGCCAACAACACCAAAAATCTCCAGAATTTGATAGGAAATGTAAACTATTTTTTATCTCTTCTTTTCATTGTGTTGTAACTTTTTTTTTTTTGTATTTTTAGTTGGATGTATTTGTTTGATTCGTTGAACTTTGTGATGAATTGAGATATTTTGATCTAGGTTAGGCTTGAAATTCGATCAAAGTTTGGTACTTGTTTGAGGTTCCTAAAATTTGGGCGTTTGTTTCTTGTTCAACTTATTAGCAACAAAGAATTCAGTATTTTGTTTCCCGTTTCGTTTGGATCTGTAGCAAAAGCTCAAGTATTTGTTGCTGTTGAATATGAGGTGTTGTTAAATGATGCAACTTTCTTTGCTGTGTATTTTGGTTATTGGCTTTCGATTGTTGGAGGGATCGATGGTCTTTATAAGTTAACATTCTGGATTCTGGCATAGTTATTTTGAAAAAAGCAATGTTTTGGTTTGTTGGTTGAGAAAGTAAATGGAAGTCTATAATGGTTCTTCTCAACATGTTTCAAGGGGAATTTGAATTTCAATGCATAGTTTTGGGGCCATGTTATATAAGTTCATGGCTGAAATTCATCCATGAACTTGTATAAAAGTGAAATGATAGCTGACATGTAGCTAACTACAGCTACACAGTGGGAAAAGTTTTTTGTTATTGTTGTGTTGTTGAAATCTTTAACTTGTAGCTAAACCTGTCTTGGAACCCTAAACGTTGTTTCAGTTTATGCAACTTAATCACAGTGGAAGAATGGAACCTTAAAGATTATCTAGGCGAGCCCTATCTGTAGCTTAAAATATTTTTCTCTTTCCCATGGAGTTGAGGCATATAATATTGTCTACCTTGCATTGAAAATTCCTTTCGACTAGGGATTGTCAAGAGTTAGATTTTCAGGTCTAAGAAATTTGTTTGGCTTTTAGTTTTCAGTTTATGGAGCTAGAATAAAATATGAAGTGAAAATTATCTTATGCTATGTTACTCGGATTCAGGTGTGAGTGCCGGATACGTGTATGTGAATGTCGTATACGTCTATGTATTTGGAGGGTTCTTGGAGGATCATTTCCCCATACATATGTTCGAATATGCATTAGACACGAGTGTCGGACACGGATACTTCAAGAAAAATGAAGAGTCGGAACAACATAGATCCTATGCTCCATTATTGACACCGAAATTTCCTACCAGGCTACTGGTTTAAAATTTCTTGTCATCCTTAATGGTTGAAGAATTCTTGTTTGTAAAAGATGCCTTTCCATATTTTCTGCATTAAGTATAGATAGTAATGCATCTTTTCTAGTTGATCTTAAAAAGTATGAAGGGATCCTCTTAATCCCTTTCTTTTCAATTACAAATAAAATCTCTTTGGCCATTTGATGATCGGATAGATAACTTGTTAAGGTCTTATGGAGATAGTGTGGCAATAAATGGAATGCTGTAAATCAGCATTGCCTACTGATCGGAATGTCTAGAATAGTGATTTGGTACTATAGTTTTTTTTTTCTTTCTGGAATTTTACTTCTAACCAGAATCATATTGATGCTTTATAAAGGTTAGTTATGTTATGTATCTGCCTACTTCACAATATAGTTCTTCAATCGGGGCTCTTTCCCTTGTTAAGGATTGGATGTGTTTCCTTTGTTTTTGATTAGATGATTTCTTATTGGAGTCTAAATCATTTTTGTTTTCCTTTGATGTGAAGCGTTATTATATAGTGTATCCTCCAGAAGGACCGAGACCTCCATCACCGGAGGAATTAAGGGATATGGCTCGGAAGCTAGCTCGGAAGAAAAATAATCATTGATGCTCTTTAGGGCTGTAAGTGATTTATGTAGCTTTTTCGATTGTACCTATTACTATTCCAGCAAACCAGCATCTGTAATTTGCTATAATAACACTACTGTGCTTCTTTTTATCTGGAAAAGAAACATTATGTATGGTTTTTATATATGTTACCCGGACTCTTTATTTTTCATAAAGTATCCGTGTCCGATACCTGTGTCTAACACATATTCGGACATGAGTATGGGGTATGATCCCCCAAATATATGAAAAAACTTGGAAAAAATTCATCATACCTGTGTCAGACACATATCCATATCCAATACTTACCCTCGAGTCCGGATAACATAGGTTTTTATAACATTAATGATCATAAATTTGATAGCTAAATATGTTGTTTTGCTTGCTCAGTGTCGCAACCTAAAAAATAATAAGTCTCATTGCGAGACATTACTCGTTAAGTGTGACAATGAGGGAAATAGAGGAAAAGACGACTTAATTCCTCTTGAAATAAAATGAGGGTTTGAATACAACCTCGAAAAAGAAATGGAGTCGCCACCAATATTTTTTTGGCTAGGTGTGATCGGCCACCTATTAAAACCGATTTTGTAAAGCATTTCAAAATTAATTAAAACATTTTTAAAACCAATTTCAAAGTCTGTGCATTTAAACCAAAGAAATCAAAGAAGCAGGTTCCGGAGTCGGTTACGTGCGGGGAAGGATTAGCACCCCTATAATGCCCGTATAAAACGGTACCTTATTAATCGTGTGTTATCTCAAGTCTTGGTAAAAGTTGGTTTTAGATTTGGCATTTTAAAATAATTCCATTTTTAATTGAAAATGATTCGGAATTTACTAACTCAAAATTTTCCTATATTCTCCAGCAAACCCGGTAAAATATAAAATTTTTTATTTATTTGAAAATTTTTTGAATCATTTTCGTTTTTGAAAGAAAGATATTCCTTTATTAATGACAATTGATGATATCCTCCCTAGCAAATACAGCAAAGAACTCATGAATTATTTGAACTCGGGAATATCTTTATTTTTTTTATTGAAAATCATTATCTTTACTAAAATCATTTTAAAAAGACAATATGCAAATCATTATTAATGACATGGCAAAAGATGACATAGCAAAATCTAGATAACATAACATAATCTAAATAACATGGCAAAATCTAAATGACATGACAAAATTTAAATAACATGATATAATCTAAATGACATGGCATAATTTAAATGACATGGCAATAGAATTAATAACATGACATGAAAAGAAAAGAAAAGAAACATAAAATAACATTATGATAAAATATGCATGAAAATGAAAAATGCAATACATGAACATAATAAATCCTAGATTAATTATCCAAAAAAAAAAAAAAATCCTAGATGATATGGCAAAATAATTAATGACTAGGCAAGAAGCATAGGATAACATAGAATATTCATAATCATATAACAACCATTATAACACCATGAAATTTAAATCAAAGCAATGACATCACTATAGAATATTCATAGTAAAAAAAAAATTATACATCATAGAATATGCATGAACATGAAAAATGCAATGCATGAAAGTGTATTTTTTTCCTTTAAATAAGGATATCCGTATACCTAAAAAGATATCCGACTACCTTAGGAAAAGACTTAAATCATATTTTCCAAATCAAAAATACTTTGTAATTGGATTAAAAAAACAAATTGAAATTTTTTTGATGAAAATGGCACTATGGCCGAAACTCTCCTTTAAAAAGGGTTCTATTATCCAAAGTTTGAAAACCCGGGTTGACCACCCTTGACCCGACTTTTATAAAATCAAAATTTATGATTAAAATGACTTAGAAATTAACCAAAGACAGTAGCTAATGTCCCAAATCAGCCCCCTCTTAATACCTTAAACAAAACAGAAAATTATTAATTCTCAAAAAACAAATCTGACTCCTCTGACCAGTTTTGAAACTTGATATTTTTACCCTTCTAAAAAATTGAAAAAAATTCTGAAAAAATTATGGGAGACTTAGAACATGTCGACCGCTATGGAAAAAAATCAGCTTAATTTTTGGAGCATGGGAACTATGACTGAATTCACCAAAACAACAAGTTATCAATTCTAAAAAAGCAACTCTGACTCTCACATGCAGTATTGAAAACCTATTTTTTTTGCCCTTTTAGAAAATTTCAGAAAAATATGTAAAAATTAGGGTAAACCTAGGACATATTTATCTACATGGAAAAAAATCAGTTTAATTTTTGGAACAAGGGAACCAAGACCGAAATTTTACCAAAGTCAGAACAGTGAGTTAAAAACTGCTTTGTCAAAATCCATTTTTCCAGCCATGGTATAAAAATCTAAAAATCATGAGAAAAATATCAGGGAATCCCTCAACTTACTACTGGATGTAGTTAAAAAATCAAATTATTTTGACAAAGGATAAGTAGTAAAAACAAATCACAAAGTCAGAATAAATCTAGACTATTAATTTTCCACAAGCATGCTCAAGAGAGCTTAGCTTTGAGCCATTGATTGGCTTAAGTCAAAAAATAAAATGGGGATGAAATGAAATGCATGAACAAACATCAAGTTAAATGCATGAAATGCATGACCTAATGCCTAAATAATATAGAAAATATGCATGGCCTAATGCCTAATATGACATGGAAATATGCATGGCAATATAATATGACCTAATGTCTAATATGACATGAAAATGTACATGCATAAAAGATGACTTAATGCCTAATATGACATGAAAATGTATGTGGCATAAATGATGACCTAATGCCTAATATGACATGGAAATATGCATGGCAATATAATATGACCTAGGGCCTAATATAACATGAAAATATGCACGGCAATATAAGATGACCTAATGCCTAATATGACATGGAAATATGCATGGAAGCAACATGAACACATGGTAACCGAGAACATGATGAGAATGCAAAATATGGCAAAGCAAATACACAAACATATGGCATGGCAATAATACAAAGCATGAATGAAAGCATGGTAGCCAAATAATCATGATGAAAATGCTAAGATATGGCTAAGCAAATACATAAACATATGGCATGGCAATAATGCAAAGCATGAATGACTTGATATAATAAAAACAGAAAATTAAAGTTAGTAAATAAAGAAAGTAGACATAAAAATGAATGATAAAAACATAAAATTAAGATTAAGTAAGTAAAGAAAATGAGCTCCATTTTTTGATTATTTTAGAAAGCTAAATCATCAAAACAAACTAACCTACCACAACCAATGTAGAAATAAAATCAAACAAAAGATGATCATACACAAGGAAGCATTCGGCCATAGTAAAAAATGTTGTAAAAAATGTTTTTGATATCTGTGATGAAAACAAAAGATAGGAACCTTAAAAGGAAGCTTTCAAAACCTTTATTTCATAAGAAAAGAACAAGAAATCATATGAAAAATAAGAAAATCAGCATACAAAAGAAAAAAATAATCAAGAGATTGGTGCCAAAGGCTACCTTTCAAAGCTATCTTTCAAACTTACTTCTCTTCAAAAAATTTCTTTTATATTCTACCACTTTATCTACTGCTCATGCATAAAATAAATCAGCCAAAAGCCTCCCCAAAATCTGAAAACCTCCTCCTATTTATAGGCTTGGCCAAATGGAAGGATGTTGTAAGAATGTTGTCATCTTTTTTTTCTATCTAGCAAGATCCAAGGGCTACTAATCAAAGATAACAAAAATGTGAATTTACAACCATAGGATGCAGTGATAGCCCCTAACCATAATGAGCTGGCCGAAAATCCTAACAAGAATGTGCTCATCTTTTCTCTTCATCACCTTGGCCACTTGGCAAGATCACAACGACTCAATCAAATAAAAATGTCACCTTGCTATCAAATTTTGGCCATTGGATGAGATAATGAGCCATTCCTTCTCTTCTTCATGGGCTGGCCGAATGGCCTTGAAGTTTCCAGCAGCTTTCTTATTTTTTAAATTGCAAAATGGCCCTTTTCGGTTTCTTTGATAAAATTGCACTTTAGCCCGTAAACTTAATTAAATTGCAAACGAACCCCAATTCCAACTTTTCTTTTTCCAATCATTCCAAATAAGTGTAAAATTTAGTTATGGAGATTTTCATAATTTTCCGAGCTCGTTTCCTATTTTTCCCAGAATTTTCTTCTAGAATTTTGGCTTAATGGTACCCAAAATTCACCTTTTTCATTTGAACTCCGATTCTGGATTTTTCTTCACCAATATATTCCAAAAAATGTAAAACTCAGATATAGAAGTTTTCATACTTTTTGGAGCTCGTTTGCTATTTTTCCCGAAATTATCTTCTGGAATTTCAGCTTAGTGCACCCGAACTTTGCCATTTTTCAAATGAGCTCCCATTCTGGATTTTTATTCACCGATCTCTTCCAAAAATTGTAAAACTCGGATATGAAAGTTTTCATAATTTTTGAGCTCATTTCCTATGTTTCCTGGAATTTTCTTTTGGAATTTCGGACTAGTACACCCAAACTTTGTCATTTTTCATTTGAGCTCTGATTTTGGATTTTTCTTCACCAATACCTTCCAAGAGACATAAAACTTAGATCTGGAAGTTTTCATAATTTTCCAAGCTCGTTTCCTATTTTTCCTGGATTTTCCAAGATTGCCTTTTAACCTCCAAAACCTCGATTTTACTCAAAACGGGTCCGATTTCTAGATTTTCTTTTTCCATTGCTTTTGTTATACATTGAATTGGAATTGGTCCAAAAAGGCCTAATTTTTACGATCAAATTCCCCTCCGATTTGATTTTTTCTTTTTTTCGAATATCGGGAATTTCCTCGTTTTTCCGTTTTTTCTCCAACCGGCTCTTTTCTTGGGGATTTACTTCAAACTGAGCCTTGGGCTATCTTTGTTTATTCACTCTTCATCAATTAGGGGCTTTAATTTTACCGAATCGGACCATCTCTGCAGTTTTTCCCAATTTTGCAAAATTCACCCTTTTTAACAAAAAACCCTAATTTCTGGTTTTTCTTCCAAATTGACTTTTCCTTTGGCTCTGCTTCTAATTTTCCTTTCCAATACCCATTGTCATTAA
The DNA here is from genome assembly GCA_030761205.1 of Fremontodendron californicum. Taxonomy (NCBI): domain Eukaryota; kingdom Viridiplantae; phylum Streptophyta; class Magnoliopsida; order Malvales; family Malvaceae; genus Fremontodendron; species Fremontodendron californicum. The sequence continues at coordinate 20,377,189 of JAULJL010000022.1, read as the reverse complement.
TTATATTCCATTTGGAACCTTCAATTTTGACCAATTTGATCGTTTAAGCATTTTTTTCCCAAATTTACCGAATTGGGGTTTCCCCTACACTGAAATTTTTGCAATCCCTCTTCCGAACTCCATATCTTTCATCGTAGACCTCGGATTATCAAATTCATTCACCATTGTTAAATTCAACTTCAAATCTTGATTTTGACTAAGGGTTGACTTTTTTAGTGGTTGACTTTTTGAGATTGACTTTTTTGGGGTTGACTTTTTTTGAATTGATTTTTCAAGCTAACCTCCTAAACAAAGTCTTGGAGTATCATCTGCATGATAAGAAAAGATTTTCTGCATTCTAAAAAAGCACAAGGAAAAATTTACCTAGTTTAGGGGCCCGGACAAAATTAGGTGTCTACAGCTGCCCCTCTTTGGCTATTGCTGAGAATCAGGAATCGGGCAAAGATAAATAAACAATAATTTTTTTCGATTACTGAAATCACATTGTCGCAACCTAAAAAATAACGAGTCTCATCGCAAGACTTTATTATTCGTTAAGCGTGACATTAAAAAAAAAAACCGAGGAAAAGTCGACTTAATTCCTCTAGAAAAATGAAGGTTTTGAAAATGACCTTAAAAAAGACATGGAGTAGCCACCAATCTTTTTTAGCTAGGTGTGATCGGCCACCTATTAAAACCGGTTTTATAAAATATTTTAAAAATAAATTAAAACACTTTAAAAACCAATTTCAAGTCTGCGTTTTAAACCAGAGAAATCAAAGAAGCGGGTTCGGGAGTCGGTTACGTGTGGGGAAGGATTAGCACCCCCACAACGCCCGTATAAATCGGTACCTTATTAATCGTGTGTTATCTCAAGTCTCGATAAAAATTTGGTTTTAAATTTAGTATTTCAAGTTAATTCCCAATTTAAAAATAATTCCATTTTTTATTGAAAATGATCCGGAATTTATAAATTCAAAATTTTCCTATATTCCCCAACAAACGTGGCAAAATATAGAAATTTTTATTAGTTTTGGAAAACTTTCCGAATCATTCTCTTTTTTGAAAGAAAGATATTCCTTTATTAATGATAATTGATGATATTCCATCCAGCAAACCCGGTAGAGAACTCATGAATTATTTTAACTCGGGAATATCTTTATTTTTATTGAAAACCATTATCTTTTGCAAACATTTAAAATAAATGAATATGTATATGCATGACATAAATAAAATGACATAGTAAAGTCTAAATAATATAATGCAACCTAAATGACATGACAAATATGAATGGTATGGCATATAATTTAAATGACATGGAATAAAATAATGCTATCATATAATATGCACGAAAATAAAAATGCAATGCATGAAATGTATTTTTTTCCTTTAATTAAGGAAATCCGTATATCTAAAAAGATATCCGGCTACCTTAGGAAAATATGTCAAATTAAATATTCTAAAACCAAAATACTTTGTGATTGTTTGAAAACAATTTTGAAAAGCTTGAATTAACAATAAAAACTGGGCTAAAATTTTTTAAATGGTTCTAATTTCCTAAGTTTAAAAAATCCGGACTTGACTACCCTTAACCCGAGATTTGAAAAACCATTTTTAGAGTTTAAAAGGCTTAGAAATCACCCTAAGTCAGTAGCTAACCCTCCTAATCAGCCCACTCTAAGTAAATTAACCAAAACAGAAAAATGGTTTTTCTTTAAATTCAATTCTGACTCCACTGTCCAGTTTTAATCCACGATTTTTTACCCTATTTTTAAAAATACCAAAAATTCTAAAAAAAATACTGGAGACTCAGGACATGTAAAACTACACGAGAAAAAATTGGATTAATTTTTTGATCAAAGATGAATTCCCAGAAAAACCAGAGATGTACGAGTTTTTGGAGGAGAAAAAACTGCTTTGTTTTTCTTTAAATTCAATTCTGACTTCACTGTCCAGTTTTAATCCATGATTTTTTACCCTATTTTTAAAAATTCCAAAACTTCTGAAAAAATTATTGGAGACTCAGGACATGTAAAAATACACGGGAAAAAATCGACTTAATTTTCTGATCAAAGATGAATTACCAGAAAAATCAGAGATGTACGAGTTTTGGGTGGAAAAAAACTGCTTTGCCAACACATTTTTTTTTGTCTTTGATAAAATCATTTAAAAACCAAAATAAAAATATTTGAACTCATAGAATGACTTGAAGACAGTAGCTAGGACTTTTTGAAAGTTAGATAAAAATTGGCTAAGTAAAAAAAATCACAAAGGTAGAATAATCAATTTGACAAACTTAATTTTCCACAAGTGTGCTCAAGAGAGCATGACTTTGAACCATCAATTGGCTCAAGTCATTATTCAAGTGGCATGGTCATGAAATGCATGAAACAATGCAGCAAACATAATGCATGAAATGCATGGATCTAAACCTAAATGTAAGGAAAATACATGACATAAATAATATGGCCTAGACCTAACATGAACTTGCATGACATTTAATGTAACTTAGACCTAAAACATGCATGGCATTTTTACAAACACAAGGCATGCTTAATTCAAAAGTCCAACCAAATATCATGCAAATGAAAAAACCTAACAACTAGCATGACAAAAAAATGCAACACACAATGCAAAACACATGGAGTAGCCAAATGGCCTCAAGCTCCAACAAGCATGGCATTTTCACAAACACTTGGCATACAAACATGAAAAACTAAGTCATAACACTTAAATCATGCAAGCATTTTCACAAACACCTAATATACCAAATCTAAAATATGCTTACTAAGATATAAAACAAGAATCATGCAAAGAATCACACAAGCATTTTCACAAACACTTAATATGCTAACTCTAAAACATGCTCAAATTTAAACAACATGAAAACAGAAAATTAAAAATGTAAAAACATGATATCTAAGACATAAATGGCAACAAACAAAGCAACCAAATTAAATATAACTTAAGAACATGAAATAACATAATATTTAAAACATCAAAAATAAAGAAAATAGCATAAACAATATGGTAAAATGAATCAAAAATAACAACTTAAAATAAATAATGTAGGCCATTTAGCCATGGTGAGTTTATTGTAAAAACAAAATGTAAGAAAAATATACTTAAGAAAGGAAATGAAGGAAGAACAAGAAACATTATTTTAAAATGAAAACTCACCAAGTAGCTTTTGAACAGATTAAGCTATAAACCCTCAGAGTAGCTTTTGAACGGATTAAGCTACAAACCCTCTCACAAGTAGCTTTTGAACGGATTAAGCTATAAACCCTCAGAGTAGCTTTTGAACTGATTAAGCTACAAACCCTCAAAGTAGCTTTTGAACGGATTAAGCTATAAACCCTCAGAGTAGCTTTTGAACGGATTAAGCTACAATCCCTCTCACAAGTAGCTTTTGAACGGATTAAGCTATAAACCCTCAGAGTAGCTTTTGAACGGATTAAGCTACAAACCCTCTCAACAAAAACACTATGACTCACCACCCGGACAATCCTAATACAAGTGTATAGACTATCTCACAAGGGGTGATGGGTGATCTCAACCAAAGGCCAAGACTCCTTATTTATAAGGTGAGCACCTCCTTGGCTTCACATTACAAAGGGATGTGGGATTGGGACTTAGGCTCAAAAATGAAAATCTCTAACTTAACTCTTGATTTTTAATCACTTGATTGAAAAAATCCTAAGCTTCCTCCTTCCTTTGGGCTTGGGCAGGCCAGCACTTCTCTTTTCCAGCCCAGCTCTGATTTTTGAAAGGCCCAAAGAAGCCCTTTTCGGTTGCTTGGGTGAAACGACCATTTTGCCCCCCGGATGCAAACCAAAATATCAAACGGGCTCCAAATTATTTTTTTAATACTTCCAAAATAATAAAATATTGAGTTCTGGAAGTTTTCAAAATTATCCGAGTCCGTTTGCTATTTATTTGGATTTTTTCTTCCCAAAATGTCCTTTTATGCCCCTACTTTTTACCATTTTTTAAACGAGCTCCAAATCAAGATTTTTCTTCACCAATCTCTTTAAAATAATTAAAAAGTGTGATCTGGAAGTTTTCATAATTTTTGGAGCTCATTTGGTATTTTTTCGGGATTTATCGGCTTGAATTACTACATAGGAGGCTCGGGATTTAGCCATTTTGCAAACTAACTCGGAATCAAGATTTTCTTTCGCCAATCTCTTCCAAATAATTTAAAAATGAGATTTTCCAAATTTCAGAATTTTTGGAGTCCATTTGCTATTTTTTCGGGATTTATCTTTTTGAATTACTACATAAGAAGCCCGGGATTTGGCCATTTTGCAACCGAACTCGGAATCAAGATTTTCTTTTGCCAATCTCTTCCAAACAATTTAAAAATGAGATTGACAAATTTTTCAGAATTTTTTGAGTCCATTTGCTATTTTTCCCAAATTTTTCCAATTTTGCCCCTTTAACCTCCGAAACCCGGTTTTGCTCAAAACAAGTCCGATTTTCAGATTTTCTTCAATCTGAGCCTTGGGCCATCCTTTTTAATAATTCCTCATCCATTGGGGGCTTTGGTCTTACCAAGTCGGGCCATTTCTGTGATTCTTCCCGATTTCACCGAAATCCACTAAAAACCCTAATTCTCGGTTTTCTCCCGGATTGACTTTTCTTTCGGTTTTTCTTGCAAGTGACTTCTCCATTACCCGTAGTCGGTGCTTATCTTTCATTTGGAACCTTCAATTTCGACCAGTTTGATCATTTAAGCACTTTTCCCCAAATTTCTCGGATTAGGGTTTCTTTTCTACTCAACCTCCAAATCCCAACTTCCGAACTCCATATCTTTCAATGTAGACCTCGGATTATCAAAATTCTTTCTCCATTTTTCAATTGAACTTAAAATTTTGATTTTGAAAGTGGGTTGACTTTTTTAGTAGTTGACTTTATGGGGTTGACTTTTTCGGGGTTGACTTTTTCAGGGTTGACTTTTTTTCAAGTTTGACATTTTGTGCTCGCCCTCTTAAACTAAGTCTCGGAGTATCACCTGCAGGATGAAAACAGTCTTTTTATACTCGGAAACATCAATATGGGAAGAAAACATACCTGTTTAGTGGTCCGGACAAAATTAGGTGTCTACAGCTGCCCCTCTTTGGCTATTGCTGAGAATCAGGAATCAGGCAAAGATAAACGGACACTAATTTTGTACGGTCAGTGACATCACATGTGAAGGAAAGGGAAAGGGGTTTCTTTTTCATTTTCATTTTCATTTTTTTTCATTTTTTTTCATTTTCTATTTTTTCATTTTTCCTCTTTTTTTCTTTTTTTCAATTTTTTTTTTTTTAAACAACAGTAAATTGAAGATTTGTCTTTAAATTGAATTCCCTACCTAATCAAGGCTCGATTCGTCTTAAGGAAACGAATTCGATTTGCAAGAAAGGAAACGACCTCGACGATGTTCTCGGGGCCTTAACCTTTCTTGTTCTCAGCTGTCTTTAAAAATTCTGGATATCTCCTCCAGAAGCTTCGGCTATCACCACCAAAGTCTTGCTCATTTTTTAAAATATAAAAATTCTGGGTGTCACTTCCAGAAGCTTCAGCTATCACCACCAAAGACTTGTTCATAATAAAAAAAAGTACCTCGACGATAATCTCGGGGCTCGACTCATTTGAGAAGCAAACGAGTTCGATTCTACATGACAGCTTTAAGAGATGATGCAAATGCTTCATGATGCAAATGCAAATGTCTTTAGTTGATGCAAGCGCTTCTTGATGTGGATGCACATGTTGAATAAAATTCTGGATAACTCCTTCAAAAGAAGATTTCTCATTTTTCAAAATTATAAAACCCTGGATATCTCCACCAGAGGCTTCAGCTATCACCACCGAAGACTTGTTCTTTTAAAACTGTAAAATTCTGGATATCCCCACCAGAAGCTTTGGCTATCACCACCAAAGTCTTGCTCATTTTTTAAAATATAAAAATTCTGGGTGTCACTTCCAGAAGCTTCAGCTATCACCACCAAAGACTTTTAACCTTTTCAAAGGATTTTAAAACTCTGGATATCTCCACCAGAGGCTTCAGCTATCACCACCAAAGACTTGTTCATAATAAAAAAAAAGTACCTCGACGATAATCTCGGGGCTCGACTCATTTGAGAAGCAAACGAGTTCGATTCTACATGACAGCTTTAAGAGATGATGCAAATGCTTCATGATGCAAATGCAAATGTCTTTAGTTGATGCAAGCGCTTCTTGATGTGGATGCACATGTTGAATAAAATTCTGGATAACTCCTTCAAAAGAAGATTTCTCATTTTTCAAAATTATAAAACCCTGGATATCTCCACCAGAGGCTTCAGCTATCACCACCGAAGACTTGTTCTTTTAAAACTGTAAAATTCTGGATATCCCCACCAGAAGCTTTGGCTATCACCACCGAAGACTTGCTCAATGTAAAATTCTAGGTAACTTCTTCAGAAGAAGATTTCTCATGTTTCAAAATTATAAAACCTTGGATATCTCCACCAGAGGCTTCAGCTATCACCACCGAAGACTTGTTCTTTTAAAACTGTAAAATTCTGAATATCCCCACCAGAAGCTCTGGCTATCACCACCAAAGACTTGCTCATTGTAAAAATCTGGGTAACTCATTCAGAAGAAGATTCCTCATGTTTCAAAATTATAAAACCCTGGATATCTCCACCAGAGGCTTCAGCTATCACCACCGAAGACTTGTTCACTTTTAAAAACTGTAAAATTCTGGATATCCCCACCAGAAGCTCTGGCTATCACCACCAAAGACTTGCTCATTGTAAAATTTTTGAGTAACTCCTTCAGAAGAAGATTTCTCATGTTTCAAAATTATAAAACCCTGGATATCTCCACCAGAGGCTTCAGCTATCACCACCGAAGACTTGTTCACTTTTAAAAACTGTAAAATTCTGGATATCCACACCAGAAGCTCTGGCTATCACCACCAAAGACTTGCTCATTGTAAAAATCTGGGTAACTCCTTCAGAAGAAGATTCCTCATGTTTCAAAATTATAAAACCCTGGATATCTCCACCAGAGGCTTCAGCTATCACCACCGAAGACTTGTTCACTTTTAAAAACTGTAAAATTCTGGATATCCCCACCAGAAGCTTTGGCTATCACCACCAAAGACTTGCTCATTGTAAAATTTTTGAGTAACTCCTTCAGAAGAAGATTTCTCATGTTTCAAAATTATAAAACCCTGGATATCTCCACCAGAGGCTTCAGCTATCACCACCGAAGACTTGTTCTTTTAAAACTGTAAAATTCTGGATATCCCCACCAGAAGCTTTGAGAAATGATGCAGATGCACATGTCTTTTAACAAGGTGCTCATGCTTCATGGTGCAAATGTAAAATATTTCTTAGTGCAAATGCAAATGGCCTGGATTGATGCCCATGTTTCATGATGCAGATGCCCCTACTAATTGTGTTCATGTAACTGGTTTATGAATGGTGTAACTACAATTACCATACAATAATGAAAATGCAATGATTCTAGAAATGATGCAATTGCTTGAGATGACGCAAATGCGAATTCTATGAAGAATGTAAATGTAAAGGTAAAATGCAGATGCTTGTGGAATAATGCCAATGCAAATACCCATGAATGATGCAAATGCTTACCGACACTGTGCAAATGTAAAAGCTCGATAAAGAGATGAATGCTCATGAGTGATGCAAATGCCCCCGTTTTTTTTTTTTTTTTTTTACTTTGGCTTAGCCTTTCAAATTCATTTTTCCTCTTCAAATCAGAGTATATCTTCAATTCATTTTGGCTATTCTCTTTGCCCCAACAGTTTTCAAACTTTCATCAACAGAGATCTGCACTGGGTTCTATTTCTTCTTCTCATATCTGGAAGTCAGGATCTATCCTGGCAGTTCTATACCTTTGGGTTAGAAAAACCCTTGTCTCATGTCAACATCAAAAATGGGTATTTCAAAAATATTTTTATTTGTTTTCGCATTTTGAAAACTTCTGAACAAAAAATATTAACCCCACAATGTGTGATATATAAATCTTTTGAAGACTGATGATCATTGTTAGAAATTTCTCTAAGTATCAATCAGGGTTTTTCCAACTGGGATTGGCAAGGCTTGGTATAACAAGATTCTGGCGTTTCCACGAAAACTTCATGACAAAAATGTATATCCCTTCTAGGCTCACAAATGGAACTGGTTTTATAAATCATGAATTTATTGAGAACCAAACAAATTCAACATTCTTTTAGTTTCCATATCAAGGCATTTTGGCAAGCGTCAAGATTGGCCGGGATGTTCAAACCGAAAAGTTTAATTTTGGAGAAAAAGTTTCAATTTTTTTGAAGACAATCCTCTGAATGAGAGTTGGCAATTTGGGGGTTCAAGAATTCCTAGATGTTCCTCGATGACCACCCCTTTAAGAAAATCTTTTCTTTTGTGGTATCGGCACTATCATCGATGGCACCGAAAATTCTCATTTTACTCTAGACCGCCCGTTTTTGGGTTTTCGCCCTAGAGTCCCGTTCTTTCCATTTTTTTTTTTCATTGTTGTACCATGCACTTGAGAATTCTAAATTCTTCCTTAGTGAAATGATAATTCGATGAAATGGGATAAAATTTGAGGAAAAACCTTTCAAATTAAATATTCATGCTTGATCAAAATGGACTTTTAAAGCATATAATGTAGGCCATGGCTCAGGGTTCAGAAAGAAAGAATAAATAGGCCCAAAATATGTGTTTGAGGGTAATCAGATCAAGGATCATTTCTTGAGGAGGATTCTCTTTGAAGCATTTGTCCCTTCTCGGACATTTCTTTCCTTTTGACTTTGCTCTTTTTCTTCCTTGCTTTTGGCTTTCCATTTGCCATGTCTTTCACACATTTTGTTTTCTTTTTTATTGTGTTTTTCTTTTGTTTTTCTTGGCTTTCATTTCACCATCTTTTTCTCTTCTTTTTCTTTGACAGAGTGAGCCCGTATTTATTCGGGGCTCCATTTGCTTTGTGTCTGTCCTTGAGCTATCACTCATTTCTCAATGATCTTTGAAAAGATCTTTCCTCGCATTTGCCCTCCAGTGTAGAGGGTAATCCTTGATCAGGGTTCAAAGAAGAAAGAATTCTTTTGGCTCAAAAGGGGTGACTATGGATAATTTCTTTTTGTGTGAAGGGGATATGAAAGATGGCCATTTCTCATGTCAAGCACAAATATTCACATTGAAAAGCAATCCCCAGGGGAAATAGATATTCAGAATTTCATTTTGCACTTTGGAATCATCCTAATTCTCACATGCATGACATCACGATTTTTCTTTTTCTTTTTTTTTTCTTTTTTTTTTTCGTTGCATCCCCCCAATGATTCATGCATTAGCCCATCCTTCTTTACCATGTGTCCATCATTTCCATATATGATGCCCCAATTTGATTAACCATGAGAATCTGTATCAACGAGGAACATAGCAAGTCTAGGTCTATTTTGAAAAGGCTGAGTTTCCAATCTGAGTTTTTTTGAAGAGATAAGGAAAATATGACCCAAAAACGGGTTTTCTCTGGGACAAGGGATAATCTAGTTTAATCATTGTGCCCCAGGATGTCAATCATGAAGTGATGTTTGGGCAATTGGTGTTTTGTGGTTATTGGGAAAGGTCATGAATGGTTTTAGCACAATCTTGACACACACCAAATTATCAAAATCTAGACTCTTGAAAGAATGTCTCATTTGTTTGATTTTCAAGGAATTCGAAAAATTTCAAAAAGTTCGTTCCTTTGTTCATAGCCTAGACTAGGATTTACATCCTTGCTTATTTTGCAATGACAATGCTTCTCTTTTTTCATTCATTTTTCCTTGAAGCATTAGGTCTTTCAAGTGCTCTTGGTTTAAGAGATTTAGGCTTAGGAAAACCTAAAGAGAATGGAGAAGGTATTGGGTCATTTGTAACACTGATCATCAATCTTCTTGAGACTATCCATCACTAAAAATTCCTTAATGCTTGTTTTTGCAAATTCAAGTTATTGTTGAAACACAACAAACACAAAGCATTTAAAATTCAAAATTTCATTTAATTCATGTAGATGTTAACATGAGACAAGTGCTTTCATCATCACCGTGTATAGAACTACATGTGTCAAAAACCTAATATGATCATGCACAATATTTCTTATGACACTTGGCTTCCCCATCTTCAAAACTTATGGAACCAGCCTTGATGAGATCTCTGACCTTGTACTTCAAAGCGGTGCAGTTCTCTGTTGAGTGACCTTGATTGCCAGAATGGTACCCACAACTCTCATTAGCATCATACCAGCTCGGATAAGGGGACTTCAGAGGCGCTATTTACATGGGTGTCACAAGGTCATTCTGGATGAGTTGAGGTAGTATCTCACTGTATGTCATAGGAATCGGGTCAACCTGATTTCTTCTTCGCTTTTTATGCCCCCTTCGATTATTCCCAAGGGTGTTCGATTGATAGACAGATGTAAATTCTGGTGTAGTTGCAGTCATTGGTTGGTAGGGATAAAAACCATGAGAGACATTATTCAGGGTAGAGTAAAATGGCTGATATGAGGAGAATTGGGGAGATGGGGCAAAGTCTTCCACGACTTGGGTATCTTCCTTTTTCTTTTCAAATGCCCCCTTGTTCTTGGTATTGGATGTTCTTTCTCCTTCAATTTTCCCATCCTTGATAGCATTTTCAATCATCTCCCCTGAAATTACCATGTCCGAAAAATTCTTCGTGGTGTTGCCGACAAGTCTATCGTAGTATGGGGCCTGTAGTGTATTCACAAAAAGGACAGTGGTTTCCTTCTGAGTTAAAGGCGGTTGTACTTGGACGGCCAGGCTCATCCACCATTGCGCATATTCTTTGAAGCTCTCAGTAGCTCTTTTCTTCATATTTTGCAAGGTGAGACGGTCAGGCGCCATGTCGGTCATATGCTTGTAGTGGTTTAGAAAAGCCCTAGCCAAATCATTCCAAGAGCGTATCTGGTCCTTGCTCAACTGACTATACCACCTAATTGTGGACCCGCTGAGGCTATCCTGAAAACAGTGAATCAAAAGCTTATCATTACCTATATGACTTGTCATCTTCCGGCAGAACATAGTGATGTGGGCTGATGGATCGGTCGTCCCGTCATATTTCACAAAGTCAGGGATCTTGAACTTAGAAGGAATGACTAAATCGAGGACCAAGCATCGTTCTTTCGCCTCCACACTCCCGAATACATCTGTTCTTTCTATTGCCCGGAGCCTTTCATCTAACAACTGATATTTCCCTTGGGAATCTGCCAACTCAACCTCATTTACTGCAACCCTTTTCAACTTTGCCTGTTCAGCTAGATCATCTGAGTTTAGGACATTGACGAGGTTAACAGTGTTCTGGGCATCGCTTATTATGACCTCATCCTGGCCCTTTTGTGTCTCTAACCCTTCTCTGGCGATAACGTTTTCGGTGTATCCTTTTCCTTTGATTACGGCAGACATCAGCTCCATCAATTTAGTCATCTGACCTTTAGATTCTGCTTGAGACTTTGCTAGCTGTTCTCGTTCCCTTTCCATTTTTTCCAGTCGGGCAACATGTTCATCCTCCATAGCACCAGCCTGTATTAAAAGTGTACTCAGTACTTCTTCTGATTTGAAATGGAAATTCTTTCAAAGACTCCTAAAGCCAAGCCAACTTCTATTCTATTTTCCCCAAAATGTATGTCATGATGAATGAGCCATGAATGCAATTTGATGCATGTGAAGCCTAAACAATATGATGTATGGACATGTATAATGGAAACATGCTGACCATATATGTAATAAATGCAATCACAATGCCAACATGTTGCAAACAAAGAATAAACAAATCAACACATGGATATATGCAATGACTGATCATGTGCATTTCAGCATATTTCCCAATGAATGTTCATATGTTCTATGAATGCAACATGGTGTCAATTATGATACATGCAAACAATGAATGATTGATATAGAGTATATACAAAGAAAATCATACTAACCATGTGTGTCATGAATGTGACCTAATGCTAATCATGATGTATGTAATAAGCAAATTAATGCATAGATATATACAGAAAAATCATGCTGATTATGAATGCATGAATGGAACCTGGCAAATAATTGATGGGATGCAAAATGCAAAGGGGGAGATATCACGGAGGAAATAAGAATCGGAGGAACTTAATCATCAACCTCTCATAAATTTGAAACATAATCAATTCATTCCCACATCAACATTCACAATGGTATAAACCATGTTTTACAAAATTTGAACAGTGGTTAAGACTGTCCTTACAAGCACTTTATTCTTCCTAACATCCTAAGGCTATAAGAGCCGGCTACTGAAAAAGTGAAATCTTATTACATCATATAAGACCGAAGTCTTTCCACCTCAATGATGTAAATCTCCCAATCCTAATGACGCTTTCCCAGTCCTCTATCAATCAGTGTCGTGGGATCCAACCACCTGGCATTTATAAGAGTTTGCACTTTCTTTTTGAATGCCATACAGTCTTCAATGTTATGGCCAACAATTCCACAATGATAATCACATTTTGCATTTGGATTATACCACCTTGGATATGGTGGTAACAGGGGTTTCAATGGGACACAGGCAACCATGTGATTTTAGATCAGTATAGGGAGGAGCTCTTGGTAGCTGATTGGAATGGGATCAAAAGGCATTTGGGTTTTATCCTGGGGTCGTTTCTTAGTTACACATGGCCTAGGAGTTGGGGCACTTGGTGGTGGCACTAAGGTCCGAACCGGAGTGTTTACATGGAGATGTGGCGAAACAGCATGGTGAGGGTATGGATTCCGACACGGGGCCTTTGGAGGTTGTACATAGCTCCAGGTTCCTATCCCAGATGCTGGATAAGGTGGTTGATGAGGGAAATAGTATGAACTGGTAGTTGTTGGTGATGGAGTGGGATTCAGGAATCCCGTAGTGGTCATCCCAATGGACGATTGGACCATGGTAGGGTGGGGATACTGGCTTGGACCTCGAACAGTTTGCAGGTATGGTACAGGATCCAAGGTTTCTATCTTTGGTATCAGGCTCTCAGGTTTAATCATTTTCACGATTTTGTCCATAATTTCATCAGGATTGCAACCTTTGTGGTATTGACAAGCGCAGGATCCAGCAGGGATTATGTGTTCTGGGCCTAATGGTTTTGGTTGATCCGAAGATGATGCGAAGCCCTGAGGAAGTTCACCTTTACTGTTACCCATATCCTCAACCATTTTCAGCAATTTGGCAAGTTGTTCCTTCACCTTTCGGATTTCATGTCCATATTCCTATTGATTGCGTTCCAAAGCACCCAATCATTCCTCCGATTCATTCCTCATATCTCGAATCCCTTTCATGCAAATGAAAATGTCATGAGATTAGGAATACAATTATGAATGTACATGCTCTATTCCTATGTGCATGAATAAACTGATGATTAATGCATGAACATATACAGAGAAATTATGATGACTATGTATGCTATGGATGCAATCTAATGCCAGGTATATACAGATAACGACTGTGCATGTCATAAACGTATCTTACAATGAATGACCATGCATGCTATGACTATAATATGATGTCAAAATGATACATGCAAAAATAAATGAATTAACACAAAGGTATATACAAAGAAATCAATGATTACACGAAATTGGTGGGACTATTCAAAAATCTCATTATGCAGGATTTGCCTCCAATTTTTTTTTTGTTTTTTTTTTTTTTTGATTTTTTTTTTTGATAAACCAATCACATCATTTTCAAAAGAATTTCAGGGTGGATCTTACTATGGTACAATATGCAAATGTTCATGTGACACTACCGGTTTTATGAAATCATCAAATTCAATTACCAACTGTTTATTGCAAAGAATGAGATCAATAATACAACCAAAAATGTACATGCTTTATTTACACATGCATGAAATGTGCCACATGCAAAAATGCTTGAAAAAGGATTTTTTTTTTTTTTTTTTTTTTAAAAAAAAAAACAGCTAATGAACATCTGCCCCAGCAATGTCTGCTTATTTAGGCATCACGATGCTTTCGAGGCGGAGTATCACATTTATTACGGGCGATGTACGTACATCGTTGCCCGATCTACCACACTTATTCGGAGTGTAAAACAGGTAACAAAAAGTTTAGAAATGTCCTTCCCATGTGTTCCTATTTTCGGTATATCTAACGGAAATTCGGGATGGCTTCGCTTAGGTTCACTATATGAGGGTGAATCGGTTCTAAGGTCCCGAATTGTTCCTCACTGTCGCCGGTGAAGGCTAGTAAGGCACCCCGATAAAAGCGGGTTCAATTCGTTAGAGTATATTTTCCTATGCCCGTACGGAGGATTATCACGAAGGCATTAGGTACTTTATACTCCGAAAGTGTTTCACTAGCCCATACGGAGGATCAATCACGAAGGCTTAGTTACTTTACTTCCACTTAAAAGGACGGAACCCGGGTAGAGGATTCATGTTATGCAAATGCACGTGTAGTGTGTGTGGAGAAACCAAACAAACCTGTCACCACCTATTCTACAAACCTTATTCTAAATGTCCTAACAATTAAAACATTCAAGAATAGTGTAACGCATTAACCGACAAGCAGTTATAATATACAACCTTAAATAGCTAGAGAACAATAATAAAATGCATGCACATGAGTATGAACATATTTAAAAATATTTTATTATTTTCAAAATTCTCCTTATTAACAAAAATATGGGAATTAAAATTAAATACCAATAAAACCAACAAAACCGAGACTTTGATAACACACGACTAATTCTAGGCCTGACTCTCTAATATTCCCCAGTGGAGTCGCCAAGCTGTCGCAACCTAAAAAATAACGAGTCTCATCGCAAGACTTTATTATTCGTTAAGCATGACATTAAAAAAAACCGAGGAAAAGTCGACTTAATTCCTCTAGAAAAATGAAGGTTTTGAAAATGACCTTAAAAAAGACATGGAGTCGCCACCAATCTTTTTTAGCTAGGTGTGATCGCCCACCTATTAAAACCGGTTTTATAAAATATTTTAAAATTTAATTAAAACATTTTAAAAACCAATTTCAAGTCTGCGTTTTAAACCAGAGAAATCAAAGAAGCGGGTTCGGGAGTCGGTTACGTGTGGGGAAGGATTAGCACCCCCACAACGCCCGTATAAATCGGTACCTTATTAATCGTGTGTTATCTCAAGTCTCGGTAAAAAGTTGGTTTTAAATTTAGTATTTCAAGTTAATTCCCAATTTAAAAATAATTCCATTTTTTATTGAAAATGATCCGGAATTTATAAATTCAAAATTTTCCTATATTCCCCAACAAACGTGGCAAAATATAGAAATTTTTATTAGTTTTGGAAAACTTTCCGAATCATTCTCTTTTTTGAAAGAAAGATATTCCTTTATTAATGATAATTGATGATATTCCCTCCAGCAAACCCGGTAGAGAACTCATGAATTATTTTAACTCGGGAATATCTTTATTTTTATTGAAAACCATTATCTTTTGCAAACATTTAAAATAAATGAATATGTATATGCATGACATAAATAAAATGACATAGTAAAGTCTAAATAATATAATGCAACCTAAATGACATGACAAATATGAATGGTATGGCATATAATTTAAATGACATGGAATAAAATAATGCTATCATATAATATGCACGAAAATAAAAATGCAATGCACGAAATGTATTTTTTTTCCTTTAATTAAGGAAATCCGTATATCTAAAAAGATATCCGGCTACCTTAGGAAAATATGTCAAATTAAATATTCTAAAACCAAAATACTTTGTGATTGTTTGAAAACAATTTTGAAAAGCTTGAATTAACAATAAAAACTGGGCTAAAAATGTTTAAATGGTTCTAATTTCCTAAGTTTAAAAAATCCGGACTTGACTACCCTTAACCCGGGATTTGAAAAACCATTTTTAGAGTTTAAAAGGCTTAGAAATCACCCTAAGTCAGTAGCTAACCCTCCTAATCAGCCCACTCTAAGTAAATTAACCAAAACAGAAAAATGGTTTTTCTTTAAATTCAATTCTGACTCCACTGTCCAGTTTTAATCCACGATTTTTTACCCTATTATTAAAAATACCAAAAATTCTAAAAAAAAATACTGGAGACTCAGGACATGTAAAACTACACGAAAAAAAATTGGATTAATTTTTTGATCAAAGATGAATTCCCAGAAAAACCAGAGATGTACGAGTTTTTGGAGGAGAAAAAACTGCTTTGTTTTTCTTTAAATTCAATACTTACTTCATTGTCCAGTTTTATCCACGATTTTTTACCCTATTTTTAAAAATTCCAAAAATTCTGAAAAAACTATTGGAGACTCAGGACATGTAAAAATACACGGGAAAAAATCGACTTAATTTTCTGATCAAAGATGAATTCCCAGAAAAATCGGAGATGTACGAGTTTTGGGTGGAAAAAAACTGCGTTGCCAACACATTTTTTTTTTGTCTTTGATAAAATCATTTAAAAACCAAAATAAAAATATTTGAAACTCATAGAATGACTTGAAGACAGTAGCTAGGACTTTTTGAAAGTTAGATAAAAATTGGCTAAGTAAAAAAAACCACAAAGGTAGAATAATCAATTTGACAAACTTAATTTTCCACAAGTGTGCTCAAGAGAGCATGACTTTGAACCATCAATTGGCTCAAGTCATTATTCAAGTGGCATGGTCATGAAATGCATGAAACAATGCAGCAAACATAATGCATGAAATGCATGGATCTAAACCTAAATGTAAGGAAAATACATGACATAAATAATATGGCCTAGACCTAACATGAACTTGCATGACATTTAATGTAACTTAGACCTAAAACATGCATGGCATTTTTACAAACACAAGGCATGCTTAATTCAAAAATCCAACCAAATATCATGCAAATGAAAAAACCTAACAACTAGCATGACAAAAAAATGCAACACACAATGCAAAACACATGGAGTAGCCAAATGGCCTCAAGCTCCAACAAGCATGGCATTTTCACAAACACTTGGCATACAAACATGAAAAACTAAGTCATAACACTTAAATCATGCAAGCATTTTCACAAACACCTAATATACCAAATCTAAAACATGCTTACTAAGATATAAAACAAGAATCATGCAAAGAATCACACAAGCATTTGCACAAACACTTAATATGCTAACTCTAAAACATGCTCAAATTTAAACAACATGAAAACAGAAAATTAAAAATGTAAAAACATGATATCTAAGACATAAATGGCAACAAACAAAGCAACCAAATTAAATATAACTTAAGAACATGAAATAACATAATATTTAAAACATCAAAAATAAAGAAAATAGCATAAACAATATGGTAAAATGAATCAAAAATAACAACTTAAAATAAATAATGTAGGCCATTTAGCCATGGTGAGTTTATTGTAAAAACAAAATGTAAGAAAAATATACTTAAGAAAGGAAATGAAGGAAGAACAAGAAACATTATTTTAAAATGAAAACTCACCAAGTAGCTTTTGAACGGATTAAGCTATAAACCCTCAGAGTAGCTTTTGAACGGATTAAGCTACAAACTCTCTCACAAGTAGCTTTTGAACGGATTAAGCTATAAACCCTCAGAGTAGCTTTTGAACGGATTAAGCTACAAACCCTCAAAGTAGCTTTTGAACGGATTAAGCTATAAACCCTCAGAGTAGCTTTTGAACGGATTAAGCTACAAACCCTCTCACAAGTAGCTTTTGAACGGATTAAGCTATAAACCCTCAGAGTAGCTTTTGAACGGATTAAGCTACAAACCCTCTCACAAGTAGATTTTGAACGGATTAAGCTATAAACCCTCAGAGTAGCTTTTGAACGGATTAAGCTACAAACCCTCTCAACAAAAACACTATGACTCACCACCCGGATAATCCTAATACAAGTGTATAGACTATCTCACAAGGGGTGATGGGTGATCTCAACCAAAGGCCAAGACTCCTTATTTATAAGGTGAGCACCTCCTTGGCTTGACATTACAAAGGGATGTGGGATTGGGACTTAGGCTCAAAAATGAAAATCTCTAACTTAACTCTTGATTTTTAATCACTTGATTGAAAAAATCCTAAGCTTCCTCCTTCCTTTGGGCTTGGGCAGGCCAGCACTTCTCTTTTCCAGCCCAGCTCTGATTTTTGAAAGGCCCAAAGAAGCCCTTTTCGTTTGCTTGGGTGAAACGACCATTTTGCCCCCCGGATGCAAAATAAATATCAAACGGGCTCCAAATTCAATTTTTATTTTTTTAATACTTCCAAAATAATAAAATATTGAGTTCTGGAAGTTTTCAAAATTATTCGAGTCCGTTTGCTATTTATTTGGATTTTTTCTTACCAAAATGTCCTTTTATGCCCCTACTTTTTACCATTTTTTAAACGAGCTCCAAATCAAGATTTTTCTTCACCAATCTCTTCAAAATAATTAAAAAGTGTGATCTGGAAGTTTTCATAATTTTTGGAGCTCATTTGGTATTTTTTCGGGATTTATCGGCTTGAATTACTGCATAGAAGGCTCAGGATTTAGCCATTTTGCAAACGAACTCGGAATCAAGATTTTCTTTCGCCAATCTCTTCCAAATAATTTAAAAATGAGATTTGCCAAATTTCAGAATTTTTGGAGTCCATTTGCTATTTTTTCGGGATTTATCTTTTTGAATTACTGCATAAGAAGCCCGGGATTTGGCCATTTTGCAACCGAACTCGGAATCAAGATTTTCTTTCGCCAATCTCTTCCAAACAATTTAAAAACGAGGTTGACAAATTTTTCAGAATTTTCGGAGTCCATTTGCTATTTTTCCCAAATTTTTCCAATTTTGCCCCTTTAACCTCCGAAACCCGGTTTTGCTCAAAACAAGTCCGATTTTCAGATTTTCTTCAATCTGAGCCTTGGGCCATCCTTTTTAATCATTCCTCATCCATTGGGGGCTTTGGTCTTACCAAGTCGGGCCATTTCTGTGATTCTTCCCGATTTCACCGAAATCCACTAAAAACTCTAATTCTCGGTTTTCTCCCGGATTGACTTTTCTTTCGGTTTTTCTTGCAAGTGACTTCTCCATTACCCGTAGTCAGTGCTTATCTTTCATTTGGAACCTTCAATTTCGACCAGTTTGATCATTTAAGCACTTTTCCCCAAATTTCTCGGATTAGGGTTTCTTTTCTACTGAACCTCCAAATCCCAACTTCCGAACTCCATATCTTTCAATGTAGACCTCGGATTATCAAAATTCTTTCTCCATTTTTCAATTGAACTTAAAATCTTGATTTTGAAAGTGGGTTGACTTTTTCAGTAGTTGACTTTCTAGGGTTGACTTTTTCGGGGTTACTTTTTCGGGGTTGACTTTTTTTCAAGTTTGACATTTTGTGCTCGCCCTCTTAAACTAAGTCTCGGAGTACCACCTGCAGGATGAAAACAGTCTTTTTATACTCGGAAACATCAATATGGGAAGAAAACATACCTGTTTTGTAGTCCGGACAAAATTAGGTGTCTACACACATGTGAAGAAAAGGAAAGAGAGTTCGCTTTATTCTTCATTTTTTTCTTTTCGAAAAAGCTGTAAATAGAAGATTTTGTCCTTAAATTGAGTTCCCTAACTAATCAAGGCTCGACCCGTCTTAAGGAAATGAGTTCGATTTGCAAGAGAAAAAAATACCTCGATGGTGGTCTCGAGGCCTTATCCTATCTTGGTGAAGTCTTAATGGCGAAACCATAAATTAAAAAGACCTGGGCGAACCCATAGATCAAAAAGTTATCTAGGCGAAATTATAGATAATTTTCAAATGAGAAGACTTAGGCGGAAACCAGAAGTCGAAAAGTTATCTAGGTGAAACCATAGATAATTTTTAAATGATATGACTTGGGCAGAACCAGAAGTCGAAAAGTTATCTAGGCGAAACAATAGATAATTTTCAAATGAGATGACTTGGGCAAAACCAGAAGTCGAAAAGTTATCTATGCGAAAACATAGATAATTTTCAAATGAAATGACTTGAGCGAAACCAGAAGTCGAAAAGTTATCTAGGCGAAACCATAGATAATTTTCCAATGAGATGACTTGGGCGGAACCAAAAGTCGAAAATTTATCTAGGCGAAACCATAGATAATTTTCAAATGAGATGACTTGGACGAAACCAGAAGTCAAAAAGTTTTCTAGGCGAAACCATAGATAATTTTTCAAATGAGATGACTTGGGCGAAACCAGAAGTCGAAAAAGATCTGGAAGAAGCCAGAAATTGAAATGACTTGGGCGAAACAGAAAGTCGAGAAAGATTTGGGTGAAGCCAGAAATTGAAATGACTTGGGCAAAATTGAAAGTCGAGAAAGATCTAGATGAAGCCAGAAATTGGAATTTCTTGGGTGAAACCGAAGGTCGAGAAAGATCTGGATAAAGCCAGAAATTGGAATGTCTTGGTGTTAGCTGTGTTGGGTTTAAACAGAAAATACCTCGACGGTAATCTCGGGAGTCGACTCATTTGAGAAGCAGAACGCGTTCGATTTTAAAAAAAAAAATGAATGCCTTAACAACGATCCTGTGTTCGACTCATTTAGAAAACAAGTTCGATTTGAAAACAAAAGGAAAATACCTCGATGGTGGTCTCGGGGCTCGATTCATTTGAGAAACAGAACGAGTTCGATTTAAAAACAAAAGAAAAATACCTCGACGGTGGTCTCAGGGATTGACTCATTTGAGAAGAAGAACGAGTTCAATTTTAAAACAAAATACCTCGACGGTGGTCTCGGGTTCGACTCACTTAGAAAACAAGTTCGAGTTCGATTTGAAAACAAAATACCTCGATGGTGGTCTCGGGGCTCGACTCATTTGAGAATCAGAACGAGTTCGATTTGGGGAAGCAAAATTTCCATGGTTCCTACAATGTTAGTCGAATGGAGTCATGAAAATGACATGTTTTGCAAATGCTTGTAGGATGTATGTTTCCTAAGGATGAATGCAATCAAATGATTGTGTCGTGATTTCTAAACCATGATTTCTTTGAGGTTCAGGGACTATTTGACTTCATGACGGAATCTTCAACTTTTCACTGATGCCCCCACTTGAGGAGCCTTCAATCAAGATAAAATATCAAAAAGTCCCAGTTTATGACTTCACTGAAATTCACAAATTTTTTTACTTCATGACAGAATCTTCATCACATTCACTGTTTACCTCTACTTGGTGAATTTTCCCATCATGATGTGCTGTTGTGTTTCCAAATTTTAGTGGTTTCCAAACCTCTTCTAAAATTTAAACCTACTCCTTAGTAATACACTGAAATCCTTTTGTTTAAAGATTTTTATGTTTACTAAACATCATTCAATTTAATAACAATCAAAATGCATCACAAAATATATGAAAAAAGGTATGAAACAACCAAATGCCATAAAAAGGGATAACAAGATGACAGAGGTGAATATCAAGGATACAAGAAACAAATGTATAATTGTAGGTTGTAGATGCCCCAGATGCAGAATATCTTGGACCCTTCCTTCTTCAATTCATCTGATAAATGAGCAATTTACTTGGGTAATCTCTCGGCTTCCGTAGTTGTGTCAAACTAAGTTTTTCCCCTTTCTTCTGATTTTCTAATACTTTCTCCCCCTTTACACGAAGCATTGATTCAATCCTTAATCAGTACTTGAGTTGCCCTTTGCGAGTTTTCAACCCAAGTGTCCCCTATTTGGTATTAAGTCGCCATTTGCGGGTTTTTGGCGTAAACCTCTATTTTTACATTCTTTTTTCATCATTTTTTTTGTTCTACCATGCATCTGAGAATTCTAAATGCTTCCAAGGTAAAAATGTCAATTCAAAATATGGGATGAATTCTAAGAAGAAAACCTTTCAAATTAAATATCCATGCTTGATCAAAATGGGCTTTTAAAAGCACGTAATGTAGGTTTAGAAAGAAAGAAAGGGTAAATAGGCCCAAAATATGTTTAAGGGTGATTGAATCAATGATCGTTTCATGAGAAGGATTCATTTTTGAAATATTTGTCCTTTTTGGACTTTTCTCTCTGTTTTTTTAGAATCTGTTTCTTTCATTCTTGGCTTTCATTTTCCATTCTTTGATATCACACATTTTTTCCTTTTTTTCGATGGCTCTTTTTGCCATGATTTTTTGGGAGGTTATTTTTCCTTGCATCTTCCCTCCAGTGTAGAAGGTGATCCTTGATCAAGGTTCAAAGAAAGAAAGAACTCCTAAGGCTCAAAGGGTTAAATAGGGATAATTTTTTTTTAGTGAAAGGAGTATGAAAGATGGCCATTCATCATATCAAGCATGAATATTCTCATTGAAAAGCAATCCTCAAGGGAAATAGATATATAGAATTTCCATTTTTACATTTGGAATCATTCGAATTTCCATGTGCACAGTATCACATTTTTCTTTCCTTCTTTTTTCTTTTTCTTTATTTTTTTTCTTTTTTTCTTCAAGCATAGTACTTCTTCAATTCGTCAGCATTCACGGGATTTCTTAAGTAATCCCCATCCATCCGAGTCAGAATCAATGCTCCTTCAGAAAAAGCTCTCTTTACCACGTAGGGCCCTTCCCAATTTGGAGCCCATTTCCCTCGCGGATCCTTCACTATAGGGAGAACTTTCCTTAGTACCAACTTTCCTTCTCGAAACTGCCTGGGATGAACCTTCTTGTTGTGAGCTCGAATCATCCTTTTCTGATACATCTGCCATGGCAAATTGCTTTCATCCTTTTCTCTTCGATCAAATTCAACTGTTCGTAGCGAGCTCTATCCCACTCTGCCTCTTTTAAACCCACCTCCATCAGAACACGAAGGGAAGGGATTTCAACCTCAATATGTAACATTGCCTCCATACCATATACCAAATAAAATGGCGTGGCACCCGTAGATGTGCGGACCGAGGTACGGTATGCGTGAAGAGCAAAAGACAAGATCTCATGCCAATCTTTGTACACATCGATCATCTTTTAAACGATGTTCTTGATGTTTTTATTGGCTGCTCCTACTACCCCATTCATTTTTGGACGATAAGGTGCCGAATTATGATGCGGGATCTTGAACTGAGTACACACTTCTCTCATCATCTTATTGTTCAGATTGAGAGCATTGTCTGAAATGATTCTCTCTGGCAATCCATATCGGCATATAATTTCCTTCTTGACGAATTTTCATACCACTGACTTCGTTACATTAGCATAAGAAACAGCTTCCACCCACTTTGTGAAGTAATCTATGGCCACTAGGATGAATCGGTGCTCGTTTGAAGCTTTATGGGTAATAGGTCCGATCATATCCATTCCCCACATCAAAAATGGCCATGGTGCAGTCATGACATGCAATGGTGATGGAGGCACATGAATCTTGTCTGCATATATCTGACATTTATGGCACTTCCGGAGTAACTAATGCAATCTCCTTCCATCGTTAGCCCATAATATCCTGCCCTCATAATCTGTTTAGCAAGCATGTGACCATTAGCATGAGTGCCACATATCCTTTCGTGGACTTCTTCAATGATTCTCCGAGCTTCGGCAGACCCGACACACCTCAATAGAACCTGGTATTTCCCTTTCTTGTAGAGAATCTCACCATCTAGGATAAAACCCATTGCCAATCTTCTCAGAGTCCTCTTATCATTTTCTGTTGCTTGTTCAGGATACCGTTGACTCTTGATGTATTGCAAGATGTCGTAATACCAAGGGAGGCCATCCGCTTCTTCTTCGATACTCTGATAGTGGGCAGGAGACTCGTATATGCTCATCTTTATCGGCATAACTTCGGCTCCTTCATTTACTTTAAACATTGACGATAAAGTGGCTAAAGCATCAGCCATTCGGTTTTCTTCTCGGAGGAAGTAGTTGAAACTCACTTCTTCGAATTCCTCTATCAGACTCAGTATGAGCTCTCGGTATCGGATTAACTTTGTATCTCGGGTTTCTCATTCTCCCTGTAGTTGGTATATCACTAGGGTTGAATCTCTGAAAACTTCCAGTGTTTTGATCTTTCTGTCTATGACACCACGAAGGCCCATAGTACATGCCTCATTTTCAACGGTATTGTTTGTACAATCAAAATCCAATCTGGCAGTGAAAGGATAATAATCTTCCACTGGGGATATCAACATTACGTCGATCCCGTGCCCCATGGAATTAGATGCACCATCAAAGTACATTTTCCATATTTTTTTTTCTTAGAGGAAACCCTATCTTCTTTTGAGACACACATCAAGTCTTCATCAGGGAAATCAAAGTTCAAAGGCTCATAATTTTCAACCGCCTGACTTGCTAAGAACTCAGCTTCTACGCTGCCTTTTATAGCTTTCTAACTCACATACACAATGTTGTACTCTGACAACAAAACTTGCCATCTTGCCATTTTTCCTGATATTGAGGGTGCTTCCAACGTATACTTGATAGGATCTAGCTTGGCAATCAACCACGTCATATGATACAACATGTATTGTCTGAGCCTTCGAGCAGTCCAAGCTAAGGCACAACAAAGCTTTTCTACCGATGAATACTTCAGCTCATATTCTGTGAACTTCTTGCTGAGGTAATAAATTGTATGTTCTTTCTTCTCGGTCTCATCATGCTGCCCCAATACACATCCCATAGATCTCTCAAATACTGATAAATACAGTATCATTGGTTTCTCTGGAACAGACGACATTAGCACTGGTGGGTTGGATAGATAGTGCTTAACTTTATCAAAGGCGATCAAACACCCTTCATCCCATTCGCCCGGATCACGCTTTCGAAGTAGCTTAAATATTGGATCACATTTGTCGGTTAACTGAGAAATAAATCGAGCAATGTAATTCAATCTTTCTAGAAAGCCTATCACTTCTTTTTGAGTACGAGGTGGTGACAAGTTCTAGATGGCCTTTACTTTATCTGGATCAATCTCGATTCCCCTCTTACTGACGACAAAACTTAACAACTTCCCCGAAGTGACTTCGAAAATGCATTTTGCCGGGTTTAGTTTGAGTCAAAATTTTCTTAGTCTTTCGAAGAGCTTCTTAAGATTCCCAATATGTTCATCTTCTCCTTGTGACTTTACAATCATGTCATGAACATAGACTTCAATCTCTTTATGCATCATATCATGAAACAAAGTTACCATGGCTCTCTGGTATGTTGCCCCGACATATTTCAATCCAAACGGCATTACCTTATAGCAAAATATTCCCTACATCGTTACAAACGTGGTTTTCTCCATATCTTATGATGCCATCTTAATCTGATTGTACCCTGAGAATCCATCCATGAAGGAAAACAAAGAGCTCTTTGCCGTATTATCCACCAAGGTATCAATGTGAGGTAAAGGGAAATTATCTTTAGGACTGGCCAGATTCAAATCCCTATAATCAACACACATCTGTACTTTGCCATCTTTTTTTGGAACTGTGACAATATTTGCTACCCATTCTGGATATTTTGCCACTTCCAAGAACCCGGTGTCGACCTGTTTTTTCACCTCTTTCTTTATCTTTAACAACATGTCAGGCTTCATTCTTCTCAATTTCTGTTGAATTGGCTTGCAATCTGGTCTTAGAGGGAGCTGGTGAACCACGATATCAGGATCCAACCCTGGCATGTTTTGGTATGACCATGCAAATATATCGACATATTCCCGGAGTAAAGCTATTAGTTCACACTTTGTTGATGGTGAGACTGAGGTCCCAATTTTGACCTCCTTTATTTCTTCTCCATTTCCCATATTTATCATTTCTAAAGGCTCCTTATGAGGCAATACTTGCTTCTCCTCTTGTTCTATTTTTCTCAATATATCCAGGGGTAGACCATAATCTTCGGCATTTTCGTTAATGTCGAAATCACCCGTGCAAATGGGTCTTTCAAAATCAATTTCAGAATTATTGACACGACGGTCCTCATATTTCGCATCCGTACACCTTTAAATAGGTGAGGAAGAAACAATATAGGAAGGCATATAGGCAATGAAAGAAAATAAAAGAACAAAAATGAAAGATTATGGACACATCAATATGAAGAAAATGCATCGTGCTTGTTATTTATTAAATGAAGAGTTTTAAACACAAGCCCATACAGAAAGATTCTTAATATCCTTGGGCAAAGATAATTAAGATTGTTTCGGAGTAGACCTAAAAACTATAGGAAGCTCGGTCGCACTCCAGTTTGTTCATTCATAACCTGGTGAACATGGACGTACCATCCAACTTGCATTTCTATTTCCCATTCTTTCTTCCCCGGCCATGCAGATTACCATGTCTTGCATCTGTTCTTCCTTGCTCGTAGAACTTTTCAAAGGCTTGTTCTATCATTACTAACACATCATCGGAATCCTTCTCCCCAAACTCAAAACCAGTCTAATGGAATATGTGAAGGATTGGTGGAAAAGTCATGGGCTCCCAGTCTATATCCATACTAGAGACGGGCCATCCTTCTCTTTCGGTTTTTCTCCATTTATTTCCTCTTTTCGTGAGCTTTTGGGAGATATCTGATATCAAATCGGTATTTCTTCCCGATTACTTCAATTGCTCTGGCCATACCCTGGACATATTTTCCTAGTCCCTTTCCTGCTCTGCAGCCTTTTCCTACTGTCATTCTCACCCCCAATCTGGTATTCTTGAAAAGCTTCGGCTCTGGAATTTTACATCCTTCAGTGACGAGCACAGCATTAACGAATTCCAGTGACCTGAAAGACTATTCTACAGCATCCTCATTTGGCTCTATGTAGGGGGAGTCAGTGGATGCAAAAGCTATGATGTCCTTCTCTCTCGATATGCTGACTAGGCGTCCTTCCATTACAAACTTCAATTTTTGGTAGAGATAATGGTACTGCTCTAGCAGAATAAATCCATAGCCTTCCTAATAAACAGTTGTAAGACGGGGTAATGTCCATCACTTGGAAATCAACTTTATAGGTACAGGGACCTATCTCAAGTAGGACCTCAATGGTTCTCATCACTTCCCGTCGGGTGCAATCAAAAGCTCTGACTATAGTGTTGCTTGGTAGGATGTAGGACATGTCGACCGATAGCTTAGATAAGGTCGCCAAGGGCATTACATTCAACGAAAAACCATTATCCAGGAGTACTCGTAGTATAATTTGCCTCTTGCAAGTAGTCGTGATATGAAGGGCTTTAGTAGATCCTACACCGTTGGGTGGTATTTCATCATAACTGGAGAAAATGTGATCATCTGTTGTGATGTTCCCCACCAACCGATCTAATTTCTCCACTGATATGTTGTTGGCCATATATGCTTGATTCAAAATCCTTAGCAAGGCATTTCTATGCGGCTCCGAGTTCAGCATTAGTGAAAGGATCAAAATCCTTGCTGGTTGATGGTGCAGTTGTTTTATCACACTGTACTCGTTGTGTTTTATAAATTTCAAGAATTCACAAGCCTCTTTCTCATTTACCGGCTCTTTCACCTTGTTAACCGGGGTTGAATTTTTCTCCATCCCTTTTGACTGATCCATCTCTGTATGGACCTGTTCTGCTATTCTCATACCTTAGTCAAATCCTCCTACCTTTTCCATCGAACTTTGCTCAACGGTTCCGGGGGCATAGCATCTACCACTGCGAATTAGATGTCCTATACCTATTATATCGGTTGCTGTTTGCTGACTTGAAAAGCCCGGCATTACCATACTGCAATCATATCTCCAAGGTACGACCTTATTCTCCTTGTATGGGGAAGAAGATGGTAGCTCTATAATCAACTTTGGCATGGTTTCTTTATCAACCGGGATAGCCTTTTTTCTGATTCATCATAGTAGATAACCAAAGGTCTGCCCACCCCATAACCAGCTGTGTTCTCAGTAGTATCTACCACTTCCTCTATTTCTTCATAGAATTGGGCCTCGCCCTCATCCATCATTTGCTGAACCTTGGCTAAAAAACCTTCACACCCTATATAGTGTGACCCTTACATCTATGAAACGGGCACAAATCCTCTGTCTTGCTCGCAACCATTTTCAAACTGGCTTCATCCTGAACTAACCCCGCCTTGACCATTTCAAACCACACTTTTATCATTGGCGTCTTCACCTCACTGATATGTTTTTTTAACCTACCAACTTCCCTTGACAAAATCGCATTCACCTTGGCCTCCGTGTGATTGGGCAATGGGTTACCCGCAACATTAGGTCCGTTCTTAGATTTGAACTTTACGACCCCAGTATCAATCAAGCTTTGGACCTTCCTTTTAAAAGCGATGCAGTTTTCGATCGAATGCCCCTGAAGTCTCGCATGATATGCGCATTTATGATGGAAACTCAATTAAGAGTTGTAAACCCAAGTGCAGGTTATGTTCAAGTAATAAATTCTCGGGTGTCCGAGGTCGAACCACAGGGAAGCGTATTAGTAAGTATAAGTTTATAAATATATAAGAAAAAGAAAGTAAACAAGATATTAGGGAATCAACAACAAAACAAAATAAACAAGATATTAGAGAACAAAATAAATAAAATAACATAAAAGAAATTAAACAAAATATAAAAAACAATAAGAAAGGATGTTGAGGTTAGAGAATCCACTCTTGGTGTTATGCTAAGATTAATCTTGTTTTATTACACAATTGAAATCCACACATAAGGGAGGTTCCAATCGGAAGGTTTAGCAATTCAGTCCAAATTGTCCAACGTCCATAGCATATGATATTATGTTCATTTGGTGTCCTCAAAACTCATAAAAAGAGTCCAAGCATTCCTTATGCCAAGGTATATGTCTACAACAAATCAAGGTTATGAAACCAAGCATTTACTGTGCCATTTTCATTGTCAATAATGAATCAAGATCTCTACTTTGCAAGTATGATTTTAAACCAAAAGAAAATATTATCTATGCTAGTGCTTATAAATGATGATTCATTTTAGCTCATGTTTAAGAGACTAACCTTAGCATTTACCAAGAGCTTCACCTCATCACCTCAACAATATGATTAGAAACACATACTAGATATGAATAAAATGAAAAGAAATGTAAGAAGAAAAAGAAAACTAGAGAAAGGAAAGAAAAAGAAAACTTAGAGAATTTTATTACAATGGCTATCCTACCAATGTATCAATGTATCCCAATACTCATCCAAGGCCCTCTATTTATACACATTTTGGAGGGCTAAATGACAAGAGACAAGCTTTACAAATTTCAAAGGTAGGTATAATAGGTGGGTGCATTTTTCTAACAATTTTCGTCATATTGTATGACAATTCTGATCAGCCAGCTTGATGGTCGATTTTGTCAATGTTGGAGGCTCTATCTGATAAAATGGTCTTCTAGAAAAATATACCCCTATCAGTTACGGATCCATAGCCGTTGGAATCAGATCATTTGCGCACGTGGATCGGGAGATATGGTCAAAATACCAAAACGGTGCAGAACAGACGTCATTGCACATCAGCCAACTTGATGGTCGATTTCGCTAGGGAAAACGACTCCGTTTCAAGAAGTGTAAAACATGAAAAATATAGATATGCCTCTTAGCTTTGCAGGGATACAAAGTTCAGCCTTATTGCTTCAGTGAAACTCGAGATATAGCTGATATGGCAAAAGGTGTCGGAACTGGAACTGAACTGGATTTGCCCTTAATTCTAGTAATCTGAAATCACTCAAAGAAACTTGTGAAAAACACCAAATTACATAAAAATATAAAAGATCATAAACACAATTAGACTAAACAATAATAACTCGTATTTGACACAAAACAATAATAAAACATAACTAAAAACTATATAATTATACGAGTTATCACACCCCCATACTTA
Organism: Fremontodendron californicum; assembly: GCA_030761205.1. Lineage (NCBI taxonomy): Eukaryota > Viridiplantae > Streptophyta > Magnoliopsida > Malvales > Malvaceae > Fremontodendron > Fremontodendron californicum. Next base: position 20,347,476 of record JAULJL010000022.1, on the reverse strand, counting down.
GATTGTTGCTAGTCCCTAGCAACGACTCAATAAAAATAAAATAAGAAAATCTAATCTAATCCATTTTCGTAGGAAATCACGGTGGCACTTAGCATGTGACACAAGCCTTTAAACCCCTAGGTGTCCCTAGTGGACGAGTTTAGTCTCGTGAGGGTTTGCTAGAACGATACCCACAAACATTGAAAAACTAAAATATAAGTAAACTACATACACTAAAAAAATTTACTCCTAATCCTTTCAATATAAATTAGAGACAATCTTTGAACAAGTCTTATAAACTAAACAATAGCTCAAAGAATTTCACAAAAATTCATGCTTGAATGTAAATAAATGAGTTAAGCCAATATTAACATAACATATTTCAATCAAAATAGTGCATATTCAAACTTAATCTCAACTTCTCACATGGGATACTCTCTTGATTTTCACTCTTTAAAGTAGTGGTAAAGTGTTTACACTCAATCAATCTCATGAAAACACTTCTACCATATGCTTGCTTGTCCACCTATTCTCCACTATTTAGATCATACAACTTCATAAATCAAGAGGTCTTTATTCAAGGTTGTAATGGGGCCAAAGGGTTATAATGTGGTTAAAGAACAAAAGGATAAAGATATCACAAAGGTTCCAAAGAGTTCATAGATTTTAGAGACATAATAAGATCATACAAATAAAACTTCTCAAAACTCTTATAAAGCACATAATAACATAGGCTAAATATTCATGTTGAGCCTTTGCATCATTCTAACCAACTTTGTAACATCTTTTTCTAGAAGTTCAAGAGAAGATTTTTTTTTTTTTTTTTTTTAATATGGGAATGTATTTGACAATGATCCCTTTCTTTTTCTCTTGACTTTTTCTTTTCTTTTCTTCCCCCACACTTATCTTTTGTTTCTAACCCAAATTTTCAAATAAAAATATCCCTTGTTTTTTTGCAATATGTCTCAAAATATAAAATTCATCTTTAGAACAAGGGTAAGGATATAAGTATATTTAGGCTAGGTGTAAGTTGTGGTTACCAATAAAACAGCATATTTAATGTAGGCTCAAATTGGCTCACTAGTGGGGATGTTCTCTTAGAACATTAATAAGGGATGGCTGTTTGGCTCTGGTTATAATCCTAATGCCTCTATCATATTCATGTTGTCACATGTATCAATATAGTATCAAACGATTTAAAGCAAGTTCTAGAGAATCATGTAATCATAAGAGCACTCAAGAAAGAAATTAGATTGATTTGTATAATGCATCAATCATTATAGGCTCAAAAACTCACAAGGATGATTATACAAGTCAGATTAAGTCTAAACATGCTTCTTTCTCAATCAACATATCATATTAACATTGGCTCATAAAAAGGTTGACATCAAGCTCAATTCTCAGGAAAATCTTCTCACTAATAAATCTGTTTTAGACTTATGCAATTCATATCTCATCATTGTATTGAAAGTAACTAAAAAAAAAACACTAAGTCTAAACATGCTTTTTTTTTTTTTTTTTTTTTTTTTTTTGTTTTTTTGAAGAAGAAGATTAAATCAAACTGACAAGGTATGTCTCAAGTCTCCCTTACTCATACCTTGTTCAGAATGAATACTTCTAAATGTCTTAAAACACAACAAAATTTTTTTTTTTTTTTTTAGCAAAATATGTCCCTTACCCCCTACTAAAATATGACATTGTCCCCAATGTCAAATTTTAAAGGTAGAATTTAGGAGATATTACCTGCAGAGGTTGCTAACCACTTATTATAACTGAGACACAACAAGCAAAATGTTAGATAATGTCACAAAGACAAAGTGCAATCCACTCCTTGCTCGTCCATATCTCTTTTTCTTTTTCCGAGCGTTTGCGAAACAACCGTAGCAGATAAACACTCATAAGCTTGTAGCTTTTTGAGTAAATCTTCAATGGTTGTAGCAGAAATTATGGTTCTCCTTGCCTCTGAAAACATGAATCCATTATCCACAGCATTATCTAAATATGAAAGTAAATTACTAAAATAACCATTAATATTAAGCAAACCAATGGGTTTCTTATTTGTGACCAAAGATGACCAAGAAGCCACGCAAGCTATTTCTTCCAATGTACCCAGACCTCCTGGTAAGGCAATGAATGCATCGGCAGAATGGTACATGATTGTTATCCGTTCAGGGATACTCCAGACTTGTATTTCCTTACCCACGGTAGGTCCACAAAAATCTGTGAATAGTTTTGGCACGATTCCTAGAACTGGACTTCCTCCGGCGTGTGCTGCTGTAGCGACTGCTCCCATTAAACCCGTACTACCGCCTCCATAAATCAAGTGGATCTTTTTTTGGGCAAGTATTACTCCAACTCTTATGGCTTCATCAGCGAATATGTTATTTTTCCCTGGATAAGAACCTCCAAAGACACAAATTTTTTTAATGCGCTGGGACGAAGTGCTTTCCATTTTTTTTTCTTTTTCGAGTGCCTGAAAGAGAATGAGTACATGGTGTAATATATAGAGGACTGAGTAGTGAATCAGACAAGAGTAATAATGTCGCCGAAAGTGTATTTGACCTGTCAGAAGAAAATGTTAACCTAACAAAAGATTTTTGCGTGATTTCAGGAAGAAAATCAAAAAGAGAAGAAAAATCAATCGTAAAAGACCAATGCAAAAAAAACGAGAATAATTACACAAATCGAACAACACGTAAATTAAACTGAAATAAAGTTATTGCAAATCAAACCAAAAGCTGAGAAGTCATTTATTGTAGTTGTGATTGTGGCTCACATCTTCCTCTGGTTTTACGTCCAGAAACGGCTTAAACGCCTTCTATGAGTCGAGGATATGCTTCCCATCCAGTTTTCTTACAAGCTGGCAAACAGGGTCTTTTAACATCAGATTCCCAAGATGTTGCCATTCCCTTTGGAATTGCGGCCATAAATCAAGAATTTCTCTTTGTACGTCTCCACTAGGATGCGTCTCAAGAGAAAGTTGGATATTACCCAAATTCTCCTTACTCAGTCCATCCTTAATGAATTCAATTTTATCATCTCGATTAGAGGACGGAATCCCAATAGAACGACATTTACCGTTACACGTCCATCGTGCACACTTGTGGCAATTTGAACTCATGCGCTTTGCTCGTCGCTTCTTTGCATAAGTGCTTCTACCTGTACCTGGTAAATGCAAAACAGGAAGATATTCATCTTCACGTACCTTGGCTTCAATTATCCAACGTATATCTTCAGGAATCCCTTTGTGCATAAGCATTCTTAATCTTTCAAATCGAACTTGGTAAAGCTTCAGTAAAATATTCCGAGGAAAAGGAGGAAATCGTTTCTGCAATCTTTTGAGAATATCATCCATCCTGAAAAAAAATGAAATAAAATAAAATGAAAGAGAAATTTATATACAATATCAGTTTTGTGGGTAGCTGATGGAACCGACTTAAATAATCACGGAGTACCGTTATCCGCCATTTAACCGGGAAAAAAAATGAATTTTTTTTTTTTTTTTTTTGAAGATTAGTAAAAATTATATTTACATCTAGTTATTTCCAAAACAAGGATCAGAAAAAAAAAAAAAAAACAACCTCTTCTTGAGTAACATGATTTTCCAAAAAGAGTTTGAGTCTTTGTCCATTTACCTTGAATACGTTACCATTTTGAGGATTCTCAATGTCAACTGCTCCATAATGATACACATGCTTAACCACAAATGGGCCAGTCCATCTTGATCTCAACTTACCAGGAAATATGTGAAGTCTAGAATTATAAAGTAGAACTTTTTGCCCAACATCAAATGTTTTTCTTGAAATTAACTTGTCATGAAAGGCTTTAGTTCTTTCTTTATGAATTTTAGAATTCTCATATGCATCTTTTCTGAGTTCCTCAAGTTTATTTATGACTGGAAAAGTTTCATTCTCACCCAAAAAGGAATATTTTAGCTCGGATGGCAATGGTTTTAAATCCAGCTTGGGTGGTTCAATAGTTGATGGTACAGTGACATTTGTGAGTGATGGAAGTTCCTCAAACTTTTGCTTCCAACAATGCTTAACCTGAAAAGAATTTAACAAAGAATCAGTGTGTGAAATTTCTGAAGCATTATCAAACTCACATTCAATTAAATAAGCTTCTAAAGGATCATGGAATGTGGTAGTGGTGAGATGTTCATGAACAAGTTCTTCAATGAAATCCACTTCATGTACTTCTGAATCATCACCAGGTTGCTTGCAAGTGTTGAACACATTTAATTCTAAAGTCATATTTCCAAAAGAAATGTTCAACATACCATTCCTGCAATTTATCAGAGCATTAGAAGTTGCAAGAAATGGACGGCCTAATATAACAGGAATTTGAACATTTGGATTTGAAACAGGATGTGTGTCCAAAACAATAAAATCAACAGGGAAGTAAAAATTATCAATTTGAACCAAAACATCTTCAACTATCCCTCGAGGAATTTTTACAGAACGATCAGCTAGTTGAAGTGTAACAGGTGTTTCCTTGAGTTCACCTAAACCTAACTGTTGATAAACAGAAAAAGGCAAAAGATTAACACTAGTACCAAGATCAAGCAATGCACGTTCTATTCTAGTGTTTCCAATGATGCATGAGATTGTTGGACATCCAGGATCTTTGAATTTTGGTGGAGTAAGGTGCTGAATGATTGAGCTCACACTTTCCGTCAGAAATGCTTTCTTTTGTACATTATGTTTCCTTTTAACTGTGCACATGTCCTTCAAAAATTTAGCATAAGATGGAACTTGTTTGATTGCATCCAATAAAGGAATGTTAATCTTAACTTGTTTGAAAAGTTCATAAATTTCTGCATTTTGATTCAAATTCTTTATTGTTTGCAACCTTTGAGGAAAAGGAGCAGGATACATACCTTTTTCTTTGTCCAAATTTTCAAGAAGTTCAGACTTACCATCATCCTTACCATTACTTTTCGGAGGGGAAAGAGGATCTTGGTCTTTTGATGGAATGTTTTTGTCAATTGCCTTTCCACTTCGAAGAGTTGTGATAGAACTGGCATTTTCCTGTTGAGTTTCATTGGAGCAAGAAACAAGACATTGAGTAGAAGGGTTAGGCTGAGGTTGAGCATGAAACTTACCTTTTTCTTGAGTGCGTAATGAAGCTGTCAATGTGGACAAGGTGTTTTTGATCTCATTGATGTCCTGTGAAGTCCGGCTATTCACATTTGCTTGTGTTTGCATGAATGCTTGCAATGTCTCTTCCAAGGTTTGTACACGTGAAGGTTGATAGGAAAAAGTGTTGCCCGGCTTTTGAGATTGTGGTACCTGAACATGATTATTATTCCGCCAACTGAAGTTGGGATGATTTCTCCATTCAGGGTTATACGTTTCAGAGTAAGGAGAAGAAAAAGGTTTTTTAAATGTGTTTATGGAATTTACTTGATCATGCAACGCTTCTTTAAGAATGGGAATGTTTGGACATTCAGAAGTGGGGTGTCCCATGATTTCACAAATTCCACAACTTTCTTCATTTTTAATCGTTTTGACTTCTTTTACTTCTCTAAGTTCCATGGCTTCAATCGTTCTAGCCAAATTAGCTACTTTAGCTTTTATCTCATCTTCTTGACTAAAATGATATTTTCCTCTGTTAGAAACAACATTAGATCTATTGGAACTTTCAGAGGAATTATCTGTGTGCCAGGCTTGAGAGTTATCTGCCAAATGGTCTAAGTAGTCAAAGGCTTCTTCAGGTTCTTTTTCTAGAAACTCACCGTTACACATTGTTTCAACAAATTGTTTAGTTTCGGGAGTTAAACTTTCATAAAAGAAACTAATAAGACGCCATTTTTCAAAACCATGATGTGGACAAGAACTTAACAAATCTTTAAAACGATCCCAGCACTGAAAAAATGCTTCATTTTGATTTTGATTGAAATTTTGAATCTGTCTTTTCAAAGCAGTAGTTTTATGTGCTGGGAAAAATTTCTTTAGAAACTTAGTTTGTAATTCTTGCCATGTGCCAATTGACCTTGGTTTTAAATTATGAAGCCAAATTTTTGCTTTATCTTTTAAAGAAAAAGGAAATAATTTTAGCTTGACAATTTCATTTGTACATTGTTGGTCATTAAAGGTGACACATACATCTTCGAAGTCTTTTAGAAACGAGTAAGCACTTTCCGATTCCAACCCATAGAAATTTGGAAGCAAAGCTATCATACCTGGTTTAAAACGAAAGTTGTTTGCATTGAGAGGAAAAATAAAACAAGAGGGTGATGAGCTTCGAGTTGGTTGCAAGTAGTCACGCATGGTGCGTACTTGTCTGTTCTCATCTTCAGCATGAACACTTTCATTGTCAGCCATGGTAGGAGTTGTATTAGAAAGATTACCTGAAAAAGTTTCACAATAAAATCTAACTAAACGACGAGATCTAAAATCACGTCGCCAAACAAGCATAAAACAAAGTTAATATACAAAATTAGGCGGTATAACCAGCCAATAAAAATAAATATAAACAAAATTAGGCGGTATAACCAGCCAATAAAAATAAATATATACAAATTAGGCGGTATAACCAGCCAATAAAAATAAATATACTTATAAACTTATATACTTAGTATTGCTTCCCCGGCAACGGCGCCAAAAACTTGATGGAAACTCAATTAAGAGTTGTAAACCCAAGTGCAGGTTATGTTCAAGTAATAAATTCTCGGGTGTCCGAGGTCGAACCACAGGGAAGCGTATTAGTAAGTATAAGTTTATAAATATATAAGAAAAAGAAAGTAAACAAGATATTAGGGAATCAACAACAAAACAAAATAAACAAGATATTAGAGAACAAAATAAATAAAATAACATAAAAGAAATTAAACAAAATATAAAAAACAATAAGAAAGGATGTTGAGGTTAGAGAATCCACTCTTGGTGTTATGCTAAGATTAATCTTGTTTTATTACACAATTGAAATCCACACATAAGGGAGGTTCCAATCGGAAGGTTTAGCAATTCAGTCCAAATTGTCCAACGTCCATAGCATATGATATTATGTTCATTTGGTGTCCTCAAAACTCATAAAAAGAGTCCAAGCATTCCTTATGCCAAGGTATATGTCTACAACAAATCAAGGTTATGAAACCAAGCATTTACTGTGCCATTTTCATTGTCAATAATGAATCAAGATCTCTACTTTGCAAGTATGATTTTAAACCAAAAGAAAATATTATCTATGCTAGTGCTTATAAATGATGATTCATTTTAGCTCATGTTTAAGAGACTAACCTTAGCATTTACCAAGAGCTTCACCTCATCACCTCAACAATATGATTAGAAACACATACTAGATATGAATAAAATGAAAAGAAATGTAAGAAGAAAAAGAAAACTAGAGAAAGGAAAGAAAAAGAAAACTTAGAGAATTTTATTACAATGGCTATCCTACCAATGTATCAATGTATCCCAATACTCATCCAAGGCCCTCTATTTATACACATTTTGGAGGGCTAAATGACAAGAGACAAGCTTTACAAATTTCAAAGGTAGGTATAATAGGTGGGTGCATTTTTCTAACAATTTTCGTCATATTGTATGACAATTCTGATCAGCCAGCTTGATGGTCGATTTTGTCAATGTTGGAGGCTCTATCTGATAAAATGGTCTTCTAGAAAAATATACCCCTATCAGTTACGGATCCATAGCCGTTGGAATCAGATCATTTGCGCACGTGGATCGGGAGATATGGTCAAAATACCAAAACGGTGCAGAACAGACGTCATTGCACATCAGCCAACTTGATGGTCGATTTCGCTAGGGAAAACGACTCCGTTTCAAGAAGTGTAAAACATGAAAAATATAGATATGCCTCTTAGCTTTGCAGGGATACAAAGTTCAGCCTTATTGCTTCAGTGAAACTCGAGATATAGCTGATATGGCAAAAGGTGTCGGAACTGGAACTGAACTGGATTTGCCCTTAATTCTAGTAATCTGAAATCACTCAAAGAAACTTGTGAAAAACACCAAATTACATAAAAATATAAAAGATCATAAACACAATTAGACTAAACAATAATAACTCGTATTTGACACAAAACAATAATAAAACATAACTAAAAACTATATAATTATACGAGTTATCAATTTAGCATTTACGTTATACCATTTGGGATATGGTGGTTTCAACGGTTGGAGGTATACTGGTGCAACGAGTTGCTCCTGTAATAGTTTAGGGTATAACTCACCATAAGTTGTAGGAATGGGATCAAATTGACGCTTTTGATTATTCCTTGGTGGTCTTTGGTTATTGCAAATAATATTCTGGGTATTTGGTACGGTGTGGGGAATAGCTATTTGCGGGGATATGCCAGTTGGATATGGTTGTTGCGGTATGGCTGTGTAAGGAAAAGGGTTTTGGGTAAGGTGGTTCACAGCAGTGTTGTAGGGATTGTATGTCGGGTAAGGTGTATAAGGTGCAGGAGGTGTATAGGGACGATGGTTATAACTGACTGCATGAGTTTCCCCTTCTTTCTTTTTGGCAAGGATTGCCTTCTTTTGAGTTGAAGATTCTCCACTTTCCATCTTCCCACTCTTAATGGCGGTTTCTATCATTTCACCGGATATGACCATATCCGCAAAATTATTAGTGGCACTACCCACCAACTAGTCATAGTAAGGTTCCTTTAAAGTGCTGATGAAAAGAACCGTAGTTTCCTTACTGGTTAGAGGAGGTTGCACTTGAGTGGCCAGATCTCTCCACCTTTGAGAATACTCCTTGAAGCTTTCAGTAGCTTTTTTCTCCATATTTGCAATGATAATCTGTCAGATATCATATCATATACATGCTTGTAATGTTCCATAAAGGCTCTGGCCAAATCCATCCAAGAGCAGATCTTAGTCCAGGTTAACTGATTATACCAACGGGTTGCAGAACCTGTTAAGCTATCTTGGAAGCAGTGAATGAGTAGCTTTTCATGCTCATCATGCCCCGTCATTTTTTGGCGGTACATGGTTAAGTGTGCCGACGGGTTGATGGTCTCATTATACTTTTCAAAATCTGGTACTTTAAACTTAGGGGGAATTACCAGGCCATGCACCAGACTCATTTCCCTAGCACCCAGGCTGCCGAACAATTCTGCACTTTCCACAACCTTTAACTTTTCTTCCAACAACTAATACTTTTTCTGTGATTCAGCAGATTAAATCTTCTTTAATTCAGCCATCTTTTCTTTCTCTTTCTCAGAGAGCTCTTCAAAATCCGGAACATCAACAAGATCAGTTGTGTTAACCCCAATGTTAACATTTTCGAAAGCCTGGTTCTTTTCTTTTGCCATCGGTCATATATAAACAAAAGGCGTTGCCCCTGTCAGAGGCTTATTTCCAACATTTTGGGATATTTGGCCATTTAATTGCACGGCTTCAGGTCGGTCCTTTTGATTTACTACCACTCTTCCCGCAACTGAATTCCCAATCGGCCCTTTCTGCCTAAGCATGGCATTCATCATTTCCATAAGCTTGGCCATCTGCTCTCTTGATTCTTCTTGGGATTTAGCCAATTGCTCTTGTAGTTCTTTTTGAGCCCGTTCCATCCTTTCGATACGGGCAGTCTGGTCATTTTCCATAATTCTGGCCTGAGATCTGGTATTATAACGGTGTTGAAAATCTGGTTCTTTCGGAGGACGCCCAATTTTTATCTTAAGTTTAAAAAACCATGGATTAGAACTTATTGACACATTTTTTATGTTTTATTATAAATGAATGAATAAATGAATGACTAAGTGTGAATGAATGAATGATGGAATGAATAAATAAATGACTAAGTACATGAATATGAATAAATGTATGAATAAATGAATATATAATGGAATAAATGAATGACTAAGTATGAATACGAATAAATGTATGAATGAATAAATATATAAAGGAATAAATAAATGAATGATTATAAATATGAATACATGTATGAATAAATTTGAAAGTATTGGCCCCGGGATAATTTCAACCAAACGGTCTTCCATTGATTTCTGAAATTAAATATATCAAGGATAAAATGACAAGATCATGTCCTAAGGCAATCCAAAAGCTTGCCCATCTATTTCCTTTCTATCCAACTGTCATTACAATGTGATGGTCTTAAAATGACCTCCCTGGATCTCAGACTTTCCTTCATAGTCTCCCTTTTTGGATTGCCTTACTTCTTCAACTTTCAGTCTGGCCCGTAATCTTTCATTTTCCAACTGACATCTCAATAACTCAGCAGAAACAGCAGTATGTGAGCTTTCCCTAGCTTGATTCTCTTGCTCAAGTCTGTCGGATTAGGCTTCCTCTTGTTTCACTCTCTCTTTCCCGTAGTCATTCTCTTTTCTGAGATAGTCGACTTCTTTCTCCTATACCCTAGAAGACTTGACAGTTCCTTCAAATTTTAGCTCGAACCGGAACCTTTTATTTTCCAAGTGTAGTTCCTCGAGATCACCCCTGATAGTGTCACTTTCTCTCTTGACCTTTTCCACTTCTCTTTCCCGAATCGATTCCCTAGTCTTCAAGTCATCGATCTTTTCTTGGAATCGAGAAATTTCCTTGCTCATTTGGGATTTTTTTTTTCCAAATTCTAACCTTGCAATTTCTAACTCCGATGGCACCCTCTTTTGTTGTGAATCCGTGAGTTGAACTTTTTCCCCATCAGACGTCAACAATCTATCATTAACCCTCCTATCTCTCTATATCATGTAGTCGGGTGTGACAATGCCAGCATATCTATCCACCTTTATCCGATGAGTCTTATTCCATGCTTTAATTATTCCCCGCACCTTTCTAGAGTATCCCTCCTCTCCGTAGGTAAACTCTAATAAACCTAGTCCGTGAGTCGCGGGTGTGAATTGTCGAGACTCGACCTGTCTTTGCACCAACAGAGGTGCGTAACTCACGGTTCCCCAAAATTCCAAGTAGTGGAACCCCGGGGTTGTCCCCACATTTATAGACAATCGACATAGGAACCATCCACGGAGCTCTCCAAGTTACCATCTCACCTTTAAGATTTCGGAGCATGTTGATCCATTGCTCTTCATTTATGCCCTCGGGACAATCCTTTTTAAGGAACTCACTGATCGGTACTATGGATTTCATGTACGGTTTGAAAGAAACATACTCTATCCTCTAGAAGTGACTTTGAATCCAAACAAAGAAGAGTTGCACATATCCCTTGAATCTTTTTTTCCTTCTTTTTTACAAAAATTCAAAGATCGGATAGTTTCTGCTATGATGGCTCGAGATGGGTTGATCTTCTGTTCCAATCTCTCGAAGAAATCAAACACGGCCATATCCACATGACCCAATATCTTTGGGAAGATAACTAACCCGTAGTTGGCTAAAGCAAAGATGTCCCTGGCTTTTTCTCTATCGGAGTGACTCAATATCAATTGTCGGAGAATCTCCCATAGGATACACTCATTTTTCTGCTTCTTATCCACATGACTCTCAAACCATTTTGTATCCATTCCCGTGATCTTAGCCATTTTCTTCTTGAAACCTGCGATTTTCACATCTTTCAAATATACCCGATCTGGACTAGAAAACTCAATACGTAACAATGCTGAGTATTGTTCAATAATTAGGGTCATATCCTCCTTGTTGAAAGTGAAACACCTATAAGCAGGATTCCAAAATTGCACCATGGCTTGAATCAACCCACTACTGACCCTGACCGGGATTAACAGTGCTATGTCTCCATATTTCTGGGTGAAGGCTCCTTTTTCTGATACATCCCACTGATTCCAAATGTCGGTTAACCCTCGAAGATTATTCTATCGAAGATCCATCTTTACCTTTTCCGGCAACATTGACACATAACCTTTCTATAAGAAATCCCCTTCCTCCCTCTGAGCTTTTTCTAATCGTGCCCTAACCATTGCATGATCCTCTGTTACTTAAATGACCTGACACTCCATGAAAGTCTTTTAGGTTGAAAACTATCCCGAGGCCAGTAAACTTCAAGTGCATGATGGTGTCAATGATGCATGACAAAGAAAAAAAAGAAATAAATTAGTAAGGAAATGAATTCACAAGTATGAAACAAATAACAGTATGCTAATCAAATAATTGTCCCAAAAATATTAACAGAAATTTTGGCATTACGACGCCTGACGAGATAATAAGCTTATTACGGGCGATACGATCTTCGTTCATCATCACCCCCTAATTGTTCATCACTGTCATCTGTGAAGGCTAGTAAGGCACCCTGATAAAAGCGGGTTCAAATTGTTAGAGTATATTTTCCTAAGCCCATACAGAGGATTATCACGAAGGTTTTAGGTACTTTATACTCCGAAAGTGTTTCACTAGCCTATACGGAGGATCATCACGAAGGCGTAGCTACTTTACTTCCACTTAAATAGGAAGGAACCAGGGTAGAGAGTTCATGTTATGAAAATGCAAGTGTAGTGTGTGTGGAGGAACAAAACAAACCTTTAACCACCTATTCTATAACCTTATTCTAAATACCCCAATAAGATTAAACAACATAAAGCATCAGTTAAGCAAAGAAAAATTATATGCAACAAAATAACCAGAGAACAATAATAATATGCAGGCACATGAGTATGGACATATTTAAAATATTTTATTATTTTCCAAAATTCTTCTTATTATTGAAAAATATGGGAATTAAAATTTAATACCGAATAAAAACAAACAAAACTGAGACTTTGATAACACACGACTAATTCTAGGCCTGACTCTCTAATTAGTCCCCAGTGGAGTTGCCAAGCTGTCTCAACCTAAAAAATAACAAGTCTCATCGCGAGATATTACTCATTAAGTGTGACATTGGAGGAAATAGGGGAAAAGACGACTTAATTCCTCTTGAAATAAAATGAGGGTTTGAAAACAACCTCGAAAAAGAAATGGAATCGCCACCAATATTTTTTTGGCTAGGTTTGATCGGCTACCTATTAAAACCAGTTTTGTACAACATTTTTAAATTAATTAAAACATTTTTAAAACCAATTTCAAAGTCTACGCATTTAAACCAGAGAAATCAAAGAAGCGGGTTTGGGAGTCGATTACGTGCGGGAAAGGATTAGCACCCCTACAACACCCGTATAAAATGGTACCTTATTAATCGTGTGTATCTCAAGTCTCGGTAAAAGTTGGTTTTAGATTTGGCATTTTAAAATAATTCCCAATTTAAAGAAAAATAATTCCATTTTTAATTGAAAATGCTCCGGAATTTACTAACTCAAAATTTTCCTATATTCTCCAGCAAACCCGGTAAAATATAGAAATTTTTATTTATTTGAAAATTTTCCGAATCATTTTCGTTTTTGAAAGAAAGATATTCCTTTATTAATGACAATTGATGATATCCTCCCTAGCAAACCCAGCAGAGAACTCATGAAGTATTTGAACTCGATAATATCTTTATATTTTTATTGAAAATCATTATCTTTATTAAAATCATTTTAAAAAAGATAATATGCAAATCATTATTAATGACATGAAAAAAGATGACATAGCAAAATCTAGATGACATAACATAATCTAAATAACATGGCAAAATCTAAATGACATGGCAAAATCTAAATAACATGATATAATCTAAATGACATGGCATAATTTAAATGACATGACAATAGAATTAATAACATGACATGATAAGAAACATAAAATAACATTATAATAAAATAAGCATGAAAATTAAAAAGGCAAAGCATGAACATAATAAATCCTAGATTAATTATCCAAAAAAAATCCTAGATGATATGGCAAAATAATTAATGACTAGGCAAGAACCATAGGATAACATAGAATATCCATAATCATATAACAACCATTATAACACCATGAAATTTAAATCAAAGCAATGACATCACTATAGAATATTCATAGCAAAAAAAAAAAAAATATACATCATAGAATATGCATGAACATGAAAAATGCAATGCATGAAAGTGTATTTTTTCCTTTAAATAAGGACATCCGTATACCTAAAAAGATATTCGACTACCTTAGGAAAAGACTTAAATCAGATTTTCCAAATCAAAAATACTTTGTGATAAGATTAAAAAAACAATTTGAAAATTTTTGGATGAAATGGCACTATGGCCGAAACTCTCCTTTAAAAAAGGCTCTATTTTCCAAAGTTTGAAAACCCGAGTTGACCACCCTTGACCCGACTTTTATAAAGTCAAATTTTATGATTAAAATGACTTAGAAATTAACCTAAGACAGTAGCTAATGTCCCAAATCAGCCCCTCTCAATACCTTAAACAAAACAGAAAATTATTAATTCTCAAAAAACAAATCTGACTCCTCTGACTAGTTTTGAAACTTGATTTTTTTACCCTTCTAACAAATTGCAAAAAAATCTGAGAAAATTATGGGAGACTTAGAACATGTCGACCTCTATGGAAAAAGATCAGCTTAATTTTTGGAGTGTGGGAACTATGACCGAATTCACCAAAACAGCAAGTTATCAATTCTAAAAAAGCAACTCTCACTCTCACATGCAGTATTGAAAACCTATTTATTTGCCCTTTTAGAATATTTCAGAAAAATATGTAAAAATTAGGGTAAACCTAGGACATATTTATCTGCATGGGAAAAAATCAGTTTACTTTTTGGAGCATGGTAACCAAGACTGAAATTTTACCAAAGTCAAAACAGTGAGTTAAAAACTGCTTTGTCAAAATCCATATTTCAAGCCATGATAAATAAAAATCTAAAAATTATGAGAAAAATATCATGGAATCCCTTGAATTACTACTGGATGTAGTTAAAAAATCAAATTATTTTGACAAAGGATGGGTAGTAAAAAAAATTGCAAAGTCATAATACCCAATCTAGACTATTAATTTTTCTCAAGCATGCTCAAGAGAGCTTGGCTTTGAGCCATTGATTGGCTTAAGTCAAAAAAATCAAGTGGGCATGAAATGAAATGCATGAACAAACAGCAAGTTAAATGCATGAAATGCATGACCTAATGCCTAAATGACATAGAAAATATGCATGGCAAAAAAGATGACCTAATGCCTAATATGACATGGAAATATGCATGGCAATATAATATGACCTAATGCCTAATATGAAATGGAAATATGCATGGCAATATAATATGACCTAATGCCTAATATGACATGAAAATGTACATGCATAAAAGATGATCTAATGCCTAATATGACATGAAAATGTATGTGGCATAAATGATGACCTAATGCCTAATATGACATGGAAATATGCATGGCAATATAATATGACCTAAGGCCTAATATAACATGAAAATATGCATGGCAATATAAGATGACCTAATGCCTAATATGACATGGAAATATGCATGGAAGCAACATGAACACATGGTAACCGAATGAACATGATGAGAATGCAAAATATGGCAAAGCAAATACACAAACATATGGCATGGCAATAATGCAAAACATGAATGAAAGCATGGTAGCCAAATAATCATGATGAAAATGCAAATATATGGCTAAGAAAATACACAAACATATGGCATAGCAATAATGCAAAGCATGAATGACTTGATATAATAAAAACAGAAAATTAAAGTTAGTAAATAAAGAAAGTAGACAAAAAATGAATGATAAAAACAGAAAATTAAGAGTAAGTAAGTAAAGAAAATGAGCTCCATATTTTGATTATTATAGAAAGCTAAATCATCAAAATAAACTAACCTACCACAACAAATGTAGAAAAAAAAAATCAAACACAAGATGATCATACACAAGGAAGCATTTGGCCATAGTAAAAAATATTGTAAAAAATGTTTTTGATATCTTTGATGAAAACAAAAGATAGGAACCTTAAAAGAAAGCTTTCAAAACCTTTATTTCATAAAAAAAAGAACAAGAAATCATATGAAAAAAAAAAAAATCAGCATAGAAAAATAAAGAAAAATGCAAGAGATTGGTGCCGAGGCTACCATTCAAAGCTATCTTTCAAGCTTGCTTCTCTTCAAAAAAATTCTTTTCTATTCTACCAATTTAGCTACTGCTCATGCATAAAATAAATCATCCAAAAGCCTCCCCAAAATCTGAAAGCCTCCTCCTATTTATAGGTTTGGCCGAATGGAAGAATATTGTAAGAATGTTGTCATCTTTTTTTTATCTAGCAAGATCCAAGGGCTACTAATCAAAGATAATAAAAATGTGAAACTGCAACCATAGGATGAAGTGATCAGCCCCTAACCATAATGAGCTGACCGAAAATCCTAACAAGAATATGGTTATCTTTTCCCTTCATCACCTTGGCCACTTGGCATGATCATAAGAACTCAATCAAATAAAAATGTTACCTTGCTATCAAATTTTGGCCATTGGATAAGATAATCAGCCATTCCTTCCCTTCTTCATGGGCTGGCCGAATGGCCTTGAAGTTTCCAGCAGCTTCCTCATTTTTTAAATTGCAAAATGACCCTTTTCGATTTCTTCGGTAAAATTGCACTTTAGCCCCTAAACTTAATTAAATTGAAAACGAACCCCAAATTCGGATTTTCTTTTTCCAATCATTCCAAATAAATGTAAAATTCAGTTCTAAAGATTTTCATAATTTTTCGAGCTCGTTTCCTATTTTTCCCAAAAACATTTTCTGGAATTTCGGCTTAGTGGCACCCAAAATTCACTTTTTTCATTTGAACTCCATTCCGGATTTTTCTTCACCAATCTCTTCCAAAAAATACAAAACTCAGATCTAGAAGTTTTCATAAGTTTTGGAGGTCGTTTGCTATTTTCCTGGAATTATCTTCTGGAATTTCAGCTTAGTGCACCCGAACTTTGCCATTTTTCAAATGAGCTCCGATTTCGAATTTTTCTTCACTGATCTCTTCCAAAAATTATAAAACTCAGATCTTGAATATTTCATAATTTTTTGAGCTCATTTTCTAGTTTTCTCACAATTTTCTTTTGGAATTTTGGACTAATACACCTAAACTTTGTCATTTTTCATTTGTAATCTGATTCCGGATTTTTCTTCACCAATACTTTCCAAATGACATAAAACTTAGATATGGAGGTTTTCATAATTTTCCAAGCTCATTTCCTATTTTTCTCAGAATTTCCAAGATTGCCCTTTAACCCCCGAAACCTCAGTTTTACTCAAAACGAGTCTGATTTCCAGATTTTCTTTTTCCATTGCCTTTGTTATACATTGAATTGGAATTGGTCCAAAAATCCCAATTTTTACAATCAAATTCCCCTCCGATTTGATTTTCTCTTTTTCCAATATCGGGAATTTCCTCGTTTTTTCGTTTTTCCTCCAACCAGCTCTTTTCTTGGGATTTACTTCAAACTGAGTCTTCAGCTATCTTTGTTTACTCACTCTTCAACAATTAGGGACTTTAATTCTATCGAATCGGACCATCTTTGTAACAACCGAGGTTACGTATAATCATGTAAAGTTAAATCCCGAAAATTTTAAGGACGAACTTGAAAATTGGTAAGAAGTTATAAGTGAAGGAAATAAAAGAAGAAAGGATCAAAATGAACATATTAAAAAAGTTTAGGGGCTTAATGGTTATTTATAAAAAGTTGAGGGACTAATATGCAATTATCCCAAAAACAAGAAAAATATCACTTATTCATCTTTCTCTCCCGAAATCCCTAGACATTTTCATTCCCTTCTTCAAGTGGCAGCAGCTCCCAACATCCCTCTCTCTCAAAATTCTCTTCAAACAACTCAACCAAAAATCTCAACAATAATTACATCCAAGGTTAGTTTCTTGATAAATTCTTCATTTTCTTTAGATATTCTACTAGGGCATGCTAAGATCTTAGCTCCATAAACATGTTAAGGTCTGAAATCCATCTATTAAGTATGAATTTTACTCATTCTTGGTAAGAATTAAAAGGAATTGAAAGCATGAACAAGAAAATGGGAAGAAAAAGCAAAACAGGGGAAACTGAGCATGCTTGCTGTTCGGATTTTCTGGGTTCGGTAAATTAGGGTTTGTATTTTTTTGATATTTTTCCTAGAAACTAGACTTCAATATGAGAATTTTGGTTTTTGAATCACCCAAAACCGATAAGCGGTTAAAAAGATAAAATTCGGTGAAGTTTACTGTTCTGTGTTGATCTCTGTTTCAGCATGGTTTCGGGATTTATCAAATTTGATCAAAATTTTGTTCTAGTTGTATAAGTTAGTTATTTTATTCATAAATTAGATATATTGGTTGAAATAAAACAATTGGGATCACTTCCAAATTCCTTACCAAACTCAAGTTATGATTTTCTAATCTAACTTGATATTAAGGAATTTATTGCCTAAGAGAAATATAGTATCAAAGGATGGTTATGGATTATGAAAATCTCTTAAGGCATGGAATACTAGAAACGAATTTGATAAGGACATGATTATGGAGTTGAATTTTGGAGAAAATGATTATGGAAATGATATTAAAAATTAAGGATATGTTGTTTTGAGTATGAGAAATTAGTATATGGGGTAGATTTATGGGACTTAAGTTACATTCAAAATTGTGTAATGCTTTGAGCATGTATAGATACTAATTATTGTTAATCTCTAGGCCACGTAGATCCGACGTCACCTATGGATCCCGAAGTTTCAAGTCGAGGTGTACAGTGAGATCATCTCAAGGATTGTGAGTAGACGACAACTATAGTTATATGAAATTTCTTTAATTATAATTATATATATATATATATATTTTTAGCATGATATTTATTTTATGCATTAAAGGTATATACGATATTTAATTATATAAATTGATTTGTTATTAAAGTAGTTTTATTTCAAGAAATATTATATCGAGTAAGTTGGTAGATTTTATGAAATATGATTTTACATAGAATTTGACGTACATGGTTTTGGCTCCACCTGACTTAATGTATGAGATTATTTCCTTGACCGGAATACGGGAGCTGCGTGCTACGCCTTTGTGGCGGGAGCCACCTCCAGAGTCCTCATTCCGTGATATTAGACCGGAATACGGGAGCTGCGTGCTACGCCTTTGTGGCGGGAGCCACCTCCAGAGTCCCCATTCCGTGATATTATACTGGGGTATGGGAGCTGCGTGCTACGCCTTTGTGGTGGGAGCCACCTCCAGAGTCCCTATCCCGTTATATTTGCCTTTTGGGGGCACATCATAGAGACACATATGCCTTTGGGGCGTCCTATGGTGGTATTGGCCTTTGGGGCCGGCTACTAGTATGCCTACATGGATATTGCCTGGTTATTTCATGGATGTACTCTTGTGCACGACAGAAAGTTGGAGCCCAATTATACGTAACTTGAATTACTTCACAGATTTTATACATTGATTTAATATTATAATATTGTTATGCAATTGAAAACTTTGCTACGTCTTTGAATTACTCATTATGGTTTTACTATTATTTATTTTGAAAACGTCTATTATGTTTTAAAGGAGTTGGAGCCCAATTATACGAAACTTGATTTACTTTACAGATTTTATACATTGATTTAATATTATAATATTGTTATACATTTGAAAACTTTGCTACGCCTTTGAATTAGTTATTATGATTTTACTATTATTTATTTTGAAAATGTAAATTATGCTCTACAGACTACCATTATAGTTTTCACACGCTTTAAAAGTTGTTTACTCACTGAGATATTCATATATCTCACCATTTCATATTCTCATTTTCAGGTGATAGTTAGGTGTTGGGATTGCAACCTTCCTCTATTCTCTGCTTCAAATAGTATTGTGACGTGGTGGGCATCATAGTAAAAATTTATTGAAGTCTTGATCTTTTGATGTTTTTATCTAGTAAACCTTGCTGAGATAGGTTTACTTTTGGATATATTGTATATATTTGAATATATGAGACAATAGATCAATATGTTTTGATTTGAGCATAAATTGATCATGAATAATTTTTGAATATGCATGGATATATGTGGTAATAGTATTGAGAAATACTGCTGGTTGAGGATATAAAATTGAGTGTTATTTGCAGGAGGGTTATAGTTGAGATAGAAAGGAAACTCTGCCGGATTTTAGGTAGATTATCCGGACAGGGTGTTACAATTTGGTATCAGAGCAAGGTTATAGGTCCTGTAGACTTAGAAACTATTTGTGGAAGTATTAAAATATTGTCACTTGCGTAGGAAATCAGACACGATGCCATCACGTCGAAGAGGAAAGCTTAGAATCAATCCCCTAGCCCAAAATAGGGATAGGAATAGAAATGTGGATATTGATGAGCAAATTGGAGAACAAGCTTCAGCTGCTGGTTCATGTTCAGTTGCTGCACCCTCAGCAGCACCTCCAGCAGCTGATCGTAATTTAGCTGAGGCAGTTGCGGCCTTGGCAAGAGTAATTTCCGCTTTGACTGCCCCTGCTGAAAAGGGGATAGTTGATTACTGTAAAGATTTGAAGAATATGGGTTGCAAGATTTTCACAGGGTCTTTGGAATCAGATTTAGCTTGGTCATGGCTACAAAAATTTGAGACTACTTCCATTACTCTTCAGATTCCCGAGCCTATGAGGTTACCATGTGCGGTGCAATTTTTGGAGGATCATGCACACACATGGTGGAAAACTACTGTGCAAAGGTATGTTGGACGTCCTGCCATAACCTGGGCAGATTTTCGAAGAGAGTTTGAAGAAAAATACTATTCTCGGGCCTTGCGGGAAAAGAAATGGACTGAGTTTATGAATTTAAAACAGGGTGGTATGTCAGTAGCAGAGTACGAGCAAAAATTCAGTGAACTATCAGAATTTGCTCCATCGATAGTAGCCAACGATGCTGATAGATGCAAGAAATTCCAAGATGTGCCACATGTTAGTATTCGAGATAGGTTGACGACCCTAGATACAGATGACTTTAATAAATGGGTCAACATGGCAATTAAAGCTGAACAGAATCTGAAAGAAATGAAAGATAGAGAAGAGATGTTCAGAAAAAGAAAAGGGCAATTCTCCAGTGAGGACATGAGGCCTAAGAAAAGTTATGTAGAAAGCAGTGTCAGTGGTTCCAAACCCTTGAGATTTCAGGAGGGATTAGACAGAAAACCTATTAGTGGTTCTTCTAGTGGATTTATCATTGGACCTCAACAGCAGATTAGATTGCCACCTGGGAGGTCAGGAGGATCTCGTACATTGACTTATCCTCAGTGTCCCCATTGTGGGAAGAATCACCCTGGTGAATGTTGGAGACTACAGGGTGTGTGTTTTTACTGCAAAGAACCGGGACACATGAAACGGGATTGTCCCAAGCTGGAGAACAAGGGAGTTACTAGTCAGTTGTCAGTGGGTCAAAAAGAAAGGACCCAACCTACTGCTGCACATCAGCCGACAGCAGTTAGAGATAGAATTGGGGTACAATCTCAAGTTGGTTCATCTACTGGCCCTCGACAGAGTGGACAACCTGGTAGACCTCGAACTACAGCCAGAATTTATGCTATGACCCAACAACAGGCTCAGGCTACTCCTGAAGTGGTTACAGGTACTCTCCCAATTTCTAAGGCAAATGCTAGGATCTTAATAGATCCAGGTGCAACTCATTCTTTTGTTGCTAATTCATATGTCATGCATTTGGGTAGAGAGTCTAGGAGGTTAGACATCCCTATGGTCGTTAGTACCCCAATGGGAGAAACTTTGAAAATTGATGTGGTTTATCCGGATTGTACCGTTATGGTTCAGGAGCATGAATTACCAGTTAATTTGTTTCCATTAGGAATGTATGATTTCGACGTGATTTTGGGAATGGATTGGTTGTCTAAAAACAATGCAGTGATAGATTGTTTTTCCAAAACTGTGACTTTTAAGAAGTCAGGAGATTTGGAGTTTACTTTTCAAGGAGAAAGGAAAGTTTTACCTTCTTGCCTTATCTCCAAGATGGCAGCCAATAGATACTTGCAAAAAGGGTATTCTGCTTACCTTGCTTATGTGATTAACAAGGACATACATGAGGCAAAGTTGGAAACTATACCTGTGGTCAAAGAGTTTCCTGAGATCTTTCCTGAAGAATTGGTCGGTTTACCTCCTGACAGGGAATTGGAGTTTACTATTGACTTAATCCCTGGCAGTGCTCCTATTTCTCAGGCACCCTATAGAATGGCACCTTCGGAGCTAAAGGAATTGAAAGTGCAGTTGCAAGACCTAGTTGACAAAGGTTTCATTCGGCCTAGTACTTCACCTTGGGGAGCACCGGTTTTATTTGTAAAGAAAAAGGATGGATCTTTACGATTGTGTATCGACTACCGGCAATTGAACAAGGTCACCATTAAGAATAAGTATCCTTTGCCAAGGATTGATGACTTGTTTGATCAGTTGCAAGGTGCGAGTGTGTTCTCCAAAATAGACTTAAGATCGGGTTATCATCAATTGAAGATTAAAGAATCTGATATTCCAAAGACTGCTTTTAGAACTCGATATGGTCATTATGAATTCTTAGTTATGCCTTTTGGGCTAACTAATGCACCTGCAGTCTTTATGGATTTGATGAATAGGGTGTTTCGACCCTACTTAGATAAGTTTGTTATTGTTTTCATCGATGACATCCTAGTTTATTCCAGGAATAAGAATGATCATGTAAGCCATTTGAGAACGGTGTTGCAGACTATGCGTGAAAAGCAACTTTATGCTAAATTTTCCAAGTGTGAATTCTGGCTAGACAAAGTAGCATTCCTTGGTCATGTAGTATCTAAGGAAGGGATTTTTGTGGATCCACAAAAGATAGAAGCTGTAGTTGCTTGGGAAAGACCCACTAATGTCACAGAAATTAGGAGCTTTCTCGGATTGGCAGGGTACTATCGAAGATTCGTGGAAGGATTTTCCATGATTGCCTCTCCTTTGTCAAAATTAACAAGGAAGCATGCTAAGTTTGAGTGGACTGATGAATGTGAGCAAGCTTTCCAAGAGCTCAAGCGTAGATTGACCACAGCACCAGTTCTTACACTACCATCAGGGAATGGAAGCTTTGTGGTATACAGTGATGCCTCGAGGCGAGGTTTGGGTTGCGTTTTGATGCAACATTGGAAGGTGATAGCTTATGCTTCTCGACAACTGAAACAGCATGAGCAAAACTATCCCACTCATGATTTAGAGTTAGCGGCAGTGGTGTTTGCACTGAAAATTTGGAGGCATTATTTATTTGGAGAAAAATGTACAATCTACACTGATCATAAGAGTCTGAAATATCTGATGGATCAGAAAGAATTAAATTTGAGGCAAAGGAGATGGTTGGAATTGATAAAAGATTATGACTGTGTAATTGACTATCACCCAGGAAAGGCCAATGTAGTGGCCGATGCTCTTAGTAGAAAGTCTTCTAGTTCTCTTGCTCATATCCGAGCAATTCAGAAACCCTTACAAAATGAGTTGAAGTCTTTACCTTTAGAATTGATGATTGATGAGAATAATCTCCTGATAGCCCACTTGAAGGTTAAACCGATTCATATTGATTGGATACGTGAAGCACAAAATAATGACCCTATGTTGGTAAAGTTAAAGCAAGAAGTAAATGATGGTGTGAGGACTGACTTTCAAATAAAAGATGAGGATGTATTGATAATGAAAAATAGGCTTTGTGTGCCTCAGGATGAAGAACTCCGGAAGGTGATTTTGGAGGAAGCTCATAATGCACCATACGCGTTACATCCTGGTAGTGTGAAGATGTATCGAACCTTAAGAGAACATTATTGGTGGCAAGGTATGAAATGGGACATAGCTGAGTTTGTTTCTAGATGCTTGGTATGCCAACAAATTAAAGCCGAGCATCAAAAACCTTCTGGGAAATTGAACCCTCTACCTATTCCTCAATGGAAATGGGAAGATATTGCTATGGATTTCGTTTCGGGATTACCAAGAACACAGTCTGGTTATGATAGTATTTGGGTGATTGTTGATCGTCTGACAAAATCAGCTCACTTTTTGCCAGTTAAGAAGACTTTTTCCATGGAAAGATTGGCTAAACTTTATGTGAATGAAATTGTTAGGTTACATGGTGCCCCAGTATCGATTGTATCTGATCGAGACCCCCGATTCACATCTCGATTTTGGCCAAGTTTGCAGAATGCTATGGGCACTAAACTCAAGTTTAGTACTGCTTTTCATCCTCAGACAGATGGACAATCTGAACGGACAATTCAAATTTTGGAAGATATGCTCAGATCTTGTATTATGGAATTCAAAGGAAACTGGGATGAACACTTGCCCCTAGCAGAGTTTGCGTATAACAATAGTTATCAGTCCAGTATCGACATGGCTCCGTTTGAAGCTTTGTATGGAAGAAAGTGTAGAACTCCAGTGTGTTGGGATGATACAGATGAAAGGAAATTACTAGGTCCAGAAATTGTTATGATGACTGCAGACAAAGTTAAGGTAATTCGGGAAAAGATAAAAATAGCTCAAGATCGACAAAAGAGCTATGCAGATAATCGGAGAAAAGATTTAGAGTTTGAAATTGGTGATATGGTGTTTTTAAAAGTGACTCCTTGGAAAGGAGTAATCCGGTTTGGAAGACGAGGAAAGTTGGGCCCTCGATATATAGGGCCGTATGAGATCATTGAACGGATTGGCCCAGTTGCTTATAGATTGGCCTTACCAGAAGAATTGTCACGAATTCATAATGTGTTCCATGTTTCCATGCTCCGAAAGTACATTTTCGATTCTTCACATATATTGAAGGATTTGCCTATGGAAATTGAGGAAAACTTAACTTATGAAGAGCAGCCGGTTGAGATTTTGGATAGAAGGGACCAAGTTCTAAGGACTAAGACTATTCCATTAGTGAAAGTTCTTTGGAGGAATCAATTATACGAAGAAGCTACATGGGAAAGGGAGGAAGATATGCAGACTCAATATCCTCACTTATTCAATCAAGTTGGTAAGTAAATTTCGAGGACGAAATTTTTCTATGGGGGGTAAGTTGTAACAACCGAGGTTACGTATAATCATGTAAAGTTAAATCCCAAAAATTTTAAGGACGAACTTGAAAATTGGTAAGAAGTTATAAGTGAAGGAAATAAAAGAAGAAAGGATCAAAATGAACATATTAAAAAAGTTTAGGGGCTTAATGGTTATTTCTAAAAAGTTGAGGGACTAATATGCAATTATCCCAAAAACAAGAAAAATATCACTTATTCATCTTTCTCTCCCGAAATCCCTAGACATTTTCATTCCCTTCTTCAAGTGGCAGCAGCTCCCAACATCCCTCTCTCTCAAAATTCTCTTCAAACAACTCAACCAAAAATCTCAACAATAATTACATCCAAGGTTAGTTTCTTGATAAATTCTTCATTTTCTTTAGATATTCTACTAGGGCATGCTAAGATCTTAGCTCCATAAACATGTTAAGGTCTGAAATCCATCTATTAAGTATGAATTTTATTCATTCTTGGTAAGAATTAAAAGGAATTGAAAGCATGAACAAGAAAATGGGAAGAAAAAGCAAAACAGGGGAAACTGAGCATGCTTGCTGTTCGGATTTTCTGGGTTCGGTAAATTAGGGTTTGTATTTTTTTGATATTTTTCCTAGAAGCTAGACTTCAATATGAGAATTTTGGTTTTTGAATCACCCAAAACCGATAAGCGGTTAAAAAGATAAAATTCGGTGAAGTTTACTGTTCTGTGTTGATCTCTGTTTCAGCATGGTTTCGGGATTTATCAAATTTGATCAAAATTTTGTTCTAGTTGTATAAGTTAGTTATTTTATTCATAAATTAGATATATTGGTTGAAATAAAACAATTGGGATCACTTCCAAATTCCTTACCAAACTCAAGTTATGATTTTCTAATCTAACTTGATATTAAGGAATTTATTGCCTAAGAGAAATATAGTATCAAAGGATGGTTATGGATTATGAAAATCTCTTAAGGCATGGAATACTAGAAACGAATTTGATAAGGACATGATTATGGAGTTGAATTTTGGAGAAAATGATTATGGAAATGATATTAAAAATTAAGGATATGTTGTTTTGAGTATGAGAAATTAGTATATGGGGTAGATTTATGGGACTTAAGTTACATTCAAAATTGTGTAATGCTTTGAGCATGTATAGATACTAATTATTGTTAATCTCTAGGCCACGTAGATCCGACGTCACCTATGGATCCCGAAGTTTCAAGTCGAGGTGTACAGTGAGATCATCTCAAGGATTGTGAGTAGACGACAACTATAGTTATATGAAATTTCTTTAATTATAATTATATATATATATATTTTTAGCATGATATTTATTTTATGCATTAAAGGTATATACGATATTTAATTATATAAATTGATTTGTTATTAAAGTAGTTTTATTTCAAGAAATATTATATCGAGTAAGTTGGTAGATTTTATGAAATATGATTTTACATAGAATTTGACGTACATGGTTTTGGCTCCACCTGACTTAATGTATGAGATTATTTCCTTGACCGGAATACGGGAGCTGCGTGCTACGCATTTGTGGCGGGAGCCACCTCCAGAGTCCCCATTCCGTGATATTAGACCGGAATACGGGAGCTGCGTGCTACGCCTTTGTGGCGGGAGCCACCTCCAGAGTCCCCATTCCGTGATATTATACTGGGGTATGGGAGCTGCGTGCTACGCCTTTGTGGTGGGAGCCACCTCCAGAGTCCCTATCCCGTTATATTTGCCTTTTGGGGGCACATCATAGAGACACATATGCCTTTGGGGCGTCCTATGGTGGTATTGGCCTTTGGGGCCGGCTACTAGTATGCCTACATGGATATTGCCTGGTTATTTCATGGATGTACTCTTGTGCACGACAGAAAGTTGGAGCCCAATTATACGTAACTTGAATTACTTCACAGATTTTATACATTGATTTAATATTATAATATTGTTATGCAATTGAAAACTTTGCTACGTCTTTGAATTACTCATTATGGTTTTACTATTATTTATTTTGAAAACGTCTATTATGTTTTAAAGGAGTTGGAGCCCAATTATACGAAACTTGATTTACTTTACAGATTTTATACATTGATTTAATATTATAATATTGTTATACATTTGAAAACTTTGCTACGCCTTTGAATTAGTTATTATGATTTTACTATTATTTATTTTGAAAATGTAAATTATGCTCTACAGACTACCATTATAGTTTTCACACGCTTTAAAAGTTGTTTACTCACTGAGATATTCATATATCTCACCATTTCATATTCTCATTTTCAGGTGATAGTTAGGTGTTGGGATTGCAACCTTCCTCTATTCTCTGCTTCAAATAGTATTGTGACGTGGTGGGCATCATAGTAAAAATTTATTGAAGTCTTGATCTTTTGATGTTTTTATCTAGTAAACCTTGCTGAGATAGGTTTACTTTTGGATATATTGTATATATTTGAAGATATGAGACAATAGATCAATATGTTTTGATTTGAGCATAAATTGATCATGAATAATTTTTGAATATGCATGGATATATGTGGTAATAGTATTGAGAAATACTGCTGGTTGAGGATATAAAATTGAGTGTTATTTGCAGGAGGGTTATAGTTGAGATAGAAAGGAAACTCTGCCGGATTTTAGGTAGATTATCCGGACAGGGTGTTACAATCTTTGCAGTTTTCCTCAAATTTGCAAAATTTACCCTTTTTAACCAAAAACCCTAATTTTCGGTTTTTCTTCCAAATTGACTCTTCCTTTGGTTCTGCTTCCAATTGGCCTTTCCAATATCCGTAGTCATAAATTATATTCCTTTTGGAACCTTCAATTTCGACCAATTTGATCGTTTAAGCACTTTTCTCCAAATTTATCGAATTAGGGTTTCCCCTACACTGAAATTTTCGTAATCCCTCTTCCGAACTCCATATCTTTCGTTGTAGACCTTGGATTATCAAAATTCTTTCACCATTGTTCAATTCAACTTCAAATCTTGATTTTGACTAAGGGTTGACGTTTTAGTAGTTGACTTTTTGTGGTTGACTTTTTTGGGGTTGACTTTTTTCAGATTGCTTTTTCAAGCTAACCTCTTAAACAAAGTCTTGGAGTACCATCTGCAAGATGAGAAGAGATTTTTTGCATTCTAAAAAAGCACAAGGAAGAATTTACCTGGTTTAGGGGTCCGGACAAAATTAGGTGTCTACACTCAACATGGAAATTCACATTCTTTTATTAGTAAAATGTTAGTTAAATATTTGAAGCTGCGAATTCACATGATAGACGGGCTTTTTGGTCTTGGTAACCATCATGGGATGTAAAGTAGCAGCACTGAATCTATGGCCAGTCTAATGTTTATTTATTGCTATGGTGTGATGATATTCTCTACTAAAGAGGAATCGTCGATTTTTTATTTGAATACTGATGGAAAAAATTGATCAAAATGCCGAACTTTGCAAATTATGTATCAAAATACGCTTATTTTTACCAATTGGGAAGTCGCCATATCATATGGCGACTTCCCACCTAAAAAATTCAAATTTTTTTTTCAAAATGAAGCACAGAAGTCGCCATATGATATGGCGACTTCTGTGCTTCATTTTAAAAAAAATTGCATTTTGCACAAGGGAAGTCGTCATATCATATGGCGACTTCCCTTGTGCAAAATGCAATTCTTTTTGCATTTTTTTTGTAATTTTTACTTTAATTATATTAATTTTTAATTATATATAAAAATAAAAAAAATATTACTTTTATTTTTTATAAGCCTAAATAAATATTTTTTATAATAATTTTTTTTATATATATAAAATATATATATATAATTTTAAAATTGATCTTTTGGTACAAATGATGGGATTTATCAGCAGATTGAACAGTCTCAAAGGATTGGATTTATCAGGAGAAAAATGACAATCAGATTGAACAGTTTCAAGGATGGGATATATCAATAGATTTTGCTGAGTCAGTAATTAGTTTTTCAGTCAATTAAGAGTTTGAAGAAAAATGGGAATCAGATTCAACACTTTCAAAGGTATGGGACTTGTCAGCAGAAAAATGGGAATCAGAATCAACAGTTTCAAAGGATGTGATTTATCAACTGAAAAATGAGAATCAAAATCAACAGTTTTTCACCATGATGGGATTTATGAGCAAAAAAATCTGAATCAGAATCAACATTTTTTCACCATGATTGGATTTATCAACAAAAAAATGAGAATCATATTCAATAGTTTCAAGGATGGGATATATCAGTAGATTTTTGATGAGTCATTAATCAGTTTTTCAGTCAATGAAGAGTTTGAAGAAAAATGGGAATTATATTCAACATTTTCAAAGGATGGGACTTGTCAGCAGAAAAATGGGAATCAGAATCAATAGTTTCAAAGGATGGGATTTATCAGCTGAAAAAATGGGAATCAGAATCAACAGTTTTTCACCATGATGGGATTTATGAGCAAAAAAATCCGAATCAGAATCAACAGTTTTTCACCATGATTGGATTTATCAGCAGAAAAATGAGAATCAGATTCAACAGTTTCAAAGGATGGGACTTGTCAGCTGAAAAATATCATATTCAACAATTTTTCACCATGATGGGATTTATGAACAAAAAAATGGGAATCAGAATCAACAGTTTTTCACCATGATTTGATTTATCAGCAAAAAAATGGGAATCAGATTCAACAGTTTCAAAGGATAGGACTTGTCAGCAGAAAAATGGGAATCAGATTCAACAGTTTCAAAGGATGGGACTTATCAGCTGAAAAATGGGAATTAGATTCAACAATTTTCACCATATTTTACTCAATAAACCATTATAAATATGATATTTCCTTCCTCATTCTCTCCTCATTCTCAATCTTAGTTGTTATTTTCTGGTGTTAGTGATAATACCTTGTCATTCTCATCCTTCTCTATTTCTTATTTCTTGTGCTGAGTGATAATACCTTCGTTCTCATCCTTCTCACTTTCATTACTACACAACATGAGCAACAAAGTGGTCTCATTGGTCTACTATAATGTCCAAATTCATAATACTGATGAAGGTGCTACCTTTGACTGTGAACGTCCTAAAAGCTTTCATGTTGGTGAAGACGTCAAATTAGAGGAACTGAAGGTGATAATTCATACAAAAATCAAAGCTGGAAATACAAAAAGAGTTTCAGAGATTAAGTATAAGCTTTCTCTTTCTATTGGTGAAGGATGTGTCCGATATAGGACTTATCCACTAGAAGATGATGATGATGTGAGAGGAATGTTTCATGCTCACGAGACATTTGGAAATGTTGGTGTACTTGAGTTATATGCTGACATTGAGGATTGTGGGCTTCCAGAAGATGATGATTCTCAGCCGTTGTATTATGTTCCCGCTTATACAATGTTCCCCCAAAAGAAGTTCCATCTCAAGCTACAACGTTTCATAATTCATTTGTCTCACCAACAATTCTTACTGCCCTGGATGATGTGCCAGATGATGTGCCAGCTGGTGATGATCATGTTAAGTCATGTGGAGCCCATGGTGAATATATTGGTGACTTTAGTGAGCAAGAAGAAGAGTATGCTGATTCGCAAATGACAGTAATGAGAGCGATGATTCTGACCGAGACGTTGGCCCTGATATCAACACTTATGGAGTTCTTCCCCCTTATGAGCCTGCATCCCATGTGCGCACCCTGGATCTGGATGCAATGCAAGTGCCAAAATTTCCTGAATATGGTCATACATTTGCTGCACCTCTGAGTTGGAATCCATCTACAGTTGATCTCTATGTTGGGTTACAATTTCCAACGAAAAAGGCTGTGCTTTCAGCTGTTAAGCACTACAACATCAAAAACTCTGTAGATTATAGAGTTATTGAATCCGAGCCAACCAAATACATGGCAAGTGTCCAATGTATAGGAAAGGGTGCAATTGTAGAATAAGGGCAACATTCATGAAGAAGAAACAAGTATGGGAGATCAGAAAATATAATGGGCCTCATACTTCCACATCGGGAAGAATTTCACAGGATCATTGCATATTAGATTCTAACATGATCTGTTCATGCATTTTGTCATTGGTCCAAGCAAATCCGGAGATTTTCGTTTCAGTTTTGATCGCTGAGATATGAATCCAGTATGGATACATCATTTCTTATAGGAAAGCATGGAAAGCAAAGCAAAAGGAAATTATTCGAGTCTTTGGCGATTGGGATAGATCGTACAATGATCTACCTAAATGGTTGGGTGCAATGCAACATTTCGTTCCTGGTACAATTGTGGAATTGCAAATGGTACCTGCATATCACGATGATCGAATGGTCCAGGGTAAGAGAATATTCCATCGACTCTTTTGGACATTTAAGTCGTACATTGAAGGGTTTCCGTATTGTAAACCTATTGTAAAAATAGACGGTACATTCTTATATGGAAAATACAAAGGAACATTGTTGTTAGCTATTGCACAAGATGGCAACTGAAATATACTATCGATTGCCTTTGCCATTGTGGAGGGTGAGACAGCGGAGGCTTGGTCCTTCTTTCTCACTAATTTGCATACACATGTGACAACACAACCTGGCATATACTTAGTGTCTGATCGACATGAATCCATCAAAGCTGCAATCAGACGCCATGGTAGTGGATGGAATCCTCCAAATGCATACTCTGTGTACTGCATTTGACACATTGCAGCTAACTTTATGAAAAGGTTTAATAATAAGGAATTGCGTCGAGAAATTGTCAACATAGGTATGGAATCGGATCATAGTTATTTTATCTCTTATATTTCCTTTAATATATAAAATAATACTGAAATTAACAAGTTTTTTTTTTAATTTTATCAGGATACGAGTTGAGGTGATCCCATTTTCATTGGATGTATGAGATTCTTCGTGGAGAAAACGCAGAGGCGGCTAATTGGCTTGATAGGATCCCCAAGGAGAAGTAGACCCAATCATATGATAAAGGAAGACGCTATGGGCATATGACAACCAATCTAGCTGAATCTATCAATTCAGTGTTGAAGGGGACGCGCCATATTCCCATTACTGCTTTGGTGCAGGCAATATATTATAGGTTCGCTGAACTTTTTGTTAAGATGGGCAATAAGCAACAAAGAATGATCGAGGGAGGGCACACATATTGTGAAATAGTCACAATGGCAATGCAAGAAAATCGTAGGAAAGCTAACTCCCACTCGGTTCGTAATTTTACGCACGCAAATCAATCTTTTTTGATTGAGGAGTTACTTGACCTAGAAGAGGGAGTTGCTGCAATGAAGTACAAAGTAAATCTTAGTGAGATGTGGTGTAATTGTGGGAAGTTTCAAGCACAAAGGTTTCCTTGTTCACATGTAGTTGCTGCTTGTGCACATATCCATGTAGATTGCATGCAATATGTGGGCAATGTCTATAAACTTGACACTATATTCAATGTTTATAGGCATGAGTTTGAAGCAGTTGCAAATGAACGTTATTGGCCTCAATATAATGGACCAGAAGTGTGTCATAATCCAGAAATGCGAAGAGATCCACATGGTCGGCCAAAATCAAGTCGTATTCGTAATGAAATGGACCTCAGGGAGAAAAGCCAACCAAAACGTTGTGGATTATGCAGAAATGAAGGTCATAACCGTCGAAAATATCCTTATCAGCCTGGCATATCGGGGGAGAGCTCGCATCAACAATGAACCAATTACATGTTCTGCACCTGTAATATTTACATATTTCACATTCCATGTTATATGCTGATTTATTCTTATTTATTATTACATTCTTATTTATCTTTATATAAATAAATAATTAATTATATATATAAAAATAATAATATTATAAAAAATATATATTATTTAGGCTTTTAAAATAATTTAAAATATATATTTTTTAAATTAAATAACATAATTAAATAATTAATTATTAAATTAAATAATTAAAAAAAAAAGGTGTTGGGAAGTCGCTATATCATATGGCGACTTCCCAACACCTTAAAAAAAAAAATCAAAAAATTACATTGGAAAGTCGCCATATGATATGGCGACTTCCCAGTGGTTTTATTATTATTATTTTTTTTTTCATTTTCAAGTTCGAAAGTCGCCATAAGTTGAAAAGTCGTCATATCATATGACGACTTTCCAACGATATTAAAAAAAAAAAAAACACATTTTGGTATATAAATACAAAAGATAGGTAGTTTGATAATTAAAAAAATTAAAAGCAATATCCGGATAAAAAAACCGAACTTTATGTTCTTTCTTTTTTCTGCATGTACAATTAGCTTTATTGATATATAATTTTTCAATTTATCATTTATCAATGTAAATTATTTTGGCTCCGTTTAGTGTTTTTGCTTTTTACTTTTTATCATTTGCCTCTTACTTTTAGTTATTTTTTACTTTTCACTTTCTATTTAAAAAACATACAAAATAAAAACCCCAATCAGACGAAACCTTAAATTTAAACAAAAACCCTAATTTACTCGTTAAAAACAAAAATATATAAAAAGGTTAAGAGTTTTGTTCATTTTGAGAAATGTTATATATGTCATTATCATCTCTATGCATATAATAAATAATTTTGACAGACAAATAATGACACAAACTGTCACAAGTACTGTGAAGAAGAAAAGTTTTTTCTTTTGGTTTGTGTACTTTTCCTAAAAATTGAAGTCAAAACCAAAAGAAGAAAAGATATTGTAATAATTTATAGGTTGAATGTATATATGGTTGTACTCTTTTTCACTAATAGAAAAGTTATAATAGATGGAGTTCCTCACTTTGCCACTACAATAATATGCTCAATCCTAGAGGTGGCAATTGGGCGGGTTCGGGCGGGTTCGGGTCGGGTTCATTCGGGTTCGGGCTCATTCGGGTTCGGGCTCATTCGGGCTCGGGCTCATTTGGGTTCGGGCCCATCCGGGTTCGGGCTCATTCGGGTTCGGGTCCATTCGGGTTCGGGCTCATTCGGGTTCGGGTCCATTCGGGTTCGGGCTCATTCGGGTTCGGGCCCATTCGGGTTCGGGCCCATTCGGGTTCGGGCCCATTCGGGTTCGGGTTCGGGTTCGGTCTGGGTTCGGGTTCGGTCTGGATTCAGGTATGTTTTACATCATTTTATTTTATATTAGATGTAATCATTTTTACGTAATTTAAATATTTATATATAAAAACAAATTATTAATTTATTATTATTTTTATACTTTTGCTATTATATGATATTTTTAATTATATTTATTTTTTAAAATTAATATTTGTTAGCACCAAAAGAATAAGAAATTAATTTGTTATATAAAATCAAATTTTGAAATAATTTATTATAAAAAATATGATATATTATAAATTAATCATATTGATATTTAAAATAATTGATTTGATGAACTCGAATTTCAAAATATAAATACATTATAATTTATATTCACTATAAAATAAAAAACTTTTAAAAATAAATTCTGCCCTTCATCTATTCGTTTATATACTTATAAAATGCAAAAATTTTATGCTTATAGTCAAGATATATATATATATATATATATATATATATATATATCGAGTACTTATATTTTTTCATCAGTATAAAGTATAAATTATAAAGTAGTACTAAAAAAATATAATTTATATTTAAATTATACGTAATAAATATATAATTAATATGATTATTTATTAATATATAATAAATATACCCAAAACCAAAAGGCCATAAAACCCAAAACCCCATTAAACCCACCCTCTAAAATAAAATCCCATGAAAGCCATAATCCAATTAAACCCACTCTAACCTAACCGTATAAGTATAACCCAAAAGGCCAAAATAATTGAATTATTGTCAAATTTTTTTACCCTTAAAGAATAATTGAATTATTGTCAATTTTTTTTCACATCTCTAAAATTTTCAAGAATTTAAAATATTTAGATTGTAAATTCATCATGATATGAGACGTTAAACTTATAACTTATAAGTAGAGGTGGTCATGGGCCGGGCCGCGGCCCGGTATTTTTTTTTCCTCTGTCCAGGCCCAGCCCTGGGTAGTCCAAGCCCGCCCGTTTAGGCCCGAATTACTGTTCATTGGAATAAAAAAATAATTTTTTATTTTTTTATAATTAAAATTAAATAAAATAAATATTATTATAATAAAAATCACTGTTCCGGGCCGGGCCGGCCCGGAACATAAATTATCCTGCCCAGGCCCGGCCCGTATTGGGCCGGGCCTGCCGGGTCGGGCGGGCTGCCCGGCCCGTGAGCAGGTCTACTTATAAGTACAAAATATAATTTACTTTTTGATAAAATTATTATTTCATCATCATATATATATTTTAAATTTTAATTAAATTATTTAAAAAAATTAGAATAAAATTAATAATTAAAGTTATTGCTTTGTAAAAAAAAAAAATTAATTAATTGCAATTTGATTTTTTTTATTTTTAGTATTAAATTCGGGTTCGGGTTCGGGCCGGTCTCGGGTTCGGGTCCATTCGGGTTCGGGCTCATTCGGGTTCGGGCTCATTCGGGTTCGGGCCCATTCGGGTTCGGGTCCATTCGGGTTCGGGTCCATTCGGGTTCGGGCCCATTCGGGTTCGAGCCCATTCGGGTTCGGGCCCATTCGGGTTCGGGTTTTTTCGGGTTCGGGTTTTTGACTTTTTGGTCAAATCGGGTTTGGGCGGGTTCGGGTTCGGGTTTTTCTGGGCGGGTTTTCGGGTTCGGGTTCATTTTGCCACCTCTACTCAATCCCAACCCTCATTGGCTTTGATATATATATATATATATATATATATATATATATATATATATATATATATATATATATTCCTTTGTTTTTGTCTTCTTCTTCTTCCTTTTTTTTCTTCTGCGTTTAGGTGATAAATATATGCATAAAACACCATAGACTCTAGTGTTTGTACCTTGTTTCTTTGATGATATATTTAAGTTTTATCATAAATGCCAATTAAGTATTAACATAGATAGCATGAATGTTAGGTAAATTCTCGAAAGTTGCAGGTTTGAGAGGATTTAAGCGTTTAATATCCTCTTCAGCTGAGTTAAATAGATAAAGGTTGAGGGGGTTAAAGATAGATTAAGAATCTATAAAAAATTTATTAAATAAACTTAAGTTCCTCATTTTAATTTATTTTGATGCAAAGAAATAAAGCTTTTAAATCTTTGTACCATTGATAAACTTAAGTTCCTCATTTTAATTTATTTCGATGCAAAGAAGTAAAGCTCTTAAATCTTTATACCATTAATTAAGAATTAAGATTTAGAAAGCCTTTAAACCTGGTTAATCTGTTTATGCATGTAACTAGGTCTTTAAACAATTTCATATTAATTTTGGGACAATTTGTGAACATTCCTTCCAAACTTTTTGAAGATACAATTTTAGATGATTTTTGGGAATGACGTAAATCATCTCCAAAACTTTTGAAGACGACTTTTTAATTTTTATGAACGATTCAATTCCTTTAAATTTTGTAGTGACAATTTCGCATTAAACTTTAGTGTTATCTTTTAATAATAAAAAATGATTTATAAGGTTTTAGATTTGAATATTCACAGAACCAGTCTCATCATCTTAAATTAATGAAATGAAGTTGGAAAAAATACCTACGAGATTAAGATAATGATCCTCACAAGCTCACATCAGAATTTTTAAAATCTCATTTCTCATGTTTAAAAATATAATTTTTGTTAACAAATGCCTTAAGACATTAATTAAATTATTATATTATAATTTTTTACATTAAATATCATAAATAACAAATAATTTGATGATTTTTAACATATTAAACGAAAATATGACCTTTAGTGTAGTCATTTTGATGAGCCCTAAAAAGAAAAAAAAAATGCATGAAAAGAAGGAAAAAAAAAAAAAAACATAATTAACAGACTTGGGTCGGCAGTCCACCAGCTATGACCTCCAAACACAAAACGCAATAGACCAAAACTATAAATCTATAATCCATATTCCATAAATTCAGAGTTTAATTTAATTTATTTATACAATTATTTTTAAAAAATAACATTCAATAAATTTAAAATTTGAATCCCAACAAATTTGACATTAATCCATATTCCATAATTATTTTTGCATATTTTTAGACTATAATCTCTTTTGTACCCAAAAAAAAAAAATCCGTAATTCCATAAAAATAGCCTCACACCACACCCTTACCTTTACTCTTGCCTAGATATGATAATTTTAGATAAAACATAAAAATATGACATAAACATAACATGTTTATATACTAAACAAGAAAGCAATGCAATAAACATAATATGACACGTTTAAACACGATTAATATAACATGTTTAATACACGTATCATATTCGTATTTAAATTTTTAAAACATTTAATAATTTATTTTATATTTATATTTACACCACTAATATAAAATATGATAGACATACACCAATTAGTAACTACTTAACCTTACTCTTATCAAGGCTGAAGGGTATTTCTGTATTTAAAAGGATCAAAATGTGGCATGCTTGGAATCTCACAACAAATAAAAAGATGAAGACAAAATCATAAATGGCAGTGTCAGATGGCTGGTAACAGTTAGCTTTATATATAGTATAAATGGAAACAGACAGTTGCTTCCTTTTGACTTGGAATTAAATAAAGTCAGGCTCTGCTCTAACTCTCTCTTTCTCACTTCTTTCTATCTCATATTGTATCTGTTAATATATTTGCGTGTCAAACTTGGAGGCTTTCTTTTTCTTTTTTTTTTCTTTTGTTTTCATTTTTATGATAACGTAAGGTTATTCAACAAACTTAAAACCATTTCTGTCTTTAATGCTCAAACTTCTAACCAAATACCCACCAATTTAAAGCTTATTAATCACATTCTGTGCTTTCTACAAGAAACTGATGAATATTTTTATAGTTTTATATGATATTTTGGTGTGATGGTGGTGATGGTGATGGTGGTGGAGTGGGGGCTAAAGATTTGGGCCACTAAATTTGAGAAAAATGGTTGGCAAGAAATAACACTAATATTGAACGTATAGCGACGTTTTACAAAAAAACTCCGTTAAGTGAGTAAATTTTGAAGCGCCAAAATTTACCGCTACATTTTTCAAATGGTTTTTTACTCTCTACATTTAGCAGCGCCGCTAAGTGAAAAAATTAGCGGCGTTTCAAAGATAAAATGCTACAAATAATGAACGAGTAGCGACGTTTCTAGTGAGAAAACTTGATGCACTCAAAAGAGTATATCTTATTTAACCTTGCAATTAAGATGATCAATTATAGCAAAGTAGCATGCAAGGGTCAAATCCACAGCAATTGGTTTTTAGTTTATAAATTACTAGTTTAAAACTTAAATTCAAGAACAATAAAAGAAAAGGGGTTTTGAAATAATTATAAGTAAAGAAAACAAGATAAGTAAAAAGCAAATAAATAAGAAGTAATCAAATATGAGAAATGTATGGTTAAGGTTTTATTCTCAATCACTAGACAATGTTAAAAATCAAATTCAGATCTATCAACATTAATTAGCTATCAAAGTTAACAACCGTAGATAACAACATCCTGTGTTACCCCAATCCTTCCTTAGTTCGTTGTTAAGCAGGACGAACGCCACTAGTTAATCTCTAACTATCAAATAACCTAAGATAAACATCATTAGATTCAAAGTGATAGCATCTTTATGATAAGAAAGATAAGTTGATCTAAGCAACAAATACATAAACATGGATTCATTCAACTTATGTTATGTTCCACTTCATAATTCCTGAAAATCCAACATAATCATGAATTACAAATTGCCACTATTGAATAGAAATCAAGACAATTACACGGATCAAGATTCCTAAACTAGCATTAGATAATTATCAAGATCTATCTAGTTGGCCACCTAAACAAATCAAGACAATATCATGAACAATTCTTGTAGAAGAACATAAACAACTTTGATAGAAAACTAATATATAATAGAATCTGAAAATTAATTACATAACATGTCTATGGCTTTGAAATCACCCTTAACCAAAGAAAAGTTTAGCCTAACATAAGCATAAATAATATATACATAAAACTAATAAGAAAATAAAAGAATGGAGAAGAAAAAAAAAATTGATTATCCCTTGAGTCTCTTCCCAAAGATTATGATAGTTTGTGGCTCAAAAGATGATATTTATAGAGCTTTTTTATCTTGGAAACCCTTTCTTGGTGGTCAAGGAAGCTATGAGTCAAAAGAGTGCAAAATAGGCAAGATTTTCGAGTTTTGCGGTTTTTTCAGATTTAGAGGACAGTAGGGTCGGTGCCGCGGCACCACTTTCCAGCGTCGAGGTGCCGAGTGGGCTGACTTGGTGATTTTGCTCGCTGACGTTGGTTTCACGACTGTTGCACTATCTCGCACTTCGTTCGGTTGATTTGGATGACCATCCATTCTCCGATTTAGGCGTGTAAACTATCGTTGGAAAGGTATTCAAGTCAAATTTAAAAGTAAAGAAGGAAGTTTCTTCAAATAATGACTTTAGCATAATGTTTTCCTTGAAACAAGCTCCGGAGGTCAGATCTGCATGATCATCTAGCACTAAGAATTTGATCTTTTTGACTCCCAAGTCTTCTTCCATCTTGTGAATTTGTAAGCTCTTTACCATCATTATTGACATCTTTTTACTTCATTCTCCTTATTGTACCTAAAATTCAAAAACATAATATAAGTAAACAAGATAAATATCGAAAATATAACAAAAACTAAAGGTAGAAAGACATAAAATGTATATTTTATGAGCTTATCATCAAGCATAATTAAAAGTTTCTGTACATGAAGTCATAGATGAAGGCATGCTCTCTCATTCTCCCCAATCAAAAACCTTCGTCAAAGTCATGCTCTCTCATTCACACTCCACCAAAAAGCTTTTTCCATTCATCTTCAAAAAGCTTAAAGGTTCTCTCTTTCTCTCTCTTAAGTGTAATTTAGATGTTTACATTTTCTGTAACACTAATTATTATTATTTTTTTCTCTCAAGTTACCCCAAATGAACCCTTTACTCCATCATTTCAAGTTCTCTTCTCCACCCAGATTGTTAGAGAAAAACTCATTCTTGTAAGTCATTTTCCCTCATTTTCCACATTAAATTCATGGGTTTTTCCTTTTCTTTCTCTGTGTTTTGATATTTTCTTAATATCATTGCATTATGTTGAATACATTCATTTTTATCTGTTTTCAATTTCATTATTTATGGGATTCTTTTAATGGAAGCTGGTTTGGATTTGAAAGCTTGGTCATTTGAATTTTCTTGATTGTAATTTATGTAATTTTTGTGGTAAGCTAGGGATTTCATACATTCGACAATCGGCATTGTATGATCTGAACCATGGGTACTTCTCTCAAAGGTCAGGGTCGGTTGGTGTGCTTGAGAGGAGCATAAAGTTCAACCAACTTGAAGGTATTTTTGGAAGTTTAAGGATTTTGTTGCCTGTAAGCTCTTTGAGATGTAATTTGTTTGAAGTTTGTTAACCCAGATTAATGGTAGATTTTGAATAAGCAATGATTTGTTGTACATATTGTTTAAGTTGCCTGTAAGCTCTTTAAGTTGCAATTGCATTTGTTTTCAAGTGATAAGAAACAGATTTTTTTACAAGGATGCTTTATAATATACTTTAATTTTTGATATATTTAGAAATTATATATTTTTACAATTTCTATTATGTGTTAATTGTAAATTATAATATAAATATACTTTTTACTATTATTATTAATATCAAATTTTTAAATAAAAATTTTATATATTAAAAAAAAAAAAACTTTCTAGAAATTTAGTTGCTTTTCAAGAACAAAAACGCTGCTAAATTAGTGATGTTTGAAGAACTTATTTGAGAACAACTAGCGGCGTTTCTGATCTACAAACGCCGCTAAGTGAACAAATTTAGCGGCGTTTGTCTCCAAAAAACGCCACTAAATTGTTCTCAAATACCATCTGCCAAAGTCTTACGCTGGTGTTTAAAAGTGCCGACATATATCCCTATAAACGCCGCGAAGTTAGCCACCTTTTTGTTCCAAACGCCGCTAAAATCCCCGGCATTGTTTTTCGTGGCATTTTTAACGGCGTTTTTCAGAAACGCCGCTATAAATTTAACGACGTTTATAAACGTCTTTAAAATTGAAAATAAAAGTCGCTAAAGACCTATTCTGCTGTAGTGATTTGAAAAGCAAGAATTTTATTAATGGAAGAGTAAGGTCTCTGATTACAAAGGAA
The DNA here is from genome assembly GCA_030761205.1 of Fremontodendron californicum. NCBI lineage: Eukaryota > Viridiplantae > Streptophyta > Magnoliopsida > Malvales > Malvaceae > Fremontodendron > Fremontodendron californicum. Next base: position 20,306,532 of record JAULJL010000022.1, on the reverse strand, counting down.
ACATAACAACAATCATTGAACTCAAGAGTACTAGTATATCAGCAGATCATTCACCCTATTAACACCAGATTTGGCTAGCTTGTCTACGGTTTCATTAGCTTCCCTAGGTGTATGGACAATTACCCAGTTTTGAGGGCCAGTTTTACTAGTTTCAATTATTCTTAAAAGATTCCAGAATCTTCATGGTGCATTCTTCGGATCTTTTATCCAATTAACAGTATTTTGACTATCACTTTCAATAATGAGTTTGTGCGTGTTTACACATTTAGATGCGGTGAAGAGGAAAAAAGCTTCTTTGATAGCCAAGAGTTCTGTAAGATTTGAATCAACTATACCAATCGATTTTGAGAATGATAAATTGATCAAACCTTGTTCGTCTCTAAGTATACCACCAATACCAGCAGGTCCAAGTTTATCCAAAGTCAACCCATCAACGTTAAACTTGAGAAATCCAGCAGGAGGCATCTTCCAAAAAGTAGCAGAGCAGTTTTTCTTCTTCCTTGTCGGTGGATGAAATAAGGCTGGTGAATTCATGTGATCATTGACATTCCCTTGTGCATTTGGCCATCTCGCTTTAAATCAAAGGGCAAGTCTAAGTTTGATGGCATCCAATAGTTGCAATATGTCGACAGTTTTTCTATTGAAGACAATATCATTCTTGTGTAGCCAAATAGATTAGATAATTACACAGAAAGCCATTCTCCACATTTTGTTACACTGTTTCTCTGGAAGTGCTTGTTGCCATGCAAGGAAAAAAGACGAAGCATTTTTTGGAGAAGTCCATGACAAGCCCCATATTTGACAACATTTGACCCATACATACCAAGATACACTGCACGTAAAGAATAAATGATCAGTAGATTCCAGCATCGTATTGCAGAGAGTGCAAACTGCAGATCTGCTGTTTATTAGACTTCTCTTTGCAAGTTCTTCCACAATTTTGGAAGATCAATTTATGGGAATTTGATGAAAATTGGAGGCTTAATTTATTTATAAAAAATTGAGTGGAAGGTTGGAAGATAAATCTTTAAAGATCTAAATTCTAGAAAATTTGTTGGAAGTCTATTTTTCTTCTTTTAAAAAAAAAAAAAAATCCAAGAGATGAAAATGTGGTGAAATTTGGAAACCCATTTTTCTTTTAGAAAATCCAACTAATAGAAATTTTAATGGAAGTTGGAAGCCCATTTTTAGATCTAATGGGTAGGAGGTTGGGTAGGAGTTGGGAACCCAGTTTGTAAAAATATGTAGGAAGGCCAAAGTTTGGAAGTCTTAAGTAAATGGATTTATAAATGAAAAACACTAAATTTATTATTTTTGTATATTATTATTATTATTTTTGTATATTATTAAAAAAGATGTATATTATTATTATTTTTGAGATACATGAATGATTTATAAATGAAAAACACTAAATAGAGTCAATAATTAATTTTTGCATAGTTACCTCAAATGTTAATATGTACATGAAAAGAATTATCGCATGTGGTGTGTGCATTGCAAAAAATTAAGAATAAACTTTAGTTTGATTTAGGTACAAAGAAAAAAACAAACAAATTTAAATACATATTTAAGCAATAACTTAAATGAAAAGGTAAAAGTTGTTAAGTGATTTTTTTTATAGTATTATATGATTTTTTTTGGATTTTTTAAGAATTATTAATTTATATATTTGTTGGATCCAAAAAAATTATAAAAAAATATTATCTTATATATTTAACGAGATTATTATTTTAATACACTGATCCAATTAAAATTATAAAAATTTATTAATTAATCCAAATTTTACTGTGACTAACTAATAGCATGTGTTAAAAAAAAGGAAATAGAGAAGTTCATTTCACAAATATGATAATAGTAAATACGACACGATATATCATATGAAAAAAATAATTAAAATATGATATAAAATATAACATAAAAAAATATAATATAAATATATTAATATATTAAAATTTATATAACATAAATTATTAACTCATCCGTAAAAATACAGGAGGATGCACAAATTGTTGCCAAATCAAATATGTCAAAATCTTAAGGGCAAATATGAGAAACATGCACTTTATTAAGAATTATTGTGAAATGGTATAATGAATAAAAGTTATTTGAAAAAGAGAAATGAATATTAGAAATTATTATAAAGGATATTGTAAAGACAAAATTACCCTTAATGAAAAAATTTACTTTTCTTTTTTCTTTCATTAAAGAAATATTATTTTTTAAAAAATTTAATTGAAAATAAATTTTAAAAAAAAATATTTAAATATATATATTTTTTTAAAATTTAAAAAAATTTAAAAAATAAAGAAAAATTAATTTTAGGCATATTATTTTTATTTTTTAAAATTTTTTAATTAAAAAAAATAAATAAAAAATTTAAAAATTTACTTTTTAAAATTAAAAAAGTTTTTATTTTCAGAATATTTATTTTTTAATTAAAAATTAAATTAAAAAATAAAATAAAAAGAGAGGAGAAGGTTTTTTTTATTAAGGATAATTTTGTATTTACAATATCTTTTATAACAATTTCTAATTATTCATTTCTCTTTTTCAAATAGCTTTTATTCATTATACCATTTCACAATAATTCTTCATTCCATGCATGTTTTTCATATTAACCCAAATCTTAAATTGCAACACTTTGACTTTTTCCTACTGAGCAGAAATTTCCTGAAAAAGTACACCATGTTTTCCACCATGGGTTTCTAATAAAATATTAACATGAAAATGGAAAACTACACTGAATTTCTCGATTAGAAAAAAAAAAAAAAAAAGAAGCAAGCTTGACTTGATATCCAGGTACTCGTCTCCCTCCGTACAACATTGAAAGGCTTTTGGTTTCATTTCGCATTCTGATTGATTATTATATGATAGTTCAGAGTCACCATTAGAGCTTCTTCTCTGCCCTTTTCATTTCCCTGCTGATTTTCAAACGGCTTTTCTCAGAGGTTAGAAACTTAAATTCCTACTCCTCTTTTCTTCTTTTTTACTTTTGGTTTCTTTGTTCATGTTAGATAGTGAACCAAAAAAAGAAGAAAATTGTGAAATATTCGTTTTTCGCTATTTTAAGCTTATTCTTAGAGGTTGTGCTTTCATGGGTGACAATTCAAATGTGAAGCTTCGGTGTTTGTTTAAATTATTAGAGACCCTTTTGTATGTTAAACTTCAGTGTCTCTGATTATTGGGTTTGAAATTTTGTTCCTATTTGTTTCTTGAATCCATTTTTGAATTACCGGCTTTTGTCAATTGTTTTTTATATTTGGAATTGTTTGACTTATCGTTGTAGGACATAACTGGGAAATAAACTTAATTTCAGGTTTCAGCTTTTCTTTTCTTTATCCTTGGTTAAGGAAGTGGCCTATGTTACGGGACTCTTTATTTTTCATAAAGTATCCGTGTCTTACTCATATTCGGATATGGGTATGGGTATGATCCTCCAAATATATAAAAAAAAACTTAAAAAAGTGATCATACCAGTGTTGGATGCATATCCATATCCAACACTCACTCCATGTCCGGGTGACATAGGAAGTGGCTAACCAGGCAGAATTTTGTATTTCTAAAATTTAAATGGTGCAAACAACGTCTTAACAAGATACTTAAAAAAAAGAATTTTCTTTACTGTAAATTTGATAGTTAAGTTATTGCCGGTCGCTCTGTGATAAATTTATTTCGCCTTTCTTCAGTAAAATCTGCATTTGATTATTTTAATTTTGTTTAAAGGGCTGAGGGCAAAGCTTGTTCTTAGTTTTTGTGATTGTCTATTGATGACACAGACTATTGTAATGCGTAGGATAAATAGAGGATGCTGCTCAAAGGGAGAAATGATGCATTATAATATCCAATAATTGATCTCTAGTTGGGGTCAATAATTGGTCTTCTCTAACGTTTTTAGAAGATTAGGGGAAATTTTTTATTACAATGGCGATGGAACTCATACCGATTGGGACCATCTTAGCTGTGGTAACAAACCAGGTAATTAAAACAGCTCAGGCTGCAAAGGATGTTGTAATTGAGAAGGATAGTTTCAAAGTCCTCTCAAAGCATCTCTTTGACATCGAGCCTGTGTTAAAGGAATTGCAGCTTCGACAGTTAAATGATTCTCAAGCAGCAAGACTAGCTCTGGAGTCTCTGGAAGCAGATGTCAAGAAGGCAAATAACTTGGTCGAGAAATACAAAAATCGAGGCCGTTTCTACTTGCTTGTCAAGTGCCGGCACATTGTTAATGAGGTGCAAGAAGTCACAAGGGATATTGGAAGGTCTTTGGCTGCATTGCCCATTGCGAATATGAAGTCCTTTCAGGGATATCTGATCAGGTCAATAGGCTACAGAGTGAGATGCAAAGAGTAGAATTCGAGACTTCACATTCTCAACTCCAAATTGTTGACAGGTTAAACCAGGGTCTTAGGGATCAGAAACGTGACCAGTGTTTTGCAAATGACATGCTTGAAGAAATAGCAAGGGCAGTTGGGGTACCTGTTGAGCCTTCTGAAATTAGCACGGAGCTAGCAAGCTTCAGAAGGGAAATAGAAGAAGCTGGCAATAGGAAGGAAAGAGCTGAAGTTCTCTTCTTGGAGCAAGTTATTGAGTTGATTTCTCAAGCAGATGCAGCAAGAGATTATGAAGAAATGAAGAAGCAGTATTTTCAAAGGGCTCGGGTTATAGAACGATATGATGCAAGGAAAGAGTACATCCCTCCACTTAAAGCTTTCATTTGTCGTATAAGTCGGACAGTAATGGTTGATCCTGTAAGCCTTTGCACTGGTACTACGTGTGAGAGAGCTACTATTGAAGCTTGGTTTGATCATGGGAAGAAAACTGATCCAGAAACCGGAGATGTTCTTGATGATACTTCTTTGAGGTCTAACCTTCCACCCAAACAATCAATAGAGGAGTGGAGAGAACTGAATTATTGCCTTAAAATCAGAGCTTGTGAGGCAAAGTTGTCATCAGGTGTCGATTCATCTGTAGAGGAGGCCCTGAACCAAATGCAGGATCTTATCAGAGAAAATTCTATAAACAAAGACTGGATTTCCATAGGAAGGCTTACTGATAGTATAATCTCTATCCTTGGAATCTCACACAACAGAGAAGTCAAGAAGATTTTAATCACCTTAAAAGATATGGTGGAAGGGCATGCAAGAAATAAGGTAAGCTGTTTAGACATTGTAAGTGAAAAACTAAGGAGTGGTGTAATGGAATCCTAAGTTCTGCCCGTGAACAACATCCTTGCTTCCCTTTTCCCATACATTTACACCTTATGTTTTTCATACCTTTTCTGTAATTGTTTCTGTTTCTTCTTGTGCTTGCATTTTATATTTCAGACTCTTAGGAGCGCGACCATGGTCTACTGTTTAACCACATACTTATGTACACTCCATGATTGGCTTACCTTAGCTATATCTCCTCTTTTTTGTTCTTTTGATCAAAATTAGCTATATTCCCTTATGAATTCATATACATTCATGAAATGCATGCACATATGTTCATTAACATCCATAGACACATATTCATTCATACTCACATACAGACATGCAAATGCAAACACATGACTGCACACATGGAAGATCCTTTTTTGTCTATATTAGATTTGATTCACTCTATTCCCAGTATCTAAAGCTAATCTATTCTGAGCAGAATTCCATGCCTTGCTTTTAGTCATTTGGATTTAGATTTTTGGTTTTCGTTTTCGACAATCATTGAATTACTTTGTAAACAAATAGGTGAATTCTTTTATTGTTGACTATGTTGTTTAAAAAAATTATAGGGAAAATTGATTGGGCATCAGGGGTTGGATCACATTGTTCCCTGTTTAGGACGTGACGGAAGCATCTCAATGGCTGCAGTTGAACTACTATTTAAGTTATAGCAAGATAGATCTAATTGGAATGTGTTTGTTTGCCGCCAACTCTCTCAGCAATGCAGTGGAATTCTTTTTCTTGTTACCCTTCTAAAGGGTCCAGTCAAGGAGTCAGCAGATTATGCAGAAAAAATATTAAATAAGCTTTTTGATGTTGATGAGGAGAACATTTCTCAAGCTTCCAGGTCAGGGTGGTATTAACCACTCATTGATCGCATTGTTCAAGGTTGGAAACCCTTTCATGTATACTTTCTTAAACAGCTTGTCCTTTTATGTCAATTTTCTAATTATTTAGTTCATGGTTATCTAGAGCCTGTCTTTTGCTCATAGAAAGTAAAGGATGTTTTCTATCAAGTCTTCAGATATATGTACGAAAGCTGAAACTTCCATTCAAGAAGAAATCCTTAAATTGTATCAGCTATTAGGTTGCATTCAGTCGTAATAATTCAGTGTTTTTCACCATATGAAAGAGATTTATATTGATGCTCAAGAATAAAGCCGTCACCAAAAATGACGGTTAAACAGGGAAATTCATTTTATGTTGAAGCTATTTTATGAAACCACTAGGATAGTGAGCAGACACTTGTCAACTGCTTGGAGGAGGGCTTGCTTGAATCCCAAGTCAAATACTGTGGTCTAATCCTTTCTGTTAGATGTCACAAACCCCAGAAATATCCTTAGTTCTAGTTGTCTGCTAAGGATTGCTAAAGTTTTTGTCCGTCTCCATTCTTCGATTTTATTATGACCATAATTGCTATACATGTCCATTTTTCTAAATGAAACTGTTATGCATAATACTTCAACTGCTACATTGATCATTCTGAATACCTCAGGGCCAGAGTCTTCAAGGATGTCAATGATGAAGGCATTAGTTACTATGGAATTGGTTGATTCAAATTTAAAACTCCTTGGTGAGGAAGGCATTATACCTCCTTTGCTTTCAATGGTGGCATCTGGCAATATTGAATCAAAAGAGTTGTCCTTATCTGTTTTGGTAAAACTATCTGGTTACCGTGCTAATAAAGAGCTTATTGCTGCTGATGGTGGAGTTCCTCTTGTTCTGAAGCTAATGTTCTCTTCCCATGTACGTCCGATTCATATAGTCAGATGCTCTGAAATTGTTGAGAAACTTGCATCTGAAGGCGATGGAGTTAAATTCTTTGTTGATGAAAAAGGGGTTCAACTTGAACTGGAGCCAATCATCATTGAATTGTTGGCTTTGCAGCAGAATGCCAATTCATCCAACAATTTCCGGTGGCCTGCTTTGCGGGCACTTCTAGGAATTTGCAAGTCTGAAGCTGGGCTGGTTAAGACAGCTGTGTCCACTGCCATTGGTGTATCTCTAGTCCTTCCTCTTCTTGATGATCCTGACTTAGAAGTTAGAGACATTGCTATAAATCTTCTCTTCCTATTTTCTCAGCATGAGCCAAAAGGAGTTGTGGAATACCTTCTTAAGCCAAAAAGGTTGGAGGCTCTAGTGGGGTTTCTTGAAAATGACAAAAACAGTGATATCCAGATGGCTGCTGCTGGTCTATTAGCCAACCTTCCAAAATCTGAAGTATCACTAACTATGAAATTGATTGAGTTGGATGGACTTTCTGCAATCATAAATCTTTTAAAGTCAGGGACAGTGGAAGCAAAAGAACATGCTTTAAGTGCTATCTTTAGATTTACAGATCCCACAAATGTTGAGTCACAGCGGAATGTGGTTGAACTAGGAGCTTACCCTTTGCTCGTAAATTTCCTCAGAGTTGGTTCAGTAACAGCAAAGGCCAGAGCAGCAGCGCTCATCGGTCATCTATCCATGAGCAGTCCTAAGCTCACTGTTGTGTCTAAAAAAACTGGTTGCTGGTGTTTTAGGACATCACGCGTTCCTTTATGCCCTGCACATGGTGGTATATGCAATGTAAACACTTCATTTTGTCTGTTGGAAGCAAAAGCGCTGCCTTACTTGGTAAAACTCTTATATGGAGAAGTTGAAGCAACTGCTTATGAAGCAATTCAGACACTTTCCAAATTGGTTCAGGAAGGCTGTCCGCAAAAAGGAGCCAATGTTTTGCATGAGGCTGAAGCCATAATGCCTGTGTTAGAAATTTTGACATGGGGAACAGATTCTCTGAAGGAAGAGGCACTGGGGCTCCTGGAGAAGGTTTTTATGTCAAAGGAAATGGTGGAAAACTATGGATCGAAAGCTAGATACCTTCTGGTTGGTTTAACTGGCAGGAATGTTCACAATGATGGCCGTCCAGGGAAAAAAGTTGCAAAAGTTTTGTCGCTTTTTGAACGTTATTCAAAATCGTCAACATCTATTATTCCAGGACTATTTTGATAAAAACATATTATCAGGTTAGAGAAAAGTTTAACCCAACTTCATCGCTTTTGACTCTTCTAATCCCTTGAGAGTAGACATGAATCTTTTTTCGGTATTTGAGACTGCCAAAGATTGAACCCATGTCAGGAACTGAGTCCAGCATTCTACCAACAGGCACACGGCAGTAGACATGAATCTTTGCAATCATTGTTACGCAATGATTTAGTTACCCTGAGAACATTTTGGATCTGGTTCATGTACTTATGTACATATATTGCTTTGTGATGCAAATTGCCTTTGACATACTCTTATTTGTGAATACCATTATTTGTAATAAAACGGAGCAGTGCTAGAACCCTTCACTTAACAAGGGTCATAGAATATTAGGTTACCTTTATGTAATGCGTTGAGCACCTAGTGTGGTTTGTTTATAATGCAATAGTTAATTGTTTGAAAATGTATATATGTTATCTAAGTGAAATATAGAGGAAGCACCCATCAGGTGGGATCTTGATGTTATTACCAACTTTATGTTCCTACAAACGAGAGATTCAGGAAAAGATTATGGCATGAAGAAGAGCAAGTCTGTGTTTCTACTGAATAGTATTGTCCTATGTTACTCGGACTCGGGTGTTCATGTCGGACATGGGTATGTTTAATTTTTTCCAAGATTTTCATGTATTTGGAGGATCATATCCTCATACTCATGTCCGGATATGCATCGGACACGAATACTTCAGAAAAAAATAAAGAGTCGTAGTAACATAGGTATTGTCCCTATCTTAAGGCAAAGAACGAACATGATAACTTTTCGATGTCCATAATCAACTCTTCGCTTTACTCCATTGGCGCCATTGAATCAAGATCACTCTGGTTTCGTTTAGAAATTGGAGGAAGCCAGTTACTTTCATATAATCATACCATGTATATATACTTTTATTTCCTAGATGGAGCAAACTTATTTCTTAGCCTATGATCTATGTTACAGATTCGGGTAAGTGTTAGATATAGGTATGTATTCAATACGGGTATCCTCAATTTTTTTAAGTTTTATTCATGTATTTAGAAAATCATACTTTCATACCCATGTCCAAATATATGTCGGAAACAAGTAAAAATGAAGAGTCCGAGTAACATAGCCTATAATCATAGACAATTTCTCCTAATTTTAGTATCTCACAGTAGCATAACATCCTCATGCCAACATCAGTTCTACAAAACTCCCCGACTCTCAGCTTTTTTTTTTTTGGTCTAAACCCAAGGTGTTCTCCATTTCATTTTATGGTTGATGGAATACTAATTCTTGTTCGAACTGAGAAGCGTGATAGTAAAGCCCTCCCAACATTGGTGACTCCCAAGACTCGAACTTTTGTCCTCATCTTGAAGGCTAGAGTCGCTTACCACTCCAACCAATCAAATGTTGGTCGACTCTCGGCTCTTTCAATAAAACTTGAAACCCTGTCAGAGATTGGGATGGACTATTTTGCTTGCTATAGCTATGTATCTTGCGAAACTAGTACATGTTTATCTTTCTGTGCACACACTTCCATGGATACATAATCATATTTATGAGATTAACAGGAACTGATTTTTAATGCTGATCGGTCACATTTGACGAACATTTTGATGAAACCCCAGCCAAAGATGGAGTTCAGATTCTTCATGAACTATAACCTCTCAAAGCCTGAGAGTTGATAAGCAGAGTTTATGAAATGTTGTGGTGATTAAATGTGTAATCAACTCAAGTCGAGTTATACATTGTTAGGTTTGAGCTCTGACTCAAGTTCACAAGTCGAGACAACCGAGTTTCGACTGAGCTTTATTTTTTACAATCGAACTTGAGTACTTACTTATAAATTACTTGAGTCATTCGAATTCGATTCGATAAATTCGATTCAGCTCAATAAAATTGAAATATGAACATTAATTATTATTTTTTTCCATTTACTTATTTACATATTAAATATATAAAAAATTAAACGAGTCAAGTAATAAAATATTCGAACTTGGCTGACTCGTTATTTGAGTAATTTGAATTCGAACATGGCTTAGATAATAAATGGAGTATTCACCAAGTCAAATTCAAATAGCTCACAATTAGCTTTAACTCGTTCATATTCTAATTGTGTTTAATAAAAAAGCAACCTTATTGTTTTAATTTTTTATTTTCCTTCTTTTCTGCCAGCTATACCACATGGCCTTGTTAGCAACAATAACGACAATGCGCATTTTAGGTTCAATTTAATGTTTAATTAGAGGAAGAAATCGTTTTTAGTTCTCTTGTTTATTGCTTGGATTATCTATCAAACTTTATGATTTAGATAATTTTCTCGATTAAATTTGTTTATAGGTTGGATTATTCGTTCAAATTTGAAAGTTCGTTTGATATTTAAGAGGATTTATATAGAAATATTCAGTTCAAAAAACAGGTTTATCTATGAGACCAATTAAAAAATAAGCCCGACCTTGGACATAGCATTTAATGCTTAAGTCGGTCCGACTTGGGCAGGCCCGTTTTACTATTAGTAATATTCAAAGGGACTGATTATTTTTAAGGAGATTGATCCATTAACGCATTCAAGCCGATTTTTTCATTTCAAAATATCAGGGATCAGTTTGACAGCTGGTAATTTACATTCTGAGTCACTGAACTTAGCATCAATTTTCATATAGGTCACAAACGTTTAATTTCATCAAATTACATCACTAAACTTTTATTATTAATTGTCATAACGATCTCGCGACCGCTAAATGAGTTTGGGAGTTGAAAAGATCATAGGTCATCATAAATAATATTAGTTTTGAAAAACCTTGAAGAAAGAGAGTCACCACCGATCTTTTTGGCTAGGTGTGATCGATCACCTATTAAAACTTATTTTTGTAAAGGAATTTAAAATTAATTAAAATCTTTTTAGAAACCAATTTTAAAGTCTACTTTTAAAACCAGAGAAAAAAAAAAACGCGAGTTCGGGAATCGGTTACGTGAGGGGAAGGTGTTAGCACCCCCGCGACGCCCGTATAAAATGGTACCTTATTAGTCATGTGTTATCTTAAGTCTCGATGAAAATTGGTTTTAGTTTCGGTATTTTGAAATAATTCCCTTTGAAAAATAGTCATATTATTCAAGAATGATTCGGAATTTATAACCATAAAATTTCTATACTCTCTGGCAAACCCGGCAAAATATAGAACTTTTTTTTTCATTTTAAAATTCTCCGTATCATTTTCTTTTCTTTAAAAAGATGTTCCGTTGTTAATGATAATTGATGAAACCATCCCCGGCAACCCGGCGGAAAACCCATGAATTATTTTAACTCAGGAACATTGCCTTATTTTATTATTAAAGCGTCAATTTTCATATGCATTTAAACTCGTTTATTATGAACATGAATGTGCAAAACATTATTAAGATGCAAACATAAGAGAAGTAATATGTACATTTATCATCGAATGAAATAAACAAGAAAATACTATGAACGCTAATCATTAAATTATAACATAGACATAATATGCATACAACTTTGATTCGGAAATCCTTTTATCATGTATTTTTTTATATGAAATCACGTAAATGACATGCATCAAAAAAATTTACCAACTCCCCAGCAAACCGGTAGAGCTTGAAAAATAGTTCTTTCGTTTAACACTTTACTTAATTCCAAGTAAAACAAAAACCGTACTTTACAATTATATGAACACATACGTTGGAGAATTTCCTAATCTCCCCGGTAAACCTGCTCATGGGCCGGACCGTGGCCCGAAATTTTTGTAACTTATTTGCCCAGTACCGGCCCTGGGCAGGCCCGAAAACACTGTTCATCCTATATTAAAAAATATTTTTATTATTTTTTTATAATTAAATTTAAATTTAAATAAAATAATATTATTTTAATATATAAATAGTGATCCGAGCCGGGCCGGGCCGGATCACGAAAATGTATGTCCAAGCTTAGCCCAATATAGGCCGGGCCTGTTGGGCCGGGCGGGCTGCCAAGCCCATGAACAGGTCTACTCCCCGGCAACTCGGAGGAGACTAGGAAATTATTCTTTCGCCTAATGTTCATATAGCCGAGAAAGTACGTTTTTATGGTAAATTTTAAAATGTTTTTCTTAGAAAACATGAAATGCACTAAAATGGAACCTTTATCGGAAATGTATTTTTCTCTTGAAGAGAGAGCATTCGAATACCTTTGAGGAAACTTTGATCAGACTTAAAAAATGTGGATTTTTGGACACGAAATTTTTGCTTGAGGGATATCCGAATACAATGGGAAAGATATCCAGATGTCTCGAGGCAAGTTTAGGCCAATTGACTCTATAAAGGGGCATTCGAATGCTATTGTCTAGACATCCAAGTACTCCTCGATTAGCCTTAGTGTAATGTTTTGAAAATCGACGAAAAATAAAAAGAATGCAAATTTTTTTTAGGAAAATCATGGTTTGGCTGAATGCCCCCTAGTGTAAAAACCAAAAATTCGTCTCGTTTTTAAAACTTGTTTTAGCTACCCAAGCTCGTTTTCTCAAAACCTGGTTTCTAAGCCTTGCAAAACAGAAAAAATGAACATTAAACCCCCCATGATGGATCGGCGAAGGTGTTTTTTTAGGGCACAAAACAGTTTTTTTTTTTCTTTAAAAAATGCATAGACTCTCTCTAGCCTATAATCTCCACATTCAACCTCCTAAACTTTAGTATACCCAAATATAGTGAAAAACGAGATCTTGATTATGGATTATTGATTAATCCAAATCAAAATTCATTAGGAATATTTTTAAAATCATGTTTTAGGAGAACAAAGAGGTTGGCTCAAAGTTGGCCTCATGGATTGCAAATCCGGCTCAACTATCACCTAAGACGTAAAGGCTTAGGATCATCAAACTCATAACCTAACTTTGTCTCAAAAATGTATTACAACCAAAATGAAAACAATCACATGAAATATACACCACAATAGACCATACTTCAAGGCAAGCAACATGAGCATAATCAATTAGCAATGATAAACATAACAACATTTCTCAAGACAAACCAACCATGCTACATTTTATTTTTCAATAATGACAAGAGAACAAAAAGGGATATGAAAAAAATTTTAAAACTTAAAAAAAAGTTTTAGAAAAGAAGAAAGGAATAATCTTTTTGAAAAAAAAAAATTTTGAAGAAGAACTTTAAAGTTTGAAAAAAGAAAGAAAAGAAAAGTAGTCTTTTTAAAACATGAAAAAGTAAGAATATTAAAAAAACCAAGAATCAAAGAAATAAAAAATAGAAGAAGAAAAAACTACCTTAGCTTTTTTAAGAATCCAAACTTTCCTTTTCTTTTCTTCCTTTTTTTTCTCTCCTATTTTTTCCTCTTTTTTTCCTCTTCCTCCCAAGAATGGCCGAATGCCCTAAGCCTTTTCCTCCCCCCTTTTTCACTTGGCCGAATGGCCTTAGTCATGCTTGTAGGTTTTTTTTTTTTAGCCACTTGGCACCTCCTTGTTCACTAACCAATAGCCTTCCAACTTTCCTCATTAAGTTCTTCTCCTATTGGCTAGTCATTGCCAACTCATGTCCTTACTAGGTGAGTCATGTCCTTCCTCATGTGACTAATTTATTTACTAGGTTGTCATTTGGCTTTCCAAGACTATCTTTCACTCTTCCATTTTATTACAAGTTTACCTTATGCTTATTTCCATATTTTTCCTTCAACTTTTCCCTTATTTCTAATTTCACCCCTCTTCCTTCCATCATTTTCCTACTTGGATTTTAACATTGGGCCTTCCACCAAAAAATCCATCTACTTAGACTTCCAAACTTTGGCCTTCCTACATATTTTTACAAATTGGGTTCCCAACTCCTATCCAACCTCCTACCTATTAGATTTAAAAATATGGGCTTCTAATTTTCATCAAAATTTCTATTAGTTGGATTTTTTAAAAGAAAAATGGGCTTCCAAATTTCACCACATTTTCATCTCTTGGATTTTTTTTTTTTTTAAAAAAAGAAGAAAAATAGACTTCCAACAAATTTTCTAGCATTTGGATCTTTAAAGATTTATCTTCCTACCTTCTACCCAATTTTTTATAAATAAATTAAGCCTCTAATTTTCATCAAATTCCCATAAATTGATCTTCCAAAATTGTGGAAGAACTTGCGAAGAGAGGTCTAATCAACAGCGGATCTGCAGTTTGCACTCTTTGCAAAACGATGCTGGAATCGACTGATCATTTATTCTTTACGTGTAGTGTATCTTGGTATGTGTGGGCCAAATGTTGTCAAATATAGGGCATGTCATGGACTTCTCCAAAAAATGCTTCGTCTTTTTTCCTTGCATGGCAACAAGCACTTCCAGAGAAACAGTGCAACAAAATGTGGAGAATGGCTTTCTGTGTAATTATTTGGTCTATTTGGCTACACAGGAATGATATTGTCTTCAATAGAAAAACTGTCGACATATTGCAACTACTGGATGCCATCAAACTTAGACTTGCCCTTTGGTTTAAAAAATGCACAAGGGAATGTCAATGATCTCATGAATTCACTAGCCTCATTTCATCCACCGACAAGGAAGAAAAAAAAAACTGCTCTGCTACTTTTTGGAAGATGCCTTCTGCTGGATTTCTCAAGTTTAACGTTGACGGGTCGAATTTGGATAAACCTGGACCTGCTGGTATTGGTGGTATACTTAGAGAAGAACAAGGTTTGGTCAATTTATCATTCTCAAAATCGATTGGTATAGCTGATTCAAATCTTACAGAACTCTTGGCTATCAAAAAAGCATTTTTCCTCTTCGGCGCACCTAAATGTGTAAACACGCACAAATTATTGAAAGTGATAGCCAAAATACTGTTAATTGGAGAAAATATCCGAAGAATGCACCATGAAGATTCAGGAATCTTCTAAGAATAATTGAAACTAGTAAAGTTGGCCTTCAAAACAGGGTAATTGTCCATACACCTAGGGAAGCTAATGAAACCGTAGACAAGCTAGCCAAATCTGATGTTAATAGGTGAATGATCTGCTGATATACTAGTACTCTTGAGTTCAATGATTGTTGTTATGTTTCCTTTGTAAACAGAGACTTTACTCCTCCATTAATAAAATTCTTGCTTTTCAAATCACTACAGCAAAATAGGTCTTTAGCGGCGTTTATTTTCACGTTAAATTTATAGAGGCGTTTTCGAAAAACGCCGTTAAAAGTGCCACGAAAAATAGCGTCGGGGATTTTAGCGGCGTTTGAAACAAAAACGCGGCTAACTTTGCGGCGTTTATAGGGATATTTGCCGGCGCTTTTAAACACCAGTGTAAGACTTTGGCGGATGGTATTTGAGAACAATTTAGTGGCATTTTTTGGAGACAAACACCGCTAAATTTGTTCACTTAGCGGCGTTTGTAGATCAAAAACGCCATTAGTTGTTCTCAAATAAGTTCTTCAAACATCACTAATTTAGCGGCGTTTGTGTTCTTGAAACGCTGCTAAATTTCCAGAAATTTTTTTTTTTAAAAAAATATATATAAAAATTTTATTTAAAAATTTGATATTAATAATAATAGTAAAAAGTATATTTATATTATAATTTACAATTAACACATAATAGAAATTATAAAAATATATAATTTCTAAATATATCAAAAATTAAAGTATATTATAAAGCATCATTGTAAAACAAACATGTTTCTTATCACTTGAAAACAAATGCAATTGCAACTTAAAGAGCTTACAGACAACTTAAACAATTTGTACAACAAATCATTGCTTATTCAAAATCTACCATCAATCTGGGTTAACAAACTTCAAACAAATTACATCTCAAAGAGCTTACAGGCAACAAAATCCTTAAACTTCCAAAATACCTTCAAGTTGGTTGAACTTTATGCTCCTCTCAAGCACACCAACCGACCCTGACCTTTGAGAGAAGTACCTATGGTTCGGATCATACAATGGCGATTGCCGAATGTATGAAATCCCTAGCTTACATAAATTACAATCAAGAAAATTCAAATGACCAAGCTTTCAAATCCAAACCAGCTTCCATTAAAAGAATCCAATAAATAATGAAATTGAAAACAGATAAAAATGAATGTATTCAACATAATGCAATGATATTAAGAAAATATCGAAACACGCAGAAAGAAAAGGAAAACCCCATGAATTTAATATGGAAAATGAGGAAAAATTACTTACAAGAATGGGTTTTTCTCCAACAATCTGGGTGGAGAAGAGAGCTTGACATGATGGAGTAAAGGGTTCATTTGGGGTAACTTGAGAGAAAAAAATAATAATAATTAGTGTTAGAGAAAATGCAAACATCTAAATTACACATAAGAGAGAGAAAGAGAGAACCTTTAAGCTTTTTGAAGATGAATGGAAAAAGCTTTCTGGCGGAATGTGAATAAGAGAGCATGACTTTGACGAAGGTTTTTGATTAGGGAGAATGAGAGAGCATGACTTCATCTATGACTTCATGTACAGAAGCTTTTAATGATGCTTGATTATAAGCTCATAAAATATACATTTTATGCCTTTCTACCTTTAGTTTTTGTTATGTTTTCGATCTTTATCTTGTTTACTTCTATTATGTTTTTGAATTTTAGGTACAATAAGGAGAATGAAGTCAAAATATATCAATAATGATGGTAAAGAGTTTATAAATTCACAATCATAGGATGGAAGAAGACTTGAGAGTCAAAAAGATCAAATTCTTAATGCTAGATGATCAGGCAGATCTGACCTTCGGAGCTTGTTGCAAGGAAAACATTATGTTAATATCATTATTTGAAGAAACTTCCTTATTGACTTTTGAATCTGACTTGAATACCTTTCCAACGATAGTTTACACGCCTAAATCGGATAATGGATGGTCATCCAAATCAGCCAAAAAAGTGCGAGACAGTGCAGTAATCGTGAAACCGACGTCAGCGAGCAAAATCACCAAGTCAGCCCACTCGACGCCTCGGCGCCGACCCTACTGTCCTCAAAACCAGGAAAAATCACAAAACTCGAAAATCTTGCCTATTTTGCACTCCTTTGACTCCTAGCTTCCTTGATCACCAAGAAAGGATTTTCAAGGTAAAAAAACTCTATAAATACCATCTTTTGAGCCACAAACTATCATAATCTTTGGGAAGAGACTCAAGGGATAATCAATTTTCTTTTTCTTCTCCATTCTTTTATTTTCTTTTTTGATTTATAATATATTATTTATGCTTATGTTAGGCTAAACTTCTCTTTGGTTAAAGGTGATTTCAAAGCCCTAAACATGTTATGTAATTAATTTTCAGATTCTAATATATATTAGTTTTCTATCAAAGTTGTTTATGTTCTTCTACAAGAATTGTTCATGATATTGTCTTGATTTGTTTAGGTGGCCAACTAGATAGATCTTGATAATTATGTAATGCTAGTTTAGGAATCTTGATTCGTGTAATTGTCTTGATTTCTATTTAATAGTGGCAATTTGTAACTCATGATTATGTTGGGTTTTCAGGAATTATGAAGTAGAACATAACATAAGTTGAATGAATCCATGTTTATGTATTTGTTGCTTAGATCAACCTATCTTTCTTATCATAAAGCTGCTATCACTTTGAATCTAATGATGTTTATCTTAGGTTATTTGATAGTTAGAGATTAAGTAGTGGCGTTCATCTTGCTTAACGACGAACTAAGGAAGGATTGGGGTAACACAGGATGTTGTTATCTGCGGTTGTTAACTTTGATAGCTAATTGATGTTGATAGATTTGAATTTGATTTTTAACATTGTCTAGTGGTTGAGAATGAAACCTAAACCATACATTTCTCATATTTGATTACTTCTTATTTATTTGCTTTTTACTTATCTTGTTTTCTTTACTTTTGATTATTTCAAAACCCCCTTTTTCTTTTATTGTTCTTGAATTTAAGTTTTAAACTAGTAATATATAAACTAAAAACCAATCTCTGTGGATTCAACCGTTGCATGCTACTTTATTATAATTGGTCATATTAATTGCAAGGTTAAATAAGATATACTCTTATGAGTGCATCAAGTTTTCTCACTAGAAACGTCGCTACTCGTTCATTATTTGTGGCGTTTTATCTTCGAAAGGCCGCTAATTTTTTCACTTAGCGGCGCCGCTAAATGTAGAGAGTAAAAAACCATTTGAAAAATGTAGCGGTAAATTTTGGCGCTTCAAAATTTACTCACTTAACGGCCTTTTTTTGTCAAATGTTGCTATACGTTCAATATTAGCGACGTTTCGAAGTTAAAACGCCACTAATTTATTTTTTTATTTAGCGGCGTTTTATTCATAAAACGCCACTAAATGTAGGGAGTAAATAACCATTTTAAAAAATAGTGGTAAATTTTGGCGCTTCAAAATTTACTCACTTAGCGGCGTTCTGTTTTCTTGTAAAACGTCGTTATCTGTTTAATATTAGTGGCGTTTCAAAGATAAAACGCCGCTAAATTTTCTCATTTTGCGGTGTTTATTGTGAGAAACGCTGCTAAATACATTGACTAAACGTTGCGTTTTCTAGCTAAAGATGGCGGTAAATATTTTGGTGGCAAAAAAAAATGCGTAATTTAAAAAATATTTAGTGACATTTGTAACATTAAACGTCGCTAATTGATATTATTTAGCGGCGTTTGCTTGCTCCAAACACCGCTAAATATTTTTATAGCGGCGTTTACTTAAGAAACGCCGCTTTCTTTTCAATAACACGGTAACTGGCAGTGTTTTTAAGCGAAACGCCGCCAGTGAAACGCTACTAAAACTTAAAATTGCTGTAGTGAATCTATATTAATATATATATTAAAGTAGACAGTATTTTCGATCGATATGATAGAGATATCAGATCGATTCGAAACTTTACATGCACGACGAGTACAATTATATTGTTAAATCCAATGGTCGGTTTGTTCAAATATAAATCGTATACAAAATTATAAAATTAATTTAATTTTACATTAATACAAATGATCTTTCAGATATATATATATATATATATATATATATATATATATAAACCAAACCATCAAATATTACTGATTTGGACCATGAAATATTTGTTAAATATTCTTAAGATTCAGTTTCAAGATTCCAGAGAAAAGACAGATTTCACCATCTAGCTTTCAATAATTAATTGTTTTCTATTACGATCAAGAAAAGTGCATGCATGGCAGGGATCGGATTAGATGATTTCGTGTGAGTGTTATTTCTTGCCAACCATTTTTCTCAAATTTAGTGGCCCAAATCTTTAGCCCCCACTCCACCACCACCACCATCACCATCACCACCATCACACCAAAATATCATATAAAACTATAAAAATATTCATCAGTTTCTTGTAGAAAGCACAGAATGTGATTAATAAGCTCTAAATTGGTGGGTATTTGGTTAGAAGTTTGAGCATTAAAGACAGAAATGGTTTTAAGTTTGTTGAATAACCTTACGTTATCATCAAAAATGAAAACAAAAGGAAAAAAAAAAAAGAAAGCCTCCAAGTTTGACACGCAAATATATTAACAGATACAATATGAGATAGAAAGAAGTGAGAAAGAGGTTAGAGCAGAGCCTGACTTTATTTAATTCCAAGTCAAAAGGAAGCAACTGTCTGTTTCCATTCATACTATATATATAAAGCTAACTGTTACCAGCAATCTGACACTGCCATTTATGATTTTGTCTTCATCTTTTATTTGTTGTGAGATTCCAAGCATGCCACATTTTGATCCTTTTAAATACAGAAATACCCTTCACCCTTGATAAGAGTAAGGTTAAGTAGTTAATAATTCATGTATGTGTATCATATTTTGTATTAGTCGTATAAATATAAAATAAATTATTAAATGTTTTAAAAATTTAAACACGAATATGATATGTGTATTAAATATGTCGTATTAATCGTGTTTAAACGTGTCATATTATGTTTATTGCACTGCTTTCTTGTTTAGTATATAAACATGTTATGTTTGTGTCATATTTTTATCTAGACAATCGTAATGGTAAAGGTTTGGTGTGAGGCTATTTGTATCGAATTACGGATTTTTTTTTTTTGGTAAAAAAGAGGTTATAGTTTAAAGATATGCAAATATTGTAAATGTTGGGATTCAAATTTTAAATTTGTTGGATGTTATTTTTTAAAAATAATTGTATAAATCAACTGAACTAAGCTCTGAATTTATGGAATATGGATTATAGATTTGTAGTTTTGGTCTATTGCGTTTTGTGTTTGGAGGTCATAGCTGGTGGACTGCCGACCTAAGTCTGTTAATTAAGTTTTTTTTTTTTTCTTCTTCTTTTCATGCATTTTTTTTTCTTTTTAGGGCTCATCAAAATGACTACACTAAAGGTCATATTTTCGTTTAATATATTAAAAATCGTCAAATTATTTGTTATTATTATAATTAATTTCTTAAGGCATTTGTTAACAAAAATTATATTTTTAAACATGAGAAATGAGATTTTAAAAATTCTAATGTGAGCTTGTGAGGATCATTATCTTAATCTCGTGGGTATTTTTTCCAACTTCATTTCATTAATTCAAGATGATGAGACTGGTTCTGTAAATATTCAAATCTAAAACCTTATACATAATTTTTTATTATTAAAAGATAACACTAAAGTTTAATGCGAAATTGTCACTACAAAATTTAAAGGAATTGAATCGTTCAAAAAAATTAAAAAGTCGTCTTCAAAAGTTTTGGAGATGATTTACGTCGTTCCCAAAAATCATCTAAAATTGTATCTTCAAAAAGTTTGGAAGGAATGTTCACAGATTGTCCCAAAATTAAAGAAGATATTCGTCCCAAAATTGATATGAAATTGTTTAAAGACCTAGTTACATGCATAAACAAATTAACCAGGTTTAAAGGCTTTCTAAATCTTAATTCTTAATTAATGGTATAAAGATTTAAGAGCTTTACTTCTTTGCATCGCAATAAATTAAAATGAGGAACTTAAGTTTATCAATGGTACAAAGATTTAAAAGCTTTATTTCTTTGCATCAAAATAAATTAAAATGAGGAACTTAAGTTTATTTAATAAATTTTTTTTAGATTCTTAATCTATCTTTAACCCCCTCAACCTTTATCTATTTAACTCAGCTGAAGAGGATATTAAACGCTTAAATCCTCTCAAACCTGTAACTTTCGAGAATTTACCTAACATTCATGCTATCTATGTTAATACTTAATTGGCATTTATGATAAAATTTAGATATATCATCAAAGAAACAAGGTACAAACACTAGAGTCTATGGTGTTTTATGCATATATTTATCACCTAAACGCAGAAGAAGAAAAAAAGAAGAAGAAGACAAAAACAAAGGAATATATATATATATATATATATATATATATATATATATATATATATATATCAAAGCCAATGATGGTTGGGATTGAGCATATTATTGTAGTGGCAAAGTGAGGAACTCCATCTTTTATAACTTTTCTATTAGTATATATATATATATGGGGAGTTATAAGGTAAACTCTCTTATAGTGAGTTTAAACAGGACTCTATTACATACAAATATGATAAAATTATATATAAATATAATAAACTACATAAAATTATCATGTTTATATGTAATTTCTTTTTTTACATATAAATATGACAAATTACATATATGCATAACAAATTAAATATAAATATGACAAATTACATATAACATAATAATTACATATAAACATGACAAATTACATATAAACATGATAAATTACATATAAATATGACATATTTATCATGTTTATATGTAATTTTTTAAATAATGTAATTTTATTTTTACATATAAATATAACACAAATTACATATAAATATAATAAATTATATATATAATAATTTTTTCATGTACATTCAACCTATAAATTATTGGGTTAATATGAAAAAAATGCCCTCAATAAGAAGTTATTGTTAAATGGTTTAATGAATAAAAGTTATTTGAAAAATAGAAATGAATAATTAAAAATTATTATAAAAGATATTGTAAAGACAAAATTACCCTTAATGAAAAAACTTACTTTTTTTTCTCTTTCATTAAGGAAATATTATTTTTTAAAAATTTTAATTGAAAATAAATTTAAAAAATAAAATATTTAAATATTTTTTTTTAAATTTAAAAAAATTATAAAAAAATAAAGAAAAATTAAATTTAGGAATATTATTTTTATTATTTTTAATTTTTTAATTAAAAAAAGTAAATAAAAAATTTAAAAAGTTATTTTTTAAAATTAAAAAATTTTTATTTTCAGAATTTTTATTTTTTAATTAAAAAGTAAGTTAAAAAATAAAAGAAAAAGGGAGGAGATGGTTTTTTATCAAAGATAATTTTATCTTTACAATATCTTTTATAACAATTTTTAATTGTTCATTTATCTTTTTCAAACAATTTTTATTCATTAGACTATTTAACAAATACTTCAAGGCATATTTTTCATATTAACCCTAAATAATTATAATATATTTTTTTTTTTGGGTTGTGACTTTCAATTTTTAAAAAAAGTACACAAACTTTTCTTTTTCACAGTACTTGTGACAGTTTGTGTCATTATTTGTCTGTCAGAATTATTTATTATATGCATAGGGATGATAATGACATATATAACATTTCTCAAAATGAACAAAACACTTAACCTTTTTATATAATTTTGTTTTTAACGAGTAAATTAGGGGTTTTTATTTAAATTTAAGGTTTCGTTTGATTGGGGTTTTTATTTTTTATGTTTTTTTAATAGAAAGTGAAAAGTAAAAAATAACTAAAAGTAAGAGGCAAATGATAAAAAGTAAAAAGCAAAAACACTAAACGGAGCCAAAATAATTTACATTGATAAATGATAAATTGAAAAATTATATATCA
Source organism: Fremontodendron californicum (assembly GCA_030761205.1). NCBI lineage: Eukaryota > Viridiplantae > Streptophyta > Magnoliopsida > Malvales > Malvaceae > Fremontodendron > Fremontodendron californicum. The sequence continues at coordinate 20,283,541 of JAULJL010000022.1, read as the reverse complement.
ATAAAGCTAATTGTACATGCAGAAGAAAGAAAGAACAAAAAGTTCGATTTTTTTAATCCGGATATTACTTTTAATTTTTTTAATTATCAAATTATCTATTTTTTGTATTTATATATCAAAATGCGCTTTTTTTATATCGTTGGAAAGTCGCCATATGATATGACGACTTTCCAACTTAAGATTTTATTACTTTTAAAAAAATTAGGCTCTGAAGTCGCCATCATATGGTGATTTCCGAGCTTGAAAAAAAAAAAAAATAAAACCATTGAAAAGTCGCCATATCATATGACGAATTTCTAGTGTAATTTTTTGATTTTTTATTTTTAAGGTGTTGGGAAGTCGCCATATGATATGGCGACTTCCCAACACCTTTTTTTTAATTATTTAATTTAATTTAATAATTAATTAATTTATTTATTTAATTATTTGATTATTTAATTTAATTAAAAAAATATATTTTTTAAATTATTTTAAAAGCCTAAATAATATATTTTTTATAATATTATTATTTTTATATATAATTATTTATTTATTTATATAATGATAAATAAGAATGTAATGATAAATAAGAATAAATCAACATATAACAAGGAATGTGAAATATGTAAATATTACGAAATATGTAAATATTACAGGTGCAGAACATGTAATTGGTTCATTGTTGATGCGAACTCTCCCCCGATGTGCCAGGCTGATAAGGACATTTTCGACGGCTATGACCTTCATTTCTGCATAATCCACAACGTTTTGGTTGGCCTTTCTCCATGAGGTCCATTTCATTACGAATACGACTTGATTTTGGCCGACCATGTGGATCTCTTCGCATTTCTAGATTGGGACACACTTCTGGTCCATTATATTGAGGCCAATAACCTTCATTTGCAACTGCTTCAAACTCATGCCTATAAACATTGAATATAATGTCAAGTTTATAGACGTTGTCCATATATTGCATGCAATCTACATGGACATGTGCACAAGCAGCAACTACATGTGAACAAGGGAACCTTTGTGCTTGAAACTTTCCACAGTCACACCACATCTCACTAAGATTTACTTTGTACTTCATTGCAGCAACTCCCTCTTGTTGGTCAAGTAACTCCTCAATCAAAAAAGATTGATTTGCGAGCGTAAAATTACGAACCGAGTGGGAGTTAGCTTTCCTACGATTTTCTTGCATTGCCATTGTGACTGTTTCACAGTATGTGTGCCCTCCCTCGATCATTCTTTGTTGCTTATTGCCCATCTTAACAAAAAGTTCAGCGAACCTATAGTATGTTGCCTGCACCAAAGCAGTAATGGGAAGATGGCGCGTCCCCTTCAACGCTGAATTGATAGATTCAGCTAGGTTGGTTGTCATATGCCCATAGCGTCTTCCTTCGTCATATGATTGGGCCTACTTCTCCTTAGGGATCCTATCAAGCCAATTAGCCCCCTCTGCGTTTTCTCCACGAATACATATGGGGTCACCTCAACTCGTATCCTGATAAAATTAAAAAAATACTTGTTAATTTCAGTATTATTTTATATATTAAAGGAAATATAAGAGATAAAATAACTATAATCCGATTCCATACCCATGTTGACAATTTGTCGACGCAATTCCTTATTGTTAAACCTCTTCATGAAGTTAGCTGCAATGTGTCGAATGCAGTACACAAAGTATGCATTTGGAGGATTCCATCCACTACCATGGCGTCTGGTTGCATCTTTGATGGATTCATGTTGATCAGACATTAAGCATATGCCAGGTTGTATTGTCACATGTTTACGCAAATTAGTGAGAAAGAAGGACCAAGCCTTCGCTGTCTCACCCTCCACAATGGCAAAGGCAATCGGTAGTATATTTTGGTTGTCATCTTGTGCAATAGCTAACAACAATGTTCCTTTGTGTTTTCCATATAAGAATGTACCGTCTATTTGCACAATAGGTTTACAATACGAAAACCCTTCAATGCACGATTTAAATGTCCAAACGAGTCGATGGAATATTCTCTTACCCTGGACCATTCGATCACCGTGATATGCAGGTACCGTTTGCAATTCCACAATTGTACCAGGAATGAAATGTAGCATTGCACCCAACCATTTAGGTAGATCATTGTACGATCTATCCCAATCGCCAAAGACTCGAATAATTTCCTTTTGCTTTGCTTTCCATGCTTTCCTATAAGAAGTGATGTATCCATACTGGATTCGCATCTTAGCGATCAAAACTTAAACGAAAATCTCCGGATTTACTTGGACCAATGACAGAATGCATGAACAGATCATGTTAGAGTCTAATTTGCAATGATCTTGTGAAATTCTTCCCGATGTGCAAGTATGAGGCCCATTATATTTTCTAATCTCCCATACTTGTTTCTTCTTCATGAATGTTGCCCTTATTCTCCAATTGCACCCTTTTCCTATACATTGGACACTTGCCATGATATTTGGTTGGCTCAGATTCATAACTCTGTAATCTACAAAGTTTTTGATGTTGTAGTGCTTAATAGCTGAAAGCACAGCCTCTTTTGTTGGAAATTGTAACCCAACATAGAGATCAGCTGTAGATGGATTCCAACTCAGAGGTGCAGCAAATGTATGACCATATTCAGGAAATTCTGGCACTTGCATTGCATCCAGATACAGGGTGCGCATATGGGATGCAGGCTCATAAGGGGAAAGAACTCCATAAGTGTTGATATCAAGGCCAACGTCTCGGTCAGAATCATTTCTCTCATCACTGTCATTTGCGAATTCAGCATACTCTTCTTCTTGCTCACTAAAGTCACCAATATATTCACCATGGGCACCACATGACTGAACAGGATCATCACCATCTAGCACATCATCTAGGGCATTAGGAATTGCTGGTGAGACAAATGAATTATGAAACGTTGTAGCTTGAGATAACACTTCTTCTGGGGGAACATTGTATGAAGTGGGAACATAATACAACGGTTGAGAATCATCATCTTCTGGAAGCTCACAATCCTCAATGTCAACATATAACTCAAGTACACCAACATTGTCAAATGTCTCGTGAGCATGAAATATTCCTCTCATATCATCATTATCTTCTAGTGGATAAGTCCTATATCGGACACATCCTTCACTAATAGAAAGAGGATGCCTATACTTAGTCTCTGAAACTCTTTTTGTATTTCCGCTTTGGTTTTTGTATGAATTATCACATTCAGTTCCTCTAATGTGACGTCTTCACCAACACGAAAGCTTTTAGGACCTTCACAGTCAAAGATAACACCTTCATCAGTATTATGAATTTGGCCATTATAGTAGACTAATGCGACCACTCTGTTGCTCATGTTGTGTAGTAATGAAAGTGAGAAGGATGAGAACGAAGGTATTATCACTCAGCAAAAGAAATAAGAAATAGAGAAGGATGAGAATGACAAGGTATTATCACTAACACCAGAAAATAACAACTAAGATTGAGAATGAGGAGAGAATGAGGAAGGAAATATCATATTTTATAATGGTTTATTGAGTAAAATATGGTGAAAAATTGTTAAATCTGACTCCCATTTTTCAGCTGATAAGTCTCATCCTTTGAAATTGTTGAATCTGATTCTATTTTTCTGCTGACAAGTCCCATCCTTTGAAACTGTTGAATCTAATTTTCATTTTTCTACTGATAAATCAAATCATGGTAAAAAACTGTTGATTCTGATTCCCATTTTTTTGCTCATAAATCCCATCATGGTGAAAATTTGTTGAATCTGATATTTTTCAGCTGGTAAGTCCCATCCTTCGAAATTGTTGAATCTGATTCCCATTTTTCTACTCACAAGTCCCATCTTTTGAAACTGTTGAATCTGATTCCCATTTTTTGCTGATAAATCAAATCATGGTGAAAAATGTTGATTCTGATTCCCTTTTTTTTGCTCATAAATCTCATCATGGTGAAAAATTGTTGAATCTAATATTTTTCAACTGATAAGTCTCATCCTTTGAAACTGTTGAATCTGATTCTCATTTTTCTGCTAACAAGTCCCATCTTTTGAAATTGTTGAATCTGATTCTCATTTTTCTATTGATAAATTCTATCATGGTGAAAAACTGTTGATTCTGATTTCCAATTTTTTTTGTTGCTCATAAATCCCATCATGGTGAAAAACTGTTGATTCTGGTTCTCATTTTTCAGCTGATAAATCCCATCCTTTGAAACAGTTGAATCTGATTCCCATTTTTCTGCTGACAAGTCCCATCCTTTGAAAGTGTTGAATTTGATTCCCATTTTTCTTCAAACTCTTCATTGACTGAAAAACTGATTAATGACTCAGCAAAAATCTACTGATATATCCCATCCTTGAAACTGTTGAATTTGATTCTCATTTTTCTGCTGATAAATCTAATCCTTTGAGACTGTTCAATCTGCTGATAAATCCCATCATTTGTACCAAAAGATCAATTTTAAAATTATATATATTTTTATTTTTTATATATAAAAATAAAAATTATTATAAAAAAATATTTATTTAGGCTTATAAAAAATAAATTTAATAAAATTTTTATTTTTATATATAATTAAAAATTAATATAATTAAAATAAAAATTACAAAAAAAATGCAAAAAAAATTGCATTTTGCAGTTGGGTAGTTACCATATCATATGGTGACTTCCCAACAGGTAAAAATTAGAGTATTTTGGTACATAATTTACAATGTTTGACATTTTGATCAATTTTTTTCATCAATATTCAAATAAAAGAACCCAAAAGTTCTTGTAAATTGTATGTTAAATTAGAGTAAAATTCACTGATAGTTCATGATCTTTTACTAATATCTCAATTTTATTCATGATCTTAAAAAATTACGTTTATTATCTACAACTTTTTAAAAGATTTTACCATTCCTCTTTTCGTTAATTGTATCGTTAATTAAAGATCAAATAATAACATAGCTTGATGTACACATGATACGGCCATCAAAATATGAGTAAGGATGAGAGGAAAAAGACCACCCAAAAAGTATTTTTTTTTTTTTTAAAAATGATTGACTTTTTGGGCGGCATTTTCCCTCCTAATCTTACTCAGATTTTGGTGGATCATACCATATATATAGTTATATATGAAGCCATATGAATTGACAAGTAGTGCTCAAGTTGATACTTTTATTAAATTTTCACCATTGATTAATGGAAAGATGAATTGATTTTTTAAAAAATCATAAATGATAAATATAATTTTTTTTTTAAGATTATGAATAAAAATAAAATATTAATAAAAATCATGAACTATAAATAAATTTTAGTAATTTTTTTTATTCAATTGAAGTCGTAGTCTGAAGATGGGAGAAAGGACACAGATATTGAAATTCAAATATCAAAATTACTGAATTTCACTTCTTAAAGATTACTGCATGAATCATATGGACTGTCCAGTTTTAGTCATTCCTTTATGAACAAGAATCAAACGGGCAAATGCTAGCTACTAGTCAAGTAGCCAAGTTTGAATCAAATTAAAGCTGAAAAAACAAGTGAAAGCAGCGAGTATGGCACAAATTTAGACTCAATGACAAACCTATCCATGTACGGGCTAGTCACCAAGTGGGTCTGGCTCAACCCAGTTGAGCTTTGGTAGAATTTTTTTAAGTCCAGGCTTCGATTCAAAACATTATTTTTATTTAATTTTAATTTAAATAAAATATATATTTACAATTATTAAAATATTAATATAAAATAATATTGTAAATAATAAATAACTTTAATGAAAGATCGAGTCAAGTTTTGGGTAAGCTGTTAGAGATTTCAGCCTGTTTGATTCAGCTCATAAATACCTCAGGCCAGAAAACTTTAGTCTTTAAATTAGATGGGAATTGATTGAAAATGGAAATTTTCAGCTATCTTAGGAGCCTCGTTTTCCTTGTACTATAAGGATATATACATATAGTTGAAATCTTCCAACTGCTTATTAATTAGAAGGTTGAGGCATTTTTGAAAGGATAGCCAAGTCAAAATCCATACCCTTAAGGCTAAAATGGCTGGCGGTTGGTACCTAAATATGCAGTGTTTAGGGACCAAGTGTCCCTTCTAGAGACTTTGGTTCCAAGTCACTAACATTGATAAGAATACATTAGCTGTCTGGTCAGATTTCAAAATCATAATCCTAACAATGAAAGTTAATGCTAATAAATACGGGGAGGATTTAGCAGTTAACCAGTATTTATCAATTTGTCCAAGAAAAATTGAAATTCCAACATGAATAATTAAATTGATCCATTATTTATTATTTTTTTTTGGGTGATATTGGTATTGATCTTGTTTATGGGACAATCATGCATGAGTTAATTTTGGGACAATCATGCATGAGTTAATTTGCAATATGTTTCAAATTAATATGCATTATCTTCAGTAAAACCCTTGCACCTAGCAGCTGGCTATACCCCTAATTTGGTTTTAATAAGGGTTTACTTAACCAGTGTTTATAGACATTGGTTAAGAATTATTTAATTATTAATTTAGGAAATTTTTTTACCTTCAATGCATTATTTTTACTGAATTCAAGAAACAGTAATTCATTAATTACATGTTTCTTTCTTTTAATATCATTTTAACCAGTATCACTAAACACTTGTTAACATTTCCCTTTTAATAATAATAAGTTAGGGTTTCAAATAAAGTCCCCAATGAAAATCAATCAGAGATCATAGTTTCTTTCTTCCTATCCATAATTAATTTGCCTCTTTAAGAAAATACTTTTGAGATATAAAAACTTGGTTTTACCCTCAAAATTTATTCAAAACCATATTTCTGTCCATCTAATTTTTATTTTGCATATCAAAATAAAGTCTATATCGCCAACAGACAAATGGCCTGAATGTAAGATTTGTAATTTCAATGACCTAGGTTCAATTTTTGATAGTTTTAAATACAAGAAAAAAATAATTATATTTATGATAAAATCTTGGAACCTTGATATTTTAAGTTTAAGTCTTATCATATGTGAATTTGATTTAATTTTATATTAGTTTATTTAGTTTTATATTGATTGCTTGATTTGTTTGTTTGTTTGTTTGATTTGTAACTTTATTAAAAAAAGATAAATTTAGTGTAATTGATCAAAGATTGATCAAATTTCCTTAATTTTTGGTTGAGTTAATTTAAATTTCTTCTACTAACATTGTCTTTTAATTGGGGTAAGCGAAGTTGTTCACCAACAAATGATTTCGTGCAAAACTACTATTATGATTTTTGTTTTTTTTGAGTCCTTAAGGATCAAGAGATTTTTTTCTAAATAAGTTAGGGGTAATTTGGTTTTGCTGTCTAGCGACACTGGTTAAGGTGATATATATATAAAAAAATATAATTAATGCATCATTTTTTTTAATTCAGTAAAAGTAATATATTAAATGTAAATTTTTTTCTTAAAGAGGTAAATAAATAATCCTTAACTGGTGCCCATATGTACCAGTTAAGCGGACCTAAAAATTAATGGTGTATTTTTTTAAAAAACTTTTAGATGTTTAATTTTTTTTAATTTTTAAATGATGTATTTAATGGGATTGATTCGCACGTTGACTCGCAGGTTGATTTATGATCCGTATCCGATCCGTCCGAAAAAAAAATTTAAAAAAAAAAAAATTATTAATTTTTTTTAGTTTTTATTTTTAAATCATGTATTTAAAATCGTTGGTTCGTACATTAACTCGCAGATCGATTTAGGGTCCGTACTCCACCTGTACGAAAAAAAGTTAAACATTTTATTATTATTATTTTAATTGTAAATGATGTATTTAAAAGAGTTGGTTCGCACGTTGACTCGCAAGTCGATTTAAGATCTGTACCCGACTCGTTCGGGAATTTTTTTTAAAAAATATTTTAATTTATTTTTAAATGATGTATTTAAAGAAGTTGGTCCACACGTTAACTGGCGAGTCGATTTAAGATTCCTACCCTACAGTCTTGAGGAAAAAAATTTAAAATTTTAATTTTAATTGACTCACGGGTTAATTTAGGATCCATATCCGACCCGTTCGAAAAAAATAAAAAAAAATTATTTTATTAATTAATTTTGTTTTAATTTTAAATGATGTATTTAAAGGGGTTGATCTGCACGTTGACTTGTGATGGAGACTCAATTAAGAGTTGTAAACCCAAGTGCAGGTTATGTTCAAGTAATAAATTCTCGGGTGTCCGAGGTCGAACCACAGGGAAGCGTATTAGTAAGTATAAGTTTATAAATATATAAGAAAAAGAAAGTAAACAAGATATTAGGGAATCAACAACAAAACAAGATAAATAAGATATTAGAGAACAAAATAAACAAAATAACATAAAAGAAATTAAACAAGATATAAAAAACAATAAGAAAAGATGTTGAGGTTAGAGAATCCACTCTTAGTGTTATGCCAAGATTAATCTTGTTTTATTACACAATTGGAATTCACACATAAGGGAGGTTCCAATCGGAAGGTTTAGCAATTCAGTCCAAATTGTCCAACGTACATAACATATGATATTATGTTCATTTGGTGTCCTCAAAACTCATAAAAAGAGTCCAAACATTCCTTATGCCAAGGTATATGTCTACAACAAATCAAGGTTATGAAACCAAGCATTTACTGTGCCATTTTCATTGTCAATAATGAATCAAGATCCCTACTTTGCAAGTATGATTTTAAACCAAAAGAAAATATTATCTATACTAAATGATGATTCATTTTAGCTCATGTTTAAGAGACTAACCTTAGCATTTACCAAAAGCTTCACCTCATCACCTCAACAATATGATTAGCAACACATACTAGATATGAATAAAATGAAAAGAAATGTAAGAAGCATAAGTAAATAAAGAAAAAGAAAACTAGAGAAAGGAACTAAGAAGAAAACTTAGAGAATTTTATTACAATGGCTAATATCCTACCAATGTACCCATGTATCCTAATACTCATCCAAGGCCCTCTATTTATACACATTTTGGAGAGCTAAATGACAAGAGACAAGCTTTATAAATTTCAAAGGTAGGTATAATAGGTGGGTACATTTTTCTAACAATTTTCGTCATATTGTATGACAATTCTGATCAGCCAGCTTGATGGTCGATTTTGTCAATGTTAGAGGCTCGATCTGATAAAATGGTCTTCTAGAAAAATATACCCCTATCAGTTACGGATCCATAGCCGTTGGAATCAGATCATTTGCTCATGTGTATCGGAAGATATGGTCAAAATACCAAAACTTGTCAGCACAGATGTCATTGCACATCAGCCAACTTGATGGTTGATTTCGCTAGGGAAAACGACTCCGTTTCAAGAAGTGTAAAACATGAAAAAGATAGATATACCTCTTAAATGTGCACTGTAAAAATTTCAGCCTTATTGCTTCAGTGAAACTCCAGATATAGCTGATATGGCAAAAGGTGTCGGAACTGGAACTGAATTGGATTTGCCCTTAATTCTTGATTTAACCTAGTAATCTGAAATCACTCAAAGAAACTCGTGAAAAACACCAAATTACATAAAAATATAAAAGATCATAAACACAATTAGACTAAGCAATAATAACTTGTATTTGACACAAAACAATAATAAAACATAACTAAAAACTATATAATTATACGAGTTATCACACCCCCACACTTAGATTGTTGCTAGTCCCTAGCAACGACTCAATCCTAGAAAAAAAAAATAAACAGGAAAACAAGTTAAAGGGATCTCAAGCAAACAAGCAAGATCAAGAGTAAAAATTGGCAAGGCATCTAATTAAGTATCATTGGCATATTAAGTTCGAGTAAAGGGTCAATGAGATTAAAATTGAAGGCATTACCGTACGATTGAGGAACTTCCTTCTTAGCGAGACTTTAGCTAGCCATGGAGGACTAGGCAAACTATAGCTTCATAAGTAGACATGCTAAGATCCTTGTTACCGCAGTTCACAAGTGAACTCGACAAATCTGATCGGTACAGAGATGAATCTGAGGCTTATGGACAAGTGAGGGGTGGAATGTTCAAACATAATCTAAGGTTTATCACAAGTTAGGCTCAAGAAATATAATAATAATGTGATCAATCCTCTCAAAATATTTTCATTCTCACTCATCCTTAGTCCTATGTTCAACATAAATATTTTGAAAAGAAAACAAAAAGCAAGAAAAGACTCGATCCAAAGAAAATAGAAAAGTAAAAACCTCTCTATAATGAAGAACCTCGAATCTTGAATTCTGTTTTTTTTTTTTTTTTAAGCACAAGTGATTTTTTTTTGTTTGCTTTGTGCCCTCATTGGGACATCTTTTATGCACAATCACATCTATTCATAATCATCATTCTTTTTTTTTTTTTTCAGAAATCACATTGTATTCCATACTTTCTTTTTCTTTCTTTTCATTCAATTGATCAAACAAGACAGATTTTCATCAGCACTTTTTTTTAGCATTTTTTTCTCAACTCATCACAACATTGTTTTGGCATCAATAAGTTCGAAGTTCACGACTCTAAAAACAGTCACTCATTCTAACTACCCTCTTTTGCATTATTCCCAATTTTTTTTCTTTTTTTTTTCAGATTTCAAAAGATAACAAAATAAACAAGAAGGAAACACACAATCCCAAACCCAATGATCACAAATATTATCATAAAAGTATAAAGAGGGAATGGGGGTCGGAATCGTATCCATTCACTTTGGCATAATTTCTGGAGTTCATATCTAGGGATCCAACCCGAAGGTTTACAACCTATGGGCTCCTAATGTAAGGGGGGCAAAGATAAGGGGCTTTATGGATAGTGACTTTGTTCTAAGATCAGATCATGTATAGATGCAAGCATCTATGTGATGACCTAAATCTGCATGTGGAATGAAGAGAAAAAGTAAACTTACTATGTCTTCCCAGTTTTTCGTGGCTTTCCAAAGGTTCACCATGAATTCACATTCCAACAAAAATCGAACCGATCTGCCAAAAACAATCTCAAAGACATTTGATCATAAAAAATATTCAATTTTCAGAAAACCAAATTGAAAATAACCTAGATAACTTAATCAAAGCATTTGTAACTCTATTGCTTTATCCACATGCTTGCCAAGATTATACTAATACTAAAAAAAATACATACACTAAAGTAGTAAAACACATGCAGATAATAAACGGACCAGATAGTGTTTTTTATTTATTTTTTTTTTTTTGAAAAGATTAAATCAAACTGACAAGGTATGTCTCAAGTCTCCCTTACTCAGACCTTGTTCAGAATGAATACTTCTAAATGGCTTAAAACACAACAATTTTTTTTTTTTTTTTTTACAAATTAGCAAAATATGTCCCTTACCCCCTACTAAAATATGACATTGTCCCCAATGTCAAATTTTAAAGGTAGAATTTAGGAGATATTACCTGCAGAGGTTGCTAACCACTTATTATAACTGAGACACAACAAACAAAATGTTAGATAATGTCACAAAGACAAAGTGCAATTCACTCCTTGCTTGTCCATATCTCTTTTTCTTTTTTCGAGCGTTTGCGAAACAACCGTAGCAGGTAAATACTCATAAGCTTGGAGCTTTTTGAGTAAATCTTCAATGGTTGTAGCAGAAATTAAGGTTCTCCTTGCCTCTGAAAACATAAATCCATTTTCCACAGCATTATCTAAATATGAAAGCAAATTACTAAAATAACCATTAATATTAAGCAAACCAATGGGTTTCTTATTTGTGACCAAAGATGACCAAGAAGCCACGCAAGCTATTTCTTCCAATGTACCCAGACCTCCTGGTAAAGCAATGAATGCATCGGCAGAATGGTACATGATTGTCATCCGTTCAGGGATACTCCAGACTTGTATTTCCTTACCCACGGTAGGTCCACAAAAATCTGTGAATAGTTTTGGCACGATTCCTAGAACTGGACTTCCTCCGGCGTGTGCTGCTGTAGCGACTGCTCCCATTAAACCCGTACTACCGCCTCCATAAATCAACTGGATCTTTTGTTGGGCAAGTATTACTCCAACTCTTATGGCTTCATCAGCGAATATTTTATTTTTCCCTGGTTAAGCACCTCCAAAGACACAAATTTTTTCAATGCGCTGGGACGAAGTACTTTCCATTTTTTTTTCGAGTGCCTGAAAGAGAATGAGTACATGGTGTAATATATAGAGGACTGAGTAGTGAATCAGACAAGAGTAATAATGTCGCCGAAAGTGTATTTGACCTGTCAGAAGAAAATGTTTACCTGACAAAAATTTTTTGCGTGATTTCAGGAAGAAAATCAAAAAGAGAAAAAAAATCAACCGTAAAAGACCAATGCAAAAAAAAAAAAACGAAAATAATTACACAAATCGAACAACACGTAAATTAAACCGAAATGAAGTTATTGCAAATCAAACCAAAAGCTGAGAAGTCATTTATTGTAGTTGTGATTGTGGCTCACATCTTCCTCTGGTTTTACGTCCAGAAACGGCTTAAACGCCTTCTATGAGTCGAGGATATGCTTCCCATCCAGTTTTCTTACAAGCTGGCAAACAGGGTCTTTTAACATCAGATTCCCAAGATGTTGCCGTTCCCTTTGGAATTGCGGCCATAAATCAAGAATTTCTCTTTGTACGTCTCCACTAGGATGCGTCTCAAGAGAAAGTTGGATATTACCCGAATTCTCCTTACTCAGTCCATCCTTAATGAATTCAATTTTATCATCTCGATTAGAGGACGGAATCTCAATAGAACGACATTTACCGTTACACGTCCATCGTGCACATTTGTGGCAATTTGAACACATGCGCTTTGCTCGTCGCTTCTTTGCAAAAGTGCTTCTACCTGTACCTGGTAAATGCAAAACAGGAAGATATTCATCTTCACGTACCTTGGCTTCAATTATCCAACGTATGTCTTTAGGAATCCCTTTGTGCATAAGCATTCTTAATCTTTCAAATCGAACTTGGTAAAGCTTGAATACATTACCATTTTGAGGATTCTCAATGTCAACTGCTCCATAATGATACACATGCTTAACCACAAATGGGCCAGTCCATCTTGATCTCAACTTACCAGGAAATATGTGAAGTCTAGAATTATAAAGTAGAACTTTTTGCCCAACATCAAATGTTTTTCTTGAAATTAACTTGTCATGAAAGGCTTTAGTTATTTCTTTATGAATTTTAGAATTCTCATATGCATCATTTATGAGTTCCTCAAGTTCATTTATTACTGGAAAAGTTTCATTCTCACCCAAAAAGGAATATTTTAGCTCGGATGGCAATGGTTTTAAATCCAGCTTGGGTGGTTCAATAGTTGATGGTACAGTGACATTTGTGAGTGATGAAAGTTCCTCAAACTTTTGTTTCCAACAATGCTTATCCTGAAAAGAATTTAACAAAGAATCAGTGTGTGAAATTTTTGAAGCATTATCAAACTCACATTCAATTAAATAAGCTTCTAAAGGACCATGGAATGTAGTAGTGGTGAGATGTTCATGAACAAGTTCTTCAATGAAATCCACTTCATGTACTTCTGAATCATCACCAGGTTGCTTGCAAGTGTTGAACACATTTAATTCTAAAGTCATATTTCCAAAAGAAATGTTCAACATACCATTCCTGCAATTTATCAGAGCATTAGAAGTTGCAAGAAATGGACGGCCTAATATAACAGGAATTTGAACATTTGGATTTGAAACAGGATGTGTGTCCAAAACAATAAAATCAACAGGGAAGTAAAAATTATCAATTTGAACCAAAACATCTTCAACTATCCCTCGAGGAATTTTTACAGAACGATCAGCTAGTTGAAGTGTAACAGGTGTTTCCTTGAGTTCACGTAAACCTAACTGTTGATAAACAGAAAAAGGCAAAAGATAAACACTAGCACCAAGATCAAGCAATGCACGTTCTATTCTAGTGTTTCCAATGATGCATGAGATTGTTGGACATCCAGGATCTTTGAATTTTGGTGGAGTAAGTTGCTGAATGATTGAGCTCACACTTTCCGTCAGAAATGCTTTCTTTTGTACATTATGTTTCCTTTTAACTGTGCACATGTCCTTCAAAAATTTAGCATAAGATGGAACTTGTTTGATTGCATCCAATAAAGGAATGTTAATCTTAACTTGTTTGAAAAGTTCATAAATTTCTGCATTTTGATTCAAATTCTTTATTGTTTGCAACCTTTGAGGAAAAGGAGCAGGATGCATACCTTTTTCTTTGTCCAAATTTTCAAGAAGTTCAGACTTACCATCATCCTTACCATTACTTTTCGGAGGGGAAGGAGGATCTTGGTCTTTTGATGGAATGTTTTTGTCAATTGCCTTTCCACTTCGAAGAGTTGTGATAGAACTGGCATTTTCCTGTTGAGTTTCATTGGAGCAAGAAACAAGACATTGAGTAGAAGGGTTAGGCTGAGGTTGAGCAGGAAACTTACCTTTTTCTTGAGTGCGTAATGAAGCTGTCAATGTGGACAAGGTGTTTTTGATCTCATTGATGTCCTGTGAAGTTTGGTTATTCACATTTGCTTGTGTTTGCATGAATGCTTGCAATGTCTCTTCCAAGGTTTGTACACGTGAAGGTTGATAGGAAAAAGTGTTGCTCGGCTTTTGAGATTGTGGTACCTGAACATGATTATTATTCCGCCAACTGAAGTTGGGATGATTTCTCCATTCAGGGTTATACGTTTCAGAGTAAGGAGAAGGAAAAGGCTTTTTAAAAGTGTTTATGGAATTTACTTGATCATGCAACGCTTCTTTAAGAATGGGAATGTTTGGACATTCAGAAGTGGGGTGTCCCATGATTTCACAAATTCCACAACTTTCTTCATTTTTAACCGTTTTGACTTCTTTTACTTCTCTAAGTTCGATGGCTTCAATCTTTCTAGCCAAATTAGCTACTTTAGCTTTTATCTCATCTTCTTGACTAAAATGATATTTACCTCTGTTAGAAACAAGATTAGATCTATTGGAACTTTCAGAGGAATTATCTGTGTGCCAGGCTTGAGAGTTATTTGCCAAATGGTCTAGGTAGTCAAAGGCTTCTTCAGGTTTTTTTTTTTTCTAGAAACTCACCGTTACACATTGTTTGAACAAATTGTTTAGTTTCGGGAGTTAAACTTTCATAAAAGAAACTAATAAGACGCCATTTTTCAAAACCATGATGTGGACAAGAACTTAACAAATCTTTAAAACGCTCGCAGCACTGAAAAAATGCTTCATTTTGATTTTGATTGAAATTTTGAATCTGTTTTTTCAAAGTAGTAGTTTTATATGCTGGGAAAAATTTCTTTAGAAACTCAGTTTGTAATTCTTGCCATATGCCAATTGACCTTGGTTTTAAATTATGAAGCCAAATTTTTGCTTTATATTTTAAAGAAAAAGGAAATAATTTTAGCTTGACAATTTCATTTGTACATTGTTGGTCATTAAAGGTGACACATACACCTTCGAAGTCTTTTAGAAACGAGTAAACACTTTCCGATTCTAACCCATGGAAATTTGGAAGCAAAGCTATCATACCTGGTTTAAAACGAAAGTGGTTTGCATTGAGAGGAAAAATAAAACAAGAGGGTGATGAGCTTCGAGTTGGTTGCAAGTAGTCACGCATGGTGCGTACTTGTCTGTTCTCATCTTCAGCATGAACACTTTCATTGTCAGCCATGGTAGGAGTTGTATTAGAAAGATTACCTGAAAAAGTTTCACAATAAAATCTAACTAAACGACGAGATCTAAAATCACGTCGCCAAACAAGCATAAAACAAAGTTAATATACAGATTAGGCGGTATAACCAGCCAATAAAAATAAAACAAAGTTAATATACAATATAAATATAAATATATAGAAAATTAGGCGGTATAACCAGCCAATAAAAACAAATATAGGCGGTATAACCAGCCAATAAAAATAAATATACTTATAAACTTATATACTTAGTATTGCCTCCCCGGCAACGGCGCCAAAAACTTGATGGAGACTCAATTAAGAGTTGTAAACCCAAGTGCAGGTTATGTTCAAGTAATAAATTCTCGGGTGTCCGAGGTCGAACCACAGGGAAGCGTATTAGTAAGTATAAGTTTATAAATATATAAGAAAAAGAAAGTAAACAAGATATTAGGGAATCAACAACAAAACAAGATAAATAAGATATTAGAGAACAAAATAAACAAAATAACATAAAAGAAATTAAACAAGATATAAAAAACAATAAGAAAAGATTTTGAGGTTAGAGAATCCACTCTTAGTGTTATGCTAAGATTAATCTTGTTTTATTACACAATTGGAATTCACACATAAGGGAGGTTCCAATCGGAAGGTTTAGCAATTCAGTCCAAATTGTCCAACGTCCATAGCATATGATATTATGTTCATTTGGTGTCCTCAAAACTCATAAAAAGAGTCCAAGCATTCCTTATGCCAAGGTATATGTCTACAACAAATCAAGGTTATGAAACCAAGCATTTACTGTGCCATTTTCATTGTCAATAATGAATCAAGATCCCTACTTTGCAAGTATGATTTTAAACCAAAAGAAAATATTATCTATACTAAATGATGATTCATTTTAGCTCATGTTTAAGAGACTAACCTTAGCATTTACCAAAAGCTTCACCTCATCACCTCAACAATATGATTAGCAACACATACTAGATATGAATAAAATGAAAAGAAATGTAAGAAGCATAAGTAAATAAAGAAAAAGAAAACTAGAGAAAGGAAAGAAGAAGAAAACTTAGAGAATTTTATTACAATGGCTAATATCCTACCAATGTACCCATGTATCCTAATACTCATCCAAGGCCCTCTATTTATACACATTTTGGAGAGCTAAATGACAAGAGACAAGCTTTATAAATTTCAAAGGTAGGTATAATAGGTGGGTGCATTTTTCTAACAATTTTCGTCATATTGTATGACAATTCTGATCAGCCAGCTTGATGGTCGATTTTGTCAATGTTAGAGGCTCGATCTGATAAAATGGTCTTCTAGAAAAATATACCCCTATCAGTTACGGATCCATAGCTGTTGGAATCAGATCATTTTCTCATGTGTATCGGAAGATATGGTCAAAATACCAAAACTTGTCAGCACAGATGTCATTGCACATCAGCCAACTTGATGGTTGATTTCGCTAGGGAAAACGACTCCGTTTCAAGAAGTGTAAAACATGAAAAAGATAGATATGCCTCTTAACTGTGCACTGTAAAAATTTCAGCCTTATTGCTTCAGTGAAACTCCAGATATAGCTGATATGGCAAAAGGTGTCGGAACTGGAACTGAATTGGATTTGCCATTAATTCTTGATTTAACCTAGTAATCTGAAATCACTCAAAGAAACTCGTGAAAAACACCAAATTACATAAAAATATAAAAGATTATAAACACAATTAGACTAAGCAATAATAACTCGTATTTGACACAAAACAATAAAAAAAACATAACTAAAAACTATATAATTATACGAGTTATCAACTTGCGGGTCGATTTAGGATTCGTGACCCGAACCGCTCGGAAAAAAGTTAAAAAATAAATTTATTTTATTAAGTATTTTAATTTTAAATAATGTATTTAACGGGGTTGGTCTGCACGATAATTCACAGGTCGATTTAGGATCTGTACCTGACCTGCTTGGGACAAAAAGAAAAAAAAAATTACTGCTTACCTATTTGAGATAAACAATCCTATGAGAAAATAAAATACAAACCACAATTTTATTTTATTATTTATTATTTTTATCTCCTATAAATAAAAAGATACAATACATAATAAAATCTAAATATTTTTAAAAAATATATATAAATAACATTTAAAATTGTATTTATATTTTGTAATTTATAAATAAATAATTATCAAAAATTTATTTTTTCTAATTAATAAAAAATTATTATATTAATATTATTATAATTTAAAATTATAAAATTTAAATAAATAATTATTATTTAATAAAATATAATTTATAATTAATTAAAAATTTAATAAAAAAAAACCATGCAGTATATATATATATATATAAATATATATGTAGGATAGGAGTAGGATGCGGCTTTGAGCTTTCATGGCTTCTGTTTGAAAACATTAAATGTGACCAGCCAACCAACAATTGGACTGTTCTGTCTCCACTCCACTGCCCCTGTTCATTTGCTTTTGCATTGCATCCCTTTTTTCCTGTTTTATTTCCCTTAGAAAGTATCCCGACGGGAACTTTATTCTAGTACTATATTATTATTATTCATTTGACATGTCAACCCTACAAGAGTGGCAAAGCTGAAATTTGTTTCTTATAAGAAGACCAAAATGTTAAAATCATATTAGGATAAAGTAAAGCAAATATATATATATATATATTAAGAGTAGGGATCCAATTATATTAATGTAAATTTAATTTAATTTTATATATTTTTTATATGATTTATATTTGTTTAATCCGATAATTTTATTTTATATTCTATTCAAATAAATCAGGCACGTCGAATTTTGAATGAATAGTGTAAATGAATCTTTTCATATATTAATATACTAATATATAAATACAAAATTGGAGGGAAAATAAGCTAATTTCCCGGTTGGCAAATACAATGCCACGGCGGGTTAACAATTAAAAGTTCGTTGGGGTAGTTGCATCCTCCCCATCTCTCTGCCCCCTTTAAATTGCTCCAACTTCTTCCCGCAATTGCAACTCATTAACTCTTTTCCTACTTTTTCCTTCATTTTCTTAGCAAATTCGAAATTGAAAAATCTATCAATTTTTGTTGAGTTCTTTACTCGAAAGTTTTGGTTTCTTGATTTTCAGCAACGTTTTTGATTTGGGTTTTGCATTAGGCTTCATATTGGGTTTGTTTTATAGCAAAAAAGGGGATGGCAGAAGAGAGTAAGCAAAACCCGAATCTTGAGCCTGTACAGGTTTCAAAAGCTTCATCAGAAGAAAGAAAATCAAACAATAATCTCCCAAACTTTCTTCTTTCAATAAGGCTAAAATATGTGAAGCTTGGCTACCATTACTTAATCTCCAACGCCATGTATTTAATGCTAGTGCCTCTCCTAGGCATTGCTTCAGCTCATCTTTCCACGCTTACTTTCCTTGATTTTGTTCAACTATGGGACCAACTCAAGTTCAATCTTGTTTCAGTAACCCTATGTTCTGGTCTTTTAGTTTTCTTGGCCACACTTTACTTCATGAGCCGCCCCAGGAAAGTTTACTTGGTTAATTTTGCTTGTTACAAGCCTGAAATTGATCGTACTTGCACCAGGGAGATCTTCATGGAGAGATCTGGTCTCACTGGGAACTTTACTGAGGAGAACTTAGTCTTTCAAAAGAAAATCCTTGAGAGGTCTGGTTTGGGGCAGAAAACTTACTTGCCTGAGGCTGTGATGCGTGTCCCGCCCAACCCTTGCATGGCGGAAGCCAGGAAGGAGGCCGAGACAGTGATGTTTGGAGCCATTGATGAACTCTTGGCGAAAACTGGTGTCAAGGCAAAGGATATAGGAATCCTTGTGGTGAATTGCAGCTTGTTCAATCCTACACCATCTCTTTCTGCCATGATTGTGAACAGATACAAGCTTAGAGGGAACATTTTGAGCTACAATCTTGGTGGAATGGGCTGCAGTGCTGGGCTCATTTCTATAGACCTTGCCAAACAGCTGCTGCAGGTATGTTTCTTCTTCTTTATTGTTTTTGGCTTCTTTTTTTTTCTTTTTTTCACGCCTTTACACCACATGTTTTCCATTTTTCAGTGCCTGGTTTAAACCGCATGCCCTTTTTATTTCAGCTGTTAGGTTGCTAAATATGGCATAAATTATTTGAAAACGAGTTCATCCTCATCCACTTTTGGCCATGAATGAGCCAATCTCATTTCAAATGGTCCAATATAGAGGAATTGAACCATAGGTTAAGAAAATTTCATATATTCCTCAAGCCTGCTGACCAGCAAATGTGGTCGAGCTGGTACTTGGTCTATTAGGTGAGCCACATTAAAGGCTGGCTGCAGGTGATTTTATTAGCCCAAGCCCAACTGACTCATGGAAAAGACAGGTGTTATAATCAATTAAAAAAGAAAAGGACTGCTACTAGAGGGTCCGGAGTCCGGACCACCCAATTGGAAATTATGTGGTAGGATAATCTTAGCTAGTTTCCACTATTATCATTAAGTTATGGAATTTATCCAGAACTAAAGTTAGAACTAAGAAGAATAATTAGTGCAAATCTCAAGTTAAATAGCTTGAATAAAATGAAAATTTCTTCTGCATATTTTTCTCCTTAATTATATATGAATGAGTTTCCCTTTCACTTCCAAAATAAATTGTAATTATAGAAAGATTAATAATAAGCAGATTTGCCAAGAAATACGTGATATGTTAATATAGAGAATTGGATTTTTAATTTTCGTGTAAGTAGATTTGGTCTTGCTGCAATGACTCAAATATTTTGTTCCAATTACAGGCGCAACCCAACTCTTATGCCTTAGTGGTAAGCATGGAGAACATTACCCTCAACTGGTACTTTGGCAACGACCGATCTATGCTCGTCTCAAACTGCCTCTTCCGTATGGGCGGTGCTGCAATCCTTCTCTCCAACAGGTCCTCCGATCGCCGCCGCTCCAAGTATCAACTTATTCACACCGTACGTACACACAAAGGGGCTGACGATAAATGCTACAACTGCGTCTTCCAACGCGAGGATGACACGAAAAGAATTGGCGTTTCCCTCTCAAAAGACCTCATGGCTGTCGCTGGAGAAGCCCTTAAAACCAATATCACCACACTGGGGCCATTAGTTCTTCCCATGTCGGAGCAACTCCTGTTTTTTGTTACTTTAGTTGCAAGGAAAGTCTTCAAAATGAAGATCAAACCATATATCCCAGATTTCAAGTTGGCTTTCGAGCATTTTTGCATTCATGCAGGAGGGAGAGCTGTGCTGGATGAGCTTGAGAAAAACCTTGATCTTACGGATTGGCACATGGAGCCATCGAGGATGACTCTTTACAGGTTCGGAAACACTTCAAGCAGTTCTCTGTGGTATGAACTAGCTTACTCTGAAGCCAAAGGAAGAATTAGAAAAGGTGATAGAACATGGCAGATTGCTTTCGGGTCAGGATTCAAGTGCAACAGTGCGGTTTGGAAGGCCTTGAAGACCATCAATCCAGCTAAGGAGAAGAGTCCTTGGATTGATGAGATTGATGAGTATCCTGTTCATGTGCCTAGGGTGACAAAAGTTGCTTCTTCCTAAACCATGCATAATTTTCATTAAGGAGAGAGAATATACAGAACAGATATCTTCTGCCCCTATTCTCTGTTCGGTTTAGTGTCTCTTCATTATAATCATGTCATGTGTTCAATTAATTAACTGTTTAATATTAAAATTAATCCATCATAAACACGTGTCAAAAAATTATTGAAGGGACACCAATAGAAATACCAAAAAAGGATAGAAAAAAATTGTTCAAACATTAATTAGTAATTAGTTCTATGATTTATTTTATACATGGTTAATGTATGTTAATTAATTTGATGATTAATTCCAAGTTAAAGACAAAAAAAAAAAAACCATTCCATCACTTTTTTTTTTTTTTTCATTTTCATTTTATTTTTTAGTGTTATAAAAACAATTGATTGATCAATTAATGTAATTGATCTTACACAAAAGAAATGTTGCTTATTTGTTAAACAAATCTGTTGGCTAGCAATATTTGGTCTTGTTGTTGGAGTTACTATTAAACTTGAGGCTTCCCTTTAATATAAGAAAAAAACCCGAAAAACAAGCGTTATCTTTATAAATAAGTGTGAACTCACAAATGTTAACAGTGATTAACTTAAATATCTTTATTTTAATTTTATTAATTATTAATTTTCAATCAATTTCAATTATTTTTTACTTTATTATTATTGATTAATCATTATAATTGTTATCAATCAATTAAACTATTTTATTTAATGCATAATGCAATAAATAATCATAATACATTCATTCACTCGTGCATAAATACATGTTTATTTAATGTTGTCAAGAAGAGATATGATTCTTTTACTGAGTTTTTCCCCAAATATTAGGATTCTTATAAATATTTATTCTTAAAGTATGGTATTTTTATACTTATTTTCTAAAATAAGGTATTTTTTAATCTAAAGATTGCCATGTCATCACCTCTCTTATTTCTTCGGTTTTTTTTTTGGTTAAAAAATTTCATCAAAAGCTCATCCCCATTCAAAAAAAAAAAAAAAACATTGCAGAGGATAAGGAGAAGAATCATTGATGCCTTTCTTTTATGAGGTATAATAAAATATTAAACCAATCTTGTAAACAACCCAAACATTTTTTTTTTCTCGAAAAGAAAGACCAAAAAGAAAAAAAAAAAAAAATTCTAGTGAGAAGGGAACTTTCATCAAAGTTCAAGATGTTACAATTTATGAAATCTTTTCTCTCAACGAAAGGGGACTACAATCTTTTTTCAAGATTTGAAGAAAAATAAAAAGAGGATTATAAAATAGTTATATGTTAAAGAATCCAACTTTTGCACTCCTTGAAATCCAATCTTCTGAAATATGATGATGTTTCGAATTTAGAAAATGAGATATTTCTTGAAAGTGATATGATATCGATGAATAAGTTTTTCCATAGGATGAAGAACCTAATGATTTTGATGAAGTCAACAATTCAGTCGGAAATAAAAGTGTGTTTACCAATTTTGAGGTTTCATACTGTAATGATGGTGCTAAACTTGATGTGTCAGTAGAACAAGATTTACAAAGGCAATTTCTTCACTAAAGTGATTAGATAAATTGAATTGCTTGCAGACGAAAGGTTGATCAGTTTACAAAATGGAAAATTTATTAGAATGCTTAGTGGGACTAAAAGGATTGGTTTGAGCTGGCCAGAACCTCCAATAAACTTGCTATCTCAGCATGTTTTAGACAGACTAAGTTCTTTCAAATCGAACAAATCTTTTATAGCAATCAAGTTTTTTCAAACATATAGTTCATTCTCACGGAAAAGAGACCAATAAAAACCCATAAATAAACAAAACTCTACCTAAAATGATCAATTAACTCGGATCCATAAAAGTTATTCATTTAGAAGGTCTTCCATCTAATTTTACTGTCAACTATCTTTCTCAAACCAGCAAAAATATTCAGTTAGTGGTAACTATAGACACCTAATTTTGTCCGGGTCATGCTCAAACCGGATCCGAGATACGTTTTAGCCAAACAGCGAAGACTTAATTCAAATCCTCTCCACTCATTTATTATTATTGATTATTTATCTTTTATTTTGTTTTACTTTTAATAAAATTGGGCCTAGAGACACAAAACACAGTGGGCCAGCCTCCTAGCAGACTAGTTAGCAGGCCTGATGGCCCAACAAGATAATCGGGCCCAACAGGCTTGCTGCCATGAAACTCACCTACGTTGCCTCTCTCTGGCAGTAACCAGCAACTCCCCATGCCACCACCCTACCCAGCCTAGCCTACACACGGCAACCAAACCCCTTCACCCTAAACACTACCTGCACACTACAGTAGCCCCTCTATATAGCCTCCCCCACGCTACCGGTTGCTTACAAGCGACATTGCCACCCCCCAAAATCTGGTGGGCCAAATTCCAAATCCTGGGGTTTTGAACCCCAATCCTTCCAAAACAGGGGAAGGTTTAGGGAGAAAGAAAAACTCAGAATAAAAATCCTAACTCTACTGAAACCCTTCACTGGCTTGAAACCTATCCAAAAACCCATATCAAAAAGCAAACCACCAACACATCCCATTAGGGGAACCACACAAACAACCCAAAAAAAATATCACAAAAGCATCAAAAACCACACAAACACCAAAACACAAAGAAATGGGAGGTTCGGCCATTTGATGGTTTAGTGGGCTAGGGGACATTTTCGGACGATCCAACTGTGGGAACGAAGGTCTGGTAGAGGAGAAGCCACAGTTGGAGTTTGGTGGCGATTAGACGGTGGAAGCGGCGAGATCGGGTGAAAGAAGTCGCGACCTTTGGGTGTAGATCTAAGCAAATCTAGGCGTGTTTTGGGAAAACGAAGCCCGGAAAGGTAGGATCGGAGGAGGAGAAGAACATTTGGCTAATTTTTGGAGTCAAACGGTTGAAGGCGATCGACGAATGTCAGTAGTGATCGGCAGTCGACGCGACTGCCGGTCGTCGGAATCTGGGTTCATGGGGGCAACTAGGTCTTTGGGTAGAGAGAAGGAAGAGAAAAGGAAAGGGTAGAGAGAGAAAGAAAAAAAAAAGAAAAAATGAGAGGAGAGAGGAAAATTGGGTTTTTATAGTGTAAAGAAAAAAGCTAGCAGGATCCGCGCTAGAGGTGCTCATGGGCCGGGCCGTGGCCCGAAACATTTTTATTTTTCTCGCCCAGGCCCGGGCCTGCCCACGGGCTCGAATTACTGTTCATTCTTTAATAAATTTTTTTTTTTTTTTTTTTTATATATTTTTATAATGAAATTAAAAGTAATATATATTTTTTAATATATGAACAGTGCTCCGGGCCGGGACGGGCTGGCCCAGATCACAAATATTCCTGTCCAGGCCCGGCCCAGTACAGGCCGGGCTTGCCGAGCGGGCTATCTGGTCCGTGATCATGTCTAATCCGCGCCTGGACCCGCGGATGACTTGACCCAGGCGTGGTTCGACTCGGTCTGGGGGGTGAAGGAGGGAAGAAGAAAGAAAAAGAAAAAGAAAAAGAAAAAGAAAGAAAAGAAAATGAGAGATCAACCGAGTAAGGAAGTGAACTTGTCTCCGGTAATTTAGCTCGATATGTGATTCGAACTACGAGGCTTGCAATATTTTGGGTACAATTTTTAATTCTTCTTTTTACCTTTCTTAAATTATTTGAATATGCTTTATTTATTTTTCACTAATGTATTTTCTCAAATAAACGTGTAAAAAAAATTTAAATCTTAGAAAATTTATTATCATTACTATTATTATCATCATAAAAAAAATACATAAAAATATTTCTTTAAGTAATAAAAAATGATATGAGCAAGTGGATAATTTTGAGATCTCTGCCAGGTTGTTGGCGAGAATCTTTATAATTTTCTTACGAGCGAATATTATTTTTATTTTCGGAATAACGTAAAAATTTACGTGCGAATGAATAATTTCTCAAATTCTGCCAGGTTGCTGGGGAGTTCGAAAGATTTTCCAACGCAAAAAAATTTTACAACGTTTCCACCGATAAATAAAATAATTTATATATATATTTTCTTAAAATAATAAAGTAAAATAAATGTTTGATTTTGTCATGAATTTTTAATCGCAAAGTTTTCTAAAAAAGGAGAGGATGTGACATCGTGAAATGATTTCGATACTTTTGCCAGGTTGCTGGGGAGGTTCCTATGATCTTCTCACGAGATATCATTATTCTCGTCTTCACGGAATAACGCGAGTATTAACGTGCGAAAGAATAAAATTTTTTATTTGACCAAGGTGTTGGAGAATCTAGAAAATTACTCGACGCAAGTAATTTTCGCGATATTATAGAAAAAAAAGAAAGATAAAATAGTGGTTTATAGCGCTATGTTTATTACTTGTTCATATTTATCCTTGTCATGGCCATTACATTTTTTTAAGTTATGTTTTTAAAATGACGACACTGTTTAAAATAAAATAAGGCAATATTCTCAACCGGTGACAATTTTTGAGTCTCTACTAGGTTTTCCGAGGAGCATTCAACAATTATCCATCGTAAAAGGAATACCTTTTTATGAGTGAAATGGAAATTTTTATTGAAAAAATAACTCTACATTCCGTCAAATTATTGGGGAATATTGAGAAATTTGCCGTGATAAAAAAAAAAAAAAAAACCTATTTTCCCTCAAAATAGATCAATTTATTTTTAGTTGATTATGAAATTTGATTAAAGGAATTATTTTTAAATATAAAAATTAAATTCATTGTTTCAAGATTAAGGATAACACATGATTAAATAGTACCATTTTTAAATGGGCGTGGGGGGTGCTAATATCTTCTCCACGCGTAACCGTACTCCCGAACCCAAATTTTGATTTTCGTAGACCGAGATATTATCTTTTTAATAAATTTTAATTAATTTTAAAATTTTATTAAAATGATAAGGTTTCTCAGGTGGCCAATCACACCTAATCAAAAAAAAGATTGGTGGCGACTCCTTGTTTTTAAAATCGTCTAGCGATCGAAAAACCATTATGACAGTAACAAAGAAAAATCTAGAAAAAAAAAAATATATATTAGGAATCAAAGAGAGGTTCACTTCTTCCATGAATCCCCCCAAGATTAATTAAAATTTAAACATGAATTATGAATGGATACTTCAAGTTATGCCATTATCTATCTAACCTCAGCACAATCCTGATAAATTTTGTCCAATAAGTTGTGGAAATTTTCTTCAATAAGGCCATGAATTGTTGCCAAGGAAAAAGAGAATAAAAAAATGAAACTTAGATGTAAATGTGGTAAATATTATCCAAGTAAATAATGACATGGCTTCAAGTATCCTTTCGAAGAAATAAAATTAAATAAGAATAAAAATTTTAAACTACCTTACCGTTAAAAAAAAAAAAAAAAACTCTTCTTTTACTACCATGATTTAGCTTCACATCCTTTTTCATCATGCTTGATTATTCATATATTCCTTCACATATTTGAGCATTACAATTCTTAGACGTTCACCATATTAAAGAAAAACGTAATCATGTTATTAATTTCTTCTAAAAAAATTCTTTGAAGACATTAGTTTTTAATCTAGGGGTAGAAAATTCAAATGACATGGAGATCAACTGAAACACGGATTAATGCTTTGGAGTATATCTAAGAGAAATTTGGACATAATATTCGAAAAATGAAAATACAGCTTCCTAAATTGATGAAAATTGTTGAAAATCCTGATCGTCTGAAGAATCTTTGTCACTTTTGATCCAACCACATGTTGAGCAACCATTGCATCATCAATCAATCTTTCACGGAATCAATGCTTGTTAAAAACAAATTAATGCACTCAGTGGCCCAAGTAATAATCTAGATAAGGCCAAGGAAGGGAGGCAAGTGACTAAACTTTAAAAGCCTGATGTCTAAAAGAGAGTCTCTTGAATATTCCACACAATCTCCACAAATTGATCCACACTTGGATCCATATCTTCGTCCTACCACTCTTCCACCACCCTTTCAGATACCCAGAACAAGATCTCCTAATTTCACACCTTCACCACATATTGGTCTACACTCGAACCCATATTTTTTCAACCACTTTCTCAAACATTTGTACCTGCATATAGATCCATTTCTCAAAGAAGACCACGAAACAATCGGGATAAAATTCTTATTGACCCAATTCTAATGTCATACACAGAGTTATTCACTCAGCTTATTCAAGCTCATCTCAATGCACCAGCCCGTTTGGAGCCTTTAAAGTCTCCTTACCATAAGTGTTATAATACTACCTGTGACTATCAAATTGGAATCTCAGGTCATTCCACAGAAAGTACGAAGTCTTCAAACAAAATATGCAAGATTTGATCAAAAACAAGTTTGCTGAATTTTAAGAAGAAGACAGAGCCAAATGTTTATAGAAACTCTTACCCTTATCAACCAATATCACAATCAGATTCACAGCCAAATTTTCATCCAAATAAATATTTATCTACATCCGTACCTAAGCTAGACATATTACTTAAAAAAAAAAATGAAAAAAAAAAAAAATTCAGGAGAAGATCTCAATTCCAATTCCTCAAGACTGAGAAACAATAAGAAGAATATCTCAATCCCAAGTTGTATTCGTTGAGTTTTGCAATTTATTATTGCTAAAGGCCGGTTGCCTACTTTTGCACATTAGATGTTTTCATAACTATAGTCTTGTTGGGATTAATTTAAGCGTACAAGATGAAATTTCTTTACATTGTTAATTAATATGTACCAGTAGCAACTTTACTGTGCTTTCTTGAATAAAATGATTGTTTTTTATACATGAGTTTATATTGATATTAAATATCCCATACATTCAGAATCTTTAGTACAAGTGATATATTTAACATGTATATATAATTGAGTTTTTATTTATTTATTTAATGTTTGGCTTGTTTCTGCAAAAATGGCCACGACAGTTGATCTTTTTGTGATTGAGGCGATAGCAACGATTCGTGCACTAGAATTTGCTTTAGATATAAGATTCCAGAATGTAATGCTTGAGGGTGATTCTTTGTGAATCATTAAGAGAATGCATATTGAAGCAGTTGATCTTTCTCCCATTGGATTTGTTATTGATGAGAGGCACGTTGTAAAGCAAAAGAATTTCCTATTTGTTTATTCTCACATACAAGACGCACCGCAAATGAAGCTACACATGCTTTAGCTAAATGTGGTTTGGGATTAGACCTGTTCAAAGGTCGGGTTATCTATCCGGATCGAAATCGAATTTGGATAGGAGTTTTTTTTTTTTTTAGGTCGGTTCGATACGGCTCGAATTACTATTCATATAATAAAATATTATTTTTTATTTAAATTTAATTATAAAAATATAAAAAAATTAATATAAAAATGATATTTTTAATATTTTAATATTTATGAACAGTAAATCGAGTTTACGAGCCAACCCAGGCCCGACCATAAATAGATCTATTTGGGAAGGGGCTTTAAATGAACCGAGCTTGAACGAACAGGTCTCTGTTCGTATTCATTTATTTATTTTTGAGCTTATTTGTGTTCGGTTCGTGTTCATTAAGGATTTTAAAATTGTGTTCAAGCTCTGTTCATTTAAAATTGAGGGTGTTAGTTCGTTCATTTAATGTTCACGAACAAGTTCATTTAAATTAAATGAACTTGTTCGTAAACATTAAATGAACATGTTCTTGAACATATAATCGAACATGTTCGCAAACAATTAAAAATATGTTCATGAACAATAAACAAACAAATCTAAACAATTTTAACAAACAAACAAATTAGAAATCAGTCAATTTTAAATTATTATTAAATATAAAATAATAAAATATAAATATAATTTATTATTAAATTATTAAATTGAAGTTATTAAATAATATTAATTATATTATAAGTAAATAAAATAAAATACAAATAATAATATTATCGAACAATAAACGAACATAAACAAGTTTTAAATGAACCATAAACGAGATTGTTCGTGAACATAAACGAACCAAACACACATCTATTTGAACTCGGTTCGTTTAATAAACGAACATTAAAATTATGTTTATAATTGTTTATTTAATTTAATAAACGAATAAAAATCGAACTGTTCACAGACAGTTCATCGAACGCTCTGTTCGTTTACAGCCCTATTTGGGATCAATGAGAATATGTATTGAGTAGAGTATTTTTCTGTTTTTATCAATCACATTGTTTTTGCTGATGCAAGTATTTTTTATAAGTGAATGAAAACATGCTACTTGTTTAGTTTGGCTTGTTTCTCAATCATATAATTATAAGAAATGTTATATTTAGTAACAAAAAATCTATGTAATATTGCAAATAATTATGTTATAAAAAGTATATACAACAATTTCTTTGTACATTTTATTAGTGAGATATAATTTGCAAGACCTAGTATTTTTTTGAAAGTTAAAAGTAAATTTAGATAAAAATGTCGAGGGAAAGAGAGATCAAAATACAACATAGAACTCTTGAGTATACCTGCTTATAGGTCGGGTAAGCTCGACCCGTATTAAGCCAGGTCTGAACATGAGTTTTTGTGATCCGAGCCAAGTCAACTCAATTCAGATTACTGTTTAATTAATAAAATATTAATTTTTATTTAAATTTAATTATATAAATATTAATATAAAAATAATTTTTTAATATTTTATTAATATAGTGAACAGTAATCCAAACCGAGCCTGGATAAGATGAAAAAAAGTCCAGACCACGACTCAACCTATAAGCAAATCTACTCTTGACATATATGTTAACCTGATTTTACTAAACCATCAGCAACCACTAGTGTAACATAGGACTTTTATGTTGCCGAAAATGTTGATGCCACAACATATTGTAAGATGTTCCAAATAGCAATGTTACTAAAAATATTTTGTAATATTTTTTATTAAATTTTGCTCTAATATAGTTTTTATTAATTTATTGCAACATAATATTAATACCTCTTATATTGTAAGAAAATGGTAAATTTTACAACATTATAAAATTATCAAAAAAATTTGTTGTTAAAAATAAAATATCTTAAATATAAATAAAAAAAATCTCTAAATTAAAATTAAATAATCATCAAAACACATTTCAATCAATTCAATCTCAAATATTTATTTTTATTCAATTAAACATTTTAATAAACAGAAATTAAGACAATAATGTGACATATGTAATAGAATAGCCACATATTAACGGTAAGAAAAATGCCTACACCACAGGCCACGTGGCAATGTGTTGTTGGTTGGAAACTAAAAAATAAAATAAAAAAAAATTTCCTCGTAATATAAGAATCTGAAAAAAAGCCAAATTGAAACCCCTAAATTCCTCCATTTTCTAAACCCAATTTAAAAAATCCGAATTCAAAAAGGCAAACTCGGGATTTGTTGAAGCTCTGTAGCCCATTCTTCTTTGTTATTGTTTGGAAGTGGAGTCTCTGGTGGTGCTATGGTAGCCACCGTGGTGGTGTTGTCGGCGGAAATACCGCCCACATCCGCGACTCCGCCGTTAAAAGAAGAGAGAGTGATGCTTAATTATGTGGGTGGGCTTTGGCTTCTACTGATATGAGGAACAGAACTTGTTTCTTATTCTATGTAAAAATTTTAAAAACTATAAATAAAAAAGCAAAATTTTAAAGGTATAAAGTAAAGATAGTCATGCACACTTATAAATTATATTTCAAGACTAATTTAAAAATAACAAATATTAACATAAAGAGATTGTCAAAGGAAAATTAAAGTAAAGACAGGTGAATAAGGCTTGATACAAATTTGTTCCTAAATGTAATAAAGCAACAATATTTGGTTAACATTGAAAAGAGTTAGGCGATCATCATACTACAATTGATCCTTTTTTTTGTCTGCATTTGGTAAGAAATAAAAATGGTTTTAACCTACATGACTCATGCATATATGATGTTAAAATAGATTCGAATTCAGAGTTTGTTATCTACCCATAAGTTTCACATGATGAGCATTTTCATATTCTGACAATGAATGACAAATGAAATAATATAATTAACTAACAGGTAAAATCAAAAAGAGATGAGAAACAACTTAACAATATAATTATTAACTTAAAAACCTATCAAGAAATCAAGAAATGTAAAGAAAACAACAAAGGTAGGAGAAGAAAAATTAAACATAACGTGAAACAGAAAAAATAAATTAATAGCTAAAGTCAAAGCAACTTATTATTAATAGTAGAATCATAGGCAGAAGCATTTTCGCATGACAATGGAACATGAGAAGAATGGCCAAACACATTTTCTGTTGAATTAAAAGAGGGAAAAAGGCTGAAAGCAATTATGCAAAATCGGCACATAATAATAAAATAGTAAAAAAAATCAAAGAAAAGGCATTTACCATAATTTCCATCAATACTCACAACAACACCATCATGAAACACACGCATTGGATCAACATAATGAGCAAAACAAATAGTAATTCATAATGAAATTCATATTTCACCAACTTAGGTATTGCAGCATTGCATTCCCTCCCATAATATGTAAAATCCCCAACTTTATCAAATTCTTAAAACTCACCTTTACATCTACCACATCAAAGTAGACAAATGCAAGAGAACTCCATAATTTTTTTCAAGCATGTTAAAAGCTAATGCAAAGAGACATCTTTAGTGGAGAACATAAATCCTAAAAAAAATGAAGCCAGCACAAAGTGTGTCCAAACATCTGAAGATATCAAATTTGATCAATCATGACAGAAAAATATATTTGCTTGCTACAGATATGCAAACTTTGTATCTAATTGAAAACAAATATTTAAATACCAACATTTGGTTGGTTGGAGTGGTTAGTGGCTCCAACCCACTTGATGAGAACCAAAGTTCGAATTCTAAGAATCTCCAATGTTGAGAGGGCTTTACCATTACACTCTCGACTCCCGGACCGACAGGGATTAATCTTCCATCAATAATAAAATAAGGATAGAGGGACACCCTAAGTTTACACCCAAAAAATATATATTTAAACAGAAGAACAAAGCATTTAACCCTTAGAACCAATCGAATGAGAACTTGATTAATGATATGAATAATCTTTTGGTAATCATTTTGTAAGCACTTAAATTCTAAAATATGAATAAAAATCTTTAATTAGACTAACATTTGGAATTAAAAACATGTGGACACCTTTATATATGTAATGTATACATACAAAGAGAATTTTTTTTTTTTTTGTATTTGCAATTTTCTGAGAAAAATCTATGTATTGATATTATAACATATACAACAATAAATTAACTTTGCAAGGTTACCTATCACAATTGGAAGAAAGGCAAACAAACACCTGCACCCGTGAAAGAAAAAGTATAAATACATTAGAATACTAAGTTGAATTAAGAAGTAAAAATAAAAATACAAAATAAAAAAAATAATATTTTTTTCCTTTTCTTTTTCTTTCTTTTTCTACCTTACTCTCTAATAAAAAATAAAATATATATTTATAAAAAAATTTAGCAGATCTGCCAACATCTTTATGATCATATATGATCGATCGACGTAATTTATAAAAAATGGAAGTGAAAAACAGTCTGGTTAGACAATTTGAGATATCGATGTTTTTACCGGTGAAAAGTTCCTCAAATAAGTCGGATCTAATAAACTTTCTGATTAAAAAGTAAAAAAATAAATTGATTTAAGAAAAAAAGAAATCGAAGGTAGTTTCGGAACTCATTTTTTTTCACCCACTTTGTTTTTATTTTCATTTCATCTATTTTCCCTATTTTCTCTCTCATCATTTGAGTTTTTACCGACCTTTAATTTTCATCAAATGGTTCATATAAAACCAAAAGAAAAAAAAAATTGTAAAATGAGGAGAAAGGACAATGCCAGTGAAAACATGGATATTTTTTTGGGAAAATATCCTCCCTTTATTATAAGAATTTTTATGTTTTAATATTTTAAATAAATTTAAATTTAAAATCGAATCTGTAAAATATGAGATGATTTAAGACACGACATAAACACAACATAAGAAAATAATTAAAACACGATATTACACCAAAAATAATATGAATACGACACGAATACACGAACATTTAAAAAAATATATAAAATAAATTATTAACGTATAAAAATTTATATAAATTTATAATACTTTGAACATAAAAAAATAACACGAACACATTACAAACACAGAATTATTGAATCATTATGATAAATTATGCAAAATATGTCATGAATCGGGATAGGAAACGAACATACAAAATTTTTTCTAAATTGAATCATAATGAGAAACTATGCAAAATATAAAATGCAAAATACTTTGAACATAAAAAAATAAAACGAACACATTACAAACACAGAATTATTGAATCATTATGGTAAATTATGCAAAATATGTCATGAATCGGGATAGGAAACGAACATACAAAATTTTTTCTAAATTGAATCATAATGAGAAACTATGCAAAATATAAAATGCAAAATACTTTGAACATAAAGAAATAACACGAACACATTACAAACACAGAATTATTGAATCATTATGGTAAATTATGCAAAATATGTCATGAATTGGGATAGGAAACGAATATACAAAATTTTCTCTAAATTGAATCATAATGAGAAACTATGCAAAATATAAAATGAATTGAGACACAATACGAACACAAGATAGAAAAATAATTAAAAATAACACGAAAAATATCATAAAAACATCAAAATATACAAAAAACGAATTATTAACATGTAAAGATTTATATAGATTTATAATAATTTAAACACACGAAAGAATAACACAAACACGAAATACAAAATATATCATGAATTGAGACACGACACGGACACATATTTTTCTTTAAATTGAATCACAATGACAAACTATACAAAATATGAAATGAATTGAGATACGAATAATTTAAACAGGTCAAAATATACATAAAAAAAAATTATAATATAAACTTATAATAATTTAAACACACGAAAGAATAACACAAACACGAAATGCAAAATCTATCATAAATTGAGACACGACATGAATACATATTTTTCTTTAAATTGAATCACAATGACAAACTATGCAAAATATGAAATGAATTGAGACACAATACGAACAAGTCATAAGAAAAATAATAGAAACACAACACGAAAACTAACATGAACATTGCACAAATACACGAACATGTCAAAATATACATAAAGCAAATTATTAACATGTAAAAGTATATATAAATTTATAATACTTTAAACACACGAAAAATAATATATACACGAACACACAAATTTTTTTTTATTTTTTTATTTTAAAAAAAAAAGGAAAGTTAGCAAGTGTGACGTGGACACTCCCATCATCCAAGATAACATCCTAATATACGCAGATACCAAGAAATCAAGGGAGAATTTGAAAAACACCCTTTCAACAGTAGCATAATTATTAAATAGTCTAATAACATAAAATAATTTATAGAAAAGAAAGGTGAAAAGATAAAATTAGTAAAAAAGAAATTGTAATTCCTTTTATACCCTCATATAAACAGATTAAAAGTCAATTTTCATTAAAACACATTTCTTATCTCTTTCTCTCTGCAGTATCCAACAAAATCTCCACAGTTTTTATCAAAATTTCTCTCTTTGTCTTTCTCTAGCAATGTTGTATTTTTTGTGTCTCGGCTTCTCAATTTTTCTTTTCCTTTTACTCTTAATTTTTTTTTGTTTTCTATTTGGCTGAGGGGAATTTTCTTCTTTTGATGAACCAAATTGAAAGTGGTTTCATTTCATTAGATGGAGAGATTAAGTTATGGCGTGGCGATGGAGTAGGAGGGAACTATGGGTACGAAAATGGGTTAGTGATGATGAGAGACTCGAAGCCCAGGCTGAGATGGACGATTGATCTTCACGACCGATTCGTCGATGCCATAACTAAACTTAGTGGCCCTAACAGTTAGTCTTCTCTGCCTCTTTATCCTGTTTCTTTTTTTTTTTTTTTGGCAAAAACATATTTTTTATGATTAGATATCTTTCTTTTATGAACTATAATAATGAATATGTATATGATAGATTCTATTTTAAATAAAGCACAAATCTTGAATCTTGATAACACAATAGAAGCATGTTATGACAATGCCATATTGCCATATGAATTAAGCATTCATGAATTAGTTACTACCATAATTCCACAAGCATAGTGATAAAATTGTATTGTAGTTTTTGTTAAGTAAAATCTATAGAGGAACTAAGTATCATATTTTAAAGATGTTAATTGCTCAATTTTTATCACTTCAAAGTTACAAGTAAAATTAGCAAAGTATATGTTAAGTTGGCAGGGGTATTGCGTACATTAATGTAGCTTTTTTATGTCTGTAATTAGTGTTTGAGAATATATATACATCCCAACAAATTGTCTTGTATCATTTCACTTCTAATGTTGTTATTCCTTTTCATTGTTATAGGTTAGATAGCCTCATTATGGAAGCGATTACAAGTTTGAAGGAGCTTGGTGGTTCAAATAAGACAAATATTACTGCTTATATAGAGGTAGTGTTTTATATGAAGTATACATAGTTTATAATTCAATTTTATTTTTGCTATCTAAAAAAATACTATATTAGAGTTTTGTAATAAACAGAGAAAAGAGTACATCGGATTTATACATATGAGTACTTTAAAATGGCATATGAGTGGCTGATATCTCTCAAGTAATTTATAATAGTTTGAGGCTTATTGGAGACAATTTTATTTTCTTCTTAATTGCTATCGCTATTCTTGTCCAACAATGACAAAAAAAGAGAAGAAGAAAGAGTTGTGAGAAAAGCTTTAGTTTCTTTAAAGCTTTATAATTGAGAAAATCACTAAGATGTCGCCCACATAATTGTTCAATATAAAAGTAAAAATCATGCATTTGGCAATACATAACAATTAGATATTTAGTATTTAATTTTCCAAAATACTATTTCCTTTTAGTATTGCAAATGTACTTTAAGTGTTTTGTTTTAGGAAGTAAAAGAACAAGTAGCAAAAGTAACAATATTTGCTCTTATTGACCATTTTTTTCGGGTTAGATTTCTCACTCGTGATTTTATTGACACTTCTTACTAAAAAAAAGTTTGCATCAAATAACTTAATGGGATTCATAGCCTCTGTTAATTCAAATTTGTCACTATCTTTACTATCTTGGTAATTTTAAGGAGGGAAACACATAAGATCTTAATTGAATGTACTTTAGAGAAGAATATGTCACTTTTATGAAATGTACATATAGTTTAGTTAAATGTACATATAGTTATGTTATATGTACATACTTTTATTTCTATGTACATATAACTAGGCTTATTTTCTTAAATAATTTTTTAGTAAAATTGTTATTTTAGGATAGTTTTAAATGATTTTAGGAGTAGAGGGATAGTTTGTGGGTAGGTGTTTGGGGACTATCTATAGTAAGTGAATTAAAACATTTCCATTTGCATTAATTTGCAAATTTCCATTTTTTTCACCTCAGGATGATGGCTATCTACATGTTAGAGAACTGTGAGTGTTCAGTGATGGAGACTCAATTAAGAGTTGTAAACCCAAGTGCAGGTTATATTCAAGTAATAAATTCTCGGGTGTCCGAGGTCGAACCACAGGGAAGCGTACTAGTAAGTATAAGTTTATAAATATATATGAAAAAGAAAATAAACAAGATATTAGGGAATCAATAACAAAGAAAGTAAACAAGATATTAGAGAACAAAATAAACAAAATATAAAAGAAATTAAATAAGATATAAAAAACAATAAGAAAAGATGTTGAGGTTAGAGAATCCACTCTTGGTGTTATGCTAAGATTAATCTTGTTTTATTACACAATTGAAATCCACACATAAAGGAGGTTCCAATCGGAAGGTTTAGCAATTCAGTCCAAATTGTCCAACGTCCATAGCATATGATATTATGTTCATTTGGTGTCCTCAAAACTCATAAAAAGAGTCCAAGCATTCCTTATGCCAAGGTATATGTCTACAACAAATCAAGGTTATGAAACCAAGCATTTACTGTGCCATTTTCATTGTCAATAATGAATCAAGATCTCTACTTTGCAAGTATGATTTTAAACCAAAAGAAAATATTATCTATACTAGTGTTTATAAATGATGATTCATTTTAGCTCATGTTTAAGAGACTAACCTTAGCATTTACCAAGAGCTTCACCTCATCACCTCAACAATATGATTAGCAACACATACTAGATATGGTCAAAATACCAAAACAGGTCAGCACAGACGTCATTGCACATCAGCCAACTTGATGGTCGATTTCGCTAGGGAAAACGACTCCGTTTCAAGAAGTGTAAAACATGAAAAAGATAGATATGCCTCTTAAATTTGTACTGTAAAAAATTCAGCCTTATTGCTTCAGTGAAACTCCAGATATAGTGGATATGGAAAAATGTGTCGGAACTGGAACTGAACTGGATTTGCCCTTAATTGTTGATTTAACCTAGTAATCTGAAATCACTCAAAGAAACTCGTGAAAAACACCAAATTACATAAAAATATAAAATATCATAAACACAATTAGACTAAGCAATAATAACTCGTATTTGACACAAAACAATAATAAAACATAACTAAGAACTATATAATTATACGAGTTATCACACCCCCACACTTAGATTGTTGCTAGTCCCTAGCAACGACTCAATAAAAATAAAATAAGAAAATCTAATCTAATCCATTTTCGTTGGAAATCACGGTGGCACTTAGCATGTGACACAAGCCTTTAAACCCCTAGGTGTCCCTAGTGGACGAGTTTAGTCTCGTGAGGGTTTGTTAGAACGATACCCACAAACATTGAAAAACTAAAATATAAGTAAACTACATACACTAAAAATATTTACTCCTAATCCTTTCAATATAAATTAGAGACAATCTTTGAACAAGTCTTATAAACTAATCAATAGCTCAAAGAATTTCACAAAAATTCATGCTTGAATGTGAAAAAATGAGTTAAGCCAATATTAACATAACATATTTCAATCAAAATAGTGCATATTCAACTTAATCTCAACTTCTCACTATACTCTCATGATTTTCACTCTTTAAAGTAGTGGTAAAGTGTTTACACTCAATCAATCTCATGAAAACAGTTCTACCATATGCTTGCTTGTCCACCTATTCTCCACTATTTAGATCATACAACTTCATAAATCAAGAGGTCTTTTTTCAAGGTTGTAATGGGGCCAAAGGGTTATAATGTGGTTAAAGAACAAAAGGATAAAGATATCACAAAGGTTCCAAAGAGTTCATAGAGTTTAGAGACATAATAAGATCATACAAATAAAACTTCTCAAAACTCTTATAAAGCACATAATAACATAGGCTAAATATTCATGTTGAGCCTTTGCTTCATTTTAACCAACTTTGTAACATCTTTTTCTTTACTTTAACTAGAAGTTCAAGAGAAGATTTTTTTTTTTTTTTTTAATATGGGAATGTATTTGACAATGATCCCTTTTTTTTTCTCTTGACTTTTGCCTCTCTCCTCCCCCACACTTATCTTTCGTTCTAACCCAAATTTTCAAAAAGCATCCCTTGTTTTTGCAATATGTCTCAAAATATATAATCCATCTTTAGAACAAGGGTAAGGATATAAGTATATTTAGGCTTGGTGTAAGTTCTGGTTACCAATAAAATAGCATATTTAATGTAGGCTCAAATTGGCTCACTAGTGGGGATGTTCTCTTAGAACATTAATAATGGATGGCTGTTTGGCTCTGGTTATAATCCTAATGCCTCTATCATATTCATGTTGTCACATGTATCAATATAGTCTCAAACGGTTTAAAGCAAGTTCTAGAGAATCATGTAATCATAAGAGCACTCAAGAAAGAAATTAGATTGATTTGTATAATGCATCAATCATTATAGGCTCAAAAACTCACAAGGATGATTATACAAGTCAGATTAAATCTAAACATGCTTCTTTCTCAATCAACATATCATATTAACATTGGCTCATAAAAAGGTTGACATCAAGCTCAATTCTCATGAAAATCTTCTCACTAATAAATCTGTTTTAGACTTATGCAATTCATATCTCATCATTGTATTAAAAAGGAACTAGAACACATTAAAATAATAATAATAATAAAGACTCATAAAAAAAATAGTAGACAAAAATAAAAGAAATCCTAAATCGTTCCCCCCACACTTAATTCTTACATTGTCCTCAATGTAAGTCTATTAACCCAAATGAAAGAATCATGTGTAAGAGAAAAGAACTAATAACATAAGAATATGAATAACTAAGACTCAAAACAAAACAAACTCATGCAACCTAAATAATCCTAAAATACTAAACAAAAATTAACAAGTAAACATAAAAAGATTAAAATCAAACTGACAAGGTATGTCTCAAGTCTCCCTTACTCAGACCTTGTTCAGAATGAATACTTCTAAATTGCTTAAAACACAACAAACCTTTTTTTTTTTTTTTTTGAAAGAAGAAATCAAACTGACAAGGTATGTCTCAAGTCTCCCTTACTCAGACCTTGTTCAGAATGAATACTTCTAAATGGCTTAAAACACATCAAATTTTTTTTTTTTTTTTTAAATTAGCAAAATATGTCCCTTACCCCCTACTAAAGGTAGAATTTAGGAGATATTACCTGCAGAGGTTGCTAACCACTTATTATAACTGAGACACAACAAACAAAATGTTAGATAATGTCACAAAGACAGAGTGCAATCCACTCCTTGCTCGTCCATATCTCTTTTTCTTTTTTCGAGCGTTTGCGAAGCAACCGTAGCAGATAAATACTCATAAGCTTGGAGCTTTTTGAGTAAATCTTCAATGGTTGTAGCAGAAATTATGGTTCTCCTTGCCTCTGAAAACATGAATCCATTATCCACAGCATTATCTAAATATGAAAGCAAATTACTAAAATAACCATTAATATTAAGCAAACCAATGAGTTTCTTATTTGTGACCAAAGATGACCAAGAAGCCACGCAAGCTATTTCTTCCAATATACCCAGACCTCCTGGTAAAGCAATGAATGCATCGGCAGAATGGTACATGATTGTTATCCGTTCAGGGATACTCCAGACTTGTATTTCCTTACCCACGGTAGGTCCACAAAAATCTGTGAATAGTTTTGGCACGATTCGTAGAACTGGACTTCCTCCGGCGTGTGCTGATGTAGCGACTGCTCCCATTAAACCCGTACTACCGCCTCTGGATCTTTTGTTGGGCAAGTATTACTCCAACTCTTATGGCTTAAACGCCTTAAACGCCTTCTATGAGTCGAGGATATGCTTCCCATCCAGTTTTCTTACAAGCTGGCAAACAGGGTCTTTTAACATCAGATTCCCAAGATGTTTCCATTCCCTTTGGAATTGCGGCCATAAATCAAGAATTTCTCTTTGTACGTCTCCACTAGGATGCGTCTCAAGAGAAAGTTGGATATTACCCAAATTCTCCTTACTCAGTCCATCCTTAATGAATTCAATTTTATCATCTCGATTAGAGGACGGAATCCCAATAGAACGACATTTACCGTTACACGTCCATCGTGCACATTTGTGGCAATTTGAACTCATGCGCTTTGCTCGTCGCTTCTTTGCAAAAGTGCTTCTACCTGTAGCTGGTAAATGCAAAACAAGAAGATATTCATCTTCACGTACCTTGGCTTCAATTATCCAACGTATGTCTTCAGGAATCCCTTTGTGCATAAGCATTCTTAATCTTTCAAATCGAACTTGGTAAAGCTTCAGTAAAATATTTCGAGGAAAATGAGGGAATCGTTTCTGCAATCTTTTGAGAATATCATCCATCCTGAAAAAAAAGATAAAAAAAAATGAAAGAGAAATTGAAAGAGAAATTTATATACAATATCAGTTTTGTGGGTAGCTGATGGAACCGACTTAAATAATCACGGAGTACCGTTATCCGCCATTTAACCGGGGTTAAAAAAAATGTTTTTTTTTTTTTTTTGAAGATTAGTAAAAATTATATTTACATCTAGTTATTTTCAAAACAAGGATCAAAAAGAAAAATAACCTCTTCTTGAGTAACATGATTTTCCAAAAAGAGTTTGAGTCTTTGTCCATTTACCTTGAATACGTTACCATTTGGAGGATTCTCAATGTCAATTGCTCCATAATGATACACATGCTTAACCACAAATGGGCCAGTCCATCTTGATCTCAACTTACCAGGAAATATGTGAAGTCTAGAATTATAAAGTAGAACTTTTTGCCCAACATCAAATGTTTTTCTTGAAATTAACTTGTCATGAAAGGCTTTAGTTCTTTCTTTATGAATTTTAGAATTCTCATATGCATCATTTCTGAGTTCCTCAAGTTCATTTATTTGTAATTTCCGTAAATTATAAGCGTCATCAAGGTTTGAGTTGAACATTTTAATGGCCCAATATGCTTTATGCTCAAGTTCCACAGGTAAATGACAAGGTTTTCCATAAACTAGCCTATAAAGAGACATGCCCAATGCTGTTTTAAAAGCTGTTCGATAGGCCCATAATGCATCGTTAAGTCTAAGAGACCAATCTTTGCGATTTGGATTAACCGTCTTTTCCAAAATTTGTTTAATCTCCCTATTTGCTAATTCTACCTGTCCATTTGTCTGCGGGTGATAAGGGGTTGCAACTTTGTGTGTAATGGCATATTTCTTCATTAATGTTTCAAAAACCTTGTTGCAAAAATGTGTTCCCCCATCACTTATGATAGATCGAGGAATTCCAAATCGACTCAAAATATTTTCTTTTAAAAATTTAATCACTGTTTTGTGATCATTATTTCGACATGGAATTGCCTCTATCCACTTTGAAACATAATCTATTGCAACTAAAATGTATAAGAAACCAAAAGATGGTGGAAATGGTCCCATGAAATCAATACCCCAACAGTCAAAAATTTCAATTACAAGAATTGGGTTCAAAGGCATCATGTTTCTTTTCGAAATGGAACCTAATTTTTGACAACTTTCAAATGACTTGCAAAAATTATATGCATCTTTGAATAAATTTGACCAGTAAAATCTACACTGTAAAATTTTTGCAGCAGTTTTCTTTGATGAAAAATGACCACCACATGCCTCGGAATGACAAAACTTAATTACACTACTTACCTCATTGTCGGGAATGCATCTTCGAAAAATCTGATCAGGACAATATTTGAACAAGTAAGGGTCATCCCAATAGAACTTCTTTACCTCATTCAGAAACTTCCTTTTATCTTGGGGGCTCCATTGAGAAGGAATTTTTCCCAAAAAGGAATATTTTAGCTCGGATGGCAATGGTTTTAAATCCAGCTTGGGCGGTTCAATAGTTGATGGTACAGTGACATTTGTGAGTGATGGGAGTTCCTCAAACTTTTGTTTCCAACAATGCTTATCCTGAAAAGAATTTAACAAAGAATCAGTGTGTGAAATTTCTGAAGCATTATCAAACTCACATTCAATTAAATAAGCTTCTAAAGGATCATGGAATGTGGTAGTGGTGAGATGTTCATGAACAAGTTCTTCAATGAAATCCACTTCAAGTACTTCTGAATCATCACCAGGTTGCTTGCAAATGTTGAACACATTTAATTCTAAAGTCATATTTCCAAAAGAAATGTTCAAAATACCATTCCTGCAATTTATCAGAGCATTAGAAGTTGCAAGAAATGGACGGCCTAATATAACAGGAATTTGAACATTTGGATTTGAAACAGGATGTGTGTCCAAAACAATAAAATCAACAGGGAAGTAAAAATTTTCAATTTGAACCAAAACATCTTCAACTATCCCTCGAGGAATTTTTACAGAACGATCAGCTAGTTGAAGTGTAACAGGTGTTTCCTTGAGTTCACCTAAACCTAACTGTTGATAAACAGAAAAAGGCAAAAGATTAACACTAGCACCAAGATCAAGCAATGCATGTTCTATTCTAGTGTTTCCAATGATGCATGAGATTGTTGGACATCCAGGATCTTTGAATTTTGGTGGAGTAAGGTGCTGAATGATTGAGCTCACACTTTCTGTCAGAAATGCTTTCTTTTGTACATTATGTTTCCTTTTAACTGTGCACATGTCCTTCA
This sequence comes from Fremontodendron californicum, assembly GCA_030761205.1. Taxonomy (NCBI): domain Eukaryota; kingdom Viridiplantae; phylum Streptophyta; class Magnoliopsida; order Malvales; family Malvaceae; genus Fremontodendron; species Fremontodendron californicum. The sequence continues at coordinate 20,240,455 of JAULJL010000022.1, read as the reverse complement.
AAAATTTAGCATAAGATGGAACTTGTTTGATTGCATCCAATAAAGGAATGTTAATCTTAACTTGTTTGAAAAGTTCATAAATTTCTGCATTTTGATTTAAATTCTTTATTGTTTGCAACCTTTGAGGAAAAGGAGCAGGATGCATACCTTTTTCTTTGTCCAAATTTTCAAGAAGTTCAGACTTACCATCATCCTTACCGTTACTTTTCGGAGGGGAAGGAGGATCTTGGTCTTTTGATGGAATGTTTTTGTCAATTGCCTTTCCACTTCGAAGAGTTGTGATAGAACTGGCATTTTCCTGTTGAGTTTCATTGGAGCAAGAAACAAGACATTGAGTAGAAGGGTTAGGCTGAGGTTGAGCAGGAAACTTACCTTTTTCTTGAGTGCCTAATGAAGCTGTCAATGTGGATAAGGTGTTTTTGATCTCATTGATGTCCTGTGAAGTTTGGTTATTCACATTTGCTTGTGTTTGCATGAATGCTTGCAATGTCTCTTCCAAGGTTTGTACACGTGAAGGTTGATAGGAAAAAGTGTTGTCCGGCTTTTGAGATTGTGGTACCTGAACATGATTATTATTCCGCCAACTGAAGTTGGGATGATTTCTCCATTCAGGGTTATACGTTTCAGAGTAAGGAGAAGGAAAAGGCTTTTTAAATGTGTTTATGGAATTTACTTGATCATGCAACGCTTCTTTAAGAATGGGAATGTTTGGACATTCAGAAGTGGGGTGTCCCATGATTTCACAAATTCCACAACTTTCTTCATTTTTAACCGTTTTGACTTTTTTTACTTCTCTAAGTTCCATGGCTTCAATCTTTCTAGCCAAATTAGCTACTTTAGCTTTTATTTCATCTTCTTGACTAAAATGATATTTACCTCTGTTAGAAACAAGATTAGATCTATTGGAACTTTCTAAGTAATTATCTGTGTGCCAGGCTTGAGAGTTATCTGCCAAATGGTCTAGGTAGTCAAAGGCTTTTTCAGGTTCTTTTTCTAGAAACTCACCGTTACACATTGTTTCAACAAATTGTTTAGTTTCGGGAGTTAAACTTTCATAAAAGAAACTAATAAGACGCCATTTTTCAAAACCATGATGTGGACAAGAACTTAACAAATCTTTAAAATGCTCCCAGCACTAAAAAAATGCTTCATTTTGATTTTGATTGAAATTTTGAATCTGTCTTTTCAAAGCAGTAGTTTTATGTGCTGGGAAAAATTTCTTTAGAAACTCAGTTTGTAATTCTTGCCATGTGCCAATTGACCTTGGTTTTAAATTATGAAGCCAAATTTTTGCTTTATCTTTTAAAGAAAAAGGAAATAATTTTAGCTTGACAATTTCATTTGTACATTGTTGGTCATTAAAGGTGACACATACATCCTCGAAGTCTTTTAGAAACGAGTAAGCACTTTCCGATTCTAACCCATGGAAATTTGGAAGCAAAGCTATCATACCTGGTTTAAAACGAAAGTTGTTTGCATTGAGAGGAAAAATAAAACAAGAGGGTGATGAGCTTCGAGTTGGTTGCAAGTAGTCACGCATGGTGCGTACTTGTCTGTTCTCATCTTCAGCATGAACACTTTCATTGTCAGCCATGGTAGGAGTTGTATTAGAAAGATTACCTGAAAAAGTTTCACAATAAAATCTAACTAAACGACGAGATCTAAAATCACGTCGCCAAACAAGCATAAAACAAAGTTAATATACAGATTAGGCGGTATAACCAGCCAATAAAAATAAAACAAGGTTAATATACAATATAAATATAAATATATAGAAAATTAGGCGGTATAACCAGCCAATAAAAATAAAAATAAATATACTTATAAACTTAAATACTTAGTATTGCCTCCCCGGCAACAGCGCCAAAAACTTGATGGAGACTCAATTAAGAGTTGTAAACCCAAGTGCAGGTTATGTTCAAGTAATAAATTCTCGGGTGTCCGAGGTCGAACCACAGGGAAGCGTACTAGTAAGTATAAGTTTATAAATATATATGAAAAAGAAAATAAACAAGATATTAGGGAATCAATAACAAAGAAAGTAAACAAGATATTAGAGAACAAAATAAACAAAATATAAAAGAAATTAAACAAGATATAAAAAACAATAAGAAAAGATGTTGAGGTTAGAGAATCCACTCTTGGTGTTATGCTAAGATTAATCTTGTTTTATTACACAATTGAAATCCACACATAAAGGAGGTTCCAATCGGAAGGTTTAGCAATTCAGTCCAAATTGTCCAACGTCCATAGCATATGATATTATGTTCATTTGGTGTCCTCAAAACTCATAAAAAGAGTCCAAGCATTCCTTATGCCAAGGTATATGTCTACAACAAATCAAGGTTATGAAACCAAGCATTTACTGTGCCATTTTCATTGTCAATAATGAATCCAGATCTCTACTTTGCAAGTATGATTTTAAACCAAAATAAAATATTATCTATACTAGTGTTTATAAATGATGATTCATTTTAGCTCATGTTTAAGAGACTAACCTTAGCATTTACCAAGAGCTTCACCTCATCACCTCAACAATATGATTAGCAACACATACTAGATATGAATAAAATGAAAAGAAATGTAAGAAGCATAAGTAAATAAAGAAAAAGAAAACTAGAGAAAGGAAAGAAAAAGAAAACTTAGAGAATTTTATTACAATGGCTAATATCCTACCAATGTATAATGATGCTCTTACAATCATCCAAGGCCCTCTATTTATACACATTTTGGAGAGCTAAATGACAAGAGACAAGCTTTATAAATATCAAAGGTAGGTATAATAGGTGGGTGCATTTTTCTAACAATTTTCGTCATATTGTATGACAATTCTGATCAGCCAGCTTGATGGTCGATTTTGTCAATGTTGGAGGCTCGATCTGATCAAATGGTCTTCTAGAAAAATATACCCCTATCAGTCACGGATCTATATCCGTTGGAATCAGATCATTTGCTCATGTGGATCGGAAGATATGGTCAAAATACCAAAACCGGTCAGCACAGACGTCATTGCACATCATCCAACTTGATGGTCGATTTCGCTAGGGAAAACGACTCCGTTTCAAGAAGTGTAAAACATGAAAAAGATAGATATGCCTCTTAAATTTGTACTGTAAAAAATTCAGCCTTATTGCTTCAGTGAAACTCCAGATATAGTGGATATGGAAAAAGGTGTCGGAACTGGAACTGAACTGGATTTGCCCTTAATTGTTGATTTAACCTAGTAATCTGAAATCACTCAAAGAAACTCGTGAAAAACACCAAATTACATAAAAATATAAAATATCATAAACACAATTAGACTAAGCAATAATAACTCGTATTTGACACAAAACAATAATAAAACATAACTAAGAACTATATAATTATACGAGTTATCATTCAGCACAAGAATAATGGTCTTCATTTAAACTATATTTGCTTTTACCATTATCAAAGTATCAATTTACTTTTGCACACTTACTAGTATCCTACATTGATTCTAGTGAGAAATTCACGAAGAAAAGATATCAGCTTTGAGTAGTGTAGACACCTAATTTTGTCTGAACCCCTAAATCAGGTACATTTTCTTCCAAAATTGATGTTTCAGAATGCTAAAAGGCTTTTCTCATCCTGCAAGTGGTACTCCGAGGCTTAGTCTAGGAAAGCAGACAAAAAAGTCAAACTCAAAAAAAGTCAACCTCGAAAAAGTCAATCTCGAAAAAGTCAACTACTAAAAAAATCAACCCACTTTCAAAATAAAGATTTGAGGTTCAATTGAAAAATGGTGAAAGAATTTTGATAATCCGAGGTCTGCATTGAAAGATATGGAGTTCGGAAGTTGGGTTACGAGATTTAGTAGAAAGAAAACTCTAACTCGAGAAATTTAGGGAAAAATGCTTAAACAATCGAATTGGTAGGAATTGAAGGTCTCAAATGAAAGATAAGCACTAACTACGAGTAATGGAGAAGCTACTTGGAAGAAAATCTGATATAAAAGTCAATTCGGAAGAAAACCAAGAATTAAGGTTTTTTGGTGGATTTTCGGTGAAATTTGGAAAAATTGCAGAAATGGCCTGATTCGGAAGATCTAAAGCCCTTAATTGATGAGAAATGATTAACAAGGATAACCCAAGGCTCAGTTTGAAGAAAATCTGAAAATCAGACTTGTTTTGAGCAAAACCGGGTTTCGGAGGCAAAAGGGCTAAATTGGAAAATATGGAAAAAATAGCAAATGAACTCTAAAAATTCTAAAAATTTGCAAATCTCATTCTTAAATCATTTCAAAGAGATTGACAAAATAAAATCTTGATTCGGAGTTCGTTTGCAAAATGGCCAAATCCCGGGTCCCCTATGTAGTAATTGAAGCAGATAAATCCTGAAAAAATAGCAAATGAGCTCCAAAAGTTATGAAAACTTCCAGATCACATTTTAAAATTATTTTGAATAGATTGGTGAAGAAAAATCTGGATTCGAAGCTCGTTTAAAAAATGGTAAAGTTCGGGTGCATAAAAGGGGTAATTTCATAAATAAATCCGAAATAAATAGAAAATGGACTCGAAAAATTTTGAAAACTTCCAGAATTTAATTTTTTATTATTTGATAAGTATTGAAAAAATAAAATTCAAATTTGGAGTTCGTTTGCTATTTATTCAAGTTCGAAAGGCAAAAAGGTTATTTCACCACGGAAACAAAAAAAGGGGCAAATTTGTAATTGAGAAAAATATGAAAGAAGAAGGAATTGCTAGGATTTTTTCTTCCCTTGGTCAGCCAACATAGAGGAGAATAAGGAAGCTTGAACAATTTAATTCCCTAGTCAGTATCAAGCCACATGCTACCACTAACACCTTGCAAATGGTCCCCCCTTCATCCAATGGCTTAGGTGCCTTGTAGGAAAGTTGAATGCTTGGCCAAGTTTAAATGCCAAAATGATTTTTTTATTTGTCATAAAATAACCCTCATCTAATGGCCAAGAATGGAAGAAAAAAGATGAGCACAATTCATCCAAGGGTGAGCATCCATTCGGTTGAGCAAGGGAGTGCATGAGATCACCTCTTTTCATCCAATGGCTTAGGCCATCTACAAGGGCTGAGTACACATGTTGAGGGCTGGATTTAATCTACAAGATTTCATTTTTATGTAGGCCTCATCTAATGACCAAGAATGGAAAAGCACAACTCATCCAAGGGTAGGCACTCAAGAGGGGCAAGCAAGGGAGTGCATAGGATTGGTTCTCTTTTGCATCTAATAGCTAAGGTTACTACAAGGGCTGAGTACACATCTTAAGGGCTGCTATCAATTGGCAAGATGACATTTTTATGTTGTCATCAAAATATCTAAATCTAAAGGCCAAGATTGGAGGAGAAAAAGTGCAATTCCCATCTAAGGGCTAGGGGGCCATTCGGCCAAGGCTAAGGGAGGGGGAGAATTTCATTTTTTCAGAAGGTTTTCGACTGGAAAACAGTAGCTAATTTGGCAAAGAAAAATGTTTTGAAAGAAAGAAAAAAAAAAGGTTTTCAATAGAGAGCTTGAAGGTAGTCATCTCTACCAAGCTCTAGCTTAGCTTTCTTCTTCATTTCCATGGTGTTTACTTGATTTTTCTATCATGTTTTCCTACTACATTTTTCATAAAAATAAAGTTTTTAATGTTTACTTATGTTTTCATCTCTTCTTCTTCTTCTTTAAAATGGTGGAAAACAATTTTTTTCTAGGGTTTCATGCTATGGCGGAAAATGGCGCATTTATTTGCCTTGTTTTTTCATTTTTTTTCCTTCCTTGCATGTTGTTGTGAAAAATGATTTTTACAAGGTTTTTAGAGTATTCTAAGGTTCTGATTTTTTACAAAATATGAAGCAAAAAAGGTTGAAATGGCTATATGATCTTGGCTAGACCAAGTGACCATGGTTAGGAGAGAGGCTATGCCCATTTTTACCTACCATGAAGCTCACCTTATTTTCTATTTTACATGGTTTATTTTCTTTTTTATTGAGATGGAAAGACTTCATGATCTTGGCAAGACCAAGTGATTATGGTTCGATGAGAGGCTATGCCCATTTGATACCAACCATGGAGCTTAACTTTCATTGTTCTACTTACTAGTTTTGCTTGTTATTTGTTTTGCATGTCTATGTTAAATCTTTTGTATATATGTTCTTTACATTATTTTCTATGCTATATTTACTTATATATTTCATTTCCATGCTTGATATTGCATCCTTGCATATTCGGCCATTGTTGTTCATATGCTTATGTTGTGCATTTTTTTTTTATGTATCATGTCTTACATGTTTGCATTTTCATGGTTTTGTTTCATGACCATTCAGCCATTCCATTTTGTATGCCTTGCATGTGTATTTTCCTTTTGCTTCTTAACTTGTTTGCATCTCCATGCCATGAACTTGCATATTCTGATTTTAGTATGCCATGTGCTTATGAAAATGCTATGATAAAAGTGCCATCATATTGTTCCATGACCATTTGGCAATCTCATTTTTGTTTGCCTTGCATGTGTATTTTCCTTTTGCTTCTTAACTTGTTTGCATCTCTATGCCATAAACTTGTATATTCTGATTTTAGTATGCCATGTGCTTATGAAAATGCTATGATAAAAATGCCAATGTTTGTTTGCCTTGCATGTGCATTTTCCTTTTGTTTCTTAACTTGTTTGCATTTTCATGCCATGAGCTTGTGCATTTTGATTTTGGGTATGTTATATGCTATTGAAAATGTAATGACATTAAGCATTTTAATATGATTTTTCATGTACTTATGTCATTTACTAAATAGGATTGCATTAGAGTCTCATGTGATCATTTGGCCTCCTCATGCATCCCTTGCCTTGTCATGCATTTGCATTTTGTTTAGGTAACATGCTTTGCATTATCATATCTTGAAATTGTGTATTAGTTGCTGTTTGTTTCAACATTGACATTAGTTTCATGAGTCATTGTATGTTCATAGTATTGCTATGCATGTTCATAACATTTTAGGTCTAGGCCATAGTGGTATTGCCATGCATATTGAGTCTTAGATCACATTGGTATTGTCATGCATTACTATGCTATTTAGGTCTTAGGTAACATTAGCATTTTCATGCATATTATAACATATTAGGTCCTAGTCACATTTGCATTATCAAGCATTGCATGCATATTGAGTTAGGATATCATTTATTGCCATGCAAATTCATGTTAGGCATTTAGGTTCTCTTGAATTGTCATGCATTTCCTTTACTATTTAGACCTTTAGACCATGCATTTCATACATTTCATTTGCTGTATGTTCATGCATTCCATGTCATTTCCACTTGATTTGTGACTTAGGCCAATTAATGGCTCAAAGTCATGCTCCCTTGAGCATACTTGTGGAAAATTAAAGAATTGTCAAATTGATTATTCTACCTTTGTGGTTTTTTTTACTTAGCCAATTTTGTCCAAGGTTTTTTTAAAATGTTTAGCTACTGTCCTTAGGTCTTTACGATGATTTCCAACAATTTCTACTTTGGTTTTTGAATGAATTTATCAAAGGCAAAAAATGTGTTTTGGCAAACAGTTTTTTTTTTCACCCAGTACTCGAACTTCTCCAATTTTTCTGGGTAGTCATCTTTAATCAGAAAATTAAGACAATTTTTTCACGTGTATATTTACATGTTAAGTCTCCAGTATTGTTTTTAGAATTTTTTTAATTTTTAAAAATAGGCTAAAAAATCATGTGGCAAAACCGGACATTAGAGGCAGATTTGAAATCAAAAGGGGAATAATGGTTGAATTTGGCTAAGGTATTTAGAGGGGGTTGTGTAGAAGTTTTAGCTACTGTCTTAGGATAGTTTCTAAGCCTTTTTTAACTTTAAAAATGATTTTATAAATCTCGAGTTAAGGGTAGTTAAGTCCGGGATTTTAAACTTATGAAATTATAACCATTTTAAAAGGGTTTGGTAAGGGTTTTAATTTTTATTCCAGTTTTCCTCAAAATTGTTTTCAAACAATCACAAAGTTTTGTTTTTTTAGAAAATCTAATTTGACATATTTTCCTAAGGTAGCCGGATATCTTTTTAGATATACGGATTTCTTTACTTAGAGGGAAAAATTACATTTTCATGCATTGCATTTTCCATGTTCATGCATTTTATTTAAATGTGTGATTTTTTGCTATGATATTTTCCATGATATTATTATTATTTTAATTCACATTTTATGATCTTATATTTGTTTGCCATATGATTTTTAATGTTTCATGATATCCTATGCTTTTTATTTAGTTATTTTTGTCATATTGTTTAGCATATACTATATTCATGCATTATTATTATTTTTTATTTTTATTTTCATTTTCATGCATATTATATGTTAGCATTTTTTTTATTCCATGTCATTTCTTGTCATGTAGATCATATTCCATATCATTTAGGTTATTTTATTTATAACATGCCATGTCATTTAAATTTTTTCATATCATTTAGGTTGCATTATATTATCTAGACTTTGCCATGTCATTTTATTTATGTCATACATGTTCATGTATATATTTTTAAATGTTTTGGAAAAGATAATGATTTTCAATAAAAATTAAAGATATTCCTGAGTTAAAATAATTCATGAGTTCTCTACCGGGTTTGCTAGAGGGAATATCATCAATTATCATTAATAAAAGAATATCTTTCTTTCAAAAAACGAGAATGATTCGGAAAGTTTTCCAAATGAATAAAAATTTCTATATTTTGCCGATTTTGTCGGGGAATATAGGAAAATTTTGAATTAATAAATTCCGGATCATTTTCAATTAAAAATGGAATTATTTTTCTTAAAATTGGGAATTAACTTGAAATACTAAATTAAAAGCCAATTTTTTACCGAGACTTGAGATAACACACGATTAATAAGGTATCGATTTATATGGGCGTTGTGGGGGTGCTAATCCTTCTCCGCACGTAACCGACTCCCGAACCCGCTTCTTTGATTTTCTCTGGTTTATAACGCAGACTTGAAATTGGTTTTAAAAATGTTTTACTTAATTTTAAAATGTTTTATAAAACCGGTTTTAATAGGTGGCCGATCACACCTAGCTAAAAAAGATTGGTGGGGACTCCATGTCTTTTTACGAGGCCATTTTCATACCCTCGACCACTTCGTTTTTCTAGAGGAATTAAGTCGACTTTTCCTAGTTTTTTTTTTTTTTTTTAATTTTTAAATGTCACGCCTCAGGAAAACGAATAATAAAGTCTTGCGATGAGACTTGTTATCGTTGTTATTTTTTTATGTTGCGACAGCTTGGCGACTCCGCTGGGGACTTTTTTAGAGAGTTAGGCCTAGAATTAATCGTGTGTTATCTCAGTCTCGGTTTTGTTGGTTTAATTGGTATTTAATTTTAAATATGTCCATCTTCATATGCATGCATATTATTATTTGTTCTCTGATTATTTTGTTGCGTATATTTATATGTTTGCTTGACTGATGCCTTACATTGTTTGGTTTTAGTGGGGTATTTAGAATAAGGGGTGTAGAATAGATGGTGACAGGTTTGTTTTGTTCCTCTACACACACTATATTTGCATTTGCATAACATGAACTCTCTACCCGGGTTTCGTCCTTTTAAGTGGGAGTAAAGTAACTACGCCTTCGTGATGATCCTCCGTATGGACTAGTGAAACACTTTCGGAGTATAAAGTACCTAATGCCTTCGTGATAATCCTCCGTACGGGCATAGGAAAATATACTCTAACAAATTGAACCCGCTTTTATCGGGGTGCCTTACTAGATTTCACAGGCGACAGTGAGGAACAATTCAGGGCCTTAGAACCGATTCTCCTTCATATAGTGAACCTAGGCAAAGCCATGCCGGATTTCTGTTAGATACCTGAAGTTTAAGAACACATGGAGGAACATTTCCAACCTTTTACCATCTTTCTATATGTTAGATTATACAAATTGGGTGATGATGAACGAACATCATATCGCTCATGATAAATTTATTATTTTGTCCCAAGGCGTCGTAATGCCGAAACTCTGTTTAAATTTTTGAGACATTTTTTTTAAAGCACGTTGTTATTTATGTTATATTTGTGAATTCATTTCTTTACTAATCTATTTCTTTTTGTTTTCTTTTCTTTGACATGCATCATAGACATCATCATGCACTTGGAGCTTATTGGCCTTGGGATAGTCATCAACCCAAAGGACTTTCATGGTGTGTCAGGTTATTTCAGTGATAGAAGATCATGCAGTAGTCAGGACACGGTCGGAAAAAGATCAGAGGGAGGATGGTGATTGCCTGAAGAAAGATTATGTGTCAGTATTGTCGAAAAGGGTCAAAGTGGATTCTAGGTAGAATAATCTCCGAGGGTTAGCTGACATTTGGAATCAGTGGAATGTATCAGAGAAAGAAGCCTTCACTTAGAAATATGGAGATATAGCACTCTTAATTTCGATTCGGGTCAATAGTGGGTTGATTCAGGCTATGGTACAGTTTTGGAATCCTTCTTATAGATGTTTCACTTTTAACAAGGAGGATATGACACCATTGATCGAAGAATATTCAGCACTGTTACGTATTGAATGTCCTAATCCTGATCGAGTATATTTGAAGGAAGTTAAACCTTCAGGTTTTAAGAAGAAAGTGGCTAGGATCACAGGAATGGATACAACATGGGTTGAGAGTCATGTGGACACAAAGCAGAAAAATGGGTGGGAAACTCTTTGACAGTTGATATTGGGTTGTTCCGACAAAGAAAAAGCCAGGGACATCTTCGCTTTAGCCATCTACGGATTAATAATATTCCCAAAGATATTGGGTCATGTGGATATAGCCGTGTTTGATTTCTTTGAAAAGTTGGAATAGAAGATCAACCCATCTCCGGCCATCATAGCTGAAACTATTCGATCTTTGAATTTTTGTAAAAGGGCACGACAAGGGAGAATCAATGGGTGTGTACAACTCCTTTATATTTGGATTCAAAGTCACTTTTGGAAGATAGAAAAAGTTTCCTTCAAACCGTACATGAAGTCTTTAGTTTCGATTAGGGAATTCCTTCAAAATGATTGGCCTGAAGACGGGGATGAAGAGAAATGGGTCAACATGTTCCGAAATCTAAAAGGGGAGATGGTGACTTGGAGAGCTCCATGGATGGTTCCTATGCCGATAATGTACAAATGTGGGGACAACTGGAGAGTTCCATTACTCGGAATTTGGGGGTCTGTGAGTTATGCGCCTTTGTTGGTGCAAAGACAGGTTGAGTCTCGGCAATTCACACCCGTGACTCATAATCTAGGATCATCGGAGTTCACTTATGGAGAGGACGGATATTCTGGAAAGGTGCGGGCAGTGAGTGAAGCATGGAAGAAAATGATGGTGACTCAATTAAAAGTCGTAAACCCAAGTGCAGGTTATGTTCAAGTAATAAATTCTCGGGTGTCCGAGGTCGAACCACAGGGAAGCGTATTAGTAAGTATAAGTTTATAAATATATAAGAAAAAGAAAGTAAACAAGATATTAGGGAATCAACAACAAAATAAGATAAACAAGATATTAGAGAACAAAATAAACAAAATAACATAAAAGAAATTAAACAAGATATAAAAACAATAAGAAAAGATGTTGAGGTTAGAGAATCCACTCTTGGTGTTATGCTAAGATTAATCTTGTTTTATTACACAATTGAAATTCACACATAAGGGAGATTCCAATCGGAAGGTTTAGCAATTCAGTCCAAATTGTCCAACGTCCATAGCATATGATATTATGTTCATTTGGTTTCCTCAAAACTCATAAAAAGAGTCCAAGCATTCCTTATGCCAAGGTATATGTCTACAACAAATCAAGGTTATGAAACCAAGCATTTACTGTGCCATTTTCATTGTCAATAATGAATCAAGATCCCTACTTTGCAAGTATGATTTTAAACCAAAAGAAAATATTATCTATACTAGTGTTTATAAATGATAATTCATTTTAGCTCATGTTTAAGAGACTAACCTTAGCATTTACCAAGAGCTTCACCTCATCACCTCAACAATATGATTAGCAACACATACTAGATATGAATAAAATGAAAAGAAATGTAAGAAGCATAAGTAAATAAAGAAAAAGAAAACTAGAGAAAGGAAAGAAGAAGAAAACTTAGAGAATTTTATTACAATGGCTAATATCCTACCAATGTATATTGTTTTCCAATACTCATCCAAGGCCCTCTATTTATACACATTTTGGAGGGCTAAATGACAAGAGACAAGCTTTACAAATTTCAAAGGTAGGTATAATAGGTGGGTGTATTTTTCTAACAATTTTCGTCATATTGTATGACAATTCTGATCAGCCAGCTTGATGGTCGATTTTGTCAATGTTGCAAGTTCGATCGGATAAAATTGTCTTCTAGAAAAATATACCCCTATCAGATACGGATCCATAGCCGTTGGAATCAGCTCATTTTCTGATGTGGATAAGAAGATATGGGCAAAATACGAAAACAGGTCAGCACAGACGTCATTGCACATCAGCCAACTTGATGGTCGATTTCGCTAGGGCAAACGACTCCGTTTCAAGAAGTGTAAAACATGAAAAAGATAGATATGCCTCTTAGCTTTGCACGGCTACAAATTTCAGCCTTATTGCTTCAGTGAAACTCGAGATATAGCTGATATGGCAAACGGTGTCGGAACTGGAACTGAACTGGATTTGCCCTTAATTCTAGTAATCTGAAATCGCTCAAAGAAACTTGTGAAAAACACCAAATTACATAAAAATATAAAAGATCATAAACACAATTAGACTAAACAATAATAACTCGTATTTGACACAAAACAATAATAAAACATAACTAAAAACTATATAATTATACGAGTTATCACACCCCCACACTTAGATTGTTGCTAGTCCCTAGCAACGACTCAATAAAAATAAAATAAGAAAATCTAATCTAATCCATTCTCGTAGGAAATCACGGTGGCACTTAGCATGTGATACAAGCCTTTAAACCCCTAGGTGTCCCTAGTGGACGAGTTTAGTCTCGTGAGGGTTTACTAGGACGATACCCACAAACATTGAAGACATAAGAAAAACTAAAAATAATAATTATAACTAATCCTTCCAATATAAATTAGAGATAATCATTGGACAAGTCTTAAAAACTAATCAATAGCTTAAAGAAATTCACAAAAAATCTTGCTTGAATGTAAATAAATGAGTTAAGCCAATATTAACATAACATATTTCAATCAAAATAGTGCATATTCAAACTTAATCTCAACTTCTCACATGGGATACTCTCTTGATTTTCACTCTTTAAAGTAGTGGTAAAGTGTTTACACTCAATCAATCTCATGAAAACACTTCTACCATATGCTTGCTTGTCCACCTATTCTCCACTATTTAGATCATACAACTTCATAAATCAAGAGGTCTTTATTCAAGGTTGTAATGGGGCCAAAGGGTTATAATGTGGTTAAAGAACAAAAGGATAAAGATATCACAAAGGTTCCAAAGAGTTCATAGATTTTAGAGACATAATAAGATCATACAAATAAAACTTCTCAAAACTCTTATAAAGCACATAATAACATAGGCTAAATATTCATGTTGAGCCTTTGCATCATTCTAACCAACTTTGTAACATCTTTTTCTAGAAGTTCAAGAGAAGATTATTATTATTATTTTTTTTTAATATGGGAATGTATTTGACAATGATCCATTTCTTTTTCTCTTGACTTTTTCTTTTCTTTTCTTCCCCCACACTTATCTTTTGTTTCTAACCCAAATTTTCAACTAAAAATATCCCTTATTTTTTTTTTTATTTTAATATGTCTCAAAATATAAAAATCCATCTTTAGAACAAAGGTAAGGATATAAGTATATTTAGGCTAGGTGTAAGTTGTGGTTACCAATAAAACAACATATTTAATGTAGGCTCAAATTGGCTCACTAGTGGGGATGTTCTCTTAGAACATTAATAAGGGATGGCTGTTTGGCTCTGGTTATAATCCTAATGCCTCTATCATATTCATGTTGTCACATGTATCAATATAGTATCAAACGGTTTAAAGCAAGTTCTGGAGAATCATGTAATCATAAGAGCACTCAAGAAAGAAATTAGATTGATTTGTATAATGCATCAATCATTATAGGCTCAAAAACTCACAAGGATGATTATACAAGTCAGATTAAGTCTAAACATGCTTCTTTCTCAATCAACATATCATATTAACATTGGCTCATAAAAAGGTTGCATCAAGCTCAATTCTCATGAAAATCTTCTCACTAATAAATCTGTTTTAGACTTATGCAATTCATATCTCATCATTGTATTAAAAAGGAACTAGAACACATTAAAAAAATAATAATAATAATAAAGACTCATAAAAAAAATAGTAGACAAAAATAAAAGAAATCCTAAATCGTTCCCCCCACACTTAATTCTTACATTGTCCTCAATGTAAGTCTATTAACCCAAATGAAAGAATCATGTGTAAGAGAAAAGAACTAATAACATAAGAATAGGAATAACTAAGACTCAAAACAAAACAAACTCATGCAACCTAAATAATCCTAAAATACTTAACAAAAATTAACAAGTAAACATAAAAAGATTAAAATCAAACTGACAAGGTATGTCTCAAGTCTCCCTTACTCAGACCTTGTTCAGAATGAATACTTCTAAATTGCTTAAAACACAACAAATTTTTTTTTTTTTTTTTTTAAATTAGCAAAATATGTCACTTACCCCCTACTAAAGGTAGAATTTAGGAGATATTACCTGCAGAGGTTGCTAACCACTTATTATAACTGAGACACAACAAACAAAATGTTAGATAATGTCACAAAGACAGAGTGCAATCCACTCCTTGCTCGTCCATATCTCTTTTTCTTTTTCCGAGCGTTTGCGAAACAACCGTAGCAGATAAATACTCATAAGCTTGGAGCTTTTTGAGTAAATCTTCAATGGTTGTAGCAGAAATTATGGTTCTTCTTGACTCTAAAAACATGAATCCATTATCCACAGCATTATCTAAATATGAAAGCAAATTACTAAAATAACCATTAATATTAAGCAAACCAATGGGTTTCTTATTTGTGACCAAAGATGACCAAGAAGCCACGCAAGCTATTTCTTCCAATGTACCCAGACCTCCTGGTAAAGCAATGAATGCATCGGCAGAATGGTACATGATTGTTATCCGTTCAGGGATACTCCAGACTTGTATTTCCTTACCCACGGTAGGTCCACAAAAACCTGTGAATAGTTTTGGCACGATTCCTAGAACTGGACTTCCTCCGGCGTGTGCTGCTGTAGCGACTGCTCCCATTAAACCCGTACTACCGCCTCCATAAATCAACTGGATCTTTTGTTGGGCAAGTATTACTCCAACTCTTATGGCTTCATTAGCGAATATGTTATTTTTCCCTGGATAAGCACCTCCAAAGACACAAATTTTTTTAATGCGCTGGGACGAAGTACTTTCCATTTTTTTTTCGAGTGCCTGAAAGAGAATGAGTACATGGTGTAATATATAGAGGACTGAGTAATGAATCAGACAAGAGTAATAATGTCGCCGAAAGTGTATTTGACCTGTCAGAAGAAAATGTTAACCTAACAAAAGATTTTTGCGTGATTTCAGGAAGAAAATCAAAAAGAGAAAAAAAATCAACCGTAAAAGTCAAAAGTAATAATGTCGCCGAAAGTGTATTTGGCATCTTCCTCTGGTTTTACGTCCAGAAACGGCTTAAACGCCTTCTATGAGTCGAGGATATGCTTCCCATCCAGTTTTCTTACAAGCTGGCAAACAGGGTCTTTTATCATCAGATTCCCAAGATGTTGCCATTCCCTTTGGAATTTGCGGCCATAAATCAAGAATTTCTCTTTGTACGTCTCCACTAGGATGCGTCTCAAGAGAAAGTTGGATATTACCCAAATTCTCCTTACTCAGTCCATCCTTAATGAATTCAATTTTATCATCTCGATTAGAGGACGGAATCCCAATAGAACGACATTTACCGTTACACGTCCATCGTGCACATTTGTGGCAATTTGAACTCATGCGCTTTGCTCGTCGCTTCTTTGCAAAAGTGCTTCTACCTGTACCTGGTAAATGCAAAACAGGAAGATATTCATCTTCACGTACCTTGGCTTCAATTATCCAACGTATGTCTTCAGGAATCCTTTTGTGCATAAGCATTCTTAATCTTTCAAATCGAACTTGGTAAAGCTTCAGCAAAATATTTCGAGGAAAAGGAGGAAATCGTTTCTGCAATCTTTTGAGAATATCATCCATCCTGAAAAAAAAAATAAAAAAAATGAAAGAGAAATTGAAAGAGAAATTTATATACAATATCAGTTTTGTGGGTAGCTGATGGAACCGACTTAAATAATCACGGAGTACCGTTATCCGCCATTTAACCGGGGTTAAAAAAATGTATTTTTTTTTTTTTGAAGATTAGTAAAAATTATATTTACATCTAGTTATTTTCAAAACAATGATCAAAAAGAAAAACAACCTCTTCTTGAGTAACATGATTTTCCAAAAAGAGTTTGAGTCTTTATCCATTTACCTTGAATACGTTACCATTTTGGGGATTCTCAATGTCAACTGCTCCATAATGATACACATGCTTAACCACAAATGGGCCAGTCCATCTTGATCTCAACTTACCAGGAAATATGTGAAGTCTAGAATTATAAAGTAGAACTTTTTGCCCAACATCAAATGTTTTTCTTGAAATTAACTTGTCATGAAAGGCTTTAGTTCTTTCTTTATGAATTTTAGAATTCTCATATGCATCTTTGAATAAAGTTGGCCAGTAAAATCCACACTGTAAAATTTTTGCAGCAGTTTTCTTTGATGAAAAATGACCACCACATGCCTCGGAATGACAAAACTTAATTACACTACTTACCTCATTGTCGGGAATGCATCTTCGAAAATTTTGATCAGGACAATATTTGAACAAGTAAGGGTCATCCCAGTAGAACTTCTTTACCTCATTCAGAAACTTCCTTTTATCTTGGGGGCTCCATTGAGAAGGAATTTTTCCCAAATAGGAATATTTTAGCTCGGATGGCAATGGTTTTAAATCCAGCTTGGGCGGTTCAATAGTTGATGGTACAGTGACATTTGTGAGTGATGGAAGTTCCTCAAACTTTTGTTTCCAACGATGCTTATCCTGAAAAGAATTTAACAAAGAATCAGTGTGTGAAATTTCTGAAGCATTATCAAACTCACATTCAATTAAATAAGCTTCTAAAGGATCATGGAATGTGGTAGTGGTGAGATGTTCATGAACAAGTTCTTCAATGAAATCCACTTCATGTACTTCTGAATCATCACCAGGTTGCTTGCAAGTGTTGAACACATTTAATTCTAAAGTCATATTTCCAAAAGAAATGTTCAAAATACCATTCCTGCAATTTATCAGAGCATTAGAAGTTGCAAGAAATGGACGACCTAATATAACAGGAATTTGAACATTTGGATTTGAAACAGGATGTGTGTCCAAAACAATAAAATCAACAGGGAAGTAAAAATTATCAATTTGAACCAAAACATCTTCAACTATCCCTCGAGGAATTTTTACAGAACGATCAGCTAGTTGAAGTGTAACAGGTGTTTCCTTGAGTTCACCTAAACCTAACTGTTGATAAACAGAAAAAGGCAAAAGATTAACACTAGCACCAAGATCAAGCAATGCACGTTCTATTCTAGTGTTTCCAATGATGCATGAGATTGTTGGACATCCAGGATCTTTGAATTTTGGTGGAGTAAGGTGCTGAATGATTGAGCTCACACTTTCCGTCAGAAATGCTTTCTTTTGTACATTATGTTTCCTTTTAACTGTGCACATGTCCTTCAAAAATTTAGCATAAGATGGAACTTGTTTGATTGCATCCAATAAAGGAATGTTAATCTTAACTTGTTTGAAAAGTTCATAAATTTCTGCATTTTGATTCAAATTCTTTATTGTTTGCAACCTTTGAGGAAAAGGAGCAGGATGCATACCTTTTTCTTTGTCCAAATTTTCAAGAAGTTCAGACTTACCATCATCCTTATCAATACTTTTCGGAGGGGAAGGAGGATCTTGGTCTTTTGATGGAATCTTTTTGTCAATTGCCTTTCCACTTCGAAGAGTTGTGATAGAACTGGCATTTTCCTGTTGAGTTTCATTGGAGCAAGAAACAAGACATTGAGTAGAAGGGTTAGGCTGAGGTTGAGCAGGAAACTTACCTTTTTCTTGAGTGCGTAATGAAGCTGTCAATGTGGACAAGGTGTTTTTGATCTCATTTATGTCCTGTGAAGTTTGGTTATTCACATTTGCTTGTGTTTGCATGAATGCTTGCAATGTCTCTTCCAAGGTTTGTACACGTGAAGGTTGATAGGAAAAAGTGTTGCCCGGCTTTTGAGATTGTGGTACCTGAACATGATTATTATTCCGCCAACTGAAGTTGGGATGATTTCTCCATTCAGGTTTATATGTTTCAGAGTGAGGAGAAGGAAAAGGCTTTTTAAATGTGTTTATGGAATTTACTTGATCATGCAACGCTTCTTTAAGAATGGGAATGTTTGGACATTCAGAAGTGGGGTGTCCCATGATTTCACAAATTCCACAACTTTCTTCATTTTTAACCGTTTTGACTTCTTTTACTTCTCTAAGTTCCATGGCTTCAATCTTTCTAGCCAAATTAGCTACTTTAGCTTTTATCTCATCTTCTTGACTAAAATGATATTTACCTCTGTTAGAAACAAGATTAGATCTATTGGAACTTTCTGAGGAATTATCTGTGTGCCAGGCTTGAGAGTTATCTGCCAAATGGTCTAGGTAGTCAAAGGCTTCTTCAGGTTCTTTTTCTAGAAACTCACCGTTACACATTGTTTCAACAAATTGTTTAGTTTCGGGAGTTAAACTTTCATAAAAGAAACTAATAAGACGCCATTTTTCAAAACCATGATGTGGACAAGAACTTAACAAATCTTTAAAACGCTCCCAGCACTGAAAAAATGCTTCATTTTGATTTTGATTGAAATTTTGAATTTGTCTTTTCAAAGCAGTAGTTTTATGTGCTGGGAAAAATTTCTTTAGAAACTCAGTTTGTAATTTTTGCCATGTGCCAATTGACCTTGGTTTTAAATTATGAAGCCAAATTTTTGCTTTATCTTTTAAAGAAAAAGGAAATAATTTTAGCTTGACAATTTCATTTGTACATTGTTGGTCATTAAAAGTGACACATACATCTTCGAAATCTTTTAGAAACGAGTAAGCACTTTCCGATTCTAACCCATGGAAATTTGGAAGCAAAGCTATCATACCTGGTTTAAAACGAAAGTTGTTTGCATTGAGAGGAAAAATAAAACAAGAGGGTGATGAGCTTCGAGTTGGTTGCAAGTAGTCACGCATGGTGCGTACTTGTCTGTTCTCATCTTCAGCATGAACACTTTCATTGTCAGCCATGGTAGGAGTTGTATTAGTAAGATTACCTGAAAAAGTTTCACAATAAAATCTAACTAAACGACGAGATCTAAAATCACGTCGCCAAACAAGCATAAAACAAAGTTAATATAGAAAATTAGGCGGTATAACAGCAAATAAAAATAAATATACTTATAAACTTATATACTTAGTATTGCCTCCCCGGCAACGGCGCCAAAAACTTGATGGTGACTCAATTAAAAGTCGTAAACCCAAGTGCAGGTTATGTTCAAGTAAAAAATTCTCGGGTGTCCGAGGTCGAACCACAGGGAAGCGTATTAGTAAGTATAAGTTTATAAATATATAAGAAAAAGAAAGTAAACAAGATATTAGGGAATCAACAACAAAATAAGATAAACAAGATATTAGAGAACAAAATAAACAAAATAAAATAAAAGAAATTAAACAAGATATAAAAACAATAAGAAAAGATGTTGAGGTTAGAGAATCCACTCTTGGTGTTATGCTAAGATTAATCTTGTTTTATTACACAATTGAAATTCACACATAAGGGAGATTCCAATCGGAAGGTTTAGCAATTCAGTCCAAATTGTCCAACGTCCATAGCATATGATATTATGTTCATTTGGTTTCCTCAAAACTCATAAAAAGAGTCCAAGCATTCCTTATGCCAAGGTATATGTCTACAACAAATCAAGGTTATGAAACCAAGCATTTATTGTGCCATTTTCATTGTCAATAATGAATCAAGATCCCTACTTTGCAAGTATGATTTTAAACCAAAAGAAAATATTATCTATACTAGTGTTTATAAATGATAATTCATTTTAGCTCATGTTTAAGAGACTAACCTTAGCATTTACCAAGAGCTTCACCTCATCACCTCAACAATATGATTAGCAACACATACTAGATATGAATAAAATGAAAAGAAATGTAAGAAGCATAAGTAAATAAAGAAAAAGAAAACTAGAGAAAGGAAAGAAGAAGAAAACTTAGAGAATTTTATTACAATGGCTAATATCTTACCAATGTATATTGTTTTCCAATACTCATCCAAGGCCCTCTATTTATACACATTTTGGAGGGCTAAATGACAAGAGACAAGCTTTACAAATTTCAAAGGTAGGTATAATAGGTGGGTGTATTTTTCTAACAATTTTCGTCATATTGTATGACAATTCTGATCAGCCAGCTTGATGGTCGATTTTGTCAATGTTGCAGGTTCGATCTGATAAAATTGTCTTCTAGAAAAATATACCCCTATCAGCTACGGATCCATAGCCGTTGGAATCAGCTCATTTGCTGATGTGGATAAGAAGATATGGGCAAAATACGAAAACAGGTCAGCACAGACGTCATTGCACATCAGCCAACTTGATGGTCGATTTCGCTAGGGACAACGACTCCGTTTCAAGAAGTGTAAAACATAAAAAAGATAGATATGCCTCTTAGCTTTGCACGGCTACAAATTTCAGCCTTATTTCTTCAGTGAAACTCGAGATATAGCTGATATGGCAAACGGTGTAGGAACTGGAACTGAACTGGATTTGCCCTTAATTCTAGTAATCTGAAATCGCTCAAAGAAACTTGTGAAAAACACCAAATTACATAAAAATATAAAAGATCATAAACACAATTAGACTAAACAATAATAACTCGTATTTGACACAAAACAATAATAAAACATAACTAAAAACTATATAATTATACGAGTTATCAGAAAACTCACCAGATAAAAGTGGCCAGATATGCCGACATCGTTACACCTGATTACCTGGTATAGAGGGAATTAAGGGGTAATGATAGGCTACTGACATCAGATGGGGAAGAGGTCCAGTTCATGAATCCACCACCGAGGGAAATACCGTCAGAGTTAGAAATCGCAAGGACGGAATTTGAAAAAGAAAAGGCCCAGATGAGCAAGGAGATTGCCCGACTACAAGAAGAGCTTGAGGACATGAAAAATAGGGAATCAGCTCGAGAAAGAGAAAAGGAAAAGATCAAGAGAGAAAGGGATACTGCTAAGGGCGATCTTCGGGAATTACATTTCGAGAACAAGAGGTACCGCTTTGAGCTCAGATTTGAGAGGACCCTCAAGACTTCCGGGGAGTGGAAACATGAGGTCAAAAACCTCAAGAAAGAGAATAACTACTAGAAAGAGAGAGCGAAGCATGAGGAAGCCCGAGTCAATCAACTGGAGAAGCAAGCTAAGGAAAGCTTACACGGTGATACATCTGCTGACGCGTCAAGGGGCCGTGAACAAGTAGGGGTCAGATTGAAGAGCAGGGCAATCAAAAGAAGACTGCGAAAGAAAGTCCAAGATCCGAGGAAGTTACTATAGGATTAATTTTGTAATAGCACTTTGAAAGGCGAATTACGAAATTATCTTAGACAGTGATCCTTTTTATTCTATCTGTGATGTATTTAGTTCCAGGAAATCAATGAAAGACCGTTTGGTTGAAATTATCTCGGGGACAATACATTCAAATGCATTCATATTTTATCTGTTTTGTTTGTTCATTTGTATATTTACTCACATTTATAATCATTCATTTTTGAAATTCGTTTATGTTCATACACTTAACCATTTATTTTTTCCTTTTACTTGTTCATTCATTCATATTCATATACTTAAACACTTATTTGTTCATTTCACTGGTTCATTCATTTATTTTTTTCGTAATCATATACGTAGTCATGTAATTATTCATTTCATTTGATTCATTCATTCATTTTTAGTCATTCATTCATTCATTTTTTATAAAACACAAAAAAAGATGTGTCAATAATTTATAATTCATGGTTTTCAAAAACTAAAGGTACAATTGGTCGCACTCAGAAAGAAAAGGATTTTCGACACCCTTACAGTACTCGAACTCAAGCCAGAGCTATGGAAAACGACCAGCTTGCTAGAATTGAAAGAATGGAAAAAACTCAAAGAGAACTGCAGGAACAGTTAGCTAAATCCCAGGAGGAGTCTCGAGAAAAGATGACTAAACTCATAGAAATGATGAGTGCCATGATGAAGCAAAAAAGGCCGAGAGAGAACTCGGTCACCGGGAAAAGGGTGGTAGTTGAAGAGACTCAACCTGAAAACATACAGCAAAAGGGCCAAGAGGTGCCAATTGGGGCAGCCTCCTATGTTTACATCCAACCAGCTGCAGAGACATAGAACTATGTTCCCGGAAAGGGTAATATGGGAGCTGAACTAAATGATGTTAATGTTCCAGACTTTGAAGAATTAGCTGAAAAGGAAAAAGCAAAGATGACTGAGCTGAAGAGGGTTGGAATGGCAGAGTCATAGAAAAAATATCAACTGCTGGAGGAGAGACTGAGGGCCGTTGAAGGGGCGGAGTTATTTGGCAGTCTAGATGCCAAAGAGATGAGCTTAGTACACGATCTAGTGATTCCCCCAAAGTTCAAAGTACCAGACTTTTTAAAATATAATGGGAATACCAACCCATCAGCACATCTGACCATGTACTGCAGAAGGATGACGGAGCATGATGATAATGAGAAACTGCTTATCCATTGTTTCCAAGATAGCTTGACAGCGTCAGCAACCCGATGGTAGAATCAACTGAGTCGTACCAAGATTCGTTCATGGACGGATTTAGCCAGGGCTTTCATGGAATATTATAAAGCATGTGTCTAACGTGGTACCTGATAGGCTGTCGCTACAGAATATGGAAAAGAGGTCCAATGAGTGTTTCAAAGAATACTCGCAAAGGTGGAGGGATCTGGCCACACAAGTGCAACCCCCTTTAACTAGCAAAGAAGCTACAATGCTTTTCATCAACACTTTGAAAGCACCATATTATGATAAATTGGTGAGGAGTGCCACCAAGGACTTTGCAGACATAGTAATATCTGGGGAGATGATAGAGTCGGCCATTAAGTATGGGAAAATGGAAGGAGGTGAGCCATCTATTTCGAAAAAGATATTCCCTGAAGAGACCCATGCAGTTAGTATCAACCAATACCGATATGTACCTCCCATACCACATACACCACCAAGGCCCTATACTCTTACCACATCTTATGCACCTCCTACACCCTACACACCTTACCCGGGGTATAGTCCTTATTACCCCAATGTGAACCACCTTACCCAAAATCTCTTCCCTTACACCAATATACCACAACAGCCGTTTCCAACTGGCATATCCCTACAAATAAACCTTCCCCGAAACACTGTCCCAAACACTCAGAGAGCCGGACGTAATGACCAATGTTCACCAAGGAACGATCAAAAACCCCAATTTGATCCGATTTCTACCACCTATGGTGAGCTATATCCTAAACTGTTACAGGGTCAACTTGTTGCACCCGTGTACCTCAAACCTCTGACACCTCCATATCCAATGTGGTACAATGCAAACACTAACTGCGCATACCACGCAGGAATTCAAGGACATTCGACTGAAGATTTCCTGGCTTTTAAAAATAAAGTCCAAAGCCTGATCAATGCCGGAGTTGTGAAGTTTGGGGCAAAGAATGGGCCGAATGTAGCGGGGAACCCATTGCCAGATCATGCGGGGAATCGGGTAAATGCAGTATGGACAGGGGAAGTCATAAGGGTAAAAGGGATGTCGGAAAAGTCAAGACTCCAATGTTGATAGTATGGGTCGAGATGGTCAATGCAGGAATGGTGGAAGATGCAGACAGTCTAAAAATGGTCGCAAAGAGGGTGCAGAGTTGGTGCCCATTCCATAAGTGTGGAGGTCATGTCATACAGGACTGTGGGGACTTTCTGGCTAAAGTCCAAAAGATGATGGATAATGGGGAGGCCCAAATTTACGAAGAGACAGAGGAGGAAATAAAAGTTATTGAGAATGCAGCTGGTTACAGGATAGGAAGACCCTTGATCATCTATTATGATGAACCAGAGGAGAAAATTATGCCAGTCGTTGAGGAAAGTGCGCCTAAGTTAATCATTGATTTGCCTGTTTCCTTTTCATATAAGGAAAACAAAGCTGCACCATGGAAATACGACTGCAGCATGGTTATGCCTGGGTCTTCGAGTTAGCAGGATATCACAGGTGTGGGGCACTTAACACGAAGTGGAAGATGTTATGCTCATGAGGGTGCTGAACAGGGGTTAACAGGGAAAGATAGAGGAGCAAACAAAGGGAAGAAAGCAGCTGAATCAATCCATATTGAGATGGATTGGTCAAAAAAAAGTAGAAAGGGGATCAGCCCCGGTTAACAGAATAAAAGAGCTGGTGAGTGAGAAGGAAGCCTGCAAGTTCTTAAAATTCATAAAGCACAGTGAGTATAGTGTGGTTGAGCAACTGCAGCGTCAACCAGCTAGAATTTCAATCTTATCTTTGCTTTTGAATTTAGAGCCACACAGAAATGCCCTGTTGAGAGTGTTGAATCAGGCATACGTGGCTAACAATATATCGATAGAAAAATTGGACAGGCTGGTGGGAAACATCGCGGCAGATGACCATATATATTTTAGTTATGAGGAGATAGTACCCAATGGTATTGGGTCAACAAAGGCTCTCCGCATAACTACCACTTGTAAGGGGCACATATTACCAAGGGTCCTTTTGGATAATGGTTCTTCATTAAATGTGATGCCCTTGGCAACCTTATCCAAACTGCTTGTGGATATTTCTTATATGCTGCCAAGCTGCACGGTGGTCAAAGCCTTTGATGGTACCAGGAGAGATGTAATGGGAACTATTGAGGTTCCTCTAGAGATAGGCCCATGCACCTATACTGTGAACTTTTAGGTCATGGATATTAATCCATCCTATAATTGCTTGTTGGGAAGGCCATGGATACATTCAACAGGGGCTGTACCTTTATCTCTCCACCATAACCTAAAATTTGTGATAGAGGGGCGTTTGGTCACTGTATCAAGAGAAGAGGATGTGATAGCCTCTACATCTACTGAATCTCCTTATGTTGAACCCAATGAAGATGCCGTAGAATGTTTCTTTCGGTCTTTGGAATTCGTAAATACAGTTTTTGTTGCTGAAGGACGAAGAATTCCAAAACCGAGGCTGTCCAAGAACACAAGGCTGGGGGTAAGAACTACCATGGGAAAAGGCTGCAGGGCTGAAAAAAGGTCTCAGAAAATATCTTCAGGGGATGGCCCGAGCAATGGAAGTAATGGGAAAGAAAGATCGGTTTGGTTTAGGGTATTTTTCGAAGGCCCATGAGAAAAGAAAACAAGTTGAAAGGAACCGACAAAGGAGGATGGCCCGTCTTGCGGGTATGGATATTAAATGGGAGCTATGACATTTCCACCTATCCTTCACAGCTTCCGCTCAGCCAGTTCTCTGTTCGGAGAAAAGAATTCTAATGATGTGCTTGTAATGATAAAGCAAGCCTTCGAGAGATTCCAGGTGAATAGGGATGAGTAGATGTATGATATGGAGATCTGCACGACTGGGGAAGAAAGAATTGAAAGAGAGAATGCTAATTGGATGGTGCAACCATGTCCACCAGGATATAGACTGACCAATTGGAGCGCAACCGAGCTACCCATAGTTTTTAGGTCTATTCCAACGTAATGCTTTTAAACAAATCTTAAATATCTTTGCCCGAAGATATTAAGAACTTCTTTTGTAAGGGGCTTTTGTCTAAAACTTTTCATCCAATAAATAACAAACATGATGCATTTCTTTCATATTGATGTGTCCATATTCTTTCATTTATAATATTTATTTTGCTTCCATTGTATATATGTTTTCCTATATTGTTTCTTCCCCACCTATTTATAGATGCACGGATGCGAAATATGAGGACCTTCCTACCAGTAATTTTGAAATTGATTTTGAGAGGCCCATTTGCCCGGGTGATTTTGAGGCCGACGAAGATATTGAGGATTATGGTCTACTTCTGGACTTATTAAGAAAAATAGAACAAGAAGAGAAACAAGCACTTCCTCATGAGGAGCTATTGGAATTGTTGAATTTGGGAAGTAGTGAGGAGATAAAAGAGGTTAAAATCGAGACTAAATTATCGTCATCGATAAAGGGTGAACTCATAGCCTTGCTCCGGAAATATGTGGATGTATTTGCATGGTCATACAAAAACATGCCGGGTTTGGATCCAGACATTGTGATACATAAGCTTCCTTTAAGGCCAGAATGCAAGCCAATTCAGCAAAAGTTGAGAAGAATGAGGCCGGACATGTTAAAGGTAAAAGAGGAGGTGAAGAGGCAGTTTGATGCTGGATTCTTAGAGGTGGCAAAATATCCAGAATGGGTGGAAAATATTGTTCCAATGCCAAAAAAGGATGGCAAGGTGCGTATATGCGTCGATTACCGAGATTTGGACAAAGCCAGCACCAAAGATAATTTTCCTTTGCCCCACATTGATACTTTGGTGGATAATACGGCGAAGAGTTCTTTGTTTTCTTTCATGGATGGATTCTCGGGATATAATTAGATTAAGATGGCACTGGAAGATATGGAGAAAACCACATTTGTTACAATGTAGGGAACATTTTGCTACAAGGTAATGCCGTTTGGATTGAAGAATGCTGGGGCAACGTATCAGAGAGCCATGGTGACCTTGTTTCATGACATAATGCATAAGGGAATTGAGGTTTATGTTGATGATATGATTGCAAAGTCGCAAGGAGAAGAGGAGCATATTGTGAATCTTAGAAAACTCTTTGAAAGACTAAGAAAGTTTCAACTCAAGCTAAACCCGACAAAATACACTTTTGGAGTCACTTCGGGAAAATTGTTGGGTTTTGTTGTTAGCAAAAGAGGAATTGAGATTGATCCGGATAAAGTGAAGGCCATCCAGAATTTGCCACCCCCACGTACTCAAAAAGAGGTAATAGGTTTTATGGGGAGATTGAATTACATTGCTTAATTTATTTCTCAGTTAATCGACAAATGTGATCCAATATTCAAGTTACTTTGAAAACGTGAACCAGAAGAGTAGGATGAAGGGTGTCAGATTACTTTTGAAAAGGTTAAGCATTATCTATCAAACCCACCAGTATTAATGCCACCGGCTCCGGATAAACCGATGATATTATATCTATCAGTATTTGAGAGATCTATGGGTTGTGTTTTGTGGTAGCTTGATGAGACTGGAAAGAAAGAACAGGCGTTTACTACCTTAGCAAGAAGTTCACAGATTATGAGTTGAAATATTCATCAGTAGAAAGCTGTGCTGTGCCTTAGCTTGGACTGCTCGAAAACTCAGGCAATACATGCTATACCACACAACGTGGTTGATTGCCAAGCTAGATCCGATCAAGTACATGTTGGAAGCACCTTTTTTGTTAGGGAGGACGGCAAGATGGCAGGTTTTGTTGTCAGAATATGACATTGTATATATGAGTCAGAAATCTATCAAGGGCAGTGCAGTGGCTGAATTCTTAGTAAGTCGGGCAATAGAGGCTTATGAGCCGTTGAACTTTGATTTCCCAGATGAAGATTTGATGTATGTTTCGCAAGCGGATGAGGCTCCCTTGAAGAAGAAAGTATGGAAGATGTACTTTGATGGGGCATCTAATGCCATGGGGCACGGAATCGGTGCAGTGCTCATATCCCCAGAAGAAGATTATTATCCCTTCACCGCCAGATTGGATTTCGATTGTACAAACAATACGGTTGAGTATGAGGCGTGTACTATGGGCCTTCGTGCAGCGGTAGGCAGAAAAATCAAAGTTTTGAAAGTTTTCGGAGACTCAGCTTTAGTGATATACCAGTTTCGGGGAGAATGGGAAACCCGAGATACAAAGCTAATCAGATACCGAGAACTCATATTGAGTTTATTGGAGGAGTTTGAAGAAGTAAGTTTCAATTACTTTCCCCGAGAAGAAAACCGGATGGCGGATGCTCTGGCTACTTTGTCATCAATGTTTAAAGTGAATGAAGGGGCGGAAATTGTGCCGATCAAGATGAGCATATATGAGTCTCCTACCCACTGTTTGAGTATTGAAGAAGAAGTAGATGGTCTCCCTTGGTATAACGATATCTTGCAGTACATCAAGAGTCAACAGTATCCAAAACAGGCAACAGAGAATAATAAGAGGACTCTGAGAAGGCTAGCAATGGGTTTTGTTCTAGATGGGGAGATTCTCTACAAGAAAGGGAAAGATCAAGTCCTATTGAGATGTGTCGGATCTGCCGAAACTCGAAGAATCATAGAGGAAGTCCATGAAGGGATATGTGGCACCCATGCTAATGGTTATATGCTTGCTAAGCAGATTATGAGGGCAGGGTATTATTGGCTGACGATGGAAGGAGATTGTATCAGTTATTCCCGGAAGTGCCATAAATGCCAAATCTATGCAAATAAGATTCATGTGCCGCTATCGCCATTGCATGTCATGACCGCACCATGGCCGTTTTCAATGATGGGAATGGATATGATTGGGCCTATTACCCCGAAAGCTTCAATGGACATCGTTTCATCCTGGTGGCCATAGACTATTTTACAAAGTGGGTGGAAGCTGCTTCTTATACGAATGTAACGAAGTCGGTGGCATGCAGATTTGTTAAGAAGGAAATCATATGCCGATATGGATTGCCAGCAAGAATTATTTCAGATAATGCTCTCAATCTGAATAATAAGATGATGAGAGAGGTATGTACTCAGTTCAAGATCACGCATCACAATTCGGCACCTTATCGTCCGAAGATGAATGGGGCATTAGAAGTAGCCAACAAGAACATCAAGAAGATTGTCGAGAAGATGACTGTTGTGTACAAGGATTGGCATGAGATTTTGCCTTTTGCTCTTCACGCATATCGCACTTCGGTTCACACATCTACAGGGGCAATGCCGTTTTCTTTTTGGTATACGGTATAGAAGCAGTGTTACCTATTGAAGTTGAGATTCCTTCGCTTCGGGTTTTGATGGAGGTTGGCCTAGAAGAGGCAGAATGGGTTAGAGCTCGTTATGAATAGCTGAACCTCATCGAGGAGAAAAGATTGAAAGCAATTTGTCACGGGCAGTTGTATCAGAAAAGGATGATTCGAGCCCATAAAGTTTTTAATGTTTACTTATGTTTTCATCTCTTCTTCTTCTTTAAAATGGTGGCAAACAATTTTTTTCTATGGTTTCATGCTATGGCCGAAAATGGCACATTTATTTGCCTTGTTTTTTCCTTTTTTTCCTTTCTTGCATGTGGTTGTGAAAAATGATTTTTACAAGGTTTTTTGAGTATTCTAAGGTTCTGATTTTTTACAAAATATGAAGCAAAAAAGGTTGAAATGGCTACATAATCTTGGCTAGACCAAGTGACCATGGTTAGGAGAGAGGCTATGCCCATTTTTACCTACCATGAAGCTCACCTTATTTTTTGTTTTACATGGTTTATTTTTTGTTTTATTGAGATGGAAAGGCTTCATGATCTTAGCAAGACCAAGTGATTATGGTTTTGTGAGAGGCTATGCCAATTTGATACTAACCATGGAGCTTAACTTTCCTTGTTCTACTTACTAGTTTTGCTTGTTATTTGTTTTGCATGTCTATGTTAAATCTTTTGTATATATGTTCTTTACATTATTTTCTATGCTATATTTACTTATATATTTCATTTCCATGCTTGATATTGCATCCTTGCATATTCAGCCATTGTTGTTCATATGCTCATGTTGTGCATTTTTTTATGTATCATGTCTTACATGTTTGCATTTTCATGGTTTTGTTTCATGACCATTCGACCATTGCATTTTGTATGCCTTGCATGTGTATTTTCCTTTTGCTTCTTAACTTGTTTGCATCTCCATGCCATGAACTTGCATGTTCTGATTTTAGTATGCCATGTGCTTATGAAAATGCTATGATAAAAATGCCATCATATTGTTCCATGACCATTCGGCAATCTCATTTTTGTTTGCCTTGCATGTGTATTTTCCTTTTTCTTCTTAACTTGTTTGCAACTCCATGCCATAAACTTGTATATTCTGATTTTAGTATGCCATGTGCTTATGAAAATGCTATGATAAAAATGCCATCATATTGTTCCATGACCATTCGGGAATCCCATGTTTGTTTGCCTTGCATGTGCATTTTCCTTTTGTTTCTTAACTTGTTTGCATTTCCATGCCATGAGCATGTGCATTTTGATTTTGGTATGTTATATTCTATTGAAAATGTCATGACATTAAGCATTTTAGTATGATTTGTCATGTACTTATGTCATTTACTAAATAGGATTGCATTAGAGTTTCATGTGATCATTTGGCCTCTTGATGCATCCCTTGCCTTGTCATGCATTTGCATTTTGTTTAGGTAACATGCTTTGCATTATCATATCTTGAAATTGTGTATTAGTTGCTATTTGTTCCAGCATTGACATTAGTTTCATGAGTCATTGTATGTTCATAGTATTGCTATGCATGTTCATAACATTTTAGGTCTAGGCCATAGTGGTATTGCCATGCATGTTGAGTCTTAAATCATATTGGTATTGTCATGCATTACTATGCTATTTAGGTCTTAGGTAACATTAGCATTTTCATGCATATTCATAACATATTAGGTCCTAGTCACATTTGCATTATCAAGCATTGCATGCATATTGAGTTAGGATATCATTTATTGCCATGCAAATTCATGCTAGGCATTTAGGTTCTCTTGAATTGTCATGCATTTCCTTTACCATTTAGACCTTTAGACCATGCATTTCATACATTTCATTTGTTGTATGTTCATGCATTCCATGTCATTGCCACTTGATTTGTGACTTAGGCCAATTAATGGCTCAAAGTCATGCTCCTTGAGCATACTTG
The DNA here is from genome assembly GCA_030761205.1 of Fremontodendron californicum. NCBI lineage: Eukaryota > Viridiplantae > Streptophyta > Magnoliopsida > Malvales > Malvaceae > Fremontodendron > Fremontodendron californicum. The sequence continues at coordinate 20,209,343 of JAULJL010000022.1, read as the reverse complement.
TGGAAAATTAAGGATTTTTCAAATTGATTATTCTACCTTTGTGATTTTTTTTACTTAGCCAATTTTGTCCAAGATTTTTAAAAATGTTTAGCTACTATCCTTGGGTCTTTAGGATGATTTTCAACAATTTCTACTTTGGTTTTTGAATGAATTTATCAAAGGCAAAAAATGTGTTTTGACAAATAGTTTTTTTTTCACCCAGTACTCGAACATCTGCAATTTTTCTGGGTAGTCATCTTTAATCAGAAAATTAAGACAATGTTTTCTCGTGTAGATTTACATGTTCTGAGTCTCCAGTATTTGTTTTAAAATTTTTAAAAATAGGCTAAAAAATCGTGTGGCAAAACCAGACAGTAGAGGCAGATTTGAAATCAAAAGGGGAATAATGGTTGAATTTGGCTGAGGAGGAGGTTGGGTAGAAGTTTTAGCTACTATCTTAGGGTAGTTTCTAAGCCTTTTTTAACTTTAAAAATGATTTTATAAATCTCGGGTTAAGGGTAGTTAAGTCCGGATTTTAAACTTAGGAAATTAGAGCCATTTTAAAAGGGTTTGGTAAGGGTTTTAATTTTTATTCAAGTTTTGCTCAAAATTGTTTTCAAATAATCACAAAGTTTTGTTTTTTAGAAAATCTAATTTGAAATATTTTCCTAAGGTAGCCGGATATCTTTTTAGATAAACGGATTTCTTTATTTAGAGGAAAAAATACATTTTCATGCATTGCATTTTCCATGTTCATGCATTTTATTTAAATGTGTGATTTTTTGCTATGATATTTTCCATGATATTATTATTATTTTAATTCACATTTTATGATCTTATATTTGTTTGCCATATGATTTTTAATGTTTCATGATATCCTATGCTTTTTATTTAGTTATTTTTGTCATATTGTTTAGCATATACTATGTTCATGCATTATTATTTTTATTTTCATGCATATTATATGTTAGCATTTTTTTTATTCCATGTCATTTCTTGTCATTTAGATCATATTCAATGTCATTTAGGTTAACATGCCATGTCATTTAAATTATGTCATATCATTTAGATTGCATTATATTATCTAGACTTTGCCATGTCATTTTATTTATGTCATACATGTTCATGTATATATTTTTAAATGTTTTGAAAAAGATAATGATTTTCAATAAAAAATAAAGATATTCTCGAGTTAAAATAATTCATGAGTTCTCTACCGGGTTTGCTGGAGGGAATATCATCAATTATCATTAATAAAGGAATATCTTTCTTTCAAAAAACGAGAATGATTCGGAAAGTTTTCCAAATAAATAAAAATTTCTATATTTTGCCGATTTTGTCGGGGAATATAAGAAAATTTTGAATTAATAAATTTCGGATCATTTTCAATTAAAAATGGAATTATTTTTCTTAAAATTGGGAATTAACTTGAAATACTAAATTAAAAACCAACTTTTTACCGAGACTTGAGATAACACACGATTAATAAGGTACCGATTTATATGGGCGTTGTGGGGATGCTAATCCTTCCCCGCACGTAATTGACTCCCGAACCTGCTTCTTTGATTTTCTCTGGTTTTTAACGCACACTTGAAATTGGTTTTAAAAATGCCTTAATTAATTTTAAAATGTTTTATAAAACCGGTTTTAATAGATGGCCGATCACACCTAGCTAAAAAAGATTGGTGGCGACTCCATGTCTTTTTACGAGGCCGTTTTCATACCTTCGATCGCTTCGTTTTTTCTAGAGGAATTAAGTCGACTTTTTCTCCTTTTTTTTATAAAATGTCACGCCTAAGGAAAACGAATAATAAAGTCATGCGATGAGACTTTTTATCGTTGTTATTTTTTTTAGGTTGCGACAAGTAGACTTGCTCCTAATTGCAAAAACACATTTATTTCAACCATTTTGTTATGACAATTTATTCCTTTTTGTCATGTTCTATGTAGGCAACTATTGAATATGAATCCCTCAAAAAGTTTATCACCATAGCTTGGCCGCTGATCTCGCTTAAAGAGGTACAATTTTGTTCAATTTTATAGGCTATAGAGTTACAGTACTCAACAAACATTGAAATGCTTCATAATTTGATGATTCTGTGATCTACATTTCTGTATCCTTTGTATTGAAGGATAACTTGTAAGAGCTTGAACCAATGAGGTTTATGATTGTCAGTATCTAAAAAGTACATATAGTTTGGAAGAATGTACATATAATTATGCTACATGTACATATTGTTTTTCTATATGTACATATAAGTCAAGAGTTTGGAGCTTCTCTAACTTCCCAAAGGTAGATGGAATTGGACCTGAAATAGCATAATCTGAGAATATTAGAACAAAGGGAGTAAAAATGATAAACAATTTTCGCACATCAAGCAAACACCTTAAACTTAATTGTAACCCAAAGTTTAATCCTAACAGAAGAAACTGATGTAAAAAAATTAAAATTATAGAAACCAAGACTATTGATAAAGTATGAACATAACTATTCTCCAATTTCACATGTTCAAGTAGCAAAAATCAGTGAGCTTCTGTGGAGATGCCTTCGAAAATAACATTCATAGATGATAAATACACGGTCAAATTAGTAGATTAAAGAAGTCTTGCTCCCTATAGTCAAACCTTTAATCATAATATAATATACAATCAAATAGGGGTTAGTATGTACATATACAACAATTTACAGTTTTTCGATCAACTGGTTAATTTACAGTTTTAGATCCTGAAGTATGTTGCTAAGTTTGTTTTTGTGTTATTTAAGGTTTTGAAGTTGGCTGGTAATGCTGCAAGAGACAACAAGAAGAATAGGATCATTCCAAGGCATGTTTTTTTGGTTGTGACGAATGATGAGGAACTTGAGAAGCTGTTGGCTGGTGTGACTATTGCTTAGTATAGTCTTTGCTTCTTATTTCTCGTGTATGTAGCTTCCTTTGTGTACTATGGTTATAGGAAAATTTTGATGTTGGTAGGAACATAGGACCATTGTACTTTCTAATTTTCTGTGTTGTCTAGAACATCCTATGTTTGGAATGAATGAAACGAAATTTCGATTATCTAATTCAGTGTTTATGGTATTAGTTGGATTTGTTTTAGTCCAATGCTTTCAATTACTTGGTTGTTTTTCAGTTTGTTTTCTTGCTCCTTGATTAGATTGAACTATCAAATATTACATTAAGGTTTCTTTGCTTTATGATAGTTTAAGGTTTAAACCCAAAACATAAAAGAATACTAACTGGCAAAACAGTATGTACATGTAGGCAAAATAGTATGTACATGTAGGCAAAACAATATGTACATGTTTTTATTGTCCTAAATTCAACCCTAAATCCCAAATAATTAATTTCCAAATCATTTTAAAGTAGTCTAAAATAACAATTTTAGACTAATATTTTAATAAAAAAGTCTACTTATATGTACATGGCCAAAAAACAATATTTATATATAGCATTGTTGTATGTACATGTAGGCAAAATAGTATGTACATGTAGGCAAACAATATGTACATTTTTTTATTGTCCTAAATTCAACCTTAAATCCCAAATAATTAATCTCCAAATCATTTTAAAGTCATTTAAAATAACAATTTTAGACAAAAATATTTTAATAAAAAAGTCCACTTATATGTACATGGCCAAAAAACATTATGTACATGGCCAAAAAACAATATGTACATACAGCGTTGCTGTATGTACATGTAGACAAAACAGTATGTACATGTAGGCAAAAAAATATGTACATTTTTTATTGTCCTAAATTCAACCCTAAATCCCAAAAAATTAATCCCCAAATTATTTTAAAGTAGTCTAAAATAACAATTTTAGACAAAAAATATTTTAATAAAAAAGTCCCTTATATGTACATGGCCAAAAAACAATATGTACATATAGCATTGTTGTATGTACACGTAGGCAAAACAGTATGTACATGTATGCAAAACAATATACAGCTTAATTTTTACATTATAAACATGTATTTTGGTAACTTTGCTTTAGGTGCCTCTACTTATTAAGGGAAAACAGCAAATCACCAGTGCTACAATCCAAGACTTGATAGAATTAAAAAAATACCGAGATGCAGAGTGATTCTGCAACCCCAGATATAGCTTCAAAGGCTTTCCTTGCCAGCACGTTTAATGAACGCAACATTTAATATCATGTCTCAAAAATAACTACCAAAAAGATTCATCATTCACACAAATTTTCTAGCATAAATGTGCTTAATACCCTTGAAAGCTAAAAGAACCAAAACAACTAAAACAACAAGTAATATCCTACGCCTACGCCTTATCAGCCTTGGCAGTGATGGCAGCAGTAGCAGCAACTTGTCCTCTGAGTCTACTAGTCCTCCTTGCAGTAGTAACAACAACTAAAATAGCAGCAGCTCAACTGGGTTCATGGCTACACCATACGCCTTAGGCCTGTAGTTCCTCTTCACCTCAAACTTGTGGTAATTATTACCAGCCTTAAGAAGAGGTTTCTCAGTCCTACCACTTCCAGCAACCTGGTCAATCATGATAACAAATCGACCAAATCTTAACAATTTTACTGTGACAACATGATCAGAACTCGATCTTTTTCCATATTTCGTGTATCCAAAATCAACTGGGCAGCGAGTTGCAGACGATACTTCTTTGCACCAGCCTAAAAAAATCAATTGTGCATAAAAATTTGCATTAGTCTTACAGACAATTCAAATAATTTCTATAACAATCACCCGATTAACCCATTTTTATTTAGGTGCAGTTACTTAGTTCAATCATAAGGAATTAATCAAACCATAAAAATCTTCTCCCCCAACCCAATAAGAACTCAGCAATAGGGGTGAGCATTCGATCCAATCGAGTAAAAAAATTTGGATTAGTCGAGTTGACGAGTCCTATTTTGTCAACCGAACTCAATTTGAAATTTTACCGAATCAAGTCAATTAAAAAGAAATTGAAGTCGAATCGAATCGAATAAATCAATTCGAGTTAAAGTAAATTTTCTTACAACTTAGACTTAAAACTGTTAAAAAAATATAACATCTATTATAAGTTCTTACGACTTAAAGAACCTATCACAAGTAGCATTAATCTAACACAATCCAAGAATTCTCATTTCTTTCCATGTTATTGGGGTAAAAAGAGTAATTGTTAAGAAATTTGTAAAAGTGATATGCTTCATCAACGAGGCTCAAAGTTCAACTACTCCTAAGGAGGACTCAAAGGGGACTTTACTCATAAGATTAGAGTGAGTTAAATGAATGGAGAGGTGCCAGAAGATGCTTTACGATTGTAAGATACTACCAGTACCAAGTCAAAAGTCATAAGGAGGGGCTACAGTTTATAATGCTCAGTGATGAATGGCAGATGGTAATATATCCACAAGATGAGCCAGACTAAAATGAAGATAACAGATGATCATAAAGAATTGATGGAATAAGAAATGGAATTACTCCTATTAAAAGCAAAGAGTCAATTCAAGTAGCATACTTTGTTTTATGTCAGATAAACAGCATAGGTCTGAGGTTGCTCTAATATAAAAGAAAATTTTCAATCCAAGTAAAGAGAGAAGTACTGGTAAGTGGTAAGTTTTATCATTTATGCTACATTTGTTGGTGTGATAGCTAATTATATTTTCTTTTTTGAAAAAAGATAACTAAGAATTAAGTACCTTTACATCTTTCAAAAAGAAAAAAGCCTTGGACCAAGCAGAATGGACAAAAATTAATCTGGATTAAGGCTTACTTAAACTTATTGAGTTCCATGAAAATTTGAAAAGGGAAAATAATAATCTAATATGCCAACATAGTTTCTCATATAGCGCCACAACACCCAAGGAAGTGCATTGTGATGGTGGATACAATGCTTCAAAGAATAGAATAACATAAAGATTCTTTTCATCACTATTTAAAAACATAATGTTGGAAAAAAATTGTTCAAAGAATCAAGTATAGTTATTTAACTAAATTTTAGATATTAATTGTAATCATAAAATATATAGACTTGTTCACCCATTTTTTCCATATTCTGGCATTTCACTAACAGGGAACATGGCAAAGCTTCTAGATTTGACAGGCATTATTACAATCAATAAATTCAATACCTGTGACTAGTAGTTCCAAATACACATAGTTCCAGAATACAAACTTGCTAAAATCCTGCAATAACAATTTCAACAGATAACATTTAGTCTTCAATGATAAAATTAAAAAATAAATGGGAAATTGAAAAAATGGGTAGTAATTACCATGGTTTTGTTGGATAGAGATCTACGGATTTTACTCTCTCTGATCTTCGAGCAAGTTTCCTCTGATCCAAACATCACAATTAAGAACATTACTCACACAATTTGAAAAATATTCATACCAAAATAACAAGATCTAATTCGCACGTAAAAATGAACTCAAATTAACACATACCTTAATTTCGAGTCAGAGTGACTGTTAAACACAAAAAACAAAAACCACAAAATTATTCGAAACCAAACAATAGATTTGAAACCAAACTTATTCAGTAAGAGGGGAAAGAAATGACAATTCAAATTTGCCGCATTCATATTCAAAACTTTAAAACTCAAAACCAGCAAATGTTGACTCACCTGAAGCTGTCGGCTCGTAGTAGAACAAGAAACTCTCAGGCCTCGTAGGATTTCAATTCTGTAAAATTGTAGGGTTTGAGGGAAAGGGGATAAATTGGGATTCTGGTTTTTTAAAATTCTTTGAGGGAAAATAGAAAGGAAAAAATAGTAATAGGCAGGACAAGAGGCATGACTGATTCTGTAAAAGTTAAAAGGGTAAACTTAAAACCCCTATTCAAAACGCTTAAAAAAAAAAGGTTGTAGGGGAAAAGGGGCTATCGGAAATGAAACATGAAAAATTAGGGTTACAGTCGAAAATGAAGAAGGAAAAAAATAGGGTTTCAGTTGAAAATGAAGAAAGAAAAACAGGGTTTTTGTCGAAAAAGAAGAAGGAAAAAATAAAGTTTTAGAAAAGAGATATCAATATCTCATTAAAGATGTTTAAGTCTTTACCATCTCCTTCTTACCAATTTTAATTTCTCTATTTCTCTTTTTTAAATAATTCTTTCTTATTAAACCATTTAAGAATAATTCTCTTCTTGATGGATGTTTTTCAAATTAACCCTGAAATCAATCTCCCAACTTCAAAATGAAAAGACCCATTTCACCAAAGTAAGCTCATTTTGTTGTCCTTCACCTGATTCTTTCTCTTTCTCTTAAGCTCCGGCATCTTTTTGTTTCCCCTACTTAATCTTGCAACAATTTCATTTTTCAATTCCATCTCTCTCCTCATTTTTTAAGAAAAGAAAAAAGATGGTATGAAATGATTATTGCACAATAACATTTTTTATTTATTCAAATCATGTTTTATAATTAGAATTTTTTTTAAATTTATTTATTTATTACAAGAATTATTAATGAATCGCCAAGAAATGTAATTTTTTTTCAATTTTTTTTTATTTTAAAAGATTTTGGATTTTTTTTTTATGTTTTCGAAAATTTGGATTATTTTTTTGAGTTTTTCATTTTTTAAACTTTATTTTGATTCCTATTTTTTTTTTATTAATAACAGACATATCTTAAAATTTTCTACTCCTTATCAATAACAAACATTCTCAGCTGTGCTACAATTGCAAATAAATTACCTAGAATGATCAGCTATGCATAAAAATTTAATAATTAAAAATTATGAAAATATTGGAAAACAAAGCGATGACAAGCAAATAGTATATAGAATACTAGTTATACACAGTTAGAGATGGCAAAATGAATTTGAATTCGGAAACTCATCTGAAAAAATCTGAATTCGAGAAAACTCAAATCTGAAATGATCCTAGTTCAAAATAATTTAAACTCGAAATGATCTGAACCCAAGACCGGCCCGATCATAAACTCGTAATAACCCAAATTTAATACTAAAAATAAAAATGATTGAATTGTAATTAAATAATTTTCTTATAAAATAAAAATTTTAATTATTAATTTTATTCTTTTTTTTTACTTTTTAATAAAAATAAAAATTTAATATATATAACGTAAAATAATAATTTTATCTCCATTGATCATTACTATTTAATCATTACTATTCAAATAGTAAATTATTAAAATATTTAAATATATAATGTATATCAAGTAATTTTTAATCATGATTTCTTAAAAAAATTAATTTTTAATTAATATTAGACCATTAAAATAAATAATTGAGCAATAACTAATAGTAGTACTTTTTTGTATTGTCTTACCAACTCTTAAATTTTAGTATTATTTTTTATTCATATATAGCTATTTGATCATTTTAATTTAATTATTAGTGTACAATTATATTTATATGTATGCATAATATAAATGATACTATATTTACATACTGAATATTGAATATTAGAGTTTATCGAACCAATTATTTTAAATATCAATATGATAATCTATCATATTTTCAATTTAATAAATTATTTAACAAATTGATTTTATATAAAAAAAATTAATTTTATATCCATTATGTGTTAACAAATATTAATATTAATATACAAATATAATTAAAAAATATCATATTATACAAAAACGTACTTAAAAATAATAATAATTTATTTTTGGATTTAAATATTTAAATAATGTAAAAATGATTACATATAATGTATATAAAAAAAATAACGTAAAACATACATGAATCTGAACTTTACTCAAACCCGAAATAATCCGAATCAAAAAATGACCCAACCCAAACCTGCCCAATTACCATCTCTAGTTATACTTTTAATAAGTGTCCTTAAGTTGTTAAAAAAATTAAATTAAAGTATTTATTATATATTAGACCTATGTATGGATTGGGTGACCCACCAGATCCGTATGCCTATTTGATCTGAATCTTATCTTGAATATGAATTTTCAAGTTCAAACCTATAAAAATATTTTTTTATTTAATTTTAAATATTAAAATAGTAATATAATAATATTTTAATAGTTTAACAATAAATTTAAATTAAACGAACAATGAATTTCATTAGACAAATCAAATTCTAGACAAACTTTTATAAGAAGTCTCAACGAGCCATATCCTCTAGCATTATGTTACTTATTTAACTTATCATAAACACTCGACCTGCTTATGAGTCTGGTTACATGTTCAAACCCGAAACTCGTCCAATATTTAAGAAGATTTCGATAAAAATATTAAGTCCAAAAAATTGGCTTGAACAAAATTTATAGCTCATTTTGTAAACGGGTCGGGCGTTGGATAAAAAATTTTAGGTTCGGACCTAGCCTGAGCTAAATATTATATTATTATATAATAATTATAATTTTATATTTAATAATAATAATGCTCAAATCCAATTGTATAAAGGAAAATGTTACTCAATGTCTAATGACAGTGGTTAAAGTGATATATATAAAAATAAATTTATAATTAATGCATTATTTTTTCTTGAATTTAGTAAAAATAATATATTAAATATAAAAAAATTTCTTAAAATGATAATTATATAATCCTTAATTAATAGGTATAGACACCGGTTAAATAGACCTTTATTTGTCTGAGAGAATTCATAAAAAAAAAATTATCTTTGATTTATTTGTACAAGGGTCTCTTGACTCAGCCCAAGTCAACTTTGAATCAAAGACAAATCTTTTTATGAATTCTCGGAGATAAAGAAAGGGGCCCTCTTGACACAGCTCAAGTAAACTTTGAATGAAAATCTATGGCTGGGCTCATTTTTATTTTTTCTTGCAACTGTCTCTATTCTAAATGCACGACTTTGAAGTTTCAACCTGTTATTGGGATAAAAAATATTTAAATAGACAGTGTATTGAATGCACGAAAAGATGGGATGCACTAGACAGGTTAAAAGTCGTGCATCCTACAAGGCCTAGATAAAACCATTTCCCTTCTCTCCCTGCATCAAATTCTTCTTATCTTTTACTTTGGGACGGATCGAATCTGGGTTTCCCTTTTATAATATGAATTAGGGTTAGTCATAAAATTTTACATATATTTTGGATGAATCAAGTCTGAACAGACATGAATATTATTAGTATTTTATTTGGATTCGGGATTTATGAGTAAATCTATTTACATGGTTTAGTAATTTAAACAGAATTATTTTAATGAAAAAAAAGCTTTTTTTCTTTCTAAAATTGATTTTCCTTTGTCCTGGTTTTAAACATTTGACTAAACTTTTTTTTTTTTTTTAAAAGAAACATTTTACCAAACTTATTACACGAGGATAATATATCTTTTTTCTTGAGCCAAGAAAAAAAATATTAACCTCATGTGAAAGTATGGTAAAATGTCTCTAAAACTAACATTTAATGACACTAGTAGTTTGATTGCTTTTAATAGTTTTCAACTCTCTTTTTTCTTTCCCTAACTGTCCTATCCCCAACCTCCGATAGATTAATTTCTTATTGTCTCTTTATACTTGATAGTATTAGTAGCGAAGTGGGAATTTGCAAAACCTTAGGAAACCTTCCATTGTTAGCCTCCCACGATCAATGATGATGAATGAAAAGAAAAAAACCCTAGAGAATGAACAAATCTTGGTTCAATCTCTTCTTGAAACAAGAACATCTAGCTTTTCTCTCTCTGTTAGATTGAAATATGTGAAGCTTGGTTACCATTACTTGGTCTCCAATGCTTTGTACCTCGTTGTTATGACCCTCTTTTCCATCATCTTAATTCATCTTTCAACATTTGCAATCGAAGATTTCGTTCAGTTGAGTCAAATCCTTAGGTTCAGTTATGTAACAATGTTTTTGTTGTCGATTTCTATTGTTTTCTTAGCTACCATTTACTTCATGAGCCGTCCAAGAAATGTTTACCTAGTGAATTTCGCATGTTTCAAGCCTGGAAAGGCTGGAATGGTGAGTAGAGAACTTTTCATGCAGTTATCTGCAAAAAATGAAGGCTTCACCGAAGAAAGTTTAAGGTTTCAAAAGAAAATCTTGGAAAGATCAGGTTTGGGTCAAACGACATATGGTCCAAAAGCCTTGATGCAAGTCCCAGCTATCGAAACTATGGCAGAGGCAAGAAAGGAAACAGAGACAGTTATGTTTGGAGCAATCGATGAGCTCTTGGAAAAAACTGGGGTGAAGCCCAGAGAGATAGAGATTCTCGTGGTGAATAGCAGTTTGTTCAATCCAACGCCCTCTCTCTCGGCCGCCATTATCAATCACTACAAGCTTAGAGAGAATATTGTCAGCTATAATCTTGGCGGCATGGGTTGCAGTGCTGGGATCATTTCTATAGACCTTGCCAAACAACTTTTACAGGTTTCTAAGTTTTTTTTTTTTTTCCCTTTAAACATATATTATTTCATAAACTGTCATTCATTATAAGGTTTACAAATGGCTAAAATAGATACCAACTTATTTAATATAATGTACCTGCAGGTGCATCGCAACTCATATGCTTTAGTGATAAGTACGGAGAACCTCACGTACAATTGGTATTTTGGCAATAATCGCTCGATGCTTGTCTCAAATTGCCTATTTCGGGTCGGTGGAGCTGCAATTCTTCTATCAAATAGATCATCTGATCGACGTAGTTCCAAGTATGAACTTGTTCACACCCATCGTACACACAAAGGTGCGGATGATAAGAGCTACAGTTGCGTATTTCAACAAGAAGATGAAACTAACAAAGTAGGTGTTACATTGTCGAAAGACCTCATGGCAGTCGCTGGGGAAGCCCTGAAAGCAAATATCACAACACTAGGGCCACTGGTTCTTCCCCTTTCAGAGCAACTCCTATTTTTGGCGACTAATTTGTTGGCGAGAAGAGCTTTGAAAATGAAGATAAAACCATACATTCCAGATTTTAAGTTAGCATTTGAGCATTTTTGCATTCATGCAGGAGGGCGAGGCGTGTTAGATGAGTTAGAGAAAAGCTTGGAGCTGAGTCAATGGCACATGGAGCCTTCAAGGATGACTCTTTACAGGTTTGGGAATACTTCAAGCAGTTCTTTGTGGTATGAATTGGCTTACTCAGAGGGTAAAGGAAGAATCAAGAAGCGTGATAGGATATGGCAAATTGGGTTCGGATCAGGATTCAAGTGCAACAGTGCAGTTTGGCGTGCGCTAAAAACAATAAATCCAACGATGGAGAAGAATCCTTGGATGGATGAAATCGACAAATTTCCTGTGCAAGTTGCTCAAGTTGCATCCATTACGTATTAAGTTAAACTTATCAATGCTTCTGTACGTCATCTATCATGCATGAATTTAGTAAGTATGAATTATAGGCTGACGGCTCAATGATTCTTCAAGGAATTAATTGTAGTGCCATGAGTAGTACGATCCAATATATATCTATCCTTTCCAAGATATAATAATAATAATAATAAAGATCCGATTAATGGATATCTATAAGTATCAATTACAAATTATTTAATTATCATTTGTTGAAAGGTTTTATATTTAATACAATATGTTTATTGAATTCAAAAAAAAAATAATATATTAATTACATTTTTTTTCTATAAATAATTAAATATCACTTTAATTAGTGTCGCAAGTAGACTTGCTCATGGGTCGAGCAGCCCGCCCAGCCTGACAGGTCCAGCCTGTACTGAGTCGGGTCTGGGAGGGAATATTTCTAATTCGAGCTGGCCTGGTCCCGGATCACTGTTCACATATTAAAATAATATTTTTTTTTAAAAAAAAAATAATTATAAAAATATATTAATATTAATATAAAAATAAAAAAAATAAATTTTTTACTTTTTAAAATAGAATGAACCGTAACTTAGGGCCGACCCGGGCCCGCCCATGAGCAGGTCTAACAACAAAAAACTAGTTAACATTTTTCTAATAATTTTAAAAATAAAAAACCTTGATAGATGGATGGCACTCTCATGTTTTGCCTATTCAGTGCTTTAATATTTGCAAGACTGGCTCTGTAATGTTAACATTTTTGGAGGCAGTCTACTCCTCAAGCTGGGCACAAATCATTGAACATGTCTCTCCTTTTAACTAGTACAAATGTACAATAGATGATTTTGGTGAAATTATATAAAACAATTTGATCTTTTTAATTCTCTATCATTCTTTTTTGATCCAACATTTGAATTGCACAACAAATTTTGATTTTTTAGATTTTTTAAAACTAATTAATTTATTCGCAAGCCGGGCCGGACAGATCTTTTGTTAACAAATTAGTTAGGCTCCATTTGGATGGACGGTGAGATTGATTCCAGTGAGATTAAAAATAGCGGTGGCGGTGAGATTAGTTACTGTAGCGGTGAGATTAAAATCAGTGGTGGAATATGTGTATAGATTCAAACGCAACGGTGACGGTAAAGTGGATTATAATGAAAAAGAAAAATTACCATTAAGGGCATTAGATTAAAATGTTTATATATATAATAAATAATTAAAAATTATTAAAATTATTTTTATATTAAATAATAAAATATATATATTAAATAATAATTACAAATTATTAAAAATATATTTATGTTAAAAAAATAAATAATTTAAAAACTATAAATTAAAAACTACATAATTTTACATTTTAAAGAAAATTTTTAAAAAAATTAATGGAGAGGAGTAAAAAGGAGTTTCCACCCTCCACTTGGGATCCAGTTGATCACTGGACCCCTGCCGCTCCAGTTAAACTGGAGGGGCCAGTAGAGTTTGCACCCCTTGTGGGGGTGCCATCAGTTGGGAGAAAAATCCCCCCAAAAAAGTTTTGGATTCCAACACACACCCTCAGCCAAACAAGTTTTATTTTAAAATTTTGATTTTTTTTTTTTTTACAAATGAATGCCTCTTTTAAAATCTTTCAACCCAGCGTTTTGTGTTTGAATGAAAATTTTTAAAACTTTAAAGAAATTAAAATGCAAAGCATTTTGAAATGTATCAATTCAAAAATACTAGTATTTGTAATTATATTATTTAGATAAATATTTTTCAGAAAGAAAATTTTAATATTGAAATTTGATGAGATAAAAAATAATTATAATAAAAATTACAAAATATAAAAAAATGCAATATGGATGTCATTAGATTTGTAAAAATGTAATTACTAATAACATGAAAATATAAGAATAAAATTTGAAATGAATTTTTGTAATAGAGTTAAACAAAATAAAAAAATTATGTAAGAAACATAATAAATGTTGATATCTTATTAATTAACAAATTCAAAATTTGGGAATTTGAATCTTTTAAAATATCTCTTTCAAATTCTAAAACTTTTCACAATTCTAATTTTTATTTTATGATAATTTTATTTTTAAAATTTTAAAAGTTTTTACACAAATGAATTATCAATATCAATACTATATATATAAGTATCAACTCTGAAAGTACAAATAGTGAATGACATATATGCCCTTAATAATTTATTAAATTTATTCTTTAATAATTAATTATTGATTTTCTTATTAAATTAATAAAAGATTCACTATTTTTTATTTTATTTTAAACATTAAAATCATTATCAAAGTAAACTTTTCTCAATTGATAACTTTTTTATTTATATTAAAAATTGACTAATTTCTATTTATCTATTTTCTTATTTTTTACAAAATTTTTTTATGAGAATAACGCTTCCAAATTTATTGTTAAGAACAATAATAATAAAGTTTTGAAATAATATTAGAACAATATTTATTAGTTAAGGCTCTATCTATTTTCTTATTTTTATTAAAAAAATTTATGAGAACAACACTTCCAAATTTACTGTTAAAAACAATAATAATAAGGTTTTGAAATAATATTAAAAAAATATTTATTAGTTAAGAATCAAAATCTTATTTATCTAGCTATTAGGTCACGAAAAATCTTAAAGCATTATTTATTTGATAAGAATCGAAACGTGAAGATATAACCAAAGATGATAATTAAAATTAAATTGATAGTATATGATAGGACACTTGGATCATAAAATTATGTTAAATTAAAATAATATATAATATCATATAAGATTAGACATGAATGATTTTGACATAAATATATAATAAGTAACAATAAATACATAACATTTTATATAATATAATATATATAATATAACCTTTGATAAGATTTTAGTAACTTTAGATATGATTTTGATAACTTTTGATATGATTTAATAGCCTTTAATATGATTTTAATAGTAGTTTTAGAGGCACTAAATTAGTGGGGGTTTGAAGAACCGCATGTGGTTCCTTTCTTCTAATTGTATTTTACTGACCCAATAAAACCTGTCGACAATAGCTAAACTTTTAAGGACATTGTTAGCGAGAAAAAAAAAACTTTTTTATCTCTCCCTTCTCTCTCACCCGATGTCATTTCCTCTTCATTTTTTTTCCCTTCAGATTTCTTTCTCAAATTAAAAAGATAAATTCTTAATTTTTTGAAAATCTCACTCACCTAGAGATGACAAAACCCGACCCGCTTCACGGATTCCTCACTGATCCACTCCGATGGGAAGGTTTCATTTTTGAAAAGTGAGGGTAGGATGAAGCGGGGCGGTTTTGGTAAATGCTTACTCCGTTCCGTCCCATTCTGCCTTTTAAAATTATAATTTTACCCCTTAAAATATTCTTTATATCCCTTTTATATTTTTAGTATATATATATATACTAAAATCATATATATAATTTATATATATTATATATACTAAAATTATATTTATAAATAAATTATAATATATTTTTTTACAATATTAAATTAAAAATAAGTAAAAAAATGGGGTGAAGCAGCGTGGAGCAATTATAGATGTAATCGACATTCATGGAGGCGGATGTTTTCAACATCCATGCAAGAGTGGGACAGAGGTAGATAAGGCAATCCCCGCCCCCGCCCTGCTCCATTGTCATCCCTACTCTGACCCTTACTGATGCGCTCAAAAGAGTATATCTTATTTAATCCTTGCACTAAAAATATCAATTGTAAGTATAGTAGTTAGCAAGGGTTGAGTCCTCAGAGATTGGGTTTTAATTTATAAGTTATTAGTTTATCACTTAAGTTCAAAAACAATAAAAGAAAAGGGGATTTTTGAAAGAGTTTTTAAAAATTAAGAAAACAAGAAAAGTAAGAAGCAAATAAATAAGATGAAATCAAATATAAGAGAAATATGGTTAAGGTTTCATTCTCCACCATTAGACATCATTGAGAATCAGTTTCAGATCTATCAACATCAATTAGCTATCAAAATTATCAACCGTAGATAACAACAAGCTCTGTTACCCCAATTTTTCCTTAGTTCGTCGTTAAATAGAACAAGCTCTCTACTTAATCTCTAACAATTAGACAACCTAGAATAAGCTCTCTAGATTTAATGTAATGGCAGCTTTATGAGGAGAAAGATAGGTTGATCTAGGCAACAAACACATAAGCTCAGATTGTTTAACCTATGTTATGTTCCACTTTGCAATTAGCGAAAACTTGACCATAATCATTAATCACAAATTGCCACTTATGAATAGAAAATCAAGACAATTACACGGATCATGACTCCTAAACTAGCAATAGATAATTATCAAGATCTATCTAGTGTGCACCCTAAATAAATCAAGACAACATCCTCAACAATTCTTATGGAAGAACATAATCAACTTTGATAGAAAACTAATGATAGATAAAATCTAAAAATCAATTACACAACTTGTCTAGGGCTTTGAAATCACCCTTAATAAAAAAGAAGTTAGCTTTGCATAGGCATAGATAATATATACATAAAACTAAAAAGAAAATAAAAGAATGAAGGAGAAGAAGAAGAATAATAATGATGATCCCTTGAGTCTCCTCAAAATATTATTGTAGTTTGTGGCTCAAAAGATAGTATTTATAGAGCTTTTTGACCTTGGAAACCCTTTCTTGCTCTTCAAGGAAGCTAGGAGTCAAAATAAGGCAATTTTGGACTTTTCCCGGATTTTTCCCGTATTTGCGGTTTTTCTCGGATTTGGGCGGGTTTGGAGGTCAGAAACTTGGTGCCGCGGCCCCAACTTGCTGCCTTTTATGCTTTTGCTTTCTGACATCTGTTTCGCGACTGATGCACTATCTCGCACTTCGTCGACTGATTTGGATGATCATCCGTTGTCCGATTTAGGCGTGTAAACTATCGTTGGAAAGGTATTCAAGTCAGTTTAAAAAGTCAAGTAGGAAGTTTCTTCAAATAATAAATTTAACATAATGATTTCTTAGCAACAAGCTCCGGAGGTCAGATCTGCCTGATCACTTAGCACTAAGAAATTGATCTTTCTTACTCCCAAATCTTCTTCCATCTTGTGATTATGATTTTGTAAGATCTTTACCATCATTATTAACATATTTTGACTTCATTCTCTTAAATATACCTATAATTCAAATATATAATATAAGTAAACAAGATAAAAATCGAAAACATAACAAAAACTAAAGGTAGAAAGGCATAAAATGTATATTTTATGAGCTTATCAAATACCCCCACACTTAGCTTTTTGCTAGTCTTCGAGCAAAACAAAATAAAATAAAATTTAAGAAAATATAATCTAATCCACTTTCGTAGGAAAATCACGGTGGCACTTAGCATGTGACACAAGCCTTTAAACCCTTAGGTGTCCCTAGTGGACGAGTTTAGTCTCGTGAGGGTTTACTAGTACGATACCCACAAACATTGGAAACATAAGAAAAATTAACATATACTAAAAATATTTACTCCTAATCCTTTCAATATAAATTAGAGATAATCATTGAACAAGTCTTATAAAGTAATCAATAGCTTAAAGAGTTTCACAAAAAATCATGCTTGAATTTAAATAGATTGAGTTAAGCCAATATTAACATAACATATTTCAATCAAAATAGTGCATATTCAAACTTAATCTCAACTTCTCACATGGGATACTCTCATGATTTTCACTCTTTAAAGTAGTGGTAAAGTGTTTACACTCAATCAATCTCATGAAAACAGTTCTACCATATGCTTGCTTCTCCACCTATTCTCCACTATTTAGACCATGCAACTTCATAAATATGGTTAAAAAATAAAAAGGAAAAGATTTCACAAAGGTTCCAAAGATTTCATAGAGTTTAGAGACATAATAAGATCATACAAATAAAACTTCTCAAAACTCTTATAAAGCACATAATAACATAAGCTAAATATTCATGTTGAGCATTTGCTTCATTCTAACCAACTTTGTAACATCTTTTTCTTTAACCAAAAGTTGAAGAGATGGTTCAATTTTTTTTTTCAATATTTTTTTTTATTTTTTTTTACAATGTTCCCTTTCTTTTTCTCTTGACTTTTGCCTTTCTCCTCTCCTCTCCTCCCCTACACTTATATTTTGTTTCCAACCTAAATTTTCAATAGATATCCTTGTTTTTGCAATGTATCAAAACATTCATCCATCTTTAGAACAAGGGTAAAGATATATGTGTATTTAGGCTAGGGAAAATATGTGGTTACCAAAGAAATAGCTTAATCAATATAGGCTCAAATTGGCTCACTAGGGGGGATGTTCTCTTGGAACATCAATAATGGATGGTTGTTTGGCCGTGGTTATAATCCTAATGCCTCTATCATATCCATGTAGTTACATGCATCAATATAGTCTTAAATGGTTTAAAGCAAGTTCTAGAGAATCATGTAATCATAAGAACACTCAAGGAAGAAATTAGATTGATATGTATAATGCATCAATCATATAGGCTCAAAACTCACAAGGATGATTATACAAGTCAATATCAAATCTAAACATGCTTCTTTCTCAATCAACATATCATATTAACATTGGCTCATGAAAAATAGTGATATCAAGCTTAATTCTCATGAAAATATTCTCACTAATAACCAGTTTTATACCTATACAATTCATATCTCATCACTGTATTAAAAAGAAACTAAAACACACTAAAAAAAATAATAATAATAATAATATTAAAGACTCATAAAAATAATAATAGCCAAAAATAAAAGAAATCCTAAATCCTTCTCCACACACTTAATTCTTACATTGTCCTCAATATAATGCTATTAACCTAAATGAAAGAATCATGTGTAAGAGAAAAGAACTAATAATATAAGAATAGAAATAACTAAGACTCAAAACAAAACAAACTCATGCAACCTAAATAATCCTAAAAAACTAAACAAACAATTAGCAAATAAACATAAAAAAAAACAATAATAATAAAAGAAAAAGAAAAAGAAAGCAAATCTGAGTATGACAGGTTGGTAATTTCTTCATTAATTGGGCTGCCTTCCCAATTAGTACTTGAGTTAAGTTGTCCAACCTAACCAACACCCCTTCTTGGCTTTTTAGGCTTGTCAGGCTCATACATGAAACTTCCCAAATTTGTGCGTTTAATAGGGAGCTTTCTTTGCACAACAGTGGATGCATTCTCCATTACAAGTATTATTCCATCATCCTTTGTGGTGCATATCGTATCGAGGAATGGAGCATATTTTGGTACTTGTTGAATGGCATCCACAAACAAGCTGTTTAAGGTTTCCAGCATGTCTTGTTCATGTTCCTCCTCCTTAAACTTTGCAAATCTACTAGGAAAAGGTGGAGAAGAAACATTAGTAAAAATTGGAACCTTAAACGTTACCTCAGGTGCCGAAATACTCTCCTTTGAATTTGAAGCTTCATTATCTTCAAGAAGGAAATCCATCTCTAATTCTTTCTCATCCTCGGGTTCCCTTGGATTTTATGATTCATCCTCAAGTTGTGTGGCACTAACATTCTCCTTTGGATCAATCATAGTTTGGGAAGGGAGTTGTTCATGTAGTTCCCCAGATCCTTATTCTACCCATCGTGCCACACCACTAGCCAATTGGCTCATTTGAGTCTTTATTTGACTCATCCTTGTTGCCATTTACTTGTTTGTTTCCCTTATGTCCTATTGCATTTGCAATTGGTTAGTAGTAAGGGAATTGACAAGATCTTCTAACGAAATACCTGAGTTTTGAGGTAGGGGCTGCAAAAGATCTGGTTCTTGAGACCATGATTGATTGAAGCTCGACGGATGATTGTAGTTGGCATAAGGATCTATTTCTTCATAATTTCCCGAGTGGCCATAATTCGTATGATCCCACCATTCCTCATTGTAACTGTTTGAGTAAGGATCATACTGTTGTTCTTGGAACCCTGGTTGGCTTTGGTATCCTCCTAAATCATAGGTTGGTTCACAACTATTTTTTTGGTAGTATGGGCACCAATTGGTTGGATGATCCATCATGAAGCACACTCCACACTGCTTTGATTGTTGAATCTTACTTATGGCCATTTGTTGAACAATGGAGATGAGATTGTCTAGTTGGTTTTGAAGGTTTTGAAGGTTTGATGTAGCACCTACCATATCTTTTTGCTTGAAATCTGAAAAGAAAAACCTATATGTACAAGAAAAATAAATTTAATTACAACTAAAAATAAGAATAAACCAAGTAACTAATAAACTAAATAAAGCAATCCCCGACAATGGCGCCAAAAACTTGATGTGCTCAAAAGAGTATATCTTATTTAATCCTTGCACTAAAAATATCAATTGTAAGTATATTAGTTAGCAAGGGTCGAGTCCTCAGGGATTGGGTTTTAATTTATAAGTTATTAGTTTATCACTTAAGTTCAAGAACAATAAAAGAAAAAGATATTTTTGAAAGAGTTTTTAAAAATTAAAAAAATAAGAAAAGTAAGAAGCAAATAAATAAGATGAAATCAAATATAAGAGAAATATGGTTAAGGTTTCATTCTCCACCACTAGACATCATTGAGAATCAATTTCAGATCTATCAACATCAATTAGCTATCAAAATTATCAACCGTAGATAACAAATAGCTATGTTACCCCAATCTTTCCTTAGTTCGTCGTTAAATAGAACAAGCTCTCTATTTAATCTCTAACCATTAGACAACCTAGAATAAGCTCTTTAGATTTAATGTAATGGCAGCTTTATGATGAGAAAGATAGGTTGATCTAGGCAACAAACACATAAGCTCGGATTGTTTAACCTATGTTATGTTTCACTTTGCAATTAGCGAAAACTTGAACATAATCATTAATCACAAATTGCCACTTATGAATAGGAAATCAAGACAATTACACAGATCAAGACTCCTAAACTAGCAATAGATAATTATCAAGATCTATCTAGTGTGCACCCCAAACAAATCAAGACAACACCATGAATAATTTTTATGGAAGAACATAATCAACTTTGATAGAAAACTAATGATAGATAAAATCTAAAAATCAATTACACAACTTGTCTAGGGCTTTGAAATCACTCTTAACCAAAAAGAAGTTAGCCTTGCATAGGCATAGATAATATATACATAAAACTAAAAAGAAAATAAAAGAATGGAGGAGAAGAAGAAGAAGAATGATGATCCCTTGAGTCTCCTCAAAAGATTATTATAGTTTGTGGCTCAAAAGATAGTATTTATAGAGCTTTTTGACCTTGGAAACCCTTTCTTGCTCTTCAAGGAAGTTAGGAGTCAAAATAAGGCAATTTTGGACTTTTCCCGAATTTTTCCCGTATTTGCGATTTTTCTCGGATTTGGGTGGATTTGGAGGTCAGAAACTTGGCGCCGCGGCCCTAACTTGCTGCCTTGTGTGCTTTTGCTTTCAGACGTCCGTTTCGCAACTGATGCACTGTTTCGCACTTCGTCGGCTGATTTGGATGACCATCCGTTGTTCAATTTAGGCTTGTAAACTATTGTTGGAAAGGTATTCAAGTAAGTTTCAAAAGTCAAGAGGAGGTTTCTTCAAATAATGACTTTAACATAATGATTTCTTAGCAACAAGCTCCGGTGGTCAGATTTATCTAATCACTTAGCACTAAGAAATTGATATTTTTTTATTCCCAGATCTTCTTCCATCTTGTAATTATGATTTTGTAAGCTTTTTACCATCATTATTGACATCTTTTGACTTCATTATCTTAAATATACCTATAATTCAAAAATATAATATAAGTAAACAAGATAAAAATCGAAAACATAACAAAAACTAAAGGTAGAAAGGCATAAAATGTATATTTTATGAGCTTATCACTTACCATTTTCCACAAGCATCTTTAGATTTCTCTTTGAAATAAAAATCAAATCCATAATTTTTGAAAATCTCTTTCACTCTTGACAATCTCCGCCACCATCGTCGTCGTCACTATCAACTCCGTATCACCGTTGCTATTTTCTTTCTTGCATTTTCTTTACTTTCTTTAGCCAGGTATAGTAATTATATAGGTGTCTGTCATTGTTAGCTCCGTCATCGTAATTCGTGACTGTCATCATTGCTTCTTGAATGAGGTAGTTTCACCAAAACCACTCTCTTTCCACTTTGCTTTTGATTTTTTTAGTTTTCATTTTCTAATGAAACAAACGAAAATTTGATTTTCAAAAGAAACCTGGCAAATCATTCTCTTATTTTTCTCTAATTTATAGATTTGAAATATGACCCAACTGAAGTCTTGTTTTGTTTATTTTGATTTTCTAGTTTCGATCAAGCTCAAATCCGACCTCAAGTCTGTGTTTTTTTTTCATTCTTTATGGTTATTTTAATCTCAAATATTATCCTTCTATAGAAAAGATTTAGTTGTTACCAGGCTATTGTCTTGGCCAGACTGACTTGAGTGATGCTACATGCGAGGGTATATATATATAACATTTTAGTAGCTGGTGGCAGACGAGGTTATCACTTGGGAAGATATTGTTGCAGGCAACACTGTTATTTTGATGCATATGTTGGTGTAAACCATAGTTGCATAGGTGTTAGAACAGAACTTCTGGAATCAAAACAAACAAGGCTTCAAAGCGTGTATCAATGCCACTATCTTTAAGGTTTTATTCGCCCCCACCGTAGGTGTGCAAAGGAGTTACCGGCGTATAAACCTCGAGGATACAATGAAGCCCAATGACTGATTTCGTATTGCACTGACGAAACCAATCCACTGAGCACTGAGCATTTTATAACAAAACTATCAAACTTTTACAAAGAATTTTTGCAGCAATCCTTTATAGAAGAATCTAAGAAATATCTTGAAGAATGAGGGAGAATAAAAACGAAATAATGTTTTTAGTATATTCACTTCTGAAAAATCAGAGAAGCATTTATAGGCTATTACATGTCTGTTTGTAAGACACAATTGGTCTAAATGAATCTGTCTGTTTCAAGCAGATAGGCTGCTTCTTGTACACACAAGACTTGTCTGAACAATCTGTCTGTTTGAAACAAACAGGCAGCATATTGTTCAGACACGAATCTGTCTGAACAAATCTATCTGTTGGAAAATCCAACCAGCTCTTGTCTAAAATGGACAAAAAGTAATTAATTAAAAAAATTAATTATTAGCTACACGTGCACATGCCAAGTGCCCAAGTGCCAAGTGCCTTTATAATATATTAATATATAAAATTAATATATTACTAGACCATCCAAGCTAGTCATGGTCTAAATTTCACTTGAGCCCACTTGTTATCCAACTACTAAAGCTATTCACTTCTCTATATTTGTAAGACTCTCGTAAGTACGAGATCAATTCGAGACAATTATAACATGCGGATGGCTCGAGGTTAAACTTTGAAATGCCTACAGAAAGGATGGGCTACCATGTGGTACACATGTTGTATGATAAATTGTAGAGTTGGGGGTTTAATCGAGTGATTAAGTGATTTAACCCCAAATTGACTAAAAGTCGGGATAGGAGAAAGTCTTTGAAATGTGATAAGTTAACTTCACATCGTGTTGATATGTGATATAACATTATTTGGGAGTGTTAGAACATGAATCGACAGAAAAATCGATAAAATGTGAACAGGGGTATTTTGGTAATTTTACCAAATATTTTGTTTTTAGTCCGTAAATGGTACCAATGGACTAAGTGATCCTATAGGATCATAATATGATGTCTAGATCAAAAATTGGACATTAAAATAAAATCCGATAGCTAAAATCGTCTAATTCGTCATTTAGTGAATTTGACGTAAATTGCCGTAAAAACATGGTTCGGAATTTTTTTGAAACTAATCGAACACATGGACATATGTTATAACATATGAGGATTATGAATATGACAAGAAAAGTCAAAAACGGAGTTGAAATCGGATTAGTCCTTAAGTAACCTAAAGGAATGAAAACCGAAAACTAATCGCGGGAAGGTCCGAAAAAGGTTTTAAATGGATCAATAGATTAATATAGACATAAAATGATGTTAGAAAGCTACTGGTGAAATCAGAACAAAAATCGGAGCTAAAACCGAAAAAGTCAAAATATTGACCCGTTGGCGCTCCGAGGCCCGGATTTGGGTTTCGGGATATCAAAAAAAATTATCCGAACATGTAGATCAGTATATCGTCATATTTGGAACATATCCGTGTCAAGAAAAGTGAAAAACGGGCTTCCGAACGTTAAAATTTCATGTTGGCCTATTAAGGCACTAAAAGACAAAATAGGGGCAAAATGGTCATTTGACCATAGCCCACTTGTTAAGTCCGAAAATCAGACTTCTCCTCCCCCAATTTTCACGGGAGGAACCAGAAAAGGGTGAAAAAAAGAAAGGAAGCCATAGAAGCTTGCTTCCAAGCTTTCTCTCTCTTCCGTTTACTAGGCATATCACCAAAATCTTCAAAGATTTCACAAACCCAAAGGTAACTTCATGTTCTAAGCTTGATTTTGATGTTATATTTTGAAAATTTTTCCTTTAACTATGAGAAACCATGTCGAAAAATAAAAATAAAAATTGGTGGTGGTGAACCACCATGTTGCCACCATTTTTTTCGCCACAGGAGGTGTTCCTCTGCCTCCTTAATCCATAAATTAGTATCGAATAGCTTTGAATCAAAAGTTAGAGGCTAAAATGAGTTTGGTTGAAACCCTAGCTTGCCTTGAGATGGTGTCGCCACGTTCCTTGGTTGTCTGAGGCCACCGTTAGCTTCATTGTTATTGTATGAGCAACTTTTCAGTTGATTGTTGCTCCGAATTTTGACTCGAGCTAAGTGTAGGAATTTATTTGTAAAAATTTTTAAGCTAAAATTTTTTGGATAGCAACTAACTATTATAAATAATGGGAATTTGAGTGTCCCGTAGTTGTAAAATATTTACAGAATATCCTGACGATGTCGTAGGTACCCGTATCGTGGAGTTCACCTGGGATCGCGACAAAGTCACGAAAGTGCCGCTTTAATACTCGAAATAACACTGTGAGTATTTAGGTTAATCTAGGAGGTAGTTATTGCCTTATATGCATTGTTGATTGATATGGATATTGAAACACGAAAGATTGCTTGAATCACGAAAATGGTGAGTTTCAAACCTTACGCGGATCAAAGGCGTAAGTGTGGTATTAGTATGGTTACATGAGGTAAGTGTTGTGGAGTTGAATAATAATGAATGTTAGCTATTTGTAATGCTTTGAGAAACATAAGTAGAAATATATTAGTGTAGAGATTGTTTCCTAGTACAGTATATATATATATATATATATATATATATATATATTACTCCACGATATAAGAGAGTTAATATATCATGTTGATATTATTATACGGACAGGGTGATGTCTGGGATACTATTATTATACGGACAGTGTGATGTCCGGGATGCTATTATTATACGGACAGGGTGATGTCTGGGATACTATTATTATACGGACAGTGTGATGTCCGGGATGCTATTATTATACGGACAGGGTGATGTATGGGGTACTATTATTATACGGACAGGGTGATGTCCGGGATGCTAATATTGTACGGACAAGGTGAAGTCCGGGATGCTATTATTGTACGGACAGGGTGATGTCCGGGATGCTAATATTGTACGGATAAGGTGAAGTCCGGGATACTATTATTGTACGGACAGGGTGATGTCCGGGATGCTAATATTGTACGGACAAGGTGAAGTCCGGGATGCTATTATTGTACGGACAGGGTGATGTCCGGGATGCTATTGTTGTACGGGCAGGATGAGTCCGGGATGATATGGACAAGATAGTCTACGATGACAAATATTACGGACTGGTATAAGTCCGGGATGTTTTGATGATATAGACATGAGAAATTCTTCATTAATAATTGTGGAGGTATACACGTAAAATCGATTGTTAAATATTTTTGGCTATCAAGTTAGGCTAGCCAATGGCTTATTTATATTCAACACTCAGTATAGAAGATTTCATATGGGACAAATAATTTTTATAAGTCCCGGAACAATATTTAAATATTACTTTTTGGTTAATTAGTCGTACTTGATATGTCATGTTTATGCTTTAATGGTTAAGAAAGGAAACATGAAATTTCCAAGTACTCTTCATAGTTACCTTATGCTCACTGAGTTTTTCGACTCACTTTGTTTATTTTCAATTTTTTTCAGATTCTAACAGACCTAGCTCTTCTCATATTCCGGATAGCTAGCTGCTCACATACTTGTGGTGAGCGAATTGACCCAAGATGTGTTAAGCAGTGGCGATGGTAGGGTATATTTTGCAGTCACTAGGGTATCATGGGTCCTCTGTATTTTGTGTATGTTGAATATGTTCTGTATATTTATAAGCGGATGTAATTAAGTGATGTATGATGTATATCAATCTTAGAGGCCTGGTATGACATGGTGATGTTCATTTTATTATGATATAGTAAAAATGTGTGTTTGTGAATAAGATGTCATAAAGGTTGAGTCTGCTGCGGGGCATTTCGGTTACTCCCTATCGGAGGCGTCCAAACCGAGATGTCATGTGTTGATGAATTATTACATTGTGAATGTTGATGATTGAGCGGCAAACGCCCATGTAGGGCGAGATTATGCCAAAATTTTCTTTAATTTGGTTTAATAAATATAGTCAGGCTTCGGAGGCTGGGGCATACCTTGTCTCTAGCCGGTCACATGCCCTGAATTTGGGGTGTGACAAAGGTGGTATCAGAGCATGGTCTAGAGGTCAGTGACTGCAAAAAGGGTAGGATAGTAGTGCATTGCTTACAGGTTATCTTAGGGTATCTGTAAGTACTGTACTGCCCCTACAGATGTCCATCGTCACATGCGGTTACACCGGTTAATTTATAAGCCAGCTAGTATATATAGAATTGTGTCGGGAATATTGTGGAATTACTGACAATATATTTATTTTCTAAATATGATGTTGTCACGATCACGATCTCATAGATATAGAGACGTACTGGGGGACCGAGAGCTTGAGGTCCTGGATAATATTTTTATTGGCCTTGAGGTTAGAGGCCAGAGTGAGGATAGTAGTAGGTCTGCTACTAGGGAAATAGATAGGATTGCTGGAGTAGTATTAGATGACGACACATATGAATAGTTATTGGATATGGTAAACATAACATTTTAATATATTCAGGCCCTGGTAGGGCTGGTGATAGAACAATGACAGCCACGATTGTTCGACCAAATTTCTTCAACCAGGTGTTGTTAGTAATGAGTTGTTGTTGGAATAACATACACCCTATCAACATATAACCTTACCTACTTCGGAGGAACATTACCACCTAGTTTTGCAGGGGTGGAATTCGATTTTGATCCTAGAAGGTTTTTAAAAGAGTACGGCCAACGGTGTGTAGGCTTAGGGTGCTCGCCGACTAGAGCCATACAATTAGAGAGATTTCAGTTGTATGGTAGGGCACATGCATGTTGTATATCTTTAGTAGCCAGAAGGTGGATTGATGACCCTCCCCTCGAGTGGTCAGAATTTAGTGTTGAGCTTCTTCGAGAATTTTTACCAGAAAATGAAAGGGATTTAGGAATTCATGAATACGAGAGGTTAAGGCGATTCGAGGATAGGTCACAGGAGAGAGCGAGATATGAAAGACAAATATCTAGGCAAACAAGGCCATATGGACTAAGGGTTAGAACAACCCTAGAATCATGGATGTTGAGGGATAGAGAAGTCAGTAGTTGGAGGAGGAGATCTACTGGTGTATGTTATAGATGTGGCAGGCCAGGGCATTTCAGGAGAGATTGCCCATTAGGTCCAGGTTTATCCCCATCAGTGCGAGCTCCACATCCAACTACAGCATATCCAGGGCAATCAGCAGGGTTAGTAGAATTACAGACGGGTCAGGGTTCCTAGGGTAGGGAACAACAGTCTGTGGGCAGAGAAGATACTATGGGCAATAAAGGACAAGCCCGTGATTTTGCATCTACTGCCATGGTGACAGGTATAACTTTAGTCAGATTTTGGCAAACTGATTTTATTTAATTTGAGCACTATGTATTGAGTTGTATTTCAAGAAACTTTGAAGTATTTTAACCTAGTTTCGATATTTGTTATTGATGTTGAGGATGTTGTGAAATGGTGGTGGTTGGATATTAAACTGAACTTGTAGGCTGGCTAATATTTGAGTGCTAAAGGATATATTTTAAGTTGGATTATAAATCACACACAAGGTGCTTGTGAAAATGCCTAGGAGGAAGGCGATTATTATGTCTACAAGGTTTTTGGTTTAATGCTTGAATGAAAATATATAGCCTTGTAAGATCTTAAGTAACCAAGATAAGAATATGATTTGGCATGGATTCCAATATCGTAAGATTGATGTATATTTATTGTGGCTAGCCTAGTAGCGTGCCTAGGCAGATAAAACTGATGGTATAGTCATGATAGCCTAGTATAGTTTCTAAGTGGGTTATATTGATTATATGGTTGTTGTTGCCTAGTAGTAATCTATACGGATAAATATACGGATGGGGATGTTTAAGTTTTCCCTGTGCACCAGGGAGTTTTGAGATTTCATTCTCGCACTAGTTCTTGAGTTTAAGATGATGGGCCTTAACAGGCGGAGATCATCATATATCTTAGATGACATGAGGGGCTATGCCTGGCAGATCATCACCACACGAACTTTGTCCGGGTTATGTGCTAGCACGTGGAACGAGATGTGATGGATTTAATCATGAATTATCACATTAATCTCGCGACTATGTGAAATATAGAGTTTTCTGGTTATTGTACGTGATTGAGACATATTGCCCTAGTACTGGTTATTTAACATTTAAATTGTATTCAAAATGTTTAATGGTATTACGGGCTATGCCCGGGACGTGTGTTGATATCGCAAACTGTATGCAAATTTATACAGATACTATAGACTTTGTCTAAAATTATATAGTATACGGGACTCGGTGCAGGGGATACTTGAGTATAATTTGATGATAGTGTTGGTCTGAAGTTACATCTATTTATATGGTATAAATGAATGGTTTATTGAACGAATGTAGTGAACGTACGAGACACAATGTTATTTATTAAGCATGTATAGTTGAAAGAATAAGTCAGAGCTATGCAGCGAAAGTATAGTGTAATCAAAGAAAAAAAAAATTGATTGAAACAGGATTGATTTTGGAAATATTAAAAGACTATGAGTATTTTATTTTTCTATCATTGGATAAAGCCAATATTATGGCAATGTTTTAAAATATCACTGATAGTTAATAGTAAAGGAAACCCCCCATTTATATAATCGATTAATAGTCCTCGAGATAAAAGGTGCTCGAGGTAAAATCCTCGAAGTGGCACCCAATTTTTTCTTATGTGTTTTATCTCGATAAAGTTATGATTTATCGTGAGTTTAAATAGTTATAATAGTGATAGAGTATGGAACACATTGTTACGGAGTGGTGATTAAATGTTTACTATGCTAATAGGTTTAAGCTAAGCATCAGAAGCCAACAGTAATGCTACAGAGTTTAATATACAATAATGAGATTCAATAGGTTATAAAGTTGAATACATAATAATGGGATTGAGATAAAGTCATTATGGGGCCTAGATATAGGCTTGTCTAAGGTAGGCAAGGAATGTGATTTTATTTGAGTGATTGTTGATAGACTAACTAAATTAGCACACTTAATTCTGGTTAAATTACGTATAACATAAGTCAGTGTGCTAGGCTCTTTTTAGACCAGATTGGGTCTTCGTGAAGTTTTTGTTGTTTATTGTACTTGATTGAGACATCAAGTTTATAGTTAAATTCTGGAGATCATTCCAGGTAGCTTCTGAAATACAGTTGCGATTTAGTACCGTATTTAATTTACGGACAGATGAACAGTCCTTGAGGACATGTTATGTGTTAATATACTAGATTCGGAAGAGAATCGGGATCGATACCTATCATTGATTGAGTTTGTATATATTAACAGTTTTCAGTATAGTATTCAAATGATACCATTTCTAGTATTTCGATCTAGTTTCGGGCTTATCTTATTGATTATTTGGGATTACGATCTGAGTGTATTTATTGTTGATCATTGCAAAACTAGGACCGAGACATTGTATGGCCGGATGTGCCAATATCCTGTCAGTTAATTTAAGACAGGAGGATATCAGTTGTTCAGTTCAGATATGGTACAGTACACCTAGAAAAAGGTGTAGTTAATCAAAGATATATTAGTAACTGCTAGAGTAGGCAAAAGTCGTATGCCGATAGCATGTGACTAAGTATTCTTGAAAGTTTCACCTTTCAAGAGTGTTATGAGCTTTGGCGGATGAGTCAAGCTGAGTCCAAGGTATATCAGACCATTTCAGATATTGAGTGAGACCTATCACCTGAGATGAGTGGTGTATACTCTGTGTTTCATGTACTTATGATGTGGAGATTCATGTCAGACGATTTTCATGTGATACAGCCAAAGATAGTGCTTGTACTTTTATATAAGTTGACTTTATGCAAAATTCGAGGACGAATTTTATTAAGGGGGGAAGAATTGTAAGACTCTCGTAAGTACGAGATCAATTCGAGACAATTATAACATGCGGATGGCTCGAGGTTAAACTTTGAAATGCCTACAGAAAAGATGGGCTACCATGTGGTACACATGTTGTATGATAAATTGTAGAGTTGGGGGTTTAATCGAGTGATTAAGTGATTTAACCCCAAATTGACTAAAAGTCGGGATAGGAGAAAGTCTTTGAAATGTGATAAGTTAACTTCACATCGTGTTGATATGTGATATAACATTATTTGGGAGTGTTAGAACATGAATCGACAGAAAAATCGATAAAATGTGAACAGGGGTATTTTGGTAATTTTACCAAATATTTTGTTTTTAGTCCGTAAATGGTACCAATGGACTAAGTGATCCTATAGGATCATAATATGATGTCTAGATCAAAAATTGGACATTAAAATAAAATCCGATAGCTAAAATCGTCTAATTCGTCATTTAGTGAATTTGACGTAAATTGCCGTAAAAACATGGTTCGGAATTTTTTTGAAACTAATCGAACACATGGACATATGTTATAACATATGAGGATTATGAATATGACAAGAAAAGTCAAAAACGGAGTTGAAATCGGATTAGTCCTTAAGTAACCTAAAGGAATGAAAACCGAAAACTAATCGCGGGAAGGTCCGAAAAAGGTTTTAAATGGATCAATAGATTAATATAGACATAAAATGATGTTAGAAAGCTACTGGTGAAATCAGAACAAAAATCGGAGCTAAAACCGAAAAAGTCAAAATATTGACCCGTTGGCGCTCCGAGGCCCGGATTTGGGTTTCGGGATATCAAAAAAAATTATCCGAACATGTAGATCAGTATATCGTCATATTTGTAACATATCCGTGTCAAGAAAAGTGAAAAACGGGCTTCCGAACGTTAAAATTTCATGTTGGCCTATTAAGGCACTAAAAGACAAAATAGGGGCAAAATGGTCATTTGACCATAGCCCACTTGTTAAGTCCGAAAATCAGACTTCTCCTCCCCCAATTTTCACGGGAGGAACCAGAAAAGGGTGAAAAAAAGAAAGGAAGCCATAGAAGCTTGCTTCCAAGCTTTCTCTCTCTTCCGTTTACTAGGCATATCACCAAAATCTTCAAAGATTTCACAAACCCAAAGGTAACTTCATGTTCTAAGCTTGATTTTGATGTTATATTTTGAAAATTTTTCCTTTAACTATGAGAAACCATGTCGAAAAATAAAAATAAAAATTGGTGGTGGTGAACCACCATGTTGCCACCATTTTTTTCGCCACAGGAGGTGTTCCTCTGCCTCCTTAATCCATAAATTAGTATCGAATAGCTTTGAATCAAAAGTTAGAGGCTAAAATGAGTTTGGTTGAAACCCTAGCTTGCCTTGAGATGGTGTCGCCACGTTCCTTGGTTGTCTGAGGCCACCGTTAGCTTCATTGTTATTGTATGAGCAACTTTTCAGTTGATTGTTGCTCCGAATTTTGACTCGAGCTAAGTGTAGGAATTTATTTGTAAAAATTTTTAAGCTGAAATTTTTTGGATAGCAACTAACTATTATAAATAATGGGAATTTGAGTGTCCCGTAGTTGTAAAATATTTACAGAATATCCTGACGATGTCGTAGGTACCCGTATCGTGGAGTTCACCTGGGATCGCGACAAAGTCACGAAAGTGCCGCTTTAATACTCGAAATAACACTGTGAGTATTTAGGTTAATCTAGGAGGTAGTTATTGCCTTATATGCATTGTTGATTGATATGGATATTGAAACACGAAAGATTGCTTGAATCACGAAAATGGTGAGTTTCAAACCTTACGCGGATCAAAGGCGTAAGTGTGGTATTAGTATGGTTACATGAGGTAAGTGTTGTGGAGTTGAATAATAAGAATGTTAGCTATTTGTAATGCTTTGAGAAACATAAGTAGAAATATATTAGTGTAGAGATTGTTTCCTAGTACAGTATATATATATATATATATATATATTACTCCACGATATAAGAGAGTTAATATATCATGTTGATATTATTATACGGACACGGTGATGTCTGGGATACTATTATTATACGGACAGTGTGATGTCCGGGATGCTATTATTATACGGACAGGGTGATGTCTGGGATACTATTATTATACGGACAGTGTGATGTCCGGGATGCTATTATTATACGGACAGGGTGATGTATGGGGTACTATTATTATACGGACAGGGTGATGTCCGGGATGCTAATATTGTACGGACAAGGTGAAGTCCGGGATGCTATTATTGTACGGGCAGGGTGATGTCCGGGATGCTAATATTGTACGGATAAGGTGAAGTCCGGGATACTATTATTGTACGGACAGGGTGATGTCCGGGATGCTAATATTGTACGGACAAGGTGAAGTCCGGGATGCTATTATTGTACGGACAGGGTGATGTCCGGGATGCTATTGTTGTACGGGCAAGATGAGTCCGGGATGATATGGACAAGATAGTCTACGATGACAAATATTACGGACTGGTATAAGTCCGGGATGTTTTGATGATATAGACATGAGAAATTCTTCATTAATAATTGTGGAGGTATACACGTAAAATCGATTGTTAAATATTTTTGGCTATCAAGTTAGGCTAGCCAATGGCTTATTTATATTCAACACTCAGTATAGAAGATTTCATATGGGACAAATAATTTTTATAAGTCCCCGAACAATATTTAAATATTACTTTTTGGTTAATTAGTCGTACTTGATATGTCATGTTTATGCTTTAATGGTTAAGAAAGGAAACATGAAATTTCCAAGTACTCTTCCTAGTTACCTTATGCTCACTGAGTTTTTCGACTCACTTTGTTTATTTTCAATTTTTTTCAGATTCTAACAGACCTAGCTCTTCTCATATTCCGGATAGCTAGCTGCTCACATACTTGTGGTGAGCGAATTGACCCAAGATGTGTTAAGCAGTGGCGATGGTAGGGTATATTTTGCAGTCACTAGGGTATCATGGGTCCTCTGTATTTTGTGTATGTTGAATATGTTCTGTATATTTATAAGCGGATATAATTAAGTGATGTATGATGTATATCAATCTTAGAGGCCTGGTATGACATGGTGATGTTCATTTTATTATGATATAGTAAAAATGTGTGTTTGTGAATAAGATGTCATAAAGGTTGAGTCTGCTGCGGGGCATTTCGGTTACTCCCTATCGGAGGCGTCCAAACCGAGATGTCATGTGTTGATGAATTATTACATTGTGAATGTTGATGATTGAGCGGCAAACGCCCATGTAGGGCGAGATTATGCCAAAATTTTCTTTAATTTGGTTTAATAAATATAGTCAGGCTTCGGAGGCTGGGGCATACCTTGTCTCTAGCCGGTCACATGCCCTGAATTTGGGGTGTGACAATATTTAAAGAACATTATTGCCTTTGTTCTTTTCCTATATGGGATTCTATCCCATAGTTATTTTGAAAATGTTCAACAATCTCCCCCCATTTTCAAAATAGTGCAGATTTTGATAATTTTGGAAATCAATTGCATAAATGAAAGGTGTCTTACGATTGAACCTTTACTTAGTGAAAACATGTTAAAGTTAACCGAAATTGCATGGTAGACTATGCTTTGAACCAGCTATTCCATTTGATTAACTGAACACGTCTCACACAAAAATTTCAATGCCAGTCAATGCACAGTATCCGAGGACACTTTGATGGCCATGTGTCTGTGTCATGTTTTCATGAGTACTGTTAGAGCCAAGCCCTTGAACTCCTAGAAGCAGCCACACTTCACACTTACATAGGTAGATCCCATCAAGAGTGTTCCCGTAACTATAACACTCTAACATATTTATGTTATGGGTCTATTAAGAGTATATTTCTCATCCTTCCTTTACCATTATGGGTACCTAGCACTTTTACTTGGGATGGAATATTATATATATTTATAGTGCTAGCAGTCATATACAGATAATGTACTTTGTCTCATTGAACTCAAGACTTGACGTTATGTCAAGCGTTGAGTCGAGTTTCCATCATGGATGACTTCAATTTATGGGCTTGAGTCCCATCCCCTTCGAGGTCTTATTTATTATATCTCTAGCAAGACTCTTGGTCAAAGAATCTGCCAAGTTTTCACTTGACCTCACAAAGGTTACAGTGATCACTCCATCAGAAATTAATTGTCGGACAAAACTATGTCTCAACCCAATATGTCTAGACTTTCCATTATATACTTGGCTATATGCCTTTGCTAGAGTAGCTTCACTATCACAACAGATAGAAATTGGTGAAATTGGTTTAGGCCATATAGGTACATCATATAATAAATTCCTTAACCATTCAGCTTCTTTAGTGGCAGCAGCTAATGCAATAAACTTGGCTGCCATGGTGGAATCTGTTATACATGTTTGTTTCTTGGAACCCCAAGAAATAGCACCTCCACCAAGAATGAAGATCCATCCACTTGTAGAAGCGTGATCTTCCAAGCTTGTAATCCAACTAGCATCCGAATACCCTTCTAGAACTGAAGGATATCCACTATAGCATAGTCCATAGATAATAGTTTTCTTTAAGTACCTAAGTACTCTATTTATTGCTTGCCAATGCAAATTACTTGGATTACTTGTGTACCTACTTAATTTCCCAACAGCAAATGCAATATCTGGCCTTGTACATGTCATTATATACATAAGACAACCAATTACACTTGCATATTACATCTGATCAATTTTCCTACCAGCATTTGATATTAATTTTGTTTGAGGATCCATAGGTGTAGATGCTGGTATACAATCAAAGAGATCAAACCTTTTAAGCACCTTTTGAATGTAATGTGATTGTGTCAATGCTATGGTGCTTTCATCTCGGATTATTTTAATTCCGAGAATAACATCCGCTACACCTATATCTTTCATTGCAAAGTTATTTGACAAAAATTTCTTTGTATCATCAACTTGTTCCAAATCCGTGCCAAATATAAGCATGTCATCTACATACAAGCAAATTATGACTCTTTTACCATTTTGAAATTTGCTATATATGCATTTATCAGATTCATTTATTGTGTAGCCATTAGCTAAAACAACATCATCAAATTTTTGGTGCCATTGCTTTGGTGCTTGCTTGAGTCCATATAAGGATTTAACAAGCTTACAACCTTATGCTCTTGACCTGAAATAACAAACCCTTCTGGTTGTTCCATGTATACTTCCTCTTCTAATTCACCATTTAAAAATGCTGTCTTAACATCCATTTGGTGAATAACCAAATTATAGATAGAGGTAAGTGAAATTAAGAGTCTAATTGTAGCAATTCTAGCTACTTGAGCATAAGTATCAAAGTAGTCAACTCCTTGCTTTTGTGTAAAGCCTTTGGCTACCAACCTTGCTTTAAATTTGTCTATGGTTCCATCCACTTTCAATTTCTTTTTGGAAATCCATTTACAACCTATTGGTTTGGAACCTGGTGGAAGATCAACTAAGATCCAAGTTTTATTTCCCATTATTGAATCCATCTCATCGTTTATTGCTTCTTTCCAAAAAGCAGAATCTTGAGATTTCATTGCCTCTTCATATGTAACAGGGTCAGATTCCGATTAAAATAATAAGAAATTTTACTGTCTATGCTTTCACCTTTTCCTTCTACAAGGAACATAAAGAAATTTGGTCCAAAATCTCTTGTCTTTTTAATCCTTTTGCTTTTCCTTATTTCTTGACAAGGTTCATCATTTTCACTTTGTTCCAATGGAATTTCTTTCTCATTTGTAGAATGATTTAATTGTAGTGGCTGTAGTTGTCTTGAAAAAGATTTAAATCTAGTTTCATTAAAAATTGCATCTCTTGATTCAATAACAGTATTAATTGAAATTGAATCATTTGGTTCAATTACCATGAACCTAAATGCTTTACTGTTATGTGCATATCCTATAAATATACATTTGATTCCTCTTTCACCTAACTTTTTCCAATTAGGTTCCAAAATTTTAACTATAGCTCTACAGCCCCAAACCTTCAAATAATCAAGGTTTGGTTTCTTTTTCTTCCATTGTTCATATGGGGTTATTTTAGTTTCCTTGTTAGGAACTCTATTTAATATATGACAAGCTGTTAATACAGCTTCTCCCCAAAAACCTTGTCCAAGACCAGAATATGATAACATAGAATTTACCATTTCAGTCAAGACCCTATTTTTCCTTTCAACCACACCATTTTGTTGTGATGTGTATGGTGCTGAAACTTGATGGACTATCCCGATGGATTCAAAATAGCTTGGACTATAATATTCTCCACCTCTATCCGATCTCAAGCACTTGATAAAAGTTTCACAATGAAGCTCAACTTTAGATTTATAAATTTTAAATTTATCAAGTACTTCATCCTTTGAATGCAACAAATATACATAGCAATATCTGGAAGAATCTTCAATAAATGTTGCAAAATATTTCTTTTCACTCAATGAAGGAGTACTATGCAAATCACATACATCACTATGTACTAATTCAAGCATTTTTGTATTTCTTTGAACTTTAGGATTATAAGCATATATATATATATATATATATATATATATATATATATATATATAGATATAGTTACTTCACGTTTTTTTATATATATCTTTGGCAACATATTTGTGATTATATATTGTTATATCATAATTTATAACGTTAGTTTGATACTGTAGGTTATATATATTTTTTGTTTCATTATTGTATGATATATATATATACCTTGATATATATAATTACATTAGTTATATATATTACTAACATATGCTATATTCCGTTACTGTTGTTGAACTTATATATTATATATATTAGTTTGCTTTTGTTCTAACATTTGCTACTTAGTTATCACGTATATATATTACATTTTATTCTTATTGTTTAGTAATATATATACATTGCTACTGTTTGTGATATAATCTATAAAGTGTGAACGTTTTACAATACTCTTGTATTGGTTGTGCTTTTTTTTTCTTTCTAAATTGCACTAAAGTGATCCTGTTATTTTAAAATAACAGATGGCAGAACCTTCTACTAGTAATGCCACAACAACTACATATTACACATGGTGAGAGGTCTGAGAAGTTCAGTGGTCTGAACTTCAAACGATGGCAGCAAAATATGATGTTCTATCTGACCACCCTCAACCTAGCCAAGTTCTTACGGGAGGAGGCCCCGACTCTGAACGAGGGAGAGACCAATCCTACAACTGTAGCCTCGGTGGAAGCATGGAAGCATTCTGACTTCCTATGTAAGAACTATATCCTCAACAGAATTGACAACCCGCTATACAACGTGTATAGCCCGATCAAGATAGCGAGAGAGCATTGGGAGTCCTCAGAGAGAAAATATAGAATCGAGGATGTCGACACGAAGAAATTTGTGGTTGGCCGGTTTCTGGATTTCAAAATGGTGGACTCAAAAATCTTGATTAGTCAAGTCCAAGAGTATCAGTTGATCCTCCATGAGATTACTGACAAAGGAATGATTCTTAGTGAATCATTTGAGACGGCGGCTTTGATAGAGAAATTGCCTCCTTCGTAGAAGGATTTCAAGAACTATATAAAGCACAAGAGAAAGGAGATGACTTTAGAGGACTTGATTGTTCGATTAAGAAGCGAGGAGGATAACCGTGGTTCAGAAAAGAGGGTTAAGGTTCAAACCATGGAAGCCAAGGCGAATGTTGTTGAACATTCTCACAAGACCAACAAGAGGAAATATGTTGGTTATAGTTCTTCCCAAGCTAGTAAGGGAATGAATTTCAAGAAGTTCACGGGAACTTGTTTCGTGTTCAAATAGCCCGGACATCGTGCAAAGGACTGCCTACAGAACAAGAAGAAGAAAGCTCAAGCCAACCTAGATGATGATAATGAGATTGAGCTGGCTGTTGTAGTATCACAAGTGAACTTGGTGGAAAACCCTAAGACGTGGTGGGTTGATACCGGGGCCATTTCTCACGTATGTTCTAAAAGGAAGAGTTTCTCCGAATATAAAGAAGCTGCTGATGATGAGCAACTGTTTATGGGAAACTCTATGATTTGCAAGGTATGAGGCCATGGGAAGGTGGTACTCAAGATAACTTTCGGGAAAAAAACTCACCTTTGAACAATGTGGTTCATGCTCCTGAAATTCAAAAGAATTTGGTTTCCAGCTATTTGTTGAGCAAGAACGAGTTTAGGCTTGTATTCGAGTCTAATAAATTTATACTCACTAAAAGTGGGATGATTGTGGGTAGAAGATATCTTTGTGATGGGCTTTTTAAGCACAATGTTATGACAGTTGTACCAAAGAACAAGATTATTAATAAAAATATTTCTTCTGTTTATTTGGTTGAGTCCTCTAAGTTATGGCATGGTAGATTAGATCATGTAAATTACAAGACCTTGCAGAGAATCAGCAATTTGGATTTGCTTTCGAAAATTGTCATTGACAAAAAACACAGATGTGAAATTTGTGTGGAATCCAAATTAGCTAAGGCTCATTTCTATTCAATAGAAAGAAGTAGTGAACCTCTAGAGTTAATTCACGTCGATGTTTGTGATTTAAAAATTGTGCAAACTAGAGACGGTAAAAAGTATTTTATTACTTTTATTGATGATTGCACAAGATATTGTTACGTCTATTTGCTAAGAAGCAAAGACGAGGCCTTGGAAGCTTTTAAGCTCTTTAAGAATGAGGTTGAAAATTAACTAAGTAAGAAAATTAAGA
Source organism: Fremontodendron californicum (assembly GCA_030761205.1). NCBI lineage: Eukaryota > Viridiplantae > Streptophyta > Magnoliopsida > Malvales > Malvaceae > Fremontodendron > Fremontodendron californicum. Next base: position 20,170,066 of record JAULJL010000022.1, on the reverse strand, counting down.
TAATAAGGAGTGATAGAGGTGGTGAATATAATTCATTGTTTCATGAATTCTGTTTAGAAAATGGTGTCATCCATCAAACCACTGCTCCTTATTCACCTCAACAAAATGGTATTGCAGAACGCAAGAACCGAACGTTGAAAGAAATGATGAATGCTTTGTTGATAAGTCCAGGGTTACCTCAGCACTTGTGGGGGGGCTATTTTATCAACAAATTATATTTTAAATAAAATACCCACAAGAAGTTAGACAAGACACCGTATGAATTGTGGAAGGATCGAAGACTATCCTACAAATACACGAAAGTGTGGGGGTGTCTTGCGAAGGTAGCTGTTCCTCCACCTAAAAAGGTCAAAATAGGACCTAAAACTGTTGATTGCGTATTCATTGGTTATGCAAACAATAGTGCTGCTTACCGTTTTCTTGTGTTCAAGTCGAACATTCCCGATATTCATATCAATATGATAATTGAATCAAGGAATGCTTCATTCTTTAAAGATGTACTTCCTTACAAGGAAAAACAAGAAAATAAGACTACTGAGAGAACTCATGAGTCCTCGAGTAGTGATCCAAATATGGATGAAGAGGAACAAGAGGAGCCCAGCAGGAGCAAACGGGCTAAATACCAACTAATTATGGTCCGGATTTTCTAACATATTTATTAGAAAATGAACCTCAAACTTTTGTGGAGATTATGTCATCTCCAGAAACACAATTCTGGAAAGAGGCCGTTAACAATGAAATAGAATCCATCATGCAAAATCATACATGGGAATTGGAGTATCTTCCTTACAGGCATAAGCATTTAGAATCCAAATGGATATTAAAGAGGAAGATAAAGGCAGATGGATCGATTGATAAATAAAAGGTCCGGCTTGTAACAAAAGGATACAAGCAAAAGGAAGGGCTCGATTATTTTGATACGTACTCACCAGTTACGAGAATAACATCCATTCGAATGTTAATAGCTATAGCAGCTCTTAACAATCTCGAAATACACCAAATGGATGTTAAGACAACTTTCCTAAATGGAGATTTAGACGAAGAAATCTATATGGAATAACCCGAAGGGTTCAAAGTTCCAAGACAGGATAGGAAGGTGTGTAAGCTTGTTAAATCATTATATGGTTTAAAACAAGCTCCTAAACAATGGCATCAAAAATTTGACAATACAATGTTGTCAAATGGTTTTCGTATTAATGAATGCGATAAATGCATATACGTAAAAGATACGAATAAAGGATATGTCATTGTTTGTCTATATGTAGACGATATGTTGATCTTAGGCAATAATGATGAGATCATTAAAGCTACCAAAGCTTGGTTGACCAGTAAATTTTATATGAAAGATATGGGTGTAGTAGATGTGGTTTTAGGAATTAAAATTTCTAAACACAAGATGGCATGGTAATATCTCAAGATTATTATGTAAATAATATTCTTGAGAAATTCAATAAGAATGATACCAATATTGCCAAAACACTCGTAGATGTTAATTTACATCTAAAGAAAAATACTGGTGACGAATTTCTCAAATTGAATATTCGCGGATAATTGGTAGTCTTATGTATCTCGTGAACTGCACAAGACCAGACATAGCTTACTCAGTTAGAAAATTGAGTAGATTCATAGTAATCCTAGAATGGATCACTAGAAGGCCATTGTGAAGGTACTTAGATATTTGAAATACATCTCAAGTTATGGACTGTATTATACAAGATATCCAGGTGTGCTTGAAGGGTATAGTGATGCAAACTAGATGTCCGATACTAAAGATTCGAAATCCACTAGTATTGGAAAAGCTGCAGTGTTATGAAAATCTTCTAAACAAACATGTATTGCCAGATCCACTATGGAATTTGAGTTTATAGCTTTAGATAAAGCTAGAGAAGAAGCATAATGACTTCGGAATTTTTTTAGAAGATATTCCATGTTAGCCGAAACCTATGTTTGCAATTTGTATACAGTGCGATAGATAATCTGCAATTGGTACGGCACAAAGTAGTTTGTATAACGGTAAATCTCGACACATTCGTCGAAGACACAATACCATTAGACAGTTGCTCTCAAATGAGATTATCTCTATTGATTATGTAAAATCAAAGGATAATACTGCGGATTCGCTTACGAAAGGTTTAACAAGAGAGAAAGTATATAAATCATCGAGGGGAATAGGTCTTAAGCCTATAAATTAAAGTTACATAATGGCAACCTAACCTAGCTGACTGGAGATCCCAAGATCTAAGTTCAAAGGGACAACCGAATTATGTTAACTTAGTGTGAGCACTAGAAGAGTTAAACACTCTTATCCATTCCTATGATGAATTAGTGCTGCCTGCAAAGAAGTTAGGATGAGCTATGCTTTTAATGATTCTTATAGCTTGATAAAACCAAGTGGAGTATTGCAGGATACTCTTGATAAGAAATCACCTATATGAGTATGAAACGTGGCCATTTCTATGAGAATTGATCAGGCTAAATTCTCTAGAGTACTTATAGAAACCAGGACGTGTTCGGGGCCAAAATGGACACAACCGTGAGAACCAAAGATGTTCGAAGAGGAATTGTGTGATACCTGCCATAACGATTTTTTGACCGCTAGACGATTTTAAAAGTAAATGGAGTCGTCACCAATCTTTTTTTGTTTAGGTGTGATTGATCTCCTATTAAAATCGGTTCTAGTAAAATATTTTAAAATTAATTAAACAGTTTTTAAAATCAATTTCGAAGTCTGCGCTTTAAACTAGAGAGAAAACAAAATCGGGTTCGGGAGTCGGTTACGTGCGGGAAAGGATTAGCACCCCCACGATGCCCGTTTAAAAACGGTACCAATTAATCATATGTTATTCTTTAATCTTGATAAAATGATTTTAATTTTGGATTTAATAATAATTCCCATAATTCTCTTTATTGCAAATTTTTGTATTTGAAAAAAACAAATCATTTTATTTAAGAATAAAATAAAAATCTTCGACAGTGGAAACTTCCTCCAAATTCCCCAATGTCTAGGCAGAATTTAGGAAGACTTCATTCGCTTTTGAATTTCATAATATTCTCCAAATTGAGACAACATTCTTTTGTAAGTAATAATTATTGGAAACCCTCCAACGCCTAGGAAGGGTACGAAGAATTATTCCCACTTATGATATTATCTTTTTTATTTCATGAAATCCTTTTAAAATTGTGATTTTATTCCGTAACATATTATGCGATAGACAAATGATATTAATGTTATGACCACAGACAAATACATGGGCATAATTGAACAAATACAATAATGAAAATAACGAATTAATTTGATCTATAAAAAGGGGAAGAAAAATAAAATAAGGAACTTTATTTATGAGCAATGTAGATACCTAATCTTGTCTGGACCACTAAAACAGGTATGTTTTCTTCCTAAATTGATGTTTCAGAATGCTAAAAGACTTTTTTTCATCTTGCAGGTGGTACTTCGAGACTTAGTCTAAGAAAGCAAACAGAAAAAGTCAAACTTGAAAAAAAGTCAACCCTAAAAAAGTCAACCTCAAAAAAGTCAACCCAAAAAGTCAACCCCAAAAAAGTCAACCCACTTTCAAAATCAAGGTTTGAAATTCAATTGAAAGATGGGGAAAGCATTTTGATAATCCGAGGTCTACATTGAAAGATATGGAGGTCGGAAGTAGGGTTACGGAATTTCAGTAGAAAGAAAACCCTAGTTCGGGAAATTTGGGGAAAAGTGCTTGAACGATCAAATTGTTCAAAATTAAAGGTTCCAAATGAAAGATAAGCACTGACTATGGGTAATGGAGAAGCTACTTGAAAGAAAAACTGAAAGAAAAGTCAATTCGGAAGAAAATCGAGAATTATGGTTTTTGGTAGATTTCGGTGAAATTTTGAAGAATTGCAGAAATGGCCTGATTCGCTAAGACTAAAGCCCCTAATTGAGGAGGGGTGATTAAAAAAGGATAGCCCAAGGCTCAGTTTGAAGAAAATCTGAAAATCGGACTTGTTTTGAGCAAAACCGGGTTTCGAAGGCAAAAGAGCAAAATTGGAAAATATGGGGAAAATAGCAAATTAACTCCAAAAATTCTGAAAATTTGCAAATATCATTCTTAAATCATTTCGAAGAGATTGGCAAAAGAAAATCTTGATTCGGAGTTTGTTTGCAAAATGGACAAATCCCGGGTCCACTATGTAGAAATTCAACAGGATAAATCCCGAAAAAATAGCAAACGAGTTCCGAAAATTCTGAAAATTTTTAGATCTAATTTTTAAATTATTTGGAAGAGATTGGAAAAATAAAATCTTGATTCAGAGTTCGTTTGCAAAACGGCCAAAATTCGGGTCCCATATGCAGTAATTCAAGTAGATAAATCCCGAAAAAATGGTAAATGAGCTCCAAAAATTATGAAAACTTCCAGATCACATTTTTTTAATTATTTGGAAGATATTGGTGAAGAAAAATCTGGATTCGGAGCTCGTTTAAAAAATGGTAAAGTTCGGGTACATAAAAGGGGCAATTTCAGAAATAAATCCAAAATAAATAGCAAATGGACTCGAAAATTTTTGAAAACTTCCAGAATTTAATTTTTTATTATTTTGGAAGTATTGAAAAAGAAAATTTGAATTTGGAGTCCGTTTGCTATTTATTTAGGTTCGGGAGGCAAAAAGGTCATTTCACCGAAGAAACCAAAAAGGGCAAATTTGTAATTGATGAAAGTATGAAAGAAGAAGGAATTGCTAGTATTTTTCTTCCCTTGGTCAGCCAGCATAAAGGAGAAGAAGGAAGCTTGAACAATTTAATTCCTTAGTCACTATCAAGCCACATGCTACCACTAACACCTTGCAAATGGTCCCCCCTTCATCCAATGGCTTAGGTGCCTTGTAGGAAAGTTGAATGCACTATCCAATGGCCAAGTTTAAATGCCAAGATGACATTTTTATTTTTCATGAAAGAACCCTCATCTAATGGCCAAGAATGGAAGAAAAAAGATGAGCACAATTCATCCAAGGGTGAGCATCCATTCAGTCAAGCAAGGGAGTGCATGGGATTGTCTCTTTTCATCCAATGGCTTAGGCCATCTACAAGGGCTGAGTACACATGTTGAGGGCTGGATTTAATCTACAAGATGTCATTTTTATGTTGTCCTTATCCAATGACCAAGAATGGAAGAGCACAACTCATCCAAGGATAGGCACTCAAGGGGGCAAGCAAGGGAGTGCATGGGATTGTTCCTCTTTTGCATCTAAGGGCTAAGGTTACTACAAGGGCTGAGTACACATCTTAAGCTCTGCTATCAATTGGAAATATGACATCTTTATGTTGTCATCAAAATATCTTCATCTAAAGGCCAAGATTGGAGGAGAAAAAGTGCAATTTTCATCCAAGGGTGAAAGAGCCATTCGGCCAAGCCATTAGAGGGGGGTGATTTCATTTTTTTCATAGGTTTTTTGGCTGAAGTCAGTAGCTAATTTAGCAAGAAAAAGATTTTGAAAGAAAGAAAAAAAAAAGGTTTTCAATAGGAGAGCTTGAAGATAGTCATCTCTACCAAGCTCTAGCATGGTTTCTTCTTGTTTTCTATGTTGATTTCTTTATTTTCTATCTTATTTTCCTACTAAATTTTTCATAGAAATAAAATTTTTCAAATGTTTACTTGAGTTTTCATCTCTTCTTCTTCATCAAAAGGGTTGAAAACAATTTTTTTTTAGATAGTTTTATGCTTGGCCGAATGTGGTTGATGTTTGCCTTGTTTTTCTTTTTTCTTCCTTGCATGTTGTTTTGAGAAAAATGATTTTTAGAAGGTTTATTTAAGTATTCTAAGGTTCTAATTTTTTACAAAAGATGAAGCAAAAAGGTTGAAATGGCTACATGATCTTGGCAAGACCAAGTGATTATGGTTAGTTGAGAGGCTATGCCCATTTGATACCAACCATAGAGCTTAACTTTCCTTGTTTTATTTACTAGTTTTTGCTTGTTATTTGCTTTGCATGTCTATGTTTAATTTTTTATATGTTTTTTTACATTATTTTCTATGCCATATTTGTTTTTATATTTCATTTCCATGCTTGATATTGTGTCCTTGAAGATTCGGCCATTGTATCATATGCTCATATTGTGCATTTGTTTCTTCATGTATCATGTATTATATTATAAACATGTTTGCATTTTTCATATTTTGTCATATGGCCATTCGGCTACTCCATGTTAGTATGCCTTCATGTGCATTTTCATCTTGCTTCTTGGCTTGTTTGCATCTCCATGTCATGAGTTAGCATATCTTGATTTTTAGTATGCCATATGCTTGTGAAAATGCTATGATAAAATGCCATCATTTGGGGTATATGACCATTCGGCTATTCCATTTAGTATGCCTTGCATGTGCATTTCCATCTTGCCTCTTGACTTGTTTGCATCTCCATGCCATGAGCTTGTGCATTTTGATTTTAGTATGTCATATGCTTATGAAAATGTCATGAAATTATGCATCTTGATATGATCTATCATGTACTTATGTCATTTACTATATAGGATTGCATTAGAATATCATGTAACCACATTCGGCCTCTTCATGCATCCCTTGCCTTATCATGCATCCCTTGCCTTATCATGCATTTGCATTTTGTTTAGGTAACATGCTTTGTATTATCATATCTTTAAATTGTGTATTATTTGCTGTTTGTTCTAGCATTGGCATTAGTTTCATTGGTCATTGTATGTTCATAGTATTGCTATGCATGTTCATTACATTTTAGGTCTAGGCCATATTGGTATTGCCATGCATATTGGGTCTTAAATCATATTGGTATTGCCATTCATTGCTATGCTACTTAGGTCTTAGGTTACATTAGCATTTTCATGCATATTCATAACATATTAGGTCCAAGTCATATTTGCATTATCAAGCATTGCATGCATATTAAGTTAGGATAGCATTTATTGCCATGCAAACTCATGCTAGGCATTTAGGTTATTTTGAATTGTCATGCATTTCCTTTACCATTTAGGCTTTAGACCATGCATTTCATACATTTCATTTGTTGTATGTTCATGCATTCCATGCCATTTCCACATGATTTATGACTTAGGTCAATCAATGGCTCAAAGTCATGCTCTCTTGAGCATACTTGTGAAAAATTAAAGGGTTGTCAAATTGATTATTCTACCTTTGTGATTTTTTTTACTTAGCCAATTTTTATCCAAGGTTTTTAAATGTTTTAGCTACTATCATTAGGTCTTCAGGGTGATCTCCAACAATTTTTACTTTGATTTTTGAATGACTTTATCAAAGGCAAAAAATGTGTTTTGACAAAACAGTTTTTTTCACCCACTACTCAAACTTCTCCGATTTGTCTGGCAATCATCTTTAATAAAAAAAATTAAGCTATTTTTTTATCATATAGTTTTACATGTTCTGAGTCTCCAGTATTTGTTTTAGATTTTTTTTGAATTTTTAAAAATAGGCTAAAAAATCGTGTGTCAAAACTGGACAGTAGAGGCAGATTTGAATTCAAAAGGAAAAACAATGGTTGAATTTGGCTAAGGCATTTAGAGGGGGTTGGGTAGAAGCTTTAGCTACTGTCTTAGGGTAGTTTCTAAGCCTTTTTAAACTTTAAAAATGATTTTATAAATCTCGGGTTAAGGGTGGTCAAGTCCGGGATTTTAAACTTAGGAAATTAGTGCCATTTTAAAAGAATTTGGTAAGGGTTTTAATCTTTATTCAAGTTTTTCTTCTAAATTGTTTTCAAACAATCACAAAGTTTTTTTAGGAAATCTAATTTTAGATATTTTCCTAAGGTCGCCGGATATCTTTTTAGATATACGGATTTCTTTATTTAGAGGAAAAAATACATTTTCATGCATTGCATTTTCCATGTTCATATATTTTATTTAATATGTGATTTTGCTATGATATTTTTCATGGTATTATTATTACTTTGATTTACATTTTATGATGTTATATTGTTTGCCATATGATTTTCAATATTTCATGATATCCCATATTTTTATTTAGTCATTTATTTTTGTCACATTATTTAGCATATACTATGTTCATGCATTTTTATTTTATTTTCATGCATATTTTATGATAACATTATTTTATGTTTCATGTCATTTCATCATATTCCATGTCATTTAGGTTATATTATTTAGAATATGCCATGTTATTTAAAATATTCCATATCATTTAAAATTGCTATGTCATTTAAATCATTTTATCTCATTTAGAATATACCATGATACTTAGGATTTTTCATTTCATCTAGAATATACTATGCCATTTAAATTATGTCATATCATTTAGGTTGTATTATATTATCTAGACTTTGTTATGTCATTTCATTTATGTCATACATATTCATGTTCATATTTTTAAATGTTTTGAAAAAGATAATGATTTTCAATAAAAATAAAGATATTCCCGAGTTAAAATAATTCATGAGTTCTCTACCGGGTTTGCTGGAGGGAATATCATCAATTATCATTAATAAAGAAATATCTTTCTTTCAAAAAACGAGAATGATTCGAAAAGTTTTCCAAATGAATAAAAATGTCTATATTTTGCCGATTTTGTAGGGGAATATAGGAAAATTTTGAATTAATAAATTTCGGATTATTTTCAATTAAAAATGGAATTATTTTTCTTAAAATTGGGAATTAACTTGAAATACTAAATTAAAAACCAACTTTTTACCGAGACTTGAGATAACATATGATTAATAAGGTACCGTTTTATACGAGCGTTGTGGGGGCGCTAATCCTTCCCCGCACGTAACCTAGTCCCGAACCCGATTCTTCGATTTTCTCTGGTTTATAACGTAGACTTGAAATTGGTTTTAAAAATATTTTAATTAATTTTAAAATATTTTATAAAACCAGTTTTAATAGGTGGCCGATCACACCTAGCTAAAAAAGGTTGGTGGCGACTCCATGTCTTTTTACGAGGCCGTTTTCATACCCTCGACCTTTTATTTCAATCTAGAGGAATTAAGTCGTTTTTTTCTTTGCTTCTGTTTCAGTCCTCACTCGAACGACTCCCCGCGATCGGGATCACGTATCAACAAGCAAGATAAGAACTCTCAGTGTGAGAGCCTTCCCAAATTCCTCAACGTCCAGGCGGAATTTGGAAAGGATCTCTTCACTTGAAAATTCTCGTCAAAATCTTCGAAATAAAATATTATTTTTCTATGAAAATACCTAGATTCTTCCAACATCTAGGCAAGAACCCATTTATTACCTTAATTTTAAAAATTATTTTTACTTAAAAACAATTAGCAAATTTATTGATGTCAAATAATAAAATATTTTAAATATAATTAAATTATTTATATATTATTTCTTATCAAAATATATACAAATAAGCATAAAAACAAAATTCAAAGAGAAGAAAATCATACCCCAAAAACCGAAAGTTCGAAAGCGAAATTGGTTGCCGGGTTGAGCTTCTCTCACGAATAAGCCGCAAGTCTTTTTTATTTTTTTTTCTTTTCTTTTCTTTCTTTCCTTTTCTTCTTTCTTTTCTTTCTTTCCTTTTCTTTTCTTTCTTTCTTTCCCTTCTTCCTTCTTCCTTCTTTCCTTTTCTTTCTTTCCTTTTCTTTTCTTCTTTCCCTTCTTCCTTCTTTCCTTTCTTTTCTTTCTTTCCTTTCTTTTGTTTCTTTCCCTTCTTCTTTCCTTTCATTTTCTTTTTTTTTTCTTTTTTTTTCTTTTTTTTCTTTCTTTCTTTCCCTTCTTCCTTCTTTCCCTTCTTTTCTTTTCTTTCCTTTCTTCTTTTCCCCCTTTCTTTCCTTTCACTCCTCTCCAGACCGGGTCAGGCACGGACCTGGGTTGACCCGCGGGTCAAACGCACGGGTCCAGGCCGACCCGCCTTAGGGGAGTATAAAACCCCTTTATTTTTTCCTCATTTTCTCCTCTTCTCTCTCTCTACCCTCTCTTTTTCTCTCCCTTCTCTCTACCCCCAACAGCCAACCCATAAACCACCATGGAAGCCCAAATTTCAACGGTCGGCAGCTGTGTTGGCCGTCGTTTGTCATCGTCGGTCGCTGATCACCAGCGATCATTTTGCTCCAAAACTTCACCGAATATTCTTCTCACCCTCCTCTTTCCTTTCCTTAGATTGGTTTCGCCAAAAAAAAGTCCCATAAAGCCTAGATCTAGATTTTAAACATGAACCTTCAACCCCATATCTAGAGGCCATCCACCGTTGGATGGGGCTCAAACTCCAGCCGAGCCTTCCTCTTCCCCAACCCAACCTTTTAACCGCTGGAATTCGCTAGATCAGTCCCTCACCCCTATGAACCGAAATAAACCCGAAACTAAACCCTTGGTTTTTGTGGGTTTTTTTAATTATTTTATGTTTATTGTGTTTTGGTTTTTTTGTGTGTTGTTTCTTTGTATGTTGCTTGTGGATTGTACGTGTGCGTGTGAGATACAGAGAGCGGGTGGGTGAGGGTTTCGGTGGTTGTGGTTTTGGCAGTAGAGAGGCCCCTCTCTATGTCGATGATTATATTGGAGAGGGCTCGGGTCTGCTGAGGTCTCGGGTATGAATGTTTGGTGATGGTGGGGTGGTGGCCGAAATCCACCCTCTTCTTTCTGGTGTGAACCGATGACCTTTTAAAAGGCAATGCCCCCCCCCCCAATTTTCGCTAGATTCGGGCTGCAAAAATAAGGGTTGATTGAGTGTGCAAGAGGTTGACTGGTTCAGTGTGCAAGGGCAGGCTTAGGGTGGCATGGAAGGGAGAGGGCTGGCAGCGTGATTCAAGCTCCCAGCCATCCTCTCCCTCTCCCTCTTTTTTATTTTTTTTAATTTAAAATTTATATTTAAAATATTACTAAAAACCTGGAGAAAATAATAATAATAAAAAGTTCAATTTGAACAAAATTAATAAATCAACTTGGTTAAGACAAATGGACTCGACCGATGAGATCGGATTAGCGGACAACGATCAATCAACTTGATTTATTATTGGACTTAACTCGGACAAAATTAGGTTACTACATCTGCCCCTCTTTGCTCATTTTTGAGAATCAAAGATAAGGCAAAGACAAAAGTAACAATTTTGTCTTGGATCATGGATCAACATTGAATTTAAGAATTGATTTATCAAACTGCTCATTTAATGAGAGGCTATAAAATTTTGAAATTAAACACTCCTCTAATGAGAGGCTTGACAACTTTAAAATTAAATGCTCATCTAATCAGAGGCTTAACAACTTTAAAATTAAATGCTACTCAAACTAGAGGCTCAACAACTTGAAATTAAACGCTCCTCTAATCAGAGGCCCAACAACTTGAAATTAAATTCCCCTTAAATCAGAGGCTCAACAACTTTGAAATTAAATGTTCAGAATTTTTTTAGATTAGTTTGGCCACAACGCACATCACATTCTACTCATTTTCTACCTTTAGTCTTACGAAAATGAATACTCATTCCCAGATATCACCACCGAAAGACTTAGAACTTAAAAATTCTGGATGTCACCACCAGAAGCTTCGGATATCACCACCGAAGACTTGTTAAAACAAATTTTCTTATTAGATGCTTCGAATATCGCCACCAAAGACTTAACAAAATGAAATTTCTCATCAAATGCTTCAGATATCGCCACCGAAGACTTGACTAAACAAAATTTCGGACATCACCACCGGAAGCTTTAGATATCGCCATCGAAGACTTATCATAACCAAATTTCAGATATCACCACTGAAAGCTTCAGATATCGCCACTGAAGAGTTTACTAAACAAAATTTCAGATATCACCACCGGAAGCTTCGGATATCGCCACTAAAAACTTATGAAAATGATATTCCCTTTCAGATGCTTCAGATGTCACCATCAAAGACTTGACATAAGAAATTCTGGATATCACCACCGAAAGCTTCAGATATCATCACCGAAGACTTGTCAAAATAAAATTTCGAGATAAGGTAAAAGCGACTACAATAATTTTTAAAGTTTGGCTCTCGAGGAAGTTTTTTTCTTTTTTTTGAATTGATTGATTAATTTTGTTTGAAAATAATCTAGACAAAACCAGAATCTGAAAAAATGACTTTGGCAAAACCAGAAGTCGAAAAAGTGATCTGGGCGAAACCAGTACCAAGTGATTAACCTTGAAGGGGTGTCCTGGGCGAAACCAGAAGTCGGAAGAGTGACCTGGGCGAAACCAGAAGTTGGAAGAGTGACATGGGCGAAACCAGTAGTCGAAAGATGACCTGGACAAAACCAATATCAAAAAATGACTTGGGCGAAACCAGAAGTCTAAAAGTGACTTGGGCGAAACCAGTAGTCGAAAGATGACCTGGGCGAAACCAGTAGTCGAAATATGACCTAGGAGAAACCAGAAATCTGAACGTGATTCTAATGTTTGATTGAAGATCTTGACTTGAGCCAATCTGACAAGGCTTAATTTTTTTTCTGCGCCAGCTATATTGGGCTTAACCTAATCTAAATGCCAAGTTCACTTGGTTTAAATCATTTCTCTGCCAACTACATTAGGCTTAATCTCCTCTAAGGTGCCAACTTCACTGGGCTGAAATCATTTATGTGCCAGCTACATTGGGCTTATACTCATCTAAGGTGCCAATTTCACTTGGCTTAAATCATTTATGTGCCAACTATATAGAGCTTAAACTCATCTAAGGTGCCAACTTCACTGGGCTTAAATCATTTCTGTGCTAGCTACATTGGGCTTAAACTCATCTAAGGTGCCAACTCCACTAGGCTTAAATCATTTCTGTGCCAGCTACATTGGGCTTAAACTCATCTAAGGTGCCAACTTCACTTGGCTTAAATCATTTTTGTGCCAGCTACATTGGGCTTAAACTCATCTAAGGTGCCAACTTCACTGGGCTTAAATCATTTCTGTGCCAGCTACATTGGGCTTAAACTCATCTAAGGTGCCAACTTCATTGGACTAGAATCATTTCTGTGCCAGCTTACATTGGGCGTAAACTCATCTCGTGCCAACTTCACTAGGCTTAAACCATAACTGTGCCAGCTACATTGGGCTTAACCAACTAAGATGCCAACTTCAATGGGCTTACTTCACAACTGCTAGCTTACATTGGGCTTAACCAACTAATATGCCAACTTCACTGGGCTTACTTCACAACTGCCAGCTTACATTGGGCTTAACCATATCTTTTCTTTTGAAAAACTCCTCCTTTGAGGCTCCACAACTTTAAAAATTTCTCATTCGCAAAAGTCTCAACACTTTGAAATATTCATTTCTATTTTTTTTCGTCATATTCAAAAATTCTCAACATTTTTCCATTTCATCGTTTCGAAAATTTCTCATGACTCATTTATTTTCTTCAGAACATCCCTTTTTCTTTGCTTTTACTTTGATAGACTCTTTCCTCTAATCTTAAATCCAACATTTCATCTTTCTTTCTTTTTTTCCTCAACTTTCATCTTCTCTGTCTTCAAAAAACCTATCTTTTTTTTCTCTCATATTTTCAATTTTTTCAAAATTGAAAAATGAAACGAGTTCGACTTTGCAAAAAAACTCATCTTTAAAAAATGGTGCCTGAAGGTATTGAAAAATATCATTTTGAAATATGATACCCAGAGATTTTGAAAACAAATGCCGGGAGGTCTTAAACAAGTGTTTCTTCTTTGAAAATGATGCCCGAAGGTCTTATCATGATTTTGAGAATGGTGCCCGAAGGTCTTATCCATGATTCTTGAAAACGTCGCTCGGAGGTCTTATCCACGATTTTGAGAATGGTGCCCAGAGGTCTTATCCATGATATTTGAAAATGTCGCCCGTAGGTTTTGACAAAGGTTCCCGGAGGTCTTGAAAGTGGTGCCCGGAGGTCTTGGTGATCATACCTGAAAATCTTTCACAATCATATCTTTGAAGAAAGTCTTACTGAAGGTTCAAATTCAAATGTCAAAATTCCAAATAGCCAATGTCATGCACGAAATGCAATACATATAGCGAATGTCATGCGATGCCAATATAAACAGATGCATATGCCCCCAAATAATGCATTCGCAAGTACCCATGAATAAATGCAGATGCTTCCTGAAATTATGCAGATGCAGAGATCCTCGAATGATGCAAATGCTTCATGGAATGATGCAGAAATCAATAATGTCGCAAATGCTCATGAAAAGATGCATATGCAAATATCTTCAGTTGATACAAATGCTTCTTGATGCAAATGCAGATGTCTTCGAATTGTCTTTAATGGTTTACATGTTTGTGATTCGTGAATGGTGTAACTGCAATTACCAAGCAATAATGAAGATGCAATGATCTTGGAAATGATGCAATTGCTCAAATGATGCAAATGAAAATGCCCACAAATATATGCTGTGAATGCCGATGATCAAAACTACCATGTAAGTGTCCACTAATGACGTCAATTCAATAATCTAAATTTTCTCTTCAATCCCTATGTCGCAACCTAAAAAATAACAAGTCTCATCGCGAGACATTACTCGTTAAGTGTGTCGTTAAGTGTGACATTGGGGAAACAGAGGAAAAGACGACTTAATTCCTCTAGAAATAAAATGAGGGTTTGAAAACAACCTCGAAAAAGAAATGAAGTCGCCACCAATCTTTTTTGGCTAGGTGTGATCGGCCACCTATTAAAACCGGTTTTGTAAAACATTTTAAAATTAATTAAAACATTTTCTAAAAACCAATTTCGAAGTCTGCGCTTTTAAACCAGAGAAATCAAAGAAGCGGGTTCAGCAGTCGGTTGCGTGCGAGGAAGGATTAGCACTCCCACAACGCCTGTATAATACAATACCTTTTTAATCCTGTGTTATCTTGAGTCTCGGTAAAAGTCGGTTTTAGATTTGGAATTTTAAAATAATTCCCAATTTAAAGAAAAATAATCCCATTTTTAATTTGAAAATGATCCGGAATTCATTAGCACAAAACTTTTCTATATTCCCCGGCAGACCCGGTAAAACATAAAAAAAATTTATTTATTTGGAAAATCTCTGAATCACTCTTTTTTGAAAGAAAGATATTCCGTTGTTAATGATAATTGATGATATCCTCCCTACCAAACCCGGCAGAGAACTCATAAATTATTTTAACTCGGGAATAACCTTGTTTTTAAAAAGCATGATTATCTTTATTGCATTAGATCATTTTTTTTAAAAAGATGATTATGAATATGCAAACCATTACTAATGACCTGGCAAAAGAGTGAATGACATGGCATATGGATTAATGACATGGCATGCTTGACATGGCAAAATCTAGATGTCATGGCATAATCTAAATGACATGGCAAAAGAATTAATGACATGGCATGCTTGACATGGCAATATCTAGATGACATGGTATAATCTAAATGACATGGCAAAATCTAGATGACATGGTATAATATAAATGACATGGTATAATCTAAATGACATGGCAAAATCTAAATGACATGGCAAAGGAAATTATGACAAGGGAAAAAGCACAAAATGACATTATCATAGAATATCCATGTTTATATCATAACCAAGATAACAACATGAAATTTAAATCAAAGAAATGACATCACTATTAAATATTCATATATATGGAATTTACATGACTAAGAAAGCAAAAATTAGATATCATGGAACATGCATTAACAAGGAAAATGCAATGCATGGAAATATATTTCTTCCATGAAGCAAGGACATCCGTATACCTAAAATGGTATCCGACTACCTTTGGAAGCGACCTAAGTTGGATTTTCTAATTTGGACTTGGGTTTAAAAAAATGGAATTTTTGGGATGAAAAAGGCCTCATGGCCGAACCCCCTCTCTTTAAAAGCTCTATTTTTCCTAGTTTTGAAATTCGGATTGATCACCCTTGACCCGACTCTTGTAAAATCAAATTTTATGATTGAAATGACATGGAAATCACCCTAAGACAGTAACTAATGTCCCAAATCAGCCTCCTCTTAACATACTAATAAAAACAAAAAATTATTATTTCTTGAAAACAAATCTGACTCCCACAACCAGTTTTGAAACCCGATTCTTTTTTATCCTTTTAGAAAATTTCAAAAAAATCTGAAAAAATTAGGGTAGACCTATAACGTGTTGATCTACATGGGAAAAAATCAGATTAATTTTTGGAGCATGGATACTATGACCGAATTAACATAAACAAAAAGTTACTATTTCTAAAAAACAACTCTGACTCTCACAGGCAGTCTTGAAAACCTATTTTCTTACCCTTCTAAACAAATTTAAGAAAAATCTGTAAACATTAGGGTAGACCTAGAACATGTTGACCTCCATGGGAAAAATCAGCTTAATTTTTGGAGAATGGATACTATGACCGAAATTTTACCAAAGTCAGAACAGTGAGTTAAAACTGCTTTGTCAAAATCCATTTTTTCAGCCATGATAAAAATATCTAAAAATCGCGAAAAAAAAACCATGGCATCCCCTAAATGACTAATGCATGTGGTAAAAAATCATATTATTTTGACCATCGGTGAGTAATGAAAAAAAATCACAAAGTCAGAATACCCAATCCAAACTATTAATTTTCCACAAGCATGCTTAAGAGAGCTTGACTTTGAGCCATTGATTGGCTTAAATAAAAAAATATAATGGGGAATGTATGAAATGCATGAACAAACAGCAAGTTAAATGTATGAAATAAGTGGCATGGCATATGCATGACCTAGGTTCTAATGGAAAATGTCATGGCATGTGAAAAATGGCCTATGACATGGAAAATGTCATGGCATGTGAAAATGAACTAATGCCTAAATGATGTAGAACATAGTATAGCAAGGATGCTAAATGACATAGCCACAAAATGCAAAGGCATGGATAACTTGGTATGAACAAAATAGTATGGCAAGAATACACATGAAAATAAATAATAAAAACAGCAAGTTAAAGTAAGCAAATAAAGAAAATAGAGGTGAGCTCCATGGTTGGTACCTTGGACATAGTCCTCCCTTAACTATAATCTCTTGATTTTATCAAGGTCATGAAGCCTTTCCACCTCTTTATTTTTGAAAACTAAACCATCAAAAAAAGTTGTTCTACCACAACCAATGTAAGAATAAAATCAAACACAAGGTGAGCACAAAAATGGCCTATTCGGCCAAGGTAAAAGAAATGGTAAAAAAATGTTTTTGATGAAAAGAAAAGATGAAAACCTTAAAAAAGAACTTTCAAAACCTTATTTACATAAGAAAAGGATTGGAAATCACATGGAAAAGAAAAATAAACATGGAAAGCAAAGAAAAGTGCAAGAGAGGGGTGCCAATGGCTATCTTCAAAGCTTTCTTTCAAGCTTGCTTTCTCTTCAAAAAATTTCTTTCTTTCCTCCAAGTTTAGCTACTGCCCTCCCCTTGTAAAATGACTAACTAATATGAAAAAATAAAAGATCCCCCTCTCTCTATATCCCTTGGTCGGCTGCCTTCTCCCTCTGAGATGTGCTCATCTTTTTTTAAATCAAAGACATGTGGCACCATCACATGGTATACTAGCCAAATAAAATAAAAATGCAATCTTACAACCTCATCTTAGCCATTGATCAAAATGATCAGCCTTCCCCTCATGAGTTGGCTAAAAATGCTAGCTAAGAATGTGCTCATCCTTTTACAAAATATCTTGGCCACTTGGCATCATCACATAGGAACTAACCAAAGATTAATAATGTCTTCTTGCAATTTAATCTTGGCCATTGAATGAAATTGATCAAATCTCAGTCCTCATTTCATCATGAGCTGGCCGAATGGCCTAGAATGTTCCAGCAACTTCATCATTTTTAATTGCAAAATGGCCCTTTTCGGTTTCTTCGATAAAATTGCATTTTGGCCTCCAAACTTAATTTAATTACAAACGGACCCCAATTTTGGATTTTATTTCTCCAATCCCTCCAAATAAATAAAAAAATCTGTTATGGAGATTTTCATAATTTTTGGAGCTCGTTTTCTATTTTTCCCGGATTTTTCATTAAAATTGCGGATTAGGCCTCCCTGAACTTTGCCTTTTTTCAAATAAGCTCCAATTTGAGATTTCTATTTTCCAATACCTCCAAATCAATATAAAATTCAGTTCTAGAAGATTTCATAATTTTACGAGCTCGTTTCCTATTTTTTCGAATTTTTCTTTAAAAGTTTCTTTTTAGTGCCTCTCAAACTTCACCTATTTCATTTGAGCTCCAATTCTGGATTTTTCTTGTCCAATACCTTCCAAATAATATAAAACTCAAATCTGGAAGTTTTCATAATTTTTCGAGCTTTTTCCTATTTTTCCCGAAATTTTCTTTTGGAATTTCGGATTAGTGCACCCAAACTGTCTTTTTCATTTGAGCTCAGATTCCGGATTTTCTTTCTCCAATACCTTCCATACAATATAAAATTCAAATCTGGAAATTTTCATAATTTTCTGAGCTCGGGATCTATTTTTCTCGATTTTTCCAAGATTGCCCTTTAACCATCGAAACCTCGATTTTACTCAGAACGGGTCCGATTTTTGGATTTTCTTTTTCCATTGCCTTTTTTATATATTGAATTGGAGTTGGCCCGAAAACGCCCAATTTTTACGATTGAGTTCCTCTTCAATTTGTTCTTTTTCGTTTTTCCAATATCGGGCTCTTTTTTCCATTCTCTTCTAACCGGCTCTTCCTTGGGACCACTTCCAATTGGGACTTGGGATATTCTTGTTTATTCATTCTCCATCAACTAGGGGCTTTAATTTTACCGAATCGGGCCATCTCTGTAGTTTTTCCCAAATTTGTCGAATTGGGTATTCCCCTACCCTGAATTTCCGTAATCCATCTTCCGAACTCTATATCTTCTGTTGTAGACCTCTGATTATCAAAATTCTTTCATCATTGTTCAATTAAGCCTTGAATCTTGATTTTGACTGAGTGTTGACTTTTTGGGGTTGATTTTTTCAAAGTTGACTTTTTATGAGTTGACTTTTCGTGTTGAACTCCGAATTTCAAGTCTTGGAGAACCATCTGTGGGATGAGGGGAGTTTCTTTGCATTTTGATAAGTACAGAAGGAACTTACCTGGTTTAGGGGCCCGAACAAAATTAGGTGTCTACAGCTGTCCCTCTTTGACTATTACTGAGAATCAAGAATCAAGCAAAAACTAATAGACTACCATTTTGTCCGGGTGTGGAGGTCATCTACGTAAAGAAAATATATATTTTTTATTTTCATTTTTTTGATTTTTTTGATTTTTGATTTTTGATTTTTGATTTTTTTTTGAAAAGCAGAAAATTAAAAGATTTTGGTCTTGAATAGGGAATACCTTGATTGTAATATCAAGGCTCGATTCATCTCAAGGGAATGAATTCGACTTTTGAAAACAAAATAATACCTCGACATAAGTCTCGAAACTTTGACCCATTTAGAAAAAATGGATTCGATGAAAATACCTCGACGGTAAGTCTTGGGACTTCGACCCATTTAGAAAAAACGGATTCGATGAAAATACCTTGACATTAGGTCTCGGGACTTCGACCTATTTAGAAAAAACGGATTTGATGAAAATACCTCAATGGTAAGTCTCATGACTTCGACCCATTTAGAAAAAACAGATTCAATGAAAATACCTTGACGGTAAGTCTCAGGACTTCGACCCATTTAGAAAAAATGGATTCGATGAAAAATGAAAATACCTCGACGTAAGTCTCGAGGCTTCGACCAATTTAGAAAAAAGGATTCGATTTAAAAATGAAAATACATCGACATAAGTCTCGGGGTCTTCTTTTTCTTGTGCTAACCTTACTGGCAAAACCAAAAATTGAAACAGAATGGGTGAAACCAGTAGTCGGGTGACGACCTGGGTGAAGCTAGTAGTCGAAAGTGATCTAGGTGGAACCAATAATCGAAAAGTTATTTAGGAGAAACCATAGATAAGTTTTCAAAGAGATGACTTGGGCGGAACCAAAAGTCAAAAAGTTATCTATGCGAAACCATAGATAATTTTCAAATGAGATGACTTAGGCGGAACCAGAAGTCGAAAAGTTATCTAGGGAAAACCATAGATGATTTTTAAATAAGATAACTTGGGCGAAACCAGAAGTCGAGAAAGATCTGGATGATGCCAGAGATTGAAATGACCTGGGTGAAACCAAAAGTTGAGAAAGATCTGGATGGAGCCAGAGATTGAAATGATCTGGGTGAAACCAAAAGTCGAGAAAGATTTGGATGAAGCCAGAGATTGAAATGACCTGGGTGAAACCAAAAGTCGAGAAAGATTTGGATGAAGCTAGAGATTGAAATGACCTGGGTGAAACCAAAAGTCGAGAAAGATCTGGATAGAGCAAGAGATTGAAATGACCTGCGTGAAACCAAAAGTCGAGAGATATATGGATGGAGCCAGAGATTGAAATGACCTGGGTGAAACCAAAAGTCGAGAAAGATCTGGATGAAGCCAGAGATTGAAATGACCTGGGTGAAACCAAAAGTCGAGAAAGATCTGGATGGAGCCAGAGGTTGAAATGACCTGGGTGAAACCAAAAGTCGAGAGATATCTGGATGGAGCCAGAGATTGAAATGACCTGGATTAAATCAAAAGTCGAGAGATATCTGGATGGAGCCAAAGATTGAAATGACTTGGGTGAAACCAAAAGTCGAGAAAGATCTAGATGAAGCCAGAGATTGAAATGACCTGGGTGAAACCAAAAGTCAAGAAAGATCTGGATGGAGCCAGAGATTGAAATGACCTGGGTGAAACAAAAAGTCAAGAGATATCTGGATAGAGCCAGAGATTGAAATGACTTGGGAGAAATCAAAAGTCGAGAAAGATCTGGATGGAGCCAGAGATTGAAATTACCTGGGTGAAACCAAAAGTCGAGAAATATCTGGATTTTACCAGTGGTTGAAATGACCTAGGTGAAACCAAAAGTCGAGAAATATCTGGATGGAGCTAGAGATTGAAATCACCTAATCCTCGGTGTTCTATTCACCCTTTGTGCCTTCCTCTCCCATTATGACATCCATATTCGTCTCACCATGCACAAACAACAAATTATGGAATGTCGTCGAATCCTATAATGATAATCGCAATATGCATTCTCGTCATACCAGCTCGGGTATGGGAGCTGAATAGGCTCCACTGGAACTTTAGTGAGGAGTTGTTCTTCAACAAGCTGTGGTAACAATTTGGAGTAAGGCATGAGGAGTGGCTGAAACTGATCTCTTTTTTGGATGTTCTTCGGCTTACTCTGGTTGGCACGAGGTTGAAGATTTGCTGGATTTTGAGAGGCTATTGTGTACAAGGATGGACCTTGGGATATGTTGTTCATAGAAGGGCAGAATGGCTTGTATGAGAAAGGATTTTGTGTAAGGTGGTTAACGGTTGGGTAATACGGGTTGTACGTAAGGTAAGGCTTGTATGGGGAGGGATTCCCAAAAGTACGATTCTCGAGACTAACAGCATGTGTCTTGCCTTCTTTTTTCTTGACATGGGTTGTTTTCTTGGGAATGGTTCATTTACTGCCTTCCATCTTTCCATTCTTAATGGTTTTTTAAATCAATTCCTCGGAGATGACCATATTGGCGAAATTCTTGGTGGCATTACCCACCAACTTGTCATGAAATGGGGCTTTGAGAGTATCAACAAATAAAACCGTGGTCTCCTTATCGGTAAGAGGGGGTTGGACCTGAGTAGCTAGATCTCTCCACTTTGGCATACTGCTTGAAACTTTCTGTTGACTTTTGACCTTTTCTCCATATTCTGTAGAGACAATCGGAAGGTCTGGAACCATATCTGATACATGCTTGTATTGTTCTATGAAAGCCTTAGCCAAGTCCATCCATGTCTTGATCTTATTCTGACTGAGTTGGTTATACCAACGAGTTGTTGATCCGATCAAACTGTCTTGGAAATAATGGATCAATAGCTTCTTATTTTCATCATATCCGGTCATCCGTCGGCAGTACATTGTCAAATGTGCCGAGGGGTTACTAGATCCATCGTATTTCTCAAAATTCGACACCTTGAACTTAGGTGGGATTATAAGACCTGGGACTAGGCTTAATTCCTTGGCATCCAGACTACTAAACAGATCAACTTCTTCTACTAATCGTAGTCTATCTTCCAATAAACAAAATTTACTCTGTGTGTCTGTCAATTCGGCCCTTTTCATCTCGGCTATTTTCATTTTTTCTTGTTCAGCCAGGTCATCCAAGTCTGGGACTTTAATGGGTCGACCGGGATATTTCCAATATTCTTGCCAATCGGCACTTGATTCTGTGCTCCCACATGGGGCTAGACATATATGAATGGCATAGCAGCTGTCGGTAGTTGATTCTCAGTACTCTGTGATGATTGACCGTTTAACAGTACAGTCTCTGGTCGAGCACTTTGATTCTCTGCTTCTCTTCTTACTGTCGGATTCTCAACATGCCCCTTTTCCCGAAGTATAGCGGACATCATTTTCATCATTTTTGTCATCTGTTCTCTCGACTCTTCGTGGGTTTTTGCTAATTTTTCTTTCAATTCCCTTTGAGCCATTTCTAATGCTTCAATACGGGTAGATTGTTCATTATCCATAGCTCTAGCCTGCGTTACAAAGGTGTTCAGTATTTCTTATACCTCTGATTTGAAACAAAAATTTCTTCAAAGACTCTTTCAGCCAAGCCAACTTCTGTTTTATTCCCCCAAATGTGTTTCATGATGAATGAGCCATGAATGCGATATGATACCCATATGATGCATGTAAAGAATAAAGAAATTAATGCATGAACATATACAGAGAGATCATGCTAACTATGTTTGTCATGAATACAACCTGACGTCAACATGATACATGTAAAGACTGAATAAATTGATACACGGGTATATACAGATAATGACCACGTATGTCATAAATGTATTCTACAATGAATGATCATGCATGTTAGGACTTGCAACATGATGTCAATATGATGCATGTAAAGAACAAATCAATTAACACAAGGGTATATACAAAGAATGACCATGTATGTCACAAATTTATTCTACAATGAATGATCATACATGTTAGGACTGTAACATGATATCAAAGTGATACATGTAAAGAATAAATGAATTAACATGAGGGTATATACAAAAAAAAATTAATTAATGATTAAATGAAATTGATGGGACCCATCTTGATTAGTCAAAAATCTCATTATTCAAGATTTGCCCCCAAGTTTAATCCATAATTTTTGAAACATGTTTTCCCCGTAAAAATCAAAATATCATTTTCCAAAACCAATTTTTATTAAAAACTTTTTGGGTAGTGGGTCTTATTATGGCACGGGTGTTCAAATATTTATTCAACACTATCGGTCTGCAATTCTTATTTAATCAATCAACATATGTTTATCCAATTAAAAAATGCGATTATTATCCTAGTGAAATCAAAATTGCAATGCTATATTCACATATGCATGAAATGTGCAAAATGCAAAAATGTTTGAAAAAATAATTTTGTTTTCAATTTCAAAAAGTTAGTGAACACTTGCCCCAACAATATCAACTCACTTAGGCATCACGATGCCTTCGAGGTGGGGTATTAAACTTATTACAGGCGATGTACGTTCATCGTTGCCCGACCTACAATGCTTACTCAAAATGTAGAAATAAATAGCAAAGGATCGAAAGCATTCCTTCATGTGTTTCTAACTTCGGTGCATCTAACGAAAATCCGGCATGGCTTCGCCTAGGTTCACTATATGAGGGTGAATCGGTTCTAAAGGCCCCGAATTGTTCCTTACTATAGCCGGAGAAGGCTAGTAAGGCACCCCAATTAAAAGCGGGTTCAATTCGTTCGAGTATATTTTCCTAGCCCATGCGGATTGTTAATCACGAAGGCGTAGGTATTTTAGTACTCCAAAAGTGTTTCACTAGCCCATGCGGATTGTTAATCACAAAGGCTTAGTTACTTTGCTTCCACCTAAAAGGACGGAACCCGGGTATAGGGCTCATGTTATGCAAATGCACGTGTAGTGTGTGAGTAGGAACAACAAACCTTTCACCACCTATTCTACAACCTCTATCCTAAATGCCCCAACAATTTATTGAAAGAACGTTCAAGAATAGTGTAACGCTAATACCAACAAGCAATTATAACATGCAACATTAAATAACTAGAGAACAATAATAAAATGCATGTGAACGACTATGAACATATTTAAAACATTTTATTATTTTCAAAATTCTCCTTATTTAAAAAAAAAATATGGGAATTAAAATTAAATACCAACTAAAAATCGACAAACCGAGACTTTTGATAACACACAACCAATTTTAGGCCTGACCCTTTAAAAGCGTCCCCAGTGGAGTCGCCAAGCTGTCGCAACCTAAAAAATAACTAGTCTCATCATGAGACATTACTTGTTAAGTGTGACATTGGGGAAACAGAGGAAAAGATGACTTAACTCCTCTAGAAATAAAATGAGGGTTTGAAAACAACCTCGAAAAAGAAATGGAGTCGCCACTAATCTTTTTTGGCTAGGTGTGATCGACCACCTATTAAAACCGATTTTGTAAAACATTTTAAAATTAATTAAAATATTTTTTAAAAACCAATTTCGAAGTCTGCGCTTTAAAACCAAAGAAATCAAAGAAGCGGGTTCGGGAGTCGGTTATGTGCGGGAAAGGATTAGCACCCCACAGCGCCCGTATAATACGGTACCTTATTAATTGTGTGTTATCTCGAGTCTCGATAAAAGTCAGTTTTAGATTTGGCATTTTAAAATAATTTCCAATTTAAAGAAAAATAATCCCATTTTTTATTTTGAAAATGATCCGGAATTCATTAGCATAATTTTTTTTCATATTCCCCTGCAGCCCCGAAAAAACATAGAAATTTTTATTTATTTGAAAAATCTCTGAATCACTCTCTTTTGAAAGAAAGATATTCCATTGTTAATGATAATTGATGATATCCTCCCCGGCAAATCCAGTAGAGAACTCATGAATTATTTTAACTAGGGAATAGCCTTGTTTTTAAAAAGCATGATTATCTTTATTGCATTAGAAATCATTTTTTTTATAAAAAAAATATGATTATGAATATGCAAATCATTACTAATGACATGGCAAAAGAGTGAATGACATGGGATATGGATTAATGACATGGCATGCTTGACATGGTAAAATCTAGATGTCATAGCATAATTTAAATGACATGGCAAAAGAATTAATGACATGGCATGCTTGACATGGCAACATCTAGATGATATGGTATAATCTAAATGACATGGCAAAGTCTAGATGACATGGTATAATCTAAATGACATGGCAAAATCTAAATGACATTGCGAAGGAAATTATGACAAGGCAAAAAGCACAAATTGATATTATCATAGAATATCCATGTTTATATCATAACCAAGATAACAACATGAAATTTAAATCAAAGCAATGACATCACTATGAAATATTCATACATATGGAATTTACATGACTAAGAGAGAAAAATTAGATATCATGGAACATGCATGAACATGAAAAATGCAGTGCACGAAAATGTATTTCTCCCATGAAGCAAGGACATCCGTATACCTAAAAAGGTATCCTACTACCTTTGGAAGAGACCTAAATTGGATTTTCTAATTTGGACTCGGGTTTAAAAAAATGGAATTTTTGGGATGGAAAATGCCTCATGGCCAAACCCCCTCTCTTTAAAAGCTCTATTTTTCCTAGTTTTGAAATCCTTATTGACCACCCTTGACCCGACTTTTGTAAAATCAAATTTTATGATTGAAATGATATGAAAATCACCCTAAGACAGTAACTAATGTCCCAAATCAGCCCCCTCTTAAAATACTAATAAAAACATAAAATTATTATTTCTTGAAAACAAACCTGACTCCCACAACCAGTTTTAAAACCCGATTTTTTTACCCTTTTAGAAAATTTCAAACAAATCTGAAAAAATTAGGGGAGACCTATAAGATGTTGATATACATGGGAAAAATCATCTTAATTTTTGGAGCATGGATACTATGACCGAATTAACCAAAACAGAAAGATACTATTTCTAAAAAAACAACTCTGACTCTCATAGGCAGTCTTGAAAACCTATTTTTTTACCCTTCTAAAAAATTTCAAAAAAATTTGTAAATATTAGGGTAGACCTAGGATATGTAGAACTCCATGGGAAAAAATCAGCTTAATTTTTGGAGCATAGATACTATGACCGAAATTTTACCAAAGTCAGAACAGTGAGTTAAAACTGCTTTGTCAAAAGCCATTTTTTCAGCCATGATAAAAAAATCTAAAAATCGTGAAAAAAATACCATTGCATCCCTTAATTGACTACTGCATGTGGTAAAAAAATCATATTATTTTGACCATGGCTGAGTAATGAAATAAAATCAAAAATTCAGAATACCCAATCTAGACTATTAATTTTCCACAAGCATGCTCAAGAGAGCTTGACTTTGAGCCATTGATTGGCTAAAATCAAAAATCAAGTGGGGAATGTATGAAATGCATGAACAAACAGCAAGTTAGATGTATGAAATAAGTGGCATGGCATATGCATGACCTAGGTTCTAAGTGACATTACAAAATAACCTAGAATGCTAAATGATATGAAAAAATGACATGGCATAAAAAATGACCTAATGCCTAAATGACATGGAAAATGTCATGGCAAATGAAAATAACCTAAAGTCTAAATGTCATGGAAAATGACATGTCACATGAAAAATGACCTAATATCTAAATGATATTGAAAATGTCATGGCATAATGAAAAATAACCTAAAGTCTAAATGTCATGGAAGATGACATGTCATGTGAAAAATGACCTAATATCTAAATAACATGGAAAATGTCATGGCATAATGAAAAATAACCTAAAGTCTAAATGTCATGGAAAATGACATGTCATATGAAAAATGACCTAATATCTAAATGTCATAGAAAATGTCATGGCATGTGAAAAATGGCCTAATGCCTAAATGACATGGAAAATGTCATGGCATGTGAAAAATGGCCTAACGCCTAAAAGACATGGAAAATGTCATGGCATGTGAAAAATGGTCTAATCTAAATGACATAGAAAATGTCATAGCATGTGAAAAATGGCCTAATGCCTGAATGACATGGAAAATGTCATGGCATGTGAAAAATGGCCTAATGTCTAAATGAAATGGAAAATGTCATGGCATGTGAAAATGAACTAATGCCTAAATGATGTAGAACATAGTATAGCAAGGATGCTAAATGACATAGCCACAAAATGCAAAGGCGTGGATAACTTGGTATGAACAAAATAGTATGGCAATAATACACATGAAAATAAATAATAAAAACAGCAAGTTAAAGTAAGCAAATAAAGAAAATAAAGGTGAGCTCCATGGTTGGTACCTTGGACATAGTCCTCCCCTAACCATAATCTCTTGATTTTATCAAGGCCATGAAGCCTTTCCACCTCTTTATTTTTGAAAACTAAACCATCAAAGAAAGCTATCCTACCACAACCAATGTAAGAATAAAATCAAACACAAGGTGAGCACAAAAATGGCCTATACGGCCAAGGTAAAAGAAATGGTAAAAAAATGTTTTTGATATTTTTTGATGAAAAGAAAAAATGAAAACCTTAAAAGAAAACTTTCAAAACCTTATTTACATAAGAAAAGGATTGGAAATCACATGGAAAAGAAAAAGAAACATGGAAAGAAAGAAAAATGCAAGAGAGGGGTACCAATGGCTACCTTCAAAGCTTTCTTTCATGCTTGCTTTCTCTTCAAAAAATTTCTTTCTTTCCTCCAAGTTTAGCTACTGCCATCCCCTTGTAAAATGACAAATTAATATGAAAAAATAAAAGATCCTCCTCTCTCTATATCCTTTGGTCGGCTGCCCCCCTCCCCCTAAGATGTGCTCATTTTTTTTTAAATCAAAGACATGTGGCATCATCACATGGTATACTAGCAAAGAAAATAAAAATACAATCTTGCAACCTGATGGAGACTCAATTAAGAGTTGTAAACCCAAGTGCAGGTTATGTTCAAGTAATAAATTCTCGGGTGTCCGAGGTCGAACCACAGGGAAGCGTATTAGTAAGTATAAGTTTATAAATATATAGACAAAGAAAGTAAACAAGATATTAGGGAATCAACAACAAAATAAGATAAACAAGATATTAGAGAACAAAATAAACAAAATATAAAAGAAATTAAACAAGATATAAAAAACAATAAGAAAAGATGTTGAGGTTAGAGAATCCACTCTTGGTGTTATGCTAAGATTAATCTTGTTTTATTACACAATTGAAATCCACACATAAAGGAGGTTCCAATCGGAAGGTTTAGCAATTCAGTCCAAATTGTCCAACGTCCATAGCATATGATATTATGTTCATTTGGTATCCTCAAAACTCAAAAAAAGAGTCCAAGCATTCCTTATGCCAAGGTATATGTCTACAACAAATCAAGGTTATGAAACCAAGCATTTACTGTGCCATTTTCCTTGTCAATAATGAATCAAGATCCCTACTTTGTAAGTATGATTTTAAACCAAAAGAAAATATTATCTATACTAGTGTTTATAAATGATGATTCATTTTAGCTCATGTTTAAGAGACTAACCTTAGCATTTACCAAAAGCTTCACCTCATCACCTCAACAATATGATTAGCAACACATACTAGATATGAATAAAATGAAAAGAAATGTAAGAAACATAAGTAAATAAAGAAAAAGAAAACTAGAGAAAGGAAAGAAGAAGAAAACTTAGAGAATTTTATTACAATGGCTAATATCCTCCCAATCTATAATGATACTCTTACAATCATCCAAGGCCCTCTATTTATACACATTTTGGAGAGCTAAATGACAAGAGACAAGCTTTATAAATTTCAAAGGTAGGTATAATAGGTGGGTGCATTTTTCTAACAATTTTCGTCATATTGTATGACAATTCTGATCAGCCAGCTTGATGGTCGATTTTGTCAATGTTGGAGGCTCGATCTGATCAAATGGTCTTCTAGAAAAATATACCCCTATCAGCTACTGATCCATAGCCGTTGGAATCAGATCATTTGCTCAAGTGGATCGGAAGATATGGTCAAAATACCAAAACAGGTCGGCACAGACGTCATTGCATATCAGCCAACTTGATGGTCGATTTCGCTAGGGAAAACGACTCCGTTTCAAGAAGTGTAAAACATGAAAAAGATAGATATGCCTCTTAACTTTGCACTGTAAAAAATTCAGCCTTATTGCTTCAGTGAAACTCCAGATAGAGCTGATATGGCAAAAGGTGTCGGAACTGGAACTGAATTGGATTTGCCCTTAATTCTTGATTTAACCTAGTAATCTGAAATCACTCAAAGAAACTCATGAAAAACACCAAATTACATAACAATATAAAAGATCATAAACACAAGTAGACTAAGCAATAATAACTCGTATTTGACACAAAACAATAATAAAACATAACTAAAAACTATATAATTATACGAGTTATCACACCCCCACACTTAGATTGTTGCTAGTCCCTAGCAACGACTCAATAAAAATAAAATAAGAAAATCTAATCTAATCCATTTTCGTAGGAAATCACGGTGGCACTTAGCATGTGACACAAGCCTTTAAACCCCTAGGTGTCCCTAGTGGACGAGTTTAGTCTCGTGAGGGTTTGCTAGAACGATACCCACAAACATTGAAAAACTAAAATATAAGTAAACTACATTCACTAAAAATATCTACTCCTAATCCTTTCAATATAAATTAGAGACAATCCTTGAACAAGTCTTATAAACTAATCAATAGCTCAAAGAATTTCACAAAAAATCATGCTTGAATGTAAATAAATGAGTTAAGCCAATATTAACATAACATATTTCAATCAAAATAGTGCATATTCAACTTAATCTCAACTTCTCACTATACTCTCATGATTTTCACTCTTTAAAGTAGTGGTAAAGTGTTTACACTCAATCAATCTCATGAAAACAGTTCTACCATATGCTTGCTTGTCCACCTATTCTCCACTATTTAGATCATACAACTTCATAAATCAAGAGGTCTTTTTTCAAGGTTGTAATGGGGCCAAAGGGTTATAATGTGGTTAAAGAACAAAAGGATAAAGATATCACAAAGGTTCCAAAGAGTTCATAGAGTTTAGAGACATAATAAGATCATACAAATAAAACTTCTCAAAACTCTTATAAAGCACATAATAACATAGGCTAAATATTCATATTGAGCCTTTGCTTCATTCTAACCAACTTTGTAACATCTTTTTCTTTACTTTAACTAGAAGTTCAAGAGAAGATTTTTTTTTTTTTTAATATGGGAATGTATTTGACAATGATCCCTTTCTTTTTCTCTTGACTTTTTCTTTTCTTTTCTTCCCCCACACTTATCTTTTGTTTCCAACCCAAATTTTTAACTAAAAATATCCCTTGTTTTTTTTTTTTTTTTGCAATATGTCTCAAAATATATAATCCATCTTTAGAACAAGGGTTATATTTAGGCTAGGTGTAAGTTGTGGTTACCAAATAAATAGCTTATTCAATGTAGGCTCAAATTGGCTCACTAGGGGTGTGTTCTCTTGGAACATCAATAAGGGATGGCTGTTTGGCCCTAGCTAAAAATCCTAATGCCTCTATCATATTCATGTTGTCACATGCATCAATATAGTCTCAACAAGGTCTAAAGCAAGTTCTAGAGAATCATGTAATCATAAGAGCACTCAAGAAAGAAATTAGATTGATTTGTATAATGTGTCAATCATTATAGGCTCAAAAACTCACAAGGATGATTATACAAGTCAGATTAAGTCTAAACATGCTTCTTTCTCAATCAACATATCATATTAACATTGGCTCATAAAAAGATTGATATCAAGTTCAATTCTCATGAAAATCTTCTCACTAATAAATCTGTTTTAGACTTATGCAATTCATATCTCATCATAGTATTGAAAAGGAACTAAAACACACTAAAAATAATAATAAAGACTCATAAAAAAAATAGTAGACAAAAATAAAAGAAATCCTAAATCATTCCCCCCACACTTAATTCTTACATTGTCCTCAATGTAAGTCTATTAACCTAAAAGAAAGAATCATGTGTAAGAGAAAAGAACTAAAAACATAAGAATAGGAATAACTAAGACTCAAAACAAAACAAACTCATGCAACCTAAATAATCCTAAAATACTAAACAAAAATTAACAAGTAAACATAAAAAGATTAAAATCAAACTGACAAGGTATGTCTCAAGTCTCCCTTACTCAGACCTTGTTCAGAATGAATACTTCTAAATTGCTTAAAACACAACAAACTTTTTTTTTTTTTTTGAAGATTAGTAAAAATTATATTTACATCTAGTTATTTTCAAAACAAGGATCAGAAAGAAAAACAACCTCTTCTTGAGTAACATGATTTTCCAAAAAGAGTTTGAGTCTTTGTCCATTTACCTTGAATACGTTACCATTTTTAGGATTCTCAATGTCAACTGCTCCATAATGATACACATGTTTAACCACAAATGGGCCAGTCCATCTTGATCTCAACTTACCAGGAAATATGTGAAGTCTAGAATTATAAAGTAGAACTTTTTGCCCAACATCAAATGTTTTTCTTGAAATTAACTTGTCATGAAAGGCTTTAGTTCTTTCTTTATGAATTTTAGAATTCTCATATGCATCATTTCTGAGTTCTTCAAGTTCATTTATTTGTAATTTCGGTAAATTAGAAGCGTCATCAAGGTTTGAGTTGAACATTTTAATGGCCCAATATGCTTTATGCTCAAGTTCCACAGGTAAATGACAAGGTTTTCCATAAACTAGCCTATAAGGAGACATGCCCAATGCTGTTTTAAAAGCTGTTCGATAGGCCCATAATGCATCGTTTAAGTCTAAGAGACCAATCTTTGCGATTTGGATTAACCGTCTTTTCCAAAATTTGTTTAATCTCCCTATTTGCTAATTCTACCTGTCCATTTGTCTGCGGGTGATAAGGGGTTGCAACTTTGTGTGTAATGGCATATTTCTTCATTAATGTTTCAAAAACCTTGTTGCAAAAATGTGTTCCCCCATCACTTATGATAGATCGAGGAATTCCAAATCGACTCAAAATATTTTCTTTTAAAAATTTAATCACTGTTTTGTGATCATTATTTCGACATGGAATTGCCTCAATCCACTTTGAAACATAATCTATTGCAACTAAAATGTATAAGAAACCAAAAGATGGTGGAAATGGTCCCATGAAATCAATACCCCAACAGTCAAAAATTTCAATTACAAGAATTGGGTTCAAAGGCATCATGTTTCTTTTCGAAATGGAACCTAATTTTTGACAACTTTCACATGACTTGCAAAAATTATGTGCATCTTTGAATAAAGTTGGCCAGTAAAATCCACACTGTAAAATTTTTGCAGCAGTTTTCTTTGATGAAAAATGACCACCACATGCCTCGGAATGACAAAACTTAATTACACTACTTACCTCATTGTCGGGAATGCATCTTCGAAAAATCTGATCAGGACAATATTTGAACAAGTAAGGGTCATCCCAATAGAACTTCTTTACCTCATTCAGAAACTTCCTTTTATCTTGGGGGCTCCATTGAGAAGGAATTTTTCCTGTAGCAAGAAAATTAGCAATGTCAGCAAACCAAGGTGTCGTGGAGACAATTAGAAGTTGTTCATCAGGAAAAGTATCATTTATTGGTGAGGTTCCAAAAGATTCATCACAAACAAGTCTTGATAAATGATCAGCCACCACATTTTCTACTCCTTTTTTATCTCGAATGGTGATGTCAAATTCTTGCAGCAAAAGGATCCACCTCAGCAACCTAGGTTTTGCATCCTTCTTAGAGAGAAGATATTTTAAAGCTGCATGATCACTAAAGACAACAATTGATGATCCAACAAGGTAAGATCTGAATTTATCCAATGCAAAAACAACTGCAAGTAATTCCTTTTCTGTAGTGGAATAATTCATTTGGACTCTATTTAAAGTTTTACTTGCATAGTAAATTACATGTGGTTTATTATCTTTCTTTTGTCCTAACACAGCACCAACATCATAGTCACTAGCATCACACATTATTTCAAATGGTAAGGACCAATCAGGAGATCTCATAATAGGAGCAGTAGTGAGCATATTTTTGAGTTTTTCAAAAGCATCTTCACAATCTTTAGTCCATTCAAATGCAGTGTCTTTCATTAAAAGATTACATAGAGGTTTAGATATCGTGCTAAAATCTTTTATGAATCTTCTATAAAAACCTGCATGTCCCAAGAATGACCTAATGTCCTTACTGTCTTTGGTGTGGGTAGATTAGCAATCAATTCAATTTTTGACTTGTCTACCTCAATCCCTTTTGCAGAAACAATGTGACCTAGTACAATACCTTTAGTGACCATGAAATGACATTTTTCCCAATTAAGAACAAGATTTTTTTCTTCACACCTAATCAATACATTTTTCAAATTGGCTAAGCAATCATCAAATGAATCACCAGAAACAGAAAAATCATCCATGAAAATCTCAAGATTATGTTCAATCATGTCACTAAAAATACTAAGCATGCATCTTTGAAATGTGGCAGGGGCGTTACATAATCCAAATGGCATTCTACGATATGCAAAAGTACCAAAAGGACATGTAAAAGTGGTTTTCTCTTGGTCCTCAAGTGCAATGGCAATTTGATTATACCCAGAATATCCATCTAGAAAACAATAAAACTCATGCCCTGCAACTCTTTCTAAGATTTGATCCATGAAAGGCAAAGGGAAATGATCTTTCCTCGTCACTGAGTTAAGTTTCCTATAGTCAATGCACATGCGCCAACTAGTAACAGTCCTAGTTGGAATTAATTCATTGTTTTCATTTTTAACTACAGTAATTCCAGATTTCTTAGGTACGACTTGAGTAGGACTTACCCATTTGCTATCAGAGATAGGATAAATGATTCCATTATCTAGAAGTTTAATGACTTCATTTCTCACTACTTTTTTCATATTAGGATTAAGCCTTCGTTGCATTTGTCTAGAGGGTTTAGCATTTTCCTCTAAATAAATATTATGTGTGCAGATTAATGGGCTTATTCCCTTTATGTCAGCTAAGGTCCATCCTAATGCATTTTTGTGCATCTTCAAAAGTTGTAACAACTTACCTTCTTGTAGTTCATCAAGATGTGAAGAAATTATGACTGGAAAAGTTTCATTCTCACCCAAAAAGGAATATTTTAACTCGGATGGCAATGGTTTTAAATCCAGCTTGGGTGGTTCAATAGTTGATGGTACAGTGACATTTGTGAGTGATGGAAGTTCCTCAAACTTTTGTTTCCAACAATGCTTATCCTGAAAAGAATTTAACAAAGAATCAGTGTGTGAAATTTCTGAAGCATTATCAAACTCACATTCAATTAAATAAGCTTCTAAAGGATCATGGAATGTGGTAGTGGTGAGATGTTCATGAACAAGTTCTTCAATGAAATCCACTTCATGTACTTCTGAATCATCACCAGGTTGCTTGCAAATGTTGAACACATTTAATTCTAAAGTCATATTTCCAAAAGAAATGTTCAAAATACCATTCCTGCAATTTATCAGAGCATTAGAAGTTGCAAGAAATGGACGGCCTAATATAACAGGAATTTGAACATTTGGATTTGAAACAGGATGTGTGTCCAAAACAATAAAATCAACAGGGAAGTAAAAATTATCAATTTGAACCAAAACATCTTCAACTATCCCTCGAGGAATTTTTACAGAACGATCAGCTAGTTGAAGTGTAACAGGTGTTTCCTTGAGTTCACCTAAACCTAACTGTTGATAAACAGAAAAAAGGCAAAAGATTAACACTAGCACCAAGATCAAGCAATGCACGTTCTATTCTAGTGTTTCCAATGATGCATGAGATTGTTGGACATCCAGGATCTTTGAATTTTGGTGGAGTAAGGTGCTGAATGATTGAGCTCACACTTTCCGTCAGAAATGCTTTCTTTTGTACATTATGTTTCCTTTTAACTGTGCACATGTCCTTCAAAAATTTAGCATAAGATGGAACTTGTTTGATTGCATCCAATAAAGGAATGTTAATCTTAACTTGTTTGAAAAGTTCATAAATTTCTGCATATTGATTCAAATTCTTTATTGTTTGCAACCTTTGAGGAAAAGGAGCAGGATGCATACCTTTTTCTTTGTCCAAATTTTCAAGAAGTTCAGACTTACCATCATCCTTACCGTTACTTTTCGGAGGGGAAGGAGGATCTTGGTCTTTTGATGGAATGTTTTTGTCAATTGCCTTTCCACTTCGAAGAGTTGTGATAGAACTGGCATTTTCCTGTTGAGTTTCATTGGAGCAAAAAATAAGACATTGAGTAGAAGGGTTAGGCTGAGGTTGAGCAGGAAACTTACCTTTTTCTTGAGTGCGTAATGAAGCTGTCAATGTAGACAAGGTGTTTTTGATCTCATTGATGTCCTGTGAAGTTTGGTTATTCACATTTGCTTGTGTTTGCATGAATGCTTGCAATGTCTCTTCCAAGGTTTGTACACGTGAAGGTTGATAGGAAAAAGTGTTGCCCGACTTTTGAGATTGTGGTACCTGAACATGATTATTATTCCGCCAACTGAAGTTGGGATGATTTCTCCATTCAGGGTTATACGTTTCAGAGTAAGGAGAAGAAAAAGGCTTTTTAAATGTGTTTATGGAATTTACTTGATCATGCAACGCTTCTTTAAGAATGGGAATGTTTGGACATTCAGAAGTGGGGTGTCCCATGATTTCACAAATTCCACAACTTCCTTCATTTTTAACCGTTTTGACTTCTTTTACTTCTCTAAGTTCCATGGCTTCAATCTTTCTAGCCAAATTAGCTACTTTAGCTTTTATCTCATCTTCTTGACTAAAATGATATTTACCTCTGTTAGAAACAAGATTAGATCTATTGGAAGTTTCAGAGGAACTATCTGTGTGCCAGGCTTGAGAGTTATCTGCCAAATGGTCTAGGTAGTCAAAGGCTTCTTCAGGTTCTTTTTCCAAAAACTCACCGTTACACATTGTTTCAACAAATTGTTTAGTTTCGGGAGTTAAACTTTCATAAAAGAAACTAATAAGATGCCATTTTTCAAAACCATGATGTGGACAGGAACTTAACAAATCTTTAAAACGCTCCCAGCACTGAAAAAATGCTTCATTTTGATTTTGATTGAAATTTTGAATCTGTCTTTTCAAAGCAGTAGTTTTATGTGCTGGGAAAAATTTCTTTAGAAACTCAGTTTGTAATTCTTGCCATGTGCCAATTGACCTTAGTTTTAAATTATGAAGCCAAATTTTTGCTTTATCTTTTAAAGAAAAAGGAAATAATTTTAGCTTGACAATTTCATTTGTACATTGTTGGTCATTAAAGGTGACACATACATCTTCGAAGTCTTTTAGAAACGCGTAAGCACTTTCCGATTCTAACCCATGGAAATTTGGAAGCAAAGCTATCATACCTGGTTTAAAACGAAAGTTTTTTGCATTGAGAGGAAAAATAAAACAAGAGGGTGATGAGCTTCGAGTTGGTTGCAAGTAGTCACGCATGGTGCGTACTTGTCTGTTCTCATCTTCAGCATGAACACTTTCATTGTCAGCCATGGTAGGAGTTGTATTAGAAAGATTACCTGAAAAAGTTTCACAATAAAATCTAACTAAACGACGAGATCTAAAATCACGTCGCCAAACAAGCATAAAACAAAGTTAATATACAGATTAGGCGGTATAACCAGCCAATAAAAATAAAACAAAGTTAATATACAATATAAATATAAATATATAAAAAATTAGGCGGTATAACCAGCCAATAAAAATAAATATACTTATAAACTTATATACTTAGTATTGCCTCCCCGGCAACGGCGCCAAAAACTTGATAGAGACTCAATTAAGAGTTGTAAACCCAAGTGCAGGTTATGTTCAAGTAATAAATTCTCGGGTGTCCGAGGTCGAACCACAAGGAAGCGTATTAGTAAGTATAAGTTTATAAATATATAGACAAAGAAAGTAAACAAGATATTAGGGAATCAACAACAAAATAAGATAAACAAGATATTAGAGAACAAAATAAACAAAATATAAAAGAAATTAAACAAGATATAAAAAACAATAAGAAAAGATGTTGAGGTTAGAGAATCCACTCTTGGTGTTATGCTAAGATTAATCTTGTTTTATTACACAATTGAAATCCACACATAAAGGAGGTTCCAATCGGAAGGTTTAGCAATTCAGTCCAAATTGTCCAACGTCCATAGCATATGATATTATGTTCATTTGGTATCCTCAAAACTCATAAAAAGAGTCCAAGCATTCCTTATGCCAAGGTATATGTCTACAACAAATCAAGGTTATGAAACCAAGCATTTACTGTGCCATTTTCCTTGTCAATAATGAATCAAGATCCCTACTTTGTAAGTATGATTTTAAACCAAAAGAAAATATTATCTATACTAGTGTTTATAAATGATGATTCATTTTAGCTCATGTTTAAGAGACTAACCTTAGCATTTACCAAAAGCTTCACCTCATCACCTCAACAATATGATTAGCAACACATACTAGATATGAATAAAATGAAAAGAAATGTAAGAAACATAAGTAAATAAAGAAAAAGAAACTAGAGAAAGGAAAGAAGAAGAAAACTTAGAGAATTTTATTACAATGGCTAATATCCTCCCAATCTATAATGATACTCTTACAATCATCCAAGGCCCTCTATTTATACACATTTTGGAGAGCTAAATGACAAGAGACAAGCTTTATAAATTTCAAAGGTAGGTATAATAGGTGGGTGCATTTTTCTAACAATTTTCGTCATATTGTATGACAATTCTGATCAGCCAGCTTGATGGTCGATTTTGTCAATGTTGGAGGCTCGATCTGATCAAATGGTCTTCTAGAAAAATATACCCCTATCAGCTACTGATCCATAGCCGTTGGAATCAGATCATTTGCTCAAGTGGATCGGAAGATATGGTCAAAATACCAAAACAGGTCGGCACAGACGTCATTGCACATCAGCCAACTTGATGGTCGATTTCGCTAGGGAAAACGACTCCGTTTCAAGAAGTGTAAAACATGAAAAAGATAGATATGCCTCTTAACTTTGCACTGTAAAATATTCAGCCATATTGCTTCAGTGAAACTCCAGATAGAGCTGATATGGCAAAAGGTGTCGGAACTGGAACTGAATTGGATTTGCCCTTAATTCTTGATTTAACCTAGTAATCTGAAATCACTCAAAGAAACTCATGAAAAACACCAAATTACATAACAATATAAAAGATCATAAACACAAGTAGACTAAGCAATAATAACTCGTATTTGACACAAAACAATAATAAAACATAACTAAAAACTATATAATTATACGAGTTATCACAACCTCATCTTAGCCATTGATCAAAATGATCAGCCTTCCCCTCATGAGTTGGCTAAATATGCTAGTTAAGAATATACTCATCCTTTTACAAAATATCTTGGCCACTTGGTATCATCACAAAGTAACTAACCAAAGATTAAAAATGTCTTCTTGCAACTTAATCTTGGCCATTGAATAAAATTGATCAAATCTCAGCCCTCATTACATCATGAGCTGACCGAATGGCATAGAATGTTCCAGCAACTTCATCATTTTTTAATTGCAAAATGGCCATTTTCGGTTTCTTCCGTAAAATTACATTTTGGCCCCCAAACTTAATTTAATTGCAAACGGATCCCAATTATAGATTTTCTTTCTTCAATCCCTCTAAATAAATAAAAAATTCAGTTCTGGAGATTTTCATTATTTTTGGAGCTCGTTTTCCATTTTTCCCGGATTTTTCATTAAAATTGCGGATTAGGCCTCCCCGAACTTTGCCCTTTTTCAAATCAGCTCCAATTTGAGATTTTTCTTTTCCAATACCTCCAAATCAATATAAAACTAAGTTCTAAAAGTTTTCATAATTTTACGAGCTCGTTTCCTATTTTCTCTAATTTTTCTTTAAATGTTTCAGTTTAGTGTCTCCCAAACTTCACCTATTCCATTTGATCTTAAATTCTGGATTTTTATTCTCCAATACCTTCCAAATAATATAAAACTCAAATCTAGAAGTTTTCATAATTTTCCGAGCTCGTTTCCTTTTTTTTCCCAAATTTTTTTTTTGGAATTTTGGATTAGTGCACCCAAACTTTGTCCTTTGTCATTTGAGCTCCGATTCCGAATTTTCTTTCTCCAATACCTTTCATACAATATAAAATTCAAATCTGGAAGTTTTCATAACTTTCTGAGCTCGGGATCTATTTTTCCCGATTTTTTCAAGATTGCCCTTTAGCCTTCGAAACCTCGATTTTACTCAAACCGGGTTCGATTTTCGGATTTTTTTTTCCATTGCCTTTGTTATATATTGAATTGGAGTTGGTCCAAAAATGCCCAATTTTTACGATCGAGTTCTTCTTCGATTTGTTCTTTTCCGTTCTTCCAATATCGAGAATTTCCTCTTTTTTCATTTTTCTTCTAACCGGCTTTTCCTTGGGATCCACTTCCAACTACGACTTGGGATATTCTTGTTTATTCATTCTCCATCAACTGGGGGCTTCAATTTTACCGAATCAGGCCATCTCTGTAGTTTTCCCCAAATTTGCCGAATTAGGTATTCCCCTACACTGAATTTCCGTAACTCATCTTCCGAACTCTATATCTTCCGTTGTAGACCTCGGATTATCAAAATTCTTTCACCATTGTTCAATTAAACCTTGAATCTTGATTTTGACTGAGAGTTGACTTTTTTAATAATTGACTTTTTGAGATTGACTTTTTCAGAGTTGACTTTTATGAGTTGACTTTTCATGTTGAACTCCAAATCTCAAGTCTTGGAGAACCATCTGTGGGATGAGGGGAGTTTCTTTGCATTCTGAGAAGTACAGGGAGGAGTTTACCTGGTTTAGGGGGCCCAGACAAAATTATGTGTCTACACCCTATCCTTTCCTTATTTTCCCACTTTAATCAAATCTTTCCTCCCAAATTTCCCAAAATCTCTTTTTTTCATTCTTTCACTTATCATTCCTACTCAACTTCTCTTCCATTTCACTCTAAATTTTCTTTGTTTTCATCTCCACTTCAATAAAGCATAAGCAAACTACCTCTTTCCTTAATATTCCTCGAATTGATCAATATATTTTTCTTGCACTTCTTTCTATGTCTTCTTATCTTAACTGTCTCTTCAACTTCTCCTTACCTTGCCCCTTGTATTTACTTCCCATTTACATATGGATTCAACATTCTTCTTGCGCCAAAAAGGAAACTTTAAATGCATTCATATCTATTCAAATTCCAACTTCAATGATTTCATGCCTCCTAATCAAACGAACTTTTATCGTCTTTTATTCTTCTCAAGATTAATTTTTTCAAAACTTTCTCTATAAAGGCATCTATTTTCCCCAAAAAATATATATATACTTATTTTCTCTATCAGAAAATATTTATTTTCCTTATCAAAATTTTCATGTGGAAGAGCTAATCTCAACTCAAAGACAAAATCCTCACCACTTATCAAATAAATTTTTTTCATGAATATATATATATATATATATATTCTCTTTATTCTTTACAAAAAGAAATCTGTCTCTCAATTCAAAACTTTCGAATCATAACAAAGTGACAACTAAATTGCCCCACATAACAATATTCCATTATCAAAGGTAATAAAATGACCCAAAATATGCGACATTGAATCTCTTGAAAATTGGTGATTACCATTTGGAATGTCCTTGAAAAATGTGACTAAGGGTTTAGCTCTTTCAGTGAGTGATAGTCTGACACATTAAGATATCGACCATGAAGGCTTTACAAGAATCACAGCTCGACTAAGGGGTGAATCTTTATCCAGGCTCAAAAATGAAAGAAGACTTTTCAAAAAAAAACATTAATTCTGTGAGAATCAAGCATTTAGAAAAACATTTTTTTTCAAGCATAATCAATTTTGACATTCTCTTGGTTTCTAGACATGGTACCTTGATATGCGTTAAAACCTGCCATAGTAGGCTCAAGGTTTTGGAAGGTCATTTCTGAACAGAGGGAAGATCAACATTTCAAATTCAATCTTTTGATCATTCACAAGCATTAAGTGGAATTGACATTCTGGAATCTCTCAATGGACTTGAATGCTCATTGGTTATTTCAATGTGATTTCTCATCCCATGATGGCTTGGCAACATCATGACCTCAAAAATTCTCAATTGTGCTCTGACTGCCCTTTTGGGTTTTCATCCAGAGCCTCACTCTTTCTTTTTTTTTTTTTTTTTAGTTTCATCATGCACTTGGGAAATCAAAAATTTCCACAAAAAACGAACATACAATGAAAATCTTATCAATATAATGGGTTCAAGCCTCATATACACCTTTTCAAGGATAAAACTCTTCAATTTAAGTATCCACATTTGACCGAAATGGACTTTTCAAGGCACGTAATGTAGGATTGGGCTAGGGGTTTCGAAAGAAAGGATAAATAGGCCCAAAATGTGTTTAAAGGTGCTCAAACCGAGGATCATATCATTCGGATTTCTCAAAATTTTCAATTCCTTCACTCCATTTCTCTTTATTTCTCCTTTTTTCTTTTACTTCTTCATTCTTTCATTTTTGCTTTTTCTTTATGTGTTCCCACTTTTTGAGTGATTTAGAACTTCTCAGATCTCAATTTACTTCATGTATACCATTAACAAAATGCATTCTTTTTTGTTCTTGCAATTGGATTCCATCATGTGTGATTCTTACAATAAATTTTCCTTCGTATTTGCCCCTAATATGGAGGGTGATCCTTGGTCAGGGTTCATTCGAAAAAATTCATTAGGCTCAAAAGGGGCAGTGGATAATTTTACACATGTGAAAGGAGATTGAAAAATGGTCATTCATCATTTCAAACATGGTCACTTACATTGAAGAGATCTTTTGAGAGACTTAAAAAATTTCTTCTTTTTTCTTCTTTTTTCTTCTTTTTGTTTTCTTGTTGTTTTTCTTGGAATCCCTAAAATATCTCAAGTGCATGACATCACTATTCATTTTTCCATTATTTTCTCTCTTTTTTTTTGCTTTCATGATAACTTCCCCACTGTCATAATTCATGGAGGGTGCCAACTTGCTCCGAAAGATAACTCTTGTTTTCATTTCAAGTTTCTCAACACAAGAACCCAATTTGGTCTCGATCTTCTCATGTCATTTCCACCAAACGGGTAAAAAGGCAGGGCTATTTCATAAACAGAGATATTTTTTCGGGTATTGAGTATTTGGACCCTTTTTCTTTTGTCCACTTGAAGAATTAGTCAAGGAAAAGGTGCGAGGCATACATGATTTGTGGTCCTGCAAAGAGGTTTGGGAGATTTTGTTGGGTTTACAGTTCCGCCATTATCTTAACTCATATCAAAATTACCAAAGTCTAGATTTTTACGAAAGTGTCATGTTCACTTGGTTTCCAAGGAATTTAAGAAATTTTGTTCCCAAATTAATTGTTTCATTGCTTCATTGTCTAGATAAAGATTTCATCATTTGGTATGGTATTGTGCCAAAGTTCATGAGGTTTAAAGTTCTTGAAGGGTCTTTACTCAAGTGGTTCAAGACGTGAGAATGTTGGTTGAAAGGTTTAAGTCTTCGGAGGAATGACTTCATTCCTAACAGTAATCACCAAATCTTTCGAAATTTTCTTTTTACTTTGGACATGACTCTTTTTTTTTAATTTTGAAAATAAATTATATGAGACTTTATTCAAAATAATCTTCTCCATCCTCAAAAAAAAAAAAAAATTCAATTAGTACAACATACAAAACCTTGATATGATTTCTATCTATACATGAAAAAAATGTAAAAAAATAAATTATTCTTCCTAATTTATAGGTCCTTCTTTGTTTTTTAGTTTATTCATTAATGACGTGTCATGTTTTGGTTCATTGACAGTGTATGGGTTTTATACACTGTCAGTGCATTAAATACAAACTGTAAAATTATCTATATTTATTTCTAAAAACTGTTATTGAGACTGACAATATATAAATATATACACTATCAGAATATTCTTTTTTGGTTTGATGGATGGGGATCTGATAATTCCTTATTTAATCCCGTTTTGGACCGGGCCCGAATCAGTTTGTAAGTCCATTTCATTATTCATATATTATTAAAATATTAAAAATTATTTTTATATTAA
This sequence comes from Fremontodendron californicum, assembly GCA_030761205.1. Lineage (NCBI taxonomy): Eukaryota > Viridiplantae > Streptophyta > Magnoliopsida > Malvales > Malvaceae > Fremontodendron > Fremontodendron californicum. Next base: position 20,127,000 of record JAULJL010000022.1, on the reverse strand, counting down.
TATTTATATATTTTTTATAATTAAATTTAAAAAATTATTATTAAATAGTAATTTGAGTCGGACCGAAAAATGCTTATCCAAACCCAAGGCAGTCTAAGCTTGACAGGTCGGATAGACTACTCGATCTTTAAGCATAACAAATCTGGCCCTATTGTGAATTGGCCAAGAAGCAAGAAGGGGAAAAAAAATTAATCCAACAGTGAAGTCAACAGATTTGGCATTATTGTAGAGTTTGGTAAAATTAGGCACATAATTAATTAACTCAAACAAGAGTAAAGATTAATGTGTAATAATTTGGGTATACAACCGTGGCTATGTCTAGACTTGCTCATGGGTCGCGGTTCAAAATTTTTTCAAGTCTCTTGCCCAAGTCCGGTTTTAGATGGGCTCGGGTCGGCCCGCGGATCTGAATCACTGTTCATAATTAATAAAATAATATTTTATTATTTTATTTTATTTTATAATTAAATTTAAATAAAAAATAATATTTTATTTTATGAACAATAATCCGAGTCGGGCCGGCCTGAATCATAATATTACTTACCCAAATCCAATCCAATACGAGCAGGACCGAACGGACTTTCCAACCCTCGAGCGGGTGTAGGCCTATGTCTATACCTACAATATTTAATTTGATTGCCTTGTTCGGGTAAGTGATCAGTTCAGTTGCATGAAGAAATAGGGCCATTTTTCATACCTATTCCTATGGCTATGTGCAAGGGCGTAGATAAGGGGACAGGCAAGAGCTTTGGCCATCTAATTTTTTAAAATTTTTTATTCGTAATCTTATCATACTCTTTGGGGAATAAAAAAAGCTTGAAAATTATATACCGAAATCAAGGATTTACGAGTTACGAGTCAGGAGGGAACTCAAGGGTTTAGGGTCAAGGGTAATATAGCCATTATGATAATATCTTTTGGTACTTGAGAGATTTTTAAAAAATAAAAATAAATTGAAATGCTAATTAAGGTTTGGCTGCTAAGAAGCAGACTGTTCAAGGAGCAATTCGTCCGATCTGACAAATAAGTTTGAATTAGATCAAATTTGAATACAAATTTTGATAATTCAAATAAGTTCGATTCGATTCGAATTATTATTTATTAAATAAAAAAATTATTTAAATTTAATTTTAAATTATATAAATTATAATATTTTTTAACTTTTTATGTTAATTATATATTGAAAAAAAATTCATTTAATCACTTAATTTTTAGCGAGTCCCTTGTTTTGATCATTTTTTTTTTAAATCATATTATGGCCACCAACATTTTATAAAATTTAATATTTTAATAATTCAACCATTATATCTGATTAGAAGTGTTCATGGGCCAGGTCAGGTCGAAGCCCGAATTTTTTCGAAGTCCTTGCCCAATCCCGACCTTGGGCTGGCACGGGCCGACCCGCCGGCCCGTGAGCACTATTCATTACATTTAAAAAATAAAAAAAAATTATTAATATTTTTATAATTAAAATTAAATAAAATAATATTCTTTTAATATAAAAAATACTGTTTCGAGCCGGATCAAAAAAAAATATCTGCCCAAACCCGATCCAATACGAATCGGGCGAGTTGCTCGATCCGTGAGTAGGTTTATATCTGATATAGCTTTTATCGTTAATTAACTTGGCCTGGTGACATATTCATATCGGCTCAATTGTCACATAGCAATATCCATGTGGTAATACAAAATTTGAAAAAAAAAAAAGAACTATTTATTTTAGGGTAAAAGTACACTTACCCATAAAATTTGAAAATATACTTATTCTCTTTTAGTTTGAAAAACACATTTTATTTGGTCAAATATGCACTTATTTCTCTATTTATTTTTCTTTTTCATTTTTTTTACTCATAGACTTTTAATTACAAAATAATGAGAATTTAATTTAATTTTAAAATTATCTTTAATTATTATAAAATTAAGTTCTAATTAAGTTATATTCTAATTCAAGTGGTATTAAATATTTTAAACTTATCGTTAATTCAAATAGATATTAACTTTGAGATGAGTTATTAAATATTTTCATTTAAAAAAATTAATTATTTTTATTTAAAAAAATTAATGATAAAAAATTGGTTAAAAAAAAGGGATATAAAGGAGAAGAAAAAAGGGAAATATAATTTTTGTATTGAAATAAACTTATCTCTATTAGTTTGAATCTTTCTATAAAAGTAACTACTGTTATAATTCTATTAATCAAACTAAAATTTGTTCATATTTTATTTTAAATATTAAAAATATCTTCATTTTGTTTATTTTATTTATTTTCATCCTATTTTATTTATTGTTTTAATCATTTTTTTATCATTAAACTTTTTTTAAATAATTTTAATTTATTTATTTTAAATTAAAATAACATAATATATTCATCTCAAAATTAATATATAATTGAATTAAAAATATATTTAAAATGTACTCGCATTAGAATATACGTTAATTATAATTTAATTTAATAGTAATTAAATATAAATTTAAAACTAATTAAATTTTCATTATTTGTAATTAAAAAAGTCTTGGATAAACAAGAATGAAAAAAAAAAAAACAAAAACAAATAGAGAAATTAGTAATTAATAAATGATAAATTTATCTTTTCATTTAAAATTTACTTATTTGACAATGCATTGAAAAATTTCAATGCATTAAAAATAAAAAATTTCAACAGTTTATTTTTTTTAATGCGTTTGATAACATAGGTTAAGATTCACTTATTTTCAAAAAAAAAAAAATTATTGAATAAGATAAGTAAATAAAGACCTAATTATCACTTAATGTAGAAAACATTCAATCAATTTTTAAAAAAAAAAAAAAAAAATTTCAGACTGTGACTTCTTTTATATAAAATAAAAAATTCTCCTTAAAATTTTTTTTGGACTATAATACCCACTTCATTCAGTTTACCAACATACCCGATCCTCGCTCGGTCCCTCCCTTCTCTTAACCACGAGCCTTCTGGAGCCCTTCCCCACGTTCACGGCCGAAAAGGGCGGTGATTTGCAAGTTATCTTATAGATACTCGAGGAACGAGCTCAAAGGTTGCATTAATGACGCCGAGTGCATGAGTTACCTTCTCATCAACAAGTTTACCGAAGATTGCATTCTCATGCTCACTGGTAAATTTTTTTTTTTTTTTTTTCTATTAATTTTATATCTTTTCTTTTTAATATAATTCTGTGTTAATAAATATGTTGAATTGACTCCATTCTATTGAGATTGATTTGATTGGGCAATGAATTCTAAGGTCTAAAGATGAAATTTTGACCACTCAGCTTCACCATAAAGGTTATAGCTACTTTGGATAATCTTACATTTCTGTCTAATGCATTTATGTTTGCTAATTTAAGAGGACAAATAGCAAATATTTTATTTTATTATATTTGAATCTTATTTTAAAATATTTTTTAAGAAGTTTATGATAATTTTATATTTAATACTTATATTCATTTTTCAATAGTTCATACTTGTATTAAAAATAGAATATCTCAATAAAAAATTTGACTTTATTTTGAATAATATGAAATAAGGGTAAAATTGAAAACTAATTTTTTTCAGAATTCGGCATTTACAATTATCAAATAATATATATATATATTATGTATTTAATTTTCAGTAAAGTATCAAACAATTTTTATAATTCAAATTCAATATTTAATTATTCAGTTTATCAAACAACATTTTAATAAATAAATATTAGGGGATTAGTGTATTTTCATATTTTTCAAACTAAAAGGATAAATGTATTTTCTTTTAAACCTAAGGAGTAAATACACTTTATCCTTTATTTTAATACCTAAATTTTTTTTTTCTTTCCAAATTTTGTATTGTCTTTTTTTTTTTAAAAGCTGACATGAGCATGTTATTGATAATATGTAGTGCTTAATTGTGTATTCTGATTTTCTGTTTGGATTTTTTTTTATGAGAAATTCTTTCTTGATTTTTTGCTTATTTTTTTTAATAAAAGTATAGGAACTTTTTTTTTTTTGCTAAAAACCGAATATTTTATATATTAATATTCAATGATGAAAATAAAGACAAAAAAAAAAAAAAAAAGCTAAAGCCTGAATTTGATTCTTCTATTATCTCATTTTTGTTTTTTTTTTAGTCTCTCTATTTTAATTTTGATAAATTTAATTCCTCTACTTTTATTAAAAATAAATTTAAGGACAATTTATAATATTATTAAGGTTTTATTTTTAATTTGGATAACATAGAATTTTAGTGATTACCTTATATGTTGAGGTGGATTAAATATCAAATTTTATTTTAATTAAATAATAATTTTAAATTTTAAATAAATAAATAAATTTTAGTATATTTTTATTAAAAAATAAATATTTTTCTTTACACATGTGTGTCACGTGGTAAAAAAAGTTCAAATTGAGGTGTTAGTCATCAATAAAAAAGTTATGCAATCAAATTTAAGATTAGTTTAACATTGCTGTTGAAAAGAATTTGAATTAAAAAAAACATTGCGCTGAAAAAAGTATGTTTAAAAAGTGTGGTGAAAAATTATGATTTAAAAACTTTTAAGTGTTTAACATTGTTGTGAGAAATTAAAATGTTAAAAAAAATATGTTTAAAATAATAAAAGTGTAAAGATATGAGGATAATAAAGTCATTTAATTCAAAAGTCAGCTTCTAAAGCCCAAAAACTCTTTTTTTTTTTTTTTTACTTTTTGGTTTGGGCTGCCAAACCATTATTTCAACAGCAAAAGCCAATTTTTACCCATTTAGCATTACATTTGCGATAAAACGTAACTTTTGACCTCAAAAACTGTGCTAACAGCAATGCTAAACAGGACCTTAATTATAAAAGTTTAGTACACTTATGAATGGTTCTTAAATGAATATTTTTTTTTTTTATATAAAAATCTAAAAATTTAATTCTTAATTTCTTCAAATATGTTTGTTAGATTATACCGTGAAAGATAGCCCATACAAGTGGAAGCAAATTGGGGAGCCTTTGACACATTTGGTTTTTAATAATAGTTTTGTCTTTTGTGTAATAGTTATTAATATTAGATAATGTCCGCGCTTCGTTACAGAATATTATCAAATTTGAATTCATATTTTATAATAAATTTAAAAGATAAAAAAGTAAAAGTAATAAATATAATAATTTAGAGAAATAATAATTTCTATTCTTATAAAACACCTGGTATAAAATTAAGAGTTATTTGAATATGATTAATTATATCCGACAATTTCAGACACAACATAATTATACGATATAAACATAGCATGAAAAAAATAATTAAAACACGACATGACACAAAAATAACATGAACATGACACAAATAGACCTGCTCATGGGCCGAGTTCGGGCCGGACTTAGATAGGATACTAATGAAATTTGTGTTTGCCTAGACCCAACTCGATCCAAAATATGGATAGGTTATTGTGACTAGGCCCGACCCATATTCCCAAATGAATATCCAAGCCCGATCGTCCGCCCAAAAGTAAAAGAAAAAGAGAATAGGATGTAAGAGGAAGGGGGAATGGTTTTGAAAGTCGTGCATTTAGAGCCAAGACAATAGTTACAAGAAAAGATGAGAGGTGGCCCAGCCATAAATTTTCAATCAAAGCTCACTGGGCTAAGCAAGAGGGAGCCTTTTCTCTCTCTAACATAAAAGATTCTGTCTGATTATTTGTACAACTGGATTTTAGCATTATTATTATTAAATATAAATATAAAATTATAATAATATAGTATATGGGTCGGGCCGGGCCGGGCCGGGCCTAAATTATTTTATCCAAGGCCCGGTCCGTTTAGAAAATGGGCTTTAAATTTTGTCTAGGTCCATTTTTCGGACTTAATTTTTTTGTCCAAGCCCTCCTAAATATTGGGCGGTCTTCAGGTTTGAGCGGGTAGCCTGGCCCATGAGCAGGTTTAGACACAAATACACGAACGTGTCAAAATCTACATAAAACAAATTATTAACGTGTCAAAATTTTTATAAATATGTAATACCCTGAATATGATTATAACAGAAAAAACAACACGAAAATGACAATGCGCGACATAAATTTGGGAGTTATTTGAATAGTATCAATTAGACTTGACAATTTTCGCACAGCATGATTATACGACACAAACACAACATGAAAAAAATAATTAAAATACGACACGAAAAAAAATAAACACGGCAAAAATATATGTACGTGTCAAAATCTACGTAAAACGAATTATTAACGTGTAAAAATTTATATAAATTTATAATACTTTAAACACACGATAAAATAGCACGAACATGTTACGAACATACAAATTTTTTTTTCTAAATTAAATCATTATAACAAATTATGCAAAATATGGGATGAATTGAGACACGACATGAACACACACAATTTTTTCTAAATTGAATCACCATGACAAACTATGCAAAATATTTGGATGAATTGAAACATGACGAACACATGGAAAAAAAATAATTAAAATACGACACCACACGAAAATAACATGAACACAACACAAATATACGAACGTGTCAAAATCCACATAAAATGAATTATTAATATGTAAAAATTTATATAAATTTATAATATTTGAACATACGAAAAAATAACACGGGCACGACACAAAAAAAACAATATGAACACGAACGAATATCCAAACGTGTCAAAATCTACATAAAACGAATTATTAGCGTGAAAAAACTGTATAAATCATATATAAATATATAATATAACAAGGTACATGCTGACTGGGTAGGTATTTGTTGACATGGATGCCTAGGTGGATAGCTCCTCTTAATGACACATAGGATAAGTAAGAAAATAAAATTCAAAAATAAAATCTAACATTATCAGTTTTTTTATCCAAATATAGCCCAAAAAAAATTATATACCAAAATACCGTTTTTTTCAGATTAATTCCCAAAATCCGCTCTTTTTTTTCTAGCTGGGAAACCGTCGTCCCCCATGACGATTTCCCAGTGCAAAAATTGCAAAATTTATCAAGAAAAATCGCCATGGGGGTGGCGATTTCCCTTGATACATATATATATATAATTTACTTAAATTAAAAAAAATTGTAAATTTATTTTTAAATTTTGTATTTTAATTTTAAAACTTGTAAATTAAATTAAAAAAAAATTAAAAATTTTTAAAAAAATAAAATTCCAACGGTATATTTTTTTATTTAAAATTTATGAAATTTTTTTTTAAAATTTTTTAATTGATTTTTAGTATATAAAATTAAAAAAAATTCAAATTTTTTTGAAGGCAACGGTCAAGTAAATTTTTTAATTGACCGTTGCCTTCAAATCCCATCCCCTCCCCCCTACACACACACCACTCTTCTATAAATACCCCTTCATTTTTCACAACTTATTTATATTTTCTTTCTTCTTTCTACAGTCAAATTTTTTTCTACCAACAATTTTTTTTTCTACAACAATTTTTTTTCTACAACAATATTTAAAAATGGATTCATCATCACTATTGAAGTTGCAATAAAATCACATATCGGATGTTATATTTAAAGAGGTAAGTAAATTGTTGTAATATTATTTGTATTACATTATCAATTTTTAGTTATTTTTTAATTATTATAATTTTGTAAATTTATAGTTTTATTGTTTTATAATTTTTATATTTTTAATGTTATAGTGCTTATTATAGTTTTATCATTTATTAATTAGTATTGTTTTTTCATTTCATAGTTTTATAATTATTTATTTTTATATTGTTTAATTTTTTATTATTATAGTTATTTAATTTGTTTATTATTTTTTTTCATTTTATAGTTTTATATAATTTAATTTTTATATTATAACGTTTTTTTTATTATTATATACAATAATAATTTTTTAATTATTACTGTTTTTTCATTTTATAGTTTTATATAATTATAATTTTATATTATATTATTTTTTATTATTATAGTTTTATAATTGTTTAATTATTATTGTTTTTTCATTTTATAGTTTTATATAATTTTAATTTTAATTTTTATATTATATTATTTTATCTTATTATTGTTTTATAATTTTATAATTATTATTGTCTTTTCATTTTATATCTATTTATTTATTACATAATTTAATTATTTAATAATTATATAAAAAAAATTAAAATTTTTTATTATTATTGTTTTGTTATTTTATAGTTTTAGAGTTTTTTTTTTTAATTTTTAATTGTTATAGTTTTATAATATATTAATTTTTATTATTATAACAGGAAACTCGTCGCGTGTTACGTTCGAGGAAATTTACATTGGAGGACCCGCATCCATCTATTTTCAACCACTTAAGAAGAGCCGGATTTTATCACGCAACTCAAATTCGATGATTTTTTATACAACCCGACTTAATCAGTGCGTTGATCGAACGATGGAGACCCGAGACACACACTTTTCATTTTCCATTTGGTGAATGCACGGTAACTCTAGAAGATGTTGCGCTTCAACTTGGACTTCCGGTCCATGGCGATGCAGTTACAGGCGGAAGCTTGCTAGATTGGAATGAAGTGTGTCAAAATCTATTGGGCTCGGTACCTTTAGATAAGTATGTATCTGGCTCAACGGTGAGACTAAATTGGTTGAAATCCTTTCAAAATCTTCCATTATACGCAACTGAACAACAGATACAATATGCTACTAGAGCATATATTTTACGTTTGATTGGAGGATTACTGATGCCTGACAAATCGAGCAGTCGGGTACATTTAATGTATCTTCCATTACTACGTGATTTAGAGCATGCGGTAAATTATAGTTGGGGTTCTGCGTGTTTGGCGGTTTTGTATAGAGAACTTTGTCGGACTACAGTTCCAAAAAGCCATGACATAGGTGGATGTTTAGTGCTTCTACAATCATGGGCTTGGTATCAGCTACCATTTCTTGCTCCGCAAGTGGATATTTCGGCTGTATACCCCCTTGCAAGCAGGTAATAATCTTTACTATTTTATTAATTTTATACGAACTTGTATTTTTATAGGTCATTAAGATATTATATGCATTTTAACAGGTGGAGTAGGAGTAGAGATTTTACAGAGACTCCGACCGACCTTGCAAGTATAAGAGTACGACTAGATCGAATAGGATATGATAAGGTAAATATTTCGATTGTTACATTCAAGTTTTTTTTTTATTTAATCCATATGAAACTAATAATTTGTAATAATAATTCGCAGTTTCTGTGGATGCCATATTCCTCAAGTGAAATTATGGCATGCCTCCCATCGGATGCCTACAATAATTGTAATATATGGAAAGCAAACACAGCATTGATATGCTTTTCATATGTAGAGTGGCACCAAACTGACAGGATGTTGCGACAATTTGGGATGCAACAACCAATTCCTGCAGCCCCAGTGAACCTTGATAAGCTTCACAAGATCGACATGCGTGGTCATCATGAGGAATTCTGGCCTGCGAAGCATGAACATTGGATCCATTGGTGGAATATACGTTTTCAACGAATTCCAACAGGTTATCCTATTGTTGGTAATAATTTCAACTCATCTGATGATTACATAGGATGGTATAAAAATGAAGGTCGGCCTTTCGTTTGTCCACCGTCGATGTATAAGGATGTTAGGAGTATGCCATTTATCGGATGAACTTTAGCTCCAGTCCCTCCTACACAGGATATGGAAGCTCCTAGACCTAGCCGACAACGTGGGCGAACGCGTCAACCGACCTCATCGGAGTTCACAGCACCGAGGATGTCATTTAATCATCTTGAACTTGAACAGGATCATGGAGTACCATCCAGTCATCGTTATTCCGTAAGTCACCCGGATATGACGTTGATGAGTGTTACCGACCATCACCGCCAACAACGAGGTTAGATGACCAGCTCCCCATCCTAAGTCCAAGTTCAGCATATCTAACATCAATGTATCAGTTTGGAACCCCTTCGTCAGCATTTGATGGTACATCATTTCTGGGTCGATCTAGTAGTCAGGTTCCCGTTATGGGTGAACTAGGTGTTGGCTCATCCAGCAGTGGGTTTCAAATTTTTGATACGAAAGAAATGACTGAAGACATACAACCAGAACCAGTGGCGGTTATAGCAGGAGGTCGTGGTCGACCGCGAATACGTGTCACTGACGAGGTTGAACGACGGGTGCAACCACCAAGCACTAGAAGAGCTCGACACTGTTGCTCTACACCACGCAATAATTTGAATAAATGTACTTTTATCAATATAATGAGAATAATGTATTTTAAATTTCTAATATATAAATTTATATGTTTTGCATTTCATGTTATTTATTTTATATTTGTTGGGAAATTAATTGGTATATTTTATTTTTTTGTTCAGCATGTGTAACTAAAATCTTAATGTTGTTATTTAATTTATAAAATTGTAAAAATAAATATAATTGAGTTATATTTTTATAATTTTTTTTAATTTTAAATAAAATAATAATCCAAATTACATGATAAGTTGACAAAAACTTGCATAACATTTTCCCTTAATGGAAAAATATGTAAATATTACAAGGTTATGAAAACATGTAATTCATTTATTGTTGATGCGAACTCTCCCCCAATGTGCTAGATCGATACGGACGATTTCGACGGTTATGACCTTCATTTCTGCATAATCCACAACGTTTTGGTTGGCCTTTCTCCCCGAGGTCCATTTCATTACGAATACGACTTGATTTTGGCCGACCATGTGGATTTCTCCGCATTTCTTGATTGGGACACACTTCTGGACCATCATATTGAGGCCAGTAACCTTCATTTTCAACAGCTTCGAACCATGTCTATAAACATTCAATATAGTTTCCAGTCTATAGACTTTGTCCACATATTGCATGAAATCTACATGGACATGTGCACAAGCAGCAACTACATGTGAACAAGGGAACCTTTGTGCTTGAAACTTTCCACAGTCACACCACATGACACTAAGCTTGACTTTTTACTTCATTACAGTAACACCCTCTTGTGGATCAACTAACTCTTCAACCAGAAAAGATTGATTTGCTCGCGTAAAATTACGAACAAAGTGGGAGTTAGCTTTCCTGCGATTTTCTTGCATAGCCTGTGTGACTGTTTCACAATATGTGTTCCCTCCCTCCATCATTGCAATTTGCTTGTTCCCCATCTTAACAAAAAGTGCAGCCAACCTATAATATGTTGATTGCACTAAAGCAGTAATGGAAAGATGACGCATTCCCTTCAACACCGAATTGATAGATTCAGCTAGGTTGGTTGTCATATGGCCATAACGTCGTCCTTGATCATATGATTGGGCCCACTTCTCCTTAGGGATCCTATCAAGCCAATTAGCCGCCTCTGCATTTTCTCCACGAAGATTCTCATACATGAAATAAAAATTCGGTCACCTCAACTCGTATCCTAATAAATTTAAAAACAAAAGACTTGTGAATTTCAGTATTATTTTATATACTAAACGAAATATAGGAGATAAAATAACTATGATTTGATTCCATACCCATGTTAACAATGTGTCGACGCAATTCCTTATTGTTAAACTTTTTCATAAAGTTAGCTGCAATGTGTCGAATGCAGTACACTGAATATGCATGTGAAGGATTCCATCCACTATCATCGCGTCTAATCGCAGCTTTGATGGCTTCATGTCGATCAGACATCAAGCATATGTCAGGCTGTTTTGTCACGTATGTACGCAAGTTAGTGAGAAATAATGACCAAGCCTCTGTTGTCTCACCCTCCACAATGGCAAAGGCAATTGGCAGTATGTTTCGGTTGCCATCTTGTGCAATAGCTAACAATAATGTTCCTTTGTATTTTTCATATAAGAAAGTACCGTCTATTTGCACAATAGGTTTACAATACGGATACCTTTCAATGCACGACTTAAATGTCCAAAATAGTTGATGGAATATTCTCTTACTCTAGACCAGTCGATCACCGTGATATGCAGGTACCTTTTGCAATTCCACAATTGTACCAGGCACGAAATGTTGCATTGCACCTAACCATTTAGGTAGCTCATTGTACGATCTTTCCCAATCGTCAAAAACTCAAACAATTGCCTTTTGCTTTGCTTTCCACGTTTTCTTGTAGGAGGTGATGTATCCATACCGGATTCGCATCTCAGTGATCAAAACTGAAACGAAGATCTCCGAATTTGCTTGGACCAATGACAGAATGCATGAACAGATCATGTTATAATCTAACTTGCAATGATCTTGTGAAATCCTCCCCGATGTGCAAGTATGAGGCCTTTCATATTTTCTAATCTCCTATGCATGTTTCTTCTTCATAAAAGTTGCCCTTATTCTCCAATTACACCCTTTTTCCATACATTACGCACTTGGCATAATATTTGGTCCGCTCAGATTCAATTACTCTGTAATCTACAGAGTTTTTGATGTTATAGTGCTTAATAGCTAAAAGCACAGCCTCTTTCGTTGAGAATTGTAACCCAACACACAGATCAACTGCAGATGGATCAAATGTCAGAGGCGTAGCTAATGTATGAGCATACTCAAGAAATTTCAACACTTGCATTGCCTCCAGATCCAGGGTATGCATATGGGATGCAGCCTCATATGGGGTTGATCTCCATGAGTGTTGATCTCAGCAGGGACGACGTCTGGGTCAGAATCACTGTTGTCATCACTTGCGAATTCAGCATCCTCTTCCTGCTCACTAAATTCACCAATATATTCACCATGGACTCTACGTGGCGGAACAGGATCAACACCAGCTGGCTCATCTTCGAGGGTAGTAGGAATTGTTTGTGAGACTAATGAAGTCTGAAACATTATAGCTTGAGATAACGGCACGACTTCTTCTGTGGGAACGTCATATGTAGTGTGAACATAGAACGGCTCAGAATCATCATCTTCTATGAGAAAGTTTTCTGTTATGCCAACATTTGAAGGCCCACAATCATCGTCAACATCCTCTATGTCAGCATATAACTCAAGTACACCAGCATTTGCAAATGTCTCATGAGCATAAAACATGCATCTGACATCATCATCATCTTCAAGTGGAAATGTTCTATATCAAACACATCCTTCACCAATAGAAAGATGATGCCTATACTTAACCTCTGAAACTCTTTTTCTATTTCTAGCTTTAATTTTTGTATGAATTTGCAACTTCAGTTCCTCTAATGTGACGTCTTCTTCAACACGAAAACTTTTAGGACGTTCACAATCAAAGGTAGCACCTTCGTCAGTATTATGAATTTGGCCATTATAGTAGACCAATGCGATCACTCTATTGCTCATGTTGTGTAGTAATGAAACTAAGAAGGATGAGAATGGAGGTATTATCACTCCGCAAAAGAAAGAATAAATATAGAAGGATGAGAATGAGGAGGTTTTAGCACTCAGGAAAAATCTGATTGAAAAACTGCTGTAGGGGGTATTGTAAACCTTCATCAGTATTATGAATTTATAATGGTTCATTATGTTGTACCAGATGACAAATCTCATCATTTGTATAGGATGGAATCTGATTCTCATATTCTGGAGGGTTATTTGACTGAAAAAGTGATAACTCATTCAATGCAAAATCTGATTGATAAATCCCATCTTTTGTACTGGACTGTTCAATAGTCTCATCCATTGCAGAAGGAATCCAATTTCAATATTTTCTGCAGCATTTTATTGACTGAAAAATAGCTGAAACCTATCCCTAACCCTAAATCATTAGTCCCATCATTGCAGAAGGAATCCAATTCCATTATTTTCTGCAGCATTTGAATGACTGAAAAATAGCTGAAACCTATCCCTAACCCTAAATCATTAGTCTCATCCATTGCAGAAAGAATCCATTTCCAATATTTTCTGCAGCATTTGATTGACTGGAAAATAGTTCTAACCTATCCCTAACTCTAAACCATCAGTCTCATCCATTGCAGAAGGAATCCAATTCCAATATTTTCTGCAGCATTTGATTGACTGAAAAATAGCTGAAACCTCTCCCTAACCCTAAATCATTAGTCCCATCCATTGCAGAAGGAATCCAATTCCAATATTTTCTGCAGTATTTGATTGACTGGAAAATAGCTGAAACCTCTCCCTAACCCTAAATCATTAATCCCATCCATTGCAGAAGGAATCCAATTCAATATTTTCTACAGCATAAAATTTAAATTGTATAACAAATATAATTTTCCTTTTTAAATTTTAATAAGCAATAAAATTGTATATTTTATAAATTTTAAATAATAAATTAAATTTTTTTTATAAAATTAAAAAATTATAAGAAATAAAAATTTTGATATAAAAATTTAATAAGAAATATAATTTTATTTTAAAATTTTAATAAGCAATAAAATAGTCTATTTTATAAATTTTTAATAATAAATTAAATTTTATTTTTTATAAAATTAAAAAAGTATAAGAAATAAAATTTTTGATATAAAAATTTATTAAGAAATATAATTTTCTTTTTTAAATTTTAATGAGAAATAAAATTTTATTTTTATAAAATTTTAATCATAAATTAAATTTTACTTTTTATAATATTAAAACATTATAAAAAATAAAATTTTTGATATAAAAATTTAATAAGAAATATAATTTTCTTTTTAAAATTTTAATAAGAAATAAAAATTTATTTTTATAAAATTTTAATCATAAATTAAATTTTACTTTTTATAATATTAAAAAATTATAAGAAATAAAATTTTTGATATAAAAATTTAATAAGAAATATAATTTTCTTTTTTAAATTTTAATAAGAAATAAAATTTTATTTTTTATAAAATTTTAATAATAAATTAAATTACATTTTTAATATATATTTTAAAAAATAAACAAATATTTTTAAAAAAAATAAATAAACAAACCTAGAAAACTTTTTTAATTTAATTTACAATTTTTAAAATTAAAATACAAAATTTTAAAAAAATATATATGTATCAAGGGAAATCGCCACCCCCCATGGCGATTTCCCTTGAAACATTTTGCAAGTTTTGCAAAAAATACCAAGGGAAATCGCCATGGGGGGGTGGCGATTTCTCTTGGTGTTTTTTTTTTCATTTTTTGCAAAAAAACACTAAGGAAAATCGCCATGGGGGGTGGCGATTTCCCTTGGTTTTTTTTTTTTTTTTTTGTTGCAAAAATTGCAATTTTTACATTGGAAAAGGGGATGACGATTTCCCACCTAGAAAAAAAAACGGAGTTTGGGAATTAATCTGAAAGAACGGTATTTTGGTATATAATTTTTTTGGCTATATTTGGATAAAAAAAACCACATTATCACCTCTTTATTATTTTTAACAAACGTGTTAATTCAATTTTGAACTATATCTTTCTAGGTGATTTTTTTTACCATAAAATCTTGATTTTTAAAATTTTTATTTGTTATTTCTATTTTATTTGTTTCAACCAATTTAAATTTAAAATAATTAAATAGATAAAATTATCTATTTAAAATCAAAATTAAATTTAAAACTATCCAAAATTCATGCATTAATATTAATCTTAAATAAGTTTAATTATTATTTTTTGAATTTCAAAATTTTCAAACCATTTAAAATCAATAATTAAATT
This sequence comes from Fremontodendron californicum, assembly GCA_030761205.1. Lineage (NCBI taxonomy): Eukaryota > Viridiplantae > Streptophyta > Magnoliopsida > Malvales > Malvaceae > Fremontodendron > Fremontodendron californicum. The sequence goes on along the minus strand of JAULJL010000022.1, from coordinate 20,111,537 downwards.
TAAAACTATCCAAAATTCATGCATTAATATTAATCTTAAATAAATTTAATTATTATTTTTCAAATTTCAAAATTTTCAAAAATAAATATTGCCAAAATAACTTTTAAATTTTACTGATCAAATTTGATCCATTTAGATTTTGAGATATTAAATAGATAAAACTATCCATTTGTATTACAATTTAATATTGATTTTAAATGTATACATACATTTGTTAGTGATCAAATTTATACAAATTTCAAACTTATCTAAATCTTGCCAAAATAACTTTTAAAATTTAAAATTTTACTGATCAAATTTGATCCATTTAAATTTTGAGCTATTAAATAGATAAAACTATCCATTTGTAATATAATTTAATATTGATTTTAAATGTATACATATGTTTGTTAGTTGTTGGGTCACAAACAAAAAATCTCTGTTAAAAATAATAAAGAGGTGATAATTTTTTAAATCTTAAATATTTTTTTACTAAAGCACACCCTTATAGATAGATGTGCCTCTTTAGGATCTTTGAGACTTTAGATCCTTGGAATTTCTCATTTTGTTATGTGTTCTCAATTCATATATTTGATTTATGTTGTAATTCAAATATTTTTATTATTTGGTTAATCTTTTTTTAGTCCATTACTTTTATATTTTTTAAATTGATTAGCTTTTATATATAATACTTGTGTTTGATTTAATTTTTTAATATTTCTTTCATGTTTTTATTAACTGGTAGTTGCCATAATATATGAAGTGGCTTTAGTATTCTTCTTTCTCCTAACTCTTAAGTTTTTTTTTTTTTTTTTAATTTTTTTTACTAAAGGTGAATTTTACTTTGCAGACCAAATTTTTATATTGATTTTGTAATTCGAGTATTAAAAAAAATGCATGCCCGACATATTGTTATCAAATTTCTTCAATCCCATAATTTCATGAAGCCTTGACTTAGATAAAGGCCAACTCTATAAATAAATTAAACGAAAACTCATTTTTTTTTGGAGTTGTTGGTTTTGATAGCGTTCAGCAATGAGACATATTAATTTTAAATTTATCAAAATGTTTCAAAATTATAAAAGGTGTCATTCATTTTTTATATACTTTATCTTAATTTAAACTTTTCAAGTAATTATGAAAATTCTTAAATTCCATGATGATGTAGATAATGAGGCCTTGAATCCCAAGTTCTTCTAACCATAATCATTATTTCCAAATTAGACAAACTTATTGATTAGGCATGCATGAGTATATTAAACCTTTAGACTAAACCTCACCCTCATAATTAGGTGTGTTTCTCTAGATTTTTTGACATTTTTAGTCTTAAAGATTTTTCATTTTGAAACTTATAATCATATATATATATATATATATTACAAAGTATATGGATTCTAAAAAAAAAAAAAAATTACTTATCAAATATCCCTATTTATTTAATAAATTATGCATTATTTTAGAATTACAATTAAGATTATTCAATTCTTAAAATTTAGTTATTTATCTGGGTACTAAAAAATATATTATTAAGATAAATTTTGAGTTTAACTTTCACATCTTTGAAAAAATTTGATTTATCAAAGTTTTAAATGTGGCTACATCATTATCCAAATTTTAAACAAATTTTTTTAAAAATTAAATTCAATATATAATTATTTATCTGAGTTTAGATATGGCTACATCATTATTGAAGTTTTAAACAAATATTTTTTAAATTAAAACCAACACATGATTATTTATCTCTATTTTAGAGTTACATATAATATTTGTATTTAGCAAATGAATTGAAGTGATAATTTTTTTTAATGAAAAGAAAGAATAACTTTAAATTTGCAAAATATTAAGTTTGTTTTAAATGAATAAATACTATTTCTAATATAACATGTATATATGTACATTTATGAATGTATGATTATATATAGTAGATTAATAAGAATATATATATATATATTATTTTGAATATAATATAAAAATTAAAAAAATTTAAAGTAATGAAAATAAAATAAAAAGATCCGTGAATCGCACGGGTTAAAAAAACTAGTTTATAATATTTTGAACACACAAAAAATAACACGAACACACAATTTTTTCTCCATCTTTTTTTCTTTTCTTTTCTTTCTTCCCTTTAAAAAAAAAAAAATGAAAACTGCTGATTCGAGAACAAGAACAGCTTCTTCCTTGGCACAGCTACTAGCCAAAGCAAATCGATTTCATGTCGGCATAAAGGTCTCAACGAGCCTTTCCCACAACCAGAGAGAGGTTTCTCACTCTATCAACCAATCCTCTACTCGTACTCAGGCAAACTTCTTTACATTCGCCTACTCGATGAACGAAGACAGCTAATCAACTACTACTTTGCACAGGAACTAAGAAGGCCCATTTAAAATGAAAGGAATAAAAGGTAATCACACAATATCGGGTAAATCTCGCATCATAACGGGTATGAGCTATTGACTATATAGAATCTTTCTATCAATTCTAGGATATAGAAACCTCGACCGAAAGCAGCTCTTCTACTCATCTCATTAGCAATCAAACCTCTTCCTTGCAAGGACACAGATGCCTTATCATCCCTATACCCTATATTCTACCTGAGAACTAGGGCTATGTCTTCAATGTCGGCCTTACGAGTGATAGAAAGACTTTACGAAGGCTAATTTCCAGTATTAATGGTCAATTAGTTGACTTCCGACTGCACTCTACATTCTAGCTTTCTTTAATTCCGTTAGATTGCTTTGGATTAGATTGCTTTGGATGCTTCATGCTTTCAGTAAAGTAAGGACTATGCTTCTAAGTGACATTAACATCAAAGAGAGGATTCGGTGGAAGTAGGGATTTAAGCACAGTTGTGATTCCGCTTTCATGTCTTGGATTGAGGTTTCTCACTCTTTCTATGCCTCTTCCTTGGAGGACCTTCCTACAACACACACGCGACGCTAAGGTTCCCGTGGCAACTCAAGCTAAGATTCGAAGCCAGGCAAAGGTTTTCGAGAACAGAGTTCCGCACCAGGACTCAAACCATACCTCTCCGAGAAGTTTAGTGGTCGAAAGCTTTTCTGAGAGACATGGTTCATTAAGGTGCACCATCCCCCCAAACCTTTCCTCAGTAATCCTAGGAAAACATCATTACATTGTCCCCCAATGAAAGGGGGAATTAGATCTTACACTCAAGAAGCTGTAGGATCAAGAGCAACAATTGCAGCCCAAAAAAGAATGCTACTACGCGTATTGGACAAATTCATTTCTTCTAAACAACCTATTATGCATCTCCCCTTTTTTAATAGGGAGAAAGATAGGAACACTACGACTCCTAGTAGTTCAAAGGTTTTTAGTCTTAGAAAAAGTGAGAAAATAACTTTCTTTCCCATAAGCTGCTTTCCTTAAATAAACAAAGAACTGTTTTTTGCGCCCGTAACAATCACAAGTATTCGTGAGTGGTAGGGTGTTTGGTTAATCTTTGCAACTGATGAGAAGGCCCTATGGAGTAAAGGGAAACGTGTACGTTGTCACACTCCCTGCCTTCCAAAGGTGCCTAGAGGACGGGCCAGACGCAGAAGAGCGCGACAACCCGAGAGCGGATTCCCCCCCCCCCCCCCCCGACAGGGGGACAGGAGACGGCCATCTCGAGGCACATCACGACCTACAAGAAACATCAACGCGTCGACCACACGTCCTAGCATAGCCTTTCCTGCAGGAACATCCACAATAGATCCAGTGCGCTTGACAAGATATCCTTCTTTAATAGCAGTATCACTACCAAAGACAACAATCCCTACATTCTCATTCTCAAGATTCAACGCTATTCCTTTCACACCGCTCACAAATTCAACCATTTCCCTAGCTTGAATCTCGTTCAATCCATAAACACGTGCAATCCCATCTCCAGCTGAGACCACTCGACCGATCTCATCCACTTGAAAATTCATGTAAAAGTTGGTAATTCAACTTTCTAATAGAGTTGTTAGTTCCGCAGCTCTGGGAGAGAATTCCATAAATAATTCCATTTTCGAATTAAGAGAAAATACCGAAACTAACCCCCAACCCCCTTAATCCCATACTTAATTGTCAACTAAGCATGGATTCAAAATTCTTAATTCTCTTTCTCCCATGCATTCTAGGTTTTTCAACCTAAAGCAAAAGGCAAAACTTTGTTTTCTACCCTCAAAATTTTGTAATTTGCAAACTTCTACTTTTGAATAAAAAATATGTGCATTTATTTTTGAATTAAATATTTATTGCATGCTCTTTCATTTTAGTACTTGAGATTATCAAAAGTTGAATTGTGATTATTGAAATTAAAAATTCTGGACTATACCAATGGATCATACTAATATTGGCTAAAGCTCTTTTTTAACTTCTTAAAATATCATATTGTCATTTTATCAAGTTAAATTAGTATGTTGGTACAGCATGCCGTAAATTTTTAACCTTTTAATTAAATGGTATGAGAGAGTTCATCTAGAAATCTTATATTCAAATTATAACATATGCTTCTAGAGCACTTGACAAAGTGAAATTGACAGGAACTACCCTCATGCCTCCCATGGTTTTCAAATTATAACGTTATCTTTTCGTACTCTAAATTTTCAAAATAATTTTAAAATGTATGCCCCACTTTAATAAGTTAATTGAATTTACTCAAAAAGCGAATGGAAGATCATGGAATATTCCATGGGGACCAAATAGAACAAATTAGTATATGCAAGGAAGATTCATACACTAAGATAATAAAGGATTCGATGGTTGACGAGAATCTATCTATTTATATTTTTGTAAAAAAAAAAATTAAAGGAAAAAAAGAGTAAATATAAGAAAAGATTAAAAAAATCGTACAAGGCTCCGTTGTTAGATACAGAATTAGTTAAGTATTATTGTTGGAAAAAGTTTGAGTAAAAAAACTTTGAGTTAAATCTTGTAAAAAAAAATATATGGTTTAAGAATTTTAAGTGTTTGTTATTACCGGAAAAAAATAATATGAGGAATTAAAATACCAAAAAAAAAAATTTAAAATAATAAAAATTTAGAGAAGTGAGCATAATAAAATTATTTTATCTAACTTCTAAACCGCAAAAGTTTTATTTTTTTATTTGATTTATCGAATCATGATTTTAACTAAAAAATCAAATTTTTTTATCTATTTAAGAATAAAATTATAATAAGATATAATTTTTAATCTAAACAACTGTGTCAATAAAAATATTAAAGGAATTCATAATCATATTCAGGGACGAAGTCAAAAATATTAATGAGTGGAACAGAATATACATATAAAAATTTAAAACTTGCTTTACCACTGATACAATTGAAAGAACTTTCGATGTCATACGTCAAAACCCAACACCTTAAAAAGCTCATCGGTTGCCAAGCAAACATGGAGCACGGTGTTGTGGTTTGGGGTCCGTAGCGACTCAAGTTGAAACCCCTGGTATTCATTGAATTCTTCAATTTTGCCTCTTGCTGCTGCCTTATACAAAGCAACGTCCATGTAAGTGATGTTCTCTGCTGGTTGATCAGGCTGACTATCTACATTAAATTTAGAGGAAATAATGTCGTTCGAGGAGGGATCCATTTCTATGGCTCCTGCTTGATCTATTATGTGTATATAACATTTCTCTTTTTTGTACCAAAGTGCCTTACATTATATTTTTACTGATATGATGATAATTCATTAAAAATAAAATTATTTATATTTATTTTTAAATAAATTTAGTAAGATAACATTATTTGATATATTGACATGTTGTCAATACATCAAATATAAATTTTATATTCTTAAGGTGAGCAATGAAGTCCCACGCCTTCTCGTCAATCACGTGATCATCTTTTTGAAGTCAATCATTTAAAATGGAATTACTTGTTTATTTAATCTGAGGCCGTTCTGTCAATGTCAATGTCAATATATATATATATATATATATATATATATATGAGAAGCATTTTATAAATACTTATAATTTTTATTTGTTTAATTCGATTATTGTATTTCATGTTTTATTTATATAAATCATGTATGTTAAATTTTGAGTTAATTAAAAATATTTAATTATTTGTTTGATATAAAAGAATTCAACTATTAAATATATATTGAAAAAAATAATATTCTCAATCGATATGATAGAAATATCAGATTGATTTAAAATTTTACATGCATGATAAGTACGATTATTTATTAAATAAAAAAAATTATAACAAGAAAATAGAATTAAGGATATTAATGTCTTTTAACTTTTTTAAAATATAAACATTTAAAACAAAAACTACCCACTCTTAAAAAGTTATTTATTTTCACTTAGGTAACTTTTTATTAGACTTGTCCATGGACCGGGCTGGGTTCAGGTCGGGCTTAGATCCTATATTAATAAGGATTGTGTTTGTCTAGAGTCGGCCTGACCTGAAATATGGCCAGAAAATTCCGCCCAAGCCTGGCCCGTTTTATAAAAACACTATCCAAGCCCGCACAATTCTGTCCAAATGTATATATAGAAGGATCGATTTCTCTTAAAAAGAGATCGATCTTTCTTAAGAAAAGATAGTTCCTTCTTGAAAGATATCGATACCTCTTAATTAAAAGAGGATCGATCTTTCTTAAAAATGATCAACCCTCTTAAAATTTTATATTAGTAATAGTAAAACGGGCCGAACATGGAAAAAATTCATTGCCCAAGACCCGCCCCATATTTTAAACGGGGCTTTTTTTTTTTGCTCAAGCATGTTTTCCGAACCCAATATTTTTGTCCAAACCCTCCTAAATATCGGGTGGACCTTCGGACCCTTAGACAGATCTACTTTTTATTCTTCTACAAAATTACCTTATTTTTATCAAATAACTTTTACTTTTATTTAAAAAAAAAAAAACATTCTTCATCCATATTGTGAGTGTGTCAAATCTAGTACTAATATTTAAATGTTTGACTCAATTGTTGTCATGAATCAAGTAACATTAATTTAGTTTAAAAAATTATAAAAATAAATTAAATTGTAATAAATATGAAATAAAGAATATTTATGTGCTTTAGATTTTTTATATAACATATTTTTTTTGTTTAAAAATTTACAAAAAAAATATTCATTTCTACATAAAAAATATATATATATTTAAATAAATACTTTATTTAAATTTTTTTTTTGAAAAACCACCCACATTGTTGGGTGTCCCAAATTCTAATCTATACTATTATAAAAAGAATGACTGAGTTAGTGTCACTGAATCAAGTAACACCAACTCAGTCACTTCTTTTACTAAAAAACCAAATAGTTAATAAATTAAGTAATAATATTATAAGGGTGCTTATGTCTTTTAATTTTTAATATAATATATTTTTTAAATTATCCATTTTCTTAAAAAAAAAAACTACTACTTCCTTAAAAAATTAACATTTTCTTAAAAAACTACGGCTAATTTAAAAACTATATTCTCTTAAAAAAAAACTACCATTCTTTTAAAAAACTGCTTATATATATAATTTTACAAAAAAAAAAAAAAAAATTCACTCACATAGTGAGTGTGACATAATATAGTATATATAAAAGTCTTGACTAAATTTGATGTTACAAATCAAGTGACATCAATTCAGTTAGGTAGATTGACTAAAGAGTCAAATAAAATTATCATACAAAATTAAAATTAAAAATGTGTATGTTTATTTACTTTTTTTACATGTTATATATTTTTTTCAAAACATTATTTTTCAATTTTTTTACACGCATTATGAGCTTGTCAAATTCTAATATATACCAATCTTAATTGAGTTGGTGTCATGATAAATTTTTTAAATGATTAAGCTATCGTATAAGCCCGAATACCAATCCAATATTTGAAATGGTTTGGAAAAAAATAATAAAATGACTGTTTAAGAAAATGAGTCTATAACTTAGAGCTAAACCAAATTCTATTGATTAAAAAGTCGAATCGGACCAGTTGGTCGAACCGGTTGAATTGGAAACCGATGACCTGTTCGGTCCGGCAAGTATATTAAAAATGTGTATTTACTAAACAAATAAAAAATTGGTTCAATCGGTTAAAAATCGGTAAAAAACGGATTGAACCGATAAAAAATCGGTTTTATATGTATTTTTATTTTTTTTTCAAAATTTTATTTATAATTAATGATATTTGAACCTTTAACCTCTTAGTTTTATATCAAAGACCAAATTATTAAGCCAAATGCATATTTTTGTTAATTATTAACTATATTTAATGTTTATTTAACATTAAATTTAGTGTTTAAATATTAAAAAATATATATCAAACCGATCGATCCAACCGATTGAATGAATTGAATCGAAAATCGAAAATTTGACAAATTCAACTTCCGATCCCTTTTTTTAACCTTGTCAAATTCTCTCTTGGCCAAAAACAAAATCCAATAGCCAAGAAAAGAACTCTAAAAATCGGAAGTAAAAAAAAAAGAGTAATAATTAATGATGGAAAAAGCCAACGTTGGAAATAATAAAGAGATAGACGAAAGAAAGCACTTAAAGCTTTCTTTTTGGACCAGAATCATTTAAAGCAGCAAAGAGATGGGTTTGGATTTCATTTAAAAGATAGAGTCAGGTTTGGGTGAAACATGAGGTATGTATTTATAGATGCAATATCTTAAAAGATGAGAAAAGTAAGAAGTATTCCTACCTTATTACCAAATCCTAAAATAGAAATAAAATAATTTTAATTCTAACGATAAAAACATAAGCCTAAGAAAATAAGCAATAATATTGGACAAATGAAAAAAAAAATCGAAAGCATTATGATCTTATTACTTTTTATTTTCTTTTCTTTGAAAAAGGCATCCTATTACATATCGGAGCAAAATGGTTCTGTTCCCTTGGTTATTTGTCTAAAGGGGAATGCTAAGTACACCCATATACTTATTTAATTATTTAAGCTCTGTTTTTCTTCAATAAGTCCTTATTTTATAATTTCAATATAATCCTAACAGAAATTTGACTCTAATATAAAAAGGATTATTATCCTGTTTATTGACAGTAAAATTTTTTAATTTCATAAATGGTGTTAAAAAATTACCACATGTTCCAAAAATGAAAAGAAAAATAAAAACAAATAGAGAAAAATAAGTGCATATTTTACCAAATAAAAGGTGTTTTTTAAACTAAAAAAAGGTAAATATATTTTCTACTAAACTTTCATGGATAAGTGTACTTTACCCTAAAATAAATAATTTTTTTTTTCAAATTTACCACATGGATATAGCTTTGTGACAATTGAGCCGATATGAACATGTCATCAGGCCAACTTAATTAATGATAAAAGCTATATCAGATTAGAGGTGTCTATGGGTCAGACCGTAGTTCGAGAAAAAAATTTTCCCTAGTTGAAGATGGCATGAAATGCATGATTTTACAACCAATAAACATATGACAATGAATCAACCATATGCTAAAAATATGAACAAACAAACAAGCAAGAATAATCAAGCAAGAACAAGCACAAAAATTTCCCTAGGTTTCGGCAAAAGCAAAGAGTGTGTAAAAAATTGTGTCAACTTGGTTATTTTGTAAAGAATAAAGAATAAAGGAGAGAAAACCTTTAAAATTTATTTTTGAAAACCTTTTATTCAACACAAAGTTAACAAATCACATGGAAAATGAGAAGAAAAAGAACATGATATCAAATAAAATAATTGAAGAAGAAGAGAGGGAATAGCTACCTAGCAACTGCTTTCCAAATCAAGCTCTAAAAATTTCCCTTTCTTCTCCCTCTTTCTTTCTTTTTATTTTCCTCCTTTTTCCTCTGAGAGTGTAGTAAGAATGCCTTGAAGAAAAAATGAATCCCCCTTCCTTAGCTGGCCGATTCCCCTCTAATATTGGTGAGTGTGTGTGTTTATTTTTTTAGCCTTTGTCGTGCCTCACATGCTCCTCCAACATCTTTGCCACATGGCTAAAAAATGTCCTCTCCTTGCATGATGCTTTCCTTAAATTAAGGGTGCTTGTCCCCTATTTGCATGATGCTTCCCTTAAATTAAGGGTTTTCTAGCCTCTCATTGGCCAACAATGCCACCTAGATTATTCTTGTCTCCTATCTATACAAAATATCTAAGCCACTTGTCATGATCATATGGCTTACTATTAAAATATCTTCCTAGATGGTATTTTTAATCCTACTTGACATCATCTCATAGCCTTCACATGCTCTTCACATGGCCTTCACATGGCTTTGCAATACGGAGACCTCCCATTGGCCTAAAATGCCATATAGGCAAGTAGTAGAGAATCTTGTCCTTTTAAAAATGTCATCTTGCTATCCAACCTTGGCCATTTGATTCAAGATGATCACACCCCCTCCTTTAATTAGCAGGCTAGCCGAAAATGGCCTGGAAATTTTCAGGCCATTTCTCTTTTTTATTTGCAAAATGACCCTTTTTGATTTTTTTTGGATAAAATTGCATTTTGGCCCCCAAACTTATTTAATTGAAAATGGACCCCAATTTCAGATTTTTCTTTTCCAATCCATCCCATACAATATAAAACTTAGTTCTGGAGGTTTTCATATTTTTTCGAGCTAAAATTCTATTTTGCCCGGATTTTTCTCTAAAGTTTCGGTTTAGTGCCTCCTAAACTTTGTCTTTTTCCATTTGAGCTTCGATTTCGGATTTTTCTTCTCCAATACCTTCCATAAAATATAAAACTCAGATCTGGAAGTTTTCATAATTTTTCGAGCTCGTTTTCTATTTTCGCGAAATTTTCTCTTTGAATTTCGGATTAGTGCCCCCGAACTTTTTTTTTTTCATTTGAGCTCTGTTTCTGGATTTTTATTCTCCAATCCCTTCCATAAATATAGAACTCAGATTTGGAAGTTTTCATAATTTTTTGAGCTCAGATTCTATTTTTCTCGGATTTTTCAAAATTGTCTTTTAACCCCCGAAATCTCGGTTTTACTCGAAATGAGCCCAATTTTTGGATTTTCTTTTTCCATTTCCTTTTTCATATATTGAATTGGAGTTGGTCTGAAAATGCCCAATTTTTACATCCGAATTCCTCTCCGATTTAGTTTTCCCCTTTTCCTCAATATTGTGAATTTCTCGTTTTTTCATTTCTCCTCCAATCAGCTCTTCCTTGGGATCCATTTCAAATTGGGACTTGGGATATTTTTATTTATTTATCCTTTATCAACTAGGCTTCAATTTCATTAAATCGGGCCATCTCTGCAGTTTTCCCCAAATTTGTGATTTTCTTATTTATCCATTAAATCCTTATTTTCCTTTTTCTCTTCCAACCAATTCTTCCTTCAACTCCGCTTCAAAATTAGACCTTCCAATATCCATATTTATTGATCTTATTCCATTATGAACCTCCAATTTCGTTCAATTTGATCGTTTATGCACTTTTCCCCAAATTTGCAAAGTTAGGCACTTTTCCTACACTGAATTTTTGCAATCTGTCTTTCAAACTCTCTATCTTTCGTTGTAGACCTCTGATTATCAAAATTCCTTCACCTTTGTTCAATTCAACTTTGAATCTTGATTTTTACTAAGAGTTGACTTTTTAGTGGTTGACTTTTTGAGGTTGACTTTTTTGGAGTTGACGTTTTTCGAGTTGACCTCCGAATTCAAGTCTTGGAGACCCATCTGAGGAATGGTGGCCCGGGAAGTTGAAAATAGAATTTGCCTTGTTTAGGGGGCTCGAACAAAATTAGGTGTTTATAGCTGCCTCTCTTTGACTATTGCTGAGAATCAAGAATCAGGAAAGATAAAATAAACAATAATTTTGTCCGGTTAATGAAATCACATGTGAAGGATAAGAGGGAGAATTCTCATCATTTTTTATTTTTTTGTAAGATGTAAAATAAAAGGATTTATCCTTAAATTGAGTTCCTTGACTAATCAAGCCTCGACCCGTCTTAAGGAAACGAGTTCGATTTGTAAGAGAAAATAATACCTCGGCGGAAGTCCCGGGGCCTTATCTTATCTTGGTATGATTTTGTTTAAAAACAGTAAGATTTGTCCTTAAATTGAGTTCCTTGACTAATCAAGGCTCGACCCGTCTTAAGGAAACGAGTTCGATTTGTAAGAGAAGTTAATACCTCGACGGAAGTCCCGGGGCCTTATCTTATCTTGGTGTGAAATTATATGAATGACATGTGTCGGGATATTTCACTGAATTCCCCGGCAACCCGGCAGAGTTTTAGAAAAATATCTTTTCACATGACATGTATATAAATTTGGGATGAAATCATATTTTTCGAAAAAAAAAAATTTCCTTAAATTGAATTGACTGACTAATCAAGGCTCGACCCATCTTGAGGAAACGAGTTCGATTTGCAAGAGAAGAAAATACCTCGACGAAAATCCCGGGGCCTTATCTTATTTTGGTGTGAAATTATATAAATGGCATATGTCAGGATATTGAACTCCCCGGCAACCTGGCAGAGTTTTAGAAAAATATCTTTTCACATGACATGTATATAATTTTGGGATGAAAATATATTTTTCGAAAAAGACAGAAGAATTTGTCCTTAAATTAAGTTTCTTGACTAATCAAGGCTCGACCCGTCTTAAGAAAACGAGTTCGATTTTCAAGAGAAAAAAATACCTCGACGAAAATCCCGGGGCCTTATCTTAATTTGGTGTGAAATTATATAAATGGCATGTGTCTGGATATCGAGCTCCCCGGCAACCTGGCAGAGTTTTAGAAAAATATCTCTTCACATGACATTTATATAATTTTGGGATGAAAATATATATATTTTTAAGAAAGATGAATTTATCCTTAAATTGAATTCCCTAACTAATCAAGGCTCGACCCGTCTTAAGGAAACGAGTTCGATCTACAAGAAAAGAAAACACCCGAAGGTCTTGAAAAAATATAATTTGAAAGGTGATATCTCGAGGTTTTGAAAGAGATGCCCAGAGGTCTTGAAAAAGATATTTTGAAAGGTGATACCCGGAGGTTTTGAAAGAGATGCTCGGAGGTCTTGGAAAATATATTTTGAAAGATGATACCCGGAAGTTTTGGAAGAGATGCTCGGAGGTCTTGAAAAATAGATATTTTGAAAGGTGATACCCGACGGTTTTAAAAGAAATGCCCGGAGGTCTTCAAAAGATATTTTGAAAGGTAATACCCGGAGGTTTTGAAAAAGATGCTCGGAGGTCTTGAAAAAGATATTTTCAAAGGTGATACCCAGAGGTTTTGAAAAAGATGCCCGGAGGTCCTAAAAAGATGTATTTTCTTTGAAAATGGTGCCCATAGGTCTTATACATGATTTGGAGAATATTGCCCGGAGGTCTTAAAAAGATGTCTTTTCTTTGAAAATAGTGCCCGGAGGTCTTAAACATGATTTTGAGAATAGTGTCCTGAGGTCTTAAAAAGATGTATTTTCTTGAAAGTATGTTGAAAATTAACTTGAAGGTTTTAAGAGGATGCAAATGCTTCTTGATGCAGATGCAAATATCTTTAATTGGTGCAAATGCTTCATGATGCAGATGCAGAGATTAAACAAGATGCACATGCTTCATATTGTAAATGCAAATGTCTTGGATTGATGCAAATGCTTCTTGATGCAGATGCAGATATTGAATAAGATGCAAATGCTTCATGGTGCAAATGCAAATGTCTTGGATTAATGCAAATGTTTTTTGATGCAGATACAGATATTGAATAAGATGCAAATGCTTCAGGGTGCAAATGCAAACGTCTTGGATCAATGCAAATGCTTCTTAATGCAGATACAGATATTGAATAAGATGCAAATGCTTCATGGTGCAAATGCTTCATGGCTTAGATTGATGCAGATGCTTCTTGATGCAGATGCAGATGTTGAATAAGATGCAAATGCTTCATGGTACAAATGCAAAGATCAACAATGTGCAAATGCTTCTGAGTGATGCAAATGCAAAGATTAGTAGTGTGCAAATGCTTCTAAATGATGCAAATGCAAAGATCAACATTGACGCAACTACTCCATGGAATGATGCAAATGCAAAGATCGACATTATGCAAATGCTTTTGAATGATGCAAATCCAAAGATTGGCAATATGCAAATGCTTCTAAATGGTGCAAATGCAAAGATCAACGTTGATGCAACTACTTCATGGAATGATGTAGATGCAAAGATCGACATTATGCAAATGCAAAGATTGACAATATGCAAATGCTTCTAAATGATGCAAATGCAAAGATCAACGTTGACGCAACTACTTCATGAAATGACGCAGATGCAAAGATCGACATTGTGCAAATGCTTTTGAATGATGCAAAGGAAAAGATTAACAATGTGCAAATGCTTCTAAATGATGCAAATGCAAAGATCAATGTTGACGCAACTACTTCATGGAATGATGCAGATGCAAGGATCGACATTATGCAAATGCTTCTGAATGATGCAAATGCAAAGATTAACAATGTGCAAATGCTTCTAAATGATGAAAATGCAAAGATCAACATTGATGCAACTACTTCATGGAATGATGTAGATGCAAAGATCGACATTATGCAAATGCTTCTGAATGATGCAAATGCAAAGATTAGCAGCGTGCAAATGCTTCTATATGATGCGAATGCATATATCAATAATGATGCAAATGCTTCATGAAAAGATGTAGATGCCCCTACAAATCGTGTTCATGTAAGTGGTCTATGAATGGTGTAACTGCAGTTACCAAACAATAGTGAAGATGCAATAATCCTAGAAAAGACGCAATTGCTCGAGATGATGCAAATGAGAATATCCATGAAGGATGTAAATGTAATGGTAAAATGTAGATGCTCATAGAACGGTGCAAATGTAAATACCCATGAATGATGCAAATGCTTCTCGACACGGTGTAGATGCAAAGCTCAATAAAGAGGTAGTGCTCATGAATGATGACAATGTCCCCGAATATTTTTCTAGACTTTGGCTTAGCCTTTCCAATTCATTTTTCCGTTTCAAATCAGAGTGTATCTTCAATACTCGTGCCCCATAAGAGATCATTCCTTTTTCAGTCTTTGGCTATCTCTTTGGCCCAACAGTTTTCAAACTCTTATTAACAGAAACCTGTTTACCGAGTTCTATTTCTTCTTCTCATATCTAGAAGTCAAGGTCAACCCCAATAGTTCCATACCTTTGGGTTAGAAAAACCCTTGTCTCATGTCAACATCAAGAATAGTTGTTTCAAAAATATTTTCATTTGTTTTCCCTTTTTGAAGAAAATTGCTCATTTAATGAAAAATTCTGAGCCAAAATATTAACCCCATAATGTGTGATATACACATCTCTTGAAGACTAATGATCACTGTTAGAAATTTCTCTGAACGTCAATTTGGGTTTTTCAACTTGAATTGAAAAGGCTTGGTACAACAGGATTTTGGTTGGTAGGCAACAAATATTTTGGTACCCATAAACTTACTTTCTTCTCATCCTTGGTCATAACCCCAAATGCAAGGAAACATGTTGGCATTCTTTCATAGTTAGTCATAGTGCATCTCCTAACAATTTCTTTTGCATATACAGTATTTAATTAACACCTACTGGAGGTGAAAAGATATAATTGAACTAAATTTGCATGTAGTGTAGTAGTGTTATACTAATGAATCTTATTACCCAAACAAAACAAACCATGTTGTGCTAAGCCAAAATCTACTAGTTTAACTGTTTCTTATTGCTCTTCTTTTACCCCCGTGACTGCCACAATTAATTTAAAATGTAGTGATTAAGTTTTCTTTTGAGCAGCTACTTACAGTAATTAGACAAATGGATGACTACTTGGAAGAAAATGGGAAAATATTCATTATGGATTTGAATGTTGAACCGTCTTCGAGGACATAATCAATAGAGACAGAATCATCAAATTATCTTTCAAATGAAATAGAGAACTTAACTAATGGAAAGA
Source organism: Fremontodendron californicum (assembly GCA_030761205.1). Classification (NCBI taxonomy): domain Eukaryota; kingdom Viridiplantae; phylum Streptophyta; class Magnoliopsida; order Malvales; family Malvaceae; genus Fremontodendron; species Fremontodendron californicum. Next base: position 20,095,733 of record JAULJL010000022.1, on the reverse strand, counting down.
ACAGTTGTTGGGCTGATGATTTTTTAATCAGAAAGATCCATTTCAATTAACAGCAAGAGATTTTGAAGATATGGAGTTTAATTCTCTGGAGGATGCAGAGTTATTTACATGACCTATGCTCATAATATAGGATTCAGTGTTCGAACGAAGGTTCAAAGAAAGACCAACATAAGAATGTGGTGGGAAAGAATTTACTCTACAATAAAGAAGGAGTTCGGGAGGAGAAATGGTTGCAGAATGAAAATAGGATATGGGATCCTAGACCTATTACCAGAACAGGATGTAAGGCGAAGATATGTGTGATGCTTAATAAGAGTACGCAGAGATAGGTAGTCTCTGTATTTGATAAAGAACACAACCATGAATTGGTTAAACCCTAACAGAAGTCTCTCATTAAATCGAATCGGGTTGTTTCAACGAGTGCAAAGGCAGAAGCGATGGCAATGAAACGAGTTGGAATCCGACCATGTCAAATAATGTCATACTTCGCTGACCAAGCAGGGGGCTTCGACAAATTAGGGTTCACAAGGAAGGATCTTGCAAATAAGTTACATGCAGAGTCGATGAAGTCTATTACAGGTGGTGATGCAAAAGTTGCATTAGTATATTTCGAGGCCAAAGCAACTTCAGATCCTGGTTTGTACATGAAATATATTGTGGATGATGAGAACCGTCTTGAGAATATTTTTTGGGCAGACTCAATTAGCCATTCGGATTATGCATACTTTGGAGATGTAATTGCATTTGATACAACATACAAGAAGGTATGATCTCCCTCTATTGGTATTTATAGGAATTAATAATCACCATCAAACAATCATTTTTGCATTTGCAATTCTATCAAATGAAAGGCAGGAGACTTTTGTTTGGGTTTTGAATGAGTTCTTGTGTTGCATGAGCCAGAAAAAACCTATTTCAGTTGTTACTGATGGGGACAAGGCAATGCATAAAGCTTTGAAAATTGTTCTCCCTGAAGCTAACCATAGGCTTTGTGTATGGCACATTTAGAGGAATGCTACCTCAAATCTCCACAACATTGAAATTTCACAGGGAATTAAACAATGCATGAATTTTTGGTGGAGCGAAGATGAGTTTTATTGTGCATGGAACAATCTGGTTCAAACATTTAGTCTTCAAAAGAATGCTTGGATCAATGAGAAATATAATACAAGGTGTATATAGGCTCAAGCGTTTCTCACAAGTAAGTTCTTTGGAGGTATGAAAACAACATCTCGTTGTGAAGGATACAACTATATCTGAAGAGATATATAAAGAGAAATGGTACCTTACTTGAATTCCTACATTCAATCAAGAATGCAATTTCAAAAATGCGTAGATTGGAGCTAGAGGCAGACTTTTATTCCAGGCAAAGTGAACCTGTTCCTACGAGCAACATTTAGCCACTAGAAAAACATGCTAGACAAGTTTTGACCCGTAATTCATTCAAAACGTTTAGGAAAGAGCTTAGGCGTCAGGATGTTTACTTAAGGAAAGGAGATATACTACGGATGGATGACCACACAAAAGTATACTCTAACACGGTATTTGAGCCCTTGCAAGGAGACAAGAGTCACTTACAATGAATTAAATGAAACCATCAAGTGTTCTTGTCTTATGTTTGAAACTGAAGGTATTCCTTGCAGGCATACAATTTTTGTTATGAAAAATGAGCATTTGAAGTATATACCAGAGTCTTGCATCATGAGTTGTTGGACGGTAAATGCTAGAGACAATACCATGCCAACCATTAATTCTCAAATGGATTATGATGCAATGGAGAGATTGAGGCATTCATCATTAGTGTCAGTGTTCTATAGGTTATGCTATTTGGCATCCAAGAGTAAACAAGGTTTTGAGGGGACAAGAACTGTTTGGCTAACTTGACTGCTAGGGTGGAGGAGAAGTCAAAAGCAAGGACAACAAATTATCAAAAGGGAGAAGCAGAATCGGTGCAGGACCTTCCAAAGAGGTCCAAGCGGAATGTAAAGAAAGATGAACAAAAGAAGAAAAGGAATTATACTTGTTCACAATGTGGGATGGTGGGACATAATAATCGCACATGTCATCTCTTCAGCCTTGTAGGAAGTAATGCTGAATTTATCTCAGAGGACAGTGATAGTGAGTATAACGCGTCAGATGATGAACTTTGTGAGAATGGACGTTTTTGGGCAGATATAAATTCTGATGAGGTGCTTATAGTTTCTTTTTTATATAATGGTTTATTCATATGTTATTTATAGCATAAACATAACATTTAAATTTATAAATTGTGGGTTCTATTAATGATTTTGCATTAACTTGATTACATCTTTAGGAAGAAGCAAATGATTTATCAATTTGTCCTTCGAATGAAACAAATAGACATGGTCCATCAAATCTTGAAGCCAATGTCAATACAGTAAGTGTTGTCTTTATCAATCAATGTTATGGTTGTAACTTATATTATTAAACGAAACAAAAATATAATTCTCATGTCCCTTTTATAGGGTGCAGGATTTGCATTCGGAACAGACAACACTTGGCCTTTTGGATCCATGTTCCTTTAGTTGCAAAGAAGTTGATTTCATAGTTGCCATTGTCAAATGCATATTTATATTCTTCAATTCATTTTCTAAGTTGCTATTTTCTTCAATTAGTTGTGTACTGATCAAATCAACTAAATTTTAGTTTAAGCCGTCAATTTATCTTCTTAACATGGTTAACTACTGAAACAAATATCTTTCTCTGTTCATCAACTCCAATATCAGCTCCCTAGAACGATCGATGTGTCTAGGATCATGCCAAGCCCGAAATGTACACCCACCTCCCTGAAAATATAAATAAAATCTTCTTAATGTCAATGATATAAAAAAGTGCTAAACTCATCAGAAAACCAACTGTTTTGAAGTTACAAACCTGGTATCGAGGGCAACCGAAAAATCTTCTACCCGGATTCAACGTGGTCCATGCAGTCCCAGTGGCGGATCTTGGCATTTGATTTTGGAGGGGCCAATTAATATTATACTTTATATTAAATTTGTTCAAATATATATATATATATATATATACTCAAATAATATATTAATAAAAAGTGACCAATTTCATAAAATTATAAAATAAAAATATTACTATGATAGCATTAAAATTTTAAGGATATAAAGACTTTCAAATTAATAGTAAAAGGAAAAAAAAATCATATACATTCATATAATATTGTACTCATTTCACACACACATAGTATATAAGTTTTCAAATTTCTATTATAACTTATAAAAGTTTTAACACTTTTCACTTAAGTCCCTAGATAAGTATATAAGAAGTGAGTGTGTGAAATGAATATATGAGATGAGTGCATGTAGCACTATTTATAGTAAAATTACTAATTACACCATCTTTCAATGAATTATGAGAAATTTTTTTGGCAATTTAAAATTGAAATAAAAAGTAAATAAACCAATAATTAAACAATATATTTTTCATTGATAAGGAAAATAAATATAATTTTAAAATAATGAACTTGAAAATTTGAAATTATAAATTATGATTTTATTTTAACCTTTTATAAAATGGTTTCCAATTTGAAATATATATTTTTTGAAACAAGATTACATGACAATATGCGATAGAGATCTAGAGTAAAATTAAAAGTGAAAATTTATATGAAGAGGATAAATTGTAATAAACTAGAAAGAAAAAGGGAAAAAAACATATATTTGGTACTTTGGTTGAAAATTTGAAATTCTGTTAAAAGTCAAAATATTAATTTGGTTTTTATTAAGTTCACATGATTGTAATTTAAAAGTTAAAACTAATAACAAGCCACTTAATTTAAAAATTTTGTAAGTAATAATTGATGGGTACAAAAATAAAATTAGTAATATGATTTTAACATTTTTAAAATTATAATAATATGTAAAATTAAATTATGAAATAAAATAAATAAGTAAAATTTATTTAATAATATATATACTAAAAAAACTCTAAAAATTTGAGGGGGCCAAGGCCCCCTCAAGCTCCATGAGGAGCCGTCGTTGTGCAATCCATCTAAGTGTTTTCAAGTTACAATAACAATAAACTGGCTCTCCTTCATAATCCCATTCAATATTTCGTTCATTTGAAATCATCTTGTAGGAAGACAAATTTTTTGGAAAAGTATTAAAACCCTCCTGAGATTTAGATAATACCCTTTTTTCCCTTTGAGGTTTAGATAATACCCTCTTTTCTCCCTGAAAATTAATGTCATGCCAAAACTACCCTTCTATGGTATAGAACATGTCTAGGGTAAAATAATCCGAACCGTCATGTCAGGCAGATAATTTCAAAAAATAACGGGTTCGAGTCGGGTTCGGGTTTACCATAAACCCGAATTGACCCGCCCCGATGATTTTTTTTATTTTTCTTACTTTTAATTTTTTTTATATGTTAATTCTATATATTATTAGGGGTGAGTATTCAGTCGGTTTGGTTGGTTCGGTTCCAAAATTTCTAAAATCGATTAAACTGACTAAACTTATAAAATCGACCGAACAGACCGACAAAGATTCTAAAACCGAAAAAATTGAAACCAACTTAAGTCGGTCGGTTCGGTCGGTTTAATCAATTTTAATTGTTTAAAAATAATTCATTTATTGTATATTATATATTATGTATAATTTTAAATTATTATATAAATAATTATATTTAAAATAAAATTAAAAGGGTCGGTTAGTTCAGTCTATTCGGGATGGGATTGGGGAGGGTTTCAAGGTCGGGGTCGAGATCGGGATCAGGGGCTAAAATTTTAAATAAAATCAGGTTCTGGGTAGTTTCGAGTATATCTAAACGGACCTTTTATAGGGAAAAGTATTAAAACCCCCCTGAGGTTTGATCATAATTCCAGATACCCCCTATAGTTTGGACAATACCCTCTTTTCCCCATAAAAATTAATATCATGTCAAAACTGCCCTTCTATGTCATAGAACATATCTAGGGTTGGCAAAGTAATCTGAACTATCGGGTTAGGCAGGTAATTTCAAAAAATAATAGGTTCGGGTCGGGGTCGGGTTCGGGTTCAAGTTTACCATAAACCCGAACTGACCCGCCCCCGATTATTTTTTTATTTTTCTTACTTTTAATTTTTTATATATGTTAATTTAATTCTATATATTATTAGGGGTGAGTATTCAGTCAGTTCGGTTTCAAAATTTCGAAATCGATTAAACCAACTAATCTTATAAAACTGATTGAATCGACCGACAAAAATTCTAAAATCGAAAAATCGAAAATCGAATTAAGTCGGTCGATTTAATCAATTTTAACTATTTAAAAAATAATTTATTTATTGTATATTATATATTATTATATAATATAAATGATATATTATATTATATTATATATAATTTTAACTAATTATATTTAAAATAAAATTAAAAGGGTCGGTTAGTTCAGTCTATTCAGGATGAGATGGGGGGTCTTTTCGGGATCGGGTTAGGGGGCTAAAATTTTAAATAAAATCGGGTTCAGGTCGGTTCGATTCGGTTCAGTTCGGCTTGGTTTTTGATTCTATTCGATTCGGTAGCCGCAAAGTGTTAAAAACCAAAATACTACACATTAACCGCAATTTTTGTCTAAAATCGAACCTAACCGAACTGTTATCACCTCTAATAGTGGGTTATCTCCAAAATCCTTAAAAGATAAAATTGTCATTTGATTCTTTTATAATTCGAATAGAGGGTAAAATAAAATTTTCAAAATTTTAAAGGGTAAGTGAAATTTTCACTAAATCGTAAGAGGTAAGTGTCTTTTATTTATTTTATTTTTTTAAGCTATGGGTGCTGAATGGAAACTCTTGACAATTGGTATGCATGGAGGTGGGGTTTCTAAATGGAACCCAGTAGACATAATAGTCTACCTCAGTATCCTACGGCAGGAGCGTGTTGGCAAAGTTTTTCTATTTTCATGCAATTTTGAGGTATGCAATTTTAGGAGTATGTGTTTAGGGAAGCTAGGTTATATTGGGACTTGGCATCCCATTACACTTAAATACACTCTTTTCTGTCAGTATTGATGTCTCAGGTCAGTATTTTTTTTTTCTTTTTTACTATAAATAAATAACTTGTGAGTGACTTGATTGGGCGGGAAATTTACCAACGGCGGAAAAATTACAATTTTGTCCCGCCCACGCCTTAAACTTCAAAGTTAGAATACCAGTCAATTACGAGAAAATTATAGTTTTAACAAACAATTAAGAAAAAAATTATAGTCACTGATATATTCAATTGTACCAAAAAATTATAGTTATAATCATAATTTATTTTAATTTTATATCATCTTAATAAAAGAACATACAGATTTTTATTGAGCTAATATATATAATAACATTAAGTATATATTAAATTGTACAAGTAATGATCAATTTCAGTTAGTCTAAATATAAATTTAATAACATTAAGTATATATTAAATTGTACAAGTAATGATCAATTTCAATTAGTCTAAATATGAATCTAATAACATTAAGTATATATTAAATTATACAAGTAATGATCAATTTCAATTTCAGTTAGTCCAAATATGAATCGAATAACATTAAATATATATTTAATTATACAAATAATGATCAATTTCAATTAGTCTAAATATGAATCTAATAACATTAAGTATCTACTAAATTGTACAAATAATGATCAATTTTAATTTCAATTAGTCTAAATATGAATCTAATAACATTAAGTATATATTTAATTGTACAAGTAATGATCAATTTCAATTTCAGTTAGTCTAAATATGAATCTAATAACATTAAGTATATATTAAATTGTATAAGTAATGATCAATTTCAATTAGTCTAAATATGAATCTAATAACATTAAGTATATATTAAATTGTACAAGTAATGATCAATTTTAATTTCAATTAGTCTAAATATGATACATTAACTATATATTTAATTGTACAAGTAATGATTAATTTCAATTAGTCTAAATATGAATCTAATAACATTAAGTATATATTAAATTGTACAAGTAATGATCAATTTCAATCTTAGTTAGTCTAAATATGAATTTAATAACATTAAGTATATATTAAATTGTACAAGTAATAATCAATTTCAATTAGTCTAAATATGAATCTAATAACATTAAGTATATATTAAATTGTACAAGTAATGATCAATTTCAGTTAGTCTAAATATGAATCTAATAACATTAAGTATATATTAAATTGTACAAGTAATGATCAATTTCAATTAGTCTAAATATGAATCTAATAACATTAAGTATATATTAAATTATACAAGTAATGATCAATTTCAATTTCAGTTAGTCCAAATATGAATCGAATAACATTAAATATATATTTAATTGTACAAATAATGATCAATTTCAATTAGTCTAAATATGAATCTAATAACATTAAGTATCTATTAAATTGTACAAATAATGATCAATTTTAATTTCAATTAGTCTAAATATGAATCTAATAACATTAAGTATATATTTAATTGTACAAGTAATGATCAATTTCAATTTCAGTTAGTCTAAATATGAATCTAATAACATTAAGTATATATTAAATTGTATAAGTAATGATCAATTTCAATTAGTCTAAATATGAATCTAATAACATTAAGTATATATTAAATTGTACAAGTAATGATCAATTTTAATTTCAATTAGTCTAAATATGATACATTAACTATATATTTAATTGTACAAGTAATGATTAATTTCAATTAGTCTAAATATGAATCTAATAACATTAAGTATATATTAAATTGTACAAGTAATGATCAATTTCAATCTTAGTTAGTCTAAATATGAATTTAATAACATTAAGTATATATTAAATTGTACAAGTAATAATCAATTTCAATTAGTCTAAATATGAATCTAATAACATTAAGTATATATTAAATTGTACAAGTAATGATTAATTTCAGTTAGTCTAAATATGAATCTAATAACATTAAGTATATATTAAATTGTACAAGTAATGATCAATTTCAATTTCAATTAGTCTAAATATAAATCTACTAACATTAAGTATATATTAAATTGTACAAGTAATGATCAATTTCAATTAGTCTAAATATGATTCTAATAGCATTAACTTTATATTTAATTATACAAGTAATGATCAATTTCAATTTCAGTTAGTCTAAATATGAATCTAATAACATTAAGTATATATTAAATTGTACAAGTAATAATCACTTTCAATTTCAATTAGTCTAAATATGAATTTAATAACATTAAGTATATATTAACTTGTACAAATAATGATCAATTTCAATTTCAGTTAGTCTAAATATGAATCTAATAACATTAAGTATATATTAAATTGTACAAGTAATAATCAATTTCAATTAGTCTAAATATTTAATTATACAAGATTTTTTTTTATTGAGACAGACGAATTAAACAATTGAATTAATCTCTATTTTATTTTATTATTTAATATTTTTTATTTCTCTTGTTTCTAATTAATAAATAACCAAATAAATATTTAGAGGAGATTAATTTTGTTATTAGATTTTTAATAGAAAAGGTTCCAACATGGTTGGTAGCCATTTGTGCAAGTCAATGGTTTGGCTCAAGGCCCACGTACATTAGGCTGTATTAGATTTTTAATAGAAAAAGCTGCCAACATGGTTGGTAGCCATTCCTGCAAGTCAATATGGTTTGGCTCAAGGCCCACGTACATTTAAATTGCTTTGACTCATACCAGTTTATTTTTCACAGGGTGTAATGTTCAAGTGAACTCTTTCATGAATTTAAATTGCATTCCAACAGCACCAGTCAGTAAGCATGGCGCTGCAGCGCCAGCATCCTAATTGCAGTAATAAGCATACATATAATTAAATTTGCAGAACAAGAGCATGAAACAAAACAAGAGCATTAACTAAATAGAGTAATCTGCCACATGTTTCCTATTTTCATACAAAATCATTAATCAAGTTAACAAAAGATCCGACTGCAAGTTTAGAGGTACACATCATTGTATAACAAGATAAAACCACCTTCAACTTGTTTTTCCAGATTGCACCTATAAAGAAATCATGTCTACCTCTAAACTCATGACATTGGGCTGACATGTACAGATTGCACATATACAAAATCATGTCTACCCCTATGACAAAAAATGACCATCATTTAATAAATCATACACAAAAATTGCACATTTAAACTCAAAAAGTAGTATGGCACAACTTAAATAGGCTTATCAAAAGAACAATGGAACTCAATAACTTAACACATACTGTTGCATACAGCTACCTATTCATATATCAACACAACTTTATGCGCTTCATAATATTATCGCTCTTCTTATTTAGCCTATGGCCAACCATTTTTGCAAGCCAATTGGGTACGACTTCTATGGTTGGATTCTTGAATGAATTAGACATAAACCTTTTAAGACCATGATAGTTATATAAAAATAATATACCATCATTCTTATGGTACCTAAGAAATTATATACCATCATTCTATAATCTTTGAAATGCATGTCCATCATAAACATGATTGTGTATATGCCGCAATCATCTCTGAGGTCAAGAGAAAAGAAAATATCAGTCTTCTTTATCCCAAATTCCCTAAACCAAAGTATGATTCTAAACTTACGTGTTTTGTTGTCTCGGAACACTATCAGGTATAATCACAGGCCATGTGGTTATGTTCCCAAATTGTCGATCACTTGTTTTGGAACAAGGATTTCTAAACATCTTTTCACAGATTTGTATGTGCAATGTAAAATAAAAACATAACAAATATGTTAAGCACTTCACAGAATAGCATCAAATAATACACAACGAAAACTATAATTCCTCACCACTAATGCTGTTTAAAGTTGTCTTGAGGGATTATCTTAAAAAAGCGGTAAACTATCAAAAATAAGCACCTCAGTCTTTGTGAAGTCAATAACAACCAAATACCAGTGAGCATTGGAGTCATTCATTGGTATGAAAATCTATTAGTTAAAACACATTAACTACATGTCAGTGCATAAAGGAAAAAATAACCAAATGGCTCAATAACCAATCACTGGATTCGATATAAACAGACAAATACCTGCTCACAATAGTCAAGAGTGCTCATGTATTTCTCACCATTTTGATATAAGTGAATGAAACGACCTACCTCTGCACCTCCGCAAAGAATGAATTGCTGTAAACATAATACCACCGACACGTTAATGGGTCTCTGTAAAAACATATATTAAACTTGATTCGCATATATATACTCACATGGAAGTGTGTTGGCAAATACCATAGACGCATTAATGGAATTTCTTCTTTTGCTTCTTCTAAACACATCTTAACCACTAGATCAATGACCTATTAAAAACAAAGGCAATCCAACAAAATCATACACTAAAAAACATTAACGAATACAAGTTAATGTAAAGATCGAAATGTTAAAAGTAACAAAGGATGGCAATACCGTGGAGTTAAGCCATTTTCCAGGCTGAAAACAATCCAATTCATCCCTTGTCCCAGATACGCCAGCGAAATCAACAATAATCTCATTTTCACTGCCATACACATGAATAAAACAAGTTTCAATTTCAAGTAATGCTTAAACCGGAAGTAAAAATAATAATAAAAATAAAAATGTAAACATTACATTTGACCAATTAAAAGGTCAATTCATAGGAAATCCATGATTGAATTTTCAAACTTTGCCCTGCTTGACAACGATTTAAGTTGATCTTGCTTTATCCAAGTTTGTGCTTTCGTTTCAATTCCTTTCTGGTACTAGGAACCAATCATGTACGAGGTTAAACTGACATAACCCTCGAAACCAATCAACCTAAGCAAATATGCAATGCATGTATATATTCCAAAAGAGAATGTTAGGCACTATACCTTCTTTTGTTGCTTGTTCCCTCTTAGCTATGCAATAGTTGGACTGATTTTGCATTGCAAGGCAAGTGAGTATTGATTTCTTTTGTCTGTTTCGACATTAACATGTGACAGCATATAGTATTCTTTGCATTTGCTGCCTTGTTTTTACCTCCCTTCATGGCTTTGACTGAATCTTTGCATTCAACTTTAGTTGCCACTTTAGACCTTCCATTTTCTCCCGAACTTAATACTCGATATCTTTTGTCAAGTGCACTTCTCACCCCTAAAAACTTACTTCTATGATGTGCAAATCTTGCAATTCGCTTAATTGGCCTGATAGATCTACTGTAATCGAATAATTCATCAAAACTTTATTCTTTTACCTTCTTGACTAGCTAAATGATAGCCCTTTGTTGACTTTTTTTTTATCTTCCAAACTGAAGGAAGATGTTTCAGACAAGTCATCAAAGCTTGAAATTGCTAGAGTTAACATATCAAGCCTCTTATGCCCTCCTAAGGTAGTATTGATACGATGTTTTACATCCAACTTCTTCCCTCCTTTAACATCATCAACATTTCCCTAAATTTCGACAAGTCATTCTTGACAATTCTCTCTTCACAATTTTCCATATAACTATCAAGTTCTTGTAAATCATCATTACCAAAGTCTCCTATTTCTGAAATGAATTCATATTGGACTCCACGATTCACAAAAAATTTACCTACTTCAAACTTTTTGTTCTTTGCATCCACTCCGTGTTCTCGTGACTCGAACATATCATTAACCATATGCGAAAATATATCTATTTTTTCATTGATGCTTCTAATATTAAGCTCCATGGTTTGTATTAGAGGTATCAATTTATCCTATATAATTAAAAAGGATATTCAAACACTAAAATCAAGTACATCATTAATTTCGGTCTACATTTCATCAAATCACATTCATACCTGGACCATTTCGCAACATAGACAGCAAGTGTTCTTTCCTTCACTAAAACAAACAAAGCATTTTTTTAGTTAATAACTATGCAAGCAATTATATTTCCAATCACCTATAAAGGATCCAAAAATAATTATGCAATATGGTATTCAATTCTTTACTATGAATTAGTGTACGGGGCCTTTGAAGGTTTCACAATTTGTACCTCTGCTTTCGATGTACTTTCTTTCTTCTGTTTCTCACACATCTCAGTTTAGCCTGGAGATTGTAATGAAAGGCAACATATTGTCAATATAAAATTGAGCTGGTGCATATTTTGGAATGTTCTTCACGGTCTGTCTTTATCCATATTGTACAGCATTAATTGCAATAAAACAATGAATCATATAGCAGATTAATTCATTATCCAAAAATATTAGATATTTAGCACACTTAAGAACAAGAGTTGATCACATCCAAAGAACACTTGGGGCACTCGAGTTCACAACACCTCAAACCAACTAAGGCACACTAATCAATAGCTCCTACAAAATGCACTGATGTCAAGCGAAATACAGACAAATTGGTGATGCAGCACATAACATTCTTTTACAGAAAACAAATATATTTAATATTAAAAATAATAACTGCAAACTACATAATATAATTTATATTTCAACTGGGCCTTCACCACTTGAGCCACATGCAGGGGAACTCACACGTGTTGTTCTTATCTCTTGTTCCTCTCAACAATCCATTGCTTAAGAAAAACTACCATCCAGACTATAATTTCTAGTTGGAGGAGGAAGTAAGTATGATTCAGTTAAGTAACTTTTTTTTACTATCAAGGAGCACTGTGATCAAAAGCTCAATTAGGCAATGACAAGATCCTCAATTAGTTTCTTAACATTTTTCTTAGAGCCTAGACAGGCCATTGTCTTGAGAAGATGACATCTAGGCAATAACTCACAGGAATTTTGGGGTGTACTTAAAACATCTTTGTCCATCACTAATGTTTTAAAGGTTATAGATAGCTTCAAGCAAAAGGTTACTCATCAATGGATGGAGACCACGCATTTACCTGTGAATTACGCAATTTTGCAATGTTCAGATCAAATGCAGTACGATTACAATGAATGAATTAGGTGAGATTGGTGAAAAATACAGTATAAAATAGCTAATTTCTATAATTGTCAAACATGAGATATAGTAGCGTTACTTATTTTTGCAGATTCTAATTTCCAACATGCAACAAATCATCGTGTAGTTTTATGTATGTATGTTCATCTATTCATACAGATCATCTTAGCATGCATCTTTTAAACAACTTTAGACCTAAACTGTTACAATATATATATAAAAAAGTAAATTTAAAAGGGTACCAAAGACAATTACAACAGCAGTAAAATCTCAATATTGAGCTAAATTTCATAGAAATAAAACCGTTACAAGTAATGAAACCACAATATTGAGCTAAATTTCATAGAAATATACAGCTTCTGAAGTACAATTATTAAAACTTAGAGAGAGAATATGCAACCACAAGATCAAGCAAAAGAAAAGCGCCAAAATGCTTCCTTAAAGTGTAAACAGTATTTTTTTTTTTTTTTGAACTATAATCGCCAAAGGAAGTTCCTACGAATCATTCCTCGATGGGCAACAAGAACAATATCCAAAATACAACTATATGATTGGCTCTGGCAGTATTGAAATGTAACAGGATAGTAACTGAAGATAATTCCAGCTAGCTTGGAATATGGATTATAGAAATCCAACTGGGATAAACCCCCTTAAAACATGAACCAAAAACCTTGATTTTTCAAGATATAAAAATCAAGCTTCCAAACATCTTTCAGTCACCCCAAACAGTATAATGAACAACTGAAAAAATGAGTAAGACAAAGCCACACAGGACGAAAGATTAATGGATTCCAGTCCACAGTAAAGGGTGATATTATTAACAAGTTCTAGCGAATAAAAAATAAAATTGAAATTTTGGATTTTACCTCTACTGGCACAATGCTCTTTGTTCCTCCTTCTCCTTTCCCTTTGTTTCTTCCTCCTTCTCCTTTCCTTTTGCTTTTGTTCCTCTTTTTTTCCTTTTTGCTAACCTATTTTTCTTCCTTTCCATCACAATTCTCTGCTTCTTTAGGGATAGAATTCAGAACAATCTATCACACTTTACTATTTTTGCTTCAAAGTAGAAACTGATTTTTTATGGGAACAGTCGAGGGTCAGATTTGCAGCTTTGCTTCCCCTAAACCTTCTGCTTTGCTTCCTCTAAACATTCAACAAGTTACCGATCTCTCTAAACTGATGAGATGGAAAATATTAACCGTTAAAAAGCCATCAAGTTGATTTAAAGTCTACAAACCATTTGATTCTCATGGTTCATTGTAGTTTTCACCTTAAAAAGGTGATTGAAATTCACATTTGACTATCGGATATCCACATTTTTTGTTTGTTCAAATAAGACAAGACTTTAACTAAAAGTTTAAAGGGTCTAAAACTAGACTGTCTAGACCGTTGTAAAACGTGTAAGAATTTAATATAGTTGTGAAAGGAGTGATTACGTAAATCGAATGATGTCGTTACACAATTAGCTATCACGAGAGAGGAAGTCAATACACAAAAATGTGTAAATTGATTACAAAGTGTTGTATTTGATGCGTAGTATAAAAATTAAAAAAAAATGTTAATTAGTGTGATTAAAATAATATATATATATAATATAATTAATATATTATTTTTTTAAATTCAAAAAAATAATATGATTTTTAAAAAAAATAATAAATAAATAATTTTTAATCAGTGTCTATAAATATTAGTTAAACAAATCCAAAAATAAAAACACATTTCAACTTTGTATTAAATGTAAAAAAAAAAAAAAACAATAAACATCCTCTTTCTTTCTTTTCTCTAACCACTCACCAATAAACATTAAATATTAAAGCAAAGCAATAAATTTTACGCTACTTTCACACGGAGAGAGAATGTGAAAGTGATGAGAGAAGAAAAGAAAGAGAGGATAGAGGAAGCTTATAATAAAATTGCAAAACGGCGTCGTCTTAACATAATAAGCTGCCCAAAATAGCTAATAACTAGTTGACAGATGTCGCAAGACCGGCAGCATGTCTTGTATCTAGAGGTATCCATGGGTCGGACTACGGTCCGAAATTTTTTTTTTCTTTTGTTCAAGCTTGTTTCGAGCCGGTCCGTAAACCTATTTTACTATTCATAAATTATTAAATTATTAAAATATTAAAAAATATATTTTATATTAATATTAATATATATTTTATAATTAAATTTAAATTAAAAAAATATTTTTTATTTAATAAATTATAGTTTAGGTCGATCCAAATTAATAACAAATCTTGTTCAAATCTGATACAATACGAATTAAACTTGTAAACTTAAACAAATTATCCAATCCGTGAACAGATTTAATTATACACTCTCCCATCCCAATCTCGATCTACCCTACATTACATACCCTATCTCTTACTCTCTCTCTCTCTCTCATGTATTATTTTGGTATGAATCGACTGCTTCATTAATTCACCCTATTCCCATCAATGGATCCTTTTCGATCTGCAGTATAACTTATATGCTACACGACAAGTTGTCGTATTGGTGGGTTCCATTGGATGTACCTAGCTACTTGCAAACGGTCTATCTTCATTTGGAGCAATGTATCAATCAACAGAAAAAAGAAAAAAAAAATGTTGGATTAGTGGAAATATAATTTGGCCATCAGATTGTTTTCCTACTTGAAATATAAAAAATATATATTTTAACCTGAAATAACTTGCATGATTATTTGAAAATATATGTTTATGTTTAGCCCCCTAAATTTTTTAAATTTCTTGAAATACCTTATATCATTATTTGAAAATAAGATATAGTTATATTTGGTTCCTCCAAATTTTTTTAATTTGGTCCCTTGCAAAATTTGTAATTTGATATGATAAAACTTTTGATTTAAACCTCATTCATTATTATTAACTTAATTCTCCCTCTTAACCTTTTCAATCAGTCAAATAGATATATTTTCTGTGCTTATACGAAAAAAAGAGCTAAATAATAATAAATAAATAAATAAAAAGTCCTTGAACTTTATAACTTTATTTAAGTAAGTCCCTATACTTTTATTACACTTAAATAAGCCCTTAATCTTTAATTTTTATCCAAATAAGCTCTTAACCTTTAATTTGTACCTAAATAAGTCCTTAACTTAAATCAATCTTTTATTTGATATTAGGACTTATTTGTGTACAAATCAAAAGATATCAGTTTATTTGAATACAATAAAAGTATAAAGGCTTACTTAGGTCAAATTATAAGTTTAAGGGCTTTTTAGTAGTTTAGCCACACACAAAAAATTAAACCATTACAATATTTAATACAAACTATACATTTAACTTAATTTACTTTTTCTAAATGTAAATGTAATTTTATGTTTTTCTTTTGTAATATTAAATAATTCTATGCATAGACTATAATTTTTTTGACATTTAGACTTTAATTCTTATTACATTTTGTACATATGTAACATGAATTATAATATTTGAAAATTAAAAGATTTTATTTATTATAATGAATTTATATATTGTTTTTAATTTTAATATTATATATAATATTTAAATTTAATGTTTTCATACTAAAGTTGTTCATGGGTCAAGTAAGGCCAAGCTCGGAGAGTAAAAAAATTTGCTTGCCCAAGGCCTAGTCCAGCCCGTCTAGCCTTTAATGCACTTTTTTAATATTAAAAAATGATTTTTTTATATTTTATTTTTAAAGATATTTTATAATTAAAATTAAATAAAAATATTTTTAAATTAAAAAATAAACCCGAGTTGTACGCAAACTTTAAAAACCTATTCGGGTCAGACCTATCAAGCCAGACGGATCTCAACTCTTGAACAAGTTTATTTCATAACAACTTTTATTTTACTTTTGAACAAGTTTATTTCATAACAACTTTTATTTTACTTTTATATAATATATATATATATATATATATATATATATATATATATATCGACTCCGTTAACAGTATTTCTATCTTAGTCCTTGGCTAGTTATGTGCTACCTTAGATTATCCGTCTCTCACTCTCTTTTTTTTATATTTAAAGTTATCAAGATTTGATTTCTGAAATTAAGAGTCCAACACTCTACAACCTACCACATGGCGGTTGGCATCTGTCTCTCACTTTCACTATCTGTAAAGGCCTATAAATATATCTTCACAATTCCAATATTTTCAAGATCTTTTCCCACTTTCTCACTAATTAATAAGGTTATTTCTTGAGAAGGCTTGGTCAGAAAGTACTCTTAGTAGGATGCAGGTGAATGTAATGAAGCCGAACTTAAAAAATGAACCTGATCGAATCCAGCTGGTTCAGCCTGATAGAAGAAAAAAGTACAACATACACAAACATGTGAAGCTTGGTTTCCGTTACTTGGTTTCCAATGTTTTGAAACTCTTGTTTACTGCCCTCTTTGGCATCATCATCTTCTTAGCTCGTTTTCCGACTTATTCTATTGAAGAGTTCATTCAATATTTAAGACACAATGAAAGATTCAATCACGTTACTGTAATTTTCATCTCAGTTTTTCTTGTTTTCTCAGCTACCCTTTACTTCAAATCTCGCCCAAGAAAAGTTTACCTATTGGACTTCGCATGTTACAAGCCTGACCCGACTCAAATTTGTAGTAAAGAAAATGCTATGCAGATATCTGCCTGCAGTGGGAGATTCACTGAAGAAAGTATAGCCTTTGAAAAGAAAATTTTAGAAAGGTCTGGGTTGGGTCAGAAAACATATTTGCCAAAATCCTTAATGCAGGTTCCGCTTTCTATTTCTATGGCAGACGCAAGGGAAGAATCAGAGGCAGCTATGTTTGGAGCAATTGATGAGCTGTTGGGAAAGACGAGCAATATACGGCCTAGAGATATAAGAATTCTTGTGGTGAATTGTACTTTGTTCAATCCAACGCCATCTCTCTCGGACATGATTGTGAATCGATACAAGCTTGGAGGAAGCATTTTAAGCTTTAATCTTGGTGCAATGGGTTGTAGCGCTGGACTCATCTCTATAGACCTTGCAAAACAACTTTTACAGGTTTGCCAGTTTAATTATCTTTTCCAAATGGAACTCATTTAAGCAAAAACATGTTAAAATATGCATTGGCACATCTGATTGTGAACGCAATTGAGAGGAGATACACAAATTCATTAAGAAGTTAACTTCAGTGTCTCATGAAATCACTTAAAAACCTTTTCTTTTTTTTACTCGCATTTCATTTAACAGGTGCACCCCAACTCTTATGCGTTGGTTGTCAGTACCGAAAACGTCACTTACGCCTCGTATTTTGGCAACAATCGGTCAATGCTCCTCACGAACTGCCTGTTCCGTTTGGGTGGAGCTGCAATCCTTCTATCAAATCTATCATCTGACCGCCATGGCTCAAAATATGAACTCGTTCACACCCTTCGGACCCATGAAGGAGCCAATGACAGAAGTTACAAATGTGTATTCCAACAAGACGATGAAGAAGGAATGGTCGGCGTCACGCTCTCGAAAGATCTCATGGTAGCTGCAGGAGAAGCCCTGAAAAGGAACATCACTAAGCTAGGGCCATTGGTTCTTCCCGTGTCAGAGCAGCTCCGGTTTCTTGCAACTTTGCTAGCTAGAAAAGTCTTCAAAAAGAAGCTAAAACCATACATTCCTGATTTCAAGTTGGCCTTCGAGCACTTCTGCATCCACCCTGGAGGGAGAGCAGTGTTAGATGAGCTGCAAAAAAGCCTTGACCTTACTGAATGGCACATGGAGCCTTCAAAGATGACTCTTTACAGGTTTGGCAATACTTCAACCAGTTCTTTATGGTATGAATTGGCCTATTTAGAAGCTAAAGGAAGGGTCAAGAAAGAAGACAGGATATGGCAAATTGGGCTTGGATCAGGATTCAAGTGTAACAGTGCTGTTTGGAGAGCGGTAAGAAAGATAAATCCAGACATGGAGAAGAATCCCTGGATAGATGAAATTGAAGACTTTCCTTTCCATGTGCCAAAAACTGATCCTATTCTCTTTTAGAACTCTCTTTTATGTTTATGCCTATGCTAGGATCTTAGTTTCAGTACATGGAGACAACAAGAGTTAGAAATCATTAATTGCTTTATTTCCAATCTCCATCTATTTGGTTTGAATAACGTTATTTAGTTTAATGTAATTATTAAAATGGGTTTACCACGGAAAAATCTTTTCCTTTTGGTAAAGATAAAGAAATTTACTAATCTGTGGACTAAACCAGTGATTTGAAGGTAACTCGTTATGTATCAAGATGTGTGACAAATTGGTTGCCCTGTTCGTATCTAATACCATATCTGATAGGAGGCCGTGGATTGATAAATCTTACCTATACATGTCATATGCATTAGGAGACAATTTGCCCTCTGATTGTCGATTGTCCTTTTGCTTGATTTGAATACTATGAATGTGCATAACGTGAAAGATTGGTTGATCCGTGTAATTTACATGGTGTTGGGCTCAAGGTAAAAGTCACCTCAAAGGGCAACAAGGGTTACAAAGGTTTGCTCTTCGGATTCTTTTATTGGAAATCGAAAACAAGATAATTGTGGTCATCTGGCCCTGCATGGTTGAGAAAAATTCCCAATCTGATGATGAATCTTCGGTTTTAATGGAAGGAACCATGAGTACAATGCATATGATTACTGAATGTAAGAACTTGTGCATGAATCCTTACAAGTTACAAAGCAAATATACATGCTGAAGGGGATATTATTGATACCAATGAGGGTGAGGTTGTTAGCAAAAGTAGTGGCACAACACTTTCTTTTACAAGTTTGAGGTCTTGTCAAGAAAACACTACAATCAGTACATCAGCGAAACAAAAACTAGAAGCCAGCTTTATAGGTAGCTACGTGAGTTTTAAACGACATAGCTCGAATACGGGACCAATACAAAATTACAAGCACGACATAAATAATGATTAGTCGAAATCTAAACACAGCAACTAAGTACAAGTCAGCTTAGGGGGCATGTCCCAATATAACAGTCGACTAAATTAGAGTCAAACCATCAAAAGAGCAGGGTCTCAATTACATACCCCAAATTCCACGAGCTGCAGCAGTTTTGTTGTTTGGTTTTGATGTCAGTTCAAACAAAATCCTTGCGAAGGTATCAGATTGTCTACCATCTGAAAACAGTATTTCCGCAAAAGCATTTTCAAAAACTAGCAGCGATGTCCTGTTCTGAGGATCAGAAGCAAGGTGCTCTATTATCATTGCAGCTTTCCGGCAGACTTCTGGAACTGGATGTGGTGTCTTGATCACTTTCAATATACGATCAACGGCCCTAAATTGAGTGAATATTATACACAAATAAGATAGTCATCTCAGCCACAAACTTTAATAATAACATGGCTATGGATTATCATCACTGTCATCATCATTATGCCATCATCCATACAAAAAACATAAA
The DNA here is from genome assembly GCA_030761205.1 of Fremontodendron californicum. Classification (NCBI taxonomy): domain Eukaryota; kingdom Viridiplantae; phylum Streptophyta; class Magnoliopsida; order Malvales; family Malvaceae; genus Fremontodendron; species Fremontodendron californicum. Next base: position 20,075,500 of record JAULJL010000022.1, on the reverse strand, counting down.
ACTTACCATCTCTCACTAGCAAGCTTCAACCTGCAGTCCATATTGACATCCACAAGGTTATAGAGTGCGCCAATGGCAGCAGCTTGTGCATCAAATGCCTGCAAGCTCAAAATATCTACTAAACGCTTGTACATCTGCAATTCATCATCAAGTTTGTATTACAATTTATAACATGATAAGATATTTACTTAGACAAGAAAATATTGTCAGCAGAATGTTTCACCTGAGGAACAAAAGGAAGGAGGAGGGGTTCATTATCAGGATTTATAATCATGCGCCCAAGAAATTCTGCAGCTGCACAGTGCCAGGCTTTGACTGGAGATCCTAGCATCCCCATGATAGCTTGAACTGCACGTTTTTCGCTGATTGGTAAAAGAGTAGATGTAATCATCGACGAGAAGTTAGCAACTAGAAAAACACAAACTCAAGCAAGAAAGCAGATCAGGATTCTCACGTTATTTTAATGTAAGATGGTTTTGGTGAACTAAAAATCCGAAGTTCAAGCAATGGAGCCAAATTTACAATTGTCTCGATGGCATTTGTAACAAGTTCCTCATCCTCTGTCAAGAAAAGAACTTTTAAGAAAGCATAAAATGACAGATTGAAAGAGTAAGGAAATATTTGCAATAGTATTAGAAGAAAAATACCATTACATACACAAGAAAGAGAATGACTATTTTGTAGAAGGGGAAAAGGGAAAGAAGAAGAAAAATGCAAATATTTTCTATAGCAGGAACATAGCCCACAAAGTTCCCATTCCACTGCTCCTGATGATTCACCTTTGGTCTACACATAATAAACTCAACATCACACATTTCAAGACCACTCAAGAAATGCAATAATTTTACATTGCTTAACAATCAGTCTATCACAGCTGAACTAGTTTAAGATTGTGGCATCTGATGATACCTTCAACACATGATTCCTGATCATCCCTGTCTAAGCAATGAGCTAACCAAGACCTAAATCTAAAACTCTTCAATGCCACCCTAGAATTTAAAAGAGTATATATTTTGAAGGATACAGGCATATACATGCATACACTAAAATGTAAATTACGAGAGAGAAAAGAGAAGGGGTTGCCTCACCTATGGTGTGATCTTCTATACACTGAAACATAGTTTCCAAGCAATGCCGATGTTGAGCCATGGCAATTTCATTCTCTGGCATGAAAGAAAAGTTGCGTATAATATTAGAAGCAGCAACAGCACACTGCTGTTTTTCTGCTCGACCCTCATCATCTAGATTAAATAGACCATCTTCATCAAGCCACCACTCTGAAGGACGGCGTTTACTTGTATTCTTTTGCCCTGATATTTCAGCAGCAGAAGAACCTGAACCCAATCTGCCATACCAGAAAAACAGTCCAAATTCATTTTCCACTCCTTTAAAACAACAAGACAACAAAAACAATTTTCAAGCCTACCCCGATTGTGGCAGCAAGGAATTCGATCCCAATGCCTCATACTCATTGCCAAATCCTGTTACAACGGAATTTGCACCCAATGTTCTAGCCCTCTGTCCCTTTCTAAGTTCCTTAGGCAGCGCTATATCACGCCAATCATCTATCTGCTCCACATCATAAGCACCAAATCAAAGACAATCTAATAAATCCCAATGCACACGAGAATTAAAAAACAAAGTGACACTAATTTACATCACATCATAAAATAGAAGTTTATCAAGACAGAGAGAAAACATACAATTTGGAGAAGAGCATCGAGCAAGCCGGGTATTTTGGCCAAGCAGGCATCTTTACGCATATCATCTTTCTCTTTGAAAGAGAGCAATGTGAGAGTGTTCAAAGCCCAAGTCAACTCACTCTTCAACCCACTTTGAAGTGCTAGAACTATCCTTTTATTGTTTTGCTCTACTTACAGCAGCGATAACAAACTTAACAGTCAATTTTAAAATATAATTATTAAGAAAAATTAATGTAAATTAGCACAATTGATAAATAAAATAGTAAATTGGACTGCTTTTTTTTTTACAAATATTTCTTTTTTTGTTTTTAATTCTGAGTTTAGGGTTTGTTACCTGAGAAGGAGTTGTGGATTTGGAGGGAAGGGCCGAGGAGAGTGGACGGAGCCACTGAATCAGCTGAGGAGGCGGAGGCTGCAATAGCAGCTGTGCTGCCAAATGGCCGGCCTCTCTTCGCCGGTGGTGCGGCGTTGCCACCAGCCGCGCCACCTGATTTGCCCTGCTCTCTCTTCTGCATTTTTGTTTCTCCTTTTTTTCGTCTCGGGGAGATTCGCTGTGGCGTTTCTGTAATTACCCGGATCCTCTAACCCGAATTATATATTTTTGAATTTATAATAATAACTAGAATTCTTCCAATTTTTTTTTAATATTTATAAATTTTAATTAAATTAATAAATATAAATAGAATCATATTAACTTATTATTATTTATTTACAAATTTTTTATATTTTAATATCGTAATTAAATGAATTTAAAGTTAAAATCGAATCTCTATGATAAATTATGCAAAATATGAAATGAATAAGACATAAACATAACATGAGAAAATAATTAAAATACGACACAATACGAAAAATAACATGAATACAATACGAATACATGAATGTGTTAAAATCTATATAAAACGAATTATTAACGTGTAAAATAAAGTTATAATACTTTAAACAAAAAAACACGAACATGTCACGAACACATAAATTTTTTTTTTAATTGAATCACTATAACAAATTATGCAAAATATGTAATTAATTGAGATACGACACAAACACATAATTTTTTTTTCTAAATTGAATCACGATAACAAACTATGCAAAATATAAAATGAATTGAGACACGATACAAACACAACATAGGAAAAATAATCAAAACATAATACGAAAAATAACATAAACACTACATGAATACATGAATATGTCAAAATATAGATAAAATAAATCATTAAAGTGTAAAAATTTATATAAATTTATAATACTTTAAATATATAAAAAAAAATAACACGAACATAAACACACAAATTTTTAATTTTTTCCTTTTTCTTTTTCTTTCTTGTTTTCTTTTCCTTTCTCTTCCTTTCCTTCGCCAAACCTAAAAATAAAATGCCATGTGTATGAAAAGTTTGTGTAGTCAAAAATATATTAATGTATAGATTTATAGATAATAATAATATAAGATTAGGCCGATAAAAGGCATAAATATGGATGAAAAGGCCCAAATTAATCTGGGCTTAAGCAGCTTTTTTTTGGTATCTACTCAATAATAATAATAAACTAGAATAAAATCTCCGCTTCACGGATACTTTTACAATTTTTTATAACTTTTTTAATTAATAATAAAAAATTAATTATAAATTATATTTCATTAAATAATAATTATTTATTTAAATTTTATAATTTTAAATTGTAATAAATATTAATATAATTATATTTTGTTAATTATAAAAATTAAATTTATGATAATTATTTATTTATAATTTACGTAATACAAATACATTTTTAAATGTTATTTATATGTATTTTTTAAAAATGTTTACATGTTATTGTATACTGTATATTTTTATTTATAAAAAATAAAAATAAAATAAAATAATGATTTGTATTTTATTCTCTTTTAGGATCGATTTTCTCACATAGATTAGCAGCAAATTCGTTTTTTTCTTTTTTTTTTTTCAAGCTGGTTGGATACGGATCCTAAATCAACCCGCGAGTTAACGTATGGAACAACCCCTTTAAATAAATCATTTAAAATTAAAATAAATTTATTTTTTTAACTTTTTTCGAGCGGGTCGGGTCACGGATCCTAAATCAGCCTGCAAGTCAATGTGCAAACTAACCCTTTTAAATACATCATTTAAAATTAAAACAAAAATAATTAATACATTTTTTTATTTTATTTTTTTCTCGAACGGGTCGGGTACGGATCCTAAATCAACTCGTGAGTTAATTAAAATAAATAAAATTATTTAATAAAATAAAAAAAAAATTTAAATTTTTTTTCGAGACGGCCGGGTACGTATCCTAAACCGACTCGCTAGTCAACGTACGGACCAACCTCTTTAAATACATCATTTAAAAATAAAATAAAAAACTAAAAATAATTAATAAATTTTTTTTTCCCCAAGTGAGTCGGATATGGATCCTAAATCGACTGGCGAGTCAAAATGTAGACCAACCCCTTTAAATATATTATTTAAAATTAAATTAATAATAAAAAAATTAACTTTTTTCGTGCGAGTGGAGTACGGATCCTAAATCGACCCGCGAGTCAACATGGGATCAACCACTTTAAATAAATTATTTAAAAATATAATAAAAAACTAAAAATAAGTAATAAAAAAGTATTTTTATTTTTTTTCTCAAACAGATCGAGTACGGATCTTAAATCGACCCGCGAGTCAACGTGCGGATCAACCCTATTAAATACATTATTTAAAAATTAAAAAAATAAATAAATAAACATCTAAAAATCTAAAAAAAAAATAAAAAATAAAACTCGCCACGTTTCGAGTAAAGAAGTTCGACACGTGACGAGCAGACCCATTAGTTTATATATATATATATATATATATATATATATATATATAGTAAAACCAAATTATCCCTAGCCTATTTGGAAAAAAAAAATCTCCTGAATCTCTAAAAACTCAAAAATCGTTATAATTTACCAAAATATGATCAAAATTTTTAAAGAGTTCATTTTTTTATACATTGACGATGAAATTTTTTATTTTTACAAGCAAGTTAAGAGATTGACAAATATTTATTTTTTAATTATTTTTATAATATATTTTAAGGGTATGGGTCGTCCTGCTAACTTGCTTATGAAATTTAATAATTTTATTGCTAATAAATATGATAATTTCTCGATCAAATTAACTAAAAAATGAGAAAATTATTCATCTGCATGATGCATTTCACAATCTATAGCTTATATATATATATATATATATATATATATATATATATATAAACATTTTATTTTTGTTATGCAAATTGTGATATCATCAGAGTTAGTTAATAAAAAGTTTTACATGTTAATAATAATAATCATAAATGTTTTTTTTTTTTTAAATCAAACTTTTGTAACAAACAATGTGTGTAAGATATGCTATCAAAAAGAAATGTGTGTAAGATATTGGTTAAAATTAAGTATAATATATTAAAAATGAAGAATTAGGAATGCCATTCTAACAAGCTCTTATGTAATAATTGGAAGATGAATAACTAGTATTTGATGTAATACACTTTAATACTTTTTATCTATTTTTACACAATAATAATATATTAAACATAGAGTTAAATTATTTTTTATATGTTGAACACTAAATTGCATATACTACAAATAACTGAACGTATAAAGTGTATTTTAATCAGAATTCGTATTAACATATAGAATTTATCTCATGCCTAAAATATATCATATTAGTAGAGTTTATTGTTTTTTACATTAATGCAAAATCAAGATTCTAAACATAAAACAATTCAATGAAAATTTTAATTTTAATTTTTTTTATTTATAAAAAAATATATATCATTTCTTGAAAGTCTTTCAATAAAATTTTAAAAAATTATAAATTAGATGAATCTTATTAATATTTATAATTTAAAACTTTTTTAAATAACAATTTAGAAATATAATGAATATAATTGGATTAAATAATTGGGTTTTTTTATTTAAATATAGCCAAAAAAAAATTTCCCAAAATACCGTTCATTTTAGATTATTTCCCAAAATCCACTTGTTTTAACACTAGCTGGGAAATCGCCACCTCCATGGCGATTTCCCAGCGTAAAAAAACACATTTTGGCTAAAAATACCAAGAGAAATCGCCATGGGGGTGGGGTTTCCCTTCATGTATAATTTTTTTTTTAATTAATAAACAAATTTTAAATTTTTTTTTAATTTGTAAATTTTATTTTTTAATTTTAAAAATTATAAATTAAATTTCTTATTAAATTTAAATATGGAAAATTTTTTTCTTATAAAAATTAAAAAAACAAAATAATATTTCTTCTTAAATTTGTATATCAAAAATTTTATTTGTAAGTTTTGTTTTAATTTTAAAAATTTGTAAGTTTTGTTTTTTAATTTTAAAAATTATAAATTAAATTAAAATAATTTTTTTATAATTTAAAAAAAAAAAAGAAATTTCGTAAGGTATATTTTATTATTTAAAATTTATGAACAAATTTTTTTAAATTTTGTTAATTGATTTGTATTAGATAAAAAAAAAACAAAAACAAAAACAAAAAAAAAAACAAAAAACAAAAAAACTTGCATTACATTTTCCCTTATATCTACAATAATAATCCAAAGTACATGATAAGTTGACAAAAACATGTAATTCATTTATTGTTGATGCGAAGTCTCCCCCAATGTGCCAGATCGATGCGGACAATTTCGACGTTTATGACCTTCATTTCTGCATAATCCACAACGTTTTGGTTGGCCTTTCTCCCTGAGGTCCATTTCATTACGAATACGACTTGATTTTGGCCGACCATGTGGATTTCTCCGCATTTCTTGATTGGGACACACTTCTGGACCATCATATTGAGGCCAGTAACCTTCATTTCCAACAGCTTCGAACTCATGTCTATAAACATTCAATATAGTTTCCAGTCTATAGACTTTGTCCACATATTGCATGCAATCTACATGGACATGTGCACAGGCAGCAACTACATGTGAACAAGGGAACCTTTGTGCTTGAAACTTTCCACAATCACACCACATGTCACTAAGGTTGACTTTGTACTTCATTGCAGAAACACCCTCTTGTGGATCAACTAACTCTTCAACCAGAAAAGATTGATTTGCTCGCGTAAAATTACGAACAATGTGGGAGTTAGCTTTCCTGCGATTTTCTTGCATAGCCTGTGTGACTGTTTCACAATATGTGTGCCCTCCCTCCATCATGGCAATTTGCTTGTTCCCCATGTAGACACCTAATTTTGTCCGGACCACTAAACAGGTATGTTTTCCTCCCATATTGATGTTTCCGAGTATAAAAAGACTGTTTTCATCCTGCAGGTGGTACTCCGAGACTTAGTTTAAGAGGGCGAGCACAAAAAGACAAACTTGAAAAAAAGTCAACCCCGAAAAAGTCAACCCCAAAAAGTCAACTACTGAAAAAGTCAACCCACTTTCAAAATCAAGATTTTAAGTTCAATTGAAAAATGGCGAAAGAATTTTGATAATCCGAGGTCTACATTGAAAGATATGGAGTTCGGAAGTTGGGATTTGGAGATTCAATAGAAAAGAAACCCTAATTCGAGAAATTTGGGGAAAAGTGCTTAAACGATCAAACTGGTCGAAATTGAAGGTTCCAAATGAAAGATAAGCACTGACTACGGGTAATGGAGAAGTCACTTGCAAGAAAAACCGAAAGAAAAGTCAATCCGGGAGAAAACCGAGAATTAGGATTTTTAGTGGATTTCGGTGAAATCGGGAAGAATCACAGAAATGGCCCGACTTGGTAAGACCAAAGCCCCCAATGGATGAGGAATGATTAAAAAGGATGGCCCAAGGCTCAGATTGAAGAAAATCTGAAAATCGGACTTGTTTTGAGCAAAACCGGGTTTCGGAGGTTAAAAGGCAAAATTGGAAAATTTTGGGAAAAATAGAAAATGGACTCCGAAAATTATGGAAAATTTTTCAATCTCATTTTTAAATTATTTGAAAGAGATTGGCGAAAGAAAATCTTGATTCCGAGTTCGTTTGCAAAATGGCTAAATCCCGAGCCTCCTATGCAGTAATTCAAGCCGATAAATCCCGAAAAAATACCAAATGAGCTCCAAAAATTATGAAAACTTCCAGATCACACTTTTTAATTATTTTGAAGAGATTGGTGAAGAAAAATCTTGATTTGGAGCTCGTTTAAAAAATGGTAAAAAGTAGGGGCATAAAAGGACATTTTGGGAAGAAAAAATCCAAATAAATAGCAAACGGACTCGGATAATTTTGAAAACTTCCAGAACTCAATATTTTATTATTTTGGAAGTATTAAAAAAAGAAAAATTGAATTTGGAGCCCGTTTGATATTTATTTTGCATCCGGGGGGCAAAATGGTCGTTTCACCCAAGCAACCGAAAAGGGCTTCTTTGGGCCTTTCAAAAATCAGAGCTGGGCTGGAAAAGAGAAGTGCTGGCCTGCCCAAGCCCAAAGGAAGGAGGAAGCTTAGGATTTTTTCAATCAAGTGATTAAAAATCAAGAGTTAAGTTAGAGATTTTCATTTTTGAGCCTAAGTCTCAATCCCACATCCCTTTGTAATGTCAAGCCAAGGAGGTGCTCACCTTATAAATAAGGGCTCTTGGCCTTTGGTTGAAATCACCCACTACCCCTTGTGAGATAGTCTATACACTTGTATTAGGATTATCCGGGTGGTGAGTCATAGTGTTTTTGTTGAGAGGGTTTGTAGCTTAATCCGTTCAAAAGCTACTCTGATGGTTTATAGCTTAATCCGTTCAAAAGCTACTCTGATGGTTTATAGCTTAATCCGTTCAAAAGCTACTCTGAGGGTTTATAGCTTAATCCGTTCAAAAGCTACTCTGAGGGTTTGTAGCTTAATCCGTTCAAAAGCTACTCTGAGGGTTTATAGCTTAATCCGTTCAAAAGCTACTCTGAGGGTTTATAGCTTAATCCGTTCAAAAGCTACTTGGTGAGTTTTCATTTTAAAATAATGTTTCTTGTTCTTCCTTCATTTCCTTTCTTAAGTATATTTTTCTTACATTTTGTTTTTACAATAAACTCACCATGGCCAAATGGCCTACATTATTTATTTTAAGTTGTTGTTTTTGATTCATTTTACCATATTGTTTATGCTATTTTCTTTATTTTTGATGTTTTAAATATTATGTTATTTCATGTTCTTAAGTTATATTTAATTTGGTTGCTTTGTTTGTTGCCATTTATGTCTTAGATATCATGTTTTTGCATTTTTAATTTTTTATTTTCATGTTGTTTAAATTTGAGCATGTTTTAGAGTTAGCATATTAAGTGTTTGTGAAAATGCTTGTGTGATTCTTTGCATGATTCTTGTTTTATATCTTAGTGAGCATGTTTTAGATTTGGTATATTAGGTGTTTGTGAAAATGCTTGTGTGATTTTTGTGTTATGACTTAGTTTTTCATGCTAGCATACCAAGTGTTTGTGAAAATGCCATGCTTGTTGAAGCTTGGGGCCATTTGGCTACTCCATGTGTTTTGCATTGTGTGTTGTATTTTTGTCATGCTAGTTGTTAGGTTTTTGCATGATATTTGGTTGGATTTTTGAATTAAACATGCCTTGTGTTTGTGAAAATGCCATGCATGTCTTAGGTCTAGGTTACATTAAATGTCATGCAAGTTCATGTTAGGTCTAGGCCATATTATTTGTGTCATGCATTTTCCTTACATTTAGGTTTAGATCCATGCATTTCATGCATTATGTTTGCTGCATTGTTTCATGCATTTCATGTTCATGCCACTTGAATAATGACTTGAGCCAATTAATGGTTCAAGGTCATGCTCTCTTGAGCACACTTGTGGAAAATTAATTTTGTCAAATTGATTATTCTACCTTTGTGATTTTTTTACTTAGCCAATTTTTATCTAACTTTCAAAAAGTCCTAGCTACTGCTTTCAAGTCATTTTATGAGTTTCAAATATTTTTATTTTGATTTTTAAATGATTTTATCAAGAAAAAAAAGTGTTGGCAAAGCAGTTTTTTTCAGTTTTTTTCAAAAAAACTCGTACATCTCTGATTTTTCTGGGAATTCATCTTTGATCACAAAATTAAGAAAATTTTTCCTCGTGTAGTTTTACATGTCCTGAGTCTCCAGTATTTTTTTTAGAATTTTTGGAATTTTTAAAAATAGGATAAAAAATCGTGGATTAAAACTGGACAGTGGAGTCAGAATTGAATTTAAAGAAAAACAAAGCAGTTTTTTTTCTCCTCCAAAAACTCGTACATCTCTGGTTTTTCTGGGAATTCATCTTTGATCAAAAAATTAAGCCGATTTTTTCTCGTATAGTTTTACATGTCCTGAGTCTCCAGTATGTTTTTTAGAATTTTTGGAATTTTTCAAAATAGGATAAAAAATCGTGGATTAAAACTGGACAGTGGAGTCAGAATTGAATTTAAAAAGAAAAATCATTTTTCTGATTTGGTTAATTTACTTAGATTGGGCTGATTAGGAGAGTTAGCTACTGACTTAGGGTGGTTCCTAAGCCTTTTCAAACTCTAAAAATGATTTTTCAAGTCTCGGGTTAAGGGTAGTAAAATCCGGATTTTTAAACTTAGGAAATTAGAGTCATTTTAGAAATTTTAGCCCAGTTTTTATTTTTAATTCAAGCTTTTCAAAATTGTTTTCAAACAATCACAAAGTATTTTGGTTTTAGAATATTTAATTTGACATATTTTCCTAAGGTAGCCGGATATCTTTTTAGATATACGGATTTCCTTAATTAAAGGAAAAAATACATTTCATGCATTGCATTTTTATATTCATGCATTTTATATAATATGTGATTCTTGCCATAATAATTTCTATGTGTCATGACCTTTAGGTTGCATTATATTATTTAGATTTTGCTATGTCATTTTATTTATGTCATGCCTATACATATTCATTTCTTTTAAATGTTTTCAAAAAAGATAATGGTTTTCAATAAAAATAAAGATATTCCCGATTTAAAATAATTCATGAGTTCTCTACCGGGTTTGTTAGAGGGAATATCATCAATTATTATTAATAAAGGAATATCTTTCTTTCAAAAAAGAGAATGATTCGGAAAGTTTTCCAAAACTAATAAAAATTTCTATATTTTGCCACGTTTGTTGGGGATTATAGGAAAATTTTGAATTTATAAATTTCGGATCATTGTCAATAAAAAAAAATGAAATTATTTTTCTTTAAATTGGGAATTAATTTGAAATATTAAATTTAAAACTAACTTTTACCGAGATTTGAGATAACACACGATTAATAAGGTACCGATTTATACGGGCGTTGTGGGGGTGCTAATCCTTCCCCACACGTAACCGACTCTCGAACCCGTTTCTTTGATTTCTCTGGTTTAAAACGCAGACTTGAAATTGGTTTTTAAAATGTTTTAATTAATTTTTAAAATATTTTATAAAACCGGTTTTAATAGGTGGCCGATCACACCTAGCTAAAAAGATTGGTGGCGACTCCATGTCTTTTTTAAGGTCATTTTCAAAACCTTCATTTTTCTAGAGGAATTAAGTCGACTTTTCCTCGATTTTTTTTTTTAAATGTCACGCCTAACGAATAATAAAGTCTTGCGATGAGACTCGTCGTTATTTTTTTAGGTTGCGACAGCTTCGCGACTCCGCTGGGGACTATTAGAGAGTCAGGCCTAGAATTAGTCGTGTGTTATCAAAGTCTCGGTTTTGGTTGGTTTAATTGGTATTTAATTTTAATTCCCATATTTTTTTTAATAAGGAGAATTTTGAAAATAATAAAATATTTTTAAATATGTTCATACTCATGTGCATGCATTTTATTATTGTTCTCTAGCTATTTAAGGTTGTATATTATAACTGCTTGTCGGTTAATGCGTTACACTATTCTTGAATGTTTTAATTGTTAGGACATTTAGAATAAGGTTTGTAGAATAGGTGGTGACAGGTTTGTTTTGTTTCTCCACACACACTACACGTGCATTTGCATAACATGAATCCTCTACCCGGGTTCCGTCCTTTTAAGTGGAAGTAAAGTAACTAAGCCTTCGTGATTGATCCTCCGTATGGGCTAGTGAAACACTTTCGGAGTATAAAGTACCTAATGCCTTCGTGATAATCCTCCGTACGGGCATAGGAAAATATACTCTAACGAATTCAACCCGCTTTTATCGGGGTGCCTTACTAGCCTTCACCGGCGACAGTGAGGAACAATTCGGGGCCTTAGAACCGATTCACCCTCATATAGTGAACCTAGGCGAAGCCATCCCGAATTTCCGTTAGATATACCGAAAATAGGAACACATGGGAAGGACATTTCTAAACTTTTTGTTACCTGTTTTACACTCCGAATAAGTGTGGTAGATCGGGCAACGATGTACATACATCGCCCGTAATAAATGTGATACTCCGCCTCGATGGCATCGTGATGCCTAAATAAGCAGATATTGCTGGGGCAGATGTTCATTAGCTGTTTTTTTATAAAAAAAAAAAAAAAAAAAAATCTTTTTTCAAGCATTTTTGCATGTTGCACATTTCATGCATGTGTGAATGGGGCATATACATTTTTGGTTGTATTATTGATCTCATTCTTTGCAATAAACAGTTGGTAATTTAATTTGATGATTTCATAAAACCGGTAGTGTCACATGAACATTTGCATATTGTACCATAGTAAGATCCACCCTGAAATTCTTTTGAAAATGATGTGATTGGTTTATCAAAAAAAAAATTGGAGGCAAATCTTGCATAATGAGATTTTTGAATAACCAAGATTTAGGTCCCACCAATTTCGTGTAATCATTGATTTCTTTGTATATACCTTTGTGTTAATTCATTTATTTTTGCATGTATCATTTTGACATCATGTTATAGTCATAGCATGCATGGTCATTCATTGTAAGATACGTTTATGACATGCATGGTCATTATTTGTATATACTTATGTATCAATTTATTCTTTCTTTACATGCATCATGTTGACATCAAGTTGCATTCATGCATTCATAGTCAGCATGATTTTTTCTGTATATATCCATATATCAATTTATTCTTTCTTTACATGTATCATGTTGGCATCCAGTTGCATTCATGCATTCATAGTCAGCATGATTTTTCTGTATATATCCATTATCAATTTATTCTTTCTCTATATGCATCATGGTAGCATCAAGTTGCATTCATGCATTCATAGTCAGCATGATTTTTCTGTCTCTATTCATATATCAATTTATTCTTTCTTTACATGCATCATGTTAGCATCAGGGTGCATTCATGGCATACATAGTCATCATGATATGCTCATGCATTAATTTGTCATATTGGCATCAGGTTGCGTTCATGACATACACGGCCAGCATGACTTTCTTTGTATATACTCTGTGTCAATCATTTATTCTTCACATGCATCGTAATTGACATTGTGTGGCATTCATAGTATATATGATCATTCATTGAGAAATGCATTTGGAACATACATGGTCATTCATTGCATATATCCATGCATTGGTTTTTCTTATTCTTTAAATGCATCATGTTGGCATCGTGTTGCACTTATAACATACATGGTCAACATGTTTCCACTGTATATGACCACACATAACTTTGTTTATCCTTCACATGCATCAAATTGCACTCATGACATTCATAGCTCATTCATCATGAAACACATTAATAAGATGAAATAGAAATTGGCTTAGCTTTGAAGAGTTTTCTTCGTCAGCTAAAAGCTATGACCCCAACAGCAAGTGCGAGTATCATATTGGGGCAATTAGGCATTCGACTAAAAAAAAACAGAAGGAAAGAATTGAAGGTCTTGTCCTTGATGGCATTTTGATTCCAGAGCTTATCGAACATTGGAAATTTGTTTTACCATAGATTGATTTTCTCTTAAAGAATTTTGAGGATAAGATTTGTTATCTTTGAAAGCATGTCAATAGGAGCATTCTCATGCATATATTTCTATACACTTTGATGATGAAAGCGCTTGTCTCATGTTGACATCTACATGAAATAAATAAATTTTGAATTTGAATGTTTTGTGTTCACTTTATTTTAGCAATAAATTTGAATTTGCAAAAACAAATGAAACTTTGAGAAAATTTGTGGTAAACAATAAATAAGTGGTTTTCACATGAAATAATGAACAATCTTGAGAATATTGATGATCATTGTTAGAAATGACCCAATACCTTCTCCCCTCTCTTTTAGGCTTTCCTAAGCCTAAATCTTTTGAACCGAGACCACTTGAAAGACCTAATGCTTCAAGGAATATGAATGATTTGACTTCATAAAACCATTGTCATCACAGAATAAGCAAAGACGTAGATCTTAGTCTAAGCTATGAACAAAGGAACGAACTTTTTGAAAATTTTCAAATTCCTTGAAAATCAAATAAATGAGACATTCTTTCAAGAATCCAGATTTTGAAAATTTGGTGTGTGTCAAGATTGTGCTAAAACCATTCATGACCTTTCCCAATGACCACAAAACACTAATTGCCCAAACATCACTTCATGATTGACACCCTGGGGCACAATGATTAAACTAGATTATCCCTTGTCCTATGAGAAAACCCATTTTTTGGGTCATATTTTCCTTGTCTCTTCAAAGAACTCAGATTTGAAATTCATCCTTTTCAGTACAGACCTGGACTTGCTATGTTCCTCGTTGATACAAATTCTCATTGGTTAATCAAATTGGGGCATCATATATGGAAATGATGGATACATGGTGAATAATGATGGACTAAACGCATGAATCATTGGGGGCATGCGACGAAAAAAACTAAAAAAAAAAAGAAAAAAAGAAAAAGAAAAATCGTGATATCATGCATATGAGAATTCGGATGATTCCAAAGTGCAAAATGAAATTCTGAATATCTATTTCCCCTGGGGATTGCTTTTCAATGTGAATATTTGTGCTTGACATGAGAAATGGCCATCTTTCATATCCCTTTCACACAAAAAGAAATTATCTATAGTCACCCCTTTTGAGCCAAAAGAATTCTTTCTTCTTTGAACCCTAATCAAGGATTACCCTCTACACTGGGGGGCAAATGCGAGGAAAGATCTTTTCAAAGATCATTGAGAAATGAGTGATAGCTCAAGCACAGACAAAAGCAAATGGAGCCCCGAATAAATACGGGCGCACTCTGTCAAAGAAAAAAGAAGAGGAAAAGATGGTGAAATGAAAGCCAAGAGAAAAAAAAAAAAAAAAAAACAAAAGAAAAACACAATAAAAAAGAAAACAAAATGTGTGAAAGACATGGCAAATGGAAAGCCAAAAGCAAGGAAGAAAAAGAGCAAAGTCAAAAGGAAAGAAATGTCCAATAAGGGACAAATGCTTCAAAGGGAATCCTCCTCAAGAAATGATCCTTGATCTGATTACCCTCAAACACATATTTTGGGCCTATTTATCCTTTCTTTCTGAACCCTGAGCCATGGCCTACATTATATGCTTTAAAAGTCCATTTTGATCAAGCATGAATATTTAATTTGAAGGGTTTTTCCTCGGATTTTATCCCATCTCATCGAATTATCATTTCACTAAGGAAGAATTTAGAATTCTCAAGTGTGTGGTAAAAAAAAAAAAAGGAGAGAATGGGACTCTAGGGCGAAAACCCAAAAACGGGCGGTCTAGAGTAAATTTGGAAATTTTCAATGCCATCCGTGCCGATACCCAAAAAAAAAAATAAGGTTATTTTAAAAAAAGTGGTCATCGAGGAACATCTAGGAATTCTTGAACCCCCAAATTGTCAGCTCTCATTCGGAGGATTGTCTTCAAAAATTGAATCTTTTTTTCCTCCAAGATCAAACTTTCCGATTTAAATATCCCGGCCAATCTTGACGCTTGTCAAAAAGCCTTGATATGGAAACTAAAAGAATGTTGAATTTGCTTGGTTCTCAATGAATTCATGATTTATAAAACCTGTTCCATTTGTGAGCCTAGAAGGGACATACATTTTTGTTGTGAAGTTTTCCTGAAAAAACCAAAATCTTGTTGTATCAAGCCTTGTCAATTCAAATTGAAAAACCCAAATTAATACTTAGGGGATTTTCTAACAGTGATCATCAGTCATCAAAAATTTGTACATCATACACTGTGGAGTTAAAATTTTTGGCTTAGAAGTTTTCCTTAAATAAGCAAAATTGTTTTTCAAAAAGGGAAAATAAAAATATTTTTGAAATACCCATTTTTGATGTTGACATGAGACAAGGGTTTTTCTAACCCAAAAGTATAGAACTGCCAGGATAGGTCCCGACTTCCAGATATGAGAAGAAGAAATCAAACTCAGTTCAGATCTCTATTGATGAAAGTTTGAAAACTTTTGGGGCAAAGAGAATAGCCAAAATGAATTGAAGATATACTCTGATTTGAAGAGGAAAAATGAATTTGAAAGGCTAAGCCAAAGTCTAGAAAAACAACCGGGGGCATTTGCATCACTCGTGAGCACTCATCTCTTTATCGAGCTTTTGCATCTGCACAGTGTCAGCAAGCATTTGCATCATTCATGGGTATTTGCATTGGCACTATTCCATAAACATCTGCATTTTACCTTTACATTTACATTCTTCATGGAATTCGCATTTGTGTCATCTCAAGCAATTGCATCATTTCTAGAATCATTGCATTTTCATTATTGTGTGGTAATTGTAGTTACACCATTCATAAACCAGTTACATGAACACAATTAGTAGGGGCATCTACATCACGAAACATGGGCATCAATCCAGGCCATTTGCATTTGCACTAAGAAATATTTTACATTTGCACCATGAAGCATGAGCACCTTGTTAAAAGACATGTGCATCTGCGTCATTTCTCAAAGCTTCTGGTAGGGATATCCAGAATTTTACAGTTTTTTAAAAAGTGAACAAGTCTTCGGTGGTGATAGCTGAAGCCTCTGGTGGATATATCCAGAGTTTTATAATTTTGAAAAATGAGAAATTTTATTCTGAAGGAGTTACCCAGAATTTTACAATGAGCAAGTCTTTGGTGGTGATAGCCAGAGCTTCTGGTGGGGATATCCAGAATTTTACAGTTTTAAAAGTGAACAAGTCTTCGGTGGTGATAGCTGAAGCCTCTGGTGGAGATATCCAGGGTTTTATAATTTTGAAAACATGAGAAATTTTATTCTGAAGGAGTTACCCAGAATTTTACAATGAGCAAGTCTTTGGTGGTGATAGCCAAAGCTTCTGGTGGTGATATCCAGAATTTTGCAGTTTTAAAAATGAACAAGTCTTCAGTGGTGATAGCTGAAGCCTCTGGTGGAGATATCCAGGGTTTTATAATTTTGAAAAATGAGAAATTTTATTCTGAAGGAGTTACCCAGAATTTTACAATGAGCAAGTCTTTGGTGGTGATAGCCAAAGCTTCTGGTGGGGATATCCAGAATTTTACAGTTTTAAAAGTGAACAAGTCTTCGGTGGTGATAGCTGAAGCCTCTGGTGGAGATATCCAGGGTTTTATAATTTTGAAAACATGAGAAATTTTATTCTGAAGGAGTTACCCAGAATTTTACAATGAGCAAGTCTTCTGGTGGTGATATCCATAATTTTTCAGTTTTAAAAGTGAACAAGTCTTCGGTGGTGATAGCTGAAGCCTCTGGTGGAGATATCCAGGGTTTTATAATTTTGAAAAATGAGAAATCTTCTTCTGGAGGAGTTCCCAGAATTTTACAGTGAGCAAGTCTTCGGTGGTGATAGCCAAAGCTTCTGGTGGGGATATCCAGAAGTTTACAGTTTTAAAAGTAAACAAGTCTTCGGTGGTGATAGCTGAAGTCTCTGGTGGAAATATCCAAGGTTTTATAATTTTGAAAAATGAGAAATCTTCTTTTTGGAGGAGTTATCCAGAATTTATTTTTCCAACATGTGCATCTACATCAAGAAGCATTTGCATCAATCTAAGTTATTTGAATCTACATCAAAAAAACATTTACATCAATCCAAGCATTTATATTTGCATCAAAGACATTTGCACCAGTTTAAATCATTTCGTATCTTATTCAACATATGCATTTGCATCAAAGAGCATTCGCATCTTCTCAAAATCTTTAGGCTAATTTTCAACAATTCTTCAGCACCATTTTTAAGACCTCCGGGCATAATTCATAGGTAAGACCTCCGGGCAACATCTTTAAGACCTCCGGGCATAACTTTTTTCAGGGGTAAGGCCTCCGGGCACTATTCTTAAGACCTCCGGGCATTATTTTTAAAGTCGCATACAGCGTATTTTTTCCAAATTATGGGTAAGGCCTTCGGGCACCATTCTTAAGACCTCCGGGCATCATTTTTAAAGTCGCATACAGCGCATTTCTTCCAAATCACGGGTAAGGCCTCCGGGCACCATTCTTAAGACCTCCGGGCATCATTTTTAAAGTCGCATACAGCGCATTTCTTCCAAATTATGGGTAAGGCCTCCGGGCACCATTCTTAAGACCTCCGGGCATCATTTTTAAAGTCGCATACAGCGCATTTTTTTCAAATCACGGGTAAGGCCTCCGGGCACCATTCTTAAGACCTCCGGGCATCATTTTTAAAGTCGCATACAGCGCATTTCTTCCAAATTATGGGTAAAACCTCAGGGCACCATTCTTAAGACCTCCGGGCATCATTTTTAAAGTCGCATACAGCGCATTTCTTCCAAATTATGGGTAAGACCTCCGGGCACCATTCTTAAGACCTCCGGGCATCATTTTTAAAGTCGCATACAACGCATTTCTTCCAAATCACGGGTAAGGCCTCCGGGCACCATTCTTAAAACCTCCGGGCATCATTTTTAAAGTCGCATACAGCGAATTTCTTCCAAATTATGGGTAAGGCCTCCGGGCACCATTCTTAAGACCTCCGGGCATCATTTTTAAAGTCGCATACAGCGCATTTCTTCCAAATTATGGGTAAGGCCTCCGGGCACCATTCTTAAGACCTCCGGGCATCATTTTTAAAGTCGCATACAGCGCATTTCTTCCAAATCACGGGTAAGGCCTCCGGGCACCATTCTTAAGACCTCCGGGCATCATTTTTAAAGTCGCATACAGCGCATTTTTTTCAAATCACAGGTAAGGCCTCCGGGCACCATTCTTAAGACCTCCGGGCATCATTTTTAAAGTGGCATACAGCGCATAATTTTTCAAATCACAGGTAAGACCTCCGGGCAACATCTGTAAGACCTCCGGGCATAACTTTTTTTTCAGGGGTAAGGCCTATGGGCACCATTTTTAAGACCTCCGGGCTTAATTTTTTTCAAATCACAGGTAAGACCTCCGGGCAACATCTTTAAGACCTCCGGGCATAACTTTTTTCAGGGGTAAGACCTCCGGGCACCAATTTTTAAGACCTTCGGGCACCAATTTTAAGACCTTCGGGCACCAATTTTAAGACCTTCGAGCATAAATTTTTCTTTTGAAAATCGAATTCGTTTCCTTAAGACGAATCGAGCCTTGTTTAGGCAGGGAATTCAGTTTAAGGACAAAACCTTCAATTTATTGTTTAAAAAAATAATAATAATAATAAAAAAAAAATGAAAAAAGAGAAAATAGAAAATAGAAAAAAGGAAAAAAGAAAAAAAGAAAAAAAAGAAGAAAAAAGAAGAAAAAAATGAAAAATAGAAAATGAAAAAATGAAAATGAAAAAGAAACCCCTTTCCCTTTCCTTCACATGTGATGTCACTGACCGTACAAAATTAGTGTCGGTTTATCTTTGCCTAATTCCTGATTCTCAGCAATAGCCAAAGAGGGGCAGCTGTAGACACCTAATTTTGTCCGGACCACTAAACAGGTATGTTTTCCTCCCATATTGATGTTTCCGAGTATAAAAAGACTGTTTTCATCCTGCAGGTGGTACTCCGAGACTTAGTTTAAGAGGGCGAGCACAAAAAGACAAACTTGAAAAAAAGTCAACCCCGAAAAAGTCAACCCCAAAAAGTCAACTACTGAAAAAGTCAACCCACTTTCAAAATCAAGATTTTAAGTTCAATTGAAAAATGGCGAAAGAATTTTGATAATCCGAGGTCTACATTGAAAGATATGGAGTTCGGAAGTTGGGATTTGGAGATTCAATAGAAAAGAAACCCTAATTCGAGAAATTTGGGGAAAAGTGCTTAAACGATCAAACTGGTCGAAATTGAAGGTTCCAAATGAAAGATAAGCACTGACGACGGGTAATGGAGAAGTCACTTGCAAGAAAAACCGAAAGAAAAGTCAATCCGGGAGAAAACCGAGAATTAGGATTTTTAGTGGATTTCGGTGAAATCGGGAAGAATCACAGAAATGGCCCGACTTGGTAAGACCAAAGCCCCCAATGGATGAGGAATGATTAAAAAGGATGGCCCAAGGCTCAGATTGAAGAAAATCTGAAAATCGGACTTGTTTTGAGCAAAACCGGGTTTCGGAGGTTAAAGGGCAAAATTGGAAAATTTTGGGAAAAATAGAAAATGGACTCCGAAAATTATGGAAAATTTTTCAATCTCATTTTTAAATTATTTGAAAGAGATTGGCGAAAGAAAATCTTGATTCCGAGTTCGTTTGCAAAATGGCTAAATCCCGAGCCTCCTATGCAGTAATTCAAGCCGATAAATCCCGAAAAAATACCAAATGAGCTCCAAAAATTATGAAAACTTCCAGATCACACTTTTTAATTATTTTGAAGAGATTGGTGAAGAAAAATCTTGATTTGGAGCTCGTTTAAAAAATGGTAAAAAATAGGGGCATAAAAGGACATTTTGGGAAGAAAAAATCCAAATAAATAGCAAACGGACTCGGATAATTTTGAAAACTTCCAGAACTCAATATTTTATTATTTTGGAAGTATTAAAAAAAGAAAAATTGAATTTGGAGCCCGTTTGATATTTATTTTGCATCCGGGGGGCAAAATGGTCGTTTCACCCAAGCAATTGAAAAGGGCTTCTTTGGGCCTTTCAAAAATCAGAGCTGGGCTGGAAAAGAGAAGTGCTGGCCTGCCCAAGCCCAAAGGAAGGAGGAAGCTTAGGATTTTTTCAATCAAGTGATTAAAAATCAAGAGTTAAGTTAGAGATTTTCATTTTTGAGCCTAAGTCTAAATCCCACATCCCTTTGTAATGTCAAGCCAAGGAGGTGCTCACCTTATAAATAAGGGCTCTTGGCCTTTGGTTGAAATCACCCACTACCCCTTGTGAGATAGTCTATACACTTGTATTAGGATTATCCGGGTGGTGAGTCATAGTGTTTTTGTTGAGAGGGTTTGTAGCTTAATCCGTTCAAAAGCTACTCTGATGGTTTATAGCTTAATCCGTTCAAAAGCTACTCTGATGGTTTATAGCTTAATCCGTTCAAAAGCTACTCTGAGGGTTTATAGCTTAATCCGTTCAAAAGCTACTCTGAGGGTTTGTAGCTTAATCCGTTCAAAAGCTACTCTGAGGGTTTATAGCTTAATCCGTTCAAAAGCTACTCTGAGGGTTTATAGCTTAATCCGTTCAAAAGCTACTTGGTGAGTTTTCATTTTAAAATAATGTTTCTTGTTCTTCCTTCATTTCCTTTCTTAAGTATATTTTTCTTACATTTTGTTTTTACAATAAACTCACCATGGCCAAATGGCCTACATTATTTATTTTAAGTTGTTGTTTTTGATTCATTTTACCATATTGTTTATGCTATTTTCTTTATTTTTGATGTTTTAAATATTATGTTATTTCATGTTCTTAAGTTATATTTAATTTGGTTGCTTTGTTTGTTGCCATTTATGTCTTAGATATCATGTTTTTGCATTTTTAATTTTTTATTTTCATGTTGTTTAAATTTGAGCATGTTTTAGAGTTAGCATATTAAGTGTTTGTGAAAATGCTTGTGTGATTCTTTGCATGATTCTTGTTTTATATCTTAGTGAGCATGTTTTAGATTTGGTATATTAGGTGTTTGTGAAAATGCTTGTGTGATTTTTGTGTTATGACTTAGTTTTTCATGCTAGCATACCAAGTGTTTGTGAAAATGCCATGCTTGTTGAAGCTTGGGGCCATTTGGCTACTCCATGTGTTTTGCATTGTGTGTTGTATTTTTGTCATGCTAGTTGTTAGGTTTTTGCATGATATTTGGTTGGATTTTTGAATTAAACATGCCTTGTGTTTGTGAAAATGCCATGCATGTCTTAGGTCTAGGTTACATTAAATGTCATGCAAGTTCATGTTAGGTCTAGGCCATATTATTTGTGTCATGCATTTTCCTTACATTTAGGTTTAGATCCATGCATTTCATGCATTATGTTTGCTGCACTGTTTCATGCATTTCATGTTCATGCCACTTGAATAATGACTTGAGCCAATTAATGGTTCAAGGTCATGCTCTCTTGAGCACACTTGTGGAAAATTAATTTTGTCAAATTGATTATTCTACCTTTGTGATTTTTTTACTTAGCCAATTTTTATCTAACTTTCAAAAAGTCCTAGCTACTGCTTTCAAGTCATTTTATGAGTTTCAAATATTTTTATTTTGATTTTTAAATGATTTTATCAAGAAAAAAAAGTGTTGGCAAAGCAGTTTTTTTCAGTTTTTTTCAAAAAAACTCGTACATCTCTGATTTTTCTGGGAATTCATCTTTGATCACAAAATTAAGAAAATTTTTCCTCGTGTAGTTTTACATGTCCTGAGTCTCCAGTATTTTTTTTAGAATTTTTGGAATTTTTAAAAATAGGATAAAAAATCGTGGATTAAAACTGGACAGTGGAGTCAGAATTGAATTTAAAGAAAAACAAAGCAGTTTTTTTTCTCCTCCAAAAACTCGTACATCTCTGGTTTTTCTGGGAATTCATCTTTGATCAAAAAATTAAGCCGATTTTTTCTTGTATAGTTTTACATGTCCTGAGTCTCCAGTATTTTTTTTAGAATTTTTGGAATTTTTCAAAATAGGATAAAAAATCGTGGATTAAAACTGGACAGTGGAGTCAGAATTGAATTTAAAAAGAAAAACCATTTTTCTGATTTGGTTAATTTACTTAGAGTGGGCTGATTAGGAGAGTTAGCTACTGACTTAGGGTGGTTCCTAAGCCTTTTCAAACTCTAAAAATGATTTTTCAAGTCTCGGGTTAAGGGTAGTAAAATCTGGATTTTTAAACTTAGGAAATTAGAGTCATTTTAGAAATTTTAGCCCAGTTTTTATTTTTAATTCAAGCTTTTCAAAATTGTTTTCAAACAATCACAAAGTATTTTGGTTTTAGAATATTTAATTTGACATATTTTCCTAAGGTAGCCGGATATCTTTTTAGATATACGGATTTCCTTAATTAAAGGAAAAAATACATTTCATGCATTGCATTTTTATATTCATGCATTTTATATAATATGTGATTCTTGCCATAATAATTTCTATGTGTCATGACCTTTAGGTTGCATTATATTATTTAGATTTTGCTATGTCATTTTATTTATGTCATGCCTATACATATTCATTTCTTTTAAATGTTTTCAAAAAAGATAATGGTTTTCAATAAAAATAAAGATATTCCCGATTTAAAATAATTCATGAGTTCTCTACCGAGTTTGCTGGAGGGAATATCATCAATTATTATTAATAAAGGAATATCTTTCTTTCAAAAAAGATAATGATCGGAAAGTTTTCCAAAACTAATAAAAATTTCTATATTTTGCCACGTTTGTTGGGGAATATAGGAAAATTTTGAATTTATAAATTTCGGATCATTGTCAATAAAAAAAATGAAATTATTTTTCTTTAAATTGGGAATTAATTTGAAATAAATTTAAAACCAACTTTTACCGAGATTTGAGATAACACACGATTAATAAAGTACCGATTTATACGGGCGTTGTGGGGGTGCTAATCCTTCCCCACACGTAACCGACTCCCGAACCCGTTTCTGTGATTTCTCTGGTTTAAA
Source organism: Fremontodendron californicum (assembly GCA_030761205.1). Classification (NCBI taxonomy): domain Eukaryota; kingdom Viridiplantae; phylum Streptophyta; class Magnoliopsida; order Malvales; family Malvaceae; genus Fremontodendron; species Fremontodendron californicum. Next base: position 20,051,977 of record JAULJL010000022.1, on the reverse strand, counting down.
ACGCAGACTTGAAATTGGTTTTTAAAATGTTTTAATTAATTTTTAAAATATTTTATAAAACCGGTTTTAATAGGTGGCCGATCACACCTAGCTAAAAAGATTGGTGGCGACTCCATGTCTTTTTTAAGGTCATTTTCAAAACCTTCATTTTTCTAGAGGAATTAAGTCGACTTTTCCTCGGTTTTTTTTTAATGTCACGCTTAACGAATAATAAAGTTCTTGCGATGAGACGTCGTTATTTTTTAGGTTGCGACACCCCATCTTAACAAAAAGTGCAGCCAACCTATAATATGTTGATTGCACTAAAGCAGTAATGGGAAGATGACGCGTTCCCTTCAACACCGAATTGATAGATTCAGCTAGGTTGGTTGTCATATGGCCATAACGTCTTCCTTGATCATATGACTGCGCCCACTTCTCCTTGGGGATCCTATCAAGCCAATTAGCCGCCTCTGCATTTTCTCCACGAAGATTGTCATACATGAAATGAAAATTCGGTCGCCTCAACTCGTATCCTAATAAATCTTAAAACAAAAAACTTGTGAATTTCAGTATTATTTTATATGCTAAACGAAATATAAGAGATAAAATAACTATGATTTGATTCCATACCCATGTTAACAATTTGTCGACGCAATTCCTTATTGTTAAACTTTTTCATAAAGTTTGCTGCAATTTGTCGAATGCAGTACACTGAATATGCATGTGGAGGATTCCATCCACCATCGCGTCTAATCGCAGCTTTGATGGCTTCATGTCGATCAGACATCAAGCAAATGCCAGGCTGTTTTGTCACGTGTCTGCGCAAGTTACTGAGAAAGAATGACCAAGCCTCTGTTGTCTCAGCCTCCACAATGGCAAAGGCAATTGGCAGTATGTTTCGGTTGCCATCTTGTGCAATAGCTAACAATAATGTGCCTTTGTATTTTCCATATAAGAAAGTACCGTCTATTTGCACAATAGGTTTACAATACGGATACCCTTCAATGCACGACTTAAATGTCCAAAATAGTCGATGGAATATTCTCTTACCCTGGACCAGTCGATCACCGTGATATGCAGGTACCGTTTGCAATTCCACAATTATACCAGGCACGAAATGTTGCATTGCACCTAACCATTTAGGTAGCTCATTGTACGATCTTTCCCAATCGCCAAATACTCGAACAATTGCCTTTTGCTTTGCTTGCCATGTTTTCTTGGAGGAGGTGATGTATCCATACCGGATTCGCATCTCAGCGATCAAAACTGAAACGGAAATCTCCGGATTTGCTTAGACCAATGACAAAATGCATGAACAGATCATGTTACAATCTAACTTGCAATGATCTTGTGAAATCCTCCCCGATGTGCAAGTATGAGGCCCTTCATATTTTCTAATCTCCCATAGTTGTTTCTTCTTCATAAAAGTTGCCCTTATTCTCCAATTACACCCATTCCCATACATTACGCACTTGGCATAATATTTCGTCCGCTCAGATTCAATTACTCTGTAATCTACATAGTTTTTTATGTTATAGTGCTTGATAGCTGAAAGCACAGCCTCTTTCGTTGGGAATTGTAACCCAACACACAGATCAACTGCAGATGGATCAAATGTCAGAGGCATAGCTAATGTATGAGCATACTCTGGAAATTCCGGCACATGCATTGCCTCCAGATCCAGTGTATGCATATGGGATGTAGCCTCATATGGGGGAATATCTCCATGAGTGTTGATATCTCCATGAGTGTTGATATCTCCATGAGTGTTGATCTCAGCAGGGACGTCGTCTGGGTCAGAATCAGTATTGTCATCACTTGCGAATTCAGCATCCTCTTCTTGCTCACTAAATTCACCAACATCTTCACCATGGACTCCACGTGGACGAACAGGATCAACACCAGCTGGCTCATCTTCGAGGGTAGTAGGAATTAGGGTTTGTGAGACTAATGAAGTCTGAAAAGTTGTAGTTTGAGATAAGGGCATGACTTCTTCTGTGGGAACGTCGTATGTAGTGTGAACATAGAACGACCCAGAATCATAATCTTCTATGGGAAAGTTTTTTGTTGTGCGAACATTTGAAGGGCCGCAATCATCGTCAACATCATCTATGTCAGCATATAACTCAAGTACACCAACATTTGCAAATGTCTCATGAGCATAAAACATGCATCTGACATCATCATCATCTTCAAGTGGAAATGTTCTATATCGGACACATCCTTCACCAATAGAAAGAGGATGTCTGTACTTAACCTCTGAAACTCTTTTTCTATTTCCAGCTTTAATTTTTGTATGAATTTGCAGCTTCAGTTCCTCTAATGTGACGTCGTCTTCAACAAGAAAACTTTTTGGACGTTCACAATCAAAGGTAGCACCTTCGTTAGTATTATGAATTTGGCCATTATAGTAGACCAATGCGATCACTCTATTGCTCATGTTGTGTAGTAATGAAACTAAGAAAGATGAGAATGTAGGTATTATCACTCCGCAAAAGAAAGAAGAAATATAGAAGGATGAGAATGAGGAGGTTTTAGCACTCAGGAAAAATCTGATTGAAAAACTGTTGTAGGGGGTATTGTAAACCTTCATAAGTATTATGAATTTATAATGGTTCATTATGTTGTACCTGATGACAAATCTCATCCTTTGTATAGGATGGAATCTGATTCTGATATTCTGCCTATGACTATTTGACTGAAAAAGTTATAACTTATTCAATGCAAAATGTGATTGGTAAATCCCATCATTTGTCTCATCCATTGCAGAAAGAATCCAATTCCAATATTTTCTGCAGCATTTGATGGACTGAAATATAGCTGAAACCTGTCTAAAACCCTAAATCATCAGTCTTATCCATTGTAGAAAGAATCCAATTCCAATATTTTCTGCAGCATTTGATGGACTGAAAAATAGCTGAAACCTGTCTAAAACCCTAAATCATCAGTCTTATCCATTGCAGAAAGAATCAAATTCCAATATTTTCTGCAGCATTTGATGGACTGGAAAATAGCTGAAACCTGTCTAAAACCCTAAATCATCAGTCTTATCCATTGCAGAAAGAATCAAATTCCAATATTTTCTGCAGCATTTGATGGACTGAAATATAGCTGAAACCTGTCTAAAACCCTAAATCATCAGTCTTATCCATTGCAGAAAGAATCCAATTCCAATATTTTCTGCAGCATTTGATGGACTGAAATATAGCTGAAACCTGTCTAAAACCCTAAATCATCAGTCTTATCCATTGCAGAAAGAATCAAATTCCAATATTTTCTGCAGCATTTGATGGACTGAAATATAGCTGAAACCTGTCTAAAACCCTAAATCATCAGTCTTATCCATTGCAGAAAGAATCAAATTCCAATATTTTCTGCAGCATTTGATGGACTGAAATATAGCTGAAACCTGTCTAAAACCCTAAATCATCAGTCTTATCCATTGCAGAAAGAATCAAATTCCAATATTTCCTGTTTGATGGATTGAAAAATAGCTGAAACCTGTCTAAAACCCTAAATCATCAGTCTTATCCATTGCAGAAGGAATCCAATTCCAATATTTTCTGCAGCATTTGATGGACTGAAATAAAATTTTCTTTTTTAAATTTTAATAAGAAATAAAATTGTATTTTTTTAAAATTTTAATCATAAATTAAATTAAAATTATTTTATCAAATATCCAGTTTTAAACTGTAACAATCTATACTATTATTAAAAACAATGATTAAATTGATGTCACGAGTTAATCGAATACCAACTCAATAAAAAAAATCAAATTAAAAAAATTATTTTACGATACCAACTTAAAAATAACTTCTTTATTTAAAAAAGTAACTCGATAAATTTCTTTAAAAAAAGAATTTTGTTTACATTTTACATCATTAAAATATTGTTGATATAAATTAAATTTTGCTTTTTATAATATTACAAAATTATAAAAAAATACAATTTTTGATATAAATATTTAATAATCAATATAATCTTCTTTTTTAAATTTTAATAAGAAATATATTTTTATTTTTTATAAAAATTTAATAATAAATTAAATTACATTTTTAATATATATTTAAAAAAATTAAATAACCAAACTTAAAAAATATTTTAATTTAATTTATAATTTTTAAAATTAAAAAATAAAATTTGCAAATTAAAAAAAAAATTAAATTTGTTTATTAATTAAAAAAAATTATACATGAAGGGAAATCGCCACCCCCCATGGCGATTTCCCTTCATCTTTTTTGCAAATTTGGCTAAAAATACCAAGGGAAATCGCGAATCGCCACCCCCATGGCGATTTCCCTTGGTATTTTTAGCCAAAATATGTTTTTTTACGCTGGGAAATCGCCATGGGGGGTGGCGATTTCCCAGCTAGTGTTAAAACAAGGGGATTTTGGGAAATAATCTAAAATGAACGGTATTTTGGGAATTTTTTTTGTTGCTATATTTAAATAAAAAAACCTAAATAATTGGATTAAAAGTCTTTTAAAGAAATTAAAAAATTTATTCATAAATTGGATAAATTTTATTAATATTTTTTAAAAAATTATATATAAAAAAAAAGATAATTTAAAAACATAATGAAGATATACGTCTGTTTTTGTTATTCAAAAGTTTTACCAATATCTCTGCTTTTATATATAGTTTTTATTGTCACTTACATTGTGTGAATAATGAATCCTTCTTGGAATGGGAAAGGATGTCACAGACTCAGAGTTCCAAGAAGAAGTCTTAAATTTCACATTGATTATGTACTATAATTTTACCGAATATGTAAATGTTTATACCATCTTTAACTTTTGAAGTGCCTTTTTATGTGACAAAACTCAATAGATCAAAGTGGATAATACTTTATAAGTGTGGATATCGTGACACTAAAGATGTGCTAGATTACTAGAGTTTTACCGTAAAATTCTTATTCGATTATATACTAGAGTTTTACCGGATATATAAATATTTACATTATTTTAAACTTTTGAAGTTTCTTTTACGAGACAAAATAAATCAAACCAGGGTTGCTAGCCAGTAGCCCATGAAGTAGAAATCTTAATGATTGAATTCAAGGGCCTGGCCCTTTAAGGAACTGCATGCTAGCCTAGCCCACATCTGAGTGGATATTGGGATATTGTAAATGAAATATAGCCCTAAGGCTGTGGGTTTCAACTTTCAAAAGACTATATAATTCTCTTCTTCACTTTTCTGCTGATATTTCAATTGCTTGGTCAAAGAAAAACAACACGAAAATAAATTCCCAGCATTTGAAAATGGTAATGCTAAGGGCTGCTGTGGCAAAGCTGTAATGAAAAAATATGAAATCGATGCCAAGCAACAAAGGATCTCCATTCTCCACCCAACCATGACAAAATTAAAGCCACCTGCATCAGCTGGTAGATTTGGCATTAAATTAAAGCTGTGTGTTATTGACACAATCTGAATACAGATTACAGTTAATTTAAAAGAAAGATAAACAGGGGCTTGCTTGATTTGCAATACTCTGTTACATTACACCTGCCTGGATTCAATTCTATTTTATTGCTTTGAAAATTTGATCATTATTAGCTAATCATTAACTACAATATTGCAAAGGAAACCTCGTTTCCCACTTGTCTTATTCTTATAATCATTTCTTCAGAAGTTTATGTTAATATATATATATATATATATATATATATAATCTAAGCTATCTAATTTTGATACTTGAGAAGCCAATGGAACTGAAACTTTCATGAAAACAAATTTAAAAAAAGGAACAGTTGCATTCTTCTCTTTTCTTGGTGGGTGCTGGTGGCTAGAACCAACCAACTAGCCTCTGCATTTAAGTCAAGGATATTATTATTTTTTTCTGGTCAAGCTTTCTTGAAACCTCAATTCTGATAAATCGAAGATTTTACCCAAAGTTATGGAAAATTATGTTAGCTAAATTTGGATGATTGTCGGATATGGATATGCGTATGATACGAGTATATTTAATTTTTTTTAAAAAAAAAATTTCCATGTCTATGTCCCAATATGTATCAAACATAAACAAATACTGACAAAAATACTCTAGAAAAAAAAAATCTAGATAATATAGAAGGAAAACTCGGGGCAAACTTGATGAGCACCAACACCAATTTTGTTCACAAACTTCGTAATTGAGTTTCACCTGAAAAGAATATATGGATGTCATGATGTGTATATACATTCTCCTTTCAATTCAAAAAATGAATTTATTTCACTCATATTCAAGTAATCTACCAATTTTTAATGTTTTCATTGACTAGTGGAGAAATATTCCATCTTATAGATTTGTTTTTTAATTTTTTAAAACATATCAAGTTCTTGATCAGATTTTCTGTAGAAAGGTTGCACTTTGTAGATTGAAAGAGAAAAACCCAAATCTGATATCAATTCTCCCTTGCTGAAAAATTGAAAATAAAAATTATAATGAAAAAAATAAAAGGAAATATCTGGTATTGGGTGGCTAAGAGTGGGATATAACAGGTCATTTTCTCTTGGGGCTGCTTTCAACATCAATTTCCATCTTTATGGCACTTTAAACTACCAGAAATAGGACTTTTTTCAAAATGGCAGCCAAGCCAAGGGTAGAAATTTAGTTTCCATTAAATAACAATTAATGTAAACTCTATCTTAAGCATATTCTGCCATGGCTGCTACATATTTTCTCATAAAATTGTGTCAAATGAAAATTGAAAACTTTTTTCAAAGTTACACTTTCAGTTGTAACGTTGCTTGGGAGTTGGGATCAAGTGGGGCAAAATTTATCAAAATTTGAAGTAATTTTCTAGAAGCAACTCTGAATCAAAGAATATCCCATAATTAAAATCTGCACCGCAACAGTTTATCATTAAAAAAAAAGGCTAATGGCCATAATATTGTCCCTCTTCTTTAAGTATGCTTATTTGTTGGATCATTTCTTGTGTGAGAATTAATATTTTATGTTATTTGGATTCGGATGAGTGTCGAATATGAATTTACGTTCAACACAAAAATATTTATATTTATATGTGAATATATATCAAACACAAATATCAAATATATATTTTAAAAAATAAAAATTCGAATAACATAACTAATATTTAACTAAAATGCTTCAAATATCATTTATGATGACAGCATCATCCATGACCATTATCCATTCTAGGGTTCTTAAGCTATGTATGAGTAGCTGAAATTCAGAAATCAGAACAGTAAATGCAGCATTTCATTTCATATATCAAAATCTCTAGTCAGAAATCAGAACAGTAGATTGATGGTTTTCAAAAAAAAAATTCTCCTGCTAGTGTTTTCAGCTTTTGGATTGTTCCTTAGTTTGGGTAAATATGAAAAAAAATTATTATTAAATGATCTAATAAATAAAAGTTATTTGAAAAAGAAAAATAAATAATTATAAATTATTATAAAAGATATTGTAAATACAAAATTACGCTTAATGAATTTTTTTTTCTTTCATTAAGAAAATATTATTTTTTTTAAAATTTTAATTGAAAATAAATTTAAAAAATAAAATATTTAAATATTTTTTTTAATTTAAAAAAATTAAAAAAAAAGAAAAAATTAATTTCAGGAATATTTTTGTTATTCTTTTAAATTTTTTAAATAAAAAAGTAAATAAAAAATTTTAAAATTTATTTTTTTAAATTAAAAAATTTTTATTTTCAGAATTTTTATTTTTTAATTAAAAAGTAAATTAAAAAAAAAAAAGAGGAGAAAGTTTTTTTATTAAGAATAATTTTGTTTTTATAATATTCTTTATAATAATTTCTAATTGTTCATTTTTTTTTTAAATAACTTTTATTTATTAGACCCTTTAACAATAACTTACTTATGAGGACATCTTTTTCATATTTGCCCAAATAGCTTTTAAATCCCTTGTTTGTATGGGCCTATGGGGTATTAATTATGGTTTCCTTGTTTGTATGGGCCTATGGGGTATTAATTATGGTTTTCTCACTTTTCTTTCATAGTTGCATTAAGTTTTAATACAGTGACTTAAATTGATGATCAAATTGGCAGAAGTTTACATCATCTGAAACTTTTTTTTTTGGTCAGGGGATCAAAACTAATATCATACAACTAATCAAAAAAAATTTCTTACACCAAGAAACCAAATATTATGGCCAACCATAATGTAATTACTTCAAATAGTTTTTGCAATATTATTTTATTTATTAAATATTAATAAAATAGCCTTATAGTAAAGTACCAAATTAATTGCTCTTTATCCACTAAAATACTGATCCAAACTAGACCTGCTCACGGGCCGGGCAGCCCGCCCGACCCTTATCGGGCCGGGCCTGGGCAGAATATTTTATGTTCCGGCCCGGCCCGGAACAGTGATTTTTATTATAATAATATTATTTTATTTAATTTTAATTATAAAAAAATAAAAAAATATTTTTTTTTATTCCAATGAACAGTGTTTCGGGCCTAAACGGACGGGCTTGGGCTACCCAGGGCCGGGCCTGGGCAGAAGAAAAAAAAAAACCGGGCCGCGGCCTGACCCGGCCCAGCCCATGATCACCTCTAATCCAAACCGGCCGGGTAGGTTATCCAATGGTTGCATGTTGGCCAAAATGAGAAAATAATAATAATAAATAACTGCTTTTGGACTACTAATTTTAGTCACATGCTTTACTTTTTCTTTTTTCTTTTTTTCGTGGGGATACATTTAATAGTTCAATAGAAGAAGATTGCAAGGATTACAACTTTGTACTTTAATTTTGTTGATATTTAAATTTGTCGTGGTCAATTAACGATAATTGATAAGAGAATTTATAAAATAAAGGGTTCTGAAATTAATGTTTTGATACACATTTCGACGTTTAAATCAATTTTTATTCAATAGATTGAGAGATAATATAAATAAATAAGTGAAGAGCGTAAAAGCATAATATCTTTCTTGCCTTACAAAGACTCTTACTTTTATATAAAAGATATATTGGTAGTGTGATTATTAAAATATCCTTAAGATAGAATCAAGGGCTTAATTCAGTTGATTCATGTAATTATTTTTAAAAAATGGCATCTAATAATCTAATATTCGAATCCTAACATCTACAGGTTACGACATTCTTTGTACCAAAAAAATATATTCTAAAGATAATTTATGGGAATAACCAAATAACAAATTTTCTTAAAATTAATAATAAATTGGATTATATGATTTTTCCATTTTCCTTACAATGGGAATATAAATTGGATTAAGTCATTTTATTTGTTTTAAATTATACAATGATATATTTATATATTTTGAAATTATAAGGAGAATATAATTATTTTTTAAAACTTTTTAATTTTATTTTTTAATAATCTAAACATTAGTTTATTAAAATAGTATTAAAAATTATTTATTCATTGCTTTTAACATCATTTCTTTAGACATTTTATTTTTTCATAATATTTTTACCACAACGCCAGGCTTTAAAAAATGTCAAACCACAATTTTCATAATAAATTTTCACAACAATTTTCAAATTTATTTTCAACAATAATATACTAAATTAACTCTACAAATTATAGTTATACTAAATTTCATTTATTTAATTAAAAAATAATATTAAAATTTAAAAAAAAAAAAATCGATCCAATAAAAAAATAACAGGACCTGGTCCTGGTGCTTAGATATTTGAATAAGTAAAATAGCCCCTATACTCCTATCCTACGCTTCTGTTCTTATTAAAGTATAAAAATATGTCATCAAAATTATATATTATTAAGGGTTTCGGTAAGAAGTACTTTAAGGATATTTTTAAGATTAATTAATATATTGTTATTTATTATATTAAATATATTAATTTATAATTTTTTACATAATTTTTAATAAATTAAATAAAAATATTATTATATATAATAATTTTAAAAAATGTCTAAGCAAAATTCTATTATTATTATTAATAAGTATTATCAAAATTAAAATTTGACGAAATGGTGAAAGCCATCAAGAGAGTCAAATACTACCATTCAACCTAACCAATCAAAACTTCACACGAGGTAAAAACTCATTTTTCACAGTTCACACCAACTGAGACAAGACAAGACAATACCCCGTACGCCGTGAAATCCATGAATAATTTCACGAGGCCCGTTGAAATAAAAAAAAATAAAAATCCCATAGAAATTACAAAAGAGAATATCACGCAAATCTAATGAAACTTTATTTATTTATTATTATTATTATTATTATGTATCTTTTTATTTTTCTTTTATGCACGATGATTGAGACGCCACGAGGCTTCTCACTCTGCCGTCATAAACAAGCTCCTCGTTAAAGCCATTAAAAATAATATATAAATAAAATATTGAAATTCAAAAAATAAAAAAAGGTAAAATATCCTAAAAAGACGGGAAGAAAAATTAAAAAAAAAGTTTCATACTCCTTTGTTCCCTTTTTTACCAAAATTGCACATATATATATATATATATATATATATATATATGAATCCGATTAACAAATGTCTACAAGTATTGATTAAAAAATTAATTTTTATCATTTAAAAAAAATATTTTATATTTAATATATTATTTTTATTAAATTAAAAAAAATGCATTAATTACATTTTTTTTTCTATATATACCTCCTTAACCAGTGTCACTAGACACTAGTTAACATTTCTATATATATATATATATAAGATTGAATTTTACTAACAAGTATTCTTAAGGAATTTTTTAAAATTAATTAATATATTATTTATAGTAATAACATTGTATTAATTTATGTTATAACCGTACTTTTTAAAATTATTATATATAATAATATCTTCATTCAATACATTAAAAATTATGAATAAGATTATCAATTTTTGTATTTAATACAATATTTTTATTATATGAATTTTGTTAAAGAATGCTATTCAGACACTTTTTAAAATTAATTAATATATTATTTATAATAATATTATATTAAATACAGTAATTGATAATTTTATTATCATTTTAATGTATTAAATGCAGATATTACTATACATGGTAATCTTAAAATGTATTTTTAAGACACTCGTTAATAAAATTTTTATTATAAATAATATATTAATTAACTTTAAAGAGTGTCTAAAAGCACTTGTTAGCAAAATTCATATATAAAATAAAAATTTTGTTAATTATTATTTTTATACATTTAAAATTAGTTAATATATTATTTATTATAATAATATTACATTAAATATAATAATTAATAAATTTATTTATCAATTTAAATACGTTAAATGAATATTACTATTTGTAACAACTTTAAAGAATATCCATAAAGCAATAGTTAACAAAATTCATATAATAAAAATGATTTTACTAATGAAAACCGTAGGGATGCTTAAAATTAGTTAATTTATTATTTATAATAATAAATATTTTGTTATTTTAAAAATATTTTTAAAATTATTATAAATATAATAAAAATTTTGTTAACGAGTGCTTAGAATATGTTTTTTAAATTAGTTAATATATTATTTATGATAATAATTTTGTATTAAATGTAACAGTTAACAATTTTATTCATAATTTTCAATACATTAAATAAAGATATTATTATATACTGTAATTTTAAAGAGTATTTTCATGACACTTATTAACAAAATCTATATAATAATATCTCCACCTAATACATTAAAAATGATAAATTTTTTTTATTTATTATATTTTATACAATATTATTATTATTATAAATAATATTAATTAATTTTTAAAAAAAATACTCTATAAACACTATTAGCAAAACTTAATAATAAATAATAATGTTATACTAAATATAATAATTAATAATTTTTTCATCATTTTTAATATAAAAATATTACATTATATAGTAATTTAAAAAGTATTTTAAACATTTGTTAGCAAAATCGTAATAGAGAAAGACAGAAGAATCATAAACTCAGGTGTTCTTAATTTTCACTATATTTTAGAAACTTTTACTTTTTTATATAAGGTGTAAGTATAAAAAGAACCTTTCAGTTAAAATTAAATAATAATTTAAATCTCTATTATTTTATAATTATCTAAGTTTTTATTATTTATTATAATCAAATGAACATTCAAATATTTATTTTATTCATTTGAATTTTTAAATATTTATTTTTACTCAATTAAATTTTTTATTGAACGAAAATTAATGATAACTTTAATTAATTTTTATACAAATTAAAGGCTTAATTAAGTAAAAATAAATATTTGAAAATTTAATTGATTGTACTAAAACGAAAAAAATTTAAATAATTATTTAATTCAAGTTCAATTTTTATTTTTTATATTTAAGCTTTTATATAACTATTTTCCTATTTTTATTTTATCACAACGGTAATAGATTTGCAGCCTCTTACAAAGAAAGAAAATAAACCCTTGCGAACAAAAAAACTAAGGGAAAGCGTAAACAAAGGATTATACGATTTTTTATATTATCCATACTGACAATTAGATAATTTCTCTTTTTTATATCCGGTGAAAATTGTAAAACAAGAAAAAAGATTTAAAAAAATTCCAAAATTATTATGGTTTCTCTTTGAGCAGAGAAGCCAATCCGGTGACGATCTTCGTTCCCCTCTCTACACTCTTCGGTTTGACAGCCGGCGGTTGCCACGTGGTCACCGGAGTCTCCGGCAAGTCGTTAATACCGGGATTTTCATCCGACGAGGCCGTTTTTTCCTCGCCGAAAATCAAATCCAGCTCTCCGCAACCACCGCAATCATTAGTTTCCTTGCAATCAGTTTTAGCCGAAACGGTATTAGATTGAGAAGAGGCTCTGGTGAACTGAGAGAGCCATTTGGCTCGCATGTACTCGGCTTTTCTCCAAGGAGGAAGGTGCATGCCTTTCTTTTTCAAGCTTTGCTTAGCCGCTTCCGATACGATCGAAACAATCCGGTCGAGACGGTCCGGTTTACCAACGAAGATGAACGGCAGCGATTGGACGATCGCTTTGTAGGCCCCAGTCGGTCGCGCCATCTCAAATTCCGATCTAAAATCAACGTCGATCAACATTCTCTCCCCTTCCACAACCACATCTATATACTCATAATCACCTAAAATAACAAAATATAAAAATTTTCTATTTCAATTTTGTAAAAAGATTACATTATCACTTTTCGAAAAATCTAGAAAAAGGAGGTTACCGGCAGGGAAAGATGGAGATTTGTCCCATTCTGATTTGCAAATTGAAGAATTATAACCAAGAGAAACTAAGCCGTCGGTCACGATCTTTCTCAAATCGTCTTTTCGTTTACAATTTTTGTTCTTTTCAACGATCATCGCCGTGTCTGCTAAGAGGTTTGTCTCTACGACACTGGCGCATGGTAGCAGACTCTGCTATTTTTTATTTTTTTTTTGAAATTTTCAACAATTTTTTGATTAAAATTTGTCGAAAAAACAGAAAATAGAACTAACATTTTTAATTTTTTAGAAAAAAATACCTTGAGTGTATCGCAAGCATCGGCAGGTGGTGATCCGCCGCTGGTCGACTCACCGAACACATCAAACTCATCATCGGAGCTATCGGTGACGTTTCCATTAAAGCAATTACAGCGGCTACGGCCGCATTTAGCTGGAAGCGGCTGCGGTGACGGTTGCTTGTCGTTATGGCTATCTTCGATGAAATTTTGAACCATTTTAGCCAAACAAACCGAACTCGGCTCGAACTCAATCCCTCCATCTTTGTTATTAAACTGAGTTTCAGCAACACTCGGCTTCTCTGCTGTCGCTATTCTCAAAACGCTAGGAAACGGCCGATCGAAGAGTCTCTTGAGACGCGATTTAAGAACTGGCTTGACCGATTCAGCTCGAACCAGAGCAGTTTCATTTTGTGTCCGTGAATCGATGTCGATTGGCTGAACCTTCATCGGAGAAAAGGTTAGAGCTTCTCTTTTCTTTTCTTTTTTCCCTAACAACCCTGCTGCTATATGTTCAGTTCTGATCAAAATCTCGAGACACTCAGCTTAAAAGTCTAATCAGTTAATTACTCTAATTTCTTCTGCATGTACATCCAAAACTCCAAGAAAATAATTTACACAAAATACATGAACCGCCCAAAAACAAAACAGAAGAAAATTTGATTTCAAATTTTTTTTAACAAAATTAAATTCATGCACATTAGCCAAAATTTAAGAAGCTACTTTAGCCCAAAAGAGTTAGGTTGTTTCGTGGAAGACGTGGCGACGGTGATCGGAGATACGAACATTGCGTGTAGAAAGAAAATAACTGTTCGCCGGAACATTCATTTCTCCGGCGACGGTGAATAGGGAGCTGGGAGGGTGTTGTTTTCTGGAATGAAGATAGGAAGACTGAAGGGGAAAGGTAATTTGGCTGTAGCATTTTATAGAAGTCGAAGAGTTTTTTTTTTCGGCAGTGAAAGCTGACCTGGACTTAGTATTCCACCTGAAATCCTACATGGCATCATTTAGCCTTAATGACGTGGCAATCTTTTATTTTGACACGGTAGAGGAAAAATGAAATTACTGTACATTTTCCCTTTCCCCACTGTCCCTCGTTTTTCGGAGATACTGGGAAGTGGGAATTGACGAATTGTTGCTGTTACTCGAGGAAATGGGGGGGGGGGGTAAATTTGAAATTTAGAAAAAACGTGAAGGGTGAGAAAGTAAAGGGCGGGGTTTAGAGTGTGAGTGCGGTAGATTTTGTTGAGAGGCGTGCGCCTAACATTTTGCGACACGTACTCCGCTGCCAGAGGATCCAATTTACTTTCTTGGGTAAATGATCTAATGAAAAAATTTATTTGAAAAAATGTTAAAAAAAAAAATTATAAAAATAAAATTATTCTTGATGAAAAATTTTCTTTCCATCTTTTTTTTTTAATTTAATTGTTTAATTAAAAAATAAATAATTAAATTAAAAATTAAATATTTTGTAGGGCAACAAAATTAATGCCAAAATTTCTCCCCTTTTGCTCACTCCACTTAATGCACTTCCAAATATTCTTTTGATTAAGAATCAAATGTTCAATAATTTAATTTTAATTTGGTTGGATATGAAAGTAAATAAAACTGTATAATTAATATTATAAAAATACATTAATAAGCAAATAAAATTACAATGTTGTACTATGGAAAACAAGAAATTTTGTATAGGTAAGGTCTAATAATTCTTTGGAAATTAAGGACTATAATTGCATTATGACACCGACTTTATTTTTTTTATACAAAGAAAGTCGTAGTCTGAAAATAGGGAGAAGAAGTTGTAAATCTTGAGATTTGAACCGTAGATCTGTTAAATGCCATTTCTAAAAAGTGATTGTATGAACCAACTGAACTAAGTATCGGATTCTAATTTTTATTAGTGAAATGTTACCTTCACTTAATCTAGCAATTAAAACGCTTAATAAGGTTATTGGTGTAGAATTTTATGATTGTGAATAATATACATAATTTTGAATCTATACCTTTCTCCATCTCGGTGTTTAGCTTTTGGCACTACCATGCTTTAATCATAGCTAAGGAATAGTATAATAATTAGAAATATATTATTATCCCATTGAAATTCTACTAAAAAAAAAAAAAAAGAAGAAGAAGAAAGGTTTTGTGGTATGTTGATGGTTCTTGAGCTGGTTGATGGTTTCTTGGTGAAGGTTGAAATTGAGGGATTGTCGAGCTGGACCTGAAATTGAGGAAATGTCAGAGGGGGACCGGAGTTGATACTCTGGGGCACGCTCCGATACTTAAGTTAGCAAAGGACGAGAAGGTAAGAGAGCAGAGAGTAAAGTAGCAAGGAAGAAGATGATGGAAAAGGTGATCTAGGGCCTTTTGGCTTACCTCATGCTTTTTATACCTGGAGACATGAAGAACCTTAGGCTGCCCGCTCTGCTTGCCCGCCTGCCAACTGTGGCAACTACTTGCCCACATCTGTTCTGTATAACTAGGTTAATCATGGACAGGTGTCATTCGCTTTGGAGGGTACGACTGGTGGTCCCAGGCTGTTGGGCTTCCAGGCCTGGTTTGGTGTTGGGCCTTAGCCTTATATGGTATGTGTATAACAATTGCCTCTTAGGCCTAAGGATGGTTATAAAGTGACCAGGCTCAAGTCTGCTCGTGTTCCTGTCTTATTCTATTGCTGTTTCTGGTTGACCAGGAGTACATCATTTGTATGATCATGGTTGCCTTCTGGTACATGTTCAGATTTGTTCTGAGTTTTGAAGTTTTGTCAATTTTTAATTTCAAAAATTGAAGCTTGGCGCTATTTGTTGTTTAGGTCATTTGGTTTCGCATGTGAGCGCATTAAGAAAAGGTGGGACTTGTGTACGTCAGGCATGCCAAAGACAATTGTATTCACGATTTTCGCTTGATTACCACGTGTTTCCGAGTAGGTGTGGTTAGGCTGTGTTTGCACTTAGTTTTAAGCACCTATTAGTTACGTTGTTTCTCGAGGGACTCTTGGATTTTGGTGTTTCAGTCTTCAAAGGTTGCAGTATAAAAGGTGGGTTAGGGGTTTTTTTCGTTCCTTTATGCCATCTTTGCTAAGATCTTCTAGGTACTCCTCTTCTTTGTTTTCTGAAATTTCCTAAGTCTTCTTCTTTGTTCTGATTTGTGCCTTTTGTTCTTGTTCTTCTTGAACTCTTTAGTTCTTGTGATCTATCGTGGTTATAGTGTTTCGCTATTTCTAACTCGGAGATCGTTCAAGGCTCAAACTCTGTTTTTGGCATTCATGTTCTTAATCTGGGTAATAGTTCTCTTGTCTTAGCAGTTCTGGGCTTTGTTTTTTTATTTGTGAATTTTGTGTTTCATTCCTGGGTTTTGTGTTTGTGGTTCATTGTGTTTTGTTGTGGTATATATATATATATATATATATATATATATATATATATATATATATATATATATTGAGTTTAAGAGAATGGCTAGAAAGGGTCATCTTGAAACTGTTGGGGTGAACACTGGTGGTGCCATTGAAGAGCATGGAAGGGCTGATTCCAGTGGTGCTGCCCTTGTTGGTGGAGTGGAAGAGGCAATGGCTACTGAATCCAGGCTTTATAGGGGGACGTTTGGTGTTAGCTCTCCACCATCCCCTCACCTGGCAAGCCGACGACGCTTGTCTGGTACAAGTGAGCTACTCCTAGGCACATGTGGTGCTTAGGTGTGTGGGCATCAAGGCCAAAAAGATGGCACGATATCTCCTCGGGATTCGAGGCCAACGAGTCTCATACCGCATAGTGGGCTGAAATATAGGGTTGGATCGTAGCCCTAGGGTTTTTTTCACCCATGATCTAAAGTGTGGTCTGGGATCATGTGATGATGCTTACATAGGAGGGGCACCTAGACGAGATTCTGAGACGAGAGGGCTAGCAAGTTGCTAGTCCCGTGTGGTTTATCGATAGAATGCGTGGGAGTGTTCCAAATTGGTGCATGGAACAATTTTCGACAAAATTTTCTTCGAAAATATATAATCCCGACGGAACTCCTTCACATCAAGATAAGAATTGTCAACTCTACAAACTAGGAAAGAATTAAAAACATAATATTTCCCCTATAATTAGGGAACAAATAAAACTAATTTTCTCCTAAAATTCATCAATTATTTCATCCTAAAATCCAGCAGTCAATGCTTTTTAACACTCCCCCTCAAGCTGGGGAGTAAATATTTTCCATTCCTAGCTTGCTCACAAGTCTCGAAAATGCATGACTAATTAATCCCTTTGTTAGGACGTCTGCTAATTAATCTCCAGTAGAGACGTAAGATGTACATATCAGCCCACTCTCAATCTTCTTCTTTTTGAAGTGTCGATCTACTTTCACATGCTTGGTGCAATCATGTTGCACTGGATTATGTGCAATGTTGATAACTGACTTATTGTCGCATATACTTCATTGGATCCTCTATTGTAATCTTCAAATCATTGATGATAATTTTTAGCTCTAGTAGATTCCGTTGAATATTGTTCCATGCACCGATTTGGAACACTCCGATGGACATTTTTGTCAAAAATACTATTTTCAACAAAATTTCATCAGTAAAGGTATTTTCGACGAAAATTTCTTCAAAAATACTTGTCATGATTTCCTACGAAAAATTCTATTTGTAATATTATTTTCGACGAAAATTTTCGTCGGTAAATTTCTTTCATTATTTTTATTAAATACAATTTGAACTTTTTTTGCGACAAAAATTCCCGTATCTAAAAGCATGAAAAGTCCGTCGCAAAAACTTGGCGAGAAGGTCTAGGCTTCCCGCAAACGTTTTTGCGACGGAATTAAATGACGAAAAATTTTCGTTGCTAATATCAGTTTTTCGTTGCTAATAACCTAAATATTTCGTCCACTTTCATCTAGCGGACAGAGGTCAAATTCCTCCATGGGCTCCAGGCGACCACGGCGACGTTACCGGGCCATCATCCAAATTTTTGCAGGAACTTCTCCCTCGAGTGCACAAATGAAGAATTTTTCCATTTAAACCATATTCCATCGTAAAAAGATCTTTTTCTGTCAGAAATAGCGAGGTATCTTCAACGGAAAATCTTCGTCAAAAATATTTTCGTGTAAAAGATCTTTCTCTTGTATTGAAATATTTATATTAAATATAACTTTTTAAATATTTTAATGATAAATATTTTTTATATTTTAATGACAAATATATTAATAGTTATTTCAATATTATTTTTTTTTAAAAATCAAAATTTTCAAAAAAAAAAATCAAACAACAGAAAGTATTTGTCACTGAATTATCCAAATAACATAAAATATATATATTTTTTAAAATGTTAACATTTTCCGAAAATTATTTTTGGAAGTTGATTTCTACAAAAAGAAACAGAGCCAAAATTTCAAATTATTAAAATTAGTAACATACCACTAGCTAGACAAAGGTTCAAAATCTGTAATAAGTTTAAGGGATCAATGTTAAATTTGGTTCTGCATTAATAATCAATATTGAATTCTTAATGTATTTCAATTTTGTTAAATTTTGTCACTGCATTTTAAATTTTGTGGAATTTTGGTTATAAAGTAAAAGAATTAAACAAAATTTGTCATTTGTATTAATATCAACGAAATAGAAAGTTTAACAAAATTTTGGCATTTGCAGTAATAGAATATTTCGTGAATATATTTTAATTATTTTTTTTTCAAAAATAACAAATCAAAAAGACATTGACACAATTGAATAAAATTAAAGTGTAATGATAAAATTTAATATTAAATTATAATATAATGACAAATCCTAGATTCAAAGTACAATTATCATAAAGAAAAATACAAATATGAATAGCAAGAATGATCTTATAAAGAAAGGCATCTTGTGTTGATTAATGTGAAGCCCTTTGTTCTTCTCCACTTTTGAAAGCTGGTAGGGCTATTGCCAACAAAATCCTAATATTCAAGTGCAACCAACCGATAATCAAGGTTATAAAAAATGGGGATGAAAGTTAAATTAACTAGAAAAAGACCCTTGCTTTGTCGGGGGTAGTTTTAATTTTTTTTATATAATTTTTTAATTAATTAATGATAATAAATTAATTTTTTTATATATTTTTAATAATTATTATTTATTTAATCTTTTTATTTTAAAATTATAATAATTTTAATATAATTATATTTTGTTAATTATAAAAATTAAATTTGTAATAATTGTTTATTTATAAATTACGTAATATAAATCTATTTTCAAATGTTATTTATATATATATTTTTAAAAATATTTAAACTTTATTGTATACTGTGTATTTTTATTTATAAGAGGTAAAAATAAAAAATTAAACTGTGATTTATATTTTATTTTCTCGTATGATCGATTTTCTCATAAAAGTTAGTAGCAAATTCATTTTTTCCTTTTTTTTTAAATTTCTTTTCCGAACGGATCGGGTACGAATCCTAAATCGATACGCGACTCAACGCGCAGACCTACGCCTTTAAATACATCATTTAAAATTAAAATTAAAATAATTAATAAAATAATTTTTTTAGCTTTTTGATAACTCGTATAATTATATAGTTTTTAGTTATGTTTTATTATTGTTTTGTGTCAAATACGAGTTATTATTGTTTAGTCTAATTGTGTTTATGATCTTTTATATTTTTATGTAATTTGGTGTTTTTCACAAGTTTCTTTGAGTGATTTCAGATTACTAGAATTAAGGGCAAATCCAGTTCAATTCCAGTTCCGACACCTTTTGCCATATCAGCTATATCTCGAGTTTCACTGAAGCAATAAGGCTGAAATTTGTAGCCGTGCAAAGCTAAGAGGCATATCTATCTTTTTCATGTTTTACACTTCTTGAAACGGAGTCGTTTTCCCTAGCGAAATCGACCATCAAGTTGGCTGATGTGCAATGACGTCTGTGCTGACCTGTTTTCGTATTTTGCCCATATCTTCTTATCCACATCAGCAAATGAGCTGATTCCAACGGCTATGGATCCGTAACTGATAGGGGTATATTTTTCTAGAAGACAATTTTATCAGATCGAGCCTCCAACATTGACAAAATCGACCATCAAGCTGGCTGATCAGAATTGTCATACAATATGACTAAAATTGTTAGAAAAATGCACCCACCTATTATACCTACCTTTGAAATTTGTAAAGCTTGTCTCTTGTCATTTAGCCCTCCAAAATGTGTATAAATAGAGGGCCTTGGATGAGTATTGGGATACAATTGATACATTGGGAGGATATTAGCCATTGTAATAAAATTCTCTAAGTTTTCTTCTTCTTTCCTTTCTCTAGTTTTCTTTTTCTTTATTTACTTATGCTTCTTACATTTCTTTTCATTTTATTCATATCTAGTATGTGTTGCTAATCATATTGTTGAGGTGATGAGGTGAAGCTCTTGGTAAATGCTAAGGTTAGTCTCTTAAACATGAGCTAAAATGAATTATCATTTATAAACACTAGTATAGATAATATTTTCTTTTGGTTTAAAATCATACTTGCAAAGTAGGGATCTTGATTCATTATCGACAATGAAAATGGCACAATAAATGCTTGGTTTCATAACCTTGATTTGTTGTAGACATATACCTTGGCATAAGGAATGCTTGGACTCTTTTTATGAGTTTTGAGGACACCAAATGAACATAATATCATATGCTATGGACGTTGGACAATTTGGACTGAATTGCTAAACCTTCCGATTGGAACCTCCTTTATGTGTGGATTTCAATTGTGTAATAAAACAAGACTAATCTTAGCATAACACCAAGAGTGGATTCTCTAACCTCAACATCTTTTCTTATTGTTTTTTTTATATCTTGTTTAATTTCTTTTATATTTTGTTTATTTTGTTCTCTAATATCTTGTTTATCTTATTTTGTTGTTGATTCCCTAATATCTTGTTTACTTTCTTTGTCTTATATATTTATAAACTTATACTTACTAGTACGCTTCCCTGTGGTTCGACCTCGGACACCCGAGAATTTATTACTTGAACATAACCTGCACTTGGGTTTACAACTCTTAATTGAGTCTCCATCAAGTTTTTGGCGCCGTTGCCGGGGAAGCAATACTAAGTATATAAGTTTATAAGTATATTTATTTTTATTGGCTGGTTATACCGCCTATATTTATTTTTATTGGCTGGTTATACCGCCTAATTTGTATATATTTATATTTATATTGTATATTAACTTTGTTTTATTTTTATTGGCTGGTTATACCGCCTAATTTGTATATTAACTTTGTTTTATGCTTGTTTGGCGACGTGATTTTAGATCTCGTCGTTTAGTTAGATTTTATTGTGAAACTTTTTGAGGTAATCTTTCTAATACAACTCCTACCATGGATGACAATGAAAGTGTTCATGCTGAAGATGAGAACAGACAAGTACGCACCATGCGTGACTACTTGCAACCAACTCGAAGCTCATCACCCTCTTGTTTTATTTTTCCTCTCAATGCAAACAACTTTCGTTTTAAACCAGGTATGATAGCTTTGCTTCCAAATTTCCATGGGTTAGAATCGGAAAGTGCTTACTCGTTTCTAAAAGACTTCGAAGATGTATGTGTCACCTTTAATGACCAACAATGTACAAATGAAATTGTCAAGCTAAAATTATTTCCTTTTTCTTTAAAAGCTAAAGCAAAAATTTGGCTTCATAATTTAAAACCAAGGTCAATTGGCACATGGCAAGAATTACAAACTGAGTTTCTAAAAAAAATTTTCCCAGCACATAAAACTACTGCTTTGAAAAGACAGATTCAAAATTTCAATCAAAATCAAAATGAAGCATTTTTTCAGTGCTGGGAGCGTTTTAAAGATTTGTTAAGTTCTTGTCCACATCATGGTTTTGAAAAATGGCGTCTTATTAGTTTCTTTTATGAAAGTTTAACTCCCGAAACTAAACAATTTGTTGAAACAATGTGTAACGGTGAGTTTCTAGAAAAAGAACCTGAAGAAGCCTTTGACTACCTAGACCATTTGGCAGATAACTCTCAAGCCTGGCACACAGATAATTCCTCTGAAAGTTCCAATAGATCTAATTTTGTTTCTAACAGAGGTAAATATCATTTTAGTCAAGAAGATGAGATAAAAGCTAAAGTAGCTAATTTGGCTAGAAAGATTGAAGCCATGGAACTTAGAGAAGTAAAAGAAGTCAAAACGGTAAAAAATGAAGAAAGTTGTGGAATTTGTGAAATCATGGGACACCCCACTTCTGAATGTCCAAACATTCCCATTCTTAAAGAAGCGTTGCATGATCAAGTAAATTCCATAAACACATTTAAAAAGCCTTTTCCTTCTCCTTACTCTGAAACGTATAACCCTGAATGGAGAAATCATCCCAACTTCAGTTGGCGGAATAATAATCATGTTCAGGTACCACAATCTCAAAAGCCGGGCAACACTTTTTCCTATCAACCTTCACGTGTACAAACCTTGGAAGAGACATTGCAAGCATTCATGCAAACACAAGCAAATGTGAATAACCGGACTTCACAGGACATCAATGAGATCAAAAACACCTTGTCCACATTGACAGCTTCATTACGCACTCAAGAAAAAGGTAAGTTTCCTGCTCAACCTCAGCCTAACCCTTCTACTCAATGTCTTGTTTCTTGCTCCAATGAAACTCAACAGGAAAATGCCAGTTCTATCACAACTCTTCGAAGTGGAAAGGAAACTGACAAAAACATTCCATCAAAAGACCATGATCCTCCTTCCCCTCTGAAAAGTAATGGTAAGGATGATGGTAAGTCTAAACTTCTTGAAAATTTGGACAAAGAAAAAGGTATGCATCCTGCTCCTTTTCCTCAAAGGTTGCAAACAATAAAGAATTTGAATCAAAATGCAGAAATTTATGAACTTTTCAAACAAGTTAAGATTAACATTCCTTTATTGGATGCAATCAAACAAGTTCCATCTTTTGCTAAATTTTTGAAGGACATGTGTACAGTTAAAAGGAAACATAATGTACAAAAGAAAGCATTTCTGACGGAAAGTGTGAGCTCAATCATTCAGCACCTTACTCCACCAAAATTCAAAGATCCTGGATGTCCAACAATCTTATGCATCATTGGAAACACTAGAATAGAACGTGCATTGCTTGATCTTGGTGCTAGTGTTAATCTTTTGCCTTTTTCTGTTTATCAACAGTTAGGTTTAGGTGAACTCAAGGAAACACCTGTTACACTTCAACTAGCTGATCGTTCTGTAAAAATTCCTCGAGGGATAGTTGAAGATGTTTTGGTTCAAATTGATAATTTTTACTTCCCTGTTGATTTTATTGTTTTGGACACACATCCTGTTTCAAATCCAAATGTTCAAATTCCTGTTATATTAGGCCGTCCATTTCTTGCAACTTCTAATGCTCTGATAAATTGCAGGAATGGTATGTTGAACATTTCTTTTGGAAATATGACTTTAGAATTAAATGTGTTCAACACTTGCAAGCAACCTGGTGATGATTCAGAAGTACATGAAGTGGATTTCATTGAAGAACTTGTTCATGAACATCTCACCATTACCACATTCCATGATCCTTTAGAAGCTTATTTAATTGAATGTGAGTTTGATAATGCTTCAGAAATTTCACACACTGATTCTTTGTTAAATTCTTTTCAGGTTAAGCATTGTTGGAAACAAAAGTTTGAGGAACTTCCATCACTCACAAATGTCAATGTACCATCAACTATTGAACCACCCAAGCTGGATTTAAAACCATTGCCATCCGAGCTAAAATATTCCTTTTTGGGTGAGAATGAAACTTTTCCAGTCATAAATGAACTTGAGGAACTCAGAAATGATGCATATGAGAATTCTAAAATTCATAAAGAAAGAACTAAAGCCTTTCATGACAAGTTAATTTCAAGAAAAACATTTGATGTTGGGCAAAAAGTTCTACTTTATAATTCTAGACTTCACATATTTCCTGGTAAGTTGAGATCAAGATGGACTGGCCCATTTGTGGTTAAGCATGTGTATCATTATGGAGCAGTTGACATTGAGAATCCTCAAAATGGTAACGTATTCAAGGTAAATGGACAAAGACTCAAACTCTTTTTGGAAAATCATGTTACTCAAGAAGAGGTTGTCTTTCTTTCTGATCCTTGTTTTGAAAATAACTAGATGTAAATATAAATTTTTTTTAACCCCGGTTAAATGGCGGATAACGGTACTCCGTGATTATTTAAGTCGGTTCCATCAGCTACCCACAAAACTGATATTGTATATAAGTTTCTCTTTCAATTTCTCTTTTATTTTATTTTATTTTATTTTTTTTCAGGATGGATGATATTCTCAAAAGATTGCAGAAACGATTTCCTCCTTTTCCTCGAAATATTTTACTGAAGCTTTACCAAGTTCGATTTGAAAGATTAAGAATGCTTATGCACAAAGGGATTCCTGAAGACATACGTTGGATAATTGAAGCCAAGGTACGTGAAGATGAATATCTTCCTGTTTTGCATTTACCAGGTACAGGTAGAAGCACTTTTGCAAAGAAGCGACGAGCAAAGCGCATGAGTTCAAATTGCCACAAATGTGCACGATGGACGTGTAACGGTAAATGTCGTTCTATTGGGATTCCGTCCTCTAATCGAGATGATAAAATTGAATTCATTAAGGATGGACTGAGTAAGGAGAATTTGGGTAATATCCAACTTTCTCTTGAGACGCATCCTAGTGGAGACGTACAAAGAGAAATTCTTGATTTATGGCCGCAATTCCAAAGGGAATGGCAACATCTTGGGAATCTGATGATAAAAGACCCTGTTTGCCAGCTTGTAAGAAAACTGGATGGGAAGCATATCCTCGACTCATAGAAGGCGTTTAAGCCGTTTCTGGACGTAAAACCAGAGGAAGATGTGAGCCACAATCACAACTACAATAAATGACTTCTCAGCTTTTGGTTTGATTTGCAATAACTTCATTTCAGTTTAATTTACGTGTTGTTCGATTTGTGTAATTATTCTCATTTTTTTTTGCATTGGTCTTTTACGGTTGATTTTTCTTCTCTTTTTGATTTTCTTCCTGAAATCACGCAAAAATCTTTTGTTAGGTTAACATTTTCTTCTGACAGGTCAAATACACTTTCGGCGACATTATCTAACATTTTGTTTGTTGTGTCTCAGTTATAATAAGTGGTTAGCAACCTCTGCAGGTAATATCTCCTAAATTCTACCTTTAAAATTTGACATTGGGGACAATGTCATATTTTAGTAGGGGGTAAGGGACATATTTTGCTAATTTGTAAAAAAAAAAAAATGTTGTGTTTTAAGCCATTTAGAAGTATTCATTCTGAACAAGGTCTGAGTAAGGGAGACTTGAGACATACCTTGTCAGTTTGATTTAATCTTCTTCTTCTTCAAAAAAAAAAAAAAAAAAAAACATGTTTAGGCTTAGTGTGTTTTTAGTGTGTTTTAGTTACTTTCAATACTATAATGAGATATGAATTGCATAAGTCTAAAACAGATTTATTAGTGAGAAGATTTTCATGAGAATTGAGCTTGATATCAACCTTTTTATGAGCCAATGTTAATATGATATGTTGATTGAGAAAGAAGCATGTTTAGACTTAATCTGACTTGTATAATCATCCTTGTGAGTTTTTGAGCCTATAATGATTGATGCATTATACAAATCAATCTAATTTCTTTCTTGAGTGCTCTTATGATTACATGATTCTCTAGAACTTGCTTTAAACCGTTTGAGACTATATTGATACATGTGACAACATGAATATGATAGAGGCATTAGGATTATAACCAGAGCCAAACAGCCATCCCTTATTGATGTTCCAAGAGAACATCCCCACTAGTGAGCCAATTTGAGCCTACATTAAATATGCTGTTTATTGGTAACCACAACTTACACCTAGCCTAAATATACTTATATCCTTACCCTTGTTCTAAAGATGGATTATATATTTTGAGACATATTGCAAAAAACAAGGGATATTTTTAGTTGAAAATTTGGGTTAGAAACAAAAGATAAGTGTGGGGGAAGAAAAGAAAAGAAAAAGTCAAGAGAAAAAGAAATGGATCATTGTCAAATACATTCCCATATTAAAAAAAAAAAAAATCTTTTCTTGAACGTCTACTTAAAGTAAAGAAAAAGATGTTACAAAGTTGGTTAGAATGAAGCAAAGGCTCAACATGAATATTTAGCCTATGTGACTATGTACTTGTAAAGAGTTTTGAGAAATTTAATTGTATGATCTTATTATGTCTCTAAACTCTATGAACTCTTTGGAACCTTTGTGATATCTTTATCCTTTTGTTCTTTAACCACATTATAACCCTTTGGCCCCATTACAACCTTGAATAAAGACCTCTTGATTTATGAAGTTGTATGATCTAAATAGTGGAGAATAGGTGGACAAGCAAGCATATGGTAGAAGTGTTTTCATGAGATTGATTGAGTGTAAACACTTTACCACTACTTTAAAGAGTGAAAATCAAGAGAGTATCCCATGTGAGAAGTTGAGATTAAGTTTGAATATACACTATTTTGATTGAAATATGTTATGTTAATATTGGCTTAACTCAAACTATTTACATTCAAGCAAGATTTTTTGTGAATTTCTTTAAGCTATTGATTAGTTTTTAAGACTTGTCCAATGATTATCTCTAATTTATATTGGAAGGATTAGTTATAATTATTATTTTTAGTTTTTCTTATGTCTTCAATGTTTGTGGGTATCGTCCTAGTAAACCCTCACGAGACTAAACTCGTCCACTAGGGACACCTAGGGGTTTAAAGGCTTGTGTCACATGCTAAGTGCCACCGTGATTTCCTACGAAAATGGATTAGATTAGATTTTCTTATTTTATTTTTATTGAGTCGTTGCTAGGGACTAGCAACAATCTAAGTGTGGGGGTGTGATAACTCGTATAATTATATAGTTTTTAGTTATGTTTTATTATTGTTTTGTGTCAAATACGAGTTATTATTGTTTAGTCTAATTGTGTTTATGATCTTTTATATTTTTATGTAATTTGGTGTTTTTCACAAGTTTCTTTGAGTGATTTCAGATTACTAGAATTAAGGGCAAATCCAGTTCAGTTCCAGTTCCGACACCTTTTGCCATATCAGCTATATCTCGAGTTTCACTGAAGCAATAAGGCTGAAATTTGTAGCTGTGCAAAGCTAAGAGGCATATCTATCTTTTTCATGTTTTACACTTCTTGAAACGGAGTCGTTTTCCCTAGCGAAATCGACCATCAAGTTGGCTGATGTGCAATGACGTCTGTGCTGACCTGTTTTCGTATTTTGCCCATATCTTCTTATCCACATCAGAAAATGAGCTGATTCCAACGGCTATGGATCCGTAACTGATAGGGGTATATTTTTCTAGAAGACAATTTTATCAGATCGAGCCTCCAACATTGACAAAATTGACCATCAAGCTGGCTGATCAGAATTGTCATACAATATGACGAAAATTGTTAGAAAAATGCACCCACCTATTATACCTACCTTTGAAATTTGTAAAGCTTGTCTCTTGTCATTTAGCCCTCCAAAATGTGTATAAATAGAGGGCCTTGGATGAGTATTGGGATACAATTGATACATTGGGAGGATATTAGCCATTGTAATAAAATTCTCTAAGTTTTCTTCTTCTTTCCTTTCTCTAGTTTTCTTTTTCTTTATTTACTTATGCTTCTTACATTTCTTTTCATTTTATTCATATCTAGTATGTGTTGCTAATCATATTGTTGAGGTGATGAGGTGAAGCTCTTGGTAAATGCTAAGGTTAGTCTCTTAAACATGAGCTAAAATGAATTATCATTTATAAACACTAGTATAGATAATATTTTCTTTTGGTTTAAAATCATACTTGCAAAGTAGGGATCTTGATTCATTATCGACAATGAAAATGGCACAATAAATGCTTGGTTTCATAACCTTGATTTGTTGTAGACATATACCTTGGCATAAGGAATGCTTGGACTCTTTTTATGAGTTTTGAGGACACCAAATGAACATAATATCATATGCTATGGACGTTGGACAATTTGGACTGAATTGCTAAACCTTCCGATTGGAACCTCCTTTATGTGTGGATTTCAATTGTGTAATAAAACAAGACTAATCTTAGCATAACACCAAGAGTGGATTCTCTAACCTCAACATCTTTTCTTATTGTTTTTTTTATATCTTGTTTAATTTCTTTTATATTTTGTTTATTTTGTTCTCTAATATCTTGTTTATCTTATTTTGTTGTTGATTCCCTAATATCTTGTTTACTTTCTTTGTCTTATATATTTATAAACTTATACTTACTAGTACGCTTCCCTGTGGTTCGACCTCGGACACCCGAGAATTTATTACTTGAACATAACCTGCACTTGGGTTTACAACTCTTAATTGAGTCTCCATCACTTTTTCCCCTAAGCGGTTGGGTACGGATCCTAAATCGATCACCGAGTCAACGTACGAACTAACCCCTTTAAAAGCATCATTTAAAATAAAAATAATTAATAAAATATTTTTTAAAACTTTTTCTCCAAGTGGATCGGGTACAGATCCTAAATCAACCCGCGAGTTAACGTGCAGATCAGCCACTCTAAATTCATCATTTAAAGTTAAAATAAAAATAATTAATAAAATAAATTTATTTTTTAACTTTTTCTCCGAGCGGGTCGAGTACGGATCTTAAATCAATTCGCGAGTCAACGTGCGAACTAACTACTTTAAATACATTATTTAAAATTAAAATAAAAAACAATTAAAAAATAATTTTTAATTTTTTTTCAAACTGGTCGGATATGAATTTTAAATCAACCTAAGAAAACAAAATATATTTTTGGAATATATATTTATTAATAAAAATAATATATTTATTAACTTTTTTTTTTGGGACATTTTAAAAAATATCTCTTGAGTCCTTAAATTTATTTTTATGACAAGTCAAAAATACCCATAAAAATAACCAAATAAGACAAAAAACCCATTAATAAAATTCAAAAATTTTCTATGAATCCTTATGGATTCATAATAGTTGATTCCCTTCCCTCCTTCTTCTCTCTCTTCTTTCTTTTTTCTTTGTTTTTTTACCGTTTGCCCTCTTTTCCTTTTCATGAATTTCTTTCCCTTATTTTATCCGCCTTATTTTTTCCTTTTTTTCAACTCTTTTCTTGTTTCCCTTTTAAAACATGCAAGTAATTTTACCATTTTATCCGTAATCATATTTTAATGACATTAATAAGCTGGCATACCATAAATGCCTTTAAAAGTTAAATTCCGCTTTGTCATTCAATTGGAGACAATGTTTAATTTGTGGTATAAATGAGATCTCTAATCATCTGTCTAATTTATTAAACTGATCGATTTTTTAAAAATTTAATATTAAATAAATAATAAATATAATAAATAATTAATAAAATATATATTTGATTTAATGATATGATATTTAATATAAAATTAAAAAATTAAAAGTTCAAATTTTAAATTTTAAATTTCTTCACTTATAACAACAACAACAAAAAAAACCTTAAAATCAGTTTTTTACTGATTTTATCCATTTTTAACGATTTTTAATTGGTTGAAAAATGACTGATTTTAAGTACTATATTAAACTCAACATGCTTTTAATTCTTGATTAAATGGATTCGATTGATACAATTTTTTCAACCATCTCGATAATAAAAAAGTTTCAAAAAACCAGCCTCTAGTTTTCACTTCCCTCGAAACACAAATGGGGCCTAACCTACCATACTTATCTTTTCCATTGTCAATTAGTATTTGAATCTTGTTCTTCCTTTATGTAACAAAATTATGAGAAAGCCAAATCCCATTATGATAATTTAAAATGCGGATTCGGATATTTATGGATATTCAATTTATTTTTTGTGGATTCGGATTTGCGGATGCGGATAAAAGTCAGATTCGGATATTATAATTACTATCAACAGCGAATTCGGAGCGGATGCGGATATGAAATCTCGGATATCTATTATTCGAATCTGCATTAGTTCTGATAGCGGATTCGGATATCCGAATCCGCTTATTTGTAAAACACATAAATTTTGTTTGATTTTATATTTATATTTTTTTAAAAAAATTGATTTATTGAATTCAGATTTTTAACGAATTCGGATATCCGACGGATAATGTTATTTAATTCGGATTTTGATTCGGATAGTAATATACGGATTAAATGCGAATAATTTGCGAATTCGAATTTTAAAATAGTTTTACGGATTCGGATTTTACAAAAAATACAGATATCCGACCCGTTGCAATCCCTAAATTCTTAACAATTATTGAAAAACAAAAATCATGTTTCATAGATTAGAAATTTGTCAAAAATCCCTTAGTTTTGTGTTTCTTTTAAGTATAATGTTGGAACTTTAATGTGAGTGAACTTGATGTCTATTGAAATTATTGAATCTCTTTAAAAACCCATAGTTTTTCTTTCTTTAAAAAAAAAAAAAAAAACTGGAACATGGGCTAATAATTTTAGCTTTTGGGAACTCAAATGCTTTTGATTTACAATAGTAGTATTACTTTTTATTTTTGGTGAATTAATGAAGAAAAGTTGCAAACTTTAAGAATATTTTCTCTGGTGATAGATTTTGAGAATTGCATTCAGGAGGTCCTAACTTCATAATTGAATGTTTATGTAACTTGAAATCCTTATCTCTTTATGTTTTTCTTAATGTACTTGATCTTATTTTCCCCATAAACTTATCTCCTAAACCTAAAGTCCCATAACTTTATTTATGTTCACTAGTCTGTATATATTTTTAAACGATCTTATTGCATACCATCAAGTTAGTTGACCTTTGTCTTGCTTAATCGGTGGGTTGGAGCTTTAAAGATCATCTTTTCTTAATCCTCTTATAATCATAAATTAAATTCTAGTAGGTGAATATC
The DNA here is from genome assembly GCA_030761205.1 of Fremontodendron californicum. Lineage (NCBI taxonomy): Eukaryota > Viridiplantae > Streptophyta > Magnoliopsida > Malvales > Malvaceae > Fremontodendron > Fremontodendron californicum. The sequence goes on along the minus strand of JAULJL010000022.1, from coordinate 20,020,765 downwards.
ATAGATTAAAATTAAGGTGATAATATGTTGGGAAGCAAATTTAACAATGCATCTGATTTCATGATTGTCAAGAAATAATAAAATTAATTTCCTTTATGATGGAACAAAACCACTAAATTTGACACTACTATTTTTTTTTCCCAAAGAGATTAGCTAAACTAGATATTTATCACATCTACAAAAGTGGATGAAAAAACGTTTTTTAAAAGAAAATTATTGTATATCTATACTATTATAAAAAGAATGGTTGAATTGGTCTCACTCAATCAAGTAACACCAACTCAACTGATAAAAATACAAAAAAAATCATTAAATGTTAAAAATAATAAAATAAAGACAATTATGTATTTTAATAATTTATATAATAATCTTTTACAAAAAAAAAAATATTTACTTCTAAAAAACTACCCACTTACAAAAACTATCTATTATTTTTTACATTTAATTTTTTTAAAACACAATTTATTATTTTAAAAAATATATATTTTCACTCACATGGTGAGTGTGTGGAATTCTAGTATTTTAAAATAATAATAATAAATAAAAATATAAGTGAGTAGTTATAATTTTAAAAAAATTAAAAGATATTAAAAAATGTGTGTAATTTTTAGTGGATAGTTATTTTTTAAAATTAGAAGACCTAAATACCACTAATTTTATTTTATTATTATAAATTAAAATTTTTATTATTATTTTTCTTAACTGACTCTTGAATCAACTACATTATATATACTATAGATAAAATCTCAAACTTTGATTTTACTTTTCTTCCTAAATAAACTTACTAACTTGGATAAATATTTGGTTGACTTGAAGATATAATGAAAAAAAAAAAAGGAATATATAATGAATGAAAAATGTTGAATTGTAGTTTTTTCTGTTTTTTTTTTCCTTCACACAAAACAAATATCATATCATAATAATACCCTGTTTGTTTGCATCAATTACACAAAGTTGGTGATGTCTAAAACTATGAAAAAAAAAAGTAATTTTATTAAATAATGGAGATAAGGACATAATATATGAAATGATGGCTATGTCTTTGTCCTTCCAACACCAAAACCCACCCCTCTTTTTTGGGCTGTTGTGGTTGGATTCTTCTTTTGAGGTATTTTCCTTTTTTTTTTTTTTTGGACAAAGCCAAACACTGTCACAAAAATAATTGCATAGTTTATCTGTTTCATGATAGTGTTCTTATAGAATATAAGGTTGAAGAACTCCATCAAAATTTTTTGGCCCATTTGTGGGGTAAGATTGAGTGAGACATCTACATTATTATTTAATGCTTACACAAATCCATTGTATATTTCTATGTTATAGCAACAATTATATATTTACTAAAATTTGGTACTCATTTTTTAGATTTTTTTTTTTATATAAAAAAAGGTTAAATAGGTAGTTTTCCTTTTAAGTTATGGGTATTTTTTTTAGGAGTGGATAATTTTTAAGAATTATTTTGTTAAAATTTATTAAAAATAAAAATATCCTTAATTTCATATTTATTGTTAATATTTTATTTAATATTTTGATAATTTCACTAATTGAATCTGTGTCACTTAACTCATGAAGCCAAACTCAATTAACCACTTTATAATTAGTATAAATATATACACCCTTTCATTTAGTCTCATATTCTATTTTTTTTTTTAATTTGCAATTTTACAAATTATTATGATTTTAAACTCAAAAGTGAAAAGATGAAACAAATAAGCAAATTAAATAAGAGACCAAATAATTAAACAAACAAATAGTGACTTAAGTAAAACAAATTAATAATATATAAAATTATTTATGTTTATTTTTGGGGGGTGAAACCTTTTTCATACATAGGCTTTCAAGTCCACCTGCAGAACCCTTTTTCTATAGCAAATTGAAGAAATGTGGTGTAAGTTTGCACTATGGAGAAACAACTAATTTGAGCAGACAACTCTTTTCTCGTTACTTATCTTCATCTTGTTTGCATTTAGAATAAACACAATGCAATTTCTTTTTTTTTTTTCTTCAAAATCACAATATACAAAATTTAGAAATGACAGCGGATTGGATATTTATGACTTTTTAATTATCCGAATTAGCTTAATTTATCCGAAATCCGAATTCGTCTATTATTTGCTTACTATCCGAATATTATTATTTGAATCTGTATCTGATTTAAAGAGTAATATCCGTCGAATATCTGAATCTGCTAAATATTCGAATTTATTAAATCAATTTTTTTAAATAAAAATATAAAATTAAACAAGAATTAAATATGTAAATGGATATCGAATTCGGATATCCAAATCCGTTAACCGTATAAAAATGAATTTGGATATCCGACACTATCCGCATCAAAACTAAAGCGAATTCAGATAACGAATATCCAAGGATTCATATTCGAATCCGCTCCAAATTCGCTTCGAATAGTAAATCTAATATCCGAATTCTCAAATTATCCGAATCTGTAAAAAACAGATCGGATAGTGTTGGATATCTAATTTTTTACTATCCATTGTCATTCCTAGATAGATTACTCCATTTCTCACATCGGTTATTATACGTGTATAGACCTATCCACGGGAAGGTTTGGCTCGAATTAGGCTTGGCTTGGGATAGGTTTTTTATAATCCAGACCAGTCTGACCCAGCCCGAATTATTATTTAAATAATAAAAATATTTTTTATTTAATTTAATTATAAAATATATAAATATTAATATAAAATAATTTTTTTAATATTTTAAATAGTAAAATAGGTTTTTGGGCCAATCTGGCAGGACTTGAACAAGCAATTTTTTTGCTATTCGAGTCTGGCCGATCCATGGATACCTCTATACATATAGCTACAAATTTACGCATTGAATTATTTTTCTATACATCATCATATGGAGTTTTTAGATTCCACAAATAATTGTATAATATTATCAAGTGTTTTTTTATTTTATATATTATTATATACCTTTTATAAATAACTTTGAGACAACATTAATTTGATGCATCCATCAAATGCATGGTTTGGATTAAAAGAAAAACTCTATATTATTTTAATTGAGATTCTTAGTAATTTTGATGATCTTACGCTAAATTGAAATATCATATTTTACTTCTTCTCTATGAACCAATTTATTCAGCCTCTTGATTTTTAGCAATTATTACTTGGGGGTGGAAAAAAAAAAAAACCAAGAAAAATAAATAAATTTGGAGAACTTAAATTAGATCTCAAAATATTAGATACGACACAATTATATGACAAGAACACGATATGAAAAAAATAACTAAAACACGACATGAAAAAATAATACAAATATGACATGAATATATGAATGTGTCAAAATCTATATAACATAAATTATTAACGTATCAAAATTTATATAAATATATAACAATTTAAATACAATTGTGACAAAAAAATAATTTCTAAATTTATTTTAAATCAGTCATCTCAAAATGGAGGGGAAAAAAAGGGTAGAAAATAGCCAAAGTTACAGATGCAGAGCAGGGATCTGCCTGCAACAAGGAGAGCATCTAAACCCATCTCTGCATATAGTGCCAAAATAATACTCATGCTCTTTGGCAATGGCAATAGCAATGGCACCCTCAATCTAAAAAGTGCACTGCAGCAATACTATTATTATTCTTTACCTTTACCTTTACCTTTACCTTTACCTTTACTTTTACCTTTTACTTTTTTTTTTGAGTGAAAAATGAGTTTCAAGTATTGATTCTATCTGGTGAATAAAAAATCAGATTGGTCGGACCTATTGAATCAAAAATCGATAATTTATTCGATTTGATAGGTGTAATAAAATCAGATTTGTCGAACCGGTTAAAAACCGGTTCAATCGGGAAAAAACCGATAAAAAACCAGAAAAAAGGGAAAAAATCATTTTTTTTTTAAATTAATTTTTTCAAAATTAATTTTTGTAATTGATGAGATTTGAATCCATAACCTCTTAGAAATATACTAGAGACCATGACAATAAGCTAAATACTTATTTTTATTTATTATTTACTATATTTAATATTTATTTAACATTAAAAATATTTAAAAATCTTATTTAAAGTATCCAACCCAGTCCAACCAGTTGAATCGAAAATCGGAGGTCACACCGGTTTGACCTCCAGTCTGATTTTTTCAACCTTGATTCTATCAAAATGAAAAGAAAAAGAGTTTGGGATGTTCCAAAATTTCCATACAACAAACTATTGAAGTTTGGTGTAGTGATATAAGGATGGTTAAATGCTTAATTTCGTTAAGTATATTGATTTCAAATCTCACGTCGAGTAACTTGATTAAATCAATGGGAGTTCTCATCCCACATTGAGTAATTTGATTAAGTAAAGGGGAGTGCTCATGCCACATTGAGTAACTAGAATGAGCCAAGAAGAGTGCTCACCTATAAGTAGGAATCTTGGCCTTTGGAAAAACATCACCGCCACCACTTATGAGAGTCTATATACTTGAGAGAAGATGTATTGTGAGGAAAGTTTGTAACTTTGTTCGTACAAAAATTACAATATTTATGAGGAGAGTCTCTTCAATAAAATACCACCTAATTTGGCCACCTCCTTTTATTTTATTTTATTTTTCCCAAAAAGTTCAAGAATCTAATTACGCATAGAAAAATAGTATTGTTCGACAACTCAAAAATGTTAGGCATTTATTTTGAGTGAGTAGTCGGACATGCGAATTGTAGGACATTTTTGCATTTTCCTTGTTGATATATAAACCTACTAGCAAACAAATGTTTGCAAGGTTATTAGGATTTAGGAGGTTTTCCGTAACGATTCCTCATCATCATCAGGATAAAAAAAAATGTTGATTTCAGCAAACTTAAACCTAAGCCCCAATCATACAGGCTATAATACTTGTCATGGTTGCCCATTTGTCAGCCCACTTTTTAAGCCATGAAGGAGGTTTGGCTTTGCTATTTATCACCTTATCTTTTCAACAGTCTGAATCAAGTTATACAGTCTTTAAAAAGCCATATCAAGTCAAAACCTGTATTATCCGGATTCGGATAAGTGTCGAATATGAATATATATTTAATATTAAAAATTTAAATTTTTTTTTAAAAAAATTCATATATTCAAAGGATCATATCTCATACCCAGGGGCGAAACCAGAAATATTGACGAGGGGGCCGAAATTAGACTTATTCATGGGTCGGTCTTGACCCAAAATTTTTTTTCCTTACCCAGACCCGACTTGTCGACCCGGATCATTGTTAGCAAATATATTAAAAAATAATTCTTTATTAATATTTACATGTTTTTATAATTAAATTTTAAATACATTATTTTTTTTATCTGGATCATAAAAATTCCTGTCCAATACGTGCCTACCTGGTCGGGTGGGCTATCGGACTCATGAGTAGGTCTAGTCGGAATATACATATAAAGATTTAAAATAAAAATTGTTTATAAAATAAACCTGTTTAAGGATAAGATTATTCGTCGGCTCGAATCGGACTGGGCCTTGGGCAAGTAAGATATTAAATTGAAATATTATATAAGACATTAAATTTTCAAATAATATATAAATTCCTTATAATAAAATAAATTTTTTTAAATATTATAATTCATATTACATATGAAAAAAAAAATTAATAAAAAATAATGTCTCAACGTCAAAAAAATTTATTATCTAATTAAAATATACATAAAATTATTTCATATTATAAAAAAATCATAACATTACATATATTTTAAAAAAAATAATAAGTTAAATGCACAATTCATATTAGATATTTTAATTGTTTAATTTTATTTATTTTTTTCTTATGAACATAGAATGAAAAATATTAAACAAAATAATTAATGTAAATGTTTTTATTTGATTGATTGAAAAGATAAATAGAGAAAATTAAGTTAATAATAATGAATGGGGTTTAAACTAAAAGTATTATCAAATTTATTATATCAAACAAATTCTACAAATGGAAAGGCCAAATTAAAGGGCCAAACAAAAATTGGAGGGGTCAAACATAATTTTACTCTATTTCAAAACTCTTAAAAAATTTATGGAGGGCCAAATTGAAAGTCAAATAAAAATTTGGAAGATTCAAATATAATTTTACCTTATTGAAACAAATTTAAAAAAATTTAAGGAGGAAAAGCCTGCCTCTGCTCATATCTATATCTTAGTACGTGTTAGATACAAATATCGAACACGAGCACCTTATGAAAATGAAATAACATAGATCAAAACCGTAGATTAGAAATCCTTTATTTTTCTTGTTTCAATCCTTTATTTTTCTAGTCTGGGTCAATGCTTTAAGCATTTAATATCGCCTGTTAATGTTATAGGGCAGTTCGATTTCGGGATGATGGTCTGGATTAGGGACGGTAATAGAGCAGGACGGAAACAGAAATTGTTTTATTTACTTTCGTCTTATTTTTGTATGGCACTTTCGTTGATGTCGGTTATATCAATAACTGCTCCACCATACTCCACCTCATTTTTTACTAATTATTTTTAATTTAATATTAAAAAAATATATATTATAATTTATTTATGAACATAATTTTAATATATATAAATTTTTAATATAATATACATATATATAAAGTACATATATATAATATTAGTATATATATGATTTTAATATATATATATATATCTAGCATATACACTAAAAATATATAAATGATATATAAAATATTTTAAGAGATAAAATAATAACTTTAAAAGAAAAGATGAGACGGGAAGAAATGAAATAAACATTTATTAAAACCGCATCGCTCCACTCCGTCTCCACTTTTCAAAAAAAAAAAAAAAAAACCTCTTTATCGCCTCGCTCCATTCCGCCTCCACTTTTCAAAAAAAAAAAAACTTCTTCATTCAAAACAAATCGATACGAATCCATGAAACGGATAGGATTTTGCCATGATGGGTTTAAGTCGTCAAATCAATTAGGAAAGGATAACAATGTATGATGACTACATAACATGTAAGAATTTACACACAAAAAAAAAAAAAAAAAAAAAAAGACTGCCTGAAAGTTGATGAGATTCGAAATAAAAAACAGTTTTATTGAACAGAAATTCTAGTTGAAATAACAAAAAGCTAACATACATGAGCTAGATTACATTGTCTTTAAAATCCCAAAATATACTGAAAAAGACAAAAGAAAATTACAGCTTTGCCTCCCAGGTTCAGGAGCAAACTTTATAAAACTATCAAAGTGAAATAAATGGATTATGAAATTGTGCTGGCATGCCCTAGCCCCAACATAGCTCCAGCCCCAACGCCATCAAACATCTAAAGTCGAAAAGTGTGAGATGTCCCATAAATAATGTAGATTTGGTCGTTGTCCTTGTTGCTAAGAGCTATGGGTAGTAGTTGAGTTAAAAGAAAAACGAAGCTCATGATTTCCTCATTTTCCTCTAGTAATAGTAATCAAGGCATACAGGAAGTTTAATACATAAAACAGTTGAGAGGGCAGGGTTGAAAAACGGCCACAATCTTAATCATACCTTGTTTTTAAGGAACATTCATGACTTGGATGGACTGCAACATGTCTGATACAGCAATTACAAGGTCACCTGATTTGATCATTCCCCTGGCCTTGAGCAACGAGAAGGTTTTGTTAAGGTTGCTTTCCATATCATCGGAGAAGCTCAGACGGAAGGGTATCAGACCCCACTGTAGGTTCAGACGCCTCCGAACAGAAGTTGTGGTTGTAAAAGCAAAGATGGGGCAATCTGGTCGACATCGTGACAGGAGAGATGCCATGTGGCCTGTCTTTGTGTAGACAAAAAGGGCATCCACCTCTAAATTGTTAGCTGCAGACAACCAAACTTACTTCAAGACCATAATTAAAGAAAAACTACTCAAAATGAATTGTTGAATATCTATCAGCTCCAGTTTCTGGAGTTCTATAGCCAATCCGAAAAGGGGTAACTAAAGCTGGCAAAGCTGACCTAAACCTGAAAAATCTGTGCAACCCAAACCCGACTCAACCCGATTTGACCAAGAAAAGTAACAATCCGAACCCAAACAACCCGAAATTAAATTGATTTGACTTTAAAACTCAACAATTTGGACCTAAATGACCCAAACCTGAGTAACCCGAAAGACTCGTATTTCACTCAACCCGAAATGACACCACCCACCCAATTGCCACCTCTAAGAGTAACCAATCACTTAGTTGATGGTTGACATCGTATCTACACCAAAAATATTTGCTACATCTTTTGGGAAAAAATAAAATAGAGGCGAACAAGACAGCATGAAAATCATTATTATCTGGGGGGAAAAAAAGGGCGGGGGGGGTAGAGGAAGAGAAGATCACCATATGATAACACAGTCCCAGGAAAAAAGTTGTATGCAGTTAGACATTTATTATGGTTTATTCAATCCACTAGATTTCATGGGACATTGAGCAAACTATGCAGGGCTACTACAAATTAACTTGAGATACTTTCAAAAGTGAAGCTACCTACCAAAATTCCATGTTGATTGCATTCCAAAATTCATTACTTGAACAAGAATTATTAACATTTAAAATAAACTCAATAAAAGCAACAATCTCATATTGAATTGAACTCGTGAAAGTTGCCCAAATCGTTCAAATGCCCTAAAACTTAATCACTTGAAGGAAGAAAAAGAACAGATAAATGACATGAATTTGCAAAGATTCTTTCCATGACATACACGCTACCAGGATATAAAAAATTTTGCCTCAAAGAGCAATAATGTGTATGCAGAACATGCAATGGAGTTTTAGAAGTCTCAAGATGAAAAAGATTTTTTTTTACTTTGGACCACAGCCAATTTAATGAAGAGAGAAAATACATAGATACAGTATATATATATATATATATATATATATATATGCATGCAAATATAAATTTATACATAAATGCTTGTGCAAACACATAGATAAATATTACAGAACCAAAAATTCTTACCCATCTTGGCCGCAGAATTACAAATCTCTTCTGAGATATTATCTGCAAATGAAGTTCCTACATCTGGCAGTTCCATAGCCTCATGGCGTTTTTCCTCCCTCCACCACTTCTCTATTCTCACACTAACACTTCTCAGAACAGCCAATGCCTTTTCTGGGTATTGTCCCATAGCGGACTCACCAGAGAGCATTAAAGCATCAGCTCGCTGCCTCACTGCTTCAGAAACATCAGCAACTTCAGCTCGGGTGGGTGTAGGGTATTCGATCATTGATTCAAGTAGCTGGGAGGCAACAATTACTGGCTTATTTAGCTGCCTGCATAGCTGGACAATCTTTTGCTGGGCTGATGGAACCTGTTCCAATGGTATCTGAGCACCCAAGTCTCCTCTTGCAACCATAGCTCCATCTGATGCTAGAATAATTTCTTCCAAGTTCGTTAATGAGTCAATACTCTCTATCTTTGCAATGACAGCTATGTCACTGCACAAAATTGAGATGCCATTTTCAGCCAAAAAAGATTGATACATGTTATTCATTTTCAGAACACTAGTTACTTAAAGAGTATTCAATTTCAGTCTCAGTTTCTAATTTCCAACTGTTGAAAGTGCAATGCATGTATATCAAAAAGTAGAAGCTAAAAACCCATAAAAAAAATATCAGAATTGACCACAACCATTCCATACTTCTGAGAGTGCAAGGCCATGTATGACACTTACCTACCACGTGACCTAGCTGCAATATAGCTTTTAAGATGATTAATCACTTCAGCAGATTTGACAAAGGATATTGCAATAAAATCAACACCTTCTGCAATCCCAAAGTCAATGTCCAACCAATCCTGAAGTGAAAAAAAAGCTTGATCAAGCAACCAGGCATAATATTTTTGTTTCTAGATAAGTGCTTCACCATATATAGATATATGCAAGCAACACAACAGAACAAAGAAGGTAATAACATGAATTTTACACATGCATGGAGACATACAATAAAGAAACAGGCCTAAAAACTCAAACATCAAAGTTTCAAAATCATGAGAACCTACAGAATAAATAGCAAAATCAGATCCCAAAATCACCATTGCTGCGGTTGATTGAGTTGGATTCGCTATCCCATCACATTTGAAACAGATTTCCATCTATTAATTATGATTTTTGTTTATTAACTTTAGATATATCACTGGACTTCTTTTTGCAACATTACATAAACCAATTGCTTATCATTGTATGGAAAAAAGAAAATGCCGCGCAAGTTGACTTGATTTAAAGAAGCTCAAGACACTGTTAAACAAGTTAAATAATTTAATGCCAGTAAGTAGGACAGTAGGTTATAGAGTAATTCAGACAAACACATGGTTAATTCAAAGAGACTCTAAATCCTATAATGTAAGCAGTGCCTAATGTCTGATTCAATTGTTACTATATATTATCTATAGATCATTCAATACCAAGTAATAAAATTCAAGAGCAAACGAGAGAAACAAGTAACAACCTTGGAAGAAATGGTAGGAAGCATAGCATTTCGCTCCCGAACAAGACTCCCATCCCTCCAGAAAGTCAAATTAGCTCGTGGAAGCAACAATCCCGGATCAGTACACCTACACTTAACATCAGGACCGATCTTCTCAATCACCTCAAACCTCCCCATTCCACCATCAACCAAAAGCTCATCCCCAACTTTCACATCTATATACCAACATCAAAGAATCTTATTTAAATCACCAATAAATCAATTTGCTTATAATTATTTTTCTTTAACTAAAAATTAAGATTGCAAACCTTCAGCAAAACCGCCATAGTTCACATTAATTGTACGCTCTGGCCACGGTGAGCCGAAAGCTCTAACACTAAATGTCCAGATTTCTCCATCCTACATTCATAAATAAATAATTTAAAATTAATCAAATAAAAAAAAAAAAAAAAACTTAATTTCTTTTTTCAAATATCTATTTTCCCTTTACATCAGCTTTGGCGGAGGCAGCGCCACCGAGATCTCCCATGTGAATCTCGCTACCTTCAGTATCCATCATAATAGCGACGGCGAAGCCTTTCTCTTCGTTGAGTCTCCTTAACCGTTTGATCACCGTTTGATGCCACTCGCGAGTGCCGTGGCACATGTTGATTCGAGCCACGTTCATGCCTCCGACGGCCAACGCTTCCAGCTGCTCGAACCCGCACGTGGCTGGACCGATCGTGCAGATTAGCTTCGTGCGCCTCGTGCTCCGGAATCCGTTCTCCTTCAGCTCCGCCTCCGTCACAGCGTCCACTTCGATCGCCGCCGCCGCTCCCGAATCCGACGGAGCATGAGACGGAGCCGCCCCTACGTTGCCCGCTGATAAAACCCCCGCAACTCCGCTCTGGGCGTTGCCGGAAGCCAGGACTTGCGATGACGAGGCATCGAAAAATGAAGATAACGATTTCGTGATCGTAATAGAGTGTTTTTTGCTCGGGAGGTTGATGACCGGGAACCGGGGACAGGACGTCGCCGGAAGTTTTGGGAGAGTGAAGTATGGAGGACGGGAGGGAGTGAATAATTGGAGGGACTGCGACATTGTTACTGGGAAAAAAACAGTTGGCGGTGGCGGGAAATGTTCGGAGCAAGTGCCAAGTGAATTGGGAGTTTTTTTTTTCCCGAGTTTTAAGGGGAATTTGCGAAGCAGGGAGGCGGATAAACCGAAGAGAAGAACCGTGGGAAATGTCGCCAAGTGAGCAGCCAACTGACAAAAATAAATGTTTTTTTTCTGCTGTTTGCTAAACAGAGCTTCGAGTGAAATTAGAACTTACTTTGGGTGTATTTATATTATATTCATATTATTATTTTATTATAATCATATTTAAAATTTATATAAATTTTAAATTATTAATAATTTGTATTATATAGATTATGACATTTTTTAATATTTATATATATATATATATATATATATTTTTTTTTATCATATCGTATTTTAATATTTTTTTCGTGTCGTCTTCAAAATTATCGGGTCGAGAAATCCCATTATATAAGAATTACTCCTCTTGATAAAGATACTTTTTCTTTCTTTTTGTCAATTAGGGGTGTTTGGTTTAATAAATGTTATATCATTGTCCAAAATTTTATATTTTGTCGTGAGATTATTTTATTTGACTTAATAACATTATTAAAAATTGAAAATATTACATTACTTATTGTAATGCCTTAATCTTATATTAGAAAATTTTGAGGATCCGCAATAATATATATATATATATATATATATATATATATGTAGAGACTCAAATACATATTTGTGAAACACTTTTTTGTGAGACTTCCTCGCAAATTAGGTGCGAGTCTGTACAAATGGTATTAGAGCAATCACCAGCTGGAATATGGGGCTAAGTGTTACACCGTGAGAGCCACCTTTAGAATCTTAATGCCTGGTGTGATCTTGGTTCTGTCTGTTCTGTGTTGGACGTCTAATGTGATCTTGATTCTGTATGTTCTGTGTTGGGCTTGACAGGAATGTCAAACTTTAACCGGGAGAGTTTGTAACGCTCTCAATCCCACATTGAAAAGTTGTGAGGATCCACTGTGATACATATGTAGAGACTTAAACTCATACTTGTGAGGTGTTTTTTGTGGGACAAAACCATGAGACTTTCAGGTCAAAGCATATAATATATCGCAAGTTGGGTGCGAGTCTTCATAAATGGTATCAGAGTAATCATCAACCAGAATATGGGAGCTAGTATTACATCGTGAGAACCACCTCTAGAATCATGATGAGTTGGATTTAAATGCTACACATTGAGAGCCACTTCTAGAATCTCAACACTTGGTGTGATCCTGGTTTTATATGTTCTGTTTTGGGCTTGACGAGGACGTCAAGCTTTAAAGGAAAAGTTTGTAACACCCCCCAATCCCACATTGAAAAACTTTGAGGATCCGTTATGATATATATGTAGAGAATCAAACTCATACTTGTGAGGTGCCTTTTATGTGACAAAATCGTAAAACTTTCGAATCAAAACAAAACAATACCTCATAGGTTGGGTGTGAATCTCTAACACTTACAATGCAAGATTCGATAATATTAGGATTAATCATAATAACATATTCTTCTTAGGTTACGTTACATTTAAGGAGAATGTAACTTTTATCTCAATTTTTTGGATTATTTTTACCATTGTAAATAAAAGATATAACAAGAAAATCGAAGGCAATCGTTTTTCGCATTTATTCCAAAATCCTATTTTCTCTCATCCAAAATTTCTAATGTTCTTTTAATTCGAAAACCTTAACCACCATCGAAGAAGCTCCATCGCTTATGTCCGTATCGCCTGAGCTGCACTACTGCTCTAGCACCAACCACCCATCTGCATCGTTTATTCACCTGCAACATCAAAGATTTTTTTTTGAACCTTGTATGTGATTGCCAAGTGCCTTATTTCACCAAAATAGTCTATTTTTAATATTTTATTCGAAAAATAGTTCTCACCCAAAATCCCATTTTCATTCCAAAATATAGTAAAAATTTTTACGATATGTTTGGATTGAGGTAAAGGGAGGGAAAGGAAAGTAAAGTAAGAGATAAAGATAAGTTTTTTCCTTGTTTGGATAAAAAATAAATAAATAAGGCAAAGTGAGTGGAGTCGAGTATCTCTTGCTTTTGACTTTTTAAATTCCCACTTTTTATATACCCCAATTTGATGAAAATAGAGAGAAAAGAAAGCTAAAATATGTTTTAATATGTAAAATCTATTTTTTACCCTCTTCATGTTTTATATAAGTTAGGATTTTTTTTTTTGTATCCTACAAACCTAGTCATCAAAATTCTTTTCTACACTCTCTAGGTTACTTTCAACCGTTAAAATTCTTTTCTACACTCTCTTGGGTTGCTTTCGAAGGTAAGTTTAATTTGTACTTTTCTATATTTTATTAGTTTTTGTATTATATGAATATTTATTTCATGTATAATTCTTTTATATTTTTCATTGATCTTGTACTTTTTTATTGCTTTTTGTTTTTTGTAATTGAATGAATATCCTCTATTATGAGAATTTATCTTTTTTTTTTGGGTGTTATATTGTTCTGCAAATATGAAAATTATTTAAGGTGTCTGATCTCGAAAGAAAATATATGGATCTTGGCATGTAATCTGAAATGTAAATGGTAATACACAAGCTGCTTATTATAATGTTTATTGTCCAAAAAAGTTACATATCTATTTGGTGGCGTCTTTCCTCATTGTTAATCAAAGTTAATGACTGCATGCCTCTCTTGGCTTTTGATTTAGATTAAGATGACAGTAAATGTTGTTACTGTTCGTGAAATCTAATATTTTTACTGTCAATGAACGTGATAAATTCTCATAAAGAAAGAGAACTGAAACAATAATTTTCTATATTTTTTTCATATTGTGATAAATAAATTGCCTAAAGAAGTAAACATAAAAATAAAATAAATTCTCATCTTATTTGTACTTTTTTGTTTCGTTTTAAAGTTTGAAGATTAAAGAGAGGCAAAAAAACTAAAAACATAATTAGACAATTATATAGTATTTTGAAGATTTTTTTTCGTTGAATTTGATAGAATAAAAGTAAAAACCTTTGGATTACTTTTAGAATAATTTCCTCTATTATTACTTTTTCCTTCTAACAATACAAAGAGTTAAAAAAAAATTATTTGCAATTATAAACCTATTGTTATCAATTCATTCTTCTAAATTATTTCTTTTGTTCTCTTGTCTCATACCAATTCAAATAAAAAAAAAATGATTTAAAGTAATATAAATAAATTGGTAAGAAAAAGAAAAATAGTTATGCCATTGTATGATCTGATTGGAAAAATATAAGGACATGGATGAAGTTGGGGCATTAAATACTTGTGGTTATCATTACCATGTTCCTTGTATCAAGAAGTGGTTGGAATAGATATCCTTTACTCATTTTTGGTGTCCCTTCAATATATTTCTGCCATGTATCCAAATAAAAATGTTAATATTTAACTATTTATAAATAAAAAATAACTTTGGACACGTGTCAAAAAAATATTGAATGGACACCAAAAAGAAGCAGAGAAAATCTGTTCAAGTGGTTGTCAATAAAGAATACATGTCTGATCTGCAAAGCTTCTGCTCTGGCTGACGATATGAAGGAAAAATAATGACTTTTATTGTGGTTTATCATTTATAATTCTTCTATATATATTTAGAGACTTGCTCAGACAAAAGCACAAAAACAATGTTTAAGAAATTTCTAAATAAGGGGAATGTTAGATTAATTTGCTAAAAAAAAAAAAAAAGCACAAGTAAAAGATTGTCATATTTACTTTACTATCTTTTTTCTTATGATTATCGCCAATAGATTATACTAGTGTATTATGTTTATTTATAATGATTAAAAGATTATTAATATTATTTAAAACTTTGTTATCGTAGATGGATTAAAAAAAATTGAGACAGTGAATAAGTACTTGTAGAGAGAAAGTCGTTGAATGACAGTTGTTTACATTATGTGTTTAGTTGTTTATTGGTATGTGCACAAAAAACGATCACGAAGAGAAGTTATTGATCATAGTATGAGTTTAGAAAGAGATAGGGTTAGAGATGAAATAATGAGTTAAATTGTTGGTAACGAGAAAAGTCGGAATATTGTAAAAATGAGACCTAGAATTTTTCTAAATTTATGTGCAATGTTTAAAAATATGGTGGCCTAAAACCAACAAGATGAGTTACAATTAAAGAACAAGTTGCTAAACTCTTTATATATTGTGACATCATGCAAAACATCAAGAAATACAATTTTGGTTTAGAAATTTCAGAAGAAACAACTAGTAGTCATTTGCATCGTGTTTTAAAAACTATAATAGAATTAGAGGAGAAATTCCTTAAACAACCAGAGACTCACGTATTCCAGCTGAGATACTTAAAAACAATAGATTTTTCTCATACTTTAAGAGAAGAAATCCTTAGTTATTTTAATTTAACTACAAGTTTGTTTATATTCAAATAAATATTAATATATAAAATCAATATCATAACTCTGCTATTGTTGGAACGCATATTAGAGTTAAGGTATTAAATACTGATGCTCCAAAATATTGCAGTAGAAAAAAGTACACAACCCAAAATGTTTTGGCAGCATGTTCATTTGATTTAAAATTCACGTATGTATTACCTAGTTGAGAAGGTACCGCATCTGACTCAAGAATTATGAAAAATGCACTATCAAAAGAAGATAAGCTTATGATTCTCGAGGGTAATAAATATAATATATTATATTTATTTCAACTACTTATAAAACCAAATATTTATATACTTGCAATTTTGATTAGGTAAATATTATCTTGTTGATGCTGGAATTATGTTGAGAAGCGAATTGATTGCATCATATAGAGGAGTGCGCTATTATTTGAAAGAATATTCAAATAACCACTCACAAAATTCTCGAGAATTATTCAATCTTAGGCATGCATCTCTTCGTAATGCAATTGAAAGAGCATTCAGTGTTTTAAAAAAAGATTTTCCATTATTGCAAGCGCAAATGCACCAATATACGAAGTTCGAACCCAAAAAATAATAATTTTAGCATATTGAATTCTACATAATTATCTAATGACTGTAGATCCCGATGATGCTCTAATTGATGAGGTTGATTGTGAACTAAATGTTGGTCTGCTGAGCAAGAGTATCGTGCTTTTAGAAATGAAAATGAAGATGTTGCCCGAGAAGAACAATTAAGAGATTTTACAGCTAATGCCATGTGGATAGATTATAGAAATTGAGTGGTTATTATTATTTTGGACTTTCTTGAATTTGTATTTGCTTTATTTGAAAGACTTCGTGTATTTATTTAATTAATTAAATGTTCTTATCTCATTTGAACAATTAAAACATTATTTTCAATGATTATATTTAATTGTTGTTGTAACTTTTTGTGTGTTTCTTTATGAATATGTAGATTTAACTATGCCAAAGAAAAGAATGATTAATGCCTATGAAAAGACCAAGGGACAAATAAGGATGATGTTTTGACTTAGACACCAACAATGGGTGATGCTCTTGTTGATGTTTTTTTGCATCAATATAATGGGGAATATGGTAAATGAAACTTTCACAAAACATATTTATAATAATAAAGTCACTGAGTTAAAAGAAAATTTTGGTTGAGACATAGAAAAAGGAAAAATTGAAAAATCGTTGGATGACTATAAAAATTAAAATTTCAAAGTGTTATGATTTGTTTAAGTAAGGAATGGATGATTTTTCTTGGAATCCAGTTATCAAGTTATAGGATACTGAATCTGAAGTTTGACAACGAATTATTGAGGTAAATTTTATTAAAATTAAAATATAATATTTATTTTAATTTAACTATTTTACGTTTTAATAGTTAAATTCTCACAAAATAATGCTTATAATTTTTAAGCATATCCGCATGCCCAGGAATGGATGACTAAACCCATTTCGAATTATGACAATATGGTGATTCTTTATGGTAATGGTCGAGCCACTAGGGAGCATGCTAAGACTGTAGCAGAAATAAAACGTCGAAGACAATATTTTGGAACAAATGATGATTTAAGGGAGAGTATTGATAATATTGATAATTTAATCTCCCATAATGAGGTAACATTGGAGAATCATGATATTGCAAGTGATGATTACATTGATCTCATGACATCTCCTGAGGCTCGTTCTAGAACTCTTTTCGATCTCCCGAGTAGTTCAATGAATAAAAAAGGTAAAAAAATCAAAAGATGACAAAGACATGGAATTTATTAGAGAGGGGTTTGAAATGGTTGCTAATGCACTTACCACGGGAAGTGTTATTTATGAAAAGGTCAGCGTCCTATTTGATCAAATTTCAAAAAATGAGATTTGGAATCTTCTAAAGGAGATAGGAATTGACTCACAATTAATCACTATTGCTTACCTTTATTTTATTGATAATCCTAAGAAAGTTAGAGTAGTACTTGGATGTCCATTAGAGAAAATAAATGAGATAGTTGAAAGGTTAGTGTTTGGTTCCTCTGGTCATTGAAGATGTTAAAAACGTACTTGCTACGTATATTTTTAATATATTGAAATAAAATATTTTGGTTAGGATGAACATATATATATATTTTTTTAGTAAAATAAGCTTGTGTTAGACAAGTAGATGTTGATATGATATTGGTCAACATACTCTTTAATTATGAATTATTATTAATGGTTTATTATGATTTTTATGAATAATTTTGGTATTTGATATAATTTTTTTTCATTTTATTTTATAAATATTTTGATATTATATGTTATTTTATAAAAATGAATATAATTAGAAAAAATTATTGTAATAAATTATTTCTTTTCCTTTTCACTATTTAACCTATGATTATTAGAATTCTTTTACTTTCATTTTAATAATTGAAAAAAAAATAAAATTAGGTAGAGACATAGAGAAGGAAAAAGTGAAAAATCATTGGATGACTATAAAACTAAATTTTCAAAATGTTATGACTTGTTCAAGCAAGGAATGAGTGATTTTTCTTGGAATCTAGTTACCAAGTTATGGGGTGCTGAGTCTGAAATTTGGCAACGAATGATTGAGGTAAATTTTATTAAAATTAAAATATAATATTTATTTTAACTATTTTACATTTTAGTAGTTATATTCTCATAAAATAATGCTTATAATTCTTAGACACATCTGCATGCCCAAGAATGGATGATTAAACTCATTCCGAGATTCTTTATGGTAACGATTGAGCTATTGGGACCATGTTGAGACTGCAACAGAAATGAAACGACGAAGACAATCTTCTGGAACAGATGATGATTTAAGAGAGAGTATTAATAATATTGATAATTTAATCTCCCAAAATGAGGTAACATTGGAGAATCATGATATTGCAGGTGATTATTACATTTATCTCATTGCATCTCCTGTGGCTCGTTCTAGAACTCCTTTCTATCTTTCGAGTAGTTCAATGAATAAAAAAGGTAAAAAATAAAAGATGAAAAAGACATGGAACTTATTAGAGAGGGGTTTGAAATGGTTGTTAATGCACTTACCATGGGAAATGTTATATATGAAAAGGTTAACGTCCAATTTAATCAAATTTCAGAAAATGAGATTTGGAATTTTCTAGAGGAGATAGGAATTGACTCATAACTAATCACTACTGCTTACCTTTATTTTATAGATAATTTTGAAAAAGCTAGAGCAGTACTTGGATGTCCATTGGAGAAAAGAAAAGAGATAGTTGAAAGGTTAGTGTTTGATTCCTCTATCATTGAAGACGTTGAAAACGTATTTGTTACGTATATTTTTAATCTGTTGAAATATAATATTTTGATTAGGGTGAACATATATTTTTTGGAGGTAAAATAAGCTTGTGTTAGACAAGTATATGTTGATATGTTATTGGTCAACATACTCTCTAATTATGAATTATGAATTTATTATTAATGGTTTATTATGATTTTTATGAATAATTTTGGTATTTGATATAATTTTTTCATTTTATTTTATAAATATTTTGATATTATATGTTATTTTATAAAAATAGCTATAATTGGAAAGAATTATTATAATAAATTATTTCCTTTCCTTTTCACTATTTAACCAATGGTTATTAGAATTCTTTTGCTTTTATTTTTTATTTTTATTAATTTTAACTATCCAAACAAGAGGCATAACTTTTCTTTTTCTCATACTTCCTCACCATTTTTTTCCCTTTACTATTGTCTATCCAAACACAGCCTTAAGAATCAAGAATCTTTATATTTGTTAGACACTTGGGTTTGCAGATACATCTTCAAATCTCATCTCTCTATATATTCCCTTCGTTTCACTCCATTTAAACCTAAAAACATGACAGCAACTCAAATCAGCAAAAAAAATGAAAAGTATTGTCTGCCATTTCCCTTTCTCATTTTTTCCCATTTGTTTCATCATTTCTCCAACTAGGTTTTAGTTTCATTGCCATTGATTTCAGTTCCTCGCTAACAAAGTCTTCTTCATGGAACTCAACGAGGTCTTAACCAGGGAGCTAGCTGAGGATGGATACTCTGGAGTCGAAGTCAGAGTTACTCCCATTTAGACAATTTTTACTATATTTTAGTCATTTTTAAAGCAAATAGGTTGCTACCATATATATTTTTCTTTAATCATGAGTTTAGTGATACTAAATTCTGTCACATAGCATTGCTTGGATTTGGTTTGAAACTTGCATTAGTTTAGGGATTTTTCCATAGGGTCTAGGAAAATGTGTTTAGAGATTGGCTAAGGGTTTTGGACTCGGTTGATTCTTTAGTCAATTTTTGGAAAAAAAATTGAAGAATAGAGAAAGGGTTTAGAGAAAATTAAATTTCTGATTTGGATTTTGATGGTTTGTTTGGAGATTATGGCATAGTTCAGGTTTTGGAGATTAAGGAATGTGATTCCTTTACGCTATGTTTGGATTAATGTTAGTAAAGGAAAGAAAAAGAAAGGAAAGAAAGGATTTTTAAAGGAAAGGGAATGATGCATTTTTTCCTTGTTTGGATAATTAAAATGTGTTAGGAAAAAAAAGAAAAATAATGCTAGCCTCCATTGTTTGGTTAAATGGTGAAAAGCAAAGGAAAAAAATTGCACTATAATATATATTTTCAATTATGTCATTTTTTAAATAAAATAACAATATAGATATTACACATCAACTTAAAAAAATAAAATAAATATTATATTAAAAAAATATGATTGTAATATAAAAAAGAACAAAAAGAAAAAAAATTGCTATAATTTTCAATGTCAATTACGCGAAATATATAATTCTACAAATGAAATAATTATTCTTTGTACTATTTGTAGACACCCGTTTTTGTCCGGGTGTTTTGATTTTATTTTTAGTTTAATTTTAACTTTAATTTTAAATTTTAATTTTAATTTCGGAATTATGAAAAAAAAAGGGAAAAAAAAGAGAAAAAACCAAAAAAGAAAGAAAATAAAAATAAAGTTTGGATCATATCCAAACTCTTCATGGGATTAGGATTGGACTTTGAATTTAAAATAAATATGGAAAAAATGATTTTTTATCTTGATCAGGATTAGAACTCCAGATTAAAACACACTAGGACTCTCTTGGATTTCTCCTATATAAAATCTCATAATCAGCACAACTAAGAACACACAGTCAACAGAGAGAAGAGCAAAGAATCAGAGAAAAACAGTAGCAAAAAAATATAGAAAGATTTTTTGGAGGCCTTGATTCGAAATTTTTAGCGTTTTTGGGTTCTAGAACTTGTTTCGAAAATCTGAACGGTGGATATCTAGGAAAGGGTGAGAGCAGTGTTCGGCTTGAGTTTGGGGATCATCCAACGGTTGCCAGAGGAGATCAGAGGGAAGAAAGCCATGACATTCAAACATAGATCTAGGAATTTGGGATGATTTTGAAGAATCTAATTTGATTTTGGCATTCGGGAGATTGAGAGGAAGATTTGGGATATTTTTCGAGAATTTTCTGGGCAACGAACCGACGACAGTGGCGACGGTGAGGGCGACAGAGGAATCTCGTCGGCTTCTGATGAAGCTGAAGAACTGCGATCGGTCTTCTTGAGGAGTTGAGAGAGGAAAAGAAGATTATTTTTTTTTTTTAAATAGGTGAAAACTAAATCAAAAAAATTTTTGTTTTAAAGAGGGCTACAGTAGGGTCGGGTTAGGACCTGTGCGAGACTCGCGCCTGGGCCCAACTCGGTTGTAGCAGTTTGTTTTTTTCCTACTATTTTCTATCTTTTTTTATTATTTTATTTTATTTTATTTTTATTTTTATTTATTATATTATGTTTTGTTTAAATTTCATCTTTAATTTTTATTTATTAATTTTTGACCAATTTTATTTTAGTTTGATTACTGCAGCTATATTTTTATTAACTAACTTTTTATTTAATTTTTCATTTTGAGTAAATTATTATATATTGATTATTGATTATTTATTATCTGTTTATTATTTTGTCTATTTATTTATTTGTTTGTCTTTGATTTATTATTTATTATTTAGATAATTGACATTGAGTTAGGTAATTTTTAATTGATTCTCATAGTTGGTGATTAATTAAAATAATGAATAAATTGAGATCTTTTCCGATGATAAAATTCAAGGGGATTACGAATGGTTGACTTTTGAAAAATTTCTAGATGAGAAAACTCTCTTAAAATTCTCTAGAACGAATGAAAGCGTTTTTGAGGGATAATTTTCGATATTAAGGTCAAGATTTATTTTTTGAGCAAACATGAATAAAATACGAGATTTTAATGTGCAGTTAATTTTGAAAGATTAGACTTAGGTTTAAGTGTCTTTTTCATAAAATTTAATTTTTCCGACGACGGAGCCGCTTTAGGGGAAAGAATGATTTCTCTTGATCGAGGTGAGGAAACGTTTTTAGCAATCTCTCCAAAATGAATGGAAGGAGATCTAAAAATTATTTCCGATATTTTTAACTTGAACGATTTAAAATGAAGTTAGGATAAATAAAGACCATCTAGTTAAGACTTTTAGGATCACAAGACTAATTAGGTACTATCTCTTAGATTGGCATTGTAGGGGTACTAATCCTTCTCCACACGTAACCGAACTCTTGAACCTAGTTCTGATAAGTACACTAGAACCTATTCTTTTTAGGGTGCCTTATTCAAGCTTAGAATTACTTTAAAAATGATAGATTCGTATAAGTGGCTAATCACACCTAACAAAGATGATTAGTGGCGACTCCATGATTTGCGTGTAACATGCTGAATTCATAATTGGCACGTTATGACACTATTACTTGTAATTTGGTCAATGTAAAATGAGTAATATAGACATTTAAACCTTTTTTTGGCTTTCCTTTCCTCTCATTTTTCATCGATTTGAGATTTTGAAAAAAATGAGTATTTAAGATAAAGTGAAAAGTGTTCAATACCCCTCTTTTTTTTTTTTTTTTTTTTATATAATTAAAATGTTATCCAAATAAGAAAAAGGTTTTCTCATTTCCTCTACTTTCCTTTATTTTCTCTTACCTCCCTTCAATCTAAATATAGCGTTAGGTTTGCCCAATTAAGAAAGAAAAAAAAAATGCATTTTTATTCTTATAATTTTAATGAACTATGTGTGTAATTAAGATTTGCTGGTTGTAAAGTGAAAAAACTATTTCTGAGAAAATCATCATGTATTCTTGTTCTTGTTCATGTTCTATTTATTAGTTTTTTTTCCTCACAACAGGCATTTCACACTTTCTCAATTTTGATAGGTGAAGAACCCATCAGCTCGAGTTGAACATGAAGAAGATAAGACATTTTACTTTCAACAAAGGAGAGTTGATCCTACAAAAGCTATGGCAGCAATGATTTCTGGAAATTGTGAATAGGCCTTTAACAAACTTCCATATGAATCTAGCCAAGAAGCAAAGCAGATCATGAGTTGGAATTTTGGTGGGATCTTTTGGTTAGGCATCAACATAACTTTGCTCTAAAAGAAAGCTAACTTAGCTGAAAATGAAATAAATCTAAATTGCATTAATATGAATAATTAGGTATCCAAAGTTGAACATTGGAAGGTATTGATGATAATTTTTTTTTAAATAATACAAAATGAGTGTGCGTTACGCGTCCATGTGTGTGCTATTTTATATTTTTTATGTCAATTGTGTAAATATTAACGCGACAAAAATTATTAAACGTGTTAAAATTTTAAATATTAATACGATATGTGTATTATTTATATTGTATTAATCGTGTTAATTATGTTTAAATATGTAATGTCATATTTATTATATTATTTTTATAATAATTAAATTTATCATATTTGTGTCGTATTTTAATGTCATGTCTTGATGTTTAAAATTATTGGATTTAGTATGTATGATGTTTGTAAAAAAACTAAAATTATAAATAAAAAAAGGGTAATTTTGAAAAACGTACCATCAACAATACAATTATTGTTAAATGGTATAATGAATAAGAATTATTTGAAAAAGAGAAATGGAAAAATAAAAAATTGTTAAAAAAAAAATTATAAAGACAAAATTATCCTTGATAAAAAAATCTTCTCTTCTCTTTTCTCTTATTTTTTAATTAAAAATAAAATTTTCTGAAAAATAAAATTTTTTAATTTTAAAAAATAAATATTTTAATATATTATTTTTTTAATTTACTTTTTTAAATTAAAATATTTTAAAAAATAAAAAATAATATTTCTAAAATTAATTTTTTTTTAAAATTTTAAGAAAATAAATATTTAAATATTTTATTTTTTAAATTTATTTTTAATTAAAATTTTTAAAAATAATATTTCATGAATGGGAGGAGAAAAAAATAAATTTTTTTCATTAAAGACAATTTTATTTTTACAATATCTTTTCTAATAATTTTTTAATTTTTTTTTCAAATAATTTTTGATCATTAAACTATTTAACAATTACTTGATTATTTAAAGCATGTTTTTTAGATTTATCCCAAAAAAAATAATAAAGTGGCCACGTAAGCAGCACTAAGCATACACGTCAGCAGAAGCCATGTCAATGACAGAAATGCCCCTCTATCGTCAATCGATTCTATCCCTCTCTTTCTATTTTTCCCTGCAAGTAAATCCCCTCTTTCTTCAAACATTCCCCAAAAGGGGAAACAAAAATACAGATTGGAATTTTCCCGATTCCCCCCAAAAAATCGATTTCTCCTCCTTCACGATCCACGCTAGCCCCTCCATCACCACCATCTATTATCATCATAACCAAACTTCTCAATCCAGGTAAAGAAAAAGATATTTTATTTTGTTTTGTTAGATCGTTTTCTTTGATCGATTTAAGATATATAAGGTTTGATTGTTTTGTTTTGAAGGAAGCAAAAAAGATGGGGGCTTTCATATCGAAGTTTTGGTTCATGTTATTTCCCGCAAAGGAATATAAGATTGTGGTGGTGGGGTTGGATAATGCAGGCAAAACGACGACGCTTTACAAGCTTCACCTTGGCGATGTTGTTACTACCCATCCTACTGTTGGTAGCAACGTTGAAGAGCTTGTTTATAAAAACATCCGCTTCGAGGTATTTTTTTTTTTTTTTGAGATGTTATTTCCAATTTTCTTGATGATTTAATTTCTAGGTTTTCATTTTTTGAATCTTTTTTTTATTTAATTTTGTGGAAATATTTTTTTTTTTTCGAATATTTGGTGGGTTATAGTTAAAAATTTAAGAGGCCTATTAGTTTCTTCCGGGCTTGTATATTGGTGCATCAGTTCAATGGTTTGAATCTTTTGATACCTCTTTGGTAGTTTAGGAAAATTTGTGAGGGGTTGAATCAAATAGGTTTAAAGCTTGGAATTTTTTCTGTTTTGTTTCCATGTCGTAATTATATAGCCAATGAAATGGGATTTTTTCTGACTGTGAACCCTGGTGAATATCCTTTTGAATTGTGATTTTTATGAGCATTATGAAATGAATCCTCATATTTATAGCGAAGTTAGTTAGTACATAGCTTTTGATGCTTAGAAATTGGCTTTTGGAACTTGTTTGATGCATAATCTTAAGCGAAGGGTAGCTCTGATCTCTGGTTAGGATACCTTGTTTTATGTAATCTTCATAATGGTTCACCGGGAACTTGGGAAGCAGATTATTGTTGTTTGTTACTGGAGGAGGTATTTTTGTGTTTGTTTGGCTATAGAGGTGTGTTATGTGTATTATTGTTAGAAACAGATGAGTATTTATATTTGCTATATGGCTATGATTGTACAATCGTAATGTGTCACATATCTGTTTTACGATTTTTTATTCATTCATGTGTGCATGTTTATCGATAAAGAAATGTTGCATCAAAGCTTTGCTACTGCCTACTTACAAACATATAAGCTCCTTTTACTGGTTCAACAAACATGCATTATAGTTTTCTGAAAGGAAAGTGGCATTATATGGTTTCATTAGATGATAAATTTGCTCTATATGGTGTTAAATTTATCCCTTTTACGTCATAGGTTCTTTTAACAGACTTTTCGGCTGTAAGCAGATTATATTGAAATGGTACATGAATGTTTTCTCATGTGTAATACGTGTCTTGAAGTCGAGAGGCAGAGACACGTAAAATATGATCAATTAGGCATATTGCTTTTGTTCACTCTGTTGATTGGGTGGATTTGTTCTTGGTTTTCCTTTATGTTTAATTTAATTGTCCTAGTTGAGTTTCTCATTCTTTATCATTTAGTTCTCAAAATTACTATAATATATGAAGTAACTCGATGGCAAAGTGCAATTTAGCGAGCAAGCATTGACTTTGACTAATTCTATCAAGTCATTGATATTATTCTTGCTATGGTCTTCAGCTTGTCCTTTATGAAGATTTCATTGTTCAAGCAGTCTTTAGTTATGAGATTCCTCTTAAGAAAAAAAAATTGAGACTACCAACTTGATAGGGCATAGCTCTATATATTCTTTTTTATGGAATTGTGTGCTAAGCTAAAAAACTGAAGAGAGTAGAGAGAGCGCACTGAGGAGATTGAATGTGATGGTTTTTTTATAGATTTTTTGAATCTGCTGGGCACCTAATTACTATGTTATTCGGACTCGAGTGTGAGTGTCGGACACGGTTATGTATCCGACACGGGTATGTTCAATTTTTTCTAAGATTTTCATGTATTTGGAAGATCTTGGAGGATCATATCTCCATACCCATGTCCCCGGATATGCGTCAGACACGGGTGTCAAATACAGGTACTTCAAGAAAATGAAGAGTCGGAGCAACATAACATAAATATTTGTAATTGTCTCAGGTCTGGGATCTTGGTGGGCAAGAAAGACTAAGACCATCATGGGCAACATACTATCGTGGAACTCATGCTGTTATTGTGGTGATAGACAGCACTGATAGGGCTAGGATCACCATTATGAAGGATGAGCTCTTCAGGTTGCTTGGACATGAGGACCTACAACATTCTGTTATACTTGTCTTTGCAAATAAACAAGACCTAAAAGACGCAATGACCCCAGCTGAGATCACTGATGCCCTTTCACTTCACAGCATAAAAAATCATGATTGGCACATCCAAGCCTGCTCTGCACTTACCGGAGACGGATTGTACGATGGTCTAGGGTGGGTCGCCCAGCATGTCACTGGGAAAGCACCAAGTTGAATAGGGGATGATCAATCAAAGGGAGTTCATTTTTCATATATTATGGATTCAGATGACTGAAAAGAGTCAACTTTTGTGTACCATCTGCTGTATGAGCTGTTCTTATTAAAATTTGTAGATTGTTTTCACATTTCAATTTGCCTGAAGAAATTGACAATTTCTGCAACAATGAACCTTTTCATTTAACATTTGACAATGAAGAAAGTGTTGCTATAAATAGGATTCCAAAAAAAAAAAATTGCTGTAAAATTGTCATTTTCTGCACAATGAAGTATTTCATAAACATCTGAGATGACTATTGCTCTAACATTTGTAACTTATATTGCTCCAAATTTTTATTTTTCTTGAAGTATCCATATTCAATACTTGTATCTGACTCATATTAGAATATTGGTATGAAGATATCACCCTCTAAAAACTTTTCAAATGCATGAAAAAACTTAGAAAAACTGAACATATCTATGTAAAACATATATCCGTATTCGATACTCACATTCGAATTCAAGTAACATAGTTTGTAACAACTCTGTAAGTCAAAGCCTCTCCAAATTAAAGATAATAATAGTCAACTCTTCAAATTAGCAATACTGTCACAGTATCCAACATTTGCAACCTTGAGCTTCTTGGGGGCCTTCAAACCATTGATCCCACAAGGGATTTATAGGGCCATTTGTTCTGTTAAAAATGATGAAAACAATTTCCAGGAATTGTAAGAAAACTTTTAGGAAGAATTACCACAAAAATGAAATGATAGAAGGGATGTTGAAGAGATGTATGTACTACATGGGGAGTAATGGATCAGGTCTACTTTCCACATTACTCAGCATCCTGTCATGCATAAGAAAAACAAATTTGAATCAGATTTGCCCTTAATTTTCATGCTAAGATAGGAAATTAATACCATGTATTCTTCATACTTACTCATTGCATGTAGCTGATGCCTTCTCTATCCTTTCTATCAGCTCCAGCTCTTCCTGTGTACAAAGAACATTATGGAAAGTCGATAAAATTAGTAATTAATCTAATATTTGTAGTAAGATTAGATAAAATGATGAGAAACCCATTGGCAAAAATAATATTTTATGTTAAAATCTTAAGCATATACGGTAAACTATGAAACATCAACTGATGGACCTTCTCAAAATGATGGCTGCATCAATATTTTCCACCTTCAAAATTCAACATACAAGACTGCATATAGTTGCAGCTATTGGAGCTGATTCTCAGCATAGAACATGGAAAAAGAGAACTTAGTAGTTCAAGCTAATCCGCATTTTTAAATATTCTCCATTATGTTAGACACTATGTTGCTCCGACTCTTCATTTTTCTTAAAGTACCTATATCCGACGCATATCCGGATATAGGTAAGGAGATATGATCCTCAAGGACCCTCCAAATACATGGAAATCTTGGAAAAAATTGAACATACCCATGTCCGACACACCCGAGTCCGAGTAACATAGTTAGAGAGTAGAAACTGAAATACAAGGCTTCATTTATTGCAGCCAAAATCATTCCATTCTGACTCCAACTGTCAGAACATACGATTACCTAAAGAAGTAAGAGACAGCAACTCCAACCTGATTAAGAAATTAAGTTGACTTCGAACTTAAAAAGAAAGAAAAACATAACCTAATAAATCTCTAATTTAACCAAAGAAAGCTTAGAAAAATGTCTCAACAATAGAGGAACACGGACAGCAGAAGGAAAGACAAAGATGCGAAGTACAGCCAGAGGAACACAAGTTATAGAAAGAAGTGGGAGTGATTGCATTTGCAATAGATGAGGGAATTTGAAAGGAAAACTAAAACTATTAAAGTTCGCTAAAAACATGAAAAAAAAAATTTGTACAATTGAATTTCATTCCCTTAATGCTTGGAGTATGCAAACAAAGAACCTGCATATACTCCCTTGGAAAATATTTTACCCCGCAAGTTTTGATGGATTTGAACCAATCAAATAACGTTTCCAGAAATTTTCAGGAACTGCTTCATAATGGCAAAATCTTTTGGTAAGCAAACTTAAACTTGTGATCTATGTTACTCGGACTAGGGGGTGAGTGTCGGATACGGGTATGTATCCGACACGGGTATGCTCAATTTTTTCTAAGTTTTTCCATATATTTGGAGACAGGGGTACTTTAGGAAAAATGAAGAGTCGGAATAACATAGCTTGTGATTACAATAAGTAACACAATCAATCTTTCATTCCCCTAATTGTCAGCAAAACCATATAAAGTCCACTTAAGGGATGTCTACCTGGTTGCCAATTCAAACCCAGTATAAAATAAATTCCCTCCCTCTTGCAAATGGATAGAAACTAGCCAGTAAATTTTCATGGATAAATCAAAGGCTAATTCCAACCAAAGCAAAATTTCAAATTAAATTGTTCTGGCCTGGTCCAAATAACTTTTGGAAAAAAGCCTCCACCATTTTGGTGAATAATATATATTATTAAGCTTCACAAATGAAGCAATAACATTCATATTACAAGTTAATATAAATAACAGTGTAAGCTTCTCCTTGCTGAATGCATAATTTATCCCGGTAGATTTTAAGTGCAGAATACCATTGTTTGTTCCAAAAAAGTTATTTAAAAAAAAAAATAAACACGATAATGGAGATTTCAACAAATCTGATATAAGAAACTACAGATTACAGCCAGCATGTATCTGAATGGAACAAACCAAAATTGAAGGGTGATGAGGTGTAAAAAAATAATTGAAAGTGAGCATAAATTAACCAAAAAAGGGCTCAAAAATCAGATTTCAACACTGGAGACCTAGCTACCTAAGATGAACTGCAAGTTCTTAAAGTCATTGTATCTCATAAAGAAATAACAGAAAATTAAAAGTCCAAAATAGGGTCAGCAAACAGATGCCTTAAAAATTAGGGCTTCTAGATGGGCTAGTGACAGTTATATGACTTCGCAGCCGAGAACAGTAAAGATAGCAGTTCGAGCAAAGGAAGAAGCAATTGGATAGTCAATTCGAAACCAGTCTAGTAAGGCCCTACTAAAATTAAACCAAAGAAGTTTAATTGATGGTAGTGAAGAAAAGAGCTACTTCAGTTAAGAGAATTTCTTTTGATAGCAGAAGGCTTAAACTTTATTGTCAAACCAAGAGGCCACCTATCACTATCTACTGCCATTTTTCCGGATTTAATAGCCTCAATGATAAATAAATAAATAAATCCAGGGTATCCTGCCTGTCTAGCAAAAATAAAGTGGAAATGATTCAAGGTTTAGCACCAGATAATTTCTTTGGATAGCACAAGGATTTAATTCAAGGTCTGGCATTTGCTCCATATCCAACTTGAAAATTCCAAAACAAGAGACAAAATTCAGGAGACTTGAAAAAAAGACAAGAAATAAGCAATTAAATTCAATCTGTCTACAATAAATAACATACTGGCACCACTCACAACCTAACTTCAAGATTTATCATTTGAAATTCAAAGACAAAATCAGATAATCCAAAACAATTGAAAACCAAAAACTCCAAACAAGAAAAGCAACATTTCAGTAGTTAAAAGAACAACCCAAAGAAAAAAGACGATCTTTTTACTAACCTCTAAGAATCTAGCTTCTTGCTCTAGCCTTTTGACTTCAGCTTGTATCCTATGCTTCCCTATAGGATCAGCTGCTTGAAAAGATTGAACCCGCTGGGGAATCGGACTAACCACGGATTGTGACCGACCCGATTGCATCTCCTTTATAATTATACAATTTCAATACAATCCAAAACAACTAACAACAAGAGAAAAAGGAAAAAAAAAAAAAAAAAAACTCCAAAGCTTTAGGTTTGGACAAATTACAACCTTTCAAGAAACAAAAAAGAAGGGCCAAAAGTTGAAGCTTTTTAGCTTGTTGTATCAGAAAAAACATGAGAGCAGAGAGGCAAATAAGGATGTCCCAGAAATCTTCATGGACCCCATAAAAGCTTAAACTTAGTCAACCAAGTACACCTCTCTCTTTGAAAACAAAACAAAAACAGACGACCTTTTTTATTGCAAAGACAAATGGATCTGTTCTGTTGGGATTTTTAGGCTGAAAGTGGAGAAACAGAGTTGGGTTTTTTTTTTCCTTTCTCCTATTTATTTTTGGGAATTCGAAGAAAATTAGAAAAGAAGAGAAGAAAAGAAGGCTTTTAAGTTTTAAAATGAAGAAAAATTAAAAAGAAAAAAAAAAGCTGCTGCTCTTTTATTTCTCTCTCATTTTCTGTGTTTCTTTGTCTCTTTCGGTTTTGTTTTAATGTCTAAAATCTCTGTTTTTTCCCACGCGATAGGTTTCCTATTCTCACTTTTTCACAATTGTACTGTATGAGATGGTAATACGGGGCAGGACGGCCACTTTGGTTGTTGGATTTATATTTGATACATTGATAATGTATAATTTATACATTATCAGTGAATAAGATTATATTATTTTATTAAAAATTTTAAAATATAAATATAAATTATTTTATTTTTAATAAGTTGTCATCATTTGATTCAGTAACAGTATATAAAGTTATACACTGTCAGTGCATCAAAATTAAATCCTTTGTTGTTTTATGAATATCTATTAGTTTATCTAATTTTTTTATTAATTATTTTTAATTTAATATTATAAAAAATATATATTATTATTTATTCATAAACATAATTTTAATATATATAATTCTTTAATATACATAATAATATAATATGTATATATATATAAAATATTAGTATATATATATAATTTTAGTATATAATATATACATATATTAAAAATATAAAATAGATATATTAAATATTTTAAAAGAAAAAATAGTGATTTTAAAAATTAAGACGGGACGAAACGAAGTAAACATTTATTAAAATCGTCATGCTTCGCCCCACTCTTACTTTTTATAAAGAACCTCTCATTCAAAACGAATTGGTGTGAAATTCTTGAGATGAATCGAGTTTTGTCATCTCTAACTGTATTGTAGGGTATTGTGTCTCTTTGGTTTGGTCATTTATTATTTCTTTCAATTTTGGGATTTTGAGATTTTCTTTTTTAATTATGAATTTTCAAATCTTTCTTTCAAAAAAAAAATTTTCAAATCTTAAAATTTGATTTTTTAAATTATCCTTAGAAAAATGAAAATTAATTAAAAAAATAATATTAACCTTAAATTTAGTTTAAAATGTATTAATCATCCTAGAATAAAAGTTACTTTTTTTAACTCAATGAACAAATAAAATTAATTAAGAATAAAAAATGAAACTAATACTCTAGTTTATGTTTCAAGTGATTGTTTGGATATTGGAACAAAAGGAGAGTATGGTAGTCAAAGATAACTTTAAAAAGAAGTCTTTGATCCTTAAGTTAATATTAATGATGAAGAGAGAAAAAAGAAAAGAGGAGGAAGGGAACAGATGCATGTATCTTACTTATCTTTTGAACAAATGTTTTCCTATGGATTTTTTTTTTACATAATAATAAATTTTCAAGCCATGTTTAATCCTTCATTTGGTTCAGTTGTAATAAGAAAATAACATAATAGTAATCATTTTTCTGATTAACTAAAAAGTTTGAAAATAAAATTCATGTACACTGCATTGATAACTAAAGAGTATCGAGTAATCCCAACTTTGCTGAATTATAGTTGTAACTACGTTCTAATAGTAAAAAAATTTAAAGCTCATTTTAATTTTTTTTAATATTAAAAAAATTAATTTTTTATATTTTTGAATATATATTAAATTTTAAAAATAAAGCTTGGATTGGAGTTTAAAAATCTTATATAAAATTTAACTCGAATTAAATCAAACCTACTTAATTGAATGAATAATTCGATTTTTGAACTATTCTAATAATATAAATTTTTGGCAAGAAAAGTTAAAAATCATACTCTATTTCCCTTAAAAAGATATTACTAATTTTTTTTCAAAAAGAACCCTTAAAAGATTAAAAAAGAAAACTTTAATGGAAAAGAAAAAAAAGGAGAATATGTGGACCCCTGTCTTTTGGAGCGTATTTAAAACTTTATTGCACGGCGCGTGACAAAGGCGGCAATAGGGCCACTGTGCTGGACACATGGAAGTTCAAGGAACGGTTAACACGTCGCCGTACTCGTGTGTCGTCTAGTACACGCAGTTCTTTTTTAAATTTAGGAGCGCGTGCTTTTTTACTGTTTCCGGACTGTCTTTTGTCTACAACCTTAACTTTTGCCAAGTTGGCTTCCTCGCCTGTCTCCCTTGGCCACGTGGGACTTTCACATATTTGTGTCATCCACCGTGGCTTTAACAAAAGTTCAAGTGGCAAGCCATTTTTTTTTTTATATTTAAATTATAGGATTTGATTTTTTATCATTAAAATTAAGAATTCATCGTTCTATTAAACTGTTGGCAAGCTTTCTTTTCCCAACTTGTATTTAAACCCCCAAAAAATTCTAAAATAGATGCTTTAATTTAATTTTCTTTTTTTTTGGGTGTGGTAATTGTCGTGACTTGAAGCTAAGTTAATAATCCTAAAGTCTCATCTTTTGACTAAGGCAAAGTCTTATTGGCAAAAGTTAGATTATATTTGAATCAAGCTTTAAATAAATAAATATAGTAGTTGTTTAATTTTTCTTAATAAATCTATATTATATTATAAAATATATTTTTTTATTTTTTATTGTTAATACACGTGACAGTATTATATGGTATCACGTGTACTTCAAAAAAAATTAAATTGATGATGTAATAAAAAAAATGACCATGTGTCATTATTTCATTGATCAATATTCACGTCATCGTTGATAATTAACGGTGTTTGAAGTAAGTACCATATTAATTAACAGAATTATAGTACAAGGGTCACATACTCACTTTTAAAATAGAGATATCATATTAAACAATTTATTATAATTTAGGACCAAATAAGAATATTAACTTCTTTTTTTTGGGTAAGTGCCATGACTTGAATCTAAGTTAAAAAGCCTTCATCTTTTGACTAAGGCAAAGTCTTATTGGCAAAAATTGATGATGTTTGAATCAAACTTTAAATAAATATAGTAGTTGTTTTATTTTTCCTAATGAACCTAAATTATATTATAAAAATAATTTTTTAATTTTTATTATTTATACACGTGACAGTCACTGTGTGGTAAATGTGTAATTCAAAAAATATTTAAGTTGATGATATTGATGTAGTAAAAAATTGACCACATGTCATTATTTCATTAGTCAATATCCACGTTATCGTTGATAATTAACGGCATTAGAAGTAAATACTATATTAATTAACAGAATTATAATATAAGATCACACATTCACTTTTAAAATAGAGATATATACCATATTAAACAATTTATTATAATTTAGGACCAAATAAAAACAAATTTTTTTGGGGGGGGGGGGGGGGGGGTAAGTGCCATGACTTGAATCTAAGTTAAAAAGTCTTCATCTTTTGACTAAGGCAAAGTCTTAGTGGCAAAAATTAACTGATGTTTGAATCAAGTTTTAAACAAACCTAGAATTATAGTAGTTGCTTTATTTTTCCTAACAAACCTATATTATATTATATTAAGAAATTATCTCTTTAAACACAACAAATATTAGTAAAAGACATCAACACTCAAATTGTATCTTAAATCTTGTTAATTTGTTGTCAAAGAAAATTTAATTTGTTTGAGATAATTTTCCTTGAATCAATGATATCTAACACAACACAACACCAACAAAAAAAAAAAGTTCCTAGTTATTATTAATTACTATAAAAATAAAATTATTAAATATATAAAGTGTTTTTGCTCATTTTAAATATATAATTTATTTAGATCTTTGCCTAATGCATATGGGATACAAAATTCAATAGTGTTCAAGAATTTTTTTGATACAAATAATGTTAAATTCAAAATAATATCATCTCCAAAAATATGATTCAATTCAAACTAAACTTACAACTAGACAAATAACTCGATCTTTAGACAAATTTATTTTTAGCTTCAAATTTTTAAATTTTTGTTATTTTTTCTTTCGGTACTTTGATTAAAAAACCTTAGTGAACTCTAGCCTTCTTTCAAGAATTAAGTTGCTTTTTCTAAAGTGTGAAATAGTGATTTTATCATTTTATGCATTATGTAAATAAAGTGTTCGATTCTGTTGCTCCATGAGGCAAGAGGTGCATTAGGCTTGGAACTTGGGCTTGGTCTCGTCGACAACATACTACCACGTTCCCACCAAGATTGCATGACATGCACGTATCAAGGCACTGCCACGTACTTACACATGTCAATTTCAATTTATGTTCGGTTCACAAATTTATACAACTCAGAAAATTTTCTTAGATTTTGTTTTCTTTCAAGCCAAACATGTCCACCGCAATCAATCTCATGAAATTGTCCATTCATATCAAGCACAGCTAAAATTCCTTTCAACCCTGATAAAACTATCACCATGGCGGCTACTAGCTGAAAGTAAAAACCCAGATGTTGAATTCAGGAGCCCACAGGAAGTTCACTCAGGGCCATACTATAGGCCTCCTTCGGTTCCGCCAGAGGTCCCTGAGATTTCCAGGACTCCTGAAGTGGACAGAGATCCTCCACCACTTGGTCGTCCCAAGCCTGACCCTGGCCCAGATTTTCCAAAGCCCCCACTGAGACCTCCCATTATAAGAGAACGTCGAATTACCGACGGAATCTTTACCGACGGAATACTTTCGTCGGTAATGTTTTTACCGACGGAAAATTAAGAATTATCAACGAAATTTCGTCGGTAATGTTTCGCTCATTACCGATAGATAATTTAAACATTACCGACAGACACTTCACATTACCGAAAATATTTAACGACCAAATTGATCCGTCGGTGAAATCCGTAGGTAATATTTTGGTGGGAACAACTTAGATTCCAGCGAAATTATTATCAACGGATTTACGTATATTACCGACGGACTATTTCGTCGATAAAAAAATGGCACAGATTCTAATATGCAATAAATAAAGAGTTAAAACAAATAAAAAATGAAAATAAAACCTGAACGGTCAAAATAAATTACCAACGGAATTTCCATCGGTAATAAACATGTTTCGTCGGTAATGATATACATACGGATTAGCTTAATACCGACGGATGAAATTTGAATGACCACCAAAATTTTTACCTACGAAATTTCTGTCGGTAATGTTACAATTCCGTCGGTAATGTTCTCGGGCATAATTAAATGCCCAAGACTCCTTTTCTTCTCATTCTTTCTTTTCTCTCTTTCCCTTTTCCTTATTTCCCTTTTCTGTTCCCGACCCCCTACCCAAGCCCCCCGCCGTCCATCATCCAATGTAAGTCTCTTATCTCTTCCTCTCTTTTCTTTTCTTTTCTCTTCTCTCTCTCTCTCTTCTCTCTCTCTTGACTATTTTTTGAAACAATAAATTAACATATTTCTTTGTTTTTTGCAGATTTAGGTTGGATATCTCATTCTCCATCAGATTAAATTGTAAGTATTTTTCTTATTTAAAATTTTTTTAAATTTCAAAAATATGTTTTAATTAAATAAGTTTATTCATTTTATTGTTATTTATTAATGTTATTGTTATTTGTTAATATTTGGACTTTGTTATTGTTATTTGTTATTTGATAATTTTCAAAATTATGTTTTAAATAAATATATTTGTTTAATTGTTTTTTGTTATTGTTGTTTATTAATGTTATTATTGTTTGTTAATATTTGAACTTTGTTATTTGTTATTTGTTAATTTTCGAAATTATGTTTTAAATAAATATATTTGTTTAATTGTATGTTATATTTTCAAAATTTTATTTAAAATGGAAAATTATTTGTTATTGTTAAATTATAAAATTGTAATGGTGGATAATATTGTTGTTCTCTCTCTTCTTTTAATTTCGTTTTTTGATTTTTGGTTTTTGATATTGTTTGAAAATATTAAGAGTTTTCATTTTTGTAGTTAAGTTGGAGCCACCGTTGTTGCCGTCCGATCATCTCCCACGAGCCACCACCGGCGCTGCCACCGCCGAAATCGTCCGACCACCGCGCTTGGGTATGAGTTGTTTTTTCTCTATGATTTATGGCATTGTTAATGTGTATATTGTTGAAATTGTTTTCTGTATATTGTTGAGTTGAAATTAAAATTGTTAATATGTATATTGTTGATATTGTTAATGTGTATATTATTGAAATTGTTAATGTGTATATTGTTGAAATAATAGTTTATTTATAATTATAATTTAAAAAGATAATATTAAAAAGTATATAAAATTGTAATATAAGAAGAAGAAGAAGAAGATATGGAAAAAATCTTAGGTTGTTTACTTATAATATATATATATAGTAATTTAAAAAGATAATATTATTGAAATTGTTAATGTGTATAATTGTGTAGGAGGTAGAATAAATAAAACTTTATTTATAATATATAGTAATTTAAAAAGATAATCAATTGCATGTTGTTATTTTATTCTTGTGTTATTGTATTGTCCATTGTTTACTTAGGCTTAGAGAATAGAGCACGATAAATCATGGATGTATAGGCGGTTGGACGACTCTCAATATATTAGTAATAAGTATTTGAATGGAGTTGAAAAATTCTTAGATTTTGCATATGCTCACAGCGAGTACGTAAAGGATAATAGAATTAGATGCCTTTGTATGAAATGTTAGAATAATCGGTTTGTAGAAATTGATTATGTGCGTAAACACTTGTATTATAGAGGGTTTAAGGAGAATTACTATATTTGGGATGTATATGGTTAAAGCCATCAAGGTCAGTCATCAAGGATGCATAATGATGAAGTCGAGACGAGAAGTGATGATGAAAGAGATAATCCTTAAGCTAGAATGGTTATGGATGCTCTAAATCCGAATATGAATTTAGGTGGTAATTACAATGTTGACGAGACAATGGTTCAAGATGATCAACCGAATTTAAGTTCAAGAAACTTTTATTCGTTGTTGAACCAAGCAGATGAACCGTTGTGGTCAGGATGTACAAAACACACAACTTTATCTGCTGTGTCACAACTTTTAGATGTGAAGTCTGAATTTAACATGAGTGAATCGTGTTTCAATCGTTTGATGATTATGATAAAAGGGATGTTGCCAGAAAGTGATAATTTACCTGATAATTTTTATCGAATGAAGAAGAAGATGACCAAATTTGGACTTCACTATCAGAAGATACATGCATGCAACAACAATTGCATGTTGTTTATAATAAATTGGTTGACTTAGGATTTTATTCTGTATGTGGCCATCCTCGTTATAAACCAAGCAAATCAAGTGTTAGAAAGTTTAAGAGAATTCCTTATAAGATTCTTCGTTATTTGCCATTGATTCCGAGACTTCAAAGACTATATATGTCAACGGTTACAGCTGAGAATATGACATGGCATGCGCAAAATTGAAGGGATGATGGAGTGTTGAGACACCCTGTTGATGGTGAAGCATGGCAAGACTTCAATCGTACACATCCGTCTTTTGCAGGGGAATCTCGAAATGTCAGATTGGGTTTGTGTGCAGTTGGGTTTTGTCCGTTTACTCATGGAGCGAAACCGTACTCTTGTTGGCCGGTAATTCTTTGTGTATATAATTTACCACCATGGATGTGTATGAAGCAACCATATTTACTTCTTAATATGGTAATTTCGGGTCCGAATAGTCCATCACATAATATTGATGTTTTTCTCAGACCATTGATAGATGAGTTGAAATTATTGTGGAATCATGGTGTTCCGAGTTATGGTGGGTGTAGGAAACAAAATTTTATATTTAGAGATGCATTATTATGGACGATTAATGATTTTCCTGCTTACGGCATGTTATCAAGATAGAGCACACACGGTCGATTGGCTTGTCCTTATTGCATGGAAGAAGTTAAGTCATTCAGATTGCATTATGGCAGGAAATCCTTTTTTTTTTCTTCTCATCGGCAGTTCTTACTTTTAAATCATCCTTTTAGAAGACAAAGAGATAAATTTTGTCGAAGAGTTGAGCATGATTCTCCAATTGAGCGATTATCTAGTGAGGTAATTCTGGAAAGGATAGATAGCATTCTGAATATCACATTTGGGAGTAAATTATGTGAAGAGAAGTTGATTGGATTCAGAGAATATCACAATTGGAAGAAAAAGAGTATTTTTTGGGAGTTACCTTATTGGCATACCAATCTCATTCATCATATTTTGGATGTGATGCATATTGAGAAAAACGTATATGATAATGTGTTTAACACAATGATGGATGTGAAAGGCAAAACAAAAGACAATATAAAGGCCAGAATGGATTTACCGTTACTTTGCAAACGGTCGGAATTAGAATTGGTGAAAAGCAATGGAAAAAACGTACAAGCCTAAAGCCAGTTACACATTAAGACTTCCCGATTTGGTACTTGGATAAAAGAATTAAGACTTCCCGATGGATTTGTCTCGAATATCGGCCTTTGTGCAAATATGGTTGATGGGAGGTTTTATGGTATGAAAAGCCATGACTGTCATATTTTTATGCAGCAGTTATTTCCAATAGCGTTTCGAGATTTGGTACCTAACACAATCTGGTATGCAATTACTGAGCTTTCTCATTTTTTCAGAGACTTATGCTCTACAGAAATTCATTGTGAACCAGATGAAATTGTTGGAAACCAATATTGTTGAGACCATTTGCAAGTTGGAAAAAATATTTCCTCCAGCCTTTTTTGATTCAATGGGACATTTGCCTATTCATCTACCTTATGAGGCAAAAGTTTGTGGACTTTTCCATTATCTTTGGATGTATCCATTCGAAAGGTAATTAACAAAGAATGTACGTAATTTTTTACATTATTTACTTTATTGAATTGAACATTTGTTAATTTAGTATTCGAATCTGAATCTTAGATTTCTACATCATCTAAAAAGAAAAGTGAAAAATCTCGCATGTGTTGAAGGGTCAATAGTTGAGGCGTATATAATGGAAGAAATTTTATCGTTCTGTGCCTTATACTTTGAACCAAATGTTGAAATAATATTTAATCGGGTGCCCCGAAATGATGATGGAGGAGATGCCGATCCCATGGGACGACTCTCAGTTTTCACACATGAAGGGAGATCTTTTGGTCCGAAAAAACGAAGGCTCGTTACTTAGAGCCCGATGAGTACGATGCAACTGAATTATATGTATTAATAAATTGCGAAGAAGTCCTACCTTATATTGAGTAAAAGATTTATTGTTCTCTCAAATATTAATTGTGAAACTACGTTATATAATTAAATTAGAGAAACTCATTATGTATCCAATCATTTTAGGGTGTTTGATGAGATAGTGAAAATCGATGCACCGAAAATTACTGATGGTGAGTTAGAGACAGTCCGTGCAGGTAGATTTAGAAAATGGTTTAAGGAATACGTAAATATTCTTTAATTTCTATGTTCCGCTAATGCTTGATACAATTTGATATTGAATATAATATTGTTTTTCGTTTTCCGTTCACCGTTCATATATAGGTTCAGCAAGATTCAAGTCAACATAACTCTCGTATAGTTGAGTTATCTTATGGTCCAGGACATATGGGTTGGTGTTATTCTGGATATTTCGTTAATGGTTTCAAGTTCCATACTTTAGATTATGGAAAAAATAAAAAAAACATGAATAGCGGTGTATGCGTTAAAGGCGACTGTTATAACGATTCTTCGCATGACTTTTATGGAATGTTGTTAGACATTGTGGAGTTAAAATATTTTGGTGTGGGAAATCGGTTCGTACTTTTTAAATATCGATGGTTTGATACGGATAAAGGAATTCGGGTAGATCCTCATAATAGGCTTGTTGAAATAAAGTATAGGTCAATACTTGCTTGTAATGAACCTTTTGTTTTAGCTCATCAATGTCAATAAGTGTATTACAGTTCTTATCCACCGAATAGAAGAGAACGTCGAGACTGGTGGGCTGTGTTCAAAACAAAGGTTAGGAGTAGGTTTGACATTGGATCTCGTGCAGGAGAAATAATTGATCTAAACGAAGGGGTTTATCAACAAATGGATGTGCCTACTCCCACCATTGTAACATATTCAGAAGATCTTGACAATCCTCAACTTTTGATTCATGGTGATTTCGAAGAAGTAATCATTAATATTCAAAGAACAAATGAAGAAGAAGAAGAAGAAGAAGAAGAAGAAGAAGAAGAAGATAAACATGAAGATGGAGAAGTAGATTATGATGACAGCGATGATAATGATGCTGATGAAAACGACGAGAATGATAATGATTAGAAAGTTAATATTATTTATTTATTTTGTAATTGCATGATCTGTCAAGTAATATATTTTATATGTGTATGCAATATATATATTTACTAATAAATTTAATATTTTTTATTTTCCAGATAAAATGCGAGGAGAAGGGCGTAAAACTAAAATGCAGAAGAAACGGAGTTCTATGTGGGATACATTTGAATATTATTTTATTTATATTTTTACGAATTTCATTTTATTGTTAATGGTGTAATTATATAAATTTTGCATTTTATTTGAAAAACTATTTTAATAATTTATTTCTTAAATATTTATTTGTTAATTTTTTTTTTGAAAAAATAATTACCAACGAAATGGTAAATGACATTTACCAACGGATTATTCCATCGGTAAAGAAAATTACGATAGAATAGTTCCGTTGGTGATAAAATAATACCGACGAAATATTTCGTCAGGAATATTCCGTCGGTAAAGAAAAACAATACCGACGGACAATTCTGTCGGTAAAAATCTGTCGGTAGAGTTTCTTTACCTATAGATTTTTTTTACTGACCGAATTAGTATCATCGACTTAAGTATCACTGACAGACTTTTTTGACGGAGTTTTTCGTCGGTAAAATGTATCACCGACGGAAAGTAGACTTTTACCGATGGATTATTCCGTCGATAAAAGTCCGTCCTCTTGTAGTGTCCTCCAACTAGTCCTGAAGTTCCTGTCCCACCACCTGGTAGGGTGCCGCCACCTGAAGTGGACCCTCCTCTGCCACCTGATCTTGTTCTGCCGCCATCAAGACCCCCAGATTATGTGCCACCACCGTCTATACCTCCAGATATTCCAACACCGAGAACCCCTCCAGATATTCCACCAACTAAAGGTCCATATCTTTTGTTTTCTAGCGAGGAATTAAAACTTGTTTTAATATATCTTTTGTTTTCTGTGGTAATACAATGGATTCCATTTCCATATTATCACCAAACAAAAGGAAAAGAGAAGAGAAGGAATTAATTCCATCTTTTAAAAAAAATATGCTTGATCTTATTGCCAATCTCCATATAAATGAAGGAACATAGCATTTAAAGACAAAAGAGTTCGGGTTAGTGACACTATGTTTCATACGTATATGGTCTATGTCTATCCCTTGTTTCAAATCTCTGTAATGACTTTTCAACTTTTATATTGTGTTTGGATTAAAGGGAAGGGGAGGACTAGGAGGGGAAGGAAAGAAAAAGGAAGGAAAGGATATTGTTTTTCGTTTGGATTTTATTTCAATTAAAATAAAATAACACCTCTTGATTTCTTTAAAATTTTTATTTTTCAATTTTCTCAAATTGAGGTAAAAGCTAGAGGTGGCAAAATGAACCCGAATCCGTTCAGAAAAACCCGAACCTGCTCAAACTCGATTTGACCAAAAAGTTAAAAACCTAAATCCAAAATGGCTCGAACCCGAAATGATCCGAACCCGAAAGGACTCGAACTTGAAAGAGCTTGAACCTGAAAAAACTCAAACCCGAAAAACCCGAGCTCGAAAAAATCCGAGCCCGAGCTCGAGATTGACCCGAACCTAAATTTAATACCAAAAATAAAAATTACCAAATTGTAATTAAATATTTTTTTTATAAAGCAAGAACTTTATTTATCAATTTTATTCTAATATCTTTTTTAATAATTCAATTAAAATTAAAATTTAATTTATATTTATATATATGATAAAATAGTAATTTTATCAAAAATAAAATTATATTTTGTACTTATAACTTTAAAGTCTCATATTTTCATGAATCTACCATCTAAAAATTCTAAACTCATGAAGATTTTAGAGATGTGAAATTTTTTTGACATAAAGTATTACTTGTCCTTTGTTTATATTATTGTAACACCCCCATCCCACATTGGAAAACTCTGAGGATCCGCTATGATATATATGTAGAGACTTAATCCCATACTTGTGAGGCGCCTTTTGTGGGATAAAACCGTGAGATTTTCGGGTTAAAGCGGAAAATACGTCGCAGGTTGGGTGCGGGTCTCCACAAATGGTATCAGAGCCAGGTTTCGATATTGGGACCTGTGGGTTATGGGCCCACCACGCTTTCGGTGCCTAATCTCAAAAATCCAAGTTCTCTTTTCTTTTATCGGGTTTTCTTCCCCTTTCTCTATTTTTTTTTTGTCCAACGTAAAAACTGTCGATAAGTTTCCTTTATTTTCTTTTTCTTTTATTTAAACCCTAATATTTTTAAAAAAAATTCTTGATGGGCTTGAATGACAAGGTCGTGGACTCTTAATTTTTGGGCTGGGTATTACAGTTATTTTAAGAGCGCCCTTATAATAGTATAATAATGTTTTCTATATATTAAAATTAATTAATAGCAATTCATTCATTTTAACTTATCTCTAGTATAATGGTATTTCTTATATTAAAAAATAGATAAAAACTACTTTTGAAAAAGATGTGTTGCTCTTTGCAACATATATATAATTTTCTTAGGCAGATTATCAAATTAAGTCATCAAATATTGATTTATAAAATTATCATATCTTTTTAAAATTTAAAAGTATTTAACATAATTAGTTAATTTAATTTTGTAATTGATTTATTATTTATTTTATTTTGGATAAGTATTGTTTAAATTATTATTATTATTTTATCACACTTGATATAATTTAAGATATAATTTACTTTTAGTACCTTATCATATCAAAATTCAAGATTGGTTTACTTGGTAATATCCTTACTAATAAGAGTTGAATGTTAGGTTCGATTCTTTACATAAACATAAATTTTTTACATTTTACAAATATTTTAACGGATAGTTGAATGTCAAGGTTCGTCCCTAAAAATCTCTTTTTGTAGTGAATATAAATTATAATATATTTACATGTTGAAATTCGAGTTCATCAAATCAAT
The DNA here is from genome assembly GCA_030761205.1 of Fremontodendron californicum. Classification (NCBI taxonomy): domain Eukaryota; kingdom Viridiplantae; phylum Streptophyta; class Magnoliopsida; order Malvales; family Malvaceae; genus Fremontodendron; species Fremontodendron californicum. Next base: position 19,976,728 of record JAULJL010000022.1, on the reverse strand, counting down.
TATTTTAAATATTAATATGATTCATTTATAATATATCATATTTTTTATAATAAATCATTTTAAAATTTTATTTTATATAAAAAATTATTTTTATATTCTTTTGGTGCTAACAAATATTGGTTTTAATAAATAAATATAATTAAAAATATCATATTATAATAAAAGGTTACTTTTTAAAAAAATAAAATATTTAATTTATTTTTAAAAGTAAATATTTAAATTTCGTAAAAATTGTTACATCTAACATAAAATAAAAATGATGTAAAACATACCTGAACCTGAAAAGGCCCGAACCTGAATAGATCCGAACCCGAATGGATCCGACCCGAACCCGCTCGAATCTGCCCCATTGCCACCTCTAGTAAAAGCAAGGAAAAGAAAATGATTAAATTTTTTAAGAGTTGAAAACTACTATTATACTTTTATTTTTTTTTTATTAATTTTTAAACATCAAAAAAGTTTGAAGAACTTATAAACGTAAATTAATATAAATGTTATCTTGTTAATCTGTTTGTAAAATTTAAAATTAGATGATATGATTTTTTTTATTTAAAAAATTAATTTTAAGAAAAAGATATGTGACAATTTTTTAATTTCAGAGATAAAAAATTCTGCTATCAATATATCAAAGATAGGGGTGTGCAAAAAAGTCAGAATACCGATTAAACCGAGAAAACCGACACGATTCAATTTTTTCGATTTTCGGTGACATAGGTTCGGTTGTTCGATTAAAAAGTGTTTAATTGGTCGGTTTGCGTTTTAAAATTTATAAATCGAATCGACTGATTAATCCGATAATAAATAAATAATATTATTAATAATAACTCATAACTCAACTCATAATATCTAAATCCCATCCAAACTCATATCCATAAATATAATAGAATCCAACCCATCAGCCAAATACAACCCAACATACCCAAATGCCAAATTCCCAATTCCCAATTCCCAACCCAAGCTCGTCCCCTTTTAACCCTTCTTCACTATTTCAGCCCCCTTTCTATTATAACTAGCAATATGAACGGTGAACCAGCAACAGTAGGCCAACAATGAAGCAAATTGTAAAAGTAATCAAACATGTCCACTGACGACCCAAACTCCTTCAGGCCGAGACGGACAAAAGCAGACTCGGACGACTCCGACTTCTTCTCCAAACTTTCTTCCTCTATGGACTTCTTCACCTTCTGTTTTTTAGATACCTCATCGCTTTCTTCTCCGTCTTCTTCTCTCCCGCACTTCGAGTTTGAGTCACCGTTGTTGACTCCATGGCGTCGTCTCAGTTATCAGGGTTTTGGGCGGGCAAGCCAAGGGTTTCGAGATCCATGTCTTTAGTTGGTGGGTTAGTCTCGGTGGGCTTTGTTGATGCCTCTTTCTCCACCATTGAGGAAGCTAAAACTTAGGAACTGGGGGCAACTGGAACCATCAAAAGTAAAACCGAAATAACAGACCGAGCTGAACCGATTAAGTTCGTTTCGGTCGATTCGATTTGAGGTTTTTTTTCGAACAGTTCGGTTGGTTTTATGAGTTTAGTTTATTTAATCGGTAATTGATATTTTAAAATCGAACCGATCGAATTCTCACCCTTAATCAAATCAAAGATGAACTCAAAAGGGAAATGTTAACAAATGCTACACCACTTTATATGTCCATGGATCTCGTGATATTATTTTATTGATAATTTTATTAATAATTTCAATTTTGAAATATATTTAAAATGATTAATTTTTAATATCTATATTATATATAAGATTTTTAAATAAAAACTCAATTATTAAAAAAAAATAATAAATTTATATTATTAATTTTTAAAAACAAAACTATTTTACTTACTTTTTTTTCTTTCTTTTGAAAAATTTAATGGTACTAGTTAAAAAACTTCTTTGTTTCACCTTTTTTTTATTTATTTAATTTTTGTTATTTTTTCATCACCCACGAATAGATGTGTCCTAATAATCTATACTAATATAATGAGAATAATTGAATTGGTATCATGAGTCAACTCGACACAAACTCAATCACTGAAATTATTTAAAATAATAATATTAGGGATAATTATATATTTTTTATTTAATTTTTTTTTAAAAATACTCTCATATATCTAAAAAAATCTACTTTTATCATAAATTATTTAACTTTTTCTCTCTTCAAAAACATTTTTTAATAAAAAATTACAATTTAAACGCTGCCACGTGTCAAAAATCTCCCTTTAATTTACTTTTCACAGTTTAAAATGCAGGTAAATCTGTTAAAACTGAACCACATCTCACCTTTCCTTCAATCCCACGAAATTAATTATTAAAAAATAATAAAAAAGAAAAAAGAAAAAAAGAGTAAATCTCTCTGAATCACGCGCTAACTTCAAAAAGGTTTTAAAGAGAGTCCCAACTCCCAGCGTTCTATATCTTCGCTCTCATAGTTCCACTTCACTCTCCAACCCCCCCCCAACCCAAAATGGCCTCTATCTCACGCGCCACTTTACGCACCTCCAGTCCTCTCCCTTCCGACCTTCATAAGCACGCGCTCATTTCCGCACCAAATACAGTTGATCAAAGAAGAAGAAGAAGTAGGACATGTGTTAGTAGTTTATAATGTTGGTAGGTAACGAATCTTATATTATATAGAAAAGTCAAGCTTATAGAGTTTATTAAACAATTAATTTTATTATAATTATTATAATTTCAGAATAATTAAATTTTGAAAATTATAATTGTTCATGATTAGTTGTTTTATAAAGACACAACTCTTATATTGTAAAGTTGTCTTGTAAAGACATATCTTTTACGAGTAAAGTTGTCTTGTAAAGATATAACTTTTACATGTAAAGTTATCTTGTAAAACAACACAACTCTTACAAAAGGGTATCTCATTGAAAGATATATATGTTCGTTATCTATATAAAGGATTTTTCTGTTCAATCATTTTCATTATTCTGCTTAGAGTGTTGAAGGCTTTGTTGTATCTTGGAGGCATATTAAAGCCTTAAGGAAAGTGTTCTACACGCTTCAAAGTCATTTTACTTTACTAATATTATTTTTCTTTTCTTGTTTCATTCTGTATTTTCCAACAACATGTCTGACAGTTGTTAGAGTCGTTGATGGCGGCGATTCGTACCTCGGTATGTGGAGGAAAGCGGTGGACAGGGAAAGGAAGGAAATCGAGTTTCAAAAACTTGCCCAGTGGTGTGGTCTTCCTGGTGTCAAGCTCCTGCAGAAATACAAAGCAGAAGAGAAGCAGAAAATGTAACAGAATAGAGAGAAGGAAATAGAGAGAAGGAGAGAAAGAGAGAGAGAATATTATTATGTGTAATTTTTTGTATATCCTTGAAGTCATGATGTATGAGTATATATACTGACATTGTGCTCATTCCTATGCAATGATTGCTGAACGTGTGACTCTGCAGCATAACCACAGCACAACCACTAACAATACTAACCTGTACTGCCAACTGGCCATGTAACTAACCTTAACTAACTTTGAAAGAGAATTAATTATTCTTAATCCTACTTTAGTTAAGCTACTAATCTGGTCCATATCATGTTCCCCATCTTCAAAACATCATTGTCCTCAAGGATGGAAGTTAGGAAATAAGGCTTGTAACCCTGACCAGCAGACCCAAGTTGAGTCCTCAAGGAAGCTATTTTTCCAGAGACTTCAGTGATTGCTTGCCCATTCTTCTTACAGAGGCGTCTATCCAGCACGCTGATTGGCTCCTTTACTAGCAACCCATCATCATCTAGCAAGGGCAGCTGAGACTGTACTGGTTCCTTACCCACATGTTTCTTGAGTTGGGAAACATGAAACACAGGGTGTATTTTAGCTCCTGCAGGCAGTTCAAGTCTGTAAGCCACAACCCCAATCCTTTCCAGCACCTTATAAGGCCCAAAAAAATGAGCAGCTAACTTCAAGCATTTTCTGTTAACCACTGAGCATTGCCTATAAGGCTACAACTTGAGGTATACCCAGTCATTCATCTCAAAAACCCTATCTGACCTGTGCTTATCTGCCTGTTGTTTTATCCTGTTCTGTGCACGTTTGAGATGGAATCGTAGAAGTTGAATTGCAGCCTCACGAGCTTGTAAACTATGATCTACAGCTTCCACAAAAAAGAAACCAACCAAATAGGGCAAGTGAACTGGGGGGGTTGTCCGTAAACAGCCTGATAGGGGGTAGTTTGAATGCTGGTATGAAAGGTCGTGTTGTACCACCATTCAGCCAATGGTAACCATTTGCACCAGTCCCTGGGCCTTTCCCCTGTCATACACCTTAAGTAGGTCTCCAGTCCTATATTAACAACTTCAGTTTGGTCGTCTATTTGTGGGTGATACGAAGTACTCAGCTTGAGTTTGGTTCCCATCAGATGAAACAGTTCTTGCCAGAACTTGCTGATGAACACTCGATCCCTGTCAGATACAATACTGGTGGGTAATCCATGGAGCTTGTAAACATGATTTAGAAACAACTGAGCCACTGTTAAAGCAGTATAGGGATGAAATAATGCTAAGAAATGACTGTATTTACTCAACTGATCAACAACCACCAGAATAACATCCTTGCCATTAGAGCTTAGCAACCCTTCTATGAAATCCATAGAAATTTTAGACCAAATCCTCTCGGGAATAGGTAATGGCTGTAATAAACCAGGGTAAGCTGCTGAGTCGTATTTGAATTGCTGGCAGGTAGAGCATTCCTTGATGAACTGGTGAACATGCTTCTTAAGTCCTTTCCAGTAGACTACACTAGACAACCTCCTGGTGGTGGCATTGACACCAGAATGCCCACCTTCAGCTGAATTGTAAAAGTAAGCTATCAGATCAATTTGCAACTGTTTGTCTGACCCAATCACCAGTTTTCCCTTCCTTTGAAGCTGATTGCCCTGCCAACTGTACTTTGAACTGGAATTAACGCCCTGCTTGAGCTTATGTATCTGATGAATGAATTTGGAATCGTTTATCCAGGAATGTTGGATTCTATTAAATAAATCACTACTGACATTAGACACTGCATACAATTCTATTGAAGGTTTTCGAGATAAAGCATTAGCTGCGTTGTTAGAAATTCTCGTAGTTATAGCCCATCATTTTCACAACCCATAACTGTTGAGTAGGGGTCACCGTACGTTGATCCAGAAGAAATTTGAGGCTTTAATGATCTATTTTTATCAAGAAGTGCCTGCCAACAAGATATGAGTGCCATTTCTTTACAGCTGCTAAGATTGCTAGCATCTCTTTGTCATATACGGACAATGCTTGATGTTTCAAGGAAAGGGCTCGACTGAAATATGCCACAGGTTTACCTTCTTGACTCAGAACTGCACCAATGCCCTCTTGAGCAGCATCTGATTCAACAACAAACAGAAGTTTGAAATATGGGAGTGCCAACACAGGTGCGGATGTCAATGCCTATTTGAGCTGTTGGAATGCCTCTTGTGCAGCCTCATTCCAAGAAAAAGCTCCCTTCTTCAATAGTTCAGTCAGTGGTCTGGCTAGAGTACCACACCCTTTTATAAAACGCCTGTAATAACCACTAAGTCTTAGAATCCTCTAAGTTCCTTGACTGCTTTAGGAGTGGACCAGTTGACTACCCTATCAATCTTTTTAAGATCCATGGCAACACCTTGCTGACTTATAATATGCCCCAGGTACTCAATCTGTGATGCAGCAAAGGCACATTTAGAAAGCTTCACAAATAGCTGATTCTGCAGTAAAAGCTCAAACACTAACTAGAGATGCTGTAAGTGAGAACTCCAAGTGGGGGAATAGATAAGGATGTCATAAAAAAAAAAAACAAGAACACACTTCTTCAAGTGAGCCTGAAAGATGTGGTTCATGAGGCTTTGGAAGGTTTAGGGTGCATTGGTCAAGCCAAATGGCATCACCAAAAACTCAAAGTGACCATGGTGGGTCCGGAAAGCTATCTTATGAATATCAGTCTCCTTCATACGAATCTGATGGTAACCAGACCGTAAATCCAGCTTAGAGAAAAAGCTTGCCCCCGATAACTCATCCAACAATTCTTCAACTAGGCGAATGGGAAACTGATCCTTGATGGTCAAGTGGTTGAGCTGCCTATAATCTATACAGAGTCTCCAAGACCCATCATTTTTCTTCACAAGTACCACAGGGGAGGCAAAGGCACTTTGACTATCTCTGATAACCCCAGCAGTCTTCAATTCTTCAACAATCTTTTCGATCTCATCCTTTTGGATGGTAGAATATCTATAGGGTCTCACCTTGACCACTTGGGATTCATCACTAAGGAGAATCTGGTGATCCTGAGCTTTCTTGGGTGGTAGTGCTATAGGAACACTGAACAGGAAGTCATATTGATCCAACAACTGAGCAAGTGCCAATGGTAAGGATGTATCAAACGGCTGCTTAACAGTGACAGCCGAGTGTGAAGTCTCATGAGTTTCAGTCAGCATGAGAGTACAATTACCCTTTCCCACTGCTTGAGAGAGCTTAGATAATTGCTGCTTGGAAGCCACATGAACTGCCCCTGCTTGTAACCCTTGTAACTGTACCCAAGAGTTGTTGTAGGAAAACCCCATTGTCAAGGCAGTGAAGTCCCAAACAATTGGTTCTAATGTTAGCAACCACTGAACACCCAAAAGTAAGTCACAACCTCGGAGAGGTAACACATAAAAGTCTGTGAACTGAGTCAGCCCTTGTGCTTGCCATCTGAGATTACTACATACTTTCCCTGTACTCAAACCTTCCCCATTAGCAATGGTTACCGTATTTACAGGTATCAACTGAGTCTGGTGACTGGTCAATGAAATTGTTAGTAATGCCTGAATCCACCAAGATAATGATAGACTGGTTTTTTATCTTTCCCTTGATGCTCATTGTCTGAAATCCAGTTGTACCAGCTAATGCATGTAGAGAGATAGTCCTGTCACCAATAGGAGGTTCTTTGGCAGGTAGTTATTCTATAGTCTCGACATAGTCTACAAACTCTTCCCCTTCTAATTCTTGTTCCTTTGGTTCTTCTACTAAAATCTGGTACAATCGAGATCTAACACATTTATGCCCCAGTATGTACCTATTACCACACCACATACATAACCCTCGTTTCTTCCTTTCTTCTCGCTCTTCCCTGGTAGGTATTCTATTGGGTTTTTGTGTGATGGAATCTGGTTGAGTCATTGTGTTTCTGTTGGTAGGGAATGTTTTTGGTTTAAAAGAGAAATTTGGTTGTGGTAACAGACCCTTAGGAGTAGGCAACAAAGGTGGTAAGGTACTATTCATGTTAGTTGGACTATATTTGGTTAAGGCATTGGCCGGGGGTTGCAATGGAGGTGCAGTTGGGGGGTTCTTATAAGGAAGGTGTGTTTTCCTAGGAAGGTTGTACATCATAGTCTCCACTTGTTTGGCTAAATTCAAGGCATGCGTGAAGTCTTTAGGAAAGAACAACCTAACAAATCTAGCAATATTAGGTTTTAAATTGCTAAGAAAAACACTTAGAGAGTACTCATCTGAAAGTTGAAGAAGATTCAGTAATGCTTCAAACTCCTCATAGTAGTCCTCCACAGTACCAGTCTGAGACAAGCTTACCAAATCTGATATTGGGTCGTATACTCTGTGTCTCCAAACCTGGCCCTCATCTGTAACAGGTAATCTTCCCATTTGACTTCCCTCAGAGGAACCTGTTGCTTCATGTAACGTTGATGCCATTGAAGTGCATTGCCTTCTAGGTGAATCATCACCGTCTAGACTTTGTCTTCTGGAGGGGTGTCAACAGCTTCAAAGAACTGCTCCACCTTAAGCTGCCATCCCAAGAAGTCATAGCTATTGAAATGGGGGCGTTCCAACTTGATACGTTTGCAGAAGGTTTTCATCTGATCCATAGCTGTGAGGTGATTGTCACTTTCCTGGATCAGGGGAAGCTTAGATTGAGATTTGGTTGCAACCTGGCTTGAATCTCCAGCTTCCTTCCCATTATCAGCATTGGATCCACTCTCCACGATCTCAGAGAACCGTTTGCCCATAGAGATTTCTTCCATCCGAATCATCATGATTTCCATCCTCCTACCCAGATCAGCACCCATTTTTTCAATATCGGATCGCAACTCTATCCGTAACTGTTCAGCAGTGTTTCCCAGTTTTGAATCCCATTTCTTTATTTCTTTTTGCAGGGTGGTGAGATCTCGTTGCAACCTTGTCATCATGCTGTCAGTCATGTCCGATTCACGGTGGCTCTGATACCAAATGGTGTGGTCTTCTTGGTGTCAAGCTCCTGCAGAAATACAAAGCAGAAGAGAAACAGAAAATGTAACAGAATAGAGAGAATGAGAGAAAGAGAGAGAGAATATTGTTATGTGTAATTTTTTGTATATCCTTGAATTCATGATGTATGAATAAATATACTGACATTGTGCTCATTCCTATGCAATGATTGTTGAACGTGTGACTTTTCAGCATAGCCACAACACAACCACTAACAATACTAACCTGTATTGCCAACTGGCCATGTAACTAACCATAACTAACTGCCAACTGGCCATGTAACTAACCATAACTAACTTTGAAAGAGAATTAATTATTCTTAATCCTATTTTACTTAAGCTATTAATCTGGTCCATATCACCCAGAATTTGGCTAAGATCGATGATGATAGCGACGGCGGTAATGGTGAGAATGAAGAGGTTATGGAGAAGAAGAACGAGGAGTTTCAGAAGATTCAGGAAACTCCGAAGGAGGAAAGGGATCGAATTCAGAGAATGCAAGTAATTGATCGTGCCGCGGCTACGATTGTGACGGCTCGCTCCATTGTCAAGAAGAAAGATTCTTCTCCGACAAAAGAGGATTCCAACAACGAAAATGGAAAAACAATTAGAGTTCAAGAAGAGGGTACGAACTAAAATCTTTATATTTTTAATTTTAAATTGCTATTTATTTCTTCTTCTTTTTTTTCTTAATAAAATGGTTTAAGTTTGAAGTCTCTTTTTACTTTATGTGGGATATCATTTTGTTGAGGGACATTTCTTGGAAGCAAATGAAAGAATCTGAGAAGCTTTTTATCTTTTTTGAGTGGTAAAATGAAAGGAATTTCTTTGCTTAACAAGGAAAATAAAAAAGGAGAGGCAAAGCTTCCGTATTTGAGGATGTGAAAAACTAAATATACTTTTCTATGTGAAGCAAGCAACATTTACATTTAGTAGCTAGCAGTCAACATATTTTCAATCTTAAGTAAAAGCAAGTTTCCCATATTTTCAATCTTAAGTAAAAGCATTGTTTCCCTCTTATCATTGCTAGTATTTGAAACAAGATCTTTGCTAATTTTATCTTTGGCACTTAGCTACTGATAATTTTCTAGGAACCCAAAGGAGGAATGATCATCAGAGTTCAATTTGTACTTTGTAGTCAAATTATTAATATGAGTTTTTGTTAAATTTTAGTAGGCAATGTTGTTATAGGAAATTGAATTTTAATTTAACAGGAAAGCAAAGTGGGAATTTTTTTTGTTACTGGGTCGAGAAATTCTGGAAATGGAACACCTGGTCCAGATTTTTGGTCCTGGATACCTCCTCAAAGTACTGATAAGATTTCGGATGATATGGATGGGTTGCAGACTGCTAGACAAACTTCAGAGTATCCAATTTTGAGCAATCTGATTTTAGAGAAAGATCGGTCTATTAGTTTCCTTTCTATTCCTTTTGAGAGTAAAGCTTATGAGACCACCCACAATCCTCAGCCTTTTCACTCATTGGTAGCGGTTGATAAAACAAAAGCATCTGAACTTGCTGTGGAAAAGACTTCTTCAAAAGAGGAACATGACCTTGAAGTAGAATTTTCTGCACATGCTGCAGAAGCAGCTGATGCCCTTCATAAGGCCAAAGAATTGTCATCCCAAGGAATCAAACCAGATGGAACGAGATGGTGGAGGGAAACAGGAATTGAGCAAAGACCTGATGGTGTGGTTTGCAGGTGGACAATGATCAGGGGTGTTAGTGCTGACCAATCTGTTGAGTGGCAAGAGAAGTACTGGAAGGCTTCTGATGAGTTCGATTACAAGGAACCAGGTTCTGAGAAATTAGGACGTGATGCTTCTGGAAATGTTTGGAGTGAAAACTGGAGAGAATCGATGTTGCAGGTCAGTAAAAACCAGGGATTCAAATAGCGGTGGCGTAGCGGTGTCGCAGCCGCTATTTCGCGGTAGCGGCACTGCCCGCCACCGCTAATCACTTAAAATCGGTTGTGAAAAAAATCACATAAAAAGCAACCGATAGCGGCCGCGAATAGCTCCGTAACGGAAAATAAAGGCCATAACGGACCGTTATTTCCATTTCTCGTTCAAAAACTATCGGACAAAAACTTAAAAAACTCAAGAAAAAAAAAACTTGAATCAAGTATCAACAGTAAACACAGCTCAACAACTCACACTTCTAGACGTTAGCCAGTCCACGAAAGACAGAACATAACAGATAAAAAAAAAATCACAACCCCTCAAGGGTTAAAATCGAAGATCAAACTGAATCAAAATCAAATCCAATAAAAAATTCAAGCAAGGTTTAAAATTACATGTATTCTTTTTATTTCTGCATTTGCAATTTGTTCAGGGGAGACGAGAAAGACACTGTCATGGCTGAGGGTTGAAGGCTTGAAACCTTGAATGAAGGCAAGAGGAGCCAAAACAGGACTGAGGCTGACTAGAGTGGCGGCGACAATGACTGCTGGCGTGGGATGAAGACATGGCAGGAGAGGCCAAAACAGGGGAGTGGCGTGGGTGAGTTGATGGCCGAGATGAGGGACTAGGGAGGCTGCTGGGCTGGCGCGGGTGGGCAGTGGCTAGCAACTAGCAAGGGGTTTGCTTGAAGAAGGAAGCTGCTGTTTCAATTTTTGGTCTGTAAGAAAAGGAGCGGCTGTAGGAAAGGAGAAAAGAGTAGAAGAAGAAAGAGAGTAGGGTTCTTAACAATCCTTTATTGTGGTGTCCAAAACGGTAACGTTTCGACTTTTAATGTATTTTAACGGACCATGTCTCACAAGTCACAATGGCCAAGGGGCATATTTTCATTTAAAAAAAAATACATTAATTGTAGAATTTGTTATGTGATTTACTAATCTTTGATTTTCAATTTAGATTATTATTAATATTTTTTTGGTATTTGTATTATTGTTAATCTAATTTTTTTTAACTAACTAATAATTAAAGGTGTCATGCATTATATAATAATTGAAAATAATTTGTGAGAACAATGTTAACTATTTAATGTAGTGAAAAATCAAATTATTTGATTGAGTGTTTTACAATATATTAAGGATTAAATATTAGTACATCTAATGTAGATTGAGTTTTTAATAATGAAAAAAATAACATAATCAATAATATTTCTACATGTATGTTTAGAATAGGTTTAAATTGAAAATCAAATTTATTTTGCTTATATTATAAATATAATGGCATTCCTATTTATCTATTTCTCTTATAAAATTATAAATTTCTAATATAACAATTAATCATATTTTAATTTTGTTTAATTATAAGTTCATTTTGATTTTATACAAACCATCAAGCATGCCACCAATTGAAGACTCTTCGGACAAAAGAATAGAAGGTGCAGCAAATGATTATATGTGTTGCCATTTTAAAACATTGTCCAAATATGATGTGTAAACTTTGTGGCTTTACATTATTTTTTTAAGTTTTTAATATTATTAAATACGAATAATTAACATTTAATATGTTCTACTTTGTTCATTACTAAAATTCGTATAAATTCATAAATAAGAATAAGTATTTTCTATATATAAATATTTGACTATAATAACAAAAAATTATGAATAAGTTGTTATAAACTAAATACTTTAAAAATAAATTAAAAAGAGTTTTTATGATTATAATTATAATTATCATGTTTTATATAGGTTGTGCAAAATTATAAAAAATTCACGACTGCAGTGATCGCAATGACCGTAATAGCATTCGTTACGTCCGCAACCGCGATAAACTTAATGCGACCGAAAACGTGACTGCTACCGTAATTTTAATCCCTGGTAAAAACCGCATAAGTGAAGCACAATAATTCATTTCTTAAGTCACTTTCATTTTGTTGTATTTTACTTTCTAGGGTTCATATCGTCTATAATTATTTGTGATACAATTATGAAACTCAACCATCCATAACCATGAGTATAGGGTCCATCTGGGCTCCATGTAAGTATATGTGGAACCCTGTACAATGAATGGTTGGGATCAAATCTTTCTAGAATTGTAGTAAAATAACTGAATGTGAGATGAATCCCTTGTATGGTTAGCTCATCTGCCTTTTCGCAACTAGATTACTGTACTTGGATTTCATATTTTTCCATGGGTTGGTTGTAGTGCATGATCCAAATGTGGATTCAGATACAATGTCAAGCATAACCAAGAAAAAAGAGCTATTATTATAAGGTTAAGAGATATTAAATTTTCTGTAAGCTAGTTATGTTTTGCTGATCTACTTTTAATGCATTTACAAGCACCCTTCTCTTTTTGAGTGCATTGCAGCTTGAACCTAAGAGGCTAAGAGCTCTATCCAAGCTTCCCCCACCCTTGAGTCAAGCCAGGTGGCAATCATCCTTCTCTTAAGAAAAAAACTCCATAAAGGGAGAAAGGAAAACGGAACAAAGCTAAAGGGAGAAGAAATTCTTATTTGCATTTCACACTTACGCTTTTCTGTGAAATGATTGAGATGAATGGCTTTATTTTCATTTCTTTCCTGCTGTTTGCGAGAATCTCAGTCTAGTTCACAGGCTATTTATGACAGTGTTTTGTGCCCTTAGTTGTTTTCTCTAAATGATTGCACCAACAATAAGTTTTAAGGTTTTTTTTTTTTTTTTTTTTTTTTTGTAAAGCAGTTCAAAATATTGTAGTATGCTAAAATATTTTTTGCTCAGAATCTTGTTTTGCAGTAACCTTGTTAAAAGAAAAAAAAAATCTGAAATTGTTCTCTGGTACAGGATGGTGGGCTTGTACATCTTGAAAAAACTGCTGATAAGTGGGGAAAGAATGCAAAAGGTGAGAAGTAGCAAGAAAAATGGTGGGAACATTATGATGCATCTGGAAAATCTGAGAAATGGGCTGATAAGTGCTGCAGCATTGACCCAAACACACCCCTTGAGGTTGGTCATGCTCATGTTTGGCATGAAAGGTACTAAACCTTCATATCTAGTTTGGATATAATTTTGTTCTGTTTCTACTTTCCATAGTCCAGAATTTGTCTATGGTGGCAATTTTTAACTGGTCATAAATTTCTTAATAGAGCATTTCCTTGTTGATCACTGTAGATATTTTACCCTGTCAAGCTCTCTATAAATTCTTGAATTCAAAGTTTGTTTGAGATTCTATCAAAGGGTTGGCAAGACTTATCGATTTTTAGGGTTTTTTTTTTTTTTTTTATCCTCTTTGTCAGGCTACTGAACTCAGTTCTATAACAATGTTTTTGATCTAATCATTCATGACTCTACTCAACTGATCTGTTGAAAAGATTGTGACTTCATTTAAGATCAACCTGAGGAGGATGGAGATGTTATTTTCGTCCAGTTCGGTTTTATTTGTTTGATCACATCATTTTGCAACTTTGGCAGGTGGGGTGAACAATATGATGGATATGGTGGCAGCGTGAAATACACCGACAAATGGGCAGAGCGCTGCGAAGGTGATGGTTGGGCGAAATGGGGTGACAAATGGGATGAACATTTTGATCCCAATGGCCATGGTGTAAAGCAAGGGGAAACATGGAGACCAATGGAATCGCACTTGGGGCGAGCACCACAATGGCTCTGGATGGGTTCACAAATATGGGAAGAGTAGCAACGGGGAGCATTGGGACACACATGTGGCGCAAGAGACTTGGTATGAGAGATTCCCACACTTTGGTTTTTATCACTGCTTTGACAACTCCATGCAACTGCGGGAGGTTAAGAAGCCATCTGAAATGTCTGAACAATAAACCTTTTGTTGTTTATTTATTTATTCCATGTACATCTTTCATATTAAGGTTAAATTTAGTAATAAGTAGTCATAGTTCCTCACGGAGAAACTAAATAAAAATAATGGAATCCATTCTCTCAGTTATATTGCTGAAGTTTGTATAGTTCTCACAGCAGCTACCGTTCTGTTTCTTAACTTTGAAAATTGGTTTAGTACTTAAATGTGCTCATTGATGAATGACTTTTGGAGTTGTTTCCATGGATTAAAAAATCGAACCGATCGGTTGAACCGATTAAATCAGAAATCGATAGATTGTTTGGTCTGGTATATTATATAAAATCGAGTATTAGTTGAACCAATAGAAAATCAGTTTAATAAAAAAAAAACCGGTTTGATATATATTTTTAATTTTTTTTTTTTGTAATTGATGAGATTTGAAATTTAAATTTTTTTAATTATAAATTAAAGATCATACCATTAAATTAAATACATATTTCTATTAATTATATTTAATATTAAAATTTATTTTTTAAATATTTAAAATTTTATTTAAATGAATCGACCGATTCAATTTATTAAATCGAAAATCGAAGATATAATCGGTTTGACCTGCAGTTCGATTTTTTTAACGTTGCTTGTCTCCTTCACTTTTTCTCCTCAATCTTACTTAGTACAAGGATTCATTGAACTCATGTTTTAGCTGAACCACAGACAAGTTGAATGTTTGGTGTCAGACTAGTGATAGAAATTGAGGCAGTGGGACAGAAAATTTTGACATGAAGATGAGCTTCTTAAGCAGCAAATGATATCTTTTCTCCCACCTAGATTCAGCTTAGATTCTAAATTCAGATCTTAAAATCTTATAAATTTCATCTTTATAAAAGAAAGACACTTAAAAATGAGATATTCATAACATTTTTCCTCCTTTTAAAATGACTGGTGGTGAAGGAAACGCCTGAATAGGTGAGAATAATGAGACGAACCCCCAAAAGAATTTGACCCTTGAAACGATTCGTTTTTTTGCCTTCAAAAGAGGATGACGAGGACGACAAAAAGGCCAAGCAGGCTGTTGTTTATTGTGAAGCCCCGAGCCTCTATTCCTTGAGTAGTCAGCATTCAGTGTATCACAAACCACCACAATATGTGGTTCCAATTCAATACCGAAATGCGAAGCTTTTATTCTTTTAATCCTTTATTCTTTGTGGCATTTAATTTCTCGAAATCGCCAACTCCAACCCTCTCTTACTTACATTTTTGTAAGCGATTTTTCTTTTCTTTCTTTGGTGTTCTGGCTTTGGTGTTTCGGGTTTTCACAATTGTATCATTTCAAGGTTTCTTCAATGCTTAGTGGGGCTGAAAATCTGAAGCTCATTAGTGGAGCAGCCCCAACAGGGTTAGGCTTTGTGGGGTCAAATTTTCATTTTAGGTGCTTCCCTCAGAAGAGTTTATTTTCTTATAGCAAGAATCAAAAGACTAGAAGCCTAGCACCCAGATGCAGTATATCATCCTCAAGGCCTGCTTCTCAGCCTAGGTTCATACAACACAAGAAAGAAGCGTTTTGGTTTTATAGGTTTTTATCAATAGTGTATGATCATGTCATAAACCCTGGTCATTGGACTGAGGATATGCGCGATGAGGCGCTTGAGCCTGCTGATCTTTATGCTAGGAATATGATAGTAGTAGATGTTGGGGGCGGAACTGGGTTCACAACACTTGGTATAGTGAAGAATGTGGATGCTAAGAATGTCACAATTCTTGATCAGTCACCTCACCAGCTTGCCAAGGCCAAGCAGAAGGGACCTTTGAAGGAATGCAAGATAATTGAAGGTGATGCAGAGGATCTACCATTTCCTACTGATTATGCTGACCGATATGTGTCTGCAGGGAGGTAATATCTCCATTTACCTTTCTTCTAATAAAATTTTGCCATGATTCTTTGTAGTTAGTTATGCAAAATAAGTTTTATGTCTGTAAGCAATTTTTGGGGAATTGCTAAATTGGGTTCCATTCCTTTACTATGTTACTCGGACTCGGGTGTGAGGATCGGATATAGGTATGTGTTCGACACGGATATGTTCAAGTTTTTCCATGTATTTTGATGGTTTTTGGAGGGTCAAATTCATAGTAATAAATAGCGATCGCGAATTTCGTTGCGGATGCGGTTGCGGGTGTCGCGAGCGTTACGTAACGTGTCGTGGACGTGAATTTAGTAGTATTTCAATGAATTTGATAATATCGCGGACGTTATGTAACGGGTAAAATGCGATGCGGAGCTCTCTATTTCCATTACGTCGTGGCCGTTACATAACGTAACAGTCGCATTTTAGAACTATGGTCATATTCCATACCCATATTCGAATATGTGTCAGACATGCGTGTCGGACACGAGTATTTCAAGAAAAATGAAGAGTCGGAGTAGCATATTTCCTTTATATGCTTTGAATAGAAAATATTTAATTTTTGGCAATATAGCTGTTGTAAGAGATTTATTACATTAAAGTATGCCATTATTTACATATATTAAGTTCTCTATTTGCATATTCTATCTAAATCTAAGTTCTTTGTAAAGCTTGTTTGTGATATATTATGTGTTTTTATGTTTGTGTTCCTCAGTATTGAGTACTGGCCAGACCCACAGCGCGGGATTAAGGAAGCTTACAGGGTACTGAAAATAGGAGGGAAAGCCTGTGTTATAGGTCCTGTATATCCAACATTCTGGTTATCACGCTTTTTTGCAGATACGTGGATGCTGTTTCCAAAAGAGGAAGAGTATATTGAATGGTTCAAAAAGGCCGGTTTCAAAGATGTTAAACTGAAAAGGATTGGTCCAAAATGGTATCGTGGTGTCCGAAGACATGGCTTGATCATGGGTTGCTCTGTGACTGGAGTGAAGCCCTTGTCAGGAGACTCTCCACTAAAGGTAGCTAGCTTGCTTTCATCTTTAGATTTTTGTGTATCTAGATATGAATTTCTTGTGTCTAGTTTATGCAGTTTCCTCGAGTTAACATCAACTGATAAATGATATAGAATACCTTCCATGAAGCTTTGTTACTCGGACTTGGAGTGAGTGTCAGAAAGGGATATGTGTCTGACATGGGTATACTCAATTTTTTTAAAAGTTTTTTCATATATTTGGAGAATCATATTTCTATATCCATAGCCGAATATATGTCAGATATAGGTGTCAGACACGAGTTTTTAAAGAAAATAAAGAGTTCGGGTAACATAGCCATATGGTTGTTGAAGAATTGGATTCAACTAGTAGTAATAGTTCTTCCCTATTTTGTACTAGGATTTGCATGGTTCATTCTGTTGAAAAGTTTTTGGCTAAGAGGTTCATATGCCTTATCCTGAAATCTTAAAAAAAAATTGTGATCTGAAAATAGACTTGGGTTTCTATTTCTTGCTTTGAGCTTATTTAGGAATCCATCTTTGCCATTTTTTAACAGCGTTTGATGACCTGTTTTTTTTCACATTTATTTCAAATCGGTGGCAATGGATTTATTAACATTCATGCATGGAAGCTTTTGGAGGGAAGAAGCAAGTTAAAATAAGTTACCATTGTTCTTCTACTTCTGTTCTCCATTCACATTTTGGTCTTTTTCTTTGGGTCCTCAATTAGCTCATTTTGGTCAACAAATTTAAGAAATCTACTTTGTTTTTAACCATATATCTGCACATTCCATCTCCTTGCTGATAAAAGGAGAAAATTCATAGACATTTTCTTTGGAATTCAATATCAAATATATATATATATATATATATATATATATATTCTAAACCTATGTTGCTCTAACTCTTCATTTTTCTTGAAGTACCCGTGTTCGACACTCATATCCGACACATATTCGGATATGGTTATAGGGATATGACCCTCTAAGGACTCTCCAAATACATGGAAAAACTTAGAAAAAAATTGAACATACATGTGTCAGACACGTACCCGTATCCGTTAGTCACACCCGAGTCCGAGTAATCTAAACATTTTAAGAACTTCAACTTTGCTAGGTTTTGTTCCTTCTTAGTACTAACGGCGTATAAATCTTGTTGCAGCTGGGTCCAAAGGCAGAGGATGTCAAAAAACCTGTTAATCCTTTTGTGTTCCTTTGGCGATTCATTCTTGGGGCAATAGCAGCAACTTACTATATACTTGTTCCCATGTACATGTGGCTCAAAGATCAAATTGTTCCAAAGGGCCAGCCTATATGAAATGAGAGAACTGGAAAATAATGATCAAAATTCGTCTGCTTTATTTGACTGGTTATATGTTTTTGTTTCTCTTTCCAAGATCTTGTAACTAGCCCCTGCCAGATATCAAAGTGGAGAATAATAAGTTTAAGCTTTACCCTTGCCTTGTAGCTACCCTTTGGCCTTAGTAGAGCTCCATACACAATTTTTGGCTTGTAAAAATTTAACTATTTGTGTTCCAAGGATTATCTAAGAGGATTTCTGTTTCTCTGTATCCTGATTGACAGATATGTTCTGAGGAATTGGACAAAGGATTATTGTCTGATTGTTATTGTTATGGTGAACCCATTCTGGATTATGTCATAGAAAATGTACAGAATAACAATGGAAGATTCTTTTGAAAATGGAGTAAAGTTCCTCTTTACAGCTTATCACTGCTATAATTCATCTCTATTCAGGGTTAAATTACATACAATTATAAAACTATGATTCTTCATAGTCTCATTGATTGAGATTATTCAAGTATATCAGAGCCATAATAAGAATAATTACAAGACATATAAACCCTTATATTTGACAGGAAAGGGAAGCTCCTAACCAGCTGCAGATTTTGTTGAAAGATTTTGTATGCTGTTGGAAAAAGCTTGAGTGAAAAAAAGTGTGTTTAAAAATAAGTGTTTGGCATTGCTGTAAAAAAGTATTGTGAGGAATTGAAATATAAAAAAAAAGATATGTTTAAAATAATAAAAATATAGAGATGTGAAGATAATAAAGTCATTTTATCCAAAAGTTAGCTTTTAAAACCCAAAAGCTTTATTTTTTGGTTTTTTGGTTTGGGTTGCTAAACTATAGTTTCAACCGCAAAAGCTAGATTTTTTTACCCGTTTAGTATTACGTTTGCGATGAAATGCAACTTTTGACTTCAAAAGCTGTGCCAAACAACAATGCTAGTGGCTATGCCTAAAGGACCATACTATTAAAATTTCGTAAGGTTATAAATGGTTGTAAACAGAAATCCATGCCTTATTTGTAGTTTATGAAATATTGACATTTAGGATGAAAGGTCTCAATGTGGGTCAATGCTTGCTTTATAGAATTGCAGTTACTTCTATCCCAAAGCTAATTCTTCACAGCAAAAGCATAAAAAGGGTCATCTAGTTACAGAGTGAGCATGACAAATTTAGTTTCCAGCTTATAGCCATTTGACAAGCTGATTGCTGATTACCATTGGGAGCACCTAGTCGAGCTTTCATTCTCTCGCCGAGGTTAGGCCATGGATCAGCTTTTGTACCTTGTCTTCTGCTCAAAACCAGCTTTATAAAATTTGAACCTTGTCTTCTTCTCTTTTTTGTGATCACTGTATGAAACACGTGATTGATGTGAGTTGCACGAAATGTTTCTTATTTTCCTATCAAGCACAAGTTGCATTTAAGGAAACTAATAGAACTAGAGAGAATGCAGTGTAGGGAAGCAGGGTTGTTTTTGGGAGGATAAACTACATTGCAACCTTAATAATCTGGTGGGTTACATTACATGTAAGCAGGAATTTAAATAAAATGGTGACTCTTTCTGTCACTGATATTCAACAACATTTGTTACCGATTTAAAAATTTCAAACAATATTGAATTATCAATCGAGTTTTGGGCTTTCCATCCTACATTGGATTTGGGCTTTTGTATTTAATTTTGCAAGGAATATCAAAACAATTGAACAGTTAATAACCTTCATGCACTTAACATCAACTAATAACAAGTTAACAACTAAAAACTTGAATGATGATACTAAAAAGAAACAAAATAATAAAAATCAAGTGATATAATTTAAAATGGTTTGATTTAATTCGATTTGGTTATTAATGGGTTTTCATATTAGTAATCGAAATTGAAATCGAAATGTTTGGTTTTTTAAAATTTCAAATCGAAATCAAATTAAATATTTAAAATCCGAATTGAATAAAACCAAATATCACGATTCAATTCGATTTTTCAATTTTATCTATTTTTTTTTCCTCAGCCCTAAAAGATAATGGATAACTGGATTGCTTAAAACAAATGAAAGAACATTCCTTATAAATTGGATCAAACAGTCAGATTCCATGCTTCACTCTGTTACTGCTATATACCGACCAAAAAAGAGAAAAGGCTTTAATACTGATTCTGGTCAGTGGCCAGGGCCTCTAAAAAACCGTCCAAATTCAGACAGGCCATAGACTTGAACATTTTGAAATCTGATCAATTCAATTTGAACTGCGCTATCAAATGGGTTTTCAAATTATGACAGACCAAGACCATTAATTAAGCACACAATTCAAGGCCCCCTACAGATTACCTGGACGAAAAGCCGACGACTCAGTTTTAGATCTGTCCATGAATCGGATCGGATCAAATCGCAATTGAATTTTTTTTCTTTCTCTTTATCCAAATTTATTGGGACCGGATTCGGACCGGTCAATATAAATCCGTTTTATTATTTAAATATATTAAAAAAATAAAAAATTATTTTTTAATTAATATTTATATATATTTTATAATTAAATTTAAATAAAAAAAATAATATTTTAATACTTAAATAATGATCTAGATCGGATCAAACCGAATGAACTACTCAATCCATAAACAAATCTACTCAGTCTTAGTCAGAAAAGCAAATGCAGAAAAACAAAAGCTCCATTTTCCAAAACAAACCCAAAAAAGGTTTCCACAAAGTCAATTGCATGCTACATATCTTCCAGCATGGGTTTTGAAGGTTGAAATCAAAGTCCAAACTGTCGACCTTGACTCTGTCTCTCTCTCCGTCTCTACTTATTTCTTACGTGTTAATTTTGTGTCGATTCTTATGCTATTTGATTTTTTTTTTTAAATAATATTAATGTTTAGCATTTATATATAAAAATATGATCTTTCAATTCAAATATATAATTTTTTTTTTAAATTAAATATATTTATATCGAATATATATTTATATTTAACATTTATTTTCAAATTCAAGTAACATCCATCGACTTCTTACCTAAGTAGACTATTTTATTAGCATATAGATTATATCCCAAATTTTCTATTACTAAACTTTCCCACAAATTTCAGAGTACAACCGTACACAAAGGCTAAAAGTTGCTGTTCCTATACAGAAAAATAAAACCGCGTAGACAGCCATGCACATGTATACTACCCTTTCTTTATTTATTGACTTTTATAATTTCTTAGATCCCTACTTAAATTAAATTATACACTGAAAAAATCCCACCCTTTATAATCTTTTCGAGAACGCATAATTAAATGAAAAGTAAATTTTTAATATTGATAACAAATGTAATATTACTATTCTTAACCAAAATGAAAAAGTAGTGAATGGTTATCCGAATTTTTTTATATATTTTTAAATATTTATGTGTTATATCTATATTTAATACATATTCAAATATAAATATAATATTTTAAATATATAAAATTAAAAAAAAAATTAAATATATTTATATCAAATTTATTTTGTACTCGACATTCACTCGAGTAAAAATAACTGAATGGTATACGAAACACGTGTAATTCGAGCGTGTTGAAAACAGGGTTTGAAACATGTAATGGATCCGCTGGCTGGTTCAAGCAACGCAGCGTGCTTTTTGGGTTGAAAACATACGATGGAAACAGAGTACAGTCAGTACACAGCTCCCCATACTCCCATACGTTGTCTGTCTCCAATCTTTTACTTTGAATGCTTTTGTAGTTTTGTCTCCTAAACTTCAAACCCTTACAGCTGTCTTTAAATTTTAATTTCCCACTATTTTACAACCACAAGGCATATTAACATTTTTTTTTGGATAAATTTAAAAAATATATTGTCAATAATTAAATTATTGTTAAATGATATAATGGATAAAAATTATTTTAAAAAAAAAATGAACAATTAGAAATTATTATAAAAGATATTATAAAAACAAAATTATTTTTAATGAAAAAAATTTATTTTTCCTTTCTCCTATTATTTTTTAAAAATTTTAATTAAAAATAAATT
Source organism: Fremontodendron californicum (assembly GCA_030761205.1). Classification (NCBI taxonomy): domain Eukaryota; kingdom Viridiplantae; phylum Streptophyta; class Magnoliopsida; order Malvales; family Malvaceae; genus Fremontodendron; species Fremontodendron californicum. Next base: position 19,954,620 of record JAULJL010000022.1, on the reverse strand, counting down.
TAAAAAATAAGATATTTAAATATTTATTTTTTTAAAATTAAAAAAAATAAAGAAAAAATAATTTTAGAAAAAATAATATTATTTTTATAAAAAAAAATAATTAAAAAAGTAAATAAAAATTTTAAAATTTTAAATTTTAAAATTTTTTTTTAAATTTTCAAAAAAATTTATTTTTTAATTAAAAAATAAATTAAAAAGAAAAGAGAAATTTTTTTTATCAAGGGTAATTTTATCTTTACAATTTTTTTTAATAATTATTTATTTTTTATTTTTTTTTCAAATAATTTTTACTCATTATACCATTTAACAATAATTTGATTATTGACCATATATTTTTCAAATTTATCATTTTTCCCCCCTAAATCAACTCCTTTTGAATAAATGAAAAAATCAAGATCTGATCGGAGAAAGATTTAAATAACAATTGTTATTTTACGATTTTGATATTTTATTGAGATAGACGGGACGCGGTTGAAATATATTTTAGATCATAATTTAAATCTATGCTGGAGAGTGGAGAGAGAAAATTTAAAGCCATTTAGTAGTACTGTAACAACCAACTTAAGTCATAAGCTTGATTTGACTTTGATTATTAAGCTACTTTTAGTTTTAGTTAACAAATAAAATTTTCACTAAACTTCCTTACATTGGAAGTCTACATAAACCCAGCTAAGCTTGAGCTATACTCAAATCTCTTCTCTCTCTCTCTCTCTCTCTCTCTCTCTCTCTCTCTCTCTCACTATCTTTCTGTGTCTCTTAAACTTCCCAAGTTTTCTTGAGGTTTTTGTTTTCAGGCAACCAAACAAACAAGCATGGGAGATATACTAAGTGAAGAACAGATCGTTGAGTTCAAAGAAGCCTTTTGTCTGTTTGACAAAGATGGGGATGGTGAGTTTTCTTCTTCTTTTTTTATGCTTAAAATTAATGCTGCTGCATAATTCTAGTTTTGGTCCTTAATTTATGGTATTAATTAATTACTATTTGCATGATTATTAGGTTGCATTACTGTGGAAGAATTGGCAACGGTGATTAGATCTCTGGATCAAAATCCCACGGAAGAAGAGCTCCAGGACATGATCACTGAAGTTGATGCTGATGGAAATGGAGCTATTGAGTTTGCAGAGTTCTTGAACTTGATGGCCAAGAAAATGAAGGTAAACAGAAAAAAGTTGTTACTATAAGCATTTTAACAGTTGCAATTAGGGATTTAAATTGCGATCGCGGATGTTTTTTTGGTTACATTGTGTTCATCGCAATTGTTGACGTAGTAAATGTTACAGCGATCAATTGCAATAAATATCAACCATAAATTTCGACAATAAAAAAAATCGAAATTATAAAATAACGATAGTTTTACGACATTAATTGCAATTCTATTTGATATGACAATTGCAGCCAGACAAAAAAAAAAGACTAGAAAAGGAGAGACAAAGTTTTACATTTAGCAAAAGAACTGAAAAAGATTGAATTTGTTTCTATCAAAAACCAGGAAACTGATGCAGAAGAGGAACTTAAAGAGGCTTTCAAGGTTTTTGACAAGGATCAAAATGGGTATATCTCAGCTAATGAGGTAAATTTTGATATATTTTTCTTCAATTTTTTTTTTTTTAATTTAATGAACATTTCCAACTAATTAATTAACAGGTTCCCACTTCCCATGCATTATTTTTGTACTTTTTCTTTTAAATGCAATTAGTCTTTTAACCCAATTTTTTTTTCCTTTCTTCCAAGGTTTGTTGAATGAGAGAATTGTTTATATGAAGACTCAATCCAAAACTTTTAAAGCACCCATTCAAATTGAAAACTTTTTGACTTGGGGTTGCAATATTCTTACATATTTTAGCTTTGAATATTTCATATTGAAAATTAAGTATGAAAAATACAACTAGCTAGCTAGCTAGCTAGCTAGGGGGGCATTGCTATTTGACTATCCATGAAAATTTGTTCAAAGCTTTTCAAACATTACAGTGATAGCTGGCATATGGGGGGAATAAAGAGAAGAAAGAGAGAAAAAGAATTGAAAAAAAAGACCAATGTTTAATACAAAAGAAATCATATGTTAAATGAGAGATATTGGTATTTTTTTGGGTCAATGTTTTACATTGGAATTTGCACACACAAACAAATATTTATATGGGTATTTCACATGTTTTCACCAACTTCAAAATGTTGGGTTTTTTTATGCAGAGTTTTTTTTATATGAGTATCCTGAGATGATGATCTGACTCGATAAAATTGTTAGGAATTTGAATTTTGAGAATTTTTTTTTTGTCTTTTTTAATTCCATTTTGGCACAATTTTAGAGGATAATTTAAGGTTTTGTAGTTTTTGTTGAAAAATCCTTTCATAGTTGTCTATTATTCTCTTCTAAAAATAGTAATTTTTTTTTTTGCAATGTCGTAAATGTGAACATGATTGATCGAATTACATAAATTCTTATATTTTAATTCCTCTCCGCTGTTTCTTTTCTATTATTTTTGTTTCACTGCACAAATAAATTTCTTTTTATGGGGGAATCATTTGGATGGTAGGCTGTAATGTTTTAAGCATGCGTTGAATAATAGCCTTATATTTCTATAAGACATTGTATTTGGGGTTTTGCATCTGAAATTTTTTTATTATATGGTTTAAGAAGAATCTAAACAAACTAAAAAGTTAATTTCCTCCTTTTTTAATTTATTTTTTATTATGTATAGCTAAGGCATGTCATGATCAATCTTGGTGAGAAATTAACTGATGAAGAGGTTGAGCAGATGATCAAAGAAGCTGATTTGGACGGTGATGGTCAGGTTAACTATGATGAATTTGTCAAAATGATGACAAACGTTGGATGAAAAAGTTTCTTCAATATCAATGGTTTTTTTAATTTTGTATTCAAAATTCGTTTTGTTTCTATCTCCAAGAAAGAAGTAATTGCTCTAATTTGTTGTACTTTTTTTTTTTTCTGGTTGTATTGTAGCCAATGATGACCAAAAGTTAATTAGAATGACTTCACAATTTACTAAATACCACCATTTAACTTTTGTTCAATATTTTCCCCCATTTTATTCTTGTATTCTAGTTGAAATTTTCAATTTTTTTAGTGGATATTGGCAAATGAGGCACTTCAACCTTTGTTCTCAATAATTCCATTGTTACGTGACGGGATTAGACATAAATGAATGTGTAGTTTAGTAATTTATTTTAAGTATAACTAGTGTGCAATTCCGTATTTCAATGCGGATTTTTATATTTGTAAGATTGTTGAATGATCTAATATTTAATTAATGTATAGCATAAAATATAAGAAGATGATTGAGTTAAATATTATTTTTATAAGAATAATATTTAATTAATGTACTTTATTTAATGTATAATATAAAATTTAAAAAAAAATGATTGAGATAAATATTTTACTTGTGGTTCACGAATCATGAGTAAGGGTAAATTTTTGTATATCAAGAAATTATAAAATATAAAATTAAAGATTATAATATAATTAAATAATAATTAATTGATAATAGCACGCTTGTAATGGTTTTAAAAAAATTACATCATTAGTTGGACTTTCACTTATACTAAAACATATTAAAATTATATGATAAAATAATTATAATACAAGAATTATATTTATAATTATCTAATGTTATAAAATTATATTTTAGCTTTTATTTTCACAATCTAAAAATGTATTTAATTTAATTTTTTTTTAAATATGCGTAAAATTAAATTAAGTAAATAAATAAAATAAACAAATAAAATTTATCAAAATTAGGTTAAACTCAAATAAAAATTGGTCAAAAATTGTTCGAGTTTTGATTAACTCTGGATCCAAATCAAATATGACCTTATTTTTAAAAAGGGTTTGTATTTTATGCACTGTCAGTGTATAGGTCTATACACTGACAGTGAATCCTATAATGACACCTAATTAAAAAACTAACCCTTAACCCTAACCACTAACCTTTAACCCCTAACCCTAACTCTAACTCTAACCCTACAACTTAACTTTTAACAGGTGGCATCGTAAGATGCATTGTTAGTGTATAAACTTATACACTGACAATGCATCAAATATAAATCCTTAAAAAAAAAAATTAAAAAATCAATTATTGTGCGGTACGTAACACAAAATTGAAAAACTATAGTTGAATAATCTCAATTTGAAGATAATTTTAATTGATTGTTATAAGATTTTATCATGTATTTTTTTTCCTTCTTATTTCTTATGTTTTTTTTCCTTTTTTTTTTTTTTCTTTTCTTTTCTTTTCTTTTCTTTCTTTCTCTTTCTTTCTTTCTTTCTCTTTTCTTCTTTTTTCATCGAATAAAAAAAAAGTTATCCCTTTATATTGAAAGACTTGTCAAACTGTCAAAAGATTTCAAATGAAGCCTTTGAACAACTTATTTATATTCCCACCAAGGAAAGTTTCAAAAGAGAAAATGGGAAGTTATCAAGATGCCACCTATGAAAGTGGCGCAAATCATGAGATAAATGGAAGAGAGAGAAAATACCAAAAGTAGTGGGAGAAGTGAGAGTTATATGGAGGTTACACTCTGATGAGTGTTTTGGTCCCAAATAGTGATACATGGTTACGTGACAACACACTTAGGAGTGCACCACCTGATCAAAGGAGAAACACTTGTTTTCCAAGGAAAGAGTAAGGAAATGACTTTGTAACAATCTTCATACGTAATGTTGGGGTATTGACCATCCCGATCCAGTTAATATAACAGCAAATAAATTTACCAAAAAATAAACTGGACACGCAACAAGAAATAATTGGCGAAAAGAATAAACACGAGAACACAAGGATTTACGTGGTTCGGCTTTAAGGCCTATGTTTACGGGTAGAGGCGATGAGAAATTTCAATATAATAAATAAGGAGAATATTACAAGTGTTTCGACACTCAAAACACAACCTAAAAGGCTCACAGCACTATACCCCAAAAGATACCCGAGAGTTACTACAAGTTTTGCTCTCAAAACTCTCATGATGCTGCCTGAAGCTATACATGCTTCAGAATCCTTATGCAGCATCAGACTCCTTATGCAGCATCCCTGCTTAACTCTCTGGCTCCGGCAGCCCTCTTTCGATGCTGCCTGGTGCAGCACCTGCACCAGACTCCTTATGCAGCATCAGACTTGCTACTGCTACCTGCAGCTGCTGCCTTGCCCTTGCTCTCTTGCTCTTTTACTCTCTTGCCTTTCTCTTTTGTTCAAAATGCAAATGTATCATGCCTTTATATAGGCACTTATGATGGCTTAAAAGTCCATTATGGTGGCTGATAGAATTTGCTAGAATAACATAGCAAAATTTGATACAAAAACGACGCCTACAATTTAACAAGATGTAGAAGTTTTGAGAAAGCAGCCTTTGACTTCTTTGGCTTGCTTTCAAGCCATTTTTCCAACAAATATCCACCTTGGCTTGAAATTCTACCAAGCCAAAAACATTATAGCAACTCGAAACTGGATCGTCTCTTCCAAGCGCCTCTCAGGGCGTTCACCAAACGCGGATACCAACCAAGTCCAAACAATCCTTGAACTTGTAAACAGGGATAACCTTCGCCAACATGTCCGCAAAGTTCTCCTCAGTAGCAACCTTACTGATCATAATATTTACACGCGTAACACGATCCAAAACGAAGTGATATCTGACGTCAATGACACTCTGGCTATCACAAAATACAACAGTAGAATCCTGCTACAAACCCAGACTGCTAACTAGACCTTTCGTCTACAATGATTCTTTCACTGCTTTTGTTGCCGCCATATTTTTTGCCTCAGTCGTAGACAAGGCCACGGTAGACTGTAATACAGTTTTCCAACTAATGGAACCTCCAGAAATAGTGAATACATATCCCGTCAGATCTTCTATCCAAATCCTCGGCATAATCAGAGTCCACAAAACCCGTGATACTGTTAGAACAATCACTCTAATCATACACCAGACATAAATCCGTTTACCTCTCAAATACCTGAGAATCCATTTCACGGCCTGCCAGTGTTTCTTACCAAGACAAACCATATACCGACTCACTACACTAACTGCATGTGAAATATCTGGACAAATGCAAACCATTGCATACATCACATTTCCAACTGCACTCAAGTATGGAATGTGGAAACTTTGCTGCTCGTCCTCATCTGACTGTGGTGATTTCAACCTCACCACTTAACTGATATTTTAACCTGTTGATTTCCAAAATGTTCTTGGCATCAATCAACATGTCATCAACATATAGCAGCAAATAAATGTGTGAACCATCAGACACTGTGAAACCCTCTGGCTAATGCATATAGATCGTTTCCTCGAGCTCACCATGCAAGAATGCTGATTTCACATCAAGCTTCTCAAGTTCTAGGTCGAACTTGGCGACCATGGCAAGCAACACACGAATGAAGCTATGCTTTACAACCGGGGAGAAAACCTCATTCCCCTCTTTTCGACTAAAGCCCATAGCAACCAACTGTGCCTCAAATCTAGATGCCTCAACCCCTGGACACCTTCTTTGAAGATTCGTTTGCAACTAACAATCTTCTGCCTATTTGGTGGCTTAACCAACTCCCAAATGTGGTTCTTCTGAAGAGATTCTATCTTTTCCCTCATAGCAATTACCCATTGTGCCGACTCATTCCATGTGATAGTCTCATTATAACTGGAAGGTTCTATACCAATAGACTCCGCCATACTGAGTGCATAAGAAACCAGATTAACATCTGCATACAGCTGAGGTGGTTTGATTTGCCTCTTCGCTCTTCCAGTGGCAATGCTATATTCATCATCCTGGACTGAAGTATCTTTCGAAGTAAGAGTCTCCACCCTAAACTCCACCTGCTTCTCAACACCGTGATCTCTTTTTTCACCCAACTCCTTATTTTCTCGAGAATTAGTGGCGGATCGAAGTATGTATGACTCATCAAAAGTCACATCTCTGCTAAGTATAAACTTGGGTGACTACGGGTCAGGACACCACAACCTGTATCCCTTCACCCTTTGGCCGTATCCAAGAAATATGCATTTCTTTGCCCTGGGTTTAAGTTACCCCTCATTAACATAAGCATAAGCAGGGCAGCCAAACACTTTAAAACCAGAGTAATCAGCAGGAGAACCAGACCATACTTCCTCAGGAGTCTTCAGCTCAATAGCTGTAGATGGAGATCTGTTTACCAAATAACATGCAGTATTTACTGCTTCAGTCCAAAAGTCTTCACCGAGCCCAGCATTTGATCTTATACTCTGAGCTCGCTCCAAGAGAGTTCTGTTCATGCGTTCTGCAACTCCATTTTGCTGTGGTGTATACCGAGCAGTGCGGTGTCTCACTATTCCTTCATTTTTGTAGAACTCATTAAATTCAGTAGAGTAATACTGCAAGCCATTATCCGTCTGAAGTCGCTTGAAGTTGACAAGCACTTGATCTTTGTGCTTCAAGGAATACACCCAAACGTTTCTCACGTAGTCATCAATAAAGGTTAACAAATATTTATAACCACTCTTTGAAATAGTCGGAGAGGGACCCCAAAGATCAGAATGGATATAATCCACCGTACATTTGGTTCTGTGAATCCCAATACTAAACTTCACCCAGGTCTATTTTCCAAAGACGTAGTGTTCACAGAAACCAAGCTTTCCTGTACACTGCTCACATAATATACCTCTCTTGCTCAACACTGATAGACCTCTCTTGCCCATATGCCCAAGCCGCATATGTCATAACTTAGTGGTGTCAGAATCTGGATCAGCTGATGATGACACTGCCGCAGCACTTGTAACCGTGATACCATCAAAGAAGTAAATGCCTCGCTCTAAATGTCCATGCATCACAGTCAGAGCACCAGAGAATACCCTCAGTACTCCACCTTCATCGGAATACCGAAAAACCTTATTGTCCAAAGTACTCAAGGAAATCAATTTTTTTTTTCATCTCAGGAATATGCTAAACATCTATCAAGGTTCTAACAATACCGTCAAACATCTTTATACGGACTGTGCCAATCCCCACCACTTGGCATACGTGGTCATTTCACATTAGAGCTAAACCAGCATACCTCTCATATGTTGAATATGAATCCTTAAAGGTACTAATGTGAAATGTGGCAGCCGTATCAAGAATCCACCTCTCACTAACGCGAGAATCGGATAGTGCCAGAATGGTCTCTGCATTATTTGAAGATTCAACATGAACCACATATGCACGATCATTTGATTGCTCCTGTGGTTCAGATTCATCCTTCCTCTTTGGACAATCCTTCTTCACGTGCCCAAAATTCTTACAGCAATAACACTGTATTCTTTTCTTGGACTACGATATAGAGCGTACAACATAGTATCAACGTGCTGCGAAATAGGTGTACCTTCCTCCATCTAAAGAGTGTAAAATTGCTGCTTGAGGTAGAACCGGTTTGTCAATGACTTCGTCATGTACTTTCTCTCTAACCAGAGCCACAAACCGAACGTGGTGGTCTCCTTGGCTACCTCCTGTAATGCTTCATCTCCTAGACATAACAAAATAGCACTATGTGCTTTTTCCAGCATCTCGTCCTTCTGTTCTTCCGAGAGCGTGTTTGGTAATTTGTCTCTATCATACAACGCCTTAAGCAATCCTTGTTGGACCAACATCGCCCGCATCTTGATGTGCCATAGACTGAAACTATTCCTCTCGATAAATTTCTCGACTTCATATTTAGTCGATGACACACTTCCAACCATATCAACAATTTAAGTGACAATGGAAGCAAATATCAAGAGCGCAACCACTTTGCAAATACCGCAAAAGTAGTCGAAACGACAGCTACAGTGATCGCATGCTACAGTACCGCTACAGTGACGTTTCTGCTACAATACCACACTGCTACAGTACCGCGTTGCTACAGTAACGCCCCGGGATGCTACAGTATTATCGATAGGAGATTCCGCAATAGCTCTGATACCAGTTTGTTGGGGTATTGACCACCCCGATCCCGTTAATATGACAACAAATAAATTTATCGAAAAATAAATCGGACACGCAACAAGAAATAATATGCGAAAAGAATAAACACGAGAACACAAGGATTTACGTGGTTCGACTTTAAGGCCTACGTCCATGGGTAGAGGCGACGAGAAATTTCACTATAATAAACAAGGAGAAGATTACAAGTGTTTCGACACTCAAAACACAACCAAAAAGGCTCACAGCACTATACCCCAAAAGATACCCGAGAGTTACTACAAGTTTTGCTCTCAAAACTCTCATGATGCTACCTGAAGCTGTACATTCTTCAGAATCCTTATGCAGCATCAGACTCCTTATGCAGCATCCCGCTTAACTCTCTGGATCCGGCAGCCCTCTCTCGATGCTGCTTGGTGTAGCACCTGCACCAGAGTCCTTATGTAGCATCAGACTTGCTACTGCTACCTGCAGCTGCTGTCTTGCCCTTGCTCTCTTACTCTCTTGCCTTTCTCTCTTGCTCAAAATGCAAATGTATCATGCTTTTATATAGGCACTTATGATGGCTGATAGAATTTGCTAGAATAACATAGCAAAATTTGATAAAAAATGGTGCCTACAATTTAATAAGATGTAGAAGTTTTGAGAAAGCATCCTTTGACTTCTTTGGCTAGCTTTCAAGCCATTTTTCCAACACGTAAGCCTCCAAGCCATGTTTTCAAATACATCCAAAAATTGAGTAAACCCAAGAATCATACCACTCGCCTTGAGATTAGGTCCACAGATGTTCATGCAACAACATACCACATTGTATAACCTTTAATTGCAAGTTACAATATCCACGAGTTGTGCTACCAAGGTGCACTGCTTCAGGACGCACTATTGCCAAGCGCGTTGCTCTAGGGTGTTTTGTTGAGAGGCACACTGCTCCAGGGCGCATTGCTGCCAAAACACACTATTTTAGGATGCATTGCTCTAAGGTGCATTGCTGCCAAGGCACATTGCTCCAAGCTACCAACTGCACTGTTCCAAGGCGCACTGCTAGTAGGCGTAGAGCTTCAGGGTGCATTGTTGGCAGGCGCACTATTGCCAGTAAGCTGTGCTAACTGTGTTGTCAACAAGCTCTGTCATGCTACATGTTCTACTCTGCACAATGATATATTAGTGGCAAAAAACAAGCATATACATTTTGCCTGCATGAGAATTTTTTTCGACGGAAGAGATTCTCATGCATTGGAATAAAATAAAAATAATGAGCAAGGTAAAATTAAAATCTCTACATATATATAAAGATGCGAACCTTTGTTTAATGGAAGGAATGAGAACCAATGAATTGCAATTTGCAATGAAACATAGCTTGGATGTATTCAATAAAATAAATAAAGTAAAATAATGCTTGTTAGTTTGTTATGAATGTGATAATAACCCATGCATATTAATTGGGGAATGAAATTATCAAGAAGCATTCTTCTTAATTTAAATTTGACTTGTATAAAGTTGTAAAAGATTTTGATAGAAATCGAAAAGAATTCTATTTGGAAAATGAAAGCTTTTGAATTTTAAGAAGATAAAGGATAGACAATTTATTAAGAGTCCAAGTAGCACAAGAAACAAAGTAATTTATTTTTAAGTTTTGATTTTCCTTTCTTACAAGGAAGTCTTAATTCTCTTTTCCAAAAATTCCTTTGAGAAGAAGTTATGTTTCCCATCTATTTTTTTAATTCTTGTTCTTGTTATATTTGTTTTTTCTTTTTTAAGAATAAATAGAGATAAATTTGTTTTGAACATAAAACATAGCAATTTGGCATGATTTTAAAATTAAGAGAAATTAAGATTTTGAAATTCAATGTACTTTTTTTTTTTTTTTTTGCAATTCAACATGCTATGATGATTTTTTTTCACTCCTACGGATGTTGATAACTTTTTTATTTTATCAAGATAAATTCAAATTTTTTTTTATGTCAGAGCATGCGTGGCAAGCAACTCGATTTTGGAAATGTATGAATGAGGAACAATATAACCAACATCCATTTACATTCAAATACATTCATTCTAAAACTCGTGAAAGAGAATATATCTCAGGTAATTTTGTTTTGAAGTTTAGATTTGAACATGAATATTTTTCGTTTTCAAGTACTAAATTTATTAATTCAATGCTAGTTCAAAATTGAGATAAGTGGATAAATAAAATTTTGGCTAAACCAATCAATGCGAGTGCCCTTTCCAGAGTACTTCATGTTGTATGGATTAGTTCTAAACTCTTCCCAGTCAAAAAAGAGAAAATGTTGAAAATATGACATGCTATTGTTGTGAGTAGACCTGTCCAAGGGTCGAGTTACCCATTTAAGTCCGAAGGCTCGTCCATATTTAGAAGGATTTGGACAAAAATATTAGACTCAAAAAATGGATTTGGGTAAAAAAATAAGGCCCGTTTAAAAAATGGGTTGGGCCTTGACTCCAACATTTAAGGCCCGAGTCTGACCCGTTTTTCAATTATATAATATATAATATATATTTTTTTATTATATATATTATGTAATTTATATTATATAAAGATTAAATATATATATATAATATTATAGTGTAAACATTAAAAACAATAATAAAAAAAATTACTAAAAATTAAATAAAAAATAAAATATTTTTTAAAAAATAATTAGAAAAAAATATGGACGAGTCTAAACGGGCTTGGACTATCCATTTATAAATATAGGCGGGCTTGAGCAGAACTTGAAACTCATATTTCAAGCTGAGCCGGACTTAAACAAGCAAATATAATGCTAATATCATACATAAATTCGACTCGAACTCGACCCTACCATGGACACCTCTAATTGTGAGGTGGAGCACTTTCTCTCGTATTATGCTTGTCACTTCAGGTAAGTTTGCTTTTACTTTAAAGAATGTATGTATCTTGCTTGAGTTTCCTTATCAAGGAAGACATCCATTAAGTTTTTGAAGAGGAGAAACGTACCTACAAAGTATTTAAAGGTTATAAATTCTTGAAAGTTAACATTTATTAAGTTTAGAGGTGTTTTTATTTTTATTTTTAACCACTCTTTCAATTTTACTTTTGGTTGTTTAAATGAAAAATTTAAAAGAAAAAAAATCTAAAATCAAATTTAGGAGTTTTCATTGTAGTTAAATTTATAATGTATTGGTCTATACAAGATAAAATATATGTAATAATTTTTTTCACTATTTATAGAATACAAACCTATGCAATAAAGAGAACTTACAAAATTTTGAAATAGTACATAACATGCTACAAGTTATTTTGCCATTTATTTAAAAATTGGTTTAAAATATCATTTTCATGAAAAATTAATTACTATTACCTTTTCTATAATGAGTTCAACTTTAATTTGAGTGTCAATTTTATAATCTTTAAATATAAAAAATTTATTGAAAAATTAACTCTGAACGGATTAAAAAAATCTAATTATCTATACTATTATAAAATGAGTGATTGAATTGGTGTCACGAGTCAAGTGATACGTACCAACTCAGTTGGTGAAAGTATAACAAAAACAATAAAATAAAAAAAAATAAAATAAGGGTAATTAGCTCTTTTAATATTTTTATATATATAATTATTTATTTATTTATAAAAAAACTTACTTTTCAAAAAAAAAAAAAATACACACTTAAACAAATTATCCAACTCTTAAATAAACTATCCATTAGTATTCGTGTAACTTCTCATCTCTAGAAAAAATTATTCACTATTTTTTTAACATCTATTACTTACTATAAAAATTATCCCTAAAATGCATGATGATTTTGAATCTTGACTTAGTTGACAACTAAGTATAGGAATCCAAGGGGTTGGGGGGTTACTCTGGGTATTTTTAATTTTTTTTTTTTATTAAGAAGGAAAGAAAGAAAAAAAGAGAAAGAAAGAAAAGAAATGAGAAAGAAAGGAAAGAAAAGAAAAGATGGAGAAAAAATTACGTATTTGTGTCGTTTTTGTGTGTTCAAAATATTATAAATTTATATAATTTTTACACGTTAATAATTCGTTTTATGTAGATTTTGACACGTTCGCGTATCTGTGTTGTGTTCGTGTTATTTTTTCGTCTGTTCAAAATTTTATAAATTTATATAATTTTTATTGTTAATAATTCATTTTATGTAGATTTTGACACGTTCAGATATTCGTTCGTGTTCATATTATTTTTTGTATCGTGCTCGTGTTATTTTTTCGTATGTTCAAAGTATTATAAATTTATATATATTTTTACATATTAATAATTCATTTTATGTCGATTTTGACACGTTCGTGTATTTGTGTTGTGTTCATGTTATTTTCGTGTCGTATTTTAATTATTTTTTTCATGTGTTTGTGTTATGTTTCAATCCATCCAAATATTTTACATAGTTTGTCATGGTGATTCAATTTAGAGAAAATTGTGTGTGTTCATGTTGTGTCCCAATTCATTCCATATTTTACATAATTTGTCATAATGATTTAATTTACAGAAAAATTTGTATGTTCGTAATATATTCGTGTTATTTTATCGTGTGTTTAAAGTATTATAAATTTATATAAAATTTTACACGTTAATAATTCATTTTATATAGATTTTGACACCTTCATGTATTTTTATCGTGTTATTTTTCGTGTCGTATTTTAATTATTTTTTTTCATGTTGTGTTCATGTTGTATAATCATGTTGTATTCGAAATTGCCAAGTCTAATTGACACTATTCAAATAACTCCCAAATTTATGTTGCACGTCGTCATGTTCGTGTTGTTTTTTCTGTTATAATCATATTCAAGATATTATATATTCATATAAATTTTGACACGTTAATAATTCGTTTTATGTAGATTTTGACACGTTCGTGTATTTGTGTCGTGTTCATGTTATTTTTTGTGTCATGTCTTATTTTAATTATTTTTCTCATGTTATGTTTGTATCGTATAATTATGTTGTGTCTGAAATTGTCGGATCTAATTGATAATATTCAAATAACTTTCAATTTTATACCAAGTGTGGTATAAGAATAGAAGTTATTATTTTTCTAAATTATCTTTACTTCTCTTGTTTTTTATCTTTCAAATTTATTATAAAATATCAATTTAAATCCGATAACATGCCCGCAATGAAATGCGGGCATTTATCTAATCTTATAAAAAAAATTACCGATATATTTTTAAATATCATTATTTTTTAAAACACAAAATTTATATTTTTTTTTTCCACTCACATTATGGATTGACAAATTCTAGTACTTATAAAAATAAAAGCATGCATAAATGACTCCTAATTAATGGTTTTTAGTGTCTAATTAATGGTTTTTTAGTGTCAAATTAATTAATGATTTTTTGAAGGGAGATCAAATTAACTATTAGAAATATTAATTACAAACATACTAAAACCTAAAGTATAGTAAGTATGTATGTATAGACTAGTAAAACTGTATAGGGACGGCAGATATCTGTCTTTTTTTGTACTATTCGAATCTAAATCTGCAAAACTGCTTTAAAATTCAAACCCGTTTATTATCCGCATTAAATTCGAATGTTATTATCCGAATCTGAATTAAATAACATTATCCATCGGATATCCGAATTCGCTAAATATCCGAATTCAATAAGTCAAAAAAAATTTAAATAAAAAAATTAATTTAAAATTCAAATAAATGGATAATGGATAATAGATTTGGATTCTGATATCCGAATCAGAATCTGCAAAAGTAAGCGGATTGGATAACGGATTCAAATATCCGAGTCCGTTATTTGTATAAGTAATGCGGATTCTGATAATGAATATCCGAGGTTTCATATCTGCATCTGCTCCGAATCCGTTACCGATAGTAATTACAATATCCGAATCTGAATTTTATCCAAATTTATAATATCCAAATCCACAAAAGACAGATTGGATAATTATAAATATTTAAATCCGCAATATCCATTATGATCCCTAAAACTGTATGACTATCTATATATCATAAAAAAATATGGTATAGTAAGTTAAAATAAAACTTTCAATTCATCAATTATAAGGTAGAAAGCTTCATCTTTCACAGTGTGTTATAAATAAAAATGAAAAAAATATTGCAATCAAAGGCAGCAAATGCTGCCTAACTTACAATTGTCTTTCCAAACCTGATCAATTCTCTCCCTCAACCAACACAAACTTACACCAACAGGCCAGTGTATTCTATACAAAATACAGAAAGAAAAAAAAAAATGTTATTTCACTCTATATCATTTCATCTCAAATAAATAAATTAATCCACAGCTGATCTCTCATTGACCCAAAACTCCATTTGAGAAAACTTGAAACTGGAAATTAAAAAGAAGAAAAAAATAAACCCAACCCAACAAAAACAAATTAAATAGAAGAAAAATGAAACTGTGGGGAACATGAAAAAGCATTCCAAAGTGTTTAATTTATCACAGTTGCACAACACATGCAGGTGCCAAAGAGAGAAGTCCTAGGCTTGCGCTTTTCTTTACCTTTTGTTGAAGCAGATGTGACTTCCTTAGCTGAAACCTTGGTAATTTTCTTCTTTGCAGCAGATTGGTTGTCTTGTTTCTTTGGAGTAATTAACATGTGATCAGCTTCTTCCTCTTCTTTCAAGAAGCCAAGGAATGGAGTTTTTGACTTCTCAGAATCACTTCTTTCTAATGTAACAACTTTCTTCTCTATTGCCACTGCTTCATACTGTAATGGGTTTTTACCATTCTCTGTGTTTGCTACTGGTTTTCCAGGCTCAGTAGCATCAGCTTGGCTTGAGAAGCTTTCGATTGTAGTCTTATCCTGATACAGCAAAGGGGTTTGATCTGATTCTTCTGCTCTTGCATCAATTCGAAGATCAAGATCAAAGCTCGGGGATTTCCGCATTTGATTGTGAATGCTCATGTTATCAGGATTGGATTCGTTGCTGAGCCTTCCAACACTTTCTGGTTGGTAATAATCACCATTAGCAAGAATTGCAGCAGGTGTTTCACCAATTGCACATTGTTCATTAGACTGTTTTACTGAAGGCTTAGTCTCTTCCATTGTCACTCGAGTTGATTTTGGACGTCCTGAAAGATCCCACAGAGGTTTCTCACCAGCAAATTCAACTAAGGAAACTACATTTTTCTCTGTCAAGCTTTTGGTTATGAAAGAAGAAGCTTCATTGGCAGAAAACTCATCGAAACTTTCTTGCTTTAGTTCTGTCATGGACTCGTTGCTATTCTGAACTTTCTTGCATTCCAAATGACTTTCCTGCTGCTGTTTCTCAGGCAAAGCATGGAGAAAAGGAGATTGGCTAAGAAATGTTTCTGCTTGTTCTATAGGATATGAGCGAGATATGCATTGCTCACCATTTTCAGTGGGATTTGACTCTTCCATTTTTTCGACCATTTCTTGGATAATTTGCTCCTCTTTTGATTCTTCTTCTTTGTATTTTTGATCCGTGAGAAAAACATCTGCAGAAATCACTGCAGGGTCAGTGACCAAGTTAACTCCTTTTTGTGAGTACTTTTGTTGTTCCTCAGTAGCTTCATTCTGGTACTTAATAGACGCATCAACCAGGAGACCATCTTCGACAATCTTTGCATCCTCAATTTGACAGTCCTTATTACTGCTCTTGGAATCACAAGAAGTATCGAGCAGACATCTTTTTTCTTCGTTCTGATGGCCACTCATCATAAATTGAGGCAGAGAGGCATTTGGCTCATCAGCCTTTGATCCTTCTTCATAACCTATGCCATTTGATTTTTCAATTGACTCTTCTCCAGATTGAATTTGGCAATGAGAATGTTTGCTATTTCCATTTTCTGATTCTTCCTTTACCAAAGTGGCTTTTTGGCTAAGACCTATGCCTTTGTCTTCAGTTTTAGAAACTTCCATTAGGGAATTCTGTGTTTCATCTGACAGAATTGCTTCTACAAGTGATTCAGGGGAATCATTTTTAATTGAGTTCATCTCACTTGGCAACTCTACATTGCATTTGGCTTCGAACCCGTTAGGCAAATCTGTCATTAATGTGGTTATATTTCCTAGTTTATTCCCAGCCTCTTCCTCATCTTTAACTTCAAATTTCTCTTCAATGCTCACTTCTTTGGTTGCCATCTCTTTCACCGAAAACTCATCCCTTTCCTTTTTTACCTGCAGACTTTGATCAGGAAAAACACTGTCGACCATATTAGTTGATATGGTAGAATCTAAAATGAAACCATTTCCCTCACTTTTCAGTGGCCCATTACACACTTGTACCAGTTGCTCAGTCTGGATTTTAGCCAATTCATGTTCTTCAGGCTCTACAATTGCAGGTTCTTGAGGTACTGAATCATGTAAAGTAGGAGATGCTGCACCAGAAATTGAATTTCTAGTCCATTCATCCTCTGTTGCAAAAAAAGTAAAAAAAAAAAAAATTAAGTGGGAGATCTTGTGTTATATTTATATAAACTCTACCAAAATTGTGATATCTAAATGAAAAACTTGCAAAAACAAATAGATATTTAGGATGTATCAGTATCTTCAAATACTCACTGACAGAAGAGTTACTAACCTTTCATCAGGGAATTTTGATTCTCAAAATGATGACTTGTTCCGGATAGATTCTCCTCGAAATTTGATTCTTGTTGCATCTCATGATCTTCCAAGTTTTTGGATGAAAAAACTGATTGTTTTTCCCTGCCCTCATCAACTGCTTCACTTGATTTTGCTTCAACTTTTGTAGACTCAGCTGGAGGATGCAGTTCAAATTTTCCTTGTTCTATAAAAATGGAAGGGCCAAAATATATTTTAAACCTATCACTCGATGAACAGATGAATATGCAATGCCTATGTTATCCGGACTCGGGGATAAGTGTCGAATACGGGTATGTGTCCGACACAGGTATGATGAATTTTTTTTTAAATTTTTTCATATATTTGGAGGATCATACCTCAATATCCATGTCTGTCGGACACAAATGTCAGATACGGGTACTTTAGGGAAAATGAAGAGTCCGGATACATAGTACAGTGCAAATAAAAGGCCAAATAAATTCGAGTTTAGCTTGTGCGTGCTAGAATGAGATTTTACTAACCTTGCCCTTCTAATTTCTGGTTATCAAGAGTATCTCCTAATACCATTAGGTCACCAGAAGCCAATTCTGCCTGTGCCTCTGTGTTATTACAATCTGCTCCTTCAGCTGCAGGAATTGTTAGATTTTTTTCTTGAACATCATCTGCATGATCATCTTCTGCCACAGGTTTTTCTTGAGTTTCAGCATTCGTTTTGTCATATTCTGCATTTATGAGGATTGTAAATAGACAACCTTATATTGGCACATAAAATGCAGCATTTACTAACCTTTATCATCTGGTTTTGGATTGTCAGCCCGAGGATATGCTGTTCTCTCAGGATCACTCGAAACCAACCCTGTCTCATTTCCATGGGTATTTTTATCTTCAACTGCAGGAAGTAGATTATCTTGTTTTTCTACTACATCTGTGCTAGCAGCTTCTTGTTGGGATTTTTCCTTAGCTCCATCATTTATGCTAATATCTTCTTCAACACCAATTCCACAGCATTATAAGTATACAATCATAATTTAGCAAGTGTGGTGCTGAAACTTAAGTTTTTCTGCATTAGTTCATTGGAATTGTAACATATTGGCAAGCGAATTTCTGCTTTTACTAACCTTTCTCATCCTCTTTCTGGTCGTCAACTCGAGGAAATGTCATTCCATATGGATCCTCAGAAACCAAACCAGTCTCAATTTCATGAGTCTCTTTATCTGCAGCTGCGCCTGCAGGAACTTCGTGAGCTTGCGCTTTTATTTCCTCCGTACTGCCGGCTTCTTGCAAGCATTTTTCCTTAGCTTCAAGAAGATTTGTGCTATTATCTTTCTCTGTATCAGTCCATTATCGTTATAAGTAGAAAAATATGTTGTAGCAAGTGTGATGCTGAAATTATGCGATTGTAAATAGATAACCTCAGAACCATAAATATCAGCAAGCAAGACCTATGTTACTCGGATTTGGATGTAAGTGTCAGACATGGGTATATGTGTTCGACATAGGTTTATTCAAAAATTTCCAAGATTTCTATGTATTTGGAGGATCCTCGGAGGATCATATCCCCATACTCATGTACGGATATGCGTCGGACAAGAATACTTCAAAAAAAAAATCAGATGGACATAGAGCAAGACATATACTCTATGTACTAACCTTTCTCATTTTGCTTCCGGTTGTCAACATGAGGAGATGCTATTCCATTAGGTTCACTAGAAACCAACTTTGTCTCATTTCCATGAGTATTTTTATCTTCAGTTGGAGGAACTAAATGATCTTGTCCTTTCACTTCATCTTCGTAAGCAGCTTCTTCCAGGGATTTTTCCTTAGCTTCGGGAATCTTGTTATTATCTTGTACATAGAAAAACAAAATTTAGCAAGTGTGATGCTGACATTATACGTCAGAGATTTAAATTACGGTAACGGACATGTTTTCTGTCGCGTTACATTTATCGCGGTTGCAAACGTAACGGACGCTATAGCGGTCATTGCGGTCATCGCGGTCGTGAATTTTTTTTTTATTTTTTGCACAATTTATTGAAAAACAAAGTAATTATAATTATAAAAACTCTTTTTTAATAATTTTTAAATTAGTTTGTGACACTTTATAATTTTTTATTTATAAAAAAATATTCACAAATTTTATATTATAATAAATATTTATATTAAAAAAAAATAGAAAACTAATCATTCTTATATCTATGAATTTCTAAGAATCTTAATAATTAATAAGATAAAACATGTTAAATATCAAGCATTCATAGTTAATAATATTGTAAATTTAAATATATAATAATATAAAATTTCATCACCTACAAATAATGATATAAATTCTTTTCTAAAAAATTTCTCTAAATAATTATAGTTTTTATTATTAATCCATATTATTTTCCTTCAAACAAATATATGTTAAGATTCCACCGACTCCTCTCTCTCCCTCTAGAGTGTTCTTCAACCTTCTCTCTCTAGAATTATCTGCAGTCTTCTTCTTTGAATTTTCCTTAGGCTTCTCATTCCAGATCTCTCTTCACTCTTCTTCCTTTGATAGCCGACATACTAGAAATTATAAAAAAAGACTAGAAAGTTTGAAAGTTAATTTAGTAACCGACATAACAAAGCTATAAATAGAGATTGTATGTGTTGTGTGCAAAGTGTAGAGGTGAAGGGAAGAGTAAGAGAGGAAACAATATGTAAACGGGTGGTTTGGTGATATGCAGAGAAAATGAGAGATTAGGAAGATGAAGATGTGGAAAATAATAGAGTGTATATGGGTATAGGATATTATGGTGTATGTGAGTGAATAGTAAAGTGAGAAAGAGTTTGTGTGAGGTTGTCTCCATTGTTAGTTTGTGTTCACACCATTTGTATTTGGTCTTTTCTCGAGTTGTTTTTCGGAAGTTACTGTAGCATCCCGAGATAAAGTTACTGTAGCAAATCGGTACTGTAGCACAAAACTACAATTGGTACCGAGAGTCAAAAATCAACAATATATATATATATATATAATGTATATATTAAAAACAAAAATTGACCAACAAAAAAAAAAAAGTCAAAACATAAATATACTTTCAAAACTTTTGGATTAGGATCAAACTAAATGACTCAAAAATGTTGAGCTAAGAAATTGGATCTAATCATTGCCCGCTGACTTCATTTTAGTTTTTCTTTCTCCTTTACTTCTTTGTTTCCTTTTCATATTCTTTTTTTTTCTTCCTATTATTCCAAAATCATATCGTTTTGAATCTTACTTAAAAGGCAAAACTTTAATATTTGTTATTTTCTTCTTCCATAGCTCTCTTTCTCTAAATCTAAAGCTTTTCTCTCTAAAATGAATTCAAGAACATCAACCAAAAACCCAGCTCCCAGTGCTGGTCTGTCGTTCCAGCCGCCACTCTAAGCAACCCCTCTCTCGATATGTTTCTCCCCTTCCCTCAACCTTCCTCACTAATTTTGGGGTCTCAAAATCCACTAAAAATCATTGAAAGTGAAAACCCAAGGAGAGAGAAAAATCTTTCTATCTTTTTGCGTTTTTATGTTGGGATGATGCTATGCTTGATGGTATCTTCTTAGGGCTTTTTTTTTTTTTTTTTTTTTTGTTGTTGCAATTTTCAGATTGAACAAAATAGGTTATTTATATATATATATATATATATATATATAAATAAAAAAAATAGTCTGAAAACGGGAATAGCAGCAATAGCGGACCGATATTGTCGCTATTCACTATTATCCCGATTTTTGGAGCCGTGATCAGCCGCTGTCGTTGTGATTTAAATTCACAACCGTTTTTAATTCAATAGCAGTGACGACAGGCGGCTTTACCGCGAAATAGCGGCCGCTATACCGCTATTGCGCCGCTATTTGAATCCCGTTACTGCTTTATAGACAACCGTATAATGGGAAGAAAATTCTGAACTGACTAACCTTTCTTATCTTGTTTCTGGTTGGCATCATGAAGTTCCGTCACTCCCTCCAGATTAATGGAAGCCAAACATGTCTCTTTTTCAGTTACATACATATCTTCAGATATAGGAACTTCTTGATTTTGTCCCTTGTCATCATCTGTTCGAGCAGCGTCTTGCGGAGATTTCTTGCCTTCAGTTTTCATGTTACGTTCTTCTGCAGTACCCGTTAGAATTGTAAATAGAAAAAAGAAACATATTTTGAGCATGTCAAATGCTGAATTTACTTACCTGCTATGTTACTCGAACTTGGGTGCAAGTGTTGGACACGGATATGTTTGATTTATTATAAGTTTTTCCATGTATTTGGAGGGTTCTTAGGGATCATATCCCTGTACCCATGTCCGAATATGCATCGGATACGAATGTCGAATACAAGTACTTCAAGAAAAATGAAGAGTCGGAACAATATTAGCTTACCTGTATTATCTGTTTCTTGGTCATCACCATTGGGATCTTCTCTTCCTAGAGAATCTTTACCTTGAGTTACTGGAACTACATGATTTTGTCCTTTCAAATCTTCTGCATGAGCAACTTCTTGCTGAGATTTATCCTCGCTTGTGTTATCTTCTTCTGAAATAGTATGCCAGGGCCAACATTATAAGAAGCTAAACATGTAGTATATTTTAGCAAGCATTAACTTAAATATGAATTTACCTCGCAACCCAGATGTGTTGTTGTTCCCCATTTCATTGCCCATGTTCAATTCACCAAGCTCTGAATATATTGAAGCTGAAAGATCAATGCTTATTGGGGGTAATCCACTATGATAGCCAGAGACTTTCCAATTGAAGTATATGAACTAATTAAAGGAAGCCTAATTCAAAATATAAGGATCCAAAACATGACCTTACCATTATGATGATGATATTCACATGCAAGTAACTATAAAACATTTGAGTACAGCTTGATTTCTGTGAGACTGCCTGCCAGGGTGTTCCAGCAGTTGATGAAATAGTTACTTCATTGGTATTGCTTAAAGCATAAGCCTGAGCTGAGTCGGCTCACCTGTCTGTCACCCTAATTGATATCTCTCACTAAAGTCTCAAAAACATTTGCCTTATTCTCCTTTCTTTTTTGTGTGACATTGACATTCTGTGACCATAAACTTTATAGAAGTACTATCCATCTATATTGGTCCAACTCTTCATTTTTCTTAAAGTATTTGTGTCTGATACCCGTGTCCGACACCCATGTCCGACACCCGTGTCCGACTCCTGTGTTCAACGCATATCCGAACATGGATATGGGGATATGATCCTCCAAAAATCTTCCAAATACATGAAAATTTTTGAAAAAATTGAACATACACATGTCGGACACACACATCTGAGTCCAAGTAACATAGCTATCCATTAGGAATTATTAACTAAATAATGTTCACTGTCGGCGACTCAAATGTACCTAACTTTTACTGTCTTGGACATAAAATTATGTTGGGCTAGATTCTTAATTAGGATTATTCAGAATTCTAGGCAATCTCGGAAGAACAAATAGGTTAAGATAACCTTTCCAGGCATTCATTTCTGTATGTGCTGCAGATATGCCATGTTCTCAATATGTTATTCCCTGCTGTAGTGTTTTTCAGGATTATTTTTTTAATTTCTTTTTCCAAGCAGAAACATGTTGGGAACATAAATGAGTTGGATTTTAGGTCGGCTGATCTTAGACAGGTAAGAAAAATATAGTAATGAAAAGCCTCATTTTTCTCCGATCATCTCCTAATTTTAGTCTGAACATTCATAAAGCATATAGAGAAAGGACCTACGTGGCTGTCCACAGCTGACACTTATGATCAAAAGATGGCTAAAGGGACATGATTAGAATCCAAAGACAACTAAAAAAAACCCAGCAACTCTGTAACTTTTATGGTCCAGATGAAATATTCTATTATCATATTCTATGTTACTCGAATTCGGGTGTGAGAATCGGATACGGATATGTTCAATTTTTTTAAAGTTTTTTCATATATTTGGAAGATCATATGATTCATATCTCCATAACCATGTCCGAATATGTATCAGATATGGATGTTGGACACGAGTACTTAAAAAAAAATAAAAAGTCGAAGCAGCATAGATCAGATCGTTAGATCTCCAACATCTAATCCACTGAAGATTTTCTAATGGCTTGTTTAAGCAATATGTTGAACTGGAATTGGCCAGCTTTGGGTACTCACATAGCCTTTCTTTACCTCGTAACAGGAATGGAATAATTGTTCTGATAAGGCCATGAACAGGTGGGTCTGTTCTTCAAAGATTTCTTGGTCTTAAAGCTTGTTCTTGTTGCTTCAGGGTGCTAAAGACATATTTTAATGCTAAACTCATCATGGTTGTATATTTGCTTTATAAATCTTTACCTTTGAACAAGCTCAAAAGCTAAGTAATTGGACCCCCTTTCATCTTTCTTTTTTCTAATTGAGGGGAATGGCAGCAATGGTGGGTGGATATCCACCATAATCACTTCTTTAACAAAAGATAATTAGCCATTGAAATGATTATACCATCTGGGGGTTGTGACTTTGCCACTTCCCTTTAATCAAACTAAATTAGTAAAGCTTGTGCACAAAAATTAAGGGCTTTTGGTCTGCCTATTCGAACATAATGGTTCCATATCTTTTAGGTGGGCATGAATCAATAAATCATATTGAAGAAACTATAGAAGCTATGATTATGGCTACCCAATATTTACACAAACTACGTGCATAACTGTGCTTCCTAAGCGCCAAAAAAAAAACATAATTTTTTATTTAAAAATAAAGTTTATTCTATTAAGAGTTATTTTTAAAAAATAAGAAAAAAGAACAGAAAAAATGAATATGAAAAAAATGAAGAAGATAAAAATCATAAAATAAATATATGTAAAATATTAATAAAATATAAATATAATAAAAGTTTAAAAAAGATTGATAAATAGCAAACCAAAAAAATGGTGTTAATGAATATCAAATTCTGTTTGCAAGATGAAATATTACGAATAGGAAGCCCTCTTTGTATCCTTGAAGTGACAAAATAGTTGAAATACATTGTTCTTCTTTATTTGAAAATAAACTATCTATCTATAAAATGCAAAACACATATGCAAAGAATGGTCAATATAAGAAAGAAAAACAACAATTTTACTACCAAATTATACATTTAATTTTAGAGAATAAGTAGTAATTGGTATGAAAAATAAAGAAATGTGTTAACATTTAAAGTTCAATTATTCTTGGTCTTGGATACATGGAAGGCTTATATCAGATAAGAATAAAAAATTGACAAAAGTAACCTCCAAATTAAGAGGGATACAGTAAATTCAATTCTAGCCACACCAATAAGATATAAATAAGAAGAAACTAAAGGCTCTTATAAGAATTTAATTCTTAAAACAAAATCCATAATAGACACACGTAAAAATGAGATAACATTGACAATCATGAATCAGATTATCCAATTAAAAAATAAAATTTATCAATGATTAAAACACAACACGAAAAATAACCTGAATACGACACAAATATACAAACGTATAAAAATATACATAAAATAAATTATTAACGTGTAAAAATTATAATACTTTAAAAATCTCAAAAAATAATACGAACGCATCACGAACACACAAATTTTTCTTTAAATTAAATCACAATGACAAACTATATAAAATATAAGATGAATTGAGATACGATATGAAAAAAAAGAATTGAATTTGTTTATGACATATTTTTTTATTTATCTCCATTACATTTTTTAAATATTTAATAAAATAACTTAAATTTAAAAAATAAAAACTTAAATTTAAATTTAATTTTAAAATAATAAAAAGTTATTAAAAAAAAAAGGACAAAGTGGATTGGCAGGAGTACTCCACCTTGTCCCTTTTTATGTTTGATAAAAAAAAAAAAAAATGAACAGTGCCATTGACCGGGATACCTTTTTTTTTATGTAAAAAAAAAAAAATTCTAATTATATTGTAAGGATTTATAATATTTGATATAAATTATTAACATATAAAATTAATTATTAACGTGTAAACATTTATATAAATTTATAATATTTTAAAAATACAAAAAATTATACGAACACGAACACACAAATTTTTCTTTAATTTGAATCATAATGACAAACTATATAAAATATGAGATGAATTAAAACACGACATGAATACAACATAGAAAAAATAATTAAAACACAACACAAAAATAACATGAATACGGCACGAATACACGAATGTTTAAAAATATACCCTAAACGAATTATTAACGTGTAAAAATTTATATAAATTTATAATACTTCGAAAATTAATTATTAACGTGTAAAAATTTATATCAATTTATATTACTTTAAAAAAAAACACGAATATATCACAAACAAACAATTTTTTTTCTAAATTGAATCACCATGCTTTGCAAAATATGTTATGAATTGAGACACGAAACAAATACACAAATTTTTTTTTTCTAAACTGAACTACAATGAAAAATTATATAAAATATAAGATGAATTGAGATACGATACGAACACAACATAAAAAAAATAATTAAAACACAACACGAAAAATAACATGAACATGACACAAATACACGAACATGTAAAAATATATATAAAATGAATTATTAACGTATAAAAATGTATATAAATTTATAATATTTTGAGAACACAAAAAATAATAAGAATACGTCACGAACACACAAAATTTTTTTCTCTAAATTGAATAACTATGACAAACTATGAAATGAATTGAGACACTACACGAATATAGCATAAGAAAAATAATTAAAACATAACACCAAAAATAACATGGATACGACAAGAGTATGCGGAGTGTAAAAATATACATAAAATGAATTATTAACGTGTAAACGAACGTGTAAAAATATACATAAAACGAATTATTAACGTGTAAAAATTTATATAAATCTATAATACTTGAAAAAAAAAATATGAACACACAAAAAATAATTTTTTTCTATTTTTTTTTCTGCTTTCTTCTTCGCCTCCGAAATAAATAAAAAAAAGGAAAAAAAATAACACGTGGATGAACTCTCCATCTTCAAAAACTTATTGTATGAATGTACATTTGTTGGATTAAAAATAATTTATAGAAATTGGGCTAAAAAATGTAACAACAAAGGTTTGGATTAAGATCAATCCAATTTAATTAGTTAACGGTAATTGGATTGAAATTGATTAATTAGTAAATTAATTAATTAAATGAAATGATTTGAGTCCAAATCGTGGGAAGTACAAATGACCATTGGGTTACTGTTAGCATAAGGGAAGACGAAACCGAGGTCTCCTTTATTATTACGGTTGGCACATTTTTTTAAGTTAAAAATTGTATTTTATCACAAATAATTTTTGTGATTAAAAATTATGTTTTACCGTAAACACAAACAGATAAAAATTTTGATTTTTGCGATTGAAATTATAGTTTGACAACTCAAATAAAAAACCCAAAAAATAAAGTTTTAAGGCTTTAAAAATTGACTTTTGGATAAAATAATTTTATTATTTTCATATTTTTAAATTTGACATTTCAATTAAAGGTGTTAATAAGCTGGGCTGGGTTCGGGTCGGACTTATATATAGTATCAACACCATATATATTTACCCAAGCCAGGCTCGGCCCAAAATATGGGCCTCAAATTTTGTCCAAACCGACCGATATTTGTAAATGGATAGTCCAAACCCGTTTAGACCCGTCCATATTTTTTTTTCTATTTTTTTTTAAAATATTTTTTTATTTAATCTTTAATAAAAAAAACATATTATTTTTATTTAATCTTTAATAATCTTATTTTTTTTATTAAGTTTTTAAATATAGACAACTTAACATATTTTTTAATGTTTACACTATAATATTATATATATTTAATATTTATATGACATAAATTACATAATATATAAAAAAAATAAAATTAATATATTGTTTAATTGGAAAACGGGCCGAGCTAGGCTTGGATCTTGAAGGTTGGAGCCAAGGTCTGACCAATTTTTTAAACTGACCTCATTTTTTGTCGAAATGCATTTTTGGGCCTAATATTTTTGTCCAAGCCTTCCTAAATATCGGACGGGCCTTCGGGCTTGGGCGGGTAGCCCGACCCTTGGACAGGTCTAATTTCAATTTCTCACAGCAGTTTTTCAAAGTAATGCCGAACACTTAAAAGTTCTTAAACTACATTTTTTCATCACATTTTTTGAACACATAATTTTTTCCAATCAAGTTTTTTCTAAAGTTTTTCTAACAGTGATGCACCGAAAAGAATGTATCTTTATTACCTTGCACTAAAAATAATATCAATTGTAGAGTATAGTAGAAGCAAGGGTCGAATCCACAGTGATTTGTGTCTAGTTTATAAATTACTAGTTTAAAACATAAATTCAAGAACAATAAAAAAATAGAGTTTTTTTAAAGAGTTTTAAAAATTATGAAAATAAATAAAAATAAGAAAGTAAGTAAACAAGAAGTAATCAGATGTGAGAAATATGGCTAAAAGTTCATTCTTCACCACTAGAAATCATTAAGAATCAAATTCAGATCTATCAATATCAATTATTTCTCAAAACTATCAACCGCAGATAACAACAAGCTCTGTTATCCCAATCTTTTCTTAGTTCGTCGTTAAATAGAACAAGCTCTCTATTTAATCTCTAACTATTAGACAACCTAGAATAAGCTCTCTAGATTTAATGTAATAGCAGCCTTATGATGAGAAAGATAGGTTGATCTTAGCAACAAATACATAAGTTCGCGTTATTTAACTAAGGTTATGTTCCACATTGCAATTTCCAAAAATCCAACATAATCATGAATTACAAATTGCCACTTATGAATAGGAAATCAAGACAATTACACGGATTAAGATTCCTAAACTAGCAATAGATAATTATCAAGATCTATCTAGTTGTACACCTAAACAAATCAAGACAAAGATCATAAACAATTTTTATAGAAGAACATAAGCAACTTTGATAGAAAATTAATGATAGATAGAATCTGAAAATCAATTACAAAATATGTCTAGGGCTTTGAAATCACCCTTAACCAAAGAAAAGTTTAGCTTAGCATAGGCATAGTTAATATAAACATAAAAGAAACTAAGAAGAAAAACTAAAAGAAAACTAGGAGAATGGAGAAGAAAAAGAAGAATAATAATGATGATCATTGAGTCTCTTCAAAAGATGTCTAGTTTGTAGCTCAAAAGATGGTATTTATAGAGTTTTAAAACCCTGGGAATAAGTCCTTACCGTACAGCAACAAGCTCCGGAGGTCAAATCTGCCTGATTGCTTTGCATTAAGACTTTGATCTTTTTGACTCCCAAGTCTTTTTTCATCTTATGATTGTGATTTTGTAAGCTCTTTACTATCATGATTGACATCTTTTGACTTCATTCTCCTAAATATGCCTAAAATTCAAAAATATAATATAAGTAATCAATTTATAGATCAAAACCATAACTAAAACTAAGAATAGAAAGAGCATAAAATATGTATTTTATGAGTTTATCAAATACCCCACACTTAGCTTTTTGTTAGTCCTCGAGCAAAACAAAATAAAAATAAAATAAGAAAATCTAATCTAATCCACTCTCGTAGAAAATCACGGTGGCACTTAGCATGTGACACAAGCCTTTAAACCCTTAGGTGTCCCTAGTGGACGAGTTTAGTCTCGTGAGGGTTTACTAGGATGATACCCACAAACATTGAAAACATAAGAAAAACTAACATATACTAAAAATATTTACTCCTAATCCTTTCAATATAAATTAAAGAAAATCATTGGATAAATCTTATAAACTAATCAATAGCTTAAAGAAATTCATAAACAAATCATACTTGAATGTAAATAGTTTGAGTTAAGCTAATATTAACATAACATATTTCAATCAAAATAGTACATATTCAAACTTAATCTCAACTTCTCAACATGGGATACTCTCATAATTTTCACTTTTTAAAGTAGTGGTTAAGTGTTTACACTCAATCAATTTCATGAAAACAGTTCTACCATATGCTTGCTTGTCCATCTATTATCCACTATTTAGATCATGCAACTTCATAAATCAAGAGGTCTTTATTCAAGGTTGCAATGGGGTCAAGGGGTTGTAATGTGGCCAAAGAATAAAAGGATAAAGATATCACAAAGATTCCAAAGATTTTATAAAGTTTAGAGACATAATAAGATCATACAAATAAAACTTCTCAAAACTTTTATAAAGCACATAATAACATAGGCTGAATATTTCATGTTGAGCCTTTGCTTCATTCTAACCAACCTTGTAACATTCTTTTTCTTTTCTTTAACTAGAAGTTCAAGAGATTATTCAATTTTTTTTTTATGGGAATGTATTTTTACAATGTTCTCTTTTCTTTTTCTCTTGACTTTTGCCTTTCTCCTCTCCCACACTTATCTTTTGTTCTAACCCAAAATTTTAAAAAGTATCCCTTGTTTTTGCAATATGTCTCAAACATTATAGTCCATCTTTAGAACAAGGGTAAAGATATAAATATGTTTAGGCTAGGTGTAAGATGTGGTTACCAATAAAATAGCCTAATCAATATAGGCTCAAATTGGCTCACTAGGGGGACGTTCTCTTGGAACATCAATAATGGATGGCTGTTTGGCCCTGGTTACAATCCTAATGCCTCTATCATATTCATGTTGTCACATGCATCAATATAGTCTCAAATGGTTTAAAGCAAGTTCTAGAGAAACATGTAATCATAAGAGCACTCAAGAAAGAAATTAGATTGATATGTATAATGTATCAATCATATAGGCTCAAAACTCACAAGGATGATTATACAAGTCAATATTAAGTCTAAACATGCTTCTTTCTCAATCAACATATCATATTAATATTGACTCATGAAAAATAGTAGTCAAGCTCAATTCTCATGAAAATCTTCTCACTAATAACCAGTTTTAGACCC
Organism: Fremontodendron californicum; assembly: GCA_030761205.1. NCBI lineage: Eukaryota > Viridiplantae > Streptophyta > Magnoliopsida > Malvales > Malvaceae > Fremontodendron > Fremontodendron californicum. Next base: position 19,924,318 of record JAULJL010000022.1, on the reverse strand, counting down.
ATGCAATTCATATCTCATCATTGTATTGAAAGAAACTAAAACATACTAAAAATAAACTAAAAAGACTCAAAAGAAAAAAATTGACAACCTAAACTAAGAAATCCTAAATTCTTCCCCCTCACACTTAATTCTTACATTGTCCTCAATGTAATGCTATCACCCCATATGCAAGAATTATATGTAAGAGAAAAGAACTAATAAAAAAAAGAAACAAAAAAATATATATATATTAACAACTCAAAACAAACTAATAAAACCTAAACAAACCTAAAACACTACATAAACAATAAAAACAATAAAAACAATAAAACAATAAAAATATTAAAAATAATAAAAGGAAAAGGAAAAGATAGGGATGCTTTCTTTGCACAACAGTGGATGCATTCTCCAATACAAGTATTATTCCATCATCCTTTGTGGTGCATATCTCATCAAGGAATGGTGCATATTTTGGTATTTGTTGAATGGCATCCACAAACAAGCTGGTTAAGGTTTCTGGCTTGTGTTGTTCATGTTCCTCCTTCTTGAACTTTGTGAATCTACTAGGAAAAATTGAAGAAGAAACATTAGTAAAAATTGGAACCTTAAAAGTTACCTCAGGTGCCGAAGTACTCTTAATTATGGCTTCATTATTCTCAAAAGTTGAATTTATCGTTGGTTTAATCTCATCCTCGGGCTCCCTTAGACTTTCGAATTCATCCTCAAGTTGTTCGGGACTAGCATTCTCCTCTTGATGAATCATAGTTTGGGAGGGGAATGGTTCATGTAGTTCTTCAGATCTTTGTTCTACCCATCGCGCCATACCACTAGCCAATTGACTCAATTGCGTTTCCAAACTCAGGATACTTTCCCTTGTTTCCTATTGAAGTTGCAATACATTAGTAGTAAGAGAATAGACAAGATATTCTAAAGAAGTACCTGAGTTTTGAGATGGGAGCTGAAAAAGATTTGGTTCATGAGACCATGATTGATTGAAGCTCGATGGATGATTGTAGTTGGCATAAGAATCCATTTCTTGATAATTTCCCGACTAGCCATAATTAGGATGATCCCACCATCCCTCATTGCAAGTGTTTGGGAAAGGATCACACTATTGTTGGTGGAACCCTTGTTGGCTTTGGTATCCTTCCACATCATAGGCTGGTTCAAAATTATCTTTTTGATAGTATGGGCACCAATTAGTTGGATGATCCATCATGAAACACACTCCACACTGCCTTGATTGTTGCACATTACCCATGGCCAATTATTGAACTGGGGAGGTGAGATTGGCTCGTTGGTTCTCAATGTTCATGTATGCCACCAGCTCCTCAAGTGTTAAATTGCTCAAGTTCATCGTGTTTTGCTCAAAATTTGAAAAGAAAAACCTATATGTACAAGAAAAATAAAATTAGTTACAACTGAAAATAAGAATAAACCAAATAACAAATAAATTAAAAGAAGCAATCCCTGGCAACGGCGCCAAAAACTTGATACACCCAATAAAATGTATCTTTATTAAACCTTGCACTAAAAATAATATCAATTGTAGAGTATAATAAAAGCAAGGGTCGAATCCACAGGGATTGGTGTCTAGTTTATAAATTACTAGTTTAAAACTTAAATTCAAGAACAATAAAAGAAAAGGGGAGTTTTTTTAAAGAGTTTTAAAAATTAAGAAAATAAATAAAAATAAGAAAGCAAGTAAACAAGAAGTAATCAGATGTGAGAAATATGGCTAAGGTTCATTCTCCACCACTAGACATCATTAAGAATCAAATTCAGATCTATCAATATCGATTATCTATCAAAACTATCAACCGTAGATAACAACAAGCTCTATTACCCCAATCTTTCCTTAGTTCGTGTTAAATAGAATAGGCTCTTTATTTAATCTATAACTATTAGACAACCTAGAATAAGCTCTCTAGATTTAATGTAATAGCAGCCTTATGATGAGAAAGATAGGTTGATCTAAGCAACAAACACATAAGCTTGGATTGTTTAACTAAGGTTATGTTCCACATTGCAATTCCCGAAAACTCAACATAATCATGAATTACAAATTGCCACTTATGAATAGGAAATCAAGACAATTACACGGATCAAGACTCCTAAACTAGCAATAGATAATTATCAAGATCTATCTAGTTGTACACCTAAACAAATCAAGACAAAGATCATAAACAATTCTTATAGAAGAACATAAGCAACTTTGATAAAAAAATTAATGATAGATAGAATCTGAAAATCAATTACAAAACATGTCTAGAGCTTTGAAATCACCCTTAACCAAAGAAAAATTTAGCCTAGCATAGGCATAGTTAATATAAATATAAAAAAAACTAAGAAGAAAAACTAAAAGAAAACTAGGAGAATGGAGAATAATAATAATAATAATAATAATAATAATAATAATAATAATAATAATAATAATAATAATAATAATGATGATGATCCTTGAGTCTCTTCAAAAGATGTCTACTTTGTGGCTCAAAAGATGGTATTTATAGAGTTTTAAAACCCTGGGAACAAGTCCTTGCCGCACAAGTAAGTCTGGAAGCATAAAAATCAGGTTTTCAAGGTTTTTTTCACGGTTTTCAAGGTTTTTTGGGCGCCGCGGCGCCGGAATTGGGCGTCGCGGCGCTGAGCTCTCTGTCTACATATTTTTCTGCTGCATCTTCCTTCACTTCGTTGGCTGATTTGGATGACCATTTGGGTGTGTAAACTACCGTTGAAAAGGTATTCAAGTCAGCTTCAAAAGTCAAGGAGGAAGTTTCTTCAAATAAGGACTTTAACATAATGGTTGTTTAGCAACAAGCTCCGGAAGTCAAATATGCCTGATTGCTTTGCACTAAGAATTTGATCTTTTTGACTCCCAAGTCTTTTTTCATCTTATGATTGTGATTTTGTAAGCTCTTTGCCATCATGATTGACATCTTTTAACTTCATTCTCCTAAATATATCTAAAATTCAAAAATATAATATAAGTAATCAAAATAAAGATCGAAAACATAACTAAAATTAAGAATAAAAAGGATATAAAATGTATATTTTATGAGCTTATCAAACAACAATGCTAAGCTAGTCCAGACTTTATTGGAATAAATCTAACTTAATGGTAAACGTGTACAGTTACCAATGATTGTATTCTTAGTGCTAGGAGAGCATCCAGCATAGCTCCTGGGTAAGGCTAAAGTTAAGGTATTAAAAAGAATTCAACGCAAAATGCTTTGAGATAATGCTAAATGGGATTAACGCTTAGAAAATTTAACAGATTATGGAGATATTTTAACTTTCATTTGGAACAGTTGATACGTTCAGGAGAAATAAAATTCCGCTTAAAGGCAAGGAATTTAAAAACGGTTGAAGTAGATATTCAACCAACAGTTGCACAGGCAAGAGAGCATTAATCCACAATCAAAGATGTGAAGGCAAGAAAGAAGGTGGCAACAATTGTAGTTAACAAATAGTTAGATTTTTGTTTTCTTATTCTTCTTCAATTTTGTTAGGATAAATATGAGTTAAAGTAATGTAAAACGGATTTTAAAAATCACAAACACAATACAAAATAATACAAATTCAATTATTTTAACTTTTCAAACATTTTATCTTTACTTTTATGCATTTAGGCATAGTTTTAACTTAGTAAACTATCTAAGCTTTCTTTTCGTGTCGTTTATTTTCCCTTTTTTTTTAGATATCAAAGATCATCGTAAGTTTTTTCTAAAAATCAATTATTAATATTATTATTTTTGTGACGGGATATTGAAATTACTCGTGAAGTTCATAATGCATCTAAATGTGAATTAATCATTGAATGGAAATGTGTATTAAGTTGAATTTGAAGAATTGGGATTAATTTGCACATCATCCTAAGTTAATACTCGAGCTAAATTCATTTAACAAAAAATCAATGCCCATTTGGCTTGGTTATGCGTCTTACAATAAGGGTGGAATCAAGTTTTAAGGTAGACTTGTCCACACATTGGGCTCTGGTAAGACTTTTCAAGTTCTAAGTGTAGCTTGGTTCGAAATATGAAAATATTTTATTATGAATTAATTATATTTTATTTTAATTTTAAAAATATTTTAATTATTAATAAAATAATTAGGTTAAGTCTTGGATCCATGAACCCCTCTAATTCAAAGACACAGAGCTTGATGTAACTAAGCCAATTTTTTTCTCTTCTTCTTTTTGTTCTTTAACAATCTCAACTAAGATTTATTAACATATACATTCGATTTTATTTATTTGTTAGATATGTGATACTTGCTATAAAAGCAATGTGAATTTGATTGTTATTTTTTTTTTCTAATACATTATTAAATTTGTGAGTTTCACAGATTAATGAATTTATTTCCATAGTTAGTTATTGTTTTTGATGGGATGATGATATTATTGTCCATTAGATCTAATAATTCGGACAAAAGACGAACACGGTACATTAATAAATAGAAAAGCCGTGTAATAAACGTGTTATTCTTTTTGTTTTTTTAAACATGATACAACATTTTTAATACACATATCGTATTCATATTTAAAATTTTGGCACTTTTAATAATTTATATCATATTTATTTTTACACGGTCAATATAAAAAAATTAAAATATAACATGCATTCACGAAATATTAGATTTGATGTCCATTAATGGTTTGAGTTCCTTCCTTTCTGGGTTCTATTGGACTCCAAAGTCCAGCTGAATTGCAGCAGCTTTGCTTTGCCGGCTTTAATTAAACAGCATTTGACACTATTGGGCTATAGCCTCAATTTTATTGGGAAAAGATTATGAAAAAACCTAAGATATCCAAGTCCCATCGTTTTTCAATATGAATTTCTAACAAATTATCTTACCTTCCAACTTTCTTCCTCAAAGGTAATAAACTTAACTTTCCTCCAACTTTCTTCCTTCAAGTAACTCAAAGTCTAAATCAAAGTTTTATCTTTTAAATGAGTAGAACCATAATTTTGTATATTTCTTTTCATGACTTCAACTAAGATTCTTAACAGAGATTTTCACATGAAAATATAGTTAATAGCACCAATAGTCCCCAAATTTTAGGGCATATTTTATATTGGTCCCTAAACTTTAAAACATATGAAATTGGTCCTTACTTACAAATATCATAACAAATTGGTCTCTACCGTTAGTTTTTTCGTTACCTTTACTGTAGCAATCAGCATAGTGACACATGTCACCAACTGATTACACCATATTTCTCTTAATTTTTTTTCTTTTTCTTTATTTTTTTATTATTATTTTTTTGATATTTTTTAATAAATAAATGTAAATAAATATTTTTTATAAAATAAATGTAATTAAATATTTATATTTTATAAATTATTTTATTATTAAAAAATTAATTCAAATTATTATTTATCTTTTATATTTATTTATAAAGAATAATAAAGAAAAAAAAGAAAATGAAAACATTAATAAATACAAAAGATAAATAATAATTTAAATTATTTTTTTAATAATTAAATAATTTATAAAATATAAATATTTATTTACATTAATTTTATAAAAAATATTTTTTTCTTTTTCTTTTTCTTTTGCTTCTTTCTTCTTTCTTTCTTTTTTTTTTTTCTTTTTATAAATAAATAAATTTTGTAAAAATTAAATAATTTATAATTTATAATTATAAAATATAAAATATTTATTACATTCATTTATTAAAAATATATTTTTTACTTTTTTATTTTTCTTTCTTTTTTTCCTTTTTTCCCTCTTTTCTTAAAAATTAATGTAAATAAAATATTTTATATTTTAAAAATTAATTTAAATTATAGTATGAATTATTATTTATTTTTATTTATATTTATTTACAAACAAGAGAAAAGGGGAAAAGATAAGAAAGGAAAAAATAAAAAAACTTATAAATAAAAAATAAATATTTTATATTTATAAATTATTTAATTTTTAGAAAGTTAATATAATTTAAAATATAATATAATATACTTATATATATATTTTGTATTTGTTTATAAAGAAGAGAAAAAAGAAGAAAGGGAAGAAATTTTTTTTTATTTTATAAAATTAATGTAAATAAATAGTTTTATATTTTTTTCAATTATTTGATTATTACAATATTAATTTAAATTATAATGTTAATTATTATTTAATTTTTAATATTTATTTATAAAGAAGAGAAAAGCAACAAAAAAGTTAAAAAGGAAGAAATGAAAAAATGAAAAAATGAAAAATATTTTTTATAAAATTAAAGTAAATAAATATTTCATACTTTTTAAATTAATTATATTTTTAAAAAAATTATTTTAATTTATAATATGAATTATTTTTTCTTTGTATTTATTATAAAAAGAAATCAAAGAAAAAATAAAAAAGAAATAAAGAAAAAAAATAAAAATAAAAATAAAATGAAGAGGCAAGTTGGAGCAATCAGCTGGTGACACATGTCACTAAGTTGATTGCTACAGTAAAGATAACGGAAAAGCTAACGGAAGGGACCAATTTGTTATGATATATGTAATCAATGACCAATTTGATATGTTTTGAAATTTAGAAACCAATATAAAATATGCCTTATAGTTTGAGGACCATTGGTGCTATTAACTCCATGAAAATATTAAGTTTATTTCTATGTCTGATTACACTAATTGAAGACCTATATGCCATAAGACTTCCATAAATTTACATAATCATGCTTGTATTGGAATACTCTTAAGTTTGATTCAACAATTAATCATTATTTTTTCTTCAAAAAACAAAAATTAAGACTTAAAGGTTAGAATCATTACTCCTCTTTTTAAACTTGTTATCAAATTAATATAACTTTAAACATCACTTTGTAATATATGAGTATTTTTCACTCCAAAGTAAGATAGTCTCTTTTTTTTTTTTTTACTTTCCTTGAAAGAACCCTTCTATATGTACTTTGTTTTCATGAACCCCTTAAATGAGCTTTAGATGGAAGAGCAAGACTTAGATGAAGTTTTTTTTTTTATTTATTAAAACGGAGCCTTTATTTCAAGTAAAATTCCTTTCCATCTTTTTAGGCGAATACACTGCTTAATAGCACCATAGGTTAATACAAAATCAAAGTAGCCATTGGATCATGTGATGGTTATATGCATTTCTTTGAACTTAATTTTGCTTGCCAAACTACTTGTTAGTAGTCTCTTTACATATTGTGTGTATATAATTATATATATATATTTATATATATTAAATGATTGATTTTTTTTGGGTCAAATTATTTATGTGTAAGAACTTCTTTTGATATTGGCAAAGCTAGTTGGAAAGATTCTTTGTTAGTGAATGTGGTAATAACTCGGAGATGCGTGTAAAATTTTTTTGGGAGATTTGATGGCTGTAAAATAGAAAGTCATAATATGAGAGAATTTGGCTTCAAGACGTGTTTCAAATGTCACTTTCCTTTAGTCTTATTTGGCCCCCACCATATATGATATGCAAGAGGGGTTTGTTGAATAGTCATAGGATACAATGAAGCCTATGTTTGAAATCACTTTGCACTTGTGAAATCAAACCATTAAACACTTCTTAATGAACGGCAAAATCATCTTTCTTATACTTAGTTTTCTGCAGTAAACTAAGTCTAAGAGACTTCCTTTAATTTGAGAAGGTCAAATTATACTATTAGTCCCTGTACTATAGAGAAAATGTAGATTTAGTCACTCTACTGTAATTCGAAGATATTTGATACCTCTACTTTTAGGAATTTTGAAATTCAGTCCAATTACAAACGTTTTTTGTTCCCTTCGTTAATTTTAATGATGTGGCTTTAGGGTTGCTTATGTGGCTTTTATTTCATAAATTTGGCATTTCCATTTCAGCAAAAATAAATGCTGAAGTGTAAATATGTTTTTCACATATTTTTTCTAAACCAAAAAAAAAAAAAAAAAGAAAAACTTATTCAGTTTTATATTTTTATTGAAATTAAAATCAAAACCTCTCATTACTCTCTAAAAACACTCAGCCTTAAACAACGAATCCCTAACCCCAATCTACAGAGACGATCAAAATCAAAATCGGAGAGAGGTTTGGCTTCAAAATTGAAATCGAAGAGAAGAGAAGAAAAGTAGCCAAGAAAACAAACACATTTACCCAGCTCATGTTGATAGATGGTTCGAACCACTTGTCTTCTCATTTTGTGGCCAATTTTGCTATAAACCCAGCTCTTGCATTTCTTTGCTTTGTTGCAATTAGAGTTGTAACGGATATAGAAGTGCAGAGAAACTCTGACCTCCAGGAGCCATTGCTTCTTGAAGAAGAGGCAAGGTGTCTTAAGGTTACTCCTTATAATGATGTTGGGCTTTTTAGTTTGGCCACTCTGTCTTGGCTAAATCCACTTCTTTCAATTGGTGCAAAGCGACCACTTGAGCTTAAGGACATTCCCCTTCTAGCACCAAAAGATCGAGCCAACACTAATTATAAGGTTTTGAATTCAAATTGGGAAAAATTAAAGGCTGAAAACCTATCAAGTCAACCTTATTTGGCTTGGGCAATTTTGAAGTCATTTTAGAAGGAAGCAGCTTGTAATGCTGTATTTGCTTTATTGGACACTCTTGTTTCCTATGTGGACCCATACATGATTAGTTACTTTGTTGATTATTTGGGAGGGCGGGAGACTTTCCCTCATGAAGGTTATGTTCTTGCTGGAATCGTTTTTGCATCCAAGCTTGTAGAGACATTGACAACCCGGCAGTGGTGTCTCGGGGTTGACATTTTTACATGGAATAAATGTGTTTGCTTTCTTGGTTACTTTTCTTCTCTTCGATTTCAATTTTGAAGCCAAACTTCTCTTCGATTTTTATTTTGATCGTCTCTGCAGATTGGGGTTAGGGATTTGTTGCTTAGGGCTGAGTGTTTTTAGAGATTAATGAAAAGCTTTGATTTTAATTTCAATAAAAATATAAAACTGAATAAGTTTTATTTTATTTTTGGTTTAGAAAAAATATGTGAAAAACATATTTACACTTCAACATTTATTTTTGCTGAAATGGAAATGCCAAATAAGTGAAATAAAAGCCACATAAGCAACCCTAAAGCCACGTCATTAAAATTAACGGAGGGAACAGAAAACGTTTGTAATTGGACTAAAATTCAAAATCCTGAAAAGTAGAGGTATCACATATCTTCAAATTACAGTAGAGGGATTAAATCCGCATTTTCTTTATAGTACAGGGACTAATACTATAATTTGACCATTTGAGAATGATAGTGAAGAGAGAATAGTTCAGAACTCGTTTTATTTAATTGTCATCTTCTGTCATCATATTTCTGTTCTATTTCTGTTGGAAATTCTGATCTCTATTTATAGAGATTTAATCAAGAGTTGTGTCCGTTCAGTTGTGTTGTTTAATCCAACCAACTTGTCTTTTTCTTGAGTTTCCACCTTTTGGTACTCAGTAGATGCCATTGGCAACTTTTCACAAGTGAAAGAGTAGCCTCTTAAAAGGTATCAATGGTTTTAAAACGAAGCTAGTCATTACAGATGAATCTGTCAAAATTTGAACTAGGAGATTCGAATCCTCGAATCAGCAGATACGAATCCTTCTTTGTAAATTTTAAAAAACACATTCTAAACGCATGAAATTCGAATCTCATGAATAGTATTCTAATCCCATTATATGCAAGGTTTCTCCAATTGATCTTTAAATGAATTTCTTTGATTTGAAACTTACCGAAACTATTGTATAGCTTCTCATGTGCTAGTTTCTTATTAATTGATAATTTAATCAATTAATCTTTCATTCATTTCTTTCACTTTATTTTGAATTTTTTTAACAAAATTTAAGTAAGAGAAAAAAATTAAATCAAGAGTGAAATATTCACTGACCAAGACTATTTTAATACTAATTAAGAACCCAAAATCAAGAGTGACATTTGATTGACTTTATTCTTCTCTTTTAAGTTCTTGTTGTTACTTCTATTTTTTCTTCCACCGGTTTGGTTAGTTTTACCAAAATGGATGATCATATGTGAATTGTGATCAATTGTCATTCCTATATTGAAACTTAAATTATATATTGATAAATTAATTATAGTATAATTATACATTTATTTTTTTATTATATTGATACCATTTCTTTTTATTAATTAGAAATAGAGTGCTAAGTGTAACTGATCAGAGCAGCACAAATTATAAAAAATTTTATAATTAATTTAAGAAAGCAAATAGCAAATCAACTACTTAATCATTAAATTTGGATATTTTGCTTTTATACATTTATGATTTTTTTCGGGATTTATGATATTTTTGTATTTAATAGTTGTATTTTGTTTTCTTCAATATTTCATACTTGTATTCAAATCAAAATAATAAATTTGACTTTATTCGAAATAATATAAAATGTAATAGGGTTAAAATGTAAAATGAATAATTTTCAGAATTTAGTTTTTATAGTTATCAAACAATATATTTATATTCAATACTAATTTTCAGCAACATATCAAACAATTTTTATAATTCAAATCCACCGTTTACAAAATTCAGTAGTTAGATTTTTACACTTGTTCTAGTTTATCAAATAATACCTTAATCATTAATGAATATATTTATTGTTTAGAATCTGATTATATATATATATAGATGTTAATCAGTGCCTTGAAAAAATTGTAAATATTATAACATTTTGTTTTTAAAAAGTTGATGAAAATTTGCATTAAATACATAATTTTTTATAAACTAATATTTAAATTATCTTTAATTAATATCTATAAATACCATTAACCCAAAAAAATTCTATTGAAAAATTATATCATCTCCCACCAGTGAAATTTAAATTCTTCATAAGCAAAATTAGAAAATTATCGCATACCCTATTAAACTATATTTAAAAATAATTAAATATGTGAAAACATTTTAATACAATATATAAAATTTAAAAATTTCATCGATAATGTATAAAAAATACTCTTTTTTATTTATTTATCTTGTTATATATTATATTGAAGGCAAGTTTTCAACCCCATAAACTCGAGTCCTAACCCTCTAGATTTGAGTATGTTTCCGTGACTTTTTTTTTTTGTGGATAATCAAGTGATTTTATTTATCCAAAAGAAGTAGGTAATACTGCTATACTTTGACTGTACAAGAACAAATCATTGACTGTACAAGACATTCAATCAAAGAATTAAAACAACAAAAGAATTGAATTATCCAAACCCCAATCTGTACATAAATTCTTGTTTACGAAGTCTGCCGCAATATGTCTTGATCCTACAAGCCTCAGTCTGACAGTCTGCTTGATGTGAGCAAGGATCTGTAGAGGAGTCTCTTGTAAACTTCCATATAACATGTTGTTTCTTTCCCTCCAGATTTGGTAAATAAAAGCACTCCAAACAAGTCGTAATACAATAGAGATCAAAGATTTACCCTTCAATCTACACACTGCCCATCTCAGCTTTGCCACCCAATTTCCTGCCTCTTTATGCAGCTGACACAATCCCAAAACTTTCTTCCATATGCTCTTTGAAAAACCATATTCAAAGAACATATGATTTCTGATTTCTTGCATTTGGTGAGAAGCACACACTCACTGGCAATTTCAATATCCCAAGCTTGTAGACTATCCCTGGTAGAGAGTCTGTTAAGCATGGCCATCCAAGATATGATGGCATGTTCTGGGATATGCAGTGGAAACCATATTAACCTTTCCCACTCGACTTTAGGTTGCACAGGTCTTATCTCCTTCCAGACTTTAGCAACTGAATATTTTACCTCAGGGAACTTCCAAACCAATTGATTCCCCTGCTGCCATGTGAACTGAATTGCTAGAGACCTTAGCTTCAGCAATTTTCTCCAATTCCAACTGTTGTTTTGACTTTCACTCACCTGCCAGAGTGTCCTACCCTTTAGAATGTGTACTTCAATCCATGCTATCCATAGAGAGCCAGCTTTGGTCAATAGGGACCAAATATGCTGTATCATACAAGCCTTATTCCAAGAGCAAAGTTCTTTCAGACCAAGACTCCCCTCAGATTTAGGAGTGCCATCCTATCCTTGCTTTCTTGGCTGAGGAATCCTGTGCAGACTAGAAAACTCTTGAGCACAACTGATTAATTCGATTCAAGACACTTTTTGGGAGAATGAAGTGTTTACATTAAAAGTTTTGAAGATTAAAAAGCATTTATTGGATAAGCTGATATCTCCCTGCATAGGATAGGAATTTGGTTGCTCAATGATTAATTCTCTCAGTTATCTTCCTAATCAAAAGAGCACAGTCCCTATCAGAGAGCTTTTTTGTTACTAAAGGAAATCCTAGGTACCTTACTGGTATTAGAGTCGATGAATGGCTGAATTGTAAGTGTTAATGTCTCACATTATTCATAGTTTACATTGTCTATTTATACATGTCCAGTAATGCTGTTAAAGCAATAAGATGTATCTAGATAACTAATGATAATAGTAGAGAGAACTTAGGATAACTAATGACAGTAGTAGAGATAACTTAGGAGGAGCTGATAATGATCTTATCAGTACAAGAGTTTGAGATCATGTGTTCTTGTTGAAGATAGGTTTATCCTTATCATGCCCCCTCAAGATAGAGTCTCCTGATGAGACTCCTATCTTGGATTTTAGCTCAAGGAATTTTGGTCGAGGAAGAGGCTTTGTTAGAGCATCAGCAAGTTGATCTTGAGTGGAAATATGACAGACCTTGAGCTTGCCTGAGGAGACTTTATCTCGAACAAAATGGAAATCAATAGAGATATGTTTCATTTTAGAATGTAGTGCTGGATTAGCTGAAACATATGTTGCACCAACATTGTCAGAAAATATAATGGGAGCAGTGGAAACTGGAACATGCAATTCTGATAACAGATTGGTGATCCAGGAGAGTTCTGCAGCAGTACTGGCAATAGATCGATATTCGGCCTTTGTGGTAGACCTAGCAACTGTCTTTTGTTTGGTACATTTCCAGGAAATAAGACTGCCAGCAAAGTAAATTAAGTAGGCAGAGATTGATTTTCTATCTTCTTTGTCAGCTGCCCAGTCAGCATCTGTGTAAGCAATAACTTGAGAGGTAGAGGCAGTCTGACCCTTAAGTGAAATTCCATGAGAGATTGTTCCTTTGAGATAGCGTAAGACTCTTTTGAGAGCTTGCCAGTGAATGGTGGTTGGTTGATGCATAAATTGAGACAGTTTATTGACTGCAAATGACAAGTCTGGTCTTGTAATAACCAGATATTGTAGAGCTCCAACTATGCTTCTGTAGTCTTTCCCATTAGGTAATGTTTCACCATCAGTCAAGGTTAGAGATGTAGAAGAGGACATAGGAGTAGCAACAGCCTTAGCATCAATCATGTTGGTTCGTGTCAATAAATCAACTGTGTATTTTTGTTGGGAGAGAAACATACCTGCTGGTGTAAGGGTTGTTTCGATTCCAAGAAAATAATTTAAAGGAACAAGATCTTTCAAGGAGAATTTCTGAGACAAAGCCTGAACAAATTCTTTGACCTGATTATCATCACTGCCAGAGAGGATTATATCATCAACGTATACTAAGAAATAGATGGTGATCCCAGTTTTGCAGTAGATAAACAGTGATGAATCAGATTTTGACTGAGTAAATCCATAGGAAAGAACAAAGGAGCTCAATGCTGTGTACCAGGCTCTTGGGGCCTGTTTCAGACCGTAAATTGCTTTTTGTAACTTGCAAACATAAGATGGCTTAGAGGAATCAGAAAAACCTGGAGGTTGTTGCATGTAGACATCCTCAGAAAGTGTTCCATGCAGAAAAGCATTGTTGACATCTAATTGATAGACAGGCCATTTGTTTTGCAGCACAATAGTGAGTACTAGTCTGATTGTAGTTGGTTTCACCACTGGACTGAAAGTTTCTGAGTAATCAATACCTTGTCTTTGATGAAAACCCTTTGCCACTAGTCGAGCTTTGTATCTAGAGACAGTACCATCAGGATTCCTTTTGATTCAGAATATCCATTTGCTTCCAACTAAGTTTTGATTCTCAGATGAAGGTACCAATTGCCAGGTGCCATTTCGAACTAGAGCATCCAGCTCCTCAGACATTGCTTTGCGCCAATTGATGTCTTTCATTGCTTGAGAGACACATGATGGTTCAAGTGGTGTGGCTGTAGGATACTTAGTAGTTGAGTGAATTTGTTTTCTTTTGAAGATGTTGTTTTTGGACCGTGTGACCATAGGATGAGCTGTTTGGGTAAGTGGAGGTGTAGTGATTGGTTGTTGAGTTTGTGAAGGATGTATCTCTGATGATGAAGTTACACTGGGAGTGGGCAAGGCAGTCAACATTGATGATGTTTCACCAAGAGAGGTAGAATTAGGTTGTTGAAGGACTATAAGGTTGGGAGATAGGAATGAGGAGGAGGATGAGGATTGTATTTGAGATGATGTAGGACTTGTTGAGGAGAAGTGTGACTTGGCAGGGAATTGTGTTTCATCAAAAGTAACATGCCTAGAGGTGTATGTCTTTCTGGACTCTGGGTCAAAACAGTAATAAGCACTTTGATGCTGAGAGTATCCAAGGAATATACATGGTTTTGAACGAGCTTCAAGTTTGTTTTTGGTATAGGGTCGTAACCAAGGGTAACACAAGCAACCATAAACTTTTAATTTGCTGTAATTTGGATCCTTGTTGAATAATGATTGTAATGGTGACTTAAGACCCAGAATAGGAGTAGGCATTCTATTGATTAGGTACACTGCTGTTCGAAAAGCAGATGACCAGAATTCAGGTGGAAGTGAGGCTTGATGAAGAAGGGTAAGACCTGTTTCTACTATGTGTCTGTGTCTACGTTCAGAAACACCATTATGCTCAGGGATGTGTGGTGGTGTTTGTAAATGGGAAATGCCATGGGACTGAAAGAATGATTTTAATTTTTCATACTCACCACCTCCATCTGAGTACATAGATAAGATTGGAGTGTTAAAGAATTTTTCAACCAGTGCCTTGAATTTGGGAAATAGAACAAAAATATCAGATTTGTGTTTAATTGGATAAAACCATATGTATTTGGTGAAATGATCAATGAAAATTACATAATAAGAAAAACCATCAATAGATTTTGTTGGAGCAGGACCCCATACATCAGTGTAAATGAGTTCTAAAGGTTTATTACTCGACAGACTTGTTACAGCAAATGGTTGCTTGTGACTCTTGTTACACTGACATGAATTACAAGTGAAAAAGGATGTGGAACATGAAGGAAGAGAATAGTTCTTTAAGATGCATTTGAGAATTGAACTAGAAGGATGTCCTAATCTCATGTGCCAGTCAAAAGGTGAGACACGAATGCTTGATAGGGCTGTTGGTGACTTGGATGAAATGGGAACAGAGGACAGAAGTTGGTAAACATCATCAATGTTCAGGCCTTGAGTTAGAACCTCCCGGGTGTGTAAATCCTTCACCAAGAAATAATCAGAGAAAAATTCAACAGAAACCATGTTAGATTTGCAGAATTTAGAGACAGACAATAGATTCTTGTTGATATCAGGTACGCATAGCACATCATGTAATGAGAATGATTTATTTTGAGAGTGAAGAGTTGTAGAACCTGAATGTGTTATGGACAAACCTGAACCATCACCTATAATTATTTCATCTGTACCATCATAGTCTGAATTGATTGATAGATTTTTTAAGTCTGCTGTGACATGATGAGAGGCCCCAGAATCCATGCACCAAGTTTTGGCATTGTTGGTAGAGGTTGCATACTGAGCTGTTGGTGAAGCTGAGAAGAAGTGCTTGCCTTTGTAACACTGTTTGGCAGTATGACCAGGTTTGTCACATATCTGACATATGGGTCGAGGTTGTTGATAGTGAGATGAGTTTCCTGAGTAGGTGTTCTTATTGCCTGTGCTGTTGAATCTGTTTGGAGCAAAGGATCGATTTCTTGACATCATATGACGGCCAGATTGGTTTCCATATGATTTTCTGGTGTAGTGTGCAGTTGGTGTGCTGATTTCTATGTGATCAGCTTCTTGTTTCAAAAATAATTCAAAAGCTGTTAACTTGTCATGAAGTTCTTCGAATGTTATAGGATTTTCACGAGCTCTCATTGCAGTAGATATCTCCTTATATTCTGAACCAATACCATTTAGAATGTGTAGTATGAGGTCGTCTTCATCTAGAGGAGCTCCAGCCAATCCAAGTTCCTCTGCTATATTTTTCATGGTCTGCAGGTAGTTGCTGACAGATTTGTTGTCTCGTCTGGTACGAGTGAGAGTGTTCTTGAGATCCATTATTCTGGATCGAGTTTTGTTGGCATATAGCTTTGTGAGCTTCTGCCATGCTTCAAGAGAGGTCTTTGCCGATGCTATGAACGGCAAAACTGATTCTGATGTGGATGCAATGATCGCATGAAGAATGAGTTTGTCTTGCCGAAACCAATGACTGTAAGATGGATTCAAGATCAGTTGTCCATCTTTTTGAGTTTCTATAGGTGGAGATGAGGTGGAACCATCAACATAACCCATAAGGTCAAAACCTGTTAGGAGGGCATCGAATTGGGCACGCCATGAGGGAAAATTTGTTGGAGTTAGTTTGAGAGGTAATTGGGCTGTTGCATTTATGGAGACAGGGGTTGAGGATGTAGCTGAGTTGTTTGCTTCCATGGTGAACTTGGTATAGGCTTGTTAAAGCAGGAGAGGCTCTGACACCATATTAGAGTCGATGAATGGCTGAATTGTAAGTGTTAATGTCTCACATTATTCATAGTTTACATTGTCTATTTATACATGTTCAGTAATGCTGTTAAAGCAATAAGATGTATCTAGATAACTAATGATAGTAGTAGAGAGAACTTAGGATAACTAATGACAGTAGTAGAGATAACTTAGGAGGAGCTGATAATGATCTTATCAGTACAAGAGTTTGAGATCATGTGTTCTTGTTGAAGATAGGTTTATCCTTATCAACTGGCAGGGTTCCAATTTTGAAATCTGTGACTTGTTAGATATCCTTTCAATTCCCCCTGCTGATGCCAGTGGAAAAAAGCTCACTCTTGGCATTGTTTAGCTGCAACCTAGAGAAGGTGTAGAAGACTTGCAGTATGTGTTGTACTCCTATATTGAGTCCAAGTTACCCTTTGTGAAAATCAGCAAATCGTCAGCAAAACACAAATGGGTAAGGGTAATTTTCTTGCATTTTGGGTGGTATCCAAAAATGCCAAATTTTACTACAGTGTCTAACAATCTAGATAGGACTTTCATTGCAAGAGCAAATAAGTATGAGGAGATGGGGTCACCCTGTCTGATCACTCCCCTGGCCCCTTGGAAATAACCCACTAATCCTCCATTGATGGAGATTGAGAACCTTGAAGTTTGTAAGCAGCAATGGATCCATCCAATGAAGTTGTTAGGGAAGTTTTGTGCTTCCAAAACAGTGAGTTTGAAATTCCAATCCAAGGAATCAAAGGCTTTTTGCAAGTCGATTTTCAGTAAACACCGAGGAGATAGAGTAGTCCTACCATAACCTCTCACCAATTCTTGTGCCATTAGAATGTTGTCTGAGATGCTTTTGCCAGCAATGAAGGCACTTTGGTTCCAAGCAATGAGAGCAGGCAAGCAACTTTTAAGCCTGTTTGCTAACACAATGGTAATACACTTGTACACTACAAAATAACAGGAGCTTGGTCTGTACTCTTTAATTTATCTGGGGTTCTGGCCTTTTGAAACTAGTGCTACACTAGTAGAGTTGAAAGCAGGGAGCATATTGCTTGTATGGAAGAAATATAAAACGGCGTTTGTCACATCATTTCCAACCAGTGCCCAAGCTTTCTTGAAGAAATGTGCTGTGAACTCATCTGGGCCAGGAGCCTTATCACCATTCAAAGAAAACATTGCAGTCTCCATCTCTTTACTCGAAACTGGGCTAAAGAGAGCTGACCGATCAGTACTGGATAAAGAAGATTGAAGAAGCTCTGCTAGAAACTCGTTAGAACATCTTGAGACTTCAAGATCTGGAGCTCCAAATAACCTCAGAAAATATGAAATGGCTTTATTGGAGATCTGCTGGAAATTTTCCAGTTTATTATCATGTATGTTTCCGTGACTTTGCCTCCTATAAATAGAAAAAAAAATTAACATTGACCAAGAACAAGAGGTAACGTTTCGCCGCGTCTTCTCTAACGTGGCATATGCATGCCAATCCGTGTAAATCTGAAAAGAAAAAAGAAAAACTATTTTTTTATACATTAATCGTGTATAAATATTTAAATATAGCATTAATTTTTTAATTAATATAATTTTATCATTACATATTTTATTTTAAAATAAATTTATTATCATACTTCAAATTTTGAAGTAATTAATAAATGTTCAATAAAAAATTCTGTTAAAAGTTGTTTTACAATTCAAAAATAATTTTGAAAAGATACCGTAGGAAAAACAATAATGAAACAAAAAATATGATTTTTTTTCTTTTATTTTTTTTTCTTATATTATCATTGCATTTTCTACTAAATGTAACGCCAAATAATATTTGCTCTTGCTGCTTCCTTGCAACTGCAACTCTATGCTATTAATTAAGCTTTGTAGATGTAATTTTCCTAATATTTGTAAAAGTGGCTTTCTGCATTTGTAAAATTATTGGTAATTTGGTATGCCTAATTTTCTAATTAAGTGAAATGGTTATCAGTTGGTCGTACCAAATGCAGTGTGGACTTTGTTAAGAAAAAGTTAATAATAATATATATTTTTTTTTATGAAATTAAGCTTCTTAGTTATTTCATTAGCTATAAATTTTGATTAATTAGTTTAATCCTAAACGTTATCACTTAGCAGCATACTCTTTCGTACGGATTATATATGTATACTATTGTTTCCTTTTTAAAAAAATATGAGGCCGACTCATTTTGCCCTCTATTTTATAAATTATAAGCAGGCCCGGCCAACTAGACCTGCTCACGGGTCAGGCAGTCCGCCTGACCCGTATTGGGCCGGGCCTGGGCAGGATATTGTGTGTTCCGGGCCGGTCCGGTCCGGAACAGTAATTTTTATTATAATAATATTATTTTATTTAATTTTAATTATAAAAAAAATAAAAAAAAATTATTTTTTTTATTCCAATTAACAGTATTTTGGGCCTAAACAGACGGGCCAAGCCGACCCAGGACCAAGCCTGGTCAGAGAAAATAAAAAAAAAATCGGGCCGCGTCCCGGCCATGAGCAGCTCTACGGCCAACTGCTGTTTTTCCTCCATTTACAACCAAAGCCACCTTCAGATTGTCGACATATTAATTAATTAATTAATTAATTAATGATTAAAGTTGTATTTCTAATACCAAAAGAAAAAGGTTGCATTTAAGGTTTATACCATCGGTTTCGTTCAGTTTTTTTTTTTATATTATAAAAAAATCGAATTATTCAATTTTTTTATTTATTATTTTGATAATTAAATCTGAATCGCATAAGTTAAATAACTAAAATCATTGTATCCGACATTAACAATTTTGTTTAATTCAGTTCAGTTCAATTATGCGATTTTTGAACTTTAAAATTTTCAAACATTATTGAATTATCAATCAAGTTTTGAGCTTCCATCTTATTTCGATTTAGCTTTTATACTTAATTTTGTAAAGAATATCAAAACAAGCAAACAATTAATAATATTCAAATACTTAACATCAACTAATACCAAGTACCAACTATAAAAACTTGAATGATGATAACAAAAAAAAATAATAATAATAAAAATCAAGTGATATTATTAAAAATGGTTTGATTTTCAAATTAATAATCGAAATGGAAACAGAAATATTCGATTTTTAAATTTTCAAATTAAAAATAGATTATATTTTTAAAATTCAAACCAAAAAACCAAATATCAAGATTAAATTTTATTTTTATTTTTTTAAAATTTTATTGAATTCTTTGCTCAACCAATTTGCATTATCAAAATTGTTGTTGTAATTGGAATCTTCATACCAAATATTTTTTACTGCTTAATTAACAAGGGATAACCTGAGACCATTACACAGATATTTTATGTCGTATATATTAAGATATTTTTCAATTGCCTGTCACCTTCGCCGCACTCACCCAAGCCAGCGTTTTAAGTACTTGTAAGAAAAGAAATTTGAAGTTACTTACACACCAAATCGGATTGGATCGAAACCGATTTAATCGAAAATAGATAGATGGTTGGATTTGATGTACTATATAAAATTAGTGATTTTTTAAATTAATAAAAAATTTATTTTATATATTTTTAAATTTTTAAGCAAAAATTTTAATTGAGGAGATTTGAATTTTTAATTTATATTAAAAATATATCATTAAATTAAAGATATATTTTTATTAATTATATTTAATATTGAAATTATTTTTAATTAAATCGATCAGAATTAATTAAATTAAAAATAAAAAATCTTATCTGGTCGAATTTTTTAACCTTGCTTTTAGTTTAGGTGAAAATGATGAACATTTGTCAAACTTTTATCAAAAGAAGGAATAAATAACGCCTATTGCAACTTCAGTGGTTTACTTCTCCTTCAAGTTCCAGGGGAATTAATAAAAAAAAAAAAAGGGAAAATAGCAACGCGGTTGATTTCTTACAAGTACTATATATTAGCTTATTTTTTGGTGATCATCATCAAGCAAAACATAAGTATCAGCTAAGTTTTCATTTCAACAAAGTTTATCATTTGCAGTAATCTTTGTAAACCAAATATTCCTTTTCCTTTTCTTTTCTTATTTGTTTTTGTAAATTGTTAAGGTTGGCTTAACAATTGCTTTCCTGGTTCTTGTCGTTTTGTTGGTTCGTTACTTCACAGGCAATACAACAGATGAGAATGGAAACTAGGAGTTCAATGGAAGCAAGACAAAGGCTGATGATATTATAAACGCTGTTGTGGGAATTGTAGCTGCCGCTGTTACCATCGTTGTAGTTGCAATTCCAGAAGGACTGCCATTAGCTGTCACACTGACTCTTGCTTATTCGATGAAGAGAATGATGGCAGATCAAGCAATGGTGAGAAAGCTCTCTACCTGTGAGACAATGGGCTCCGCCACCATAATTTGTACTGACAAAACAGGTACTCTCACACTCAACCAAATGAAGGTGACAAAATTTTGGCTTGGCCAAGAATCTATGGAAGAAGGTGGTGCTTCTTCTTCAATTTCTCCATTTGTTGTTGACTTGTTCCATCAGGGAGTTGCTTTAAACACCACTGGCAGTGTTTACAGAGCTTCTTCGGGAACAGAATTTGAATTCTCGGGCAGTCCTACGGAAAAGGCAATCCTTTCTTGGGCTGTCTTGGAACTGAAGATGGATATGGAGAAAATGAAGCAGAGTTGTACAATACTCCAAGTTGAAGCCTTCAATTCTCAGAAAAAACGGAGTGGAGTTTTGATTGGGAAGAATGAGGATGACAGTGACACTGTCCATGTTCACTGGAAAGGAACTGCAGAGATGATTCTAGCAATGTGCTCAAGATACTATGATGCTTCTGGAATCGTAAAAGATCTCAATGATAGCGAAAGGATGAAATTTGAGCAAATTATTCAAGGCATGGCTGCGAGCAACCTCAGGTGCATTGCTTTTGCCCATAAACAAGTTCCATAAAAAGAGCAGAAAAAGCTTAACGAAGAGAGCTTGACCATGTTAGGATTGGTGGGTATAAAGGATCCATGCAGACCTGGAGTGAAGAAGGCTGTGGAAGATTGCCAATATGCTGGAGTAAACATCAAAATGATCACTGGCGACAATGTTTTCACTGCAAGAGCCATAGCTACTGAATGTGGGATTCTCAGGCCTGGCGAGGAGGACATGTCTAGTGGTGTGGTGGTAGAAGGTGAGGAATTCAGAAATTATACACCACAAGAGAGGGTGGAGAAAGTTGACAAGATTCGAGTTATGGCAAGGTCTTCTCCTTTGGATAAACTTGTCATGGTACAGTGCTTGAAACAGAAAGGGAATGTAGTTGCAGTCACTGGTGATGGCCCAAATGATGCTCCAGCACTCAAGGTAGCAGACATAGGACTATCCATGGGAATTCAGGGCACTGAAGTGGCAAAAGAGAGTTCAGATATTGTCATCTTGGATGACAATTTCGCTTCTGTAGCCACAGTGTTGAGTTGGGGAAGATGTGTGTACACTAATATCCAGAAGTTCATTCAATTCCAGCTTACTGTAAATGTTGGTATCAATTTCGTAGCAGCAGTTTTAGCAGGTGAAGTCCCTCTAACAGCAGTCCAATTATTGTGGGTGAACTTGATCATGGACACATTGGGTGCTCTTGCTCTTGCCACTGAGCGGCATACAAAGGAGATGATGGAGAAACCACCCGTTGGTCGAAAAGAGCCACTTATCACAAACACCATGTGGAGGAACCTACTATCTCAAGCTTTATACCAGATAGCAGTGCTTCTTACCCTACAATTCAGCGGTGAATCAATCTTTGGCGTAACGGAGAAAGTAAATGATACATTGATCTTTAATATTTTTGTCCTATGCCAAGTCTTCAACGAGTTTAACTCAAGGAAGCTTGAAAAAAAGAACGTATTTGAGGAGATACACAAGAATAAGTTGTTTATGGGAATCATTGCGATAACCATTCTGCTTCAAGTGGTGATGGTAGAATTTCTGAAACGGTTTGCAGATACAGAGAGGTTGAATTGGAGCCAATGGGGTGCCTGCGTCGCAATTGCAGCAATGTCTTGGCCCATTGCTTGGGTTGTCAAGTGTATACCTGTTCCAGAGAAACCCATTTTTAGCTATCTAAAATGGAGGAAGTAGGATATCATAATCAGAATTCCAGCTCTTTGTTATTCTTTTATTATTCATTCATATTCTGCAGTAATTAGTGAAACATTTTTGGTTCAATGAAGTAACACTATCATTCTTTGAATTTGAGGGCAGTTTCAAATTCGTTTCTGATACTTAATAGTGCTTGAATGTGAAAATTGGACAACTTAACAGAGACAATCTGGTGCAATTTCATGCTCCTTGTGTCCCCATTAAATCTCTTTCATCTTGCCTGACTCGGCTGTTTTCACATTCTCTGTTTCTTCTTTAAACTCACATACAGTTAATGTCGACTGATGATAACGGAAGAAATAGAGATAGCTTGTCTCTATCAATATAAAAATGTAAGTTAATATTTCAACGAGAAGATTGCATGCAACAATGAAAATTAGAAAGGCAGATTCCCCATTATATCTCTTTTATTTTTGTTTTTCAAAAAATTCTTCATTATTTTTTTGTTTTTATTTGTTACTGTTATTATTGATTTGTAAATGAAGATAAGAAACCCCTTATTGAAAAACTAAAATAATTGAAATGACTCAATTACTTTTGATATTGTTATTTTCTAATTTGGAGAAACTTGAATAATAGTTAATGGACATGATGAGTATTGTCTTCAAAATAAATATTGAAAGAATTCATAAATCTACTAAAAAGGAAAAATGAAATGAACAATAACCAAAATTCAAAGGTTTAAGAAAGAGTGGACAAGCTTGGTAAAAGAACTACTGATCATGAAAACTCGCCTCTTTGGCCAAATCTGGTTAATCGAATAAGCCTACATTCCAAACTCAAGAGACAAAGATCAATGACGTAAAGTGTGTGGTATTTTCATGGTTATGGCGATCTATCTAATGATTTTTTGCTGCAAGACTGTTTGTCTGGTTCTACTTTTGGTTCATTTGGCACGACATGAGTAGGACACGAAAAAATATTTAAAATACGACATAAAAAAAGAAATACGGACACAATATGAATACACGAACATGATAAAATTTATATAATACAAATTATTAATAAATCAAAATTTATACAAATATAAAACACTATAAACATAATTATAATATGAAAAAACACACGAACACGATAAAAATACACAAATTTCCAGATCTACTGTTGGGATTAATGACTATCACCATTTTCTTTTTTTGACCCATAAAAAAAAAGGAAAGAAATTCAAAAAGAAAGTATGTTTAGAGTCCCACGTGATTTGATCTGATCACTCCCTTTGTTCACTTTGTTTAAGATTTTCTTGATGTATTCGGCCTATGGTTGCCAGAGAAGTACGAGAATCCTTGAAACATTTCCCACAATCCATGTTTTTCATAAGAACACAACCACACGATATAGTACAATGTGTCCTCATGCTCAAGGCCAAGGGCAACAATGCTGGATGCCATAATGGTCATCCTAATTACAGAGAAGCAAGTTTCATATCTATATACCAATGCCTCAGCACGGTTTTATTAAGAGATTTGGACAGACAAACTTTACAAGATTCCGATCACACATTGGAGATTAATAGTGTTAAGGTTTCTCCCAATCCGATGGCAATACATTATGATATTGAACATCCATCCATACAATAAAAATTGAATGTTTTTGAGCAAGGAAAGGCTATCCCCTTCTTATTTTGATACAGTAACTTTGCTTTTTCTTTTTCTTTTTTTTTTTCTTTGAAAAAAAAAACAGGGAGTAAAATTGGGTTTTTTTTTCTAAGTCAAATATTTTTATTAAAGAATCAAAAAGGTTACAAAGCTTGAGCCAACTAGCAACTACAAATGAAGATCGCCAAAAAAGAAACACTCAATACATGAAGTACCGACAACATTCCAAAGTAAGAAGATTTTTGAAACAGTCAAAGATGCAGACATCGAGCAACAAATGATAACGTGCCAACAGCAGTCCCAAACACAGCCAATCCACTTAAGCATTCTTCCTTAAGACAATAGCGCAATCAAATACATAGTCCAAATCACAACAAATAAAACTCAAAAACAAAAGGAATCATCCAACCAAATGAACAAACAGAGGAGCAATAAGAGAACAGGGTATGGTATCGGCATGCCTTGGTGCTACCATGACTATCCCATTGTGAAGCAGAGGATAAGACTTTGTCCATGGGATCGGTGATCTCTGTTGGTGCCAATAGTGCCACGGACCCTGGAAGCAAACCATTAGGTTGTAAATGAATGTAAAGACATAACATACTTAGTAAGCAAACTGAGTAGATTTAAAAGTAATCCTGGAAAGGATCACTAGAAGGGCATTGTGGGGGCACTTAGATATTTGAGATATACCTAAAGTTATGGACTGCACTACACAAGATATCCAGATGCAAAATGGATATTCAATACTAAAGATTTTAAATCCACTAACCGATTTATCTTTATTATTGGAGAAGCTGCAGTGTTTTGAAAATCTTCTAAACAAACGTGTATTGACAGATCCACTATAGAATCTAAATTTAAAGCTTTAGATAAAACTGGAGATGAAGCGGAATTGCTTCGAAAGTTTAGAAGATATTCCAAGTTGGCTGAAACTTGTGCCTGCAATTTGTATACATTGGATAGTTAATCTGCAATTGGTAAGGCATAGAGTTGTTTGTATAACGATAAATCTCGACATATTCGTAGAAGACATAATACCGTTAGACAGTTGCTCTCAAATGAAATTATCTCTTTTGATGATGAAAAATCAAAGGATAATAAAGCGCACTTACGAAAAGTTTTTACAAGAGAGCAAGTAAATCATCGAGGGGAATGGGTCTTAAGCCTATAAATTAAAGTTACATAATGGCAACCCAACCTAGCTGACTGGAGATCCCAAGATCTAGGTGTAACCCCTAATTTTGTCCGGGTAATATTCAGGATTAATCCAAAATTTATTTATTTATTTTTATTTTATTTTATTTTATTTTATTTTATTTTCGGGCCTAGACCCAAGGCCCGTTTGGGCCTGCTGGCCAAGCAAGCCAATTGGGTCTGTTGGCCTAGCAGGCCCACCCAGCCAAGCAGCTAGGCCACCAGGCTTGCTGCTTGGCCCAACGAGGCCTGCTGGCCTAGCAAGCCAACTGGCCCAGGCTTGCTGCCCAGCAGGCCCAGCCAGCCCTACTACCTGCAGGCAATAGCTGTCCAAACCCTAGCCCCTGCCACCAGGCCTGCTGCCTGGCCCAACGAGGCCTGCTGGCCTAGCAATCCAACTGGCCTAGGCCTGCTGCCCAGCAGGCCCAACCAACCCTGATACTACCTGCAGGTAGTAACTGTCCAAACCCTAGCCCCCTGCTACCTTAGCACCCAGCCCCTACCATCGTAGCCCTTGCAACGACCACTTTCCCCACGCCACCAGCCAACACGCCACCCCCTGCCAACCGAACCCTCCAGCAACAACCACCAACACTCAACCTGCCTAGATGTTGGAGGATTTTGAATAATTATTATTTATGAAGGAACATTACTCGATTTAGAGGAATGTTATGCGAACTCGAAAGCAAAGAGACTCTTCCGAAATTCTACCTAGACGCTGGAGAATTTGGTGGAAGTTTTCGATGTCAAAGATTCCCATTTTATTCTTAAATGAAATAATTTGTCCTTTTCTACAAGTACAAAATTTGTAATAAAAAGTGTTGTGGGAATTATTTTTAAATGTCGAAATTAAAATCGTTTTACCAAGATTAAGGAATAACACATGATTAACTGGTACCGTCTTTAAACGGGCGTCGTAGGGGTGCTAATCCTTCCTCGCACTTAACTAACTCATGAACCCGATTTTGTTTTCTCTCTGGTTTAAAGGGCAGACTTCGAAATTGGTTTTAAAAAAATATTTTAATTAATTTTAAAGTATTTTACTAAAATCGATTTTAATAGGTGGTCAATCACACCTAAACAAAAAAGATTGGTGGCGACTCCATTTTTGTTTTTAAAATCGTCCATCTGTCAAAAAACAGTTATAACACTAGGTTCAAAGGGACAACCAAGATATGTTAACCTAGTGTGAGAACTAAAAGAGTTAAACACTCTAATCCATTCCTATGATGAAATAAGTGCTGCCTACAAAGGAGTTAGGATAAGCTATGTTTTTAATGATTATTTGATAAAATCAAGTGGGATATTGCAGGATACTCTTAATAAGCAATCACCTATTATGAGTAAGAAACGTGGCCACTTCTATGAGAATTGATCAGGCTAAATTCTCAAGAGTACTCATAGAAACCAAGAAGTGTTCGGGGCCAAAATGGACACAACCGTGAGAATCGAAGATGTTCGAAGAGGAATTGCATGATACGCATTGTCTTGGTTTACACGAAAGGTTGAATAGTTCAAGACATCATGTTCACTAGTTAGCCGAGTAAATCCGATAGTTATCACTATGGAAAGTTCAAAGCCAAAAGCTACCTATCCTGATACTATTACTCTTCAAAGTTACTCTCTCTCAATTTTTGAGCCTGTTTGTCGATTTAATCAGACAATTTCCATTCATGTGGGGGATTGTTGGATATCAATGTATTATTTTGGGTGTATATATACGAAATACGTATAACAATAAGTATGTTGTCGTAACTATATACACAGTGTATAATTAGCATACACAATTGATATCAAATTTGAATGAGAAATTAGTCTCATTATACACCCTCTTGAAGAGGAAGAAAAATTGGTTGTTGGTGTAGTTGGTTGTCAATCCCACATAGAATTAAGAATAACTTTATTTTATAGTATTTATAAGTTAGTGTTCCATATAGGGTTGGGCCCCAAGGGGCACCCAAGTTTTGTGGTGGGTAAGGACCTACACAACTTGGGCTGGACCAAACACACGCGCACCGTCGAGCCAGGCTTGGGTTGGGTCGGGTCGGACCGAACCTAGACCTAGACCTGGGCTTGGGTCAGCAATATTCTTTTTGCTGCCCAACCGAACCAACTTATTTTTTTTCGATTAATTATGTCTGTTCGATCCTTGACCGAACCGATATGTTTATGCTTTTAGAAGATATGTTTTCCGATTAGTCAAGCCGGTTCGATGTTGTGCATGACCGAACCGGTTCGTCTCTTGGGACTTGTCTGTTCTGATCAAACAAACTCCTCTCAACTGGTGCACCATTTTCGAACAGGTTTTCTGGCATCTATAAATACAGACATCCTATGTCTGCTTTATTTACTAATTTTAAGAATAGAAAATTACTTTTCTTCCCTCCGGTTTTGCTTTTTCTGTTGAGAGAGAGTATATCATTTTTCGGTTCGATGTGTTGTTTCGAGTATGCTCTCTAGAGCAACGTTATCAAGGAGGCCTGAGAGAAGATTTTGCATCAATCTGCAAGCACCTTAGAGGCAGGCAAAATTTGTCTTAAGGTCAGAGGTGAAACATTGACTCAATATTAATTTTTTCGAATCAATTTCTGTAAGTGCCTCTGTTTTTCAATTCTGTGTAATCTGTTATTACATACAAGTACGTATTTACATCAAGTTCCAATTTCTTTATTTATATATTTTGTTTATATTATAGTTTATAGAAAATATTCGATAACAGTTGTTTCACATGAAGGTGGGGATCCTAAATCGTGTAATGGCGTAATGGAAGAAGGTGTAATCAATCGACTTGAAAAATATTTAATTGGCACTACAAGAGAATATTACAAGACTGACAGGCTTATGGATAATTTTAGATTGTAAGAGTCCTCGAAGTATCTGTAAAAAAAAATATCTGGTAAGAAATTTCTTATCGAATTCAAGGATGAAGATACATTTTGAACTATGGAAGGTCTTGGTTGGAGTTGGCTAAAGGAATGGTTCATTGAGTTGGAACCTTAGAATGAGAAAATTACTGCAAGGGGCAGAACGACATGGTTAACTTGCTTTGGTGTTCCTTTACATCTATGGAATTATCAAACATTTAAAAACATTGCCAATATCCGGGGAGAATTGCTTAGCATGGACGGCGAAACTCTTAGCTATGATGATTTTGGTAGAGGGCAATGTTAATTTTAACAGATTGTGTGGATAGAATTCTTGAGGTGATTCATTTGATCTATGGTGAGGGAGAACTCCTCTTCTATTCTGGTTATGTAAATGGAGGATGATGTGATTTCACTATTCCATAATTATTGGAAAAATTCAAAATAAAGTTCTGAGGTAGTCAGGAAGTCCACTCCTGCTGGGTTTGTTGAAGATGGCGATGGCAATGAGGATGTCAATTGTAGCTTGTGAGACTCCATGGAAGATGAACAGTTAGTAGGGATCAAAGTAGGAATAAGGAAGAAGGTTATTCAAAGAAGTCTGCTAATAATGGAGAAAGAGAGCTCGAGGAGGTTGGCTTGGCTCTAGACAGCAGTGAAGCTTTGATTGAAGAGGCAATTGGTGAAAAAGAGAAAGTCGTTGGGGTTGTCAGTCTGGATAATAGGAAAAAGTTTGATTTGTCTCAAGCATAGTATTAAACTGCAGTCGCGAATTTCATCGCGGACGCGGTTGCGATATAGCGGTTGCGGGTGTCGCAGACGTTACATAACGCATAACGGTTGTTGCGGGAGTATTTTTTTTTTCCAAAAATCATATTTTCTTTCAAAACAAAATATTTATACATTTTGATATCATATTTTGTTATTCTAATATTCATAATAATAATAATAATAATAATAATAATAATAATAATAATAATTAAGTCCACATATTTATATTTGGGAGTCATAGGAGATTTTCTCATTTTTTATATAACATATATGTCTTCAAGGATGGGGTATTGTTAAAAATGACATTTTAGAACTACAATAAAAATGACATTGTCTAAAGCAATTGTCATAATCTAAATAATTCTTATGTTACTAAACTAAACCATCAAGTTCAAAACCTCCATCGAACATTTATATAACGCAATAGCATTAAAAAAACTAGAGTTTTTAAATGAAGAGAGGATAAAAGAACACGAGACAAGGGTATTGTAGGAGGCTCTAGCATTGTTGCTAATGGAAGAAACTTGAAGCTGAAAAGGCCTAAGTTTTCTGTTCTTGGCACCAAAGCTTTTCAATGGTACTGGTGAAAAGAAGGCATAGTAAGCAGAATAGGCAGCAGACAAGGTGTAGTCCATGAATGAGGTTGTGATGGAGTCATGGAGATGGCGTTGTGACGAGTAAGGTTGTGATGAAGATGGCAAACCAGAACTCTTGCCATTTGATAAAAAACATTGTGATGGAGAATTGGAGATGGCTGACTAGAGGAAATACAGCTAAGCATAAGAGAGAGAGCAAGTGTTCAAGAAACAGAGCATGAGTGAGGTGGTGTTATCCACAAAAATCACAAGAAAAAGAAGAAAGAAACGAGATGAGGGCTTGAAATGGATGCAAATTTCAATGATGCGGGCGTTTAGCCGCTTTTAAACCTCTATCGCGGCGTTACGTAACATGTTTCAGAGATTACAGTCGTGATTCGTTTTCACCAAAGCGTAATGCTGAAATAGCAGTTCGGTACCTTCAATTTCGGTTATGATGCGGTCGTTACGTCGCGTAATGGTCTTATTTTAGTACTATGGATCTGATCACTCCCTTTGTTCACTTTGTTTAAGATTTCTTGATGTATTCGGCCTATGGTTGACGGGGAAGTACGAGAATCCTTGAAATATTTCCCACAATCCATGTTCTTCATAAGAACACAACCACACGATATAGTACAATGTGTCCTCATGCTCAAGGCCAAGGGCAACAATACTGGATGCCATAATGGTCATCCTAATTACAGGGAAGCAAGTTTCATATATATGTACTAGTGCCTCGGCACGGTTTTATTAAGAGATTTGGACAGACAAACTTTACAAGATCCCGATCACACATTGGAGATTAATACTATTAAGGTTTCTCCCAATCCGATGGCAATACATTATGATATAGAACATCCATCCATACAATAAAAATTGAATGTTTTTTAGCAAGGAGAGGCTATCCCCGTCTCATTTTGATACAGTAACTTTGCTTTTTCTTTTTTTCTTTGAAAAAAGAACAGGGAGTAAAATTGGGGTTTTTTTCTTTTCTAAGTCAAATATTTTTATTAAGGAATCAAAAAGGTTACAAAGCTTGAGCCAACTAGCAACTACAAATGAAGATCGCCAAAAAACTTAATACATGAAATACTGACAACTTTCCAAAGTAAGAAGATTTTTTAAACAGTCAAAGATGCAGACATCGAGCAACAAATGATAACGTGCCAACACCAGTCCCAAACACAGCCAATCTACTTAAGCATTCCTCCTTAAGACAATAGCGCAATCAAATACATAGTCCAAATCACAACAAATCAAACTCAAAATCAAAAGGAATCATCCAACCAAATGAACAAACAGAGGAGCAATAAGAGAATAGGGTATGGTATCGGCATGCCTTGGTGCTACCATGACTATCCCGTTGTGAAGCGAAGGATGAGATTTTGCCCATGGGATTCGTGATTTCTGTTGGTGCCAATAGTGCCACGGACCCTGGAAGCAAACCATTAGGTTGTAAATGAATGTAAAGACATAACATACTTAGTAAGCAAACTGAGTAGATTTAAAAGTAATCCTGGAAAGGATCATTAGAAGGGCATT
Organism: Fremontodendron californicum; assembly: GCA_030761205.1. Taxonomy (NCBI): domain Eukaryota; kingdom Viridiplantae; phylum Streptophyta; class Magnoliopsida; order Malvales; family Malvaceae; genus Fremontodendron; species Fremontodendron californicum. The sequence continues at coordinate 19,893,065 of JAULJL010000022.1, read as the reverse complement.
GTGGGGGTACTTAGATATTTGAGATATACCTAAAGTTATGGACTGCACTATACAAGATATCCAGATGCAAAATGGATATTCAATACTAAAGATTTTAAATCCACTAACAGATTTATCTTTATTATTGGAGAAGCTGCAGTTTTTTGAAAATCTTCTAAACAAACGTGTATTGATAGATCCACTATAGAATATGAATTTAAAGCTTTAGATAAAACTGGAGATGAAGCGGAATTGCTTCGAAAGTTTAGAAGATATTCCAAGTTGACCTAAACTTGTGCCTGCAATTTGTATATATTGCGATAGCCAATCTGCAATTGGTAGGGCAAAGAGTTGTTTGTATAACAGTAAATCTCGACATATTCGTAGAAGACATAATACCGTTAGGCAGTTGCTCTCAAATGGAATTATCTCTTTTGATTATGAAAAATAAAGAGATAATAAAGCGCACTTACAAAAAGTTTTTACAAGAGAGCAAGTAAATCACCGAGGGGAATGGGTCTTAAGCCTATAAATTAAAGTTACATAATGGCAACCCAACCTAGCTGACTGGAGATCCCAAGATCTAGGTGTAACACCCTAATTTTGTCCGAGTAATATTCAGGATTAATCCAAAATTTATTTATTTTATTATTAGTTTTTATTTTATTTTATTTCATTTTATTTTTACCTTATTTTGTTTTCGGGCCTAGTCCCAAGGCCCGTTTGGGCCTACTGGCCAAGCAAGCCATTGGGCCTGCTGGCCTAGCAGGCCCACCCAGCCAAGCAGTTAGGCCACCAGGCCTACTGCCTGGCCCAATGAGGCCTGCTGGCTTAGCAAGCCAACTGGCCCAGGCCTGCTACCCAGCAGGCTCAGCCAGCCCTGCTACTACCTACAGGCAGCAGCTGTCCAAGCCCCCAGCCCCTGCCACCGTAGCCCTTGCAACGGCTACCTTCCCCAGGCCACCAGTCGACACGCCACCCCCTGCCAACCGAACCCTCCAGCCACAACCACCCAACACTCAACCTCCCACCCTACACACACAATCCCAATTCGAACCTAGCCCCTTTCCCCATACTCCACCACCCTAACCACTTAGCCACCCCTCCAACACGCCACCAATCACCTTAAGAACCCCTCCAATCAGACTATTCTTCTGGCTCTCACGAACACCAAAAAAAAAAAACAACAATAACTAGCAAAAAAATCTCCCTACACTCTCTCGGCCCTAAAAAAAACACACCAACAAAAACATCAACTCCCCAGCAGCCATCAACTCCCCAACCATCACTCACGAAAAAGCCCACTGCATCAACCCAAAAAAAGAAAACCAAAAGGAAAAGCCTAAACTAACCCCAACCCCGATCGATACCTTTACCCCAAGCCATCAACACCCACACCACAAAACACCAACAAAAAAAAAAAAAGAGCCAAACCACAACCAGAAAAAATGGATATAGGTTTTGAAACCCAGATCTAGGGGTTTAGGCTGGGATTTGGGCAAAACGGAGCCCAAATCCGTGTAGAGAGGGTCAAAAATAGTTTAGGGAGGGATTTTGGTTGAAAATGGGGTTCGACAATCGACGGTGAATGACGTCGGACGACGACGATACGGTGAAGCACGGTGGCTGACTGGTCAGATTTTGGGTTTTTTCGGGGTTTCCTTTTTGGAGCTGAAGAACTAGAGAGAGAAGAAGAAAGAAAAAATAAAAAAAGGGAAAGTTGGGGGTTTTATAGATGCCCGAAACGACGTCGTTTTGGGAAGACAAAAACAAAAAAAAAAGGCGAGTCGAGGTGACCCGTGCCTCAACCCGTTGAGGGTCCGACCCAGCTATAGCCCGATCCAGGTAGAAAAAAAAAAGATCCAACCCGCGTGTAGATCCGCGACCCGACCTGCGCAGACCCGATCCGACCCGCCAGCAGCAGACTTGGATTTGGGCCTCCTGTTTTGGGCCTGCACACATTGGCTTTTGTTTGGGTACATTCTTGAGCCCATCATATTCATTATATATATATATATATATGTATGTGTGTGTGTGTTTTATTGGTTGTTTATATATATATATTAATTGTTATTTAATTTATATGTTTGTTGTGTGAGAAAATAACTGTTTTATAAAATGAATATACGGATAAAATAAAAGATCCTAAAAATGAATAGGTAGCGAAAATATTTAATCGAGCTTTTTTTACATAATGAAGTTTCTTTATATAAAAATAAAATAAAATAATAAAATGAAAATAAATAAAATATGTTTTGGTTATGTACATGCCATTTTATTTTTTCTCTTAAGGAAAAAAGATGAAATAAAAATGAGATTTTTTTAGAAAGAAATAAAATGCATTGATAATAAATAATTTTCTCAAAATTTGTATGAGACAAAATACGCAAAATAATAATAATAATAATAACATTTTATTGATTCTCATCTAGATGTTTGGAGGATCCCGGTATTTTCAAAAACGATCGACTAAGGTTTCGTTATAAGAACTCTCAAGTATGTAGAGTCTTTTCAAATTTTACCTAGACGTTGGAGAATTTGGGGACGCTCTCACATACGGCGAGGGTTCGTGTTTTATTTCTAAAAAAATTACAATAAATAATTATATAAAAAAATAATTAAAAAAAAATAGTCAAAAAAATAGTTAAAATAATTAATGAATAAAAAAAGGATAAAAAAGGATAATAATACAAATATATATATATATTTAATCAATTCGTTGTGTCATCTATTTATTCGTGCTTACTTTTTCGTCTTTGATTGACATGTTAATATTATTCGTTTAATTTATAATATGTTACATAGCATAAACATTAAATAAAAATTTTCAACAAAAAAAGAGAATTTTCTCGAATAAGAACAATATGCTTAAATGAGAATTTTCAAGTGTAGCGATCTTCTCCAAATTCAGTCTAGACGATGGGGAATTTGGGAAAGATCTCACATCGAGGGTTCTCGTATTGCCTTTAAAAAATAAAACATTCCATTTTACAATTGAATTAATTCATTATTTACATTGTTGTATGTGTCGGATCAAAAAATTGAACACGTCAATTTCAAGGACCGATATTAGAATTTTCAAATGTAGAGATCTTCTCCAAATTCCGCTTAGATAATGGGAATTTGGAAAAACTCTCACACCGAAGATTCTTATCCTCACTCAAATGAAAATTTTATTTTTAAAAATTAAACAATTTGTTGTTTAAATTATTGCTCATTATTTTTATTCTTGCTCTTTCATTATAGTTGATTATTACCTTCATTATATATCAACGTTTATCAAATAAAAAAGAAAACGAGAGTTTTAAGAGAGTCTTACGAAATAAAAATTAAATAATATTCCGAGTAAAAACAAGTATTGATATCATGCCTAGATGTTGGAGGATTTTGAATAATTATTATTTACGAAGGAACATTACTCGATTTAGAGGAATGTTATGCGAACTCGAAAGCAAAGAGACTCTTCCCAAATTCTGCCTAGACGTTGGAGAATTCGGTGGAAGTTTTCGATGCCAAAGATTCTCATTTTATTCCTAAATGAAATAATTTGTCCTTTTCTACAAGTACAAAATTTGTAATAACGAGTGTTGTGAGAATTATTTTTAAATCTCGAAATTAAAATCGTTTTACAAAGATTAAGGAATAACACATGATTAACTGGTACCGTCTTTAAACGGGTGTTGTAGGGGTGCTAATCCTTCCTCGCACATAACCGACTCCCGAACCCGATTTTGTTTTCTCTCTGGTTTAAAGCCCAGACTTCGAAATTGGTTTTAAAAAATGTTTATTTAATTTTAGATTATTTTACTAAAACCGGTTTTAATAGGTGGCCAATCACACCTAAACAAAAATGATTGGTGGTGACTCCATTTTTGTTTTTAAAATCATCTATCTGTCAAAAAAAAGTTATGACACTAGGTTCAAAGGGACAACCGAGTTATGTTAACCTAGTGTGAGCACTGAAAGAGTTAAACACTCTAATCCATTCCTATGATGAAATTAGTGCTGCCTACAAAGGAGTTAGGATAAGCTATGCTTTTAATAATTCTTATAGCTTGATAAAATCAAGTGTGGTATTGCATGATACTCTTAATAAGCAATCACATATTATGAGTAAGAAACGTGACCACTTCTATGAGAATTGATCAGGCTAAATTCTCTAGAGTACTCATAGAAACCAGGAAGTGTTCGGGGCCAAAATGGACACAACCGTGAGAACTGAAGATGTTCGAAAAGAAATTGCGTGATACCTATTGTCTTGGTTTACACGAAAGACTGAATAGTTCAAGACATCATGTTCAGTAGTTAGCCGAGTAAATCCCATAGTTATCACTATGGAAGGTTTAAAGCCAAAAGCTACCTATCCTGATATAATTACTCTTCAAAGTTACTCTCTCTCCATTTTCGAGTCTGTTTGTCGATTTAATCAGACAATTTCCATTCATGTAGGGGATTGTTGGATATCAATGTATTATTTTGGGTGTATATATACGAAATATGTATAACAATATGTAGGTTGTCGTAACTACATACACAGTGTATAATTAGCATACACAATTGATATCAAATTTGAATGAGAAATTAGTCTCATTATACACCCACTTGATGAGGAAGAAAAGTTGGTTGTTGGTGTGGTTGGTTGTCAATCTCACATAGAACTAAGAATGACTTTATTTTATAGTATTTATAAGCTAGTGTTCCATGTTGGGTTGCGCCCCAAGGGGCACCCAAGTTTTGTGGTGGGTAAAGACCTACACAATTTGGGCTGGACTACACACGCGCGCCGTCAAGCCGGCCTTAGGCTGGGTCGGACCGGACCTAGACCTGGGCTTGGGTCAGTAATATTCTTTTTGCTGCCCTACCAGACCAACTTATTTTTTGTCCGATTAATTATTTCTGTTCGATCCTTGACTGAACCGGTCTGTTTATGCTTTTAGAAGATATCTTTTCGGATTAGTCAAGCCGGTTCGATGTTGTGAATGACCGAACCGGTTCGCCTCTTGGGACTTGTCTGTTCTGACCAAACAAACTACTCTCAACTGGTGCACCCTTTCCAAACAGATTTTCTGGCATCTATAAATACAGACATCCTATGTCTGCTTTATTTACTAATTTTAAGAATAGAAAATTACTTTTCTTCCCTCCGGTTTTCCTTTTTCTGTTGAGAGAGAACAACATTTTTCGATTCGATGTGTTGCTTCAAGTGTGCCCTCTAGAGCAACGTTATCAAGGAGGCCAGAGAGATGATTTGCATCAATCTGCAAGCACCTTAGAGGCAAGCAAAATTTGTCTTAAGGTTAGAGGTGAAACCTTGATTCGATATTAACTTTTTCAAATCAATTTCTGTAAGTGCCTATGTTTTTCAATTCTGTGTAATCTGTTATTACATACAAGTACATATTTACATCAAGTTCCAATTTCTTTATTTATATATTATGTTTATATTATAGTTAGCAAGTATTCGATAACAGTTGTTTCACATGATGGTGGGGATCCTAAATCGTGTAATGGACTAATGGAAGATGGTGTAATCAGTCGACTTGAAAATTGTTTAATTGGCATTGCAAGAGGATATGACGAGACTGATAGGCTTATGGATAATTTTAGAATGTAAAGAGTCCTCGAAGTATCTGTCAAAAAAATATCTGGTAAGAAATTTCTTATCGAATTCGAGGATGAAGATATATTTTGAACTATGGAAGGTCTTGGTTGGAGTTGGCTAAAGGAATGGTTCATTGAGCTGGAACCTTGGAATGAGAAAATTACTGCAAGGGGCAGAACGACATGGTTAACTTGCTTTGGTATTCCTTTACATCTATGGAATTATCAAACATTTAAAAACATTGCCAATATCCGGGGAGAATTGCTTAGCATGGACGGCAAAACTCTTAGCTATGATGATTTTAGTAGAGGGGCAATGTTAATTTTAACAGATTGTGTGGATAGAATTCTTGAGGTGATTCATTTGATCTATGGTGAGTGAGAACTCCTTTTCTATTCTGGTTACGTAAATGGAGGATGATGTGATTTCACTATTCCATAATTATGGGAAAAATTCAAAATAAAGTTATGAGGTAATCAGGAAGTCCACTCTTGCTGGGTTTGTTGAAGATGGCGACGGCAATGAGGATGTCAATTGTAGCTTGTCAGACTCCATGGAAGATGAACAGTTAGTAGGGGATGAAAGTAGGAATAAGGAAGAAGGTTATTCAAGGAAGTCTGCTAATAATGGAGAAAGGGAGCTCGAGGAGGTTTGCTTGGCTCTAGACAGCAGTGAAGCTTTGATTGAAGAGGCGATTGGCGAAAAAGAGAAGGTCGTTGATTTGTCTCAAGACAATAAAGCTTCTGAATTATGGGCTATATGCCCTGTTTAGAAGAAAATAGTCCAGGTAAGGTAAATGAAGAGAACAGGCCTGCTTCTAGTCCTTTGGATGAAATTACAGCTGGGTGTGAGGCTGATAATTGGTTAAATTCGGGCTCCATGATAAATCAGTGCCCGAATTCAATAAAACTAAAAACAAAGAAAAACAAGACACCGGAGGAACTAGAGGAAAAATTATGGGGGGAGGTTTCAAAGAAGAAAAAGGTGTGCAAGAAGAAAGGGATTAAAGTGAAAAAGAAGCTCCATATGTGTCCAGACATCAAAGTGGCGAACGACTCTCTTTCGGATGGCGATTTTCGTAACAGGAGAAGGATTTTGTGCGAAGAGGAGGTTAAATCTACATGGGAAATTGGTAAGTTAATTGGCCTATCTACAAAAGGGGATGAGAGAGCTGTCCTGGAAGATCTTCAATCTCTTGTGGACTTTGCTCGGTAAATCCATTCCTTTTGTCTTTTCCAATTTTTGATGTTCTTGATATGAGTATTGGAGTCGGTTGGCGCTAGTGGTAAAATGAGTTCTGTTTTCTTGAAGGAATTGGGTTATTCTTCTCTACTCCTATTTCTATTTTGAGTGAGGAAACTGATTGGGTAAAGTAAAGAACAATGAGAATTTTATCATGGAATTTAAGGGAATTGAAAGTTCAGATAAAAGGAATATTGTGAAGAGCATGATTAGCACTCTTAATGTGGATATGATTTTGATTCAAGATATACAAGTGACTGGTATCATGTGATGCGACTTTATGATCATTTTGGCTTGCAATGAATGAATCTGTGTTTAAAGGTAAAAGGAATATTAAGGAATTGGTGTGGATTGTTAAAACTCGATCCTTTCACTGGATTAAAGATAGTGATGATGGGGTGGTTTTATATGAATCATTTTGTTTTAACTAAGGATGGTAAAACTCGATCCGATCAATGGATTTCGCACTGATTTGCTCCGAATGAAGAGGATTTTTTTTGGAGCGGGGTGGAGCGGAGCGGTTTTCGTAAATGCTTGCTCCACTCCGCCCCGCCCCGACTTTTGAAATTACTATTTTATCCTTTAAAATATTTTATATTTTTTCTTATATTTTTAATATATATTAGATATATATACTAAAATCATATATATACTAATATTTTATATCTATACTTTTAGTATATATGTATTATATATATTATATTAAAGATTTTTATATACTAAAATTATGTTCATGAATAAATTATAATATAATTTTTACAATATTAAATTAAAAATAATTAATATAAATTGGGGTGTAGTGGAGTGGAGCACCGTGGAGCGGTTATGGATGTAACCGACATCCATGGATGTGGATGTTTCCAACATCCATGCAAGAGTAGGGTGGAGGTGGATAAGACAATATCCGCCCCCGTCCTACTCCATTGTCATCCCTAGTTTTGACTGTTTATCTGCTGTCAAATTTTTAGTAAAAGACATATTTTTTGGTTGACCCCTCCAATCCTAGGATCGACGAAATTCAACGTTGACGATCTGCTAAGAGGAAACCTGGTCCGACAGGCTATGGTGGTGTTCTTCGCAATGAAAGTGGTGCAATTTTTGCTTTATTTTTTACTCCAATGGATGTTCTGGTTTCAAATTTGCCGAACTGCATGTAATAAAAATGGCGATGGAGTTTTTCATACAAACGGATTGGAAAAACAGAGTAAGCTTCATTATAGAATCTGATTCGATAACCACTGTTAGCTGGTGTATTAAGAAGGACATCCGACCTTGGCGCCTATGGGAGAGTTTTGCTTCCATTGATTCGTTGATGGCTCTGATTGGAAATATCAGTCTCTTGAATATCTTTAGAGAAGCTAATTGTATGGCGGATTTCTTGGCAAAATTAGGGGTTGACAAATCTGATTCGTCTGTTGCTTGGCGGGGATATCTGTGAAATTCTATATTTTCTGTGATTTGTGGCGAGATGCTTCTTGTTATTCTGTGCAGAAGGTTTAAGTTAAGTTTTGATTCTATAATTTTATAATGGAAAAATATGAATTCCATAAAGAATTATTGTGAAATGGTATAATGAATAAAAATTATTTGAAAAAAATAAATGAATAATTAAAAATTATTATAAAAATATTATAAAGACAAAATTATAAAAAAATTTACTTTTTTTTTCATTAAAAAAATATTATATTTTAAAAATTTTAATTGAAAATAAATTTAAAAAATAAAATATTTAAATATATATTTTTTAAATTTAAAAAAATAAAGAAAAATTAATTTTAGGTATATTATTTTTATTTTTTTAATTTTTTTAATTAAAAAAAGTAAATAAAAATTTTAAAAATTTATTTTTTTAAATTAAAAAAATTTTATTTTCAAAATTTTTATTTTTTAATTAAAAATTAAATTAAAAAAAAAAGATTTTTTTAATCAAAGATAATTTTATCTTTATAATATTTTTTATAATAATTTTTAATTATTCATTTCTCTTTTTAAAATAACTTTTATTCATTATACCATTTCACAATAATTCTTTATGGAGTGCATGTTTTTCATATTAACCCTTTTATAATTGTATATTGTCAGGGTGGTTCTTTTGTCTTTCAGGGTGTTTTGATTCGGTATTTTGAACAAGGTAGGAAGTACCATATTTACCGTTTTTGTTATGATATTGGTACGTATTGGTATCAATATATTTTAGTATACCATTTTGAATTTATCAGTTTTTTTCAAATATTTTTTCATATATCTATATGTATAATCTATTTTCAAGTTTCTTAATAATATATATATATATTTATATATATGCAAATATACATTAATTACATGCATATATTTTTTTTATGCAAATGTAAATTTTAAATATTTAATATCTAAAAAATTTAAACATCAAATAGGTAAAATAAATATCAAAATATTAAAAAATATAGTAAATTATTATTAATTATGTTCAATAGCCTAATTTAATGAACATGTTTTATTTTTAAATATAATTATGAAAAAAAAATAAAAATGATCATGATACAAAAAATATTAAAAATGGTTTAAAAAATCAAAAAGCGAATTAAAAAAAATAAAATCAAAATCTTGTATCAATCGGTACGAGCCGGTACGTACCGGTAGGGGCCGGTACGTAATGGTACTAACCGGTACAGGCCGGTACGACCGGTACGAGCCGATATCAAAATCGAGACGAAACAAAAGATTGCCTGTACCAATTTAATTAAAAATTAGGATATACCGATCGTTACCACGGGTACCGAAACGGTACCAACCACCATGATTTTGAGTCTCTGTTTGATGGTGTTCTGTAGTCGTTGCTACTCTTTGTAATTGCTGCCTCTTGGCTTGATTAATAAAATCTTGTTCTAGCAAAAATATATATATATAAATACGTACATAAGGAAGTTAATTTAGGGCTGAAATTGATTAGGAAGTTAATAATTAAAAAAAATAAAATTGATATGGAAGTATATGTATTAGTTTATGATAAAAGCAATGAAGTTTCTACTATTTTTTAGTAATGGATACCATCACTTTTTTATTATTGTTAATTTATATGGTCCATAGAACCTAGAGGTAGTAATTGAGCATGTTCGGATCGAGCTTATTCGAATTTGGATTCATTCGGGTTCGGGCCCATTCGGATTCGAGCTCATTCGAGTTCGAGCTCATCCGGGTTCGGGCCCATTCGGGTTCGGGTCTTTTCAAGTTCGAATCTTTTCGGGTTCGGACCCATTCAGATTCGGTTCGGATATGTTTAACATCATTTTTATTTTATGCTATATGTAATCATTTTTACGTAATTTACCTATTTACTTTTAAAAATAAATTAAATATATTATTATTATTTTTAAAAGTAACATTTTATTATAATATAATATTTTTAATTATATTTATTTATTAAAATTAATATTTGTTAGCACCAAACGAATATAAAATTAATTTTTTATATAAAATAAAATTTTAAAATAATTTATTATAAAAATATGATATATTATAAATTAATATATTAATATTTAAAATAATTGATTTGATGAACTCGAATTTCAACATGTAAATACATTATAATTTATATTCACTATAAATTAAAAGACTTTTAGGGACGAACCCTGACATTCAACTATCCGTTTATATATTTGTAAAATGTAAAAATCTTATGCTTATGTAAAGAATCGAACCTAACATTCAACTTTTATTAGTAAGGATATTACCAAGTTAGACCTACTCAAGGGCCGGACTACCCGCCCAAGCCCAAAGACCTGCCCAAATTTTGGATGGTTTGGACAAAAATATTAAGCTCGAAATATGGGTATGGGCAAAAAAAAAAAGTGAGGCTCATTTAAAAAATGGGCCAGGCCTTGACTCCAACAATCAAGGCCCGAGCTCGACCCAATCCGTTTTTCATTTATATAATATAATATGATATATTATTTTTATATTTTATATATTATGTAATTTATATAGTATAAAAAATAAATATATATAATATTATAGTGTAAACATTTAAAAATATGCTAAGTTATCCATATTTTAGAACTTAATAAAAGAAAAAAAAAAGATAAAATTACTAAAAATTAAATAATAAAAAATATATTTGTTTAAATTTTTTTAGGAAAAAAATGGACGGACCTAAACGGGTTTGGACTACCCATTTACAAATATGGGCGGGCTTGAGCAGAATTTGAGGCCTATATTTCGGGTCGGGCCGGGCTGGGCTTGGGTAAGTGAATATGGTGTTGATATCATACCTAAATCCGGCCGGGCCTGGCCCATGAGCACCTCTATATCAAGTGACCCAATCTTGAATTTGATATGATATGTTACTAAAAGTAAATTATATCTTAAATTTTATCAAGTATAATAACATAATAATAATTTTAAAAAATACTTATCCAAAATAAAATAAACAAAAAATTAATTACAAAATTAAATTAGCTAATTATGTTAAATACTTTTAAATTCTAAAAAGACACAATACTTTTATAAATCAATATTTGATAACTTAATTTAATAATGTGCCAAAAAAACTATATAAATGTTGCAAATAGGAACACATTTTTTTAAAAACTAGTTTTTATCTATTTTTTAATATAAAAAAAATACTATTATACTAGAGATAAGTTAAAATGAATGAATTGCTGTTAATTAATTTTAATATATAGAAAATACTATTATACTATAATAAGGGTGCTCTTAAAATAACATAAACAGAGGATAAGTAATATTTTATGTAAAAAAAACATTTCACATTTCTAAAATCTTCATGAGTTTAGAATATTTAGATAGTGGATTCATCAAGATATGAGACATTAAAGTTATAAATACAAAATATAATTTTATTTTTGATAAAATTATTATTTTATCATATATATAAAACATAAATTAAATTTTAAATTTTAATTAAATTATTAAAAAAGATATTAGAATAAAATTGATAAATAAAATTCTTGCTTTATAAAAAAATTATTTAATTACAATGTGATAATGTTTATTTTTAGTATTAAATTCGGGTTAGGGTCGGGCTCTGGTATTTTCGGGTTCGGATTTTTTCGGGTTTGGATCATTTCGGATTCGGATTTTTCGGGTTTAGGTTTTTAACTTTTTGGTCAAATAGGGTTTGGGCGGGTTCAGGTTCGAGTTTTTCTGAACGGATTTTCGGGTTCGGCTTTATTTTACCACCTCTAATATAACCTATGTTTATTTTTTATTTTTTTAAATGGCCTATATGCTCGATTGGACTTAAAATAATTGGCACTCAAATCTATTACTAGCAATAAAAGCAATCTCCAAATGCATGAGAGACAAGAATTTTGAATTTTGAATCCATGTTTAGTTGACAAAAAAGCATGGATATTAAAGGGGTTGGGGGTTAATTTGGGTTTTTTTATTTTTTATTTTATTAAGAATGAAAGAGAAAAAAAAAAAAAAAAGGAAGGAAAGGAAAGAAAAGGAAAGGAAAGGAAAAAAAATATGGAGAAAAAATTGTATATTCATGTTATTATTTTATTTTTATTTTTTAAAAATATTATAAATTTATGCAATATTTACATGTTAATAATTCGTTTTATGTAGATTTTGACACTTTCAGATATTCGTTCGTTTTCATATTATTTTTTTGTGTCATGCTCGTGTTATTTTTTTGTATGTTCAAAGTATTATAAATTTATATAATTTTTTACATATTACTAATTCATTTTATGTGAATTTTGACACGTTCGTGTATTTGTGTTGTGTTCATGTTATTTTCGCGTCATATCGTATTTTAATTACTTTTTTTTTCATGTATTCGTACCATGTTTCAATTTATTCAAATATTTTGCATAGTTTGTAATGATGATTCAATTTAGAGAAAATTGTGTTTTCATGTTGTGTCCCAATTCATCTCATATTTTGCATAATTTGTCATAATGATTTAATTTAGAGAAAAATTTGTATGTTCGTAAATATTCGTGTTATTTTATCGTGTGTTTAAAGTATTATAAATTTATATAAATTTTTACACGTTAATAATTTGTTTTATGTAGATTTTGACACGTTCATGTATTTTTGCCGTGTTTATGTTATTTTTCTTGTCGTATTTTAATTATTTTTTTTCATGTTGTGTTCGTGTTGTATAATCATGTTGTGTCCAAAATTTTCAAGTCTAATTGATACTATTCAAATAACTCCCAAATTTATGTCGCTCGTCGTCATGTTCGTGTTGTTTTTTCTGTTATAATCGTATTCAAGATATTATATATTATATAAATTTTGACACGTTAATAATTCGTTTTATGTAAATTTTGACACGTTCGTGTATTTGTGTCATGTTCATGTTATGTTTTGTGTCATATCATTCTTTTAATTATTTTTCTCATGTTATGTTATGTTTGTATTGTATAATTATGTTGTGTCTGAAATTGTCGGATCTAATTGATCATATTCAAATAACTCTCAATTTTATACTAAGTATCGTATAAGGATAGAAGTTATTATTTTTCTAAATTATCTTCACTTCTCTTTTTTTTTATCTTTCAAATTTATTATAAAATATCAATTTAAATCCGATAATAAGGTCGCAATGAAACACAGGCATTTATGTTCTTAAAGTAGAAAAAGAATCCCTAAAAATCAAACAAAGGCAATGATTAATGAGTTAAGATCCATTCTATTATTTTTTTATATTATATTTTAATACTTATTATTACTATTCACAGATATAGTTTTCACCTCATTAAGAATAAAATAAAATAATAAACAAAAAAATAATTATAAAAGAGAACCAGATCCACGATCAACATGTAGGCTAGCACAAACACACTGATCTTCAATACATTTAAGGTATATGTAAAATGACCTCCATGAGTTTGAAGGGGGCCAGCTGGAGAATGGATATTATGACATTTTTTTAAGCAATATGTTAAGAATGGAATGATGCATATAAATTATGAATAATAATAATAATAATTAAAAAAAAAAAAACTGTTTTGGGTCTTCACATTCAGTGACCTATTAATTACTATTAATATAGTTACCCAAAAAATTAAAATATACTCAACTAAACCTTTCAATTTTACTAAAAATTGAAAATAAGATATTCATTTTTTTGGTACAAAAGAGATTGTAGTCTAAGAATAAAAAACAAATGGTTACATATGTTAAGAATCGAATTCCAAACCTACTGAATGTCACCACCACTTAAGATTACATAAACTAACTGAATTAAGTTTCGAATTTAATAAATTATCCATTTGTGTAAATGGAATTGTGGTTATAATTATAATTAGATCTTTGACATTACTGAATATTATATTTCCTTAAAAAGAATTTGGTTAACTTATGTGATCCATTTGAATGAATTAGATGACAAAAGTTAAGCTCGTCGTCGACCAAGTACAGCCAGTTCTATTGAATTGCACCAAAAAATATATATCAATGGCTCGAGTATTGAAGTGATATCGAGCATATATTGCTCCTTGCTTGAAGAAAGGGTAGAAAAGTGTTGATATGAGCAAAGATCCTGCAGGGGACTCTGTTGAGGGTCGTTTGTGTGTAGGATGATCCTAAGAGAGAAGGATGAGGAAGGCAGGCAGAGCAACAAGAGTTTTGGTTGTAAAGTATCTAGAGTCTTTGAGATGACCTTCGGGGGACTATTTATATTTTTACTGACGAGTCGCCACACGCCACGTGTTATGGCTTGACTAGGGGCAAGTGGTTGAGGCCCCACGTGGGTCCTGATGTGATGGGCAGTGATGTGATAGATAAAGCGATTGTCAGAGAGGCCACGTGGCCTTTTGAAGTGATGGATGGTAAGGCTCGCCTGACCATTCAAGGTTAGGCGAGCCCTAGCTGGTTCAAATCCTGGCGTGCTCATTCTTGGGCCTTCTACCCTGGTCCAATTGTTGAAGGTTCATTGGGCCTAATAATTGGTCTGGACGGCCCATTAGGCCTGGAGGGCCTATTTGGTATAACAATTGCCCCCCAGGCAAGACGGGGGTCATAAAGTGGCAGTCGACGAGCCTGTTGTGTTTTTTTTTTTTTTGAAGTGAGTGGAATAATGGCGAGCTGTTAGTGTTTGGCAAGGTCTGTGCTGTTTTGGCGTGAAAGTGCTTATCTGTTGGTGCTATGGGTTCTATTTTGTACGAGGTGTCGCTACATGTCATGCTGTAGTTGGTAGGATGATCGTTTTTTTATGGAGGTATATGCGTGCATTTATTACACTGAGTATAAATAGGGGTTATCATTTTGGGGTCGCTATTTCTATTCTAAGTGTCGATTTTTTGTTGAATTTCTGCCTGAGTTTTGTGCTATTGTAGTTGTGGTTGCTTTGTGCTCGGAGAGGGTTGCCGGAAGTTTGTTAGGTATTTCTGATTTGCTTATTCTCTTTTTGTTTTCATTTTTGATTTAGTGGTTTTTGTGGTTGTTGAATGTCACAGCCTTATTATAGAATGTTGATGAGTGATAGCGATGGTTCGGAGAATTTAGAGGGTAGATCTTGGGCTACAGGGTTGAGGAATCGGAGGCTGGTGGAGCTAGAGATCGAGGGGAGTGCTCGAGTTGTCAGGGGTAATACTGGGGTGTCAGGGCAAACATGTCTGAATTAAGTTGGGAAATTGAAGAGGGTGCTCGACTTGTCTCCAGCGCCACGCGGGGGGAAATGGTGGAGGTAGGGTGGTTGGTGGTGACGCTAGAGAGGTCGTTGCCCTATTCCGGGAGGGTCAGGGAGACATCGGTGTTAGTGGCGTCGATCAAGATTGGGAGGATGATAACGTGTGTGACATCACCTATCAGGAGATGGAGGCCTGTTTGAGTGATAGGGGCATTTGTCTTCCACATTATCGCTATGAATTTGCTTTTCTTGAGGGTCGACTTACGAGTCAAGTGTTGAATGGCCAGCGTGATGTATGCTTTTATGCACACATGTTCGAATAAGGCTTCCATCTTCCCCTTCATTCTTTTTTTGGAGCCTGTCTTGTAATTTACAGGGTTGCCGCCTCACAGCTGACTGGGGTGTCCTGGCCGTTCTTTGTGTCATTTTTCATAGATTGTCGTATGAGGGGGCAGGTTCCTTATGTGGCGACCTTTCATAACCTATACCGGTTGAAGGTTTTGGGTTCTCGTTATTATTTGTCTGCTTGGTAGAACAAGGTGGTTATCAACACTCCTAGTAATCGTCATATTGTGCTGAGAAAATTTTTTGCTGCCACGTTGAAGCATGAAACAAGATGGCTTATCAAGGTGACATGGTCGAGACCTTCAGAAAGTAGGAGGGGTGCCAAACTGGCTATGTGGGTGCATTTATTACACCGAGTATAAATAGGGTTATCATTTTGGGGTTGTTATTTCTATTCTAAGTATCGAATTTTTGCTTGAGTTTTGTGCTGTTGTAGTTGTGGTTGCTTTGTGCTCGGAGAGAGTTGCCGGAAGTTTGTTAGGTATTTTCGATTTGCTTATTCTCTTTTTTGTTTTCATTTTTGTTTTAGTGGTTTTAGTGGTTATTAAATGCCACGACCCTATTATAGAATGCTGATGAGTGATAGCGAGGGTTCGGAGAATTTGGAGGGTAGATCTTGGGCTACGGGGTTGAGGAATCAGAGGTTGACAGAGCTAGTGATCAAGGAGGGCGCTCGGGTTGTCAAGGGTAATAATGGGGTGTCAAGGGCAAGCATGTCTGAATTAAGTCGGGAAATTGAAAAGGGTGTTCGACTTGTCGCCGGTGCCAGAGCAGGGGGCAATGGTGGAGGTTTGGTGGTTGGTGGTGACGCTAGAGAGGTCGTTGCCCCTATTTCAGGGGGTCAGGGAGACGTCGGTGTTAGTGGCATCGATCAGGATTGGAGGGATGATAACGTGTGTGACGTCACCTATCAAGAGATGGAGGCCTGTTTGAGTGATAGGGGCATTTGTCTTCCACATTATCCCTATGACTTTGCTTTTCTTGAGGAGGGTCGCCTTACGAGTCAAGTGTTGAATGGCCAGCGTCATGTATGCTTTTATGCACACATGTTCGAATGAGGCTTCCATCTTCCCCTGCATTCTTTTTTTGGAGCCTGTCTTGTAATTTACAGGGTTGCCGCCTCACAGTTGACTGGGGTGTCCTGGCCGTTCTTTGTGTCATTTTTCATAGATTGTCATATGAGGGGCAGGTTCCTTATGTGGCAACCTTTCATAACCTGTACCGGTTGAAGGTTTTAGGTCCTCGGTATTATTTGTCTGCTTGGCAGAACAGGTGGTTATCAACACTCCTAGTAATCGTCATATTATGCTGAGCAATTTTTTTGCTGCCACGCTGAAGCATGAAACAAGATGGCTTATCAAGGTGACATGGTCGAGACCTTCACAAAGTATGAGGGGTGCCAAACTGGCTATGGGGGCTGCAAAATTGGATCAATTCTAATACTATCAGGCGCACACCATTAACTGGGGAAGGACAGTGACGCCCGAAAATGTCTATCGTTATTGCCTGAAGAACAAATTTTTGTTTGGTTAATTAGAAAATCAATACTAAAACATCAAAATCAAAGTGGAGATAGAGTGGTTTTGGTGAAACTAACTAGTTGAAGAAACAAGGTGATCACAGTGACGATCGACGGAGCTGACGATGACAATATTGGTGGGAGCAGAGTTGACAGTGACGAAGATGTAAACATTAGGGTTTGATTTTCTAATTAGGGGAGACCTGATTTAGAAAGAAAAAAAAAACAAAGTGATTTGAGAGAGAGATTTTTATTTTGATTTGAGATGAGATGAAGAGAAAAAAAAGCAAATATGGAAGAAAAAATGAGAGAGCAAAAGGGAACCGTGGGTCTACTTTCTATCCAAATGAATAACTAGAGAAAATAACTATGAGATTATTTACTTCAATCACAAAGACAATGTAAAAACATTTGAAGAGAGAAGAGAAATAGTTTTACATTCAAATCAAACTTACCTTCTAGATGCAAGATTTGATTTACGTCGTTCATGTAGTTCACTGATAATGTATAAATCTATATACCAAAAATACATCAAATATAAATTCTTTTTTCTATAATTAAAGCTTATTTAAATGGTATTTGAAGGTATTTACAATGTTAAATATTGTTCTATACATTTATTTGTACATTATTAATAGTAGTAGTATTCTATATACAAGTGGTAGTACTTTTTAACCAATAACCAAAAACTTCGAAATTATAAGTAGTATTATTATATACAAGTGGTACAACTAATAAGGCTTTTTCCATTGACTTTTCACGTGGATTTAAGAATCATCACATGGGTTGGCTTATAGATGCTAAGAAAAATACAAGTGGTACAACTAATAAGGCTTTTTCCATTGACTTTTCACGTGGATTTAAGAATCATCACATGGGCTGGCTTATAGATGCTAAGAAAAGACAATCTTATTTCCCAAAATTAAAAAAAATAAATAAATAATATATTGAAACAACTGGCATCGACTGCATTATCAAATGTAAAGTGTAGACAATGAAAGCTGTCTAAGAAACCTCGTTAACATTTTATTTCGTTAAACACCATTTATTTTAAAGAAAGCAGCACCTTCCTATATTCCAACAGTAAGTTGAAATATTTAAGTAGACATTGACACCAAACATTAACCATGATATATGTAAAGTTAACAACTTCAACAACAAATTATGGAAAATTAAGAAGAAAACAAACGAAAAAACTAATAATCAAGATGAGTAACCTTTTTCACTTCTTTTTCTTTTTCATTTATTTTCCGTCATTAATTCTTGAGGTGAGATGCGAAAGGTAAAGCCAGAACCGCTTAACTTCTCCTCCATGATGTTGTCAAGACGCATTCCCATCTCAACTGATAAATAATTTCTCCAATCTCCAACCTTTCCCTTCCTAAAATATGCACTATTTTCAACAAAAGCATCTTTTTTGCCTTGCTTTTCCTTCTTATTGACCTCTAGGTTGCTCAAACTATCAAAGCTACAAAACGTTGTTATCTTTTGTACCATGCCTGCTCTTTCTTCTTCTGAGGAGAAAGGGCACCCAAAGAACTCAGCCAATTTCCGTACACATCCTTCACTGTCCTTCTTCATGTCTTCATATTTTAGGAATAGTATCTTCTCAGGACGTTCCGAGCTTGCTTTCCAGTATCCTAACACATGATCCCAGTAAGGTCCATAAGAAGATATTCCATTGCAAAACAACTCAAAGGCTTCCTCTATAGGAACCATGTCTCCCTCACAGAAAGGTTCTTGTTTGTTACTTTCTATTATCCTTCGAAAGTAGTGCCACATTGAAACGAATGTATCCTTTGGATCTCTACAAAGGTAGACGATTTTACAACCTGAATCTATTATAGATTTAGGCAAGCATGTATAAGGAAGGTGTGTAGCAAAGAGTGGGATTCTTGGCCCTGATGCAGTTGAGTACTCACCAAATTCCAAAAAAGGAATGCATTCGTGGGGCAATCTGGTCCGGAGAGGGATTGTGGAATCGT